>JAKFHU010002573.1:10000000-19425000 GCA_023783475.1 Daubentonia madagascariensis | reverse complement strand
ATCAGAGTAAATCTGCACACAAGAGGACTATCAGTTTACCAGCAGCTTTCCAGCAGGACTTCACTTTGTATTTTGGAACCTCTTCACTTAAGTCAAACTAAAATCAAGTTCTTGTAACAGCTGCGCTATTTACATTGTTCCCTTAGTTGTACATTGCCCTGGTCTCTGTAAATGAAAGGAAATACACTACAGTAGCAGCTGATGCTTTCAACTTGCCCCCACACTCCATCCCAAACTCATTCTCTCACCCTCTTCTCAGCCCTTTTCAAAGCAGGTAAGTGAAGCTGTGCAGGAGCTTCAGACAGAGCTCAACTTGTGTGAGAAGCTCTGCAATGTGGAGAGCTGGAGGTGCAGGATTCAAACGGAGCTCGGCACAGCAACACCAGATCAGCTCCCTCTGCTCTACAACCCTGCCTCCAAGCATGCCCCGTTTCCAGAACTGAGCCCGAAAAGAGCATCACAAAGAAGGGATGGGGCATACTTTGTTTCCCAGCACAACAAAACATCATATTTTGAAGCAGATGAGTGCTTGTCTTCTTGGCATAGGTGCAAGTTAAGAAATGTGGGGTAACATTCACCGCAGGACTACTATTAGAATCCGACTGAGAAATAATCACTTCTGAGCAAACTATAGATACCAATGTAATATCATCACCGTAATCTATTCTATAAATACCAATGCTACATCCATATCAAAGACCATTAAAAGAATATTTGAATGTATTATTCTATTAGTTGAATGATCTAATTCTTCTGATTATAATTGTTACAGGTTAGTTTCAGAAACATGAATTCCAGAAACATAATTGATGAAATTGCTGCTACAGGTACAACAAAAGAATTAAGCCATCAAATAATAGTAAAATATATTTTAAAAGAAATGCAGATGTGATGTTTTCAGCTTTTAGAATTAAGATTTCTAATTCCACAAATTCAGATTAACAAAAATAAATCTTCTGTCAAAAATGTTGGTTGTAATAAGGCACAAGATTTTATTAATCATATTCATTGCTTAAATTCAGGGGCAAGGGCTTTGTGCAGTTTCTTTCTATAGAGGTTTCAAGTCTTTTGTTAGTTCCATTAACAATTGAAAATTTAGATTCTTCACCTACACGTGAGCATATACAAATGTAACAAACAGATAATCTATCTTGCAGAAAAATAATGTTGATGTATCACTCACCTCAAGAGTAATCTTATATATCAAAACTGCAATTGATTATATTCATTTAGTATATACATTTGTTTCCATGCAGGGAAGATAAAAAACACAAAAAGGTGGAGGGTGAGGGTTTTTGTGTATTTTTCCGATTCATCTTATATGTCATGATTACTTTTACTAAAAGAGGACATCACTAATACATCTTAAATCAGAAGAGTTGTTGAAAACCACTATCTACAAGCCTCCAAATTAATATCTGCATCACTTAGAAAATGATGACATACCAATAAAAAAAATTTTAGAAAGACCTCAATCAATGCAGTCAAACTAAACTCAAAAGTAATTCATGGTACTCTAATTATTTTAAGCAATTAGATAATTTTTAAATTGCAATAAGGGCTATATTTTATGCCCTAATAGAAAAATAACAAAACTCAACCTCACTAAATAAAAAATATTTACATCTGAAAAAGAGTACCAAAACATATTTGATATTTTTGGCTTTAATTTTTTAAGAAATGGAATCATTCAGCATCTCTCATTGATACAGGGATAAAATTATAAACATTGCTGTAAATATTTGCTGAGCCACAAGAAAGTCTGGAGTTGCATTATGAAACAGACTAGCAAACTCAGAAAAATGAGAACTCACTTGGGTGCTATTTCCTACAAAAAGGAAAGTGTTTAACAATGACGAGAGCTTTGGCTACTTTTAGGTATCTATGTACACAGAATAACACAGAATAGTGGGGCATTGATAACATATGTGTGTTTCCCCAAAAGGATAATAGATCCATAGTGTTGTAAGTTGAACCTAACAATTTTGGGTAAGGGAAAGGAGTTTATTTAAGAACAGCTTACAGTAAAGTAAATCAGAGTGCCAAAAAAAAAAAAAATTAAATCATATTGACTTCTTTGAGAAACAAACATAAATAAAACAAACTTGAAGTCAGAGCCTACAATAAAACTATATTCAGGTATAATTTTAAGATATTCCTTTATTATTCCTCCTTTTTTTTTTGCCTTTAAAATACTAACTTTCCCTCAATGCCAACAAAGAACAATGATCCCTGTGATAAGCATGATTAAGATATAGTTGTTTTTTAAAAAATGGTAAGCAGAGAAGATTTCCGAGCAACATAATCAATACTTTTTGCTATGTGTAGATTTCCCTGGAAAAATGAATCCAAAGATCCACTTAGATTTAGAAACTCAATTTTATAGGGAAAAGCAGAATTTAAAAAAAAAGGAAGCTAGGAAGTACTCACCTCTTCACGTAATTTTATCAACTGCAACATGAATGCACAAAAAAAAAGATAAAAAGGAAAGAAATGGCAGGAAAGAAAGATCAGTTGTGTGACAGGATACAGAATTAACATTGACAATTTATCTGTTTACATGTTTAGCATTTAAAAATCACAGACAAACACATTAAAAGAACCTAAACATAGACTACATGCAGAGTTTTTTGAACGAATAAAGATCACTTTCTCACACTGTCACATTAAACAAAGAGAATAGTGTGAAATTCTCTTTTAAAGTACATCTAAGACACCATCATGAAATAAAGGGGAACGACTTCATAGAAGTCTATATTATAAAGAAAGAAAACAAGTTTACTGTTCCTCTCTTCTAAGAATGTACCATTGAAGAGGTTTTGTATATACAAGTTTTCAGGATGTTTCTCTATTTGGAATCTTGACAACTGATTTTAGATTTTACCTACAAATGAAAATGATTATTATCTTATGCTTTGGTTCCAATAAGTATTTAAAACCACAAACTATTATGTTAGTTAATGTCATACTTGTACTTACTCTAGTAATAGGATCGCATTTGCAAATAACATTATTTTAATTGAGAATAAGGTATGCCAGGATAGACAATACTTACTTAGGACACAGTGTCAAGAAATATTTCAGTATCCTTAGAACTACTGTGTATATCAGAGTTAATTTCTAGGTTTTTGTTTTGCTTAAGAGGCTACTGCAATCATGTGGCATGTTTTCATTTAAATTTTTGAATGGTTTCTTCATTTTTCAATTTTTATTTTGTAAATCAAAAACCACTCTTTACTTGTTAGTAAATTCTCCTATGATAACATTTTAATTCTCCTATGTAGAAACATTTTTCTATTTGCCTTAAATGTAACAGATAAAACGAGCTCTGTAGAAGACAAAAAAAAAGATATAATCATATATCTGGCTCACTCTGTGTGTGTGTGTGTGTGTGTGTGTGTGTGTGTGTAAGACACTATTCTCAACCACAAAATATCATTGTATAATTGAGATAACGACCACAGTGTCTGCAATGAATAGAAACTGAAACCTATGTTGTAACAGACTCTAAACCTCATTCTAGGTCTGAAATTTGCATCCTCAGCAATTCAGGTCTACAACTGATAATTTTTAAACATCAAAATATCTGTAACATCTGTTACAACACTTGACATATGCAGGCCAATAAATTAAACTATTGCTTTGGGAGAAATGTACCACGAATTACTCACTATAAGTCTCTCTAAAAGTATCATGTTTACTGTAGCCCGGATATCTCAATGCTTAATGCTGTTTTTGTCTCGAATTTGAGGAAGGCAGTATGTATTCCAGCTTATTCTGTTATTTCATTTTGTTGTATGAAAAGTATTTCAAGTACAAAAGAGTAAGATTTTAAAATTGTTATGAATTCTTTATAAAAGAGTACAGAACTTATCATATACCGTCTCACAGTATGTTTAGTGAAAAATGAAACTTTTAATATCGTCTTTCAAAATAGACAAGAAGTTGCCGTTATTTTTAATTAACACACTTATTTTCTCAGCGACCATCCAGTGATGTGCAAGTAAAGCATCTCATCATTTCATGTGAAAAGTTACAATTCTTCAACTAAAATACCTGGCCTATCAAATATCGGAATCTTTCTCTTCGCTATCCCAACATCATGGGAGAAAAAGGCAAACATTAATTCTCAGAAAGAGACAACCTGGGAATTGATCGGCCAGCTACGTTTTCTTTCTGGGGGCACCATTCTTCAGTTGACTATGATACTTAAAGGGCCAAAGTTTAAAACGACTCTTCAGCAATAGAGACCATTTGGGGCATGCCACCCTGCCATAATCAATGAGTGTTTAAAAATGCTACCCATTTGTTTTTTCAATAGGTTCCAAACAAAAAACGTTCTATCTTGTTTGTGCTGCATGGCTGCATTCAAGCTCCACGCCGGATTTGTAGCTAAGCTAGGTAACGGGAGGGTTTTTAATCTTTATCTTTTTTTTTTTTTTTTTTTGGTTAGGCCCAGAGTTATTCATTCAAGTAAACAAAAGATGGTCTATTTTTGAAAATTAACAATGCTTAGACTAGACTGTAAGTAGTGATTTCGTATTTTATCGAGTTACTAGCTCCATCATAGGCGACATGAAAGTGGGCAATGCCACCATGTTGAGTTATGATAATCAACATCTTTTTTGAAACAAAGATTTTTTTCCCCCAATGCAGAATTTGATACAAGAGGTAATCTGTTCCTTTGTGGGCTGAAAAAAAATCTGGTTTACGCTGGTTTGAACCAGTGGAATCTCTTGTGGTTAAGCCTTCTGCTGTGACTAAAATCAAAACTGCACTGCAGAGCATGTGAGGGTTCATGCGCGCGCCTCCGTGTGTGAGGTGCGTCACGTGACCCCCAGAACTACCGAATTTTTTTTTAAAGCTGATAACGCGACTGCCGTCTCTGTCCGCATACAGATAACGAATAAATGCTGAACTCTATTAAACGCCCTTTACACATTATCGTGGGTCGAACACACAATTTTCTGCACTTATGATGACAGTCTATTTATTTTGCTATAAACCCTCAGCACGTAACGAACAGATTTATGCCTGGTAATGATCTGCTCTGCCAGGGCTATATGAAATGATACCGACCTTCTTTAGATCTTGGGGAATTAAATTGACCGACTTCACCCCCTGGTCCGCAGCTGAAGTTTGACATACTTTATGCACAGCAAGCCCAAATCGGAAGTTAAGAGAACCTCGTATTAAAAAATTAAGCAATCATTATCTGCTAAATATTGCTTTGCCACAAAACTTTCTGCACATTTAGGAATATCCTACTCCTTAGTATCTTTTCAACCTTCTATTTAGGATTTACTCAGTCACTGATTAATATAATTTTGCATATGGAAACTAAGAGGCTATTTAGGTTCAAAACTAGAGCTCAGAACATTTTATTTGCCGCATTATCACAATCCACTATGAAAGGCTTTATGATTTTATTCTTTAAGTTGTCTTTTTCCTTTTTTGATAATGGTTCTCATGAATGAAATCAAGTTAACCATTAAAGTTTCCACTCTAAATACAGCACCACTACATTCAAGAACTCACCTCTCTCAAAGAAATAAAATGTTGCCATATAGAATGGCAAATATAATATTTTAAAAGAATAGAATGATAATGCTTAAAACAATAGTCCTTGGAAAGCTGATAACCCTACAATACTCAAATGTGCAAAGTAGATAATTTTGTCCCTTCTTTGTAAATCAAGGATGAGTTATATTTGATCTAATGAAATGGATATGAACCAGAAATGAATTTATACAAAGCAATTAATTTGGATTAAATGAAATGTGTATTGTATGAGGGACAGTAAAATGCATGTGAAAAATTCTTAATTTCTGAAATTTTGACATTTCTAATCATGGCAAAAATGTTTATGTACCTAAGAGTAAATTAATATCCTTTATAGTTAGCAGATTATAATTATATGTAGTAACAATAGGTTTTAGATGTCTAAAAACACTGCAATATAAATTACCAGGATGAGAAATAATAGTTATTGTATCCATATTTGTTCAAATCTTCACAAAGAGGCTACCATAGGGAGGATGTATATGTTGCACTGAAAATAACTACCCAGTACTTCATCTACTTACAATCATTGCTATTAATTCCTTTTTATTTTCCTTTTCTGATCTATATTTTTAAGTTGACAGATATATCCCAACTTCAATTAAATGAATATTGCATTTTTGTCCCATTTTGTTTATCTCTTTTACCTGTATATTAAAAGTTTATCATAAATATTACACAGACAAGAAGTTCTGAAAATTGATTCATAAACAATTAACTTAAAAGTAAACTTATTTGTGGGCAGCAAACTTTTTAATATAAATTATAGGTAATCCTACCTATAAAAAACTCTTCTCAGCTACTGAGCTATAAAAGTTAATAAAAAGAGCCAACTTAAAATCTTTTCTTTCTTTAAGGAAAGACCTATTTTGATTCCCTAATCTGAATGAATACTGATATAGAATAAAAAGTTATTCTCAAGTGACCATACCTAGTTAAGGATTTTTTTTAGTTTGAGGGATTTTAATGCCTATATTATGACAAAGAGCTTCAAAACAAAATTTAGTGACTTCATGTGATATGGAAATTTTGCTGTATTTGATAACAAAATATCCAAAAAGTTGAGTGTGGTCTCTTTGAACTTTTACACCTCACTCAAATTTTAGGCTGAAAAGTTCACATAAGTAATAATCTAACAGTTACATATTCTCATGACTATAATTTATCATACTGTATTTATTGAAGTGACAGCTCCTTACAACTAAACTTCAGGTTCTCCAAGCACTTTCAGAATTTGTAGGTTTGATTTATACAAGTCCAGGGGAAATCTCTACATGATCACTTTAAAGTGACAGGAATATAATTTGAAAAACTCAGAAAATATGAACTCAATCTATTTTTGTGGAATATTTTTCTTTAGGCATAAAAAAATCATACTTATGTGTATGTAAGGCAAATGTTTTAGGCACATAAAATGTCCATTAAGAGAAGTGAACATGCTTTTTATATAAAAAAAAAAAAGAGATCCCTGTCATAGAACTACAACATCCATTACAATAAAGGAGTCAGAGTTAGACAGGAACACCCCCTTCCTTTCCATTTCCTCTATATTAGGCAGTAGTTTCAAATGAGGGAAAGATCTATAGCTTTTTAAAGAACTGACATGGGGACTATGCATTCACTTTTTTGCAAAAAAGATAGTACTTTTGTATGGTAGATAGGAAATAAAATTATGATTCATTCATTCAAGAGGTATGAGCAATCTAAATCTCACTTTAAAAAAGGAAGAAAATATTTTTTCTCTCATCTTCACATTATTTAATCTATTATGAGTAAAACCCCTTTATCACATCACGCTTTTATGTTTGATGTGCTATTTTTTTTCCTTTAGCTATTCTCACATTTCAATCAGGGAAGCTGAAATCCCAAGTCAAATCTGAATGTGTTTACATGTCTGAACTCAAGCCGATAACATCCAAATAGTGGAGGAGGTGAGATCTTTCCAAAAACAAACATAGT
Organism: Daubentonia madagascariensis; assembly: GCA_023783475.1. NCBI lineage: Eukaryota > Metazoa > Chordata > Mammalia > Primates > Daubentoniidae > Daubentonia > Daubentonia madagascariensis. The sequence goes on along the minus strand of JAKFHU010002573.1, from coordinate 19,417,479 downwards.
AAGCTCAGTGATTCTTTTCCTTGTTTTTGGGTGGGTAGGTGGGGGCCTTAATCATTACACAAGCAACATCTGTGTTATAGTTTATAATAGATAGTAATATAGTATCAGCATACATAGACCTACAATGTAATCTATTTGAAGTGGTAAACACAATTATGCAATTTTTATAATGTGTATGAATATATTTCATTTTACTATCTTATTAAAATTTTGCTTTACTCAGTGAATGATTTCTGTTCATTTTATTTAGGCAGAGTAGAGATTTTTACAGTACTTGCCAAAGTAACATTAATAAATATGTTCAAGTCTTGCTTCCAAAGTTCTCTATCATTTATTTTCTTTAAAAGTGTTAAAGAAAATCAGTCACTAGGGTTGTTTGAGACACTTTTTAAGTCATCTCTACACTGGTGTTCTTAAAACATTTTTTAAAAGTTGTACGCAACTTTTTTGTATACAATTCTACATGAATTAATGAAATCCTCAGTATTAATTCAAAGAAAGAAGCAGGACATTAATTAGACTCATGACACTACTGTGTGAGCCAATGAGAACTGACAGCCAGGTTGTAAAGCCCTTTTAAGAAGAAATTGTATCTTATTTTTTGCCTATGCAGATCTTAAACTGCAAAAAGACTTATCCATTATTATTAATTATTATTATTATTAGCATTATTTGACAGAAGCAGGCTCTCTACATGGGTATCCAAGTTCTGCACTGGTGCTTACAATTTGCATTTTGGTGAATGTATTTTTAAGACGCTACACAATAGGAGACTGAGCTACCCTGTTGAATTTTGAAAGCTTACTTTCATTTGTTTTGCTCCAAGTGTTGATTTAATTATACTGCATTATTATCAAAGCTGTATTATGTACTTTTTTATTCCTTTTACATGTGTTTGAGGTGAAGACCTTGGCTTTGTCTGCAAACAGTGTGTTTCAAGTTATTTCTTAAGTACTAAATAATAAAGAAAGGAGAAGAAAAGATTTTTTTAAAGATAGCAGACAGTGATCACAAGGTAAAGGGTTAAATGTAAGATCTCCAAGAAACATTTTGAAGTTGATTAAGACTCCAGCTTTGCATTAAACAGTATCGCTTCCACATGAGTTGCTGCTAATACTGTTAAGGAGCAGCTTGAGAGCCCAGTGTGCCAGTGACCTCCTTCACCCTCCAGCCACCCACCGGGCTTTCCTGATTAGCATTCTACCTGGTTCTCTGAGGAATTCCCATCATCCCCTAGGAGCTCATTCCGCACTTCGTCACTGTAGGCGATCCGTGACCTTTTCTATAAAACAAAACAAAAAGAGAGAGAACGAGATGAACATTAGAAAGTAAAGGCTTCGAAGCATTATTGGTATCAAGGCTGATCATCTCAAACCTCGAGAGCCCCCTAATGGAAACCTCTTGGTGACAATCTGCAAACCAAAGTTGTTGTAAAGTTTCTGAACTTGAGAAGTTCAAATGTAAATTAGAAGTTTTAAAAATGCCAATAATGAAAGAAAACTCTGCATTGTGTAAGTATGCTATTAATATTCATAAATGGATCAGAACTTGTACATTATTCTATACATCATCATTCAAAGAAGACCACTAAGCTGAAATACAGCTATATAGCTGTGTATCTGTAAAACTCACCAGATTTTAATTAAACAGGAGTATATGGGTTTTTTTTTTTTAAATATTGTGGCAGAAAATGCACTATACAATTTAAGTCTTTTAAAATCTCTAATTCTAGGATAATAATTATATCTCCAACAATATTCTGGAATGCCTAGAATAGCATATCTATATTTCTTCCATTATTATGATGTTACTAACCAGAAACAGAGGGAATTTAAAAGCCCATCCCCTGTCCAAACAATAATTTAAATGTCTCCAGGTTCTCTATAAATAATAGCCTAAGAAAAAGTAATGGAAGTGTGTGTGTGTGTGTGTGTGTATGTGTGTGTGTGTGTGTGTGTGTCTGGTAAAACAAATTAAATTTCCCAGTCTCAGTAAATAAACACAAGTAGGCTATGAGTCAACTTTTCACAATCCCAGTAAATAAAGACAAGTGGGCTATAAGGCAACATTTCACACACTGAATTTTTGTTTTACAAGAAATCTACCCTTACCTGTAAAGTCAGAGGAACATGTCTTCAAGCAACTCATGAATTATCTAAATGTATACACATTTAGAAAAGCTAAAAGACTGAAAATTAGCTGTGAAGCTGGAGTATGGTCCTTAGATCCTCCTTTGGCATCACTATTTAAGACCCAAATTCAGGTTTATAAGTTAGTTTGTTGCCTTTTCTGTTTTTGAACTAACTAAGCAAAACCAGTCAATTAAAAAATGGCAGTTGGAAACCGGTAATCTCTGCCTTACTTGGGGTCTACGGTTTGGGACTTAAAATTTCTTACCTGTTCAACTGTGATCTGAAAAACTACTGTAGTTTAAAAGGACTAACCATAATCCATGAGCAGACGTCAACAATAAGATTTTAAATTAGATTTTTCAACTAGTGAATAAGTAACACTGCTTGACCACATAGAAAATTATAATACCTTAAACATCAAATCATATTATATTAGAATTTAAAAGGACCTTAGACAAGAGAAATCAATAGACTTTAAATCTTTTTAAAGTTGCAACCTTTCTCAATTGGATTCCTAATCTGAACAACAAAACACAGAAAATTATTTCAGTGACTATTTTCTCAATTTTTCCAAGGATGGTACATAATAGAAAATTTGGTTCATTACGTATAATTGAAGATTTAGGGCTTAAGTCTCTGGCAGAACTCAGCTGAAAAAAGCTGAATGGAGTATAAATAAAAAGAAATAAATCTAGATATCCCTTTGTTTTTCAGGGAAAGAAAAATCAGTCTCATGTAATTCTAAAGGTAGCTTTGGTTAAACTGAGACTAGAACCCCGGGGGTCTGACTCACCACTCAGTGCTCTTTCTACCACTCAAAATTTCTGCCCCAATCTATTACCCTCTGAATCGACTCAGGAAAAAGGCACAAGAATTGCAAAATGTTTCAGTATTAAGGAGATAGTGGCATCCTCTCCCTGACCTGAGATTCTACCCCAAGCCCTGCTTCCCTGCCACAAATGTATATCTTATATCTTGGCAACGGCAAGAAGTCTATAAGCAGGTAAATAAAACCAACAATGTTGCAGAGAGAAGGACAAAGTAAATTGTTAGCTTGAGGTCAGTAAAGACATCTATATCAGATCTCTTGACAATCCAGGAGTGACCCAACTCATTCATTTGTGAACATGCCAGACTTTTTACCATCACAAGCAGCATACATTAAGCCTGCTTCTCTTATTGTATTTACTGAAGCCACTATTAATTAACTATTTCTGCTGACTTCATACAGAATTATAATTAAAAATGCTAAATTATTAGGACAGTTCACTTCATGGCCTTAATACAATATTTAGATCAAGCCAAAGCCTTCTTTTGCTCATTTGGAGATCCCACTACAGTAGTTTCAAACTAGCTAAGCAAAAGTATTTTACAGCATTAAAGGAAATGAGAACCTTTAAAGAGGCTGTGGTATCAGAGCTGCCTTTTTAATTATTCATTTCATCACTATGGGGGACTAAAACATTCCACAGTATGCAAGGATATCATATGGAGATTGTTTTTGTTTTTCCCTTTTTTCACCAAAATACCAACAAATTGGCATGGATTGTTCAATTACATTATATGCTTATTTTGATCTACTATACTTCAAAAGAAAAAGAAAATTACAAATGTGTATCCCTAAATACCTAATCTTGTTTTGGTTAGAATCCACTGCTTTTAAAAACCAGCAATTAAGAGTGTACATGCTCTGCAACAGACGAGAGCTAAGGATTTATCCACAGTTGAAGGATGTTCCCTATAAATGTCATTCTTTACCATTGGGATGGTAAAAACTGGTCATTTGGATGGCTTTCTGGAATAATTAAGCAAATGATATGCTGAGTTTAACAAAGTGTTCTCTGACAGGACTCCTCTTCTTCCTTCTCTTAAGGAATGAAAAGACAACTCATTTTAAATATTAGAAATAGTTCCTTAAGAAAATGAAACAATGCTGAAAACTGAACTCTTTTCACTTGAGTTTCATTTTACAAAAATAAAACAAATCGAGACTTTGTTTTACCAAGAATTATATTTAGATGTCCAACATTGGTATTTTCTCATAATTTTTTATGATTTGAAATTTTAAGTAGGCTGATTGTAATCAACCATAATTTAGCCTGCAAGATCATCACTAAACTAATGGAATACCAAAAAAGGGGCAAATTCCTTTGAATGACAAACTGCTTATTTATTTATTATTATTTTATAGATAATTATTATTTTATGGATAATTTTCCTCCAAAACATCAATAAATTATGTTTCCTTTTATGGACTTTTTAAAAATCTCATGCTACATTACTAAGTACCTACATAATACTTTAATTTGGAGGATTCAAAGTTAATGAAACCAAAACATCTACTGTATCTTGATAAACCTAACTAAAATATTTTTACTTTACTATCAACTGTATAAAATCTGTACTTTAGCCAAATGCAAACATGAGAATTTGAGCTGGAAATGTCACACATTCAGCTACAGTTTGAAGGAACCCAATTCATAATGCATTTTATAAATAGTTAATGACTTCTATACATAAGCTAACCAGGCAAATCAAGAAATTGTCAACATTTTTAGTCTTAGTTGTCAGTTACCACTGTCTACTGGTGCTTTATATGTGGCTTCTGGAGAAGACAGAAGCTCTATCTACAGTTTGTAATCTACTGCAATTTCTGGTCTGTACCTTAGGAGTAGAAAAGCTTCAACTGACAATATTTGCCGCCTCCCCCCCAAACACATGCAGAGTTAAATACAAGTGCATTCCTCACTTTTAGTTGTGTGTTTGTGTAAAGCATATTCCTTCTAACTTATATACTTAGGTGGACTAGACACAATTGGACAGAAAATCAATAGACTGTATATGAACTATAGAAAAAAATACAACAAATTAACAATTGATTGTGACTCCTAAAAAGTTTGATGCACAAAGTTTCAATGGCTATTTTCAACTGATGACACAAGTGAGTCTTTGGTTACGAAAGTGAGAATTTCAGATTCAAAGCGATTTTCGATTTCCACTTGGTATATGAACAGGACTTTTGCATACTGATTGGATGATTTTCTTAAAGCCAAGTTCAAACAGATACATTTGCTCAGTTCTGTCTGGAAATTTTGCTTGAAACAATTTATCTACTTGACCCAAGCCTTGACATTTCCCAACTGAACTGAATGTGTTCCTGGACAGGCACTGCTAAATTAGAAACAAAATGAATTAACTTAGCTTAAACTAATTAAAAACTGTGATCTGTGGTGCCGCCTCCTGTATGATTCTACATGTAAAACGGAGTATACATAACCAGAATGAGGATTCTACAACACAGCACAAGCAAAAGCATAACAATGAAGTTGGTTTATTACTAAAGCGTATATGAGAATTTAATTTCCATGGCGTGCACATGGCAAAGCAATTGCTTAAATTGCCTCACCTGGGAATTTAATACAATGTTATCATCAGACCAGCCACATTGTAAATAGATTTATAATGCTTTCCATGTGCTGTACTCTGTTGCATATGAATTAAGTAATGATCTGGTATTACAATAAAATCAGCTAGTTCCCACACCTGGCAGACAGGATATTTCACTAAATTAATACCCATACAGCTACATCACAAGGCATGGGAGAGGAAACCATCTCAAAGGCATTTGACTCAAGTTTTACATGGGAAGCAAATACTCCATGGCTATGTAGAATGTCACACTACATTGAATGGGCTGCTCAAGACAATCTGTTTCTAACATCTGTATCACAGAATTAAGACTTTCACATTCCCATTCAATTTTGGCCTAATTTTCTTCATTCAGTACTTTAATTACTAATCAGTAATCTGCAACATTCACAAATACTAAGAAAGCCCTTTATTCTAATCTATGTACTGCAGACAGCCAAATAATTGATACAGAGTGCAGTATGGTTTTGGTAGGTAATGAAAGAACAGCTTGTCCTACTTCCTAATCAAATTGGTCTATAGAAGAAATGGTTAATAGATTTCTCCATAGGCCTAAAACAAATTACCCAGTCTGGCCAGACTTTTCCATTGCTTCTACCATGTCTTTCAGTCTCCATATATTTAATAATGCCCAAGGTTACCAGGTGATACATCTATTAAAAACTGCTATGCTTTCATAGCCAAAGAATTTAACTGCTCCTGTTATAATTAACACTTTGGGATATCTACAGAATACCATGAAATTATATTTATTAGCTAGTCATATAATTGCTGGCATTCATTTCTTACCAAATTTTATCTGGTTCTAATTAAATAATATCATGCTTCTGTAATGCCCAGATGGCATTTTCTAAAATGCATCTATCTTTGGCACCAAGTTTTCCATTTTTAACATCACTTCTATTCCTCCATGGACGATTTCAGCTTTTCAGCCACACACCACCCCTGCACCAGGACTCAAAAAGGGTCATCAGTCCAGGATAGGAAACTTGCATTTTGGAAAAAAAAAGAAAATTAAAAGAAATTAATGAATTGTTTATCACAGTGCTCTCTGTACTGTATTAATGTCTAACACAAAGCAATTTAAGGTTAAAACATCATACTACTTGGCTTAGGTAAAGGTAAAGGTAAACTGTTAGGTAAATGTTTGATCCCTGGAAAGTCGTTAGGATGAAAAAGCACAGGATACTGAATGAAAAGAACACAGATATTTCAGTATGCGATCTTGGTCAAATTAAATTTTCTGAATATCAGTTTCCTCATTTCTGAAATAGTGGTGTCAATATTTATCTCCCAGGGCTACTGTGAAGATTTAAGTATATAAACAAATATAAGCCTATCCTAACATATTGGATATAACCTTACAAAGCATGTTCAACTAAATATTGGTTGGTAATATTGGAAAGGATACAATAAAACTAGTACACATACACAGCTGAGAGTATAAATTAGTGTATCCTTCTTAAAAAATGATTTGCCAATATATACCAAAAGTAGCTTTAAAAAGTCTATATTATTTAACCCAGTAATTCCACTACATTGTTTTGCCCAATTCCTCATTTTACAGTGCTGCAATTTTTGGACGGCTTCCAAAAGGAAAAACTTTACTATATTTCTTTAATGCTATCAGAGAAAGTAAGTTCCAATCTGTTTCTTCTATATAATCATTCCTCTAAACACGGCTTGCTCTTGCTCAAGGGATTGTTTAGAGTTAAAGGTCAAGCTCATTCACTGGAAGGTGCACATGCCACATGTCACCAATACTGTGGTGTTAATAAAGGGAAAGCACACTTTCTATCTATCATAAACTCATAGCCAATGGACCATATGCAAGGCACCAGAGAGAAAATACTAACACACCCTGCTGCTAGGCTACCAACAGAGTTGAAAAAGAAGGTTACTGTGAGAATGCAGAAATAATCATTGTATGCAATATGAGAAAAAAAGATTTTTTTTAAATTTTGAAAATGTTTATCTTTTTATCATAATCACTCTTATTATTTTTGCTTATACTTTCAAACACATTTTTCATGTTTGAAATGGATATATACGTTTTGGCTATAAATAATAAATTATACCAAATTTCTCTTAATTACTTTTTAAAATTTAGCTGTAATATCATACATGAATATTTATATGTATATGATGAGGTTATATATATGTGTATGTACATATAGACTCTCACAAACCTATGTGCAATCCATATGGAATAGTAACTTTATTTGTGTTTCACAATACTAACATAGACTTTTATTTACACTAGGAATTCTGACTGTGTTGCTGCTACATCATTTAATGATTTGCAAAACAGAAAGCCCAGAAATTATAAAACAGCACTTCTTCATTTCCTTCTCCAGCATTTCTAAACTTCAGCCTGAAATTTAAGTTTAGCATCAGTGTTTTAAAATGCAACATAAGCTAGCTAGTGTCACAGACCCACTTGCTAGCATATGCTGCAGTTTATGACCTTTGACACTGCTATTGAGTATAGTGTGGCTGTATCTTAAATCATGTTAGCTTGTCAATCAACAATTAAGTTACTTCATTCAGAAAATCAGCTCATGATAGAATGCCCAGATGTTGTTGTTAGCATCTGGAATAGTGTAAGCATGCAGTTGAGGAAATCTAACTCTTTAAAATCTTTCTGAATGTAAAATAAAATAACTCCACAGACTCTACTTGAAATAATCAAAATGTGAAAATGTTTATTTTTTTTGTTTGTTAACGATATATAAATACCCCACACACCCCCACTGGGAAATGTTACTCTGATAAATGAATGCTATGCAACAGATGCTTCATGTGTATTTTAAAATGAACTACTGAAACAAAGTATATAAATTTATATAACTAATTAATATAATCCTAGTTTCTTTATGTAATCTGCATAGCACTGGGAAGGAAAAGGGATCATTCATTGGAAATCTGCCCATAGCCATAATTTCAAGTGATCTAGGCATCCACGAAAAAGTGAGCCTGAGGACTCTGTATAACTGACACTAAGGTATCACAGGAGGCATCATCTAGACCAGGCTCAAATTTAGAGACAAAGGGTTTGAAGGCAGATGAGTAATCTACCCAAGGCCACAGAGCTAGGAAAGACCAAGCAGAACAAGGACAGAACTCATTTCTCAATGCCAGTGTTCTTTTCACTTTACTACACCACCGAGACAGGCTGGATTCATCCGACCTTCGTTCCTCAAAGCCGACCTTGGCTGCACCATTCACCTAGTTACATGAACTTATCATCATTTACAAAGTTGCTTAGTCTGTAGATTTTGTTTCTGGTCATTCTCCTCCAAAAATAAATAAATAGATAAATAAATAAACCTTTACTTATACATTGTTGTCAACGTCTGGAATATTGACAACAATAAATTTGACGGTTCAAGGGTGACAAATGCTTAAGGTAAAATGTTTTATTTGATACAATAAAACGTCTGATCTCAGAGGCTGAGTCACAACCACACCTATGGGTGTTACTTAGATATGTCTCAAGATTAATCTTCAAAGGCTACACCATAAAGCAACAATAATCTACCTACATGGCTCAGAGAGGAGCCATACCAGCTATTAAGATGTGTTAAGAATTGCCTGCTTACCCAGAGGATCTGGCAACTCCTGGTTACTTTAAAATTCTAGACTGGAACCTGCCATCTCACAGGCAAATAATTTTTACAACTGTTTTTCCTAGTACTTACTTTTAGACCCATGTTGTGACAGATTCTTTATTACAGGATATGCTGTGTTATAGTGTGGTTATAGTGTTCATAATTCAGAGATGTACAATATGTTTTTTAATGTTTTATGGATATAGCCAATAAAACTGTAATGCTTAGGCAAGATAAAATTATTTTAGCTCAAATTTTCTATGAAAACATTTTGAAGGTTACTTCTATACTAGGGTCATTCAAAACAAAATATAATAAATATAAAAATTCACTTCAGGCTTGTTGGTATTGTCTAGCAAAAAAAAAAAATTCACACCTGATTCATAAATGTGTTCTTTCTAAGATTCTCCATTTTCAGTTGAGTAAAATAAAATCCTGCCTACTCAGGGAATTTCCTTCATCAATTAAATGTTACTTCTTTTGTATATTCAATGTTTCACTCTCTACTGGTTCACTTTAAGTATGTGAACACTTTTAAGTGTATCCTAGCTTTATATATTTTAAAAAGTTATTTCACCCTATATCACCTTCCCAACTTCCCTTCCTAGCCAAGCTTCTTGAAAGAGTATTTTACATGCACTAACTCCACTTATTCATGTCCCAATCACTTTTCAACTTACTAGAAACTAGATGCTTTCCTATCCCTCTTCAGGTCTCCCCAGGATCGCCAATGCCTCCCTAGTTGTCAAAATCATTGGTCACATTTTTTAAATAAACTTTGTATTTTTTGATGGTTTTAGATTTATAGAAAAGTTGCAATGATAGTGCAGAGTTCCCACATAACCCACACTCAGTTTGTCACAATTATGAATCAACTGTTCATTATTGTATATTATTATTAACTAAATTCCACCCTTTTTTCAGATTTCCTTAGTTTTTACCTAATGTTCTTTCTCTGTTCCAGAATCCCATCCAAGATTCCACATTATATTTAATACTCATGTCTCCTTAGGCCCCTCTTGGCTGTGACAGTTTTTCAGACTTTCCTTGTTTTTGATGACCTTGACAGTTTTGAAGAGCACTGCTCAGGTATTTTGTAAAATGTCCCTCAACTGGGATTTGTCTAATGTTTTTGTCACAGCTAGACTGGAGTTATATGTTTTTGGGAAGAAGACCACAGAGGTAAAGTGTCATTTTCATCACATTATATTAAGGCTACATACTATCAAGCATGACTTTTCCCTGTTGATGCTGACCTTAATCACTTAGCTGAGGTACTGTTTGTCAGGTTTCTCCATTGTAAAGTTGCTCTTTTCCTTTTCTCATACGGTGCTCATTATGCCTACCTCACATTTAAGGAGTGGGAAGTTACGCACCGCCTCCTTGAGGGAAGAATATCTACATAAATGATTTGGAATTCTTCTGCATGGGAGATTTCTCTGTTCAGTCATTTATTTATATCAGTATGCATACATGGCTATTTATTTTATATTTTGGGTTATAATACAATACTACTTCATTTATTTTGTTGCTCAAATTGTACCAACTTTGGTTGCAATGGCCATTTTCCAGTGTCTCTCTTTTTTTTTTTCAGCTTCTTGATAGCATCTGACGTTGTTGTGTACTTTTTCCTTAACAGTTTCAGCACCACGCTCCCTTGGAATTCCTCCTGTCCATCTGGTCCCTCTTTCTCAGTTGTCTTCATCGTAACTTCTCTCTTGATCTGCCCACACGATGCTGGGGTTCCCCTGGGTCTCTGTCCTTAGCTCTCTTCTCACTCATCTGAAAGATCTCATCTATACCCATTATTAGGTTCTAATTATCACCTAGGAGCTAGCAAAGATGTTTTTTGCATATTCTACACACAAATCCAATTCCTACTGGGCACCTTAGATAATCTAAAGGCATCTCAGACTTAACACAAAGTGGGGTATCATATTTCTTCTGCATACTGCTCCTCCTCCTATTTTCCCTAATGATGGATGGTATTACCAGGCACATGGTCTCCTTAGATAAAAACCTAAAAATTATCCCATTCTCTCCTGTACCCCCAAATCCAATCAATCAGCAGGCTCTATCTATTAAATTCTTATTTTTCAGAATGTCTACAATGGGGGCCTGTGGCTATATTTCCGGGATGTTTGTTACTTTATGCATTAGTCCCAATTTTTTCCTCATAACTGTTATTACCACATATTTCAGACCTCTTTTAATATATGAATTATATTTAGGAGATACTTTGAAAGAAAGACTGACATGTTTTTAGGCAGAGGTAAGCCAATTGGTATAAAGTCTCAGCTCCTCATCTTAGGGAGACCCCTTCAACCCTATCTCTAGCAGAATATCAAAGGTATAAAAGAATCATTGTCTAAAGATATAACTTATTTCAGGATAGGAATATTAAAATAGAAAGCAAATTCATTTGACAAAAGCCAATATACTATGGGAAAATACTAAGCAACAGACCTCTCTCCAACTTTATAAGTCAATACCACATTTATGTTTAATTTCAAATATTTCTCATATCAGCTATTTTATTGTTCTCATGAGTTAGATATTCCCATTTTTTATTATGTAGAAGCTAAAAGACCACCATTTCAAACGAGATGATGTGCATGCATATTCCTTCTTTGTTTGTGTGATTTGTGGACCTGAGGAATATGGATTACCTCTGTTATCTGCACAAGAAGCTCTGCTACAAGCCTGGCATTCAGTTTGCTTTTATCTCTGAGACCCCAAATTGTACTGTTAGGCAACAGAGGGCACTTATCTAGATTGAACTGTCATACAAATAGATTTTTGTCAGCCATTCAATTTGTATTGGGGAATATGCCAACAAAAACAAAACCCAGCAATTTAAAACAACAATTCTATCCTCTAGTGACAGGAACAAATTACTGTATTTCAAATGAATAAGAATTACTATAGATCGCACATCTTGCATGTAGGTGCTACAGAAAGAAAAATGTTCTTGGAACTAATTCTGTCGAGCTTTTCTTGCAGTGGTCTTACATAAAGCAAGCAAATAGTATGCTTAATACTAATAAACATACAAGAAAAAACACTAACAAACAGGAATTAAATGTTATCAGAGGAGAATGAGGCTACCTAATAAAGATCCAAGTCAAAATTCAGTGGCTACATGAGGAAGGTGACATTGTATTGCATTTTGAGTTTGTTCTCTGATCTATGGTCCCTCCAGGAATGCAGGTAATGCCTCTGCCCACAAAACAGTCAATCTGAGTAGTGAGACCATAATTCTCTTTGAGCCTAAATTGATTCTGGCTCTGTGTCTTCAACACCCACAAAGAATAAACAAAAACGTTAGTAAATTGACCTTACCACAGTTATACCACATCTTAGGCTATTTGGAAGAATATTCAGAGTTGATCTATTCAAAGTTGATGTTAACCTCAGACATTAAAGAAGTTAATAACTTAAAGCAATAAAAATGTAATAATGTTTTCACAATTGACAATAATATCAATCTTCTTATCAGTATCCAAAATAGTTTAATCTCCTCCTCCATTATTTTTGTTTGACTTAAATCCTGCTCTCTTTTCTATAAGCCACATTTTTATTCTGGATTTTTTGTAGCTATTCCTTCAGTGAAATCCAGTCTTGGACTTGTGGAATCATAAACTACTACAGGGGAAATAAGCAAACATGCAAATTCAGCCCTATGACTCTGCATCAAGCTGAACAGAAAATAAACAAATGTAAAGGTCAAAACTTCAATTGAACTCATGTAATTTTACTAAATAGGAATCTAATTAGTTCAGTTATTCAAATGTAAATATTTACATATTGAAAATGAGTTTTCTTCAATTAAAATTATATAACAAGAATTTAGCACTTTGCAAAATTCTATAATATGTCACTTGGCAGAGCTATAGCATTACATGTTGTAGCAACAGGGGCTTATGTCAAGACTTGAGACTTCATTAAAGAACAGGTGGCTGTAATCCTAGCACTCTGGGAGGCCAAGGTGGGAGGATTGCTCGAGCTCAGTAGTTCGAGACCAGTCTGAGCAAGTGTGAGATCCTGTCTCTACTAAAAATAGAAAAAATTAGCTGGGTGTGGTGGTGCACGCTTGTAGTTTCAGCTACTCGGAAGGGTAAGGCAGGAGGATTGCTTGAGCCCAGGAGTTTGAGGCTGCAGTGAGCTATGATGACACCACTGCACTCTAGCTGGGGTGATAGAGTGAGACTCTGTCTCAAAAAAACAAACAAACAACAAAAAATAAACAGGTGGAAAAAATAATATATTCCATGTATTCCACATACAGCCATGAAAAGGACTTTACTAACAATAGTTAAAATAGATAATAGGACAAAGGCAAGGTGAAATATAATGCTTCAAGTTAATTCTACATTTTAATAAGCAATAGAGCTATCTGATAAAAATTATTTTTATTTCAAAGAAAGTTATAAAATTACATTACTTTAAAAGCATGAAACAATATACCAAAACTTATGGGATGCAGAAAAAGCAGTCCTAAGAGGAAAGTTTATATTGATAAACACCTATATCAAAAAAGAAGATAACAATCTATATTACACATCAAGAAACTAGAAAAAGAAGACCAAAGTAAGCCCAAAGTTAGCGGAAGGAAAGAAATAACAAAGATCAGGGCAGAAATAAATGAAATAGAGACTAGAAAAACAATAGATAAAAAAATCAATGAAACTAAGAGTTGTTTTTTGAAAAGATAAGCAAAATAAACAAACACCTAGCTAGACTAGAAAAAAAGAGAGACTACTCAAATAAATAAGATCAGAAATGAAAGAGACCTTAAAACTGATACCATCATAATACTAAGGATCATAAGAAACTACTATGAACAATTATATGCCAAAAAATTAGTAAAAAAAATGGATAAGTTCCCAGTTACATACAACCTACCAAGACTGAAGCATGAAGAAACGGACAATCCAAACAGACCGAAAACAAGCAATGAATAATTTCCCCTCAAAGAAAAGCCCAGGACCAGACAGCTTCACTGCTGAATTCTACCAAACATTTAAAGAAGAACTAATGCCAGTTCTTCTCAAACTCTTCCAAAAAATCAAAATACAGGGAATACTTCCAAACTCATTTTACAAAGCTAGCATCACCCTGATAACAAAGCCAGGCAAGGACACTATAAGAAAAGAAAATTATAGGCCATTGTCCTTGATAAACATAGATGCAAAAATCCTCAACAAAATATTAGCAAACCAAATTCAAGAACACATTAAAAGAATCTTTCATCATGATCAAGTGGGCTTTATCCTTGGGATGCAAGGATGGTTCAACATATGCAAATCAATAAATGTGATACACCATGTTAACAAAATGAAAGATAAAAATCATATGATCATCTCAATAGATGCAGAAAAAATGTTTGACACAATTCAACACCCTTTCCTCATAAAAGCTCTCAACAGATTAGGTATAGAGGGAATGTACCTCAACACATTAAAGGCCATATATGACAAACATCATAGCTAACATCATTCTCGATGGTGAAAAGTTAAAAGCTTTTCCTCTAAGATCAGGGACAAGACAAGGATGTCCATTCTCACCACTTCTTTTCAACATAGCACTGGAAGTTCTAGCCAGAGAAGTTAGTCAAGAGACAGAAATAAAAGGCATACTAATAGGGAAGGAAGAAGTGAAATTATCTTTATTTACTGATGACATGATCTTATGTATAGAAAACCCTAAAGAATCCACCAAATAACAGTTAGAACTGATAAATGAATTCAGTAAAGTTGCAGGATACAAAATCAACATACAAAAATTAGTAGGGTTTCTATATACTATTAATAAACTATACAGAAAAGAAATTAAGAAAATAATCCCATTTACAATAATTACAATTAAATACTTAGGTGTAAATTTAACCAAGGAGGTAAAAAACCTGTATACTGGACACTGTAAAACACTGATGAAAGAATTTGAAGAAAACACAAATACATGGAAAGATATCTCATGTTCATGGGCTGGAAGAACTAATATTGTGATAATGCCTATACTACTCAAAGCAATATACAGATTCAGTGCAATTCCTATAAAAATTCCAACGCCTGTTTTCACAGAAATGGAAAAAAAAATCTTTAAATTGGTATGGAAGCACAAAAGACCCCAAATAGCCAAAACAATCTTGAGCAGAAAGAACAAAGCTGGAGGCATCACACTCCCTGATTTCAAAACATATTATAAAGCAATTGTAATCAAAACAGCATGGTACTGGCATAAAAACAGACGCATTAACCAGTGGAACAGGATAGAAAATCCAGAAATAAACCCATGCATTATGGTCAACTGATTTTTGACAAAGGTACCAAGAACTCACAATGGGCAAAGGACAGTCTCTTCAATAAATGGTGTTGGGAAAACTATATATCCACATGCAAAAGAATTAGACCCTTATTTTAACACCACATACAAAAATCAACTCAAAATAAATTAAATACTTAAATATAAAGCCTGAAACTATGAAACTACTAGAAGATTACATTGGGGGAAAACACCATGACATTGGTGTGGGCAATGATTTTTTGGATATGACTACAAAAGCATGGATAACAAAAGAAAAAAAGTAAACAAATGGGAAGGCATCAAACTAAAAAACTTCTGTACAGCAAAGAATACAATTAACAAAGTGAAGAGACAATCCACAGAATGGGAGAAAACATTTGCAAACCAAACATCCGAAAAGGAGTTAATAATCCAAAATATATAAGGAAATCAAACAACTCAATAGCAAGAAAACAAATAACCCAATTAAAAAATGGGCAAAAGGCCTGAACAGACATTTCTCAAGACATACAAATGACCAATAGGTATATAAAAATGCTCAGCATCACTAATCATTAGGTAAATGCAAATTAAAACCACAATGAGATATCACCTTACCCCTATCAGAATGGCTTTTATCATAAAGATGAAAGATAAGTTTAGGAGAGGAAGCAGAGAAAACAGAACATTGATGGTAGGAATGTAAATTAGTACAGTCATTGTGGAAAATGGCATGGAGGTTCTCAAAAAACTAAAAATATAACTACCACACTACCCAGTAATCTCACTTCTAGGTATATATCCAAAGGAACTGAAAATAATATGTAGAAGGGACATCTGTGTTCCCATGCTCATTGCAGCATTATTCACAATACCTAGGATATGGAAACAAACTAAGTGTTCATCAACAGATGAGCAGATGCAGAAAATGTGGTATATAAACACAATGAAATACTACCCAGCTTTTAAAAAGGGGGAAATCTTGTCACTTGCAACAACATGGCTGAATCTGGAGGACATTATGCTAAGAGAAATAAGCCAGGCACAGAAAGACAAATATTACTGGATCTTACTTATATGTAGAATCTAATAAAGTTTAATTCATAGAAGTAGAGACTAGACCAATGGTTACCAGAGGATGGAGGGTAGAGGATTGGGAGGGAGGGAATAGGGAGTTGCTGACCAAAGGGCACAAAGTTTCAGACAGACAGGAGAAATAGATTATGAGATTCATTGCACACAAGGGTGACTATAGTCAATAATTATATTTTTCAAAATAACTAAGTACATTTCAAATGTCTCACTATAAAAAATAATAGGTAAGCAAGACGATGGATACATTAGTTAGCTTGATTTAATCATGCCACATTGTATACATATATCAAAATATCCCACTGTACCCCATATATGTATATAACTATAATTTGTCAATAAAAATAAATTGCCAAGAGCATCAGAAAGAAAAAACATTAAAAGATTCATGACGTATGCAACTTACTCTCAAATGGTTCAGAAAAAAATATACATCTATATATATATATACATAGAGAGAGAGAGAGAGATTTATACAGCAAGTATGCATAAATGATGCAAATGTAGTAAAAAGTTAACAATAGGTAAATCTCGGTGAAGAGTAGATGTATATTCTATACACTACTTTGTACTTTTCTGAAAGTTTGAATTTATTTCTAAATATAAACTTTAAAGTGATTAAAAAGTATGAAAAGATTAGCAGAAGTTCCTGGTAAGCTAATTTTCAACAAGTAGCTAATGTCTGAGATTAGCTGAAAGTCAAATAAATCCTTGATTTGATAGATAATAGTGTTAAAAATATGAGACTATTATTCCTTTCAAATTCAGACAATTTAAACTGTTACTTTTCAACATATGTCATGGTGTTTTCCTTTTTTTCTTCAATAAAAATACAAGACTTTATTTGAACAGTTTTAAATTAGCAATACAATTTTATTTTTTATTTCAGCTATTAGTACGGATTCCAAATCATCCATGGTCAGAGAAATTCAAAGTTACCAGTTCAATATAAAAGAATATTACCTACCATTTAAAACAGTTTGACAATAAGGGAAAATTCTTTTTTCTCCACTTTATTCTAAGTTAAGAATTTTGTAGACAATAATTCTGAATTAGATCGTTTAACAGATAATGATAAACTATTTTATTTATTTATTTATTTATTTATAAAACAATGCCTAGGGATACTTAATGCAAATCTCAATGGAGTGTTTTAGCACTAACCAAAGATATTTTTACCATGCTCTTAGGTCATTCTCTAATGTTCTTGAAGAGAAGAACACACTTTTGGGTAGTTAGACATGTGCCCACAAAACTTTTACTTGATTTGGCAACTAAGGTATTCCTGATCTGTCTAATTTTGACTGTGATAGCACTGGACAGGGGCTGAATGTAATTCTAGTCTCTGAAAAGAATGCAGCCAATTTTGACGTTCTATAAATATTCGATAATAATAGGACCTTAGGGCTAGAAGGGACCTTGAGAGATCCTTTAGTGTGCCTTGCTCCTTCTTATCATCTCACACTGAGTGTATCTTAGAAAGACCTCAGAAAGGAGGTCCCTTACCTTTCACAAAGAACCTTACCAATAATCATTGGTTACTGGCAGGAAAGATTTTCCCAAATTAAACTTAAATCCACGGTACTACAGTTGCACACACAGCAGAAACCGACAAACAGCTGCTGACCATACTTGGCATAATAGCTCTTCGCAGACTTGAAGACACTCAATAACTCTACAACTTTCCATCCAGAGACAATGATCCCAGGACTTTCCTTTGTCTGTCTCATTTTCCAACTCTTTAATCCTCTGAAGGGCACACCCCAGAATTTTCTCTGAATGATCGTTAGGCATGGTAGCCCCAGTTGGATGCAGAGATGGACATTAGTAATTTCTTCTAGAGTCTAATATGAACCAAAGGGTACTCAATGTTACTTCTAATATATACACTTGAGGAGGTTATTCCTTTTCTGTTCTTTCTTTTTTCTGCTCTGAATATGTTCCATATTCTATATGCACATTAATTTTTATTTCAGTTTTGTGGCCAGTTTCTATTACTCTTTTAAATTTGTTCTTTTTCTCTTTGAGGAAAACAATATGATAAAGTAGAAAGGCCTCAGATTTAGATATCTGATTGAGCCTGGGTTCAAATTCTAGCTTTGTCTTTTTCTGTGATTAAGAACCCTATGTACTTCAGATCTAGCTGGGATAAAGTTTCTAAAACAGCTAGTATGGTGCTTAGTAAATACTAGGAATTAAAGAAAAATAACTGCTCTGATACAATATCATTATATCTGCTCTGTAATAATTATCATTGAGAATGCCAGCAAGTTCACTCCTCTTGCATACAAAACTGGGTTTGCCCCTCCACTCTTTATTTTAAGATGGCCTCACACACCCATGCCCAACATGGCCACTTCAGCTCTGATCCTAGTTCTGACCCAAACCCTCCTGACTCAAAAGACCAGATGGCTATTCTATTCTAGTACCTCTCGGCTCTTGGGATTCAATTTTGCCTCCCACTTGTGGCCTTTTTACTTTTCACACTTTTTTGCTTATATCTGAGGTTGATTCTCTCTGCTTTAAGCCTTCAGTGTTTTCAAAGGATTTAAATTCCATTTTTCTCTGTCCCTAGAAGAGAAAACACTTGTATATGTTACCCCACACTCTGAAGAGGAATTCAGACAGTAACACAACATAAAAGCTTCAAAGATAATGCACTTTCATTATCAGCACATTATTTAATAGTATGAATTAACTACGATTCAAATTCCAGTTTTGCTATTTATCATCTGGGTGACTGTGGAAAGGGTGTGTAACTGTTCTGAGACTCAGTCTGCATATCTGCATAAAGGAAATAAAAATGCATACTTTATTATAACGAGTAAATGGGACTCACAATTGCACACAGATTCATAAGTTAAAAGGTTCCCCTAAAGCCAGCATTTCTGCCTCTGCCTCTCCTTCCCCCTGGGGTGGAATGGGTGGGTGAGAAACAAGAACAAACACACTTTGAATTCTCTATTTTTGGCAAAACTAGAAACAGATATTATTCATTGACTCCAGAATGTGTGGAGAGGTATCCAAAAGCAGATGAGATCATGCAGAAGCCACTTGGTGAAGGTGACAAAAAGCATGAAGGATAAGAATGCTCAGCAATAGATGAGCTCAAAAAGCACCAGCTGAAATGTACTTCCTAAAGATGAGGGACTCATTCTGAAGCACAAAATCTATATCCTTTGTGTGAAACAACAGATGTGGGAACAGGTATAAGCTGACTGCCGGCAGAAGCCCTCCTGGATACAGTTTGTTCAGAGAAGCAGAGAAGGCAGGGCGACATAAAGAATAACACAGGACCTCTGCTCCCTAAAGGCTGTAGAAAATCACAATAGACCATTGCTTGCACCGTGACAAACCATAATGAACACAACAAGCTGGAGAAGCTACAAAATCATAGTTTAAAAAACCTTATCAGAAAGCTGATGATACAAAGACACCTAAAGAAAATACATTGCAGAAAATCATGAACCCTTTTTTATAAAAGAGAAGAGACCCACAACTGTTCTCATTCCTGGTGGAGTGGAGGAATCCTCCCCAGATATAAGTAAGAAGAAATCAGCCGAACTTCCAACAAACTTTTAAGGGCTGCATCAAGGCTAGCACCACAGGTGAGCATCTCAAGGAGCCTGAGCCACAGAGTGAGGTACAGAGTCTACCAACCAGTGCTTTTCCCTGTAGTTCATCATCAAGTGCTCACAGCAGGGTAAAAGATCTAAGAGAGATGCTTCCCTGGGTTATGTGAGACTTCTCCCAATTTTAAGGCACCTGGCTCTCGTAAGGTGAGGCGCAAGGCAGCAGAGCTAAGAGAAGTCCATGCCAAGTGCGCTGAGATCTTGGCTACTGTAGGCTAGGGGTGGGGCAGAAGAGCTGATGGAAACCTATCTGAGGCATTCCAGCATTTCAGCCACCAAAAGTTGGAGTGGGAGAGGGGCACTGGAGAGCTGAGAGAAAATGTTCTAAAGCACTCTGGATCTTCAAAGAGTGTAAAGACAACTACCCATCTAAGGCTCAGTCTGTGCAGCAGGGCAGAGAGAAATCTCCCAAGATACAGAAAGCCAGGAGTATGACTGGCGAACAAAGAGAAGTTGCCAGAGACCTGAAAAGTTAGCAGTGTGCTGTAAAACAGAGGAAGATCTCCCACAAATGAAAAAGCTTGCAGCTCTGAGGAAAGCAGAAAGAGATCTCTGGAAACTCGCCAGTATTTGGAGCTTAAAATCTGCTGAAAGGAAAATCCTAACTCCAGCCTAAAAACATTTGAATTAATTTGAAGCTAAAAAAAGCCTGCACACAGCCCAACTGAAGATCAGATTGACTTAGCCACTCTACTACAGAAACGTGAAAGAAAGGAGAGCAGTGTTTTGGCTTTTTGGTTTTGAATAAAATTTTACTTACTTCACTCACTACTACTATACTTTTATATAAAATATCTGGTATACAATCAAAACTTCCAAGACACATGAAGAAGGAAAAAATATATATATATACCTTTAAAGTATAGAAAGGGGGGAGGGAAACTATCAAACTAAAATTCAAGGTACTAACTGATCAATACTTATGTGCACACATGGAAATAATATTCATCAGGGGTCAGGCAGGTGGGAGGGGGGTGGAGAGGATGGGAAAATTCACACCTAACGGGTGCGGGGCGCACAGTTCAGGGGATGTCCACAATTGTAGCTCTGACTTGGGCAGTGCCTAGACAATATATATAACCAAAGTGTTGGACCCCCATAATATTCTGAAATAAAAAAAAAGAAGCTTTCAGATAGGGAAACAAAGACAGCACATAAATGTAAATTAGTACCAAAAAATAATAATGAATATAGTCTTTAAATATTATAAAAACTTTAGAGCAGTACTTCTCAAAAGTATGGCCCAGGAGCCCTGGGAGGCCAGGGATGGGGATTGTTTGTAGGACCTTTTCAGTGAGGTCAAAAGCATTTTCATAATAATACTAAAATATTACCCCATACTCTTACTCATGTGGGAGATAAAAAAATTGAGCTCATAGAAGTAAAGAATAGAATTGTGGTTATTAGAGGTTGGGAAGGAGTGGGGGCAGGGGAGCATAGGGGGAGGTTGTTTAATGGCTACAAAATCACAGCTAGATAAGAGGAATAAGTTCTAGTGTTCTATAGCACCATAGGGCAAATATGATTAACAATAATTTATTATATATTTCTAAAAAGCTAGAATAGAAGATTTTGAATGTTCCCAACACTAAGAAATTATAAATGTTTGAGGTGATGAGTATGCTACATTATTGTACATACATACCTATTAAGAAGTTTAATTTATAAATTAGGCACAGGAAGAGATTAACAACGACTACTACTAATAAAACAGAACAATTACAACAATATATTATAACAAAAGTTATGTGAATGTGGTGTCTCTCTCTCTCTGTCACACACAAAGTATCTTATTGTGCTGTGTGACGGGGTAACTGAAACTGTGGATGGGGGGACTATTGTGTAACTAAAATTTTAATATAGGAGATAGAACAGAATATTAAAAATTATATGATTTACCCAAAACAATAATGACCAAAGGAACAAAGAACAAGCACACCATGGTATATGCATAGCCACATATGTGTCATGTATATCTCAATGAAGCTGTTTCTCAAAAAAAGAAAATAATCACTAACACTACCATTTCACTGGAAATACTAAGAAACATAATTAGATTAGTAGAAGAAGCTAGCAGCATAAAATTGGAAAGGAAGAGGTAAAACTATCATTGCTTACAGATGATATAATTATATATCTCAATAATTCAAAAGAATAAACTGAACTGCAAACAATAAGTGGATTTAATAAGGTAGCATGCTACAAATTAAAACACAGAAATCAATTCATATATACAAACAGCCAGTCAGAAGATATAATGGAAGAAAAGTCACCATTTAGGTAAAAACATAAAGAACAAAACAACCAGGAATAAGTTTAATTTCTTTTAACCCCTGGGTGAAATATGCCTTCCTAACTCTGACTCTAAATGCAGAATCACAAAAGATTGATAATTTCAACCATATAAAAAATAAGAATTTTTGAATGGCAAATACAGATTAAAAATAGAATAAATTTAGTGTTTGACCAAACAAAGTAAAAGAGAAATGATAAAGTGAAGAAAATTTGCAAACTTCAACTTTAACAAGAGCTAATCTTCAAAACATATTAAAAAAACCTCTTAGAAATTAATTTTTAAAAATCAACAACCACAGCTCCCCTTCTTCCATCAAAAAACTAGCAAAGGATAAGAACAGTTCCTGAAAATATATGAAAAGATACTCCATCTTGCTCGTAAGAGAAAAGTTAATAAAAACTACAGGAGCTACCCCTTTACTCCCATCAGTCTGACCAACAGCCAGAAGTTTAATACTTCATTTTGTAAGTGATAATTCATGTTGTAACTAATACTCCCGTGCACTGACAATCAGAGTGTAAATTAGTACATTCCCATAGAGGACAACTATGAAAGAATTATCAATATTGCAAATACAATACACTCTTTGAAGAAATAATTCTACTTATTAAGATCTTTGTCCACAAGAAAAATGACAAAGTTCAAAGTTATTCATTTTAGTACCACGTGTAACAGCAACAGCTCATTCTCATGGGATTGGTTAAATAAATTTGGTACATCCATGAAATGGAATACTACTAAGCTGCAACCAAAAGAATAAAGAAATTCTTTACATATTGACATGGAAAGCTTTCCAAGATCAACTGAAAAGTGGAAAAAGCAAGGTGTAGAATAGTATATATAGTATATGCTGTCTTTTTGGTAATATGATATTTTGTTGCTGTTATTTAAAGGGGGGGGGAAGAATGTGCATTTGTATTTGTTTGTATATACACAAAGAGAATCTGGAAAGATACACAAGAAATTAATAACAGTAGTTACGTGGGTTGGAGATATGGGAGGAGGTTGGAACAGGGAACTGGGATAGGGAACGAGGTGGAAGAGGGAAGTTTCACTGTACATCTTTACAATCATTAACTAAATCATCTTCATACTAGCAGTACCATCTCTAGCACCTGGTAGATAAAAATTTTCTAACAATGCAACAAGGATTTTAAGTTGTATTTATGAACAACTTTTCAACAGTATGGTTTAAATATTGGGGAAATTTTAGGAATGAGATTAAGAAAAATTCCAAAACAGTGAGATCTTTTGGATCATGGCACAGCTTCCCAAGGGGAAAAAAAAAAAAGAAATCCTCATGTTTGACTCATTGTGTAAAGTGGCTGCCAAGAGTGACTGTAGAGCCTAGCCTCTCAGGAGCTGCTGCATCCCCCATGTTGGTGCATACACCACAATGAGTCTTCCGCAGAGAGTGGGGCTCAAAACTTTCCTCTTGAAGACCTGCAGTGGACTAAGGTGTGCTCAGACTGTGAGCTCACTGCTCACTGGTCCTCCCTGGTGCTGCCTGCCTGGCTGCTCCATCAGAGCAGGGCACACCCTGAAGTAGAGGAACATCAAACTTACTTGAGCACCCCATAGACAACTCAGGACCATCCCACTTCTTCCTGGCACAGTGAGGGATTGATCTCTGGGAACCTGTGGACAGGCCCGCAGGCCAGATCCTGTTCCCCAAGGACCTGATCATGTTGCTTGGGGGCATGGAGGGGAGATTTGTGAACTAACCTCAGGAGGTGAGGAAGCCCGCATGGGCAGAACTGAAAAGAGAGGGCAGCGTGGGTCCCAGCCACAGCACACTCATGAGGGAGCTCGACTAGTTTGAGCTCCTGCCTGATGGCAGACAGTGGAAGGAGACCGCAGAGCAGGGGATGGGGGAGAAGAGCAAAACCCACTCCTGACAGCCAGATTGTGAATCTCAGATGGCCCCTCCCCCACAAGTAGACTTTCTGGCTGGGGAGGGCCACTTCAGCCCCTCCCTGGTGGCCTGGGAGCAGACCTTTGACCCCTGCCAAAATAGCTACCTTACCAGATTTTGTGTAGCCTGAGGGCAGGCTCACACAACCCAGCCCCACCCAGCCTCACTCCCCCAGCCCCCTCTAATGTGGTGGAGAATAAGGACTCACCTGAATGTTCCAGGGGCCCACCCACCACCTGAGGCATTCTAGTACTTCTCCTGAAGGGCTAGAGGCAGTCACAAGTCCCAAAAACAACATGGCAGCCTGATAAGTGCCACCTACTGACAGGGATGTCAATTTGCACAGCCCCTTACAGCATTGACTGATGCAATCATACAGGGTGTGGCTGATTCTTACCCACAAACACCACCTATTGTCTCAGAGGTTAAACTGGGTGTGCCAATACAATTCACACTGTTAAAAAGACCACAGGGCTGGCGAAAGAGAAAGGATTTCAAAGATCCTCATCCTCCCTCATCAAAGAGAGACAGGGAATCTGCCTACACACATAGCTTACCACTGCTACAGCCCATAAACAACTAGCAACTGAGAAAACCACCACACTAAGGATATCTATAAGCAAGGCATCCATCTAGAACCTAGCTTGCCATCAAAGCACCTGCAAGCAAAGCCAAAGGTACCCAACATATGCTGCAGACACACTCTTATGAGTTGAGGAGAGGAAAAAAGCCCCATATAAATAAAAGAAAATCCAAAAATAAGAAGCAACAGCTCCTTGAGATGAGAAGGAATCAGCAAAAGATCTCCAGAAGTATGAAAAATCAGAGCAGAAGGACACCCCAAAAAGGGAAACCAGCTCTCTAGCAATGGATACCAACCAAAATGAAAATATTGAAATGACAGATAAAGAATTCCAAATATGGATTGTAAGGAAGCTCAATGAAATCCAAGAGAAAATGGAAAACCAACTCAAAGAAACTAGAAAAACAATCCAGGAAATGAATGAAAAATTCACTAAAGAGATCAACATAAAAAAACCAAAAAAAAAAAAAAAAACCAAATAGAACTGGAAATGAAAAATTCATTTAAGGAAATACAAAACACAGTGGAAAGTTTTAAGAGTAGATTAGATCAGGCAGAAGAAAGAATCTCAGAGCTTAAGGACAACTCTTTCAAATTAACTCAGTCAGTCAAAAATAAAGAACAGAGAATTAAGAGGAATGAAGAAAGCCTACAAGAAATATGAGATTATGTAAAATGGCCAAATATAAGAATCATAGGCATCCCTTAGGGTGAAGAAAAAAAATGCACAAGGGCTGGAAAACCTATTTAAGGGAATAATTGAGGAAAACTTCCCTGGTCTTGCTAGAGATTTCAACATCCAGGTAAAAGAAGCTCAACGAACACCTAGGAGATTCACTGCAAAGAGGCAATTCACCAAGACACATGGTCATCAAACTGGCCAGAGTCAACACAAAGGAGGAACTCCTGTGAGCCGTGAGGTGAAAACATCAAGTAACCTACAGAGGAAAACCCATCAGGCTAACTGCAAACTTCTCAATTGAGACATTACAAGCCAGAAGGGACTGGGGCCCCATTTTCAATCTTCTTAAACAGAACAACTGCCAGCCTAGAATTTTGTATCCTGAAAAACTAAGTTTCATATATGAAGGAGAAATAAAGACTTTCCAGACAAGTAAACATTGAGGGAATTTGTCAAGACCAGACCTGCCCTGCAAGAAACACTCAGACTTGCATTATACATGGATCAGCACTATAGACACCCACCAATGTAAAACAACACAAAAGCTAAAGCTCAAAGATCATATAAAACAATAGCACAAGAGGTAAAACAAAGCAATAAGGTACTACCCAACAGGATGAACAGAACAGCATCCCACATATCAATGCTTTCAATCATCATGAACTGTCTGCATGCCCCACTCAAGAGAAATAGGCTGGCTGAATGGCTGAAAACATAAAACCAAATTATCTGCTGTCTTCAGGAAACACATCTAACCCACAAGGACTCATACAGAATCAAGGTGAAGGGATAGAAAAAAATATTCCATGCAAAAGGAAACAAAATGAAAGTAGGTATAGCCATTCTCATATCAGATAAATTGACTTTAAATAAAAAATAGTAAAGAAAGAGAAAGATGGTCATTATATAATGGTAAAGGGAGCAATTCAACAAGAAGACATAACAATCCGAAATATTCATGCACTTAACACAGGAGTGCCCAGATTCATAAAGCAAACCCTACTAGATCTAAGCAACGAGATAAACAGCACCATGCAATTGCCAGGGACTTAACACCCCACTGACAGAACTGGACAGAACACCCAAGCAGAAAATAAATAAAGAAACACTGGACTTAAATGGGACTCTAGAACAAATGGGTCTAACAGACAAATTTCAGAATATTTTACCCAACAACTACTGAATATACATTCTTCTCATCAGCACATGGAACATTCTGCAAGATAGATCATATCTTAGCCCACAAATCATATCTCAACAGATTAAAAAAAATAGAAATCATACCATGTATCTTTTCAGACCACAATAGATTAAAACTAGAAATCAACTCCAAGAGAAACACTCAATTCTAGACAAAGTCATGGAAATTAAACAACCTGCTGCTGAATGATTATTGAGTCAATAATGAAATTAAGATGGAAATCAAAAGATTCCTTGAACTGAATGACAAAGAGGACACAAGCTGTCAAAATCTATGGGATTGAGCAAAAGCAGTCTTATGGGGAAAATTCAGAAAATTCAGAAAATTCAAAACTAAGAAAAGAAATAACTATGGTCAGGGTAGAACTAAACAATATGGAAAAAAAAAAAACACCAAAAACCATACAAAGGATCAATGAAACAAAAAGCTGGTTCCTTGAAAAGATAAACAAAATTGATAGACCTCTTGCTAGATTAACCAGGACTAGAAGAGAAAGGACCCAAATAAGCTAAATCAAAAATGAAAAAGGAGATATTACAACTGATATGACAGAAATGCAAAATATCATCTGTGAATAGTATGAAAATCTCTATGCACATAAACTCAAAAACATAGAGGAAATGGACAAATTCCTGGAAATACATAACCTCCCAAGACTCAGTCAGGAAGAAACAGAACTCCTGAGCAGACCAATGATGAGCAACAAGATTGAAGCAGTAATGAAAAATCTTCCAACAAAAAAAAAAAGCCCCAGACCAGATGGATTCACAGCCAAATTTTACCAGACCTATAAAGAAGAGCTGGTACCCATACTGCAGAAATTATTCCATAACATTGAGAAGGAGGGAATCCTCCTAAACTCACTCTATGAAGCCCATATCACCCTGATACCAAAGCCAGGAAAGGACACAACAACAGAAAAAGAAAACTACAGACAAATATCCCTTATGAATATAGATGGAAAAATCCTCAATAAAATACTAGCAAACCGAATTCAACAGCACATCAAAAAAATAATCCACCATAACTAAGTAGGCTTCATCCCAGGGATGCAAAGATGGCTCAACATACGTAAATCAATAAATGTGATTCACCACATAAACAGAAACAAAAACAAAGACCATATGATCATCTCTATAGATGCAGAAAAAGCATTCAACAAAATCCATAACCCTTTCATGATAAAAACCCTCAACAAATTAATCACAAAAGGAAAATATCTCAAGATTATAAAAGCCATATATGACAAACCCACAGCCAACATCATACTGAATGGGGAAAAGCTTAAAGCATTCCCACTAAGAACTGGAACAAGACAAGGGTGCCCACTGTCACCACTTCTATTCAACATAGTGCTGGAAGTACTAGCCAGAGCAAACAGTCAAGAGAAAGAAATAAAGGGTATCCAAATGAGGAGCAAAGAGATCAAACTATCCCTTTTTCCTGATGATATGATCTTATATCTAGAAAACCCCAAACACTTCACCAAGAGACTCCTGGAATTGATAAATAAATTCAGCAAAGTCTCAGATTACAAAATCAATGTACACAAATCAGTAGCATTCCTATACACCAATAACAGTCAAGCTGAGAGTCAAATCAAAGACTCAATACCAATCACAATAGCTACAAAGAAAGTAAAATACCTAGGAATATACTTAACCAAGTAGGTGAGAGATGTCTACAAAGAGAACTATAAAAGACTAAGGAAAGAAATCGCAGACCACACAAACAAATGGAAAAACATATCATGCTCATGGATTGATAGAATAAACATTGTTAAAATGTCCATACTACCCAAAGTGATTTATGGATTCAATGCAATCCCCATCAAAATACCATCATATTTCACAGACTTAGAAAAAATAATTCTATGCTTTGTTTGGAACCAGAAAAGAGCCCGAATACCTAAAGCAATCTTAAGCAAAATGAACAAATATGGAGGCATCACATTACCAGACTTCAAACTATACTACAATGATATAGTAACAAAAACAGCATGGTATTGGCACAAAAATAGACACATAGACCAATGGAACAGAACAGAGAACCCAGATATAAAACCATTCACATACAGCCAACTTATCTTTGACAAAGCAGACAACAATATACACTGAGGAAAAGAAGCCCTATTTAATTAATGGTGCTGGGAAAAAATTGGATAGCCACATGCAGAAGAATGAAACAGGATCCGTATCACTCACCACTCACAAAAATTAGTGCAAGATGGATAAAAGCCGTAAATGTAAGGCATGAAACCATAAGAATTCTAGAAGAAAATGTTGGAAAAACTCTTTCTAGATATCAGCCTAGGCAAAGAATTTATGAGGAAGACCCCAATGGCAATTACAGCAACAACAATAAACAGATGGGACTTGATTAAATTAAAAAGCCTCTGTACAGCTAAGGAAATAATCAACAGAACAAATAGACAACCTACAGAATGGGAGAAAATACTTGCAAGCTATACATCCAGGGCTAATAACCAGAATCTACAAAGAACTCAAGCAAATCAGCTAGCAAAAACCAAACAATCCCATTAAAAAGTGGGCAAAAGACATGAACAGAAACTTTTTAAAAGAAGATAGACAAAATGGCCAATAAACATATGAAAAAATGCTCAACATCACTAATCATCAAGGAAATGCAAATTAAAACACAATGAGATATCACTTTAGCCCAGTTAAAATGGCTTTTATTAAAAAGTTCAAAGACAATAGACGCTGGCATGGATACAGAGAGAAAGGAACACTTATACACTGTGGTAGGACTGCAAATAAGTACAACCTCTATGGAAAACAGTATGGAGATTCTTCAAAGAACTAAAAGTAGACCTACCACTTGATCCAGCAATCCCATTACTAGGTATTTACCCAAAGGAAAAGAAGTCATTTTATCAAAAAGACACCTACACATGAATTTTATTGCAGCACTTTTCACAATTGCAAAGATGTGAAATCAACCCAAGTGCCCATCAATTCATGAGTGGATTAACAAAATGTGGTATATGTATACCATGGAGTACTACTCAGTCATAAAAAATGAATTAATAGCTTTTGCAACAATTTGGATGGAACTGGAGACCATTATCCTAAGTGAAGTACTTAAAGAATGGATAAATAAACACTGCATGAACTTGCTATTAAATTGGAACTAACCGATGAACACACATGTACACAGAGGGAAATAAAACTCAGTGGAAATCAAGTAGGGTGGAGGGGGAAGGAGGGGACGGGCAAAAACCTACCTAATGGGTACAATGAGCACTATTTGGGTGATGGGCACTATTTGGGTGATTTTGTTATGCTGTCTCAAGCATAACAAAATCAATACATGTAACCAAAAACATTTGTACCCCTGTAATATTTTGGAAAAAAAAAAATGAAAAAGACCTGGTGTTCGATAGATCAGGAGGGTGAGTACAGTTAACATTATCTATTATCCATTTCAAAATAGCTAAAAGAGAATAATTAGAATGTTCTTAGAATGTTCCTAGCATAAAGAAAAGATAAATATTTAAGGTGACAGATATCCCAATTACCCTGATTAGATTATATGAATATATCAAATTATCACACATACCACCAAAATATGTACATCTATTATGTAACAATATAAATAAATAAATAAATAACATACTCCAAACTTCCATAAAATTCTTTGTTTTGTTTGTGCCTAACAAACCAAGACGTAAAAACTGGAAATCAGTTACTTGCAGAATACCAACACTAGAAATAGAATAATGAAAAAGATGTCAAGTTAGTTATGATAAAGAAAGAAAAGAAGTAAGTTTAACCCTAAATTACCATTTTTTAAAAAGCACATAGAATTATATTAGAGTTTACACTTTATTGAAAAGGTCAAGATTTCCCCTTTCCTGAAGAAGCTGTGGACATTTGATTCCAGTAACTAGAGCCAATGTGACTAAAGACAAGATAGTGCTTCTGGTCACAAGCAGGAGTTGGGGAGAAAAAGAAGAAAGATGTACACAAATCCAGTTAAGATTTAGGAACATAATTTAAAATGCATGCTCTGATGACAGCAGTTCAGCAGTCACGTTCACAGAGGAAATTCAACACATAAAAATCCACAGGCATCCTTCTATTATACCATATTTATCAAATTGTTTAACCATTTGATTCTATTTGATTTAATGTCTTTCTTTTTTCACAGGGGTTGTTGAGTGAGAAGTCACAGATATATCTGCAAGTGCTAGCATCTGATTTACCTAGGACAAGTAAAAAATTATACTAGATTTTTTAAAAAGTAAGGATTCTAGGGAACATGGGCAGATACATATTTTGCTACTTCAAGGGTAACTAATCACTTTATGTTTATTTGTAAAACAGCACCAAGGATGAAAGAGTATAGAAATTGGAGAGCATAAGATCTCAGAAATTGAAGTCAATATCGACTTTAAAGGTTCCCACATATAAACTGTGCTACTGTAAACTCACACATTATCCCTCTTAAGAAAGCTACATTTTTACTTCAGGCATTATTTTAAAAAATAAGTTGCTCAATTCTCCCCAACCAACAAAAATTAACCTTACTATTCAATTTTAAAGCAAACATGAGAATTTTGGTATAAAAGTTTTAGATTTCTGGGGGTTGGAGGGGAAAAGCTAGCAAAAACAAGTTTTTACTTCCAATTAGTAATTAAATGACATGGAGTTCTTTAAAAATATGACGATTAACGTAGTATTCTTAGAAATCAAAGTATGTAAAAACATTGATTAGGAGTGGAATTTTCCTATCTCATTTCTTACTTCTTTCATTTTTTTTTCTTTTTGTTCCTTGATTTTTGTAAACCTTAACTAAAAATTTGTCTTAAGAGAGAATAGAAAGATTTAAATTTATTAAAATAGCTTACCATGAAAGACTAGAAATCTTTGAAATTCAGTTATAAAATAGAAAATGTTATGATGACATAAAATAAGGATTACCACTAGTTTCTGGAGGAAAATTTTATCATTTAATAAAGCCATAACGCTTTATTGAACATCTTGTGCTCAGACCAAAGAAGATAACAAATCTAAATAAAACGACAGATATGGGGTTCTGTATCTGCTGTGTTGTGGGGGGTGTGTGTGTGTGTGTGTGTGTGTATAGGTTTTTGCCCACAATGTCTGGCTCATAACTCCCACAGCCCTTGTTATAGTCTTTTGTTATAGTGTTGGATGTGGGAGGCCTCAGGAGCAGGCCTCAGGAAACAGAATCTCTCTGACTTCCCTGCTTTTCTGATTGTGGGTTATAAGACCCTCATTCCAGAGGATCCTGCCCCATCCCTGAAGGCTAATCACATGTCCACACAGTTGTCCATAAAAACCCAAGAGGACTGGGTTCAGTGAGCTTCCAGATAGCTGAACACTGAACACATGGAGGTTCCTAGAGGGTGGCGCCCAAGGAGGGCATGGAAGCTCCGCGGCCCTTCCCCATACCTCGCCCTACACATCTCTTCATCTATATCCTTTGTGATATCCTTTATAATAAACCAGTAAACATAAGTTAAGTGTTTCCCTGAGTTCTGTGAGCCACTCCAGCAAATTAATCGAACCCAAAGAGGGAGTCATGGGAACGTCAACTTGAAGCTGGTTGATCTAAAGTTCTGGAGGCCGTGACTTATGACTGGTGTCTGGGGGTGAGGAGAAAGTTTTGGGGACTGAGCCCTCACCCTGTGGGATCTGACATTATCTCCAGGTAGACAGTATCAGACTTGAGTTAGAGGATTCCCAGCTGGTGTCCGTTGCTTGGAGTGTGGGGGAAAACCCGACATTGGGTCACAGAAGTCTTCCTCTGTGTTGATTGTTGTGGAGTTAGAGGAAAGCACAGTTTGAGTGTTTTCCCAAAGTAGTATCATTCACTGATTCATCCATTCATTTCTTCCTTTAACAAAAATATACTGAACAGTATTTCCTGTCAGGTATTATATTAGTAATAAAACAGTTTCCTGGACTGGGAGCTCTTCGATGATACCAGGGGAGGTGGGCATGAAGACAAAATAACTGCGGTAAGTGTTAACTTGACATACTACAAAATGGAGGTTTATTTTGATACAAAGAAAGAAAGGAACTAACTTGGTTTGATCAGGTCAAGAATGCTTTTCAAAGAAGATGCTTGACCTGGGGCTTACATGACAAGTAGTTTATTAAGCAGAAAAGAGGGAAAGGAGAAACATTTTAGGATAAGGAAATAGCATATATAAAATAATTAAGGCCTAAAATGTGATACACAACTATGAACCATAAACTGGGGTACTTTAGCGTGTGTGGACACAGGGTGAAAGGCAAAGCACTGTAAGAGAAGAAGGTTGGTAGGAGGGAAAGGCCCATCACAGGAGGCCTTACAAGGAATGATCAAGAGTTCAATGCTAATCTAAGAGGAATAAACTCAGATGCCTCAGGAGTCAAACCAACAATAAGAGTGAGTGAAATGGCAGGTGATGGTGGGGACCCAGACAAAATATGCTCCACCCAATGGGAAGCCACCACTCTGCTGTAGCTATCTAGAAAAAAATAGCTGTAGCTATTTCCAAATTTTCTGGATGTCCTAGAATTTCAGGAGAAACCTGAAATTTGGATATTTGTAATATCTCTTAATGTTTTAATGTTTGGCAACCAACTTCAATGTATCAAAAACACTGAAAAGACCAAAGCTGTCATATCTTTTGACTAGATTTGACTGGTAGACTGAAACTTTGTGAACTCCTATAGGTACTGTAAAGTCACAAGAATAAGAGTTTGATATAACCAGATTTACATGTTTAGAAAGTTTCTTCTATACTCAAAGTGGAAAACAGACAGGAGGATTAATCTGAAGGCAGAAATCCTAACCTTGTTCTTAAAGGTCAAGAGAGAGACCAGGCTGGGTGCAGTGGCTCATACCTGTAATCCTGGCACTCTGGGAGGCAGAGATGGGAGGATCGCTTTAGGTCAGGAGTTCACGACCAGCCTGCGCAGGAGTGAGACCCCATCTCTACCAAAAATAGAAAAAATTAGCCAGGTGTAGTGGTGTGTGCCTGTAGTCCCAGCTACTCGGGATACTGAGGTAGGAGGACCACTTGAGCCCAGGAGTCTGAGGTTGCTGTGAGCTAGGCTGATGCCATGGCACTCTAGCCTGGGTGACAGAGAGAGAGACTCTGTCTCAAAAAAAAAAAAAGAAAGAAAAGAAAGAAAGAAAGAGAGAGAGACCATGTAATCCTCTCACTTTGAGAGCAACAGTGAGGATGGAGGGGAGAGATATTCCAGAGGCAGGATCCATGGGACTTGCTTGGGGTGAGGGGGAAGGCAAAGAAACAAGTATAAAATGTCTCCCAGGCTTCTTCTCATGTGGGCAACTGAGTACATGGTGCATTAATCAGAGTAACCAACATACACATTAACCAGCATAATGAATGCAGGAAGAGGACAGCTTTGGGAGAAAAGATAATAAGTTTAATGAGTTCACACTGGAACACTGTATTTGAATGTCTTTAGGACTGGGACATGTAAAATGGACAACTGGAAAAATGGTACAGAATACAATGGCAAAGTCTAGGATAGTGAATAATTTTGAAGTTATCAGTCTATAGGCATTAGTGAAAGCCATGGGCATGCATAAAATGACCCAGAGAGAATAAAAAGAGGACAAGTCAAAACAACAATGACCTAAAAAGACAAACATTAAGAGGGAGGCAGAAAAAGAGAATCCTATGGAGATTGGATTGAGAACAGAGAGCCAGGAAGAGACCAAGAGGCTACATAGTCAAGGAAGCTAGTGTCAAGAAGAAGAGGGTAAACCAAGTGCTACATAGAAGACAAGTAAGAAAAAAACTGGAAAAAGACCTCAGAAATAAGGGTCACGTGTGACTTTAGCAAAAAAGTTTCAGAGGCATGACATCTATCATAGCTGGAAGCAATACAATATAAAAAAATTAAACAACCTGAGTTTTCCTGTACACATATTTTTAAAATGCCATATCTCTCTTTCTCTAAATGTTGGAATATTTGTACAGTATAAGGACTAGATAAGGCCACTTTTACCAAAGCCTGGTTATTTCTTCACTTACTTTAAACCTTTGCTGACATCTAGGAGATGAATGATAGATTGTAACATCCCTCCTACCCCCATTCTCTTTGGACAAAACTCAACCAGATAACATTTCAGTCCCTGTGGTGAAAACAGAATAATTCAGGTAGAGACACTTAGGAAGGAAGACATTTATTAAAGTGACAGGCTACCTGAATAGAGCACCTACCACCTGAAGCAACAGCATTTCTAAGAAAACTGTTCTTCTGAATATGATAACCCCTGGAAGTCATATGAGCCCAAAAACCAACCAACCAAACCAACCAACCAATGGTGGTCAAAACTCCCATTGCACCTACTCAATCTTTATTCAGTTTAAGCCCCATATGAGTATACTCAAAAACGGCATATTAATAGTTAGGATGAATGTATCCTATGAGCTTTATTTATTCTTTTCTGTCTAGTTTAAATATATTTGTAAATTACAGTCATTTCACTCCTCTAAATAGTCACAGCATATTTTGTCATGTTTTTCTAACAAAGGAGATTTTACAAAAGTATCTAGGAACTCTAAGAAACAATGAACTGCTAATGAGTTCATTTGTGGTGGTGGTGCTGAGGAAGTTAGTTTATCATGTGCTTGGAATCTGTGAGTAAATCAAGTAAGAGGAAAGGTGTCCAATTCAAACAAAATAA
Organism: Daubentonia madagascariensis; assembly: GCA_023783475.1. Lineage (NCBI taxonomy): Eukaryota > Metazoa > Chordata > Mammalia > Primates > Daubentoniidae > Daubentonia > Daubentonia madagascariensis. Next base: position 19,381,918 of record JAKFHU010002573.1, on the reverse strand, counting down.
ACCACTTTTAATGTTCTTACAGAATAAAGTATCAATATTTATTAACATTTATAAATCACAGAATAATAGCACTTCAGATTTATAAGGCCAGTCAAGAATAACTTAACCTAACCGTATCCCTTTACAGATGAGGAAAATGCAGATTATGGCTTAATAAAATAGAAAGCAATTCTTTGGTCAGTAAAAACCTGGCTATGCTGCTGAACTCAAGTTTATTCTCAATGCTTGGAGAGAAAGCATTTATATGTAGCACATAATCCAGTGGAAAAGGAACATCAAATATTCTGAATCATAATGAAACTTATTTAGGGGTGATCCATTATATTGTTTCATGCCATTTAATATAAATAATGGGGGACTGACTGAAAATAATGGTATGATTTCTTATTTTAAGAACCAAAACCGTTAGGAGAGGTTAATTAAACATCTTTCATCCTTTCCCGTGCATAAAACTGGCACTAGTTTATGTGAGACTCCACATTAGAGATAAATTTTAACCTATTTATATATTCATCTAGATCCATTTTCTAGAGCTGGAAAATTACAATCCTGGTAAACTAGAGTGAATCAGTAATTAAATGGTGTCACTTAGTGCACTGAGTAAATCAAATGTGACTTGTGGGTTTAAAACTGAGAAAAGTCTCAGGCCAGAGATATTGTCTCTCTTATGCCTAATTTATAATACATTATGTTTTTACTCTGGAATTGAGCAAAAGTTATTTAAAAATCAACCTAATTTGTGTCAGACAAAAATAATAGCTAATATATTTTTTGAGCTTACTAAGTATCAGGCATTATTCTAAGAGCTGTAACTATGTGTGTGTATGTTAATTTACTCTTCACAATAATCCTATGAGGTGGACACTATTATTATTTCCATTTTACAGATGTGAAAGTTGAGGAAGAGAGAGATTAAGTATAATACCTTGCCCAAGTTCAAAAAGCTAGTGTCAGAGCAAGAACTTAAAACCAGGCAAAGCTTCTAAAGTAAATCACTACATATAATCTATCTAACCACATGTACTACTGTGTTTCCCTTCTTTTATCACCACTACTCCCCACCCCCCGTTGCCAAAGAAAGCATAGTCAGCTTGTTTATTTTTTATTTTTAAGGCAACTTATTTTAAACATTGGTCCAACTGGCAGCTGTATTGGTTGGAAATGAAAGAGGTATAAAAAACTCTGCTGACAAAACTTTGAGGTGACCACATATAAATGCTCTAGCCAAACATTCAGAGTAAATTTAGGTTCTTAGCTGAAACACTTCTTTGTCAGCAGCACAGCCAGATTCACAATGACTAAAAAATTGCACTATCCATTTTATAATTGCACTATCTGCATTATCATAACCATTTAAATGGTAACGGATAAATATCTGCCTAAATGAAATGAGCTTAACACCGATTTGTTGAATGGAGCAATAATTTTGCCTTAAATGATCTTCATATATAAAAAATTCAATGCCTGTGGTTGGGAGTGATAAAGTCAGGCTTTAAAGGGACAGTTGCTGAATCTTAGTTCCTACCCCTCAACCTAAGGTTCTTGTCAGGGTTAACAGTGACCATCATGCTGACAATCGTAGACACTTTTTTATGTCTTCATTCTATTCAGGTTCTCAATAGTATTCTTGGCTGAAATGACCTTTTTTTTTTTTGAAATAGTAGCTTTTTTCCTACTTCTATTCAACTTATTCTGTACTTGAACTCTAAATACTACAATTCCTGTGAGCTTGGTCAAGAACCCTCTTCTATCTCTCTTCTCTCCCTAAGTATTTCTCATTTATTTCAAAAGGTTTAAATACTATCTATCTGCTAATGTAAAAATTGATTTAACTCAATGTCTCCTCTGAACTCAAACTTGATAAATCCAACTGGCTACTTAATTTCTGTACTGGGTTGTCTTGCAGGTATCTCAAATTTAAAACATCCAAAAGTGAGTTATTGATGCTACAACCACTATTCCCCCACTAAACAAAAAAAATTAATAAATAAAACCCAACTTGACCCACCCCTAGACTTCCCCATTTCAATAATTAGTGCCATCCACTGAAAAATCTAGTCATTCAAGCTAGAAACTTGGAAGTTTCTCCTTGATTACTTCTTGAGAAACATTCACAGACTGAACAAGTTAAAGAATCCCTCTCTGAAAGAGGGAGAGAGAAAGAGAGAGAAAGCAAATGAGAAAAAGCATTAAAAGTTATTGAATTTAGGTAGAGGTACATAAGGCAATTGTTGTACTCTTCTTTAGACTTTTCTATATGCTTGAAAACTTTCAAAATAAAGAGTTGTGGAGAAACTATTTTTGATTGTTAAAAAAAGGCCATCCCTTCAATGAAATGGACCATTGACATGTGACCCCTGTTATTGAGCTAATGTTTCTAAAGCAAAAGCACTGTGGCAGAACACTCAGGCCTCTTTACTGAATCTAGAAAGACACACTTTCATCAGCTTGTGTATTTCACATCTCTTAAAAAATTACTGGGAACTTAAGAGCATTTGATTTGGTATTGAGGAAAAAAGCTCTGATTCTTAGCTTCTGAAACCTTTTTACTAAATTTTACTAAAGCTAGCAATATTAATCTGGGCAATAATAGAGAAAATGGCCATAGATTTAAATTTAAAAAGCAGCTGATGGAAAGAAATTTAGAGCTTTAAACACTTTTCTTAAAAAGAAAGAAAGATCTAAAATCAATAATCTAACCTCCTACTTCTAGAAAAGAAGCTAGAAAAATAAGAGCAAATGAAACCCAAAGTAGGTAGAAGAAAGAAAATAAAGATCAGAGCAGAAATCAATAAAATAGAAAACAGATAAATAATTTAAAAATCAAAGAAGCCAAAAGTTTGTTTTTTTAAAAAAAATCACAATAATAAGATAAACTTTTAGCTAGACTAAGAAAAAAGAACTCACAAAATTATAAAATCGGGAACAACAGAGGAGATGTCACAGTCATGACAGAAATTAAAAGAATTATAAAGGAACATTAGGTAGAGTTTATTGCCAACAAATTAGAGAACTTAGATGAAGGGGACAAATTGTTAAAATATAAAAACTGACTCAAGAGGAAATAGAAATAGAACAGACCTGTGACAAGTAAAGAAATTAAATTAATAAAACAATCTTTCCACACCAAAAAAGCTCAGACCCACACGGCTTCACTGATGAATTCTATCATACATTTAAGAAAGAAATAAACAACGCTACACAAAATCATTTAGAAAGCAGAGGAGGAAACAGTTACCAACTCAGTCTATAAGACCAGTACTACCATGATGCACAAAGCCAGATAAAGACAAGGCAGGAAAACTGCAGACCAATATCCCTTGTAAACATAGACTTAAAAATCATCAACACAATGTTAGTAAAGCAAACACAGCAACATATAAAAAGGATTATACACTATGACAAAGTGGGGTTTATCCTAGGAACAGAAGGCTGGTTTAACATCTAAAAACAAATGATGCAATATAGCATATTAATACCATAAAGGACAAAAATAACATGACCATCTTAATAGAAAAAGTATTTGATGAAATCCAACACCCATTTATAATATAAACTCAAACTAAGAATAAAAGAGAAATTTCTCAACCTGATAAAGGGCATTTACAAAACACCTGTAGCTAACATCATTCTAATAGTGAAAAATCTGAATGCTTTCCTCCTAAAATTGGAACAAGGCAAAGAAATCCATTCTCACCATTTCTATTCAATATCATATCGGTGTTTGGCCATTACAAAAGGCGAAAATAAAAAATTTAAAAAAATTTTAAATTAAAGGTATACCCATTGGAAAGAAGTATAACTGTTTTTATTCACAGGTGACATGATATTTTATGTAGAAAATCCAAAAGAATCTACAAAGAAAACTACTCCAGTTATTAAGTGAGTCCAGCAAGGTTGCAGGATACAAGATCAATACACAAAAATCAATTGTATTTTTATGTACTAACAATGAAAAAACCAAAAATAAAGGGGAAAAAAATCCATTCACAACACCATCAAAAAGAAAATATTCAGAAACAAATTTCACAAAAGAAGTACAAAATCTGTATACTAAAAACTACAAAACCTTGCTGAGAGAAATTAAAGAAGATCTAGACAAATAGATTGGAAGAGCCAATATTGTTGAGATGGCAATTTCTTTCAAACTGATTTGTATTTATTCTACTCAATGAATTCATATAAAATTTCTAGAAAAGGCAAAACTATAAGAAGAGAATGCAGATCAGTTGTTGCATGGAATTGGGAGTGGGAACAAGGACTGCCTAAAAGTGGGCATGAGGGAACCTCTAGGAAGCATTACAAAACTGGATCGTGGTGATGGTTGTACAACTGTATAAATACCTAAAAAATCACTGAATTATATATTTACAATGGAAAATGTTATGCCATGTAAATTATACCCCAATAAATTTTTTTTAAAGAGCAGCTGGACTATAAGAAAATAACTTTAATGTAAGAAAGAAACCTAAAATAATATTTAAAAACTAATACCGATTGTGGAAATTGCATTGATATATTGCATAGAATTTCTGAGGTTATACATGACTCTTAAGACGAATGTCAAAGGCTCCCTTTTTACTTTATATGATGTTTTTTGTTGTTATTGTTCTGAAAACACTTCAAAGTTTCCACACTCTCTTATGTATCAAAACCCTATTTTTAATGGGATAAATAAAATCTATCAGTCTCTTATTTTATGGTTTACGGAGTGACAACATTTTGGATCTGATTTTAAGATCCCATACGTGGCTTATTACCAAAAAAGTGGGGTGGAAAAGGGGAGGCTGGAGGTTATAGAAACTTCCTTGATGATGGGAGTGGGGGAGGCTGTGGAATAAGACACAGCTGCCCTTTAAGAACATTGTATCTAGTGCAGCAGTTCTCAACCCTGACTGAACACTGGAATCACCTGGGGAGTGTTTAACAAATCCCTGAGTCCTGGCTGCACTCACCAATTAAACAAAAATTTCTGGCTAGGAGATCCAGGCAGCAGTAGTTTCGAAAGCTCCAGGTGATTCGAATGTTATAATCATCTAATCACCAAAGTTAGAACCATTGGCCTAGTGGAAGAGGTGGAGGTGTAAGAACCTTTATTTTCACACCCAATGGGCTCCTGGAAATGTGGTTTGGCATAGTTGCGTTGTAGTACCTAGAGCTGCTATCCAACATGGTACAGTAGTTACCAGCCATATGTGATTATTGAGCACTTGAAATACGGACAGTCAGAAGTGAAATCTGCTGTAGGTGTAAAACACATACTGGATTTTGAAGACTTAGTAAGAGAAAAAAATGTAAAACATTTTTAAAAATCTCATTAAATTAAAATCTCATTAATGATTTTTAAAATGTATTACATATTGAAATGATAATATTTTGTTTGGAGCTATTGGGTTAAATAAAATATTTCACTAAAATTAATTTCACCTCTTTCTTTTTGCACTTTTTGATGTTACTAGAAAATTTAAAGTTACATGTGTTGCTGCCATTATATTTTCATTGGACAGCATTGATCTTCAGTCTTCAAAAGAATCATTAACATCTCAGAGCTGAAAATGATCTTTGGAATCAGCTAATTCAATCTCTTCATTTTACAGATAAGGAAACTGAGGCCCAGAGAGAGAAAGTGACTGGCCTTACATGACACAGCTAGAAAGCGACTTAGCTGAGATTAGTCAGGCCCCCTGAGTCCTGCTGTCTATGGCTATTTCCATTATACTTCCTCAAGGATTGTTAAAACAAAAATGCTCTATCATCTCCCCTCAAAATAGAATGCTTAAATCAGCTGGTACTGAAATATGTCCTTTTTATAGAGTGCATTTTTCCCCTCTAGGATGTTCTATGTAAGTCTCCTGCCTACAACGTCTCCTGAGTTTCGTGCCATACATCCAATGTATTACTCTTGGTGTCATAAAATAAACCAAGAAAACTATAAAAAGATCAAATCTCATATTCCACTTGATACTAGGAAAGGTTATATGTCAAAGGGCACTGGCAGAAACACCACAAAAATAAGGGAAAGAAACTGGTAAAGGAGGGTGGGCAGGGAGGTGGAAACACAATGAAAATAATACTTTGTGTTCCCATTTTAAGTGCCTTTCTCAATGCTATATGCATAGCAGCTAGAGGCAAGCTGGAAAGCAGCCAGGTCCTGGCTGCCAGCAAAAATTTTGTCACCTCCTTTGAACATCTGAAGTATGTTTACCCAATAGATTTCATTAAATTACACTTCCATTAGGAAGCATACAATGTTGATACTCATCTCAAAGATCAAAGGGATCGCTAAGAGGCATGTCATCCTGCTCCCCAGCTGATTGCTATTTCTGGGCCAATCAAGGAAAGGAGCCAGAACAATACTTAGTTAAAAAAAAATTGTAGCATCTCCCCAAGGACCATAGACTAAGAATCTGCAGCCCCATTATCAAAATGAGCATATCATTAATGACAATACACATACAGTGAGTTATTTTAATACAACTCCTACACAACAAACAAGCTGGATTTGGGTCATTAGCTGAATTTGTAAAACAGTATTTCTGAGGGCTTAAAAACTCTTCAGTAAAAAAACAAAGTTTAGAAGATGGAGAAAGAGTCCTATTTACAAATGCAGGAGAAAAATCTAATTTTTATTAATTTCATTGTGACTTTAAATAAACCAATAGGTGAGCCAGATTGGAGATGGCTAATTTAATTACTGACAGGTTGTAAGACTTTTTTCTCGTTTCACTAATTTTTTTTATGGATGATTTAAAAAGAAACACTATAGATACATTTATTTTAAAAGGCAAAAATGATTCCATATTGAGAGCCAATGATTTAAGATGAAAACACTTAACTTCAAGGAACAAGGGACATTAATTTTGAAAGAGAGAAGATTTGGCCATTGAAAATTAGGAAATAAAAACAAGTCATTTCAACTAGGGAAAAATATTTTATGTAAGTTTACTGGAGAGAGTTTTAAAAAAATGATACTGAAAACGGCTACAAATCCCAAATTCTTCATTTGATGTTAGAAAGGTAGTTCAGCAAAAGCTCAACTTTCTAAGCCTCATTTCAGGTAGTGGGAACTCTTTTCCAGTAATTTTTATTGTGAGGAATTTTCTCAATATGGGATGAAAAAGGCAAAGTTCAGGCAAGCGTTCTTTCTACAAGCTCTTGTAGTAAAGGTAAGTCACCTACCTATAGCCACAACTCACAATCTAGATTTCAGCTGCTCTCTTTCAACATCTAGTCAACCTCTTGGTTATCCATATTTGACACATCATATGAACTCTAATTATCCATCTTTTGCAATTAATCATCTGACAATTACATTTCCTGCACTTATAAGCATCCAGCTGGGAACTGAGTTTTAATCTGAGAGAGAAAAAAAGAGAATTCAGGTTTCTAACAAATTACTTCTAATTAACCAGAACCTTTTTTAGCCATCCCAATGTAAAGATGCCTACAGCTAATCAAAGAATGTTTGCATTCTTAATGATACTTTAAAATTTCATTTAAATTTCCCCAAAGAGCAGTTCTGGAAATGTATTTCACTAACATTACTTAAACAAACATTCTGTTTGGCAATACACAAACAATTGGGGGGTGGAGGGAGGAAATAATTTCTAAGGGAAAGGAACTTAGAGTAGCACTAGAAAAGGCATCAAACAAAATTAAATAAAGCAGAGATTCAAGGAGTACATCCTCAAAGTGGAAGGTATCAGATAGCTTCCAATAAGTCCAAGAAATCGACAGAGCTGAGTCATAAAAATTTTAGAGCTGGAAGCAAACTTAGGGATCCCCTACTCCAGTGGCTCTCAGTGTGGTCCTGTGACACCAGCATAGCATCAACCTGGAACTCTTTATAAATGTAAATCTCCTGCCCCAACCTGGGCCCCATGGGGCCTTCTGAATCAGAAACTTCAGGGTAGGCCCAGCAATCTGCATTATAAGAGCTACTGGTCTAGTCTAACCACTTCATTGTACAGATGAGAAAACTGAGAGCTGAGAGAGAAGCCAAAGTTCCATACACAAAAATAAAATAAAAGAATAACCTCAAAGAACTATCATTTTTTCTTCCTTTTATTAAAAAAAATATTTGTTAATATATAAGATAGAATACTGTGATCTATCAGAAAATTTCTGGGACTACTGAGCCTTGGGTTCCCTAATAGTTCTTTCCTTTCATAGTATACCTAGCTCTTGGGACCTAAAATACATAGACATTCCTATAGTACTGGTTATAAGGTTCCCTAAAACATAATATTCCACACATATTGAAGCAACAAGAAATGAAGACCAGAGAAATGAGAGGAAGCCAGAGTCCTACATGACTTTTTTAAAAAGACCACTGCAAGAAGTGCAATTTATAGAAGACAAAGTGGTGTATTGGAAAGAATATTGGATATAGAATCAAAGCATATTGGTTTCTAATTCTTGCTCAGCCATTGACCAACTCAATAACATGATTATACTCCTACTAACTAATGCCTTTGAGTCTGGTTCTGGTCGAGACTGGATAGCAAAGACCTACATTTTAACCAAGAATAATAGAGGCATTTTACCAAACTTTATATGTTTCAAAAGACAGTTCAACTTGATTCTCTTCACTTACCATAGAGAACAACTCATTGGACAATTATTTTAATTTTTCAAGAATGTCAAATTTGATATCCCCATTCATCTATTCATTCACAAATGTTTACTTAGAATTTATATGCTCTCACACAGCATGCTAGATCACAGTCCATTCTAAAATAGTATATAATGCAGTTGGAGCAACAAGACTAATTACGCATGGAAACAAAGCAAACTATAAGGCAACATAAGGTTTAGGACCTAATAGTACAGATATTGGGAAAACACAGGACAAAACAATCATGTTAGATTTAAATTGAAAGTATATATTCTGATATTATCACAGTATTCTGTAGTTTATTTATCATAACATGATAAAATGTGACCCAATAAACCAAATTACCATCCAACATTTCTTTGTATAATTACCATTTTGTCTTCCTAAACAATTTACAAGACAGAAAATGTAAGCACTGTACCTATTAATTAATACCAAAATATTTCTGTAAGTTTAAGTTAAATTTTGAGATGACAGCCAATTTTTAAGTTAAACTACTTGGACAAAAAGCATTTCCTTCCTTTCAGGTAAACACATTATGAAAGCTTTGTGTGGCATCAGTCGGAAAGACTAGGTGAAATAATGATTTTTAATGATTTTTATGAAGGACATAAGTTACAAGCAGGAGGATAGAATTCCAGACAGAATGGCATGTATAAAGGCAAATAGGTGAGAATAAGTGAATCAACCATATACAACAATATCATATTAATTTGATTATGTCAAGCAAAAAAAGACAATTTAAGCTTATAAAATGATGAGATTTGGGGGTTAGGGAGAATTAGGAGTGAAATGAACGCTAGACTATGAAATTTGGATTTGATCCAATTGGCAATGATAAACCCTGCATGCTCCTCAAAGATGCAACATTGAATTCCTCTCCCCCTCAAACTTTGTTAATTCTATTATAGTGTTTCTCAGCCCAGGTACAGAGTACTTATAAAATGTATATGCCTACACAATCCTAACAAATATTACTATTTTAACAGACCCATATACAACGCACTGAAGTAAGGGGAGATTAAATGTGACAAAATCAAGATATTCTGTAATAGAAGAATGCAGATGTGGAAATCCAGAAATGACTGTCATCTAGGGATTGGCCATGGAGTCAAGGAAAAAAGGGTTTATGTAAAAGTGCAGAAACTATGGTATTAGGATCTTTAATATGAGTGTGTTATTACAGGGAACATTACGGGTTATTTGCTTTTTTTCGTACATAGTCTATTCTTTGGACCTGTGATATTATTTCTAATGGTTATTGCATACAATGACTACAAAATCTTAATATCTTAGATTTAAAGGTGTTCAAGGCTCAGATTTCCATGACTAGTTTTGGATTTAAGCAGAAGACTAGTCTATCAGAGACAGAGCAAAGAAACAAGAAGACATCAAGGATATTTCGCATAAGGGCATAAGGATTTCCTGACATGTTTTTTCCATGTATTTTCCAAAGTACATTTTCAGAGCATTTTCATGATACATTATTTCATGATTATCCCACGTGAGGCAAGTCGGATTTAAATCCAGGCCTTCTATCTAGAAGCTCAGTGCTCTTTCCAGCCCACCCCATTGCTGTCCCATATGAGCACCTATAAATAAAATATTTTTACAGTGCTACATGGCATTTTCAACTCTTCAATCTTAGCACAGACATAAGTGTGGCAAAGTGTTATAAGGGATGTTTTAAAGAAAGAGGGACTCATAAAAATTCCCTTAGGCTTTCTTATTAACCCAAAATACTTTGTACAGATAAATATGAGGATGCTACAAAAAGATTTGAGAAATAAGAAATGAACATGGGAAAAAACATCAAAAAATTAGAAAAATACATACATCTACGCAGTTGCAATCATTTAAGTAGAAGCACCACAGAGAAAAGCTCTCAAGTACAAATACTGCAACAGCTGCTTTTAGCAGTACATGAAACAATAATGATAACAGGCTAAAAAAATAATAAAAACTTTGAAATAAAGTTAAAAGATACATGTAACTTAAGACTAACATCTTTTTCTACACAGAAGGTTAAATTGTGAGGCTGACATTTGCATTTGTTACATTGTCAACGCTTTCTATCAGCATGTGTACAAACAATATCTAAAGATGTCATCTGCATATTTATACCAAAGGAGCTTATGAACAGGACCTGTCAGTATTTTTTAACACCCTTCCAAAACGTCATCTTTCATCAGATATAAACACGACATGTTTAATGTATTAGTTTGGTTTTAATATAAAAAGTTGACAATCATATGTCACTATAACTATTGATAAGGTAAATAGGAGTACAGGAAAATGTCAAAAAGTTATTGAAATGTTTGCTGAAATACTACATCAAATTGCATTTATCAGCTCTTCTCTGGCAATGAACATGTCATATTTTCCTACACGTGGCTATTTCCAAAAAGATGTACCCAATGGAGCATTTCAGAAACTTCATTCTTAAAGCATCTTAAATCCCAGATATGAGAAATTTACAAGGAGTCTGAACAGAGGAAACACCTATTGTAACATATGGCATTATTATTTTGTTCCACTGAAGTTAAATAGAAATTGTGCTCAAAGAACAATTCATACTAGATGCAACTTTTTGGTTGGAATACTTACATTTTATGTGCCTGTCATTTATCACTGATGTTTCTTCTAAAAAATTTGCTTTAAAATTATAAATTCTGGGTCGTAAAATTAATTAAATAGGCACTTACTGAATATCTATTATGTACAGCATTTATTATAATAAATACTTCAGAAAACATAAAAGTAGAAGACCCACTCTCCTGTCTTGAAGATCTTATAATTGGTTGGAGTAATAAAACATAAGTAAGTTAAAATTAATAAATCATTTCAGCTCAGACATGGAAACAGTGTGAAGGTGGTATAGGTTATAAATATAAGTGCCAAGGCGAATGAAAGGTAAGGAAAATCTATCATGAAGTCTTAGAAACTCCACAAAGGAGGTAAATAATAGTTGAGGGATGGTAGAAATGGAAGACATATCAATATGAGACTAATAGCTTAAGTTGAGCCCCAAATCTCAAAGCATATACTGATTGCCCTAAACTGCATATAAAGACTTTTAAAGCAATGTGAAAACTTTTGCCAGTCTTGAAATGCCAAGTATTCCAATTTTCAACATCACTAAACAACATCGCTGACCTTAGAGAGCATGGAGGTTGACCCCTGCATTTTGGAGTTGAAGAAGCTGAGACACAATGACTTGCCCAATGGCACTCAGCTAGTTAGTATCAGAGCTGACAACCAAAGTCAGAACTCTTGCCCCTTAATCTAGTGTACTTTCCACTGTATTATACTGCCTTTCTTGGCTTACAGCCTATTTGCAATAAATGTAGGTTGGATAGTGAGTCATCTTTAAACTCTACACATTGGGTCTAATGGAGACTTTAGTGAGTCTTTAAAGAGAAATGCTATAAAGCAGTATGATTTAGTAGCTCTAAAATCAGACAGACCTGATTTCAAGTCCTAGATCGAAATGATGACACCTTGGAAAAGTGTCTTAGCTTTTCATAACCTAATATGTCTGAACTATAAACTGGCTGTGAAGAATAAATGATATACAATGTGATATTCAGGCTATTAGAGGCCTTCAATTGTTTATTCTCTCTCTCTCTCTCTCTCTCTCTCTCTCTGTCCCCTCCCCCCAAAATCCCTATCAGTGATCATTCTAAACTGAGTAGCCCTCAGTCGAGGATAATTTTGCCCCCAAGGGTACATCTGAAATATGTGGAAACATTTTTTGATTGTCACACTGGGGTGGGGGTGGTGGTCTGCTGGCATTTAGTGGGTCTCTGAGATCAGAGATGTTGCTAAACATCCTACAAAGCATAAGACAACCTCCCACAAAAAAGAATTATCCAGCCCCAAATTTCAGTAGTGCTGAGGTTGAGAACCCTTGTCCTAGCCCAAAGAGAAAGACTGTTCATTACCACTACTGTTCAGTTAAAAGAAAGATCGTATCTTTTCTGCCCTGAAAGGCAAGCATCCTGACTTTACCAAAGTATCAATATCAAGGTAGAAATGCATCAGATACTCAAGTTTATGACCTGGAGTACAAAAATATAATTTAGTTAATATTCCTCGCTGTGTGGATCCTCCCAACTATTTGCATGCAACAGCAACACGGAAGCCAAGTAGATCTTTATAGATTTTTCTTTAAATTGGAAGACTGGTAAAATTCTTTAGGAAAATTTGAATTTAATGACAACATTACTTTGTACTTTCAGATATTTCTTAGTACTACCCTAGATTCCAAAAAGACATTAAAAGTATCTTGATAGAGTAGGAGCAGGCAGATTGTTGCACGAGCACCAACAAACTGGCACCCAAGACAGCTGCTGGTGGCATCCTCACCCCTCTGGAATATACCTGGTATTTTTTTCTCACTTTCTCTTACACTTTTATTTTCCCCTACTCTTAAGTCTTTTCTCTCTTTTTCTTTTCCCTGCTGTCTGTGCCTCTTGTCACTTGCCAGTGACAGTTGTTTAGCCCCAGTCATGACAGAACTCGAAAGACAAAATGCCTTGATTTAGTGGCAAGGTTTCAGTGAGGTTTCTTGGGGATAAGAATGAGAACCACAGGCGCATGCATACTTTAATTTTCCTTTCTAGGTGCTATCCCTATGTAAAAACATTTGTAGAGATAGTATTAAAAGAGATCCAATTTTGAAAGACATTATCAAGGGCATAAGAAGTACAGTTGCTCATAATTGATTGTAAAACATTATTTACTAATATTTTTAAAATACAGTTAATATTTCCAATGTCACTGGGTTTAAATGAACTGCTTTTCAGAGTGAAAAGTAAACTCTTAATGCAAAGAGACTATTTTAAATGAATTTGGTCTTGGAAATTTCTCTCAGGAAATGTCAAAATATGGCATATTTTAAATCTCAGTGTGAGCCACAGTGCCATCTATGGCCATTTTCCACTTGAATTAGAAAGCACAATTTTACTACTTTGGCAGTCTCTGAACAGACTAGGAAGATAAAAAGCCCTCTCAAGTATAAAATGCACTGACAAAAATTCCACCCCAAATCTATGTCTCCAGGTACATGGAAAGATTATTTCTTTAGACTCCACCTGAGGGTATAACAATTAGCTTAAAAGTAGTAAAATTATATGATGAAAATACTTTGAAATTACATACTTTCACAAGGACAACCTGACTACAAAGTCTACAGCAAAATAATGTACCCATAAATCAAAACTCTTCAATCAATACACTATGTTTAAAAAAAGCCTGAGAAAATAATAATTATTTAGCTTTAAGAAATATAATAGATTTTAAAATAGCAATTGTTTAAGACAGAAAATAGTATTCTTTCTAACCTGAGTCTTTTTTGACAACTAAGTTTTTTCATAATTAAAAACTCTAAATATCCTTTGACATGATCAAGGATTATGATGATCATAAGATTCAAATTGATTATCACAAGCTATGGGTTATGTTAAGTCAGAAATTTTCCAATCTGTCCATAAAAGAAACTTCAATTTTCCCCCTAAACAAGAGACAAGAAATCCTCTAGTAATTCCACTATCAAGTTGTAAGTTATTTTCCCCACACCAATGCACAGCTATCATCATTTGGAACCAAGTAGATTTTCTCTCTTTCTTTGTGTTCCAAATTCACTCGGCTTACTGCCAAGAGAAAATACAGACACTGGGGAGGCAAAGAGCAATTCTGTTAAGATCAATGAAGATGTTGGCCATAACAGAATCCTATTTATCCATCACATCCGTACTTCTTTTTCTCTGATTAGAGATTACTAGCAATTTCTTGACAATTCTTGTACAAAATTAAGTTACAATCAGTCTTACAAGACTTCACAGGGGGAAGAAAAAATGTATACATATATGTCACTTTTCCCACTAAATCCAGAAAAAACATATATATATAAAATATAACTTCTATAACTATATTTCTCTTCTTATAAGGGAATTAATATGCTTGTTTCCAAAGCAGTTAAACCGCAAATTTAAAAACAAAAAATTCATATGAATATGTTCTATTGGCACAGGCTTAACATAGGTCAAAGACACAGTCAGTATGTAATTAAAAGCTGAGGGTTGTGTTTTGTTTTGTTCTAAGCTCAAGTGAAAATTTAAAGTACTCGTTTTGCCACCTAAGCAGAAAAATTATTCATGCCATAGCTTCTCTGTTTTCCCCAACTAGTATCTAACTTTATACCAAAAGGAAATTAATTTTTAAAAGAATTTGACACAAAAGAAACGTGAGTAACTGTCATTGTAAGATACTGGATATTGCCAACTTTAAAAATTTTATTTAAAATAATAGTATTGAAGATTTGAGGGGGAAAAATGAAAATAAAATCAAATCGCACTGCAACTCACTGGTTTAAGCTTCATTGGTTTAAATGCTTCATTAAATATAAAGCCACCTTATTACTCAGCACGTGTAACCTTTCAATAGCTTCTAATTACAGATGAGATAAAGGCTGAGCTGCTCAACTTAACCAACAAGGCTTTGCCAAGCTCTCTGGCTCAGTTCCCCACACTCTGGCTCAGTAGTTCCCAAACTCTGCTTCACAGAGAATCACCTGAGGAGCTTATAAAAACTCCTGATGCCCAGGTCGTACCCTGGGCCAATCAAATCACAACCCTCTGGGAGTGGGAGCTGGCCATCAGCATTTTTTAAAAATCCCCAGATTCTACTCTCTAGCAAAGTCTGGGAACCAAGGCTGTTGCCCCATATTTTACACCTGGAGCAACTTCAAACACTCCGGCCCTCTCCTTCCTCCCTTCCACCATCACCCTACCTCCACTCCCTTTGTTTATGCTGTTCTTTCAACCTGACTATTCCCTGCTTCTCTCAAATTCCCAGCATCCTTCAAGTCTCAGTTTGGATGTCACCTCCCCGATGGTGCCTTCCTCACAACCTTTACCTTCCTTCACACACACACCTGGGTTGGATGCCCCCCTCTGTTTTCACATCCCATCCCATCTGTACCTCCATCATTCTTATAACACTGTTATAATTATTAAGGCTATGAGCATCCTGAAAAATTTGTCTTACTTATCTTTGGATTCCTTGCACAATGCTTGGTGACAAATAGGTGCTAAACACATGTAAGCTGTTTATAGTATTCTATATCAAAACAACAACAAATGGTTGAAAACCACCAAAATTAGAACTTTAATGAAGTAACAAAAACACCAGCTTGAAAGTTTTTGGCCTCAGCTTCTTCATTTGTTATTTAGTTTGAAATTATATTATAAAGGTTTTACTAGTGAGAGCCTGGTTTAAGTCATTTTAGCTTCCACTATATTATTTCTAGTTGTGTATTACATTGCCTTACATATGTGAGCATATTCTAGACCAAATTCTCAGTATATAATAATATTTGGAGCTTTTAAATTATAGGGCTATTTTGTTGTTGTCTTCAGGTATGCTAAAGTCAATTCTGTGTCGATATGAACAAAAATACAGACACTTGTAGCAAAGTTTAAACTTTCCTTCTGAAGGTTTGATAATTGAGTCACCCTGCCAAAATAAACTGACGATATACAGATTAACAGGAGAAAAGGCATACAAATTTATACTGATGTGCATATGGACATGGGAGTCTAACAAATATGAGACTCAAAGAAGGGCTAGATAGCTGAGGCTTAAACAGCACCCCCTTCACAGGGGAGAGGGAGATGGGAGGGTGTAGGCAATTCTGAGGGGTAGTAAATAATTAGGGGAATTGAATGAGCCCAAGAGCAGGCAATAGTTTGTAAATGATTCTCTTTGGAAGCTGAATGGGACAAGTTATGGAAAGGTGAGGAGCAGAATTGCACTGTGAACAAAGTAGTCTTATTAGTGGTCTCTTAGGTAACCTCTCCAAGCTGCCCACAGAATAGATGAAAAGTCTGCCTGGGACAGACAGTCTGAGTGAGGACTTTTAGTCTCTTCTCTTCCCTGGTGGTTAATCTTCCCTGGTTATTTGATGACATTCCTAGGGAGGGAGTCCCAAGACAATAGCATTTCTCATGGAAGAAGTTTTCCTCAGTCATATAAGGGAACTTCCAGAGAGAGAGAGAGCCCTTCCCTGTGCTTGGGGTGGGGGGCAGGAGCAAACAAGAGAAGGTTAGGTCCTTGGTTCTGAGGCAGTTTCTAAGGTCTTCCAGTTTCCTTTGATTCCAAAGTGCTCAGCATGCCAAAGCACCATACTTTGGGGTATCATTCTCTGTGCCCCAACCTACTACAGAGTCTCCCCTCCCTCTCAATATGGTACCTGTTAGGCCAGAGGCCCAGTCAAGACACAACTTCTGTAAGTTTCTAGGAGTGTCAGTTATTAGAAGCTAGGGAAGGATGGGAAGAAAATCCTAAGTAATTCAATGTGTATTTTTAACTAAATGAAATCTCAGTGCAAATATTACTCTAAATAGTAATATAATACTACATATAATAAAATGATATAAAATAATACATAATATCATAATTCTTTTACCTTTAATTCTGACTTTACTACCACAAGGTCAAGGAGAAAACTTGCTTGCTGTCTTAATTAAAGATTTAATTTCTAATTTGTTTTTTATAAAACAAAATGTGCTAGAATAGGAAAGCAATCCAACTTAGAAGGTTATATCTGAGAAAAAGATGGAGGATTTCATGTTTTAATCCTTTGTGTAAGCTCCCACAGTTAGTCCACTGAAGCACTGTGGAAGAGGGTTTACATTTTTAGTACATTTAAGGAATCTTCTGACCTTGAGATACTTTAACCTCTAAACTCTTTAATTATAGGATTACTACTTGTTCACAGGAAAGTCACTGAGTAAAAATTAGTGCAGTTCTCAAAGTATTTCCACATTTATTATCATATTTGACCCTCATATTTCCCCATTAGGTAGGCAGAGTTAATATTACCATCCAGATTTGCAGATAAGGAAACTGAAGCATAGAATAAATATGCCACACATCTAAGGCCTCCAATCTACAGTCTCTGGGTTTTTCTCACTATTTCACACTTTCTCTCTTGGCAATGTGGTCTATGACCAAATTTAGCTTGCATACAATATTAGAAAAATATGGGATTAACTACTTCTAGCAAATGTCTAATAATATTTACATGATATTTTTGAAGTATAAATAAAGCCTCCAAATAGGAGCCCTGGATCAGATAGATTTGAAATGGATAGCACTGAACCACTCTTTCAAAAAAGTCAAAAAAGAAAATTTTAAACTTCATTAAAACTAAAACTAATATAAATCTGTAAGATGTTAACCATGGAGATAGTAATTTTCTCCTTTCTAAGCTTTCTTTAAAAATCATGTGGCCATAAGTAAGACAAACGTAGTCTTACTTCAGTTGAAGTTTATCTGTAGACTAGGTTTATAAAAAAAGTCAAAATAAGAAAACAATGAAACAAAAAATATTAGTTATTCAATATGCAAAGATGCAACGTTCCATTATGAAAGTTAAAGGGCATCAGATAAAAAATTCAGAAGAGATTAACAAAGGGCATCCTTGTTTTAAAGAACAGAATGCAGCTTTAAGAACTCATTTCATTTCTATAATCGGACATTTCACACCAAGGCCAGCGCCATGCAATGTGAATTTCCAAAGCATAAAATCTAACACACTCTCTCTCCATTTTAAGAATGCAATTACAGGTCAAATTCTTCATAAGCAATAAAAGAAATCTCCATTTCACAGTAGATTTCCAAGTCCAAGATAGCGGTAACTTGTTTTAAACAATGTTTAACAGAACCAAATAGAGAATGAGAAAATTTAGACATTTCCTTAGAATCTTCTTGGACGGAGCTTGACCTATAGTAGCTTTTGTGTATTTGCAAAGACATGAGGAGCCTCAAAAACTAATAGAATGCACTGAGGATGGAGTCAGGATTCTCGAGGTTTCACAATGTCACCACATTTAAGCACTTCAGAGGCATTTCTAGCAAAAGCTTTTAATCCATGATCTGATGAACTTCCTAAAAGAAAAGCCAAAGAAACAATTTGACTCCACATTTATTATTTATTTTTATTCTTAGATATGATTTACCCAGTTTTGGTAACTAAAGGACACAAAGTCAATCAAAACCACCTAAGCAAAAAAATAAGACTCTCTGTACACATGGTCCATTTTCTGCTAGGCTTACAAGGACTTGAAATCAACAGAAAAGTCTCTGGCGAAATCTATTCTAGCCCCGCTTTAACTTCTTGTACAAGAAAGATTAAAATACCTGACATAGCAAAACTTTTCAACTACTATTACAGAGTTTAAAAACTTTCATCCTGGAGATCAGATCTGGCTTAGTCTTTATCACAACCAGCTGAATGCTCCTAAAGGCTATATGCTAAGTCAAAATTTCCTAACCCATTTTAAGTTTTGTTCTGAATCTCACAAATGTGGAACTAGATAAGAGACAATAAGAAGGGCATAAAAAGCAACTAAAGATTCCTGAAAAAAGAAATGAGAAGTTAGAACCACGATGTGTCAAGTTGCTAACTTAGTTTAGTTTAGCAAAGTACAATTTTGAAGCGCTTTATTCAAATATTTTTGTAACCCAAGGGCCTAAGTATGAAATCTCTAGTTCAGTCGGTGGTATTAAGTAATGCAATTGTTTCAAGATTCCTAGAACATAAGCCTTCAGAGGACAAGGAACAAGTGTGCATTGGTTCTATATCAAGCCACCACCTAGGGGCCTTTGTTTCCTTCAGGAACATCACAATCACAGAGTCACTGTATTCCCTAATATGTTTGATACTTACCAGGAAAGTGACTACCAAGTACTTTCAAGGCATTTCATTTAAAAATAAATTCGGTACTTTTCTTTCCAAGGAATAGTATAACATACGGGAAAAATGAGCATGACTCAATGGGAAAAACAAGTAAAAGGCTTATCTTTTAAACTACATAGTACTTTTCCCAGGGAAATTAAAAAGAAGTTCCACAAATCTTGATAACATGGTCTCTGGCCATATATTTGCAGAATATCACACTATTTTTGACCATGGGACAGTTTATAAGCAACCAGTAAAAAGTTTACTATTTATGAGCAAACAATTTAACATTAAAACAGAGCCGGCTTTTTGACGATGGCAATTAGCTTCTTCATGTTCCAAACACCAAATAACATTTTCCCATTAATTTTTAAACCAATGTGGCTTTAACTTAAAATAAACTGTACATCAAAAGAATGGAAAATAAACAGCCAGGAACACAATTTGACGAATTGGATTTATTTAGTTTATTTATCTAAACAGAGACCATTGGATCTCTTTAATAGGCTGACAGTTGCACTGGGCTGGTTAATAAAACATTCAACACAGTGTCTTCAGCCAATATAGAAATGCAAATCCCATCAGAAATATTTTATTCATGAGGCAGTAATTTCAGTTACTACCAGTCTCTTTTTTTAAAAAATGGCACTCTGCAAACAAACAGTGCCATCTAGTGACTAATAATAAAGTCAAATTTGTCACCAGTTTGTAATTTATCGTTCAAAATCTTACCTATTTTTATCTTTTCTCTTTATTTCCTAAATAAGATCAAAGTGGCTGGGCAAAACAAGCAAACAACGGAAAAGTTGGTAATAATTTTTTAAGTCATTTAAGAAGGATTATAAGCAGAGACAACTGCATTAAAACCAATAAGCCATATACATATATAAAGCAATTTAGCACTGTCTCTGCAAAATACATACTTCATCTACTTAGAACACTCAAACAACTAGAAATACCACAAATTCATAGCAAAAATCTGCTCCTTCCACCACAAAATGGCACCACAGATTTAATTCCAATGATGAAAAACCATTGTTAAGTAGGTAGGAAAAATAATTCCAATTAAATTGCAAAATCCAATCAGGAATCCGACACCAACTTTTTTTTTTTTAATTTACACACACATATGTCTATATCAATCAGCACACACTTCATCTTTGCCAAGGACTACAGTGACTATGGAAGTTATTTTTACAGGTCATAAAACTCTGCAGTAGCTAAAGGCAAACAATCCCAAGCCCAAAGCAGTCATCATAAAAACAGTCACATTGGAACAAAGTGTCAGAGTTTCCAAAGTGAAGAAAATCTATTAAGGCCAACCTCAAATTCAGCACATAAGACCAACAATAAAATATTTAACACATAATATTGTTCCAATCAACTACACATGGTAAGGAGCAGGGTCTAGAACATGAACCTTTTACAGCTTCTTGGATAAAGAAACCAGTGTGACACATAAGCACAGATCAGCTCCCAGAAGGCACTGACTACAGCTAAAGATAGACTTGGTCTCTTCTCTACCAGGTGAGTCCATTTCCTGTGTCCGCTTTTGAAATTAATGGGGGCTCTGTGAGTAGATTTACCAAGGTCAAATCCTGGAATGAGAATCCTACAAACAAAGAAGGCCAACTGCATGATGATTTTCTAACTATTTGACCTAATGGGGCCTTAGTAATGGGGAACCACTTTTTTAAAGAAAATTACTGCAAAAATAATGAGTATGCACATAATATATAAATATAGTAATACTCCCTTAAAGGTGATAGTCACATCCAAATAACTAAAAGAAATATTCTTCAGTTTCTGATTACAAAATGTTGAGAATGTAAAATGAGTTCAGTGTTAGACCAGATACTTAGAGCCACGCACATCCGCTAGCATTGCCAACATTAATACATCTTCCATGGAAGAGTATCTTTGAAAAAGAAATCTCAGTTGTATTTAATTCTAGAGTCTGTAAAATCCCCATAATCATAGGTAATAACAGTATCTTTCTTATACAATTGTTTGAGGGTTAAATGAGTAATACATATAAAGTACTTAGACTTGGTCTGCCTGTGATTTTCATTTCTTAAGTCACATTCTAACACAAAGAAAATATGGAGAAAGTACAAAATGATCTGATGAGCCACAATAAAAATGTAGTTCCAGGCATATTTTATTAAGTGCTATAAAACTGTTGATACCCTTTGACTTGATAATATGCCTTCCGAGAAATAATTCTGATGAAATAATCCTGTTCAAATGTGTTCACTGCAGCACAATAAATTACGGAGGGAGTTAAATGGAAATATATTAGGATTCAACAAAAGGTTAACTAACATCACTCAAGAAAATATTACGCACCCATTAAAATGATCAAAAATTTATAGAAATGAAAAATACCAATGTTAGAATCTTATGTTTAAAAAAAAAGTTGATCAAGTAACATCATTATTATGTGAAATAAAACGATAAATCATGCAAGAGAGAAGGAAAGGGAAGATTGGAAGGAAATAAACCAAAATGTAAAATGTGGTTCTTTTGGGGTAATAGGGCTAAGGTAATTTCTTTTCTTGTTTCTCCTCTTCTTTATGTCAGAATGTGCTATAATAAACAGGCATTATGTTTACACAGAATCAAACAACAAATGTAATTTTTAAAAACAGCTGCCATATTTATTAAGTGTACAAAGTGGAGGAAATTTTCTATCCTGAGATGGTTTGTCTACTCCGGCTCTCTCGTTTCTTTTCAGAATGCACTTGTGTTCCTGTAGGAAGAATTAACGGACGCTACAATCACCACATACTACCACTGAGACTATCCAAACCTCTAAAACATGCTTTCATGGCTTCCTTCAGCTTCCACAGAAATAGAACTAAAATAACCCAGGAAACTGTAAGTACAGAAAAGATAAAGTATAAACAGAAGCATCAAGTTCTTGACCTTTCGACAAAAATAAAAATTTAAACTCACCTTTCCCATTTGCACTTTAGTCTAGCTCAGACTTAAAAAAAAATAGAATATGAGTACGAGCTTTACTCATAAACTCAGACACTCAAGTTGTCCATTCACCTATGAAAAGAGAGAGTGCAGTAGTAGCAGTAAAAGCTTCAAGCTGTTCCACAACATCCTTTGAACCCTGACCTAAGGGACCAACTCCGATAGTCTGCAGGTAGTTGGATTTCTAGGACCGTTCAGCCTCACTGCTGCGACTGTCAATAGAAGTGCCATTCTCTGATGTAGACAGCTCTGCACTAGGAGCTGGTCTAACAATCACATCACATAGCCTGCCAAACAGGAAAAGGACAGCATTCGGGCACCACTGACCTAGGATAGAAGTGAACTTGAGACTGGGCTAAAAAGCTCTCTTTCTAACATTCATTACAATCTAATCCTCCACCCGAAATCCTTCAGTATGTGTGTATGTCTTGAACTTCAGTTTTGTTACAATAAAAAAGAAATATGCAACTACACAAATCAACCACAAGATGGTGCTAGCACCATAGTGTTATACAATACCAGCACTGTGAAAAGCATTCAACACACCATGTCCTCATAACCTTTGGAACCTTTTTCTGGTACACCACTTACTTGTTCCTTTCTTTTTCCATTTACTAAGACTTGGTCAAACATTTTATACAATTTTAGGATTTTTTTGTTTATGTGTGTAAGTCTAGCTTTTTAAATTTTGATTTGATTTTCTTTCCTTTTTTTTTTTTGAGACAGAGTCTCACTCACTCTGTCACCTGGGGTAGAGTGCAGTGGCATCATCATAGCTCACTGCAGCCTCCAACTCCTAGGCTCAAGCAATCCTGCCTCAGCCTCCCTAGTAGCTGGGACTACAGGTGCACACCACTATGCCAGGCTAATTTTTAAATTTTTTGTAGAGCCGGAGTCTCACTATTGCTCGGCTGGTCTCGAACTCCTGGGCTCAAGTGATCCTCCATCTCAGCCTCCCAAAGTACTAGGATTACAGGCATGAGCCACCGTGCCTGGCCTGAATGTCTTAAGAAGGAAACAATGATCTTAAACTTGAAAAAAATCCTCAACTACATATTTTTTTTTTCTTTTGGCTGCTTCATTTTCCTGGAAATTGTGACATGACCAGGCCCTACCTAACCCCATACCAGTACTGAAGCAAGAAATTACAAGAATAGCTTACATGAATTCTAATTTTTTAAAAAGTTGTTTTTAAGTACCTCAAGAGACTAATAAATATATTTTTTTGGAAACTTGAAGGTGAGGGGGAGGGGTGTTATAAGGGACCACAGAGAGAACATTAGAATAGGTGCTTAGTTATTTGATTCTGGTCCTGGCTCTAAATAGTGTGACCTTAAGGTAAGTCGTCTTGTGCCCCTGATGCTCCATTCCCTCATCTAAAAAATAAGGTGATTGGATTTGAACTCTTCTGAATCTAATATTCCTAACTTACTCTGAGACTACAAGAAGACAAAAATGAACAATATTAGGCTGTAAGAAGCCAAAAATCAAGAAGAATGGAATTAGGCAAGTGAAAAGAATCATTGGGAATAGCAACAGTATAAATGGGAACATACAGATGACCACTAACTTCCCTTAACCTCCCCCAATTGTGATTACAATTACAGCCTAAATTTTAAAATATTTTAAATAGGTATTTAGTCAGTTACAAATTATATTCTGTGATAGCTCATCATAATGAAGGAAATCAAAACATGCCACCCCAAAATATACTTTTTGGCATATTTCGAAATGGCTATTCAGAGGGGCTACAAAGCTCTGAAAGGCTGTCCTTTGTGGGGGAGATTTGCACCTGCAGAGGAAATCTACATTAGTGAAGTAAACAGCAGATGCAAACAGGCTTTCTCTGAGGCCCCCTTATCTGCCTTATGCAGATATAGGAAAGATTAACTCACGGGAAAAGAAGACTAAAAGTCTGACACTGTAAAGGTCAGACAGAGAAACTTACCACCAGCTACTGTCTATTCTCTGAGAGCTACTACCTGAGAGATTTCATCTGCATAATAAGACAGGCTTTGCTGGCCATGCCTTTCCTCCCCTGTCCCTCCCACAACTTGTTGCCAGGCTCCAAGCCACTATTCCTTTCTATATGGTATAAAAACTTCAGGTATCTGGCCTTTCTTGGAGTCATACTTTGTGTGTGGCTTCCATGCTTATGTACATAATAAATTCTTTTTCTATTTACTGAAACTTGGTCAAACATTTTATACAATTGGGGGGGTTCTGTTTGTATACGTTTAGGGTTTTTAAATTTGATTTTATTTTCTTAAGAAGCAAACAATAACCTTAAACTTGAAAAAATCCTCAACTACATTTTTTTTTCTTTTGGCTGCTTCATTTTCCTGGAACATCCTGACATGATCAGACCCTGGCTAATTTCATACCAATACTGAAGGAAGAAATTAAAAGAACAGCTTACATGAATTCTAGTGTTTTAAAAAGTTGTTTTCAAATACCTAAAGAGGCCTCACTTTATTTTTCTTTATAGCATTTATCACTATAACATATATGTATTTGTTTTTTGTCTTCCCTACTTGATTTTCTCCCCACTAGAATTTAAATTCCATGACAGCAAGAACTTTATCTCAACCACTACTGTATTCTAGCACTTAGGACAGTACCTGATACACTGTAGGACTGAAGAAAGACTTGTTGAATGAAATCTGTAATTAATCTGAGCCTCTTGGCTCTACCTTGTGTAAGTGAGGATAGTAATCCATAGCTGCTTTGTCTACTCTTCACACAACGAAATGAAATAATGTATGTTAACATATTTTACATACTGTCAATCACTACACAATAGAAGCAGACGTGGTGGTGAAAGATGTTTCCTGACATGGTAGAAGAAAGCTATGGTAGCAAACATACATATAAACACATGAGTTTTTAATGATAGCCTACAGAATAAATTTTTAGTTCATAGTTGTGTTGATGGAAAAGAAGCCGAACTCTGTAAAATAATTTTAAAGAGGTTTATTCTGAGCCAAATTTGAGGACCATGACCCGGAGCCACACCCAAGCCTTGAGCACATGTACTTGCTGTGGTTGGGTTACAGTTTGGTTTTATACATTTTAGGGAGATAGAGATTACAGGTAAAGTCATAAATCAATACATGGAAGGAAGGCTTACATTTGGCCCAAAAAGGCAAGCCATCTGGGCGGGGATGGGGGTGTGGGTGGGGCTTACAAGTCATAGGTGGGTTTAGGGATTCTTTAGCTGACAATTGGCTGAAAGAGTTAGGCTTTATCTAAAAGACCAGAAAGGAAATTCTTAAGTTAAGATAAAAGGTCTGAGCACTCTGGGAGGTCCAGACAGGAAGATCTTTCTTAAGATAACGATTTGCTAGGATGTGTGAGTTAAGACAAAGAGGGGTCTTCTATCTTTTGGATGATGCTAATGCTATACCAGAATCAGGTTGGGAAGTAAACCTGTGCTGTATTTGGTTAACAAAACCTGTTTACTGAGATTCTATCATTTGTAGGTCTGACTCACTAGGCCCCCTTAGAAAGGAATTTGGGCAAAAGAAAAAGATCAGAGTTCAGTCCTCAGTTGTTGGTTCCATTTTTCTATGTAATAGAAAATATAGCTGAGAAAGGAACACTTATCCAACTATACAAATTTCCAAGTACCTAAAGGATGTTACCCACTATTGGACTCTTTGGGAAACAAAAAAGACTGAAGATTGGGTTAGCTGACTTATAATAAGCCACAGAAATAATTTAACTTCTGAAAAAATTTTAAGAGGAAAAGATTAAAACTAGATTTAAAGTTATGGGCTGTGTTGTGTCTTCATCAAATTCATACATTGAAGTCCTAATCCTCATACTGAGAATGTGGCTGTATTTGGAGATAGGGTCTTCAAAGAAGCAATTTGGTTGAAATGAGGTCATTAGTATGGGCCTTAATTCAATATGACTGGTGTCCTATAAGAAGAGGAAATTAGGACACAGACGTATATGTATAGGGAAGACTCTATGAAGACACAGGGAAAAGCGATCTACAAATCAAGGACGAAGCTTCAGAAGGAACCAACCTTGCCAACACCTTGGTCTCAAACTTCCAGCCTCCAGAATTGTGGGAAAACAAAATTTTTTTTTTTTGGAGACAAGGTTTCACTCTGTCACCCCAGCTAGGGTGCAGTAGCGTCACCATAGCTCACTGCAACTTCAAACTCCTGGGCTCAAGCGATCCTCCTGCCTTAGCCTCTGGAGAAGCTGGGACTACAGGTGTGCACCACCACACCTGGCCAGTTTTTCTATTTTTCTTAGAGATGAGGTCTCGCTCTTGCTCAGGCTGGTCTCGAACTCCTGACCTCCTTGGCCTCTCATAGTGCTAGGATTACAGGATTACAGGTGTGAGCCACCATGCCTGGTCTTAGAAAACAAATTTTTGTTGTTTAAGCCACCCATTCTGTGGTACTTTGTTATGGCAGCCCTAGTAAATTAATACACTTAGTTTTTCTAGAACCTATGAGAAAAATCTTTGGAAAAGAGTTATATAAAAATGAGGTAAGCAAACTAAAATAATCGTTATAAATATTTTATTTTACTTTCATCACTTATATGGAAACATTAACTTTAGTTAGAATTTTTTAAGTATAAATTTGAGTCGTCAAGTTCTTAAATCAATCGTTTTCTCCCCATCTCTTCATATTCTTGCTGAGAGAAACTACCCTTTCACAAAGCAGTTACAGAAGGTTTTATCTAGTACAGAGCACAGAAGCTAGGCATTTACATTTATTTTATCAATTTAGGCCCATGATGGGTTCCAATTTTTTTTTACATTAATAGGAGCACAGTTTAAAAGGCGATTGCATCAGAGTTACTGATGTGACCCATCTCAACTTCTCAGGATAATGTCCATTAAAATATAAAATAAACATATATAACTCAAATCACCCTATTTCCAGACTCTAGGAGAAATTTCTACTAGGTCCATTGTCATTGGCTTTGCAGTGGAAAGGTATATTGCAGTCTAGGTGTAGTCTCCAAAAGTAGAACATGTGAGGCAGGAAGAAAGACAGAAAGATCCTTATAAATTCTTGACTTTCTTTGTGAATTGGGACCCCAGATTCAGAAATACAGCTGACTTATGTGCCAACACATGCCCTCTGTCACTCACAGGTAAGGCTCAGATCTTTCCTCATCCGTTCTTGTAATTTTCTTTTTAATGTTAGCGATATGAAATTTAATTTATTTGCTGAACTCCTAATTTCTTATGCCAGCCTATACAAGAGCAGATAGTTGTTACTGTGTTAACTTCTTCATCCTTTTTTTACTAGCAAGGTTTTAAAAATATTTTATATCTTTTTTTAATTTTAATTTTTAATTGTGGTAAATCACATAACATAAAATTTACCATCTTAACCATTTTTAAGTGTACAGTTCAGTAGTGTTAAATATATTCACACTATCAAACAACCAATCTCCAGAACTTTTTCAACTTGCAAAACTGAAATCCTGTGCCCATGAAATAACAACTCCCCATTTCCCCCTACCCCCAGTCCCTGGCAACCACCATTCTCCTTTCTGTTTCTATGAATTTGATTACTCTTGATACCTCATATAAGTGGAATTATACAGTATTAGTCTTTTTGTGACTGACTTATTTCACTTAGCATAATGTCCCACTGTATAGCATGTGTCAGTATTTTCTTCCTTTTTTAAGGCTGAATAATATTCCATTGTGTGTATATATAACATTTTGTTTATATATTTATCCATCAATGGATACTGCTATGAACATGAATGTGCAAATCTCTCTTCAAGATTCTGCTTTTAATTCTTTTGGATATATAACCAGAAGTAGAATTGCTCAGCTGTATTTGTTCTACTCCTATTAATTTCTAATAACTAACAACTTTAACATTATGCCTTTAAATTTATATTCTTAAATTTGCTATAAAGTGAGTAGAGTTGAAAGCTAGGTATACAGGAAAAGAAAACTAAATATTCTCATGGGCAATCAATATAAGGTATCCTATATAAACTACTAACTGAAAATAGTTCTTTTTATCTTTCTGGGGGGAAGGGCATAATATATCCTTTTAAGATTCTAATGAAATCTATAAAGCTTATCTAAAGAAAAAATGCACATAGAAACATGCTTCTAAAAATACAGGTTGTACTTATAGAAGATTCATGAGCCCCTGAATCCAGAGGCTGCAAATGTACAGGCTGCATCACAAAGGCTGCAAACCCGTAAGGCCAGAAACTTGGTTTCAAAATTCTTATAAATTCCAAATACCAATAAATACTATTCAGAGTCAAAGGACCACATGATTTGAATCTATTTGTGAGTCATGAGTCCAACATACCTTAAATTCCATCATTAGCTATTTTTATGACCATTTTTTAGATCCCCAATTCATAAACAATGAAAGCTGTTGCTTATGTCTTACATGAGCCCCTAAAGACTATGCGTTTAGTGTTGATTGAGCTGTGAGGAGGAAACAATAAAAAACATAAGTGAAAATTCAGTTTAAAAATCAGTAAATATGACAAAGGATGAAATTTGACTCACAAAATCTGTTTCAAGTTTTCCCATTTCTTGCTTGTAGCTTCTCATTCTGTTGCTGTACATTCCTCGACTTTGGGGTGGTATCTCTCGGACTTCCAAATCCATCTGTTCAAGCTAGAAGGGAGAGAAAATTGTGATTTAAACCATATGCTTATTCTCTATTTGACCAAATGTTAAGAGCTGAAAGGATTTAATTCCAATTTCTCATTTTATAGTTGAGGAACCAGGCTCAGGGTACTAAATATACCAGTTGAGGAATCAGACCCAGGGTGCTAAATGATTAAATAACATTGGAACTACTTTTGTGCTTAATTTTTCCTTAGTTCAACAGTTGCTGAATACTTGCCAAGTGACACACAGTGTGCCCAAGTGCTTACTTTGTCAAGAATTTCTTTTAAAACATATGCATTAATCCAAACATTCTCAATAATTTTGATCTCAATGTCCTTGGAATAGCCCATCATTCAGTCCGACCTGGTCTTGTCTTCTCACCATGAACCTCCAGAACTGTGGAAGATAAACCCAGCCATTATTTCATGTAGTTAATCCATGAAACATCAGCCCAGCCTTAGTCATTTGGTGAAATTTCTTCCGGGAAGTATTTTCTAATTAGGAAAATCACATACCAACCAACATGTGATCTCAACCTCCAGCCTACCTCCTGATACTTTATAACCACGTTGATATAAAGTTAAATGGATATAGTAACATGCTAAATTACACACAGCTCACTAAAATCACAGCAGGGCATTTTTTTTTTTAACAACCTATCATCGTATAACACTTTGGATACAACATGTGAGAGTGTAATGGGCAGCAATGCAGAAATATCATAATGGTTCAGAACACAGGCCTTGGAGTCAGACTCCTATGTTCACATCATAGGTTCCACTACTGACTAGTCATGGAACCTTAAACAGGTTTCTTAACGTCTCTGTGCCTTATTTTTCTCGTTTCTAGAATAGTGTCTCTTTCAAAATGCAGCTATGAAGATTAAATGCAGTAATTCCTATAACGTGCTTAGAACAGTGTCTCTTACTTGGTAATCACTAGATTAATGTTAACTATAGTAATGATGATTACTAATGATGAAGAAGAAATATAGCAAGCACTACACAAAGTACCAGAAGTAGCAACTTGTACTTGGTATTAAAAAATAAAAACCAGTGACAACAACAAATTGGCCCAGGCCATGTTTGATAAAATCACATGCAAAAATGTTGCCATGTGTTTTACCTTTTAAAGAAGTCTAATAAATTATTTTCATGAGTAGTATAGGCTTATCACTAATGAAACTTTTATTATATAGTAATAGAGACTTAATAACTATAGTAGGATATAGATAAATCAATCACATTTTAATTAACAGGCCTCAATTTTTATAAAGAAAAAAGATAATTTTAATTAACCTTGATTTAAATAGTGATCATTTAAATTACTTCACAAATGTGAAGCACCAATAAGTTAAATCATCACTGAGCAAGGTAATTATTTAAAGCACCTCTCTGAAATCATCAAGTACTTTGCTCTAACAAGGTGAACAGGATCATCTAGAAAAATAATTGCAAAAGTTCATGTATGTAAATCAAAATCTGATTTATAGGTACACCTGTAATGCCAGTGCTTTGGAAGGCCTAAGTGGGAGGATCGCTTAAGCCCGGGAGTTGCAGGTTGCAGTGAGCTATAATCACGCTACTATACTCCAGCCTGGATAACAGAGCAAGGCCCCGTCTCTTAAAAAAAAAAAAAAAAAAAAAATCTGAAAGCTAAGTACACATTTTGTTTAAGGCATTTTACATGGACACAAAACTAAATTAAAAGTAGGTAAAAAAGAAAAAGGAAACACACAAGCACTTAAAATGAAACCAGAAATAAAGCTAATATGTACTTGTTCTATGTTGTCATAACATTTATATGGCCAACATAGAGGGAAGACAAAATTGACAGAATACAAGATGTGCAGTATCCAAGAGATTAATACAAACCAATTGCTCAGCAGAAACACAATTAATCCTAACAGTCAAATAAAAAAAGAAGTTTTTCTCCCAGGGTCCTCATCAAAAGGACAGTATATAATATAATGAACAGTGTCCTTAATAAGGATGTCATTAGAATAAAGTAAATCAGCTTTCTGATCATTTTAAACATATGTCTTGTTTAAAGACAAAAACATATGTCTTGGACAACACTCTTTATGTTAGTAAATAACTAATGATGACTACAAACTCCATGAGGGAGCTATATTTTATATTCTTTTCACAGTGAAACATTGGCTATCAGGAGACCAGCTTTCTAACACCGTCACATAAACAGAACATCTCCAGAAGAAAGCAACCAAATAAACCAAAACAGATTTCGACAGCAAAAAAGCTACTACTGAGAACTCAGCAACAAAACAAGAAGTAAACTCAAGATCCAAAGAACTGACCAGTTATACTATTTACGATTATCCTGCCAATCAGGTGGAAGAAGTATACTGAGTGGCTACCCTGGTATGTAGAAAGTCAGCCTTTTTTACGCGAAGGTCAGGAAGCATGAGAGAAGCAGTTGAATAGAAAAAGAAAAGAAAGTAAGGAGAAAAGCATTTTTTTAAAAAAATAAACTTTCAAAAGAGAGGCAAACATTAGACACTGTGGAGATTAAAGGTAAAGCTGCCACTGTGAAGACAGTGACAGCAGCAAGCAGAGACTAGAAGTAGATCTTCCAGGGTATGGAGCATGTCACACATCCTGATGGCCAGAAAAGAACCAGTGACAGAGAAGCTCTATGCCTCAGCACTTGAAGACACAGAGGAAATGTCTACTGTGCAATGGGGAACAACAATCACCTGCTCCTTAATACTCACCCCCCCCCTCGCCCCCACAGCAGCAACTCTCATGTATGGTCTTGTTAACAAATATTACTCAGTCAAATAAGCTTGGGAAATGCTCCCATCTCTAGCTGCCCTCTGTGGTCCTTTCTTGGAGATTCATAATGCCTTTTAGTCTTCTTAAGGGTCCAAGAAGGTTCTATAGAAAAACAACAACCAAAAAAAACCCCAACCCCAACCCCCCCCCATTTAAGCTACAGTTTCCCGAACTTATCTGAACAGGTAATATCAGTTAACAGAAACACACTTTGGGAAACTGTTCTAAGGATATCAGTAAGTAGTACTGAAGGAACACCCTTCAGTATTTAGAAAAGAAATACACTCATTTAAGACCAAAATGCACTGTAACAAGTTGAGTCATACTTGTTAATACTTGGCTTTTAACACTAAAAATTAAACACAATACTTTTTAGCACTTTTTTGTTCCCTCATTTATGAATTTATTAATATAAAAAAGGAGTGGATGAACTAGAGCTCTGGGTTTAGCATATCCAGAAACAAATCCTTACTCCACTACTTAACAGGGTATGAGACCTCAGACAAGTTATTTAAGCTTTCTAAGCCTCAGTTTCCCCATCTACAACACAGGAGGTAATAACAGTGCTGGGAATCACTCCGCCAAGGTTCTTTCATGCTCCTACATGTCTTGCTGGGTATGCCAAGAATGCAAGTCCTAAGCACTGTGCCTGAGCCATTTTGTGGGGTTGTGTTTGCAGAGAACAACCTTGCGGAGGGAAATAATGTATGCCTCTGGGACAAAGAGCAGCCTTGCTTTCAGGCTGCTACATAAAGTGGCACATTTCCCAGGCTCTCTGTTCCACTCCTATAAGGTATTCTACTGCTTTTGTAAGCATACATCTAGGCCCACCTGCATCACCCCAGTGGAAATTGAGACTCAGGGAACTGAGCAACCAGGCTGACACTCTGGCAGCTGCCATGAGTAATGAAAGTCTTTTGTCTCTGACATAGGAGTCTCATGTCTTCTATAAGCATCCATGAAACTATGGCAAGATCACTTGTTAGCTTGCAAGTAGGGGAAAATATCAGACCTTTTACAGTTTCTGACAAATAATACTTGTCTCACAGGATACTTGAGAAAATTAAATATTATAAAACAAGTAATATGCTTAACCCAGTATTTGGTACCCAGTATGCCTTCATCCAGCATTAGCTATTTATAGCTATTATGAAAGAATAAAAATTAGAGATAGACATTTAATGAATCACCTTTATTAAAAATAAAATCCCAAGAAGCTATTAAATTCTCAATTTAAACACTGATAAATTCCAAATTATAAAATACTAATCAGTAATGTTTCACATTTCCACAATGCATAAAATAGGCTACAGGAAGGCATTAGCTTGAATGGTTCTGCTTGCATGTTAAAATACATTAGTAAGTTTGTACATACCAGTTCTTTTGCTTCTTCAAGCTGTTTCTCCACATTTGCAACCATCTGTTTCTTCTCATCTGAAACAAACAATAATATCAAGAAATTGCTAAGGATAAAAATAAATTTAATATTTAAAAACTTCTATTTTTATCTACCTTTGTCCTTTCTCATCAATCAGATTAGAGAGTATAAGGCAAAAGAGCCTATTATTCTTTGGTAGGTTAGAAACCACTTTAAGCCATTGATTCTAGGCTATTTGGAAGTATATAATCCTATGGAGTACCTAATTACTAAGAGATGCTATACATTTTTAAGAGATACTAAAAATTATTTTGTTCTTTAGGAGAGACTTTGTCAAAAATAGCAGATTTAGTGGTGGCATGAGTCATAACTTTAATAAATTGGGAATAACTGATGTATTAGTACAATTTTAAAGTCAAATACAAAAACACTTCCTAAAACTAGGCAAGAATTTATAATCCTTTAAAAACTTGTATTTTCAGTAGCATTAGGAATCAAGTGTAATGGAATAAATATTTGAAGTCAGGACTACTGATTCCAAACCCAAAGACACTATCTTCCTGGTTATGGGATCCTGGGCAAGAAATATTTCTTTCTGAGACTTAGTCTGTACTCTCTAAAATGGAAATAAAAAATATCTTCTGGATTATTTTTAGCTCAAATAAGCTTGATGCAAGTGAAATTACTTTAAATTGTAAAGTGCTAAGTCTGTATGTGGTTTACTTAAACTCTATCAGAATCAATTTATAATCCAAGTGTAATACCCTTGTCTAGGAGAGGTATGTCCTAGCAGATAATTTCAGAAAACTTTCCCATACCCTCATTTCAAATCAATCAGCCTATTTGTTCACAAACCCCAACTAAGTCATGTGCTAATCAAACTTATTGAACATTTATAGTTTTGTCTGCCTAGCACGCTTCTCTTCTCACGCAAAAGCCCCCACTCTCCAAAGCCCACACTCTTTGAAGACTCCCCTCCCCAAGAAGCAGGGTGATAGAAAATGCAATCTCCTTATATGACCCTGCTTCTTCGGTCACAGTGACTTGGCAAATGATGGGCATCTCGTCCTAGCTGGACTAAACTTAATAGCTCAATCCCTCTGGCCACATTGGTCTAGGGGATATGGGGTAAGATAGGCATATAACCCAAGGAGACCAATCAAAGTCCTAGAGCAAGAGGAAAGTCTCTTCCTCTCTCCTGGTAATGAAAACATGAGCCTGGAAGCTGTTGGCATCCATTGGTCTAGCTCCAAAAAGAAAGCAAATTTGCAATGGTTGCAAATGAAGACTGCATTTAAAAAAAAAAAGCTGGCCTGGCCCAGTGGTTCACGCCTGTAATCCCAGCACTTTGGGAGGCTGAGGTGGGAGGATCACTTGAGTCCAGGAGTTTGAGACCAGCCTGAGCAACATAGCAAGACCCTGTCGCTACCAAAAAATATTAATAATAATAATAATAATAATAATAATAAAAGAAACAAAGCTGAGAGATAGAGAAATAGATATAGTTAATCCTGATTCTAAATAACTGAAATGGCTTGACTTTATAAAACTTGACTTTACCATAGTTTGGTTTCTTGAGCCAAAAAATTTATTTTTCTTTATTTAAAATTGGGTTTATGTCACATGAAACCTAATGAGACTAACAGAACAGACTAGAAAAGTCATGAAGCTTGAAATGGGTACAATACCTAACTAGTTGACCAGTTCTTTAGAAGGACAGTCAAACCTAAGTGGGAACCTTTAGTAGAAATTATTATTTTCTTAGAGTAATAATTAGATTATGCTAACCCCAACTCCATCCCTTTGTTACCCTCAAATTGGGGGGGGTAGGGATAGCTGTTACATAAGGTATTGTGTGTATACGCTAAATATTTCTGCCTAAGAAAAATATACATTTGGAATGAGAATTCAGCTTAATTTCCCTTCCTTGGAAAGGCTAAGTCTATATATGGCCAAATTAAAATTTTAATATATGATCCCAAATTTATTTGCTTCTGGCACATTTCGATCCTTCTAACATCTCCCTACAATTATAGTAGAATAGCGTTGTATTTTTGTGATAGAGCAGAGTACAAAATAAGACAATCCCATTTGGGATCAAGAGTGAGACTGTGTCTCTACTTATCAGAAGAAACATCTTGTTTTCTTTAAGGTAGTCAGTCATTAGGGAAGTCCATGCCATGGACCTCCAGGACTAATATGCATCAGTTTTTCTCATTAACAAAACAAAACAAAGAAGGAAACCTCCTTTGACTTGTATTGCCCTTTGCTAATATCCTTCTCCTTTCATCCACAGCCAATTTCCTTCAAAGCAAGGGTAGACTGTGTTTCCCTTCTTCATCTCCCATCCACTCCCTGTGGGCCAGCTCCTGCCTCCACCATTCCTCTGAAATGACTCTCCTTCAGATTAATAACCCTTCCTTTGCCCAAACTAATAGACATTCTTTGGTCCTATTTGTATTTAATCTTGTGGCTTCTGACACTTTGCTCCTCCCATCCTGTAACTTTCTCCTCTCCTGGCTTCCATGACACACTAATTTTGGGATTCTCCTAAATGTTCACTCCTATCTCCCTATCCTCTGCTGGGCACTGCATTTTTCAGCCCATCTTTTAACTGATGGTGTTCCTCAGAGTTCAGTCCTTGCTTTTCTTCTTTTATGACTATCATCTATGTCTCTGGGTAATTTCATCCATTTTTAAACTATCATATTATATATTTATGATCCTAAATCTTTATCTCTAATCCTATTATATTTCTAGGACTTTTAATCCCAATGCTTATGCACATCTCTACCAGGACCACCTGGCAAACCCCTATTCAAAACTCTCTTCAGAAATCACCACCCCTTTAAAGCCTTTCCTAACCCAACAAAAGGGTTAATCACTTTCTCTTACATAAAACACCTATAACTCTTACATGATCCTAATGATTTATCTCTCATATGAACAGGTCTGATTAACCTTTCAGCTTGGGGGCTCTGGGAAGACAGGAGCCATGTCTTAATCATCTTTATAGTCCTACGCCAGCACTGAGCCTGGCATATATAATCAGTTCTCAAAAAATGATGATAAATTAAATAAAATAAATAATGCAGGACAATATGAGAATTTACCAAAAAAGCTGTTACTAACCAACTTGGTTTCCCTGTCTCCATGCCTGCCCCATCCCCCATTTACTTTTCCTAAAATTTGGCTTCTATTGGATCACTTGAGCCTAGCAGTCAAGGCTCGCCACATTCCAGACCCAAGCAGTCTTTCTGACTTTATATCCAACCACGAGTTTGCCAGTATGTACTCTACATACTAACCACATAGACTGTTCGTTACTACCCAGACTAACCTCACTTTTTTCTTCTCTAAACCTTTGTTAAGCTACCATTTAGGGTTCTTTGGTTGAATGCAATAGAAGTGATTCTGGCTAATGTAAGCCAAAAAAAGAGAATTTATTAGAATAACATGGGGTGGCTTACAGAGTTGATGAAAAAAAATGAGCCATCTAGCCTGGGAAACACAGAATCAAGAGTGGCTCAGGGTGCCAAGGGAGCAGAAACGCACTGACAGCCTCTACTAAAGAAGAGTCTTGAGCAGCTCTAACTATTCTCTCTTCTTGTTTCACTCTGATAAAAATTCAAATTCCTGGCAAAAATTCTACAAATGTCCTTACTAGGGTAACATGTTCACCTCTTGATGGGGAGAAGGTAGGGCAGTTTGTCAGTTCCACAAAGATTGAAGTAATGGGGTTTAGGTAGTTCCTCAATGGAAAATTGAGGTACGGTTATCTGAAGATACAATGAAGGATGCTGGGTTCAGCATCCTTGCAACCTCTTATAATATTGTCTCTCCCTGTTTCTTTCTGTCCAAACTCCACCTATCAGTCCAGGACAGTTCATGAGATGTGACCTCATCTCCCTTGAATTCCTCTTTGCTCTGCTCTAGGGGGCCTGGTAATCATTAGAAATTAGGTTCTCTAGTCTCCTCTTCTGCCTCATCTCCAGCTCCTTGAAGGCAGAGACCATTCTTGACACATCTTTGTCCCACCTCTGTATTTAGCACAGAGAGCTGTACATGGTAGGGATCACTACGTGCTTACTGAATGAATTAATCAGTCAGCATTCAGCAAAATATTTGTTACTCACAGAAAAACTAAGAAAAAGAAAAACTCTATCAGTGAGGACTGGGGCAAATATTCCCACTTGAAATGACAAGTTTCCTTTTATGAAAAAAATAATTAAATTGGGATAGAGGTGGAGTAATATAAGCAGATCATTTTTGCATAAAATCCATTTCATCACGGTGCTGTAAAAAATAATGATGGAACTGAGACAATTTTTGATTGTCCCTTACAGTGTTCTTCATATTTTTAAGGAAAGAAGAATTTGAAAAGCGATGATTTGGGAGGAAAGCATGAAGAAGGAAGGACAGATTGAATTAGATTACCTTGGAAATACCTACCAACACTAAGTTTTGGTAACCTAGCAGCATTCCCATGTGATTCCCAACAGAGTTTCATTCTGCCCACCCCAAAGACATCCCCTTTATAAATGGCATGTTCCAAGGATTCAGACTTCTGTAACTAACAGCTGTCACTATTGTGCATGCGCTCCATCTTTAACATTATCATAGTCAATCCTTAAAACAATTCTTTGGAGGTACTATTGTTATCCCATTCTCAGGCCAGTAAACAAATTCAGAGAGGTTAAATTATTTCTCCAAAGTTCAACAGCTAATAAATGACAGAATTGGAACGACAACAGGGTCTGTTGTTCTGAACTGAGCTCTTAACTTCTACATGTACTAAATAAAATGTACTACATAAACAAACTCCCCAACTTTTTTTTGCATATAGGCTTGATAAGTGCTGATATATACATAAGTCTTAGCGTAGTATGGTCTTTTCTTGCCTACTCAATATTTACAGAAATGCTTAGTGCTGACATACACACAAATCTTTGCATAGTATGATTCTTTCTTAATATTTACATGAGTGCTTAGTCAGCACTGAACACCCCCAACAAAGTACAGTGAAAGTGTCAGGGTTCACTTGAATTCAGTTGCTGGTGCCTGTCATCATGGAATGTAGGTATTTTAAAATAAAACTAGCTGTAGAAATGATGTACTTACTAAGAAATATGGAGTGAAACCACTAACAGAGGAACAGAGAATTTAAAAATGGATATATTACTGATGCTATACTGTGTAACATGGCATACAATGGTTAATGTTAAAATAAAGCCATTCTAGAATGGTACATGTGATAGTGGATTACAGTTAGAGATTATCAGTATGATCATGTTTAACTTACTATATATAAATGGTTACATATACAAATACTTATAGATATGTTTATATATACAGGTTAATATATACACATGAATTTCCTCGCTCTGTCAGCCAAGAGGTCCCAGAAGCAATTATACCCCAGCAGCAACAAGCACACCTAGTATCCAGATCTTGGGTTCTAATACCCTTCTTCAATTAAAGGAAACAGGACTCCTTGGAGAAATGACTGATTCTAGGACTGAAACAGGAAATATACAAGATGGTCCTGGAGTATCTTATAGTACCAGAAGGTAAGAAAATGCTAAAAAAAGAAAAAAAAACCCACAATGATGGGGATATGTCAAAAGGACACAGAAGCCAACTGAAAAAGCTCCCAATTGTCAAAACTGGAAAAATTTGAACAAACTAAATAAAGCAGTACTTAATATAACACAAAGGATAAAATAGATATCCATGAATCCATACTGATATAAATAACTAAGTAAATAAATGAAGAATGAAGTCAAATCTCTCTCATATAGAATAATTCCAAATAATTTATGTAGATACTCATCTTCAAGGAGGTAGAGCATTAACTCCCCACTCCTTACATGTAGGCTATGCATATGATTTTCCAAACGGTATGGAAAAGGGGGGAAAAGAGGAACTTTACAGTGGAGAAATCTGACAAACACTATCTCAGCTAGGTGGTCAGTTAACGTCAGTAGTAATAAGTCATGTTGACAATATGGAGTCCTGATCTGATGTGATGAAAACGGTGCTTTACTTCTATGGTCTTCTCCCCAAAAGCCCATAACTCCAATTTAATGAGAAAAACATGGAACAAATTCCAATTGAGGGAATATTCTAGAAAATATCTGACCAGTACTTCTCTAAACTGTAAAGTCATCAAAAACAAAGACAGTCTGAGAAACTGTCACAGCCAAGAAGAGCCTAAGAAGCCACGACTACTAAATGTTTTGTAGTATCCTGGTTTGGATCCTGGAATAGTAAAAGGACATTAGGTAAAAATTTTAAAATTTTTTTTTAAAAACTAAGGAAATCTGTATAAAGCACAGACTTTAGTTAATAATAATGTGTCAGTATAGGCTCACTAGCTGTAACAAATGTACCATATTAATGTAAGATGCCAATAATAGGGGAAAATGGGCATGGGGTATATAGGGATTCTCTGCACTGTCTGTGATTTTTCTGTAAAGTTCAGACTGTTCTAAAATAAAAAGTTCATTTAAAAAAAATGAAGCCATTACTTAGGTTGACTAGTTGTTGAAGGGAGGGAGGTCCCTTCAACAATATACATACACACACATACAACACACAGATAAGTATACAGATCTATAAATATACACATACATATACAGACATATGTTTATATGTGTGTATATTATTCAAAGATGAATAAAACTCCATAAATGCTCAAATTTTTAATGAGACATAACTGGGCTATCTGTAACAGCTAAAGGCTATTTTTCCCATACACTCAACTGAAAAAGTTGGACCTTGCCCACCAGCTCAAGAAGCTGATTGTGAGGTAGCCACGGGGCAAACTGTTTGTGGTAGCACTGAGTTCCTCAATTAGGACTGGCTGGTACCATCCCTTCAACTGGTACCATCCCTTCATCCCTTCTCTAGAGCAACAGAACTGTAATACAAGTCACATAGGTAATGTTAAATCTTCTAGTAACTGCATTTTAAAAAGTGACAAGTGAAATTAGTTTTAGTAATGTTTTTTGTTTTAATAATATTTAACCCAACATATCCAAAATATTATAATTTCTCAGTGTGGCAATAGCCGCATTTCAAGCGCTCAATAGCTACATGTAGACAGTACAGCCCTAGAGCCACATAGATTTTAAGCAAACACAGTGTTGATAAATAAGAGCAGATTCTTCTGAATTCTTTCACTGCACCACCTTGCAAAGGCAAGACAGAATCACAGAACAATGTTTATGGCTTCATCCATACACGACTAAGTCTGGATGGTCCAGGGCTTGGCATAGCTAATCCACTAGACTTGAACATTTCAGAAAGGACACCCACCGTGCCCCACACTACATTCACTTCTCTCCTCTGATTCCCTCCTTGATATCCTGAGTTCAAAGCCCAATTCCAATTTCATATCCAAAAATCCCTGATTGCTCCCCTACTTTCAAATGTAGGTATTCATCAAGAGAAGTTCACCTAACTCTAGGCACAGAAATGAAACAAAAATTGAAGTCCAAGGTTTCTTTAAGAGTTCAATTAATATGACAAAGTCTGAAGAGCCGGGTCCTGGCTAGTCCTATCAGCTGTTATCTTCAGAGCAGCAGCAGTAGCAATATCACTAATAGCTAGTTTATCATGTACTTTCTCTGAGTAAGAACTGTGCCAGCATGTTACATGCTTTATTTCATTTGATTTTTACAACACTATAAGATTGAGACTCTTACCCCCATTCTACAGATGGAGGAGACAGGCCTAGAGAGGCCAAGCAATTTGCCCACAATTACACATGTAGTTAAGTAGAAGAACTGGGATTCTAAACAGATCTGATATCATGTCTGAGTCTGAACTGCTTTGCCATAATACTTTCTTGGTACATTTCTGACTATAGCCACAAAGTGATAGGATTCACAACAGATCACTCATCTCTCTGTGAATTGTGAGGTAAGCAACTAATTGCAATAAAGCTCACTTTGTTTAAGATCCTTCAGGAAGCCTGCTTGATATAACGGAACTTCTGCACCCGTGGAAAGCATCCCCCACTTAGGAATTCACTCAGGAAAAGGGACTTCACAATAGAGTATTAGTTGTGGTTTCTGCTCATCCATTTTCCTGACTTTGCCACAGAACAGTAATCATTAAAAATCAATTTTCAAATATAGTGCCATAAGAGTATTAATTAAGGGACTCACCCATCTCAGCAGCCCAATTACTAAAATTAGTTAAGATTCAACACTTTAGTCTAAGAGCAAAATCTTTTTATTGTTAAAAGATATCACAGAGCAATCAAATTTCTTTCTTAAAACAAAGTTTTAAAATATTCAATCTTTTCTGTTCTCTTTGGAAGTAACACTTTAGTACATATAACATGCATAGCAGAGAGTAAAGTTCATTTCACTAGATCTACTCACTCTACTTCAATTTAAATAAGTTAATATGGTGGGGAATAAATCACTTTGGCTGGAAAGTTTGCTCCAATTTTTAATCTTCTTAACTCAAGTAAATTATAGATTATCTCCTCTTGGTCAATTTTAGCTGAACACCACAACCACTAATGATGCCCAGAGAGACATATTATAATTACTTTTAACCATACTGTTTTTGCCATGGTTGTACATATTAATTTCTGTTAGTCCACAGACATACACCTGAAGTTCATAACTACATGGACATATTTTTTTTCATCTTTTTCAATTTATCAATTAGAAACAGATTATAAAGGGAGCAAGCACAAGTCATTATTAAGAGGGAAACCACTTCATTTTTAAGAGTTACAACTATTTATTTAATTATTCAAATCAGTAAGCATTTTCTAGTGCCAGCAATGTAGTCTCCTTTCAATTGTAACATAACTGCTGTGTTTGGGCCTTATATTATTATACAGCTAAGGAGAGGCATGGCTTTATTTTTAAGGGCCTTAATTCAAAGGTTTTCTTCTATGCGTTAAGAATTGTTACATTAAAATACAAAGGCAAGAAAAACTCAATTGTAACAAAATCTGTTTTCTTGGAAACAGTTTCTACGACATTGCACCCAGGGATAACTTTGTTACTTTGTAAAACAGCTTCCTGATACAAAAGCTATTAGCCCAATGAAAAGTTTCTCCTGCTAAAACAAGAAAAATTATAAATGAGCAAAAATCCAACTTAAACCACAAATCCTGATATTCTGAGGCTCTGGGACTCAATTCAAAGGAAGTAGTTTCCAACAACAGTGACAACAAAAATCAAGATGATCTTGGGCAGTGGAGAAAAGCAGAACTGGAGGTGAGGTGACGTATCATGAAGTGATGAGGCCATCAGCCATTTTTGCCACAAAAATCTCCCAGGCAGCAGAGCTCGGTGGTATATGCTACATTGGTTCTCTCCTCTTGTTCCCTTACTTGGACTCATAAACCTCTTTAAGACATCATCCACCTCCTCCAGAACTAACTGGGACTTCAGGAGATGAGTGGGGTGTAAGTTCAGAGATCCTGGCTTCAAGCAAATACCCCTATTAACAGAAAATAGGTGAGGGGAAGAAAAACAAAGAAATAAAGAAAGAAAATTATTTATAAACACTTAAGTTTAGGGGGAAGTAAGGGACAGGGAAAGGAATGACAACTTAGGTCCAGGAGAAATTATTGCTGGCACCAAGGACTTGACTGACAAGGTGGGAAATTGATGCCCACCAGTCCACAGACCAAATGAGCACCCCATTTTCTATACTTTACACCCCGGAGCTAAGATAGGACCCAGTCTAGCAGCCAGATGATGGTTCAATTTCCATAACTAACCAAAAAGTAAAAATCTTATCTGTAACTAACTAGTCAAATTAAATCTGTACTTAGAGAAAGATAAATCCTGAAACATCTTACAAACCGAAGTCACAAAATATCATATTTATATTCATCTGCTCATTCACTTAAACATTTTTCTGAGCCCCTAGTAAGCAAATGCCAAGGAAATCAGACACAGCTCCTACCTTCACATAGTTGACTGACAGTCTAGCACGGAAAGTAAGACGTGCTAAAACGCAAAACAAACAAAAACAAAAACACTTCCAAATAGGATAGGTAAACTTTTAAGTGCAAATAATTATCCTCTAAGAAGTTTTACATAAAATTGGGTTATAAATCCCCAAGAAGGACGAGAAGCAAGAAATAAGGGTAGGAGTGTGAAAAATACTAATGACAACAGCAGCTAACACACAAGAAAGGGCTTTACATGTATTACATTATTTAATCTTCACAACAACCCTATGAGAGAGGTACAATTTTCCCATTTACTAAGAAGGAAAGTTGAGAGATGTTAAGAAACTTGCTTAAGAGGCATAACTTCTAAGTGGCAGAGTTGGAATTTGAATCCAGGCACCCTGGCTCTTAACTCCATTTTGCTGCATATAATAATAACATTATTACTAACACAGCAAAGCTGCTGTATATTGCAGATCCATAATCTAGGTACTTTCATTCATTTTTTTTTTGAATACTCACATCTCTGTATTTTACAAACAGAAAAATTAAGATTCAGAGAAACATCCCCAAGGTTATACAAGTTACAAGGAGGTGGAGTTAGGATTAAAACCCAGATGGCTCAGATTCCGAAGGCTTTTTTGACTGCAGCCCACAACCGAGCTTGCACTCTTTACCCTCAACCAAGTCAAGCTCCATCCTCCGGGGGACCGCCAACACCACCCACTCCTGCCTCGCGCCTCAGAGACGCTCTTGCTCAGGTGGCGTTCCACCTGAGCTCCGCCCGGCAGGGGCAAGGCTCTCACCAGGCGGGAGTCGGGGGACCCTCGCAACCTTGCTGGTGATGTCTGCAGTGAGCACCGCGAAGTCCTGCTCGTAGCCTTCGAAGTCGGACGACATGGCTGCTCCGGAGTGACTGGCCGGGGGTCAAACCTA
Source organism: Daubentonia madagascariensis (assembly GCA_023783475.1). Taxonomy (NCBI): domain Eukaryota; kingdom Metazoa; phylum Chordata; class Mammalia; order Primates; family Daubentoniidae; genus Daubentonia; species Daubentonia madagascariensis. Next base: position 19,337,895 of record JAKFHU010002573.1, on the reverse strand, counting down.
GGTTGGGGCAGGGACCTCGCGAGCTGGGCGGGGGGCCGCGTCTGAGGGACCCCGGGCGGCGCCCTCGAGAGCAGAGCGGAGAACCGGGGACAGCTCCCAGCCCAGTCGCTTCCTGGTTGTTCGTCTCAATCTCGGTCCTCCGGAAATTGGGCTGCGTGCGCCTTTTATCTTCCGCTCAGGCTTTACGATTAAGCAGTTCGCTAAGGAAAAGCGGCCCAATTCGTGTCTGCAAAAAAGCCTCCGAAAATATTCGAGCTCTCTGGGATCACTGAATCATTTTCCCCCCGTGTGTCCTGGGAAGCGGCTCCGGCTCCCCAAGCTACAGGTCACAGGAGCTTGCTTCCCGAGGAAAGTTTGATGCGGGAACCTCCCGGAAGTGGCTGTGACAGAGACTGCGCCTGGGGCCTGAGCGGGAGAGCAGCGGCGAGGCCGCTGGCGGAGAGACGCACCGGTCGCCCCAGATCCCGCATTCCAGCCTCCCGCAACCAGGATTTGCTTTCTGCTAACCCTGGACTGAGGTTCCCAAGACGGAGTCATCCCAGGAGGAGAAAATCTGTTCCGGGTGAGCCCAGGCCGCCCCGGATATGCGATGGTTGAGGAGCGGGCACCAGGGACCAGACTGAGGTGGGAGTCGAGGCAGGGAATGTAACCACGATTTTGGCGGTCTTCCCCACCAGAGTGGGGCCACAGTTGAGCCCAACCCCGCTTACCAGGATGTTTCTTCCCTGAGTGAGGACTTACTTCTAAACGCTCTGCTCCATAACACGGGCGGGAAACTGAGGCACGAGGCAGCGGCGGCTGTTGCGTGGGAATCTCTATTATCCATGTATCTCAGATCCTCAGTCAGAAATCTTCCCCTTCTACAAATCTTCCCCGCGCTCGCTGTCCTGCCTTCCCCCTCCCTCGCTCCCGGAGGCGCTTCCTCTTCTTTTTTTCCCCCTCAAGTCTTATTCGTGTTTACTGTGCTGTACTCTTTTGGTCGTGATTTCACGCACACACCCCCTCTCTCCCTTTCCTTTTTTCCTCCACTCCTCTCCTTGCACTCTTCGCTTTCACTCTCGCTTCTTTACCTTTGGCCCAAATAAACTGTTACGTTGATGTGCGGGGGCCAACTGCGGGCAAATGGCGTAGACCACGTGTGACTCATACTTGGTTTAACTCAAGACTTCCTAAGAGACAACGTAAAACTCCTTAAAGTGAGTTTGATGACTTTGCTTCTATTTTAGGTTCAGCTGTTACTTACTTGTGACCTTGGTCTAATCACTTAGCCTCTCTAAGTCAATTTCTGTTCTATGAAGAGGGAAGCTGGATTAGGATCAACTCTAAAGCCCTGATTCCCAGCTCTAAAATTCTTTGTCTTCTCAAACCATTCATGAAGTGTTGGACAATCAAGCTGGGAAGCAAGGATGAAAACAACTATTTTGGAATCATATGTCCAGTTTACATGCCATTCAAACCTTAACTGTATTTTGGATAAATCAAAAGTAATTCTTTTTGAGATTTGACAAAATGCTCATCCCAAAGTAATGCACTTGCGAGATGCTTTTGTTTAGGTGCTTGTTGAAGTTAACGAATACAGTATATAAGAAAGTTTTTTGCTGAACTTTTATTTTCTTTGGGTTGAGTTTCAAAGCAAGATCCTGGATTCTCCTAGTTAAGAGCCTTGAGTGCTTAACAGTGAAAATGGCATAATCTGCATTAACATTTCACAACTTGAAGGCATGACAATTAAAGAACACACACGGACTTGTGACACATGGAAATGTGTGCACAGAAAAAGGAAATCTGTAATTATTTAAAAGTAGGAAGGCATTCTTCCTCTCCAAAATGGGTACATTCTGCTCAGTTATCAAGTTTGAAAATCTCCAAGAATTAAAGAGACTCTGTCACTGGGGTCCCATCATAGCCCTTGGTGTTATAGCAATATGTTCTACGATGGCCATGATTGACTCTGTGTTGTGGTATTGGCCCTTGCATACAACTGGAGGAAGTGTGAATTTCATCATGTTGATAAATTGGACTGTCCTGATTCTTTATAATTACTTCAATGCAATGTTTGTTGGTCCTGGATTTGTCCCTCTGGGGTGGAAACCGGTAAGAAAGATTTCTTAAGACAGTGAACTCTAATGATAATCATATATTTCATTTTTGCCTGATCTGCTAACCAATAATATCAAACACAGCCTATTCTTGACCTGGTAGAGACTGTGTATTACTCTAATCACTGATCATTTATGCTCAGAGTATTTATTTCATATCTGTTTGAAAATATTGATCCAAATTAGCACTTTCCAAAGCAATTTCATTGAATATTTGCTTTGCATTTAAAAAATAAAAAAAAGGGTGAGGGTTGTGGTGAGTCCATGGTCAAAAGTTTAGGAAACACTGTTTATCACGTACAATGTAGTTAGCTCTAGGGTCTTTTTTCATGTACATTAACATTCCTCAGAAATGAGAAAAATGCTTTAAAAACTGCTGGTTTAAGTCATAAAATTTTAAAATCATTGCAGTTAAAGTATAACATTGGGAAATAGAGTATGAATCAATTTATGGCTTCTTAAAAATTGTTAGAAAGTTGATGCTTATGAATGTCCATGTTCCCTGCTGAGGGACATCACCTGGTAGCTTGTTAGAAATGCAAAATGTTGAACACTATTCCAGATCTACTGAATTAGAGTCTTGATTTTTAACAAAGTCCCCAGATGATTTTTAAGTATGTTAAAATTTGAGAAACACTGGTGTATATTGTGTGCTATGTACTCTTTAAAATGGCTACAGAGATGGGTAAGATACAATTCATATTCTGAAAAAGCTTATAACCTAGGAGAGAAACCAGTTCACTTGTGCACATAACTAAACTATAGAGTGTGATGAGTGCTGTTGGAGCAAGAAGAACTGAGCATTTACAGCTGGGGACCGAAGGGAGAAGTGGGAATTTCCACAGGAGATGGGGAAGAAGGCATTTCAGGTTGAGAGAATGGTAGGAGCACATATTCAGAAACAGTGGCCTTGTGTCCACTATAACTGGAAAAATGATTATGTAGTGCAGGGAAGGCTGAAACAAAGGCAGATCGGTAAGGTCTTGAATATGTGAGAAATTGTGGGATGATAGGGAGTTATAGTAGGTTTTCAAGCAGAGCTCTGACATAGTCAGAGTTGTGTTATAGGAATATTATTTTGATAATACACAGTTTGGATTAGAGAGAAGCTACGGTAAAGGAAACTAGTTAGGAAGTGATTAAAATGTCCCCCAAAGGGGGAGCGATGGTGATAATATCAAGGAGGGGGCAGATTTCAGAAAAAGTATCAACTCATGCTTGAATCCCCACTCTAAAATACTTGCCAAGTTGTCACCTACTTTTTTCTGAACTCCTCCCATTTTACTAAGATTTGGGGTAGTAGAACCAACTAGTGACATTGGATTTGGGTGGAGAATGGGGAAGAGAAATTAAAAATGACTTCTGTGTAATTGGGAGAACAATGCTGCTCTTACCAGAAATTTGTTAGTTAAAAATATTTTGGCTCAAATAAAAGGACTACAGATGCAGTTAAGATTCCATCCTTCCCTATCTCCCATAAAAGAAAATCATACCAAAGGAAGGCATTTGTTTATAAAGCCTGACTTATTATTTGGGTTCAGGTATCTGATGTATTTTTGTTCCTATTTTGCTGCCAAGGAAAATTCTCAGGATACCATGTATCTCCAGTATTGTAAAGTCTGCCAAGCATACAAGGCACCACGTTCTCATCACTGCAGAAAGTGTAACAGGTATCTGTCTTGCTGTTTACTGGGGGCTGTTCAACTTGTTACTAGTCTTCTGTTGTTGTTCTTTCTGCTACATCAATCCTAGTTTTAACTCTCTGCTAGATTGCCACTTTATAAAAAATATTGTCAAAATACTTGTGTCCATAATCTCCACTTTACACTAAATTATCAATCCAGATAATAAATAAATTTCATTCTTTTTTGTTACAAATGGAAATATTTTTCTAGAAAATTACAGATTTACTTTGCCCCTTGCCCTACAAGAGCAGGGTATAAAGTTATATCTTCAGTTTGTTTCCATATATCAGGATTAATTGTGTTTGTCAGCTGTAATCTTGAGTAACTTTAATTTGTTCTGAGTCTGAATTATAAAGGAGACCTGCTTTTCCCATTACTTACTGACAAATATTTATATTTTATAAAAATCTAATAAATGAAACCAGGTGCCTATTATCACAAGTGTTTTAATATCAAAAACTTAATGGGAAGAAAACTGAATCACTATTTTAAAATGTGAAATAAGCTAGGATCTTTTTTAATGAACAGCTATATCACCAAGTAATAAGAAATTTAGAGAACCATTGAAGGCAAATAAAGTTTGATTTGAGGCCAGGACATTTTCTCCTAGCAACAGTAAGGAATGGAAACACAGTAAGACTTTGCTTATTATACCGCATCTTTGATTCTGGAGTTAGCTTGCTTAGCTCAGAGATTTCATATCTAAAGGATACTAAGAAAACAGGTTTTTGTTTGGGCCCATCAACCCCAATGGAGATTTATAAGTGATTTTGTTGAGTCTCTATTATAGTTGACTTTAGTCACTGCATTTCCAGGCTAGAGGAAAATCAGAGAACCATGCTTGCTTTATATTGAACCTCTAATTTCTTTAAACAAACACACTTATAGCTGACATTTTTTCCTCAGAAGCTGTTACAAAGCCTGCCCTTTCTTGAGCTATTCAGAATTTAGAAGGAGTCACTGTTCATAATTGTTTAAAAGCTCATAAAGATTTTTTTCTGTCCCATGAAGGTATAATTCCCCTATGACTTATGGACATGCTGGATTCCTATTTGCTTGATCTTTTGATGACCAAAGTTATTTAACGTAGACAGGATTCTCTGCCTTATGTTTTATGTAAATTTTTCTTGCTAGATGTGTGATGAAGATGGACCATCACTGTCCTTGGATCAACAACTGTTGTGGTTACCAAAATCATGCTTCGTTCACGCTGTTTCTCCTTTTAGCACCACTGGGTTGTATCCATGCTGCTTTCATTTTTGTTATGACCATGTACACACAGCTTTATAATCGGGTAGGTAAAAATGGTTGTTATAAAATCATTCATGCTCGATTAAATGGTTGTTATCAAAATTATTTAAGAGGTTCCTTTGGAAATAAGCTATGATTTAGGTGGGGAAACAGAACTTTGCTTACTGTTATGTGGGTTCTTTTTTTAAAAAAACATTAAAACTTAATCTTTAAGATAAGGAAAGATTATTTTGTTCTTGAATCTCACCTTATGTGCTCTAGTGGAAGTTGATAATTATTTTAATACTGCATATATAATTTATTAAACTTCAAACTTAATAGTTATGGTAAGAATAGTGAGAAGAAAAAAAGAGCAAAGAGAAAAAGACAACATTGGTGCTTTCTGTTTTCATCCAATTCATGTGGCAAATTATAGTCTTTTGTTTGTTTCTGACTCCAGTGGCCTGAAAGGTGGCTTGTGGAACAGATGCACACCCTAAAATATAAATGGATTAAACCAGATCGAGTTGGTCAAGTGGTCATGAAATAAAGTTCAGGGGTCACAAATTAAACTCCCTAAAGAGGCCTGGAAAGCAAATGAGGGACACAGGCTTGATGGGACTGTGACAAACTGGAGTATACCCATCCTTCATGTACGGCACAACCCACATTTCATCAGCCAGTTTGTGGTGTTTGGGAATCCTAGCCTGATGATGCTAGATCTTTCAGTTTTTTTAAGAAAAATCAGAAAATATGGATATTTTTGTGAAATCTTCTGATTTTTAAATGTTGGCACATAATTCTGAATATTTTAAAACATTGTGCAGACCAGGCAGTACACATCTGCAGGCCATGTTTTGCCTGCATTTGGTTAATAACCAGTGGGTGTGAAACATGAGGGCAGAAACAACTGAATTCTAGGCTGTACTTGTTGCTGTGGAAGAATACTGTAAATATAGAATAGCAAGAAGATGGGAAACACAGTTACAGTTTAGACTGATGTCTAGTGTTGTTTCTGCACACTAATGTTTGTGGGATCTACCTGACATTTTGTGAGGAAACAAAAAAAAAGTAACATTTGAGAAAACTAAGAATGATATCATGCACATCACTATGAGCTCAAGCCACAGTATTAATTAAAAACAGCTGTGTTTGTTTTATTTGCTTTGGCCACAGTGTCAAGTTGTCATCTTTTTGATCGAGTTGTTTTAAACGTTCCAGTGGAGTCTGACCAGTTACCACAGCACATATTTGAAGCGCTTTTTTCGTTGTTTACAGCTCTCCTTTGGGTGGAACACAGTGAGGATTGATATGAGCGCAGCCCGGAGAGATCCCGTCCCAATTGTTCCGTTTGGATTAGCTGCATTTGCTGCCACCCTGTTTGCCTTGGGATTAGCTTTAGGAACAACCATAGCTGTTGGGATGTTGTTTTTTATCCAGGTAAGTTTCTTCTTTACCTCTAGCTAAAAGTTGTCAAGTTGTTGGGGCTGATTATAATGAGAAAGAGACGAAGACTGCATTTAATGGAGTCTTCCAATGAAATGGAAATTACTTTCAGTTATTCATTAGGTAACTAATTTAATCTTCTCTGTGTCCATCAGATAGCTTTGAAGTAATTTTGCCAGAATTTCTAGGTAATTGATTTAATTTTTAAAATGTTAACTTGGAGTTTTGTAGCACTTTATAGTTGAGAAAGCTCTTCTCACCTTGGCTGTCTAGTCTCTTGTGATCTTTACGTCAACCCCTATTGTAGTAGGAGTATTGTAGAGAAGTGTTACTATTTTCCCTTCCTTACAGATGAATAATTGATTCTCAAAAAGGTTAAATGATTTACCAAAGGTCACCCATTCATGTACTTAATTTACTAATTATTACATAATTATTAGTGTTATTTTATAATAGTATACATTTAATAATAATAGTAATCATAATAATGTAGCTAACATTCATTGAGCACTTATGTGCAAGGCACTGCTGCGCCTCAAACAAGGGACCACATATTAACTGTGTTATTTAACCTCTATTTTCCTTGGTATCTTTGTCTATGGAATGGAGCAATAAAAGTTATCTCGTAGGGTTACTATGAGTATGATGATCTTAAATGAACCAAAGTCACATTATTAAATTTTACTATCATTTAATTTCCAGATGAAAATAATTCTCAGAAATAAAACATCTATTGAATCATGGATCGAAGAGAAGGTAAATTTTAGTAATTGTTTCCTCAATATTAACAAAGTCCTGATTAACTAATAGACCAGACTAACTAATAAATGCCTAAAAGTGAAAACTTGGCTGCCAAATGGCTTCCTTGAGTCTTTTGCTTGCACATGCCAGGTGAATATAGGAAACATTTGATTCTTTCCTGCTTTAATATAGCTCCCACAGAAATATGCTTCTCATATACCCTGAGTGGCTGAAGAGGCATAAGCCACACGTTAAACCACCTGGCCATTATTTCTCAGGCTAGAGGTGGCACGTTTATAAAGGAACTTCCATGCTACTAAGGTGCCATCAAGTTTTTCTTCGTGTTTTAGACATTAGATAAGGCTCATAACATTTAGCTTGTCACAGACCTCACAACCTCCAATAAGTACTTCACATTGTCCATTATGATTTTAATGTAAAACACAAATATAGCTATACTGCTTACTGCTTAAAATTTCTCAGACAATCCCCATCACTGTAGCAGGGGTTGAAACTCGTATGCCTGCACTGTCCAGGCAGATGGCCTAAGTGAGGGGAGCCAGCCTGTATACCAGAGCACTGCCTGCCAGACCCCACTGATTGTTGCCACCGGGGAATATTTACCCAGTATTGTGAGATCTTCTAATTTTTTTCCTAGAAAATTTAGAGACCTAGATTTCTGTGAGATCTCTCAGTTTTTAAATGTTAGCAAGCAATTCAAATTACAAACAAAAACCCTTTGTGAGCCAGATAAAACACATCCATAGGATATACATTTAGCCCCCTGGCAGCCTGTTTGTGAACTTTAATTTACTACAGCTGTTTTCCAACTTTTTGGTCTCAGGACCCTTTTACTTTCTCAAAAATTGCTACGGACACTAAAGAGCTTTTGTTTATGTGTATTACATCAATTGATATTTGCCATATTTTCTAACAGAATTTTGAAAGATTTATTTCATTTACAATTAATAAACCTATTTTATTTAAAATAACATTTTTATGAAAAATAATTTTCCACATTAATATATATGGAGAAGAGTGGCATTGTTTTAATTACAAATCTTTTTAATATCTGACTTAACAGAAGACAGTTGGATTCTCACATCTGCTTCTGCATTCAGTCTGTTGAGATATGTTGCTTTGATTGAAGTATATGAAGAAAATCCAGCCTCACACAGATAAGTAGGTAGAAAAGGGTGGAGTATTTTAATAGGCCTTTTAGATGATAGTGTATATTCTTCAGTATTACATTAAAACTTGACAAAAGACATTTCATGTCAGAAAACTTTTTGTACTCTCTTACATGAAAATCTATCAGTCCATCTTGCTTTTTGAATAGATCTTTTACCAATACATGGTTTTGTATAACGTTGGGCATTGGTCATTTGGAAAATATTGGTTTGCTGGGTTATGTAGATTTTCCAAATATTAACACCTTTCATTATGCAGTATCCAAAAATTGCATTCACTTATATCACTATAAATTTTATGAGAAAAATCTTTAAGTATTGGAAAACTGTCAAGCTCATAGTGGTAGGTACAAGTTTTCTAAAATTCCAGTTTTCACTTGAAAGCCTTAATTTTGTCAGTGGCAACAAATACTATCAGTTGTTTCCCTTGAAGTAACAGCCTGACTTTCTTTATTTTTGAGAAAATGCTCACCAAACACTGAAGTCTAAATAACCTTAGTTTGACTGTTACCTTACTCACTCTTTGAAGTAAAAATAGTGTTACATGAAAAAAGCTGGCTATATAGCTTTTGTTAGCTGACAACTCAACAAGTGTTTTCCTTGAGATAACCATTGTAGCCGGGCATGCTTTATGTATACTTCTCATTTTGTCATACAGCATATTAAAAGTAAAGGACATCTACTTGAGAATTGAGATTTAATAAAAATAATTCTTACTGCTTTATCAAGGACATTCTTACATGAATTTGTTGGTTTTTTTTAAAACTGTAAGTATGTATTGGTGAAGAATATAATGACTACTAATACAGTTTGGTGCCATTGTCTTGATTCCTGCTAAGATGCCAGTAATTTTATCCACCATTACAAATGTCAACACAACAAAAAGGCAAATAACATCTTAGTGTTATTATGAAAATAGTTTGACCTTGCTGAACTCCAAGAAAAGGTCTTAGGGTCTCAAAGGAGTCTACTTTGAGAACCATCTGGCCATTATCTCTCAGACTAGAAGAGAAGTGGCCCATTTACAAAGGAACTTCCATCCTCCCAAGGTGCCATCAAGTTTTTCTTGGTGTTTTAGACATTAGCTAAGTCTTGTAATATTTAGCTTGTCACAGACCAGCTATAAAAGGTGCTTTGAGAACCAGGGATACACAGGTTTAGGTCCAAGCCCCTTAGCTTATACATAATGAGAGCTTTCATGATGTCCCCCTTTTTATCTGCTTCTCCAACCTCATTTCCCACCCTTTACCCCATTTCACACGTAATAACAAATTACTTATAGTTTGCACATCTTATGCTTCTGTAACTTTGCACATGTTGTTCCCTCTGCCTAGAACACTCTTCCCTCTCTTTTTGCCTGATTTCTTACCCTTGAGACTTAGTTGATGTATCATTTTTTCCCAGGAACCTTCCTTGGCCCTCCCTCAACTTGGCTAAGTACTCTTTTTTCCCTTTTCCCATAACATCTACGGCACACTTCTGTCACTTTTTAACACACAGTGTTGATAGAATCCCAACTGCATTGAGTGCGTCTTTTAAGCAAAGATATGTCTTAGTCATTTTGTAAACTACTCTCATATTTACCAATTCTTCTTTGTAAATAGCCGAGATCTCTGTTCTTTGAAATTCAGTCAATTTTGAAGACTCTGAATCTTTGTTTATAAAAAGGGAAAAGAAATTACCCTTTGCTATCTGGGTGAGGATGGATTTATATAATTTAATAGATTCCTATGGTTTACAGCTTGACAATTCTTTTAATTAACAATTAACATTAATATCACTTTAAATAACTGCAAGGAGCTTTTCCATAAAGTACTATTCCCCCAGTAACGAAATATTTCAAAGTACTATTTCTAGTAAGCATAATAAATATATTGACATTAGAGTAACTTTTTTTTTTTTTTTTTGCTAGTGACCAAGGCTCTTTATAAAGTGCCATGCTTTAAATAAAGGAAAGAGATGTGATACAAGGAGTGCTTTATCTAGAGCTTTCTAGAGGAGTGCTACATCTGGCTGTTATTTTAGAACTGATACTTTATTGCTGAGTAAAAAATTCAAATAAGTGATCATATTAAATTTATAGGAAATTTATAGAAATTACCGAACACTAAAATTTATACAATTAATTTCAATGGGGTTTGTACACTCACTGTTGGAATAAATAATGTATCTTTGTACCACTAGGTGTCAGCGGAACTTAAGAAATTTGAAGACAGTTCATTTCCTTAAGTTAAAGCTAACACTTTAAATGCCTAGAGTATAATTTATGCAAGCTGAATATTTATGTATATGCACAACATGTACATATAAGTGGATATAAGTGAGTACATATACATATGTGATAGTACAAAAAAATGAAAGAAGGCCTTCTATACATACCTGCTAGCTTTTTAAAAAATGTTTTTCATAAAATGATTCCCCTGTTGTATGTTTCCTGGCCATTCCTACAGATACCACTGCCACCCATAATACAACTGCTGCTTTCTGGTGCACCCCACAAAACAGTTCCATCCTGAATAAAACAGTACCATCCTGAATAAACCCTTACTTTCTCCTGAATCTCTTTATATATACTTGGATTTTTTTGTGTTGCTGAACAACCATTGGGGATTTTTTATATATGAGATAAAGTTAACTGACTCTTAATAAGCCTTTATGAATGCTTATTCCTAAAGAAACTCTGTCAGATATTCTCTGGGTGATCACATACGAGGTTGGTGTTCTGTGTCAAGTTCTTTCTTCCTGTACTGTGATAAAGTTGTCTATCCCTTCTATGTATACTAACATTACAGCAAGGAGGAAGCATTTTTATGAATGATACAAATTTGAGGATTAAGTGTTCTTAATAGTACATTACTGAAAGCTACTTAAGACAGAGTCATCTGCCATCTTATGTCTTTGTTACCCGCAGGCTAAAGATCGAATTCACTATTATCAACTAGATGACGTCTTTGTTTTTCCTTATGATATGGGAAGTCGATGGAGGAACTTTAAACAGGTATTTACGTGGTCAGGGGCTCCTGAGGGAGATGGACTGGAGTGGCCCATAAGAGAAGGCTGTCACCAGTACAGCTTAACAGTGAGTGCCTTTGTTCAGATGGCCCTTCCTTTTTGCCTCACTTTCTTCCCCTTAACTTCCCTTCAACTCAGGTGACATTATATAGTAAAATAAGTAATACAGATATTTTCACTATCTCAGAATGACTCTAAGTTAATAATCATACAGCACTCCTTGTATTGTGTCTCTTACTTTATTTAAATCTCTCAACCCTCCATACCTGTGAGATAAAGTCCTGATTCCTTAACTTTTATAAAATCTGGCCAAAAGCTACCTTCCAGCTTACAGTGTCATATGAACTCCTTGTACATTCCTGCCACCTAACTTTGCCCACAGTTTTTTCTAGCTAGTATGACCTCCTCTTTGTCTCTGGAATTATTAAGATCAATTCCAGTCCCACTTCTTCCATGAAGTCTAACTTACCTACTCTAGACTCGTCTGGATTTGGTACTTAATCATATACTACTGTGTGGTAACTCATGAAATCTCATATTTTTTTTTAATTCTTGTATCTTATATCTTTAACTTGACAAGATTCTAGGACACAGACCATGCATTATCTTTATTTCCCCTAATATATCTATTTAATCATTACTAAGTTGAAAAAAGTGAGTTATAATGATGACTTCTATTCATTCATTTAACTTCATTGTTAAACGTTCTTCATTGTTCATTTGTAGTTTGCTGTGTCTCTAAAGAATCAGTGAATCTCGATGTCTTCACCTTAAGTACTAGCTTGGAAACTTCATGAGGGCGGAGAATACATCTCCCTGATCCCTGGGCCACAGTGGGCTCTCTAGGAATGTACACAGATGATGACATTAGAGAATGAATACTGAGAAGAAAGTCCCACTCTCAGTCCCTGTTCGTAGTCATAGGGCCTTCTTTCCATACCAAAACAACTATAGCCTTTAAACTGTCAGCAGTTTGAAACACTGGAAAATTGGGGGTTTGTCATGTCACTTTGATAGTAGATGAGGAAAGGCTATTTTTCACCATTGAGACAAGAGACTTAATTTTTTTTCTTTTTATATCTTCCAAACAGATAGAACAATTGAAACAAAAAGCAGATAAGAGAGTCAGAAGTGTAAGTAATTCTTTTGCAATGATACTAATTTTTTTTCTTTTGTGAGGCTCTATACTTCTGTATAGTTTTTTTTAATTGCCTTTGACCAGAAACCAACTGTTGGCTTTTATTAAGTAATATTCCTTAATACATTTGTTGGAATTTGATGCAGTTCACTTTTGTTTCTACTTAAATAGTTTGGACTGAAGGTTTGGAGGGAATTTAGTCAATTTATATTGCCAATGTAGAACAATAATTATGCTCAATATAGCTCGTTACTACTTACTACTGTGAAACCCATCCTTCTAGGTTGTCAGATATGATGGCCACTAGTCACATGTGGCTATTCTATTTTTAAATAAAATTTAAAAATTAGATTGTTGGTTACACTAACCACATTATAAGTGCTCAATAGCTACATGTGTCTAGTGCTGTTGCATTGGATACCAGAGATATAGAACATATAGAGCATTTCCATCATTGCAGAAAGTTCTCTTAGACAGCTCTGCTCTAGAATTTAATTCTTAGCTATGTGCTTGAAATGAGGGGCAAAAAAGCCTTGAGAACTAAAAGCATCAGTTGCTTCCTATAAGGGGACTTGGTGGATGGAAAACCGGGAGGGAAGAAGGTTTGTCACTGGGCATTTTGGATCTACCTTTAAAAATTTTAATTCAAACTTAAAAAAAACTCAGATCTATCATTGGTAAATATTCAGATAGTTCTGATCACTGATGACAGGTTCGCTATAAAGTAATAGAAGATTATAGTGGTTCCTGCTGTCCTTTGAATAAAGGAATCAAAACCTTCTTCACGAGCCCCTGCACTGAAGAGCCTCGAATACAGCTACAAAAAGGGGAGTTCATTTTAGCCACTAGAGGTTTACGGTAAGTATTAGGAAATATGACATTTCTTCTTTCGTGACAAAATTGACATCTAGCCTTGAAAAAAGTTAATTTTAATCTTTTATATGTTTCAGATACTGGTTGTATGGAGACAAAATTCTTGATGATTCCTTTATAGAAGGTATGGAACTGGAAGGGCATGTTTAAAGGGCAAGACCATTAGCAATAATTCCAAATTTTACACGAACAACTTTTATAAACAATCACATGCCAAATGTATTAGGGGAACTGCATAGAAGGGCATGTCATTTATCAATAAAAAGAAGCTTCTTATGTATATCAGTTCTTTTTTTTTTTTTTTTTTTTTTTTGAAGCTTCCCCCTTTATCAGATTTTTTAATGGTAGAGCTAGTATTTGAGCTCATACTTAACTATGTGACAGGCACTTGTGTAAGTGCTTCACTTACGGTATTAAAGTCCCCAACAGACCTCTGAAGTGGGTATAGCATTTATATTTTGTTGGCGAGGGAACTAAGCAAAGAGAGGCTGAGCAGCTTGCCCATAGCCACCCACTAAAAGCAGGGAGAGCCAGGGCTCAAAGCCAAGCAGTCTGACTCCAGATTCTGTGCACCAAACCCCTGTGCTATTTGCTCCCCCTTTGAATGAACATTTCTCTTAAGTTATTATAAAAACTAGTGGATTGAAACTTTTTTTTTTAATTTAAGTTTTAGAATTGTTCCTTTTTAAAGTAAAGGTTTGCTCAGGATGTTCTTTAAAAAACATTCAGAGTCAATCATAAATTAACCCATGTCAGCTTAGGCAACCTTGATATAGAAATTTCTATGTTAGAAAAAGTCTGAAAAGAAAACTCACAAAGGCTAAAAGGAGATAGTTCTCTGGAACAGAGGTAGTGTGATGGTGTACCAAAAACTCCTTTCACGATCATATGTGTAAGTGAATACTCATTTCAAGAAGTTCCCCCCAACTCCCATTAGGAGCTATCTTCAACCACATTAGCCCCTCTACCAGATAATAGAATTTGGGAAATATTTGTTTTCTAGCTTGTTAGGAGCATTTTAAAACCATATATATTTTTTTTCTTCTCAAGCTGTGCTTGTAAGAGTGAAAGAGAAAAAAATCTAAAAGCTTATTAATTTGAAGTAATAGGACTTATTGATCTCAGTAATGTCACTGCTGTACATCTGACTATTTCACCTCAGTTTCATTTTCTCCCTCAGGTGTTTCAAGAATAAGAGGATGGTTCCCTAGAAACTGTGTGGAGAAGTGTCCCTGTGATGCTGAAACAGATCAAGCTCCAGAGGGCGAGAAGAAAAATAGATAGCCACTGTGGAAATCAAATTATTCTTTAAGTCTGCTCTATTACTTGAAAATCGTACATATTACTAAAGAATTATGCAATGAGCCTACTCTGGTTAAGGTGTTCTTTTCCTCAAAGGTGCCCTAGTGCCATGATTTAAATATTTTTGTTATCATTTTGAAATGGAGAAGCCATTCTGTATATGCCTTTGAATTCCTGCCTCTCTACCACCTCTTCTTCCCCCCCAAAAGGAAAAACATTTCATCCAAGTAAGTTAATTGCATTTTCTCCAGGATTTTTTTATGTACTACACTCTGGACCTCACCTGCAGATATGGTTCCCCTTTGCCAGGAGCATCTGCATGTGATACTTTTGTTTTCCCTTCAGTTGATATTTCTTATATGATATTCTAGATACTATAGAACTCAATTTGTCAGATTCACTATAAGCTCAAATTTTGTTACCTGTCTTTTAATAATGCAGATTTTGTCAAATCAAATAAAGGTCAATGGATGTTCTTTATAAATCATAGTTTTCACTTAAAGCATTTTTCAAATAAGAAATGTCTGAGGAAGCTGTCCCACCTTCTTTCTTCAGAGTGAGTTCCCAGAAGAAAGACTAAAAAGGGTCATCTTAGTTTCCTTGTGGAGAAACTGTTCTGCTACCCTGTGAAAAATATACTTACTTCAATATATGAACTGTACTTACTAATGGCATATTGAGATCATAGTGTTCTAGAAGACTTTAAACTTAGTGGTTTAAAGTACTTGTGTACACTTGAATATATCAAAGACTGAAGCTTGCGCAAGTGGTAGGATCCAAGCTGGTGAGCTTGGATACTTAAAAGTTGGGCTTGTCTAAACATATGAGACAAATCACAGAAGGCGAGAGAAAGTCTGTTTCTCTGGATTTCAGTAACCTAATCCAGTATTCATTAATTCTAAGGCAGGGAACGTGAAGCGTTGGGGGCCAGGCTTGTAATAGTTAAGAATAAGAGAAGGGCACTTGAGGATTCAGCAGTGAAAGAAATGTGACTCTGCCCCATTCCGGTGGGAGTAGGAAGGTGGACAGACAAGTAAGATGTATGTCAGGTCACGTCATGAATTATGAAGAAAGAAAGTGGGACAGTCTTGAGTTGCATTTGAAGCAGATGAGGGGGACAAGTCATGTGCCCCCGGGGGTATCTGCATTTTAGAGGGAACAGTGAGAACAAAAACAAGCTTGAATGTGCCTGGCATGTTTGATGAACAGGAAGGTAACCAGTGAGGTTCAGCTGGAACTAGTGAAGGGGGACTAGAAGAGGAAGTTAAAGAGATAATAGAGGGCTAGACCATGGAGGGAACTGCCAGTGAATTCCTGCCTTCCCTTTTGTTTCAGCTACTCAAGACAAGACATTTCTTTAGCTTTTCTGGGCTCAAGGTCTAGAAAGACCATCCAAGAATATTCTCTTTAACTCCAGGAAAAGCCAGAAAATAACACTATTCAAGATTACTTAGAGCACAACAAAGGTGGTAAAGGAGAAAGAAAATGAACTATGATCAGTTGGAGTTTTGGCTCGGCTGGTATTTATTAGTCACAGCTATGGGGTAAGAAAACCTGGTCCTCTCCACTTGTTTTTCTTCACTAGTTATCGAACTTGGTTGCAGACTAGAATCACCTGGACACCTTTTAACAAACAATTCCAATGCCCAGGCTGTATCCTAGCCATTTAAATCATAATCCCTGGGGTGGCACCCAGGCATTAGTATCTTTTAAAACTTCCTGTATAATTCTAGTGTGCAGCCAAGTTTGAGAACTGCTAGCTTACTTGATTTTTAAGTGTCATTATGGTTCCCGAGGCAACAAACAACACAACTTAAGTATCTGTAGTAGTTTATTTTAAAGACTTTACATTTACAGGTAGAAGCAACGCATGTTATCTGGGGTAAGGTACAGCAGGAGCTGGAATCCAAGGGTGGGGGAAGGTCAGCTGGTTCCTTCACAGAAGATAAGCCTGTGGTGTGGGCATTGTGCTTGCCCCATAGATCTTTGTTCCCAGTGCAGGAGGTTTTTATTCAGTGCCTGCTTCATTTACTGGACAAGTTCACTGGACATAGTTTCAACTCCTTCCCCCACAGCCTCCAGCTCAGCAGCAAACTGTAGGGGACAGATTGAGTCACGAGACTCAACACTTTAAGAACAACATTCTTTTTGGATAACATATCATAGGCCCAATTTTTAGTAATCTCAAGTCAGATCTAACTAGAGAGTTTAAGAAGTGTTTGGTATAATCAAACTTTTCCCTTCTGTACACAGATTTTAGTGTGCATAGAAGAAATTTGTCTCATAGATATGATTATATGAGTGACAGGTTAAAACTCAATTTAAAATTTTAGTGGTTTTGTGAAATAGCTAAAAACATGAATTATAAACAGCTTTTCAGAACTTCAAAATCTCTTAATTTGAATATTAGAAGGAAGCGCAAGTGGTAGGATCCAAGCTGGTGAGGAAGAAGTCACAGAAGCTCCCTTTGACCCTTGATCTAGTGGCCACTTATCAAGACGACATTAAGGTTGGAGATCATGAGAAAGGGACATAGAACACAAACTGAGACCTTGAAGACAGGCATGTTGATAAAAGGAGCCCTAAAGCCTTAATATTAGTAACATTTAAGATGAGAAGAACAGGATTTATTTATTTCAGGGCTAAGCTTCCATATCATAAGTCTGTCAATATTAAAGCAAAAAAACAAAAGCTATGACTTTATAGTTTAGTAGGTAAAACAACAGACAGAAGGAAAGACCAAAAATGTTTTTAATCCATATTGCCACAAGCAGCGCAGAGTGGACAGGCAGGCTGCCCCGAGCCCCTTCCAGCCTTAAGTACCTTAACCTACTCCTGGATAGTCCCATACAGGCTGTCGATTTGGGTCCGAAAGTATTTGGAAAGTTCTCCCCGCTTCGCTTTCAGTGTTGGTGTCAAGAGCCCATTTTCAGTGGAAAATGGCTCTAAATTAAGAAAGATGTTTTTGACCTGGGAGAGGAGATGAACATAGATACATGCTTATTAGTAATTTGGACTTTTCTGCAGAGCCCTCTGGGGCTTTGTGAAGAAAGTGGGGTTGATGCAGTAGGAGGATAAAGATAACAGTAACACCTGCCCATTCTCACAAACTTATAATTTGGGAAAGAAATGAGTAAGGAGAAAGGAGAATGGATAATAAACAGCAAAAAGGGACTGTACAAGTAGCTGCAAAAAGTCGCTGCCATTTGTAGTTAATGGTACAAAATCTAAAACCGATTGTTTAGCTATTACACATTTAAACCCTGTAAGAAATGGAAACTTTAAATAAAACTTGCTAATATGACAAGAGACCAGAATAATATCAGTAGTAGTACATACCTGTTCAAAGGATTTAAGGCCATTTTCTTTCCCAATTTTCTGCAAGTCTTCTAAAATGGCTTCTTTTACAACCTAAGAATGCAAAACATCACTTAAAGCGAGGCTGTTTGAAAAAGAGCCTAAATGAAAGGCTGAGCGTGAACCAACTAAAAATGCCTATAAAAGCTGATCAGGATAAAAGGATATAAAAGTACGTACAAGCACATTATATACCCAATATATATCAAAGAAAAATTAAAAAGAAAAGAAACGGCTAATCTAAATATTAACAGGGTTTTTTTTTTTTTCTGGATGGCATTTTTTTTACTCTTATTTTCCAATCTTTTCCCATAATGAGCATATTACCATAAAAAGAATAAAGAGTTTTGTTTTTTAAACTCCCAATCCTAACCCCCAGTCTCATAAAACTATTCAGTGTTTTGGGGCTGCAGCCACCTGTTACAGATGTAGGATGTGTCTGTTCCTCCAGAAAGGAGGTTTTGGGAGCCCATGGGTGCCCCAGCTGGTAGGGCCTCTTCTTTCACATTATGGACCATGGGTGTGCATAGAACTTTCCTGAGCAAGACTTACTTGGTTTTGGCACAGTTCTTCAAGGGAGCCCTTGACCCCAAGTTTGGCTGCAAATGAGGGAAGCACATCTGGGTCAGGAACCACCACTCCCACTAAGGATGACTATGGAAAGGAAGTAAAAAGTGCACGGGCCTGTGAGAATTAGTGTAGTGATGTTCCCCAGTGGGCAAAGAAAGCAGGCTTATATTGTTGTAATAGGTATTTCCATGAAACCTTAAATTTGGTACTAATGTCCTACTCTTCTCTCACCATATATTTCAAACCCCCACAGAACTCTCCTCCATTTTCCCACTCAGCATCTCGTAACAAAGATGTTCTATCTAAATGTGATTCTTCAACATTAAGCTTAAAGCATCTCTGGCCTGTCCATGTCAACCCTAAAAAGCTAAGTTTAAGTGCAGTACACATAAAATAGTTTGTTGGGCCAGAGGCACTCCTGTTGGAGTGGAAACTAAGTACAGTTGGAGTTCTTTTCTTATTAAATGGCTACCTTTTAGTACAGCTGTGTTAATAATTTTACTGACTTGTTTAAAGTCTATCATAGTTTTGAAAAAAAATTATTGATGTTGCCTTATTTGAGGTTTGGAATGTAGTTTCATTTCATTAGTTTTATAAGCTAGGATCTTCTCATCCTGAGCCCACCTATATAAATTCTCTGTAGCTACAGAAACCAGCATGGTCTGTGCCTAAATATGGCTATTGTTAAAAAACGATATATTACCTGTAAGCTCTCCCCATGTACAAAAATTTGTAACACTTGTCTACTCCTGATGTAGATATTTTCTATCTTCTCTGGAGCAATGTATTCTCCTTGGGCCAGCTTGAAAATGTTCTTTTTACGGTCTATGATCTTCAGAGTTCCATTCTATATGAGACAAATAAAAGATCCATATTTTTGAGCTGTAGGGGTGTTATCAGTAGGGAGAGTGGTGAAGTCACAGCTGCCTTGCTTCTTTAAAGTTGATCTCTCCAGAGACTTCAGAGCAGCCTTTCATTTCTCTTTCTTAGCTTTGGAGAAAGGGGAGGGAAGCAGCTTCCATCGAGAACCTGTCTATATTGTATATCTATATAGAGTGTCAATGTGCAGCCTCAGAGATAGTCCCCTGGGCCTACCGGGGTTATACAAATGGGTGCCTCACCCAAGGAAGAAATTTTGCAGCTCTCAATTTCCAATAACTTAATTTCCAATTACCCCATTTCCAGAACTCTCAGGAATAAGGAAGGAGTTATCTTTTATTAAGACTTTTGAATTCAATTGTTCTCCTCCTCCTTGACTCCCTGATATGTGTCCCTGTGAGATCCAGGAGCAGGCTACAACAGTGCCACTATGCTAATCAAGCAAGTCCCTCATTGGGCTTGTTAGCACAGAAGCTGGGCTTGGAGGGCTCTCTGACCAGCCACCAGAGGTCATTTGCAACTTCATTTCTCTGAGCTAATTGGTCTGAGGAGCTTAGGTTTTCAGAAATTTGAATTGTAGAATTGGGACAAGTGGCAAATACAATCCACATGATCACACTCTAAGTAGGGTAATTGACTGAACCAACCCTGGAATCATCAACAAGGCTGACTCAAGAAATTAGCCATCAGTTCACCCTAACATTCATTATTTGAAAGTGATTAATAAGGTACAGGCTTCCTTAACTCAGGTGTGGTGACATATCTATTGCCTACATCCTAGGCTTACTAGAGCAGGGAACTCTTATTAAACTGAAACAGATATGTTAGCAAGATACTACTAAACCCAAATCTATGAAATACATTTTAGAGGTCTCATTCTCAAGCATTCCTTGAATCTCACTTAAGTATTGATTGAGCGAGAAAGGAGTTTTAACTTCTAGGTACATTCCTAACTCCCCCAGCACGTAGTAGACAAAATTTTGAGAGGGGAGACCCTTTGGAAAATCTCCTGCAGGGGTTCTAAGGCTCCATCACTACCGTGCAATAATTTCCTCCCTTAAGAAAACAGACAGGATTGACCATGGCTACTGCTAATGTTTGTCAGCAAACTATGCTTAAAAATGTCTCTGTGTCTTCCACAGAAAGGAGCTGTGAGGCTCATTGAGAGACAAACAGTTGCCTCTGCAAACACTTGATCTAGAAATCATGCTTCCTTGTTTTGATATGTCTGTATTGATTGGGAAGGAATTATCCCTTGAAAACTCATAAAAGATCAAACTTGTGAACCCAAGAAGTTAACAAACCACAATTTCTGCCTCAAGGAAAGTTAAAAAAAAAAAAAAAAGAACAGAATACCAGAATTCCACACCTCCCTACCCCCTTTCCTGGAACAGTCACCTAATATTCCTTGGCTGTAAGCAAATCTATTCCACTGCAAGGGATTCATGCCAACTCCGAGATTCAGGACTGTCTGACCTATTGAAGAATTCCATCTTGAATTGGCTCTGGAAATAGTGCTGGTAAAATTAACTACCACAGGTGGTGTATTTGATAAGGAATAAAGCAAAAAGAAAACCCTTTAACTGGTCTATGTCTTGGTGTCTTCTATAACATTGTGATCAAAATAACAAAAGTACTCTTTGGCCTAGAGAAAGGAGGCCTTTCTAGCTTTGGCAGCTCCTAATCACAAATTATGTTACTTTCTCAGGATTTTACATTGTTGGTCCATGGAAGAACCGCAACTAGAACACAGATCTCCCAACTCCCAGCCTAGGTTCTTTCAATTATATGTTCTTCTCTTTATAGTATGAAGAAACCATAAGCCAGGTAGGATAGTGACCTAATCCCCTCCCTGCCTCAGCTGATTAACTACTTGCATTTCTGCCCCTCTTGCTATAAACAGACTGTTCCCCCAGTCCAGCAGCATAGACTCCCAGAAGTTATGAAGAAATACCCACCGGGAGCCAGCGACCAATGTCTCCTGTGTGAAGCCAGCCGTCATCATCCAGGGCTTCCTTTGTCTTCTCGGGGTCCTTCAGGTATCCTTTGAACACGTTGGTGCCCTTGATGCAGATCTGCACACCAGACAGTACAAGGTGGTAACGATAGCAAAGCCTGCTACTCCCAGCATGAGCACTTTATAAAAACATCTGCTCCCACCTTAAATCATTTGATGATTTCCACTACATTGAGAAGAGCACCAGGTTTTAGTTCACATTATAGGGGATAGAAAAGTGAGGCTCAGAGATGTTTAAGTCTTTGCTAAAGATCTCAAAGGAGTCAAACCCAAGCTTGCTCACAATTATATACTCTTTCTGATATAAACATCCCCACCATGATTGTCTGCCTACAGGGCACGACCTACCCACCTCTCCTTCATTGTTCACTGAAAAGTAGTTCATGTCAGCCACATCTTCTAGCTTCACATAGTTGCAAGCCATGGGGGCTCCAACATGGCCTAGAACATACCACACTGAATCAACTGGGAAACCATAAAACAGTGATAATTCCAGGCATATTTCTGACATATTTATGGATTGACTCTAAAAGAGTAAGACTGAAAAACCACCTGGCACCAATGCAGAATAACCAAGACAGGCAGGCCTGGACCCACAGCTTGAGTTTGGCATTTGCCATGATAGTGCAGAGCGCTAAGGTTATCTAAACTCCTAAGTCCTAATCCAATTAGAACCCTTTCCTCCCAACCACTGCACCTCCTGCCCAGCAGATGGAGGACTTACCTGATGTCCAGTCTCCAGGTAGTGTAAATGTACAGCCACCAGTGCATTCTGTTTGACCATAAGCTTCAAAAACCTGGGAAAGGAAAGAAGGCTTTGAGACTTACTCAAGATAAAGCAAGAGCTAGCCATGCCCTATGGCCAAGATATGAGGAAAGCAAGGTCTCTAAGGGTTTGAGAACACACAATGTCTTAAAACCTTGAATTCATGCCCAAGGTGCTGAATCTTTACTGTTGAGTCTTTTGGTCACTAAAAAACCAAAAGGGTCCAGAAATAGACTAAAGTATAGAAATTTACATGAAAATGTGGCATTTCAAGTAGGTGGGAAAATGCAAGTTATTCACTAAGTGATATACAACCCAATGACAATTGAACTTGAACCTGAGCAAGAGTACCACTGAAAGAACTGAAGAAAGGGAGTAGCATTTTTTTTAAGGGAAATAGCTATGATATAGAACAGGGGTTGGCAAATTTTTCTGTACAAGGCAAGAGAGTAAATATTTTTGGCTTTGTGAGCCATCTGTTCTCTGTCTCAACAACTTAAATCTGCCAATGCAGAACAAAAGCTGCCATAGGCCATATGTAAATAAATGGACATGACTGTGTTTCAATAACATTTTTGCCATAAAAACAGGTGGCAGGCCAGATTTCGCTTGTGCTACAGTTTGACAACATCTACTATAGAAGATAATTTTGACTGGAGAGAGGCTGGTAACAGAAAACAAGTTAATAGGCTACTGCACTGGTAGGTGTGGCCTGTGATATTCAGAGTTGGTAAAACAAGAGAGGAAGGCTTAGGGAAGACATTTCTGGGAGGTGGGTAGCAGCAGGACCTTCTGACCTATTGGTTTTGGAGGCTGAGGGAAAGGAAGGTATTAAGAATGGCCAAGAGAATGCTAATTTGAAAGACTAGGGGACCTCTGGCCTTGGCATCCATTCAGAATCTTTTTTGATTGTGGTTATATAGAAAGGGGACATTCTCTGTAAGGACAAATCTGTTCCTGTTGTATTCATGCTGTTCATGGTTGGTTGAATGAATGAACTAGTTATCCATTTGGGGGAAAAATAAGACAAAATCCATGGCCAAACCCTTGGACAAATTCCAGATGGAGCTGAGACTTAAATGGAAAAATGGTAAATGATAAGATTAGCAGAAGATATGGGTGAAAACAGTCTTATGACATATTGGGGGTTAGGAAGTCCTGTCTAAGCAATTCAAAAACCACAAAAAGAACAAATTAATCAATTTGACCACAAAAACATTTGAAACTTTTACATAGTAATACACAAGGTGAAAGAGATGAGACTAGGAAAAATACTCCCAACATGACAAAAGTTAATATTACAGGTTGTGTATTCCTAATCCAAAAATTCAAAATCAGAAATGCTCCAAAATCCAAAACGTTTTGAGAAAGGACATGATGCTTAAAGGAAATGCTCATTGGAGCATTTTTGATTTTTGATTTTTGGATTTGGGATGCTCAACCCATACAATGCAAATATCCCAAAATCTGAAAAAATCCAAAATTCAAAACACTCTAGTCCTAAGCATTTCGAATAAGGGATACTCAACCTGTATTACTATATGAAGAACTCTTAGAAAGCAATATGAAAATGAACCAAATTATCCTTTGACCATTTTTCTATAAGGAAGTAATAGAATAATTCATGAAAGAAATACATATGTCAATAAGCAATAAAAAGATGTTTGGTGTTAATAACAAAACTGCAGTAAGACTTTGCATGTTTCTGATTGGCTAAGATTTAAATGACTGATAAAGTCTGTCACTGGCAAGAGTGTGGGCAAATAAGGCCCTGTGCATTTGTAGGAGTGTATAAAAAAGACAAGATATATATATACACATGCATGCACATATAAGTACATATATATAGAGAAAGAAAGAGAGAGACCTAGTAATCCTGTCTTGCATGGATTTATCCTAGGTTAATGATTGATTGCTTATAACAATGAAAAAATGGTAAGCAACTCAAGTGTTCATAAATAGAAGATTAGTTATTTGAGTGCAGTTGAACCTTGAATAACTTGGGTTTGAACTATGTGGGTTCACGTATACGCAGATTTTCTTCTGTCCATGAAGCAGCAAGACCAACTCCTCTTCTTCCTCCTCCTCAGCCTACTCAACATGAAGATGATGAGGATGAAGACCTTTATGATGATCCACTTTTACTTAGTGAATAGTAAATATATTTTCTCTTCCTTAAGATTTTTTTAATAATATTTTCTTTTCTCTAGTTTACTTTATTATAAGAATACAGCATGTATAAGACTACATATAACACAAAAATACATGTTAAATGACTGTTTTATGTTATAGGTGAGACTCTAGTCAACAGTAGAGTATTAGTAGTTAAGTTTTGGAAGAGTCAAAAGTTATACACAAATTTTCGACTGTGCAGGGGATTGGTTCCCCAACCCCTGTTGTTGTTCAAGGGTCAACTGTACATTCAATAAACTATTGCAAAACCATTAAGATGATGCAGATCTTTATTTGACAAGAAGCAATGTTGATGGGGCACTGTTTAAAAAGTGTTTTATTTATTTTTATTAATTTTTTTTTTGAGATAGGGTCTCGCTCTGTCACCCAGGCTGGAGTGCAGTGTCACAATAATAGCTCACTGCAGCCTCCAACTCATGGGCTCAAGCAATCCTCCCACTCAGCGTCCCAAGTAGTTGGGACTACAGGTACCATGCCTGGCTAATTTTTTTACTTTTTGTAGAGACAGGGTCTGGCTATGTTGCCCAGGCTGGTCTCAAACTCCTGGCCTCAAGCACTCCTCCTGCCTTGGCCTCCCAAAGTGCTGGAATTACAGGTGTGAGCCACCATGCCTGGCCTAACAAGTGTTTCGGAACACTGATTTTGTTTATGTAGAGGTTTCTGTTCACAGATGCATAGAGAGGCGACTAGAAGGATATTTTCTTTGGATATTGAGAATTTGGGTGACTTT
This sequence comes from Daubentonia madagascariensis, assembly GCA_023783475.1. Classification (NCBI taxonomy): domain Eukaryota; kingdom Metazoa; phylum Chordata; class Mammalia; order Primates; family Daubentoniidae; genus Daubentonia; species Daubentonia madagascariensis. Next base: position 19,312,667 of record JAKFHU010002573.1, on the reverse strand, counting down.
TTCTGAGGTACTTTTTAGTTATGTTTTCATTTTTATTTAAACAGTGAGCTTTATCTGTGCAAAAGTAAAATAAGCTATCTTCAGAAAGGTGCTTGGCTTACCGGACATCCCATTGCTGCCCGCAGGAATGTCAAGACCGTAGTGGAGATGGGGGCAGCTCCAGTGACCATGATGCGAATCTTCCCACCCAGGTTGGCCTGTTCAATTAAAGTAAGACTTGCTGAAACCTACTTTCTTGGCTTCAATCTCCCCCACTGTAAAATGGGTATAATAGCTCACTGTTGTTATAAGAATTAAACTTACATTACTTCTTATTTTAATTTACAAAGCACTTAGAATAGAGCCTGGCATTGTAGAAAGGCACATAAAATGTTAGCTATTATTGTCATTACTATCCATAACTGGAACCAGAAGCTACATTTTTTAAAGTTCCTCATATAATTTGTATTCTTGGGTTCCCCAAATTACTTATAACCTCAACAGACCACCTAAGAAAATAAGATAGAGTGCTAGATCCTAAATAACATCGGTTTTCTACTTTTCGACCAATTCCCCTTAGAGGCAAAGTTGTACAAGGGGGATCTCAAAAGGTAAGTGGACAAAATCTGAAAGGATCTCCAATTAAAGTGATGCTCAACCATCAGAGGAAAAGCAGAGTACACTGAGTCAGTGGGCAGCCCAGATATTTGCTTGGCTCAGTATAGGACCCACCCAACCTACCTGGATCTTTGCAAAGATGAGCTTGTCCCAGAAACTGTCACGCCTGATGATACCCTTTTGCACTTCCTTGAATTTACTGGCAACAGCCAAATTCAATAAGAACTTCTTCAAGGGTGTCTTGGCTTCATTTTGTACCTGCAGGGTGATAGCTCCTCTTAGTTGGAAACCTGTTGAAGATACTCACCAAGGCCATTAGTTAGTGAGCAAGAGATGGTGTGTTCTAGTTTCATAAGGAAGTATCCCATATTCATGAGCTGGATTATTGAATAATAATGGATCCAGAGAATAATTATGGCCACACTCAGAATGAAGTGAGTTTAGTACACACATACAGAACTCCAGCCCCTCCCCACATTCCTGGTCCTTGGCTGACAACTTTGACAACTGAGAGAAGCACGTCCTCAAAAGGTAGTCAAGAAGGACTACCTACAAAGTCATCTGGGGGTAATAGATTGAAAAAAAACCCAGCTCAATGGATACCACCTCTAGGGCTTTGATTTAGGAGGTCAAAGAAGGGCCTAAGGATCTGATTTTTTTAAACAAGTACCACCTCTCCCTTCCTGTCTCCCTGTGATGCTTATATAACTAAATGTGGAGAATTACCACCTTTCTCTATAAGTAAAGTGCCGTTAGCCATACCATACAAAACCCAACAGACTTTCCTACTGAGATTATTTCTCCCCTTTGGACTTAACAGTGACACCATTTTCCCAGCTCACATTTTTCCCCTAGTCTCACTGACTCTGTCCTCACTATGATTCTACAATCCACCCACTACATTCCTGCCAAAGGTTTTCCCAAGTGCAGCTCAAAGAGAACTCCCTTCCTATATCCAAAATGAAATTTTGAACTCCATATTCTGGCTTTCAAGACTCCACCCTTCCGGAAGTCAGATTCAAGGCAATCAAAGTTCTTTTCCAGTTCAAAATTTGAAGAATGCTTCTCTGGCCATCTTCCATGTTCACACTCTCATTTCTGGGCTTTGAGCCCACAAGCACTGCTCATCCTTACCTCTTAATATAAATTGTGCTGTAGGATCTAGGCAACCTATCATGCCTGTAACTATCATTTTACCAATAGCTCGCCATCTCTCTCCAAGATCCACACTCAAATGCTTCCTGCATCATGCCATTCCTGATACCTCTTCTCAACTATAAGAGATTTATTTTTCTTCAACATTCATAAGACTCACCCCTTCCCAAACAAGTCACTGACAAAAAGCTAGAATTAGAGACTTCTGCTAATAAAGTCCTTTATTTTAAAAATAAGTTCCATAAGTGAATGGTGTATTAAGTATTATGATATAAAATAACTATCTCTCAAAAATACAAAATGTCCAACAACATGAACAAAGACCGCAACACAACCCAATCTAATAATTTCATAGCATGATGAAGAACTGTTAGAATTGTAAACAATTTCTGCTAGAAACCAGGGTTTTTAATGTCCAGAGGTCATCTGTGTTCTAGAACACTGCCTGCCCTGTCATTGGAGCCCCAGTTTATAATCTGGTGAGAGTCCTAAGCATGAAAGGAAATGTTAGAATGTCAGGGGTGGGGTCCAAAACATGTGAAGAATGGCCATGCATTACTTCCTCAGGGCTCCAAGCCTGTGGAATTATGAGATGTTAGTCTATGGCCTGAGTTCAAATCCCAGATTCAATGGCTCCTGAGAGAAATTAGCCCATCTAAGACTTGAGTGAGAAATACACAAGATGAGGTTGGGACATCTTGTTGTGCCAGAAAGCAAGGAACCTATCAAAGACTACAGGGGTCACATGAAAAGGTCATACAAACAGCCTGATGAGGGCTCCCAACTTCCAAGGTGGGACAATTTGAATTCATCAAGAATCAGGAAGAATGATTCAAATTAAACATACAAATATGAAAATCATGAGTTCCTAAAAATACAAAGAAAAAACCTCAGTGGCCACTTTCAAAGATTGTTAATGCACCAATTCATTATTCCACAGACTGATAAATAAAGGGAAAGAATCAAATATTTGTCATGCCTTTATGGAGGAATCTCAGCTAATGAATGCAAGAGGAATGACAGAACTAGAAAAATCACCATTTTTCAATCCTTAATGAAAAATAAAGCAGCGATCAATGACACCTAAAACTCCTATGTGAAAGTTTGATTCTGGCCCTACCCCTTATTAGATATGACTCTGGGCAAGTTATTTAACCACTGAGGCTCAGTTTCCCCATCATCACTTAGAGAGAATAAGTGTGATTTTTCTGTGCTTTTGTGAAGATTAAATGAGAGAATGCATCTGAAATGTGTATCATGGGGCCTGGCACCTCGGCAAGAAGGTTGGTAACCAGGACATATTATGAAAGCAGAGTAACAACTTCCTGGTAAGTCAGCTGAACTTTGAGGGGCTCCCCAAGTCTCTGAGTTCAGGTCCAGGTAATCTTATCCAGAGGAAATGGGGTTTTATGTATAACCGCTTTTTGTGGCTGGACTTGTAAACATGGCTTTAAGTAGATGCTTGTAGGGAGTGAGGGGTGGATGTGGAGCAAATTTCTTAGCAGTATAGAGCCCCTAAGAACCTTAGTGCAGGGCTAAGTCGCAGTCCCTTCATCTCAGGGCCAGCCCAGCAGGAGCAAGGTGAGTACCTTATCGTAGACCCTGTTAAGGAGGCGAGGCACAGTGGGAAACACTGTGGGCTTCAGAGTCTGCATGTCATCAGGCAGCAACCGAATATCCCCTTGGAAGAATCCAACTCTGGCTCCACAGCAGTATATAACAGCCTAAAACCAAAACCAAATAGCAGAGCTCAGAGCCAAAGGACCCCTTCGGGTGGAGCCTGTCTTGATGGAATTGAGGAAGTGAGTTGAGGTCCATGGGCACTTTTCTCTGTATAGCACCCACCTCCCAATTCAGGTACCCAGGACTCTGAGAGCCTCCCCCCAAGAAAGGATGGAATTCATTTCTGCTGAGGTGGCAGGACAGATAAGACCGATGGTGGTACTGTGGCCCTCCCAACTCCATCACAGCTCTGCGTGACAGTCTAAAACATCTTCCTTTGTAAGATACCATCATTCATTATGTAGCACTAAGAAAAAACACTGCCAATTAAAGTAGGACATGACATGCCTTCGATCATAAGACCATTCCAATTCCAAAAATGTTAAAAATATTTTTTAAAGGCTTATTAGAATTGATTTTTTATTAATCAGATATACACTTGAGCCCAAGGAACTGAATCTTGCATTTTTTAGCATTTTAGGCATCAACCATATGCTGGTTGAAGAGGCGTTTGGGGGAGGGAGAGCAGAGAAAGGACTTTCCAACCTTACTATCTGTGCTTTTGAAAGGCTGATGCTGCTTTCAGTTCTCAAATCAGCCTCAGAATAGCTCGAAAAGCCTGGAGTCCACTCACAGAAGGGCAGCCCTCCTCTGGCACACACACCATGCTGACAGCACCACCTCACATGCTCAGGTGTGGTGCAAAAACACTCATGGGGGACAGTTCTCACCTTCCATGGATGCTTCCTCCCTGACCCTCTGTGGGGAACTTCCTTTTCTCTAACCCTAGAGCTTTACAAAAATTCTAACCAAAATAAAATAAAAAACAAGACGCAATGTCTCATGTGCCAGCTCAGAACACTGTGAAGGCAGGAGCAAGTATTGGCCCCCTTGGGCACACACAGACTCAACAAGAGGAAGGCTCCACAGCAAGTTAGAGGTCATGCCAGGATTAGGACTCTGATGAGCCAACTCCCTGCCTGTGCCTCTCATACCAGAGAAACGACTGTAAATATTGTGCAGCAGCCTTTGGAATAAGCATGAGACTAGCAAGTCAAGACTCCCTTTTCACACACCTGCTAGTAACATAGGACACTCACCTGTACAACCCTCTCAAACATATGAGCCAAGGGGAGGTAGGATATGGTCACATCGTTAGGGGTGGGCGAAAAAGTATGCTATAGATCAGGGAACAAAGAGGAGACAACCTTGGATTAATGCCAACTTTCTCTTCCAAAGGAGATTTAAAAATACCTCTTCCCAGGACTGCCACGTACAGTTATCCAGGTGGTACACTGTATAACTCTAAGAGTTGCATTTCACCGTGTAGAGTCTAGAGATTTGCAGTGATCCTAAAAGACCAAGGCTTAAAAATGTACACTCCTCTGGACAAAGACCACACCAGGACTTCAACTTTCCCCCCCACCCCCACCTCTTCTAACTTCAAAAATAAAAATCTTATGACAGATTCACATTTTAATGAGAGCCTCTTTTTCAATTGACCACTGACCTCCACACATTTGAGAAAAGCAGCAACATCTGAAGCAATATTTTGATGGGTTAGCATAGCTCCTTTGGGGTCACCTGCAAGAAATAAGAGGTGGAGAGAAAGATCCTTTATGTAGCTAATAGGTAGCCTTTGACCCTGAAAGAAGCAGCTAGATGCAATTGGTCCTGCTCCAGAGAGCCAAGAGCTTTTCCTGTCATTGTGTCTTTTTGTGGATGGCATATGCCTGTGTTTAGGAATAATTAATGCCCCCAGAGATTCCACTGCTGAATGCATCATTGCCCTTCTACTACCACACAGGGCACTGCCACAATCTCAAATAGCAACACAGTCACAAAGAAAAATCCAAGTAACAACCCCCCACACCTTGTGCTGTTTATGTTTGGAATTTCAAATCTACCAATATTACCTAGTAATATTGTTATAAACTTTATAAACTGGGCATACTGGAGTGAATTGAACAGTAGACCATCAGGGGCCACATTCAAAACTATTGAACATTCTAATAAATGGGTGGATGTAGGGTGGGGCTGAAGCTTTCTGTGGAGAACTATCACTGAGTTACCTTGATTGAATGAAATGATTCCAGTGGTGTCAAATTGAAAGAGTGGTAGGTTGGGGGAAAAAAACTAACTTTTCAACATCATTTTTAAGACCCCTGAAATCCATAGCATTGTAAACACCTTCCAGTGTACTCAGTGAAGTTTATTTACTTCTGCTTATGTTTTTCTACTTGGGAATCCACACTCAGAAGTCTTAGACTAAGGGCCCCTAGGATAGGGCTCATTCGTAGGGTATATTTACCAGCCCACCAGGGGACAAAGACTCCAGCCATGTTCCTGGCTGACCAGGGCTCCAAGAGACAGCTTCATGGGCACTGACCTGTGGTCCCACTGGTGAAGCAGATGATGCTCAGGTCTTCTGGGTTAGGAGGCTGGAGGGGAAGCACAAGGGCTTAGTCTACCACTAACTTTGAAAGTCGACTATGACAAGACTCAAATTCGGGCAGAAGAAAACTTACCACGGGTTTTCTGAAGTTCTCTCTGCCTAGATTCTGTGTGAACAGAAAACCAAGAAGGGAAGACATTAGTTGAGATGGACAGACTATGACAAACGCAGCCCTCTGTTTTGCTTTTCCATGAGAACGCCTCTATGGGAATATAACCCACCAAAATTCCAACCTGGATCACACCCAGAAGACAATATTCAGGCACAATGGAAGAAGCCCCAGGGAAGAGCACAATGTTTCTCTAGAACACCAGCCTAAAGAGAGCAGATCCCAAATGTCTGAATTTACCATCATACTCTTAAGGTTCAGTCATCTAGAACCATAACTAAATCTTTTTCAAATGATGTGAATAGTTAACCATTCAGAGCTTATCATACCAGTCACTGTGCTGAGTAATTTACATATATTAAGTCATTTAACTCTTGACAACACCTCTGTGAGGTAGGAGCTATTTTTATTCCCCTTTTATGGATGGGGAAAGGGAGGTGTGCAGTAACTTGCCCGAGATCACCTAACTTGCCCAGTAACTTGCTAATAGATGTGGAACTGGAACGTGAACCCAGGCAGCCTGGCTCCGGGAGCCACATCCTTAACTATTACTAAACTCTGTATTTATGCATTGTCTACTTAAAATCTCTATGCAGCTGGCCACAGAACTTTGTCCTCCCCTGGCATGGGTTTCTGAGTTGTCCTGAGAAAATTATTCTCACAGCTTCACAGCACAAGTCTAATTAATTCCTCGCTCGCCACCCCTGGAGAATGATAGCCCTGTGCTCTCGTGTGGATGTCCTGCAAGTTGCCCATGGATTTGGACCAGCCTTCAAGCAGCAAGCTGAATTTCAGACCCATACCTCAGCATCAAACAGGGATAAGATCTCAACTCCAGTCTTCTCCCCTCTTTGCTTCAGGTCATCATCAAAGGGGTCCATGAGGATGACCATCTTCAGGCCTGGAATGAGGCCCTTCTCTACATTCCCTATCAGGACCGATGCCTTTTGGGGTGTATCACAGATCACCGTGGCGATATCAGCTGAAAGCAGAAATAGAACCAGAGGTCACCTTCCTGCTCTGCTAAGTACTCAATTGTCTTGCAAGGAGGAAGAGATTTTTAAAAATTTCAAAGCTAGCAGGTCTCCAAAGGAGATTATGTCTGCAAATGAGACATACAATGTACAACCTGAAACATTCCACTGATAATAAATGAGCTTAACTGAAACAGAAGCGCATAGTTTTCTTGCATGCTGCTAACACATTTTACAGTTTATAGAGGAACCATGAAATTTCTTCTGCTTAAGAAAAGTCATCCAGACAATGTGTATAGATCACTGAGGTGTGGTCCTATGAACGTGTTTTATTTTGAGGAGAATAGAGAGTAGAAGAGAAAGGCAAATGGGATTTTTAGCAGACAAGCATTTTATGATTCTAAATGTGATCATTTGCTTTGATACTTGTTTGCACAAATAGAAAGCTTCTGATGGCATCTACTGTTCAAATGGATCTACTCAATCTACTAGTTTAAAGACAGAAAGTAACATCTTGGATATGTGAAAGCACTGTTACTTGCCCATTGAAATTGGGCTTGTTTCTCTAACAATGGCACTTTTTTCTACAGACTCACCATGGGCATTGATAAATGCTGGTTAACTGTACTGACTTGTATTTACAAAGGTAGAAAATTAAATCTGTAGCTCCACCGAGATTTAGTCAATTAAGCTCACTCTCTGAGCTTTTATCCAGTGTGTTCAAAGTAAGTAGTCTTATCTCTATACTGTATTATCATACTCTGCCACCTGAAAGCATTTCATTGAACCTTCTATCTGTGTATATCTCTGCCTCGTGGGCTTTTTGTAACTTCCCTGTAAATTATATCCTAAGTACTACAAGATCAGAAAGCCTTAAGCATTTTCTGGCCACAGCAATTCAAGTCTGCTAAAAATAAGCAGAGATTGAGGAATTACTCAGCATTAAGAAAGAATCAAGTGGTAATGTAATAGCAAAGTTTTACCTTTGTTGACAATATAAATGATGGCTTCTGCTCCCAAGGTGTCATACAGGGGGACGGCTACCATGGAGTATGTGTAACAAGCCAACTCAGAGATGATCCACTGTACAGAGAGAAGTTCATGTAAGGAGTGGAGAGCACTTTGAAGAGGATTCATTCAGTCATTCAGCCAACAAATGCTTATTTGGTTACTTTTATGTAAAAAAAAAAAAAAGAAAAGAAAATCCCCGTGGGGCCAGGGGGACTGTCACTGATAGGCCCAGAGACAACTACAGTACAAAGGTAGACCAGAATACAAAGGTACAAGGTGGTAAGTTTCATCCACAGGAGGTATAGAAAGCATTAGGGAGTCTTAGGGAGGGATAAATCACGTTCAAGGGTGAGGTAAAGGCTATTTGGGACTGCTTCAGGAAAAGTAGAGAAAACTGGGCAGGGCTTTAGAGGACTGGTAGGATTTGGTTGTGGAGGTAGAGGTAGATAGGAAGAAGGGAGTGAATGAAAAAGGGTAGGATAGCATGACATCACTGTACACATACGCACAGGAAGGCAGGTCAGAAGCTAATGGCGGGCCTTAAATGTCAGTGTAGGTGTTATGGACTGAATCATGTTTCCCTCCCCTGCCTCCCACATGCCCCAAATTCATGTTGAAGCCCTAACCCTCAATGTGACTGTATTTGAGATAGGGCTTTTAAAGATGTAATTAAGGTTAAATAAGGTCATAAGGGTGGGGCCCTCATCCCTTCCTTGTAAGAGGAAGGGATACCAGGCCTGTGCACAGACAAACGCCACATGAGGATGCAATGCAAAGGTGGCTGTCTGCAAGTCAAGGAGAGAGGCCTCAGGAGAAACCAAACCTGCTGACACCCTGACTTTGGATTCCCAGCCTCCAGGACTGTGAGGAAATAAGTTCCTATTATTTAAGCCACACAGTCTGTGTATTTTATTATGGCAGCCCTAGCAGTCTAATACACAGTTGACCCATGAATGACAGGCGTTTGAACTACACAGGTCCATTTATATGTGCATTTTTTTCAATGAAAGGTATACCGACAAGTGAGTCTGCCTCTTCGGCTTCCTTTTCTACCTCCTCCACCTCTTCCGCCTCTGCCAGAGATAGCAAGACCAACCCCTCCCCTTCCTCCTCCTCTTCAGCCTACTCAATGTGAAAATGACAAGATGAAGACCTTTATGATGATCTACTTCCACTTGATGAATAGTAAATATACTTCCTCTTCCTTATGGTTTTCTTAATAACATTTTCTTTTCTTTAGCTTACTTTATTGTAAGAATACAGTATATAATACGTATAACATACAAATTCTGTTATATATATATCATCTGTTATCAGTAAGGCTTCCAGTCAACAGTAGGCTATTCGTAGTTAAGTTTAGGGGGAGTCAAAAGTTATAAGTGGATTCATAACTGCATGAGGGGTCAGCACCCCTAAGTCCCCACATTGTTCAAGGGTCAACTGTATTAAGTTTGGTGTTAAGTTCCTAAACTAAAGTCAAAGATACCTCTTCCTACTGAGGCTGGGTTAACAAAAATGTAGATTCACTTAAAAGTGTAGTGAGTGCCTTAAGCAACTGGCTGTAGTGAGCATATGAACCATAAAAAGACTTTCTTTGGGCCAGGTGCTCAAACAGCTCACACCTGTAATCCCAGCACTTTCGGAAGCCAAGGCAGGAGCAGCACTTGAGGCCAGGAATTCAAGACCAGACTAGGCAACACAGTGAGATCCTGTTTCTACAAAAAAATTTAAAAACTTGCTGGGTGTGATGGCATATGCCTGTAGTCTCAGCTACTCAGGAGGCTAAGGTGGGAGGATTGCTCGAGCCCAGAAGTTTGATGCTAGAGTGAGCTATGATCACACCACTATATTCCAGCTTGGGTGACAGAATGAGACACTCTATTGAAAAATAAGAATAAAAAGACTTTCTCGGAGGATATTGGGCCTAATGACTTAACAGGAACTTGGAGATAAGCTTAATTCCAATCATCTTACTGTCTAAAATCTGCTTCCAGCTCATTGTGGAAAGATGGCTGTGGCCAGACACAACAGCAATGGTGCCTTGGCTTACCAGTTCAAGTGCAATGTGCAAGTTCCAATTCTAATATTAATACATCCCTTTCCACAATATCTTCAAGATCTTATATGGCAGTTCCTCATAGCTTCCTTATTTTCTTCATATAATAATCAGGCTGACTTAAAATGACCCATGATGAACTGGGAAATCAGAGAAGTCCAAACACCTAGACTAGGGTACTAGACATTCAACCAGAAATCAAGTAGTTTCTGAGTTGTAACTCCAGAAATTAAGTGGTTCTGAGCTGTAACTCTTTCAAGCAGAAGAATTAGCAGTATGAGATACTGAACTAGCTTTGGTAAGTCATTAGCAAGTGCCAGAATGATGGATTGGGGGTGGGATTTAAACTTTTTAAACTCAATCCTGATTCATTTCCCTTAGTTAGCTTCAACATAGTTACCTCTGGCCTATTCTGAGCAAAGATTCCAACAAATTGGTCTGGTGATGGCTTATACCCTTTATGCAAGAGACAGGAGCCCAGGTACTCTGCTCGATCAGACACCTATAAAATAGAGAGAGAGAGGAAGAGAGAGGAAAAGAGAGAAAGAGAAGTATCAAAACTCAAGTGAAACCAAATTAGCTCAGGATACTGCATTAGCAAAACAATCTTTCTAAAACCATGGGCCTGACTTACCTGTTTGTAGGACAGCCATCTGTAGGGCTGGTTTGGTTTTCTGTATCCCAAGCAGGGCCCATTGTCTAAAAACATAACATTAAAAAGAGATCAATTCCAGTTGCAAATCCTTTGAACCAGAGAAGGTAAAAAGAGATTAAGAACAGGCAAAACATAAAAGATAAATCAAACAAGAATTTGAGTTTCTCTTATGTGTCCAGGAAATGCAAAGTCAGAAAGTACTCAGTTCTCAAAGTCTTATAAACTATGCTTGAAACATTTAGGAAATGCTACAAAACAGGGGTGGTTCAGTGTTGCATATGTGACCTCCATGGTAATGTAGGCATTCAAAGAAAGCCATCCATATGGGCTAGCCCCAGTGATGTGACCAATACAAACAGCCTGTATTGAATAATCTTAGATTGAGCTTCCCTATAATAAAAGAAACATATGCTTATAAAAATACAGAAAAAAATAAAAATATGAATCATCAGTCTCCTCACACAAATACCATTAACACTGACATGTCCTTCTATAGCTCCTTTGCATAGTTTTGTGGAGTTATATCCATTCCACATATTTGTAATGAATACAATAATTTGGTATTCCGCTTCCTCTCCCAATTTGATGTATTATAATTATTTTCATGTTATTATGTCTTCTCTGTACAGATTTCAATGGCCAATCCATGAAGGGCTCTACTGTAGTTGACTTTATCTCACTGTGGGTATTTAGATTGTTTCCAAGTTTGACACCTTAAATAATGCTATGATAAGTATTTTCAAGTTTATAATTTCAAATTTAGAACATTTCTTAGAATAGAGTCCCTAAAATGAAATAAGAGGGTTGGGAAGGGGGAGGGGGGCTCAGAACAGACAGGCTTTGGATACCTAGCACCACACTGCTTACTAGAGCAGACGTGACAATTCAGTTTCCTCCCACCAGCAACTTACCAAGTTTTATCACACTGTCATAGACACTAAATAATGTCTTTTACAAATGTCTTCTGGTTTGACAGTTTTGAAAAGTTATTAGTTTAGTCTAAGTTTCTTTAACAACTAGTAAAGTGGGACTTTTCCCCTTATTTGTTAAGTTTTATTTACTCTCATGAATCATCTATGTACATCGCCCATTTCTATAAGTGTCTTCTAAGATACCAAGGCTTGTTAAAAACTGCAAGAACGTACACACATGCGCATGTACACACGCATACATTTGCCTTCAATATTTTTCTAATTTGTGTCTTACATTTGAAAATAGAAGAATTTAACTTTTGAACATCTAAACTACTCAGCTTTACTGGAAGTTAAAATAAGACTGAAAACACCTACTTACTAGAGTAAATAGTCATCTTAGCTCTTAAAATTAAGCCACAAAAGTTGTGGTATTAAGCTGAGGAACAACCCTAAGTGTCTGAGAAACCCCACATCTAAGCCAGAATGAGGCCAAGTTATAAGTAGACAAGCAGAAGGGAATGAAATTTTATATAGAGGATCTAGCCAAATTGCTGAGAGGAATTCAGGTCTTGCCAAAAGGAAGTATTCAGAGAGCAGGTTAGTAGGAATTCAGAGGTGAATAAGTGAACTTCTAGACTAAAGTCTAAAGGGAAAAGGAAGGAAAGCAGGAAAGAGATAGCCACTCTGATTAAAGAGATATCAAGAATGAATGAGGAGGCTGTCCACAGGAAACATTAGTGATTTTCTTCCTGTTGAAACAGCTGCATGAGAGCCCAAGAAGTAAATTCTTAGCCAGTGACTTTCCCTGAAGCATGGCGAGCCTGCCTTGTCAGATGGTCAGAGCCGGTGTTGCCCCAGGGTGCGGGCCTCGGGTGATCTACCAAGGAATGGGATCACTGGTACTAACATTAATCACGCATGATAGTTACCATTTATGGAATGCTTACTCCATGCCGGGCACACTAACTCGTTCGGTCTTCCCAACTATTATCATTCCCATTGTACTAAGAATTAGGAAGGCCTGGCACAGCTTCTTCAACTCACCCAGTAAGTGGTAGAGCTGACAAATGTGAAAGAAACTATACTGCATTTTCTTATCACTTCCTGATTGAAGAAAATGCTAACAGAGGCTGGTGGCCAAGGAACAAGTCAAATGATTGGCCCAAATGGGCAACAACTCAGATTTCATTAAACTCTGCACCCTAATCAGCTTCAGCCTATTAGCCAAACTCCTGACCACGCAACAGCCTAGTCTTTGATTCACTTACTCAGCTCAGACCTTGTTAAGTTCAAAGGTGTGGCCATCTACAAAGAGCCCACCCATTAATAACTTCTTGGCAAAGTTGCCACCCTAAGCTAAGTAGAATTCAAACTCTGGGATACAGAATTCTCTAGAAGCTTTGTTAAAAATACAAAGCTTCCTGAGGATTTTTAATTCTCACCATCTGGAAATTTGATTCAGTGAAACTAAGATGGAGCCAGAGGATATATATTTTTAAAAATATCCCCAGACGATTCTCAGCGTAGACAAACTATTGGCTAGGAGTTAAAAGGATGTATTAGGGCTGATATATTCAACCCCAATAGGACCAGAGTGTCATTTTTCTATGGAAGTAGCCACACCAGGTTTCTCATGCCTGCTTACATGAGAAGCCATCTTAACCTTATTGCTTAAGTTTTAATTTAGCTTTGAAAAACATCCAAAATGAAGTATCTTATGTACCACATAGAACATGGTTTATTTTTATTTGCTGTAAGCAAGTTAATTTTGAAAGAAAACCTGTGTGTCCAGCATTGTCTTCAATGATATAAGATATAAATATTAAGGCTGGATCTGTTCCAAAGGAACTTATCGAACCCCATTTGACGGTATTTCTAAGAAAGTCCAAAGGTAATTGCATTCAGTGATACCAAGAGTGGCAGCGTGGGCCAGTAGTATGGTACTGGAGTTAAGGACAAGGTAAGAAGTCAGGAGTCCTGACTGCTAATCCTGGCTCAGATTCTCTGTCTGTAAATGCATGGAATTGCATTTATGAAAAGCATGTTTCTAAACAAATGTTATGCACTAGTGAGTTAGTCAAAATACTTTCCTACACATTATTATCTCCTTGACTCTTTAAAAACAACTTGGCAGGGAAGTTCTTATGTTAAGTGAGAAACAGATTCAGAGAGGCAAAGTGGTTTGCACAAGGTTACACAGCTGGAAATGGAAGAACTGGGTTTCAAACCGAAGTCTGTCCTACGTCGTTTCCAGGATCCATCCCGATACTGTGCTAACATCTCCTCTACTTTGTATATTGTGATTCTACTCAGACCACTGCATCTAAACAGCCGGGGTTTTAGAAGTGAGACAGGGAAGAAGAGGTGTGGAACAGAGTCCACCTCAGTCTTCTTCAGGCAGGGACAGACTGCCAGGCTTACCAGACACAGCAAGTCCTCTTTGGAAAATTTCATACATCGTCTTGGCATCTGAGAAGTAGTAATGTATTAGGTCATTGTTCTGGGAAGCACTCTTCCGCGCTCCTCCCTAAGACACAAGACCAAGTTTAGGCCAAGTCCAAGTCTCCCACACCCTTTCTAAAACCTTTATGGATTGAGTTGAAGAGAACATAAATACTGATTTTGTGGTTACAGGGATGTTCTTTTTGCTATTCAATCAATTTTTTAAATCTCAAAATTGTAGTATGTTCACATCATAGAAATTTTGGAAAATATAAAAGTATAAAAAAGACAAGAAAATTTGATCTATAATACCACCACCCAGAGATTGTCACAGTTATGTTTTTGATAACCCTCTTGGCATACATATACAGAGGATAGATTATATACATCTTTTTTTTTTCTTAAAGAGACAAGGTCTCCCTGTGTTGCCTGGGCTGGAGTACAGTGACCTGATCATAGCTCACTGTAACCTCAAATTCCTGGGCACAAGTGATCTTTCTGCTTCAGCCTCCCAAACAGTTGGTACAACAGGTGCACACCACCACTCCCAGCTAATTTTTTTATTTTTTATTTTTTGTAGATACGGGGTCTTGCTATGTTGCCCAGGCTGGTCTCAAACTCCTGGCCTCGAGCAATCCTCCCACCTAGGCCCCCCAAAGTACTAGGATTATAGGCATGAGCCACTGTACCTGGTATATGTATCATTTTATATCTTTCTTATTGTATCAAGTTTAAATTTCTATTAAATGTATACTGTGTGTTCTAGAAACTGTGAAAATACTGTAGATATGAGTTAAGGCAAAATAGCTGCCCTTGAGCACCTCATAAACTAGGGTTTTTGGAGCATAGGTGAGTAATAAGGGAAAAAATACAAATATAATACTGTGATATACATGCTGTAATAAAAATAAATACAGGATTTGGGAAACAAATGAAGCAAGCATTTCTGTGTTAAGCAGAAGGGTTACAGGGAAGAAAAGATATTTTAATAGAGACTTTGAAGATCATGAGGCATTTACCAAAAAGATGTGGTTTGGGTAAGGTAGAGGAGGAAAAAAAAGGAAGAATAATCCAGAGTGAAGGAACAGCATAAATAGACCATGGAGGCAAGAACACACAGTGCAGAATCTGGTGGGTATTTAGAGAATCGGGTATTTGAGAAAGAAGGAATAGCTAGGGACTTATCTAGAAATGTCAGCTGGAACTAAAGGAGCAGGCCCCGGGATGGACCCCAGAGCTACAATAGGAGCTACATGCATGGTGCAACCCTCGTGAAAGTTAGTCTAGAGGGGAATAGGTACCAATTGAATAAGCATTCAAAAATGTAAATTACTAACCAAGATAAGGGCTATAGAAGTATAGAGTAACACATGAGGCTATAACAAGAGATCTGACATAGTCTAGAACATCAGGGAAGATTTCCATGAGATGTCACATTAAGATAAGATATCAAAAATAGAGTTCCTTGTCTAGTGAAGGAAGATAGGGTCTTGCTGTTCGTGTACCTGCACGGGGTGAGGAAGAAGGAAGAATCAAAGATGATTTAGATTTTTAACTTTAGGCAACTGAATAAGAAGAGATAACATTTAACTAGAACCAAAAGAGGGGGGGGTGTGTGTGTGTGAAAGGAGAAAATGTGCAGTATAGAGACTTGTAGAGCTTGAGTTACTTCAGTATCACTGAGGTCAGAACTAGAAAGTCAGATTTCAGTGTCACAGCCTTTAGGTACATTTTGAAGTTGTAAAAGTCTCAGCAGTGAGGATTTAGAGCAGGCAGACTACAACGTGTAGGCTGAATCTGGCCTGCCACTTGCTTCTATAAATAAAGTTTTATTGGGACACAGTCATGCTTACTTGTTTACATATTGTCTGGTACTGTGCTTTCACTCTACAAAAGCAGTGTTGAGTAGTTGCAACAGAGCCCATACAGTCCTGAAAACCGAAACTATTTCCTGACTGGCCTTTACGGAATATTTTTGCCAACCCCTGCTTTAAAGAAATCAAGACATATTGAGAATTAAGCCCCAGGATGAGGAGAGGAAAGAACCTAAGTGCCAAAAGAAGATTGTTTTAAAATTAGGAAGAAATCTCATTGAAGAATATTATGAAAGGCAAAAGGAGGAGTTTTGAGAAGGAAGTCTCAAGTCAATGGAGAGGAGGGCTGAAGGAAAAGTTATTGAATTTAGAAGTCCGGTTGTGAGTGACCCAGAGTGCTTTGGAGGAGAGGGTCATGGTGAAAGGTCAGATCTCAGTGGATTGAAGTTGAGAAGAGGAAATCAACAGACCGCTGTCAAAGAACTCTGGTGGGAAAGGGAAGGATGGAGACATGGAATACAGCAGGGTAGGAAGATGCCAATGAAGACTGAACATGCAGGTGTACAAAAAAGGGGGGGATTGGAGAAGGGAAGTAACTTGGAGTGAGATTCCTGAGTAGATGAAAAATTCTCAAAAAGAACAGAAAGCTTGTGAAGGAAGAGGAATGCTTTTTTTCTCTGAAGAGGGCTAGAGATCAAAATTAATGAAGAGATTCATGGAGGCAGAAGCAAGGAAATATGAAGAGAACATTCAGAGCTTTCTGTTTGCTCATAGATACAGGAAGCTGGGTAATTGGCTGAAAGCCAGGGGACTGAGCCCAGTTTAACTTCTACTAGTTTTAAGAAGAATAAATTGAACTCAAAGCTAGAATTTAACTCAGGGCAATGATTTCTTTACCGTTCTCAGGCATTGGGTATCTCAATGAAAATATTCTCTTGCCCCGCAAAGTACTGTCTCCATCATCTAGATCATGGGTTGGCAAACTTTTTCTGTCAAGGCTAGAGAGTAATACTTTAGGCTTTGTGGAACACGTATCATATTTCTCATTTTGTTTTTTTTTTTTTCCTACTCATCCTTTTAAAAATGTAAAAACTATTCTCATAGTTTTTGCTAGTTGCACAAAAAAGGTGGATTTTGCTCATGAGCTGTAGTTTGCTAATCCTGATGTAGATTGCTGGGACTATATTTTGTTATTACAAAGGAAAATGTGCCAGTAGTATAAGTTTAAATTTGTAGGTAGTCTGTTAATCTGTAACCTAAAAGGCTTACTTTCCCACACTATACTCAATCTCCTTCATGATTTGTCTCCAGGTTTGGAATTACAGTTTGAGTTGCATCAAAGTTGACCAACTAAAAAGATGGCTGGTAAATTACCTCAATTCCCACAGACTGATTGTTCAGGTCAATAAGAGGTAAGACTGGTTGCGGTCTGTTTATCAGCCACAGGAAGATGGCAGCTCCAAATGTCAGGATGCAGATCAATGCCGGGGTTGGAAGTGGGGAAAACAAAAAGTTAAAGATAAAAAGCATCTTTGTGAGTAGCAGCAGGAAATTCAGACCTTAAAAAAAAAGGAGGAGGGAAAGAAAAATTTAGAGGAAATGGCCATTTTTTTTACTTAACAGTTCTATGTTTACAGGAGGACACACACACGAACACACACACCCCCCTCAAACCTTCCCAGTAAAGTTGGACCTCGCTAGCAGCAGAACTTCCCCCAGTGTTTACCTTAGCAATGTTGAAAATAATAGAACGCATTCTCCTCCCCCGCTACTTGACTGTCCTCCCACAATGCGGAAAGGATGAAAGGAAACAAGTTAATCATTTCCCAGACAGTTTTGAGAGACGACTGTTCTTTTATTTTTGGCACACAAAGCCCAGAAGAAGGTGGGCCCAACCTAAGCTGGTGGTCAGAGGAGGGTGCGCCAGGGAGCTTCGGCTGCCCACACAGACCGAGGGCCAGGAAGCACTCTTCCAGCATTTCCCTCGTATAAACCAAACAGGAGACCTCTGTAGAGGTGACACCACAGGTTTTAGAAATTAATCATTTTGCATGAAATGCAAATGAAGGACATTTCCTGCTGGCCAAATATGCCTTACTCACTTGTTTCTTTTCTGGAGCATCAGAAGGGTCTCAGAGATCAACAGTGTTACAACTCGCTATGCCCAACATCCTCTCCTCTAGGGAGCCCAGAGGGGTCATTTTTCCACGAGGCAAACATTAGCCAGGTACAAAGAAAGGGTGTCGGAGAATGGACCTGCCACACGGTGAGCCTTGAAGAGTTAGGCCAGGAAGAGATATCAAGAAACTAAAAGCAACAAAGGCTTTCACCAACCCAGTTTTTCTTACAGTTTTCAGCCAAGTTCAGTTTCAAAGTACTCTAATAAGAGGAACTAACTTTGGGGTAGGTCCTAGGAACATATCCTTGTTGAAGCCATCTCTTCCTGTGAAGCTGTGGCCTCATAGCTTTCAGACTTGATTAGGCTAATATTAATAGCAAACACATGAGCACTTACTGTATGCCAGGCACTGGGCTGGGGTGTTTGCATGGTTCATTTAATTTAATTCAAGCAATGTCATAAAGTAGTATTACACAGAAGAGGAAATGGACGATTCCAGGAGCAAAGTGACTTGTCCAAGTTCACACACCATTCCCCATTGCTGCTTCTCTGTTAAAATCTACAAAACCACAACTCACTTTTTCTTATAGATTCTAGTCACAGAGTTAAAGGAGACTGAATTTGTCTGGCACCTTACCGGTGACAGCAAATGAAGTTCAGAATTTGCATTCTTCAAAGTTTACTGCAACGCTTGATGGAACAGTATCTCAGAGATGACGTGAAACATTCCCACTCAAAATCAAAAGAACAAAGCAAGCCCAATAAAAACTTTTATCAGATCAAGATCACAGCTGCCCTTACAGCTTTGGGGCAACTGCCATTAGCTAGCATCTGGAAAATTCTCCATTATGGGAAACTTTTCACTCTAAAAAAGGCTTTAAGGGCATAGGAATTGTGTGTGGGGGCAGAAAGGTCACAAGAAACCTTGAGTCACTCATTATTTTTCTGCCCCTTAGTTGGTTATACCTGACTTTGGAATAGTCCCTTTCCATTTTATGGATGAAAACTAAACTTCCAGAGCCTGGGACAATAGTTCCAGCTCCTTGTTTCCTTCCATATTTAGGGGGAGAGAAAGATGACAAAACAAAAACAAAAGCAAGGTCCCACGGGTGCTAGGTTACATAACAACAAGGGCGCTATTGTGACCACCTGGCAGGATTCTGAGAGCTGGCATTTTGGGAATTCAGCCTTCCCTGGACTTGTATGGTGAAGTGGCTCTCCAGGATGCAAAAGCATTCAAGAGCCAGCCATATAGCCCAGGCAGAGAAATGGGACCACCGAGGGAAAACTCTGAAATTGACAGAGGGGGTGGCAGTGCCAAAGGGAGAAGAAGCCCACTTTGTGCTCACTCACCAGCCCTTCCCCTCAGGCCGGGACACTGCAGCCAGTCTGGTAATATCTTATCTGGGCTTCTTCCCTTTGCCCTAATCCCACGGGCAAATTAAGAGATCCTTACCAGCACCCTCCTTCTCCTCTATGGGAACAAACTGTGACACTGACGCCTTTTGCCCTCTTCTTCCAGATGGCAGAAATACATTTTAATAGAAGACTTTGCAAACAATGTCTTTGAAATAGGATCTAAAGGTGAAATTTCTGTTCAGTTGTGGTGGGGAGGAGGGAGGGCGAATAGTCTGGCAGGTAACACAAGGGAGAAGTAGGGTAGAGAATCCATGACCAGTCTGAAGGGGGCAGCCACTGTCAATCCCAGCAGATTGTTACCACATAGTAATGTGGGCCCAGGGTCACCAGATTGTTAGATTTTCCCCCCTAGATAATCCAGAAGACTGAAGTTTTGTGAAACTTCAATTTTAACTAATGGCAAGTTTTAAGAGTCTGGTATGGGACAAACAAGAACACATCTCCTAGTTTCATTTGGACCATTGTGGGCCAAGTCTTGACTGCTCCTTTTTTAGATAGACTTCAGTCATATTGGCCACAAACAGAATGAGACTTACCACCTCATTACAAACAAGGGAGATATTGACAAATTTCAAGACCACAATTTCATGAGAATGAAAGTACCTTGCTCGCACTGGCAAGGGATGTTATTTGCAGAAGACACTGAAGGATGTATTTGTCAACTGAAATAGCTTGGTCACTTAGTTTGCTATCACTGACAAGATAGCCAGCTCAAGTAGGAGATGCACAGAATTTCAAATGGTTCCTTCCTGCTGCCCCCACATTTTTTTTCAAATTGAGATAAAATTTATGTAACATAGAATTAGCCATTTTAAAATGTAAAATTTGGTGGTATTTAGTACATTCACAATGTTGTGCAACCATTACCTCTAGTTAGTTCCAAAACATTTTCATGATCACGAACAGGAAACCCTGTACCCATCAGCAGTCATTTCCCATCCCCTCCTCCCCCAGACCCTAAAGATAGCACTAGTCTGATTTCTGTTCCTGGGGATATAGCTATTCGAAATATTTCATATAAATGGAATCATATAAGGTGTGACTTTTTGTGTCTGACTTCTTTTACTCAGTATAATGTTTTTAAGGTTCATTCATGTCAGTACTTCATTCCTTTTAATGGCTGAATACTATCTCACTGTATAGATGGACCACATTTTGTCCATCCATCAGTTGATGGATATTTGGGTTGTTTCCACTTTTGGCTATCATAAATAGTGCTGTTATGAATATTTGTATACTAGTTGTTGTTTGAATACCTTTTGCCAATTCTTTGGGGTTTATAACTAGGAGAGGAATTGCTAGGTCATATGGTAATTTTATATTTAACTTTCTGAGGAACCACTAAACTGTTTTCCACAGCGGCTGCACCATTTTACATTCTAACCAGCAATGTAAGTGGGTTCTAATTTCTCCACATCCTCACCAACACTACTATTTTCTGTTTTGCCTTTTTGGTGTTGTTGTTTAAATAGCCATCCTAATGGGTATGAAATGGTACCTCATTGAAGAAATGTCTACTCAAGTCTTTAGCCCATTTTTTTGAGTTGTTTGTCTTTTTGTTGTTGACTTATAAGAACTCTTTATATATTCTGGATATTAGATCCTCATCAATGATATGATTTGCAATACTTTCTTCCATTCTATAGGTTGTCTTTTTACTATCTTGATAGTCTCCTTTTTAATGCACAATACACTCATGCATTTTTAACCTTATGATATTAGTACTAGAGAGGATTTACAACCACATCATCTAACTCTCTCACTGTTTAAATGGGAGAAACTAAGGGACCGAGAGAAGGTGAGACCCTTGGTCACACTCTTGCTGGACTGGGAAGCTCTGGTTACCATTCTAACCTTTAGAATCTGTCAGCACTTCCAGATGTGCTCAAATAAATGAGCCACCACCCTTCTTGTCATGTGTCCTATGTGACTCAAATTACAATTCTGGTTCAGTCACCACACAGAACCCTGCAAGCAGTTTGTGTGATGGCATTTTCTCTTCTCTTTAACATCACTCCTAGTTGGGAAAAAATGGGTTAGGGAGAAGTGCTAAAGCAAAGAGGAAAGAGAGCTCTGTTGTACTGTGTCTGGGAGTTCCTGTTTCAGGTCATGTACGAATGGCTGGGCAAGCCACCGCACACATTAGGATGCCCACATCAAAAAGCTTATGCTACTTTTTGACATGGTGAGGGTGACACGCCTTGGCCACAGACCCCAGGAGGCCTGTTCGTCCTCCACCCTTCCCCTGACTCCCTCCAGCCTCTCCCCACCCCCAACCCTGTGGTATGGAAGACTGTAGCCAAAGCCATTCACCTCCTGGCTTCTAACGTGTTTTATTCCCAAGCTAGCTGAAGGACACCTTCTGCCTTCATGCCTTTGTGCAAGCTTCCTGGACCAGAATGGTGTCTAGGTAGGTTATAATCACCCCATATTCAGCTTTGGATTTTGCTCCTTTGTGGATTTGGGGCAGCATTTCTTCATTTAGTCTCACTTTCTTTGGATAAAGTCCCTAAATGGCCCCTTCTACTCTAACATTTGAATTTTTGGTCAACTGTGTTTATTGCTATGAATCTTTCAGTCTATCCCCATAGGCTAAAAATCATTTTTTTGGAAAGTCCTTGTTTCTTAAAAGATTGTATTTTTCCTACATGTACTCCACTGAGAGCCTCATCTTTAAGTCTGTTCCCACCCCAGAGTCTCTGTATTTGCTCTCCCCTTTGCCTTGAACACTTCCCCAGATCTGAAATGGTTGTGTGTTCCTTATAGGTCAGGCCTCACCTCAAATGTCACTTCCTCAGAAGCTTGCTCTCTGATCACCCTCTTTAATGTGGCCTTTTCCTCCCCAGTCACTGTCATGGGCCTTGCTTTCCCTTCTCCATGGCGCTGCTCACTATCTGAAATAGCCCCAGCCCCTTATTCTCCATTGCTCCCACTGAGCTGATGTTGTATTAATAATTGGAACAGGGATTTTTGTTTTGTTTACTGCTGAGCCTGCACCATGCCTGGCACATAGTAAGCTTTCAAAGAGTGGTTGTTGAATAAATGAACAGTTTTCTACTTCAGAACTGTCTGTTCTAAATACTCATTTTAGAACAGTTAACCCATTTTTCTGCATAGCAAAACAACCCCCATGCTCAAACTTCAAAATCCTAGGTCATCAGAAATCACTCTGGCCAGTCTTGAGATGGTTACTGCCAAATCAAGACTTGGGTAAGGTATTGGATTAGGAATGGTGGATGGTTAAAAGGGTATATTTCTAACACACATCAAGGACCATTCAGGATAAGGCTACTCCTCCAGGCTTGGAGGAATCAGGATGAAGTCGTCTACATTTGTTAAGTGGGCAGTAAATCCAGCCAACAAATAAATCATTCTGTTACCCTGCGTTTCTGGAATTCTAAGAACAATAAGGCAAATTATCTTTGCTTATAGGCCTGGGGAATTAATTATTTTCTGTGCAATAATAAGATAGAAATTGCAATGATAAGCTTTTTTTTTTTAAATGTGCCTTCTAGAGAGTGGCACACGTCCATTTGGATTTAATTGGTTTCTCTGTTCTCTTGCATGTATGGGCCCATCCTATGGTGATAGAAAGCTCATTAAAAAGGGAGAGCATAGTCCCCAAGTTCTCGCACCCAATTAGTTAACACATTCTTCCATACTAGCAATGATTGACTCTCTCTAGAGACTATGCCCAAAGCCTTTACGACTCATAATGGCTCCAAAGGGGCCTGTGTGTTACTTAGTAGGCTGTACGGGAAAGTTTTGCTCTCTGGGCTGAGCTTTCTATTTCTAACTCAGCCTCCACTGTTATTTTCCCTAAATTCCTGCCACTCTCAAGTTAGGAGACCTTCATCTCAGTCCTTAACCCCATAGTCAATATTTTTAGACAAACCCCAAAGTCATGGCAAAAGGTCAATAGGACATTACAAACCAGTAGCATCATGAGCCTACCTGGAAGGATCTGATAACCTTTTCCTTAATAAGCAATGAACTTGAACAAGGTGTGTGTTCTATTACAAGATCCTTCACCCCACTTCCTCAGAACCCTGGGCCTAAGAGCTTTTTTAACCTTTTCTTATACCAGTTTACTTTTCTGTATCACAGGTAGTTTTCTCCCACTAAGGAAATAAAAGATAACATGATTCGAGACAATGATCCTATTTCACAAAACTCAAATAGTCAGAGAAAAGCCTGATATGGAAAAATATTTTTCCAAAGGAGAGCGAATCTCAGCTACTCAAGCTGTTTAAAATGATTCAAAGATCAAAAGGGTCAACATTCTGTTAGATCTGAGATAAAAATCTGTAGTCATATTTCCTAATCAAAAAACAAAACAAAACAAAACAACCAGCTGAAAGGAAGAATCCTAAAACCCTCTTAGGAAATAAGAGGCAATTAGTACTTTTCACTTTTATAATTACTGAGATAATTCAGTAAGGTGGCAAATTACCAAAACTAGAACCCAGAAAGTCAATAGCTTTCCCATGTTTCACACAAATAACCAATTTGGAAGTCATGGAAAAGATGCCATTCACAATAGTGTATAGAAGAATAAATATGTAGGCTGGGCATGGTGGTTCATGCCTATAATCCTAGCACTCTGGGAGGCCAAGGCGGGAGGATTGCTTGAGCTCAGGAGTTCAAGACCAGCCTGAGCAAGAGCGAGACCCCATCTCTACAAAAAATAGAAAAAATTAGCTAAGCATAGTGGTGTGCACCTGTAGTCCCAGCTACTGGGGAGGATAAGGTAGGAGGATCGCTTCAGCCCAGGGGTTTCAGGTTGCTGTGAGCTAAGCTGATGCCAGGGCACTCTAGCCTAGGTGACAGAGCAAGACTCTGTCTTTAAAAAAAAAAAAAGAATACGTAAAAGCTATATAAAAAAAGTTTAGATGTGAGGCACAAAAGAAGCCTTGAAAAATGGAAAGATATACCTGAAATAGTCAAGGGTCCTATCTCCTTAAATGTATCTATACATTTAATGCCACCCTAATAAAGACCAATAGGATTTTCTTGGGAACTAAAAATCTAATTCTGAAGTTCACCCAGAAAAATAAAACTTACAAAATGAGTCAGAAAATTTTTTTTTTAAATAACAGGAATTGGATAGGTGGAAGAGAGGCAAACATTACCAAATTTAAATACTTATTATAGAACTGTAGAAGTTTTCTACTGGTCATAGAAAGACAAATCTGTTTAATGAAATAATCCTGAAATATACCCAATAGATGCTATTATCATATACTAAATTGCATTTCAAATCAAAGTAGTTTATTTTTTTCACTTACAATAAATGTATTGAGACAACTGGCTAGCCATTCAGCAAGAATACATAAAGCTGACTACTGTCTGTCTTCTACAACAAAAATAAGTTGGAGATAGATCAAAGACAAATATAAAACAATCAAAACCATAAGAATATTTTGGGGCAAAAAGGTATGAGAGAAACTTTCTTTTATAATCTTGGCATGGAAAGACTCAAAATAAACATAAAGCCTATAAATGGAAATGTTGGCAAGTTTGAGTACATAAAAATTTTAAAAAATATTTGTCCTACGGAAAAGATACCAGAAACAAAGTCAAAAGACAACTTGGGAAAAATTATCAAATCCCCCAGATAGGGAAAGAGCTAATTTCCTCAATAAGGAACTCTTAAAAGTTAATTAAAAACAAAATACAACCAAATAAAACAAGGGCAGAAGGCATGTCCAGAAAGTTCACAGCAAAACAAACAGCTTACTTAAAATTAGGGAAAACATTCAATTTTGCTTATAGTTTTTAAAAATGCAAATTTAAGTGAAATGCCCTTTCCCCATGCATTAGATTAGCATTGATGAAACAGTGCAAAATGCAATGTTAATGGAGGAAGTGTAAATTTGGTGCAGCCTCATAGAGATGTGCCCATTGCCTTCTATCATAATTTAAAATGTGTGCCCTTTGACCTAATTTATGATTCTATCATCAATTTATCTTGTAGAGAGACATCAGCTCAATAAACTGCATCACTAATGACATGTAAAATACCAGTTAAGAATGTGGGCTCTTGAGTCGTACTATTATGCTTGGGCTCAAACCCTGCTTAGTCATCTTTTTCATGCCCTAGGACAGATAACTTCACCTTTGTGTGATTTCTTTTCTGTAAAATGGCAACAATGATGTATCTCTCCTAAGGCTGTCATCATGATTAAAGGAGTTAATGTATGTGCAAAGTGCTTATAACCATACCGGGCATATAGTTTCAGGTATTAGCTATTAAATTCACCATCATTAAAGATATAGGATTGTTCCTAATGCAGGAGCCCAGGAAAACCTCCCTTGACAGGACAGTAACCAAAAAAAGTATAGCACTTGCACACAATGGAACTCTCAGCAGGTATTAAAAAGAAAGTAGATCTGTATGCACTGATATGAAAAGGGCTCCATGATCTATTGCCAAGTAGAAAGAAAAAAAAGTATGTGGACAGTGTGTACATCATCCTCTCAATTGTGAAGAATTAAACATGCATTTGTGTTACTGGAAGGATAATCCTCATAGGAAAAGACAGATGGAAGAGGAGAACTCATGATTAGATTTTTCAGAAAGTTTGGGGTGTTCGATCCATTCAGCCAAAAGATACTGAAGGGCTTGACTCTGTATCAGGCATTGCTCCAGATGCTGGGGATAGAGCAGCAAAAGCCCTTGTCCTCGTGGGATTGTATTCTATTAGGGAGTTTATAATAATTAGATTGTGTAGTGCTATGGAACATCAACAACAAAAGAGTAGGGGAAGAGGACTGGGGGTTTAGTAGGGAGGGGGGTGAGTTTTAATTAGGGAGGTTAGAGACGATCTCACTGGGAAGGTAACACTTGCTAGTGTGTGCTGTTTGATCTGAAATAGGCATGCTTTAAACAAACGAGCAATGAAACTTTACATAATCCCACCTCTGACTCAGGCAGCTAATTTAGAAAGTTCTACCACCTTAGTTGGTGGCATTTCACATGATGCACCTGCAGCACACCTCAGCTTTGTTTCTATCATACAAGCACGGCCCTCCCGCCTCGCACCACCAAAACCACATTCGACACAGCTTCTTCCAAGCACTGGAGTTGTGTAAAATGCTTCTTAGACCCTGAGTAATCAGACTGGCAGCCGCTCAGGGGGTGGAAACCATTTTCATTCATTTCTCTAGCTGATAAGAGTCAGAGAAAAGGTGAAGGCTGAGCCACAGAGCCAGAGGGGCCCCTGGAAGTGCATCTTTCAACATGTATTCCAAGTAGCCGAGAAGAGATGCTGGCATGAGATCCTGACCTACACCATGCAGAGAACTTGTCAGCCACTCACCAGTGCCCGGGTGCTTAGGCCACTGTCTCTCAATAGCCGTGTCCCCAGGAAGACAGGAAGGGGCCTCCTTACCATCTCCCCGGAGACATGCCGGAAGGGAACCAAAGGGAGCCCTATCAAAACATCAGGCAATGGCTGAGTAGTCATTTCTATACCAGGGAAAGATTCAGTCTGATTGCTTAAATAATTTTCTTAGAAAGTGGTAGGTGATATTAACCTCCCACGTCTCTCTTCCTAGTGCAATTGCTAGGCTGCTTCTAACAGCCCCAGTTTGTAAGATAGCTGGCAGAGAAAGGGTGAGAGTCTAGGCTGGACACAGGTTTCCTGGCCCACAGGTGAGCACACCATAAATAAATCATCAGGGCGGCCAATGCATGTCCACGGGTGATATCTTTGCTCCCAGATCACACAGGAAAAGCTACAGGAACCAGAGGTCAGGAGGGTCATGAGAGGTGGAGTAAGACTAGCTCTTTCCTAGGGTTTGGGTCTCAGTGGAGCTTCCTGTGACTCCATGGATATCTCTGTGATGACAGGCCTCCCTGTGCACACACACATCGAGGCCATCTGGCTTGTGGACACTACTGCACCTGGCATGGTACCTGGGATACAATGGGAACCCACTGGTACTGAGCCACCTTCTGTTTTTGCTCACCATTGGCACAAGTTGAGAGAAAGGCAACCAGGAAGGGGAGTCTGGTGAAAGAAACAGTTTGCAGAATTCAATCCCACAAGGAACACAATATGCTTCTAACTACAGAGGGGAACAGAGTCAGCCAAGTCTTCCTTAGGAATGCCACAGCCAGGGGCTTCATGCCATGAGAAGGCCAATGCTAAGCAACCCAACCAGAGTGAGGGCAAGGTTCACTCATCATGTGTGCATTTGGGTATGTGAGCACCTACTGTGTACTGGGCAGTGTGTTCAGCACAGGCAAAGCACGCTTAGAGTTCCTGTTCTAGTAAGGGATACATCCAACTCCCCAGGCAGTCACAATACTTTGAGACTAGTGCTTTATGGGATGCACCCCAGATTTGGCAGCACTTGGTGGGCTGGAGAAGCGTGTGTGTCTGTTGAGGGATATATTTGCCCTCTGTACTTTTAATTTATTTATACATTTACTTTCAATAAGGCAAACAAATGTCTTGGACCTGTGTGTCCAGCACTGTGGCACGTGTTGAGGGACGAACACGTAGAAGATATAGTTCCTGCCCTCTGGGGACTTATGGGTCTATCTAACACTAAAAACTCTTATGGAATGATTCAATATGTGGGACGAGGTCATGGATTTGAAGAAGGGAGAGGCCAGTGTAGACTGGGGTAGATTAAGACAGCTGTGTGGAACACTGGAACTTCACGGATGTATGATCCTTGATCCCCTGGCTTTATTGCCAATAGTCTCTTTTCCAGGGGCAGTCAAGAACGATGATCCCATCAATGATATCAATGGCTAGTAAGACACCAACTGTGATTCCAGCCAGGGTCCCTGTCACCAAGCCATCTTTCTCAACTGTTATCTGTGTTTCTCATCCACTTTATTCATGAAGAGACCAATCACAGTATTAGGTTGGATAAACCTAAGTGGAAGGGGAGAAGGGGAATACCCAGATGTGCTAGGGGCACTAAAGTGGGACAAGTGTGACATTTAGGGGAGGGAAATAGTGAAGAGGTATTTCTGATGGAAGTAGCAGGTCTATCTTTAGTTGAAAGGGAAGAAAAGAAAAAGCCTCCAGGAAGGATGAATGAGACTATGTCTGGGGCCTGGTGTAGACGCTGTACCCCTAGAGTCATTTCACTCACAGACACCAGGGGGCCTTGGGGGGCCAGTTGAGCTAAGTGGTATTTAACAGGAGAGCACTTGTTAAGTCAAATACCAAGAGCCTCTTAACTTAGTTCATTAAGATACCATAGGGTGGTGACAGGAAGTGACAAATCCCACTGCAGGTTGTATAGTCAACCTTGATCCACCACTATGCTTCAAACAAATCACAGTCCAACGCCCTACCCTGAGGAGAACCTTTTCTCAGTAAATGCACCCAAATGGCATCCCAAGCCTGTTGCTGACCAAGGGAATTATGAGAGAACAGGGGTAAGAGAACCAGTATCAGCAGTCCGCTGCATCTGATAAGAGGGTCTATAAAAAGATAGGCTGGACAAAGTGCTAGGACCCCATCACCCATGCCAGGATAGAGACGGGGCGAGGCAAGAGGTTGTGAAAGAGGCTTCCTACCTCGGTCTCTGCAGAATCAGCGCTCACACTGCCTCGTTGGACCAATGGTCAGGAGTCACCAGAATCAAAGTACAAACAACAAGCTTTATTGCCAACAGTCCTGTGTCCAGGGCCAACCTCTCACTGCCTACTTACTGCCTTTCCAGGTACCAGGTACAGGGCAACAGCTGTACTGCTTACTGCTTACCACATGTGTGGTCTTGGGGACAGTTCCTTAATGTCAATGAGCGTCAGTTTCCCTCAACTGCACACAGAAGGGGCAGGTGATGAGCCCTACTTAAGGGGAATATTGTGTAGAACTTCTGGTACACTGTCAGGCACGTGGGAAGTCCTTAGTAAAGACTAGCTCCTTTTCCCGCTTCTGTTTTTCTCAATTTTCAAGTTCTTGCCAATATCAGATGTTCTATTATGAGATGTCCCAAAAGAGAAGAGATGATCATGGTCTTCGCACAGTAACTGCCCTTCCACGGATGTGGAAGGTCTTCACAACTCCTCGTTTCTATTTAAACAGAGCCCTTCTAGTTGGAGGAGCCGTGGTCTCTCTCTGCCCCGGCATCCACCCCGCCACCCTCCTCATCCTCCCACAGCTGCTTACAACCTCACAACCCTTGGAATAGAATGGACACTGAGAGATCTACCAGCCCCCCCAAAAGGGTTGATACTATGGCCTGGCCACAGGAGTACCTGGCTTGTCTGACCTTCCAAACTCCAAAACTCATGTATTTATTCAAACAAAATGAATTGAGAACTTAGGAAGGGTCAGACCCTGCACCAGGAGGAAGGGCTAGTTAGAGAGTCCCTCCCTGACTTCAGGATGTGCAGTCACATAGGGGAGAAATAGACCCAGATGCATCTATAGCAGGATGTGATAAAAGCAATGACGGCTGAGCTCACAGCTGCTGGGGACATGTCACCCTTGCAGGGTGCTGCCAGGCACGAGAGTCACCTCTGGCTGCACCCCAGCTGAGGGTCAGAGCACCTGCTGGCCAGGCACACCAGATAAACATGAGTAGACACTGTATTCTTGGTTTCTAAAAAGTTGCCAAATCCTGGTTTGGGAATTTACCTCCCTGGAGGTGGGAGGATATTTTTTCTTTTTTTGAGGTTCAATTTACATAATATAAAATTAACCACTTAAAGTTAATTTAAACAATTAAATGGTATTTAGTATATTCACTATGTTGTGCAACCACCACCTCTATCTAGTTCCAAAACATTTTCATTACCCCAAAAGCAAACCCTGTACCCATTAAGCAGTCGCTCCCTATTCCTGCCTCCTCCCTGACCCTGGCAACCACCAATCTGCTTTCTGTCTGTACAGATTGTAGGGGGAGGGATTTTCAAAAGAGAAATTTCTTCCAGTTTATAATTCTTTGGCTTATGCACTCAACTAGACTCATCAGAAATTGAGGCACAGCTTACCTCTGGAACTAAATGGGCCAGAGTTCAAATTCCAGATCCAATGTGTCCAGTTTTTTTATTTCTAAGCCTAAGTTTTCTCATCTATGAGACAGAGTATCTACTTAACAGAACTGTTGACAATCAAAAGAGAAAGGCCCCATAAAACACTAAGCATGGTGCTGCCCCGTAGAAAATGTTCAAAAAATGATAGCTGTAATATTTGCAGTTCTAGGAAAATGTCAACCCTGAAACATATGCAATAAACACGTGAACTCATTACCTGCCCAAATCACCATACGTAAACATCTCTTTTATGAATAAAATTTTCTGGGAGATCTGAAGGAAGGCTAACCCTACAGGAGAGTAGAAGGAGGACAGTTTTTAGCATCAGCCTGCCTGCAGCTCCAAATTCCAGTTTGACAACTTGCTCGCTTTGTGACCTTGGGGAAGTTGCTTCACCTCTCTGAGCCAAATTTCTCAACCATAAAATGGTGAAACTATCCACTCAGAAGATAGTCTTGATCAAATATAAGAGTACCTACTATGTGCTGGTACCTCTCTGGCTTCATTTTCTCTCCTTCCTAGGCCTCCAGCCTCCTTGAAATACCTGTGGCCCAGTGTATGCTGAACACTTAGGTGTGCAATCATACAGTGATATTGTTGTAGGTGTCTTTGCCCTCAAGTAGTTATAATATAGCCTGAGAAAGAAGACTATTTCAGGGCAGGACCTAGACAAATGCATGGCTGAAATATTCTGCTTGATCTGAATTAAAAAGGGTTTTAAAAAATAATTAAATCTAAAGGCATTTATCTGGGGTATGCCTGTCTGAATTTTGCTAGTGTCTCTACCGCCAGCATATTATTACACACCATCTGCTTATCTGTGTTACCTTTCTGTCCCAGAAGCGTTTGCACTTATGACTCTTGTTTTATTTAGGTTTTTGTTCCTTTTATTATGCTAAATCTCAGACAATGCCTACAAAATTGTATATCCTACCTCTTCCAAGACATATTCTGTGTTCACCTCAAATACTGGTCAATTGCTGGGTACCCCCGCAGAGTGACGCCATGCCTGAATACGGAAGGAGGGATCATGCAAAAGCCATTGCTCCATTTTTAAAAAACGAAATCCATCTTTTATTTTAGCATTTAAGACTCTGCCTGTGTTATAGAATACCAATCACCTACAAGGTGGAGCTATAGATTCAATCCCACCTTTCAGACCACCAAAAAAGTTGATAGCCACAGAAGGTATCAAGCCCCAACTGCGGAGTCCCTTCCAAATGCTCCCTGAAGGTACTTGAAGTTCACCTTAGATTTAACCTATGGCCCTGCCCCTTAAAATCAATTCAGCTTCATTCCGAAACCATTCCATCCATCTCTACCAACTCATCAGTCTCATACATCCGCTCTCATCACAGGAAGGAGGCAAAGTCCAACATGAAAGTTGAGGGCAAACCCTGAGCCCACTGCAGGGGAGCTATGCCAGGTGCTCAGACCCACAAAAGAGGTCTGTGCTGTGTTTCACCTCCCCTGGGGGGAGAAAGTCCAATCTATGCCCCATGTTCCTCCTTCCACGTGCTGCTCCTGACATATGGGTCTGAAGGTGTCCCTTACAGACCTGAGGGAGTGTGATGTGCAGATGGGACACAGCAAGCCCTAGATCCCCCGATGCTTTGCTGAATTAGGGGTCAGGATGTCCCCCCAACCGGCCTCCATCACACACTCACAAGACCCCCTTGCTGAATAACACACCCCTAGACAGTTCCCTTACCCTGCGAGGGCACCACATCTCTTGGTGCTTCCAGAGGATGGGGCTTCCTGGCTCCAAGTTCTTCCTGGCACACAAGTCCCTGTTTGTCTCCCCTCACACCCGGGTTCCTCCAGGCACAGGGTGGATTCAGAGAGTCCATGCAGGCAGACAGCCCCGGCTCACAGTGTCCCCCGTTCTGCCCTGCTCTGAGCTGCCCCGAGTCAGGCCATGGCTGGCCTTTCTAACGTGCTCGGGGACTTCACTTCCTGGTTTTTCTCTCACAACTGAAAGTGGAAGTGTTCTGACCAGGAGAGAAGCCGCCAAAGCTACCCTGGCTCGTTTTCAAAGCTTAACACCAGCCCCTAAGAGCTGAAACAAAAGCCAGCTTGCATCAACACAATTCGCCCTGTGCTCCTCTGTCTGACTGCCTCTCAACCGGACAAAAAAACTAAAATAAAATGACTTGAGGTGCCCCCTCAGACCACTAGCATCAGAGAGGCAGAGGTGACATTGCTCCCTACTGGATTTGCAGGACAGGAAAGTGAAGCTAGAGGGCACCTCAGCCCTCAGATACAAACCATGTCACCCCTGTCTCCAGAGCTGCCTGCCTTAGTCCCCAAAGCAGTTCTGACAAAGCCAAGAAAATAAATAAGCAAGTCAAGAACAACAGGGACAGCCAGTCGTTAAATTGATGTGGTTCCTTTTTCTCGGACATTTCTCAGTCTTTCACACCTCAAAACTTAAGTTAAAAATGTATTCCGCTGCCTCTCTCACCCCCCAGTATTACCAGGACCTGTAGTGGTCTCACTTGATTTACCCAAGGCTGTGGCCACAGAGGGGCACTGGAGCTGCCTCCCTCAGATCTGGAAGTAGAAATAAGGGGTTCTCCTGCCTCTTCCCCGCCTCAGAGACACCTCAGATGTAAGCAGCACATTCCCCAGCCTGGATCACCCCCTGCAAAAGGAGTTCAGCATGAGCCTGGCTCTTTGTTAGAGCTAGATTAGGATTTGTTCTCTCTACAGGGTGGAGGTCCTAAAAGCCTCCAACTAAAGAGGCTGGGCTGAGCTGGGCCCCAATCTCAGAGAACTCAAGAGCTGATCCCTTGGCCTCAGGGGAGTCCTCTTTGGACATGAGATAAATGACAGGAAGATGAAGGGCAGCCCCCTGGCACTCCACTTCTGGGTCCTCTCATGGCTGGAGGAGCACTTGGCTTTTGCTTAGCTGCAGGAGCTCAGCTCCCCAAGAGGCAGCTTCCTCCAGAGGTGAGCAGAGGACATCAGAGTGGGTGTCAAGTCTCCACCACTCTACCAACATGGGGCTCTCCACTGGGTGCTGTCTTCCTTCAGCAACCAGATGAAAAAGGCTCAGGACCAGGAGAAGGTGCGGCTTTTTCACTGCTCTCCTCCAGGATTGAATGCTCAAGTTCAGAAAGGCCTAGGTCATTCTAAAGCCCCATCAGAGTTGCAGTTCTATCCAATCCTACGTGCACATGAGTGACACTGTCAAGATTTCAGAGAATAATGGAATGTTTTAGCAACACACAAGAATTCTGCATTATGGAGCAGGCTGTAGAAACAGACCAATCAGGGCTCAAATCCTAGCCACACACCTTCCTAGCTCTGTAGCCCAGGCTGTGCTAACAGCCTGCAGACACACTACTCATCTATGAAATGGGAACGATACCACCTACCTATAGAAAGTGAACAGCCAATGATTCATCTACCTAGAACAAACAGTCTCCAGCACTTCATTAAGTATTAAGTATCTGCTAAGATTCCCTTCCCCTTCTCCCTTCCAAATGGGAACCTCTGCCATCAGCGCTGATGCCCTCCTAACCGTACCGAGACAGAAACTTCTGATTGGAAGATGGAGACCCACATCCTGGCTTTGTCTGTTTTAGTACATTTACTGGGATTAATGTTTTCTTTCAATTCCGTCTCCTGCTAGCATTCAGACAGCTTAAATGTCTCCACCCCCTTTCCAGCTGATTTTTTTCTTTGCCTCCTACATGCGTCAACTGAGATTACTACTGAACTAAATGTAATTTCACGTTATAAAAGAAACTTAGGCTGAGAATAGACACATACATGTCCCGTCTTTTTACCCCCCCACACACTCCCATCCCCACTATCTCGTAGACATATAAAATATGGAGCAGGTAGTATCATTGAAGTTTACCTTGCTAGAAGACTCTCACTTCCTGAGTCCAGGAAGTGTTCCCCTGACAGCTGGCTGTATTGGTTCAGCACCACATGCAGGCACCTCTACCCTTTTCACAGCTCCTGAGACAGGGCACTCCTGGAACCACTGTGTACTGTCCTGTGAGTGGCCAGCAAGCTCCCCTGGAACTTTTGAACCTGTTGCAATAGAAGTTCAAAGGTAGCAGTTACCTGTTCAAATCCTCGTAGTACCTTTTGACAGTGAGAAGTGCAGAGTTTGGCAAAAGGTTAAAACAAGAGATTGTTATGCAATGGGCTTAAGAGGAAAAAAAAACCCAAATCAAAACAGCCCTTGGATCAGAAAGCTAACATTCAACAAGAGAAAGCTTTTATAAAGCTCATACCTCAGGGGAAAGGAAAGGGGTGGACAGGGATTTGCATTTGCTTTTTGGGGACAATCCTTGAGATTGTGATAGGAAGAGGAAGGTCTAGATAACAAGAGGAAAAAAGCACTCCTTGAGAATAGGGTGAGAGAAAAATGAGAAGCCATTCTAACTGGCTCAAGCTACAACTTTAAGATTCAGATTAAGCAGAGGTCTACATTTAAAGACCAGCGGTCTTCTAGAAGGGACCAGTGCCCCCTGTAGAATTAGAACATCTCCAAGACAACCAAATAAGCCAAATCAGTCTAAAGTCTGGACTCTAGACTGAGGGACACACTTAGGTGTGTTGTATTTAGAATGCAGAACCGTGAACACAGTCTGCAGCAGCCCAGCGAGGCACTTGAACACGCAGTGTTGCTACTGCACGACAGCTCAGCCTATCCTACTCTCTCTTTCCATTTTGAAGTCACTAGCCACCATTCTTGATTCCAAAATCATTAAGACTGCAAAGCATCATTACAAAATAAAAATGATGGCTAGAGATGAAAGAGGCCCTGGAGATATGTACAACTTCTATTTTATAGCTGAGGTTAATGAGGCCTTTTCAGGTAAAAGAAGTTTCCTGGAATCACACACTCAGTAGTCAAGCCAGGAGTTAACGAGGGCCACGGACAACCACTGCAGGGTTTTTGCCCCCACGTGGTGGGTCAGCAGACCCTAGACCCCGGCACGCTTTCTGTGTACCAGGCCTGCAGAAATTCGGGGAAATGCTGTATTAGGGTTCTTCTTACTGAATTCTGTCAGGTGGCCAATAATCAAAATCAGAAGCCAATACCACTTCCTGCTGCCTCTTGAATGGAGGAGTGACTTGCACATTAACATAGAGGTCTTCTCAGGCTAGATTCTCACCCAGGTCTTAGGTGCATTAACTCTTGAAGGTCACTTCTTGCTAAAGAGCCCTAGTCCTTCCTTAGTGCCCAAAAGAAAAGGGCTTTCAAGAAGGAGCTAAAGAAGATACGGAACTGTGGGCTTGAGTACCACTTGATTAGACTAATGCCAAATTGTGTTAAGGAGCAACGCACTGAACATACTCTGACCAATGCTTGCCAGGGAGCAAGATGCTCTAAGCCAGTGGTTCTCAAACTTTAGTAAGAGTTACAATGTCTTCGAGGTCTTGTTAACAACATAGATTTCTGGGTCTATGCCAGAGTTTCTGATTCAGTAGGCTTGGTCTGGGGCCCGAGAATCTGAATTTCTAACAATTCCAGGTAATGTGGATGTTGCTGGTCTGGGGACCACAGCTGGACAACACTAGGAACATCCCTGCTTCCAGCAGCCACCCTGCCCTCAATGGGCCCAACTACTGAAATGTCACAAGGGACGTGTTTGGGGTAGTCTTGGCTATGGTGACCCTGCAGTTGGGAGTGTAACGCGACACAGAGTGGAAGTCATTCTGTGCTCTAGGAGAGAGGCGTTATTCAAGACCAGCCAGCAGGCCAAGCCTCAGAGCAGTGCTTTGGCAACAGCAGGAGGTGTTCCTTTGAGTAGACCTAAATCAGAGCTGCACAGCTTCACAGTTAGACAACCCATGTGGGTATGAGAGTGGGTATGTAGGGGATATCACCTGAACCAGCAACCTTAATTTTACTTTTGAGAGTAACCGAGACCCCAAAAGGTGATGCAGCTGGCTAAGGTGATGTTTTGACTTAGTGAGAGAGATGTTATAAGTCTGGAACCCAGGTCTCCTCTGCCCTGGCAGCCTATACCTTCTCTCTTTTTTTTTTTTTCCAGACAGAGTCTCATTCTGTCGCCCAGGCTAGAGTGCAGCGGTGTCATCCTAGCTCACTGCAGCCTCAAACTTCTGGGCTCAAGTAATCTTCCTGCCTCAGCCTCCCAAGTAGCTGGGGATATAGGCACGTGCTACCATGCCCAGCTACTTTTTCTATTTTTTGTAGAGACTGGGTCTCAAACTCCTGACCTCAAGCCTCCTGCCTCGGCCTCCCAGGGTGCTAGGATTACAAGCGTGAACCACCGCGCCAGTCCCCACCTCTTGATAAACCACTGTTTCCTATAGCATCTCTCTTCAAAAAAACATGTGTTAGATAAGGCTTCTTTGTCACACCCTCTGTCCTTCCCTCCCCTCCCACAGTCACATACATTTAGAACCCAACACAAAACCAAATTCCCTTTAGGTTTGGGCATCTTGCAGCCCTTAAAAAGTGCAAAACTTTCATTTTTTATGTCATTCATTGGTGAGGTGCCGGAGGTGTGAGGGGTCTGACCAACAGCCACAATTCTGACATACTCACGCACATGCTGCTGTGATGGCTTTGTATACACTCCCTTCCTTTTTCCAGGGACAAAGGAGCCACACAGTTAATATACGACAGTTCTAGAACACCAGGGGCTAACATTCCAGAGTTTTGTACCACAGCCTAGAAACAACCAAGATACCTTTTATGATATAGAGGCTGGCAGCTCTTCAGAAGCAGAAACCAGGCTTTCCTCATGTTTTAGAAAGCAGGAAAAGACAGACAATATAAGTGGTCCAACTTTACATAGTCTGACCATGCAGTTATGTAGCTCCGTCCCATTTATAAAACACTTCCGAGACTGCCTCTTAGCAAACTTGTGAGGTATAAGTGGGAACAGTACTTTCAACATCCAAATCTTCAGTGGCTGCTGGGAGCCAGGCCCCATGACAAACACTTCATTTGGCCTTCACAATAAACTTGGAAGGTAGTTATGATTTATACAGATGAGAAAAATAGAAACTCAGAGAAATTACATCACCTTCCTGAGATCCTATAACTTGGTAACAGGGTGGTGATGGTGGCGGTGGGGCCAAGAGTTATTTTTTAATAATTTCAGGCTAAAGTAGATCTACCATTTGATCCAGCAGTCCCACTACTGGGTATTTACCCAAAGGAAAAAAGATATTTTGTTAAAAAAACACTTGCACTCAAATGCTTATAGCAGTACAATTCACAATTGCAAAGATGTGGAAACAACCCAAGTGCCCATCAATACATAAGTGGATTAATAAAATGTGGTATATGTATACTATGGAGTACTACTCAGCCATAAAAAGAAAATGGTATAATACCCTCTCTAACAACCTGGATGGAGCTTGAGACCATCCTCTTACGTGAAGTATCACAGGAATGGATAAACAAACACCACGGGTACTCACTACTAAATTGGAAATAATGGGTCAACACTCATGTGCACATGTGGTAGTAAAACTCAATGGAAATCAAGCAGGTGGGAGTGGGGAGGAGGAGATGGGTAAATTCACACCTAACAGGTACAACGCACACTAATTGGGTGATGGACACACTTATAACTTTGACTCAACCTGTACAAAAGCAATTCATGTAACCAAAATTTTTATACCCCCATAATATTCTGAAGTAAAAAAATAAATTTTAAAAATTAAAAAAAAATAATTCCAGGCTATTTTGCAAAGCCAAGCAATTTGCCACTTGTCTCTGGAAGGCAGCCTTTCTTTAGGGAGCACAGCTAATTGCAAAGCAGATTTTACAGCAGGTCGAGGGGATGAGTCAGGCAGGATACCAAGTGTTACCTAAACGTCTTAGGAGATATTTCCAGATGCCAGACACCACTGAACCTAACGAAGTCCTTGTAAAGGAAAGTAGAATTTCTCCTTTTAATAAAAACCTCTACCCTCAGAATCTGAAAGATTCCTATTAAACCTCTAGATCTTTTGCTTAACAATATTTTATTTGATTTAGATTATGGAACAGCCACACAATAATGTTACCGTAAGCTTTCTGGGTGAGGGCAAAGAAGAAAGGTGGGTTGAGAAGGAAAAGGAAAAGGCACACAATGGGGCATGGGGAACACTTATTTAGGAAGCACCTTAGGCTGTTTTGACCCATAAACCAAGTATTTACAAGTCAGGCAACATGACCCCAGAGGATAGAGACGCAGAGTCCTAGAGCTGTAGGCTGAATCTATTCACGTAAACTTAGCAATAATGGATCAGAAAGAAAGCAGGTGAGCTGTCCCTCCCTGGAGTGAGCTGAGCAGCAGGGCAGAGGTTGTGATGGCATGCAGTGAGCAAAAACAAAGCTGCAATGGATTGACCTTTAGCTTACCACGTGGCAGAACTGACCTTGAAGTTTATTCTTCTATTGAGATACGAGAAGGAAGGGGCAAAGTTCCTAACAAAGGTGCCGTTATCAGCCATGAGAATTACACACCCACCCTTTCCTGGTTATCTGACATTTCAAAAGTCTAATGGCACCCAAAGTACAGCTTACAGGGCAGCAATCTAAAGTTCTCATGCCAGATCCTCTCTGAAGGCCTTCTAGATACATGATCATGATGGCGAACATTGCTGAGCATCTCCCGTGTGGTGGCGGCACCGTACTGAGAGCTTTGTCTGCAATATCTCATTTAATCTCCAGCAACTCTATGAAGAAGTTGTATTGCTATTTGGAAGAAGAGGAAAGTCTAAGAGAGGCCAAGT
Source organism: Daubentonia madagascariensis (assembly GCA_023783475.1). Classification (NCBI taxonomy): domain Eukaryota; kingdom Metazoa; phylum Chordata; class Mammalia; order Primates; family Daubentoniidae; genus Daubentonia; species Daubentonia madagascariensis. Next base: position 19,273,487 of record JAKFHU010002573.1, on the reverse strand, counting down.
AACTTGCCCAAGGTACACAGCCAATAGTTGGCTGAGTCCCAGAGTCAGATTTTGAGCTCAGGTGGCCTTGAGTCCAGAGTCCAAGCACATATCCATGATTGAGTACCATCCATTCCATGACCCCCTAGCAATCTTGTGCATTTACATGTGCATTGCTCTTGGGAATTTTAATTAGTCTGTCAAAGAAAATTAAGAACCATGGCCCTAGAGGAAGCAGGATCCAATATTAGACATGTGGACCTGATGCTAAGGGTAGAGCAACAGCTACCGTTCCCCTCCTTAGAAGGCTTCCCATCTGCCTGGATGTCCTTCCTGCTGCTTAGCTCATTTCCTACACAGAGCCTTGCTTCCCTCGACTGGAGGGGCCAATGAACCACATGTTCCAGCTGTGTGACCCTCCCCCTGCTCTTTCTTCTTAGTTGTTTGCTATGCCATGAGTGCCCACAGCTCCATTCTGGGGCCTGCGGTCAACCCTGCACCATGGGGGCTTCCCAGAGCACAAGGGAGAAGCTGATGCCACAGCTCAGGGTCTGCAGCAGCTCAGTTGTCTCAAGTCTAGTCACTGACAGCAAGAGCTTGGGCACATATACTCTTAAGGCCACTCGCTCATTCTTTCCGGGAAGGAAGTGTTACCCAAGTATGAGCACCTAGTTGACAAGAATGATGTTTGCACAGATTACAATAAAAAGCTTCCCTCAACCCCAGATACTCACCATCCCTTTCTTTCCCCGAACCACACATACAAAGCAAATTGCCTTTCAGCCTTGGATCTGAGCTTCCCAGCTGGTAAGATGTGGCACACTCAGGGTGGCAGGCTGTGTTCATGAACAGCCTCATCTAGGGGCTTCAGTGTCTCATATAAATATTATTATTCTCAGTGTCATGATATAGGCAACTTGCTCCTCTATCCGCAAGAGCTTCCAAAGAGCATTTAAGAATCAAATGGAAAGTGAAAAGGTCCTTGAGGGAGGTGTCAGGCTTATATTCCCAGAACCTTCATCAATCCCATAGGAAATATGACTGTCTCCCAGGGAGAAGTAGCCCAGAGTGAAGATGGAGACCTGCACTGTTCAGTGCCGTAACCACTACCCACATGTGGGTACCGAACATTTGAAATGAGGCAAATTTGAACTGAGATGTGCTTAAGGACAAAATACACACCAAATTTCAGAGAGATAGTATGAAGAAAATAACATAAAATCTCACTTTTTAACATATTGATCACATGTTGAAATGATAATATTTAGGATATTCTCAGTAAGTAATCTTATCTGCTCTTTTTACTCTTTTCTGCTGGGAAATCTTCAATAACATATATGGCTCACATTATTTTTCTTTGAATGATGCTGATTTAGAAAACGAAGGTCCTTTGACTTAATGCCTACAGGATGTAAGCAAAAGGTGGTGTTGCCCAGTGGCAACAGTAAATATGTTGTAATTGCTCAGGGTGAACTTTTAATTTTTCTTTCCAATGACCAGCCAGAGCTTCATTATCCCACTTAATGCTTGGAAGCTAAGCATGTGCATGCATGTATACATTAGAAGCTATAGATCCAGACATCTTCAGAAACCTGTAACAGCAATGTCTTTTACCTGTTTCTCTGGTTTCTGTAGCAGCAGCAATTTGTTCCTTCGGGCTAACACAGAATCCATCCAACAGAGTTTGTGACATTTTGTCTGAAGCAACAGTCCCTTATTATAAAACTGTTACCATTTACTGGCTATTGTTGCACGCCTGGCACCATGCTGTGTACTTTACATGTATTATTTCATTTAATCCTCACATAAGGTCATCAGGGTAATTACAAATGAGGAAGTTGGGTTCAGACAATACATCCCTTGTCCAAGCCAGCTTTTCTCATTCCAAAACCTGTGCTCCCAACCGTTCTGTGACGCTGCCTCCTACAGGAAGGTGGTGATGAGAAGCCGTGGCTTCCGTGCTGTAGATAGGAGTATCAGTACTCTGGGGGGAGGAAGAGGATGCCAACCCCTCCCTCCTCGCCAAGCTTTTAGGGATATCATCTTCTGCTTTGCAGCCTTGGTTTTCCGGGCTCACAGTGTGGGGAGAACCACACGGAGTGCCTGGCTAGTGAGCTAGTTGAGAGCCTTTAGCAGGAGCAGGGAGGAAATGCCAGGAAGTAGGAGGGTTTCTGGTCTCTCCAGACAAGAAGCTGAAGAGGGTGGAGGCGTCAGAAGGGACATCCTGCCTCACTTTCTTTTCAATTTTAATTTAATTTTATTTTTTTGAGACAGAGTCTTGCTCTGTCACCCAGACTAGAGTGCCGTGGCATCAGCCTAGCTCACAGCAACCTCAAACTTCTGGGCTTAAGTGATCCTCCTGCCTCAGCCTCCTGAGTAGCTGTGGCTACAGACAATGCACCACCATGCTGGGCTAATTTTTTCTATTTTTAGTAGAGATGGGGTCTCACTCTTGCTCAGGCTGGTCTTGAACTCCTGACCTCAAGCGATCCTCCCACCTCGGCCTCCCAGAGTGCTGGGATTACAGGCCTGGGCCACCATGCTGGGCCCTGCCTCACTGTAGATGGCTACTCACCAGGGAGAAGCTGCCAAGCCCAGGATCACATGGGTTGCTGATTGGCACAGATGGAGAAACATATTCTATGGGTCAAAAGTGTGTCATTACCAAAAAAGATGTATTAGGACACATTCTTTAGTCATTCAGTGTCTGGGACACTGTAACAACAAAGGTGTCCTTAAAAAACCTAAAATTTCATGGAAAGTGGCTTGGGCATTAATGACATCACTGTTAATTATTCAGTATCTTTGAATATTGAGAACCTGGAACAGGCAGTTGCCTCTCCTTCTCATTACCTGCAGAAAGTTTTTGCTTTTCATGCTAAGGCTTTATGGAGAGGGGAGGGGAGGGGAGGAGCAGGTATCCGGGAGGTAGGAGCAAAGACTAGAAAATAAACATTCAGAAATCTGGCATTTATACCAGACCAACCTGCTAAACTTCAGATTATATTGGTAACCAGGAAAAAACTTGATTGTTGAAAGTACTGATTAGAAGCCCCAGCTTTTCAAAAGTAATCACTCACATGTTAAAGACTCATTTCTTGTGTACACAGGTGTGAAAAAGAGCCTATTTTAGTAGCACAGGATAAATATCAGATGGTTGAAGTATACAGGAGACAGATAGGCCCCCCATGAGGGAGGGATTCTCTTCCCCTTGCACAAACCTTTTCAGAAACAAGATCAGAGCGTTCTCATTAGTCAGCCCAAGGCTGGGGCTACCCTCAGCCTTCTCGGAGTAGTGTGTGCATGGTTACCCAAAGGAGTGGCTTTTGAATCCTGAGGAATTCACTTTGTTGCAGACTTAAGACACATGATCTCCCACTTCAAACTTAACTCCACTTTCCTACGTCTCCTCAAACCTTTGCTTAGTAGAACTTCATCTTCAGAGAATGCATTGCAGCTGTTTTCAAGAGCTGGGAAGACAACAGGGAACCTTGAAGGTCACATCCTGACAGATAAGAGCCACTTTTACTTGCTCTTATTTCTGGGATGGTTGGTGCAAGGTGTGCTGTACCTTCAGGTATGTTCCTGTTAGGAACCTATAAGCCAGACCTGAATAGAAACTTGCTGCCATCAACCTCCCCCCTCCCCTGCCAACCAGGAGTGCTGTATTTCAGGTAGTTAGGGGGTCAGCAGAGTCCTAGATCTTAGGGCAAGAAGCTGGTAAGGTCAGAGGTGTCTGCCCTGCGCCATTTCTCCACTTTACAGATGAGGAAACTGAGGCTCAGGTGCAGTCTTATTGATCTGGGAAAGCCCGGAGCAGATCCTTTTCCAGGAACACAGCACTAGATGTGAGAGAACTGCGTGCCCTGCTCCTCGAGGTGGTTGCGGGCTCACCTCACTGTCTTCCGAGTAGGCCAAACACCTTTTTCTGCCTCTTACCTGCTCCCTGGAGAATTAGAACCCACACATTCCAAACCTTCACTTTTCCTCTAAACTTGATCAGGCCACTGATTTACAAATTGAAGGGAGGCCGGGGCAAGCAGATGGGGAGGAAGGGCAGCTGGGGACACACTGGAGGTTTTACTGAAACCCCACCATCCTGGATACTACTGATCTTATCTGATCTCGGATGCTGAACAGCTGGCCCTATATCTGGTTTATGGACTAGGCTGGTCAGCACTGAGGAAACCATAAATCAGGCAGAAAAACCCTCCCTCTGTAATAGTCTCTTCAGGAAACGGAGATGGGGTAAAGTAGCGAGGAATCAAAGAGCTATCCCACTCACATAGGAGGCCACGCTTCGAGCCCCTGGTGGCCAAGCACAGATGACTTTTGTTCCAAAGCATCATCAGATGAAATAACGTGGCTTCTCTCAACCTTTTTGGCAACTTCTAGGCATAAAGGTCCCCCTAGAAGGGAGGAGGGCTGGAGAAGCGAGGTAGAAGACAGCAAGCCTGCTCCAGCGGCCACAGTCCCTGCAAATGCCCCTAACCTGATTTTAACCTCAGGCCTTTCCACTCCAGCCCCATCAAGCGCATCACACCAATTGGGCTTGTAACTATGGCAATGGTTTTGCCCCCGGTGATGGCCATTACCTGGGCCATTGCATCTCTGACAGCAATGAAGAAATGGAAGGGGCTGAGCTCAGCAGAGAATAATTAGGGCCCACAGAGGGAAGCCAGGTCTCTAGAAGCGTGGGGGCCCAGACCAGCAGGGGTGCCCCTGACCTGAGGAATTAAGGCACGAGTTTAACCCCCTGTGCTTTCCTTCCACAAGTACAAGTCTGTGGGGTTTATTTTTAATTAAAATGTTCACTTTTCTTCCTTATTGCAAAGACATGAATAGCAAAAAATATGAAAATTAAGATAAGCAAAGCAAAGAAAAAAACACTCATAATTCCTATCATGCAAAGAAAGCCACTTTTAGTGGTTTGGTGTATGTAATCTTTTCTATGCAACATTTTGTGCTTTAAAAAATATAAGTGAATGTTTTATAGTGTGCTTCTTCACTAAACAACACACTGCAGCTATCTTTCTAAGTGAATAAGTATACATCTAAAACGTCATTTTTAACAACCGCATGCTGCTGAGTTGTTTGGTTTCACTACATGTTATCTATCCAGGCCCTTGCTGTTAGACATGAAGTTTGTGTTTAATTTTTGACTGTTAGAAATAACACTGGTTAAATCTGATCATATGACTATTTCTTTAGGATAAATTCCCCAAATCAGAATTTCTGAATCAAATATGCATATTGAAGTTTGGATGCATACTGAAAAACTGCTATCAATTAAAACTCCTACAAGCAGCATGTGTCTATTTCTTAAACTCTCAACAACATTGAACATTATTGGTATTTTCTTCTGGTTTTGACCATGCTCACTTGTAAGCACTTGAGAATACAAAATACTTATACTTATTGTGATTAATATTAATTTGCATGCTGAAAGGCCCAACACTGTGCTAGATCTGAGGATGCAAACAGAGACACACACAGCCACCTGGCCCAGAGATTCTCAGGACAAAAGCAATCTGTAAACACAAAGAATAAAAAGTTACCCAGAGTGGGATTACAAATCAAAAAAAGTTTGTATATGGAAGGGGGAGAGGGGACACAGAATACAAAATAGAATATTGATCCTAGCATCCTAGTTTTGAGATCAAGATTGTGCAATGACACACTTATTAATAGCACTACTAACTGTGACGTGCTATGCTAAACAATCATGCAATCTCATGGTATCTTTACAACATCCTTCTGAGAGGGGTGTTATTATGTTCATTTTAAAATTCAGGAAACTTGAGAAAACTGGATGGCCATATGTAGAAGACTGAAACTGGACCCACACCTCTCACCTCTCACAAAAATCAACTCATAATGGATAACAGATCTAGACCTAAGACATGAAACCATAAGAATTCTTGAAGAAGACGGAAAAACTCTTAAGGACATTGGCCTAGGCAAAGAATTTATGAAGAAGACCCCCAAAGCAATCACAGCAGCAACCAAAATAAATACATGGGACCTGATCAAATTAAAAAGCTTCTGCACAGCCAAGGAAACTATCACTAGAGTGAACAGACAACCTACAGAATGGGAGAAAATATTTGCATGCTATACCTCTGATAAAGGGCTGATAACCAGAATCTATACAGAACTTAGGAAAATCAACAAGAAAAAATCAAACAACCCTATTAAAAAATGGGCAAAGGACAAGAACAGAAACTTTTCCAAAGAAGACAGAATAATGGCCAGCAAACATATAAAAAATTGCTCAACTTCTCTAATCATCAGGGAAATGCAAATCAAAACCACAATGAGATATCACTTGACTCCAGTGAGATTGGCTCATATCAAAAAATCCCCAAACAACAAATGTTGGCGGGGATGTGGACAGATAGGAACACTCATACACTGCTGGTGGGACTGCAAATTAGTACAACCTCTATGGAAAGTAATATGGAGATACCTCAAAGAATTAAAAGTAGAATTACCATTTGACCCAGCAATCCCACTACTGGGTATTTACCCAAAGGAAAAAAAGACATTTTATAATAAAGACATCTGCTCACGAATGTTTATAGCAGCACAAATCACAATTGCAAAGATGTGGAAACAACCCAGGTGCCCATCAATACACGAGTGGATCAATAAAATGTGGTATATGTATACCATGGAGTATTACTCAGCAATAAGGAACAATAGTGAATTAACACATCTGGTATTATCCTGGTTGGAGCTAGAACCCATTCTTGAAAGCGAGGTGTCACAGGAAGGGAAAAACAAGCCCCACTGGTACTCACCATCAAATTGGTACTAACTGATCAACACTTACATCACACAGGGCAATAATATTCATCAGGGGACGGGCAGGCGGGAGGGGGGTGGAGGGGATGGGAAAAACTCTCACTGGATGGATGCAGGGAGCACAGTTTGGGGGATGACCACGATTGTAGCTCTGACACGGGCAGTGCATGGGCAATATATATAGCCAAAGTGTTGTACCCCCATAATATTCTGAAATAAAAAAATAAAATAAAATTTAAAAAATTAAATTCAGGAAACTGAGGCACAGATTTAACTGACTTATGCAAGGTCATATACATTTGGTAAGCATCTGAGCCAGAAAGATACATGTACTTCTGCTTATGACTAGAACAAGAGAGTCTTTGGACTCATGATTTGGCAAAGTGACCCTAAGCTGTCCTGGCAGGGGAGAGAGAGAATCTGAAGCTCAGTGAAGGTGAATTTAGTTTGGAGAAAAGCAACCCCCATAATCCACGGGTCTAGAAATGGCCCTCCAAGATAGGCCAGCGCTAAGGTACGTCAATCCCATTCTGGGGGCTTGCTACTGAAGGAAGATAGAGAACAGCTATTTGCTGTTCTTTCCTCTTCTCACTGTAGACTGTCAGGGGTTCTCAAACAGTGTGCTTAGGGATATAGAGGACCTGTTAAATGCAGATTCCCATAGCAACCCAAAGACATTCTGGTTTAGAAGATCTGAAGTGGTGCCCTGAAATCTATATTTCTAACCATCAGGAGAGGCTGTTGTAGGTGGCCCTTGGATCAAGCCTTGAGAACCACAGCAAGTCTACTGTGCTAAAATACACAACCCTGGGAGGAAGGTGAAATGCCAGTCCATTCCCTGTCAGAGTGTTTGAGAAGAAAGCCTGTGGTAGATGGGAATCGAACCCTTTATACTGATGTGGATTTGCCTGGCTAATAGCTGCCCCTCCCAGGGGTCCTGCCACCCCGGTGATACTTCAGACAATGAAGAACTGCCCCCAGCTCCTTGCTCTGACCTGTGTAGAGAGAGGGTTGGTATTCCTCCATCAGTATCCAATCCATGGTGCCCTCAGGCCTGGGTGAGAGATGCAGACTGCCAGCGTGTCAGCAACCCTTCTCATAGCCATTAGCTCACTTATTCCAGAAAAATTTTCTGTAAGATGGATTCAGCAGGTGATAATTATCATGATTACTATTATCAATATCACCATCATCGTCACTATTATCAAATCTAACATTGACGGAATGGCTTTCTTTGCCCATGGATTGTGCCAAAGACTTGACTTGTATGATCTCTTTTAATCCTTATCTTATTTTGGGGAAGACCCCATTACAGTGTTATCCTTATTTTATAGATCAGGAGATGAAGGCACAGAGAGGGGAAGTGATATGTCCTAGGTCACATAACTAACATGTGATGGAGTCAGAATTCCAGCCCAGGCCATCTGACTACATTTGTGTAGTTTCCGTGATTCTTATTTTACTGGTGGAACAGGACAGAGGGGTCATGTGACTTGCTTAGGAACATGAAGTTGTCAGTGATGTCACTGGATTAATAACCAGGGCCTTGCAGCCTCCCTATTCTGGCCTCTTTCTGCAAGACTGCTTCTTCTAGATCATGTGAAGACAGATTCTGAAAAGGGAGGGTTTTTGTTAATTAATAGCACTGAATAGAAAGCAAGCTGTGGTCCTCAGGGAATTCTACACTATCATATAAGTTTCTGGCATGAGTGGTCAGGAAGCTGAACCTCTCAGAGTTCTGCAGTGATACAGGTATCAGATGCTGTCCATGGCTCCCAGGATAGGTCTTAAGGCCCCACTCAAATCTGGGCTCTATTTGAGGGTTGAATGCCATGCTGACCACCCAACACTAGTTCTGATGCTCTTTGCCAGTGCACTGGTGACATGGCTTGAGGCTGCTAAACTCACTGTAGGCTTCCAGGCCCCCTGGAACATCTCCCATCCATTCAGTGTGCAAAGGCTGGGTGCAGGCCTCCAGATTGCCATGGACAAGGTCAACTCAGAGCCAGTGGACTTTGGAAACTTCAGCTTGGAGTTCACTTACACCAACTCAGCCTGCAGCACCAAGGAGTACCTTGCTATTTTTATCAACCAGGTCCAGAGAGGACAGATTTCTGCCTTGTTTGGACCAGCATGCCCAGAAGCAGCAGAGGTAGAGTATATAACCTTCCAGAAATTTTGGCTGAGTTTCCACTGGAAGGGGTCGTCTTAAAGATGATGGTACAGATTGAATAATCTCTTGACAAGGATCACATTATTATAACAATAACCGTGTAGATCTTGGGTATCCTTTTTTTGAGATGTAATTTGACCATGTAATTAGAACAGTTAAGATTCTCTTTAAAGAAAACCTTTCAAATCAATAATTGTGAGGTCACTCACCCTCTTCCTCCTTTTGTTGATTGTTTGAACTTGGTGCTGTTGTGTACAGACCGTAATTATTCACTCTTGTGTTGTCAGCTATGTGGCTCAGAAAAATTAAGAAGCAAACAAATGCTTAGTTTTAAATAGAAAACTATCAATTATTTGAGTAGATTTTTCTTTGGTGTATATAATAAATTATCCAGTGATGGTGAAAGTAAATGGAAAAGAATAAAGTATGAGAGATTACATAAACTAGAGCAAGAAAATGAGGGAAGCAAATGCCTTGTATTTGTTTGGTTAGTGGGATTAGCTTTGTTGATGTCTTTGGGTATCACGTCATCTGAGGTGTTGAAGTAAAGGGTAAATAGCAACAAGCATCACAGGTCTCACTCTCAAAAATATTGCAGAACTATCATTAGTTGGAGCTGTAGAATTAAGTTCACATTTGAATTTGAATCTTGGTCTCTCCCTATTTGACATATGTTAAGCTGTCCAAAGCCTACACATTCTTCAAAGTCAGGCTCAAATGCCAGGGAGCCTTTCTTCACCTCTTCACCCCCATCGCCCATTTCCCTAAGTCCCTAATCAGAAGTAATTTCTTACCTCTCTAAACTCCTATAAATCTATTGTCTATAAATCTCGAAGGGTATATTTAACTCTAGAGCTCTTTTTATATACTTTAGTTCTTGTAATAGACCATAAGCTCCTTTGACAGTGAGGTCTCCAAAGTTCCTTGTAGGCTCCTAATGAAAAATGTATGAGAAATGAATAAGGAATAAATTAAGAAAGAAAGACAGAGAGAATGAGTAGCCATGAGTGTGGGCTGGGGAATCATATTGCCTGAATTTCAATCCTGCTCCCGTATTTGCTAGCTATGTAACTTATGTCTGTGTGTCTTCATGTTTTATCATTAAAAAGGGGGTAGTAATAATCCCTACCTTGTAGAAATGTAAAAGATGAAATGATACATGTAAGCTCCTAGTAGAGCACTTGGCACATAGTAAGCACTCAATAAATGCTTGCTTTTGCTATCCTTGTCCTCTGAGGTCTCGTATCCGAGAGTTGGATCCAAGACATTACCATCAATATTCCGAAAGAGAGGGTCCAGTATGACCCATAGACTCTCCGAATCTGAGCTTTATGCAGATACCTTACAATGGAGACTGAGTGTACATAAACTCAATTACGGAAAGACATCGTTTTGGTTATTTTCTAGGTTATTGGTTTGCTGGCCTCTGAGTGGAACATCCCCGTGTTTGACTTTGTTGGACAAATGGCAAAACGGGAAAAGCACTTCTTGTATGACACCTGTGTGAAACTTGTGCCACCCAAGAAGGACATTGGTGATGTGCTCCTGAAAAGTCTTCAGTACCTGGGCTGGAAACACATTGAGATGTTTGGAGGCTACTCTGGAACATCCTCCTGGGATGGAGTAGATGAATTGTGGAGGGTTGTAGAGAATGAACTCAAATCCCATTTCACCATCGCTGCCAGCATGAGATACACCAACAACAATCCAGCTCTCCTTCAGGAGAATCTTAGGAGCATGTCATCAATTGCCAGGGGTAAGTAGGAAAAAGTCTTCTGTTGCTTATGTTTGGAGAGACAAGTAGGGCAAGCAGATTGAAAAGAATGTAAGAACTCCTCATTTTTCTATGGGTGTAAAAGCAGACAGAAACAGGGTACAAAATTAATGATACGTAAAAGCAATTTCCTTCTTTGCTTGACATCACCAACAAAAACTTGGTGTTTTAAATTTTTGTTTTGTCTAAAGTGAAATCCCAGATGTTACAGTGTTGTGATGGACAGAGTAAGTTCTGGAAGCATCTTCCAGGTGCGCTGGGTCCTGGACTTTGCTATTTGTTCAGAGGATGGGCTCTGTAGACAGACAGACCTAGGTTTGAATCCAGCCTCTGACATTGTCTAGCTGCGTCCTCCTGGGCAAGCACCTTAACCTCTCTGTGCCCCAAATACCTTATCTGCAAAACAGATAATCATCCTACCTACCTCATAGAAAGGTGAGGACTAAATAAGGTCATTCCTGTGAAGTGCTTAGCACCGTGTCTAGACAAGCAGTTGGCCAACATAGGACAGCAATTATGTTTGTGGTGATGCTTATAAGGCTCTATTTTTTAGCATGAATTAGTAAGTGACTCCTTGCTGTTCTTCAAATGAACTAAGCTCTTTCTGGTCTTGGGACTTTGGGGCTTGCTGCTCCCTCAACCAGGATTATCGCCCGCAGCCACACTCCACGCTACCCAGCACTCTTTCTGTGGGTAGCTTCCTGTCACCCTTCCAGACTCAGCCCAGGGCCCACCTCCTCAGAGAGGCCTTCTTTACGTGGAGTTGTCCCGCTTGCCACATTAGTATCTCGGCCTCCTTTTCCTCCTTCACTCACTGAATCTTAAATTATCTCTTTAACCTGTTCACTTGTATACTGTCTGCCTTCTGGCTTGCTCACTGCTGTATCATATGCCTAGCACTGTGCCTTGCACATGGTCGCAGCTCAGATAACTAGATTATAATTTACTTAATTAAAAAAATAAATCACTACTTCATTTGTGTGTCCTAAAATTAATGATGATGTGATTTAATGGAAGGAAAGTACATGGCCTACTCCTACCCCACTCCCCAATCCAACTCAGAAAGTCAAAATGCCCTTGATTCTAGGTCCTTTGTGAACTCCTCCTAATTGATGTGTGGCTGACAAGATACAAGCTAGGTCTGCTGTTATGATTTTTGAGGCAATTATATGAAAGAAACTAGAACACAGGAATTATATCAAATTTTTCGACTTGTTCATTGTTGGGAAGCTGCAGCAAAGACTTTAGTTCTGCAAGGTGAAAGGCACCAGTTTGTATATTGCAGGCTTGGTTCAAGAAGTATACACTCAGGGAATAGTTTAGGCATTCCCGTTTCCTAAAGCATGCCTGGGGAAAGAAAAAGTTCATGTCTCATTTGGAGTGGCTTTAGGCTAGACTTTAGAAAGAGTGTGTGTGTGCACACACACACAAGCTTGTGCAATTGGCTGACTCTGTTTTTCGTTCTTATAGTTATCATCTTAATCTGCAGCTCAGAGGATGCAAAAGTTATTCTGCTGGCTGCAGAGAACCTGGGACTCAACACTGGAGATTTTGTCTTCATCATTTTGCAGCAGTTGGAGGTGGGTGCTGTTGACCACTCAAGGGCTCTGGTAGTCAGAGGTAGTAAGTATGGAGCACTTGCTATAAACCAGGATGTATTAGCTCCCTGAATACTCACTGCAACCCTGGGAGGTAGGCACTCTGGTGTCCTCATCTTAAAATCAGGAGACTAAGACTGAGCTGAAAGAATTTACGCAGAATTCTCTTGCACAGCTAGAAAAAGGATGAGGCAGGCCTTGAAACAAACACTAGCTTGTCAGCAAACACCAGCTGAGGAAGAACTATTCCCACCTGGTAGCTGAGCCCTTCCCCTGGGACTCTCAAACACAAGTGGCTCTCACTTGTTTTTCTTCCACAACCACCTCCTTGTGTCCCTGCTGAAGCTCTAACAAAGGCCTGGAGAAACCAACATACTGGTCCAATGAGGCAATTCTCAGGTGGTTTGGTTCTTTTGGTAATGATGGGATTGGCTAAAATACCATGTACTTACTCTAAGTATTGAGTTACACATTTTACATGCACTATTGCACTTGATATTCCCAATAGCCCTGTGAGGCACATATTACATGCTTTATTTACATGCATGTAAATTCTGCACTTGATATTTCCAACAGCCTTGGAAGGTAGATATTATCAGCATTCCAACACAGATAGAAAAACCAAGGCTTAGATAAATAAGGGACCTTACCTAAGATCTCAGAGCTCCCAAGTAGCATAGCTGGTCTTCCAGGAGAGGAAGGGCTGGGCTCCCTTTTCCCCCTCATCAAGTGCAATAATGCATATAAATAGTGCATGTAATATCTGCCTCACAGGGCTATTGTGTCTGCACATGTAACCACCATATTACACTAGCAGGCATCTAAAAAAGCCCCTTGCCTTTTGCTAGGGATACACTGTATTATTTTTCTAGCAGTTTTATCTTTCTAAAATGAGCTTGTTTTATACAATCACAAGAAGCTAAAATGGGGGACAAGGGAGTAAAGGAAGTCATATATTAATGTCCCAGATTTCTCTTTCTATGTCTCTTTCTGTATGATTTATTTATTTATTTTTTGAGACAGGGTCTCACTGTCAACTGGGTAGAGTACAGTGGTACGATCATAGCTCACTGCAACCTCAAACTCCGGGGCTCAAGTGATCCTCTCACCTCAGCCTTGTGAGTAGCTGGGACTACAGGTGTGCACCATCACACTGGCTAATTCTTTTTTAAAAATTTTTTTTGTAAATGGGGGTCGTCGTTTTGACCATAGCTCGCTGAACCCCTCGGCCCAAAGGACTTACCAGCTATACCGACACCCAGCCTATATCAGACATACTTGGCTGCAAAGTATTTAATTTTTTGCGTGGCTAATGGGGGAATTCTTATTCCAACTTTCAGAACCCTCCTACTTCCTTTCCTTGCACTACCATCCACTCACCGCCATATTCATGATCTTTAGGAGTCCAAAAGTATGCTGGTCTTGCGGGCCTAGCTGGAAGTTCTAAACTCATCAACCTTTCCAGAAGCCTCCTACCTTCCTTCCTGCTACCCACATCCATTCATTCAGTTCCTTGCCTGCCTAGTAGATGAGGTGAGGACAGAGATGGCCATGTATCAGTATCACCAGGGAAGCCCTTCCAAGCCGTTCATCACCTAAAACTTCGATGATCCAATTCAATTGTTTATGACAAGTGTTTACCAAGTCATAACTGGTTTTATGGTAGGTTTTAGAAAAAATCAAGCACAGAACAACAGTATAGTGTGATGTCATTTATGTAAAACACACACCCACATGCAGAGGCACACACATGCCCCTTTGCACGTGCCTACACTGCTGGGATACCTGTCAGAGTGGGACAGGAGGGAGCAATAGGGAAATTGGGGGGGTGCTACACACACACATACACACAATGAGTGGGTATATACTATACATAATAGTAATAATATAGATTATAATGATGATAACAAAACACTTAAACCACAGCAGAAAAGCAAGAATGGTAATCCCAAGGTTTTCAAGTTTCTGCACTCGTCGTTAGAAGGTAAGCTGTCTGCATCTCAGCTGTCTGATGTCCCAGGCACGTTTTTATTACTTATTTATTTATTTTTGTCCCCCCCGCCCCCTCAGCCCCACTGTTTATATGCCAGCTAGAAAACGTGGACCTTGTATTGCAGGCCTTTTGGAATCGTCATGTTTCCCAGGATTAGAATGTAGTGGTTCAAATTCAACATTGCCTTAAATGCAATTCCCTTGCCCAAGTTATTTCCTGTAGAATGGTGACATTTATTTTATTACGTTTTAGGACAGTTTTTGGAAAGAGGCATTGACAAATCAGAAGGTGACACACCTCCCAAAAGTCTATGAGTCAGTGCTCCTCATTGCCCTGAGCTCCTATAGAGAAGGCCCTGAGCGTGAAGGCTTCTGGAAAGAAGTCTACCAGAGGCTGAGGAGGCCACCCTTCCGCAGCACCATCTCCTCAGAGGAGCAGGTCTGACACGGGGGCTTCCTACGCAGGCCCCACCTCCCCTTCTTAGACCATATTTGTGTTTGACTTTTGTGTTTCTCCTCCTTATTTCCCCTTGTCTTCCCTACCACCCCCTTACACACACACACACACGCACATACACACACACGCAAACACACACACACATGCAAAAACACACATGTACTTCCCCATCTTCCATGCTAAAAATAAACAGCAGTTTGATGCTCTCTTGTGAAATCTGCACTCCAGGACCACAGAGGGAAACAGAGGTTACTGGGTGAAAGGCCACTGGCCTTTGGAGTCAGAGACCTGGGCTCCCATCCTACTTCTGCTATTTGCTAACTGTGGGAGCTTAGAGCAAATTGTTTAACCTCCTGGCACCTCAATTTCTTCATCTATAAAATGGGCCTGACAATGGCATCCACCTCCTGGCCTGTGGTTTTGAGTATCTAATGATATAGTACAGGGAAGTGGCAGAACAGATGCCAAAGGGTACTCAGACCATGACAATTTCCCTAACTAGGAAGATCCAACACTGAGAGCCAGGATGGTGCGGTCAGAAGTTTGGACAGCCCCGGGCAAGCAGATGGGCTGGAACAGGGAGAAGACAGTCAGGAGAGAGATAACCAGCCAGTGGCAATCCCAATATGTGTGGGATGATGAGGCAAAGTGGCTCCTACAGAACATTTTTTAGAGAGAGACTTTTGTCCGAAGTTGGAGCTCCTTCTGGGGTGAGGCCAAGCTGAGCCCTGAGGTGACAACAGGCCACTGATGACAGGGGGTTTGATTAGGAATAAGGCAGCCAATTGTAGATCCCAACACACAAGACAGGGTGACCAAAGAACATCTGTGGAGCGATCTACTAAGTGTCAGCTCTGTACCAGGTACTGTAGGAGAACCGTGCCTGGCACTTGCAGGCACTTGTATTTTCGTTGACTAAACCAATAGAAGACATCATGTATTAAACACCTACTAGGGGCCAGGTACTACAGTAGGTAGTTTACCTATTCTGCCTCATTTAACTGTCGTCATACTCACCCTAACAGTGATATTATCCCCATTTCATAAATGAGTGAGCTGAGATTCAGAGGTTCAGAACTTACTGCCAGTTTCACAGCCGGTAGGTAGCAGAGCCAGCCTAGCTCCGAAATCTACCCTCTTTCACCTAAACCATACTCCCTCCCAACTATGGCCTAAAGAGCTGTTCCTGAAGGATCATGTGATCTTATTGGGAAGACGAGACATCAAGAGGGAAGTTGAAGGCTGTGATGTCTAGATTTCATAGCACAGCCCAGGTAGTGGTGGGCCCTCCGCTCTGTGGGACGGAGGAAGAACGTGTGCTATGTCCCGCTGTTAAGAGGATGAAGAGAGATGGCTCCTAGCTAAGCGCTGGATGGTGACTCAGGAGGCCGTGGGCCTCTTCCACGTTTGCTTCTCTTATCGAAGGTGAGCCCTTATTCTGCCTACCTTTACGACGCTGTCCTGCTCTATGCTCAGACCATGGAGCAGATGGTAAAGGCCGGCAGAGACGTCCGGGATGGGCAGCTGCTGATCAGCAACCTGAAAGGTTCCAATCAGACCGTGGCGCAGGGTCAGTGGCCTGACTTGGAGGTGTTCTGAACTCAGGCCAGCTGCTCCAGTCCGTGGGGGCTCTGAGATGTTGGGCTTGTGGCTAAAGGCCTCTTTTAGGGCCTGCCTGATGCTGAGCTGCAGAATTCATCTTTCCTGTGGAGATTCTGGTCTCTCATAAGGGTGGTTGAGGTTAGACCTCTCAGCTGCCATAGTCCATTCAACTTGCTCTGCCCAGAAGGCAGCCCAGTCCAGGTGAGGAGGCCTCTGGGCACCTTATCCCCTTCCTGCATGGAAAATCTCCCCCGACAGCTCCTTTCAAACTAATTCCATCAAGAATAAAACTCAAGGCCGGGCACAATGGCTCACACCTGTAATCCCAGCTCTTTGGGAGGCTGAGGCAGGAGGATCGCCTGAGCCCAGGAATTCAAGGTTACAGTGAGCTATGATTGGGCCACTGCACTTCAGCCTGGGCAACAGAGTGAGACCCTGTCTCTTAAAAAAAATAAAATAAAAAGACTAAAACTCAAGAATGTGAGACCTTCCATGACCCTTCCCTTCTGAGATGACGGGTGCCTTGTGATGGGGGCCCTGGCATCACAGACCTCTAAAGATGGGATCTAATTTCATTTGCACTTTCCTTTGGGGGGTGAGTATAGGCTTGGGAGTGAACTGCTTTGAAATTACCCTCAGAGCTGACCAACTTATTTGATCTTTCTTGTTACAGTTTTCTTATTTGTAAGACAGAGATAACACCTGCTACCACATATGCTAATAATAATAACCAGCATTTAGGGAAGGCTCCCCTTACACCAAGCCATATACCAAGAGCTTCTGTGTATTACCTAATTTAATCCTCTCACAACCCATGACACAGGTACTATTACCATGCAGGTGAGTAAACCAAGGGTATAAAGTTTATGTAGCTTGTCCAAGGTCACAGAGTCATTAGACGGTGGAGCCAGGATTCAAACTAAAGCCTGCCTTCTCCTGGGCTTATGTTCTTTGCTGTCGTGTAACACCAAGGGGTAATGAAAATACAACAAGTGCCTGGCACATAGTATGTGCTCATTAAATGGTAGCTATTTTTATCTTTGCTTTGGCTTATCACTCACTTAATAAATTCTTACCTAAAATTTGTCTTAAAATTTAAAGAGAGTTGCCAAGGCCTGTTCTTTGGAGTTTTTATAGACTCAGGTCACATTTACCTTATTAATACTTTTTGCAAGAGGAAATATATGTTAACCTGCTTCCCTCTCTTCTATCCTCCTAGACCCTGGAGCTTTTGCTTAAAAGGGGGAGTAGCCGGAGGGGGCGGGTCTTTCTTTCTGCTCTCAGTTTAATCTCCTCTGTTGGATCAATTTTTTTCCTCTTTCCTGCCCTTTTAGAAATTCCTAATGCTGGAATTAGGGGAGGGTGAGTAGGGCAGTGAGGCCCTTTAAGAGCATGAGGCCTCTCGCTTTGGCTGTGGGGCTCCTGGACTCCTTCCAGGAACCAAACTGGCTTCTGTTCCCTCATGTGCTGCAGGACTGGCCTTGGCAGAATCAGGGTATTTGTCTCTGTTTCTTGTGTTCATTTCTGCCGCATGGCGGCAACCACCCCACTAGCAGGTGCAGAAGGGTTTTTACCCCATTCCGGAAGAGGGGCCCCTCTAGGAAGCCAAGTTAGAGAATGGAGCCCCCCAACCCCCACCTGCTTGGCTCTGGTAATTTTGTGTCCTGTCCCCAGTGGGAACAAATCAGCAATAAGTCCTTTGTCAGATCATGTCCCCTAGTGCGGGAGTGGAGGAGTTTTGTGAGTGGAGTTTAGCACATCCTAAGCAAAAACAAAGAACATGCCGGGCCGGGACTGATCACCCTGCCAAAGCCTCAGTGCACACCGAAACCAGAAGGGAAGGGCTTGCAAACTTGTGCCCTAGGGGCCTGGCAGCGTGGAGGGGTGGGGTGAGCAGGGTGAGAGGGACCGGAGGAGGCAGCTGTCCCCCGGCCCTGCCAAGTGCTGCCATGTGGCCATTTGGCCTCCTGTTGTCACATCTTCTGATTGTTTGAGGGAAGCATAAATTTGAGGTTTTATGTGAAATCAATTGGAAACTAATTTTCTTTTTTTAATGCTGGATGGGCCTCCCCACTGTAGACTTAATAAAATACACCTGCCTGCCCCATGTGGCCCTTGAGCCGTACCAGGATGCCGCCTCTGAACTGTCCTCTTCTCTTCGCTGTCCACTGTTGACCCTGTCTCAAATTCCCTGAAATGGCAAAAACCTTGTATCTGGCTTTTGGTGGCTGTTGGGGAGGGGGGTTCTGCCGATTTGAGTAAGAGCAGGCTGGCATTTCAAGCCACGCATTCCTCTCTGTCCTCCTTACCCTGTGCGACCTCCTCTCTTTCCAGGAATCACTGGCCCTGTGTTTCTGGACTCCCAGGGGGAAAGACACATGGATTACTTGGTTTACGCTCTACAGAAATCTGGAAACGGGTCCCTTTTTCTTCCTTTTCTTCATTATGACAGTTATCAGAAAACAGTCAGGTACCGGCAGGACATCTCTGCAGGTTTAGATCATATTGCAGGAAGAGAGGTGGGAGGGGAGGGCTGGGGAAGGCCAGTATGGGATCCAGCCCCTAGAATTCCCCCAAGTAGCCTGGTGCTCTCTAAACTCGTAAAGATCGACTTTGGGCCTTTAAGGGGATTTTGCCCTTGACTGTGGGCGTGGCTTGACCGGCTCACATTCCAGCGTAGAACACAGCACCCCGTGACTGCACCTCCACAGGGGTATGAGCCTGAGTCCCACGCAGACAGGTGGTCTCCAGCCACCGCTGCCACCCTGTGTTCCCAGTACTCAACAATCCCTGAAAAAAATCCCTGTTTTTGTTCTCTCAGCTACAAATCAATGAGAAAACTAAAAGGAAACCTAAAACTCAGTTCATTTTTTGCCTCTGCCCATTGCCGGCACCACCAATCCTGATTTGATTTGAGACTTTTTTCTCCGCTACTCTTATGGAATTTTAACGTACCAAAATGGTACCAGGAGACAAAGTAACCATGGAAAACTGGGTCCTTGGTATCATAGGGACAGGCACACTCCATGTAGAAGGAGATGTTTTGGTCTGTGAAATGCCCAGGTGCTATATAACAAGATATGTCTATATCAAACACAAGTGACAAACCCAGAAACATTGAATTGGCACCTCATCTTTCAAATCAAGAGAGACATGGCTGAAATCAAATGGTTGAGGCAGCTACTCTACTGGCAAAAAGATTTTGCCTTCCTTGAATTCGATTACCTGAAGGCTGGATTTGAAGAGTCCAGGGGAGATGGGAAAATTGGACAGGTCAGCAAAAGTTTGAATTGAGAGACCAAGGCCTGCTTTTTGCCAATAACATGCACATTTCAGTTGCCCCTGCTGTACATGAAGTACAGATAAGTAGAATAAATCGAGTAGACACTGACATTTATGGATTTTTTTTTAAAGACCCGCAGGGAATTTCTCCGATATTACTTGGCCCCACGGCTCCCTTCCTGAAGACAGACCTGGCTGTGGATTTTATAATGAGCTCTGCAAAGCTGAGCTTGCTGTTGGAGGTGAGTGTGTCTGCTTGGAGAAGGCAGCAGGAAAGGATTCTCTATAGCAGGGGTTCTTAACAGTGGCAGCACTCTTGACATTTTGGGCCAGCTAATCTCTGTGTGTGGGGGGAACTTTCCTGTGTATTGTAGGATGTTTAGCAGCGTCCCTGGCCTCTACTCACAGATACCAGTAGCAACCCTCTGGTTGTAACAACCAAACATGTCTCCACCACCATATATGCCCTAGGGGGCAACATCATCCACTTCTCCTGTTGAGAACCACTGCCCTAGGGAAAACTGGTTCCTGAGATTTGTGTCCTGGGAACTTCATTTCTAGGGAGGTAGAAAGAGTCTGGGCAGGGGAGTGTGGCCCAGTGGTCAGGAGCCTGACCCTGGAATTAGATAGATCATGCCTGGAGAACAACCCCAAGGAGAACACATAGTAAATGTCTAAGAAAAAGTGGTGGTGTTATTGGAAGTCGCCTTATTATTTCTCTACAATGAAAGTTTCTATACAAATGGGGGGGTATGAGTATGGTTGCCATGGGAACTGTAGGGGCAGTCAGGGAAGGATTCCTGGAAGGGACAAATCTGAGTGGACTCCATACGTCCCAACCTGGGCCTACCGCTGGGCAGCCTTTGGGTCACCTGCTTGGCAGGGCCAGGCTGGGGCAGGGATGTGCTCACTTCTGCTCTGAGGCAGGCCTGAGTAATATGTCTCTACCCTCCAGGTGTGACTGCTGTGATTCTCACAGTGATGCTCCTTGTTACTGCCTTGGGAGCTGCCATCGTAGCTCTGACTTTAAGGATGCAGAAGGGAAAACTGCAGAGGCAGAATAAAGACACCTGGTGGCAAATCAATTATGACAACATCACCATTCTTCCCCAGAACAAGGTGAGCCCACGCATGACCCACATGTCCATTTTCCTGGTCACTGCTGATGATTTGTGGAAGGGACCTCATTTAGGAGCTCATGAGAGCAAGGGGCTGACTCATTTATAAAGTGGGCACTTCCGGAAGAGTCTCGAGGCCTAAGTTTTCATTCTAGAACCAGAACTCTCACTTACTTGCTGAATATCTCTGAGAATGCCATTTCCCCTCCCTGAGACTCAGCTTCTGAATACTTACAAATGATTTATAGTCTCTAAAGTTCCCCACAGCTCTGTTACTCTGTGGGTGTGAGAACTCTATATACTGTTCAGATATTAAAGCTGTTTCCTGGGGAGCATTTAGTTATTCTCATAGCCACATTGATGACTAATACCATAAAGTTCATTTGCTCGACAAACACTTGCTGGCCATGCACTGCAGGATTATTGTCCAAGGCATGGGGGCATCCCACCTTCCCTACAGATGGAGGATCTAAAGATCTCGGCGTCAGGAAGACTTCAGAGAGGAGGTGACATTTGGGAAGAGTTTGTCAGGAGTGACAAGGAGAGAAGTCACATAGGATATGCCAAGATGTGGGATGCTCTGGGCTGGGAAGCCGAGCTGGTACCAAGTCAGAAAGGCTTCAACATGCTAAGACCAGGAAATTGGGATTCATTAGGAACTCATTTCCAAATGTCCCTGGGGATTCTGAACCTTCCTCTCCCCACTTCAACCAAAGCAGCTCTGCTTTCATCTACCTGGTTTCTACATTAGGGTTCTATATAAGAGTCTCCTTGAAAAATAGGGTCCCTGTGCTTTGGAGGTGTTCTCTAGGTGCTGGGGAGGCACTGCTAGTGTTGAACAGAGAGATAACCTGGTTAGATGTTTATTTAGAAAAGTGACTCTGACCCCAGGTCACACATCTAGTTAAGTGTCAGAGCAGGAACTTGAATCTGGGCAGTCTGCCCTCAGAGCCTGCTGTCTTAACCCATACCGTCCATGGTGGTACAGACACCAGGAGTGGTTCCTGTAGCAGGTACATACTCACACTTCAGGTCAGAAAGTTCAGGGCACAAATCCTGACTCTCCCATTTATTAACTGTGTAACCTTGGCACTCAGCTTCCTCACCTATCAAACGCACAGTGCCTTGCACACTTGGCCATGCTACCGAGAGCAACTGAACGATGTCCTGTTTTATAGCCATCCCAGAGAGGCACACCTGTGTCGAGAGAGAACAAGAGTAGCTCATCTAGTGCGATCATTTCTGCGGACTTCAGCTCCTTTGTCAAGAGCCAGCAGGGGGAAGAGCTCTTCTGTGCCCCAGTAGGGTTGTACCAGGTACTTCTGTGGGCAGGTGGCTGCTGTGGGTCTTATCTTTGGTCCATTCTCCACATGTGCTTTTTGCCAGGCAGGGCATTCTGAATAGGAGGGCATTCTCCAAGCAAAAGCCAAGGTGGTCTTGCACCTCCAGCCAGGTGCTTCCCAAACTTTAATGTGCATACAAATCACCTGAGGCTCTTGATAAAATGCAGATTCTGCGTTAGCACCTGCAGGTCGAAACCTGCATTTCTAAGAGGCTCTCTGGTAATTCCAGTGCTGGCTTCTAGATTAGATTCAGCTCTGCCCAAAAAAACTTTCTGTGATGACAGATATGTCCCAAATCTGTGCTGTCCAATATGGTAGCCACTAGCCTCCTGTGACTACTGAATGTTAGTATGCCTGGGGAACTGAATTTTAAATTTTATTTGAATCATTTTAAATTTCAATAGCCCTGTATGGCTAGTGGCTACTGGACAGCACAGTCCTAGAGCATGGATTATTTCATCTTTGGTACTTTGGCATGGATGAATCAGTTGTGGGTGCTGGTGCTTCTGCAGTGTAGACAGTGGCCACTGCTGAAGCCTGGAACATAATTCCCACCTGTCCTTTCTCACGCTTCCTTCCACATGCAGACCATGATAGCTGCCTGCACTTAGCAATGCTTCAGAAATTCAAGACCCCTGGGGGAAAGTTATGTAAAGAATAAAAATCTGTATTTATTCTTTTAAATGGAAGTCCTGGAGAATAAGGACATAAAGTGCCAAGCATGGGAAGAATTACTCATTGCTCTAAATTGGGATTAGTAAAGATTAGAGATGAATCACACCCTATGCAACTGAACTTAGTTTTCTAAATGTTTGCTTACTTGAGTCTTCAAACTACAAAAACCTGTTGGGATCCTACCAAATACCATAGGGACCACTATCCATACAAAACTGTATGTGGTGATCACCTGACCATTTAGAGAAGGAAGCCAGCAAGCCATAGCATATCACTGTCTGATTAATCTTCCTAAAACATGTCCCCTCTCCCCACCCTCAAATGCCATTGCCAGATTCCCCACCTCTGTTGCCTGCGTGGTGCTGCCCAAACTCTTTAACAAGGGACCAAATCTCTTGACTACTTAGTCCCAACTTACTTTTAGAATTTTTTTTTTTCCTGGCTTAAATCCTATGCTCATCCAATTGGTCTTGCCAATTATGTTATGTACGTTTCACCTTCTGACAATGCCATGCCTGCTTCCTGTTCCCCCCTCCTGGAACCTTCTTATCCTTCAAGGTTCAGCTTAAGCATCACCTCTTCCAAGAATCCTTTCCTTCATCCCACGCCCTTCCATCCTCCATGGAACTCCCATCACAGTCCTGAGTCCTTTGCAATTATTCCCATACTAGAAGTGGCAGGTCATGGGTTGATATTTAATTCATACTGAGTCTTACATTCTCCTGTGTCCAGATTCTATCTCTTCTTCTACCCAGCTCTTACCGCATCCCTGTATATTTGTGTGGTGATTGATTAAATAACTCTCTAGAAGCCAACTCAGTAGGCAATGAGCATAAGATATACCATTTGCTGAAAACTTAATATGTGCCAGGCATTGAGTTACCAGTGTTAATTTTAGTACTTTAGTAAAATTCAGTATTTTAACTGATTTAATCCTCAGAACAACTTTATGAGATTGGAGTTTATTTATTTATGTATTTATTTAGAGAAAGGGTCTCGCTTTGTTGCCTGGGCATGAGGGCAGTGGCATGATCATAGCTTGCTGCAACCTCAAACTCCTCCCTCAGCCTCCCCGGTAGCTGGGACTACAGGCACGCACCACCACGCCCAGCTAACTTTTGTATTGTTCGTAGAGGCAGGGTCTTGCTATGTTGCTCAGGCTGGTCTAGAACTCCTGACCTCAAGCAATCCTCCCACCTCGGCCTCCCAAAGTGCTAGGATCATAGGCATGAGCCACCATGCCTGGACTGGTGTTATTTTTAATCCCCATTTTACAAATGAGGAAGAGGAGGCTTGGAGAAGTAAAATCCCTCGTCAGGGTTGTTCAGTTAGCAAGTGGTAGCACTGGGCTTTGAGCCAGGCATTTGACTCCAGACTTTCACTCATGACCTCAACTCCCTATTTCCTCTGAATGGTAATGGGACATTATTGTGCAATAGAAAGAGTATAGTCTTGGAGTCTCACTTTCAAATTCTGTCTGTGCTACCTACAGATGTGCAACCTTGGAGAAGTTACCTAACCTCAGTGATCCCATCTGGAAGTGTACTAATCATACCTATCTTGCAGGGCTGCAATCTTACATGTGAAGCGGCTAGCTCAGGGCCTGGACATAGCGCAGTGCCACCACAGGGGTGGACCCGGGCAGTGAGGAGCTTGATCCCTCTCATAGGGGGATTTCTTGCCAGTCTTCCTGCTCCCCTTCCTAGCCTGGAGCTTTTCCTGTATCATCCTGGGTTAAGAACATTCCACTTTGTTTCTCATTCCAGGGAAACCACGTGGCCATTCGCTATGTTCATGACCAAGCAGAAGCCCGGGTTAAGAAGCCGACTGTGCTACAGGAAATCCAGCTGGTGAGGCCCCCACCCAGGGGAGGAGACAAAGCAGCACTGCTCTCTGCTCCTCCTCTGCCAGCTGCCTGTTCCCAAGGAGCAATGGTGGGAGGCCTGCCTCTTTCTCCTGCAGAGAGCCCAGGTTTTGGACCTCAGACCCTCTGGCCTGACCCAGGCACTTAAAGCCTGGGATCCCTCCAACTTCTGCTTTTCCACCTTAATTCTTCCCGGCCTTAATTCTGGCCCTTCATCCTCTGTGTCTGTGATGCCTGCTTCCCTACCTTGAACCTGGTCCTTGAGGGAGTCAGGTTCATGGGGTCTGATTTCTTGCTCCATATCTACAGCCTGTTGTGGCCCACACATTGGCATAGACAGCCATGAGCAGGGAAGCAGGACTGAGTCTTTTACTGTGACATGGTTTAGTTTATCCCCATGGCTAAGGTTAGACTTTGATCATTCCTCTGGTTTATTTGCTGGAGGCAGACTTCCTGGGTTTACCTCCCAGCTCTGCCACTTACAAGTTATATGATTTTTGACAAGTTACGTTACCTTGTGAGCGTCAGTTCCCTTATCTGCAAAATGAAAGCAGCAATTGTTCACATCTCACAAGGTCTTTGTAAGAATTAACTGAAAATATGTAAAATACATAGCACAGTCCCTGGCACAAAGATACACTCTACATGAGCTATTGTGACCATTATTATTTCCAGATGTGTGAATTAAGGCCTGAGAACATTGTTCATTTCTTTGGTATTTGCACAGAACCACCTAACATCTGCATTGTCACCCAGTATTGCAAAAAAGGAAGTCTTAAGGTAAGCAAAATAGTCCGTCACTCTTACCTCAGGTTTGATTAGCGCCAGCCAATAAAGGACCTTATCAATGCTTTTTCCTGTCATCCAAGGACTGTTTCTGTCTGGTCTAATTTCAAGACCTGAATTATCTTGTTGGGCCACCTGCTAGGGATCAAATTAGCAGTGGAGTTGCCAAGTGTCTGCTTTCCTTTGTTCTGGCTGGAAACTCTCTGAGCTTGGTTTCTTCTCCTAAGATGTCATGTCTGCTCTTGAACTCTGTTCCTGGGCCCATCCTACCTGTGGTATGTGACCAACAGCTTTATGTCAGGAATGAGGAAGTGTTTGTAAAACTCAAAACTGCATACTTTCTCAATATTGAGTCAGGTTATGGTATCTCCTGGGAAGATTTATAGTTACTAAGTTTAATGTTTTTTGCCTCACATTGTATTGGCTAAACATATCAGATATGTTGGAGTCAAATCTGTTCAATGTATGAAGCTCACTATGCTTCAGGTTGAGTCACTGGTGATATTTTGAATAACTGTGTTTTTCAGGATGTTTTGAGAAACTCAGATCATGAAATGGATTGGATATTCAAACTCTCATTTGCATATGACATAGTCAATGTGAGTATAACATCAACTTATTTAAAGAATAAATATGATAGTGTTTTTGAATTGTTCTATGTCTTGAATGAAATTGAATTGTAATCTTTCCTGAAAATTTTGGCCCTCTTCAGACCTCTTCTTCAAACAAAGTGATTCCAGCTGTAAAAATGACCACTTCAATCAGATTTTCCATTCTCTTCTTCCCTGATTACAATAAATATGGAGACAGGAAAGTATTTTACACTAAAGTTAGAATGGATGATAGGCTTACCTGATCGGGAAAGAGCAGAGTATTTACATTTTAGGTCAGAACTTTTGATTTCAAAGAGAATCTAATTACTAGACCATAAATGGAGCTGGGGTGGGGAGGTTCCTAATACTCCTTGCTGCTCCCTAGTCCCTGATGCCTTTCCCCAGAAAATGGATCAGTGCCGCGGTAACCACAGAGCTGCTGACCTGAGATGTGGGCTAGGGCTGCCGATCTGAGAGGGTTTATAAGCAGGCAGAATCTTTACTTGGGGCACATGGGGCTGTGGTGGCTGCAAAGAAGAGCAGAAAAATAATAATAATCACAGCTAAAATATATATAGTACCTATTTTGGGCCAGGCACTTCCTAGTACTTTATTAATTTGTTTAATTCTCACGAAAAATACAAGGTAGATCTATTGTTACTTCTATTTCACAGGTAAGAACATGAGGTGCAGAAAGTTCACATAACTTGCCCAAAGTCTTATAGCTACTAAATAGCAGAGGGAGGGTTCAGACCTAGGCATTTTCTTTTTTATTCTTTTTTAATATTAAGGTGGGGGGTTGTGAGGAGGGTCATCTAGTTGCATTGTTTTTTGTGTGTGGAGACAGAGTCCTCGCTCTGTCGCCCTGGGTAGAGTGCAGTGGCATCATTGCAGCTTACCGCAACCTCCAACTCCTGGGCTCAAGTGATCCTCTTGCCTCAGCCTCCCGAGTAGCTGGGACTACAGGCACACCCGGCTGATTTTTTTTCCTTGAGACGAGGTCTCGCTCATGCTCAGGCTGGTCTTGAACCCATGAGCTCAAGCAATCCAACCACCTCAGCCTCCCAGAGAAGCCAGGATTACAGGTGTGAGCCACTGCACCCGGCAGACCTAGGCATTTTCGAGTCCTACACCTTTAACCACTATACCACACTGCGTCTCAGTAGGAAGACCAGAGATTGCTTTTGTGTTTTGCTACAGGGAGAAGTCAGTCTCATGTCTAGGAGCCCATTAAGGGATGTCGGGGCAATTCAGAAGGAGGTGGAGAGAAGCCAGTTCCTATCACCATGAAGGCTGGGGGCGGGGGGATGCCGAGAAGTGATAGCTAGACCAGAGCCCGAGATGACTCATTGTCTCAAAGGGCCACCACCCAGGCATGCAGCTGGCAATGCGCGAGGGAGAGAGCAGGGTGGGCCCTGTCGGTATGGACCAGAACCCTGTGCCTACTTTCCTCCACCTGGGCCACATCCAGCTGTTCTTTCTAAGCTCACTGCATATGCTTTTACCACCAGAAGGGACCAAATCAGTGACCTGGGAGGGAGTCCTGGTGAGGAAGCCCCTCAGTCTGACACACAGCAGCAGGGCGAGGGCTGGTCATCAACCATCAGTAGTCCAGCCATCAGCCAGCAGGCTCCTGTAGGGGACAGCCTGCCTGGGTAGTGTGAGGGCTACAAGGGTGAGTCATAAGCGCTGTCCCCCCGCCCCGGGAGTATTGGCCACTGGCTCATTGAGTGACTCTGCCAGGCCACCTCCCCCTCTGGACCTCCACCTCCATGTGGGTAGAATGAATGAGGTGGGCCTGAGACACTGAAGGGCTTTCCTTCCTCAAGGATTTTATTGCTCTTTGTTTCTAGGGAGCTGAGCCTTAGGGCCTTGAGAGACTTTGATTTCCTAGGCTTTAGTGGGAAGCCAGCATATTGTTACCAAGCAAGGTAGACAGACAGAAACCTCCCTGTGACTGGGTCTCCGTGGACAGTCCTGGGCCAGCACTGTTATTATTTCATTAAAACTTGATTAAGTATCTGTTAAAGGTTGACCCTACTCTGGTCACTTTTGTGGGAAGATGAGGACTTGTTTCCAGCTTTAAATGGCTTAAAATCTAACTAGAGAAAAAAACCCCAAACAGTCTGAAAATGTACATATAAAATTCCTTAAGTGGCAGTGGGGGTTTGTGAACTGGGAGGACCTCACACGGCATCCTTTCCCACTCTGGGGTCTTCTCTGGTTCCCTTCACCCGCTGTTCCCCTCCCTTCCCACCAAGCCCAGAGAAGTGCTCTGGACTCAAATGATCTGTCTCCCGCCCCAGTCCAAACAGCTAACAGCTAACACATTTATATTGGGTGTGAAGAGCAAGCTAGTAAGTACGTTCTCACGAAGGCGTGAATGACTCGCAGGTTTGGCCTTTTCGGTGTGCGCATTTGGCTTTCAAGAAGCATTGACCCAGAGGTTTCTCTGGAGAAATGCCAGAGTGGGTGAGCACGGCACTTTGAAGGGGAAAATCTCCCTGGTGGTCATCACCTGCTCCAGGTTACTGCATCTATGCCCTACTCCACGGCAGGAGAAGAGAAGACAGCTTAATGTCTTGCTTTGGAAGGATCACTGCCTCCTGAAATGGAATGTGCACATTATGTGCTCATGTAAGGAAGTCACCAATGACACAATGGGCTAGGCCAACGCACATGTAGGCACTTCAAGGCCAATTACTCTGTCAACATTCTTCGAAGGGGACTGGGAGTAACAGGAAATGTACTGTAGCCTCTTAGAGTCCTGCCATGGGCCTGGGCACTAAGCCATGCTCCATGGGTCCCACTGTGCTTTTGGCTGTCACATACCAATCCTAAAAACAAGTCTTCTCCCTATGTCTATTTGACTAGCACCTCCGCTATACCAGATACCAGAGAGAGTCTGAGATTCTGGAGACTATTCAAGGCAACAAACATAATTTGAGCACTTAATTTGAGTCAGACCCAATTCTGGGCATGGATGGCACAGAGAAATGAGGCTCCTTGTCCTATCCCCAAGTAGCTCAACCCATTGGAGAGCAGAATACTTTTCTTGAGTTAGGAATGGACCAAGTAAGAGAAATCTTGATGGATTAAGAGGATGGAAGACAGTCTGGCATAGAAGTTATCTGGGGATTTTTGAAGCCCTGACTCTACCACTTACTGGCCAGGTGACCTTAACCTCCCTGAGCCTCAGTTTTCCTGTATATAAAATAAAGATAACATCAGTACCTACCTCATAGGGTTGTGTGAGGACTAAGGTATGTAAAATGTCTAGTGCCATTCCTACCGCATAACAGGTGTCTAATAAATGTTAATTGTTAGTATTAGTAGTAGTAACAGGATTACTACAGTTATAGATAACTCCATCACTAGTACTAAAAGAAGTACATTTTCTTATTTTAATTCCTCCAACAATCCTATAGGGTAAGTCTGCACTGTCCAAGTACAATAGCCTTCAGCTACATGGAGCTAATGGGTACTGGAATCCTTATCTAGTCCAAATGGAGATGTGCTGTGTCAAGTTTATACCAAATTTTGTAGACTTGGTTAAAAAAAAAAAATAGCCCACTAATATTTTTATGTTGGTTACATGTTAGAAATGATAAGATTTTTTAATACATTGGGTTAAATAAAATATATTGTTAAAATTAATTTCACCTGTTTAGCTCTTTGAACATGGCTACTAAAAAATTTAAAACTACTCATGTGGCTTGCTTTATGTTTCTATTGGACAGTGATTTTAATGATAAATTAACTTGATTAATTTTTTACTCCATTAGTAATATTAATATGTAGTCCATTTTTAAGAGGAAAAAACTGAGGCTTAGTGAGGTCAAGTCACCTGTCTAACTGGCGAGAGAGGTAGATTGGGATTTGTTGCCAGCATAAAGGCTGTGTTCTTTCTTCCATGCTATACTTGTCCTCTAAAGGCTGTGTTCTTCCTACTAAGTACCAGAGAGCACAAATGTGGGACCCAGAGGTAGGAGCCCTGTTGACCAGCCAGGAGTTTCCAGCAGGGCAAGAAACGTTGCTAGCAGACAGGTGGTAGAACTGCCAAAAGTGCATGAAATCTGGCACATAAATCATAAATCCTCTCATAGTTCTATTTGTTCTCTGACAATATACATAAAATCATACCTTTCCATCAAGATAGAAAATAGAGACACGTGTGCATCTCTTGGAGAGGACTGCACATCTAGGATTCTGAGCATCCCTAAGCATGTTGTTTTGCCTTAATGGCATGAGCTCCGTTAACATCCCAGAATGTAAAATAGCTCATGTCTGGGGTGCGCCTGGCACAAGCAAAGGCAGTAGGAAGGCAGAGGACACTTGTGTGTGTCAGGGACAGTGCTGCTGAATGGGGAAGTCTCCATGAGGTTGGAGAGAACTCTGGTGGACACAGGTGGCATCAGATTTCAAGCTTGCACCTTAGCCTGTTGGAGCCTTGCTGGAGAAATCCCAGAGGCAGCCCTGGCCAGGGCCCTCCAGGTCAGGTTGAGTGGGCTGCAATTCCAAAATGTGATTCAACTTTACCATCTCTAAAACAAACAAGCCATGCTGATAAAGGGACTTGGGGCAGGGGGCGAGATGGGGCGGGGTGGGTGTGTATTCACTCTCCTGGATGTTTCCTTATTGTTTTCTGTATTAGCTTGTATTTCTAATGCAATATTGGCCTCAGGGCTCTGGCTAAAGTGGGATAGTGACTCAGACTGTCAGCAAGGCGGGAGGAAGAGGTGAGTCCCCGAGCTGGTGCACAAGAGGCCCAAGGACGCCTCAGGACGCCTTCCTCACTTTCTTCCTTGCTGGGACACCGAGGGCCAGTGCCTCCCGTAGCCACACCCACGCATGACTCACTGCCCCTTCTCAGCTGGGTTGGAGAGTCACTGGAACCGGGTTAGGCTGTGGTGGTGTAATGTGCCTGGGGAGTAAGTGTGCTGTGACCCACACTCCTCCCTCCTCCCTCCTCCTGCGCCTTCCTCCCTCCTGCTGCACATTCCTCCAGCATCACCCAGGGCATAGGAAAGAGTAAAATCTTGTGGTTTGGAAGAGGCTGGGCTTCAGAGGCAATCCAACCTGGGTTTATATCCCAGCTCTGGCCCTGATTTCTTGGGATCGATTTAAAACCTGGAGTGTCCTCATTGTGAAACAGAGAATGAGAACATTAACGCATCTCAGAAAAGATTAAATGTGATAATTTGTATGAAGTACCCTGCATAGTACATAGTACAAAGTAAGAACCCCAAAAAGGTTTCTTGTTGTTTATTTGTACATCACAGATCCATATCACAGCGTGGATGTCCATGGTGTCATGTGGCTAAAATAAAGTTCTCAACCACTTCTCACTCTCTGCCTGTCACAGGCTTCTCTAATCTGCAAAGGGGCAGCTGGACAGTCGGTCAGGGCATGGATTGGGAATCAGACTGCAGGACTCTGAGCCCAGCTCCATCTCTGGCCAGCTGTGTGACCTGGGGCAGGTGAATTTCTTTGTTCCTCCTAGGGGTTACATGAGTTAGTTTAAGTCAGGGACTTAGATTGGTACCTGGCGTAAGGTTAGAATTATAAACTTAAAAATCAAAATCCAGTAAGACCCTTGAGGGAGGCGCTGTTATTTTTCACTCTTGCCTTGGAATCTCTTGGGTGAGGCAGGTGTGAGGCCACCCAGGCTGCCCAGGCAAACATAGGCAACACGGCTCTGTGATAGCCCTGTCCCTGTGAGATGCTGCGGCTCTCAAACTAAGTGCTCTGAAAATAAACCATTCAGAGATTCAGATTACAGATACCTAGAGCTTTCATGTCAGTATGTACAAGTCCAAGAAACTGGACATGTTGAATAAATATTATTTAAATGCCTTCTCACTGAAGCCATCAAAGATAAGAAAACAAGAAACAATTGGTCCCATCTCCCTGCACTGTCGTGGTTTGCTTCTAAAAACCAGTCGGCCCTTTCTTCTTAACCTTCCTTTTGCTGCTTCTGGGTCTGCCCTTGGAAATTTCAGAGAAATATAAACATCCGTTTCTCCAAAATAGGACAGTTCTCATTTTGCAAAGTAATTTCTTCTTCTAACTGTCCTCCCCAAGTAATTGTTTTCCTCCTCAACTCCAGACCTTTCTTCAAGCCCCTCCCTGCCCATGGAAATGCCCTACCTCCAGCAGCCCCCAACCTCTTTGCTAAGTGAGAATTAGCACTGCCTTTATGACTCACCTTCTTTGGAAAGTGTTTCCAGATTCAGTACCCTTTCCTCCATTCTGCTCACGCTCCTGCTTTCGGATCCTTAGCACCTGTGCTTGGCTTGTACCATATGTAATCTGTAGCTATTATAGGTTTTTGCGTTTGGGGCCCAAGCATTTTGTTTTGTTTTGTTTTGTTTCTTTAAGTTCCCCAAGTGACTCTAATGTGCAGCTAAGGTTGGGAACAACTGACCAGCACAGGTCTTGTCAGATTGTGTGTGTGCAAGAATCGCCTGGGACTCTTGTTAAAATGCACACTCTGATCCAGTAGGTCTGGGGTGGGGCCTGAGAGTCTGCATTTCTGCCAAGCTCCCGATGATGCTGCTGGTCTTAGGCCATCCTTCGAGCAACAGGGGTCTAAGCAGTCCCATCTCACAGATAGGAAAAATCAAGGCCCAGTGAGGTGAAGTGACTTGCTTGAAGAGACTGAGTAGTGAAGTCCAGACTTGAACTCATGTCTTCTGACCCTTGTTCTTTCTGCCCTCTTCATAAATAATAATAATAGTATGGAACCTGTGAGAACACAGTGGGTGCCATAAGAATTCTACAGTGTTCCTCACTTTTTCTGAGAAGTGCTCAAAAAGGACCCTTAAATGCATGTAATAGCATATAATTTGTAATATGTAGGTAATAAAATAATATTCTTAATTACATAGTGCTGTTTCTATATATTGACAGTCTCCACCATATTTATGCATTTATTATATTTATGTAATTTTTTCATTATAATTTACACTGGGTATTTACTTTGTGTCACGAAACTATGTCTGGTGTTTCACTTGCATTGTTACATTTAATCTCTACAACCACACTATGAGTAGGCATTTTCGTCACTTCCATTTTGGTAAGAAGAATGAGGCTTACACGGATAATGTAACTTGCCCTCAGCTAAGTGGTAGAGCTGGGATTTGAACTCAGGAACCTGACCGTCAGGATGTATTTATTTTAAGCTGGGCCTGCCTTCTTGGCTCCATAATGAGGAGCTGGAAATAATAGTTTTCTCCATTTTGAGTGTTCCTGCCCCAGTTGACTCCATGGACAAGGAGCTGTGCTGGTGGCTCTTGAATACATGAACACAGAGATGGGCACAGCCCCTGCCCCGGGTCTGTGTTTCTGTCCATCAGTCTCTCTGCCTTGGTTCCTGCCAACAATGTCACTGGCACCTGGTCTGCCTCATCTGCTATTCTCACCCTTGCAGGGCATGCTGTTCCTCCAC
This sequence comes from Daubentonia madagascariensis, assembly GCA_023783475.1. Lineage (NCBI taxonomy): Eukaryota > Metazoa > Chordata > Mammalia > Primates > Daubentoniidae > Daubentonia > Daubentonia madagascariensis. Next base: position 19,239,994 of record JAKFHU010002573.1, on the reverse strand, counting down.
AGGAGCCCGTTGCGGTCCCACAGCAACCTGAAGCCTTCCAACTGCCTGGTGGACGGTCGGATGCAGGTGAAGCTGACAGGATTTGGGCTGTGGGAACTCAAGTACGGCCAGACATGCAGAACATTCGATGAGAAAACTACTGACCCCTCAGGTAGCCAATGGCAGATCTTGCACCCAGTAGCTGTTGGCAGCGGGGTCGGGGTTTCCTTGCCATATCTGTGCTCCCTGATGCTCACTTGCCCAGGTACCTACAGGTGGGCCTTCCTCTGGAGCTCACGGGGTGATGTCTGGGTAGAAGACTGGTTCTCAACCTGGCTTAGCTGGGCCACCTGCAGCAACCACTGCCTTCTCTTTAGTCCTCTGTGTTTCCTCCTGTACTTATCCTACATTCTCAGTGTAGAATGTAAGATCTGCCAGTCACTTTAGAGATAACCGAGTTCCATAGTTCTCTGTCTTCTAGGTGGCTGGGTCCCCCCTACCATATCAGTTGAATCAGAATATCTGAAGATTGAAAACGGGGTCTGGACTTCAGATTTTATTTATTTATTTATTGAGACAGAGTCTTGCTCTGTCACCCAGGCTGAAGGGATCCTCCCATCTCAGCCTCACAAGTAGCTGGGACCACAGGTGTGCATGACCACGCCTGGCTGATTTAAAAATTTTTTTTGTAGAGATGCGGGTCTTGTTGTGTTGACCAGGCTGGTCTTGAACACCTGGCCTCAAGGGATCCTTCTGCCTTAGCCTCCCAAAGTGCTGGGATTACAGGTTTGAGCCACCACACTGGCCAGCATTGTTTTTGAAATGCTCCCAAGTGATTCTCATGTGCGTGTCAAGACAAGACCCACTGCCTCAAGTCCAACCCTCTTTTACATAAGAGCATATTGGGGCTCAGTGATCCTTCCTACTTGTTCAAAGTTACTTGAATACCTTTGAGTCTCACCTCACCTTCAGCACAATGTTCCCAGCCCTGATCCCCTCTCTGTAGGATCAGCATGTTGCCAGCAGCTTTTCTGTGTGAACGTGGGGAGGTTTCTGTGCCATATAATATGATGGCGTCTTATAGAAGACAGGGGAGAAACTTTGAAGACCTGCTAGGAGCCACTCCTAGTCCCCATCCTGTAATATATATGTATATACTTTCTTTTAATCATTATAACCTATGATGATATGAACCTACAGACCTCACTACAAACAAAAAAAAGTAGATATATAAAATATCCAGAATAGAGAAATCCACAGAGACAGATGCAGACTGGTGGTTGCCAGGGGCTAACATAGGGAGAACAGGGAGAAACTGCTCAATGGGTAAGGGTTTTACTTTGTAGTGATAGAAATATAATCTCTTGGATCTAGATAGAGGTGGTGGTCATACAACATTGTGAATGTGCAAAATGCCACTGGATTGTTCACTTTAAGATGGTTAATTTTATAATGTGTAATTATACTTCAATGAATTATTTTTAAAAATATAGGCAATGCAGAAAAGAAACAAGAAAATGAAAATCACCTGTAATTCCACGGTTATGAGTAAACCACCCTTAACACGTTAGTGCACGTCCTTCCTGGCTGTTTTCTCCGCGTTCCCACACAGACCCCTATCTGCTCTTCAGTCCGACATCATCAGTGCTGATGGCTCGGGGCTGGATTCTTTCCTTCCTCCTATACCCCGCTGGGGATGAAGGGGTGGCTTTCCCTGTTTTGCCCAGCAGTGCTCTCACTTCATATGGACATCCCATTGCTTTGCAGAGCTCTACTGCACGGCCCCAGAGCTGTTGCGGCTCCCAGAGACGCCCTGGTCGGGCACCCCAAAGGGAGATGTTTACAGCTTTGCCATTCTGATGCGGGAGCTGATCCACCACCCGGACCAGGGGCCCTTTGACGACCTCGATGAAGCACCCGATGGTAAAGGGGGAGAGCTGGCTTTTGTTGTGTGGGTTGGCTTTGAAATGTTTGTTTTTATTAATTGTTTGATTCATTTACAATTTATTCTATTCTTATTTTTCATTTTAAAATTTATATTATTTTTTAAATTTGAAAATTAATTGCATTTTGGTTACAAATAAAATCAAGGGATGCAGAATTAGATAATTTACTGTGTTATAATGGTCAGAGTGACCCTATTAGAAAATGAGTCAGATTATATCACTTTTCTACTCAAAATCCTTCCCTGCCATCCCATCTGGGGAGTGAAAACTAAGTCCTTCCTATGGCCTACAAGACCACTGAAGGCCTCTGAACCACCTAACCTCTGTGGCTGGCTGTATTAGTTTCCTAGGGCTGCCATAACAATGACTACAAACATGGTGGCTTGAAACATGTTTCCCATCATTTGCTATGACAAATTGCTGCAATGAGCAGCCTTGTATCTTTGCACGCATGGGTGAATACCTCTTCAGGAGGATTTCTAGCCGTGAAATTGAAGAGATACATATATTTTAAATATATTTAAAACTGTTGATGAATGCTGCTCAATTGCTCACTTACAAAGGATATATTCAGGCTTATTTTTTGCTGGTTGTCTCTTAACACATGCTGATGCCTGGATCTCAGCCCCAGAGATTCTGACGGTCTGGGGTGCTGCCTGGGCATCGGGGTGTTAAAAGCTCCCATGGGAGTCTAACACACCACAACTCAGGCTGAGAACTACTGTCTTGGAGAGTCAAACCCAGCCTACCTTTCTCCCCTGATTTTTTCCTTTTTCTCACCTTGCCTACCATTTCTAGCCCATCCCCCATGGCCTATAGCTCAAGTCTCAGCTTTAGCTCACTGTCTATTCCCTGGAGACTTCTTAAGCCAGGAGCCCCTGTGACGGATTGCAGTTGCTTTTAAACAGATTCCAGTTTTTAATTTATGACTAAATGAAGCAGAGGTGAGACTAAACCAAAAAGGGTGACTTAAAATCCAGGTGCATCTGACTTTGAAACCAAGCAGATACACAAATATTCACAGAGTGAACCCAGGCAGGAGGCCACCCACAATCCTTAAGCTCCGCTACCATCTGGTCTGTGTTGGGTGGGGAAGCCTGCGGACAATCAGTCTATTTCCCCCTCATTGTAGAACTCACAAAATTAAACGAGAGCCAAGCCATACGGGACAATGTGTCCGCAGGACTGCAACCAGGAAAAGTACAGTGTGTACCTAGTGTGTATAGACAGACACACTTCTTCCGTTAACCTCTCTTGAAGTTCTCACGCTCATTACAAATAGACCTGGTACTGAGAACTGAATACATATCGACTCTTTGCACCTGCCAGACCAAGGGTTCTCAAACTTTCATTGCGATCACCTGGAGTCTTGTTGAAACACAGAACTGTTGGGTCCTACTCGCAGGGTTTCTGCAGCAATAGGTCTGGGGAGAGGCCTGAGAATGTCTCAAGTTCCCAGATGATGCTGACAAGCCACAGTTTGAGGACTGGTCTTGGTCTGTGTGGTCCTTGGACCAGCAGCATCAGCGTCACCTGGGAACTTGTTAGAAAGGCACATTCTTAGGCCCCACTCCAGAACTGCTTCATTGGAAACTGTGGGGGATGGGCCCAGAAATCCGTGTTTTAGCAAGCCCCCTTGCGATCCTGCTGCACGGTGCCAAAGTCAATGAACAGTTGTGCTGATGTGACTGGTAGACTTAAGGATTATTTGGTGGCAGCAGCTGGTTAGATGTTATGAGACAGTATATACATGTTCTCTGAGGTGCAGACCCATGGTTTGAACTTACTCTCAAAGTGTTATATCATTTTATTGATTCTTTCATGGTATTTCTTAGAGCTAAACAGAGGAAGGCAGAAGGTGCTGTAGTCATTCTTCAGTCACTGCTTTTGGAACCGTTGCTGTTCCATGTCTCAAATTGTACTTCATTTGGGAAGTAAAAAACAATTGCCCAGAGTGCTTTTTAATGTTTCAGAATATTTTCAGGCATTAAAAATGTACGTTTAAACAAGATCATATTTTATGTACCATTTTGTAACCTGTATTTTTTATGATTTTAACTCATGGCCATATTTTATTCAGATTTTCTTAGTTTTTGCCTAATGTCCTTTTCCTGTTTCAAGATTCCATCCAGGGTACCACATTACATTTAGTCATCATATCTCCTCAAGCTTCTCTGGGAAAATTTCTCAGACTTTCCTTATTTTTGATGACTTTAACACTTTTGAGGGGTATTGGTCAGATATTTTGTAGCAGGTCCCTCATTTGGAATTTGTCTGATTTTCTTTTTCTTGACTGGGGTTATCTGTGCTGGGGAGGAAGACCACAGAGGGAAATTGTCATTTTCATCACATCACATCAAGGGCACGTACTATCAACAAGACTATCACTGTTGACATTGACCTTGATCACCTGGCGCAGGAAGTGTTTGTGAGTTTCTCCACTGTGAAGTCACTCTTGACTCCCTCCATACTGGGCCCCATGGTGGGAAGTCACTGTGAAGCCCACACTTAAAGGGTGGGATGTTAGGCTTCCCCTCCTGGAGGAGAGAATACCTACAGAAATTATTTGGCATTCTCCTCTGTGGGAGATTTGTCTACTCTGCCTATTTATTTATTTCTTCAATTATTTATTCATATCAGTATGGACCTCATGGATATTTATTTTATATTTTGGGTTATGATCTAATACTACTTTATTTATTCTGTTGCTCAAATGGTTCTACCTTTGGCCATTCAATTTCAGTTGGCCTGTGTCTCTTTGACGTACAGCCATCACTGTGGTGGTTTGTCTTGTCTTACTTTCGAGTACTTCCTTACTTTCTGGTATGATAAGATGTTCCGGGCTCGTCTTGCATATCCTACCCCCCAGTGCTAGAAGCAGCCAACTTGCCAATGAGCCCTGGCTTCTTTTGCTGGAGAACGGTAATAGGAAATAAGAACTGACACTGGGTGTGCTCGATGCTCCTGGGGTGTTGTTGCAAGGAAATGTATGTGTGTTTACTAACCCATATGCATACACATATCAATAATTACATTCACACATACAAATATATATATGTATATCTGTATCTATATGAAATTAAAGATAAGTTCATACTGGTATCTCCAAATCTAATTTATCAGCACCCTGGTTCATTTAGCCTCTTGCCTGCTTCTCTGTAACCTCCATCTCCAGCAGTGAGGACCCTGGCTCCCCCATCCACCACCCGTTTGCTTATTTGTTCAGTCCCAGTTTATATGTACAGTGGTTTCAAACTTGTTCCCCTGCATGCACCCCCATGAGAAGCAACAATGATTATGAACAGTTCCTTTTTTTTTGAAACAGGGTCTTGCTCTGTCACCCAGGCTAGAGGGCAGTGGCCTCATCATGGCTCACTGCAGCCTCGAACTCCTGGGCTCAAGGGATCCTCCTGCCTTAGCCTCCCAAGTAGCTGGGACAATAGGCATGAGCCACTATGCCCGGCTAATAGTTCCTTTTGTCTTTAGTTTTATAGTCTCTAGTCATTTCAGAGGTTGTGTCGGTCAGCACTTTTTTCCACCTATCCCCTTCAATGAAGTTATGTCATACGTTTGTAATACAGTTAGATTCTTTTGTCACTGTCTCTGTTCTATCTCAGGGCTGTCTAATTTCCTAATTGATATTTTTTAAAGTTTGAATTCCTTAAGGTTTACTCTTTGTGCTGTAAAGCTCTACAGGTTTTGGCAAATACATAGTGTCATATATCCACCTCTGTAGTATCGTACAGAATAGTTTCCTCATGCTAAAAAAAATTCCCTGTTCAACCCTCTCTCCTCCCCAAACTCTTGGCAACCTCTGATCTATTTTCTGTCTCTATAATTTTGCCTTTTCCAGAATGTCATGTAAACAGAATCAAACAGTCTATAGACTTTTCAGACTGGCCTCTATAATTTTAGTAATACACATTTAAGACTCATCTCTATTGTTGCACCCACAATATTTTTATACCAAAACATGTATACATTATTCTCAAAATATTATTTCTTTTACAACATCTGGTTAAGCAGAATCTTTAATAAATATCAGTGCAAGCCAAGGAGGAAATGAAAGAAAATAGGTTTACAAAATTGGAGAAGCCGAACATGATGGTAACATTTATTATTTGTTAAAATAGCTTTTTTCTAACATATTAGATGGAATGCAAAATTGCATAAAGCATTCTTTGGGGATTTCCAATACCAAATGCTTATCCACTTCTGAAATCATAGGGAGGTATGTGTCCCCTCAAGAAAAGTTCTATTTTAAAATATTAATTTAAAAACAGATTAATTAGAAGTGTGCCTCTATGTTGTACATTAGAATTCTTCCTTTTCCAGGAGAATTCAGAATATTTTTATTAAAATATCCAGATTTCTCTGGAATTCCAATCTATTCCATTACTTAGTTTCTGAACTTAAGAGCACAATTACTACTTAGACTGAACTGTACTAAGTTGTGCAAAGCTCAGACATTTGGCTATGTAAACCCAAAATGAATTTCAGAAATCATCAACCGAATCAAAGACCCCTTGGCGTCAGTTCCACTGCGACCTTCCCTGTCTGAGGAGAAAAGCAATGAAGAGATCGTGCTCATGGTGACGGCATGTTGGGATGAATCTCCAGAGAAAAGGCCCACTTTCCCGTCTATCAAGAAAACTTTACAAGAAGCCAGTCCCAAAGGGTGAGTTCGATGTGCAACAGACATTTTCTCTTAGGCATTTAACCATCAGAATTTTAAAATTATGCGGCTGTGATTGGCTCTATGTGACTCACTCCCTTCATTCATGCATCACATACTCGGTCCCTGCCACATGCAAAGCCTTGTGCTACGTGCTGGTTAAAGTGGCGTGCAAAATTCTCCCTTTATATCATACATATTACAAAAATGGATCCGATATTACCAACTCTACTGCCTTCTCTGTCCATTCCAGACATTGCTACTCAATCAAGGCCCTCTTTCCCGGGGAGCTTTGGCATGGCCTCAGAATCTGTTTCAAATCAGCATTCCCAGGGTCATAACAAATTGGGATTGGACTAGGGGATTAAAAATTATTTACCATCTTTTGAGTAGGAATAACTTAAATCATGCATGCCTTTCAAACAATTTTCTCAATGGTAGCTTCCTTCACTCCAGGATAATTGTATCATCCTTTGACACATTGAATATATGAAGACAGCACCATGTTAGAGGTAGCTTGTGTTGGTAGAAAGAGGCTCTGGGCTGGGAGTCAGGTGTCTACTCCTAATTTGGCCACTTAGCTACGCGTTCTTAACAAAACAGCCCTGTAGTCTGCATTTTCCAGATCATAGTAGTTTTGAAAAATTTAAAACTTTTTAATATTATTTTTAAAATTGACAAGTGAAAAGTTGTTTATATTTATGATGTACAATGTGATGTTTTGATTGATGTATGCTTTGTGGAATGTAAATCAAGCTATTAATAATTAGCATAATGGTACATCTCAGGATGGTTGATACATCCTGACTTTTTACTCAGAAAATATTGCCCCCATGTTAAGATAAGTCTATTTTCCTATGTAAATCTCAGCCTCCTCATCTGAAAGATGAGGAATATAAATGAGTTCTCTGAAGACCCTTCTAAAACAAAAACCTACAGGATCTAGAAGTGCCCCTTACATTGGACAATCTGAAAAGAAAAGAATGACTCATCCCAAAATCTGCATTTTCAATGGGATGGACAATATTGGGAGGTGGGGGATGGGCCATTAAGGCCACCATTTGTTGAGTGCTTGTGGGTGCCAGACACAGCCCTGGACACTTTGCACACATTATCTCCCTAAAATCCTCAGCACAACACTGTGAGGTATATATTATTATCCCCACTTTCTGGATGAGTAAACAGAGGCTCAGAGAAATGAAGGGTGTGGCTGAAGCTTGCAGACCTGGGGAAGGGCAGGCTCTGTCCTGCCACGTGGCCTCATCGCCACTGTCATTTCCCTGCTGTCCACTGGCAACCCTTCAGTAGGAAACCTTAAGGGCAAGAAATGGTTTCTTGGAATGTGTAGTTGGAAGTTGTGTTCCACTGTGGCCCTAAGGTTCTTGGAAGTAGATGTTAATATCTGGGTTCTTTTAAAGTCGTGTGAGCATACTGCACGGCATGGCGAGCAAGCTGGAAGTGTATGCCAATCACCTGGAGGAAGTGGTGGCGGAGAGGACCAGCCAGCTGATGGCAGAGAAGAGGAAGGTGGAGAAGCTTCTGTCCATGATGTTGCCCAGGTATTGCAAAGCATTGGGGGCCTCGACAAAGAAATCCAGGGAGTGGCTCTACATGGAAGGATTATTTCCATGGTTATTTCCATAAGAGGATGTCATGTTCTTCTGAAAGGGGTCCAGCATTTTGTGTGTACTTTGGTCCACCCTGTAAAGGGAGATAGAGGCAAACCGCCCTGAATCCAATGGGAATAGAGAATGTATTAATAAGTAGGTCTTTTACCTGGAAGGCGGCGGATACAGCAACAGGAGAGCGCCACTAGATGGCGCTCTAGTTCCATGAGTCCGACTAGTTGCTAACTCCGCAGTATTTCAGACCGTATGTCCAAAACCTTTGCACAGCGCGATGTGTACCCATGACTTCAGATTTAAAGATGGTCTCATTTTTGGCTTTGTTTTAACCTGTGCACTTTCTCAACACTTGGCAGAAGCATTTACTGTTAAAATTCCTCTGCACTTCTTGTGTGTCTTGACCAAAGAAACAGAGGAGGGATTTTTAATGTGAGATTTGTTGATTAAAATAACAATATTGATTTGTGAATTGGCAAGTGATTACATTTGCGTCCACACCTGCAGACCAAGTCTTTACAATCAAACTCTATAACCAGTACATACAGGGAGAAAATCATTTTTGTAAAGGTGTTTATGTGACCTGCTTTGCCGTTGCCCCCCACCCCAATTTATACCCACCAATTGTAATAAAATATCTCTTTAGAGAACATGGAGGTGGAGAAATGGATGTCAAAAGAATTGTTCTAGATGATGGGTTTTGTTAACCAAAAAACTAGACTCTGAAGCAAACGGACCTATGAGGGCAACTTTGCAGGGGTCTGCAGGAGACGAGGTGAAAAAGATCCTGTTCAAAAATGATTCCTTTCTCTGGTTTCAGCTTCATTGGAGAACAACTCATAGCTGGCAGGTCCGTGGAACCAGAATATTTTGAGTCGGTGACAGTCTTTTTCTCTGACATCGTTGGATTCACAAAACTGTGCTCTCTCAGTTCCCCCTTGCAAGTTGTAAAGCTCCTCAATGACCTGTACAGTTTGTTCGATCACATCATCACAGAGTATGATGCGTACAAGGTGAGATGCCGGGCTCCTGGCTGGGCAGGCTCATATGCTGCTTGTCGGCTGTCCCAGGGGCATGATTGAGGACCGCACTGACCCCAGACATCAACTAGGAGGAAGGCTCCACTTCAGTCCATGTTACTTCGTGGCAGAAACTCAATATTCCTGTTGGTTTTATTGGAAAAGGTCTTGATCAGTCACAGATGTATGGATCTGTCAAGAATCACTAGTTGTTCCTTCTGTTTCCTTCCATTATTTTATCTCACAGTAAACACTTCTTTAAAAGAGGCACCGACCTTCTACTGGCTAATTCCTCCCCTTCCCTCCTGAATATATTTCCTTCAGATTCAGAGAGGCTAGTATTTACTCTCCTTTAGAGGCTGTCTTTGGATCTTGTGTGGGTCTCACTTCTGTTGTCACAATCCTTAGAAATTTAGGGTAAAGATAGACTCCCAAGATTAAACTATCAGACTCATGGCTAAAGGGGAGATAGCAACACTTACCTGCCTGGTATATGAATATGGTCACCTAGAGTAAAAAACAATTTTCAGTGGGGAGGAGAGCAAAAACAGTAATAATCTGGCTTCATTCAAGTGGTGGTGATGATGGCTGCTTTATGTGTTTTCTGACTCTTCAGATGGGGTCAGATCATGACTCCAGGGACAGTACCATGTGCCTGTGCTCACACATTCCTGGTGGGCAGCCACAGGTGCACCAGCTCTGACCACAATCCCAGGGCTCTGCCTCTGCCTGTGGTCCCAGGGGCGAGTGAGATTTGGGGGACAGTGTGGTCATATCTTGGTGACACAGTGACACATCCTCAATGGTTATCCCCCAATGTTCCCCACAAATGACATTTCTGTTCAAGGGTAAAAGAAAGGATGGTATGGATAACCTTTAAAAGAAGATCACATGCACCCAACAAAACTGGAACCTGCCTTGCTTACAAGGGTGTCTTCTGGGATTTTCCTGTTAGTGTTACCTTCTCAGTTATGTTTTGCTTGAGCTGATATTAAAACTGGTTTGTGTCTCTAAAGGATGTTCTCATGGTGGGGAGAGGTAGCCTAGAAGCAGGCTAGACTTGTCGACTAGTTGACTTTGTGTAATTTTGGGGTAACCAGGAGAGAGGTGTTTTACTGCCTGGCTACTGCCTGAAATTCCACTTTTACCATGTCATCTTTGGATTCTGCTAAAGTGCAAATATGTCTGGAAAGGGCTGTAACTTTAAGCTTCTCCTTGTCGTTTCTCTATTGTGAATGAAGGATCTGAAAAGTGATTTTATTAGGAGGCTTGGTGGAGAAGAGGACAGATCAGGCAGACACATATGTTTATATACATATGTATGAATGGATATATTTTATATAATGTCTAATGCATACATATGTATAAATGTATGTAAGAGCCCCTGTGTGGGGCAAGGACACTTCAGGTTGAGTAAGATGGATTCCACTTGATGGATCCACCCGATCCTTCAAGATTTGCCCCATCAGGACACTGCTGCCTGTCTAGCTGGTTCTGAGTTTAGGCTGGGGAGATACAGTCACCACCACTGTGGGACTTGGGAGGAGGAAGCAGTGATTGTGGAGAGGAGGCCTTGGGGAAGGAAGGTTTTGCAGAAAAGCCAGGACAAGGGCAGGGAGTGGCAGAAATGCTGGGACTTGCATGGGATGGAGGTCAGGGAGTGTGAAGCCTCAATGTCTGGGGGCTCACGGCTGGGGACAAATGAGGGGCCTTGGTCTCTGATCCCCACCCCCACCCTTGGGCTCCCTCATAGAAAACAAAGTCACTTTGTTGCTTTATTTCCAGGTCAAGACCATTGGAGATGCATACATGGTGGCCAGCAGACTTCCCATCCGCAGTGGAACCCAGCATGTGGATGAGATTCCCACCAGGTCCCTGCACCTCCTCAGTGCCACCATCCACTTCCAGATTGGGCACATGCCCGAGGAGAAGCTCAAGCTCCGGACTGGCCTCCACACAGGTAGACAGAACTGATGGCAGGTGGCCGTATGGTCCAGGTATGGCGACAGGTAGTTCTGGGTTCGAGTCCTAGGTCCAAGGCTTCTAGGAACCTGGACGTTGAATGGTAACATCTTCAGGGGAAACGGAAGATTGAATTGTCTCTGCATGTGTCTTTCCAGTTAGCTAGGTTGCCTGGTAACAGCAAGGACATACAACAGCTCCAAGGTGCTGAACCAAGAATAAAGAGGAGACCCCAACCAGGGCCACTGTAAGGGGCTACCTTCCCTCCATGCCTCTGCATCAAATGCCCTTGGATATATTCTGTATTTGTCAAGTCAGGGGCATGTGATTTGTGCAGAAGTGGCCCATGCTTGGTTTAATGCTCTTCTGTCACTGTCTTGAAATTCTTAATAATCTTTGAACAACGGGTCCCGTATTTTCATTTTGCACTGGTCCCCGCAAATTACTTAGGCAGCCATGCTCCTACCTATCCTTCAAGGCTCAAATAAAATAAAACCTGATCCCCAATCAGAAGTAATTACTGCCATGTTTGTGCTGCTTTGGGCTTTGTTTACAGTTCGAGTTCACAAATAACATGGTCATTTATTGATCATGTTGCTTTCCACCAGGAGTTTGTGGCTTCTGCAGGTTGCCTCTTTGCGAACCCTAAGACATATTGCAAACCTTTGCCCCAAGAGGGCACTTAAGAAATATTTGTTGAACTGCATTTGTTGACTCCATGTGCATCGTGGCGTCCAGCCGTGGGAAATGCAACTGGTTATGCCCTTTGGTTCTCTATTCCTCAGGTCCCGTGGTGGCTGGTGTGGTGGGCATTACCATGCCCAGATACTGTCTGTTTGGGAACACTGTGAACGTGGCATCCAGAATGGAGAGCAGCAGTTTGGGTGGGTATCTTTGACAGTACTTTGTAGACACAATATTGCTGTCCCCCCAGTTGCCTATCTTTAACCAGGGGATATTTTTAGAAGACGCATTTGCATTGTCTACCATTTTCCATCTGGAGCATAAGATCATTATCCGCTTCAGGCAACACCGATCACAAGCTTCGTAGACAGGACTCTGCACTGTGCTCGCCATGTAAATACACCTGGCCTCCTCCTTCCAAGACTGTCCGTTCTAAATAGTCACACACACATATAATACTATCATTTAAATGAAGAACAGAGAAAACCTTCTCTGTGCAGGGCCAGACAGTAAATATTTTAGGTTTCAGGGGCCGTAGAGTCTCTGTCACAACTACTTAGCTCTTTGATTGTAGCTTGAAAGCAGCTGAAGACAATATATAAATGAATGGGCATGGCCACATTCCAATAAATCTTTGTTTGTAAACACAAGCCATGGTCTGGATTTGGCCCATGGGTGGTACTTTGCCCATGCCTGATGTAGAGTATATTCTTGGTGGTGCGGAAGAAATCTATGGCCAGGAACTCCGGGGAACATCACCTTCTTTTGGGTAGTTTTTGGGTAGTTTAATCGCATTGACTATTGCTAGGCACATTTATGCCGTTTATCAGTCAAGACACGTAAAAAAGAATTACTCGGTGATTTAAGTTTCAAAGAGTTTAGGTTAATATTATTTTGAGTTTGCAAATGTCCCACAATATATAAAAATACATGCACAAAATTTTGCCCTCTGATTACTTCGCTGTCTAAGCTAACCAAGTCTCAAACACAGGTTTAAACCTCTCTCAGACGTAAACTTTTTCTCACTTCTATGTAAATGTTTTTAGAATACATTTTTTTTAGGTAGAGCTACTTATATAGGCTCCAAACCTGATTCTAGTTGCATTTCTGGTTACAAACTACATTTTCAGTAATATGTCCCCAGTCTGGTCTCATCCCAGGAAGCCTAAGAAGCCCAGTGACCTTCCATCTATGGGGATTACCAACTTGCAAACAGAATCAGTTCTCCCTCCTGTTTCTAGACTGAACATACTATGGTTTGAGCAGCACTCAACAGTGTCTCAGCAATGCCATCAGGGTTGAGGGGCTCAGCCTTAGTGTCCCAGACTTTGGAGAGGTCATCTGTGACTTGCTTAATGAGAAGTCCTGGTGTTCAGAGAATGTGAGCAGCATAGGTTCCCTCTGCAAAGAAGCCCGCCCCGCTGATGAGTTTACAACTAGGCAATGACTGTTTTATGGCAGCTCTCCAGATCCAGGTCTCTCAGAGCACTGCAGGTGTCCTGCTGGCACTGGAAGGATACAATTTACAAAAGAGAGGCACCATTCCAGTCAAGGTAAGACGGGGCCAGCTGCGCCCCACCTAGCCCTGCCCCATTTGTGTTTCTGGTAGAGATGTTGAGGGACTTGGTGGGATGAATGAGTCTCCATAGAGTGACGCAGCGAGAACTTGAAGGTCTCTCCGGAGGCTCTCGTGACTGCCAGTCTTCTTCCTTTATTTCCCTCAAATGGTCAAACGTGGAACCTCCCACAGAGAACACCTTAGTCCCAGCCGGCCACCCCCTTATGGGATTCCTCCTGCCTCTGTTACAAATGGTCCCCTGGCTTCCTCTCAAGCTGGTCCCCAGCTCAGTTCCTCACACAAAGCAGCAGCAATACAAGCCCAGGAATTATAATGTCCCTTTTCCTCTGTGTCCCCTCACCTGAGTCTAAAGTGCCCAGGTAGAGGGGAGGAAGTCCATAGGTTAGCCTTGGAGGTACTAGAACCTCACCTCTGTACATTAAAAAATCTCGTCCCTTTTCCTTCATCCTGGCCTGGCTCTGTCAGTGAAATGTGCCATGATACAGTGTCATCTTCCCCTTTGGATTGCCCTTTCCCGGGCTGGGGGAGGGGTAGACGCTCCTCCTGAGATGTTTGCAGTGGGAGTGGTGGATGGTTACTGTGACACTGGGTGTTTGGTTGGGAGTGAACGGGAAGGGAGTGGCACCAACTTCCCCATCTGCCGAGCCTGGCCCAGGCACACTGTATCCAGTCCATGGGCTTTAGGTAAGAGGAAGACTTTTCTAGAAGGCAGCAGTGTAGGCCTAGCTTGGAATCCTGTCCTGCTATTTACCAGCTGTCTGATGCGGGGGCTTGGTTTTGTTGTATGCAAAATGGGAATGGTGATAATACTGCCCTGGAAGGGAGGATGTGACGAGTGAAGGTGATCATATATGTGAGGTGCTTCACCTGGTGCCCAACTCACGCTAAGAGTTCAATAGATTTTATTGTTTTTAAAAAAGATTTTCTTTGCAACAAGCTTTGGTCTCCATGGGCCCTCCCCGCCCCCCCAGGCCATTGCTGACAGCCCACCTGGGCTGATCAGCAAAGCCTGAGAAAATCATCAGGATTCCATCTGGAAGGAGGCCTTTCCCTGGCGGAGGCAGCTCCCGCGGCCCCAGAGGCCACGCTTCCCAGCCCCTGCCCTGTGTTTCCTCAGCGCCTGCCTTTGCTCCCACAGGGCAAGGGACAGCAAACAACTTTCTGGTTGAAAGGCAATAAAGGCTTCACTATTTCACTCTCCGAATTTACTGAGGAAGAAGCTCAAGTCCCAGAGATCTTGTGAGGTGAGTATTTTCTTCCAAGATGTGTGTGGAGTCACAGGAAAGTCTACCCTTCTTTGGGACACATTAAACATCCCATTTAAGAGGTGTGGTTCTGGGGTACTGAGCCAGGCCCCCCACGAGGGGGCGCCGTCTAGCTGGCCTGCTCTTCCTCCCCCAGCGTTCGCCCCCAGCCAAAAGTGAAATGCGGACTCTTTAGATGGTGAGCTCATTTCCTGGGGGGCCAGGCTGGCTGTTCCTCCCAGGCCTGTGTGCCTGCCCTAGCTGCCAGATACTTCCAGCCCATTAACTCATGAATTTGCAGTGAACCCTGTCTCATTCTGGGAGAGGGGAAGTGGGGAGGATGAAGCCTGGGCTGCAGGCCCTGCGCTGCCTTTCCGTTGCTAGGTGGCTGCACCCTAACCCTTGCTGCTTATTTTCCCTATCTGCTAATTAGCTTGCAAGGAGATGGGAGCCCCTTTCTGAAGGCATCTCTGGAATGTGTTCAGGGAAAAGAGCCCTAAGGTGTGAGCAGTCCTTGAAATCCAACAGGGCGAAGGCTATTCAAGCAGATGGCCCAGGGCAGTTGCAGGAAGGCCTGGTTCCCAGCCCTGAATTCCTGGGAGCACTGCAGCTTCCAAATGCATAATGTCCTGTTCTCAATTTATTGCTTTATTTCTTTCCTATCCACTGAGCAAAATCTCTTGCAGTCAAGGCTTGAATTTTAAGTGGAATGTTTCATTCATTTATAAAGAGTTAAATTTTTAAAAAAAATCTCCAGCAGAGATGAACCCACCCATCCATTCCCGCTATGACTGTTTTCCATGTTGTTTTATGGCGTGGTTCTTTTAATAGATTTACTGAACCATTAATGTATTTACAGTGCTTCTTTCCTCATCTCTTGTAGCTCCTTATATCCAGATATCCTCTGTATGGTTGCTCCTGAAGACAGCACAGCAATTTGAATGAAATATTGTGTTTGAAACCTTTTCCTGTTGAACTTTCTGTGACTGAAGGAGTGAGAACTAATGAGACCAGGAATATTTTCTTTCTTGCTGGACCTCTGAGCTGCCTTTCTGGAGATATTTTTGAGTTCTGTACTGGAAAATAAACTACTTTTTGGTTTATTAAAGGCCTTTGATATCAAATGTTATAAAAGGTTTGGTAATACAATTCTATTTTCATTGTGTTAGGCTCTGCTCCTCCTCCCCAAAGGCCTTCAGCATCAAGACTGATGCTTAGAAGGAGGGAAGACAGAAGGCATTTATGTGAGGGGGACAGGGGAGTTTCCCCCTGCTACTCCAGCATGGAGACAGTGGATCAAAATTTATCTTCTCATGCTCCATAACTTCTTCCCTTGTTTGAGATCATGGCTTCTGGACCCCAAACGGTTTGCTCAACCATGAAAGGAAACAAGGCCACCTCTGCTATGGGCCCTCTTAGAGAGCCGGGCCAGTCTCCATCCATCCATGCATCCATGCATCCATCCATCCATACAACCATCCATCTATCCATCTATCCATCCATCCATCCATCCATCCACACATCCACACATCCATCTATTCATATGAACATCTCATTAATTCAAGGAGCATTTATTAAGCACTTACTCTGTGTCAGCTATCACACTGGGGGACACAAGAGAATATGACCCTTCCCTTGATCTTTAGCTTGCAGTTTAGTTAGGGAGAAGGAGGCATAAATAGTAGTCATGCAATGTTAAGGACTAATAGAGCTATATACAAAAGTATAGAGGGAACAGCAATCCATTAATTAGAACATGATAGATGGAGGAAGGAATGGGGTCAGATAGGGCCGTGGTCTATTATTGTCCCATCTTTGTGTTTGTATTAAGTGTGTGCTTATCTGTTTCCTTCCAGCCCTGGTCCACGTGCTTACATAAGTTATGTTCATATAATAAAGACTTTATTACTTCTGCCTTTTTATTGAACACTATAAGCATTTGGCATCTAGACACATACCTACACATAAAAATATACATACACATGTGTGCATACATAGACATCGTGTGCACACACATGTGCAAATATAGGCATATATGCACACCCATATACATACATATACACAGGCATACATACACACGTCTGTGTATATGGAGAGAGAAAGAGTCTTTAGGGATCATATCTAGGAATTTTGATAAGAGCAGTTTCCTAAATCTACATCGAGTGCTTTCTTCTGTATCAGCCAAGGATACCTAGGGGAGAACGTGCTTTTCCTCCTCCTTTAATGTCTGTTTTATGTTTAGCACAAATGAGAATTTACAAAAGAGATTGTTTTGAGAGTACTTTCTCTTAATTTCTCAATAGAGAGGTTATTAAACAAGAAGGACAACTAAACATCACAGGCTCTTAGTTAACATTAAGTCAAAACACGTCCAGTTGCTGGTGAGAGAGATTAGGACTTTATAGCCAGGGGTGACTCAAGAGACATTTTCCCCCCAAATGTTAATCATACAAAATGGCTTTCCCTCCCTGCATCAGAAACCCAACACTGGAGTTTTGGAAATATAAATGCAGGATAGAATAATTAAAAGTCTGTGGTATATATGTGAGTCTAACAAGCTTTAGTTGTAGATACCCCTGGGAGGATTGAGGAATTGGCTATCAACATGATACATTAACATTGTAAACTGTAGTCATAGGGTATTTATTTTAGGCATTTTATTTATTCCATAGCACCGGGTAGAGATACAAAATCATAAAACATAATGATAAAATAAAGCAAAACTAATACAATGTTTTACTCTGACAGCTATTATGAATATGGCTACTAATACACTGTTCAAGAGTTTTTGACTAGAACCGATAAAATATGTCTTCTGTTTTTCCTGGCTAAAAATACTGAGTTTACAAAAAGAAGATCCCAAACTGGCTTTATGCACCAGCTTAGAGACCAAGTTTAGGCTACAATGAGTCATTTTTACTCTAGCCTATTGCTAAACAAACATGTACTTCATGTCTCCAGAGACTTGATAACTAATTTAACTTCTGAGTTCACCAACAAAAGTTGTTAAAAGAACCATCAAACTGCAGATTGCAAAACTTCTCAAATACGTCAAATACAGAAAGACAAACTGACATGTTTTCAAATGATAAGCCCGCTAATTAAGTCTGTACGTGACTAAGAAAAGAACTCAGAAATCTGGCTTTTCCTATCACACGCCAGCAATTTTCTACCAGGATTGGTTCATTCCATTTTTATTTTGTTGACAATGTCAATCACTGATAATGGCATATTCTGGATTACCAGGCTGCCATGTTATGAGGGGGTGCTACCACGTGATTTCACTCACTCTATTTCCATTTGTGTTTCTGATTTTTTGTTGGTTCCGTTCTAATGGTCATAAGTGAATGAGACAAAAACACATTCAGGCTTGAGTGTTTAAGTAAAGGCTAAATGAGGTCAGAGCATTCCATGCAAATCAAGATTTCTTCCTAGAGCAAATAGAGAGCATTGAGCACCACAGGGCATGTCTAGAATTGGGTCACCAAGCTCAGAGAACTTGGGTCATGGGAGTCACTCCATAGTCATGTTGCAAGTAGCAGTTTCATTTGGGCAATGCCACATTATAATGTTAAATTAATGTGAGTTTTGTTCTTTTTGTAGTTTTGTTCCTATTTAATTTGTAATTTTCTTTTGATTTTAGAAGTATATGTCAACTATAAAAATAAGGAGTTTATACCTGTATCATGTTTATGTATATTTAAGAAACCCTATTAAAAAAAACAAGTCAGGTTACTACTATGGGTTCTTAAGAATCTGTTTCCTTTGGATTACTCAGGTTTGAGCAAAACTATTGTATTCCACTCTGATTCCCACATCATTTCCCACGTGATTGGTTGAAAGATTGGAACTCCCTGCCTGGGGCTCAGCTCTGGTCCTTAGGTAGAATTACACAGCCTCAGTGACAAAGCCCCTTTTCAGCAAAGTTGGCTATTCCTGTGCATTCTGTATTTAGCATTGACCTTGTGGTTATGTCCTACATTCTCTGCAAAATGCTCAGCTGCCCCTGGTTGGGTGTGCGAATCTTTTAAAAGTAGAATATCTTTCAAAGGAGTCCACCGCAGCCCTGACTTGAACATGGGGAAAGGAGACTCCTCCCCCGGCTGCAGGAGAAGGACACTGGAGGTGACAGGAAGAAGTGGGGCACCACAGAAAAGCCATCACTGAATTCACAAAAATCACTGGAGCACATATGTGGCAAAGTGCTATTCTCTGCTCCCCAAACATGTGGTCTTCTGTTTGTTTGTTTGTTTGGCAGCACAATAAACATGAGTTGGTAATTTGCTGAGGGTGACTTTGGGCACAGGAGCTGCAGTGGCCCAGCTAACTCCTATAGCACGGCGCCAATCCCCAGCATCACGATGAGGTGGTGGAGAATACCTGTGGACCAGAGTGGGC
The DNA here is from genome assembly GCA_023783475.1 of Daubentonia madagascariensis. Taxonomy (NCBI): domain Eukaryota; kingdom Metazoa; phylum Chordata; class Mammalia; order Primates; family Daubentoniidae; genus Daubentonia; species Daubentonia madagascariensis. The sequence goes on along the minus strand of JAKFHU010002573.1, from coordinate 19,220,886 downwards.
GGGGATGGCGCTCAGCAACAGTTCTACAAGGGCAAGGCCAACTCCACGAAAGGGTTAACTCAACAAGAGTCAACTTAGGGGTCCCAAGTAGGTTTTCACAAAACTCTGCACATTTTATACAAAGTCAGTTTTGCTCATCCCCTGTGGATTCTGTAGCTCATAGTATCAGGGCAAAGAGCCCAGCAGATAAACCCAGGTCATGGACCTCGGACAAATAGGGGTCTGAACTCGATAATACAGTGATAGCGCATTTCACTCTAGGGTTTTTGCTGTAGAGCTTTCTTTAAAGATTATAATCTAGGATTGGAGTTTTAAAAGTTGATTTACGTGATTTTCCTATAATTATGAGAGCAAAGTCTGCCTCTGTGAAGTTAGTAACAAATGGAACTGTCTTATCCCACTCCTGAAGTAACTGCCCACTCCTCATCATTCAGGTGAGATCTTGGGTCTTAGCTGAAATGTTTCTTTCTCTAGGGGCTTCCCTGGTGGCTCTCTAATCCAGGTCCCCCTCCCACCCCACATACTTTACACATATTAGGAAGGGAAGGGGCTTTGCCTGTCTCATTCACTGTGGTAGCCACAATGCCTAGAACAGTGTCTGGTACAGTCATCATAATTATGGTTGACCCTCACTGGATGTTTGCGGTATGCTGGGCATCATTGTTCAGTGCCCTTAGCTGTCATTAAATATCCATACAACCATGAATGTTAGGGGCAATCATTAGCCCAATTTCACAGAGGAAACTGGGGTATGAAGGGGTGAGGTCATTGCCAAGGTCACTCAGTTAATGAGGGACAGAGCTATAGCAAGAACTCAAATATTTGTTGAATAAACAGGTCATTGAAAATCATGTTCTCCAAATGCAGGGACCCAAGCAAAGCCACCTGGTGATGGCTTTCCTGAAACTTGGGGGAGTGGGGTCCAGTTCTGCTCCATCCAGTGTACCCTAGCTCCCCCCTCCCTCGAGAGGTCAAGGGCTGGCTGAAGAAAGACATTTCTACATCTGTCCCCCCCACCCCACTCAGGTGTGCTTTAATGTGTAATTTTAAATCCTTAAAGGTTTGGTTGGGGCTAAAGTTAAGCTTCTTTTAAAACACATGTCTGCCTTTTACCAGCATTGCCCCATGACATTTCCCAAGGTATCTCTTTTCCTTACCTGAGAAGCTATAGAGACTCGAAAATCCCCTGCCTGTAGTGAGTAAAGAGAGAGAATGCAGAAGGTTTAAGAAAGGATCGTGGAAGGAAAAGTCTCAGAGCTGTGTTTCTAAAACCCAAACCTGACTGTATCTTCCCCTAATTAAACCACCAGGCATCCCATTGCCTTTAAGACAAAGTTTATACCAGGGTTTTACCAGGGTCTATAAAGGCTTCCTTTCACATTTTCTCTCTAAGGCATGGGTTGGTAAACTTTCCAGAAAGGACCAGACAGTAAATATTGTCAGCTTTGCAGGCCATACAGTCTCCGCTGCCACTAGTCCACACTGTCCTCGTAATGTGGATGCAGCTGTAGACAATACCTAAATGAATGAATATGGCTGTATTCTAACAAAACTTGCTTTATAGACACTGAAATATGAATTTCATATACTTTTTATGTCACGAAACATTGTTGTTCTTTTGATTTTTTTTGGAACCACATAAAAATACAAAAACTGTTCTTAGCTTGCAAGCCACACAAAGTCAGGTGGCAGCCTGGGCCTTAGCTCTCAGCCATAGTTGGGCAACTGTACTCTAAGGTTTAGCTGCTATAGCCTCCTGCCTTCCTACAGGTCTTGCCCACCCTTCATGTCACACCATTCTTCAGGTCATACTTTAAGATTATCACCAGAGGTCTTCGGTAAGCCCTGCACTAGGTTGAATCCTCTTGCCATATACAGGTTGAATATCCTTTATTTGAAATGCTTGGGACCAGAAGTGGTTCAGATTTCAGATTTTTTTTTTTGATTTTGAAATATTTTCATCATACCAGTTGAGCATCCCTAACCCGAAAATCCAAAATCCAACGAGCATTTCCTTTGAGCATGACTTTTGAGCATTGTGTTGGTACTCAAAAATTTTGGATTTTGGAACATTTGGATTTCAGGTTTTTGGATTAGGGATGCTCCACCTGTATTCTCATAGCATCTGCCCACCCTCACACCCTTTAAGAGAAATCTCCCTTTCCTTTAGTGTTTTTAACATCTCTCTTTTTGCTGGACAATAAGTTCCTTAAGGACAGGGCCTGCATGTGTCCCATTTATTTCTGAACCCCCACGCCCAGCCCATGCCAGGCACGGTGCTAGATGGTCAATAAAGGTTTGTGGACTTGCACGTGACATTGCCAGGACATTTCCGTTTCTATTATTACTGTTCACTGCTCTGAAAGCACTTTCTTGGGGCATTGGAATCTAGGCCACAGATAGAACTTCTCAGGGTTGTTAACAAACCTGGGCTCCTTGGTTTGGCTTGCGCTTCTCCCCACCCCCCCGGAGGACTCGAGGAGCAGGTGAAGGTTGTGCCTACAGGCACAGCTGGTTTGGCAATTCGGTCAAAATGCTCAAACTGGCTGTGCCTGTGGACGCAGCCCAGAGTGAACGCAACCATTTGGAAAACAGAGGAGTTGCTTACTCCGCAGGGAGAGCTCCACGACCAGGACGCCCCCAGTCTGGTCCCGCAGGAGCCGCTTCCTTTTATCGCAGGTCTGAGGACCCAGAGGGGTGGGGGTGGGGGGGTGGATGAGAAATGAACAAAGGAGAGAAAGAGAGAAAAAAAGAGATTTAAAAAAGCCACAAACTGGATGGAGTCAAGATTCCCCAGTCAAGCGGTATTAGTTACCTTTTTTTAAAAAAAATAACCCAGGGAGACATTTTTCATCCCTTCTCCAACTTGAGTAAATGAAGAAAGCTTTACTTTATTAGCTTCTCAAGTGGAGAAAACCCTGCTGGAAGAGGTGATTGGGTGTGGAAGGGCTGACACCATTGCTTTGGATCAGAACTGTTTCTTTTGATAAGCCTTTTACATACGGTTACTCCCATCACAGTGATTTGGGAAGTGGACGCTTGAAAAATGTGCTCTGGTTCATATTATTTTCTTTCCTTTTCTTTCTTTCTTTTTAAAAAATACGGCGTCCATACTCATCCTTTGATCAACCGTACAACATCTTTCCTGTCCTCCGTCCTCTCCCTGGCCCTGCACCCTCTGGTTCGTCCCCTTGTTCTCTTTGTGCTCATAAAGGGCCGTTTTCTGGCCAAAAGAATGAATAGAAATAGAGATTGTAATCTTATTTTTTTGGTCACTATAGGCTATGTGGGCAGGTGGCCTCTTTGGAAACACTGAGGTCTGTAGTCCAAAGAGACCAGAGAAGATAACAGTTTGGGATTCAGCACTTTTAAGTGTCTGAGGTGGTGGTTCTCAGACTTGACTGAGCGCCAGGCTTCGGACAGCTTGTTAAAGCACACATTTCCTGGGCCTTCCTCTCACACAGTCAAATCAGCCTTGATAAGGTCAGGAATTTCTGCAGCATCTCTCTGGAGTTGCAGAGATGGACCCTCAGGCTGTTCAATCAAGACTGAAAGCGCCCACCTTTTAAGTTATGTCCAGAGCCTGTGCCTGCCACCTAGATCTTGAATTTCTCTTGCACTTTGCAGCATCTGCCCCTAGGCCCACTGCCATTTCCTCCAGAATGCCCTCAGCACACTACTGTACTGGTCTGGTTATGATTTCCCAGCTCAAAATACAGCCCCCTTCGGGTAACATTGTCCTTTAGGAGACAGGTGGCTCACCACGGGGCAGGAGAACTTCTCACTGTCGCAGATGAACGTCTCACAGTGTAACCAAACCTTGGAGAGTTTGGGGATGTTCTGGAACCGGAAAGCATTGAATTGGAAGGTTGCCCTGTGATCTTTCCCATTCTCATGCACAAGGACTGTGTCATCCGTGGGGCAGCTGAGGCAGATGCAGGAAGGAAGAGACAACTGTCACCACACGGAGCTCCAGCAGGTCCTGCTGGGGCCAATTTACACACAACTGCACTTCCCTAGGTCTTCACATGGTGCCTTACCCTTCCCAGGCACTTTGGCTGGCAGCATCTCACTTGATCCTCACACCCGTGAGGTTAAGTTGAGGAGATATGAGTTGGATACGCTGTCTCCATTCTACAGACCAGGTCCAGCAGGAGGGGAGTGACTCATGAGACACCACACACCTGGTAAGTCACACCTCTGTCCCAAAGAACTGGTATGCGTCCAGACCCCAAGGGTAATACAAGAAAAAGACAGTGGTGCCAGGATAGCATTTCCCAGTGTTGTTACAGCCGCCTAAGCTCAAGTCACACCCAGTGCATTTCTATGTGTGTATTATGAGGTTCTGCCATTGGAAATTAGAATTTATGTTATATTATTTAAATTATATATATTATATAGTTACCTTTGGAACAATGTGGGCATATTTTTAATATAAGCACAGAAAAAAATTACTGGAAGGATACCACCTAAATGTTAACACTGGCTGTTACTGAGTATTGATATTATGGGTGATTTTGTATTTCTTCTTTGTATTTTTATGTATTTTTCCAAATTCTCTATAATGAGGATATAATATGTGTATAAAGTTCCAAAATCCCAAAGGTAATAATTCAGCAAAAAAAAAAAAAAAATGACACAGATGGGCATTTATATGAACCAGTGGTTCTCAGCTGGGGGCCATTTTGTCCCCTAGGGGACATTTGACATTGTGATTTTCAAGACTAGGGGGACAGTGCTGCTGGCATCTAGTGGGTAGAGGCCAGGGATGCTGCTGAACATCCTACAATGCACAGGACAGCCCCACAACAGAGAATAATTCCACCCAAAATGTCAATGGTGCCAAGATTGAGAAACCCTGGTTAAAGGAAAAATACTTTTCCATTTAACAAAGACACACTGATCGCCTGTTTAAGTGCCATTTAACTAGGTGTTGGGAGCAGACACCATCGTTCTTACTAATGTACAGGGAGGCCCACCTGAGTGTGGGGGCTTGTTATCTGCAGGTGACAAGGGGCACCAAAGTCTATCTCCCTGTGGGGGAAGGTCTATGGGTTGAAAAGCTCAAGACCAGTGGGCAGTACCATGGTGGAACCCAAAGTTAACGCTGCTCCGAAGCATCTCTCTGACTTCATTGTAAATCCCACTCAGCGCACGTACCAGAGAGGGGTCCAGTTACCCCAGAACACCTTCAAGATGTGCCCCCCCATTCCCTTAGAACCAGACATTAGGGGTCAAATTAGGGGTAGGACCTCAGGGTGGCAAGCCTGATAGTGAGTGACGTAAGTGGAGGCTGTACCTTCATTTCTGGACCAGGGGCAGAGCTCGTTCTGTTTGTGGTGGCCTCTGAGCAGTGATGAAGCTGAGGACGTTTTCCAAATTGTGAAACAAGACTCTTGTAGGAGGATCATTTGGTCAATAAACCTGAGATCCTTGTATGAACTCAAGATGTGAGTCCTTAAAATAGCTCTTTGCAGCCAGAGTGCCCAAGCATGGTGTCGGCCAGTGGAAAATAATGTAAACAGAGCTTTGTCAGAGGGCGGGGAGGATGCTGATAGCAGACAGGCCTAGATGCCTGGCACTGCTGCCTCTTGGCAATGGCCATGGCACCTGCCCCTTGGTGTCAGCTACCTCTGGATGGTGGAAGCCCACAGGAGGCTTTTACACTGTCACTGCATGAGTCTCCTTTTCCACAGGGGATTGCCCTTTGAGATGGGTGTACTGCTTTAGGTGCACTCATGTGCAAAGGAAAATTCCTGATGATATAGCTATTGTAATCTCTCCAGACACACTTGAACACTGAATTTTCCCATAGGGGCCCAGGGTGAACAAAAATCATCTGGAAGGTTGTGGGAATGGACTTTCCAATCCTCCCCTTTGGCACTGGCCTTTGCGCATGTATCTCCAAGCTCAAGTTGCCAAATCAACTAGGCAGAATATAGAAATTGATCAGGACTTCTTAAATCTGGCTATGCTAATATGCAGATTCCCAGGGTTTCCCCAGAGACCTTCTAACTTGGTAGGTTTACGATGCACCGGCATGTGTAATAGGAACCCTAGGTAGTTTATATGTACACTAGAGTTTGAGGATCGCTTGTACAGACCACCCCAAAGCTACAGGCATGTGTTTGTTTGTTTCTGGCCATATTACACATCTGTCATGTGGCAGCAACAACACCAACTATTTACAGGAAGAGGATCCCATGAGTGGTAGAAGCCATTGCCCAGTATGACCACTGCCTGAGGGAGGTTCCCGGTGCCTGATGGTAATTTCAGGTACCTGTAGGTCAGTAATTTATTTCAGAATTCTTGAAGTCATTTGATGGCACCATTGCCAACAGAACCTAAATGAATAGAATCATTCAATGGCAGATGTGAAGGAAGTACCCTAATTAAGCTCCCACCTCCGCAGGAGGCTTTGCTGGGCTGTTTAGGGGTAGCTCTACCCAGGCCGCTCAGGAGGTAGCACTGCCTGAGTGTGAACCCCAGATCTTCTCCTTGCTAGCTCCAGACCTTGAGCAAGTCTCTGGACCTGTCTGTGCCTGTTTTCTCATCTATAAAATAGTGATTATTATACTATGTACTTTATAGAGGGTTTAATGACATTTAAGTAAATTAATATTTGTAAAGTACTCATATAGAACAATGCCAGGTATACTGTAAGAGCTGTATAAGTGTTTGTCAAATAAAAACAAAGGTCCAAAGTAGCTCCACCTTTGTTATTTAATTTTCTTTGTCCCTGGCTGCAATTTTTACTTGGCCTGATGGGTTCTGATGATAACATGGCACAGAGGTCTGCTTTGTCTGGGGAATGGCCTCTTCTTTGTTTACTGTTAATTGTGTGGATGACGCTCACATCTCCAGTCTGGCTCAACCTCACCTCTGTTTTCCAAGGTTACAATTCTAAGTACTTGTGGATAGTTGTTATCTGAAGCTTAATGTGCCCATCCCTGAACTGAGAGAGAATCCATACTCCCTTGTCCAGAAACCTCCTTTCCCAACAGCCAACAAACACCATTCCTCAGCTTTGTAGTGCCCAGATATAACAATACAAAGCCATCTTTGCCACATGTTCCTCAGAAACTTCCTGTGCGTCCTATCCAATTAGTTCCTAAATATTTCTCACTCAGAGACAAAGGATAATGGGTACAGAATATAGTTAGATAATTAGATAGAATGAACAATATTTGACAGCACAACAAGGTGACTATAGTCAACAATTAGTTAGGGTATACTTTAAAATAACTAAAAGAGTGGAATTGGAATGTTCCTAACACGAAGAAAGGACAAATGCTTGAGGTGATGGATGCCCCAATCACCCTGATTTGATTACTACACATTGTATGCCTGTATTGAAACATCACACGTACCTCATAAAGGCAGACAACTATTATGTACCCATAATAATTAAAAACAAAAAATTAATTGGGAAAAAACCCTTCTCCCTCCATTTTATGACCGTCTTTCTGTTCACCTGGCTACAACATCAGTTCATGTCTTATCACCTCTGTGCAATAACTACCACAGCCTCTGAGCTGGTCTTCCCACCTTCCATGCACTGTTTCTGAACCATCCTACGTATGATGTCCAGAATAGTCTTTCCGTGGTGCAATTCCAATACTACTTTAGTCCTCTACTCCAGATTTTAAAGGCTTCTCATTATCTACTGAATTAATAATAAAAATAATTTTATTTAAATTGCTTGGATACAGATTATCCAGTCTTAATTATCCCCTCCTGTGCCTCAGTTTCCTCATCTGTAAAATGGGGATGATAGTAATACTACCTTCCTATTATAAGGCTTCAATGAGTTAATATAGAGTAAAGCTCTCAGAACAGTACCTAGAAAGCACTACACAATGTGTCCTTGTTCTTGTACATTGCCTGGAAGCACAGAAGATGCCACTCATGTCACCCCCACAGGCTTCACCTTTTCCTCCCAAGTGATCTCGAGCCAGAGCAAAGTAGCCCTGGATATACCTGGCTCCACTGCTCAGGCCTGTCTCTAGATAGTGGTACCTACCCCTTGTTGATCAGCTGCCACTGCAAGGGATACATGAAGTCCGCAGAGGGTGTGGCCCAACAGCTGTTCAAGACTACTTTAAACCTGGAAATAAACAAAATGGCATTACTTTGAGCCAGAGAATCTTATGCCTAGAAACATTTGGTGATTAAAAAGTGTCTCTGTCTTTTTTTTTTCTTTTCATTGTATTTAAAGATATAAATCTAGAGGCAATGTACTTACCTGATGCTTAACCCTTTGGCTTCTACTCCTGCAAACAGATCTGAACCGATTTCAGATGTTTCCAGGACAAAGGGGGCTTCTTTCTTCGTGGAGAACTTGGCATTCTTTGGAAGGAAATTAACACTGGGCGTTATGACCTCTCAGACTGAGCAGGTGGGTCTGGCAGGAGCAGATGAATTGGAATGGGGTAGGGGTGAGAATTAATCCAAAGACATAAGTGCATGAGACCATAGAGCGACCCTCCAGGACCAGAGAAGCCATAGCTCCTAGGATGCTAGTGCCATCTTAGAAGGGACAAGGACATCACATATTGTGCACTCGCTGGCCACGGCAATACACATACTGTATGTATGTTTCATTTATGCCAATGAGATTTGACTGATGAGAAAAAAGTGTAGCTTGGGGACATTGAGGCACTGTGTTTTACTGAATATACACAGTGCCGCCCTGCCCTTGTTCACTTCTGCTTTTTGCCTGAGCATATTTCAGCCTGGGTTGGAAAGTTTATGATCTGATTCTCAGTAAAATTAACAACCACCACCACCACCACCACAGCAACAAGAACAACCACAACTTATTGATCGCCTACCACGTGTGGGGCACTTTTCTATGTATTCAGATAGTTTCTATGTCCAGATATTCTGTATATTGAAATACATTAGTGAACAAAAAGCAAAGATATCTGTCTCCAATGAGTTGGCATTCTAGCAGAGGAGACCGATGATAGACAATAAGTCAATTATACGGCACGTTATGATAGAATGTAGTACGTTATATAGAAAAGCTATAATAAACGTAGAGCAGAATAAGGCGGATTAGGAGTGTGAGGAAGGCCAGGGTGCAATGTCAAATACGGTGGTCGAGGACGTGGCATTTGAGCAAGGCTTGGAGAAAGGGAGGAAGGGGGCCATGCAGCCACGCGGGCAAGACTGCTTGAGTCAGGGCACCAGCCCTGGGCCCTGGCAGGACAGCAAGGAGGCCAGCATGGAGCAAGTGAGCAAGGTGGGGAGTGGAGAGTGGGGATGGGTCAAGGTTAGAGAGACCACGGGGGTAGATGGAGAAGCTGGGGCTGCAGCTCTGAGTGCGCTGGGGGAGTCATCACCACATTTTGAGCGGCAAGTTCTGATCACTGGCTTGGCGTGGGTGGTGTTCACCTGCCATCTTCATCAGGACGTCCTGGGCAAGTCATTAGGAATAACAGCAGTGTTTCCAGTGGACTTACCCAAAGGAAGTTGATTTCTCCATTCTGTGAGTCTTGGTTTCATTCAACTCTAGCAACAAGCTTGAACTACTCTGTGGCCTCCACAGACAAAAGCATTGTGATGGGATGGTGAGGACCATGGGTCAACCTTAGCTCCCACTGCTAACTTGGGACATACTACAGGCAAGTCAGCCTTTCAGGCCTCAGTTTCTCCATATGCAAAATGGAAATAACCTTTGGGACTTTATATAATAGAAGAATAAAGCTTAGACCAGGGTGCTATTTAAAAGATTGGGCTTGGAGATTTACAGAACTGCAATAGGAAGACAGTGGCAGGAGGAGCAGATGTTCAGCAAGGATGCCTAGTTAAGAAGGACTTTACTCCTCACGTGTCAAACACACATGGACATTACTGAGAGGATGCAGAGGCTCTTCCCTCTTCTAGCACCTCTTACATTATTTTACAGACTGGAGGTCCAGCCAGGGCTCCCTGACTCAGTCACCTAAAAGTCAGCTGTTTCCCTCCCATTTGTCAGGCCCTGCACCATTTAAAATGGCTGCAATAATTAAATAATAATGTTCTTAATCATAAAGGATTTACTAGCTTAATTTGCAGGTTGAAGTGGCAGATTTACAGTGACTTTTAAGGTCCTTTATTATTTTCTGAGATTTGTCATGTTTCAAGAGACCATTTCAAATATGAGAACTAACCTGGGGACCACAATGTAGTCCTCAACCAGAGGTACTCCTCCCAACTCTCCCTCCCAGGGACCAGCCAGCAGAATATTAGAATATTAGGATAATGCCTCTATTCCTGAGGCAACCTGCCTGATTCTGTTACAAAGCGGAGAACAGAACCAGCTCCATTAATTCAATTTCTGACAAAGAATACTTTTAATGATCAGGTTCTCCACTTTCTCTCCCAACATCTAAGGCAATGCTTAGCATGATTTTTCCCTACTTTCTTTATGACATGAAAATTAGCAACTGATTTCCAGATTAAGTAGTTCCTCCTTATCCACAGGGGATATGTTCCAAGACCCCCAGTGGATGCCTGAAACCATGGATATACTGAACCCAATATATACTATACTTTTTGGATCTGACAACTGAGACAGCTGCTGAGTGACAAACGGACAGGTAGTGTCTATAGTGTGGATATGCTGGACAAAGGGATGATTTGTGTCCCACGTAGAACAGAGTGGGATGGTGCGAGATTTCATCACACTCCTTAGAACAGGTGTGTAATTTAAAACTTGTGAATTGTTTATTTCTGGAATTTTCCATTTCATATTTTTGGACCATGGTTGACTATGGGCAACTGAAATTACAGAAAGCAAAACCTTGGATAAGGAGGGACCTGGAAAGTTTATTTTGGCAACCCTGGAAACATAGAAATACCACATAAACTACTCATTCATGGGAGAGAATGGAAGACCACCTTGAGAAATCCTACCATCCAGTCCTCTCACTTTACCAAAAGGTTGAATCACAACTAGCTAGTGACACAAGTTAAGGATGGGTACACCTTGTTTAACAGTAGTTCATGTGGAAAAATCTAGAACTTGCTTTTGCTCACAAACTCTATGCGAGATAGTGGTGAAAGTTATTATCCTAGGACATGTTCCTAGAGTCTTCCAGAAACTAGAAGGTCACCTCTGACCCACTGTGCCCTGCACTGGTCTTACAAGGTCTAGAACATAACATTTCAATGCTGGGCTCCATTTTTTAATAGGGACACTGACCAACTGCCATATTCAGAGAAGAATGATTAGGGTGGTGAATGAACCGCCAATAGTGAACAGATGTTTAGCTTGGGGAAGATGTTTAGCTTGAGATACTTGAAGGGCTGTCAGCAACGTAATTACATGATTTTATTTCAGAAGACAGAACCAGGGCAGTGGGCAGGAGTTAAGGGTCTCAGATGTCATACGGTGATCTATAATGGGAAGGCCCAAATCACCATTGTCTCTGGAAGAGGCAGGGAGGTTACCCCTTAGCAATCTTGTAGAAGGGTTTCGGGCTTTGCGTGGAAAGTCAAATCTGATCACCTCTGAGGTTTGTTTTGACTCTCTGAGTCTGTGATTTTGGCTTTTATTGTTTCCATTTGTTCCATCCCAAGCTTTTTCCTTCCTCTCTAACTGAGAGGAATGATCAGTACTGTTTTGATTGAATAAAAGTCAATCTAATCCCACACTGACATTGATGTTCAGCCCTATGGGGTAACAATGCTAAGAGCCCTCAGAGCTTCCGGTTTAAAGACGGTCAAAGTCTGCAGTCCTGGGAATGGCTACTTTCTTAGGCACTTAACTTGTGCCAGGCACTGTGCTAAGTGATTCCTAAAGATTATTTCATTTGATCTTTATAACAAACCTACGGGGCAAATACTGTCATTATCCCTATTTGACAAATGCAGAGATGGAGGCCCAGAGAGGTTAACTAACTTGCCCAAAGTCACACAACTAGTAAATGTGGAACAAGGCTGCAAACCAGTGGTCTGATGGCAAGGCTCATTTTCTTAACCACAGCACTAGGCCACTTCTGTAAGCTGACTACCTTCCTTTGTTTTTTGTTGGGAGTCAAAATAACTTTTCTCTAGGAATACCAACTGTGGGCCACTGGCAAGAGTGAGTGGGAGGGCAATGGAGAGAAAAGAAAGAGGAAGCAGCTACACAGACCTGGCGCTTTTGGAGCCCAGCATTTGGAGCTCTCCGAATCCTAAGCAATTAGCAGCGCATTGATTCCATTGTGTTATCTAGGGCACAGCTCTGTTTCTGGTAATTTGATGGAAATATATGCGGGAGCAGTTGTTGCTTCAGAAACACACAAGAATGCTCTCAAAGCAGGGGAAGGGAGGAGAAAAAAATACCAACCTCGTGGGTCAGGCATAGGAAACCAAGGTGGGAATGTTAATCAGTACAAAAGTTTCTGTGCAGCAGAGCTCCCTCTTTGGTAAGGTCCCTTTGTCCTGGAGGGGTCCTGATGGGCTTCAGGGGAGGTCTTAGTCTCATTTCTATACTAGTTCAAGGAGGTATCCTGTTAGTCTGTCTATCCAACCCAGAGAATATGCCTTTTAATTTTTTTTTTTTTAAAAGAGAATGAGCTCCTTCCAGTTCTAAGATTTGATGTTTGGTTTATGTCTGAAACTCAGCGCAAGACAGCTGATGGTGGGTGGTGATTTTCAACAATTCTGACATCTCTATTGCCAACTGTTGTAAAACCTTCATGGGATTATATCTATAATTTTATCTGTTAAAATAACAATGATTTGCTTCCAGACAGGGACTCAATAGTAAATGCAGCCTGTCATCAGGAAGTCCCCTGAGACTGTTGTCAATGTGTGGAAACCTATTTTCCTCTTTGGACAGCTTTCATCAGTGACTACAGTGGTTCCGCCATCCTTTCCTCACCCTGGTGGCCCACACTGTATTTACTGTCCCCCATTACAGGTCACGGGGCTGTACGAGATTCTTTTTCCTTTTCTTAGTACTTAACCACTAGTGGTATGTGGCTAGAAGCAGATCTAGATTTTGTGGAGCCTTGAAGCTTCTACAAGTTGGAGAGCCCTCTTTAATAAAAAGAGTCAAAATTTTCAATACAAAATTAGACACAGGGCTTTGAAAGGGGCTTGTGCAAGTGATGGGTCCTAAAATTTAAGTTTCATTCCCTTCACGGTAAGTGAAGTGACTGTGGTTAGGTGATCTGTGTTCTAGGCTGGGCACTGCTCTGAGCTACCTGTAGGGTCTTGGGCTAATCACTTCCTCCTTCTGGGCTTCAGACCCTCTTCTGGACTAGGTTATTCTAGGATCCCTTCCAGCTCTTACCTTCTGAGTTCAGAGGGTTAATAGTTTCCAGGCAGCAGGTGAAGCAAATTGAAAGAGTTCAAAGTTAATGGAATTCCAGGTAGAACAGTTTTTTCCTTTGGGAAATGAATGGGTTGGACATGATGCCCTCTAAGGATGTCTTCCAGTGTTCTAATGTTCCATGTAAAGATTTGTATTTCTGCCTGCATCCTTCTCTAGCCAGCTGGGCCAGTGTCTCTATGTGCATGTGTCCTCACTGGAAGCTGTAAGTTTGAAAAACAAAGCACCCCTTCTAAACAGCAGAGCCACTGGGCTAATGGCCATTGCATATTTAGTTTCTCTGGAGCACTTTATTTTGAGAGAGACCAAAGTGTGCTTTTAACTTCAGTATCAACATAGGCAGACTGCCTAAATTAGGCAGCAAGGAAACCCACTAACTGAAAGTCTTCTGAGACCAGAGAATTAGGCAGCAGCCCAACCCTTCTCCTCAGTCCTGTCCCAGGCATGAAGCTCAATTCCCTGTGCCAAATGGTTTTAAGAAGAACCAAATCCTAAATATAAATCTCTGGAGTGGGTTGCAGTGGAAACTAACCTTTATTAAGAGTCCAACATTGGCTATCTTACTATTGACCTTGCCTCAATTTTCCCATCTGTAAAATGGGAAGGTTGGCTTTATATCTTATAGCACTTTTTAGCTCTTCTATCCAGTCTATGAATCTGACTTTCTGCTACACCTAGTCTTTTTTTTTTTTTTTTGAAACAGTGTCTCACTCTGTTGCCCCAGCTAGAGTGCAGTGGCATCATCATAGCTCACTGCAACCTCAAACTCCTGGGCTCAAGCGATCCTCCTGCCTCAGCCTCCCAAGTAGCTGGGACTACAGGTGCACGCCACCACACCCAGGTAATTTTTCTGTTTTTTTGTAGAGACGGGGTCTCGCTGTTGCTCAGGCTGGTCTGGAACTCCTGGCCTCAAGCAATCCTCCTGCCTCGGCCTCCCAGAGTGCTAGGGTTACAGGTGTGAGCCACCACACCTGGCCTACACTTAGTCTTTAAAGAGGTGTAAAGCTCACCCAAAGCTTACATCTCAACTTGAATTCAAGAGTGAGGCTCTACATAGAACTTGGGGAAGAGTGAATCCTGAGGAAGCATCCCAGCATCTCCTGGAAAGGCCACAGGGCAGCAAAGGGAACCTGGAGACCACTTACAGTGTAGAAGTTGAGAGACAATTGGCTTTCAAATGTGCCCATGCTCCCGTTCTTCACATGAACAGTGGCCACTCTGAAAAGGGGAGAAAATTTTGCATAAGGACTGAAACACGCCTGACTGATAGGGACTGCAGTACTCATGCAAGGCAGCCAGGCCTCCACGCTGCAGAGCAACTTACCTCTGGTCAAAGGCAGCCTGGTTCACCAGGTAGGTGGAGTGGTAGGTGCAGGAGAAGGAGTAGTTGACAGGCTGGTTTTTTACAATCACTGTGCTGTCATTGGAAACAATGTGGCTGTAGAAGTGGTATATGGGTGGCTTGTACTAGAGAAAGGAAGAAGGCAGTCAGGGAGGCCCCGTGCCCCACATATGGGAATGTGGATTCTGGGGAAAGTCCATGAAGATGGCTCAGGAAAAAGCCCAATGGAGAGACATGAATGTCTGCCATTGACAGTAGCATCCACTCATTTTGTCTGTGAGTGAGCTGATACTTTTTATAAAGAGTTCTTGTGTCCGTTCAAGTAAGATTGTTTAAAATAATCTAGGTTGATGTAGTATGCTGAAAAAAATCCATATAGTCCTTGGGATCTGACCAAAAAGAACTGGCTCAAGAATCTTTTTCCTAGCATCAACTTTTTATCCATTTTTCCTGTCCAAATATCCTAAGTGAATGCTTCACCCGTCTCCAATTTCTAGAATGTTACTGTCTAGTTCTTTGCTCTTTCCTCCTTCTGACCATAGGCACTATTTCTTTTCTTTCTTTTTCGTTTTTGAGACAGGGTCTCACTCTGTTGCCCAGGCTGCAGTGGCGTAATCATAGCTCACTGCAGCCTCAAACTCCTGGGCTCAAGTGATCCTCCCGCCTCAGCCTGCCAAAGAGCTGGGATTACAGGCATAAGCCACCATGCCTGGCCCATAAACACTATTTCTGAGACTCTTTCCCTGGACTTGTTGGACTCTAAAGGCATAGAATATTAGCTGTAAGGGATATTGAATATCTACTTGAGAAGTGACCAACCTGAGACCATAGGGATGATTTCCAGCTAACCTTACCAAGATATACTCAAAGACATGATGTTTTGCTAATCATGCCTGTGACTCTTCCCACTAAATCACTGAATCTTTGTGAGGCTTTTAGGAAGGGGAGGTGGCCCTGGAAGCTCTTTGCTTTCATCTTCTGAGATCTGTAGACGTACAATCTTCTGGCAGTCAAGGCAGTAGGAATGCTAGACCACAGCGGGAGGGTCAGAAGACCTAGCCTCCCTTCATGACTGCATCCTTGCTGGTTCTGTGTTTCTGAACTAGAGACTTTATTGGGAAGTCTCAGATTTCTCCTCAGTTATAGGATACTTGGCAAGAGGATGTTTGCGTTTCCTTATAATCCTATGATTCCCCACCTTGGGCACTTCATAAGACCAAGTTATTAATTGTGTTATACTTCGTCCAAGAGCATACTTTCAAATGCTCTTCCAAACACACTTTATCACCACTTCAAAGCCTCGGGGCAGAGGTTGGCTCACACATCCGCCCATCCAACCCAGGAAGGATGGCAGCTTGTGAGCACAAGCTCAGAACCTGAAGTGCGTTGGAGGTAGGAAATATACTTGGTTCTACTCACAGAAGGTAACCTGGCTAGTTCTGGCAACAAATTAGGAGAATAAAAGTCAAGCTAAAAGAGTTATCTAAACTAGGCGGAAGAGAAGATTTCAAATAACACCACCATTCCCGGAAATCTGGGAGTCGGGATTGACAGCAAGCATCTCATTCTTGGGCCCAGTTGTCTCATCTCAAGCAACTCTGCATTACTCAGCCTGGCCTTACCTCTGACTGGGTTCCGCAATAGGACTTGTTTTTAGGTGATAAATCTGGAATTACAAATTGGTAGTAACCTCCTTCGTGGACCCCATTGTAACACAGCCCTCCAAGAGCCAGCTGATGCACTTCCCATCCATAGGGACACTCGGGGATTTTAGTGATGATGGTTTTGGGATAACAAAACACAAGAATGACATCTGGAAAGAGCACACATAGTTTGAAATCAGATATGGTAATTGTATTAATCTACATAAAGAACAGTGGATTCCAGCCACACCTGAACATGCAAAGCAGTAGGTTAAAATAACACTCTCCTTGCTATTGTTTACCAGCTGTGATGGAAGTTTTCCCCAAACATCAGTCATTGAATTTCCATTTGTATAATTTTTGCTACATCTATTTAATGACTGCACTACACTTAATATGTATTTAAAATCCATTTTAAAGTTCTAAATCTATTTTAAGGAATATATCTGTGAAACCACAGATTAGATGTATTGGATATATGTAAATATAATATATATAAATATAAATAAATATATATTAAAACCCCATGAAAATGAGCACTTAACTTAAAATTTTAAAGTATCAATTTCATGCATAATATTATAAAACACTGATTTATGGCACAGGACAGAAACTCAATAGTCGAATAAAAAATGTGAAGATGTTTTTAGTATATGTATATAGAGAGAAAGAAGGAGAGGGAGAGGGTGAGAGAGAGCAAGCGTTTTCTAATTATAAAAAAGTCCAAGTTTATCCATGTAACAAATTGTACTTGCACTCCTTAAATTTATACCAAAAAAAGTCTAAGTTTATCTAATACATTTTTGTTTCCTGTGGGAAAAGTCTGATTGGCATTGCTGGGGCTTAAGTTCTTTCTACTTGGCTACATTATTGCATTTTTATAACAAGGTAAGCACAGAGCTCTGAGCATTGCAAAGGGAAGCTTCAGGAAACGTTTCTTTCTAGGAAAATGGATTGGCACCGGGGCATACCTGCTTTGTTTGGAGCGCATGATTTCGCAGAGGCTTCTGCAAAGATGGCCAACAGGACAAAGGCCCTCGTCACCATTGCTTCTCAGCACCTGGTCTTTGCCAGGTGGCCAAACCAAGCTGGCCAAATGTTTACGGTCTTTCCAGGGTCCGAGCCTCGATCATTCTAGGTCAGAAGCATGAATGAAAAGTTAGAATCAAGGGTAAGAACAAAGCAGCACACATAGTCTTGGGGGAAATTTCCAAGGGAGATCAATGATGTCACCCTCCGTTTCTAGTTGTCCCTTTTTAGCCCTGAGAGGCAAAAAGTGGGGTTCATACCACTGGGCGCGTCAATGACACATGCAGGTGCCCATGTTCCCGACTGTTTCATCGTCTCTGGACTGTGGATGATGCCTCCGGATGCTCCCCAAGTCCCCAGTCCCAGTCTTAGCTTGGCTTTATATAACCCGAGGCTGTAAAAGAAACCGACTCCAGATAAGTCACAATGAGCATGCTTATCCACCATGGGGGGAATAAAAGGGACCTTGCACAGTAATCCTCTGGGAAGCTCAGTTACCACTTGAGTCTCATTTCTTTTACTTCACAGAGTTGGATAAACTGTTTTTTTTTTTTTAACTGCTTCAACCAGGATTGAAATAAAAAGTTGATTTTTTTCCCCCTTGTACAAAAAATAATTCTGGAGGCAAACTATTTCTGCACAGTTCCAGGTGACAATTTTCTTTCTTTTATGTATTGCTTTCTTTGCTTTATTTCTTGCTTTCTGTTTTTATATGTAGGTGAACTAAACTTTGAACTTAAGAAGATTCAAATTCAGCGTTGTTACAGCCGATAACTCAAACAAAAAATAGGCTATTTGTATTAATACAAACATTTTAAAGGTTTCTTTCCCTCTAATTTTTAAAAACAAACTCCGACGTCTAGAACTTTATCCTGAAATACAACTTTTAATTGCACACCCTGTAGGCTTCTAAAGCTTTATTAGTCTCCCAGAGCGATGATGTTGAAAGAAGGAACTTAGAAAGGCACTCTTATAACTCAATCCTTAGTCACCCAACAATATCCCACTGAAAACAACAGATAAAATGCTGCTCCCATGAAGGTTGCAGATATATTCCTGGGAACCCACATAATTTAATGTTTCAGAACATTTGATGTGTTTTATAAGTAATATGCATACATAATATGGTAGAGTGTCCTTATTTCCTCAAAACCTATTTTTATATTGATGGTATGTTTTACAATGATGGTGTCAAAGAATTAAGGAAATAGCCATATGGCAAGCCATTAAAAATTTCTGTGACTCAGTTTCCTTTTCCGTAAAATGGAGGCTATACCCCTGGGCTGAACTTGCAGAGTAGGACAGCAATGATGTGGAGGCTCTTGTAAACTGTAAAGTAGTAGATAAATAAGTAGATTACATGCAAAGACAACTAACAATTTTTGGCAACGTGTGTGTCCCATGAGTTGTTTTTCTTTTCCTTAGAGGTACCACAAAGGGTCTCATTGTAGATTTACGATTCATGTAACATGAAACATATCTATATTGTATAACATATATGCAATGTATTTTGTGAATGAAGACCAAATGGGCTGAAGCGGGGAGGAGTAAGAAACATATTTAAAAAATTTTTTTTTAACACTAGGATACAGTTTAATGTGGCCTGGAAACATGAGCACCTTTATACTGTTCTCTGTGGTTCATGCCAGAGCAGAAAAAGACACTTGAATCTCACAGATATCTGTGAATTCTGAGTTTCTCTTTCCTAGGGTATCGCGCTAACTGCTTGTTTGAATGAAACATTTATTGGGCCCCTGTGGAATACCGGGCACTGGACTAGGTCCTGGGAAGATGCAGGCGCTTCAGAAGAGACTTCTTTCCCTGAGGACCTAGGGGGAGGACAGTGCATAGAGTGGTGGGAACATAGGGTGGAGAGAGTGCTTGACAGAGGAAGTACAAGTATGCTGAGTCACAGACACCTGAAATGGCTCAGCTGTGCAAGGAATGGGCCTCTGATTTGACATAAATGATTATCCGTCACTGACAATTCAGTGTTGCTCTTCTATGTGGGTTGGGATGTTTGTTCCCATTTCAAAAGTATTGTTTCCACACATCTTCAAATGTACATTTCTTTTCTGCCAACTTGGGCCCAGGCAGGTCAACAGACTCATCCTACCTCTGACCTAGTGGGGCAGAGTTCATTCACGGCAGGGGTTGCAGTGGATATAAACGTCTTTCCTCTCTCCCAGTGCAAATGTCTGATGGGTGCTGGAAAGACGCTGTGAGGTGCGACAGGGTAAGGCTGTGTCTGTTGTCGCCTGAAACCCAAAGCCCACCTCGGCCATTACTAGCAGTGTGTTCTCAGGTAGATTACTTAGCTTTTGTGAGCCTTAATTTCCTGCTTTCCTGAAAGGATATGATGATATCTGTGAAATAGTGTTACTTAGAATATTAAATGAGATATATGTCTGTTGGTGTAGACATGGCTTATTTTCCTCTATGAGGAAAGCCTTTTGTTTCTATGCTTAGTTCTTCTTGGGAAATCCAAAGAGGGGAGTCTATTAGGAGTGTGTTGCCATTAGATAGCATACATTATTGTCATCAGTGCTGGACTATGTCATATGTGACTAAGAGCACAGGTTCTGGGGGAATTAGAGGTCGTGGCTCTGCCACATTTCCAATCGTGTGATCTTGGGCAAGTGGCTTGACCTTTCTAAGCCCTCAGTTTCCACATCTGTAAAAGGGGCTTCCCATCACCTATAGCTGTCACAAGGGTATAATAAAATGATGCATGTCAATTGCTTAGCACAGTGCCTTGCACACAGCAAGCACGCAAAGACTCGCTGCCGTAAAGTGTATTCATCTGAGGTTGGTATCCTCGGGCTGGAAGGGAATGTCAACAGTGTTCTCACATGAACTCTGGGCGTTTTCTAATGGTAGTATTTCTCTCTTTAGAAGCCCTCCTTAATAAAAGAGCAGCTGCTTTTGATTTCTAGAAAAGTCTGATAGAGATAAGATCCTGGGACAGAGAAAGAGATCTCTCCTACAGTTTCTTGGAGCGGGGATCCAGCTAACAATGAGGTACATGATACTCCTTTCAAGGGCCAGCTCAATGAAGTTGGGGAAGTGGATTTAACTTTTGTGTCAGGCTGGTCTCTAGATGTTTAATTTGCATAAGAAACAGAATGGGACAAAATGTACTTGGGCCAAACGGTATTTGATAGTTGCTCTGATAAAAGGCAGGAGGCTCCTATTTTTCCTGGTAATTACCTCCCATTCCAATGCGCCAGCCCACCCCCTCTCTGCTTTCCAGCACTGTCTCCATTCCTGGATGAAGATGTGGTAGGTGGGGCCACTGGGAGATGGAGTCCAAGGGCAAAGTCTCCCACTGAGTCTTGCTATTTCTTCAAAAACACACAAACAGAATGGAAGACCATAACAATCCCAGGATCTTGAAAGAGCCCAATAAAGAGGGTTGTATGGCAGGTGCATCCGAAAGATGAGCTTGTCTGTTTTGCATCTTTCTTGTGTGAATGAATTGCCAAGCAATAGACGGTACCTGTTGTATTTGAAGGTCCTGACCGATTTGTGAAAGCTGGCCCAGACACGAAAGGGTTGCCATTTGCAAAATTCCTATCAACATTTTCATTCATAGCTCAGAAATCATAAAGTCACGACTCATGTGATAAACAACACCAGTACACTCAGACTGAGGTGACATATGGTACTTTAAAAAGAAAGCTAATAAGCATGCATTAAAGTTTAAAAAGCTGCTTTATTAAATTATTTTTTAGAGCACACTGTTTTGAGCTCATTCAATGTTGGATTTGTTAAATGCACTCTATTGTTTCCTTAAAGCTCTGAATCAAGCCTTCTACTTTGTGGGAGGCTCTGTTTGCCGATTTGCAAATGAGTGGGTGTTTCCATACAGGCTTCAGTGACTCAAGCCTCACAGCACTCCCCGGGAATTAAGAATTCTCCAGAGAAAGTGGTAGAAAGCAAACTTTCTGAAGGAGAATTGAAAAGTGAGAAAACCCTCTGGTGTCAATGTAACAGAAATTCGGAGCAAGAAGCCCCACCTCCCCCATCCGTCACCTGACCCCGAAGCCACCGGCTTCAGAGAACCACACTGCTCCCACAGCTAAACCAGCCCCTCCAGGAGGTCTTGGAGTCTTATCTGCCTAATCTCTAGGCAAGGCCTTGCGCTGTCCCTCAGAAGAGTAGGACCCACAGTCATGTCTCGTATCACCCTGTCAGCCCCTCCCTACCTGTCGTGTCCCCCCCCCCCCACCACTGGCAATCATAAGGCAGTCATCCAGCTGGAGGGTAAAAACTTGCTCCTCTTCACATCAAGAGTAGGGGTCTCACTGCCAGTCTAAAACCCCAAGCAAACAATTTACTCTGGCTTGAACCTTCCCAGAGAATCATTCATGTATTCCTCATTCATTTACCCATTCATTCATTCACCCAATATGCAGTGAATGACTGTTATTACCAGGCAGTAATCAAATATCTATCTGTATCTGTGTCTACATCTACTGCAGTAAATATAAGGATATTGAGGAGGAAACACATAGGCTTTAGAGATAAAGAATAATGAGGCAGAGAGGAGGCATTCACTTTAGACAGCCTGGTCAAGAACATCTCTTTGAAGAGAGACTTAAGATGGGCCTGCAGGCTGGGATGGATGCCGATGGGTTGTGTGCACGTGTGTATGCATGTGCATGCATGTACGCGTGTCCACAAGTACATGTATGGGTAGAGGTAGGGTGTTCTAGGCAGGGGGTGTGGCACTTAAGGAGGCTCTGGTGCAGGGTGGAGACTCTACACTCACCAACCCTCACATACATTTTTAAAAAGCTCTTTTCAGTGTTCGATTTTCCAGATGCCCAAGCAATTTTTCCTGTTTGATTTGAAGCATGCTTCCTCTTGCCCGACCTTCCATATCATGAGAGTTTCTATCTTTTGTGGATAAGGCCATTCCGGGTTTTCTTTCTCTTTTGGCAGATGAGTGTCACTTTGGTTATAGATTTATAATTCGAGATGAGAGTAATTGTCCCATGGATCTTACTCTCTAGCACCCATATCTGTTTTGGTTGACTGCTTTTTCTCCCCAGGAACTTCATGGGAAGCCATTCTCTTATGCAATGAGCTGTTCCTGTCTTCTTCTTCATGCCCAAAGTCTATCGAAGTCACATATCGTCATAATTACGCCAAACATGGAGTTTCACTTTCCTTCATGTCTGGGACAGTTTATTGTAGAGGTCATAGCTAGTCCTCAGATAGCTAGAAGATAGGCAGAGGGAAGAAGCAACAGAAGAAAAGCCCTATGTAATCATCTTGCAACCTACCACTGGATGACTATGCGATCATAACCACACTTCACTATGTTCTCAAACGACTCCGTGCTCTTGATGGACACCAGGCACATCAAATACACGGTACTCACATTGCCACGGCTTCCTTCTGCACCCATGCCAGACATCAAGACACTCTTCGCTTCTGATCTCTAACATGACCTCAGAAGCATTCTCAAGACTGTAATCCAAGCATACTATTAATCAATTGGAATTAGCATATGAGTTGAAACCCACTTGTCATCCCTAGTGTAAGCAACTGTACTACTTCTGGGGATGAGAGGTACACCCTGCCCTTTTAGCACCATGCACTTCTCCTTCGTAGCATTTTTATAGCTGTGATAGTTGTGACTATTTTGCATGAAGTCTCTTTTACTAGATTGAAAGCTACATCAAGGCAAGGGTCCCATGTGGGTTTTTGTTCAGCATGAAATCCTTAGTTCCCAACACAGTACTGAGCACATAAGTGATTTAGCAAATGATTTGTTGAATGAATGAATGACACAAAGTTGTTCTTTGGAAGAAGTCAAAGTACTTTTCAAATTGTAACACAACTGCCCCTACCACTAGCCTCTGCTGAAGGGTATTATTCTGTATTTCTTCATGAATTCAATTAGATTTTAGGCAGTTAGCATATATGGAGACCCAGACAGACTCCTGAAGCCCTCTCTGATTTTTCTTCAGCTAACTCTTTGCAGTCAATACTGGTTTTCAATACTAGTTTTCACTATTAGAGTTACTGTATGCACTATTGTTTAAGTGTTTCTGAAGAGCAGGCCATTTTCATGTTGCATCAAAGGGGTTTCTGTATAACTATAATGTACTGCACTCACTTGACAATGTTTTCCTTTACTCTAAGAACCAAATTGCATCTTGGGGTGGGGGATGGAAGTCTCTTCAAAATCCTACAGCTCCATCAGCACTTTCCCTGCAAAATGCATGCTTGACACTGTGATTAAATGAGTTTTAAATGATCTCAGGTGCCAAATTCTGAGTTGTTCCATTTTTCTGTTCTCCCTGCCTCTAAGCGTGTGGGTTGCATTTGTTTAATAAACAGGCAGAATGATGTGTGACACTTTTATGTCTATTTCCCATGCCAGTGAATACATTGTGCATTTCTGACCCAGAGGATTGCAATGCCTGTGTGAAGCATTTTTGGGAAAGTCGAAAACATGGGAAGTTACAAAGGTAGTTCCTACTATTCATATAAAATAGGCACTCCAACTGTTTTTAAAGAGTAAAGGACAGTAGTTTGGATTATTAAAAGCAAAAGCAAGTTATAAATCATAGTAGAATTTCCATCGTCATCTATAATTCACTATTTGTAGAGGGAAATATGAGCAGTAAGATTATGTTACAAACTTTCTTCACATGGTAATGATTAAAATACAATGGATGGATCAGCCTTTTGACTTCTGAAATGAAGCTCTTTGCCTGCATCGCCTTGAGGTTTAACTAGAGGAAAATGGTAATTAAAATAGATTAATTGATCAATAGCTGCAAGGAGCATGGCAAAATCCTGGAGTAATATAAGTATACAATTATATTCTCATTTATCAGCTATTTTCTTAAAGCCACAGACCCAGGGCTATGACGGATCCAAGGGGAAGGATATCAAAAATTCTGGAGCTGGAGGTCCTTACTGGCTTGGTCTGGAGCCTCTGGAAATGGAGAGTAGAAATGTTAAGTGATTTCAGAAGGTTGCAGATGGTTGAAGGCCATTACACAGAAACCAGGGACCAGATCACATTAGAAATCATTGGCAGAAGACATGAGCAATGGAGAAATATTAAGAGCGAGCCAATGTGATCTACAGACCACGGGGGTGGATGCTGGATGATATGGGATTTCTTGTTGATGTTTTTGAATGTTGGTGAATAAATGGTGCCTGCATTATCCATTACTCATAGCCATTCTTCAAAGACAGGCTCAAGGCTATGGGAAGCCGTCTCAGGTCCCCTACCTCTGGGGACTTTGAATTTTTGAACTTCTGTTGTCTGTATCAGGTATATGGCCACTATGTATATGTCTTGTCTTCTTAATTAAACTTGTATGTTTTTGTATTTCCCATAATGCTAAAAAATGTCATAATGATCATTTATTAATGGATTATTATGTCAGGTTCTGTGCAAGACTGGATAGATAATGAATATAAAGCCTCAAATCTCAGTGGATTAATATGATAGAAATTCATTTCTCACACGTGTGAAGTTGCAAAGAGGTGTTCCCAGTTGGTGGGTGGTCTCCCCATGGTCAACCAGGGGCTTGAGCTTCTTGCTTCTCATGGCTCTGTTCTCCTCTGGGTCCTCAGAGTTCTCTGTATTGAGCCAGCAGATGGGAAAATGGTATGGAGGATCTACAAAGGGGAATCTGAAAAGACCAGGCCTGGAAGTGGCACACTCACACTTTATTGGCTGGACCTCAGTCATATGGAGGCATCTAACTTCAGCTGTCTGCCCAGCAAGAAGAGAAAATGGGGTTTGGTGAACAGATACCAGTCTAATATATATAGCTGCTTTGGGGGAAATCATCTATTTATCTATCTATTTACCTAAGAGTGGGTTTTATTATTCCCATTTTACAAATAAGAAAACTGAAACTTGGAAAGATTAAGTCACTTGTTAGGTAAGTGCTGGTGTTTGAATTTGACCCATGGTTGTCTGGTTCTAAAGCAACCATACTATATTTGCTTACTAACTGGGTTTCTTACACTATTCCATTGTTTTGTATTTCGCCATCACCATTCTTATTCAGGCCTTACAGTGTCCTAACCGACATGCTGTAATCACCCCAAGCTTCTCTCCTTGATGTCACTCAAGCAGGCAAATTATTGACAGATCAATCTTAAAAGACAGCTCTGACCTTATCAATTCACAGTCCAAAAGCCTCCAGTAAATGCTCGGTAAATGTTTGTTCACTGACTTCCTAATGAATAAAAAGTAAAGGTCCTGGCCTGGGTTCAAGACCTCAGATGGAGAATTATCTGGAAACAATCTGATAGTATACATTGGGTCCCAGAATGTCCTAACATTCTGTGGGTGAGCCCTAGAGAAGGCTGTGCTCAGAAACATTAATTCTGGTTTGTTAAAAGAATGATTTCCTTCCTAATCTCATTGTAGGAATGGTTAGGTACTTTACTCCTTGAAAATCTTTAGTGTTAGCCACATAGGCCTCTTGTCTTTGGCAGAAAAAAAGAACAAATAACCTTTGGACATGCCACACAGCTCTTAAATCCATTCATCCTCACACACTTGGTGGAATATCAGCCTGTACACTGGCTGTGGGCAAGGAAAAGGTCACAGATGATTCCTGAGCCTGAGTTTGGGCTCTTTTTGGTTAATCCAGTGATTTAGCCAGAAAAACTAGTTTATGTACAATAGTGGCAGCAGATTTTTTCTAAGGAAAGGCTTTAAGGCACCAATCTACTTGGAAAATGGAGTATTTGAGTGATTAAGGGCACCTTACATAAGATTGAAAATAATCTTAATTGTTCATATCAAAGATTAAAATAGTTAATGTGGATTATAGAAAGCTGAGGTTTCCCCAACCCTAACTGCCTTTTTTGCTTTACTGTCCAAGAAATACTTTGTGCAGAGCTGAGATTCTCTGCACCTTCTTCTTCATTACCTACTACTCGCACCTCTGCTTTCTCTGGAAACACTGCATGGTTATGTCTGCCAATCCCAGCTGGATTAGAAGTGTCCACCAGCAGCACCTCCTGGGCCCTGGCCCAGCAAAGGAACTGCAGACAGTGTGGTGGTTTCTTTGATGGCAGCTGACTATGTGGGAAAAAAACATCAAACAAACAGCACAAAGGGCCCATTCTCCCTTCCTGTCCTCCACTGCTGATGAGCTCTAAAAAGCAGGCCCTGTAGAGATCATGAGAGCAGGTTCAGTGTAAAGACTTCACATGTTGCAGTGTAGCCAGGCTTTCTGACCCAAGGCAGGCAAGCCTCAGGCCTCAGGGTGCTGGGCTCCAGACTTGGTGGGGGGCATAGAAGAATTTGGGATTCTGGACTGGATGTGTCAGTGGTTATCAGAGCTAGCAGGGACTTTGGAGATTATCTGGCCAGAAAAAGTAAATCTTGGCTGAAAGTGTCTCCTCATGCCCTGGCAGACATTCTGCCCACTCCACTGCCTGCCGAGTCCTTCTGTAGATTCCTGTCTAACCCCAAGAGAGAATCTGATTGGTCAGCTAGGACCCTATTGGCAGGGCTCTTTTGCCCAGATAGCTACCTTGATGGTTGCTGACCAGCCTACAGATGGTCCAATCCCTGGTCCAATCAGCTGAGATCAGAGAGCCATGTTCAAGTTGGATAAAGTGTGGTGATCAGGTAGAAGAGAATTTTGCTTACCCCTTTCTTCAGAGGGGGTCATAAGTGTGGGCGGTCCTTAGAGTGGTATGCCTAGGACATTCAGACAGGCCCTTTAAAGACTTGCTTCCTCTTCTACAAAGTAAACATGTCATTATAAGAGATTTTTCAAAGTTGAATTTTAATGTTATTTTGTAATATTGCAAGGTATTTTGTAATATTGCAATTCCAGCTGATAGTTATGCAAACTTTACTACGTCAGTACTATTATAAACACTTTTCATGCATTGAAAAATTTATTCTTTGCAACACCACTATGAGGTGGGTATGTGTGGTTATCCTCAATGTTCAGTTGAAGATGTTGAGACACAGATGGGTTAAGAATCTTGCCTCCATGATATAGGTAGTAAGTGAAGCCTGAGTATGACCCTAAGCTATGTGGCTCTGGGTCTGCATTTATTCAAGTGGTTATTAAGTTAATTCAATTAGTAAAATGAAAAGGAAAGCAAAAAGTTCTGTAGGTCTTAGTAGCAGAAATACTAGCTAATAATTATATTAGCACAATGTCTGCAGCTAATAAATATTTGTTAAATGAGTAAAATGAGAACAATGAATAAAACATATAGAAGCCCTTAGAATGACAATACCTACATATTCAGGTGGTTATTCATCTAGTTAATAATCTTATTACTGACTATAGAAATCAAAGTCAGTAGTACTTCTTAAACCTTTTGGTCAGGATTTCCTTATGCTTATAAAAATTATTGGGAGCTTTGGTTTATGTGGGTTATATCCTCTGATATTCAACTATATTAGAAATTACAGCTGAGAAATTTAAAAAATATTTATTAATTCATTTGAACATAACAATACTAGATGCATTAAATGCTAACATAAATAATGTACTTTTAATGAAAAATAACTGTATTTTCCAAAACAAAAAAAAATTTCATGAATGCCACGGTTTTAGATTGTTCTAAGTATATTTAACATTTAGCTTCATAAAAGACAGCTGGATTCTTTTATCTGCTTTTGTGTTCAATCTTGTGATACATTGTTTTGGCTGAAGTGTATGAAAAACATCTGACTTCACACAAGTTTATAGTTAGAAAAAGGTGGAGTATTTTAATAGGTTTTTTAGATAATTGTGGATATCCTTTTTTGATAACTACACCACAACTCAACAAATAGTAGTTTATTATAGATCAGTGGCAATGTGAAATCTGAAACCACATCAATGAACTTTTTGTACTCTGTAACACTAAAATACATTGGTTTATCTTATACTCTAATGGGTCTTTTGTTCATGCATGATTTATAATACCACACATTGGTCTTTTGGAAAATATTGGTTTACTGAGTTATGCAGATTTTCCAAAGGTTGACACATTGCATTATAAATATAAAAAAATTACATTACTTAATACCAAAACCTCATTAGAAAATACGGTGAGTATTGAGAATCTGTCAAGATCATGATGATGGAATTAGACGGGAAATTCCACTTTTCTAGTGGGGGTTCAAATTTTATTGTTTGCAATAGACATCATCGGTTGTTTTCTTGTAGTGGTGACAATCTCACTTTGTTCATTTTAGAGGAAATGTCTGCCAAAGATCCAAATCTGAATAACTATAGCTTGTTGGTCAATTGTTTCTTCAAGCAAAAATGTTCTATAAAAAAGTGGCTAGTTCACCCTTTAATTCAAATAATCTTACAAGTGCTTTTCCTCAAGCACTATTCTTCATATTTTGGCAGGTAGCATAAGTGCTTTTTGTGCGTTTTCCATTTTTCATATGCAATATTTTAAATATTAATATTAAAAAGCTATATAATGGTCCAAGAGTCAGGATTTATTTAAATTAATAATTTTTACTGCTTCATCAAGGAGATTCTTAAGTGAAAATGGCTTTTTTAAAAAAGCTGCCAGTGTGTTGCATTGACAAATAAGACTGCTCTTATGGTTTGGTGCTACTGCCTTGACTCTTGCTAAGGTGCCAGCAGTTTTACCTACCATTGCTTTTGCACCATTAATACAAATGTCAACCCAGTGAAAAAGGCAAATAACATATTGGTATTATTATGAAAATGGTTTTTACTTCACTGACTCACTGAAAGGATCTTGAGGACTCAAAGAGGCCAGGAGACCACACTTTGAGGACTGCTGGTCCAAGTTAATTACAAAAACCCTCTTGCATCATCATTTTCTAAGTACTGTGAGGCTGTCAACTTTGTGTTAGTGGTCATATTATTGTTTCTTGTTGAATGTGTATCTCTCCCACTATACTGTCTCTGGCTTACCCACAGCTGGACTCCCCTTACCCAGTCTGGTGCCTGGCATTTCACACTAATTAAATATTTGTTCAATGATGACACAAAATGTAATGACTGCTGTCTGAATCTCTTTCTAACCAGGAGAAAGCATCACCGCCTTGGGATAGGAATATGATGCAATTGTTTCAGTAATGATGGAAGAGGTGTAGTGGTGGGAAGCCATGAATGATGGTTAGAAGCCAGGACATGAAAGGGACTGCGTATGTCTGTGGGTAAGTTGCTTAACTTTTAAATGACATTTAAACCATTTCAATGACATTTTTCATCTGAGCCCTTAGAGCTTCTGCTGGTTAGGCTTTCAGGGACTCACCGTGTATGGGGAGCTGGTGGCCCACCTTTTCACACTGCCAGCACAGTTGCCTTCACCATTCTGGACACTTCAAGAGCCCCAAAGTACTTCTGGCCCCACAGCATAGTCTTTCTGATACTAACTTTGCTTTTAAATCACATTCTATGGAACCACACACCCACCAGCTCTGTCTTATCAGCCTGTGTCTGCTCATGTATTGGGAAATCAGATCAAAGCAGAAGAACATACAGAATCTGAGTTTGCAGGAGAAATTTAGGTCAACCGCTTACTACCTGGCACCTGCAGTATTGGGACACGGGGGAGGTGTCTTTCTGTTTGCATTGCCATCTGCTTTTGTGTTTACTGGCTCTGTCTTTACAGAGCCAAATGATTTAGTGACCTTGTAGTTACTGAATACTTCCCCATTTCATTAACAATTCACAATTGAGGGGCTTTATCTGTCAATGATCTAGTGAGCCAATAGATTGGTCCAAATAACAATATTGATATTAATATTTTGGAATCATCCAGAATTTTGTTCATATATGCACAGCTGCAAGATCCTTTGTGGGAGAATAATAGTGCAATGATTTTTTTCTTCAAAAGAAAAATGGAGTAATCTAGTAAGTTGAATTTGAGTAACTTGGGAGCTACATGGTCCGGCCTGCAATTTTCCCAGGTATTGCAAATGCCGGATAGTTCTGTGGTTTCACGTCCTGACTTTTGTGCTCTATGACCTTTACTAGTTATCTCAGACAATTTACATTTAGCTTCTGGTTTGAAACCAACTCTCTGTTCTCTTATAGTTGGATTAAAAATCTATGAAAATTTGATCCTCCCCAAAAGATTTAAAAGGTGGTTAACATTGATAGGAAATCCATTTATGGCTGTGTGCATACCTCCAAGATAACCACAGCACAGTGTGCTCTTCCCTTGGAAAGGCAGAGGGGCCTCTGCAAAAGGGCTTGGACTTAGGAAGCACTTAGGTTCTCCCCGCTTCTGATTCTGCCCTTAACTCACTATAGGACCTTGGGCAAATGGCTCCAATTCCTTGGTCATTCATTTCCACTTCGCTCCTTATAAGGTTGTGGTAAAGGTCAGAGGAGTGGCATCCAAAAGATATTTGGAAAATTATGTAATTAACAAAGTATTAATTAAATATAAGGAATTATGCCAAATCCATATCTATCTATCTATGCATATATCTATGAACGACATCTCTTGCTACTAATACTAAGTAGAGAGACAGACAGGTAGACAGAGGGTGTGAAAACATTTTCAAAACTACAAGGTCACACATGCATGCAAGGCACTATTAGAGATCACCATTTCTAATAGTGAAGCTGGCCTTGTGGCTGGTGGTGCTCTTATCTTAGGGAAGGCTGCCAGTTAGACTGTTGTGCTGACAACAATTTATTGGATGTGCAAGTGGAGATGGGCCTTGAGTAGTGACTGTGAGCTGTGGTTTGCGTGGCTGGGTTTAGGCTGAGACATTCTCTTAGACTCGTTCCATCCTCTACCCATCTCTTCCTTTCTTGTTTCTTGCCCTTGTCCTTCTTCTCCTTTTGTGTTTTTATTCGTTCTTGCTACAGAAGTAGTACTGAGTAATTGCAGAAATATTTAGAAAGTGTATAAAATATTAAAGAAGCAGAGAAAAATACAGAATTTCATCCACTCGAGGCAACCTCCATTAAGACTTTGACCTATTTCTTTCTTGTGTTACTGTAGTTACTATTTTTTAACAATGCATCTTTACAGCATCATTGAGAGCCTACTGCTGATGAAATTTCGTTATCCTGTCCATTCTCATTTCTGATTACAGCATAGTAGAACTTGATGATCTCTGGGGGTGGATCCCAGGACCTTCTTGAATCCCTGTATTTCTAACACTTGTGTAGAATAAATTTCCCCAATAAAACTTCCCTTCCTTGTAACACCTTCCTTTCTCTCCCCCAGCAGTTGACTCTGTGTAGGGTCGTTTCCCGCTACTTTCCATGAATTAGGACACGTGTGATAGTAATTGCATTGCACTGTGGCCCATTGGCTGAGCTCCATCACTAACCCTGGAGCTAAATCCCATAAGCCCATCTCCCACTGTGTGAAACTCGAATTCACATGACCAAATGACCCATGTCGTGAACTTTCAGGATCACTTGTAGACAGCTTAAACCTCAAATCTTCAACTGTGACAGCCAAGGCTGTCCTCACTCCCACACTGGTGAGTAAGAGGAGAGTGTAAGATTCTGTCTCACCATCCCTCCTTTCTCCTCTCCCAGGTGGAGTTTGGAGAATTGGAGCCTCACAGAGTCACCTCACGTAGCCTCATTGCCTTCCAGGGAGGGGTGACCTACAACAAAAGTCTTTATTTTCCAACTGGTGAAAGGGAGTCAGGTGGGGTTAACGGCAACGTGACCCATAAGCTGCCCACCAGAATCTCTCATCAGGGCCCAGCAGAGGTCCCCTATCAAATAGCCACTGGAAAAATGCAAATGTTGACCTCTCCCCTCTGCACTTGAGCTTATCCTAAGTGGAATCAGAATTCTCCAAGCCCACGACTTCACACCAGGGCCTCCTTTTCTGTACACTGAAACCATTATCCTACTGGGCAATCCCCATTTTTCTACATTTGTGATTTCAAGGGAGCTGATAGCCTCCCCCATGGAGTAGGACTCATTGTCCCCAGACTTTTGGAACCCATATTAAGTAACTTCAAGGTGGCCCGTCACAGGCAGCTCACACATTGCATGTGAGAGGATGACAAGAAAGTGGCTTTAGGGAAAAAGAACAAAGTCAAGTCAGTGAATCAGTGGAGCTGATTTGGGCTCAGGTTTCAGCTGATGCAGTGCCACAAAAAGGGCTGTAGCCCTGCACAGCTCTCTTTTTGATTGTATGTCCACTAGTTTAATTAAAGGGAGGGGAAGATTTTCATCCTTCAGCAAAAGAGATTCTGGGGGAGGCCTGATTTTGCATAACCCTCTGCAGCCAATTGTCAGTCACTCCCTTGCTCAAACATTTTCAATGGCTCCCTATTATTTCCAGGATAAAATCAAATCCCCAGATACCAACATTTGGGTCCTCCAATGATCTCTCTTAATTTTTGCTTCCAGTTTTATTTCCTTCCTCTCCGTCTCTTTTGCTAGATTAATCACGTCTCTTTGTTGTGTTCTATTGATTTAACACCTCCAGACTTTGGCTTAAGTGTTTCCACTCTGCTAGTAATGACCGCCACCCTTTTTCCCTTCTTTCTTTTCCGGTCATTTTCCACTACCAACCTCATTTGTAAGTATTTATAAGAGAGCACTCCCTTAAAT
Organism: Daubentonia madagascariensis; assembly: GCA_023783475.1. Classification (NCBI taxonomy): domain Eukaryota; kingdom Metazoa; phylum Chordata; class Mammalia; order Primates; family Daubentoniidae; genus Daubentonia; species Daubentonia madagascariensis. Next base: position 19,188,021 of record JAKFHU010002573.1, on the reverse strand, counting down.
CAGAGATTGGGAACCAGCAGGCCACCTGTTGATTCAACCCATCTTAGGGTTTTATAAATTTGAGCCAACATTTAAAAATTGGGAGGTTTCACCTAACAACTTAACTTTTAAGTTGACCTGAAAAGTGACCAGGTCTGGCAGTGCTGTGCCCACATTTCTGCACAGTGGTGGCACTGGTGCAGAGTAGCTCCTGCTTCTGTCAGTAGGTCACATGCTCCCCAGTTGTCACGGGCCCTATCACTCCCTGAGAATTTGCGCGTGTGCCTCCACCTGCTTCTGCTTTTTGCATTCTTGATTCCTGTGTGGACTCTGTAGGCATTTGTGTTTGTAGCTCCTGCTTTAAATAAAATAATACTTTACAAATAATAAGTTAATAATTAAAATATACAGCACACCAAGTCTTCTAGAGCACTATCAAAACAAATCAAAGTGCTGCCTAGAACATGACACTGCAGAGTGGGTGGGGATGTCTGAATTGTGATCCTCTGGTGAAACCTAAATAGCCCCACCTGGTTGGATCCCATCAGCATGGGCAGACAGTGAGGAATGAGATGTGGGGTTTGAGAGACACAGAGGAGCCAAGGGTGATGTCCAGATTTTCATTCTGAAATTAGGAGCACGAAATGGCCATTTACAGATGTAGGGAAAACCATGAGAACAGGCTGGGAGGAATCCTTAGCTTGGCTATGAGCCTGTTAGATTTCATGTTCCCATTAGACATCTGTTAGGAGTTGCATTGTGTCCCCCCAAAAGACATGTCAGAGTACTAACCCCCACTCCCTCAGAATGTGACCTCATTTGGAAATAGAGTCCTTCAAGGTGAAACTACTTAAGAGGAAGCCATACTGGAGTATGGTAGACCCTTAATCCAATATGTCTAGGTCCTTGTAAAAAGAGGAGACACAGATACACAGGAAGAAGATGGCCGTGTGATGGCAGAGACAGAGGTTGGACTGACACATCTACAAGCCAAGGAACACCGAGGACTGCCGGCACCGCCAGATGCATGAAGAGGCAAGGAGGGATTCTCCCCTGCAGGTTTCAGAGAGAGCATGGCCTTGCCTATACCTTGATTTTGGACTTCCAGCTTTCAAGACTGTGAGAAAATAAATTTCTGTAGTTTTGAGCTACTCAGTTAGTGGTACTTTGTCATAGCAGCCCTAGGAAACGAATGCAACACCCGAGTGCAAATGTTGAGCATGCGGTAGGACGTGCGCACCTGGAGTTCAGTTACATTATGTTATTCTTCCCGGAAGGCCTGTCTCTCACACCCAATTGTGTCAGTGAGGAGCCCTGGAGGAACATGATGACACACTCAGAATAGTTTGAAGAGGGATTAATCAAGGAGCTATTTCCCAGGTGTGGGTGAGATGCAGGGAAGCTTCATGGCAGAGTGCAGGACCCTGGGGCCAGTGACTGTGGGGACGGAGGATGTGAGGGAAGGGGACATGTGAGGGAGCCCGGGGACCAAGAGGGCTTGGGGATGGCTTTGCCTAATAGGGGTGCCACAGACCCAGATGACAGTGCCACCGGGTGGCACGGTGGGGCCGGGTGGCAGGGCTGATTAAACACCCTGACCTTATTTCCTCCTCCAATCTCATGTGGTCTCTCCACAGCCAACCAATGGGAAGCCAGAGGACACGGGAGCTCACGGAGATGGTGCCCAGAGGTCACGCTTCTGGGGCAGACGACAGGGTGGAAATGAGATCTGGGAGGACAAACAGCAGATTTCCAGCTCACCCATTTCACACATGTGACTTTTATCACATATTAAACACATTGAACACATTGGCTCCAAGAGAGATGAAGAAATTTGCCCAACTGGGTCAGGTGGCTAAAGAGTCAGCCCGACTCCCAGGTCTGGACTCTCGCCCACAGCATGACATGGCTTCCCCTAATGGCTCACAGGTTTCCGGGACACAAAGAATGTCTTTCTAACTGTGGAAATCAGATCCTGAGATCCATTAGAAGAGGAGGAAGATATTTGTGTGAATCCATCAAAAACCTATCTACCAAGAAAGATGTCAATGGTGGTAGCCGGAGCGGGGAGAGGGCTCGTTCCGTGGGACCGTCACCACAGGCAAGCCAGTCACAGCGTACAGGACAAGATTTGTCTGCCCAGAAAGAGAACTGATGGAAAGGGTCTAGGCTCCGCGGCCTGTTCTAACGTGGGAAAAGCTTATACTTCACTGAGGGAGGCATTGAGGATTGCACGAAAGTAATGCATGTGATTACTTAAGGGAGGCACTGACCTCCCTTAAATGACAACCAGAAACTGCTGGCTTGAGCAAGAGAGTGGGCGGGAGGGCCTCAGCAATGCTGGCAACGCTAGTTAAGCCCTGGCTTCCCAATTCCTGTATCTGCCCTGCCCCCAACTCCAGGGTCGGCCTTCCCCTTTCTACTCGGGCCCAGAGTGATCGAAAAAGGCTTCTCCTTTGTTCCTCTCGGCACAGGAACCACATCCTGGGGAACAAGAAATCAAAATAGTGATTAGAGGCCTATTGGCCAAGTCAAAAAATCCAAATGTAATTAGAGGGGAAGAAACTGGGAAAGGTGGACTCCTGTTCTTATAGCCCCCCCTTAGCAAGAGCAGCGATGGCAAATAGGCTTCCTCTCTAGTGCTAACCCTGATCAGTAGTGGCTGTCTAGAAAGCTGTGTTGGGAACGATTCTCAGACCAATTGGTCAGCATCTGGACAAAATGCTGATTGATTAGTGATGTCTGCTGTGAGCACTGAATTGGAAGTATCAAAATGTATGACACACGTTTGTATGCTTGGGTGAGTGTATTCTGTGGTCCACAAAGCATCTCACAACCCCTATGAAGATCATAACATTTTATTATAGAAATGTGAGGACAGTTACTCTGCATTTTCTGTAATTCTTTCTTTTTTGCTTTTTTCTTAATATCCCATAGTTTTTCTTTGTTTGTTTTATTTTTAAGTGAAAATGCCACCTGTTTAGCTGTGCTGAGAGGAACTAAAGAGAAGCCTTTTTCAACCATTCTGGGCCCAAGTGTTGAAAGGGGAAGGCCGACCCTAGAGTTGGGGGCAGGGTGGACACAGGAGTTGGGCACCCGGGGCTTAGTCAGGGGTGCCAGCGTTGCTGAGGCCCTCCCGCCCACTCTCTGGCTCATGCCTGCAAGTTTCTGGTTGTCATTTAAGGGAGGTCAGTGCCTTCTTATATCTTTCCTCCAACCACTGTCAGCCAAGAGCTTGTCCCATTTTGAGGTTCTCCTTTCTTCACCTCTCTCTGCTCCTCCCTCCTGCATCTTCATGGAAGTTTGAACCCAAAGGCTCCACGTCTCCACGACTCAGAGGAAGCTCTGGCTGAGACGCTGAACGATGGGTCTGGCTGTCAGCCTGGAGGGACGTTAGGCTGTGCCTTGGCTGAATGTAACCAGCTAATAGGATAAGCACCTTCAAGAGGCCTTGGGACATGTCATTTCATGACCTTTCCCGGTGGTCACCCAAGAGAATGTTTATAAGAAACTTTGTTTATAAGAAACTTTCCCAGCACGTGGCAGGGACTGGGAGGGGGGAAGGTGCTGCTTGTTGTTGGTTCTCACCACCATCATGGGAGAAGGGGGTTTTATGTATCAGAACCACGTGGGAGACTTTTCCCTCCCTACCTAGGGAGGTTCAGAGGAAAAAGGTGGGGGAAGAGCCCCTAGATAATTCTGGTGGACACTCTCTGGCCTCTACCCAACATACTCAACGGTGTGATCGGAGGAGCTCCACTGGCCACCTGGCCTCTTCATGTCTCTCTGTCTCTCTCTGTGTTGGAGTCTAAAATTTCTCCCCCAAACCCATTCCTTAGCAATAACTCCAGTCCTTACCCTTTGATGGCTACTAGGGTCCACGGTGCAGGTATTGTATTCAAATGCCCAGGATTTGAGGTGGGCTCGCTGATCCAGACTGGAGAGGCCAGGATTGCGTGCTGGCTCCGCCTGCAGGTAATTTGAGTCGTCCTCCGGTGTCAGTTCCCTCACATGTGCAATGCTGGAACGCTACTCCTGGTACTCTGGGATCTTGACCACACCTTCCTTTCTCTCTGTGTAGGAACAACTTCAACCACCCCCCAGCTACGGCCACTGGGAGAAGTACCCATGTGCCTCCTCTCACTGCCCTCCAGCTGAAGGTCGTTGGGAGTGTCAAGGGCAGCCTCTTCAAAGGGGAAAAGGCCGCAGAAAGTCCATGTCCCACCACCCCCAAGCGGCTGTCACCTGAGTGTTTGGGGCAGGGCGGGGCAGGCCAGGCCAGGAGAAGAGATGGTGAGTTGGGGGTCTGGGCAGGTGGTGGGGAGCAAAGCTCGTGTTGCCCTATCATCTGTTTATAATTCAAAACATAAACAATAAACGCCAAACTAGATATCAGGAATCCAATGTAGTTCTGAATTTTTAATGCCCTTTTGGAAATTAAAATACATTTTTAAAAACCTCTTTTTGGCCGGGTGTGGTGGCTCATGCCTGTAATCCTAGCACTCTGGGAGGCTGAGGCGCAAGGATCGCTTGAGGCCAGGAGTTCAAGATCAGGCTGAGCAAGAGCCAGACCCCGTCTCTACCAAAAGTAGAAAAATTAGCTGGGCGTGGTGGCGTGCACCTGTAGTCCCAGCTACTTGGGAGGCTGAGGCAGGAGGATCACTTGAGCCCAGAAGTTTGAGGTTGCAGTGAGCTGTAATCATGCCACTGTGCTCTACCTGGGGCGCCAGAGCAAGAACCTCTTTTTTGCTCTCTTGGGGAGTGGGGTGGCAATGAAGGATTCCTGGGCTTTGCTGGGCCCCATGTCACAGCTCTGATTTGTGAGGGAGTTTGTTTCTTGGGTATAGGTGCCACCTTCCTTTCCTGGTCACCATATCCATGCCTAACCTGGAGCAAGTCACTTCTCTCCAGCCTCAGGTGTGTCATTTGCCAAATGAAGAGTTTGGAATAAAGGGTCTCTGAAGACACCTCGTAAGGCTGATGTTTTATTCCTCTTCAAATACAGCTGGTGCTTCGGCTAGTTTTTAAAGGTCTATCTATCCAGGAGTCTGTGCTCTTTCTTGTTGAAGAAACTATCAAATACAAGCTTAAAAAGTTATAGTGTTTTTCATGAGAAACAGGTAGGTTCCTTGCAGGCCTGGCCAATCTGCACAGATTTGATGGACTGAGGGCCAGAAAGTGTGGCCTAAGAGACTGAGGACAGTAATACTCTTGAGTGTTTTTCTTCTTCGTTTTTTTTTTCTCTGTAAATGGATATACTTTTAGTGGAAGATGCATGAGAACATATGGAACATTCCATTCTAGTGTCATTTGGCTCCTGTCCCTCTATTATTAGAGGAATCTTATAATCTTATAACTGAGAAAATTGTTCCTAGAGACTTTGTGTTATCTCTGCCTTTCAAAAAGCCCCCTTGAAATGCTCAAAGGTAGCAGTAGAGAGGGTCCTGAGGGAGAAGTTGACAGGTGTGGCTTGCTCTCTCATGTTGCTTCAGCCAACCACTCTCCCCTTTTTCTTGGGGCCGAGAAAGGCCTGCACTGGCTTCAAATAGAAAAGCTCTCGTCAGGGATGGGTGGGTGGGCAGGGGAGGTTCATGGTAAAAGTGGCCATTTTCCAACCTCTGAAACAGCCCCCTTTGTTAGAAGAAAACATGAGAAACTGGAAGGAAGAAAAATGGGATTTTTATCAGATTTGTAGAGGACTGGGGGGTGGTGGGATAGAAGTAGGGGGTAGGAGAGGGGGTGGTGATGAATAGAGCTGAGCGTTTTTGCTTGGCTGGTTTTACATCCTCCTATATTCTGGCTGGGTCTACATTTTTGGGTAGGTTGGGGGTGACTGTAAGAAGCAGGAAGTTGGTGACTTGGCTTGGCCACCAATGCGTTGTCTTCTGGGAAAGCTCCATCGAATGGTGAGAGTGAAGCCTTCTCATTTCTTATACATGACACCATCTTGAGGCACCATCTGCATAAACCCTGGCCTGCCTAGGGGGCTGGTGCCCACTCTGGGATGGTAAATTCCAGGGGTTTGAAAATATCCAAGGAGAAGAGTCTCTGTCTTTCTCTTAGTGGTTAGAAATAAAACCAACCCTTTTTTTCTGTAAGCAGACTGTGGTTGGATATTTTTGGAGGCCTTCAAGAAGGCACAGGCATAGTGATTGGTGTCTACTTGTACCTAGTCTCACACCCTGGCCCAGGAGCAGGTGCTGCTACCCTGGTCTCCTTGTCTCTGGGATCTTCTGCAAGGACTTCTCCCTGAATCTGGCCTGGAGGGGCCAGGTCTCCCTGTGGGTCTGTGACTGGCCAGCCTGGGCTCATGGAGGGCAGAGAACTCACCCTCACCAGTACCTGGTCTTGAGGGAAGGGCCTGATTGTCAAATCTGGCCTGAAGCTTCCAGCTAAACCCTTTGTCAGGTCCCAACCAGTTAGTGAAAGAATACAGGTGAGTTTCCTGGTGTGACTTCAATATTGCCTGGCTTCATTTCTACCTTTTAGAATGATATAACTCTCTATCCTTTGTCAAGGGCTTCATTGATTGCCACTGCATTACTAGGGAGAAGTTTGGGGCTAAATTGGCGATAATACTTCCATAAAAGTCAATTCTAAGTGTTACTAGTTGTGGGACATTGTTTGAGACACTTAGCAAGCATCCTGTCACTTATTTTTCAAGCAGTTCAGTGAAGTAGGTACTTCTATCATCCCCATTTTTCAGACGAGAAAACCTAGGTTTAAGAGTTTAGGCTGGTGAGTAGTATAGCTAGGATCATGGGCTCAGACAAGTCTGGCTTTAAAGCCTCCATTTTTTACTACTGTTATGTCTTTCTAAGTGATGAAATGGCTTAAATGGAATGTGTAGACCTTCTAGATCAGTGGGCCCAACAGGCTCTTTTTACTGGTGAAGAAACAGAGGCTTAGATTTCCTAGAGGTTGAGAGAATATATGGGTTCGTGTCCCCTACTAGCTCTGTGACTTTGGGCAATCTACTTAATTTCTCCCTGCCTCTATTTCCTCATCTGTAAAATGGAGATGATAACAATACCCATTTTGTGGCATTACTATGAAACTCAAATGAAATAATTCTTATAAAGTGCTTAACAATAAATATTAGTTATTTTTACTGTCACTGTATATAATAGTGAAAAATTAGAAATAAATTTCCAATAATATTGGTTAAAAATTATATATACATGCACACACACATATTGAAATGGTTATATAACTGCATAATTGAAATATATATAATTCACTATATAAGTATAGAATATATATATTCTATATAATATAATGCAATAAATACACTAAACTACTAGAAACCATAATTTTGTAGAATAAGTACATGAGAAAATGCTCATAATTGAATGTTAAGTGAAAAAAATAGGTAACAAAACATTGTGTATAGTATGATCCCAAATTTAAATTCTATATATATACACACGTGTGCACACACACACACACGCACAAACATATATACATCTGTCTATCAAAAGTTACACCAAAATGCTAACAATTACTTATTATCTCTGAGAGGGTGGATTATGTGTAATTTTTACTTCTGGTTTATTCTTTCTTGCACTTCTCAAATTTTATGCAATGAAATGAATTGATTTCAACATGTAGGCACTGCCCAGAAATGATAAGAATCTTGTTATCCTTGATGTTTTGTTGATTTGTGACCTTTCTGTCCATGGGAGCATTTATAGTTTCTGAGTTTCCCTTTATACACTGTAAGAATGAACAGCCTATTCCCTATCTGCCTGCAACATCCCAAGGGCGCCTACCTCAGTGCATGTGATGTCCATGAAGGACTTTTGTCCTGGGCACAGAATGGAATGCTCCCAGAGGACCGTGCAACCCTGCAGCCTGCGCCAGGGAGCACTTAGTTTGTTGGCTGTCCCTGGCTTGCTTGGTTTTTGAGCTAATTCTTTTCAAGGTGAACTCCAATTTTCTGCCCCAGTTTTATATTTTAATTTAGCTATTTGTTTTTGGTAAGCTCTGACAGTCTTGTTTGGAGAGGCAGGCCTGGAGCTGGCACAGATACATTACCACATGAGATTTTAGGGAGACCATCCTGCTTCGTGCTTCTTAAATATTTCTGCCTCACAATAGAGTATGTGAATGGATTATCCCCTTCCCCTGGTCTTAAAAATCCATAAAAACTGTGTCACCATAATATTTTATGTGTTTATTTTAATAAAAGCAAAAAATAAAGTTCTATATTGCCATTTAAAAAGCTTAGCATACAAAATAAAAATTAAATTAAAAATAATTGGAATACAACTGGTGTCTCTATAAGATGACCTGGCTCCACTTGTGTCTTTGGGTGTCCCCTGGCTCCTGCTGCATTTCTGCAAAGATACCTGTCCCTCAGTTTGAGAAGCAAGGGTTTGTAACCACCTAATTCCACCTGTAGTGTCTGGAAAGTCAGGATAGGCCACTCCCTTCAGTTTTCCCTTTGTGGTTGCTGCAGTGGTGAAGGCTGAGCTTGACCTTTCCTGTCCTTCAGAGAGAAGCATCTGTAAAGACATTTCCCTTGATAATATTGGCCAATTCTTATGTAACAAATCTTTGAGGCATTGTTTTGCTAACAGAGTTTCTGTCTCTTTTCTCCATCTTACTAAAGGCTCTCTTCCAAGGTAGCTAGGAGCCGTGCTGGAATCAGGAGGTGAGTGAGACCAATAGAGGTCCTGCCAGCATAGATCTAATGTGACCTTCTCATCCTGATGGCCAGAAACCTGAGGCCCAGAGAGAGTAATTAGGAGGCAAAGGGCACTAAAATTTATTGCCATGGGCTGGGTACAGTGTTACAAAGCCCTTTTCACCCTATGCCTTGTTTAAGACTCACAACCCTGTGAGATAATGGGGACCATCTCCATGTTTCAGATGAAGAAATCGAGGCTCAGTCTTTGAGTGATCTAACATTCCAGGGTCACACAGCCAATAAGCAAAGCTGAGATTTGCTCTCCAATTGGAGACTATGTACTCGGGGAGTGAGTCTTAACATACTTTGAGAATCTGATGAAGGTTATGGGTCCTTGTGACAGCCAAATGCACATCCTCAAACACATCTACATACACTTTTAGGGGGATATTAGACCTGCTGAAGTCTGTCCACTGAGATCATGAACCCCCAGGGACAGGCCTTTGGCCTAAGCATTAGACCTTGAATCAGACATCGTTCCTGTTTTCAAGTTGCTCACTACCTGGTTGCCTGCTGCCTAACCCTTAACTTGCACAGGCCACTCCATTTAAGGATTGACAAGCAGGAGAATAAGGTACAGCGTGCCTCATTGTAATCCCACAGCGGTGAGAGCCAATCCACCTGTTCTCAAGCTTTCTTGAGAAAGGTTTTATGCCAGGTGCCATCGGGGACACAAAGACATACACTGCACAGACTGTGCTCTCAAGGTGTCCCTTGTCCAGGACGAAGTGTGGATAGTGATACAAAATATGGCAACTTCAGGGCACTGTGAGTGGGGCAGCTCGTGAGATCAGAGGCGTTTGGAGCAGGGAGGACACACGGTGGGCTCAGGTGGCACTCAGGTGAGTGGAGGAGGCTGGCTCCTGCTGTCAGTTCCTGTGACACAGACAGGGGTAAGCAGGATTCTATGCAGGGTGGGGACTCAGCTAATGTGGGTGAGGAACTCTCACTCCTGGGGCCCTACAACCAACATTACTAGAAAGAATTGCAGAGTGGGGAGGGGGACCATGGAGCCAGAGGAAGAATACAGCCCTGCCAACACCTTGATGTTAGCCCAGAAAACAAACAAACGAACAAAAAAGAACATATACTATATAGTCCCATTTACATAAAATTACAGATTACAAATAGGCAAAACGAATGTGTGCTATTGGAAGTCAATACGGCGTTGTTGTTTAGACATAGTGAACGCCAGCCTAAGTGTGCTTTTACATTGCTATTGATTTTTCACTTCTTCATCTCTGTTGGTTACACAGATGTGTTTAGTTTATGAAAACTCATTAAACTGTGCACTTAAAGTTTCTTTTTTAAAATGAAGACACTGAGTCTCACATAGTAGGGGGCTCAGCTGGACTCACAGCTATGACGTAGAGGGGGCTAGATTAGAAGTTAGCTCTTTGAGCCCTTGGTCCAGCCTTGTTCCATTGCACCATTATTCCATGCTTCCGTGTGTGCCTGCGTGTCTGACTAAGGAAAATCACTTTTGAGTTCATTGCTCAAGTGAGAGGTCAAGGGTCATTGAAAACATTAGATTTTTTTGGCATCACTGGAATGATTATCAGTGACACGTAATGGGTTGCTTTGATGTCCAGAATTTATCTTTCTGGGTCTTGGGGAGATAGGGTTGGGTAGGTTTTGGAAAACTTGTCGTTCACATGAGCAAAGAATGCTTTGCTGCAACTGAACTTTGCCATTTGAATGATAGTAGTTTTGAAAGATGCTGCCTGACCTTAGAGCCCAAGTTAAACTTGGAACTGGAGCTATGTCGTAATAGTCAGGCAAGAGGAGTAAAGTGCAGTCTAGATACAGTGGCTGTGTGAGAGACATGAATTATTCAGTACACACTTATTGAGCGCCTGTCCTTCCTCTGTGCTGGGCTCTACCGTAGACCTTCCTGATGGAGGGAGGTGGACCACAACAAATAAGTAAAATATATACTGGTGATAAGAGCTGTGGAGATAAACAAAGCAGGAGAAGGTGACAGGAAGGTCCAGGGGTGGACAGGGGTGGGTTTCAGAGTAGGTCTCACTGAGAAGGGACAAGATATAGATAATTGTGACAAGAACAGTTAACATGAGATCTGTCCCTTTAACATATTTTTAAGTGTCCAATATGGTATTGTTAACTATAAGCACAATGTTGTACGGCAGACCTCTACAGCTTACTCGTTTTGTGTAACTGAAACTTTATACAGGCTGAATAGCAACTCCCCATTTCCCCCGGCCCCTGGCATTCACCATCCTACCCTCTGTTTCTGTGAGTTCAACAATCACAGATACCTCATGTAAGTGGAATCATGTAGTATTTGTCCTTCTGTGTCTGGCTTATTTCACTTAGCATAATGTCCTCCAGGTTCATCCATGTTGCTACATATGGCAGGATCTCCTTTTTATGGCTGAATAATATTCCAGTGTATGTATATACCACATTTGTTTTATCCATTTATCCAGTGATGGACATTTAGGTTGTTTATTTATCTTGGCTGTGGTGAATAGTGCTGCAATGAACATGGGAGTGCAGATATCTTTTCAACATACTGATTTCATTCCCTTTGGACATAGACCCAGCAGTGGGATTGCTGGATCATATGGTAGTTTTATTTTTTAGTTTTTTCAGGAACCTCCATACTGTGTTCCATAGCAGCTACACCATTTTATATTCCCATGGGTACAAGTTTCCAATTTCTCCATATCCTTACCCACACTTACCTTTTGTTTTTTGATGATAGCCATCCTAACAGGTGTAAGGTGATATCTTCTTGCAGTTTTGATTTACATTTTCCTGGTGATTAGTGATGTTGAACATACCTGTTGGCCATTTGTGTGTTGTCTTTGGAGAAATGTCTGTTCAAGTCCTTTGCCCATTTTTAAATTGGCTTATTTGGTGTTTTGCTATTGAGCTGTAGAAAGAGAAGGGGACATTTGAGCAAAGACTTGAAGGAAGATGAAAGAGCAAGCCACAGCGGCAACTGGGGAGGCATTGTTTCAGGCAGAGGGAACAAGGAGCACAGAGTTCTAGAGACAGGAGCCTGCCCGGAGAAATGGAAGAGTAGCAAGGAGGCCAGTATGGCTGGACTATGACTTAGGGAGAATTCACAGGACATGAGGTCAGCATGGTGCCAGGGACCAGAGGTGAGGTGGAGAAGCAGTTTGATACTGGCTGTATTTTGAAGGTGATATCACAATAAATCATCCAATGCAGCTTTATTTAACAAATATGCAGTGTGTGCTTTCTACATTCAAGGCAAATATAACACAACCCTGAAGTACTCACCATGAAGATGGAGTGATAAGAAAGGTAAAGAAATAACTGCAATACAAGGCAGTGTCAGGTAAGCACCAAACAGAAGAGCAAACCACCAAGAGAAGTCCCTTTTGTTCTGGGTCAGGGTTAACAAAAGGCTTTGCTGATTTGGCATTTGAGATGGGTTTCCAAGAATTGATAGGATTTCTCAAGTCTTTTTATTGTTCTGATAATAAATATATGTTCACTAAAAATGTTGTAAAATACAGAAGAATACAAATATAAAAGAATAACCAGAGATAATCACTATTAATATTTTGGTGTATTTTATTTTTCCTTCCCCTATATACACAATCACACACAGTATAAAACTTGGATCAAGTTTTATAAAACTTGTTTTATAAAACAAGTATAAAACTTGTTTTTCATTGAACAAATCGAAGCATTTTCTAAGACTGCATAATTTTTGAAATGTTATGTTTTGAAATGTTAAATTTACTTATTGCCCAGTGTTCAATTGTGTTGCACTAAGAGTAATTCAGTAATCTTCTAAGGTTGGAACTTCATTGTTTTCTTTTCTTTACTATTATATAGATAGCTCCACATTACTATTCAAAATGCTCACCTCATTGAACATCGTTATTCATAAATCTTTGTGCATATCTCTAATTATTTCCTTACAATAGATTATTGAGCTGGATCAAAGATTATGTGCACAAAGTTCTTGAAAATATTGTGCCTATTAATCAACTGCCTTTCAAAAAGTTGTAATAATTTATATGCCCAAAAGAAATCTAGGGGAAGACCTATTTCACTCTAGCCAGATTAATAATGGTCATCGTCACTTAAAAGAAATTTCCAATTTGAAAGGTTTAAAAAGAATTGCACTTTTATTCTTGTATCAGTTAGTTTTTGCTGCATAAGAAATCACCCCAAAAATAGTGGCTTATAAAAACAATGATTTATTTAGTTAATGATCTGTGGGTCTGAAATTTGGGCTGGACTCAGCTAGGGTCACTCATGCTTCTGAGATGAGCTGCTATCAACGAAGAGGCTCTACTTTTGGGGGATTTTCTCCTTATTGGCAGCAAAGGCAGGGAAGGGGGTGACTGGATAATGTGCCTCTCATCGTCCATCAAGCTAGCCAGGGCTTCTTTATGTGGTTGGGAAGGGGTTCTGAGCACATAAAGACATGGCAAACCTAATATGCAAATACTTTTCAAATCTCTGCTTACATCACATCTGCTAACATCCCATTGGCTAAAGCAAGTCACATAGTGTCAGCATGGGAGCAGACTCTTTGCTATTCACATGGCAAGAAGGTATGATTAGAAAGAGGGAAAGAACTTGTTTGTGGCGATCTACCAAGGTTATTACAAACAAAATAGAACAAGACCAAATATTTGTTGAGCAATTGTGTGCCAAAAACTTTCCATGCATTGTCCCATTGAATCCTTCTAACTGTCCTGTGAGTAGGGACTGTTATCTCCATTTTAGAGCTTGTGTGAGTTGGAGTTCAACCAGAGAAGCAGAGCAAGTATGAAATATACATTAAGAGATTTATTGCAAGGAATTGGTTGTATGCAATTGTAGGGGCTGGCTTGGCAAGTTCAAAATGTGTAGGGCAGTCCTTGGAAGGGTAGGCCAGAACTTTCAGCACAGGCTGAAGATGCAGTCCACAGGTAGAATTTCTTCTTCATCAGGGAAGCCTCAGTTCTGCTCGTAAGGCCTTTCGACTGATTGAATCAAACCTACCCAGATTATGTAGGATAATTTCTCTTGTTTAAAGTCAACTGATTATGAACTTTAATCACATCTACAAAATACCTTCACAGCAACACCTAGATTGGTGTTTGATGGAATGACTGGAGACCATAGCCTAGCCAAGCTGACAAATCAAAAGACCATCCCAAGGACCCAAGAGAGGTTAAGTAACTCATCTCAAATCACGTAGCTGTTAAAGCGGCAGAGCTGGTACTACCATGCAGTTCTGATTTTGGAGACCTTAGTATTATTAACCACTACAGTCCCTTTTGGATTTGATTTGCATTTCTTGGATCGTGAACGATGTTGTAATACTTTTATACGTATACTGGCATTTAAGTACTTTTTTCTTTGTAAGTTTTTCATCTCCAATGTGGAGTAGGGGCAGCATTTTAACAAGTGAAGATGTGAGGGGCCCCTGGGAAGAGGCAGAGCCCATTTGTAAACACAGAGGTAGAAACCGAGGCATGTATGCAAGGGTATATTAGTTTCCTGTTGTTGCTGTAGATGTGATTAACAAGTTACCACAAACTCAGTGGTTGAAAACAACACAAATGTATTATTTTTCGGTTCTGGAGGTCAGAAGTCAAAAATCAGTCTCAGTGGGCTAACATGAAGGTGTTGGCAGGGCTATGTTCTTCCTGGGGGCTCTCACCTTGCCCCTCCCTTGTCTCTGCCAGGTTCTAGGGGCTGCCTGAGCTCCTTGGCTGGGAGCCCTGCATCACTCTGACCTCTGCTTCCGTCGACACATCTCCTTCACTGACTCTCCTATTTCTCTCTTAGAAGTACCCTTTTGATTACATTAGACCCACCTGGATAATGCAGGCTAACCTCCCTATCTTAAGATTCATAATTTGATCATATCTGCAAAGCCCTTTTTGCCATATAAAGTAACATTTTCTCATGTTCTGGGGATCAGGATGTGGACATCTTTGGGGGCTATCATTCTTGCTACCACAAGGGGTTATGGTGTGAGGGATCTATTTTATTAGGCCTATGGGTGCTTGTTGGGAGGGGGCACCATATAAATCAAAAAAAGTGGGTTGGGACAGACACTAAGAGTCTTGAGTATCTTTGGCAGTGGAAAGAGCACTGAACTGGGCATCACAAGATGGGGGGCTCAAATCAACTGTTCTGCCTCCAGTTGTTTGGCCTTGGAAAATCCATCTACCCATTCTATGGTCTCAACTTGCTGCTCAATAAAATTTTCATCCTGATCTTAATCAGCAGTTTCTGTGGGCTATGGGCCCTGGGGCCTGTGGGGTTCTTGTAAATGAATGAATCTATGTACAGACAAATCACAGGGCAGCTCTCAATATGTGCTATTTCTCATGCACATGGAGATTCTGTAGTGATGACTAAGAAACACCATTCATTCATTTAAAAGTGTTACTGAATTCATAACAGCCATTTGCCAGTCCACAGCCTTTGCAAATAGAAAACTACTGACATATGGAGAGTTGGAGCACTTATTTTTAAAATGGGGTTTGGAACCATTAGGGTGGATAGATCTTCCTAGCAATAAGATTCCTTTTGAACTGAAGAGGAAGGAGGAGACCTGTTTATTCCAGAAGGGGAGAGGCATGGGTGGAGCTGCTTTCTAGGAAGGCCACTCTGGGGGTGGTGTGGGCTGTGTGCTGAGCTGAGCTTCTCAGCCTTGCAGGCTCATTGGAATGGCCTGGACCATATTTGCCTGGGTTCCAGGCCCACACACTCTGCTACAACTGGTCCACGGTGCGCCTGGGTGTGGGGAGTTTAAGGCTCCCCAGGTGATTCTAATGTGCAGCAGAGTTGAAGAGCCACTATTCAAGGTGGCATTACGTTCAACAAGAGGCTGAGGTGGACCACATGAGAAATGAGGAGGCCCCCACCTCGTTCAGGTGAAAGGTTATAAAACGGGTGGAACAGCAAGGAGGGGCAGCGGAGACTCTGCAGAGAGGGAGCCAGTAGCACCTGGAAAACGATTGCATTTGGGAACCAAAGACGTCAAAGGTAACCTGAGTTTCAATACTAACCTTAATAATAATTGCAAAAATAATATAGGAAGAGAAGGGAAGACAAACCTTTAAAAATGCTTCTACGTGCCCTGTGCTGTGTCAGCACGTCCACCTATCATCTCTACTCCTCGCAGCAGTCCTGTAAGGTCGGAGCTCCTGTCGTCCCCTTTTTATAGAAGAGGAAACGGAAGCTGTGAGACATGAGGCAGCTGGTAAGTGGCTGAGCTGGGAGCCAACTTCGGGTCTGTCTGAGGCACACTCTGGGTCCTCCAGCACCAGTCCACACTGCCACATCGTCAGGCGTGGATGACCTGGGCAGCGTCTCCCCGACATGGTGGGAGGGGCCCAGGCTAGTAACCAGTCAGCACAACTGATGGGTCCTCTCGTCAAGAAGACTCCTCAGCTATTCTGGGTGAAACCCGACTGCGGGTCAAACACACACCCAACGGGGCTCAACTCTAGACCCTAAAAAGTATGATCATCACTGTTGAAAAATCTAAGATCTGAAAGACCCAGGGCAATGCTTCCCCAACTTCAGGCACTTGCACGCCACCTTCGAGCCTTTGTAAATCCTCCCACAACCCCTCTCTCAGTCAGGCCTGCTTCTCCCTAGCCAAGAGATTTTAAATGTTCCAGGTGACAAGTTTAAGGAGGACAATTTAGTAGCCCTGATAATTGCAAAGAGATTACTTGGAAGAGATGATTTCAAAGGTGTGCTGGCAAGAATGGAACACTTACATGCTATCAGTATGCCCTTAAATTGGGATGATACAGTAATTGCTAACCCTTGGGTTTTGCTACCTGAGGGAAGAGCTTAAATGATTAAAATTTTGAAGTGAGTTTTATTGGTAGAGTGTGCATTTGAAATATGTAAGAGGTCTAGCCCAGAAGTCAGCCCCTGGCCCTAAAGGAGGAATGTTAGTTAATTCATGTGGGCTTGAAAGATGCTGCTTAGCCCTTATCTGTAGAATGACAATAATATTTAATAGTCATTGAGATGATGATTATTACTAGTTTGGCTTAAAACAACAGAACTTTATTGTCTTACAGTTCTGGAAGCTAGAAGTCTGGAATTCAGGTGTCAGCAGAGCTGTGCTCCCTCTGAAACCCACAGGAGAATCCTACTTTGCCTCTTCCTAGCTTCTGGTGATTGCTCGAGGTCCTTGGCATTTCTTGGCTTGCAGTTGCATCACTCCAGCCCTGCCTCTGTCGTCATGTGGCATTCTCACTGCGTGTCTCTGTCTTCACGTGGCCATCTTCTTATAAGGACACCAGTCATGTTAGATTAGTGGCCCACCTACTCCATTATGACCTCATCTTCACTTAATTATTTCTTCAATAACTCAATTTCCTAATGAGGTCAGATTTTGGTTCCCGGAGGTTGGGACTTCAATATATCTTTTTGGGAGGGGACACAATTACCCATAACACCTGCCTCACTTGACCATATTTGTATTTCAGGGCTTTTTCCCATAAACTTTCTTTATTCCCTCCCACCTACCCTATATTTTTGTTCATTGAGATTTTATCAATCAATCCACACAATAATTCCATGAAGGAGGCCATTATTATCTCTTTTTGGCAGATAAGAAACTTCCTGAAGGTCATACAGCTTATAGGATTTGGAGGCCGGATTTGAACCCAAGCAGCTGACTCCCCTCCCTGTATCCACTCATGTTGCTGTGCAGAAGAAAGGAGGTGAGAATATACCTGAGGGTGGTGCCCCCAAACAGTCACTTTTACTAAAATGAATTTGTTAAACCAGTACTGAGCACCTGCTATGTATAAGGCACTTTCTTGGTGCTAGGGAGACGGGAGTGGGGGGTGCCAAGGTAGACTTGACCATGAGTGGACATGACAGTCCACGGAGGACAAGTACAAATCCAATAACCACACAAATGGGATATATAAATTCAAATTAAGCTTAGAGTTCTAAAGAAAACTGACCTCGTTTTAAGAGCATTTAACTGGACCTGGCCAAGACTGAGGGAGAGGGATACCAAAAATAATGTGCCAACTGTTAATGGAAGAGTGGCTTGGGTGGACACTATATGTGTCTGACAAGTAATTGAATAAATAAGTAATCTAGTGTTCTTTCCATGTCACGGGATGTGGCCCATTAGTGGACTGTGCAATCAATTTGATGGTCGCAACTGGCATTTAAAAAATAAAATGGAATAGAATCAAATATCAGAGTGTAGCGCACAAAGGAGGGAGGTTCTGTGTGTGAGTGTGATCTGAGTCCTTATGTAAGATATATCTTGTAATGTGTCATCTCTGGAGAAGTTAGAAAATCATTAGATGAGCTTTTGTGATTAGGTGGGACTCCAAGTTTGAATCCCTACCTTGCCTTATTCTTGGGCAGTTTACTTAACTTCTCTGAGATTTCTCCTCTGCTAAAACAGAAGAGCATCTCTTTTATGTTTTTAGGACCGATTGCAAGTGGGGAATGAAGCAATGCATAGGCAGTGTCTAAAATGTGCTGCCTTCCTTCCATGGCGGCTTGGTCATGTTCAGAGGTGCTCATCTAGCTAAGGCAGCCCAACCCACACCCACCTTCCTCACGCCTGTATCTTTCCTAGACAGTGAGCACCCAGGATCCCACACCTGTGAAGCAGACTCTTTGTATCCCATATCACGACCCCCTGGCCCCCCTCTAATTGCAGGGCAGCAGTGGTGGGCAGTTCTTTGCCTGCTGCCAGCGTCCTACCTCACCTACCAGATTCTACCTCAGGGTTTTCTCTGAAGCTGTGGGAATCTGCTTAGCCCTTGCGTAGGTATTGCCCGGAGCTAGGGGCAGTTAATACCCTTGGAGAAACCCTCAACTCAGAGCGATGAATGTCTCAGCCTCCTCTCCAGAAGGACACTTCTGAGTCACAATCTACACAGTGCCTCAGACGGTCCCTTGAGGGTTTGGGCTCCATTTCCCAAGGTGGGAACCAGCTCAATAATGCCTCCTTAACTGGCTCTCCCTCCCGGTCTCTGTCTCCCCAGTGCCTCACTCCTGCTTCCCAGATCTTTTCCCAAGAAACTACCTGCTTGCAAGTGCTTGTTTCAGGCTCTGTTTCCTGGGAGCCCAGTGAAGGCATGCCAGCACCCAACAGGCTTGGAAAGACCTTTCTCAGTAGCGCCAGGTTCAGGAAATGCCACCCGGCCTGCTGACTTGTACCTCTCTAGAGCAATGGAAACTGAAGAGGGTGGTGCAATGAAAGCCCTAGAAAATCCACACTTTTTTTTTTTTTTGCAGCCTCCTCAATTTGTGCTGGAGCTCATGAACTCAGCCTGGCTTGGTGGATGCCTCATTTACTTTTGCATTTTGGCTGGTTCACTGGGAGAAGTATTAATTGCATCAGAACAAATATATGAAAATAATGGCAGTTGTCATTTAGTGAGCAACTATTGTATCTATTAAGTTTTAAATCTCTGCGTCTGTTAATTTTAATTTAATTTTTAAAATGTAAATTTTAATGCTTTTTTTAGCAGCTTTTTTTGAGATACAATTCATATTCTATATAATTCACCCATTTAAAGTGTACAACTCAGTGGTTTTTAGTAAATTTACAGAGTTGTGCAACAATTACCACCATCAATTTTAGAACATTTTCATTATCCCAAAAAGAAACCCCGTACCTATTAGCAGTCACTCCTCATGTGCCCCCAGTGTCCCCCATCCCTTGGCAACCACTGATCTATTTTCTGTCTCCATTGAGTTGCCTATTCTGGGTACTTCATAGAAGTGTCTTTTGTGTCTGGCTTCTTTCATTCAGCATAGACAAGGAACGAACTGGGACTGTCCCATGCAAAGAGGGAGGACTCACCTCCTCCATGAAGCCTTCCCTGGCCACCCCTAGCACCACTCCTCCTCCCCTCTCACATACCACCCACTGCCCAGGCCTCCTTCCCTGAATTGCTACACGACACTTGATACCCTTGTTGACCGTCTGTCTCCCCAGTGCAATTATCAGCTGTAAGAGAACAGCTTTTGGTCTGTTGAGTTTGCTGCTACAGTCCTAGCACCCAGAACACTTTGGAAGGTGCTTAGTAACTATTTGTTGAATGAATGTTGAATGGATGAAAGAGAATGTGGGGGTGGAGAGGCCCTATCTTGCCCAGCCCATCACATCCACTGTCTTCTGGGCCCGCCTCAGTGGGGGTTTCTCATCTTGGGCCTTCCCAGCCATGGAGGCTCCAGCGTCCCCCTCTCTCTCCCCTCTTTCCTGTCCCCAGGTCTCTAGATGTCTCATCACTGACTTTGCCACAATGACTCCACTCCTCTGAATTTGCATACCCAACACAAAGAGGTCAGCTCAGAAGGGCCTAGAGTTCAGGAGAAGGCAAGCGTTAAAAAATCTTTTTTTCCATATAAAGTGCTAATCAGATACCGGAGCAGAAGTGCCTATAGATAACAGATATGCAGTGCTGACGGCCGTGCCTGGAGCACAGTAGGTGCTCAGGTGCCTGCTGAGGGGAACCAGGATAAAAGTTGTGATCCAGGTGCTGCCTCACCTCACAGCTCACTCTCAGGAGTGATGTGCTGTTCACGTGTCTGTTTCAGAATCGGAACACGCCCCATTCTACCTTCTTCAAGTTATTCCAAGCTAGGTAAGGACGGGAGGAGAAGTAGAATCAGGCAGGAATTGGGATGTGTTCTTGCACCAGCCTCCTAACCTCCGTGCTCCCTGGTTTGCAGCGAGCTAGACTAGGATCACCCCTCTCTCTTGCGTAAGTCCTTTAAAGCCGCTGCATCCCTGTCACATGAAGTCCAAATTCTAGCCTAGCTCCACTGCCCTCTGGGATCCTCTCTCCTGCCCTTTAACCCCAGCTGCACTGACTGACTTGCCCCTCCTTCCCCACCCCCATCCCTTCATACGTGCTGTTGTTCTGCAAGGAACCACTGTCTTTGCCGTCTGCCCTTAGGTAGCTCTCACTCGATCTTTAGGCCTCTCTATTTGGGAGGCACTTTCTCTTGCAAATTCCGCTGCCCCAACATGTCTGGCTTGGGCTGAGATTTCTCCTCCTGTGCTAACTCTGATTAATTGGGCGCATTTGCCTGGAATGCTAGTTAAGAAGGTGGGGAAGAGAGCTGTGAATGGTTCCAGGTGTTGGCAGTGGCAGGAGGAGCGGGCGTGTGCACTGAGCTTGGCCACCCCTGACGAAATACTTCCCCCTCCAGATCTAGCCCGCTCCTCACCCCACGCAGCCCCGACTGCTTCTGCTCACACTGACCTCACCTTCTCCAGGTGCCTTTGTGTAAGGTCAGAGCCACGTGACTTAGCCCCGAATGGTTCCGTAATTGCATTAGGCATTATTTTTGTCTCCTGGCCTAGGCTGGAAGCTTTGAGAAAACAGAAACCTTTTAATCCACTCCTCTACGTTCCCATCTAGCAAAACTGGAAAACAGTTGCAGATGGCTGGATGCTGCTGCAGCCCTTTGCTTTGGCCCCCCAGTACCCTGCGGACGATCTCTTGTTCTTGAATCCACACCCTCCCACAGCCTCGGAGGCCCTGTGTCCCCTGCTGCCTCCCTGGGCTCGCCTTGTGCCCTGCAGCACTCTGCTGCTGCCTGGCCCTGCCTCAGTTTCTCACGGCTCCTGCCTTCTCAGTCCTTCAAGTCGCCATTCAAATGTCACCTTCCCAACGACCCTGTCCTGACCACCCGCCTGCTCCTTTGTGACTCTCTAGAACCTTACCTTGCTTTATAGTCTTTAAACCACATTCCCACTTCCTGAAATTTATTGATATGTTCCTTTTTTTCTTATTCTCTGTCTTCCCCTCTTCCCCTACCCCCCCTCCCCCGCCTCCCCAAAATAAGCTTCTGGAAGGCTGAGTTTAGTCTACCTTGTTCCCATTGTATCCCCCGGCCACGTGCGGTTGCTCAGTGGATGGATGAATGAGTGAATGAAGGAGGGAATGAATGCCTAAGGAATGAGCTGCCTTTTTTTTTGAGACTGATCCGGGAGGATCCTTTTCCCAGACTGTGAATTTCCCAGGCCTTTGTGATTATGGTCTTGGGCTTTGCAAATTCAGGGGGACTGTAGAAGGCCTGTTGCTTTCCGAGAGAAAGCAGAGTGTTGACTGGGAGGAAAAGCACAAATAAGAGAAAGGAAATGCCTGCTGGATTTCCGTGTGGACCGGGCCACCTCCCTGCCTCCGGGAAAGAAAGGAGGCCACGAAAGGGCCCTTCCCGCGGCCATGTTTGCCGCAAGGATGAGCCGCGCTTCGCGGCGACTCACCGGAAAGGAACAGACACCCCCCGTCTCTGTCGGGCTCGAGCCTTGGACTTGAGACTCCCCTGAAGGGTGTCAAGGGGGTTCATGTTTCTCCGCAGAAGCTGCTTGTGGAGAAAGGAAGCAGGGAGGGAGGAAAGCGTTTTACTGGATCCTTCTTGGTCTTAACAAACGAGGCCCGTTCCTTCGTGGAATGCTCTTTTCTTCTGCCTTTTCTTTGTTGCTTTTTTCTTTTTCTTTGCTGCAATTTTCATTCCCGAAGTCTGTTTTTCAGTATATGCGCAGAAGGCTCTGTTTTCTTCAAGTTTAGGTGGAAAGCTGCTTAACCCATGGTCTCTATTTGTTTTTAATATTTTTTACTGTGATCAATTTGGGAAATACCAAAAAGCAGAGGGTGAAAATGAAAGCAAGCTACACCCCCAGCATGCGGAGACACGCTCTAGGCCTTTTGCCTCTCTCATGTATATTTATGGTAATTGGGAACACGTCATATATACTGCTTTTCCATTTGACAGTATACCGTAAAGAATTATGAACATGCTTATTTAAAAAATTTGTTTTCCTATCTTATTATGAATAAACTTTTGTTATGGAAAATTTAAAAACAAAACAAGACCAGATAGCACAGAGAAAGAAATAAAAAATACCTGTAACTTCACCACTCAGATAATTACTGCAAAATATATATCCAACTATTTTAAAAATATATTCTTAGAGTCAGGTGTGGTGGTGTGTGCCTGTAGTCCCAGCTACTCGAGAGGCTAAGATGGGAGGATCCCTTGATCCCAGAGTTTGAGTCCAGCCTGAGCAACATAGCAAGACACTGTCACTAAAATAAAAAAATATATATACATATATATGTTCTTAGAAACATAATTAAATTTAAAACCTATTTTTAAAAAGATAAAGTTAGAATCATATTGTACATTCAGTGAGGCAGGAAAATGACCTCTTACGACTATGTAAAATCAAATAAATTTCATATATTACATGATTATTATGTGATAAATATATATTGGTCTAGTGAAACCTATTTGGATGACCTTGCCTTCCTTTACTATGGAGGCTGCAAAGTAAAAAATACCCAGTTCCCTTGCTGTTGGGGGTGGCCATTTAATTTGTTCTGGCCAATGAGATGAAAGAAGATTCCCAAGGATGCTTCTCTTCTCAAATAAAAAGGTGATTAATTAAAAAGAGAAAACTTTCGCCCTTTACACTTCTCTCTTTTTTTCTTTTTGGAATATGGACATGATGCCTGGAATGCTGCAGCCATTTCGAAAACACGAGGACAAAATCCACAAGCAGAGGACGCTATAACAGGAAAATAGTAGAAACTGTTAATGATTTTTATGGAAACTTCTCCAGCTATGAGCTGTCTACCTCTGGAATTCTTGGTGAGTGAGAAAAATATGTTCTATACTTGTTAAAGCCACTACGTGTGGGTTTTCTGTTACTTGCAACTGAATATTCTCCAAACTGTTTCAAGATGCATGACATTTGATCAAATCTAGCCTTATTCATGTATGTCCTTTATCTCTCCATGCTCCATGCCAAATTATCAACTCTTAAATTAGAACTTGGAAAGGCCATATTCACAATAATATGCCTAATCCAGCGAGGTGCCTGTTTCAGCTGTTCATTTCAGTGGGACTTCATGACATCTGGCTGAGTTTTCACTCACTCCTATTTATGCAGGTTGTAAAACTTTTCTGTCTTCAACCCCCTTGAGTGACCAACACACCAGCTCCAAGTCAAAGACTGAGCTTTATACTTCTGTGTATCACAGAAACACAGTGTCTTGTGAATGGCAGATGCTCAATAAATATTAGTAGCTTAATTGTTTGATTTTAACTCTCTGATTTCTTAATTAAAGAATGTGTAAGGATTTCTGAGACTATTGATTTAGATATCTTTACATAACTCACAAACAAAAATGTTTGTTTTTCAAAATGCTAAGCAGAGTTGTTGAAATGATATTAACTGTCATATTCTTTGGTTTAAAGGATATTTTTAGCTTCCTGTCATCCATCACTTAATTATTGTCACTAGCAACATATCTCTGTCTGGTGGTAAGATAACACTTTTGAAAGAAAGGTTGTGTTTGGATAGACCTAGAAATGATTAGTGAGGAGACTAGGATTCTGCTCATGATGTTTTGTTATGATTTCCAGTGGGATGTGGTCAATTAGTTGAACTATGTGCTGTGCATCCCAGACCCTTATAACTGAGGGGCTGATGTTCTTGCCTGTCTGGGTAGGCTGTGGGTCAGCAGTGAGCCTCAAGGCCAGGCAGACAAAGAGGGAAGAGGGCAGCGTGGTTGCCCAATGAGCCTTTGGAACAAATTGATCGGGACTGTTTGTGGTTCCATCAGGTCTCTGCCATGCGGTTTTCCTTGTGTGCCATTGGGCAATGGTAGGGGGTTGGAGCAGGGAACCTTGACCTCTGCCTGTCCATTCACAGCAGCAAGATGACAGCCAACTGCTCAATGTGTGTCTTCGGCTCGTGTCTCCTTTTGCCTGGCTCAATCCATCTCTCTTAGTGGTGGGAACTGGAGTGATGAGGGAGACGTTACTCAAGAGGCCAGTGGCTCCTGTCCTGTGGGAGGTTAGAGGCCAGAAGCCAAGGCCTCTTGGTAACTGCAGGGGCCAAATGGGCTCTGGACCTCATGGCCAATCAGAGGAGTCACTTGAGCAAGAAAAGAACCAGGGCAGCCTATGGCTGGGCTCCAGAATGGGTAGGTCTCAGGGGAGGAGAGAGGGCTGTAAAGTTAGTTGGAAAGAATAGAACAAAGAAATCTCTTTTATGCTCCGTTATCCCCCAGACAATTTTGCCTAAGAAGTCAAGGTTCAGGTTTAATGGACTCTCCACTGTGGGAAGACCACATCAAACACCATAAGTCATTTTCTGTATGGAGGTTTCAGAACAGGGTCCACAGGAAGTAAAGGATGAAGATGCTGTGTGGGCTAGAAAGGATCACAGATGTTTGCACACAATGAGTCTTAGAGGTCATTTAGGCCACCAATTGCCCTTTACTGATGTAGAAACACCCAAGAGAGGGAATGTGGTGTGCCCAAGGTCACACGGGTTCAGGGAATGGCTGGGTGGCTTCACGTCAGGCTTCCCTACAGCTCTCTGAGCCTCCTTTTATATTTCCAATGGGAAATGCCTCCCATTCCCCTCAGCCTCTGTGTTTTCTTTTTAATTTGTATAAATTTATGGGGTATAGGTGCAATTTTGTTACGGGGATAGATTGTGTTGTGGTGAAATCAGAGCTTTTAGAGTATCTGTCACTGGAATGACATACGCTGTGCCCGTTAAGTAATCTCTCAGCCTCTGTGTTCTGCCTCTTGTGCTCTGCAAGTTCCCCCTCCTTCCCCTCCCACCCTCTCCCGCTGAGGACCCTCCTTCCAGGGGGAAACCCACCCAGTTCCCGAAGAGCACATATCTCGTGCTGGGAACGGAGGAGGTGCTTGGACATTGCCGGCCTTTTCCCTTCTTCAGTGTCTCCTTGCTCCTTGGGGAGAAAAACCTATCATGAGGAAGCAACTGGAAACCCAAACTGGATGTTTTTTCTTTTTATGTGCTAAACTACACTGCAAGCTATTTAAGGGCAAGAACTTTGCTTAGCCCCCCTCCTCTAAACCCAGAGCCTAGCATGGGATCTGGCACATAGTAGGTGCTCAATACAAGCTTATTGAAAAAAATGAATGAGCACCACGGGAAAAATGGTGTGATCCTCAGAGCAGCTGGGGGAGGCTACCAGACGCGGTGAAGCCTGAGGTAGGCTCTAGAAACATGGTTACTTCTGATTCCTTTGCTTATTCATTAAATTGATTTAATAAACATTCATCGTGCCAGGCATTCTTCTAGATGGTGGGGACACTGCAGTGAGCAAAATAAAATAAAAAATCCTTGCCATTAAGAAGCTGACATCCTGGTGGAGGGGAATAGGAATCAGACAATGAACTGCCTAGTGTTTTGTGGTGATTTAGTAATGGAGGAAAATGAAGGAAGATGGGCTGGCACAGGTGGGAGGGTGGAATTGTGGGATGGAAAGGTGTGGCAGTCACACCTGGACCAGGTGCCCTGTACCTTGAAATTTTGAACTTCAGTCCCAGGCTTTCCAGGACTTGACCCAGCAGTCCCCACCCTCAGGACTCTTCTCTCCGGGAGCCAATGGCTCTCAGGTGAGGTTGTTAGAAGGGCTTATCCAATGCTGGGCTGTCCTCTGGGATTCTGAAATTGTGAGAAAATTTGTTCGTGTGTGTGTAGCAGGGGAACCTGGATAGTGCCAATTGTGAAAATGCTACACATCCTGCGTTCTAGGCTGGAAGCTGAAATCTGTTCTGGGGCAGCATCCACCCTGTTTGGGGAGGGATCCCTGGGAGACTTCCTAGTCAGGTAGTGATGCTGCCCACGCAGGATCGCCAGGGAGGCCCTAACCACGCAAAGTCATCCTAAGACATGTGCTTCAAGCTGAGATTTTAAGTGTTGTGCTTAATGATGAGAAAGGCTATATGCATTCTGTGGAAATGATTATATTAACTGGTCTGGGATTATTGTTGTTTGGATATAAATAAAGATGTGATCCTGGAGGCTGGAGAACTTGGGGTGACTGTGGTACGTGTGCCTTTCCTGTAAAGATGCTTCCTAGCTATCATCAGATTCCAAAAGGGGTGGTTGACCTCCAAATGCAAAGATTCATCTATTTATATTAATATTTGCAAGAGAACCTGGCTTCTTAGGGGTGGGAAGGTACATTTTCAGTCCTGAGTACTTGCATATTTTATAGAAGATATTGATCTTTCTGATGAACAAGTTAAAAAGAACAAGGAAATGTCAAGGTTGCCTTCCCAAAATGCAATGACAAATGGCTTTAAGGGGAAGAGAGGCCAGGGGAGAGCTGTGTGTCCCGTCTGTGGAGGGCTTTGCTTTGACACAGACATGTGCTTAGAGGGAATCTAAGACAACTTGCAACCCTCTCTCGGCACCTGTGTTGTCCTACAGGGGAGGAAGGGTAGATCTGGCCTCCTGGACTCCAGCCCAGGGCCAGGAAGCCCAGCCCATTTTCGGTCAGTAGGGAAACAGAGCAGAAGTTTATCTGTACATACTAGAAGAATGAATGCCTAACTTCTAGGAGATGGGAAAAAGGCACTTTGGGCCTAATTGTTCCTGTTGCAGAAAATAATCATGATTATTTTATATGAAATAATTTAACTTATTATTTAAATTTTAGTTTAAATGGTTGGTTTTTAGTTCCAGATCAGCATATTTTACATTACAGAAGTGCTTTATACGTTTCAAAATACTTTTATATTCATTGTTACTGAATCATTGGCCTCACTTTTCTCAGTTGGGAGTTGTGAGAAGGGAACAAGATCAGGGAGAAGTGATGGACGTCACTGCACAGGCCAGCTCAGCTTGGTCTACATTCCTGTGTTAAGAAGGATTCTGAGGCTACTTCTGAGCTGTGTGGGAAGCTGCTTCCTGATGAACTAGTCATGTCTACCACGAATGTAGGAGGAAGGATCTGGTTACTTGGAACCTTGTAATACCTGTTATCTTTTCCAACCATAAGATTCCATGACTCTAGGGTAAAGGTCAGCAAATTACAGCCTCAGACCAAATCCAGCTCACCACCTATTTTATTTAAATAGGGTTTTGTTGAAACACAATCACACTCTTTTGTTTATGTGTTATTTTTGGCAGCTTTTTGCTACATGGCAGAATTGAGTAGTTGTGATAGAGACCCTATGGCCCACAAAGCCTAAAATATGTACTATTTGGCCTTTTCCAAGAAAGTTTGCCAACCCTGTTTTAGGGTAGTTTAGGCCCCCCTCGCATTTTTACAAATATATATCCAATATCTCCATGAAGGAGGAAGGAAGATCCTATTAGCCTCATTTGAAGAATAAAGGAAGTAAAACCCCACCAGAAGTGCTTTGCTCTAGGTCACAATGCCAGGTGTCGCTGCAGAGGTCCCCTGAGGCCCCCTCATTAATTCCACTTCAGCATGTGACTTCAAAATAGAATGTTCTAGTTTGGTGCAGAAGAATTTAATTAATTTGTTTTAGGATAAGAATTTCCCACCAAGTCTTTAGATGTGAACTGAGAGATGCGCAAGCAAAGGAGCTTGGACATCCCTGCTTATTAGTGGAGTTCAGGCGCTTCACATATTCAACAGTTTGGGTCCTCTGAGAAGCAGATGCTAAAACAGACATGAAAGAGACCTATTGGGGGAGATGCTGGTGAAGGATAAAGGGGAAGGGAGAAGGATCAGGCAGGCCTTGGACCGTGGTGCAGTTCTGAGCCCTGGGAAAGGAGAGAGCAAAGGAAGGACTGGGTTGGAGGAGCCTCAGACCACAGGGCAGCTCCGAGAAAGTGTCTGCCAGGCTGATGGCAGAATGCCACGTGGGGAGGGGAGGACTGGTTCTCAGGACCTGCTCAGCCATTGATCAGGAATGGCCTGGGGTGGTGTTACCTTGGCAGGAATGGCCTGGTGGATCCAAAGGGGCAGCGTCGAGAAGCTGGCAGTCAACTGTGCACCTGCAGCAGGTTCTCGTCAAGGGGAATCTGAGCACAGCTCCTCTGTGGCTGGCAGGCCATGCAGTATTTGCCCACGCACCCCGGGATGTGCTAAGCCTGGAGGCGACAGAGATCTGAGGAACGTTATTTCCATCACCAAGGAGCTCATGGTCCAGCTGAGAAGACCAGACATGCATACCTGAACAAGCAAATATGCATTAAAAGGCAGTAATAAAGGGGTGTGTGTGTGATGGAGTGGTCTGAGATCGTCAGGAACAGTGTGTGCTGGTGGTTCAAAGAGAGACCCCAGGAGGAAAGCTTGGGGTGTTCCCATTTGGCATAATGACAGATATGTGTGCTGGGTGTTATGGGTCATTTCAGCCTGCTCCACGCCCACAGGTTGCCTCCATCCACTTGGCATTCGTTGAATACCTACCAAGTACAAAGGCTCCATGCCAGGTGCGATGATTATGTGGGCCCCTGGCCATAAACAAGCTTCTGATGTTGAGGGGGCTATCGACAGAGATGAGTCATAAAAACAACAAATCTGTAGAAATACATATGGGTTTGTGTGGGACTCTTAATGACTAGAGGCCTGCTAATATTCAGGTGAGGTGCAAACCGTGGGCAAAGCCATAGCAACCATATA
This sequence comes from Daubentonia madagascariensis, assembly GCA_023783475.1. Taxonomy (NCBI): domain Eukaryota; kingdom Metazoa; phylum Chordata; class Mammalia; order Primates; family Daubentoniidae; genus Daubentonia; species Daubentonia madagascariensis. The sequence goes on along the minus strand of JAKFHU010002573.1, from coordinate 19,158,945 downwards.
TTTGTCAAGCTCTATAATGCCTGATGTAGTGGTAGGAAGTCTTTTATTTCCATTCATTATGAAAAAAATAGAAAAAAAACTACATATAGAAAAATATGAAAAACATGGAATAACAAATCATACAAAGGACCCAAATATGGTCATCACCCAGTTTCAATAATTATTAACTCTTGGCCAATTTTGTTTCATCTTTAGCCTCATCTACATACCCCTCTTCTTGTATTATTTTGGAGCAAATCCCCAGACATCATACAATTTCACTGATGAATATTTTGGTACATATCTCTGAAGGATAAGGAAGCTGTTTTTCTTTTAAGACATATCCCTAATACTACTACACGCATTTCACCTTCCTGAGCTTCATTTTCTTATTTATAAAATGAACATAATGGGATCTGTTCTGCAGGGTTATTAGCTACATTTTATATAAAGTGCTTATCCCAGTACCCAGCCATAATCATGCTGCCTATTGTGATTATAACACATATGAGAAATTGTGAATCAGAAGGGCCTAGAAATCTGCACTTCAACACGATATCAAAGTGGTTCTGATGCAGGTGTGGCCAAGACACATGTTGAGACACACTGTTCTGGGGTATGCAATAATTAATTGGAGCCATCTTTTTAAAATGTAAATTGAATCGTGTCATTTTCAGTGGTTTTCCAGAGCTTTCAGGACACACTCAAATGCCTTATCTTAATACCCAAGGCTTCACGACCCAGAGCCAGTGATTCTCAAATTTTAGTGTGCATCAGAATTACTGGGGCATCCTGTTAAAATGCATATTCCCAGGTTCTGCACCTAGGGCTTCCAGGGGGTTGCCTAGGAATCTGTGTGTTTATAAAGTTCCTGGAAACTTCTGATATCAGGACCACACTTTGATGATTCTAGACCAGGGAAGCCCATGAGAGAAACCCACAGCTGCCTGGAGGACTGGTTCTCACAGTCTATTTAGGGCCTTTGGTCACTGAGTAAGAGTTAGTTAAATACATGTATGCAAATGCAGGTTTTGTCCACACCAGGGGGCAAAAACTGGCAGCCCACAGGCTGAATTAATCTTGCAAATCTGTGTGGGCTTTTTGGCCTGAACAGTATTTAATTTCTTTGAACGGTTGCCAAATTTTAAAAATTTATGGAGATTTCACATTAAAATCCATATTTTTAGTCTCCTTAAAAGATAAAAAGATCTGATCACACTGGGCCTATGTTTTCCCAAGGCAGTATTTGGCTGATGGTGGAAGATGTCCTTGGGTGGGATGTATGTCCTCAATTAGACCCTAGTTCCCACTACTTCCCGTTAATCACATCTAACCTGTTTTTTTCTCATTTACATTGGCTGCCTGGTGCTAAGATGCTTTTGAATTTGTGATATGATGTCCTCATCTAGTTGATGTGTGTGTGTGTGTGTGTGTGTTTGTGTTTGTGTATGTGTGAGATCTGTCCTCCGCAGTGCAGATTAAGGCCAAATCAAAGAGGGGTTTAGTCTGGTCATGACATGTATATCAATGGTACCCATCACTGGGTATTCCCATTAATGGAAGTTTCTATAGATCTTCTCTGGGCTGAAAGACCCATCCCAGAAAAAGGCACTCAGAAGATGCTTGCAGCAAGGTAACTGTCCTGGTCACAGCAGTCCGTTTCTCTACTCAGGTGATGACATACAATAGGAAGACCACCACACACCAACTATCTAAGGACAGAATTTTATCCAGCCTTGAGGAAATTAAAATGAAATTCACTCATACCCTTCTCTGGAGGAAACAAAGCACACATAGCTAAAAGCAAAGAGACACACACATGAATATATGTGCACAGAGCAATGTATTCTCACAGGCATATATGAGTATGTATTTAGATACATGTATGTTTTATATTAACAAACATACACATGGTTTGGGTAGTGCTAGAAAAATAACTGAATGGGAATAAGTGACAGCCTGTGAGAGAGCGAAAGAAAATGAACCTAAGAACTCTCTTATGAGTGGTAGCATGAAATAATAGAAAGATCATAGGCTTTGGGGTCAGTCCGACAGCGGCTTTCCTGATGTGCACTGAATTCTGCAAGTAATGGGCCCAAACTAATAGAAGGGAAATCAAATGAAATTGGCATGATCTTGGTGCATTGAATCAAGATCTAGGGGCCATGAGTGGCTGGTTCCAGACATCCAATATTCCCACACCCCTGCTGTTCATCTTGTCACCTCTACTCTCAGGTGAGAAGCATTTTGTACTGGAATCCCCACCTCAGAGGTGACCTGTAGCCATGCCCTGTCACCTGTGCTCACCTGGCCGGCTCAGCTTCCTCTCTGCCCCCTTGGAGAGCTTTGCCCTCCTTTCTGGGGAGGTCTCTGTCGGGTGATGCTCTGCCGGGGCTGTGGACTTTGGTTGGGACTTACAGGTGCTGAGAATCTGGGTGGACACTCTAGCTCTCAGTCACTGCGCTTGCTGTCCCTGGTTTATATCCCCCCCGCACTCCACAACACCAACCACCCAGCACATCTGCTCAGACTATTTATCAAATGACCTCAAAGGTTTGGATGAGCCGTCCCTGGCTATGGGTCAAACTGAGAACTTGGAGCACTCCCCATGTCCTGTTTTCTCTCCTTCATAGCCATCTTCCCCCGCATCTCGACATGGTCGCAGTCTCTCATCCCCTCTGCACACCCCTGCTATGTGTGGCGTCCTCCTTGCCCAGGCCCACCCCACCTGCGGTGTTTCCATTTGAAGTCCCCCTTCCTCCCACTTGAGCCAAGACAGCAGCAGAGGCACTGCTCTCAGTCAGCCACAGGGAGAAAGCAGGCTGGTCTAGCCCCGTCTGGGAATCAGATCTCTATCTGCCTTTGCATCATCAGTGGCTGGCTTGCAAGCTCTGTGCCTTTAGATAAGATAGCTAATCTTTCTGAGCCTTAGGTAAAACATTTCTTAAATGTCAACAATAACAACTATTTGTTGGCCTAATTGCCATTTTCTTCGTAAATAATGACAAAGCCCTTTGTCATTTCTTCTTTTTTTTCCTCCTTGAACTAAACATCCTGGAAGCCAAGACTGAATATGTGGGAGAAGCATAAAGACCTGTTTTGTGTATGAAGAGCCGGAGTAGAAAGAACACGGGACTTCTTAATTCTGGCTTCAATTCCTGGCTGGGTAGCTTTCAGCAAGTTACTCAAACCTTCTGATTCTCCATGACCTCATCATTAAAATGGCAATAAAAACACTACCTTCCTCAAGCTTAGGGTTTGGGGAGGATTACACGAGAGAGAAGCTGTGATTGTGCCCTATGCACTGTGAAAATTTGTGCAGATGTTGGACTCGGCTACTGCTATGATATTACAACTTCTGGCTGGAGAGAAGCCCTTTAATGACTACTTCTCACACCTGCTTTGTGTCCTTCCTATTTCCCTGGGGTTGTGAATTTGTGGATAAAAGGGAGTGAAGACCTGTACACGAATGTGCATAGCAGCATTATTCATAGTAGCAAAAAAATTGGAAACAACCTAGATGTCCATAAACAGATGAATGGATAAATAAATTGTGGTATATTCATACAACGGAATATTATTCAACAATATAAAGGAATGAAAAAAACCTTGAAAACTTTATGCTAAGTGAAGGAATCCAGTCATAAAGGTCACATATTGTAAGATTCCATTTATATGAAATGTCCAAAATAGGCAAATCCATAGGAGACACAAAGTAGATTGGTAGTTGCTAGAGCTAGCGGAGGTTTTGTGGGGGTTGGGGAGTGACTGCTAATGGGAAAGAGTTTCTTTTGAGGGTGATGGAATGTTATAAAATTGATTCTGCTGATGGCTACACAGCTCTGAATTATACACTTTAAATGGGTAAATTATATGGCATGTGAATTATATTTCAACGAGGCTGTCATATATTTTAAAAAAGGAGTGGAGGCCAGACATGTTGGCTCATGCCTGTAATCCCAGAACTTTTGGAGGCTGAGGCGGGAGGATCACTTGAGCCCAGGAGTTCGAGGCTGCAGTGAGTTATGATCACACCACTGCACTCCAGCCTTGGGCGACAGAGTAAGACCCTGTCTCTAAAAAAAAAAAAAAAAAAGATGTGGTGGTACAACATCCCCTTTTTCCGCCCAGCAGGAGCCCTGCAGGGGGTCCCCTTGGAGGCTGTTTGGCTGCACTTGACCCTTTGACTTGGGCCCACTTCCTGTACACCACGGCTGTTTTTCTTCTTGTGCCCCTTGGACAGGCCCACGCACTTTGTGACAAGCCCCCTCTGCTGGCCCCTGTCATTGGTTCCATTGCACCAAGGACCTCTCTCCTGAGTACCTACCTCCTGTGTTGTGACACCGTTTCATGAGGTCAGGGAACTGTGAAGGGTCTGGTTCACCTAGGTGCCCCCAGTCATTGACATGTCTCCAATAGAGTAGATGCAAAATAAATATTTGTTGAATGAATGATTATTTACATAACGAAAGAGTTCCCCTTAAGTTCCTTTAAGTATTGAGCTCTAATATATCAAGACCATCTAAAGGTTTGTTTCTATCTCAGGGCCTGTAAGAGCCTTACAGGGAGCAGAGGGAGTTCTCATGCGTTTAGTCTTTGCAACAACTCGGCCAGGAAGGGACTCACTGACACGTTCAAAGTCACATCATAGGCCCAGCAAGACTGAGGCCATTATTCACCCCTAGGCCTTCTTAGCCCCCAGAGCCCACCGTCTTTACAAGGCCTCTTCTAGCCTAGCAGAACAGTGAGAGCTTGGGAAGGGGAGGGCTGTGGCAGCTGGAAAGGATGAAAAAATAGACAAGAACAAAGTCATGACAGATTGAGGACAGACAGGAAATGCACGTAAAGCATCTCCAACACGGAGAGCGAGTCACCAGGGTTTCTACCACCTCTTCGGGGTCACCGTGAGCTGCACATCTGGTGTCAAATAGGCTCCCCCGCTGGTGACCCAGCCCTGCTCAGCCCCACTCAAGCGTCACTTCCCCTCTTGGCAAGTTAGAAGCAGCCACATGCCAGCCACTCGCCAGCCACTCAACGCTGAGCTGCAGCCCCTGGGCCTGGAGCCTCCACTGAGAATGATACTGAGCTCAGAGCTTCACTCCCCAGGTAGAAAATGCCCACAGGGCAACACGAAGAAGACACCACCCATTGCATCATTAAATTATAACAAGCCCTGAAACTCACTCCAGAAGCCTGGGTCTGTTTGTCCTTGCAGGCGGAAGGAAGCGTGTGATTGGCTGGCCAAGCTCAGTCTAGCAGGCCTTATCTCTGGCTGGTTATTATTTGATTAAAGAGCCTTCCTCCTCCTGCGGTGTTTCAAAACTGCACTGGGAGAGTTTGCTGCTGCCCGGGGACTTTTTCTGAGGTTACTGCTGAGCACCCAAAGTCCTTCAGCCTCTGGCCATACAAACAGGCACCCAGAGAAGCCAGACCTCCCTTTCTATTCACCCACAGCCAGGGGCTGCCTTCTGCAGAGTATGCATCAGCTTTGCTAACAACTGGGTGGAAATAATTCCTCAAACACCACAAAGTCAAGGACACAGGTATTTAAACACATTGGGGTGGGGGGTGGGTGTAGTTTCTTGGGATGTCATGACACAGGGGTGGAATGGGGGGCTGGGGCAGCAAAGTGGAACATGTGAGAGGCAAACAGTAGGAAGAAGGAAGTCGAAGAAAAGAGAACTCAGAATCTTGGGATTCTATGGAAAGTCTCTTGGGCGTGAATTGTTTGTGGGGAACGAGGTGCGAGCATGTTTGTGATGTAACATTTGCATCTGCGTGTGTTTGCTCCCCATGGGATCCTTCCTGAGGTCTAGCCACTCTTTTGGCCTCCATGTAATCCTTCACTCTGGCTCAGAACCCCAAAGTCCTGGGAGGGTTTAGGACACTTTGTGAAATTCCAATTGCCCTAGCCTGGGATGTCATCAAATCCGATTTGTGAATGGGATGTGGCCTTCCAAGGCTCTGCTTGGTGGTACAAATCCTTGCACCAATCCTCGGGACGTTGGTTACAGAGAGAAGAAGAATGGGGCTGAGCAACTCATTTATGGGAGTTGTTTTCCCACTTTATCTAAGATCTGTGCTTGATGCGCTATGTCTGGTCTTATCCACACCATATTTGCATCTCAGTGGTGTTTTCTGAGATTGGGTTGGGCAGACAGAGCTTTACGTCAAAGGACTTCCTCGCTACAGATGAAAGCTGGGCTCCATGTAGGGCCGAGAGGGATTTAACCACCTGGAATGAAGATGAGAGACAGAAGGAAGGACAGACTTCATCTTCTCTAATTGTTAGGTTCGGCTGGAGGTGGCCGAGGTGGCATTGTAGGTGAAGAAATAACCTTGCTGACTGCATTTCCTTTCTCCAGTCTTGGTGGCTGTCTTTATTCCCAAGTGTTTCCATCCCTGTTGTCTTAATTCTCAAGTGTTTCTATCCAGGGTGTCCCTACTTTGTTAGCTGCGGTGGAATGACACCGTGGCTTTGTTCCACAGGATGGAGGACATTCTTCCTGCTGATGGCTGTGGTCCCCTAGGGAGCTTTCTCTGCCAGGGCCCATTGGATTTCCTGAGACTATGCAGAGTCATAGGTCTGAGAAGTTTGTCATAGTGAATCCTGCTCCTTTTCGTAATTTTAAAGGAAATGCCAAGAGGTGGAGGACAAGCCTGGTGCAGGAGTTTACGCTTCATGGACCTGATTCTTCTTTGCTCTTTTGGGAGCATTTCCTCCCTTTGCCATTGTCTGGGTGGTCTGTGTCCTACGTGCCTCTTGGCCTCTTTTCCTGCCCTTCTCTGTCTCTGTCTTGCCATACGGATGCTCTTTCGGTGGACGCCCGCCCCGGTCAAAGTTGATCACATTTTCTCTTTTCTGCTTGGAGTGTTCTCCACGCTACCCTGCCCCCAGGTCCAACCAAGTGAATGGATTAGTCAGGGCTCCCTCTCAGTAAATCCACCTCCTCTGCTAGGAGGTCAGGGTCCCCTGAGCTTCCCCTTACTGGACCGCTAACCATATTGTCTTATATTGCTTGTTCCTGACGCATTCATAGGATCTAACCAGGCTGTGTCGCTCCCAGCCAGGCCCTCAGAGCCTAGCAATGTCCAGCACCCAATAGACTCTTCCTGGTAATAACAGCTAACATTGATGGAATGCCTGCTGTCTGCCCAGCACTCTTCCAAGTGCTTTACACTTACTAACTCAATCCCCACAGCAAGCTGGTCAGGTGGGTGTCAACCCATTTGACAGATGAGCCAACTGTGAGTTCAGGAAAATGTCCAAGTTAGCACAGTAAATGGCAGACTTTGGAGCCATGCTTCTACTCCTGTGCTAACCGAGCCAGCAAGGAATGAACAAATGATAGCAGGCCAATGGCAAGAACGTGGTGACTCTTCCACGTGCTCGGTTGGACCCGTTCACTCAGCTGAGCCCACCGAGCACCAGCCATGTGCCAGGCTGTGAGCAAGGCTTTGAGGACATGGTGATTAGTGGGCACAGACCCTGAACTGAGATGCTTTCTGTTCCGAGCTCCACTCTGTCCTCTTTGTTGGGATCCACTTTCCTGTCAGAGTCTTACCTGCCTTGGTGGCAGGTTTAACCACTTCTAGGCTCTCTTCTGAAGACCTAGAGGGGACCCGGAATTTGGCCCAGCCTTGAAGGAAGCGGCTGGGGAAGCTACCACTGTCTGGATGCTCACTGTATCTCAGGCACTGCACTGGTCTCATATAGCCTCCTTATGAGGTAGAGGGGTTTCAGATGAACAAACCTGTGTTTCAGATGAACAAACCAAGGCTAAGAGAGCATAAGTACCATGCCCAAGCTGGTACGTGCTAGAGCCCAGACCTGGCGTCAGACCCATCTAGCCTCAAAGCTCTTGCCCTTTGCATATATACCAGGGGCTTTCCCTAGACCCTCGGTGCTGGGCTTACCACATCCTGTGCCTGGTTCCCTTGAACATCCCTGTCTTTCCATCTGCCTCCCCAGTTGCTGGGTAAGGATTCCCTCCCTGCTTTGGGTCCTCAGCCTCCTCTTCCTTGCCCAGGCCGCTGCCCTGGTACCTGCTCTGACTGCTGGAGCTTGTGGGCCCCACACTTGTGCCTGACTTGGCAAGGCAGGGCACCTGCCCGGACACCCCAGCTTTGAGCCACCCTTGGTTCTAAAGTGATCTCTCCCCTCTCCTTCTCTCTCAGGGAGTGGCCTTGGGGCACCTGGTCCTAGAATATCTTATTTGAAAAAGTCTAAACCAAGGCCCCAGCTTAAGGGACTCTCCTAAGTCTGTTAATCTTTGGTTAGAAAAGCAGTACAGCATAAGGAAAAGGGTCCTTCATATTCACAGCTGATTCTTATTTTTTCCACTTCTTAAATTGTCTAAGCTCTCATTTCCTCATTTTTAAAATAAGTATAATACTTTTCTCATGGGGTTACTTTGCGAATAGAGATTCTGTGTTCAAGGCGTCGGCTGTGGCCTCACCGTGTGTGAGACACTGGGGATGTAGCGGATAAAGAAGCAGAGAAACTGCTGCCCTTGCGGAAGTTACAGTCGAATGGGGTGACAGGCAATAAAAAAAAATCACACAAATAAATAGGTCATTTCCATCTGTGATGAGAAAAAGGACAAAAGACCTAATTTAGATGGGGTATGAGCAAGTTGGAAAAGGGTCTTTGATGAACCAGGACGCAGGAGGTGTTGAGTATGCGCCTCCCTGGCCAGGGACCTGCTTCTCTCTGGGGCTCAGAGTCTGTGAGAATAAAATGGGAGCTGGACTGAATGCCTCCTAAGACTGAGTGGCCCATCTCTGGCATTTTATGATTTGATGGCAGGATAAAGCCAGAAATGAGGGCCTCTGACTCCCTGTCCAGGGCTCTTGTTCCCCAGCTGCTTCTACTGATGGAGAGAGGCCAGGCCCAGACTCAGGGAAGGCAGAGGAAGTGGCCTGTCCTGCCTCCAAGAATCCTTTCTCTCAGCACCTCCTTCCTGCTCCCCATAGCTGGAGCCCAGCACCTTTCCTCCCCTGGGGTCACTGCTTTCAGAAGAAAACTCCTAAGTCCCTTTCAAGGAACTGTGTCCTTCCTCCTCAAGTAGCTACCAGTCTAGCCCAGCCCGGGTCATTAACCCACCTGGGGCGGTGCTGGAGTTCTCAGAACAGGAAGGCCACGAGGGGGGCGGGGGCTGGGGATTTGGGGATGGGCCCACGTCTGTTCCCTGCTGCCCATGAGTGCTCCCAAGGCCGCCCCCTCGGCCTCCCCCCCGGAGCACCTTGTTCCTTTTGCACCGCACACAGTGTCTATTGTGAGCTCTCTGGCTGGGGCATTAGTGACGGCTCTTGCAAAGAGCTGGTTAGCATTTTTTCCAGACGAAGCCAGAAGCTCTGGGAGGTGGTGGGAAGGCCAAGCCTGCAGGGAGTGATGAAAGAAAATAATTAGCCCCAGGCTCCTGAAAGAATGGGGATGTCAGCATCTTTAATCCCCTCCCACCTTTCTTGGGGGTGGGGCTGCCCCCTTGACCTCCAGAAGCAAATCAGTTCTTCCTCCTGTTCCCTACCTGGGCCTCACTCTTGCCTCCAGCTGTCGTTAATCAATCCCTGCCTATTGCTTGCTGGCCACAGGGCTCACTGGGACCTCCCAGGGGCACCAGTGTCTTGGCCAGTGATGTCTGGAGTGAGCGGTAGTGGTGGGAAGAAGGGTAGGAATGGAGACTTCAAGGCACACAACTCCTCCCCACATGAATTCAGGATCTGAAAACTCCGTGTTCGAGGGGGAGTCACTGAGAAAGAAACAGAGACGGTATGCAATAAAACACTCGACCAAGAGCATTTCCAAAGTGACTTTGTATAGCAGGTTGTACCCCAAGGCAGATCACCCCCAACAGGTCATAAGAGGAAAATGACAGTATGTTTGCAATGGAAAGTTACCCCTCATTCAGTTTCCAGAAGTCACAGCCTTGCTCGCCCCCGCCCGCGCACCCACCACGGTGGGACCAGTTCTCCAACTGCTAGCAGCGAGTCAGATGCATGTTGACATTCCCAGGTGTTGTGGTGCAGGGCTAATTAAAACACTCCATCACTCCCCAGCCGCAGGCGGGCAGGAGCCTTTCCCCACCCACCGCCATCCGCTTTGCACTGGGCCTCCACCCAGCGCCCGTGGGGCTGGTGGGAAGTGTAGCTGTGTATTGGGATTCAACATCCTGCCAGAAATCAGGCTGGCTAAAAAAACACCCAAAATGAGTCTTGAAAGAAAATGACATCCATTTCCCTGTGGGCTGGACTTTCTCTGCAGGGAAGGGGTGGTTGCTGGTCACAGTGTTGATTTTTTTTCTTTTTTTTGAACAAGGGCCTGGGAAAATTGATAACCTTGGGACTGAGAGCTCTCTAGGACTTGGCAATGGGAAGCCAGGGGACCAAGTGGCTGCAGTAGGCAAGAGGCTGGTTTCTCCCCACCCCCTGCCCAGCTCCCACTGGGACATCTGTGGGCACCACACGGAGGAGCTGCAAGAGGAGCTGCGCTCTTGCTCCACAGTCCCCAGGTGCCTTGCTGGAGCAGCAGCAGTCCTAACCTCCACTGAGCATCTCTTGGAGGCGCTATTTTAAGGATCTTGTGGGATGGAGCTCAGGGTGAGCCTGCTAGATGTGGGAGGGGAGTGCTTCCACTACACCAGGCAGAAGGGCACTCACCGTTGGATAACAGAAAGTGTGCCCTGTGATCCTCAGATTGCATGGGTCTGGGAGGCAGCACTGTGCGTCCCTAGTGTGTTGCCGTCACTTCTTCAATGCCTTGCTACGCCACCATCCCTACTCCATGTCTAATGAGCTTCCTGACTCAGGGCAACAAGGCACAGTGGCTTCTCTCAAGGAACTCACAGCCCAGTGGAAGAGAAGGGTAATTAAACAGGCAGTTCAGGGCAGTATTGCAGAGTGGAAAATGGGACCCCACCATAGAGTGGTGCAGTGCGTTCACAGTGTAATTGTGTCCCCCAGTTCTCCCCACACCCCTCCCTGTCCTTGCCCTGGAATACCTGTCCCGTTCAAGCTGCATCTCAAGCCTAATTCTTCTCCACACAACTCCAGTGGTTCCTTAACACTCATGGTACCCACATTCCAGACTGTAGATGGGTGTTGGTCTAGGTGTTTTTTCCAGTCTAGGATGACATAAGAACTAAGGACAAAGTAGCAAGTCTTTAATACAGCTATACATATTCAATGCGAGGAAATTTCCTTTGTTCTGAGAGTCTATCCTTCCTGCTTGTTGGGATGATCGAGCAATGGTGTTGGTTGATTGACAATTTATGTTTAGTCTAATTTTTGTGTTATAACTGGGCAGAATAAAGAAGACGTTAGTATCCCTTTGTTTATTACACTGTGATAGCTCACAGTCTGGGAAGCACTGTCCAACAAGTTGCTCCTAATACCCAAGCCCAAACTCAAGCAGGAGCCCTTGGTGTGTCCTTCTTAGTTTCTGATTTCCCAGTGTGTAGCAGAGTGGCAGAGTTGATGTATTCAAATTCCACTTGCTTCCCCAAGACACTTAGCCGGCTGTGGCAGCCAAATCCTTAAATAGAAACTATTGTTTTCTTGGCGTCCCAGGCTCCTGTATGTTTAATGCCTCAAGTATCTGCTTTCTGGGCCAAACTCATGAAAATCTAAAGGGGAATTATCCGTCTCAGAAAACAGTTGTAATGGAAATAGAAGCCATTAGTACTCAGTGTTATCATGATGTTTAATTTTTCATTGATATTTCAAGATAAAAGTTGATCTTTGGAGTTGTGTTAACTCAGGTCACCAGCTTCCACTTAGATGCAGCTTAGAGAATGCTGAAAAATATGCCAGTACCCTGGCTTGGGGTAGCCAAATTTTAGGGGTTCTTTATTTACCTGCTTAGGTTAGGGGATCTTGGGGTCATTAGCTTTGCTCTGGTTAAATGAAATCCCCTAACACATCTGGTTATCCTGACATTTTAGATATGGTCCAGGGCATTGGAAGTCCCCCATAAAGCTTGATGGATAGAAGAAAATGTCTACCAAGCAAGCCAAATCCCAAGAATGCAAGTGGTGAAGTCCAAGTTCTTGGGCTATAGTTGAATGTTTCTGGGTTAAAAGTTGTTTAACATAAGCAAGTCATGCTAAGCTTAGATATTCAGCTGCAAGGGGGGGTTGCTTTACATATGTTTGCAATGTTGGCTTCATTCTGTGACAGCAACTGCAAAGGGGACTCTCATGCTTGGATGGAGTGCTTCTTGAGGTCAGGGATATGTTTTGTGCGTGATATTGGTGGACACCCTCTTCTCCCTCTGCCCATCTCTCCCTTGGGACCCAACACATCTCCTGGCACATAGGAGGCCAAAAAATGGTTACTGGTGACAATGATAATTCAAATAACTAATACATTTTAGATAGAATCAGTTTCTGGAAGTTTCTACCTTGACCTGATATGACCACTTAGTCATTAATATTTTAACTTGCCTATTTAGTTTTTAAAAGAAACCTTTCTTTGGCTAGATCATTGTGTTTGGTTTGCATTTCTTAGAAAAGGAAGGAGTGAGAACATGAGCAGCAAAGGCCTCTAGGGGAGCATTAAGTGTTCCGGGTCTCTGTCTCTGAATCCTCTGGAACTTGGGCTGGTTGCTTATTTAGGGGCTGCTCCAGGTTGAAGAGCAACAGGTGTGGTCCACTTGAACTTACACAATTGTGCTTGCTTTGTCTGGGCTCTTCTGCCAGCACAGCCTTTCCTATTGAACACATTCCTCTTACAGCATGCAGGTCATTAGCTTGAGGTCGTGGCAAGAACATTGTAGAAGGTTTCAGGGAATGTTTCTCATCAAGGCTCTGCCAGCTGTGTGGCCCCGGGAAAGTCTCTTTATCTCTCTGGGTTTGGTTTCCTTATCTGTAGAATGTGTTGTATTAGATCAGAATCTCTCAACCTTGGCACTATGGATGTTATAGGTTAGATAATTCTTTATTGTGGGGACTGTCCTGTGCATTGTAGGATGTTTAGCAGTGTTCTGGTTTCAATCCACTAGATGCCAATAGGACCCTTCCCTTCATTTATGATGACCCAAAATATCTCCAGATATTTCCAAATGTCCCTTGGGGGGCACAATCACCCCTAGCTGAGGACCATTGGATCAGATGCTATCTACCTGTGTTTGAGAAACCATATTAAGAGTTAATGCATCCTGTTTTATTGAGCTTCTACTAAGTTCTAGGCACTATATTAAGCTTTGCCACTTAAACATCTGTTTCCAGATATTCTATTGAGAAAGTCCATCTGCTTCATGAAAACCTGAATTAGAGCTAAGGTGGCATGTGCATAGGCATGAAAGTAGAGTGGGAAAAAAGACAGAATTCCTGTTGAGAGTTTTACCTGCCATGTAGCCTCAGTTTCCTCATCTGAAAACATCAGCTTTGCATATTGTTGTCAGGACCTAATACACAGTGTATAGAAAAGCAACTAGGTCACAGCTCACATTCAATAGTCAAACCTGCTCCCCCCTGCAGCTCTCCTACCTCTGAGGGAGTCAGCTCTGCAAAAGCCAGTAACTTTGCCAGTATTGCTCTGCTATTTCCCCAAACCTACCCTTTGCTCCCCACCTGTCCCCCAACCCCCTCCCTGGTCAGGCTGGCATGATATGTCATTTTAAAAATCCCCACAAGTTTGTTTCAAGAAGAGCCCCCCAATCTCTTATATCACCAGATCGTTGATTTGGGCCACCTTTGCAGGATTGACTCTCTTTATCCAAAAAAAAAAAAAATGATTCTCCAATGACCAGAATTTGCAGACACCACTGTCATCTGTTTGCTTGTGCAGGACAACGACAATAGGAATCGAGGACAAGGGAAGTCCTACTATGTGTGTGACCAGCACTGCTCCTCCTGAGGCACTGATTGGGGTCTTATCACCTTCTCTGGGTTCTCAGTGTCTTGAGAGCAAAGACCACGCCTTGGACATCCAGGGCAGCTGCCGAACCATCTCCTCCAGGGAAAATACGTTGGTACCTGGTAGTCTGGCATGGGGAGAGGCCTGTGGCACAGTGATGGGGAGTTCAGGGTGAGGATTTGAAGCTGCATTCTCCTCGTGGTCAGACCCTGACCTGGGCCTACAGGGAACATGAAGACAGTAGTTCTTGAAAAAGTAGGCTCAGGCTCAAATCCCAACTCTGCCACTTGCTCCCTGTGTGACCTTGGGTAATATGTCTCTGTCCTGAACCCCAGCTTTCTGTCATGCCTGAGAAGTCTGTAATCATGAGGGTCCTTCCCTCACTGGGCAGTTGTGAGAATTAAAAACTAGAATTCATGAAAAGCACACGGCATATCCTGGTAAATAGTAAGTGTTCAACAGAAATCCATTATTATTGATAATATGTATCATCTTAAATGGTAACTATAAACAATAATAAATATAATAGATGTTAAATAAACAATGAAAAGTGGAAGTTTAGGTGGATGAAAAGGCTTGAAGTTGATTCATTGTATTACTGAAAAGAAAATATGCTCAAAAAGGCACAGAGTGGGGAAGGGTAGCCAGGCCCTCAGTGCCGGCTAATCGCAGGGCTGGGGCACAAGCCACATCTCTAGAGTTCCCTGCAGATGATGGTTGCACCATGCTGGGGGTCGCTTTCCTGCTCAAACATTTAAAGCCCATGTTTAGAAAATGGCGCAAAAATTGAGGAAAATAAGGTTATAGAGGGCGGGGTGTGGTGGCTCACACCTATAATCCTAGCACTCTGGGAGGCTGAGGCAGGAGGACTGCTTTAGGCCAGGAGTTCAAGATCAGGCTGAGCCAAGAGTGAGATCCTGTCTCTATCAAAAATAGAAAAATTAGTTGGGCGTGGTGGGACATGCCTGTAGTCTTAGCTACTCGGGAGGCTGAGGCAGGAGGATGGCTTGAGCCCAGGAGTTTGAGGTTGCAGTGAGCTATGATGATGCCACTGCACTCTAGCCCGGGTTGACAGAGTGAAACTCTGTCTCAAAAAAAAAAAAAGAAGCAGCAGCATGTGCTTTTTGCAGAGGGAATCTTTCTTATAGGCTATTTCTTGAGGGACTCTTTCTTCAGGGTAAGAGGGAAATGAATATTTTGCCTAATATATTTCTGATCACCTAGAGCTACCCCAGAGAAGGGAGTCTCAATTTTCTATCTTAGCTACATGGAGCAGGAGGAGGAGACTGAGTGTTTCACTGTCACATACCCCCCCCCCCCCCCCGCCCAGAGTAAGTTCAGTGTCTCTTTAAAAGCACAGTGCTGAGAGGAGGCCCTATCCTCCATGCTCCAGGCCACACTCACCCCTTGCTAATGTACAACCAAGCATTACTGAAACTACCTCCTTTGTCCTTTGGTCTCCCACCTTCTCAAAGTTCAACCCTAGCCTCCCAGCCCAGACCCAAGGGACTGGTGAGTTGATATTTTGCTTTAATGCTGATATTCAGTCTCAAGAGCTACTCTGAATCACTAAATAACTGAGCACAAATAATATTCGCCTTCCCAATGAGATCTGAAGCGATTTCTCTGTGCTGGCTCAGACCTGTGATTCGTATCTTGTCTTTCACCTCTGGCCAATAACTCATAAATTTGCTTGAGAAGGAAAGACTGAATTGTTCAGACTCAATGGTTGAAAGAGAAAGGAGTTTAACAGAGTGCTTGGTACTTTTTCCTTCAACATTGACTATTTCGGACCTGCTTGGGATGAAAATTTATGTAGATTTGTTAGGGTGTTGGCATGAGAAACCATGTGCGATTACAATAAGAATAGAACCTGGCTTAAAATGGAATAAATTATTTGATTTAAACTCTATTGTAGTCTTAAGTGATGGTTATAATTCAGTCAAAAGTTTGCATCAGTAGAGTCATAATTCCTATCAGAACCCTATCTCCTATTTTGCCTTTTTTAACTTAATAGTTTATCTGCCTGTTGTCTTCCTTATTTGAAGCGGTTTCCCCATGCACAAAGCACACATTTTAATGCTTTTCTTTTACTCCATCCCCCTACTTTTTAAACCCTTTTCTAGCATAGCATGTATAGAATGATGACTTAAAGGAAGGCTTGGCAAACTATGGCCCCTGGGCCAAATCCTGCCCACCGCCTGTTTGGTAAGTAAAATTTTACTGGTGCAGGTCACATCAATTTGCTTATGTATTGTCTATGGCTGCTTTCACACTACAACAGGATTGAGTCATTGTGACAGAGACCATATAGCCCACAAAGCCTAAAATATTTACTATCTGACCTTTTATTAAAAAATGTGCTAACTCCTGACCTAGAGTATGAGTGTTAGAGTTAAACATGTCTGGGTTCAAATCGGTTGCTTGCTAGCTATGACACTGGGAAAGTTGCATAACCTCTCTGTGAAACCTATTCTATGTTATGGGGATAATAGATAAATTCCTATCTTGGAGTGTTGCTGTGAGAATTCAGCGAGATAGTGTTTGTACAAACCTATAGCCCTATGCCTGGAACAGAGTAAATGCTCAATAAATGGTAGCTGTCATGATGGTCATTCATTCCTTTATCCAACAAATATGCATTTAGTGCTTTCTCTGTGCTATGCCTGGGGGCTACAGAAGTGATCAAGACATAGTGCCCACTCTCATGGAACTATCTTCCCCGCTTTCTAATGGGGAAGACAGACAATGATCAAGGAAACAAACCAACAGGTTATTTTTAGAGAGTGGTAAGTGCTATAAATAAAATAAAATAGGATGATATGGAAGAAAGTGGCAAGGCAGGGGACAGTTGCTAACAGAGCAAGATCTAAAAATAAGAATCAGTGTGGAAATATCTAGAGAAGGAATGTTCCTGGCAGAAGGGACCATAGACACAGAGGCCCTGAGCCAGGGATGAGCTTGGGATGGTCCAGGAAGAAAGAGATGGCCTTGGGAATCAGGGCAGAGTGAGGCAGTGGAGAATGGTGGAGGACCAAGCAGGAGAGGTGGGCAGGGGCGAAGCCAAGTCACAGCTTGTAGGCCCTGGGAAGATGTTTGGCTCAGAGGCAGAGGTGCAATCTGAGACCATGATGGGGCAGAAATACAACTGGGTCCTTGGCCTCGTTCTACGATCTTTGTTGTAAATATTATTATTCTCCCTCTTTGGTCTGTGGCATGGGTGACTGTCGGAAGCAGGAATGAGTAGGGTCCTTGTGGCAGCTGTTGGTTGTGGTAAAGCCCAAGTGAGACGTGTTGGGCTTTACCACATCACTTGGGCTTTTCCCCTCATGGTGCCCCCGACTCACCAGGCAGATCTCTGGCCAATGCCATTACCTCTTTGAAATCATTCCTTATCAGAGGCTTTTAACGTTTCTCCAGGTAGAGCACTTAAGGTGGAAATCCGTTAATGTAATCTCAACACTGTAATAAATTTCCAGCAACATAAGACCACCAGATAAGCATTTTGTCCCTAGGGTCACTCAGAATTCATAGCTCAGTTCCCATAATTAGCATTTCTTTTATGCCTGAATCATTGAACAGGCGTGAAGAGCCTCAGTAATAATATTTTACCTGTTTGAGGTTTAAAAGAGGGCTTTAGACACAATCAGTTACTCAAACTGCCTCCAGAGTTGCTAATAATAGCCGTGCAGTACTGCACAGTAGCAAAGCACTACTGCACACTTGGCTCACCTAGAGGTAACAGCATAGCCTTGGTTTACCTACCTTTATCCATTTGGGATAACTCCTCCTTCTCTTTTTGTTCTCTTCTTCATCCTCCTTCTTCATCATCTTCATCATCATCAAAACCTTTTATTGAAAGTACTTAGCTCACTAATAGCAATTCATACTTCCCTTACAGTGTGCAAATATTCGTTTCTGTCTCTCATCTTGCTTTAGACATCGTTAAATAACAAGATCCAAATGTGGCTATCTTCCAAGCCATGCTTTCAAATGTTGATTATTTTTTTTCTAATTGACAAAAACTGTATACATTTATGCTTTACAATGAGATGTTGTGCAATGATTAAATCAAGCTACTTAACATATCTATCACCTCACATACTTGACATTTTTTTGTGGTGAGAACATTTAAAAATCTACTCTGTAGTATATGATACATTATTCTTAACTATAGTTACCATGCTGTGTAGTAGATCTCCAGGAATTTATGCTGCCTGCCTAACTAAAACTTGGTGCCCTTTGACAAACATCTCCCCATTTCCTGTCCCCTCCCCCAGCTACTGGCAACCACCATTCTACTCTCTGCTTTATGAGTTCAACATTTTTAGATTCCATATATAAGTGAGATTATTTGGTATTTGTCTTTCTGTACCTGGCTTATTTCACTTAACATAGTAATGTCCTCTAGGTTGACCCTTGTTGTTGCAAAGGACCAGATTTCCTTCCTCTTTAAGGCTGAATAGTATTCTGTTGTGTATACATACCACATTTTCTTCATCTGTTCATCAACACTAAGTTAGCTTCCATATCTTGGCTAATATGAATAATGCTGCAATGAACATGGAAGTGCAGATAGCTCTTTGATATAGAGATTTTAATTCCTTTGGATATAAACCCAGAAGTGGGCTTGCTGGATCATATGGTGGTTCTGTTTTTGTTTTTTGAGGAACCTCCATACTGTTTTCCATAATGGTTACACTACAAACACCAATTCTTAATTTGAGGTCCATGGATGACCCTGGAGGGGGATTATGAGCCCGCTGAAGTGGAATGCAAACTTTACATGTACATTTTTCCAGGGAGAGTCTGGAGTTTGATCAGATTCTCAAAGTGTTCCCAGATGCCAAAAAGTGAGGAATTACTGCTTTAACACTTTACTGACTCAATCAGTAGTATAGGTATCAGAGGAAAATGTGCTGGAGTTGAAGCTGGGGAAGCCTATGACTCAAAAACACCTACCCCTTTAGCAAGTGGGGCTGATACCTGGATCCAGTGGAATCTTCCTTTTAGAGGATTAGACATTTTCCTAGGAACACTTACGATGACCACAGACATTCCATAGTACCCACCATGTGCCAAGCACTGTCTCAGTGCCTTCCGTATTTTAACCCTTAATCCTTACAAAACTATAAAGTAGGTACTATTATTAGCTTTGTTTTACAGATGAGGAAAATTAGGCAGAGCGAGATAAAAACCACAAATTGAGTTTACTTTCAACATTCCAAGACCCTTCACAATTGTGGATAATGTAGTTTGTTGACCTGTGATTAATGGTTCAGAATAATTACCATTTTGGACGTGTCTAGACAGCAGCCATGGTATAATCTTGAAGTGCATGCCTAATTAATAGCAGGATTCCTATATGTGCCACCTCTGGTCTTGTGAATAAGAATAGTTTACCAGGTCACATGTAGGAGAGAGCCAGTTGACTGATTTGCTTAATTAGAATTTGGCTAAGCATCACTATGGTTTATAAAATGGGTTTACTAACCAAGTAGGTAATTTATTTTTGTAACTATTATCACTATGAAAAAAAATTCACACTGTGTACCTAAGGCATGCCACAACTCTGTGGAGCTTAAAGTCAACTAAAGTTTATCTCTGGGAGGTTAAAATTTCATTCATTCCAGGATTTGATCAATTTATGATGCTTTAGATATAATTCATCCTTTACCTAGATTATATTTATTCAACAGTTAACGAGCAGGTGACCTAGAAATTTAGATGAACTGTCCTCTAAGAATATCACTTATAAATAACCTAGAGAAAAACCAACAGGATTGATATTAAGATTTACTTAACCCATCCATTACCTATAGTGATTATTAGGAATTCTACAATTCATGTAAGTGTGCTTAATTTACATATGTGTCCAGTGATTTATGGAGGTGAACTAGGAACACTGGACTGGAAGTGAGAGCCTCTGGAAAAAGTAACTATAACATCACTGATAAAACGGAGAATGTTCTGCCATCTCATAAGTAGAACTGAATATGCAAGAGGAATAGGGTGAGGTATAATTTACCCTAACTGAAGTTTTGGGATCCATGATCCATTCAACCAGCAGTATGGGGCTAGAAGAGGAAATTCCACCCTGTGACCCTGGATTATGAAAAGCCTGTCCTCTGATATTTCACGTTCATGTTGGAGATCATCTTTGTAATAAACTTCAAATATTTTATGGAGTAATAGGATGATGACTGCCAGTTAGAAAAGATGTGGTTAAAACCACAGTCAAGCCTGTTATGCTTAGGTTTTGCTTTATATAATGTAATTTAGATAACTGGAAACTGGGCTGATAACACTCTTTACTTTGGAAACCTTTTCTTTTGGGAATTCTGTAAGTTAAAAGCTAAAGACAGTTACACAGGGTATGTTTAGAACACCCAAGAGAATAAATTTTTTAAAAGAAAATCTTTGAGCTTTTATATATCCTTAAAAGTAAATTTCTTAGAAATGAGCCTTCGTTGAACTTAGATTGATCTTCCTCCCTGTTAGACTTAATGAGTGAGGTTCTAGTTTACTTTGAACTCATTAGGAAAAGAATAATCTAAATGTAAAGTAGTTCTGCTTCTCCTTTTCACGAAAATTCTTTCTTTTTTTTTTTTTGACAAAGATTGGTTCCGAGGGAGGAAAGATAAAAATAAGTCTGTTTCTGGCCATGTCCAGCTTTCCCTTTCAAGTATTTTCAGACTCCTTCAAGAATATCGGGCGTGTTATGTTCACTGCCTCGCCTCTGCTTTGCCCTAGTTCTGGACCGTGGTGTTCTGTTCTGTGGTGGAGAACCACCTGCTGTGTTGCTGGTCACCACCGGAGACCTGGGCCCCTATTCTTCTTTGTAGTTGTATTGTTCCCTCTACTCTGACCCAGAGAGTGGGGTGGGGTGGGGAGATGGAAATCTGCTGCCTGCCTCGCTATCAAGCTTAGAAACATGCCTGCCCCAAGACCCATAAAGTCCCAAGCCTGCAAAACTGTGGTTCACGCATCCCTCCTTGAGTACTTCTATTCCTAGGGCTATCCTTGTCCAGGACATCTGACAGTTGTTACAGCCATTCACACTTTCCTTTTATAAGTAGTTAATCATGTCTTGTATTTAGACATTCAACAAATAGATATTGGGCATCTGCTTTGTGCAAGGTACTGTTTGTTAGATGCTGGGAACTCGGGGGAAAAGTCAAGAATGACATTTAAGAGGGAGAGGCAGATATTAAAGGACGAATTCTACAAGCAAGTACTTCATTATAATTGCGGTAAGTCCCACGGGGAGAAGCACAAGAAAGGGGCCTGACTTAGTCTGAAGGGTCAATAAAGGTTTTCCTGAGGAGGTGAGACTTAAGCTGTGTTATGAAGCATGAATTGGAGAGAAGGGGGCGTCGGGAGACCACTGCAGGTGAAGCATGTGCAAGGGAAGGCCAGAACCTGGCTTTCTTGAGGAAGTGAAAGAAGCCACGTGGCTGAAGTCGCAGAGGGAAAAGGTACATGGAAGGAGATGAGGGTAGTGAGATTAGCCAGGGCAGACTGGGCCAGGCATTGGAGGCTATGTTAAAGACTTTAGTTTTTGTCCTAAAATCTGTAAGGAATAATTGGAAGGATTTTAATCAGTTGGAGTGGGATGATGGGGAGAGAGATGGGGGTATTTGGCATGGTCAGTGTTGCATTTTCAGACGTTTATTCTGGCTGACACGTGGTGGATGTCTGGACGGGTAGTGGGTGGCAGATGTAGCCAGGAGGAGTCTAGGCAGTAAGTTGTCATGCCTCCCAGGGAAGATGGTGCTGTTCTGGATGAGGGCAGTGCAGGCAGAGAGGGAGATAAGTGGGTGGTGGGTTTAAAGTTATTTAGCAAGTGAAGTTGCTAGGAGGGAGTATCAGATTGGATGTGGGAAGAAGTCAAGAATGATTCCTAGGCCCCTGGTCTGCTAAGGAGACAGTGTGGAGTGAGGAGGAAGGAGGGACTCAAGCCAGCAAAAGATGCCAGGAGAAAACATCGAGATAGGGAGAAAGAAATGCAGCCAAGCATGGGGTTGTGAAAGCTGAGGGAAGGCCTTGTTCCTCACACCCTGAGCTGGGACTTGCTCAACAAGCCGTCAGTCCCCAGTGATCTGACATCAGGTTATACAGTGTAGAAAAGCTCTGGATGAATCTGGGCACGCACAACCTGGTTCATGTTAGGATCCCTCTTCCAGAGGACAAGACGCTTTGTTTTCATAACATTCCTGCCAGCATCTCAGCTCTACAAGCCATCTTGGATAATATCTTCCAAGAACCAACAGTGAATTTTAGGAACAAAAGGTTTTCCTAAAAGACGTATTATCTTCAGACATGTAATTCTGAGCACAACAAAAACAAGCTTTTATGATGTTGTATGGGGTAGCCTGGCTTGTCAGAAGCTCTAAAATCTACACCTCTTCTTTCCACCTTAGGACCTTTGCTTTATCTCAGCCAAACAAGAGGTGTCACCGAGGTGCTTCTGATTGTCATTAGGGCTGTTCATAAATGTTTAGTTATCTGGTTTGGGGCACATAGAAGGATAATACTTCTTTACCCACTTGCTTGACATGACTGACTTTAGCTAATGAAATGTGAACAGAAGTGATGTGTGGACCGACAGCCAGTGCGTGGTTTGCTACACCATCTTTTCCAGCCTTGGCAATCACCAAAGCACCTATCCACACAGAGCCTTCCTCAGCCTGCGTCCCCCAGTGACTGTTATGAGCAGAGCCCCTATAATAACCTGCCATTTACATGTGGAATAGGCGAGAAATAAACTCTGCTGTCCCACGACTGAGACTTTTGTTACTGTATCATAACCCAGCCCATCCTGATTGAAACAGAGACACTCTCCCCAGAACGAAGTCACCTTAAGTTTTCTTAAGAGTTTCAAAGATTTTAGGATAAATTCTTTGCTAGGATTCAAGCTCAAAGGAATACGATTCCCTCTTTTGTCTCCAAAGTCTCTGCAAGACGTATATTTTCCAAGTACAAGGTCTTGGCAACCTAGCCCTGAGATGAGGACCACCAAGGAACTAGGGCCACTTCCATAGCAAATCCTAACAATTATATTATAATAATGTTTTCAGACGTGGGATCTGGTGGCCCAGCTCTAACTATAAGGTGCTTGCCTAACCTGGCTAAATAATGTATTAGTTACATATTTAGGCTCTAGAATCAGATAGACCTGAATTCAAATTGGGGTTCTGCCACTTACCAGATTCAACTGACCTCTCCCTGTGCCTCAGTTTCTCCATCTCAAAAATGAGGGTAATAATAGTTCCCAATGCATGCAGCTGCTGAGAGGATGGGCCCCTCTTTGCCTGTTTGCCCTCAGACTATTCCCCATCCTTCCCTGCTTTACTCTGTATCTTAGGGGGATGCCCTCTGCAAACTCATACCTCAGGTTCCCTGGCAGTTGATTCAGCACCTATTGGCAGAGGGTAAAAGCCAGGGTATCCCTTCTTCTCCAGCAGTGGTGCCTTTGAAGTTTTGGCCCCTCTTATGCAGCCCCCTTTCGTTGGTCCCAGTTGTAGCCAGGGAGGTGATGGCTCTTGGCTGCATCAAGACCTTGCTTTGCCACTCCAGCCCAAAGGAGGGTTGTGAACTTGGGTTGTTGTTGGTCTCTGGGTTGTCTCACCCTGCCCTTTTGTCCTCTCAGCTTTCCAAGACTGTTCCAAGTAGTTCTCTGTATTAAAATCTCATTATTGAGCTATCAGCACGGGCTGTGTGTTCCTGACTGTGCCATGACTGATACAAAGGATTGCTTGAGATAATACCTGTAAAGTACTTAGAATTGCGCTTGGCACATAGTAAGTGCTCAATAAAAGGGAAGCTTACAGGAGGTGCTTGCTTTCCACCTACCTAGATTTTCTGCTGCCAGTCTGCCCCAGGCAGGCCTCTATGCACAGCGTAGCTCCTGAATCATAGCACACTCCTCTTCCTCCGGGTTGACCAAGTCCACAGATCTGGGCTTCTATTTTGATTTGTCCTTCTCGAATCTTACAAGGTAAAGGGTATGTGAGTTCCTCCATGACATTTATGACACATGTTACAGTTTTATTTTTAATTTTCTAAACTTCTTACTATGGTTTAAAAAGGCCTGCTCCATCTGGTTCCTTCTGGCTTTCCAACCCCTCCTTCTGCCACTTGTCTAGTTATCCACTTTAACCACACTGGCCTTTGTACAGTTCTTACTCTCTGCCAAGCTCTGGCCTCCCTCCGTGCATGGCATGCACAGGTCCCTCTTCCTGGAAAGGTCTTCTCTGGCCTTCTTTCATGGCCAGGCCCTTCCCACACCCTGGCCTCAGCATAGCTGCTCTTGCCTTTCAGAAGCCCTCCCTGACCACCTTATCTGATGTCACTCACCTCTGTTCCTCTCTGGGACAGATGCTGTTTGGATTCTTTATTGCACTTTTCTTATTTTATTGTGATTTTTTTTTTTTACTTGTCCATCCCTACATGCCATAGGCCATTAGACTATTAATTCCATGAGGGCAGATCCATGCACAACATCTTCATCAGTTTATTTTCAGCACTTAGCAAGATACCTGCCCCAAAACTGGCTCTTGGTCAATGTGTTAGGAATGAATGTATGTGGAATTAATCTGTCCTTAAATAGCTCATGTCAGGGTCCCCTTGAAGTCTACCAGTGATACTTTTGATAATCTTGAGGATTCTGCCCCCCACCCCCTTGCTCTGGTGTTTGTGCTGTGCAGAGCCAAGCAGAGGCCCTGGCTTGGTTTGGGCTGGTCTTCTTCACTCTTGCTCCTTGCCCAGGCTGTGCATGGTACACAAAGCTCCATTCCCTCCATGAGACACTCAGCCCCTGGGACCTCTAGATTTTCACTCTTCACAGTTCTCCCACCTTTGCCCTCCTTTGAAGTCCTGCCACCTCCAAGGCCCTGCATCTGAGGAATCTCAGAGCTGAACCACAATCAGATCCCTCAGCCTTGTCCCCTTTCAGTGCCTGGGTCATCCTGACCCTCTACCTTCTTCTCAGACAGCCTCTCCTCACACAATCGAGCTTGCGTCCATGAGAAAATGAAGGCCTATTTAGGTTTTGTCTTCTTGGCTACCAACCCCAGTCAAGAAGCTTCTCATTTTTTTTTTTTTTTTTTTTTGGCTTTTGATCACAAAAACGCTGTTAATTACAATTGCTCAGCCTCCCTCAAAGGCTTAGGGAACCTCAGGACTTAAATCACAGAACCTGGCTGCACTCCTGAGATAAAGGAAAAATACCTTTCATTCCTTAAGAATGATGTAACAGTTGTTAAAAAAAAAAAAAAAGGACATACAAGCTAATTTCTTAATTACCCTGCTCTGCTAGTTATCCCATCCAGTGCCCCAGTTTCTCTCTAGAATTGGTGCCCTGCCCAGAGGCATAGCTTGTGGCTGGAAGCCTGAATTCCTACCTAGCTCCCGTGGAACTTCCTTCTGGAGGGACGTTGAGTCTTGTCATGTACCCCATTTGGTAGGAGATGCCAGGAGAGATATCCCAGAAGCCTGACTGCTTCCTTCTTGGCTCAGGTGTATTTGATGACCATCTCGAGGGACTGTTGCTCTACCCTGTCTTGTCACACGGACCTTTCCCGTCCCAATGGCTATCCAAGTCAGATCTGGGCTAGGTGCATTCTTTGGACACTACAACTCGCTATCCCTGGTTTTAGTATCTGGAGAAATTTCTTCATCTTCTATTCTGTTGGTTCTGCCCTCCTTACTCTCCCTGCTCAGATGAGGTCCCAGCATGCCCTATGCCTGAGCTCAGGAAGTTTACACCATTATAAGCCATGAAGTTTGGCCACAGTTCAGTCTTCTTTAAGACTTGGAAGCAAGTGTATACATAAGAGAAAATATCACAAATATTTTAGTGTGGGAGCAATAGCTTGGAACTAAGGAAATAGTTGTCTGTACCTGTAGGCTGGGCCCGCTTTTCTTGGTGCATTCTGCCTTCTCTAAAAGAAGGCAGAATATTCATTATTTGCTGCTCTAAATTGTTCAACTTTGAATTATGATCCCATAAGCCAATATATATGTGATGGGTAATGCAATTAAAAGTCCAAGTGTGGGGTGCAGTTATAGACATTTCTGGCCAGCACCACCCTTACTGTTCTGATCATCCTTTGATGTCTCTTATTTGAAGCTTGATCTATTGATTAACTTCCTGATGAAGCAGGTTTCAGTCAAAATGAAGTCCTTATTATTCCACAAATGTGGTAAAAGGGAGCCAGAGGGGTTCCATTCTGTTCTGGCCTAAGGTCCTTTCTAGAAAAAGGCAGAGTCTAAGGTCACTTCCACTGCCATCCGTCAGCATGAAACACAGGCAGGGACTATTTCTAGACTCAGTCTCCCTTTTATTTTATTTTTCATATGTTTGAGCAATGAGATCCATGCTCAAAATTAAATATGAATCAGGAATGCATTTACCTGTAACAAAAGACAAGATTATAGTGGCTTACATAGGTAGAGATTTGGCAAATCCAGAGGTGTGGCTGGGTTTAGACATTAAATTACACAGAAAATGGGAGAAAAAGTGAAAAGAAGCAGCGCCAGCTGTCTGTTCCCTTTTACTAGGAAAGAAAAGCTTCTTAGGAATCTTTAAGTTTGCCTTTCACTTAGTTCGAATTGCCCAGAACCGGGTCATGTGACCATCTTGGCTGCAGGGACAGTTGCAATATTAGGGAACAAGATTATTGTAATTGGCTTAGGTACCTTGATTCATTCTTTTCTCAGAGCTGGACAAGAGATCACCCTGCATAAAATCAGAAGAAGGGAATAGGTATTGGACAGGCCGGTGTCAGTGACTGCCCCAAATCAACTAGAATTGGGGAAGTGAATTCTGGAAGCCACAGGTCAATGAACTGGATGCTGATTTTTGAAGGTTTTTGGAAACAGTGATTAAACAGGAGTAGTGTAAGTATTCTGGACTATAAGCTCAGAGGGAGGAGGAATTGTGCTGTCTTGTTCAATGCTGTATCTACAACAGGGTGCCTACCATGAAGCAGATGTTTTATAAATATTTGCTGAATAAATCCATAAACAGAAGGAGCCTGGAGAAAAGTAGATGATCAGAACAGCATGGCTCCAGTAAGAATAAATTCTACCAAACTATTTCCTTTAAAAGTTTTTAATGGAATGATTGTTATATTTTAAATCAGGGAATGGCATCGATACTTTATCATTCATTGTATTTTGGTAAGTCAGATGACAACGTCCTCACAATAGCAGAGAAATGCTATTATTATCCATAGGTGGATCTTGAACAACTTGAACAAATGCACCCAAGTAAGTTTTGATCAATGAATTTGGATCAGTCTGGAGGGAAGCCTGTTGAACGGGGAGCATGAGTTATTGGCACGAATATGGGGTTTAGTATGAGAAAGGCTTAGGTTTAAATCCCTTCTCTGCTACCTTCTATTTGGATGATTTGGGCAATTTATTTAATTTCTCTGAACCTCGTTTTTCTTTTCTGCAAATTGAAGATCATAATATCTTGCAGGATCATCACGGGGATGAGCCATGTTAAAATGTTAGCAGGCATGCCAATATGTAGGATGGCAGAAAAAAGATTTAAAATTGGAAAATGGACAAAGCAAAATGCAATGTGCACAGAGACAGTGATTCATTTTCTCTCAGAGTTGGGCAAGAGATCCCTATCTATCCCTCCCTGAACAAAATTAGAGGGAGGGAATAGATAGGGACTAGATAGAATCTATCTAATCCCTACCTAGGAATAGAGCTAGAGAAGAAAGAGCTTCTCTGCTGGTACAATGGGTGGGACCAGCTTTTTATAGGATCTAATCAGACACTCCTTGTGAAGGTGGGAAATCTAAAATCTTGAAGTACTATCCTGAAAACAACAGGGCATCTAGTTTGGGCAATGGAAAGGCTGGATTACTATGTATGACGAATTTGTAGTGATGTTACTTTTCTCATTCCTGTTATTGGTAATATGGGTCCTCTCTCTTTTCCTCATCAGTCTGGCTGGGGGTTTATCCATTTTATTCACCTTCTCAAAGAATCAACTTTCAGTTTCAATGATTTTCTTTATTATTTTTCCGTTTTTAAAATTTTGTTTTCATGGATTTCTGCCCTTTATTATTTCCCGTTTTTGTTTTGTTTACTTTTAGGTTTAATTTGCTGATCTTCCTTAAAGCTGAAGCTGAGATCCATGATTTGAGACCTTTCTTCTTTTCTGATATAGGTGTTTTAGTGCTATAAATTTCTAAGTACTGTTTTAGGTGCATTCCTCAAATTATGATATGTTGTGTTTTCATTATTGTTCAGTTTAAAGTACTTTCTAATTTTCATTTTTATTTCTCCTTTACACCATGGTTTTTTTGAAGTGTGTTAGTTTCCAAATATTTGAGAATTTTCCAAGTACCTTTAAGTTAGTGATTTCTAATTTTCACTGTGGTCAGAGTATATGTGTTATATGATTTGGATCCTTATAAATGTATTGACTTGTTTTATGGCCCAGAATATGGTCTATGCTGGCAAATGTTCTGTGTGCACTTGAAAAGAATGTGTATTCTTCTGTTACTGGGTGGAGTGTTCTGTCAATATCAGTTAGGGCAAGTCGGTTGATAGCATTGTGCAAGCTTTGTATGTCTCTACTGATTTTCTACCTACTTGTTCCAACAGTTATTGAGAGAGGGGTGTTGAAATTGCTGACTATAACTGGATTTTTATATTTCTTCCTGCAATTATGTCAGTTTTTTATTAATATATTTTGAAACTGTATTAGATGCATAAAGATTTAGAATTGTTTTGTCCTCTTGATGGATTGACCTCTTTATTATTATGAAATGATCCTCTATATTTCTGGTAATATTCTTTTTATTGAAATCTACTTTGTCTGGTGTGAATACAGCCACCTATGTTTGTTTTGATTAACATTTGCATGGCATTTTGTTTTCCAACCTTTTACTTTTAACTTGTCTTTAAAGTGGGTTTTTTGTAGGTGGCATGTAGTTGGCTCTCGCTTTTTTTCTCCAATCTGACAATCTCTGCCTTTTAATTAGGGTGATTACTTATATGGTTGGGTTTTACTCTACCATCTTGCTGTGTATTTTCTCTTTGTACCATTTATTCTTTCCTTTTTTCCCCAATTTAATGCCTTCTTTTGGACTCATTGAACATTTTTTAAATGATTCTACTTAATCATCTTTGTTGATATATTAACCATAACTCTTTGTTTGGTTTTTATAGTAATTGCTTTAGAAGTAAAAGTATACATCTTTAACTTATTACAGTTTACCTTCAAGTGTATTATACCACTTTAGGTTTAGTAGTAGAATCTTACAACAGAATACTTCTCCCTTCCTGGACTTCGTGCTGTTGTTGTCATACATTTTATTTCTATGTGTTATAAACCCCACAAAATATTGTTATATTTTTGCAGTAAGCAGTCAATTATCTTTTAAAAGGGTTTTAAAAACAAGAAAAAAATTATTTACCTACCTATTTATGGTTTCTTAAGCTCTTAATTCCTTTGTGTAGATTCAGATTTCCATCTGGTAGCATTTTCTTTTTGCCTGAAGGACTTTAATATTTCTTATAGTGTGAGTCTGCTGGTGATGAAGTCTTTCAGTGTTTATGTGTCAGAATTATGTGTTTATTTTGTCTTGTCTTAAAGTACATATATATATATAAGAATTCTAGTTTGACAGTTTTTCATTCAGTACTTTAAGATGCTGCTCCATCATCTTCTGGTTTACATATTTCCAATGAGAAGTCTGCTGTCATTCTTATCTTTGTTCCTTTGTACAGTGATGTCTTTTTTTCCTCTGACAGCTTTTCAAATTTTCTCTTTATCACTAGTTTTAGGCATTTTGATTGTGATGTTCCTTGGTATAGTTTTCTTCATGTTTCTACTTAGTCTGTTGAGCTTTTTGGATTTAAGTGTTTATAGTTTTTATTGAATTTGGAAAGTTTCCATCCATTATTTCTTCAAATAGTTTTTTCTGTCACCCCTGATCTGTTCTCACCTCATATTTCTCCTTCTCTTCAGGGACTCCAATTGCATGTATACCAAACTCACTGGTACTCTGTTCATTTTTATTTTCAGTCTTTTTCTTCCATCAGTGTTTCATTTTGGAGAGTTTCTATCTCAACATTTTCAAGTTCTTTACTTTTTTTTTAGTAGTGTTTAATTTGCTGTTAATCCTGTGTGTGTGTGTGTGTGTGTATGTTTTAAAAATCTTAGACAACAGTTTTATAATCTCTAGATGTTTGGTTTGGATATTTTTAAAAAAGATTTTCTACATCTCTACTTAACATGCTCAATCTTTTTGTTCTATTTTTTTGAACACATTAAATATAGTTATAATTACTTTCTTAATATCCTTGTCCTCTAATTTTATCAACTCTGTCATTTCTAGGATTCTTTCAATTGATTGATTTTTTTTCCTCTTACTTTCCTGTTTCTTTTTGCATGTCTGATAATATTGATTGGATGCCAGACATTGTAAATTTTATCTTGATGGGTGCTGGATATTTTTGATTTCCTATAAATATTCTTGTGCTTTGTTCTGGGACACATTGTTCTTAAAAACAGTTTAATCCTTTTGGAGCTGGCTTTTAAGATTTGTTAGGTAAGACCAGAATAGCATTTACCCTAGGGCTAATTTTGCCCCGCTACTGAAGCAAGACCATCTGAGTCATAAATTATGAGGTTTTCCAGTCTGGGTACCAGGATCAGACACTATTCCTGGTCCTTTATGATCACTGGGTACCTTTCCACTCTGCCTTGTGGACCAGGAATAATTCCCTGTCCTGTGCAACTTTTTGTTCTTGTTTTCTCTTCTATCTGTAGTTCTTCCTTAGCCTTGGATAGTGTACTCACATACATGAAGACTGCAGTGAGATCTTCTGCAGATTTCCATAGCTTCTTCTTTCCCTGTGTAGTTTTTCTCCTCTCTGGTATTCTACTCCCAGCTCCAGGTTTTTTGGCCTCCCTGGTCTCCCAGTTCTATCTTCTCAATTCAAGGAGTCTGACTAGCTCTTCCTGGACTCCCCCTCTTAGTACTACAGCCTGGCAACTCTTTCTAGGTTGCAAATGGAGGCAATCACAGGGCTCACTTCATTTGGTTCTACTCCCTCCTGGACCACTGTCCAGCACTGCTACGCAATGTTCAATGTTTGAGAGCCATTGTTTTATATTTGCCTGTTTGTTTTTGTTTTTAGTTGTTTTAGGCAGGAGAGTAAATTCAGTCCTGTTGCTCCATCTTGGCTGGCTAGATTGGATTACCATAAATTACTGTGGTTCTGTTGATAAAACAGATTGCCAAGGGTGTCACCTGTTTCCAAAACAATTCGTATTAAGTAACCTGAAACAGCTGGCATTGTAATCTACCTCTCCTGCAATCAATGGGTGTTACAGAAGAGTTGCCTACAAATGAACTTTATGTAAGACAATTGAATTTTCCCCTCTGGCTCACATTTTAAAATTCCTGTGGTATATGCTCTAGTTCATTTGTTGTTACCTTCTCTTTAGCAATGACTTCAGACCCTAAGACTCTTCACCTCTCTTTTTTTTTTTTTTCTTTGTCAGGGGCCAATAATCTGTACAATTGGATTTTTTCAAAAGAGGAGAACATTTGCATTTTGTGATGGATTTATAAACAGAAGTAGAAAGTTCAAGAGAAGGAATTCTTGTCTTTCTTATTGTTTTACAGCTTCAACAAATATTTATTGAGTGCTTACTATAACAAGACACTGTGGTGTTAAGTAGGAGATGAGACAAGTGACTGACATGATGAGTGTGTAAACTTGTAGAAGACTGACACAAATTGAGAAAGTCCCAAGGTGTGGTACCATAGTAAATCTGTGAGATTTCACAGGACAGTGTGATTATTGAGGGCCGGAGGGATTAGGGGAGGCTTGGAGAACTAGTTCAGGAAAGAACTACAGAATTTCAGGGAGTGGCATAGCAGAATTAGGAGGACTAGTGCCCATGGCTTGTCTAGAGACAATCGGAGAAGAAGTAGGGGACTCCTGCTGGAGTGGGAATAGGTGAGGCCTCTCTGCAGAGACTGTACATGCCAGGCTCAAGCATTTGACCTATTAGGGGCTGTGGATGGTTTTTGATTGGGGTGGACATGCACAAAGATTTGTTTTGAATAGGGGATTAAGGTTAGTATGTGCAGTTGGCACAAGGACTGATGGCAGAGGCTTGAGGGCAGAGTCTGTGTCTTAGTCATATTTGTGCTCCCAGATCCTAGTTCATACTTAATGCTTGCTGCTAGAGTGCATGTAAAAGGTTATCTTTTTCCTTTTAAACTGCTAATGCTCTTGATAACCATTGGCCTTGTCAATGGCATGACAAATATTGTGAAAGAACCTCTTCATGCCCAGTGTTATTTTGTTTGAAGGCCTAAAAGGTAGGCAAATTTGGACTCCTTCAAGCCTTTTTTAAAAATTTTAATATTTTAAGTTGTAAATTGAGAAATCATAGTTGTATATATTTAGGGGGTACAAAGTGATATTGTGATTTAGAACTACAATGTGGAATAATTAAATCAAGCTAATTAACATATCCACCACCTCTAACACTTAGCATTTCTTGTGGTGGGAACATTTGAAATGTACTCTTAGCAGTTTTGAAATGCACAATACATTATTATACTATATTCCCCATGCTGTGCAACGTATTTCAAAGGAAAAAACCAAACCCTTGTTCCTCCTGTCTAATTGAGGCTTTGTACCCCCCAGGCCTTATTTGCTTCTCTTTTCGTTCCTCATCTTCCTCCATAAAGTTCAGGCACTCAGCCATTGTTACAGAAATGACACAACATGGCCATTTGCAATCCCTGTCTCGTCCGTCCTTAATAAATTGCGCACAGGTCTTAAAAATCTAATAAAAAGAGAGACCACACATACACACATAACACCAGACAGCCCACGCGCACAGTCCCAACAGAGCCTGGCAGAGGTAGAAGCTCCCAGATAAAGTGAGTTGCCACAGTGCAGATTTAGGCACACGCGCATCGCCTGGCCGCTGTAACCATTCGTTTAGGCACTCACATCCTATCCTTAGCCCCCCACACGCTCGCGTGCACACACCCTACTCTTAGGTCCACGCACGTGGCACAAGGCCACCAGCACAGCACCACGCCCCCAACCCTGCCCCCGGAGCGGCTCCGGGGCGGCCCTGCTACGTCACTCCCGCGCGCCGGCTGCATCATCAGGGCGCGCCACCGCAGCGGGCGCCGGTCGGGACTTGAAGTGCCGGCAGCTGCTGCAGCCGGAGCCGGAGCTGCAGGGTGCGAGCTGCGAGGGCGGGTGTGGGCTGCGGGAGGCTGCTCCGGCCGGGAGCGCCGGGACAGGTGCGTGGGCCTGGCGCGACTCCTGCAAGTTGCTGGGGCCATCGTGTTTCCCTTTCCCCTTTCCCCGAGCTCCGCGGTTGCCCCTGAGAAATGGGCCGGGCTCGTGCAGGGGTGGGTGTCGGGATTGTTCTCTCCCAGGGAGATCAGGCTGCCGCATGGGTTCCTCTGGGGAGGAGGGAGTCTTTATGGACTCAGTCCTCTAAGCACCTGAAGGGGCGGGGGTGCCACCAGCCAGCCCGCCCATGTGCATGGGGTGGGGGGTATCGAGGCGGCAGGTGTGCTCTGAGAGCAGCCGGTGCTGGGGATAATCCAATGACAGCAGCCACCATTGATTGGACTGAGCACTCACTGTATGCCACACATTGTGCTAGAGCTTTGCATGTATTATTCAGTCCTCCCAGCAACCCAGAGGGTAAGAACTATCATATTATCCCCATTTTTCAGATGGGGAAACTGAGGCACAGAAGTTCACTAGCTTGTAAAAAGACATGGTAAGCAGTGGAGGATTTAAACCTCAAAGCTGGCCCTCCTGCCTCTGTCCCTTTCAGGTCCCACAGTCTGCTACCCTCAGCTGGTGCTGCCTGGTGCCTACGGAAATCTTTCTTTTTTTAAAAAAACACTTCTTGACCTTGGGCAAACTCTGTGGGGAGGGAGGAGGAGCAAAACGTGGACTTCGTATTGGCACAAGTCTCTTTTTCCTCTTCTCATCCCCTCATCGCTTCGTTTTCTCAGGCGGCAGCGGGCTCCCCCTGTTGTATGGACATTCTGCACCCGAAACTGACAGCTGAGTGCTGAAGTTTTATTTATAACACAGAAGAACTTCCATCCCAGGTGCCTTGCTTTACTATTCTCTCCTCTGGCCTTTTATGTTACTTATGTGAAATTGGTAAGGACATATGTAGTTTTGCTGAGGGTCGCAGTTACTGCAGCAAACCCATATGGGGATTGTAAAGAAATCAGAATATACCCTCCAAGGAACACTATTAATTTGGACATGACCTTTCAGGGTTTTAAAGGAATAATTTAAGGCCAAGTGAGAAATAGCCAAAAGCGAAAATAATTTGAGACTAGAGATTATGTTAGAAAGTTTTTATATTTTAGGTTAATATCTATCATAGGAGTTCACTCTTATTTTCCCTTAGGGTAGAAAAAGGCTTATTGAAAAGGATGAAAACTTAACAGATATTTCAAAGTAGTGTACTTTTCTTTTAGAGCTTTGCAGATGTATTAAAAGTGCAAATATCATTCAGGGCATCACAAGAAAATTCAGAGCTTAATTCAGTTTAAGTGTGAAACTTTAGTGGTACCCTAATTGCCTTTATCCATTTTACATTGCATAAATATGTATGAGGAAATAGTCCCAGTATATAATTTAAAAAATTATCTATGTGTATGCATCCATACAGCATATATTTAATTAAATAAATGCATGCCTTCATTTCCCCAGGAGCTGTTCAATTATTAACAAAAATACCTGAAATAAGCTCTTATTTACACTTGCAAATGACTATTCATAGCTGTTTTGTTTGGAAAGTCTAAGGACACAAATGTTGTATCCTTATATATTCAGGAAGTCTTAGGATACAAATGTTGGGTTTTTTTTTTTTTTTCCCATCAAGGCAGCCTAACTGAGTTCGTATAAACACATCAAAGCCAGTTTTTACACTGTGACTCAACATGGTAGAAGTCCACCAGTAGTTCCTTTGATAGCCCATTATAGAGCAAAATAATGTAGCAGTCAGAATTTTGAGTTTTGGTGTTTACTCTGTGGATTCCTCATAAACTGAAATGGTATATATTTTTTATAGCACATGATTTGGGAGTTACACTTTGTGACATGGATGAATCTGCACTGACCCTTGGCACGATAGATGTTTCTTATCTGCCAAATTCATCAGAATACAGTGTTGGTCGATGTAAGCATGCAAGTGAGGAATGGGTAAGTTTAAGATAAGCATTAAAAGCATTCAACCTAAAAGTATCCATTTCAATGTTGTTTATGAAGGTGGAAATGCTGGCAGCAACATACTACCAAAGAGAGGTGAATAGGTATGGAAACTGCCTCTGTTAGAAGGTATGTTTATGAAGTCTAATAATATTTTTAAACATTTTATGGTACTATTTTAATTGGGAAGAAAAAAATTGGGTAGAAAATGTAATTACAGTGATTATGTTAAAAAACAAAAACATTTTTGCATAGGAAAAAAACCCTAGTAGTTGTTTTGGGTGGTGTAAGAGATTTTTTTTCCTTTCTCTTGGTATCTATTTCCCATAAGTTACATTTAAAAAGCATGAATTTTATAATGGAAGTAAACTTTAAAAAAATTAAAGATAGGAAATTATAGTATAAATTCAATCCAAAGAACATGCATTTTTCTTGTGTTGTTTTCCCTATTTCAACATAACATGGCATGTTTTAAATGTTATCTTAAACTGTGCACAAAAGCAAATCATGTAACCAAAATGTTTGTAACCCTGTAATATTCTGAAATTAAAAAAATAAATGAATAAAAAGAAAAGAAAAAGATGAGATGCTCTTCTCTGTAAAACAGACAAAAAAATGTTATCTTAAAACACTGTCTGCTTTATATAAAAATGGTATTGTTGCACTTAGTTTTGAGAACGTTAGATCTGTGAAATTTGAGGAACTGATGAGCTCAAAGTTAAAAAAAAAATTTTTAGAACAGAAGAGCAGGGTTTGACCCTACTTAAACAGTCTGGCTGTAATTTAAATTCCAGGCTTTAAACTGTCTTGATAAGATAAAGGGATATTATATAAATTTACCTTGTTTTTATTTAAAGTAAAATATTTTAAACTGTAGTGTAACAACTTGCTCACTGTGTAAGGCCTCTATAGTTCTATTGTAGAAGCGTGTGATTTAAAAGGGAGTAAGGTTAACTGTTAGCATAGGGATACAGGAGTTTGAACTTAATCCTCTTGCTCTGCCAGAAGTCCATTTGACCTTTTGACCTTCTACAACTTAGTTTTTAAACCTTTGAACACTGCCTTGAGCATGCAGCAATCATTATTAGCTATTACTATTCTTAGGTGCTCAACTTTTGCTCATGTGCCAAGCTTTTTTCCAAGTGTTGACCATGGAGGGAGCACTTAAATGAAAACCACTATGTGAGACACAGGTAGATATATTTCCAAAAATGAAATATGCCATAGGTTTCTCTTCTATAGGAAATACCTTAGTTTTAGAGATCAAATAGACAAGTATAATTCTCTTGCCATTTAGACACTATTTTTTTTCCTTAACATTTATTAGGGTGAGTGTGGTTTTAGACCTACCGTCTTCAGATCTGCCACTTTAAAATGGAAAGAAAGCCTAATGAGCAGGAAAAGGCCATTTGTTGGAAGATGTTGTTATTCCTGCACTCCCCAGAGCTGGGTAAGAACATTAATGCTTGTTGCCCTTTAATAAACAATGAAATATGTGATGTAGATTTCCAACTTTGTGTGAATTTGTACTATGTAGTATTTTTTTTCTCCCTCCTCTACTCTGAAAGGATGTAGCAGGTAGTCTTAAAGGACTTATTGCACTTTTAGAACTGAGGCCCATGTTTATAAACCAAATATTCCAAATAAAGATGTTAACTCAATTTTTCTTTTCATTCATTTATTTAGTAAATATTGGTCCCATAATTTATACTAGGTAATATTCTAGTTCTTTTGTAGTTTTAATGTGATTTTAGTGGGAGAGTACATCTTACTTTCAGTAACTCTTCCAAAGAGTTGGTGGGAACCTTCATGTGACTTCCGGGTGTTGAACTTTAACACTTAACATTAAAATCTTAGCAAGATGAGAGAGAGAGAGAGAGAGAATGAGAGAAAGAATATGAATACATCAGAATAAGAAGTGAAAACTGTGATTTTACTCTTACCGTTTGCCAAATTTCTGTTCCTGGGGAGTGTCTGTTGACTTTCTGATAGTGAAGGATGGTCACTGAAATGTCAGGATGAAGATTTAAGAAAGTGTGTATGGGTTTGTTAGATGTATTTTGGTGAAAAAACACAAGCCTTGCAATATCTTTCACACTATGGCATAGTTAGTATTTAAGAAGAGTTGATTGGGTGAGAGGTGTGCTTCTGACGGCAGTGGGAGTGAGGGAGGAGTTAGCACGGGAATGCAGAATTTCACGTGGCTGTTTTCTAAGGTAGTAGAGTTATCTTTTAAAAGGTGTATCTGGATGTTAAACTCTCCCTGGGATGGGCTAGTTACTAGGATGTAGAAATTCTGCCATTTAAGTGCCTGCCATTTATAGAGGTTGCTTATAACTTGTGTGGATAGCTAACTGTGCTGTGTGTGTTTTCTACTCCGGGTTGGCTTGGCAGGAAGTAGAATTCTGAGTCTAATATAAAGGGATTTTTTAAACATGGGAGAGATTTGTGTGGAACCCAAGCAGTTTATGTTAAACGTTCAGGTCTGCTCAAGAATGTTTTGTTATAAATACTGGTTCTCTTAAACCACAAGTGCCTTGTTGCAAGAACTTGGTAAAATTGGATTGTGGAAATTTCTAGTCTAGGAGTAAGGCCAGTTTAGATTAATAGGCCAGCAGAAATAAAAATTTAATTAGAAGGTCATGTGGCTTTTTTTTAGATCTGGCATCATATCTAGTTCTAATTTTGAATGCTTATTCAAAATAATACCTAACTACAATGTATTCTTAAGTTAGAGGAAATATAGGAAATTATTTGGTGATGGTGATGGTTTGGAGTGGGGATAGATAAATAGAGTAACGGATAATTGATTTTTGCCTAAATATAGTACCTGATGAAGCCGAAGTTGATCCTGAATTTCTCTCATGGCATGTTCATTTAAAATAATTTGTTTAGGCCGGACGTGGTGGCTCATGCCTATAATCCCAGCACTTTGGGAAGCCGAGGCTGGAGGATCCTTGAGGCTAGGAATTTGATACCAGCCAAAGCAACATAGCGAGACCCTGTTTCTACTCCCCCCAAAAAAAACTTTGTTTAAAAATATTGTTATAGTAACTTTTTGATATTTGTTATTCTTTCTCTGAAATCCTATTTTCCTTTTCTTTAAGGAGATTTAACTTAAGTATTTTTACATCTTTTGTTGAGGGTACGTTATGTTTTTTCCATTATGTATTTGTGGAACAGTTACCTTTTTCTCCACATGGATAAAGCTATAGATTTTCTCTTTTCAGTAGAGCTGTCTCTGGATTATCTTTCAAGATCACCTGTAAAGAGGGTGACCTGTACATTTTCTCATTAAGTGGACAATTATTTTAGGGGAATAGAAAGATCATACTTTTTGGAACAAGATCTGAGATTGACTCCTAAACCCCTACCAGCCTCAATTTTCTCACCTATACAATGGGGATAATAATTCTTATGTGTCAGGATTATTGTAAGACTTAGTAATTAAACAATAATTGCATTGTACTTAGCATAGGCTTTTTGTATTTTGGGAATATTGAAATTTCTGACGTTCCTGTAGCTTCAGCTCTTTCGTTGCAGAGATGAGGATGGGGCAGGAAGGGGAGAGGCACTATTTCCTTTGATTTTAAGGTTTTAAGGATTAATTTTGAGTTTGTGACTTTCTTTGAAGGCTGAAAAGTACTTTTCAATAACAAATTTTTTCTTCATCAATGCCTAATTTT
Source organism: Daubentonia madagascariensis (assembly GCA_023783475.1). Taxonomy (NCBI): domain Eukaryota; kingdom Metazoa; phylum Chordata; class Mammalia; order Primates; family Daubentoniidae; genus Daubentonia; species Daubentonia madagascariensis. The sequence continues at coordinate 19,120,159 of JAKFHU010002573.1, read as the reverse complement.
ATGCTTGAATTTTAAAAGTCATTAAGAACTAATAATGTGAGATCTTCACCATCAATCTGGTTGTGTATTTATGTCTACATTTACTTTGTTTTATATAGGATAAATTTTTCAACCCCAGTATCCCGTCTTTGGGTTTGCGGAATGTTATTTATATCAATGAAACTCACACAAGGTAAAAAGAAATTTATTCTGCTTCTAATAAATCTCAAAAGGAAAACTCCATAATAATCAATTAACTCACTTTAAGATGAATTTCTTTATGTTTTTGACAGTTAATAGACTATGAGCTTCTGACATAAGAGGCTTTATCTAAAAATTGGAAGCAGTACAGCCACCAGAGAGACCTATTAATGTTACCATGGCTGTAATTATAAATATTTTCATGGGAGTGTAGATGTCACTTGTAGTGTTCTTTGACTTATTCATACATTGATTTTGCATATGAAGTGTGCCAAAATGTGGGAAATACTTGTCTGAGGGGACATGTAGGTTTGAATATCTTATGATCTATTATGATTATTTTATACTTCAAATAAAGTATACATGATTAAAATGTGCCTAATCTGTAGGGCATTAGAAGTATTTTTCTCTAGTGAGCAAATGTTCTTTGATTTATTATTCATCCAAGACTTTTCTTAGAATTCTTACTTCCAAATTCCAGGCATATGGGGATGGACTAGCAGTACCCGAGTGAGAGAAAAGGGCCTTTGTTTTATCTGAATCCAGGCTAGGGGACAAGGAAGGAGGGTTGGAAGGCTGTGTGAATGGCTGTGAGGCAGGAGAAGCAGTAGCCAAAAATGCTGCCAGTCCTGGCGATTTGAAGAGTAGATGGCTGGAGTGGGTAAGCAGGTGGGCTCAGCTGATGAGAAATACTTGAAATTGTATGGAAAATTGATCCAATAAGTCAAATACTTAAAGTTGAAACTTTTCTGATGTTGCTTCTTGTAATTTGATGATGAGATCACATATGAGAATGATAATACCTGCATGTACAGTAAATTTTTTTTAAAAATAGCTCAAGTCAAAGACATGGGACATATTTTTCCCATTCCCAGGATACTGTTCTCTCTCTCTCTTTTCAATTTAAAGGAGAGAGAAGAGACTCTGGTCCATTGATTTTTTTTTTTTTCTTTCTTTTTTTCCTTTTCTTAGTTGACATGGTTAAGATCCTAAGAAAAGGGGTCTCCTAGAGTCTCTTCTTTGTATAAGCAGACATCCTATGTATAAAGCCAAGAGGTTTGTTTGTTGCTTTCAGTTAGATGCAGTTAAGAGAAATAGCATTTACTGTATTGACTAGGCAACGTTGAAACTATTCAATGAAATAAGCTGCCTGTGCGGCTATTTTGTCCTTCTATGTGTTATATGAAGCAAAGCCAGCATTTCTACACACTCTTAAATACACACATACACACACTCGTAAAAACAATGCTGTCAGTCAGTTGCAAAGGGATTTCATGGAGAACTTGGACTTTGTACATTCCAGTAATGTACAAATGAAAATGTACAAATGAAAATGTTCACTGAAAGAAGAGTTTAGAATTAACACGTAACCTCCGGGGCCACATTTTCAGAAGACTGAGATAAAGGAGAGGAGGAAGAAAGAGAGAATGGCAGGAAGGAGAGATGAGGGACAGGCGGTTCATAAACAGGTCTCTCGCAATTTATTTTTCCTCATTTGAGGGCTTTTTGGATCTTTCCAGAGTTAATGGATTTATGTTTGAAATCTGCTACTGTCTATATCATTATGGAGGAAATGACAATGCAGCGTTACGTAACCATTACAAATGGTTTCAAATCATTACTAACGAAGGTTTGTAGCATTCTTATTCTGCACTCCATCTCTCCATCCCCTCATTGAGACACCGCGTAGTTAGTGTCGCTGACGGAATACGTCCTATCCCTTAGGTACGTTAAAAGTGTGAAACTTCCGGCTTTGTGAGCGCAGAGTACAAATATTCAGATCATAGACCAATTATGCTTGATGTCTCTCAAATGATCAGCTTTGTCAGTTCAATTGGAGAGTGAGTGATTATCTGAGGAAAAAAACTATAATAATGAAATTAGCCCTTCATGGTAGGAAAAGACTGCCAGATTTATCTTTTTATAGCCCATAGCTATAACTATAAGCTATATAGCTTATCTATCTGTATATATATAGAGCTTATATACAGCATTCAACATATTTGCCTTTTTAATGATACTAATAAAGTCAGATGTTTTGTTTCTTTTGTTTTTATAGTAGGGTTATTATTCAGTACAGTTAACGCTATTTAAGCATTAATACACAAATTCCAAGTTTTAATTTTAGGTGAGAGTATATGAAAGAAATTATGAATAAAATTGTCCATACAGCATCCTGAACTACTAAGGAGAATTTGCTATAGGAGAACCCTAAATCTGAGGAATAGATGACATTAAGCTGCTTTGTTTTTATGGCCAGAAAACCAGTGTATAATTTAAATGACTTGTTTTAGGTGCTGCCTAGGGTACTTCTCTGCTAACTCATTTTCACATTGCAGGCACCGGGGATGGCTTGCAAGACGCCTTTCGTATGTTCTTTTTGTTCAAGAGCGAGATGTCCATAAGGGCATGTTTGCCACCAATGTGGCTGAAAACGTGCTGAACAGCAGTAGGTGAGGGCTGGGCACTGGTGTGAAGGTGGGCAGAGGCAAGGGTGGGTGGTGAGAGTGGGAGGGGGAAGTAATTCCCTTTAGTAACTTTTAGTGTCTCTGGGACTCTGTCTCAGTAAATGTTTGCATTTCCACACATTAAATGTTAAGCTCCAAAGGAAACCAAGGAAAGGCAGGAGAACAGATGGCTTTGGTGAACTGTGCCATTTGGGAATAGCAGTCTTGTTTTATGGATTAATAATTCAATGGATTTCTAAAACATGAGAGGCAAGTGGGAGTTCAGAGATGCACGTATTTCCAGAGTTCTCTGTTATGGTTTCTCTAATAGGAATTTTGGAGACGTTGCATTTCCTGTTTTATAGCCAAAAGAGAAGTGAGTATGATATTTTTGCCAAACAGTTACTGAGTACCTAGGTACAAATTCTTGTACTAGAAAGTCATTGCTAGATATCTTAGGAGAGTAAGGTACTGTCCTTGGTCTCAGAGGACCTTGCTTACAAATGAGAGAGACTGACTTGAACTCAGTTGGAATGGGGAAATAAATATTCTGGAATATGGGAGTTAGGGTGAAGGTTGTTCTGTTCACACCTCATTGGTGTGGCCCATTTTAGAGATCTACCTGGATTTGGGGAGCAGGAGACCAGGGTGAATTAAAAGGCTGCTTTGAATTCACAGCGGTCATTTGTAGACCCTGTCCTGTGGTTGTTAAGAGCTGGACAGTGCTGGCACATAGTAGGTACTCAAGAAATAGTTATTGAATGAATGAGTGAATAGTTGATAATGGAGATATGACAATCATGTTAATTACTGGTGAAAACATTCCTGGCCAGAATGCAATAAATGCTTTTCAGGGAATAGAATTGGGGTGCATTGGTGTCCTGTGGAATTGGTCTTTTTTGTACTAATGAATTATGGGTCTGTGTGGAGTTTTGCTGTACTTTACTAGTCTAAAATCAGTAGCAATAGTGGGAGGAAACACAGTTATTTGAAACTGTCTTGGATTATTATATATTCTGTTTTCTAGTTAAAAATCTTCAAGTATGCCTCATTCCATCCGGTCGTTTGACTAGTGACTGGGATGTTAGAAGTGGTTTAAGGAGGTTTAACCTCATGCTTTCTCCCCTAAGTCGAGTGGAAGATGTATAAAACTGGATTAAATTTTTCCTTTTACCTCACTGCTTTTTGCTCTGTGCTGTGATGTTTTGATCTTGAGCTGTGCCTTTTTAAAATTACTGGTTTGATTTGAAAAAAAAATTATAAATATTTGTGTCTCTCTTTGATCCCTCCCAGAGAGTTTTACATATAATTCTAATGGGGTCACAATAAAATCAATAGTAAATTAGGTCTTAAAGAAAAATATCACACATTACTTTGGCAGTGAGCTTTTTGATACCTCTGAATTATATGCCTGAAGGGATGACCTTTTTTTTTTCTTTCTTCTGCTACAGTGCAACTTTGTGTCCCTCACAGCATAACTGAAACATTCAAATTCACATAGTTGTCACCTAGTGAATTTGAATTAAATTCTTTTTTTTTTTATTCAATTAATTTATTTACTGCTTGATTCTATTCTTTTTTTTTTTTTGAGACAGAGTCTTGCTCTGTTGCCCTGGCTAGAGGCATGATCATAGCTCACTGCAACCTCGAACTCCTGGGCTCAAGCGATCCTCCTGCCTCAGCTTCCTGAATTAAATTCCTAAGTCTGCTGTGCAGATTCCTCAGAGATTCATTGATTTAGGAATATAATGTCCTTAATATTTAATAGACAGCCAGAAAGAGCACTTCTAACTTGAGCTTATTCTCTCATATCATCACATATTAAAGAGCATCTACATTTTGTTTTGTGATTTACAGCTGTGGTTTAGAAAATACTGAATACAGACTGTAGCATAGAGCCAGTTACATTGTCTGTCTTTACCTTTTCAAACCAGAGTACAAGAGGCAATTGCAGAAGTGGCTGCTGAATTAAACCCTGATGGTTCTACCCAGCAACAATCAAAAGCCATCAATAAAGTGAAAAAGAAAGCCAAAAGGATCCTTCAAGAAATGGTTGCCACTGTCTCACCATCAATGATCAGGTATTAAAAGATGAGGCATAAAGCTTTCAATGAGAGTCATCCTGTTTTGAGCAAATAGGACTGAATCATTGGATTTTCCTTTCCTAGCACAGTGCTCTTTGTCCAAAAGATGTTTTAATATATTCTGATGTTAAATTCAACTCTTCTTTATGTTCTTATTCAACTTCCATGCGGAGTAGCACTGTAGTAGGCTTGAAGGTGCATTCATCTCTTCTAATGGATAGCAGCCAGTGTATTACTGCAGACATCTGCTCTCCTAGACTAGTGAATCAAGTTTCATGTATCCATGTCCTAAAGGGAGTGGTTTGTGTGCATTAGAGGGATCATTCTGCTCACTAAATACTCATTTGTCTTGGTCATTCACCTCTGAAGTGTAAAGTGTTATTAGTGTGAAATGTTATTTTAGTTCATAATAAATGGATACTTCTATAAGTAGCACACATATAAAGTTCTCTAATTCTGCAGTTCAGATACACGCATGCAAATGTGCACATGCACACACAAAGTAATTTATAAGTACTCTTAGGTTGTTTAGAAACTTAAGTAGACAAAAATCAACTATATATATTTATATATATAAATATATGTATGTACATTAAAATATTTTTTGTTTTAACTTTCAGACTGACTGGGTGGGTGCTGCTAAAACTGTTCAACAGCTTCTTTTGGAACATTCAGATTCACAAGGGTCAACTTGAGATGGTTAAAGCTGCAACCGAGGCAAGAATTTCTGTGAATCTGTCCTTCCATTTTTCTCACATTTGTAGAGTGATTTTAGAGTTTTTTTGCAAATGTTCTCTTGTATACTGATGTGCATTTCAACCCATTTGGGAGGTTTCCCTCATCTGTGATAACTTGGCTAACTGTGTTTTGGGGAGGAGAAGTGGAGTAAAGGAGGACCTACTAGCAATAAACAGGATTCCTTTTGTAAGTTACCTATAGCAACCCTGAAAATCTGGTAGAACAATCCTTATTTTATAGATGAGGAAACGGAGGCACAGATAGAGAAATAAATTGTCCAGTCACAGATAAGAAGCAACTTGCCCCAGATTTCAAACCAAACCAAGCCTGACTCTAAAACCTATGCTCTTTTTACATGAGTAGGGCTGCCTCACGGAAGGGGTACATACAGGGTCAACTTGATTACTTTTGATTACTCTTTCTCCTCAACTCATTTCTGTTATTATAGTTCTTGTTTTTAGCTCTATAAGAGTTGAATTGAAAGAAGTTCATATTATTGAAAAATGTTTTTAAAGAGTGAGTCAATGATTAGCCAGTGTTTGAGTGACTCTAACCAAATATGCAGTTGCAAAGTGTGATTGAACTTTACATTTGAATTTTAAATTTGGCATTTTCCCCTTTACTAGATGAATCTGCCGCTTATATTTCTACCAGTTCATAGATCTCATATTGACTATCTGCTGCTCACTTTCATACTCTTCTGCCATAACATCAAAGCGCCATACATTGCTTCAGGCAATAACCTCAACATCCCAATCTTCAGGTAAGATCAGCTTATTTTGACATTTAATGTATTAAAAAGATTGTGTTTTGAATTTTTGTTTTTGTTTTTGTTTTTTGAGACAGATTCTCCCTCTGTTGCCTGGGCTAGAGTGCCGTGGCATCAGTCTAGCTCACAGCAACCTCAAACTCCTGGGCTCAAGTGATCCTCCTGCCTCAGCCTCCCAAGTAGCTGGGACTACAGGCGCGCACCACCACACCTGGCTAATTTTTTCTATTTTTGGTAGAGACAGGGGTCTTGCTCTGGGTCAGGCTGGTCTTAAACTCCTAAGGCTCAAGCGATCCTCCCACCTTGGCCTCCCAGAGTGCTAGGATTACAGGCATGAACTACCGTGCCTGGCCTCTGAATTTTTGGTTTTTTATTATACCTGTTGATGCATGTAATTGTAAAAATGACATTAGCCTTTTTTCTTTTATTGTAAAAGTAATACATGTTTATTGTTTAAAAATTGGAGAGTACAAAAAAGCATTAAGACTGTCACTATTATTAATGTATTTTATATGGGAATACCTAGAGTTCATGGGCAATATTTATCAAATGGATAAAAGGCAATTAGAAAGGCAAGATAGAAAATCATCTTACCAGGCTCAGCAGTAGGGAGTTGTATGTGTGGGGGAGTGAGGTTGGCTTGGTGGTGGTCATATGGTATAAAGGTAAATACGAATAACCATACCTGTTACTTTGACCTCATGATTTAGTAGAGCTAGAACCATGTAAAAAGTACGATATAATGTGAAAGGTATCTTTTAAAGGTTTTCAGGGGATGCAGTGCATTCCATTCAGAGTAAATAGTATGTGCAAAGGCAGAGAGATTCAAGAGCATGGTATGGTCAGGAAGTGGTGGACAATTAGGTGAGGTTAGAATATAGGATGCATTAGGAAGGATCAGAGACTGGAGGTGGTAGCCGCGTAGGTAGTGAAAGCTAAATCAAAACAGTTTCTAAGCTGAGAGTTTACAATCTGTCCTGTACTTGAGAAATGACACGTTCAGATTTGTATTTTGAAAGGTTATTCTGGATTAGAAAGAGATCAATTCTGATTCTATTACAATAAGTTCAGGGAAAAGTTAGTGAAGGCTTAAATTAAAAGTGTGATAGTGCTTTGGAGAGGAGGGCATAGATTTCAAAAATATTTAGTAGGTTGAATTTATAAGACCCAGTGCTAGTCCAGGTTAATAGGGCTCAACAGAGGGGAGAGGTGAGAGGAGACTTACAGGTGTTTACCACCTATAAAAGTGGGTAGATGGTGGATCCGATCAGTAACAAGGAATTGGTGAGGAGTAGGTTGAGTTGCTTTGGGAAGTTGAAGTTTCAAACTTCAAATCATCTCTGAGGTCAGCTCCATGAGTGGATAAGAGGAGGATGAATTTGGAAAGAGACCGGAAGGGAATTGGGCTGGCAGCTTGTGCAGGTAGAGTCTCGCAGGATGGCATTCGTCACCTTTGTGTGCTGTGAAGTCTGGTGGTCAGCTTCACAATCCAAGGAGCTCCTTCCTAATCTCTTGGCTAAGAGTTCTGTAGGCTTTCATAGTTCCGTAGCTAACTAGACTCATGTGGCCAACTGAAGAGAAGCCATTCATTCATGCAGTCAATGATATTTATCCAGCTGTGCTTTAGACAAGAGTGAACAGGATACATAGTCCTTGCCTTCAAGTAGCTTATGATCTCATGGGGAAGGTAGACAAACAGCTAGCTGTCATACAGTGTGGTATGACCCTACAGGTAGACATGCTTTTCCAGGGATTAGAATATCTATGTTTACTCTCTAGGTATCAAGGAACCTGGGAAGCTGAATTAGAAAGTCATCAGAAAGTTTCTGGTGAGGATAGACTTAGAGTAAGGAGGACTATTCCATCGGGGCTCTAGAGAAAGCTTGCCTCTCTTGTAAACAGAATAGTTTGCCTTTCTTGTAATCAGAATAACTTATGTACTCCTTCCTTCCATGTCTGGTCCTCAACTAGGATCTCTTGGAAGTGCTCAATACATACTGATAATTTCTCATAATAGAACTTTCCTTTTCATGAACTCTACGCCAGTCGTTGTATAGCTCATTCTTCTTTCAGACACAGGAGGCTGTAGATAACTTCACTTATTTATTTGCAGCTTTCTTTTGTTACATGCCAGCCTATGCGTTCGTACACCACTTCTCAGGGTGTGTTATTTTTGCAGATGGCTCATCTCACTCATGAATTTATTCTGCAGAGTTTTACTCTGAAAGAATGTTATTAAACTTTGACAACATCTTATTGTGGCCTCCTTGAACTGACTAGAGGATACCAAAAATATATATTAATATTAGTATCACTGTATTTGAAAAGAATAGGAAGAGGCTGTGAGTTTGGAAAGGTTGACTTAGAAAATTTCAAATTTGTATCAAAATTCATTAGTGTTGTAGAAAGAGACATGAAATTGGGAAAATAACTGTTTTATGCCTATGTTATGCAGACTTTTGTTTCATGCTTGGGAAAGATGGTTTTGCTTGGTTTCAGTGGGATAAAATTATATTTGTCTCACAGGGACCCTCTCTAGGAAATAGTTATTTAAGAAAATTTCCCTTAAGGAGCTTTTGTAACACCACATTCATTTTGTACTAAATGTGCCATGGGCAAATTTCAGGATGTCTATGGGTTAGTGTCTTGAGACCCTGGATAGGGTTTTAAAATTTAAAAGTGTTCCTTAATCATCTTAAAATCTATACTATCACTTTTGCAGAGTATATATCATGCAAACTTCTTTTGGTTTAGAACAGCTATAATAGAACTTCATTATACACAGTGATATTCCAAAGGCTGATGAATAATGTAAATGACTAAAACATGTCAATAACATGGAAAATGAAAAAATGTCTGTATTTTTATTGTCAGCAGCTCAAACAGCACATGTGGCTTACATCCAACTGGGAAATGTTTTTAAGTAACTTGGAATTTGAATATTCCTTTTACATTTTTCTTTGTAAATAATTCATGCATTCTTGAATTTATAGTACCTTGATCCATAAGCTCGGGGGCTTTTTCATACGACGGAGGCTAGATGAAACACCAGATGGACGGAAAGATATTCTCTATAGAGCTTTGCTTAATGGGGTATGTATGATCTCTAATTATCCTTAAAGCCGTTATGGTAGTTGTCACAGTGGAAGGAACTTGATTGAGTTGACATTTTTAAAAAGCTGCTGAGTGATTATTGCTTGGGTATGAATTTGATTATTTTTTTGTCACCAAAATACAGCATTGGAGGAGCTGCTTTGCTATTATTGGTGTGAATAAAATAGTTTGTCAGTAGTGAAGTTATAGGGTTTTTTTTGTTTTGTGTTTTAAGATTTAATTTTTCTAAGCTCATTCTAAGTTGGGTCGTCTTGAATTCATGTGTTACTTTCTCCTTATGTCCCAGCATATAGTTGAACTACTTCGACAGCAGCAATTCTTGGAGATTTTCCTGGAAGGCACACGCTCTAGGAGTGGAAAAACTTCCTGTGCTCGGGCAGGACTTTTGTCAGTTGTGGTCGATACCCTGTCTACCAACACCATCCCAGACATCTTGATAATACCTGTTGGAATCTCCTATGATCGGATTATCGAAGGTCACTACAATGGCGAACAACTGGTAAGGGAACTGCCTACACAAAAGTTGTCTTCACTTTTCAAGTCTTGCATTTTGATTCAACTTTTAGAATTTAGATTTGCTTTTAGAGTTAACTAAGAATGTTTTTTTGACACTCCCTAATTTTAAAGCACTGTTACACAGTTGAGTGGGCAAAGTGAGTAGCTTTCATCTTCTTTGTCAACATGATTGGTAGTGCACATAAGCTGTTTTCCTGTGCTTGATGGAAATGATGTGACTAGATTTATCAGGGAAGACCTTGGTCATGGGATTGGGAAATGAAAGAACGCTTGCCCCTGAGTTGCCATCTTCACTGTAGGAGGTTATGTGTGGTTGGTTCTCTCCAGGGTTTACTGCTTATGTGCAGATTTTAAGTTAGGTCCAAAGAACGGGTAGGGTCATGTTGGCAAACAACTACAAATGAATTTGAGAAGTGGAGGTAATTTTTTCACAGAACTTTTTATCCAAGTGTAATACCTACAAAAGAGTGCATAAGTCATAAGCGTGCAGCTTGAATTGTCACAAGTGAACACACCCAGGTAACCAGCACCCAGATCAAGGAATAACATTACCAGGAACCTAGAAACCCTCTTTGGTCTCCCCTATCACTGTCCCCTCAAGGATAACCACTTATCTTGACTTTTTACAGAACAGATTAGTTTTGCCTGTTTTTGAACTTTATATAAGTGGGATAATATAGTATGTGGTCTTTTTGCTGCTGGTTTCCTTTGCTCAAGCAGTGGTTTGCGAGATTCATCCGTATTGTTACATGTAGTTATAGTTGGTTCATTCTCATAGCTGTGTAGTATTCTAGTGTATGAATATACCACAATTTATTCTACTGTGGAAAAAAGTTTGGCTATGATCATTCTTGTACATTGCTCTTGACGACCATATATATTCGTTTTGTTGGGTATGTACCTAGGAGTGGAACTGATGGGTCATAAAGAAAATGTATGTTCAGCTTTAGTAGATACTGCCAGACAATTTATCAAAATGGTTTTACCACCTACTGCTCCTGTCAGCAGTCTGAGAGTTCCAGAGGAATTTAGTTTTGTTCTTATTTAGGGTGGAAGTCTTGGGCAAGGAAATTGTTTCAAGTTTACACCTCCAAACATGTCAGAAGCTCAAAGACACTTGACATCCAGAGGCTTTAGAAATTAAGTGGTATGCCTGGATTATTATCTGTATAGCACTCTTCTCCGTGTGTTGTGAGTCTATTCTCTACGTGTACCCTACCCATCCTGACTGTGTCTCAGAGGTCATATCTGAGTCCTTGTGTCCATTAGGCTTGTCATTGTGCCTTGTGTATAATAAATAGTAAGTGCTTACTAAATGAATAATCAGCTCAAAGGTCACTGTGCGGTGGGACTTGGCATTCAGTTACCTAGTGTTAGGTATTTAGACTCTGGTGATCATCAGATCTCAGTAAGTGGCCCCTTTGATGTCTTATTTTTATCTGAGAACCACAGAACGGTTTTTCAGGCTGTTATGTCATTTTCTCCTTTATTAGTTTGCAGTTGTGTTTTTGTGAATTATGTGAATATTGTACTAAATGAAACAGTGTTAAATGTTTTTTTTTTTTAATTGACTGAGTTACCTCTCCCAACGTTATGATTACATCTTTTAACATCTTTGAATACTAAACATTTTTTGGCAGGTCTCAGTTGATGAATACTTATTTTCCTTCTTCATTCGATGCTGTCTTTTTCAAGATGAACCTCCAGTTTCCATTAAAAAAGTTATTCTTTGGATAACAGAATGTTTGTGCATGTGTTGCTTTATTTCTTACCATATTATTCTCACTATTGGGATTTAGGGCAAACCTAAGAAGAATGAGAGCCTTTGGAGTGTAGCAAGAGGCGTTATTAGAATGTTACGAAAAAACTATGGGTGTGTCAGAGTGGATTTTGCACAGCCATTTTCCTTAAAGGTGAGTGTCTGTTGAAATGAAGCATTGATCCGGAGTCAGAAGATCTGGGCTCTAGTGCTGGCTCTAGTGGCATCTCTCTGTGTGGGGCCGTAGTTTCCTTTCCTATAAAATGAGGACTATGACAACAGTAGTGTTTCCTAAATTTTTTCTACCAAATTTGCCTATTGACAAAGCAGACTGAGTATCTATTTTGGGGAGCTATCAGGCTCAATATTTATTGCTATTTTTTTTTTTTTAATTCATGAGAGTCTTACATGGTGCTTTATAGTATATATTGGTATTTTATATTATGTTTTAAAATTGCCATTAGGGGAAATTTTTCAAAACATTTCCCCTAAAAACTGGGTAAAATTGACAGGATGATGCTGTGTCCTGGTGAGTGGAATCCAGCACCCACATATCCCAAAGGATAGTGCCATCTTCATTGGAAGTCTGGGACTGGCAGTTCCTTGGGTTTTTTTCTGTTTTAAATTCTCAAGATTTTCAAGTTAGTAAAAGGAGAAAGAGAAGGCTGGGTAAGGAAGTAGGGAACCCAGGGACCCAGGGATAAGGAGCAGAGGTCCTGCCTCTTCTTATGTTTCACTTCTTGGCTTAACTTTAAAAGATTCTAACGGCTGTACTAGATGCTTTCTGGCTTTCAGCTTTTAGGAACCTTGCTGTTTCTTACCACTTTTCTTTTTCTTTATTTTTAAACCACTGTGCAGCTGCTCTGTCTTGCCGTGATGTGCTTTCGGATTGAGGCGTTGTAGAACACTATGTGGTCCTGTGTTGCCACATTTCCTCAAAAGTGTGATTGTGTCTGTCATCACTCTTGGTATTGGGAATGTCAAATAATTTCATGAAGACGTGAAGAAAGTTAACATTTTTCCCTTAATTTTTAAATGATTTTGTTTAAGCATCAATTGTATCTTCAGTTCTTAAATTTCATGCTTGACAACATTCTGTGGAGCATTCCGAACTTCTGCAGAAAGTTTAGGATGCAGGAAGTACTTCCCATGCTCCATGGGGCCCATTTTATAAACAGTGCCCTCTTAACCATTGGAAGATCAAATTATACTTTATATGCTCATGTGAAAATGAGAGTAAATGATCCTGTTTCTTTTTTTTTTCCAGGAATATTTAGAAAGCCAAAGTCAGAAACCTGTGTCTGCTCCACTTTCTCTGGAGCAAGCATTGTTACCAGCTATACTTCCTTCAAGGTAAGATTTGTGGAAATTTTTTATACTAACTAAACTATCAAATATCTGTTATTGCTTACAATCACAGAAAAGTAGGTTCACTTTTTTAAGAACATCCAGCTTCCTGTTTTCAGTTCCTCACTCGAGTAACTTTTCTCTTGGTCTGATAAAGGATATGGCAATGACACATTTTCGTATTAGTTTGGAGGTTTTTGATTATTTGCACATAAAATCCTTTTGATTTTGTGAATCATGTAGGAGTTCTTATTTGATTTGTGCTTTTTGAATGTTTTTGCTGAATCTTTTTTTGGTAGTAGATTAGGTTATGCATATTGTACACAAGTGAAATGTATACAAAATTTTTGCTATTTGAATTTTGTAGAATTTAAATTGAATTGTAACTTAGAGAAATGGAATACAAAGCCCTTCCTTTAGTATGTGGAAGTGTTGAATTTTCAGGAATGTTTTAAAATGAGGCATCTTGCTTTATGCATGCTTTTTGCCAGTGGGTTTTGGAAGTGATGTACCAGCACATTATTTAGTCATAACTAAATAACGTGGTTTGGCCAAGAGACTGTATTAAGTATAATAAAGTATATTATGGAGGGAAAAAACTTCATAGAAATACTCTATTTGTGGTTTAAATTTCAAATAGATAGTAATTTAAATATCTAATTCATTTATAGATTAGTCCCACATAGTTTGCCTTATAAAAGAGTGGGGTTGTAGGTTGATTTTCAAAAAACTTTTCAGACCTAATGATGCTGCTGATGAAGGTAGAGACACGTCTATTAATGAGTCCAGAAATGCAACAGATGAATCCCTGCGAAGAAGGTTGATTGGAAATCTGGCTGAGCATATTCTATTCAGTAAGTAGAATACCAAACTCTTTAATTCTACAATTTAGATTCAGCATGGTGCAGGGCAAACCATAAAGGTTTTAGAATCTGCTAAAGTTAATTTCCACTTCTGGTTCTATTACCTAATTCACAGGTGGCTGTAGGTAAGTTATTAGAAAGAAAGTAATACTGTGGGGATTTGAGGTAATATGAGTAAAACATAGTGTCTGGTAATTAGTAGGTGTTCATGTGGTAGTTCTTGTGCTTTTTAAAAAATAGTAGTGTTAAAATGATTTGTTGCGTCTTTTGCTTATGAATGTGTTTTTTTCTTTTAAACTAATTTGTGATATGACATCTAGGTTTATTGTTGTATGTCCCTTTATCCTTGGACCCCATGAGTTTTTAAAATTCAGCAAATATATTGAGTAGCCATTATATATAAAGCTTTGTTTAGCTGTGGGGAATAAAAATTGAATAATTAATGGTTCTGCACTCAAGGAGCTTATGCTTTTCTCAGTGGGGTAGTTGTACACAAATAATTCAAGTGGGAGTGAATTGAGAGCAGAATGTGAGTTGACTGCAGAACTGGCCTTCCTTAAGTTACAAGTTGCAGAGTTGTATACTATGGCAGAAGCTGTTTTAAAATCCTGAGGCAGCACCGTGGTCCCTTGGTGCTCAGCCCTGTGGGGATCTCCTTGTCGCTGTTCTCTGGGCAGGGACCCTGGCCAGACTCCCAGCACTTTCTGCCAATGCTACTGGGGGGGATTTGTCCCCTCCTCTCATCTTGCTCCTTCCACCTGGCCACTCCCCTTCCTACTTGACTTTGGGCCAGATGATTCTTTCTTAAGCACATTTGATTATGTCTCTCCCTTGCTTAAACTCTGGATACAAAATATGATACATTCTTACTGTTGAAAAGTTGGAAAATAAAGATAACAGGAAAAACCCATGACCCAAATAACCAGTGGTGTTGCTGTGTAGGCTCTAAAAATATTTTTTTACAGTTTTGTGTTGTGCTGTTTTCTACTTATAACACAAACATTTATTCATGTTTTTAAAAACTCTCCATAAACATCCTTTTAAATGGCCATATAGTACTGAGTCCTTTTTTTGTAAACACTGGAGACAACTTCAATTGTGAATGAAGTATTCATGAGTTCATTATCATCTCAGAAAACTCACCAATGTTGTCTTTATTTCAGACCATTCCATGGATGTTCTTAGATTTGATTTATATAATTTTCTGCAAATTTAAAGTGTGGGGTTACACATTACAGTCATTCTCAAATGTATTTCTGTGCCTTTCCTCCCCATCTCTGGGCCAGATTGGAGGAAGAAATGCAAATATATTGAGCATCCATTACCATGGGTCTTGTGTCAGGCCAATTATTTAATGCTCACACAGCCAATGAGCTAAGTAGTATTTTTATTTTACCAACGAGGCAACTGAGGCTCAGGAATTTAAGTAATTTCCCCAAGTCATGAAATTAGTGAAGAAGTTAGGATTTGAGCCCAGATTTTTCTGACTTCAAATCCACTACCAACCCCCCCGCCCCGCCCTTCATTTTAATGTGGTAAATCTGTAAGGAGAGTGAAGCAGCGTTGCAATTGACAAGACTGCAGCCAGGAACAAGTCAAGGAATATGAAAATGGGGTATCCTGTGGAACTAAAACAGCTTGTACTTTGGGTCTTGGTGTTTTAATAAAGGTGTCTTTTGTGCATTCATTAGCTCAATTCCATTGGCCTGGATTGAAGGTAGACCTGTCTTAGCCTGTAATGTCATTAATAGTGATCTCTAATGAGGTTCCACTGTACCAGTGTACAGAACATTGTGTAATGTTATTTTTGGTAAATCACACTTACGGGAATGTGGTAGAGGACTTTTATAGTTTTAAATATTCTTATTTAAAATTTAGGTACTTTTTTAAATTTTCAGTTGTATTGTAAAAAAGTGCAACTAAGGTTTTGTGTTTGCCTTCCAGCTGCTAGCAAGTCCTGTGCCATTATGTCAACACACATTGTGGCCTGCCTGCTCCTCTACAGACACAGGCAGGTATGTCTGTAGTGTCATCTGCAGTTAAACAGGAAGCAGGGGAATGTTTTGTCAGCTGTTTAAATACTTATTCAGGGGTAGATTTGGCCCACTCCTGGCTAGTACTAGGAGGTAAACAGTAAAGAAAGCTGAGGGCCCTGCCCAAAGGAGCTTATCAACTGGATGGAGGAAAAATCTACATGAAAATAAACCAGACTGCTCAGGCTGCTTAATATATGTAGTAATAAGACATTCTGTGATTAATATTGTTAATGTAAATAAGGTATATTTCATTGACATGCAGGATATCTGCTGATAGTGAACATTTTCCAAGCGAATTGATTGGTATCTTAGAACCCACCCTCTACCCTCTCACAATATACTTGTCTAAGCTCTATGATAGGAGAGACCGTGTCTGTCTTGTTCACAGTTGTGTTCTCAACACCAAACATGGTGCCAATATATAGGCACCAAACAAATATTAATATTTATCAGGGAAATATTTTAAATGAAGGAAATCCTTGCTAAAAAATAAGCACTTCTTACTTTCAGGTGGCTTTCCTTTACCTTTGTGATCTTACATGCTCATATCACATGTCCTGGTTTGAGTGTTCTCTGGCATGTGGAATACCTTGACATTCCCGGGTGACCAGCTTTTTAAGCCGCTTTCTGACTTGCTCCTCATTGATGTTCTGGCTCTATTTCTGTATGTGCCAACAGTGAGCTGCAGGAAAGCCAAAGCAAGAAGAAAATCTTGGAATATTGGCCTCTCGGCCTTTTGGAAAGGAGGTTTTCCGCTCTCATGAGACCACTTCTGTCTCCTTTTTTAGGGAATTGATCTCTCCACATTGGTGGAAGACTTCTTTGTGATGAAGGAGGAAGTCCTGGCTCGTGATTTTGACCTGGGGTTCTCAGGAAATTCAGAAGATGTAGTCATGCATGCCATACAGCTGCTGGGAAATTGCGTCACGATCACCCACACTAGCAGAAACGATGAGTTTTTTATTACTCCCAGCACAACTGTCCCATCAGTCTTTGAACTTAACTTCTACAGCAATGGGGTTCTCCACGTCTTCATCATGGAGGCCATCATAGGTATGTCAGGGCCTGAAGTATTTTCAAATATTTTCAGGGAAAATAAAAGGGCCTAAAACACATAGTGGTACCTAATTTGGGCGATAGCCCCTTGTTTGAGGGAATGCGTGGGTATGTTTTTAGTTTTCAAATGAAAATGTAATCCGTGAGTAGTTACTGAATTACCATCTGCATTGTATTACACTTGTTACTAAGGAGAGATGAGGTGCCTTGCCTCCCAGGAGCTGAAAATTTAATGAGATGCCACGTACCCAGGGCAGTAAAGTGAGTGGAGGGCCTCATTTGTGAGTAGAGAAAACAACGAGGAAGGGTAACAGGGCACTGACGCCTTTGGGAAAAGCTTTTGATGGAGTCAGGATTGCATGGAATCATACAAATCGAAACTTGTGGGATTTACTTAAATTTCTTCAGCAAGTAGAGGCTATTATTTTTGATATATTAATAATCTCTTAAAGTAATCCAAATTATCCAAGCTAGGTGAAGTTTTTCCTGGAGACTTAGAGCTGGCAGCTTCATTGTTGCTTTCCTTTCTTAGCCTGCAGCCTTTACGCAGTTCTGAACAAGAGGGGCTCGGGGGGCCCCGCCGGCACCCCCCCTAGCTTGATCAGCCAGGAGCAGCTGGTGCGGAAGGCGGCCAGCCTGTGCTATCTGCTCTCCAATGAAGGCACCATCTCGCTGGTGAGTGAAGACTCTTCTGTGTTGCCTGTTCTCTTTTTCTTGAGCATTTTCATGAAAACATAAACCACTTATGTTTTTCTCTTGGAGAATTTTTGGCCTATCATTGATGCTTTATATCCCACTCCTGGGTTTCATTGACCACCAAACCAATATATTCTTTACTATCTTGGTTTGCACTCTGGCTCACTGCTCCGGTGAATCCTTCATGCAGCTACGAGGCATGATGGGACAGATTGCTCAATGTTCTCAGACAGTCAGCTCTAAAGCCGCTGAGCACTTATTGTACATAAGACCCTGGGTCAGTAGTTTGTAAATAATTAACACACCCACCCATAGATGAAGGAACCACAGAGGATAAGAGTCAGAAACAGCCTTAAAAATCATCTGCTCAGCCCTTCTCAATTTACAAATGAGGAAATGAAGGCCCAGCAGTACTAATGAGCATTTACATTATATCTAAGCACTTTTAGACATTTCTAATGAGGCATATGTATTAAGCAATAAAGAGATTTTCCCCCCCATGAAAGCATAAATAAATAGAATTCATATTTTATTTGAATTCTGATATTCTCTTTTACTTACGTGGCTGTGTCTTGGAGATATTTATGAGTACGTGTGTTCTGAGTATAGCCCTTCATGCACGTCATTCTTTGGGGTTTATCAGTGGTGCTATTGGGGAATCTGTTTTACATGAGCTTTGGGTGGCAGGATGGGAGGGTGGGGGCAGATAAGGCTCCTAAGATTGACTTTGTCCTTTCCCTGGGTCTTTCTTGAGTCATTTGTATATTGTGTTTCCTCATTCACTACTTTGTGTACAATTTTTATCGTAAGATAGCTTTTGCAGAGAAGTTGTCTTATGAAGAAAAAGGAACAGGTGTGGGTGCCTGGCAAGCAGCCCTTCTGAGGGTTTGCTCCACTGGGGATGAGAATTGAGCTCAGGAGCGCCCTTTGTGGATGGTGCCACATTGGGTGCTCTGCCAGTCAGGAGAAAGAGGCCTCTTCTTGGACTTTGTCCATGACCTTGTGTTTTTCAGGGGGGTGGGCATCAGAGCACAAAGGACTTGCCCAGTGGCATGAGACAGGTGAAAGAATGGTAGTCTGGAAACCTTGTGTAGCGTTTTTTGTCTTTAAATATTTGAATGACTTTTCTTTTCAGCCCTGCCAGACATTTTACCAAGTTTGCCATGAAACAGTAGGGAAGTTTATCCAGTATGGCATTCTTACAGTGGCAGAGGTAAGAGGAAGAGCTTTCCTTCATTTGTCTTTATTTAGTTACTTGCTATTTATTTCCTTATCCTTTCTACCAGTTATTTAAACCAATAATTACATTTGCTGTATAGTTACGTTCAGATACAGAGAAGAGAGAAATAAGAAAGGGAAGAGTAAATGTCTCTTCGGATTGTTCACTATTTTGGTTCCTTTTGTATAAGTGGTGGTGTCTAAAACACACCTTCATTTGATTCTGTGACATCCAGAAGTTTGATTCTAAGATGCGATGTTGTACGTATCAGTGTGCTTATAGCTTGCACATCTGAATTTTTCTTTTTTGAGATTTTGTTTTAATCTTGGTAGATTTAGTGTAGAGGGTATGGCTTGGGAGAGTAGATGTCAATTTAGAAGATGTGAGGGTATTTTTATTTGCTCTGTCTGGTAGCTCTGTCCTCCAATCCACCCTTTCTTTTGTCCCCTGCTGTCTCCTGAGTGAATTGAGTTAGGGAAGGGAGGTGCTCTGACGTGATGAGTGGCTGAGCAAAGAGGAAGGGACTTTGAAGAGGGCAGCTCTGTCTGGGCTGCAGCTGGGCGGTGTCTGCGTGCCTGTGCGTATCGATTCACCGTCGCTTGTCTCCTTGGCCTAGCAAGATGACCAGGAGGATATCAGTCCAGGTCTTGCTGAGCAGCAGTGGGATAAGAAGCTTCCTGAACCTCTGTCTTGGAGAAGTGACGAAGAAGACGAGGACAGTGATTTTGGTGAGGAGCAGCGAGATTGCTACCTGAAGGTACTTTGGAGAAGGATTCTGGTGGCCTCACTGTGACACATTAAGGGTTAGGTTGCAACCAGCTAACCTGGGACTCTGGTGACTTATCCATAGCTGAAGCACCCACTAACTAGCTTTGGTACCTTCTGCATAGTAAAGATACTCAAACTGTTCGAGTTAATACCTCAAATTGTTTAGTTTGGGTATCGGTAAATGGAAAAGGAAACAAGAATCTGAGAAGTCAGGAAGATAAACATGATAGGTGGTACCTTTTGCCACCCTCGGGAAGTCCATGGTAACATAGCTGTTTGCCCACACCTGCACCCACTCCTCATGAGGTAGTATTTTTGTGCAGTCGTCACTGAAGCAAGGCAATACGTGGCAGGTATGGTAGCCAAGTTAATACTGAGCTGTCATTGGCCTGGTTGCTCTTTTCGAGAGTCACTCTTGCATCCCTCCCAAAATTTTATGTATTGAGCTCTTTGCCTTCAATTCAAACAAATTCTATTAAAAGAGAAAATTTGGATTTTTAAAATGTTATTCCTGATTTAGAAAAGTCAATTTTGTCTAATTTATAATTTTAGAAATTAGTAATAATGACCTATCTTTTCTGAATACCCTAAGTGGATTATTCTCTTTGCAGTGGGACAGCCCTCCTAGTTCACACACACGCGTGTGCGTGCGCACACACACACAGAGTCAGTTAGGAGGTGTGGCTTCTGCAGATTCCAAATGACGTTCAGAAATCCTCTCTTTTTTGATTTGGATATTAGTTTCAAGACTGGGCAGTGATCTTGCTTCCACACTCCAGAGGGCTTAACTAAACTGTGTGTTTTCAGTAGTGAGAGCCTCCCTTGCCTCGAAGCACCCTTTGCTGTGGCCATCAGTCCCCACGGTGCTGAGTGTGGGTGAAGGCCATGTGGGGGAGGCAGAAAGTGGGACGCCAAGGAAGGACTGAGATGATCTTGGTGGTCTCGCCTATGGCCCTTTTGGCACTCGAATAACTGTTGAACTCAGGCTTCAGACCCTGGAGGGCCCAGCCTCAGAACCAGCTATTTTCAGTAATGACAATATGTCATAATTATGGCATTCAATTATGAAAGTTTCTCCTAGGTGGGCTGTTCAATGAACACAAGCCTCAAATACTGTAAAAGTGAATGATTACAATAAAGAATGCATTTCAAAACCAGCAGAGATCCTCTGCCTGAGGGGAAGTGGGCTGATTTCATGTCATGCTGGTGTGAGTGGCCATCTTCTTAGGTTACTGTTTCTTCAAAGAAAGTCCTCTATGTGCTTGCTTTGTGTCTCTTGTCCCTTCCTCATGGCATCGTCTCTTGCACTCCCAGGTGAGCCAGTCCAAGGAGCACCAGCAGTTCATCACCTTCTTACAGAGACTCCTTGGGCCTTTGCTGGAGGCCTACAGCTCTGCTGCCATCTTTGTTCACAACTTCAGCGGTCCTATGCCGGAGCCTGAATACCTGCAGAAGTTGCACAAATACCTAATAACCAGAACAGAAAGAAATGTTGCAGTATATGGTATGTTAAGTTACTATTTGTCCTTCTTTTAAGAACTATGTTTTTTTGGATTAAGAAGTCTACCAATTGTAGAAAATTGGAAAAATGCAAACTTATCCTGACCTCTGTAGAGTATTACTGTTATCTACTTTGGTGTGTTATATAAATTGAATGATACAATTATATATTCTTATGTCTGGCTCTTTTCAATTAATATTAGTTGTGAGATTCATACATGTTGCACATAGTAGTTTGTTCTTGTTGTGTAGTATTCCATTGTATAACTATTTAACAACATTTTATTCATTCTGCTGTTGATGGATATTTGGATTGTTTGCAGTTCAGTCTCTGGGTATGTTCAGTTTTAGTAGATACTGCTAAACAGTTTCTAAGTGGTTGTACCAACTTGCACTCCCACCAACGGTGTGTTTCAGTTGTGCCACATCCTGGCCAGCACTTGGTATTTTTCGCTATGTCATCTTTTTTATAAGAGATGTGATTGGGGTGGGAGGAGCATTTTATACAGTTATGGTTTGGAACTGAAACTACTTTGAATCAATTTTTAGAGCCAGAAGGGATGTAGAGATAATCTAGTCCAATCACCTCACCTTGTAGATGAGGAAACTATCCGAGGTCGCACAACTAGTTAATGGGTAAACCTGGGTTTAGAATGCTTGCTTTGTGACCTCTAGGATTGTGCTTTTTCTGGTTCCAGGGACGTAGGAATTGTCTGTGCATCATTGTGTAGTTTAAAGGAATGTTTATACACTGTCTTGCTTGCTTCTCACAGAACTCCTGCAAGATGGATGTTTTAGGTATTTTCCCTTCCTCCCTTCTTCCCTCCTCCTTTCTTTCCCTCTCTATCCTCCTTTCTTTCTCTCCTCTACAATTTTTTCCCCCTTAACAGCTGACAAAGTAGGTTTAAAGCCAATCATCTGAGACCTCACAGTTGCCGGTGGCAGAAATGGAGCCTGCCCCAGCCTGCTGACTTGGCCCACCCCTCTTCTAGCCTCCCGGACTTTCTGCTGTGGATGTTGGGGTTTCCGTGTTTCGCTGGGCCTCGACATTTGACAGGCTCTTATTCTTTCTCTGCAGCTGAGAGTGCCACATACTGTCTTGTGAAGAATGCCGTGAAGATGTTTAAGGATATTGGAGTAAGTGCCTACCACGTGTGTACGAGAGCTTGTGTTAACTTCTGTTCCCTTTAGATCCAGTCTCTCTGAGCTAGCTCAGTGGTGGAGTGGGCCCTAGAGAAGGAGTTTCTGGGAATGGGGGTAGGGGTGGACAGGGTATGTTGAAGGTGAGGCCCTTCAGTAGATTTGTTTGAACGTTCCAGAATTTTGCTGGTTTCACATTCATTCCCAAACTCCTTATACATAACAGGTATCAATATGTTTCAAAGTGCTACAGGTTGAGTATCCCATATCCAAAATGTTGGGACCAGAAGTATTTTGGATTTCAAGATTTTTTTCAGATTTTTGGAATATTTGCATTATAATTCCAGGTTGAGTATTCCTAATCTGAAAATTTGAAATCCAAAATCCTAAATACTCTGATGAACATTTCCTTGAGCTTCATGTCAGCACTCAAAAAGTTTTGGATTTCGGAGCATTTCAGATTTTGGATTTTTGGATTAGTGATGCTCATTTTGTACCGCAGTCTTGGCTGTTTACAATTCCATATGATTTTCAGTTATTTTCTTGTAATTTTACCAGTATTGCTAGAATTATCCTCAGGTGTCCTTTACCTTCACGTATCATGTGGAACTTGAGTTCCATGGAGATACTGATGGCTTCTTGTAAGGGACTACCTGTGACTTTATTCTAACACAAGTTTTAAAGTATAGCACACTGCTTGAACTCCATCCCCAAAAACGCCATGCTCGCACCCATAACCTCCCACCTCATACTCATACACACCCTCATGTGCATTTACTTAAAGCCAGGATATGGTTCTATGTGCCTTTACTGCCTTTTGGGGTCTAGGACACAGGTCAGGGTTGACAGAAATGTCTTTTCTGGGGGTTTTTTGCCTTTAATTTAATCTAAACTTTCTCTTTAGGTTTTCAAAGAGACCAAACAAAAGAGAGTATCTGTTTTAGAACTAAGCAGCACTTTTCTACCTCAAGGCAACCGGCAAAAACTCCTAGAATATATTCTGAGTTTTGTGGTGCTGTAGATAATGCGTGGCACCTCTGGCAAGTGAAGGGCGTGAGCTGAGTCCCTCATAGGCCCCCGCCTCTGGCTCGAGAGTTGAAGGTGCCGTCGCCTGGTCAGGCCTGCCCTGTCCTGAGGTGATCTCCTGGAAGACAAGTGCCTTTTCCCTTCCGTGGATCTGTGATTTTCCCAACTCTGAGACGACACAGCAGCCTACAGATAACACTTGGGGGGACGTCAGCCTCTATTTGCAACTCATAATCAGTAGGTTACAAGATAAAATCTCAATAAATTATTTTGGAGTTTATTAAAGATTTACATTTTAAGTACAACTTTTAAGGACTAATTACTGTGATAGACACAGAAATGTAGTTGTATTCTAGAACTGAATCTTGTATGCTATACTTAATGCTGTCAGGTAATTCATTGGTATATTTTCTGATTCATGGGTAATCCTTCCTTGAAAAATAATTGAGTCATCTATTCTCTCTTTTTCAGTTTTATCTTTGTCTATACTAGCTAAATTTTAAATGGGAGCACCTTTCACCCCAAAGTGCTTTACAAATGAATGGGCTGATATACATCATACCCAGGTATCACTGTGCTGTCCTTTGCAGTCAGATTTAGAAAGTGTTTTTAAGAGCTACATGAAAACAGACAATATTAGTTTAGGTCAGGAACTGAGATATTGTGATCAAACAGCTGACATCAGGAAGTTAATATGGCTGGCAAAATTCAAGGTAGACTTGCCAGAAAACTTGGCATTGAAAACTTATGCTCATGTAAAAAAGTGCCATTTGGTTTTAAATGACCAGCAAGTATTTAGAAACTCCTCCTGTTTTATGTCTGTATCCCTTCCTACCCCTCAGGTGGGACCTGCCTTTCACAGATACAGCTGTTTCTTGGAAATCCTCCAACCAATTAGCGACTGTCCTCACTTGATTAGCTTTGCCTGATAGATTCTGTTAGCATACGGTGCTCTGGCTACAGACTGCTGACCCAGGGCTTTCATATACCACATACAGGTTGTACACCGAACCCCTGTCTGGGTGACTGGTACCTACTGGAGTTGTGCCGGGTACAACCTGTACATTATACATGGTGGCTCTACTGACTGGTAAATGGTCAGAGGCATTTATGGATTTTTAGCTTTGAGGAAAAACCATGTTTCTTTAAAAATTTTTGTGGGTTATGTGCCTAAACCCTGATGTCACATAGTGGCAAATAATTATGAAAAATTGTCTGTTCATAATGGGTAGGTGCCTTCTTGTGAGCAGGGAGCATAGTTGTTAGTTGATTGTGGTAATTATGGTGATTTCTTAATGATCATGTAGTTAAAATATTTTCTAACAATTTACTGTTCCTTATCTCCATGGTATTGTGGAATTAGGAATTTTTCCCCGATGAGTAATGCATACATTCTTTGAATTTAGTATAAAAGTACTGAGAATGAAGTTTGTACTGTCATAAACTTGGATTTTAAACACTAAGAGTATCTTGTGAATAATATATGTATTTTGGAAGAGGGAGGGATACTGATTGGTATTTTATATTGTATGAAATATCTTGTTTGAAACTCATAGCAATAATGCTATGCTGTTGTGATCCTCTTCCACCCTTCTCAAATTCTGCATTTAAATATATTTTTTCTTTGTCTTTATAGGAACTCATGTACCGTTAAGTCATTGTCAGTTGTAGGGGCTCTGGTGTGGAGCAAGATACCACCTTTTAGCATCCCATTTTACTAACTAGGGTAGAAGAACACTGTTTTCTTGGCTGCATTTGGGGGTTACCCAGGGAGTCTTATTTATTCCCTTGGGTGTTCCTTATTGGGGGATCAAACATTTCACTAGTTTCTTTTTGTCATCCTCTAATTTGTAGATCAAGGATTACTCAAAGTCTCTATTAGTTAGCTGGAAAGTCAAGGTTGGCACTGACTTCCCAGTAGACACTGCTGCCCTGCCTGCCACTCCTGCAAAAAGAGCTGCTGCTTTGCCAGCCTAGGCAGAGACACTATGGCTTTTCTTGCTTTATTTTCCATCTTGGTTGGTTTGTTTTCCAGAAATTCAGTCAGATGCTTTGGGGAATGCAATGTATGATTCGCTAGCTCTCTCACCACTTAACTCACTGTGAGTATAAATATGCATGCTTTTTGTAATTAACTGGTGCTTTGAAAATCTTTTTTAAGGAAGAAAAATCTCAACCAAAGTTATGCTCATCCAGACAAGCTGACCTTTGAGTTAATTTCAGCACAACTCATTCTTCAGTGCCTCCTGACTGAAAAAAAATACATCATCATAGTAAGGCTTCCAGATAGCGCTGTTTTGCTAAAAGATATATTCTCATTGTTTTCCAACAGCAATGGCTTCCATGTAAGGTGAAAGAAACTAGGTGCTTGTAAATAATTTATTACAGTTTACTCTATTGCATTTCTATAAAATGAAATGCATGCCCTCCAGGGGAAGACTGTGAGTCATGTTAAAAAAAAAAACAATAATAAGCAATATAAAACTGCACTCTGTTTTTAAAAATAATGTTGTAAGTAATTCAGAAGAGAGGAAGCAATTTTTTGCTCTCTTAAAATTTCAAGAAAAATGAAGGCAAAAACTAGTGCGACGTGTGTAGAACTGAGAAAGCATTGAGTCTTCCTTTTCAGATCTGTTAAGTCTCATGAAGTCACGAGGGTAAGTGGAGAAAATATTTCTGGGATTACAATGAATGCAAGCTCAGATTTTGGAATTTCCAGTAACCCCGAGGGGAAAAAGCATTTCCCGTAGTGCTCCGTGTAATAGGAGTGCTCTGTGAGACATTCATCGGTGTTTTGTAGAAAAAGTGTTGCTGACAAATGAAGTTTGCACATGGAAACTTACAGTGCACTTTAGTGCGGTAAGGGCTCAGCGTCTGGCAGTGAAAATCTGTTTAACTCAGCGTTGCCTACACTATTTTGACCCTAAGACCTTTTCCCCCTTTGGGACACCTATGTATCTCTCACTAGTGTCCCAGGGAAAACATTTTCAGAAACACTGTTAGGTAGTTCTTTAAGGAGACAAAACAGTAATGAACAGATGGCAGTGCATTCATTTTGTACCATCAAACATTGAATAGATGTATATTTCATCCCCGGAGAGAATAAGCACAGAAAACTGTAATATAGGTGGTCGGAGCTCTTTCTTCTGATGGAAAGCTCAGTTGTCAACAATCCTGGCTTTTTCACTGAAAGTAGCAGAATTAATACCAAGGTTATTTGGGGTAAATGAGGTTTTTATTCAAATCTAGAAGGAAACATTGCACAATTGTGTGCAGATTTTTACCTATAGATAGGACTAGTGTTTCGAAATGATAGGACCTATCACTGAGGTTTATAAGACTTACTATGGGATGTAAATCTGTTTTTTAAAATACTCTTTTTAGGAATCTGAGACTTGCCATCTGGCATTTTAGTTTAATACAAACTAATGATTGCATTTGAAAGAGACTCTTGACCTTATTTCTAAACATCTAAAGCTCTGAGATGTCTTGATGGAAAGTGTTAAACTATTTGCCTGTGGTACAAAGAAATGTTAAGATTGTTGTAAAAAGAAGTACTATGAAGTACTGTAAAATAACACTGTGTGATTTTGTGAGCGAAACTTACTTGGAAATGTTGATTGATTTTTATGCCTGTTAATGTATTGCAAGAAGCAGAGAAATGTAGTTTTGTTTTAATAAACCAAACAATGAACATATTCTTGTTGTCTTGGATTTGCAGTTAAGTTTTCCTACAAACGATTGTTCTTGTTTGATTTTACATAGAACCTTATTTAAATGCTTACAGATATACTCTTTCATAAATTTATGAACCTACAGTTCATGATTTTATTACTAACCCACATCTCTTCAAATTTGATCAAGCATTTTAATATGTAGGTCTACATCTTAGCAATTGCTCTTTGGGTTTCAAATATTCTTTGGGTTTCTGTAAATGTTCCTTTAAGCTTGGTGTTTTGTCATATTTTTATATATATATTTTTTGTTTTTGTTTTGAGACAGGGTCTTACTCTGTCACCCAGGCTAGAGTGCAGTGGCATCATCACAGCTCACTGCAACCTCAAACTCCTGGGCTCAAGCGATCCTCATGCCTCAGCCTCCTGAGCAGCTGGGACTACAGGCGTGAGCTACCATGCCTGGCTCATTTTTCTGTTTTTCGTAGAGATGAGGTCTCACTCTTGCTTAGGCTGTTCTCCAACTCCTGGCCTCAAGTGATCCTCCTGCCTTGGCCTCCCAGTGTGCTAGGATCACAGGTGTGAGCCACTGCACCTGGCCTTATTTTCATATATTTAAGTTAATAAAAAGTGTGCACTGAAGTGTTAGGTTTTCCCCAGTAGTTTATCATAATTGCTCAAACAATATTAGTTTACTTTTTTGACAAGTAAGTATTTTATCAGAGCACAGGTATATTTTGTGGATCCTTTGAAACCTCAAATACAGCCTGACCTCAAGAGTGTGACCCCTTGAAATGGTGGTAAACATGTGCCTGCTGACAACATCCATGCTCTTTGGATGCTTGATGTGGCTTCGAAAGAAACTAATCCCCATGACCATCCCATCTGCTCTCCAGCCAGTCCCTCGACCTGAACTTTGTAGTTGGATCCTTCTGATTTCCTTTGGGATGTTGTTGCTGTGACAGTGTCCTTCCTCTTTGGCACATTCATTTTTTCTCCTTTGCACTAGCAGCTCTCTTGCTGCAGCCAAACATTACCTTCCCTTTATCGTAGCAGAATTCTAACTTTTACAGCCCCTCGGTAAGTGGACAATAATTTTGAAGCTTAATCTCTTGATGTTTAGTATACTCACTAATTTTAGTCCTGTTCATTCCCTCTTTTAACCCCTCGCTGTCTTACACACACCTAGCTAGTAGAATTCTAACATACCTCCTTGACAAATAAAAGGCGTTTTCTTAGGCCATCCATGGCGTCTGTGGTGTCACCCCGCTGCCTGGCTTCTCTTACCGAGACGCTGCTTGCTCCTTCAGTTGCCAGGGCCCTGTTATTTCCTGTCTACTTTCATGACTCCATTCTTCTCCAGCTGTTCCTTGTTTCCTATGCTTGAACAGACAGTCCTGGTGGTGTTTCCAGATCCTCTGAGTTTTTAAAAACAAAATTTACAATTTTATCTGGAATTTGTATTTTTTATGTGGAAACACCCAATTTTTACATATTGGTCCAACAACATCTATAGATCAAATAAATTGCCTCCCTGAGCCATTTCTATCTTGCCAGCCAGTTCATGTTTTTTGGCCTAGGAAAAAGGCAGGAAAGAACCAGTCCAAGGTACTCCTTCCAAGAGCCAGAAGGCAATCCACAGGGGAGGAAAGGTTAACTTTGGTCATCTGACTTAGGCAGGAATGGAGGCTTGAGGCAAGTCTTTGATGAGGACACTGGTGATGTTTAACCAACCAGGCAATGGGCATCTGAGTCAACCTTTGATGTCTGACTCACTGCTTTGCCTGTGTCAAAGAAAGTGCATGTGGAAACAAGCTAGCACTGGCCACTGGCAGTGGGTTTGGAAAAGTGTAAAAGCTACCTATGACATGAAGCGATTAGAATAAGTGAGTGAACAAGCTCAATTTCCAGCCTTTTGGCAAAACATCTTGCCACCTTCATCTTACAGGTTGGTTAAAAATTAGAAGGGAAAGAAAACACACACAGACACACCCTCAAATACCTGCTGAAAGTTCCCAACTTCCATAGCCAAGATACAGGACTGACTAGAAGTGAGGTGGTTACATAAGGTGAGGGCAGTGTAGCATGCCGGGGTGTACACGTCCCCTCGCTCCGTGGTTCTCACTGGCTGACTCTATACCCGTATCCTCCTTGGCCTGCAGCAGTCCCTTCATGATTATTAATAATGTCCCCTTGGAAGAGTCTTGGAAGCGTTTAGTGTGCATAACAGGTTATGTGGTTGCTGTATCCATTGGGCATGGAGCTGCCAGTGACAGGGGAGCCTATTGGAATTGAGAAAGCTCATTTTAAAACATATATTCAGGCTTTTATCACCTGAGAATTTTAAAAATCTTGAAGTTTACTTGTAAGGAATGTTTATAAACTATAAACATCTAACTGCTGCTGCTTTCCAATATGGCTTCTCCTCTAGGAAGTATTACAGCCGTCAAGAAAACTCAACAGAACTGGGCTTTCAGGTAACTGCTTGGACCCTCTGTGCATATCGAGACATTTCTACAATGGGAAATGGTGACTGCGAGCCTCGTCATTGCTTAGACATCTCTGTAGAGCCTCGTCATTGCACAGACAACTCCTGTATGTTTGGGCAACTTCTAGCACAAAGCTTGGCATCTGGGTACTTCTCAGCCCTCAATCTATGAAATGGAAGGCTTGCCCAAGTTTACTTCTGTGTGTGAGTTTTATATGGTTCTTCAAATCAGTTTTTATTATTTCTAATAAAAGGAATATAGCAGAAAGAACTTTTACTGATTCCTTTGGGGGTCAGTAATCCCTGGATTGAGCCTGGCTTTGTTGTGCACATGCAGAAGACTTTGAACAGGTCACAACACTTCAGTGAACATGGTTCTCTATATGGCACAGGGACAACCTCACAATAGGGCTTTGAAGATGCAATTAGGTGTAATGAATGTGGAAGTGTTCTGTAGGCTTGAAAGTGTTATACAACTGTGTGCTTGCTTTGTATCCTTTTACGTGATGGTCATGGCCACAGAAGAGACACAGTTTATTATACTCACAGGTCCTAGAGACAGGAGGCATGGGCACACCACACAGGGCCACATGGGAAAGACACAGGGGTGGCCAGGAGGCAGAAGACAGGAGCGGGGGTAGCTTTAGGTCAGAGCCTTCATAGGGTCTTCCATGGGAAAAGAAAGGCAGGGAAGGGTGAACTGTTTAGGATCGCCTAGTCTGAATAATTTCACTGCATTCTAACTATAGGGAAGGTCCCTAGTTGTCTGGTACAGGTCCCTGGAATGATTAAGGCAGAGAAATATTGCTTCCTGGGGTGCATGGATCGGCTAGAGGAGGTGGCTCTGGATTGGTTAGCATGTGTACCAAAGGCACGCTCCAGGCTGAGCCCTTGGCTATCTCTAAGAATGGGCTAGTGCTGAGAAGGACAGTCCCTTCCTAGCTAGAAAGTCTTTTGCAGATGTCAAAGAATCATGGGACAGAAAATTTAGCTTGGAAAGGGAAATTAGGGGTCATCTAGTATTTAGCCCCCAAGTTTTACAGAAGAGAAAATTGCCCATGGTCACACAGTAAGTTAATAGAATCTAGACCAGAAGCAACATCGTTTGACTCAGTTTAGTGAACACCAGCCAAACGGAATGTGAACAAGTAAGCAAAATGATCCAGTTCTTATGCAGTGAAGGCAAGATAGTTCATGAGTTAGATGTGGAGCTCGGCAAATTACATAATGATGTGGAACTGGAGGGAAGTTAATTGGCTCCAGCACAACAATGTGCCAGATATACTCATATGTAGGAGTTACTTGTGCTTCTGTAGTTGGGCACTGTGCTAAGCACTTTATATGTTTTGTCTCAACCCCCTGGGGGTGAGTACTGTTAGCCCCATCTTCAAGTGATGAAACTGAGAGGCTCAGGGGTGAAGTAGTTTGCTGAAGACTGGTAAGGTAGAGTTCAGACTTGCTCTCCATCATTGTGACATGCTGCTTCCTGGGGTTTGCAAACTCTGCCTTCATATTGGAGCAATTGGCCAAAGCATAGTGAACGCTTGGGCAGAAAGCAGTACATCTCAGGACAGGAGGAAGAGCAGAGACTCTCTTAGACTGTGTTCCTTGCAGAATTGAGCAGGAGGAGAGTCTGAGGTTGAAAAGGGCTAGCAGGTGCCACCATTTATGTTTGTTATGGCATAGAGCCAAACTCAACAACAATTAGCATATAATATTTTTATTATCATAGGTGCCAGGCACCACGCTGATGACTTGATCATGGTGCTAAACAACCCTAGGAGAAAACTGAATGTGAGCAATTACTCAAAGTCACGCTGCTGGCACGCAGTGTGGCTGTTTTTCAAACCTGATCTTCAACATTGTATTTAGCAAATGCTCAGTGGAGGCACTCATCATCCCTGGTGGGTCCACGCCTGGAAGACAGAACACTAACATTGGAACAGCATCTGGAGATGGTGTTAATGTGGGAGGTGTTCTGAGCACCAAGCAGGCTTTAGTTGGGCTCACTTTGAAGTCTCCCACTGTGTTCACTGGGCTGGAAAACTCACTTGTCTCTTGTGGCTAAGGGAAGAGGTGGCTGTTCCACCTCATTCTCCCACATGTACAGGCTGTGGTCCTGGCCCCTCTGTCTGCAGTCAGGAGAGACCCCTCCCCTCCCAGGCACTAAATGAGTCACTTCCAAACCTGTAATCCTAGGACAGTAATGGTGAAACCACCCTTTATGAGATTAATAAAGGGCCACAAAGTGGGAACTGTGGTAAGGGATATATATATACACACACACACATATATATATAAAAAACCCAGCCATTGTTCCCTAGCTTGCTTTCCTATAATTTCTTACTACTCAGGAGTCACATAGCTGATGGTCATAAAGATTCTTAGCTTTCTTCACTGCTCCCATAGATAACATCACCCTTGTGAAACCTAAGGCTAGTTTTTGAGATATTTTCCAGGCCCTGCATTCCGGTGGAATGGCTGACCCACCCAGACCAATGATCCATACCAAGGAACTGACTCAACTGGTCTTGCGACCCCATCCAAGAAATGACTCAGTAATGAAGACAATTTCTACACCCCTATTGTTCTGCCCTGAACCCAGCCAACCAGCAGACCCAATTGCCTAGCCCTTTGCTCACCAAACTATCTTTAAAAACCCTTCTCCCAAATTCTCAGGAAGACGGATTTGAGAACTTCCTTCTGTCTCCTCAAACAGCTCCTGTGATATTAAACTCTTTCTCTGCTGTAACCCCTGCTGTCTCAGAGTATTGGCTTCCTCTTGAGTAGTGGGCTATGCACCTGGTAAGGCTATAACAGTGGTATTCCCAGGACCACAGCTACATAATGCTTTAAGGCTCTAAATGGCAAGCCATTTTTTACAGAAAGTTTGTTTTCACCTCCAGTTCGGGAATTTTTACAGAATCTGTTTTGTAGGAGCCGTCCAGCCTCCTTAACTTTCCTCTGTAGACATTCCCTCTCACAAAGGCACAAAGCAGGAAAATTAATTTGGAACGTATATCTAAAATGGGCAATGGAACACAATCTTTGTTTTTGGTCAGGGTGAAACTTAATTTTTATTGGCAACAGCCTTGCATTGAGATCTTTCTTTATGAAAATTCATTGTACTTCTCTAAGCTATTGAGCCAGGAGGGTCAACTTAAATGGTGCATCTGTAGTTGCTGGTTTTTTTTTTTTTGGTCATCTTTTTAAAGAAATGTTTCTTTTATTTTATTTTTTAAGAGATAGGATCTTGTTATGTTGCCCAGGCTGGGCTCAAGCAATTCTCCCACCCCAGCCTCTCAAGTACCTGGGCCTTGATTGCTGCTTTTATTCATTATTGTTAATGGTAAAATCTTGTCAGTGCCCAGGAAATTATTTTACATAAAGGGGAAATGTGGAGGTTGAAAGAGTAATTGTCAGAAACGTGGTGGATGCTGAGTGTGGGGTTACTGAAGTCAAGCCAAGCATGCAAAGACAGGAGATGCCATACACCAGATGAATTCCCGAAAAGCTGTAAGAAAATCAACTTTAAAATCACAAAATAATTTAAAAGGATTAAATGCTTTGCTATTTAAAGTAGCCCCCTGGCAAGGTCTTTAATAACACAAAGTTCATCAGGTCTGCAAATTAGAGTTAGTCATTGGGCACACACTTGCTTTCTCCCTTTTGTAAATTAGGGCTATTAATAAGGACCCCTGTCTATCATGGGAGTGTTGAGAAAACCAACTGAGCCAATGGGAAGTGCTTTGAAGTGTAATTAAGTGTAAAGATGGCCTTCTGCCTTTGTATTGCATTTTCTCAAGGCAGTGTTTTGCAGTAGGTTCTGTCGGGTCCTACTTATATCCCCTCTGCCAGTCTGGAGGTCACCTGAGATGTTCCTGCATCCCTTCTCTTCCTGGATCTCTCTGTGGAGATTGTTCTGGAGCCAACACCCCGGAGTGGGAACAGCAGGAATAAATAGCCCATCTTCTTTGTCCCTCAGTGGAACAAAGTGGAGGGTCCCAGGTGGTTATTCTCCAGTTGCCCACAGCAGTGACCCTCATTAACACCTCTTTGTAGGCTTTTCCCCTTCTCTGTCTGCCTTTGCTTGTCCCTTACTGTGCCTTCCTGGCAACAGCTCACATGTAAATGACTTCCAGCCAAACTCTGTTCTCTGAAGCTGCTTTTAGGGAAACCCAAACTAAGACAGTCCTCATGACTATTCTAGACTAGATGCTGAGCTACAAAGCCATGTCAACTAGTGTTTCCAAAGACTGTTCAGCTGGACTTACCAATGCAGTGTCACACCAGGTTGCAGAACAATTAGAGAGAGGCAGAGAGAAGCTGATATTTCTAATTCCCAGTTTGAGATCTGTTAGAAGATGGTAATGAGGAATGATCTGTAAACATTGCCCGGCTCCTTTGCTGATTGCCAGGAAAAAGGATCGTCGACATCTATGGTTAGAGATTCTAGAATTCAGGGTGGTAAATGTTTGGGGAGTGTTATTAT
Organism: Daubentonia madagascariensis; assembly: GCA_023783475.1. Taxonomy (NCBI): domain Eukaryota; kingdom Metazoa; phylum Chordata; class Mammalia; order Primates; family Daubentoniidae; genus Daubentonia; species Daubentonia madagascariensis. Next base: position 19,086,247 of record JAKFHU010002573.1, on the reverse strand, counting down.
TATCAATAATCAGTATTGACAGAGCCTAGAGTAGGCAGGAGAGAGGGTACAAAGGGTGTCCCTCACCTGGAGCAGCCCTTTGTCTCTTAGGCAACACAGGACCTTATCCAAGAAAAGTTACCTGACAACATTGTAGTTGGTTGAGGCCGACACGGAGACTACTGTGGGAGGGCTGGGTGGTGGCTGAGGGGGTCTCATAGCAGAGTCGGCCTTTAATTGATCCTTGAAGGAAGGGCAGGAACCAGATAGTGGGAACAGGACTCCCTTCAACAGCTCACCTGGCAATTAAATTTAACAAAACTATTAAGTGCTCATGTGTGCAAGACCTGTACATGGTGTTGGGGTTTAGAAAGCAATAGCCCAAAGTGAAGGCCTCAGAAGCAGCCTCAGAAGCAAAAGTTTTTCTCTGACCTTCTCCTGCCCTCCTGTCTCTTGGTCCCATTCTACCCTGAGGTTAGCCATAGAAGAAACTAGAATCCCTTTTCCCCAACGTGGGTCATAGAAACCAGAACCCTTTTTCTCCAAAACCAGCCATAAAACCTAAAAATATTACTCTAACTTTTCCTCCACCTTTCTGTGTGGCCATAAAGAAATTACCTGACCTACGTTGTTTGACTGTAGGTCATAAGACCCCCATTCCAGAAAGGGCAGAGCCAGGAGGAAGGATGCAGCTCATAGAGGCCAAGAAGAATCTAGACAGACAGGCCTTGCTGGGTTTCCCCCCTCAGTCTATTAGCAGTAGATCAGACCCTTTTTGTCCAATCATATTTCTACATGGCTTTCTATACTTTGTTGAACCTAAGCATGAAAATAGACAATGTCCTTGTATCATTGGGTATTTATCTGAAGGCTCCCGTGGTGTATACATGTGAAATAAATTTGCACGCCTTTTCTCCAACTCATCTGCCTCTTGTGAGTTGATTTTTCAGGGAACCTTCAATGGCTCCTCCAATGGCCCCTGCAATGGCCACACATACTGGTGACTGGTACACTGCAGGCAAACCAGCCTACTTTGGTAAATTTGAATTTTCAAAGAAATGGAGTCGATGTTTAAGATGCCATGATTTTTTCTGTAAAATTCTAGCGTTTGTTAAGGTTACGAGAAGACCTGGCAGCACTGGGTCTGCATTTCTGCACGGACTAAGGGGTTGGTAAGTAATGGAGACCTTCGGGTGGGCGTGTGCCTTTTCCCTTGGCACACTCCCACTTGGCTCTGAGGCCAAGGGTCAGGGGTCATTTAATCATTGGGCTTACACTGTTTCGTTTTTCCACAACAGAGAGAAATGTCTCTAAACGCATGTCTTTCTTTAAAATGGGAGTCTGCAGATGGACAATTTGTTTTTTTTCAGGGGAGAAGAAGAGTATTACATATGGAGCAAGAACTAATTGCCAGTCATTGAGCTAAGAGCTTTACGGGCCTGACTAGCCACTTCCTACTCTACGGATGAAGAAATGAAATAAGAAAAACCCGGGAAACTCCTCGAGGTCCTAAGAGAAGTGTGGTCCGTGGGCCTCAAACGCCGGCTTTTTCCACTGCACACAGGTGTGCTTGACTTTGACTTTCCTGGATGTCGGATTTCATGCTGTGGGTGTGTTGAGTCCCCTGTCACCACATTTGGGTGTGGGATGGGGATGGCGGTAGGGGAGGGAGAAGGCAGGGCATGCCCTGGGAAATGGGACGTTATTATTACCAAGAAAACGTAAAGCCCAGGACCCGCAAGTGTCTGCCTTAGGAGTTAAACCTGCCCACCCATTCCAGGACAACAGGGCCAGTGCTATGGCAGGAGGGGAAGTGCACGCTGCCCTTGGGTTTGACAGGTGGGCCAGTGTCATGCTGGGGCCTCGGGATAGGAAGGCCACGACTGGGAAGGTGCAGACCCCTGAACTACCAACAAACAGGGGTTTTGAACAAGCACGTGGTCTGGGAGCAGTTTCATGTCTAAAATGGCTCTGGCTTAACTGTGTTTGTATGTGACTGCTGTCCAGGCATTTATAACCTTATCATTCACTGTCCAGAATCTGGCTAAGGTTGCCTGGGTTCAAATCCTGGCTCTGCACTTACCAGCCACACAGACCTTGCACCTGGCTCTTGGTTAACTCCCTCCACCTGATAGGGGATAAAATGAAGTAATGGACGTCCATGAAGCATTTAGCACCAGCCGGGCACACAGTAAATGCTTTATAAACGTTAGGTCTGCTAAGGGTTCTGCCCCTTTCTAGATGATTCAGCAAACTTTCTGCAGGAGCCTCTGTCTTTTCTACCACCACCTGCTCACTGGCTCCCTCGGCCGGCGTATTCAAGCCACCGTGGGAACACGGGCATCGTGTACAGCACCAGTACTTTGGGGTTCTCCGGCCTCCTCAGCCTTCCTGATGGTCATGAATTTTTAGGTGCTCATTTGCTTGAATCAGGCCCCACCTGGACCAGAATGCAGGGTGTGGCCACGCCGCGCACGCCAGCTCTGCCCACTAGGTGGCGCTGGGCCTTCATCGGGGGTCCTCGGCCCAGGACTGGGAAAAAAGGACCCGGGCACCCGGCAGGGCGCCTCCTGGGATGCTCCTTGGCAATGCAGCCGTCGCCCTGTGCCGGTCCAGGCTCTGGTCACTCTGTGTCACTCTCTCCTGCATGATTTTATTAGCGCCTCTCGGGTCCCCTCCTCCCTTGGCCTTGCATCTTCCTTGTGAGCCTTTCTGCTCCTCTGGCTCACTCACCCTCGGGGTCCCCCAGGGCCACCTCCCTTGCCCTGGCCCTCACTGTTCACTGCACTCAAGCTTCCGCGGGCGCACCCCTCCTTCCCTCCTCTGTGCCTTTGTTTCTGCAGTGCTGTCTCCCCACCCCGGGTCACCTGGAAGTGATGGCTTCCTCTTCTGAACCTCATTGTATCCCTCCTAGGGTGCTGGGCCCTTTCCTTTATCCAGTCATCCCAGTGTTCACTGAGCACCTACTATGTGCGGCAAGGGGCCGGGGACATGATGGTCAATGATACCGACATCTCGGCCCTCCTGGAGCTGACGTTCCGGTTGGTGCGATGGGCCTAAAAGGAAACAGGAGCGAAAATAAAACAACTACAGACTGCGGTAAGGGCGGCGAATGGAACCGGTGGGTGCTGTGGGAGAGTGTAATCGTGGGCTGGGGGCCGGGGAGACTTCTCTGAGCAAGGTGACATTTAAGCTGAGCCTCCAGGCTGAGAAAGAGCCAGCTCTGCAAGGGCGGGGGTGGCAGTGGGCAGTTCCCGGCAGAGGGAGCGGCGTGAGCGGGCCTAAGGCGGGAAGAGACCCGGCTGGCACCGGGAGAAGCCCGAAGCCGGTGTCTGAGCCGAGAGCGGTGCCAGGGCACCGGGCAAGGAAGCCGTGGAAGGCAAGTCATCAAGGTTTAAGCTTTTAAAGAGTATTTTTGTTGATCTGTGTACAACGGTCTGGGGGGAAGGCGAAGAAAGGAAATCACAGTTCAGACAGAGAAGCTTGGTGGGGAGAAGGGGACGTGGGCAGATCTGGGTATTCTGGTGGGCAGGTCTTCTCCATCACGTGGGAATGGGGTGGGCAGTCAAGGTAAACTCCAGTGGCTTGGGGCGGGGTTGGGGGCTGCAGCCTCATGGAGCTGGGAGGGAGGGACTCTGGGCCACGTGCAAGGCAGAGCGGTGCCATGCAGTTGCCGAACTCACATCACAACTTCACTTTTCATAAAGCCATTGCCAGCTATAAACTGACTTCCTCCTGAGAAGGCTACCGTATGAAGTCTTATTATTCATTTATAGTGTGTATTTTGCATGGTGTAGAAACGAGATCAACAGAGCAAGCTGGGGAAGGGCGGTAGGGAGAACGTGTAACTTTGTGTCTGGGATCTGTGGGAGGAGGGCAAACGCTGAGGCGGGGCAAGGGGAGGGACGCTGGGGCTGGAGGCAAGTGTCCCCCACTGCACGGTTTTGCCCTGGGCTGGCGCCTGCGGGGGAACTTGGAGCCTCCGCTCAGTGCACAGGACCAGGAGCCAAAGCTGAGGGCGCCACGCGGAGCCCGTTGAGATGAGCAGCCGCGTCCGCTAGAGGGCGCCAGCACCCTGCAATGCGACCTGGAGCTGCTGGTGCCGGCGCCAAAGGCAGCTGAGAGCGGGAGAGGTTTGGGGTGTCTCAGGGACCTCAGTAGTATCATGTGCCCGCAACCTCCTGCCTTGCACCCCCCCCGGGCCCCCTTCTGCCCTCTGCTGCTCCTACGTGGCTGCTGTTTCCTTGGGCATCTTATAGACCAGCTCGGGCCCCATGTTGCCAGCATGAGCCCTGGGTGGGGAGTGGGACCTCTGGCTAGGGCCTGGGGGCTTTGTGCTGCTGTGATGTACACCAGAGGGACCCCTAAGCTGGTCCCAATGTGTGTAGCCAGGTCTGCCTGCCCAGGAGCCTGCGGGTCCCTACGGCCTTCTCCCTGGAGGGGGAGTTAACTGGGGGAAGAGAACTTGTCTATGCGTGTTTCTTCTTTTCCCTGTCCCCCATAGGGCCTAGCTGGATCCTGTGCTTGGTAGGAGCTCCCCAAATCCACTGGGCCTTCGTGCCTGCTGGGTGTTGGCTCTGGCCACTGCTGGCCAGCGTGGGGGTGGCACCTTGGGACAGTGAGGCTCTGCTGGTGTGAAGAAGGCACCGAAGTGGGGCTGGAAGGCTGGGGTGCTGGATGGGGGGAAGGGAGAGGAGGAGGAGGAAGGGGGGCAGCAAGTAGTTCTTGGCAGCATGGGGGAGGGTTCAGACAGGCAGGGAGGAGCCACATTAGAGAAGGGTTTGGCCTGATAGTCACCTGGACTGCACTGTTCCAGAACCAGGAAACCAACCCACATAGCCAGCTCTGCTCCTGGCTTCTAAAGCCCTCTCTTCTAGGCTGTGCTGGGCCAGGGAACCAAGGGGGAATGTTTTCTGTACTCCACCCTGGCTTTCAACTGTGGTGTCACCTGCCAAGCTCTCTGGAGGAGCCAGGGGACTGACTGTCAAATCCCCCAACAGCTGTGACCCTCCGTCCACATGCTGTTCAGCCACAGCCTTGGGCCAGGCCTTTCCTCTGGGTCCTGGGCCAAGGACCAGAGCTGCTGGGTCCTATGTGCCCCACGGGCTCCAGGAAGGTCTTGACAGTTGCAGGTGCAGGTGTCAGGTTCTGCAAGGGTTGCTGTTGCTGTGACTATCACTGCCAACATCTCTGAATGTTGCTCACCTGGTTATGGGGCTGCCCAAAGTTTGTGTGTGGGTTTTCAGCCTTACTAACATGGGTTATGGGCGTGCTGGACTGCTTATAAAATGACATTTTCTTCTCCCAGTGGCTAAAGCTGCTGTTCCAACAGCCAGAGGACATTGCTTACTTGCTGGTCTCCAGCAGTCAGCTCTCCGGTCTGAAAATGACATTGGGTTAGTTGTGTCATGGGCTTGTCTGAAATGTTAATATATTTGTTCCTAAATGCCACTGGTGGATGATTTCTATCATATCGAGAGCCTTAGTGATGAAAGTTGTCCAGAGCCCAGGACTCTGTACAGAGTCTGTGTGGGACTTGACGGGATCTAACGGAGAGGGAAGGCTGGCGGGCTGGCCGTGGGTGCCTCTGAAGCTGAGGCCATGGGAGCTGCACTGGGCTGGGTGTTTGGGCAGTTCTCTTCAGTACTGGCCTCAGCCCCGAACAATGGGGGTAAAGGGGATTGTGTCACAAAGGCAGGTTCACCCGAAACTGGGAGGCAGTGGGCAAGGCCAGACTTCCATCCATTCTGTATCACAGTGTGACCATAGGTAGAACGATTTAGAAAGGAGGAGAAGCTCAGAGGGGTTGAGATTCTTGCCCAGGGCCACACAGCAAAGCGGAGACATAGTGAGGCTCAGAAGGCAAATTTCTGCATTACATTTTCAGGGTTCTTTCTGCAAAATGGGACCCTGAAAAGCCCAGGGTCCAGAGTTCATTCCTTTCATGGGGCATTTACCAAGTGCTGACTGCGTGCTAGGTGCCGAGGACAGCTTGGCGTCTAATGGGGGTGAACAGACAATGTGGTGAGCCTGGGCAACGTGTCAGGATATGCCAGAGGGGAGGCCTATTTTAGCCGAGGGGGACTACCAAGCAAGCCTTCCCGGAGGAAGCATAAAATAGCTGAGTCCTGTTGGAGGAAAACCCGTCAATTTGATGCCCCATTGAGAATGTCCCAAGAGAAGCAGAGAATAAACACTAATAAGCAAACACACAAATAGCAGAAATAACAAACAGTGATGGAGCTCTTGCTAGACACTAGGCAGAACCTTTACTCCTCAGGAGAGCCAGGAATGTTCCGGAGGGCCCCAGCCAGGCAGTGGTACAGCTGGGAGTCTGCTGGGCAGAGGTGTTTTTTTTTTTTTTTAAATTCCTGTTCATCATGGAAAATTCCAAACATGTACAAAGGTGGAGAGAACAGTGCAGCAAAGTCCCACGCTCTCATCATCCAGCTTCAACAATTGCCAACTCAAGGCCAATTTCGTTGCATCTGTACCCTCTCTACTCCCCCACCACTGGGTTAATTCAAAGTAAGTCTCTGACATCATATCATTTCCTACATAAATATTTCAGCAGGCAGCTCTAAAGGATAATGACTCTTTCTAAAAAAACATAATCACAATCTCATTATCACACCTAAAAACATCAACAGTAATTCTAGTCAGTGTTCAATGTTCAATTGCCTCAATTTTTTCAACAGTTTTTTTTATTTTTTTATTTTTTTTATTTTATTTATTTTTTTAATTTCAGAATATCATGGGGGTACAACATTTTGGCCATACACATTGCCCCTGTTCTGCCCGTGTCAGAGCCACAATCGTGGTCATCTCCCAAACTGTGCTCCCCACATCCATTCAGTGAGAGTTTTTCCCATCCCTTCCACCCCCCTCCCGCCCGCCCGCCCCCTGATGAATGTTATTGCCCTGTGTGATGTAAGTGTTCATCAGTTAGTACCAGTTTGATGGTGAGTACCAGTGGTGCTTGTTTTTCCAATCCTGTGACACTTCGCTTCGAAGAATGGGTTCTAGCTCCGACCAGGATAATACCAGATGTGTTAATTCACTATTGTTCCTTATTGCTGAGTAATACTCCATGGTATACATATACCACATTTTATTGATCCACTCGTGTATTGATGGGCACCTGGGTTGTTTCCACAACTTTGCAATTGTGAATTGTGCTGCTATGAACATTCGAGAGCAGATGTCTTTATTATAAAATGTCTTTTTTTCTTTTGGATAAATACCCAGTAGTGGGATTGCTGGGTCAAATGGTAATTCTACTTTTAATTCTTTGAGATATCTCCATATTCTTTTCCATAGAGGTTGTACTAATTTGCAGTCCTACCAGCAGTGTATGAGTGTTCCTACCTGTCCACATCCCCGCCAACATTTGTTATTTGGGGATTTTTTGATATGAGCCAATCTCACTGGAGTTAAGTGATATCTCATTGTGGTTTTGATTTGCATTTCCCTGATGATTAGAGAAGTTGAGCACTTTTTATATGTTTGCTGGCCATCATTCTGTCTTCTTTGGAAAAGTTTTTGTTCATGTCCTTTGCCCATTTTTTAATAGGGTTGTTTGATTTTTTCTTGTTGATTTTCCTAAGTTCTGTATAGATTCTGGTTATAAGCCCTTTATCAGAGGTGTAGCATGCAAATATTTTCTCCCATTCTGTAGGTTGTCTGTTCACTCTAGTGATAGTTTCCTTGGCTGTGCAGAAGCTTTTCAATTTGATCAGGTCCCATGTATTTATTTTTGTTGCTGCTGTGATTGCTTTGGGGGTCTTCTTCATAAATTCTTTGCCTAGGCCAATGTCCATAAGAGTTTTTCCAACATTTTCTTCGAGAATTCTTATGGTTTCATGTCTTAGGTTTAGATCTGTTATCCATTGTGAATTGATTTTTGTGAGAGGTGAGAGGTGTGGGTCCACTTTCAGTCTTCTACATATGGCCATCCAATTTTCCCAGCACCATTTGTTGAATAGGGAATCTTTTCCCCAGTGTACGTTTTTCTGGAATTTGTCAAAGATCAGGTGACTGTATGAGGTTGGTTTTATATTTGGGTTTTCAGTCCTGTTCCATTGGTCTACATGTCTGTTCTTGTGCCAATACCATGCAGTTTTGGTTACTATAGCCTTGTAGTATAGTTTGAAGTCTGGTAGACAGATGCCTCCCAATTTGTTCTTTTTGCTTAAGATTGCTTTGGCTAGACGGGGTCTTCTCTGGTTCCACACGAAGCGTAGAATTATTTTTTCTAGATCAGCAAAAAATGATGTTGGTATTTTGATAGGGATTGCATTGATTCTGTAAATTAATTTAGGTAGCAAAGCCATTTTTACTATGTTGACTCTGCCTATCCAAGAGCATGGTAAGGTTTTCCATCTATTTACATCCTCTGCAATTTCCTTTCTCAGTGTTTCATAATTCTCTCTATATAGGTCTTTGATCTCCTTAGTTAGATATATTCCTAAATATTTAATTTTCTTTGTTGCTATTGCAAAAGGTATAGCATCTTTAATTTTTTTTTTTTCAACAGTTTTTGTTCAAATCAGGATCCAAATAAGATCCACACATTGCACGTAGTTAAGTCTTTTAAGTTTCTTTTCAGTTGTAATTTCTCTCTCTCTCTTTTTTTCACTGCAATGTATTTGTTTAAGAAATCTGGTCATCTCTTCTGTGGATTCCCACACCTGGTGCTTGCTGTTTGCAGCCCTGGGGTCCTGTTTAATGTGTTCCTCTGTCCCCTGTATTTCCTATAACCTGGAACTTGAATCTGGAGGCTTGAGCAGGCTCAGGTTTGAGTTTTTGTAGCACCAGAATTCTTGAAGCACAAATCAAAAAAGGCAGCCTGCTGAGCAGTGTGTGCATCTGTGTAGCGTGTATGTGTGTGCCCGTGTGTATGCACACATGCATGTACATGTGCCTACGGGCTATTCTCTTCTCCCTTTGGCCACTTTCCAGAAGCCACTGCTCTCCACTCTCCAGCGGCCACAGGCTCCTCTCAAGGTTACAAAACCGCTTCAAGGCTACGTGCCAAAGAGCATGCAAGGAGCACACAGAAAGTGTTCCCTGCTGTGAAACCTCTGCATTGGGATGCTCCCTCAAAGAAGCCTTCAGTGGGGACAGAGTTCCCGTGGATGTCTGCACTTCAGTTTCCTCCTGCTGCCTCCTTCTGTTGCTCAGATTTTGAGTTTGGGGTCTTTGCTGTCAGGACCCTGAAGAGGTCTGAGGACCCGGCAATCCCCTCCCCCTCCCTCCTGTGATCCAGTCCCATTTATCGATGGCTTACCACGTGACCGTTCTCTGCTACAAGTGCGGAAGTTAGACGTGAACCTCGGCTTCCACCCTGAAGTTCCTGTGGTCTGAGGGGACTAGCATTGAAACTGCAATGACAGTTCACCCACGTGCCAGCCAGAGGTCCCCAGGGGCCCCTAGAAACAGAAGAGGGGGACAGGGGGTAGGGTCTGGGAGTGCAGGTCTGCTCTCTGCCTCTCCTGCTGGGTGGAAACCCCCGTCCAAGCCAGAGACCGAGCCTGGCGGTGTCAGCTGCAAAGTGGACAAGGAGGCCGTGTGCGGAGATGCCTGTCCTGGTGCCAGAGAGCTTGCCCCAGGCCACCTGTCAATGTGCAGGTGTTGACGGAGCACCTTGTCTGTGCGGGGGGAGGAAGGGGCTTGTCTCATGCCCGTGATGTATGTGTGGTGTCCAAGTAACTGGGAGGCAACCTTTACCCCTGTCGTTTATCCCTCACATCCAACTCATGGCCCATCGTGTCCACACGACCGTCCCCCAAAAGAAATTTCCTTCCAATCCATGCCTTCTCTCCACTTCCCCGGCCCAGCCTGTCCTCCATCACCTCCCCTCACGGCCTTCTGCTTTCTCTTCCTCACTCGAATCCATTCCTCAAACTCCAGTCAGAGTCCTGTTTTTGAAACATAAATCCCAGCATACCCATCCCCCACCTAAAGTCCTATAATGGGCTGAATGGTGTCCCCTCCCCGCCCAAATTCATGTCCACCCAGAACCTCAGAATGTGACCTTATTTGGAGATGAGTCTTTGCAGTTGTAACTAAGTTGAGGTCATACTGGATTAGGGTGGGCTTTAGATCCAAAGACTGGTGTCCTCTCAAGGAGGACACAGAGAGACGGAGAGGGGAAGGCCACATGCAGACAAAGGCGGGCGTTGGAGTGAAACATCCGTAAGCCAAAGAATGCTGGGGTTGCCGGCAACCGCCAGGGGTCGGGAAGAGGCAGAGAAGGGTTGAGGGGGAGCGTGGCCCTGCCGACACCTTGATTTCAGACTTTCACCCTCCAGAGCTGTGAAAAAATACACTTCTGTTGTTTTAAATGACCCAGTTTGTGCTACTTTGTTATGGCAACTCTAGGAATCTAATAAAACCCTTAATAAACGGCATTCAACATTGTACCTACAGTGAAATCCAAAACCATGTGCATGGCCTGCCAGGCCAGACCCCTCCGTCCTGCTGCCCTGGGGCCTGTGCTCTGCCCACGCCTCCCGTCTCACCTGTGCTCCTACTTCCCCTGCGGGTCCCCTAGAGAGGCCTTCCCTGACACCCCTCCTTCCCGGACCCTGCTCTAATCAAAACCAGGTCCCCCTGGAGTTCTCTCTCGCATCGATCTCTTCTTAACTTCCCTCATAGCACAAGTTATAATTTTTAATAAATTGTGAGGCCTGTTTCTTTACCAGATCCTGGGCTCTTTGTGGGCACATGTGTCTCTGTCTTGTTTGTCCTGTATCCACAGCTCTTCATACCATGTGTGGCACATAGTAGGTGCTGAATAAAGGAACTCAACATATACGCAAGTGAAAACGTTTCATGGGATGAGGCTGCATAGAGGGTCACATGCAGGGTTGGTGGGACAAGGAGAAGAGGGAGATCAGAAATGATGCCATCCACGTCCCTGGGGGTCAGGCATGTTGATGAAGGCGGGTCAGTGCCAGCTCCCCATGTCTCTTTGTAAGCTTCGGGCTGACTGCTGGTCACCCTATGCCAGACTCCTCTGCCAAGCAGACGTGGGTCTGCTTGCCGGGGAAGAGGCCCTGAATTTGAGCAGGAAAGGCCTTTCAGCTCTCTGGGCTGTGATTCATGGTTCCCAAGCAGAGGGCAGCTGATCATGACTTACAAGGGCCACAGACCCTCTGGGCCACAACCGTGGTGAATGATATCACCCAACAGTGGGAATTTACCACCCAGAGGCGACACCGGTTGTCAGGGTGAGAAAGGCCTCGGGCAGCATGTGCTCCAGCTCTGAGCTTACAGATGGGCCCACTGAGGCCCTGGGAGGCACAAGACTTGCCTGGGGGCCACCACGGGGCATCCTTCCTGTGGCAGTGCAGGACTGGCATCCAGGTCTCCTCGGGTTGTTCGTGCCTCCTCCGAAGGCTTTTCCTCTTAGAAAAACAGCAGAAACCAAGCAGAGAACCTCACCTCCTGCTCCCTGGCTGGCTGACATCTAAATAACTTCATCTGCCTCGGCTTTTACTTCAAGCTCATAAAGGTGACAGTTCTACTTTATTTAAAAGTTAAACTTTTAAAAATTTCCAGCTTTTTCAACAACTCAGCCAGTGCTGGATAAGTCACTGCTGTCTCTGCAGCCCACTGCTGCCCCTGCCGCCCTCCTGATTCTGTGATGTCTGGGAACCTGAGACAGCCTGGAGGGGGTGGTGGGGGAACAGCACTGGGGACAGAGAGGAGGCACGTGACCTCGTTTACGTGTTGCGACTCCTCATTAGACTGTCCATGACATCCAAGTGGGGCCTTACAACCTGGCTTTGTGGTGGGCACACATTTGGTGCTTAATTAATTAAGGCAGACTGATGCAATGAACACCCACGGATGGTTTCAGTGCTTGAGGTTACACCCACCCTTGCCTCATCCGCTGTGGCATGGTGGCATGGGAGTCTCCCTGCACTCATAGAAGTGTGGCTCTACCTCAGCCCGCCCACTTGCTCAGCCAGAAAACCCCGCGATCACCGGGAGTCTCCCTTCCCCCAACCCACGCCATCCTCTGCAGGGGCTGTGGGCTTGATCTGCCACACCTCGAATGCCACCTCCCCTGCCATCCCTCAGCCATCAGGCTGCCACCCGCCCAGCCACTGAATGGGGCCTGAGGACTGGTCCTTGCAGCCATCCTCGTCTCCCAGGCAGTCCATATTTTACACAGCAGCTTTCAAAGGGGGTAGACTTTTAAGATGGAAGTCACCCACATTCTGCCAGTCCCCTGCTTGAGATTGTCCTTAGCTTTCCATTGCACTTGGAACAAAATTCTGATTCCTCACAGGGCTACGGGCTGTGCGAGTTGCTTGGGTCCCTGCCACTTCCCACAGTCCCTTCAGCACCCCGCACTTTCACCCCCTGGCTCACTGGGCCCTGCATTCTGTCCTGCCGCCAGGTGCCCCACCTGGCTAAGCTCGTCCCCGCCTTGGATGCTCCCTGGGCCGGGAGGCTCTCTGCCCTGGCTTCACCATGTGCACCTCCTCACCCTTCAAGACTCAGCTAGCATGTCACCTCTTCGGGGTTGTCCTCTGCAGCCACCACTGTAACGCAGGTCATCTGCCCCCTCCACACACACGTTATACTGTAGCTCTGGAGTCCAGCAAACTACAGGCCAAATCTGGCTGCAGCCTGATTTTGTAAATAAAGTTACTGGAACACGGCTGCTCTCATTCCTTTACCTGTGGGCTTTGGCTGCTTTTGGGTTATGTTGGCAGAGCTGAGTAATTGCGACAGAGACCGTATGGTTGGCAGAGCCTGAAATATTTACTATCTGGCGCTTTTTAGAAAAAGTTCACCAACCTCTGTTCTAGCTCAGCCTCTTCTTTGCTTTCTTCATGTCATTTTTCACATGTGGTCATTATTATATATATTTTCTGTTTTTTTGCCTGTCTTTCCATAAAAACATAAATTCACCGAGGGTATGGCCTTCCATGATCTTCCCAACTGTATGTCCGGTCTCTAGTTGTTGATCCAAAAAAAAAAATCACGATGTTGTGTCTAATACTTTCCTAGGACTCACAGAATAATTACTGGTCAGATTGGTGTTTTGGGATTATCCTTGCTTGGCCTGTTTGCCCCAAACACACATACACACACCCTGGGCTAGACAGGTGAGTGTCCACTGTGTGTTTATATCACTTCTTGCTCATGAGGTCTCACCTGGGCACAGGGTCTTTGTCTATTTCTTTCCCAACCATACTGGCCTCCTGGATAGATTTTGGAGCATGAATGCATTGGTTACAAATGATAAAAAATGGATAAAACCTTTCTGTTGATGGGGTGGACAGGGTGGAGAATAGACATCAGAGCTGGTTTCCGGAAGAAGGAACTCTGAGTCGGGCATCTCTTCCAGTCTTGATGCCATGGACTTGTTACAGATGGCCTCAATTTCTGGAAGTAGGTGGACTCTAAATTATAGCTAACTAACTGTGAGAGCGTACCCTCTCTGGGCCTCAGCTTCTTCCTCTGGAACATGGTTTCCAGAAAGTACAATTTCCTGGGGCTCTTGTTAGAGTCAGAGCCCCCACATGAGACCAGGTGATTCTGACTCACACTGGACCCACCGAACTAAACTCTCTCCCACATCTACTATTCCTGAGGCTAATTTCTGGTTCAAGTTCCTCCACAGGCATTTGCTCTGTGTCTCTGGGCAGGATGCCTCATGTCTCTGAGCCCCAGCCTCTTAACCTGTGGCAGAATCGTATTTTTAAAATATTAACTGATGCTCTTGCTACTTCTTTTTCCCTCTTAGAGCCCTTTGTTCCGTTCATTGGTGAGAGTCCTGCCTTTCCCCCCATCCCTCCCTGTGATAGCAGAAAGGAGTAGAAAAGGAACTCTCTTGTTGCCTTCTGAGTTGTAGTAGCTTAGACCCTTAGGAGAACAGAAGGACTGGCGTCCCTGTGTTTGACTAGGACATGATTCTCAAGGCTGCAGGCGGGGATATGAGCTGGAGGAAAGCAGGGAAGACGAAGACACGGAGAGACCCCAGGAGTGCCTTGGCTCCCTGCTCCCCGGGCTAAGCCCTGAGAAGCAGCGGCACCCCCAGATGTGTCTGTGGGAGCTGAGTGCAGAGGAGACTGTACCTGTGCTCCAGACAGGCAGCAGGACCCCTGGGAAGAAATGGCTTCCTAGTGAGTCCCGATAAAGGATGTCCTGGACAGCCTCAGTTTGTCCTTAACCCAAAGTGAAAAAGGCACGGCAGATGACTCCCGAGGGGCCGTGAGGCCAAAAGGGGCCTCAGAGGCAGGAATGGGGGTGGCTCGGTAGTGACCTGCATGGGCACACACGGGGCATCAGAGTCCAGAGAGCCTTGTCTTCTCCCTGCCCCCGCCAAACCTCGGCATTGCATTGGCCTTCCCGAACCTTCTAGGCGACCTCAGGGGAAAGGAGGGTGGACCTGAATTGGCTGATATAACTCCACCGCTCTGATCAGACAAAAAAGAGAATGTTCACCCTTGGTCGATGTTGTTTGTATGTGATAGAAGGCAGAGCAAATGTGAGGTTGGGCTTGAAAATGGGGACCAAGGGAATATTGAACTGATGAGAAAGTTGCTTCAGAACAAAAATGCAGAAGTGGAGAAGGCACAAGAGAGGGAGGGAAAGGGGGGGCAGAGAGAGAGAGAGACATTGAGAAATCAATCCCCCAACCACCAGCAGCCCAGCTGGTCGGCCCAGATGGGAAAACGATGATCTACACATCAGGTCCTATTAATGAGGCTGATGGCAACCATGAGAAGCCACCTGCAGCTGACTTTGCGGAAAATCTGGCACCAGAGCCCGGGGCTTCGAGTAATCCATCTCGGGAACCACTGAGCCATGAACTTGTTAAATGGTATCCGCCGGAGACCGGCTCAGCTTATGCTCATCTGCAAGTGGTGCAAGTGGTGGTGGCCCCAGGGCCCCATCACAGGGAACACACATTGTGGCAGATGCCTGGGTTTGCAGCTGGTGGGTCAGCTGAACGCATGTTGCTGGCATTCCCCGGGCAGTCAAGAACAGCATCTGTTCATTCTGTGTGTCCATTTCCTTCCTTCTAACATCCACCTGCCTCGACCAGCATTTGCCCTTCTGCTCCAGTGGGGCCTGGTACTTCTGCTTACCTCCACCTGCGGGATCAGACTGGTCCTTATTAGGAATTTGAGGCTGTTTCAGTGGGAAGCAGTAGACAGTATAGCATTGTGGATGGAAGAGCTCTTGGCTCAGATAACCTTGGACCCCAATGCTGGCTCCACCTGTATCTGTGGGGCTATGTGCAATAACTCAAACCACTCTAAGCCTCAATTTCCTCCTCTGTCAAATGGGGATACCTACTTCATAGAATGGTTTTGAGGATTAAATAGGATAATGTAAACAGAGTACTTAGTGCAGTACCTGACACCTAGTACCCAGTAAGAGCCCTGGAGCACTGGCATGTCACAGAGGGGACCAGTGCTCGGCTATGTAGGTGGGACCACAACTCTCCCAGACCTCAGTGATCTTGTCTTTTAAGCCTCTTTTTCCCACTTCTCCTGGAATGTGTTCTGTTTCCCTCCTCCCAGCTGCACGCAATGGTGGAGCTGACTCTACCCAGGCGGAATTGTATTAGAGGTTTCCACTTCCTGCAACCCTGCCCGTCGGAGATAGCCTGTTTCCAATTACTGTACCTACCCATAATTAGATGAGAACAAACTGAAAAAATGGCCTTCATGGGAGCATGAAGCATGGCTGGACTGGCTTTGAAACTTTAACCTCACGCTTAATAATAAACATTTTAGTGATGGGCGTTTGACCACGCCCTCACCCAGCGTCCTTGCCTCATGAGCGCCCTTCATCTGTGAGGAGTGTGGGGCAGACAGGTTGGAGTTCAGGTCCTTGATTATGCTTGACAACTCAGCTGCTCTCTGCCTCAGTTTCCTCATCTGTAAAATGAGAGGATTATACCCTATCACCTCTGGGGCCCCTTTTGCTGCTTTATTGAACTTGAATGCTTGTAGGAAAAAATAAAACAACCAAGATCTATGGTAAGCAGCTCAGAGTGGTGGTGACCAATCAATGTCCTTTGGTTTTTAAAATTACTTCTCTGGAAATAGACCCGTAGTGAGTGACAGAGCTCTGTGACCCTTTAGGAGGGAGAGTGTTGAGAAATGACTCCCTGGGTTGACAGTTTTTATCAGAATATTTTTTCATTCCAAGGGTGTTCCGGATTTGATGTAATCACATCTTTCTAAGTAAGACCTTGGCTTCTCATTAGGGTTGTCTGGGAGTTTTTCAAAATTTTGATGCCCAGGCCACACCTCGGAACAATGACAATAGACTTTCTGGGAGTGGGCTGAGGCATCAATACTTTGTAAAAATTGCCCCTGTGATTTCAATGTGCGGAGGAGAAGGAGAACAACAGCTCTAGAACAGTGTGTCTCCAGTTTCCATGGGCACACAAAGCACTGGGGATCTTGTGAAAATGCAGACTCGGATTCGGGAGGGCAGCAGTGGGGCCTGAGACCCAGCATGTCTACCAAGCTCCCAGGTGCTCCTGCTGCTGGCTCCCAGACCACACTGTGCTGCAAGACCTGGAAGGCCCAGGCATCTGGCTCTGCTGTCAGAAACTGCAAGTCCATAAGACTTGGGGTGCAGACCTCCATCTGGGAAACCTGTCTGCCCACCACCATCAGCAAGGAGACTGGGAAATGTGGGTACTCTAGTCATCCTAACAGTTTGGCCCCTCTTCAAATGGATAGTCTTTAAGTATTTGTTCTACATTTTTTTAGTGGGAGTGGCATTGGTATTGGCCACTTGAATGTTTTAAAAATTGTGACTTGAATATTCTGTGGGCATTTGTCACTTTTGGAGCTGGATAGCATCTTAAACTCTTTGTTATGCTTCAGGAATTGCCCACTGTGCCCATTTCAGCACATGGCCCTCCTGCCACGTGATATCTCTGGCAGCCTTGGAAGGACCTTTGGCCTTAGCTTCCATTCTTGGGAAAACATCTCTATTAGCCAGTACGGGATAAACAATGCTATGGTCACCAAGAACCTCCAAATCTCAGTGGATTAACCTGGCAGATGAGTCTCCCAGCACTCTAGGTCAGCTGTCCTCTGTGCAGTAACTCAGCAAATCTGGCTGCTTTCATCTCCTGGTGCCGCTGTTTCTTCACGAGGCTCCTGGGTCACTGTTGCAAGACATGAGAGATGGTGGGCAAAGCTCCACACTCCAGCGTTGGTTGGGCATAGCCCTTTGGCCACGACGGGTCACACAGCCTTACTTAAATGTGAGAGGGCTGGGGAATGTAGGGAGCTCATGGGACATCTAGTGCATGATGTTGCTGTCTGCCACATCTGGTATCAATTGTTTCTAAGATCTAGTTCAGTGGCTTGCCTTAAGAGAAACTGGCATTAAAGCCAACACTTTATGCTTGACACTCTGTCTTGGTTAAGCTTTTCCATAACTCTATGAGGTAAATACTAATATTATCTCCATTTACTCTGAAGAAATAGAGACTTGGAGAACACATGATTTGGGACTTGTGGTTGCAAGTGTTAAGAATTCAGGACTTAGTCTTTGATAGATCAGTAGGGTGGCTATAGTTTTCAGTAATCTATTGCATATTTCAAAATAGCTAGAAGAGAAGAATTTGAATGTTTCTAGCATAAAGAAAAGACATATTTAAGGTGATGGATATCCCAATTACACTGATTTGATCTTTACAAGTTATATGAATGTATTAAATTATCACATGTACTCTTAAAATATGTACCTCTATTATATATCAAAAAAATGAAATTGAGAAAAGAATAACAAATTCAAAAAAGGGCAATTGAGTCATGTAAGCAGAAATTTTAGGGCTTCAGGAACTGCTGGATCTAGGGTCTTAATGAGGTCATCAAGATTCAATTTTATTCCCTTGGTTCTGTTTTCCACTGTGTTGCTGAACTTTCTTGGTGTAGCATCTCCATCAGTTTTGGGTTTATACCTTCTCAGTTTCAAGTACAGTAGAGAGAGATCTTTTCCTTCTTGGGGTTCCTAACTCAAATCCCAGAATTGAGTCTCTTTGGTCTAATGTGAGTCGTGGACCATGCTGATTAATTGCTGTGGTTGAGGGGATGGAATATGCTGATTGTCCTCCTGGGCCACATGCCCACCTCTAGAGTAGGTGTGGTCAGTTGGGTACCCTCACCTGAGGGAAAATCATGGTTCTGTTACCTGGAGAAGAGAAAATGGATGCTGCATAGGCCAAGAAACCAAGAAAGCAGGTATCTACTTCAGTGAGCTTAAATAATGTGAATAATTTTTTACAACTAAGTGACAGTGACAGAATTTGAACCAGATTCTAATTGACTCCAAAGCCCATGGATCTCCTGGTTGCTGCTCTAGCACCGTGTGAATGCTTCCGCCATATGTCTTCCTGGGCACATGGTCAATCTGATGGACCCGCATTCCCTCCGGTGACAGGGAAATTACTCCACCCTCCCCCATCGACCTGTTCCACTTTTGCAGAGCACTCATGTGGAGTGAAATATGCTGTCTTCCTATTAAGAAGAACAAATTTCAGTCCAAAGTTTCCCTTTCCCAGGGATGATTACAGTCTAATCCCGGCTGTAGCTGTGGCTTGCAAGGACAGTTTCCCCCTGTTGAAGGAATTTGGGGCATTGGTGTGGAGGAGCGGGCACAGGTGAGGGAATCCTTCTGGGTTCCTTGAAGTTAACAGCACGTCAGTGTCTCCAGGGGTGGTGAGCTCTGGGACTCGCTTGAAGCCCAGATGGGTCAGGAAGGCAGGAAGAGGGAACAGAAATAAAGGGTGTCCTCCTTACACAGACACCCAACCCACATGACATCTTATCTAGCTTTATTTTGTATGGCTTTGTCCGTATGTTTATGGGATTCATATGTCTTCCTCATGGAGACTGCCTTCCCCTCTTTTCAGATTTAAAATCCCTTGAGGGCAGAGACTGTGATTCTATTTCCAGCAAGCCTTATGGGTCACTTTAGAGATGCCATGTCAGGCCCTTTCCATGTCTTTAGCAGGACTGCATGTGTGTGTATGCATGTTTGTATGTGTGCATGTGTGTTGTGTGTGCATATGTGTTAGTATGTATGTACATGTGTATTAATATGTGTGTCTCTATGTGTGTGTCTGCGTGCCTCTGTATGTGACTGTGTATGTATGTATGTGTCTGTGTGTATGTGTGGAACATAAGTTCTTTTGCCTGGATGGTGAACTTGCTGAGTAAAAGACATATAAAATATATCTTCCCTTTCATGTGATCATCCAAGGAAAATGACACTTTTGTTTTCCTTTTTAAAATGAAGGGTAGAATATAGCCAATGACATTTTCCTGGTTGCTCATGGCTGGCGGCCCTGTCAGCTGGAGTCCCCTCCGTCCACCAGTGCTTTGAGATGACCCAGGAAGGGGTCTAAGGCTCGTCATTCACTGGCTGGGAGCTCAGAGCCTAAAATTGCTCCTCTTGCCACTTCCCCCAGCGATGGAGGAAGGCACATTAGCCTCACCCGTGTCCACCTTCCCCTCCTTCCATACAGCTTCCCCCTCCACTTCTCTTTTTGTGTGCTTTTGATTAAGATAGGAAAAAGGTGAAAAAAACCAATACTAACTGACTCTGGAATTTTACCAAGTATGGATTTTTTCCCTCTTAATGTTATCAATTTCTTCCTTTGCCAAAAGAAGGGGCTGGACTGGGGGTACTGGGCGGCCACAGATCCCTTCTGGCTTTTGCATTGATTACATCCCACTGCCCTCCTCACCCCCAGTCTCCTGTGCACATTTCTGGAACTTGGTGAAGAGATGTGTCAGTACCTAAAGCAGCTTCCGGTGTTAATCCTCTGCAGTCTTACAACTTAGTCAGGGAAACAGCAAGAGGGAAGGGGGACATGGGTCTGTGTGTGTGTGGGGGGGCGTCTCATGAAGGCCACCACTTGCCAAAGGACAAAATGAGTTCTTGGGCATCTGGGAAACGTGGAAGGAATCCTATTAGACTCTGGTCCTCCTGAGAATCTGCAGGAAGCCCCAGAGAGTCTAACTTAGTCGGTCTGGGGTTCTGCTCCAAAATGTGCATCTCTAACCATATCTATCCCAAGCTAATTCTGATACAGGTAGTCCAAGAACCAAACTCCAAGAGACATAGCCATAGACCAGGGTTACTCAACGTCAGTACCATTGACACCTGGACTGTACCATTCTTAGTTGTGGGGGGCTGTCCTGTGCACTGTAGAATGTTCAGCCACCTCCCTGGCTTCCATCCACCAGACGTAGTAGCATGTCCTCCTTCTCCTAGTTAGATTTTGATTACAATCAAAAATATCTTCGGACACTGTCAATTTGGGGGCAAAATCGCCCTTGGTTGAGAACTGCTGCCATAGATGGTGCTTCTATAGTACATGGGACCTGCAGTCATACATTTTGATCAACACAGACAGGTTGCTAGCTGCTGAGGGAAGCTGAGCTGTGCTGGAA
This sequence comes from Daubentonia madagascariensis, assembly GCA_023783475.1. Lineage (NCBI taxonomy): Eukaryota > Metazoa > Chordata > Mammalia > Primates > Daubentoniidae > Daubentonia > Daubentonia madagascariensis. The sequence goes on along the minus strand of JAKFHU010002573.1, from coordinate 19,065,806 downwards.
GCTGCAACCCATGTGTCGAGCATGTCTTTTGATCCTGGTGACAGTCTGTGGAAGGGAGGGGGGCGTCCTTTGGAGAATGCCTTTGGTGGGACCCCTCATAGCACTACGAAACTTGCACACCTTGGGGGGCAGGGAGGTCTGCCAACTTCCTCCAGCTCTGAGAAGCCATTTGGATGTGATGAGCTCCTTTGTCACAGCAGAAAGTAATCAGCCCAATACCAAGTGTTTGTGGAGCACTTGCTATATGCTTTGCATACGTTATCATTCTTGATCTTCCCAGCAACTATATAATATGGCTTCTATTATTATCCCTATCAAACAAATGAGAACAGTGAGTTAAATAATGTTTCCAAATGGTTGACCTGGGATTTACACTTGGACAATCTGACTCCAGAAACCACATTGTAAATCACTGTGCTGTATACATATGCATGTCTCTTCCCATTTCCTGAAAAATATACTGCAGTCTTGCCCAAACACCAAGCAAATAAGATTTTAGGTGAAAACATGTTATAATAAAAATTGAGGGATACTTTTTTGAACTAAACCTCCCTTACTGGGGACCAGAACACACAAGGCTGGGCAGCATTCTGTTCCCTGGGGAGCAGCAGAGGAATGAAGTCGTACCCTGTTTGAGTGCCAAGGCACCTCGTTTTGTCCATGTTCCTGCCTGTTTGAAACTCTTTGGAGTGTCCGGGGGAGAGGTAACTTGCAAGAGGACGTTGACTGGGGCTTAGGACATCTGCATACATCCACCACCCCTGCTGGGAAGTTTTAGGTGAGGTTCTTTAGCTGTGAATTTTTATAAACACCACCAGAAAACCCCTGTGGGATAATAGGAACTTTGGGCTGGATTAGTTCTGTGAACAGCCCCATGTACTTGGATTTATTCCCTGAAGATTAGCAAATAGGGGAAAAATGAAGGCATCATTTGGAAGGGTTATTGCTTCTGCTAATGAGCATATTGCAATAGTAGTTAAAAACCCCTTAATTCATATGCGTACTGGAAATAGGAGAAAACAAGGAGACGTGGAGCGTCAATGAACTGAGGGTGACTTGAAAGAGTGCTGCTGAACTGGGGTTGATGCGTCAGGTTTATTTTCCTGTGGCTGAAGATGCAGGTAGCGTTGGAGAAACAGGGTGGCTAGCTGAGCGGGTCCTGGGTGGAGCTGGGGACAGGTTACAAAGTGCTGTGAGAGAGGGAGGAAGAAGCATTAGGACATGCCGGTGGCAAAGAAAGTTGGCATGTTTAGTAGAACGTGGAAGTGATTTTCCTTGTCAGTGTGTAAGGAGAATGTGATCGATTGGGACTTTTGTTTGCAAGTGACAGAAACCCAGCTTAAACTGATTTAAGCAAAACACACCAAAAAAACCCCCACAAAACAAAAACAAGTGTGATTATATATATGTGTTTGGGAGGAAGGTCATTTATTAATGTAATGAAAAATTCTAAAGGTAATCGGTTTCAGGCGTGGGTGTATCCAGATGCTCAAATGACGTCAAAAGGCCTTTATATTTTCTGATCTTTTATCACTTGTTTCTGTTGGCCGTTTCCACAGGCAGGTTTTCTTTGTGTGAAGGTCCCTAAGCACCCCCAGCTTCAAGTCCAGGAGAAAGTGAAGGCTTCTCTTGCTCAATGGTCCAAGTTAAAGTTCTCGATTTGCGTCTCCTTGGCCACTTGTGGCTTCTGTGTTTCCCCCAAACTAGGGGTTTAGGTCAGGTCCACCCAAACTACATGTCCTGAGACTAAGGGAGGGGCCTCACTCAGAGGGAAGAAACCTCATGGGCTTGTGGTAGGTTTCAATGGGCAACTTGATCTCCTTTACTCTGCATTGAACAATGTTCCATAGCCAAGAGCTTGCCAATCACACAGTGGCCACACAACGTATTCCAGCCCCCAAGTTCTCCTTCTGTTCTGTAATAAGCTTGGACTGGCAATTTTATTTCAGCTATAGTCACATCCTAACTGACGATTTTTGGTTTAAAAAAAAAAAGTAAACCCCAGGGTTGGGTTGAATGATAAATGTCTTATAGTAAGTCATAAAGATAAACATAAAACTTTCCTCCCTTTTTAACATGTAAGTTTCTTAAAGGGAGGCCAGTTCTTAGTGTCTCTTCTAAGTCTTCCATCACCCACCCCAGCAGCTCCTGCAATTTCTTACGACACAAGCTGATTCCCACACACCTCAGGAACAGGAGCTTCTCCATCCCTACTGCCATACTTCCTTCCCTGCAGCAAGGCCACCAGATTGAAAAGGTGCAGGGAAGTGGGCAACTTTTCATTTATTTAACAGTGGCCATGACCACATCTGTGGTGAAAACTGGTTGGCAATTCCAAAAGTTTCAGATTGAACAGGTTCAGGAAAGCCTCCTGCTTTTGGTTTTACAACCTTGGACTCTCTTCTTATGATCCAATCATTGGTCCACTGTGCAAGCTGCCCCCACACTCCAACCCAGATCTTCCCCTGAGTCAGTTCAGCATGGCCACGTGTTCCTGGCCCTAGGCTCCTGTGTTGGAGAATGACTTCTTTCTTCATAAGATCATTCAATGAGGGCATACCTGGGTGTGGGGCCTGCTTAGTGGAGTCTCAGACTGACCCTTGGTGGAGCTCTGATGGAACTCTTGATAACTTTGTCTCTGGAGGCCCAAGAACATAACATGTTCCATCCGTAACTTATTTTGACTGCATCTTCGAGTGTCTCCCCTGAAATTGCTGGAGGCACTTTCAGTTTCTATTGATACTAAAGGGACCTTATGGATCCCATCGCTTTCTATAGTTTTTTAAGCTCTTGGAAGACTGTTTTTCATTTCAACATAGGAAACGACAAAGATCTGAATCATATTCTAGAACTTTAGGCTTCAAAAGCCATGGGCATCATTAGCCATCAGGGAAATGCAAATCAAAACCACCGTGAGAAACCCCTTCATACCCACTAGGATGGCTGTAATCAAAAAGATGTACGGTAAAAAGTGTCGAGGAGGGTGTGGAGAAAGTGGAACCCTCATACCCTGCTGGGAGGAATTCAAAATGGTTCAGTACTTTGGAAAATAGTCTTGCAGTTCCTCAAAAGGTTAAACAATAGTAATCAAAACAGCATGGTAATGGCATAAAAACAGATTTACAGACCAATGGAACAGAATAGAAAGCCCAAAAGTAAATCCATACATCTGTAGCCAATTGATCCTCAGCAAGGGTGCCAAGAACACACAATGAGGAAAGGATAGACTCTTCAGTAAATGGTGGTGGGAAAACTGGATACTGGATATCCACGGGCAGAAGAATAAAATTGGGCCCCTTCTCACACCATATACAAAAATCACCTTGAAACAGATTAAAGACTTTTAAATATAAGAAAGACCTGAAAGCACAAAACTACTAGAAGAAAACATAGGGGAAAGCTTCTTGACGTTGGTCTGGGTAATGATCTTTTGTATATGACACCAAAAGCACAGGTGACAAAAGCAAAATTAGGCAACTGGGATTGTATCAAGCTAAAAACCTCTGCACAGCAAAGGAAGCAATCAACAGAATGAAAAGGCATCTATGGAATGGGAGAAAACTTTTGCAAGCCATATATATGATAAGGGGTTAATGTCCAGACAAAAACAAAACAAACAAAAAAGGTTTAACATAGAGTTACCATGCGACCTGCAATTCCACTCCTAGGTGTATATGGAAGAGAAATGAAGACATGTCCACACAAACACTTGCACATGAATGTTCATAGCAACCTTATCCATAATAGCCCCAAAATGGAAACAAACCAAATGTCCATGAACTACGAATAGATAAGCAAAATGTGGTCTATCTATACAACAGAATTATTTAGCAATAAAAACAAATGAAATATTGATACACGCTACAACCTGGATGAACCTTAAAGACATTATGTTAAGTGAAAAAAAGCCCATCACAAAAGACCATATATTATATGATTCCATTTCCATGAAATGTCCAGAATAGGCAAATCCATAGAGACGGATAATAGATTAGCCATTTCCAGTGGCTGGGGAGGAGGGGGAATGGCTGTGACTGCTTTATGTACAGGGGTTCTTTTTGGGGTGTTGAAAATACTCTGCAATTAGTGACGATGGGTATACAACTCAGGGAATATACTAAAAACCATCAAACTGTACAGTTTGAATGGGTGAATTGTATAGTATATAAATTATATCTCAATAAAATGGATGCATGTGTGTGTTTGTGTGTGTATATTTTTTTTCGTGTGTGTGTGTAAGAGAGAGAGAGAGAACTGGCTGGCTGAATCTCAGGCTGAGGGTTGCACAATTTCTAGAATTCTCTGATGGGTGTAGAAATTAGCTGAAAAAAGAATTCAGTGCTAAAGTTATTTCATAAATAATAGTGGTAGAATGTCCCTTTTCCCCCCAAGCTAATCATTTTGATCATGTGTTAGGGCTCTGATTCTTTATACTAATTCATGAAAATTCTAGTAATTAAGCAGAAAGATTTAATGTTTTCAATTTCAAGGACAAATATGTAAATCTTAACTTTGACCGTGTTCTTCCCTGAGACTGTTTGCTGTGGGACATGGGTAGTGTCTTTGGATTATGAAGTGATGGGGAAGCATCTCACAGCTCAAATGGAAGGGGGCAAGTGAGACTCTTAAAGGAGGCACAATTTCCATTTTAAGACTCGAAAGTGTCAGCATTTGTAAGAGCAACTCAAGGTGCTTTGTGAATCCCACGTCTTGCCTCGTGTGGTGACTTGTGGAGTTCCCTTCTCCCTGAGCTGTCTTTGGCTTTAGAGTGGGGGCCAGACCTAGAGGGGCACTTCAGAGGTCAGTGCATAGAGACCAGAGGGACTTTTAAACAGAGTCAGAATCAATGTCCTTAGCTAACTGAGAGAATAACATCTGAGCTGTGGCGGGCTGTAAGCAATTTGATGTTAGAGACCAGACCCAGCACTGCAGCTGACACATAGTAGGTTTCTAATATTATTTTCTTGAATTTTAAATATCAACTAGGACTCAGTGGGTAACACAAACATACACAGACCCTTACAGAAATTGTAAAGGAAATGTTAATCAAATAATCACATACAGATTCCATTATAAACTAGAAAATACCTTAAGAAACAAATATGCAGGGTCATGTGGCATTACTGATGATTGAATGGCCACATGAAACCCCTGTAACCTTTACTTCTGGCACATGTTATGTTTCTATTTAGATGGAGAAATTTGGTCCCCCTACCTGTCACCAGGGCTCAGATGGTCAGGACTAATTTAATGAATGGAAAACTTCTTATCCCTGTCTGCCTCCTTGTTGAAGGAACAAAGGGAAAAATTATAGGGCCTCCCTTGGGACCATCTTGTGGGTGGAACATTGTTACCCTGTGCCACCAATTAGAGACTGAATGCATCTTATTTATTTATTTATTTCAGAATATTATGGGGGTACAAACACTTTGGTTACATATAATTGCCTATGCACTGCCCAAGTCAGAGCTACAATTGTGAACATCCCCCAAACAGTGAGCCCCGCACCCATTAGGTGTGAGTTTTCCCATCCCCTCCACCCCCTCCCACCTGCCCAATCCCTGATGAATATTATTTTCATATGTGCACATAAGTATTGATCAGTTAGTACCAAGTTGTTGGTGAGTACCAGTGGTGCTTGTTTTTCCATTCTTGTGATGTTTCGCTTTGAAGAATGGGTTTTAGCTCCGTCCAGGATAATACCAGATGTGTTAATTCACTGTCATTTTTTATTGCTGAGTAATACTCCATGGTATACATATACCACATTTTATTAATCCACTCATGTATTGATGGGCACTTGGGTTGTTTCTACATCATTGCAATTGTGAATTGTGCTGCTATAAACATTCGTATGCAGATGTCTTTATTATAGAATGTCTTTTTTTCCTTTGGGTAAATACCCAGTAGTGGGATTGCTGGATCAAGTGGTAGTTCTACTTTTAGTTCTTTTGAATGCATCTTAAAACCGTCTGGTGGCCTGGCCCTGTGGATACCTCCAGTGCGCTGCTCGCTGCTCCTCCAACCTTCACCAGAAGCTTCCCTGGACGGCAAGGAGGTGTCTTCCAGTCCCCATCCAAGATGAGACTCACCACTTCAGCTTTGTGGGATTATATTGCAGTCTCTAATTGGTGGCACAGGGTAACAATGTTCCACTTGCAAGATGGTCCCAGTCCACACCTTGGTGCTACCACTTCTGCTCTGCGTGATCCGGGCAGGTGGCTGAACGTCTCTAGGCCTCAGTTTCTCCCTCTTTGAAAGGTGGAGGTTATAGAGCCTTGCTCATAGGGTTCTTCTCAGGATTGAATGAAATAATCCATGTAAAGTTCTTGGCCCATGGGAAGCTGTCAGTAAATGTTCACTCTGATTTGAACCCCCAAGATATTCTGAGCAAGTTTCCACCCTAGGACGGTAACACCTTAGTGTGTCTTTATTCACATTTGTGCATCCACAACTGAAGTAAGCTTGATGAAGACCCAGGTCAATCTTTGTTCCTCAGTTCCTAGAATAGTGCTTGGGAAAGAGTAGATTTTTAATCATTTCACAGCTTCCTGTTGTGTCTCAGTGAATCTCAGGAAATCAATTAAGCTGCAGTCCATTGATGGTATAATTAAGAGCAGATCTTCCAAGCGGGGATCTGGGCGTCAGTACAAAGGAAGATGAAAGCATGGTGAGTCCTGTTTACCCTGAATTCTCAGTTCCTCAAGATGACATGCTGGAAGTAATCTTGTTTTTTCTGACTTATGGGAAAACATCAAATAATGACATTATACATTTTAAAAGGCCAAACCTTTTAAAAATTAAATTGTTTGTTTAAGAAGCATATACAAAGTACATAGGCTGTTGTTTTATCAAAAGGTCATTATTTAATTTGCTGTTGGTTAGGGTGATCTTTCTTGTTTGCAGCACAGACTTTCCAAAATACAATGGAGATTGGCCTGTGGGATTGAAAATGGGCCCCCTTCCAGGAACATTACCAGTTAATTCTTTAATTTGGCTGTAAATAAAATGTAAACAAAATGACTCCACTATCTATTCATTTTTGGATGGAGCTGTAAATTTAATCAGAAAGAGACAAAATACTTCACTGTCTAGAAATTACGGTGTATACCTTCCATAAATGTCATCTGCATCTATCTTTGAGTTTGGAGGTAGAGCACGCAAATGTACATCTTGCAGAAAACCATAATTACATGGAGTTTTCCTGATTAATGCATGCTTTAAGTCACAATTTGTCATAGAAATCCAAATGCCTTGTATAGCACTCACTATTAATCAATTGATTGGTTAAAAAAAATAATAAAGAAGCAATCCTTATGAAATATTTACTATGTTTTTTCTTTTCCTGGAGAAAATTTTATTATTTAGCTCATGATATATAATCTATGACCCAATATTGAATCGACCCTTTCTAACTCTCAGGTGTGTGTCATTTGAATGGCATTTATTTCACTGGAGGAGTTTAGCTTATGAATGAATATAGATCAGTGAATTACTGACATGTTCCTACTGTTTTGATTTTACAAAAAATTGAAATTAAAAAACCCCCAAGAATCTGTCTCTTTGTTGGTCAAAATATTCCTAATTTCTTAGTACCTCCGTTGTCTGGATTTTTGCCCTATCTGTTTCCCTTAATCTTAGATATCTGGTGTTGTAGAATCATAGAATTTTAGCTCATCAGAGCACTTTGAGATGATCCCCAAATGGAAGCTTCTGGAAAGATTCATAGTCTATTTTGGTCTGCTGTGTTCAAAATTGGAGGTACTTGGGCCTAACTGACTGCCTTTGTCCCAGGCGGCCAGACACATTCTTTTCTTCCTTTGCTTTGCCCCTCCCCGACTCCCTTCTATAAGCAGTACCAAAGGAATTATTGGTCATCTCTCACTCAAGTTTGCCAGTGAGCCTTGACCGGGAGCCCCAGTCATGAATCATACTGAGACATGCTGCATTTCTCAGGTGTCCTTAATCAACAGTGCTTTGTTGTGTGTGGTGAACTGAAGCAAATGAATTATCCGCTGGTATAAAGCTGACAACATGGAGTTAGTTTTGTTTTATTGAGTTATCGGCACTGTTTGGCATAATAAATTCTGTTGAAATACCTCCCACTTCTGTGCCTGCCTTTATTAGTTTAAGACTTGGGTCTTTTTTATTGTTGTCGGTGCTTAGAATAGATTTTAATATGACATGCAATTATCTCTCTGTCATGTTCACTTTGGTTTAATTGCCTACTCTGCATCATAACGGGGTAAGTCAGTACAAGGCAAGGTCCCTTTGCTTGAGAGTATGACATTAAGGTATCGCACATGATTTTACAAATTATTTGTAATTGCAAGCAACGTTGAAACTACGAACTTGAGGGATGAATTCCGTTCCTATTCCCCTTGAAACTACGTAAGAACCTAACACCTCTCCACATACCCAGGCAGGACGTGGGTGTTTGGTTCCACTTTCTTTTTCCTACTTTTCCCCACTGCTTTGCTGCATTATACAATCCTGACTTCTGCCTTGGCATTGCTATCTTTTAAATACAGTAGACCCTTGGCATTTTCAGATTTCCAAACTCATGGGATTGACCGTTTTCGAGAGGCCCTGAAGTTATTTGTAGTTTTGCAAAGACAAGAATTAGAGTTGTGCCTAGTGCAGGCCTCTGGGCTAGAGAGAGGCCCTTTGCTAATGAAGGCGCCTGACTGACCCAACCCTTAGCATGGAATAACTTCTCCATCAGCAGAAGGTTCTAGCTGCGGCTGGGGAACTACTTTCTTAATATTTACTCATCTGCAGGCATATTTTTATGGACTAAATGATAGGTTATAGAGGTATACATGAATTTGGGGTTTGTGATGGTTTCTCAACCTTTTAAAAAAATTACTGATGCCTGGGCAACACCCATAGATATTCTGATTTATTTGGTCTGGAGTGAGGCCTGAATATGTATATTTTTAAAAAGCTCCCCAGGCAATTCTCATATGCTATCAGAGTTGGGAGTCAATGGACTGGAGATACCTAAATCTTTCACAACTCCCCAGCTCCAGTTGAAAAGACTCCGAATGCTTTCCCATTACTATTAAGATAAAGACAAACCTCTTTAATGTCCCCTAAACCAGTGGTCCCCAATCTTTTTGGCACCAGGGACAGGTTTCGTGGAAGACAATTTTTCCATGGACAGGGGAAGTGGGGGAGGGATGGTTTCGGGATGATTCAAGCGCATGACATTTATTGTGCACTTTATTTCTATTATTATTACAATGTAATATATAATTAAATAATTATACAACTCACCATAATGCAGAATCAGTGGAAGCCCAGAGCTTGTTTTCTGGCAACTAGATGGTCCCATCTGGGGGTGATGGGAGACAGTGACACCTGAAGTGTGTTGCTTATGTCCAGTCTACTCCGTAATCTCGTTTTGGTTGCTGTCTCTGCAGTAAACCCTGCTTCACAAAAATAGGATGTTGGAAATGGAAACAGGCTTTTCAGTGCTTTTGTGGCAATCTCAGGATATTCCGCCTTGACTTTAATGCAGAACTTATGGAGATTTGAAGTTGTCTCAAACATACTTTTAAGGCCACCGTCATTTGTGATCTCAAGCAGTTGGTTCTCTTCCAGCAAGGACAAAGTCGATTCACCTGGCTTATTCACAAATGGGTCGCGAACTGGTCCTTCCCAGTTCTGGGGTCTTTTGTGGTTGGGAAGTAATGCTCAAACTCTTCTGAAAGCTGACATAGGTGATCATGCACCAGCTGGGAGAGAGAAGGCCCTGGCTCAGTCTCTTTCAAAATCTCTGCTAATGTTTAAAATGTCAAAAATCCCAATTTTCACTCGCCGCCCCCATAATTCCAGTTTGGCTTTGAATGCAGCCACTTAATCTGCTGACTTGAACACAGTTGTCATTCTCCCTTGGAGTGACAGATTGAGCTCATTGAGCAGGTTGAATATGTCACCCAAGTAAGCAAGTTTTGTGACCCATTCTGTGTCACTGAAATACGCTGCCAGTGGTGATTGTTTTTCTAAAAGAAATCTCTGGAGCAGCTCTCATAACTCAAAAACTCTGGCCAGTGATCTACCTTTAGAAAGCATCTCACTTCTGTGTATAAGAGAAGACATGTGTGCTCTGCTTCCATCTCCTCACAGAACTGTGTGAACAGACGTGAGTTAAGGGCATGTACTTTAATGTGGTTAATAATTTTAATCACATCCTGCAAAACATTGTTTAGTTCATTTTTTGGCTAGCCAGCATTTCTCTATGGATGACATGGTGCATAGACTCACATTCAGAAGTGACCTCCTTGCCGCAAGTAGTGAAACCAGAAAGCCGTCCAGTCGTGGCAGCCACTCTGTCCATGCATATACCCACACAAAATGACCAATTCAGTTTTCCTGATATGTAATCATTCAAAGAGTTGAATAGTTCTCCAGCTGTGGTGTTGGTTGGCAACAAAAGTGCACATAACATATCCTCATGCACACCTGCCTGAAAAATGTATTGCACAAAAACCGGCATTGTTGCCTTGTTGTCAACATCAGTAGACTTGTCAACCTGGATTGCATACCATGGTGACTCAGTAATCCTCTCTAACAATTGTGCCTCAATATCCTCTGCTATTTCATCAATTCATCTAGTTATGGTGCTACCTTTAGAAACTGCAGCCTCTCCTAAAAGTTCACGGCAAATGTCCTTAGCAGCAAGCAGTCTCAACTCTTCACCAATAGTAAAGGGCTTCTTAGCTTTAGCAATGCAGTTAGCCACTAAGAATGATGCTCTCAGTGCAGACACATTTGATAAAGTGGTAGCCTTCGATAATTGCTTCTGTTCTTTGTGTTCACATTTTTTGCTTTTGAAAAACTCCAAAGGCATGTCTTTTAATGCAGGGTGATTGGTCTCCATGTGGTGAAGCAGTTTTGAAGGTTTCATGGCTTTGTAGGATAGCTGGTCGCAACATATTATACAAAGCGGGTTTGGAGAATGTGAATCACCTGTTGCAATGAACCCATAATTTAAGTAGGACTCTTGGTATTTTCTTTTAATGCAGCTTTCATTTTGTTGGCAGTCTTAAGAGTACTCTGCTATCTCATCATTGGGTCTTTCCCTCTTTTCAAAGAAGCTCTCCAGCGATGTTTGTTTTTTACTCATTTTTGCTAGGGTTAGCTTGCGGGCTTACCAAACTGTGACCAAGACAAGTGTGCAGTGCGGGAAAGAGGCGCGGATGGAAGCGGTAAATAAAATAATGGGTGGGCCACGCGGGGACTAAAATAAGTGTCAGATTCTGACTTAAAGTCTGCCACCAGATGCAGCTTTATTGTCACTTGCCACTCACTGATAGGCTTTTGATATGAGTTTGCAAGCAATTGATTTGTTATGGTCTCTGTGCAGTCAAACCTCTCTGCTAATGATAATCTGTATTTGCAGCTGCTCCCCAGTGCTAGCATCACTGCCTCAGCTCCACCTCAGATCATCAGGCGTTAGATTCTCATAAGCAGCGTGCAACCTGGATCCCTCCATGCACAGTGCAGAGTAGGGTTCGTGCTCCTGAGAATCTAATGCTGCCGCTGACCTGAAAGGAAGCGGAGCTCAGGCGGTGATGCAAGCAACGGGGAGCAGCTAGAAACACAGATGAAGCCTCGCTCACTCACCTGCTACTCACCTCCTGCTGTGTGGCCCGGTTCCTAACAGGCCATGGACTGGTACCTGTCCATGGCCTGGGGGCTGGGGACTGAAGTCCTAAACCAAAGCCTCTTCTGGTGCCATTCTCATTTATTTTGTATGTATCTCAGCCTCTCGTATGTACCACACTTCTTCCTTCCATGACCTTTGCATGTGCTGCTTCCTTTGCCTGGAAAGCTCTTTTCACCTGTCTTTCCTAAGTGGACTCCTATGCATCCTTCACAACTTTACTTCACCATGGTTTCCCCAGGGAAGCCTCTCCTGAGCCTCTGGCTAGGTGAACTCCACCATTACTCGCTCTCACACTTCCTTACAGCACTGACGGTTGCCACTGCACCTTGAGTTGGGTGACTTTTGCCTAGTACCCAACTCCCCAGCAATGCTGGAAGCTCCACAAGGGCAGGGACCAATCTTCTTTGCTCTGAACACTTCTTCCCAGCATGATGCTTGCATGTACTTGGTATTTAAGACAGTTGTTGAGTGAATGAATAAAAGGTTTGCAATATTCTGTATCTGTCACATTGACTCCTCCACCATCAGAATAGAAAAGAATTTTCATTGAGTTAGAACTAAAGTTCATTAATTGCTGATTAAAATACTGTGCAGAATATTGCTGTATGCCGGGGTTTCTCAACCTTGGCACTATGGACATTTGGGTTGGATAATTCTTTGTTGTGGGAGAGGGCCGTCCTGTGCATTGGAGGGTGTTGAGCAGTATTCCTGACTTCTACCCACTAGATACTGGTAGAACCCCCTCTCCCAGTTGTAACACACGAAAATGTCTCCAGGCATACCAAATGTTCCTTGGAGTCAAGATCAACCTGTGTTGTTGTAGGCAACCTTGGGAGAGAGATCAGGATGAGAAGTTAATGTGACAACCTATGGTGCTGGGACTCCACTGCAGTTATCACTTACTCTTTGTCTGAACTACTGCAGAACAAGGTGCTTAGTCATGGCTCATCATAGATTAATTCTTGGAGGAAAAGAGAAAAACTTGAATATGTTGAGTTCTATCTGAAGGACTTTCTTCTGCAGGCCTCTGACAATTCAGGATTTAAGATTAAAAAAATAAGTTTGGTGGCAATTGAAAGTGACCTGGTTTCGTGAGGCACCAGAGCCCTCAGAATGAACTCTTCAGGCAGCGGCAGAAAAGAGTGGCTTTCTGTGACCCCGCAGAGCCCTCCAAGCCAGAGTCCCTCATACTTTTTAGTAATGTCTGGTTCCTCAAAGGTTTTTTGCTTACTTGCTACTGAACTTGGCCAATCACCAAAGTGACGAGGAGAGCCTTTTCAAAGTGGAGATGCCCAGCCCTCTCCTGTGAGATTCTGATGGGTCAGGACAGGAATCAGAAACTGTAAGGGGCTCCATGTGCAACGCTGATGGTCCTCTAGGTTTGGGAGACACTGACCTGAACCACAGGCACTTCCTGGAGACCTGTAGTCTGTCCTTGCACAATTAACCGAATTAGCACCGGTAAGAGATTAGGTGTTGAGCGCTATGCTGAGGAGTCAGGGTTTGGGGTATGTGTGTGCATGTGGGTGTGGGTTCCTAAGGGGTATGGGATGGGCCAGCACTCTGTGAAATGGGGATAGATTATTGAAGTAGGAAGGAACCGTGTGGGGAGGGAGTGAGGTGGGGGCTTATGGAACTAGGAACACACGGCCTGCCTGATGCAGGGAAGAAATGAAGAGAATGTTCAGATTGGGGACAATGCTTATAGCATCAGAGAACTTGAGCCCTTTGTCACCAAATCTATTTGAATTCTTTTGTCTGCCATGAGGAGTTCTCATTTTCAATCTCCCGCTTGCTCTCCCTCTCTCTCTATGAATTAATACTTCCAATATTTTCTTAATATTTTTATTTGGGGGAAAGAGAAGGAAGATACGAGGAAGATGAGCGAGGTGATTGAGAAGTCTAGGAAACGCTCACCAAATAGCATTCCAGTGGCATTTGTACCCCTTGGAGCAATGGTGGTGGGTGTGGGGGGCAGGGGCACAGGTGCCCTGGGTGTGTCCCGCTTTGCCCATGGTCCAGAGAGGGGAGAGGGGGTGGCTGGGGGAGTGAGAGCTCGTGTTCTTGGTGAAACTTTTATGCAGTAAAGATTTCTTCACACATTCCAAGTGGCACTTGTATACTGTGTAACAAGTTCAATTTATAAAAATCTATTTAAAAGATGTCACCACACACTTCTGAAAAAAAAATTATTCTCACAGGGTCACAGGGAAGGAGTTAGTCATGTTTCATATTGCAGACAATTTGGAGGGATGGTATCTGGATTACAGCACATGAGTGCAATACAAATGCAATTGTTTGGAGGTAATTTGAAGAGAAAGGAAGTGTGCTTGTACTGGGAGTTCAAGGACATCAAACAGTGTTTATGAAATGGAATTTTGGGTGAAAGCTGTCTTGGAAATTATAGTCTGATTTCTGAGATGTCATTCCAGGGACTGGGTCCTTCATTGTGGGTGAACTCTCAGCTGTCTAAGGGGAAAGCAGCTATTCTAAAAATTCTTCACCGTTCAAAGATTTCTTCTTGAAGTTCCATGTAAACGGGCACTTTATTTCTTAGCACTTTACTGTACCACAGCACATAATCCTGTGAACTTTGTCTGTGATATTGTTGGTGCTTGAGGTTTCAGCAATGATGATATTTAGTTGAGTGGTATTGAGATATTGAGATTGGCTTTAATAAAATTTAATTTCCTTCTTCTGTTAGCTTCAGTTTTTGGCACGGCTGACTCAGGTGTCAATTGTCTGTTGATGTGGCATTGAACATGCGCTGGCATAACACCTAGGAAGTTTAACTCGGAAGGAAAGTACTCGGAGAACTCAAACCAGAACCACAGAACCTGAGTTGCTGGGAGTATGAGAAGCTATGTATGTATGCAGTGTTAGAGTTCAGGACCTGAATCCACCCTGCCTGGGTTCCTATCCAGTCCCATCAGTTACTAGCTTTGGTGGATTCATAGCTTCCCCAAATCCATGCTCTCTACAATGTGTCTTTGCTCTTCCCATCAAGGGATAGAGTCTGTTTCCCCACCCCATGAATCTGGGCCAGCCTTGTAGCATGCTCCAGTCAACAGAATGCAGACAAAGTGACATTGGGTCAATTCCAAGGCAAGGCCTCAAGAGTTCCTACGTACTTCTGCCTTCTCTCTCTCTGCGAACAGGCCAGAGCTGGCCTGCTGGAGTCTAAAAGACCACAGGGAGGGTAATGGAGGCACCTCAGCCAACAGGAGTCAACAACCAGAATCAGAGGTGCCTGGTCAATCTGACGTTGATGGGAAAAACAGAAGGAGCTCAGCCAAGACCAGAAAAACTACGTATCTGAGCCTAGCTTAAATTTTCAAGAAGTTTGGGAAGTTTCATAACTCAGCAAGAGCTCACTGACATATCAGTGATGTGATCATGGATGCCTTGCTTAACCTTTCTGTACCTGTTCTCTCCACTGTGAAATGGGCATAATCATGTTCCCTCAGAGCCATCTTGTGAAGCTCTCAGCCTAGCACCTTGTGTGCAGTGACTGGTAATAGGTACCAGTCATTACACTTCAGGACAGATTTGCAGTAAGGCTCAGTCTGAGCTGATTCCCGAGTGTGCTGGTAACTGGTATACAGCTGTTGGATACTTCAGCCTATAACTATGTTGCTCTGTGAGGGAAAGGAAATATGGGTAGGTGGGTGTAAGCCAGGGATTTTTCTCCCAGTTCTAGGGAAAGAGGAAGAGGGAAAGAGGCAGGTATTATCTTTGGAGGGAAGTCTGCGTCAGTTCCCAGAGGTGGGGGCTCCTAAGCCAGAGGGCGGGGGAGGGGGAGGTGTTCCATATCCAGGCTGTTTGCTCTGTGCAGCGAGACTCTGCTTTCACTGGCTGTGCAGAATCTAAGTTTTCTGGATAAAATAAAGCAATAATTAATTTTACAGAATTGGGTGCTTCAAAGTATAGGAACATCAGATTGATGTTTATTCTATGTTACGTTGGGGCAGTTTTGGCAAATCTCACTCTATCAGGTTTCAGCAGACCCAGACACAGAAAAGTATCTTCCCAGACTCTGCCCTTAGTACTTTCCAGGGCCTGGGAAGGGCTGAGGGTTTGGGCACTGAAGGCGCAGAGAAGAGAGGTGGTGTCAGGTAGTGAAGGGCGGGCCCACCGAGCATCAAAAGACACATGGACATCTAGCAGAGGGCTGCTGTGTCCCTGCTGCCAGTCACAGCTAATCTCCTTCCAAGATACAGCTCAATTTTTCCTTCGTGAGGAAATAAACCTCCAGAGAGACGAGCCCATATTATCTGCTTTATAGAGTTATTGTTTGCCAATTATGGAAGAGCCTGTTTGCATACTAGACTGTATGTTTGGTATTTACAGAGCCATCAAATATCAGAAAGGCATAGTTCCTTCTTCAGGAAACTTATACTTCTGCAGTGCTCTGCCACTCTGTGTGTTAGAATCACCTGGGGGCTTACAAAAAGTGATGTCAGGGCTCCAGAGCAGTCTGATTGAACAAGAATCTCTTGGGGGTAGAAATGGGACATTGGTATGTTTCAAATATTCCTCAGCTTTTCCTAATGTGCAGTTGGGGTTGAGAATTGCTAACTTGAATGGCATGTACTTTTCACATCTCAAATAATAAAAAAGGTAGGGTGGATCCAGAGTTAGTTAATTTACAGCTTAGTTATTTTAAGAACTCATGTTCTTTCCATAGGTGTTCTCTGCCATCTTCACCATGTTGGTTTTTGTTCTCAGACTCATGGTCACAAGATGGCTGCAGTGGTGCCAAGCATTACTTCCTCACCAGTTGTATCTTGAGACAGACAGAAAAAGTATGATGTTTTCACACACATTTCTTTTTAAGAGTGAAGAAAACCTTTCCCAGAAGTTCTCCAGGAAATTTCCCTCATAACTCCTTGTCCAGAATTGTGTCACATGCCCAAGCTTAAACCAATCTCTGGTAAAGCAAATAAAACCAACGTGATTGGCTGAGATCAATTCATGACTGACTCTCCTGGGGCCGGAGAGGCAGTCACTGACTCTGAGCACATAGCCAAGCAGAGAATGAACCACGGACAATATTGGGACTTTGCCAGCAAGGAATGTGGGTGTAGGAATGGCTGATGGATTATATCTAGCAGGATAGGTTAGGCTGGGCTATCCCAGCATCTCAGTAGCTCAGCACAACAAAAGTTTACTTCACACTCATAAAGTCTGATGCAGTTTAGATGGAATCTGTCCTTCATCTGGTGACTTAGATACATGCTCCTTTGTCCTGCCATCTTGTGAGGCCCCCATGTCACCATGTGGCCTCCAAGCTTGCTGTGACAGGAGGTGGGAACAACAGTGAAGGCATTTATTTTAAATACCTCCACCAGAAGTGACACACTTCGCGTCTGCTCATTGTCCAGAACTAGTCAACTGGCCCCGACCTAACTCCAAGGGAAACTGTGAAGTGTAGTGGGCACGTGGAGAAATTCATGAGCACTTGGCCACAGTGGGCAACTAAATAAGAAGAAGAGGCCGAAAATGTGAATTGACTTTGGGGGAAGAAATGGGTGCTGGGTCAGAACATGCACATTGGTTGCACGTCCAGCTTTTGCTTCCAGTCTCGTTGGACTCCCATCGTCTCTGCTATGGAGATAGAAATACCAGTCGCCACTTGCACTGACGCATTAGGGAGATTTTTGCTTATAGCTTAAAAAAAAATTATAAAGAGCCTCTGGGCACCTCGGGGGCAGGAAATATGTAAACATTTGGTATCATTATCATGCTGTTTGATGGCCCTGAAAGCTCCAGTCATTACTCAGCTGTGTGTCTGCATCCTGACATGGCAATAAGTGATAATACTCTCATTTAGAGAGAAAAAAGATGCTCTGCAGCTTTGCTCAGATTCCTCATGCCTTGGCTCGGGAGCTCTAAAGACCCCTTTCTCAACAAAATTAGTCATTTCTCCCTAAGTCCTTGAATTATTTTCAGAGAGCCATTATACTGACTTATCTGTTTTATCAGAAGGTGGGTCAGGTTTGATGGTGAGTGCAAGTGTGCACCTGTACATCTGCAGGGCTCCATGGGGCTGTGAATTGAATTTGGGGGGTAGTCCAGGGCTTTTGATATAAACATCTTGTCATTAAAAGAGACTATTAACTCTCCCAGGGCAAAGAAGTATGACTTATCCACTCCATATGCCCTAACACAGTCCCGGGTTTACAATAAGAGCGCCATAAATCCAACTGGATAGGAAATATGTGGACTATTTTGTTTCTAGGGCTGGAATGCGCTGAATTCTCAGAGAACTCTTGGTAATGTACAAATAAAGTCAATTTTACTTTGTCAACGTGTGGGTCTCTTCTAGGCAAACTATTTATCTCCGGATGACATCTTTGCCCTGGGCTGACATCACTAAATGCTAGTTTACAGATGGTCAGAAACTACAAAGTAGTTTTAAAACAATGTTGTATCACTTAGCTGAAGGTCACGAATTTAGTGACAGCAACCATAAAAATGCAGCATCACAAAGACATAGGAGGTAAGCAATGAAAGGCCTTTCGAACAGATGGAATGTGTAAGGAAACTCTTGAGTTAAATTTCCTCATATCAGAGTTCCTTAGCTTCTTACTCAGAACTCAGTGACTCCTATTGTACCCAGAGTTCTAAAAGAAATGATCATTTGTTCTCATAGAATGTCATAGCAGCAGTCAATGCAAGCCTGGTTTAAGAAAAGATGATTTCCATGCAAAGGAAGGCAGTCATTTAAAATAATAATATAGCTCTATCTTGAGTAACATGGAAATATGTCCACTTTCTGTTGTTGAAAAACAAGGCAGGGTACAGAACAGCACATAGAGTTGTTCCTAAGGTGTGTGCTTGACACTTATTATAGCAGTGAATTAGACAGTACTGGCTCCTGCCTTCATGGTGAAAGAAAGAGAAGAAACAGGGATTGGATTATATGGGGAAAAGTCCGTGGTTGGTGCTGTAAGAGCACATGTGAGGACTAGCCCTGGGGAGTCAGGGAGGGCTTCCTGGAGGAAGTCACATCCAACAATTATTACACTGTATTGTGCTGCAGTGCACTTGACTGTGTTGTATTGCATCACATCAAATCATATGTGACATCATTAATTACACGATAATTATAATGATAATAACATGTAAGCTAGGACCAGGGAAGGAGGCTGAAATATTTGAAGGGAGGAGAAAATTCTTTGAGACAAAGGGATCTGCTTGTAGAAAGGCTGGAGTGAGGCCATGACTGGAGGAACGGAACGAAGCTCAGTCTGGCTTGCAGTTTCTAGAGAAAGTAACACTAGTACTTTTGAGTATTGAAATTTTGAGTTATATTTACTTTTTTATGCATATCTACACTTTTTGAATATGTATACTGAGCACATTTTATTTTATAGGGAAAAATGCTATAGATTTATTTTTGTTTTGAAAAACAAAGAAGGGCATATTTTTGTTGTCTAGAACATTCACTAAGGTGGTTCAGAAATTGTGTTTTGAAAATGGCATGCAAATTGTACAAACCAAATATAATGAGGAGATTACAAAACTATCCAAGGCTTTAGATTGCCAAAGGAAGATGATTCTCTGCATTGTATGTTATTTTAGATTGTCCACAGAAA
This sequence comes from Daubentonia madagascariensis, assembly GCA_023783475.1. Lineage (NCBI taxonomy): Eukaryota > Metazoa > Chordata > Mammalia > Primates > Daubentoniidae > Daubentonia > Daubentonia madagascariensis. Next base: position 19,046,531 of record JAKFHU010002573.1, on the reverse strand, counting down.
TGTTCCTTTTTAATATCAGGAAAGACCCTGGGAAAGACCAATTGCATAGATTCATTCTTCCTTTTCCCTTTGATAGTAGACCTGAATTGTTCTTCAAAGAAATCTTCTTCCCCCTTGGTGGGAAATTCTAGGACTCCACGCGAGGCCTGTCAGTCTCAAGCCCTTAAAGGAGAAACATTGCTGAACATTCCTTCAGCTTTTCACTGGCAGTGGGAACAACTACAATCCCTTTGTCACTAAAGACTGGCCAGGCTGGTCATATCCTGCCCAAATGACAGGGAGGATGGGGTCTGGGGTGGGCCAAGGAAATTGATGGAAAGTGCCTTTCTGTGTCCTGTAGCCTTGGCTGTTGTCATGGACTCATCCAAAAGAATCAGCCAGGAAGGAGAATATTATTTGGGGACTACAGTTTCTTCATCTCATTTGTGAGTACAACTCGCATCAATTTTTCCTGTATTCTTGTTATGGAATATATTCTAGGATCCTTCGAAAATGAGCAAATACAATAGGGCATGGTTAAGTAGTAAGAGGCAGAGAGGTCCTTAGATGGCTGGTGACAGATGGGGAGAGAGAGTGATGATGTGGCTTAGCCTTGGAGATGGAGCTGCAAGTCATTCCAAAACCAGAAAGAGCCAATCTTCATTTGTTTGGTCCTTTCTCCCAAGGAATTGCAATTAATTCAAACAGACCAGATTTAATTTTCAAGAGTCAGTAGCTCAGAAAAATGTGGGCAGGACCCTGGGCTGGTGGTGGACACAGGAGAATTGTGATATTTCTGTGTAGAAAAGCTGGCACAATACAGCTACTAAATTCCCACTGCCCTTGCCCCTGGGCTGCGGTCCCAGCCTGTAAGGCAGTGGCTCCTCTTGGGGTTGGGGGGTGAATGCAGCAGGCCCTGGAATCCATTTGTGCTCCAAGCATTGCCTCTAGGCTGAGTAAACTAACATTAGTCCTCAGGTACGAGTTTTGAAATGCACGTGATAAATGCAATACAGGCTGCCTCATTTCTAAGTGTAATGAATGCAGAGTAGTTCTCTTTGTGGATTTTCTCATTCCAACAATGCTAACAACGTAATTACCATCAGGTGGAGCTCTGAGAAGTATTTTGTCGTTAAAAATATCCTCATACTTAAAGGTTGAGAATCACTGTTTTGGAGGGAGGTGGCCTCATATGATACTACCTGCCCCTAATTGATCACCTGGGTACAGATTTGGATACCTCCCAAACAGATGATTTTAAGTGGACTTCCATGAAGAACAGCAGCCTGGTGGGTGGATTTAATCGAGGTTCTAAGGTCTTATTCCTTTGATTCCTCCTGCCTCTCCTTTTCTTATTTAGCACTGGCTTTTCCTCTCCTTGCAAACTGCACTCCTTACAGATAGCATATGTGATGTCACCTAAGTAGGACTTCAGCTAGAGTTGCAGACATCCAGATACAATTTCACAGCAAGCCTGTAAAATCTCCATTTGATTTGATGATACCATCAACAACTGTAACTAACACAGAAACAATGTGAACAACAAGAAGCCTGACATTTATGGGGCTTTTGAAAATGAGATGGTGCCTTTGCCAAACCCAGCCAGTCCATTCTGCAGGGACTAAACATGCAGATTAAGTGCCGATGGAGCCACCTATGTGCAGAGTAGCAAGACAGGTGGGGAGGAGAAAGTGAATACAGATTTATCTAGGACAAGACTGTAGGACTCTGCACATCCCCTGCAGTGCTTCTTAATAGGAGCTGACTGCTAGTATTACTTTGGGAATTTCTTAAATACGACGCCCAGGCCCCACCTAGACCAGACCCAATCAGAATCTCTGGGGTGGGAAGTGAGCATTTGAATTTTTTAAAGCTGTCAGTGTAGTCACCTTAATGGGCATTAGGGTCCCCTGGAGAGCTTGTTAAACACAGATCAAGGAGTCCCATTCCCAGGGTATTGGATTTGGCACGGCTGGGTAGTGCATGAGAATATGCATTTCTAACAATTTCTTAGGTGACGATGCTGCTGTTCCAGATAATACACTTTGAGATTCACTGCTCTAAGCTCTTAGAGTACCAGATGAGAGCCTATAACCCCACTCCACAGGGGCCTCAGACATTTCCTTGTATCCAGAAGAACTTTGAAGATAGGTCAAATTTAGTAGCATGTTTTCCTTGGATAGCCCTAGCTCCAGGAACAATTTTATGGAAGTCACAAATGGCTTGATCAACAATCCTTCATTGCTTATGCTAGCTGGTATAACAAGATTGTCATAATTATTTCCCTACACGGACTCCATTTATTGGAGTTGCATAAATTTATCTCACATTGCTTATGTGGGACATATAATGTAACTATAGTGTTGGGCTGGCTGTCATTTGGCCATGGGTTTTTCCTGTCCTTTTGGCCTTCAACTGTGTGCAAGCTGGGTCTAGGGGATGGGATTGTGGGACTGTTGACTTAGTGTCATAGCTGTCACAGTGCATATTGATTAATACAGCTGGGTGAGTCAGGATGGAACCAGGTAAGATCTGCCCCCTGAGTGGGGACAGGTACCAGAAGCATTTTTGGAAGAAATTTCAGTGACTAAGACATGGCCTCTCTGATGGTCTGTGCCAGAGAGGGGCATTTCAGAATGTTGGGGATGGCAGGAAGCATGATGGGGGCATTCAGGAAGAGGTGAGGTTTGGAGACCCAGGCAGATGGCGCCAGTGAAGGTATGAGGGTCTCTGTCAATAGGGTAGACATCTACCAGAACTCTGAGCCAGGACTGATGAGAGTAGGATAGGGCTTCCGTCCTTTGGGCATGGAGTGCCAAGCAGGGATTAAGGTGGGAGAATGGGGCAAGGTCTCTGTCTGGCACAGTGCACCCACTCAGGAAACAATTGCTGGGAGAATGCAAGATGTGGTACGAGAGAGAGCGTTCCTTCTCAAAGCATCCCAATCCTGATGCTAAATGCATCTCCCACAGAGTCCTCTTTGAAGCACAGCATGGTCAGAATGAACTCTTCTAAGAATGCTAATATTTTGGTTCATTTAGCCTTTGTAAGTCAATAACATTTTTGAAATCCATTGAACCTTGGGAAGTACAGTGCCTTGAAATTTGGTGGTTTAATTAGCCTTTACAGGCTAATAAAATGTATACTGGTGACACATAATTTATCTTTTGGGACAAAAGCTGGATTGGGATGTGGAGTGGAGTGAGCCATGATTTGTGTTAGAAGACTAGGCACAAGGTTATGTTATAGACGTTGGAAAGAAAACAGGTACAACGCTCAAGGTGTTTTCATGCTGTGTCTTTTCCTCCATCTGACCCTGGATTGTGCTGGAAGCACAATTTTGCCTTGAATTTAGGCCATGAGATTGCTGAAACCAGAGGCTTGATTTTCCTAAAATGCAGCGGAGTGGCATTCCTTGCTTTTGGGCTTGCAAGGGGGGGTTGGGTGTAAACAGCGAGTGTCTCAGCCACCAGGGCTGTGCTGGGGGCTCCCTGCCTGGGACAGCCCACATTCCCATTTATTCTAGACCCCTTGACTTTGAGGTTGGCATTTGGAGCATGTCCCATTGCTGCAAAAGGGAACATTAGCGAGACAGACATTTCCCCATCTACAGTGTGCGTCATCATTATGAGGCCAAAAGCTGTGTGCCGCGTGAGTGCACGCATGCCTGCTGCTCCCATCCATCACCTGCCTGCCTCTGCAGAGCCTGTCCTACAGCCTGGCCAAGCCACCTGCCCCGCAGGGGAGGTGATGTGCAGGGGAGGGGAAAATCTCTGTGTTTGCTTTCCAGGTTGGGCTCTCGAGCCTTCCCTGCCTTGGAAAGTGAAATGGAAACAGCTGAGAGAGACAGGTAGCAAGCGGAATTACTTCATCTGGAGGTCAGTGCACCTGCAGTGGGGAGAAGGAAGGAAGAAGAGGAAGTGAGGGGTGGCGGTGTGCGTGCTGGGGGGCCCAGGCGTGAGGCTGTCAGATGGGAAGGCCAGACAGGTTATTTCTAACTTCGCAGAGGCAAGGGCCCAGCGCTCCAAGATGCAATTGTTTCTGTTTTCCATCATTAAACAATGCACCACAGAGAATTTCCATTTAAAATAAGATTAGCCAGGGCATGACCTATTTTGGTCCTGAAAAAGCTTCCTGGTTAGTGAAGGTCAAGGAAATTCCACAAGGCCCCTTAGAGAATGGAGAGCTGGCGGAGATGGCAAAGGATGTTTTTAAATAAGTGGTTTAATTCTCTTAATTTTTCCAGGTCTGCTTTGCTAAGGCACCTCACCAAGCTGATTTATTTGCTTTTAAGACAAACCTATTCCAAACTTCTGCTCAAATAGGAATCCTGAAAACTGACATGGTACCTCCTTGTGTAGGAGCCTGGTCAGCCTCCGACAATAGGGGCTGTGTAATCCTGGCCTTGGGCCCGGATGCGGAAGAACGAGCAGTTTCTTCCACTAAGGATGAGACAAGGTGGGTTATATTCTAGCAAGAAGGATTCGTAAGACTTTTGGAATTGAAATGTAATTCATTTTACAAAATAGACGTCCCAAAATCCAATTAGAAACTCAGGGAACTGCAGATTAGCACATTCAAACTCCACTATAAAATTTATCACAGAGAGAGGCAATCCTATATCACACTTTGCTCCACCTCTGATCCTCATTCTGGAGGCAATTAATTATCTTTAGCACTTCACTGTTTCTCTGCCATTTACTTTTGTATTTCTACCTACTATGGATGTATATTTTGATTTTTGATTTTTCAGTGTTAGATATTATCCATTGGCTTCCTACTATAGAAGATAATGATTTAGCTCTCTCACCTGGCCATGTCTTCTCTACTCCATCTCTCAATAAATCTTTTAAATTCAACATCTGGTGTTTATCTTATTGGGAACACATAGAGTCACAACTGATAACTCATATATGTATATGCACAAACCTATGCACACATGCATATATGTGTACACACATATATACATACATACATGTATGTGTGTGTTCTGCCATTCTGGAATCTCCCTCCATCATCATTTTAGCAGTTCCCTTTGCCTGTCTCCTATATTGGATCTCCATTTCCTAGTTTCCATGTCTTCTCGTTTGTTGTTTGTTTTTTTGTTTAAGTGAAGATCATCCTCGTGTAGCTTCCTGAGAAAGGGTGCATGGTAAATATACCTTTAAAAACATGTGTGACTGCAAATGTATTATTCCACCCTTCACATTTGATCAGTAGTTTGACTCAGTAGAATTCCAGGTAGCAAATAATTTTCCCTTAGCATTTTGAAGGTATTTTCCTCTTCTCCTCCTTATCCCCTCTGTTGCTGCCGCCGAGAAATGCGATGTGTTTCTGATTCCCAATCCTGTTACTGACCTACTTTTCCTCTCTGGAGGCGTTTAGGGGCCACACTTTATTCCCAGTGTTCTGAAACATCACCATGAGTCTTGGAGTGAGTCTTTTTTATTTCTTTGAACTGTACTTGGTGGGGCTTTTTAATCTGGACATAAACCCTCTGGTTCTAGGATATTTTCTTTAAGTAATTTTTTTGATAATTTCCTCCCTTCCTTTGTTCCTGCTTTCTCTTTCTGGAGCTCTGTTAGTTGCTTTGCCCGGATCTACATGCTGCTTTTTTTGGGTCTTTTCTTTCCCTTCTATTTTTTGCTTTTTTGGTTTTACTTTGTGGGAGATTTCCTCAGCTTTATTTTCCAGAAGTTCATTGAAATGTTCATTTCTGCTCCCAAAATTTCAAGTTCTCAATAATTTTTCATATCTCCAGTTTCCTTTGAAAAATAACGCCATGTTTTTGTTTCATGGTTGCAATTTTTTTTTCTTGTCACTCTGAGGATATTAATTGTAGTTCTCTTTGGATGTTTTTTCCTGTTCCCTATGTACTCTATTTTCTCTGAGTTTATTTTTTCTGTTTATTATTTTGATTTCTAGCTGTCATATTAGATCCTTTTCTCAGATGTTTGAGGGTTCTTGGCTTTCTGCTCAGTTTTATTTTTAATTGAAGCATATAAAAGTGATGGGACGCTGCCTGCATTGGTGGGACTTGCCAAGGTGGGCTTCACTTTGGGGGACTGTGCAAAGCCATTTCAGTGGGGAACTTCCAGCTGTTTCAATATCTGGAGGGCATTTTTTAAAAATGGGATTTTGATTTTCTGCAGAGAAAATTTTTTCAGTTTTCTGCCTGGAAGGTGTAAACTTGACTGAGCATTTATGGAGGTCAGTGGGAAAGGGGGCTAAGACTCTTACCATTTACCATGGAGACTTTCTCATGGGCCCTGTTTTCAATACTGCACTCTCAGCCACAGAGGGGGCCTGGAGTCCTGAGTTCAGAGTCCCTTTGAATTCTAACCACCCAACCCTCCAGTGTTCTGCTGGAGTAGAATAGGGGCATTGCTTGCCAGTGTGCACTAGAGTGGGATGGAAACTTGCGAGTCTAGTTATGTTCTAGACCTTCAATCTGTTTAGCCCCATCCATGCCCTCATGTTTTGGAGGTACTTTACGCCTCTAATCCCCGAGGCTTTCTGATATTCTGCAGGATATGCAGACTTAATTTTGGCTTCTTCTACTTCCAGCTTAGCTTTCAGGGTTTTTTTTTGCTGTCTACAACTTTATTACAATTTCTTACCCTTTTGTTTTCTAAATTTTGTTGCTATCATCTTCTCTCCCTTCTTTGTCTTGTTAAGTTTATGAACTCTCTTTTAAATTCATTGACTGAAATTTTAGAGTTTTTTTTTAAGGAAGCACAGGTAAATACATGTATTTGGTCTGCCATGTTCAACAGGCAGGCCCTTCCCCCACTATCCCCTTCATAACTGAGAAAACAGTCCCAGAGAGAGTACAGAATTTGTCTAAGGTCACAGATACATTTAGAGGAAGAGTTTTCATTGCATGTCTCTCAACTTAATCCAAGACTATTTTAGTTTACCTCCTATGTTCCTGAGAAGTTTTGCTTAAGTCATATGGTAATGATGTGAGTCTTGTTTGAAAGGCATTAGTGGAGCCATCACCAGCATTGTCACCAACAAAATATTTCTTGATTTCATCCATGTAACAAGCTTCTATTGAGCACCTACTATGTGCCAGGCACAAGGAGTCCAACAGACACTATCCTTTCCCCTGTAGAGTTTACCATCTAGTGGGGAAGATAGGTATCCAGCAAATAATCACACTCAGTGGAATTTCACCGATCAGCCATGTGACACATTCACATTATTAAACCTCTCCAAGCTCAAATTCGTAGTCTGTGAAATGGTGTTAATAAGACATGAGGATTCAATAAGATGATGCATGGAAGGCACGTAACACAGTGAGTGAGCCCTTGTAAGCTCTTGATTAAGTTTAGCTATTATTATTTTCATTATTAGTAGCTGTGAAGGAAAAGTAGATAGCATTAGGAGGGATTACAGGGGTGCATGTGAGCACAAAAGTGTGTGTGTGCGTGGTGAGCCTGCCCTAGCCTGGGACTCACATACTATGTGCATGATTCCACTAGTTGCTGAAGGCACTTGGTCAAATGTTTTAAAGGAAGCTTGGTGTAACATTTTCCCACAGAGAGAGCAACAACCCTTTGATTTACTGATTGTGTAAATTGTGATTTATCATGGAACTTGTTTGTTTCTATATGCATTTTGGAAATTGAGCCAGTGCCTCTGGTGACCATGAGAAATTATGGAATGTCAAAAGAAGTTCAGACCCATAAAATGAAATTTTATGGGTTGGAACAATGTGGCTATTAGAAAAAGAAAACTGAGCCTGCAGAAGAGGGAAACGGAAGGGGGTTGTATGCAGATATCGTGGGTAGCATTTTACATTAGTCAAACTTCTGGATAAAATATTATAAACCATTTGGGGGCAGGAGGAGAGAAGGAACATCAGTTCAGTAGAAGAAAAGAAGCTATCTGACTTCTGAGTCCCCTACAATGAAAAAAACTGAGGCTCTTGAGAGAGAATAAGCCAACCATGGTGTGAATAAAGAAACAAAGACCACAGAAGAGCCATAAAGATCTCGGGGAGAAGACTCTGGGCAGCAGGGGAGCGGGCTAAGCTTGGTGAACAAAGAAGGGAGGGAACGAGGAGAGAAAAACAAGGCATTTCTGGACTGTTTTGTCTTCAAGTCATGGAGACATGAAGAACTTTGAATTTATAGAAATGTTTCTGGTTTATTAGGGAAAGAATTATGAATATGTAAACATGGAAACATCTTTTAAATATAAAATGTAAACAAATAACCCTGGGAGGAAGGTGTCCTCTCTTTGTATTTCCCTAGAAGGAAAAGTTACATAAATCAATAAAAAATCTGAAGGAACTTGCTGGAAGAGAATTGCCAGTCCTCCTTGGTGGGGCTGGTTATTTTATATATATTTTGACTGTGGCTGCTATGGTTGCTTCTCTTAAGGCTCTTTCTGGACCACACTTTTTAGTTTTAGTTTTTTGCATAAACTTTGCCAAATATAAGTGGTGAAATTTAAAAAGGAAAGCAAGGGACTGATTAGCATTCAATTCAGGATAGTGGTTTCTTCTGGGAAGGGAGGGAGAGAGGAGTGTGTATTGGCAGGAGGCGGATAGGTTGAGCTTTACCAAGATGGTTCAGCTCCCTCCCTGGCAAACCTTTCTTCCTGGAGGACATCTATTTTGTACTTATTGTAGAAAATGACTTGAGATCATTCAAGACTTCATGGATCGACCCCTGGCATGCTTTCCCAAGAGAGGCATTTTTTGTTTCATCAATCTTGCCTCAAATACGATAATTAACTCTAATGAGTACCAGGTCTGGACTCTGAGGCTTTGAACCCTAGATCTCGTTGGTGATGCTCTGGTGCCCGGGGCTTGTCTGGGGCAGGGTTGTGAAGTCTCATGTTCCAGTCCCTCTCTCGCCCAGAAGCAAGGCTGACTATGTGCCAAGACCGTGGGCTTTGGAGTCAGAGAGTCTGGGGCTCAAATCCCAGCTGGGCTACCTCCCAAGTTGTCATTTTGAGCAATTAGCTCTCAGATCCTGATTTGTACAATAAGGACAATAATCCTAGCCTGGAAGGGTGTTGTGAGAATGAGAGATAGGTGCTGCTCAATTGTCACTGTGAGTAAGAACCACAATAACTAGCTCAGATATCTGGCCTTGCTTAAGAAGCATGAACCATCCTCAAATTGCCAGTTCCTGGTAGAACGCAACATGATTTAGCCTACAGAGTTGCTCTTGGGAGAAGTAGCTTGATTGGAGATCACCATCTGCGGTTTGGGGTAATCACCCATGCAACTTTTATTTAGGGTATTTCCCTTCCCACAGCTATTTAATACATATCATTGTATTTCTTGGTGAAAAGTCCTTTTACTGCATCTCAGTTTCAGCTGTGAAATTCAGAGTGAATTTTCTAATAGGCATAGCCTGTGTTTTAAGTTAGACTGTCCCAAACACATCCTCCAAACTGGAATATCAGTCCAGCAATTCTTTTGTCTGATGTAGTAACAGATATAGATAGAAATCTAATTTTATTCCTTTATATGAGATGGATTATAACAATAACCATCCTCATCCATCTGTGTCATTGTCAGCACCTGGAGAGGCCCTTAATGGCAAGGAATCCTATTTTATACTTCTTTGTGTTCCCAGTGCCCAGCGTGGAGATGTCCTGCCTTGAATTATTTAGCCATATATTCAGCAAGGCATTTTCAGGGATATTCAGTGCTGTTGCCTTATTTGGTCCTCACACATCCATGTGTATGCTAAGCCTCACACAACCCGGAGAGAAAACTGAACTTTAGAAAAATTACCCTGTGTGTCTAATTTCCCGAAGGTAATAATTGGCTGAGAATGGAAAATACCTTGTCTTCTGATCCCAAGCAGCATTCTGTCTACAGTCATTTTCTTTCTTTCTTTTTTTTTTTAAACTTTCAGTAACAGAACCTTTTTCTCATGCAAAGCCCAATATATAAAGCTCTCAGAAGAGAGCTGCCCTGGTTGAATTGGGGGTAGAGGATCAGATTGCCACCTGCCAGTTTCCCTTTTGTCCTGCAGGCAGCTGATAAATTACCTTGGAAGGACTAAAAAACTAACTGTTCAAGGCTTGCTACTCTCTCCTAGCACTCTGGGAGGCTGAGGCAGGAGGATTGCTTGAGGTCAGGAGTTCGAGACCAGCCTGAGCACAAGCGAGCGGGACCCTGTCTCTACCAAAAATAGAAAAAATCAGCCAGGTGTGGTGGCGCGCGCCTGTAGTCCCAGCTACCGGGAGGCTGAGGCAGGAAGATTGCTTGAACCCAGGAGTTGAGGTTGCATGCAGCTTGAGGACGCCACTGCACTTACTTGGGGTGACATGAGACCTCTTGGTCAAAAAAAAAAAAAAACCAAGAAAACCCAAACAAACAAACAAAAAAACTGCCCAAACCCACCACTCTACACCATATTGTACTTCTCGGCTCAAAATCCCCTGCAGCTTAGTTACTACTGGGTGAGCACAATTAAATGCCAGCAGTTATTAGAACAGGGTGATTGTAAGGGAGACCTCTCTAGACCCAGTTAATGAGCAACCCTTGATAAATATTCATGAGCAATAATATTTTCCAAATTTTCCTGATATGAGGCTCATTTAGATTTTCACCTGTGATGCTTTTATGTAAACAAGGAGGCTGAAATGGTCAGGGAAGAGTGCCTGGCTTTCAGCAGGTGCACAGTAAGTACTTGCTGATTTCCTTGGCTTGGTTGGTCCTGGGTGAGGAAATATTTGCATGCCTACAATGCAGACCATGCTCCTCCCTCTGGGCATAGCAAAGATATAGACTATCTGGGCCCTGCCCTTGAAGATTTTACAATTCAATCGCAGGCGGAACTTGTGTGCTGAAAAATTAGACAACCCTATAAGACAGAAAGTAATCAAGTGCTAAATCATGTATCGCAGCTACTTGTGCTGTGAGAGTTCAGAGAAGAAAGAGATTAACAGGAGGGAGATAGAATAATGGGGGTTATATGTGAAGCCAAGTGGTCCTTTTTCTGGGTCTTGATAAATTGGTAGGAATTAAAGAGTGAGAGAGAAGGACTTTTAAGGCAGGGGCAGCTCTAGAAGTAAAGACAAAGAGGCAGGAACCACCACGGCTGTGCAGAGGAGAGAGGACAGGGATCTGAATGATGCCAGGGCGTGCTGGGAGTGGGGTATGAGAAATGACACAGGGGGCTCAGTTAGGGCATTAGTACACAGAAGATGCCCCTTATTTCAGGACACAATCACAAGAATGCCAAAGAACAAAAGGAATCAGAGCTCTGGTGACTTGGCCCTGGCTTTTGTGAGTACTCATAGTGGATGGGGTAGAACCATGGTGCGTGGAGCCAGAGAGAGGAGCTGTTGCTTGATCTTATGGGCAATAGGGAGCCATTGTCGGCTCCTGTCGGAAGGCATCATATTTTGGAAAGATTGATCTTCTAGCATTTGTTTGAAAGATTGAAGGCATACTGCCTCCTCTTTGCACACTTTCCAAACTTGAGTCTTCTGAGGCTCGCAAGTTCACTGTGATGATCCAACCTGGGGTTGGTTTTATGAAATTCTTAATAATTACTTCCAGCTAGTTGAGAGCAGTTCCAAATAAATTGTGACTGTTAATCAATCCAAATGCTCTTATGACCAATAATTTGGTAAATGGGTTGAGTTAATAACATGCTAACATTAAAGCATGAAGATGCCTTACTTAGATAAACTGTTAGATAATGTGATGTCCCTCTAACAATATTCCTGTATTGACATTTTTGCAAACACAGAAAGTACATTCAATAGATCAGACTGTTATATCAGGCAGGTACAAAGTCTGACCTCTGTAATGATGATACATTTATGTATTGATTTCTGTGAATAAGGAACTGAAGGACTGCCCCCCCCCCCAAATTCATTTTGTCACCTACAGACTGGGACTCCACAATTCAGAAGGAATACAAGGCTGGGTCCCTGAGATCAAAGTATAGAGAGGCATGGGAAATTAGACAGTGATTTGGTGTCTCACAGTTAGCCAATCACTGTGTTTAAATGATAATGATGATGATGACATATACCATTTACTGGATGCTCAGCATTCAATGAATGAAAACACTTTACATTTTTTATATCACTGAATCTTTGAAACACTCTATTCATCTATGCATTTTTGTTACCTCTGTTTTCCAGGTGAGGCAACCAGGGCTTGGAAATTAAGCAACTTGCTAGTACACCACTAGGAAATGGAGGAACTAGGAATATGAATCTACATCTTCCCAGCCAGATTCTATTTGTTTAACCACTGAATTATCCTGCTTCTCCATTGCAGTGATGAAGATGGAGATTATGATTTCTGTGGCAGATGTTTTTAGTTGCCTACCCAAGACAGAGTTTGTTCGAGTAGGCAATGTACCCAGCTAAAACACTTACCCATGCTCCCTCGCACCTAACGGTGCCCATGTGATTTAATTCTGGCCAATGGGGCACAAGCTGATGGCTTGCTGATTTTCCAGTAAAGCACAGATCCTTTTAGTCCGATTCCTGACTTGAGTGTGGATGCAGTGACTTGAGGTACAATAGCCATTTTGCAACCATCTGGGAAAAGCCAAATGCTAAGATAATGAGGCAAGAGTATAGAAGTAAAGTAACTGGAGTCTTTGATGACTCTCTTGAGCAGCTGCATGGATCTTGGCCTGCCTACATCCTAACTTATTATTATGTGATAAAAACAAATCTTTTACTATTTAATACACTTTTTTTTTTGGAGATAGGGTTTTGCTCTATCACCCAGGCTAGGCTTCAGTGGCACAATCATAGCTTGCTGCAACCTCAAACTCCTGGGCTCAAGTGATCCTCCTGTCTTAGCCTCCCAAGCAGCTGGGACTACAGGTGTGTGCCATAATTCTTTTGTAGAGATGGGGACTCGCTATGTTGCCCAGGCTGGTCTCAAACTCCTGGCCTCAAGCAATCCTCCTGCCTTGGCCTCCCGAAATGTTGGGATTACAGGCACAAGCCACCATGTCTGGCCTATTTAATAGTGATGCTAATCAATAGAATCATCATATTTTTGTAGCACTTAACAAAAATCAGGGTTTTCCAATTGTGACACTTATTGGCATTTTGGACTGAATAATTCTTTGTGGTTGGGGGCTGTTCTGTGTATATGTTTAGCAGCATCCTTGGCCTCCCCACCCACCCATGTGACAACCAAAAATGTATCCAGACATTGCCAAATGTCCCCTAGTGTGCAAAAAAACTCCAGTTAGAACCACTGCCATATTATCTCTCTTGATCTTTTCAAGGGTTATGGAGGTAGGTAGAAATGTTTAACTGATTTAAAAGATGAGTAAACAGAGATTCTAAGATATTAAGTGACATGCCAAGAGTTGCAATATTAGTAAGTGGGGGACCTGGGACTGGAACCCAGGACTTTTGGCTCCAGGTTCAGTCTATTTTTCATTGCAGTGCTTGAATTATTTGTTTTGGTTAAGGCTACTGATCCAATTGGTTGAATGGACCTCTGCTTTAGATGCTGCCTGATTGTCATAAGGAAGTATTGCAGCTGGATAAGGCATAGTGTTCGGTGAACATACAATAACAAGTATAATTTTTTCCCCCTTGCTCACCCAAAGAAAGATGTTACTCAGTGTTTCAAAAGGCGATTGACAGATCTGAGCCTCCTAAGTGTGCTGACATCATCATCCTGACTGCAGTTGGATTGCCTTCTCTTATTTTCCAAAAAAATACTGGTATAAGCAAGCAGAAGCCAAAATTTTCCCTAGATTTTTCTATGCCCTAATGATACGTTGTCCTCAGTCAACCCTTGGGAAGTTTAAAAAATAGTGAAAAAATTCCATTTTGATTTGGTTTGTTTTGCCCCCTGCTTCATTTACTAGGAAAGCCATCTGCAGCACACGCCAGCCACCTACACATTCAGGCCCGTCTTTGAGTCAAATGCCTCATCTAGCTTCTCCAGTGTTTCTGGATTTCTCAACTGGGATTGCCCACTGGGGCGTGATCTAAGTAGATCACCATGAGTTTCAATTCTTGTAAACAAAAGAACACAGATTCTCTTAGGCTATTATCAACCGCCAAGAGAAGTGTTCTTTGGTGAGAATACGGAGCAGGAAGTGCCTCTTGAGGGAAGAGGGTACCTGCAAGGGAGCAGTGCTTTATCGACCCACTTCAGCCTTGACCTTTGGCTCTGCCTCATTTTTTTTTTTTTAAATGGTTTCAGACCAAAAGTCAATTTATTTTTTAAGTGCATCTCTGTCTGGTGTCTTCAGAGAATCCCTGCAAAGACTGCTAGACTTGCTAATAACTATCAAGGCTGAATCATGTTACCTTGCTAACTACCAGCCTCTGTCAACATTGTCTGGGTTTATTTTGGAAAGTTGGGGTTGTTTATGAATAAATTGTGAAATGTTCTTCTTGAAAAGTTGTTCACCATACCATCTTATGACACTAAGGTAGAAATATGAGCACTCCTAAAGGGAATGTTATAAGAAAGGTAAACATCTATTGGTGGCTTTGCCTCATTTTTCTTACTTATTTTTAAATAGATTTTTATTTTTTATTTTCCTATATTGTATGCTATCTTTTTCTTTTTTGAATAAGGATATACTTAAATGAATAATAAATTTATGAACCTACTTTTGTGAAGCATAAACCTATTGCATTGATAGGGAATTATAAAATGATTTTAAAAAAAAACAGTATGGATCTAGTTCAACCTGTTAGCAGACAGGTAAACAGAGAAGATAAAAAATGCAAAATGGTTCATAGATATGACTATGCTCTGTAATCGGAAGACTATCCATTCCATGGCATCTTGGTACTTAATACCAATTAAAGCCATTTATTTATTGATTGAAGAAATATTTATTTCATGCTTACTATGTGGTAGACATGTATTAAACACAGATATTTAAGGATAAATTTAAAAATGATTTTTTTCCATGAAGGAATTCAGTCTGATAGGCCAGTCGGATATAAAAATAACTAATTGTCTAACAGTAAAATGTAAAAGTTTAGAGTACGATAGGAATAGTAATGAAAAAATGATATGAAAGTGACAACTTACATTTGTATGGTGCTTTCTGTCTTTATTATAAAATCTTTATTGTGGACAATTACGACTTTTCCCTCCTCATGATTCTGCTGGAGGGAGTTTCTGTTTCTTTCCAAATGACGGGAAAATGTTGGAGGGGACATTTTCTCCACTCCCTACTAGCTTTCCTGAAGGCAGGATGAGTACCCAATCGATAGTGGGAGCTTGATCTCTTTTGGACCACACTTTTCCTGCAATGTACATGGTTACTGCATTGACAAGGGAACAAAGGCACGTCTCTGATTCTCTTGGGTTCTTAATTCTACTGAGGTCTGGGTTTTAGAGGCAGGTTGATCTGGCCTTCAATATGTACTCAGAGTATATTTTCAGAGTTTACTCTGCCAAAGGCAGATACCTGGTCTAGATTTGGGAAGGGATATCCGTGGCAAGAAGATCCCCTTTTGGTCTTGGGTCCAAGCAACGCTCTGCAATGCCTCTTTACTACGGGACCCTACTTATCAGATGATGATTAACAAAGCTATCCATTGATCTCCCTTAGCAAAAAGGAGATCAATGGATAGCTTTGTTAATGTTTTAAATAACTTTGAAATGAATATTGGCTATATTCATTTCTACCAGTTAGAACCCAGCAGGCAGGAGAGATGAGTTATCAGCATTCCTTATGTTCGACAATCTCCTTTGATGATCATAACAACTTTATGAGAAAGTTGTAGTAGGGACACTTTTCTCATTTTGCACGTGAAGAAATAGGTAGAGACCGAGGTTATGTGGTGTAAAGGAATGCCAGCATCACAGACATGGGTTCAAGTCCTGGTTTTGCCACCTATGAACAAGCTGACCTGGGGATAAGTTTCTTAATTTGCTGAGGCTTAGTTTCTCTCTCAGTTGGGTGGGTAAACTGTGTGGTACAGATACAATATGCTCTAGGAGGGGAGGGACCAGGCTGTCTTCTTTACTGTGGTATCTCTAGTGTCTGGATCAGAGCTGTGCCTATCTCATTGCTTAGTAAATGTTGGTGAGCCAGTGCGAAAATGAGCTCAGAGATAGGAGAGTGCTGTGAGCTTGCTGTAAAAGAAGACTTGTTGTCAAAGGTGGCACTTGAGAAAGATCTTGAAAAATGAGTAGGCTTTGTAAGGAAAGGGGAAGAGGACACTTGGAATGATTAATAAAACCTTAGAAAATATTGTGTTGTGTAAACTGGGAGAGATCTAGTCAGTCTTGTGGATTGCTGTGAATTACAACATGATTTATTCAGCTACAGCATTTGTGACTCTTAGGAAGAAGGTGGAGAGAACGGAATTGGCCCTGCGATTTTGTTTATGGGCCATATAAAATCATGTTTTGCATTTGAGGTTTTCCAGGTCAACAATGTGACAACAATGCTTTTTGAAAGCATGCTATTTAGAATTATTTCTTCTTTCCTAGGGAAGTTGGTGGGTGCATGTGGGGAAAAATGGCAAAATAAAGGACAAGCTTTGATGCATACACAGTTCCCCCTACAAACGCGTTCAAGTCGTCACTGAGCAGCCATGGCACTCTCCATGAATTTAATGAAATTAATTTTTTTCATCCACCACTTTTAATGCTACAAAGTACTTTACAGTGAGAGGCAAAAGAGAAAATGAGATAATGTTTTATGGAACCATGCAGCAGTAAGTTTCCTATCATTAGCAAGATGGAAGAATATATTAAAAACGGCATGGATTAAAAAAAATTCTGAAATAGCAACCAAAAGAAGAAAGTGCAGAAGCAAGATGTGGCTTTCAAAACTCTTTATCCTTTACTGTAAAAATAGCTCAACTTATTGGTGGGATTCAGAGAGCACCGAGGGTGAGTGAGCCTAGGAGCTGAGCACTTACCCTCTCTAGAGAATTTAGTCCAAGGAAAATATATTCATCACTACTAGTTGCTCATTCATAAAGTAGCCTGGTGGAGTGGAGAGATTATATTTGCAGTCAACCAAATTAGTTTCAATCCAGTTCTGCCATTCACTGGCTGCCTGCCTTGGCCACTGTGTGACTTAGTTTCTTCATCCATAAATGGGTATGAAAACCTTTCTCATGGCGTTATCATGAGAATTAGGTTTGTAAGTTGCTTTAGCACACGAGTCAACACATAGTAGGTGCTCGACAAATGCTACTTTCACTTCCACTTTGTTAGTAGCAGAAGGCTGTCAGGTCAGCCTATCACATAATTCGGATCTTCCTTGCTGCAGCTGTGTGGGTGCGCATGTGCGTGTGCATGTGCATGCGTGTGCGTGTGTGGGGTAGGTCATAGGATTGGAGAGGGTCCACTGGATGGTACAGGTTGTCTACCTAACATCCGTTGTTCCTGCATTGCATGCTGGCAGAGCTCCTGTTTTGTCCCATCCTCCCCTAAGTTACTTGGACAAATTTGGATTGGTCTAAGCCCATAATGGTCCCATTCTCTTGACAATTATTCATTTAAGGATGGGCACTGTGACATAAGGGGAATTTTGCCTGGACACTTTTGGGAAAGTTTCTTTGCTCTTCAAAAGAGATGCACGCAAAAGAAGTGGTCACTCTTCTTGTATTGGGTGTTATCATATGCACACAGGATGCATGAAATGGCAAAGTCATCTTGAAACCAGGTCTGAAATTAACTCCAAAACAAAATGCTGTAGAAGGAGATCAGGGATCTTGCTGGTGGTCTCATCTGTTAAAGAAGCCACCTCTGTGGTGGCTTCCCACTTGACATCTATTACGGGAGGTAACACATCCCTTTATTGTTTTAGCAATGGTGATTTGGGCTGTCTATTATCTGTAGCTGAAGGCATCCTGGCTGATACAAGAGGGTTCTAGCATTTGACCCTGAATTTAATTTCTCTTTAAGCTCAGAAAGGAAGATCCTTATGATTTGTTCCCTGGTGCAGCTTTATTTGAAATGGAATAAAAAATAGTTTCCCATGTCAGCCTGTCCTAAGCCAGCCTCCAGAGAAACATTTGGAAACCAGGACATGTCCTGTTCCTATACATAGAGAGATATTTGACTGTGTCTAGTAGAATTGTGAGCTGTTCGGCCTAGACAAGGGAAGGGGAAGTTGTGACTAATTTATGGGGTACCCATTCTATGTCAGAAGTGCCCATGCTAGTCTAGAATCCAGGTGTCTTGAGGTCTTGTCCTGAATTTCTTAAATTGCCTACCCTGACCAAGATTCTCTGATGCCCACAATGAGTAGATTGGCAATTTTCCTATTGAATTCATTTGTTCGTTTAATAAGTATTTAGTGTGCACCTACTGTATACCCAGCACTGTGCTAGGCATTGAGTATGCTGTTCACTTGGTTGGAGCTGCTGCTCTGGGTGTGTCATGAGTGGGTCTGAGACAGCTGATGGGGTGGTCAGAGGAGGCAAGAGCTTGCTTTGCAGGGGATGCAGAGGAGAGCAGGACTTGGCAGGAACACCAGGCCTCTGGGGCATAGGGCCTGAGAGAAATCTGCCTGTAGGCGGGGGTGATGTCTCAGGACCTCAGGACATGCTGCCTCTGTTGAGAACCAACACCTTGTGTTTCAGGGCAGAGTGTGTTCCAAAGGGCTGAGGGAGCTAAAATGTCTGGCTCCAGCGGTAGTCTTTTGGGTGGGTCTGCTTTATCCTGACCCTTCCAGAAAGCATTTAGATGTGGCCCTGTGTTCATATAGTCTTGTGTCTCAATTAGTGGAAAGTTTCTGGAAAATGGCGACTGCTTTTTTTCTTTCATTGTAAATGTCCTTTGGCAATGCTCTGCAGGCCCAGACACCTCCCAAGGGAAGCCCACAGGAAGACTCAGAGAAAAGCTGTGGTGTGCTGGTGAGTGTTTCACAACCACCTCTGGGGGGCAGGGGAATTCCTGATTTGTTGCACTTTCTACTTTCTGTAGAAAGTACTTTTTTTACCCTCACCATGGCTAATTTCAAGCTACCAGTGTGATGTCAACCAATTCCCAAAATTTCTAATAATTTAACAATAGGCTCTTGGGAGCCAGTACAAGGTGGCTACAGCACACCTGGGCTCTATTTCACTCCTGGAAAGAGGCATACTGGGCCACTCATGAAGTTGTTAGCTCCCTAACATTTCTGGAAGGGAGAAGAGTATGAGGCCCCCAGGTGATTTCTGGGGGTGGGGCCAGTATCCCTGATTCTGGCATTAATTTTCTCTACCTTGGAAATATAGGCTGATTTCTGGCCATCTCCCCTCTTCATACCCTCCCCATTTGCAGTTTTTTTTTCTTCTACCTCTGATTAAAAAAGAATATTTAAGAAATAGCTAGAACAAAAGTCTTGCTTTCTGTTTAAATAAGAGGTATTTTTCAGGCTTGTTATTGATTTTTCTGCTATTCCCACACTGCATCAAGTTAGAAAGAAGGGGTTGGCTTTATTTTTTCTGCAAGAAAAAACAAACACCCTTTGGGCTTTTCCTTATACCACGAACTGGTACCTTCTGAAGTGCATTCAGAAGTGAAATGTCACATGTCAGGGTCTGGGGCTGCCTGAAGAGGGTCTCCTATTCCCAACAGACTCTAATTTTCAAAACTGCCATTTTCCTTAATATGATTTAGAATTTTATTTGTTCAGCCTGTAAAGTAGAGCTGAGAATATTACAGACTCGAGATATGAATCCTATTAATGAAACAGCATTTAGAAATGGGAGCATTACTGTCTTGGCTATTATATCTACTATAGATTAATCATAATGTTCTGAGGACCCTGTCCGATTAGAAGCTTATTTTAAATAGCAAATTTCATGTGACTAAAGAGTGCAATTATTGGTTGCTATCTTCCTTGGACAGTAACAAGGCAGATAAAAAATGAACATTTTTTAAAAGCAATTAAGTGGGTGGGAGGCCAATCCTGGAAATGGAAGGAAGCAAAGAAAAAATAAAGAGCTGAAATAAAATGGGATTTGAAAATTAAAAAGCAAGTTAATCTATCATGGTTGTGCAGAAAAACGCCCAACAGTGGGGTGATTACCGGGGCTGAACTTCTGAGGTCTTACGGCCAATGCCTTGCTGCAGATGGGTATCTATTATTTTTGTCCTGTTTTATATGGACTGGAAGCCTTTATTGGAAATCAGAAAGCCAAGGGTTAGAAGTTGCCTCGTCACTTCATTGATGTAGGAATTCTCTGCTAATAACCACACTTGACTAAAAGATGTTAGCAAAGAACATCTTAGGGAAAAGGCAAAATAAAACTGCTTTTTAGAATGAATAGAAAAGAGAGAGAGAGAGGAAAGTGTGAGAAAGAGATGCAGGTTGGAAAATACTCATCTTTAGAACAAGGCTTTCCAGTGGATGCAGCAAAGAGGCCACAGCTCTGGAGTCAGACACATCTGCATGCCAATCTTTCTCTCACACTTTAGCTGTGGGCCCTGGGCAGGTTTCTTAAACCTCTCTGAGCTCCAATTTCCCCATCTGAACAATGGGACCAGCACACCCAGGGTTGTTGAGAGAACTACATGAGAAAGGAATAGAACATACAGTGCACATTCAATAAAACATCGTTTCCTTTTCTGGAGCTTGACCAATCACTCTGAGCCAGAATGCAGTTACAGTAACACTGTACGTGGTGAGCAGCCCTGTCGTATTGTAGTTCCTGCCACAGTCTGATGGGATTCTGTGTGTCAAGGCTGATGGCATCTGGGCAGATGAATGGGAGTTGGAGGTCATTCCAGCCGTCCCTCGGAGACTCACCTGTAGGGAGACACACAGGTACAAGCAATCATGCCTGGGGCAGCAGGTGGGCTTTAGGGGCTTAGGATAAGGTTCACGATGAATCCTGGCTGGTAACTGTCCTTGTCATGAGCTAGTTCCAATCTGTAAACAGGTGGGAGGGAGAGGAAGGGTAATTTATTTTACTTTCTTGATAGTTATTACTGTATTATTTCCTCTATAATTTCAGTACTGACTCATTTCATGAAAAAAAAATCAGCAAACATAAAGAAGCCCAAAGAAGGAAATATAAAATACTCATAATTCTTCTATTCACATGATGACATTAGTGTGTGATTCTCAAACTTTGCATTCTTACTGAATGAGTTTATTCCCTAAGGAATGAGTTCCACTTCTTATAAACCTACATTTGTTTCAATATATACATCATGCTTTAAGTTAAATTACTTAACATCTCCCACTCCTAGGTACTTGAGTACAACTGATTCTCTGGGGCAACTCCATGGCTAATTCTCTGGCTTCTGGTATCAGTAGATAAACCTATATGTCGTGGTTTGGGGTATGTTTTCCAGGCCATTTTGTAATTTTCTGTGCATATATACACTACAAGTGCTTATAGTTGTTTGCTCTGGATAGTTAAAATCATGGTTACTTAAAATTTTTAGTATTTTGCTTGTCTGTTTTTGCTTGTTTCTTTGTAATGAACATATTGCTTTTATAACAAGAAAATATCACATATATAATTTTATAGAATATATATTGAAATCTGCCTGCAAATTGTGTACTGTCTGTACTAGAAATGTAGTAAGGGCAGTGTATACATATATACATATATATGTGCACACACATATACATATATATATTTTATATAACTATATATTTATTTGTATATATGTATGTTAAAAATATATAGTTATATATTATATATGTATATGATTTTTAATGGAAATATATCATGAACATATTTTCATATCAAATACATATTACCATATTATTTTATTGGTTGCATAGTATTTTATTATATAGCTATAATATAACCAACCTTATATTGTTGGGTGTTTGGATATTTTTCCTATATTTTACTATTAGAAACAATACTCTGTTGAATCTTTTCCTATACATTCTTAATTATTTGATGTGTTGTATTTTAAAAGTCAAGTAGTAAGTTTACATTAATGGTAAAATATGTTCTAAGTTTCAGTGTTACGAACAGTGGTTAGGTTCCCAGGCTAGCCCACAATAGTTAATACACAATGTAACTAAACTAGGATTTTAGTACTACTACATTGTAGTGGGTTCAATTGTCACCCCCTCCCCCCAAATATTTTCAAGTTCTAAATTCTAGTACCTATGAATGTGACCCTATTTGGAAAAGGGACTTTGCAAATGTAATCAAGTTAAGATGACGTCATATTGGATTAGGATGGGCTAGATTCAGCAACTTGTCTTCACAAGAGATTTGGACACAGAGACACAAAGAGAATAAGGTCATGTGAAGACAGGGGCAGAGGTTGGTGTTATGCTTCTGTAAGCCAAGGAATGTCAGGAGGCATCAGGAACTGGAAGAGGCAAGGAAAAATTCTCCCCTAGAGACTATGGAGGGAGTGTGGCCATGCTGACACCTCAATTGCAGAATTTTGGCTCCATAATGATGAGAGAATAAAGTTCTGTTTTTCTAAGCCATGCAGTTTGTGGCGCTTTGTTATGGCAGCCCCAGGAAACTAACTTATATACGTAATCACCTTTTGAAACATATTTCAGCATGGAATGAATGTTATAAAGGGCAGTTAGCTTCCAGATAGAGCCCACAAAAATATTTAGTGCCTAATATAGTTGAAGCATAGCACTATCAAGTTTAATGTCGTTTAAAGCAGTCTTTCCATGGAAAGCCCAACCTGTATTCACTGTCAGCAGGAACTCTGCCTTTCTTGGTCCCACACTGACATAGAGACAGTTCCCTATTCTGCCACGAGATGGCTCTTTTGGCAGCAGGTTCCGAGGTGGGAGGATCATACATTAACTCAGCCAGTATTTAATGACCACCTACTGTGCTGGTATACAGGGGTGAACCATGTGAGTTCAGTCCTGCATGGGGTGTACAGTTTGGGGGAGGATGGCGCAAATAGGCGTTTTGGGACTGATGAGGTAGGCTCGGAGGGGCGGTGTCTGGCTTCAGTGGGAAGTTGCTAGAGATGGGGTGGTTTGCTGGCATCAGCCTTCATAGGCAATGCCAGCCATGTGGGGATACTGACAGGGGTAGATGGGCGAGAGTAGGGATGGCTGTGTCTGTTAGACAAAGAAAATCTAGAAAGTTGAGTTGTTGTAGCTTGAGGGATTGCCTTTGGTATACACATGAGAGAGAAATTCTAAGAGGTCTCTGGCAGATTCACCTAGATTCTAGCCACTTCTGTATCATTTTTAGTACTTGCTCTACCTTATTTCTTATTTATACCAGGCCAAGAAAACCTATCTATGGCTTAAATTTGATTACCATACATTTGTAGGATTGTTAGGATTGTGTCCTTGAATTCATTTAATTGGCCTAATCCATTCAAGCTTAGTAACTGAATGCCAGCAAAAATAAGCCATTAGGCAATGGCTTGCTTTCTGGTAGGAAGATTGATTTAATGTGGTAAAGTGATGTTTTAGAGTCATCAGTTAATTTCCTTTATGTCCCACATGTTAATTATCTAAGGAAACAATTTTACACCTAACTGAAAAGGATGAAACAAGATGTTGATTCTCATGGCAAATTATTTAGAGCAAGCAAATTTGGGAAAGTAATCCAGCAGCAGTGACTTTAATACTCCTGTTTAACAACAAGGCAGATGTATATCTGCCTAACATCTCGAAGGGAAGGATGTCGATGTTCCAAGGCCAGGGTAAGGACAATATGATATAGACAATTGCTAGGCAATGTTGAGAATGGGCTTAAACCTTTCCTAGGAATTGTTCACAGCTGCTTCATTATCTAGTTTACCTAAAATATTAGGTTTCTCAAATGTGATGGCTTCTAATGCTAACTTTATTTTTTTTGTAAAATTACTTAAATATGTGCAAACATAAAATTTTGTGTGAACCCTTTAATAGCTCCTAGACAACTATAAAACCCCGTCGCATTTACACATTAAAGTATTACTCTTAACTTGAATTTTTTTTTTAGTTTGTAGCTTTATTTGTATTTAATATGTTTGACAATGTTTAGCTGAAATCAAATCTTCACTCTTCATGTGAATTCGGTTCTATTAGGTTCTCCATGCCATTGACACAGTGTTTTTTTGTTCTCTTCACATCACATCACAAGCATTTTATTCATTTGTTGGTCTTGTTTCTCCTTCAATTTTTAAGTTAACATTTGAATAGTATTTTTCGGTGGCTATATGCATTCTGGTACAGTCATTCATGCATTGCTTAATGATGGGGACAGATTCTGAGAAATGTATCGCTAGGTGATTTCATCATTATGCAAACAACATAGAGTACACTTACACAAACCTAGAAGGCACAGCCTACTACACTTATAGGCTATATGGTATAGCGTATTGCTCCTAGGCTACAAATCTGTACAGCATAATTGTCCTGAATATTGTAGACATTTGTAGCACAGTGGTAAGTGTTTGTCTATCTAAACATAGCTAAACATAGAAAAGGTATAATAAAAATACAGTATAAAAAATAAAAAATGGTACACCTGGATAGGGCACTTACCATAAATGGGGCTTGCAGGACTGGACGTTGCTCTGTGTGAGTCAGTGAGTGTGAGTGGTGAGTGAATGTGAAGACCTAGGACATTACTGTACCCTACTGTAGATATTATAAACACTATACACTGAGGCTACACTAAATTTATTAAAAAATAAAGTAATTGTGCTATGATGTCATGACGTCTATGATGTCTCTAGGTGATAATTTTTCAGCTCTATTATAATCTTATGGGACCACCATCGTATATGCAATCCATCATTGACCAAAATATTGTTATATGGCACATGATTGTATTTATAGTTTGTATTGCATGCATGTTACTAAGAAGGAATTTTCAAGCTCAAAATCAAAACCTGCAAAGGCCATGAAGATATATGTAACATATCTCACCAAAAGTTTGGGATATTTCCAGTTCTTGCAGAAAGGTTTTATTGTGGTGGTGGGGCTTGAAATCAAGACTTTTCAAGGTGTTTAACCCTTCGTAAATGCTAGTGATGTTACCTAGATGCAGCTTGGCTTAGAGAGCTGCTCCTTCCCTAGCATAGCATGATGGTACAGGCAGGGAACAAGACAGACAAAGATGGAAGGAGGGAGTGTAGTTGAGGTAGAAAGGAAGGATACCGTAGCATGAAGTCTGTGTGCCCCTGCCCTCTAAGATATGACTCATGCGGAAACTGTGACTTTGACACTGCCATTGCAACTGACTGTCCAATGTAATGTAGCTGTAAGGGGCAGAAAGGTTTCTATTAATAGGTCATAGTAAATATGAGAAGGCCTGGGTCTAAATCCTCGCTTTACTGCTCATAGCTGAGTGACGTCGGCACAGTTTTGGAAACACAGGCTAGGCTGCTAGGACCAGAGTTCCCAAACTCAGTGGCTCAAACAAGGTGGATGTTATAATTATCCCTTGAATAACAGTCTAGGTGGGGAGTCCAGGGCTGGCATGGGGGCTTGAGAACATGGGAGAACAGGCTCCTTCCATCTTGTTCCTCTGTCAACCCTGACTTCATCTGCATGGTCAAAGACAACAGCCACTGTGCTCACATGTCAGTCATAGGCAGGGAGGAAGAGGAGGAAAAGGGCACACTTCCTTTATCTTATGACCTGGAAGTCACATCATCAGTCATGTCATCATCTAGAATCTACCACACGGTCATGAATGTCACAAGGGAGGCCAAGAGAACAAATGTTCCTAGAGAAGAAGAAAAGAAACATATCTGGGTGTGTGTGTTGGGTGGGAGGATAGGAGGGCAGCTGGCAGTCTCTGCCTCAGCTCCCTAAATGTCTGCCCCCATCTTTCAAATAAGGATAATGCTGGTCTACTTCACAGGGTGGTGGTTGTGAGTATTACATTGGAGTTTCCATGGAGAGTTCTTGGTGTAGTATCTGCCATTTAGCAAGTGCTAAGGAAGATAAGCTGTTGGCCACAGGCATGGGCAATTTTATCCATCAGTGAAGCGTCACCCATGGCTGCAGCTTCCCATCACATCAAATGATGTACAGTGCTCTAGACATTCAAACTGTGATTTTAGTAACCATGATGATTGGCCAGAATGCCACTTTGAGGCCATGCTGTGCAGAATGCTTTGTGGTCGACACCACGTCTGTGCAGGCAGCATGGCTTCTAGAGCTAGACCACCTGGGTTAGACACATGCCTCTGCCCCTTAAAGCTGTACCATTTGAGGCAGGTTACATCACCTCTCTCTACTACCTCAGTTCTTCCATTTCTAAGATGAAGCTAACAGCAGCTTCTGCCTGACGGGATAATTACGTGGACTATTATTTGTGAAGTGCTTGTAACAGCATGGAGCACATAGAAATTGCTATATAAGGTAGTATATATTAAATGAATAAAACTATTAATATTACAGGTATACAGTTTAGTCCTGGCATTACATACCTTCTCTTCTACTAGGTCCATCAGAAAAGGAGGTTGATTCCTTACTTGCTCCCTAAGATGAAAGCGCCATTAAGGAAGGAATTTGTCTTTCTGTTTGACGGATGCCCAGGGCCTGGAACAATACCTGGCCGTTCATAGGCATTTGATGAATAACTGGATTCTGAAGGTTTGATGTTCCTAAGGGAAATAACATGTGTCAGAACTGGCCTGACATCCTACTCTCTGTTTGTGTCACCTGCTACTAAGGAGATAGTCTGCCAACACAAGGAACCAGCCATGATCTTCGAGGAAAGTCCAGGACATCAAACCTCTGGCATGGAGCAATGGAAAGAAGAAATAATGGTGCTGGGGTTGCAAATCCTGGGTTCAAGACCTGGTTCTGCCCCTAGCTACCTGCAGGACTTTGGGAGCATGGGGGATATAAATGCTTTAGTTTCCTCATCTGTAAAATGGGAACAACATTTACCTTCTTGGGCACTTTGAGAAATAAGTATGTCAATTCATTAAAAATGTAGGGTGTGTCTTATGTGTCTGACACAGTGAATGTAATATGTCCATCTTTGTGAAGGGGCCTTGCTAAATGTGGAGCAGGTCCCCATGAGAGGGAATATGAGGAAATATGATCCATAACATGAAGGAACTTGGCCCATATGAGGCTGCCCTTGGAAGCAGGGAAAGGCCTTGAGTTGGACATTTTACACTGGGACATCTAGTAATCTCTAACTTGTATCTGAAGAGAAGGCGGCTGCTTTTTGTGATGTGAAATCATTTTGATCTTTAGGCACAGCATTTGCTTCCAATTGAAATGTTTTTTTCCAACACAGGAAGATTCTGTGCACTATTATGAGAAGGCTGGCAGACCATTTTTGAAGTGATTGTAATGTGATTTGCTGCATACATCAGAGTATGAGGTAGCTGTGTGCTGCGTGTACGGCAGGCAGATTTGGTTTCAAACTCTGGAGGCAAATAAAGGAACGCTAAGAAACAAATATTAAAAATCTGAGCAAATGTGAAAATGAAAAAAAGGGGGATGGGAAGGGATAAAAGACAGGACAGAGAGGATAAACAAGCAGGCTTGCTTTTGGCATCCTGCTTTCTACTTCTAACGAGCTTGGACCATCACTGAATGTTGTTTTGGTGAGATTTGCCTCACCTTGGGGACGCAAAGCCAGAAGCTTTCCTTGATAATGCACAGAATAAAGAAATCTCATTCATTACAAATGGGAGGAGGAACAACAGAGACTTTGATGTCTTTAAAATCAATTCAGCAAAGATTATTCCAGGCGGGGGTTAGGAGCAACGAGGAACAAGGACATGGCAAAATTCTAATTCTGCAGGCAGGGAGCCTTGGGCACAGAGAACTGTTTTGCAAGGCATAATTTGGGTCCCATGATCTGACCAAATGTTCCTGGGCCAGGTTCACCTCCAAGAGGTGTCCCCGTTGCTGTTGCTCCCCACACAAGACTCTTTGGGCTCACTTTTATCCACAGTGCTTCTCTCTTTACCAAGGGGCTACAAACCAATCCCCTGTTTAATCCATGCTAAGCAGGGGTGACTCTTTCATGCAAGTGACCTCTGATTTTACTATCCAAGTATTAAAATAATGGCCCTCTGGAACTCTTACGGTGGAAATTCTTACGTCAGCCCCAGCTTGGTTGGAGAGGTATTTTGGTGTCTGGGCAGGCTCAGGGTGGGGAGGGGGCAATACTTTGGTGAAGGCACAGCTTTGCGCCATCTCTAAAGCTACACTATGCTGGCGGCTGATGACTTCATCCATCAGCAGGACACGCACTATGGCAAAGAAACTGTTGACAATCATGATGAAAAATGAAGACACAGCACAAAAAACATGATCCAAGAAGAAAGAGAAAGCTCCCTCTACCTGGTAGACAGGGGATTGGGCACGTTAGTATCCGTTGGAAGGGTGGAATCAGTTCAGACAGTTTTGTTGAGATGACATGTCCTTCCAGGATTATATAAAGAATAGACATTCATTAACTCAAAAGGCCATTTAGTGAATACTTTCTGGTGCCAAGAACTATGGTGGGGCCTAGGAGTTCAAAGATGGATCTTGGAAATAGTCCCTGCTACGAAAAACACTAGCTAGTGGGGAGACAGACATGCAAATACACATTTGCCATAAAATTATCAGTCTAATGGGGCTTGTGTAACAGAGAAGAAGTCTTATTGGGAAAACGAGAGAGGAGTTTGAAAAAAGCCTCCTAGGGGAGATGTCTTCTGCTTTCTCACTGGAATGAGCATAATTGTGTCATCCTAACAAATTGATAGGAATACTCCCCCCGCCCCCATAGAAACACTTTATTCTACCTGTAAATGCCAGAAGGCTGCAGGTGGCAGCAGTCTCAGTTCTAGAATTCTCTTAACCCTGGTCACAAAAAACTAGGCACTGAATAAGTGTTTCTAGCAATGAGAATGAGTGACCTAGATTTATTCATTCTGAGAAAGACAATGAAGACACACTTCTTTCTGGAGGAAAGCTCGGGAGATGGAAGCAATAAGATGAAAAGGATTCAAGGCAGAAACAGGTAAAATATTTAATAAACTTATAAAGAAAAGGAGTGGAAAGAGCCATTGTTAGAGAAGCCAGTGGAGAATTTAAATGGCAGTTTTATGGCTTCGGTCTCTTCCAACCTCTGCATCTGATGTCGGCGGTGAACTCTGATCGTTTTTTCTAGTATGGCCCGTGAGGTCCAGCTTTCTCTTTGCAATCACCCGAGCCCTGCTCTTGACCTTTGTAGCCAAATTATATGTACACAGAGGACAAATTAAATCACAGGAAGGTACTTCTGCAATTGCGTGGGAAGAGGACGCGACAGCCTGATGCTACCTTGAGGAGATGGCCATTTGGGGCAGATGCAGGTGTCAGTGTGGGAAGCAGCAGGTTGCAAGAATGCAGAGCCCCAGGCTCCCCTCCCCGCCTCCCTTTTCCAGAGGAGAAACATACCCAACAAGTCAAACTGGACATATGGGAGATAAAAGAGGCTCAGGGCGTCTCTGTCCATCAAGGTTGCCTGTCAAACCTGCTGTCAGAGTACGTTTGGGGAGATGCCTCCTTATAGGGCTGTTGTGAGCATAACTGAGTTAATATATGAAAAGCACCTGAGACAATACCTGCCAGGCTCTTAGAAAGCGCTACATAAGTGTTGGCTGTTCTGTCAGAGGTTGAGGAATTTCACATATATAAGATGACAAAACCTTAAGAACTTCAAAAGTGTACATATTTTAATAATAAAACTGAGTCCTAAAAAGAGGGTGTGTGTGTGTATGCACACTTGCACGCACATATGCTGAAAATGTTTGATAAAATAGGGATTTAATGCCTCCTTTATGTGCGAGCTCTCTAGACAAATTAATAAATAGCTGTAATCATAAGAAAAGTGCATCCTCCCACCTGGAGGCAAAGAAGTCTTGATTTTTGGTTCTGTAAACATGGAGGTCATGGTCCTAGGATGTTAAAGCTGGGATGACCCCAGGTGTCTCCTACCAACCTCTGGCTTTTATAGATGAGAAAACATACCCAGAAAGCAAGGCTTGCCCAAGACTACATGGTCAGAAAGAGGCAGAGGCAGAGGCAGATTATAGATTCTAGTAGCTTGGGAAGAAGAGGACAGTGGATTGCCTTCCAGCCCTTCTGACGTAGGCAATGGATATTGGCCCTTGAGGGCTGGGACAAGGGCTGGCCAAGCACATATTAGCTCAGAATGTAGGGGATAAAGATGACCTTGAGCTTGAGAAGCAGACATGGAAATGTTTCCCCGGTTTCCTCTGCTTCTCTTGTCTTGCCTTTGCTCTGGGTGTCATCTCTGCTGACCATGTAACCAGTGCTCAGGCTGGTGCCATTGGTCAGAGTGATGCACCTGCAGCAGCCGTGGCTGTCCTGGGACTCAGTCAGGGACAGCTGGCTGGTGGTTCTCTGTGTGTGTGTGTGAGAGAGAGAAGGAGAGAGAGCGCGGGTGGGCGTAGTAGCACCCCTGAATAGTCTCCAATGGGTTTGGAGTGGGCTTGGAAGGAAAGTTTTGGAAACACGTGAACTGTTCTCATTGCGTCAGTTCTTATTAGTACTTTCTACTTTTCTACTGCCTGATCGAACCTCTGTGTCGAGCTGAAAAAAACCAAAAAACAAAAAAGTGCGATAAAACCATATTCTTAAAACAAATTTTATACAGGGTGTCCCAAAAGACTCAATGTTTGCTTAAAATTGCATTGACTTTGAGACACTCTGCAAGTAAAAGGATTAAAACCCTGCAATCCATATAACTGAGGTGGTGAGTGGGTGGCTGGGTAAGTCAGACTGGCCTGGGCGTCTGCTCCCCAGGGAGGGCTGGCCACACATCTCAGGGCCGAGGCTGCAGAGGGGGGTGTTTATGTGCAGCAGCCTGTGTATGGGGGAGCATTTGGCAGACAACTATGCAATAAAGTTATGAGATTCAGAGGTGCTTAGCTCAAGTGGGCATTTTTGTGGGAATTGATAGGGAGTCGAATGGAGAGGCCAGGTGCTGGCAAAGGAACAGGGATGGAGGCATCATAAGGAAATGAGGCCGGGAATTCACAGACAGTGGCTGGTGGTGCCGTTTGGATTCTCACGCTTAAGGAAGTGGAGTTCAAGCCAAGTTCAACTTCACCGTTGAGGGTCAAGGAGCTGCGGTTGATATCTGGGTTACATAAATAATTCAAATATTAGCTGTCGAGGAATCTGTGTCCTGCTTATGGGGTCATCCTCCACTTTAATATTTAAAAACAAATAAACAAAAGGCTTGCACTCCTGGTGCCACATACAGTGGGAGTCCAGTTCCTGTCTTAATATTTTCATGAACGCCTGGAGGCTGGCGTTTTCTCTCTCACCTCTCTCTCGAATTACTGTCGTCGCTGAACAATTCTTGATCCTGACCTAGGTTCGCCTTCCCTGGCTGTTTTTTCCATTTTATCTCATGTTCACCCAAATATGCCACAAACTCTTTTTAAAAATTTCCCTAAAGCATCCCCGACTGAAAACCGCTGATGTGGCAGACTTTTACTGAGGAGAGTTTACGATACTCCCGAAGGACGACCAGAATCATTGAGTAGCCTTTGCTGGCCCGTCTGCACCTCCTTGGCCTGTCCTGCTGCCGAGAGCATCTTGCTGGCTGTCTTCTCTCCCTGGGCTCCGGCCTCTCTCCCCGTTGCCGGGCCCTCCTTTGCTCGTGGGCCAGGTCATGTCTGTCGATTTGTCCCCGTTCCCAGACACTCCTCCTGCTGTCTCCTTTGTTCTGGAATGTTAAATAAAACTTATTTTACTCTGCTGATCTACTTATTTTTGTGTCTCCTCCATCTTCCATATCATGCCTAGAACCTGTCTTTTCACAACCAGAATAGTCATTCAAGGTGTTTTTCTAAATAACAGTGTTTTCCCTAAGAGGAACTTTGCTGTCAGCTTTTAAAATAACATGTAGCCACCCCTACTTCATTGAAACATTCTGATTTCTTAATTTAAGAAGGAGGGGAAGGAATGAATATACCATGAGAACGTATTAAAATCAGACCCTGGGCTAGTGCTTTTTATGCATCATTTCATTTCATCCTTACAAAAGTCCTGTGGGGAATGGGCTGTCACCCTGCTTTACACAGGAGGACAGTGAGAGTCTGGATCCTCGAGTCACATGGCTGGTGGTGGCAGGACTCAAGTTCGAGCCAGTGTCTGTGGACCCCAGAGCCTGTGCTCTCTCCATCAGCATCTCACCGTGGGGGAGAAGGGACGATTACAGAGACCACACCTGTGGGCACTGTCCTACTTCCCTTCCTTGAGGGCCTACTCTTCTCCTTCAAGCCACGCTCTCGCACTGGCTCCTGGGGCAGGCCTGGCCCTCGTTTTCCCTTTTTCTGCTGCTTCCCTCCCAGGGTAAATGGCCCAGCCCTGGCTTCTGTCAACCCCAGCTACAGCCTGGCTCCTGGTGCCGCTCTTTCCTGCTCTCGCTCAAGCCCTAAGTCCAGCCTGGCACACTCTTGGAGTAGAATCTGCGGACCTCCTCACCCTGGCATCTCCTGCCCAGACCGTCCTGCACTTCTGGCTGGTGGACTTGCTCCCATGCCCTGGGATGGGCAAGTGATTAAGCTCTTTGGCTTTGAGCTAGAGAGATGTGGGTTCAAACTGTAGACTGGCCTCTTGTCAGTTGTGTGGCCTCAGGCAAGTTACTTAGACAATTTGCTTCAGGTTTTTCTTCTTTAAAATGGGGACACTGGGAGTATTGGACTCAGAGGGTCACTGTGAGGGCTCAATGACATGATACAAGTAAAGGCACAGGGCTGGTACATAGTGAGGGCTCCTAAGTGGGAGCCACTGGTGTGGCTGCTGACACCGCTCTCCTCCCCGAGTCCTTCACGGCACCCAGTGGCCAATAGGCAGGGACCCCTGCCGTCTAGAAATCAGCCCAAGGCCACCTTTCTAGCGCCATCTGTTGTGCTGCAATAATGCTGGGCCACACACTTCCCTGGATGCAGGCCCTGGTTTTTAGCCTGGAACAGCCACTTCTACTAAGAGAAAGCCTGAGTGTGTTTCCAGGCCCAGCTCAATAATGAAAACTCCTGTCTGACTCCCCTCCTATCCCTGCCCTGTGGGAAGTGAGCTGTCCCTACCCTCTCTTCCTTCAGCTGTCTGTGCATTTTAATGACACACATCTGTGGCTACCTCTAGGCATGTTCATTTACTCTGCTTGAAAATAAAGAAAGATCCTTGAAATGGGCGCTTATTTATGTCCTTTGTGTCATGGGCAGTGCCTAGAATGAATCCCAAAAATGGTCTGGGGGATGAGGAGGGGAACAGCTCCCGCTGCATGTAGCTGAGTTTGGGCTACACTTAATCCTCCCTAATAAAGGCCCCATGTCCTACTTCTCCCCCATTCAGTCTTTGTCCACAGCTGACCTAACCCAAGACGGACATCTGATCTTCCACTCCAAGGCACAGTACACATTGAAAGGACTCCCATTAGCTACTTTGAAAGTTGCTTCTTCCCTAATGGTCTCTAAGAGAGAGGATTCAGACCCAAGGGGACACAAAAAGCACTCCACTGGAATGCAGAAGGGAGATACTAGCACTGCCATTTACTTATCTCACATTTTTTTCTTAATTTCTATTTTTTGATGTATGCTTTATGTACATAATACACTAGGACAATGGCTTATGTATATAATTCACAAACATGTATATATTGCATGTTCAAAATTTTTTTATTTATAGGATGCTTGATCAACTAAGTTTAGAGTCCGAAGGTCCTCCCCACACACTACTACTAGCTGAGAAGAACAGCAGCTGTAAACATATCACTCTCCGATTGAAACTCTTGATTGGTCCTCTGGTGTGTAGGAGATACAGTCTGTGCTCTTCAACCTGCTCTTCAAGGCTCACTGTGATCTTGCTCAATCTACTTTTCTAATTTTAAATCTTCCTTCCAGCATCACCCATATGTACTCAATGGTTTCCCAACCACATGCCCTTCTTCCTTTTTTTGTGGACCAGTTCATGTCTGTTAAATTCTACCTATTCCTGGACACTGGACACATGTGCTTCTTCCTCTTAGATGTTCATCTCTGCAGGTCCTATGGTAATCACTTTATCTGCATCTCCTCTCTGTCATGTATCAAAATTCTTTACCTTCTACTTTAATTGTTTATATAAAGTCTTATTCCCCGTTACAGACTATAAGCTCCTATTTATGATTCCACATTTTTATCCTTCTTTCTTATTCTAATTTCTGCACAGAATAGGTACTTAATGTAACTTTGCTGAAAAAATGGAATATATGATGTATCACCCACATTTTAAGTAGTTCTCTCAAATACAACCGTGACTGATGATCCATCTATGTCTTAATCTAAGCCATCTCTTTCTTCTCCATGAAGCCCAAACTTCCTTCTTCTTTTGCAAAAGCAGCTCTGCTGTCAAGAAAAGCCAGCTAGTAAAAGGAGAGGTATGAGAGTAATACCTACACACACAGGCCGAGCAAACCATTCGGCAAGGTGCGCTCCACGGCTGTGAAAGTTTGTAGGGTGGTGGTCTTGTGGGGATGAAAGCAGAGAGAGACCATGGACTTGGAACTTTTGCATAACACAGCTGTTAGCCATCAGGGGCTCTTCCTTGTACTGTCGTTTTCAAAAGAGTGGGTGACGTGCTCCCCCCTCCTCTCCTCTTACCAGTCTGGCCTTACCTCCAGAGTCACGCTGTCATCTGGCTGTCTTCTATCCAGCCTATAGACACGTCAGGAAGGTCCCCATTATTTTGAACCAATGCCATTGTCATGAAAGCCTGTGTCTGCTCATAATTAAAATTTGTGCACAGTATCATTTGGGATCCTCAGCCCAATAGGCCACTCACTGTTCTGAGCTGATAAAACCAATTCATTTGGCTAAATAGTTACTGATCTTCTAAGTGTGGTATTAGTGTGCTGGGTACCCTACATCTGGCCTTCCCGCTCCACTCTCCCACCCTTTGCTACCCTGTTTTGTGCTCCCTGTGGCTGACCTGCAAGGGCCACATCAGTGGGCTTCCTTATCCTCTGCCTTCCAGAGGGTTCTGCTAATAGGGAACACAGCAGAATACAGCGGGAGGGGGAAGATAGGATCAGATTGGCTGCCTCTCCATCTGAAGCTCACCACTCCTGTTGGGTGGCCCTCTCTGTGCAACTAATGAAACTCTGCTGTCCCTGGGTTCTTGTGACCATCCTTCTCAGGCCCGGGGATGGTAATAGGGCATGACTGTTACTGCACTGTTCCTTCTGCTCTTCCCACACTTTTGTAAATAGTCCCTTCACTAATCTTTCCTCAACTTAATCCTCTTTGAGTATACCATCTCTCTTTCGGTGGGGGAGGCGTGGGGAGAGAGAGAGAGAAAGCGAGAGCTATCCTAACTAATATGGGAAATGCAGATGTTATTCTGTAGATGAAAGGGGTGTACTGGTGTTGCATTTTAGAAAGATAATTCTGTTTGAGTCGAGCAGTGCTGCTCAGAGTTGACTGGCAGCATCAGCATTACTGAAACAGACTCTCTGGGGCTGAGGTCCAGGGTGGAGCCATCTGTGCTTTAATAAGCTGTCCAAGCGAGCCTTACGCGCTGAACCTAGAGAGAACGAAGCTGGAGGCAGAAAGGCCAGTTGAGAGGCTGCTATGCTTAAAAACAAAAAGAAACAAGAAAGAGGAAAGAAGAAGAGGAGATGGTGGTGAGTCTGGGATAGATATTTAAGGTTTAGAATGGATTGGGCTTAGAATTGAAGTGGTGTGGGGAAGCTTAGAGGAGAGGTTGACCCCAGGTATCAGGCTTAGACGGTTTTATCAACCAAGATCGGAGAGGAAGGGGGTAGATTTGAGAGGGAAGTTATTATGGACAGTAAGGAGCACAGTGAGTGTGAAGTGCTTGTGGGGACCACACCGGGCAGAGGCCTGGGAAGCTTTTTAATATAGGGGTCTTGAAACAGAAGAAGGGTCTTGGCCACATGTAGCGTGCAGCATTCAACAAGCGCTCACTGTGATGGCTTTGTAAAATGTCAGCTTGGGTAGGCTCACCTACATTTCCCAGAATTCCCTTTCTTGTATGTTTCCTGTTAGGGTGGGTCACAAAGCAGAGTCTTGGGGGATTTGGAGGGTGGAAGGGCGGCCGCAGACATTTTATAACTCACAGGCGTTGTTGCTGATTCGCCTCATCAGCATGTAGAAGCAGCGACCCCGCAACTGCTCTACTTTCCCTCGACTCCTCCCTCAGCTGCTCTGACTCCTGGCTCAGGTGTGTGTGTCTTTAGCCCCATGACAAAGGACTTTGGCTTCTGTGGGGACCCACACCATCAAAGTGAGAAGCAACAAGAACCGGCAGAGGTTTTAGTCCAAGCTCCTGGGCTGGGTTCCATCTTCTTGCTATGGGTTCCAGTCTGTCCTTGATCTCTTCCACTTTACATCGACCTTCCCTTACCAACTGCCTGCCCTGGGACTTCACGATCCAGCATCAGATACAAAGACAACGGTCTTACAGAGATGTGCTTGTACATTGCGTAGTGGTTCTGTTTGAACCGTAGAACCTGGTTGAACTCTGATGTACTCACCAAAAGAAAGTGTGAAAGGGAAAGAGTAACAGGTACAGCATGGGTGGAATCTACTATTCTATACAATGAGCGTCTGCCCCAGAGCAAGCACGTGAGGCGGGGATCTGTGGTTCCTGGAAAGTCTCAGTTCTTATGTGCTTCTCATGGAAGGAGCATTTTGCCTAGCTGAGAGTAGAATTCAAGGATAATTTTGGTAATATTCATAATTTTTGCCTTGATTTCTGACTTTGGGACCTAACTCCTACATAAGATGTGAGTCTACCGTACAGATTTGGGAGTTACTGTTGTAAAGGTGGAGAGAGTGGGTAACTGCAGGGAGAACCTGAAAAATGAGAAGAAAAAGAAAACCTTAGGTGGCAACTTAAATGTACTCAAATTAAATATGGCTATGAAACTATTCGGTCATATAGACTTCACAAAAGATCCCTTTTTATATTTCTATTTATGTGACAGGCATAAAATACTATATTTAGCAGTCATTTAATAAAGAGTTATTATTGAAAATTATAAAATATGAATCAGGATTGTCCTAGACGATTCAGGGCTTGTACTTTCTAAGGCTCAATTATGAGTGTGTTGCTAGACAATAAAGGGCATTTTTTGAGTCTTGGTTTAGAGTACTTTACCATGTTCTTGCTTTCACTGGATATACATATTGCTTTAGGGGGAAAATAACAATTTCAAACCATGACAATATTTACTCATTTCCTGTTTGCCCTAGGGTATCTGAGCTCACCATTAAAGTGATTCAACTGCTTAAAAGAGAGGGGAGAATCTGGCTCTACAGCTTTGCTTTATTCTAAATTCAATGAAAATGGAGATTTTCCTCTAGCGCTTTATGTAGCAATAGCATCATTGGGGGACTCAGAACTCCTGGTGGAAAAGAGGAGGCCTGTGGACCACTGCCAACCTCCTTGACCATCAGCATAGATAAAGTTTTGTTTTGAAATATAAAGAGGCTTGCTTTGATTTCAAGAATGAGAGAACTATTTGTTTCTTCTCATCTCCTGCCAGCTTCTGTAGAGCAAGTCATTGACCTAATGTTTCTGATTAGCCTAGATATTGGCTTCCCTTTGAAAGTAAAAACTTGGCCTGTGTTCGTAGAGGACTATGATTTCCTGACTTTGGCTTTGCCTGCTGTGTTTGTCTTCTCTTCAAAGTCCTGTGGATGGTGGGGGGTCATGGTTCGCGGGCAGGTTGGGGATGGTATAGTCTTTGTCAGGCCTCAGATTCCGGGAATGACTGTTATATCCTCTGTCAAAAGAACCTCCCTCTAAATGTCAGCTTTACCCAGTTCTGCTACTTTGTTTTGTGGTAGCAACTTAGTGCTGTGCTGGCTGAGGAACTGGCTTTTTCCACAGCAATTTCATTCATAGGCAGACATTCCTTCACTTTCTGATGATCTCAGTAGCTCTTACTTGAACTGCCTTATCACTCTCATCCGTTGGTTAGAAACCAGCTCTCTGGTCCCAAGCACGGAATGTGCTAGAGAGCACAGCTTTAAGGCTTCAGATGTTCTTGTCTTAATGGTGACGAGGGCCTATGTTAACTAGACCCTTAATACCGATAGGCTCTGTGCAAAACATTTCATAGTCATCAACTTGTTTTATTTCTTAAAACAATCCTATAGAATAGATAATTATGATCCCAATTTTTTTTTGTGTATATGAGAAAACTGAGCATAAGCAACATTTCCAAGGCTATAGACCTTGTAAGTACTAGAGCTAGAATTCAAGTTCTGCCAGACACCAATTCCTTACTTTTAGCCTCCTCATGCACCTCCCGCTTTGTTCAAGTCCTCATTTCCCCTCTGCCTGACTGTTAGCAGTGCGTTTGTTAAAAACAAAGCCCTAGGTCTTATTTCAGCTCATCTAACATGACTTCCCTTGAGCATTTCGTTTTGAGGCTAAAAAATTTGAACATGAGCATCTCAATTAAAGTGCCCTTGAAAAGATTTATTGGCAGATTGCTTTCATCTTGACCATAACTAATCACAGGAAAGGAAAAACAAGACAAGAAGTGGCCAGAAGTACTCTTTGGAACACTGCATTTGGTAAAACTGGCACAGAGTAGCTTTTAAGAATACATTCAGTTCTCACACGCCAGCCTGGAGTCTAAGTGAAATAGAATTTGCAATATAATAAAGGAGATGTCTTTAAAAAATTCATGCCATGCAAGCGGATGGAGGAAACTATCTGATGAAAATCTCACTTTTCTGTAGTCAAGTCTCTAGAAATACATGGAGTTGTCTGATGAGAAAGCTAAGGTGGTAGTATCACATTCAAGGACATCCCTCCTTCCTCTTCCCTTCCCTCCCTCCCTTTCCCCTTCCCTGCATCCTTCCCTTCCTTCCCTGACTCAAACAGTTATTGAGCTCATACTACATGCTAATCACTAGATGCTGAGGATTCAACAGTGAGCACAATAGAATCCCTGCCACGTGAGGCTTATGTGCAAGTGGGAGAGATAATTAACAAATAAATCAATTCATATATAATAGGTTAAGTAGTGATGAGTGTTGTGGTGAAAAAATAAGTCCAGGCAAGTGGCTAGAGAGTTATGGCACATACCCTTTAAGAGGGTGGGTCAGGAAGACCTTTGTGATGAGGGCATATTTGAGCAGACACCTGAGAGAATTAGGAGATTAAGCCACATGGATTTGTGAAGAAAGGGTACTCCACAAAAGGGAAACACTAAGTGCCAAGGCCCTGAGGCAGGAGCATGCTTGCCATTTTCAAGGAACCGCAGAGAGACCAGTGCAGCCAGAGTGGCTGAGCACTAGGAAGAGCAGAGGAAAGAAAGTTGTAGAGCTGGTCAGGGGTGAAATTAAACAGGGCCTTACAGGCCAGGGTAGGAGTTTGCACTTTACTCTAAGTATCATGGGAGGCCACTGGAGGGTTTGAAGCAATGGTGTGACATCATCTGACTTGCTTTTTAACAGGATCACTCTGACACAGTGGGGAGAGTAGACCAAAGGAGACAAAAGTGGGCAAAAGTGGAAGCAAGGAGACCGGAAGAGGTTACTGCAGTCATTGAGGCAAAAATGAGGGTGACCAGGACCTCACCTACCACAGGGAGTCACATGCTCTTTCCTTCTACCAAGAACCTCTTTGCCCTCCTCTTGAACTCGGCATGGCTTTGTGACTTGCTTTGGTGAATAGAATGTGGCAGAAACAGTGCTGTGCCATTTCCAGTTTCCACATTTTCTCTGGGGAAGCCAGGCACCATGTAAAGATGCCCAGGCTGGACTACTGAACGATGAGGTGCCTGTGGAGGGATAGAGAGGCCACATGGAAGAGCACTGGTTGGGGTGGAGAAGCTTTCTTAGGCTTCTGTCCCTGTGTTTGAATGCAGCTGAGCAAATAACTTCAGCTGATGCCACTGAAGCAGAAGAACTGCCCATCTGAACCCCACCTGAGTTCCTGATACACAAATCTGTGAAAAGTAATTTACCATAGTTTTAAGGCATTCACTTGCGGGGTGGTTTATTAAGCAGCCATAGATATCCAGAATTGTTGGTATTATTACCCCATCTCACAGATCAGAGTGGGCAATCTATAGCCATTGGGCCAAATCCAGCCTGCCTCTTTGTTTTGTGTATAAAGTTTTATTGAAACACATCCAAGCTTATTCATTTCATGTTGTCTATGACTACTTTCACACAACACAGCAGAGTTGAGTAATTGCAACAAAGACAATTTGTAATGGTTGGTAAAACCTAAAATATTTATTATTTGACCCTTTATAGAAAAGTCTGCTGTCTTCTGTTATAGATGATGTCTCACAGGATTGAGTAACTGGCTAAGATCACCCAGTCGATAAGTGGCAAAGGCTGCACCTCAAATCCAAGTCTGTTTGATTCCAATGTGTTTTGCATTCTGCCATACTGACTTTTAGATCAGTTCTAACTTTAAAGGTGCAGACCTAGGGAAATAAAAGAAAAAAAAAACTGTTGTGTGTTAATGCTATGGTTTGAATGTTGGTCCCTTCCAAAACTCAGGTTAAAATTTGTTTGCTGTTGTGGTGGTGTTAGGAGGTGGGACCTTTGGGAAGTAATAGGGCCATAGGGCTCTGCCCTCATGGGATTAATGCTGTTATAAAAGGGCGAGT
This sequence comes from Daubentonia madagascariensis, assembly GCA_023783475.1. NCBI lineage: Eukaryota > Metazoa > Chordata > Mammalia > Primates > Daubentoniidae > Daubentonia > Daubentonia madagascariensis. The sequence continues at coordinate 19,006,079 of JAKFHU010002573.1, read as the reverse complement.
TTTGCCCCCTTTTGCCATGTGATGATGTAGCTTGCCACATGCCAGCACCTTGATCTTGGACTTCCCAGCCTCCAAAACTGTGAGCCAATAAATTTCTATTCATTATAAATTACCCATATCAGGTATTACATTATAGCAGCACAAAATGGACTAAGACAGCTAAGTTATGTGAAGTTGAGTAGCATAATGTCATGCTATCTTTTTTGGGAGGGAAGGTAGCTTCAGTTCCTCTTCTTTTTCTCCTTTATTTTTTATGCTAGATTATGAGGCTATTTATAAATGGCAAAATTGTGTTGGGATGAGAACACTGGGTCTGGAGTTAGAGACCTGGTTTCAGATCCTGAAGACATTTTAGACATCTTTTTCATAATTGCACCCTCCCCATGGAATTTTAATAGCATAGATATATACTGTATATCTATTTAAAAGAATAAGGATGTTCACCCCCTTCCTCAAGAACCAGTTTTAAGCCCCTTGGGAATGATATTTTCCCTGTTGAGGAGGCATAATCTCAAAAACAATTGAAATGACCCTGATGCTTGGTGCCCCAAGTGTTACAGCTTGCCCATACTTGCAGTTTGCTCAGGAATTTAGGGGACTCACCCTCCCTGAGCAAGGCAGCATTCTAGAAGCCTGGCAAATATCACCTCATTCACAGTCAGTGCCTCTGTGGGGTGGATATTCTTCCTGCATCTTTCCTGAAGAGGGGAACGAGGCTCAGAGAAGTAACTTGTCTAAGGTCACAATGCTAGTAAAGTCAGTGGCAGGATTTGAATCTGGGTTACTCTAACCTTAGAACCATCACTCTTTTTTTTTTTGTAATTCAGAATAATAAAAGTCATTTTATTGCCAAGAAGTTGGAACAAGAATAAAATAAGCAAAATGCCCCATGATGGTAATTACAGAATGTATTTGTTAGCTATTGCCAGGTACAAAACCACTCTCAAAACTCAGCGTCTTAAAATATTTATTATTTCTTATGATTCTGTGGGTTGGCTGGGGGTCAGCTGGTCTAGACAGGGCTTGGCTGGTTGGTTCAGCTGGCCTTGGCTAGACTCAATCAGCACATCTGTCGCCAGCAGGTGATCAGTCGATCTAGGCTTGGCTGGGTTGAGGAGGCTGCTGAGGAGTTTTTCTCATCCTTCTGGCACTAAAGAGCTAGACCTATTCTCATACAGAGGCAGGGACACAAGGGAGCAAATGTAATTAGGTAAGCACTTTTCAAGGCTCCATGTACATCACAGATAATTTCCAAAAAACCATCACTTTTAACCGAGAGTAAAATACACTCTGAGAATGCAGGGTGTTTTTGAATCTGAGGTCCCTTTCTGTTTTTTCCCAAGGTGGAACTCGTACTGACTGCAATGGGTGATCTCAAAGTGTAGCTCTTAGACCAACAGCAGCAGCAGCACCTGCAACTTGTTACATGTGAAAATTTTCTGGCCCCGCCCCAGACCTCCTGAATCAGAAACTCTGAGGGTGGGGCCCTCTATCAATTGGGGTTTTTTGACCAACCCCCAGGTGATCCTGATGCAGACTAAATTTTGAGAATCAATGCTGTAGAGGTTTTCTCTTGGAAAGGACTTCATATCTAGAACACGTTAGGGCCAGCACAGGGGAAGGAGTGGGGAATGTGTTCTTGGTGGCTCTGAAATGCACCAGCAGCTGCTAAGATGATTTAACCATCTTTCTTAACTATTAGGACAGTTCTGATTTCTCCTTCAGAAATACCTTTCTGTTTCTTCTCCACACACGTCTCATCAACTTCCCCAAACTGCTTTTGCTTTGGCTAGGCACTTGCCTTCAAAGGACTGTTGCTTCAGAGGACTTTTTACCATGATCTAAGTGACCATTATAAATTGTATCACCTGGGACTTGTTTCTCAAGTGTGTTGCCCTATCAGACCTATTGTTATTTTATTGGTCAGTCAAAGCTCGGTTATGCCGTGGTAACAAATTTCAATTTCAATGGCTTAACATGGTAACAAAATTTCAATGGCTTAACATGGAGGTAGGAAACTATGGCCCAGGGTCAAATATGGACCACTCCCTGTGCTTATAAATAATGTTTTATTGGAACACAGCCACACTCATGTATTTACATGTCATTTAGGGCTGCTTTATGCTACATATAGCAGAGTTGAACAGTTGTGATAGCCTGCATAGTTGAAAATATTTACTATCTGGCCCTTTAGAGAGAAAATTTGCTGACTTAAAACAATAATGGTTTATCTTTCCCCATTCCAGGGGACTGTTCCATGTCATCCTTACTCAAAGACCCTGGATAACGTTGGCTCCACTGTCTGGAATATTGAGGGTTGTGGTGGAGTGAAGGGAGCCCTGGAGAATCTCACACTGGGGATTAAACCTTCACTCAGAAATGACACTTGTTACTCCTCTTTCATTTCACTGGAGAAGCCAAGTGGCCTGGCTACACCTGACCTCAAGTGGCCAGAGAAGTACCATCTCCCCGGTGCCCAGGAGGAGAGTGAACAACACTAATGTCAATGACAGTCATGGCCAGTGAGAAGGGACAGGGCCGAGGAGGCCTTCAGTAAACGTGAAGGAGAGTTTTGAGCTCTAGAACTATTTTCTTCACAGACTTTAAAACTCAGGTCCTACTCTCAGGGTGACCCAGCAGGGAGTTTCTAAAGAGTGAGACAATTAGCATATTTAGTTATGTCTCCTTTCTAGAGATGACTTGGTGATCTTGGTATACATGTTATCAAATCATCATTAGTATGTTGCAGGGAGTTACTTCTGTGCTAAGGAAAATGAACTAATGATAATAGTTGCAGGACTATTTTTGTATCTATAGTTAGGTATTTTGCTTCAAATGCAAACTAGGAATCCTCTCTGATAATATACAAATAAATAAAAAAATACAAATAAAACAAACTCTAAACTTCAGAGAAGCCAAATTACCAGTACTAAGTGAACATCAACAACATGGACTGGGTATTTTGATGTGGGTGTGGCTGAGAAGTAGAGAGTAGCTATGCAGCTGTGAAGGCTGTTGAGAGCAGTCATGGATGGAGCCAACCAGGAATCCTCTCTGAGGGCATGGAAAGATATGGAAGAAACATTGCTCTTGTTGGGGTGAAAAATTAAGCCCTTCCTTCCTTATCTCCCTCTACTCTCTCCATATGCTCATAACTATAGGCAGCAACCACATTCCAAATCTACTTGAAAAAGCACCTTGCCCAAGACTCCTTGGCAAATAAGTATCAAAGCCTGTATTTGAACAAGGCATTCTGATTGCAGAGCTGTGCGTTTTACCACTGTAATATGGTGATGCTCAAATGTGTTTGACAACAGTTTCAAATGATAGTGGGACCACCCCATACATACTGTTTTAGCCACATGATACCTAAATGCTGTATCATTAAAGGCCACTGAATATCCACCTCCCACTTCATTCTTAATGGCTACAAAGTATAGATGTACTAATTTATTTCATTTATTATTGATTCTTTATGCTTTTATTTCACACTTTTATAGATTACATTGTGATAAAGACTTTGGTTTTTGCACACATCCTTAATTACTTAGGAAAAGTTCTTAGAAGTGGAATTTCTGGGTCAAAGGGTATGCAAGTAAGGTCACTGTTTACAGCTGTGGCAACTCCACTTAGATGTCAACTCCTTGTAAATATAATGGTGCCCCTTGGGACTGTGCAAATCCTGGAGTCCTGAAGCATTGTTTATGGATTTTAAAATTCATAACTGCCGGTCTTCCAGAAAGTTTGTGCTAAATAATGCTTCCATGAGCAGTATGCAAGAATGTATTTCTGCCCAGGTGGCATATAGAGTAATACCAATAACAGTAAGAAGAAAAATCTCTGCCAATTTAAAAAGTGATAAAAGTAATTGTTTCAATGTATTTCAACCATGTATTTTGAAAATTCCATCAGTGTGTACTCATGCTTTGTTTTCTCTGATCCAACTGCCTGCCTCAGAATGCTTCTTTGCCGTAGTGTTCAATGATGCTGCTAAAGTGTGTCAGCCCAAGAAAACATGACATGGAGGGTATGTGCCAGTCAATTGATTAAATTAGACAATGTCTGGCCTAATAGAATGTAACTATATGCTCATATGTGCTTCTTTATTCAATGTGATGTGTTGTTTTGATAGAAGTATATAAAGAAAATCTGGCCTCACATAGATACATGGATGGAAAAGGGAAAAGTATTTTAATAGCTTTTCAGATAATTATGGCTATTCTTCTCTCATACTGTACCAAAACTTGACAAGTGGTATTTCTTGAAGGTAATAGTGATATAGAATGTGAAACCATACCAGTGAAATTTTTGTATTGTTACAATAAAATCTATCAGTCTATCTTGCCCTTTGAATGGATATTTTCATCATGCATGATTTTGTAACATTATTGGTCATTTGAAAAATATGGGTGTTCTGAGACACACATCTCCCAAATGTTGACCCATTTCATATAATAATTTGTTAAATCATGTTTGTTAATATTACTGCTGAGCTCATAAGAAAGTCATTAAGTATTGAGAAGCTGTCATACTCATGATGGTAGATACAAGTTTTCCAAAATTTTAACTTTCATTGGAAAGTTCTAATTTTAAAATTAGCAAAACAAATACTGTTAATTTATTACACTTGAAATGATAAGCTTACTTTATTCGTTTTTGAGAAAATGTCTGCTAAATATAAAATCTAAATAGCTATAGTTAGTTGTTCTTTCAAGTAAAAATTATGTGCCATGAAAAAAGTGGCTAGGTCAACTAGCAATTCAAGTAATCACACAAATATTTTTCCACAAGTCTGCTATAATACTTTGGTAGGTAGCAAAAGTATTTTATGTGTGCTTCCCATTTTGTCACACAATATTAGAAAGACATGTATTCAAAGGTAGAGATTCAATAAAATCAATAATATTTTATACTGCTTCATAAAGGACTTTCTTAAGTGAAACTGGTATTTTAAAAAGATTGTGAACGCATGGCAGTGAAGAACACAATGACTAGTAGCACAGTTTGGAGCCGCTGCTTTGATTTGTGCTACAGCACCAGTGATTTTATCCACCGTTGCTTTTACACCATCATTGAAAATGTCGACATGATAACAAAAAACATATAATATTTAATTTTTATTATAAAAATAGTTTTGACATTGAGGACTCCCTGAAAGTCTTGGGGGGAACCCCAGGAGTTCTCAAACCACTATTTAAAGCCTCTGCTACAGGACCTGGGTTAGGTGAAAATAGCTTTTTATTACTCTGATCCAACAGGAATTGGGATCTTGTACTCAATAGCCTACAACGATAGTCATTTGTTTAACATTTATGGGTATATTTTTTTAAGTTCCTCAGAATTAGGAATGCTAGTTTCAATTTCTTCTACATTAAACCTATGGTATAAAGGGAGATGAGAAACAGTGACTCAATGAGAAAGAGAAAGTGGATAAAGACAGGGCTTTCTAGGACACCTGGGGACAGTGCATGTGTGGGGGAGTTTCAGTCTTCCACTTTGGTGGTGAAGAACTGCAAAGAACTGTCGGCACGTAAGAGTCCGTCCAAACCCTACACCTAGAGGCATGGGGAGGTGGAATCCTAACTTCCATAGCAGCCTTCCAGCAGACCCAGCTGGCCTCATTACTTTTGCACTGACCAACTCTTTGCTATTTGTCTCTTCCCTACCTCTACTGGAGTCCCCCAACTCTCCCTCCTGACTCTCTCACTCTCCCTTGAAAACGTCCGGTCATCTCTGTGCAAATCACAAACTGGAATGGAGTTCAGCTCTTTCTCCTGCTGTCAGATATTGAATAAAATCGTTTTCATCACTTTAATGTTTGACTTTTATCTTTGACAGTGAGCTTATCGAGGTAGGTGATACTCTTAGTAGCATAAATGACATAGTCACCCCGGACCTGACCAATGCTATAGAGTTGTGGATCTTCAAGTGTGATCCCAGAATAGCACCACCTGCATCACCTGTGACAGCTTGTTAGAAGTACACATTTTGGGCACCACCCCTGATCTGTTGAAGCCCTCTAGGCTTGGGATCTCACAGTCTGTAGTTTAACAAGCTCTACAGGTGATTCTGATGCTGGCTGATGTTTGAGAAACAGTTGCAGGGAATGCCAAGAATATCAGAGGCATCTGTGGGGGCAAGGCCACTGCTCTGCTTTTAGGGACTCAATGCACAGGCAACAATTCTGCTGGCCAGACTCCTTGGAGCCACTTCCACCCTGTCCCATAAGTAGGTACATGTATGCTTCTCAGAGCCCACAGTCCCCAAAGCAGAGCATGAACTGCCCTGCTTTAATACCACTTCTAATGGAAGTGCCAGCTCTTTCCTGGCTAAATGTTTACCAATAAAACTTAACCAAAGAGTAGTCATAATCTTAGAGATATTATGTTGAGGAAAGAAGTCAGACACAAAATAATACATATCATATGACTTTACATCAAGTTCAAGATAAGGCAAAATTGTCAAAATGACAAAATAGTGGTTGCCTCTAGGGGTTGGGTATAGGCTAAGAAACGGCACCAGAGAACCTTCTGGAAATGGTGACTGACATGTGCACAGAAGTTGTATAGATGTACAGAGATGTGAAATTGCATCAAACTGTATGTTAAGATTAATGTATGCTAATGTCATTTCACCTCGATAAAATTTAGTCATAAACTCTCTAATATAAATATAAGTAGATTATTATATATAAGATAAATATAATAATTATATTTAATTTATATTTAATAGTATGAATATAAAAATTAGACATAAATAAGATACCAGTGAACTCAATAGGGTTAAATTACACAAATGTGACCAAAGCAGCAGGTTTTGTTCCTGCCCAGGAAAGCCGCTCTGGCCATGAAGCAGATTCACACCTGGTTTAGGAAGTATGGATGCGAACAATGACATAGAAAAGAATGAAGACCTACTTTGTAGTGCAGCAAGTATGAGGAAGTATTGGCATGCCAGGCTGTTTCTTGGCTCGTATGCAAACATGTGCACAGATACATTTCTCAACATTAGACCTTAAGCACTTTCAAGGGAATAATTTCCAAAGCAATTGCATCCTGCTGTTAATAGCCAATTAACAAGTAGGAGATAATAACTCCTCAGTTGTATTGTGGGTAGGTAGAGCAGTGTAAAGGCAACTAATTAACACCCAGTCTTTTAACATACTCATTAATCTAGCCAGGCAAGAGCAGTTTATTTACAATATGTTGAAGGCTCTGAATCCCCCAAATTTCATTTTTCACCACGCCAATAAATAATTGAAGCCCACAGCTTTCATTTGTCCTATTCATCCCTCTTCTTTGATGCCACTCAGCTTTGAAGTACCATCCCTAATAGAGGCAGAAAGCTATTTATCTATTTCTTTAATAGCCTCATGAATATTTCTTTGCTGTTATTCCTAGCTAGCATTTGCGAGTTCTTAACATTTCAAGTTTTCTCTCCTGGGTCATATTTTCTGTAGCCTCCTCTTCCACTTGGTGAGTTGGCTTTGGTCACCATAACAGCATAGGTTACTTAGGGTTTTCTTAAGACTGATAACGACTATTTAGTGTAATGCTTTGTAACATTTACTGTGCTTCAAAATCACCTATGGAAGCTTGTTATGAAATGCAGATTCCTGGACCTCACCTCTCTTTCTCTCCTCCTCTGATGATTCTAGTTCAGAAATTCTGGGATAGGCCCAGAATCTGCATTTTAGATAGTCCCCAGACCCCCATATCCCCCAGAGATCCAGAGGCAGATGACCCCACTTGGAGAAGTACTTCCTGGGTAGTCAACCGAAGCCTTTGGTAGTTTTGCCTAATCGAGAAGTAAATTTTTAGGAAACAGTAAGATAACATCTCTTTAAATGTAAGCCACATACTTGGGTCTCTGACCTTCTTCCTGCCTGAGCTGTGAACAAGTTGAGAGATAAAAGAAGGGAATAGCAGATATAGAGGAAGCGGTGTTCCTCATCTCCACCCACACCTCCCAGTGCTGGCCCCAATTCAAAAAGTTTGACAGCCCACTGAGTTCGCTGAACTCTGGGGAGACGGGCCTTCTGCTGGGAATGCATTTGGAGGGCAGCGTGGCAAGATATTTCAGAATTGCAAATGCTGATTTCACTTAGCATAATGTCCTCTGGTTTCAACCATGTGGTCCCAAATGACAGGATTTTGTTCTTTTTTAAGGCCAAATAGTATTGTGTGTATACATCACATTTTGTCTATCCATTTGTCCGTTGATGGACACTTAGGTTGATTCCATCAGGGTGACTATAGTCAACAATTATGTATTTATTATATATTTCAAAATAACTAAGTGTAAATTTCAAATATATCACCACAAAAAATGTCAAGTAAAAGAAGTTCTGGATATGTTAATTAGCTTGATTTAATCACTCTGCATTGTATACACATATTAAAATATCACACTGTACTCCATACATGTAATACAATTATGATTTGTCAATTAAAAGTAATATAAATTTTAAAAATAAAAAAATCACAAATGCACATATGCTTTACCTCAGCAGTTCTTCTTTTAGAAATGCAATCGGCTCCATGAACAAACACAAAGTGACATGCTCCCATATATGCGTTCACTGTAGCTTTCTTATGCATTGGATTCCCAGTCCTGTAGCACTGAATGACCAGAAAATTATCATCTTACTGTTTAACGCTTTTACCTTTCTAGTTATTTCCCAGAAACAGCAGACTCTTCATAGGATAACAATGCCAAGACTCACCAGCCATCACCAACCTGTGACCTCTGAATTAGACCTCCTACACACGTTGCTTTCAACACAATCTGCACCAATACATGTAGACACCTTCCTGAATCCCTTATAAAAACCCCTACCCTCAGTTGGCTGGGGAGATGGATTTGAGGCATTCCTCCCATCTCCCAGATGACATCATCTGTAATAAATTACCTTTCTTCCTTGGCAATCCTGGTTGTCTCAGTAATTGTGTTTCTTTGCGGCCAGCAATCAGACCTAGGCCAGACCCTCTCCTTGTGGGTTTGGTAACAGAAACATCCTACACATGTGCTTAGAGGTGTGCAATGGTGAAAGTGTACAGGCAATCATTGTAGCATTGCTAATAGCAAAAAAATTGAAATTTCCATTAATAGGAAATTGTTAAATAAGCCATGATATGTCCATATAATAGAATACTATGAGGGCATAGGATACGTGGGTACTTTTAATACTGAGATGGAACAATCTTCAAGATATATTTTTCAATGAAAAAAGCAAGGTCAGAATCATGCATATAAACCACAAGAGAGGGGGAATGGGAATATTACCGGCTTCTGCGATATAGAATATCTCTGGAAGGGTGGACAAGACAGGGATGATATTGGTTGCCTCTGGGAAGAGGAAACAGGAGTGGCTGGGGAGGAGAGTGAGGGTGTTTTCAAATTATGTATCATTTTGCCCATTTTGAAATTTTAACCATACAAATGTCACCTATTCAAAACGTTAAACTAAAACAGCAGCAAAGCCAGCCATGTTGATGACTACTCTCATGTTGGGCAGCACCTTTGCATCTAACTCCAGTACAGTATTCCAAATTATCTTCCCCCAGTGGACTGGCAGGATCTCCCTGGCCTGGGGCCCTACTAATCCAGTCCTCACCATCCTTCCAGGCTCATGTCTTTGTTCCTTGCAGCAGCCCTGCGCTGTGCTTCAGCCAAGCCCGTCTCCATCTCCTTGGGCACCTGCACCTGACCTGCCTGTGGATGCGCCTTGCCTTCCTCTCTCTTGAGCTCAAGATCTAGCCACACAGTTCTTAAATGGAACCTCAAGGATGACCAGAGTTGCCAGTGGTTTCTTTCTCCTCTGAATGTCAGCAACCACTGTTCTCTGCGCCACTTACTCAGTACTTAATTGGCTGCCTAAGATGGTTAACTTGTCCTGTGTGCAGGGGGTTGCAAATTTACTCAGTCAATTGACATGTGCACAGGAAATGGGATCCCCTAATGTCCACAGCTGATCTGGTTTCCTTCTGAGCCCCTCCCTATTGTGACAAGGGAAAAACAAAGCAAAACATCTGCTAATCTCTGTCCAATCCAATAGTCAATTAATCAATAAACCAATCTCTCACTTTTAATGGGAGGGTTAATGTTTAATGTTTATTTGCCTTCTCAAAGGATTCATTATAGGATTATTTAAACAAAGAAATTTCCTGTTAAATACATAATTATTTCCTTCTAAATGAATGGCTTTTAATTAAGGTGACCATATAATTTCTCATCTAAACTGGGATACTTTTGAGAAGAAAAAGGGCTGCTAGCTAGATGGGACAGAAGAATCTTGGGTAAAGCCAGGACTCTCCCAAGAAAACTGGGATGTATGGTTATCCCACTTTTAACAGACACAATTTCAGGGATTCTTAAGCACAAGGGGCAGCTGGCTTGGTTTCCCCTTCACTCCGGAGAGCTCCAGAACCACTCTTCTTCTCTTTCAGGCTGTCAACTGGCCTCTAATCTGCACAGCCCCTCCCTCACCTACACCATGGTGGGAGCATCAGGGTAGATGTGCCGGCTCTCAGTTTATACACTGCAGCATTAGTATGTATCCAACCATCAAAAATTATTTTGTCTACTCGAAAACAAAGACTTTACAAAAATAGAAATGTCAAAGAGAAGAGGTTAGGTATCTTGATAACCTAATACATTTTAAAAACATATATTTTATAAAAGTACACTTTGTACATTTTGCATTGATGGTGTCTCCTGGGACCTTTACAACCACCATTGGGGCCGTAGCAACATAACTGAGGCTGACAGAGGCTGTTCTGCTTGTATTCAGCTAAGTACGTCAGTCTTCAGAGCTCCACGCTCTCTTCTTTCCTCCTTTCCGACGTCGTGGCCACGCAGATGGAGGAAGGAGGAGTGGTTTCTGTGACCTCATAGGACTGGGATGAACAAGGGCCCTCTGGCCTGGGGCTAGACTGGCCATGCTGCCATCCACTGCGCATGCTGGCTGCTGCTGCCATTGCTGCTGTTAAATCCAGCTCTAATCTTTGCCATCTCTGCCTGGAGTTTGCCTCCTTTCCCTGCCACCTTAGACTTCCCTTGGCATCTAAGGACTAGAGACCCCTCTGAAACTCTGCTGTATCCATTAACTGGCCCCTAGTCTGGGCATTGTCTTCCCACATACCTGACTGACCTCGGCAGGCTCCATGGCTGGTCTGCTGGCTGTCAGTTTAGCATTCCCTCTGCGTTGAACACCAGGGCTGCCTGGGAGGGCAACCTTGATCTTCTGTTGCTGAGGCTCCTGCTCTGCCCTCTCGACTATGTTGACTACGTTGGGGCTCCCTGCATTGGTGCAGCACCAGCCTGCAGGATGGTCTCCCAGGTCCCTAATAGGGAGCTGAGCTAAAGGCCATCTGCCAAAACTCAAAGGGACCTTGTCACGGTTTCTTTGGAAAGCAGGTGCTAAGATGTAGACGAGTACACAGAAAGGTTATTAGGGAGTCTCCAGAGATCACTACCTGTGGAAGGAAAGGAAGGAAGCCTGGCTGGGCAAAGGGAAGAAGTTGTGCTCTGCTGCAGTCCCAGGGCCCAGACAGCCCCATGGGAGCTCTGGGGTGGCTCTTCAGAGTTTTCCTGAGTTGGGGCAAGAGAAACAAGCCTTTACGCTGCTCTGCATCTACCAGTTATTGGATGGGAAGAGCCCTGCCAAGGTGCATAGCCTGGGCAAGGCGACTCTTCAGCTGAGCTAATTTCCTAAGAAGGCTGACAGCAGAGGGCTGTCTGCCAGCAGCACCTCCAGCAGTTGGTAGAATAAATCCTTCAGTCCCAAAAGGAGTCTGGGAACCACTGTATCCACTACAGATAGAATTTTCTTTTACTTTTTCTATGTCTTATCTTCTTTTGGCTCTGGGCCAGCCATCATAGGTAGAAAGTTATATTCTCTACTTTATGGAAGAAAGTCTGTGATTTAATATGCCAGGACTAGCCCTTGATATGTTAAATGGGAGCTAACAGAATTTAGAAAATTGTTTCATTTTCAACAATGTCTGGCTTATGACCAATTATCTTGCAAGAAAATGCTATTTTGAATTTAGGAAGCTCAATTATAACACTTTCTTTCTCTCTGCAGCTCTTCTGTAATAATCCTAATACCCCCAAAGCATCAGCTTAGATAATTTGGGCTAACTAGGGAGAAGGTACTACTGTATACAGAAAGACCCAAGAGAAGACCACAGAAATATTTAAAAAAATATTTTGTGTGTGCCTACGTATATGCTTTTCTTTTTTCTTCTGGCTCTAAATTACTTGAGGGCTGCTGGTGGTGGTGGGGCATGTTATTTCTTATGCTCCTTTGTTTCTTCCATGGTATTTACGTAAGGTTTTGCAAATGTAGTACACTAGAGAATCCAAAAATGATATGCTTAATGAAAATTCCTATACACTGGTGTATTAGTTATGTGTGTAACTCTAAAACTTAGCAGCTTAACAGCAAATATGTCACCCAGCTTCTGGAAGTTCAGGAATTTGGGAGCAGCTTAGCGAGGTGCTTCTGTCTCAGGATCTCCCAGGAGGCAGCAGTCAAGCCATTGTCCAGGTCTGCAGTCGTCTCAAGGCTTGGTTGGGTCTGGAGAATCTGCTTCCAAACTCAGGTCCTTGCTGGCTGTTGGCCAAAGCTTCAGTTCCTCACCAGTAAGTGTCTTCACAGGGCTGCTACAACATGGCAGCTTGCTTTCCTAAGAGCAAAGGGTGAAAGAGAGATGGAAGGAGAGAGGGAGGAAGAGAGGGAAGAAGGGGGTGGGGGAGAGAAAGAGAGAGAGAACCTAAGAGGCAAGCCACAGTTTTTATACCCTCATCTCAAAAGTGATACAGCATCACTTCTGCCATATGTGATTGGTCACAAAGATCAACCCTGGTACAGTAGGGAGGGATACACAAGGGTGTGACTACCAGGAAGTTGGGATCACTGGGGCCATCTTGTAGACTGGCTGCCACAACTGGCTATACATTCTTGGCACATTGGGGAAAAGACAGGTTTGAGACTCAGATGTGGATTGAAAAAAAACTCCCTTCTGCCTCTCACTACCTGTGACTTTGGGCAAGTCACCTTAACCAAGCTCCAGTTTGCTTATGAGTTAAATGAGGATTGTAAATACCTTCCTGAAACAGTGTTGTGAATAACACAGGAGGTAAATATTCAGGAAGTCTTGCATAAGAGGAGCCCACCAAGAAAGGGACATAATAAACAATAGCTGTTGTTGCTATTGACAAGATCAGAATTTTTTCCCCACTCTTATGCCACAGTGATGTTATCTGCCCCAAGCAAGTGGTGACCCTTAGGGGTGGGTATTCCAGATATGGATTTGCAGAACTGGGGAGTGGTCTACCCAGTCCAAGAGCTGCATCTCAGGGCTCTTGCATTCCCCAGCTTTCCCTGGTAGGGTGACAGTCCTCAGTTGAACGGAGGAAACAGCAGTCGTGATTCCGGTAACCCAGGGTACCTTTGCCTTCTCCGATTTTTCTTGCTCAACGTCAAGGTAAATTAGTTATTGCAACCCAAGGGAGGAAACTGGATGTGATTGTAATTTGCTGTAATCCCAATTAATATTATCACTGTTTTGAAGATTTGTATTTTCCCTGACAAAATGTCAAACACACAAGGCAAATTTTATTCTGAATTCTAAATTAAATATTTAAAAATACACGAGTGGTCTGAAAATAATTACCCTTTTAAAGCTATCTGGAACTCATGCAGCTCCTAATAGGTGCCATTGGGCTTACAGATGCCATCAATTAAAATAAGGCGGAAAATCCAGTCTTAAATTAGTTATATGCTGAAAATTCTTAAAACGGGCAACTAATTTAAGCATTGCTTTACCTCTATTGGGGTGGGGCATATGTTTCGTTTTAGTTATACTCAGATTGTTCTAACTAGTCAAATGTTCTTCTTAAATTAAAAACTCTAACCTTTAATACAAGTAATAGATTTTGTCAGGGGTTTCTGTGCATATTGTCTAAACACGTTCCTTTGGAAGAAAGCAAATAAGAAAAACATTTAAGCTTGCCAGATGGAGAATTTAGTGGGTGTTTTCTTTTTCTTTTTCATATTATCCAAGGATTCTTGGTTTCCCAAATGATTCACTACAGCATGAATTCCCAAGTGCATTTCAAATATAATTTGATTTGCATATGTCTCTCCAGGAGCATATCTACCTTGTTAAGAGAGCTCTGGTTATATGATTAAGGTTAACATTGTACTGGAACACGCTTTCACACATGTTAACATACAAATAACAGAACAAGGGCGTTTTGAAACCGACAATGTAATTCTAAATGGAAATGTGCTACGTAAATTAGCTCACTTCAGGCATCTTTTGATGCATATCTAAAGTTTAGAAGGCACTGCAGGAGAGCCAATAAATAATTTATTCTTTTCAACTTTTTATGTAATTTTTCCCCTTTAGCTAATTCTCCTGAAAATGTGTCTTTCGTTAAGAACTTGAAAGAATTCCTTTTCTTTTACTCAGACTCATAAATATTTCTTTTTCTATTATCACTGATAGTTGAAACATGTTAAATAAAAGTTTTTCCCTAAAGGTATGCTATTTTATCTTTGTTCACGGAATGGAATGAAATTAAAATCTGTTATATTTTGAATTTCATGACTCAGGTCTACTTATTAAGGTGAATACTGCACTGTTTTGTAGAGAGATCACTTTGTTTTTTGAAATGAGTATATTCAAATCTTAGAAGGAAAGCAGAATCTCAGAATCTAAATCTTTGTTTTTCATTTGTTTTGTATTTAAATATTTTAGAAGTTTTTTCCATTAAAATAGTGCATATTTATTAAAGAAAATTTGGAAAATACAAAAACATGAAAAAGAAAAGCAAATCCTCATAGTCCCATTACTCAAAGATACACACATGGATATTTTTGTGTATTTTCTTTTTTCCCACATTTGTAGAAATATTTAATTGGACTTCTGAATCTGATAGAAAGCCTGCCTGAGGGGAAGTCTTTTCCAGAGAAATATCTAATTATAAGGCTTTTCTCATAACAACAGACAATGGTTCACAAGCAATATTTTCATTATTAGGCTTCATCCAGATACCATTGTAATTGAAGGCACTAGCTTTCTACATTTTTTTCCACATTCCTTAGTGTTTCCAGAAGAATCAAGTGTGATTTACTAAGGGGATGATTCTCCTCAGGCCCCTTGTGACAAATTGGGCCTTATGCTTCCTGGAAACTGCAATGGTGACGAAGGCCAGGCCATTTGTACCTGACTGATATCTTTATTCTTGACTAATTTAATTTGGATTTCACTCTTGGTCATCTGGAGTATACCTTCAAGTAGTCTTTTAAATAAGGGTTAATGGCTGGTATATTTTTAGAGCCTGCACATAATTAAATTTTTTACCCCCTGTTAGCATCATATATGAAAAGAAGGGAATAAAATTGTGTGGTCATCACTGACAATTTTTCCTTCTCAAAACTGTAATTATTGCTGCATTGTTTTACGTATATTTTTGTTGCAGAGTGAAATGTGTCATCTTTCTTTGCTTTTTGTTTTTGTTTAAACTGGATGCCTGAGGAATTTTTTTTATGTTGTAATGCTTGCCAGGATCAGATGCTTATCCTTTTTAGGGAGTTTGCCTAGAATACCCTGAGGTCTTTTAATTTAGCCTCTTGATTCCTGGGTTCAAACTACTTGCTCTCTCTGAACCTCTGATTTCTTTCTGTCTTCCCCCCTTCTTCCCACCCTCTCTCCTTCCTTCCTTCTTTCTTTTTGAAAATGAGGATGATGATACTTCACCATACTGTTGCCAGGATTAAGCAAGACACTGCATGCTGCGGGCTTATCTGATAAACATGGTTGTGCTCAGTTAAAAGAAATAGTAGTTATTTTTATTACTGGCCTAATCCTGTTAAAACAAAATACATTACTAGCCAGTGGCACCAATATTCAGCACACAGCAAACACATTTGAACTTCATGGAAGTCTGTTGTGCTGGGATTGACGTGAGTGTATGTATCTGTTTTGGTCTATTTTTTCATGTGTGTGACGTCATTCTCTGAACCCAGAATGTGGGAAAGATAAAATTCCATGGAAACTGCTCAGGATCTCCCTTTGGGTTACGCCAAAGCGAGTGTTGGAGTAGAGGGGGGGAGAGGAGGGCTGGGGGTTGGGTCTTTTGACGGACAGATTGGGTTTTTGGTTGGGGGTGTCAGGAGAGGAAGCCCAAAGCTCTGAGACCATAGAGCAGGGATGAGGGCACTGCTGGGCTGGGCTGCTCTCCCTACCTTTGGATCCAGCTTGGAGCATGGTTATTTTGTCTAGATTTAAAGTCATCTCCAGACAAACTTCCCAGACTCTAGGATTACTCTTGGCAGCAGCTCCTTACCTGCTCCTTACCTACCTGTCTGCTGAGGCTCACCAAGGCAGGGTGGTGCAGCTATCTTTGAGAATGGAAGGAAGCAGCACACACAAATCAATATTACTGAGATTCTGGCATCACAAGGACATTGCACCTAGAGAGAAGGTGTACTTACCTCTGAGTGTTCAGGGAAATTCCAGGGGCTCTATTGTCATCATTAATCACTAGTTATTAGAAGATACTGTTTTGTCATGAATTTTTAATTTCTAAATGCTGTGGTTCCATGTGCATCCACAAAGCCTTCATTATGCAATAATGTTTAAGGGCTCAAGTTTGGAGTCAGATATTCCTTGATTTTAATACTGGTTCAACCAGCTATGTGACCTTACAAGTTAATTCACTTCTCTGAGACTCAGTTTCCTCATCTGTAAAATGAGGATAATGGGACCTGTCTCATAGGATTGTTGTAAGGATGAAATAATATAATACACCAAAACACCTGGAGAGTGCCCAGCACATAATAAATACTGATAAATATTAGCAAACATTTCCCTAGTATAGAGCAATATTTTCTTCCACCCCAATAAAGGCTACCTAACTTCACCTGATTTCACTGAGTGCCAGTCATCCTTTGTTTTAGGAAATCTGAGAATTTATAGCTTAATTGTGAACCTGGACCACACCATGGAAAAGGGGGGGCATCTTTTTCTTTGATTCAGGTAGGGTCTCCAGGAATGTCTTAGCTTCTGATATATGATTTCTAAAGAAAAGAACTGGGGGCAGTTAATAAGTTATTGATGATTGTGTCCTTTTCACAACCGGAGTTATTAGAAGTTTTCCAAAATAAAGAGAGGCCTCATGATTCCCCAATGTCCTGTACAATCCTGAACACCCTAGGACATTCTGGGACATTTTATTTTCCCAAAGATCCTGTTCAATAGTGTTTTGTGTTTTCCTCCTCACAATAAATATCTGACTTTATGAGGCTATTCCTAGGAAAAAATAAGCTCTAGGCTCCCTCTGGAAGGATACCTCTGAAATTAAATGTATTAGTGTTTACATTAAGTTTGCCTTGACAATTAAAAATTGAAAACTCCAGAAAGAGAAGCCTTGCCTCTTGCAAATATCTTTCCACAAACATTTAAAGGGATCTTGTTCAGATGTGGATTGGAAAGCAATAAGACTGGGGTGCCTGCTTGCATGTAGGGATATGACAAGAGGTGAAAAGGAAGCTGCAGGCCTGCAGTGAGCCACAAAGGGTGATCTATGCCAGGGACCCTCAACCTCAGCACTATTGACATGTTAGGCTGGGTGATTTTGTTGTAGGGGGTTTTCCTGTGCATTGTAGGATGTTTAGCAGCATCCCAGGCATTTACCTTTAGACTCCAGTTGTGACATCCCAGAATGTCTCCAACCATTGCCAAATGTCCTCTGGGGCAAAGTCATCCCCAGTTGAAAACCACTAATCCATCCGAAAGTCTTCTGCTATCCTTCAATGAATGTTTGGTTCTTCTCTTAATTGTAGGCATTGATGCTTCAGAGCAAGGGTTGGTAAACTATGGCCTGTGGGCCATGCCTGGCCCATGGCCTATTTCTATGAACTAAGGATGGTTTCTAAAGATGAACATTTGCAATTGATTTGATGATATGTGTCTTAGTCAGTTTGAGCTGCTGTAAAAAATATACTGTGGTACATAGGCTGGGTGGCTTAAACAACAAGCATTTATTCTCATGGTTCTAGAGGCTAGGAAGTCGAAGATCGAGGTGACTGCAGATCTGGTGTCTGGTGAGGGCCCACTTCCTGGTTTGCAGATGGCCATCTTCAGATTGAATCCTCACGTGGCAGAAAGCAGAGAGAGGAAGCAGCTTTCTCATGTTTCTTCTTATAAGGGCACTCCCAAAGGCCCCACCTCCAAAAACTATCACATTGGGGATTAGGCTTCAACATATAAATTTGGGGTGGGTAGGGAACAAACAGTCAGACCATAGCAATAGGGAACATTAACTTTGAACCTCAATTAATTAAAATGTTATCCTGAAAAAAATTTTATTCTTCTCATTAGTAGAACTGTATTACAAAAATTATACCCCATTATTATTATTACATGTTATATAATATGACATTTTGATTTCATCATAAATTGAAGAATATTTGTTTTCTGTGTTGTTATGAAAGCACTATATAATATCTTTGATTTTCTTGGCACTGAGCCTAAATATTTGCTATCTGACTTTTACAGAAAAGTTTGCCAACCTTTTGTTTTTGCTTTAGAGTCTCAAACTTTAGTGAGCATCAGAATCTCTTGGAGGTCTTGAAAAAACACAGATTGTGGGCCCCCAACCATGAGTTTCTAATTCACAAGGTCTCAGAAGGGGGCTTGAGAATTTGTTTCTAACAAGTTTCTGGGTGAGGCTGCTGCTGCTGCTCATAGACCATGCTTTCAAAATGACTGCTTTAAAACATTCAGAGGTTGAGGATTTATTTTGTTTCTTGATGAAATGGTTCTCCTGTTAATGTTTGGCCTGGGAGCTGGCAAAATGTTTGCAGAATGAAGTAGTATTCGAAAATTTAATTCAAGAGACATCATGTGTTTATTGAGAGTATTTATTGCATTTATTGTGCTTGGCACTGGGGAGGGGAAAACCAGAGGTGAATGAGAAGTAGATCCTACCTTGCCAAAAGTTTATAGGAGAAGGGGAAGGAGAGAGGGAGGGCCTATATGTAGAGCCCTGATTAAAAACATAATACAGAATGGCATAACTAACTCCTGCACTAAAAGAAATGATCAGAAAGATCAGAGAGAGAAGCCCTTTGAGAAAAGGGCAAAGGGCTTTAGCACACATAAGCTATACATGAGGCCTACTGAGCATAAGAGAAATTTGAAGATAGCTTTAATCATGATTCTTGGTGGCAAGTGACAAATCAATCTGAGTTACCTTAGGCAAAAAGGAGAAATCATTGGAAGAATACTGAGTTGCTTTAAATCAAGAGGTGACAAATTTTTTCTGTAAAGGTCCAGATAGTAAATATTTTCAGCTTCGTGGGCCATCTGGTCTCCGGGCCACAATGACTCAACTCAGTCTAGTGTGTTGGAAGCAGCCATGGATACTTTGTAAACAGATAAATGCGTGTGGCTGTGTCCCAATAAAACTTTATTTACAAAAATAGACTGTAGCTAGATTTGTCCCTCAGGCCCTTAGTTTGTAGACAGTCATTTTAGATAATTCAAGGAAATTTGAATAACCAAATTACAAGAGGGTCAGACTTGCAGCTAGGTTCAGGAACGTTAGAACCTGGGACCCGGACCCCTGTAGGATTTTCTTTCTCTGCCTCTGTTCTCTTTAGTCTAAGTTTTTCCATTCTCATTGGAGACTGGTGTTCTTTTGTGAAATTAAATAATTCAAACTTAAAATAATTTAAACTTAAAGCTGTTGGAACTTTAAATTATCCTAGGGAGGGTTGTGGCTACTCAGTCTGAGTCATGTGGCATGAAACTTCTGCCTTTTTTTCCCCTGCAAATAATTAAGAAGATCAAGCAGCCCAGGAGATAAGATCCCCTTAGATCATTGCCCTCCTCATGGAGTAATAAAGTAACCTTCCTTGGAATGTAGCAATCTGTAACCAGTCAAGTAGCCTATGTATCTGGTCTTGTAAGAAAATGTAAACTCGGAACTTCTCTGTCTCTGCCCACATAACTGAAACCTTAGCTTCTCCACTTTGGAAAACATGGATTCAGTGCTTTCCCAGGTGGCAATCCTCAAGCTTTGTGCTTGAACAAACTCTATACTTAATCATATTTTCCGAATCTCATTATTTAAGGTTGACACTTTCATGGTAAACTCTCAATTGCCAACAGCTCATACCATGCAACTTCCGCAGAGAGAGAAAGAGAGAGAGAGAGAAAGGAATAACTCTGATTAGCTCTCTCTGTCTCTGTTTCTGTCTCTGTCTCTGTACATATATATGTATGTATATGTACATCTGTCTCTGATTTTGAAATCTTAGCTACCATCTGCAATTTAAAAAGTTTGCTTTTTTTTTTTTTTAATTGAGTGGAGACAGCCATGTTGTATAGGGTTTTTCAAGGCCTTGGAGAAAGAACGGGCCTGTTCCTTCTTCACAAAAATCCCATGTCACAGCTGCAGAGTGGTAGAGCCAAAACCCTTCTGTCTGCTTCTGAAGCCTGAGTTCTAAACTTTCATGAACTTCCCCCCCATTATACTTCAGATTATGAACAATAACATACCATTAAGGGTACCATAAATGGGAGACCACTTCAGGCCATCAGGGAGGAGTTTGTGAGGAGTGACGTTTTCTTCTAGGAGTCTTGGATTTGGGGCCCGTCTTTGCATTGGGGCACTGTGGGAAATGGGTTGCTTTTCTACTTGCACATCAGAGAGATTGATAGCTGTCCTATTTGATGTTTGAAAAAACAGGAGTGGCCACAATCAAGGTCTCCTGATGGTTTTCTGTCCTTGTCTTTAATGACTTTCTCTGTCAGAGCTCTCATCTGTAAATTGAGCCCCAGTTCCTGCCTTTGCACTCAAAGCTAGAGGCTTTGTTCTTCTGGAGGCAGTGCCTCAACTGCTCCCCTTCCTCAGGTAATAGCCCTTAATTTACTGGAAGAAGTTTTTTATCTGTGGGGCTCAAAGACAGTTGGGTGCTTCAGCTTCAATAAAACCTAGGTTCAATAAGACTGTTCTTGGAAGCATTCTAAATGAATACCTTGTCTTCTGTTCAGTATCACTCAGACAGAAAATGGCCAAGTGGAAGAGAGAACCTCTTTGAATGTCATTTGTAATCAAGGCAGTTCATTGTATTACTCACCCAATCAGCCAACAAGAACCTTTGTCCTTTGCGTGTGTTTTAAAAAAATGGATCTCTACTTCTTCATCAAGATGGGGGTGGTGGTGGTGGTGACCTAGACTTTGACGAGGACATATGTGTTTATACAACGTTCATGTCTTTAAAAATAGGCTCTGAAAATCTAGTGCACCTATAGGTTAAACCAGGACCCCGTTTATTACAATCCCCAAGAAAAAACACCAAAACACATTTTGGTTTTGATGAAAAATTAAGGAAGAGGAGGAAAACGAAGAAAGAAAAATTAAATGCTCATCCCTATGTTTCTACAATTAAATCCATGAGGATTATTATGAATTTTATTTCTTTGTTTTCATCTCTCTTTTTGGCAACATCCTCCTCTCTGTACAGGCTACCTAGGCTGAAACTAGTACTACAACTTCCTCTGATATGGAGCAGAGTTTAGTACTTATCGGGTCCATCTTGGGAGGCAACAGGGTATAGCGGAAAGCAGGCAGGTTTGGGGATTGACGACTCTAGGTTAGAATCTAGCCTGGTCTCAGTAGATGCGTTATGGGCTCTTTGCTGATCCTCTCTCTGAGCCTCAATTGCCTACTTGGCAAAGCAAGTTTAATACCGTACAGTCTTGGACCAAGAGTTAGGGCCTTAGTGAGAACTTCCCCGAGCACGTGATCTAAGTAGAACCTCCCTTCACTCTTTATTATGTCATCCTGGTTATTTCCTTGCATCATTGTTTCTTCACTTATTTGTTGTCTGTATCTACAGACTAGAGTGTACACTCCTTTAGGGAAAGTGTTTTATCTGCCTTTTCTAATGCTGTAGACCTACCAGCCCAGACCATACTTTGTATATTGTAAGCCTTTTATAAAATTTTGTTAAATTAATGGATGGATGAATGATTGAATGCCTACTTCATAGAGTTACTATGATGGCTATTTCAGAAAGTATTTGCAAAGCACCCAGCACAATGCTTAATATCCAGTATAATCTTGAAATACATCCATCCATGCAGGTTTAGCCACTGGAACACCCACTCTAAGGAGTAGGGAGATGTGGTGAATTCTTGATTTTATGTTGCCTCAGCATCCATTTTGAATACAAATTTAACTTTCTCATACCAGAAGCAGGGCTTAGTCATCCTTGACACAATTTCTGGTTCTGTACCACACCCAAATGGCTCAAGCTGGTGGCCAAAGATGATAACTTAGAGGCATCTCTCCTGCCTAGCACACAGGGCTCCCTGCTTTCCAACTGCTTCCTTTGAAAGGCCCATTCAGGCATTTTCCCGTGAAATTAAAGAGACCCACATCCTATCCCCTTATACATACTGCTAGTTGCCATGCATATGTTGTCTCCTGCCTGACTCTTCTTTTCTGCCTAGCATGACCTGGGGATGGAAAACTGCCTTTCTGACTTGTTATGCCTCTCTTCCCAGGATCTGTAAGGAAAAGTCTTTGAACTTGTTTCCTATTGCAGTGGTGTATTGAATTTGCACCTTCCATCTGAAGATCTCTAGGGGCTGCCCCAGGCCGGGTTTTCCCCAGGACACTGGGGAGAACACAAGGTTGGGCTCCCAGCACCAGAGCAATGGCCAGGCAGGCACAACCTGGACACAGAGCAGACAAGAGTCCCAAGGGTGTCTGCCAGAGAAAAAAGTGAGGGACCCTCTGGTTGCAGATCGACAACTAGGCATTAGGCCAACCACTAGGTAAAAAAAACTCGCAAAATGCACAGTGTAAACACCCATCTCCAGCTCCCTTTTATTTCCCAGTAGGGCAGCATTGCTAGCTGCTCTGGCACTGAAGCCTCATTTTAGCTGGGAGCTCTCAAAACAAGGGGTGATGCTTAAGTGAGTCCTACAGGATGGAGTCCCCCAAGGATATCTTACGTGGGGACTCTGAGGCAGTGCTCCCAAACTCAGGGTTCTTAAGTTCTTCCCTATATTTCAGAAAATCTAGTGGGAATCCCATATTTGGCAACTCTAAAACAGCATGTACTAGGAATCTCATAATTGTTTATTTGGGGCTGGAGTAAACCCAACTCAGGGTGGTAGTGTGGTAACCCTGGTTATCTCATGCTGCTCAAACATGCTGCTTGGTGGTTCTCTGTGTCTGCTTATTTAGAAGTGGAAAATTAATTAATTGGGCATCATCACTGCTGCTTGTTTAATAAACACAATCTTTGAAAGCTTGGTGGGTGGGCGAGGTAGAAAAGAATGAGAAATCTCTGTGGTGGTGAATAGACTGAAGCCCTCTGAGCTCAGGTGAGCGCTTTGAATCATGAAGTCCCAAGAGTCTGGTCAGGCTGAGAGATCATTGAGTTCATTTGAAGATAATACACAGGAGCTATTCTTGGGAAGAAAGAGCTCAGAAGAATAATTTAGCTAAGAGAACAAACCTCTCTTTCTTTTTGTCCAGGTTCTTTGAAAGACTCAAATGACCCAGTTAAACGTACCTCAGTTTTCCATCTTTTGTGAAAGTTCCCATTATGGTTGGGGTGTGTGGTTTGGTGGGGAGCGTCCATGTCAAGAGGAGTGAGTGGAGCTACACCTGGTACAGTTAGTTCTTTCCTGTTCCCCAGCAGAAGTCTGAGACTATTCTTGACTCCTTTTTTATGGGAAAGAAATAGCATAAATAAATAAAGTAAATGCTGTTAAAATTGCGATCGTGGTCTGGGGCATTATGACTTCAGTTTGTGAGCACGCATCTTTTCCCTATAGGAGCTCAGGTAAATTCCCCTTTAGGAAACAAAAAGCTTAGAAATTCATTGCTAGAATAGTTGAATCTCCTCCTCTCACAGATGTGGGAGAGTACATAAACCATGTTAAATTACTTATTTGACGCTGGATTTTCCCTTTGTTATGAAAAGCACAGCTATAATGCCACAGTTATGAAAGCCATAGAGCAAGGTTAATCCTTAGGTGAGAATCCACATAGGTAATAATAATTCTCACTTTCTCTATCAAAAACATTATCGTATTTAAATACAATGCTGTCTGAGGCTTGTTTTTTTTTTTGTGTGTGTAACACATTTGGCACTACTTGATGAGGGCTCAGATATTCCATAATAATCAAAGACACTTAGGCAGTTTTTCTTCTGTGAGTAATTTTAGCTAAGAAATCAACCAGAGTTAAGTACTGCATTTGGGCAAGAAAATAAGGTACTCTAGGCTTTTATTTGTTATATGCTAATATCCCAGGGAGAAACATATTTTCAGGCAAGGAACAAAGAAACAATAGATGTTCGTAAAAATGTAATTTCCCAGCAGCATTTTAATTCAAGGTTTCAGATCTTTTTCATATGCTGTTAGTAACAAACTTGGAAGAATCTTTTTTAAAAAAAAGTGTTAGAAAGAGCTTGCTTCTTTTAATTTTCAGTTTTAAATGTAGATACTGAGTGATTGCTGCATATGTCCTAAGATGAGACAGTAGTTATCAGTCTTGACCTTGGGGATTTTATCTTACTTGGCAGATAGAATGGACATTTTATATATAAAATATAAGATATTTTATATTTGCTTATAAAATAGCACAAGGCCCAGAAAGGATACAGTGGACAATAAAAGTCTTTCATGAGAGAGGGTATAGAGCTGGGGTCCCAGCCTCCAGGCTGCAGACCAGTACCGGTCTGTGACCTGTTAGGAATAGGGCCTCACAGCAGGAGATGAGCGAGCACTAGGCAAGCAAGCAAAGCTTCATCTCTATTTACAGCTGCTCTCCATCACTCGTATCACCGCCAGAGCTCTGCCTCCTGTCAGATCTGCAGGGGCATTAGATTCTCATGGGAGTGTGAACCCTACTGTAAACTGCGCATGTGAGGGATCTAGGTTGTGCGCTCCTTATGAGAATCTAATGCCTGATGATCTGAGGTGGAGCTGAGGTGGTGATGCTAGCGCTGGGGAGCAGTTACAGATACAGATTATCATTAGCACAGAGGTTTGACTGTACAATAAATGTAATGCACTCAAATCAACCTGAAACCACCCCCCAAGCCCCCACCCCGGTCCGTGGAAAAATTGTCTTCCATGAAACTGGTTCCTGGTGCCAAAAATGTTGGGAACCGCCGTTATAGAGGATTAGGTATATGGCTATAATTTTTCTGATGCATAAACTGGGCCTTCTGCCCATGATTTCCTAAAAATATTCTTTGATCTTTTCAGCACATCATTCAGTTTAAGGAATGGGATCTGCCATTTGAGCACTTTCACAAACCTAGGCCACTCTTCATTTCACACTTACCTTTACATATTATGAAACTGATTAAAAAGCATCCCATCTTGTATTAAATATCGCATTCTGTTGAAAATTGTTTGAAAGGATTTTTATTATTTTTGCTTTTAAAATTATTTGGCTACCTGTAATCCAATTTACTATTGTTCACAACATATCAGCAATCATTGCAAGAATTCCTGAGTGTGTTCATATTCATACAGACAGAAAAATCTAACCAAAAAGTTGTTTTTGAATAAAATGACAATTTTTAATAAAATTAAATCTGCCTATAAAAATAGTTAATATAATGTTAGATTTTTGTGGACATTTATTTAAATATTTGTTAAATCCAATTTTTGCAGTTTTTCTTTTGTATAAAAATATTTCTTTTAATAAAAATATTAAAGCAAATATTTTTCCAGCCCTCAGATATTTCATAGACTCTGGAATAATAATCCCTGGCTATTAGGCCCTATGCAGGACTTCAAATACCATGGACCAAATACAGAAAGCAAAAAATGCATCTTTCTTGGTCAATAGTCAAGGCCATTATAAGAGAAGTTTTGTTGCCATCAAAGTAACATGAAATAGAGAATTTGGAGGCCTTTGTTCTTTATCTACTTTAGCTACTTAATCTGTTTTTTTGTGTGTGTGTAACACGGACTAAGTTCCAAAAGACTTACATCTCTCTCTTTCTTCTTAGCAGCAACTGGACTTGTGGTTTCAAGCAGGGATGAAGTGAGTAGCTACTCTGATAATTGAACACAGTGTTTTCTTCAATGATTAAATGCATATATTTAGTTCTTACTACGTGTCATGGAGAGTCATACAGTTAATGGTCCTCAAGAAGACATCTAATATTTGTTGAGTACTTAACTAAATTCCAGATTTCATGCTAGGTGCTACACATATGTAAGCATATGTACTCACAAATATGTGAGCTCAGTATTTTAAAAATTGTTTTGCAGATGAGGCAACTAGGAATCAGAGAGATTAAGCATGATAACCCAGTAGCCAGAACTAGTAAAAGGGAGCATTGGACATTAAACCCCCACATGGTGCAGCTGTTCACACACTTAGTTAGCTGGTTTTTTCTTTTTCTATTTTAATTTGGTTATTGGTGGTGTAAAAGACTATCATTAGTTCTAATAATGTTTTCATTTTTCTCCTTTTGGGATGATCATGTTGATTCAGATTATGATATTTCTGTTGCCTTCTTTCCAATCTTTGCACTTCCCTTTCCCGTGGTTTGTCTTATTATTTTAGTTCTGCCAAACAATGTGAAATAGAAGCTACTAATATAATAATGGATATCCTTTCCTATTTCCTAACTTTAATGGAAATGCTTTTAAAATTTCACTATTAAGTAATGAAATTTGATATAGGATTTTTGGAGATTAGTTTTATCAGATCTAAGAAGAATCATTCTATTCCAAGTTTGCTGGAATTCATTTCTAAATATATGCTAGTGTTGAATTTTGTGACTGTTTCATTTGGTTTCTATCCATGTATTTATCTATATTTCTGCATAGGCTATAGAACTATAGCCTCAAATCCAGAAAGCTCTAACTGGTATTTGGTCATCAAGGCCTTTCCCAATTTTAATTAGAGATTGACAATTGGGATTTTGGGAGCTCCCAGTGAGGATCCTTACTAAGAAGTGAAATATTTGTTCACTTCAAATACATGCTTCCTGTTACTTTATTAGAACGCTGTAAGGAGAAAAGGACTTAAAGACGTCTGTGGAATTTCATACTGGGCTCCGTGTAGTCTTAAATAACATTTCACCTTAGCAAGCAGGTCGTGTTTATTTTTATGTGTCTAGTCGGTAAAAATGGAGGCAGAAAAATAAAGCTTTTTTCCCTCTTCTTTGAGCTGTTTGTAGCAGGGGCAGTGTTATAGCCATCAAAATGAAATTAGATTGTGCTTGGTTTCATCTGCTGACATACTCCCGGCCTCCTGAAAGCCCCCTGAACACTGCAAGCCATTCGGCCTCAGACACCAATAACAGAGTTGATATGTTGAAGTGCACATCTCTTCCCTTGGTGCCACCAACTCATGAAATATGTGGCCAACCTGTCTCTGAAAAATTGGGCTTTTAGAAGTCTCAAGGAAAAAGGCTTAACTCTTTTGGTGGCTCCGAAGCACAAATACTTTCTTACGTGAGCTTATGTGAAGCTCATGCTTCACAATTAGGCTCAGAGGATAATAATTTCCACACCATGTGGCTCTGGGTGTCAGAAGCCCCCCAGTTCTAGTCCTGCTCTGTCACGTCATTGCTCTCGACCTCAGTTACTTCTGTACTAGAAAGCAATCGAATCCTCCAAGGCATTGACATGCAGACTCTTGTTTCCAGCAACCGTGGGGTGTGTACAGCTTTCACCTCTCTGCCTACCTTTCCCGTTGGCCTGCTTATGCCTCTCTAAGGATGTCTAAGTACAAGTCCAACCACTTATCACATGTTAAGCATAACTGTGCCCCTCTGTCAAGGTTGGCCTGCATCATGGATATGAGAACAAGGGATGTCAGGACTATTTCATTTGCGAGTGAAGAAATATACTCAAAGTGGCTTAAGCAAAGACAGGGGGATTTATTGGCTTGCATAACTGCAAATCCAGAGAATAGGCAGTCTTCATGCATGCCTGGATCCAGGTGCTCAAAGAATGGTGTCAGGAATGGGTCTCTCTCCTCTTCTCCCTGCCTCTTGGCTCAGTTCTGCTCCACATTAGCTGCATTCTCAGACAGTCTTCCCCATGCTGGCTTCAGCTTGTACCATACCCCCTGTAGAAAGAAAGCTTCCCTTTCCCAATAGTTCTACCCAAAGTCTTGGGTGGGCCATCATTATCTCAGCTTGTGTCAGTCAGGACCCTAGCAGGAAACAATTCACTCCAATTAGATGATTTTAAAAGACTTTAATTACTTTAATTAGGGTCTGTTCTCAAATATGTAGGCAGTGTGAAGGGAAACCACAGGAAACTGAGGCACCCTGAGGCTGTAACACTGGGATTCTATTATTATTCCTAGGCATGGAAACAGAAAGAGCCATGTGACCAGGACTTTCTGGTGGCCTACTACCTTTGGTTGAGGGCTACAGTGAGCCCATGGTGAGTACAGAGCTCATCCTCCATGTCTTCCTCCCTCTGCTTTCTTGCTCGTGTTTGCCAACAGCAAAATCTTGTTAGAAGCCAGAATGTAAGGGAGCTTACTGAGGAAGTCCATACTGGTCAACCTTTTGGGCACAGAGCACGGTAGAGAAGGGTGGAGAGTGGACCTAGAGGTCAGATGGGAGATATCCATCCCATGCTCATTTCTGAACCAGTTTTTGTGCCCAGTGGAAAGTCATGTCTGATTGATTAGACCCGGGTCAGATCCATACCTGGAGCTGAGGGTGAGGTCAGGCTTACCTCAACTGAATGAACCAAGAGTGTATGCGTGTGTGTATGTCCACCTGTATGCATGTGTATGCTTCCTCAGCAAACATCAAGGTGTGCTACCAGCACAAAGAGAGGATCCTGGGCTAGAAAAATAGCAAGAGACCACCAAGGGACAAATGAATTTCTCTTGGCTTGTGCTTGTTCTAACCAGCCTTGGAGACACACCAATATTTTTCCTGGGCCTTTTTCTTGCAGGACTGAAGTGAGCCCTGATTGGCAGAGGTGGCCCTGGCTGCTGAGGGTCAGAGCCTTCTCACCTTATGTGGACTTGGTCATAATCCCCAGTGCTAAGTTCCCTGGAAAAGATGCTCCACACAATGATAGCCTGGCCTGGTCCAAGGGCTTCAAGTGGAGTTGACCTTGGCTGCCACCATGCCGTACCAAATCCAGGCCTGCCTGTGCTATTCTTCTCCTTCTTGTTTGATACCCAATTCCAGTTCTTTCTCTTTGTCCCCTGTCATAGACCCAGATAACCATTTCTAACTCTGTTTTCCCTTTCGTGTGCTATTTCCCATTGTAGGGGCTTAGATCCAGAATCCCAATGGTCTAGAGTAAAGCCAAATTTTTGAGCTAATTGCCCTTTTAGGATACTTTTCTACTGGTGCTACAAGATGGAATTCTAGGGACTCCAGCTGTAGACAGCTCCCACTTCTCTCCACCAGCTTCCCCCACTCCAAATATTCTGTACTTTCCCAGGGCTCAGTGAACTACACCATCACAGCCTTCCCTGAAGCAGTCACTTGATGAAGAAAGGGGCTTCAGGTGGTGGTCACAGTGGAGTGACACCAAGGGAGGGCACATGGGAAGGGAGAGAAATATGGGGAGAAAATACTCAGTGTAATTTTGAGTTTTGCTGACATAGCAACTTTAAACTCCCGACCAAAAAGGTCCCCAGAATCTTACCAACTTCAACCCCATCCTCCCCCCAGCTCTTGTCCTTCCCAACCCACGCCAGTGAGGAATAAATGGGAATTGTGCACTTAAAGTAACAAGGAAAAAGGAAACATTCGTTTTCAAAAAGACAGCAAAACACCTGCCAGAGTTTACACGACGCACTTGAGTGTGTATCTGTAATAGAGTCATAAAATATTCTGTCCTGGGAGGGAGCCCAAGCACTTGATGCTCTCGTTGCTATGGCAGCTGGACAGTTTTAATAACTGTAAATAACAAGTCACTGGTGTACCAGGTCTTCTTTTTTTTTTTTTCCCAGGATCAGCAGCAATTTCCCAGGGATTTGTTTCTTTGCCATTGTAAGTCTCTCTTGGGCTGCTTTCCTCTTGGTTTCCCTGAAACTGTGGTGGTCTCTCTTCACGCTTGTCTGTGTAAGTGAGCAGTTGACTTTTACTTACTAAGCTTGTGAGGCTTTGTGACCTTGGGCGGGTGACCTCACCATGCTTGCCTCAGTTGCCTTATTTATGACACGGGGAAAATAATTACACCCATGTGACAGGTCTGTTGTAAAGATTAAGTGAGAGAATGCAAATCAACTGTAGAGCACTGTGCCTGACATTAGAAAATGTTGCTGCTTATTATTAAAAAGGAAAATATGAGTTGAGTTAAGGGGGTTTGGTAATAGGCGTTAGAAGTTCAGACGGGGGAGCAAGAAGGTGCCATGAGTTAGTTGGTCCTGAGAGCACAAATGAGAGTGAGTGGTCCTCTTTTGCTTCCTCAACTTCTCTGTTTCCCGACCTTGTGCCTAGGTGACTCTTGCTCTGTTGGACTGCCTTCTATCTGCTCTCCCCAGCAGGAATGCAATGATGGTAGTAGATGCCACGAGGACAAGACCTGTGGCTCTAATGCTTCTTTGGATCCCCTCAGGCCCAAGCACAATGTTTTGCACATAGTAAGTGCTCAGGAAATGCCTGGGGGTTCATACTGTTACCAGCCTCCAAGTGGAGGTGTTTTCAGGTTCTTGGTGATTGTTGGAAGAAAAGAATTTTAGGATGCACCATGTAAACCAAGAGCAAGCAGCTCCTATTGAAAGTGACAGTGACAGTATGCTCTCTCAAGAGAGAGGGAGCCAGCAGGCTCGAAAATAGCAGCTGCACAGGAAGGATGTGAATTTTTGGCCTTTTGAAGTCTTACTAATCGAGGGGAGGAATATCCAAGGATAAGAGGTTGTTTTTTACTAAGAATCTGGGTTGTAATTCCTAGAATTGTGTTCCCTCTCATTTTTGTACTTTATATAGTTGTTTCGGAACTGTCATGGTGATTTCAAGGGTGGAGAAATTTTAAAACCACAATGCAAATGATATCGTAATTAGCCAAAGTTCATGTAAGGTGACCCAAATAGCTGCAAGCTGGTTGAAGCCAGTTCTTGCCTGTGGTTTTCAGCCCCCCTTAGTTAGACTTTAATACCTGCACCCACTCTGCCAGCCCCTGCATCCGGTCTCAGCCCTGTCTCCTACTCTAACAACACATACATGGAGAAGAGGACATTCCAAGCAGGGAAAAGGCTGATGAACACCTGGAAGTGGGAATTTCCATGAATTCTTCCTCTCAGGGGAATTTTCTCCCGGTCCTCTCTAGCTCCCATTTTCGGTTACCAGGAGCCACCTTCTCACATTCTTAGATTTTGTCAACTTGCCTCCAGCAGCCATTCAGGAACCAGGAACACCATACCATGCTCTATGGTGATGCATTTCATCCATTCTGTGACCCTGGCCAGGAAGGGCACTGACCAAGAAAAAGAAGGAGGTGGAGTAGGGAGCTGAGGGGACACCCATGGAGTCCAAGGCTATATTTTGTCTTTCCTTTTCTTCTGCCTTTTCCTTTTATAAATGCATTATTTTTAGTAATGCATGCATATGGGCTGCATGTGTATAGATTGAAAAAACTATTCAAGCAAACAGAAAAAAGTAAAGGTACCACTTCTCTCTCTGAAGGTCATTGCTGTTATCAGCTTCGTCTGTATCTATCCAGATGTTCCTATTCATCTAAATGCATGCACATACTCACACATTCACAAAGACAAATGTGCCT
The DNA here is from genome assembly GCA_023783475.1 of Daubentonia madagascariensis. Lineage (NCBI taxonomy): Eukaryota > Metazoa > Chordata > Mammalia > Primates > Daubentoniidae > Daubentonia > Daubentonia madagascariensis. The sequence goes on along the minus strand of JAKFHU010002573.1, from coordinate 18,974,292 downwards.
TTGTGTTTTGTACATACTTTATTTACTAAATTTTATTCTGCATTTGTTGTCTTGTAGCTTGTTTTTTCTCCTTACTTATCTTATACATATTCCCATGTTAGCACTGAATCTTTTTACCTGCTACATGATAGAATTTCTTAGTATCATTGTTCCATAGTTTATTTAATTAATCCCTTACTAATGGAGACAGGTTGTTTTTAATTTTTCTGTATACAATGAGCATTGTAAAATGTGAGTTGTTATACATGGCTACTTGTTTTTCTCTGTGACAAATTCTTTGCAGTGGTATTGCTGGTTCTTTTATTAAGTTTTATTTTATACCATTTGGTACAGTTTTATCACTTTCTTCATTAAAGTCTTAGAAATTTTTGTGACCTTTATTTTTAGCTAATTTCATAATTTTATTTCTATTGTGAACAAGAAGCTGTTATTCTATTATATTTTATAATGGGTTAGCTTTGGTGTGTAGGAAAGCTATTGATTTTTGAGTGGTGATCTTAATTTGGACCACTTTGCTGAAATGTCTTATGAATCCTAAAACCCTAGACTTTCTAGTTATCATATCTGCAAACAATGATAATTTATCTGTTCCTTTCTAATGCTTATACTGTGTTTTCTTATCTTATTGCATTTGCAATACTTTTTACTTAAAGTTTGTCCAAATCTTCATACTCTAACCTCAGGGACAAGATACCTCACAGGAAGGGTCAGAAACATATAGATTTACTGCTATTTTATGCTACTTCTCTAATTCTTCCTGCCATGAGAAATGGTTTAATGATTAGAAGAAAGCACATGGGGCCAGATTTCAAATGAGACATACAGAAAAAAAAGATCGGTGTGTTCTTTGAATTGAAGAGCTTACTAATGATTATGTCAACATATCCACTAACAAAAGAACTAGGCAGACCTTATAGATGTGGATGTAGCTTTTATCTTGTGGCACAAGGTTGTCTTAGACTTGTGGTTGGAGGTTTCCTGACTAAATGACAGCCTCTCAAAGGATCATACCTGGATAGACCCAACTCAACTCCATCATTCATACTTGTGAAGGAGACAACCTGCCATGCTTCTGACCTGACACCATAAGACACATGTCTTTGTAGTATTTCAAACTGGCTTTACGGATCCATCTACCCTCTTGATCAATTCCCATTGTGGTTAATGGCCTATATTGCAAGGTAATGTCTCAGGTTGACAGTCTTGACAATAGAACAAAACGAGCTGATTGGATATAGAGGTACTCTACACACTTGTCTCTTTAGCACAAGTCTCTGAATTATGGATCTGACCAGGCTAATGGTATGGCAGTGAGAGTGGTAGAAATCAACATAAGGAAGATCAGAAATTCTCCAGCGTGGCCGTGTCTTTTTTCACAATAAGACCACTGAGGGACACCCTACATCATACCTCCTTGTATTTCAGTGGTCACCAATTGCCTTCCACAAAATGCTTCAAATCACAGCTTTCTTTGGAAATGGATTTTAAAGTTGCTCTGTCTCAAAAGAAGGTTGGATTCTAATCTGGCTTTAATTTTCATGCCTTGTTTAGAGCTTCCCTCTCCTTCATTATTATTTTACATGAGAAATCTACCCCTGGAGTTCAGTGATACGAAGAAGTTACCAAACTTTAAGTGAAAACTTTAGACTTTAATGAAGTGAATTTTCTCATTTTCTTTCCTTTTCCCCCAAGAAAACTTCAAACTTTGGAACTCAAAGTAGAATTGAAAGGCCGTGAGTAAATACGCACAAAGATAAAATGACAATGTGGGCAGCTTGGCTCCGGAACAGACAATCCTAATGGTGGCGTTTCTGTGGGTTTCTCTACCCTGTTTCATGTTCATTTCTTCCTGAGCAATGTTCCGGGCCCAGTGGAAAAACGCATGATGTTTTCTGGTAGCTGAAATAAGTTTAAAGTAATGAAATTCTGCCAACTAAAGTTTAGGAGAGAAATGCTCAGGAGCTGCTAGGACACAGCCAGCTCCTGGGAAAGCAGTAAGTAGTGTGACCAGGAACTCAGTGGTTTGTACAGCAGTGAGTGGTTCTCGAGTGCAGGGGTTAGCACCTTTGGTGGACACTGGGAAGATTCCTGATTAAAAACTGGTCAAAAAAAAATTTCCACTGGACTGTAAGCTCCATGAGGACAGAGCTGGTGTCCTGTTTTGGGCAGGGCATCCCTAATGCCTAGGTCACAAAACTGTGCTTGGTAAAAATCAATCACATGATCCCTCAGAGGAGAAATGTGCTGCTGCTGCCTGCACATGCCACACTCCTCAGCCTCCTGCGAATCAGCTGTGGCTGCAGTGGACCGTTCTAGGCTCACCCTATGCTGCTAGCTTCTCACCACAGTGTGCATAGCTGCAAGGAGAGGCCTGCAGCCTTCCGCCTCAGGGGCCTCGTGGAGGTCCCAGGAGTTTGCGTGGCTGTGCAGTACAGACTAGGGGTGGGGTGAGGTTCACACTCTGGGGGAACCCTCAGCCAATGTTGGTGGACAAAGGCTGCTGTCTTGGAGGTGGACAACTGTTGGGAGACATCTTGTATGTGTGATTCCCTGTTGCTCATGGCAGCGAACTCGGTAACACACCCTGACGTGAGCTTTTTCTCCTCACCTGCTTCATCCTCTCTCCTCCCTCACACCTGCTTCCTGAAATCACCTGCCAAATAAAACACTGTGCCCTACTCGTTGGCTCTTGCTCTGCTTTGGAGGGAACCCAAACTAAGGCAGCTATATAGGAGGAGGATGTTCAATTTTGTCTTTCTAAACGGGTCCTCCCATGATTTCAGCCTCGTTTATGTTCAACCATGAGCCACACTATCCCCATCCTAACTATTAGGGGTTTAGAGCACACGCCCTGGGTCTGCTGTCTGGGTTTACTACTTATAAATGATGTGACCCTGACCATGCATATTGTGTGTGTGTGTATATACGTATATGTATACATGTGCGTATATACTGTAAATGTATGTGTATGTATGTATTTATTTATTTTTGGTATATTATGATATTTTGGCATCTTAAAAACAAACCTTTCTGGCTGGAGAGAGACTGCCCCTCCTGGGGCCAGTCAATTCTTAGAGACAGCAAAGAGCTCAGCTTGGAGCATGCCTATGATATAAAAACGAATCAATCCAGAGCCCAACCCCCTCTATCCAGCCCATATACCCAAGGAGGTAATATTCCTCTGTCTTAATTATCTCTGGGCCAGGTATCAGGCAATTAGGAGTCACCCCTCTAGTTTAGAGTCCCCCAAATTATTCAAACTAGCCAATCCTAAACTGTTTAGCCCTCCCTGCCTGCCTTTCCTGTGAAAACCCCAGTGAAGACTCTTTACTAAACCTACTCCTCGCTCCTGTCTCTGTCTCCTGTCCACCCAGGTGCTTCCCCTGTGGCCTGGCATGGTATGCCTGCACCTCCTGGTCTAGGACCTGTGAGTATAATAAACTTTGTATTCCTGAGCCTCTCTGTCTCCTCTTGTGGCCACACCTGACTGACCATCTCATGAAAGAATACAAAGCAGCATGGTCCTTTTCACATTTTTGTGTTGCATATGCTGTAAAATGAAGATGATAACAGCTGGTACCTACTAGAGTGATTATTAAGTTTCAACATAAGAGCATGCTTGTAAAACTCTTGGCACACGTGAAATGACCAATCTATGTGAGCTGCTGTTAGGATGGTAGCTTCTCACGTGGTGCTATTTTCAGTCTGGTATGTGCTGTGGCTAGCTGTGTGTCTATTATCTCTCCAACTAAACTGTAAGCTTCTTAAGACCAGAAGCTGCTGCTTTTCCATCCTTGTATGCCCCACTGCACCAGCTTTGTGATGTAAACAGAGTAGGCATTTAATCCTGTTATGTGAATGTAAGAATGTCCTTGCTAATATTGGCAGTGATTTGAATAGCAACTGCCTATCCTAAGAAGTTGGATGTCTGGCATCACTGTACTGTTCTTCAAAAACAAAGACTGAGCTCCCAGGCCATAGACTTTTGAGTACATTTTCCAGAAATGTCATCATTATCGGATTGCATTTGTAATTGGTTAAGATTCATTGAGAGTAGAAATTTATTTTTTTCCTCTCTACCAGGACTGTCCAATAGAACTTTCTACGATCTTGGGAATGTCCTCTCTGCTATCCAGTACAGTAGCCGCTAGGCACAGAGGGCTCCTGAACACTTGAAATGTGATCAGTGTGACCGAGGAACTAAATTTTATCTTATTTTAAATAATTTAAATTTAAATTTAAATTTCAAGAGCCACGTGTGATTAGTATCTGTGTACTGGAGAATGCAGTGCTCTATAGTTCCTACACCTAGCGCAGTGCCTGGGACGTGGTTGGTGCTAATTAAAGTTTGTTGAATGAAAGAGTATGTGTTGAACATTTAACATCTTTCCACATCTAATTTCTTCTTTGTTCTTTACAACTACCCTTTGAAGAATCGTAGCAGAGCAATTATTACCGTACAGATGATGATGATGCTACTAATACTGCTACTACTATTACTAATAACAGTAACAACAGCCCCAAGTGACAGGTATTGAGAGCTTCTACAGGCATGTGCCAGGGACTTTAGACATGTTTTGTTATTTATTCCTCATAATAATTCTATGAGGTAGTGACTTATTTTGCATCCTCCCTGCATTAGTTTGCCAGAGCTGCCACAACAAAATGCAGACTGGGTGGCTTAAACCATAGCAATTTATTTTCTCAAGTTCTAGAAGCTACAATTCCAAGATCAAAGTGTTAGCAGGTTTTGTTTTTCCTGAAGCCTTTCTCCTTGACTTTCTGACAGCAACTGAACTGTAAGTTTCTTCTGTGTGTGTGCACCCCTGGTGTCTTTCTATGTGTCTCAATTTTCTCCTCCTATGAGGATACTAATCATATTGGATTAGGTGACACCCTAAGGGCCTCATTTTAACTTGATCACCTCTTTAAAGGCCCTTGCTCCAAACACAGTCACATTCTGAGCTACTAGGGGTTATGACTTCAATATATGAATTTTGGGAGGACACAGTTCAGCCCATAGCATTCCAAAAGAAGACTCCAAGACAAGGACTTGGCTGCAGATAGTTCATTTGGGAAGCACAATTGAGTTTACATAGGGGAAGGTGAAACATGTAGAAAAGCCAATAAAGGATGTGCTAATGAGTAGGTTACTGGGCCTCAATCCTGATGGGAAACACATATCAGAATTGCCCAGCCAACTCGACCAGAGCCTGGGGAGGCTGAGACTTTTACCCATGGATTCCCACATTGGGCAACTCTCCAGAACTTTGGGATTCCATCTGCCTCTCGGTGAGAATGCTCTTAGGATGGTGGAGAAAGTCCTCAAACAGAGAAGAAACAGATACAGGTGTTTGAGGCAGGAAGCAGCTTCAGCTGGAAACTCAGCTGTGCTTAGGAAAAAGAGGGATGGGGACAGAATAGGTAGAACATCAGCAGCACAGCTGAGGTGAACTTGGTGATGTTGCCTAAGAGACCTGGGCCTCCACCTGTGATCCACTTAAAGTGATCTTATGGCTCTAGTGGGGAGGAACGGACTGCATCCAGTACTCTCCACGACTCACTTGGCAGGAAAAGGAAGCTTCTGTTTCCCAGGTTTGAGTTGCTTTTAATCAAGTTTATTTATTCTGGGGTGATGAGTCTAGAAAGTCTATATTAGAATGTGTATATTTGTATAGCTACTGACTATGTACATTTAACAAAGATCAATATATGGTGCCTGCGTTGATGTTTGTCTCTTTAGTTGACAAACCATTACTTTTTGCTGACCAAATGTGTGTTCACTTACAGTATCTCACTGGAGTCTCACAAAAGCCTTAGGAAGCAGTTAGAACACTGTCCCCATTTTTAACAGTGTGGAAACTGAGGTTGAGGGAGATGAACACTTGTTCTATTTCACAGGGTTCTTGGGAAAAACAAACGACATTATAAATGTAAAAGGAAATTTGTAGAAGGTAAAACATTATGCAGATGTTATTGTTTTCCCAGTCTCTTTAGTGACAGAGCTGGAATTAGTTTGTCTTTTGACTTCTAGAATAGCACAGTGATTTTGTGATTCTGCTGCTACAGGATGGTTGTTTTTACTGAGGCCTCTTAGAACATCAAAGGCACCTAATTACCTCACAGGTTAATGTTGAAAATCTTGATGTTAAGCAAGTCTGTGAATTATCATTACTAGGTGTTCCAGTTATTACTGCTGTAGAACAAATTACTCCAAATTAATTGGAGTAAAACAACCACCATGTTTTAAGCATATAGATTCAGTGGGTCAGGAATTTCAAAAGGGCACACAGTAGGAATGATTTGAATCTGTTCTATGATATCTGGGGCCTCAACTGGGAAAACTGGAAGTCTGAAAAAGGCTGCTAAAGGCTGGAATAATCTGAAGACTCTCTCATTTGCATATCTGGTGCTTGGATCGGGAAGAAGATCAGGGCTGCTGGCTGAAGCACTTATATGTGCCTTCTCCCTGTGGCTTGGGTTTCCTCACAGCATGGCTGCTTCAGGGTGCTTCTTACATAGCAGCTCAGGGCTCTAAGTGCACGTATTTCACTGGATAAGTCAAAAGCTGGATTGTCCATTCACTTCTGCCACACTCTACTTGTTACAAGGGAGCCACAAGCCTACGCAACAAGGAAAGAGGGGCACAGACCCTACCTCTTTATGGAAGGGGAGTCAAGGTCACATTGTAGAAGAGCTTGTGTGATGGGAGATATTACTGCATTTATTTGTCTAAAATACAATTTGCTATCTTGTTAAATCTTATTTTTTGCCCTTTATACTAATTTCTTTTCCAAAAAGTTATAGAATCATAGGTGTTTATGTAAAATGTTTCAAAACTTGTTTGAAAAGATGTAATACAAAAGATGAGCAAATATAAATATTAACCTTGTGTGAGCAAGAGAGAAAACTGAAGCATAATTTACATTTTGGCTCCACAATGATGGCTTTTCCTAAGAACCTATGAAGATAAAATTAGCCACTGGGTTAAAAAAAAAAAGCCATTACACCTATTACTGGTAGCATTTACTACAGGGAAATTCCTGGTAGCCTTAGATGGCTTCCATATTAGCTGTGATGTAAATACACGTTTAGCTTTATACATCTTAAATGCTTAAATGCATGTCTACCAATGCCTCTCCCTTAGTTAGCAATAAAAGCCAACAACATGTGAAACAGGTTGGTTGAAAATTATGCTACTGTAGTAGCAGTATATGATATTGTAGGGGGAGAGAGTTTATGGGCAATGGGTGTTTCAGAGCGGCAAGATGGGGCCAGGCAGTGTGTGGTGTTACAGACAAAAGCTGCAACTGGATCAACTCAAAGCTGTGTTACTGATATGTATGTGTGCACAGGAGCCGGCCAAACGAATTTCCTGAGAAATCTTTGGAAAAGGGTTTTATATGGAAAAATAAAAGTAACAGGTGGTTTTCCAAAGTCCAGGAATGCTGAGATGCCTTTGCTACTTTTGCCATAGCCTGTGTGTTCAGATTTCAGACACCACTGATGTTTAGATAAGTGTAACATGTGTGCAAACACACAGTCGTGCTTGGCACTCTGGGGTTAGTTAGGGTTAGATTAGTTTTGTACCTAATTATGGTTTTGGTTAGCAGACTTGTTAGAAACATAAAGGTTAGACTATAGTCGAATACTCGCCAAATTCCTTCTCATTGACAAACTTTTCTCAGTGGTTATTGAATACCTACTGTGTTCAAAGCTCTGCATAAAGACATTTGAGACTAGAATCCTGTATTCTGTTGGGAAGACCAGATGTAAAGTGTACAGTTTCATGTTGCTAACTGGATATGTGTTTAAGAGACAAACTGAATGTTGCAGTTTGTTTCTTATGAGACGAATGACATTGTTCGCTTTTATTGGGAGGATTAGGTACTCTCTGAGGCTGAAGCTGTTAGGTAAGTATTCCCAGAGGAGGTAAGACCCAAACTGAACTTGGTGGCTGGCTAGGTTGAAAGGAGGAGGGCATGAGGCATTCTAGGCTCAGGCCAAAGAAGCAGGAAATGGAGAACAGGGGTGTAAAAGGGTGGGGAGGATGGGATGTTGTGTGTGGGCTCCCCCAACCCCAGGGAGTAATTACAACGGAAATTGAAAAAGTAGATCAGGTTATCTTATAGGGGCCCTCACATGCCAGGCAGCTGGCTTTTCAGCTGGAAGCAGAGGGAATCACTTCATGTCTTTGTTTTCAAGTGAAGCTAAAAACATGAGTTCAGAGCTCTGCAACTAGCAGCAGGTGGAGCTTAGAACAACCCCACCCCAGCAACCACAGCCCGTCTCTGAGGCCTGCATTTGATTTCATGACTCCCTACGAACTGACTGCTCTGGTAAGGACACTTGGGCCACCGTATGAATTACTTAGATCAAATTAAAGCTGTCAGTATCCAAGGCAAGCCCAAAAGAGGATGGGTCTGCTTCTGAGTTTGAATCCAAGCAACTGAGGCTTCAGTAATGAACCTGGCTGCTTAGGGAACATCTGTGCTCCAGCAAGTTTCCTGTTTGTTCTCCATGAAGGAAGGGGACAAAGTCCACCTCCATCTCCACTCACTGCTGCCTGGCTGTAACTCGGTGAGGGATGTGCATAGAAGAGTCTCTGATCTTTAATCTAGTGGAATAGGGTTGGGGAAAAAACATTGGAGAGAATCAAGTTGTGAGAGGGGGAGAGCCCGTGTGGGCTTGGGTGACATTGCGCTTGTCTGTCTCCTGCCTCCCTGTTTACTATGGATGCTCAGGGATGCTTGTTAGCAAATTAGAAAAGCAGGCATATTAGTACATGCTCCACATCAGCAATTCAAAGACACCGTTAAACTTTTCTTGCTTTGAACAAACAGCACAGAAGTGATGGGGAGTGAGAAGTATATTATTTTTAAGTAGCAACTGTATACAAGTTTTCTCAAAGCAAGGGAAGTTAACATTTATTCATTTTAACAAATATTTATTGAGCATCTACTATGTGCCAGCCATTGGGCTAGATGCCACGGACACAGCAGGGAGCCAGTCAGGGCTCTGCATCATGGAGCTTTGGTGGAGGGAGGAAGTGGTATCATGGAGGAAGTGAGCAGGGAGCTTGGGCTGATGGGTGGGGGTAGAGGGTTTCAGGAGGGCTTCCTGGAAGAGGTGTCATATAAGTTGAGACTTCAGTAGGAGTTCAAGTTAGTCTGGAAAATGGGCTATTAGGGAGCAAACAGGGGAGAAGGACTTGGCAGAGGGACAACTACCTGTGAAAATGCCTGGAATATGACTTAATAGTTTCACGAAACCAAAAGCCAAAAATAAGACAAGACAACAAACCGTGCAGCCAGGCCGCGGAGGGCACAGGGAAGAGTGCGCTAGTTTTCTTCTCCTGCATTCTCTTCTCAGCCCTACTTTTCACTGATTCTTTTGTCATCCGCTTCACAGTCAAGTATCGAGGCAGAAGAGAGAGTGCACAGAATGTTTCTCTGAGACAAGAGCAGGGTCCTGTTCCTTTTGTTCTCCCCTGTTTGGTTTCCGGCAACATGAATTTTGGAGTTGGTTGTACTTGGGCTTGAATCCTGATTTACTCTTGATATCTTCATTCACTAGCACTGTGACCTTGGGCATGTCACAAAACACCCTCGATCTCAGTTTCTCGTCTGTAAAATGGTATACTGACAATATCTACCACCCAGGGTGGTTTGGATAATTCAATGGAATCACATATGTATAAAATGAAGGTGCCCACTCCACGCTGATCTGGCTTGAGGTTACCCCGGTGTACTTTGGTCAGCTCAGAGTTCCCATTAGAGACTCACCCATCACCTCCCTTTGATCTTACTGTGGTTGTGGAGAGGTGTCTTTGGAGGGCAGCTGGGTGATGTGGAGTGGAGACTTTACGGCATGGGCTAGACATCACACCACTCCCGGACCTAGTTGGCCCTGGGTAGGAACCATGGGATGCTCCATGCATTGGAGGACTGTGCAGTCAGCCAAAGAAGCTGCGCCCCCAAAAACCCCCAAGCACTCAAACAGTGCCCTGCCGGAGGCTGTTGTCTCTGCCTACTCCCCTGGGACTTCTGCAGCAGCAGCCTTTGTCTTGAAGCACACTCCCAGATTGGGTCCCTGCCACTTGGGCAGCTTCCTCCTTCTCTGTTTCTCCACAGCTTCTAGTCCCTTCCTCAAAAGCCTGTCTTTCATCTGCCGTCACAATAACAGTCAGTGGTCAATTGGGAAGTACCTCATTACCAATGAAATGAAAGCCCAAACTGTTAGCAACTAAAAAACATTTGCATGTTATACCTGGGAAGGGGACAGTTTCTGACCTCTATTCTACCTTGAGTAGCAAAGAAAAAGGCAAACAGGTTGTTCCTATTAACGGCAGTTTGAATGCTGAGCCGCAGCTGCTTAGCATCTAGTGTCTCACAGCCTCCATAGATGGAGGTTTCTTCCTACCTGCTTCCTCTTTCTCTTCTGTTTTTTTCTTCCCTTGTTTCTCTTCTCTTTTCTTTCCAGCCTTTCCCACCATTCATCACATTCCTACTGGGGATCATAGTCTGTCTTTAGTGTAATATGCCCCTTTTTCTCTAGTGGCCACCCCGACCCATCCTTCCTGAGCAGCATCCTCTTATCTAAGTAGATGGGACCTGGTGATCACTCTCATGCTTTCTAAGCCTGGGAGTTTCATTTCTACTACACCTTGGCAGTTTTTTCCCCCCAATAAGTAACATTTTGCTATTCTCTTTCCTAGAATATTCATTTCCAAGATGCCTAGAAAGAGCACTGAAGTACAGTGAAATACCTCCATACCCCCCCACCGAGTTGATAGGGCTGACAGGTGCAAGTGCTGGTGAGGGTGTGAAGCAAACAACTGGCACATGTTGCTTGCAGGAGGGTAAATTGGTATAGCCGCTTTGGAAAACTTTGGCAGTATTTACTAAAGTGAAATATCTCTATTCTGTGATCCGATAATTCTATTCCTGGGAATACATCTAAGAGAAATGAGTGTGTCTGTCCAGCCAAAGACGCATAAAAGACACATAGACAAAGACACACAAAGACACATATGTGAATGTTCACAGCAGTTTAATTCATAATAGTCCCAAACTGAGAGCAACTCTATTACCCTCAATGGGAGAATACATAGATAAATCACAGTGTATTCACTCAGTGGAATACTACAGAGCTACGACAGAGAATGAATTACTGCCACATGAAGCACAATGATGACGGAAAGGAGCCAGGCAACAAAGAGTAGACACTTTCATTTAGATGAAGTTCATAACAGGCACATCCAGCCTGTGGGGATAGAGATCAGACAGTGGTTATCGTGGGGGCGGGGTTACTGAGAGGGGGCACAAAGGAGTCTGTTAGAGTGCAGGAAATATTGTCTACCTCACTCTGGGTGGTGGTTAATAGGTGTATACGTATGTGAAATTCATTGAGCTGTACACTGAAGATTTGCATATTTTATTGTATAACTTATTATGTAAGTAAGTTTGACTTTATTTCAAGAGGAAAAAAACCCAGGAAAATAGAGGATCTGGATGAAAACAGTGACAGAACCGGGCTCACACAGCCCTGCCATGGCTCCTTGACCATGGTCCAATGTCTTCCCTAAGGACCTCAGCCCTCCTCTGCAGAACAGGTCCTCCATTCCACTTCTCTTCCGACACTCTGGTCAGCTCTGTGGCTGCGGTGAAAACTGGGGCCCCACCCCCTTGCCTCTGCTGTCACGTCTCTCTCCTCTGTCGCCTGGAGAGCCAGCCTCTTGGCATCTCAAGGACCCATCCTTGGATGGGATGGGCACCTTCCAAATGCTTCTCCTTAGCCCAAGGGAACATGGATCTGATTTCTTTAGACTCTGAGAAAGCAGGGTTCTCAATAAACCCAATTAGGTGATAGAATTTCCTCTTGTCTTCTCAATTTTAATGTTCGATTAAGATGGCAATATAAACTTGGAACAATATTCCACTTTAAAGAGTAATCAAAGAAGTAGATGTGTTTTTAAATAACTTTATTACTATTAGTTTATGAAATGAATAAAAAGAATTCCAACATTCAGTTCTGGTAATGAAAGATGGACTCATACATGCTGCCAGACATTGGCCCGAATCTTTTGGAAAGCGATTTGGTTATAATTATCAAGGGCCATAAAGATATTTATACTCTTTGGGTCAATAAATCCTACTTCTGGGACTCTATCTTTAAGAAACCTCTCAACGCATAGAATAAAGATGCTGTGCTCACTAAAGGAGGGAGGGTGAGCTACTTGGTGATGCTGTTTCTCCAAAGCCTGAATCCCACAGCTGTTCTTGGGGCTATCCTGGCTCACCGGTCCTCCAAGTGAGGTCCCTGGGCCAGCAGATGAGCACCCCCTGGGAACTTGCTAGAAGTGTACATTCCTGCACTCCAGTCCAGACCTACTAATTCAGAAACTCTGAGGATGGGGCTCAGCACAAATCCCAGGGAATTCTGTTGCCTGCTTAGGTCTGGGAACCACTGGTCTAACTCAGTAGGGCTTCTGAGAGCTTGATGAGAACAGCTGGAGATGGGTGCCTTGTGGCCCTTCCTACCTGCTCAGTGTGGCCTTCTCTCTCCAGCCAATCTGTCACAAGCACACAACTCACCTGGCATAATTCTCTTTCCTTTCTTGATTGCTTTGACCAGTCTTCAGAGGTTTCCGGCTACTGCTGATCCATATAATACCTACAAAGGATGCTAGAATGGGTAAAAGGGGGAGAGGAGGGAGGAGAAAGGAGAGAAACGTGTTTAATTAACTTATTTCCTTTTTGACTTGCAAGGAGAGAGTGGAAGAAAACAGGGATCATTCCTTATTACCCTAAAAAGTGACCTAAATAAACACAATAATAACATTGCCACAGCCAAAGTGCTTTGAAAAGACAATCTCATTTGCTCATCGTGCTAACCCTGATGGGGAGAGAGAAATTCTGCTGCAGGACCAGCCCATCCTTGGGGGCCCAGGAGAGTTTTGCGCATCGGTTGGTAACACTCAGTGGCCTCAGCTGTGTTTTTGCCTCCTGCCAGGAGCATGGCTGCTTATGCACAGTAAATTACATGTGGCTGTCGCTCTGACATGGACAAATTGGCAATTACTGCAGAAATAATTCTGCTCTGGACTTTCGTTCCTGAGCTTGTGCGTGCTAGAGATTTCATCAGTCAGGTGCTGCCTCCGGGTGTCCGCAAACCTCTCCTCTCTCTCTCTCCCCCAGGGAGGGAGTCATGCAGGCCATTTGCCAGGGGGTCTTGCACGTTTTCTCAGCCAGCTGGGCAGTCGGGCCGCTGGCACACGGGTGCATTCAGCACAGACCCCAAAACCCGCGGCAGCAGGATCCCGGGTGCGCGTGGCTGCACACAGACTCCGGGGTTCTCTGTGCGTGCTCCCGTGGCTGAGCTGCCTGGGCTGAGGATCTGGCCCACAAACAAACTAATCCACTTAGGCACGGATCTTTTAGCTTTGACAGTCACCAAATAGAAATATCAGCATGAGAGTGTCTGTAAGTGCTGCTAACTGGGGGGGACTGGATCTTCCTGCAGTCACTAGGTCTTTAAAAACCATTTCCTTTTGGTTTGCTTTTGTGAACCTGGCTGTCTGCTGGGGGCGGGGGGGTGTTATCTTTCTTCTCCCTGGCCACTTCTTCAGAACTCACCTTGATACACACAAACCAATGGGGAGCTGACCATTGATAGAACTGGGTTTTTCAACTTGGAAGGTGTGCACACATTACGTGGAGATTTGTTAAGATGCAGATTTTGATTCAGTACCGCTGCCATGGGGCCCAAGATTCTGCATTTCTGACAAGATCTCAGGTGATGCTGATGCTGCTGGTCTGTGGGCCACTATTTAAGTGGCAGGACTCAGCAATTTCCAGACTTATCTGTGCATGGGAATCACCTGGGCAGCTTAAACAATATTGGCATGTGTCTGATCCCCTTCACCCATCTGTGACTCAGTTGGAATGGGGTGACGCCTGGACTTTGAAACTTTAAGACTCCCAGGTGATTCTAATGTGCGGACAACTTGGGATCCACTGTTGTAGAGGAACTGATAAAATAAACAGCAGGCACATAATAGCCTCAGCCACAGCCCAGTTAGCATGGGAGCCTGGTTGAGGGAGCATGCAGTGTCCTCTGCTGGGGTAACTTGGAGAATAGGTTTGCTCTACCGAAGCTGGCTGGGCACCCAAGTCACCTGGAAGCTTGTTAACAATTTGAAATTCATAGCAGCATCCCAGATTTACTACTGAATTTGAATTTCTGAGATGGGGTCCTGGAAATGTATATTTTTAACAAGCTCCCCAGGTACTTGGGAACAGCCATCCCAGCATGGGTGTGGACCCACCTGAGCTGAACAGTCACCATCTCTCAGGGCTTTCACAGGAGTAATTTCTTAGTTCCTCTAAGCCACCTGCTGTTGTTTACATTATGTATGTATTATTTGAAATAAAGTCTTCTCTGTTTCAAGATATAAAAATTCCCATGTGCTCTTGCTGCTCTCTCCTGCTACAGCAGCTAGTGGCTGGTCGCAGTGTATATGACTGAAATGATTTTGGAACCTGAGGACCAACCCACCCATTGCTGGTGGACTATTGGTGCCATCTTGGTCTGGCCTTAGGGCTTTACAGAAGAGGCCACTGCAATCTTGAGAGACAAAACTGTACTTGGATCTCGGCTCTAGGCTCATGAACTTGTGTGCCCTGGAGAGGTGCTCTTCCTCTTTTTGAGTTATCTTTTTATCTGGCTTTGAGGGCTGAAGCCCTAGTCATTCTATATTTAGAGGGATGTTTCTATTTCCTTTCTATTCTTTTATTTTTTGTCTGTCCAGAGGCAGTCAACTATTTAGAATGAATACCCTGAGCTATTGAATAGATTTGGGGAATGTTTGAGCTGACAAGTCTCTGTGGGTATCACCATCTTCCCCAGGGCTTGGTTCTCAGCACATTGACCTCCTTAACCTTCCTGGTTACACTTTGATCCTTTCTACTCTTGTGATTTTTACCCTAGTTATCCTTTCCTTCCTTCAGGAATATGCTTCTACTAATATCTTCCTATTCAAATATACCTTATCTTTCAGTATTATACCAACTTCCTCTTTGTCTGTGAAACTGGTCAGAGTTAAGGTGTGGGTAGGATTTGTTATTGAAAATGTTAAGATGGATGGTTGAATGACTAGTTAAGATGTCTGGATTTTTCCCACTAATCATGGAGCACCAATGAAATGATCTGATCAGAACTATACATGAGGAATATTGAGAATAAAAGCTAAGAAATGGGAACAAGTTATGAGGCTGTTGCAAAGGTAATTTACCAAGCAAGAGGTAAATTATGAGAGCCTCTCTTAAGGTATTAGAAATTTAGAAAAGGCAATAAAAATGAATATGATAAATAATACCCCATACAAAGATAAGCAACTATTTAGATATATTTAGTGAATGACTCTCCCAACTTCTGAGGAGATAAAGCTTGTGAAAGTGCCTCCATAAACTGGGAAGTGCTATGTAAAAGTAGGATATTGCTATTAGTAACTCATTCTGACTCTTGCTTACAAGGTTATCCAAATCTTGGAAAAACTGTTCAATCTAATGATTATCAAAAAGGTAGATGAAAACAAAGCCCATGGTATGTATGATATGATGACATGATATTTCATCAGAAGTTATCCAAATATCATATCTACTTTAAAGGCAATCCAGATTTTAAGTCTGAAAATTCTTCTTTGCAATGGCACACAAATGGAAGTTTCTTAAATGAGTCATTCAACAGGACAGGCTGTTCTTTTCGGTTCTATTCAAGCTACTCTCCAATCTCAAAAGTTTAAAAATACATGTTTGTGTCTCAGTGGAGTCATCATCTATAGCTTGGTACAATAATTTATGGTTTAGATCCAGGAAACAACTTGACTCACCTATGTCTCCATTGGGTTTTTAATAAAACATTTCTCAACATAAACTTTCAAATGGATGTCCATGTGTTTTTTCCAATGCAGATGAGTACAACAGACTGCCATTAAAATCTAATGGGTTTCTCTCCAAAGCTACAAGTATTATAGATGTTTTAAGGGAAGGGAATCATGTCTTAATCTTCCTGGAATCCTTCAAAGACCCTAGTCTTACATCTGGCTCGGAATAAACAATCAATACATATTTGTTAAATTAGATGTAATTGCTGTGGGTTGAAAGTATTTGTGTACTTGCTAATAAAGGTATAAAAACATTCTGCTTAACGACATACCTAAAATATGTATGAAATAACCATCATGGGTTTAGATCTTAGTTGTGGCATCTTATTGAAACTGACAGAAATCCAACTCAAAATGATTGAGACTTTAAAAAATTTATTGCTCTTTATAATGGTAAGACCAGAAATAATGTTTGGAAAAAATTTGTTTTTCATCTTTCAGGTCTGCTTGCTTCTGTTTTGGCTTTATTTTCCTGCAGGGTGTCTCCTTGTTATGCAAAGATGGCACCAGCATGTACAGGCCTATATTCCATGAGCTTTAATAACTTAGAAGAAAAAAAAATTCCTTCTAATTTTTCCAGCAACAATCTCAGACTGACTTTCATAGGCCCTAATTGGCCTCGCTTGCCTCATGGGCCCATCCCTGAACCAATCATTGTCACCAGGGGATATGAAAATCTCTGTTCCTAGACCTGAGTTAGCCCTGGATCTGAGGGATGGAGCTAATTCCACCAGAGCCACTTAGGCTGAGACTTGAGGGAGATGGCTTACAAATGACACGTAAGGTGCTGCTGCTAGAAGTTAGAAGAGATTCTGGACAGGCAAAACATAGGAGATACCCATTTCAAGGGAATTGACACATGTATCTGAAACAACCTCAGTGTTTAAGCAGCTTAGAATCTCGTACTTAAACTATTTCCAGAATTTGCTACCAAATTAACACACTTTATATTCCTAAGCAGAATTCAGACATTGGAAATCCACTTTTAAAAACTGTTCAAATGCAAGGTAATTAGTACAAAACTTTGCATCAGGAACTTTTTAATGTTTGATCATATTTAAATACAACTTCCCCAATAGTTAAATACATCTACCCTAACCTTAACTTCATCCCACCCTCAATTAAATGATTGAACTTTGTCCTTACTTGGGGGTGAAATTAGTAATGCCTTCCTGAAAACCTTATGCAAATGCTTACATTCCTAAGGCATATTTTCTATGGTGATCATTCCTTAGAGCAGAATCCCTGCTGGTTATGTAAGATTTGGCCTTTGTGCCTACCAACAAATAGACCGATCCTTTGAAGTCCAGGGTTGCTCCTGTTCTTTGATGCTGAAATAGCACCATGGAGTGAAAATAAGAGACATGAACTTCAGAAGGAAGGGGCTACCATCATTCACATATGGATGTGATTTCCTGTGCTTAGACTTACTTCTTACTTAGTGTCTTAGGTTGGGTTTCCTAGAGGCAGAGTCAGAGACAGAATTCATATGTAAGTGGTTTCTTGAGTGATCAGGTATGGTCTCTAAAAGAGCGAGGAAAGCAGGAGAGGACTAGGAAAAACCTGGATGAGGTTGTGTGTGTCTAGCCTCAGTATGATGGCATAGGGAGCTCTGGAGCGTAAGAAGCACCCCAGTCTTATCCCAGGGGAAGGTAAGGTGGCCAGCCTTTAATACCCCATATTGTTCAGTCTTTGGCTGAGGTCTTCTCCCACCCCCACCCCCACCCCAGGACTATGCCTTGAGTAACCTCCGCAGCATTGCTGGGGAAGTTGTTCCAGTTGATGAGGGTCATCCTTAAGGGAAATGTGGCAGCTGTGAGTCATTGGCAGCCAGCACACCAGCTGGAGACTGGAAAGGGGCTGAATGTACCAGCCTACAAAGGGGAACTGGATAAGGTGCCAACAGCCTCTGCTGTCACAGTCGTAAGTTATAAATGTGTGGATGCTGAAGTCAGTCTGGTATACGTTTCCCTTGGCTGCGGAGACACATTGACAGTGAACAAATTTTGAACAAATGTACATACATACACATCTGTGACCGTACTCTCACTGTAGGAGATTGTAGGGCTGCCTGCCTCACTATGGTACATGATTGGCAGTATTGTGTATAAGTTGTTATTTCAGCAGGAACAATGAAGTTGTTGCCATAATGTAACAAAAGCGCTTTCCTCTTGGAATGCTAGTGCTCTTTGGGATCAAAGATTTTCATAATAGCTCTGTTTTTTAAAGGACCATTAGGTTGGAACTGATTTTTTTTTGAGTTTTAAGATTAATATGATTACAGGAAATGATGGAGGTTATAATGTACCCTAGGTCTTGCCCTATAGCTTGCCATTGGCATTTCTGAGTAGACAATGCAAGGAAGAAGGGTGGTTCATAATTCCCATTAAAGACTAGCTCTGGTTCATTAACTAGAACATATCCTTGTATAGAAGGGCAGCCCTGGAGAAGAACTGATGAAAACACACTTCATTTATAGGGAAAGATTAAACTGGGCCACGAAGGAAACATGGCCAGGAAGCAGAAATGGAACTCTTCTTGACAAAGAATTCTAAACTGGCCCATGCTGAACTTGAGGGCTATGGAATCTATGGCCCTTTCTGACATTTTCTCATTGTGTTAATGGGAACATCCAGAGACTTTCTCCAGGGAATTTAGCAGGTTTACAAAGCAACGTTGAGCATCAGATTATAGTGCCTGCAGTAGAGTACTGGGGGCACGAGATTAGGGAGTTAGGAACAATCTGTTTCCCTTCTTCCCCTTCCCAAATTATGGAGATTTTGGGACAGATGGGAGACACACAAATACTTTGGAAACTGTAAGCCATTCCAGTAGTACTCCTTTATCTGAGGTTTTGCTTTCTGTGGTTTTAGTTATGATCCACTGTGGTCTGAAAATATTAAATGGAAAATTCCCAGAAATAATTCATAAGTTTTAAATCTTCAGTCTGAGTAGCATGATGAAATTGCCCAGAAGGTGAATCCTGCCTTTGCCCAGTGTATCCACGCTGTATGTGCTACCTGCCTGTGCATCAGTGACCATCTCAGTTACCAGATCAACTGTTGTGTTATTTCAGTGCTTGTGTTCAAGTTATCTTTATTTTACTTAATGGCCCTGTCGATGGAAAAGAAGCTGAACTCTGTAAAATAATTTTAAAGGGGTTTATTCTGAGCCAAATTTGAAGACCATGACCAAGAGCCACACCCAAGAAGCCTTGAGCAAGTGGACTTGCTGGGGTTGGGTTACAGTTTGGTTTTATACATTTTAGGGAGATAGGGTTACAGGTAAAGTCATAAATCAATACATGGAAGGCATACATTGGTTTGGCCCGAAAAGGTGGGTGATCTCGAAGAGAGGAGGGGGTGTTACAGGTTATAGGTGGGTTTAAAGACTCCTTGACTTGTAATTGGTTAAAAAAAATTGAAGTTTTGTCTAAAGGCTTGGAATGTTTTAGATAAGAGACAAATCACCGGACATATTTGTTGTGTAAATTGGGGACCTGTAGGTTTGTCTTGCATAGCCTCAGACCTGTTGATGAGTTACAAAGGATATCTCCAAGAAGGTAGGGGGGCATGGTAGGGTATGTCTGACCTCCTCCTCGTGGCAGAGAATTTAGTTTTAGGATATCCTCTTGGCCAGGAGGGTGTCCATTCAGTCAGCGGGTGGGGGGGGAAGCCTTTATTTAATTTTAGTTCACGGCCCCAAAGCACAAGAGTAGCAATGCTGGCCATTCCAATATGCCAAAAGAAGCCATAAAGTGCTTTCTTTAAGTGAAAAGGTGAAAGTTCTCCCCTTAAGGAAAGAAAAAAGAAAATCATTTGCTGAGGTTGCTAAGGTCTGTGGTAAGAACAAATCTTCTACCCATGCAACTGTGAGAAGGAAAACAAAATTTGTGTTAGTTTTGCTGTTGCTCCTCAAACTGCAGAAGTTATGACCACAGTGAGTGAAAAGCTCTTAGTTAGGATGGAGACGGCATTACATTTGCAAGTGGAAGACATGAGCAGAAATGTGTCCCAATTGGCAGCAATCGGGTTTGGTACTATCTGCGTTTTCAGGCATCCGCTGGGGGTCTTGGAACATATTTTCCACGGATAAGGGGGTACTACTGTATTTAAATATAAGGATACTTAGGGATTGATTTCTAGAGGGCCACACTGCCTCCTAGACTCATGAAAAATTCTCCCTCTGCAGATTTCTCATCCCAATAACATTCCTGTCAGTGGCTGCTCTCTGAGAAGGTAGCACTTGTTCTTTCTGATGATTTGGTGTGAACTGTTTGAAAACAGTCCTTGCCTGCTGGGAAGAGGTATCTCTTTTTGGAAAGCCAGGTGTTTATTTAATGATGCATCAAAGGCTTTTTTTAAGAACACATCAAGGCCTTTTGTATTATAAACAGCTGGAGTGAGAAACGTGTTCTCAGCAATCGGTTTTCATTCTTACGACAGTGAGTAAGACATCACAGGAAAACCTGGAAAAATTACAACAGGCCAACATTTCTCTATGGCTTTCCCTGGCAGGGATGCAAGGAAGGATTAGCATTGTCCTACTCATGTCTGATAAGAAAAAAGAGCATCCTTCTAGGTTATGACTTCTATTTCCTTCTTGAGCTGAAAGTTAGCCAAAGACTGAAGAGCTTTAGCCTCATTAATCAATACCACTTTAGAGAATGACTGTTAGCTTGGAGCACTGTATTAGGTATAGCCAAAAGGCAGTGTGAAACAGATGAAAGGGACTCCAAGGAAAGAGATGTTTCCCTTTACCCTTTGGTTGCTAGAGATCTCTGAGCCAAATGTGGGGCCCACCCACAGAATTGGCAAAGGGGTTTAACACTAAATGGACTAAAGATTTAAATGTAAGACCTGAAACTATAAAACTCCTCAAAGAAAACATAGGGAAAAAGTTCCTTGACACTAGTCTTGACAGTGATGTTTTGAATATGACAACAAGAGCGTAGGTAACAAAAGCAAAAATTAACAGTGAGACCACATCAAACTAAAAAGCTTCTGAAGCTGAACATAGTGGCTTACACCGGTAGTCCCTCAGGAGGCTGAGGCAGGAGGATCACTTGAGGCCAGGAGTTTGAGACCAGCCTGAAAAATATAGCAAGACCCTGTGTCTAAAAAAATTTTTAAAATGTAAAAGCTTCTGCACAGCAAAGGAAACACTAAAATGAAAAAGGCAACCTATGGAATAAGAGAAAATATTTGCAAACCATATATCTGATAAGAGGTTAATATCCAAAATATATAAGGAACTCACATAACTCAATAGCAAAAAAATAAATAAAAAATAATCAATTGAAAAAACAGGCAAAGGATCTGAATAAACAAATTTCCAAAGAAGATATACAAATGGCCAAGAAGTGTATAAAAAGGTGGTCAACATCACTAATGATCAGGGAAATAAAAATCAAAACCATAGTGAGATATCACTTCACACCTGTTAGTATGGATGTTATCAAAAAGACGAGAGATAACAAGCATTTATAAGGGTGTGGAGAAAGGGAAACCCTTGTACACTGTTGGTGGGGACGTAAATTGGTACAGCCATTATGGAAAACAGTATGGAGATTCCTCAAAAATTTAAGATAGAACTATCTTATTATCTAACAATCCCACTTCTGGGTATATATCCAAAGGAAATGAATTCAGTATCTTGAAGAGGTGTCTGCACCCCCATGTTAATTGAGCATTATTCACAGCAGCCAACATGTCAAAACAACCATACTGTTCATCGATGATGAGTGGATAAAGAAAATGTGGTATACACACAATGAAATACTGTGTGTATGGACTGTCAGTCAGCCATAAAAAAAAAAAAGGAATCCTGCCATTTGCATGGATAAACTTGGAGTGTATAAAGCTAAGTGAAATAAACCAGATACAGAAAGGCAAAAGCTGCGTGATCTCACAATCTAAAAATATTCAGGGGCTGGGGTGTGGGGCAAATGGGGAGATGTTGGTCAAAGGGTAAACTTTCAGTCACAAGATGAATAAGGGAATCTAACACACAGCATGGTGATGGTAATCGATAATACTGTATTGTTTACTCGAAACTTGATGAGAGAAGATTTAAGTGTCTTCGAGACACACACACACACATACACGCAGTAACTATGGGTGGTGACGAGGTGTTAATTTGACTATGGTAATCAGTACCTAGTGTATACGTGTATCAAATCATCACATTGCACACCTTGAACATACACGATTTTTATTTGGAAATTAAATGTTTTAAAATAAAGAATTGGCAAAGAGGAGTTATACTGTTTCTTGGGGTGTGTTTCAGGTTCTATTTATGTCGCACCTTAGCTTTTTTTTTCTATTGTCTACAAATTTATTCTATCTTATGTTTTTTAAAAGTAGCCTGCTAAGTTGCTATAAATCTTCTTTGGAACAATGTGGGGTATAGATTATAACAACTTTGAGTGTGGGCTGGCCATTCCTCTTTTCCGAGACTGATTACAACTTGGCTGGCATCTCTTCCTGCCCTAAGATGCAATGAGCCACTGAGTTTCTGTTGAAATGGGGAAGATGATACTAACACAGCGGACAGCCGGAGAATACCTCTCTTAACTGCTGAGGAGAGTGAGGTGGGTCAAAGGCAGAGCAGAAAGACCAATGTAGGGACAAGAGTCAGGGAACTTTAGTGCTGGAATGGTATCTGGTGATCTGAGAGTCTGAGCCATTATTTTATAGATGAGGAAACGGAGGCCCAGACAGAGATGTGTTGCTGGAAGGCACGTGACTGGTGGTGGCAGTACCGGACCTTAATCCCGGCTCACGTGTGTGGCAGGGCAAGATGCTTCCGTTTCTCTTCCCATTTTCAGCCAAGGTGGGCAGGGGGTCTTTTGGCATAATAATACGTCGCAGTTATACAACAAGAGATGACATATTAACAAAAGAAAGATCTTTTCTTTATAGATACTATACTAATGGCTGTGAACACCCCAGACCAGATTGTGCTTGCCAGGGCACATTCTTGGAGTGTTGGTGTGATACAAGATCTGCAACTTGTTGATTAAGAGTCAAGAAGCCAACTGCATGAAAGGAAGGAGAGATGAGCTTTTGACACAGGGGGAAACTCAAATGACCCTGGGAGGAACTAGCAGGGAAAGGAAGTTGAAGGAAAAAATAGGAGAAAGGTCTTCAGGATACTCATGTGAGCAGACTCCCCAGTCCTGACCAAAAAGAGTACAAAAGGAATGTCTGGTTCACCCTTTGTGCTCTGACTTTGTTCTTTGTTGGTTATGAGTAAGACTGCAGCTTTCTGGGGATGAACTGAGCCTGTAAGCCTTCTTGACCATTGCGGGGCATAGTGGCTGAGATACATCGAGTTCATTCCCTCCTCCTCAGTGACTCTGCTGTGTGTGTGTGCTCCTCCATGCACTGGCTGTGATTTTGACAGCCAATCCAATCTGTCAATGCCAATTTGAATTCTAGGTCTATCCCCATGGTATAGTAAACCCCATAAACTTAGAGTTGTCTGAACATTTAATGAGTATACTTTGTATTATATTTGATGAAGGCAAAACCCATTATCAGAGAAGACTTCATAGAGAAGACGAGACTCCTGGGGACCTGAGTGGAATTGGCATAAATGATGGAGAGAAAACATTATTTTTAGTATTAACAATTACCACCAACCACCATCCAAAAGAATCTTCCTGTAATTAATACATTTGGAGACAGATTCCTTGGCTCCAGTGACTTTTCAGTAGAAATGTCAACTTTGTCATTTTCCTCCTGATGAGTAGCATGTCTAATTACTAAGTATTTGGGGGCTGAAAATTACATATTCTCTTTTGGAAATGGAACTTTAAAGATGATTTGAATGAGATGACAGAGTTGCTTACCCTACCTGTGACTGGCCTTTTATTGTATAAGCTTGAGCAAGTCTGCAAGGTGGAGTGGAGACAGAAGACAGAGGGAGTAAAACATCTGAGCTAACCCAAGATCTTCATCAAGTGGCAGAAGAATTTGATGTTGCTGGTGCTGCATTGATCTAGAGAGGCAGTCCCTGGAGAATTTAAGACAGTGCTTACAAACATGCTTCTTTATTCACATTTTTTATATTTTAAAAGCATGAGAGAGCTACTTTTTGGTGCAGTGGTCAAAGATGTAACTGACCAGTACTAAAATAGACTGATAGGCTCCAAATGCTGCCAGTTAGCTCACTTGGAACCTACAGCATAAATAAACTAATGGAAAAACGTAACACAGAAGGGAAAATTTACCTAATTTCATATTTTTAATTATGTGGGAAATTTCATACTTTATTTCTTAATAGGAGGATGTTATCAGCATAAATGGTATGACCTATGGATAGATTGTCTTGGAAGTTAAATCCCCAGTGGTGAGCTGCCTCCAGTACAAGCAGAGCTCTCATCCATTGGTCACTGACTGGTGCCCTGTGCAGCAAGCAGGTGACTTCAGGGGATGACATGCCCAAGAAGAGGTTCATGGAGCTGCTGCATAATTGTGGGGTGAATCAGGCTGATGGCCTTGCCTTGGCATACCTGGACGGGTATGCTTGGAAAGCATCTGGGGGATGCCAACTCCTTAGGGTTACTTTTAATCCTGCCTGAACTGCAGAGAAGGTTAATGCCATTGGAAATGGAAATAGTTTCATTTGATTCATTTCTGAAGCTTTGCCTTGTTAGCATTCTGGGTGAACCTTTTAGATAAAAAGCTCTTAGTGGGAAAACAGAAAAGCTGTTATTATGCTACCTTTAAACCTTTTTTCCTTTCTGTTTCAATTTAGAGTTTTAAAATGACCTCTTACTTCCATCCCTTGGCTTGTTTCACTTTTATTCTTGCTAAAAGGAATAGCTATTTAGAGGGTAAGAAATAAATCAATGGGTGATTTCTTTTCTTAAGCATCTGACAGTTTCCTTAATGTAGATAAGAAATGGATTAAAAAAAAATCTTGAGTGTGATTTTGCTTTGGGGTTTGAATTAAAAGTGTAGGGTAGCTCTGATTTCAACAATAGAAAAGAAAAATTTTTTGATTTTAGATCCAGAGAAAGCCTTAAAATTATTTAATCAAACTATCATTTTTATAGATAAGCAATGTGAGACTCAAAGAGGCAAAATATCTTTTCCAAGGTCACACAACTAGATGGTCATGGTGCTGGGTCCACTTCTGACCAACCCAAGCACCCATTAACTCATGAACACTAGTCATAAATATTCATGTTCATTTGTGAACATTCCGCCTTCTGCCCTCCTTGCCATTCCTACAGGCTTCTTTACCTGTTCCTGACCTTCTCACTCTGTCCCATCTCAGTCTGATTCTATGATCTCCCCACCCCAATCCCGCCGTGTCCTCTGATGTTTGGGGCAGCCTCTCTGGTCTTGGAGGCATGATACTTGCCTTGCTCTCTGAGATTCTCAGTGCCTGTGGTACCTCACATGGGAGTCCCCTGCTCCCGTTCTAGTCCTGCAGAACCTAAGCCTAATCCAGACCACCCAGCTACCATCCTGGCTGCACTGTTCAACTTCAGTCCTGGTTCCTTCCATTTCCCCATTTGCTTTGGTTGAGGTGCATTTAATTGGTAGCTGTGAGACTTTTCAGCATACAAAAGACATTTCTCTCTCTCTCTCATGTTCTGGCATCTTTCATGACTTGTCATTTCTTCTTTGGAAATTTGGTGAAAAAGGGCTGTGAGCAAGGCTTTCCTGAGAGAACATCACATTAAGAACTGCTAATGTGTTCATATGTTAAAATCCTCCCTGCAAATGTGCCATTTTAAAAGCCTTCTGAAAATTCCTTTACCCCAAAGAGTGATGTTGGTGCTAAAAGTTTTCAGGCAGCGTAAAAAGTTCGTGAAGTAAATGTCTGTTTGGTTTGAGCCACCTGAGGCCCCTTCAAGTCACAATATTTAACACATCTCCCTACTCTGAGGTGCAATGCTTGGTTAAAGAGCTTTGAACTTGTGGGACCCAGATTTGAGTCCTGCCTCTGTTCCTTACTCCCTGTGTAGCCTGGCCCAGGTCTTCAAGCCCCTCTGAGTGTTCATTTTCACATTTGTGAAATGGAGGCATTCAAAAGTCCTTGCCTTTTGCCTCCCTGAAGATAAAATAGATCTAACCCCTTCATCACTTGACTCCTAAGGGTATGAGCTCCCGCTTCTCCTTTCCTGACCACTCTTTCTCTGCCTCATAGTTCTCTTTTCTAACTACTCCTTACATATAGTATGTCCCAATAACCAATAATTAATGATCCCCTCTCACTGCCTTTGAGAAATAATTTTTAGCAGGTGGCCATCCATTCATATTTCCAGCCCTAACATTTCTCCTAAGCCTCATGTCTCTACCTGTGCACCTGGATGCAATACAGGCAGATCAAATACAACGTGCTCACAGCTGCACTTAATGTCTCTTCCACCACCATCTGCTCATGCTCTTACACATTCTAATTTGGTCAATTGGATCACCGTTTACTAAGTCACCCAAGCCAAATTCATTTAATTAATACTTACTAAGCATGTAACTATGTATACAGTCAGCATCCATTATCTTAATCTCTTGCTGTGCAATCAATAGGCGAGTTCTACTTCCTTTATGCTTCCCAAATTGGTCTTCTCTTCACTCTCCCCAATGTCTCTGCCTTTTTTTTGCTCTTACATGGATTTCTGGCTCCTAACTGGACTCTTTCTATGCAGTTTGCAACTCCCCTCCAAGGCACTCTCAACATTGCCATCCAATTAATCTCCCTGAAACACAGATCTTATTGTCATTCCTTCACCCAAAATATATTTTGGGTTTCCTATCCCTTACATGATCAAGTTCAAACTTTGTAGCATGATATTCGAATACCTTCAGAGGGCTGAGTATAACTACTTTCCCAGCTTGTTCTAGCTTCAAATTTCCCCCTGGGTATCCAAAATTCTACCCACATGCAGCCTTTGACACCTGTGGCTTTGATCAGGAAATCCTTTGCCTTTTATTCATTCAGAAAAATATTTACTGAGAATCTATGTGCTAGGTACTCTTTTAGGTTCTGGAGGTACAGCTGTGAGCAAACTATTCAAAAGCCTTGATTCCTAGAACTTATAATGTAGGAGACAGACAAAAAAAAACAAGTTAAAAAAATATATGTTCACATATGAATCAGTTTTAGGAAAATGCTCAGAAGTGAAAACTGTGATATGATGGAGAGTAAGGAGGTGAGGATGGGAGTCTACTTTTGAATGGGTGGTCAGGGAAGCTGCTTCTAAGGAGGTGACATTGGACAGGAGGCCTGAGCCAGCCACATGAAGATCTGCAGCAGTGGTGTGTTCCAGGCAGAGGGAAGAGCAAACATTGAGGCTGTTAGATAGGAAAAAGCTTGGTGAGTCTGAAGAACACATGTCCTATGTGATTGGGTGTCTGCCTGCCTCTGGGACCTCATCTTCCATCACTTTCTGTATCACATTGTCATCTTGGTGTTCAAGCCTCTATTGCAGCCCTGAGCATGCTGCCTTGTAATGTTGGTCTGACACCTTCTTCCACTAAATTTTCAGTTCCTTGAGAGCAGTGTGTTTTCTCTTCATTCTCGTTCCCCAGAGCCTGACACATAGTAGGGATCAGGAAAGATTTCCTGGCTGATGAGATAATGCACCTCACAGTGATTTGTAAACCAGAAAGTCTATACTGCAGAGAGAAATTAAAAAATTTCAGAAATATTTCATAAGGGATATCCCTCTTGATTACATTTATTATTCCCATGAAGACAAAAATCAAGAATACAAGTGAGGCCATTATTCAATCAGCAAACATTTATTTGAACACCTGCTATGTGTCAGGCTCTCTCTTCCTAGCAATGCAAGGATGCATGAATAACATATCCTCAATTTATCACCCCCTGAACACTAGGAGCTCTGTCAGTCAGTTGGAGGAGCCACATTTCGGGGTTGTAAATGAAATTTAAGCAAAATATAATGGGATGTACCAAAATACAAGTTTCTTATAAAGATGTGTTTTTTCCCCTTTTGAATAATCTGGGGGCAGGACTCAAAAAATATATATAATACAAAAGCCATGGGCTCGTGTGCATTATAGTGACGTATTGATAAAGATTTAGAAAGATGGGTAGAAAAGAGATACTTAGGTATTTATCGTCGAAACAATGCGTGTAGATTCTTTGTAGTATCTAGACAGTTTCTTTATGTTCAGGCCTGAAGCCATTTCTTCATATCCTTTCCTGTCCAATGAACCATTCCTGGCTAATTTCATAGCTCTCACTGACAGAAAAAGGTGGCAATGTTGGTGCTACTCACCATGCTGTGGTTCTTTAGAAGCTATTTGTATGGAATCAGTGTGGCCCTTCTGGCCTTTGCCATTCCCTAATGCTGGTTGTATAATTACTCGTGACACCACATCAACCTATCATGCTGCCCGTGGATACTGGCTTACATTGTCCTACGGTTTGAATGTGGCTCCCAAAATTCATGTGTTAGGAACTCAATCCCCAATGCAACTATGTTGGGAAGTTGGGCCTAATAAGAAGTGATTAAGTCATTAATCCATGAATGAGTTAGTTATTGTGAGAGCAGCCTTGTTATAACAGCAAATTCGGCCTCCTCTTGCTCTCTCACTCTCTCTTGCCCTTCTGACATACAATGACGTGGCAAGAAAGTTTTCACCAGATGCTGGCACCTTCATATTGGACTTTCTCGCCTCCAGAACTGTGAGAAATAAGTTTTTTTTTTTTAATAAATTACCCAGTCTGCGGCATTCTGTTATAGCAACACAAAACAGACTAAGATAGATTGTTACCATGCTTTCTAAATGATGACCGCAAGTGCAAGTCTTACCTGGAGTATCCGGGAAAATATGAATGATAATTCATTTTCTAATTAAGTTAAATTCACCATTCAGAATTTTATAGTGTAAACAAAGAACAACACATCTTCCAACTCTCTTCTCTTAAACTCTTCAGGCTGTATACTGTGTTCCTCGAATGTGATCTCTCTCAACGTTGACCGTATTCTGGCTTCCCACACACTTCCACCAACAGGGAGGGTAGGTGAGAGGCCCACTGGGACATTGAAAAGAGTGGCCCCATTCATGCAAGGAATGTCTGTTCCTTGCCTGGCATGAATTTAGACTGACCCAGGAGAGCACAACATTACTCCTTCAATCAGAGTCAAGAGAGGACGTCACTGAAGAGGCCCATAGAATTTGTGGAGCAACAGTCTCTAAAGCCCTCAGATAGGATGGGTGCAGCCACTCCCTGTAGACTGCCTGGACATGGCATGAAGCCTTTGGAAGAAGTAGGGTGACTGCCATGCATGCCAGCAGTAGGGGGTGCTTAGGATATAGGATGCCTGCCACCATCCACTCTCAGACATTGTGGACCAAAGGTGGCAACTTGAAGTAAGGATAGCCAATGCACACCAGGCCCACCAAACTCACACCCAAGAGTCAGCAGTGGACCACTGGGTAACCCAGAATCCTGAACTCATCCTTTGTTCGATGTGAATGTGATACTCAAAATCAGCATGTCAACACCATTCTACTGGCCCAATCTTATGCTATCCTGTGAAAGAAATATTGTGCTGGCCGGGCACTGTGGCTCATCCTAGCACTCTGGGAGGCCGAGGCAGGAGGATCACTTGATCTCAGGAGTTCAAGACCAGCCTGAGCAAGAGCAAGACCCCTTCTCTACTAAAAAAAGAAAAATTAGCTGGGTGTTGTGATACACGCCTGTAGTCTCAGCTACTCTGGAGGCTGAGGCAGGAGGATCCCTTCAGCCCAGGAGTTTGAGGTTGCAGTGAGATATGATGATGCCACTGCACTCTACCCAGGGTGACAGAGTGAGACTCTGTCTCAAAAATAAAAAATATTGTGCCAACCACTGGGAATGATCAGCTTGCCGGTCCTCTCTCCTGGGATGGGGGCCCAGACCCTGGACCCTGCGATGACCCCATAGGTGTAATTTATATAGTCCATTAGGGCATCTGGTCAACCTCCTATAAGAGTAGAACATCCAAGAGGAGTTATTGGGGTCCACATGGGTCCTGATTAGGGCTTGGATCTCCCTGCCTAGGCTGGCATTGCTGGTCCGCACCAATTCCAGGCGTCTGAATGGAACTCAGAAATTTCTGGGAGGGACTCCCAAGTGTGCCCCTGGGTATGGGCCTTGCTTGCTGACAAGGGTGGCACTGTCTGAAGAGCTGTCTCGGCTCTCTGTTATTTTACTTTACATGTAGGTTTGTGTTTCTCAGCCCTGACTTCACCTTATGATCACCTGGTAAGCCTGTTAAGAATAGCCTGAGAACCACCCCTAGAGATGCTGATTCCAGTGCTCCTAGATTGAGAATTGGCAAAAGAATATTTTAAAAGTTTCCCGGATTATTGTAATGTGCTGCCCGATTTGAAAATTAGTAACATAGACAAGGCCTCATTGAATCTTTGAAGGAAAGTGCCTCTTGGGGGACAGGACTGCCTTGAAGCTATGTGGAGAACTCTGCCTTCTGGGGAGGAAGAAGTCCATACTCAAGCACCTTATAAATATTGGCTGAGAGAAAGAACATGGAAATATCTGCCCGGTCAAGTTATGTTTACTGTGTAATTGTTGCAACTCTGCTAGGGAGTGGAAATTCTTGTCAGCTGTTGAAAATACAAGGACAACAAAGGTAGGTTCCCTTGCTCTAGTAGTTAATATAGTTGATATTCTAGCAGAGGAAGTAGACACATGAACAGGCCATTTCAATGTGGTGTAGTGGGTGCTGTAACTAATGTAAGAGCAGGGGCAATAGGAGGGCTTAGCTAAAGTTTGGGGGCTCAGGGAATCTTGAAGGATGAATAGGAGGTGGCCAGATGAAGTGCTATGCTCTAGGCACAGATTTCTCTACTATCAATGGTGGATGCCTAGCAAGACGTGATGTGTCTAGTACCTTGAGCAGTTTGTGGAGCCTGGAGCATCCCTGGTTGAGGAAGCACCGGAGAGAGGTGTGGGGTGCAGATTGTAGAGGCCAGTGACGGCCGTGCCAAAGCTTGGGTGGAGCCTCGGCCAATAGGATCCTCTGCCAACAGGAAGTTATTGAACAGTTTATTGACTAGAGTGTACTGGCTGCATTTTGGGTCGGAGAGGGAACGGGATGGGGAGCTAAGTAAGAAGGGATTTGACAGGGACAGCCTGGAAGCTAAGGAAACCATTAGAAGACCCTTGCAGAAGTCCAGATGAGGAGCGGCAGGACTTGAACCAGAGCTGGCAAGAACAGTGACAGTGGGAAGGTGTTTGGGGAATTTCTTGGAGGCAAACTGCAGGGCTCAGTGCATGACTGGTTCAGGGGTGAGGAAAGATGAAGGAATCCAGGGGACCAGTGTTTTAGTCTAGGCAACAGGGCTTATGGCGCTGCAGGGGCACGGGAAGAACAGCTTCTAGAGGGGCTTCAGCCCTATGGTATTTGAGGTGCCCGCAAGACTTTCAGTTGGTTTCTAAATAGACCTTCCAATGTAGGCTGTGGTGTGGGGAGGGATGGGACCTGGAGACTCAATCCTTCGCCTTCAGTGGCTCTCTCAAACTCAGTAGCTGGTGAAGAAATTAAGGGTGAGAAGTCCATTTTCTGAAAGGATTTTTTTTCCCATTAAATTCCTCAGCACAAGAGAAAAAAGTATTTCACCTCACAGTTCTTTGTAAGCCCTCTTCACGCTATTGCAGCTAATTGAGACGAAGATTTCTCTTTTACTTGTATCTGCTTGTGCATTTTGGTTTTTCAAGTGCTATTTAAGAGGGAAACGTGGTACTGAGGCCAATGTAGTAGTATCTTAGAACTCTTTAGTATTTTCATTGCTAAATGAGCAATTCTACTTTTTGCCTGAGGTAATTACTTTAAGTTCCTGAACGCTAAATAATTTTGCATGTTACACCGAGGACAGAATTCTGGATGAAAATGCTAAATACACATATTTCCCACTCCCCACAGACTGAAGTGTTACCCACTTGTTCTCGGCAGATCACACACAATTTGCAATGTAGGAGGGAATTGAATTAGTTTGGACAGCAGCTATATATCAGTAGGAAGATCATCTTTAATTAAAAAAGATAAATATGAAATAGAAGGGTTTCATGCAAAACACAGACACACAAAATGTTTTTGCTTTTGAATAAAACTCGAAAAAAGGAATATTTTCTGTTGTAGAAGAAGAGATGGAGAATATAAAATCTGTTAGAGTGGCAAAAGTCACAGGGCAAATTAAAAGCTGAGGAAGACAAAATAAGAATGTTGCTCTTGACAGATATGTATGAACCACACTGCATATATAAGGCACTGTATTAGGCCCTGAATTGGGGAGACAAGTGGTAGGGACACTTCCTGTCACTTGCAAGTTAGGCACTTTTTTCTTGGTTGATGCCATTTGTATCTCTCATTCATATCTTTGCCTATTTTATTTTATACTAGTTTATAATTTTTATTGATTTGTAGGAGCTCTTTTATATTAGGAATGTTAAATCCTTAATACTTATACTTTATATATATGTTCATATGTGTATAGTAAATATTCTTTTCTGGTCTTTTAAGTTTTTATGATGTCATTTTCTGACAGGAAATTTAATGTTATGTATCGGTAGTATAATGTAGCATGTCAGATTTTTCTTTTATGGCTTCTAGGTACTTTGCCACACTGCAGAAGGTCCTCCCCATCCAAGTATTATAAAAAATATTTTCCTGTAATGTGTCCTAGGACTTTTATAAGTCTCCTTTTATCCAGTTATATTTTTAAAAATAAACTTTTTATTGATCAATAACACACTGAAAAGTGCACAAATCATAAGTGTGAGCTCCATGATTGTTTCTAGCTAGTTTTTTTCAGAAGTTTAAAAAATACCTTTTTTATATTTAACAAAGGTATAATACACATACCATACAATTTACCCATTAAAGTGTACCATTCAGTGGTTTCAATATAAGTATAGGGTTGGGCAACCCTCACCACAATCAGCTTTAGAATATTTTCATCATCCCAAAGAGAAACCCCTCATCCATTAGCAGTCATTTCCTATTTCCCATCAACTCCCTTAGCCTCTGGCAATCACTAATCTATTTTCTGCCTCTAAAGAATTGCCTATTCACTCCAGTTAGCTTTTTAATCCATCTGGAATTTATTTTTGTGTGGAGTATAGAATTCTAACTTTTTTTTTATCAGATGGAAAAAAATGATCAGTTGCCAGTAATAGTTGAATTGAGTGAACAAATGAATTAATAAGTAGAGCAGAGAGTTACCAGAATTCAGAAGTAGGAGCAACCACTTATGAGTGCATAGTCAGCAAAGGCTGCGCGGAGCAGATGGAGTTTAAGGTGGGCCTTGAAACATGAGTGAGATTTGGAGAGATTGAAGAGGGAAGGAGGGACGAGGGAGTGGTACAGAAGATGCAGAACCCACCTTAAGCTGAGGGAAGGTCAAGAGACCAGTGTCTCTGAGGAAGCAGTTAATACATATAAGAAATAATTACCTGTAAGGCTGCAATAGGTAGTCTGGCCCCAGGCTGTACACATCCTTAAACAGTAGGCTGAGAATTTTGCATTCTGTAAATTAATCCTAATTAATCCTGTTAGCATCAAAGAATAACGTGAAAGTTTTTACAATGGAAGTGAAATAGGGGAAGTACTGGAGAATATGAGGACGACTGGAGCTTTCTCTGCACAAATGAAGAATTGATGGCAGTCTGTCCTGGTACCCTTGCATCTCCTTGTATGGTTCTCACTGGCTGAGAAACCTTCTTTACTATACCTTTACCTTTTTGTTCCTCATTTGTATTTGGGGGGAAAGGGATCACCCTAGCTCTGGGGTGGGCGGTAAGTTGCATGTTGAATGGCAGACTCAGGAGACAATGGCAGCGGCTAACATTTGGCAGGCGCTGGTTATGTGCCAGGCCCTGTCCTGAGCACTTCACATGCCTTCACTAGGTCACGTCCTCTCATCCGTTCTAAGAGATGGTTGCTGTTGCCGTCAGCCCCTTCTAGTAATAGGAGAACCAAGATCCAGCAGTTAAGTGAGTTGCTCACGTCACACAGCTGGTAAAGGCGGAGCCAGTACAGGAGCTCAAGGGTCTGGCTCTAGGGCTCATTCCTCACCACTGTGCTAGACCCCCTCTTCCTCCCTCCAGATGTAGCACTGCACATCCCTAGGAAGCACTTGGTTCCCCAAGTAGCTTTGCAACCTCACTTTGTGTCCCTGGTAAAGTATAAATGGCATGACATATAGGTGGGGCCAAAAACTTATGACTCTAATCAGGCTTGGTTTTATTAATCATATCTGCTGTCTTAAAAAACAGGCACATCTCATTGAGACAAGTCTCCGTCCATACAGGACATGCTTTGCCCCGTGTCCTTTCTCCCCTTGGCCACAGCAACTGGGAATATTCCAGACCAAGGTTGCTCCATTAGCCCTGGTCCTGGAACAAAAATGACAACCACAGTGCATAGAATGCAGGTAGTGCACAATGGACATGGAGGGAGTTGTTTTAAACTACTAAATTTTTTTGTTTGTTTCTTTGTTATTCCAGCATAACTTTGTCTTCTATGACTGATACACTTCCTGAGCTTTTTGTTTCAACACTAAATTGACCCAAACAACTCTGGTTATTTTTCTTTTAATGTTGTAAGTCATTCAATGAGTATCTTCCTTTATTGCCTTTAATCTATTTGTTTTTTGTACAAATTGATGAGGATCCAAGGGTGGATCTGACTATTTGTGTGAGCCAACTGCAAAGGCTTTATTGAAATTCTATAGTGCTTATGAGACTCTTTCAACTTAGATTCAGATTTCTAACTGGATATTGGATGGCTGGTATTGCTGGAAGTCTAGCTCCATTTATGTGTGCTTGATGTCTTAGTCGATATTCTTTGTTTGCCTGAAACAGAGACCTCCCTACAGTAGGCATCCACCAAGTCTTCTAGTCAAGACTTGAAATGACTGGACACCCAGCCAATAGCACAGCTTGACTGTAACCTTGTGAGAGACCTTGAGTCAGAACCACTCAGCTAAACCACTCTGCCTTCCTGACCCTAAGAAACTGTGTAAGATTATAAGTATTTTTGTTTTAATCTGCTATATTTTGGGATAATTTGTAACACAGCAATAGATAACTAATACACTCCCTGAAAACTGCTTAAATAAAGGGAAATTTACTATAAGAAATCAGGGAAATCTCACAGAACCTACCTTCAGGAAATACAGTTAGGCTTTCCCAGAGGTGGAAAGTTATCATTCAGTAAAGGTCAGTTAGCAACTCTTTTTGAATCTGGCTCTTTGGAGTGCCATGTCTTCTTGTGTCTTCTATGTACTGTTTCCCCCCTCTTATTCTGTATATTGATTTCTTTTTGTTCTTGCTTTCCAAGAACATTGGTTTATGCATTGGATGGGGATGCCATGGAGCTATCATGCTATGACTCCACATGTTCTTACTCCAGTGCCCAACACAGGCTACCTAAATCCCTGGGTGCCACTGTGCATTCTCAGGAGAGAATCTAATCAACCCAGCTGGGGTCACATTGTCCATCATGACAATCAGCTGTGATAATGGAGGGTGGTCAGGTCAGTCGGCACTGAGGGTTTCTTTTGCCCAGGCTGAGAAATGAACAGATTATACTAGAATGGGAAATTGCCTTGGCAGGCAAATTGATTACCATTTTCCCAGGACATAAATTCTTTATTAGCAAAAGTGAAATACATTGGAATTTGACTTCACTCTTTTGTAAAAAGCAGACTCCTTTTGAGAAATTAATATTGGCCCTTAATTTATCTGATTGCTGTTTGTTTTTCCACTTTCAACATTCATGAAGTAGGGACACACCTGCAATTTTATGCACCAATTATCATGTTGAATAATGCTGCACTGAAGGGGCCTGGTTTCCTGGGAGAACCCCATTTCTGTGTGGGCACTTAAGTTAGCAAAACACGAACAAGTTGGTTAGTAAAAATTTCATGCCTTGAAATGCAAAATAATACAGTTAACAGAGTTAAGGGTATTAGAATCAGATGGACCTGAGTTTGCATCCTGATTTTATAACTCAGTGACTTGGACCTTTCTGAACCTCAGTCTCTTCTTGATAAAATGGACATAATCTCTATCTCATCGGGTTAGAATTAGATGCACTGACATATGTAACATGCCTAAAACAGTACCTGACAAATATTAGCTCAATATAAGCTAGGTCATTATTATGTTTGACAAATATCTTTCAGCCAAAAAACATATAGATGGATTTAATAATTCATTGCATACATAAGGAAATGGTAACAGTATTCAACGCCTGCTATTTTTGCCTTGAGCATTTAGGACTGGTCTTGAGACAAATAGGTGAGTCATATTCTGTTTCTTGTTCGATAATTTCTGGGAATCTATGAAGTAGCAGGTCAGGTTGGAATACCTCCTAGAGATAGGTTCTACGCTGGATCAGAAATGATGAAATGCAATGGGCAAGGAAGCTTGAGGCTGTGTGAGTCCCAGATAGGACTTGAGGGCCTTTCTTCCTCCTGTTTGTCTAAATGCATCATCTTTCTGGGGGACTTTCAAATGCCATCTCTAGCACAATTCCTCTCAAATTCTTCCCAGTTTTAAGTGTGCCAAAGGGAAGTGGTGCTTTGGGACTCCTCTCTGCTTTTCTTTGCAGGCAATTGCATTGTAGTGATTACTGTATGAAGGGTTAGGAGGTAGCCTGCCATGTTACAGTAAAACGATAAAGGATTTGAAGTCAATTTGAGTCCTATCCTGAGCACATGGTATCTGTTAAAAATTTGGGCATTTTAGTGAATCTTTACAGCTCAGTGTCCTCATCTGTATGAGGAGATGATAATCCCTGCCTTGACAGATAATTGTGATGATTGGGAATCATAGCATAGTGCTGACACCTAGTAAACATTCCATAAATATAGCTAGTAGTTTCCATTTTATTTTATTTAGTCATATCATTTTATTAGTTGAATATTTATTGAAAACTTACTTTGTTCCACCTCGGGCAAGGTTCTGGGCGCGAAAGACACAGACACCAGGGTACAAAAAAGGCAAAGTCCCTGGTGATGTGGAGTTTACCTCTTAAGTGCTGAGGGACAGAAAATAAACGAGTGCATGCCAGGTGGTAATATGCACAAAGGAGAAAGATAAAGTGCAGGAAGAGATGGGGAGAGAGGAAGGAGATGGCATTGCTCTTTTATAGAGAGCTATTGGGGAAGGGCTTTCTGGTGAGCTGTCATGTGAGCAAACACTGGAAGGAGGCACAGGAGTAACTCAGGTAGTTATAAGGTCACAGAAGCATCAAGTAGAGGGACTCATGAGTGCAAAGACCCTAGGATGGAAATGTGCTTGGGGTTGGAGGAATAGCACAGAGGGTTATGTGGCTGGGGTGGAGGGAGATGGCACATGAGAGAGAGAAAAAGAGGTGGCAGGGGTCACATCATCTAGGGCCGGTCAAATAAACAAATCCAGGCTTGGTAAAGAAAGATCTATTCAAGAGGATTATTGCAAGGGCAAAAGGCACAATTGCTCATGGGGAGGATGCTCTGACCATAGGATCTGCGAGTGTCTTAAGGCCTGTGCCAAAAGAGGTTTTCTTTCATGGCGAGGAGTAAACAAGTCTAGACAAAACCAGATGTGGGGAAGTGGGATGAAGGCCTGGGGTGATCAGGTGGTGGATCCGAGGATGTTTCACCCTGCGGCGGCCAGCCCGTCCTCAAGAGGGGCTGTGTGCTGATGCAGGCTGAGGGTGGGCAAGCTCAGGGGCCTGGGGAAATGAGAAAGAGCAGAACCAAAGTTTGATTAACAAGCATTTTGCTCCGATAGATCAGTGGGGACAAGCAGTTCAGCTAATCATGTGTAAGGCAAAGAATAGAAATTTGGAGGATGTGCGCCTGGCCTGGTTGTGGGTGGACAAGGGAGCAGGCATCCGTGAGTCTCGTCTAAGACATATGGGAAGGACAGTTCTTTGTGGCAAGCGGTTTTCTGTTTTCTGGAGCACAAAATATGGGAGCATTTCTTAACCTTTGCCGTTTTCCGGGATGTAGGGCTCAGATAAAATTCAACATTGTCAGGTATTTGGGTCTTTTTCCAGGTGAGAAATGAAGTGAATTATATGTGGCCTATCAAAGCATTGCCTGTGATTTTGGAGTTTCATCCTAAAACCGTCAACAGTAAACCCCACTCAAAGAATGTACAGCTGCTGTCTCTATGTCCTCCCCTCCTGGATCCCTGTTCTCTGCCTTCTCTTCCCACCAGTCCATGGAGATCACTCCTGCTGAAGTCACTGATGAACTTCTTATCACCAGAGTCCACCGCTTTATGTTGACTGACTTGAGTCACCCACTAGATTTGGGAGCACTTTGTGGAGGGCTTAGCACTGGGCTTGCTATCCATCCCATTTCCAAAATGCTATAAAATGAGCACATTTTCTGGTCTACCTAGGATCCACTCTCCTCCTTCCCCAATAGTCACCTAATCCACCAAATTCAAGTTCTGGCTCTTTAGCACTAGGAGGCATGATTGATGGGAAAAGTCACAAGAAAGTCACTTTTATTGCCATGCTTAATGTTCTAAGGGGTCAGCAAACTATTGCCAGTGGGCCAGACAAGCCCTGTGACTGTTTTTGTAAATATAGTTTTATTGAAATGCAACCACACTCATTTATTTATGTATCTCTGTGGCTGCTTTCACACTGCAATGGTAGAATTGAGTAGCTGTAACAGAGACCATATGGCCCATAAAGCCTAAATATTTACTATCTAGTCCTTTACAGAAAAAGCAGCTATCCTCTGTCTCAAGTGTTGGCTTATTGTACAGTTGCCTGCTTGCATTGTACAGTAGTAGGGAGAACTTCATTGCATAAATGTCAAGGAACTATTTCTTATTTTGATTAAGATCACCACAGATTGCCATAACCTGGTCCTTCTAAGGGCTAGGATGGCTTTCTTCTGTTTTAAGGATTTTTTTTTAAGCTCTCCAATATTAGCCTGGCTTCTGCCTTGGTTAACTCCTGTCTCATTTTGCTTTTATTGGTGAGCTTTGCTTTTTTCTCAGGACTTTGCACACCTTTCAGTCTGTCCTGAGTTCTCTCAGTGGAAGCACTGTGAGTCTTTGTGCATGTCTGTACCCACAAGTGGTACTGGTTTTGGGTGGTCATTTTGTTTTGCAAAATAAAACATTTGTTTGTTGAAGACCTTCATTTCTTGTCTGCTTTGCTATCACCCAACCCAATCATCTTTTATGAAGTTCTTTTTGCAGCAACATCTAGGTTTCTTTCATTTCGTTTATGATTATAAATGCAAGGTATAGATTTTGTAGAAAATTTGAAAAATACAGTAAGGTATTTGAAAGAAAAAAAATGCCATGCTAATATGTCAGCATATCTTATTTCTACATTTTTATTAGATATTGTTACAAAGTTGGTATCATTGTGAAGATACCATTGCACAGGCTCTTTCAATTTTGATATTTCAAGCATTTTCCCCATATTATTAAATATTTAGTAAAATAATTTTTAGGGATTGCATAAAATTCTATATTCATGTGCTAAAATATATTTATTAATTTCCCTAACAATGTTATCAGGCAGCTTCTTTTTATTGTTTGCTATAATAAATAATCCATTTAAACATTTAAGCATAAATCTCTGCCCTCATTTGTGTTATTTCTTTACAGTAGATTCATAGAAATGGAATTACTTGATCAAATGGTAGGAATATTGCTAGCGCTTTTTATATTTTTTGCTAAGTAGCTTTCCTGAAAGTCTGTTTCAATCTATATTCCCATAACCCTTACTTTTCTTTACCTCCAGTAATAGATTTTTTAAGTTATTTTGTTTTAATTCACATTTATTCACATTAATAATATTGAACACATGTTTGTGTGCTTCTTATCCATTTCTACTCCATTCTCTGTAGTATTTCCACTGTAACTCTTTCCTCAATACTTAAAGTCAAAGGACCAGGGTTCCAGGCCTTGTTCAAACATTATCAATCTGTCTTGGGAAGTCTCTTTATCTTTCCAAGCCTCAGCATTCTCATCAGTAAAATGGGAATAGTTATCTGTGTGTCACAGTCTTGTCATGATGATCAAAAGTGCCAAGTGCCACGTCTGGCATACGTGGGTTCTTGACAACTTTGACATGGGAATTGAGAGGGTTAAGAAAAGAGCTGTCTGATCCTCTAGCTGGGATTTCTCATGTCTTTGGTTGATTTTAAGTGTGGAATTTTGTTTTTAGTAACAAAAGAAAACAAATAACGACAACTGAAATAAACAAACTTCCATGGTTGTGTGTCATAGCGAAAAATCCAGCCTACGGACGTGAAGGTGCATTATATGCACAGATGGTGTGCTAGGTTCTAGAATACAGAGATGAATGGAGGATATAGCACACATCAGAACTATGGCCTGTGCTCTTGGCCAACCTTAGGATAGATGCAATTCGACCTACCCTTTAATCACCAGGCAGCAAGTGAGTTTATTACTCTGGGCATCCTTGCCTGCACCACTCTCTCTCCAAGCCTCCTGCCACATACTGGGAAAGCTTCTGTGCTGAGAGTAGGTCAGCTACTGTCCTCTCTGTTTTTGTTCAAAAATCATGGTTGGTCTCTGCCACTGCATCTTGTTGTCCTATCTCTCTGCCCTCACCTAGTGGAAGCAGCTCCTCTTCCTTCATGCTCCAAAGCATCACTACCACAGGCAGTTGTATAACAGACTTTAACTTAGGGGAAGTGGAAAGAGAGATCTTGGTTCTTCTAAGCATATGAAACACTTGAAATTACACAGGAGACATCATTAATATTTTGTGGTCCATCCCGGCTTACTGGGGATTTCTGATTGTCTTTCTGACTTTTCAGATGTTAGCA
Source organism: Daubentonia madagascariensis (assembly GCA_023783475.1). NCBI lineage: Eukaryota > Metazoa > Chordata > Mammalia > Primates > Daubentoniidae > Daubentonia > Daubentonia madagascariensis. Next base: position 18,933,531 of record JAKFHU010002573.1, on the reverse strand, counting down.
GGTTCTTCTTTCTGTCCCTCAGGTTTTTCAGTCATGCCACTGTTGACATTTTGGGCAGGATAATTCTTTGTTGTGGGGGGCTTTCCTGTACACTATAAGATGTTTAGCAGCACCTCTGCCCTCTGCCCACTAGATGCCCGCAGCACCTCCTCCCATTGTCATAACTAACCACAAATGTCTCCAAATATTGCCAAGTGTCCCCTGGGGGAAAATCCCCCCTGGTTGAGAACCACTGCTCTGGAATGATCTTGCCTTGTACTTCTTTTCTTATTCTTGGATCCCTAGACTACTTATTCTCCATGCACCCAAAAAAGACTCAAAATTTTTGTTACTTTGTTATGCAGTGCAATTAAATTTCAAATCTTGATATCATATGGGGCTCCTGGCCTGCCTTTGTGGTCTAAAGACCCTTCACTGATGTGTGTATTTTGACTAAAAACAAAAATCAACTGTTGATTCTCTATCCTTAGCAATACAAAGACGATGCAGCCTTTGAAATTATGATTCTTTCTTTAATTTATCCTAAACCAAGTTAATGATGAGAGATCCTTATCTACCTTGCCAAGGTCATGGCGTGTGTGTGTGTGTGCACGCGTGCATGTTTCTATTCTTCCTCCTCCTTCAGGGTATTAAATGAAAAGGCCGATGGAAGTTTCTAAGAATCTTTCTACCAACTCTATGCTTTAACTGAAATTCAAATTTTGGTTTGGAGGTTTGCTACTTTCAGGAGCATTTACTAAGCATGTAAAAGTCTCCCATACATAAAATCCCTCCCTTTTATAATCTGGCTATTTCTTCCTCTGAGAGTTCCAGCTACATTTGATATACTTCAGCTACAGGTCTCTGTGGGTCTTCATCCCGTGGACCCTGCAGCAGAGAACTACGTTGGAACCTAGAATCCATTTCTCTGTGCACATTTCTTTATTTTGTTAATGTACTTCTGCTGGCAGGAATGATAAATTTAAAGTCATGTGCTTTAAAAAGTGCATTTTCAGAGTCAGCTACATGAAAGAGAGAAAAGGCTGAATCAGTGGCCAAAGCGTAGGGCGCTCTTGACAATGTGCAGCCTCCTCCCTTTGTCCTGAGCTCAGACAGTTGGAGTGGCGCTGCACCTGCAATTCCCTTGGAAAGACCCTGCAGCAATTGAATACGTGTCAGGATCTGGGTGGCATTTTCCAATTCACTTGTATTTGTTCCTTTCTCAAATTCACGCCATTATTCCCACTTACAAAGCTTTCTCTTATGCTGTGATCATTCCATTTCTTAGAAAAGTGAATCTGTGCATTATGAACTCAATTCTGCCACCTCCTTTCATATACACTTAGAAGCAATAGGCTCTCCGACAGTCGGGGCAACACTACTTAAGGGATTTCAGGAGCTGTCTATGCCAAATCACTCCTCCTCATTCTGCCCAGAGGTTCTCACGTGGCCCAAGACAGTCACTTAGCTTTTGTTCCCCTTCCCTTTCCTTAAAAATGCAGACAAACGTACCTTCCTTTTCTTCACTGAATAGAGAGTAGGAGGAAGAAGATGTTTGTAATGTCATAGAAATGAAGAAGGTTGAAAGAGCAATGCTTGGCTTTATATTACCTTTGCAGCTTTTTAAGATTAATTATGCATGTTCTGGGTGCCAGCTGCTGTACTAAGCCCTTAATATGCACAATTTCATTTATCATTGTAACATGCTACCAAATTGGTTCTGTTATCCTTATCCCTGTTTTACAGGTGAGGAAACTGAGGCTTAAGATAACACATCTCATATCCCTACAATGGGCTACTGTTCAGCAATAAAAAGTAGCAAACTACTGACATTTGCTTTGCAGTGGATAAGCCTCAAAAACCTTATGCTGAGTAAAAGGAGCCGACACGGACCTCATAGCATATGATTCCATTTATGTAAAGTGTCCAGAAAGGGCAAACTTATAGACAGAAAATAGACGAGTGGTTGCCTGAAGCTGAGGAGGGGGATGAGGATTGACTGCAAATTGGCATGAAGGTTCTCATTGGAGGGATGAAAATGTTCTAGAACTGGCTTATGGTGATGGCTGCACTATTTGGTAAAGTTAGTAAAAATCATTCATTTGTATATTTGAAATGGATGAATTTCATGATATGTACAGTATACCTCAATAAAGTTATTAAAAACAAGAGTTGGGGGAAGAGGAGGGAAAGAAGAAAGAAGGAAAGAGAGAGGGAGGGAGGAAGGAAGGAAGGAAGGAGGGAAGGAAGAAAGAAAACAAAGGAAAAAGAACTCTCACAGTGAGGAAGGAGCAGAACCCAAACCCAAATCCAGGTCTGGGTTTCCGGAGGCACTGATCTTAACAATCGAAATTTATTGTTTCTCCTGTTCTGTCTTCTTTTTTTCCTCTTCTGGCCCTGCTTCTTTTTCTTTTTATTCTTCTCTCTCCTAAACCTAAAGGCACACTGCCTTTTGTGCACCTCAAGCCTTCTGGCCAGGCTGAGCCCCGTGCACCCTGCCGCTGGAACCCCCTCATCCGCCCTGTCGGGGTTATCAGACTGGACTTTCTGACTCAGTCCCTCTGAATTAAGTTTTGTTCTGGTTCCAGCCCAGTCTCATTCCCTGGACCTACAGGTGTATTTTGGCTTCCCAGATCTGTCATGTGGCAATCCCTTAGATGTGGGGGGGCCCTGTTTTCTGCCTCCATCTTCCCTTGGCTACTCTGCCCAATCACCTGGCTTCCAGGACATGGGTGTGGCCTCAGCAGTCTCGGCCAGGGCCTGTGTCTGGCCAGCTCTGGGCCTCTGCAGTGTGGGGTTATGCATGTGCTAGTTCATCCCTGTAGTTAACTATTACTCCTCTTTTACAGTTTTCTTTTTCCTTCAGTGGAGCCTACACGAATTTTTTTTCCCACTGGATTATAGACTAATTCAGACAAATGTAGATTTCAGCCTGAGAAAGTTGGTCACAAAGTTCATTTCCTCTTTTAAAGATCAAGTTTCTGAGGTTGAAGTATATTAAATCTGGTATCTTCCTGGGTATAGCTAAAATAAAGAACACTCTTCAGGGACCTTAAAAGTCCCCATTCTGCCTGTTATTAGGAATCATCTATTTTGCATGACTGGACACTCAACCTAAACGTGTTTAAGTATAAAAGAAAATTTATCTGCTCACATAACTGAAAGGTCCAGGAACATATCTGCTTCAGGAAAGGCTGAATCCAGGTGCTTGTATAAGGTTGTTGCAGCTGGTCTCTCTCCTTCTATATCCTGCTTTCTTGATATTGCATCCCTTCAAAGACAGGCGTTTTCTTCATGGTGAAAAAAGTCAGAAACTTGTTATTTGACTCAGGGTGCTTTAAAGGAATTTCACAATATTTTGAGGTTGAATCATGACTTTTGATAAATATTTCCCTTTTAATTGGAAATTCCTAGGCATATAATCTTAGAAGAGAAAGGAGTCTAAGGAATTACTGGTTCCAATACCCTCAGAGATAATCTCAGAAGAGAAAGGAGTCTAAGGCATTACTGGTTCCAATACCCTCAGAGAAGATGCCCTAAATGCAGACAACATGAAAACTTCTCAGAGTAATAGCTCTCAACTCAGTAGCAGACACCAGGCTTCTATTCATTTTGGTGATATTTGCTTCTGATAGCTAATGTGGGTAACAGATGCTCTCAGTATTAGAGCATGAAAGAATGTACAACCAGCTCTGACAGAGTCTGATTTTAGTTCTTTAATTTGAGCTACAACCAAATCGATGTGTGGGACTCAAGAAAAGATGTGTACCACAGCTTTAGACCTGACACGTGAAATGGAGCCCGCAAGTCTGCAAAGGCCCTGGTCTATGAGAGTGAATCAGACATCTTGGGAGACATTCATCATGCCAGCCCCCAGCACTGTAGCTCAGCCTTGAAAAGACTTCTGATTTTGCCACTGCTATAACTGATTCTCAAGTAACATCCTTACGTGCAAGAGCATTTGCAGAAAGTGGCTGATGTCCTGAGCAGATGTAATATTCCCCAATGCGACTGAAATTGTCAACCTTTTCCATGTGACAGATAACAAGTCACTTTTAATACTGAGAAAGGGGCAAGCTGAGTAATGTGTCATTCACTATTAGGACCAGTGATTAAACTGTATTCACAGCATTGAATTTGATAGCATGTATTATTATTTTTATCCCTGAATAATCCATTTCTGAAGGGGATGGGCATACAACCAGCGCATCTTCATTTGTCAAGCTCTTTCCAGGAAATTTGAAGGGATTTCACTTCTTCGATAGTGCGGGAATTGTGATGAAATTTCAAAATGGTAGGATATAGATCTTCAATTTGATAGACTAACTTTAATTTTGTATGTCCTGGAGACAGTGTTTATTTTCTATACTGCCAGTATTACATCTGGACTTAATGTTGGCCTCTCCCGCGGAACCACAAGCTTAAATTGAAGAGAGATGACACGAAGGAGTCTGGCTCTGTCAGCAGAGGCACTATATATATGACGATGACAGTAATTTCCCGATTGGTATAGAGCACTGCTAAAGAATATACCAGGAATGCATTTTCAAACTGATTCTTTTCTTAAAATGCATGCACCTGGCCTTTGGGGGAAACCCTCTAATTTCCCCTTCACTCCTGACCCTTTTTGAATTTTACTGGCTGCAAAATGGGCAAGCTACAGCAAGAAGATTTTTTCTAAGTAGTATATGCAATAATAAAAGTAAGGTTGGTAACTGTTAACTTTTTTCTTTTTTTTTCTTTTTTCTTTTTGTTTATGTGCAGGTTCATTTTAGTTACTCCCACTCCTGGCTATTTAAGTCATACAGTGATATTACTTTTAACTAAGGCTAAAATTAAGGAACAACATTCTGCCACCAACCCCCAATATCCTACGTTCTTGTCTTTGAGCCAAGTTGATCTTCTTTCCTGGAGGATGGGGTTTGCCAGTTGGCTGCAGTTCAGAGGCCAATGCACCTGGAAGCTACATAATGTAGTCTGCTAGTGAAATGAGTGATGACTGGCTTATTTTGGACTTTGATTTATGGACTCTTTAATCTACCATGATGGCCTAATACAGGCTATAATGGAAAGGTCTTCCTGGTACCTTGGAGTGACCGAATGTCCAGAGGGTTCACAAGTTCACTGCGCCTCAGCTCCTCCCTCAAGGCTGTTGGGATTGCCCTGTTGTCTAGCGGGCCCAGAAGGTGGGAGCATCTGTGATGAAAATGTGTTCTTAAAAAAAAACCCAAAAAACTTTGCGTCCTTTCAGTGGTACTTGGAGAGTGAGAGCTTCCAGTTTTGTTCAGTAAGCGGGTGGCCTGGGCTCGGTGCCTTCCCGTCAGCAGTGTTGGGGTGCGGAGGGCTGAGGTGCCACCAGCCTGCTCCCCCCCACGAGATTCTCTCTGAGGTCTCAGAACCAAAGGAAAATTGCCGGCGTATGGCCTGTTGACACGCTAAGCTTCGCGCTGCTTAACATCCTGTGCTAAAAGGGTGTTCTCTGAAGCAATAACCTTTAAAATTAGTAGTGCTGTCCCCAAGCAGCAATTGTTTGCTTAGAAATGTCACTCTTTCCCTTTATTTAAATGATACTATGCTTTTAATGACAAGAGGCACAAAGCTCTCAAAGCGCAAAAAAAAAAAAAAAAAAGAATACAGGACTTTTTAAGGAGCAGTAACTAGCTTAAAAGAGACCTTCCTCTATTGAGGTGGTTATTTTCCAGGACTCTGGGAAAGATGTAACTTGGAAGAAGGATGAGTTTCCTGGGGGGAATTCCCTGGGGAGGATCCTGGCGTGCACAGGTCACCCGGAGCTGCCCGGAGAGGAGCAGCAGTGTCTGCGTGTTGCCAGTTGCATCATCCTCGTGCTCTGTGGACAGGGGATGTGGAGAGCACTGCAAAGGACCGCAGGTGGTGTTCCCTTTGCCTCTAAATTCTCTGTATGGCTAAGAATCAGGCCAGACTTTCTTCCTTTGCCAGGTTGCAGATTAATTAATAGTGTCTCTTAAATTGATGGTGAGTGAAAGGCTCACAATGGAGAGAAAGAGACATTAGTCAAGAGGGTTGTAAAACTAAGTCCTTTTTAGTTTCTCCTCAAAATACCATGAAATATGGATGAGCTACTGCTTGTACTGCTTCTTCAGCCCTAGGCTGATGAGTGGATAACTAACAGTTTTTAGTTACTTCTGACATCAGAGTTGAGCTGATGATCCAGCCTGTATTAGAAAGGATGTTAAAATAGATCCATCCAAGATCAAATTCTGTGGACGTGACCCAGCCACTGTTTCTTTCCCTTAAGGTGACTGATTACTCTCTTTTATAGGCGATAAACAACTGGGATGACATTTAGGACACTACAAGGTGGATTTTCTTGAGTCACTAATTGAAATATTTCTGGGGGCAATCCAGTGAATATTCCCTTGATCTAGAGAAAGATATAATTAGCAAAGAACACCTCATACTTCTGTTACTTGCTCTTGTTGTCACACATATAAACCATCTCCTGGGAATGGAGTGACCCAAGTCTTGAGGGGCCATGCTCTGTGAGGGTAGTTTATAAAGTCTGTATTTCTCCAGTTGAGGGAAGGGCACTTAATGGCAATTGGCTGTCCAGTCTGTCTTTTGGCTCAACATCTTCAATGTGGAAAGAGCATCTGGAAGCCATGCTTTTAAACCTTTAAAAAAAAATATGAGCCAGGCATGGTGGCACATGCCTGTGTCCCAGCTACTCATGAGGCTGAGACAGGAGGTTTGCTTGAACCCAGGAGTTTGAGGCTGCGGTGTGTTTTGATTGCACCACTGCGCTCCAGCCTGGACAACATAGCAAGAACCTGTCTCTAAAAAATTAATCAATAAAGATATAAAGACAAATGTTTGATACTCGCACTTGATGAATCTAGTTCTTTTATGCAGTCGAATTCTATTGCTTCCCAAACTATCTGCCCTCAAAGTATGTAATCTTGCTCCTCAGCCGTTGTTAGTATAAGCGTTCTTATTCCATGCTCCTGGTCACTTCCTGCTTTGACTGGTGTTTTTGTCTAATGCTGCCTGAATTTTGCCTTGGTTCAACAGAGGTTAACCCCATTTTTCTTTAACTCTGCTTAGAGTAGGGAGGGATTGTTACTGAGTTCAGAGATGTCCAGTCCATTTGGGCTGCTATTGCAAAATACTATAGACTGGGTGGCTTAAACAAAAGAAATTTATTTTTCACAGTTCTGGAGCCTGGGAAGTCCAAAATCAAGGCTTTGGCAGATTTGGTGTCCGGTAAGGGCCTGCTTCCTGGTTCATAAAGGATGTATTCTGGCCGTGTCCTCACATGGTAAAAGGGGTGATGGGGTCTTTCTCGGGCCTCTTTTATAAGGACACCAACCCCATTCATGAGGGCACCATCCTTATGACCTAATCACCACCCAAGGCCCTACCTCCTAATACCATCACATTGGGTGTGGGGGGGGCACATGAGAATTTCAACATATGAATTTTGGGAGGAAATAAACATTCAGACCATAACAAGAGAGAAATTAATTGATTTGTAAAAAAAAAAAATGTAGAACAAAGTCAAACCTGGAAAAAAGAAATAATGAGTTTGATAGACCAGGCACTGCAGACTTGTCATTCTGGTTTTTTGTCTGGTCACAATCTCTCATTGTCTATGGAGGGATCATCTCTTTCATGCATCTTCACCTTGGGTCCAGCACAGTCCCTAGAGGATAGGAGATGCTCCATGTCTGGTATGTGAACAAATGAAAGTTTTCAGTGGAATGGTTTCCAACTTGTTATAGTGAGCAGTTTCTAATAAACATCTAGCTGTCCCGCAGAGATCAAGCAAAGTTAAGCAATGAGGACTCTGATCCTGGCTGGAAGGTAAATCACTTATGTATTACCACAAATAATATTGCATGTGAAACCACTCCAAACTTAGTGGCTTACCACAATTATCATTTATTTAGTTAATGATTCCAAGGGTTGGAAATTTAAGTTGGCTTCAGCTGGTCAGGTCACAGGTCTCTGGTGGGTTCACTTACGTGCTCAGTACCCCCAGCTGCAGGCCAGCAAGGTGGCTCTGCTTCTGGGGTTAGCTGGATGTCAGTGAGGGTCAGGAGGTTTAGGGGTGAATAGGGGTTTCTGGCCATGTGTCTTTCAGCCTCCATCAAGCTTGTTTGTTCACGTGGCAGCAACAGTGTTCTGAGACAGTGGGGGAGGATGTGGGGGAGGAACTGCTAAATCTCTTAAGGCCTTGGCTCAGAACTTCCATCACATTCCAGATTCAAAGGATGGAGAAATAGACTTTTACCTATTGATGGCTACAAACTTACATTGCAAAGGAGTATGGATATAGGAAGGGAAACAATTATGGTTATTATTTTTAAAAACAACTTTGTGATATCATTAATAGACATAAACGGCCCATACTTAAAATGTACAATTTGACAAGTTTTGACATATCCATGTGCCTATAAAACCCCCATCACAATCAAGATTATGAACATAACTCTCCCCGCCCCCCAAATTTCCTCATGCCCCTTTGTAATCCTTCCCTCCTGCCCTGTCCCCCCATGCTAGGTGGCCTCGACTTTTGTCCTGTAGAAGAGTTTGCATTTTTTATAATTATATATAAATGGAATCAAACAGTAGGTACTCTTTTTTGTCTGCCTTCTTCCCTTGGCATAATTATTTTGAGATTTATCCATGTTGAATTATTTATCCAGAGTTCATTTCTTTCCATTGCTGAGTATTCCATTGGGTAGATATAACCCTCACCTGTTGATGGATTTGGGTTGTTTTTAGTTTTTAGCTATTACAAGTAAAGCTGCTATAAATATTCATGTACAAGTCTTTGTATGGATATATGCTTTCATTTCTCTTGGGTAAATACCTTGAGGTGGAATGACTAGATTGTAAAGTAGGTTAATGTTTAAGTTTTTAGGAAACTGCTAAACTGTTTTCCAAAGTGGTTGTACCATTTTACATTCCCATCAGCAGTGTATGAGTTCTGGTTTCTCTAAATCCTAGCTAACAGTTGGAATGTGTAATTTTTTTAATGTTGGCTACCATAGTAGGTGTACCCTGGGACCTCATTGAGGTTTTGATTCGAATTTAACTCATGATTAATAATGTTGAACATTTTTCTCATGCTTATTTGCCACTGGTATATCTTCTTTGGTAAACTGGCTATTCAAATCTTTTCTTATTTTTTGAAAATGAGTTGTTTGTTTTCTTATTGAGTACTATGAATTATTTATACATTCTGGATACAAGTCTCTTTTAAGAAATATAATTTGCAAATATATTATCCCAGTATGTGGCCCTTCTTTTTATTCTCTTAACTGTGTCTTTTGAATGGCAAAAGTTTTGAGCTTTGCTGAAGTCCAGTTTATCAACTTTTTAAATGAAATACACTTTTGATATTGTGTCTAAAAATTCTTTTCTTTTTCTTTTTTCTTTTTTTTTTTTTTAGAGATACAGGGTCTTGCTCTGTTGTCCAGGCTAGGGTGCAGTGGCATAATCATAGCTCACTGCAGCCTTGAACTCCTGGTCTTAGGGGATCCTCCCACCTCAGCCTCTCCAAAAAACTCTCTTCTTAACACAGAGTCACTAAGGCTTTCTCCTATGTTTTCTTCTAGAAATTTTATAGTTTTCATTTTATAAAGTTTATAGTTTTAGGTCCTACATTTATTTTGAGCTAATTTTTGTGTATGGTGTGAGGTATGGATATCCAACTGTCAACTGTTTTAGCACAATTTATTGCAAAGATGATACTTTCTCCATTGAATTGCCTTTGCATCTTTGTTTAAACTCACTTGTCCATATATGTGTGGGACTGTTTTTAAATTCTACTTTGATCCATTGATATGTTTTTCGTCTTTGTGCTAATAGCACACTGCCTTGCTTACCAGAACTTTACATAATTATAAGTTGACTTGAAACCAGGTAATATTAGTCTTTCAACTTCATTCCTTTTCAAGGCCCTTTTGACTTCCTGTGATGATCAGTATTCAGCTGAATGCTCGAGGGAACCTCAGAAAATACCTGTGCAGCTCTCTCTGCTGGTGCTCTGTCTTATGAATGCTAACTGCATTGGTCTCTTAAGACTCACCTCTGTCTCCTAAACACAGTGAGTCCACCTGCCTCTGATAGGTTTCCTCTCCCTGCACGGTGGCCTGGAAATGCTCTTCAGGCAAGGTGCTAGGTCAGTCATAAGGCTTACCTCGTTGTTTCCTGTCTCTCAAGGATTATTGTCCTTTGTTGCCTGATGTCCAGTGTGTTGTAAACCATTGTTTCACATATCCTGTTTGTTTTTTGATTGTTTCAGGATGGAGGATAAAATTATTACTCCACCTTAGTTAGAAGTGAAGACACAAATATGGCTATTATTGTATGTAATCTGCTAGAGGAGGTAACAGAAAAATGGGAGATTCTAACTCTTCTTCCTTTTTCAATGTTGGCTTTAATCATTTGGATTAACATCTACACTGCCATTTGGGAATAGTCTTAAGAGATTTGGCCTAACAGTGGCTGTGTCAAAAGAGAACAAAATTCAGTTGATCCAATTCCCATGTAATTAATGAAAGTGCAATGTTTGGTAACTTGTGGGCATATGGTGAGTTCTGACAGAGCAGACATAACAGAATATATTTTCTAGAGATGTTGATCGTTGAGCTCAACTCAATTCTGCAAAGCAGAGCTGGCTGATAGCATCTGTTCTGTTTGGGAAACTGCAAGTAGTTTAACTCAGAGAAGTGCAATGTGTGTGGTAGGGAGGCAGAAAGAGACGAGGAACAAAAAGGTGTTGTTAAAAGATAAGGCTAGAATAGTAGACAGGGTCTGGACACAGTAGCCTGACACACAGTGTGATGGGATTTGGATTACACTGAAGACAATGGAAAGTCTGATGAATTTTAAAGAGTTTGGTGGCATTCATGCTTCAGAAACACTTGCTCTGGTGAAGAGATTCTTTAGGAGCATGTTGGAATAGTCTTGCTGAGGATGGAGGAAGACTTCCAAGAGGCATTGGCCCTGTGGTTGGAGAAAAGCTGATGGATTCAAGAGAGATTTAAGAGGTAGAGTCAGTGGGACTTTGCAATTGAGTAAATATATTTGGGGACTGGAAGGGGATGGGGGAAAGGACTCAAGGATGCCTCCTTGTTTTCTGATTCAAGTAAGTGGGAGAAATTGAAACTATTGAACAAAGGGATATGCATTTGTGTGTTTGTGTGTGTGTGTGTGTGTGTATTAACAGAGCCTCATGTGATAATTTGCTTTTTCTTAGACATTTCTGGGTCAATCAAGCCTCTTTCAGTTGCATGTCATATAAATCAAATTCATAATGGCTTATAAAAACAGGAAATTTGTTGGTTCTCATAATTGAAAAGTCCAGAGGTATGTTAGCTTCAGGGCAGGTGTTCAGTAATTTATACAGTTTTGTAAATTGAGAGGTTTTGGTGTGTGCGCGCGTGTGTGTATTGTGGTGGTGGCCAACAGGGCTTCTATGAGTCACATGATCTTTTTTCCTTTTTTTTTTTGACACAGGGTCTTACTTTTTTGCCCAGGCTGGAGTGCAGTGGTGCGATCACAGCTCACTGCAGCCTCCGACTCCCAGGCTCAAGCGATGCTCCTGGCTCAGCCTCCCAAGTAGCTGGGAAGATAGGTGTGTGCCACCACACTCATATAATTAAAAATTTTTTTTGTAGAGATGGGGGTCTCATTATGTTGCTCCAGCTGGTTTTAAACTCCTGGCCTCAAGTGATCCTCCTGCCTCAGCCTCCCAAAGTGCTGGAATTATAGGCATGAGCTGCCACACCAATCCCTGGAAAGAGAGTGAATCTTTATCAATGATTCCAGTAAAAGTGGTAGAACAAAATCTAAATGGCCAGACTAAAATCATGTGTCCTCCCCAGAAACCGGGGTGTGGTGTCAGCCACACCAGAATCACACAGGCTGAGTGTGATTCACCCTCCTTCCACCTTCCAAGGAAAGTGGAAGTGCTACAACAAGAATGGGAATGGATACTCAGCAGGCAAAAACAACTCACGTCTCTTATAATTTACTTCTGGTTCTAGAGCAGCAGCTGTGTGTGTGTTGAATAGGATTGTGTAACTCCAGCCACTCTTGAGATCCTGTCTCACATCAGCTCCTCCATTAGGGTAACGTGTGAGTTTGTCACCGGGCCCCATGACTTCTTCAAAGAGGGAAGATTGATCGTGCACATTGTTACCATGCCTCCCTACAGTGGCGCTGGCTTCAGTTGATTTTAAGCCAAGGAAAGAATCCATATTCCCAGTCTGTGTTCATAGTGTGCCCAATGTGGCTAATAAATGGCTCTCGAATAACAATGTCATATTGGCAATTACATTTGTGTTATGTGCATGGAGATGATAGAACTGCACGGTTTTCCTGAAACATGGGCTGTTGGAACTGGCAGGCACCACAGGAATCATCTAACTCTGTGTTGCTCACACTTTTGAATTTTAGGACCACTGTTAACGTTAAGTTTTTTTCTACTCCGATATGAGAACATTCCATTCAGATAGTGCCTGGTTCTTGAGAACCTTGGATGATGGTTTTCTGACAGTTTGGGAACCACCAAACTACTTTAGCTGCCTTCATTTTGGCAGTTGAGGAAATTGAGAACAAAGAGAAGAGATTTGCACAAAGTCACATGGCAGAGGTAGAACAAGAACCTAGATTACTTGGACCCTTCTCTCAATTTTGAGCTTTTCCCACTGTATCAGGCTGAACCTATTGCATGTTTCACTGAGAGAGAAGGATTTGGGGCACTTTAAAATAATTCTGGCATTTAGTCAGAAATTACTACAGTACTTTTCTAGGGCAGTTGTATTTTTTGATTTTGTTCCTTTGATTCCATTTTCAGAAGATATTCATCCTTGTCCTTTATGTTTAATAAAAAGGGAAAGGGACCTACCATTTATTTAGCACTGACTCTGAAGTTCTTTAATCCTCATGACAATCCTGTCAAGTAGATATGATGATTCCCATTTTATAGACAATGACGGAGGCTCACAGAGATGAAGAAGACTGCCCAAGTTCACAGAGCTAGCAGGGGTGGTAGCGGCTGCTCATTGTGGCTGGTGCCTGGCCTTTTCTCCAGGGAACATTTGCTACAGATAAACAAAGACACTTCCTAGATGCTGAGAACATCAATGGCTATTTATTTAATACACTGATGAGGCAAAGTATTATCAATAATAACAGCAATAACAATAAAATAATCTACAGCACTAAATTATTTACAGAAAGGGATACGCACCTAACCGTTCAGACCTTCAAAAAGAGCATGTGCTGGCTTTTAGGGGTTGTCTAGGCTTTCTAAAAAGGATCCCTTCCTCTCTCAGCTAAAGCAGGGATCAGTAAACTCTTTCCTGTGGGCTAAATTTGGTCTACCATCTGTTTTTATAAATAAAGATTTATTGGAACACAGCCAAACCTATTTACTTATGTATTGTCCATGGCTGCTTTTGTGCCACAATGGCAAATTTGAGCTGTGACGGAGACCATATGGTTTACAAAGCCTAAGATAGTTATTATCTGGCCCTTTACAGAAAAAAAATTTGCCAGCCAGTGGTCTACAGGAATGGTTTGCAGACTGTATCCTCCAGAGACCTATTAGTTCACTGAGATGGAACTCAAAAACCTCTTTTATTGAGGCACGGGTGTCAGTGAACAAGATTCTTGGAGGCATAAGTTCCTTCAAACAGAACAGCACTGCTTTTATCTCTATTGTGTGTTCACAGTCGAATCTGTTTAGTTGTTACCATAACCTGGAAACAATGTCACAAAAATACGGTTTGTATTTTCCTGGTAAGTAGGGACTGCCCTGCAGGAGGTAATATGCCCCAGTCATTTCGTACATCAGTCAAACTCTCCGCAACCAAAATATCAATTGTGATAGATTATTTTTATAGACCTGTTTTATCTTTCAGCTCAAATTTTATGGTCATGATAGGACATATTTTAAAAGTAAAATATCCAGTATAATTCTACCTGGAAGCTTCTCTATAACTCATTAAGTAAATAAAATTTTGCAGGAGGCAGGAGAAATTTCTATTTCTCATATAAAAATAAAGCCCCAAATGCTCAAGCTTACTTTTCACAGGCACCTAGATTTTCCTACCAGGGTCAATAGTTAGACACACATTTACAGGACTCTGTAGGAATCTGACCTAATGTCTCTGGTCCATCCATTACCCAACACTCTTCAGAATAATATGACAGAATCTGGTCTCTACAATGTACTGTGCATGATGTCCAGTGTGCTGAAAAAATTAAACATGCAGAGAAACAGGAAAGTGTAATCCATATTCAAGAGAAAAAGCAGTAAATAGAAAAAAACATATTCTGATTTTGAAGTTAGCAGACAAGCACTTAAAGAAATTTTTATAAATATGCTCAAGGATTTAAAAGATAGTCATAATTATTGAACAGATAAGAAATAAATAGAAAAATAAAACTATAAAACACAGAACCAAAAGAAATTTTAGAACTGAAAATTTAAAAATGAAATACTCAGTGGATATTTGGCCTTCCCTTCTGACATCTTCCAAATCTTCCTCATTGGGCCAACTGCAGACTCATTTGAGTAAAAAATTAACTAGATGTGTTTTTACCCTTTATAGAAATATTAAATACTATATATGTTCTTCAACTTGCTGTAGGAATACCTACCTTCCTATATATAGTAAAAGTAATAAAAAGTATTTAAAGAAGTACAAGGGAAGGATAAACACCAAATTTAGGATGTGGTTACCTCTGGGAGGAGAGACTGTTACACCTTGGGGAAGGAATACACGGGAGATTTAACTGGTAATATTTCGCTTCTTAATCTGGGTGCTGGTACATAGATCTTTCCTGTGTTATTCTTTATTTCTCTCTGTAGATTTTAACTATTATATAATACACTTATTTAAAGAAAGAAAACCTCATGAAAACGCAAATGGAGCTGTCATTAATTCCCATCTTATTTATATCAGTTTTCTCTCCTAATAGTAATTATAATGAAGCTGGACCACAAGTAGTTTTGGCAGGAGTTGGGTATAGTTGGGATAAGCTTCAGCAGAAAGCTGAAAGTTGGAACTTAAGGAAAGTGTCTTGGATGGGACCCCCCGATATCAGATTTCACAGGGGCTCTGGAGGGCTGGTCTGGGGAAAGAGAGTTCACAAGAAAGTGAGAGGAGCTTCTAGAATTAACTTCTGCTTGATAAGTTTTGTCTTTTGCTGCTTTGGTCCAAGAGGATGCTTCCAGAAGCAAAGAGCTAACCTGCTAGTTGGTGGGGGCAGTACTGCACGTAGCTAGGAGGGACAAGAAAAATCCAGGAGCGGTTTGGAACGTCTGCACCAGAGGGCTGGACAGAAGCTGTCAATGTCCATTCCAAGCGATGTTCCTTGTAAGCTTAAGTGCCAGACCAAAGTCTGGGGTTTGGATGCAGCTGACAGAGGTGATACAATCAGTTCACCATTCCGAGGCAGGAAAATGTTCAGAGCGGAGGGCTGAGCGAGTCTAGGCAAAGCAACACGGAGATAGAAATCAAGGCTCAGGAAGTCTGAGATCAAGTCCATATAAACAGTGTTAACAATGACTTACATTTATGTAGCACTTACTAAGTAAAGGGTTCCGTCTCACTAAATCCTCAGAATGACCATATAACTATTAATATTTCCATTTAATATATGAGAAATCAGAGGTTCAAGGTCATACAGTAATAGAGGTGGAGCTGGGACTCTAATCAAGGCTGTCTGGCCCCAGAGCATATACTTAACTGCATACTGTTGCCTGGTATCATGTTGAGGAATAAGAATGACTGTGGCCAGGAGCTAATTCCAACCCATGATCAGAGTGTCCAGGATTTAAGAGTCCAGAGAACAGATAGAGGTATTCAATCATTATGTGCTTCTGTAAGGGCTGAGCCCTTGCCTGACTATGCTGAATTAATTGCACCAGGCACAGATAAAGTTTTTCTGGGCTTGCAGCTTGTGCAAATTTTGAAGCAGTCTTTAAGAAAAGTAATACAAAAATATTTCTTTAAAATTCTTTTTTAAAAATGACCATGTAAACACATGGCTGGGTTTTCTCCCAGGGCCTTCGTAGGGGCCCATGCAGATTGGCACTCTGAAGATTAAGCTTTCTCAGAGGCTTTGACTATTGGTTGTATGTCTGGGGATCACATAAATTTTCAGTTTATGAGACCTTTATTAATGTCTATCTCCTTACCTAGAAACTCTATAAGTAGAATATGTGTTTTTTTCCTTATTTTATTTATCACATGGCAGGTACTTCTCTGTGCTTTAAGATTCTAGTCTGAGCTTTATTTTTTGTCTTCTTTTAGAAACATCTTTTTCAGATTGGGGATATAGCATTCAGAGTCCAGCAGAGAAACAAAAGGCATTTTAAGTTTTTCAGAAAGAGCAAAGTTCATTTTGACAACTGGTTAGCCAAGGGATGGAGGACCGAGAAGCCAAATAGAAGATACTGAAGCACTTCTGAAATTAGCATCTGCAGAATGCTACTTCCACCCTCAGGGATGGAAAGCTAGAGGAAGAGGGGGATGGGGTTACCAGGGTGCAGAAGCCAGGGCTGTCTCACAGGAGCTACAGCTATGGCAGGGACTGCCCAGCAGGAATGAGGACATGAGAGGGGAGCTTCCTACATGGTGCTGGGACAATGGAGGAGCATTGATCACTCTCAGGCTTCTTAAGGACCAGGGAGAAGTGCGCTGGCTTCCCCTACCTACCAGTTGGCAAGGGAGCCTGGGAAATGTAGTTTTCTGCAATACAGAATAGCTCAAGGTGAAGATTGGAAATAGGTCTGAGGGTGACAGGTCTCAGCATAAGAGACAACATGTTTAAGGAGTGTTATGGGCTGAACTGTGACCCCTGCCCCCAAACTCATATGTTTAAGTCCTAACCCCCAGTACCTCAGAATGTGACTGTATTTGGAGGCAGGGTTTTTAAAGACATAATTAAGTTAAAATGAGTTCATTAGTCTGGGCCTTAATTCAATATGGCCGGTGTCCTTACGAGAAGAGGAAATTTGGATACAAACAGGTAAAGAGGGAAGACAGGTACAGGGAGAAGACAGCCATCCACAAGCCCAGGAAAGAAGCCTCACAAGAAGTCCTGCTGACATCCTGATCGTGGACTTCTAGCCTCCAGAATCACAAGAAAATAAATTTCTGTCATTAAACTGCCCCGTCTGTGGTACTTTAATATGGCAGTCCTAGCAAACTAACACAAGGAGGCTGTAGCAGTCTGAGATACAGTATGTTCTATCGTTGCCCCTAGAGATTGTCTCTAACACTCAATGATTAAGCTTGATTGTTCCCAGGTTTCTTCAGCTTCCATTTGCAGAACTCAGTTGGGTCACTCCTGCAGATGGAAACCTCATCCACCACCATTTGATTCTCCTTTTCTTCCTTGAGGTTCTAGGAGATCTTTGCTGTTTCCTCTATGCATAGAACACGTTAACTCTTTGTCTAATTTGAAGAAGTGACCCCTTACCTGTGGGCCAGAAAACAAAGAAGTGGTGGAATTTGCTTCTGAAATTGTCCAACTCCTCAAGGCAAAACAGAAACTCTTTATTTGGAGCTGCCTCAAATCCTACATGGCAATGGTTAAATAACAAATAATTCCCTTCGGACCAGATGGCAATTTGATGCTTTAGAGGCAAACTGCTACCTTTTCATTTTCCCTTTGCTGCACCACAATTCATGTGGATCAGGACAACAGAAGCAGGAGGAAGAACATTCTGCGTTTTCTCTCCATCTGTTCCTGTGAGGCCAGTATGATAAAAATATGGCATTCACTGCAGGATGACAACCCAAGGCTTGAGACTCGGATCAGCAGAATCCTATTTAATGATAGGAATTTATACTGCTAGACCCTGGAGGGAAATGTGGCCAATTCCGGGACTTGAAAATATGATCACTGTGTCCAATGATACAGTAAATAAAACATGATATTTAGCCACAAGATACCAGAGCTCAAAGCGTGGCTATGGGACTTCCCATCTGTGTGACCTTGGGCAAGTCACATTCTCATTCTAGACATGAGCATCTCATCTGTCAAGTGGGGACAATGTGTGGCTTACTGACATCTTGGGCCATTGAGGTAATGGAATCAGGTAATTTGTGAAACTATGTTTAGCTCTAAGTTAGCACTATGCACATGAAAGTTGTGATTATTATTTTGTCATGATCCCAGGCTGTAAAAACAAATTTTTAGGGACAGGAGACTCTGTTTTCTACTCTTTTTTGCTGAATACATAGAGAGACAAACATTATTCTCCACCACCCAAATCCCTAGGTAATTTATGGTTAGAAGCTTGTCTTGAGCTCATAGCAAAAACATTGGAAGTGCTAAGACAACCTACAATGATTATTTCTCCCATTTAAAAAATCTGCATTTGAGGCATTTCTCCCCAAATAATTTCTTTAAATATAGTGTTGTTCATGTAGCAGGGTAATTTCTTTTGTCAGCTTTATTGAGGTATAATTTACATACAATAAAATGCACTAATTTTAAGTATACCATTCCATGAGATTTGACAAATGTACGCAGTCATGAAACCACCACAATTGGCAGGGTAATCTTTGCAGATAATGATTTATAATTTTCTTCCTTTCTTTCTTTTCTTTCTTCCTTTCTTCCATCTGGTCTGAAGGGAATTATTTATTATTTAACCATTGTCATGTAGGATTTTCAAATGCGTAGCAGGCTCTAGCTTCCTGGCTTAGAGAGATTTGTGGCTGTGCAATGGGTAAACACGGCCTGTAAGATTCGTCTCTTCTTGACTTTGCTTTTCAATGTCCTCAGCCATGGAGAAGCTTACGTTAGGTGTCAGGGTGGGGAAGAAAGTGAGTGCCCTAGAGGAAGACAAGGATGAAGAAAATGATGAAGAGGATGGTAATAAAGATGGTCAAATGCCAGGCCCCAATCTTGGGGCTTTCATATGTATTAGCTCACTTAATCTTTATAACATTCTGTAGGTAGGTTCTGGTTTTGTTTCCATTTTATGGATGTGGAAACTAAGGCACTTATCAGAGAGAGAGAGAGAGAGGTGTTGAGGCTCCTTCCAAGGCAACCTGGTTCATAAGTGGCAGAGTAAACATTTGACTATATCTGCAGACTATATATGCTCTAAAGCCTAGTCCATGAAGATAAATGAATTTTCTCAAAACTAGAAAGAAATTTCCAGAGTCTGGGAAAGTGAGAGAAAAACTATGATTTTTGCAAGCTGTGGGCAGTAATACTCTGCTACTTCAGAAAAGAACAGTTGCACCGGAGAAGACCAGGTGAAGAAAAGACTTTTACAAATTAGGATAATGGATTTGTCAGGGCTTAATAATGTAAAAGGGCACCTCCGTGTCATGGTATTAGGTAGGGACTCTGTGTCCTTTGCTTTACACTTGTAGAGGGATCCCCAAGACAAGTGGAACTTATATATCTAGCTAGCTTATTGAAGGAGGGCCTGAAGATAATATTAAATAGACTTAATTTTCATATGTTCTCAAAATTAAGTTAGTCATAATTAAAAATAGAAACTCTCATTTTAAAGCACTTTGAAGAGGGGAATTGGAACCCATAATTTAAATTCCAGAGCTGGGTAATGCCACCCCCCACCCCAAGTGGGACTCTTCTGTCCTTGAAACCATCATTTCCATTAAACTTTCCTTCCTGGAATGTGCAGGGGGCAAGAAAGACAACAGCTAAGATTAACTCACCGGATGTGTCTTAAAAAACCAAATGAGGCAGGAACTCCAACGTTAGCTTTCCAATTTCTCATATCCCCAGCTGTTATCTTCTGGATATAACCCAGGGGTTAAAACAATATAAGAACCATTAAGGTTGATGTTACTCAGGGTTTATATAAAAGCAATATAGTGAAATATAATGCTCACATTATAACATTAAGTGAAAAAAGCAATTCTAAAATACAATACTGATTATATCATTTGCTTGATTAATATTATTCTGTTCCTCTCCCACACTCAGTGGTATAGCCTGGGGAAATCCCTTCCACTCTTTCTGGCTACAACGGCAGGAACCAGTGGAGCCCCAGCGGCATCAGATAAATCAAGCAAACCAAAATAAAGTCACAAAGGCTCTGAAAATTAAACTTCTGTTGGAACCACAGCCCACAAAAGAAAGTCAAAACACATGAGCTAAACCTAAACATTGTGACATCCTGATAAAATAAGAGATTTAAATAGGACCAGAGTCTCCTAACATAGTAGACAAAATGTCTAGGATACAATAAAAAATTATGCATCTACCCAAGAAATGGTACTGAAATAATCGATATCCATAGGAAAAAAAAAAAAGACAAAGACCCTCAACCCGAACCTCACAAATTATATAAAAATTACAGATCATGGACTTAAATGTACAACATAAAACCACAAAATGATAAAACTTTTAGGAAAAAAAGAAAATTTTCAAGATTTAGGGCAAAGAGTTGATTTGGCACTAAACATGATCCATAAAAGGAAGAGCTGGTAAATTAGACCTCATCAAAATTAAAAACGTCTACTGGGAGAAAGCCCATGTGAAGAGGATGAAACGATAAGCTATAGACTGAAAGAAAATATTTGCAAACCACGTATCTGATGAAAGACTAGTGTCTAGAACATATAGAGAACTATTAAAGCTCAGTAGTAAAAAACAGACAGACATGAAGAGACATCTTCATTGAAGAGGTTGTACCCACGGAAAAAAAACCAGATGTTCAACATCATTAACCATCAGATCAAACTGGAACCACAATGAGATATCACTACACACCTATCAAAATGGCTGAAACTCAAAAACTAACAAAAAATTTGTTACAACAAATGCTGGCAAAGTTGCAGAGAAATCAGATCACTCATACCTTGTTGGGAATGTAAAATAGTACCACCCTTCAGGAAAATAGTATGGCAGTTTTTTAATAAAACTAAACATACAATTACTATATATCCCAGCAATTTCATTCCTGGGCATTTATCCTAGAAAAATAAAAACTTGTTTTCATATAAAGACCTGTACACAAATGTTGACAGCGGTTTTTATTTTTAATAGTCAAAAATTGGAGAAAGTCCAGGTGTTCTTCAGCAGGTAAAAGGTTAAACAAACTGTAGTATATCTGTTCAGTGCTCAGCATGAACTTACTGCTCAGCGATAACAAGGAGTGAGTGAACTATTGGTACATGTGACTGCTTGGATGAATCTCCAAAGAAATATTTTAAGTGAAAAAAGCTAATACTCAAATGTAAAATTCCATTTGTATAACATTCTTAAAATGACATTATTATAGACATGAGTAACTGACTAGTGGTTGCTGGAGGTTGAGGATAGGGAGGGGTGTTATGGGTCGAATTGTGTCCTCCCCCTAAAATTCATATGTAGAAGTCCTAACCTCTAGTACCTCAGAATATCACCTTATTTGGAAACAGGGTCATTGTAGATATAATTAGTTAAGATGAGGTCAAACTAAAGTAGTGTCGGCCCCTAACCCAATATGACTGGTGCCCTTTTAAAAAGGGGAAATTTGGAAACACACACAGGAAGAAGACCATGTGATGATGAAGGCAGAGATCCACAAGTCAAGGAACACCCTCACCCTTGCCACATGGGCCTCTCCAAAGAACAGCTCACAACATGGCAACTGGGTTTTATCTGAGTGAGCGAGTGAGAAAGAGCAGAAGAGAATGAACTAGACATAAGCCAGAGTCTTTTTTGTAACCCAAACTCATCCCTTTTGTTGTATGCTATTCATTAGAAGCAAGTCATTAGGTCTTGGGGAGGGGAGGGAATTATACCAGAGCATGAATATGGGGAGGTGGGGACTGTTGGGGCCATATTAAAGGCTGCCCACCACATTTTACCCTCTGGCCTCCAACAATTCACATCCCCTTCACATGCAAAATAGACTCATCCCTTCTCCAAATCTCCAAATGCCTCCATTATAGCATCAGCTCCAAGTCCCAAATATCACGATCCATATCAGGTTCAGGGGAGGACCAGGCTCCTTGAGTACAGTTTCTCGCGTCATGAGGATCTGTAAAATCAAAGAGACAGTTATCTTCTGGGTCCCATCCAACATACAGTGGTGGGGAAGGCATAGCATGGCTGCTGTAGACATCCTGTTCAAAGAGGGGGAAAATGTGAGCTACAGAGCAGTAAAATTCTCGAATTTCCTCTGTGGGAAATGTCCCAGTCTTCATCATTATGCCTTTTGCGATCACACTTCAACATTCTCATTTGGACAATATCCTTGCCTTAGCTCAGAGGAGCCTGTAGTGTAGTGGGGTTAGACAAATGGGGTTTAAATTATGGTCTCACTCAAGAGTGACTCAGTCTCGCTGAGCTCAGTTATGTTATCTGTAAAGTGGGAGTCAGGCCTCACTCTTGCAGGCTGCTGGGAGGAGGAGGAGGGAAAGGGACGCTACGTGTAGAGCCCCTGGAAAGCAGCTGAACACAGAGTAAACGCACAGTAAATGTGAGTTCCTTTTTTGCCCTCAGTTAATTAGTGAATGAGTAAAACCATCTGATAAACTAATTTATAAGGAGGTCATTGGAAGACTAGCAATTGATTCTTATAGGTTTAATGTAGCTTCGGTTAATGGCTTATGGATTCCTGCCTGGTCAGGCTCCACTAGAGGTGTCTATTAAGGCAGAAAAAAGGCAGCGGGTGCCAAGCAGCCTCAGGGCTGGACGAGACGCAGGGCCTTCCGGGGCCAGGCCCGGCAGGGATGCTCTATCAAGATGTCGGAGTTCTTGTGCAGGTCTGAAACTGTGAGAGATAGAGGTCCCTTCACAAGCAGACTTCCAAATTGAGTGGCAGTGGCCCCTAAGAATGAAAATAAATTGTTTCTGCTGGTTCTGAGCAGTCATCTTGAAAGGCAGTGTAGAATAGGGGATACGGAGCACAGCTTCTTGTGCCAGACTTCCCAGGGTTGAATCTTGGCTCTTCCACCAACTAGCTCTATGACCTTGGGCAAGTCACTTAACTTTGTTTTTTCTTTGCTTCATTTCCGACAGTAATAGTGTCTACCTCATAGGGTTGTGGTGAAGATTAAATGAGTTAATTTAAATAGAGCAATTATAACCACGCCTGGCACAAAGTAAGCATTATATAAATGTTGACTATTATTACTATTTCAAGCTTGGGAGAGCTGCTCCAACAGATCCGGCCACAGTAAGCCATCTTGCTCTGGAGTATGGCAGGAGGCACCTGGGGAGTAAGCTGGAGCTTATTATAATATACTTAATTATAATAGCTGCAATTTATTGAGCATAAATAGTACTGAGCCCTATACTTGGAGCATTATAATATAAGGGTCTAATAAGGACAAAGAAGAAAAAAAGGAACCACTTAAATAGTTGAGACAGAGGGAATATGAACTGGGGAATTGGTGATGGATGCACCAAAGGCCATCTGGGACAGGGGGCAGCCCAGCAATACACCACAGCAGGAGCTCACCCCCATGCCTGGGCTGAGGGACCACAGGAGAATGCAGGGTCACAGAAGCCATGGGCAAGGGTACTCAGGAGGAGCCAGAACCACGGTGGGATGACCTGGTGGCCGTGAGGGCTGTGCAGAGAAGCCACTGCACAGATGCCACCAAGTCAGAGAGAGAGAGAGAATGTCATGGTTTCTCCTTTCTTCCACCTTCCAGTCTGCCGCAGGGTCTCCCATCAGCCAGCCTGGCCAGAAGCCAGCTGAGAACCACAGCCTAGAGGCACCAGCCCTCTACTGTACAAAGCAGGCCAATGGAAGGATGAGGAATAGATCTGAGGACAAGAAGGCCCAGGACTAGTACATCATTGCCATGAACACACCAGGGAGGTATTTTTATTCCCTAGTTTATAGCTGCAGATCTTGAGGCTGAGGGAGATTAAGTTAATGATTCAAATATTCATGGCTGTTGAAGCTGCAGGGGCAGGATTAGACTCCAAACCGGCCTGATTTCCAAGTCTGCCTCTGCCTCTGCCCACTGTGTAGCGAGGCCTCTTGACTCTGTTTTATCCATGTGTGCTCCAGCCCAGACTTCACTGCTTCACAGACAGACCCTTTTCACTGCATTTGATTGTACCTGGGGACTCTCGGGCCATGCTTGCTTGACTTGAAGGGCTGTTGGTTTAGTGACAACTCTTCAGGTGTGTGGGTGAGCAGGTGAACGACAGAGGTCTTTGGAGCCTAAAGACCTTCTCAAGCTTTTCTCATCACACCATGGCCTAAAGCCTCTGCCACACTGGGAACCAAGCCTGACACAGCAGATTCACATTGTGGGAGCTTTTTGAACTTAAGTCTCTTTATTCCTGGAGATTCTGAATCAGACAAGCTAAGAGGAGCCCCGGAATTTCAGTACTATGGTATACATGTTAAAACTTTCTAGATTCCTCCAAAGCCCAGGCCTAACTGGGATCCTCTGGCCTCACCATCTGCATGGTCTCACCATGGTGGCCTGCATGCGTGGTCAGGAGTTGCTTTGTTCAGATTAAGTTAGTCATTATAGGTCATTTAGCATCGTGGCTACTTTACATCAGGACTGAATATAGGGAGAGGCCAGGAGAACTTTCTGGATCCAGAACCCCACAGTAGCCTTGCCGGCATAGACAAGAATGATTTGGTACACACTATTAAACTGTGTTTGATGTGCAAACACTCTAGTCAGTGTTAAGCTGCCTTTGGAAGAAGGAACTCTCTGTCCTGTTTACGTTCGGCTGCTTCTACTTGACATGCGAACATTTTTTGTTCACTTTTAAGAGTCTGTGGGAGCTCTCCACCAAGAGGGGCTGCTTGGCACACAAAGGTATTTCACTTACTCCATTCCCAGATATTCAAACTTCTTAGGCTAGCCTGGAACCATTTCATGGCTGACAATTTAGAGACACAGCTTGGAGGGTAATTCAATGCATGATTGTCTTTAACAAGGAATCTTACCTAGAGGTTTTTTAAATAAGATAAAGAAATCAATACCAGAATAAAATTCTAGGAATTTGCTAAAGGTCTCAATTCTGGCTGCACTTTAAAATAGAGGCAGTGAGCTATAAAATATTTATGCAAATGTTTCACCCACAGGCATTCTGATTAAATCAGTCTGTGGGATGGGTTTGGGCATTATTATATATATTTTTAAGCTTCCCAAATGATTCTAATGAATTAGGAAAAATCAAGTGTGGTGCCCCCCCTACTTCTTACAATTAGGCACTGTTAAAGCAGGTGAGCCGAGCTTCAGATCTGAGGTCTAGCACTTGAAAGCTGCGTGACCTTAGTCATTTAATTTCTCTAAGCCAGTGGCAGGACAAGTGAGTGTGTGGGCTGGGCTGAGGTACAAGGTAGGGGGAGGAGCCCACCCTAGGTGTTGGCAATAAGGGGGTGCATTGTCTGTAGAAAATCTCAAGCAATAATAACAGCAAGGAAAAATCAGTCTGCTTTTGGTTTTCACCATGCATGGGCACTTTTAAACAATATTTGTAATAAAATATTCCTCTTCTCAGGGCTGACTATTCCCACTGTTACTCCCTCCCTACAAGTTGATATGCTACTGAGGTTAAGTTTCCTCATCTATAAAGCTGAGTAATGGATAAAAAACACTCACTGTGTAGGGTTGTCTTTGCAATTTAGAAATAGTATGCATGAACTGTGTCTTGATCACTGTCCTAGGGTGGTGACTCTCCAGCCAGACTGGCTGGCTTTAATCCTGGCTCCATCACTGTAACTTTGAGCAAGTTACTTAGTCCCTCTGCCTCACTTTTCCTCACCTGTAAAATGGGGATAAGAAATCACCTACTTCATAGCACTGTTTTATTAGTGAGTTAATAAATACAAAGTGCATTGAATCATGCTTGACACATAGTAAGCCCTCAACAAATACTAGCTACTGTTACTGTCATATGCTTAGATGTTTATTTACTAGTAATTATTATTTTATACCTAATAAACATTTATTAAACACCTATACCTCTAGTAAGTGCCATTTATTTTCTTACTGATCCAAAACAGAAGGTTACCTATCCTATAAGGATGTCAACAGTGAACTCCCTCAGCTTCCCTTAATACCACATTCCTTGTCTACTCTAAAAATCTCATCCCTTCATCCCTTTCTTCACATCACCTCTATGCTGGAAATAGGACCTCTTCATCAACATTTCAGACAAGTTATGGCTGGCCTCCAGTCACTGCCTCAAATATAGTAAGACAGATGATTTTTCCCATGCAGAATCTCAGGGAAGGAAGTTTAAAGAGTACACCAACAGGTGTGCAATTCTGGTTTAAATTTTGATTTACAAATTCCTACATCACTTTATCTTATTCACTATAAAACATTAATTGTAATAATTAACACTATTTAGCATTCTTGGTACACTATGCACCATGCCGGGAGCTTGGCGTGCATCGTCTCATGTAATTCTCACTACAACTCTGTTAGGCAGGCTCTATTACTGCCCCTGTTCTACAGGTGAGAAGACTAAGGTGAGGGAGGGTAAGTAATTGTCTGATAAGTTCAGCTTGTAAGTGGCAGCCTCCAACCCAGGTCTCTGTCTCCAAAGTTCATGTTCTTAATAACCACTGCCATCGGCATGTACACACTTCCTTATAACTCACGTTGTCTGCGTGACCTTTAGTTGTTGAGTTTACATTCTGAGCAGCCATGTCTATGGGTCTAGAGATACAAAGTCAATCTGAGTTAATTCTGTACGTAGAATTTTCACTCCATCCACAGAATTAGTTCTATATTTGGAGTTGATCTTACACAGAATTCAGAGCTGGCACATACCCTCGTAAGGACAGAGCGTCCAGTTGTAGCCTCCCCACCACCTTTGTTGCATAGTTTTGTGGTCTTCGCTCCACTTGGAGAAGCCCATCCTCTGCCTTCCCCACACTTGCAGCACCTGGGCATTAGTGGGTATCTGGGATGTCTTCTGTTTGCTCTTCTCAGCGAGGTCTGGTCCTGGGGAGTCCAGGCCTAGCCACTGTGTGGAAGAATTCTCTCTGGTTGATGCTCCTGTTGGAATCCACTCTGGGCCGGAACAATGCTCTTGTAATTTTCCATCTCCATCCACAGACCCTTTGTCTTCCACCATATATTCCCAGCCCCGTTCCTTCCTCAGGATCCATTTGCATGCATGCATTTTCTAACTCATTAGAATGGCCATTACAATTACAATTGGCTTCTTAATTCATAGCTGCTCTAATCATCATGACAATTATGGTTAATTCACAGCAGCTCTTATTGTTGTCATTATTATTCATTTATTCAGCTTCATTTTTAATATAATTATGGCTTAAGCCAGGGCATCCCAGGTCTCCATGGGGTGAGGGTACACCACAGCAATGTAGTGCAATCGAAATAGCATGGGCCTCTTTATTGCAAAAACAATATTATAATATAAAAGAAGTTGAAAAAAAACTCCTAATTTAACCACTCTTGCAAAACTGTTTAAATTTTCCCCATGCTTCTTTCTAAATTAGCTGAATGCTTTTACACCGTAGTAATTACAGTGTGACTATGATTTTGTCTTTTTTTTCTTTCAGTTGACGTAATACCAAATACAGTTTTCCAAGTTGTCTTACTGTCCCCATAAATTTTATGTTCAATTAGAACTGGAGTCTGTCTCTAGCTGCACGACCTTCGGCCTGTTAACATGGCCTTGCTGAGCTATACTAAAAACCTAACTTATAATGCTTTGCTTGTCTCATGAAGTTTTTCTGAGGAGTTAATGAGCGGGTGAATATGCAAATACTTAGCAGAGGACCCAGAAAAGGGAGTTTCAATACATATTAGTTTCTATTTCATCTTCCCTCAAATTTCGACTCCAATAGTCTTATCGTGAGGCAATATCTCATTCTTTGGGGTTGAAAAGCTTGGTAGTTGAGATTTCTTTTAAAGTACAGGTATTTCTTGGAGTTACTAAGCATCACATATTAGCACTTGAATTTTGTGAGCTAGACCCTACCCAAAAGACATAGCCTTGGGAGGCCACACTTGAGTGCCTTCTAGCCGTGTTTCATCTTTCTTCAAACTTCCTGTCCCCAGGGCAAAAGGCTTGATACCTATATGTTTTTAAAATGTCAATCCTCCAATTTTATTGATTGCAAAAAGCAACATTAAACTTTAAAATACATTTAAAAAATTTTAAACATCCTCTTTAACTTCATCACACTCATACAACTGCTTTTCACTAGATCGTGGCGATCGTGATCTATACGAAATTTGGAATTCTGCCTCTTCCCACTGCTACTGAGTGCCACGACTTTCATCTTTAATGTCTGCAACGTTGTCCATCAAGTTGATGTCTTCTAATCTGCTGGCTCATCCTCCTATGGTTGGACTTTTAGGTCGTTTTTGATGGTTTAGTGTTATACATAATATTGCAGTGAGCAACTTAATCTACTAATCGTTTTCCTCCTTTTAAAATACTCTTCCAGGACAAAACCCCAGGAGTGGGATTATGGAGTTATAGGGAAGAAGCTTCTCATTAGTGCATGAAGCAGCCTAACGTAGCTTTCCAAAAGATCTGTAACAATTTAACCCTCATTTCTTTAATATAGCAAAAGTTTTACTTATGTTCAGGGTAGCCAATTAATACCAATTCTTTAAAATCATAGGAAAGTGGATTAAGGAGAATTTTGTAAAATAAAAGAAATCACATTGTTTTTTGAGCAAATTGAACAATCATTGTGTTTTCCTTCCTCTCCCTTCCCCTCCCCACCACCTTTGGTCTGAGCTATGCCTTCAGTTTGTGTCAGAAACCAAAAGTGAAGTGAGGAGGAGGGAGTGAAGTAGAAGGGGAGCATAGGAATAACTGAGGTTGATATAATGCATTATGGTTTAAGGACAGACAATCTTAACATGGATCTTAACAGCAACCTTATAATGGCTTAAGGGCAAATATTCTCTCCATTTTACAGATGACAGGACTGAGATTCAAGGAGGTGCAGTGGCATGGCCAGGGTCACCTGGCTGGTTAACTGCTTAGCTGAAATGTTGTCTCCCACCTCTTGGTCTTTGGATTTGGTCTAAATCAGGGCTCTTTAGAATGCACAATTTCTGTTGCCCTAAAGGAGTTTACTTATGAAGTAGTCATAGAACAAATCAGGAAAGTATACGGTTAAGTGCTGATTTCTATGATAATAATAACAACAAAACCAGTTAACTTGATTCATTCAGTGTTTACTATGTACTAGAAATGTGCGTTGTCTTGTTTAATCCTCATGGCACTCCTACAAAGTAGGGATTATTATCTTTATAAATGGGGAAATGGGATCACAGAGAGGTTACGTAACTTGCCCAAGATCCCAGAGCTAAGAAGTGGCAGAGCCAGAATTTGAAACCAGGAAGCCTGACAGTGGAGCTCTTGCTCTCAACACTAATGTGGAAGGGGAACTGGAGCTGTGAACCTGCTATGGGACCTCAGACACATTTCCTAACTTGGTCTCCACTAAGTTCCTTCCTGGCCCTGTGACAGAACCTTCTTCTACCTGTTCCTGGTTGCAAAGGCAGCGTGAGGAGCTTGCCTGTGAGGTCAAGTGCAGTCTGCACTGGGCGTGCGGAGGAGTGGACCAGCGCTTCACTGCTCTGCTGAACACTGATGTCGACTGAGTGGCCTGTGGCAAAAAAAAGAAGGTTCTGAATTCCCTTTGTTCTCCCCTTTTATGTTGTCCAAAGGAAAACCAAAGCAAAAATGCCCTTTGAAGCCATTTTCTATATGAAAAAGTAAACAGAACCCTTCATAGTGAGAGACTGCAGCCTTGGAACAGGATTTCAGTAAAGCTGCCGTGATTGCCAAAGCCCTGGGGACCACTGCCAGGTGGGAAGACAGACATGGAGCCAGCTTCCAGGCCAACCTGTTGTATTTCTTTATCCCATTCATCAGATTCAGTCCTGACAGTTTCCATTTTTTAAAGCCATATGAATGAGTGCTTTGAACATCCTTTAAATAATACAAAATCAATTAATAGGCTAAATATTAATAAGCTTGATTCTTGCCTTATGTTTGGAATGGCAATGGCCATGCTTGAGTCGATAGAGAGGATGTGAAGAGTAGGAAAGGAGGTGATCTGGGAGGATGCTCTTTGTAGCACCCTCTGGGATTCTAGAACTTTTCTTGCCCACCCATCCTCCTCCCCCACCTGCACTCACCCACACAGCACACACACACAGACATATACTCCTTTGATGACAAGAGTGATTTTGGCTGTTGCTGTGGCCACTGGTTACCTTATAATAGTGATTATAACAAAACATTCCTGTGCCCAGGATTGGTCTTGCAACTCATAGTACCCTCTTTGGGAACCTACAACGTATGTCCTTCATTCCCTTTTCCCCAACTCCCAAGAAAGGGCAATGGCCCCACTTGCCACAGGCTTTGGCTTGGAGCTCTGTATTTGTGATTCTGCAGTGGAAGGCTTTCTAACCTGCTGAAGGACTGAAACAAAGATTAGAGCCTGGTAGGCCCACCTGAGCAGTGTTTTTTTTTTTTGGCCTGCACAATGTCTATGAAGTAGTAAACCTCCTGAGATTTTACATAAAAGTCCAGTGTGTTTGCTTTTTTTGAGAAGTTGGGCAATGTGATGATATGGCAATGGCCTTCCCGCTTGACAGCACTTGGTAGGCACTGAACAGAGGCAGCCACTCCCTTCACCAGAGTCTCTATGTCCCCCTCTTGAGACATCTATGTCTCCAGTTGGTTTCTTTGAGATTTGGGTTTGCAGTGCCTGATTTAACAGTCTGGGGAGCCTGGAGACTCTCTGTCTCAGTGATTATAGCCAGACTGACCTTTCAGAGCCTATCTGGACCATGGGTCGATCAGCTGCCTGTCATTCCTGCCCAATGGGTGACCACTGGATGGCCAGGGCAGGAGTGGTGGTGCTGGTGAATTGAGGACTACCTGTCAATTACTCTATAGGGCACACACCATGTGCTGATCACTCTGTACACCTTTATTGCCTAGCAATGAGCTAGGCCCAAGGGGTGTGTGTACAGGAATCGTGGTCAACCTTCTAGGCACTTACCCCTTTCTTGACAGCCCATGATTTGGTTGCTTTGTTGATACCATCATTGTATTAGTTGTTAAGGTAAAATATTTTTAGCCGGTGTCAACTGTTTATCTCACACTTTCCCCCTTGTTGTATGAGAATACAGCTTTATCCAACCCCCCAGGAACACAGACATTCCATTCATTTTGCACACATATACACACACAAACAATTGCCTCTCTTGCCCTTCTTAGGTTCAACCTTTTTGTCCCAGAACAAGATTTGAATATAAAGGACTGGACTGTGAGCTTTTGGTTCATTGAGAGGTTAACAGCAAAAGACTTTGATCCAGTGGCTCTGAGGCTGTTTAAATGCAAATGATTTATCAGCAGATGAGGTCACTGTTGCTTACATTGTCATCACTAATTACTCCTTGAACATTTCATACCAGATATCATCCACTGGGTGACCAGGATGTGTTTAGAAAATATTCTCTTTCCAAGTGAGTCAAAGTGCAAACATATAGCAAATAACTGCCTTGAGAGGCCCACTGCTAAGATGTGCCTCATTTTTTACCAACTTGCTTCATAGGTTCAGCAAAGGAGAAGAAACTCTGGGATCAGGGGTGAATCTCCCAGTCCTCTGGGAATGAATCACGTCTGAATAGGCTCTGGCCCATTTCTCAAATTGGGCACATTTCCTTCAGCCTCCTTAAACCATAAACAGAAGAAATTAAGAATGTCAGGAATGAATAATTTTTTTTAAGTGATTTGAGGAGACAAGTGGAGTCAATTGTGTATGGAGAGATTGAGGAAACAGCATTATTATCAGGACTGTACCTTCTTATAAATTCACTGTTATTGATTAAAACTTGGCAAAGGGGTTCTCTGTTAATCTGCATGACATTCACATCACATGTTGTCAAGTAACTGGCTGTGCCTTCTAATTCTTATCCTTTAAAACCCTGAGATGCCAGAGTGTGATGGATTTGTTCTAAATTGGCTTAATTTCCAGCCCAAGCCAACTGAGATCTGAAAAGTTGCTAGGAATATCACCTAGAAAATAACATCCCAAATAAGTCTGAAAACTGTAAAATGTTTTCCAGTATGGCTCAATTTCAAGTCATTGGATTGCATAGACACACCTGGATTGAAAAAATTACTGTTCATTAAATTTCCCTGTTTCAAATTATAGGTTGGTAGGTAACTGTGTAACTCACGGGAGTGATGTGAGTATGAAGACCAGACCACAGTGTGAGTTTGCTGTGTGCATTGCAGCCTTATGGGCATAGAAATTAAATGGCTTTAGATATCTCTATGTGAATTTCACACAGATTCTATAAGCATCTGTTCAAAACAAAACTTGTTTTTCTCCTTTAAACCCTCTTTCTCTTGGTATTATCCATCTTGATGGGTGATACTATTTCCCATCCACACCCAAACTAGGAATCTGAGTCATCTTCGCTAACTCTTCCGCATACTCTCCATACCCAGTCTGGCATCATGTCCTAAAAGTGCTTCCTAAAAGTTCTCTGTAATTTGACTCCTCCTTCCTGTTCCCTCTGTGAGGTCCTTGGTTTTGGTTCTCATCTGGGGCAATAGCTTCTCACATAAGCCTCTCTCTCCCTCTCCAACACTGCCAACTCTACCCTGCACTTGCCTCCAGAATGACCTTCTGAAACCCTGGTCTCCTTACGTCACCACGCAGCTCAAACAGCACGTCTTGCAGCTCTAGGTCCTTCTTTCCGTTGCCTGGTTCCCTGGGAAGGCTGTAGCTATCAGTGGCGAGCGAAGAAGATCCTGAAAATAGTGATTATTTTCTCTCTGCCTGGACTGGGCTTTCTCCAGCAAACTCCTAGATATCTTTAAGATGGCTTCTATATTTTTTTTCTGAAAATCTTTCCCAATCCTTCTAGGATAGTTACTGTATTGGTTCATTTTGCATTGCTATAAAGAAAATACCTGAGGCTGGGTAATTTATAAAGAAAAGAGGTTCATTTGGCTCATAGTTCTGCAGACTGTACAAGCATCACTCCCACATCTGCTTCTGATGAGGGCTCCTGGGAGCTTCCAATCAAGGCAGAAGGTGAAGGGGGAGCAGGTGTGTCACATGGCGAAAGCAGGAGCAAGAGAGAGAGGAGGTGGTGCCAGGCTCTTTTAAACAACCGGCTCTTGCGTGAACTAATAAAGAAGAACCCGCTCATTATCATGGGGCACCAAGCCACTCATAAGGGATCCACCACCATGACCAAAACACCTCCCACCAGGCCCCATATTCAACACTGGGGATCAAATTTCAGCATGAGCTTTGGAGGGGCCAAACCTCCAAACCACATCTGTTATTTACTCCCGTGTGTCCAAAAAAATCTGTGCATTTTACAGCACTGATCACATGATACTGTAATGATTTTGTCTAATAATTTGTCACCTCCATACTAGATTAGTAACTGCTTGAGGACAGAGTGTGTGTATATACACACACGTGTATGTATATTTCATCTTTTTTTCTCCTCAACACTGATGAACGTTCACCAAATGAATGAATGAGCCCTACTTCAATGCACTTTGCAGTCCCCCCTTTCAGGTGTGTAAATCTTGCTTTTTTTCCCCCACCATTTTTTGACTTATATGAAATTTTGAAAGAGGGGATCAAACTAATCTTGCTTTGCTTTACAGATTTCAGGCTCCTGCAGGTAGGCACCACATGTTCTGCTTTCTCTGAGTCCTTCTACTCATCGTCCAGCCCCACACGAATATGCAGGCAGAATTTTTTTAAAAAGTGATGATACGTTGATTTTCATCTGCTTTTAGGAAATGAGAGGGCTTTAGTGAGGAGGGTTTCCACTTTCTGTCCACCCACAAAAAAGAAAAACAGCTGCTGGATGCTTGGAAATTGAGCTGTCTATTCGGGAGGTGGCTGGAAATGCTTGTGTAACACTCGGCTGTGGAAGCCTCCCCCAACTGAGATGACCGTGGCCTTCGAAAGATCAAAGAGCCGCTCTTTCTCCTTTCTCCTGGAATCATCATTGCCATTAATAACCTACGCTGACTTTTTCCTGGGTAAGACGTAGGGCTTTTTACGTCATCCTTATCCTGACTGTAGCTCTCCATTGGGTCTTGGTTTGGTTTAATTACAGGTCTTCTGTGAGAGCCAGAGAGGATGGGAAAGGGATTAGGTAGGATGTAAACACCTTTGTGAAGGTAGCGGTGAGGGTTTATTACCCTCTACATCAGCAGATGGCAAACTTTTTTCCGATAAAGACCAGATAGTGAATATTTTAGGCTTTGTGGACCTTGTGGGGTCTGTCAGAACTATTCAACTCTGCCATCGTGTGAAATCAGTCATAGGTGATATAGAATGAATAAGCCTGCTTGTGTTCCAATAAAACTTTGTTTATAAGATCAGGTGGCAGGCTGGATCTGGCCCTCCTGTAGTTTGCCAATGCCTGCCCTAGATCCCATAAACTCTGGCTTCGGGTCTGCTGAGCATCCCAAACTTTGGTGCTTTCTGCAAAACCAAGAAAACTTAGGGTGACTGCAAAAAAATAATGAAAGCTTCTGCTTTCAATTAGCCAAGTTGCTTGTGTCTGAGAGTGGCTTCCTTTTCAAATGGGAGGGCAGGATCAGCAAACAGAAAGAAGCAAGGAAGGAGCAGGGACCTGCTTCACTGCTGGTCTCCCCTCAGAGCCCCATATTGGTAAAGCCTACCAGGAAGTCAGAGGACTAAGCAGGAATGCATTTGCAGAGCCCAGCCTGTGCACCACAGGTGGAGCAGGGAAGAGCGGGTTTGAAGCTGAGATACAGTAGCTGGACAACTGGCCAAGACCCCACCAAGGGTATCAACACTGTTGGCGTGACACAAGGTTAGCAATAAGACCCCACCCGAAATGCAGCTACCAGAGAAATGGGGTTGCTCTCTGAGAGTCAAATGAGTAAAACCTACACATACTATTGCTTTGATTGCCCAGGTGTAAGATTAAATTAGATTCCACCTCTAACTGTGAAGATTTTGAGGATACACAAAACTCTATATAAGGTGATCTGAGTTTATTCTCAGAGAGACAAGACAGGCACGTAATTGTAATTTATTAAGCATAAACCTAATTGTATTTTACCAAGTTGGGAAAGAGATTGTGTGAGCTGAATAGAGTTAGATTAGCCTAGAAAAAGGTGTCTAAAAAGTGTATGAGTGTACCCACTGATGATTGTAGGACTAGTGTTCTTAAACAGACTCTCTGAAGTGGTAATATTAATATAAACTGTGGCTTGGTGGAAATTATATATTCACGGTAATGAATCTAATTAATTATAAGAGAATGTTCCCTTTAATAAGATGCAGGAACTGCTAAGGGCGGGTTGGCTGCTAGGAACATGCACTGGCGTGGAGAGTTTAGTTTGAAGTAGTAAGAATGCTTGCTGAAGTATTTTAATATGTACAGGTGATCAGCTTCTTCTGCAGCTCCAGGTTGCCCCCATTGCCAAGGGGTAAAATAAGTTAATGCCCTCAAAACCCCCCTAAAAGTAGTTGCTTTTGCTTGGTTGAGATGGGATAGTCACTTCAGCAGAAGCTTGTTTGACTCAAAGCCAATCGTGTCTGATGAACCCTAGCTGTTGAGGGCAGCCTCCAGGAGTCTGCACCAGCCAGAATTGACACTTTTCCATTTTCTCTACCTACTCTAGCAACACTGGGGAGGGGGCGCTGGGTGGATGAAATTATCTTGGGTTGCCTTGTGCTAAAATCTTCCTCACTAGAAGGCTGGGATTCAGGGGTTGTGGACATTGGCAACAAAAAGCGAACATGCTTGATCACTTATTTTCCTGCATCATTCAATACAAGGAATTATTCCTCAGTCTTTCCCTTTTGGTATCTCCTTTGGCATTTCACGTAGATTTCTCTACAGGCAAGGAATGCTGTAGTCATATCTGTTTGAGAGCTCTGGTTCATGTGACATTTCTATGTCTCACGATATTAACAAATTTCTTGGCCTTCAGTTTTGACAACAGCCTCTCTTAGACTGGGTTAAGGTGAGTCAGGCCCAGATCATTAGATATACTCTTGCTGTGCTGACAAAATCCAGATTCTGAGACTTCAAAGGCAGGTGGCAGAGGTGAGCCATGGTGAATTCTCAAAGGTAAATGACCTCTTTGAAGTCTCTGAGCAGCTGGCCAGTGGAGTCTCCCTGACCTTGCTGGGCAGTGTTCTGCCCAAGCTATAACAGAGTTTAAAGTCCATTTGAAGGTGGCCTTTTCTACAAAATAAAATGATGCCCCTTCCTCAAGGTTTAGTCCCAGGCCATAAAGTCCAAGTTCTTAAGGCTTTATTGCTCCTTTTTCTTTTTCTTTTTTTTTGGGGGGTATAAACAACAAAGGAAAGTGGGTTTTTTATTAAAAAAAGGAAAACAAACCCATAAAACAATGGGAATCTCTTTAAAAAGTGAACTCACATGCAGATCATCTATACATGAAACAGATAAAAGAAACTGTTCTTTTGAAGCAGGGCTGAGCCTGTGACCTGGTTTACTAAGGCTCTGTGGGCTTCTATTTGAAAACCACATCTAATCTACTGAAAGTTTGGAGTGAGGAAGAGGCAAGGTATTTATTTAATGATTTTACTATTCCCAAGCTTTAGATCTGTGGAATGCAGAGATAGAACTAGCTATGTTACCCTAATTCTGCATGAATGCCACACACATTGAAAAGTTCACCAAATGTTCTATAGCTGGCGTTTTAAAAAGAGTGATATTTAATCAACACCATGGTTCGAGAATAATCATAATTCCCCTTTCCTGTGTTTCTCCACACTTCATTGACTCTCCCTCCCATAGGATCTGGTCTCAGAGCCCATCTTGTTTTCTCTGCTCTGGTCTTTTAATTTCTCTTTCTCTCTGCTAATGGCCTTATGACTGAATGCTTTGATTTTTCTCCAGGCAGCAAAATATCATCTCAGCTTTGTTTTCTATAATTTATATCATATACTATTTTCTGGACTGAATTATTTAACTCTTAAGAGTGGCAGATGACATGCATTACCTAAAAGGGGCCATGAAAAATAAACTGCGAACAAAGCACAGTTGATTTCATTTTGTAATGGTTGAGACCAAATCAGAATGCCCGGGCCAAGGAAAACAGTACTGTCAACTCCGGTCTGTTTTATCAGATCCTATTGCCTTTAAATACATCCTGAGTCCCAGGACAAGAGGGAGGCACTTTAACTAACTGGGTGACTTAGCTTTTTAAATATTAGCTTTT
This sequence comes from Daubentonia madagascariensis, assembly GCA_023783475.1. Taxonomy (NCBI): domain Eukaryota; kingdom Metazoa; phylum Chordata; class Mammalia; order Primates; family Daubentoniidae; genus Daubentonia; species Daubentonia madagascariensis. The sequence continues at coordinate 18,896,349 of JAKFHU010002573.1, read as the reverse complement.
GGGAAGAAAGAGAGCAAGATTGGCCTTTATGATGAAGAATCCCTTACCTGAAAGCAGGTTCCAGTCCCCAAAATTTACTTGTAAGGTAATTACTAAAATGTTTGTCTCCTCAAATGAACATGTGCGCTTGCTTTTAATAGCGAGGAAACACCATGGCTCATTTTTGCCTTATCTGTCTGGGGGCTCAGAGGAAAGTTAGTTATTGTGCAGACCTCAGGTGTCACATCATTTCTTAAGAAAGGTGACTTATCCATTCAGTCTAATAATATTAGCTAAGTTTTTTTTCTGGTTACTCTAACTTATTATATTCGTTTGCTAGGGCTGCTGTAACCAAGTACCACAAAGTGGGTGGCTTACAATAAGAGGAATGTATTGTCTCACAGTTCTGGAGGATAGAAGTCTTAAATCAAGATGTCAGCAGGGCCATGCTCCCTCTGCAGGCTTTGGGGAAGACTCCTTTCTTGCCTCTTCCTGGCTCCTGATGGTTGCTGGCATTCCTTGGCGTTCCTTGGTTTGTAGTTGCGTCACTCTGGTCTCTGTCGCCATCTTCACATGGCTGGCTTCGCTCTGTGTGTGTCTCCTCAGTGTCTCCATGTGTTCACATGGCCTTCTTAGAAGGATACCAGTCATTGGATTCAGGGTCCACTCTATCCAAGATGACCTCATCTTTACTTAATCAATTATATCTGCAAAGGCCCTAGTTCCAAATAAGGTCACATTCTGAGGTCCCAGATGGACGTGCTTCTTCAGGGATACTGTTCAACCCACAACACTCATCATAGCTCATATCAGCTTTGTAGCACCTCTCTGGAATTATTTTGGTATTATGTGTGTTCCTTGTTTACTGGCGAATCCTTCCACCACCGTCCCTGCTATGACAATGACATACCAGAGTATAAGCTTCAGGAGAGCTGGGACCTTTCTTTTCTCATTCTGTGCCATAAACCTGGTATCTAGTAGGAACTTGAAAATAATTTTGTTCAATTAACTCATTTGGAGCTCAATTTTAATAACTTACCCCCATTACAGTGTGCCCTTCCCTTTGTTAAAATGGTTTTTGAGCTCTCCTATTTATTTTTAACTAGCTACCTAAAATCCTTTTTGGAGGAAGGGGTGGAGAAGAAAGTATGAACAAATAAAAGGCTATTGTTTGAAACTCATAGTGTATTTTTCCTGAGAAATAATGCAATGAATAATGATGAGATTCCCAGGCCATCTTTTAAAGTTAAAAGTTTTGTGTTTTTTTTCTTTACATAACATTTATTGAGTGAATGAACAGATTAGGAGAAAAAATAATTGCCTTCTATATAGATGACACACTTTTTAAAGAAAAATTAATTTCGTTTAGAAATTCAAGAAACTAAATGTGTTGATGCTACTTTTTATTAACAAATATTTCCAGCATTATTTACTAATGTCTAAACAAAGCTAAGTTAAAAGTTTTTAAAGTTAAAGTCTTCTTAACTTTAAATGGACCAGAAATGTTATATATTGGCAATGAACAAAACTACAAAAACACCCCGGTGTTTTCTGTGTCATTTCTTTCAGGTAGCTCAGGGATAGAGACTGCCCAGGGGCCTGGCATTTGGTAGGAGGGTTGCTAATGTCTGCTAAATGAATTCATTTATTAAAACAGGTACACCAATGTACCTGGCACATTAGAAACCCTCCCTTCTCTCTAAAGGGGGTGTGATGAGGAGTTAGGGTGGTGTGGGTGGGTTGGGGGTTAGAGCCGAATACTTGACTTTTTGCTACTTTTGGCCTTCTGCTGTTTTCAGGTCACCTGCAGGGGAAACCTTGCTGGTCTCCAGGGAGATCTGTGTGTTTGCCCTAAACCATGTCCTACTGTGGTCTAAGTTTTGTGAATCACATGTTTTCCCGAGCCCCTTGGCATGTCACGCAGCTGAGAACTTGGGAGCCGTCCATAGTAAGAATGGGCCTGAAAAGTGCCACAAAATGTAGCTGATGTCGCAGTTTACACACTTATTTAAAAATGAGTCAGAAAGGAAAAAAAAAAAGAGAGAGGTGAGAGACAGGGAGAGAGACAATGGGCAGAACCTCCTCTGTCTTTGCTGTCTGATCTCGTTACGGACTGCTAGAAGGACAAGCAGTAGAGAATGTTCTAGAATGATTTTCAGGATGGCAGCAGCCTCATTGCTTAATACCATTCCACTTACATCTCCCCGCCCCCGCCAGAGCCTTGAGCCACGGAGTAGATGAACCATCAAAGTTAAATAACAACCCCAGGCGCCTTGCGAGAGGGCGTGTGGTTGACTGATGGCGACCGCCGCTGCGTCTGTGTTAGGAGTTCACAAACGCATTTTAGCAGCTTCTGAAAAGTCATTCCAGCAGCTGACATCACCTACTGCAGGGAACAATCATCGTGGGAAGCAGGCCAGTAGAGTTTCTCTTTAAGACTATCTCCTGAACGCACAGACATACTCCCTAAAAGGCATTTCCTCTTCGAAGCAAAAAGGAGCAGGTCCTGCGGGCCTCGCGGGCAGTCAGCTAGCAGCTGGGGTGACTGTGGGTGCTGAGATTTGACCTCATCAGAGGAACACGGTCGTCTTCACCTGTATTCTTGTGCGTCTTGTGGAAGCAAACAAGCAAACCCCGTAATTCACCTCATTATCCAGAGTCCTTGCTAAAGGAGCAGCATTGAGTTCCTTTCTGAACTTGATGCCCCATAGCTAAGGGGCGTTACTTTTCTTTTCGCTGAGTTTATTAATTAAGGGAATGTGAGCTGTTTTAACAGATAAACCCCAAATTCTCAGGGAGTTAGCACAACACAAGTTCATTTCTGGTTTATATCCCTGTCCAATGCGCTTGTTTCTGGACACTTGGCCTTCTACCAGTTGGTTATTCAAGGACCCACGCTCCTTCCATTTGGGGAACCCACCCTCCCTGGGCCCTCAGCATGCTCTCCATTCAGAGGCTGGATAGGGAGGGGATGGAGTGTCAGACACGGGAGACTATTATGGGCCAGGCCTGGAAGTGGCTCACTTCACTTCCGCCCACTTTCTTTTGGCTGAAACTCAAATCCCACACCCACCTAACTGCCAGGGCTGAAATATGTCATCTAGCTGGGTGCCCAGGAAGGAGCAGTGATAGGTGAGGTGAGCACCTAGCTAATATCTGTCACAAAGGGCAATGTTTGGAGAGTTTGTTCTTTCCTATAAGTAAAACGACATAAGAGGAATGGTAGACTTGGCCCTAGGTCAGGCTCTCAGGTGGGCTCAGTATGGAGGATCAGAAGTAGGGTGCAGCCTTTGGACCACCCGTGTGCAAAACACACTCCCATGGGCAAACCCAGAGTTATTTTCTACTCCCTGTGCATGATGGATAAAATTCCAGCCATTTCTGAGGAAACTGAGACCCAGAGAAGAAAAATATCTATCCCAGACCACATAGCTAATTATGGCAAAGTTTATAAGAATAGTGTTGACAGCAAGTTAATATCAAATTTGTCTCTTTCTCTCTACACACATATATACACACACACGTATATATACACCCATATATACATATGTGCATCTATAGACACATGTGTATACATACATATATACATACATATACTGATATGTATACATATGTATCAAAATAAATAATTTGAGAACTTAAATATTTTAATTATTATTAAAATTTACTTTTGATACACCCCTGCAGGTTTTAAAATTTTGTTTTCTTTTTTTAGAGACAGGATCTTGCTCTGTCAGCAGTGGCACTATCACTGCAGCCAGGAACTCCTGGGCTCAAGCAATCCTCCTGCCTCAGCCTTCTGAATAGCTGAGGAGTAGGCATGCACCACAAAGCCCAGCTTGTTTTTCGTATTTTTCTTTTAGAGACAGGGGTCTTGCTATGTTGCCCAGGCTGGTCTCAAACTCCTGACCTCAGCCTCCCAAGTTGCTGGGATTATAGGAGTGAGTCATCATGCCCAGCTCCATCCCTACTTTTTGACATTGAAATTGAAATTAAGAATAGCTGACTCAGAGGGCTAAGAAAAACAGTCTATTTAGTTTGCCTTTGGGACTAGATAACAAAGCCCGACTCAGACTGTTTAATAAATAATATATTCCTAAATTATTTATTAAAAAAAACTTTTATATAGTGCCTACCATGTGCCAGATACCAAGAGCCTTAAAATTATATACTCACTTAATCCTCATATAAATCCTATAGGGAAATGCTATTATTATTCTCCTATTATAGATGAAAAATTGTAGTTCAGAGGGGTTAAGTAATTTGCCCGTGACCACAGAAGTAATTAATGGTAACCAAAATGTGAACTCAGAAAGTGGCCCCTTAGCCAGTTCTCCTAGCTGTTGCTTTATGGAACCCCACATCAGATTGTGCAGAGGTAGAGAAGGTCTTTTGGTAACTCAGTGGCACCCAGGTGCACAGGTTCTTTCCAAATTCCAGATATCCACGTTCTTTCTATATTTTACCTAACGTCTCTGCTTTACCTTATGGCATGAAAACGAAGTGGCTGCCCACAGAGCAGGGGTAATACACTGCCTTATGCACATTTAATGGGGGAGAGAAACTAGTTTCTTTTTCCCATTCCTGAGTCTGCCTCTCTTTATGTTTCTTTGGCCCAAACGTGTCCAACTTGCCTCCTATTCTTGAACCAATCAATGACAAGAGGATGGGCTACCATAATTGGCTTAGCTCCCGGTTATTTGTTTGGTGTGAAGTAGATGATAAAAACAATCACAAGGTCCACTGTAGATGCCAACGTTTCCAGGCACAGATCTGATTCCCATGCATTGCCTTTGTGGCTTATAAAGTGATGCTTGGCAGTCCATGGTATTTACTTATAATAAAATGATACTTTAAGATGTCAAAGCACTGTCACATATGTTGTCTCATTTCCCAGTTAATAGGTAGTACAAGTTTTATGATTCCTATTTCTTAGATCAAGAAACAGAGGTTCAGGGAGGAGGTATGTTTTTCAAAGTCACACAGATAGTGTCAGAGCAAAGACCTGTACCTGTGTCTCTTAACTTGTGGTGTAGCCATCTCTTAATGAACTACCCCATCTTAATTAGGCATGAAATCACACACTAAAAGCAATCCCTGGGCAGAGAAAGCATATGGGTCATTTTAGTTTGATTTTATTTATTTTTAAATTTCTATAGCAGGATTTAAGCATTTTGTATTTGTCTCAATTCTCCTGGGCAATTTCTAACTAGATTTTTGCCTTTTTAGACCCAGCCTGAATGTTCTACTTTTTGCTATCCCTAAGGACTTGGACTGTTAAAAATTCCTAATGCTAGAAGCCTTTTATGCTTGAAGTAAAGGTTTAGGAAGAGCATTACAGCGGCCAAATCTCCAGGACATGATGCACTTCCTCTGCAAGGAATTAAAACTTCTGGAACTTCTTTGTTTCATTAAAAGTATAAAAACAAGCATTAATTAACAGAAAAATTATTAAAATAATGCATAAAACATGTCCTGCTGGTCTCTGGAATCTGACAGTCTTAATTTTCTTTTGCTTTGTATGTTCTATAAATAATGTCTAAAACTTAACCAGCATGCCACAAATTAATTAATTTTGGAGAACTAACTGAAATTATAACTGTGGTGATGGTATGAGTTTTAGAATTGTTATAATTGGAGATGTTATATTTCTGATTTAGTGAAGCAAAGTATGGGCCCACCATGGCAGTGAGACGTCAGCATGTTGGCTCTGTCATGACCCTTGCTAAGTTCTGAATTCTATAGAGATGATAGAAACTTAGAACTAAAAATATCTCATAATACCTGGCACATAGAAGATGCCATATATATTCATTGCATAAATGCTAAATAAATGAATCCCCACTCTTTTCAAATAAGAAAAATAACACCCAGAGAGGGGAAAAGACTGATTCAAGTTCACATGGTCTGTTATGGCAGAGCTAAAACCAAGACTTAACGCTCTGGACTCTAGTCCAGGGCTCATTCTACCAACTTATGAGTTGGGGGAAGTCCTTCATTCTAGTGACTCAAAGCAAGTTATTTAAATTAAATCTATGAAATAGATATGCAGAGTTATAGGAAAGGTACTCTTTACCTGGGTAGGTCTTTCAATGTAGGTTTGATCAGAATTGCATGAGGATCCCAGTGTAACAAAATTTAGGATTGGTGGGAGCATTGAGGGGAGGGTTTCAAGGAGGTTGAGTGTGCAAACTATCTGTTGATGCTTTCTCTTGAAGAGTTCTGGGAAGTTCTTATAACGAACCAATAAATTATTTGCCTGGGCAAGAGTCTCTTGGAATGGTAAAGTTGTATCGTTAAAGACAATGAAATAATAAGGTCATTTTAATGCAGGTGGGGTGAGCTGTGTGGGGCAGATGATTTCAGTTATCAGGAGGAAAAGGCAGAAGAGCTTCAGAGGTCCAGAGAGTGGGCAATTCAGAGGGCAGCCCAAGATAGAGACAAGCAGAGCAATCGATGGAGTGACAGTGACTTAGGTGGGCGGATAAGACTGGGAAAATCTCTGAAAGGAGAAAGAGCCTGGTGTTTCTCACTCTCCACTTACGTTCCTTCCTAGGTGCGAAATCCTCTATGGAAACCCTAAGAATTATTTTTATTGGGGAGTTTGGAGTGTAAAGAGGTAAAAAAAAAATTAGTCTTTTGTGCTAAGGCAATAGGTAAAATTTTTGAAAAATTAACAAAAATTAGGTATCTAAAAGGCAAAGCTATGTGTTGGAAATCAATGAATAGGAAACAAAACAAAACAAACAAAAACAACCCAACAACAGCAAAAAACTCACCTACAACAATAACAATGACAAAAAATCACCATTTTAATTTCAAAAGCATATTTCCTTTGCAACCGTTGGAACAATGGTTGATTAAGTAATCGCTAAAATTGTTTTCTAATGATTGGTATCTAGGTGATAGTTATCCTTAAATATCTGCTATTTATTGGGTATAATATTTATTTATGGTTTAAATTTTGCAAATAGTTTTATGTCAAGATGACCAAAGAATAGAAATGAGCATATCTGTAGCATATTTGAGGTGCAATCGGTTGATCGATCCCTTTTTGTTAATTCTCCAGGATTACTCTTGATGTTATAACACTCATTGGGAATCACCAGGCTGGGAATCATAGCGGGGTCTACTTGTAAAGGTCTAGAGAGAGTTGTAGTGAATTATATCGTAAGGCTTTCTCATTTATCCAGTACTTTTGATGACAACTGTTTTCTCAGTTTTTGTGTCCTTTACTTTTCAAACAAAACCACTTGTTTGGGGTCCAACCAGTCAAGTTTTCCCTGTTCTTTACTATCTTTATTTATTGCCATCCATCTTCCTTCTCCAAGATTCTGCTATAAAAAATAATCTGTGAAATGAGGGTTTTCTTTCTGTAATACCCAAGAATACCCAGGTCTCTGGGCCTGGACGCATTGTACTTATCCGTGAGAAATTGGTTACATTTTCCCCTTTCTATTCTTTTCCTCCTCCATCACAATTTTCTGCCCTAAGACAGGTCTTTGAATGTTATGAAGTGGGAAATACTCCAATTTATAGCAAAGAATTTGTCTGTGGAATCAGGCCAAGAGGTCCAGAGCTGGAACAATCTCTATGCAGCAACCCGGATGGAGAGCTGACCACAGAGCGGAGAGACGTTTAAACAGGAAGGGGTCCTCCCAATTGTCCCTCTCAATGTCCTCGTGCCTCCGATGAAGAAACTGAGGCCCTTTGTACAGAAAGGAAAAGTGATTCGCTCAAGAAAACATGTTGGCCTCTCACCTCTAACACAAATATTAACATTGGCAAAGCAATTAAATTGTGAAAATTTTTTTACTATCTTCTTTGCTACTTATAAAATTTTTGTCACTAGTATGTGCAGTTATATTGGTGCTTATTCACAGCATTGGAAACAACAGCTTGAGTATAGACTGTGTCTTTCTTCTGAGAATATCAAACCACTTTTGAATCTTTTATCTCAGCTCACAGAACCTGACACATAGCATGCTCATTCTAGCAGATCTTAAGAGTTATTAATCAAATATTAATACCTGTTTTGTATTTATTTATATTTTATTGTAAACATATTTACCAACTTAGTTCTCTCAGATATGACACTTGATGAGTTCAAAGAAAACTTGAGAGTAGCTACCCAAGGCCAAATACAAATATCAGAAGGTAAAGCTTGCCCCTGTGAAAGACTCAGCATCACAAACCATTCTTGGTACACTATTATGCAATTTAGAACCTTCAAAATAGGGAATGCATGTTTAATGTATTCCATTGTAGGAACTCAAAGACTAACTTCATAAAACTTAAATTTATAACCTTGTTTTCAGAGACCAGAGAGCTGGTAGATATTTAGACTGAGTGACCCAACCAAAGACAGTGTACTATTTTCCAAAACAAGAAGAGGGTCTGAGAAACCAGCAAACAGAAACTTCACATTACTACAAGAATGTACTTTAAGCATATAGGAAGGATGTCAAGGGCACCTATATTAACAAGAAATGCCCCTTCACTGGCAATGCTCTTCCCCAGGGCAGATTCAGTCTGATCATTGTCATCAACTGATGATCCCACCACATCTACAAGTGCAACCACTTCAGGATGCACCACAAGAACATGTTCACATGCTCTTCATCCCTGATCTTCCCTCCTCAAACCCTGCTTGGTCCAGAGTGGCAAAATGGTTGCCACGTTGCAAGTGCTGACTCCCCACCAGACCCTACATTGCAACATGCTGAGGGTTACCAAGGCCTAGCACCGAGAAACAGTTCCAGAAATTCTAAGACTGGGTGTCCCTCCACCATAAATAAAGTTATTTTTCTACTCGGTAAAAAGTGTTAGTTAACAAATACTCAGAAATACACAGAATTTTCATAGATAATCATCAAATCTACCTGCCACTTGCTTTCAGTATTTAAATATTAATGGGCGTGTTTTTCATGTAAACATTGAAAACTTGAGTATTCATTGGCTGGAGGGATTATGTAAAACCACTCAGGTGAACTCTTGGGAAAACTAAGCATTTTATGTGCATAAATGGTCCCTTGCTGTTTTGTCCTTTAAAGGTGGAGAAACTGAGGCTCATGACATTAAGAAGAGTCCTTATTACTTTCCAAATATTCATCAGGGCTCGGGCAGGTGGGAGGGGGTGGAAGGGATGGGAAAACTCACACCTAATGGGTGTGGGGCCTGTTGTTTTGGGGATGTTCACGATTGTAGCTCTGACTTGGGCAGTGCATAGGCAATATATGTAACCAAAGTATTTGTACCCTCATAATATTCTGAAATTTAAAAAAAAATATGACAAATTAAAAAAAAAAGAGTCCTTTTGTAAAGGACTAAAACAGATACAGCAAAGGGTCTCCGGTTTCTCTTGCCTTAGACCCTTGCCTCTTTTCTGTACTGTTTCTCTTCCCACCCTTTATGTTGTTGCTGTTATCTGTCCTGCCCCCGAACCTTAATTAGTTGAGAAACTGCAAGGTTTGCTAAAACAGTTATTGAAAGTAATGTTCTGACAGTTATCAGAACAGCACTGAGCTGATCCCAAGCCAGAGGTGCAAAGTCTGACTGTATCCTTGTGGCCTTTTGACTGAATACAAATTTTACAGAACAAATGCCTTTAATAAAGGGATTTGTTCTGTGAAGTTTGGAGTTGGTCAAGGGGCTGCACTTGGGGATCTGGAGGGCCACATGTGGCCTTGAAGCCACAGGTTCCCCCCACTTAGCACTAGAACAATTTCTCGCTGTTCTAATTGCAAGTTTTGCTGCAGTTAAAGACAAAAACTGCTACCTGAGCCCAATTACACAGACACACATGCCTCTCTTCTACCCACCCTATAAAGCTCCAACTCTGCTTTGACATGGAGAGTATCTGGTCTCAGGTGTTCCCTGGCGTGCATCAGCTGACCATGGCCTTTATTTGAGCCACTTCAATTCTTTTCTTTTGACACTTCGAAACAGAGATCAGCCAAATCCTACTCACCCTGGTATCTCCTCTTAGAAATCTTCTCTCACCCCTAAGAATTAGAGGGGTGCCTGCCCTATATTCTCTTCCAGCCAATCCAGATATTCCTTTCTTATGGCATTTAGTATACCAAATGGCAATTGTATTTTTGTTACTGTCAAGAGAACATAAGCTCCTTGAGGGCAGGGATTTTGTCTTGTGTTGACACATGGTAAACACTCATATATTTCCTAAATGAATGACTGAATGAGTTATATAGGGACAAAGTGGTGATACCATCTTATTAAGCTTGCCTGATTTGATGTCTAGCGATGCTTCTTCCCCTGGCCAGAGCTGGAACTTGTACATGGAGAAATAGGGTATCTGAAGAGCTGCTGATTACCAGAAAGATCCATGGAAAACTCTCCAGGTATTATTTCCATAATTTAATGGTTGCCATGATTTAGATGATATTAAACAACTTAGTCACTATTGATCTGTCTTAGCACATTACTGCTGGACATTAAACCTGGCAGTAACATTCTCCTGTTAGGGTCATCTCTGCTCCCGCACGTCCCCTCTTGTTCTTTCTGGGTTGTTTTGCAGGCTTCAATATCATGGGTATTTGTAAGTTTCAGCACAGACACAGTGGAATTCACTCGACAAGTGATGATTCCTCTAGACAGATGAGTGCTGTCATTTTCTACACTGGCTGTTTCTTTGAAGACCCAAGTCTCTAAAAGGTGACTTACCTTTTTTGGGGATGAGGTCTTGATGTATCCATTTTCTTAGCCTTGGCTAAGAAAAATGCTTCTTTCTTTTTTGCTTTCTCTATTATATGGTATGACCTTGGCTTATTGAACTCTTTTACTAGCCCAGACATGGCATATACTAGATGCCCCTAAGACATTTGCTGAATGAGGAAAACAGACAATTAAATAAAAGTCATAGCCATGCTGGGCGCAGTGGCTCATGCCTGTAATCCTAGCACTTTGGGAGGCTGAGGTGGGAGGACCCCTCAAGGCTAGGAGTTTGAGACCAGCCTGGACAACATAGTGAGACCCCATCTCTATAAAAAATAGAAAAATTATCCAGGCATAGTGGTGCGTGCCTGCAGTCCTAGCTACTTGGTAGGCTGAGGCAGGAGGATCACTTGAGCCCAGGAATTTGAGGTTGCAGTGAACTATGATGATGCTACTGCACTCTTGCCCTGGGTGACAGAGCAAGACCATGTCTGAAAAAAAACAAAAAGTCATAGCCAGGACCAGTGGCATGTTTCATGCCTATAGTTTCAGCTACTCCAGAGGCTTAGGCAGGAGAACTGCTTGAGCCCAGGAGTCTAAGGCTGTAGTGTACTATGATTGCACCTGTGAGTAGCCACTATACTCCAGCCTGGGCAACACAGTGAGACCCCATGTCTATTTAAAAAAAAAGTCATGGTCATTGCAATAAGGCATGATAGAAATGAGAAGAGGTGCCATCAGAGGTGAAAAGAGAAGCAGGGTTAGCACAGTTCTTTTGGGTGCCCTGCCCCCACTTCTTCTTGTCATCATTTTTTTCTCCTAGACCGTCAACCTAACAGTGAAAGAAACTCCCAAGACTATTGTCATCAGAGTTTACCATTCTCCAAATCAGTGTTCTCCAAAGTGTGGTCTATGAGATTTTGATTCCACAAGGTGCAGATGTCACCTTGTCACCAATGTAGCAGATGGGTAGTGACCACCTGTCTCTTCTTGGCTCCTGCTGTCTTAGGAACTCTGATGGCTTCCCTCCCCACCCCTGCAAGCTCCTGGAACTCTCTACCCAAGAGCTTTCTTTAGTGAGCTCACATGCAGGATGTAATGGAGCTGCTAAGGAGTCAATAGTCCTGGGATTATCCTTTAACTAAGGGTAGAAAGAACTAGGTAGATCAAAACCCCAGCTTCTTTGCTCCTTCAGTGGGACAACTCTGAGAGGTATGTTTGGCACTGTCACCAAAAGGTCCCCAGAGGAACCCACAGAGGTACCCTGTTCATTAACATACCCTATATTGGCTTTCTTTTCTACCCTTAATAAACTATTTGCATCCAAATCCTTATCTTAGGTCCACTTCTCAGGGAACCAATGCTAAGACATACATCAAATGGCTTCCTTCGTTAAAGAAATTTGGGGAGTATTGGGTTAAAGTTACACAGATGTCTGCTTCTCATATCTTTAATTTGCTAATATTTACTGTGAATCTCAAAGGGAGGGGATTAATTAGTATACATTATTCCCAAACTTAATCAGGATTGTCTCTCCCCAACCCCAAGCATTTTATGAGCTTAATTGGTGAGGAGCAAATTTAGGAGTCTTACTTTTGAGACATTCTAACACCAACAAAACCTTCTCGTAAGAAATGTTTCGAAACAAGATGCTTAGCCTTAAAGGATTAGGAATTTTTATATTGGAATTATTATATATAAGTGGTTTGCATAACTCATCACGATTTTCAAAGGATGAGAAACTGTGAAGCATTGTGAAGTCATAGCTTCAGCTCTACCTTGGATGATCAGCCGTGGTGAGCACACATGTAAGTCAAATGATGGGTACCTTCAGTCCCTAAAATCTGGCAAGGAAGCCTCGGCAATGATAAATAGAGTCACATTTTAAACTTTGTGGCTATGATAGAAATACTCACAACACTGTGATTTGGAAAGATGGAAATGATTCCTATTTTGTAAATGAGGAAACTGAAGCTCTCAGAAAGGTTCAGTGAAGTATCCAAAGTCACACTGCTAAAAAGTGCCAAGTGCTGGGCTGGAAGTCGTATCTCTTGACTCCTAGTTCTGTGCTCTTTTCTCTCTTCCACATTGCTTCTGTGCGATTCAGGAACAAGAGGATTTGAACAGAGACAGATCGGGGATAACAAAGGCGAGAATCTGGGAGAACAGAGCTGGGGGTCATATTGTGGACTTTTACCCTGGTGTGTCACTGGACAGAAATAAAAGCCAGTATTGACTTTCTCGTTCTGTTATGTTCTTTCTCTTTTTCCTTAAACACGTTCTGGTAGCCATGGTTGTGAACAAGATTTCCACCTCAGCGGTGTCTTATGTCGAAACATATTCTCTCTATTCATTTATATCTTTCTGGGAAATCCAATTTGGGGACAGAATGTTTGATTTCAGGAGAGTGTCTTGAGCTAAAACTGCTTCCTTGTCCTTGTTTCTTGTTCTTGTGTGTGTGTGCGCATGTATTATATTTAGATATCATGACAGAGAGAAATTGATTTATTATGGGAACCGGCTCACTCAATTATGGAGGCTATATGGCTATATATATATTTATGTCCTATTGGTTCTGTTTCTCTGGAGAACCCTAATACAGATATGTATACAGATTAAGAAGCAAAAATTTGCCTTCCCCCTACTCTACCCTCTCAATCCTGCCCCTCCCAAAGTAATCACTATTAATGGTTTGAAGTGAAGTAATTGTTTGAAGTTGTATCCTTTTCAACAAGAGAATGTTTAGGGTTTTTGTTATTGTTGCTTTTTTTTACTATTACAAACAATGCTGCATTTTGTGACATGGCCAGTATTTTCCAGTCTTAAAAAATTACTGAAATAGAATTATTAAGTTGAAGCATATGCCTATTTTAAATTTTGGTAGATACCACAAACGTCTCCAAAGGGCTAGAACAACACACGTGTGCACTGATGGTCTGAGAGAGGACTCGTTTACATCCTCCTTGTCCAATACCGGATGCTATCACTCTGCTTTGTTTTTCTAAGTTGATGTGAGAAAAATGGCATAGCTGTTTCAATTTGCATTTGCTAGACCACTTGTGAGATAAAACAACTTTTTAATAATTTTTTTACCATTTGATTTCTTCTTTTAGGAATTATTTATTCATAACTCCACTGGTTATTTACCAATTGTGTCTCAACTCCAAATCCATTCTTGTATTTTCTGCTCTGTCGTGCTGGGGCTGGAACTCAGGCAACTGGATTTCTCCATCTCCCTTGTGTCCTTGGGTCTACCAATAGGAGGGAGTCTAGATTACAGGGAGGATGGAAGGCAGGAGCAGGGGAGAAGGGGCTTAGTGTTCCTTCTGGTTGCTGTCAGCCTGGCTGTAGCAGCAGCAGTTGGCTCCAGCTCCGGGTTCTCAGCCCCTGAGAATTAGTCTCATCCCTTCACTAGACCCAGTGTTCCTTTTTTCTCTGGTTGCTTTGAAGATTTTTCTCTGTCACTAGCTTTAAGTGATTTTATTATGATGTGCCTTGGTGTAGCTTTCTTCACGTTTCTTATGCTTTCATCAAGTTTGGAAAATATGGGGTCATTATTTCTTGGAATATATTTTCTGCACCTCCTCTTCTCTGTTTTGGAGTTTCCAATTACTATACTTATATTAGGCTGCTTGAACATGTTACACAGCTCACTGATACGCTGTTCTTTTGTCTTTTTTGTCTTTGTGTTTCTTTTGGAATATTGCTGTTGTTTTGTCTTCAAGTTCAACAATCTTTTTTTCCTGTAATGTCTAATCTGCCTTTAATCCCATCCAGCATGTGTTTTAAATCTTAGATATCATAGTTTTGATTTCCAGAAGTTCCATTTATTTCTTTTTTGTATCTTCTATCTCTTTAATTATCATGTTCAATCTTTCCTCTGGTTTCTTAAACATATGGAATGCAGTTATAATAATTTTTTATTGTTGTTGTCTATGAATTATATCATCTGTGTAATTTCTAATTTAGTTTCCAATGATTGTTTTTTCTCTTCATGAGGTTTTAATTGATTAATTTTTCTCCTCATGGTGGGTCCTACTTTCCTTCCTCTTTGCAGGTCTGGTATATTTTAACTGGATGCCAGACACTGTGAATTTTCCCTTTTGGGTGTGCAATTTTTTTTTTTTATCCATATGAATATTTTTGAGATTTTTTGGGAGACATGCATAGGTTACTTGGAAACAGGTTGATCCTCTCAGGTCTTGCTTTTAAACTAATTTTCTCCTAATAACAAGGCAAAAATCTTTCTCAGAACTTTAGCTGATGCCTCATGAATTATGAGGCTTTCCAATTTTGACTGGTGGGAACAGAAACCACTCCCATCACTTTGAGTGGTTCTTTCCTCGGCCTTAGATAGTTTCTTCTCACACATGTGCTGACAAAGCTGAATACCAAAGGGGGAACCTTCTTTAAATGCCTAGAGTTCTCTCTCTGTAGCTTTATCTTCTCTGGTCTGTAAATTCTCGTTGTCTTGCTCCCCTACCGCAGACTCCGAGGAGCATTTCCTAAACTCAGGAGACCAAACTCCTGCTGCATCTTTCTTGTACTCATTTGCTACCTTTACATCTCCTTCAGTGAAATGTTTCTTCATGGTTTTTGCTCATGTTATAACTGGATTTTTAGCTACTTTAATGTTGAGGTCTGAGAATTCTTTACATATTCTAGATATTAGTCCTTTGTAGGGTATGCCATTTTTTCCTAGTCTGTAGTGTTATCTTTTTACCCCAACAAGGGTCTTTCACAGGGCAAAAGCTTATAGTTTTGATGCAGTTCAGTTCATTAGTTTTTCCTTTTGTGGATCATGCTTTTAGTGTCTAAGAACTTTGTGTCTAGCCCTAGATTTTGAAGATTTTCTATCATTTTTTAATAAAATTATATAGTTTTACATTTTACGTTTAAACTCATGCCCCAGCAGAATTTAGCATTTGTCCAAAAGATTGTCTTTCTTCCTTTGAGGACATTTTTGCACCTTTCTCAAAAACCAGTTGGTCATATTTATATGGGTCTATTTATGGTGTATGGTTTCTCTATTCTGTTTCATTGATCCATGTGTCTATCCCTCTGCCAATACCATGTAGTCTTGATTAATTTAACTAGATAATAAGACTTGGAATTTAGTAGAGTAGTAGACTGTTTCTTTGCACTTTATTATTTATTTTCAACATTATTTTAGCGATTATAGTTCCTTTGTCTTTCCATATAAATTTTATAACAATATTATCTATATCTATAAAAAATTGTGCTGGGTTTATGATGGGAATTGAACTAAATATGTATGTCAATTTGTGGAGACCTGAAATTTTTACCATGTTGAGTCTTTCAATCCATAATCATGGTGTATCTTTCAATTGCCTTTGATTTTCTTTGCTTTCTGTCATCAGTGTTGTGTAATTTTTAGCATATGAGTCCTTTACATGGTTTGTTAGATTTATACCTATTTCATTTTTTGAGCAATTTTAAATAATTGTGTTATATTATGGTATCTATGTGTTCATTGCTAGTATATGACAGTACAATTAATTTTTATGTTTATCTTTCATCCTGTGACCTTTATATTGTTGAATTCACTTATTTTTAATAGGAGAATTTTTGTTTTGTTTTGTTTTGTTTTTAGTTTTTGTTTGTTTGTTTTGTAGACTTCCTGGGATTTTCTAGGTAGAAAATCATGTTATATCCAAATAGGGTCAGTTTTTTAAAAATTTCTAATCTTCATGCCTTCTATTTCCTTTTCTTTTTTTATTGCACTGGCTAGAACTTACAATTCCATGGTAAGAGCAAGTATCTTTGTCTTGTTCCTAATCTTAGGAGGAAATCATTCAATTTTTCACCCTTAAGTATAACAGCAGTAATTTTTTGGTAGAGTCTCTTTATCAAGTGGAGGAAGTTCCCTCTATTCTCATTTTTCTAAGAGTTTTTATGATGAAAAGGTATTGAATTTGGTCTAATATTTTTCTACGTAAATTGATATGATCCTATAATTTTTCTCACATAGTCTGTTAATATGTTAGATTACATTGATTTTTGGGAATTGCATCCCTGAAATAAACCCAACTTGGTCATAGTGTATAATTCTTTATATGTATTGTTGAATTTTATTTGCTAATATTTTGTTATGATTTTTTAATTTCAAAATATTAAGGGGCTACAAATATTTCTGTTACATGGATACATTTTATAATGCTTAAGTTGGGGCTTTTAATGTGCCCATCACCAGAATAGTGTTCATTATACCTGATAGGTAGGTTTTACCCCTCCTTTCCTCCCCCTTCCCCCTTGTTGATTTCCTATGACCTTTACATCTGTTTGTGCCCATGTGTGCCCATTGATTAGCTCCCAATTATTAGAGAGTACATGTGTTTGTTTTTCCATTCCTGAGATACTTCACTTAGGATAATGGTCTCCAGTTCCATCCAAGTTGCTTCAAAAGGCATTAATTCATCCCTGTTTTAGGCTGAGTAGTATTCCATGGTGTGTATATATACCACATTTTCTTAATCCTATCATGAATTAATGGACACTTACGTTGATTCCACATCTTTGCAATTGTGAATTGTACTGTGATAAACATTCAAGTTCAGGTGTCTTTTTTATAAAATGACTTCTTTTCCTTTGAGTAGATACCCAGTAGTGGGATTGCTGGGTCGAATGGTAGGTCTACATTTATTTCTTTGAGGAATCTCCATACTGTTTTCCATAGAGGTTGTACTAATTTGCAGTCCCACCATGTATAAGCATTCCTTTCTCTCTACATCCACGCCAGCACCTATTGTTTTTTGACTTTTTAATAATGGCCATTCTGATAGTGGTAAGGTGATATCTCATTGTGGTTTTAATTTGCATTTCCCTGATGATTACTGATGTTGAGCATTTCTTCATATACTTTTTGGCCATTTGTCTATCTTCTTTTGAAAGAAGCTCAAGAACTGTTCATGTGTTTTGCTCACTTTTTAATGGGGTTATTTTTTTCTTGCAGATTTGCTTGAGTTCTTTGTAGATTCTGGTTATTAGCCCTTTATCAGATGTATAGTTTATGAATATTTTCTCCCACTCTGTAGGTTGTCTATTTACTTTGTATGTTTATGAGAAATATTTGTCTGTAGTTTTCTCTTTTTATACAGTCATACTATCTTTGCTTTTGATGTCAGGGTAGTACCAGTTTTATAAAATGGGAAGTATTCCATCCTCTTCTATTTTCTGGAAGAATTGTATGGATTTAGTATTAATTCTTCATTAAATGTTGAATAGTATTCTCCAGCAAAACTGGTTTTGCATATTTCTTTTGGGAGTTTTAAAATTGTGAATTCAAGTTTTTAGTAGTTATAGGGGTACTTAAGTTATCTATTTTATGTTGAGTGAGTTGTGGTAGTTTGTGTTTTTTGACGAATTCATCCATTTTTTCTATAAAATGTATGTTGCAGAGTTGTTTCTAGCATTCCTTTACACAGTTGTTTTTATGTATATCTCTTTAAAGCTTTGAGTCTTTCTCCATTGCTCCTATTGTCATAGTTATGATGACAGACAATCCCAGACATTTTCTGCTGGCTCCCAGTTGGAGATTCAACAGCGTCTTCCTAGATTAGTATGAATGACTGAGGTTCAGGGACCACTTAGAATGACAGTTCTCAATCCACTAGGAACTATACATTTAGATTTTTGAAAAAAACTTTCTCTGGAATCCCTCACTGGGGAAACTATGATTCACATATTGCTAAACCAAGTGGAGACAATCCCTACCACTCTGTGGCAACATATCCACAGATGAGAAGGGATGTCTGAATTGACTGAGACAACTGATTGGGAACACTGTGACTGCAGCAACAGAAACAGTATCCCAGCTGATTCCTTCTCAGGGCATAATTAACTTTAATGGAGAGTACCCAATACACGGCTTGCATTGACAGATATTGAACATATTGGGAGTGGAGACAACTCACTTTTGTTTGCCCATCTTCTCAGTAAGGCAGGATGTAAGCTTGTCAGATATCAGTGAAGGAAGTAATGATAGGATGGGGGATTCAGGAGCGTGTGAATGGCCAGAATCAATCACTGGGGGGAATATCAGAGGATCAGCCAGTCAGTCGAAGTCCAGCTGAACAAAAGCTAGGGCCTCTTGAAGAAGGACAAGTGCTGCTTCAAGACTATGACATAGAAATCCTGCCTGAATTTCAAGCCTACTGATCTGCCCTGTAGATTTTGGGCTCGAGACTACAACATCAACTCTTACCTGAATTTCCAGCCTGGCAGCCTACTTTACATATTTTAGTCTTGCCAGCCCCCATAATCATCACATAAGCCAATTCCTTAAAAATATCTCACATGTCTAGAGATATGAGAGAGAGAGAGATCTGGATGACTTTTGTCCTTCAGCCTCAGTCTTATCCCTGCTTCTTTCTCTGCTTCTCAGAGATGCAGCCAACTGGGCCACGCTAAGCCTGAACTATGACCGGTTGTGTCCTCAGAAGGAGAATGGAATTTCCAGACTACAAAGTGAGTCTAGAGCTTATTAGTGAGCAGAAAAATCAAGTAATCCCTGAAAAGAATAACAGGAGAGGAAGAAGAATACAGGAATATCAATTAGAATAAGATGCCTTCTACCTAAAATTAAAAAAGAGCCAAGATTTTTGTTGTTGTTGTTTTTAAGCTCTTATTTTTATTTATTTATTTTTTGTCAAATGAAGAAACATAAGAGGAAGTTATTTTTTGCTCTTGCAGAATTGAAAAAAAGAGTGTTAGCAGAATTTCTTGTATCCCAATATCTGTGAAGGTCTGAGAAGGAAGCGTCAGACAAGAAGTTCCTAATGAGCACTAGACAGTGTGCGGAGTGTGAAGGACAATTTAAAGGCAAGAGAAAGTAAAGGGCTCTTTTGATTAGTTTAATCATCCTACTGAGAGGGAAATGTAGTCCTCAGGGAAGGAAGAGGGACAGAACTTAGAGGAATTTTCTTGCTTCCAACCACAAAATGAAACATAAAGTTGTTCAGCATCAATATTCAAAAGACCCTTTTGTTTTTAGGAGCTCACGGAGGACGGCTCTTTACAATCCCTGGAAAGAAATATACTGGGGATGTAAGTGAAGATTCCTCTTTTTGTCTTCACTGCTTGACATTTCCATGGACTCCCTTTATTTGGTCCTAAGGCTGTATTCTACTCTCACTGGGGGAATCTGAAGAGGCCAAACTTTACACCTGGAACAATGTGTCTGGAACACTCATGTTTTGCTTGGGCTCTGGAGATAATGAATACCATCCACTGAGCGAAGAAGGGAAAGGAACAAAGTCTCTCTTGAAGTCAACACAATTTTTGATCAAAGCAACTTTAGTTTTCCTTCCAGAAGTTTTAAGTAGTGGTTTATCCCCTTGTAACTTCTCTATTGCCTGGTGAAGACAAATCTTGACTAAAAAGAAGTAAAACAGGGAGGATAGGCCTGGTAGTGTGCTGATAAACCAGCTGGGGAGGGTGGGGGGGGGAGAGGAAGCCCTGCTTTGTAGCACCTGCTGATTTCCATGGTGTAAACATGCCCACCATGGCTGGTTTCAAGCTATCAAGGTGACATTATGGAAGGTGCAGTTTGGAAGAGACATGTGCAGGGGGTGGGGAGAGCTAGCTGAAGCACAGTGCTGGTAGGGACCAATGCCAGGCTCCTGTATCTCCTAACCTTTATTGTGTTCATCTTGGAAAGAGAGGGCATAGGAAGTGGGCAGCTCTACGTTTATGTCCAGCTGGGTAACTTGGTTTCTCTAAGCTCAGCTGTAAACCAGAACGTTCATACCACGCCTACAGTGCTGTTAAATGATGAAATTAAATATGCAAATTTATTTAAAGCCCCATATCAGAGTGCCAGTACACAATAGATTCTCTTAAATGCTATTTCTATCCCTTCTCTTAATAACTGTTACTATTTCCAAGCTGTGTGACTTTTTAATCTACCCCTGGTGCGTAGGATTAGAAAATACCACCCTCTGTTGTAACACGTGTGAGTAAATCCTTGAACTGGTATGAGGATTGGGTGGTTAGTGGGGTTTAAAATCTCATTCTCTCTTCTGAAATTTCTCTTCCTGTTATATCTTTTCTTACTCCCACAAATAGTCACAAAGCTGCTGAGGCTTTTATAAGTTTACTCAGAGACACTGACTGATTTGTTCATGGGCACACAGCGAGCAGGCAGCAAGAGTCAGAAATCAAACCCAGTGGCTCTTATTTCCAGGCCACGTTTCCCATGGGCTGTGCTGCTACAGCTGGGTCCCCAGACAGTCCTTCACTGCACGAAGACAGGGCCCAGCATTCACCACCTACGCTTACGGCCAGATTCATAGTCAATCATGCCAGCAAGGCTCGTCTGTCTGTAATGCAAAGACAGCGTGACGAGCTCAGAACTGGTAGCTCTGAATCCCAGTCATGCTCCCCGTTATCTCCCTGAGTCACAAAATGGACAGAGTAATGCTTGCCTTGCTACTCTTATAGAAGGTGGTAGGAGGACAGTCACAATAATGGAGATGGAAGTGTTATGGGAGGTGGAAAGCAGTGAGCAAATGCAAAATACCATCCTTGCCACCTTCCAGAAGTAAGCCTGCAGCAGAGTGGCTAGTAGTGAGCTCTGGAGTTAGACAATTTTCAGTTTTAATCCCAATTTTGCCACCCGCTGGTGGGCTGACCCTGGCCAAGTTATTAACCCTGTTCAAGACTCAGTTTCCACCCAGCCATCCTGTTATGGGAATGATGATGCTCCCTACCTTATGTGGTTGTCATGAGGTTTCAGTGTGAATGTGGCAGGTCTCACGGCATGGCACCTGTCATCTTGGAAGTGCTCATTAGCTGTCAGTTACTGTCCTTATTATTCTATGTTGTATTTTGTCCTGCGTAGGGTGCTCGTCTTTACTTATAAACAGGGCTTTTGAAAAAAAGTGGGCCCAAACGGCCACAGAGAGGACATTTCCGGGGCAAGCTTGTGTATGTTCCTAGTTTTGCATGGATGAAGCCTTGCCTGAGTGCATAGAAAAGACGGGGCTTTGCTGCTGCTGCTAGTGCCTGTCACCTTCTGTCCGGAGCCTGCTAAGCATGGCACATTGTATCAGACTTCATGGGCCCCCTTCACAACGGTACTTGGGTGGTTGCAGTTATTCCTGTTCACAGAGGAGCAGTCTGCCTCACAGAGTGGTTAAGGCACTTGCACAGGGCTCACACTTTGTTAGCTGAGCTGGAAGTCACACTCAGGTCTGGCTGATTCCAGAGCCCACTCTGCCTCCTACTCTGTGGGCCAATTGTCTAAAACCACAGTTCTTAAAGTGTGGTGCCTGGATCAGCAATATCACCTGGGCGCTTGTTAGGACTGACCCAGAAACTCTGGGGAGAGGGCCCAGCAGTGTGGGGTGTAAGCAGCCCTCCAGCTGTTCTGATGGACACTCATAACCACTGGGATGCCAAACCCCCCTGGAGGGTTCTTTCGATCTCCCCCGCCTGCCCTAGCCTTCCCAGAGCAGCCCTTCTGGGGTAAAATTCCTCCAGTGTGAGCGACGATGCAGCTTTGGAGCTTTTACCATTCTGTTTCTCTTTCTAGGGAAATTCCCTGTAGACCAGGGCATTACTGTAATTAATTACTTAGTGTAAATTAACAGAGCTACTTACATTCTTAGCATGCACCTGGTACTAATAGTATTTTTAATTTTGCAGCAATATATCCCCAAGATGTGCAGAATAGACAAGGCTTCAACACTTATTTCCAACTCAAGTCCCTGACTTAGCTGGCAGAAAAAGAAATCGTTAGCTAAGTTGCCCAACTACCATGTGAAGAACTGCTGTTACTAAAATTGCTGTCTGTTCTCTCCTCTCATCAGAGCACAATAACGTGAAAACTACTATCTGATGAAGGTATATGACTTTCTTCCATGAAAAATTCGTCCTTTTTTTTTATTTGCCTGTCAATTAAAGCTGTTTGTAAGTTAGGAAGAGATGGCATAAGATATCCAACAGAAGACTGAATTTTGTTTGCTACTGTGAGGCAAAATGGGGACTGGGCAACATTGCTTCCGAAATACTGCTCGGTAATATAGGATTGCTGAATAATTCATACTTAATCATCTTGGAAGAGAAGGGGGCTAGGTTTCTAGCATTTCCTTCTAAATTTGTGCATCTGGCAGATAATGAGGTTGGGGGAAGCTCTCTGTTAGGCAGGAGGCACAAATGGTATTATTTCTTTTTTAATTTTTATTTTTATAAATTTAGTGGGGACAAGTACAGTTTTGTTGCATGGATATATTGTGCAGTGGTGAAGTCTGGGCTTTCAGTGTACCCATCAACTGAATAGTGCACAATGTACCCAATAGGTAATTTTTCATCCCTCCCACCCTCCCACATTTTGGAGTCTCCAATGTCTATTTTTCTATTCTGTATGTCCATGTATACCATTTGTTTAGTTCCCACTTATAAGTGAGAATGTGCAGTATTTATTTCAACAAAAATTGTAGGCATGAAAAATTCAAGCATAAAAGAAAAGACGTGATATTTAAGATCACTGGCTGAGTCCACAGGAGGTACCTAGGCTACAGCTGGAAGAAAAATTTGAGACAGTGGAATTCATTTCTCCCCATACCCTTCCTGTATGGATTTAAGTTCCCCTGTTTATGCACAGAGTGAACTTATAATGCCAGATTTCTCATCTAGGAGGAGACACTAAGATAAGTTCTACTGATCTTATGGGGATAGTGGTGTGAGGATCATCTGAGAACACAACTTAAGTGTGTTTTGAAAAGCTTAAAGTCCTATATGTGTAGCTGGGACAAAATATATTAAAATGTGCATATCTCAACCTTTTCTGAACTCATCACTGCTGAGTTTGAGAGTACCTAATCTTTGTTTATTAGGCTCCTTTCTCTCTCTCTCACTTGCTCGTTGGAAGCTCTGCCTCTGCAGCTAGTTCACAGGCTAAAGGGCTGGGGAGTAAAGGTAACACAGACTCTGGGGCTTTGGAAGTATAAGGGGAAAGTGTGGGGCTAGGAGTAGGGGGCTCTGAAGCAGCTACTGGGGCAAGAAAAAAGAGGATTGGAAAATCATTAAGGAAGCCAGGAGGATTTTATGAACTTGATTCCTTTTCAAGTTCTTTAAGTAATAATTGGAATTACTCTTAAAATATTTATGGTTGTTGGACTGTGTGTCTTTGAATATAACAGCATCTCTAGAGAGAACCCCAGGGAGCATCAACTTGTATTTGGGTACTATTTTTTAAAGTGGCATTCCTAATTGGGCATTGCTATGGTTTGGATGTGGTTTGTCCTTGTCAAAACTCATGTTGATATTTGATCCCAAATGTAGCACTGTTGAGAGTTGGAGCCTAGTGGGAGGTGTTTGGGTCATGGTGGGTGGATCACGCATGAATAGATTAATATCCTGCTTCAGGGGTGGGTGAGTTCTCACTCTCATGAGAATGGAGTGAGTAAGTTCTTGCTCTTGTGAGAATGGATTAGTTCCTGCAAGGGAGGGTTGTTAAAAAGTCTGGCTTCCTCAGTTTCTCTCTCTTATCTTTTCTCTCACCTTGCCTTTCTGCCCCTTCCACTTCTGTCATAGGTTGAGGCAGCCTGGAGCCCTCACCAGGTGCAGCTGTCCAATCTTGAACTTTCCAGCCACCGGAACCACGATCCAAATAAACCTCTTTTCTTTATAAATTGCCCAGCCTCAGTTATTCTGTTATAGCAACACAAAATGAACCAAGACAGGCATCTAGGAGAGAGTTAATTATGGAAAAGAAATTGAAGCTTATAGAAACAAAAGGATGATTTAGATCAAGGAGTCTTGCTCCCCACTTCTGACCCCCTGTCTTACATAGGGATATGTAAATACATGTTTTTGTATATAAACAATTGAATGCCTTTGCTTCTATAAAAAAAAATAACCTGCTTCCAAGAAACAAAAATGCCATTTCTTCTATTTACTCCCACATTTAACTAGACTCAATTATAGAGGAACTTGTTAAAGTTTAATAGCGACTTTCTGGTGATAAATGAAATGACCAAATTTAGCTCACTGTTGACCTTCCTTCCTTCCTGACCTTTCTCTGTCTTGATTTCTAGGACTTCTGCTTGATTCAAGTGCTTCTGTATCCCAGAGTTTCATCAGTTAATTTTTATATTCTCTCAATGGATAATGCCATCTTTGCCTTTGGCTTCAACTACTGACCACATACTGAGGATTTTCCAACCCTTAGCTCCCCCCCCGATTTTGCTCTAGGAGTCCAGACCTATATATCCATGGATCTTCTGAACATCTCCATCTGCTGATTCATGAACTTGACATGCCTAAAAGTCCACTCTTCATCTCATCTTCCTGTCCAGCCTGCTCTTCCCTAGTGAATGCGTGACTCTTTCCAAACACCAAAATCAGAAATTCAGGTGTCAATTATTGACCTTTGGTCTTTTTAACTCCTACTTTTAATTAAGAGGAATTTGTGATAGGTTAAATGTTCTGAACACCTTTTAACTCATTCCTGCCTTTCCATCTACCCTTATGGATACTTTGGTTTCATATCTTTTTTTTTAAAAAAAAAAACCTGAATGGTTTTAATAACTTCCTAAATGGTTTTCCCACCTCTATTTTGCCCAGTCTATTCTGCTCACTGCCGTTAAAGGGACTTTTCTAAAATGCAATTTAAATAATTTCAAATTTCTTCAATGGTTGAAATTTCTTCACTAGTTCCACATGTCTTCAGAATAAGGTTCACATCTTTTGTTATGATGTTCAGGATTCTTTAGCATCTTGTCTCTACCTACATTTCTAGCTTCATCTTATCAGTACCCTCATTCCAGCCACATCACATAAAGTACAGGTTCCCAGATGTACATACTTTCTGAACATACTTTTCCTTTATCTGGGGTGCCAGTCTTCCTCCTTGACCCTCCTTTGAGTTTCCATAGGAATTGCACATCCTTCTCTAATAGCAAATATTTCTGTAGATGATTGTTAAGCAACTGGTTTGAGAGCCCCCAAAGACTGTTCTGTTGTACTCTGTGTTTCTAGCTTCTGGGACTGTCCTGACACATGATAGACAATATGTAAATGTTTGTTGAAATTCTAAGATTGGCCAGGGAGGCTGGACTAGATCTGCAGAAGGTCAGAATTTGCTCTAGAGGTATATATGTTCTTTCCTTCAATTCCTGAGTGAGCCCCAACTTCAACTGGTCAACTCTCCAAACTCTCTAGGGAATACTTGAAGGGCAATGTTACCCAAAGAAAGAGTGCTAAGGAGGAGTCAAAAAACCCATTTTCTATTTTACATTCTGATAATCACTGGTCGTGTTACCTTAAGCTAAAAAGACCACCTCACCTTTCTTACAGGGTTGGTTTACAACATAGATAACTCAAATAAAGGCATGTTTTTTAGGTTATAAGTTTATCTGTGAATCTAAGGCTTTTTAAGTAATTGGAGAAGAGTATTTCTAACTTATTCAGCCTCAGAAAAGGAAATTAAAATATTTGGACTATAAGGTTTAATTTTTCATTCTCTGCTTTTTTTTTTTTTAAATAATAGTAGAGGTTGATATTTCCATGGTAAATAAACCAGTGGGTAATCAAACATGCTTTTGAATGCACAACACATGTGTTTGTTGCAGCTAACTTACCTCCCTGATTATGCTTAGCATGGACCATGCTAAGTGAGTGTGGGTTCCCTGTGCTTGAAGGCCCTGGGCACAAGAATACTTTGAGCAGCTGAAGCAGAGCAGAGGTAGCCTCAGCAGGAAGAAGAATGATGTTGCAAGAGGCAGAGGGAGGTTAATGGTGAAACCTTTTGCAACGTGTTGATTTCACCACCTGACAATTAGCTTGTCAGACCGCCAGGGCTCCAGGTAGAGATCTGACAGTTTAATGATAGCTGGCAACCTCAGCACCACTCAGCCTTGTAGGGAACACGCAATTGCTCTTTGGCAGCTGGTACCTTGAGCAGGGAGGGACCCTGTTGGAATCTCCATTCCTTTGGGAAAGTTGATAATCGGGGAAGGAGGCTTCTGAATGCTCTGCTGGCAGTGGCCCTCCACAACCTAATTGAAATCCCTGTGGCAGGTGGTTTTGGAGGAAAATGGCTGGAGGTTCAGGCGCCGTTAGGTACTAGGCACGACTGGGTACCTGGCATGCAGGGGATATTTGGGTTTAGAGCCAGGCTTGGGATGGAATCCCACCTTTGTCACTTTTCTTACTGTGTGACCTTGGGGAATTACTCATGTATTTGTTCCTTAGATTTTTCTATATGTTAAGGGAAAATGGTACCTACTTCCTTCATTTAGTTTATGTGAAAGTTAAATGAGATTTAGTACATTACTGGCTAGCAAATTATAGGAGGTCAATGAGAGAGCTCAAAATAAAATTGGATGGAAATGGATTGATGATTGATCATCTACAGTTAGAGGAAGTGACTGTCTACAGTTAGATCTAAGTTTAAGGAGTGAGAGGGGAGCAGTGAAAGATTTTGTAATTATTCCAGGTCCCTGGTATTTCTCACTTTAATAGCCATGGAGTAATAACAGACACAGCCATTCTGCCGCTCCTGCTACCCCATGCCCTGATTTGTCAAAGTTGTATAATATTTTGGAAAGCTCATGGACTTTGGACCCCGACTTTAATTGGACCCTCAATTTGGCCACTACAAGCTATGTGTCCTTAAGTAAGTTGCTCAGCCTCTCTGAGCCTCACTCTGTTCAGATGAAGGCAGTGTATTTGGGAAAGTTGGATGAAGAAGCCAGTGAGAATGTATCTAACATGCTCTCTGGCTTCATCAATTCTGAGTTTACGTCATTTTATTTCCCTTACTCTTCCCTGTAATAAAGAGCGTAGGCCTGTCAGTCAGCCTAGCACATGGCCCCGTGGTGGGCCATTCAAACAGGCAAGATAAAGAGTAGCAAAGGAGCACAGCAGAGCCAATATGGTCATATGGCTTGTAGAGTCACAAAACCAACATCTTGTAGGGCCCTTGAGGTCAGAAATAGTTTTGACAATTTGGCGACCTTGTTAAATAACCAATTCTTACTTACCTGATTACACTGTACCGGCAAAGTCACCTCAGAGCAGTGAAAGTAGGACTATGAGCTTCTGCTGCTCTGAGCAGGACTTCCCACTCTTAGTTCATGGTAAGGTGGTAACAAGAAGACTGGTTCCCTGCCCATCACCCAAAGGAGATTCGGTGGAGCCTGAGATGGCCTATCTTCATTCTAAGACTGATACCCTGAAATGAATTTATTGTCATTCCACAAAAACTACAGATTCAGGAGAACTGGTTTCCTAAAAGAGCCAATGATTTTGCTTCTTTGTAGCTTATCACTGTGTTCATTCTGTTATCTGCCCATTTAAGGACCTTAATCATCCTCACCTTGAATACTGCATCAAGACACACATTCAGTAGATACATGGAAATAGAAGCCAGCAGCTGGTTTCCTGGCTTTCCAAAATCTGGCTCCCTACTGCCCCACAGCCCATATCTCTTCTCCAGCCAGGCTGGTCTCCTGATGTTCTCTGCTTCTTATATTCCCACCAAATGAAAGGCAGCTGCCCCCTTCTTAACATTTGGGATCGTACTCTTCCCACACAGCATTCATCTCAAGTTCTGTCTGCTTCATGGAGAGGTCTCTGAGAGTGATTGTTACTTGAGTTTTAGCAAAGAATTGCTTTCTTTTCTGGCAAGCATAGGAGTTGGATTAGAATAATAATTCTCTGATCAGTGAACCCAGTGAGGGGCTGAAGAATCCACGTGGACACCAAAATTGTCTGTAGGCCAAGTAAGCAGGTGTCTGACACATACTTGAAAGGCTATTTTCAAGTGTATGTAGATGCCTTTGTGATTAAATATTATTTTGAAGGTGTTGCTGAGTTCATAGTAGCTTTTGTCATTATGTATTTTCTCGGTTGACAATGGATGCTTGTATACCGTTCAGGTAACCTGATACTAATCTGCTGAATCAAAACCAAGCCATTTCCTGGTTCCTCTGAATGATGGTTTCTCTGGTCCTTGTGAGTCAGAAGTCAGTATAGCATAGCACAGGAGATCTGTGTTCCATTAATTGTGTGTGATTTTGGGGTAAGACACAGCCCTTCTCAATGACTGCAGAAACCGTCTACTGATGCTGTCTCAGTATCTACTCATCCCTCTCCTAGGGTAAGAGTAGCCTTATTTCCTCTGGAGACTTCCTCTTCCTCTCTGGCCCATGGTTTTGGGGTGGACATGTGGTCCAGGTATGACCACCAGTATGTTTCATACACTCCTTGTACATGAGCACACAGATGTCTGACTCAGGTTGACCAATGCATGTCAGCCCTGGGATTTTTGCTGGGACTCTGGGGCTCTCTTTCTGTTAGAGTTCTAGGCTTTCTGGATGTAAGCTGGAGGTCATGCCAGCCATCTTGTTTCTTCAGAGAGAGAATCTGTGTGAAGCCAAGGTAACCCAGAGACAGACAGAATGAGGGGTTGAGAGAGATATATGCCAGATGATACTGCTTAACTACTTTATCTAGCTGTGTTGGAAGCTACTACCCTTGGACTTTTCAGTTACTTGAATAAAAATTTGTTTTGCTTTAAGCCAGTCTGAGCTGGGGGTTTTTGTCACTATTATCGTGACTGATAAAAGTTTGGTAAAATGAGGGGATTGGACAGGTGAATTCTAAGAGCATTGCCAGCTTGAAGATGCCTGGAATTCTAAAGCTGATTTTCCAAGTTCACTAGCAGGGGCATAAACCCCCACTTATTGGAGGAGAGCTGACTACAAATTTCTAGTAAGGTAATTAATTGATCTATTTGGGATTCCACAGCAAAACCTGTCATGAAATCTCAGAATGCCCTTTGATGAAAAACATCTTTGAAGAACTGATTCATTTTGCCTGGGGATTTACTTTGAAATATAGATGGATTGAGCATCATCTCATTTTTTAAATTTTTTCCCCAAACACTCTTTTACTAGCTCATCTGCATCATTATTTTAAAAAGCGACATATCACACACACACAAACTGCACAATTCTCATCCTGGGCGTAATGTCAATCATTAGATGCCATAGTCTGCAGGTGTGAGAGTGTGTGTGTATGTGTCTGTATAGATCAGTACATATCCTAGAAGGGGGTATCTGAACTTGGTTTTTGAAGATTGCATTTTTGTTGTTGTACTCTCCTTGGCAGCCTGTCTAATTAAAAAAAAATAGATTGTACACCATCATCTCAAATAAGCTATGCTTTTCTTTTCCCTGTGGCAAAACAGATTCCAGGTGGCATAATGGAAATTTCCAAACTACACTCCAGATAGAGTATTGGGAAGTAAGTGTGAGGAACACTCTTTTAGAGGGAACTCTCTGCTCCTTCACTCATGGCTGAGCCCTCCAGCCACAGATCTTATTTACAAAATCCTCATGTGAGTAGACCCCAAACAAATTAAATCTATTCAAGTCCAGAGGAAAGTCTTCCTCTTTAGTTTAATATTAGGGAGAGGCCTTGATTATCTGCTAGAGAACACAGATTTCACTGAAATACTCCTGATTGCACTAATCGTCCAGGAAAAGGAAGCTCAGTGATTCTTAATGGCTGTGAAGGGACATGGCAAAGAGTGTCTGAGTCGGGCGTGTACTCTACATATATGATCATGGTGACAGTAGTTACAAGTTATTGATCATCTATGTGCCAAACACTTTCCATTTATGCCCTCCTTTAAGTGAATTCTCATATTAGTCTTGAGAGATGCTTAGCATGCTCCTCATGTCCTAGAAAAGGAAATAGCCTCAGAGAGGTTAAGATCTGCGGTCTGAGACCAAAGGGCTAACAGAGATTCCACAACCTGCATTTTCAACCACAGGCTACTCTGTGCCTCCAACAGACAGTTCCGTTCATCCTGTTTCATTAGCAGGCAATGCCTTTCCCACGTTCATAACTTTTGCTTTCTCTTGAGGGAGGCCACCATTCCTTCTGCTTTCCCCTGCTCCAGTGTTAAGGTTAAATGGCCTCCCTGAGTGTTTACAATTACATTTAGGATGTATCACTAAAGTGATTATTTACAGAAAGCCAATTGACTCATAAAAGTCCTTTATGAGGCACTGGAAGACTCACAAAGCTGCTGTTTTTTATTAATTCAAAAAAAAAAATAAAAACAAGGCAGTGGTGGGTGGGGGGGAGGGAGGGGCAGGGAGTCTCACTCTGTTGCCCAGGCTGGTCTCGAACTCCTGAGCTCAAGCGATCCTCCTGCCTCAGCCTCCCGAGTAGCTGGGATTACGAGCACGTACCACCTCACCCAGTTTCACAGAGCTGCTGTTTTTAAAAGCATCTCATTGGTGAAGGTATCTATAATGGTTTTACAATGTAAAAATGAACACCGTTGACTGGTGACCTTCTGGATGGACAAAAATAAGTTTATAGGTGAAAGACGTAGTCTTACTAATTAAAGCTTTTTCTTTTTCTTTTTTTTTTGATTGTACAGTATGGATGATAAAGTCTACCAGGTCTACCAAGTAAATGATTGATATCAAATGTTGTGATTGCTTCAATAGATACTAAAAAAAAATCAGAGAAGTTTCTAGGAGTCTTTCCCTGCTACTGAAAACACTCAGAGAGGCAGCAAGGTAGAGAGCCTCATAGCTAGCAATTACTGAAGGCTTAGTAAGTGCCAAATCCTGGATCAAAGATTTTATACATTGTCTCGTTGAATCTTCACAATAGCCTCACTCTCTGCCTCTCCTAGGTCTACCTGGAAACCCCTTTGACTTTCAGATTTAGGGTGGATTCTTTTCCAGGATCCTCTCTGTCCATCATGCGACTACATTCATGTTGGTGGCACACCATGAATTCTCCTGCTAACCAGTTTGATACTTTTAGTTGCTGTAGCCTCTGCAGTGGTCAAGATGCGGGTGATTGTCTGCCTGAAGGCTTGAGGAGAAAGGAGAATTGGGCTAGTTTTTCTGTGCCAAGGCATCAGGGCCCAGGGAGATGGACTGGAGTTGCTATGCTGTAACTCAAGGTTATTTGCAGCTATGAGAGCATTTCCCTAGCCGGAGAGGGCTGCTTCCCCAACTTCCTTTGACCTGGCTAACTCTTACCCATCCTCCAATACCCAGCTCTAGTGTCTACTCCTGGCTCTCTTGAATATTCCCTGGTGCCATCTTCGGTTTTCTTTTTCTTATACTCCTTTAAACATCCCCTGAAATGACTTTGTACAAGCTCATCCTCAGATGAACAGTGTGTTATTTTGCTTTATGTTGTCATATATGTAGCCGGATCCCAAAGGTTCCTGTTCCACCTACTGTATTATCTGCCAAGCCTAGTCCACTGAAGAGTATCTTGTTTGATAAATGTTTGGTTCTGATGTACACATTCCAAATGTACAGGGAAGGGAGAAAGCACAGAATTCTGGACTCACATTCAAAAATTTCTCTAAGTTAATTTTTATTCTTTTAGTACTGCTTGTGGGAGAGGGTCACCAGCAGGCCCTGGCTGCCTGACGAGGTGGTTTATTCCCTTTCTTCATGAGTGATTAGACTTGGCAATAGCTTTTTGAGGGTGGGGAAGCTGATCACCATGATTTCACTCTGTAAAAAATTGCTGCAGTTGAGATTTCCTTGGTTATTAGAGGTCTTTGCAGCATCTCTTCTCTCGCACTTTTGCATAGTTTGCCTAACTGGGCTTCCTGGGGTGGGATCCTGACTTACATTTGAAGCAGGGAGTAGCGACTAGATAGATCGTCCTTTTAACTGAGCCCTTCAGAGGTATCTCATCTCATGTCTTACTACCACCAAGAAAAATTCCAACAGATGTTGAGATGGGCAGAGGTTACTTGGTGTCCTTTCAATGGAATCTAGGTGTTGTCTTGAAGATCCTGCCAGGGTTATCTGGTTGTATAGAGGCCTTTGCCTTTTCTTATTTTGTAGTTCTGTAGAGGTAAACCTGTGGAAACTAGATAGTAATGCAAATGATTCCTGACTATAGAAATGCAAATGGTTTTGTCCAGTGAAGATACATTTGATTTCTTTCTTGTGGAAGAGGTCAGTGTTGCATGTATTCATTTCTGAATGCCTAAATATAGGTCTGTTCTTTGGCTTCTCCTTTGAACCAGTTATAACGTCTTTGT
Organism: Daubentonia madagascariensis; assembly: GCA_023783475.1. Taxonomy (NCBI): domain Eukaryota; kingdom Metazoa; phylum Chordata; class Mammalia; order Primates; family Daubentoniidae; genus Daubentonia; species Daubentonia madagascariensis. The sequence goes on along the minus strand of JAKFHU010002573.1, from coordinate 18,863,627 downwards.
GGTACTCGCATTATTAACTGGACTAAAAATAAAATCTTTGACATGTGTCCTTTTATATTTGTACATGAGTCATGACTTTACCTTATTGGAAAAATAATTACCCTTTAACACTCCTGTAGCCCATCAGTTTGGTGTAGTAGAAAAGCGCTAAGTTCAGAGTCCTCATTGACAGGTTTAAATCCCTACTCTTTCATTGGCTGGTTCAGTTTCTTAATTTGTCAAATTATTTTACTTTGCCATTTGTAATGCTATGATTGAGAACCAGAAGGACTCATAGAAACTTTCTGACTAGAATAAAATAGCCTGATACATTTTTCACAGTTTGGAATTCACCTCTTAGCAGTTGTGGGCTCCTGAGGTTTGGGAGTAATTTGGAAGAGACAGAGACAAATCTGGTAGGTAGAAACTTGGAACATTTTATTGTCCCCATGTTATCCCCATAACATCCCCAAAAGACTCCATGGAAAAGAGTAATACAGCCTTCAAGTTCATATTGAAGGAGAATATTTTGACCCAGGTTTAGAGAGACCACAGAAACCCTTTCCCTTCAATGCAGAGTCAAAGGGTAGGATTTGATGTCTGTCTGTGAGTGTCATATATTCTTTATGACCTCTCTGGCAAACCAGAAACTTTGAACATTTTCTGACTGTCTCAAACTTTCTTTAGAGTGAAGATCAGCAACTCAGTTTTGAAGATCCCGCTTGTATATCTCTTCTCATCCTGTTAGGGCCAATACTGAGTAGGAGATAAGTATATAGTGGAATAGAAAGCAGACACAGTTGATTCCCTCTGAGTACTGAGTTTAGAGGAAAATCTAGGACACTATTACGGCCTTAACAAGTAAACATAAGCAGGAAGACTTTGGGAAAGTAGCAGGGAGCCTGGAAGTTTTGGTGATACTGATTAAGGAAACAAAAGGAAAGCTTATGTACAGATTCCTTGGTTAATAGGATTAATGGGAAATAGGAAAAATTCTAAATTCTCTTTGCCTGCATTGTTAATTCTTTTCTGTTTTTATATTTAGGTTTTATACCTTTTATGTATTTCCTAAATTTATTCACATTAAGGTTTATCCATTTATTCAACAGGTAAATACTAAGAACCTTTTAGCACACCAAGCTCTGTGCTAGGAACTGGAGAGAAAATGATGATTCATAAGGTCCTCACCCTAGATCAGCTCAGAGTCTAATGGATTTACTTGCTATACTTCCCAAGAGAATTATGTAGTCTTTTTAAGCTTGCTCCAAAAGAATGAATTGATGACCATGGAATTTGAGACATCAGTTCTAGTCTGGGAATGGAGATATTCAGCATGTGTGGTGGTAGCGGTGGGATGTTGTCCCCAAAGTCCCTAAAATCCCTGCAGAAAGAAGACTATTGGTTCTCTCTCTCCAGTAGGCCAGTCCTGCCTTAAGGGGAGCAAAAGCATGTGACCCTGGAACAAGAGGAGGGCTTTAGAGGGTCACAGCCCCAGTCTCATGACTTACTGTATAACTTTTGGTAAATTATTTAACTTCTCCAAACTTTGGCAGTCTCATCTGTAAAATGAGAATACAAATTTCTACTTCACAATGTCACTGTGAGAATTAAACACAATAACCTGTGGAAAGTTCTGTGCACAACTTGGCATTTCACAGGAGTTTCTCAACCGTTACTTTCCATCCCCACAATAGAAAACTCCCACCCACAATTGAGGTTTTGTGGCTCGTTTATTTGGTTCAGTATGTTCATCTACATTACTCCTGTCTGCGGTGTTCTCGGAAGGGGATGCCAACCACCGTGACACTGTCTCCAGTTAGTGTTTGACCCCTTTGGCAGATGACCAATCAGGTTGTGCTCATTTTAAGTTGGGCTAATGTCCTTATTGCAGACCGTTGATGCCTGGCTATATCCCCTCAGCATACTGGGAGGTAAACACAGATATCCTATGGCCTTCTGAGCTTCCCTGCCTGAAGGCCTTCTCTAGGTATGGGGTATATCCTGGTTATTAGTCAAGCTGGATGTCTCAGGAGAGTCATGCTGCAGAAGCAACGCTCAACCAGCGAGGAGAGAGAGGAGTTTGTGGATAAATTCTCCAGATTTTTGACTCATCCATGGAAAAATTCCAAGTTGTCTCCATACCATCTCCAGGACAATGCTTAGTGGGGTTGAGGACAAGTTGTCCACATGGTAACCTATTTATTAACATCCCCTTTCTCATTGGATTTGTTCCCTTCCCTCACAGTGCTTTCTGAGATGACCTTGTACCCAAATCTTTGACTCAGGGTCTGATTTGGAGGAACCCAAACTGAAACCATCCCTAAGGTAGACCTCACTGGAAACACTGGAAAGAAAACCTTGAGGCGTAGTCTCTGAGGGGAAAAAGGCTTTACTCATGTCTGCAACACACTCATCTGAGCAGCAGGTCTAAAGGGCTAAGTTGAGGCTGTATATGGGAGATGTGGCCAAAAATGGGGATCCAGACAGAAACAAGGCTGGACGTTGTGCAGGGGAGGGTGCTCTCAACTTGTCTCTATTGCCCAGCTGGTGCGAGAGGGTGTGGAGCACTTTGAGACAGGCAAGTGGTGGTGCCAGCAGTGGGGCTTTGGAAGCTGCAGCTGGATGGTATGTCTTCTGACTTGGCAGCCTTCCTTCTAGGGGGAATAACTGTCCCTTTTGTCCTGGTTAGACAGAATAGTTGATTTCTGGTGGTGGTTGTTGAGACTACAGAGACTTTAATATTTCATTGGCAGGAATATATCTTATGCAGAAATGATAAACCCCTTCTCTGGATGAGATTCAGTGCAAAAGCTGCTGCTCATGGGTGCTTGGGGACTGCAGTGGATATTGGGATCTGTGCAGATAAATTTTTTAACCTTGATAGAGTCAGTGGGAGTTTAATGAGTAACCAAGATTATAGCAAAGGAGATAAATATGTAGGCAACCCGGAAATATAACATTTCCTTACTTCACTAGACTTGGGGAAACTTGATGAAGTCAAGAGTGAAACATACTCTAATTCAAAGAAATACACGATGAGAATGTGATGTCTCTCCCATCCTTCCCAGTTCCTCTCCTTCATCAAGAAAATAAAAACGAGCATTTTGTGCCATGATGCAGGAGGAATTTAACTGGGTGCTGATGATTCAATTTAGCTTGTAAATTAGCTGCCAGAGAGACTATGAGGGCCCAGAGTACCAGCCTTGCTGTCTTTTTGTTAACTTGTTGACACATTTGACGTAAATTAGATATCGATTTGTGGTTCCACAGATGACTGACTGCCCAGGGCGACGTGGCACGTATCCTGGAGAATGAATGGCCAACAAAGCCAGCTTCTTCAGCCTTTTCCTTCCAGCCTTTAAAGAACAGTGAGAATACAATACTACTTTTTATTATCCTGTCTTAAGTGGTAACTCTGCCTTTCAACAAAGTGGGGTTTATTTACCTATCCAAACAGGTATTTGTCTGAGCTAAGAGGTGGGAGTCACTCATCCATGAGATTTACAATGATTACCTAATTTAACCTCTATGACAACCCTAGGAGCTAGATACTCTTTTTGTTCCCTTTTTCAGATGGAAAACAGGCTCAAAAAGTTAATTAACTTGTCCGAGCTCATACAGCCAGCAAAGAGCAGAGCAGGAATTAAAATCCATGAAGTCCAACTAAATCCAGGTCAACCAACTACCACTGGGTCGTTTGCCACCTTGCCTACACTGCCTGCCGCCTTCAGATTCTGTTTGGATTATATATCCCTGCAGGCATCGTTGTTAACAACCAGACAACTCTCTTTGGCTGTTTATAAGCTGTTATTTTCATTTTCTAAGAGGTCTTTAGAAATGAGAGCTAATGGGATTACCTGGATCAGGTGGATCCCTTACAACCCTAAGCCAAGCTACATCAACTGAGTAAGCACTTTTCTAGCAGAGGTTGAATCTCTTTCCTCCTATATTTGGATTCTTTCAGATTGGCTGGGCTTCTGATAAGCATGACCACACTGGAATCCTGAGGTGGGGGCAGCCTGCTGTACCACCTTGGATCTTAAGTAAAGACGAGGCAGGTGCAACCATGCGTCTAGCCCACGCTAGCTTCTAAGCTTGAGATGTTCATGTAAAGTCTCACTGCCCACCTTGCTCTTGGTTTGTGAAATGATACATCCACACAGGCATACTCAACCTTTCATACTTCTGCTCTGCTACTCAACAGGGACATGATGGCTAGCATCCCTGACTTCCTCAGTATCTTTCCATACTGGTATCTTTCCTTCCTTCCTGGTTAAGCAAATTTGGTAAAAAAAAAAATCATCTCAGTTGCCAGTCTGGCTTCTAATTACCTCAAGAGTCTCACTCTCCATTTATTTACTTGGCAACAGAAGTCACCAGAGAAAAGCCTGCTCCACTAATGACTCAACTGACGTCATTCATCATTGCCTTATTGCTTTAAGCACATCCACCTTATAAGACTATGATGACTAATGAATTCAAAGAACTCATACCCATTCTCTTGGGGTTGGAACTAGTTATTTGTCACTGCTTCCACGTATTCGAAATCTACTTCCTTTGTTGAAGTACCCATTTCGCTGTTCTACTCCCAGCATGGAAAGTTTTCAGGATTCTGATTGGCAATGCAATGAATTTCACCTGGTCTTAGGGTCCATATTCCCCCACTGCATTTCCTTGAGATAGCAAGTCCCAAGTATATTTGACTACCTGAATTTTCTGAGAGGAATATTTTTGCTCCTTACCTTCGAAATACAAAGTTAGAACAAGGGACAGGGATATCTGTAATTTTGAAATGCTCCTTTCTGGGTTTTCAATTATAAACAGGTTTGAACATCACTGTCCCAGAGATCCTTGGACAGTCCAGTAGAGTACTACGGTGGACTCATTCCCCCATGAACATGTGTAAAATATGTTAGTTTTCTCACCAAATCATTTGTTCATTGATTCATTCATTCAGTTAAATATTCAGTTGGCACTAGAACTAATCATAGTTGGGGAATTTAAGCATGGGTAAGGTGACCCTTACCCCCAAGGTTCAGACAGAGTTCAAAGCCCTGTCATGTATCTTAAGAATCAATATGATAAAATAAAAGGAATATCCAGTCTATTCTTCCAGAGATGGGTATATGATTAATTCAGAATTGACTTGGTTATTTGTATTTATGTGAAGGGCTGAAAGTAAAGTAGTCATTATGGTTGATAGAATGACCAGATTTCTGACTGTTCTGGGTTGCTCTGTGAGTCTAGGCTTGAGATCGAATCTGCATATGACCAGTCTCTTGAGATATACTTCTTGCTCTGAAAGACTGTTTCCACATCTTGTTTAAGGATATTTGAAAGGGAAACTGCTTTTTATTCTCCTACTGATATATTTTCAGTTCACTTGCTCCATTAATGAATGGAGCATTCCAAAGACTGCTAAAGACAGCTAGGAGCAGAGTGGTCTTAGGCTTAGTGCTCTGGTACCTTAGGCAGCCACTTGGACAGGTTTGCATACAGTTTCCCATGTCCATTTAGCATTCATAGTCACTATATTAAAAAATCAAGTCTGCAGTTCTTATACCAGGTACATTTGTGGGTGGATGTGACTAGGAATGTCTGCCATTCACTGACCTTCCACATTCCACCACATTCTGGGCACTATGCTAAATACACTATCTATCTTTCTTTACGTAATCCTTACAACCACTTTGTGAGTAGGGAGGTGTTGTTGGCCCCATTTTACAGATGAGGCTATTTAGGTTTTGAGTACCTAAGTAACTAGCTGGTAAGTGGGAGAACCAGAATGGCAACTCAGATCTGTTTGACCCCAAAGCCCATAAACTTTCCCATGGAGCGTCATCGCTCAGTTTCATATTTATGCACAAGCATGATATCTCTACTAGAGACAAATTTAGATGAATGTTTTACAAAAAGGAAGAGCTTAACACAAATTTAGGGCCAGTATTTAGGTGCAGAACTGATAGAAGTACAATCTTTCATCTGAAATAAAATATCTTTAATTTATTAGAGTGCCACCTTTAAGTTGGAGATAATGTACTTAGCAAATTTCAAGGATGAGCAAATTGCAATCTCAAATTTCTGATGACCTGCCTTACGTAATATTTTCACAGAATAGTAATTCTCCAAATGGCACAGTTATTTAACCTGACAATTCACTTCCTTTTGCAATCGAATTACAATAGGCCCCTAATGAACAATTCGATAAAAGCTCTTTCCTGTTTACAGACGTCAGTCTAAATGAGAGTTTTAATTTATGTGCAGATACCCTCGACAAGCTCCGTGGCTCAGCTTCTGCTGACCTCTGCTGTATTTCTCAGCAGAAATCAGGCCAGCTTTCCCCCCCAGCTGTTCCTTCCACTTGAAAACTCTGTGCTCACTTTCTCTACCCATCTGTCAGGACCCTAAACTCAGGTCTGTGATACCTTCTCACGTAGCTCATCCTGTAGTCATTTTACTACTCTTTCAACGCCTCTCACCCAGCACTGTCCAATAGAAATATAACACAAGCCATAAATGTGTGCCACATACATAATTTGACATTTTCTAGTAGTCACACAAACAAATAAAAAGAAACAGATGACATTAAGTTTAATAATCTATTTTATTTAACCCAATATGCTTAAAAATACTATCATTTCAATATGCAAGCAGTATAAAAGTTATTATGGAGATATTTTGCATTCTTTTGTTTATGCAAAGTCTTAAAAATGTAGACTTTTTTAATATTTATAGCACATGTCTCAATTTGGCCTAGCCACAAAGCCTCAGAAGCCAGGTACACTTAGTGGCCATCAAGCTGAAAAACGCATCTTGAGTCCTGCCCTCTGTGGCATTCTTGTGGAATTTATGTTACATTCTGCTAGACATGTCATTCTCAGTGTGGCATAGTGATGAAAAAAATGGACCTGAGTTTGAACCCCTGCTATGTACTAATTGTGTGACTGTGAACAATAATCATCAACCTCTGTAAACGTCAGTTTCTTCATCTGCAAAATGAAAATATTTCTACTGCAGCTTCCATCATACCGGGCACTTGTGAGGACTGACGGAGATAATATACATAAAGTGTTGAGCACAGAGGCCTGCACAGAGTAAAGATAGTAGCAGTATCTTCTTGTTATGCTTTTTTATTCTTATATTTCCTGCTCAAACTCCATCTCTCCATGAGGCCTTCTCAAAATTTTCAAGGTTAAGAGATTTTTTTTTTAGCAAGTATTAGACCGTGTTATAGTTGTCATAGCCAAATTTGGACTTTAGTCATTGGTACCTGAGTTTGTTCTTCCCTCACTCCTGTTTTAGTCTATGAGCTTCTCCAGGGCAGAGTCTTTGTTTTGTTTTCCTTTCTATTGGAGAACCTTGGGCAATGTCTACCAAGGAATAAAACTTCAATAAATATTTATTGAACAAATAAATGAAAACTGCATTTTAGTGGTATCAATTTTTCATATGTGGATATCTGGCCTCCCCAACAGGAAATAGACTTATTCTGGTACAATCCAGTGAATTAATGAAAACAAGAACCAAACCATCAGGATGTACTGATGATTAGACATGGGAGAATGAAAGGGTTTCTGACTTGTGTGACTGTGTTACTGGAGGCATCTTTCACTGAGATGTAAACTGTAGGAGACAGAACAGATTTGGGGGGAAAATTCTTGTTAAGTTTTAGACATGTTGGATTCAGGTTTCAGCGAGAAATCAAAGTATCTCTATCTAGCAGGCATTTGGATGTTGAATTTTGGAGCTCAGGAGAGGATCACGGAGTGGAGGATGGTTTTGATAGTAATCCTGCAAATGCTGTGCTTGAAATCATGGGCGAGGATGAGATTCTAAGCTTATGCCTTCAGCTGTCTTGTCTTCTTCCTGAGAGAACACAGCACACAAGGGGTGGCCAGAGGAAGAAGAACACGAGATAAAGATGAGGAGGAGACGCCAGATGTTCCAGAGGAGATCCGAGAATGAGTGGTGTCAGAGCAGTCAAGGGAGGAAGACCTTTACAGCAGAAGGGAGTAGACAAAGGTGTTGGGTCAGGGAGGCTGGTACTACCTGCTCCTGCAGAGGGTTGAGCAACAGGGAGGTATGGGCCAATTCACAGCCCTGGGTCAACAGAAGCCTTATTGATGGGGCTGGTTTTGCTTCACCCTCACTTATCCAACCTCACCTCTCTTCTGCTTGTGGCTAAACACCTTCATTTTGCTTTGCATATGCTGTCAATGCATCCTTTGGTTTTTGATCCAAAGAGAAAGGTTTGGTTGGAAAGTTATCATCACTCAATTACCTGAACCCCATTTCCAGAAACCATGGCCATTTTTGCATCTTATCCAAACGAGGGCCAGAGGTTGTCAGGCTTGCTTTAGGGCAGAATTGAGGTCTATGACACTAAGGAGAGGAAAATACTGAAAATGTTACCAAACATGTGTCTAATACTATATATGAAGTTTTAGTCATACCTAAAAACAAATTTCTTAGGGAGAGAGTATCCTGGCAGAGAAGAACATAGGAAGGGAAGCTCATGGGTAAATGGATCAAGTTCTATTTCATTTTTTATTTCTGATTTCTTAATCTTGTTTCTTTCTTCTTGGATGGCTTTCAAACTCTCAATGCTCTTTGATTTCTGACGCTAATTCTCCCCAACGTAAGTCATGCTAGTCTCTTTGCTTAATGAAGAGCCTAGAGAATTTAGGAGGTCCCCAAGAAGTGGAATGTTGGCTTTGGTTGTCTAGGTGACATCTGATAGCTGCCCATTGTGGTACCAGAATGGATCTCAATTAATGGTAATCAATCCATTTCATTCCCTGTTTTGGGGAGGGGGAAAAAAACAAAAACCAAGACAAGGAAAGAGATGAAAACAAACATCAATTGGGTACCTACAACATTTGAATAATTTTGTTAGGGGCTTTAGGCACATTATTCTATTTGATCATCACCATTCAACCTGTGAAAAAGATTTTATCCCCATTTTGCAGATGAGGAAGTTGTGCCTTAGAGAGATGGAATAATTTACCTAACTAGTAACTAGTAATTTAACTAACCCTCACCCAATGATGGTGTCATTTTGACTTCACTAAGTTTCTTATAGAAAAATAATTTTTTAGAACAGATGCCTTTTGATAAGAGTATTCAGCCTCTATATAAATGCAAATTTTGACTCCTCAGCTGGGATTAGCATGAGCTCTAAATTAACATGAGACCCAAGTGACTATATCCCATTCATTAAAAGGTATGATGCATTGTTTTTCTCTTGAAAGGAATAATTTTCTCAGGAGTACTTTGGGTCTGAGTTTATTTCCTTCAAGCTTCTCCTTCTCAACAGGCTGCAATTTTAGCTGTTCCCTGGGAATGATGATTCCGATTTCTGAGGTTACAGCTAAATAAGTGTCAAGCTCATATACTGCAGTATCTGTACTCATTTTTACCAGTCTGAGGGGTTGAGGTAGGCAACAGGAAGCAAAGACATGTGGCCAAACTTTTACATTGTGGTCGTGTTGATAAATTAGTGTCTTAGAGTGCTAAGGCCTAGGAGTTTGCTCAGAGTGCCCAGGTGCTGGTGGGTTACTCATTGGAACAATTGTGTCTTTAGCTTTAGGCTTTAGCTGCTTATAGATAGGAAGATGAACCAGGTATAATTAAAACCCAGGCCTCCTTCCCATATCTCTTACAGGTAGTTCTTGACTGGCTGTATGTTTGAGTTGCTGGGAGAGTGTTAAAAATCCCCTAAGTTCAGGCCACTCCCCAGGGCAATTAAAACAAAATTCTGACACCCAGGTATCAGTATTTCTTAGTACTCACCAAGTGATTTCAGTGTGCAACCAAAGGTTGAGACTCACTGGTCTTTGAAGTTTTAGGTCTAGAAAAACGACTCTCACCTTTGGCTGTACATTGGAATAATCTAGGTAGCTATTAAAAATACATACTCCCAGGCCCCACCTATGATTTAAATGGTCTGTGGTGGGACTTGAGCACCAATTTTTAAAGATGATTCTAATATTCAGCAGGGATAAGGACCACTGTTCTAGAACTGAGCTTTGGGTAGTAGTCCTCAGACTACTTCTCAGACCAAAGGCAACTATGAATCCCCTGGGGATCTTATTAAAATACTAATGGCAGGACCTTACCCCGAGAGATGCTGATTGAGTTGGTCTGGGGAGAGGCCTAAGATTATGTATTTCTCAAAAGCTCCTAGGTGATCCTGCTTATCTCAGGCCAAGCATCCAACTTACCATACTCCTCAGCCAGTGAGCCTCCAGATGGGTTATACAAGAGTTGGTAGATGGGACCACACTTTCTCTTCTTCATATGCCTGACAGGTAGCTCATAGTCATCAAGTATATGGACTTGAGAGTCACAAGTTCTTGGGTTTGTTCTCTATCTTTGCTATAACACTTACTGCTGTGGGATATAGGCCAGGGCAAGAGTGGTTATTAATGTCTCCTTAACTGTAAAATGGGGATGTTAATAGTACCTACTTCGTGGAATTATTGTAAGAATAGAAAGACTGCATATAAAGTTGTTAGTGCAGTGCTTGACACATCACAAGCACTCAATAAATAGTAACCAATGGATGTGCATTCATGACATCCATGGGATATTAGATTTTTCAGTATATCTTAGCTCAGAATCCTACCTTTAACTACAATTTACATGGAGGCTCCATACCTGTAGGGTAGGAAAGGTTGAATCCACTCTTGAAGCAGAGATCCATGCATAGCACCTGCAATCCCTCTGCTTCTTCCCTGTCCTTCCACACTTTTGGCCAAAGAAGCAGAATATCCCAAGTCAAGTCCAACCTATTCATATACAAAAAATCCCATAAGAGACATATCCAAGGTCACACAATTAGCAAATGGTAAAGCTCACTCTGACCCCTTGGGGATCATATTAGAATGTTCTCATTGGTCATCAGTGACAGAGGAATTAGAACTAAGGGCTACAGACTGCTAGATCCATCCTCTTCTCAAAAAAGGGGGAATTTTTATTAACAGAATTTTAATTTTATAACCAATATATGTTTGAAATAAGAAAAAAATTAAACACAAAGGAAAACATAAATCCCTCTTCTCATTTATGTGACTCCTATTCCCACTTCTCAAAGTAATAGTTTCTTGGATGTTTTTCAGAAATCTTCTATGTATATATATAATGATAATATATAAAATATTTATCAATAATAGTCTTTTCTACAAATGGAAACAAACTATATATACTACCCTGTTTCCAGATTTCTAGATTTTTTTTCACTTAATAATTTATCTTGCAAATCATTCCCTGTAACACCTATACCTCTACCTTACTGTTTTTCATGGCTATAAGATACTGGATTTTTATTAATATTTATCCAGTTTCCCTGGTGATGGACATTAGGTTGTTTACCATTTTAACTACAACTATGCCTACATACCTGAGCAACTATTTCCAGATTCCTAAAAGTGGAATTTGTGGGGTCAATGTCTGCATATTCAGTGTTCCTTCTGTTTTGCCAGACTGCACTGCTGTTTTCTTCCATAGGCCTTTTAGTGGATCACCCTGGGGGAAAAATGAAGGAACTTCCAGGGCTGAAGTGCCAGACTTATTCCACATTAGCCTTTTCATCTTGGCCTACCTTGTAGAGGCAGAAAGTTTCAGCACCAGCTGGGGGCATTTTGTTCTGAGAACTAAATGAAGCAAATGTTCTATGCTCAATTCCCACCAGGGAACTAAACAGATATTTTCAGGCCCAAATTGCTCATGTCTCACTCACCTTCCCCAGCCCCCATTCACTCAGGCTCTCCCAGCTAACCAGTACCTCCAGTGTCACTTAAAAGGCATAAGATGATACTGTTTCCCGTTAATAATTCTTTCCACCTGCTCTGGGGGTGGTTCTGAAAATGGAGGCATCTGAAACATATACCCTGATCTATGAATTTTCTAGTGCACAAAATTGTTCAGTGATTTTTCAAAGGATGAAACTAGAAAGGGAGAGATGGTTTAAAGCCATGATTAATGCCACTGAGTCCCTGGCTGCCTCACTTCCTCGGCCCGTCATTGTAAGTAATTACCTGCCTGATCCTGGACAAGTCCTTCTATTTGGCTCAAGTCAGCTACTGATCATTTATTTAAGAATTGCCTACTCCAGGGAAGGTGAAAAAAACTCTAAATTAATTTTTTTGAGCCCTCTGTGGTCATGAATAAGTATCTTTAATTTCAGACAATTTACATCAGCAACTGCTTAGCGGTGGGGATTTGTTTACCACTTCTTACCTGCTCCTCTGAAAATTGGTTTTTTTAACTACTCTGTGAACAGCAGTTTTGAATTGATACAAATATTGTATTTGACTTATTGTCTCCTGCTTGCAATGTAGCACAATGCTCTGACACAGGCATGTTGGTATTCTGTTTATAAGACCAGAAGCCTCCAAACACGTGGCTGTTGGGAGTGCACACTTATCTCACAGGTTGAAACTCTAGGTAATAGTTTCCTTAAGTGGAGGATGCAGGCATATGGTGATTTTTGAGCAAATGAAAATTTGAAAAACAAACAAAAACATAAAGTCCAAGTAGGCCATTTTTGTACCAGTTTACATTTACTAAAGCTTTCTAAATATGAATGTTTATGAGCACTTAGTATAGTATAGAACTGTTTCTAATAATTTAAAAATACTTCTATGTGTCACCTAAGTAAGAAAGGTTACCTTGAGAAAGATTCCTCCTTCTTTACAGTGCACAAATCCTTTTTTTGCGTGTGAATGCTTCTACCCGTTTTGTGTCAGGCAATCTTAGTATTTCTGTTAATCTGCAAGCATTTTCTTATTATTAATTACTCAGTGCTAACAACTCCCCGAGGCTTTAAAGCAATCTTTTTTGACAAGGGAATTTGCTGCTACTTAGAAACATAATTCTGTATCATCATGTAACAAGCAGGCTAGGAGTTTCCCTGTGTGTGCACCATTCAAACAAATTCATGCAGGCAAAACCACCATACCTGTATGCAACAGTCAAATACAATGAAAGTCAAGTGTAACAAAGTTTAAAACTGAGGAGCTATGGCCGAGATATAATATCATCTTCCTGAAGTTACGCTTCTGAAATTTCTCAGCATAGCCTAGATTCCTACAACCCTCTGGTTACTCAAGCTCATTCTTTAATAATTGAGCTGTATCTTGAGTGCCTGAAGAGCCATTTGTCTGCAGATTCTTCCCCTTAAACTTTGGACTCTCTAGGGTCACAGCCAGAATCCTATTAGGATCCTCCTCTAGGAAAAACAAGATTGAACATGCAATTGTAATTTCTAAGAGTATGGTCCTGAGGCAGTACGTGGCAGCTGAGGGGAAGCCTGGGTGGAAAATAGGCACAGGAAGATTAGCAGTGTGGCTGTCACTGACTCTTGTTGGCCTCTCTGCTACCCTAATGGGTTCAAATTTGCCAATCTTGAAACCTCAGGGATATGGTCAATACCCACTTTCTCTGTGGTTTTGGAAAAGTGGTTTGTGGATAAGGGAGAAAGGATCAGGGTAGGGTTTTATCTGTTCCTGGTCCCTAAAAGGGCCATATGATCTAGATGTGATGGGCATTAAGTCTTTATACTCCTCCATACTTTTGAGGAATAATATTTAGTATAGAATAGGGAGAACATTCCTAATGTAAACTTGAATTTTCCCCTGACTTAAGAATGGCAGATGAGGCAGGAAAAACATGACTTCTAACCAAACTCTAAAGTCTATTTTTAAAATAATGGATATACAATAACCACTTTCATGAGCTGGCATATAAAAAGCAGGACTAGAATGGTGTATCAGTATGTTTAAAAACAACTCCTAGATGCCAGGAAAGAACACAGACCATGACAAGAGATTGAAGTGTATTGTAAGCATATGATACAACTTCACTGAAAAGCGTGGGTGGAGAAGGTGCTGATCTAAGTAACTTTGGAAATGAATGGTGTCTATAAGACTAAAGGCAAAAGGAGCTGCACAGAAGCACTGTCCTCTAGTTGATAAAGTGATTTCCCATGGGAGTATGGGTTATGAATTCTGATACTGGTCTCTACATGTATACCTGAAGAATTAAATAAATGCATGGTGGATGTGGGAGCTAGGTTTCTCACTGTTGGAGTGGTAATTTACAGATAAGGTGAGGAGGCTAGAATGTTCCATGTGGTAATGGTTTATAGTTGGAGACATCAGTAAGAACTCACATTTAGATTGGTAAGATATAGATAGTTGCACAAAGAAATATTTTTAGATATAGGTATACACAAGGGTTAGTATAAACACATATATTTCTTTGTTATATCAGAGGAGAGGGCCAAAACCAAATGACACTCTAGTGGCAATGAACACACCTAGCACCCAGATTTTGGTTTCTAATACCATTCTCCAATAAAAGGGACCAGGGCTTTTTGGAGAAATAGCTAATTCTAGGACTAGGGCAGGAAATGTGGAAGATGATCCTAGAACATCTTAGAGTTCCAGAAAGTAACGAAGTACGCAGAAAAACAAAACGATAGGGGTATATCAAAGGAACACAAGAGCCAACTGCAAGAGCCACAATTCACAAAGCAGGAAAAATTTGAGCAACAAAATAAATAAAATAGTATTAAATTATACCCAAAGTATATAATAAATATCCTTAAGTCCATTCTGATATAAATATATTATTGGATAAATTGATAAATGGAAGATCAGAGGCAAATTTCTTATGCAAAAAAATTCCAAATAATTTATGTAGATACTTCATCCTAAGAAGGGGAGCATAACTCTCTACTCTTTAAGTGTGGACTATGAATAGTAACTTCTTTCCAAAGAGTTTGGTAAGGAAAAGGGGTTAAATGAAGAATAACTTTACAATGGAGAAACCTGAAAATGCTATTTTAGTCAGGTGATCAAGGCCAATATCAAAGCGATGTCATGCTGGCCATATATATTTAATACACATACCCATGATATAATATGATGAAAATAGTACTTTCTCTATGTGTTCTTTCTGCTCAAAACACATAACCTTGGCCTAACCATGACAAAAACATCTGACAAATTCCAATAGAAGGGCATCCTACAGTATACCTGATCAGTACTCCTCAAAATTATTGAAATCATTGAAAAAAAGAGGAAAATCTGAGAAGCTGTCACAGCCAAGAAGAACCTAAAGAAGACATGACAACTAAATGTAATGTGGTCTCCTGGATGGGATTATGGAGCAGAATAAGGATATTAGGTAAAAACTAAGGAAATGTGAATAAATTATGGACTTTAGTAAATAACAATGTATCAATATTGGTTCATTAATTGTAACAAATGTACCACACTAATGTAAGATGTTAATAATAGGGGAAACTGTGCAGTGTGGTCTATGGGAACTCTCTGTACTACCTGCTCAATTTTTCTGCCATTCGAGGTAGAAGAAGAAATGGGGACTTTGGTAGATAGAATAAAGGTGTTTCAAAGATGTCCACATCCAAATCCATGGAACCTGGAAATATGTTAGGTTACATTGCAAATACGAATTGAGGTTGCGGATGATGTTAAGGTTACTAATCAGCTGACTTTAATATAGGGAGATGAGCCAGGTGGGCCCAGTGAAATCACAAGGTCCTTAAAAGTGGAAGAGAAAAGCAGAAGCAGAGAGTCAGAGGCAGATGTGTTATGGAGGAATGGTCTCAGAGAAGTGACATTGCTGGCTTTGAAGATGGAGGAAAGGGGCCTGGATCATGGAACATGGTGGCTCCAGAAGCTGGGAAAGGCAGGGAAACAGACTCTGCCCAGGAGCCTCTAGAAAGGAATGGAGCCTGACGATACCTTGACTTTAGTCCAATGGGACCCATGTAGGATTTTGAACATACAGAACCTTATGATACTAGATTTATGCTTTTTTGAGCCACTAAGTTTATGTTAATTTGTTACAGGAGTGGAAAACTATTATAACACAGAGGCTTTTAGCTTAGTATCACACAGGAAATGTGCTAAGAGAAGACTCTTCTCAACTGTGCAAATGGTCTTGTAGATGTTAGCTCCCTCAGTATTTTAAGGGACACCCCAGTCCCCAATATTCCTCTCACCTCCACTAACTACTTAAATGAGGTGCTATGGATTGAAGGACAAGAGGGAACAGAAGAACTGAAGGGTCGTAGAAGCCGTGGGGAGCAGGGAGGAAATTCAGGGCGGTTCTAAGAGGGTTGTGGCTCTTCAGTATCTTCAGTGTCTTTGAGTGAGTAGCCAAGGACAGTGGCCACGAGCACTGAGGATGAAATCCCAGGCCTAGTAAGGGCTAGTGATGAGTTGAATAAAGATGAGGAATTACTCCCAAGGCCCTACTTTTTTTTTCAAGACTCCACAAAGTTTGGAAAAGAAAACTTGAACCTCACATAAAAGACTGTTTTTGATATTCTCCTGGACCACGTTGGCATGCACGAGCAGCTAACCATCAGGGAATTTGACTTAGGTTTCACGTATATTTTTCTGCTTAGTTCTCATAGGCACCCATGAGGAGTTATTCACGGTGATTCTTATATCGCAGGTGAGCAGACAGGGGCTCTAAGAAGTGGGGTGACTTATCTAAGTTCACACAGCTAGAGAGTGGAGGGTCTCAGGTTCAAATCCAGGTCTGTCTGATTCCCCAACTCATCTTTCTTTTAGCCAAGCTCTCATGTACAAAGTGGTGAATCAGACAACGACATGTGATTGGAGTGAAGCTGGAGGACCGGAAGAGAAGGTGTTGCAGCGGGATAGGCGAGGGCGCTGAGAGCTTGGGTTGGGGGTGGGGGGTATTGAGACGGACTGGCAGGGAAGGCAGTGGGAGACTTATAAACAAACACTGATGCTACCTGGGGACTCACTCGCAATGGATAAATAAGGGAAGAGGGTCAACTACTGCAGGAAGGCATTGCAACCTCTTTCATCATGTCTTATTTTATACAGGGGCCTCCAGAGATGTGATTGATCCTTTTAGGCAACAAGTGGTTCAAAAGATGGTTGGTCCTAAAGCCAGTGGGTAGCAAGACGTCTGTCTCTACAGGAGAGGCAGCACAGAACAGTAATGTTTAGCCATTGTAATGGCGTTTGTTTGGCCAACTGCTTTACTCCCTCCCCTCCCCACTGCTTACCCTGACGCCTGCTGTACAGATGGATATTAAGAGGGTTCTTGTCTCTTTTCACTGTCAGTTTACAGGAGGCACCCATTAAAGCGTCAGTGCTTCTGGAGGGCCCAGATTGGAAAATATTCATGTCTCCCTTTTTTCTTCTTAGAAGACAAGTTTTGGCCAAGTTTTCTAATTCTTCACAAGTAAACTAAAGAAAGAAAGTAATTTTGTTTCAAAATGTACTTCAGTATCAAAGAATGCCATTTATCCCTTCTCATTTCAGCTGAAGTGATTAATATTCAAGTTGGTGCTATGTAAAATATTAAGCTTACTGTGTATTCTCCAGCCATTTATGCTAATTGCAGCCTCTCAGTTGTATTGAAAGCTTCATAAAAGTATCAGCAGACACGTTATACTGAATTAAAAACTATTGAACTGGGTGTTTCAAGGCTCCTACTCAGAAAAGAGCAATTATTAAAATGTATTATTCAATTAAACATAGGAATCTATATCTGTCTCTAAAAGTTAGGAGTATACGCAAAAGTGCTACCTGTTAGAATGAGTACATTAAATCTGACAGCTGTGTCTCACTATATTTTATATGAACTTGAGCAAGAGAGGTGCAGGGAGTAGAGAAAAAGTAGTGGAAAAATTCTGGATTGTTCTGGCTTCCCATTCCCTAGCTGGCAAAACACTTCTGGGCAGGGAAAAAGCCTGGATTTCTAATACTTTCCTAAGCTATTCAAAGAAATTTCAGAAGAGGTCTATCATCCCTTCAGTTAGAAAGCCACCTGCAGATACTTGTTCCAAAGAAAAAATGACATGCCAAAGGAGACAGCCAGAAGAATGGACCAGAATGAAAGGTTCTCAATTGAGAGCAGAACTCCTAGACTCAAATTTTCCCTCTCCTAGGAAACAGGAGCCAATTAAATCCATTCTTTAAATAATGAGCACTGTCCCTTGCATAGGCCTCCACCTAAACATGAACTGTTCATCCTATGTCTGGTGGGTTTTGAACTCACCCATGCTTCTTATTTTGCTGCAAGCTTGTTGAGCCAAGGGATCCAGCAAGTCCAGAGGCAAGTGGCAAGTCTAGAGCCACCTGGTGTAGAGCTTTGGCCTCTTGGTTCTGAGTACGTTAGATGTGTGCTGACTGCTGCTTTCTGCTTCCTGGCTTGGCTAGGGCTTTGTAGAACACATATTACATAAGGATGGAAAATAGCTAGGAGGAAGGAAAAATAGATTGCATTATTTGCAAAACCTCTAACCAAAAGTTTTGTTTGCTGTCTAAATAAAGCAGCCTGCTCTGATGCATCTGGAAATTTGGCATTTGGGATGCATAATATAGATGCCAACATCTACATCTCGGGAGACTGTCAAATCTGAGGAATGGATTTTCCCCAGGCCAAAGTGTCTGGCACGTCGTAGGTCCTCCATAAATACTGAATGAAGCCTGGATCTGATTGTCATCTCTGGAGGAGTTGCACTATTGGCCAGAGATGGGGTTGCATCAACATTTAGTGGGTGCATCTGAAAAGTTCTCAAAATGAGAACTCGTGAAGTTGGTGTGGTGATTGTTCATTCTCTCAACAAGCATTCAGTTGAAGCAGTTTGGTCTCTTGGTTTGGTTTGTTAAATAGGTGTTGAGCACCCACATTGCCCAGGTGCTGTTCCAGGCACTGAGAACATTATATGCCAAGCCCAAGCTACGCACTTTGTAAATGCCATCTCATGAATGCCTCGTGATAACACTATGAGGAAGGTATTATTATCCTCATTTTACACATGGGAGCACTGTGGCACAGAGAAAGAAGCAAGCACATTTTCTAAGGCCACGCCGTTAATAAGTGGCAGAGGAAGGATTTGAACCCAGATCTGTTGGGATTCAAATCTCATGTTCTCCAGCACAGTTCTTATAAGGAGTGGCAAGGGCAAGATCTCCTGGTGGGGAAGGGTAAGGCTGTAGTCATTTATCACTTTCTTTCCTCATCTTGTTGGTGGAAGGCAAAATATGCATTACAGCTACTGTCCGCCCTGATGAATTTAAAGGTAGGAGAGCTGAGGGGGCAGGAGGGCCCTGTGGCCCAGCTGCTTTCTCCTAGCCCTCAGAATCATACAAAGCCTAAACCTTCCTCCCCACTTCACTTTGGCTGCCTAGTTAGGCCTCCAGATATTGGGAGGGGAGTGGGGTCTGCTTTAAGGCTGTAGCCCGCTTCTGTTGGAGCTTTGGGTTTCAATGGAAGTGGGGAATCTATGTGGGGAGTAACAGAACCACTCCGTTGCCAACATGTCTGCTCACTGTTTGGTGAGCAAAATCCGATTTGTCAGCCTGGCTAAGAAGGGGCTTCGGAAGGAGCTGCTACGATAGCCCTGACGGCCTGGTAACCAAATGGAATGTGGAAGACTTCATGACCCTTCAGTTTTTACACTTATTCACAACCTAATTACTGTTGTTGCCTCCCACTGCTCAGGATTGAACCGGCTGACAACTTATTATGGTGGCGATCGCCTTTTCTGTCACCTAAAGATGCTTGTCCGCTGTGGCCTTCTAGAGCTAAAGGGATTAGTAATGAGCAGGAGACAGTGAGGCTGAGCAGAGAGAGATGGCCTCTGATTATGAAGTCCGACGTGTTAGAAATGTTGCTTTCCAAGTGCGAACTCTGACGTGGTACCCCAAGGAGGTAGGTTGATTCTGAGAAAAGAGCTCTAAACAAATGGAACAAAGGGAATGATGTCACACAAATACAGTGCTTGACATACACTCTCACCCCCTTATTGCAGGATTTGCTTCTTTATGGTGCTGGACCTATGTCCCTTTCAGAGGAAATCAGCTCTTTCTTTACATAGCCACCTGCTATCCAAGCGGCTCTAAACAGATCATTCATATGGAAATCATATAACTTATATCCCAAACTAGGACACTTTTTGAGAGTGAAAGGGAATACTAAAATGATCAGTAGGCATTAATTGATATATAACAGGCACCAACTGTGACTTTCCTGGCCAAACTAGGACATATGGTATAGAGTTAGGCACAAGTGAACACATTGATACTTCCCCCCAGGAAGAATGAAGCAGAAAACCCCTGCTAGCAGCCCCTACTGTTCAAGAGTAAAGGGAGGCTGTGTGGCATAACATGTGGAACTTAAACTGCTTTTTGACCAGGCAGATCAGCAGCCTTCAAAGGTCCTGCCACTGGCCATCACAACATTTCCATTGCATCAGATGAGAAGAAAAGATGCCAATGGGTAATGGAGCTGAGTAGGAGTTTGGGCAGAGCTGCAGCTTGTCACTGGCAAAAAGAACAGACTAAAGAGAGAGCTGGTTGAGAAAGGTGGCCCCAGGCACAAAAGATGCCTAAACAATAATGAAGAAATGGCTTAAAGTATTCCAAGAGTGGCTGATCTAGGGCCCCAACATCCTCCTCACCCTCCCCATCCAGGTTGCTGGATCACTGAACTGATAATGCAATTTATATCATCCAGCCCTCCAAGTTAAGATTTATGTGGAGAATTCTAAAAGCAAATAGTGTTTCAGTGAATAGGACCAAGGTGGGGGAAGCTCACCTACCTTAAGGACAAATACCAAGCTTGGAGAAGCAATTCAAGATGTGAAAACAGAAAGCTGCAAAGCTCCATAGAACTTATTACAAAAAAACAGAGCAGTGTTCTCAAGGAGCTTAGGAAGAGGGCACTCTTGAAAAACATAGGAAATATATCAATTTTTACATGCAGGTCCTTCATAAGCTTTAAAATATGTTCTCTCTAAAAATTAGATAAAAATAATGAAAATAGCAAAAATAACAAAAATAGCTAACATTTATTGAGCACTCATTATGTGCCAGACAGTGTTCAAAACATTTTACATGTATTTGCTCATTCAGATAACACAGGTAGAATTAAAAGGAAATTGAATGAATTTAAATAAATTAAAATTGAAGCTATAATTGCAATGCCGGCATTTGAATCCATATTAGAAACACCAAAGGGCTGATTTGATACCTGGGAAAAATCAAATCCTTGGCATAGAAGAGAATTATTTTTAAAAGCATAAGAAAAAGGATGACAATTATTAAACATTATGATATCAAAATAAATAAAGCAAAGGCCAATGAAAACATAAGGAGAATATGACAGAAAGACAAAAAAGCAGTAGGCAACTTGCACACATTTCTTCTCATTTGATAGACCAAAGAGATAAAAGTAAATAGGTAATTAGAGATTTCGAAAAGTAAAATGTTAAAGTTAATTTAATAAATATGTATCAAAATTTATACACTGTAAAGAAAATACCTTTTGTATTCAAGTTCTAATAAAGTATATACAAAATAGCATAAACATTAGGTCATGAAAAGTTTCAGATCATTCCAAAAAATCAGAAAGTGAATAGGTCGTATCCTCTATTCTCAAGGCAACAATTTTCTTCCCAAAAGGCAGTAACATAAAAAAAAATAGCAAATGTGGATTTTACAAATTGAGTTACTTGGAAAATGATAATCCTAAAGAAATCTTGGTCAAAGATAAAGGCAAAAATAAATACTATAGAATTCAGAAATTTACAATAAGAATATTAAGTATGGTAATGTATAGCCAAAGCTAAACTCAGAGGCAAATTCTTATCCTTAAATGTTTTTATTCTTAAACAAAAGAAAAATAAGCTAAATACTAAACATAAGAAATTAAATAAGAAAAGCAATGAAAAACTATAGGAAATCAGAGGCAGAAGAAGTAAAAATTAATGTAGATTAATGAAAAATAATTTTTTTACAAGTGAGTTTTTTAAAACTTCAAGGGAAGTGATAAATTTAATACTATGTGGACTACTATGGAATATAGAAAAAGACATTTTCCCAATTTGTTTTATGGGTTTAAACCTGATACTGAAACCTGAGAGTAGGAAATATCAATCTAAATAATATATTAGTGATTTGAATCCTACTGTATGTTAAAAAATTACTATTGTGATTTATTCTAGAAGTATAAAATAGTTTAATGGTAAGAATCAATTAATAAAAGTCACATTGTTATGGTTAATTTTATGTGTCAACTTGTCTGGGTTAAGGGATGCCTAGGCAGCTGGTAAAACATTATTTCTGGGTGTGTCTGTGAGGGTGTTTCCAGAAGAGATCAGCACTGGAATCAGTAGACCATGTAAAGATGATCCTCCCTCACCAATGTGAGTGGGTATCATCCAATCCATTGAGGGTCTTGTTAGAACAAAAAGACAGAAAAAGACAAATTTGCTCTTTCCTTTTGAGCTGGGACATCCATCTTCCCCTGCCCTCAGATATCAAAGCACCAGGTTCTCCAGCCTTTGGACTCTGGGACTTACACTAGCAGACCGCAGATTTTCAGTCCTTTGACCTTGAACTGAGATTACACTATTGGCTCCCCTGTTTTTCAGGCCCTCAGACTCAGACTGAATTACACCTACCACTGGCTCTCCTGGTTCTCCAGCTGGCAGACAGCATATCCTGGGACTTTTCAGCCTGCATAATTATGTAAGTCAATTCCCATAATAAATCTTCTCTTTATCTGTCTATTAATATATATCTATCTAATCTTATTGATTCTATTTCTCTAGAAACCTTGACTAATACACACATTAGTAGATCAAAGGAGAAAAATGATTTAATAAAATATGTAGTTAAATATTTATTTCTGTTAAACATGTTTAATATCTTGGGAATTTGAATCCAGATTGCCTTTACAGTGGCAAAACTATTCATTTGAAACCTATAGCTCACATTATATTAATGTAATGACAGGGATATCCCCATTAAAATCAGGAATACTGTCTGTCATGTTTATTTAAAAGTGATCTTGGGATACAATATTTGGAAAAGAAATATATGTTAAAGGACTCAACAATAAGAAAATGAATGACTCAATTTAAAAATGGGCAAAATATCTGAACAGATACCTCACCAAAGATGATATATAGATTGAACAGAAGCATATAAAAAGATGCTCACCATCACATATTATTAGGGAAGTGCAAATTAATACAACAATGAGATACCACTACATATCTATTAAAATGGCTAAAACCTAAAACACTGATGCCAAAAACAGTGATGTGAAGTAACAGACTCTCATACATTGCTGATGGAAATTCAAAATGGTACAGCCACTTTGGAAAACAGGTTAGGTGTTTCTTATAAAACTTAACATAATCTTACCATTTGATCCACCAACTAACATCCCTGGTATTTGTCCAAATGAGTTGGAAAATGTATTACCATGCAAACTTGAATACAAATAGCAGCTTTATTTATAATTGCCCAAACATGGAAACAACCAAGATATCCTTCAATAGGTGAACAAATAACTAAACTGTTGTACATCTATACAATAGAATATTATTCAGCACTCAAAACAGATGTGCTATCGAGCCACAAAAAGACATGGGGAAACCTTAAAGGCATATTTCTAAGAGAAAGACACCAATCTAAAAGGCGATATGTTGCATGATTCCAACTAAATGGCATTCTGGAAAAGGCAAAACTATGGAGGCAATAAGAAGATCAGTGGTTGATAGGGGTTCAGGGAAGGAGGGAGAGATGAATGGGTGGAGCACAGAGGAATTTTAGGGCAGGGAAACTATTCTGTATGATACTATAATGGTGGTTACATGACATTACACATTGGTCAAAACTCATAAAACTTCAATGCAGTGAGCCCTAATATAAACTATGGACTTTGGTTGTTATGAATATCTTGATGTTTGTTTATTGATTATAACAAATATACTACAGTGATGCAAGATATTGTGGGGGAGGGTGTGTGTGTGTATGTGTGTGTGTGTTGGGGGGTGGAGATATGTGTGACTTTTCTGTACTTTCCCCTCACTTTTGCTGTGAATCTAAAACTGCTCTAAAAAGTAAAGTCTATTCATTTGAAAACAAAAACAAAAGTGATACTAGAAGTTCTAACGTGATGAGATAAGAAGAATTAAAAAGTTGACATATTGTAAGAGGGGTTCAAAATTATCCTTATTTGTAAATTTGTAAATGTAAACAAGCTGAAAACAAAATGGAAATTAATATGAGTACAATAAGTTGCTTGGCTATAAAATAAATATATAGAAGTTACTTTACTATATACTAGTAAAAACTAGAAAGAAAATGCTAAATTAAAGATTTCATGGACAATGGTTACTAAAAATAGAAAAATATTTATAATCTTATCAAACATATGTACACCTATAGGAAGAAAAATTTTAAGAACTTTCAAAATATATTTCAAAACTTAAGTGAATAAAATACCATTTACTAGATGAAAATTTCAAGATTTTGAAGATTACTATTCTTCAAAACTTTAAATTTAAATTCAATTAATATCAAAATTCCAATGGGACTTATTTAAAGATGAAAAAAGGATAATCAAATTTATCTGGAAAAATAAAATTTCAAAACATGTATAGCCAAGTGCATTTTGTAAAAAAAAGAAAGAAAACCTAATAGGCTATTGGATACCTTGCTCTACAAAGTATTAAATAAGGTTTTTCAAGTAACAGTGATTCAAATGGCATGATATGAGCATGGCAGTGGGCAAAGTAATGAAATATAATGCAAATTCCAGAAACAGACCCAAGGACAAAGAGGTATTTAGTACATGATATATGTAGCATTGCAAATCAGTCATCAAAATGGATTGTTCAGAAAGTGATGTTCATAAAGCTCACTAACCATTTGAAAAAGTCTATACACACACACACACACACACACACACACACACAGAGTCATGTACTGCATAATGATGTTTCAGTCAATGGTGGACCACATATATGATGGTAGTCCCATAAGATTATAATGGAGCTGTAAATTTCCTGTTGCCTAGGGAGGTTGTAATGTTGTAGCACAACACATTACTCATGGGTTTGTGGTGATGCTGGTACAAAGAAACCTACTATGCTGCCAGTCATATAGAAGTCGACCATGTACAATTTTGTACAATGCACAGTGCATAGTACTTGATAATACACAACTGTTACTGGTTTATGTATTTACTATATTATACTTTTTTATTGTTATTTTAGATTGTAGTCCTTCTACTTATTAAAAAAAAAAAGTTAACTGTAAAATAGCCTCAAGCAGGTCCTTCCAGAGGTATTCCAGAAGAAGGTATTGTTCTCATAACAGATGACAGCTCTGTGCGTGTTATTGCCCCTGAAGACCTTCCAGTGGGACAAGATGTGGAGGTGGAAGACAGTGATATTGATGATCCTGACCCTGTGTAGGCCTAGGCTAATATGTGTGTTTGTGTCTTATTTTTAACAAAAAAATTTGAAAGGGAAAAAATACAAAAATTTTAAAATAGAAAAAAGCTTTGAGGATATAAAGAAAGGAAATATTTTTGTACAGCTATATAATGTGTTTTAAGCTAAGTGTTATTATAAAAGAGTCAAAAATTTAAAAATATTAAAAAGTTTATAAAGTAAAAAAATTACAGTAGGCTAAGGTTAATTTATTATTGAAGAAATTTTTTTTTTTATAAATTTAGTGTGGTCTAAGTGTACAATGTTTATAAAATCTACAGTAGTGTACGGTAATGTCCTAGGCCTTCACATTCAGTCACCACTCACTCACTGACTCACCCAGAGCAACTTCCAGTCCTGCAAGCTCCATTCATGGTAAGTGCTCTATACAGGTGTACCATTTTTAATTTTTTTACCATATTTTTACTGTACCTTTTCTATGTTTAGATATGTTTAGATTAATGAGTACTTACCATTGTGTTACAATTGCCTACAGATTCAGTATAGTAACATGCTGTACACATTTATAGCCTAGGAGCAATAGGTTATTCCATATAGTCTAGGTGTGCAGTAGGTCATACCATCTAGATTTGTGTAAGTACATTCTATGATTTTCACACAAGGACAAAATCTTCTAATGACGCATTTCTCAGAACATACCCCCATTGGTAAGTGACACATGACTATACATCAACTTCTTATTTTATCAACTTTCTTATTTTACATACTAAGAAAAAAAAACACTTGAATGTTTTTAGAGTTAAATGTAAAAAAATAATAATAACAATCACAGCTTAAGTAGACAAATGCGTTTAAATGGTTATTGAAGTTCAAGAAGAGATTATTATATCTTCTATGTATCAGTAAATTCCATGTTCACAACTAGAAGAAAAATAGGGAAAGAGTTGTAATATATATGGACAAAAAAGGATGAATAAGTTTATTATATAAGGAACTCTTATGCTCTAAAATATGAAGTATGAAAACTTCTATTAGGAAATAGCATTGGATTTTTTTTTTAATCCCAAAAAGCATGAAAAAAATGTATAGTACTCAGTGTTAATGTGGGTGTACAGGGGAAATGGGTGTTGTGTTTCTGTAAGACAATTTGTCAATATGTATCAAAAATCTTAAAAAATATATAGCCTTTGACCAAGTAATTTCTTTCTAGGAATTTCTTATAAAGACATTCTGGTTTATAATGATGAAATTTAGGAAACTGCACTGTGCCCAACAATATGGGATTTATTAAAAAGATTATGGTATATAATATCATGGAGTATTTTTCAGCTTCTAAAAAACTCAAAGAATACTTATGTTGGAGTCAGTATGCTCACAATGTACTCGTAGCAAAAAGAAAAATCAGAAATATTACAAACATATAAAGAGTAAAATTTCAATTTTCTGGGAGGAAAAGGGCACGTGTGCGTGTTAGTATCTGTATAGTCATTATTTCTGGGGAATGAGATTATAGGTGTTTTTAATTTTCTATATTAGTGTTTATTTTTTCCCCAACTCTTTACATTTCATAATCAGAAAAGAAATACAATAAATATTATACAGGTAAGCCAAGCAAGGAAGCAAAATGCTAGGGATTCCACAGTCACATAGGGAGCAAGAGCCGGGACTTTAGACCCAGAGGCCGGCAAGTCCCAAGGGCAACACACAGAACAAGCCAGGCTGGGAAGGTGGCAGAATACCTGAGTCCTTGTTCCCTCTCAGGCTTGGCTGGCAGATGGCGGGAGAGCAATCTAGGCAGTCCAGGGACTAAAACTGTGGCCAAATTGGTTCAGGCCCAGATGTCCTGGTCCTGGCAGGGCAATGGAGAAATTGCATCTGGGTAACAGGGTCACAATAAAAGAAACTGTAAATTTGGGACATGCAATCTGAAGGTGGCATTGAGTGTTGTCCACTTTTATTAGCATATTCAGATTTTGAGTTCTGGGGCCAAATTGCTTTTGTCTTCTTAAGATGGCTTTTATGGAGTAAACTCTAAGTCAGACTTTGATTCTCCTCTTGTGTCCCTTCTCCAACTTTTTCCAAAGAGATTTTCATCTTCCCTCCGTATTCTCCTGTTCAGCGTTGCCTCTTTCTGAAATATAAATGGACACTTACACATGTGCATACTCACATACATACATACACACCACTCGTGCCCAGATAGCTCTGTTTTTTAGTGTCGCCTCCAGTGATGACGGTAGTGGGTTTTGGTCACGCATTCATCCATTCAGCAAAGTTTTATTGAACACTTGCTACTTGCCAGGACTGTGCTCCACTGATGAGAGAAAAATGAGCAGAGGCAAATACACACCTCCAGCTCCTGGAGTTTCTTACAGTCTGG
This sequence comes from Daubentonia madagascariensis, assembly GCA_023783475.1. Lineage (NCBI taxonomy): Eukaryota > Metazoa > Chordata > Mammalia > Primates > Daubentoniidae > Daubentonia > Daubentonia madagascariensis. The sequence continues at coordinate 18,835,995 of JAKFHU010002573.1, read as the reverse complement.
TAGAGTGGCAGAGACAATTATTAATCAATAATTGCACGAATGAATGAAAAGTCATCCTTATTCATGCATTGATTCTAAAAACATTTAGAATATGCTGTTTTCCTAAGAGTTGGTGACACACAAGAGGAGATGCTCGTGGACTCTGCCCTTGAGATGCTTCTGAGGAGCAGGAAAGCCAGGACGCGAGCATCTGCAGAGCACCTCCTAGGGACCAGAGCCTTGTTAGGCCGTTAAATCTTCACTGCCCCAGAAGGTAGATATGATTGGCCCCATTTTAAAGATGAGACAATCCAGGCTTACATTGAAGGTCATATGGCCAGGATTTGACTTTAGGCCGGTCCAGCTGAAAAGCATGTCACATCCAAATTGCAACTGTGCTTATGTTTTTCTCCTTGTGAAGAAGTACAAACATAAGTAGCTACGCTAGAGAATAGGACGTAAAGACATTAAGTAGCTATACTGGAGATTAGTCATTATGTGCTGAGAACAATGTGGGCTGCCATTGGAACCCAAAACAGAGGGAGTATACAGCGTGATGCCCCTAGCAATTGCTCTCACCCTAAGCTGGGCCCTGGAAGTGGGAGAGGCCCCAATATGCTCAGACAACCTTTCTGGTTATTCTCTGTCCACACTCACCTGCAACATCTCCAGGCATGGAGAAACTGCTTGCACAATATACACTTTCCATTGGCTTTGCCCAGGCTTGAATGAGCTGAAATATATCAAATTGTTAATGAGAAATGCAAAGCACAAATAGCACTTTACAGAAGAATAACAAGGAGGCAAATTTGACCATAAGTCAGCAAGCTTAAAGGCAAGAGGTTGACTGTGGTTAGTATCATGTGTATTCCCCTCAAAGAGGCCCATAAAACTTCTTTGATTTGCAGAATTAAACTGTAGTTTGCATGTAAACAAGACCTTAATGTTTCCTGGAAGATTCCCCGAATTTTAAAATAACAATCTTGAAAACAGAAACCAAACATCAGTGCCTACAAATGCTGTGAATTGTAATTTATGTATCTTTAGACATTAAAAACCACCTAGCTTTGTTAGAGCGAAATGTATCCATTAACATTGCTATTGAATATGCAAAACTGTGTCAAATCACAAATACTATGTAGGAGGTGGTGCCAACCTGCTGCTTTTAGCACTTGGTTCACATTTATGGGCCAAAAATGAGTTAACATAGAAATGTCTTTGTAGAAGTGGCAGTGAGAATTGTTCCTGGGAAGATATGTTGAGCTATATGGAACTCAGAAAAAATATTGACTTAAAAATAGATTTTTATTGTAATAATTTACATATGGCAAAATGCACAAAGTCAGGACTGTTTAGTTTGCCTGTGAAGTGGCTTAAATACCAAAATTGTGTTGGCTTGAGTAACTGAAAGTTCTAGGGCTTCAGAGATAGCTGGACACAGGGACTCAGGAAATGGAGTCTGAATGGGCCCTTTCTGTTTCTCAGCTTTGCTGCCTTCTTTCTTTGTTGGTCTCAGCCATCCTGTATCTCTATGCCCCAAGCAAGTCTACATTTGTATTTTCCTGAGTTTAAGTCCAGACAAAACCTCCTTTTTCTAGCAGTTCCAACTAAAGTCAGAGGCTTGCATCTCTTTGGTTTGGATTGGGTACATGCCTTTCTAAGAAACAATTATTGCATCCAGGCATTTGGAATACACTGAATGGCTTAAGAAGTGGATTGTGTGCCCATCCATGGAGCCGGCAGTAGAGTCAGTTCCATCCTCCCACATGCAGGGGGGAAGAGGGTAATCAGGCAGCTAGTACCAGAAAAGGGGGGAAAGGATATGGGACAAGAAAATCAACAAATGTCCACAAAAACTTGGAACGAAGCTTTGATCTCTTCCTGTGTGAAGTGTGATGATGACAGTAACTAACATCATTATTATTGCTTATTAAGCACCTACTCTATTCCAAGTGCTCTGCTAACAATCCTTACCACAATACCATATGTTAGGTGTGATTAGGACCATTTTACTAATGATGAAACTGAAGCTCAAAAAAGGTTAAATGGATGGCTCAAACTGCAGAGCTAGTAGGGGAGGAAGCCAGGACTTTAACTCAGGTCTATCTATCTCCGGATCCTAGCTCTTTCCATTGTGCCTGTCCCTAAGGAAGCATTTCCTATTTCTGTCTTAATAGAAAAAACAGGCTGTGTGTGTATCTCTGTAGAGAACTGGGAGACAGATGGATAAGATGGCAAATTATAAGGGGAAAGAGGATGCTTTCAGAGTGGTCACCCCACAGGGTCAGTATGCCCCACCAGCAGCACGTTCTGCATCTCAGGAACAGCCCAGGCCCATCTGTGGCTGGGAGACCCCATCTGGGTGGCTCTGTGAGGTTGGTGGGCAGTCTTCCAATCATGCATATTTCTATGGCTTTGTTTTTCTTGTCAAATTCCCAACAGCTGCGGGACTTATTAAGCCAGAATCGTGTTGCATATTCATCAGATGACTTGTTAATCATCTGCCAAGCCCCTCTGGAGAGCAGGAGTCCAGGAGCTCAAATGAAGAATCGCAGACAGCATGTCCTCACCCGCTCTCCTGAGCAGTGTGTTATTGGCAATTATATTATATAAAAGTTTTCAGGAAAGTAGGTTTAAAGCAGAGGGAGAGTTTGCTGTTCATGGGCACAGCATGCTTTCCTTTTGATCACCTACCTGTTATCTGCCTCTGTCCCCACTATATAGGCAAAGGGGGGATACTCTCTAGTTTACAGGAGGGAAAACTGAGGCCAAGAGCATGCATGGTGGAAAGCTTGGATATAGGGAACATTTCAAAGGTCTCTTGGCCTTCCATTCAGCATCCCTAGTGGTAGGGGTCTTTTATCTGGGCTCTGCTGCTAAGAAGCTGATCATTTTTTTTTCTTTAAGAAGCTGATCATTAAAAGTACATGTGATTCTCTAAGATGCATGCCCTTTGTCTTTTTAGTTCACAACAAACCCCAAGTTCCTAGAACAGTGCCTGGGACATAGAATAGATTGAAAAAAAAAATGTTGAATGAATGAATCCAAGTTCTCCAGGCCCCAGGTGGACACCTTACCTATAGTACCCAATGATCAGAGCCTAGTCCAAGCTTGCCAGGACTACCAGGAGTGATGCCCACCCCGTGCCCTCCCAAGGGTCCCCAGTGGATGCAGCTGACTCCTACAAGCTCAGTCTAATTGCAACCCCTCCCATTCAAGGTGCTGCTTCTCAGCAGGGCTCACCATGGCTGCCACACCATTGCTTCTGCTGTCACTGTGCTCTCCCTTCACTATTTACCCTTAAGGATGGGCTCAGCCACTGCCTTAATTCTTCAAAAGCACGGGTAATATCAGGGTGAGGTGTTTCACAACAAGTTTCCTTTTCTGTGGAATCAGCTGGATGACAATAGGGCCTAGTTCATGGTAATTATCAGGAGTACATCAGACACCTGTGAAATATCAGGCTGCCACACAGAAAATACATAAGGACAGTGACTATTGTCATCGAGAGGTACTGGTTAAGAACACAGACTCTGGAACCAGATTGCTCTGCTATTTAATAACTGATCTTCGGCAAGTTATATGAGCTCCTTCTGCCTCAGTTTCCTTGTCTATAAAATGGGAGTAATAATAGAATTTGCTTATACGGCTGCTATGGGGTTTAAATGAATCATTATCTGTAGAGAAGTTAGAACATTGCCTGATATATGATAAATGCCATAAAAGTGGTGGGCGCAGTGATACCCAGGAAAACTCAGCACCAGATATCACCAGATATCAGAAGTTGCTGTTCCTGGAATCCAGTACTCTCTGGGGCCCCCATTTTTCCTGCTTACCTCTTAGTTCTCACTGTGCCCCCACTTGGGAATTCATCATCCCTAACACACCCAGCCTTTCCCAAATTCTGGGTCCCCAACCTCTCTTCAGACCTTGCCGGAGGAAGAACACAAACTGGTAGAGCTGAGACGCTGGCTGTTAGTGCTTGGTCTACAGTAAAAATGGCCTGCACACTATCGACTGAAATTCTGAAAATCTCTGAAGCATCTGCATTGGGATTACTTCTTGGGTTCTGGTCTTCCCCAGGAGAACAAAAATGGATGGACACAGGAATAAAATCACCCAAATAGTTCCTCCACGACAGAAGGAGGGGAGGTCCTGCGCTAAGAAGGAACAAATTTCATCACTCATCCTAAAGTACAGAAACTACTTGTGACACCCAGGATGTTTTTACAATAATTTGAAGGTGCAGATTCTATTTCCAGGTACAGGAAGGCAATTGCCGGTAACTTTAAAATAGAAGTTTGCCCTACAAGGAGCATTTTATGGCAGTGGTTCTTAAAGTGTAGTTTCTGGACCAGCAGCATGAGCTGGGAATTTGTTAGAAATGAAAATTCTCAGGCCACACTTAGCAATTGTTCATAGCACATCCAGTTAAATAAACTCTTGACGACATGCATATCACCTCCAATAGAATTTATTTACTATCATGTTTTCAGAAGTCAGCAACCTGCCTGGGACATGTGCCTATTCTCACTGCAGGCCTGTAATGTCGGGGTTCCTAGTGTGAAACTATACCTGGCGTTTCATTCTTTCTTCAGGGCCACGAGCTTAATGTCACCCACTTGTTCACCTTAAATAAGACATCTTGGCATATTAATGACCTATCGGCCCATGAGCACACATGATGGTGGTGTCATGCATTTCATATTTTTTAATTTGAGGGGATGCTGTGATCAAACATGGCCGTCAAGGCCTTGACACAGTTAAGTGAACTATAGTTGAGCTTAACTGGAGTGTTCCTTTTTCATCTCAAAACCGTGAATTGTTAATTAATCCATGCTCGATGGATATAATAAAAAAAAAAAAGACACATACAGGTACTCATAATCCCTCTCACCATGTATAATTAGCTCTGCAACCCCCCTCACCTCACACTATCCTAATATTTGGATGTATATAGGATTTTTATTTTACCAAACCCCTAAAACAAGAAATATTTATTAACTATAGCTGAGGTATTCTCTCCCACTCTCTCTCTATATATATATGGGCATATGTTATCAAATCTAAGTATAAATTCATCTAGAACTAAGCTTTAGCTCAACTTCTAATTAAATAATTTTTTAGATAAGATTCATTAAAAATCAGGGTTTATGGGATTAAGCTTTAAAAAAAATTTTTTTTTTTTTGCTTCCTAGTAAGTTTACTAAAAAAACCTTCCAATACTGACAGCACTTAAACTTAGCAATCATTCAGACTTACTGAATCAGGGACTCTGAGTGTGGGATCTCGCAGTTCTGTATTTTAACAAGCTTTCCACATGACCCTAAATGCCTACTCAAGTTTGAGAACAGCCGTTTTACAGTAGTCTTGATCCTGAAAAGCCCAGACTTCACTTAGCCCTTCCGGTCTGTTGTCCTGAATGCTGAGTCTTGTAGGCTTTGCTGATTGCCTATCACCCCATCCCGCACTGGTATGTCATCCTCCTCTGCTGGGCCTTACCTCTGTCCTGTAGGGCCCAGTCCTCCATTAGTTCTGACGGTTTCTCTCTGTCCCCATGGGGAAGCACAATAGTCTAGTGGTTAAGTGAACAGTCGTCAGAGGCAGACAGTCCTGGTGTGACTTATATCCCAGGCCAATTGTTTTCCTCTGTACCCATCAATTCCTTCATCTGTAAAATGGGCATAATAATAGCTACTCATTGACTCTGAGGTGTTACTGAGTTATGTGAAAGCACATTTATGTGAAAGTTGGAAGTAACATGGCAGCTGTGTGTAAAATGAACAGCCTGCAGATATCCCTCTAGTTTTTATTCTAACTTGCCACACAATAAACAATAGATCAGCTAGCCCCACACTTTGCTGCACATTAAAATCCCCTGGGTAGATGTTAAAACTCTGATGCTCACGCACTACCCTCATGGACAATTAGGGTATCTCTGGGGGTGGACATTAATATTTTTGAGGCAAGAAGGTAGTTAACAGTCATCGGAAGAAGGAAGTTAACATTCATCAGAAAAAAAGAAGGTAGTTAACACTCATCAATATAAATCTCTGGGGGTGGACATTAATATTTTTTAAACTCACCAAGTGCTGCTGAGTTTGGGAAACTTTGATCTAGATTTCTTTTTAGTCTCTCAGAAAATGGAGTGAACCTTGCAATTTGGCACTAGAGTAGGAAATGACACTGTTGTAATAAAGACCATCTTGTCTATAAGGGTTTTGTGCATATGTGTCCTGCCCTGTCAGCCCAACCAGAACGAAAGTGCCAGGAGAGCTGGTCAGGGCTCAGACCTCGTTGTCTTCCCATCCCCAAGCCTGGAGAAATATGTGGCTTGCATTCAGCAGTTGCTTGTTCAGGGTGAATTGATTGAAAGAGTAAATAGGCTTCTGCTGGTAGAAGGGGGCACCCACCCAACATTTCAAAGAGGTTCAAGGCTAAGAATAAGGGCTCTGAAGCCAGAGTGTGTTAGTTTGTGGCCAAGATCTAACACTCACTGTGTAACCTTTTACAAGTTACTTGACTTCTCTGTGCCTCAGTTTCCCCATCTGTAAAAGAGAACTAATAATAAGACCTACCTCTTAGAGTTGTTGTGAGGATTAAATGAAATAACACGTGTGAAGTACTTAATACAGTAGTTGGGACATCAATAAATGTTGCCTGTTACTATTGTTGTTATCTTGGAGACTTGTTCTAACCTGCCTCAGAGTCTGGCAATGGGCCTAAATGACAAGCTGGTGTGATCATAAGATCTGTCTTTACTTCTTAGTTTCCGTAGTTGGGGATCTATGATGCAGCATTGCTTTATCTCAAATTCTGTGATGCTTCAGCATATTGTTTATTTATTTATTTATTTTTTTAATTACTCGATACAGTGCCTGACACACACTAGGACTCAATAAATGTTTGAATGAAATAGTAAATGAATGGATGAGCTGAACTAAAATGAACTATGCTTCTATCTTATCCACTACCGGTTGTCCCTGTAAGAGTCAGAGAAGGGAAAGTGTCTATTTCAAAGATAATACAAATACAGGATTTGTATTTGTACAGGATTGTATTCAAAGATTCAGGGATGAGGAGAAAAGCAGACACCCCCAGCACTTTGTTGTTTAAATCATCACAGCATGCCTTATGTAATTGCTGACACCGGCTTCCGAGAAGCCTGACTTACTGTTTCAGATCAATTTTTTCTGGCTGTTTATTTTTGTAAAGCTTCCTCATTTCAGCCTTGCTGGGTCCCCATGTCATCCTCACTAATTTATTCAGTTATCAAAGTGACAGTACCTAATTATAAGCTATAGTGAATCAAGTCTAGAAAGGGACTCTGTAGCAAGATCTCCCACTGTCTGATCAGAGTCTTAAGTCACAGTGTGGCGCAGATGCTCCCTGCTTCTTGGACGCATAGGCTTAGCTGCCCAGTCTGTGGCCATGCCATAATGCACTTCTCTTAAAGACCTTACAGGTTCTGCTTGGACTAATGGGTTTGTTTACCTCTGAAAGGGAATATAAACCTTTTTGGGGGTGCATTTAACTAGGAGTTTGAGAAATCCAAAACTTGTATAGCCTGGAAACTGGGTAAATGGTTGGTGGCAGTCAAACTGAACTCCAGCAGACAGTGGATCTTAGTGGTTTTAAAAGAAGAGGCTTTGAGTCAGACATGCTTGGTTTGGATCCCACCTCCTCTCCTGACACAGTTCTGTGGCCTAGGCCAGGGTCACATAAAATGTAGTTCACAGACCACTGCCAGTCCACACACTGCGTCTTACCAGTCAGGCAGGAGAAAAGGAGTTTGAACCAGAATGTAAATCAGCTACATCACCGAGCATACTACTAGTTCAGCTGAAATTTTTTTCTTTTTTCAATGACAAGACTTTCTCAGTTAAGGTAACAGTATGTTGAGTTACATTCTAATGTAAATTTCTTATTCCCTCACTGACTGATAACAGAATTCATGGAGAACACTTTGAGTAACACTGACCCTAGGGCAAGTCACTTAATCTTTCTGAGGCTGAATTTCCTCATCTGTAAAATAGGGAATATGATTCCTATTAAATTATAGGGCTCCTGTGAAAATGGAATGAGCTGTGGCACACCAAATGCTCAGTACGATGCCTGGTACATAGCAAGTACTCAACAAACGGGAGCTAATATTAGTCTGGATAAAATAATCCTAATATAGGCAGTCCCCAGGTTACAGACAAACCAACGTATGGCATCCCATACTTACAAACAGGCTCCCAAAGCGCTCCATAAGGATAATTTATAATTAAATAATTAAATTAGTAATCTGGGAACTAGTTTCTTCCACGCATGTAAACAAACTGCATGGCATAAGCGGTTCGTGACACAGCATCCTTACACTAGTGGCCAGGTTCGTAGACAGACAGAGAAGCTGCTGCTGGAAACACAAGAACATGAAGAATCAGAAGATCCAGAGCCAAGAAAGTCTACAACAAAGGATTGAGCTGAAGCCTTTCATCTCATTGAAGCAGGATTTGCTAAGCTTGAGGAGCACGATCCTAATATTGAGCGGTTTACAAAGGTTTAATGTGCGGTTAGTGAGAACATCAGCTGCTACAAGGGCATTTATGATGAAAAAAAGAAAAAGGTTGTGCAAACAACCCTAGATACCTTTTTCAAGAAGCCGACTTCAGGGGTAGCTCCCTCTCCAGCCACGGAATCAAATCCTGAAGTCTCTGCCTCCCACTCGGTCCTCTCCAGCACCATCTCCATCGTTACCTTCCGATGAATGTTAACTACCTTCTTGCCTCAAAAATGTCCTTCCAGCAAGCAAGACATCAGTACAACATTAGGGGAGTGTTAACCTTTAATATTCTTTTTTTGAAACCTCTCCTAACTCCTGTCTAAACTCTTTGTATGAGTTTTCTTTTATTTTCTGCTCGTTTGACTTAAAGAGCACAATATTTTCTGTATCTTATTATTGTAGTATAGGAGTATCATTATTATTATTATTACAGTATTACACTGTATTATTATGACCACATAGGAGCATTTATAGTATTGTTATTTTTATTACTGTTCATGCACCGTTCATCAGGAATCTGAGTTACATACAAATCCGACCTAAAGAAGTTCTCAAAAACATATCTCATCCATAACCCCTGGGGACCACCTGTAGTTCCATAGGATGTTAATACTGTTATTTAAAACAACAACGTGTATTCACAAAACAAAGGATTCCATAGACAAATATGTTTATTAAGCTGATTGTGCTCTAGGAGATAGAACAAATTCATCACACATATATGCCATGTTTCTGAGTCTTTGGGAGCAGAGCTAATTTATTTTTGAATCTCCAAAGCCATCAAATGCTGTGCTCAATAAATATGTGGAAAACCTGAAGGCATATTTCACCTTACAACGAGCTGTCCTGGCACCAGTAGACCCAAGACTGTTCCTAGTATCTTATTTCTCCTGTTTCTATCCCCTGGCCTGGCTTTCTTGAGCATGAGTGATTGTCACTTCTGGGTTAGCTCTTGCTGGCTGCAGGCGCCCTCCCGTTACATCCCCTATACCTTTCTTCTTGAGTCACTTTTAACATTCTGGCAGCAAGAACCCTTTATTTTAGCTGCAATTTCTCTGAACATCCAAGAAAACTTTTGGCACTATGACTCCAGCAAATGATTTTTTAAGGGCTAACTGATCTGGAGTAAGGAGACAGTTCTTTTCAGGAAGTCACAAGTCCTTGGGGGCAGAAAGACACAGGGTAAAGTTTCCCCATGAAATCTCAAAGGGACCCTTGGAAAATATGCAGAGGTAGAACTGTGCCCTAAACCAGAAATTTTCAAGCATTTTCATCTTACAACCTTCTGTCATGTTTTTCCAGTACAAAACTTATTAACTCTACTTATTAAATCCATATAGCCTGTAATCCAGGGGATAGAGAGCTCCTGTCTCGGAGAACCTTATTATAAAATCTCAGAGTCATCTGCCCATCCTGGAACAGGGCAGTGAGTGTTTTAGTCTATCTGGGCTTAGACTGGGCAACTTATAAACAACAGAAATTTATTGCTCATAGTTTTGGAGGCTGGGAAGTCCGAGATCAAGGTGCCAGCACATTTGGTGTTCCATGAGAGCCCTTTTCCTCATAGATGGCTCCTTTCACTGCATTCTTACATGGTGGAAGGGGCAAATAAGCTCCCTTCGGCCTCTTTTATAAGGGCACTAATCTCATTCATGAGGGCTCTTCCCTTATGACCTAATCACCTCCTAAAGCCCTCACCTCTTAATACTGTTGCATTGGAAATTGGGTTTCAACATATGAATTTGTGGGGGATACAAACATTCAGATGATAGCAGTGAGTCTTAATGAGCAACCAGGGCTGAGTCATGTGACACTCCTGCCCATTCCCCTTGGAGCCAGGATATTGGGGAGTTGTGATCTGAAGCCCCACTGAAACTCCTTAGAGTTGGGGAATGTCCAGTTCTTCAAAGGAGGCAAGAGGCTGTTGGAAATGAAGGAGGGAAGAAAGGGTGGGCCTATTAACAGAACAAATGTGCATTAGAGAATATTGCTGGGAGAGGACAATGCTTCCCAGAAGGACTAATCATGGAACTTCAAATAGACGTGAGGGAGCAAATTCAGGGGGACGGGTCTTATAGGGGTTACTTAAATTACTCAATATGGGTGACACCTTTCTGTCTAAGAAAACGGCTAGTCTCACTTATTCAAACTACAAACTCAACGACCATCTAAAAAGAAAAGCCATGTTCCCCCCATCTTCAACATAAATGTGCATTTTCTCATCACTAACTTGGCACTGCAGAGGAACTCAACTCTCATCTCTCTCTGGCATCTCTCTTAAAACGTCTGTCACATAATACATGTTTAATGAATATTAGTTATTTCTGTCATTTTGACTTAGGTTGTTACAATACAATCTCATTAAATAGTCATAATAACCTTATATATAGTGACTTCTGTTTTCCTGTGAGGAAACTGCAGCTCAGACTTTGTGAGTTGCTTAAGACCATACCTCTAATAACTGGTGGGGCTGGTGTTACCCAAGTTTGTCTGACTCTAAAGCCAAAGCTCTTGGACTTCTACATAACTAATTCAATCTCTGGTAGTTGGCAGAGGAGAAAAGAAAAATGTCTTTGTGACCCACCTCCAGTTTCAGCTCCATAGAAGTAATTCATGCTACCCTGGCCTTCAGGTACGGTCTTACCATCATTATGAAGGAGGCCCTTATTTAATTTTTAAGACTGTTGAGCAGAGTATGTTGTCTTGACATCTCAGACCAATCATATACAACAAAATTTCCCCACAGACATTTTTTGCTCAAATACAGATGCTGTATCCTATTTAATTTAAAAGGCAGACACAAGATTGGGCTAGTTTTCAGCAGTTCCATTTGGTCCTTTATCCGTAGCTTTTTGTTAATAATAATCTCTTCCTGGGTTGTGGATAATTTCAGCATTACTGAAGCTCCAGGTTATCTCATTTCTGTTGGTGCTGGTTGTCTGTGCTTGTTCATTTTCTACCACCTGCCAAGATGTTCATTTTCATTTTGTCTGTGTCAACAGCTTGAGAGCCTTGAAAGATGTAACCAAGATTTATAAAGAAAAAAAATATATCAAATTCCCTCCAGTGACAGTGATTTTTTTTCCCTCTACTTACTTGAATCTTAAGTCCTAAATGATTTGCATCTAAGTTTGAAAATGTGAATAACACTTGTAAGGGCAGGTGAATTGTTTGTTTAAAAACCTTTGGGTCAGAAAGTTCAGTGGGAACCAGGAGTCCGTGTCCTGGGTCTCTTTTTTGGAACTTCGTGATTCTCTTTCCTGCACTTTGACTCCTTCTAGCCTCCCTCCCTGGCTCCCCCAGTCTCTATCCCTTCTCAGGTTCCTGTCTGATGTCTTAGGATGTTTCAGCTTTAAGGGAAAGCTTAAAATGTAAGGACATTTGTCTCACATGACAGGAAATCCGCACATTGGTCAGTTCCAGGTTGGTTAATTTAGCAGCTGAAGTTATTTCCTCTTTGGTCCTGCCCTCCTGGCTTGATCCTTAGGCTTGTCTTCTTCTTGTTGCAAGGTGGCTTCTGGGTTCCAGGTATCATGACCAGGTATCACATTAGACAAGCTGGCTAACAGAGATGGACACTTTTGTGCCTCTTTTTATCAGTAAGGGACACTCACTCAGATGCCCCCACCCCTCACTACTCAGTGGCCAGAGCTATCCCCAGGCCTATGTCTAAACCTTGCAGGGGGTGTGGAATAACCTTCATAGCTTTAGCCTAATGAGGATTTATGTCCTATGGCTGGAAAGAGGCCCTACCCTGAACACCTAACCATATGGAACATAAAGATGAACAAAATCTTTGTTCCGTCACCCAAAGAAAATAGTGGGGATGGACTAGGTCACGTCTGCCTCAGTATCTCTTAGGCAGACTCCTAGTTGTGTCTTATGGCCTTTGCTATGATCAAAAGGGCAGCAAATCCCAATTATTTATCTTTAGCTCAGATTTCTTTTGAGAATCAAATGAGAAACTCCAAATATCTGCTTGGCTATTCCAATTAGATATATAGATCTTCCTTTTGAATAACTGATATTCCCCCAATTACATAACAGACATCCCAGCATTATTTCCTGGAAAATAGCACATTCCTTTTTCATCTGCGTCCTCCATTTCTGGAACTATATTCAGGCTTCTGGAACCCTCACCAGAGGTTAATTGAATGAATAAAAGTCATGCCAATGAATCTCATTCTCTGCTGCATGTCATGGGCATCTTTCAGAGGTCATTGTTTTTGTATTATGCTTTATGAGAGCAGAATTCCTCACCGAAAGAGGCAGAAAATACAGGAAGTCCTTGCTTTGCATGGTATTGTGTGACACTAAAAATAACCACGGAACCTGTAACCACAGAAAATGATCTTAATAATCAATGGGAAAATTTATGATTGTTCCATGACCTTTAAAAATTTCTATCAAAGCATTAAAAGGTCTTTTACTGCCACTTATAAATGTATAGGGAAATGTAAAAAAATAGTGACACTAATATTTATTTAGCACAGTGTTATTAAAAATATCAGAAACATTCAGAATTAAAATATTTTATTTCTTATAAAAAAAGTTATAAAAAGCACTTTGAACAGTGCCTACCTTCTTGTCATTGTATTAAATATTTCACAACATCGTAAGTACAAAGGACAAAATACTGGAAGTTAATCCAAACTTGGCAAGAAGTATGGTAATCCACTAAGGCACAGAAAAGATGTTCACTCATATCATAACTTATGTTAGGGTTATTAAGTATGAAATGTCTGATTTTCTTAAGTACTAAGTTGATATCTCTGACATTTCATTTGACACTTCTTGTTTTATTTTTATTGTGAAGGTACAGCCTCAGTCTTTCAAATGCATGCTTCTGATTATGTTTTACATTTTTTTAGAGCAATTTTTGTGAAACCATGGATAAGTCAAAAATTCATGTTATTTTTTTAAAAAATGAGTTCCATCGTGGAACTAATGCTGCGCAGGCAGCTAGAAGTATTAACAAAGTGTTTGGGAAGGATGTGGCTAATGAATGCATAGTATGTCGATGGTTTGAGAAGTTCTGTTATGGTGATTTTAATTTTGAAAATGAGCCACGTGGGCAACCTGAGACCAAGGTGGATAACGATGAGCTAAAAGCTATAGTGGAAGCAAATCCACCTCAACCTACAGGTGAATTAGCAGCAAGGTTTGACGTTACTATTCCAAAAATATTGGACCTTTTGAAACAAATTGGCAAGGTAGAGAGCTGGATAGATGGTTTCCATGTAAATTAAAAGACCACCAGAAGAGAAATCCTCTCTAAGCTTGTCCTTCTTTGTTGTCACGACATAAAGGTGAACCATTTCTACACTGTATTGTTATGTGTGATGAAAAATGGATTCTTTTTGACAATTACAAGCATTCAACACGATAGTTGGATAAAGATGAAGTGCCGAAACACAGTCCAAAACCGAATATTCATCAAGAAAAGCTAACAGTATCTTTTTCCTGGTCCAGTGCTGGTATTATCACTACAGCTTCATGAAATCTGGTCAATAGATTACAGCGGATGCAACCAATTGGATGACATGATGAGGATGCTTGTGATTAAGCAGCCAAGATTGGTCAATGGTCAATAGAGACAGGCCAATCCTCTTGCAAGACAACGCTTGACCACATGTTGCACAAACAACGCTGCTCAAACTACAGAGGCTGGACTTGGAAACTCTCTGTCATCCACCATATTCACCAGACCCTGCGCCAAATGACTACCACTCCTTCCAGGCTTTGGGCCACTTCTTGCAAGGAAAAATATTCAATTCTCAACAAGCTGTGGAAAACACCTTGCGCGGTTTCATCGCCACTCGCTCTCCAGGCTTTTTCGCTGCTGGCATAAACAAGCTACTGTCAAGATGGCAAAACTGTGTCGATAGTTTAGGCACATACTTTGATTAATTGTACTGCTTTGTGTTTGAGATATAATAAACTAGACTTTTGATTCAAAATCAGACATTTCATGTTTAATGACCTTATATTAATATCTCCGAGAGTTCTTTTAATGTGAAGCTTTTTGAGGGTGCCAATTTCTCTAGGGAATTTTCCTCCTTTTCCTCACGAGCACTTTCCTCATTTATGTCTAAAGTTCACCTTCACTAAGTTCCCCTGGCTGCCTGTCTAGAGTGTCTTGAGTAGCAGCAGAATCACCACTCCCCGTCAGCTGCTATTCAGCTACTATGCTCCATTTACATGGGATTCCCATTTCACTTCCAGCGTTGTCATTTTTTGCTTCTTTTCTGCATTTTCCTCCTTGTTGGCCAACTCCCTCTTTTGATTATCCGCTTTTATAAAACGTCCTGTGGGTTTAACACCAGGAGACAGGAGGCAACACAACTTCATGCTTTGCTGGCTGTGCATGAACTGAATAACAGATGCATAGGGACTCATCACCAATAGACTTTGAAAGAAGTAACTTGATTGGCCTCCGATCATGGGGTACATCTGCTATTTACTTAGTGATTTGTGGACTGAAGACCCACAGCAACATTTGTACTTTATTCAATTACTCACAGTTAATATACTCAGGTAACAAAATTGAACCGTGTTCTTGGGAGACCGATGTTATTGAAGTAAACAACTAACTGAAATCTGTGTGTATCAGAGCTGTGCAAAATAAAGGCTGCCTGTATTGTAATTCAGGACATATCCCCTCAGCTTCAGGCTTCTGAAACACCCCAGGCCAGCCCCTTACTTCCAGGTAGCTGTGGGGTAGGCAAAGTACAGGGGTTCATCAAATGCTCATGCCTGGGTGTTATGCCCGTTTCTAGCTTTAGGAATGAGTGTACTTTTAGTTTGAATCTGTGCAGCGGGCCTGGGCTGGAAACAGGTGTTAATGAGGGTGGTGATGTGCACTGCTGTCAGGCAGCAATGCCACAAGCAAATTTAATAGGCCGATGATGGCCCGTGTGTCAACCAAATGTAGCAAAGGGAACTAATATATAGACTGCATGTTATTCTCTCTCTCTGTTGTTTCTAGTCCTTTTTTAAAAATAGAAATTCACTCTTTTCTAGTGTTTTAGCCTTCAGAATCTACTATAATCCAGTCTAATGGATGGAATGCTGTGGGAAACCCTTGCAGCTCTGGTACCATGTGGCCTCACACGGAATCTTAACCTCTGTTTACCTGCACAGTTTTCCTCCTTGGGCTATCAAGGCCTCTTGGTGCCTCAGGTGTGTCGCAGGCTCCTTTAATATCCTCAGAGGTGAACTCTCTCTTGACCTTCACTTGGTTTGACATAATGAGGAAAATTTTGGACTTGCTGAGTTGGAGCTTACTAAGATACCCTCCTTTTTTATTTTAAGTAAAAATAGAGAATATATGCAATTTCTATATTTTCTTGCATCTACGTAATTATATGTTTTCTTTTATGTGACAAAAGGAACTATTAGCTTATAGAAAAGGCACATATTTTGGAATCAGGGCTGAGCTGCAACCTAGTCTTGGCCACTGACGGTATGTGGGACGTTTTATGTCATCACTAAGCTCCACTTTTCTCATTACAACATGGGTACATTAATTAGGTTTAAAAAGTAATATGTGCAAAGTGTTGGGCCTGGCCTACACAAAGCATTCATATATGTTGCCTACTGTCATTAACTACTCCACAAACTGATACGTGAATCAAATAAGCTGATATATATAAAGCATTTCACATAGTAACTGGGACATCAAAGGTGCTCAAAAATGTTATTTCCTTAACCTCCTTTCTATTTTAGCTTCCAGTAAGCAGAGAGCCAAACCTATTGCTTAGTTGTAATGATTAGTCAATTCCAAATATTTGGTACAGCTAATTCTCTGCTCTATTTAACTACCTTTTTTTGTGTGTATGTGGTTTTGTTTTTCACTGTTTCTTTTTGGATGTGCTTTAACATTGGAAATTCACTCATATCATTTGTAAATGCAGATGAGGATACAAAAAATGAACGAATAAACAGTGTTTCCATTTCAGTCCCAGTGATGTACAAATCGTTTGCCCTCCTTTCCTCTGGCCTGGTAACCTGTTGTGATATGCAGCAACATTCTTTAGCTTGTGGAAGCTTTGTTTTGGAAATGGTTCAATTTGCTTTGCAGGTGTTTTGTTGCTACCATATAGTTGGCACTATATCAAAAGTTTTTGACCATACTATTTTATTTTCCAACCCCATAGACAGCCTGGAACAAGTGCTGGTATAATTCAAAGTAGCAGAAAGAATTCTTTGTATTCACCAAATCCCATTTCATTTATTCATCCTGGGCACACAAGAAAACTTTCCTTTGTAGTTAGGTTGAAGTCATGACTGAGTACAGGCCAATCACATGTGAGTGGAAATGTGCTCTACTTCCAGACCTGGCCATAAAACCTTCCAGAAAATTAATAGCACTCTGTTTTCATTCCCCAGTGACTTCTAAGGCCATATTTTTTAAATGGCAGAATGATAATATGGAAGAGGCCTGGGTCCCTGAATTACCACTTGAAGGAAAACCACTACAGAGAACTACCTGGACCTGCATCAGATTATGATATAAGCAAGAAATCAATCTTTGTTTGGCTAAGCTCCTGAGATATCAAGGCTTATTTGTTAGTATAGCATAGCCTAGTCTATGCTGACTAAAACATTGCCCCATCTAACTCATGGGATGGAACTTCATGATGACAAAAATAATACTGTGCTGATGTTAATACTTTGTAAATTGTATATCAAAGCTATGTGTGAATGTATTATGTTGTTATTCGTAGAAAGCTCATAGGTTTGGGAGTCAAGAGACCAAGCTCTTGCACAAATGTCAAATGTTTGCATCGCTCTTATCTGCACCTCTGCCATCTGTACAATAGCAGTCCTAATTCTTGTCATGACTACTTCTCAGGGTTGTTACAAGATGCAAATGAAATCATGGATGTGTAAGAACTTGCTAAACTGTAAAGTTCTGCCAAGTAGAAGGCACTGTAATTATTTCTCTGGAGCTTCAAATCTCTCCCAGGAATACCCTTTCCACATGGAAGAGGGATGCCTAGCTGCTGCCCCAGAGTGTTACTGTTTTCTAGAATGTCAGCACAGAATTGTGTTCAGCAAAGTGTAAGCTCAAACCGCCTGAATGCAGCCCAGAACACTTGGCAGGCATTTTCGGCCTGGAACAGCTGCTCGAAGCTGAAAATAAAGGTGCCTATGATTCTAAACACAGGATGTCTAGAGGGGAGAAAAAAAGAACCTTGCTCACAGTTTCAGTCACTCCTGAAGACATGGGTGGAGGATGGGAAGGAGGAAGTGTGGTCCATGTCTGGTACAGAAGAGGGAGAAAGGCCAACCTTCTCTCTGGGAAGGACAGCTCACAGAGCCCAGGAACGCCAGGGCACAGCTGCAGGCACCATACTCAGCTGCCTACAGCGTGTGTTTGCAGGAACAGGAACAGGAAGGGCCCATGTTTTCCATCCACTCCCTAGTGTGGCTCCAAGACTCCCTGGGCAAAGCTTCTTTCTTTTGAGCTGGCAGCTTTGTTTCCTGTTTAAAACCAACCAACAGACATTCTCATGGGAACAATTGCACCAAAAAGTTAATATTGTCCTAAAGAGACTTTGGGGAAATGAAGAAACTGAAGTGCAGATTTGTTGGCAGAGTGGGGACATAATAAGTGACTCACAGATGAGAACTGAGAGGCCAAAGTCAACCAACTTAACTCTTCACCCAACTTCCTAGGTGGGGGTTCTGTGGCAAGGGAAGCTTGGTCCTCCAATCCACAATGCCACGTTCGTAGACATTGCTACATGCCAGGCACCCTCCTAAGCACTTCACAATTATTAGCTCATGTATTACACATAAAAAAACCCTACGAAAAAGGTACCATTATCATCCCCATTTTACAATGGGGAAACTGAGGCCCAGGGAAGTTAAGCTCTAAGACACAGAGGTAAGTGGTGGAGCCAGGCTTCAAACCCAGGCAGCAGGCTCTGCAGTCCATGCTGGAAACACTACACTCTGCAGCCTCATGCATAAAAGGCATAAAATATGCCCGTTTCCCTCAGAGGTCCCGGTGGCCTTCAACACCCTGGGATTTTCTGACTTGAATTCATCAGATGAGAGTTGGCCAACCAGAGATAAAATCAAATAAGAAAGCTACTTCTTGACCAGCTCATGTTGTTCTGATATGCGATTGTGGCTAACAGAAATAAAGTACAAATCCTCTGCCAAGTCTGAGCTACTGGAAACAGAGCATCACTCACGGGGGTCCATCAGAGAGCTCCACTGTCCACAGCATGGACAGCCAGCCCTGAGTGAACTCATTACCTATCACTTGGTTGTTAGCTAAAATAAATAAAAAGGAAAGCATTCTGGAGTTATGCTTTCAGTTTAGGGTGCTAAAATTCATTAGCATATCTTCATAAAAATTCGTGTTTTCAGCATATGTTTATTGCTCTTCATAATGTCTTTACCCATCTCATTAATTACCAGTTGCCTTTAGGCATTTGCTTGAAGACAATTAAGTACTATGTAATCAAGGAGAGCTAACAAATGACTTTTGTGAGGAATCTGGAAAAAGGAAAGCATGAGATTAGCAATGAGTATTTGTCTGCATTGATTCTGTAAATCAGTATTTGTCTGCAACTTTCCTTGCTGGTTGTCTCTCATCTTGTAATGGATGGCATATCACCCAGCTGGGTTTCAGTCAGTCCTCTTTCTAGACTCAGTGTTTCCATCTCCCAAATGGGTATTTTTCTTCCCTTTCTACTACTAAGTCAGTGTTTAAAGTGTAGTCCCCAAATCACCCACACTCAGTTTCCGTGGGGTGCTAGATTAAAAGGGGGGGCGTGTCCCTGGTTCTAGCATCGGCCACTGAATCAGAATTTGTACAAGTGAGGCCAGAGCAAGTTGATCGCATGAACAAGTTAACATTTGTTAACTTAGAGTTACTTCCATTCTCTGGTTTTCATAGTAAATTCATGGGTACTCTACGCCTGAGACTGCATTTTCACACATGTACCTGGTGATTCTCATGTGAGTTAAGGTTTGAGAACCACTCTTCTAGCTGTGGTAGAGGAATTGGATAAGAAAAGACCGTTAGGAACAGTGAGTTTGATAGAAAAAAGAACCACTCTCAGATGTCATTTATAAAAATCATATTCTTACAAATATTGCTTGGCTGAAACAGAAGGATTCTGCAGAGAGAAAAGCATGCAAAATGTACCTTCTTAAGTATTAATTGTGAGACTACTCTAATTGGCCCCAAACAAGTCAGGAGATATGGCAAACCACATCAAAGAAGAGAAATTCTATGAAGGCAAGTAGGCCTACATAAGAACCCATGAGCTCTTTCAGAACTGGCCCCCAAAGAGAGGTCACCATGGAGTGGCCTCCTAGCATGTCCATGGGCTCAGAAATTTTGTGAGTACAAGTCACAAACTGGCAGTCTCTGAGTCCCAGCCACCCTCAGGTATGTTCTGTCCCATGCACACGGTGATTTACACGTTTTGTGTCATTTGTAAACTTTTAAAAATTAGGAGATTTCACGTTAAAATCCTGATTTTAGACTTCTCTCGAAAAATCCGAGGGGTTGACAAAAATGGATTTTGTTTCCTCATGGCAGGAGTTGGCTAGCTGAGTAGTGGACACCCTCTTTGGATGGCACCAAGGTTTCTATTTCACCTGTCCCAGCCAGCCTGCTTCATTCCCATTACCTGCCTGGGGAAAGAAAGAAAAAGGGAGAGGGAGAGAGAGAGAGAGAGGGGCATGGAAGGAAGGAAAGGAGGCAGAAGACTGAGCTTACCATGGAATATTGCTGCAGAACCTCAGGGATGGTGCCCAGGCATCTGTATTTTTTAAGCTCTCCAGGTGATTCTATGCCAAGACACAGTTGAGAACCACTAGTTTACCCCCACCCTGATGAATTTTCCAGAAGCTGCCTCAAGAGAGGATCCCAGCACAGGCATGTTCTCAGGTGCCCAAGGGCTTAACTGCAACTGCCTTGTTGAAGAAACACCTAGTGAATTTGACCTTGTGGTGCTACTCTCAGAGAATCAGTTAAAGTGGGACTGGCGTGGAGCCGGGGTCCACATATTTACAAACGCCCCAGGAGGTTTTGATGCAGGTGCAGGTGTGTCAGAGCTCACACTCTGTGCGGGACACTTGCCCAGAGTTCTCCTCCTTCCCTTCCTTTCCTCGAACAGGTTGGAGCTAAAGGCAAGGCCAGGAAAATAGGCCATCTCATATCACAGACAAGGAGGGCCAAGGTCATTATGAATTGAGTGTTGCCTGAGAAAGCTGACTAGGCATTTATTTCTGCAAACCAGTGTGGCGTTGTAAAAGAATTCTGTTCATAACTTCCATCCTATTCTTCCGATCTGAGGACTGCATTGAGCAGCTGGTCTCTGTGTAATGAGCTGTCTATATCTCTGACATTTAAGTGCAAGAACACTTCTTGATCAGAGCTAATTCTTCCCTTCCCTGCCTATTCAGTGCATTTGGACTTTCAGAAGAGCTGTCCCTACTGTGATAAGATGGTGCAAATGGAAACTTACCGGTGGAAAGGCCACCCAGTTTTTTTTCCTGACTCTGATTTAATTTGCTTCATCTGGCTTCAGGCCCAGATAAAAGTCTTCATTGGATAGTTCCTTTCAGGGTTTTAAAAAAAATTGAGCCAGGGAATGGAGGGATTCTGAGATCAAAGGGCCAACAGGAAGAGGCTTAGAGCCAAAGGAAACTCATCTAGAAGAAAAAATAAGTGACTTTTAATTTCTCTTTTGTGAGCCGGACATTTGAGTGTACAGCTTTGCATCATCTCTTCAAGTCACAAGGTCCATCTATCCCCATTCCCAGGATATGCTGAAAGAGGCCTCATAGTGTCACTTGGAAATAGAGGAAAGACTTTATTCTTAAAAGCTCAGCCTAAGGCCTCATTCCAAGAAGTCTTCCCTGACCAACCCAACCCATGAAGGGTGCCTCCTTCCTCTCAAGTTATTTTTCTCTCAGGGCACTCATATTCTAATCACAATGATGATAATAATAATGTTACCCACTCTTTACGGAGCATCCACTAAGTGCCAAACATTGTGGTAGGCATTTTACATAAGTCATATCAATTCCTTCTCTCAACCACCTATCTTTCCCTTCTCATACTGTTCCAGCTACACAGGCTTCCTTGCTATTACTTGAGCATATCAAATGCTTCTGTCTCAGGGCCTTTGCATGTGCTGTGCCCTCTGCCTGAAATGCCCTTCCGCAGATCCCTGCACATCTATCTTCCTTGCTTTATTCAACTCTCTATCTCAAATGTCACCTTTTAAGAAATGCCTTGCATGGGCTACTCTGTAAGACAGCGCATCCTCTCCTTATCTCCTTACTGTGCTTTAGATTCACTCTGTTATGTGAGTGAATCCCTGACGTGCTACAACACGCTATTTTGTTGACATGCATAAAGACAGTGCCACATAGTGGTCCAGGGCAAAGAGTCTGGAGCTAAACTGCTTGGATTGAATCCCATCCTTGACTCTTATAAATGATTTTACCTTTGGTAAGTTAATCAAACTCTCTTTGCCTTAGTTACCCCATCTTTAAATGGGGGATACTAATTGTTACTGCTTAAGGAGGGTTGTTATAAAGGTTAGAGTTAATATATGTAAAGCACTTATCTCTAGTAGTTACATGTAAAAGGCACTTTTCTAAGGTCAGAGATCTTGTCTTTTTGTTCATTAATATATTCCCCTGACCCTTTTCCCCCAGTGCCTGTAGCTGCTTAACAAATATTTGATTCAATGAACAATACCCTGTGGCTTGTTGGGTTATCCTGTGATCACATCAATGATTTCTAGAGATCGACTTCCATGAAGGAAATGGAAATGTAAACAAATAACAAAATTTCTCCTGCTAAATGTCTGCAGATGAATCCAACCGAGAAAGTTATTGTCCACACACAGGGTAGGCTTTCAAACAGTTGGTCTACTTAAAACAGGAAACTGTGCTGTCTTCTAGAGTTTCTCCAAAATCATACTGTGGAAGACTCTATTTCCAAGTCATATGGAATAGCAGAGACTGCATTTACCTTCTCTCATGAAACAATTAAAAAAACAGACAAAAGGTCTGAAGCACTGGTTTGGAAGACAATGGATACCAGGCAATGAACAACGGCCATCTCAGAGATGTGGGAGACAAACCAGGCAGGTCTCATGATTGTCCCATCCTTCTTGACTGGAGAGTTTCTAGGCCACAGAGCAAAGAGGGGATCCAGGTGGGTCTAGCAATCTCCCCCAGGTGAGAAGACAGAGCTGGGAATCTGGGGACGTCAGAGCAGATAGAATTTTCAGGGCAAGGTACAAGAGGAGAGCGAGCCCCCCAGAAAGAGAATTCCAGAGCTCTGTGGATGGTCATCCTTGGGTCTTCAGCTGATTATTGGAGCAATGTATATGTGTGGGGAAACTACCTGAGGTCAGAGAATGAACTATTTAAAAGCATTAAAGGAAAAGAACACTCCTCAGAGCTCACACAGAGCCAGAAGTAGTTTCTATTGCCATCAGCCAGAGTGGAAACCTTATAATTTACAAGGTCTTGGATAGAGTATTCAGAAAGGTTTTGCCTCAGTAGTGGGGCAAAATTAGTCCTAGATTACGTGTTGCTCTGATTCCAACTAACAAAGCTTAAGAAACTCAAGAGGATTAAACTACTTCCAAGAAACTTAACTGCATCCCAGTACAAAGCATAAGAACCTTTAATAATAAATTCAAAATGGCTCATAGATTTTAATGTAAGACCTTAAGTAAATTGTAAAATTTTTAGAAGAAAATATTGGAGGAATTTTTGTGATCTTGAGTTAGGCAAAGATGTCCTAGGTAGTAAACCACCAGAAGAGTCATCTATAAAAGAAAAACATGATAATTTGTACTTTATCAAAATTAGGAACTTCTGCTCTTTGAAAGTGACTGTTGACATGGAGAAAATATTTGCAAATCCCATATTTGATAAAGAACTTATATCCAGAACGTATAAAGAATTCTCAAATCTTAAGAAAACAACTGAATTTTTTTTAAAAAAAGCCAAAAAAATTTGAGTAGACATTTTACCTTAGGAGATAAAAAGATGTTTTGTAAAATAGGCTTATAGAAAGAAACTCAGTGTAGTTAGTCATGAAGAAAATGCAAATTAAAACTACATCGCAATACCACTACATATGACCAAAATTAAAAAGACTGACCATATCAAATGGTGGTGAGAATATGTAGGAACTGAACTGTCATATACAGCTGAGTGGAATTAAAGTGGTGCAACCATTTTCACAAGTAGTTTAGCAATTTTTTAAAAGATTAATCCTGCACCATAGAATCAAAGCCGTTCCAATTCTATGTATTTACCAAGAGTAATGATAATATATGGCCATATGAAGACTTGTACCAGAATGTTCATGGCAGCTTTATTTGTAGTAGCCCCAAACTAGAAACAATTCAAATGTCCATCAACAGGAGAACAGATAAAATATTGTGGTATATATACATAGTGTAAAACTACTCAGAAATAAAAATGAATGAACTATTGATACATGCAACCATATGGATGGATCTCAAACTTATTATGCTAAGTGAAAGAAGCCAGACAAAAAGAGAGTTTATACTGTGTGATTCCATTCATAGAAAATTACAGAAAATGCAAACTATGACAAAAAGATCAGTGGTTGTCAGGGGAGAGCGTGGGGGTGGGGTCAGTGAGAAGGAACGGGAGGGAGGGATTATGAAGAGGTGGGGGTCAATTTTTGAGGGTGATGGGTATGTTCATTATTTTCATTGTGGGGATGGCTTCCTGGATGTCAAACCATATGAATTTTTACTCATTAAATATGTGCAGCTTATTGTTTGCAATTATCTCTAAATAAAACTGTTTTAAAAGAAAAGGAAAATTTACCAACAAAATTAATCAGTTCTGTGATTTTTTTTGGTTAAGATTTTTCTGTTATAAGTGATAGCAAATTAAACCCAACTGGTTTAAGCTTAAAAAAAAAAAGGCTTTTACTGGATCCTGTAGACTCTAGATAAGGGGGCTCAGGGAGGTGATGCCGGGTTCACACTGTATCTCCAGGATCCAGTGTCTCTTTCTTGACAACTCTTGGCTTTACTTTGTCTGTGTTAATATATTCCCAGACATGTTTTCTCCTCATGATGCTGAACAGAGTGGCAGCAGCTCCAGCCTCATGTCTCCTTGGGCTCAAGTCCAGCAGAAAAGAGCTTGAATCTTTCCATGGAGCAGCAAAGTGGCTTGAATCACATTGCCTCTGTTGGGTCACCTACCATTTCTTAAATCAATCATCAGGCAAAAAACAAAACCAAATCAATTCACAAGTGGATTTTTCTAATGAAAAATCACTACAAACATACCCTTATCCCTAGCCATAAACCCAAAATGCCCATGGAATATTACCCATACTAAAAAAGATGATAGAGTGGATGGGCTAGGTGCTAGGAATTATAGCTATATTGGACATTTTTTAGATAATATATGCTCTTTGATTGAAAAATATAAAAATATAAGAAATATTTACTTTTTTAAATCACACAATTCATAAACCCCCTTTGTAGGCAAAAAGAAAAGAAAATCTGCCTTAATCTTTTAACTCCCAAATACCTATGGTAATCAGTTTAATATTCAGATTTCAATTGAATCTGAATTCTGAGCAGCCATGTCCTCACCTGACAATCAGGGTTATATTGATAAGGGTTCATTATTTCTTAGGAAATAATGGATTTGGGGTGACAACTAGAAGTCTCTGCCTATAAACCTATTTCCTCAAAGCCAGGATTGTCTCCTCTCCCTATTCAAGGAAGGAAGTGGTTGTGAAAATTCACACCCAGATAAAAATGACTGGCAAGGAATGTTGTTTTGAGGGGATCCTGTGGACAGAGGGTACAGGAGGACAAAAAGAAGGAGCAGAACACTGAACATCCGAAAGAGATAGTTGGGGGAACTACCATGGGGAAAACGATGCAAAAAGGGAAGCTAGAGGAAGAAAAGGCAAAATCAGCCAACTTCACAGTTCTGCAAAGGTCAGATCCATCCCTCAAGTTCTTTCTGTTCTGTGATTTTTAGGATAAGTGTGGGTGTAATAGTCATATGTCAGTTAAATCAGTCTCTGTCTTTTATGCTAGGAGGGAATAAAATTTCCACACCAGATGCTAAATGCCCCAGACTTGTGAATTAAAATGCAGAGTGACCCAGTCCTGCCACACCGACTTTTTCTTTTGTTTTCCTTTCTTCCTCTATGAGTGAAACCCAAAGAAACCCCCAATGTCTCATTGCCCCTTGCATCAACAGTGTCAGAATTGCAGGTTTCAACCCTAACGGTGAGGATGACATTGATAATGTTCAGCCTCTGGATGCCACTTCCTCTCTTGGACAAGCTCAATGCCGAGGCTACCATGTCCTCCAAATTCCCTGCTATGGGTCTCATCCAGGGTTGAAGATATTTGATGGTATCACTCGTCAGCTTGAGAATTGGCAGAGCCTGGACACCATCTAGGTGAGCCCATTTGAAAGACCTGGAGACTGAGACCAAGAGAAGGGAATTTCACAGTCATTTCTGGGAGAGCTGACACCAGAACTTGTGTCTCCTCACTCCCTGGCCTAGGCAGCTGTGTGCTTCCAGCCTTTGCTTTCCATCATTTATAGAGCACACCCTGGAAGAACTGGCAAACACCCACATCACTCCCATTATATGAATCCCCCTGCTCTGTAAAAGGAAGGCTCAGAGAGCTGCCATCCCACCCACCCAGCACCACTCTGTGGCTGTGGCAAAGTGGTGGCGTGTGGGTTTCCTGCATCAGAAAGTTTTCCCCAGGAGGGCCCTGATCCCAGAGACCAAGGCAGTGGGAAAACTATGTAACTCATGGCTCAGGAGGAGACTGTATCTCCTCTCTTGCCCCTGTGGGCATCACAGAGTTAAGCATCTTCTTTCTTGCTACTTCCTGAACCAGCAAATCTTCCATGAATCGGGACTCCAGAAATGGATTTGGACTAATTGATGAGCTTGGGGCAGCCCCTGTGTTGATTTTTACAACCTCCAGAAATAAATACCATATGAATTCGACGTGATTGATATGGATGCAAACTTCAACGAAAGTAGTAAAGATTTGACACTTATTAAAAAGTGTTGCCAGAAAAATATGAATGATTACTTTAATATAAGCACCGTGTGGTGCATGTCCTCCTGCCTTTCCTTAATTTCCCCACAGATAGGCTGTTGTGCATGACATACCCTTGTGAGGCAAATGAGAAATTAGATTTGGAATTAAATTTAAAACAAGAATTGCAATTGTTTTAATTATAAGTCACCCATTGTGGGTCTCAAGCTAGACAGCCTCTCAGGCACTGATGAATTGGGGTGGTGGCCTTGGCGTGGGACTGAGATCCAAAGCAGGGAACTTGGCTTTGCAGCAGGCATTTGTGCCTATGCTCAGCTACCATGGGGAAGAGCATTTTCATTATTGATTATTATTAAGTGCAAAAGCAGGCTGAGAGCTTTTTTCATCCTAGTATCCCCAGGCCTTCCAGCTACACAAATCCTATTAAATCTAATGGGACTCCTCTGATTAAAGCTCCATGCTCTAAATCCAGAAGATGCTTTTTAGTGCATATGTTGAAGGAGCCCCTGAAGTCTATTGGGTAAATAATCTATATACTAAATAGTCCTTAAGTTATCATTAGAACTCCAAAAGACTCCTCCAGCATACATACTGAATCTACACTAGGTGGTAGGAATTCTAAAATAACTGGTAACCCTTTCTAATTCAGCATAGTTGAAATAATACACCTGTACTTCCTACTCTACAACTGTTCCTCCTTTTGTGCTTTTAATCTCAGTTAATGGAACCACCATCCACCCTGATATTCTTCCTTTTTTCCTGTTCTCGACCAAAGCAGACATCACTAATCATTCATGCACCGTGTCCTGCTGACCATGGATGTGACCTTAGATGTGTTTCACCAAGCTTTCTGGCTCAACACTGGCCATCCACAAGATTAGTCCTTAATGTGGAAACATTCTCCAAGTCATCGTGTTATCTTCTTTCATCATCCACACCTTTGACTGGTCACTCAGTCCAGTGAATTCTACCTCCTATATAGTTCTCTCATTTATCACTTTCTTCCTAGCCACCCACCTTAAAGACCCTTTGAAATCTCTCCATCACCTGATAAAGTCCAAGCTCCTTAGCCTGGTAATGGAGATCCCTAATGACCTGGCCTCCGCTAACTCTCCAGGCTCATCTTTCATTAACTCTCTCTCTCTATTGCTTGTCCGAGCCATTCTCAACTAACTGCAGTTCTCTAGATTGGGCAGCCTGTTTCAGGGCGTGGTGCCTTTGCTTCTGCTGCGCCTCTTGCTTGGATCGGCTCCCCCCAAAATCAGGCTCCTTCCCCCTCAATGTTCCAGACTCAGCTCCTCTAAGAAGCCTTTCCTGTCCCCACTTCCGATGGACTTAAACTCTTCCTCCTTTGAGCCACTTACATGTTCAGACTTTAATCTCAGCATACTACTGCCCTCAGCCAAGTTCCCTTCTGTTGGTGATGCTAAGTTTGATCCTGTAGTTAAGATGGTGGCTGCCAGATCTTGCTGTAGTCCGTTCTCCCTTTGTAATTAGTAAGAGATTATTGCAACTGGGTGAATGTCTTGATCCCCACCAATAGTTCACCCAGTAGTTTAACATATACTGATAGTCCTTGCCTGAACCAATTATTACACGGGGGGTTGAAAAATGGTGATTTTCTACCTCTGTCATTTCTTACATTTATTAGCTAGTTTTGTTATAAAAAGAGCTTTTCCTCTCTCTCTCTCTCTCTGTTTCTCTCTCTCTCCAAATAATCCAGTATTTTTTAAAGCATTCAATGTATTAGAATCCTTTAATATTGTTATTTATTTCTGATGATTAAACTGTTTCAAATTTTGCCAGTGGAAACTATTCAAGTCAGCTCCTGTGTCCTTCTGATGGGACTTCATTATCCTTGAGCATCTTTTGGCACAGCAAGAAGTACCAGGTTCACCTGATTCTGTCTCTGCTCTAGACCTGGACCCAGCCATTTCTCCAAGGAGCTCCAATTGTGTTTAGTGGCGTAGATGTTTAACCCAAGGTGTGAGTGCTACTAGGTGTCATGGCTTCCAGGCCCTGTCAGTAGCAGCAGCCAGGAAATGTTTGTTTTTTAAAAGATGAGTTTATATTAGAATTTTCTATTTAAATTAACACAATTAACATTATAATATTTTTTCTTATCTTCTTTTATTTTGTATGTGTATTTCTTTGCTCTTATAGTGTACACCTGAGTTCTCATAACATTAGCATATTTATGTTACCCTATACAAAAAAGAGTTTCAGAATTACGATGCCCATTTTAATACTCACAATAAATCTACTATAAGTTCCAGGATTCTTTGCAGTTTCTTTAACTTTTTATTTTGAAATAATTATAGGTTTACAGGAAGTTGAAAAAACGCGCATGGAGGTCCTGTGCACCTTTCACCATATTTTCCCCGCTGATTACATCTTGCATAACTTACAGTGCAATATCAAGACCAGGAAATTAACATCTGTACAATCCTTGGAACTTACTCAGATTTTACCAGTTTTACTCGCACATGTGTGTGTGTGTGGGGAGGGGCTCTATGCAATTCTGTCACAGGTATAGATTCCTATAACCACCACCACAATCAAGGACTCAGAACTGTTCCATCACTCGGGTCTGTCTCCTTTGCCATTCTTTCGATCTTAGAATAACTCCCTCTAACTATCTATAATCAGAGAGTTGTGTTCAGAAGTTACTTGAATCGTCTTTCTCTGTGTGCTTATGCTATGGACTTTATACAGTTCCATCTGTTTCTGTTAGTCCTTAATTTTAAGGTTTGCTTTTTTTCCCATCCCTTTTGATCTTGCTTGTTTCACGAATAGAGGTATAGAAAGGTGTGCTTGCAGAATTCATGCTCCCTTCCCTGTTTTCCCCAACCCATTCCCACGTATCTGTTAGAGGTAACAGCTCTTAATAGTTTCTGATGTATTTTCCTATAGTTACTTTTGCAAACATAGATATGTACTTTTCTTATTTCTTTCTGGCACAAAAGAGAGCACACTATATACACTTATTGCAGCTTGCAGCAGGGTCCTCAGACCAGCTTGGGTGAGGCCCAGGGCTCCCTAGGGCTCTAAGGGCCCAACAGTTGTGTTTGTTTGTGGGCAGGTGGGGTGGTTAAGAGGGGAGCCAAGGAGGGCTCCAGGCTTATCCCCTCTGCTTTTACTGCAGTGGCCCCCTTTCCATCTGTTTTGTGTTTGGAGATTCTATGGAATATTTGTTTGGAACAGAAGATTGAAAACCACTGACCTAGACTGAAGAAAGAAGAATGTTGTGCAAGTATACAAAGCTAGGGCAAAATGTTCCTTGTTCTGTCCAGAGAAAATCCCACCCTCCCACAGAGGCTGAGGTTAGAATGGCAGCAGCTGGACATTGGTTCTTTCTGGCTGTTCTCAGTTGGCCATGCCCACCCTCTGACCTTGTCTTCTTTCTCAGCCTCAGCCTATGACCCAGGCAAGGTTGACCTCCAGGGCCTGCACTACAAGGATGCCCTTGCTTCTGGCTTCTAGCTGGGTCTGGACAGTGGAAGGCACTGGTGGGGATGAAAATGGGAGAAGACAGAGGTTGAGAGTTGTCAGATTTAGCAAATAAAAATACAGGATCCCAGGAAAATTTAACTTTTAGAAAAAAGATGAAAACATTTTATAATATAAGTATGTCCCATGAAGTATTTGGGACATACTTCTACTATGGAATTATTTGTTGTTTGTCTAAAACTCAAATTTAACTGTGTGTCCTGTATTGTTCTAGCAATCCTAGAAAGGCTGGGGTTTCTATCCCTGTTCCTGCTGCAGTTTTGATAGTGACTGCCTTCCTTTGACAACAGCAATAGTTGGGCTCCCCTGCAACGGCTTCAGCACCCACTGGGCTCTGGAAGCTCAGTTCCCTCCCCTTCAAGCATCCCAAGGTTCCCAGTCTCTGAGAGTGTCACCCTCCCTTGTCAGTTCTCCTAGCCTAGCCCTGCCCTTACCTCAGGAAATAGTCCCTTCATAAAATCCAACAAAACCCTTTGTAGCAGGCCATCTACTTTCTGTCTAATACAAAGGCCACTCCTGTGCAGTCCTTCCTCAGGCTCCTGGTACTTTAGGACACCCCCAGCTTGGAGCTTCATGCTATGCCCATTCTCCATGGTGACAGGTCAAATGAGTGGGTCAGAAGGTCAGTCACCAGTAAATAGCCACTACAAAGATTGGAATTAGAAAATGTTACAGGTGGAATTGATCTCCAGAGGGGCTAATCTAGGCTGCATCCCAGAATGGGTTCCAAAAACAAGTGATGTTAGTGTTTGTGTGTGTGTATACACACATACATACATACACATACATTTATGCATGCAAGCATCCATATAGGCACATACATACAAATATTATGTGCATTCTAATTGTATTTTGAAAGTTCACTTCTTAGAAAAATATATTTAAGTGAATTTTCAAGAAAAAAAAATTCTTTTTTAAAAAAAGTATAAACCTGTTCTTCTTCTCCTATGATAATGTGCCATATCTGCTAGGAAGGAATGGCAAAGCAAACCAAGGAAGTTGAGTGTGACCGCCTGAAGGAGGAGAGGTGGTGGTTTCATCAGCTTGTGATAGCTTAGGCCGATTTCAAGAACCACTGAAGTGATCACCTCTCCAGTGATCAATGGTCTTTGTCATCTCTTGATTTATAACTTCAGCAGGTATTTATATATGCTATATATTTATATGTATTCATATGTTTATATATATTTATATATATTTTTATGTATTTATATATACTTGTATATTATTTACATGATTTATAATTTCAGCGTGTATTGTGGGATGCTGTTTGTGTTTTTAATAAAATAAAAAGTAGTTAATTTCTCCAATTTGTCATTTTTTGTTTAATCATAAAACTTTAAATTTGCACATAAATCAAAGGTAATTTCCATAATTCCTCGCAGCGATTCATTTGCAAGATCATTTTTTGATGTCTACTTTAATCTAAGCATGCATTATATCTCACAAGGCCCACTTGTATCCATCCCATCAGCAATGCATTATAACATAAAGCATGTCCTTGATAAAACAGATTGGAAAAATGCTGATTGAGTGTAATCTCAACATCTCAACTGCCTGGATGATTTTTGAGTCATACGCTGTGGCCAAAGTTCCTCACCCCCATCCTGGGCCTCCACGTTCCTCTTCCTGGGGCTGGAGGCAATGGAGACACCCCCTTTTCTGCCCTTCTCAGTTGCACAAAACCCACCCTCAGAGGCCTTATCTTCACACTCCCTGCCTCAGCTCCCCTCACTCCTTTATTTTCTTAGAGGGATGCCTCTATCAACTTTTTCTCTGCTCCTCCTTCTTCACATACGCCCACTCAGTAATTTTGAGTCTTCAAAGAAATTAGGACAGACTAATGGCCAATGAACATAGGAAAAAATGCTCAACATTTCCAATCAGGGAAATGCAGATCAAAACCTCAATGAGTTATCACTTAACTCCAGTGAGAATGGCTTTTACCAAAAAGTCCCAAAACAACAAATGTTGGCGTGGATGCAGAGAGATAGGAACACTCATACACTGCTGGTGGGACTGCAAACTAGTACAACTTCTATGGAAAGTCGTATGGAGATACCTCAAAGAACTAAAAGTAGAACCACCATTTGATCCAGCAATCCCACTACTGGGTATTTACCCAAAGGAAAGAGAGACATTCTATAAAAATACACCTGAACTCGAATGTTTATAGCAGCACAATTCACAATTGCAGAGATGTGGAAACAACCCAAGTGCCCATCAGTACATGAGTGGATTAATAAAATGTGGTATATGTATACCATGGAGTACTACTCAGCCATAAAAAGTGGTGAACTAATATCTCTTGTATTAACCTGGATGGAACTGAAGACCATTCTTCTAAGTGAAGTATCACAGGAATGGAAAAACAAACACCACAAGCACTCACTATTAAATTGGAACTAATCAATCAACACTTATGTGCACATATGCAAATAACATTCATCGGAAATCAAGCAGCAACATGGATGAAACTGGAGGCCATTATCTTAAATGAAACAATTCAGACACCGAAAGACAAATACAGCATGTTCTCACTTACAAGTGGGAGGTAAATAATGCATACACATGAAAGCAGAGTGTGGAATCATGGACAGTGGAGACTCGGAGGGGTGGGGGGGTGGATGATGGGAGGTGCTTGGGGGGTACAATGTGCATTGCTCCAGTGATGGATGCACTGAAGGCTGTGACTTCACCACCATGCATTATATTAACATCAATGTAGCAAAATTGTACTCGTACCCCATGAATATATACAAATAAAAAAATAAAGGGGAAAAAAGGCAAAGAGAAATATGTAAAAAAAAGAAATTAGGAAGTACTTCTCCCTAAAAATCAGCATGCCTGGTATTGGAGAACACTGATTTTGGAGTAAGAGTTTTCAACTCACTAGGGCTCTGGAGACCTGGATGGCTCCCTAGCTCATGCTTTCCTAAGCGTTGATTTCAGGCAAATTTGCCCTCCCTGATCCTCAGTTCTCCTGTGTGAGATGGATGTAATAATACCTGCCTGGCCACCTTACAGGGCTTTGGCTGGTACTCAAGGAACTTGAAGTACTCAAAAACTTAAAGTTTCTTTGAAGTGTCAAAAAACTGATATAAGTTCACTGTAAGATTACAGCAAATGGATCACCAAGACTAAATTGAATGG
Organism: Daubentonia madagascariensis; assembly: GCA_023783475.1. NCBI lineage: Eukaryota > Metazoa > Chordata > Mammalia > Primates > Daubentoniidae > Daubentonia > Daubentonia madagascariensis. The sequence goes on along the minus strand of JAKFHU010002573.1, from coordinate 18,802,707 downwards.
ATAAATCAGGGAAACAACCAACTTGTTTATTTACTTATTTTTTTTTAATGGAACAAGTCATAGGGTGACCCTGCTGATTATTTTAGCCTTGTGGGAAGGAATTCAATTTTTTTTTTCATATTAAGCAATCTGAATCAAGTACCTGCCATGTGGCAGGCACAGTGGCAGTAGGGATAAAATGAGATGTTAGTTAATAAACCTTGCCATTGGAGGGATTCATAGCCTAGTTTGGAAGCTGCTAACTAGGGTCCAATATGGCAAGAACAACCAATGTATCTGGCCAGTGCTCTGACAGCATGGATGAGGGAACAGTACATTCTGCCCAGGAACCAGAATAGTTATGGAAAGATTTTACAGTGAGCATTTGTTTGTTCACTTATTCATTCAACAAATCACTTTTGAGCCTTGATTTGTTTTGGGCACTGTGCTCAGTGCTGGGAATACAAGTCAGATGATTTCTGTTCTCAAGGGCTTACAGGCTAGTAGACCAGACAAATATTAATGAAGCATCTTGCAAATATATAATTATAAGTTGTGATAAATGCATGGAAGAAGTATAGTGCACTCTGGCAGAGTACAACTGGCTTAGTGTGGTGGGGGAAGGAACTGATCTAGCACAGCAGTTCAGAGAAGCCTTCCCTTGGGAAATACTACCCGGGCTGATCTGAAAGATGTGTAGGAGTGAGGGAGTGGGGTTAACAGAAGAAAGAAAGGCATGTGCAAAGGCACTGAGGCATGGCGGAAAGATACCTTGATAGGACTAGAAGTCTCCCCAAGGTTTCCCAGTCTTTCTAGCTCAGGGTTCATCTTGTTTTCTGCCCCTTTTCTATCATCTTTTCTCAGGTTATCAGCTAGGACAGCAGTGACCACTATTTTTAAGACGTCCTATATATCCTTTCAGCTATGCCTCCTTTTTTTGGATGTATACTGAGTCATTTTCCAGAAAAAAAGGGGTAAACAGGCAAGTTTGGGAAGAACAAGACTTACATCCCTCAGAAGCAGAAGTTCAGGGGTCTTCTCTCTCAAGCTATCATGAACATGACACAGCACTAGGACTCTGATCTCTGTTTCTGGTTTACAATTCTGAGTAGAAAGACAATGAGTGGGCTACCTTGGGTGAGCTATTGGTCCCTGGATCTGTCTCCCACGGCAGGGGGTAACAACACAGACAGGGAGTATCCACCATGGGTCAAGCACTGCTTAGAGCATTGGGCATGTTCTCTTACCTCTAGTACTCCAAGCAGACTATTACCCCTTTACGAGGATGTAGACAAAGGTACATGCACATCAGCAATAGGAAACTAGGTTTTGATTTTAAAAAGTCTGATTAAAGACACTATGTTATCTGGGGATAACACTCCAATACAGGCATAGCCATGGGGTCTTTCCTTAAGTATTGAAGCAGTTTTCAGAAAAGGAAAGGTTGTTATGAGCCAGGAAGATACCTCTAGGCTTGTTTGCTATATACTCCAGCTCAGGTTTAAGTTTTTTTGTTCCTAAGACCACTAGCCAGGTCCTCCTAAACTGTCAAAACCACAGCCCAGAATGAAGTGCAGAATTCTGGCTAATTCAGTTGTATGTTACAGAAAGCATAAAAAAAATATACAGAAAGCATGGCATACGCACTTTCCCAATAAGATGCAAGTCAGTCTATCACCAATGGATTTGAAAAAGTACAAAGGAGTGCAGTAATTTCACATGCTTTTCATTTTCATCAATTTCATAATGTCCTCTAGCACTTGTGTTTAGCTTACACCATTCCCAGAACGTAGTCATGCGTTCACCATTTCCCTTTACATCTCCTGCAAGGAACTTTCTTCCCTTTGTCTTTAAATCATGGTGCAGAGAATTTATTACCTCATTAGTTGGAAATATTTGAGCAGGTCCTTTAGGGATAACACCATTTCTAATTATTTTTTTGTCAGAGAATGACAAGGAAGCAAACACAATTTGCAATAAAAGAAGTTTCCAGTAGTTTTCTGGAGCTTCCTTAGTCACAAGTGCTTTTCTTCTTGGGCAGCTAGAGGTATTGGTAAGTGGATCCCATTGTCTAGCTCAGAAAATGCATCAACTGCTTCTTTTCCTTTGGAAACTCACACCCTTGAGGGACTTTTGAACACACAGGAGTAAGGAATGGTAGGTGTATTTAAAGAGTAAGCGGGTCCAACTTGTACCCAAATTTTAGCATCAAGGTATTGGAAGCAACAGGAGGCATGACCTCGGGAGAGAAGAGAAAATAGAAGCCTTGACCAGGTAGCAATTCACCACTGGCAACACCCAGAAGTAATTGGAAGAACTTTTATGGGGTCTAGGAATTCACGTAATTGCAACTGAGAAGAAAGAGAAATATTTGTAACTGTTATTTTTATTCCATTTTCAAGGATTACAGATGCAGCAACTACAACTATCATGAAAAAGAGTTTTGATATAAATGTCCAGTTTCTTTTCACTTTATGGTCCTGGAAAATAGAACAGGCACTGCTCTTTGGCATATCAATGGTGTTTTATTGTCTGTGTGTATAATCCACACTCCTTTTATCTCATCTAGTTAATGACACGATGTTTATTTATTCACTCCTTATTTCCTCCATCCATTCACCATTCACTCAAACTTTTGAGTGACTATCATACGTCAGACGTGCTAGGAGCTCTGAGTACAGAGGTGAACGAGACAGACAGTAGCTTGTACCAGAGACTCCTACTCTATATCCATGGCCCCCTTCAGACTCTGACATAAGTTTTAAAAATATCAAAATCAGGTTCCAGCTCTGGGTAAGATAAAATACTCTCCACCCTCTCTCTATCACTGAATACAACTATAAGGCCTGGACTGAATGCATGGGCGACTCTGGAAAGGAAAGAGGGTTAGGTAAATCGGGGAAGAAGACAAGAATTTGAGGTAATACTGAACTGGCAGTGAGTTCACCATTATTTTCCCTCAAGTACCCCCCAGCCTAAACTCAAAGTAGCCAAGACCCACAAATAGGCATTGGTAAAACAGAGAGAGAGTTCTCTATCTCTGGCTCAAGGAACAGTAAAGGAAGGGGAAATGTCCCATTTTTATTTAGCTTCCTTTTTCTCTTCTCCGTTCTCTTGCATCCCAACCTATGGACAATTCTGTCATAGTGAGGGATCAACAGTGCTGCCAGTAGAGTCCCACAAATGCATAAAACCCTAAAGAGGGTAACCTTCCTTTCTAGTCAGAGGAGCTCCAAAAAGCTGGAGCAAACCACCTTTGTTTTTTATTTTCTCTTTTTATCTTTTGCCACTTGGTCTTGGAGGCAGGTGCAATCTCAGAAAGTACATAGCAGATTGGTATAAATAAAGCCCCATCCATCCTTCTGGCTGGAGACCTGAGGTGAAAAGCCCCAGAAAACTAAGAAGTACCAGGATATCACAGAGAGAGAGGAACTTGGAAAATGTAGTGCCATAAAAGTTGTTTATGAACTCACTCAGGATGGATGGATCTGATCTTAAACAGCATACCAAAGACACTGAGAACTAAATCAGTGGATAGACGGCCACCTAGGTCCTGCAGTGGCTATTGAATGGTGAACCTGTAGAATAGATGTGACTAGCAATGCAAAGGGATAGCATGTAGGTGTTTTGTTGGGATGACGGAACTGTTTTGTGTTCTGATTGTGGCGAGTATCAAAATTATTCCAAATTTTCTGGATTATATTATCACTTATCAGCCTTGGTGGTGCAGGAGGAAGAACTCTCAATTTGGGGGAAGAAAACTGTAGCTGTTATTGTACTTATACACATGCCCTGAGTTTGAATATGGTCTGTTTCAGTGCTATGTTAAGGAGATTTTTGTTCCCTACAACATGTTTGACAAAAGTGCTTCACTTTTTACCCTGGGAATGGCCTCTCTTGCTCTGTTTACAGGAACTGGGAACTTTGCCTCTCTGCTCAGCTGGCGAGTCCTCTGAGTGCTCTGAGGAGAGGTGACCTTCTTACTTCAGTGCTTGCTGCAGAGTTGGGGTAAATACATATGCGGTTCCAATGTCTTTTTCCTGAGAGAGTAACTTCGCAATTTTAAGAGTCTCCTGTGGAGAGCAGAATCATTAAATTGCAATGGCACCTCTAATGTGCCAATATTAAGCACTCCCTCCCCAATCCATAGCATCCTTGTGTCATTTTTGTTTGTCAATTTTACATCCAGCATGATTGAGGCTGCAGGTACAAGCTCTCAGATGTTCTTGTTCCGAGCAAGCAGTCCATGGGTTTAGGTTGGTTCTCTGCCGCCCCCAGTCAGCCTTCTAGTGTCTTCTGGTACATTCAGGGATCTGTGCCATAGCTCAGAGCAGAATCCCACCCAAATCTCACCTAGGTTACATATTTAGTTTTATGTCTCTCCCTCTTAGGTTAATGTATACATTGCAACTATTTAATGGACATATATACTCCTACGGAGAAGGAGGGAGGGTCTGTAAAGGATGAGGTAGCTTTAGCAAACTCATTGAAGGAATATCAGTTGTAATTTAAAATAATCCTGTATACCTTTTCTTTCCAACCCTTTCCTTCCTTTCTTCTCCCTTTCTTGCTTTCCTTTCTCTCTTCCTCTCTCTCTCTCTCTTTCTCTCCCTTTGTGAATGTGTTTAAAATAAGTACTGCCCTGAATTAAAAGTATTTTGGGGAAGTAATTATGAATGTCTTTTTAAAAGCTGGTCTAGCTTCAGGATTGCTCTTCTCACTGATGGAGATTTAGGTACAGCTAATCCTTGGGTATGTGCTTGCTCTTTGGTGCTTTAGAGAAAGATTAGAAAACATGGGGGCCAAGGGATAGTCTGTTTTTCTAAAGCTTGGCACTTCTAAAATATTCAGTGCAGATTCTATCTAGGGCATCTTTATCCCAAATTGAGGATTAGCATCCGTTTTGTAAGATGCCAAAGGTGAAAGATAACCTGGGCTTGGATAGTGCCCTGATGACTAGGTGGAGCAGAACTGTGCTCATGCTTTTGGAAATACAAAGAGTCTTTTTACTCAATTTAATGGCCATGGCCATGATCTGGACATGAATGGTGTTCCATGTCCAGAAAAGACTTTGGAAGCACTGCTCTGAGAGCGAAGTGCATTTCCCCTGCCGAGTTGCCATGATGAGTCCATGCCCACAGCAGAGAGGCTCCCTTCTCTCGCCTCACCTGAGGCTCCCCGGCTCAGTTGGACTCTAAAACCATTTTTTAAGGTTTCATTTTCCACTTATTATTTACCTATTTTATAATCAGAAAAGAAACAACAAACATAGAGCACCATTGAACACAGAATTTTTTCCAGTGTATTCCTCCTCCAGATTCTTATTTTGAACAGATGGTTTTTACAAAATTGTATTCATTATGTACTATTGTGTGCATATTTCCTTTGTTTTCTCTTTTAAAATGAAACTCCATTCTTATTGTAAAAATGTTGCATGCTATTGTGTTGTAAAAGTGTACACAATGTAAAAAAGTACAAAGAAGAAAGCAAAAAATAATCACCGAAGATTGCACCACGTAGACAAAAGTATTTTCAATGTTTTCATGAATAGTAGATTGCATTTAAAAAGCCATCTTGGACTAGAAGTGGTTGGGTATGTGGGGTTGTTGGGGTGGAGGAAGAAGAACAGGGAAGAAATACCATTAAGATTTTCTCTAGTTAAGAAGCAGCAGGTAAAACATATGTGCAGAGGAGAGGGGAAAGAAGTTGAGGGGATGGTGTGTGTGTGCGTGTGTGCGTGAGAAAAAGGAGTTAGCATGGGAGGGTACTGGAAATGGACTAAGGTAGGTGAATTCAGGCAACAAATACGGTTACCGCCCAAGAAAGACCAGCTTGTGAAGAGAGTAATTTTCTCTTTGGGGAGGTTTCTTAGTCCTAATGCAGCCAGTTACCTCCACAGAACTCGTCCATGCCTACTCAACAAAGATTTGAACATATTTGGATTGAACTTCCTAATCAATTTTTGTTAAAGTCTGCTTATTGAAACCACTAGTTAAATTCAATGGAAAATTTCCAAGTGGGTTTCTATATATCTACATATATTTGTGTTCATGTGTGTGAGTGTGTGCATGTGTGTGTTTTCTATGGCTAAACCAATCAACAAAGATATATATCTGTTACTTGGGTCTTAATTAGAGAGATAAAAAGAATTCACACAGTTTATCAGCTTCCCTCTTGGGCACAGGACTCAGACGCCCTTTGCTGCCATCCAAGTCTCAGGCATATCTATTTGGGTTTATACTTGAGTCCAGAGAGAGCCCACAAACTCCTTTACTGCCAAGCCCAGACCCTGGGTATAAAATAGTTGATCCACAATGGTTCGATTACACAGAAGCCAAGAAGCAGAAATCAGCATATCCACTTGGAATATCAAATAGGTTTTTTTTGATTGTTTGTTTAGTCTTTTATTTTTTTTAACTTCCCTTCCCCTAGGAGGCCCTGGCTGTTAAGTCACAAGAAGCATAATAAACACATCATAGATTTAATCAATTTCAGAATCTCTGGTCTGTGTGCTGACTACTCTGATTGCATTGAATTTCCTCAGCATCAATTTTACTTGATATTAGTCTGCTCAGGAGTTCTATTTTTTCCTGACTGAGCCTAGGGAGGTTGTGTGTTTCCAGGAACTTATCTATTTCCTCAACATTTTCAAGTTTGTGTGCATAGAGATTTTTATAGCATTCAGAGATGATATTTTATATTTCCAGTTGTATTTTGTATTATCGGTTGTAATATCTCCTTTTTCATTTCTGATTGAGCTTATTAGAGTCCTTTCTTTTCTGTTTCTGGTTAATCTAGCAAGAAGCCTGTCAATTTTGTTTATCTTTTCAAAGAACCAACTTTTTGTTTTCTTAATCTTCTGTATAATTCTTTTGGAATCAATTTAATTTGGTTCTGCTCTGACCTTAGTTATTTCTTTTCTTCTGAAGGGTTTGTGATTGGTTTGCTCTTCCTTTTCCAGTTCCTTGAGATGATTCATTAGATTGTTGATTTGTGTTCTTTCTGTCTTTTGGATATAGGTATTTAAGGCTATGAATTTTCCTCTTAGGACTGCTTTTGCAGAATCCCACAGATTTTGGTGACTTGTATAACCTTTGTCATTTAGTTTGAAGAATCTTTTGATTTCAATCTTAATTTCCTCCTTGACCCAATAACTGTTCAGCAGTAGGTTGTTTAATTTCCATGACTTTGTGTAGAGTTGAGTGTTTCTGTTGGAACTCATTTCTAATTTCTAATTCTATCTGCTCAACTGTGGTCTGAGCAGATACATGATGTAATTTCTATTTTTAAGAATTTATTGAGACATGTTTTGTGATGGATAACAGACTTAAACCTAAGGCCCAAAACTAAAAGAATTCTAGAAGAAAACATTGGAAAAACCCTTATAGATATTAGATATTGGCCTCGGCAAAGAATTTATGAAGAAGACCCCAAAAGCAATCACAGCAACAACAAAAATAAATAAATGGGACCTGATAAAATTAAGAAGCTTCTGTACAGCCAAGGAAACAATCAATAGAGCAAATAGACAACCTACAGAATGGGAGAAAATATTTGCATGCTATACATCTGATAAAGGGCTGATAACCAGAATCTACAAAGAACTCATGAAAATCAGCAAGAAAAAATTAAACAACCCCATTAAAAAGTGGGCAAAAGACATGAACAGAAACTTTTCAAAAGGAGATAGACTAATGGCCAATAAACATATGAAAAAATGCTCAATGTCTCTAATCATCAGAAAAATGCAGATAAAAACCACAATGAGATAATCACTTAAGTCCAGTAAGAATGGCTTCTATCAAAAAGTCCCCAAACAACAGATGCTGGAATGGATGTGGAGAGAAAGGAACACTTCTACACTGTTGACGGGACTGCAAACTAGTACAACCTCTATGGAAAGTAATATGGAGATACCTCAAACAAATAAAAGTGGACTTACCATTTGATCCAGCAATCCCATTACTGGTATTTACCCAAAGGAACAAAAGACATTTTATAGAGAAGACACTTGTACTCAAATGTTTATAGCAGCACAATTCACAGTTGTAAATATGTGGAAACAACCCAAGTGCCCATCAATACATGAGTGGATCAATAAAATGTGGTATATGTATACTATGGAGTACTACTCAGTCATAAAAAATGGTGAACTAATACCTTTTGTAACAACCTGGATGGAACTAGAGACCGTTCTTCTAAGTGAAGTATCACAAGAATGGAAAAACAAACATCACATGTATATAATGTTAAATTGGAACTAAATGATCAACACTCATGTGTATATATGGTAGTGAAATTCAAAGGAAATCATTGGCAGGTGGGGGGAGGAGGTGAGGAGGGGATGGGTAAATTCACACCTGATGGGTATAATGTGTACAATGCACACTACCTAGGTGATGGGCACACTTATAACTTTGACTCAAACTGTACAAAAACAATTTATGTAACCAAACGTTTGTACCTCTGTAATGATCTGAAATTGAAAAGAAAAGAAAACACACACACACACACAATTTCCTCAGCAGGTTGGGGTCGGGGAACTGTGGCTTATAGCCCAGGATGGATCTTGACTCCTTGCATGAATGTTTTATCCTTTGTTTGTGACAAATCCAGTAAAGATTAGTTTTGTAATTCTACTGAATGGCTTCTTGCCTGCTAGCTGCCCCAAGACAATAGAGTTTTATCACACCAAATCACCATAATAAGAATCATTGCCAATGTTTCCCCTGGATAAATAGCTGCTTTTTGACGAAGCTTGCCTTTCGGGGTAAATGGTTAAAGACCTGTGTGTCTCATGTCATTAATGAGTTAGCAGATAAATAGTTCTATTCAGTAATTTTTTTTCTGATATAAACAGTTATAAAGTCACATAAATGAGGGAGGCAGTTTTCACTTGGAGCCCCCACTTAGCAATTTGTGTTATTAATGCTTGCCAAATAAAATAAAACCTCTTCATTTGCTTGGCAAGCAGCTGAGTTTGTTTATTATGCACCCTCTGGCTCCAGGATTCTTTTCTGGTTGCTGGTGCTGGAGCCACTCTGAAGTCAGAGCCTTTTTAACTCAGGAGCAAGCGGACCTTGTAGGATTGCTCTGAGTCCAGAGAGAATTCTGTCTGATAGAGAGGGAACAGCATTTAGCTGACCATGTGTGGTTCTTTGCAAAGTCCCCTATGTACAATAATTAGATTTGAATTGAGAAAGAATAAGAACCAAGTTACTGATGAGAAAAGTTGGTCCAAGAAGAATCATGCCTTTCCCAGGGTCACAAAATTAATCTAAGTGGGAGCAAATCAAAGGTCCACAGATCAGTGTCCTAAGGCACACCATCCCCACCCTCCATCTTTTACATGATTCTTTTGGGTTAAGGTAACAGTCTTCACAAAGGACCTGTCAAAAAGCTCCTTGGGAGAGAGCAAACTTGAATGCCTTGTCCTTCTACTTAAGTAATTAACATGAGTTCCTTTATCTGGGAAATTACCAATGACAGCTTAGCCAAAAAGGTAAAGTGGATCCTCCCTAACTTCTGTTGAAGTTGGAAGCATCCCAGACTTCTGAGGCCAATGCTGAGAGAATGGACCCAACCCTGGGAGCTGTGCCCTCATGGAGTGTCTCCTCTGCTCATCTGGGATCTTCTTCTACTCCTCCTGGAACTTTTGACCAACCCTGTGCTCTGAATTTTTTCTCTTTGTGATGATACCTTAGCCTTCATGACTTCCTGTTTCTGATTTCTTGTCCCTGCAAATCAGTTCTGTCCCCTAACCTGGGATCCGTTCTGTTCTCGATGAGGGACATTTGGGAGGATCTCAGCAGCTCAGCACTTAGTCTGCTTGGCTGCTAGCCCATACTGACCTCGTGTTCATCTTCAATGACTTTTATGGTGACTGAGTCCCTCACTGAAGGATGGAGAACAATGAGATAGTTGCATTTATATTTTTAAAGTGTTCAGACAACCACTCCCTACTGACTCAGGGCTTTGACTCACTCAGGATTTCCCTCTGCTGGGAATTCTGTGGCCGTGAAGAACAAGGCAGGCCAGTCTACTTGGCCAAGCCTGCCCACAGTTTGAAAGGCAGATGGCTGAGGAAGATGGAGCTAGGGGAGACAAGTAGCTGAGCAGCCAGGAAGTCCCATGCAGAGAGTCAGAAGACAGATTTTAATGCCAAATGTCCTTGGCTCTCCAAGCCCAGGAAACCCAGATTGTGCTCAGCAAATACCAAAAGGAAATACATCTTTGAAATCTCTTCTGAAGGACATAGGACCCAGATGTTCTCATTGGTCAGAGAGCTATGGAGTCCATTCTGGCCATCCTCTTGACTTCCACGACTAGTGATTTATGAAATGAGGTTGGCTTATGAGATGCCAGTGACTTCCTATGTAAGGGGTAGACAAAAAGACCAAGAAAAGAATGTCTGAGATCAGACTTGGGCCATCTGATTGTAGCTTAACCTTTCTGTAGAAATGTATTTTTTTTGGCACTCCGTGTTTCTAGCTGAGGCTGGAAGGCTTCATGCTGACAGGAAAGGCCATCTGTTTGGGGAGGTTATCATTATTATTACTTGGTTAATGTTGAGAGCTAAATGGCTCACTTTGGCAAGCTCCAGAGGTTTGTGTAATTCAGCTGACAATCTCAACTTAGAAGTGGCCACCTAAGGACCTTGAGACAAAACAACAGCAAGCAAGGAACACAGTCCTTTCTCAATGGCTGCCGATCAGTCTGGCTCTTTGTATTTTGTGCAAGGATAGAACAAATGCAAAAAGAGTTCAGAAAGTTTGACTCCAAAAAGGCATGAGGGAGAGGTACAAAGAGCAGAGTTTTGAAAGCCGTGTGCTGGTGGTGTTTTCCAGAACATCTTATTGCATACTTTGTCTAATTAAAGAATCAGTTTTGTTTCCTACACAGAATATAAGAAAAATTAAATATCCCTGTATGGATGATCTATTGCCAAAATAGTGCTATAGAATAAACCAATCCAAGACTCAGTGGCTTAAAACGATAATTGTCTATAGGTTGAGAGTGTGAACATCAGCTATGGGAAGACAAAGTGAGTCCACAGGGAAGCAATTTAGGCTGTGCTTGGCTGGCTATATTTTCAGGCTCTGGCAAGGCTCACTCACATGTCTGATCTAGCATGGCCTCAGCAGGGATGTCTGGGATGACTGGGGGCTCTCTCCGTATGATTCTGCTGGATGTGCCCTCCAGCAGGCTGGCTCAGGCTTGTTCTCCTACTAATTATAGAGAAGCAAGGGTGAAAGCAAAAAAGTGTGCAAATGCCTTGCATTACACATGCTACTGTCACATTGTTCAAAGCAAGTCACATGACTAAACTGGGAGTGTCAGAATGGTAGGGCACTCCCAGAGGCCGGACATAGGGAGGCTATTAACTGGGGCCATTAATGTAGTCATTCTACAACTCCCTAAAAAGTCCAGCTTGCTCAGTGGTGATACTGCCAAATCCTTGCCAACTGTAGGACACTGAAGACATTCAGACAAATTGCACTGTGGGCAATCTGGTCTCCGGTGCATTGAACACTGAAAGGCTGGGTCTTCCAAGAGAGCCCTTGTTCCTGCCCACTCTTTCCTCCCACTCTGACTCTAATTGACTTTTCATCCTAACAGCAGCCTCTGACTACTGGAGAAGACACTGTATAGTGACAGCCCAAAGCAAGAGCCCAGTCTCACTGTGCAACTTCAGCTTCTTCTCCCTGTGTGCTGGAAGGAAAAGATGAATGTGTATAGAAGCCCAGAGGAGAAAGTGAGCTATAACTGGAGATTGGAGAGTGAGGACAAGGCTACCTTGTAAGTTATCCAGAGAATTCTGTGTATTTAAAGTGCAGATTCTCAGAGAAGGGAGCAACCTGAGAGATCAGAACCCCAGAGGCAGTGATCTCCATGCCTGGTTATCACCATAATATATTTCGGGAACCTCAAGTTATGAACTTTAGCCTCTTAGAGTTTTCTGCTTTCATTTTAGCCTGAATGATACATGAAAGCAAAGCTGGGACAATGCATCTGGGTCCACAAAATTAAGGAAGAGAGTTGATTATATACTCTGACTTCCTATCTCTTACTCTCCCTCCCCTGATCCATACAGGAGCCTTCACCCTTGGCACACGGCTCCTGGGGACAGCCCTCTGAGCCCCTTCCTATTTCCTTTTTCCCAGTCTAGACATTGAGTTGGCTTTGTCCTCTTGCCCTAACCTTCTACTCTGCTTCCTGCAAGGGTAGAGTCTGTTCTGTCTTTGTTTACCTTCCTTGGTCCTCCCTTTTTATTCCTTTCTTTCAAGACTTAGACTTCACCTCTTTATTCCCAGGAAAGCACCTCTTGGCTATTTCCCCCATCTAAGGCAGTCAGCCAGGGGACATAGGGGTTATGTTCTCTGATGTAGTCCCGGGCAGAGAATGGAGGTGAAATAAAGAAAGGAATATCCTTCGAATATTAGGGATTTGATGTCGCTGGAGGTTCACAACTATCCTGTCAAGAATGATTTAATCCTTTCCTCCTTGCTTTACAGAAAAGGAGTCTGAAATTCTGTAGGGCAAAGGATTGTATATGTAGATATATGAAAAATTGTTATGGAGCCTGGACTCAAGTCTCATGACTCCCAACTCTGAGCTCCAGAAAAATATTTCCCTATTTCTGGAAATGTTCAAGCAAAAGACTTGAACCATTGCATCAGGAAGGATTGGATTAAATGGTCCCTGAGATCCTTTCTAACCCCGAGATTCATAGACATTGAATCAGCTCCTCGGTTGACAGATGAAGGAACCCAAAGGAGTTAAACAAATTGTCTATGTCCTGTTGACCTCAGAGCTGAGATGTAAAACTGGGTCTTCCTCTGAATTTTCCATCTCAAGGGTGTCTCACCTAGAGGAGAACTTGCTGCCTTGAGTGCTTCTCATCTAGACTAGCTTCAGATTTCCTGGATATCAGTGCCACAGAGCAGGGGTCAAGATCCTGTGCTCTTGCTTTAATTTGCTGGATTAATTTAAGTTGTTTCTGGGGCCAGGAAACCATTTTTAATATTTGCTGTGAAGTTACCCAGAAGCATTGAACCCTAGTTTTTGGATCATTTAAAGCAATTAATTTTTTTTTCTTTTGCTGTTTCTCAATTCCTTTGGAAGAAACAGCAAGAGAAAAGCAATTCTTGAGAGATCAAACATTTTGTATTCCTTTCTCAGATGATGAATTTCTCATCTCTAACTTTATTTTTTCTATTCTTAAATCAGTGCTACTAAAATGTCCCACCAAATACCCTTAATAATGAAGGGGAGTAAGCTTATACCTCTGGAAGTCTGGGGATACAAACTCTAAGATCTGAAGCCTTTGTCCTAAACACAATGAGAATTTCACATTCTACTCTCCAATCTATACATGTTTGTTCTTAACTAAAAAATATGTTTCAAATTATATACCATTAACTATAATTGGTGCTGCAAGAAGGTCTGCCATATTTATTCCTTGATATCATCTGCCACAGTGATACTGCCATGCATCCTCTTGGCATTGCAATAAATATTCTTGGTTAAAGAAGCATGGCTTTAAACATCAAGTAGAGATTGTTGATTTTCCCAGTCTAGCCCTAGAAACCATGAGATCACTGAAGGACGTATCCAATAAATGTTTATACTGCATCTCCCCCAAAGATATTAAAATTATTTTCTGTCCCATTAAGGAATAACACCTTCATCAATATGCATCTCATATGTAATGTCTTGGAATATTAAGAGCTAACATTTATTGAGTGTTTTATGCATTAGCTCAATTCAGCCTTACAACAACCCTATAAAGTAAGAACCGTACCATTAATTCCATTTTCAAATGATGAAATGGAGCCAAAAGGGAGTTAACTCACCTGCCCAAGGTCACATAGTAACTAAGGGGGTGGGTGGTGAGGATGAGACTCAGCCAGCGTAACTGAGAAACACCATGCTTGCCAGCTCTTCTCTGTGTGTCTTCCACTTCTTGGCAAATGTTTGCTGCTCCAGTTCATCTGCCTACCTCGCCTAAAGTTATTGTGCTAGAAGCAAATCCCAGGACTTGTGCACCACAAGACAATGTGTTGTTTCTTCTCTGACTCTCCAACCAGGGAGAGAACAAAAGAGCTCCTTGGCCATTTTCAGATATCTTCTGTCTTTTTCTTAAAGAAAAAGAAGTACATTTGTATCAAAAGCAAAAGCCAAATCAAACACAAACAAAAATGCAGTGACTCAGTACCGCAGGGAGCTAACCCTGGAGACACTCAAACGAGCGGAGATAAAGTCAAACAGAAGGTCAGGGGTGTCACATTAATCACCTGCAGGGATGAGACTCAATCATTGTGGAAAAGGCTTCTGGGGAGAAAGTCCGCTGTGCCCCTACTTTTGCCCTGCGCGTCATCTGTCTGCCTGCGTTCCCTTCTAGCCACGCTCCTCTTTCCACCCCTTCAGACGCTCAGCCATTTATCCTGGCTTTGTCATCTGAGGATGTTCTGGGAACAAGGACAGTGCTATCACTTTGATCCACTTCTTTCTTAAGATGATTCTGTACCCTCGAACCTGGGGATGTCTGGTATGATGCCACCAGCATGCCAAGGAAAGGGAGCTTTGGCTGTCTCAGCTCTAGTCCTCTAAGTGCCATGGAGCTCTTTATCATCCTACCTTGTTTTTCCTTCATTCAGCGATATTTATTAAACCTCTACTATGTGCCAAACCCTGGGATAGAGACTGGAGATAAAATAGTGAGCAGAACGCATGTGATGTCAACATCCAGAAGGAAAAGAGAGAGAGAGAGAGAGTGTGTAAATAACACAAATACATGCAAATTTAAGTGCTCTGGAGAAGATGTGTGTCATGATACTATGAAAGCATTTAGCGGGGGCACCTGACCTTGCTGGAGAGAGTAAGAAAAACTTCTGTGAAATCTAAAGAATGAGCAGATATAAGTTGGGTGAAGGTAGAGGGAGGGGAGAGCATTCCAGACAAAGGAAACAGCATGGAATATCACTGAGGCCAGAACACAGAGACCACAAAAAAGGTGGCATGATATGAGGCTACAGAGTTGGGCAAGATCATGCAGAATCTTCTAGGTCATATGTATGACTTTATCCTAAGAGCATGGGAAACTATTCAAGTGCTTAAGCACGCGGGGAGGGGTTGGGAATCTGATGCAATTGGTTATGGTCTGAGAAGGTTACTCTGGCCTCAATGTGTGGAGAATGGATTAGGAAGGAGGGGAAGAAGTTAGGAAGATAAATCTAAAGGCTGTTAAGGATGTTTAGGCAAAATAGCTTCGCCTAGAATACTGACAGTAGAGATAGAGATAAATGGATAGATTAGGCAGATATTGGCAAACAAATTCAATAGGCATTGGTGATGGACTGATATATGGAGGGTGAAGAATGACTTCTAGTTTCTGGTTTGTGTAACTGATGAATTGCAGGCCATTCCATGACATAGGGAGAGCCAGGAGAAGACAAGGTTTGGGGATGAAAATCATATTCAGTTTCAGACCATTTTTGAATTTGAGGCACCTTTGGGTTTGAAATGAACACACTAAGCAGACAGTCAGATATGTGAGTCTCTGGTTTAGAAGAGAAGTCTCAGTGAGAAATATGAATTTGAGAGCCATTGGCGCAGATTGGATCATTAAAACCATGAACAAGGAGATTACCTGGGGAGAGACTATAAAGTGAGGGACAGAGGGTCTAGAATTGAGCCTTAAGTAATTCAAATACTTATTTCCCATAAAGATGGGAAGATTTGCAAAGGAGACTACAAACAAGCAGTCGGAAAGTCAGAGGAAACTCAGGAGACCAGGGTGTTACGGAAAAGAGGAAAAGAACCCTTGAAGAAGGAGGAAGTCATCAACTGTGAAGTATACTGTTGAGTGGACAAATACAATGGTTACTGAAAAAAACGTCTGTTGGATTTAGCGACTTAAGTTCATTGGTGACCTCATCAAGAGCTGTTTGTGGAGTACTAGGGATGCCTGCCAGATGGGACTGGATTGAGGAGCGTCTGGGAGATGAAGAAACAAAGGCAGCAAGTGCAAACAACATTTTTGAGAAGTTTGGCGGTGACGGGTAGGTGGGAGGCAGGGTGAGGGCTGGAAGACCAGGCTGAGGCTGTTTCTAGCCTTGGCTTAAGCTCCCAAATCACCTCTTGGTTTGGGCAACTCCTTTCCTTCTTCAGCCCAGACTCTCAGGTGCATGTGTGCGTACTATGATGGTTTTCACTCCTCCCCTGGCTCTCTGTCTTCCTGGTTGCAGGTCCAGGTGACTGTCTATCATGGTCTCTTGCTCATGATCCCCTCCCACTGACCTGGTTACTGGAACAAACCCCTGCCAGGCCTGCCCAGAGAGTAGGGATGTTCTTGGCCTGACACCACTTAAGAACAAAAATGAGGGAGATCTGTCCTGAAATTAAACATACAGATTTGATTAAAAGAAAAATAATTGTGCATCTGCCTTGAATGGAGGAATGGGGTGGGTGGAGGTGGGCTGATGCCCAACCCAAACCCTTGGTCTTTTTCTAATCAGTTGAGTTCAATTATCATAGCCTTGATGGTAAAGGCAGGTAGCATTAATTGAGTTATTACTATGTGCCAGGCACTGTGCTGAGTGTTTCATATAGATCTTACCTTTTAATCTTCACTACTATAAGGTATATACTATTATTATCATTCCCATTTTACATAAAAAGCCTCAAGGACAATGAGACTTAGAGACGTTAAGCAATTTGCTGAAGGCCACACAGAGTTAAGTGGTGGAGCCCCAAATCCATTCAGTCAAACTCTAGAACCTGGGCTTGTCCCCGCCCCACCCTACCTCCTTTCAAATCCTCTCATATGAAAGCATTTGGGTGGATCATCTCCCTGAGGACTGGGGAGCTTAAAATGGCTACATACCTGTACCAAGTCACAAAAGAAAACAAGCACCCATGAGATTTCTGATTTTTCCTGTTTTCAGCTAGATAGAGGGCACAAGGTTTAGTAGAAAGGATGCTGGGCTCAGGACCAGAAGAACTGGATTCCATTTGGACACTACTACTTGCTAGCTGTGTGACTTTGGGAAACTCAGTTCACCTCTCTGAGCCTTAGTTTGCCGTTGGTTAATTAGAAATAATATCCCCTGAGTGATGAAGACATACAAGGCATTTTCATATCCATTATCCCACTAAGTCTTTATTCTCTCCAAAAACCCCATGTAAGATAATTTTAGTAATCCCATTTTTCAGCTGAGCAGATTATTCTTGTTGAGATAAATGCCTGGTACATTTCTCTGGATATAAGATGCCACCTGTGCACGAGGCTGGCCCTCATTCCTGCCTGAGGAATCCCCTATACCAGCCCCTTCCAGGTAACCTCTGAGAGGTTACCTAGTTTCAAAGCCCCCACTCCTCCCAGGCCAGCCACCTCCTTCATCTCTTCAGTCAACAGGTAATAACTGAGAACCTTCTCTGGGCAGGACCCTGTGTCACAGAGGAGAAGGGAATTTTCTCAGCATCTTTGGAGGCTGGCGTGATGGACAGCCACCAACCACTTGGTAGAGCTATTGTCTTTTCAGGGGAGCTGAGTCCCTTCTGCTAATTCCACTTCATCTCAGTGGAGACCACATCTTTATTTGCATGCCTGCTGGGACTCCCGCATGAGGGAAGGGGGGAGGATGTGGAGGGGCGTATGTATTGGGGAAGGATCATTAGCATTTGCTGATTCTGTCCACACAGGAACGGCCCTGACACTGCCCAGCGGGCCTGGAGTCCTTGGTGCTCACTTAGGGCACCCAGCTGGGTCAAAGCCTCTACTTTGTGGGCAGAATGAGCCTGATGACCATGGTTATGAGAGACTAATAGCAAATGTGGCCATTAAAAACTCAGCCCCAAGCAGGCGTGACTTTCAAATGGTAAGAAAGCAGGGGAATGTTTCATTGTATGGCATTATCTCCACCTGAAAAAAGCACTCTCATGACCACAGGCAACCATCACCCTTGGAAATATCTATTTGTCCTTAGATATTCACATGTCATTTCTTTCTTCCTGAGGCTGTGGATGGAGAGAGCTTTCCTCCTCGTGGGGGCATGGGGGCTTACTAGGAAAAGCTCCCATTCCTGAGGCAGGAGGCCTGCACGTAGTGTCAGCTTCACCTCTCAGCTGCCAACCTGGAGCAAGGTCTTCTCTTCTCTGCACTGCTCCTGTTAACAACTGAAGCTGCTTCCCAACATCCTTCAAAATTGGCTGCAGGAAGAAATGTTTTCTTGTCCTTTCTCAGGTTTTTAATTATACAAATTCCATCTCAGCCAAATCCCTAAGGCAATTTTAAAGATTTCTCAGTAAGATTAGAATATGTGCCTAGTTTGTGTTTGTAGTCTTATACTGACAGCAATTCTTACACTGATAGAATACAGATAGTTTGTGTCTATATTCTTACATTGACACACTTGCTTTGCAAAAAAATTGACTTTAGCAGGGTTTTCTAGCTAATGACTAAGAATGTTAAAGTTCACATTAGTGCTGAGTATGATATTAGCCTTTAAAATTAATGCAAATTTAACTTTAAATAAATTTAGCTGAAAATAACCTAGAAAAAAATGATGGGGGTAAAGTGCTGTGTTGATTTTTTTTTCACTAGGCCTACTTTTCTAGGCATTTAAAAATTAGGAATTACAATCAATTAAAGATGATATAAGCATTAAAAAGCAACCACCCCACCAGCCTATCCTTCTCTTGCTGGAGAAGCAACGGCTTGCTGCTAAAGCCCTTGCGTGTGACTAGCTACAAAGTCTTCCAGCCAGCAGGTGGCGCTGCAGTCTAGCGCCCATAGAACTTCATGGTTTGCCTACAGGTTGCTTTTGTTTGTTTGTTTCAGTGTAACTTTAACACATACTTAACACTTTAACCTTAATTTGGTAGCTTCTTTTTCTTACCTTTTTTTCCCCTCCCTTTGCTACTCTATTTCCTTCACTCCTCCCTTTCTCTTTCCCTCCCTTCTTTCCTTCCTTCCTTCATATTTTGACAAAATTTACTCTAAATTTAGTCCTGTACTATGTCAAAGGTCTTAAAAAACTGATGGTTGATTCTGTTAGACATATTTATCCTGTGTGTGTGTGTACGTGCATGTAGACATGTATTGATGTTGCTTTTCCAGTATTTTCCACCACTATTCCACAATTCCATCTTTTACTATTGGCACATAAAGATTTTCATATATTAACCAAGCTACAGTTTGAGATTCTACTCTGAGGTTGGCATAATTTTTGTTTTATAAATATTATTCTTGTTCTTCAGAACATCATCTTGACAGCCTGGACCACTGTGAATGAAGTGACAGAGAATTAATGGACAATTGGCTGAAATCCTTCATGTTGTAACATTAGAAATAAGCTGTTTGTCAATTTAGCGTTCTGAAAAAAACACATGCTGATCAATGGAGCCTTGCATAGTCTCCACATCATCCATCTTGCTGTCTTTTCAGGGCATTTTTTTGGCCCTGGTCATACTCATATTTGGAGTTTATTCTATATCCTACACTAACCTGTGAAGTCAAAAATTCCCCAGGTCCCAGCAACAAATGCAAAACTTTGAACAAAGATCGTGGGGATTCCTTTGCAAGATGTTCATTGTAATTCATAAGAATTTTGTTCTCCCTTTTCTTCTCCGCGCCTTTTTGTTCTAGCAGAGTGAGCACATCATTTGGCAGGAAATTGTCCTGAAAGCCATGGACTTGTACTCACCTAGAAGCCATCACAATTTATGCCAGAAATCTGCTCCCTATCTAACATAATTGTCCAAAGAATCCAGCCTGGAAAAATCTCATCCTTAGTGTTGGCTGACCCTTCTGTGCCATTCAGATGTCAGTGAAGTGTCATTCTTCAGAGGAGCCATCCCAGACCTCTCAGTCCTAAACAGTTCTCCAGGCACTTGCCAGCCCATTGCCCCGTTTCATTTTCTGGTTTACTATATCTGATATTTTCTCTCTTATTTATTTATCATTGTTCTTCCCCCAAAGAATGACAATTCCATGAGAGCAGGGACATTTTCTGCTTTGTTTGCTGTTGAATCTCCAGCACTGGGTCAGTTAGCTCTTGCTGTGTAACAAGCCATCTCTGAAACTTAGTAGCCTAAACCAACAAACTACTTATTTATTTGCTCACGGTTCTGTAGGTCAGTGATTTGGGAGGGGCTCTGCTGAGATAGTTTATCTCTGCTCAATGTGGTATCATCTGGCATCAACAGGGTTCACTCGTATATTTGCAGTCAGCTAAGGGATGATGGCCCATGCACATGGCTGTCAGCAAGGGTGATGGAGATAATTGTGTGCTCACGTGTTCCTTTTCATCCAGCAGGCTAGCTTAGACACATTCACATGGTGATGGTCACAGGGTTCCCAAAAGGAACAAGAGGAGGCAAACCCCAATGGTCAAGCACTTTTCAAGGCCCTGACTACATCACATTTGCTAATATCCTCATTGGCCAAATCAGGTCATATGGTCAAGCCCAAATAAAAGAGGTAGAGAAATACACTCTTTCTCTTGATGGGAGAAGCTTCAAAGCCACATTACAAAGGAGCTACAGGATGGAAAGTGGATACAGAGACAGGAAGAATTTATGACTGTTTCGGCCATGTATGGCAAGCACCATAGCAGAGCACCTAGGGCATATTAGGAAATCAATAAATATTTGTTGAATAAATGAATGAATGAAAAATGAACTACCGAAGTTGACCAGGTAAAGTCTCAGTCCCTCTCATCAGTTCTAGTTTCTGTTACTAAGAATCATGTTTATCATGTCATGGTCTCTACTCTTAAATTGAGAGTTCATGTTTTAAAGCAGTTTAAAGGTCTACCAGGGGTTAATGACAACAGCATTCACCTTCTGGGGTGTGTGCTTGTGAGAGCTCCTGTGCACACAATGGTGGATATGCTTCAGTGAGAAAACTAGACGTGTGTCAAGAATAACAGAGGCACAAACCTACCAATCTGGGAAATAAATGACAGTTAAATCAGAAAGTCAGTTACCAATGGGTCAGATTTTTTCAGTCGGACATAATTCTTGTTTGTGTTCCTGAAACCATCTGTTTGTATATGTACAGTATAGAGACGCAAACAAGAGGAATCACCACCTTGTTACAACAATCCTATGGTGCCAGTCATCTCCTCACATTTTACAGATGTGAGCAAGACTCGTGATGGATTGGGTCAAGTTTTAAAACATATGCCACATTGTCACCCTACAAAGATGGGGAACATTTAGGTAAGCAAAGAGACAAGGGTTAGGTCAAAGTCTTTTAACATTTGGCATTTTGAAAGTTGCTCACTCTGTCTCCCCATTCTAATCTTGTTTACCTCTCTTACACTAAGACCATGATGTTACCTGCATCTTCTCCAAATTCTAATAAAAATGATCTTTGGACCAGCCACATTTACCCCTTAATTTAATCCCACAGATGGACCCTCATTTGGAGGTTTTAGGGACCCCCTTTCCCTTGCAGATTGAGGGATAAGAAAGGCAGATAGTGAAAAGCAAACTATCACCTTTATTGCCAATGAACCTACATTGGAGGGTATGGCTTAGATATGCAGCAACACAGGCTTACTGACACTGGACCCCCAGAATTAGACTCCCCCCAGTCATAGGCTACACTGCCCAATCATAGTCCTCTCCTCATGGGGACCTGTCCCAAACATTATAGCCAGGGGGAGAGAGCCAGAATTCTGGCATCCAAGAGAAAGAAAAGAGAAGCTAAACCAAGAATTCCCTGCTGCTTTTCTGAAAATGATCACCTCTCCTTTTAGAGAGAAGAGTGAGGGCAGAGGTAGAAAATTCAGAGAAAGAAGCCAGGGAGGTTTCCTCATCCCAACGCCTTGAACTCACCATCTATTTTCTAAGATTTGCTTTGAAAGATCCAAGTTCCTCATTTCTTGCTCCCTAGAATAAATGCTGTGCAACTTGAGTATTCACAGCTACACCAAAACACCCATACTTGGGCTGAATGTCATTGTCCTAGGTTTGAATTCAGAAAAAGTTTGAGGCTTTCTCGCACAGCGTCATCTGAATTGTTGCTTTAATGTTACTTGAGACTTCCTCCTGCCAACCTTCAGCAGAGAGTGAAGACCGGAACTCCTCTGCTGGCTAACACAAATTTTGGTTGCAACCATTGAGTATTACAATTGTTCATTGAACTAAGGACTTCATGTCTTCGAGGTCTTTAGCTAGACTGATCAATCAATCCAGGATTTACTGAGAGGCTCCTCTGTACCAAGTGGCCCAGTAGCACATAGAAGTGTCACTCAGTTGGTGGGGATGGCTAGTATCAGTGGTCGCCTATACTGTGTGGTTTATTATAAGTAGAGAGTAGGTATGCCTACTCCGCATTTTACTCACTAAACTGTCAAGGATGTATTTCCAACATGTAGTAAATATTAATAGTTTTGAAATAAAGCTATCATGAAAATATATCCAGAGGACTCAAAATATTTTAGCAATTTGATACCCACCATCCTCAGTTTAAACACATACACACATGTGCAGAGAAATAAGTTCTTCTTTAACAGGGGAAACTTTTATATCAGTTCTTTTTCTCCTTCAACTCAAATTTCCATTCTACTTCCCACACAGGATTTTATTCTAATGTCATGTATTTTATGCTTGAAACTATTTAACACAAAGCCCATTATGCTTTTCTGCATTGAAAATATTATGTGTAAATGGATATATAACTTTTTATTGCCTCTGAGCATAAGACTCTAAGCATTGACTTTTTTTTCTGTGTGATTTATCATTAAAATTATTACCTTGTATGCTGATCAAAACAACAAATATATTATAAATTCAAAAAATATTTATTAATTAAAAAATAAAATGTCATGGTAGATATGTTCCTTAATAAGATGAATAGGCTTTTGTTCTGATTAGATTATGCATTTTTAAATGAATATCATTTATCGTTAGAATGAGACAGGATTAAACATCAATTCTATTTTTCTCTCTTTCCCTCTTTTTTTGTCTTTAAAGTGTAAACAATCACAAAACATATTCAAGATTTGTTATGGAAATGGCACTCATTTCTTTGAACTCCTGAGTTTCATGCAAAAGATCATAGTGATTTACCATAAGAAAATGATTGCTAATGATCTAGTTATGACAGCTCAGATTGAGCTGCCCTTTCATTTTACTGAAAACAAACTAAAAACTACCCGTCTTGCAAACGGATTAACTTCCAAATCATTACTCATTCACTTTCTCAATATCCATAACAGTACTTCAAAATGTGTCTTTGTTTAGTGTTCTGGAGGTTTCTGCACCCAGGGGCAATGCTTCTTAGTGAGAATTAGGATAGTGTGAGATGCGCTTTTCTTTTGTAAAGTAGGGAAAAAGAAATCGAACCACCTTCTCAGCCGCTTTATCAGGCAATCTTCAACCTGAAGATTGATTCCCTTAAAACTATGCCTGCCTAGTAACCAGAGTTGTGCTGACAAACCTACCCTCTAAAACAAAAAAGCTCAGATTTGTAGCATTAGCCAAGTCCATGTTGTAAATATTCTCATGATACCACCCTGACATTACTGAACCTCAGAATTGGAGAAAGAGGCTCAATCAGCTTTCCCAATCCAATACAAACTGGTTCTAGAACCACCACTGTTCTGTACCCCTTAGAAAGTCTTCATCTGTGCCAGTTTGCAGGCTGCAGCTGTAAAGGCTTAGACCATTCTGTCTCCATTTCAATCTTAGCATTTTTTAGCCAAAAGAGCATTTAAATAATGATTATCTATTCCATTCCCGAATGTGCATTTTACAGGTAAGGGAACTATAGTCCAAAAACAATAAGTAATTTGCTCAAAGTCTGATCTTGATCAAAGTTAAAAGCTATAAGTATAATAAGACTGGTCTTTAGCTGCACCTATGGCATAAAGCATTATGAGCATATATTGTACAATAAGAAGAGTGTGAAGAAAAGTACAGAGTGTCTGGTGAGGGTTAAGGAGTAATAAAAGCAGCAGAGCAAGGGAGAGGAAAGGGTTGATGTATGGGGTGACAGGAGGAAGGCCAATTTGGAGTTGGGTCAGGAGAAGAAGTCAAGAGTTCAAATTTAGATTTTTAGATTCTATTTGTTTTTATTTAATATTAGCCTTATTTAAGGAGTCCTCAATAGAAATAATTTTAGAATTTTTCTGTCTTTTAGATGCTTCTGTATACTAAAAAAAAATACTTATAATTGATCATTTGGAAACTTTGAACCATTTGATTCTCAGGTGTCATGAAAATGAATTTTCTTATACTTATCTCAAGTTCTCAAAAGGGGTGACTGAAGTTAACAATTGTCCTCAGTAAGATCCTAACAGAGGTCAGAAGCCAGATGATACAGAGGTCTGTTTACTGAGAACAAACAAGAGACAGATGACCAGGCTGTGGGAATCTAACCCCTACCTTGTCTATGGGAGCCCTGAGAAGCATGAGAAATCAAGTGAACAGAACTCAATTAAAGATGATAAAAAGAAAAAAGAAATAAAGAATTATGTGGCATTTCAATGCAAAGGGAGCACAGTGCTTGTTCATATGGAGTAGAACTTACTCAGATGACCAGGCATGGAAGATGTCAAGGGATCTTTGATACATTTTGTTCTCATCTAAGTGGCCCAGGCTGAACAACAGAAAGGTCAGTCCTGACCCAACTGGTAGCACTAGAAACTTTGGAGAAAAGTCAACCAGAGCATGGATGGAGAAGACTTTGTTCAAAATGGCTGGGCACGAGAAGGCTCCAAGAGCATTCTAACTTAGAAAGGTATACAGATTTTCAAGAGCTTTAGCAAGGGAGATCAGCAAAGTTTAGCCTGTTTTGAAAATAGTTGGTCAAAAAATGGTTCTCAGAAGAGAGATAAATTATTCCTGTAGATTACTAGCCATTGCTTGTGCAATTGAGGTTTATCAAAGGTGGTAGATGTCACTGCTAGGGGCTAAAGTCAATTACAAGAGGGGATGAGGAAAAACAGCTATGAGGAATAAGAACCTCAGCAAAATTCTCTCTTTGTCCTCCAGGGTCTCTTACACACCAAACACAGCCATTCTCTGATCTGGGGTATGCATTTTGTGATGTGTTGAACCCTACAACTCAAGATTGGATCATATGATCTCTTAGTCCAAAGTTGTAGTTGGTGAAAAGGAAAGCATCATTGACTCCCATTTACTTTGTCTTTTTTCTCTTTGTAGTTCTCTAAATGTTACTAGCCGGAACTTGTTTTCCTCCATGAGTTCTCAGTTCCTGAAAAATTCCATAAATCCTCTTTGCCACAGCATAAAGGCCAACCTATCTCATCTTAGATTTAAGATCTTTTCAATGTAGCACCATGGTACAATTAACTGTGGTAGACATCTCTGCTACCCCAAGTCCACCTTGTGGTCCACCCCTGCTTTTAGCCACTGCCATGGTGAACAGCTCCCTGGGAACTAATTCTCACCCCATGATGACTGTGTCATGCCTCAAGCACAAGACACTCCTGTTCTTTCTTTCTTCCTTCCCTCCTTCCCTCCATCTCCTCCCCCCCATTCTCTCTCTCTCTCCCCCCGCTCCCTACACCCCCCCATATCTTCCAAACGTGGAATCCTGCTTATAGGGCACAGAAATCAATACCCTCAGGGACAGACTTTAACCAATGAGTGATGGGAGCCTGTTGACAAATGCCTGGCCTCCTGTCCTTAAAGTGTAGATTTCTATGTTTCTTAGTGGGTACCAGGGGAATTGGACCCCTGTCACTTACAGTTGTTAACTTAGGTAATGCATCCTTAGATTGTCCTTGTTTTCCTGTCTCACTCTACCCACTTCCTCACTCCTGCTTCTTGGACTTAGCTCTCAGGTAAACTACTTGTACCCAAGTCCTTGTCTCAGCCTCTGTTTGGGGTGGGGTTGTAGATCCAAACTAAGACATCAACTACACTTAATATATGTTCATTTATAGTCATCAAACATTTATTGAGTGTATATTATAGTCCAGACATTATCCTAGAAGCTGGAGATACGGCAGAGAATGAAACAGAAAAAGAATCTCCAACCATCATGGAGTTTTGAGGAGAGAAATTTACATCCTCAAATTGAGAATATAAATTCCATATAATCTCATGGAGCTAATATTCATACTCCACCTGTTTCTTCCAGAGTTGCCACAAGTTAGACTGCTTCCCTTCTCTGTCTGCATCCTACAGATCTTTTAAAAAATAACATTAAATTTTATTCTGATAAGAGTAACACGTGCACATCCTTGAAAATTTATAAAACACAGAGAAAGCACAGAAAAGAAAATAAAAGCAACCAAGTACCCCAATCCATTGGCATCCACAATTATCATGTTAGTTTAATATCTTTCCAGGCATTTAAAACTTATTCTACCTTTCAAATATATTTTAAAACTAATATAGCTAAATTTAAATACCAATATATTAAAATCAAGAAATATATCAAGTACCACCTTGTCATTTTTCTTGTTCAAAATTTTTTTTTGCCTATTCTAATCTATTTGTCTTTTTCAGATGAACTTTATAATCATTTTGACAATTCAAAAATAGCCACATGGGGATTTTGATTGATATGCATTCAAATCTATAAATTAATTTGAGTGTACTTGACATAATAATACTCAGTCTTCTTACTGAGGAACTAAGGTATAATTTTCCATGTATTCAAACATCCTTTTATGTCTTTCAGAAAATATTTATATTAATAATTTCTTCCATATAGGTTCCAAGTATTCTTCTTAAGATTGTCCCCAGATGTTTTGTATTTTTATTGGGAACTTTTTCCATTATATTTAAAATCAGTTCTATAGAAAAGATAATCGTCTTATGTTTGTTTGTAGCTAATCAGTTTCTAAGCTCTCTTACTAATTCTAATACTTTTGCAGTCATTCTCTTCAGCATTCCACTTAGATAAAGATAGGTAGAAGAAAGTGAGCCTCCTTACCCTTCTGCCGGGTGTGATTGCTCACACCTGTAATCCCAACTACATGGGAGGCTGAGGCAGAAGGATCGCTTGAAGCCAGGAGTTCGAAACCAGCCTGGGCAGCATAGTGAGAAGTTCTCCCCACAGCCCATGTCTCTAAAAACAAAAACAAAACTTCCTTCTTCTCACTTTGTATCCACTCATTATTTTACATACTTCTTTCAGAAGTTGTGGTGGGCTAATCTGACTTGATCAGAATCTAGGACAGTGGAAGGGGCCACATTTATTATTGGATACAACAGCAATGGAAATTGTCTAATGTTTTCTTTTTTATGTCATATTTATCAGATTTTGGTTATCAGGGTTATGCTAGCTTCAAAAACCAAACTGGGGATCTTTCAATCTCTTTTTATAGAAGAGTTAAAAGAATATGGTATTTTCTGCTCCTTAGAGGATTTATGTGTAAAATTCATCTGGGTCCAACAAAAATCATGGAGGTTGTTTTTGAAATTAAGAAAAAGAAAAACAAAAAGATTCCCTGAATCGTTGTCCAATTCTTATTTTCTACTTCTTGAGTCCATTTTGATCATTTCTATTCTCCAAAAAATTATCACTGTTATTTAAACATTTTAATAACATCTTAAAATACTTTCACATTTTTCTACTTGTTACGAATACTTTTTCATTTCTAATGGAAGATACCCTTGTCCCCCACAACAACACAATCTCTAATTTTCTCTTTTTACCCAAGATGTGTACATTTCCCCTAGATGTATGATTATTTTATATAACCGCCTCTTAAATTTATTAGTAATTCTTGTGTGCTTGCTTTCTAACTTGCTCATATCTGCCTTCACTTTATTCTTTTCTCCTACTTAGGTATATTTTGCTAATTTCCTTTTTCAATGTAATGATAATTTCCTTCATATTTATTCTTTGGTCTTTAAGAATGAAAGCACTTATGACAATATAATTTTCTTTGAGTATGGCTTTGACCACATCTCATAAATTTGATAGGTAGAATTTTTACGGTAGCTCCTCTCTGAAAGTCTGTAACTGCAGTGTTCGTTTCCTTTTTGATCTGAAGTTTATTTAGAATGATGTTTTAAAATTTCTAAAGGTTTTCTTTAATTGAAATATTTATTATTAAACTTCCATTTTCATTGCTTTGTTTACCTGTCATCCAATTTAAGAACATCTGCATCTTAGGAAGGTGGAGCTGAGCTGTGCTTTCTCTGCTATCCTCAATCACCCTGCTTTTGAGTAGTCTTTGATATCCTATCATGCTTAGCTTGGAACGCTCGATGTCATGGATTTTTTCATGTGTGTCTTTCCTCTCTACTTCTCTAAATAGTAAAAACAACTTGGGAACAGAACTCACATTTTATAATTCCCTGTGTTTCCCATAGCATTTAACACCTTAAACATATTAAGTGATCAATAAATATATGTGTGTATTGCTTTGTATTTCAGGGATGGTGAGACTGATTACACCAGCCACAGGGATCAAAGCCCTTGCTAAGTGATGACGTGATTAGCCATTTTATTAAAATATGTCTCTATTATGTATTCTTCTTCTGGTCCTGAAATATATCATATTAGGGTTGTATTGTTCTCTCCTAACAATGATCAAGAGCATACTAATTAATATGATCATTAATACTGACCATTTGCTGAGCACATCTATATTCCAGGCACTGCTTTAGGAACTTTGTAAACCATATGTCATTTTATAATCCTCATAGTGTCTCTCTCAGATATGATAATTATCCTTATTTCACAGATGAGGAAAATGGAACTCAAGATCAAGACCATGCTCAGTATCTGTCAGATGGTGAAGATGAAGCCTGGATTGGATCCCACATCTGTCTGTGCCTTTCACTTCTGCTCTACACCAGTTTCTGTTAATTAATTCTTCCACTCACCTACTCATCTCTTTTATTCTGTCCCACATTCAAACAACTAAATGTTTGCTGATTTATTTTGTCATATTCAGTACTAAAAGACAGGGAACATAAATGAATAAAACATGGCCCCTGCTTTTGGTTAACTTCCAGAGTCCAATGGGGCCTTTTCTTTTACATACAGCAGATTTTAAAATGTTACAGAATGTACTCTTTGTATACAGGCTTCCCTGCCGTCCTTCAACCTCTCTATTCTCTGCTCCCATGATGTTCAGGTGTTTACCTCAGGGTTTGCCCAAGCTGATTCAGATGCTGGCTGCCAAAACTGGGCTGTGTGAAGTCATTGTATGTTCTCTGTAAGTACAGAAAGAACCTAGGGTTTTAATAGACTTTCTCCACCCACCCTCAACTTTATTTCCCTCAAGACAATAACAAGTTTAAAGCCAAAGTCAATTATGACAATGTTATTATTTCTTGTGGGGGAAATTGATGTTGCTAACCTGCAATATGTGCCAGACTCCTGAAACTTACAGAGAAATCATTCTTGGAGATAGGGAAGACAAGCTTCATGTTTTATATGAAAGAAACAACCAGGATCTTTGCCTGCACAGACTGTTTGGTCATTTGGGCTCAGAATGAACTTAGTGAAATCTCTTCCATAAGATCTTTTCTCCCCCATCTTGGCCTCTGCTCACTTGGCTCAGGTGCACATGAATGCCATAACAACACACGTCTGCCACCATGAACCACCTATAGTGACAAACATTGGAGCCCACTGGAAACTGCCTCCCTGACTTGACTCTGTCATAGGTCTTAAATTTTGCTAAGAGATTTCAGCTGTTACCAGAATCATCATCATTATTAGCTTTGCCACTTCCCACCATTTTTTATACCTTCACTCTGCATTTTTCTTGCTATCTAAAACTCTAGTAATTATATGACTCCTCATCTATTTATAATTCTCCTCCCAATTCAAAACAAAGCAGGCACTTTCTTTTATTTATTACTGTACCCATGTTGCTAGAATAGTGTCCAACATGTAGTCAGCTCTCGATGTATATGACGTACATTTGTTGAATGATGGAATGAATCATGATGAATCATCGTGACGGTCCCTATTGTTTCATCTTATTCTCTATACTCATAATCTTCTCCAGCGTCTTTATCATTATAACCATCTTTATCGTTATGGAAATCCACGTCATTGTCATTTTCTCATGGTCTCTCACACATCAGTGGTGCTTTACAATTCCCATGGTGGTCTGTCATTGCCCCCTGTGATATTCTTAGCTCTCAGCCCCGCTCTCAGGTGAGGTAGGCATGGAGAAATTATTATTCTCAGTCCATAGATGAGAAAGTTGAGCCCCAAAGAGGTAAATCAATTTGCTCAGGGTCCCAGTCTGGGGCAGGATCAGGGCCACTGCATCATTTTTTCCTCTGTCATGGTACTTATGACCCATGCCACCCTGGGCAAGGGATATTTGTAAATAGCTTTTGAAGCAAGGTTCTTTCCTTCTTTTTTCTCTTATAGCACTTCACATGTTGCCTGGCACATATATGATAGGCATTTAAGAATATTTAGTAAAGGAATATCTTAGTCCATTCTTGCTGCTATCACAAAATACCACAGACTGGGTAATTTATAGATAATAAAAATTTATTTCTCACAGCTCTGGAAGCTGGAAAGACCAAGATCAAGGTTCTGGCAGTTCAGTGTCTGGTGAGTGCTGCTCTCTGCTTCCAAGATGGTGCCCTGTTGCTGTGTCTTCACATGGTGGAAGGCACAAGGGAAAAAGGGTCTAGCTAGCTCCCTCCAGCCCTATTATAAGGGCACTAATCTCATGCATGCCCTCAGCTCCCCAAAGTCCCATCTGCTAACACAGTCCCCTTGGTGATTAGGTTTCAACATATGAATTTTTGGAGAGACACAAACATTCAAACCATAGCCAGGACCAAAGGGCACTAAAGTCCTCTATGATTTAGCCTCTAGCTTCCTTTTCATTCTTTGCACCCCAAAATCTCAGTATTCTAGCTCTGAGGAGTTATTTACATGTCCTGAGCAGTGCTGGCTTTTTGCACTACCTTTTTTGCACATTAATCTGCCTGCCTCGAATACATTTTTTCAGACCTCTTAGCCCTGTCCTAATCTTCCCATTTTATAGAGGCTTTCAGGACTTCCCACTTAAATTGACCATTGTTCCCTTGGGTGATGATTATACTCTATGACATATCTTCTACAGACTCTTTGGAAAATTAATAAATGTGATAGACTTTAAATCCCTAGAAGGCAGCGAGCATACCAGTATTGTGTGTCACTCTACCCCAGCATCTCCCAGTGACTAGTAGTAGCAGGTAACATTATTGAACACATGCTATCTGCTGGCCACCAGGTTTATAGATTTATATGGGCTATCTAATTTAACCCTCATAACCATCCTACGAAGTAAATGTCCTCATTGCTTATGTTCTATAAGTGAGAAACTAAGGTTTAGTGTCATTAAATAAGAAGCCAAAGCCACTCCTCAAAGCCAAAGCATCAGCAAACAAATGAACACATTTAGTTTTTCTATACGTAAATCTGTCCTTGAATCCTTACCACCCAGTCAAGCACACAAAAAATGTTTAGTAAGTGTGAAATAAGAAAAACTATATGAAATGATTTCTAACCTCCAACTCATGATGCACCGTACTTGACTTTCCTGGGACAGGTATCATATTTGCTCAGGACAGGTATTGTATTTAATATATTTCAAAATTGCTCAAATTGTTAAAATTCTCACCACACACACAAAAAGAATAAGTTGGTGAGGTGATGGATAAGTTAATTAGCTTGATTGAATCTTTCTATAAAGTGTACATAGATCCAAAAGTCACATTGTAGCCCATAAATATATATAATTGTTATTTATCAATTAGAAATGAATAAGAAAGAAAGAAAATAAAGGGAAACTGGCTTCAATGTTCTTAACAACTCCCTCTGTACCTGTTCTGTGGGAAGATATGGTGGGTGGCATTCTGCACAAGGTAGCATGATTAATGTGGCTTTCTTTTCTTAATGCATTTCCTATCTTACAAAAGGTGGTCCAGCAGCAAGTCCCAATTGTAGAGATTGTGTGCTATTTCCTGTCCCCTCTCCTGGCCACCTTCACAAGAATATAATCTGACTAAGAAGGTGGTATTACTCACACAGGATGCTTACTTCAACATGCTTAACCAAGTCACGAAGCCTCTTGCCTATTTCTTTCTGCAGTTTAGCCAAAGAAAAGTGGCTTGTTACCAAATTCCCCAAATCCGTAATTTTAGCAGCAATTTCATTGTGTCCATGGCACTATTTTCAAAGTCGTGGAATAAAACAAATGCACACAGGGGTAATTCTTTTCTCTTGACTCCTGGGAAAATCAAGAAGACTTCAGAAATTCGGTCAAAGAGAATGAATTTACCTGCCTTTGCCTTCGTGACTTCCAAATGTGGCCCTTGTCAAAATACAAGAAGTGAACTGATCCTCATGTGAGCAGGCTCCCATTCTTCACTAAACTCTCTAGAACTGTGCCAGCTTTATTTAAAGAAGCGTTAGGAAGCTCTTTGAGATTCTCTGGTCTAATTAGCCACGAATGATGAATAAATCAAGAAAACTAACTTGTATTCAGAGGAGGTTCTATATCCCCATTTTACAGAAGAGACAACTGTAGCTCAGGAAAGGTTAGTTATCTGCACACTGCTGTGATGGCCTGGTGGTTTGGTGCCTAGATTTTGAAATCCAGAGAGTCATGGATCTGCCACTTACCATTTATGTGACCTTGAGCAGTTATTTAAACTCTTAAAACTTTGGTTTCCTCATCTGTAAAATGGTGATTATAATGGTATCTGTCTCACAGAATTAGAAACAGAACAGACCATTTCCCGTCATTTTCAGCTGTATCCCTAGTGCCTAAAATGATGCTTGACATGGAGAAGATACTCAGTAAGTACCTGTGGAATGAATGAATGATTTGTGCAGTGCATGGCATATAGTAAGTGCTCAATAGATGTTGGCTGATTTTTATTACTATCCAAGTAAATGGTAGAAGCGGGGTGCAGAGCCAGGTCCTTGTGGCCAGGACATTCTTCCTTAGAGTTGTCCCTTCCTCTCTCTCTCATCTTTTCCTCTCCTTCTACCAACCGTGACTAGCCTTATTGCTGAGTCACTGAAATGACTTTCAGATTGGACTCTGATTGCCTAAAATAAACCCGATCACAAAAACCTTGAAGTTCCCAATTATCGATAAGGAAAAAAATGCAGATTTTGTAACACTCAGAAGCCTTGTTTTCTTCTAGTCCCACTAACTCCTCTAAACTTCTTTCCCACGATGCTTTTATTACAAACTGTATCCAGCAGACTAAACAACTCCTGTGCCCCTGAGTCCTGCCTCTTTGCATCCATCATTCCCGTCCACCCCAATGCCTTTTCTCAGCCAGACCAAACTGTGTCCACTCTTCAAGTCCCAGCCCAATGAAGCATTCCCTGACCACTCTAATCACAGACATATTTTTCTTCTTCTGAATTTGGCAGTATCTCAAACTATGCTTCTCATATGGCCTTTTCTTTATTTGAAAACACATTTATTTGTAACAACATTTCCATGCTACTTATATTATTGATTTTCCAACAAGTGTGTCTTATGTCTTGCACAGGCATATGCTAGTGTTAGCTATAGTATTACAATTAAACAAACTATTTCTCTATGAACTTCCATTTCCTTGACTGTAAAATGGCAATAATAGTATCTACATTTCTGGGTTGTTGTGAAGGTTACAACAATAAATACGAAGTGCTCCATAAAGTGCTTTGCACATAAAATATGCTCAATAAATAGCAGCTATTGTTGTTGTGCCATATTTTTTGTTTACTAAATTTAAGTAAAGATGAGCAAAGCATGTTCTAAGAACACCAAGTAAATGTTTTACAGTTTGTAAAACCAGCCTTACAGTCTTTTCCCTTCTTGTCTTTGGTAGAGTACAGTTTCCTATATATCAGGTGCCCCTAAATTAGTATTACTTCAGTTTTATGTGCAGGACCCAAAGACCACGATGACTTCCTTTATAATACAGCCTTTCACCCCCTCTGTGGCACGGCCTCCTTGTTTCTGTGCTATTCACCAAGGCCAAGGATGAGTGTGTGGAGAAAACAGACCAGACGTTGCTTCAGGATTGGGGAACCCACAGACACTTTCACCACAAATGGGGCTTCTGAGGAGAGCCCAGCCATAGGGATCGGGGTCCAGCAGGGCCTGTGAAAGAGCCAGGAGGTGTCAAGCCATTAAAACTCCTCCCCTCCCCCCTCCTCCCCTCCCCCCCCCTCCCCCTCCCCTCCTCCCCCCCCCCCCCTCCCTTCCCCCCCCTCCCCCCTCCCCTCCTCCCCTCCTCCTCCCCTCCCCTCCCCCCCTCCCCTACTCTCCCCTCCTCTCCTCTCCTCTCTCCCCGAAAGGGGCATCTCTCACAGGCTGTCTTTTCCTTTTTGGTTCTGCCTCTTTCGATAAGATTAGTTTTTATGCTAAGCCTGGAAGCGGAAGCGGAAGTGCTGGGTAATGTCAGGAGGGGCTGGTACTTGTGCAGTTTCCTACTGTGACTAGCAATGGTGCAGAGAAATCGCCCCAGAGTTCTGTTCTGTTGAGATTTCTCACTTCCAAAGGTCAACGGGAACAGCTGCAGGGGTGGGGAAGAGATTCTGGCACAGCTCTAGTGTTTGAAGAAATCGCAGCCTGTCAGGCCCGGCCCCGAGCTTTCCAGAGTTCCTCTCCCGTGGAGGACAGAGTGGAACTTGCAGACCCTGCACCCCCAAGAGTGTACACAGTGGATGGCTCACTTGAGCAGAGCACAGACTCGGGCAATTAACTCTTCAAGAGCTTTACAGCTTCCACTGCTGTGGTCAACAATTAGCATTCTAACAGCAATGCTCTCCTACCAACCGTGGTTTGACAGCTCTGAATTGTGTTTACAACCTCCAATGGGTCATAAGGGGGAAAATGTGTTCAGCACAGCTAAACATATTTATATTATATTAATACTAGCAGAGCCAGGGTGCTGGGTTGCAGGATTTATGGGATGCATCAAGCTTTGGCTGCTTTTTTCCAGTGGAGAAACAACACTTTAAGGCAATCACCCTCTTGTGCTCATGGAATCATCTGTATGTGAACCTCTTGGAGCACTGGCTTAAAATGTAGCTTTCTAGGATCCACTGTAGAAACTCAGAATTGGATTCTCTGAAGAAGTTGCTCCAAGAATCTGAATTTGACAAACTCCCCAAAAGTAAAGTTTGGGAGTAACTGATATACTCCAAGCTACTGAGGATGGAGTGCCCGTGACCTTCCTTGTTGGGGAACTATGGATTTGTTTTTCCTCATTACTCATTAACCAGAGGAAATTGACTCCCAGTTTTAATCTGATTTGAAAGAATATACAAATTTCTTAAGTTGTATCACTTTTGCATTAATTCTTCAACACATACATTTATTGAGCACTTTCTGTGTGCCAGGAATGATACCAGATGTCTGGCTACAAAGAGGAGTAAGACATGAATTCTGATTCGCGCATTGAAGGAACTTCTATTCTCTTAAGAATTCAAGGAACTTCTAATCTCTTAAGGAAACAAATATGTGCAATTAGGTATTACAGGAGCTACGAAAGAGGTCTACATGGATAAAATAACAACAGAAAGGAGAGAGCAATCAATTCTACCTGGGGAACACGGTGGCATAATAAATATTTTCACATAGAGAAAGACATGTTCACCAAGCAGATAAGGTAGAAGAAAGATATTATTCTAAACTGGAGCAAAGACATAAATTCTGAAATCACAAGCCAGGTTGTGGGAACTGAAGGCGTTTCAGCATAGCTGGAAGATAGTTATTTTGGCTGACGATGGGCGGTGGTGGAGGACAGAGAAAGAAATCCCTGGGAGATAAGGAGGAGCCAGATCATAGATATCCATGCTAAGGAATTTGAAATTTATTCTCTAGAATGGTTTTCTAAAAGTGTGGACCTCAGGATTTCCACACTTGAATCAACCAACTGAATCAGAATTTCCAGACGTGGTGCCTCATGCTATATATTTTTATATGCATCCCAGATGACCAGTACACCAAGCTTGGTATTCACTGTTCCATAATATGGAACCACTGGAGGGTTTTGTGCAGGGGAGAGAAATGGTTAGAAAGGCTGCTCATTGGGGTGGATGACAGTTGGACTGAGATTGGAGGGAAAGAGTCCAGGAAGCTAGTTAGCCCACCATAGCAATCCTCTAGGTGAGAGGTGACAAGGGGTTCAGCTAAGGTAGCGTGAACCTTGGACACGAAGGATGGAAGATGGCTGGGAAGGTGTGCTAAGAAGGTAGGATTCATAGGGCAGAGTCTAAATCAAGGATGAAAGAGTTCTGAGAATGTATTGAAGTCAAGTACAAAACAGTATTTGCTGAAAGTTTTAGCCACTTTTCTGAGGTCATGTCTATTTTGTGTGACAAGGAAGAGTTCTCTTTCATCAGGACTTTCTTTGTAAGGGTAGACACCTATTTCATTCTTGTGCATGCATACATGTGCACACATGCACACACATGCACACACAAGTCTAAAAAGCCACAGTAGTTTGAGAACAATTGTAGGCAGGCTTGTGGATGATACTGAAAGTAACTGTTCTCAGAGACATAATTCTGCATCACACTCTTAGTAGTGATGTGGTTGAGATACAGTCACTCATTTATGTATTTGCGTTCAAAATGGACACAGGGAAAAGAGAATGTTTTCTGACACAGTCATGTCTCCAAAATGGCAGGTTATCGTCTCAAAGAAGAAAACCCATCAATAATGGAAGATACCCTTTTTCTCATGGAGTTGGCCAGATTATACTGCCCAGCAGGTGTCTTCTATGCTGATGCATTTGCTGGTCTAAAAGACCAGCCCTTATGTGAGAATATAAGAAAAATGTGTTAACTAACACTACAACAGTCAGAAAGTATCCTGGAGCCTGCCAAAGCCACTAATCTACTTCCCCTGTAATTAAATTGAGACCACCAAGATCTGGCATCTGTTGAATTGAATCCTTTCCTTCTAAGATCTGCAAAATTTAGAAAGAGTCCTTAAAACCTCTTTAGGCAGAGAGGAGAGAGTTTCACTAGCTGCCCTGTTTGGAATAGAAGGAGGGGTTAGCACCTGCCTCATTCTCTCTTGTCTATTACTACACACTACTGCACCTACAGGGGCTCTTAGAAAGGGACCACACTATATACCAGAGTTCAGTCTGTAGTTAAGAGCATGGACCTGGGTTTGAATCCCATCTGCACTGATAGTTAGCTGTGTTGAGTTGGCAATCCATCCTCAGCTTCTCAACTGTAAGAAGTGGATATTTATTCCTGTTTCATAAGGCTATTCGTTCACCCATCAACTCATTCATTCAGCAATTATTTATTAATCACTCATTTCATAAATGACATAGTGGCCAAAAAAAAAAAAAAAAAAGACATAGTTCCTGCTCCTGCTCTCATGGGAGTTTAGATTCTAGTGGAGGAAGGCAATCATGAAGGAAGTCAACATATAATAATAAAATTATGTTAAATAGTAATATAATAATCAGGTGGCAACAAATGCTAAGAAGAAAAGTAAAGTAAAAAAGATGAGAGTTATGGGGGGAAGGGGTGGTCCTTTTTGGAAGCTGTGGTCAGGTAAGCCTTTCTCAGAATGTGACATTAGGGCAGAGACGTGAAGCAAGGCAATGACCCAGCCAAATATGTGGGGAAACTGTGTTCCAAGGAGAGAGCGCAGCCTGGGCAAAGACCCTGAGGCAGGCCAAGACTCAGCATGTTTGAGGGTCTGCTAGATTGGTGGCTGCAGTAGAAACATGAGCGAGGAAGAAAGGAGTCTTTGTTCCTGCTGCTTAGTTGGGCAATTCGCCACTAGAAATCTGGGAGAAGAATCTTCTAGGCAGGGAGAACAGGGGGTCTGTAGGTTCTGAAAGGAGACACTGTTAGAGTATTCGAGGAGAGGAAAGGACCAGAGTGGCAAGTGAATCCACCAGGCTATAAACTGGCAGGAGGTGGGGTCAGAGTTTTAAGAGAGCGATCATGTAGGACATTGAGGCCATGATGAGACTGCGGGTTTAATACTGAGGAAGGGGGATCATTGGAACACACTGTACAGAGGTATGACGCAATCGGATTGGCACTGTGACAGGATCATTCTGGCTTTGAAATAGACAATAGATTCTAGGTGGCAAGTGTGAAAACTTACTTGCTTAGTATCACTGATACTTACTTAGTATCAGTGCCCAGTAAGGAGGCAAAAGCAATAATCCAGGTGGGAGATGGTGACTTAGTCCAGGTGCCAGCAGAGGAGGCGGTGAAGGTGAGAAGTGGTCATATTCCAGATAGACTTCAAAATTAGAACGGACAGACTTCACTGATCGATTGGATGGGAGGTGGCAACTTCGAGTGGGGGCTAGCCTCCAGCATGCATAGCCTCTAGTTACGAAGGGAAGTGTTCTTCCCCTAGTGTGTTATGCATTTCATTTGGCAAGGAAATGATGAGGCGAGACTTGAGCAGAGGATCTGGATACCAGGACCCGGGGGTCTATCACTAGGAATGTTTGCTATGAATCATCATGGATGTCCCCCTTCACCCTAAGGAGAATAGGCTCCTGATCTTCAGGAGGAAACACAAACAAATCCCACTGCCTTCTCCACACAACCTACTGTCACATCCCTGTCCTTCTCTTAGCTTTAATTCAAACCAAACCTTATCCAAAAAAATGACAAATATTTTCTGGATTCTGGTACTATAGAAGCAGACTGCAAAGAAGGGAGAACAGCCGTAGGTCTTTCCTGATTGTACAAAGTATGATAAAATGGTGTTTCTGTAGCAAAAGTTCTGCAGCAGGAATCCACATGAGGGAACTGCTTGGGCAGTTGCATCAGGCATAGTCACTTAGAGCTATGCAGGATGGAGAGCTCCCTTTGGCGAGATGAGACTTCGTTCACTGTCCTTTTTGCCTGGCTGTGCCAGCTTGCTGTGTCTCAGGCTTCACCTTTCTAGCAGAATCACCTGGGATGCAGGTCATCGCCCACGGAATGGGGAGAAGCAAGGGTGGACAATGTGAATACAGGCCCTGTTCCAGGTTGTGTCAGGTCTCCAGCAAGGCAGTGCTCTACAGAAGTGGATACTGTCTCTGTCCTTTCTGCGGGTCTCTCCCCTAGCTGTACAGCTCCTGGATCTCAGACACAGGTGTGAGGCTGGTCTCCCTCCTGGAGCGGGCTGTTCTTCTGCCTGCCTGGTTAGAACACTGCATCAGATTTTATTATGATTCCACCTATTGATAGTAATGCTAATTTTAAAAAGATTGTTGTCATTTTAAGCACGATAAAATAGCATGAACTGAGGGAATAGTTTTTTTAACTAATGATTCAGAAGTACCTCAAACTCTTCCTTTTTTTACTGAGCAATAATTAGTGTTTCTAGAATATTTTTTTGACAATAGAAACAATAGCTACAAGGACAACCATTATAACATGAATATTCTCCAGATTAAAGTGCATTTGTTTCTAAGTAAATAAGGTGTCCTTATAGGCCCATATTTTGTTGAGCTGTGAGAGTGCTTGTACTTTTATCACCTTGCTAATTAGGACTGGGTAATTCAGAGTAACAATAGTGGTTTCTCTTAGGAACTAGATACAAAATGATTAGGGAAATGAGGCAAGTTCCTACTATCATGCAGGGATAAAGGTGTGGAAAAGCCTGCTTGAAGGCTGGAAACTGAATGAATGAATGAATGAACTGGACAAATGTGTGGAATTGAGCTATACACACCAGGCCTGCAAAAGCTGGGGTCCAACTCTTGGGTCAAACTTACTGTTATTTCTCCAGATCCCAGCAGGGTCCCTGACACAGATTCAACCTTCAATAAATATTTGTAGGTTAAATGAACAAAGATTAGTTTGGGACTAGAATTGTTGGTAGAATAAAAGCTGGCTTAGATCCCAGATGAAGAAGCGTCTTCTATAATTTTTGACTTTGACCATGGTCTGGAGCAAGGGTGGGGTTTATATTGGCACTAGGAGATGAGGCTCAAAAGGATCTCAGAGATACAGTTTAAGTCTCAGGGAAGCCAGATCACATCTCAATTTTGAAGGCAATGTCACAGTAGAGTAGTGATGTGAGCCATTTATCTTCTGCTCAGTTTCTTATACACAGGCCAGCCCAATTGACTATACGTGGACTGGTTTTTTCTTTTTTTTTTTAATTTTCCAGTTCATGAACATGGAAAGGTGACCCAGGAGACTTACAGGAGGTTCAGTGAAAACTCATGCCAACTGTCAGAGAAAATATCAAGGTAGTCATTCTGCTGACATTAAGATAAGTTAAAATGGCCATCTTGTGTGTGAAGGACTATCTGGACTATCTAGCAAAAAGAAAGCTGTTGAACCACTGTTCCTAAACTGAATATATTTATCTCCTCCTGTTTAGCTATAGAAAGGGGCTGTCTTGAACCTTTGCTAGTGTGGCCTCATTACTTTGTCCCACCAGACTGGTGACCTCTCCCTCAGTGTGGTTCAGTAAGACTACATAAACAAAACAAAACAAAAAAATAAGACTATATACTCCCTCAGCAA
Organism: Daubentonia madagascariensis; assembly: GCA_023783475.1. Taxonomy (NCBI): domain Eukaryota; kingdom Metazoa; phylum Chordata; class Mammalia; order Primates; family Daubentoniidae; genus Daubentonia; species Daubentonia madagascariensis. The sequence continues at coordinate 18,762,290 of JAKFHU010002573.1, read as the reverse complement.
ACACTGCTCTGGGATGTGACTGGGAAATGTTTTGTCTAGGCAAAGTGTACCGCTATTTTGCATGCCTCTCTTGAATCCCAGTAGTATTGCTTTGAGCAAGAACATTAAGTACCTGATAATCAGTCCCAAATATCTATTTATTTGATTTCAATTTTGTTGCCTATAGTTGAATTCTTTGCAGGATAAGAATTCCACAGCTGAGAGAAAAGGATAATTTGATATTAATTCTGAGTGAGTGGGAAAATATCCTTAAGATAGAAATGTACATATGCTCAACCAGAATAAAACCCCAGGTCAAAAATACAGTGTTCTCACTGGGGAGAAAAAGGTACATTATTGTCTTTTCTCCATGTGCTTTTCTTTTCTTATCTGAACTTTTATCAGACAGAAACTTTTGGCTTTTTTTGCTGCCTCTCTGATCTACTGAATGATTACTTCCTAATTCATTCTGAACATATAGCCAAATTCATCTTCATAAAGAGTAAGTTTGGTCATTTACACTCTGTCCGTTACCTATGAAAGAGAATTCTAACACGTTGGTTTATAGCTGGGCATTGATGACGCAGTATCAGTGCCACTTTCATGTTTATCTCTAGCACCATCATACACACGTGCTGAGCATTTAATATGTGCGAAGCACTGGCTAAGGCTTTATGTACCTTGTTTCATTTCATCTTTACTACAATCCTACGAAGAAATGTTGTTATTATCCTTATATTAGAAATGACAAACTGAGGCTTAGAGAGGTTAAGTCAGTTGTCTAAGGTTATGCAGGTTGTAACCAAGGTGAAACCCAAAGTTCATATAGTACTAGCCCAGTTTTCTCCAATTTTCTTTTCCAACCCCCTCTCATATACTCTCTCGGGCCAGACTTACTTCCATATTGTCCCCTGAATTGGCCCAGCATCTACACTTTTGCTATTATCCATTTTAACCTGGAATGCCTACCATTTTTCTTTTTATTTTTCCAAATCCTATTTCCAAAATTATTTTTTAAAATATGTCAAATTTAATAAAGAAACTAACTTCATTTTAGGAGATCATGCTTACCCTCATACCAAAAACAGACCAAGAAATTACAAGGAAGAAAATCTGCAGGGCTATATCCTTCATAAATATTAATGCAAAAACACCCAGCAAAATAGTACCAAATCAAATATAACTATATGAAAAAGGATAATATATCATGGCCAAGTATGATTTACCTGAGGAATGCAATGTTAATTCAACATTTGAAAATCAATTAACATAAATCATCATAATAAACTGGAGAAGAAATATCATATGATTATCTTAATAGATGCAGAAAAAAAATTTGAAAAACAGTCTTCACTTACTGATCAAAACTCCAGTAACATAAGACTAGAAAAAAAATTTCTTCAGATTATGAAGGACATCTTTAAAAACCTGTAGTTTAATGGTGAAAGATTGAATACTTTTTTCCTAAGATCTAAACAAGTCAAGGATGTCTACTCTCCCCATTCCTTTGTAACATTTTACTAGAGGTTCTAACCAGAGCAGTCAGTCAAGAAACAGAAATTTTAAAATATACAGAGAGAGAGATAGAGAGAGAGAGGAAGAAATAAATAAATCTGTCTCCTGTCATAGATGACATGATTATCTGTGTAGAAAATTCCAAGAGATCTACAAAGCCTATTAAAATTAACAAATGAGTTCAGCAAAGTTTCAGAATACAAGGTCAACTATATGTCTATAGTAATGAAAAATTGCAAGTTGAAATTTAGAAAGCAGTACTATATATAATAGCACACGAAAACAAAGCAACAACAAACAGGCAAACCATGAACTACTGAAGTATAAGTTTAACAAAATATGTGCAGGACCTGTTGGGTAAAAACTTCAAAATATTACTGAGAGGCATTAAAGAAGACCTAAATTGTAGAGAAATACCATGTTCATGAATCAAAATGCTAAATTTGTTAAGATGTTAATTTCCCCCAAATTTATCTACACAAATGCTTATACATGAATGTTTATAGCAGGTGTAATTATAATAGCTAAAATCTGGTAGCAATCCAAATATCCAATTTAATCACAATCAGAATTTCAGGATAGTTTTTCTAGAAATCAACAAGCTTATTCAAAAACACATATCAAAATGCAAAAGATCTATTATAACGTCAGCAGTTTGTAAATAAAAAAATTGGAAATCTTATGCAACCTGATTTCAATACAGTTATCAAGACAGTGTGGTACTGGCATAAGATCAGAAATATATGTAACAGAATAGAGTGTCCAGAAATAGACCTATACATATATGGTCAATTGGTTTTCCACAAAGGAGCTAAAGTGATCTTTCATGCAAGGACCATGATGATCCATGAATATGTTCATGCATATATTCCTAGATATATTTATTATCTTAATTATGATCAATTATTTATGCTTATATGTCAAAACTCATCGAATTATACACTTATAATATGTGCAGTTTATTTTATGTCATTTATAGAGCAATAAAACTGTAAATCATTTAAAGCAAAATTATTACAATAACATTCTTACAGATAATGAAACCAACTAGAAATAGATGCCCAGAAAACAAATGGAAATCTTACCTAATAGTCACAATTGAAAGTTAATATTCAAAATTGAGCTATAAGAAATTAAGAAAGTTATAGAAGCTATGAAAAAAAACCCATAAATCAGAATTATCAAAACTCTGAAATGAGGTGACCAGAGAAAAGAAAAGGTTGGACCAAGAGGTTGCAGAACTCAGAAAATAATACAAAATAAAAGTAAAAAAATTCAGAAATAAATACTAAACTAGAAAAAATGAGTAGATAGATACAAAAGATAATGCCTTAATAAAATTAGAAGATGAAAAGGAAAACTTTTGAAAGAGAAAAATTAGAAAAATAGACTAAAAAGATTTGTGCGAGAGTGATAGAGAACACAGGTAAAGCAGAAAAAAATGTACGTATTATAAGAGTCACCAAAGGAGAAATTCAAAGCAGTGGAATTGAACAAATACTAATAACCATAATTCACAAAAACTTCTCTGAATTTAAAAAAAAAGTTTTGAACCTAAATATGGAAAGATTACAGTGTGTCCTTGGGAAAAAGCACTTACAACAGACAACACTGAAATTTATTCCAAAAATAAGGAGGAGGAGGAGGAGGAGGGAGACCAGGTTTGTAGGAGTGAGTACTCCAGGTGCCCAAGTTGTGGTTGCTAAGTATCATTTCCCATTAAAAGGAACCAGAAGTCCTGGGAGAAGTGGCTGATTCTAGGTTCACAGCAGAAGGTGCACAAGGTGATCTTGGAATATTTTATCGCACAGAAGGCAGGTAAGATATCATAGTCAATTAAAAGCATGATAAAGCATTTAGGAACTGACCTGAATAAGCTCCTACTAACCAAAGAAGGGGAAACTTGTCATTCAGTAAGGATAACAACTTTAAGGGACCGAAAGACCTTAAATATGTTTGAACCTATGAGTTCGTAATGATATTAATGATGGTGGCAATGGTAAAATTAATAAACTAGTTTTTGACCTTTTCAAGATTGTAGAGAACCATTCATTATTTAAAAAACTGGAAATTAAAGATAAAAAATCAAACTTTATCTTGGCTTTCCAGTAAGATTTATGCATCAGGATGACAAAATAGTTAGACAATTTCTGTCTTTGAAGTATTTCAGCTAATGAAGAAGGAATGATAGAATTACAATATTCCTATTTTGCAACCCCTAATGAATTAATGGTTCTAGGCATTGATCATCAATGTCTGCTACCATCAAAACAGAGATAACTATACATCATGTATTTCCCGATGGAAGTTCACGTGAAAGTAGTCTTATGATCACACAAATGACAAACTCAAACCTGAATCTGACCTAACCTCTTCCAATTAATAGAAAGTTAACAATTATGAAATATACAATAAATATGTATTTTTGGAGACAAGTTCTCACTCTGTTGTCCAGGCTGGAGTGCAGTGGTGCCATCATAGCTTACTGCAGCCTCAAACTTTTGAGCTCAAGGGATCCTCCTGCCTCAGTTTCCTGAGTAGCTAGGAATACAGGTGTGCATCGCCATACCTGGCTAATTTCTTTAGTTTTTGTAGAGATGGGGTTCTCTAGGTTAACCCAGCCTGGTCTTGAACTCCTGGCCTCAAGTGATTCCTCCCATCTTGGCATCTCAGGGTCCTGGAATAATAGTCGTGATTCACCAAGTCTGGTCCAATATATTATTAACTCTAGTCAAGGTGCTGTGCATAGATCTCTAAAACTTATTCCTCTTGTCTGATTAAAACTTTGTGCCCTTGAACAACATCTCCCCATTCCCCATCTCCCTGACCCAGCCTTTGGGGAGCATCATTTTACTCTCCACTTCAACGAATTCAACCTTTTTAGGTTTCACAATTGCTAGAAGAGTAGATTTTCAATGTTCTCACCACAAAAAAAAGTAGCATATGAGGTGATAGATCTGTTAATTAATTCAATTTAATCATTCCACAGTGTAAATATATATGAAAACATCCCACTGTACCCCATAAATATGTACAATTAATATTTGTCAATTAAAAATAAAATTAAAAAACAACACGAGTGGATTAATAAAATGTGGTATATGTATACCATGGAGTATTACTTAGCAATAAGGAACAATAGTGAATTAACACATCTGGTATTATCCTGGTTGGAGCTAGAACCCATTCTTCGAAGCGAAGTGTCACAGGAATGGAAAAACAAGCACCACGGGTACTCACCATCAAATTGGTACTAACTGATCAACACCTACATCACACAGGGCAATAATATTCATCAGGGGGCGGGCAGGCGGGAGGGGGGTGGAGGGGATGGGAAAAACTCTCACTGAATGGATGCAGGGAGCACAGTTTGGGGGATGACCACAATTGTAGCTCTGACACGGGCAGTGCATGGGCAATATATATAGCCAAAGTGTTATACCCCCATAATATTCTGAAATAAAAAATAATAATAATAAAATAAAATTAAAAAACACAAAATAAAAATGTTTAAAAAATCTCATGTACTAGGCTTCAATATAAATTGTTCAGCTATTTTCAACAAAAGGTTAAAATGTTACTTCTATAAGATAATTTAGTGTACAAAAGGTATATAAATATACAAAATGTAAAATGGTGTTCGAATAAACCTGAGGTATGTTCCCCCCACCAAAAAAAAAAAAAATAGGAAATTAGACCTATATTAGAGTGTTTGAATTTAGTGGTCAGTTTAATTCAACATCTACTTGGAATGTGTTATTATCATGCAATTGGAGGATAGATACAGAAGCCATAGAGCTTTCTGTTTTCAAGATTTCCAAAACATTTCTTCTATCATGTGTATGTAGTGGGGAGAGAAGGGTGGGGGGGGGAGAGAGAGAGAACTATGATTAAATGAGTAGTTGTAATTTTCTAGTAACCCTAATAAATACTTATGTGTGTTCTATCATTTAATCCTCACAACCGTCCTATGAATTGCCTGTTATTTTATAAATGGGGCTCTAAGAAGTTAAGTAACTTGCTTTAGGTCATGGCTGCCTGATTCCAAAGCCCACGCTTTTATCTGTTATAATATAATTACTTCTATCCCTAAGTAGCTATAAAAAGAGTTTGAACTGGTGGGCACAATATGGCATGCAGATGTGCTTCATTTAGCTTGCACATCATAGACTCAGATTAGGTTTGTTTTTTTTTTTTAGATATTTTATGTACAAAAATCCAGATCTTTGGGTTCTTTTGAAAAGTAAGAAGACTGGCAAAAGATTGCCCATATTCTTGCCTGGCAACATGCAGCTCAAATGAGGAAAGGCTACCCTCTTTAGGTAGTATAAATATTCTAGAACTTTCCCTAATCCCTATAGATTCTTTTACAGTCCAGCCTTACCCATCCTTCATTTCCTGTGTATTCCCTAGTCATTTCTCTTATAACCCCTGATCTGTAGCATAGCATTTAATTAATTAAATCACTCTACGGCCCTTGTCCTGTAATGTTTTGTGTCAGAGTTATCCATCTACATATCATGTTTCTATAATTAGACTATAAGCTTCCAGAAATAGAAATTACGTCTTATTACTTTGCATTTCCCATAGCATAAAATTATTTAGGCATTCATTGAATAAATGAATTTAATTAGTCTGTTAATGAGAAGTAAAGTGAGTAGTTGCTATTTAAGCTGGAAGTTGTAGTCTTAGTTGATTTAAGAAAATTTCCAAACCCTCATTCATTCATGTCTTCCATAAGGAAAAGCGAGTTGCTACAAACATCATTGAGATAATGGGGTCCTTTGTTGCAGAGAGAAAAAAGTTGGACTGAAAATACCGACTTTTTATCTTTGAAAACCCCATCTTATTCTTAAAATCATCACTCTTTGTGGAACTCATATTTTACAGCTGAAATAATCAGTTTCTGTGGGCTGTTATTACTCACACTATCTTTTCTGTTGAGAGAAAAATGTGTTTTCAAAGCACAGGTTTCCAATCTTTCAAAATAAGTCATCTTGCTAGAAAATGAAAACGTAACTTGAGTGTGTCCAGATGTCGTCATACAAAAGGAATACTTGTCTAACTGTAGCTGTCTCTGGGGAGCCATCGTGGGTATTTCTGCAGACCCACAGCCCACAGGGATGCATGGAACAGACAAAAGCTCAGCTGTAAAAAGTGATATAACAACAACAAGAAAAACCCAAGACAGACACAGTAACGGAATTTTCCCACTTGTCTCTGCATTCTGTTCCTCTTTCCCTCCTTGTGACATAAGGAAAACATAATTTTTCTATTTTTTTTTAATTTCAGAATATTGTGGGGCTACAAATACTTTGGTTACATATATTTTCCTATGCACTGCCCAAGTCAGAGCTACAATTGTGAACATTCCCCAAACAGTGCGCCCCACACCCATTAGGTGTGAGTTTTCCCATCCCCTCCAGCCCCTCCCACCTGCCCAACCCCTGATGAATATTATTTCCATGTGTGCACATAAGTATTGATCAGTTAGTACCAATTTGATGGTGAGTACCAGTGGTGCTTGTTTTTCCATTCTTGTGATACTTCGCTTTGAAGAATGGGCTCTAGCTCCATCCAGAATAATATCAGAGGTATTAATTTGGACTGCAAATTAGTACAAACACTATGGAAAGTAATATGGAAATACCTCAAAGAACTAAAAGTAGAACTACCATTTGATCCAGCAGTCCCACTACTGGGTATTTACCCAAAGGAAAAAATGACATTCTATAATAAAGACATCTGCATTTGAATGTTTATAGCAGCACATTTTTTCTATCTTTTAAAAATGTTAAAGATTTTACTTGTTTATAATACATTGTGGCTAGAAAATGATTGGAACTAAAAGTCCAGTGTAGGCTGGGTGTGGTTGCTCATGCCTGTAGTCCAATGGGATCACCAGGACATTTTTATATCAGAAGGCAGCATGAGGGCTTGACTAATGTTGAGCAGACCTCTTGGCCTCATCTTCTTCTTGTCCTCATATTGGGCCAAATTTTCCATGGCATTCAGGGGCCTTCATAATCTCATGTCAACCTACCTTTCTTGTCTTATCACTGATTTTTTCATGCTTACCATCTCTGCATCTTACAGGCAAGCCATATTGACCTATACATACTTGTTCCTTTTTTTTTTTATGTTTCCTCTTTGGAAATGTCTTTCTGACCCACGACGCACTTCTGAGCTTTACCTTTTCCCTTTGCATTCTCGTAACTCTCCCCCCTCTTTTACTCAATATCTTCTGGCTCCTTGAAGGCAAAAGTGGACTGACAATTTTATGTGCCTTACAAGGCCAGGCATGTGTCTTAAGTACAACAGATACTCAAAGTAAAGAGGGAAGTTTAGTGAGAATCAGGATAACTCCATGGAGCATCTTGGCTTAAGTACAGTCGTCTGAAACAAAGTGGGTTTGAACTAATAACTCTTCCCCTTCTACTATTTCAGTTCCCAATTTTTTAATCTATTAAACAGGTTCAGTCCTTTTGCTTTCACCTTTTTCTTGGGTCTCTTGGGCCATAGATTTCTAAACAGTCTAAGGAGATGTCCAGAAACCAGCAAAGGGGTAGGAGACCTTGGTACTACTTTCATCTTGGTATCAAGTTATTATCTGAACTATATTATCCCATATTCCATATTAAGAAATCAGACAGACACAAAAATTATATGAATTCTACATATAAACTCAGATGGTTTTCAAATCTCTTTTTAAAATTTTAAGGAGCACCTTAATAAAATACTATCATATTAAAATTGCAATACATGGAACAGACAAATGTGGATCCTCCATGTAAGATTTGCTGGATGTTCTTATATGGGATAATGAGAGAACTAAGATCTCTATTACTTATGAATCTCAAGCTTATTGTCATGGGACAAGAGTTATTAAGGTAACGGACAAAGGAGCCAATGTGGGAAGAAATTATTCAACATGGAGGGGAAAACAGACCTTTATAAAAGGACACATCATAACGTTGGACATCAGATCTTTACAGCCTGCTTTTGTTTAAGATAAACCCTCAATTTCAACCTGATAAATTGCCATTTTGCTTAACTGTGGCCTTGTTTTAAGATGTCTTGTGTTCTTATGGGTTGCATCTTAAAGATAATCAGTATGTCCAAGAACCTTGATTGTGCATGCACCATTGCCTGGCTCCACTTGGAAATAAATAGAAACAATACAAGGTTCAAGTAAGGAAGGCAGCAGAGAAATGAACAGAGCACAGACCTCAGAGTTCTGCAGGTCTGAGAGTTGCCTACAGAGCTACCACTTGAGATCTATTACTTGAGACCTTGGGCAGTTTACTTAGCCTCACTAAACTCTGGTTTCAATAAAACTGGTGCCTTCTTTGAAAGATTGTTATTAGAATGCAATATTTACAGTGTATGTGATGCATCTAAAGAGGTTGCTATTCAGTGGATGCTTTTCCTACCCCACTCCATACTTTCAGAAGATAATGTCAAACAAGAAGCATTACTAAATCAAAAGCAACGTCAAGTGAGAACTTCCCATTGTGTCTGTAAATTTTAATTAAAGAATATCAATAGTTAACAATAATTTACTGTTTATTTCAAAATAACTGGAAGAGTGGAACTGGAACATTCCTAACACACACACACAAATGATAAATGCTTGAGGTCATGGATATCCCAAACACCTTGATATGATCATTACACACAGTATACTTGTATCAAGATTTCACATGTACCCCATAAATATGTACAACTGTTATATATCCATAAAAATTAAAAATTAAAAAAGTGGTTACATTCATATCAGTTGATTATTGTGGAAAGGAAAGAAATGCACCTAACTTTCCCTCTATTCTCAACTCTAATCTATGTGTCTCTTCTGATCCACACTTCTGGGAAAATCTAGGCTCTAGTGAGTTCAGGTGAGAGCCTACACAAAGCTTCAGAGATCCTCGGGAAAGTGAAATGGTATGGATTCTGGGAAAACCCTGGCCCTGGAATTGTGAACCTGGGGGTGACTCATGAGTATTGCTGGTGTCCTTAGTCCTCAAAAAGCTAAAGAGAAGTTGAACCACTGGACAAAGCGTCTCTACACCTGAGGTCAGGAGAGTTCAAGGAGATGGAGGATGTACAAGGTACAAAATGTTTTACTTCCCATCCTTGCAGGACCGCTACCACAACTTGAGACATATCAAGCTGACGATAAAAATTTTAACTCATCTTTGGGGACTCAGGAACCAGAGAGAGGAAGATCAAACAGAACAGGTGTCCAGCAATACAGAGCTACTGAATGACAACAACCACCACAACAAAAATAAAAACATTTAAGGAGCTTCAGGCACAGCATAGAAAGACATAATAAATTCATGATTTTTAAGCTAAAAATTTTAAGAGATGAACTGAATTTTCCAAAATGATCAAAGAAGTAGAAAACTTGTATAGATCGATTGCCACAGAGATTAGTAAGGTGTGCAAAGATCGACCATTTGAAAAGGCATTGAGACCAGATGAGTTCAAAAGTCAGTGTTTTTTGACTTAAGAGATCATTCTATAGTTATCTAAACTATTCTTCTATAGAAAAATGTGGAGATTTTCCCACTTCATTTCATGAAACAAACATTATATTCATATCCAACCTGATATACAGTACAAAAGAGAAAACTACAGGCTAGTCTTAACATGAATTAACATATAACAATTCTAAATAAGCTATTAGCAAATGGAACTCAGCAATGTATCTTATCAAAAGAATACAACAATAAGACTAAAAAGGTTTATTTGAGAATGAATAGGTAGTTCAAATCAAAAAAGCCTCTCAATATAATCCATTACATCAACTGATAAAGGAGAAAAAATATATATGAACATATCAGTATCAGATGTAGACAAGGCATTTGATAAAATATACAATGACTTCTAAAAATTTCCAAGTAAAATAGGAAGTACTTAATGAAGCTACATAAATATAATATTTATCAAAAACCAGTAGCATATAATAGTCTAAAGAATAAAGCAAGAAGACCATTTATGCTAATAACAGGAAATAAATAGAATGCCTGCTATCAAGATTATTAATCAACATTGTCTTGGAAATACAAGTAAATGTGGTAAGATAGGAAAATAAGATAATTAGTATAAACATTGGAAGAGATGTAGCTATCTATTTTTTGCTGATAATGTGATTGTATACCAAGAAAACCCCAGAGACTCTAGAAAAAAATACAATTAAAATTAATACATTTGGCAGGTGTTTGGATACAAGATCATTATAACTAACACACACATATACATCATATATGTGTGTGTATAGTATTGTACTATACACACACTCACAAACACACATATATATATCATCTTAATGCCCACGAAGTATTTTATAGAGCAACACTAGCTGATGTTAGAAATAAACCTTGGAAACTCAGTGGCCTATAATAGTTGAAATTAATGTTGCCCTCATGAAAATCCAATAGGTGGTGGTGGGTCGGGGTGGAAGGGAGTCCATTCCATAGAGCCTTTCAAGAAACCCAGGCTGCTAGAGATTCTGCCATCTTTATTTCAATATTCCTAAGGTTGTCCTAGGGGTTAATATCCTACCGATGAATAGAGAAAAAGAGAAAGCTTCAGATATTTTTCAGTCAGACCTCAACTTAGTGAACAACACTTTTACCACATTCTGTGGGCCTAAACTCAGTCACTTGGAGCCATGTAGATGCAAGGGGATCTGGGAAATGTAGTCCTTGGGGTACTGGACAGCCACTTCCCAGGAATAAGTCTTCACCATGAAGAAGGAGTGTGACTTTTTGGTGGGTAGCTAACCATCTATGTTATAAGTGGCAAGTATTATTGCCATTTTGTAAGTAAGAAAACTGAAGCACAGAAAGGTTACGTATTAATAGCATGTCCAAGGCCACACAGGTGGTAGTAGTAGAGCTGAGATTTAAGCCTAAGCAATCTTACACCAGAATCCATGGTCTCAATCATCATGCTACACTGCCTTAAGACTATATCATATAGCTTTTGTCTACTCTAGAAATAAGCACCAAAAAATGAAACTAGAAAAAAATTATCTGCATTATTAAAGGAAACTATGAAGTAAGTAGATATAGATGTAACAACAAAGACACAGTAACTATGTGAAGGAAACTATAAACTGCCATTGAGGGACATAAAAAATATATGAACAAGTTGAAAAGCATTGCATATTCTTGGATAAGACTTAATAGCATAAAAATGTTGATTCTCTCAGAATTAGTAACCAAGGGGAGTTAATATTTTTTAAATTAGAAAGACGTTTACATGAAATAAGAATTGTTCAATATTAGTCTGCAAAAGTTCCACAGTAGGGTAACTGTCCTACCAGATATTAGAGTATACTATAATCAAGTCAAAATGGAAATGTCAGAGGAATATGAAAATATAATAGATAATCCAGAAAGAAATCTCAGCATATACCAAAATTCAATAGATGTTAAAGATGCTGTTTCGATTCAGTAGGGAAAGGATGAATTATTAAACAAATGGTGATAGATAATATGACTGGTTATCCATGATGAAGAAAATAACATTGGGCCTTTATATTACATCATCTACAAAATTAAATTCCTGATGGATAAAAGACTTAAATGTAAATAATAAAAAATATATAAAAATCTTAGTAAAAACCAAGGAGATTATATATACAATCTAAAGCCAGGAGAAACTTTGTTAAACCAGATGGGGAGACCAGAAACTATTTAAAAACAAATAAATATACTTGCTCATATAGAAATAATTTTTAAAATGCCTCCTGTATAGCAAAAAATAAATCAATAAACAAACTATAGGAAGAAAATTGCAGTGCAGCAAACAAAAAAATTAACAATTTTAATTAGATATAAAAAGGTCTAACAAACTGACAAGAAAAGAAAAAATTGAACAGAAAAAAGATGAACCAAAATATGAGTAAGCAATTCAAAGCAGTAGCTTTCCCAATGGCCAGGATACATATTTAGAACTTCTCAAACTCACTAGTGGTCGGGGAAATAGAAATTAAAGTAATAATGAAATATCACATATCTATCAAATGGACAAAAGTTGTGAAGCCTTCTATTACCTGTTCCTGATGGAGAATTTAAATGTGCATCCACACATTGCTGGTAGAAATGTGTATTGTTACGTCTTTTGGGGAAAGCAATCTAGCAATATCTGTTTAAAAATACATAGACCATTTGACCCAGCAATCCCATAGAAATAAATAAATCACGAATTGAGATATAAGTGGTTCAATCCATTGTAAAAGCAAAGTGGACTTGTGATCTATATTTCTGAAGAATAAAAGTGGTTCACTTATTTATGTGACAGGTCTCCTTTTGTCAGTGAAGGTGATCTGCCACTCATCAGTGTTACCCCTGGTTTGAGTTTGAAATGTCAAAACTCATGTGTCCCCGTGGCTCAGTGATGTGCTCTCAGTTCAGGCTAATCATGGAAGACCTCCCACATTTGGTTAAATTTCAAGGTGTCTGGACCTCTGGGTTCAGGCTGAGATGAAGAGACAAAGGTCTTCCCCATTAGGTTTGGAGCAGGATGGAAGGGTATGTACAGATAAGGGCTTCCCTCTGAAATCTCCCAAGGAAAGAAAGGTGCAGGAGGGGGGTCCAGTCAGGAAGAAAGAACAACGTAGGAATGTTAGACTATTAGTAGATGTTGCTGCTCGTGGAAGGTTGTTGCAGAAATGACCCCCAATTTATCCCCTCCTCCCTTAGGCAGTCCCCTTCCATGCTGACTGTGCACTTGGACATCTGGCTGGCTTTCTTCGAGCAAGGAGAGACTTGAACAGTGCTTATATATTTGGGTTTGCTTTCTCTTGCTGCCCTTTAGGCCCCTGACACTATCACAACGTGAACAAGCCTGTTTCAGCCTACTGGGTGACGAGGATATTTGGCCCAGCCATCCTAACAGCAGCCAATTAACTGTCAAACATGTGAATGAGACCATAGAACACCAGCTGATGAAAGTTGCCTGAATGAGCTCAGCTGGGATCATGAGAACTGCTCAGGTTGGCCCTGCCCAAATTGTCAACCCATTCAATCTTGAGCTAATAAATGGCTATTGACTTTAAGGTATGGTTTGTTACACAGCTAAAGCTGCTACACTGCTAAAGCGCCAGAAGAAGAAATGTTGTAAAACTTTAGAGTCTCCATGCTTTCAAGGGGGAGACTTATGTGAATATAACCAAGTATAAATTCATAGAAATGTGTATGAATGGAGGTATGGTGTACTAGGAAGAGAATTGAAAGGAAAGGCAAAGGCTTACACTGAACGGTAAGAATACCCAATCAGGTAGATTCAACCCTTAAAAGAAAACAAACTGAAGTATAAAATAAAAGCCCTGGAAAGTGCAGATGCTTAAATTATGTGAATAATGGAGTTTGATTATAAGCATATCTAATTTCCCTAATATTAAATTAAAGTAGTTCTAAAGACACATGGTACTTTAGATATAAAAACAGGAGACTCAGAGAACTAAATCATTTTTGTAAAAAATCCAATCAATATTCAATTAATTCGAACTAGTGCTTATGGTGTATAATTGGGAAGAATTGTTTTAGATGTGAGCATGCAGTGAGGAGCTGGGGAATTATGGTCAGTGTAGATCAATCCAAATGAAATCCATCACCCAGTAAAACAGAAATTATTATTATGAATTTCTCCAGAGCTTTGTTTCCCATTACTGTCATCAGTGAGAAATTACTTCTCTGCCCAACCCCTTGCCTTGTTCCCAAAGGATCACTTCAACAGGGCTTTATTAAGTGTTTCTGGTAGACTCAGGAAGATACAAACCATAGTTGAAAGAATGGTGTCCAACCTGTTGTAGATGGGGAGTCCCCATGTTACAGATGTTGATGTGGGGATATTTTTGTCCCCAAAATATTTCTCAGGGAAAATACCCATGTGCATTTATGCATGTTAGGCATTTTAAAGCACTTACGCTATGTCATCTAATGAAACTTCATTACTGTCCTTGGAGGGTATTATTCCCTTTGTATAGATGAGAAAGTTTAGACCAGGTAAGTCAACCAGCACCCAGGCTCTTGTCCCCTAGGTTTTAGCAGTTCCAAATACATACAGCCAACTGCCTCAGCCAAGTACCCCACTAGAAAACTCCCTCCTAGTTCACTTTGATTCTCCACTAAAGAAAGCATTGCTTTGAAGAGCCCAGAGACAAACTCTATAGTGCTAATAGGATTTATCCATCCCAGATGGCAGCTTTCGAGTCCCTGGGCAGAGAGAAGGTTTTCCCTGTGTTGAGAATGCCGCTCCATTGTGGGGTTGCCCCCATTTGCCCTCACTGTTAATTAACACTCTGTTCCATTTTCATCAGCTCCCCAGCCTTGCCCTCCTGTCCTGCACTTCCTATGGAGCTCTATGACAACTAAGTCAAACATGCAATTTTGTAAATATGGCAGCAATTTTTTTTGCTAAATTAATTTGTTCTGCATTTGCAAACCTAAAAAAGTTTCTTTGAAGGGAAAACAAAAGAGCACAGAGAGTTAGATTTTAATTTTTGGAAACACAGACCATGTTCTCCCAGAAATCTAATTTTCTAGATTAATGAATCATATCAGACATTGTAAATTAGAAATTACTTTTACAACATGGAAAACAATGTGAATAAATTGAAGCTGCTTATTGAAGAAGACAGTGTGGTATCCACATGTCACATACACTTAAACATAGCTTTGTGTTTTCTAGGCTCAGTTGAATTGGTTCTTTCCCTTGGTCTTTTCATCAGATTGGTCTCTAAAATGATTAGGGTTTTCCCTTTTCCTGTTTTTCTTAGAACTTTTGGAAAGATCTGAACTACGTGGAGATGCTGAAATATCAAAACACAGTCCAACGCCCCACTTATGCAACAACAGTATCTTACATTGATTGTAGCATCGTTATTTCCAAAGCATGACTACACATGTGATTTAGTTTGATTCACATAGATTTCTAAAGCACTTATGTGGAATAAGGCTTTGTGATAGGGAGAAACTGGTATTTTATCTGGAACTGTAAGAAAATAAATTTCAGTTGTTGAAGCCACTCATTCTATGGTATTTTGTTATGGCAGCCCAAGCAGACTAGGGCAGGGGTTAAGAACTCAGGCTTCAGACTCAGATCAGCTGGTTTCAATTGCAGGTCCCCCACATACCAAATATGTGGTTATGGGCAAGTTTCTAAAACTCTGTTGACCTCAATTTCCTTATCTGTAAAATGGAGATCTTAATACTTCCCACCTCACAGGATTATCGTATGGGTTAGTGAGATATTGAATGTGAAATACTTAACCCACTGCCTGGAAGTTGACAGTCTCAATAAATCTTAGCTATTGCCATTATTTATATTACTAGGTAGGATCAGCAGCATCAGGAACTACATTGGTTGCAGGAACTGTGTTGATGGCAGTAATAGTGCCAGTGACAGGTTCTGGCACTGGCAGCTGTAGCATAAGCAGCAGTGGCCTGAGAGTACAGGCTTCTGGTTCATGCTCAGGCAGCTGGACTCCAACAACAGGAGGCTTAACAGCACAGCACACTGACCTCTAGGTAGATTTTTGCTATGAGGACCTGGAAACGGTACTGGTTTCCTGCATATACTATGAGTAACTTTACTTTCTCCTCTTTTAATCCTCCAGCCCCTACAATACTCTTGTGATCAATTCCTGTATTAAATATCTTCTGTTTAATGTATCTGGACTGATTTCTGTTTTTCCTGATTAGATCCTGAATAATACAGTTACTGATATTCCTGGGTATTAAAGATATAACTTCATTTTTTCAGGTCTTATATCCAGTACTAGTTGGTAAATTCTTTGAAAACAGTATCTTAAGCATAATGGGAAGAGTATGGTGTATTGTGATAAACATTGCTAGATGCTGCAACAAATTACAAAATCCTAGTGGCTTAACACTATAAAGGCTGGTGTGGGTTTTCCTCCACTTTGTGACTCAGGGATTCAGCCTTCCTCTGTCTTATGAAACACTGTATCAATATGTCTCTTTCAGGCATGACATGGCAAGAAAGAGGAGGGTGAAGGGGGTCCACCAAAGGACAAGTGTTCTCATCCAGAGACGATGCTAAGAACTTCACAAATATAACCCATTTCATTCAATTCTAAAAATATTCCTACAATATACTGAAATATCCCTATTTTATGGAGAAGCGTCTGAGGCACAGAAGTGAAGTAACTTGCCTAAGAGCGCATAGTTAGAAAATGAGGGCTGGTATTTGAAATCATAGCTGTCTGATTTCAAAGCCCATGTTCTTTCCACTATACGTAAAATACAATCTCTGAGACTGATGTGTCATAAACTTTAGGCTGTTAATGCACGGCAATCCTGGATTCTGCAACAACAATCAAAGCAACACTAATAATCACTTATATGGTGCTTACTATGGGTTAGGCATTGTTCTTAGTCATTTACATATATTAACTCATTTAAATGGTTTAATTTCCCCATTTTGAAAATAAAGAATACAATTAAGTAACTTCCCCAAGTTCACACAGCCAGCAAGTGAGTCTTATAAAGGAATTATTAAGATAATTCAATCCCCCAATCTGAATAATATTTTTAAAAAATTAATTGGATCATTTATTTGTCTTAAACAATAGTTCCTGAAGTGATACCCCATGGAGTACTACTTTAGAGAAAATTTAGATATAGTTTAGATATTGACAGGAGTTACGTAGTAAAAGGAATTCTATGGTCAATTATGTTTGGGAACCACAATTTGCTATATTCACACCCTCCCCTTTTGGAGATTCATAATTTATAATTACATGTCTTTGGTTCTCAAAAATCTGATACTAATAAAACCCAATTATTTCTTAAACATATTTACCCATGGAATACCGTCTTTCCCTCTAGCATCTGGAGGGTCTAGTTCTTTGGACATCCAGTTGGGAAATGCTGGGCAAGGTTGTCTAAGTCAACCAGTTCTTCTAGTGCCTTGAGGGAAGAATCTGGAGTTTGCTCTCCTAAAAGGCTCAACCAGAGTAGAACTGTGGGCTACAAGCTGGGTGACAATTCATTCAGTCAGGCTTCCCTTTTCTCTAGACAAGCACAAAGCATTACCTGCTCCCTCTTTCCTGATGGCCGTATCTGGCCATTCTGAGAAAATTCAATCCATCCTTCTGCTAGGCCAAATCTCTGAAACACAGGCCTGCTGTAGGATGCTGTTAGGAAGAGTGTCCTTGGTCAAATGGAGATTTGGGGCAGATCCTGGCAGGGTGTATCGCCCTTCTACACGGCCCGCAGAGCACACATGGCTCCCAGGTGCTGTTCTGGGTGAGGCGGGGCGTGAATCAGCAGTCATTTCTTACCAGGCCCTTCAGCTGCTGGAGAATGAGCATGAACAGGAGAAAGTTTGCTCAGGGCCTGATCAGGTGGGAGGGGAGGGAGTATGGCAATGATAAAGGCCCATGCATTATTTATCACTGTTATTGCTTGGCACAAACAGCTTCATTCCATTGACTTCTCACTTTTAAATGAGCTGGGAAGAGGGCCAAGGTTGTTTTTCAGAATCCCCTGAGAGAATGTGAGTGAGTTCATGGCATTTGTATTTTATTAACTCAGAGAGTTTTTCTTTTGTTTCTTCTGGATGATACAGGAGGAAGTGGGACTCTGTCTCTTATTTTAAGGTAAGCTCGGAATGACTGGCAGATCCTTAATCATACACTAATTATTTCTTTCAATATAGAAACTTAAGGAACCCCTGAAACCAAAAAATCAGAGCAAGGGGAACACAGAAGATAAAATGTCAACTTCCCGACGTCCTCTGGAAACCAGACCCAATCAGGAAGGGTGGTGGCATTAAACATTGTCAAAGGGAAAATTTGCCTCCAAAGTGGGCGTGATTCCCTTGTTTCTAGGTATAATTTGAGAGCAGGGGTATCAAAGAGTTCTTTATTTATACAAGTCCAAGCTTGTTCTTTGACTGTATCCTGAATTTACCAATGTAGATTTTGAATAAACCCTATAGAATGTTAGAATATTCACTTTGTATTCTGATAGCCAGGCTGAGATGCAAAAAGCAGATCAGCCTAATGCTGATTCTCCACACACTGAAGGGAGGGGTCTTACCCTGCTGAGGAATGAGATACGCCTGGGTTTTGTAAGGGGGCTGTTTGCAGAGCAGGGAAGGGGAACCCATGCCTGGATTTTGTAAGGTGGTTGGTGGTATGCTGGTCTCTGCTTTCTAACCAGCCTCAGTGGTCTCCAGGAGTGCCTTGTGTGCAAATCCTGGTCCCATCAGTGGGGTCAGATTAGTGGGGTAGGTATCTCTTAATACACGTGGCAGAAGACCAGTAATACATGCAAGAAATAAGGAGAGAGAGAGAGAATTGGAGACAGGGTTGCCCGAAAAGAAAGCAATGATGGATTAAAGTGGTATGATTCTTTGTTCAAGAAGCTCTATGACGTTTTTAATTTCTCATCAGTCTTGGGGTGTCTGATTTTCTCAAAAGACTCAAAAGAATTTTTACTCTTTTACTTTGCTTTTCACTCCCTGCTGCCTGCTTTCAGCAACCAGAACTGAAAAGGTGCTGGTGAGAATGTACACATCTTTCCAGCATTGGGTCAAGAACTATTGGTGACCCTAGAGTGAGGACCAGGGGCCTCCCTGAGCCTCGTGGTCGTGCATCTCAGGTAGGGCTGCCTTCTGACCTTCTTACCCCTGACTCTATTCTGATCCCTCCCAACAGGCTCAGGCTGGGAGAGGAGGGCCGAGAAGAGACAATTGGGTGGTAGAAGGAGAAGGGTTTGATGGGAAGAGCAGAGGCCCTGGTGTCTGCCAGGCCCTGGCCAAATCCCAGCTTCATCACTTACTAGCAGTGAACTGTTTTCTCATCTGTAAAATTAGGGTGGCACCAAGTACCTCACAGAGTGGCTGTAAGTTTGAAATGAGAAAACCTGTGAAGCGTCTAGCACGGTGCTGCACTCAAGTTAGTTCTGTTCTCCTCTTCACTCTCCAACAGCCCATTTCTGAGCCTGCAGCCCAGAGTGTGGGCACTAGGGTGGGTAGTCTTGCACATTCAGTGCCCACACTGTAACAACAGGCCCGTGCAAGACACTAGGCTTATAGTGTGAGCAAAACATGCAATCCCTGTTTTTAGGGAGTGTACAGTCTGATGAGGAGGTAAACAGGCATGACATAACCAAGGAAAAACATGACCACGGAGTACGAGAAGTACAATAACAGAAAAGTACAGGGTGCTGCTCTGGCCCAGGACAAAGCCCAAGCAGCTCTGGCTGCCCAAGGGAAAGGTCTTGTGCCCCTTCTCCTCACCCCAAAGTTTTTGACCAACTCCTACCACCTGGATTTGCTTTGCAGGGGTCAAAGTCTCTCCTTCCTCAGACACCTTTAAAATGCATTTTTTCTAGAAAAGGTGAGACACTTTTATAATCCCAGTTGAAAGCGTTTTCTTTCTGGGGTGGGGCAAAGGGACCACATGGTTTGGAATGTTAGAGAGAAGAGTGTGAACAATCCAATTCCAAAGAAACATTTTAACAATTTCAAAATGCTATGCTAGTTCTTGACAGTCTTTCATTTCAGATATTTACAGGGTAACGTGTGAGGTCTAATCAATATGCCAACCAACGGTCGGCTTGGACTAGCTCCAGAGGCCAGCCCTGCCTAAAGGAGCATGCAGAAAAACATACAAAGTATAAACTGCAATCAATGCAGTAAGGGTTATGATAGCAGTATATGGAGTTTGCTGTGGAAATCCAGAGAGCTACTCCGAGAGAGACATCTGAGCAGACCAAGATTCTGGCCACAGCACCTCCTTTTAACTGAAAAGTGTCAGTGAGGGAGGTGGATAAGTTAGGGGAAACTCTGCCATGCTGCAGTAACAAATAAACCCAAGTCTCTGTGGCTTAACCACAATCATTCAGAAACGCAGGTTCCTTTGATTTTTGTGGTACTTCAATATTCAAAACGTGTTTTCCAAAGTCACCATGGAAGGAGAAAAAAGAAAAGAAGATTGAGCATGGAGGTTTTTATGAACCAGGCCTAGAAGGAGCTCACATTACTTCTGACCTCATTGCATTGACCTAGACTCTGTCATCTGGCTCCAGCATATCTCAAGAAGCCTGGAAAATAAAGTTTAGTAATATAAAAACCAGGAGGCAATAAAGTGGATTTTGCAAACACATAGCACAGTCTCTGACAGAGTATGTCCTCACACAGGGCTACCAGGGACTGACCCACATGCTGGGAGCCAATGCAATGTCATGCTTTTGAAAATCCACTTAGGTAGAAGCAGATAAAGCTGATTTGGGTTTGAATCTGAATTCTGCCTCTTCCTATCCTTTTAAATCCAGGCGGTTTCCTTTTTTTT
The DNA here is from genome assembly GCA_023783475.1 of Daubentonia madagascariensis. Taxonomy (NCBI): domain Eukaryota; kingdom Metazoa; phylum Chordata; class Mammalia; order Primates; family Daubentoniidae; genus Daubentonia; species Daubentonia madagascariensis. Next base: position 18,741,457 of record JAKFHU010002573.1, on the reverse strand, counting down.
CAAAGTGGGGTTGGTAACAATGCCCAGTTCTTAGGGCTGTTGCAAAGATTTAGCTGAGATTGTTCCCACCATGTAGCACATGTCAATAAATGGGAGTCATTATTTCATAATGCAGATTCCTTGCCATGACTACTCCCGTCTTCATCAAATGGTTTCTCAGTGCAACAGTCATTGCCCATGATTTTTATGTAATAATATGGTTTCAAGGCCCATGCCTATTGCCTTTCTCACATATTAAAGCTTCCTTCCCACCCAGATACAGCAAGAAGCTGTGCTGAAGTAGACTATCTCCCTCCTTCCCCCAGAACCTCTGAAAAGTTCCTAAAACAGTGGATATAGGACCCCATGTATTGAAAAATTTAGAATCTGAATCTCCATACTATTAAATGAAGAAATGAAATCTTATAAGAACAGTTAGTCAAGAAATAGAGCAGCAAATTTTCTATAGCAAAAGATCCTGTGGCTCTCTGGAGATTTTAACATAGTAGAAGACAAGAACTAATTGTATCTGCCTCTTCCACAGAGAAAAAAGGGGCATCAGTGAGCCAACAGTGCCGAAGACCAATTTTTCTTTAGGTCTACCTTTGTGCTCTGTGTTCAGGCAGATGCAAGCATCCCCCTGTGGTATGCTGTAGAAGCACAGAAAGGCTCACAGGAGTCAGTTGTAAACATATCTTCCCAAATCCTCATACAGTGATATAACGCACAGGGTCTTTTGCTAGAAAGGCATTTACTGTCCTGTGTCATAAATAACTGTTCTTGTAAGGTTTCTTTTTTCTCTTAATAATATGAAAATTCCAAATTTTGGATTTTTAAATGCATGAAGTACCATGTTCGGTGACCTGACATCGGTAGCTTGAAATCAGCCCTGGAGGGAGTATATACACTGTAGAAATTGACAAACACTAAAAATCACAGCTTTTTTACTTGTGTGGGGGTGAGGGAGATGCAGGGCCTTGAGAGCCAGTTGTTAAATATTTATTAGCACATCACTGGTGCAACCCCCTTCTAAAACCCCACACATGCAAAATGTAGTGGGGGTACAACCCAACACTGTCAAAGGGCTTTCAAGTTTTTTGATGAGGACAAGGCTGACATATTTATGGGTGATTGGGTTTATTTGTTATTAGGTTTTAAATATCACTTTTATTATTTCTCATTATTGCAAAATGACATGCTAATTGTATAAAAAGAAGAAAAGAAGAATCACTCATAAGCCCACTACCCATAGATAACCTGTTAATATTTTAGTCTCTTTTCATTTATATATAAACAATAGTATCAAAAAATAGTATCATACCACACATACAGTTCTCCCATTTTACAATATATTCCGATCATCTTTCCAGGTAATTAAATATTCTGCAACACCATTTTTAATGGTGGTTTGACATCATTAGGGCATGAATTAATTGCAAGGCATTACATAGTGTCATCCATTTCACTGGAAAGAGAGGTGTCTCTATTAACTAATGAGTGGTGGAAAATTTCCCATGACTTCTGCCTCCTGCACACGGACAGGCCAGAACAACTGCGCAATTGTGCTCTTCCCGGCCACCTGGCTGAGCGCTCTCCTTCTCTAAGCTTTGGCTGAAGATTTTGCGATTTCTCGCAGCTACTTTCAACCCTCTGTGCTCACCAGGAGAGGCCGAGTGAGAGGGTACTTCCAGGTAAAGAGAACTGCTCATGATTACCTGGAAGGGTTACCTCCCATCCAGGAAAGAGATTCGAATGGAAAATCCATCAAAATAAATGAAGTTGAGCATCTCTGATCATAAACACACCTTCCCATCCCAACTGTGAGCTCATTGCCTGTCTGATACCCAAACATCAATTAAAATAATTATTCTTAAATTATCATTAAACATTTGCAGATTCAGCTCACAGCTGTTATCTCCAGGGTGATATTAATTATGATGCCAGTTGGGTAAAACTCTCTCAACACGAGTTTAAAAGCTGTCACAATCTACCCCATCCCCCATGCTCCCAATTCCTTATCCTGCTCTTTTGCTTCCTTTTTAGTTTTTTGATCACTTTCTCACATATTATGTAATTTACTTATTCGTTCTGTTTATTGTCTCTCCCTCTGCTGGATCCTAAGCACCACGAGTATAGGGATCTTTGTTGTATTTACTGATGTAACCACACAACTAAAAGAGTGTGTGGCACATCGTAGATGTTCAGTGAATCTCGTCCTGGTGTAAACTTGGAGGTCTTGTATTACGGCTGTTTTTTCTGTCTACATCCCTGTGAACTGGACATCAACACCAACCAGTCAACACAGAAAGGCAAGAGAACCTGGCTCAAGGCTGTCTCTGCTTCAATATGAACAGCCATGCCTCTATGTACTGGTAACTACCATGGAACTTAGTGGCTTTGAGGATAAAAGGCAGGGGAGCCTTCAAATGTCAGGGCCTTCAGAGAAACCCAGCTTGGCCAACAGTGCTCCCCTGAAACTGTGTCTGGATTCAGAGATACCCATTGCACCCTCACCGTGCACCCCATTTTGATATCAGTTCATAGCTTTCATCCTCACAGTTAATGAGCATCGACTATGTGTCAGGAGCTGATCTGGACACTCAACACTCAGTAATTATTTCATTTGCATCCTGACAAGCCCACAAGACATGTGTAGTTACCCTCATTTCACAGATGAAGGAACTGAAATAGAGAGGAGCTAAGTAGCCTATTGGAGGTGGCACTGGCCAGGACACACCTGAGCTGAGTTCATCTGGGCCCCAGCTTCTAATCTCACTACAACTCTGTGAGCACCAGATTTCATTCTCCTCAGTTTCTTCATCTGTAAAATGGAGATAACACTGGGCTCTTTGAAGGGGTGGTGTTAAGGATGAAACAAGATGGTATGTGCAGAATTGCTTATCAGAATCCCTGACAATCAGTAAGAAGGAATTTCTTTCCACTTTTCCCATCTGATAAATAGAAAAACTGAGGCCTGGAGTGATTGAGGAACGTAACTAACGTATCCTTTACAAGGATGAGGGACCCGGACGTGAATCCAGGTCTCCACACTCTCCACCCATGTTGGGCCATCCAAATCCTCATAAATAAGAGCTCCCTTTCTCAGCCAAACATGCTCATGAATTTGGCCAAGAGAGTAGACACATCCTCACTGTGAACACATCTCCAGATTCATAATGGGTGGGTGTGGGACACAAACACAATAACAAAACAATAGCAAAAAATTGTTTAAAAAATTTAAAAACAATTGGCTCATTTTTCTAGTGCTGATTAAAGTTAAAAAAGTAATGGCTATCACCTATTATGTGCCTACTATCGGCCAGGCTCTGTGCTAAAGCCTCACATATACACATTTTATTCATTTTATAGGTTTAGAGGAGGCCCAAGGAAGCTGAGTAAATTACTCAAGATCACACAGTAGCCAGTGAAGAGGGAGAAACCAAATCTAGAAAGGTCTGATTATAAACACTTAATTTTTAATCTGAATGCTAAATTGCTGATGGTATTACATCTCAGCCTCAAGACATTGATTCCCCAGAGATACTCTACTCCTTTGTAAGGTTAGCCATTTTAGTAGGGGAGGTAATCGTGAGAATTACCATCCCAACTAAAGTATAAGCCTTTTGAAGACAAGGACTGAGACATATTGAACATATTGCTCATTATACCTAGCACAAACCTTTATTGTTAATGGTATTAAATAAATGTTTTCAGTTGACCCATCAAAATTCCTCGGGTGAAACTTTGAGTTCCCAGGATAAATTCCATAGTAAATGAGACTGCATACTATGAAATGACCAGAGATGAAAAGTTCACATGTAAAAATACATTGCATTTTGGAGTTGATTCTCGGTGACACTGGCCTTTTATTTTGCACAAGTTTACTTTAACACTTGCTCACTCATTCACTTTCTCCCAGACCAGTGCAGCTCTGCTGTTTATGTAAAGACCCAGACTGTACTTCATGCTCTGTGGCCACTTCAGGAACATGCGGTGGTGCCATTTGTGCCATGATCTGGCTGCATCTGTTTAGGCAGTGACTTGCAGCTTCTGCCGGAGATGCATTTGTCTTTGTTCTGTACCTTTATCTAATAAAAAATTCTTCTTAATCATGTTAGGGGGGAGATAGACAAGGTTTAATCACACAATTCATCACAACCGGGACACAATGTGCTAAGAAGGGTGCTTTATTGCATTGTCCAAACTGAGTATTAATGCAAATAATTTTGACAACTAGGAGATGCTATTATTTATCCAATTAGGACATTACTGTGAATATAAATCTATTCTAAGTTCTGAATTGAGAGTAACAAAATGAGTCCCATTTAGGTTCGAGATGGCTTCCTTGAGTCTTTGAAAACGTCCCCAGTTTTGACAGCCAGGACTGTATATGAATCCTTTGCTTCTTGCACTTTGAGCTCACCCCAGATGGAGAAATGAGCACACAGCTGTACCTATACTCCTCACACAGGGGCCCCTTTTGGCAGGCAGCATTGTTGTTATGTAATGACTCATCTTTTTCTCACCTTTGCTGTCTCAAAGGACACAGAGAGATACTAGGGAAATTATTTCCCACCCCCTATGTCAAATCCCAGGCTGTGATCCCAGGAGTTCAATCTTTGGAGGAATGGGCACCCGCTCTGCTCTTCCCTCTCTGCCAAGTCAGGAGGCATTAAGAGAAAGGAACCTTATACACGGACCCCAGTAACTGACTGTTGGAGGGGTTTCAGATCCTATTGAACTGTATAATAACTTCCTAACTATATAGATTTTAAGTGGGGAAGGGTCCTGGGAAGACTAATTCGGGAATAATAAAGAATAACCTGGCAGGAAGCTTAGTGGTTTCTTGGTTTTTATGTGATTCCAACATATTCCCTGTGATGATGATGATGGTGATCCACCACACATGATGCTGAGATGTATTAAAGAGTTAAGTTTGCAGAGACCAAATACTATACATTAGATGATTATACCTATTCCCTACTCTTCAAATTTCCTAGAAGGCAAGGAAGTTTTTCTCCACTTCCTCGTCTCAACCCCTAGCTCACTCCTTGCCAAGGTATTAGCCGGGATGTATCCAATTAGCAAAACTGGGAAGCAGGGATTGACCACCTCAGTACAAACTTTTCTTCTTTCAGAGTAGCCTGTTGGCTGCTCTACCTTTGCTCTTACCTTCTCTGCACACCAAGGCCAAGTCAGGGCCTGCCGTCGCCTTTGAGAGGCAGATCTGGTGGCCTTTCCGTTTCACTCTCTCCTGTGGAAATAAATGAAGAACAACCAAATGAAAACAAGCAAAGACTATAGAGCTATAGCAAGGGAGGCAGCCACCATCACTTGCTTTTTAGCAGAAATTCAAATTCAGGCAGGGGAGTAGGAAAGCTTTATAGTAGAAAAAAGGGAAGCTCCAGGTACACTCCTATGGAAGATCCTCTGGCATGGGGAAGATGGAGGCAACTAGAAACCAGGCGTCCTATGTGATTGATTAGGGGTGCACATTTAGCTTTCTCTGGTTGGCCCATAGTTGGAAGAGGGGACAAAATTAGGGAAGTTGTCTGTTGTTAATTAAGTTCTGGTCATTTTGAGCTGATTGTTATAGGGGTTGTTTAGCTTCCTAGACTGGTTACAAGACAGCGGTCTGATTTCCTGCGAGCATGACAGACAGCAGGCTGGCCTCCTGGGCTGGTTCCCGCAGGTAACGGTCAGTTTCCAGGGATGGTTGCTGCAGGTGTGAGTCAGTTCTATTTTGATCATGGTCTGGCCACTGTCTTTCTGTGTATTCAGTCTTTCATCCCCTCTGTGGAAGCCAGAAGCCTCAGTGTGGGAATGTGTCTCCTTTCCTATTCACTGTCGCTCAGGTGAGGCTTTTCTGAAGTCTTGATTTGAAAGACAAATATTAGGAAGCCTGTGTTCACATATCTAAGCCACATACCCCAATCAGCTTTATCAGTAATATTGATCTATTGATCTCTACCTGTCTGGGGTGAAGACAATTATCCCGCCCACAAAGCCCTAGCCCTGTGGAGGACTAATAGTCAAACAGAACTGTGGAACTATCCGAATGGGCAGAAAACTTCTAAATCTGTTTCCTTTCCTTTTCTTATTGCCTGAACTGTATATCTAACACCTTTTTCCCCCAGACTTAAATGCCTCTGTATTTACATAATAGCTTTCCCTTTGTTCTCTTTGTGGTTCCAAATGATTGCCTTAGAATGCCTTAGATTATCATTTTCCCTTTTTTACGAAGCTCTTGATGGAGGCGGTGATTCATTCCATCCTAGTATATAAAATATATGTGCCTTGGGACTTTGATTGTATAGATGCAGACATTAAGAGAACATATAAAATTGTAAAATATTACAGGCACCGAGGAGTATGAGAAGAATGGTGTGTCTGAGCTCTGGTATGTTGTTTATGTGGGGAGAGGGAGGGTATAAACCTGAACAAGTAAAATCCCAGAAACTTTAATCTGTGCCTTTTTGTGCCAAACATCATGGGCTGGAAAGAAGGGTGGGGCTGGATTTCAAGGTGAAACAGAAAGAATTTGTAATGGATGTCACTGAGCTCTTCAGTGACGCACTGCAGACTTTACCAGGTTATGTACCCTGAGAAGTTGTGATTTAAATGTTTCTTTGCTCTTCTAGATTAACCTTGGACTTCAAGGTTCCATTATAATGAACAAGCAAAGGTTCAGAGGAGGATACACTTTCCTCGCCATGCTGATTGAAATAATGTCACATGTCATCTTGCGAATCCTCCTCATAATCCTGTGAGGTAGGAAATAGATCCACCTTTACCACCCTAGAAAGAAGAGGTACAAAAAGAAGCAGCACCTTGCATAAGTTCACACAGCTCAGAAAAGGACAAAAAGAAAGGAAAGATGTGAAATTAGAGGGTCTGGAATTCAAGAGCTTTCCCCTGTGTCCATGTGAAAGCTATAAATGGATTAAAACAGACATAATGGAGAGTCTCCAGTTTTCTCTGCTTCAACACTTAATTCTTTTCCATTTTGTCCTACCCTTCCTTTTTTTCCCCCTACTCCTCCCCTGAACCTTGACAAATAGCAAGGCAGTTCTCAAAAGAATTCTCAAAAGAATTTTCCTAGCAGTTGCCAGGATAGGATTGATCCAAAAATTCATTCAAGAGGCTCAAAAACTAGGCTAATCTCCAACCAGTCTAATCGCAACTTTTGTAGCAGAGATGAAGAAAACTGCAACCTAAGCCAGACTACAAGGGCACCCTCCCCCTTTTCTCCTCATCCTAATAAATTCCACCTGTGCTTTGATTCAAAGCGTTACCTAGTCTTCAGGTGCTCCCTGACCCACATCAGCTGAGTAAAGTCTTTCACTTGTATTTGAGTCACTTAAACTATTTTTATTCCCTGGCAAAACAAAATATATTTTAAAATAGGTGACACCAGACTCAAGATTCTTTGAATGGGGAGGGCAAGTCTTAGAGAACATGGTCCAAAAGGAGACAGCAAAACAAAGATATGGACAAATTGTTTTATTAAGAAATTAGGAGGATTTTTGAAGTTTGTAAACAAACCAAAAGGAAGAGGAGTTCAGAGAAGGAAGGAAAGGTAGTTGGTGTTTGTGGAAAAAGAGGGGAGTATGAGTACTGTGTGATTGTGGCATGAGTAAAGAACTTTAGAAACATGACATTTAATATTAAATTATAAAGCATTCACATTATTGTGATGTAATCCCACCCCCACCCATTTCTCTCACCCTTCAATCAAGTCTGTTAGACACATAAATGAATACGAGTGATCTGGAGGAACACAAGAAATGAGGGCTGAATTTGTGCTGTGTAATTGTATTAAATCTATAGGTCAAATTGGGAAGGATGACGTCTTAGGAATATTGAGTTTTCCAATATAGTCCTTGCTTATTTCTGATCTTAAAAGGAAAGCATCCAAGATTTTCCTCTAGAATTCTTATGGTTTCTTGTCTTCTATCCATCTTGCATTAATCTTTGTGAGTGGTAAGCGATATGGATCCTGTTTCATTCTTCTGCATGTGGCTATCCAATTTTCCCAGCACCATTTATTGAATAGGCCTTCTTTTCCCCATTGTATGTTGCTGTCTACTTCATCAAAGATCATTTGGCTGTAGGTAGGTGGTTTTATATATGGGTTCTCTATTTTGTTCCATTGGTCTATGTCTCTATTTTTGTACCAGTACCATGCTGTTTTGGTTACTATAGCCTTGTAGTATAGTTTGAAGTCTGGTAATGTGATGCCTTCAGATTTGTTCTCTTTGCTTAAGATTGCTTTGGCTACTCCGGCTCTTTTCTGGTTACAAAAAAAGCATAGAATTATTTTTTCTAGGTTTGTGAAGTATGACGTTGGTATTTTGATGGAGATTTTATTGAATCTGTAAATCACTTTGGGTAGTATGGACATTTTAACAATGTTGATTCTGCCAATGCATGAGCATGATATGTTTTTCCATTTGTTTGTGTCCTCTGCAATTTTTTTCCTCAGTGTTTCATAGTTCTCCTTGTAGAGATCTCTCACATCCTCGGTTAAGTATATTCCTAGGTATTTTATTTTCTTTGTAGCTCTTGTGAATGGTATTGAGTCTTTGATTTGACTCTCAACTTGACTGTTATTGGGGTATAGAAATGCTACTGATTTATGTAACTAAGTCTACCTTTAAACAACACTATACACTTTGCTTGCAGTGTGGGTAATATTACAGAATATTCCCAGTTCCTCTCTCCCATCCCTTATGACATTTCTGTCACTCATTTTACTTACCAATATGGTATAATCACCCTGTACATTGGTACTATTATTAATTTAAACAATGGTTATGTTTTAGATTGACTAAGAATAATAAAAATAAAGATAATAAATTATTTTGCCTTCATTTATTCTTTCTCTAATGTTCCTCTTTTTTATGTAGATTCAAGTTTCTGAACTTTTTAAAAAACATGTCTTGTAGGGTAGGACTGCTGGTGATGAATTTCTTCAATTTTTGTTTGTCTGAAAGTCTTTTTTTTTCTCCTTCACTTTCAAATGATAATTTGATATAGAATTCTAGGTTGGTGGAGTTTTTTTCTTTCAATACTTTAATTTTTTTCTACTCTCTTCTTGCTTGTATGATTTCTGATGAGATGTCTGCTGTCATTCTTATCTTCGTTCCTCTATAGGTAAGATGTTTTTATTTTTGCTTTTACTTTAACTTTTTTCATGATTTTCTTCATTTTTGTATTTGGTTTTCTGCAGTTCAAATATGATATGCCTAGATATGGGGGGGGGTTGTTGTTTTTTTTGTTTGTTTTTTTATCCTGCTTGGTGTTATCTGAGTTCCTTGGATCTGTGGTTTGATGTAATTCAATAATTTTGGAAAATTCTCAGCCATTATTACTTCAAATATTAAATATTTCTTTTGTTCTTTTCTCTCTTTCTTTTGCTTTTGGTATTCCAATTATGCCTAGGCTACAGCTTTTAAAATTGTTCCATAGTTCTTGTAAAGTATGCTTTTTATTCCCATTGTTTTTTCTCTTTGCACTCTAGTGTGGAAAGTTTCCACTGACATATCCTCATGCTCATTGATTCTTTTCTTAGCCATGTCCAGTTAACTGATGATTCCATTAAAGGCATTTTCATTTCTGTTGTGGTTTCTTTGAGCATTCAAAATTCTGTGTTATATCTAAGTTTGGCTCTGATGCCTACTTTATATCTTCAGATTGTGTTTTCTTGTGTTTCAGCACGTCTTGTGATTTTTTTTTGTTGAAAGCTGAAAATGATGTATCATATAATAGGAACTGAGGTAAATAAGCCTTTGGTGTGAGGATTTATGTTAACCTGGCTAGTTGTTGGGCTGTGTTTAGTGTTTGCTACAGCCACGAGTGCCAGATGCTTCTAGTTTGTCTGGTTTTTGTATTCTCTGCTCTTTTTGGGTTTCCTTAAGAATTTCACCTTAAAGACTGGGCCTTGCGGCTCTTTCAGCTGTAGTACACTGTTATAATAATGGAGTGTGGTTGACATGGTGCTAAAGTGTGGGCAGTAGAACATTCTATAAGCTAATATATTTCTTAGCCTTAAGTGAGTCACGAAGGCTAGAGGTGGCTGGAGTCAGAGAAATTCCCTTCCCCTAGGTGGGATAAAGCTGTGGCAAAGTCTTTTCACCTGGAGAGAAGCTGTCACTATGTAGAACACTCTGGGTGTTTTTCACAGTGGTTACTCTTGCCCTCCTTTTGCCAGAGCCATGAGGGAATCTTTTTCAGCCCTTTGCCATTAGAACCTGGTAGGATTCCTAGAGGTAAAACCCACAAAAGTGTGCCTCTCTCCCTAAGATGGCAACCCTAAGAGTTTCTCACTCTCATGCTAGTCCACACTCAGCCTCCAGCCATTTGATAAAATTATCATTCAAATGTTCCTACCAGTTTATGACCCCAGCTACTTCTTTTCTGGGTAAGTAGATCTCAGCTGGGACTTTCTGGATTCACCTGTCTCTCTAGATTTCAGCGTGGCAGTTTGTCCTGTGTATTCAGTTTTCAAATGAGTCACAGAAAAATAGTTGATTTTTAGTTTGTTTATCTTTTTCTGATTGTAAGGATGGGAGTGATGACTACCAAGGTATTTATATGTTGGAGCTGAAACTGGAGGTCTTTTATTCTTTTTTCAGTTTTTAAATATACATATTATATATGCATACACACACACACATATATATGATACTTTCAGACATATACAAAAGGAAAGAGAATAGTGTAATTAACTTCCCAATTCTAGCAGCATGAGGAAAATTGACATGCCACAATAATCGCAGAGCAGAAATTCAGAAGGAGCCCAGGACCCTGGCAACTCTCTGGAATTACCACAGCCTTAGTCTGTGTTCTCCTGGACTTCTCATTAGATGAGAAAAATTTTAAACCTTCATTTTGTTTAAATCACATGTGTTTTCAAGAAGTGAACTTAATCCTTAACTGATACACTACCCTTCCCTCACCCTACCTCTCTTTCTTCGTGCATGTATTATCTGTCCTGGATTTAGAGTTTCTCTCTCTCCCTCTCTCTTTGACTTTTGTCTCTCACTCCTTCTTCCTTCCTCTTTATTTGTGCTTGTCCTGCCAATTAGCCCTGTCAATTTCTGTTTTTACCTGGCACATAACATGGTGTCTTGGAAACAGTAGACACTAGATAAATATTGGATGGATGCATGAATAAATTATCTTAATTCTAACTAATCCTAAGCATGAGGAGGCTAAGGGCTAACTCACAGATCCGTTTCCAGCATCCATACTGTGGCTTGATTCGTAAGAGAAACTGACATGCATGCCCTTACCTGACTTCAAGAACAGAAAATTTCCAAAGCAAAACCAGCTTGAATAATTACCAAAATCATTTGTCAAAATAAATACTTTAGCCAAATATCCAGGCCCCAGCAGGAGATATTTCTGCCCAAATTATCTGGATGATTTGTTCAGTCTCCCACATGGATTTCTCTGTGGCCTCCCACGGCCCTTGTAAGCTTGTGCAGCTGTAGATGTGCCAGTGCTTGGCTTGAGGCAGAATGCAGGGACAGGGGGTGGGAAGCACTGAAAATCCAATGCCAAGGCCACAGGCATTTTCTCTGGGCAGTCTTATGGGTTATTTGCCCAGGAATGCAGGAAAAAAAAATATTGTAAAGTGGAGAGAGAACTGAACTACATATACATTTCTCTCTTAGCATTTTTTATTACCTGAAGTTATATCTTGCTTTTCTTGATGTTCTGAATTTCCATCTCCCCCTCCTTACGAAGGGGAGCTCCATGAGGGCAAGGGCCAGCTCTGTTTTGTTATTCTCCTAACATGAAACTTGGCACATAGTGGATGATGAGTACGCACTTGAATGAATAAATGCATCAATGAATGCATCAAGGAACACATCAAAGAATGAAGGGAGAGCCTGTTAAGGCAAGCACAACTCCTCTACGGAGCTTCATGCTAGACCATTGTTTGAAATCAGATTGCCCACATTGGTACTCTGGTACTGCCCTTTACTAGCTGTTGTGACTGGGTTTATTTTCTTAGTCACACTGAATCTATTTCCTTATCCATAAAATAGGAGCAAGGATTATACTCCCCAATATACTCAATATGCTAATTATTGTGAAGATTGAATGACATAATGTGTGCTAGGCCTTATACACAGCATTTAATATATATTAGTTATTATTATTTTTGTTTCTTCAACTCTACATTCTACACTTCTCTGATCTCAAATGCTTCCTTCTCTCTCTGCTATTCTTTTAAACTGTAGAAACTTCTCAATTTAGGAACAGGCTGGATTTCTAAATGTTGCAACTACATTAATTTTCTTATATGTTCAAAGTGATTAAGAGGGGTCTGATCTTGCAATCCCCAGATGCATCCTCCCCAAATATGAGTCTGAATCAACCCTCTGAAACTTTAAAAGTAGAAACTATTTTCTCTTCCCTGCCAATACTGGTTTATGATAGGCATTCTTCTTCCGAAGCAGAAGGGTCTCACCTACATTAAGAATCTGTTAGAGTCTCTCTCCTCCAACTTGATCCCTCAATAAGTGGTGACTCCTCTGCAGCAGTGATGTGTGTACTTCTCACCCTCCCCACTCCTTGATGCTGTGCAATTTCAAAAAAGCCTTGAGCTTGGGGAACTACCTGTAACTTGCAACCAGTTTCACCAAGAGCACTTTCCCTGGGCTTTGACTTTAAATGATACAACAAACTCCTAGATCTCTCTTGAATCACCATCAGACCAATACATCAGGTACTGATATTGATTCTGTAGACTCAAACTCTATTTTTTCCCCACAACTTTTCCTGGTCCACTCATTCAATCTCTCCTATGTGCAAGGTGGTATACTAGACAGTGGAACATAGCAGTGAACACAAAGGACAGAGATCTCTGTCCTGTTGGAACTTACCATCTAGTAGCAGGAGACAGATTATTTAAAAAATCAAGTAGATATATAATATGTTAAATGATGATATGTTTTAAGGAGAAACATGAAGGAGGTGCAGATGCTAGAGAGTGGGGACTGCTGGGTGTCAGGGAACAGGGAGGGTCAGGAGGGTTCCTGTTTATAGAGGGAGATCAGAGAAGGCCTCAATGTCGAGGTAGCATTTGAGCTGAGAAATGAAGGAGGTGAGGGAGCTATCTGAAGGAAAAGTGGTCCAGACGTAAGGAACAGTGTCTGGTGGAAGTGGTCTTCACTTGCTGCAGGAATGGCAAGGAGGTTGGTGTGTCTGGAGGGAAGTGAGCAGGGAGAGAGAAAAGTAGGAGGTGAGGTTGTGTGTGTGTGAGTCAGGGACAGATCATGCTGCATGAGTTGCTCTTCACTGTGGAAAACATGTCTCCTCTCTCCGAATGCATCTCCATACCTGTATCTTTCCCAACACCTTCAGTAGTTTTGATCATTGTCACCTTTGTCAACATTAATTATTAATATCTTCTAAACACTTCCTCCTTTAAGAGTTCTTTTATCTTTCATATGAACTATTTCAAACAAATAGAACAGTAGAGAAAAATGATAACTGATTCTAACATATCATGCATATTTCATGCATGTTGAAATGTTTCAGGGTAGGGAAGAGAGGGAAAGGAATCATTACATATGCAGCTTGAAGTTTCTTCTACTTTACTCCTCCTTCCCTTCCAAACCCCCTCCAGAAGCATTTGCTGCCGTGATTCTAGTGTATACTTTACAAGCACTTTCAACTCTGTTTTGCAATGATCAGACATGAGAAAATTTAAAATATTCATAAAATATTTCAAAACTAAACATAATCACAGCAAACATGCCTTGGTGAAAGATCACTATGGTGGCCAAGGTGATCCTGGCTGTCCCCACCAGCTGTCAGTGAACAGGACTGCGTACTTTTCTCTGGAACATAGCTTGGTTCAGAGTTTTATGAGCTGAATATTCATAAATGAAGGAACTTCTGTAGTGTTCCTCCTCTTCTGTGGTCATCCAGTCTAACAGCTTCATTTTATAGCTGAGGAAATGGGTAGAGAGGGGGCCTCACAGGTAGGTAGGAGCAAAGCCAGGACTAGAACACAAATCTTCTACAATGGCCCTTTACCACTTTCCACTGATGATGAGCTGAGTCAAAGAGTGAAAATGGAGAAGCTGTGTAACTTGCGACTTTTCAGTCGCCTTAAGAAAGGGGAAGCAAGATGGTGAAAATCCCCAATGATCTCACACAGAGACCTATCGGAGAATACTGGCTATGAGAGGAAGCCAGAATCTACACTGGCGCTATCCAATACAGCTGTTGTATGGTACAGAACTGCTTCCAAGCTGGGAAACCAGGTGAGTTATCTGCCATTTGTTCTGCCTATCTCACTGACTGGCTTCGAGGGCTTGGACCAGTCACTTCTCTTCTGAATACACTTTCTTCTCTATAAGATTAGTGAGTCAGATTAATGAGAGATGGTGAATGCTTAGCACATAGACATGAAACTCTAGCCCTGCACATTGCAAATTCATCCTGGATACCTACTCCTCAGAATCTTCACAACATCGTTTTACCGCAAAAACAAATCAGCACCTGGGATTAAATTTATGTGGTATATCTGGACTAGATGATCTCTTAGGTTTCTTCTAGCTTGAGTTCCATGACTAGGTGATGAAGTGTGTCGTTCCCTGGTTCTTCTCTCCTCCCCAGGGAAGGGCTCCCTGGGTGTCCAGCTTTTCCATGTGAATGCTGACATCATTCCTGAAACCAGGAGGTCCAAGTGTAGAGCACATGGCTTCTCTTTGGTCTAACTTTGCAGCATCCTGGGATGAGCAGACTGGGTTTGGCATGCCCAGGTAGTTGCTGCAGGGAAAGGCAAGACCATACAAAATGTTTACCTCTCCCAAGTCAGTATCTGATGGGACTTGAAAGAAGGTGATGCATTATGGGTTTATTAGTTCCAGAAGAGACTGAGGACTAGCAAGGAGTATCTGAGAGGCTAATTTAACATAGAACAACCGTGGCTTAGCCACTGAGCTATTCCAAATATATTAACGTGTCTGGCTGGCTAGGGACAGACTTAAAGCTCCCCCATGAAAGAAGGGCAAGCATAAGTTTCTCAGAACTTGATCATTTTTGCTGGGATGTGTTCCTAATATCAGAAAATGTTCTGCTGAAGCCAGAGAATAGTGAAATTATAAACCCAAACTTCCCTCCTATTTACCTGCGCTCTGACAATCAGCAAAGGGAAAGCTCTATTCCAAAATTAAGAGCCTAATATTATTCATGGTAACACCATCAGTATTCTGAGGTACTGTATGGTGGGTCACTTTTTTATTTCCATGCTTCTGTAAAGGGATCCAGAATCTTAGTTTTCTCTATTACTGGCTGTGCGATTATGGTTCCTTGTTCAACTAGTGACCCCTGATGAATCACAACTCGCAGCATCCTCACACGTGTGTATCTCTTCCTCTACATTGAGTTTTGCTTTGGCCAATGGAACACTGGCAAATGTTGACTCAAACAGAGACTTGATAAGTACTTGCATACTGGGCCTTGTCCTCAGGTAATGCTACCTTTACCCTGTGAAGGAGCCCAACCTGAGTTTACTTCCTTGAGATTGAAAGACCCTAAGAAAGAAGCCCGGCCATCCCAGCTGTCCCAGGTGACCCCTGCTCCTAGGCAACCCTCCGTTAGGATTTAGCCACATGAGCAAACCCAGGAAAACCAGCAGAGAAAACAGCCAGCTAGCAGTTCTCAACAGAACCATAAGAAGTGAAAAACTGTTGCTGTAAGCCACAAGGTTTTGAGAGTATTGGTTACATAAAAATAGGTAACTGGTACCAAATCCCTGGGTTAGTTCCATAAGTCCAAAAAGCCTGAGTTGCCTCTTCAATAAAATGGAAACAATGACATTCACTCTACAGGCATATTGTGAGGATTAAATATGAAGATGACTTCTATTGCCCCTCCAATGTCCATAATAAGCACTAAGCTCTTGAGAAACTGCACATTTTTATTACTATTTTTGCTGCCTCTATATCTGTAAGAGAAAAAACAAAGGTGAATTTGGCTTCTTTCATAAAAATCTAGCTGCAAATTTTCCATAAGAATTGTTTTATTAGGATGACTAATCAATTAGTCATCCTAATAAAACACATTAGGAACTAATCAAGATGAGAAAAGTTTTTCTTCTCATAAGATACTTTTGGAAGTTGTTCCATGTAAGGAAAAAATGACTTGTCAGAACAATAACATTTGCCTAGCTAACATTGGCTTGTTTTCAAATGGACTATGCATTTGGACTAGCCAGAAACTACAGGGATAAACTGTGTGATGTTACTAGTTTAAAATGGCGTATAACAAACTCAGAACATAATTGGGGAAAACAGCTTATTCATTTTTGAGAGGAAAAACATCACCCCTTACATACCTGATGCTGACTCAAGCTTAAATATAGCACAAATGATTTGCTACAAGAGTATATATTTGTAGAAAATGAAGTCTAATGGTGTAATTATGGAGAAAATCACAGCCCTGTTTACCAGACATTCTAAATAATTTTTTTTCTAAAGACATGCAATGGTAGAGCAGTATGTTTGAAAAGATGATGTACTCTGAAGTAGCTGAAGGATCCAGAGTGGTTCAGTCCATTGAAAACAGATTTACTGCAGTGGAGGACAACATTATGCCCAGTGGACATTCAAGCTGAAATAAACAAAACAGGAAGAATATAGGATAATGAAATTACTTTGGCCCTATTCAGTATGTTGTGTAATGGGATTCTCAGGCTGTTATTGACTGAGTTGGTGAAAGCTAGAAAATGTATGCACATTACTGGAGAAATTATAAGTGTAAAAATACAAAGCAATCCAGAAGCTAGTTTGGGCCAGACTTCCAGAGAAGTTAGGAATGATTTAAACTATTTTTTGATTTGAGATTTTTTTTTGCTTATTTCAGCAAATTTATGTAATTTCCTTGTGTTCCAACAATAAATATTGATGATAAGTTGTATTATAGATTATACATTAAATTGCAATAGGAACATGGCAGACTAGCAAGACTACATGTCTTGGACTCAAAAGGCCTTATTTCTAGTTATCATTATGTGACTTTGAGTAAGTCACCTTTTTGGGTCTTGGCCTGTGCATCTTTAAAATAAGGGTATTGGAGGTTATCGATCAGATATTTTTCAGCTCTTAAAAATGCCTGATTTTCACTAATTTTGTGATTTAAGTTGGGCAATTATGGTAGGCTAAACAGTGGCCCCCAAAGACACCCAGATCCTAATCTTGGGCACCTGTGAATGTTACCTTATATGGCAAAGGGAACTTTGCAGATGTGAGTAACTTAAGGATCTTGAAAAAAGATGATTATACTGAATTATCTGGTCAAGCCCTAAATGTAATTATGAGTGTCTCTATAAGAGAGAGCAAGAGGGAGATTTGACTGCAGAATAAGAATAGGAGATGTGACAACAGAAACAAGAAGTGATGTTCTCACCTTGCACAGAACAAGTGATGGAAGGTGGAGTTAGAAGTCATGGAATGTAGGCAGCCTCCAGGAGCTAGGATAGGCATGGAAACAGATTCTCCTCTAGAATTTCCACAAGGAATCAGTCCTGCTGACACCTGGACTTTAGCTCAGTGAAACTGATTTCAGACTTCCGGCCTCCAGAATGGTAAGGGAATAAATATGTGTTGTTTTTAAGCCACTAAGTCTGTAGTAATTTGGTACAACAGTAATAGGAAGCTGACATAGCAATCAAAAACCATAAGACCAACTTTGAGATCTGAATGATTTAAATCATGGAATAGTGACTACTGAATTAGTCATTTATTAGAGCACTTTTCGGGCGACAACAAGGGGACAGAAGTGAAACCGAGTTCTGAGGTTGAAATGTAAGTCAGAGTTGTATTAGTTAGGGTGCATTTGGCCTTAAGTAACATAAAACTTAACCCACGTAGGCTGAAACATTAAAGGGGATTTGTTAGCTCATGTAACTGAAAAAGTCCCAAGGCAGGACAGAGGTCAAGAATTGTTCAACCAGGGCCCCAGGCCCACTTCTCTACAATGTTCCCAACTCTGCCCTCCTCCACGTGGCCTTTCCTACCTCAGGTGGGAGAGAGATGACCACGCAGGACATACATGCATACATGACATAGTCCAGAGGAAGAGTGAGCACATCTGTTCTGGGATTTCTGTCACGAGTGAGGAGACATCTTTCCCAGCAAACGTCCTTCTCCCTATGTCTCATTAACCCAAGTGGGATTAGGTGCCACCCCAGAGCTGATGTCTATCACTAGGGATTGTCATACTCTAGTCGACATGAGCCTAGATCACCCAACTAATCCATGTGAGGGGGAATTTACTTACCTTTAGACTTTTCATACCAGTAGAAATGGAGTAGGGGTCAGATTCCCCTGAAGCTGTGTGCAGGACAGATGGATATCTGAAAGAAAATCATGGTGCTTTTCAAAATGGGGAATTCAATTCCAGGAAGGCAACTAGAACTTTACATTGCAATAGTCTGTAGAAATACCGTGAACAGGTGAAGTAGGAGAGATGAAAGTCCAATCAAAGAGGTGCAAGATCTTAGGATAAATGCTATTCTATAGATACTCACAAATACTGTGGAAAAATTCACAAACAATATGGAAGAATGAAGAAATCTGACTAGCATGGTTTAGTGTCATATCTTGGAGGCATAACATATAAACTGAACCTTTGAGTGTGAGCTAGTCAGGTGGAGAAAAGGGTAGCCTTCCAGGCAAAGAAAGTAGATCGTTAAAAGTCAAAGAAGCCTGAAAAGCTTGATGAGGTCTGAGAGCAGAGAGAAGTTCAGCGTGGCTGAGGGGTATCTGGTGGAATAGGGGGAGGTAAGGGTGCCGTGGGACATGAAGCTGGGAAACAAGTTTGAGGCTGGATTTTGTAAATTTACAGGTTTTATTGGTCATGATAAGGAGTTTGGTTTTCATCTTGATAAGAAAGGGGAGCCGGGGTCCCCATTGCTGTAGGGCCATGACATTGGGGACTAATTGGGAGTAGACTAGACAAAATATTGCAATTAATTGGAATTAGGAGTTGAGGAAGAGTGAGCTGGATCAGGCACTACTCTGAGTTTTGAGATGAGTAAAGGATTTTATGTAACCAGAGATGAGTTTGAACTACTCTAGAACCCACGGCCGAGATATGCAGCGGGCAATGACAGCGTGAGGATGGAGAGAGCCACGGTGGAGGTGTCAGTGTCTCCAGGACACAGCTGGGGACAGGGAGGCATGGAGATGTGAAGAGACTTGTCCAAAGTCATGGGACAGATAGTGTCTGATGCAAAGTTCAAGGCTAGATCTGCCAGGCTCCAAAGCCCACACTCTTAAAACCTCTGCCATTTTATTTACAAAAATTCTATCTATAGAAGATATAAACACCTGTTTTCAAGGTGGAAACTGAAGCTCAGGGAAGTAATTTGTTCAAAGTCATATAGCCATCAAATAGTTGAGCTTGGCCTTAAAAACAGACCTTTTAATTTCAACTCCAATGCCATTTCCACTACATTTCTTCCTATAAAATTTTGCTTTCTAGGTACCATTTTACCCCCCTTTAGAACATACAAAGGCAAATTTTTGACTAGAATAGCATAGGTGACATTCTGTGAGAAAAAATTGTTAGACTAGACTATTTGCGTATGGTGGTAGTTCTCAACCTGAGTAATTTTAATCCCTAGGATACATCAGATGATGCTGGAGATATTTTTTGGAGGGGGTCACATTTAGGGTGGGAGTCCTACTACATCTACTGGGTAAAGTCCAACATTCTATGGTGCACAGGCCAGCCACCCACAACAAAAATTATCCAGTCTAAAATGTCAATGGTGCCAAGGTTGAGAAAATCTGGCCTATACCAATAATGCTTTTGATTGGCAGATGAGGTTATTGTGGACCACCTTCTCTCTATATATCCCAAAGGCTGAAAATTCTATTTTTCCTTTTTTCCTCTCATATTTCTTTCTTTTTTTAAATCCAGGTTGTTTCTGTAGGTCTTGATCTTCTTCACCCACCATTTTTTTTTTAAGACTAGAAGCATTTTTATTAAGAAGGATCCTTTCCTGAAGTCCCTTCAGCTCCTGTGTTCACATATTCTTCCCATATGACTTGAAATAATGGTTTGATTGATATGAAGGGCACATGAACCATTCTTTCAATTAGGAGGCAAAGTAGCAGAGTTATTAGGCACTTGAGCATTGGAATCAAACGTGCTTGGATTAGGATCCCAGGTCCATCTGGGTGTCTTCAATGAGTTAGTTCACTTTCTCCACTTTTTCTGTAATAGCCTCTAACTAATAGGGCTATTGACATGACTAAATGAGATAATCCATATAAAACATTTAGAATAGAGTCAGCAAGGATTATTTTTTCACTGTGTGTTAGCTATTACCATTACTGGTGGCTATCAGAATATACTAAACTTAACAACGTGTTCTGCTCAAACAACTAAATTTGTTTGAATGTATAGATGCAAGCTTTTTTGATAACTATGCTGAATATTTAATTCTGTTTGGCAAACAGGAAACTTTCTAATAGTAGATTTGTTTTCTAGATAAAGAATGAAATGGGGATTAGCAAGGCAAGAGCCTCTTATATCTCAAGAGCTTAGCTATATCAGTAACAACGTGATTTAGGCTTAGTACATGGAGGGTGGAGTGGGAGAAGAAATTGGATATTTTGCAGTATAAAGTGGTGGGTGAGCTTAACCTTCCTTGTGGTTTGTGAATCCATCCTCTAGAATGGCAGAGTCAGCATAACATTATGGACAGAGATTTTGAACTTGTAGGAGTTTCAGCTGCTGAGTCAAATGTGGAGTTGTCTCATAACTCTGGGCCTCAGTTTCATACCTATAAAATGAGGAAGTTGGATTTGATCATCTCTAATGTTACTCTGGCATGATTATCCTAAAATGAATCAATAATGATCTTAGCAAAGTGCTGTTAAACTGAACTTGGCCTCTATGTCATTGCTCTCCTCTTAGCATCATTTTAAATAAATGCAGTTTATTGACCATGCCTCTGGAGGCTGATGGGACACATTTTTAGAAGAAAACTTTCTAGGAAATATTTAAAATAGTTTACTCCTAAAAGTCAAGCTATGCCGTTAGTGACACCACACCTTAAGGAAAAATGTATCTTTTCCAGCTGAAGACAAGTGGTTTAGCCAGCAGTTATAGAGGATGCATAAATAACCGGTTTAGTACCTTACCATAAAGCAGGTTCTATTAAGGGTTTTGCCCTTTGTCCTCTCTTCCTGGTCCATCTCCAATGGGGTCATGCCCCCTCCTGCTGTTCCCTTAAAGAAAATTTCTTTGCAATTTGAGTATTTCCTGTGAGCTCTAAAGAGATAAAACTTTGGTCTGTGTCTTTGTAAATTCCTTCTCTTCGATAATGATTTTTTTTTAAACTGAATTGACAAAATTATGCACATTCATTTTTAAAATTATCAAAAACACTGAAAAGAGTAAAGAAGCAGAAAAAAAATCATGTATAATCTCACAGCCTAGTAGCAACTGTGGTTGGAGTTGTCAAAAGACAAAACTTCAACAAATTTTGTTAAATGATCTAATGGGCTTTTATTCGCAATTCGTGAATTGGGTAGTATGTCATCTGAAAATAGAGGGGTGCTGTGCTGGGCATGGCAGAACAGTTAATTTTTATAAGGTAGCTGGAACAGGAACAAGGAAACAACAGTCTAATACAAAAAGTGGACTGGTTAACATGAGGTTACTTCAGATTACTTTCCCTGTGTTAAAGCAAAGGGGACTTCCTTATCATTCTGGCTAAAACTAGCCTATTTGGGGATTTAGCTTTATCTTTCTCTCCTGATTTCTTGGAACATCAGATAAATAATTTACATTTGGTTTGGTGATGTGGAACTTTAGCATGAGTGACTCCATTTTGGTTTGGTCTGTTGAGACCTAGTGGAAGAGCTCAGTCCAAATCAGTGGCCTCCTGTAAATTTTATTTAGCAGAGTTTAACATTTTTTAAATATTTTATCCCTTTTTGATATAAATGATTGAAAATGTTTTAGCTTCAAAGTTTTTTTTTTCCTAGCATTATTTCATAAGCATTTCCCCATCCCATTAAAAATTCCTCAATAACCTTTGGTTTAATGGATGAAGATTATTCCATTTAGGGGTCATATGCTTTCTTAATCAGTCTCCCATTGTTGGACATTTTCTTCTCTTTTTTTTCTTCACTATTATGAGTAAGTCTGCCATAAATAACTTCGGAAATAAATACCTCTATTTCTTTTTTTTTTCTTTTTTAGGATATACTCCTAGAAAGTTTCAAGCTCTGAGTCAAAAGATATGAGGACTTTTAAGGTTAGCCAAATTGCTTTCCAAATTGTATTGATTTACATTCCCACCAGCATGTATGAGAATGCTTAGTTTTGTAAGTCTACCCAGATCAAAAGCAGCAGCTTCTCAAAAGAAATATCTAGGTAGATACAATGGTACATACCAGAATTTTAGAGGTTGAGAACAAAGTCCTAGAAAAGGAATTCTTAAGAAACACATCATTAGCAACTAGCTTGGGGAAGTTAAATGCAGACGTCTCCTTTCTGTTTTTATTACACAGCTAAAGGGGCAGTCATTGGCTTCTCAATTTTCCCTCACCAGCTTACCAGGTCCGTGTCTGAAAATATTTGATTTCAAATTGGAAATCATTTTCACAAGGTGGAATTTTCCAAAAGCTGTTCATATTGCTGTCTAACTCCTTATGTTAGGTCAGGGGCAAGCTAAGTTCACAAGCAGAGTTAGCTGGATGAAACCTAAGGCATTAAGTGATAGAATTCATAATTCAAAAAGCAGGCATCTTTCTGAGTGGTAGTGTCTATAAATTATTCTATCTTCAGTGTCTTTCAGTAATGGACTCACTGCAAATCCATAAGGAGAGTTCCTTGAGGCCATAGATGTGCTTAATAAACCGTTGAGGAAATGTATGAAGATTGCCAAAATGGAAACCAGCAAAATGATTCAGGCTCAGTTTTGTACCAGATGGGGAGATGGAGAACACTGCAGGGGAAAAAGGGAGGGAAAGATCCACCATGAGGGACTGTGGTTCCTGGGAAAGCTGAGTGGCTTTGAATTTAAAAAGAAAATTAGGGCCAGCTGTGGTGGCTCACACCTGTAATCCCAACACTTTGGGAGACCCAGGTGGGAGGATCACTTGAGCCCAGGAATTTGAGAGCAGCCTGGGCAACATAGTAAGACCTCATCTCTAAAAATTTTTTTTAAAAATTAGCTGATGGTGTGCACCTGTAGTCCTAGCTGAGGTAGTCCTCAGGAGGCTGAGGCAGGAGGATCACTTGAGCCCAGGAGTTGGAGGCTGCAGTGAGCTATGATCACACCACTGCACTCCAGCCTGGGTGACACGGCAAGATCCCATCTAAAAAAAAAAATGGAAAATTAGGAGACACTTTCATGTATCAGGACTCCTTAACAGTGATCCCTGAAGGACTATACTGAAGCAGGAAAAAGGCACAGAATAGGAAAAAGAAATATGGAGGGTAAGGTGGCAAAGGAGGCAGATCTCAACTCTATTGATTCAGAATTGTATCAGATCTCCTTCCGAAAAGACAAGATAGCACACAGATTAAAAGCCTAATTAATGGAAGGTAAGACATGTAAGGTTTTTGACCCAAAGTGGAAACCTTTCATTTTTAGGCCACATGGGATGTAGCAATCCAGCTGTCAGGGTCCAAATAGAACTTCTCTTTGCCGCTATCATTCCAAGTTCCTCAACGTTAATTACCAAATACTCATGGGTCTCATGATTTCACAGTGGTTTTACATGCTGATATGGTCTATAATCAGGAAGAAATGGCATTATTGCCCAAGATGGTGTTGCTTATGCAGTTACTTCTGCTGGCAAGATTTTGTGCTGTAGATATCCCAAAAGAGGCCTTGATCCTTATTCTAAAAGACCAAGTGAATTCTAAGTGAGTGGTAATAGACACTGTTCCCCCCCAGCCCAGGTTCTCTTCACTCCCTTTAACTGGGCCACTGCACCTGCTATAGTTTTAACGTTTGTCCCCCTAAAATCTCATGTTAAAATTTGATCCCAGGTCAGGCATGGTGGCTCACACCTATAATCTCAACACTTTGGAAGACTGAGATAGGAGGATCGCATGAGGACCTAGCCTCATGAGATAACAGGCATGTGATATCATAGGAGTTTGGTGCCAGCCTGGGCAACATAGCAAGACCCCATCTCTAAAAAATAAAATTGATCACAATATTGGACATGTAGCCTAAGGGAGAGTGTTTAGGTCATTGGGGTCATCCCTCATGAGTAGATTAATTCCCCCTCTGGGGAGGGGGTTGAGTGAATTCTCACTCTATTAGTTCCCACAAGAGCTGGTTGTTGAAAAAAGCCTAGCACCTCCCCCTCTCTCTCTTTCTTCCTCTCCTACCATGTGATCTCTGCATATGGCAGCTCCCCTTTGCCTTCCACCATGAGTGTAAGCAGCCTAAAGCCCTCATCAGAAGCAGATACTGGTGCCATGTGAAGACAGAACCCATTCCCCAGCTGCTATAAGCATTGTCTGTTGAGGGCTTGTAACTGTCCATCTTCTTTGGAGAATTGCCCTCTGCTAAAGGGAGACTCCTATCCTGGGAGGAGAGACCCACCCTCTACCTGAATCAGCCCACAGCCAGTGACTGACAGATAAGGGAACAACAAAGGCCAGCCCCTTGCTTCAAAAGGGAGCGTGTCTATGGTGCAATTTATGCTCCAGAGCTCACCAATACCACCCTTGTCCCCAGGAGTTCTGGTCAGGCCCAGCTTTTACTTGAAAGCCTTGCTTGGCTCTTTCCGCTTCCTTATCCTTGAACCACAGGTTTTTCCTTGGGAGCACTTCATCAGTAAACTGCATGTCTAAATCCCTTGTCATGCTCTGCTTCCAGATTGAAACAAGGAGAAATGATTTTATCATAGTTATTTGTGTATCTTTCAGTCTCTCAGAATAGATTGTAAGTTGCTTAAAAACAAGGTCTACCCCTTCCCATCCTTGTAACACCTCTAGAGTCCAATAGTTTCCATCTACATTTTAGGTCCTCAAATATTAAACTGATGTGAAAATTGATATTACAGAAATATGTGAAGAATCGAAAGGACCAAATATTACTAATAATGGATTCAAATATATTGTGGTCCAACTTTGGATTAGTGGGAGACCCCAATAACATATTTAAAGGCCAAAATGCCTTAATTTCCCCTCACTCCAAAATCTAAATACTTTCACAGCTCTTAATATATTTCCTTATTCTTTCAGCACTACCACCACCTCTACGGTACTCAGTCCTCTAATACGTTATTCAACAGTTTTTGAACATCTAAATTAGATAAGTGTACTAATCAGTTTTCTGTTGTTTTTGATGTGAGTAAAAGAAACCAATTTGAGCTAGCTCAAGCAAGAAAGGAAATTTCAGAAGGATATGAGAGTGTCTTGTACCATTCAAGAAAGAGTTAAGCAATAGGTTATTAATATTTGAAAGGGCAAAAACTAGGATAGCTTTGGCAATTTCAGAAGCAGAAGGTTACAGACCTTCTCTTTAGAGAACCACCATTAGTATGACTTTGTCACCTTCAGCTCCCAATTCATGTGTCTCTTAATTGAAAATCCAAACTACACAGGATCAAATATACAGTTTATTTGCTAACCCCTCAAATAACCAGAAGACCTGCATGGTTGTTGGATATCTATCCCAGAAAAGTGGGAATTTCTATGAACGGGCAGGTCTCCTGAGGGCAAAAACTCACAAAAGGCAGCATGCTAGACAGTTTAGGTGATTTCAGAATTATGAGATTCATTCTCTATGCAATTCTAGATTAGATTGCTATGACTTGAATGTGTCCCCCCAAAAGCATGTGTTGGAAACTTAATCCCCAATGCAACAGTGTTGGGAGGTGGGGCTCAATGAGAGGTATTATGATGTATCACAAAGGTTCTCGGCAGGTGCTGGCACCTTGATCTTGGACTTTCCAGTCTCCAGAACTGTGAGACAATAAATTTCTGTTCATTATAAATTGCCCAGTCTCAGGTGTTCTGTTATAGCAGCACAAAATGGACTAAGACACTAGTATCGGCGCTAAAGTGCATGCTTATGTAGTTATTATCCACTAATGCAAATGGAAACTGACAAATACCATGGGCATAAAAGCAAAATGTTTTAGGAAATCAAAGAAGGAAAAGTTCTTTTTGACAAGTATGTGTGGGCAAAACTAGGGTAGGAACAGGGGACTTTAGGAGCTAGAACAGCGCAGAAAAAGAATGGAGGGGCAAAGCATGGTTGGTTGGAAGTGGGCTGGCTTAGTCGGAGCCCAGAGAACATTTTGGGCAGTGGTTAGAAAACTGGTACAAAAGGTGGGACTTGGATGGCTGATGAAGGAGTGGAGACAGGATTTATTAGATAATGGAGAGGTGGAAGATTTCTGATCAAAGGGACAAAGTGATCAAAACAGTGCTTTTAGAAGATCAATCTGTTCACACCTACATTCCTCAAACACTTCTGTGAAGGGAAATAAAGTCCCAATTTCCTGTACTTTCTGAATGTTTGTTGAGGAGGCAGCTGATGTAACTGAGTCCACCATCTTTGGGAAACCCATGTGCAGGAAGGTTTTGCATAGCTGAGGCTTCTTGGGTTGTGCATATGCATGCAGAGTGAAGAATTAGGGCAATTATTTTAAAAATCTTGACTAAAAGGATCACATTCACTTGACAAATTCTGATTGTCAGTGAATAATGGTGTATGTATGGTTTTCACTCCTTAATTTGGTTTAATTTTAGTTGTTTGCTTAAGTCATCTGGATAATTGTTTTATTTTTTCATTTTTCCTGGTTTCCATAGTCACAACCTTCATTGTGTCAAACTTCTTAGGGGACAGGAAGAAACCCCCCTCCCTGGATGTGTTAGGAGCTCCTTTCCCCAGGTACACCCATTTCTCTCTTTCTGTTTCTCTGTCCAGACTTCAGCCTCAGGAGAGGAACTTGAGGCTAGAGCTCTTAAGATTGAGATTCAGCCCCTTCTCTCTTTATTCAGCGCCTTTGGAGAAGTTTTGCAATTATTTCCTTGGTAGACAGGAAGCAAAAGTTAGCAGGAACCTACTGAATCACAGTCAGGGAAGTTGCCTTGGTAACTTGAATGCTGCCCTCTCAAAAGATGACATTCACTCTGTAGGGACTTACATACTCAAGATTGTTCTTTTAAATGTTTCTAGGGTTGCTTTAAGGGGGAAAAACATTAAGGGGGGCTATTAGTGGCTTCTGCCTTTCTATATGGGTTAGATACATCATTTGTCTATGTAGTGAGCATGACCCCCCCAAAAAACACTTGAATTTAAGAATCATCACATTACTTCATTTTTCTTAATAAAATAAAACTTAGTTCTGAACCCCCATTCACAAGAGCATTCACAAGTTTCTGTTTCTGTTGTGTTTTAGGAAGTTTGTTCTCAATTCTTTGGGGCCATGGCAATTCTGAGGGCCTTATACAGTGCCCAGGAAAGGGGCAGAGGTGTTAGTTTATAGGGCCATCAGTGCAATACAGCCGGGCGGTCCCATTATGATCATATGCCTGTTGTGAGGTCTTCACCACAGAGAATCCGTCTCTTGCTATTGCTTTTAAGACTTGGCATTTAAAGTCCATCATCTGAAGGCATCCCCCCTTTCTGCCCTTACTGGGCAACTGCTGATTGGCCCTGGGTCTCTGCTCTTTTCAGAAACACTACAAACTGTTATTCCTTTCCTAGTCTCTCTTCCCTATTTACTCAAGGCACCTTATTCTAACCTTTCCCCTTCAGTGGCCTTGAAACAAACAAAAGCACCCGTTTGCTTCTCCAGGGGTATGTGTGTGTGTATGAGAGAGAGAGAAAGAGAGAGAGAGAGAGAGAGACAGAATGTGTTTCATGTTTTGGTGAATAGGTTGGGTTGATCAGCACTTCTAGAAATAAAATTCTTATTTCTCATGCCTGCGGTAACAGTTGTGATATGGATACAAAAAGAGGTTTTATTGTTTCTTGGTGAGTTCACAGTAGCTTTCTCCAAATCTTCAAAATACTTCTAATAGGTTTTCTTTTAGGTGTGGTGGGTGGGTAGCAGCTGCGACAGGCGTTTTGAGTGGTTCTTTTTAATACTGTATATCTTTGTTAAAAACAGCAGTAAGTAAGTCACCAAGGCAAGAGTTAGGTTAAAAGGGACCTGAGAAAAATATTAGAATTGTGGCCCCAGGTTGTCTACAAGTTTCCTTATTCCTTTCTGGCCCAGTGGGTTAACTATTTCTATTCTTTCAGGAATAGGAGTAAACTTTCATGGCTCCAGACCTTAGGTGAGGAGTTTATCCCCAATCTCCTGAGAACATGAGGACTGTTTCTTACACTCCCCTTCCAAGTCAGTACCAAATCCACAGTGTTAAGGCCTGGAACCGGCTCCCCTAAACCATGGCTTCATGCCTGTTAGTGCTCTGAATTTTCTCTTCTTTTGGGGCATCTAAAGAATCTTTTCCTTTGATTTCCAGGTTGGCTACATATCCAACTATTATTTTGTTTTGTTGTATCCAGGACTTCCGAATGCATGGAAGGTCTTTTCAATGTGCAAAGTTTTTTGATAACAGATTCAATTTCTTTAATAGATACAGGGCTATTCAGATTTTTTATTTTTTTCTTGAGTCAGTTTTTGTAAGTTGTGTTCTTCAAGGAATTTTTCCATTTCATTTAAGTTGAATTTATTGGCATATAGTTGTTCATAATTTCCCATTACTATCTTTCAATATTTCTAGGGTTTATAGTGATATTCTAATTTTTATTTCTGATATTACAATTTGTGTTTTTCATTTTCTTAAACTATTGTTGCTAGAGAGTTCTCAATTTTTTAAGTATGGTAATTTTGAGAATGAAAGTTTGACTTTGTCAATTTTCTCTACTGTTTGTCTATTTTCTATTTCTGTTCTTTATTATTTCTTTTTCTTTACTTATTTTGGATTTGCTTTACTTTTTTTAACTTCTTAAGGTAGAAACTTAGATAATTGATTTTAAGTCTTTCTTCTCTTTTAGTACAGACATGAAAAGCTATAAGTTTCCCTGTAAGCATTGTGCAACATTGTGCATCCCATGATACATCATTATCATTCAGTCTGATATATTTTCTGATTTATTTTATTTCTCTTTGTGTCTCTGTGTGTTACTTAGAAGTTATGTTATTTAATTTTTAAATATTTGGGAATTTTTCTAGGTAACTCATTATTGATTTTTAATTTAATTCTGTTGTGGTCAGAGAATATATTAGCTAAGATTTCAATCTTTCAAAATTTATTAAGGTTTGTTTTATTGCCCAATACATGGACTTATTAAGGTGGATGTTCCATATGCATTTGAAAAGAATGTGTATTCTGCAGTTGTTTGGGTACGTCTGTGATTCCATCATGGCTAGAAGCAGACATAAGGAAGGTCCTTTCTAGAATAAATAAGCTTAGGAGACTTGTCATGAGTACTTTTTCATGTCAATGAATATTAATTAAAATGTTCAAAATAGTTTATCACAACTTATTTAACCATTTCCTTTTTGTTATTTACGTTCCTTCCTCTTCTCCTCCTTCTTGCTCTCCTCTTAGTCCTTTTTCTTTTATTTCTTCAACTCATCCTTGTGATAATTAAAAAAAAAACATTTTGAACATATTTGTAATTAATTTCTTAGGGTAAAATTCTAGAATTGGAAGTGTTAGGTGAAAGTGTATGCTCCTACCTGACAAATAGTCCCCCAGAAAGTTATTATCAATTCCTAGTTACAGAGTATATGTGTACATATTTATCTGCACTCTACCAATAATGAATATTTTAATTTAAAAAATTGCCAGCCTGGAGAGCTAAAAATGTTTCTAGTTGTTAGATTTGCATTTTCAATTGCTAGTGAGTTTGGTACTTTTTATGTGTGCATTGGCCATTAATATTTTTTCTTTTGTAAATTATTTATGTCTTTGGTCAATTTTTACATTTAGGCATTTCTGTTTCTCTTATTAATTTATAAGTTCTTTTTCTGTATTGAAGCTTTTAATCATTTATCATATACAATGCAAATTAAAAATATATATATTTTTAGCAGTTTTTGAGGCATAGGAAATTTTACTCTTTAAGTGATCTGAGCTATTCTTTCTCTTCTTTGTGATTTTTATTTTATTTATTTTATGCTTGGAAAATCTATCCATGTCTCAAAATCAGGTTTGATTTCTGTATATTTTCTACAATCTGTGATATGTTTTCACTAATTCATAAGGACATTTTCTTGTTTGGTATAAAGATCTAATTTTGAAAAAGTTTAACTCATTTCACCATCCTATTTGTTGAATAATATTTTTTCTCCATTGACTTCTGATGCTGTCTTCATAATTTACTAAATTTTGATATATTATAAAACTAGAGCTTGTCTCTTTTGTTCCACAAATTTTTTTTCAGTATATTTTTGTGCCAATACAACATGTTTTAATTGCTACAGGTTTCAAGGACTTTTTAATATCTGCTAGGGCTTGTCTTCATTTTTTCCCCTTTTTAAAGGAGAACTTGACATTTTCTCTAATTTAAGTTTATATATTATGTATATCAACACACAGACACATATAAGATACTGTTTACTCAGTAAGCATTTTATTGAAGAGCTATACCCACACATTGTTTATTAAAAAATTAAAATTGAAATTGAAATAGTTTAAGGCCCTTTGAGTTACCACCTTCAATTCTATTCCTCTGCCCTTAACTCCAGAGGCAATAACTATTCTGAGTTTAATATATGTTTATTTATTACATTTTAAAATAATTTGGCATACATGTATATAAATCTATGAACTATATGTGGTAATTTTTTTAGTACTTTTAAAATTTACCCAAATGATATCACACTGTGTACCTTATCCTGGTTTTTAATTTGTTAACTGTTATTATGTTTTTAACATCTATCCATGCATATATATGTAGGTCTAGATCATCTTGACAACTGTATGGTTTTTTGTTTTATGAAACTTTTAAAAAACCTTTTCATTATTTGTATACTTTTAAGATATTTCAATTTTTTTATGATTACAAACAACACCACAATGAATATCCACTCATATGTTCCACGTACTCATACTCAAATATTTTTTAGGATATATATCTAGAAATAAATATTGGGCCATAAAACATGACATCTTTAATTTCATAGATATTGCCAAGTCGATCTCCAGTGTATCCTTGTCAATTTGACCTTTTATTAGCAGGCTATGGGAGGGCCAATACTCACCCTCTCATCAACATACATCATTGTTAGACTTAGATACTGACACTTTGATGACTGAAAAATAATACATCATTATTCTTGTAATTCGTATGTCCCTCGTTAATGGTGAATTTGAACATCTTTTCATATATTTACTTACTACTCATATTTCCCTTCCTGTGAATTACTTGTTCATATTCCTTGCCCACATTTATTTCGAATTATTTGGTTTTATTCTTATGAATGCCTAAGATTTCCTTAGCTATTTTGAATATTTTTCATTCTTATATACATTGCAAATTTTTCTACTGCTCTGTTGCTTGGCATTTAACCTGGTTAGAGGTGTACTTTTTCATAATGAGAGTTTTAATTTTGATGTAGTCACTTTTATCTATCTTTTCATGAATGGTAAATGCTTAATGTGTTTTAAGAAATTTATAAAATTTACCAGAAATTCTATACATAGTATATATTGTCTACTATAAGAATTTTAAAGAATTCTTTTTCATGTTATTATTAAAATGTATCTGTAAATTATTTTTTGTAGAACTTTTATTTTTTTCTAATAGAAAGCCACTGAGTAGTCTATTCATTCTTCATTATCCTCCTGGATTTGTGATAGCACCTTTATTATATACCAGTTCCCATATATGTATAAGTTTATTCCTGAGTTGTCTGTGCCATTCCATTTATCTATTGTCTATTTTTGCATCAGCTTTGCACACTTCTAATTATTATGGCTTTATAACAAGTCTTGAATTCCTTATTATTCTTTTACAAAATTGTTTTAGGTGATTTATTCCTCTTTTCATATGAAGTTTGGAATATGCCTGTCATATTTTGTATTGCACTGACTTCAAAGATTACTTGGGGATTAAAGAACATGTTTAACATGTTAAGTCTTCATCTTAAGTAACAGAATGTATCTCTTGCTTTATTCAAGTTTTTTTCCTGTCCTTCAATGAAGTTCAATAAATTTCTCCATAAAGTTTCTAATGTTTTATTAGATTTATCCCTAGTAACCTTGTAATTTTTGAATGATGCCTTTTCTTCTATCCCATATTGTTGAATTTGATTAATCCTAGGTAATGGAATTCTGATAATTTAAGTTAATTCTATTGTTTTGAATATTAAAATATACCACTGATTTATAATACTTTAGATAAAACTAGGTAATTTAGATAAATTAGAGATAAATAAAAACTGTCTAGTTTACCTTCTTTAGGATCTTGGGTTTTCCATATTGGGCCCATATTTATTTTGATTATACTCGACACACAAATCATCTATGGCAGAGGGGAACTAGGTGCTCATTGGCATCATCTCTTCCTGCTGTGTGCATCTCTCAGCATATTGTGCGGTTTGGTTGAGGCCATGCTACTGATTATGGCCAATAGAATGTGAGCAGATGTAATTGAGGTAGATCATTTTCAGAACTGGCTATAAAACAACCTGCAAGATCCTTCTCACTCTCTTTTTTCTTACTTACTGGTAGAGTATAGAAAATCCAACCAAGGACTTTGTGGGAGTCTTCAGAGAATGGCAGAGCAATGAGAGAGTAGGAACTTGGTTTTCTATTTATATTTTTGGAGAAGAGCCACCAAGGAGAGTTGCCTGATCTGAGTGGGGTTATGAAAATTTTCCTGTCTTGAGTCACAGATTTTGAAGTTATTTTGGCAACTGGTGATTACTGTCCTAATATATTGGCCTTTGACCAACAACTTATCAACAAATACTTGACAGGATTCAAATTCAAGTTCTGTCCAGATGAATTATCCAACCCTAAAGAAGAGACATTAGACTGGATATTGAGCTTGAGTCCAGACTCTTGTATGAGAATTAGACATGAAATCATACCAAGAACGGGAGGGTACCGTAAGCTGTCTAGTCTGGTAGGTCATTATAGCACTGAGGG
Source organism: Daubentonia madagascariensis (assembly GCA_023783475.1). NCBI lineage: Eukaryota > Metazoa > Chordata > Mammalia > Primates > Daubentoniidae > Daubentonia > Daubentonia madagascariensis. The sequence continues at coordinate 18,708,337 of JAKFHU010002573.1, read as the reverse complement.
AAGGAGGATGATTTTGCTATAGTAGTTCTTTCTCCTAAGAACACTGGAATCTTGAGGGAGATGGATGGTCTCTGAACCATCACAACCTCTATGCCAAGCAGGAATAAAATCCTTTGTCTATATTAATTTATTTTTGTTCCATTCAGCAAACATACACTTCTATATTATGCTCTCTGTGTACAGGCACGCACACATGCCGAAATCACGTTCTCTCTCAGAACCCCAGTTAAATCTTTCTGAAGCCCCTGGGAAGATATTCCATGTGTATATGGTTACCCTGAAATTAATTTTCTAGACTCTAGTTGTATAATAAAGGACATATTAGGCCCTGGAGAAATTCTTGTCTGTATCAGAGAGTACCAAAGCTAATTAATACACAGGAGAGCCTTTCTTCTTTACGAAAATATCAGCCTATTAGTGTGGATGAGAATAGTGATCTTGGTCTATTGTGTATGTAAAGTCTAGTCACGTAAGTTCAAGTTGCCCATGGAAGTACTTAACCTTTCATGGTCAAAATTGTTACAAGGAACATTAGTAGGATTGTGTTTTTCTTTATCTAAATTCCTTAAGTGTAGATTTTGGTAGAAGGGAAATTGAGAATAGGATACAACCTTAGCTAGGCAATGAAGTCATGTCTCATGAAGGAAAAGTGTGCTTTCTTCATACTAATTAACCTGTCTTTAAAATTCTTGCATCACAAAGTAGGGCCCAATGATTATTTTGTGTCCTGTAATATTCAAGATTGGCAGCAAAGCAAACTTTTTGGCCTACAGAGCATTCTGTTCAGTGTTTTAGAGGTCATTTGAGAGCACACGTTATATAGACAAGGCTGAATGATGATGTATATGTTCCTCAGAGGTGAAAGGAAACAAATTATTAACAATTTGGCAAAAATTTAAAGCATGCCTACTATGTATACTAACCTATTAACCTACTATGTGTATTGTGCATCTTTTCTGGAAAGTAATATAGCGGTGTGTATAGTAAGATATGTTAAATTGTTCATACCATACAGCAAGTAATCTAAATCATCAGAATTTATCCTAAAGAAATGATCCAAAAGCAAAAAGTTACATACACAATATCATACATTTTAATTGATTTGTTTATTTTATAAATTTTTATATGATGTCTTTCCCATTTCAGGCACTGAACTAGGTACTAGGATTAATAGTGAACAAAAAAGTCAAAGTTAATAGCTTCCATTCTGAAATATGACAGTTATAGGGAGCCAGAAACTTTCCTCCTACAAAGCAACCAAAAATGCCATATAAAATGAAATTTTGAAAAGACCATTTAAATAAATGGGTGAGCTTTGCAGAAAGGTCAGGGAAAGAATGGGACCATAACTCAGTGGAGGTGAGCGACACAGTGAAACTGCTCTGGGGGTATGTACCAACCCTTGTGATTGGTTTATATTTTTGGCTTTAACAACCTCATCAGTAAGACAGGTAAAAAGAATGAGCCCAGTGGAAGACATCGAATCAGACTGAATACTCCCCTCCGTGGATGAAGTATAAAACCACAAAGCATACATGGAAAACCTGGTTTTTAAAAGATGCTCCCCAGAGGCATAAAGCTTCCTTTGAGAATCTGTGGTCTAAGGTCAGCCTCATAAGGGGTTGGGGACTGAATTCACACATTTGGGGACTGAAAATCCATAAACTGAGACTTTTACTTTAAAATGGACAAAGATAATGCTGTACCTAGGTATCTGGTAGAAATAAAAGCAAATATTTTTAGAGGAGCTTAGAAATCATGAGGTTCCTAAAGAATTCCTATACATAGAGTTCCAAAAATATGAGCTCATAATAATAATATTAATAACAATAATAAATTGTGCACAAAAGGGAACAGGATACCATGAATGAAAGGCAATTGAAAGAAAAGGAAAAAATGCAAAACCAGGCCTATAAAAAATTAAATATCTGATACAGAAGACGAAATGCGTGTTTAACCTATATAAAAATAAAGAACAAATGAAAATCATGATTAGAAGCTAGAAATTATATTAGAATGACCAGAAAGACTGGTTAAAAAAAAACTCAATAAATTTCTAGAAATAAATATATGACAACTAAGACGGAATAGTTAAACATCAGATTATACAAAGCCAAAAAGAAAATCAACTGCAAAGAGATATGAAAAATTAAATGGACTAGAACAGAGACAGACGAGCAGATGTCCACTAGGAAAAATAGATTAAGATACAAGGAGAGTAGAGGGAATGGAGTCAACACATTTTCACTAAGACGTCTAGATGGAGATTATAGAGAGAATGAAGAGGCAGACTTGAAAAGATAACAGGCAAGAATTTTCCAGAATTATTTAAAGACATAAATCTTCGTATTCAGGAAGTCCCAATGTAGCCCAAGCAAAATAATTAAAATTATGTCCACCTGTAAACATATCACCTTTGAAGGTTTTGCAATTTCATTATAAAAGTAGCCCAAGAAAAAGATTAAAGGAATGACTATTAGAGAAAAAAATGAGTAACAATTTATAATTCTATGCTTTCAAAAACAAGAATAAAAGTAAGACATTTTTAGAAAAATGAAAACAGAGTTTGCTAGTAACAGAACTTTTCCACAAGGAATTTTTAATATATGTACTTCAGAAAGAAGGAAATGATTCCAGAAGGGAGGTCTAAGATATAAGGTATGTTGACTAAAGCAGAGGGAAACACTTGAATAAATGAAGAAAATATTAATGATTAAATTCAGTAATGCTAATATCAAATACTGAGAGCTAAGTAAAACAGGACATAGTTTATATCATGAGCAAAATTAGCATGATGGTGGGTTTTATTGTAACCGATGATTGGAATTAAAAGTGTTCTAAGATCTCTTTATTGTTCAGCTATAATGTGAAGACACTAACTCTAAACTTTTAAAAGTTTATAAGACAAAAATGAAACCTCTCAAAGAACAAACAAGCAAACAAATCCACAAGCAGAACAAAAGAAAGGAAGAGATGAAAAAATAAAACTGTGTAAGAGCAGGGCAAATAACACAAAATAAGATAGGAAAAAATCCAAATATAAGACTAATTATAAATAAGAACACAGAGATTATCAAAGAAGACCAAGGCCAAAACATATAGAAGTCAATTCCATGTTGTACAAGAGACACACAGCAAACATAAGAACATAGGAAGGTTGAAGGCAGACAATGCAGAGAGATAACAAGAAAATACTATTATATGTTCCTGGTGTCAAGCACTATCAGAAAAAATAGACTTCAAGGCAAAAAGTGTTACTACAGACAAAGACAGTCACTATACAATAACAAAATGTCAAGGTATCAGGAGGTAATACAAGTCTTAAATAATATAACTAATATAGCTTTAAAATGAAGCAAACATTGCTAGAATTCCAAAGCGAAGAGGGATTTTAAACTCTCTCTCTGTAATTGCTATATCAAGTAAATAAAAATTAGAATGGATAGGGAGGATTTGAACTATGCAGATTAGCTTGATCTGATGGGCATATGAAATATATCCCAAATAATCAGAAAATGCAATATTGTTTTCTTGTGCACATGGGAAAGATTTATAAAAATTGACAACAAATTCTAAAAATTGGATATTGTACAGATTTTGTGTTGTGAATACAACAAAATTAGTTTAGAAGTTAACACCACCACCAAGAAACAAAAATAAAACAATATATACTTGGAAGTTTTAAAAACAAGCTCTAAAAAGATCTATGTGTCAAAGCAGCAATCATTATGGAAATAGGAACCAGAATAATAATGTAAAACCCAATTTGAGTGTTATGAGAAGACTTCTTGGAGGAAGTATTTAAAAGACTGAAGATTAATGTGATAAGCATCCAGCTTAAGAATTTAGAAGAGCAACAAAATAAACCCACAAAAGTAAAAAAGAACAATAAAGAAAAGGTTATAAAATAGAAAACAAATAGATTTAATAAAGCCAACAGTCATTTTTTAATTAAATACTAATAAAATCAACACATGTGTAACAAGATTGGCCAAAATAAAAAAACAAGAAACATAGACATTATTAGGAATGAAAAAGAAGACATAACTATAGATAAAGCAACGATTCAAACGGATGGTGAAAGTACTGTGAACCATTGTATGCTAAGAAATTTGAAAACTTAAAGGGAATGAACAAAGTACCTTGAAATATAACTTCTTATTGAATTAGTAATGAGTCTTTTCTGAAAGGAAATATTAAGCCCAAATGTTTTTGCATATGAATTCTACAAAACACTTAAAGAATAATTATGTCCAGTCTTACATGAATCTTTCCAAAGAATAGATTCAGTTAGGGAGGGTTCATTGTTAACCTGTGAGGTTAATATGACCTCAATACTGAAACCAGGCAAGGATAGTATAAGAAAGGAATATTATATGTTCATTTCACTTATGAATGTGCACAAAGTTTTCTAAATAAAATATTAGCATCCTGAATCCAGCAATGTATTTAAAAAGATAATACCTGTAAATCACATTGTTTAAATCCTAGAAATACAAGGTTACTTTAATATTAGAAAATCTATTAAAATGTAAATCAACAGATTAACAGATTAAAGAAAAAAAAACCCATATATTCATGTGAGTAGGTGTAGCAAAAAATTTGATAAATTCAATTATCTATTCAACCTATTGATAAACTTGATGAATTCACTCTATTCATGATAAAAATTCTTAGCAAAAACTATGGTCAAAAAGAATTTAAGGAAAATCAGGAATAAGAAAAGGGCACTTGCTTTCACTGGTTCTCTTCAGAATATTGCTATAGATCCTAATCAATGCAAAAAGACAAGACTCTACTAGATGGTAAACACATGGGTGTTCATTTTATTATTATGCTTTATCATTTACATCTATGTTGCATATACTATTTTTAATGTATAGAATATTTAATAATAAAAAATAACGCAAGTACCTAATAAAGAAAGGTGAGAGCAGAAAAGGAAGAAAAAGTGAATGGAAAAAATGAAAGACGTGTTCCTCACAGAACTTATAATCTAGCAGTAGGTATCAGTGAGTCATTTAAGCACTTGGAATGTTACATACCAAGTTCTGTGATGGTTGGGTTGATGAGCGGGTAACCGCAGATAGTCCTGGTGCCTAACCTGTAAAGTAAGGGTTCCAAAATAGTTTCCTTGAAAAAGTGACATCTAATTTGAGGCTTAGAAGATGATGTCTTAGTCTGCTTTTGCTGCTATAACAAAATACCAGAAACTGGGTAAATTATAAACCATAGAAATTAATGGAGGCTTATGGAGGCTGGAAAGTCCAAGATCAAGAAGATCAAGGGGCCCACATTCAGTGTCTGGCGAAGGCTCCTCTCTGCTTTTAAGATGGCACCTTGTCGCTGCATCCTCACATGGTGGAAGGCAGAAAGGCAAAAGGGCAAAAAGAGATGAATGCTGTGTCCTCACATGACAGCAGAGATAGAATAGCAAAAAGGGCTTAATTAGTTTCCACCAGCCCTTTTATAAATGCTAATCCTATCCATGAGGGCAGAGCCCTCATGCCCTAATCACCTCCTAAAATCTCCACCTTGTACTACTGTTGCATTGCGGATTAAGTTTCAACATGAATTTTGGAGGGCTCGCAAAGGCAGCAGAAGAGAAGAAATAACTGAGGTCAGAGCAGACTAAATGAAATGTAAAACAAACAAACAAAAAAACAATATAAAGGATCAATGAAACAAAAATTTGTTCTTTGAAAATATAAATAAAATTGATAGATCTCTTGCTAGATTAACCAGGAATAGAAGAGAAAGGACCCAAATAAGCTCAAGCCAAAATGAAAAAGGAGATATTACAACTGATACCACAGAAATACAAAATGTCATGTATGAATACTATGAAAATCTCTACGCACATGCGAGGATGTTTCAACATACATAAATCAATAAATGTGATTTTCACATAAACAGAAGCAAAAACAAAGACCATATGATCATCTCAATAGATGTAGAAAAAGCATTCAACTAAATTAAGCACCCTTTCATGATAAAAACCCTCGACAAATTAGGCATAGAAGGAACATAACTCAGGATTATAAAAGCCATATATGACAAACCCACAGCCAACATCATACTGAATGGGGAAAAGTTGAAAGCATTCCCACTAAGAACCAGAACAAGACAAGGGTACACACTGTCACCACTTCTATTCAACATAGTACTGGAAGTCCTAGCCAGAGCAATCAGGCAAGAGAAAGAAATAAAGGGTATCCAAATCAGAAAAGGGGAGGTCAAACTATTGCTTTTTGCTGACAATATGATCTTATGTTTAGAAAACCCCAAAGACTCCACCAAGAGACTCCAGGAATTGATAAATAAATTGAGTAAAGTCTCAGGTTAAAAAATCAATGTACATAAATAAGTAGCATTCCTATACACCAATAACAGTCAAGCTGATAGTCAAATCAAAGACTCAATAGCTTTCACAAAAGCCACAAAGAAAATAAAATACCTAGGAATATACTTAACAAAGGAGGTGAAAGATCTCTACAAAGAGAACTCTGAAACACTGAGGAAAAAAATTACAGAGGACACAAACAAATGGAAAAACATATCATGCTCATGTATCAGCAGAATCAACATTGTTAAAATGTCTATACTACCCAAAGCAATATACAAAGTCAATGTGATCCCTATTAAAATACTGTCATTTTTTGCACTTCTAGGAAAAATAGTTCTACACTTCATATGGAACCAGAAAAGAGCCCAAATAGCCAAAGCAATCTTAAGCGGAAAAAAAAAAAAATCTGGAGGCATCACATTACCAGACTTCAAACTATACTACAAATCTGTGGTAACCCAAGCGGCATGGTGTTGGAACAAAAATGGAGACATAGACCAAGGGAACAGAACAGAGAACCCAGATATAAAACCATCCACATACAGCCAACTGATCTTTGACAAAGCAGACAACAATATACACTGGGGAAAAGAAGCCCTATTCAATAAATGGTGCTGGGAAAATTGGATAGGCACATGCAGAAGAATGAAACGGGATTCATGTCTCTCACTACTCACACAAATTAAATCAATATGAATAAAAGACTTAAAGGCTTAAATGTAAGGCATGAAACCATAAGAATGATAGGAAAAACTCTCCTAGATATCAACCTAGGCAAAGAACTTATGACTAAGACCCCATTGGCAATCACACCACCAACAAAAATAAATAAATGGAACTTGATTAAATTAAAAAGCCTTGCACATCTAAGGAAATAATCAACAGAGCAAATAGAGAACCTACAGAATGGGAGAAAATATTCACAAGCTATACATCTAAAAAAGGACTAATAACCAGAATCTACAAAGAACTCAAGCAAATCATCAAGACAAAAACAAACAACCCCATTAAAAAGTGGGCAACAGACATGAACAGAAGCTCTTCAAAAGATGTGACAAATGGCCAATAAACATTAAAAAATGCCCAACATCACTAATCATCAAGGAAATGCAAATTAAAACCACAATGAGATATCACCTTATCCCAGTTAGAATGGCATTTAGTAAAAAGTCCAAAAGCAATAGATGCTGGCCTGGAGGCAGAAAGAAAGGAACACTTATACACTGTCAGTGGGACTGCAAATTAGTATAACCTCTATGGAAAACAGTATGGAGATTCCTCAAAGAACTAAAAGTAGACCTACCATTTGATCTAGCAATCCCACTACTGAATATTTAAAAAAGAAGTCTTTTTATCAAAAAGGCACATGCACTCAAATGTTTATAGCAGCACAATTCACAATTGAAAAGATGTGGAATCAACCCAAGTGCCCATCAATTCATGAGTGGATTAACAAAATGTGGTATATGTATACCATGGAATACTACTCAGCCATGAAGACAGATGAATTAAGGCCTTTTGCAACAATGCGGATGGAGCTAGAGACAATTCTTCTAAATGAAGTATCTGAAGAATGGAAAAACAATATCCCATGTACTTGCTATTAAATTGGAACTAACTGATGAGCACATGTGGCCACAGAGGGAAATAAAACTCAGTGGAAATCAAGCGGGGTGGGGGGAGAGGAAGGGATTAGGTGGCAAAATCCAGCTAATGGGTACAATGAACACTAACTAGGTGATAGGCACACTTATAACCCTGACTCAGCATTACAAAAGTGATCCATGCAACCAAAAACATTTGTACCCCTGTAATATTTTGAAATGTAAAGAAAGTATTTAAAAAATCTGAAAATAATCTAAATATCCAGAAACTGGAGAAGGACAAATAAAGGATGGAATATATGGTTGACTATAGGAAAGTATAGAAAATGATCATTAGGAAGACTGAAAAAACTGGAAAAATCTTTATGATTCTGGTGGAAAATTTTGAACACAGAATCATACTTTACCTCTTACATTGTAATTATAAGATTATAAAATATGTATGTTTGAAGACAAAGACAGGAGGGCAATATACCAAAAAGAACATTGCGTTAGGATGGTGGAATATGGCTGAGTTTTATTATCTCTTTTTCAAAAGTGTTGTTAAATATAGCCTCATTTTAAATTAAAAAAAAATTGGACAAAGGGACAATATCAGTAACAGCACTGAGGACAGGGAATGAGTTTTTGCTCATTATTGAATCTCCAGTACCCGGCACAAAGTAAAGTTTGAAAAAGTGAGCGAATTTATTAAGTGAGTGAAATATCAAGTGAGTGAAAGATGGGCATGGTTCTGAAGTTTCCTGAAAGAATTGCTGATGGTATCCTAATAGCAACAGCTGCAGTGTCAGGTAGGGCAGAATTGGGCTTTAGTGACGAATCAGAGACACGTAATGCAAGCTGATTGAATTTGATGGATGATTCTCCACTGAGCATTTTTAGGATGCTCTGAGCTATTTGACCTTGTATACCAAAGGCCAATCTACAAGAAAAAGAAGGCAACATTTTGTGAAAATAGAGGATAGGACAGGGGTGAGGAACCTGGCCGTAAGTCCACATGTGGCCTTCTAGGTCCTTAAGTGTGGCCTTGTGATTGAATCCAAATTTTGCAGAACAATCTTTTTATTTTTCTTAATACATTTTTGTTCATCTTTTATATTTTTATTTTATTTTAAAAATGAGTGTATTTAAAATGCCAAAGAATGAAATAAGGCCCAATGAAATAATCCTGCCAGATTGACTGGCACAAGTAAAGCATTAGTAAACCAGAAGGGCTAAATTGTTGGCTGCTACGTTTATGATTGCATTCTAACTTACCCTGCCTGTCTGGCACCACTGCTGCAGGAGGCTGGTTGGTGAGAGTTTACGGGGGTCAAATAGGCTAGTCTGTTATCACCTTTTAACAATGGTGCACAGTGTTTTTGTTGGAGGTGGATTTTGTGAATAGTTGCACAGCTTGACAGTATTTTTAAATTCTGTCTGCTTAACAGCCCATCATGTCAAAGAAGACCAAGAGAACACTGAAGGAGAGAAAACAGATTTTTTAACGAGGATTGGGAATTGCAGTATTGTTTCTGCTAAAGGTAAGATGATTTGCTTGCTTTGTGATACTGCAATGTCAACATTAAAGAAAATCAACGCTCATCAGCAATATAACACTCATAAGGACCATAAATATTTTAAATTAGAGGGAGAGGCGTGAAAGGCTGTATTGCAGAAATTAAAAGATGAAAAGCAAAAGTAAAGACAATTCTTTCAAGCAGCAATAAGATCTGGAAATAATGCCACTGAAGCAACTTATAAAGTAGCTGATATACTTGGGGAAAAAGGGAAGGCATTCGGTGATATAGAAATTGTGAAAGAATGTGTTGGCAAAGTTGTAGGATGCTTAGACCCCAATAATGATTCAAAATACAAACAACTGCCTCTTTCAAGGAGAACCATAACTGATCAGCAGGATGAATTAGCCTTCAACTTAACAGAACAACTTCATGTAATACTTCAAAAGGAAAATATATATTATTCAATTGCTTTGGATGAATCAACTAATACTACTGATTCAGCACAGGCTTTATACTTCATTCAGGTCATAACAGAAGATTTTCTTTGTTAGGAAGAGTTACTCACTTTGGTCACTCTTGCAAACAGAACATGGGGAAATAGATAGCTTCAACAACTTTCAAGATAAATGTCATGAAGCTGGACTGAATTTGGTAAATTTAGTGAGTGTATGTACAGATGGTGCACCTTCCGTGATGGGAAAAAAAGAAGGGTTTCTTGCACAGATAAAAAACATATTAACAGATCCAGATGCTCTCATTTCAAGGTATCTTTTCTGTTTGTTTTATTTCAGAATATTACAGGGGTACAAATTTTTTGGTTACATGAATTAATTTTGTACAGTTTGAGTCAAAGTTATGAGTGTCCATCACCCAGATACTGTGCATTGTACCCATTAGGTGTAAATTTACCCAGACCCTCCTCCCCTCCTTACCTGCTTGATTTCCATTTAACTTTATTACCATATGTACACATAAGTGTTGATCATTTAGTTCCAATTTAATAGTGAGTACATGTGGTGTTTGTTTTTCCATTCTTGTGATATTTTACTTAAGATATTTTACTTTATTTAAAGATATTTTACTTAAGATATTTCCATTCTTGTGATATTTACTTAAGATATTTTACTTACTATTTTACTTGTGATACCATTACTTACCGGATGGTCTTCAGTTCCATCCGGGTTGTTACAAGAGGTATTAGTTCACCATTTTTTTTATGGCTGAGTAATACTCCATGGTATACATATACCACATTTTATTAATCCACTCATGTATTGATGGGCATATGGGTTGTTTCCACATCTTTGTGATTATGAATTGTACTGCTATAAACATTCTAGTGCAAGTGTCTTTTTTATAAAATGCCTTTTTTTCCTTTGGATAAATACCCAGTAGTGGGATTGCTGGATCAAATGGTAGGCCTACTTTTAGTTCTTTGAGGTATCTCCATACTACTTTCCATACAAGTTGAACTAGTTTGCAGTTCCACAGGTACAAGTGTTCCTTTCTCTCCACATCCATGCCAGCATCGGTTTTTTGGGGGACTTTTTGATAATAGCCATTCTCACTGGAGTTAGGTGATATCTCATTGTGGTTTTTATTTGCATTTCCCTGGTGATTAGAGATCTTGAGCATTTTTTCATATATTTATTGGCCATTAGTCTATCTCCTCTTGAAAAGTTTCTGTTCATATCTTTTGCCCACTTTTTAATGCAGTTGTTTGATTTTTTTCTTGCTGATTTGCTTGAGTTCTTTGTAGATTTTGGTTATTAGCCCTTTATTGGATATATGGCATGCAAATATTTTCTCCCATTTTGTAAGTTGTCTGTTCACTATATTGATTGTTTCCTTGGCTGTGCAGAAGCTTTTAAATTTAATCAGATCCCATTTATTCATTTTTGTTCTTGCTGTGATTGCCTTGGGGTCTTCTTCATAAATTCTTTGCCTAGGCTGATATCTGTAAAAGTCTTTCAATCTCTTCTTCTAGAATTCTTATAGTCCCATGACTTAGGTTTAGGTCTGTTGTCCACTGTGAATTAATTTTTGTGAGTGGTGAGAGGTGTGGATCCTGTTTCAGTTCTACATGTGGCTATCCAGTTTTCCCAGCACCATTTATTGAAATGGGATTATTTTCCTCATTGAATTTTTTGTCTGCTTTGTCAAAGATCAGATGGCAATATGAGGATGGTTTTATATCTGGGTTCTCAGTCCTGTTCCCTTGGTCCATGTCTCTGTTCCTGTGCCAGTACCATGCTGTTTTGGTTACTACAGATTTGTAGTATAGCTTGAGGTCTGGTAAAGTGATACCTCCTCATTTGTTCTTTTTGCTTAAGGTTGCTTTTGCTATTCAGGGTCTTTTCTGGTTCCATATGAAGTGTAGAATTATTTTTTCTAGATGTGCAAAAATGACAGTATTTTAATGGGGATCACATTGAATGTGTATATCACTTTGGTAGTATAGACATTTTAACAATGTTGATTCTGCCGATACATGAGCATGATATGTTTTTCCATTTGTTTACATCCTCTGACATTTCCTTCCTCACTGTTTCATAGTTCTCCGTGTAGTGGTCTTTGCCCTCCTTGGTTAAATATATTCTTAGGTATTTTATTTTCTTTGTTGTTATTGTGAAAGGTATTGAGTTTTTGATTTGATTCTCAGCTTGACTGTTATTGGTATATAGGAAGGCTACTGATTTGAGTACATTGATTTTTTTTAACCTGAGACTTTGCTAAATTTATTTATCAATTCCAGAAGTCTCTTAGCAGAATCTTTGGTCTTTTCTAGATATAAGGTCATATTATCAGCAAAGAGTGATAGTTTAACCTCTTCTTTCCCCATTTGGATACTCTTGATTTCCTTCCTTCTTTTGCCTGATTGCTCAGGCTAGGACTTCCAGCACTATGTTGAACAGAAGTGGTGACAGTGGGAAACCTTGTCTGGTTCCAATTCTAAGCAGGAATGATTTCAATTTTTCCCCATCTAGTATGATGTTGGCTGTGGGTTTGTTGTATATGGCTTGTATAATACTGAGGTATGTTATGTCTATGCCTATTTTGTTAAGAGAGCTTATCATAAAAGGTTTGAATTTTGTCAAATGCTTTTTCTGCATCTATCGAGAGGATCATATGGTCTTTGTTTTTGCTTCTATTTATGTGGTGAATCACATTTATAGATTTGCATGTGTTGAACCATCATTGTATCTGTGGGATGAAGCCCACTTGATTGTGGTGGATTATTTTTTTATGTGCAGCTGAATTCGGTTTACTAGGATTTTATTGAGAATTTTTGCATCTATATTCATAAGGGATAGTAGTCTGTAGTTTTCTTTATTTGTTGTGTCCTTTCCTGGCTTTAGTATCAAGGTGATATTCACTTTGTAGAGTGATTTGGGGAGGATTCCTTCCTTCTCTGTATTATGAAATAATTTCTGAAGTATAGTTACCAGTTCTTCTTTATAGGTCTGGTCAAATTCATCTGTGAAACCATCTGGTCCAGGACTTTTTTTGGTTGCGAGATTTTTTATTACTGATTAAACTTTGTTACTTGATATTGGTCTGTTCAGGAGCTCTATTTCTTCCTGTTTTAGCCTAGGGAGGTTGTGTGTTTCCATGTATTCATCAATTTCCTCAACGTTTTCAAGTTTATGTGCGTGGTGATTTTTGTAGTACTAGGAGATGGTGTTTTGTATTTCAGTGTTATTACTGATGTTGTAATATCTCCTTTTTCATTTCAGATTGGGCTTATTAGGGTCCTTTCTCTTCTGTTTCTTGTTGGCTGTCTAGTGAGAGGCCTGTCAATGTTGTTCACCTTTTCAAAGAACCAACTTTTTGTTTTATTAATCTTCTGTATAATTCTTTTGTTATTGATTTCATTTAGTTCTTCTCTGACATTAGTTATTTCTTTTCTTCTGCTGGGTTTGGGATTGATTTGCTCTTCATTTTCCAATTCCTAGGGATGATTTGTTAGATTGTTGATTTGTGATAGTTCTATCTTTTGAATGTAGGCATTTATGGCTATGAATTTTCTTCTTATGACTGCTTTTGCTGAATCCCACAGATTTTGATAACTTTTGTCCCCTTTGTATTTAAGTTTGAAGTATCTTTTGATTTCTGCCTTAATTTCCTCCTTGACCCAATAACTATTCAGCAGTAGGTTGTTTAATTTCCATGAATTTGTGTAGTGTTCAGTGTTTCTGTTGGAATTGATTTCTAATTTTATTCCATTGTGGTCTGAGAAGATACATGGTATAATTTCTAATTTTTAACATTTGTTGAGACACATTTTGTGGCCTAAGATGTGATCAATGTTAAAGGATGTCCCATGAGCTGATGAGAAGAATGTATATTCAGTGGTTTTGGGGTAGAGTGTTCTGTAATTGTCTTAGGCCCATTTGTTCTAGAGTTCTGTTTGTGTCCATAATTTCTTTGCTTATTTTCTGCTTGGAGTATCCCAGCTATTATGATGCTGCTGTTTATCATTTTGTTTAGATCAAGTAGGTTTTGCTTTATGAATCTGAGCGCACCTGTGTTAGGTGCATAAATATTTAGGATTGTTATGACTTACTTCTTGTTGAAGTGTTCCCATCACCATCATATAATGACCATCTTTGTCTTTCTTTACTTTTGCTGATTTGAAGTCTATGTTACCTGATATAAGAACTGCTACACCAGCTTTCTTTTGTTTTCTATTTGCATGGCATATTGTTTTCCATCCCTATACCTTCAGTCTGAATGACTCCTTGGGGGGTAGCTGTGTTTCCTGGAGACTGCAGATACTTGGCTTGTATTTTTGTATCCATTCAGCCAGCCTATGTCTCTTGAGGTGGGAGTTCAAGCCATTCACATTTATTGATAGAATTGATAAGTAGGATAGATTTCTGTTCATCTTGTTGAGTAGAACTTTATTGCTTTGTTTTACCTCTTGAGCCATTGTAGTATCTGGGCTCTGACCTTTAGCTTTTGGGTGGTTCTGCACTGGTGTGTTTCTATTGTGCTGATCAGTGTATAATGCAGTTCTGAGTACTTCCTGCAGGGCAGGACTGGTCTTGACAAATTCCCTCAGTGTCTGCTTGTCTGAGAAAGTCTTTATTACTCCCTCTTACAAGAAACTTAGTTTTGCAGGATACAAAATTCTAGGCTGGCCATTATTCTGTTTGAGAAGACTGAAATGGGGCCATAATCCTTTCTGGCTTATTAGGTCTCAGTTGAGAAGTCTGCACTTAGTCTGATGGGTTTTCCTTTGTAAGTTACCCACTGCTTTCACCTTACGGCTCATAGGAGTGCCTCTTTCACGTTTACTTTGGCCAGTCTGATGACTAGGGTCCTTTTAGCTTCTTGTACCTGGATGTCTAGATTTCCAGCAAGGCCAGGGGAATTTTCTTCAGTTATTCCCTCTAACAGGTTTTCCAACCCTTGTGTATTTTCTTCTTCACCCTCAGGGATGCCTATGATTCTTATGTTCAGCCTCTTTACATAATCTCATATTTCTTGTAGGGTTTGTTCATTCCTCTTGTTTCTCAGATCTTTCTCTTTGACTGACTTGTTTAACTCAAAGGTGTTGTCTTCAAGCTCTGAGATTCTTTCTTCTGCCTGATCTAGCCTATTCTTAAGGTTTTCCACTGTGTTTGTATTTCCTTGAATGAATTTTTCATTTCCAGATGTTCTGTTTGATTTTTTTTTTAATGATTTGATTTCCTTAGTAAATTTTTCATGCATTTCCTGCATTGTTTTTGTGGTTTCTTTGTGTTGGGCTTCTGTATTCTCTTTTATCTCATTGAGCTTCCTTGCAATCCATGTTTGGAATTTTTCAACTGTCATTCCAATCTTTTTGTTTTGCTATGATGAGCTATATTGTTGTTCTCCCTGTCATTGGTTGATGCTTGTGTGATAGAGCTGGCTGCCATGATGTTCCTTTGTGTCCATGGTAGACTCTGGTCCCCCAGGTGGGATACTTGAGTGCCCCAAGCTTTAGGAGGGGTCCTGTAGCTCCCAGGGGGTTTCTTGATTTCCACCATCACTGAAGTGGGGGTAGGAGCAAGGCAGTTCGTGGCTAGGTTGTGGGAGCCTGAAAGACTTTGCAAACCCTCAGTGAGGCTCAGAAGTTGTTTTCCCAGCCACTAGGGGGAGCCACTAGTAGGAGGGTCAGGACAAGCTCTCCAAACTGGGAGAGCTATTCACAGGGGAAGGATCTGAACGCTTATATGCTAAGGCCCTGGGCTAGGTTCTTTCTGCCCTTATCCAGTAGCACAATTTTTCTGTGGGGAAGGGTAGGTGCTCCCCCAAATGGCCACTCCTTGGTTCAGCACACACCCTGTAAAATTGAGTCAGTAAATGCCGTAAAGGGTGTGGCAATTGACCTCCCTGTTAGTAGGAGGCACTTTCTGGAAGAATCACGCTGCAACGTTGTTTTTGGGTCCTTTGACTGGCTCTAGTTCCTCACGAGAAGCACTTGAATGCCTCAAGTGGTGGGTGGGGTCCTGGAACTTTCAGGTGAGTTCTTATTCTCTGCCACAGCAGAGGTGGGGGGGGAGTGTGGCTGGGCAGGGCTGGGTTCAGTGAGCTTGCCCTTATGCTCCACAAAAGCTGGCAAGGTAGCTGTTTTGATGGGGGTCAAAGGTCAGCTCCCAGCTTCTGGGCAGAGTTGACAGGGAGGGGCTGAAGTGTTCCCACCCAACCAGAAAGTCTGCTTGTGGAGGCAGGTCCATCTGAGATTTGCAAACTGGCAGTCTGTAATGGGCCTCACTCCTCTCCCCCGTCTTCTGCTCCATAGTCTATTTTCGACATCTGCCAGCAGGCAGGAACCCAAGCCAGCTGAGCTCCCCCATGACTGTGCTGTGGGCCACGAGGTTCCCTTCCCAGGATCCCAGCCTGAGCTGAGAGTGTGGACCTCCTATGGAGGAAGGGGTTCCCCACAAACATGCTGCAGCTAGGATCCACATTGCACTCTCCCCGCAGATCTGCCCACATGCACTCCCTTGCCTCCTGAGATCATGCCAGGGAAAAGCACACTGGTCCCAAGTTACCCATGGAGTGCCTAAGTGGGATTGATGTCCCTCCGCCTCAGGACATGCCCTGCTCTGATGGCGACACTGGATAAGCAGCACCAGGAGGGCCAGCATGCAGGGAGCTCACAGTCTAAGCACCCCTCAGTCCACTGCAGGACCCCAAGAGGAAAAGCCTGAACTCTACTTTCTGTGGAAGCCCCGGTGTGTGGGCTCAATTGTCTCTCTTGGCAGCCATGGGGGGGTGGGAAGGGAAGGAAAAGAGTCTGTGTGGAGGGATGCTAGCACTCTGGTCATCTCCAACCCTCGTTCTGGGAGGCAGCCTGCCCAGAATGTCCAGGCTCTGGAGTCACACAGATCACCCAGGACCCACTGGACCCCTTTGGCTCCTTCAGTTTGGGTCAGAGTTAGGAAATGTTTGTGTGGGAATGAGCAAGTTGAAAACTAAGGGGCTGAAGCCCCGTGAGGAGAACAAAGATGCGCAGTGGATGGAGAAGCAATATGGCATCTGCTGTCTTGGCTTGGGTCTGTGGTGACAGGAAGCTCCCCAAGTGGCCTGGAAGCCTGCTGGTTTGTCCTCAAGAAGCTCCCAGTTCATTGGCACCAGCAGCTTTTGGGCTCTTGAGGATAGAAAGGCTCTCCAGCAGCTCAGAAGCCTGCTGACTGCCAGAGATGGGAGGGAGGGAGAGAGAAACCCCTCCACCCACCCTTGTCACTGGACTCCAAGCTTCTCGGGGCTTGACCTCCATTGACATCTTGCTCCTTCTTGTTCTGCTGAACAACTTCTTCCTGTGGAATCTCTTGTAGGTTCTGGCACTTTTCCCTCAGAGTTACACCCGATCTATGATTGTTTGTTTGTTTTTTCTTTTTCATCTAAACTTTTCCTTCTTTCTGAGATGATCTGGCAGCTGCTGTCTCTGGTCAGCCAACTCATTGTCCCCTCTATTAAATTCCTTTAATATTTTAAAATCTAATTCTTCATTTAATAAGTTGCATAATACTTCGTCATGCTGACATCCTATAATTTATTTAACCACCAGTCTTTTTCTGTGCATGGAAGTTTTTGTTCTTTTGATGTTTACCTTATTTGAACAAACCTTACCACATATTGCTTTTTTTCTATTTTGAATGATTTTCTTGAGGAAGATTTTAGGAAAGGAAGGAAGTTCTGGGTCAAAAATTAGCAATGTTGTAATTTGGATATGTGTGTCCAATTTGCTCTGCAAAAGAATAATAGAAACACTATTTTCTAGTGTTACAGCTCTTTTAGAATTTGCCTATCAGGTTTTCCAGTCTTCACCAGAAGACCCCCCCCCGCAAAAAAAATAAAAAAGAAAGGAAAAAAAAAGAAAAACTATTTTCTTGTATATCCCGCTGGAATGAAATGGGTTCACTCAGTCAGGATTCTAGAATGAAGTTGTCATCCTCAGTATTTTGAGCTCTACATTTTACAGATAAAATCTAGTGAAACTTTTTAGGGATGGTTTGAAGATGGGCACAATAATAGCGGTAATAATTCTTCATTTTGTTATCTCATTTGGTTGCCATAATATACTCTTAACTGAGGCTGGCTGAGATTAAATGACCTTTCCAAAATCATTTAGAGAATTAATGGCATGCCTCAGCTAAAATTTGTCTCTTCATTTCTAGACCACTATGCCAGAGTAGCCATATATAGAAAGAATTCCAATAACTATGGATTTTTATTAACAGGAAGTTAGAGGTTGAGAGAGGAGGTGTTGACTGCCTGGGGTGAAATACAGCTTTACTCATCTCTAGCTGTGTGAGCTTGATTAAGTCCCATGAACATTCTGACCTTCAGTTTCTTGAACTAGAAAATGGAAGTGATAATAGTAATTGATTTGTAAGGATGTTGTAAACGGTAAATGAAATGGTGCATATAAAGAACTTGTACAGTGCCTGCACATAACAACATTTTGGCAAATATTAGCAAAATACCTAAGGTCCAGATTATTTGAAGTTGGCAAGGAAGTGAACCTGATTAACCATCATCGATCCTTTACTTCAAGGCAACTTTAGGACCCAGGATATGCCTTTGAGATTTTTGCAGTTACAGTTTATATATCTAGAGCTTGTACTTTTTGCATCCCTGACATTTCCTGTTGTCATAGTAGTACATTAATTTATTAGAGAACAAAGTATCACTTCATGGGCAGCTGTAGCTGTTATACTATTGGTATGTGTTGCTCTGTCCTGACCATTGTTTTAGCTCTTTATTTTAGATTCCACTGCTCCTTGTGTATGCCTTCCAGACTATTGGAGGTGTTAAGTCATTCTGTGACTGTAAACTAGACATGAGTCATAAAAGCAAAATTGTATTGGAGCATTCTTCAGCATTTCAGGCTTATTGCTTTGTTTTGGACAATGATATACTTTGTTTTACAGAGTTGTAATGAATGATGTTGTCCAAACGGATAAGTCTGGTGAAGTTAATTTATAATACCAATTAATTATAATTACATTGTGTGGTTCGGGAGACCAGTGATTTTAAAATGAAAGAAAATAGATTATTTCTGTGTATGATCTATGTTTATAAGGCTTTGTACCCATGATTCAGAAAAATGTTTCAGATGGAAAAGCAATGATTATTTATTAAGCCAACGGTATTTTTGTTAAACTTGTATATATTCAGGAACAGAGTGAACTATACACTTGAAATACTTTCTCTTTGCGTTTAGCAGTTTAGTGTTCAAACTGTCTTTTTTATCATCCATATTTTCATCTGCAAATGAGTTGACTGGCTACTTTCAAATAAGTCACGTGAAATCTGGAATTTGGAGAAAATGAACAACCATTCATTCCTTCAATCATTAGTTCCTCTCTTCCCATTTTCTTCTCACCCACATCAAGTACTTTTTATTCCTACCACTGTACTTAAACGTCTCAAGATCAAGGTCAACCACTTTCTACATGTTGAGAAATACTAGTCAAGTTTCTAACCTCATCTTACTTGAACTCTCAGCAACGTTTCACGTGGCCAAACCCTCCCACCTGCTTGAAGGGATGTTCTTTCCCAGGGTTCCAAACACCACTTTTACTGTTTTTTTCCTCTTAAAAATGCCACTCCTCAGCCTACTTTGTTGGCTACACAAAATCTTTTCTGGATACCAGCCTTCCAAATGGTGGTGTCCGGGGGCTTGTTGTGGTTACCATCTCTATTAACACTCACCCCCTAGATGATTTTAACTTCTCTCATGGCTTTAAATACCCTATGTGCTTTGAATATCAAAATCCCGTCTCCATTCCAGATCCCTCCCTGTGGGCCGTATCCCCACGGATGCACAAGCCTATGCAATTTCTCTATTTAATATGTATAAATAAAATTTTTGTTCTCTCTGCATCAAATTCACCACCCTGCCTTGCCCAACAAGCCTTCTCATCTTGCTAAATGATACTGTCATTTGTGCAATGGCTTATGCCAAAAACAGCAATGCAACCTTGTTTTATCTCCTTTCTTCATTCCCAATATCTTCATTTATTTTTCATGTGACTAATTGATAGGGTTAGTTGTAAATCTATCATCTTGCTATTCATTTTCTATTTGTCACATCCATTCTTTGCTTCTTTTTTCTCATTTTCTACATTATTTTGGAGCAACTGAGTATTTTGTATGATTCCATTTATTTCCTTTGTTAGCTTATTAGCTATAAGTCTTTGTTTTCTTACGGTAGTGGTTGGTTTTGCATTTACAGTATGCATCTTTAATTTATCACAGTTTACCTGCCAGTGATATTATACCATCTCACATAGAAGAAACTTACCATAGCTTCCTTCCATTTCTCCCTTCCTTGCTTTTATTCTAACGTTGCCACCTATTTACATTTTATAAACCTCCCATGAGATTGTTATTAATGTTTTTAAATAGATAATTATTTTTAAAGAAATGTAAATAATAAGAAAAAATACATATGCCATGTGGTTATCGTTTCTGGTGCTCTTCCATTCTTGGTTTACATCTAGATTTTCATCTGGTACCACTTTCCTTCTGCTTAAAGGACTTTCTTTAATGTTTCTTACAAGGCAGAGATGCAGATAAATTTTTTAATTTTTAAAATTTTTTAACCTTGCTATAGTTTTTTGTCTTTTTATTAAGACTTTATTTTTTTAAGGTCAGCTTTTAGTTCACAGCAAAATTGAGAGGAATGAACAGAGATTTCCCATGTATTCCCTGCTCCAACACATGCACAGCCTGCCCCACACCATTATCAACACCCCAGCAGAGTGGTACATTTCTTACAATCAACGAACTTACATTGACACATCATTATCACCCAAAGCCTGTCCATTTACATTAGGGTTCACTCTTGGTGTTGTACATCAATGGCTTTGGACAAATGTATAATGACACATCTACTATGTCTTTTTCTTCTGTAGGCATGAAATACGTTAATCATTTGTTAAAATTTGGTAGAATATTTTCTTGATTAGCTAGTGTTGGTGGCAAGACTATTTCTTATTAATTTAGAGATGTTTAACTTTGTTAAACCAAATGGAATTATCAACAAGTTCTTGTTCACAATAATCGATGTGAAAAAATTTTTAAAAATCAGTCCTTGAGTATAATTAGGTATAAAATATTCACTTAACAGCCACCAATACAAACGGCTCTCATTTTTAATTTCAACATCATAGGATTGCCCCATCTGTCACTGTTTGGAATCTCATCAGGGAGAAAGGAAATCCAAAGTTTGTTATTAAAATCATCTATGAGTTTATAAGATAAATAGTTACATGGATTTTATTTGGAAAAGCAGCATGCCACTTTCAAATAAACTTTAATTAGCACAAATAAAATTTTATATAAATCAATCAACAAACTTGTAAGTACTGTGCATATGCCCTGCCTTCTGACAGTCTGTGGCAAATGTACATAAGACAAGGTGCTTTCCATTGCTCACAGCCTGGATTTGGAGATAACAAATACACATGTAAAAGGATTAACTGAGAATCCAGGACACTGATTGTCAGTAAACAGTGAGTCCAGGGAATAAGATACCAAGTAAGTGTGGGTTGGAACAGTCACAAGAGGCTTTTAAGAGTAGGAGAAATGCAAGCTGGTATTTGAAAGAAGATGAGCTTTGGAATGGCACAAGGGAGAGAAGAAACTCCGGAAGAGAGATGACAGACCAGACCCAGAGGTAGAAGAAATTTGGCCGATGTTTTCTAAATGGAAGAGAGCAGCCTGCTCAGGAAAGAGGTGCAGGTTTAGGGACAGGTAGGGATGGATCACAGGACATCATCCTGATGTCCTAAGACAATGACCATGTCTATCACTGGGTATGCGAGTTCCCCCGAAACAAGAATTGACTTTTATCTTCTGCATTCTCAGCACCTGGCCTTCAAAGCTTTTGTGGAATGGATGAATAAAGTATAGTGAGAAATCTAAGCTCCGTTAGTGCCTCAGCTCGTGGATAGAACTATCATGACTCTTCTTCTCCTTTGCTTGCGCCTCCTTTTCCTTCTCCAAGTGTTCTAATTCCCGCCACCTTGAGCCCACCCACCCCTGCAGTCACCTTGCACTGAATGTGCAGACCTACTTTCCAGTGAGACAGGTCTGCTTAAAAGTAGGGAACTGTAGAAGGGAACTTTCGACTCAAAAGTTACAATTCTAAAATGGTTTCCCATTTTTCTGCTTTATGACTCATTTCCATGATGATTTTCATTTTATCTCACTTTTTCATGGCAAATGTTTGCTCTAAAAACCCCAGCCCTCAATTTTTTTTTCTAATTGTAAGGTTTTTTACTTAGACTTTTAGTGATAAGTGAGCAACATATTTACTGAAATGTCTTTTCTGAGTTTTACGTGTGTGAGATACACACACGCACAAACACACTTTTAAAGGAGTTTTAGGTTCACAGCAATATTGAGCAGAAAGTACAGAGTGTTCCCACATACCCCCTCCCCACACACACTCCCAGCCTCCCCCACCATCTACATCCTGCACCCGAGTGGTACATTTCTTACAACATAATGAACCTATATTGGCACATCATTATCACTGAAAGTACATAGATAGGGTTCACTTTTAGTGTTATACACTCTATGCTTTTTGAAAAATGTATAATGACATGTATCCACCATTATAGTGTCTACAGAATAGTTTCACTGCCCTAAAAATCCTCTGTGCTGCCTATTCATCCCCCCTCCCCACACCCCTGTCGATCACTGCATTTTTTTTTTTTACCGTCACCTTAGTTTAGCTTTTCTAGAATGTAATATCATATGTTGGAATCATGCAGTATATAGCCCTTTCATAGTGGCTTCTTTCCCTTAGTAACATGCTTTTTAGTTTTGTCCATGTCTTTTCATGGCTTGATAGCTCATTTCTTTTTAGTGCTGGGTAATATTCCATCATCTGGGTGTCCCACAGTTTATCTATCCATTCACCTACTGAGGGATATTTTGGTGGCTTCCAAGTTTTGGCCATTATGAACAAAGCTGCTTTAAATTTCCATGTTTAATATTTTGCATGGACATAAGTTTTCACTTCAGCTGGGCAAATACCAAGGAGCATGACTGTGGGATTGTATGGTATGAATATGTTTTTTAAGAAACTGCCAAACTGTCTTCCAAAATAAACCCTATAGTAAACTATGGACTTTGGGTGATAATGATGTGCCAATGTAGGTTGATAAATTAACAAATGTGCCACTCTGGTGGAGGCTGTCGATAATGGGGGAGGCTGTGCATGTGTGGGTGCAGGGGCAATGGTTCTATGGGAATTAACTCTTTGTACCTTCTGCTCAATTTGCCATGAAACTAAAACTGCTCTAAAAGATAAAATCTCCTAAAAATATTCATAAACAAATCTGAGGGAAGAAAAGGAGGCTCTTTTAAAAACAAAACAAAACAAGAAAACCTATAAACATTTAAAACTCCTTGAAGTTAAGGACAAGGCATGATTTATCTTTCTGACCCCCTTCAACCTGTCAAGTAACTGGTAATTGTTTGGTGAAGTAAGCCCACTTGATTTGTTCCATTCCTTTACATGTTTTTTTCCTTTTTTAAGGCAGTACTGCCACATGAGTTGATTGGCTCAGTATTCAGTGTTGATCGGTCCTGTCATCAAATAGCTTTTTTCCCTTGAGCTAGGTTACCTCCTTGCCGGTTCTATCTATCTCAAGAAGTAATTGATTCACTCAGTTTAGTCAGCTGATAATCAAATTACAGTCATGTGCCACTTAACAATGGGGATACATTCTGAGAAATGCACTGTTAGGCAATTTCATCATTGTGCAAACATCACAGAGTATACTTACACAAATCCAGATGGTATAGCCTATAGCTTCTAGACTACAAAGCCATACAGCATGTTACTGTACTGAATACTGTAGGCAATTGTGACACTATGGTAAGTATTTGCACATCTAAAAATATGTAAACACAGAAAAGGTACAGTAAAAATATGGTATAAAAGATTAAAAAGTGGAACACCTATATAGGGCACTTACTATGAATGGAGCTTGCAGGACTGGAAGTTGCTCTGGGTGAGTCAGTGAGTGAGTGGTGAGTGAATGTGAAGGCCTAGGACATTACTCTACACTACCATGGACTTTATAAACACTGTACACTTAGGCTACCCTAAATTTATTTTTTAAAGTTTTTCTTTCTTTAATAATGAATTAACCTTAGATTACTGTAACATTCTTACTTTATAAACTTTTTAATTTTTTTTAACTTTTTTGACTCTTTTTTAATAACTCTTAGCTTAAAACACAAATACATTGTATAACTATACAAAAATATTTTCTTTCTTTATATACTTATTCTATAAACTTTTTTCTATTTTCAGAATTTTAATTTTTTTATTTTTTAAATTTTTTTGTTAAAAACTCAGACACAAACACACACATTAGCCTAGGCCTATGCAGGGTCAGAATCATCAATATCACTGTCTTCCACCTCCACAACTTGTCCCACTGGAAGGTCTTCAGGGGCAATAACACACATGGAGCTGTCATCTAAGATAACAATGCTTTCTTCTGGAATACCTCCTAAAGGACCTGCCTGGGTCTATTTTACAGTTAACATTTTTTTAATAAGTAGAAGTACTGTACTCTAAAATAACCATAAAAATAATAGCATAGTAAACACATAAACCAATAACCTAGTTGTTTATTATCATGGTCAAGTATCAGGTACTGTCTGTATGATAATTGTACGTGCTATACTTTTACACGACTGGCAGTGCAGCAGGTTTGTTTACACCAACATCACCACAAACATGTGAATAATGTATTGCACTACAATGTTAGGACGGCTATGACCTCACTAGGTGATAGGAATTTTTTCAGCTCCATGAAAATCTTATGGGACCACCATCGTATATGCAGTACATCGTTGACCAAAACATCATCAAACAAAGCATGACTGTGGTTGTTTGGCGTTTGCATAATCAAAACACTGCTTAGATAGAACATCTAAATCCAGCTATAGACAGAGACCTGAATCCAAATAGTGATATCCCTTTTAGCTATGGAACTAGCAGAATGCTGTGGAATATTCAAGCCATCATCACACTGTTATTATATACCATTGTTTTGGGAATAACCTGATATTCAGTTTTAACTTAAAATAATTGCTTTCAACAAGTTTATTTTACACCTAACCACATAGGCTTAGCTTGTTTTATCTCCTTTTGCCATAGGAACAAATAAATAAATGAATGCAATCGTCTGGGCATAGTGCAAATAATTTCTTTGATGTATTTTTTTCCATTTTGGAACAGAACATTTGTCAAATTAAAGGGCTAGAATTCTCCCACCAACTTTAAATATAATAATTTTGATACCACATAATCCACCTATCATTATTTTTAGAGATATTTGGAAATTTTAGCTTTGACCAATTAACATCATTTTAGAGCTGTGCATAGAACATTTGTGCTTTGTTTTATTTATTTATTTATTTGTTTTCAATTTTTTAAAAAAATTTCAGAATATTATGGGGGTACAACACTTTGGCTATATATATTGCCCATGCACTGCCCGTGTCAGAGCTACAATCATGGACATCCCCCAAACTGTGCTCCCCGCATCCATTCAGTGAGAGTTTTCCCATCCCCTCCACCCCCCTCCCGCCTGGTATGCTCTGGGGTGTACATTTTCAAGTACTATATATATAAACAAATAGTGTATATATAGTACATTTTCAAGTACTATATATACAAACAAATAGTGGGGACTTTTTCTCAACAAAAATCACAGGGAAGCCCCAATGTACAGTAAAGCTTTTCAAATTGACTTAGAAGCTTAAGTAGATCTTTTTCTAAGGTTCAAGTAAAAATTCAAGCCAAAGGCCTTGAAGGACTACTGTTACACATGCCCATGGATAGAGGAGAGTTTCAGAATCTGGTCTCTGCTTTGGGAATCTTGTAATCAAGTTGAGCAGCCCAGGCAAGCAAAGAACTGCCTAATTGTATGAAAACCTCCAGGAAGCCTCGTCCAACCTTCAGAGACATCAGGTCTGGGAAAATGGAGGAGAAGCGATGTTAGGGCTATTTTTAACAATTTTTAAGAATCCAATGGACTTATAATAAATCTGTATGACCAGAAACTACAAATGGAGTAGTTAAGAGCGTAGAATCAGAGGGCACACTTCATGGGTTTTTATCCCAGGTTCACCCCTTGGTAGCTGTGGGATTTTGGACAAATTACTTAACCTCTCCAAAGCTCAGTTGCCTCCTTTAGGGATGTTTCCTAGGGCTGTAGGAGTATTGAATAAAAGAGAAATGCCTAGAAAGTGTTTACTATAGCGCCTGGCCAGAGCAAGAACTCAACCCACGTTAGCCAGATTACTCGTGTTATTAAACAGACTGTCCCATTTGTATGCTGCGCACTGGACTTTGTCAGCTTTGTGTGATGACACTGTCTGTCTCATTCTGATCAGAAGCTGTGACTAGCAATTAAAGGCACCTTTAATTAAAATGGGGTAATTAATTCACGTCTTAACAAGTGCTGTGTGTTTGATGAGATATGCCAAACACAATATTCAAAATCGACAGTGACAGAAGCAAAAAGAGAGAGAAAGGGTGATTCCTGGTGGTGAGAAGGTCGGGGATGCGGGGGGCCCCGAGTACAGGAGAGGGTCTGAGGGTCTGTGAAGAGGCAGAGGTGTGGGGGCGGGAGGAATGGACAGTCATCATCCCGGCCTCACTCTTGCCACCCCCCGCCCCAGTCTCTGCCCTTCACCACCTGGGCCTTCTTTCCGTTCTTCTAACACGTCGCCTTTCCCTGCTTTGTGCCTTTACGCTTGCTTTTCTGTCTGCCTGGGACGTTCTCATCCCTTCTTCATCCAGTGAATCCTTCTCTCCAAGGCACATCAATTAAAACATCACTGTTTCCCAGAAACCTCCCTGATGCCCTGGACTGGGCCAGGTCCCGCTGCTAAATTCTGCCGTGGCACTGGGCTCTTGCTCTGCCATCCTGTGTGCTATCCACTTGCTTACTATTTGCCTTCCCTGCTGGGCCGTAAGACCCAGGGGACAGAGCTGACTCTGATGCCTCATTTACCTGGCAGAGGCCCCAGCACTTCGGTGGTGCTCAGTAACTACCGGTGGCTCATTGGCGAGGAAAGGGAAACTCGAGGTGCTTCCGTATTCTTTCCCAGCCACCTGTCCCCATCTCTCTTGGTGGCACCAGTGCTCAGAAAAATGCTTGTCTCCTACAGTGTGGGAAACAAAGCACAGTTCCTACGCAGCAGATAATGGACAAGATTTTCCCTTTTATCATTCCCTATGCTTTTCCCTCCTAGTCTACCGTAATCCTATTAATGGCCTCCTGATTTCCCACTTGTGGTTCTGAGGATCCCCTCTCTTGGACTCCTATGGCACTGGAAGCTCTGTTGGAAAGCAGCTATGGAGAACTCTGGGGTCAAGGCAAAAAACCAGGAACTTTGGAATCTCTAAGGACATTCATTCATTCAACAATAATTTAATAATAATAATAGCTGGAACTTATCAAGTTCTTATCTTGTGCCATATCATTCAATTCTCACCATGACTTTATGAAGTAGGTGTTTAATACCCCCTTCTACCGATAAGAAAACTGAGACACAATGCAGTGAAGCAACTTTGCCAAAGTCACATATATAGCGTAATTATGAAGCCAGCATTTGAACCTGAACTCTTAACCAAGGTACACTTTTGCATCTCATGGGACTTGGCATTGACAACTGTGTTCTAAGTATGAGACTAGATGCTTGGGATTCCAAAATAACCAAATCTTAGACCCTGGTCTTTGGAAGCCTGCAGTTGGGTGGGGAAACAGGCAATGAACTTAACAGGTGCTGTTCTAAAGACTGGACTAGTGGGATGAATTCCATGGAGGGTCCATGTCCTGCTACGTGGGAGGACAAGTCGCGTGGTGGACATTTTAATCCAATTTGTAACGGCACAGCACATGCATTCAAATAAGGGTTTGTGGTACTTGGACAATTTATGTTCCTGAGACACCAGAAGGAAAGTTAATTCTCAAACTCCCTGGGGATTTTTTTTCCTCTGGGCTATGGTCAGCTTCTCCTCAAACAAAGGGTATGTTTCTTGTACAGGTTGAGAAGTCTTAATCCAAACAACTGAAATCAGAAATACTCCAAAATCTGAAATTTCTGAGCACCAATATGATGCCACAAGTGAAAAATTCTACACCCAACATCATATGATGGGTCACAGTCAAAACTTTGTTTAATGCACAAAATTGTTAAAAAATATTATATAAAATTACCATTAGGCTATGCGTATCAGTGTATATGAAACATAAAAGAATTTTGTGTTTAGACTTACAGCCTATCCCAAAGATATCTCATTACATATATGCAAATATTAAAAAATCTGACAAAATCAAAAATTTGGAACACTTCTGGTTCCAAGCATTTTGGGTAAGGGATACCCAACCTGTAGCTAAAAGAGAAGAAAACAGACTCAAGTTTTGGAAGCATATGGTGTAATTTTAAGTTATTAGACCATTATTTATATACAGGGAACATTTCTAAAATATTCCTCTAGGCCTTTGATTCAAAGAAAAACAATTCTATTAACCTGCTTAGTTTTTCTGTCTATAAAGTGGCTAATTTGTACATTTTGTTATTTAACATTTTTGAAGACATTAGGAAAGGGGATCTTGTTACCCACTCTTTGCTAAATACATTTAGTGCTACTCTCTGTTCCTTGTTTTGGATTCCAGAAATGTTTTCCACATAATGAAGTGGCATATTTTGGTGGTACCAGCAGAACAACTGTGGTTCTTTTGTCTCCTCTTTGGGCTCACTAAATACATGTGCATTTATAGATGTCCATAATGACTATAGATTTTATAATTCAGAAACTAAAAACTTAAATTTATTGGCTGCATTCTGACCAAGCATTATAAAATAATAAATAGAGGATGAGAAAATATGGATTTGAGCTCTTGACTATCACGTTCTAGCTACCAATGAATCCAGCAAATATTTATTGAACACGTACTATGCATTGGGCACTGTGCTAAGCTCTGGAAATACAAAAACGTATAAAAACAACAGGACCCCTACCTTTGATGGAACTAACATTCCATGGTATGGAAAAGAGCCTAATTTTTTGAGGAACTACATCAACTCAAACTGGCTAGAGTGTAATGAAAATGTTGGGGGGTGGCATGAGATGAAGTCAGAGTGGAAGTCGGGGCGGAGGTGCTTTCAGACCATGGCAAAGACTTTGGATTCTATTTTACGTGCAGTTAGGAAGAAGCTGCCAGTAAAACGGGTCGTTACAACTCAGGCTTTACTGGTTGCAAGTAACATGAATCTACATGAACTAGGTCAAGTATAGAAGGTTTATTATCAGGCAAAAGAGGCATCTCGTGGAAATCTAGTGAGGAAACAAAGAATAGCCAGGCATTACTGGAACTGAAACTGAGCAGCAAGTAGAAAGCCGTTGCTACTGAGACTGTTCTCTGCATGTTTTCTCTACTTCCCTGCTTCTCCCGTTTCTTTTCAAACTGCCTTCCTCTATGTATCCATATTACGCTCGTCTCACAGTGGGTGTCTCAAGCCCCAAGTCTAGGGGACCTGTCAGCGTAGCTACTAGAGCTTAGTGTCTTGGTTTCCCAATTCCAACTTCCCTAAAGTGAAATTGAATAAGCTTCATCTCATCTCCTTCCGGGTGAGTCCTTCATTCAGAGCTTTGTTGTGGGGCTTGTGAGAATTTACCTAGCTCAGTTGTCCATCCTTGACCCAGGCAGCTATCGGTGGCAGGATGGAGTCACGTGGTACAATCATAGTTGTTCTCCCTCAATGGTTGGAGAAAATAAGGCGTGGAAATTTAACTCATTAGTCAGTTTTGTAGACATGTGAAAATGTCGTCTTGTCAACCGTACATAATTTTAACAAGAGTCAAATAGTCCTTAAATTTTTGAAATTTTTTTGTAAACTGTGAAGGTCTGACAAAGGTTAGTGGATTTTTTGCCCACTGGCAGACTTTAAGTAACGTATACAAGAAAATGTATTATGGTACACAAAAAGCTGGAGGCATAATGTAGAGAGAAAATTATTCCAACCATTTACCAGCCATATCTCCCAAGATCAGCTCTTGATGATCCTGAATACAAGTGGTTAGACTGATAATTAACTTTCCAAATTCTAGTTGGAACTAATTTTCAACTGTGCATTATGATCCTTGATTACAATGATAAATGGAGAAATATCTAAAATGTTGCTTAGTGATTAGGATATACCCTTACAAAAGAAAAAAAGAGAAGTTGATGTTGTTAAAAGGATAACATACTTTTGCTAATGAAAGATATTATTCCCAATAAGGTGGCAGTAGCTATTTTTCTGTCAAGGAAGTGGTTCTAGGGGTTGAACTACCTGTACAGTGTGGGACATCACTGGAACATATCCTTTACAAGAACGTTTCAAAGACTTGTTTTTTAATGATCTCATCAAAGCAGGGAAATTGGGAACAGAGTTTTTGTAATATAGAAGTGCCTGGATGTTAAGGATTCATCTTGGAAAACTGATATAGTAACAAGCCACCGTTTGATAGGTGCCTTTCTAAATAGTCTTACTTTGTTTGGTTTATTTGTTTGTTTATTTGAGTTAGGTTTTTTTAAGATTCTAGCACAATTTCATAGAAGAAATCATGTACATGAAAATTAGTTTCAAAACCCTTAGCCTTTTATCTATGGAACCTTAATCATCAAGTGACTATCTCTTCAATGTATCTAGTGGGATGTTCAGCAAGGCTTTTTCTGTTGTTTTGGAATTTTGACTGAGTTCCAGAAGCTAAGAAACAAAGGATATGAAATGCTTGTGCATATTTAAAAATGAAGCCCAAACCATGTATATAGAGTTTGTTAAGGGGTTATTTTTAAATGACATAGTTCATGAGCTACTTTAAGTATATAAGAGGATATGGAAGGGAAACAGAACTTCTTTGAAAAGGAGGGGAGTGAAGGAGTGTGCTCCACCACTTGTAGAAGGGAATATGTTTCCAAGGGGGCTGTTTAACCCCTTACCCCACCTGGAAGTTGTGGAGCTGGGGCCCCAAGGCCACTAAGGGACTAGTGTTGAATATGGGGAGAGAGTGATCAGCCAATGCCTGTGTCTCCTGCAAGCCTCTTCTGGTGGGGTCTTCCTGACCATTGACTGCAATTCCCTTTAGTGAGCACCATCTTCCTCCCCTGCTTCACTTTTCTCCATAGATCAATCACTTTCTAATTATTATATAACTTATTAGTTATTTAGTTAATTGTCTCCCTACTCAATGTAAATTCCATCAGGATAGCATCCTTGTTTTGCCTATCACTGTAGTATGAGTGCCTTGAGCAGTACCCGGCAAGTGGTAGGGGTTCAATACATTCTTGAAGTGAATTAAATTGTGAGGACCTGCATGTGTCCTTTGGCGTTGGGGGGATGCAGGGTGCCTGACTCTCTGAAGGGGACAAGCTGGCTGGAGAGGCCCTGAGCATAGAGTGAGCAGAGTGGCAAACAGGGGCAATCAGGACAAGAATGTAGGCCAAGTGTGTGCAGAAGGTGGGAACTAGCTTGGTCCTTACATAAGGGAGTCCACCATGAGGACACCTGTGGGGCAAGTTTACAGTCAGAGCAGGGTCTGAGGAAGAGTGGCTAAGGACTAGGAGAAAGGGCCTCCCAGGACTGAGAAACAGAGCACAGAGTGGTGCCAGCAAGGAGGACTCTCTGAGCCAGCATTGGATATCTTGAGACATTCCTGTCCCTACCTCTGCTCCGCCCAGCTCCAACCCTGGAGGACAGGGAACCAGATTCATGACCGGGAAGGAGGGATGAAGATACTGAGCTTATGACACCTTCCCACTACGTCCAACCCAAGCCCAGGGTGGGGAATGTTACATCTATGGAGACAGTAAAAGTTTGACATTAGAAAACACTGAAATAGTAAAAAGCTTCCCCCAAATCAGAATCATTCTATGTGAAAGTGACAAGAAAAGATGGGGAATCCACTGGAGAGTTTATTAAAGTTCAGTTGTAAAGGGCAGATTTCAAAGGCAATGATGAAGAGGAAAAGTTAACTTTTTTTCCCCGTTTGCTCCCTGCTGAGTCAGCTTCTCCATTAAGCCTAGTACATGTAAACTGAGGAGGTAAAGTGTGTAAGTTGCCCAGAACACTGCTAGGCACGTGGTAGGGCCTCAGTATATGTGTGTGGTCCAGTGGTAGCATCAGTCCCTGCAGCCTTCCAGAAACATCCCCAACTGGACTTCCGGTCTCTGCCACATTTCCCTACTCAGTTTGCATACTTCTGTATTTACTTATCTCTTCCATGGAAATCTCTCTGGCATTTCTATTCTTTTGCCCAAAGTAGAGACTACAGATTTCTTTTCCTTCATGTTTTTATGATTCCTAGTGATAATAATGATGATTTTAAGATAGCCAAAATTATGAAGTAGTTACTAAAATACCAGGCACTCTTCTAAGTACTCTATATGCATTGTTTTATTTAATCCTCACCACAACGCTGAGAGGTATTTACAGAGTGTGAAATGAGGCTTTCCAGAGTCTGTGAAATTTTCCTGAAATCTCTCAGCTGGTATCAGATGTGGTGTCGGAATGCAGAGCTAAACAACAAGCAAGAAAACCTAGCGGGGGCTGTCCCCACATCTTGAGAAGTGAATCCCACACACATGTTCATCCTTTACCACATGCCTTGTCTGAAGATCCTTTCTCTTTGTGGAATCAGGACAGTTAATGCGTCCCCTTCACCTCGTTCCTTGCACAGAAGGTATAGTTTGTAATCTCATCGCGTGTCTGCGAGATGAAAACCAGTTTTCTTGGTTCAGCAAGTAAAATCAGTGCTTCCAATAGAAAGCCTTGAACCTCAATTATTGAATGCAAGGGTCCAGATAGAAACTATGGTTGTCCAGGCAAAAATATCACCAAGAATTCCTTTGTCTGTTTCTAATTAAGCCTATCTCCAGATCCTCTGCCTTATTCATCCCACTTGGACAAGTGCTCATGTAATGACTCAGCAGGCAGGATCTGGTTGCTTTTGCTTTGACTTAAGTGCTCCACTGTCTTATGTTCCCAGAAGCAGACCGGGGCCCTGTCAGTGATGGCCAACAGGTTGCTAACTCCTACAAGTGAGCAGATCATGTGGTTTAGCTGTTGGTAAGCGCAGGACTTGATAGATTGCTACAGACCTCACATGTTATGTTGTGTGTGTCCCTCTTCCTACAACTTCACTGCTGTAACTTCCCAACCTGAATTAATGAGGTACTGCTCAGGTGCATAAACTCTCCCAAAGAATGAAAAAGTACATAGAGAAATATTTCCATGGCTCTAACTAAGGTGCCAGAATTTTCTTGCTTAGAATGCTGCATTCTACTCGGCACTATAAAAGGCCTTCTATTATAATTTGGTCAGTTATAGGTATGCGGAATTTTATTAGCTCTTCATTTGTAAGTAAAGTGCTCCTGTGAAACACAGGTGCGCTAATAAATGTAAGGGGCACATCCTCAGGGAGAACAGGAATAACAATTCAGATTTTTATTTGGTTATTATTTATAGAGGGGCTGACATTGTTAGGGAGATGCTGGATCACAGTCTGATTTGAAACTGCTCTGCCAGTATCTGGGATTTTTATATCTTTCCAAATCCTTTCTGTGGCCCAAGGCATGGAGATTAGATTTGGTTTCATGAACTACTGCGGCTCATCCCTTTCTGCCTGAAATTACAATACTTACAAGGCGGTATGAAGAGGCTAGGCAAAATATATCAGTAGATTTGGCTGCAAAACTGGGGATCATGTAGCCTTGGACTTAACCTTGGCTTTTGCACACACTGCCATGGTGATTAGAAACATAAAAATTGCAAATCCTCGATCATTCAAGTAATTGTGTTCAGAACACAAATACATTTCTGGAAAGACATATGCAGAATTGCTCTCTAGATTTCAGTGAGCATCACATCCTGGTCCCTTTGAAAATTCCTTTCAGATCTAGCTGTTCTGAATAGTTCATGGTTGTGTATATTTAATTAATTTACATGAATTGCTGGCATCATTCTTAATGCATTTCTGATGTTTATTCTATAAGACAACTCTTGGTTAATGACGTCAGTGGCAGACTTAAGGCATGCTGGAAGGCCATGCTGGACTTGGCTAATAATGAGAGCTACTGTTTGCTGAGTCCCCTACTGTGTGAGACACAGAGGTAGGCTCTTAAGTATGTTACTTTTGTTTCTTCTCACAGGCAGGCCAGGCATGCATGATCATGTACAACTTCATTAAGGAAGAAACTGAGACTCAGATTGTGCAAATGGCTTTATCACACACCAGCTAACTGGAAGAGCTAGTGTTAAGATCCAAATTTGTCCCTCCAAGTCCCACAATGGAGTTATCACCTGTTAGACCCCACAAAGGTTTCTGAATCTCTGAGCCTCACTATTTTCATCTGTACAAATGGGAAAATATTACCTGTGCTGTTTATTTTCCGGGGACAACACAGAAAGCAATTGAAATAATACACAAGAAAATGCTTTGTCAGCTCTCTAGTGCTACAAATATGAGAGAGATTACCATAATGGAAGGAGAACAGGCACACAGAATCCCCAGATGGGGTGGAATCTGGAATCTTTATGACTGACCAAAGCAGGTAGACTAACAGGGAGCTGTATCTGGAAACTAGACATTATGTCCTCTTCCACATATATTCCTACCTATATCCTGGCTCGAAATGAAACTTTTTTCTTGTCTGTATGTCATGCATTGCATAAGGATTCAAAATTTTATAGTTAATGTTTCCAATCGTGTTGGTAACCTTATGACTGACTCTATCTGGATCTCTCCATGCATACCGACAAAAGTGTTTTAATATTCCATTTGTGCAAATGGACCAATTTCTCCTTGAAATTTTTGCAGTAAAAAGTAAAATATATTGAAAGTATTATCCAGATCAGGAGTTGGGGCACTTTGTGCCTCGCCACCCACTATAAAAATTATCATAAGCAGCTCACGATTTTCGGACTATTACTATTCAGAAGAGCACTGTTACTCCCCCACCCCCGTCAGAATCCATAAAACATGCACCGGCTGCGTGATGCCCTGCTTAACTCTGTCACCTCTAATCACATTTCTTTTTAACACATCCATCAGGACACCAAGCAGAACTCTGGGTATTTCTCTGGCCTTTGATTTGCACATTAAACTTTCCAGGTTTTGAATTTTTCAAATAAATGTTGATACTGGGGGAAGGATTAAGGAATTGGCATGGCTTCATGCAAATACCCTTTGTTAGATTTCTATGTCCGTTTGCTTCTATCTGTACACCATCAAACTCATAACTGGTGACAATACATACTTTTGAAGAGAACCTCATGTAGGCATGAACTGTGGTATCTTTGAGAAGCTCTTGTTGCTTGGGAGAGAATTGGATTCATCACTCAAACCACTTCCTCCCTATGCCAGTCCTACTGTGCCCACATCCCATGTTGACAGTAGCGACATAGCCACCACATGGCTTTTCAAGCAAAAACTAAATACAGCAAATGAACAAAATGTACAGTGAAAAGAAAGGTATAATTCTAATGTAGGAGAAGTTTTAGAATACTAATATTGGAAAAAATGATGCCAATAGATTTGAAAATCATAATATGAAGTGAACAAGTTACAAAATGAAATTAATGACCGAGTCAATAAAAAAATAGAAAACCTGAGCAGACTTATGAATTTTAATAAAGTTTACATAGAAGGAGACTCCAAAGTTTATCTCCAGCATTTGTATGCAGCACCTTATGCAAAGAGCTTGGATACATAAAACTTAGGTAGCCAGGCCTCTTGAGATTTTAGTACCCCAGAATGTTTTAATGACTGAAGTAATGTAAAATGGGACTAGGCCCTTGCTTGTCTGCAGGCGTTAACTGCTTGTTTCCTGCTCAGCATCCCTTGTACTCACAACAATTATTAATA
Source organism: Daubentonia madagascariensis (assembly GCA_023783475.1). Taxonomy (NCBI): domain Eukaryota; kingdom Metazoa; phylum Chordata; class Mammalia; order Primates; family Daubentoniidae; genus Daubentonia; species Daubentonia madagascariensis. The sequence goes on along the minus strand of JAKFHU010002573.1, from coordinate 18,672,448 downwards.
GCTGATGTACTGTTTCTTTGCCAAGCAGGAGGAGATAACTCCAGGGTCAAGAGGAGAATCTATGTGTTTGTTTTGCAGAAGGAATGAATGCCCCTGGACAGGTCATGACTAACAGAAACCTGGTTACTCAAGGTGTTATCTGAGACTAAAAGCATCACAGACTCCCACTTTGGTTCTCTGAAATTCCCCTCCCTCACCCCCCACCCTGCATAAAAACTCTCTGGTTCATCTCTTGGGAAGGCAGATCTGAGAGATTTTGCTCTTCCATTCTTCTTGCTTTGGCTAAATCTAATAAACTTTTCTCTATCTGCAAGCACTGGTGTCATGGTGTTTGCTTTAGCTGTGCATCAGGTACACGAGCCTGAATTTGGAGTTCTACAGCACTCATATGGCATGATCCCTGTTTCCCAAGGAACCAACATTCCAAGAGACGAGGTGGATGGTGCACACATCCTGACGTGAAAGGTGAGATATTAGTCAGAATGGTTTCCATGTAAGGCTGGGAGTAAGTCTTAGCATCAGCAATAATTATAGCAGTAACGACCATTATGACCATAATGGGTATCAATTATTGAGTACTTAATATGATTCAGGTACTTTACATGCATTATCTTATTTCATTTATTACACACATCAAGCCCATGAAATAGGTAATATTATCCCAATTTTAGAGATGGAAAACTGACAGTGAAAGGGATTAAAGAATTTGCAGAAGGTTATCTTGCTAACGATTGGTAGATCTGTGCCCAGGTTTAATGCCAACTTGGAGTTTTCAGCGAGATGATCTGATTTAGGGGCAGTGTTCTCTTCAAGACTCAATAAGGCGCAGAATACATCAAATAAAAGCTTTGATTTGGGGCAGATGAAAGGAAATGCATTTAATCCATTTCTGTGACTGAGAAATTTTTCTATTAATTTTACTGAGGATTGTTACATATCATTGGTGCTATGCCTGGAATGTAATATCATTTAAATGTGATTACAATGACCTTTTGTAGAGGGCTCTGAGTAAAATTATGCTTTTTTTTCCCCCTTCAAGTGTGTAATTTACATAGACTTTTTTGCTTTCCTCCAGGTTTTTGTCACTAGGCTCTTACAATACTTCATCACCTGGATTATAAATTCCTAAAAGCTTGAGATGGCACCTTATCCATTTTGCCTGAATAGTATCTAATTGGTCGATTGTTATTGTGTGCAGAAATAGACAAACTGTGAACGATCTATCACTGCTCTTTCCCAGTGCCTTCCACCAAGCCTGGCACACAGTAGGTGCACAAGAAATGTGGAATGACTGCTTGAAATGCCTGGCATAGTGCTGAGCTCCATAAATATTAGTCGACATGTCTTCTCCTGACTGAAAATAAAATCCCAAACACAAGAAAAGCATGATTTTTCCCCAAGAGAGATGTCCAGCTGTCTCTGTCCCCATCACCTAATTTGGTTTCTTCAAAGATAGAGCCATCTACAAAGAGTGAAAACAAGCACCAGAATTGTAGTTGAGGAACTTAGGGACATATTTGGGAGCAATCCAAATAGGAAATGAGGTTCTGCATTGCCTGTGAAGAGAGTGAAGACAGTGTTGATTGTTTTCAGCATTTTGAACATTTCTTTATGATTTTGCACCCCACTAGATTGCAAACTTCTTAAAGATAGGGATTGTACAGGTGATGCAACACCTTGCCTTAAGAATGTGCTGAGTAAATTTTTGTTCAAATAAAATGGGAACATCCACCCAGTATTTTCTGAGCCCCTGTTTTGGGCTAGACTGGTCTCTTTGCCATGGTCACTGCCATTGTGGACTTAACTGCCTAGTGAGGAGCTAACTGGCTAATGTATGTGGGAATTGATTGCAAATACTGAAAGACAGAAATTTTGGAGGGAAGGAAGATTTGAACAAATGTTTATAAGCCAAAGATGATGGTAGGGATGGTTTTGGTGGATAGGTTGAATAAAGACTCCAAGCTGCCAAGCCTCCTGCATTCTTCAATAAAGGCCTACCACTTTAGTTTTCTGCTCGCCTCCCCTTCTGCTGTCTGTTTGTCTTGCTTTTTCCCTCCAGGGCACTATAGAGCCTAAGGAGTTGTTAAGCCTTTGAGATCCTTGGAAAAAGAATCCTAGTACTTTTAAATGCCTTTTATTATTTCAAAGGGGATGACAAAGTTATACACAAGACTGCACAAACACAAAAATGGGATGCGTGATTTAACAGGTACAATGTACACTATCTGGGTGATGGGCACACTTATGACTTTGACTCAAGCAGTACAAAAGCAATCCATGTAACCAAAACATTTGTACCCCCATAATTTTCTGAAATAAAAATAAATAATAAAAAATAAATGGGATGCAGAAATAAAATAGGAAGAAGGGATGGAAGGTGGAAGAAGTGAAGAGTTGGAAGCCATCTCTTCAGGGAAAGGGTCACTTCTTTTAAAACAAAACTGGGTGGAAGTGATGAGTATGAAAGACTACATTTTAGTGGTCCTTAGTCGCTTACTAGATAGCATAAGTTTACATTTTTTTAATCCTGTAAAGTACTCCTCCTCCCCAGATCTTCCTTCTCCCCCTAAACACACACACACATACACACACACATCCCCCTAACCCAGGCCAGGTTAAGACCCTTAAAGATTCTAAGTACTACAAAGATGGTTGTGCATGGCCATGTCTATGTTAGAGAAAATAAAAACAATACTAAGCGACAAATTATAAAATGTAATTTTTCAAAATATCACTAAATGTAAATGTAAGCCCAATATTAACTAAGTTTCTAGCCTTTCTTAACTTTTTCTAGTTTGGCTACTGTTGCTGTTCTGGTGCCCCAAGCCTATGTTCAATTTGCCTATTGTATCCCCGCACTAATGTACTCTCTCCTGCCTTCTTCACCCAACTTTCCTGCTGTACTTAAGGACATCCATGCAAATCACCTCCCTTTGTTTACTGATGGGTTTGTCTGTTCTCCAGCCCACATTTTATTTCCCTCTCATGTCTAAAGCAAATTGAAGATTCTCTGTATTTCAATATACAGATGATCTTGGTGCCCTAAGAGTTGGGTTATTTGTTTATTTAGAAGATATGTTTTATGCCTTCAATCTAAAAACCTTCTGAAATAACAAAGATGAAGCCCCCTCTTTTGGTTGTTTTTTTTTTTTTTTTTGGAGCATCCTTGGTGCACACGTAGAGTCTATTTCCTTTTGCTGAATTAATGTGCATATATGTGTCTGAAACAGATTTGGTTTTAGATAGGAACCATGTAACGAAGTTCCATTACATTAAGAGTAAAGGGTGGGCAACGTCTAGTTCCACATTAGCAGACTCTTAAATGTTGAAAAAGCCAATTCCTTTCAGGTGCAGCTGGATATGGGTTTGATGGAAAAAGGTCTGACACTAACTGAAGAAGATTCTGGTCAACTGGGAGAAATGATGAATGGTGTTTGTTCTACTCTATCTCCCCTGCCCATGAGAGTGTGGACCTTCTTTGGCTCAAGGGAGCAGATTTTCTGAAGCAAAGTGAAGTACTTGGCCACTCTTCCCAAAAATATCCTCCATTCCTCAATTCAGTCAAGGACAGCTTGTGGGAGCTCAGTGGCCTGCTGAGATGAGAACCTTTTTTATTCCCACTGAAAATTAAAACTGCTGTGATGTCAGTCCAGGTCCTCTCAAAAGCAGACACCAAGACAGAATTAATGGTGTGAATATTTATTAGGGGAAATATTTCTGTGAAAGAAAGTAAGTAGGGAGCTGGAGAACGTTGAGGAGCCATCAGACTGCCCTGCGAGTGAGACCTCGAGGGAAGGAGAAGGGAGTCTTTGGGCCAATTTTGGCCAAAAAAGAAGTGTCCCTGTTCTTCAGGAATGGGTCTGCCCTCACCTCCCCACTGCCTCATTCGCATGGCCTCAGCATGAATGCTGGGATGGATTTCCAAGTGAAGCACCTGGGGTGCTCAGTGATTGCACTCCTGGTAGTAGGAGGTCCGCGAGACATAATCACACATCTGCCACAATCCATGCCTTGTTCTTTTCCTTCCAGGGTCAGACAGCAACACCTCCATGGGGCTTTCTTCCTCCTAAGGGTAACTCAGGTGAAGAAGGTTAATGGGATGGTTTACAGACCCCCCAGCTGCTGTTGACCTTGGGGCCATGAGGGGTACTTACCCTCTCCCTCATCCACTGTCCATTCTAAATCCCTCTTATCCCAAGCTCTTACCTAGGCAGGTCATGGCAGCTTATCTGGTGCTGTGATCCAGACCTTTGCCCCTGGACCATCTGAAAACTTGATATTCATACCCTTCTCATCTAGGGATGCTGCACATACCCATCCATAGTTAGTGGGCAGTGCCAGGAGGTGGCCCATAGATCACTCGGGTTCCACATGTGTCCTCCCTGCCTCCATTGTGTAAAAGCAGCCATCCTCCTCCTGCTGCTCAGGGGCCATTACCCAACAGTATTGTGATTTCTCTTTTTACCTGCTGGTCCCCGGGAAAAAGGAGTTGAAAGTGCCCTGGCAGCAGCTGTAACTTGTAGTTTGGTGCCAGCTTTGCTGTGTCTCCTTTGAAGAATGTGCCCCATACAGGACCAAGACCTCCAATCTTTCTGAGCCCAAGGTTTCATGGGAAGGAAGCACACTGGGGTGATACATGGGGACACTCCTGCTCCCATCCCTGAGTTCCTGGACCTTCTTATTACAGACAGTGCCAAACACAGCCTCTGATTTAGTAAATGTACTGCATCCTCAAGGATGCACCCCATTCTTTCAGAATATTTCGTCCAAGCTGGCATTCCACTTGCCAGACTGTCTTACTGAGGATAAGGAGATATTTCCCCTCTACATTCTGTTTCGTGTTGGTTGCGAATGGCTTCTAAGAGTTTTAGCTCCCTTTGTTTATGGCCTTCTATAAGCACAAAAAGCCTTCAAACAGAGTAACACTCTTCCTTGAGAGCAGAAACCATCAGTTTGTGGGAATTGTCTACCAAAACTGCAGTTGACTTTTGGGGTGGACCAGCATGTACTGTGTTGGCTTTTGGCATCACCACTTAGTTTCTTGAGACTACAGTAACTTCTGAGCATCTCCCTGTAAAAAGAGAAAAATTTATGATATGGCTTCATATTACTTGCCCTTTAAAAATATCCTTTATTTTCCAATTAGCTTTTTCCTTGTAGTCAGCTTCCAAGTCATTCCAAACCTCTCTCTCTCTCTCAGGTCAGAGCTCTAGTATGGTAGTATTACAGAATTACACTTATTTTTTATCAGCAGATGCAGCTAACCTAAAATTTTATAGCTTGTCCTTTGTCACAGATACCTCCCTTATAAAGGGAAATTAATTTAAATTTTAAAACACACATGAGTAGAATATAGTCCATTTTTGAAACAGAGCTATAAAATGACTGCATTGTGTGGGTTACAGGTCTTGTTCATCTTGCTCTGGGCATTGAGCTATCAGTCATTCAAGGCATCTCTCTGATCACAGGAAAAGGGAAAGATAGAAGTGAGCAGGAAAATATATTCCCAGCGATTTTAAGACCAGGATATGAACATTTCTTGTTCAATACATGCAGAGATTTCTGGGGATTTCCTCACACTACAGCAAGGAATTGGATGTCCAGTGACGCTTGGTGATATATCAAGCAAAGTTGTCAGGGCTTATGATTTGGAAGCAAGGAGATTTATGTTGTGTTCTGCCCAACTTGTCCCTTTGCCCAGCCTGCAACTGAGCTGAGTCCGTAGGACGAAGAAAGCGCACGTGCCTTGTAAAGTCTGATGCTCCATTGGTGTGGTTTATCTCCCAAAGGATAAAGAGGTAGTGTAAACGGTGTTGATTTTCTTGTCTCACGCATGTGCCTGTATAATCAGTGACTTTAGATCCCCAGAGAATCGCTACAGCATGCAGGCTCTGAAGACCCAAGGTTCAATTTTACCTCATTTTAAGAAGCCCAGGTTCTGCTTACCAGATGAAAGCTGGAACAGGGAGGTGATTTCAGCTCTTAGGTTTCAAGAGACTGGGGGAAAAGAGTTCCAGTTCTGCTTTCAGGAGGTTTTTCTTCTTATGTAAATTGAAAACAAGGGTACTTTTGTCTCCTGGTTTCTAGAAATTGGATCCACGTCCTTAGAAAGGTGACAAACTATTGCTCAGTCTTGTTTCCTGCCTAAGTGATCAAGCACGGCCACACGGGCCCAGCCTCTGGGGCACACAGTGACTCAAGAGTCGCCATTTGGAACAGGAAGTGGAATTACTAAAGGTTCACTGCGCTTGCTTTTAAAAATCTGATCTGATACATATTTTTGTAAGTCATATGTAGTGCATTGATAATAACAGATTACACTTATGTTGCTTAGTAAATGATAAAAGATAGAGAGGTAGAGAGACAGACAGAGAGATGGGCAGATACTCATTTGATTGTCACAAACACCTATGGGATGCTATTTTGTTCCCAAGTTATCAATGAAAATACTGAGGCATGGAGCAGTTAAGCAATTTGCCTGAGGTCATGTGACAATTAGATTGCACAGCTGGAAGCTGGGAGGGGAACCCAGGTAGTTTGATGTCAGAGTCTGTGCTCTTAACCACTATACTACATTGTCCTTTCTTTGTTAGAAACTATAAGGGTTAAAACTGTCATTTTTCTGTTAGAAAACACAAGGCTATATTATATATCATCAACATTTATAATTGACCTATTATCTAGCCAGAGCAGAAATTACCTACAATTACAAATTAGTAATGTCAGAATCAAAATCGCCAGGAGGCTTCAGTTTGCTTTCTAATTCCAGCTGAATGGCGGTGGCTGCTTGGAGGGTCAGTGGAGAATTGCTTCTGGAGGCAGCAGGAAACAGTGTGAGGCCAATCCTGTCAGTGCCCCATCCACATCCTCTTAGCACTCAGTGACTCAGTGCTCTGCTCCTAGACGCTGGGACTGCTAACTGCAAATGCCTTCTTTAGGGACCTTCTATGTCTGCTGGAATGTAGTAGTTAGCGCAGGTGGGGCAGGCAGAAAGTGCCTGGCCCTTAGTGCCCCCGGGTAAAGCCAAGAACTGGCTGCAGTTGGAAAAATACCCCAGGTCTCATGCCCTTGTGAAGGAGATCTCTGAGGCATACTCTAAGGGGCTCTCCACAGGCTCTGAGCAAGCCTGAGACCCCCTGCCATGGAGCTAAACTGCTTACTAATGTGCCATATGCTGGCTTCCTTCCAGCTCTTGCCTTGCTCCCATGGCTTCCTGGTAAGCCAGATCAATTTCTTATACTCAAATCTTCATCTCAGGGTCTTTTTTTGGGAACACCTAACCTAAGATAAATACCATGAGTGATTCACATTGCCTAACAGGGGCACAAAGCAGAGAAGTGGCTATTTGCTTACCAGATGTTTAGCAGCCCTGAATTCATTGGCAAGAATATAAGACTTAGGAGCATGGCTGTAGAACATCATATTGTTATCTGTGAAATTAGGTAACAATAGCTGCCTCACAGGTTTTAGGAAGGATTTATATGATTCTACTGCATGTGTTTTTCTTTCAACAACATCAGATTGTGTTGATAAGTAAAGTTGCTCAAAAATTAGGTTGATCCATCTGTCCAAGGATTGGCTTGCAGGAAATCATTTCCCTAATTCTTCAGTGATTCAGGAAGAGCTGGGGCAATCCTGGCAGATCCTATTCCTCAGGCCTCCAGGGATGGTTATTACCATCACGAGATGGTCAGAACAAATGAGGGTGGGTTAAATTATAACACGTGTCCCAAGTCATTCTAAATGTAAAAGTGCTTTTCAAAACCTGAAGGATGTAGGTAGAATATTATTGGCAAAGTACTGAAGGCTCCTGAACTCAGTGCAGTAGTAGGTGAAGAAGTCACACAAAAAAGGTGTTGTAGGATCGAGAAGGCTCTGGAAAGAAAAATAGGGAGAGAGAGACAGCCCTGGTTACTTAGCCTCACTAAGCCTCAGTTTGTTTGTCTGTAAAACAGAGATATAATGGGACTCCAAAGGTTGTGGCAAAGAATAAATGTTAATGCAGTTCCAGACTCGTGGTGTTCATGCAACACATGCAAGCTGTATTGTTCATATTATTGCTGTTTGGCTTAAGCTGCCTAATTAATCTTACATCATCCATAAGATTATATTGTAGTTTACATAATTACATCAGTTTGTTGACATGGATTGCTATAGTCTTTTATAATAATTATGCTCAGGGGTGTTAGAGTTCAACACTTGGGGCTTGTTGTTCTGAAATTCTATTAGTTGTGGCTTCAGGATTCACTGTGGAGTAATTCAGTTGCATTTTTTCCTGGTAAAAGACTGTTGGTAAAAGTCTATTTGTTTCTTGCCGCTGCTGCAAGACAACATCTTTTGGTGAAGGATACATGGGGTTCTGTTTTAAAGGAAGTTGGCAATACAAACTCATCCTCAAGAGCTACTGGAAATCAATTAAATTTGGTCTTCACTGTGGAATTCAAGTAGTGCCTGCAGTTAAAATGGCTGCTTTGGGTAAAGTTAACGTTTGTCCTACTGTTTCCTGGAACTTATTGGCTTAAAGTAGTTTTCTTGAAGCAAATAAGATGAAAGGACCTGCAGAGGGGGCTAGAATTTTTGATAGTCTGTGAAGGCCAACATGGCCCCCTGCTTTCCAGGATTAGGACAGCCCGACTCGCGAGATTATGAAGGGAAGCTGTACAGCAGAACCACCTGTCACTGTGCAGAATCAACTGCCTTTTTGAGAGCCTGGTGTTTGTATCACAGAGCTGTGATATCTCTCACAGTATTGAAATTTAGGTGAACTTCTTGTATGACATATTGTAGGATGGCTTTCAGTGGTTTCATTTTTTATGACATTTCTACAAATATGTTCATTTTTGTTGGGTTTTTTAAATTACAGTATAATTTTCTCTATGCACACACATAATTTTTTTATAAAATATAAATGTTTGGAAAATAAAAGGAAAAAATGCTCCTAATTCCTCCATCTAACACAGTATTTATTTTTCCATGTTCACTAGATAGGTTTACATAAATTTTACAAGCTGTAATAATAACTTAAGCATACATTTTGTACCATACTTTTCATAAAGCATTTTATCATAAGAATTTTTTATAAATTTTTTCATGCTCCCAGACAGATTGTATAGTTCTTACTTTTATTAGCTGCATAGTATTCCACAAAGTGAATGTCACCACAACTTTCTGCTGCATTCCACTAGTGCTGGACATTCAAGTTGCTTCCAAATTGCTTGTTATTGTAACTATTATGGCAATGGGCTGTCTTTTCTATGTGATTTTTCCCACCCTTTGGGCTCTTGCTTTAGGAGCAACTCCATCAGTTGGGGTATAAGGCAGAATGTATGACTATTTAGGGGATGCAGAAGGTGTATAAGTGAAGGACACTGAGAAGCCGCAGTGACAGGGAGGAGGACAGCCTGAGAGTGTGGAGCCCCAGAAGTTGAGTTGTTTATGTTGCAAGGAAGGAGGGGCCATTTGTGTCAAATGCTGCTGAAATGTGAATAAAATGAAGGCAGGGAATTGACCACTGGGGCTTCCAGGCCCTGTGGTAGGCACCTGGGTGAGCACAGACAGCCACAATTCCTACTCTCCTGGAGCTGACTGTCTGCTGCTCCCATTAGAAACATGATCCTGTAACCCTGCAGTGAGTGTTTGATTGCAATAGGAGATAATCGCTCTGATGGAAAGGAATATAGTTCTGTGAGAATGCAGATGGTTTCTGACTTAGAATGGTTTGACTTCAGATTTTTTGACTTCACGATGGTGCCAATGCAATATGCATTCAGTAGAAACTATACTTCAAATTTTGAATTTTGATCTTTTTCCAGGCTGGCGATATGTGGTATGATACTCTCTCTCGATGCTGGAAAGTGGCAGTGAGCCATTCTGTTTTTCATTTCCAATACAGTATTCAATAAATTTCATGAGATATTCAATACTTTATTATAAAACAGACTTTGTGTTAGATGATTCTGCCCAATTGTAGGCTAATGTAAGTGTCCTGAGCGTGTTTAAGGTAGGCTTGGCTAAGCTATGATGTCTGATAGGTTAGGTGTATTAAGTGCATTTTGAACTTATGATATTTTGAATTTATGATGTGTTTAATCCCCTCATAAGTTGAGGAGCATCTGTATATATAAAGAAGAATCTGAACTAGACTTGGAAAGCAAAGAACATGGTAGACAAACGAGACAGCATATACAAAAGTCCTGGGGAGAGAGAGCGTGTGACATATCGAAGACTTGAAGATTAGTGAGCCTGGAGCCCAGGCTGGGAGAAGAGAACCAAGCGAGGTGAAACTAGAGAGGTGGACGAGGGTCAGATCACACACGACCCCCCTAACCATGTTAAAGAGTTCAACCTTTACCATAGGAGATATATGATCAGGTGGCTGTTTTGAAACGCTCACTCTGGCCAAAGCATGGAAGGTAACTTGAAAGTGTGCTTGTGACACTGTGGTATTCCAGTAGCAATCACAGAAGAACAGACACAAAATTGGTGATCACAGAAATTGCTGTAATTTCTTCCAAAATATTTTCTCACAAAGACTGTGTCAAAGTTGCTGAGGCCAGTGGTCTTTTAACAATGCTGTAATGATCAATACAATTGATGCTATTGGAAAACATGTGAGAACTGTGTATAGAGCAATTTCTTCATGGACAAAGTGTCACATATACTCAAAATGTCCTTAGTTTCATTTCAGACTCTGAAGCAGTAATCATAGCTCTTTACCAGATATTTGTAGCATGTAGATTTGAAGATAGAATTTTTTCTGTCTTTGAGTTTCTGTTTAAGTTTCAGCAATTTGAGAATGGAAAGCTTATCTAATTGAGAAAAATTATGATTTGTTGGTCACAGGGAAATAATGTTTGGTAGGTAGGTGTATTAAATGCATTTTCAATTTATGATATTTTCAACTTATGATATGTTTAATCCCCTGTAAATCAAGGAGCATCTGTACATATAAAGAAGAATCTGACCTGGGCATGGAATGCAAAGAATATGGTAGACAGGCTGAAATGACGAGGCGTGTGAAGGATGTTCTGAAAGGGACTGATAGAGACAGTTGAAAACCTTGACTTTCAGATTTTCTTATCACTTAATATTTCACTGATGTTCAGCAAGAGAAAAAGCATCTGAAATATTAGTACATGAGGTGGAATAATAGAGCTCCATCTGTTGCAAATAACTCAAATTGACTTAAGTGAAAATGAAAATGAAATTTGTTGTTACATAATAGGAAGTTCCATAAGCAGGCAGACTTTCCTTTCAGGTGAATTCAGGAGCATAAATAACTTCATTCAAATTCTGTTATTCTCACCCCTTCTCTCAACTCTATTCTCAGGTGCTGTTGCCATTTGGTGTCCCCTAGGTGTGCCAAGCTTGGGTTGTACCTGTGTAGCAACCCTACCAGAAAGGGCACCTCTTCTCATCAATTATACGTGAAGTCCCAGGAGTGACCCACATTCCCCCAGTTGAGGTTACAAACCCATTCAGGGACCAATCACAGAGGATAGAGAGTAGTGATGTGCCCGACCTCAAGGAGTGGTGCCAATTCCTCTAAAACCACAAGGTCTGTGATCGAGAGGGGTTGTTCCCCAAAGGAAAAGGATTGACGTCATCGGGCCTGATGTCTACTGTAGATGATAAACATCCACTTCAGCGATTCCCAAAGGCTTGAGATTCACAGCCAGCAAGTATGTGCTTGGAAGCTCTTCTACATGTGCCTCTTCATATTTTTCATTCATTCATTCATACTCTATTTTTTTCTCCAGAAAAGATTATAGATAGTTAATCAGGGTATATACCCCATGTAGAATAGTGTAGATTAAAGATAGGGCAAAAGAAGAAAGATAAGGGTGACAAAGGAAGTCTGGTGATACATAAATGTTTTAGATGGGCTGCAAATTTAGCTGTGGCTCTTTGGAGGCCTAAGAGGTAAGATTTGTCAATTTCCCCGTTCACAGGGATCATAATTTTAAAATGATTCCCTTGCTCTAAACCATTTCTGGAAACCAGATCAGCCAGGAATTTCTCTTGTGGGATGCAGTGACCGGCCTCCTCAAGAGCAAACAGCAAAGAGGACAGTGGTGTGTTTCCCAGGACTGCTTTGCATAATGACCTTTGGTATGATTATGCTACTTCTCACATGAAATTCAGTCAAAGCAATTCTGGGGGGACCAGTTTTCCAAAGAATTAGATTTTTAAAAAAACGATCATGCTGGAGTAAAGGAAGATTCGCCCATTGTTCTTGAGATGATGAAGGCTGGGATATACAAGGTTCAGGGTGGTGGTAATGATTATAATAATAACAGCAGTAGTGCTGGCAATAGTAACAGCATACTTCTACCCACAATGATCATTTATTGAGCATTATACCAGGTGCTAAGTATTTATATGTATGGATTATCTCACTGATTGCTCAGAAAAGTGCCATAAGATCATAGTACTGTTATCATTACTGTGAGATTTTACTTTATGCAAATTTGAAATAGAAAAATATAAAGACTTACTCTATGCATAACATTTGAAATAATGTGAATCCCACTTTACATGCACCCCTATGGGAAAATTAGTTCTGAATTATGCAAATTTTGAGTTGTGAGAAATCTTCAGGAACTCATCCTTAGCAGAAAATGCTACAGTCTGATATTCTCATAGCACAGCTGCAGACACTTAGGTTTAATAAGGTCCAAGACCTGTCACATTCACGAAAGGCTGAGCTGAGATTTGAACCCAGCATTCCAGAGTTGCTTTGTTCAGAGTTGATTTGTGTTTGGAGAGACCATTGGCAAAATCCTTTTTATAAACCTGGAGCATCCTAACATTCACTATACAATGAACAATTTTTTTGAAACTAGACTGTCGAGCAATTTGCAGTGAGACATATATGTTGCTTTCTTAGAAATGTACATTTCCCACATGGCTACAAATAGAATGTGTAACAACTACTACAATCTCATAAAAACCTCCGTCCAAAATTTACCTCCGTGCTTTTGAAAATTGCTTCCAAAGAAGCAAAGAAGGCCCACCCACTCAGATGAGATAAGAGAGTTAGGATTGGATTTCAGCACTGCCAACCACTATGCCCAATAGGTGATGATGAAAAGGAGTCAGAACACCTTCCCCTTATGGAGTGGTCACTGAAGAGAAAGTAAAGCCCTTTGTGTTTACTCCAGAAAAGGTGGCAGGTCTATATCTGTTGAGGCTTCAAATAAAAGAAAAAAATTAATCCTACAAGAAGAAAGCCAAAACCAGTGAGTGCTGTTTTAGATTACAAAACAAGACAGTAGAGTCATTCACTGACTGTTCTTAGTTTCTTAGACAAATATTTCTGCTTCGTTGCTCAATTTAAAGAATCAAAATTAGGCCCAAGCCAGACAAGTGCCTAAAGCACTGTGGTTTCACACTGCTAATCATGAGTGGAGTATTTGTTTAGAGACCCCAACCCTGGCTGGGGTATTTATTCTTTTTCTTTTTGTGGCTACTTCTCCAGAAAAATCACCAAAGTCCCACAGAGGAAGTTCATCCCTTCACTAGCCACCACATTAGCTGAAACAACATTTCTCTATGTGCACTCACAGAGAGAGCCCAAGAGAAGGGGATAGAAAATGTCAGCTAAGTGGGAAGGCCATTACACTGTCGTTCCATGTTGCTTTTTTGTTCTTTTTTCATGCCTGTGTGACCAGCTCAGTCATTTTGACCCAATATAGCTCTGCTGCTAAAACCCTTCTTGTTCCAGCAAGTTTGCTGCTATCCAGCAAGAGAACAAATTAAAAGTAATGGGAGAGACGAGAAATAATCGTGTCCTTGACATTCCAGCTTTTGTCTGACTTTTCTAGGTAATTTATTTGGCTGAGCATTTCTTGGCCAGTCAAGAATAAAATTATGTCCCAGCTACTTCTCATCCATCTTCAGGAACATATAAAAGAAAGCCTTAGTCTTTGCTCTGGTCAAGATGTGATTTTGCCATCCTGATGTTTTGCAGCCTTGCAAGGCTTTTAGATGAAGTAAGTATTGCTCAAAGTTTGAATAGGAAAGGATAAAAGAATTGATTAATTGATCTGGCCAGGAGTACCCCTGCAGCCAAGTCAATGTTATGGTTATTTAAATGCCCCAGGCTTACACCCAGTTTCTCTTTCCTTTTGGGTCCTCACTCAGTAAACTGCTTTAACGAATAACCGATCTGCACTTTCCAGTTTATTTTATGTCTTTGACATATGCTAAGTCAGACAGCTGAATTTTATGATTCAAGATACAGAAGGGAAACAGTCTCACCCTTTAAGTCCAGTCTTTACCCACAGTCACAGGTGGGCATGTATACAGCATCAAAAATTTCTTCTTACGAACACACATCAGAGAAGAATGACAGACTGTATTTTCTGGAAGGTAGGATGGTATAATTCTAAGTCCATAAGAGTTTTGGCAAGATTGATCTGGGATCTGGGTTCAAATCCCTGTTCTATACTTAATGTTGACATTGAACAAGTTATTTTCACAGCCATCTGCAAAATGTTTCTCACCAATGTCATTGTTTTTGTTATAGCAGCTGGTACGTAATACCTGCTTAATAAATGGTAGTTGTTATAACTACTATCACTTTATTTATAAAATGTGATCGACTGCAGATACAGTGAAAAATTCCCAAGTGGCCTTAGGTTATACCTGTTCTTTTAATGAGGTGGTCTTTCTCTGGTTATCCCATAGACCTCCCATGACTGGAGATTTGAATGCCTGGAATTCACTGCTTGTTTTCCAGTGCCCCTGAAGAACAAGCATAGAATGGTAATCTGTTCTGCTGGTTTGCCTGGAGCTGTACTTGCTTTCTTGCTCCCTGGAATTTTTTTTTAACCAATTAAAGAACTTGCCAGCTAATCATGAAGGCAGGAGAACCCTGAGTAGTCATTAAATTTCCCATAGTGTCTCCCCGGGAGAAAAATGGTGGTTGCGAGGCTGCCATCTACTGGTTTTGTGTATACTGGGAGACAATGGGTTGCCTCCTCAGTCCCACAACACTCAGGAGTACCCATGTTGCCAAAATCGAATGATGAATGTTGGCTAGCACAATAGATCATCAATTTTATTACCATGTCTGGCTGCGTTTGTGTCATATGTATGACCTGCCCAACTAAGAAACAGCTTTGGAATACGGGGGAGGAGACTCGTGGGCAACACCATTTTCTGATGGGTCATATGACCTTGGGTAGACCTTTGCTCTCGTGGAAACTCAGTTTTTGTATCTCAAAAGCAAAGGTGATGATGGTAATTTCTGGTTCTGTCCTGTCACATGATACTTGAAGCAGTCATAAAGGCTTTAACAGCCGTTGCTGTGTTTCTTGGTAGGTTTTCAAATTCCAAATGGACTGACCATGACATTTTCTGGATGGGTTTTCAAATGTCTCTATGATTGTCAATAAATGCATGTTGATTTGAGTTGAAATGAAATTATATGAGTCATCATGACTCAGCTTTCTCTAACGCATTGTCTTTGATCTATTTCAATCATGCCTCGAAAGTCATTTTTAACTCATGAGCATTCTTTTCTACTTCTGGGACCCTTTCTCCATTAAGTACTGGAAGAGATGCTTTTGTGCCACAATAACAGATATTGCTCATTGTGGTGGTAATTTATGCTCTTTTATTTAACTTTGCCAATTGATTGTTAGCTCCCAGAGAGTATTTTATAGATACCATTAGGTGGTCCTAGCTAGGTTTATGGAAGGCTAAGAACTTTCATGACATAAAAATGTCTTCAGGGGCTCTATATAATGGTGCTATATTTCTTTTTCTTTTTTTTTTTTCCTTTTTTTTCTTCTTCAGCCTAAGATAAAATAATGAAAGTTTATATTTTAACACTATTTATTTTGTGTCTCTTGCCTTAAGCCAGCTCAAAGACACTCAATGACAATTCTTTTGAAAGCTCGCAGTCTTTAGAATCAAGCAGACTTCGTGTGAAATCCTAGCTCTGCCATTTTCTTCCTGTGAAATATTGAGCAAGTGATTCAACCTCCCAGGAACTAATACCTCCTTCATCTAAGAGCTGTTCTCAAAAGTAAATAAGGCACCAGACTTAAAATGCATAGTATCTTGTAAGTGATGTTAGTTTCCTGAAACTGTTCTTAGGAAAAGTTGATGGTATTTGACTAAATTGATACTTGGAGGTTTTGAGGGATTGGTTAGGACATGAAGATTAAATGATTACATTTTTTAGGATCAGAATTACTTCACCATCTAATTTTGTTTTAGAAAGAATTTGTTTTACTTTTTAAAGGAAAGCTCTTTAGAAAGCTCACATATCTTTAGCAGTGACTCTGAAACCTTTGTATTACATTTCCCCTAAAATATACATGTGTTTAAAATTTGAAAAGAAAGGGACAGTATTTGGCAATAATGTATTTAGAGATTGGATCAAAAGCCCAAATATTTTGAAACCTAATGCAACACATACCTAGATTTGCTGATTTATTTTTAGCTCTAGAAAGTCCAGTTATTTAATCTCTTAATCAAACTGTTTGAAATTTCCATTTCTAAATAAATGAAATGATAATAAATAATGAGCCAAAAAAATAAAAGGCACCCACTTAAGGGGAAAAATGGAAATTTGATGGAAAACGAACATGAGTTTGAATAAACGGAAATAGCATGTCTCCTTTGATTTTCAGCTCCAAGTAAATGAAGCACTGAAATAGGAGCCAGTGAAAGTGCCTTTGGTCGAATTCTTTGGCTTTGGGTTCCTCATCCGTGGCAAGCAGACTACATCCGTTCAGGGATTAAGGGAGACCTGGGGAATTTCAGATCTGGTAACCTGACCATGACCGCCTATGCTGGCATAGACTCTCCCCCCAATGACCATCCTATTTTCTTTGATGCTGCTATTATTTCTTCCTTACATGGTCTGAGAAAATGTAATTCTGGATAATGTGTGGAGTAATTGATTGTGGCTGACTGAATTAGCTAGCAGGTGACCATGGGAAAGCCTACTTTGTGTCAGGCCCTGGGCCAGGTCAGGCATGGTCTCCACCCTGAAGATAATTGCAATGTTGCAGGGCAAACAGTATCATTTTAATAAGGAGTGCACAGCAAATCACAGAATTTAAATAATGACTATTACAAGATCATGGAGAAGCTCAGTACAGTGGGGAGAGCATAGACTAGTAGTCACAAGAATTAGGTTTTACTCTGAGTTCTGCCATTAATTAGCTCTACGGCTTTGGGTGAATTATCTTCCTTTTACCTCCTCAGTTACCCATCTTGAAAATGGGTGGCCAGGGGAAAAAAGACCAGGAAATCTCTAAGATCTTTCTAAGTGCTTTCTGTCTATTTCACTATCTATCACCTATATATATATTTTTTTCTTGATGAAAAGAATTCTGTAGTAGTTTGGGAGAGTCAGTGAAAGTAGGATTAGGGGTCTTCAAAGGAGGGACTGAGAAGAAAGGAAAACCATGCAGTTATGTCTTGCTAAGATAGAGAACAAGCCTTCTTAACTTGTCAATTTTGATCCTAGCCACAGCAAACAATCATTGCCCTCAAAGACGTGGTACAAATGAACTGGAACTAACAAAGTTGTGCGCCACTAAAAGGAATACAGCACACTACATTCCACTTCATTCCAAGTAACTAATGAAGTCACTGAATTCGCTTGCTCATCTATGTTCTTAACAGGATGCGAGAGCCTAGATGGAGATACAATGTTGTCTGAAGTACCTGTCCCTCAAGAGTCTTAATCTTTCTGAGGCAAACAGGAATTTATCCATAACGGTCATATATTACTTTTTAAATTCCCTTTTTATTGAAGTGTATTGAAGTATAACAAACATATTTAAAAGGACACAGTCATAACTGTATATACTTTAATGAATGTTCATAAAGTGAGCACATCCATGGAACTAGCACCTAGATAAAAAATAGAACATTACTAGCACTTGAAAGTTCCACCCACTATCTTGACTTTTAACATCAGAGATCAGTTTTGTGTGTTTGGGAAGTTTATATAAACCAAATCATATAGTATGTATGGTATCTGCCATCTGTCTGTCATTATTATGTTTGGAAAATTCATTCATGTTGTTGCATGTAGCATAGTTTGCTGTGGACAGTACAAGTTTCTGTTAAGTGTATACTTTGAAGTGGAACTGATGGGTCATAGGGTTCAGCTTTAGTAGCTATCGATTGCCAGCCAGTTTTCCAAACACAAGTATTAGCACATATATGGAGCAACTAGAAATTTCATATGCTGCTGATGGGAAGTAAACTAGTTGCTCCATATATGCACCAATGCTTGTCTTTTGCATTTTAGCCATTTAAGTGGGTGTGTAGTAGTATTGCATTGTGATGTTAATTTCCACTTCTCGACCATGAAAAAAATTGAGCACTTTTTCGTATTTTTACTGGTCTTTTGAAATCCTCTTTTCTGACTTGTCTATTTGTATCTTTTGTCCATCCCCTGCCCCATTGGGATAGTTATATTTTCTTTATTCATTTGTGGGAATTCTTGATGTAGTCCATTGTGTTGGAAAAATGCATTGCAAATATCTTATCTAACTTTGTCACTTGCCTTTTTACACTTACAATGGTGTCTTTTAATGAACAGAAGTTATCAAATTTCATGTAATCTAATTAGTCTTTTTTTTTATGATTAGTGCTATTTCTATCCAGTTTAAAAATTCTTTCTTAGCCCAGCCCAAGATTATGATGATACTCTTTTATGGTATTTTAAACCTTTTTTGTTTAGATTTTTCAATCTATCTGGGATTAATTTTTGTATATAATGTATGATAAGGGTCAGATTTATTTTTTCCTCAGGTATATCCAATTGACCTATTAGTTGAAAAGACCATTGTCATTCCCACTACATTGAAGTTTCACCTCTGTCACAAATCAAGTTATCATACATGTGTGGGTCTGTTCCTAACTTCTATTCTGGTCTATTGGTCTATTTGTCTCTCTGTGCCAACACTACATGGTATTAATTACTATAGCTTTATAATAAACTTGATTTCTGATAACATAAGCCTTATGGCTTTGTTCTTATGATTCTCTTGACCCTTTCATCTCCCCATAAATTCTAGAATCAGCTTGTCAATTTCCATTAAAAAAACTCTAACAACCTGGTATTTGGTTGGGATTGAATTGAATATATAGATAAGTTTGAGGGAAACTGATTTTTAAATGGTAAATCTTCTAACCCATGGACATGGTATATCTCTCCATGATAGATCTTCCTTAACTCTCTCGATATTTAAAAAAAAAGGTTTAATCTAGAAACATTTCACATCTTTATTCAACTTATTCCTATTTATTTTTGAATATATTTATATTATAAATAATATCTAATTTTATTTTTTGTTTATTGCAAAAAATTTAGAAATTAGAATTATTATCATATCCAGGATCTTGCTAAATTTACTTATTAATTCTAATATTTAATATATATTAAATTGACAGTTTAACAAGAGTAATTCATGTTACTCAGGATTTTTAAAAAGCAGTACTAGTGGTGATCTTTCAAGAGCATGTGCTTTAAAGGCAAACAGACGTGAGTTTAAGCTCTGGCTTCTGCCTTGTGTGAGCTGAGCATGTCACTTAATGTTCTCATCTGTAAATCAGAGGTAACAATGGTATCTACCTCACAGGTTGCTATTGGGATATAGTAAAATAATGATGTTAAGTGTTCAGCACAGGACCTGGTAGTTTGGGCTTTTGCTTCAATAAATATAAGTATTAAAGGTCATTTGACAGTTAACAGTTTTAGGCTCCTTTGCCCTGTTGGCCATATTGCTTTTTCTAAAACATTTCTGATGCTATAAGGTCAATCAAGAATTAAAATGCTCTTAAGTCGTGAAAATTTTGCACACACTCATTCTGAGACCAGGTCAATTGTGTATGGGAAAACAAAAGCTACCTACAAAGCACCATAATTCCTCTCTGTGCATCTTGCCCTTAAAATCTGTGGAGGACAAAGCAAGGTGTTTTTAATTTGACTTCTCCTATGTTCTTAAATACCAGTGAGTACTTGTCTCACTTTGGCCCTATTTCCTTAAGTACAGGACTAATACTTTTTGGCTTTTAATTCCCTCTCTATTTAATGGTATATATAAGAATTCTCATCCAGAGAGGAGCCTGAAGGTCCCCAAGGGCCCACGTCTCTAATTACCTAACTACTCTTGGCATCAAGACTTTTATCCTTCAGTCTTTACTCAACTGGACACTATAAATGCATCAGATTAATAAGTAAAGCAGATCTGGAGTTTAGCACATCACAGTTAAATTGTTTCTATGTGTAACCAATTTCAATTACATCATAAATTCCTAAAATGGCTGCAAGGTGGGCAGTGCTGTGTATATAACATATATGTGTGTGTGTGTATTCTTACTGGTAAATTGACCTCTGTTAATTTGAAAATGAACTGTAATGATGTCTTGCAATCACTGTCTTTGTTCAACTCCATTTGGAAGGGGTCCAGTTTACTTACATTTTCTGAGCATTATTGCACATGTGGAAGCATAGCAAAGGACAACTCACCACCATCCTTACTCCCTGCCTTTTTTTTTAAAGTTTCATAGATTTCTCCCAACCTAGATGCCTATATTCTATAAGTATATTAAAAGGAATTTTATAGACTGTGTAGAAAATGCTTGCAATGAAAAGAAAAGTGACAACCCAAGCCAAATTTTCCTTTAGGAGACCACTTCCTTTGTATATTGTGAACACAAGGCCTGTTATAGTCTTAACTCATTTTTGACTGAGTGGTAAATGAACCTGACCAACTATCAAGAACTTTGGATACAATGCAAAATTAATGCACAATAACTTAGATTTTGTTCTAGAAATCTAGGTAAGGTAAGGGGTTACAGGTTACTTTTCTAATGCCCAGCCTATGCTGAGGTTGAGAGAATAAGCAGATTTACTCTTTTAAAAGAAATAGCTTTCTTGATATATAATTCACATATGATACAATTCATCTACTTAAAATGTACAAATTGATGTTTTTAGTATATTCATAGATGTGTGCAACTATCACCATAGTTAATTTTAGAACATTTTCATCACCTTAAAAGGAAACCCTGCATTTGAGCTATCACCCTTCAATGCCACCCTCTCCCTAGCCCTAAAGCAACCATGAATCTTTGTCTCTGTAGATTTCTCCATTCTGGACTTTCTTTCATAGGAATGGAATCTCATAATATGTGGACTTTTGTAACTGACTTCGTCCACTTAGGATAATGTATTTAAGGTTCGTCCAAGTTGTAGCATATGTCAATTCTTCGTTTCTTTTTATTACCAAATAATACTTCATTCTATGGATATACCACATTTTATCCATTTGCCCTTTGACAGACATCCACCTTTGGCTATTATAAATAATTCTGCTAGAAACATCCATGTACAAGTTTTTGCATGAATATGTGTTTTCATTTCTCTTGGGCATGTATCTAGAAGTGGAATTGCTGGGTCGTATGGTAACTCCGTGTTTAATTATTACAGAAATTGCCAGACCATTTTCCAAAGCAGCTGCACTGTTTTACATTCCTAGCAGGCTTACTCCTAAAAAAGATCTCAGAAACTTTTCTTTTTTCCAAAACCTAAAAAAGGCCACATAACCTATAATGTAGCTGAGATACACTCTGAAACTTAGAATTAGTTGATCACTATTTAAATATTGTGCCTATAAGGAAAGATAAACTGAGAGACAAAGAGTTGATGCATAGACTTCAGGAATACAACCGTCTTCAACTGGGGACTCCCTGGGTGTGGGAGATGGTGATACACTTTATCCAAAATGATCATTTAAGGAAAGCAATCATGGCTTAAATTAGATTAGACTGTTCCAGAACTATATATTCATTTCATATGGGCCTTGGGGAGAAAAAGCTAACATCCTTGTCAGAGAAATAAACTTTCAAGATGAACTGGGGAAACTTTGGGCAAAAATCTTAGCCCCATGCTAAGATTCCACATAAGCTCAACAGTTTTTGAGCTGTGCTTTGGAAGCATTATTTCTTTTTGTGTAAAAGAAGTAATTAAATTTAAAAAGTGTGCAGTGGAAAGAGGTTCTGATACAGAACATTTCCAGCAGGAGGGAACATTACAGCTCAAATTGAGGCTACAACCCTTTCAAGAATCTATGCTTATTATGTTTGACTGGGATGAAGGTGTAGTGTCTTACTTTTTTAAGACACAAAAAAATGAAGGTTTTGAGATCAAAGGTATTTGCATTGTACTTGTTTCTCTTTCTGTACTTTAAAGAAATCATAATGGTTTGTTCTTGGGTGTTTTCATGTCCTACAAGAAGATAAATTAATTATTCTCTCTTCTCCTGTAAATCATCGTTTCATATGATAAGAAAATTGGTTTCCCTCCTGTTTTATGTTTGGGTTGGAGATGTAAATGTAGTAAATTATTCTAAATTTTTTTTCTTTTGTGTGAAGAGTAAATTGTGCTCTGGATGAACATCTCTTCACAATTACTTAAGACTGATTAGAAGTGAAATGCTACAGAGGAGAGATTTACTCTCATTGCTATATTAAGTATAATTTCACTGTTCTCTAAAGCAATTTTTCTGTCATATTTCTTCAAGAAGTTGTTGAAAAATGATGTTATAAAAAAGGAAGGCTTTTCAGATGTTTGACTCTCTTATATCTGTCTTCTGAAAAAAATACATTTAAAGGAAATATTTTATTGTCATCTAACTCCATTAAGTCACCCAATGCAGAAATCTGCATCTGCATTTTCAGACAATATTTTGCCAAGACTAAACTTTTCTTTTCTTTTCTTTTCTTTTTTTAAGATTAGACATTCAAATCCTGTGGACCAGAGGGTCAGATTCTGGGTGGTGTAGAGGAAACTAAAGCACATTCACAATTTCTCCACTAACACATACCTTGTGGAAAGGGCCCTACTCAGGAAAAAGCTCTTTTTTTATTCCTATGTGATATTTTATATATATACACACACGTGTGTGTGTGCATATATATACGTATTTGCAGTTGACCCTTGAATAACACACGTTGAACTGCAGGGGTTCACTTATAGATGGATTTTCTTTCACCTCTGCCACCCCTGAGATAACAAAACCAACCCCTCTTCTTCTTCCTCCTCCTCAGCCTACTCAACATGAAGACAGTGAGGATGAAGACCTTTATGATGATCCACTTCCACTTAATGAATAGTAAATGCATTTTCTCTTCCTTATGATCTTCTTAATAACATTTTCTTTTCACTAGCTTATTTTTTTGTAAGAATACAGTATATAATACATATACAAAATATGTGTTAATTGATTGTTTATGTTATTAGTAAGACTTCCAGTCAACAGTAGGCTATTAGTACTTAAGTTTTGGGGGAGTCAAAAATTATACACAGATTTTCAACTGGGCAGGGGTCAGCACCCCTAACTCCTGCATTGGTCAAGGTTCAACTATATGTGTGTGTGTATCTATATCTGTATCTATATAATATGTATATGTGTGTGTGTATATAATATGTATATGTGTGTGTGTATATATCTGTATCTATATCCATATTTGTATATGTTTATATACATATATAATATATATGTGTGTATATATATAGTGTGTGTATATATATGTCTGTACTAAATCAGTTAACTTGTTTAAGCAGGAAAAAAGAAAAGAACATGACGATGACCACCCCCTTCCCTGTGTCCTGTGTGCACTCAGGCTGGGCTCTATATTTTTAATCAGTGCCTGAAGCATATCAAACAACAGGGATCCTGGCCTTAAAAGAGTTTATCTTTCATTACATCTTTGGGGCCTTTCATAAAATTAAAAGTTGATAATAATAATTGTTGCAATTTGTTTAACTCACAATGCGAGTTAGACTTCCTGTGTAAAATCTTATTTATTCCTTGAAACACTTCTAAAATGTAAATACCTTTATTTACTCCAATTTCTAGATTTTGAAACAAAACAGATGTTCAAAGAGATCAGGGTCCTTGCACAAGGTAAAACAGCCAGTGAATTACGGTGTGAGAATCCTGACCCCAAAATGCATTTTCTCAGTGATTTTGATGTACTGGTATTAGACAAGTAGCCATTAGAGGAACAAACAATCCAGCTCCTCTATTCTATCAAAAAGAAAACTATAGTCCAGAGAGGGCAAGGATACACAGCCAGTGAGTGGCAAAATTCAGATCAGAACCAGGTTTTTTGACCCTCAAGACCCATGCCCTTCCAACCCCCAAATCACTTCTTCATCTTTACTCTTTACATGGAGACACTTAATGTTGTGTCTCTCACTTTAAACCTACAATTAGTACGGAGAGAACCATGCCAAAGCTTTGGTGGCCTTTTCTTGTTGAGCAATCAACTCTTATTTCTAAAAATGTTCTTTGGTTTTAATCAGAGGGAAGATGGAAAATTGATTTTGAGGCCTCCTTGGTACAGTTCTGGGGAAAGTTGAGCCAGCTGATTCCCAGCAGGGGTCCCGAGGTTCTGATGATTACTGTCTTCAAGAATCAGAAGGACAGCAGCCTCTTCACCCAGATTTCGTAATGAGGCAACAAGAGGAGGCAGGCTGAGTTGTTAGGCTGTTCAAACCAGAGCTTTCTCAGGAAGTAGTGTGAGCATGAGAAACTTGTCTTAAAATAAAAGATTGCTTGTGATGCCCCTACAGTGTTCAGACCTCTTACAACCAGTGCCTTTCACCTTCATTAGGGACATCTCACTTTTATAGTTGAGGGACAGTGGAAGAATTAATGATGTATTAATCAGGACCCTTTCAATTGTAAGTGACAGAGAACACAATCTAAACTGATTTACACAAAAGGGAAATTTGAGGGCTCATTTAGGTGACACGTTCAAGGTCAGGGCTCTTTAAGGCACAGCTTGACAAGTGGCTAATGCCATGACACTAAGAATGGATTTCTTTCTGCCTTTTGCCTTTGTTTCCTGCGGTGTTAGCTCCATTCTCAGATAGACTCTTCCCTTCTAAGGGTAAGATGGTGGTAGCTGCTCAAGTTCAAATATGGTAGAAGAGTTTGCTTCCCTGATAGCTCAGACAAAATCCTGAAATTGAGTATCATTATTCCATGTGACCATAATCTGAACCAATCACTCTGACCAAATTTCACCTTCCAGAAGAACAATGGTGACATGCAGTGAGGAAATAGAGCATTTATCAAAAGGCAATTAGAGACCTGGACTGGAGTTACCTGATCTAGTCTTACCATTATGTGGCCTTAAGTAAATTAAGTTACCTCTCTGGGCCTAAATTTCTGTCTCTGTGAAATGGGGGACTAGATTACATCTAAGGGATGTTCCAGTTCTAATGTGATAGTTTTTGATTTATGGAATGTATCATCATTTGAGAGTTAAAGAGCTCCAATTATATCATCCATAAAATAATCTAAGAAGGGTTTCAGGTAGAAGTTGCCTATTTCACCCATGGAACCATGAAACCTAGAGGAAGAAGAGAAGGGGGAGGGGGCAAATTGACCATACCCAAATGGATTTAAAATTTGGGAGAGCTATCTAGCCAATGAAATTAGAGGCTGTTAAAAGAAGTTTGATGAATGAATCCTGGGCAACTTAAAAATAAGAAATATTCACTTAAAAAAATTCAGAAGCCAGTATGCACTGGTGACCACAATAGAAATTGATATCACATTGAACTGTGTCATTGTCACACAGGGATTGGGTGTCCAAAATGATGGGACTTAGTGTTCAACATAGTTTTCTTCAGTTATCTGGACATTTATCATTCATCAAGAATTTATTTATACCCTCTCTCTTCTGGAAAAAAATATTTCTTTGTAACATTTAACTGCATTGCATTTTGCATTTGTCACTCTTAGCATTGCTTCTACTATTGCCACCAAGTCCTTTCTAACATAAGGTCTTTCTCTTCTCCTTTGCTTGGGAGTGTTTTGTGTACATGTCAGTATAGCCAGTCTTGACTTGATCTCACAGCATTATCACCACTGTAGATTATTCCTTCCTTGTAAAATGATCCTCTTCCCTTGACTGTCTAGCTCACCTTACTGTCCTTCATCTCTCTGGATTTTTCCCTCAGTCCCTTTTTATACTCCTCTTCATTTGCTTATCCTTTAAATGTTGCTATTCTTCACACTGCTGATCTTGACCAACTTCTCATCCCAATTTTCACACTGTCCCTCTCTATGTAAGTATATTCACTCCTATGGTTTTAATTATCCTTCCTTTGCTGGGAACTCCTACACCTATGTTTCTGATCCTGGCCAAATCTCTTTCCCGAATTCTGGATGTATTTATTTATGAGATTTCTCTGCTTCAATGTTTTATCGCCACTTTAAACTCCAAATATCCAAAATTAAATTGATGAATTCTCCCCATTTCATCTTATGCACACCAACTTGGTTATCTTCATCCAAACTTTCCTATCTAAGCAAATGTCTCCACCATCCAATGGCCCAAGTAAAAAACCTAGAAGTCATTCTTATTGCTTCTGCCTCTACTACATCCAATCAGTATCCAAGTTTTGTGAATTCTGCCTCTTTTGTCTCTCCTAAGGTTGTGTGCGTCTACCTTCCAACTACCAGTACACTAATCCAAGGCTGGGGAACCTTTTCATGTTGGAAGGCCATATTAATTTAGCTATAATCAAATAAGGCCTCATTCAAGAAACTTCAATTAGATGTACTTAAAAATATACATTATTTTGTAAAAATCTAACTACTAGGTACTTAATAATTTCAAAAAATTAAAACTTTGTTAGTTTTAAAGTTAACTAACCTTTTAATGACTTTGCTGTGTCTGCTTTTTGTTGGAGAGCATTTGAATATTTGGTTACAGCATGGAGGTCCACAGTTTCTGTTGATCCTCTAGATGGGTATCAGTCATTTGTGACCTTAAGGGCATCTTGATTTGGGTTAGGTAGGAGAATGTAGTTTCACAGCAATAAATGGTCGAAAAACACAAAAGCATTTTTTGGACATGTTGCTGAACGCATGGGTATTCCACTGCATTTTTCCATATTTCAATTGGATCTTTCTTAGCATGAAACAATGATTTTGAAATGTCATCTACTGACAGCTCAACCAATTCCATCTGTAGTTCTTTAGATGCCTAGGTGATATCAGCTAGGTGAGGCTGAAATACTAGTTTGAGTGTGATGTCATGATTCTCAAAGTCAGTGAACTTTTCATTGTATTCTCCAATTAATAGGTCTATAACATGCACAGTTTGGGGGATGTCCACAAATGTAGCTCTGACATGGGCAGTGCATGGGCAATGTATATAACCAAAGTGTTGTACCCCCATAATATTCTGAAATAAAAGGAAAAAAAATAGGTCTATAACAGCTGCATATTCTTGAAATGATTCACATATATTATCCTGCTTATCAATGACCTTGCTAACTGGGGAAAATGTTCATCTAAAATTTCCTTTTGAAGAAGAAGTGTTTTGAAAAAAGTCATCTTTTTCCAAAGTGCTTTGATTTTTTGCCACATATCATATATAGACTTAGTTTTATCTTGCAAAGAAATATTTAAGTCATTTTGATTTGATGTGATATCACACAGAAATGCTGCATTGCTATAGAAATCTTCTTTCAATAATTCACATTGCTGATTCTGTTCTTCATAATATTTAACTATCTGTTCTTGCAGAGATAAAATTTTGGCTAACACCTGTCCCTTTTCATGTTGGAAGGCCTCATTAATTTAGTAATCAACTAAGGCCTCATTCAAGAAACTTCAATTAGATATACTTAAAAATATACATTATTTTGTAAAAATCTAACTACTACTATGTACTTTAGTGTACTTATGTACTGTGCACTTTAGAATGATATGGCAAATCCACACTGAATACCTTGTGGTTCAACTTTAGCATGTTACAAAACTGACAATGCCATGTTGCATGTGCATGAATATAGTTAACAATACTTATAACTTGTTGCAAAGTGTCACTTAAAATAGTAGCTTTAGCACAGAGACTTTGCTGATATAAGATACAATGAAAAGAAATAAGAGCATCTGGATCTGTTAATACATTTTTTATCTGTGCAAGAAACCCTTCATGTTTTCCTGTCATGGAAGGTGCACCATCTATACATACACTCATTAAATTTACTGAATTCAGTCCAACTTCACCACATTTATCCACATATGGCCTTAAGGCTGCAGGTTCACCACCCCTGCACTAATCCAAAGCCATCTGTAGCCACCATCATCTCTCACCTGTAGCTCTTCAGGAACCCACGAACTTGTCTCCTTGTTAGTGTTCCTCCTCACCCCACATTTTCTCAATTATTCTCCTCCTTGCTTCCAGAAAGTGCTTTCACAAATGCAGGAAGGCAAGTGAACTCTTTCTTGACCCTGCTTCAAAATTGTCAATGAGTGTCCATTGTTATTGGTATACCAAAAATAAAAAATTCTTAAAATACTCCTGCCTGGTTTATTTCCATCTACCTTCTCTTGTATCCCTTGCAACATTTCCTTCTTTCACTCCCAGCTCCAGTTATCCTGGAGATGGAAACCCTTTTATAAAAAATGGAAGTGTCAAAACAAATCAACACCCAATTTAACACATTAACTGCCATGTGAGTTGTATTTAACTCGCACTAGTTTTGAGCCTGGGACCTCATGAAGTACATGTAACTCACATGTCTCTTTACCCTGGGAGCCGTGTGCTGCACAGGCACCTCACGCTGCCATGCCGTAGCATACATGTTACATGATGGGTGGTCCCCTGGGCCAAAACCCTGTGTTGGTTCATGAAAATCTTACTTGTTGATGTTCTTATTGTTACAATTAATATGGACAATTTAATTGCATATAATTTATGTGCAGAAAACAATAAAAAATAACAAATTTTTAATTAAATTAAAAAGGATAGTTTTGTTTTCAAAGTTTTTGTTCTATTTTCATAATAAAACACTGTGGCTCCAAGGAAAAATTTTTTTTTCTAGTGTGGCATTCAATGTGTTAAACACATCAAGGGATTGATGAAATATTTTGTGTTTTTGATCAAAGCTAATAGCACATTTTAAAATTACATTTTAATCAAATTTTATTAAAATGCAGCATTTTATGGACCATTTTCCTCAAGCCATGAGATTATGGCAAGTTATCCTTCTTGGCAATGATTCTTAAAATGCAGGGTGTGAAAGAATCAACCAGGAAGTTCTTAACAAAGTAAAATCTTCTAGTATCCAGCCCTAAGGATGCTTACTCAATAAGTTTTAGGCTGGACCCAGGATTCTGCATTCTCATAAGCCCCCAAAGTGACTCTGATGCAGGAGGTCCAAAGATCACAGTTTGAGACAGTGTACGGAGGACCACTACTGTCCTGCTACCTCCAGGTGGGTGCCCACTCCTGACGGCTCCAGCAGTCTCTGAAAAAAAAACATATGCTTTAAGCTTCTTTTTATCCAACTCTTTCATCTTTCTTGTGTGTTTTAACTACTTTTCCTGGATAAGGGCTAAATTCCTTGCAAGCCTAGCTCTATTCTTGTCACAGCATGGTGTTTAGTCAATATTTGCTGCTCCTGTTACCATGGCTTCTTCTCCATGGGCTCATAGTCTTCACTTGTCTTTTCCCAGGATGAAGGTTGTTTTAGGAAATACATATGATATATAGATAACTAATATATTTAGTTTTTAAATCATATACTCAACAGCTTTTGAAGTAGACTTCCCTTCTGTTTTTCTCACTATCTCTGTCAGTCATTCATTTAATACATATTTAACAAGTGCTTTCTATTCTCCCAGCTCTGTGATGGGCACAGGTGGATCTAATAATGAATAAGCCAACCTTGGTCCCAGTTTCCACAGAGTTTCCAGTCCATCCACAGAGGCAATGAGGAAATAAGAGCATTGCACAACACATTCTTTAATTACAGCTTGGAGGTACCATGAAGAAAAGACTGTGGTGTGCAGTAACAGCAAATACTGTGGGGGCCATGCACACCCAAACACACCCACACACTGAGATTTTTCTTTTTCCTCCATTACTGCAGTCTTTTAGGGAAAAAAGACTCTCTTTGACCTAGACACTGGTTGATGTTAGATTTGGCAGTTTCTCAAGAATGTTGTTAGCTGCATGGAGTTGTCCTGAGCCCTGACATATCCTTCAATGTTTAGGGAGAAGCTTCAAATGGTGATACTTTTCTCACAGTTGTTTTACAAGAAAAAGCACCCAATGAAACCACTTTTCTGTTATAATATGATGCTGCAGGACAAAGAAAATATCCTTGAGGGAGGTTTAAACCTACACTCGCAGCATATGTGCTGTTTCCTCAGCCTAGAAAAGAGCATGTGTTATCTGCTGTGGCATCTACCTCTTTACACTGTACAGTCACAATAGTGACTCAAAAAGGCAGATGGCATGTGCATGTTACACATTCAGGGGGCACTGTGGGTAGGTGTGTTGCTTTTATTTCTTTTGGGTGGTACCATTTTCAGGCTTCATGATTCATGATGAGGTCTCCTGGAACTGGCCCCTCTCCCCGGGGGAAAAAGATTTATTTTTGGGGTGGGATGACTTAGTAATGTTTAAACCTTTGCAATTATATGATAATAATAACAACAATATGAAAATGTAATCATGCCTGAGTACTTCCTTTCATGAACACTTTCATGTTGCTGAAGGCTCTGTGCATCCCATACAGACGCAGCCCTTGCTGAGCACTGTGCTTCCAGCCAGGGCTGCTGAAAGCGGGAATGCCAGCACCTGTGTTTGCAGCCTTGTCCAGAGCAATGGCTCATTCTTGCCAGCTGGCTGGCTGCCAAGCCCAACGAGAGGGCATGCTGATTTCCAAATATAATGCTTTGCTGGAGCTGCAATCAAAGGTGTCCATGGTGAAGAGCCTTCGTCTTTCTTTTCTCTCTTCTTATACATTCAGGGGGGATCCAGCAGTGAAAACATGACCAACAAAAGACAGAGGTTCTGTGACAGTCTTTAAAACTCATGCAGATAGTTTTCAGACCTTAATTGTCTAAAAAGGACATGCATTATTAACTGAAATATTAGTTTAGGGCTGAAAATTAGTTGTAACTTTCTCATCCATCTGTTGGGTCTGTTGTTTTCTTCCTTTACAAGATTACAAAGTTCACATCTGAAAGACTTGGTTTGGGGGATTAGAGAAATCCCTGATTTTTCTGGGAAATGTATTAATAGTTTCTCATAGTTATGTATCAGTTTTAACAGTGAGGTAGCCCCATGAGTTATAAAATGCAAAAACTTTAAAAAATACTGAGCCAGCAATACTTTATTCATTGGGAATCTGTTGGTTGAAAGTGATAGCAAGCCAACTAATGTGGACTAAACCAAGAGATACATTTATTGAAAATCCAGGAATTAAAAAGTCCATCAGGTATGGCTGGATCCAGGAGTCCAAATTACATAGTCAGGGCTTAGTCTTTTTCCTTCCATAGCTCCACTTTTCTTTGTTCTCTGTTGTCTCATTACTAGACGTGTGATGACCCCTGGCGGCCCAGGCTTGCACATCCTTACGGCAATCAAATGCAGCTTTCTGGGTAGCCCTAGCGTTCACTTTGATTGAATTAATTTAGGTAACATCACCAATCTTTGAACCAATCACTGTGGTCAAGCAGATGGAATATACTCATTTTCCAGGCCTGGATCCCACGACTACCCTTGAAAATGAAAACAGGCATGAGGTTGGCTGATCAGCACCCCCTAACATACAGACATAAGGTTCAGGATGGATTATCGCCCAAAGGAAAATCAGGCTGCCATTTTCAGAAGATAGAAAAAAGGATGCTGGGCAGACAAAAACAGTCAATATCCATTACCCATATCATATTATAGAACACCCAAGAATGCTTCCTTGCAGATCATCCGTCCCCACTCTTGCCCTTCCCAACTAGGTTTGATCCGCTCTTCCTTCTTTCAGGGCCTTGAATGCACTGAGCTTCACCCTACCTAAAGTTTTCCTCACTTGCCTTGTATCAGGCAACTCCATATTTCCTGGACACACCCTTCATTTTCATGTTTCCAAGCTCTTACTCTTGCTTTTCCGCTCTCTTGTCCATATAGATTGTAGTTCTCTTCATCTTTCAAGGTCCAGCCCAATTACCACCTCTCTTCTCCCAACCCAAACAGACTTCATTGTTCCTTCCTCTGTTTCCCTCAGCTCTGTTGGAATAGCTGTCAACTTGTGCTCCAGTTAGGTATTTGTACATTGGTTTTCCCTAGTTTTCCAGCTAGTCTGCAAGCTCTTGGAGAATCTGAGCTGTGTCTTTTGCATCTTTATGTAAATACCTGGCAAAATCATATCAAAGTAGAACTTTAAGGAGTTTTCTTATTGAGGTAACTATCTTCAAAATTACCTTAATAAGCCTCTTGGAGTGTGTAAGTGAGCCAAATACTTTACATACATTTTTTCACTTATGCCTCACAAAATCCTGTAAGGTAGATACTATTTACTATCCTTCCTCATCTACAGATGAGGAAACTAAGACTCAGCGAAGTTATGTAGCTTGCCCATGGTTATCCAGCTAGTAAGTGCCAAAGCTGGGATTTGAATCCAGATCTGCTCAATCCTGAAGTCTGAGGGGTTAGCCACTGTGCAAACTGTCTCTTAGCCTGAAACTGTTTCCAAATGGGGAGTTGTTCAGATACCAATGGATGCACACACAAAAAAATGCAACTTCCCCACTCTGCCCCACCCCATACTATCCCCATTAGCAATAAATCCTGCTTTCTGAATATGGAGTTTTCCACAGCATTATTAAATGCTGATATATACACTTTGACAGTTTGTTAAGCACCTTTATTCCTGACTTTATTTATAATTGATTCCAGGTCTGCTGATCCACTCATGAGAACCCTGTCCCAAATGAAATGGAATGGTTCTTTCTATAATAAAAGTCCACACTAAAGTTGACAAGATTTTCCAAATGCATGCCTTCATAGAGATTGCATCTGTTCTTTCTTATGTAAACAAATCAGTCTGACTTGGATCCAGTAGGTGGCACTAAACTTTCCCCTCCTGGCTATGGCTGTAATCGGATATGGAATTGTTCTGTTACTAAGCAGCGGCATGCAATGTCATTGCATAGCTTCTACCGGCTAAATCATTCTAGATAGAGCAGAGTCCTTCCTCAACTTGCACTCCTCAACCTTCTCCCAGCCCTAGAGTAGGGTCGTATAGATTAAACACTGGTTCTTAGGTGCACAGGGGAAAGTGCAACCAGCCCTAAGTGTTGCAGTCTCCGTAAAACACCCTTCCAGCTACTGCCTCTTTGGCACTATGAGTTGCTTAGAGCTGATGGTGGGGAGGTGAACATAGAGGTGCATTGCAAGGCATTACGAGGAAAAGTACCTCAGACTCAGAATCTGCATTGGAGATGTAGGCTGTGCCAGGAAATGCTTTCTCTGCACAATCAGGACAGCTAGATGCCTTGACACAATTAGGGACAATATCTAGCCACTCAATCAACATTTCCTAAATCTCTTCTAACAATTCAAATCATTCTAGAAGCTAAAAAGGATATAAAGGTGAAAATAGCATGCTTTCTATATACCAGGAGCTTACCATCCACTAATAATGAATCTAATACCCATTGATTCAGCCAGTACTGAATTCAGGGCACCTACTGAGAAACTGGGAATAGAGTGCCAGACTACACAGGAATGTTTTCTGCCCTGATGAGCCTAGTGGAGAATACAGACATTAAACAAGTAATGACACAGTACTAGCATAATAAATGTCATGATAGTAAAGTAACAAATACTATGGAAACATATAGCAAGAAGGTCTGGGGAAGGGTGAGTCATGCAAGGCCTTCTAGAACAGATGATTTTAAGGGGAGATCCAAAGGTGAGTGGGCAGAATGGAGAAGGGGGAGGAGAAAAAACTGACTGTGGACGCGATGGCCTGGAGGCAGGGTGCAATGAGGCACCTTCAAACAACTGGAAGGAAGTCTGTGAATGTGGAGCTGAGTGGGCAAGGAGAAAGTGACAGAAGATGGGACTAAAATGATGTATTCAAGAGCAATGGGGAGCCATTGATGGATTTGTAAAAGATTAGCATCATAACATCATGTGTTCATTTGTTTATTTATTCAATAATATTTATTGCATGCCTACTATGTGCCAGTGTAGCAGGTGCTAGAAACTGTAAAAGAGATACAAATTACAATGAAAAAACTTTAACAAGTAATTCTGATTTAGGAAGAGGGAAGACAGGAAAGTCATCTTAGGATGAAAAATCCATTCATGCAATAAAAAGTTACTGGGTACCCTGGCATGTCTCAGGATCTGTTCTAGGCCTGGAGATTCAATGATGAATTCATCACAAGGAATATTCACTGTGTGCATTGAAGATCAGGGCAGGGGGTATAGCACACTGGAGGTGAGAGAGAAAAAGCACAGTCAGCTGAAAGGTCTGCTCTGGCAGATGCTGACAACATGGCACGGCACAAGCAAATAGTAACAAGGATCCAGGTGCTTTAGTGTTTACACTTTCATGTTTGTGATCCCAGTTTTTGAAAACTGACTGTGCCCCACTAAAAGGAACTAGGACTCCAGGGAGCATTGGCTGATTCCAGCTCTGGGAAAATGTACAAGATAAGCCTGGGCCATCTTTTTATCCCGGACAGCAAAGACACAATCAATGACTAATAAAGTCACATCAAAAGGACATAGGAATCCTCTTGAAGGATCTCTCAATAACCAAAGATGGGCAATTTGAACATAAAAA
This sequence comes from Daubentonia madagascariensis, assembly GCA_023783475.1. Taxonomy (NCBI): domain Eukaryota; kingdom Metazoa; phylum Chordata; class Mammalia; order Primates; family Daubentoniidae; genus Daubentonia; species Daubentonia madagascariensis. Next base: position 18,637,788 of record JAKFHU010002573.1, on the reverse strand, counting down.
CAAATAAGCTTTCATTGATAAAAACGTCAAGTAAATTTATAGAAAAAAAAATCTGTGTTTGTAATAATAGTATAAGAAAAGAGACAATCCTTCCCCCCAAATTCAAAAAGAGTCATTGGTCAACATCAGAAGTAAACCCTCACTCTGAAAATTGGCAATTAAAGGGAAATAATTAAACATTTATTTTTTCTTTCTTGGATAAGCAGTATTTCAAGTGTGACCAAGTAGCCCTAGTTAATGAAGAAAAGTACCTCTTTATAGAGCAATTCCAGCTAATAAATGTGAAGGATTGAAGAAATTACAAAATTAGGAGATTGTCATTTTGTAATTCCTAATGAAATCATTAATTTAGGCAAAGATTATCAATGAATAAAAACATTTAAAAATGTATGGAGAATTTTTCAATAGAAGGGTCAGGCTCTTACCATCTGAATTGATCAATTTAAGCATTATTTCTAGTGGGGAAACCAGAAATTTTTACCACTTGAAGCAAGATAAAATACGTAGCACCACCTATGAAGTATCCTTGGTAAGAAAGGTCAAACCTGACTAAAATTGAACCCTTAGAGCTAAATTTTGTTTGCAAAGAATACAGAATGTAGAGAAACAAGTGCCACCTTGAAGAAACAAGCAGAAAAATCAAGAATGTGAAATTTTCTAAACCATTTTTCCCAGTGAGACAATAGAATGAAAAATTAAATGATCTATATTAAAAGATCCTGAGAGATGTAACCAAATGTAATGTGCAGATCCTATTTGGATATTGTTTTGAACAAGTCAGTTGTAAAATGACATTTTGATACATCAGGAAACATGAATATAATGGAAAATTAAAGAAATCAAAAAGTTACTGCTAATTTTGCTAGGGTTGATAATAGCATTGTGGGTATGTAAGAAAATGTCTATGTTATATAGACATTTATAGAAATGTATACTGAGGTATAGGAGGGTGAAATAACATGAGTTCTGATACTTATCTGAAAATAGTCAAAAAAAAAAAGGAAGGTGTAGTATCTGAAACTAGTGTGTCAAAACCTAGGAAATTGTTGAATCTCGGTGTAGTATATAGGTGTTTGCTATACTGTTCTGTTATATTGTTCTCTCTTCTTTTGTATATGTTTAAAATTTCTCACGAGAAACCATGATGTGGCCTTGGGAGGTGGGTGAGACAGGGTATTCTCAACACACTGATGATAGAACTGTTGCCTTAGAAGCTCAAGTATTGGTGTGAGGTCCTGTAGCTACTAAGGGACAGAACTATGATTAGAACCCTAATTCCAAGTCTAGCTCTCCTTCCATAACATCTCTCACATTGCTTTTCTGGAGTGTGTTCAAAGGCCACCCTCTTTGGCTCAGGAGGTAGCTTTAGTGTTGGGAGTAAGCAGCTGCCATTTTGTTCCTTAAATCTTGCCCATTTCCCTAGAACTAGAAAAAAGGGCTGTGGTTTAATAATAGGTCCCTGGAGGGAGGTGGTTTCCAACTGCCGAACAGATTAATGATCAGGCATTGGTAAGGGGTCAGGCATTGGTAAGGGGTTTGTTAACTGGCTGAAAGTTAGACAAGGCCCTGGCTCTGGCCTTTCCTAAGCCACAGGCAAATTCCAGGTGTGCTGATCATCAACAAACATGTTTATACCTGCTCTCAGCTCTGGTGACCCTTCCTCAAGTATAAGAATATGAAATGCTTTAATGAGTATAAAAGAAACTTGGTTGCTTACAAGCAAAACTGCATGCAAAAGTTCACATTTAGATGGTGTCTATAATTTTCTTTTCCTGTATAACTAACAGGTTTTCTCTGGATCAGCAAAGAGGTGGAAGTGCTAACACGACTGACACATAACTAGCTTTACTTCCAGTAAAATGACACTAACTGGCATTACTGCCTACTGCATGGCAGGCACTCTGTGAGTGGCTTTCCAAAAGTTCACTCATTCAATTTAACGTAAATTTTAATTAAGATAAACAAAACAATCTGGGCACTGATTTTAGAAAACTCGAGGCCTAAGAAAGGGTTGAAAGTCTACCATTTACTTTTCCTTCTCCAGAAACCCAGGGAGAATGACTGCAGGGACACTAGGCACTTGAGATTCTGTAACCATAGATGAAACTGCTAGGCTGGTGCCCAGGGAGTTTGCACAGTACAGGGTTATATAAGGAAGATATAATATATAACTTACAGAAGGAAGATATAAGGAAGCGATTTCTGTTTTCTTTGGTTATAAAGGTGTGTATGCCTAGCTTGTGAGAACATTTGTTAGGCTGTGGCTGTGCAGACAATGGATGTCACCATGAAGAAAATCACAGGCTGAGTTAGTTTAAGAAGTTAAAATGTGATCACTGAAATGTAAGCTCCGGGAGGAACCGTGTCTGTCGTGTGTCGTTGTGTCCATGGCATCTAACAAAGTTCCTGGCCCAATAGATACTCAACAAGAATTTATTAAATGAATGACTGCATGAATATGAATTTGTTCTCCTTAAAATGTGGCCCAAACATTGGTTTATTCCATGCCAAGTAGACCACAGTCCAGCAAGCAGTAAGATGGAATTTTGTTTTTTGCAAACTGTAAATCACAGAAAGACACATATTCTTCCATATGTTATAAATTCCTTGGTCTTTCTCAAAGCCTGGCAATTGTGGGTAAAAATCTCTGCATGGTCCATCTCATTCACCCTATGAATTCAATTAATGCTGCAGGTTCGCCCTTCTCTCAAAATCATCCCTTTCCCAACCCAGAGGCTCAGCTGCTTAGCCTGAGATTTTGCAATTTCCTCTAATTTTGTCTTTTACCTCAGACCTCTGTGTTTCCAGAGTGTCCTACAGTCTATTCTGCATATATTTAATCATGTGGTGCCCAAATCCAAATTTCCTTGAACTCTCTATTGTCTAAAGAGTACTCAGTATGCCCAGCCTGGCAGGCTGCGTCATTGGAACCCTCTCTCCCAAACCAATCAGTCTTCCCAGCCTGCCCCAACAGGAGTCTATTCCAGCCAGACTGGGGCTCTGTCCTTAACTCCAGCCCCGGCAGTCCTTGAGCAGTCAGCAAAGCCCACCAGAAGGAATGAGGCAGCTGCACTCAGCTTTTTCATTTTCCCAAATGCTTAGGAATTCTGTTTAGCCAGAAACTCCACTTGTGATGAATCACAGTTATACACAAATTATATATACAGTCTTGACAACTCAAGTTCTTCACTGAATAATTCCACGCTAATTCCAACTATGTGAAAGTACATGTGCCACCTCATGTCCCATGCTTCCCTTCTGTGTTACTCAGCTCAGGCTGCCATAACAAAACACCATAGACTGGATAGCTTAAAAACAGAAATTTATTGCTCATGGTTCTGAAGGCAGAAGTCTCAGATCAGGGTGCCAGCATGGGTGGGTTCTGGTGAGGGCTCTTTTTCTGGCTTACAGACAGCTACCTTCTCTCTGTGTCTTCATGTGGCAGGGATAGAGCTCTGGTGTCTCTTCCTCTTCTTATAAGGGAACCATACCTTTGGATTCGGGCCCTACCTTTATGATCTCTTTTAACTTTACCTCCTAGAGGCCTTATCTCAAATACAGTCACATCGGGGCTTAGGGCTTCAATATATAAATTTGGGGGAATACAATTCAGTCTGCAGCACCTCCCCATTACCTATACCACCCACCATTCTAGTTTCTTGTGTCATATTTGAGCCAAAGCTTAAGCTACAAAAATACTCATGCTTTATTATAATTGGCCTGAAACCAAAAAGCTCAATATTAGAAATTTCTAATGAGTTTAATTTTTCAGCCAATCCTTTATTTGTGGTTTACCAGGGCTCAGTGAGATCTGACACTTCTTGCAATTTATAGAAATGTTCTACCAGAGCAGTGGTTGAGCCCAGCGATTAGGGCACCAGCTGTGGCATCAGACCTATTTACAATGACAGGCTTTTGTCCTCCCTTCACCAGTATACTCAGTCTCCTTATCCTGATCTATTTGTTTTCTATTGTGCTTATAGTCTTCTAATGTGTTCTATAATTTACATATTTAATATATTTGATATCTTTCTTCCCACCTAGAATGTAACTCAACAGTGCCATCATTTTTAACTATTTTGTTCACTGACATATCCCCCATGATTAAAACAGTACCTGACACATAGTAAGTGCTCACAAAATTTTTCTTGAATTAAAACATATTTGAATGAGGGCTCAGTGATGGTTAATTTTATGTGTCAACATGATTGCGTCACAGGGTGCCTAGATATTTGGTCAAACATTATTCTGGGTGTGCCTGTGAGGATGTTTCTGGATGAGATTAACATTTGAATTGGTGGACTGAGTAAAGAAGATGACCTTCCTTAATGTGGGTGAGCCCCACCTAATCAGTTGAAAGCCTGAATAGAACAAGTAGGCTGACCCTCCCTGGAGTAAGAGAAAATTCCTCCTGCCCTACTGCCTTCAAACTGGGACATCAGTTTTTTCCTGCTTTTGGACTCCAGCTGAAACATCAGCTCTTCCTGGATCTCAAGCCTATCAGCCTTGGAATGGAACTACACCATCAACTCTCCTGGTTCTTAGGCCCTCTTACCCAGACTGGAGGAACTGTACCATTGGTTCTCCTAGGACTCCAGTGCGATGATTGCAGACCTTGGGACTTGTCATGCTCCATAATTACATGAGCCAATTCCTTATAATCAACATATTTCTCTCTCTCTCTCTCTCCCCCCTCCTCCCCACCCCACCCCCCACACACATACACACACACACACACACACACACACATCCTATTGTATCTGTTTCTCTGGAGAATTTTTACTAACACAGATTTTGGTACTAAGAGTGGTTTTAGAGGAACAGGATTTTAAAAATGAGTTTTCTGAATTTGTTCTGAGGTTTCTGGAGTTGGCTCTTTAGATTACATTTAAAGATGCTAATAACTCTATTTTTAGTAGTAAAGAGAGCACTGATAGTTCATGGTATAATCTAGCAATAGAGATATGCAAAATATCACCATTGCATATGCCTAATCAACCACTTCTAAGATGCAAGGAGTTGGGTGACACTGTATATGATACTTTTAAACATGTTTCTCAAACTAATGAATATAATGAGATTGGCTGGCTGCTCCTAATATCACTGGACAAAGTGGGGAGAGAAAATGATAAACTCAGGGATTTGAATTCCCAGCTCAAGCACTGCATAAATGACCTGAAAGCTTCTATGAGAAACTTGAAGGAGACTCTTATCTCCTGCATCTACAGGGCTGAGACTTCTGAAAATCAAACCCAGAATCTCATCCTGCAACAGGCTGAATTACAATGCAAGTTGAATTCCCAGCCTCATTGGGTGTCTACTGTTAAAATGAGGGCATTGATTGGGAAGCAATGAGATTCTGAAAGTTGGAATGGGGTGTGTGAAAATGCTCTGATAAATCTGGTGACATTGAACCTCTAAATTCTGATGAATCTTCTGTGCCAGTGGGAGAGGTCTCTCTACTGCCCGTGGAAGGAGGCTTCCCACACATATCCAAACAGATTAACTCTTCATTGCCTGAAGAAACTGCAATGCCCCTCCCCAGGCAGTTGACATGCAAGACAATGCTGAATCTGCTCAGGACACGTTCTTACCACTTGTCTTTGCTCTAAACCTATAACTGACTGAAACCTCAGCAGGCCCTTAAAGGTGAGATACAAAGTGTGACCCATGAAGAGGTGTTCTGCACTCCAAAATAACTGCTTGAGTTTTCTAATATATACAAACAGAAATCCAGAGAACATATGTGAGAATGGATTTTAAGGGTGTGGGATAATGGTGGCTCAGGGAATTAGAAAGGACTCTAACAGTTTGGATGGTTGGTTGGATGAAATATGGACCAATAGGTGGTCCATAGTCAGTGAATTAGAAATGCTAAACCTGCCTTGGTTTAACATAGAGGAAATAACTCAAAGGCTTAGAGAGATTGGAATGTTAGCACGGATTTCTCATTTAAGACCTACTCACTCATTCTGGAAGGGTCCAGAAGACATACCTTTCACTAATACTGTGAGAAATATATTTGTGAGGGGACCCCCAGCATCCTTGAAGAGCTGTGATTGCTCTTGTCTGTAGGCCAGACCTCGCAGAACTGCAGTCACCAAATTGGGAAGCCTAAATGCAATGGGAGTAATTGGATTCTAGAGTGGCAGGGGCTTTGTGGAGGCACTCAATCACCAAAGGCAAGGTGGACGGGGTGGATGCATTTACTGGAATAGACAGAAGAGCAGAATGGTTTGACTCACATAGACTCATGGTGTTGGCTACTTGGTCCTGGCGTTCCAGAGGGAAATAGATAGGAAGCCCATTAAATTCTTGCTTGATCTGTATAAGCAGAAAAGTTGTAAGTCAAGTGAATAAAATTCTAACCTGAATCATAAAAACAGAGAGTTTAGAGCCCCTCAGTGAATTCTCAGACTTGGACCAGTTTACAGACTCAGAACTCCTTAAAGAAGAACCCTAGTACACTGCCAAAAATTTATATTGTTAATCTTTCTCCTAGCCTTCTCCAAAGGGACCTATGGACTTTTACCAGTGTAGCTTGCACTGGGGAGAAGGAAATAAGCAGACTCTTCAGAGACTAATGGACACTGGATTGGAACTCACATTAATTCCAGGAGGTCCAAAATGTCACTATGATTCACCAAAGTAGGGGCTTATGGAGATCAGGTAATAAATGTAGCTTTAGCTTGGTTCATCTCATAGTGGGCTCAGTGGGCCCCCAAATACATCCTGTGATTATTTTACCAGTTCCAGAAGCATAATTGGAATAGACATACTCAGCAGCTGACAGAATCCCCATACTGGTTCTCTGCCTTGTGAAGTGAAGGCCATGATGGTGAGAAAGGCCAAGTATAAGCTACTAGAATTACCTCCACCTGGGAGAATAGTAAACCAAAAGCAATGCTGCATTCCTGGAGGGAATGCAGAGATTAGTGCCACCACCAAGAACTTGAAAGATGCAGGGATGGTGATTTCCATCACATCCCCCTTCAACTCCTCTATTTGGTCTGTACAGAAGACAGACACATCTTGGAGAAGGGCAGTGGATTATTGCAAACTTAACCAGGTCATAACTCCTATTGCAGCTGTTCCACCAGATGTCATTTCATTGCTTGGGCAAAATGACATATCCTCTAGGACCTGGTATGTAGCTATTAATCTGGCAAATGTTCTCTCTCTCTCTCTCTCTCTCTCTCTCTCTCTCTCTCTCTCTCTGTGCCTGTCAATAAGGACCACCAGAAGCAGTTTCCTTCAGCAAGGCCAGCAATACACCTTCACTGCCTACCTCAGGGGTGTATCAAGTCTCCAGCCCTGTCATAATTTAGTTCACAGGAGTCTTGATCACTTTTCCCTTACAAGATATCATGCCGGTCCATTACATTGATGATATTATGCTAATTAGACCTAGTGAGAAAGAAATAGCAACAACTCTAGAATTATTGGTAAGATATTTGCATAACAGAGGGTAGAAAATAAATATGATATAAATTCAGGGCTTCTACCTGAGTGAAATTTCTAGGAATGTGGTGGTATGGGGCATATTGAGATATCTCTTCTGAAGTAAAAGATAAGTTGTTGCATCCAGCCCCTCCCACAACCAAGAAAGAGGCACAATGCCTAGTGGGCCTCTTTGATTTTAAGACAACATGTTCCTCACTTGGGTGTGTTATTCTGGACTATTTACTGAATGACTCAAAAAGCTCTTAGTTTTTAGGTAAGTGGGGGAGATCAAAAGAAGAGAAGGTCCTGCAGCAGGTCCAGGCTGGCATGAAGCTACTCTGCCACCTGGACCGTATGATCCAACAGATCCAGTGGTGCTTAGAAAATGTCAGCAAACAAATAGGAATGCTTCTTGGAGCCTTGGGCAGACCCCATTAGGGGAACTGCAGCATACACCCTAGAATTTTGGAGCAAAGCCCTACCATCCTCTGCAAATAACTACTCTTCTTTGAGAAAGAGCTCTTGACCTGCTATTGAGCCTTATTAGAGGCTGAACACTTAACCATGGACCACCAAGTTACCTGAGCTGCCCATCATGAACTGGGTGTTATCTGACTCACCAAGTTACAAAGTTGGGTGTGCACAGGAGCACTTCATCGTCAGATTGAAAAGGCATGTACATGACTGGGCTTGAGCAGGCCCTGAAGGCATAAGTAAGTTACATAAAGAAATGGCCCAAATGCCCGTGCTCCATACTCCTGCTGCACTGCCATCTCTTTCCCAACCTGCATCTACAGCCTCATGGGGCATTCTCTACTATCAGTTGACAGAAGAAGTGGAGACTCGGGCCTGGTTTACAGATGGCTCTGCACAACATGCCAGTACCACCTGAAAATGGACAGCTGCAACACTATAGCCTCTTTCTGGTACATGCCTGAGGACTGTGGTGAAGGGAAATCCTTTTAGTGGGTGCACCTTCAAGCAGTGCACCTAGTTGTTCACTTTGCTTGGAAAGAGATATGGTCAGACATGCAATTATATATCAGTTCATGGGTATGAATTCCACTAGAAGACTCAACAATAATTCCATTGAATTAGAATTTAAGACTACCACCCAGCTGCTTTGGACTCCTCATGCCTTTGAATCAGCAGGCAATTCAGTGGTTTCACTGGGTGGTCAGGGCCTTGAAAGGAATGTGACAAGAATATTTGGGGAAGAGGTATGTGGATAGATTTCTCTGAATAGGAAAGTAACTTGAAGATATTTGTGTCCCGTGTGATGCTAACCAAAGGATAACCTCAGCAGAGGAGGAGAGAATGACCCATTCTGTGGATACCAGTCAGCCTCTTTCCCCAGCCACCCCTGTCATCACCCTGTGGGCACATGGACAAAGTGGCCATGGTGGCAGGAATGGAGATTACGCATGGGCTCAGCAACATGGACTTTCACTCTGCGAGGCTGACCTGGCTACAGCCTACGCTGACTGCCCAGTCTGCCTACAGCAGAGACCAATACTGAGTCCCCAGTATGGCACCATTCCCTGGGGTGATCAGCCAGCTACCTGGTGGCAGGTTGATTACATTGGACCTCTTCCATCACGGAAAGGGCAGTGTTTTGTTCTTACTGGAATAGACACTGATTCTGAATATGGATTTGCCTTCCCTGCACACAATGCTTCTGCCAAAACTGCCATCTGTAGGCATACGGAATGCATTATCCACCATCGTGGTATTCCACACAGCATTGCTTCTGATCAAGGAACTCACTTCATATCAAATGAAGTATGGCAATGGGCCCACGCTCATAGAATTTATTGGTCTTAACATATTCGCCCTAATCCTGAAGCAGCTGGCTTGATAGAATTGTGGAATGGCCTTTTAAAGACTCAATTACAGCACCAGCTAAGTGACAATACCTTGCAGGTGTAGGGCAAGGTTCCCCAGAAGGTTGTATATACTCTGAATCATGGTGATGTTTTTTCCCATGGCCAGGAATTGGGGTCCAGAAGTCAAGGGGTAGAAATGGGAGTGGCCTAACTATCCTCCTTAGTGACCCACTAGGAAAACATTTTCTTCCTGTTCCTGCATCCTTATATTTTCCTGGCAAAGAGGTCTTATTTACCAAGGGAGAAATGTTTCCACCAAGAGACACAACAATAATTCTGTGGAACTGGACGTTAAGACTGCCACTTGGCCATGTTGGGCTCTTCATGCCTTGGAATCAGCAGACAAAGAAAGGAGTTACTATGTTGGCTGGGGTGATTGATCCTGACTACCAAGGGGAAATAGGATTACTACTCCATAAAGGAGGTAAGAAAGAGCACGTCTAGAATACAGGAGATCCCTTGGGGCATCTTTGTATTACCATTATCTTGTGATTAAGGTCAATGGAAAACTGCAACAACCCAATTCAGGCAGGACTAGTAATGGCCCAGACCCTTTAGGAATGAAGGTTTGGCTCAGCTCACCACGTAAAAAATGACCAGCAGAGGTGCTTGCTGAAAGCAAAGGGAATACAGAATGTACAGTGAAAAAGGTAGTTATAAATACCAGTATGGCCATGTGACCAGTTATAGAAACAAGGGCTGTAATTGTCATAAGCGTTTCCTTGTTATTTTGTTATTAATATGTTTTTGTGTGTGTGTGTGTGTGTATATACACACATATATATATTTTGCAAATATCTTTGTTTTCTTTCCTCTTATTCCTTTATCATCTAGCATAAGATGTATTGATTTTATATTGTAGTATTGAAGTATTGTTCATTTCACACTGTAGTATTTAAGTTTCAGGATATAAAGAAGAAAAGTAAACATCACTCAAGGCCTTTACCTCCTCTTCTGGGGAAGGGATTAATGTGTTTTCAGTTGTCAGCAGGATAGTTGTATGTGTTAGGCAGAATTATGACCTCATTATTGTCTTTATTTGGAGATTGAGTAAGGCTTAAGAAGACGCATATGGTTGTAAAGTTGATAAGGGATGGACTTGTGATGGTTAGTTGTATGTGTCAACTTAACTGGGCCACAAGGTTTCCAGATATTTGGCCAAACATTATTCTGGGTGCATCTGTGAGAGTGTTTCTGATGAGATTAATATTTGAATCAATAGACTGAGAAAGCAAATTATCCTCCCTAATGTGGGTGGGCCCCATCCAATCAGTTGAAGTTCTAAATAGATGGAAAAAAAAAGGGTGACCCTCCCTGGAATCAGAGGGAGTTCCTCCTTCCTGACTGTCTTCAAACTGGAACATTGGTTTTATCCTGCCTTTGGACTTGAACTGAAACATCAGCTCCTCCTGGGTCTCAAATCTGCCAACCTTGGACTAGAACTACATCATTAGCTGTCCTGGATCTCTGGATTTCCAATTTTTGGGATTTGTCAGCCTCCAGAATTATTTGAGCCAACGCCAATTCCTTATTAGAGAGAGAGAGAGAGAAAGAGAGAGAGAGAGAGAGAGAGAGCCATCCTATTGGCTCTGTTTCTCTGGGGACTGCTGTCTAATACAGACTGTCTTTCACTTTTCTATAGATTTGACCTTCTTCTTCCCTGCTTTTCTCTTACTCCCCCACACCCCCATGTCAATTTTTGGCCCAGGTTAAGTGAGAACAAAGAGAACCTGACTAACTAGAGCATGGAGCACGGCCCTCCTTCTCGTCCCTGCCTTGCTTCTTAATCAAACACCTTTGGCCCCACTCAATAGCCAAATGTCTAATATGTACCAAGAGCTACCAGAGGGGTAATTCAAATTTTACAACCACCTAATAAGGAAGACATTGCCATCTCTGATGGGCAGATAAAAAGACAGACGCTCAGAGGGTTGAGGTCATGATCCCAAGGTCATCACTGAGGAACTCTATCACTTTCTGGTTATAGGACCTTAGGTCAGTTGCTTAAATTCCTTTTGTCTCAAATTCCCCATCTGTGAAATGGGACAATGAGATTACCACACCAACTTTTAGGACTGTTGCAAAAATTAAAAGAGTTATTATATTATTAACTTATGTATCATTATACGGAGAGTGGTGAGAACAGAACCTGGAACATAAAAAGCCCGTCGTTTTAGCTTTCATTATTCCCATCTCAGAGCCTCCATTCCCTGGACCATGTAAGTGGGAGGTTGGACAAGATGAGCTCTGGGTGACCCATCCATCTTGAATGTTCCAGGATTCAGTCTCCATTTTTCCCTTGAGATTTCTCCTACAGAGGTGGGTGGTGGGCGGAGGGTGGATTTAGTTGTCACGTGGCTCCATCCCTCCAGGAACCTCTGCAGCGCCACCAAAGCAAGTGGCCTTGCCACACGCACTGCTCTCACTCCATTCTCTTTCCCTGGTGCTGACTCACCGCGTTGATTGAACAGACTGCCACAGTCTTCCCTTGGCCTGGGAGTCCTGCTGGAAGACATCCAGGCACCTTTGTTCTCCTGGGCTGCAAGTCCCTCCTTCTCTCTTTTTATCAGCAGAGGTTTTAATGTAAAGTATCATGTGTGCCGTTTATGCTTTTATTGATGCATACATTTATTCAAAGCTGATGCTCCCTTTGGTAAACTGTCAAATACCGTGATTTTATAGGAAGATGTTTCTGACTGTACCTACTTAAAGGAACAGAAAAGCTACTTTCTATAATTACCTTCAAATTCAGGAGAGAATTTTACCTGCACCCTTTATGAGAAGCTGAAAGAAACTAGTGCCTTTAGCTATCTCCCCCTGGCTTTCAATGGGTTCTGGAAAAATTGTATTGGTTCATGCTCAGAAACTAGTAAAGAGACATGAACAAAATGAGAAAAAATGGTTCCTTGTGGGCTTCCTATTTCTCTCTCACTATTTTTTTTTACAAAATGCAATACAGTTCCACCTCTGGATGTATGCCCTTTGTTCAATATTATTGCCTTGGCCACCTGCCTTGAAATGGTTCTTCAAGGGTTTTGATAAATCAGTTGCAAAGGTGTCTAGTTTCACTGTAACATCTGTAAGTGCATTTTCTGAAAGTTGCTTTCTATGCTACCTAAAGAAATTCACCTCAGTGAGTCTTAGGAGACCCCTAAAATCAGCTGCAATGTATCAGAAGGGGAGAGGGAATGATTTTTCTCTCCTAACTTTATTTTATTTTGGAAAGTCACAGAGGGTGTTTAAGAAGAAGGAAAGCAAATAATGAAAAGAAAATGGTCATTTTGAGAGACTCTTCCACAACTGCCTTTTTTTTTTTCTTCCAATACTGTGATACTAAGAAGTTTAAATGTGGCCTTGGGGACGTAGCTTGGATTCTTTATCAGCTATTCACTCCCTCTAAGGTACTGCCTTTTATCACCTCAGCCAGGTGAGTGAGGGGATGCTGCAGGGACCTATAGACACTGATCGCTCCCCCGCCAGCTGATGTTGGCATTTCTCACTGTGCAAGCTCACCTCTAGGGTCATAGGACAGGGCTGCAGAATCGATGGCCACTGGCAAGGTTGGAAGGAATGAGGGGTGGTATCTTATTCTCCAGGGCTTCCAGAGGATGCAAGTATATAGTACGTACCCACCAGATCATCCAAACCAACCTAAGAGCATTGGTGTGCAGTGGAGGTCTGTAGAACTTTAACCAGGTGACTGGTTTATACCAAATTATCTAGACCTTCAAAACTCAACCAATCTCAGGCTGGTCTGTGGTTGTCCAATTGAGGGGTCCATGGGGTAAGACTATCCAAATAGGTGGGAACAGAATTTTTCCTTGAACAAAATAGAGATCAGTGGTACTGAGAAGATAAGAATCCGGGGCCAGGGAATTAGGCAATCCATGGCGACTGGAAGGAGGGATTTTCTTCTTGCTCATGCCAGGCTAGTGAGATGGGAGGAAGCTTGGCCATGCAGACACAGGCTGAGAGCAGAAGGCACCACCCAAGCTCCTCTCTGAGGGAGTAACAGCAGTACCAGTAGGGCATCTGTTCTCCAGGCTCATCCTTGAATCTAAGCTCCAGCTCCCCCAAACAAGGTCTGAGTCTCTGGATGAAGTAGAGGGGAGCGTCTTTCTGGGAACTGCGGGCAATAGCTATTCCTAGACACAGCTTATCACTGATGCTAAAATCTCTCCTGCGTCAGCCACCAAGTTGCACCGGTAAGCTCAGGGAACATGCCTCCATGTTGTTGTTGAATTGCAAGAGTTGATTGCTGAGAGCTAAAAACTCCAGCAGGTTTGCTGTGTCACACCCTTAATTTGCATGCTGTGGGATGCAATGACTGGCATTTGGGCTATCCAGAGCTCAGCCATTTGCATATTGGCCTTGACAGGGGCAACTGAATGCTAATTTTCCCAGAAGGTGTCTGCAACATTTTTCTCTTCCTGCTCTTTTTCCTCTGCCTCACTTTCCTCCTCTTCACAATTATTATAAATAATACAATTATTATTTATTGAGTATAAACTATTCATTGGCATGCCAACAAGGCCACAAACTCAGCACATCTGTAACTGAATCCATGAGCTTCCTCCTCTGGCCGACTTCTTGCCTGAATTATCTTCCTGCACTGCCAGTCTTTCTCCTATTCACCTATTTCTGACTTGAAATTTCAGTATCCCTTTTGATTTGTTCCTCAACTTGGTCCTGCAGTCACAAACTTCCTCTGTCTTCTGCCTTTACAGTATCTCACCTGCAAGCCTTATTTCCTGGTATCACAACCCTTAAGAAAGTTCTTGCCTTCCTTGCTGCCAGAAGGCAACTTCCTAGAAAACCAGTGGGAGTTCTCCCTGACAAAATTTCCCCCAGCTCTAATAGATTCTGCACGTTTGCCACACAAATAATTCTCCCATTGCACAGAACACATCAGTTCTGTGTTCAAAACCTTCAATAACTCCCCTTTGCTTTTAAAGTTAAATCTAAATACAGTTGATTCTCATTAGTTGTAGTAGTTATGTTCTATAAAGTCACTGCAAATACTGAATTAGTGAATACTGAACCGTTGCTCCCAGGGGAAATAAAGAGTTAGGTTCCTGAAAGCCTCTGGTCACAGCATTTTCATTAACCAATCAATATATAACCTTTTTTTAAGTGTTTTTGTTTAAGGACATCTTATTTAATATATGTTATTGATTAATTAACATTGAGCTCATGGTGAAAAACATTATAACTCATGCCTGATGAAGCTTGTCTAACACATGTATTTTCCCTTTGAAGCACATCACCGCTCTTGCACTTAGGAACACCAGACAGCACTTTAGCGCTACATTTAGGTGCCATTTTAAACAGTGACATCCTCAATGAAAAGCACAAAAGTGCAAATTACATAGCACTCGATATACTGTAAAGAGGACACTTGTTTATAGTATGATAGCTAATACAAGATGTGTTCATTTGATGTGATAATCATTACACAAATCATCACATTGCACGCCTTGAATATATACAACCTTTGTCAATTACATATTTTAAAATAAAAAAATTAAAAATTTTTTTTAAAAAAGACAAAGCATCAATTTATTTGACCTTTAACCTCAGCTGAGAATGTGCACATCAAATGACAAATTTTTTGCCATTCTCTGTGTGCCTGCAAATGACCATGAAAGTGTCATATGGATTTGGGGGTTAGAAATAAATTTTAGTGAGTAGGTGAATTTTGGACTACAGTATATGTAAAGAATGAGGATCAACTCTACCTCATCCTGGATTCCAGAGCCTCCAACAATAAGGTCATTTGCTCTCTCTCCAGTACGATATCCCATTATTTCCCATACTTTACTCCTGCTAAAATACTCAATCTTTCTGCCTTCATGCCTCCCTCCGTTAGTTGCAAAGTTAAGAACTCTTTGATTACAAGCAATGGAAAAGGACTTGGACTGACTTAATAAAAAATAAGGAAGTTGGAGTGTATTGACCGGAAGGGTGGCTCATAGACTCAAAGGAAGAACAGAACAATCAGGAGTCATGAAATCTACGCACCAAGACAACTCGGAGATCTAAGCACAAGGAGCCCATGAACCTTCTTCTAAGAGGCTGTCTTCAAGATGACGTCACCCCAGCTAACACCCTGTTAGCCTCTTTAACTTGTGCCTTCGTGTTCCCAATTCTTAGGAGAGACGATGTGATTGGGCTAGCTTGAACAAGGCATCACTTAGCCGCGAGGGGCTCAATCCTAGTGACTAAAGTAAGGCGGCAGATGATTGGCCTTATGTGGCTCACCTGGTTGCCACTGTAGCTAGTGTGGCGGAGTCTGCTATCAATATAAGACTGGGATTGGTGCTGCCCAGATAAAGGCAATAACTGCTCCATTTGTTTTCCCTTCCCAACTTCATAGTCCAGAATTCTTTTCACCCTTCAGTACCCATCTAAATATGACTGCTTCTACAGTGCCTTTGCTCATTCACCTAGAAGGATGTGGTTTTCCTTTTTCCCTTATTTAAACCTAGTAGTACTTGATATTTATCTTTTGGCTTTCATATTCAGCCCTGTGTTATGGCTATATGTGAACCTTTCTCATTTATTCAGTAAATATTCATTAATTACTTACTGTGTACAGGGATTGTGCTAAGCTTCTCCTCCTCTGGGTTCCTAGAGGGCAGGGACTATAACCTGTTCATCTTGAAGCACTTGTAGAGACTAGAGACTGATAATGGGCTCAGTGGATTCTACACGGAAAACAGCCACAACCAAGTAGATTGAGTTTATCCAGGAACAAGTCCTCTTGTGAGGGCCATGCAACTTGGTGTAGTTAACTACTTGGTCAACATTATAATAGATGCCCTGTATAAATGCATTGATGTTATATTTATTTACCTTAAGAATGACCCAGCTAGAAGGACTAGATGTAATATTTTAACTATGTAATGTATTACATAGCTGAAAAAAAATTTATACACATGTACACACACATAATCAAGTTATAAACTAAAGAAAACTTAATACTTAGTTAATCTTAACTCTTAATAGTAGATAATTCTAATGAAAATACAGATATATCTGAGCCCTTGAATTTAGTGAATCCGCAAAAACAAACAAATTAGAGTACAATGGATAAGAAAGTATAGAAATGTGTCAAGGATCATGTAGATTTGACTTAAATAACTGTGATAGAAGCTATAAAATTAGACAAACTGCCCCAGGGAATGATTTTCCCCAATTGGATGCTCCCTCTTACGTCTGCCCACACTCTGCATTTCTTCATGGACTATAGGATTGGAATCCGGGCTCACAACAAAAGACTTGTGCAAGTTATCAAGAATGTTCAAAGCTCTTTTCCAAGACAAAGGTATATCCTTTCTCCCGCAAGCCCGTGATGAAGTAGGATGTGCTCTGGACAAGACAAGGCCGCATCTTAAACTCCCAGCCCAGCAGGACAACTCAGCCCCTCTCATCCCTGGCCATTTAGAACAGACTTTGACTGATAGTCCTAACTGTCTGCATTCCCTGAAATTTTACTTTCCCAAATTGACTGCAACTCAATATCAACCAAAGACTGCTTGAAACAGCTGTAATTTGTGAGAAAGGGCCTAATGGACGTGTTAAGAAATGTCTTCTTTCTTCTAAGTTCTCTAAGTACAGTCCCTGTTGTAAAGCAAAGCAAAAATGCCTTGGTGGATTTATACCCCTCTTAACTTTTACAGACACTGGCCCAAGAAACATTTATTTTTAACTGCATTTCTGTCTTCTTTCCTTCAAATTTTTCCTCAAATGTATTGCCCACTAGATACCCAATGTCTTTTATGTAAAACATCTACAAGATAAATTCCTCTTTCTATGGCGTTCAAAGAAAAAGTTTGTCACTGCAGAGTGATTCTGATGTTTTATTTTGTTTTGCTTTTTTTATCAGATAATAAACATCATGCAAACCAATGTTTCCCTTCTTGTCTTGGTTTCCAGAAAATTCATGGCAGAATTCAGTTATTGAGTTCAGCTATTGTAAACTTCTGCGAGATTAAGAGATTTGTACCCTCCTTTTTCCTCCCTTTATTGCTTTATTTTTTGTAGTGTTTAATTTTTGAAGCTGCCTCAAATGCTTTTATAATAGATGGGGGATAAACCTTAAACTAACACAGATCAGAATTTGTGCTCCTTCCTGATTTAATTCAAACTCCTGTCAATATCCAAAATTAAGAATAATATATCCTTGAGTACTTATTCAAGTGCTATTTGGCACTAGGGAAAGGGGCGGCTTGCGGGGGAAGTCTGTGTCTTACTTTCTTGGAGATGAAGCCAGAAAGAACATTTGTCTGAATATCAATAACAATTAGGTCTTAATTATAAGGATATGTTCCAAGTAACATTCTGCTCCCAAAGGGGTAGGTTGGGGTAATTTGAGCCACGGATTTATTTTGCCATTTACCATGAAAGTCATGCTGAGGTGGATACTAAACTTCAAAGTGATGAGGTGGAGTTATTGATGCAAATTATCCTGAACTTGCATCAAACTTTTGAAGGCTGTTCTTGGTTAATTAAAGCCAAACTTATGGAACAGGAACATTATGTGCTTATTGTTCTATGACATTATTATTGCAGGTAATTATTTATGTAATCCATAATTATATAGTAATAATTTATTGAATAAGGTTAATCAGATCTTTTAACTCTGATATGATTTCAAACCCTTACGTAGCCTTTCTTGGCACTTAGGATAAAACTTGAGTTCCCTACCATGGCCTATAAGCCTGACATGATCTAGCTCCTGCCTAGTTCTGCAGCTTCATTTCTGTCCACTATCTTCTGCCTCACTATGCTCCATTCATACTGTGTTGTTTCTTTCTGTTCCTTCAGCTTTATAATCTCTTTCCCATTGCAGATATGCTTAATGCTCCCTGTACCTTCCCATTTTCTCATGTTTGGCTCTTCCAATATCAGCTAAAACAATATTCCTTCCTCTAAGAAGATGTCCAATCACAACACTTTCTTATTTCCTTTTTAGTATTTGGCACATCTGTTCTTGTTTATCATCTGTTGCCTCCAGTAAACAGGAAGCACCATGAAGGCAGTAATGTAGGCACAGTTACACCCTTGTACCTAGCTCAGAACCCTGTTCCTCTTCTTAAATTACTTTGTGGATGGATACAATTGGATCTCCCCAACTCTCAAATGATAGAATAATCCACAAATCAAACACCACAGCATTTTAGGACTGGAATATCCCTTAGAGGTAATCTAGTCCTTCATTTCCCAGGGAGAAGAATTTAGACCTAGAGAGGTGAAGTAACTTACCTAAGGCTATACAAAAGTAAAACTAGTCCGGGGCTCTAGTCTAGGGTTCTACTTACATTCCAATAACTGCTTCATTTTCTCACTAAATGTCATCATTGGTCTTCCAACAGTTGAAACTTAGCCCATTCAGGGTGATCAAACTGTTCTGGGTTGCCCAGGACTTTGGTGGTTTTAACACTGAAAGTCCTGTGTCCCAGGGAGTCCCTCTGTCCTGGACAAATCAGATTTTCGACCCTAAAAGGCCAGTAGGTGTGTTGTTACTTAGTCTGCAGTGTGAATGTTGATGAATCCTCCCTCCTAGCATATGTGTTTCTACCAAGAAATGAAGAACATGAGTAATACATACTCCTTTTGATAGCAATGGGCATTTCCTCACAAGCTATAACTAGCTATGGGCCATCCACAGAAAATCGAAAATCCCAATGTCATCAGACAAGCTTCAAATTCAGAAACATTTCCTTTCTTATCAGGAATCTCAGTTCCAACAATCCATTTTCTTGGAGCAAATACGTTTTAGTCTCCTCAGCCTGCTTAAACAACAGCAGTTTACTTTCTCACACTTTTGGAGGCTGAAGTCTGAGATTAGGGTGCTGGCATGGTCATTTTTTTGAGGGCTCTCTTCCTGGCTTGCAGGTGGCTGCCTTCTTGCTATGTGCTCACGTGGTCTTTCCTCAGCACAGGCATGCAGAAATAGAGATCTTTCTCTATTCCTCTTCTTATGAGGTCACCGGTCCTATCAGCCTAGGGCCCTACCCTTATGACCTCATTTAACTTTATTTACCTCCTAAAAGCCCTGCCTCTAAATATAGTTACATTGGTGCATCACATACCTCTTGCAGGCACAGGAGAGACCAGAGAAATAGGGTTGGAAAGGGAGAAGAGAGAGCTCTGTGAACCCTGCACCAGCTGCCCAGAGTGGCACGTTTTCTGACAGCAACTGCAATGACAGCCCAGGGCACCCTTGGCCCATAGGCCAGGCATGCCATTTGCGCCTTCAGTGGGTGCTGCCTGCTGCTGCTGGTGAACGCTGGCCTGGTGCAGGTGGAGGGTAAGAGTTGGGTCTGAGACGACATCAGTCCCCCTTCAGTTCTCTATGTCCTTTTCCTTCAGCTTCGTTCCTCATGATGGGAATGAAAGCCTTGAGTACATGATCAAGTCCTGGCAGAGTATTTCAACGCCCCTTCACATCCATCTGGCTGAACGATACTTTAGGGAAGTGCATCTCAAAATTTCATGAGCATAGAAATCATCTGAGGATCTTGTTGAAACATAGATTCTGATCGGATAGGCCTGGGGGGTTTGTATTTCTAATGAGCTCACAGGTTTGCTAATGCTGCTGGTCTGAGACCACACTTCGAGCAGCAAGGCTTCAAAAAATTCTAACAAATTGCCTCAGAAACCCTCCCTAGTTTGATTTCTGGAGGTGGAAGTAACCTAGTACTTTTGCACATAGATTTCTGTTTAATCAAACTGCAAGTCTTGCTACAGTTTTTTCCTTTCCCTCCTCCTGAGACAGCCTTTACCAGCAGACCCTGCTTCTCTTCCCAGATAACCCCTCACTTTTGTCCTTCCCCACACCTCCCTCCCAATTCTTCAGGGGAAGGTGTGTTTGTGGAGTTCACTTGTGCCTTACAGGACTTGGGTACACCTCCAGGGGAAAATGTGAAACAGTTAATCCCAAGCAGATCCTGAATTGCATCTCAGACCCTGGGAGGACCTGAAAGCAGCACCAACTGCAGAATATCAATTTACTTCTTAAAATTGTTTTGCCCTAAAGCAATCACCCAGCAGCTCTCAGGGTCGCCAAACCACCATGGCCTATCTGAGCACTGTTGGTCTATTTGGCCTTTACTTTTAGCTTCTTCATTAAAATAATATAGTCATAATTATACCGACACAGAACTCTTTTGTCCCAATTGATCGAAGATTGTAAGATTAAGGAAGAGTATCCAAATTAGGTTGCTTTAATAATTTTGTATGCAAAATGGTTCTGGAGAAAGGAATGTATGAACAAATAGCCTGCTGACCTGCTTCCATATATGGGATTTAATCTTTTCTGAAAATCACAGCTATAAAGAGAAAAAAAATCCTTAAGCATGACTTCAGCCGGGCCAACATGACGAATTTGTAAACTTGGGAAATTTTATGTTCAGTACCCGTACTTTCCTCCCCTAACCACACAAGTCTATGGATCCCCTTCTTTGTGGGATATCCGGTTACCTCATTCTGTCTTTCTCCCCACTACTAACAACTTGCTCTCAAGAAGATCATTTATGTCTGTTTATGAATTTGAGTTCATTGCTATTTTTCTCTCCCATGGATATGTGTTTAAGCCTCATCTCTGACTGCTGAAAGGACCTGGTTGCCTGGTAAATAATTTCAGGGAACAGGTAGTGCACAGCAGGTGACTTCCGGGAACTGTCTTTGAAAACAACAATGAACATTGACTCTTGTTGGATGTGTTGTGCTCGGTGGCTTGTATTCATCTGCTCGGGCTGCCATAACAAAATACTGCACATCAGGTGGCTTAAACAACAGAAGTTTATTTTATCACCATTCTGGAGACTGTTAAGTCCAAGCCCAAGGTGTTGGCAGGTGTGGTTACTCCTGAGGCCTTTCTCCTTGGCTTGAAGATGGTCTCTTTCTTGCAGTGTCCTCACATGGCTCTCTTCTTTGTGCATGCATCCCTGTATCTCTTCCTCTATGACACCTCTCATATTGGGTTAGGGCCCCATCCTTATGACCTCCTTTAACCTTGATTACTTCTTTAAAGGTCTTGTCTCAAATAGGACTTGAACATATGGATTTGGGGAGGGACATAATTCTGTTCATACTATGCCTCTATTTATGCCCTCATCACTCACATAAGTTGTCAATGTTTCTTTTGGACAATACGTGAGTCTGATGCCTAATGTATCTTATATTTCTTAATGTGTTGGCTGGTGGATTCCTGGGTGGATTGGCTGGTAGGTTCTACCCCAGTGGAGTCATCAAGACCTAAGTGCCAGCCTGTTTGTATCGCCTTGGCTCTAATCTCTTCTTCTATTTAGGATATAGGGAAAGGAACCTGAAAACAGCAGCCTGGGCTATGGCTTCTCTCACACAGTCTGCCTGCCAGTTGCCTCTATTTAGGAGGGAACTGCTGAGGTGGCAGTCACAGAGAAATTCAAAGAAGTTGGTAAAACAGAGATAATTTTGTAGGTCAGTGCCTGTTTGCCCTCAAATCCATTCTCCGTCCTTCCCTGCTCTGCTCTGCAGCACAGGGAAGCACACTTCCCAGGTTCCTTTGCTCTCTGGCTCATGGGGGGTGTCCAACAAATGGGACACACTGGCAAAATCCTGGAGGGTGGGAGTCAGAGACATGTCAAAGTCTCTCTCCCACTTTCTCCACTCCTTGTTGGGTCTCTGGTGACAGCAGTATCTCTTGCAAAGCTCCAGCTTGTACAGGGCAGCCCTTCTTTCAAAGAGCTGCACTTCGGAACTGTAGCAACAGCACCTCCCCCCGTTGTACCCCCAGCCCCAGAGGTGGTAGCAGCTTCCTGCTGTTGCTAATCTCTGGGCTTCATCACTGGCCCCTTTTCACCTTCTCAGCTCTCCCACCCCACTATTACCAATTTCCCAAATCAAATTCCTTATGCTCAAAAGTCCCAAAGTGGTTCCTGTTTCTTAGCAGATATAATAATCATTGTACCTACGTCACACTGTAAGACCTAAAGGAGAGACAGACCTCCGCATATAATAAGAGCTCAAAACATAGAAAATACTAATACTAAAAGAAATGGCACAAAGAATAAATTTTATCTATAACATATTATTCGGAAATAAAATTGTTAAATATATTTCAATGCAAAATACAACAATAATTCCAACCACCTCTGAAGCCCAGTTACATAGTTCTGACTTTGGTGATCTTTGCTATTAGTAGAAAGAGAGGATGTGGTGGAAACAGCATTGGACTGGAAGTCCAAAGGCGTGGCCCCCCCACCAGCTAGCTGTTGATCTTGAATTTCTCACTTTCCTCCATGGGCCTCAGCTTCCACATCTGTAAAATTAGGTGGTTCAATAAGATACTTTATAAGGTAGCTCTAACTTATTATGGCTCTGTAACAGGCTTAACTTACTTTTCATCTTTGGTGGAGAGTGGGAAGTAGAATATCTTTCTACCTTTAAAAATATAATTACAATGACTCTGAGGTCTCACATGTCTAGCCTGAGAAGAAATCTGGTTGTTTTTTTTTTCTGGGTTTTCACTCCTTAAATATTTGTAAAGATGACCCCTACTCCTGCAGGATTGGCTAAACTGGTCCATGAATTGCTTGAGCTCAGGAGTCCCAGACCAGCCTGAGCAAGAGTGAGACCTGGTCTCTACTTTAAAAAATAGAAAAATTACCTGGGTGTGGTGGCACGTGCCTGTAGTCCCAGCTACTCAGGAGGCTGAGGCAGGAGGATCACCTGAAAGGTGTGAGACACTCTTCCAACATATTTTACAGGTATTTTTTCATTTGTTTGACAAATGAAAGTCAAAGCAGTCCCAAATCTTGAGCTTGGGTTACAAAAGACATGTGGCCTTAATAGAAAAGGTGAGCCAGTTTTGGCTCACACAGTGTTTGCAGACCCTGATTCCCTTGACCCACTGCCCTTGCAGTGGTTCCTGAGATTTTGAAGTGCAGTTCACTCATCCCGGGTCTTTCAAGAACTCTGCAAGTTGTCTGGAGGGGACAAAATTACCCCTACCCTGGGGAAATTGGTGAGTGTGTGGGCCAAAATTGGTTGTGATCATACTGTAAGTTTAAGTAAGAGATACAGCAAGAATTCATGTTTGTTTGTATTTCCCTTGAAGTTCTGATGAATTCTCTAGACCTCTTTCCTATGGAGACAGCCTCCTGTAAACACTCACATTTGAATGGAAACCCCGGGAAGAGCCAGGGAGAGACTTTTCAACAGTCTCCTGTGTCAAGTTTTAGGCCAAGTATTCACAGAGAAAGACTGCATCTGTCTTGCTAGTGCATTTCAAGTCAATCATCTGCTCTCCTCTCCAGGGTGTCTCAAGTGGCAGTGACAAAGTAATGGTATAAAGCAACTGTTACAGTCCATGCCACAACATTAAAAATACGAGCATAATAGGAAATGATCCTTATTAACCAGATATTGATCTTCATCTTTATTTATACAGATAAAAAGGGCTATTTGGACTAGTAATTATGTTTTTGGCATTACTCAGAGTTTCAAATTACTTACTGGAAACAGCTTGATGAATTCAAATACTGGATTCTAAATTCTTTATTCATCTATAAGCCATTGCTCAACTTGGATAATGGAAATGCTGCACCAGTAAGTAACAACTTGGAATGGAAGGTTGACCATTCCAGTCAGAGTGGATATTTAGGATTTGGGTACCAGCTTCTTAAGAAAACTTTAGTGACTTTCCATGTAACTAAGATGGACTTGGAAATTTTAGTTTATTTTTTTTTCACTTCTATTATTATGGAACTGTTTATTTCTGGGGAAAATCTAGCATTTTTTTCAAGTCTTGCCAAAGATATGTTTGCCTTAGTTAATTTACTGCAGTGTGCTGTAGATAAGTTTTCAAGTTTCATTATGCATACAACCGTGAATACAGCTCTGTGTGTGTGTGTGTGTGTGTGTGTGCAAAGAGAGAGAGACAGTTTCAAAATTGCCACAAGAAGTTGCTTAATTTCCAGCCAATAATTATGTATGAGAGCCCATTTCTTAATAGGGAAATAGATAATTATGAGCATAAAAACAGCACTTTTGGGCTTCCTTTTCCCAAATTCCCTGAAGAACATATGTTCTCAGAGCCCAGAGGGAGATTTTTACACATACACACTCTTGCATGCTCCCTATGTAACAAGCCGACTCTGAGATAAGAGAGAAAATCATTTTCCAAACAACCCTCTCTCTACCTTCCACTTATGATAACAGCAGCTTGGATTCATTACTGTCCTATTTTTAAAATCTACTCTGAAAGGGTGTGTGTATGTGTGTGTGTGTGTGTGCGTGTGTGTGTGAGATCATCTCCTGCCCGAAATCAGAGAAGGCATGATGCTAGATGCTACTCTTTTCCTCTGATTACAACTGGCTTCATGTGCCTGGGTGGGGAGGGAAGAGGCTTCTTAGCATAACAGGGCCAGCTGTAGGCAAAATCTTAACACTCTTGTAATTTTTATTTTGTCCCTTCCTTCTGCACCGTTCCCTTTCTCAATGTTCTGATCACACACACTTCTTCCTGCTTCAACATTATCCCTCCTTCTCCATTACCAGTAGCTCAGTCACACGGCCAGGAAGGGATCCAACCAACTACCAGTTGCCATCATAGGCTGGCTGCTTGACTCAAAGCAAGGGGACTACACCTTTCTCCACACAACACATGTGATGGATGCCACTCACACAGCAGACACACACTGCTGAGCAGGTGAAGGGGCATGGATAATTCCAAGCCCACCAGCTCTATCACCATCCTATTCCCACAAACAAAAGAAAATCTAAATCCAGGTAAGTAAGAGGAAGCTACTGCAAGGATAATGTTGAATCTGCTTTAATTTACAAAACTAAAAATAATTTGCAAGATTATTACTTTTAATGCAAGACAAATGACCTCTATCCTGCCTTACCACTGTAAGTCCTGGTACCGGCCATTCTCCATTTGCCTTTCCAGATCTGGTCACCACTCTTCTTCCCCAGCCTGCTTTGTGCCCTGGGAGGGTCCCCTTTGGGTATGCATCAACTGTGTAACTTTGCCCTCTGGCTTCCTGTTGGGTCTGGCCGGTGGGAGACGTCATCGGCCTCCTGGAGCTCAAGAGGAAAGACAGGTTGATGTATTTGTTCTCTTTTCTTTCTCTGCTGGTCTGGGCTTCCCTTTCAAAGTCCAGTCAACTTGTGGTCGGCGTCCCTCTCCCACATCTGCAACTGAGCTGCAGCTCCAGCTCTCTTGGGGAATCCAGAGACAGCTCACTCCCTGTCAGAAGAGGGGAGAGAGGGCATGGAAACCTCGTTGTTGCTACCCCCTGGATACTCAATCAGCCCTTGTTGGTTCCATTTGATGTCACCCAACTTTAAGCTCCTGAATTGGCATCTCTTTCCTGCCGATCGACTATTCATCTCGAGAACAATGCTTAGTTCATTACCCCTCCCAGGAGTTCAAATGTTTAATAGAACCCTCCTGTTGTTGATAGAATAAAGACTGAAAACCCTAATCTCCAGAAAAAACAGCTCTCAAATGGTGGAAGTTTAGGCTTTGGGCAAGCAAGAAGGATCTATTTGGGTGCAAGATAAATGCTCGTCAGTGACAATGTCTACATGGCCCTCTTCTTCATAAACTCTTAGAACACATTTTTTTCCATGCTTCTTCTCATGCTGTTCTCTTCTACCAGATACTCTCCTTCTATCCATTTTTTAAGGATTGAACTTACTGCCAAGAATTTCTAAAGCTTTTCCTGACCCATTTGTTTTTCCTCCTTAATCCCCTAAGAGTTTACACTAATCCTCCAGGAAATAGACACACACATCTTATAACAATTATAATTTTCACATTCTAAAAATATAACTGTCACTATTTGCCAGACACAGGACTATGACCCCAGTTCATGTTCTGATTTTGTGCCTTGCATAAAGTGACATTATAACAAAGTACGTAAAAGCATGCCATTAACTTTGGAGTCAGAGGGGCTTGGTTGGAGGCTTAGATCTGCCACTAGCTCACTGTGTATGTATACATTATATAACTTTTCTGAACCTCAGTTTCCTGAAAGAAAAATGGGGGTAAAAATATTCTCATGGGATAGTTGTGAAAATCAAACAGGATATTTGTCTGCTTTTTAAGTATAGCGCATGTTGCATAGTAAATGTTGAATAAATATTAGCTAAAAATACATACAAAGAATAAATTATGTTGCTTCCATTGAACTCCTTGAAGGAAACAGCCTGTCTTCATAGCTTTGTGTTCTCCTCAATAGAAGTCAAACATATACTGAAGGTAGGTGGGTGGATGGATTGGTGGGGTTGTCCTCAAATAGAAAATTCTTTACACTACTTTGACATTACCTGGCAGAGATCACATCTTTTAAATTTCCAAGCCAGGCACAGTGTCATGTGCCTGTAGTCCTAGCTACTAGGGAAGCTGAGGTGGGAGGATAACTTGAGCCCAGGAGTTTGAGGCTAGCCTGGGCAACATAGCAAGACTTTTAAAAAAGAGAGAGACATTAAAAAAAAATTTCCAACTAGTCCTTTGGGTCTCTGCACATGATTTTCCTTTCTGCTTAATTGATACAAATCATGGATGCATGTTCTTATGTTTACAGGTTCTTTTTTTCTTTTTCTTTAATTATGTTTAGCAAAGCATTTAGATTCCCTCCTCCGTGTTGTTCCAGGTCATCCTCATTCTAGCTCTTTGGGAGTTTCAGACAGGTATGAGTCCTCCTTGAGGATTATTTTTATGTTTCTTTAAAAACATGGGGTGCAATTCCTGCCAAAGCCAACAGCAGGCGGGAGAAGAGATCATTAGCTGACTAAATATTTCCACAACAAAAGTTGGGAAATTTAACCCCGAGGGTATTGGTATTTCTAACCATTCTCTATGGATCAACAATTAGGCTGAGTTCATCTATCAGTTATGAAACAGCCCAGAAAGAATTCGGACTTTTATTTTTGCTAAACAACAAAACAAATTGAAAAGTATGGAAAATACCACACGAAAGTCTAGATTATTATTTATACATCAATTATTATTTTCTCTCTTAACAAGTCAGAAATTATTTAATCAAATTCAATATTAATTTTTACTACCTACTACGTGACAGGCAGTCTGTATATCCATTAAAGGAATTCCTTCAAAATGAAGTAGTTCAACTGAAACAATCCCCCATGCTGTGGTATTGGCATTATTTGGAAAAAGTGGATTCTTTCTTTTTTGGCCAGAATGGTCTCATCTGTAGTTGAATTTACCAGCAGCAATGGCTTCAGTTTTTCTAAAACTGGAAGAGTGGACAGTGCATGGATTTTGGAGTTGCTTTTTATCCTGGATTCATAGTTACCAGCACTGTGGCTGAGCAAGTTCTTTTGTCTGTATGGGTCTCTTTCCTCCATTGAGAAATGGGTGTAATAACACCTGCCTCACCATGCAGACTTGAGGAATGAATGTGATGGTGCAAGTGTCCAATAAATGTCATTTTCCTTTGTCGCTTTGTGACTAGGCTGAAACTAAGACATCTGGGACAGGCTGGAACAAAAGCAAGCCCTATGTATCTGGGTTTTAGCTTACTTATTTAGTGAATATGGGAGCAGAATTTTGACCTGATTCCTTTTGTAAATCTTCCATTCCTGTGAAAAAAATAACCTGGACATTGATATGAGATTATTTAAACTTATCTTTTGATGACAGGCAGGAAGAAAAGTCCTGTCTGGATTCCTGTGTGTACATTTATCTTAGGTTAGTGGATTGGCAAAATTAGAGTGATAGCCAAAATAAGCCCTGAGTGCTAAGATTCTAAATATACAAAGTTCTGAGGCCTTTTGTCTTTTTCTTCCAATTGAGTGGAAACACTGACAGCCTCTTTTGAGGTAACCTCCTTTGAACAGGTATGGTAATATATGCAGGAGCCCAGGCCTTGCAGGTGGACATTGAGAAGCACATCACTCAGGGTACTCTGTGCCAACTGTGGAAACCAAATCCGCCTAGCTTAAGTAGAATAAGAATTTCCTAGAAAATCGTTGGATAGCTTAGAACATTGACAAGAGCCTGAAAAACCAAGGTCGGAAAATGGGCAGAAACCCAAGGAAGTTGGGTACCATAAAGATCCTGTGTCAGGAGCAGTCTTTCTGCCACCAGCCTTGACATTCCTGGATATTTACCACTTTGCTGTGAGGATTAATCTCTGACTGTTCCTGTATAGATGTGTCATATTCTTGACGTTCAAAGTCCTCAGTGGGAGGATGTGATTGGCCAGTTTGGGTGACATGACTATACTCTACCTGCCATGGAACAGGGTTATGGACCAAGATCTGTAATGAATATGGGGGGAAGAGGAGCCCTGACTTCAACCCACCATGTTTCTGAAAAATAGCTAGGATTTTACAATGTCCAGCAGCTAAAAATAAGTGTCCGCTACAGGAAGTTCATCTGTCTTTTCCCTGTCCTGTTGTTTCTCTAGGTTACTACAGTGCCTGGTCCCAGCTATTATTGGGCATGATCCTTTGTGAGCAGACATATGGACATGTTCTGTTCAAGGAGTAAAGCTGCATTTTGAGGGACATAAACCTTCTGGAATGAACTGGCCGTGCATCCTGCTTTTGTCTGACTCTGGCCTCTGAATTCTTGTCATAGTCAGAGCAGAGAGTTCTCTGGAGCCTTGTATGAATACTGGCAAGGCATTCCTAAAAAGTGAGAAATCCACAGTGGTGATACTGCCTATTGACTTGCTCAGAAATGCCAAATGGGATATGAGCTGATGAAATATTAGAGCACATCATGCTAAAATCTTCTTGTTTAATTTTAGGCACTGAAACATGTTTGTTTGCTTTTTTCCTTCATTAGGCCACTCAGGATTGGTTTTGCTAAAGGAGGAGAAGCAACTCAGAGGGAAAATAGCAGCTAAATGAAGAGCACTTTGATGTGCTCTTTCATAGTGGATAAGAACATTCATTACCTTTGCAGTCAGTGTGGCCCGGATTGGAATCCCAGGCCCCAAATGCTTTCTAGGAGAACAATCTTGGGCTGGCGACTTAAGCCTCCTCAAGCCTCAGTTTCCTCATCTATAAAATAGGGATAATGGACGGTTGTGAGGATTGAAGATGATCTATTCGAAGTCTCCAGCCACATGATTGCTCATCCAGTGTCTGCTCCTTTTGGCTCCCCTGCTCTTTCTTGTTCACAAAAGCAAACGGAGAGGTCAGTATACTTACTCGACTGCAAAGCACAAAGTTGCTAGAAGTTTGAATGAAAGTCAAAGGTTAGACGGTGAAATAAAACATCAGCATGGAGGAGAAAGGGCATTGAACTCAAGCAAAGAGAAGGCAGAGCTGTGGCATCAGTGTAATTTCTGTGTCAATGCTAAAGCCATTTAGCATTGAAGTCACCTGAGACGGGAACAAAGGAGGAATCCTAAAGACAAGAGAAGTAATCTCTACAGTGCACAGGGTGTGCCAAGCTGAGTGTTTAAACACAGTCCTGAATCACATTTAAACTACATAACAACCCCACAAAGTAGGGACATTATTATCTTCACTGTATAGATAATGAAATTGAGCTGCAGAGAGGCAGTGAGTGGTGAACTAGGGTTACTTCTGACCTCAAATTCGTCGCTTCCAAGTAAGGCAGAAGAAAATCAGCCCCAGAGATTGCATGTCTTCCACTCAAGAAAGCAACCAGCCTGAGGCAGGAATAACTTTGTACCATTCTAAACTTGGAGACAGGGTCCCATGCCAACTGTGGTTCCATCGATTCTGATGAGGGTAGGCAGGGAGAGAATGGGGTCTATCTGAATAAACATGAAGGCTCCACTGCTTCCATGTTGATGAGAGGGGGGCGAGATGCTGCATCAGCAAATCCAGGAGGCTCCATTCACATTTTAGTGCTGTTAAGAAAAATGAACCATTTGTTCTTTTTGCTTAAGGTTGCTTTGGTTATACGGGGGGGGGGGGCCTTCTCTGCTTCCATATGAAGCATAGAATTATTTTTTCTAGATCTGCAAAAATGATGTTGGTATTTGAATACAGATTGCATTGAATCTGTAGATCACTTTGGGTAGTATAGACATTTTGACAACCTTGAGTCTGCCAATCCATGAGCATGGTATGTTTTTCCATCTGTCTACGTCCTCTGCTATATCCTTCCTCAGTGTTTTATAGTTCTCCCTGTAGAGGTCTTTCACCTCCTTAGTTAAATATATTCCTAGGTATTTTATTTTCTTTGCTGCTATTGTGAAAGGTATTGAGTCTTTGATTTGGTTCCATGTTTGGACACACAAAAAATATTTGGGCCAAGCTAAGTAAGCTGGTGTATAATTTTAAGTCTGTATGAAAAATGCAATTGCAAATAGTTCCAAGGAGTTGGGAATTGTGCCTTTCTTACATTGTCTCCCAAGTGCCTGATGAGACATCAGGTTTGGTGGTGGTGGAGAAGAAATATGTGTTGAATGAATGTATGAGAGGAAGCATTTGGAATAAAAATATACTGATGCTACAGGAAAAAAAAAAAAAGAAAGAAAAATGAACCAAAAACTAGAGATAAAGCAAAAGGATAACTGCATGGCCCTTCAATGTCACCCTTCAGCATGAACTGGCCCACTCAAATATTATTTAATCAGCTAGGACAGGAGTTGACACACAGTCAACCATATGTTTTGGCAGCCATATGTTTTTGTAAACAAAGTTTTGTTTGGACACAACCACGTCCATTTGTTTATGCATTATCTAAGGCTATTTTCACGCTACTATGTTAGAGTTGAATAGTTTCCACAGAGACCCTATAACCAGTAAAGCCAAAAATATCTACTATCTGGCTCTTTAGAAAGTTTGCTGACCACTGACCTAGGAGAACATGCCTGTGTTTGAATTTGCTACTTACTCTTTGATTAGAGCCCAGATATTCTGAAGTTATATGTCTTCTGGTCAATTTCTATAAGGTAGAAAAGATCCAGAAGGCTACATCTCTATTGCCCTGTAAGACATTAACCAGATTTATGTCTATTAGCAAATTTATTTCAGTATCCCTTAGACTAAACTGTATAAATGTTCTTCCTCTAATTCTCCTAGAAGTGGCTTTACCATCCTACTGGTCCCTCATTGATTAATAAGTTGATTTTATTTTTTATTCATAGTCATTCTATTTTGTATGAATCATGTTTTTAATTTTTTGAGTTATTGAATGCAACATGAATGGGGAGGGTGGCACCTCCCAGGATGGGACAGTAGTACTGGATAGCCAACCCCATTGGTGCCCACTACAATATTTACCTCTTTAATTCACACAACCCTATAAGGTATGTTAAACTACAACATGGGGAAATTAAGATAATAGTAATACCCACCTCATAGGGTGGTTTTGGTGGTCAAAAAAGATAATCCAAGTAAAGTATTTAGCATAGTACTTACAGCTAATATTTGTTCATTAAATGCTAGCTATGATGATTATTATTGATGGTATTATCCTGTGTATTAGTAGTTCTTTGGTTGTAAGTAACAGACACTTGAATCCTGCTAGCTTTAGCAAAGAAAAACAAAAAAGGAAATTATTGGAAGAAGCATCTTGAGCTCAGAGAATCAAAGGAAGGGCTAAAGCTGAGCCCTAGGGTGCTCAATTCTCCACATGGGCTAAGACTTGAGGTGTGAAAGAGCCTTTTGGAGGGAGTTGGCCTCATCTCTACTTTTACTCTGTAAATCAAAGCTGAGACTGGAAGTTCCTCACTTTTTTGTCCCACCTGCCCAGCACAGTGCCTGACACATGAAACATGCTCAAAAAAAGTTTATTGACCTAAATTACCAGCATGCCGATGGGGCTGATAAATAGATATGCCTGGCAAAAAAGTCATGATCATCTACAGAAATAGTAATGTATTTGATTTTGTGCTGCGGGTGGAGGCCAAGTTGGGTCAGGGACCTTGAGTGGTAGCTGGAGGCTAATCTTCCTCTTCACAGCTATGAAATTAGATGAAGATAACATTCCAAATACAGCTTGAGTGTGCAGACGTCACTGATATGTCCTGTTCTTTCTGCCCTTGGAATCTTCCTCTGCTCCTGGGGGGAGCTGGGAGATAAGACCTGTTCCCCTTTCACCCCTGGGGGCACGAAGTCAGCCAGCTTTATTGCATTTTGGGAGCTGCCTACCTCAATTGCATTGACCAGGCACGCCAGGCCTGCGCACACATCCAGATCATTCTAATCTCTTTAGTTCCATCACCTGGATGTTTTATTTGAAATTGATTTTTAAATGTCTGAGTAATTGAGGTTTATGTGTAGTTGCCTCTTTGAAACAGAGGTAAGCTGAGGCTGCTTATATCCTCATTAAACACTGATTAGAAGTGATTGCCTTACTGGCGGCCTCAATTTGTGCCATTCCTGAGGGCTCTCGTCAGAAAACAGCTTCCACTCTTGGCAAACCTGAGCGCCTGGAGACCAGAAACAGCACAGAGTTGGGCTTTGCTTGCCCTTGTGCATTTTCTGCAGATGACCAGCTCTGATGGGAGGCTGCTTTACGGGCTTCCCATGAGCTCCGTCTCTGCGACATGTATAAGCCACCAGGCTCCGGTGTGAGCATGATGTTGGCTTTTATTCCAGAGACATGGGACTGGAGTCAACCTTAGGAATAAAGTATTGAGGTGGGAAGTCTAATGTCTTTTAGTGCTGATTTTGTAAACCTGGGCAAGTCCTAGAAGCTCCCTTTCCCTCTATTTTTTTCCCCCATGTCCTACTCATACCCTATATGTGTGGCCTGGACTTGCTGTTTACCAAAAAAATTGGCCTTCAGAGTTGACATACATAAGGCTTACAAGGGGACAAAAGAGACCAAGAGGATAAATCGTGATATTAAAAACAGCCTCTGTCTTCCACGCTCACGAAAGCAGTTTTACCACTGCGCATTCCAGGAGGAATAGAGTTTGGGAGTTGGACGTAATGTGGAGATGTGAGCTCTGGCTTTGAAGTCAGAAAGACTTGGGTTTGAATCTTCATTATCATTAAAGACTTGGTAATAATGAGGGAAGTCCTGAATCTCCCTTTGATTCAGCTCCTTCATCTGTGAAATGGGGCTATCAAAGCCCACATCACAGGGCAAGTGGGAGGACTAGACAAAATAAGGCATATAAAGGGCTGGGCATAAAGGAGTTTGGCCCATGTGACGTAATCTAAAAACACCCCACCTGGCCCTTGTAGCCTTTTGTTTTGTTTTGCTTTGGATCTTCCACTATGGATAATGACCTCTAAGTTCCATGAAAGGGCATCAGTAAAATTCTATAGTAAAACGGAAGGCTGAAAAGGTGGGAATCTGAGCCATGCAGCCTCCCCTGCAGTATACCCTACCTGGGGTAGCTCATTTTTTGTCTGTATATTGGGGTTCTACAATAATTTCAATGTAAAATTTCCATTGAAAAAAACTTACACTACTTTGAAAAGAAAAATTGATTATTATTACTGTTTGTTAGAAAATTCATGGAGTCCACGAGGTAAAGTAAGAACTCTGATTTCCTGCCACTGCAAAGCCCTCTCAGTACACCATGTGGCAGAAGCTCCTTGGCATGTATGTGAGTAAATTTCACAACCCGTCTGGACTAGTGCACCACTAAAGCTTTTGCTATAGAGAAAGGAGGAAGGACACAGATTCAGATGATTAAGTATTAAGCCACTAAGATTTATAATTACTCTCTTCTTTTAGGCCAAACCCCAAAGCAGCAGATCTCTCCCTGTTCTTGGTCTTCCCAAAGTTGTCCTTGACGCATTTTTAGTCACCACTTCAGCACCTTGCACTGCGCGTGGCATTAGGTAGGAATTCAGTGAGTGGTGGTCAGTAGAAGGGTTTCCATTGCAAGTAGATCAGCTCTCTATCCTCATGGTCTGTACCACTCTGCCCCAAAAAGTCAAGACAGCATACATTCTGTGCTGGACATGCACCCAAAAGAACTGACACTCGGGAGAAGTTGCCAGAAGAGGGAGGAAGAAGGGAGGACTTCACACAGGACGGGATTGTTGGGGTGGACCCTGCCAGAGGTTAGGACTCGGAAGGGCTGAGACAAGGCAAGCCATTCTTGGCAGAACCCAGAGTAAGAGCAAAAGCGAGAGGCAGGACTGAGCAGGGTGTGTGTGGCTAAGAAAAAGTTGCCCAGGCTGGGAGTGAATGGAATTCAAGGGAAATGGAAAAATGCATCTCCCTGGATGATGCTAGGAAATGCTGGGTCTCTGTCCTCACTTTTCATCAGAGAAATCAGTCACCATTAAGCAGTACAAAGAGGGATCTTCTCCCCCAGTATTTAACCAGGGGTCCGTGTCCCCTCCCAGAAATGGAAAGAGATAAAGTAGGGGGAAAAGTTTAGACCACTATTTATCAGACATTTGGTATGCACTGGACGCTGTAAAAAAAAGTGGGTTCATTTAACTCACAGAGCAACTCTATTGATACGTTCATGTATTCACTCAACATAAACGCGCTCAGCATTCAATTGTTCTGGGCTCTGGCAATGCAGCAGTATATAAAACACCTCAAGTCCCCATGCTTGTGGAACTTAGATTTACTGGGGAGAAATGAACAATAAATAAATAAACTGACGTTTGATAGGCATTAAGAAATATGAGGTAGACATGCTTATCCCTCTCTTGGAGAAGAGGAGACTGAGGCATGGAGAATTTATGTAAGATGCCCAAGGTCAACAGCACACCCAGACATGGGTGTCTCTGAATCCTGTGCTTTTAACTGCTGGGCCCTCCTGCCCTTCCCATTCTCTTGGCATCATTGGAAATTGCACAGCCTTTTCCTTTGAAATACTCCCCTGCTTTAAGCCAAAGGAATGAGTAAACATCCACTGAACACCTTTAAGACCCGTGCCAGGCCCTGTGGCTGCCCACAGGTTGGTTTTGAGCTCTGTGGAGTCTACCTGTTCTGGAGCCCTGGGCACTGCCTCACATCATCTCTCCAGATCAAATCACACGATTGATTTTAGCCTATATCAGCTCAGCTCTAGGTATTAACTTATAAACTGCAGCTTCAGGGCCACTGTGATGTTACTGTGACTTAATGACCTAATTTCAGTGCAGTTTTTCTGGTTCAGTCACTTACTCGAGCCTTTGAGTTTTCCTTCTCGCCCTCTCCCCCTTCTTCTTAAAGAAACATGCTCACAGCCCAAAGCAGAATCAAACACATTAGAGTTCAAATCTACATAATTAGGGCAGAAAGTTTCCACAAGGCAGGCTCAGTCCTGGGAGTTGACTTCCCAGTTAAGCATCTTTAGCAAAGGTTAATTTGAGGACTTCTGCCGGCAGAAACCAAGAAGGGATTTCCTCTGAAAATGAAGAGCCTCTAACCCTATGATAGAATAAATGAGACATAGTGTGCCTCAAAATGATTACAGATTATTTATGTTCAAGAGTCACTTAGAGAAAGGAGGTTGTATTTCTCTCTTTCTCTCAAGATAAACAAATGTCACTGAAAATAAAACCATTTGTCTCCATCCAATGTGAATGTGTGTGTATCTGTGTGTGTTGAGGGAGGAGGAAGAGGTTTGAATTTTCTCTTGACTTGTTATTTTCCTTTGTTCAATTGAAACGTGGCAGGGATATTGAAGTCATCTTCTGCCAGAAGAGAAATCTTTAAAATAAACAAGAAAGAAAATTCTTGCTCCTCCTTAAGCACTTCTCTTTAGGAAAAAAAAAGTTATAAGAAAAGTGCTAAGACATGCAATATTTTTAGAGCAAAAACTTTGTGTTAGACCCAGCATAGAGCATTCAAAAATCAGTGTTTCTGTCTTCAAAGACTGTCCTCAGAGACAGTGTCTCTGACCAACTGTAAGAAGCCCGCTAACAAATTTTGTAGAAAATATCAAGGAAGACATTGGGGGAAGAAACTGAAGGCAAAAGTCTCCCAGACTACCAGACACACCCTCTTCAGTGTGTCTGCAAGTGCTCCAAAAGAAGGCACAAACTCATCAAAACCCACCCACTCACTCTCAGAGCCACCAAAATCGCCAACATTGTCTCCTTCATGACTCTCAACTGCAGATGGAATAAGAGCTCAACTCCTCCTCCCAAACATTAAAACTTCCAGGGCCAAGACCCTACCTCCCCTCCCCCTTTCTGAACTTCCCTTCATGAAATGGCCCCCTTCTTTGTCACGTAACTCAAGCTTCAACCACCTTAGGATATCACTGTCTTCCAAATTCTTTGTACTTTTCCTACCTCTGAACTTCTCACATTATTCCCACCCTGAAATATCTTCTCTCTTCAAGTGTTCCCCCATTTTCCACTTATCAAAGTCACTTGCATACACCATGATCCAACATGCACATCTCCTAGAACCTTAGATGGAATCTCTCCTATTCACCCCTGTTCTGATCCCAGAGTGGTAGCTGTGCAGCATTTAGCAAATACTGCCATCTGTGGTATTTGTTGTATCTGTGTCTCTATTTCCAGAATGTGATGTCCCAAAGGACAGACACATATCTTATTCATCCTGGCATCTCCTGTACTCCTAGCACATTTCTCACTACATGAACACTCAAAAGACATTGACTGGGATGAATTCCAGAAATCAAAGACAACATCAAAATGGTAGCTATGTGAGGGTAATATTATTGGCCCAAATGTCCATCAATGGGAGTGTGGATGAGTAAATGGTTCTATAGTCACACAATAAAATATAATACGACAGTGAAAATAATTGAGCTATAGTTACATGCAACAATCTGGATGAATCAGGAATATAATATTAATGAAAAATTAAGCCCCAAAAGATTACATACAGCCTGACACACCTTATATAAACTTTAAAGCAATTTAAATAAAAGATACATTTTCATGCATGCATAAATATTTAATAGAACAATACAGAAGGGAAAGCAAAAGAATGATGGACACAAAATTTGGATTGGAGAAAGCAGGGGGTAGGTTGGTGGGAGATAGCATATGGTTAGATGTAGATATAGACAAGATTATAGCTTTTACTTTTGGTGGCAGGTTTGTGCACGCTTATTAAAAATTTTTATGTTAACTAACTAATTAAATAAGAAAATAAAAGTGGGCCAGGCATTAACCAATGATGAGAATGTGTCATGAGCAGTAGATTCTGATTAATCTAATTATGTGCACCCGAGGTCTAGTTAAACAACAACAACAAAAGAGAAATAAATAAACTCTTGGTCCTTAGCATCCATGACCATTCCAAATACAGACTCTCCTATTCACCTGTGAAACATCATCTTTTTTTTGTTTTTAGAGATAGCGGAAGAGCAGGTGTATCTCTCAAATTTTCTTCCAAAATAATCCTCACTGACCCTCCAATGGCTCACACAAATGATGTACCTGTGTCTACTTCATCTACTTCTGCTGAATGCACAAGTGGGTACAAGATTCCCAGTAAAAAAGCAAAGATACTAATTGAGTCACCCAGGACTACATTTATGCATTTATTTATTCAGCAAATATTTATGTATCAGGCATTGTACTACATATTGCATATAGAGTGGTCTTCAAAACCAACATGAAGC
Source organism: Daubentonia madagascariensis (assembly GCA_023783475.1). NCBI lineage: Eukaryota > Metazoa > Chordata > Mammalia > Primates > Daubentoniidae > Daubentonia > Daubentonia madagascariensis. The sequence continues at coordinate 18,599,993 of JAKFHU010002573.1, read as the reverse complement.
CTCTCCTCCTAGAACTCAGAGACTAATGGAAAAGACAGGCAATGCACATATTCACACAGAAACACATGCATTGACTACATAATTATAAACTGTGAAAAGCTCAGTGAAGAAGAACAGAACTGGGTGCTAAAAGAGAACAACAAGAACGTTGCCCTTTTTGTTGTTTAAAGCAGTGTTTTCAAGAGACAATAAGCAACGCAGAAAAAGCCTGCTGTTGCTGGGAGGCCTGCAGCTCACCATCTGTGCCCCTGCCTGGACCAGAGTGTCTGTTGGTTCAAGGAGTGTATATCAGAAATGGCTTAGCTGAGGCTCTGCAATGGGCTTGCGAAGTTCTCTCACCAGCCTTGTCAATGGTCGCCAACATTCTGACTCCTGCTCTCTGTGGCTGGGGAGGCCTGAGAGGGGGAGAAAGGCAGGATAGCAGGTTACACAGGTGGTCCGAGAAAGGAATCTGGATTTATTATGGGTTTGATGGAGGAGCTGCAGGGGTGTTTTAAGCAAGGAAATAACATGTTCTCATTTACATTCTTAAAATGATCACCCTGGCTGTTGTAGGAAAAATGAAGTGAACAGGCCAGAAATAGAACCAGAAATACCAAGGAGGGATGTAGAAGCTTTGAGAGGCATGATGGTGCCTTGGGCTGGGGTGGTATCTGAGACAATGGGCAAAAGAGGGCGGGCTGGGGTATGTTTTGGAGATAGAGTCACGAAGACTTGCTAAAGGATCCAAAGTGAGAGTTGGGGGCAAAAAGTGGAAACAACAATGATGCATACATTTTTGGCTTAAGAAACTAGGTGTTTTGTGCTGCCATTTACTAAAATTTGAAAAATTTGAGTAAAAGGAAGATTTTGGGGGGAGAGGACATGGAAAGTTGTGTTCTGCTTTTGATAAATTAAATTTGACATGCCCATTAGACATGTATATGGAAACTGAGGTAAGAGGTTGGAAGTTTTACTTGGGAATTTTGGAAGAAATTAGGGCTAGAGGCAGATTTTGGAGCTGACTGTGTGTAGAGGGCATTTAAAGTCACGGGCCTGGATGAGATTAGCTAAGCAGAGAGGGCAGAGGCAAAAGAGAAGGCCCAGGTGGAGCCCTCAGGCATGCCAGTATTTTGAGGTCAGTTATAGCAGGAAAAGGGAGAAAAGAGCTGAGAAGGAGCTCTGCTTGAGGAGGGAGGGTATATAGGAGAGTATGGATCCCAGAAGCTGAGAGAAGAGAGAGTTTTAAGAAGTAGAGAGTGGTCCATTGTCAAATGATGCTGAGAGATCAGGTAAAGCAAAGAAAGAGATACGCCCATTGTTTGTGTTAACACAAACCTCATGGAGTTGTCTTCATGGGGTGTGGGGGCAGGAAACCCAGCCCAGGGAGGAAGAGGAGATGAGGGAGCGGAGCTCTCCTAGGAATTCCACTGTGTGGGGCATCTTACAAACAACTAACCTGCATCTTTACCAAGTCCATCAAAAAAATATTTTCTAGATCAAAAGAGTTTTAAGAGATACAGTCAAGTGCAATGCATGAACCTTATTTGGACTGTTGTTCAACTAACCCACATAAAAAGACATTTTGGGGATAATTGAGTAAATGTGAATCTAAACTGGATATTAGATGAATTAAGGAATTTTTGTTAATTGTGTTAAGTGCCATAATGTTATCATGGTTATGTAAGAAATACATTTACTCTCAAAAAATGAACTGAAATATTTAGGATTAAAACATCATGAGGTCTGATACTTGCTCTAAAGTGCTAGAGCAAAAAATGAAAAAGTAATGAAGAAAATATGACTGGAAGTTAAAAATTTTAAGTCTATATGGTGAGAACATGGGGGCTTATTATACAGTTACACTATCATGTGTGTTTGAAATTTTTCATAATGAAAGTCACAAAATAGGTGTACCGTGAAGGGGGCATAGAGAAATAGGACAGCAGCTAGGGGAGAATGTAGGTTGAGGGGAGTTTTTAAATTGTTTTTAAAGAAAAGACACTAGATCATTTCCATGATGACAGTGATCCAAGATAGAGGAAGAAATTGATGATACAGAAAAGACAGGAAGCAGATATGGCTCCAAGTTCCTAAGGGAACCCCATGAAGCCCAAGTGCAGGAGCTGGCCTTCTCATCTTCAGAAACAGAAGACATAAGCACAGAGGCAGGTGAACCAGTGAATTTGGTAATGGATAAAGAGATGCAGTTCCTTCAGGTCGATCCTGCTTTCTCTGTGACCTATGAGGAAAGGTCGTCAGCCGAAGAATAGTCCACAATGTTATGGAAAATGGGAGGAGGAAGAATAATACGTGAAATAGATAATTTAAAATGTGGGAAAGTACAGTTGGATTGCCAGGTGGTGTTTAAGGATCCATTAGCGATGTTGAGTGATAAATTGCAATGGGGAAGAGCCAGCCCTCTTGGTGGTTTTCTCCAGTGACATCTACTTGCTCAGGTGAAGGCAGAGAGTGAGTAGGTGGTTGTTTCTAATCAGGTGGAGGCTTTGCTACATACGTACATACTGGGAATAATAGAATGAGGGAATTAAGATGTTTGGAAAGAACCAACGATAAGGATGCATGATGGAATTTACAATAGCCAAGGAGGGACGTAAGGACATGCAAGAGGTAGAGAGTGAGAAGTTAGCACAAGGGATTGGAGGACTCGGTGAAGTCTCCACATGTATTAAGCAAAGACCACGTGGTTGGCATTCTTTGGAGCACTTTGTGTGTATTAACTAATTAGGTTATTACAACAACTGTGAGAGATACTTATTGCTATTGTTTGCCTCTTAAAGGGGAGTGAGCTGAAGGACAGAGAGACTAAGGAACTTGCATGTGCTCCCATAGCTGCTTAATGCTGAGATTTGAAGCTTGACAGTCCAGGTCCAAAGCCCACACTTACCCAATAATGACACAGCCTCATGTGCAATTTTTGGAGCAGGTATTACGAGATAGGTGAGCTGGAAGGCCAGGAGGTGGTGGTCAGAAAATGACATGCTTGAAATCGGGAGTTCACATGTTTGTATGTGGGAAAACGAGGTGGGCTAGAGAAAAAGATCCCTCGTGATGAGGAAATAAGAAGTCCAGGAGTTGAATGAAAGATTATCACAGATATGGAGGCTTTCAAGAATGGTGACAAGAGATAAAGGAACAGATTTCTTTACAGCAGGATTTCTGAAAGAGTGTTGTGCATGCCAATTTATTTTATAGCATGCCAAAAGGGAGAAACATATGTTGCATAATCTCATATTTATTCACCATGATATCCTTTCTCTCAGAACACATATATTCTGAGAATTATAATATATTCCTAGGAATCTGGTCCAAAAAACATTGCAGAGAAATGAGCTCCTGGGCAAAGCCCAGTTCTTACCTCCCACCCCATTCCTAATGCCCACACACCCAGCCCTGATCCCCTCAAAATTAACCAAGAACCAGTTATGAAAATGTTCATACCCTACCGAGGGGCAAACAGATGCCTTTGAAGAATTATTCATTACAAACTCTAAAAGTTTCCATCTTCCTTCATCTGAACAGCTTAGCCCAAAGTGCAGCTCTGATTGCCAAAAAAAATCTCAGCCGCAAGCCACTTTCCCGAAGCAATCCAGGCCTGCTTTTCAGGCTATAGAGTTCGAGATGAGCCAAATAATTTCCAAGATAATCATCTGACCTTCCCCCTTGCTGAAGCCAACCTCAATACTTGGTTTTTGAAGATTCAGCCGCCATCAGTCATTTACAATTATGGAATCTGTGTTGCCTTGTACTTAGAGACCTGGGCACAGTTCAAATAAACAAAAAGCAACCCATCCTTTTCGTTCCATTTCTTCTGCTAACGGAAACCTTTTAAACTGAACTTTTTATTGGTTATTTGTTACTGTCATTTGCCATTGTCTGTCCCCAAGATGATGGGTTTGTCACTAAATCCACTTCTTCCTAAGCCTTGGTGGGAATTGAATTGACACTCAGAGTGCCAACAGCCCAGTCACTGAGCACAGTACAATTCCAGCCACCATGATCCCATGCCCAGATTAATTTTAATCATTTGTCAATATCTGAGTGGTAAAGTTAAAGTCAATGAATAAAAATGATGATATTGACATTAGGAGAAATCAATAATTCCCTCAAGCCGCCCCTAAGCTGGCACCCCATTGTTACATATAGTGATACCAATTGGAATGCAACTTGCCTCCACAGCTTCTTACGGTATCAAAGTAGCTTAGAACAGCCATCTTTCATATTGTTTTGGACATATTATTATTACAGTGCAACTATACACTATGATTACATCTTTATTGGAATTTCTAAACCATAATTCTCTCTCTTTTATGTTCCCACCAAAGAAGAGCTATGGACAAGATATAATAAAAAATATTGAACTGCATTTCACAGCTTATCAGTGTAAATGCTTATCAATAATGTATAGCAAATAAGCTCAATGCCACTAGTTTCTTCACAATGTTCTGTTTTTCTAGCATTATAAAAGAAAATCATTATAAAAGAAACCATTATAAAAGAAAATCTATCTATCTATTTATCTATCTTGTTGACAATCATTGACAATGTGTTGGGAAACTATACTGAAGACAGAATTAAGCTCATTGATTGGTTTTATGAATTCTGGTGTCAATGTGGGCTGGACTTACAAGTGTCAAAACAGATCTGTGGAATGAAGACCTACTCACATTCTTCCATAGGGAACTTTCTACAAACACCAAAAAGCCCACATTTGAAATATGTAATTCAGTGAGCTTTGACAAATATATAAATCTATGCAACCACCACCACAATTAAGATATAAAACATTACCATCATTTCAGAAAGTTCCTTAGGGTCCCTCTCCAGACAATGCCTACCCCCATAGGAAACTGCTGTTCTGAGTTGTGTCACCGTTGTTTTGCCTGTCATTTTGCCTGTTATTCACTTTATATGAGTGAAATGATATATGTCCTTTCCTGTATCTGGCTTTCTCAGCTCATCACGATTTTTTTTTAACTTTTCATCTATTTTGCTGTTTAGCTTTTATATTTATGTCTGTGTTCTATTTTTAATTAATCTCTTTAGAAGGTGTGAGGGAGGGGTTGAGGTTCATTTCTTCCCACCATAGGAATAAACCGTTTTTATTTCTGTACAGAATTATGTTAGTGTCTTTGTTGAAAATCAATTGACCATATGTGTGGTCTATTTCTGGAATCTCAGTTATGTTCCATCATCTAAATGTGTGTATGTACCCAGAATCACACTGCCTTGATTACTGCAGATTTGTAGGAATCCTTGAAACCGGGAAATGTAGGCACTCCAACTTGTTCTGCTTTCTCCAATCATTTTGGCTACTCTAGATCTTTTGTGTTGCCAAATAATTTTTAGAATCAGCTTGTCTTTTTTGTTTTAAACAAAAAGGCTGATAGAATTATGATTATGATTTTATTGAATCTATACTGATGTATGTATTAGTATTTGTGGAGAATTGATGCATGACAATATCGTATCATCCAATCCATGAACATGAAATATTTCTCCATTTATTTTTATTTTCTTTAATTTCTATCAGCAATGTTTTGCAATTTTTAATGTGGAATTTTTATACGTACTTGGATATTTTATGGCATTATAAATACAATTTTTAAAATTTTACTTTCTAATTATTTATTGTTAATATACATAGATATGCAGTTGGTTTTTGTATTTTGACCTTGAAACTGTGACTTTACTAAATTCGCTCATTCATTCATATAACTGCTTTTTAATATTATATAGGATTTCCTATGTTTATGTTATATGTCAATAAAGGCAGCTTTATTTCTTTCCAATCTGCATTCTTTATTCTTGACTATTCAGGTGGCTAGGATTTCTAGTGCAATGTTGAATAGAAGTGAACATCCTTGCCTTGTTTCCAAGCTTAGAGAGAAAACATTCAATATTTCACCATTTTTGTATGCTGTTAACTGTAAATTTTTCATAGATGACCTAAATCAGGTTAATTTTGACCTTATGATATATCTTCATTACTATTCAATTTCAAGTATTTTCTACATTCTATTGGGACTTCTTTAACACATCGGTTATTTAGAAGTAGATTGTTTAAGAATATTTAGGGATTTTTCTAGATATTGTATTGTTATAAATTTATAATTTAATTCTCTTGTGGTCAGAGAACATATTTTATGAGGTTTCTATCTTTTAAAAATCACTGAGGCTTATTTTATGGCCAAGCATATGGTCTATGTGAACACTCCGTGTGCATTTGTATAGAATGTATTTTCTACAGTTGTTGAGTACAATGTTCTGTAAATCTCTCAGTTGGGTCAAGTTGGTTTATAGCATCATTTAGATTTTTTTAAAATACATTTACCAAATTTTTTAACATAACTTTTGTATCAAATATAGCAACCCTCCTAAGAGAAGTATGTTTTAACTCCAACTATGATGGTGGATTTATTTATTTTTCTTTGATTTTTAGCTTCATGACTTTTGCTGCTCTGTTATTAGTTGCATACACATTTAAAAATTATTATGTCTTCCTGGTGAATTATACCTTTTATCATTATGGAATGTCCATCTTCATTCATTCATTGTCTTGTAACATTTATTGTCTTGATGACTACTTGTTTAAATTGTGATGTAGCCACACCTGCTTTCTTATGTTTACTTATGGCCAGGTATGGCTTTTTTGCTTCTTTATCTTCCAACTTATCTGTGTATTTATATTTCAAATATGTTTCTAATGTACAGTATATAGATGAAACTTGCTTTTTGATCTAGCCTACCAATCTCTGCATTTTAATTAAATCTTTAGTCCATTTACATTAAATGTAATTATTGATATGGTTCTATTAATATTAAAGTCTATTACCTTGCTATTTGTTTTATATTTTTCCAGTGTGTTTCTTGTTCCTCTTTTATCTCTTTTCTGCCCCTTTCTTCTTAATAAAATTTTTTAGTGAACCATTTTATAGCCTCTTTTTTTGAAGCTATAACATTATTTTTATTGAATAATTTGGGGTTAAAAATAGACAACTTTGATGTATCAATGCTTAATTATAAATTGATATTGTACCTTTTCACACTTCACACCTGACAGTTTTCATTTTCTTTTTCCAATTCCCATTTCACACTGCAAGATAATGTAATTATATTTACCCAACCCCACATCCTTTGTGTTATTTTTGTCATATATTTTATTTCTAAATTCATTATGAACATCTAATTACATTTTTTTTTAAAGAGTCAGATGTCTTTCAGGGAAATCATAAGGGAAAATAGTCATATATTTACCTAATTGTTTACCATTTCCGGTGTTCTTCTTGCCTTCCCACATAGCCACATTTCCATCTGGTATCAGATCCCTTCAGCCTGAAAAATACCTGTTAGCCTTTCTTATACTTCAGGTCTGGTTGTGATGAATTTTATCAGTTTTCATTTTTATGTTTATGAAGGATATTTTCTGTGTATAGAATATGGGATGTCAGGGGGGTTTTCCTTTAAAAAGAAAAATATAGTTCTGCTGTCTCCTGACTTCCGTTGTTTTTGATGAAGTACACTACCACCCTTAGTTCTCCCGCATGTATTTTGCTTTGTCCACTTACAAGATATTTTGTTTCTTTATTTTTGAATTTCTTCTGTTTGATTTGCCTAGGTTTAGTTCTCTTTGTATTTATCCTGTTGTGGATTCACTGAGCACCTTGCATCTGTAAGTTGATGTTTTTCATCAAATATAGGAAATAACTGGCCATTAATTTTTGAATATTTTTCTGCTTTTTTTTTTTTTTTGCTCTTTCTCCTTCTGAGGCTCTAATTACATGTTTGATAAGGTTCCCAATATTATCTCAAAAGTCCTTGATGCTCTGTTACTTTTGCTTCAGTCTTTGATTTTAGACTCTATTTGGGCAGGTCTAAAGTAGGCCTTTTTCTAAAAGCACGCTGCTTACTTTTAAAGTAAGGAATTTCTGATGTCTTAACTAGATGCTGGAGTATTAACCAGATCTCTCCACTCCAGCTGAACTGGACCTCCAATGTCCCCCAGCACTGATTAGTCTCTAGAAACTATTCCATTCTCGATGCTATTAACAGCCACTTTCTCATCTGCTTTTCCATGTAACGTCACCTTGCACTTGCACAGCCTACCTCTCGGCCAAGGATACCAAGGAACTCCTGTACACCCCCATGTTTAGCTTTCTCCTCTCTGGTGCCTTACCCTATAGAATCTGGCTCTTTTAGCTGCCCTGAATTCTGATCTCTGCCTCCTTTGCTCAGTGGGACAGCTGCACTCTGCTTGGACTCTAGCTCACTGTGCTGAGGTCAGAAATTGTACCCAGGTGGAGCGCTGGATGATTGTGGAGCTGTACTTGTGAGCTGAGTTTCCCTTATCTTAGGGACTGCAGTCCTCCCTGCCTATTGACTCACTGCCTGAAAACAGTTTTGTTGCATATTTCATTCATTTTTATTGGTTGTTCATGGTAGGAAGACTGATCTGGTAAGAATTACTTCGCCATAGCCAAGTGGAAATTCCATCCTCTGTGTGTGTGTGTGTGTGTGTGTGTATTTTAAAGCAAACAGTCCAGAGGAGTTTCTGGCAAAAATTGTTATGCATTTGCTATCTACTTCTTTAAATTGTTTTTGTATAGACCCTAAAAACGGCTTAAGATGAATGGCAAAAGAGTTCTTATCATGAGAAGAAAAAGGGAAAATTGGGAAGCTTTTTTGGCTTGAACCCTCAAAGTGACTATGTTTCTATATTCGTATGTCTCATCCTCTGGGGTAAGATGGTCTATAAATGTCCTATATGGTGACTCATTGTCTTTTCAGTTGTCAGCCTTCTCTGGAAATTCCAAGATTCCATCAGTCTAAATAGGACGGACTTACCATTTCTATAACTTTTTCTGGATTTTCAATAGCATTTTTCCTCTTTAATAGTTCAGGCCTCTCTTTTTTGAGAGGTCAGTGCTCCTCGCTAAATGTTAAATCCAGAATGTTGTAGGAAAAGAAATGAGTAGCTATTTCTTTTGAGCATTTTGTTTGAATAAGAAATACAAATATTCTTGATGTGTATTTTTAAGCCATAAGAGGAAGGCTGACACTCTTGACTGGCTGGAAGTTCTTCTATTGTGGCTTTTTTTTTTAACTCTCAAAGTATTGTTGGATATGCATCAGGACATGTCCTTTAAGGTTTCAGGCAGAAGCTAGTTATGCTGACAGCTCACCAGTAGGCAGTAGAGGGAAAGCCAGCAAAAGATGAGAGAAATTGGGTATATTCATCAGGCCAGATGGTCAAACCGGAAGGTTGAGCCTCCGGAACACACTGTGTCATTTTATTGGCCATTAAGCAAAGTGAAATGTTGCAGTAATATTTAATAACATGTTTTTTTCCTCCCTCATTTAAAAACACCAGGCCTAAAATGTGTCAAGTGAAATTTAAACTCAGAGTGAAGTCTGTGTTCCAGGAAATGTCACTAAGGGTTTTGAAGCAGCTGTCACTGTCATTGAAGTTTTACAAGAGCAAGATTTTAGAATTCATCAAGGGTCTCGCACCAGATCAGATGAGTTAGATGTATGTGAAATCTCTAGTGCTTGACTTTTTCTTTTCTACTTCACCTTCAAGAAGACCATGGACGTTCCCCTCAAAACCATCCTTGCTAGAGAATTACTTAAAAAGAAATTGTTCTAAACCCTTCTGTCACCTGGGACTGAAATAGACCCCAAATCTCAACCCACCACCACACTCCCCACCCCTACTTAAGCTGCTTCTGCTCTTTGTGTATGCACCAGAATTACAATCTTGGGATTGAGGTTCTGTATCCTGGATCTCCCTAAAGTCTTTCTCTTTCCTCAGCATAGAGAACACTCATGTTCTTGTGTTCTTTTCACATTGATGTTCTCAAAAGGATTCTTCCCACGAGGATGCTGTGCTTTGGGAAATGTCAGGAGGGTCCTAGGATCCGACGTCAGCAATGCTTCCCACTGCCCTCCACGCAATGTGTTTTGATCTTTCTTTCTTCCAGTGCTGCTGTCTCTCTGCTGCTCCTTTTCCTCTCTCCAGGACTGAATGGGTCATCACTTCAGTCACGTACATCTTCAAAATGAATCCTCAGTCACCTTCAAGTGGCTTCGGGTGCTCACTTTGGGTGAATTTCTAATAAGTGTGAAAGAGTGGGAAGTTTTCTTTTTTTACACTTCCAGTTTATTGAGTCAGAAATTTAAAGATTTACCCAAAGGCCAAGAGACTCCAAGTGTCAAAATTGTCAAATGAAAGAAATTTCTTGATGTTTCAGCCAATACTTCTTGCCCCAAAATGTAGCAGGATCCGGTATTTCTAAGTCTGGAGTCTGACTAGAACCTTACCTGGGCGCCTCACTCTCAGGCTACCTTCCCTGACACCTCCATCCTCATTAGCGGACTTCCGGGTTGAAGAGAAAACAAGAAAAGGGTGCCTGACTGTTCACTTCACATGCCATGTTGAAATGTGCAAGTGATTGTTCATAGTGACTGCATTAAAGTGTCTATACAAATTCAATAAGCATTCTAGCACCAGCTAGACAGTGTGAAACATGTGCTAGGGACACCAGCTAAATGGAGTAATGCCATTGCCTGCCAGGAGTCCACACAGCATTCAGTGGTCCAAACAGTTAGTGTCCTAAACTGTGCTTACATAGGTGCTTTTCACTCTGTGAGAGACAGGAATCTCCACACGGGAAAGCCCTCTGCTAGACCATATTATTTTTATACTGCCAGGTGCTTCAGATCTTCCCATCTCTATTTCAGGAACTCCATGGCCCAAATGTGATTTGCCACATCTGTCCCTCACACGTGGGGCTTTCATTTGTTCTAGCTCAAATTTCAGTAGTTAAATTAAAGGCATCTTTGCTTTCTAATGCTCTACTGGCATTGTACCAACTGACCACTCTACTCCAAAGCAGGAAATGGCCTCTGCTTTCTTAGAAAATAGAGACCAACAAAGGATGCTCTGAATCATCTTAGGACTTCACAGAATATTTGGCTAAGGAGAGCAATGAAACTTAAGAAATATTGGTGTCTTAGCCAGCCACTCATGCTAGGCATTAGAGTGAGTATGAAAGTGAATTTCTCTTGAAACTCATGAGGCTTAAGCCTCAGGGCCCCTCACTTCACAGCCTTGGAAGGTGTCTGTAAGAGACTATAAGAGATAGTCTCTGTCCTTAAGAAGCTTAATTTTAGCAAGTGAAGAAAAAAAGATAACATAAATGCAACAAAATAAGGGGACCCCAAATACAAAGCATTTTCCCACTGACAATGTTTTTGGTGAATTTCAATCTATAAATGCTTAGAGATGTGGTTGAAATGATCAGAATTTTATGTCTTAATTTAATTACAACATATGCTTAAATTAAAAGTTACCTAATACATTGATCTGGAAATATTGCTTTTTCTACACTCAAATTTCCTAGAACAATTTTATTCAAACTTTTCACATGCAACTTTGACGTCAGCATTTGAATCACTACTGGACTCCCTTTTCGAATCACCTAACAAAGTTTTCTTGCACACCATATTCATGGCTGACTAAGTTGTTTCAACTGTAGCACTTTTTGATATTATGCACAGTTCTGGCACTGGAAATTTTATCCTGGGCCACTGGACGTAGTAGCAGAATATAAGAATGTGTTTCTTATTTATTCTGTAAATATATATTTGAGATTCTCATAGCTTATAATGGCTATGTATCTTTTTTAAGTGGTTTTTAATTTTTTTTTTAAAATGATGCCTACCATTTGCAATGATGAAGGCTTCCCCCTGCCCTCAGAAATACTCACTAAATCGTGTTGAATTCCTGCTTCTGTCAGATGAATTTTATAAACATCTAGCATTGATTAAGGTTGTTTCAGGTTAACACAGTGATTCTCTGATCTAACCGTATGTTGGAATCACCTAGAGAGGATTTTTAAAACACTGATGCCTGGATCCACTCCCAGAGATTCTGATTTAATGATCGGGGATGCAGCCTGGGCATTGGGATTTTTTTAAAGTTCTCTGGGTGATCCTGATATGCAGCCAAGGTTGGGATCCACTGTCTTTCCCAAGCAATCCTTCACTGTTCAAAGTAACATAACTGGGAGCAGGAGAGATGTCTTGACACGAGAGACTCATAAGGACTCAAGTATGAAGTAACTGCCTCTTTTCTAAGTGATAATTTAGAGAAATTTATATGGATATATATAAAATACATACATATATAAGTATTAAATATATGGGTATGTATATATACACAACTACTTTTTTAATAAGATTTTTTTCCTGTTTTAAAAGTTACACTTACTCGTTAAGTAAAATTTAGAAAAGGTCAGACTTTCTGTCTCACTGAGGAGTCATAAAGGATGCAGACATGACTCCGGAAGGAACCAACATTGATGGATTTGCCTGGACGAAGAGTGAGAGGTATGAAGGGGAGGGAGATGTACCAGGCAAAGGAAATGAAAATATAATACTCAAAGTCCCCCAAAGTGTGGTATATTTGAGGTAGCAGTGAGAAGTCCTTTAAAAAATAAAAATAAAGGTTTTCTCATGAACAAAGCTATGTCTCTGGCTTTACAGATGACCAATCCTTCAAGATTTCTTCTTTGATAGCTTTTGGCATGAAAGGATCGCCTAACATCTGGAAATGATGGTACAGTCAGCTAGTGTGCTATTTACTGCTTTACCCACAACACAAGTGCAGTTTCCTGCCTGGACAGGCCTGAGCTCGTGAGTACCATCTTCCTTTGGCTGTTGGGTATGGGGCGGTCTTTCCTTTGTCTGCCCCTTTGATTCGGTTTGCAAGGCCAGTTGGCAGCAAGTTAATGAGAGCAAGAGCTGATGATCCTAGATATCTAAACTGAGAAAATCACATCAAGCTTAGTCACTCCTAATCTGACAGCAGATGTTTCTGGTTGAAATTCATTTAAAAAGAAGAAAAAAGAGAAAACAAATGCTACGTAAGATCCATGTATTGATTTTCTTTATAAGAGGTAGAGACATGAAATGAAATAAGGATAAAAGTGGGGTGTGGTTCGTGATGGATCTTGGTTTCCAACCCAGTTGGCTTTGTCGGCAAAACACGTGATAAAAGGGGCAGGATTCAACCTTTGAAGAGGTGAGAACAAGTAATAGGAAGGTAAGGAATGTTTGTAAAGCATTTTCCATTTTTAAAGCCTTTATTTGATCTTGCATGACATTCTTGTTAGTTTGTGACATGATCGCTCATCTATTGTTATTCTTGTTTCCAGGAAGAAATAGAGGTCAGAGACGTTGAGTGAATTTCCCAAGGTCACAAAGCAGGAAAAGACTCGATTCTCTCAATTTTCAGTTTTATGCTTATCTACCACCCATAATAGATCCCGACAGTCTGTATTTTCTTTCTACCTGTAGTGCTGATTTAATAGAAACCCAGAAGGATCAAAAGGGCAAGAAAATGTAGGAATAGATTATTGTCAATAAATTAAGTTTTTCTTTATTTTAAAAATTGTGTATACTCATTAAAGAAATTTCAGAAAATACAGAAGATGTCAAAGAAGCTCAAATCACTCTGCTTCTATTAATAATACATTTTTGCTCAATTTTTGTATATCCTTCAGTCTTATTAGCTTAATAAGGCAAGAGCTTTTACACCCATGTTACAGATAAAGAAATATAGCCAGGAAACCAACTTCACTCAGGCCGTGCAAACTAGAAGGGGCAGTTGTGGTTGTGGAATTCACCCTCTGGGGTCTGTTAACCCCACTCTGCTACACAATTTATAATCAAGTGGATGTTCCCTGGTTTATTCAAACATTCCCACACAATTGAACATTTAGGTTGTTTCTAATATTGCCTATCACAAAGAATACTGAGAAATATGTTTTCGAATTGTCAATACTTTCACCCTGCTAATACCAAACACATATTTCCTTAGGACAAGTCTTAGAAATGGAATTCCTAGGTCAAAAACATAAACAATTTAATATGATTGAATTACCATGCTCTACTTTCCCCAAAACAATGTTTCCTTGCAAAAGGAAATAATATCCATTTATGCTCCCAAGTGGGAGTCAGAAATGCCCATCCCATAGTGCTTTTGGCCACATCAAAATTCAGGTTAATATTTCCTTATTTTTTGCTCTCTGTTGAATTTCAGGTGAAAAATATTAACAATTTATTTTAAAAGAAAATACTCTGACACATTTGGAAAGCCTAAGTTGTCAGTGACAGCACTTGACTCCCCCTGCCCAATATATTTTTTTATCTCTTTTATTTAAGAATTTTCTCTCTACTTTTCTTAACATTGTGGACAAAAATCATTCACTGGTCTACTGTTCACCAGGCTTTATGTTTGCTAGGATTTGGAAGCAATTAGGTATATAGTGCAAACAGCAGTCTGTAAGAGCTTAATGTTTAGTTGACACAAAAGAAGAAAATTAACAAAACAATTGCCCAGTGAACTCCTAGTGTTCAGAGGAGGGAGAAATCAAAATTTCTCCATCCCCTTTTCTCTTTCCTCTCTTTCTCTGACAAGGGCAATTTTCTCCCCTTCCCACTGTCCTTCTAAAATAGCTGAGTCATATTACTGAGTAATTACACAGCAGGTGCCAAATCCTAGCACACATACACACATATATATGTTTTTAATTAGGGGAGGGAGTGAGTGCAGGCGTGGTAGTTGGGAGGTCTGCTCGTCATATATGTTACTGGAAAATTTCTTAGTATAATAGACACTATTCACTCCAAGAGGCTATTACAATAAGCTCTGGGCAGCTTTCCCTAGTGACGTGTAGCCCTTAAGAAGTGCAGATTATGCCAAATTCAATTGCAAATTGGAATGTGTCTATTAGTCCACAGGAGAAAAAAGGTGCTGGGGGAGGGTTTTCCTGACTATCATCATTCCTAAAAGCCAGGTCAGTCAGTGGGGCTATTTTGATGATTTAGCATCCCAGGGCACCCTCAGGAGCATAGGCAGCCTGTGCTTTTACAAGGGCATGGTTGTGTGCACAAGAAAGGCAGCTGAAAAAGAGGAATTGCCTGAACGCAGCATGATGGCAGTCATTTTGCTGTCATTTGGATAGTGGTAGGTGGGGGAGGAGGAGTGCATCATTCAGATTAGAAATGGGGGGACCAAGAAGGGAGTCCAGCGTCTATCACTGTGCTGGAGAATGAGGGAGTGTGTGAGGAGCGGGTTTAGGAGTCGGAGTGATTGCCAGAGGCGAGGGGAGAGGTGATGCTGTAGGATTCTGGGCAGGGTGGGAAGAGGTGGAGACAGGAAGGTAAGCCTTTGTAGGGTGGGGACCCCAGGTGCCTACCACAGTGTCTGGCACAGGCTCATGCCCTCTGTAATTCCATGCCCCTCATTCCTTGGTTTATAATATTTTACTCATCCTTCAAGCCTGGCATGGCTTAAATCTCTCTCCCTCAGAGAAGACTTTCCTGACCCTCTCAGGAACTGATTTGCTACATCTCATAGGTCTCTCCTAGGACATTGCATATCCACTGCCATCAGAGCACATTTCACTTTCATCCCTTCTAGATTGTAACCCCACGGGGCAAGAGAATCTTGTATGCTGCTGTGTGCCCAGGGTTAGCACAGCACCCAACACCTAAGAGTTGAATAAGTAGAGTGGTCCCTGAAACTCAGCAATCCCCTCTCTAATCTGTCTTTGTGATGACGAGACTGCAAGCAGCCCACGGGGAAGACTTTGTCAGACTCACTTCTACACCCCGGCTCCTGGTATTCTGCCTGGGACCTAGCAGGTGCTCAGTGATGTTTGCTCAACCAAATTGAACTTATGGGAACCTTGTGCTGGGCACAAGGATGTGGCAAACTCAGGCAGTTGACTTGACTTTCTTTCCCTTTTGTTTTAAAACTCAAAACCCAGATTTTTCAAAGACAGAGTGTAAAAGCAACGTCCTAGACAGGGTTTGTTCCCAGTTTACAGGTTCTGATGAAGTCCGTAGAAAGGAGACTTGGGAGATGACCCACCAAGATGTTTTAGAATAGACATCTGTGCAAAAATAAATTTTTCCTCAGCTAAGCTTTGTCATAATTGATTTTCCACAATTTCTCTTTTCTGTTTTGCAGAGAAAATGTAATGGTGAGCAAAAATAGTTGTGTGTGCGTGTCCGTTCTGGCTTATTTGTTTGATTATGTGATTAAAAGCTCAATTTTTATCTATTGATTATGGCTAAAGCCTAGATTCTAGTCAGTGATGTGATCGATATTATGTAGAGAACTCAGTATAATGTAAAAATCTGGAAAAAAGCGAGGGCAAGCCAATAAATTCACGTCATTGAAGAGCTGACATTTTTAGCACTTTAACAAAGAAGGGCCCTCATATCTTCACAAAATTTAGTATGAATCGGACATAAATTAATGATCTACACATTAGCCAAGGCTTGGACATGAGATGCAACATCTGTTATCCCCCTTAAAGTAAATGTATACTCAGAACTATGTGCCTAATTAGCTAACGAATGGGTCTCTGGCATTGACATTTCCAAGGATAAATCCTAAAAGGGAAATAAGAAGTTTGTTGGGTAGAAGGGACGTATAATTGCTTAATATAAGCAAAGTACTTAGACCAAGCTTCTTTAGGCATGAGTCATAATCCCGTATATTTGCATTTGGTTATGTTTTAATTTTTAATTCATTTATTATTGTTAATGATACAATTAATCAATTTGGACATTCTTATAAAACTTCAAGCAAATAAATAATTCTACAAAAAGATCCCCTCTGCCACACAAATCTCACAGCCTTTCCCAAATATAATAACTCCATGCAGTTTGGTGTACATATGTCCAAGATCTTGTTCTATATACTTTTTTATATATATATATATATATATATATTTAAATTTAGATGTATATATTTTTGTTTTGTTTGCTAATTTTACAGAAATGGTATTATATTGTGTATCATTTTGTAAATTGTTTTTTTTCTCAAATGACAATATGTCTTAGAGATCTTTTTCTTTCAGTACATACAGATTACCTCATTCTTTTTCCTTGCTGCATAATATTTCATAGTATGGATGTGCTAGACTTCATTTAACTGTACGTTACTGATAGACATTTAGTTATGTTCGGTTTGTCACTATAACAAGCACCATTGCAATGATTATTCTTTCTTTACATAAGGGAATATTTTTTTCTAGGGAAAATACTTAGATTTAGAATTGCCAAAAAGAGAATATGCATACAAAATTTTGATAAACACTGTGAAATTTTTCTCTAAAAGAGCCTGTATCAATATCAGCACCAACAATAGTGAAAGAACTCTTCATCATCATCTTCTTCCCCTCATCCTCCCTCTTCCGCCTCATCTTCCAAATTTATGGGGAAAAACCTGATGCTTCATTGTTGTTTAATTTGTATTTCTCCGATTATTAGTTATGTTTTGCATCTTTTCGTTTATTTTTGGCCATTTGCATTTCTTCTGTGAATAGCCTACGTGTATTTCTTTCCCTCTTTGCCTTTTATTCTTATTGATTAATAGAAACTCTACATATTTTAAGTATTTATCTGCTAGACTGGAAGAAAATAGTTGTAGCATATATGTTATTACCTGTAAACTTAGTTAATGATATCTTTCATTAGATAATTTATATAGAGTCAAATTAATCAATTTGTGTCTAACTTAAAATCTTCCCTGTCCCAATATTTATTTTTAATTCTTTCCTATATTTTCTTCTTTTATAATAATGCTTTTTGCATTTTTATCTTTAATTTACCTGGAATTTATTTTGTACATGGTTTTAAATATGGATAGAACTTTATTTTTTCGCAGATGGCTACCAATTGCCCAAAGCTCTCTCTTCAGTTAGAAGAAATGCTATCTCTAGTATGCATTTATCTCTGGTTTATCTCTAGGTTGTTGTGAGTTTCACTGATCTTTTTTAAATATTTCCATTCCAATACCATAGCTTTATAATATATTTTGATGTCTAATATGACACGTTCCCATCATTATTTTCTTTTTTTTCAAAAACTGGTTTATTCTTACACATTTTATATTCTGCAATGATTTGAGAATCATCTTCCATGGAAATTTGTTTGGGATTGAACTAAAATTTTACACTAATTTATGAAGAATTTATTGAATCTTCTCAACCATAAATATGGAAATTTTATCATCTTCTTTTATGTCCCTCAGTAATTGTTATGGTTTTCTTCATATTCATATTAGAAAATATATTTTATAACTATCACTGGTATATAAAAAGGTAGGTAGAAAGAAAGAGAAAGAAAGAAAGACAGAAAGAAAGAAAGAACGAATCTGTGCATGTTGCTAAATTTCCTTAAGAGTTCTAATAGGAAATTCAAAGAAGATTGTCTGATAAACTACTTAGATTTTCATATAAATCCAAATAACATCTGCTGTATCTTTTTCTTTCTAGTAGACATTACTTATTTTCTGTGTCTTATTGCATTGTCTAGAGCCTCCATTATAATGTTGAATAGTAGCAATCATAATAGCCATACTTTTATTGTTCCTAATTTTAATAGGATTCTTATAATATATCAACATTCAGTGATATGTGTGCTAAAGGTACATAAGTTTTATACAGTCTGTATCCCTTAAGTAAAAGCAAATCTTTGTGCGTATGTATGTGAAGCAGCTTTAGTCTCACAGGCAGTACTGGAAAAGACTGAATTTTGGAAGGTTTCCTAATCTTCAGTCACATTATTTTAATGAGCCCGTGAGAGCAACGTGTGAGGAGAGCGCTAGTGAACACATTCTATCACTCTTTAACGTCCCAAATTGTTTTCCCATTAACCCATGGATGAACAAAAATTCTTCAACTTTGACTAAACTCACCCAGAATTGACCTTGTGTGTGTCATTCCCTTCTATGTTTCAGTTCTGTCGCCATGCAACTCTGCCCAACTTTGTCACACCTGTCCAAAGTGCCTTGATGTCATCATTCAATGAGCCCCTCGAGGCAGCCCCATTTCCAATCCCCTGAAAATCCCTCTTCACTATTATAGTGATTCTTAAATTGGGGCCTTTTTAAAGAACTCTCCTGGCATAAGTCCAGATGGCCCTAATGGTTATCTCTGTGACCTTAGATATCTCCCAGACCTCTTCTCTCCATAGCTCCCCTTTCTAGGCAGTTAGCTTTGATGTGTATATGACCTATTGTTTCAGAGGTTGTCTATCTGGGTAATTTATTCTGTACGCATATAGTATCACTTGCTATATGCCTAGCACTGTACTAGAATATTTAGTGGATAACAAAGGCTTAAGAGACATTGCCTTTTTTCTACCATTTTTCTACAATCATTTATATCATAATTGCTTCACAAATGTAAGCAAGATATGTTTATGTGGCTAAAACATTTTTCATGGAGGAGGGGCATTCTTAAATTAGGTCCTAAATGGTCTAATAGACACAGATCAGTATAGAAGGTCTGGAAGTATGTTTCCTTTTGGACTAATGCATTGTCATGAGCACGTCGTCTTGGCTGCAATCAGAATTGGGGTACATATTACTGAATGTCTCCCTATATTGCAGCCCTCTCTGCAAATCAATTCTACGTAATCAGACACTAAGTAACTTGCCCACATCTCCTCTTCTGTCATATTCTGACAGGTGCCAAGCCTGCCTCACGCATCTCGTACAAATTCATTCCTATAACCACAGTCATCCTCACCTGGAGTATTGTAATTCCTATCTAAGTGGCCTTTATACCTCCAACTTCTCATCTCTTATCAATCACATACATAGCTACCATCTCAGTCTTACAAGCAGTTTCAAGTATGTCAATCCAGTCCTCAGGACCTTAATGGCTCCCCATTGTCTACAAATTAAAGTCCAAATTTTTCCACTTGTGTTTGAGATCCTGGGTGACCTTTCCCATCTCTTTACCAAGGAGCTGGTCTCTATAATCCAACCCCGCGTAACTGTTTGACCTAACTCCTTGCCTTTGCTCGTATTATTACACCTACTGGAATATCCTCCTCTCCTCTTATTATTCCAAGACCCAAGTCCGATACCAAAAAATCTTCTAGTTTTTCCATCTCTCATTAATTCTGTCTTCCTCTGGATTTTTCAGCCCATTTAAACTATTTGTGACAATTAAATTATACTGCTGTTTTATTTATACATAATCATTTTTGTACACTTCTCTACTAGATTGTAAATCCTCTGAGGAAAGCATTGTTGACTTCATCATTGCTGTATCTTCTTAGGTTGATCAAAGTTGTGAGAACACAGAAGGGCCTTTGTGAATTCCTTCCAGATTGGATTGATCATGTAAATAAACTGAGATCATCAAAGGTTATAAGTCTACCTTGGTTTAGAGTAATGTCTATTCATGATCATTTACATTCATAGTACAGAGGAGTATTTGTCAGCCAGCTTTAGGCACTGAGTAAATCAGAGTGGCCGTTGTCAACTTTTCCTTCAGATGTGCCTAGACCTGTCTTTGTTTTTTTCTTTCTGTTCCCTAGAATATCTACAACCTTGCCCTACCCTTATCTTTAGGGAATGACATGGCTTCTTTCATTAGAATTCTAACTTTAATTTAAAAAACCTACTTATCTGGAGAATCAGTTGCATTTCTTTTCTTTCAAATTTTAATAATACTCAGTAAGAGTTCCCAGAACAAGATAAGGATCCTAAACCTACAAGGAGTCAGAGAGAGCAGCTCGCACCACCTTTATTTAAACATTGTCCTGGGGTTATTCAGAGATGTTTGATGGGGGACGGACACTGCTTGACCATCACATGGCTTTGCCCTTTTCATCCTAACTCTTCCTCAATCCCAGAGAATCCCACAGCTCTTAAATTCATGCTGTTAAATACCAACGAGAGGGCAATGGTTAAAAGAGACTCCTGAGTTCATTGCTTTTCTTCACGCATTTATGAGCAAAGATTGGAAAGAAATTCACAGCAGAAGTGCATTTAGAGAAGGCTAAGAGCAGCAGAAAACCAGATGACACATTCTGGAATGGGAGCAATCAAGGTTCTATTCAATCTTTTCCCTCTATCCCGTGCATTGGAATATTTTCTCCTTTGAAACTTCTGCACAGTTGCACAGGTGTATTGAATTCACACTGATCCATCAAAAAAAGCAAGAAAATTATTTGTATGTCAACAGCGTCCAGAAATTTCAGCAAATTCTTTAAAATGCAAAGCTTAAAAATAGACCACTAAGTATTATCTCCTACTAACAGGACAACAGTGATGCTTTTCAGCTGCAAATAATCTGTTGATCTAACCATAAAGTATTTGTAGAAAATAATAATTGTACCTAGCTTTGTGCCAGGTAATGGGAAGGCATATGCCTAGGCCAGGAGTCAGCAAACTTGCCGTAAAGGGCTAGGTAGTAAGTATTACAGGCTTTGCAAGATATTCAATTTGTGTCACAACTGCTCAACTCAACCTTGTAGCTAGAATGCAGTCATATATATTGCATAGGCAAATGAGCATGTCTGTGTTCCAGTAAAACTTTATTAATAAAACAGGAAGCCAGCTTGCAGCCATAGTTTACCCTGGCCTACACTATATGTTCTTTGATTACAGTGATCTTATCTTTCTTGGTAACCATTGCATCTCCAGTGTCCGGCTTAGTGCCTGACTCATAGCAGGGGCCAAATAAATAATTGTAAATAAAAAATTAATTAATTAATTTTACAAAAGTATATTTCCTGTCCCCAAAGAGCTTACTATCTATTTTTTATTGTAAGACAAAAACAGGAAAATGTAGAGTAAGAAAAGTTCAAGAATTATAAATTTGAGGTTAGCTCTTGGACTTATCATCAACTCTTTCTGCAAACTCTAGTAAGCATTTATATTTTAAGTGATCATGTCTCCATATCTCAAGGGCTCAGTTTTTCTAACTATTGAGAGTGGGTATAAGGTTAGGGTTAGTTATAAAACTACTATAATCAATGGCTTTTGAGGTTGCTTTTGTGAGGCTCAGCTCATGTCAGGAAACCAAAGAGGCCCCATAAAGTTCACAAGATAAAAAGAGACTGAGGTTGACCAGATGCCCAAGTGCCCTCCATTCACTGTCACCTGCCATCTTTGACACATGCATTTCTCCAGGGCAAGGAAGATGAGTCAGATCCATCCCACCTCAGCAAAGCTCCTAAGAGGGACTGAATAAGGGGGATACAGCAAGAAATTGGCATATTCAGAAGGACAGGCTTATTTGATATGGAATTCTCCCCCTAGTCAACACAAGTCATCTCCTGGAGACTGTAGCTGGATCTTAGTTTAAGACAAGGTGATCACTAGTGCATGAATTAGAGTCCCCAAATAAAGCAGATGGTACACTCAGGATAATTCAAGGATAGTTTATTTACAAAGGGATTATTTAAAACGGTGTAGACAGCACATAAGGAAGCCACAAGTGATGGTACAACACCCTAGGGTTAATAAAAGCAGAGACATCACCATCCCTAAGCGCAAAGTGACAAGGGGAGGAAAAGTATGCAAACCCTGAAGGAGAGAGTCATCTAGAACACCTAGACCACCACGTAACTAGCAGTGACTCTGTGTCAAGGGACATGGCTAGCTGGAAATGACCTCACAGGGAAAGACGTAGGAAAGTAATTCTCCATCTTCATTCCCTTCCTCCCGCTAATCTCCTTCCAGGGTTCCTGATTGGCTGAGCCACACCAGACTCCAGAGGGCAAGGAAGCCCGTCCGTGTGGTCCACACGGGCTAGCCTCTGGGGGCAGGCAGCAGAGTGGAGAAGGTTGAGAGCAGCTCTGGAGGGACAAACGGAAGATGTCTGGCACAACTCGAGCCCAAAAGGACTGACAGCTCATTACACCAAGGCCATCTGTGAGGAGTGTTAGGTACATCAGGGTGACATCAGATTGATCACCCACATACTCCCATTTTTCTCCTGAATGAGATTTTCACCACTGTCTACAAGGAAATAAATTGAGCAATTTTCTGTTCCCTGCAGTATAAGGAAATCTCTTGCCAACCACTCTCATTTAGCAGATGGTGGGTGATACCGTGAGTCCTGTTTGGCTCCTCCCAAGGCAAACAGCCAGGGAGAGAGGTCACTGGGGTCAGAAATCCTGGTTTCCAGCTCTGGCTCTGCCCCTTAAGTGGCTTGGTAACCACAGGGAAGTCAATTCTCTTGGGGCTTAGCTTTACTTTCCTAGTTTAAAAAAATAAAGTCATTGGATCTGATCATCTGTGGTCAGGGTTTTTAACCTAGAGTTCTATTGAAATTATTTAACACCTTTGAAAAAATTGTGTTGGTGCACAGTTTTCTATCAGAATAATAATGGCTCCATTTTATCAAGCACTTAGTACCCACTAGGCACTTAAGCACTGCGCTTAGCTTGTTCTCTCTCTCTCCCTCTTCCTCTCTCTCTCTTCCTCTTTACTCCCCTCTCCCTCCCTTTATCTCTCTCTCCTCTCTTCCATTTTCTCTTGAGAAAATGTCATTGAATCCTCACAACAATCTATGAAGCACGTGAGTCTTTTTCTACTTTATCATCGAGTGACTTGTCCAAGACACGCGGTTAGGAAGTAGCAGAACCAGAATTCTCACCACTCTCTTTAATCCCCAAGATCGTGGCCCACTTTCTCCTCCTGTTGTCTTGCCCCCTAGGCCAGACACATATGGATAAGGATGCCAAACGTGCATTGATTACTCCTACAGAACAGGCCTCAGGGCGATATGGGAGGGCCATCTCCTGGAGAGAGGAGGTTTGGGAGTTCAGGCATGGAGATCCCCAACAGTGGCTCATAGTGTGGGACAGGTTAGGGAAGGTCAATCCTAGACCAGGGGAGTCAAGTCCTATAGAGACCCGGGGGTGAGCAGGCCTGACAGCCAAGGAAGCCTTGTAGCTGAGCAAAAGTGCTTCCTCGTTGAAGATGGTTTTTCCTGTTGACCTTCTGCAAACTTTGTCGAACCATCTGATGAAAGATGCATTGCCCCATTCTCTCTACAGTAGCCTCAGAAAGCTCTGGAAGAGAAGCTCCCCCATCCTAAGGGGAGAACCCATCCAGACTCTTCAGAGATCAGAGGCAATAGAAGGTCGGGGTTCTTGGTTCCCTGTGATCTGATAGAGCTAAGCCACCTAAGCCACCAGAGCCCATTCAGGGAGTGCTTCTGGTGGCTCTGTCTCCATCTGGAGAGCCTCTCTGCCAGGCATTGGCTGCCCTTTGAAATCCAAGCTACTCTGTTCTCTGTTGCTTATTCCAAACAGGGCCAATGCCTAAATAGCAACTGTGAGGCCAAGATGTCCCATCTGTGAGGCTCCCAAGATATACAAGGCCAAGAAGGGCTTTTCTGATCCATCCTCTGAGTTTCTAATGAAAGAATCCTCTGAGCCAAAATGCAGCCCTCCCACTAGCTTGGCCAGGATGGCACCTGTTATGAGACACCAGGGACACAATTCCCTTGAAAGGAAAGGATTTGCTGGCCTCTCTCTGCAAGGGCAACGGGGACCTTAGAGTTCATCAATGCTGCAGCTCAAGATGGATTACTCTACTGGGCACAGGCAGCAAGCACACCAGGCTCATTTCCTCTTTGCTGGCAGGAGCCATACCAACAGCTAACCTTGGCAGCCCTGTTTGACCTGGATTGTGGATATAAAATGCTCTGCATGGCATAGCAAGGCCTCTAGATCCCACTTTGTTCTGCCAGAAGACTTCTCTTCACCCCATCAATCCATGCAATCCCTTCCTTATTGCCTGGCTGCACTGATGGTTTCAGCTTCGGTTGCCTCTGAGCATCCTGAAGCCTGCAGTCTGCTCCCTCTGCTGCTGCCAGAAATCTCAGCCTAGTACTCAAGGCATGAAGGACTCTGGGGATCTCTATCTAAGCACCAGGATGGAAAGGAATACTTGTCCTGGCTGTTATTGACTTGGAGAAATATGAAGATCTTTTTAAGTAACCCAACAGTGAGGAGTCAGTTGATGCAGTATGTGGATCTGCTCCTGATTTGGCCTCACAGCCTGTGCTGACACATCAGTGAGAAATACATTTTCCTTCTGCTGATTTGTTGATCCCCCAGCTTTCTACTGATGACAGTCACTTTGAGATACTGGGAAATTTATTTCCTTTTTAAACTTTGGCACCTGGCCCTTTGGATTTCCTTCATGGATGGGGTTTCATAGATAAAGAAACTGAGATACAGGGAGACCCAGTAAACCATTAAAGGTTACAGAACTTGTCAGTGGAAGATCCGGAGGGTC
The DNA here is from genome assembly GCA_023783475.1 of Daubentonia madagascariensis. Lineage (NCBI taxonomy): Eukaryota > Metazoa > Chordata > Mammalia > Primates > Daubentoniidae > Daubentonia > Daubentonia madagascariensis. The sequence goes on along the minus strand of JAKFHU010002573.1, from coordinate 18,574,858 downwards.
AGGGAGGAAGTGAGACTGGACCCAGCACTTACCATATGGAGAATTCCCTTCAATTAATTTCTGACTCATACTTGATGTGGATGTTGTTGCTGTCACTTGAGAACACCCAGTCCTGGCCTTCAAGAACTTTGCAGTCTGAGGTTCTTTCGTGACACCGCACTGGCTTGGTTTCTTCCATCTATTTTGAAGAACTGATCCTTTCATATTCCCTTCTTCTGAAAGCTGTCTTCTTATTTAGGAAATGAAATCTGTGGATGACTTACTCTTTTATTTTACTTCTTCTTTCCAAGACAAAATTTAACCTGAAACTGATGAAATTCAACATTAACCAGGTTCCTTTTAGTTTGTTCCTTAAACCAACTTTGACCATCCACTCCGTAAAAGTCAGAGAAGAGGTCCCATCCTCTAGAAAATTAGCAAGTAGATGAAAAAAGAACCTAGAAATTCCACTCTTGCAGGAACTCTTGCATATGGGAACCTGGAGAAAGACAGTATCAAGAATGGTCAACACAGCTTGATCATGATATCATTTTTTAAATGAAACAACCCAAATATATATCAACAGTAGAATGGACACATAAAGTATGTGACACTCATAAAAATAATACTACCCAGTAGTGACAATGAGTGAACTCCAAGTCCAGGCATCAGTGAAGATGAACCTCAAAACATAATAAAAAGTAAAAGATGTAAGTCACAGAAGAATGCAGGTAATATATCCATTTATATGATGTTGAAACAGGAACAACTAAATGAAACAGTGTTGAGTGTCCAATGTGTAGGTTGTAAAACTGTAAGGCAAAGCAAGGGCATGATTCACATTCAACATCAGGATGATTGTTCCTTGGGCTTGGGGGACGTGAGAAGGGTGTGACTGACAAGGGACCCCATGGCTCTTCCTGGAAGGTGAGAACCAGGCAAACTGTCTCACTTTTCTTCTTTAACTGTACATGTCTTTGCAGACCCTTTCCTAAGTGTGTGTCTGTCTCATCCTCTGGAATGCAAGCTCCATGGAGGCAGAGTTTTGCCTGTTTTGTGTATTGCCAGTTCATCAACATTGACAAGAGGACATTGTATATAGCTGACATTCAAGACATATTTTTGAATGAATGAATGAATTTACCAGTTTATGATTATTTGATAGCAAAAATTTAATAAGTTAATGTTTAAAATAACAAAACCCATACACAAGAGTGCTTCTCCAATAAGGCACACAAAGTGCTGATGAAAGACACAAACAGTGGAGTAAAGTCAAGGGAGGGAGCATCCACTGTGACTGGTGTCATCTAGGGAGGACGTGAGCCAGACATTGAGGATGGCAAAGAGTATTTGATTTATACTACAACCCTGTTAAGGTAAATACCTTTAGTATCTCCGTTTCACAGATGAGTTCTATGGCTTCTGTGGAGCTAGTAAGCGGATTTGAGGCCTGGTCTGTCTGACCACGTCCATGTGTAGAGGCGGGATGTACAGGGAGTGCTCACCTGTGGGTGTGGGGAGTGGCCCCTGCCGGGCTGGGCTTACCAAGTTCAGCTCTGACCCCACTGAGCTCACCTTCCAGCCAGGCCCATCACTCTATGCTTGGAGCATACCACTTCTGGAGTGCACATCTCCTCTGCAGCAGGTGTGAGCAGGCAGTGGGTGAGCAGTGGAGAATATAAATATAAGGCTCCCAAGTGGTGGTAGCAGCAAAAGCACCACCATCTCGACAGAGACCTTCCTGCAAAAGGAAGATGCAGGTGGAGGAGCTGGGGCTTAGCAGTTCAGATTTCCGTCTGATGCCTGCATACCAGCTGAGGTTAACGGGATTGTAAACCAGGTCTCCACTTAGGCACAGCTGCAGAAACTTCTGCTTTTTAAAGAGAAATTCTCTTGTGTGTTCCGGGGAAAATTCATCATCATTATCAAAGTAATAATGGCAGCACTTACCCAGGATGAGACTCAGTGCTATATGCTATTGAATTTTCATAGGAGCAATGGGAGGTAATTACATCCCCATCTCACCAACCAGAGATTTTAGGTGACTGGCCCAAGGTGATACAAAGTGTAGTCGGTGTATGCAGGACTCAAGGACAGGTTGACAGGCTGTGGAACCTAAGCTCTTAACCACCTTACTCTACTGCCTCTGAGGCATGACAATGCAGTGACAAGGTCAGGAATTACCAGGGAAAGTGTCAAGAGAGGGCAGGATGGGATTGTCCATTAAAAACTCTGGATATGGATATAGCTGGGTGTCTTTGGGTCACTTCACCAAGGTCTCTCTCGCTCTCTCTCTCTCTCCACCTTCCTGCCCTCCATCTTCTCCCATGTGCTTCCCAGGGACCTAATGAAAATCTGAAATTTCATCAGATTAGCAGGACCAGCCTTAAGGCTGTGCCTCTCTTTGAAAGATTAACAAGAATGTGTATTAAATTCTGTTCCCCCCCCCTTAATCCACTGTGTCTCCCTTTTTCATTAAGTTAAAATTCAGACACACTTTTTCCTTCATTTCATTTTGAGCTTCTGTTGGCAGTGGCTCCTATAGCCTTAAATTCCTCATTCCTCCATACCACCCTAACTCCTGGGAGACTTGAGCAGGGAGTTAATTCTCTGAAATAGACACCCAAGGTACCCAGAAGGGGAGTTCACAACTTTCAAAGATCCTTTTTTAAATTTAGAATAAAATGAAGAAGCAAATCAACACTTCCCAATTTTATCTTATTTGTGAATTTGGGTTTTCTTAAATCAGGACTCCTTTCTAAATCAGATGATTAGAAAAAGAAATCCTATAAAGAGAGAAAAAGGATATTCAAGGCTCATAATAGAAAAATCCTAGGCCTTGTTTTGACTATATCTTTTAAATCTGAAATGTCACATCCCATTAAATTGCTTCTGATTTATATATTGGAAACAGAGCCCAGACAGACTCAATTATAGTCCTTTCCAAGTTGGGACTCACCTGGTCTCCACCCTGGGCTCAGACCAAATTGGGTCTCTTAGCCCTGTCTCCCTGTGCACACAGAAATCACACCAGTCTCGGGGCGAGGGGGATCACCAATGTGGTTGGAGGGCACTGGACATGGGCAGCAGCCCCCTTCCCAGTGATTTCTGTGCTGTTTGCACTGTGCCTGTCATCATTGGAATGTGGAACATGCGTGAAAAGAAAACAGCCCGCATTGGCCTCATTCTGCCTCTCCCCCATGCCACAGAGGGCTTTTCGGATTTCACATGGCAAGAATATTGCAAAGAAGAGACCTTCAGAAGAGTCCCCAAGAGACTTAACACTGTGATCAGCAGGAAAGCTATAAAAATGGAAGAAGAAAATCAAAAGAGAAGGTCAGGAACTAACTGCAAGCAGAGAGTCTCAGGATAGTGTCCCACGGTGATTTAAAACATTGGAGATTATGGTCCAAAAAAGAGGAATCATTTTAAAGAATAGCCAAAACTGAGAAGAGGTAACATGAGCTATGTACAAAGAGAAGAGAATCTTCTAATACCTAAATGCTTACAACACCTGAGGCCTGTGCGTGCAGGATTTTGTAATGAGGTTTCCACCTTTCCCTGTACACCACTCTCCCAAACATATACACAACAAAAAGAGAGTGATTTGGCCTTGAACACTAAGATTTGTCTCCTCCCTCTGCCATGTCTAGAGTTTCCATTTTGGTTGGTTCATTTTCAGATACTTAGTGGTATACAATCAGAAGTTAGTAATACTATTGCTACCAGTCCTACTACTAGTAATAACAATAGCAGTCAAGGTTGTTAAGTGCTTACTGTATACCAGGTACTGTTGTAAGCATCTTGTAAACATGAACTCATTACTCTTCATGAGACCTTCCTCACAGGATTAAGTGTCCATGCAAGAAAGTTGAGGCACAGTTCATATCACATGCTCAAGGTTGCACAGCTAGCAGGTGAGAGAGTGCCAGGGAAGCTGGAGGGAGGATCAGAAGACTTAGGCAACTAAGCTCAGGCAGTCCACATAATGTAGGCCTGGGAGTGGTGAGGAAGGAAGAAGAGAGAAAAGCCAAATGGGCTGGACATTGAGAAGGACTTTTAGAGATGCCAGAGCAACAGCAGGTGGGAAGGAATTAAGGAGAGGAAAGGTGCTTTTCCATAACATGTCTATAGGTTATGAATCAGATCAACTTGGATATTCTTCAAGGGACATAAATAAAAATTGAGCTTCCATTTTATAATACTCTATGTGTTGGACTGTGTTCTCAGATCACAATTTCATTATGCCGAGGATATATAAGGACCTGCTTTTATGCAGGTAACACACCTAAAGTGCTTTATGGTTTCATATATGTCATTTCACCAGTTAAGCACAATAATCTTGTGAGGCTAAAAGATAGTGATGATGTGTATTTGTAGAGAGGGCGTGGGAAGGAGTGAGGTGTTTTCAAATATCTGAGAAATGAGATAGCCCCTCTAATAAACTATAAAATGAGCTTATAATAGATTCATTCATTATTCAACACATATTTATTTATTTATTTTTATTTTAGAATATTACGGAGGTACAAATGCTTTGGTTACATAAATTGCCTTTGCATCACCCGAGTCAGAGCTACAAGTGTGCCCAACCCCCAGACAGCACACACTGCATCTGTTAGGTATGAATTTACCCATCCCCTCCTCTTCTCTCCCACCTGCCTGACGCCCTATGAATGTTCCTTTCCATATGTGCCCATTAGTGTTGATTGATTAGTACCAATTTAATGGTGAGTACATGTGGTGTTTGTTTTTCCATTCTCGTGATACTTCACTTAGAAGAATGGGCTCCAGCTCCATCATTTTAACAATATTGATTCTGCCAAATAGGTAGTTCACCATTTTTTTTATGGCTTAGTAGTACTCCATGGTACACAGATACCACATTTTATTAATCCACTCATGTATTGATGGGAACCTGGGTTGTTTCCATATCTTTGCAATTGTGAATTGTACTGCTATAAACATTGGAGTGCAGATGTCTTTATTATAGAATGTGTTTTTTTCCTTTGGGTAGATACCCAGTAGTGGGATTCTGGATCAAATGGGAGTTCTACTTTAGTTCTTTGAGGTGTCTCCATACTACTTTCCATACAGGTTGTTTGCAGTCCCACCAGCAATGTATGCATGTTCCTAACTCTCTGCATCTGCACCAACATTTGTTGTTTTGGGACTTTATGATAAAAGCCATTCTCACTGGAGTTAAGCGATATCTCATTGTGGTTTTGATTTGCATTTCCCTGATGATTAGAGATGTTGAGCATTTTTTCTTATGTTTGTTAATCTCTCTTCTTTTGAAAAGTTTCTATTCATGTCCTTTGTCCACTTTTTAATGGGGTTGTTTGATTTTTTCTTGCTGATTTTCCTGAGTTCTGTATATTAATAGATTCTAGTTATCAGCCCTTTATTGGATGTATAACATGCAAACATTTTCTCCCATTCTATAGGTTGTCTATTCACTCTAATGATAGTTTCCTTGGCTGTGCAGAAGCTTTTTAATTTGATCAGGTCCCATTTATTTATTTTTGTTGTTGCTGTGATTGCTTTTAGGGTCTTCTTCATAAATTCTTTGCCTAGGCTGATGTCTATAAGAGTTTTTCCAACATTTTCTTCTAGAATGCTTATGGTTTCATGCCTTAGGTTTAAGTGTGTTATCCTTCGTGAGTTGATTTTTGTGAGAGGTGAAAGGTGTGGCTCTAGTTTCAGTCTTCTACATATGGCTATCCAATTTTTCCAGCACCATTTATTGAATAGAGATTCTTTTCCCCAGTGTATGTTTTTGTCTACTTTGCCAAAGATCAGATGACAGTATGAGGATGATTTTATATCTGGGTTCTCAGTCCTGTTCCATTGGTCTATGGCTCTATTCTTGTGCCAGTACCACACTGTTTTGGTTACTATAGTCTTGTAGTATAGCTTGAAGTCTGGTAAATTCATGCCTCCCAATTTGTTCTTTTTGCTTAAGGTTGCTTTGGCTATATGGGGTCTTCTCTGGTTCCATACGAAGTGTAGAATTATTTTTTCTAGATCTGCAAAAAGTGATGTTGGTATTTTGATAGGTATTGCATTTTATCTGTAGACCACTTTGGGTAGTATAGACATTTTAACAATATTGATTCTGCCAATCCATGAGCATGGAATGGTTTTCTATCTGTTTATATCCTCTGCTATTTCTTTCCTCAGTGTTTCGTAGTTCTCCTTGTAGAGGTCTTTCACCTCCTTAGTTAAATATATTCCTAGGTATTTTATTTTCTTTGTTGCTATTGTGAAAGGTGTTGAGTCTTTGATTTGGTTCTCAGTTTGCTGTTCGTGTATATGAATGCTACTGATTTGCGTACACGGATTTTGTAACGTGAGACTTTGCTGAATTTACTTATCAATTCCAGTAGTCTCTTGGCAGAATCTGTGGGGTTTTCTAGATATAAGATCATATCATCAGCAAAGAGCGATAGTCTGACCTCTTCTTCCCCCATTTGGATGCCCTTAATTTCCTTCTCTTGTCTGATTGCTCTGGCTAGGACTTCTGGCACTATGTTGAATAGAAGTGGTGATAACAAATATTTATTGAGCACCTACTAAATGTTAACAGGCATTGATATATACAATGGGATATAGCAGTGAACAAAATAAACAATTTTTGGAGCTTATATTCTAGTAAAGAGAGAACAATAATGAACAAATAAATATTTAATCCCCATTAGTGGCTGACCCAGTGGTTCTAAGCTAAGACCTGCAACATCATTGTAAGATTGTACATCTACTAGATCTACAAGCTTCCACTTTAACTATAAGATTGACTGTATTGTCCACCAGAAGGGGAAAAGATTGGGGAGCTATAGAAGAATGTGTAGGAGAGAGTTACAAGAGTCCACCACCAACAGAGCCCACAAAGAAAATTCTAAGAGAGACGTATTTCAAATCCTAGCTCTACCCTCTTTAAGCCATGTGATTTTGGGCAAGTTATTACCCTCTCTGTGACTCAGTTTCCTCAACTGTAATAATACTACTTACATGTTAGATTTTAAGTACACATTAAATAAGGCAATAGCTATAAAATGTCTATCATGGCTCATGCCCAATAAATGTCACTTGTTAATATCATCGCAGTGACCAACTGTTGAAGTTGCTGGCTCTAGAACACTTGGTGACACTCATTAAATTATCTGTAAGATCTGGCTAGCATGTATGACAAGAGTCCTGCTTGGTGACAGTGGTTACTGTTTATCAGAAGCCCAAATACTTAGGGAGAGGACTAGGAAGAAGGGTAGGTCAGGGATCTGAATTGTGGCAATAGAAATATTCCAGGAAATAAACTTCCACTGTGATTGTGCCACGTATTAAGTGTAGGGGATGCAAAATCTTCCCTCTTCCCTATCAGAGTTTTTCAGGTGGGTCTGAGAATCAATATGACATATGACAGACTAACAGGAAAAATGCATACACGTTTATTTAATATAAGTTTTATGTAAGCCCTCATAAGGAAATGAAGACCCAAAGAAGTAGCAGAACCTACATGCTTTAGGACCAGATTGAACAAAGAGGGGAATTGTGAAAAAGTAAACTATCTGGGGAGGCTAAAGGAAGATAGAAATGATTTTCACAAGGTCTGTTTGTATAGAATTTTCTTGGTCTCAACTCCCCATCCTTGATAAGAATGTCACCTCCCTTCTGGTGTAGGGGGCCATCTTCCATATGGGAGCTTTAGCTCCTGGTTTCAGGAAGAAAAGGGGGAGGGTCAGAGCACCCTTCTTACACCTGCTCACTTTTTTATAAAGTGCCTTTAGCTCAAAATAATCCTTACACCCAATGTAGCATATTTTGGGGTAACAGAATCTGCCACCCTTCAAGTTACTTCAAGACCAGAATTCCTGGCTGGGAAACTTGCATGGGTTTTTTAAGGTGCCTTCCTGTGTCATGGCATTTTCCCTTCACATGGCAGCTGTGGGGTAGGGTTGGTGATGCCAGTGGTGGGTTTTCCATTTGGTAAGAGCAAACAGAAGCCCTGAGCTGGAAGGCTGGTAGCAGGTTCCCCAGGTAATGGGTAGCTGAGAGAGGAGAGAACACGGGGATTCCAGCTCCTGCTGGGCTCACTCACCTCCTCCTCCCAGCCTGCCCCACCACCCACCTCTCCCTGCCCAGATGACATTCTGCAGTCTGTCTTTGTCAATGCACATATATGGGCCTCTGGAGGGATCTTCAGTATTTTATCCTCCCACCCACCTTCTCCCACAAAGTTTCCAATTTACTACCTAGGTTGTAGCTTACCTGGAAGAAGCCGGCCCAGTATACTGTTGTTGCTTCACACAGTACCATGTGTGTCCTCACAGGAGGGAGCAGTGTCTGTCACCTGTGGGGCCATCTTAGAAGGTAACAAGAATGTGATGGGGCCCAATTCCTGGTGACAGTGGCCCTGGAAAGAAGGAACAGTTCTGGAGGAGGCAAAATCGAGACCCAAACTGGGAACTCCCAACCCACCAAAGTCTGGCCCCCAAGTGAAAACTGGTCAGTGTCCCCCCTCCAGAAACGATATACAGCTAGAGATTCCACCAGCCTCTTTCCTGCTCATGGTCAATCCAAAGTCAGCAAGCAGAGAGTTTTCACTGTACTCAAAGCTGCCTGTCCACAGGTTCCCCCTGCCTGCTCCCCCGACCCGCCCTGGGTCCTGAGACCCTGCATCAGAAGTCAGCAGGAAGGAGGTGGCTGTTGAAAGGCAGAATCCCAGAGCCCTCTCCAAACCCAACGAATCAGAGTCTATGGGGGTGGGACCTAGGACTGCTCATTTTAAACAAGCTCCCCTAGGTTATATTGTTGCAAATTTAAAAATCACCTTTAAATGAAAACTTAAATGCAATTCTCTATCCCCCACTAACCAAGTGAGTTTCTCTCTCATCAGCCTGATAGCAAATCCTGGATCCCAAACCCTTTTTCAAAACATGTCTTTAAACAGAAGGCCCCAGAGCAAGACTTCAAGTCCCTGCTCTGGCAGAAAGAGGGCATTCCCCCATGGAAGCACTTTCAGTGAGCTCTGGAAACCAACTCTCTCCACAGCCCACACTGCCTGCAGCAGTCTCTTAGCTCTCTGTGCATTAGTAGGATCTTACTAAACTCGAGTGAGGAGACCCCCAAGGCCAGGGGTCTTAGCTGGCTTGAGCCCACTCCCCAGATTTGGACCCTGACATTGTTGATGGGAATCCCAGAACACAGTTCCAGGAGAGGACAGAGCGGAAACTCCGACATGCTGCGTTTCTCACAAGCGAAAGGATTTTGCACCGGCCAGTTCTGCTAGAGACGCAGACTAGGACCAGGCGGGGTGTGACAATGAGATGGTGGGGAGCGAGGGCGGAGGGGACACCAGAGGCAGGCAGGGCTGTGGGGAAGCCGCCCCAACTCCTGCGCAGCAGACCTGCTTCCCTCTCGCCCCCTCTACTCCCCTCTCCCTTTTTCTGCATTTCTGCAACACACATTTACCAGGCGTCCACTCTGTGCCCAGCACTGTGGATAGTACTAGAAAGAAAGAGAAAGACACAGTCAGTGGCCTCTGGGAGTTGCCCATTCACGGGGAAGATCCAAAGAACAGACAACCGACTGCAGCTCAGTTGTCAGGGGTAAGGTGGAGTCTCCTGAAACGGGCATTTAACCCAGGCTGCGTTTCAAGGACGTGATGTCCAAGCAGACACCTGAGGTGAGTGTGCAGCAGACCAGTACAGGGCTGGACGAGGGGTAGAGAGGACTCCAGGATGGGACAAGGTCCCAATTCAAGAGAAAACATGGCCCCTCTGAGGGTCCAGGGCTGCTGTGGACAGTCGTATAGGCCGTGTCCTACCCAAGGGAACTGGGTCAGCAGGGAGGGCCCAGAGTCACCCTGGGGCCTTCCTTCCTGACAGCCAGTCTCCTGTATTGACAGGAATCTTGTGCTGGTTTCCTCTTGTGTTACTTTTCTTCCTGGTACATTGGCAAAAGACTGAGACAAGGACAATGAAGTAGGAACTTAAGTAGGAGGTTTTTTTTTTTTCCAGTTTCCTTATACAGTGACATTCTCAGCCTCTGCCCAGTCTGAGGTTCACCAAATATTAGCAAATCTGGGGTCTTTCCCCAACACTTTCTCCTTCCTGGTACCTCTGCCTTTAGATTAGCCTCTCTGCCCAGCATTCATCCGTGTCCTGGGGTTGGACTGCATGCAAGTGTTACGTTTCCCAAATTTCCAGCACACATTTACCTAGTGATGCCTCATTACCACTTAGAGAATAACCTTCAGAATGAAGATTGGAAAACATCGTTTATTCTCCCCTTCAGAAAGAGGAGGCATTTTGATATATTGCATTCTTTTTTAGAGTTTGGCTCCACGTATGATCCAAAGGCACTTTAAATATTTAGATGTGTTTAAAAGACATTTGCACAGTCTCCTAGTAATTAAAACTCATTTAATGGCCACAGAAATGATTCTCAGCTGAGACAAAGATGGTTTCAAGGTACCAGCAATACATTCCTTTGCCCTGAGAACGAAAACCACAAGGAACACTGTGAGTTGCCTCTCAGTGCCTCTGTCCTCTCCGGTTAAACCCAAAGAGCTGGACTCCACGCTCATTGAAATGGCATTGACTCAGCCTTGGCCATCAGAGCTCTTTGAAGGAAGGATTACTTGGCAGTGGAAATGGGACTCTAAAATATTTAGAAAAGTGAGTATGTATTGTTATCTTTGGGGAAGATATCTTGAAATAAACGGACTTCACCTTCTTTGCCTAGAAGAGCCCATTTGTTTGAAAGTAGAGTCAGTGATGGAAGAGGCTCCCCCAACCTTTAAAATCTGCTATCAATCAGGAAAGGGAAAAAGAAGGGCTGGTTTTGCCCCCCCCCCGTGGGGATGACTAGTGAGAACAATGCATCGACTGATTTGCGACAGCCTGCGCCGCAGTATGGACAATGGCTGGCAGGCACCGAGTGCCACAGGTGCACAGATGAAGAGACCCGGAGGATTGTTCTGCACAACATCTCACTCCAGAAGTGAGGAAACAGGGGCTTAAGACAGGTGACTGTCCCATGTCACACAGCAAATCCGTGGCAGTGCTGAGATGAGTCCCCAAGATGCCTAATCTGTAAAAAAACTTTCTGCGGTACTGTTATATAATGCCCCCTGATTTATTGTGTTTTATTTTGTCAATTCATAGGAGCTCAGCTCTACGTGGATCCAGAGAAATTAAACAGTATGGTCTCCACCCCACAAAGTGATTGTGATTCTTCTAATCAGCCTAAAACACTAGTGTTATTATACTATTTTTGAGCTAGTCCACTGACCTGAGGAGAACCCTCTAGGTTGTATCGAACACAATACCTTTCTTGTCTACAAATTAACTCAATTCACAACTACTGTTTCCTAGGCCTTCACTGGGGTCAGTGGGAAACAATGACTTTAGACACGGAGGACAGAAACTGATAGGGAAGGGAGATGCTTCCTTCTCTGTATAATAGGCCAGAAATAGGAGGCAGTAAAACTGTGCATGCATAAGCACGCGTGGGGTGTGTGTATTTGTGTGTGTGTGTGATTTTATGCAGATATGGCACCTATCCAACACATGCATGAAAAAAAAAACATGGATTTTGATATCAGACAAACTTAGGCTTAAGTATTGACTCTGACATTTACAATGTGATCTTGACCAAAGGAGGTAATCTCTCTCAGCCTTACCTGCTTCACGTCTAAAGTGAGGGTAACAAGTTAACGATCACAGACATAGAGCCTTGGTGTGTAAATTGAGCAAAGCAGAAAATATAAAGTCCCTACACCCAAAGGATAAAGGAGAGGTCATTTTCTCCTTTAGGGAGCAATTATTGTTAGGGACAGCAATTTATATTATTACAAAGGAGGTCTATACATCCTGTTTCCTATTTTCTCATATTCTTTAGATTCTCTAGAATTAAGATGTTTTCAGTTGTGAAACAGAAAGGAGAAGACAGGAAGGAGACTTTATTAAGGATGAAAAATGGCTATAATTTTAATTTTGAAAGCAGGCTTGTGGACAGAATGTGAGTATGTTTCCAGAATAATTAACAAGAAAGCCAGACTGAGGAAATGAGTTGCTATTGGTATAGCAGCCTTCCAAATGGCAACCTTGAGGCTGATGTACAGTAAGGCCCTAGTTTCTCAGTGGGGTCAGGTAAGGCCTCTGATGATAAGCTGCTTACTGCCCTGGGAGACTGAGGAGGTGGCTCGGTCCATCACAACAATATCTTCCTAAGATGAAAATGAATATTCTTTAAGCTCCCACCATGTGCCCAAAGTATACTAGCTGATTTTGCCTATACAAATTTAAATATCTTATCAACCTTATAAATCAGGTATAATTAACTCTGTTTTACAGAGGAGGAAAGTGAGACCTGAGAACTTGCCCAAAGACACGTATTTGGAAATTGGCATTGTCAGTTAGATCCCAAGCTTGCCTAACTGAGAGCTGAGCTTTCTCCTCTCTGTGAGAACGCCTTCCGCAGAGTGTGCAGTGGATGTGAGGGTAGAGGTAGACTTAGGACACTAGGGACCAGAATCTCACTTCCCTGATGATTACTCCATTCATCCTAGGGTTCAGAACCACCATTTAGCAGCTGCGTGACTTTGGCAAGTTATTTATACTTAACCTGTGTGATACTCAATTTCCACATCTGTAATAATTTTGCAATTTTGAAGATGTGACTTCCATCCTATAGACACGCTGGTATGTTTATAACCTACACACCACTCACCATCATTGAGAATGCTGCCAGAGCCTAACTTCACTGAGTAGAAAAGTGGTTGAAGATGCACATAGGAAAGTATGTGCGTGTGAGTGTGTGAGAGTGTGTGTGTGTGCATATGCACATGCACTTTGGGATTGAGGGCATAAAACATACACTTCATACTATTTCCTTTCCTCAGAGTCAACCCAGTTCTTACCCACTAACTTGGATAAGCCACCATTTCAGTGGCTCAAGGTGAGAATAGATTCCTGGCTAGTTTCTCAAAGCATAGAGGGAAAAAAGTCTGAAAGATTGGAGATAAGGATGTCCGTGGTAGAGACATGTGGATGGACAAACTGGTGTGGGCCCAAAGAAACCTGTATCTCATGTTAAAGCCAACCAGAAAGCACCCACCATAGGAGAGGCATTAAACTACTAAGGAGACAAAATGATATTGAAATTAGCCAGCCTTGGTCTCAGCCACTCCAGACCTGGTCTGATGGGCACATGAACAGAGTGGCCATGGCTGCAAAGACAGAGGCCATGAATGGCCCAACTTGATGGTCACACTAATTCACACCCTGCAGTTCACTCCCATGGCACTTCACATCTCCTGTGTTGCCCTTACCACAATGATAATTAGGCCTCCTCTGTTTCCCCAGATGCAACTGAGAGGGGAAGAGCTCTTTCCAGAGTAGACATTTTGCAGTTTCTCTTTGTGTAATTGAGGGTGCCCTTAAAAAGGGGCATACAGTCCCTTTCTTACTGCAGCAGGCCTCAAAGGTCTCAATTTGGCAGGAAGAAAGAATAATAATTGGATTTACTAACTTTATGGAAAAGGAAGGTTTCTGCATCTCACAGGCATGGGTGTGGTTACTTTTTTCCTCTTGTGGCTTAAGAACACACTGTCTCTGTGAACTAATAATGCCTTCAGAGACGTGGATAAACACACTCACGTTCTGCATGTAACAAGTACCATGTTAATTAAAGAAGTGTATCTGCAAATCATCCTGTTGGGAAAACCATGCAGGAAGATACACCCGCCCCACCCACACCTGTGAGAGCCAGAGCCCTGAATTCCCTTCCCTATGCTAGAATACTAACAGGCATCTCTTCCCTTGTGCTGCCAAATTTCTAGGAAACCAGTCCTGACGCAAGGACTCAGATTTAGGAAATTGTACAGTGAAAGAGCAAGAGACAGGAAGTTGGGGTGCCATTGAGAGGGTGGAACTCCTTCCAGGAAAAGACAGAGGAAGAGTGTGAAGCCAAGGGCAGAGAAACTGGGAGAATAACTGGAACCCCTTTATGAAAGCTACTTTTCCATTGAGTTTTGGAAAAATTTTATTTAACATATAGCTTTATGTTTTCCTTTCCTATGTTGTCTTGTCCTCTTTTTAAAGTGCACATTTTATTGGAAATATGATATACATGCCAGAACATGTATGCTTAAGCAGACGACTCAATGATTTCTTAATACGAGTACACCTCTGCAACTCCAACTCCCAGATTAAGCCAGAGACTCTCCTCATACCACCTACGTGTTACTACCCGTCCCCTCATTAAAAGTAACCACTGATCTGGTTTCCTGATGGGATAGAGAAGTTTATGCAAGCCATGTTCCCATGAGGAATAAGAAAAACTTGATAGGTTTCAAAAATCATACATATAAAGGTATCAGAGAGCTACAGAAACAATCAGGACCAGTGGGAGTGACAGTCCATAGAAGAAAACATTGCAGAGGAGAGCTAGGATTCACCTGCCCCTGGGGCCATTTGCTGGTTCTTGGCATGGGCCAGAGACTGAAAATTTGGGCTTCGTTCAGACAGAGCAGTGATGCTGAGGGAAGTACAAAGAAACTGTTAGAACAGGGCTTGCAGCAGACGCATAGGGGTGGAGCAGCTTAAATGGCAAATGGAATGGCTACAACCTGATGACATTCTCTCTTAAGATATTTGCTGAATTTTTAAGGTGTTTGAAGCAAGAGAAAGGGCTAAGCCCAAACTCAAAAAATAAAACCACGTAGTGGGATTTCCCATAGATTCTCAGTGCCTGGGAGACAAAGAATCATTGCGAGGAAGAGCCCTGAGAACTATTGACAGGAGTATTATGGACTGAATTGTGTCTCCCCCAAATTCGTATTTTGAAATCCCAACTCCCAGTACCTCAGAATGTGAATATATTTGGAAATAGTATCTTTAAAGAGGTCATAAGGGTGGTCCCTAATCCAATATGGCTGGTGTCCTTATAAGAAGAGGAAATTAGGACAGAGACAAATACAGAGGGAAGACCATGTGAAGACATAGGGAGAAGATAGCCATCTACAAATAAGGAGAGAGGACTCAAGAAACCAACCATGCTGATACCTTGATCTCAGACTTCCAGCCTCCAGAATTGAAAGAAAATAAATTTCTGTTGTTTAAACAACCCAGTCTATGGTACTTTGTTATGGTAGCCCTAGCAAAGGAAATCAGCCCTCAAGGGAGTAGTGACTGCAACTATTTTCTCCTGGGCACTTGCTAATATGAGCACATCCAAAATCTGCAAATCCAGGTTTGGCCTCTGGCAGAGGGCCACTGCTATGGGAGAGATAAACCAGCAGACCTGGATTTTGGCAGTCACATTGGGTTTGAAGACTTAAGGAGTCTCAAACATACAAGCAATATCTTCTTCAATATATTTGGCAAAGTTCTCAGGCTATAAAAATAGGTGATTCAAGATGCTAAGCCAAAAACCTCCTTAAAGTTGAGTAAAAATTTCTACAGTTACTCAGTATTGAAGAAAAAAGGAAAATCAGGCTCTCAGTTGAAATTTCTGATGGCCATAACCTAACAACAGGAGAAAATCAGACTGAGACTGAGTCTCTGCAAAAGTGTAACCCACATATGACCCATTCAGTCCCCGACTTGATTCAGGAGATGAGCAACCCCGCCCCAGACCCCCAACACCCATTTGCCCATCAGAGGAAAGGATGAACCTACCCTGTGAAAAAGAACATCTGCAGAAACTCTACAGTATTCGCAACATATTTAATAAAAATTTACTATGTATATAGAAATAGGACCATGTGATCAATAACCAAAGGGAAAGACAAATGATAAAAACAGATCTACAGATGATTCAGAAACAGTCCATACTTGTTATCTGTAGTAGTTATGTTCTATAAAGTTACTGTGATCACGGAATTAATGAATACTGAACTGTTGCTCCAAAGGGAAATACAGGGTGAGGTTTCTGCAAACCTCTGGTCACAACATTTTTGTTAGCCAAAATTCCATTGGCATTACATAGGTTTTTTGACAATGTCCTTATAAGACAAGCCAGTTTCATCAGCTTTGGTAACCTGCTTTTGCATATAACTCTTCCTATATGACACTTAGCAGATATTTTTAAAATTTTTCCACAGCCTTCTGATCTTCAGAGCCTGCCTTGCCTACAAGTTTAACATTGCTCATGCCATATCACTTTTGGAAACATGGGAGCCACCATGATTGGCTGAGAGTGTTTCACACTTTCCTAACCCTGAGTAATGTAACAGTAAGTTTATTTGGCATTTGCCATCACAGCAGCGCTGTATACTATGCTTTCTTTAAATCAGTCATAATCTCACGAATGCACAATTTTGGCCACTTTTCCATCTTTTCCATAGCTTTGTCATGCACTATAGATATGATCTTAGCACTTTCCAGGGTGGCTTCACCTACAGTTTGGCAAGTTTTCTCTTTCTTTTTCTGCATGTACCATACTGGTGATTCATTAACATTAAACCTGTGACTGATAGTACTATAACTCATGCTTAAACAAAGCTTGTCTAGCACACATAGTTTCTCTGTAAGGTACATCACAGCCTTCTGGCACACAAAAACACCAGACAGCACTTTAGCACTATGCTTGGGAGCCATTTGAAACAGCAAAATTGCCAAATAAAGCAAAAAAAAAAAAAAAAAGTAAAAAGCATGGCACTAAATAGACCACAGAAAGATACCCGTTTACAACATGAGAGCTAAAACAATAAGGCAGAGCATTGCTTTGTTCAATCTCAGCTAGAAACATGTGCATTAGGTAAATCAAATTTTTCACAACTGCACATTGCTGTGAATGACTGTGAGAACACTGTGAGTGAGTATTGATTGGGGTTTACACATGAATTTTAGCAAGTAAGCAGATTCACAGATATAGAATCCATAAATAATGAGGATCAGCTGTATTAGTGTTAACAAAGACTTCAAAATAACTATAATTCATATATTCAAAAGTGTAAAGAAAGAACAGAAAAAAGTAGAGATTTTCATCAGAGAATTGGAATCTATTTTTAAAAAAATAATCAAATGGACATAAAATTAAAAACTTAATGGATAGCTTTAACACAATATTATAGATAAAGAAGAAAGGATTATTTAACTGAAAGAAAGAGCAAATGACACACTGAGGGATGGAGGGGGTGGATTAATTTTTCAAAAACAGAACAGAGGACATGTGAGGAACACCAAAATAAAACTGCTGATAGTAAAAGACATAGAGGAAATCTTAAAAGTAGAAAGAGAAAAAAGACATATTGCTTTCAAAGGAGCATGAATAAAGTTGACAGCTAACTATATAATAGAAAGTATGGAAATTGTGATTCAATGAAATGATATCTTTTAAGTTCTGAAACAAAGAAAATAATTATCCTGACTTCTACCATAAATTAATTGTTGTTTTTGAACATTATATAAATGCAATTGTACAGTAATCTTTTTTGTCTGGCTTCCTTTGTTGAACATTATGTTTGTGACATTCGTGTATGTTATTGCATGTAGCAATAGTTCACTCATTCTCATTGTATAGAAATCCATTGTAGCAAAGGACCAACTACTCTACCATTTATGCTGTTTGGTTGTTTTCACTTTGTGGCTAATATAAAAACTACTGCTATAAGCATACTTAAGCATGTCTTTTGGCACAATATTTCTATTGAGTGCATTCTAGCAGTGGACTTGCTACATCATAGAGAATGTAGGTGCTATGGACTGAATTGAGTTCCCCCCAAATTCATATGTCGAAGCCATCATCTCCCAGGTGATAGTATTGGAGAGAGATCCTTTAAAGTTATTAAGGTTAAATGAGGTCATAAGGGTGGGGCCCTGATCCAATAGAACTGGTGCCCTTATAAGATGAGGAAGAGACACCAGAGAGCTCTCTCCCTGCCCTGTGAGGGCAGAGCAGGGAGGCAGCCATGTGCAAGCCGGGAAGACTGCCCTCACCAGAATCTGACCATGCTAGATCTGGTCTTAGACTTCCAACCTCTGGAGCTGTAAGAAAGTAAATTCGTGTTGTTTAAGCCACCTAGTCTGTGGTATTTTTTTATGATAGCCTGAGCTGACTAATACGGTGATGTTAAGTGACAGTAGACATTATCAAACAATTTTTTTGAAGTGTCCCAAACCAGGAGTTTATGATGGTTTCAGCTGATCCATATCCTTTACAACAGTTAGTATTGTCTGTATTTTTTATTGTATCAGTCTTTTTCTATAGTGGTATTTCATTATGAATTTAATTTTACCTGATTAATAATGAGGTTAATCATCTTTTTGTGAAATGCCTATTCAAGTCTTTTTCCCATTTTACTATTGAGATGTCTTTTTTTTCTCATATTGATTTGCAGGAGTTCTTTACTTATTGCAAATGTCTTCCTCTACTCTCCGTATTGTATTTTCCTTTCTTAATTATGAAAATAAATTCTTCCTTTCCATGTAGTTCAATTTATGAATCTTTACTGTTAGTGGATTTTGTATTCTGTATGAGAAATCTTTGCCTACCCCCAAGGTCTTGAAGATATTATCTTGTAGAAGCATTTTTTTAAATCTTTAACATTTAGATCTATAATTCATTTGGAAATAATTTTTACATTTGATGTGAGTAGGACTCACAACTTATATTTCTCCATATACTTATTCAGTTGGACCAGCACTGTTCAATGAAATGTACACTTACTACCATGTCTCCTCTATAATAAATTGAGTAACCATACATATGTGGCTCTGTTTTCTGAATTTTCTATTCTATTCCAATGAGATAGTTCTGTTTTCTTATGCCAATACCACACTGTCTGAATTACTGTAGCCTAATAACATCTTGATATCTTATAGTGCAAATCTTCCACACATTTTGTTCTTTTTCAAGATTGTCTTAGATATTTGTGACCCTTTTGTGTTTCTATACAAATTTTAGAATTACCTTGTCAGTATCTACAAAAAAGAAAAAGTTCCTGAAATTTTAATTTGGATTGCTTTGAATCCATATATTAGTTTGGTGACAATTGACATTTTTATAATATTGAATCTTCCACACATGAACATGTTATAGCATACCACTTATTTATGTATTCTTTGATTTCTGTCAAGAATGTTTTTTATATTTGTGTTTATAGGCTTTGGTAAGCTTATTCCTAAATATTTGATGCTTTGGTGATATTAGAAATACTATTTTAAATCTTATTCTCCACTTATTGATTTTAGTATGTAAAAATACTGAATTTTTTTTACGTTAACCTTATACCTATGTACTTGATTTGCCAAATTCACTGTTCTATACATTCTTTTGGGTTTTCCACATTAACCTTCAGTAAAGTGTTGGATAGAAAAGTTAATAATAGGCATACTAGTCTCATTTCTGATCATGGAGTCAAAATTTTGACATTTTATCATTAAGTGTGGTGCTCACTATAGGGTTTTTTGTAAATAGTTTATCAAATTATGGAACTACCTTTCCATTCTTGGTTTACTAAAAATTTTTACTTATGAATGGGGATTGATTTTATAAATGTCTTTATTGAGATTTTTATATGATTTTTCTTCCTTATTCTATTAACGTGGTAAATTACATTAAATATAAACAAACTTTACAAACTTTGCAAACTTTATTCCTGAAATAAAACCAACCACCTATCTACCTACACACACACACACACACACACACACACACACGTGCACACATGTATACGTATACATCACTAGAGCTGATTTGCTAATTTTTAGTTTAGACTTTTCCTTTATGCTCCTGAGATTTTTCTGTAACTTTCCTTTTTGGTCCTGTATGTGTCAAGTTTTTGTGTCAAGTTTATGCTATCCTTATAAAACAAATTTGGAAATGTCTCCTCTTCTTTTTACCTTCCTGCAGGCATTTTTGTAGAGTTATTGTTGTTTCTTCCTTAAATATTAGAAAGAATTTATTGGAGAAAGACACGTGGCTCTAGAAATTTCTTGTGAAAGAGTTCTTAATTGCAGATTCAATTTCTTTAAATGATATAAGACCATTCAGGTTCTCTATTTCTTATTGTACTATTTTTTTTAAACGTGTTTGTAAGGAATTTGTTCACTACATTTACATTTTCCAATTTTTAGGCATATAATTCTTTAATATATTCTCTTGTTATATTTTCAACTTCTCTATGGCCTATCATGACCTCCTTTTTTATTTCTGTTGTTGATATTTTATATTTCCCCCTTTCTTTCTTGCTTAGTCTTGCAAGTCTTCATTTATCAATTTTATTAGCCTTTTCAAAGATTCAACTTTGGCTCTTTTGATCTTTTATGTTTGTATTTTCCGTTTCATCAGTTTTGTTCTTTATTATCTTTTCCTTCAACTTAATTTGGGATGTATTGACTGTTCTTTTTAAAACTTCTTGAGATCGATACTGAGATTTTCAGCCTTTCTCCTTTGTTAATATATGTATTTAGACCTAAAAATTTCCCTTTAACCACAGCTTTATTAGAAGTTTCACATGTCATATTTTCATTTTCATTTAGTTTGAAATATTTGGTAATTTCATTTGTGATTTCTCCCTCAATCTACAGATTGTTTAAAAGCGTGTTGCTTATTTTCCAAGTAATTGGGGATTTTTTAGTATTCATTCGTTATTGATAGCTGGCTTGACTCCAGCATGGTTTCAGCGATATTGTTCATTTAAAATATATTGATATTTGCTTTATGTTTCTGCTTACAATCAATTTTATTCTACATGCACTTAATAGAATTTGTATTTTGACATTGCTGGGCACAATGTTATACATATGTCAGTTAGATCAGGGTTTTTTTTTTTTTAATTTTTTTTGGGGGTCTTCTATGTTCTTAATGAGCATGTTGATCTGCTTGTTCTATCAGTTACTGAAATAGTTATAGTTCATGTGTCCTACTATGTTTGCCCTTTTGTCTATTTCCTTTACTTTTTTCTTTGGAAATTGCTTATCAATTAGTTTTGGGGTTTTTTTTTTATATTTACTTCTTAGGTTTACAGAAAATTAAGCATTTAGTACAGAATTCCCATATAACCTTTCCTCCCCCAAAGTTTCCTCTCTTTTTAATATCTTGCATAAGTATGATACATTTGCTACAATTGATAAACCAATATTGATCTATTACTATTAACTGAAGTTCACATATTGAGGTGCACTCTTTGTGTTATACAAGTCTACAGGTTCCAAAAAATGCACAATGCCATGAATACACTATTATCACACAAAATAGCTTCACTGCTCTATAAATTCCTTATGCTCCACCTATACATCCCTCCCCTCCTGCAAACCCCTGTCAATCACTGACCTTTTTACTGTTTACTATTCTTTTGCCTTTTCCAGAATGTCACATAGTTGGAATCATATAATATGTAGCCCTTTCAAACTGGCTTCTTTAGCCTAGCAACATGCATTTAAAGTCACTCCATTACTTTTTGTGGCTTGATAGTTCATTTCCTTTCACTGCCAAATAATACTCCATTGCATGGATGTGCCATAGTTTGTTTATCTATTCACGTACTGAAAGATATCTTGGTTGCTTCCAGGTTTTGGCAATTATGAATAAAACTGCTATTCATGTACAGGTATTTGTGTAGACATATGTATTCAACTCCTTTGAGTAAATACTTAGCAGCGCAATTACTGGATTTTATACTAAGACTATCTTTAGCTTAAGAAAATGGCAAAGTATCTTCCAAAATGGAATCACCAGCGATGAGTGGGAGTTCTCGTTGCTCCACATCCTCACTGGTACTTGGAGTTATCAGTTCTTTGGATTTTAGCCATTCCCATAGACATGCAGTGGTATCTTATTGTTGTTTTAATTAGCAATTCCCTAATGAGATAATAATATGATGTTGAGCATCTTTTCATATGCTTCTTTGTCATATGTATATCTTCTTTGGGGAAGTATCTGTTCATATATTTTGCCCATTTTTAAAAATTAGGTTGTCTTTTTATTGTTGAGTTTTAGAGTTACTTGTATATTTTGGATACAAGTCTTACCACATATGTGTTTGCAAATATTTTCTCCCGGTCTATGGCTTGTCTTTTCATTCTCTTAATCTTCTTTTATTTTTATCATTTTTGTTTTATATATTTTGAAGCTTTATTTTTCAGTGGAAACAAATTTAGAAATTTTATCTTTTACTTGTGGATTGACCCTTCTATGATTATGAAAATCTCCCCCTAAACTCTAACAATGTTTCTCACCTAAAAACCTATTTTGTCTTATGTAAGTATAGTTACACTACATATATGTATGTGTTATATACATATATGTTATATATTTATATATATATAATTTTCATCCTTTTACTTACAACCATTCTAAGTTTTCATATTTAAGCTGTGTCTTTAGTAAGCAGCATATAGTTAGGTCTTGTTTTGCACAATGCCATGAATACACTATTATCACACAAAATAACTTCACTGCTATTTTTTTCAGTCTGCCATTCTTTGTTTTTAAAATTGCTGTATTTATGTTATTTATATTTAATATATATATTAGCAAATGATAGTTTAATTGTATAATGTTAATATCATATAAGTATATAACTATATATTTACTGATATATTTAGATTTATATTTCTCACCTTTTCTACCAGTTTGCACTTTCTGTTTCTTTCCTTTCTTACATTCTTTGGATTAACCAAACAAAATATTTGTTTTATAATTCCATTTCCCCCTTTATTAGTTTCTGGGTTGTGCATTCTCTTCTCATCTTTAATTGGTTACTCTAATCTAGATATTCTAATCATCCTTGGCTTATTCTAATATATTCTAATGTATTACTTTTATCACTTTCTAGATAATAATCAGCCTTTAGTACATTTCAACTCCATTTCCTCCCTCCTACCTTCATGTTATTGTTGTCATCCATATATATAGATATGTATATTTATATCTACTTACAATATATTATTATTATTATTCTATTGTTCAGTCAGTATTTATTTAAATTTGCTTATACATTTCTTGTACTATTTTTAGGTATACTATAAATACTTTTTTGCTATTTCTGTTTGTTGAGGTAATGTCTTAATATCCCATTTACTGTGTAAGGATCCTTTCGCTGGATGTCAAATTCTAGATTGGGAGTTATTTTCCCTCAACACTTTTGAAACGTTATTCTGCTTTTTTTTTTTTCTGGCTTCCATTGTTTCCGTTGAAATGTCAGTTGTCTTTCTTATTATTGGTCCTTTATGGTGATTATTTGTCTTGATGCTTTTAATATTTTCTCTTTTCTTTGGTTTTTGGCAGTTTTACTATCTTGTGCCTACATGTGTTTTCATTTAAATCTATCCTGTTTGGGGCTAATAAAGATTCTTGAGCTTATGGCTTGATGCCTTTCATCATCTGTGATAAATTCTTTGCCATTCTCTGTTTAAATGTTGCTTCTCCCCCATTTTCTCCTGCTTTTTTGTGAATCAAATTATGTGAATGTTAGACTATATGCCATGCCCTATATGTCCCTTATTCTATTTTTATGCTTTATATTGTATTCTCTCTGTACTTCTGAATTGAAGCTTTCTATTATAATTCCTTTCAGTTCTGTAATTGAGAATATATCCTCTTGGTAGGTAACTAGAGTAGGGGTATAGTACCTTAAACAAGTGAGGGTATTCACTTCCGTGAGGTTCATTTTTAGACTTTATAAGGCTTGGACAACCTCTGATTCAACCCCATTTCTATGTTGTAGCCCTTGAAGGATCTGACCTAAAAACTTTGTGTGTTTTCCAAGATCTCTCATCCTTAGAGTGTTGAACTTCAATTTTTTCTCTCTCCTGTAGTGTTAGACTTCTCTATGTGCCACTTAGCTTTTCACCAACATCCTTAAATGTATTATTGTCTCTCTCTTTCTCTCTCTCCCCGCCCCCAACCCAGTATAAGAAATGGCAAACGCCACAAGGGAATAACTGTCACAGGCTCAGTTTCCTGAAAATTCCTTATCTCTGTATCTTGGCCCTTCAATTCTAGTAACCTCAGAATCTCTCCAGTACTTTTAAATAGACTATATTTAAAATTTTTATTCAGTAAAGCAGATATTTAGAATACATAATTAATTAATTGAATGTGTAATTCTTTCTTGATGTCTGTGTTGTCTGGCAAGAGTATAATCTCCCTGAAGGCCAGGACAAATTTGCCTTTTGCACTATCATAATCTGAGTAATTAGCTCAGTGCACAGAGTACATGCTCCGTAAATTTTAACTATCTTTTGGAAAGAACAAAAAAAGGAAAGAAGAGAAGAGACAAATTTAAAAGAAAGTTCCCTTTAGAGAAGCAGTAATATAAAAACCAACCATAATTATCAAAGATTCTTGAAGCTGAATGTGCTTGATTCATGTGTGACTGCCAGACTGCCCTGCAGTGGGAGTCAACATTTCTGAAACTTAACAGTTTGTTCATTTCCCACTCTCCACCTTCCATATTCCTCCATCCCAGTGGAAATGGAAATATAAATCTTATATTAGAGGCCCCTGGTCTCACTGGGTTCCATTTGGTATTGAGTGAATTGTCAAAAGAAAAAGCTACAGTGGAACCAGGGTAGTGGTTTGTGTGAAACAACTATAATATTCAAATTAAAGCTATAAATCAACTATGCAAATGAGCCTGTGCCCAGGGCAGAAATGCAATCAAACAGCCTACAGAAGGAAACTTAATAAACCCTGCCTCTCCTTCCATTACCTTGTGGGTAAGTTTCCTAAGAGTTGGGTCTTGCGGGGACACTGAGAGAGGGTGGCTGCAGGCATTCCAGAAGCTCTCACAGCAACTGCACTGGGACCTGGCAGCATTCTAAAGCTTCAAACAGGGCTCAGCAGTTTGCATCTGTGTCTCCATGAAAAGTCATTAAATATGCATCTGATCAAGATAGTAGTTAGGAATATGAAGTGCCTATGGGGGAAGTATGCTTGAAAATTATGACTATATGTACATGCCTTCTATCTGAAATGGCTTTGGGTTTGAAATTCTCACAAGAGAGTTGGTTGGAAAAAAGATGGGATCCACTCCTGCCCGTGGAATTTAATCTTTACCATTTCTTGGTGGCCATAGAATCATAGAAGTCAAGTGACCACACATTCTGGTTTGCCCAAGATAGTCCCATTTTATACTTATTGTTCTAGTATAATTGTAACTAGCAATTCTTAAAAGTGTCCTCGTTAGGATGATAAATTATACGACCACACTTCAAAGTAAGGATCTTCAAAATTATTCACCTTTCAGGTGACTCAAGCACTCAGACTATTATTTCACCATCTGGTAGCACAGGAGGTCTCACAACTCACAGCCCAGCTCTATGTCTATTATTGAGGGTAGTAATTTTCCTGCCTCTAGAATTATTCAGGCAAAGGCTAGATAAGGAGATAAGGTCAAGGAGATTCAGACAGTAAACATGGGCCTAAGTCAATGACTTTGTGGGTTCCTTCTTTCCCTGAGATTCAGCAAGTCTGAGAAACAAACCTGGAGAGGAAAGAGTTTCTCAAGTTTCTGCAAGAAGGTGGCGGCTATAGAGACCTGAGTCCAAGCTTCCTCACTTTCTTTACTAGAGACTGATCAGGAGAGAAGCAGCAAGACAGAGGTAAAAAGTGAGTGTGGCTCTAGGTGCTGCATGTCCACCACAACTGAACCCTGTATGCTAGCTCCAGTTTGGACTGTAAGGCAATAGAATTCAGGTGTATGTCAGCACCTAGGAATTGTCTCAGCCAGGATGGGGTAGGTTTTGGTGTAGTATTAAACAAAATTTCAGTGGCTTAAAACAACAAAGTTTTGTTTTCTTCTTGGCCACACTTTCCATCCTGCATTGGCTGGGAGCTCTCGCTCATGTCAGGCTTGCTCAGGGACACCATATTTCCTTGATTACTGAAGCAGGAAAATGGGAATATGGTGAACCACCCGCTAGCTCTGAAAGCTTCTGCTGGCTGTGACACACGTTATTTCTACTCACATTTCATTGGCCACAGAAAGTCACATGGATATGCCTCATTTGTTATGGGAAGGGAAGCACAGAGCAGGAAATATGTGAAAAATACTACAGGTTTATGGGAGAGAGTATACAGATGGCATATCAAAGTGCCTGGTATACGGCAGGAGCCAAACACATGCCAGCTCCCTCAATCCTTTGAAGCTCTTCTCTCCCAGCTCCCCTGTTCTTCCTTTTGGAGGAGACTCCAGCACCAGAGATTGCTTTGTCTGTGTACTCAGAAAGGAAAGAGTTAGTATGTGAATCATAGGCAGGGACTTGATATATTCTGGCCTGAGCATGTTAAAACAGCAGCAGCAGTAGCAGCAGCGGCTGGACATCTAACATTTACACAATACTTGCTGTGTGCCAGGCACTGTTCTAAGTGTCTCACTGTGCATTTGATCCTGACAACAACTATATAGATAGTTACTATTAGTATACTCTTTTTACAGATGAGAAAACTGAGGCAAAAGTGGTAAAGTAACTTCTCCCAGGTCAACGTGAGTAATGTCAGAACTGGGATACAAACCCAGGCAGTTTGCTCCAGTGTTCATGTTCCATTACTAGTATGCTAGACAGACTGGACGAGGAATCAAGACATGTTCATCTTATCCAACAGCATCTGATGGCATGGCATGTACTAAAATGTTGTTTCCCAGGAAATGGAGCCCCTGGGGGGCTTATTAAATGATTTTATGGATACCCAAAGAGCATTAAATAGCATGGAATCACATGCCGGTGCATGCACTTCCTCATCATTGCGTTTTCTCTCTTTGTATCCCAATCCTTCTGATTATGTCAAAAAGAAAGCTTGGATGCCAAAGACACACTGGCACTAACCATTATTGTTAATCTTGCTTTGGAAGAAGAGAAAGAAGGTTTCCTGCACAGAGCCTGCTGAGGCAACAGTGTCTACCTAGATAGAACATCGTTTTGGTTTCATTGTATTAATATTTGTTTATTGTTACTTTCTATTGTTGGAAAGTGATGCTAGATTTCCATTTATGGCAGTGATGTAGTTTCATTTTAAAACACATTTGTTAAGTTTTTTAAAAAGTGAGCTGATGTGATAAAATAGAAAATAAATAGCGTGGGTGGTATGTGGATAGGCCCAGACAGTGCAGACAGTAGGTCGAAGACTCAACTGTGGGGAACACTGTTGTGGAGGAATGAGCTTGCAGGGCAGCAAAGCTGGACTTGGGGTAGATGCTAAGGAATTCTTTTCCTCTAGTCAGCTGCTAGTCAATGGCCAGTACACAAAGAAAACAATAGGAATCTCCTCTATCCCACCCATGACATATGGTAAGGTCTCCCTAGCAGAGGGAGTAGTGGGCCTTACATCAGATGGATAATTAGCTATATGACCTGGGTGAATTTTCTACTGATCCAGAGACTCTACCATCATCCACAAACTACAAGAAATAAAACCTACCTCACGGAGCTCTTGTGATGATTAAGTCATATGATGGGAAAATATTGCCTGACTCGCCTTGCTAGCTGTTGGAAGATCAAGCATTCATTCCACAAATTTTTAATAAATATCTCATACTCTGGGCAAAGGACAGACTCAGCTTTTGCCCTGGCAGAGCTCAGTGAAGTAGGAAATCACACTAGGAGAAGCACAAGAAACAAAACCTTTCAACTGCCACTTACAGTGGGTTCATCAGAGGCCAGGTATTGGACCAAGTGTCCTATCTGCATAATCCCATTCATCCGAACAGTGGTTCTATGAAGATTATTTATCATTACTCCCATTTTACAGATGACAATCCTAGGCTTGGAGGGATAAGGAACTTACAGAAGGTTGTAGAATCAGTGAATGGCAGAGCCAGAACTCAAACTCACATCTGTTTTCTTCTTAAAACAGAAGTTATCCAGATGAATGGAGGGAGGATGGAATTTAGGAAGGAGAAAGGAGCTGCGGTAAAAATACTCAGAGAGCCGTCTCCGCATCCACCAAAGCACTTTGTGGCTTGTAAGCACTGAGGTGGGGAAACTTGGTGACATTCATTATTTCTATTGCATTATTTTTAGAGTCAGATTTTTCCCATGGGGCATTTGAAGTTCTGCAAAGCTCCCACGCAAGTGTGTGGGGTACTTCCCTTATCAGAGCAATGTTCCTCAATCTTTCCCAAGCTTTAATGTATACAGGAATCACCCCAGGAAGTAATCTTGCCAAAATGCAGCTTCTAAGTCAGTAGGTCTGGAGCGGGGCCCAAGGTTCTGCATTTCTAATAAGCCCTTATCGTCTGTGCTGCTGGTCCACAGACCACAGTTTGAATAGCAAGGCATTAAAGCCCTCAGAGCCCACAGTGGGGTGGGAGGGTGCAGCGGGGTGGGCAGCCTCCTTGCCGTGGTGAGAAATGCCCCGGAGTGAGGAGGGCGGGGAGTACAGCTCTGCAGCTTCAGCACAGGGGGTCAGTGGCAGGTGGGGAGCACGCTGGCTCTGCAATCCCCACCAGCAATCAGCCACAGGGAAGCTGGTGAGAGGAGCTATTAATGTTTACAAGTCACTCCAATAGCCCTTCTGGGCACTCAAGGCAAAACAAAGTGGTTATTATTGAGGCTAATAAAAAAGCATGTAAAATGTGCAGTTAAATAGCACTCACCCAGGGGGTGGTAGCTCATCTGGGGATGGGCAGTCTCTCATCCCTTGGTGGTGGCCTTTTTGCTTAGTTATTCAGTTGTTTCTCCATCTCCAGCTGTCCAGGTGCTGGGCTGCTGTGCAGGGAGCAGGTAAAGGGCATCAGGGCTTTGCTTGGGATAATCTCATTCAATCCTCCCTCCCACCTAGAGGTACAGGTGCGGGTGCGGACCCTCAGGCCAGTCAAGTGGGTGGTGACGTCAATGCAACCCCAGGTCTGTGGACTCCAAATTCCAGTCTGGAAACGGACCGTTGCAGTGGAGGAGAGGCATCCATAAACTACCTGAGCTTGTGTACAAAGCTTCATTCTGAATGTGTGTGCACATGTAGCCTTTTTGTGCATGGAGAGGATAACTACATTTCACCAGATTCTCAAAGGCACTAGGGATTCTCCCAAAAGGTAACAGATCCCTGGTTCTGTTGTGCTACTGAAAAAGAAGTGCCCCAGAGCAGTGGTTCGCAGTCTTTCTTAGTGACAGGAACCAGTTTTGTTTGTTTGTTTTGTTTTGTTTTGTTTTGTTTTGTTTTTTGAGACAGAGTCTCTCTCTGTTGCTGGGGCTAGAGTGCCCTGGCGTGAGCCTAGATCACAGCAACCTCAAACTCTTGGGCTCAAGCGATCCTCCCACCTCGGCCTCCCAGAATGCTAGGATTATAGGCATGAGCCACTGCGCCCCACCCGGCCCTAGGGACCAGTTTTTAATGTCAAAATTTTTCACCCATACCCTCAAGACATAGTTGAGATTTCTGAGTCCATTGCTTAGGATAGCACAAAAAGGACTCTGAATTCAGGCCTTCTTTCAAGTGAATTTATGTTTTAACTATTATACCAACATCTGCATGCACTTGATAAACAGAAGTAAGTGTATCTGCCAAATATTGTTTCTTTAGTCTATAGAGTGCTTGATGTGCAGCTGGATTCAAAGACCCTTTGCAATAACTTGGAGGGAGAACTCAAAGATGGATCTACGCTAGAGATGCTTTTGGAAAGTGGGCTCAGCAAGACACTTAAGTTCTCAGGTCTCCCCCTAAGGCCCAAAAATGGGAATCAGAGTAAAATGGCCACAGACAGCACATCGTTGTCACCGTCATGGCTCAGGAGGGTTTCATTGTTTGAATAGAAACCATACAATTTCTTCTGGTATGAAATGAACAGGGCCAGGTGCTCAGGGCTTCTGGGATGTTGTGAGGTATTGGATCAGGTACAAGGCAGTAGCTACCCCTGGGGTACCTCAAAGTCTCCCTCTATTTCTGCATGGCGGCATCACTGTGAGGTGCATGGCGGGGGCTGCTGAGAAACCATGTGATGTTGGCAAAATGAGGCTTGTTGACAGGCATCATGGAAAGGAGGCTGGGGGTGGCATCAGATAACACAGATCTTGTCTTGACTGGACAAGCTCAGCAATAATACAGGAGTATCAATAGCTGCCTTGTCTACCTTCTGGGAAAGCTGGCCATAAGGCTCAAGTGAGATCACCTGTATAAAAGTGTCAGACACTGCAGGTAAGGTTTTCTCATCACTGGCATCACCATCAGAATGACAGGTAGAAGAGTCCCAAGGGGACTCCAAAGCCATTCTGCTTTGGAGAAAATGTTGCCTTTAAAGAGATAGAGGACAAGGAGCCAAGGATCTAGAAAGATGTATTGTCCTTGATGGAAACGTAAGAGCAACTGATTCCCAGTCCTAAGGTCACTCTGGAAAAAAAAAATTAATGTGGCTAAAATTCATGGCCTTCCCAAATTCATCTTGTAGAAATATTTAAAAGTGATTTAAATAAGCTATTTTACAACATTTAAACTATTCCCACCAAACTGACCCAGTTTTCTGGAGAACATTTGTAGCCTAGCAGCAGGGGGACAGGAGGAGACCCATTAAATAAACGCAGAAAACCCGTCAAAGGATCTGTAAAACCTCGGAAATCTCCATCAGAAGCCCATTCAAAAGCTCTGAATTGAATTTGTACAGCTCAAGAGGTGGAACACATTAGTCAATGATTTACAACAGAGGACAGCACAATTGGCAGGTCTGCTTTTTCAAGCTAACTGAGCAAGTCCTTCCTGAAATGGATGTCACATCTGGGTAGCTGTTCCCAGCTAGGAGCAGGAGGCTGAACCAAGCCACCATTGACCTTCCACCCACCTGTGTGCTGGTCACCAGCTCTGGGGAATCAGGCTGCAAAGATTGTAAATGGCCCCCTTCCTTGGGGGCTTCCCCAGCAGAGTTACAAAGCAGTGTCCTTTCAGGAGCCAACTGAATAAGCCACAGATTTTCCTGGTCATTCATTGTTCAGCTCACACTTATGGATCAGAGCAAGCAGACATGAGCCCTCCTCACCACTTTGTTTTCCAAGTGGAGCTCTCATTGTAATTAAAGAAGCTGTAATTAAAGTACCTTGTTTGGGAATGCTGCAATTAGTCACCAATTCAGCATGTCATCAAACATAATCCAAATATAAACACCCAGGCTGCAGGTGCCAATCCCCTGGTGAGTTGTGGGAGTGAGTGAGCCCTGCCTGCCTTTTTCATTTGACCCTGTCACCTCTGGGTGACTCCCCTGGTGAAGCACATACTGGCTCCGACCCATGAGAGTAAGCCCAAAGGCAGTCTGTCCTCCTAAACATTTCTAAGCTTTGGGAGTTGGACTTTGTCTTATCCCCACATAGAGAAATTTAGGGTAAAGGCAGCTTCTTCAATGTGTACTTCAGCGGGAATAATGTAGCTTCATGATTAAACATAAGCTTTGAGGCTATATTTTATCCATTCAACAAATGTTCATGAAGCCCCTGCTAGGTGCAGGACAGTGGGGCTTCAATAAGGAGTAAGAGAGGTTGATTTGCTGGAAGTTACGTGAGAGGGAAACCATGTGCTCGAGCTGTGTGACTTAGGGCACATGTTTGCTTATCAATAAAATGGGGATAACAGCATTCACCCCACAGTGTTGTGGTGAAAACTGAACAGCAGAAAAGATGTGAATGTTGTCTAATACTTTGCCCAGTGCAGAGCAGGGCTGGGACTGGAAAACCTGCCCTTGGATTCTTAATCTGCCTCCACTGGCCACTCTGCTGCACCTCACAGCGGGACTCAGAGGAGAGAAGGACCTGGAACTGTGGGCCAGGGTCCTGCGACTGCTCTCCCCCCATTCGGAGTGGATGCGCCATTGGCCATATGTGTGCAGAAATTGTCTTTGTACCGGGAATACCTTCACCTGGCGTTATTTACGTGGGAGGCTATTTCCTGCTAGACCCTTAGCTCCAGGAGCTTCCCACCCGCCCCCAGCCCCAGCCCCGCCTTCCCATTCATCAGCACACGCCCCAGTTCCACATCCAGTTGGCATCTCAACTGTATTCTCATGGCCCCAGGGCAGCCTTTCCCCTCCAAGTGTGTCTGGTCTCTGTCTGCCCGCAATGCGCTATCCACACAGGCAGCGACTGAGGCACCTACTATGTTCAGACACTCTGATGACGGCTTTCCATACACTATTTTATTTCATTCTTGACAAATGGCACCATCATCTGCCACTTGTTTAAGCCAAAAACTTGGATTCCTTGATTGCTCTGCCCTTGGCCATCACATCCAATCCATCAGCACATCTGGGGACTTGACTTTCAAAACCTCGTCCCCCGTCTGCCCATTTCTTTCCACCTTCACAACTGTATCAGTCCAAGTCACCCACATCACCTACCGGTCAGGCTAGCTGCTTCTGCCCCGTGTGATCTGTTCTCTGCATGCCCCTCTTTAAAAATACAAATCAGATCAGGTTATGGTCCTGGTCAGAACCCTCCACTGGCTCTCCCCATGCTCAGAATCAAGGCCCTTTGATCTAGCCTCGTGCCCCACAACCCTGCTCCTGCACACCCATTCTCTCTCTTGGTGGAGTGAGTGGAGGGTTTCCACAACCCCAGGGCCTTTGCATTCGCTGTTGACTCTGCCAAAAAACCTCCTCCAAAGATCTTGCATAGGTGGAAGCTTCCTGAATGTCATCTCCTCAGAGAAACCTTCCCTGACTTAAGCTAACCCAGCCTCTTCCCGGTCATTCTTTACCCCATCAACCTTTTAAATTTCATATCCCATCAATGTCTGATAATTTCTTGTTTATTTCTTTAGTCTACCTACCTCCTGCCAAGAATGTAAGCCCCCTAGAAGACGTTCTTTGTCTTTGTACCCCACTTCCTGGAGCAGAGCCTCGCACATAGTAGACATTCAAGGTAGTGGTTGGGTGAATGCATAAAGCTTCATAACAATTATCTGTAAAATAAGGATGAGCCCACCTGAGTGGGGTCAGGTGAGTTGTGTGGCATGGCTGTACGTGGCACAGACTCAATTCAAACATAAATCTTTGCTACTCTAAGGCCAATGCTTTTCCACCCTCACTGCCTTCTGTTTTGTTTCTTTCCCTCTCTCTGCCCCCAGCAGCTAATGTAGTGTTGTCTGAACATTTCATCTTTATAACAAAAGCCTACACATGAGCCTCTCCCTCTTTTGTCTGCACTAGTTAATGGCTGGAACCTTAACTGTTTGCATTTCAGCCCCCACTGCTTTTCCAAATCACTGTGAAACACTTATTCAAAGCAGACCCAGGCAATATCCTTTACCTTTTATCAGGAGGTACCCACCACTCATGAAGCACCCCACATTTCTGACCTTCATGCCTGCAGAGAAGAGGCATCCACCACTCTGCAGATCAGAACAGGGGCGGGAAGTTTCTCTCCTTGAGGAAGATTCAACCAAGATTGCCGCCCTGGGGCTGGTTGACCAGGCTTTCTGGAATGGAGGCAACACGACAGCTTCAAAATCCCAGACTGGGGCTGGGGGTAGGAGAGGGGGTGTGATGAGTTAAGGCGGGTGGCCGGCGCCGGCTGCCGGGAACTCATGAAGCAGGAGAGAGTGAGCCTGCAGGGGGCGCCCAAGAGCTCTGTGGTGCAGGTATGAATGTGTGAATCAAGGCAACGGGCACGTGTCAGCACACCTGTACTTACCTTTTTAAACCTTTTTAAAGTAAAAATGAAGAGCACTGGACTGGGAGTCAGAACACTTGCCTTTGAGCACTGTGTATGATTTGCTCGCTGAAGGGCCTTGGGCAAGCCCCCTAACTTCCCTGCCTCTCAGAATCCTATCTCATGTGGTTGCGGTCAGCACCCCAGGCCTGCCTGGCACAGGGCTTCTATGCAGACCATCCCAGATGATCAACAGGAGCAGAGTCTGTGCGAGTGGAAGCAATTACTGTTGCGGTTCTTACACAAATGGATCTCACCTTTGCAGGATAGAGATGGGCAGGGAGGGGACGGGGCAGGTGTAAAAGAGGGCATTGGCATGTCCCCCCATCTCGCCTTCTATGCCTTTTCATTACTCAGCTCCCACCACCGCCCACACTAAAGAGCCCTGCATCCCCATGTTCTTCCCCACCCCTTCTGCAAACTTCCCTTATGCCAAATTTGGCCAAGAAAAGCATTGCTGCTGGGGGCAGGAGCTCTCCTTGTGCTCCTGAAATCAGACCCTGTGGTCCCTGGGGGAACAAAATCCAGCCTCTGCCTCATTCTCATATGGCAACATTAAAAAAGGCCACATTGGGAACCAGGGCTTACCCTGAGAGGTACACCCAGCCGAGTGCTTCGTCCTCCATAACCAAAAATCAAACGCGTCCCGTAAGACCAAGGCTGAGCCTCTGGAGGCAGATGGAAAAGGCTGTGGGCATGGTGAGTCCTGTTGCCATCGGAATCGGGCTCATGATGTGCAAAATCCAGCCTCACAGCTGCATCATTTTCTTGGTCCCATTTTTATAGTCCTAAGGTCATTTGGTTGAGAAAGGGAAGGGAATTACATTATTCACATGGGCATTATTAATAGTATTGCTCCTGCCCCGACTAAAATATTTACACCTCCATGGGGAGGCATGAGCAGCCAGTCTTTTGGCCCACCTGCATCTGAGTTTGCTAAGCCATTTGAAGATCTGGGGTCTTCAAGGGAGACAATAGCATATTCTGGGATGATACCGAGCCTTTCCGCAAAGGAGAAACCCGGACAAAAGCTGTTGAAGCACAATGTGCTCAATTCAATGTACATTTCTTGAGCGAGGCATGGGCTGGATGCTAGGAGTATGTTCTTACAGATCTAAGTCCAAGTCTTGGTTCTGTTGCTTATCACCATGGGATCGAATGTGACTTAACTCCTCCAAGCCTCAGTTTCTTCATCTGTAAAATGAGGATAATGACAAAGCCTCTTTCACAGGGCTTAGATAGCGTTTCAAGAAAAATGCATGTAAAAGTGATTGCAAATACAAAGTGCTAGTCCGATGTTAAACAACCCTACAGATACCAGCAGTGGGAACAGGAAGCACATAGTGAAAGATGAGAGGACAGTGTCTTCCTCAGCTGGCTGGAATAACAGTGTGTCTCAAGAAACCTCACTGATTTCAGTTAAATGGAATGTTTCCAATGGTGGACTTACATGACAGCGGCAGGGTTCAGATCACAGACTCTGGAGCCAGACTGATTACTTCACTTACTGAGTGGCCTTGGGTAAGTTACATCATCTGCCTGTGCCTCAGTGTTCCTATCTGTCAAATGGGGATAATAGGACTATTGTGAAGGTGGAACACATTAATGTATGTAAAGTACCTAGAATACTGCCTGGCACAAGCAAGCTCTATATAAGGGTTTACTATTTGTTTTTGTCACATAGATGTTCAATAAGCACATTGCTCCCAACCTGAAAAAGTCTTAGAAGAGAGGTCTTCCCTGACTATTCTATTTGATGTGCCCTTACCCACTACCCACTCCTTGGGTTAGCAGATAAAATATGGGATGCTCAGTTAAATTTGAATTTCAGATAAACAATGAATCATTTTTTTAAATGTATGTTCCAAATATTGCATGAGATACACTACACCATGATTCATTGTTTATCTAAAATTCAAATTTAACTGGTTATTTGGTATTTTTATTTGCTAAATCTAGCAGCCCTACCACCCCATTATCCTGTTAATAATTCCAGACAGTGAAAAGTGCTTATAAAAGTGCCATTTTTAATTTATCTCCCAGAATATCATTCTCAGTAAAATGTAAACTGCGTGAGAGCAGGGATCTTGTCTATCTTCTTTCCAGCTACATTCCCAGGGCCCAGCAGAGGATGTGGCCCATGGTAGGAGCTTAACACAAAGGTGTTTTTATAATGACCAAAGAAAGGCATCCTTGCAGATCAAGGAAGAGACCCTTGGCAGGTTTGTCCAATTTCCTGCTCTACTGGTCTTTCTTAAATACTACTTCATAAAAATCTTTCCAGGTGTCACTCCAGTCCTGCACCCAGGTCTGAACGCTCCATGTTTGCTGTCTGGGGACCTCAACCCATCTCAGAGCTCGTTCTTTCCCAGAGTGGCGGCTTCAGCATGAGGTTAGGAAATGCACCATATTTTTCCTTTGAACTATGAACAATTAATTCTCTGCATTCCAATTCTGTCACAATCCTGGGCTCCACAGACTACAAGAAATGGACTTGCCTTATGCTAATGGCATGTTATTTATCATTATGGAGTGCAATGAGGGGAGACCGTTAAGCTGAACGTGATGGTTTATTGATGTGTTTTTCTGAGGTCTGTGACTCTGCATGACACAATGAATAAAAATGACCTAAATTTCACTTCATGAGACATTTTCAGGCTGTACTTGCTCAGCTGCCCAAGCCTGGTGATGCCTTTGGCAAATAGCATCAGTCTTCAAGTCTTCCCTTTGAAAACATTAGTACAGGTATGACTTTAATTTAATTTACTTTGAATTTTTGCATTTTGTAATAGTCCCAATTTCCCACAAAATGAAAATCACTCAATTCTTTGTGATTTTTAGTTGAAAACAAGGTAGACTTTACGGACTTATGAACCAGAATATCTACCTGATATCTGAAATTGGCAACACTTGCCACAATGTTGAAAACTGTTTCTAAGTGTGATTGAAATTGTTCATAGCCCCTTCTGATTTGGAGTGTCATATTTGCTATGTCAGATGTACTGCATTTAAATGGAAATGGCTCTCTCTTTGCTTTGGAATTGAGCTGTAAATTGAATGGAGGGTTATTCAAGCAGCACTTTAGATGAAAACACTGGCTTATCAGGGACTAATGGGGGTTGGAAGATCTCTTGGTCTTGCTTTCAGGATTTGGTTTTATGAGAACTTAATTATCTACATAAAAGTTAGCAACTTTGCCCTCAGACTCCAGTAAAATAATTTTAAAAGAATAAAAGGGAAAAGAAGGACAATAAAATAAATGGGCTTCCCCAAGTATAGTTGGACAGTTTTTGCAGGTCTCTTCAAAAAGGACAGCTGATAGCAACTGTGTCTCAAATCTCTCTTGCTAGCAGCAGGAGGGAATTCTGTAGCTTACACACAGCCATATGTTGAGGATGTGAATATCCCTTCATAGAGTCCAGCAGTTAGTGTCAAAATGCATGAGGGCTTTTTTTCCTTTTAAGAGTCAATAACTCATCAAGAAAAAAAAAAGCTATATGCACAAACATGTTAATTAATAACATTATCAATACTAGTAAGAAAAAATTGGAAGCAAACTCTATGTGCAACATTCTGGAAATCATTAAGAAAATTATGGTGCGTGGACTGTGATGAAAGATAACGCATTCATTGCAATGATAACGAGAAAGATTTTGTAGATACATAGAAAATGTTTAAGCTGAAGTATCAAGTGAGAGAAAAAGGACCAAATTATATGTGCATTGGGGTTGCAACTATATCAGTAGAACGAGATAGACGGGCACAAATTGGAAGAGGAAATGAAAAAGAATACGTAGTAGTTATATAGAGTTAGTTGGATTAAATGCAATTAATCAATATTTTTAAAATTGTTTTTGGAAAGCTAAAAATTTCTTTTTTAAAGTAATGGTTTGAAAAAACAATTGCAGAAATGTGTGATCAGTTTAAGTGTTTGAATCTAGAAACTCCTCCTCCTCTTCAGCGTAGCCTGCAGCTCATTAATAAGGTAATATCTAACTTGTAGAATCATTTAAATTCTCCAAATTCTTAGAAGGAGAATTCTTTTCTTTTTTATTTCAGAATATTATGGGGGTACAAACACTTTGGAAGGAAAATTCTTATAAGCTGAAACTATTCAGGGAGAGACTTCCAAAAAGAAAAATAAAGTCATGTCATTTTAGGATGAGAGGGCCTCAGATGTCACCCATGATAAGCTCCTGGTCTTAACGATGAGGAAACTGATGCCCAGAAGGATTGGAGACTTGGTCAGGGGCACAGGGAGAATAGCAAGGACAGGACTAAAACAGGGCAGTCCCTGGTGCAGGACAGACCTAGTGTGGACAACAAGGCTCCCTTCCTCGGGCTTCTACAACCCACTGAAAAGCCCAGGCAAGAGCCAGAGTTCAGTCCCTGCTCACCCCGCAGGTAGCACAAGGCATAGGGTGCACAGCTATGCTCAGCACCCTGCCTCGCAAGGATAGGGCTGGACAATGTTCCACTGCCCTTTCTATGTTTGCAAAATGTCCTTTCTATTCCCTATTCAAGGCCTGGTTGCCTATTTGTCAGCCTTCACTCTGCTCATCCTTGACTCACAGCTGAATTCCGGGAATCAGCATACACTGTTCCTAGAAATCTTTCCCTTTTTTGCTTTAACAAAGCACTGTCTTCATTCATGGCCTGGGTCCTTGATAGTATAAACAGGGACTTCCCTCCGGTCAGCCACACTTGCCTCTCAGGGAATTCTAACTCCAGTCCTGTGGGCCACACTGCATCTCCCACTGGCAAAGCCCAGAGAACACATTGGTTTGCCTCAAGGTGTTGTGATTTGCTCCGTGGCATGCCAGCTGTTATCACTGACACCTGGCTCTGAGCCACAGCCTAGAAGCTCCAGGGCTTAGAAGACCTGGTGCAGGTCCTTACTTGCCGCTCTGCCCAACTCTGAATTAAAAATATCCTTTCTGACAAGCCTTATACCTTGTGCTCCTCTACCTATGGAGTATGATGAAACTTCCCCTAATGGAATCAGTAGAAAACGGAAGCTCAGGTTAACTGAACTCTTCTTATTGTAGCTAAAACAGGATGAGGCAACACTGTACCTTATCTGCTCTGTTATTTGGTCAAGTTAGTTGACCTCAAAACCTCAATTTTCAAATTTGTATAACACGGGGGTAATAACAGTAGCCACCTCGCTGGGGTGACTATGAAAATTTGATGAGAGGGTGTATGTTAAACATGTAGGACAGAACCTAGCACATAAGAAGCATTCACTGTGATTTGTGAGTATTTTTATTTTAATTTACTTTTCTGTAACGAAGGAATTTTAACACCTGTCTTTACCATGGCCATAATGGTTGCAGCCATCAAATGAGTTCCGGAGCTGAAACTGCTTAGACAAGTGTGGAGCATTGTGGCAATGCAAGAACATGTTGCCAGGGTCCTGTGAACCCTGCCCCAGTGACATGAGCATCACAGAGTCTTCAGTCATGAGGACACTTGCTACCAGGCAGCTCATGGCAGCTTCATCACACCTGTGCAAGGGAATCATTTTTCCCCCTTGGAGATGAGGCGACTGAGCTGAGTAGCTGGAGTATTTCAATCACTCGCTCAAGACCACCAAACTAATTAGTGGCAGGACTTGGTTTAAAACTAGGTTTGCCCAACTCTAAAGCCCATACTCTTAATGACTGTTTGGTAACTCCTTTTTTGCTATCAGTCAGAAAATCAGTTCTGCCATACATTACACAAACAAACATGTCAGCTATACTAAATATCTATTGAATTCAGGATAAAAAACACAATTGTAAAAAAATGTGTGGGGATTTTTGTTTGTTTGCTTTGGTTTTGCCTTATATGATTTGCTTCAGATTTACCTTTTTACCCTTTAATAGAGAATAAGTGCAGGTGAGTGTGGCTGGGCAGGGGCGGGATGGGATGGAAGATTGTTCCAGATCACAGAAGGCCCTGGGTGTTTAGACTTTCTGTGGTTGATGACTGCTGCAGTCTCTTTAATCAAGATTCCAAGGGCCAGGGAGCTGTGACTATGTATTTCCCGAGAGGAAGGGTTTAGTATTAAAGAATCCTCGAAGCCTGTTTGACCCAGTTGTCTTGCCCTGCTGAGTGAAAGACCACTTTTGACCTTAAATTCTGCTTCTCCTAGGCCTGTTAAAAGTGAATTGCAATCACTCTAAATTGTATTCAGAGCCTGTCAGTCATTCTGCATTCAGACTTAAACATCTTATTAATGCAAATTTTATTTTAAGAATTAGAACAGGGAAAAATAACATATGCTTTCATTAACAGGAGAAAACAACAGTAATTTCATCTACATGTTATGGTTGGGTCCCAGATCCGATGAACTCTGAAATGAGATGAAAATATAATAAACATGATTCTGAAAATTGAATAATAGGCATTACACACGGTTCCAATTGTAATGGATGGAAAGACATAAATAAAATAAAAGCGTTGTTTGCTCTTAAACTCTTCTGAGACTGTCTCCTAAAAAGTAGGCTTGTTTCTCCAGACAATTGTCAATGGTGAACTATGGAATAAGGAACACAACTTCCAAATCTGAAGTACTGATTTTAAGTCGAATTTTGAATAAAACAAACCCAGACACTTTTAAATTTAAAGGATTAATCTCCTATCTTTCCTCCAATAACAAGTAAATTGAATCTGCAAAATTATGTTCAGTATATGATTTTCAACTGTGTAATTATTGTTTAAAGATACATGTCTTCAATTTCTTCTGTTCCCTTTTGAAATTCAAATCCATTTCAAATCTTTTGTTAATAAGCAATTGAGTTCTCAGAGAATGGTTTCTTGGTGTTGGTAATTAAGTGTTATATTTACACAAAGGAAATAATGAAATACAATCTCATCCAAAAAGAACATTCTAAAACATGGAGCTTGCCTGCTTTAGCACTGAAAACCCTGCATCTCAGGATGCCTGTCAGTGCTAGACAAGCTAGGATGGTTAGTCACCCCACGTGCATTCCTAACAAAAGAACCTATGAGATCTATGCTACTATCATCTTCGTTTTACAGATGAGGAGATGGAAGGTCAGACTGGCAGAGAACTTATCCAAGATTGGACAGTTGCTAATACATGGAAAGCTGAGATATGACAGAGAGTGCACTTACCTACTAGGACAAGAGATGGATTCTTATGCTAAAATGGCGTGTTTGCATGACACAATCCCAGCTGACAAGATTAAAAAAAATGGTGCAATAGAAATTCAAGGATTTCTCCTGTGGATACTGGGGAGTCCGTGAAGACTTCTGAATGGATGGACATGACGAAGGTTTGCCTGATTAATTTATACTGATGGCACCAACACAGCTCCAGCCAATGGCTTATCCAACCACTCTTCCTATCTCTAGAAATCTATAACCTCATCCCCTAAATGTCACTCTTCCAAACCATTAACAAACCAAGGAAAGCATTTTGAAGATCAAAGAAATGGTCCTCTATCCCCAATCCACTTCAAGATTTTCCCTTTATTTGTTAGTACTTTTTCCGTGTTTCTCTCTATAGCAGAAACTAGAAATACTTGAAAGGTTATCAGCGGCTTTGCTTAAGCATGCTTCTTTTATAGTCTATCATGCTTCAGATCTCATTTCCTTAAAGAAATAACACGTAGAAGAGGTGCTGATTCCAGATTTCCCTCTGCGAGACAAGAGCAAAAGCAGACACTTCTGCAAATAACTGTGTCATATGGCATGATTTAGACACTCTGTCTGCACTCATCTTTTATCATTTTACCAATTTCCTGTTTGTCTGCTTATTTCCTTTCATTGCCTCTTATTCTGAGCTGTTGTGTGGTTTATTTAGTGGTGAGGAGAAAG
The DNA here is from genome assembly GCA_023783475.1 of Daubentonia madagascariensis. NCBI lineage: Eukaryota > Metazoa > Chordata > Mammalia > Primates > Daubentoniidae > Daubentonia > Daubentonia madagascariensis. The sequence goes on along the minus strand of JAKFHU010002573.1, from coordinate 18,533,477 downwards.
AGGGGATCTACACATACTATCTGTTGAGAGGTATGCCATCTGAGGTTAGCATAATTCCATGGTCTAGTGCAAGACAGCCAAGCGGAGAAAAGTCCATTCAGAGGGAAGATGGTAATTTTCATGAAGTACCTCTCCCTGTCTGATTCAAGGGGATACATTATGCAAAAATCTGCAACAGTGAGTCTTTGTGCTGGGAACATTCATTTAATTGCATTCCCTAATGTTCCTGCCAAGTCACCAGGACCATACATTCCCAAGCTCCTGCTTGTTTGAAATTGAAATCATTCCCTTTGAAGAAACAAACCATCCTTCTTTCTCAGGTCCCATCTACTTGGTCAGAACTCCTTTCTGGTAGATTATTTGATGACAAATTATATCAAAAAATTAAACAGAAACTCCATTAGTAATGTTGACAATATTCCCCATACACATGAAGTATTTAATGAAGATTAGGAGCTAGGGAGTTGAATTTGCACACAAAGAACCTGTGTAAGATAGATGTTCTCTGAATGCAAATGCAGGTTTTCTGTTCTAAAGACCTTTGCAAATACCCAAGAGCTGCCTCTTATTTTGCTTTTAGTGACAGGGGAACATCCATTTAGTAATTTCCTGCCTCAGTTGATCTCACCCATAATGGGATATCCAGAGGTATTTGAAAGTCCAGAGGCATTCAGAATATGGAAGCAGAAGGGTACGACTGGCCCAAATGGCTGGTACCATCTGCTAAGGAGTCAGACATATGAATGCCCAAAAGAACCCTTTCTCTTCAATGGATGAGTGGACCTAGTCAAATAAAAAATGTGGTTTCTGCTAAGCACTAGTATAGGCAGCTGAAGGAACTGGTAAAAATGGGGACAGTTCATGTTCCAGCTCTAGCACATCTTACCCTCTATCTTTAAGTCAGTTGTACCATTCCATACAGGCAAAAAAGAACATTCTAGTATAGTGTTCCTCTATCCTGGCTGTACATTAAAATCACCTATGGACTTTTAAAATGTCCTGTGCCTTATCACAGCAGACCAAATTAAATCAACATGTGGTTATGGGAGAACCCAGATATCTGTATATTTTTCAGTGCCTTAGGCCAGGGTCCAGTCAGGATATAGAAACAAGAAACAAAGAATTTAATGAAACTAATTTTTAACCAGTTACTGAGGAATGCAGAAAGCAGCTACTAACTTTAAGGCTGGGGAGAAACAAAGGGAAGGAGTTAGGGGTATTGAAACTTGGAGGCTTGAAGGAGGGTCCATGAAAAGCTGAGATCCTGACCTCTGCAGGTATGCCACCAGCTGTTGCCAGTGTCTGAGCTCAGGGGAGCAATTTTGCAGAGCTGTTTGGGACCCAAACTTCTGAGGAGAAGTCACTAGCTGGCTGGTGCTTGTAGCTCAGATACAACTTGTTCTGGGGTAGTGGCAAAACTGCAAATTAGAATCAGCTTCTGCTACTGAAACCAGAGTTTAGAGGGCCATTGTCAGGGTGAAAGTGATAGTAAGAGCAGAAAGCAAATAGGATGGAGCAAAATTCCTTCTTCCCGGTCCATCCTTCCAGTCTCTTCTAGCACCCCTCTTGGCAGAGCTGGGAAAGAAGAAACACTTTTGGCAGAAGCCCAGCCCTAGCATTTCAAAGTGGAACAGGAGGGTAGGATTGAAGTAAGAAATAAGACTTTGCTAGTCAGCACTAGTCCCAGGTGGTTCTGTTGGGTAGGCAGGGCTGAGAAACACTGACTATGGAGAGCTACAGTTCAGGACTCTGCTCAGGAATTTCTGGTTGCTATTGTTTTGCCAAGTCCCCCAGCCAGCTCAACTTTCTCATTATCGGCCTGTTCCTTTGGTCTCTATGTTTGCTTTTGGACTCTTGGCTTTTGGGTTCCCATGTTTATGGCTTAGATTTGTCCCAAGGGTTCCCCAGCTTTGAAAAACTTGCCCTCCTTTGCCCTCTAGGACCCAAGCCTTGGCAATTAGAGGCGAGGGAATGGATGTTGATTTCCACGGAGTTTGTTTTGGCTCATAATTCCAGGGACCTTATTTCCCAGGAACCAGCCAGCTCTGTGGCCAATCACACTTTGGGCTGATGACCAGTCCCAACAGTGGTCTGCTGCCAGTGGCTTTGGTGAGGACCCAAACAGAAAAATTCTGTTATCCTGTGAGGTGTGGCTGAACTGAAAACATCAGCTTTTGTGCCTCTGTTTTTGTTCTCTGGAGAGCCTCATTGGGTTATTTTCTTAGCTGTGGACCTCATCACTTATACAACACCAAAACAGTTAGATCAGAATAGAAATGAAACTAGTCCTTTCTATCCTGGGATCTCCCACATATAATGAGACACTCTAAACCCTCATTCAAGTCACTAGAGTGAGTGTCAGCAGGCTCCGGTATCCATTTAGCATATTTTGAGCACCTGCTGGGATCTGGGCAGTGTTCTAGGCACTAAAGGAACAGCAATGAATAAAGCTAAGTAACTTCTCTCATGGTGGTTACCTTCTACTAGGAGAGAAAAACAATAATAAATAAGTAAACCTATAATGTGCCAGATGGCATATTAGTTATCTATTACCATGTAACAAATTACTTAAAAACTTAGCACCTTAAAACAACAAAGTTTATTATCTCACAGTTCCTGAGAATCAGAAATCTTGGAGCAGTGTAGTTGGGCTGTGCTAGCTTATGGTTTCTCATGAGTTTGTAGTGAAGCTGTAAGCTAGGGTTGCAGTCTCATCTGAAGGTTCATCTGGGGCTGGAGGCTCTGCTTCCAAGTTAATTCATGTGGCATTATCACAAAACTTTGTTCCTTGCCATGTGGACCTCTCCAGAGAGCTACTCATGACTTGGTAACTGGCTTCCCCCAGAGTGAGTGATTAAAAGAAAAAGAGTGAAGAAGATGGAAGTCATGGTATCATTCATAACCTAATCTTGGAAGTGACATGCCATCACTTCTGTCACATTCTATTGGTCATAACTGATCAAATGTGGGAGGGGACCACATGAGGGCACAAATACCAGAATTTAGGGATTATTTGGGCTGTCTTGGCTACCCTGCATGGTAATAATTGTTATGGAGGAAACAAAACAGGGTGAAGAGATAGGGAGGGCAGAGGTTTGAGGTGACTATTGAGATAGGGAGGGCAGAGGTTTGAGGTGACTATCTTGACACAGATAGTCACAGAGGGCTTCACTGATACAAAGCAGAGACCTGAAGAAAGTTGGTCACTCACAGATATGTCTCCCACGTGCTTGGGAACTAACCCATTAGTTAAAGCATCAGCTCTCTCCTTGTGACTGCAGAGGTCTAGTGAAGCATCTAGTTTACTATTGATCCCAAAATTATTCAGCCATGACTTGCTTTTTAAAGTATTCCACCCAGGGGTCACTTTTTCTGGGAAGATGTCTCTCAGCTCCTGCCCCACTGTCCAGCCTCGCTAAGGACCCCTGCTGTGCATTCCCAGGGCACCTACGCTCACTCTCTGAAAGCTCTCCTTACACTGCCATGTCTTCTTCCTTCCTCCTCCACTACAGGGTGAGTTCTTCAGTGCTGTGGACAATGTTTTATTCATCTTTGTACCCCCCAGTAAAAGATCAGTAATTGCTAGATGAATAAATGAATGAAGTTAATTTACCTTCTCTGCAGTCTTTTTAAGGAATTTAGCATGAACTCCTGTTTAACACCACTTTCTAAATAAAAAGAAATTGAGCAGCTATTATCTTTTGTCTAAAGCAAAAAATTTGTATATGTAGATTTATATAGCCACGTTAAACATATAAGTTTACTCTTCTGCTATGTCAATTCCCTTGCCTACAGATGCTGTTGGTTTATGAAGCACCATATGGAACAAAAATATGTGGCAACTTATTGAATGGGAACATTTTGTGAGAAAAATATTTTTATTCCCATGCAGCAACATTTCTATTAAATTGCTTCTAAATATGTAAAAAGAAAAAAAAAGAGTGGCAACAGAATACCCTAAGGAGTCTAGAAAGCATGCAAAACAGCAATATTATTTTGATAATGAAAAACAGATATGCATGATATTTCTTCATCCTCCTTTTTTTGGATGATTGTTTTCTTTCTAAAGATATGTACCCTGTCCAGTAAATCAGATGCTCTGATTCACCCACAGCTTTGGGCCAGAGGCAGCCACTTGTATAAAAGGACAGTTGGTCACTCACAGATGTATGTCTCCCACGTGCTTGGGAACTAACCCATCAGTCAAAGCATCAGCTGTCTCTCTCTTTGTGATTCCAGAGGTCTAGCGAAGTATCTAGTTTAGTATTGATCCCAAAATTCAGCCTTGCGAACTCAAGTACTAAAGCTGTGGAAACCGTAATATATATACAATCACCTGGGTATTTTGTTAAATGCAGACTCTGGTTCAGAAGGTCTAGGGTGGGGGATAAGAGCTAGCATTTCTAACAAGTTCCTGGGTGATTTGTAGGGGCTGGTCCTCATATCCTACATTGAATAGCAAGGTATTAAAATAAGGTTCAGAGAGTCCAAAGTCTACCTGTCTGCTATATCTACAGGTGGTTTGAGATTTCTTTTACCTTTCTTTTTTTTTTAAACCAGCCAAATGAGGAACCCTCTAATGCTCAAAAAATAAATTTATTCTATTAATTTGCAAAGTTGTTAAACCATTTATTCTCCCATAAGATAATGTAAATTTCAGGTCTCTGATCCTTCAAAAGCTCAATTTGAAAAACAACGTGTTCAGACATACATTTTTATTTGAACAAGTGCCAATGCCAAGGAATCTACAATGTAGATTCCAAACCAAACAAAATCTTTACCTCTTACCTCCACATCAAATGTTTTGTGTTTCAAGCATTTTCAAATTGAAAGTGAGCAAAGAAAAATATAGTCATCAAAAATAAAATTAAAAAGTTATATTAATCATCCTGTGTGAAATTCCAAGTAGACACCTTCCTCCTGCACTCCAGTTATGTAGGAGGAGTGGGGGAATTTCACCCATGATTTATTTTATTTTTGATAAAATTTATTTTTGTGTTACATTGATCTATTCCTCATAGTGCACAGAATGTGTAGGGTCATTCACTGAATTCTTGGCCTATGTATATTCAAATTGTCTTATCAAGATATGTAAGGATAGCATCATATTGGCTGAAAGTTGTTGGCTTTCATTTATTTAAAAAAAAGTACCAAAGTACAAAAATATATCAGCATGAACAGGGACTCCCCTGGATTGTTATCTCTAAAGTGGCTCACCCCCATGCCCTATCCTCTATCCCAACACCCGACCCCAGCTCCCCCCAGAACCCTCTCCCAGATCTGAGTGGGAAGGTCGCACTATGGCCAGGGGACCTTTGAGCCCCGTGGACAGGATCTCTGCAGCAGTAGAGCCCAGCCCGGCATTCCCCATCAAGCAACAAGCTAGGGGCTGTGAGCTGCTCCAGCCCATGACTCAACTTCTCTTACAGCTCTCAATGCACCTGTCTTTCACAGATAACAACTCACAGGGTGATTGTGGATATTTTTAAATGTCTGTATTTGGAAGGTTGGGAGTAATCACAGATTTGCCACCTCACTTCAGTTGGGGACCTCATTGCTGCCTCAAAGATGTTGTGAATACTTCTGACTTCTGAATATCCGAAAAGGCAGTCATAAGGGAAACCCAAGTGATTTCTTTCTTTGGTCGGTGACAGAACCTGCATACCTGTTCGCCTACTCCACCTGCTTTTGGTGGCTGTTAACTCTTTTCCAAATTTTCTTTGAATCATGTAAACTAGAATGCCAACCAAATCAGTACCTAGCACACAGGAAGGACTTAATAAATTGATTAAATAGGTAAATAAATGAAGGGATGGTTTCTGCGAAGACCTTCAACCCAGCCACTTCAAAGGATAGAACTGGCCATAACAATAACAAACAACATGTACATGTGACTAGTTAACATTTGACAAAGCTTTCACATATGTCAGCTTAAATGATCTTCACCATGGCTCTGTGAGGTTGTGAGGGAACCAACCCATTTCACCAATGAGGATGCTGAGACTTGAAGACTAGTGATTTGTCAAGGTCCCACAGCCAGTGAATGGCAGAGCCGTGATTCACACTTGGGTCTTTTAACTCCAAATCCCATATTTTTCACACTGTACCACTTTGTCCCAAGTAAGGCTGGGAGACAGAGTTTTGATCCTAGAAGGGATGGGACAGGTCTGAATACATTTCCAGTATACCACAATTCTGAGTCTTAAGACTTTTTTCTTGGCCCAAACATCCAGACTTTAAAATCAGAAAATAGACAATCCGAATCTAAGCTGGGGACAGTGTGTGCTATAGTGATGGTTTTCTGGGGATACCACAGGAAGTAAAGGGAAAGCTGAATATGAGGCTCTCAGTTCCTACTCTTTCCAAGTCACCTCTACTTTTTTTCTGCTTTATATATTGGGATTTAATCTTAAAAATACACCTACTCTTGTAAAGAGTACCAGAAGGGGACCCAAATCCATGTTTAACACCAGTCTAGTAACTCTTTGTGCCTGGTTAGCTGCCAACATGTGTCACCTCAGTTCTCTCATTTGGGAAAATGAACCAGCAGAGCTACAGTGCAGACTGAATGCAGGAATCCAGTGGTGCTTTGGGAATAGAATCACTCTCCACAAATGCAAGGCATCCTCACATGCATGACCTTGCCTGGGTAAGGGCAGGGATTGGGCGCTGGGGCAGTGGTTAGGATGAGTAAGACTGGGGGTGGAGGGGAAGTCAAAAATTCTCTGCAGCCTAATGCATGGTGGAACCTGCAGGAAAATTTCCATAACTTTCCCAAGGATGACCCTGCCATGGGAAGGGGCTTGAATGGTCCCACAGAGAAATTAGACCCTTTCCTATTCCCCATTAGGGAAGTTGATGTCACCCAAAGAAGTGGACTCTTTGGGGAAAGGAAGTGTATTGGCTGTCCTAATCTTCAGATCTATCCCAGCAGGGTCGACGAGAGGACAGTCTTAGAATCCACCTCGTGGGAACAGAACAGAGAGTGCTTCCTGAGCTGATAGCCTGAGAGCAAGCAGGACATAAAAAGTGGCTTAAGTGAATCCATACCCCATTATAATTGGAATCACATACTTTGACTATGCAATTCTTTTTCTTTTTGTCAGTATAATTTCAACTGAGAGAGGCAGCATGGTGGAGCAGAAAGAGGATGAGGAGTCTGGATTTAATCTCTGGGTTTACAGTCTTGTCTAATCCCTGCTCTATCATTTACAAACTGAGCTTCCTGAGATCAGAGAAATATTTTTTTTCACCTCTTTACTCCCAGCATCTAGATACTGGCCTTCTCCAGGTATAATTGCTATGTTATTTATCCTACCCAGGGATAGATGGAAGAATGAAGTCGAGTTTAGTCTGTTGTGATGAAGGATTCCCACTCATCACAGGTGTGGGCATCAGGAGACACGGCCCCAGGCTCAGCACTGCCTCCACTTGCCTTGTGAACTTAGACAAATCCCTCTACCAGGCTGTGCTTTGGTTCTTCTGTCTGAACTATGATCAAAATAACTAAACAACTCTCCTAACAGGTAGTAATACAACATGTGAAATCACTTGTTTCAAAGTACTTTCATATCTAACATATAAAGTGACTATAATGAAATACATCACTTCTACCACCGTGAATTAGACTTCTCAGCAAACATTTCAGTGACTCTTTCATCTAAGATACTTTCTAACAAATGAATGAAAAGATGATACATATGCAGAAGAATGTTTAAAGAATTAAACATACAGGACTGAGTTTGTAGTTTTCTTATTAAGCCATAAATATTATCAGGTAGTAGTTAATAGCATTCTGATTTTATATCTAGACTTGCTTAGATTTTTATTTCCTTTTCATAAGTCTTTCCTTTGAAGTCAGACCCTTCCCAATATGTGACTTCAGACTAGCTTGGCTTCAAAATCTCTTTCTAATGTTTTAAGAAAATAAAGAAAATTTGAGGGCAATTTACCTTGCTGGGGAGCTAGAACTTGATCTACATTAGAATCTCTCCTAACAGAATGATCCTAAATATGGAAAAATCTTTATACATTCAGAATTCATCACAATATTTTTTTTTCACAAGAGGAAAAAAAATGGAAACAACTAAAATGTCCAACAAGAAGGCAATGGTTAAACTACACAGCGTGTTCATGCAGTGGGGAAAAAATGCAGCCATTATATGTTATGTTACAAGGATTTGTAGCAACTTGTGTTATAATGTTATATGAAAGGAATGGTAGAAAAATATGTATACAATATGGGCACAAGTATCTAGAAAATAAGCACAAGAAACTACAAAGCATAGTCCTGTCTACCCTTTGCTTGTTTCTATTGCTTCTCCCTCTGGGAGCTGTAAAAACTGGTGTAGGAGAACCATCTTGGTTTCAGGAGTGAGAACCTCCACCAAGAACTTTTCATAATCAGAACTTTCTCTGCCAGTTTCCCCTGTAGGGAAAAAATTTCAGTACTCTCATATTCTCAGTCCTACTTCATCTTCCTGAACTTTTTTTTTTAAATAACTTATATTTGATTACCAAAGTAATTTATGTTCACTTGAAAATCTCCCTTAATTTTAAAGTTCTTTATCCATATCTGGTTTGAAGTGAAATTGGAAAACAATTGTTCTTTCAGCCACCAGAGCTTTTTGGCATTTTGCCTCTGAATAGAGCTTGGAATTATGTAACTCTTGGTTTAGCAGAAAAACTTTTCTAAAAGGGCCAACTTCTCTTCTAGAACTCAACATTTCAAAACAGCATGTAAGCAGATTGTAAATGGATTTTACCACTGTGGTGGTATTTCCAGAGTCCACACTTGAATGTGTGACACAGTGTATGGGGGTTTCTTAATACCTTTTAATAGGTGGTAGATTGCAGATAAAGGAATTCTTCCCTGCTCCCTCAAGAGGGCTGTTAGTTAATAATTATCAGCTAAAGATGAATAAAAAGAGAACAAAGTCCACTTAAGAAGAATCCGTGGGCCAGAGAATAGCCATCTTCCCAGGGAGGCAGGCAATAGGCTGGGCGTGTACACCTGTGAGCACCTGTTATCTGAGTGTCTCAATCTATCATATGTCCAGGGCCCTCTCTGTGGTCCTCACTAGGTCTGAATAGATCTCTCCAGCTATTAGTGTAGACAGGTTTTCACACCAAAATCACCTGACATTGTGGTTACAAATACAGATTTCCAGGCTTCACCCCAAATCTATGGAATTACAGTCTCTGGGGATGGGACTCAGGAATCTGCGTGTTAACATGGTGCCTGTTGGGTCTTGTGCACCTGTGTAAGAACCACTCACATTAAAACCAATTGGCCTAGAAACTGGAATTGTATGTTATGGGATTAGAACGGGCCTTGAGAATTATGCTTATCCAAACCATTCCCTTTACAAGAGAGAAAGGGAGGCCCAGAGGGGAAGGTGACTTGCCTAAGGTCACATCTGTGGGTGGTGGCAGAACCTCCCCACCTGCAGGTCAGCGCCACTCTACTGGGACGTTGGGCCTCAGGTGGACAGACCTGCACAAGAGTGAGGGCCAGGGGTGACTGTGGCCCTGCTGGGAATGAACTTGATGCCAAACATTGGGCTGCCATCCTCCCATTGTCTTCCTTGGATCAGAGGGTGTCCTTCTGAGGTTCTTAGAGGGAACTAAAGAATCAAATTTCAAATTAAAGCAAAGTTTCCTCAAGTGCATTTCCTAGAAAACTAGTCCTTTCAAGGTAGTCCATGAAGAAATTATTCCATAATCAAAGAAGTCGCTGTATCCTTTCCCTGACCTGAATAGTCACAAGGAGTCATTTGTTAGGTGAGCCTACGAAAGGTACTGAGAAGTCTTGCAGCTCCTTTAGCTTTCCTCATTCCAGTAGTTTCTTGATTTACTTGGTAGAAACACCTTTGTACATGTGTGTAATACCTGTGACATCCTGAGGAATTAGTGTTCCGGAGAACCACCTACTCATCCAGAAGTTCTTTATCCAGGTACATGTCACAAGCAATAAGCTGGCTGTGAGGTGGAAAAGACACTAAATTTGGAGTCAAAAGACCTGGGTTTTAGACTCCTCTTTGATACTTGCCAGGTTTGAGACCTTGGGAAAGTTTCTTGCTTCATTCTACACATGAGATAACTGAAGCTAAGAGGCACATAGTGTCACAGTGTCACCCTCCTCCTCCTCCTCCCTACATACTCCTCACTCTTGAGGTTATCTCCATCCCAGAGACCTCTTCCTATCTGTAACGAAAAGACCTTGACAAGATAACACCAGGAGTTGGTTGTGATATAAATACTGCATCTAAGGGTGAACCAGCTAGTCCTTGAATCACTGAAACATCAACATTCACTTGTCATTCATGACAAACTCTCAGAGCATCTACTGTAGAAGGTATTGATGTGGGGGTGGAACATGTCTCACTGAATTATAGGTCAGTTGTTCATGTAATTGATTTTCATCACTAGAGATACTGATGCTGCTAATACTGTTATTATTAGTATTCCCAGTCAGATGGGAGGACAGAATGATTTCTCTCAGTTTTCCTTGCTCTGTGTTCCAGCAGGGTGGTTCCAAAAGTAGCAGCCCCTCCCTTCATCCCTAAGGGAGGGTCTCCATTGTAGAAGAAGAGGATGAAGACAGGAAATGGAGGTACAAGGTGTTGCACAATGACCTTAGGGAAGTAGCCACTGATGTGTGTCGCTGACTCTGGTGAAGTGTGACCAGGAACCATGCCTCATGCATCTCTGTGGCCCTCACAGTGCTTGGCACAGTTCCTGCCACCTCCTAGACGCTCAAGAAATATTTCTGAATGAATGGATGAAGGAATGAATGAGGTCTGCCTTACAATACCCCTAGCATGCTCTCTCTGGTTTAGTGGGGCCCTCATGAGTCATCCGTCTTACCCATGATAGGCTGTACCCTATCATGCGGTTGAAAAGTTAATGCAAGGAACCCATTAATATACTCAGAAAACCAGGCAGTCGAGGCCTAGAGATGACTAGAACATTCTCTACACTCTCAAGGATCTCATGGTGCAGTAGGAGAAGTTTATTGGGCCACAAATATCCCAGGGTAAGGCCATGGCTGCATGGGGGTTTGTTTCATTTTCCCCCAATAAGATTTCAGAGACCATCTTCAATACATCATTTTCATCATCATTATCTTCATCCTCATCATGTAAGCATCCTATGAGAACAGGGAGTCTTGTTTTATTCCTTGGTGCATTTCAAGCACCCAAAACAGTTCCTGGCACATGGTAGGTGCTTTATAATCCTCTGTGAACATTGAATAATCATTATCAACATTATGCTAAACTGCATGCTTACTTCTTTGCAGGCACTATGCCAAGGACTTTATATTCATTATTTCAACAATCTGAAGAAACTGGGAAACTGGAGCATCAACAGGTGCAGAATGTTGTAAGCTGGTGGAGCCAAGATTCACACCCAGGTGATCTGACTCCAGAGAACACACTCTTACCCGCACCCCTCCCCACGACACCATTGGAAGCCACCTCCAGTGCTTCTCAGTGTCCCTCACAGTTCCTCATAGGACAAGTGGCAAATGTTTGTCAAATGAACAAGAGGACATGTTTTCAAACCAAATTAATGGCCCTGGATTGTTCACTGTACCCCAGATCTCTGATCTTGAAGGACTCAGCAACACGTCAACTCTCCAACACCCAACCATGGTTAATAAAGGAAGAGAGACAGGATTGGCCACATGAGTGTGCCAACATTAAACCCTGCCCAGCCAGGCAGCAAACAAGATTTTTATTGACAGGAAAATAAAGACATCAGAGAAAAATATGTTTCACTCTGCTCTGTCTTTAAGTGAAAAATGAGTTGGGCAAGAGAGATAACAGATCACTGCCCCTTTTGCAGATGATCTCTATAGCTTCTCTCTGGTGATACTAATGCAACCAAGCTAACAGTAGAGCCACTGGTCCAACTACCACATGGACAGGGTGGCAAGAAGCCTAATGAATGGAGACAAGAGGGAGGGAGGTGCACAGTTTCCCAGGCCATGCAGAGAGCCAGTAGGAGAGACATCCCCACACGGGCCAGGTAGTGCGTGTAGAGTCCTTTACACATGAAATGCAAACAAAAACACTCGTGGGGGGCAGAGTGAAGGTGTATATCTGGTTCCAAGTAAGCAGAAAAGCTTCCTGTTTTAATGATTATATTTAACTCATTTCAAAAAATATCCACTAATCACTTAGTGCCTAAGTCTGCGTTAGATGTTTGTTTCTTTTGCATCTGCATTGCCTAATAATAACAGAAACGCCTAATGTTGTGTGGCACAATTTGCAATGTATTTTTACCTTCTGCTCATTTTGATTTGGTTCCAAATGATACCATGGAATATGTATGGCAGGATTTATTATTTATTATGCCTGTTTTCCACTTGAGGAAACTGGGGTTCAGAGAACAGTCACCGACAGCTAACATTTATTGAGTGCTCAACCTGTGCCAGGCCCTATGCAAAGAAGTTTGCACATATTATTTATTGTCACAACAGCCATATAAGGTAGATACAGTATTATCTCCATTGTACAGATGAGAAAACTGAGACTTCAAGAGATAATGTTTAGTTTCCCAAAGTTGTACAAATAGTAAATGACTGAGTTGGTATTTAAACCAAAGAATTCCTGTGCTCTTGTTCTGAAGTTCAAGGCTATACTGTCATCAGAAGTTAAGTAATTAGCCCAAGAGCATGCAACTTTCCAGAGACAAAACTCCACTCATACCCAGAGCTTTTTCCTCTATCCGTGCTACTTGAGGAAGTTATTTATTAATATTAGAAAGGTCTCTGTTTTAGGGCATTTATCATCTGTTAAAGAAAATAAGTCAAACATAATACAGAGCTAATATCAAAGTAAGGCCAAAGTTTGGCCTTCCGTCTATTAATAAGATCTCTAGGTATAAAATACTGTATGTATTCAGAACAGAAAGAAAATCTATTGGTACCACATGACACTCTGAGCGCCTTTACTGGGAATCTTGTATGCACTGAAGTTTGACGTGCTTTAACAGAGGCATCTACTGCCCATGGACTATGCTGCCCAGATCTCCTTGCTCTTTGCATTTGGGCAGAGCCTTGTGATTAGTTTTGGATAGTACGTTGAGAGTAGAGGTGACTTGTATTACTTCTGAACCAAAACAAGAAATGTGCATGTGAACTTTCCAAGTGCTCTTTTCCCCAGAAATATTCCAGATAAAGCCTTTGTGAACCTGGGATCCTTAGTTTCTTTGAGGATAATAGCCTCCTGCTGACCCGCACTAGATATGTATCCTGGGAAACATCTATTTTTATTGTGTGTTAAGCCACGGCAATTTGAGGTAAATTTGTTACTGCAGCATAACTTAGTGTATCCTGATAGGCTTTAGAGGGAAAACACACGAAGGGAGAGTTGGGATTTAAACTATGCCTTGACAATCCTGCCAGAGGGAAATGAACATGGGAGGACCAGAAGAGAGAACTGACTCACCAGATCAGTGTGTGTGTGTCGGGAACTAGAGCTGGCTCTCATAGGTGATGAGGCCAGAAGGAGCCCTCAGCGCCACAACCCAGGGGTTAGAATGATAGTGTAATGAATCTGGAAAGTGCCTTAAAGATCATTGTAAACTTGAGAGACAGGATACTTAGAGATGGGTATTGACTTGCCCTAAGCCACACCACTTGGGCTCCATCCTGTAGGTAGAGGGGGCACTGCTGGGTTTTATGTAAGAGAGTAACATATGGAAGGTTCTGCTTTAGCACAATGCAAATAGCAGTAGTGTCTGAGTGGTTGACATCTGGAGAAACTGAAGCTGTGAAGGCAAGTTAGGAGGCTACTTCTAAGGCAAAGTCTGGAAGCTCATAACACTGAAAGCTGGATCTAACTCTCTCAAAGTTTACTCATATAAATATGGGAAGAACTTCTGAGGTGAGAAGTTAGTCTGAGGCAGGCAACAGGATGTCTAAGTCCTAATATCTAGGGAGGGGTTTATTCCCAAATGATGACCCCGCCTCCCAAATTGGAGCCAGTACCTTTTCCAGGGCTTGACATGCACATGTTCTTTATAGCAGTCACATTCTGTAGGCCTGGAAAGATCTAGAGAAAAGGAAACAAGACCAGGGACCAACTTAACTAGTAGCTTTATAAGGAAGTTCTCTCCTAGGGACTAGCTGTCTTTGGTCCTTCTTTGTAGGTATGTGGTTGGTTTGTTTATTAATTTTTCAACTACTTAATTCACTCATAAGACATGTTCACTGAACACCTATTAAGTGCCAGGAACTGTGCTATGTTCCAGAAATACAATAATGAGAAATCAGCCATGTACCTTAAATTCCTGAAAGAATTTAAGTCTAGTAGAAGAAATATATTTTTGTCATTTGTTAATGTGCAATTATCAACTGTGATAAGAGTACTGAACAAGAAGCACAGGATACTTCAGAGCCTATAAGGGAAGGACATGATCTACCTTGTTGGATAAAAGAAGACCTCCCTGAAGAAGTAACCATTAAGCTGAAAATTAAAGGATAATTTTGGGGGCAAGGAGAGAAGGATGCACATTCTAGGCAGAGGGAGAGGCAATCTGAAAAATGCCTGAGGAAAAAAAGACCTTGCCATGTTTAAACTCTGAACAGAAAGGCCGTGGCATTTAGAGTTCAGAGAGACAAGGAGAGAGCCAGGGATGATGAAGATGAAGAGGTAAAATGGTTTCAAATTCCTGGCCATGACGTACCTGGCCTGTATGATTGGACCCTACCTGAGAGCAGCAGGAAGCCCTTCATTGGCTTTAAGCAGTGACTTAAAGAATGAGCAGTGGATGTGATGTCAATGTAGCTGCAATGTGGGGAACAGACACGAGAGAGGCAAGAGTGTATGGGGCTAAAAGTATTAGGAGGCTGCTGCAATTATCCAGGTGATAGATGATAATGTCTTGGCTGGCGTGATGGAGGAAAAGGTGGTGAGCAGGGGATGGGTTTGGATGATGTGCATAAAATCACAAGACTGGACAGAATGGAAATGGAGAGTGAGGGAAAGCAGTGCCAAGGATGCCCTCTAGTTCCTCTGAGTTGTGCAGTTGTGTGGATGGCGTAGACGCTGACTGAAATAGATAACACAAGAGAAGCAGCTGGGTCTGGGGAGAAGGAAGACAATCAGTTTGGTTTTGAACATGTTGGAAGAGCCTGGGCTGGGGCCACTGATGTTGTTGTCTTCTAGTCCATTGATTGAAGACTTCTTGTTTTCCAGGTGATGGTGTGTCCTGTTCTCAAAGCATCTCTGGAGGACTGAGAGCTTTAGGAATGCCTGGTTCCTTCCAAGATTCCTAATCAGAGGAGCTGGAATAATATGGTCACCCTCTCACCCTGTCGGTCATACTTGCAACAGAGCTGATTCAAAGTTCAGAGCTACAGCGTTTGACCCTTTAATCTTCTCTTTTTTTATACATTTTATGCTTATTAAGCCCCAGTTTGGCAGCTGAATTGAGATCCATAATAAGAACTTTTTACAGGAATAGACACACAGAGACCAAGCAGAATCGGGAACTGGGGCACAGCTAATCATTTGGTGTTTTCCACTTGTTTATAGGAGAATCCCATCAACATCCCACAGGAACACAAATTTCACATTTTTGGAAAAGGAGTAGTTTTTTCTGGCTGAGGATGTTAAGGAAGAATTTCCTGTGAAACTTGCACTTGAGTTGCCTTTTAGATAAATGGTGATGGGGAAATAGCCCAGGCCAACAAGCAGCAGGGCCAAAGCCAGGAGGCGGCAAGGTAGGGGACGCGTCTCCTCCCCAGACACCCTCCAGAAGCTTCCGCTAACTACCCTGTCCTGAGCACAGAGCCTTATCCATCCTTGCTTGGTGAGAGTGATGGCTCCCGTGAGAAGGATTTCAGCTCAGCAATCTGGGATATAACCACACTGCACTGAAGTGGAAGGGGTTGAAGACAGGGAGAAAAGAGAATGTAGAAAATATGTTTTATTTTCCACCTGCTCTCCTCTCCTCTACATCCACACATGCGCTCCATGCCCTGGAATAGCCTATTCACTTATCCCCAAACACATTAACTGCCGTGTGAGTTGTATTTAACTCACGCTAGTTTTGAGCCCCGGGGCCTTGTGAGGCATATATAACTCACACGTCTCTTCACCTTCGTTTTTCTATTTATATTTACCTTTCAACTACACTTAAGCCTGATGAGTCAAAAAAACCACTTTACCCTTATGAACTATTTTTCAAGTTTTCACATTACTTTTTTATTTAAAACTACAGAAAACAATAAAACTAACAAATTTTACATTAAATTAGAAAGGATCGTTTTGTTTTTGAAGTTTTTATTCTATTTTTGTAATAAAACACCATGGCCCCAAGGAAAAAAATTTTTTTTCTAGTGTGGCAGTCGATGTGCTAAACACATTCCCCACTTTCCTCTCTCCCTACCTTTAATTATATTATTTCCTCTGCCAGAAATGCCCTTCCTCCTCCATCACTTTCTGTCCAAATCTTACATCTTCTCCACGGTACAACTCAAAGGCCAGGTCCATGGTAACCTTCCCTCATTCCCCAGACAGAGATGATGCCTGCCTTGCAGCGACTGCCCTGTGCGCTTCTCACTGGTGTCTCTTACTTTCTAAGCTCATATGGAATCTACTTGCAGTCATGCTATGACTACTTCTTGAGCCAGGACTATGTCTGATCCTTCCTCAGAGACCTAGAACAGCCTAGCACGTAAGTGAGCACCCCGTAAATGCTAAACAAATGGAGAACCAAGCCTGAATCTAGAACTCCTGGGTCTTCTTTCCAGTTCTGACTCTGAACTACAAAACACATAGGTGTAATGTGAAGCCAACCACACCCATGAAATACTTCTTTTCTGTAGCTTGAAATCACTAACAGCAAAGCTCTGAGCACCTAGGGGGTTTATAGCCAAATTTATTTTTATTTCTTCTGAATGTTACAGCTTTATCTTGTGAGACAAATTGCTTCCTGCCGGTATATTGGTAGTTCCTCTGGGGCCCAACGTGCTGTACCTGGAGGTGGAGATAAGATGACTGTCGCAGGAAGAATCTTGCTCCTCTGCCCACCAGGCTTCCCAAGCCACAGCATGCATGCGCCTGTGTATGCCCTGTGCACACGTGTGTGTGGGCAGGCATGCATGTGCAAGAACGTGCATGTGTGACCCTGGACATGTGCAAGGACAACAGTGTGGATGAGGACATATGTCCTAGCCTTACCAGTTCAATCCTCTATTTTGGAAAATTTTGGTTTTGGCTTATTCATAGGCTGAGAAGGTGGGAGACACAGAAAGAGAGAAAGAAAGATCTATTCCCCAGCGATAATCATGTTACTAAAAACCACCAGGAGTCGTCATGTTTATCTTTCTCATTTATCCAAACCCCAAACAGCCCTCTGCAGCAAATCACATTTCAGCAGGGCAGATTATTCTGTCTGTAGCATAAATTTCTCACTGCATCTCTCTCAGGAGCAGCCTCTCTAGGTAAATATAAATCTCATTCTAATAGCAACATTTGGAGAAGTAATATTATTTGCCCTGATTTGGAGAAAACACAACATAGGCTCTAGCAAAGCTGATCTTTTCCTTAGAAATTAATCAAAGTCACATAATCAGAGGCAACACAAATGCTCTGACAGAGTGGAGTGCTGGGGTGTGGGTGTGTGTGTATTTGTGGTGGCAGGGATGGGAGGTCTTGATGAATTATCACAGCCTTCTAACCCCTCCGCTGCGAAGGAGGACTGGGCTCCCTCTTCTTTATTCCTGTCATGTGAGTGGTTTCCAGAGACTAGTTCATAAGATTCATACAGAAGTGAGAACGATCAAATGGCTATTTTTCACTGCACAACTGAGAACCTGTAAGTTTTACCCCAAGGGAATATGAAAACTCAATCCAGTATTGACCTTAGCATGGGGAGGTGAGCATCTGACAGTGCAATGAAGGAGCAGCCAGTTACCTCCTGGAGGGGAGACGGGGTTTAATGGCCACAGCACAATGGGAGGAGAGGAGAGGGAGAGAGAACCTGAGTCTCTTTCCTGCCTGGCAGAGTCACTCCCTTCCTGACCCCATTCCACCTCTAGCCACTGGGAAAAGGGACACAGAATTTGTAATCAATGATTAAAACAATAAATGAATAAATAACAGTACAGCCCAGTTCTAAAGCACCACTTGCTGCAACCAGGTTGAAGGTAGGGGCTCTGGAGTCAGACTTGCTAAATTCAAATCCCACCCTACTGCTTACAAGCTGGGTGGTTTTGGGCTACTTACTTAGCCTCCCTATGCCTCAGTTTCCTCATTTACAAACTGAATTGGCAGAATTGTTGAGAGGATTAAATGAGTTAATATGTGGAAAGGACCTAGAGCAGCCTCTGGCACAGTGAGCACTAGTAAGTGTCATATTACTAACATGATTTACAGTATTCATGAAACCTTCTGTGCATACCTCTTTCTGGCTTATGTTCTTGTGAAAGCCACATTACAGGAAAAGATTAAATGTGCGGGTTTACAAACCTCAAGGGTTACAAAAAAGCTACAAAGGGCTGAGGATAAGAAGACAGCAAGGGTTAATTCATCTGTACCTCCATGATCTAGGATCTCTTTGGATCCATGCCAAAGACATGCTGAAGTATTCTTCTTTTGGGTTTATTGTATAAAATCAACTTTTTTGGGCAGAGGCCATTTTCTGTCTTCCAGAGCAAAAATGGACTTCTAACTACATTTAGGGTTAGAAAGAACATCAAAGGAAGAATCAGGTCCAAATTTAACATCAATGAGCCATGTGATTTGTACAAGTCCCTTCTGTGTGGGCCTCAGTTTCCCCATCTCCCCATCTGTATAGTGAGGAGGGTGCCATCAATGGCCTCTGCAGAATCACCCAGCTCCAACAGTCCATTTGCCACCCTGGTATTCTAGGTAGGCTTTATGTGGTGACTGGACCTCAGCAGTGGACAATGCTGGGGGTCATCCCTGGTGGCCTAGGACTCAGGCCGGAGAGGTGATCAAAGAGCCGATGACTTGGTTGGTTGTTAGCATCTCAGTAGTTTCTTTTATGTCTTGGTGGGGCCAGCAGAATGATAACAAGTTGGAAACTCCTGCATGATCCTTCCAGTAGCACTCTTAAAGTGAGACTGGACTAGCAACAAAGGCCAATTAAAGTGAAGGAACTGGCTTGCTGGGTCAGCCAGCTCCCTCCAGAGGGCAGGTGGTTCTCAGACTTCTTCATCTTCATTGCATGACCCTCCATGAGGTCCAGGGGTGTCCAAATTCTGGTAAGCTCACCTTCCAGAGGGCACTGCTCATGCTGCAAGCCTTGCCTTCCCCAACAGCCCCTGGCAACTCTTCACTTTGTCTCCTTCTTGTCCTGGGACTCTTGTCAACCCAGGGGCGGTGACCACTCAGAGAGAATGGAGACTGTCCCAGCCAGTCCCTGAAACCACTAGGTTCTCCTCTCTAACAATTTCAGAGTAGGATTAGAGAAACTCCATGTTTCAGATGCAGTCGGAGCACTGCTGCCTAGATAAGCCAAGAGAGCTGAGTCTATTCTCAGTAATCAGAGAATGGATCATCCAATAAATCCTCAAACAAGGAGTGAGCACCTACCACATACTAATAACAGTAATCTTTGAGTGCAACTAACAATAAATATTATCAGACACTTTATACTTTTTAATCTCTTTCATATTTATAATAACCTTATAAAGCAGCGGTTCCCAACCTTTTTGGCACCAGGGCCCAGTTTCATGCAAGACAACTTTTCCATAGACGGGGGTGGGAGACATGGGGGGAGATGGTTTGGGGATGATTCAAGTGCAATACATTTATTGTGCACTTTATTTCTACTGTCATTACATTGTCACTTGCCACTCACTGATAGGGTTTTGATATGAGTCTGCAAGCAATTGATTTATTATGGTCTTTGTGCAGTCAAACCTCTCTGCTAATGATAATCTGTGTTTGCAGCCACTCCCCAGTGCTAGCATCACTACCTCAGCTTCACCTCAGATCATCAGGCATTAGATTCTCATAAGGAGCATGCAACCAAGATCCCCCACGTGCGCAGTTTACAGTAGGGTTTGCACTCCTATGAGAATCTAATGCTGCCACTGATCTGACAGGAGGCAGAGCTCAGGCGATGATGTGAACGATGGGGAGCAGCTGTAAATACAGAGGAAGCTTCGCTTGCTTGCTTGCCACTCACCTGCTGTGTAGCCCAGTTCCTAACAGGCCATGGACCAGTATTAGTTCATGGCCCAGGGGTTGGGGACCACAGTTATAAAGGACCTACTAATACAGTATACATTTTACAACTGGAGAAACTGAGGTTCAGAAACTTTAAGAATATCTTGGTAAGTGATGCAACCAGGACTTGGCCCAGAGATTTTCATAAGTACAGTAGGAAATATGAAAAAGCAAAAGGCTTAGCCTCTGTCTCTTAGAGTAAATTCACTGTTGGAGAGACACAATGTGGGCTCCACCTGGCTTTGTCCTGTGCTGCCATTTGATGTGTTAATGCCCAATGACAGCTAAGGTAATATACTATGGAGATTATCAGATATGACAGTTAGCTCACTTTGGCCTAGGAAGTGAGGAAAACTTGAATGGGCTTCCAGCCAGGCTTTGGAGGATAGGGAGGTACCCTGTCAACAAGAGGAGACTTTATCATGTGAGAAAAATAGCACCAGCAAAGGCCACCCAGCTGTGCCACTGGAGATCCTACTTCCTTCCAGTTATTCCAGATGAAAGATGCAGATTTGGATTATGGAAAAGGATTTAGGAAAAGATTGCCTATTGGCTTGTCAGGATGGGAGGGTATTCCCTCACATCCAGAGCTGTGGCTGGCCTAGAGATCTGAGGGCTGTCTGTGTAGGAACACGGTCCAGGAAAAACACTAGAAAATGGCCTTAACAATATGTGATGAGGCTCAAATTAAAGTCAGGTTGGATATTCTTAAGAGACAGCTCTTAAAACATTTACACCAAGTGCCATTTGTGGTATAAAACATGAAGACACACCCCCAATATGTTAACCTGCTTGGATTTTAAAAATTCATGCTATGCTTATATAACTCTAAAACATTCGTGTTTATTTCAACCTACTTATTTATTAATGCCAACAGATATTTGTTGAGCCCCTACTCTGTGTTAGGAACTGTTCTGGGCACTGAGGAAAAAGCAGTGAACAAAATCGATAAGGTCTCTATCCTCATAAAGTTGCATTTCAGAGTCTCTTGCCACATTTTGGCAGGAAATGTTTCCTTGGAGAGGTACAGCATCTCTCTGGGGCTTCCTGTACCCCCAGCACATTGCCCATGGGAGTCCCCTGGGGTATGTCTGCCCACATTAGAGGACTGGAGTCCTCAGGAGACACCCTGACAAGCCATGGGAACAGGAAGGACTTCCCTACTTTACTTTAAGGATTTTTCTGCCAAATATGGGGATGATCTTCCAAAGCTGCACATAAAAAGAGTCTTACTCTCTTCCTCTCCTGTTATCAACAGCTCTTGGGAAGAACCAAACCCTGTTCCTGTGCTCGCTCATTGTTTCCATATGATGCCTTTATTGGTCAGGATGCTCTGGCTGCCAATAACAGAAAATCCAACCCCAAATGGCTTGAACAGTAAGTACCACTGTTCTTTATCTCACCTAACATGGGATGTGTGATGGAGTGTTTCCAAGGTGACTAATTCAGTGTCCAAACAAGCATCAGCAACCCATGTTCTTTCTACCCTTCTTCTCTGACATACTCATCATGCTGGCTGGCCCTCTGCGCTGGCCTCTCATGGCCCCAAGAAGACTACATACTGCATTTTTAACTGTCAAATGCAAGCGCCAGCAGGAAAGAGTAGGGCTTATTTTTTCTATGTGCCTTTTGTTTGGTTGGTTGTTTTTAGAGCAAGAAACTCTTACCCAGAAGTCCCCTCTGTAGAATTCCCCTTGCATCCCCTTTGCCAGAACCAAGTCATGTGACTTCCCCTAAACCCGTCTCTGGCAAGGTGGGAGGGATTATCATGATTGACTGCCATGTGCTTTAAAAGAAGCTGGGGCACTTCTCTATGCTGGAAGATGAATCTTTGACTAAATAAGAATTTGTAAGCAAATAAGAAAGGAGAAATGCCTGCTGAGTGGACAGGTAAGGGGATCTGACACCATGGTTTCCTCTCACCTGTTGAATTCCAAGATGACGCTACCTGATGTTATGTGAAATAAAAGCCACAAATGTTGATTGCTTTCTATGTACTAGACACTGTCCTAGACACTGCAAAAAATATTAATTCCATTTGGCCTCAACCCCGAGTTTTTCTTCAAAACCCCTCTTATAATCTGAAATTATTTTTTCTGCTTATTTGTTCTTTTGCCTCCCCAGTTGGAATGCAAGTTCTAGGAGGGCAGCAATCATGTTACTCTTGTTTGTTGTTCCACCATCTAGCACAGCACATGGCACACAACTGGCACTCAGCAAACAGTTTTGAAGAAATAAATAAATGAATTTTTAATGGGAACTACATACATTATTCAGGTAAGGGTTACACAAAAAGCCCACACTTCACCACTGTACAATATGTCCATGTAACAACACTTCATTCGTACCTCCTAAATCTATGAAAGTAACTAAAAAAATGAATTTCTTATAAGATGCAAGATTCTCCCTCCTCTTTGATAACCATTCTTCCTATTTTGCTTTTGGGGAAAATGGTCAATGTCACTTGCAGAGTATGTGGCAAAGTCAAACCTTAAGCCTAGGTCTGTCAAATTCCAAGTCCTTGCTCTGTCCCCAATGCAATATCCCCTGTCCACATGTGAGCACAGCCTTTGATTTAATGAGTCCTCTTCCTTGGATGGCTGAAAATCCTTTAGCCACCAACTGTAGTCATGCTGTCAGTCACCTCTGCTCCTGCTCTCCTCCTGGTCTGGAACCTTCTCTATGCATACACATCCATGCCCAGAGTTTATTGCAGACCCTTCCCCCTTCCTGTCCTCATCACCGTCTATTCCTTGCCTCCATTTTTCCATCCTCTACCTCTAGCTTAACTGATTTCCCCAGAGAGAATGTAAATCCTCGACTACCCCCTGGTCTTGGGAGGCAACATAGAATAATGGTTACAATCAGGTTCTAGGGCCAGACTCTCTGTGTGCAAATCCCAGATCCTCCTTTTACTGATTGTGTGATCTTGGGCAAGTGTCTTCACTTCTTTGGGCCTCAGTTTCCTCATCTGAAAAATGGAGACATTCATGGTGCATACATCATAGGGTTGTGAAGACTGAGTTAACCTGCGTAAAAGACTTAGTGCAAAGCACATAGTAAGAGCCATGCAAATGCCAACTATCATTTTTCATCTTCCTTCTTTTCTATCTCCGACAGTGCCAGGCACCTAAAAGATGTTGAAGAAATCCCTGCTAACATGCTTCACTAATTCTCTGCCTGTTTCCTCAGTATATGGTATTTCTCCCCTATTAGAGTGCAAGTTCCAGGGAGGGGCACTGCTAGTGTTTTCTCCTTCCTCTGTAACCCTTTCAGGGTCTACCACAGTAACAAGGACTCGACAGGTACTTACTAAATCCTTACGTAAATAAACAAACCAAAAAGGCCTTGGGCTTTCAAGAAAGTTCTTATTTGAATTTCTTTCCTGCCTTTCCTCTCTCCTTTAATTGTGCAACTCTTCTTCCTTCCTGAAATCAGATTAAGTCCCACAGAGGCTAAACTGATAGTATTTCAAGTCATTCTCTTAATGGATGTGAATTGACTGTAATTCTTTTGTTTCATGGCTGCTGGCAGTTGGCCAGGCAGGTGACTGAGATGAAAATTTTAATCACTCCCAAAATGTGATATTGGCTTACAAAATGTCAGCCCAACACCGCACCACAGAGTCATTCATGGTGATATGGCAGCAGAGGGAAAAGGCCCCAAGAAACTTTAATTTGCCTTTGGCTAATTTCAGGAGCCAGATCTTCCTTGTAATTTGCTGCAAAACTGATACAATTCTCTGAAATAAGAAGATCAGTGAGGACATTATAGAAAATGGCTCAAGGCCAGATTTGTGCACCCCCGATTTGTTAAGGAAGCTGGGGCCAGTCGCGGCTTCCAGCGGACTTATCTTTGGGAGGACTGGTTTCTTATTAGGACTTGACTTTTAAAGGCCACGGAAAGAACTGTCCCAACAAGGTTTCACAGCTGCCCTTTGGTCTAAACTCTAGTGACCCCAGAGAGAGGCACTGGTGAGAGAGAAAAACAGGATAGTTGATTCACTTCGGGCAGAAGGCTGTGTCCCCACAATGGTGAGTCTGGAATTGAAATTAAAAACATGAGAGCATTTCAGCTGAGGCCATCCCAGGTGGCACCTGGGTTTACACACATGCAGTAAAACCTCATTAACTCAGAACAGGGATGGCAAGTGGGTTTCATCTCACGTGACATTTCTTATCGATTATAGTGGCTGCTGAGGACACTGTGTTCAGAGGGATTCCCCTGCTGCAGCTCAGCTCAACAAGAAAGAACACTGTGATCATTTGGTGATGTCTGCTGTGGCAAAGGCCTCGGAAGTGAAACCCACGGACCAAGTGTTCGCCATTCTTGATTTGGAATAATGGGGATGGGGGTGGATTTTGTTGAAAAATGTATAAAGTTCTATTGTGTTATTATTTTCAATTACTGTTTTCCACGGCAAACAGTAACATAAATCATAAATATGAATGTCCAAAGTTAGAGCACTTATTTCAAAGTTTCTAATCAGGGAACTCTCCCATTCTGTGTTTCCCTATCATAATAGCCTACTGACATGTGTTGAAGTCAAAATGAAAATGTAGAGATGAATCTCTAAATTTGATGTTTTATTTGGGGAGAAAGAATTGCAATTTGGGGCATATACACAAACCAGGTGGTCTTTGGTATGTCTAAAGAACAAAGAGAACATTGGGGGTTTTATAAAAAAGAGGAACATTATGTGCAGTCTTGAGAGAAAGTTCATTGGTATTAGTAAAGCTTTGGGGAGTTGGCCAGCTCTGATTTGTGGGTGACAGCCGTGGACAAAATTAGTCCTACAGTTGCAGCAAGTTATCTCAGCAGCTATAGGGAAAACTGGTTTCAGGTTATAGCAAGTAGTTTTAGTAGCCAGGCTCATAGAGAATTATATTTTTGGAGCAATGCTATATACTCCAAGTGATTTTTCTCCCTGGCTCCTTGACTCTGTTTTAGTTGGGTGTGACAAAAATGACCCAATTCATATAATCAACTTTCACACAGGTTTGTCAGTGAGGGAGACGGGTCTATATTGAGGTACTGCTCTATGATAATAAAAGAGACAAACCTAAATTCCCAGTGTTGCTCATGGCAAACTCCTCCCTGAATGAGATCACCCTGAAGCAAACCCTATACACCCACCTCCTATTTCCGTGAGTGAGTTCAGGCAGGCCCTAAAAAGACAGATCTTGCTCATTCTCACCATTTACTGGAAGAATCAGTGGGTGAGTAACTTACCTATTTCCTAGAGCCTGAGATCTGCTGAGATCTGCATCAGTGGTTCAAAACAGTAGGAGGGTACCCAGGAGTTGAGCAGGAGAAAAGTTACTCCACCAAGGGCAGCTCAGGCCTCCCTGCTGACGCTGCCTGGGGTGTCATCTCTCATAGCCGTTGGGCAAATTTGCCCTTCCACTACTTTTTACAATGACAGCCTGAAAGGGGGCCGGGGATATTCTCCCTTTCCTGAATAGGGAGAATGAAGGAAGTCAACATAGCAAGAGATAAGCTCTCTGCATATTTTGTAGGGATCTGCAGTCTAATGGAAAAGGCACCAATGATTCAGGAGAGCAGAGGTTTCTGTGCACATCTGAGCCTGAAGTGCCAGAGACTGGCAGTAGCCCTGGTATAAAGACAGTGCAAAGATTTCTGAAGAAATTTCACTCTTTTCAAAGCCTGGCCCTGAAGGCTTAAGTGGAAGTCTAGAGATGGAAGACAGTTTTCTGGGAAGCAGCTGCCAGCAGTAGTTCCATATCCTGGTTGATCAGCTCCCTTTCTAGCTGATGAAGGCAAGAATCTTCAGCATCATCAAGAAAGACATTTGGAAAAAGTCATTTGAGTTAGCCTATATATTGGCTCAGAAAAGTCATCGACCTCTCTCCCTCTCCATGCCAATATTAAAGCTGCAGAATCATCCCTGGTTTCTAATAAGCTTCTTGATGAAAATGTGAACAGTAATTTTTCTGTTCACCTTGGAAAATTCCTAAAGTGGGGGAAAAGGGACCACAGTCTAATTGGAAATTAAGTTAAACTCAATTAATTTACATAAATACATTGGGTTGCTTTGATATTGTAATTAATTCTCAGTCTGTAAAGTTTGTCCCTGCAGACTGTATCACAGAATGTGCCATGTGAAATTGCTCAAATCTTGCTAGCAGCCTGGCTTCAAAGGTACCAGCGGATTGATTGTAAGCTCTTAGAGGACAGAGGTGAGGCTGATACCGCTCTGTTGTACATTCATTTGGCAAATATTTTTTGAGTATCTAAGTGGTTGCTCAGGAGCACACACGTGGTGCCTAAAAATGAATATAACAGACAGATGCCTCTTTTCACAAGTGAATATAACAGACAGATGCCTCTATGATCTAGCTGGGGAGAGACATATTATAAACAACACAATGAATAAACAAGATACTTTCAGGTGATAACAATGCTATATTGTACTATAAAAAAATAAAACAAGGTGTTAAATAAAACCCAATGAGAGAGGCCCCTTTAGATTGGAGGCTCAGAGAAGAGCTGATACCTAGATGACAAGGAGTCAGCCATCGTTCCTAGCATAGGGAATGGGGAGTACAAGGTGCCATAGGGGGGCAATCTCAGCATGTACCAGGAACAGGAGGAAGACCAGCACCACTGGAACCTGGTAAGGGAGAGGGAAGATAGACAGACATAGGAGGAGACTGGGGAAGCAGAGAGGGGCTCGATCTTGGTATAGAGTCTGGGTTTTATTCTAAGTCCAATGAGAAGCCATTGAAAGGTTTTAAGCAAGACAGTGACATGATTTGATTTATATTTTAAAAGGTCACTCTGAACCTTAGGCCTAACAGAGTAAGCCCAAAAAAGCAACCATGTGGAGGGAACACCCATCTTGCCTCAGTCAACATGGTGCCCCCCTGTCCAAGGACACTGATTGGGGACTTATTAGTGTAGGTCTGCCTGAAACTGCACTGTTATTGACTATAGACATTTGTAGTGAGAGGTCTTCTAAATCAGGAGTCCTCCCAGCCTTTCATTCCTTTAATGGTAATTCTGCCTGCGACTGTATTGGAAATAGCCATCCCTATGTGTTCTAATCTTGGAGGGGAAGGAGCACCAAGATTAGAACTATCCACTTCTCCCATTTTCCCTATCCCAAAGACAAATAACTGTAAAGGATGATCCATATTATGTCCCCAAATATCCAATTTCCTTGCTATTCTACTACGGTAGACTGGATGGAGGCCCTCCAAAGGTGTCCACACCTTTATCCCTGAACCTGTGAATACGTCCCTTATATGGCAAGAGGGACTTTGCAGATGTGATTAAGGATCTTGAGATGGGAGATTATCCTGGGTTATCCAGATAGATGCAATGTAATCATGAGGGTCTTTATAAGACAAAAGGCAGTGTGACCAGAGAAGCACAGGGACAAAGGGAGAGACTGGAAGATACTGCAACTGCTGGCTTTGCAGATGGAGGGTGGGCCTTGAGCCAAGGAATGCAGGTGACCTCTAGAAGCTAGAAAAGGCAAGGAAAGTGATTCTCCCTTAGCACATCCAGAAGGAATGAAGCCCTGCTGACCCATTTTAAGACTTCTGACCACCAGAACTTTAAGAGGATAAATTTCTGTTGTTTTGAGCCACTAAGTTTGTGGTAATTTGTGGCAGCAATTTGTGACACAATGGGAAACTAATTAATACTCCTACCTTCAACCTGAGAATCTGCTCTGTCTCCAGGTTCAGACTCCCCAGGTGTCCCTTCTCCTGCTTATCCTTTTATTTTAGCACTTACTTTAACCTGTGACTCCCGGTGTGGACCATGAGCCCTGACAGAACACATACCACCCTCTCGTCCCCCATTCTTACTGCCTGGCATAGTTGCTGGCTGGCACATGAGGGCACTCAATGAGCACTTGTTGAATAAATGAATGAGTGAATTTTGTTTTTCAAATTCATTCCCTGCTTTAAAGGAAGTAGTAGGTGTTTTTTTGTTTTTTAGTATTCTGTTTTTCAGTTACCTACCCTCTATCCCATAAGAAACCACCCACACACATAATTTTGGTGGCTTCTAGCTATAAGTACACATGGATTCATTTCTTATTTTTGACCTGGCCCTGTGATCTCAGCTCTATATGGGGCCCCAGTTCCCAGGACTTCCTGCTGGTAAATGGACATCTCAACATCTTTTTATGTAGGGTATGAATCTAAACTAAAATCAGATGGGAAGCTCTACAGAGCCCCAAAATATATAGCTCTGGGTTGGGGTCAAAAGGAGACAGTGACTGTATCTGGGATAGTTAGTATGTGGAACTAATAAAGAAAACCTGGAATCTGGTCTTCGTTGGGTTCATAAAGAGGAAAATTGCTCCCAAGTCGCAGATTGTACCCCTAACCCAGCCATCCATCTGTGATATGCAATGTCCTGGGTCACTAGGTGATGAGGCAACAAATTACAAGCAGATGAGATCCTAAGATAGAAAAACATCTCAAAGGATGTCTCCTTCTGAGGGTGGGTCATAAAATCTAAAAGTATCCAAAAAATGAGTTGCAAAGAAATTTAGAGACCAAGAGTTCAACTTCTCTTTAGAGCTGAGTAAATGACTTCTCCCAGGCCTCAGTTTTCTTAAAACCCCATGGGCAGTAAATGTCTGGTTCAAGTCTTGGCAGCATAAGTACAAGGACAGCACATTTGTTTTTAATTCAATGCTTTAGGAGGCAATGAGTTGATAACACGATCCTATCAACTTTCTAAATTTTAATATTGAATAATTTTATTCTTTGGTCCTTCACAAATTAGTTGAACTCATTCAACCAAGAAAACACACACACACACACACACACACAATTGGGATGAGCACTGCTCCACTGAAGTGACAATAGCTGTGGAAAAATAAGGCTTTCCCACCCTCATAGCTCTTTAATTCCTTTCCATGAAGCTGGAAATGCCAAGTGTCAAATATTTCCAGTTACTTAAGCCCTGCAAGATGGAGCTTTTATTTCTCAGAGAGAACACTGAGCAGGAGACTTCAGAGAGAGCTCCATTTAACTGTCCCCAGTTGATGTGCTTTTCGATGGGAGCAGAGAAGGAGGAGGAAGACACCAATTAAACTGAACCCTCAGGCGCAGTCATCTCATTACCGGCATATGTTGAGCAGAAACTGCTCAGGACCCCTTCACCGAGCTAGAGTTCATCTCCAGTGATAGCCCACCTCTTTTGACGACCTCCAGGCTAATGACAGAACATTATTTCAGTTCCAAATAAGACCCCATTGCCAGGAACCGACATTTGGTATTTCTGTAGGGGTTCATTTAAGACTCTTTCCCTACAGTTATAAATGGGGAAACATACCTCAGCTTAAATGCAAGGAAACACTTCAAGCTCTTGCATCTCTGACTGGTACAGTCCACTTGACCCAAAGAAAGGCAGGCACTTTGTGGCTTTTAGTTCTGTTATATTCTGTACAGACAAGCTGCAGACAATGGCGTTCCCATGGTGCTCAGCTTCAATCTTACGCTACAACCCATGAAGTGACCAGAAAAGAGAGTTCAGAGAAATACAGTTGGTTAAAAACTATATGGAAAAAGTTTGATCTCACTTGTAATCAAAGATGTTTGTTTATATAACAATGAGAAATCACTCTTGAGAGAAAATATATATATATATAGATAAAGATATAGATATACAAATATCTCAGTTCTGGTGAAGTTGAGGTGAAATAAACATTCTCATAGTATGCTAGTGAGGATGTCAATTAGTTCAACTATCTTAGAAAATAAACCAGTCATTTATATCAAGAACCTTAAAAAAGAACCCTTTGGACTAGTCACTTCTGAGAAGGTATTTGAGGGAAATTACCCACACTTAATGCAAAAGTCTTCAAAGCAGTAATATCTACAAGCAGCAAAAATCATAAAAATAATAAAAGAAAACACTCTAAATAGCTCCTGATAAGCATGGTGCACCCACATGATAGAATATTATACAGCCCTTAAAAATAGTTTATAAAGACCATCTTATAAACATCATAGAAAGCAAATATTGTCATGTCAAATTTAAAGAAAAGAATACAATTTTTATACAGTATGGTGACAAATTCTGTGGGGAAAAAACCTTGAAGGAATGTAAACACAACAAAATGTAATGGCGGTAAGATTGAGGAAGATAATTATGTTCTTATTATTTTCATTTCCCAATTTTCACAATGAGTATATATCACTTTTATGATGAGAAAAATATAAATAAAAAATAAACTATGTTTGAAAAGGTAAGTAAAACTGAAAGTATACGGAATAGGTATCCCATTTTTGCCTCTACCTTGGGGAACATAAGCTATAGGAAAAGTCACATCATGTTTTAATCCATATTCAAATGAAATTCCAGTTTTCATATGCAGACATTCATGAATATGGAGAGTGTGGCAGCTTAAACTAGTACTTTGATATATGCCAATGCCTGCAGAGATGTTAGGGACAGGATCTGTGATAATACTGTTGACACAACCCAAAGAACCTTACCTATTCCAGAGCTCAACTTGAACACAAAAATGTGATAGAAAGACAAAGAGCATGGGGTAATTTAGCAATTAAGGGAACTGCAGCAAATGGATTGGGGGATGGGCTTGTTTAATCTCTGTTTCCAAAATTTCAATAGCAGATTTTCTTTGGAGGGTGAAATAGAATAAAGCACTGTGAGCTAATATTTGTGTTGAGAAACACTAGAGGAAATGTCTCCTTTGCCATTTTGGAAATGTTAGGGCAATAAAAAGCTACAATAAAATGTTTTGGAATCTTTCAGAGTTGCATGCATTATGGAGCAAATTATGGCCCTGGCCCTAGAATGATCCTCTGTAACATTGTTGAGATAAGACCCCAGGGTATAGGACCTTTGCTCATATCCAGCCCCAAATAATTTTGCCCATAACAAATGCAGGAAATGCATTTTAGAATGTGTGTTTTTAGGAGGCAGTGTTGACTTCCCTGCAAGGGTTCTACCCCATTGAATCTGCTGACTTGAGACTTCTAATAATATGTTTTGCCATAAAATATGTAGGGTAATAGAAGAGAGTATATTTTAGGAAGTTGCTAAAGAAAAAATCCTTATAAAGATGGTATTTTGCTTTAAAGGCCCACTAAACAAGTAATATTGTGAATAACACTGGGCTGGGAACAATAGAACCGAGTTTCAGCACAAAATCTGCACATACCTTGAGTTCACATTTTTCCTCTCTAAGCCTCTGTTTCTATAACTACAAAATGGTTATGGGGGGCAGAGAGGCAGGGCAGACAGGACTGGATTTGTATTAGGTGAGTTCTGAGTCCCATCACAGGGTTAATGTTCACTGACCCTAAGAGGATGGGAAATCACGCTTATGGGGAAAGCATCTTGCAAAGAAAGAGATTGTGCAAACCACTCTACAGACCCAGACAGCATCGTCCACATCATTGCTTCTTAAGGCTGATGATGCTGCATAGGACCCTGGAGACTGTGGTCTAAGCCACACCCAAAACCAAAATTATCTAATTTGAAGCACTTGCCTAGGAAACAAGAATTAATTGCTCTGTCTCTGAGCAAACCTCAAACAGCACATTACTCGAAGAATCATCCATCAGCTCACGGTGGTTGGTGGTCAGGCTATCAGCACCGGGTGGGCCCCATTTCCGTCAGATTCAGGCTTGAATGCTCCTTCTGTGGGCAGAGAAGAAATCTGCTGTCCCATGTGGATCATGGCCCAGTTTGTGCATCAGAGGCTACTGTTGTACTTAGAAACTCCCCCCACCCCACCCCACCCCCGGGAGCTGGGGCTTTGGGGACTTCCCAGGCCTTTTCCCATCCCAGAGAACAAGCATCTTGGAGCAAGGGCCCCCAGGTAACAGAGAGAACCAGCTGATGCATCAGATTAGCTGTGTTCCCTGGCTATAGTGGCTGGTCAATATTTTGAATATAACCCCTAGTTACATGTCACTAAAAAAAGCAAGTCATCATAATACGATTAGGAAAAAGGAATATTTAGCAACTTGAATTCTAGTCTCAGCTCTATTATCCTCTTGCTAAATAGACTTAAATGAGCCATTTATTTCTCTGGACCTTGGTTTTCTTTTCTAGAGAGTGTCTGGGCCTATTCAGAAGGATTTTTTACTGTTTTGTGTTGTTTTGCATTAACCTGACTTCGGGATTATGTAAACCCCATGAAATTGTGTACAAAAACATGGGTGTGTATGTATTTTTTTTCGTACAGAAGATCCACATCCTCAGAGGATCCACAGAGTCTCAAAGGAATCCATAATCCAAAAATCGATTAAAAGCCATTGCTTTAAGCAGATCCAGGATTTGCACACAGGAGGGGCTTAGTAGCAGCATGCTGTTAGCAAACAGTCATCTTGAAGCTGTGTTTGCACAGCAAGAACACTCATTTTATTTGCACCATATGATACAGATCAATAAGAATAGCAAAATTTTCTAAAGATGTTTTATACCAGACTAAGAAAATGCTGTTTGTCCATATTGTTGCTGCTATTTCTCACCTATAGTATTATTAGTATTGAGGCCCATCCTTGACTCCAAGGTCTCTAAATGTTTCATAATTTCCATTTAGGATTAGAAGACATAGGGAAGATCCAAGGAATGAGGTGCTTCTTCAAGGAAGGCAAGCCCAGGAAAGCAGAGGAGCAAATGCAGGACAGAGGCGTGCTGCCCGCAAGGCTATAGGGCCAGGATGGGCACCTCCACTGAACCTGGACCATTTTATAGCTGTCTCCTGAAAAATCTCCTTCTCACCTCCTTACCATGTATCAATTTCATTTTGTAAAAATCCAGCAGTAACTTTACCAGCCTACTCTACTGAGGTGGTATAAGAATAAGCCATTGAATTAATTAAAAAGGATGACAACAAACTTTGCCAGAGAGGAAAGTTTGATTAATTACAAAACCATGATGTTTCAAATAATGACAACCTCCATTTCAGGCTTGGATGTCAACTCTTCTGGAGGTGTTAACATCATTATTCCATAAGAATAATCCACAGGAAAACACACAAAAGCAAGAGAATATTACTACCCAATCTCTGTTGGGTGATGTGGAAACCAGCAGTACGTGAGCAATGGCACATCATTAAACAAGAGCTCCTTCTTCCCCGCAGGCCTCCCTGGAGAACTGCATTAATTCAGAAGACTCAGGTGGGGATGGGCAATTCTTTCCTTGAAAGCATAAATGTGCCGAAGACTATGTTTAGAATCCTCATGGACTGTTGTTCAGCTATAATGACCTCCCCAGGGAGTTTCCCACGAGCTTATATGGAATCATTACATGACAAATACATAGAAATTCAGAATCCTATTGGACAATGACTATTCAAGGTGGCCTTAGGATGATTAACATTTGGGTAACCTCCCAGTGACCACCATGAAAAAAACCCACCACCACAGCTACTAGACACTCAGTGAAACATAACAATTTAAATATCCAATGTTTAAAAAAAAAGATAATAAATTATGATATGTCCATAAAGTAATTATGATGCTGCTGTCAATTGAAACAATGCTTATGAAGAATATTTAAGGACATGAGAATAAAGCTTATGATGTATTAAATGAATAAAGCAAGATTCATAATTATATACAATAAAGCATGATCCCAAGTATATATAACTTCTTAGCAGAGATAACCACTAGTGACATTTGTTGTATCTAGCCTCTTTCTATATCAGCAGCTTGTATTTTCTTCTTCATATTTCTGTGTTGAAAAAAATTAATAACTTAAAAATAAATACTGTATTTTTCAGAATTCTCCAGAGAAACTGAATCAATAGGAAAATATTGATGGTGTAACTCCCAGTCCAAGTCTAACAGCCTGAGAACTAGGAGCAATGATGTCTGAGGGCAGGAGCAGACGGATAGCCCAGCTCAAGGAGAAAGAGAGAGAATTTGGCCTTTCTTTTTCTTTTTGTTCTATTCAGGCCCTCAGTGAGTTGGATGATGCCTGTCCACACTGGTGAGGGGTGAATCTTCTTTATTCAGTCTACCAATTCAAATGTTAATCTCCTCTAGGAATACCCTCACAGACACACCCAGAAACAATGTCTCACCAGCTATCTGGGCATCCCTTAGCTTAGTCAAATTAACTATCACAAATATCTTTCTGATCAAGAAAGAACTTTTAAGACCAGCCTGGGCAATAAGCGAGACCCCCCCAATCTACAAGAAATAAAATATTAGCTGGGCACAGTGGCTAATCCCTATAATCCCAGCACTTTGGGAGGCCAGGGCAGGAAGATCGCTTGAGCCCAAAAGTTTAAGACCAGCCTGGGCAACATAGCAAGACTCTGTCTCTACAAAAATAAGTAAAATTAGCCAGGCATGGTGGTGCACACCTATTGTCCCATATAGTCCCGGCTACTCGGGAGGCTGAGCCAGGAGGATTGCTTGAACCCCAAAATTTAAGGCCGTGAGCTATGATCATGCCGTTGCACTCTAGCCTGGGTGACAGAGCAAGACCTTGAAAAAGAAAGAAGGAAGGAAGAAAGAAAAGATAGAAAGAAAAAGAAAGAAAGAGAGAGAGAGAGAAACTTTTAAAAATATATATCTAGAAATAAAGAATTCTTCCTAACACAAGAAGGACATATGTCTTTTTCCCCCAGGATGCTAATCTGCTACATCTGATGAACTCAAGGGAGGGGACATCTGTTCTACTGGTGAAGGGATCTTTAAACTCCTTGCCAGCCTTCTCTCCCTATTTCTTCCCTCAGCTGCTCTGTATCCCAAGACAGAGCACAGCAGAGCACGAAAGCCCTTGTCCTGTTCCTAGCCAGTGAATTTTGGTGCAATTATGGGGACTCTGGATTCCCCCACTCATGACCTCCTAATGGCCCCTGAGGGGAACACCATCTGTTGCTCCTATTTGGAAGTCAGTCTGACACAGTCTCACATGGATGGGATGGGAACGGCTTCAAAAGCAGAATTCCATGTCCACTGCCAATGGCCACTGAACCTGGCTTTGAGTATTCCTCTGCCAGGAGCACATTCTTTAGGTCAGGGGTACAGGAGAAAAAGCACAGGCTGAATTCTGGTAGGGTTCTAGTTTTGTCTGTTATGAACTATGTAGCCTTGGGCAGGTGATTTGACCTCTCTGATTCTCAATTTCCTCACCTGTAAAATAATACCTACCCCCAGAGGGTTGTTGTAGGATTGAATGATGTCACTTATATAGTGCTGTGGCCAGGAGCATCTGTGTGCTTTGGCATCAGTCAATCAGCAGGTGAGGTGCTCAGCCTGGTGCTATCTGCTGTGAGACTGTGTTGATCATAAGTCAGGACATCTGTGCAGAGTGGGCAAAGAGCCCACTACAGAGACATGAAAAAGAAAGGCACTAATTCAAAATAGTCTTCAATAAGGGCTCAAGCTAAAGGTGCCAATTCTGTAGGGAATTCAGACTAAAAAAGCAAAATAAAGGCTACAGTGACCAGAGATAGCTATGGAGGAGGTGACATTTGAGCTGGGCCTTGGTGGCTAGGTAAGAACAGTATCTTTTTCTTTATCTTACTACGCTAACACATTTATTCTTGGTAAAATGCTCCCGTGTGACCATCTTCCAACCCCAAGTCTACTGTCATAAAATGAAGGAGCCAAATTTGTTTTACAAATCTACCTTTCCCTCCCTATCTTCTTGTCCTCCTTTCCCTCCTACCCCTCCTGTTCATTTTAAGGAGTTTAGGGTTCATGTCTTTGGGGAATTCAAAGGTATGAACCCTAAATAGGTGTTCAAGGAAGAGTCATCCAGGTTTGTTTCCAGGGAAGCCCTCTTAGAAACTGACATGTACTTGTCCATCTCGCCGTTCATTTTCCATTCAACAAATGTGAACTTTGCACCACCTGGTTCCAGGTACAGGATTTGACTGGAGATGCAAAGCATCAGACTTGGCCCTGCCTGTGCTCAAGGAGCCTGCAGTCTCGAGGAGGAGGTGGACTCCTAAATAGACAATTACATACAACTGTGTTCTAACATTTGATGGAAGGCAAGAAGGACAGCCAGTCTAGTCTATGAAGAAAATCTTCCCAGAGGAGGTGATGTCTGAGCAGAAACCTAAAGGATGAGGGGGAATTAACCAGGTGAGAAGCAGGGAAGGGTTCACCAGGCAGAGGCGACAACAGGAACAAAGGCCTGGAGGCAAGCGAGCCAGCAGCACAATTTGGGTGGCACTTGAAGGAGTCAATGTGACCAAAATGTAGGCTTCAGTGCAAGGAGGGGTGGAAGAAAAGCCCAGGAAAGTAGATAAGGGACATTTTTTCTGAATTTCTGTAAAGGAAGCAATGAAAAGGGAGAAAGAAGAGAATTCAAGATAATGATGGAAGTTTCATTTTGCATTTTCCCAAATTCTGAGTTCTCTGTTGCCTTGTCCTTGGCAAGGTCATCACCATACGCCAAAAGTGAATATTGGAGCGTTCTTTTTTTGTTCTTTTTTTTTTAATACCACACTAATGAATCAATATGTCTGGTTCCCAGTGAAGGCTATTTCTGTTTCAGCACATTTCTTTTCCAGCTTAAGACGCATGGCTGAGGGATCTTACTCTTCCCTCTATTAGAGCTCATCCTTTTCAAGGCTAGTTGTTGCTCACCCAAGCAAGACTACTTTTCCATGGGAAATTAAATTGATAGAGTCTCCCATGTCCTGCAATCTCTCCTGTCATAAGTTCTGAGCAACAAAAAGAAATTCTGTCATTATCAACCAGAGGAGCTTTGTTACAGGCACTTTCAGGCTTTGGAGAGAACATAAAACATTGGGGCAGCATTGAGGCAACCCAGAGTCTCCAAGAATTCACACCTGGTAGCAAATATGGCAAGTATTGATTTTCTGACTCCTCCAGATATTTCACGATGTGTTAAATGCCAATTTATCTCTTCCTCTGAAACCACTGTCAGTGCATAGCAAAGACAGAAAGCCAGGGACATCTTGATAATTTGAAATATTCCCATTTTCCCTCCCCTCGCCTTCCAGCATTGTGCAGAACAAGGGTAGGGAATGGAATCACTCATACGCACCAAACACTTTTATAATCTTCTTTCTCTCAACTGTCTGTGCAACTTTGGGTAATCTGAGCAGGGAGAAGAGAAAACCCCCCAAAATCAACTTGCTAATTGTGCCTTATTCTTCTCTATATCCAGAGTCTGGCATTGAGCCTGGCACACAGGAGTTGATTGTTTTTTTCATTGAGGGCCTTTTTGAATGACAACAGCTCCATGGACAGGTAGGTGTGTACATGGGGTTAGAGGATAAGTTAGGCCAAAGGATTTTTAATTATTTTTAGCCATAAAATCCTTTCTTCCAAAAAAGAAAGATAAATACTTGGAACCTCTGATTAAGCCAGGAGTGGAGGCCTGGAGCCACACACACCTGGCACCCTGCTAGCCTACTGCTGCAGCCCTTAGGGGTGCTCCACGATGCATCTGGGACATCTTGGAACAGAATTGGTAAAGGTCACGACCCTGAAGATATCTTTTCTTTCAATGCCCTCTCCACTGGAGGGCTCCTCAGGTGGTGCTCAGCCCCTCTTCAACACACCTCCTCTCATACTGTCATGGAATCCAGCACTACTCCAGGCCCACTGTCCACGAGGAAAGGAGGGAGGGAGAGAAGATTAGGATCAGGGACATTCTGATTCAGTTAATTTTATCAGTGTCATATATTCAATAGACCATGTTTATTAAATAATATGTACTCAGGCCAGGTATGATGGCTCACGCCCGTGATACTAGCACTTTGGGAGGACAAGGTGGGAGGATCGCTTGAGCCCAAGAGTTCAAGACCAGCCTGGGCAATATAGTGAGACCCCATCTCTACAAAAAATTTTTAAAAATTACCTGAGGGTGGTGGTGCACACCTATAATCCTAGCTACTGGGGAGGCTGAGCCAGGAGGACTGCTTGAGCCCAGGAGTTTGAGGTTGCAGTGAACTATGATCACACCACTGCACTCTAACCTGGGCAACAGAGCAAGACCCTGTCTAAAAAAAAATACAAAACAAAAAAAATGTACTCAGTGGAGCTGAGACATAAAATAGTTTTTCTTCAATTCATGTATTGAACAGTGTCCTCTCAAATCTTTCTTTTGTCCCCTATTTGTGCCTTGGATATGATCTGTAACTTCCCAATCACCATTTAAATCCTCAATCTCGTTTCCAATTTAATGCCCACCTCACCTCCTGCTCCTCCCCACGTTCAGACCTAACCATGGCCAGGAGAACCTGCAAAGTGAGGGAGAATGTTCTGCCTTTTATTCCTCCTCCTCTTTTTAGGACCTTTTCTCCTCTGATGTGTTCAACCAGAAAGTGCTGATGAGGAGAAAGGAGCAAAGAGTTTTTCATATAATTGGAACTGTTGTTGCCTGCCTAGACTGTCATTGCCCTCAGTAAGAAAGGCTCCCAAATGCAGGCTCTCTTAGGGGGCTCATGGGAAAGTTTTCTGTGGCTCTTAAGGGCACCTCACCTCTGCACGGGGGAAATCCACCCCAGCTTGACATCTTCCTAAACCTCTCAATGGTTTCATATCCACGGTCTCTTACGCCAGATGTCACAATGTCTACCAGCCAGTAGGGATGCCAGCAAGATGGCACAATCCCAGGAACCTTCCATGTCTAGTTGATTTACGCGGGACTCACATATACTTGGCCATGCCAGTTGCTCCACAGCTGAGGCCAACCTCCCCATTTGCATCTCTATCTACCTTTCTTCACTACTCAAATAGGCATGAGTGGTAAATCATTAATTGTACTAACTCAGCAGACCTCCAGCCAGGAAATGTGATGTCTGTCTCCCTCTTCTTATAGGTACCACCCTCATCTAAGGCATGTTTCCTTTGGAACACAGTCTTTCCTTACTCGGTATGGCTTTGGGCGTGACTACAACCTTCTCTATCCCCACTAAGGAGAGAAAGGCTGACAATTCCCTATTCTAACAATTTCCTTTCAATCCTCTCCTCATCCCACACCCCATACCCAATTGTCACATTCATATAAATTCATGTAAAATGGAGGGAGATGATAAGGTAGTAGTTGTAGTGGCAGAGCTATTAAAAGCCTTGAGAAGCATTTACCTTCCAAATAATTTTTAGCTCATCACAGAACTTGGGGTACAGAACTTTGCTCGTATTTGTAGCTCCTAACTGTCAATTCCTAAGCAATAGGCAAAGTCCCACTTAACATCATTTTATACAACAAACACAGGGGTACTGACTTCAGAGATTTTCCAAAGATAGATGACAGATGGCCCTTCACCTTCAAGAGCTTATAAGTCAGTTGGGAGTTAAGATACGTATACACGTGCATGTGCACATGCACACACCCATACACACACACACACACACACACACACGCCAAAAAATGTTAGCAAGACAAGTCAGTAGGCTATGAGTTCCCAGGGAGTTCTAGGAGCATGGAGTAGACTGTCAATGTTGTGGTTGGGAGGAAAAATAAACCCCTGTGGATTGGGTGATCAGGAAAGGGTAGGAATGAAACTGTCCTCTGAAGGAACACTGCCAAGGTGAGAATGTGGTAGCAGAAGAAAATGTGAGCAGGGCATCTTGGGTAGCAGACCCCCCCCATCTGGGGGACCTGGGAGGAGCATAGGGCACTCATAGGCAGTCTGGATGGGAAAGTATCAGGTGCCTGGCTGTGGCGCCTGGAGTCTACTCCATAGGTAGCTGGAGAGTCATATGGGCTCTTGAGCTAAGACAGGACAAGATAAAGGCACATACAGGGGGAAAGGAGAAAGGCAGCAAGTTCAAGCTTTTCCCTTGGTTCTGTCCATATCAGAGTTAGGGAAGTGGTTTCATCACTTTAGCAGTCACCCAGAAACTATCCCTGATGAAAACTCTGGATGGAACAGTCACATGGGGCCAGGCCAGGAAACAGAGGATGTCACAGAATGTGAGAAGCTATGCTCACAGCTTAGCATTTGCAGGCACCCAACATGCACTCACGGGAAGGAACAGCCCAGCTACAAGGGCAAGATAAGCCAAATTCCAACTGTTTCCTTTCTTTTTGTGGCCAAATCCACACATACTCCCTCCCTTTCTCTACTGCCCATCATGTGCTCTGGCTAACAGATGCCATGACTCGAATCAGGCTTGAGGTTTCCCCCAGCACTGCATAGATGTTAGATGCCTGAACCATGTGGAATAAACCTCTACAGGGCTTTCTCAGGGCCTACCAGGGTGATGCCAAACCAGAAGAATGACAGAACACTGGGGGACTCAGGGATGAGGATATTGTTGAAATATCCTGACACATGCTCCACAGAGCTGCTATTTTGAGTCACCAAGGTGCACAGTTCTTTGTCACATGGGCTTGAGGTACTTTTCATCACATGTGATTCTGACTCCCTTCTCCCTGGAGGTTCAGATGACCGAAGGCTGCATTCATTTCTTGTACTCTAGGATCTCACTCACTTCAGCAGAGCTGTCTTGCTCTTGGAGACCATAAGCAAGACAGAGAGACAGGCAATGATGGTGGCACAGACCTCAGCATGGAGCACTCTGACTGCTTGATGGATAAGGCTGTTTCTAGACTCCCTGATTCCAGAAGTTGGGCCTGGACAGTGAGCATAATGGTAACCACCAGCAGAGTGTGAGGCATATACTTATTTTCAGACTAGAGATTCTCTCTTTCCAAGGGCAGAAGAACAGAGAATGTCCCATAACCTTCTGATGCAAGGACTTTCTTAGTTCCTTGAGTTGGGCTTCTGTTGTCAACTCAAGAAAGGGACAGAGAGGCCGCTGCTGAAGTGTAATTCCTTAGGCTCACATGGAACATAGCCAGAGCTGAAGTTTGGGACATCAACCTGGGTCAAGATCAAATTAAGCTTCTCTGGTTTATTGCTATTGTACCGAGAAGGTGCTAAATTCCAAATGGACAAGGCAGTGTGAGCGGCAGATCTGATTTCTGGTAAGGCAGATGGCTTCCCTCTATCACAAGTTCCCATATACAAAAACACCCAGGTGCCTTTCACGAGGCATATCCTAGGTGGGATAAATCCTAATGACAAAAACAAACACAAACAAACAAAAAATAAATACTGGAAACTATTTACGTATTATTCGTTAGTGAGACGTTGATGCTGTAAAATATTGAGATTAGTACGTTATGTCGGTCCTAGGAATAAGAAATATATGGACATTAAAAACTCTAATCAACCCTAGGTGTCTTAGAGGACACTGGCCGATTTCAGTTAGACAAAGAAAGATTCACATGTGAGATAAAAAAACATTAGGGCTGGATTTAAAGAAGTATATCAAGTAACTCTTCAAATATTTTAAAAAAATAGACAAATATCTAAATTGCATGCAATTAAAAGATGTAAAAAGGCCTAGAAATATTGAGCATGTGCCTAGATTTTAGTTTCAAAATACTCTTTCCAAATAAAGGAAATGAAAACTCCTTAAGCTAATTCAAGATCAAGAGATGAAAATACACAAGATGATCCTGAAACATCTTGTCAAACCAGACACTTTCTTTATGTCAAAAATCACTACAGTCATACAGAAAGGACTCATAAGCCAACTTAGCATCTTAATGTCAACTGACTAAAGATGGGAAAATTTAAGTTTTGTAGTGTATCTATTACTAGATCAAATATACCAATAGTTAAACGATGAATGCTGTAATATAAACAAGTTTCTCT
Source organism: Daubentonia madagascariensis (assembly GCA_023783475.1). Lineage (NCBI taxonomy): Eukaryota > Metazoa > Chordata > Mammalia > Primates > Daubentoniidae > Daubentonia > Daubentonia madagascariensis. Next base: position 18,491,624 of record JAKFHU010002573.1, on the reverse strand, counting down.
TTAATAAAAAGCTGTGGTTTCTCCCAGCTAATAAATGGAGAAAAAGTAATAGAATTAGAATTTCACCAATTGCCATCTCTCATGAATTAATGATCCAGACATTGATCCTCAGCGGCTGCTAACATAATAAAAAGAGACTACCGGGCACTCTGTAACTGTGAAAGGAAGAATACTCAACCACTGATAGAATAGTATTGCCAGCAAAGACACTTGAATCCAATCAAATCTCTATATCCAATCGACAGGAAATATGGAGGCTAGAAAAACACGACACCATGGGAATGCAACCAGCAAGTTCCCAATTGTGGGAAAAAGAACAAGATTTTTCAACATATACATTTTAAGTTTTTTTTTTTAAAAAAAGATAGTGAATGAAGCTATAGGTTAAAAGAGATCTAAAAGACACATAAACTAATTAAATATTGTATTCTCCTTCAAAAATATGTTTTAAAAATGTTTATGAATAGCCCAAATTTAATTTATGATATTAATGACACAACCAAACACTGACTTGATGTTTGATATTAAGAAATTATTGTTATTGTTGCCATGATAATGATATTGGGGATGGGGATGGAGGTTAAGCCTTTATCTTTTAGAGATAGTGTTTTAGGTTGGATGTTCCCGAAAGCGGAGTCTGAGGCAAGGACCTAGGTTCAGGTGGCTTATTTTGGAGGTGACCCTAGGAAGCAAGAGTGAAGAATCAAGGAAAGTAAGACAGAGAAAGAGCAAAAGCCAGTCACAGAGTGTAGGTTATCAAGGTCACAGCAGGGACACTGGGCATTTGATTCTACACACTCCTTTGAGAAGGGTACAGAATACCCCCAGAATTGTCCAACTGAAGGATAGGAGTCTGGGATACCATCTCTCAGCTCCCATCCCCCACTGGATGAGTTGGTAACTCCAGTGTTGATAACTCCCCACATTCCAAAGAAGGCCCTGAGCCAGAAAGAGCAAATGCCCATGGCACACATATTAGGAGTGACATTGTCACTGTCCGAGAGTCTGAGCTCTACAGAAGCTTCTGCCACAAGTGCAGCTGAAATCAGAGGTGAACAAGCTGTTGTGAAACAGGAGCCTCTACTGTATGCATTTTGTCATATTTACAGAGGAAACACTACATGCCTGAGATTGGCTTCCAGGCAGTAGGGAGGGGTGCATGAGGGTAGAGCTGAAATGAGTGTGACCAAGAACTCATACTTGTTTAAGCTGAGTAAAGAGCACATGGGAGTTTGTTATATCATTCTGTCTACTTTCGTAAATGTTTAACATTTGCTGTAACAGCAAGCTAGAAAAAGGGAAGGAAGGAAGGAAGGAGACAAGAAGAGAAGAAGGAAGGGAGGGAAGGAGGAAGAATATGAAAGAAGGGGGGAAAAAAGCAAATGTTCTGGAATCAGAAATCCTGGCTTCACTAAACCCCCCCAAGTCTTGGCTTTTCTCATCTAAAAAATGGAACTGATAAAAGAACCTACATAATGAAAGTACATTGACTGTATCAGACAGTCATGCGCACAGTCAGTGCCCAGTAAATGCTAGCTGTCACATTATTATTGTGGAAACTGCATGTCCAGAGAGAGCAGGTAAAGGTAAGCAGGCCTAATCTGGTTGAACAGGAAGAGCGTCAGGGGCGAAGGGACCTCATGGTGGTACTCTGATTCTGCTCATCTAATGGCTTTTGAAATGCTCATAAGAAAAAGAAAATACAGCAAACTCTGTGCTGTATGTGTGCATCTGAGGGGGATAGTGGTAATTGAAATATGAGGCCCCAACTGCTCTGCACCCTTCCAGTGCTCCCCGTTTAAGAAAAGTGTGGGATGACACCCACTGTTACCCTGTCAGAAGGAGATGCCACCCTAGTTACCTCATCTAAGGGCTGACGGAGAAGGGTCTGCCATGGAGTAATGCTTCAGAAATGGGGGTTGTGTTAAAATTATTATTGTGTTGCTGCTACTGCTGTTTCTTGGAACCACTTCCCCCTCTCTTGGCATTGAAGCCACCAGGAGTCTATTACCTTGAATTCTTAAATGAGATCATCCTTTCCTCACCTGAATGCCTTCCATCCCTCAAAGGGCCAGCATGAGATCTGGAAAAAGTAAATGAAGAATCCTCTGAGCTATTAAGCGCTATACAAATAGACCCTCTTACTACGAAACCTTGATCAGCTAATGTCATTTAGGAAGTGAAAGACTAAACTTTCTCATTCTATTATTCTGAGTTAACTGGAAACCTCTTTTTATTTCCACCCTTGTTGCAATCTTTCTAACGTACATGTGCTCTGCTTGCTGCATTGGAAATAAAATTTAACCCTAAAGACTTTAACTACACCATGCACAGAGCCATTTTTCTGACCATCTATACCTCTGCACAAGAGGAACCAAAAACACAGAAGTCACCTGACCTCACAACATTCCCAAGGAGTTGTTCTCACTAATCAATAATAATTTTCTTTCTCGTCACTTACCTCATACACATGAAGAACTGAGTGCCAGGAAATAGTTTGGCTATTTGAATATTCTGATTAATTTCTTCCATTTTACTTGCTTGTATAAATCTGATGTTAACTTAAAATAAAAACCCCTATCAGTCAAGTCCAAGTTCATATTCAACCATTTTAATGTCTCAAATTGATATGTTAGAAATGGTGCCTGAATTACATTTGTTGACTAAATCTTACCCCCTTTATTGAGTAATTTTGAATATTTTCTCTATAATTGGAGAGAATTTTTTTTATGAAAAAGTTCTTAAGCTTTCTTGGGCTACAACTCAAGAATCTGACGAAAATTGTGAACATTCATCCCTGGAAAATGTATATATGCACAGGTACTGTTGTTTTTGTTTGTTTTCCCACAAATCTCCTAGAGCACATCCATGGACCACTAAGGGTTCCAGCAAACCCAAGTTAATAATAATTGGTTTAAATTTTCTTTCCTTGCTGAATAGTTAAACTCTTTCGTAAAAGCGGTGGTCCTGGATGCTTCAATGGTATAAGTAAAAAAATTATTTTTCTAAGGCCCATAAGCCTCACATAGAAACCACTCTTACTGAATTTAGGCTAAATTCACCAAGAGTTCACATATTAATGAAGCAAAGATAAGATCTTCCTTTCTATAAATGAGGCCCCATTGGGAAATGTCCCTATCTCCCTCCCTGAAAGACATGAGCCACTGGTATCTGTCACCTCTGCCCACACGCAACTGCTTTTCCAGCAGTTTACCTGGGAACTTCCTGGTATTCTCTAAAGGTAATATGTTTCACATCACAGTCAAAGTGAAGCTTCAGAATGGAGAAGAAAACTAGCTCCTAGAGGAGGAATCACTAAAACAGAAAATAAAAATTAAGAATTGGAGCTTCTGGGAGGGCAGGACAGCAGAGGCAGCATGGATCCCATTCTTTGGGGTGTTTTCAAGCATTCATATCTAGCTGGATACATTTTTCTAATTTTAAAAATAGATAGAAAGCATCTTTCATGAACTCTTTCAGGTGGCCTCTGAACATTTGGAATTTATGAAATAGATGAGGAGTGTTCAAGCCATGTCTCCTTAGCTACCATTTTCCTCTTTATTAGCCTATAAACCTGTCAAGGTCAAAGATAGTGGCAGTGTTTCATAGTCTTCCCCTGAACTTTAAATTCTAGCTATATGTCAAAATAATAGATTCGTCTTGAGAAAATTATGTAATTCTTCTAAGCTTCAATTTCTTCACTGTTAAAATAGGGACATTAATACCTGCCTAGCGTGGAGTTTCTGGGCCATCGATTAGAGCACACATGTAAGGTACACAGCACTTTATTAACATGAAGTAGTACAATATCAGTGGAAGGTGACTGTGATTAAAAAGGTATATTAGCAACATGAAGTGACTGCTAAAATGACAATAAAAAGTTAGCTAATTAGTCAATAAAGGAATTAAAAGGAAACACAAAAATAATCAAAAAGAAAACCAAAAAAAGAGGAAAAGGAAAACAGAGAACAGATGGACAAATAGAAGACAAGTGGCCAGATGATAGATTTAAACCCAGACACAACAATAACCACATTAAATGTAAACACTCTAAACGATATACTTAAAAGGTACAGATTGTCAGATTGGATTTTTAAAATATCAAAACAACTATAATATGAAACACATTTCAAATATAAATACACAAATAGTTTGTATGGCATAGTAAAAAGATGGGAGATGATGTACCATGCTAACACTAATCAAAAGAAAGCTAGTTTATCAATATCAATATCAGACAAAGCAGATTTTAGAGCAAAGATATTTTAGGAATAAATAAGGTCATTTCATAATGATAAAGAGATCGATTCATCAAGAGTACAGAACTGTTCTAAATATTGATGCACCTATCAAAAACACATAAAACAAAAACTGTTAGAACTGTAAGATGAAATAGACAAATTCACAATTCTAGTTTGCATAGTTCAATATAGGGATGTGGTTTAATATCTTTCTCAATAATGAATAGAATAAGTAAATGAAATCAGTAAATATACAGAGTATTTGAACAACACTATCAATTCACTTGATTTCATTGACATTTATAGAATTTGCCACCCAACAACAGCACAGTACACATTCTTCTTATGTATACATAGAACATTTACCAAGATAGACTATATTTTGGATCACAAAAATATGTCTCAACAAATGCAAAGGATCAAGTTATACAAAACACCCTCTGAACACAATGAAATTAGAGATCAATAACAAAAAAACTCTGAAAAAAATCTCCAAATATTCAGACACTAAATAACACACTTTGAAAAAAAACCCATAGGCCAAAGAAGAAACCAAAAGGAAAATTGAAAAGTATTTTAAAATAAAGGAAAATAAAATACAACATAGAAAAATTTATGGAATACTACTAAAGCAGTACTTGGGGGGGAATTAACTAACTATATTAAAAAAGAAGAAAGGTCTCAAATCAATGACATAATCTTTCTTCTTAATAAATTATTTAAAAGGAGTGAAAAGTAAGTACAGGAAAAGAAATATTAATGATCAGACCAGAAAACATTAAAATGAAAAACAAAAAAATATAGACAAATTTATCTATAGCTTCGAAGCCATCCTAATCAGAATCCCAAGATGTTTTTTTGTAAGAGTTGATGAACTGGTTCAAAAATTCATATCAAAAGCCAAAGGACTTAAAATAGCAAAAAATTTTAAAAAAACAAGAACAAACTAGAGGACTAACATTACCTAATTTCAAGATTTAATATAAAGACACAGTAATCAAGACACTGTGTTATTACTGTAAAGATAGACAAATATATTATCCATCTCATTTGTCACAGATTCTGTACTTGTAAACTTGCCTACTTGCTAAAATTTACAAAGGACCATGAGGACACTTTTGAGATAAAAGATATGTTCATTATCATGATCGTGGTGATAGCTTCATGGAAGTATACATGTGTCAAAACTTATTCAATTCTACACTTTAAATATGTACAGTTTATTGTATGTCAACAAAACTGTTTTTAAAAATTAAAGGCTCAATCAATATTAACACCTGCTTTCTACCATGCCAGACTGAGATTTTCACACATCCTCTAAGAGTTTACTCATTTGTAGAGAATTCAAAAACAACAAAATAATTCTGCAGATACCACTGAACAGAGTATAATGTTTTCTATGATGGTTCAGAGGGCACATTGGACTCCATTAGTATCTCCAGTCACCAACGTGTATATGGATCATCATTTTCCTACAGAGCCAGCAGTTTGGGATGAACCAGTAATGGCTTTATTTTGGATATTTTTGTTAATGCTCAGATTGATGCAGAAGGCTCAAAATTCTTCCATATAAAAATAATTAAAAATATGAGAGTATCAAAATCTTTCATCTTCCAAGCCAGGTTTTTGTCTAAGAAAGATGCTACAAATCAGCAAGGGGGAAAGATGATAATGAACCTTCTTGTACTTGATTGGTCAGACGTTGGTACGAACTCACAGGTAGCTTGATAGATATATGGATACAGAGATATTTACAGAAACAACCATAGATATGTATGTATATACAAGTTAGTATACATACATAGTTTTCCTTAGCTCTGTTCTTATGAGTGCCTAGAAACAGTGACACCCCAAAAGCTGTAAGCACACTTGTGCCCAGGTCTTGATTTCTGATACTATTCTCCAGTAAAAGGAACCAGGGTTCCTTGGAGAAATCACTAATTCTAGGGCTGGGACAGAGATAATACAATACGAGCCTGGAACATCTTATAGTGCCAGAAAGCAAGGAAGTACTCAAAAGACCCAAAAGGATGGAATCTTATCAAAGGGACACAGGAGCCAATCTGGAAGATTCCAATGGCTAAATCTGGAATAATTTGATCAACAAAATAAATAGCATAGTACTGGATCATAATTCAAAGTATAAAATAAATATACATGAGTCTATAGCAATATAAATATATGATTGAATAAATAAATTAGTGGGGGAGATATACCTTCTTTACAGAATTAAAGATAATATACGTAGATACTCCCCTATCTGGAAGGTGAAATTTAATTTCCTCCCCAACCTTGAATATGGATTGGACTTAGTGACTTTCCAAAAAAAAAAACCAATATGGAAATGGCAAATTAGTAACTTCACAATAAAGAGTCATGGCAGACACCAACTTAACTAAGTGATCAAAGTTACCATCCCGAGTGGTAAGTCATGTTTGTTAGCACGTATCCCCTGATATGCTGTGATGAGAAGGCTCTTCAGCTCCGTGGTATTCTTCTCCAAAATTCATAATCCTAGTCTATTCATGAGGAAAACATCCTAAAAACCTAAATTGAGAGGCATCCTATAAAATACCTGACAAGTACTCTTCAAAAATGGCAAAGTTATTAAAATATATATATTTTTTAAAAAACAAGGGAAGACAGAAACTGGTATGAAAATCTGGGTGATGGGTGTGCAGGAACTCTTTGTATTCTCTTTCACAGATGTAAATATAAAATTATTCCAAAATAAAAGTTTATTTAAAAAAACAATTCACCCTCTCAGAAAATTGATTCTATTAACATCTTCACAAGAGTGGCAATCGTGAAACTGCTCAACTGGACAAATTAATACTGAAATTTGATTCTGGCTCATGGTGTTGAGGATATTATTCTGAGTAGGAGGTGGTAATACAGATGTTCTCTTTCCCCTAGCTTCAGGAGCACCAAAAACTTCATCTGCCCTTGATATCGTCCTGGCCATCTCTCCTATCATCCTTTAGCGAAGAGAGAAGACCATGGTCTCGAACAGCCATGGACTGCATGTGTCAGGATCTCTCATAACAACTGGGCAGCCAAGAGCCTGGCCTGCCTGGTGGCTCCCAGTACAGCGTTCCAATAGCCTAAGGGGTGGTGGGTGGGGCGGGGACCTAGCTGCATTATAGCTTAGTGACTCTTCTCTGTTCAAGCAATCTGAGCAGCCCAGCCAGCTTGATAGTTTAAAAAACAAGTCTTAAACGTACTCAAATGTATGTCATCCTTCCCAAGAAGCAGAATCACACGCTTATCCAATTTTCCAGCTGACAATTTGGCCATCTCGCTGTCTGCGTGTCTAAACCAATTCAAACAGACACGTTGTTCATCCTGAGTGATGCTGGACGGACGTGTCAGCCAGCCCATTTTGTGGCTCTCGCTTAGTAAGTTCCTCTCTGTTTTATTTTTTAACGTTTTAAGAGCCTACTTTCAAAGGATGTGAAATGCCCAATCAACTTCAAATTATGCTCTCTGGAAATGTCACTAATCTCACACCAGCTCCAAGAATTAATTCGTGACAAGCTTTAAAGAGCACCCAGCAGGAGCCCCTGTAATTCATTACTGTACACACCCGCTAATCTCTTCCATGACACCCTTAAATGTCTTTTTTTCATCACAGTGACCCACTCTCCATGTAAAAGACCTCAGCGATTCATGAAACATCATTTGATCAAATGAGCTCCTTTAAGTTCTGCAGACAGAAACCAGCCCCTCAGAGAATGAATTCTAATTCTGAAAGCCTACAGCTGAGGACATGTCAGGGACTAAGATCCCAGCAGGGAAAGGTTTACAAAAGGCCCTCTGAGCATGTGTATCTGCTGTGCCCCTCCTGACACTCCTGCCCACCCAGACAGCTGAGTGCGGCTCTCCCCACATCCCCTCTTCTGTCTTCTACTTGCCCACTGATACCAGCCCCAACGCTTTGTCATGGATTCACCAGTCTTTTGGTGACACTTGGCCCAGACTGATCAGATATCCCATACCCTGAGCTCACTGACCTCCTATCATCAGAAGTGTATATAGGCTGATGCTCAGTTCCGGCATTTGTTGGGGATTTGCTTTTGCTTTAGGCAAGAGAAATTCTCTTTATTTACCATGACATTGTGTGGCTTCAGGTTTATTTAGTGTAAAACAGCCTTTACCTCAGCTGACATTGACTCGATTTAAAAGAAGCTCATGTCCTTGGTAGAAAAGACTCTCAAGACTGGGGGGCTAAGGGGGTGGCAGTGGTGACAAGGCCAGCCATACCATAGGAAGAAGTAGAGGGAGGGTACAGAAACATTTCATATCAGTCTGGGCAAAGAGTTCATAAGAGCTAGTGAATCCAAGGCAAAGTGTTAGGGTATCAGTTAGGGAGTGGGGGGCAGAGGTGGGATACCCAGAGTTGCCTGCATGCGGACATCCAGGCAGGCAGGAAGGTACAGCAGAGAGACACTGGGCGACACACACAGCTGTGGTGAGCACTTGCTTCAGAGACAGGCTGGGGAGCATCATCTCGGATCATTGTGCTTCGGTTGATACATGCCACTCCATTCATTGTCTTTCTTTTACAGTGATTGTACTCCATGGATATCTAGTTATTTTAGCCTGAGAGCTCATGTCCCCTCAGTAACACCTGTTCTGTCCAATAATGTATAGCAGGCAAGGGCTGGAGTTCAAGCCCTAGTCTATGAGGACAAGGAGAGAGGACAGAAAGAGGGCCCCAAGCACTGGAGTGTCGTTGTGGGCCCCTCCCATTTGCTGCTTCTCCATCAAGCAATTCCTCTGATCATAGATTCATTTTCAAACTCAGTAGAGACAAGCTGTATTGAGAGATTTCTCCTTGGATTTTAAGCCCCCAACCCAGGGTGCCAAGAGGAGGAGGAGGTAAAGGAAAGACTGACTAAGGAAAGACAGTTGGTTCACAAATTTTCTCCATCTTCTCATTCCAGCAGGACTTCTGTATTGCCTTGTTAGTTGCTCATTACCATCAATAGTGACTGTTGATGCCATTAATAGGTGCCTGTCCAAGATATGGGTGGGTGTTATGGTTTGAATGTGTTCCCCCAATTTTATGTGTTAGAAACCTAATCCCCAAATACATATGTTAATGACATTTGGGTGTGGGGCCTTTGGGAGGTAATTAGGATTAGACAAGGTCATCAAGGTGGGGGCCCCATGATGGAACTGGTGACTTTTTAAGAAGAGGAAGAAAGACCTGAGCTACCACACTCTTGTCCACTTACCATGTGATGCCCTCTGCCATGTTATGATGCAGCAAGGTGGCCCCCACCAGATGCTGGTGCCATGCTCTTGGACTTCCCAGCCTCCAGAACCATGGGCTAAATAAACATCATTCTTTATAAATTACACAGTCTGTGGGAGGGTACAGCAGGTAGACACTGGGCAGTACACACAGATGTTAAGAGCACTTGCTCCAGAGACAGGCTATGGAGCATAATCAACTCTAATGATTCTGCTTTGGTTGATATATGCCATTTCATTTGCTGTTACAGTAACAGAAAGTGAACTAAGACAGAGGGTACGGCTGCCCCATATGCAGGTAGTGCATATATCATGGATACACTGGATATTATATTTCATTACACTACTCAGTACATTGTATAATTTAAAACTTTTTAATTGTTTATTTCTGGAAGTTTCCATTTAATAATTTTTGACCATGGACAGCTCAAACAGTGAAAAGTAAAACCATGGATGGTGGGGGGGGATTATCATATACTTTTTTGTATGCAAAATTATATTTAATGTAGGATGGTGGCACATTTAATATTTTTGATATTCTGTGGAGTAAGACTTCCAAAAATAAGAGCTCCTTTGGTCTTTATATTTTTTTTAAACTTTGCTTTTCAGGGTAAGGGGTCCTTAGAGTTAAGGGAAGGGAGCTACCTTACCCTCATTATCAGGTAAGGTGGGCTAACCATTGTAACAAACAATCAGCTAATTTCGATGGTTTAACATAATAGATTTTTATTTCTCATTCATATAATAGTACAGCACAAATATTCCTTGTTAAGGGGCTCTCCTGGGTAATTTTTTTAAGTGACAAATTAGGGACCCAGACTCCATCTGTCTGTGACTCCACCTCGTCTGGATCTTTGGGGTCTCTTCTGTCAGGGGAAAAAGAGCATGGAAGAGCATCAGATGGATTTAAGGAGTCAGAACTAGGAGTTGCATAGATTTGTTCTGCCATATTTCATAGGTCAACACTTAGACTTACAGTCCCTCCTACCTGAGATGGTGGATGCAAAGCAGTCTCTGCCTCAGTGTTACCAGCCTTTGTAAATGTAGTTTATCTTATAACACCTTATGTGTTCTAGCCTCATGAGGAGGGGTTGACTTCCTTCCTAGATAAGGGATTTGATGTTTGAGAAGAAAACAATTGTGTTGGTTTTGTTTTGGGGGAATGTCTCTGCCGCATTTTCATGTTTTCCATTGCCAGCTTGTTTTGGTTGACTTCTAGTGCTCTTGTTGAATTCTAAGTGCAGAACCTCCTTTAACCATTGCAGTGACTTATGGTTATCCATGGCCTTCTCTTTGTCACACTCTCAACTCAGAGCTGATCTGAGGCACAGACTCATCCCCAAGCAAGCAGAGGATCAGGCAAATCAACTCTATTCATTGCTATCCTCAAAGGCAGGCTTTGTAGAATCATTCTGGAGGTCCATGCTATGCAAGTATTAGAGATGTAAGCAATATTTATCAGGCCCAGTCCAGCTTTCTTATATGCAAGCCTTAGAAACCGAGTTTGGGTGATTTAAGTAGAAATGAATATCTTGAAAGGGTTCAGAGAATGGGTTAAGAGAAATAAGCCAGGCACAGAAAGACAAATACCTCATGATCTCACTTATATGTAGAATTTTTAAAAGTTGAAGTCATAGGAGCAGAGAGTAGAATGGTGTTACGAGAGGCTGGGGAAAGGGGTGGAATTTGAGAAATGCTGGAATTTGAAAGATGCTGGTCCAAATTTTAGTTAGAAGGAATAAGTTCAAAGATCTTATATAGTTAAAACATGGTAACTATAGTTAATAACAATGTATTGTAAACTTAAAATTTGCTCAGAGAGGAGATTTTAACTGTTCTCACCACAAAAAAAAATGGTAAGTATGTGAGGTAATGGATATGTTAGTTAGCTTGATTTAGCCATTCCACAATGTATACACATATCAAAACATCATGTTGTACAGCAGTGGCCCCCAACCTTTTTGGCACCAGGGACCATTTTTGTGGAAGACAATTTTTCCATGGACCGGGGCGGTGGAGGGGTGGTTTCAGGATGATTCAAGCACATTACATTTATTGTGCACTTTATTTCTATTATTATTACATTGTAACATATAATGAAATAATTATACAACTCACCATGGGTTGGGGACCCCAGTTGTACAGCATAAATACATACAATTTTTATTTGCCACTTAGAGAAAAGAAACACAAGACAAATGAATTTAGATTGGAAACCTCCTCCTATTCATCATTGTGAGAAGGGGAAGCTTTTATTTTGTCATTAAAAAGTGTGATTAAAAGCAAATAAAAAAGAAGAAGAGAGGATATTTGTACTTCACAGAATTTCCAGAAGGGGTGATGATGAACCAGTCTTGTATGCCACACAACCATTTACAATGCCCCAAATCACACTTAAGAATGATTTTTGCAATGGCTGTGTCAACACCACTGCCAGACTGTGTCACCACAGCTCGTACAGCCAACACCACTGATAGGATGCTGGATGGTGATCCTACGATTGGTACCCATGCTGCATCTAGAAACCAGAAGCAATGGCTGCCACTGCCAGTGCCTGTCAACAAGCTGCATTACGAGCAGTTCCAGATACATCATACCACTAGCCTTCAATTCAAAGTTGGCGCCATCATCATCTAGGTCACATGTCCATGCTGAAGATGCAAAGGAGTTTTAGAAAACAAGTACAGTTGGCTCTTCCTATTTGTGTGGGTTACTCATCTGTGCATTCAAACAACCACAGATCAAAAATATTTGGAAAAAAAAAAAGAATGGTTGCCTCTGTACTGAACATTTTTTCTTGTCACTATTCCCTAAACAATACAATATAACAACTATTTACACAGCATTTACATTGTATTATGCAGTGTAAGTAACCTAGAGATGATTTAAAGTATATGGGAAGATGTGCATAGGTTATGCAAATACTACACCATTTTATGTCAGAGACACATGTAGTGGGTCTAGCTTACCTGATGAGAGAAGAGTTATCCCACCATCTCTGAGGTCCTTATTTCTTTTTGCTTTTTGTGGTTTCCCTGTCTTCATTGTGCACATAAATGCACATTCATTGAAGGAAAATAATACAAATAAGTAAAACATGTGCAAAAGAGAATGTAAAATTATACAAAACAATATATTCAAAACCCCAATAGGTACATTAAAATGGAATTCTAAAAATATTTAAATAATGTAAAATGAAGGCAGAAAAGGGAAAACAGATAAACAAAAACCAGAAGGAACAAACAGAAAACAAATATTAAATAGCAGACCTAAATATAAACATAATGGTAATTACATTAAATGAAAATTGCCTAAACATACAAATCAAAAGACAGATTGTTGAATTGAATAAAAACACAAGCTGTAACTATGTGCTGTCCACATAAACCCACTTTTAATATAAAGACATATATAGGTTATATCTAAGAAGATGGGGAAAGCAAGCACTAAGCAAACAAAAGCTGGAGTGGTCCTAATAGTATCTGACAAAGTAGGCTTCAGAGCAAGAAAAAATTACCAGAGATAAAAAGAAAAATTAGAAAATGATTAAAAGCCCAATCAACAAGGAAGATGTAAAAATCCTAAATGTGTATGCACCTAAAAACAGAACATCAAAACACATGGATGAAAAACTGAGAAAGTGAAAGGAGAAATAGACAAACCCACAAATATAGTTGGAGACCCCAACACTCCTCTCTTAGTAAACGATAGAACAAGTAGAAAGAAAATCAGCATGGATATTGAAAAACTAACTTTTGATCAACTGGACATAATTGATATTTATACTGTAATCTATTCACCAATAGCAGAATGTATATTCTTTTCAAGTGCATATGAAACGTTCACCAAGATAGACTGTATTCTGGGTCATAAAACGAACCTTAAAAAACTTAAAACAACCGAAATCATACAAAGTGTGTTCTCTGATTATAATGGAATTAAACTAGAAATCAATAAAAAGAAGATATCTGGAAAATCCCAGATATCCAAATTAAACAACACATAACACGCTACTGAGCAATCCATGGTTCAAAGAGGAAGTCTAAAGGGAAATGTTGAAATAGTCTGATCTGAATGAAAATTAAAATACAGTATATCAAAATTTTTAGCATGTAAGTAAAACAGTGTTTGGAGAATATTTTATGTTATTAAATGTTCATGTTAGAAAAGAAGAAAGATCTTGTTATTAATAAATCTTCTACTTTAAGAAATAAAATTAAAATAGGAAAGTAAGCGGAATAAAAAATAAAGATGAGAGCAAAAATCAATGAACTAGAAAACAAAAAGGCAAAATAAAATCAAAAGCTGTTTTTTTTAAAAAAGATCAATAAAATTTAATAAACTTCTAGGCACAGTGACAAATAAAAAAGAGAGAAGACATAAGTTACTAATATCAGGTATGAAAGTGTGATATCAGGACAGACACACAGGCAATAGAAGGGTAAGAGAATATTACAAATAACTCTATGCACATACATTTGAAAATTTAGATGGAATGGACCATTTCTGAAGAGCCATAAACTACCAAAATTTACTCAAGGCAAAAAATAAATAAATAAATAAATAAATAAATAAATAACCTGAATAGTCCTATAGCTATTTAATAAATTGAATTCATAGTTAAAATAGTTAAAATCATTAAAAAAATTAAAACTCCAGACCCAGATGATCTCAGTGGCAACTTATACCAAACATTCAAGAAAGCATTAATATCTATTCTACACAATCTCTTACAGAATATAGAAGAGGAAAGAACTCTTCTTAACTCATTTTATAAGGCCACATTACCCTGATACCAAAGCCAGAAACAAATAAGGCAAAAAAGAGAAAGCTATAGACTGACATAACTCATAAACGTAGCTGCAAGAATCCCCAACAAAATATTAGCAAATTGAACCCAGCAATGTATAAAAAGAAAAATACATCAAAACTGCAAATAATGGGTTTATCCTAAGAATGTAAATCTCATTTAAAATTTGAAAATCAAATTATGCAATTCACTGTATTAACAGACTAAAGAAGCAAAACCACATGATTATTCTTGGGTTACTAATAGACAAATAAAAACTACTGAAAAAATTAAATATTCATTCATAATAAAAACTCTCAGCAATCTAGGAATAGAAGAAAACTTCCCTAACCTCATAAAGGGCATCTACAAAAACTTATAGCTGACATCACACTTAATAGTGAAAGACTGAATGTTTTTTCTCCTAAGGCTGGGAACAAGGTAAGAATGTCCACTGTCACCACATCTATTCAACAGTATGCTGGAAGTCCTAGCCAGTGATATAAGGCAAGAAAAACAAAACATAAATTCAAAGAGCAGAAATAAATTTTTTCATATTTGAAAATTACACAATTTTCTGTCTATTTACAAAAATCCTAAGGAAGCTACAAAAAAGCTTCTGGAACTAATAAATGAGTTCAGCAAGGTTGCAGAAGCCAAGAGAGGTCAATTCACAAAATGCTATTATATTTCTGTGCATAAGCAATCAACAATGGGAAACTAAAATTTAAAATTTCAATAAAGTAATTTAATAAATATAATAAAAATTCAATAAAATTACAATAATTTCAAAAATGAAATACTTAAGCATAAATCTAACGAAACTTGTGCAGAGTCTGTGTTCTGAAAACCACAAAATTCTTATGAAAGAAGACCTGAAATATAGAGGTACATATCAAATTTGTGGATTTGAACAACTAAAATAGTTAAGATGTCAATTCTCCCTAAATTTATCTAAAATGTATGCAATTCCAACTAGAATCCCAGAAGAATTTTTTTGTAGATACAGACAGGCTGACTCCTTATTTGTATGTAAAGGAAAAGAAACTAGAATTGATATAAACGATTTTGAGGGAGAAGAACAAAATTGGAAAATTAACACTATCTGATTTAAGGACTTACTATAAGTCACAGCAATCTTTCATAAAAGGATAGACACACAGATCAAACAGAATGGACTAGGCAGTCCAGAAATAAACCCACACAAATATGGTCAATTGATTTTTGGCAAAGTTGCAAAGACAATTTAATGGAGAAAGGATAGTCCTTTTAACATATGGTGTTGGAACTGAACATGTATCTATTATATATATAAAAAGTGAACCACAACTTACAATTTACACCTTATACAAAAATCAGCTCAAAATGGATCACAGGTCTCAATGTAAAATTATAAAAGCTTTAAAAGAAAACAGAAAAAATTTTTTCACAACTTCAGGTTAGGAAAACAGTTCTTACATACACCAAAAATATAATCTATAAAAGATAAAATTAATAAATTACACTTATCAAAATGGAAAACGTCTACTCTTTGAAAGACATTGTTAAGGAAATAAAAAGATAAGCCATAGATTGTAAGAAGATATTTGCAAATCCCATATCAGACGAAAGATTTGCATCCAGAATATATAAAGAACTCTTACATGTCAACAATAAGAAAACAAACAAGCCAGTTTCTTAAATGGGCAAATGACTTGAATAGACACATCACCAAAGAAGACATACTGATGGCAAATAAGCACATGGAAAGATGTTCAACATTGTTAGCCATTAGGAAAATGCAAATTATACCACATTAAAAATCACCTTTGAAAAGGGTTAAAATTAAAAAAAAAAAAAAAAAAGGTGACAATACCAAACGGTGGAGTGGATGTGGAGCAACTGGAACTCTCGCACACTGCTCTACCAAAAGTTGCACCGCCACTCTGAAAAACCACTTGGCGGTTTCTTATAAAGTAAAACATACACTTACCATATGAACTAGGAATCCCACTCCTTGTTAATTCCCCTAGAGAAATGGAAACTTTTGTGGACACAAAAATCTGTGCATGAATGTTTACAGCAGTGGTATTTATTCACAATAGCACAAACCTGTAAACAACCCAAATGTCCATGAATGGGTGAATAGATAAAATAACTCTGGTATATTCATAAGATGAATATTACTCAGAAATAAAAACAAAGAATATAAATACAACAACATGGATGAATATTCAAGGCACTTTGCTAAGTGAAAGGAGGTGACATACTGTATAATTCTACTTATATGATATTTTGGAGAAAGCCAGACTATAGAGAGAGAGAACAGAGAGTGTTTGCCAGGGGTTAGGGTTGGTGAAATGGTGTGCCTACAAATGGGCAGCAGGAGGGGATTTATTTTGGAAGGGGGAGGTGATGAAACTGTTCTGTATCTTGATAGTGGTGGTAGTTAGATGAATGCATACATGTGTTAATATTCATAAATGTACACCAAAATTAAGTTAATTTTACAGTATGTTAATTTAATAAAGAAAAAAATAAAAACCAGTCAGAGAAAACCGGAATTGCTATGATGTCTTTGGAGATATTTTTATGCATACACACCCACAACCTCAAACACACGCACGTCTTTTTTTCTTTCTTTTACTTTTCAACTGAATGACAATATTATATCTTGGGATTTTTATAGCATCCCCTTCTCTCAGAACTAGATGTTCCTATGTACACTGGACCAGAATCTTTTCCTTTAAAGATCTTTTTTGAAAAACAAACTATATTCTACTTGAGTTGGGTGAATACATTGAATTCAGACATAGAACCAAAAACTCCACTGGGCAGGAAGAGTACAGAGCCTCTCAGATGATGTTCATGACCCTCTTGGAGAGATGTGGTGCACACTTGGTGGCATACCCAGCATCTTTTCTTTACTTCTTACTTCTTATCAGAACCACAATTTTGTCTAGGCTAGTGTTCAAAACTCTTTCAAAATTCCACTTGGGGGTCTGTAAGCAAAAAACTTCACAAATTTAAGTTGATTTCTAAAATTTGTCATTATATGTTGAAATAGTAACAAAGAATGAATTTCCAAGCATGTTGTAAATATTGACATTTTCTAATAAAACCATTGGATCCCTTTTCAAAATCCATTTGATGGGATTTAATATCATAGTGATTTAGATCCCCATCATCATCTATTTTAAAAATACATAAATAATCTCTTTTATAATAGAAATTTTATCATTGATTTATCTACTTGGAATATTATTTCTATTCCACTTCCCATCAGAACTTGATCCTAATATATTGGCTTAGACATCTTTCTGAATGCTCATAACATTGACATTTTCCTGCCATGTGGACTTATATATGTCTCCATGTCTCCTAGATTTTGATTTCAGGCTGCATTCATCATTATTAGTTTACTGTAGAAACAAAATAAAATGTCAGCTGATCATCTTTTCATCATTCAGGAGGCCTCTGGTCTGCCCCTGAGATGGAAGGGAAGAGCAGATATTCAGGCCTTTCTGGAAGCACAGGCCACAGAAGGGCAGACCACACACATCCTCTTGGAGGGTCAGAGTCCATCCCCAGGGCTCCAGCCTCACCCATGTCCCCCGAGAGAGGCTTGCTCTTCCCTTGCCCAAATCACCTGATTTCTTGTTTTACTCTCCAAACGGAAGAGCAATCCAAAGGCAAGGAGGGTCTGGGAAGGAGGGTTTTCTCTGACTTTGTCACATTGGCTGGTTTGCTCATGGACTGCCCTCTTGTTACTTCCTGCTGAGAATTAGAAAATGATGCAATTGTCCCCGCTCTACCACTGACCAAGAACGTGGCGTGAGGCAGGTGCATTCCCTTTCCTGGACCTCCGTCTTCTCAGTTATAAATAAGGGGGTAGAATAAGGGGGTAGAAAGTCAGCCCCTAACTCCCTGCTAGCTCTGAAAATATGCAGGATTCTATGTTCTTATGATTTGCCTCTTCTCCCCAACTAGATTGACGATTCCACAGAAACAAGATCTAGGTTAATTCTCTCACAATGCCCAGAGGACTTACTGCCAAACGGGGCCCGCACTGAGTATTTCCCTTCTGCCTCCCTCCCTCCCCTCCCCCTCACTGCCTTTCCTCTTTTCCTTTCCCCCTCTCCTCCCTCCTTCCACTTTCCCTTCCTCCTTCCCTCCTTATTCTCGCCCTCCCTCCTTCTCTCCCTTCCTTCCATTAGTTTATGGATTCATTAATTGATTTAACGCACATTTTAAGCAGTTGGAGATCCCTAGTACTCTGTTCACAGGGCCCCTGGACGGCACAGGGCTGGAGCCTGGCTAGTTTGGGGCCCTCTGAAGAAAAGACGGAGTGATGAACTGAAGCAGGTTTTCAGAAGGTGTGTGACTGGGTGGAAGGAGGAGAGAAGCAATCCAGCTGGAGAAAACCGTATTTCTCATGTGAGTGTACTCACAGCAGGAGAGTCTCTAGGCCCCTGTATGTTTGGCAATGATTCCATTTTCGGTGGCAAAGTACCCCAAGCTTCGAGAAGAGCTGTTACCAAATTCCGACTCTAGCACTCATCAGCTGTGTAATTCAAGGCAAGTCACATAACTTTGAGATTCCACTTCCTCATTTCTAAAACAGGGCCAATAATATTCTCCTTGCAGTATCATTGTCAGAGTTAGAGATAATCTTTCTAAAAGCACCAAGCACAGTGTGCCTGGCACACTTAATGCCAGCTGATGACATCGGAACCCTCAACTGAGGACACAAGATAGATGCACATACAATTGTACAAGCCCACAGTAATAGACGACTAGTAAGTGGGGAGATAAAGTCAGTGAGCACAAGAGTCCTAAGAAGAGAGAGTTCAGAGCAGGCTGGTTCATGAGAAGAAAATTCTGGGAAGAGCCTTGAGGGAAAAAAAAATCCTTGTTATGGCCATTAATCATGACTTCTTAGTCATGGATATGACTTCTTAGGTCACGGTTATGACTTCTTAGGTCACATGGTTAATGGGAATTCTATCCACTGACAATCTCTAAATCACCTACATGTCATTAAATTTTTAAAAAATCTAAAAAAATGGAAAATTGATGTTTTATTATCCTCTCTGATTCTGAGCTCTATTCATTATTCAATAAATATTTCTTGAGCACAGAATACATATTGTCCTAGGTTCTATAGTTAAAAAAAAGTCAATAGATACAAATTCTATCATCAGATATATTAAAGTTGAAAGAGAAAGATGAAGCACAGAGAGAGTGAGAGACACTATAATAAAAAGTTTAAAAAGGGAAAAGAGCCCCAATAGATGAAGAAGGGATTTTCAAAAGGAGAGGTTATTTCTATCTGGTTGATCAAAGACTGAGAGGTACTATTTGAACTGGATTTTGAAGGACAAGAATATAACGGTTTGAAGGAACATCCATCAGGGAGAGAAAGCTTGTCTATACAAAGGAAATAAGGTCTGGAAGGCAAGAAATGAATATAGGAAAGAACAAATAGTTCAAACAGGTCAACAAAAATGTGTCCTAGGAGATAAAGATAGAAATGGGGGATGGGTCTAGACTATTGTGAGTGGGGCTTGCAACTTCCAACACTGAATTATTAATAATTAACACTTCCTCAATGTTTAAATTTCAAGACAATAAAATTGATTATTTACCAGTTGCACTAGATCTACTCTTACATCTGTAAAAGGAAAAGAGGTCCAAAAGCCACAAATAACAGTGCTTTAAATAAATGTGCACAATGATCACCAACAAAAACTAATCAATCAGTTCCAAACACAAAGCAGAGTCAAGCAGATCCTAAAGCAGTTGTATTGAAGCATCCCATCAGCAATGATAAAGCAACTCCTGCGTGATGAGCTGGAGACAGGACAAACAGAGGTATCTCTTACAACGTGGACGTGCACAGGGGTTTTGTGGTAATAAAGAGGGTAAATCCAAACATTTAAGAAAGAAATAATAACTGAATACAAACTCAAAAAAATAATAATAACAGAGGAGCTATTTCCAACTTGTTTTCTGAGGCCAGAGAAACCATGATAACAGAATTTGACAAAGACATTATAAGCAAGGAAAATAGCTCTCATAAATACAGGCATAAAAATTCTAAACAAAATATAAGCAAATTGAATCCAGCAATATATAAAAGTATAATACATCATGATGTAGTGGGTTCATCACAGGAACGTAAGATTACTTTGATATTTGAAAATAAATCAACATAAATCACCACATTAACAGAATAAAGGAGGAAAACTATATGGTCTTCTCAACAGAGGCAGAAAAGGCATTTGATAAAATACAACACCTGTCCATGGTTAAGGGAAAAAGCTTTCAGCAAATAGAAATATAATGAAAAATTCTTTAATTTATTAAAGGATAGCTACAAATAAAATCTTTAGCCAATATCATACTCAATGGTGAAATATGGAAGAATCTCTCCCTGAGGTTAGAAACAAAATAAAGGGTGTCCACATGACCACATCTTTTGACATTATACAGTAGTTTCCTAGCAACACTGTAAAATAAGAAAAATAAAATAAATGTATAAAGATTAGAGAGTTATAAGCAATATTGCTATCATCCACATATCATTGTACGCATCAAAAATTCAAAAAGATATGCAAGTTACTAGTGTTAAGTAGATTTATCAAGGCTGCAAGATTCAAGGTTAATAGCAAAAATCAATTATATCTATATGCTAGCTTCAAATAATTGGAAAATAAAATTTTAAAGTATCATTTATAATATTAAAAACCATCAAATACATAGGAGTAAATCTAATTGTTGAGGTAAAAGCTCTCTGAAGTGAAAACTAAAAAATAGTGTTGAGAGAAATTTTAAAAGACTTAAATAAGTGGGAAAATATTCCATATTAATGGATTTAAATTCTTGATATGGATTGGGAGATGTCGATTCTCCCTGTATGTAGATTTAATGCAATTCCGATGAAAAGCACCATCAGAGGGTGTGTGAGCGTGCACGCATGCACGTAAACTGAGCTGATTCTAAAATGTTTATGTTGAAATGCAAAGGATATGGAAAAGATAGAAAAGCAGTCTTGAAGAAGAACAACATTGGAAGCCTTCCATTACCAAATATTGAGACTGCTATAAAGCTTAAGACAGTATCAAATTGGTACAAGGATGGAACAGAATAAAAGTCCAGACCCAGATCCACATACATACATATGGCCATCTGACTTAAGATAAAGGCACCACTGCATATGTACATACTATGATTCCATTTATAAAAATTATAAGAACAGGAAAAATTAATCTTTGGTGATAGAAGTCAGAATAGCACTTATTTCTTGGGGTGGGGGGAATTGATTAGAAAGGGGTACAGGAGAACTATATGCATGCTGAAAACACCCTATGTCTCTTCTGGATTATCATTACATGAGTCTACATGTATTTAAAAATTCATAAGCTGCATGCTTGAGATTTGTACACTCACTGTGTGTGTTTTATACTACAATAAAGAAAAATTTTAAAAGAATGTAAGCCAGAGACTGACTCCAAGTTCTGATGTTTGCCGACTACCCCGCCCTCTTCTTCAGCTCCACGTCTGGGCAAGCTGATAAGAAAGCCTGAGTGCTCCTTCCTTTGGTGCTGATGGGAGGTTCAACTCACACAAGCCCCTACCCGAGTATGGGGATCTGCACCCCAGCTCCACCCACTCCCCTCCAGAAGAAACCTAGGCCAGTCTCCATTCTTGATTCTCTCAGTCATTTTTGGATCTGCTTGGGAGCTTGCCTGCTATTCCCAGAAATTCTCCTTGTGTGAACAATAAACCTTTTTCATGCCTTCTTGCTATGTGTATGTTGCCATCAGTCTCAACATCCAAACCAAAGTTTGACTGAGAATCCATCCTCCTTCCACAAATGGCCGCAACAGAGGGAAAGGCTTTCTGCCTTTGGTTCTTCTGTTTTGGTTTCTTCTGTATCCTCAGCACTTAAATAGTGCCTTGGACATAGTAGGTACTCAATAAATATGTGTTGAATAGATGGAGAGCTATTTGATAAGTGCAGGATTAGAAAATAGATATTTTGGATTGGCAGAAGGACAGACGAGAGGATGTAAGTAGAAATCTCAATGTGCATCCCTAAACCAAATCAAGCATGTGCCATAGGAGGTGTCGACTATAGGGGAACTACATCGAAGGTGAAATAAATTTACTTAGAGTTACAAAAAAAGAAGTCACGTGGTAAATGAACAAAAATTACACAAGTTCTGTGGTAAAGATGTCAGGAATTTCACTTTTCCTCAAGTGAAAAGCAGACAAACAGGTCTCTGTGGAACTGCTCCACTCTCCAGTGAGTGCAACATGGCTCTTGCTTGAAAACAAACATACCAAGAAAATCTCCAAAAAACAAAATCCCTGCTGTTCTGTGCCCATTCTCATTACCTTATCCATAGGATGTTTTGTTCAGGGTAAACTTAGTGATGCTTCATGAAGGGGGCAGGAAACTAAGGGGCAGGAGCTTGGGTGAGGTAGGGCAACCAAGGCTCAGTTGGTGGGCAAGTACATCTTTGATTGGGAATAACTTTCAGGATTGGGGGGCTCCTCTGGGTTTCCCACTGAAGTACCTGCAGTATAGAGTCAAAGATTCTTCCTTCATGGGCTCCAGGATCCAGCAATATGGCCTTCCCTGCATTCTTCTGCATTTTGTCACCTAAGAATGCTGCCTCCAATGTAAGCCCTTTGCCACGGAAGATGTTAGCTTTCCCTAGGTAACAGGTGGCATCTCTGTAATTTGAAATGTATGTCTGATCTGCATGTGCTGAGCATCAGGAAATGTCCAGAACCCTTGAGGTCTGGCTAGCTGTGAGCAGGGGGCAGGTGCAGGTCTCATCACCTGGCTTTGTGTCTGTATCTTTGTCTCTCTGCAGTAGAGTCTGTGCCTATGGGATCAAAATGCCCAAACTCACGGAGAGGTGTTTTCAGGATGTCCCCTAAATGAGGCCTGTGAAGACAGCTCACAAACAGCTTTTGACCAGTAACTTGACCAGGTATGTAAGTATGAATTCTTTTTAACAGACAAGAAATTAGGGTAAGAACTTTTAGAACCATAAGAAAGAGGTCTTCCTCTTTTTCTTTTTCTTACCATCTTCGTCCCCATCTCAAGTCGAGAGAAAAAGTAGAAAGAACTATGTCAGAACGATGAAGGATCATACAGGCAGGAGGCCACCCAGTCTCCCAAAATGCAAGTCACCGTTCTGATATTAAATTTTGACTGATTTATGTTTCAGAGTAAAAATTTACAGATGCTAGCCTTGAATGTAAATAAAATGCAGGATTTGGGGGAGGTGGTTATACAAATTAACTCAGGCTACACCAAAAGTTTGCTTTCCAAAAATAAAACAAAAGCATTTTCTAGGATCCTGTCAATTAATAGCCACTAATGAAAGCTCAGGGTGTTGTGAGAGCCACTTTTGGAATGGCTGGGATACAAGGTTATTAGCAATGCTGGAGGACTTTGGAAGGGGGTTGCAATTACCTGAGCTAATGATTTCTTCATTAACTCTTAACTGCACCACCAGAAACAAGGGTTGGATATTCATAGTTAGCGTTTACTAAGCACTTTGAGATATCACAGTCACTGTGTTAAGTGTTTTAGCTAAACTTCACAACCATCAAAAATCCACACCTCACAACCATCCTATGAGGTACAAACAGAGGAACAGAGAAGTTAAATGACCCAGCTAGTAAGATATAAAGCTGGGATTTGAACACAGGATTCACCCTTTTTACCACTACCCCTGCCCCTGGTGGCAGGATGCATGTTAGAACTCAGTTGTAAAGGTGGAAAAATTCAACTCATCAATTATCTGAATATGACCAACTATATTCTGTGTCTCATTTCAGCATCTCACAGAACCTTCCTTGATCCCATCACACATGCCTACACTGGTAGGTCAACACTGTGATTGACCTGTGGACAAAAGTGAAGTTGTTCTGAGGCTTCTGATGCTCGGCGTGAAAACATGCCCTGACCAATTAGCAATGAGCAATGTCCGCTAAGCATGTAGGTGGAGATGGAGGCAGCATACTTGCCAAGAATGTGCTGTCCCTAATCTAATCCACTCCCCCTGCTTCACAAGCAATAGAACTGAGGCCCAAAGAGGGAAAATGAATTGCTTAAGGCCACATGAGTAGGAATTAGCCAAGCCCAATCAGTGCTCAGGTTTTCTTGATTCTAAATTTGCCACTTCCCCTAAAGTCTTGCTGCCTTCTGCTTATAGAGCAACATCCTAAACTCCTCCACACACCCTAATTTGAGAGTGATGTTGTGCACAACCAATGTGCTAATGCTCACAAAACATCTTCTAAATCCATAAAGCCTGATTTTCTAGCAGGGGGATTTAAAGATCAGCAGCAGCAGCAGCAAACCATTCCTTACATACAAGCTTTTACTTTTAGAAAGGTTCACTTTCAAGAGAATCATATGTTGTAGTCAGAAAATTTATTCCAGCAAAATTTCCCAGGCCTTCATCCCACAAAGATCTTTCCTTATCATCCCTAGCAGGGCACTACTTTATAGTCATGTGAACACATAAGTCCCTACTTGGCAATGGCTGCCTATTGGCCAAAAGTAGTTAATGCAGCTTCCCAAGATACCTAAAATTACCCCCAGGGAACAGTTTTAACACTAGGAAAATCACCCTCATTCAGGCAACTGTTTAGCAATTTGAGGAAGGAAATCCATCAACTCTTCAGGGTACCCTTTTTTTTTTTGTAATTTACCATTTGGGGCAGCAGCTAGCACTTCAATGTACCAAAAATGAGCCTAATTTTGTTTTGTGGCCCATCTCTCACTCCATCATCTATTACAAGTCCAATTTTGCAAAAAGCATTATCTTAATGCAAGCATCACTAAGAAGACAGGCGGGTGCAAAGAAGAGGGAGACAGATGTACCTTTGAATGGCAGTCGGGTGTAGAGCTTCGCGCCACCAGAAATAAACAGCAATTCTGACACCAAAATTAGTCACTTGGAAGGGCATCCAAGGCATATTCAATGAACTCAAAACTTTCACAGATGTTGGAGAAATTGCTCACATAGAACTCTATTTGTTCACAAATTTAGATTGAATTTGTTAAAAATATTAAAAGGCGTTTCTCTAGTTTTCTGCTTCACTAGCTGCACAGGTCAACAATGGCAACAAAAGCCTTATTTTTTTTCAAGATAGACTTTGATACCCCAGAGAGGTTAGTTTTGTTCCTGACACAAGGTCTTGTATTCAGTAGGAATTCACTAATTACTTACTTAACATAAATTGACACTGACTGGGCTAAGCATGGAACTAAGTGCTTGCAGCACTATTTTACTTATCAACAGTGTCTACTCTGCTTACTCCATGAGGGGTTATGAAGGTTGCCTTCATTTTACAGAAAGCAACTTGAGGGAACCCACCCAAAACCACACAGCTGATAAATGGCGAAGTCTGGACTCCAAACAAGCTCTCTCCGGTCCCAGAGCAACATAAACACCACATTGTATTAATATATTATGAGTTTGATAAAATCAGACATTTCAATCATTGACTATTTGGGGAAAATTGTATGTGAATTGTGTTCAATGAGATATGAAGACCCAATATAACAGGGCCAGTATACAATGTGTTTTAGCTTTAACCTTTGCAACCAGCTTTACAAAGGATTATACTGCTCTTGAAATGTCATCCCTAATGAGTTATTTATGTGTTACATCAGGGTTTGTGCCTCTCACATCGCTCTGCCCTTTTGGATGGTTTGCTATTCAGTTTACAAACTAGAAAATAGATCAGTGAGGAGAGGGGAGGATGAAATAGGAGGTAAGATTGAATAAAGAGGTTTGGTCGATAGAATCACTACAATACGCCTCCCCCAAAACCACCCAACCACGCCTGATATATTATACAGAGAAAAATGCTCTAAATCAGCTTTCCCCGCTGGCTCCCTCATCATTAAAATGAAGACAACAAGAAGAACTACTAAGGGAATCTTCCTTTTGAAAGTTGGTTCCCTGGGCAACTTCAGCTTATCTTCCACCCTTTGATCTATCTGCAAATCCTCGGTGCAATCTGCTTCCCGCATCAGAACTCAGCTCCATTCTATCGTGCACACATCAAAGCCTCCCTGAAAAATAAGAGTGGAGATAAGAGAATGTTTTCTTGGTTCTTCTTCCAGCTTTTGTGTCCCTCATCAGAGAATGGGATAGGCTCTGCCAAGATAGACAATCAAAAAGGCATCAGCCTGGCCCAACAATGTTGAGTCTGTGGAATGAGAAAAGAGTTTCCTTTGGTCACCATGCTCTCCCCTCTGTTTCAATGTTTTCTCACCTTCTACGGTGACCGTATGACCTATTGAGATCAGGCTGGGGAGAATTCAACATAGCACTGTGAATGAAGTGGCCAGCCACTGCGACTGAAGTGGCCAGCCACTGCTCAGATCCTCTAATCCCTACCGAAGCAGCGGATTTTTCTCTATGTCATCAGGGATCAGTAGATCAGTCTAATGTAAGAATAGTTTTCCTATTGAAGGAAATGCCATCTATTTTTCAATCATACTCAGATTGGGTCAACCAGTGAATATGTTCACAAGGGACTAAGAAGAGTGCTGTCATTTCCTCATTTGGCAATTTATGATAACAAGATGTCTATGTTTTTCCAATGAATAGGTACAAAGGATGTTTGGTCCAGTATTAGAGCCAGGAATCAAAGACCCCGTGAGCAATTCAGTATCAGAGGGACCTGACCCAGGATGTTTTAAAAGGAGTCTATTCACATATACAATGCCATTTTCTCCAAATGCTGCTGACTGGTATAAATCCTGAGAAACAGGTTGGCAACTCTTTGCCAGGGACAATGGAAGGGATAATTTTGTCTCCAGAGGACTTTGACATGGTCACTGTCCAGCATTGGAAGCAAAAAACAGAACAAAAACCAAACAAATTCACTTTGTATGCTTGTGTCCCCAACCTTCTAAGTCCCACCACTGGCATATGCATAAATAGCATTCCTTGGTCAAGCTAAAGCAGATTAGAGCAGAAAACTCAGGAGTTACTCCCAAAGTTCTTAGTTTTCTGGATGCTGCAGGCTAAGACAGGCTTCAACAATGTGGATGGAAATGGATACAGATTAAAGGTGATGATAAATATTTATCCAAACAGGTGATGTTAAGTCTCATACCTGCAACATATTTAAAAATATTACCCATGCTTCAAAGACACTCATAAATACTCATTCCAGAATCGAGTGTTATCAATCTTAAGGAGGTCTGCTAAATCTTCTCCACCCGCACCTAGGGGAACCACTTCCCTTGGCCTGTCTCCAACCTTTCCCTGATCAAGTCTGATTGAGTCACAAGGCCTGTGAGTGCCTAGATGGGATGCTCAAATATCACTCAGAGTGAATCAATCACACAGCTGAGAGAAGCCCTAGAGATATAATACAGAGGAGTGACCACCACTGTTTGGTAATTCTGCAACTTGCTACAAGTAAGCAAGAGAGTTTGAAAGACTCCCTCATATGAATTCAGCATCTATTCGAGGGCAGAACCAAAAAACACATAATACAACCAGACAAGAATGTTGCAATGCTTAAAATAGAGACGAATTCCCATGATGAAAAATCCTGTGAAATTTGATATTGGATTTACTCCACTTACAGAGGGCAAGGGTTCCCTCTCAAGTTCCTCTGGACAGTCTAACTTGGTCTATGTCCTTGGTGTTAAATCACTTGAGTCTTCTTCCTGCTATCTTACCAGAATTGAGGGAAATTGCCACATATAGTTTAGGAATTTTTCTAAGTCCTCTTGTTTTCTTTTCTTTTTCTTTTTGTGTGCAATATTTACATGGATATAAGAAAAAGTCCAGAAGCTTCTCCTTGCTTCAGAGCTTACTCCTTGCCTTTCACCTTGCTCCTTGCTCCACTAAAACATTTCCAAGCAAAAATTCCAGCTTTCAACTCTTAGCTGGAAATCAGCAACTGAATGTCATTGGGGGATATTAAATGCTGGGGGTTGGCAAAACCCTTCGCATGTCTGGTCAATTTGTTTTGTGTTGGGAGGACATTTAATCAATATCTGTCTGATTCGCTTACACGTGTATCATCCAAAAGTCATTCTGAAAGAACCATTTCACTCCCAGGCAACATTTACACATCTGTTTCTACAGATATATGAGACATTGTAAATCTTCTTGTACCAAGAAAATGATCATTCAAATTCCCCACACATCAAAATCTACGGGAAATGTAAGATTTGGGACGGCTCTAAACATATAACATCATAAAGATTCATTCATTGCTCCTAAGTGTATAAATAATGACCCATCTTTTTATTTTTGCATAGAACCAAGGGCAGCTATTAGAAGAAAAAAGTGAGGGACGTGACCAATTCCTAACCTAACATCTTCCCAAATCTCCTAAATATAAAACTTTATATGTTCCCTCACATCCCCAAGAAGGAACCAGTTCAGATTGTAAATAGATAGGAATAATTTCATTTTATTCCTCAAGGAAAACATATTTTCAAAACTCAATCGTTTTAACACAACATTTGGGCCCCATATCAATCTACAAATACATCTCTGTCATGAAAAATCTACTTAGACACTAGGTTTAAAATGAGAAGTATTAAAACTTAGAACAAGAAAGACCCTTAGATATCATTTGGTTCACTTCTTTTGTCATTAATGTCCAGAATACATTCAGATTCCTCATAAAAATAATAATTAATATTCATTAACAGATTTTAACCAATCAGGCACTATGGGACCACTCACCATCCATTATCTTATTCTAATCTTCATATGCACCTTATGAAATGTATCCAATCATTACTCCCATTTTACAGAGAAGGAAACTCTCTGAAATTACACTGCTTGTAAGTGGCAATGCTGGGATTCAAATCTGATCTGTCTGACACCATGGCCTGGCTCTTAACACTATTCTGCCTCCAAGGAAAATAGTAACATAAACATATTTCAGAAGCCTCAGAAAATAGGAAATAAAAAATAATCCATTAATCCACCCTATCACAACACTTTTGAGCATTTGATTCTTTTCTCCTATGAAGCTCTGTCATCACCTATATGATAATAATGAATAGTTTCTTTTTTTAATTAACATTATAGCAAATACTTTCCACATTACCATAGAAGCCTCATGATAGTCATTTTCTCTGTCGGCTGCATAACATTTCACTGGGTGTATAGACCATAATTTATTTAACTGTTATCCATTTGATTTAACAGTTAGATTGTTTTCATGTTTCCTCTAATATTAACAGAATCATTGAACATGTTTGTGTACACAGATTGTTTCTTAGACTATACTAAGAATTGATTCCCAAAAATGGAATTGCTGGGTCAAGGAACAGAGTGTGGATTTTTTTTTAATTAATACCTTTTTTAAAAAATTTATTTTTTATTTGTATATATTCATGGGATACAAGTGCAGTTGTATTGCATTGATATTTTGCATTGTGGTCAAGTCAGAGCCTTCAGTGCATCCATCACTAATGACTTTTACTAACCCATTACCTTCTTTTCCAAAAAATGTATACCAATATATACCAATATATGAGGGCTGTCCAGAAAGTATCCAGCCATTGTTAATACAATGAGAACAGTTACTTTCTGGACAGCCCTCATATACTTGAAACAGCCTTTTTCATCATATCCTCATTATCATCAGGCATTACCTTTTAATGTGTTTTTGTTGTTTGAATAAGTAAGAACAACAATGGTGACCCAGTAGTGTGTAAAATTGCATTTCTATAATTAGTAATGAGATCAAGTTTTTCCATAGTTAAATTATTAGACGTATTTCAATATTCTCATTTATCGGGTGAGGAAACAGAAGCTCAACACAAGCGGCACAACTAGCACTAGCCCTGGTTCTACAATCGGTATTTGTTAGTTGAATAAATAAACGAAAGAGTAAATGAAGAAATGAGCAAACATTTCATTCCTTCCACTAACCACATTGCCTTCCCTACACCCCTCTGGTTCTCCTAAATTTTAAATTATTTTTTCTAAGGCTGCCAGACCAAAGTAAATAATATAGTGAGTGACTTTCCCACTTCAGAGGAGCAGGGTGTCTGCCATCATAAGAAGAGTGTTAGAATGATCTAAACAGACCAGGCTGGCTCTGGCTCTAACTCTGCCAAGGCACGTACCATAGTTTCCCCAACTATGGGAAAGGAGCACGTGGGTAAATGATTTTTCATATCTTTTCCACTTCTGACTAATTGTGGTTGTAAAATAGATGGGCACATTGGGCATCCAAATAGATATAATTTTCCCCAATACCTGAATGACACAAAGTCATGCCACAGAACAGTGAGACACAAAAACATGTTTTTGAAGCCCCAGAACCTTTCCTACCATGTCAATGGGGTGAATTGGAGTTTTTTCCATCAAATGCCAGTATACAAGGTGAAGTTCTTAGCCACGTTGGGGCCCAGTTACACTACTCCCTACGGCTTTACATAGTCACTGCTTGGATTAATTCCTTTTTGTCTAAAAGGAAAGAATGTGACCTAGGAATTAAGAGCACAGACCTAGGAATTAAGAGACTTGGCTCAGACAGACCTGGGTTTGAATCTTACCTCCATACCTTCCCTGAGCACATTATCATCCTACCTGAGCCTCAGTTCAGGCTCTTCAAGTCCAAAATATCTGCAACATATGGATAAAAATTGTATCTCCTACAAAGAACATTTTTAAGGATTCATGAAAGTAGTGTATATAAAGTTCTTGCCACACGCCATGCACTGTGCAACATGCTCAATAAAGGTAAGCAGTGATCATTGACTTCCTCATTAATGTTATTAATATATAAGAAAACATTTCTCAGAATCACAAAAAGCTGAGCCACAAATGGACTATTCATAAGTGACTCGGGTGTTCCACTCACCCAACAAACTCTTTAGGCCAGTTAAGAACAGCCAGGTTTCTCATTCCAGGGAACTATCCTTGAAGAGCCCAGAGCCTCTGTAGATGTTGAAACGCTGCTTGGGACCACATTTTCAGGGGCAGAGGTGGCTGCCCTCCCTCCATATGACACACACTCTGTGGTGCTAATGGCAATTTAATCTATGTGGCCCTTGGTACTTAAACTGAGCCCTGAGTCCTGGCCCCAGTCTTGGCTCATTATCCCAGGCTCCAATCAGCTCTTTGAACCATTATTACCCTGATCCATCTACTCAGACTCCATAAACTGTTGAAGGTGTTTTCAGAGGAAATTACTAGAGGCTGATTCTGGAAACCCTTGACATAATTTAACACCAGAGAATCACTGAACATCAGAGGGGCTTTAGGTCACAAGTTGCCACAGTGACTGTGTACATGCTATTTCACAGAATATTCACTTCCATTCTGCTGAAGCAGAAGTATCCCTCCCTTTGTTAGCAAACATGTGTGCCTTCATCACTCAGCCAAATTATTTCTTTGGATAATTGGGAGACAGAGACTTGAAGGGAAGAAGCTTGAAGGTGAGTGCTGATTAATGATTAGCTACACAGAACAGAAGGTCTTCTGCCCAGTGGCAGGGGGAAGAGAAGGACAATAGAAGGAAAAGTCCCCTTTAGCCTCATTGGATGGCTGCAAAGTGACTCCACTGGGCTGCGAGGGTTCTTGTTGTTATTTGGGTTTTGTTTGGGTTTGGTTTAATTTGGTTTAGATTGATAGAGCTTGGTTTGACTTTTTGTTTGTTTTATTTTTGTCTATACGGAAGTACAGTGTCTACTTCGATTAGTCTCCTTTCCACCTGCTTTTCTCCTGATACAGATTGAGTGCCAATGTTTCGGGCCCTGTGTCAGGCAAATTTGCTTATGTTTACTGTCAACCCCTCCTTTTCCAACCCTGTTCAATGCGATCATAATATCTATCTCACAAGGGTGCAGTGAGGTTATAGTAACTTGCCGAAGGATATGAAATAGAAGAGACAGAGCCAGGAGTTATACTTTCATCTCACCCCTTTCAACCACAGGCAGGTGAATGCTCACACAGCAATAGGGAAGGAACAAGAACAGCTGTCCAAACTGCACGCATACAATTCATAGGACTTAATATACCTGAAGGGAGTTAAGCAGGAGGTTCGGCAAAGCCCCTAACCAGAGACCAAATGTGACATGAGAATGAGAAAATGCACTAGAAATCTAAAAGGTAAGAGGCGAGGCAGCCATTCTTGAGACCTTCACGGTGGCTAACACAGTCTGGGCACTGGTTCATGTATCAGATCAGACTGATTGGCCACGGCTACCTGAAATCCTGTCTTGACAAAGATTCAGAGCCTCTGCATGGCTCAATGGAGAAGAGTTTCATGATCAAACCTTTTAGCCTGGCATTCAGGGTAACACAGGGCAAGGAGCCCTTAACAGCCACTTGTTCAGCACCCACAGGCAAAGTCATAGGCCCTCCATGAAAGGAAGTCGCAGATTGACATCATAGTCTCAGAGACCTTCCCTGGCTCGGCCTCCCAGTGGACCCCTCAGTCTCATCCTCCACTTCCCCACCTTACTCTTCTCTTATTTGCTTCAAGACCACATTTCTCCCTCCCCCCTAAGATCAGAGGACTCTTTTTTTTTGTCCCATGGATGGAGCTTGCATTAGAGCTCATTTGACCACATACTTTGTCCACACAACCTCTTAGGTTCTCTGCTTTTCTTCTTCTCAGGACACCAACTTGGGTTGCCCTCTTGCTATATGATACCATCATGGACCACCCCCAATTTAGTCCTAGTCAAGCCTCAGTCCCAATCCTGACCCTAAGTCCTCCACTTACTAGGAAGGGTTGTAGAAAAGCCCTAACATCCCCTCCATCCTTACTCCTGGCATCTCATTAGCACATTGCCTGTACTCTATCCACACACTTTTCTTCCAATAAATCACAGTCCTTCCCAATTGCAAGCCTTTGCTCTGTCTATTCTACCTCACTATCTAAAAACACCCTTTTTCCTGCCCTTTATCAAAATTCTATTTATCCTCCCCAGTGCAGCTTAGCCCTGACCCCCATCACAAATCACTTCTCATCACTCCATGTTCAGCCTACTGATACTGACTTCCTAGAAAATGTATCCAAAATATGTCACTTCCTCTTAGGAAGCCAACGGCTTCTAGACCTGGCACTGAAAGCAGCGGGTAGATCCTCATCTGTAGCAGGCATTGCCTCTTTCTTGAGCAGTTCACTGTCTACAAGGAGGCCGGAAACACACCACGTGCAAAACACATTTGGGTACACAAAAGAAAAAAGGTTTAAATAGCCACTGATAGAGAATTGTGCCAAATTTCTGTGTGTCTCTTAGAAAGGAGAAGAAATACCTGGTCAGAATAAGAGGAATGAATCAAGAGGAATACCAGAGAAATGATTGCTCCTGGAGGGCCTTCACCAGAAAGTAACAGGCAAGAATTATTGGTGACACAAAGCTATTAAAGGATAAATAAATAAGCAAAGTTTAGGCCCCAAATCCTGCCTCCCTACACCATTTTCTTCCCATTCTATTCCATGACAGTCTTAGCTTACTTGTTTGAAAACAGCTATACAGTGAGTTGGTGTGGGCCACTTGTCACTCTGGTCCTCTGCCCTTGATCAGGTGGAGCTGAGCAGAGGGAGGCAATCCTAGCTAGAGTTATGAAGCTCCCTGTCCCTCCTACATTGCCACACCCATGCACAGCAGTTGACAATTTAAAAATGAAGGAGGATATAATAAAATTGTGTTGATGCTCTACCCCAGCAAGTCAAAAGTTCTATTATTTGTAACATTCCAGGTGGCAATGGCTGGATTCATCACGCTGCACAATATTTGTTACTTTAGGCACTGCCAAATCCAAGAATATCTTCTGAATCTTCAAAAATAATTCCTCCTCCTTTCACTCTGCTCCTGCCACATCCTCCTCCTTACAGCTCCTCAAATACTCCAGGCATATTCAGATCTCAGAACAATTGAATTTGTTGTTCTCTCTGCCTGCCTGGATAGTGCCAGCTCATTCATGTCCTGTGCTAAATATTCTGTTCTTTGCCCATCCACTCCCCACTGGTCAGTCTCAGGAGGCTGACCTCTGTGGACAGCATCACCATGCTCCTTTGCCTTCCGATTTCCAGTTGAGTACAACCAATGGGAAGCATTGGCAAGAATCAGAGGTTGGGGAGAAAGAAGCCTATGGTGTTTCTTCCCTCAGCTCCCCCCCTCCCAGCCTCAATTTTGCAGTGGCTGGGATTCAAGGCCACAGCTCATGCCAAGAAAACCCTCTCCTGTGGCTACAACTGTAGCCATATTAGGTACCTTCAAGCCTCAGGATGTAATTATTTCCTACTAGTTATAGTTTTTGAGGGCTTTGCCATTCTTCCTAGTTTTTCTTAACTGTATCTGCATTTTTGGCAACCATCTTTTCACTAAAGTAGAACTTTCTTCAGATACTCCTTTGAGCTGGCCAACTGTTTCCTGTAGAGACCTTGCCTAATACACTGTTTTAAAATCTTTATACAAATGTGACTTACTCATGAGGTTTTCCCTTACTCTACTAAAAACTGTAGTTTTTCTGTGAAATAGTTTATAGAAACAAATTTATTTAACCTGAAGATCTGGAGGCAATGGAAGGTTCTGAGACCTGAGTATCAGCTAACAGATCAGGACTGTCTGCTTGTCTCCAATTCCAATGAAGATGTGAGGTCAGCAGAGAGTAAAAAAGATTTTGATAGGACCTTGAGACGATCTTGAGAACCGTGAAGATGGGCATACCTTGAAGAGGGTAATGAGACAGGATGTGAAGTTTCTGGGATGTAACCCCAAAACAAGAACCCTCTATTCCACATGGGAAGAGGGTCAATGGGAAAATGTCACCCAGGTAGAAGGATCTTGGATATGCATATGCTTTCATCCAAGAAGGCATCAGTGGGCCATCTTCATGGAGGTCCCAGGCTGAGCAGAGGAGCCCTCTTAGAGGAAGAGTCAGAAGGACGAGACGAGTTGACTTGCATTCCCAAGGAAGCCACTTCCAGAGTGTGGACCACACTCTGACTTCCACTTACCTTCTCAAAAACTCAAATGTGCAGACCAGAGACCACATGTCCGAGAACATTATAAAGAATCTGGAATATATTGAGTTCATTATTTTGTTACACCTCATCTGTTCCCTATATTTTTCAGTAAAGAACCTATGGGCTTTCTTCTAGAGTCAAAAGGGGGTATTCATGTTAACTTCCTTAGAGACAGTGACCAAGAAGTGACAGAGCATATTGAGTACTCTGTGTAAGAAGCCCTGGTAACCTTCTTACTCAGAGATAAAAATAAAAGTGGGCAAGTGTCTTCTATTTTCCAGCCAGAGTCTTGCATTGAAGATCCTCTGTAAGAACCCTCCAGTCCTCTAAACGTATAAGGATATGAACCAAAAAAATCAATCCAAATTTAAAAATTATGAAGGACTCTTTAAATAAGTGACAAATTTCATTGATCCTCATCTTCCTCCTCTTTGTCCTGGGTTCATCATTGTGCTCATTCAGGACCACACGAGGGATACCAAATGCCCAAGTATTTAATATTTACACATCCACTCATCCACTTATTCAGCTGATATGTGTTAAATGTCCACCACGTGCCACACAGTATGATAGACACTAGCAATATGCTGGTGAACAAAATAGACATACTCTACCTTCATGGAGCTTATAGACTTATTGGGGGTCACAGACATTTTTGTTTATTTTTTTTAAGTAAAAAATGACAAATTGTGAAAAATGGTATTATATTAAACATTTACTGTTTTTTGTCTACCTAAAATCCATTTTTCCTTGTAACTACACTTCCTCCCCCATCCTTAGTCCCTGTCATTTGGGAAGACTCTCATTCTCAGATTCTAGGAGTAAGCAGGGAGCCCAGGCTTGGAAATGAGGGTTTAGTTTCACCTGGCCACAGTGATCATTTCTGGCTCCAGGTGTGTACATTACCCCAACCAGGCTCTTCAGAGCCACGGGCATCAGGTGTGGGTGCTGAGAAAGGGGACTCCCTTTCCACTAGGACTGCTGAGCTGGTGGGATGTAAACATGACATTACCTTAAATCCTAAATCCAATTGTCCCTGAACTGCCTAGTTACATGAGTCAAGCTCCCTTTGCTGAGTAGTTTCGGTTGAGTTGGATCCTATCACTGTGGCCGGTACTGTTCAGAGGAAATGGAGCAGGGAGTTAGGAAAGACAGCAGGTTGAACTGCATTATTTTATGTGGCAAAGGGAGGTTTCTGTGAGCCAGTACCATCAAGGTAAGAATTTGGAGGAAGGCAGAAAAACCCTAACATTGATTAGGTGTCAGACAAAAGCTTTGTCATGTCCATAAGCAATTACAGTTAAGATAAAATCAACTTCTCAGTTTTATCTTCCAAGTCAGGCTCTCTTCTCTTGTACCTGCCAACCTGCTATAACTTGGGTTAATCACTCCTTCTCTGCTGCCATGTTTTCAATTCACCAAAAGACAATAGCACGACTCGACACTCCCCCTGGGTCATAAAGTTTATCATTTCAGGTGACTGGCAAAATGGACATGAAGCTCTCCTTATGCCTGAGTGCTTGCTTTCAGCTTAAGAACTCTCTAAGGAGCTGGCATTCAGCAGGTAGATATTTTTTTCAAAAGCTTAGGATAGGAAGAATAAAGTGAGAATCCCTAACCTCATGCATAGGTAGCCATTGGCAAATGGATTACATCTCTTAACCACTTGTGCAGCCTGTCAAAGCTCCTGACCTCTGGGTGGGCATTATCATGACAGACAAGAAGCCAATGGATGTTTGACCTGTATCTACCCTAGGACTTCTTTTAGATCAAAGATAGATGGATGGTTCTCTCCTGCATGAACACACCACTGTCTCTCTTTCGCACACACAAACCTAACATTGATTCTTAGACTTCAGACTGTTTGCCTGGAAGCAAGGAAACCCTAGTTTCAGATTCCTGCCCTAGAGAGTCTTTGTCACAGACTTGAGAAAGTAATCAAGCCCAACATAACTTCAGAGAGCCTTCTCTGGGCCAGCTCATGGAGGGGCCCTCCCTCTTGGATGGTTCAGGAGGTGCAGACTGAAGGCAGTTGTATCTTCTCCTCTTGAAAATCCAGAGTGTGGGGATCTGGGCAGGGTAGGGTGTCTCCAGCTCAAGGTGCATGATCTGCTCAGAGATGTGGCCTCCCTTTTCTCCCCATAAGGAAAGCCAGGAAGCTGAAGTCTGGCACAGGCCGGGTACTCAGCAGTCACGTTCAGCATCAACAAGGAATGATTCTATTGCACAAGCCCAAGAATTGCTCCCAAGGTGACACTAGGATTCCTACATGGCTCTCCTCCCTGATAGGCACCCATGTCCTATCAGGGACACACGACAATGAACGGTTTGGTTTGATCAATCTGCTCAGGGGAGAGCAAACGAAGCCTGCTTCCAGCAGAAAATATCTCTCCCTTAAATATTTGCTTCCTGACCAATCAAGTGTCAATTACAATACCATAATCTGCACATTTCCCATGCAGGATTACTCACCCTAGAGAAATAAAGACAGGTGCCACACAGGCACAGGTGGCAAAAGGAATCTAATAAGTGCCAGAGGCTTGCCACCACCTGAGTCTACTTCCAAACGGTTTTGGTTACAACCACCCCAAAGGCATCTGCTTTTCCTTTCCTCACACAGGCTCCTGATAAGACAGGCCTGGGACCAAACCCCATTCTAGCATTTACTGAGACTGTGGGTGAGTTACCTAATTTATCTGAGCTTCAGAGTCTTCCTAAGTAGAATGGGGTTGAAAGCACCTGCCTCATAGATGGTTACGTGGATTAAATGACAAATGTAGGTAACGCATTGAACACAATCTGGCATGTAGTAAGAGGGCAATAAATGTTAGTCCGTCCCCATCACCTCTCTTCCCCACTACAGAAAACTGACAGGTTCACCCAAACCTGAGATCGCCCCGGCTGTGTGACCTGTCTATGTGCCCCTTGAGGCCTGGCACCAAGATCCTGACCTGGTGGCCAGGGGGTTTACCATGTTTTTGCGCGTCTGCTTAATAGTGCCAAAAAAAAAGCCTTTAAAACAACAAAAGAAATTGAGATGAACAATAAAAGCATCAGACACACCAGTTGACATAACAATTAGCCTGGGTACACCAGCAGCTAGTTGCTCTCCACATAACCAGATGTAGTATATTTACTCACCAAATTCCTCTTTTGCAAGAGACTCAGAAACTCTTCTGGTCTCAGGCAGCTTAATGCTTAACAGAAGCTCCCAGTGCTGCTCCAGGCACGGCGTACAGTGATGCAGGTTGCACCCTGCTTAAGTCGGAGCTGAAATCCAGCCCAGGCTCCCCTTGCCAAGCCAAGAACCCTGGCTGCAGGGTTTGACGCCTTTTGCTACTTTGCACAAAAGCACCATATGGACCAGCGGCAGCCCTGGTTCTGAACGTGATCCTGGCCCTCTTCTCATGAGTACTGTCCTGTCTCACCTGTACGTCCACTTTCCACTTTCATGGGCGCCTCCACCATTTGGCACCGGGAGTTCTGGAATTCTTGGGCCTCACTTGATTTTGCTTGAAGCTGATATTTTTGCAGTGAAGGAGCTTGTCACCACTGCATCAAAAACTTCCCTGCTGCTCTCCCCTCTGTGTGTCGTGCTGTATCTGCCCTACCTCAGGGCCTTCACGCACACCATGCCCTGGAATCCACACCTCCTGCAGCCAGCTCCATCTCACCTTCCATGTGTTAGCTGACACATCGACTCCTCGGGGGGCCTTCCCAAGCACCCCAATTTAAATGGGTCTCACCCTCACCCACACTATTCCATCACCTTATTGCTTGTGTTAAGTGCCACTTAATAAACAAAAATAATTCATAATCACACACTTATCACTTGTTAATTTTCTGTCATCTGCTTTGAGCTCTAAACTCTCTGAGGAAAGCAGCCATGTCTGTTTCAGTCACCAACTACAGTGTATTTCTAGCACATTCCATGGCACAGCCTTGCCCTTTCTATGTATTGAATAATGGATAGATGAGTGGATGGATGAATAAATGCCGCAATCCCTCCTCCTCCTCTTTTCGGGGCTGCTCGGTGTCTGCTGTCAGGGCAGTCTATTCTCCTGGGAGCAGATGGGACGACGCCAGCAACAGGCGGCCACGCTCCTGAGGAGCCTGTGCACTGGGCCGGTCAGCTGCAGGGGAAACAGAGTGCTCTGTGGAGTATGAAAAGAAGGGGGTTTCTAACAGAATTCCATCATCTGCAAATGGGGAATCAGTCAGGAAAGTGAAGTCAGAGAAGCAAAGAAATGGTTTCTAACCAGGCCACCTCGAGCCCACCTGATGCAGGTGGACGAGTTGGAGCTGACAGGGAAGTTCAAGAGGCCAAGCAGGCCCAGCTCAAAGACCTGGGAGGGGGCGCTTGTGGAGAAGTCTGTGGAGCTGCAGCCTGTGTGGGTCAACACCACGCGGCTGGCCTGGGGCACTGTTGACAAGAAGGTCTGGCAGCTGGTGACATGAGCTGAGCACAGAGGACACCACAGCCACACCAGAACCCCTCCATGGAGGACCAGGACCACCCTCCAAAAGGAACAACTGCTGTTTTGCTGCCACTCCACAGTGAAAGGGATTCTGGAGACATGGTTCCAGCTTTGGCCAAGCTGACGCGAAACTGCCCAGTGAAGCCACCTTGCCCTATAGGTGCCATCACTTCTCTGGGGACATCTCTGTCTAATGGTCCAGCTGACCCCATTGGCTCCTTGGCCCAGTCCTGACTACACGTGGACCAGTAAACATCTTTTCTTACCTCTTGTGACTGGCTTCTAAACCCTCTCTGACCACATCCCACCATAATTCTGCTCAAGACTACAGGTAACCCAGTGACAGCTCCACTAAGAGAAGGGCTGCTTATCTCATGCCTGCGTTTGGAGAGAGGAAGAATAGCTCCTGGGCAAAGCACCTCCAGAAGGACTGAAACAAAGCAACATACTGACCCAAGGGAGGCGACAGATCTTTTCCTGTTTCTTTTCCTATTTCCTTTTCACAACTGCCCCTTTACTATACCAGGCGAGCAAGGATTAAAACCGCACTCTGCACTGATCAAAGGTTTTCCTGGTCTGGGTAAAAACCCCATTCCCTCTGAAGTCTCTGACTGCCCCTCCCAAGCCCACCCTCACCATGCACGGCAGGGCCCACTTGCAGGAAGCGCTGGAGACACCCAACCTCAGCATCTGTCTGGTGCCCTCCCAACTCTTTGTTTGCACATCGCTCTTGAGCCATCGGATGGGAAGGGATTTTGCCACCTCTTCTTCAGTCCTCCCCTTCAGCCATTGGCTACAGGTCTTTTCTCTCCCCACCGGCCTCTCTTAGAGCATGTGACAACAGCCCAGTGCTCTGAACAAATGAGAGCTTCCAAGGCAGCAAAGCACTCTGCTTCCCCTTTCATTTCGCAGGCAGCTGTCATGTCCCCACTTGTCTTCGCTGGAGGTGAGAGCTGTCTGGCTCAGCCATCGTCCAACTCCAGAATGTAAATCACAGGAGGTCTTCTGCCTGAGAAAAACAATTAACACAAAATACTAGGATTACCGTCTCCCACATTTACAAATCTCCCCAACTTACATTTGTCTCTCCCAACAATTTATGCCTTCACAATGTCAAGCTGTTCAAAAGCCCTGTCTTTTCCCTAAATGGACTGACTTGTAGTTCTTGGCTGATAACTCATAGTTTTTGTTGTAAAAACCAGAATGATCCACAGCAATACCCCGTCAGAAGAGCTCATGCTGTGGGAGAGGGTCAGCACATTTATCTTTCCTTGTCCCACCAAAATGAAGGTTCATGACCTCTTTCCAGTGAAAGGAGACACAAGGTCCAAAACCTTTCTTTTTTCACCCCATGCTGTGCACGGTTTGCACCTCCCTTCTGAGATGTCCATGATGACTGACTATCCACAGTCCAAGTCATGAAGACAAGAAACCATTATCACAATGGGTGTGTAACAACAATCCAGTGGTTCTCAACCAGAGGACATTTGGCAAAGTCTGGAGAAATCTTTGATTGTCACAACTGTGGGGTTGACAGCAGGAGTTCTACTAGCATCTAGTGGGTAGAGGATAGAAATGTTGCTAAACATCCTGTGATACACAGGACATCCCTCCTCCCCCTGCAACAAAGAATTATCTGGCACAAAATTTCCATAGCATTGAGGTTGAGAAGGATTGCAGATAACCCAGTGCAGCCAGCCTTCTCACACATTCTGCTTCATGTGTCCCAGAGCATTGCTTCAAAGCAAGATGGCATTTGAAGGAGAGCAAGAGAGAGAAAAGGCCACGATAGATGGGTCACTACTTCCTGATCTCTCCCATACCCCCAAGAAACAGCCATCTACAAGCAAGACAAGGGAAAAAGAACACTTTACCAACAATACAGTATGAGCATTTGGGTGTTCATCACCTGGAGGCTCAGTTTCCTTATCCATAAAATGTGGCCATAACACATGGCCACCCTGCCTGGTTCACCAGGTTATTGCAACACTTAGCAGAGGTGATGGTGGATTAGAAAGCTCACTGGGGCTCCAGGGCTTTAAGGTGGTAGTTAGGAGGGTGCACTGTGGTAATGATGAAGTGGAAAGAAGTATTGGCCTAGCAACTGGTGCAAGAATTCCTGCTAAAGACAAAATTCTCTCTTGCCTCTCCCTTTCTTCCTCCTGGTCTTTCGAATAAGAAAAAATGATGAGTACATTTGAGGCAGAGCATCACCAAGGTTTCAGAGGAGAATTGTGAAATTGCCCTCAGAAGACAAAGAGAGAAGTATGTTTTTCCTCACAAGGTGGACCCAGCTGGAACTAGCAGGGCTAAAGAACTCTATGGAGTAAGGAGCCCGCAGGATGTCTCACGACAGTGATGCCAACTTGTCCATTTGAGCTTGTTTGCAATGATGTGGTATAAATCCATCTACTATCTTGTCCCCAAATTCTCATTCTCATGAATGTTTTGGGAGTGGGAGTGTGTATGTATGTATAAATCAAAAAAGGTGCTGAGTTTCACACCTGAATCAAGACAATGTGGGGTAAAGGCAAAACACATGGACATAGTAACCCAAAAGCCATGCCATGAGCATATAGGCCATCCCCACCCACACGCACACACAGGTGGGGCAAGGGAAGAGATTCACAGACATCTTGAGAAAAGTCACAGGGGTTTAAGGAAGAAAATGTTTGAATCAATGTTACCTATGTCGTAA
This sequence comes from Daubentonia madagascariensis, assembly GCA_023783475.1. Classification (NCBI taxonomy): domain Eukaryota; kingdom Metazoa; phylum Chordata; class Mammalia; order Primates; family Daubentoniidae; genus Daubentonia; species Daubentonia madagascariensis. Next base: position 18,449,159 of record JAKFHU010002573.1, on the reverse strand, counting down.
GGGACAGGAAGGCACCCTGCTCAAGTCTGGATATACTGCTGGCATCAGAGCAAGATTTCTGCTCATTTTTAGTGGCCTATATTCCTAGCCTAGTCCTTGGCACACTAGAAAATTCTACCGGTTGCTAAGGATCAGTTGCTGCAGAGATGCCTGCTTGGCCAGCTACAAAAACTTCCAAACCAGTCAAAAGTGCCTCATAGCTTATTATCAGTGCAGAATGCCTCTCCCTCCCTAAAGAAGGAATGAAGAAACTCTTGAACCTGAAAATTGCTTCCTCCCTCCCACCAGCTTTGGATGGATTTGATATTCATGATTTTGTCCAAGGAGCCATTGGTGGTGTTCACTGGATGGCAGCCAAGATGGCTTTTAGGAAAAAAAAATGTTTTTGAAAGATCAACATTCATTAGTTTGGTTCTTCATTAAGGGAAGCACATGTGGTAAAGGGAATAATTAGTGAAGTTAATTGTGGCTTCATAGAGAACCAAGGGGGATCCAGCGAAATGTCCTGACATTCACCAAGAGCAATATGTTCATTGCTTCTGCAACTAATTGCAATGAGCAAGTGAGGGAACACACAGACGGTCTCCACGTGTAATTAATCACAAGCCTTTATCACAGTAGACGCAGACTGCTGAGTGACAGCAGACACCTGCCCTGTGCTGTGCCTCTGCGCCCCCATGCAGTTCCCGTCAGTCCCTGCTGCATTGCTCCCTCTCCATGTACTTGTGTCATGTGCCTCTTAAACATTCTAGTCCTTTCTTTCTGGGGCAGGGTTTCTCAGCCATGCCCCCACTAAATCACACATCTACAATCTTCCTGGCATAAAGTACTCAGCCAGTAACTATTAGATAAATGATTGAGTAATGAATGGTGCATGAGTAGAAAGGTTCTTCTGCCATTTGTGTAGGTTACAGTGACCATCGACCCTTTGAGAGCCACAGAAAGGCTGACTCTGAGGATGTGAGGTACAGACAAGGAGACTTCAGCTGAATGGGGCTAGGATGAGGCTGAACTTCCAGAGGTGGTAGCTCCTGGGCTGCCTGGATCGTATGAACAAGATGACCCCTGAAGAGAGTTCCCCTTTCTCTTTTTCTAGAACTATCTTCTCGAACATGACTTTGAATGGTCAGAAACTGGCTTTCCTCTTGCTGCCATTGTTGACCTTAAATTATATCTCCAACACTTTCCCCACTATCACCAGGAAAAATGTACTCCCTCATATGTAAAATTATATAGACACTTGCTCACTTGCTTCTTCATTGGTTTGGCACATCCTAGACTAGTACCCTGGAGCCTTGAGAAGTTATTGCAATTTTGGAGCAAAATATATCTTAGATACAGAAGCACTCCAGAGCTGAGCTTGGACCCAGAGTTTGTCTGGCACCCGTGTCTGAGGGAATCTCACGTGGCTAACAAAATCTAAGATTCTGGCAGTCAAATGCCATTCATATTCTTCTAAGTTATCTTATTACTTCGAAAAAATTCATGATCACTTAATTCGTTACAATAGAAGCTACACAGTGAGATCCACAAGTTTAGTGGCTTAAAGTACTTGGAGTTCATTGCTTTCTCATGTGCCAGTCCAGGGCTGCCAGCCAACTCCTCCTCCATGAAATCATCCAGGGAAATGGGTAAGCAGGGAGGTTCTGTCATCTTCAACATGTGCCTTCCAGGGTTCTCTGCCATTGTCTTTCCAGTCGGTGGAGAAGAAAGAGTGGAAATTGATAGCAAGGGGTTTCCTTTTAAGCAAGGGACACAGAAGTTATACCATCATTTTTGCTCAAACTCCAGTGGGGAGAACTCAGTGACACAAAGTTGCAAGCGTGGTTGGGACATACCATCTCTGTCTCTCTCTGGGTACACATTTTTACATCCAGGAAAAAGAGAGAATAGATTGGGGTTGGGGACAAATACTAATAAGAGAGGGCTGGTTTCAGAGCCCTAAGATATTTAGTACGAGTGGCTTTATCTCCACCATTTTAGTTTGATAAAGACACATGCCATGTGGTACTAGAGTTTTCTTTCCACCACTCTATCATGGGCTATTTAAGGCAAGGGTTGATATAGTGTCTGGCACACAAAAAAATGCTAAATAAATATTTAGGACATGAACAATTGAATGGATTAGTGAATTAATGAATGAATGTAATATCACCTAGATCCCAGTTTGGCTTGGGTCTGTCCTTGTTTGGAGGACATATTTCTAAACATTTCCAAGGTGCTTTTTCCCCTGTCACACTTCGGTTGCCTCTGAATAAATGAAGCCCTGAGTCTAATAGTCTCGCAATCCCTTAAAGGTTCAGTCTGGAGGCTTCTGGACTCCACCCACCTCTCCATCCAACTGGTCTCTGAGTCCTGGTATCACTAAGGCTCTCTCTCTTCAGCTCTATTATCACTTGATTTTTACCTAGAAAAGCCCACAGTAACAGTACAATACCTGGGAACACCCTCATCATTAGGATTAAAAGAAAAACAAATCACAATAAGATCTTCCTTCAAACGCAAGGGAAAAGGTAGGGAAAAGAAAATTTACTGGGTACCCATTGCATTAGGCATTTGAAAACTATCAGGAGAGACCCTGAGTACCCAAAATATTCACATCAACCCAAGGAGGCAGTTGTTATTGTCTGTCTCTAATTTACAAATGGGAAAATAAAGGCTCAGAGAGCCTGGCCCCAGATCTCAGTTAGTGAGAGACAGGGCAGAATTCAAACACAGGACTATCCAGATGAACCAGTTCAATTCCCACTAAATAAAACCATTCAATGAAGGCTGGCAAACCCAGAGCTCATTTCAGAGTTGACTTGTGCAACTTAAGGTTTCAACTCATCTTTTTGTGGCTTGTCACTTTTTCCTAAGGTAAAGGAAAAAAAATGACCCTACAAAAATGGTGAAGCTAAGTGTAATTAGAGATCTTAACTTTAGTCTCTAAAGAGGATTTATTGAAAAAGTTTGAGGGAGACACATGAACCTTCCTCACCCGTCAGCAGAGCCTCTACACCAGGAGAGTCTGGGGTCGTCTAACAGTTTATAGTATTTTTACAGGCTTTCATCTGCAGTGAGGCAGTAACAAGTGTTGGCTAAGATGTGGAGAAAGGGGAACCCTAGTACGCTGTTGGTAGAAATGTAAACTAGTGTAAATATATCATGGAGAACAGTACGGAGGTTCCTCAAAAAAACTAAAAATAGAACTACCATGTGACCCAGCAATCCCACTGCTGGGTATATATCCAAAGGAGGGCAATTCAGTATATCAAAAAGATATCTTCACTCTCATGTTTATTGCGGCGCTATTCACAACAGCCAAGATTCAGGATCAACCGAAGTGTCCATCAATGGATGAATGGATAAAGAAATTGTGGTACATATACACAATGGAATAGCCACAAAAAAGAATGAAATCCTGCCATTTGCAACAAGATGGATGGAACTGGAGAACATTATGTTAAGTGAAATAAGCCAAGCACAGAAAAACAAATCTTGCATGTTCTCACTCATATGTGAGAGTTAAATATTAAAAACAATTGATCTCATGTAGACAAGGAGTAGAATGATGATTACCAGAGGCTGGAAAGGGTAGCGGGGGGTGGGAGGGGAAAGTAGGGATGGTTAATGGGTACAAAACTAAAGTTATATAGAATTAACAATATTTGGTAGCACAACAGTGACTGTAATCAACAATAAGTTAGGGTACATTTTAAAATAAGTAAAACAGTGGGATTGGAATGTTCTAACACAAAGAAATGTTAAATGCCCGAGGTGATGGGTACCCCAGTTATCCGGATTGATTAATGCACATTGTATGCCTGTATCAAAATGTCACATGTACCCTATAAACATATACAACTATTATGTACCCATAATAATCAAAAATTTAAAAACTAAAAAAAAAAAGAAACAAATATCAGTATCTTGATGAAATAGCTGCACCCCTATGTTCATTGCAGCATTATTCAAAATAGCCATGATATGGAAACAACCTAAGTGTCTGTCAATGGACAAATGGATAAATAAAATTATATATATAGTAATATTATATAATGGAATATTATTCAGCCATAAAAAGGCAAAAATCCTGCCATTTGTGACAACATAAATGAACTTGAAGGATATTATGCTAAGTGAAATAAACCAGACACAGAAACACAAATTCTATATGTTCTCCCATATGTAAAAGTCTAAAAAAGTCAAACTTCTAGAAACAGAAAGTAGAACAGTGGTTGCCAGGAGCTGAGGGGTAGTAGGATGAGGGACATGTTGATGAAAGGGTATAAACTTTCAGTTATAAGATGAACAAGTCCTGGGGACCTAATGTACAGCACATGTGGTGAGGGATGTGTCAATTAACTTAATTGTGATAATTACACAATGTATACATATATCAAATCATGTTGTACACCTTGAATATAAAAAACAATTGTATTTTTATTCACTAGAAATTGAAATAAATATTTAGTACTATTTACTGTAGTTCCTTAAAACGTAAAATACTTAGGGATAAATCTAACAAAATATGTACAAGATTTGTGTGCTGAAAAACCATAAAATTTGATGAGAGAAATCAAAACCAGGTAGTTCTGATATAGATGGGCTTCCGACTGTGCTTTTTTTCCATAGTCCTGTGTGCCTCATACATGAACAAGCCAATCTCAACCCTGCTACCCGCCAAGAAACTCATTTTCTTACGAGAAAACCTCTGAGTGAGGATTTTAATTCCACCTCCTTCCAGTCTGGGTGACTTTCAACACAACTTACTTCATATCTCTGAACCTCAGTTTTCTCATCTTCATAATAAAAGTAATAAAAGTCAACTTAAAAAGTTTGGGGAGGATTAGGTAAAACAGAATATATGAAAGTGTCTGGTACAGTGTCTGGCACACCTATTTTCAGTTCATCTTTTTTCCCTGGTTGACTCTGCATACCCTATGCCCTACCTTATGCTATTCTACCATTCTTTTAATCCTTGTGTGACAATATTTTTTAATCTATATATTTATGATCTATGTCCCTTACTGAATTTCCATATCCTTGAAGGCACAAATATGACATATATATTGAGTATCCCCCCCATATTGTAGAATGTGGTATCTCGCACATTGTGGTCACTTATCTTAACTCACTGATCAGAAAAATGCTGATAAAAAAAAGTCCATCCGTCCATCCCTCCCACAAGCCTGCCTGCGCCTCTGCCCTTACCAATTAAGTCCTCAGGTTAAGCCAGGGCTCAGTGAAAATGTAAAGATGCCCACAGGTGGGCTGGAGCACGAGGATTTATTCCCAGGGTTTCCTACCTAATGACGTAGTCTTTGGTCCTCAGTCACTGAGTTCTCCCCCATGCTGAGGTGAATAGGTCTGAGCAGGGAAGGAGGCCAAAGTCTGGGTCCAATGGAAGGGGAGATTAAGGCGTCAAGGGAGAGTCGGGTGCCTCAGAGCTTACTAGAGAGAAGAGGTGAACCCGGTCCCTAGAGTCAGCCCAGGACGGCACAGAGTGATTGGAGGGAGCAGGGGGAGGGGAGCGGAGGCTCCAGGAGGCCCAGCGCAGCCACCCGTCCACGTGCCCATTCCCCTCGCCGCATGTCCACACAGCCTGCGGTGTGTGCTCCCCTGCTGCCTCCTCCCTGCCGGGGCAAGAGAGGGCCCCTGCGGGGACGCTTGGCAGTTGCCATGCCATGGCCACGCGAGAGGAGCATTCGCTGGGACCTCTGGTTCCCTGGTGGTCAGTGCTGCTGTCAGCCCGAGCCTCTGGGCCTGGTCTCTGAGCCCAGAAGCCAGTGCTGCAGGGAAACCGCGGCTGCATTCTAGCTGAGGAAAGACGAATCGTGGTGCTTTCCAGACAGCTCAGCTAGGGCCTTGAGGCCTGTGCACCAACAGGGAGCCACAGGCAGCACCCAGCCCTCCCGCGGCCTGGCCTCCGCACGCTCCAGTGAGGAAAGACGACCAGAAACCACGAGGGCTTTGTTCAGGCTTTTGCAGGGGCAGCTTTCGGTGACGAGGAAGCGCACATCCTTCCACTTCTGAACGCCAACGTCTCTCCTGAGGCTTCTCCTACTCACATCCTAGAGCAGGCTGGCCAACGCCGGGCCCTGAAGCCACGCCACCACCCTGTCACCCGTGCGGAGAGGCGCTCGTCACAGAGCAGGGCCGCGGGGGCGTCGCAGGAAGAGCGCACTGCTGGGCAGGCGATGCAATCCGATTTTGTACTGGTTATTACATTTACATGTATAAAAGATTTTTGTTTAATATTAATGCTCTGTGAAGGACGCCTGCTTGCTGCTAGGGGATACAGTGCTCAATAAACATAGTCCTTGCTCACATTCCAAGTATGAAGGGTTTAGCAAGGTTAATAACTACAATTTATTAACCATTTTTAGGCACTCTGCTATGCTATCTTTTTATATCTTTTATGTACACACACATATATAATAATATATACACATATATATCTATATAATATCTTTTAAAATATATGACCATATATATCATTTCTATATATAAATATATGTATCATATATAACAGGACATATTTATGAGTGTGTGTATATATTTTTTTTCATATATAAAATATATGTTTGTGTTTTGGAAATGACTATGCCTTTTTTCCCTAATAGTAAAAGTGATAGAGGAGTGGTTAAGAGCACAGGAATTTAAAGTCAAACTGCCTTTGACCTTGGGCAAGTTACTTATCCTCATTGGGCCTGTTTCCCCATCTGGAAAATAAAAAGAGAGAGAGTGAAAATAACATGAAGATTAAGAGAGACACACAATAGAGACACATGCTTGATGCATAAATAAAAGTGAACAATCATTAACATTGTGCATATCGTTTAAAAAAAAGATGCAATTTCTAAAAGGCACAAAGAAGGAATTAAGATTGCCCTATAAGCCCATCACCCAGAAGTAGGACTGCTAATATTTTGCTAAACACAATTCATGAGTTTTTTTCTACACATTTTACTCCCCTCCAACACACATACCCATGTACTCTGCTTTTACAAAAATGGTATCAGATTCTACTTACTGCACCTATCCTACTTTTTTTTCCCCAAAATGGAGTAGACACTGTTATGAGTGAGTACATAGAGAACCCTACAGACTTTTTAATGGCTTCACAGTATTTCTCAGTCTGCAAATCATGACGGTGTCTCCACTACTCATTTTATTTCTTTTCCTAGTAGAATTGGCACACCTAGAAAAAAACACTACCAGCTAATAGTTACGACAATGAACACTTTTTTCCTGTTTCTGACCTTAATGAAGTTTTACCACAGAGTCTCAGGCTAGCCATGGATTGTAAATGTATGTTTTATAATGCTATGAGCATATCCACTTATTGATATTTGAGAGTTTTGGTATCAGAAATGGATGTTAATTTTTATCAACTGCTTTTTCAGCATCTATCAAGTTGTATTATGTTTTTTCTTTTGCTGTTAATTAATTGAATTATATTCAGTGATTTCCTAACATTAAATAATTAATGCAGTCCTAGAAAGAAACTTACTTTGTCACGGTGAATTTTCCCTTAACATACTGCTGGGTTCTATTTGTTTTGATGATTATAGATAGCCAAATTCCAAATAAAATAGCTATAATACATATCTTTTTGTGTGCTCTTTGGACTCATGTTAGAGTTAGTGCTATTGTTTATAAAAATAATTGGAAGTGTTTTGTCCTATTTTTATGCTTAGAAGGTTAGATAGATTTGTTCTTTAAAGGTTAAAAGTATTTGCAAGGAAAATAATCCTTTGACAAATTTCTCAATTTTCAACTCTAGAAACTATTGTATTTCAATTTCTACCTCTCCTAGAGTCTTTTTTGATCATTTACATATTTTCCAATTTGGGGGTGAAATGTCATAAAGCCCTGAGGTTCTCCAGCTGTTTGGTGGAGTCAGCATTTTTTCCTCCACATAATCACCTTTGTCTAATAGGGTTCTTCATTCTCTGTGAAAATGACTTTTCCCACCCCTCTTCCTATTTGGTGAAACCTCGAGGTTAAAGAATCAATCCCCCTACAATACCAGAAGAAAACCACATAGCTGTTGAGAAGCTGGATTAAAACAAAACAAAGTCTGTGGTGAGATTCCAGCCTGAGTTGTGTCTTCCATCCCTACCACTGCTGCTTTCACAGGGAAGAAAGAAGATTGATCATTGCCTGCCTCCCCTGGTCTTCTCAGGCCTTCCAGCCCTCAATCCTTAACCCTGGAGATGAATTTGATCTCATCGAATACTCACTGTATGAAGACATACCCATGACTGCTGTTTTACAGAGGGAATTGAATGTGAGCTCATTTCTTCACCAACTTGAGCTCACACAGGTAGTTAGTGGTGCAGACCCAGGATGTGAATCAATACTATCCGCCTCTGATGCCCATGGCCTTTCCACTGCTCTCACCAGCATTTTCAGGATCTGGTCTCATGTGGTCCTTAAAGCCCAGTGGTGCTCTATGCCTCTCACAGAGTTGCGGAGGCATGGAAGTAAGTGATAGAGTTAGGATCCTGCCACTTGCAACCTAAAAGGGCCCAACTGATAAAGCTTCTACTGTGTATTCATCCAGCCCTACCTAACTGTAAATCTGTTTAGCGGTGCACTGTGCTCCTTCCTTAGAGCACGCCTAGCACACAGCCTCCAGGGAGAAGGAGCTCAGCCTCCACAAAGCACAGCAAAGAAAGTCAAGTCCCAAGTCAGTCAATACTCATTAGATTGATTCTGTCTCTGGGTTCTCACTATAAATCATAGGAAAACTAACTTAAAATACACAAGATAATTAAATGGAGAAAAATAGTAAGCGGGAAGTGTTGAATTTTAACATACTACACAGATACTCTCTGGTCAATCCTGGCTAATTTGGTTATCTCTTTGGATTTTAATTTCCACAGTCATGTAAATCACTAACCTCATCTGGTATAGAATATATATGAATCCTGGAGGATTAAGAAGTGCTGGACACAACCAAAAATTAACAAAGAAAATTTTTCTACTGACAAACAGACCTCAAATCTGAGATTCCCCTGATGACAGTAAGAACATGATTACAAAGGTATTCTCTCCATTTCACAGATGAGGAATCTGACCTTGCGCAAATTTCTCCACCACATTGGTTTATCTGAAAGGACACAAATCGTATCTCAAACAATTCCTGAATTCCATGATGTAAAAGAACCTAAAACCTCCAGGAACATCCCCCTTCCTCCTTTTTTTCTGGATTGGTCTAGATGTCACCTTGAGGATGAAAAAATCAGTGCTGAGGGAACAGTGAGATTTTTCTAGGGCTTTCTCTTGCGCAGTGCCGGTATTTTCATGTTTAGAGTTCTCCATCTTCTCCTTGGAAGGGAAATATTTGTCATCCAGGGAGTATGCTGCATTTTTTTTTTTTTTTTTTTGCAGTTCTCATATTGCTGATGTTGCTAAACACTGTCGTTTTCTTTAACGACATTATTCGTAAAGACAGCAATTGTTTTCAAAGTGGTAAAATGTCCTATTTTCCCTGATGCAATAACAGCAGCTCTACTGAAATTTGCCCACCTTCAAACAATGGAAGGAGACCCTTCCCCACCTACCTGAGAATCCCCTGGAGGATATTTCATACCATGAGCTCACTGCTAACTGAAAATGCCCCACACAAATCATATAACAGTTGTTTATTGGATTTACTCATTAAAAACATATAAGATCCACTTAAAAATTGAACAGCTATTTCTACTTCTTCCTATCTTCAGGTAGAAAAATAATTTGCTTGAAACTGTAGCTGAGCTTCACCCATCACCTGATGTGCTGGAAATTAATTATGCAGCAAAGCTTTTTGCTATATCAGAGCTTTTTTACAATCCTGAGATATAAATGTTGTCTATAACCATATAAAAGGAAAAGATTAGCTGGTGAGCTCAGCTTTATTTTGCCGATATATGCAATGGAGAGGGGGAAAAAATACACCTTTTCTTGAAAAACAATTAGTCTCCAGGGGCTGACACTGTACTCAGTATACCAAGAATAACAAAGAGGACATTGCTGGTAGAATCATGAGGACGTCTTTGCCTTTTTTTTTTTTTTTTAAAGACCCTACTGAACATAGCTTCTAAGCTCTAAAAGAAGTTGAAATGTGAGTCTAGGCAATTATCAGGAATTTGGGGGTATAGAACATTATGCATAATCTTGCCTCTGCTCCTGCTGTTCCCCACCTGGATGCCCTCCCCATCGTCTGGTTGACAGGAAATCTGTCCCTCCTTCTGAGGTCTCTGGTCTTCCTCCAGAGATAAACCTGTGATGGAGAGCCTCCCGTATGCTAGGTGCTAGGTCCTTAGTATGCATAACATCTAATCCTCATGACAGGTCTACTGTACAGACAAGGAAACTGAATCAACTAGCTCAGCCCCTTGCTCAAACCACTCAAAAGTTAGATGGAAAAAAGGTAGCCACTTACATCAGGGAACTCATAGCTGAGCCTTAATGATAGTACAAACACATCTGATGCTTACAGAGAATTCATATGTGTTCTCCTGTTGGTCACAATCTCATAGAACAGCCACTCAGACAAGGTCACTTCACAACACAAAATATTATTAAATAATATAGACACACATCTTCCCTTTGGCTAAATGAGTAGCTGCTAATTCTTTACCAATTACAACTTTATCCTCACTCTAGTCTGCCCTCCCTATAGATAAGATTTATTAAGATAGTCAATCATAGAATTGCAGAATCAAGAGAGAACCTCCATTTCCTTAGACACTCCCAAAATTACCCCTCCAAATCCCAAATCCTGTAATAGTTTCTTTCTAATATCTGGTAACTGAGAAACCTCACAGTTCTCCATGGTGTGGGTCTTCCCATATTGCAACAAATAATAGACCCAAATTTTTCAACTACAGGTGTGTTCCTATGGTCTAAAGCCTGCAATCTCTGGTCACTCTGCTACATTCTCATGTTCTTACTTGTTCCCTGAACTGACCTGAGCCTCTGTTTTTTTCATCTCTAAAATGGGGATAATCAAAATACCCAACTCATAAGGTGCTTGTGAAGATTAAATGAAATGAAGTGAGTAATAATCACGAGCTATTTTTACTATCATCCCCATGATGACCGTCATTAGTGCTATTTTTATTACTATGACACTGTGACTCTACACTGTCTCACCAAGACCTTTTTGGAGAGCCCAGCTTCATAGGGATCTCTCTATATATACCTCACACGTGTATTAAGCTCCTGCTGCATGCAAAACCCTTTTCTATACCTCTCAGAATTCCTCTCAGCTAAGAAATTTCCAAAACTTTCAAAAAGAAGAAAGCCTTTGCTCACTACGAAAAATGACTTACATGCTGCCTTATACATTATTTCTAGTTTTATGCTCTTTGTCTATGACAAGTTGGTTCCTGCCTTTAAGGAGCTTACTGTATCTGGAAGCTGTAAACCCTGTAGCTCCTGGCACATAGTAAAACATCAGTAAAGCATGTTGATTGATAGATTGAAACAAAAGGCCAGTAGAACAGAAATGCACCACCGAGAGTCTAAAGGAGCTGGCTCTTTAAAACTTAAGGCTCTGAGAGCTTGGATGAGTAGAAATAAACAATTCAGGAGCCCTTTAGCCTCAGGGCCTCTCCCTAAGTGTCTCCCTCCTCTCAGCGTTCCTGCTTTTGCATCCTCCAGGTTAGCAAGATCATAATACTTTAAGGGTTTGCTTCCCTTCTCCTTAGAGAAGACTCTTACAAAAGGAGTTATTTTCACAGAATTCTGCTTCAGCAATGGTTTTCTTACACTTTCATTGCAATTATACCACCAAACATTTTTTTTTCTTGGCTCCAGATAGCGTAAGTTTCTATTAGTAATGAGGAAGTTCCTTTTTAACAATTAATTTTCAACACACACACGACTTCCAGTTTTTATTTTTTTAAAAATTCTGTGGGGGAGGCTTTCAGTAGCATATGAATGTTTAATTTACTGTATGTCATAAGCACTCTTTTATGTCCTAAGATTGCTATGGTAGATTTTCGGTATTTCTTGGAATACGGGATATGGAGACTTCTTTTCCTGCTGGTAAATATATAGTTTTCTTTGAAAATTACTTGACTTTTATTACTAAGGAGATAGTTGTTTTCTTTAAAACTAATGAGCAACACTCCCTACTCACACTTTAATGGGTTCTGAGACACCATCATGATTGGAGGGAGCGGATGCACTTTCTAGCTGAGCAAAGATCTTTAACTGTGCCACCACCATGATCCAATCCAAATGGCAAAAACTGTCCTCCTTCCCCCCCTCCATGGCTATTGCAAGAGGACAATTCCTCTCCTATTTCACAAGTGTTTGCATTTGTTTCTCACTCAGTAAGAACAAGTCCCCAGGCCTGAGGCTGTAAGGGGGCATCCATGTCATGGCATATCCTGCAGCTGTTTACGTGAATACATTCGATCTATACCTGTGCACCTTTGATTGCCCCTGTGCATTATTTTAAATAAGAAAAGCAAGATGCAGATATCTATATATATCATATGTTCCCACTTAACATAAACTCTCACAACCAAAATCCTTACATATGTGTTGAAATGTTTATGTGTGATTGTTGAACATGAGAAAGGTATAGATGGATATGTCCTAAACCGTATTGGTTACTTCTGGGAGCAGGAGACATGGGAGGAGCTGGGGAAGGAGAACAGAAATTATTACCTTTTCTTTACATATTTTTGGATTTTTTTTCACTTTTTGGAATAAAGCATATGATTTCTTAAAATAAAGAATAAAAAAATGAAAAGGCCCAAAGTCTTTTTGACTCTTGAAGTTCTACCTGCAGTGCTCAAAAATCTTTTCTGACTAGGGTAAGAAAAAGAAACCTCAGAAGAACACAGTGTGATGTGAGAAAAGGGCCCTGGGCTTGAAGTAGGAACACCTGGGTGTAAGGAAATTTGGAGTAAGCAAAACATATTACTGGGTGTCTCCAAAGGAAAATTATGCACTGTTTTGCTCATACCCTTCAGGATTACCTAATTCTAGCCTTTCATTGCCTTTGAGAAATTTTAAAACTCTGTACATTGTAGACAAATGATAGCAATGCAAAATAATTTTTATACACATGCAATTGAATTTTTCCCAGTAGAGTGACATTTCCCTCCCTCCCCCACTTTCCTGATCTATGAATGTGCATGTTCTTTGGATTTTCCTTTGAACTGGTTATGACATCTAACCAGTTCTGTCATTAATGGTGAGTTAAATAAAATCTTTAACACATGTTCATTTTGTATCTGAATAAGTCATCATGATTTTGATTTTTTTTTTAAATAATTAGCCTTCCACATGGGATTGAATTTCACTTTGGCCAGGGTCAGCACCTGCTGTGTCACTAGGGCAAGTCCCTTCACTTCTCTGTCCCCGTCCCTCCGTCTCCCTACCTTTCTTTCTTTTACATTCTCTCTTGTTTCTCTCTTGCTCACGCCCCTCTCTCCACAAAGAATCAGAAGGCTATGTCTATAGTGATACTCGCTGGTTATTTCTGTGTGGTGGGATTTGAGGACATTCATAGCTTTTTTTTTTTACTTGTCTGCGTTGCTTGAATCTTTTATAATAGGCATTCACCATTTTTATAAATCAATAAAATATATGGAAGCAGAGTTCTGACACTTGTCAGAATTGTCAAGTCTTTCTTTCTGTCTTTATTTTTTGTATTTTTGATCTTTGAAGAACAAGGGAAGTTAGAAATCTGAGATATTAGTGGGGTCCATGAACTTTACCAAAAAAGAAATTTTAAAATGCCCAGAGTTCAAGGAGCAAAGTTTCTGAAGGGCTGCCCCAGATGCACAGATGCCTCTGCCATAGCATGGTCTTTTCAAAGGCAGGCTCCAGCCCTGGCACAATCCCAGAGCCAGGACCTTTGCCCATGGGTGGCTGCTGTACCACTGTTCCTGTGAGGCCTTTTTGAGGTGGCCAACAGGTTGTTGGGGCAGGTTCAAATCCCTGATATATCCTTGCTGCACCATGGAAACCAGCACATCCATTTTGCAAGAGCATCCACCAAAGGCATTTGAGGGAAATAAACCATTCTGACAGGTATGTGCAATACACTGAAGTTTACAAGGGACCTTAATGGATAGTATCGCATTTGATCCGCATCTCTCCTAAATGAGGGAGGCAAAGCAGATGGTAAAGCACTCCTCTTTATAGGTGAGAAAACAGGTGCACAAGCTTCAGAGCCAGAAATCTCAGGGGCAAGTGTGACCTTGATGTTCTAAAATGACCTCCTATATGTCCCCACTATAGTGTGTTCAGCACAGTTTATGGTGGGTGGGGACAGTCAGGGAGAATAAAATTATTCTGCACAGTAACATTTTAAAATCTTGGTCTTTAATATCTTTAAACTGCTTAAAATTGCAATTCATTTTATGAAATTAAATCCAGAGAAATGAGGACTTTTTTTTAAAGTTTAAAGATAATCTTTAGGGAAAACTAGGAGGTCAGGATCTGAGCTCTATTCCAACTTGTTCCACTCACTCACTCACTCCAAGAAATAATTGAAGAAATCATCGCAAAACACTGAACCCCTCTGAACCTCGGTTCAGTCTACACCTTCCGAGAGTAATTGTGAGGGTTCAGGGCAATACTGCAATCAATGCTAAGCACTGGCCCTGGGCCCTAGGAAGCACTTAATGAGTTACCAATTAATAATAACTGAATAAGGCATAAAATTTAACACCAAGCTCAGACCATGCTAACATTATATTGAAAACAAATGTCTGCGTCTTTGGCAACTACAAAGCTTCCTTCTTTTAGGTCCCCAGTACACTCACATCGTTTGAGGAATAACATTAGGCTCAATCTACCATTGTGGTCACTCTCACTTAACCATGTATAATTGAAAAACACCGTGACTTTGACTCTGGAATACACCACCTTCTTTCACGTTTACCTACCCTACTCCACCCTCTCTGTGCATCTCATCTCTCTCCAGCTTTGATGGAGCAACAGGGTGAATTCCCATCGTTTGAGACAAATGAATGGCCCATGGAAATAGGCAATTTAATACATTTAATACTAATTTAATACATTAGTGCAGTGTTTCTCACTGCAATGAGAATGGAACCAACCGGAACTCCCAATTCTCCTTCAACCCAGGTACCAGGGCCTAGGGCTAAAGGAGATGAGGCCACCAACCATTCCAAGGGTGGAAGCCTGAATTCACCCAGATAATTCATAAATGGCCACAAAAATCCCTTTAAAAATAACAACGCCGACTTTTTTTAACGGTCCCAGATAGCACATATAAATGATTACTTATTCGTCTTCTTATATATTCACATGGAGTCTTTGCTTAAAATCTTTGCCCTGTTGCCTTGTTTATTGGAAGATTTTGTTGGAATTTCTTTTTCATTGCTCTTACATCAAGAGCCACAAAGCCTTGGAACATGATGAAGTCCAGCACTGATCTCTCATAGAATCAGCCAACTAAGAAAAATTTGTAACATAAGCAAATTTTGCATCCTTAGCTGTGTAAACACCAACAAAGAAAACTGGGTCATCTGCTCCTCCACACTGCTCCTCTCCTAGTTCACCTACGGGACACAGTGCCCAGCTGATGCAACTCCCAGCTTACCTTGGCTAAGCTGTAATCGTAGGATGACCCTGCAGATGGACTAAGTCCTCCACATTTAAGCTTGACATTCCCAAACTTGGCTGATAAGAGAATTATCTGGGAACTTTTCAAAATTCAGTCTCCATGTGTGCTCCCAAACTTATTGAATAGAATTTCTCAGCATGCAAATTTAAATTCGTGTGAAGTTCTTCAAGTGATTTTGATGGTTGGCCAGATTTTAAAACCATTTCATTAAGTTTTCAGATTCAAAGACTGGGTGATATCTTGATGATAACATACTATCTTCAAGAAGGATGTTTACTGGTAGTTGAATCAGCAGCTACCATGTGCCCTAACTCAAAGATCAAGTGTAACAAAAATTGGAAAAATCAAATTATGTTAGAATTACCAACTGTATATGTAGAAAGACCTTATTCCCTGGTTTTTCTGGAATATTTCCAAGTTAAACTCTTGTCTTTATAGTCCAATAAACAATCAAAAATTTTAAGAAATTATCTATTGAAATATCTAAACCAAATATTTCAGGAAGCTTCTCATATATAGCAACAGCACAAAATTCTTCCCCAATAGCCCAAATATTGGATCATTCACTCATTCAACAGAAATTATGGACCCTTTTACTTTTAGGACTTGGTCTTAACAATCAACTAGCTTTTGTTATATTTGGGGGAATAAACCAGTGCTCAAAACTAGAATGCAAAAGGTCATACCTAATTAATAGTGAATACGGAATGTTGGACAAAATCCAAGATTGTTTGAGATTGGTGATAGTCTACTAAGGTAGTCAGGGGAAGCACGCCTGAGAATACAGATGGGTTCTGAAGAAAGAAGATTAGGAAAGAACCTGGAGAGGTGCTTCAGCCATCCCTTTACAATTTCTCCCATTGCCTGAGTCAGGAGAAGACAGCTAAAAGTACTACTGGTCCTTAAAGATTTGATACTTAGAGAATGGAAGTAGTGAGGCCATTTGACATTGACTGCAGGACCATCCATGGCAGCCAAAAACCCTCTAACGATGAGTGAGTACATCTATTTAACCCAAAGCCCAATCCCAGCCAGCTCCATCTTCACCATCCATAGCAAAGGAGAATGAAAAGAAACAAGCAAAGCAGCCCTCAAAATCAAGCTTATAACTAGTCATCTATAGGGATAGAGGAATTACTACACTGTTTAGCTCTTCTTAGCTCATTACTGCCCAATGTAATATACCAAGTGTTTGTGGGATACTAAGTGTTAGTAAAATACAGATCACAGGGAATGTATGTATTTAGGATCTTGGCTAATTTACTGGCAAAATGCAACGTCTCAAGTCACTGGAGTGTTGTGTATTCTGTTGTGTATAATACAGTGTATTATACACTGATGGTGTATAATATAATCCATGGAGGAAATACTGGCCAAGAGAAAAAGCGACTTTCACTGTAAGTAAATTAAAATGTAATATAAAATGTATCAGCAGACTGCTGTCTTTACATTCTGAGAGAAATAAAGAAGATTTTTTTGTATTACTACCAAAAACTTGTATCTAGTTATCACATGTACAAGCTTTATTATGGATTGATGTTTGTTCCTGAAATGATTAAATATGAGTATTCTTCCCTTTTCCTAAACTTCCCTTTTGAATTTGTTTTGATTTGTTTGAGCATCAACATGGAAGTGATAATTTACACATGAAGTTAGTTTTGAAAATAAAGTTCACAGATGTCTGGGATTTTCTTTGGCTAGACTTAGTGGAAAAGCATTCGGAGTGGCAATATTAATATCAGAAAAGCAGACTTAACACGGAATATTACCAGAGATAAAGGGTACTTCATAGTAATAAAGGGTTCAATTCATCAGGAACATATAACAATCCTAAAATTGTATGCATCTAATAACAGAGCTTTAAAATACATAAAACAAAAATGGATATAAATAAGAGAAATATACAAATCCATGATTATACTTGGAGATTTCAACACTCCTCTCTCAGTAATTGATAGGTCAAGGAGACCAAAAAAATAAATCAGTAACCACATAGAAGACTTGAACAACACTATCAACCATTTTGACTTAATTTATAATTATAAAACACCCTGCCCAGCTGAGGCAGAATACACATTGTTTTCAAGTGCACAAGAAACATTCACCAAAATAGACAATATTATCTAAATTCGTATGATTTAGGATACCTGAACCATACAAAATGTTCTCCATGTTCGCTAATGTTCTCCATGCTACAAAATTGAACTAGAAGTCAACAACAAAAAGACGCCAGAAAATCCCCAAATAGTTGAACAATATGCTTCTAATTAACCTGTAGGTCAAAGAAGAAATCACAAGAAAAATTAGAAAATATTTCTAACTGAGTGAAAGTGAAAACATGCCATATCAAAGTTTGCAGAACATAGTTAAAATTGTGCTTAAAAGGAAGCCTATAGCATTAAATACTTATTTTTTAAAAAAAGAAGAATATTCTCAATCAACAATCTAAGCTTAGGGAACTAGAAAAAAGAAGAGCAAATTGAAATCAAATAAAGCAAAAGAAGGAAAATAATAAAGATAAGGGTAGAGATAAAATTGAAAATAGAAGAATAGAGAAAATTAATGACACCAAAAGATATTTCTTGTGAAATAGCAATCAAATTGATAAACATCTACCCAAATTGATCAGGAGAAAAAGAGAGAAGACAGAAACTAGAAAACTCACTCAAGAAGAAATAAAAATATATGACTAGTCCTATATCTCTTAAAGAAATAGAATTTGTAGTTTAAAATCTTCCAATATAGAAAACAGCAGTCCCAGGTGGCATGAGGAAAGATTCTACCAAACATTTAAGAATAAATAAAGCCAACTCTACACAAATCCTTCCATAAAACAGAAGAGGAGGAAACACTTGTGCATGATTTTATGAGGCCAGTATAACCTTGATACCAAAACCTTGATACCAAAATCTCTCACTCAAAGATACTACAAGAAAATAAAATTATAGACCAATGTGCCTCACAAACATAGACGCAAAAATCCAGAACAAAATTTTTTGATAGTATATATTAATAGTATAATGTACCATGACCAAGTGGAATTTATCCCAGGAATGCAACATTGATTTAACATTCAAAAATCAGTTGATGGTATTCAACATGTTTGATGAAATTCAACAGCCATTCCAGCTAAAACTTTCAGTCAACTAAGAATTGAAAGGAATTTCCGAAATGGATGATGGGCATCTACAAAAACAGAAAAATAAAACACAAAGCAAAACAAAACAAAACTCTGTAGTTAATGGAGAAAGACTAAATTATTTTAACTAAGATCAAGAAAAAGGCAGGTATCCACTCACACTTTCATTCAACATTAGCTTTGTGGTCATAGCCAGCATGAGGCAAGAAAAAGAATTAAAAGGCATAGATTGAAAAGGAAGAAGGAAATTGCTTTTATTTGTAGACGGTAAGATTATACTTAGAAATCTAAAGAATTTGCAAAAAAAAGAGTTACTCAAACTAACAAGTTTAGGAAGATCACAGTGTCAGTATACAAAATATCTTTCTAATCTTTAGATATTTAGCAATGAACAATTTTAATAAAATTTCTTAAAACTATTCCATATACAATACAAATTTACAAATACATTAATAAATATTGCGTAAGACCTGCATACTGAAAACTAAAAATCAATTCAGAGAGAAATTAAAGATCTAAATAAATGGAGAGATATACTATGTTCATAGGTTGAATGACTCAATACAAGGCATCAATTCTCCCCAACTGATATATAAAATCAAAGCAATTTCAATTGTATAAATTGGCAAGCTGATGTCCTAGAATAACCAAAGCAATTTTTAAGAGAATAAAGTTGATGGTCTTATACTACCTGATTTTAAGACTTTCTGTAATATCATAGTAATCAAGATAATATGGTACTTGCAAAATAAAATATGTGTGTGTGTGCATAAACAAAACCAAATAGAGTCTAGAAATAAACCTATACATATATAGTCACTTGATTTTTGTCAAAAGTGCTGAGTCAATTAAATTAGGGAAAGAAAAACTTTTTTAACAAATGGTGCTGGAACAATTAAATGGTCATATAGGAAAAAATGAATATTGTTCCTCACCTCATACCACATGCAGAAAAAAGTAAACTCTTAAACTATAAAGCACCTAGAAGAAAACAAAGGAGAAAATATTTGCAACCTTGAGAGACAGGAAAATATTTCTTAGTAAGACAAAAAACCCATAAGCCATAAAGACAAAATTGATAAATTGAATTTTATCAACATTTTAAAATTTTGCTCTTGAAAAAACAACATTAAGGAGATGGAACAACACACTGCAGAAAATATTCACAATACAAAAGTCTGACAGACAACTTGTATCCAGAACATATGAAGAACTCTTACAACTGGATAATTAAAAAAACAAGCTATCCAATTTTAAAAGGGACAAAGGATTTGAACAGACATTTCACCAAAGAAGATATAAAGACAGAGAATAATATGAAGAGATGCTTGACATTATTAGTCATCAGAGAAATTAAAAGTAAAACCACAGTGATATCACTACACACCCACTAGAATGGCTAACATTTAAGAGACTAACTGTATTAATTTTCTGTTGCTATGCAATAAATGCCACAAAATTAGCAGCAATGTTTTTATCTCACAATTCTATAGGTCAGAAGTCCAGACGGATTTGACTGTGTTGTCTGTTCCAGGTTTCATAAGACCAAAATTAAAGTATCAGTCAGGTTGGGCTCTTATCTGGAGGTCCAGGGGAAGTATCGGCTTCCAAACTCATTCAGGTTGATGGCAGAACCCAGGTTTTTGTAGCTCTAAAGATGAGGCCTTTATCTTCTTGTTGGCTGTTAGGTGGGAACCACTCATGTCCTGAAGACTGCCCTCATTTCTTCAAAGCATCAAGATCACATCAAGTCCTTGTCATGATCCAAATATTTCTGACTTCTCCTTCTACCTTCTTCTTCTGCCTCTGCCACCAGCCAGAAAAAGAGAAGAAACAACTTTTTTTTCCCCCACTCCTAAGGGCTCATGTGATTAGATCAGGCCTGCCTGGATATCCTCCCTATTTTAAGGCCAATTGGGCCATAAAACATAACACAATCACAGGAGTGACACCTCATCACACTCACAGGTTCACAAGCAGGATGGAATTGCACAGGCATGGCTAAAGCTATCATCCACAGGGAAGATTTCTTCTCTATCTTTGGCTCCTCCTGAGATGGCTGAGGAACAGTGCTCTTAGCTTCCTAGATGCCTTCTGGTTTAGTTTGGAAAATATATGAGGAGAACCCTTAATCTCCTGGAAGGGTTTTTTGTGCAGCTGAATACTCTGATCTTTGGATCTTTCTGAGGTTCCAGCAAAAGTTTGTATAACTATATCCTCAGCCCTTTCTCTACCCGTGCCTTCAGCATCCATTTCTAAATTGTAGCATCTTTTGACATCTGGATATGCTAACAATTCCCCAATTATCAAGTTCTTGTTCCTGTTTGTTGAACAGTTCTTCACACAATTTCTCTCTCTCCTCTCACATTTTACTAGAAGCAGCAAGAAGAAACTAGGCTGCACCTTTAACACTTGGCTGGAAAATCTTCTCAGCTAAGTGTCTGAGTTCATCATTTATAAATTTTGCTTCCCGTTTAAGTGTTGGAGACAAGTCGGATAACATGTTCCTCACTTCCTTCTGTGCCCTCAGCATTCTCAATGTCTATACTTCTACTAAAAGTCTTCTCGAGGTAACCTAGGCCTTTTCTATCATGCGCCTCCAAATTCTTCCAACATCTGCCTGATTCCAAAGCACATTTCAGGTATTTGTTATCGCAGCATTCACTCCCAGGGTGCCAAATGTGTATTAGTTTTTTATGGCTACATTAAAAAGTACCAAAAATATAGCAGCTCAAAACACCAGCATTTTAATATCTCACAGTTCCATAGGTTTGAAGTCCAGCTGGGTTCTCTAGGGTTTCTCGAGGTCAAAATCAAAGTTTGGGCTAAGTTGGGCTTTTATCCGGAAGTCTTGGTGAAGAATCTGCTGCTTGAATTTGTTGGAACTTCTTTTTATTTGGAAGATAAAATACACTCTACACTTCATAAGGAACTTCACCTGCAGTTCCTTCTCACGTGGTTTCCACCATCTTCAAGTCAGCAAAGGCACATAGAGTCCTTCTCATGTTTCAAATCACTCTGGTTTCCCCTGCTGCCCCCAGCCAGAGAAAATGTTCTCCTTTTAAAGGGCTTATGTGGTTGTTTAGGTCAGATCAAGCTGAATAGTCCCCCTTTTACTGCAAAGCATGATAAAGTCATGGGGTGGCATCTCATAATATTGCAGGTTCCCCCCACCCTTGAAGGGGAGAGGTTTATCCAAGGAGAAGCTCCACTGGGGAGCATTCTTAGAACTCTGCCTACCACCAAACCATTTGGAAGTGCTAGAAATGGTCATTATCTTGACTGTAGTGGTGGTTCACACGTGTACACAATTGCCAAATTCATTGAATTTTACACTTCAAATGAGTACAGTTTATTGTAGGTAAATTATGCCTCAATTAAAGTTTAAAAATTTCACCTAATATCATATTTAAGGATGAAATATTCAAAACATTCCCCCTGATGTCAGAAGCAAGATAAGGATATACGGGATCACCCTGTATATTTAGAATGGTACTAGAAGTCCTAGCTAGTGCAAGAAAGCAAACAAAAAGAAATAAAAGGTATGAAAATATGGAAAGAAATAAGTAAAAATATCACTTTGTGCAAATGACATGATTAGATATGTAAAAGTCCCAAAAGAATCTACAAACACATCATTAGAATTAATAAGATATTTAACAATGTTGCATGACTCAGGTCAATATACCAAAATCAATTGTGTTAGTATACACTAACAAGAAAAATTCGAGAAATGAAATCTTAAAAAATACTATTTCCAGTAGCATTTAAAAATATTAAATATCTAAGAATAAATTAATGTATACAATTATCTACACTGAAAACAACAAAACAGTGCTAAGAGAAAATAAAGACCAAAATAGAGAAATATACTATTCTCATGAATTTTAAGAATCAATATTACTGCAATGTTAATTCTTCCCAAATACATCTATAGATTTAATTCCAATCAAAATCTCAAGGTTTTGAGGAAACTGAGAGGCTTATTATAAGGTTTAAATGAAAAATGCAGAGAATCTAAAATAAGCTAAATAATATTGAAGAAAAAATTTGAAGAACTTACACAAACTAATTGCAAGACTTCTTAAAATGCTATTACATTAATGTGTAATTAGTGCAAGATAGACAAATGGACCAATAGGTCAGAATAGAGAGTCCACAAATAGACCACACAATCATAGTCACTTGCTTTGCAATAAAGATATAACTGCAATGCAATGGGGGAAGAGTTTGTCTTTTATAATGCATAGAGATCCATATGGGCTAAAAAAAAAAAAAAAAAAAAAAAAGCCTTTAATCTTAATCCCTATCCATGCCATGCAAAAATATTAATTCAAGAATAAGCCTAAAGGGAAAAAATGTATAGAACTTCTACAAAACTTGTAAGAGAAAATCCTTATCACCTTGGAGTAGGCAAAGATTACTTAAACAAGACAACAAAGTTGGGCTTCAACAAAACGTTTTTGAGGCTTATAAATGTTATAGCATGTGTTAACATTTCATTTCTTTTCATTATGAAGAATATTACATTTTATTAAAATACTGCATTTTGTTTACTCTTTCAGCAATTGATGGATATTTTTTCCAGTTTTTGGCTATTCTGAATGATGCTGCTATGAATATTTGCCTACAGGTCTTTGTGTGGACATATGTTTTTATTTCTTTTGGGTAGATGTCTCTGAGACTTCTTAAATGTTCCCTTTTTTCCTTTTAGTAGATTTTTTCCATTTAGTAGTTTTAGAAAATATATAGGTTCGGTTCCAACTTGAGCTGGTTCACTGGTTTAAAAAAAAATCCAATTCAATTAGAAAGTTAATATTTGGATTCACTGTGGAATTTAGCAAATGAGTATATTCATCCTAGTTTCTGATTCATGTTCCACTTTAGTTCCTGTCCCTGATGGCAACTTAAAAGTTTGTAGCAGGTTCTGTGCTGGAAATAAAGACAGATTAGAGTACATGGGGTGATGGGCTTATGGAGGGAGAAAACTCATCTCTATATTAAACTCAAGCTTTGCAGTTAAATCACCATCTCTCCTTCATCCATTGACCCACATCCTCATAACTATCCTTAGGTACAGGATTTTATTTGTTTCATAAAATCTCCCACAGTTATCGCTGTTAGAAGGTTGTGGATTATTGCCCCGGAGGCCACCAGGGGTAGGCTTTCAGTGTGTGTGAGTCAATGAATCAAGCTACAGGAGCATAATTCCATCTGGCTGCAAGGGCAGGGGTATCTCCTCTGGGAGGACAGTTGTGCCCCTGGGAAACTAGAGCTGGCAAGATCAAGGCTGGTCCTTCCCTCTCTTGACCTACTGTCCTGAAGTCATTGCCCTTATTTTAATGCAAGCTCCGGAAGGGTAATTTCCTATACTAGTAAAAGAGTATTTACAGGTAAAGGAAAGATGATTGTAAAAAACTCACCTAAGTCTGGCAGATTTTGGTTTGTAATTTCAGAGATATCTGCTGTATACGTCCTATCTTCCAAGCAATGGTGATCATTTTTGGGTTCTGGTATAACTTAAGATGGAGAGAGGTGGCAAATGACCTCAGAAGTAATATTTGTGTTAACTATGGGTGCCCACAGGTATACTTAATTCAAGCTCAACTTATAAAACATTGAAAGTCACTCTCTCAGCAGACCTTCCTCACTTTCCTACTAAATTTCTACCACCTCCCCACACATCACCACAAGACAGGATGAGAGAAGGGAAGATCAGAGGGAGCATTACTGGGAAAGATGGATTTATGGGCTTGCTGCAACCCTCCTGCCTTCTCCTTGTAAACTTCTGGCTTCTTATCTTCAGTTTCTGAGATGATTAATTTTATGTGTCAGTTTGACTGGATCACAGGGTGCCCAGATGTTTGGCTAAGCATTATTTCTGAGTGTTTGTCTGTGAGGGTGTTTCTAGATGAGATTAGCATTTGAATGGGCAGACTGAGTAAATCACATCACCCTCCCCAAGGTGAGTGGGCTTCATCCAATCCATTGAGCGACTGAATAGAACAAAAAGAGGGAGAAAGGGAGATTTCATTCTCTGTGCCTGACGGCTTAGCTGGAGCGCTGGTCTTCCCTGGCCCTTCGACTAGGACTTAGACCATTGGCCCTCCTGGTCTCAGGCCTTTGGACTCAGATGGGAACTATATCACCAGCTTTCCTAGGCTTCCAGTTTGCAGATCATGGGACCTCCATAATCATGTGAGCTAATTCCTCATAATAAGTCTCTCTCTCTCCCCCCTCACTGTCTTTCTCTCTCTCACTGTGGGATTTAGCCCTCAGGCCATAATTTGCCAATCCCTGAACTATAGGATGTTATTTATTTATTTATTTGACCTCAGGTTCCCAGAATCGGACTAATCATAACCCTTAATTCATGACACACTATCACCATTAGTTGATAATAGCCTTCTTTTATTTGCATTGTTAATTTTAATAATACAATGAACACTAGTAAAGTCACCACCCACTCAAGACCTGGAACATTATTAACAAAACTTACCAAGGTCTGGTGAGTATGAGTTCACCAGGAGGCGATGGCTTTCCAGGCAGAAGGGACAGCACAGGCAATGACATGAAGACATGAAGTGACCATGGGAGCAGAGTCATTCTTTTGACCTACACGAGACATTTAGTACAGCCAGAAATAATCTTTTGGGGGTTAATCCATGATATATGAGGTTTGTTTTCTTTTTGTATTAAGAATAACTTAGATCAGGGTCAACAACTACTGCTGGCAGACCAAATCCAGCCCAAAGCCTGGTTTTGTAAATAAAGTTTTATTGGAACACAGCAACGTGCATTCACTTATGTACTGTCTATGGCTGCTTTCACATGACAAGAGCAGTGTTGAGTAGTTGTGACAGACACCATATGGTCCCCACAACCTAAAATATTCACCATTTTGCGCTTTACAGAAAGTGTTTACTGACCCCAGACCTAGACAATTCTAATGAAACACTGCTCAAACTGGGAAGCGGGGCAGGATGATCAATTTGAGAAGCTTGTCTTCCACACCCTCCAGTCTCCTTCTTCTTCTCTCCGTGCTCTTCCCGCAGGTGGGTCCTCAAAATTCTCTCAAGAAAAGATTTGCCCTCAGTTATTTATACCTTGATGGGAAACACGTTTGAGGCTTGGTGTGACCACTTCCAGGAACAAATTAGGCCACGCCTTTAAAATCACAGACCTCACTAAAGAAAGCAGTAGTAAGAAGATGGGGACATTGCTTGGGGGAGAAGGTAGGGTTCCTTCCAGAGTTCCCTAAAGTTACATCATGCAGGTCGCTTCTTTCTTTAATTCTGCATGCAAGAGCTATCCTGAGAATAACCTAATAACAGGTGTCCTTCAAAATTCCACCAGTCTACCTCCAAAATACATGCATTCAGTTCCCTAACAGTTTTATCCACCAAGAACATAGCTAAGAGCCAGGAGGTAAACCAAAAAGCCTTCTTGTGCAGCCCAAAACTGGATATTACCAACCCAATATACTAGAGTACAAGGAAATTACATCTAGGCAATTTACTCTTAAATTTATATACAATTCTAACATGAGGATCTGGCTTATAAGCTTTTATCAAGAACCAACTCACAAAAACTCCCTCACTAACTTCACCCATTCATTTATCATATATTCACACATTTACTCATGCCACCACAAATTTGCCCATGCCACTTAATATTTACAGAACAATTTACAATCTAATCCTTCGATATACTTGAGCTGGCTTCTATGGGAAAGATAGATGGGTAAGACAGTTCTCCTGCCCTCAAGGACATGATAATCCACTGGGAATGTCAACCACTGACCCCCGACTCAAAGCAAGAAGGGGAAGTGCTTAATAAAGGTAGAAGAGAGTTTCTGTGGGAATGTAGAGGAGGAACAAAGTCTGACTTAAAGGTGTGAGCAGAGCCTGGCAAGGCACGCACACAGTCAGGTGTGAGGAGTAAAAGGGCAAACAGAATAATCATGAAAGACAGGGTGGACGCAAGACCACAGGACATTCACACATCCTCCTGCCCAGGTTAGAGCAGTGGGGGCTTCCTCTGTACCTCCACCCCTCCTTCTTCACCTGCAGTCTTTCAAAAAAGAGCAATCTTTCAAAATATACATCTGATCTTGTCATGCCACTGCTTAAAACCCTTGAGTGATTCCCTATGGCTGTGAGGGTCTCAGCCCAGGCTACAGAGCCCTGCAGGAGCAGCCCCACCCTGTCTATGGCCCTGCAAGCGCCCCTGGCCCTCTAGCCTTGCCTCAGTGCTCCTCCCTGAGCCATTCCTCCATGACCTGTTCCCTTCGGCCTTGGGGTGGCACATTTAGTATTAGGATAAAGCTCCCTGCCCTTGACAAACCCAAAAAGCATCAAAAACAGCGTAGTGCAAGACAAATGTTAATGTTTAGGTATCAGCCTCTGAGCTCCCAAGCTTCCTTTTTAGAAGGCAAAAAAACAAAGCCTGGCATACAAAAGGCACTCCAAATTCCATATACTCTAATTTAGGAGGCAAGGAAGAGTGACACATTTGAGAAGGATTTTTAACCAAAATGGCTAAATCATTTAAAGTAAGTCCTGGTGTTTAAAAGAATAAGCACCCACCTGAAAGTTTTGGCTAAACCACACTAATTCCCCCAGGCTTCTGTACTCTTCAGCCTTCCTCTGAGGCTGGATGCCCTGGCAAACCTGTTTGTATTCACAAAAGCCTCCTTCCCCACGCCGTCTCTCCCCCGTCCCTCTGCCCAGCACTGCCGATACTGCTGAGTGCAGCAGCTCTTTCAGCCCAGGCGGAAGAGAGTTGATTCAGGTGGGAAATGAATTGTGAGAACAGATGTTCTCAAAATCAAGTACCTGGTTTCATGCAAACATTGTCAGAAATAGACAATGAGAGAACCACAGAGGACGTGTAATCGACACAGAAACCTTGTTTCTAAAACAAATTTCCAAGCCACCCACAGGCCTGCAGTGAGCCTCCAGGAGTGTGATTCAGAGACAGCCTGAGACACAAGCAAAATACTCCACTGCCTAAATTATACCTTTTTAGAGATACCAAGAAGTTCTCCCCCCTCTCAAGTAGCTGGATCATCCTAAGGCCGAAACACTAGAAATCTCACAATTAAAAATTCACTCCTTTAGACTTTCTCTAGTCCATTTTTAAAAGATGGGGGAAGGAGTTGTCATACTTGAGCAAGATAAAACACTAAACTAAAATCATACAAAGTACTAGATAACAGTAATAATAATCTTTTATGTTGATGTAGCTTCCAAATTTCCTAGGAAGTGGGTAAAATAAGCATCATTTACCCACATTTATAGATAAGGAAACTGAAGCTCAAAGAGTAATGTGACTTGCTCAAAGATGTAAAACAAGCTGGTGCAGAGACAGAGCAGAAGCAAGTCCCCTGCCGCCTAGCACAGTGCTTCTGCAGAGGTGGCAGCAATGGCAAAGCCAAAGGGGGATGGGGAGAGGGTCTTCAGCTCACTAAATAATGGCAATCAACACTTCTTTGATCTACATAAAGGGTTTCTTAATTGTAGATAAAGTGCTTGCTTTGTAAACTGCCCCATCAAGACCCCACACGCCCACCTCCAGCCTTCTGAGCAGATTACCCCTGTAGAGGCTGGATCAGGCAGGGACCACTAAGTGCCAGGTCCACAGGGCCCAGAGGCAGGAATGGAGGGGGAGGAAGCCCAGGAGGGAAGCAGAAGGAGCAGATGGCAGGATTATGTCCTGCAGGCTTCTCCAGGGTTGTAACAGTCATTGTGTTTCCTCTGTGCCAGGTTAATTCACCTTGTCAGAATCCTCATAATTGTCCTGTAAGTAAATATCACTTAATTTCTGTATTCAGGGGGAGAAAACTGAGCCTCCAAGAAAAGCAACTTGCCCGAGACTGTATAATATATAAGCAGTATTTGAGCTCAGATCCTGGGCTTTCCACATCAGGTTTAAGCCAGAAATTTCATTTTTATTCCAAGAAACCAAGAGGACGCTCTATTCCACACCTTCTAGTCAAGTATATGATAAAAATTGTAAAAGAAACAGAAAAGAAAAAAAAAAAAAGATTGGGCTGAGCATGGACTGAAACCTGATTTATTTCCTCTAAAATATTACAGCCACCGAAGCCACAAAGTCACATCTCAGCATTTGTAATCCCCATCGTGGACTCTTCCCCCCACTGGGACCCAGGAGCATGCAAGCGAGCAGAGGAGACATGTGCTATACACACACACACCCTTCCTTACTGTCCCATTGCATCTAGCCTCCCAGTGCACACAGACGCCATGTGTACAGATTCCAGTGCACTGCACGGGAGCTTAGGAAGGCTCAAAACAAGCACAAGGTAAGCAGGTTGCATCTCCGGTGGAGTAAGACAGCCTCAGGAGCCTACGCTTCCTATTTGAACCAGAACTTACTTCAAACACAGAAAGAGGACAGTGGCATTCTAAGAAATACTAACAACCAAGGAATCCTACCATAGGCTTTCTTACCCATATATTAGCCAACCACTTCCACTAAACATTGCTGTGTTCTCCTAACTGCAGAGACATGTATCCAACTTTCCAATTGGCCCCTACTCTTTTCACTTAGGTTAGTAGGAAAAGCACTGAACAAGGAACCCTCCAAAGAAATCATCCTCCCAAATGTTTCTCAAGAATCCTTCTCTCAAATGAAAATGAAGTTCACACAAAAATCATTACATAAATATTTATGACAAATATTTAATGACAAAAACTAGAAACATCCAAATATATTCAACTGGTGAATGAAAAGACACACTACCTGACATCCTTACCATGGAATACTACTGACCAGTAAGAAGGAATGAATGTGGACACACACAACAACACGGATGTAGGTGTGTTATGCCAGGTGAAAGAAGCCATCCTCCAAAAAAAACTATATGAAAATGTTTTGAGACAGACTCCATCTTGGTGAACAGAGGCACAAAGAGATTAACCACTCCTTGGAGACGTCAGGGCTCAACCTTCAAGGGGCATAGCTGCAGAGCTTACAGCCAGCAAGAAAAGGCAATATTCAAAATCCGCCAAAGATTCAAGTAAAACAAGGCCATTTTCTCCTTCCACCCTGGGCATTCACAGAGCAGAAACACAGGACTAAATCAGGCAGCGGTGCACAACAGCTGCATGTGAGGGTCCTCTGCTACTGTTAACCCCATATTGACCTACTTGACAAGCCCAGAAGTAGAAGTTTGCCTTGACTATAAGCTGTAACTTATTGTGGTCAATAACTAACACCAAGAAAACCTGCTGAGCAAAAATTAGATTTCTTTTTCCATCTCATGGTGACTGAAGCTATTTGTATTCAGAGTAATTTGAATTCAAAGTCAGCATAGAAAATGGAGGGGGGACAAAACAGACCTGTATTACAATTCATTATTTAAAATGTATCAGAAATTATGAGAAATAATTCAACTATTTCAGCTAAAATGAAGCTAAGCTAGACCTTGGCTACAGCCCAATAGGCCTGCTGCCCTTAATCTATTTTTTTTAAATCCCCTTTTAAAAGGAAATTTTATTCTTGGCATCATTAGATTGTGCCAGTCCCTTGTCCTGGCCTCAGCCCAGCACTTTCCAAAACACAAGACCCCCAAATGGAAACTGGCAACAACCATGTTCTTTTCCAAAGCTGCAACTATAGTCAATGCAGGACAGTATATATCAATTATCTTTCATGGGTTGGTGCTGACCTGGGTGAGTGGGGGGACCAAGAACTTCATGTACTTCTTGCCCCATGCGTGAAATACCTTTCTCCAAAGAGAAAAGGATGAAAGACAGCATAAACCCAAGAGCTAAAATTTCTCACCAAGGTCAGAATATGAAGTTTAAAACCAGTGGTTCTCAAGCTCTATTGCACTTCAGAAGCACTCAGGATGCTGGCTGAAAATTCAGACTGTTCAACCACATCCACAGAAGTTCTGCATCTGTAAGTCTGGGGTCTCAAGAATCTGCAATTTTAACAAGCTTCCTACCCATGCCAGTAATTCGGATACTAATGGTGCCCCAACGATACTTGTAGTCCTCCACCAACTAGTGTTTCCTCAAGCAAGAGGACCACTGCCAAGAATGGTCAGGACGAGTCACATAAAAAGGACAAGCACCACTAGGGGTAAGTTAGAAGTGCTTCTCTTGTGAAACCAAATAAAACAAACCAGAGGACCCGCCTTGAGGGAAACAAGCAAACATCCCCTCCTTTCCTATTTCCACCAATTTCAAACATTCAAGTCCCCCGTCTTATCTCTTTGATGAAGATGTCCTGTGATATGGGAAAGGTCAGTCTCTGGGCCTGCAGCTAAGAAAATATTTGCAATAGGAACATAATGGCCAAGAGAGGGGCCAAGTGGGAGCTGCAAAGGGCAGGTCTGCGGTTTGCAGATGCCACTGTTGGTTTGTTGCTGCGTGGAGCACCCTTGGGTTTTGGCTTTGAATGAGGGGAGTCCCCAGGAGGCCCATGTAATTGTGGGAACGACTGTGGAACTTCTCTGCAGGCTGTGGGAGAGGAAAAGAAGGCTAGAGGGCTGCTGAGATGGCGCCAAGGGCACCGGCAGCCATCTTCTAAGCCGCCATCAACTTGCTGGATGACACAGCTTCCTCTTTTCTGCCTCAAGGTTTCCCCGGCAACAAACCCATGAGAAATGGCAGGAAAATTTCTCCTTGAAATCTGTCCTAACAGATCACCACACAAAGGGAAGAAGGGAGAAACCAAGGAAACAATTCTTGTGACAGTTAAACCCAAAAAAAGAGAGGCAATCTGGTAGTTTCTGTCCAAGCAAAGGAAATTTGA
Organism: Daubentonia madagascariensis; assembly: GCA_023783475.1. Classification (NCBI taxonomy): domain Eukaryota; kingdom Metazoa; phylum Chordata; class Mammalia; order Primates; family Daubentoniidae; genus Daubentonia; species Daubentonia madagascariensis. The sequence continues at coordinate 18,417,636 of JAKFHU010002573.1, read as the reverse complement.
GCACATATGGTTTCACTTATGAATATTTTGGGAGCATTTTGGTTTTAGGCTATGTGAATTGTTAGTCAACATGAGTAATAGTGGTATATATAACATGCTTAACACAATGTCTCTCCTGAAGCAAACCCCCTATGGACCAGTGGGTCTCAACCTCGGTTGCATGAGGGAATTACTTAGGAGATTTAAAAACAATCATGCCTGGATCCCACCTCCAGAGAGTCTGATTTAATCAATCTAAGGTGTTGTCTTGGCATTAAGAAAAAATTTCATTATCTCATTCAATTCACATAACTCTGAAAGTTGAGTATCCTAAACCCCATTTTACAGGTGAGAAGCTAATATCTTAGTGGTGAAGAGATTTGTTTAAAGTTATTCATCTACAGTATAAGCAATATATATATATATATATATAAATAATATAAACATATAAGCAACATAAAAAAACTCAAACCTGCATCTGTCTGATCCCCAGATATTTATCCACTATGGAGATATTTAGATATTTGTCCACTATGGCAGTATCTAAATATTCCTGTTGGAGATATTTAGAGAAAGAGGGACTTAGGGGTTGGGAAAAGAAAAAGAAAAGTAAGTGTAGCAGGTGTAGAAATTTGAACAATAAAGACTTGTGAGAAATCAATTAAGGAAGGGAGAGTAAACCAGTCCCTAAACCAGCCTTCTAGCAGCTTCTATGAGAGAAGGAGCACAGCAAGGGTATTCCTGTGAAAGTATGAATTTTGTCTCCTAAATGACTGGATTTCTTTGCGTCTCTTCATATCCGCAGCTGCCATCCTACCCCAAGCTACCACTTTCTCTCACTTCAACTACTTTAACCTAACTTGCATTCAGTTGCTTACCACAGAAACCCATCTACATGGCTTAACCAAATAAATGTCTCTATTTCTCAATAAATAAGGAGTCTGGAGGTAGGCTGTGTAGATTGGGGCAGAACCTACAAAATTGTCAGTGCCCCAGGCATCTTCGGGGTGCCTCAGTGTGAGATTTTCTCCTCATTATCGTCCCCTGTGGATGTAAGGCGGTTGTTCTACCTATAGTCTCAGGTTCAAGTTTCACAGAGAGAAGAGGGGCATAAAGAAGGAACAGGTGGCATCTACATCAGGAGAGCCAAAACTTGACCAGAAATCTTTAGCATATTTCAGCTTGCATCTTATTGGCTAGATCTGTGTCACATGGTCATCCATAGCTGCAAGGGAGTTTGAGCAGATATAGTTTTACCTTTTAGGGATATTCATCTAAATGGAATCAAGTGGCATGTAGTCTTTTTGTCTGGATATTTTCATTTAGAATTATGTATTTAAGAAATGTCTATGTTGTCGAATGTATGAGTAGTTTGCTCTTTTTATTGCTAAATAGTATTTCACTGTATGGATATATGACAATCTGTTTACCTACTCACCTATTGATGGATATTTTGGTTTTTCCAGTTTTTTTGTGATTATGAATAAAGCTGCTATGAACATCTAAGTAAAAGTCTTTCTTCAGACATCTGTGGTTACTTCTCTTGGGTAAATACATAGGCACGAGATTATATATTTTATGATAAATGTGTATGTTTAATGTCATTAAAAAGAACTACCAAACTCCTTCTCAAGGTACCTGGACCATTTTGCATAAGCACCAGCAAAGTATTAGAATTCCAGTTGCTCTAAATTATAGCAAAAACTTGGTATTATCAGTCCTTTTAAATTTTAGCCTTCCTAGTGAATGTGTCATAGTACCTCACCATAGATTTAATTTGTCTTTCCCCAATTACAAAGTTGAACACCTTTTCATGTGCTTATTGGACATTCTTATATGTACAGTATTTGGAGGAAGCACTTGTTATATTTTTCCCATTTTAATAGAGTTGTTTTTCATTTTATTATTGAGTTGTAAAAGATCCCTATATATTCAAGACACAAGTCCTTTCTCAGATGCATGTTTTGCAAATAACTTTCTCCCAGTCTGTTGCTTGAATTTTTACATTTTAGACAGTTCTCTCAAAAATCAAGTTTTAGTTTTGATGAAATCAAACTTAGCAATTATTTTATACTTTGTACTTTTTATATTATATCTAAGAAAGCTTTACCTAACCCAAAGCAATAGATTTTCTTCTTTTATGATTTTAACTTTTACTATTAGGTATATAATACAGTTTGTGTTAAACTTTGTATATAGCGTAAGGTAAGTGTTGATGTTTTTTCCATTTGAATATCTAATTGTTTCAACCATTTCAACCATTTGGTGAAAGCCTATCCTTTCCCCTGTTGAATATACATGAGCACCTTTGTCAAAAAAAACTGACTATATATATGTGGGGTCAATTACTGATTCTCTTCTGATCCATTGGGCTAAATGTCTATTTGTCAATTGGACACTGCTTTTATTACTGTAGCTTTACAGTAAGTCTTAAAATCTGGTTGTGTGCATCCTACAACTTTGTTCTTTTTCAAAATTATTTTGTCTATCCTAAGTTTTTTGTGTTTCCATTTAATTTCACAATCAGATTTATTTCTACACAGATAAAAATCCTGCTGATATTTTTATTATAATTGTGTTGAGTCTATTTTTCAATTTGGTAAGATAAAGAAATGACATCTTAACAATGCTGAGGCTTCAAGTATATGATCATGATTAATCTCCACATTTCTTTAGGTCTTGCTTAATTTCTCTCAGTAATAGTTTATAGTTGTTAGCAAACAGTTCTTATGCATATCATATTTTATTAAAAATTTTCCCTGAGTATTTCATGATTTTGATAATATTGCAAATGATATTATTTTTAAAATTTCAATATCTAGTTGTTCATTGTTAGAATATAGAAATATAGTTGATTTTTTCTCTCTGTGACCTTGCTAAACTCATTTATTAGTCCTAGTAGTTTGGATTGATTGATTGATTGTAAATACCTTTGAATTTCCTACACAGACAATTGTGGAGAGAATAAAATGTTTTACTTCTTCCTTTCTGACAGATACAGGACCTGCAGTACAATACTGAATAGATATGGTAAGAGTTGACACTCTTCTCCTACTCTCAAATTTGGAGAGAAAACATTTAGTCCACAACCACTAAGTACAATGTTAGAGACTGGACACTATCACACCTTAGTAGTGGAGCTACATTAACCCTAAAGACTATTCTTTAGGTTCAGGACCTACCCTAAGAAACTTAAAAGCAAACCTTGTAAACATCAAACTGATCCTCAAGTAATTTACCAGCACCCAGAACAAATTCTGACACTCAATAGTTTTTAACTTAGGGCAGAAGTGCTATCTCTGATGCCTTCATTTATTTGATAAACGTGTGGTTGGATAGTTTATATAAGATGTGAGTTACTGTTGTTCTCTCTATATTGCCTCTCTTGCTTCACCCCACATTTCCAGCCAGTCATCAAGTCCTTTTTGAAGTTTTCTGGACCCTTTTTTCCCTGGGAAAAAAGGCATAAAATGTTTGAAGTCAGTTTCTATCTTTTGTAAAAGCCACTGACGTGAGTGAATGTTTGGAAAGACAGGGAGAAAGGGGACCGGCAAGAGAGGAGAGGGAGATGCTTTCCCCAGAGTGGGGAGTGGGCAGGGGACGTGGATCCCAGGAGCAGCAGGGCCCTCATGCTGCCCCCTGGTGGAGCTGCTAAGACTGCAGAGGAGGGATGGTCCCGCGGCCCATCTGAGCAGGTTGGCCCCAGGAACCCAGGTCTGCAATTGTGCAGGGCTTCCTGTGCCCTTGAGCTGGCCTAGAAGTTAGACTTGCGGGGCCTCAGGGAAGCAGGGAAGCTGGGGAAAAGAAGGAAATCGGCAGTGAACCTCATGGACCAAGATTAGAGGAACCGCCCTCATCCAAAAGCACCACTGAGTCTCCCGGATTCTTATACATCCCCAGGAAGGGGCACGAACTGGATGAATGAATAAGTCTCTGCTCTGCCAGCTTTGGTGGAGAGGGGAATTCAGTGGGAAAGTTGGCTTGAAGATGCTTCAGAAAAAAATAATCTTAAAATGCCACGGTTTTCAGACATCTCATTCTGTGACTTGTGACCTATACATACTGGTTATGTAGATATTGAAGATCTAGAAATGAGCAAGTTGGACTTGGGGGCTGAACTTAAAACCAACTTTTACATGGTAGCACTTTGCAGACATTCACTAACCTTGTCCAGGCACAATAATTTGGTGTGAGTGTGTGCTTACGTGGTTGGCCTAATGTACAAACCCAGACAGTGATGGCAGATGATGTGTGGCTCACCTAGTACGAACAAGTCCCCTCAACAATACCCAGAGGAGTTCCTTTGGGACTTGATAGGGAGAAATAAGGATTTGGTGTGAAGAGCTGCGCCTGCACAGCCAGAGGCATGATATTCCTCTGAGATGCCTTTGAGTGCCTTCTGCTCTGTGCTAGTGGGGTGGGGGGTCTGTAGCCCTCCTCCCTGGGCAAGCGTCAGGAGATGTTCTGTGCTGAGCTGGCCGAATGTCTATTCTACATTATTCAAAGGCCACATCTTCTGGGAGTTCTTATCCGGTCCTTTCAATTCCTCCACTCCTGGCTGGAACACACTGGATAAAATGAAACTCTTCCTGCTTCTCTGGGTATGTTAGAATTCTTTTGGTGACAGTGGCATTAAATTAAATTAAGCAAAAAAGGGGATTCGTTGCCTCAATTAACCCAGGGAGAGTGAACCAGATGACAGAACAACAGGAATGCAGCCAGGACCTGGGACAGTTCACAGCTGGACTCAGACATCCTCAGGGCCACCTCTCCCTCCTGCTTCTCTCTGCCTGTCTCAACTTCTTCTCTTTCCCTCAGACCAACTTTCTGCAGATGATGGAATATGTGGCAGCCAGTTGCATCCAAACATTTTATCACATAATTTTAACTACCACAGATCCTGCTTTGTTGATCTTTCTGGTCTTAACACCAAAAATCCCAAGGAAATAATTTATTGGACCAACTTGGGTCATGTGTCCACCACTAGCTCAATAAACTGTGCATAGAAGGACATAGCCAGCTAAGAAAATGGCAACCTCTGTGGGAATGATGCAGATGAACGGTGGAATGGTGGTCAGACGGGGGATGAGAGGAGCAGTAGTCAGAGGAAATGGAGGCCGGGGGTGCTGGGCAGATAAGACAGTTGCTGTCCCCTGCATGGAGCCTTTGTATCAACAACACTTTAAATACATATTAGGTAAATAGTAAATTCACCCAGTACCCATAGGCTGAAATACCTGCAAACACACACACATACACACACACACACAGAGAAAATGAAGGCAGCAGATTGCATGAAATTAGTAAGCCTTCTGGTCACTTTCTTAAGACAAATCAGGCCAGAGACCAACATTACTCAAGAATCTTCTCAGAAAGTCTGGGCCCTCGTTTCTATGTCTGCCATGTTAGGGAAGTTGGAATGGCTGACCTCAAGTCCCTTCAGCTCTAATCTTCTGTCTCTTTCAGATAGTCCCACCTGTAAGGAATTAGGCCAGACCCAGGTTGCAATTTCTATTCCAAAGTGGTCATGTTCCTAAATCTAACATTTGGGACCTCTGGTAGAAAAGTGACACACTTCTGAGATTTTCTATCAGGGAATCACGAAATGGGGGGTAAAACCCTCTTCTAATTAAACAGCTGTTAAGCAAATTTATTTACATATGATTTGCCTTTATTAATAAAAATGAATTAAATTACCTCTCTGCTGGGGCAGCAGTGCTTCATTGCATCCAGAGCACCAGAGGACCAAAATGAAATGAAATATTATTCTAAGTTTTCTATCAACGTGAAGTAGACACCAGGAATAGGGTATGGAGGACCATCAAGACACTGGGGAAAAAGGGGTGGGCGTGAGTTCAAATGTTGGAAAGGGAAGTTCAAGTCCACTTCCTGGAAATCACAAAGTGGTCCAAAAGCTGACCGTTGCTCATTAATCAATCCCTTGAAAATCATCCTATTCTCGTTCATACCATTTGCCTTGACGCGGGGATTACAGTAGGTAATTCTGGTTTTGTTCCAAAATTCCTTTTTCAAAATAATAGAAATCACTAGACTAACCAGTGCCATTTGAATTGAACCTCAATTTCAAAAGTTCAAATTCAAACTTGGGCAATTGATAATCCTTTAGGAATTTGAATGATCTAACCTTAGCAACACCAGTGAGCATTTAATGAACTCATACCACGTGCTGGACACAGTCTTATTAACTCCTCTTAACAAAAAAATGAGGTTTATTATCATTACAATGGTCATCAAAGTAGTATGGTATGGAGGTCAGAGCATAGCCCTGGAGTAAGACCTCCTGGCTTCACATCCTGGTTCTGCCAGTTTCCAGCTCTGTGACATGAGGCAAGTCAGTTAGATTCTTTGTCCCTTGGTTTTCTCATTGGAAAAATGGGGATGGATATAATTACACCTACCTCATGTGCTGTTGGGAGATTACGTTAATAAATATAAAGAACTTTTAGCATAACCTGACACTCAGTAAAGTGCCCAATAAACATGAGCCATTGTGAGTAGCTCCATATTATCCATCAGGCACAAGAAAGGATAAGGAATTTGCCCAAAGTCACTCAGGTAGGAAATAGTAGAGCAAGAGTGAGATGTACCACTACACTACACAGTCTCTTGCCATATTTAAGGAAAACTGATACTGCACAAAAGCTACATTTGTTGTTACTGGTGTTGTTGATCATGAAGTGCATACTTAGAAGTACGTTTGGTTTCGTGGGTGCTCCAATATTTTATTTGCATGCCAATTTTTTCTCCACTGATGATCACCATGGCTGGGGATGCTTTCCAAGTGGCCTGGAATTGATGTCAGAAGTTCAAATGATGGAGAAATATTTCTTTAAGGAACTACACACTGGGCATAGATGTCAGCTATTCTTAACGGATTACCAAAGAGCAGCTTTTCCAACGTTCAGTTTATGTCAGAGTAGATAAATTCAGTAGGGCTTTGAGATGCCCTTAAAAAAAAAAAAAGGAAAAGGAAAAGAAGACGCTCAGCTCAGAGAAACACTGACGTAGAATAAGTGTTCTGTGGAGCACGTGATTGATGTCAGCGCAAAGTGTAAGACAGCAAAACAAAGCAAGGCTGCTGCTTCCTTCACCTCCGAAGGAAAACTAGGGGAAATTGATGCATCAAGAGGAAAGCAGATTTGCTGGAGGACAGGGAAGAGCTGAATTAGTCCTGGTTTTGCCAAATCTTAAATGAAGCAAATAAACAATGATCACCCCCACAAATTATATTTTCCTCCCAGGAAATTTTTCCTCTGTATCTCTATTTTCTGGCAAGTGAAACAAGAAGCAAGAATCTAAAATGCCCTCAGAGGATATTTCTGTTGTATCTAAAAAACAACAACAACAAAAAAAGAATACAGGAAAGGCATTTGCTTTAAACTACTCTGCACCACAAGGCTTCAGGTTGTAAATTTGAATGGCTTAAAGGTCTGTGCCCCCGTAATACTCTGAAATAAATAAACAAACAAACAAATAAATAAAGTTTGAATGGCTTCAGCTCACCTCTTAAAGCCGTCTGCGTGACTCATTCGTTACTGCCTCCCCTCGAGTCACACTCCATCTCATGTCTCGGTAGGCTGCTCCCGCCACCGCAACTCAGACTGCAAGTCTGCACAGCAGCCTGGGCTCAACATAAATGCCACCTGGATCTAGATTATACTCATTCTGAACTTGGGACCTTAAATCAGAACTCAGGGTTCACCCCTTCCCAAAAGCACTTCCTTATTAAGCCCATTTCATCGCCAATCTGTATCACAAATTGAGACCCACACTTCCCTGCTCGTTCCTCTCCATCCCATGCACATCGAGGGCGACAGTAAAACTGCTCCGCAAGCGGGTAAGTGTAACACATCTCTCATTTTTACAATTAATAATTTGATCCTTTGCCTGTGTTATTAACAAGAACTTAGGTGTGCTTGTCTTCCTCTCTTAAGATGTGACCCTTGCAGTTTACACAGTACAAAGATGATCTTCCTAGAGTATTTATCTACAGGTTAACCACTGACGTCTGTTTGAGCCACTACTGTCATGGCTTCTTGTTGCCACAAAGTGTCACTGTTGGAAATCAGACACATGCAGTCCAGTGCTTGCCCGCTGCTGTTAAGAACCCTCGCTATGGTAGACGTTCCCAGACAGGCTGCTGTGGTTCTTTGAAGGAGAAGAAATCCCTCCCTGACTGCCTAATGTGGCCAAGATTGCCAAGGTTGCAGTTTTTACCATTCAGTTCTGTTCTGTTCAATGTCCACACAGAGAATTGATCAGCTCAGAAATGAGTGAGCCAAGACAGTCGTCCCACACCCACTGCTGGCATTACAAAGTCATGAATACAAAGTGGGTAAGGCAAAATGATGCAGTCTACCACAGCACCAGAATAAACCATCACACTGTGACCAAGCGTGACCATGCAGAAGAGGGAGGTCTAGATATCCACATAGATGCCTCGTGTTTGGTCAACTCAACATTGTATATTAATAGGAATTTGCACAAGGCTTTAGATACTAAAGCTAAAACATTCATAGCCGACTCCATTTTTGCAGTCTATTTATTTCTAAAAACTATTTGAAACCATCCCTAGGAAAATAATCTCAAACACAATAAAAATTTACACAAGAACCAAATGATAATGGCAGGTAAGGGGATAATTGCTTCAGAAATCCTAGGCTATGGGTGATCCTGCAATTGAGCTACAAATTAGCCTTGAACTTCCTGGCAGCCAAGGCAGTGGGAAACCCAATGGCTTGCATATATCCCATTATCTCATAAAAGGACAAAATTCACTTCATTGTAACACATTAACATTTTCCTACATCTAAGAGCTGAGAATGTTAATGTGGTAATAATAATTTGGTCCATTACAAATAAATTTTTTGAAATTTTAAATGATGATAGAGCATGAGATTTTAGACAGGGTGATCATATAGTTTGTCACATAAACCAGCACGCTTTTGAGAGTCAAATGGGGACTATTAATAATGATGTTGGGACCATGATTTTAATTAGAACTATTTCACGCAAACTGGGATATATGTTAACCCCAGCTCTAGAACATGTGATAACATTGGGTTCAATTGGGTTCAGCACAATATGCCATTTCTTTTCAAGAGACATGCTGAAAAATTAGGTGTAAACCCCAAAATCAACCACTATACTTCCCATAAAAACCTGTTAGGCACTTACCTTAGAAGATGGGAAAGTTGTAATTGCTTTTATATAGTCATCTTAAGAATATGGACATTCATCCAGCATCAGGACCAATTCGGATGACTCCAGATACCTATCCAAGAACTCACAAATGTCCCTGTCTATTTTGTTTTAAAGTGCAAAATGGCTACACCTTTCCCAACTGCCATTTCCTCTTGAATAAATGTGGACAAACTTTTCTCCATGTTTAAAGCCTAGTATTAGGAGAACTGTCTTCAGTTTCTCAATGTAAATGGCCTGCTAATAAAATGCTTCTGAAAGCCACATTGTAGCCCACTCTGGAAAAGCAGAGACTGCCTAAAGATTTACAAATTACATTAAAAATCCAAGCTGATTCTTCTGCCCCATGATAGCTGCAATCGATTGAATGTTCATATTTTCCCAAAATTCGAATGTTGAAATCCAAACCCCCCATATGATAGTATTAGGATAGAGGCCTTTGGACGGTAATTAGATCATGAAGGTGGAGCTCTCATGAATGCGACTAGTGCCCTTGTAAAAGGTCTCCAGAGAGCTCTCTCACCCTCCTTCCACCAGGTGAGGACACGAGAAATCCTCATTCTGCAACCCAGAAGAGGCCCTCACCAGAACCCAACTATGCTGGCACCCTGATCTCAACTTCCAGCCTCCAGAACTGTGAGAATAAATTCCGTTGTTTATAAGCTACTCAGTACATGGTACTTTGTTATAGCAACTAGAAATGACTAAGACAACAGCATTTCAACCTCCTTAGATAAATTACATTGTATTTAATTAAATTAGACAAATGCTACAATAATAATGGATGGCATTTACTAAACACTTACTATGTTCCAGGCACAGTGCCAGATACTTTACCTACATTTTCTCATTTAATTCTAGGAGGAATTGTATCTCCATTTTACAGATGAGTATACTGAGGATGAGAGAAGCTAAGCAACTTGTCCACTGTTGTGTGAATGGTAAGTGGCAAGATTAGGATTCGAACTCAAGTCTGCCTGATTCAGAGCTTAAGCTCTTAACCACTGCATTTGCTCCTCAATCATCTTTCAGCCCTTCTGATCCAGCAGGAAGTAGCTTAGAACAAAAAATGTTCAAGGGAAAAGACTCATAAAGGGGAATAAAAGAGATCCTACGCAACCCTTTCCTTTTGTCTTCCTAAGAAAAAGGCCCCAGAGAAGGGTTTCCCAAGGGCCAACCCAAGAGGTGACCTCAGTGTCCATGTCACCTTAACCACACAGGAGCTCTTAGTGACCCTACTCCAGGCCAAATTCTCTTCTTTCTTCCAACAACAGGAGCATATTCCAAGGTCAAGGCTAGGACCTCATCCTTAGAAATATTTATTGTTTATGAGCTGGACCAAAGAAACGCTTTGGGAAGGTAATGCAGTTAGAGAATTAAATTACAGAATACTGAAAAGGTCAAGTTCTTAGGAGGAGGTTTGCTAAGATAATTGGATAATGACATTCTACGTAAAACAAGAGAAGTCTGAACATAAAAAGGTACGTGGGATAGGCTGAGTGGCTAACTGCAGAAAATGACCACCACCTCCTCTTTTGATTAGTAAAGATTGCAGAGTTTGATTTTCATTTCTGAGCCACACAATTTCAAGGTTTTAAAATCTAGAGTCTCAAAAGACCATCAACCACTCTTGACCCCATTTATTCCAAAAAGATGACCCTAGAGGATTAGGGGCTAGAATTGATTTGCAGAGAGCCCTTTCAGATCATGTCTGATTTATTCACTGCCATAAGAAATTAAGCCAAAATGGTAACAAGACTGTAGATTCTGCCACACTGCTGACACAGATGTTTCAGGAGCTTCTCCAGATGCAAACTTAAAAGTCGTTGTTCAGAAGAGAAGAAGGAACCGGCATGTGCATACTCTCATGTTCTTCTGATGGTATCATTCACAATATGCTGCACACTGGAAGCTCACAGTCATCTTTATCCTCAGAACAAGAGTGAATAATGGTGGCAAGGAAGTTGCCAGCCTATTCAGTTTTGAGCTGGCTGACGATGGAGCGGAGAGAGAAAGGGCTGCTGTGCCAGTCCACGTAATTAATTTAAAACTCACAGATCTCTACTCCCAATCCTTTCATCCATTCTCCAAGAGAGGCAAACAATGGGAAAAGTAATAAGCACATATTGAGCCGGTTTCTGGAGACATGACAGAAACCCAACTTAAACCAGAGTAGGGGAGAAGGGGCAGGATTAACTTATAGGTGTAATTCAAACTGCAGTGAGAGCAGGCACAGAGCTGCCTTCAGGGCTCAGATCCTTTCAGAGCTCTTGTTCCTGCTTCTCTCTAGAAGTCAGTTCCACTCTGCTGCACACCAATCCCTTCCACGAGGCTGGAACAATGGCTGCTAATGGATCTTGGCCCAAAAGTTTTCTAGCTTTAGTAATGTGGCAGATAATTTGCAAATATTACTGCAGTAATACCTTCTGTCCCCAAATACCTTTTGCGATATGATTTTGCTCTCCTTCCAGCAAGAGGTGGAGTAAATTCCCCTTTGTCTTAAATCTGGGCTGGCCCTTTAATTTATTTTGACCAAAATACAATAGAAGTAGTGTTGTTTGATGTCTAATCCTCAGCATAAGAGGCCTTGAGCTTTCATTTTTGCCCTCATGGCTTTCTCCCACTGTATGACAGGAAGCCCAGGATGAGCTTATGTGGAAAGAGAGGCCCAGACCAACACCAAGGCCCTAAATATGTCAGTGAGGCCATCCTAGACACCCCAGCCCCGCCCAAGCCATCAGCTGACTGCAGCAGCATGAGGGAATACAGCTGAGACCAACACAAGAACCACCCAGGTAACCCACAAAATTGTGAAAATAATGTCATTGCTCTATTAAGTTACTCTGTTAGGGGGTGGTTGTTACACAGCAATAGGTAACTGATACAGGTAAAATGCTTATCTTTAGAACAATCACTTTGCCCGAAGAGGCATGATTATCCTTGAGGATGTCAGGTACCATTGGGCCACATGTCAGAGTGAGGAACAAGGAAAAGCAATTCCCCCAAAAGAAGGGGGATGCTATTCCCAGAAAAGGAAGATGAGTCTGGGAGGACAAATAAATGCCTGCTATCATGCTGTAGCACTTTACAGTTAGTAAATATTTTGGTTGAATATTCACAATGCTCCAGTGATATTACACGATCAAATATTCTGCTTTTACTAATGAGGAAACTGAAGCTCAGAAAGGTTTCAAGTCTTTCCCAAGGTCACAGAGCTATTGTGTGCCCAAGCCAGAGCTCAAATCCAATATATCTGAATCTATGTCCAGTGTTCTTCCTCTCAAAGAGAGTCCTGGGATGAGGAGGCAGTTGTTCAGTCCGATAACAGTTATTCTGTCAAGAGCAGAAGAGCAGTGGCTGATCTAGCTTCTTAGCCAATGGCGATGCACGTGGCCAGCATCATGCTCCCCTCCAGCCCAGGGCCCCCGTGACAAGGGATGGGACCCATCAGCCTAATGTATTAATGATATATAGATCCATCACTGCTGCCACACCGTGGAGTAAGCAAACAGCAGGAAGGCAGAACAATAAATCATAAAAATGGGGAGCTCCATTAGATTAAGGTACAAGACTGCTGCTGCATTTAAAAGAAAAATGATTTCAATTTAGACTGAAAATCGAAGCCCCTTCAGTAAGAGCCACCAAGCAGGAATCCACTCTGTGATATCGTTGGGTGCCCCCAGGATGACCAGAGCAGAGCAAACACCCACATGCCCAATCTCTTCATTGCAACAAGAACCTTCAATTTTTTTTTTCCCCTCCCTGAAGAGTAGGTTTTGAGAGTTTGGACTTTCATATATACTGTAATTATAAATTAACAATTTATTTCCTGGGTTTTTATGCATAAAAGACATTTCTAACTTCAAAGTAAACAATCTAATCAGCATGAGATAAAGTGTTACTATACTGAGTTGCTATGATTTCAGTCAAAAGCAAAGAAAAATTTTAGTTTGCATATTTATCTACAGTTAGATTTCACAGACTATTTCTGTTAAGCTTCTTTTAAATACAGAAGAGAGTTGAAGGACTCTCATTAATACCTTCTATGATTTATAAGGGCCCAAGCTATTAAAAAGAAAAAAGAAAAGTAGTCAACACTTTTGGATTATCAAAGATTCATAAATATTCAAAGAATTCTTATATAGAGATACAGGTATACATATATTTATACATATGTATTTATAAAATAGAACTAAAAATTTTACTTAACACTTCCCTTACTGCTGCAAAATCATGAAAGAAATGGTTGTATACTCATTCTTTATTAAAATTGACACTCTGCCCACTTCCCAAGAGAATTTGAAGTAGTTTGTAATAAAATAGTCCTATAAAATAAATAGAAAAATAATATTTACAGCAGTAAGTACATATTTTAAAATCAGAATACAGGAGAAGAAAAAACAAATTAATCAAAATCCATGGCTAATATAATTACTTTGATCAAACAATAAATTAACCTCTGAGCCTCCTGGCAGTCAAGGCAAAAAGGTAAGAATGGGAAGTATATTTCTAGGGACTAAAGCATACCACCACATTAGGAAAAAAAGAAAACTATGAGAAAGAGAGATTTTTGTGTATTTAATATTAGTGCATATCTAAGGTGAGTTAGTGGCAGACTTTATTCTTAAAGTATTGCACTTAAATAAAGAAAATCTGGAACAGACAAAAAAAAGTTAAAATTAAAAAAATGTTACCCATGAACCTGACAGGTAACCACAATACTTAGTATCTTCCATTTAGGAGTTTTTTCTCAGCCTTTTTCCTATGTATGAGGTGTTTTAAAGCTCAATTTTCATCTGAGTGCTTATGCAATTTTACGTTCTTTTTTTTTCACTTTATATTATAATCATTACTCTATTTTATTACTTAATATTGTCATCAGAAATAATGATTGCAAATATTCCATTGCATAAGCATTTCATATTTTACTCAAATAATGCCCAATTTTTGGACATTTTACCAATTTCCCACTATTATAAATAAAACCACCAGAGTAACTTTGTGCACAAAACTGTTTCTGTATTTTATGCAATTATCTTAAGATATGTTCCCAAGAATGTTATAACTATAAATTAGCACTTTTGTTTATTTTATTTCTGGTTTAATTAGGAATCCATATTTATTATGGGCAACTTGGAAAGGCCTAAGTGTGAAGACGGAGGGGAAGGATTACACACTAGCTGTTGACCACTTATCATACATGGTAGAGGCACGGTTTTGTACAGCTGAGGATCATAGCACATCAAAAATGTTGTTTCCTGCTTTATCCACTAACCATGCCTAAATTCTTACCCCACCATTGTAAACTGTTGTTAAATAATGACATCACAACCTTCTGTCATATGGCTAATCACAATGCACTCCTCCAAAGACTACTACGAGCCAAACCGCAGAGGGTCAAGACCAAAACTCTCAATGATTCTTTAGAACAGAGGTTGCACATTGAAAGCAGGTGCCAAATCATGCCCACAGACATGTTTTGTTTGGCTTGCATAATGCTTTTGTATTTTTTTTTTAAATTTGAAAAGTGAGAAATTCCACTTAAAATTTGGACTTCCTGTTTCCCTTTTACAATCAGAAGGTCTGATAATACAGGGCCCACATTCCTCCTCGCAGCAGCAATAGACAGAACTGAGGAGAAGGTGGTGGCTTCGATAGACAAGTACAATCCAGTCACCTACAATCCTCTGCCTGCCTGGACTCCAGGGACATTTGTGTCTCTCTTCGGTTATGGATGTGTTTGGATGGAAAGCGTGGCAGTGTCCAGCATTGGTAAACAAAAAGCTGCATCTACAGAAAGTTGCCTCCTGGGTCTGGAACACAAATGTGTTAAGTACAATGACTGTGGGATGGTTAAAAAGTAACAGGATGACCAACCAAGCATTCGCTGGGTCGCCACAGGCCAGAAAGAGCCTCTCTGACCCAAGCGCCTATGTTGATAAAGGAGATTAGATAGAAGTTATGGCTTCCAATGCCCATCGTAGACATCAAGACATTCATTAATAACATACATCCCTGGTCAATTGTGTCTTGAATTTCTGACTGTGCCATGCTGGCCAGCAGGCTGGTAAGCAGGACAGTCCCTGTATCAGCAAACATTTGCCATAGTCCCAAAGGCCTACACAGGGACCTCCTCCATGCACCTGCAAGGGAAGGATAGACAGACTGGGGGCCTGTGGCCTGTTGCACTAACACTTCTTTCAGATCACCCAGAACATTCCAAGCTGAGTGGACATAACTGTACAACACAGGTACCGTTTTCCTCAGCATACCTTTGCGAAACTGGATTTCAACAAAGCACCCAAATAAGCTAGCATTAGAGACTCACTTTCCCAGGGCACCATTAAATATAGAACTCCCCACAGGCGTACCTATATCAAGAAATCAAATACATGGCACATAAAATCAAAAAATTAAAGAATACCTTTTTTTCCAAATATAGAAAAACCAAAACATACTTTAACATTTCTAAAATCAGGAGGCATCTTCAATTGTACAGATTTAAGGTGATTTCCATTTGAATCGATGGCATGCTTTGTAACATAGCACCTTAGAACTGAGGAAACACTGAATATCATTTATTTTTAAATGTCAACAAAAAGTTACCAACTGTCTTTTCTTAATAGAAACTATCCTTTGTTCCCAAATCCCTATCCCTTCTCGTTCTTTTAAGGTTAAAGCATCTTTCCATTTAAGAAATGCTGTTGCTGGTCAACGATTGCTTTGTAAAAATACCTTTACTAGCAAAACAAAAAGTTGTCAACTCAGCCCAAATATTTCCTTAACTGGCCTATGAAGTCAAAATGCCTGGGAACCACTGAACTGGATGATCTCCACCAGCCCTTCCGGACCTAGTGTTATATGGTGATCTGATTTTTTTATGTGACGAACCCTCTCGAAGTTTCATTTCATCTGCTTCACTCAAGAATTTCCCTTTTTAACAAAAGTGGTCTATCCCAGAAGGTTCACCATGATTTTCCCTTTACTTACTAAAGTCAATGACTGAATGAAGCCCTCCCAGAGCCTCAGAGCCTCCAGAACTACAGATCGTGTGACAAGCCTTTCTCTGTTCTACTCATGCTCCACCTTTGCTACACAGGAATGTCCTAGTAGACATCAAGACTTAAAAGCTTGTTGCAGCTCAGCCCGAGGTTTTGAGACACCATAAATGTGTTGGTTCAAGTCCCAGCTGGGCCATTTACAAAGCCTGTCAACCTCATTGGTACAGCTGACAGTAACACTAGACCCTACCTCATGAAAACACGATTAGGATTAAATAAGCAACTGTGGCCAGGATGCTTGGAAGAGTGCTTAGCACATAGTAAACTCTCACAAATGTTCTGCAGAAACTAATTAACTTCTAAGATAGTTCTGGGTAAAGCTTCAAATGCCCATGACTAATGAAGCCATTGGTTACACACTTCAAAGGAAACACAAATGCTTGTTGGCTGCCATTGTCTCCCAGGAAGGCTGATTCATACCACTGCTCACAGCATCAAATCTGCTCAGTAAGCACAAAAGCTTATCAAATAGCATCTGGTGAATGTTCCACTGAAATGACCCCTTCAGAGGGGTGAGGAGAAAGCAGATCGTTCTTGGCAGGCCGTTCTTTCTGCAGCCCTGAACAGCAGGCATTTGGTTTTCCCTTCCATCCAATGACTCACTCAATCCACAAACATGGAGTGAGTGCTTGCCAAGCTCCAGGTATTGTGCTAGCCACTGGGGATAGAAAGAATTAGACACAGCCCCTGCCCCAAAGGGATTCCTAGCAGAGTGGGGAAAAGGCATCATTAGTGCCAACTCTATGGCAGGGCATGGGTACCACATGTTCATTCAAGCCCTGGCCAGCACATATTGGAAGAAATGGACAATTTCAGTAGACACTTCACATTCTCCCCTCTAGGGAAACTTGGACACCATTTCCTTTGTCAGTTTTTCCTCCATGTATCACCAAAAGCAACACACTGCTGGTAGAAAGGCCTTCTCTCCTGGGGGAATACTAATAATGGGGTAGTGTGGGGCTGCCTCTGCTTCATTACAGCTGTGGTTCTGCCAAGCAATGTGCACATCTTTAGGGTTCTATTTATTCCTCTTCAGGTCACACGGAGAGGACCAGATCGTTTAGCATCCTACTTGTTCTGTCAGGCATTTTTTTATTTGCAAATATAAGGCAAAGTGTGTAAATGGTTTTGCAATGGTGGGTTCCAGCAGCTTGCAAAACTTGGAAAGGGAACAAAAAAACAAGGTTGCAGAGTGGCTGTCTAAAGCAGAAATTACAGCAATAAGCCGACCATTGGCCAAGACTAAAAGAACACGACAGCCTGGGTGGAATGACCACGAAAGGGCAATTGTTTCTCTGTTCTCAAGCCAGATCCGGACCACATGAGCTGACCACTTTTCCCCACATTGTCCCAGCTTAGTTTTTATTTCCAGCAGTCTGTAACAGGACCGCCATGGCGATAGCCAAAAATAATACTGAAGCATCCACTTGCCTTTCGGCTCCTGTGACATCTCTATGAGCCTCACAAACCGCATTTTGGAGACACTAGGTTTGTCTTTGCCATTGCTGCTGCTGTAGGCACAAACATACTTGCCCCGAGAACTCCTTTAGGCTTCCCTTGCATCTCTGAACACATAGAGATTGCCACCTATCAGGGTCTTTCAGAGATTGAGAGAGGGATAAACCATATCTATTTAGTTTTTTAAATTTTGTTTGTGGCTCCTAGAATATTGAAAAATGAAGAAAGGCTGTGTCACAGTTACAAAACTATTAATATAACATATTTACATGCTTTTATTTCACAAACTGTCATCTGATAAAGGGACATAGTTTTAGTATCATATAATGAATGTCTTTTCTCAATCTTGTTAGAGATTGTTCAGGGACTGCATGTACAAACATGTGGCAATAACATCAGAGTCTAATCTTGAGGCCTTTGATGAATGTGAGGCTCTCCTTGCCCCGTCTGGAGATTCCTTTAGCCATGTCTTCCCAGCAAAAAGTGGGCACCTGCTCAGGGAGGAGATGGCAAGAGACCCTGGGAGCTCTGGAAGGGGTGCTATGGGGTCTGTGCTATTAACTCACCAGAGACGTGTGTCCATGTCCCCAGTCAGATGTCTAAACTTCTTTATGTCCCTGAAGCCTGGCCCAGAAGAGGTGTTCCATGAAACCTGGAGGGTTGGGGGGCTTTGTGTTTCCTGAGGAAAACCACACTCCCCAGATTAAAGGGGAAAGACAGGAGTTGCTGTTGTTAGCATGGAGGTACTCAAAATGATACCAAATCTCCCTTGATTGAACGGATCCCTCTCCCCAGTTAGGGAGATCATTACATTTCCCAGATTTGCAAGGGAGTCAGGAAAGGCAGACTGTGGGGCTGTTTTCTACAAGAGAAGCATTTAAATCGGGAGCCTGATCCCTCATGCAGAGGGGAGGTTAATGAGGTCAGAGCGTGGGCACTGGAAGGGGCGGTGAGCAGTGAGGAGAAGGGAGTCACAGGGCCTTGGTATCTGGCACTGTGTGGTGCTCCTCAGAGCACTCAGGGCAGGCCACAAAGCTGGCACTTCCACGGAGAGATGGGAATTTGCAGGCACCGAGCTAAGTTCTGGGCATAATGCTCCCCAGCAGAGGGGAGCCGCAGAAGCAAGATGTGGGACTCCCAGAAATCCAGAGGAAAGGATTTAGCCATCTTGGGGCAAAGTTTATCCAGATCTCCGAGGGGCCAGGTGCCAGCCAACACCAAGGTTGCCTGAATCACATTCCCTGGAGCAGAACTCCCAACTGCCCTGCTCCTTCCCCAATACTCACCCCTTTCTCTCTCTCCTGCTACCGACTGCCCCTAAATCCAGGGAATCCAGTATCAGTGGGGATTGGGCAGGTTTGGCTGCTCAGGAAGAGAAACCTTCCAGTCTCCATTCTCCTAGAGGCTGCACAGCCCTGGCCTTGGGGTGTGACCACCAGAGGACCCACAGGATCAGCATGGGAGAGAGAGGAGCAGGATGGTCACCCTTAGGGGACATTTCCTGTATCTGTCGACTGGCTCAGGGAAGCAGAGCCCCCCTAGGTGGACGTGCCTGACCTGACACCTGTTTTCACATTCCCTCATGGGGGCTGGTGGAGTGGGGTGGATAATTTGGGGTATTAACTTGACTGGATTAAGGAATACCTAGAAACCTGGTAAAGCATGATTTTCGTGTGTGTCTGTGAGGGTGTTTCTAAAGGAGGTTAGCATGTGAGTCTGGGTGGACAAGGTGGGGAAGATCTGCCCTCCATGTGGGCAGGCACCATCCAACCTGCTGCGGGCCTGGAGAGAACAAAAACATGGAAAAGGGGAATGTCTTGATCCATCTGCTGGAGCTGGGATACACTCTTCCTCTCCTGCTCTTGTACAACGACTTCAGGCTCTGCAGCCTTTGGACTCCAGGACTTACACCAGCAGCCCCTTGGTTCTCAGGCCTCTGGCCTTGGACTGAGACTTACACCATTGGCCTCCCTGTTCCAAAGCCTTGGAATCCGAACTGATGAATTTTAATTTGATGCTACCGGCATCCCCAGGTCTCCAGCTTGCAGACGGCCTGTCGTGGGACTTCTCAGCCTCCATAATCGCATGAGCCAATTCCCCTAATGAATCCCCTCTCATAACCTACATCTATGTATATGCTATTGGTCTGTCTCTCTGAAGAACTTTGACTAATACAGGGGGCATCTCGCCCCCACAGGGAAACCAAGGCCCCAGTCATCCCACTTGCCTCAGCACTGCAACGACAGCAAGGGAACATCACACTGAGCCCTGTTCAAGCTAGAAAGCCCTAAACAAGGAAATAATTGAGGAAACAGAGAACCCTGTTAGGACTGCAGGCCATGGAGTCAAGTCTTACAGGTAAATAATAACAGCTGTTACTCTTGCATGCATGCATTCATTCAGCAAATGTTGGCTGGTTTTACTATATGCTTGGTACCAGGTAGGCATGCAACAGAAGTTTGTTGAGTTAACAAATGACTAAATAAGATACCAACTTTGCCCTGATGAGTTAAGAAATGTGAACATGCTTCATAAATCTAATGCCATTTACTCTCCGTTGATTTCAACTGATCTTTACAACAATTCTGTAAAAGAGGTATTATTACAAACAAGAGAGCAAAAAAAGCTTAGAGAAATATTTTTAAATTTCTATCATGCAACAGTTTAACTAGGGTTCAAACCATTTCTTTCTTTTTTAAGGCAGAGCCTAGCACAATGCCTGACACAGAGTAAAAGCTTCTCAGTCAAATACTGGCCAAGTCAGTGGAATAGAACCAACTTCACCATGCGCTTTTGTCTAATCAAATGTCTGCTCAAAGACAAACTATTCCATCAAATAATTCAAGAACCAATCCCTACTCTGAAAGCCAGAAATGATACATTTGTTCCATAAGATGTCTAGAACTTTCAGCAATAGGGAAAATCCTAGCACACCCAGCTTTCCTGTAGGAATGGTTGCATGCTGTTGAGCCTAATATACTGAGATGGAATTCAGCAAAGGACAGTTTTCATATCTGGGAATAGTAGACTTTCAACAGTGGTACTAAAAGTCATTACACTTAATAAAGATATCAAAGCCACTGTAAAAAAAAAAAAAAGATATACAAGGTGACAGGTCAAAAAAACAAATGTCCCAGATCCTTGTTAAGGAAAGTCTTGGCTTATTGTCTCCATGAACCCCTTTCTGTTCAGGATCAAAACCTCTGCCCACACCACTTAATGCCCCAGCAAAATCTCAGTGCCAGGCTTCCTACCATAAACCCTCCCTCTCTCTTACACAGCAAAGAATTTTTGCTAAGGCCACCATTCACCCAAACACCCATACTCCTCTGTCCCAGCATTACACTAAATCTGGAGTAGAAGGCAGCATTGAGCCTTTCCTGGCATTTGCCCACAATAGTGAGACTCTACTCTCCTTTGGTACTCGGCAGCTTCCTCCAGATGTCCATGTCTCTTTACCCATCCACGAGCCAAGCGAAGGGCTGTGCCCTAACTTCCTCCATGGAATCTCTTTGGTCCAGACTTCTTCTCCTCAAGTAAAACCCTCAGGCTCTTATACCACCTGACATGTCTTGGGAATGAGGAGAGAAAAATTAAATGATACAGTGTTGTTTCAGTTATCTATTGCTGGATAAACTACACAAAGTTTATTGGCATACAATAATAATCACATGATGCTCGTAGACTCTGTGAGTTGGGAATTCACAAAGGAAGAGAGAAAAGAGCTCTTCTCACTCCATGCTGATTGGGCCTTCAGCTGGGATGACTCCAAAAGCCAGAGGAGTCTGGAACAGCTAGGGCTAGACCAGGTGCAGCAGGAGTCCCCTACCCCCACCCATGATGGCCTTTTTCATTCACACACCTGGAACCTGGGCTGGGATGGTGGGAGGACCAGCTCAGCTGGGACTGTTGACATGAGCACCGAATATGGCCTTGCCAGCATGGCCAGACATCTCAGGGTAATTGGAAGTTTCATATGGAAGCTGAGGTCTCCAAGAGCAAGTGTTTCCAGCAGCACAATGAGGAAACTGCATGTACACTCACGACCTGGACTCAGAAGCCAACACTTCCGCTGTACTCATTTGTCAAAGCTGTCACAGTCCACCCAGATTCAGAGGAGAGGATAAAGACCTCACCTCTTGATGGAGGAGTGACAAAGAATTCACAGCCATTTTAAAATCACTGCCGTCCTTGCTCTGGCTACACATAATTTCCATTTTTTCCTTCAGGCAAAATATACTCAGCCCTTTCTCAAGACCCCCTAAGAGTTTCATCCCATTATAGTATCAGGCTCAGGCTCAAGATTCTGAATATCATCTTCTAAACCAGGGCAAGATACAAATGAAGCTCTTCAACTTCAGTGTCTTATCTAGTTTCTCTTGATCTGAAAACCTGTTAACAAAAAAAAAAATACTAGTTTTCTGCACCACCCCCCAACACACACACACAACTCAGAATGGTGGAACAGGCATAAGATAATGAATATAAACACTCCCTTACAAAAAGGGGGAAACTAGAGAAACACAGCAGTCATTGATATGTGACAATTCTGAAATCCAGCTGGCACATGTTGCCAGTTCCTTTTTTAAAGCTCATTCCTGTGCTTTGGAATGACTTTCCAGAGCTCTTGGCTCTGCCCTCTGAGTCATCCTTCTTCACCATCAAAGCAGCCCTTGTCTATAGCTGAGTAGTTTCTCCACCTGCCTCCTGCTCACAGAACTTTAGGGGGCATTCAATGGGCTCTTTGTATTTTGTACTGTCTCTTTCCTATCCAGTCCAGTCCAGTATAATTCCTTTAAAAACTTTGTGGGTCTCCTGTGATCAAATTAAAATCTACCCCTTTAGACAGAAGCTACATCCACAAATCTCTTCAAGGTCAACCCTTCTCCTCCCTGGGCTCCCTATGATGCCACTATGGGACAAAACCACTAAAATGCTTAAGGCCAGTGAGGCCCATCCTTAGTATCTTTAGAAGATGTTTGTCTATTTGAAAGCATCTATGAGGTATCATCTTAAACCATTCTGGAGTTTTACCAAAAAAGGGGGAATGAGGAAGGGGTCACAGTCACACCCCTGCCTTCATTTTTACCCTGAGACTACATTTTCCTGACAGTGCCCTGGATTTAATTTTTCCCCTGGGGTTCTTTGTTAGTTTGAGAACATTTTACTAGGTAAAAGACTGTCCAGGGGCCTTTATGTTTGCTCTAAATTCCATTGGAATTCCAAATTCCTTTATGTTTGCACAAACTTCCCACCACTATAAAACAACGCTCCTTTTCCTTTAGCTCCCAGTAACACTGTCCTCATCTCCCTTCAAGGCCTCACAACAGTCTCCACAAGACCCCTCCAGCATCCACCTGCCATCCAGTACCAAAGCCAACGCTACTTGTGTTAGGTTTTTGTTATGGTGACACCCACTTCCAGGTATGACATTATGTTCAATTATTGCTGTATAACAAACCACCCAAAACTTAGATATGTCAAACACTAATTTTTTTACACTCATGGACATCATGGGTCAGGAATTGGGAAATGGCACAGCAGCGTTGGCCGCCCTCTGCCCCACGGTGTCTGAATCCTTAGCTGTGATAACTCATACGACTTGGGAGGCTGAAGTTTGGCACAGCTGGTTTTCAGGATTCAATTTCGAGAGAGCTTCTTCACTTAACATGATTGGCACTCAGGCTGGAATGTGGAAGGCAGGCTTGGCTGGGACTGTCTACTAGAAAACCTATTGTGGCCTCTCCAGCGTGGGTGTCAGGGTTTTCATGTCAGCCCAGGAAAATCTATCTTCTCTTTGTGGCTGTCATGGCAGCTCAGGACTCCAAGAACAAGTGTTCCCAGCAGCTAAAACCTTTTATGACTTAGCCTCAGAAGTCCCATAGCTATACGTATAGTATATTCTATTGTCAAAGCAGATACAACCATGCCTAGATTTGAGAGGAAGGGACACAGACCTCAACTCTCAATGAGAGAAGTGTCAGAGAATTTACAGCTGTGCTTTAAAACTTCTAACAGCATTTATTGCCAAATGTACAGTCAGCAACAAAGATGAAGAAGTTGGAAAGAAAAGGGTCCTTGAATAGTTTATGAACAGAAAAGTTTATTGTTGTCCTTCTGAAAAGATGTGGAGCCAAATCTAAGGAATCCAAAGGGCACAAATAAATCTTCATCTCACAGAGGCAGAAATCAAAAAGAAGTCTTAAGAGGAAAAATCACAAAGGGAAGACAGATTTTCCAAAACATTAAGACCACCTCTTGTCAAAAGATGTGCCACCCACAGAGAGAGGGAGCAGAGGGTCCAGGAGAAAGGGAAGGTAGGAGGGAAGATGAAAGAGTCCTGCGAGTATGCATATGCCACAAGCCTTCCTCTCTAAAGAGAAAAAAGTCGCCAAAAAAGTATGCTTGGTTTCTTTGTATGTATGGTTCAATGTAAGGAAGATTTCATCCTATAATCCTGGAGGAACAAACAAGAGAGTATTCGCTAAGACTTAAGTGATTGACTGAGAGAAAGAATCTTCTCATCAGGAAGGGATAGAATGGAGTTGTAGATCCTTTCAGATGCCTGACACCTACCCTACAAGTACTGCACTGGGGGTTGGGGACCTTGGTCTTAATGTCAGCTATACCCTAATATAGATGAGAACACTGGAGCCCAGAAAGAGGAAGTGAATCACCCAAGGTGATCCCAGGAATCAGTTTCTCAAACTAAGGACCCATGGAACACCAATATTCCATGAGTACTTAGTTGTATTCTTCTACTAAAATCAAATGACAGTCTTGCAGATCACATAAGATTAAGTTAATATACATTTTCTCAATTAATTAGCTTTTTCCCATAATTTTTTCTGAAGCCATGGGTACATTTTACTGCTTTAACATATCTTAAGATATTTGACTTACTAGGCTGACTATATCACAAAATAATATATTTCATGATGTTCCAAAGAGTACCATGAATTCCAGGGACTTCACTGGTGGACGAAGCTTAAGAGTAATCTCACACTGATATCACATGTTTGGAAGTAAGATAAGTCCTCATTCTTTTATTATTCCAGAAGTGTGCCCTAGCACAACACCTCACAAACTGGCACTGGCAAAGGAATAATAAATGGAAAATTTGTTCAATGTGAAGGCAGGGGACTGGCCTCGCTGACCTCAGGAAGCATTTTGGATATTTTACTTAGAAAAAGACTTCAGAGTGATATATAGTAAGAAATTAATGCTGGATATTCTGGATGGGGACACTTCAGAGGTTGTTTTTCTCCCTTTTGGCTTACCTCATTTTTTTGCAACAAACATGTATTCTTCTTGTTCACGGACAGAGAAAAATTATCTAATCAATAGCTCTCTTCCCTTAGCTCCCTTTTTCAAAGTTTTCACAGCCCCAAAGGGAATGGCAGTAGGACAAACATGAGCAGTAGTAGCAGTCAGGCTGCCGTGGGGTGAACATTAAGCGCCCATGCTCTCAGGAGGGGTCCACAGTCTGGGCAGAAGAACAAAGCTCTCCAGACACAGCCTGCTGGGTCTTTTCTGTTTTCTGACTTCTGTGTCCTCTAAGCATCAGGCTGCCTCTGTTACAAGACGCACATACTGTCTTACTCTGGCTTTATTGGAATAACCCCTCAAGATTGCGGGGATTTAAACGTGCTGGAGAAGCAGATCTAGAGATATACCAAGAACTAGCCCTAATCCCACCCTCTGTTTCTTCAGCTAAAATAGCTGTACCATACTCCCAAACCCAGAAGCCAGCTCTCTGCTAGCTGGCTTTATCTACACATTAAAATTATTTTCAATATGTTGTTTTCTGACCCAAAATATGAAAAGCATTTCTACTCTGGCCAAAAATCTCCAAATTGCCTTCTACTGATATTGGCTGATGGCTGATGCAAAGATCTGGCCCACCCAAGGCATCAATATATAGGGTCTTTGGTGGTATGGTTCCTGACAGTAATGTCCAGGGTATACTAAATTTTGAGTCCTAAGACTTGGGTTTGAGTTCTGACTCTTATTACTTACTGGCTGTTGGCCCTTGGGTAAATCAATAAACTACTCAACTTCCTCCTCTGTAAAATGGGGAGTACAACACTCTCTACCACACAAGTAAATGGAGTACTATGAACTCATTAGGTCAGAGACCAAGAAAATCTTAAATGTGCCCCAAGGGGCATTTCAAATTCTTCATAATGCCCAAGTACCTTCATTTCTGAAGGACCTACCCCAACATGGCATCAAACATATTAAATCATAGCTACATATCATAATAAATATAAATATACATGTGCATATAAACAAGTATTCATCATAAAAATATTTTGAAGCGGATTTTTATAATTTTGTCTTTGAAATATGGGCACAAGTTATTTACAATAACTGTGTTTTCCTAATGATTTTCATACATATTCAGGAATTCTTGAGAAGTGGAAAAAAAAATCTAGCCTACAAGTTGTTTTCAAATATAATGAAATTTTTATGAATACTAAATTGAATAATGAATAGGATTGGCATGTTATGTTTGGTAGACAATTCTGATTTTGCAGTTGTCTATTCTTATTATGGAGCCAATGCAATTTTTCAGGTCTCAAATATTTCTGTCAACCCCAGAAAAGATTTTAGGCCCCAGATACTATGCCTAGAATGCCTAATAGTTAAGGTACTGGGTGCCTCAAGAGTGCCCCCAGAGGTGTGTGTGGTACAGCAGTGCCCACCAGGGATGATGATTAAAATGCAGATTCTCGGGCCTCACCCTACACCTACTGAACTAGAATTTCTGGTGGTGCTTCCCAGGAATCTACATTTTTAGCAAACTCTCCGAGGGATTGCTTGCACACCAACATTTGGAAACCGATGATCTGGGGCCCTTGTACAGGGAAGGTAAAAATGGCTGAAAGAAGTTGATAGGAATCTTGTTTGCCGATCTCCCTCCGCGTAACAACCCCTCTTCAGGCTCTCAGCAGGCCAGAGCAACCTGCAAGGTAAGGGAAAAAGAAAGCAGCACACGCGCCTTGATGGAAACAGAATTTCATGTTTATAGAAATAGGATAAGCGATATGCATGCTGCATTCAGCTCCCAGATGTTGAGTTGAGTTCCTTTTTTCAACTGGCGATGAATAATTTATAATTCCATTGTGTTAAATTCAAAATAATAAGTCTGTGTGTTGAAGCAGCACTGAAGTCCACGTTTTAAGGACATACTCATAAATCCTTAAGCACTTTTCTTACTAGTTGAAAAAAACTTATGAAGTGGCTTTTGAGAACCACTGAGCCTGGAGTTCTTCAAAAGTGTGATCTGAAGAGTGTGTGAAACAGAATTATCTGGTACTTGTTAAAGTGCAGATTCCTGGGCACCACCTCCAACCTAATAAACCAAAATGTTAACAGGTGGGGCTCAGAAAATAAGGGCCCCAGGTAACTCATGTGCACGCAAATTTGAGAACTGCTGCTTCCGAATTAACTCACTGCTTCGCTCTCTGAGCCCAGACTTGAGCTGACCCCTGGAGACTGATTTCCACCCTGAGTCAACTCTGTCTTCTAGGTAAAGGTGTGGCCTCCACCAAGAGGTCAAACCTATTCCCTAGTCCCTATTCTCCGGTTTGCAAGCAAAACCGCAAGGGAAATGTCCATCTTTGCTCCCTTCCCAGAAATCTCCCAAGGTATTAAAACTGCCAGCTAATTCCCCCAGAGACTGGAAAAATGCCCAAGTGTCCTCTGGGGCCTCCCACTCTGTTCCCAGAAGACATTTCCCAGCTCTTTCTAAAGACAGAGGCCACCTGTAGCATGTCTGGTGTATTCAGATGCTGCCTGGGAGCAGGGTGGGAAGCACTGTCCCTTGGCCCTTTTATTTCTGACCCACTGGTTTGCTTTGGACAGCCCAGAGTTTTGTCCCCAATTGATTCAACCTCACCTCATTTGTCTGGGTTATCTCGAAACAAATGAAGCAATTTATACCTCATTTCTCAAGATAGTGACTCCTCAAGTGTGACTGGCCACAAAACTATCCCAAGGGCTTAAACCCTCCCAAAAGGGAGCTTAATGGACCCAAAGAAGTGATTTATCTTTAAAGGTTAGTTGGATGTTTACAGGGTTGGTACCATGGGAGCAAAAGCAATTGGTTCTTGCAGGAAGAATGTTTTACTGCACAATCTAGACGATGCTCTTTGGGCCCGTTCACATTGCCTTCACTCCTAAGGGTACGTCTTCTGGTGCAGGGATGCAGATGGGGCAGGAGAGGTCTAGCAAGAGGAGAGAAAAGAGCCAGCCCAACACTGTGTCATCAGCAACAACAATGAAGTAAGTATCTTTGTCTACAGGTCACTTGCTGGAGCTGAGTCATGATTAAAAAAGAGATAACAGCACTTCTTTTAAGATGCTCTTCTTAAAGAGGAAGGAAATCAAAGTGCTATTTAGAATGGGCTGACTGGCCTCGCCACAAACCTATTTGCAAATGCAGAAAACTGAGCACTCCACCCCACAGCCAGAAAAGCTGCCAGTTAGACTCAGTTGACAAACAGCCAAGCCCCCTCCCAACCGCAAGGCCAGGCTGGCCAACTCAGATGCCTACAGAGGCCAGGCAGGAGTATTCTTCACTTCCACCCTGAAAAATGTTCGTTCCTACTTTTCTTCAAACAAGCAAGCCTTCTCCTAACTCTATTTCAGTTTCTTGCTTTAGAGACATGGATCCAGAGAAATATTCCTCTATTGTAAAAAATAACAACAATAGTGCAAGCGTTGTGGTAAAGAGCCAAAGGCTAGGGCCTCGGTGCTGAGAAGGGGGCCCAGGGTGGGGCCCAGGGCAGGCAGGAGAGTGCAGGTCCTGTCTGAGAAAGAAGAATCACTCCTCCTGGGCCCAGGCAACTGCTGGTGTACACAAACATGGACTGGGCTTCACCAGATCTTCCCAATTTGCAAAAGAAGCCAAGTATTCAGATTTGCAAGTGAACATTTCCAATTTTTAATTATTGGCTCCATTTTAACTTTTAAACATTGCACATAAAACAAGTGCAACCTCTGCTCTAAAGACCGGGGACTATAATAGGAGCCACAGATTCCCCCCAGACCTCAGGGACGGAAGGAACAAAGGGGCTGTCATTGTACAGCTCTCTCAGGATTCACCAGTGGGCTGAGGACTCAGTCCTGTCTAAGGGACCAAGGCTACCATCTGATGACGGGGGGATTAGTGCTCAAGCAGTTGATATAGGCAAAATGCCCAGCCTCCTGCATCAGACCCCACAAGTGGGACTTCCTGTGTCCATTTCACCTCCAGCCAGATGAGCTGTAACACCCATAATAATGCCCCAAAAATTTGTCCTTCCTTCTTCCTTCTCTTATGAAATCCTATTCACCCTTGAAGGCCCAGCTCAAACATTACCTCCTCTGAGACACCTTGCCCAGTTCCTTCAGCTGCAGCTGGTCCCTCTCACCCTCCCTCCTTTGGGTCCCACAACAGTCCAGATAGATCCACGAACTACAGAGCAAGGTGACAGATGCTGCAACATATTGGGGAGCCCTTGAGGGCAGGGATAGGATGTCTAGCTGGGGACCACTATTCCTGAGCAATTATCATGAGCCTGGGGTTTTATAGCAATTGTCTTATTTTTATCTCAAATGCTCTGAGGTAAGTGGACTTTACTCTCCCCCTTTTATGGAGAGGAAAGTGAGGAGCTTAAGTAATCTGTCCAAGGCCATGCAGTTGGAATGAGACACAGCTGAACTTGAATCCAAGCCTGGCTCACCCAGAGCCCATTTTTTTCTACACTCCAGGGCTTAGTCCTGTGAAATGAAATATAAAGTTTTGCAGAGGTTTAAATGGGGTGTGTTCTACAATGGAACTCTAAATAAATGCACATATGTCATTAAACCACCTCCATGGTATTTTGTTAATTAGAAAAAGGAAGGTATAGAAGGGTGGGTAGAGCATGCTGCCCTCTGTGTACTGATCTGTAGGCTTAAGCTTGTGTCCCCCAAAAGCAGACTCTGAGACAAGGATTTGGGAGCAAGGAGGTTATTTAGAAGGAAATTCTAGGAATCCCCGTTAAAGAAGTGGGGAAGTGAGCCAGGGAAGAGCGTCAAGCTAACAAAAGGGATGTTCACGAACAGGTTCCACTGTGAGAAACTGGGGGCCTCTGGGAGGTTGTATGAACACATCTCAGAGGCCAGGATAAAGATCTGAGGTTCATTTTGAAGACAAGGAGTGGGGAAGAGGGAGGAGACAGGAAGAAGAGGAGAAAGAGGAAGAAGATAAAGAGAAACTTCTCGCTACCTGGGCACATAAACCCTAGAAACTATTCTTAACAAAGCATTAATTTTAGGAAATCCATGCCCCAAGCGGGCTGAGGCTGTAGTTACTTGCGAAAGAGAACCCCACCCACCAGCCCCACAGCAGGCACAAATGCTTGTCTATCTCCTGGGAGAAAAGCTCGTGTCTGCCTTTAAGTACCCAGGGAGGTTGGCTGCTCAATCTTTCATGCCACATCGGCTCTGCGGTTCCTGGCCCCAAGACTTCAATGGCCATTCATGGCGAAAGTCTCAAGGTTCCATACAACAACAAGCTGGTGCCAAAGTCAAGGTCAAAAGGCACAAGGAACCAGAGCCACTGACAGTAATTAAGCATCATTCAAGCAGCTTAGAGAGCAATATCCTTCCTGGCCTCCTTGCTTAGTTAGTCAGAAAAGCCTGCTTAAAAAGCAACTACATCAAGCCAGTAAAATGCTGAACTTTGCCTAACTTGTGATTTTGCTTACTTCTTTTCAAGGAATACCTGAAATAATGCAGTATTATAAGTTGTTGTTCATCTAGTCCCCCTGCCTGGACTAATCTCTTCTCTCTCATAGGGCAAAATAGTCATTTCTTCCAAGAACCCTTTACAGACGGATCACTCCCTTCCCTTCTTTTGTAGTTCGTGTGTGAAAAAGTGAACTCCGTGATTAATTGGTTACTTTGGTCCCCCCCCCACCCCAGGTATCCCAGGCAATATGGTCATGGTGTCATGGGAAGGAACAATATTAGAAAATAAAAAGTAGCTGAAGGAGAAAGGAATGGCAGGGGTACTTGAGCACCCCCATAAGATAACTCCATGAGAGCTGGGACCTTGCTTCATTCACCACTGCATGTTCAGGCCTAACAAAATGCCTGGCACGTAGTAGGCCCTCACTGGCATTTGTTGTTTGGATATCTCAATCAGCAGCACATCTGCCCCCAAATAAACTTGAAGTCCAAGGAAAAAGAGTAAGCTTGCTCTGCAAACAGTTTGGGGACAAGGCCTCTAGCACCCAACCTTCTTCCCATTCCTGTTCAGACCACTGCCCCTCCTATGCAGACATTCCGGAGCGTCCACAGAATCACACACACATGCCTGCACCTACCCAAGGCTCCCTCCCACCCGTCCCCACACACCCCACCCCCAAGCTGGGCAGCCAGTGCGAACAGAGTAAACGAAGGTGTTTGAAATGTCTGGGCTGTTGGATTTCTATATCTAGAAGTTTCCTCCGGGACCTGTCTGTCCCCTTCTCCATCTCACAGATCAAAAGATGTACATTCACGTGCCAACCAGCCTGGCAACAACACGACCCAGGGCCTAACCAGCAACATCAGGCAAAAGATGGTATGAAGCCGAGAAAGTGTGCCACCTCTGGGAATGCACAGATTCCCCAGGGCTCAATATTTAAAGAAAATTTTAGACCTAAAACTTTTCTTGAAAAACATCAGTTTAAACTAAAACGTAAGTGTTCTGGGTGGCTGGACACTTGTGATTGTCTTTCATGCCTTCCAAAACTCTGAGAGTTCTACCTCCAAGACTCTAGAGGCTGTACATGGGGAAGGGGCTTGTTCCAGTTCTCATGACAAGACAATGACAAAATTGAGACCATAGGGTGCTAACTAAAAAGGAAGCTAAACTGGCTTTTCAATTGTACCTTGCCACATCAGGGAGCAGCCTCCCCACAGGGCCAAACTGGCCAGGATAAGTAGAAGTCTCACTGTATTCTTACTTTAAACAGTTTATCACATACACTACAATGCTTAATCTATGCTGCAAGACTCCAGAGAGCAGGGACCACAACTTATTTGTTGCTGTATCCCCAGAGCCCCACTCACTGTCCAGCATACAGTAGACACTCAATAAGTGAGGGGTGAATTGAACAGAGTCTACTTGAACCAAGGAAGGAAACTAGCTGAGTGCCTGCTAGGGACCAGATACTGAGCCACATGATTCACCTGTGTTATTTCACCCAGTCCCGTGTCAGCTCTTGGATAAGTATCAACCACCTTTTGCAGATGATAAAACAGAGATTCAACAGAACTGAGAGGTGGTAGAAGCAGGACTCAAACTCAGATCTAAGCAACAGCAAAGACAATGCTTCTTCCAAGTATTCACTGTCATTTTAAAACATTCTGATTTCACAGGGCATTGCATTCTACAAGGTGTTCCTAGTTCCAAAAGTATTTGGGACACTATGTACTTGGGAATGGTAAATAATTAGACGTGGTGGTTCATCAAAATGTGAGAGCACCTGGACCAAAGAATGATGGAGAGCATGTTTTTCTGGCTCTGGTTCAAGTGACGGATGGGCAGGTCCTCCAGCGCTGCCCAAGGTAGGGGAGAGCTTTTATGCACACTTGCACTGTGAATAAGGATCCCAGCACAATGCCAGATGCCCCCCCACGCAAATTATGGCTCAGGCGAGAAACACAACAAAGCAATTTGCCTCTGTAACTAATTCCTCTTGTTGGTAGCACTGAAGGAGCAATACTTTAGCAGCCAGTGAGTTGGATAATTGGAAATAAGAGCAACTCCCTGTGAAGGCTGAAGAAGGCTGGTTTTTATCAACCTCAGAGCTATTTTTTATCATCAGTGTCAATGTGAAAAAAATAAAATTAATAAATACAGAAGGGGAAATAAGCAAGATTTCCTCATCCACCAGCACAGGCAAATCCTTTTTTTTTTT
This sequence comes from Daubentonia madagascariensis, assembly GCA_023783475.1. Taxonomy (NCBI): domain Eukaryota; kingdom Metazoa; phylum Chordata; class Mammalia; order Primates; family Daubentoniidae; genus Daubentonia; species Daubentonia madagascariensis. Next base: position 18,384,974 of record JAKFHU010002573.1, on the reverse strand, counting down.
TTAAATACTACCTTGAAACTTTATTAAATAATAGTGAAACTTGACTACTTGGCTTCAGAAGGAGTCTCAGAGGTAGGTTATCGAATGGACACTTCTACAGATTGAGTGAAATTTTGCCAGAACCAATGTTCTTTCCAATATAGACAGAGAGGCGACAGGGACAGGACTTTTCTGTAATGATTTTTGTCTTCTGATTGCTAAGCAATACTCAAGCTCTTCTTTGTTTTTGTAGTTAGTCTTGATGACCAGAAATGCTGGCAGACCCAGGAGACCCGGAGACCCGGAGACCCAGAAGATTCATGCACACGCGCACACAAACACACACACACACACACACACACACACACCCCTCTGCCAAACTCAGCCCCCATATGCCATCTCAGACTTGTGCAATATCAACTAATTCACACCCCAAACCAAGCCAACAGCCAATCCCTGGTTTAGAAAGTATGGTGGCGCCCATGGTAGGAGCCTGCATTTATACGCAAGGCAATTTCTCAGTCCCCACCTTGCCAACTCATTTGTGATTTCTGTGGCCAAAGATTTTTAAGTCTAAGAGCTACTGGCAAAATTACAGGCTGGAGTCTTCCCTTAGGCAAATGATGGAATAAAACCGGTCTCGGGGTAGCGTCCTTTTTCCTATCAGACATTTTATAAACAACACAGCAATTCAGGCATCACCTTTGGTGCTGAATATAATTTAGAGAGAAAGATGGAGAATATTCCACTCACCAAATCTTTTAGGGGGTGAACGCTCTGGAGAAAATGGCTTATGAAACTACTGAGAGTGAAAGGCAAGATTCCAAAGGCAAACTCAAGACACAAAGGTGGTTAGAAAATTACTCTGTGTAATAAAAGAGTGAGAAATTTGCCCGTCCTGGGGGAAACTCTGAAGAAACGGGGAGAAGGAAAGAACTTGAGGATGCTTGGCAGGAAGGAAGGAGGGAGAAAAACAGAAAACTCCCAGGTGATAGGGGAACCATGCAGTGGGTTTGAGGCAGAAAAATATCTATTGGAGAATTTTCAACACCGATTGCCACTCACTTTTAATATACTATTAATATTAGGACATGGCTCCCTGCTCAGAAACCTCCAGTGGGTCCTGTTGCTTCCAGGATACAATTCTAAAGCCTCAGCCTGCTATCCAGGGCCTCCCCACACCAGGCTGGCTCTGACTGTGCCCCAGCTCCTTGGCAAGTACCCCAGAGAGGAGGATACCGCAGGCTGGCAGTACCCAGGCAGGAACCTGGGAACATCTCCCTAATTGTACAACCTCTGGGTGCCTCACCTTCCGCCAGTGTCAAATGAGCAGGTTATGCCAATGGGCCTCTGAAGCCCTTTCTTCCGCACACTCCAGGAGCGTAAGGGAATCTCTGTACTCTCATCTCTTGCTCCTTTCTTATCACTAAATCCACACTTTTGCCCACTCGAATGGCTTTTTCCCTGCTTGCCTTCCCCTCCGTGAGACCTACCCATCCTTTGAATTCCAGCAGGAGTTGCATCAACTCAAAATCCCCCAATGCCACGGCGTACAGGCAGCGCGCCCTCCTGAGAATTGCAGCAGCCCTCGCCATCTGTCCTGTCTGCACCATCCTCTGCCCACACTTTGCAGCACCGCTCAGCCCTTTCACGTGGGAATGTCCTGCTCCTCATCTGGATCATAAACCCTCTGAAGCCTGAAACAATTTTATTTTTATTATTACTACTATTTTGGTATCACCAACAAATTCTCAGACAGTCCTAAATGCCAAATAAGTACTGAATAAACGAACAAATGAACAAAGTAAATTAGATAGCCTCTCTCTACCAGGCTCAGAGTTTTGGGCTCAGAACCACAAGTCCCTTTAACAAAGACCAAAAGTTTTCTGGAATACCACCTGCTGGAGAAAAACTTTGTCTTCACTGAGTCTGTTTATCTCAGATCTGGGACAGCAAGAAGACTCCGACCAGCCTAGGGCATGTATTTGTGTTTGTGCGGGCAAAGGAAAGGAGGTCACACACATTTCCAATCTACTGAACAGATGGTACCACTACAGGTAAGTCCTTGATTCCTAGAACAGCGGGAACCGGGTGCCTTGCCTCTTTGGAGGGTCACAGTAAACATCGGGTGGGGGTGTCTTCACACCATCGCCTCATTTGGGGAAGCCACATCCTGCCACTAGAATGCAAGCTCCTTGGGAACAGCCTGGTCTGTCTGCCTCGTACACCACCACGACCCCAGCACCAGCATGAGTTCCTGGCACAGATGCACACGTGTGAGGCGAAGGAGTGAATAACTTAATGAACAAATACAAGGACACTGAGAACCCTGAGGGATGACCACAGCTTTCTCACTGACAGCCTGAAGCTCTCGTTACACGATGGCTTCCATGAGGCTCCTCTTGGGGAACAGGGCTGGGGACAGGGCAAGTCCAGCACCAGAGGAGTTTCCAATTCTGCCCTTCCATTTCATCATTAGCAAAATGCCACTAATGATTCCTACCTGGCAGGAGTAGGAGGATGTAGGGTGCTGCCTCATGCATGGCCCATGCCAAGCTACAGCGGTGTTGGCTCTGAGCCCCAGACATTCAATACGTTCAAAATGATGCCAGGTGACCTTGCCGCTCCCCTGTAGGCTCAAGGTGGGTCTTGAGAGACCCCTGTGTGTGTGGATGAGACGCTGCTTCCCTCAGATCTGGAAAGAGCTCTTCCAGCCCCATCACAGCCCCTCCACCTGGAAGAACACATGGGACTTTGGCTGTAAGAAGGACACGCCCTGCAAGACACTGTTTCTGGCTGGTGTGGCCAGTGGTGGGGATTATTCACATGAGACACTCATACCTGTTCCTCCTCTGCCGTGCAACACAATAGCTATAGGGTGGCTGGCTGGAGTGAGCAGGCAAAGTGTGGCCTTGTTTCAGGCCCAAACTAACCAACTCCCGTGCAATCAAACCCAGACTGTGGCTCAGCTCTAAGCCTGTGACTCAGGACACAGAAGGTTCCAGCACACCTGAAGGAGCTGGGAGAATCTAGGTAGGGGAGCAGAGGGGTTACAAACACAGACACTGGATTCAGACCACCTGGGTTTGAAACCCACCTCTAGCACTACGAGATGTGTGATCTTAGGCAAGTGAGCTAGCTTCCCTGTATTAGTTTCCTCATCTGCAAAGCCCTCAGCTTTCTGGGTGTTAGGCTGGGTCACGCATTCGCAAAGCGAAGGGTAAATTAGCTGCATGGCTGGGCACTACTAAGATCGTCGTGAGAATTAAATAAGATAATGCTTAGCTGGCTCATCTCAGTTATCTATCACTGCATAACAAACGACTTGAAAAATTAGTGGCTTAAAACAACAGTAATTTATTTGCTCACAATTGTGCAATCTGGGCAGGGATTGGCATGGAAGGTTTGTCTTTGCTCTGTGTGGCGTCAGCTGGCAGGGCTCTACTGGGCCAGAGAGCAAAGATGGCTTCACTCATGTGTCTGGCAACTAAGCTGGGAAAGGCTGGTATGGCTTGAGGCTGCCTGAGTTTCCCTTTCTTTCTTTACAGTCTCTTACCCCCCAAGTAGGCCTTTACACAGCTTCCAAGAAAACAAACACAGAAGCCGCCGGATCTCTTAAGGACTAAGTTGGAAACTGGCACAGCATCAAGTCTACTGCATTTTATTGGTCAAAGCAAGTCATAAGGGCAACGCAGACTCAAGAGGAGGGAAACAGACTCCTCCCCTCAATGAGAGGAGTGGCTTCTGCATCTAAGGAGGTCTGGAATTGTTGGACACTGCGTTTGCTGACAATGCACCACAGCACTATGTAGTCATTTGCATGAGGAAAACCTCAAGTCTAAACACTTGGATGAGGCAGAAAGTAATAATGCTCTTGACCTAAACTATCTCAAGTGACTATGGGATAAGCATAAAACACCAAGCTACAGCATAGTGAAGTGCAAATCCCAGGACTATCACTTACCAGATATGTCATGTTGAGCAAGTCACCACGTACTTAAAATACCCCAATGTCCCTCTGATCTCATGTCAGGGGAAACTTCACACCAGCAGTGTGATACTCAGTGAACATTTCTGGAATGAATAAACTCTAACATGATTTGTTGAGTGAACGAACAAATGATTTAATAAGTGAATTAGTGAATGAAAAGGAAATGAACTAGTCCCTCTCCCGGGCTGATGAACTCTGGTGAATTATTCCCCAGAGGAACAATGTATACCAAGGACTCTAGTGGCTAATGCTGAACTCCTTTGAGTCCCAAGGCCCCTTTACCAGCTGTGTGACCTTAGGCAAGGTACGTATCTTGGACATAGTAGATGTTCAATAAATACTTGTGAAGTTTATGCATTCTAAGATGTGTGTTAAAGAGTTGAATAAATGAATCAGTGAATGAATAAAAAATGCTCCAGCCAACACACACACACACACACACACCCACCCCATGCTGGTGAACTCCACCTCCTAAAGGTTTCTCCTTTTTGGGAAAATCATTTGGTGGAAATTTCCCCTACTTCTCTCCTGTTTCTTCTCTAAGATAGCAGACACCAGAGAAGGACAGTTTTTACTTCTTTGCATGTCTAGGATGCGCTGTAACTTATGCTCCATTTTTGAGTATGCGTGTCCTGGCCCAGTGTCCAGCAAAGCTGAAGGTCTGGGCTCTGCTCAGGGGGCTTTCTAGGCTGAGCATCTGTTCTGCTTCTGCCCAGCCAGGCACCACCACCCCACCCTGACCTGCCTCCTCTAGCAGCAGGAACAGCAATAAAAACACCAGCAATGCATGTCCCCTGACAGTCAACTAAATTATAAGCTCCCTGAGAGATGTTCTGTACACTTGGGACAATACTTGCTAATAGTATTACAGCTACTACTACAACTACCACTGCTAGGACTTCTACTACAAATAATAATTTTATTAAGTCTTAGTAACCATCATTATTATGGTTTCAATGCATCAAAAATGTATATTCATTATATCCTTTAATCCTCTCAATAACTCCATGAAAGAGGCAAAATTATAATCCTAAATTTACAGATGAGGTCCTGAAGCTCACAGAGGTTAGACGACTTGTCCAAGTGGCCAGGCTGAGATTGTCACCCAGGCAGTCTGACCTGAAAGCTGCTTTGTCACATTATAGGCACAGCCACACTGTTCTCATCTCTTTGTCTGTCTCTCCCACTAGATCGGGAACTCCTTGAGAGCTAGGACTGGTTCCTACTCGTCCCGGAGGCCTCCGTGTTCAGCACGAGGCCTGGCGCAAAGGTGTCTCGTGGAAGATGTGATCTGCGTGAATGACAGCATGTGACCTAACAAGCGGGGCCATTCATCCAACGGCGTGAACCAGATGACAGCACATCCAATTCATCGGTCAGGCCTCATTGCTCTGGTGGAAAAGGCACTTTAAATCCTCGCCCAGGGACGTAATTACCCTTTAGCTTGAGGAGATATTCAATTTGTTGCTCCTGGCCATCACAGAAATCGGGTTGAGTTGGGTTGAAATGCAACAAGACAGCTTAGATTTCTTAAAACTGCCTTTATTTTCTTAAGGTGCTCTCTCTCTCTCTCTCTCTGACACACACACACACACACACACACACACACAAACACACTCTTTCTTGGCTTGTAGTACACACATGCCAAATGCTTAAGCTTGCCACATTGGAGTAAACAATGACTGCTTTAATTTATACCTGCTGGGAAGCCCTCGCCAAGGGAAAGCCTCCCCAGCCAGCCACACCCCTCTCCTTAACCGGCTGCCTGTTCGCATGTGCACAGTCTAAACAAGGCTGGGAGGAACCCCCGAGGTAGCCTGCTGGCCTTTCCTCAAGAAACAATGCTCAGAAGACAGCGGCATGGGGATGTACCCACAGGAGACAGTCTGGGATGGGTCCCTGAGCGCCTAGAGCACGTCAGGTGAGCCCTTCCGTGTGCCAGGTTGCGTGCTGGAGACTGCCACAGGCTTTAATTCATTTAAGACCACAACAGGCCAGGGTATTATGAACAAGTTATTTACAGGTGTGAAAGCTGAGGCCAGGGGCTCCCAAGTCCTAAGAAGCTGCCGGGTAAACTCCAAGGAACTGGCTCCCATCACAGCCTCTTTCCTTGCCACCCTCTTCCATCTTGGAGAGTGACAGACTAAGAGGAGGCCATTTCTGAGAATGTGGAAATAAAAGCAGAACTAGGCCAAAGTGACGAAGAATACAAACAAGTTGGTCACCTTGGGAAATGGGTCTTACTTCTGGCACAGCTAGTCCATATGGACAAAGAAGGAATTTTTTCAATGTGGGAAATATTCCAGGAAGACTCAAAGTATAACCTCTGAACCACCCAGGGAGCTGGTGAAAATACAGATTCCTGGGTCTTATCCCAGATCAACTAAATCAGAACTGCTGGGGGCCTGGAAATCTGCATTGTTAACAAGTCTTTCACAACCCCAGGGATTCTGATGTATCCTCAAGTTTGAGAACCTCTGTCCTAGAGGCAAAAGGTGAAGTTTGATGCCTTAGGAAGATGAAGTCCCTGGGAGTGTGTATGGGGAGAGACCGGCACACACCAGACTCCAAAGATGTTCTCCCAGGTGCTGCAGGAGGGCCTGGGAGATGGACCCAGAGAACTTTTCTCCCCACCATACCTGGCCTCCCACTGCAGGGCATGTGACCATTCAATGGTTCTGGCATTGAGAAGCTAAAGGTCAGAATCTCTAGAAAATTAACTTATTTTGTCTTAAATTAGCAGGATCTTGTAAACAGAATTTTATAGAGCTAACTCTTCCCTACTCGTTCTGTTTGCTATGCTGGGGGGCTAATTGGGAGAAGGAAAAACGTCAATGCATAGACTGTTATTTCAAGTATCAGGCATCTATAGTCCTGTCCCCTCCACCAGAGAATTTCTCAGTGAGTCTTGGTAACTGTGCGTTAGCACAGAGCAGCATAAAGAGTAAACTTTCACTGGGTCTTCTATGGAAGGACGGCTGAAATTCTAGTAAACCATGGGACAATAGCCTAAGAAGTCATTTTCAACTCAAAGCTTCAGTTTTTGCTTATTCCCCCAATCTGCTCATTGTTTAAATTCCTCCAGTCTTTGCCATCCCTGCTGGCCAGCTGCCCACCCGGGCAGAAAGCACATTGGCCAAAAGCATTTCTCTTTTTTCTTCCTTTGTCAGAAGGATGTAAAGGCTCAGCTTTTAAAATGTTTCCCAAGTTGAAAAATGTGATATATAAACTCAGCACCCAGGAAAATGAAATTTGCCCTAGTGTAGATCTAGCCATTTTTTACAATTTGTGAGAAGGGTAAAAATAAAAAACCATATTGAGTTTCACACAATTTTTATCATGTCATAAAGTGAAAAGCCACTTTCCATTTATAAGAGGAACTCTGACAGCTTCTCGGTCCTCAGGAAGAAGGCAGAACCCAAGAGCCAAGAACAAAGCTGGTGTTGCCCACTCCCTGAGATGGGAAAAGGTGATTGTGAGAAAATATTGTCCTCCCTCCCCGAGGAGACCACCATAGGGTATAAAGGAATGCAGGCTCTTTGCTTTCTGTTGAAAATCACGTCTTTCAGCTTGTCAACAGATCTGTGATAGTAATGCTTGGATATGTTTTCAGTTGTGTGTTGATCATCTAGGTATGTGAATGCAACCATGGCAGGATTTCTGTGCCCAGTCTCCCAGCTGGGACAGGGCTCCTATGGATTCACAAATTGAGCTGATGCAACTCTTTGCCAGGAGCCAGGACCTCCACTCAGGAAGAAAAACCAGCTCGCCCAGCCGTGGAGCCATGCTCTGCTGGCATGGGCTGAAAGCTTTGAGAAATGAACTCATGCCGCGCATACACACTGGTTTCTATGGCAATGGTCATCAAGGCATGGGCCAAGGTTATTAGACATACTGAGTCCCTACAGGGACTAAAGACAACTCTCTGCCTGGTGATTCTCAAGAAGTATTTTTTCTCTTACCCTGACATGGCCCCTGACAGTCACTGACAACATAAAATAATGTGCTTCTGCTCCCCAAATAGGTCCCAGGAGTTCTCATTTCTCTCAAGCTGCTTTCCTGCTTCCAAACAAAACTACATCGTGGCATAGCAGGTTGCAAAGGCAACAGGCTTTATTTAACTCGTGGCTTATAAAAGGTTATTTCCACCTGTTATTATTTGTAACTTCCATTTAATAATTACCTACGACAAGCCAAGCACTGCCATAGGCATTCAGTGTGCACGATTTCATTCTTCAAAACGGTCCCATGAAATCAGTACTATGATCCCCATTTTATAGATGATGGAACTGAGGGCCAAAGAAGCTAAGCAGCATGTTCCCCTGTGGAAGGCAGTGGATCTGAGATGGAGCCCACCTCTTCCTGATTTCACCAAAGCCATTCTATCTTGCCATCACCAACGCTGCCCACCTTGGACAACAGGTATCTTTATCTTTTTTTTAGAAGACTTTCCAAAAGTCTTATGTTGTTTCAAAGCTTCTCCTCTTTGCTATAAACTATACTATCTCCTTTAAACATTTCTACTGAATTCTATGTTTTAGTTCTTTTTTAGCCACCCCTTTCTGAACCATCTTAACTGTTCCAGCTTTCTCAGTAGAGTCCTAAATGGAAATTATTGTCTTAATAAAAGCAATGATAGTTTTTGAGTTTATATTTTTCAAAGCCACAACATGCCAAGATCGTGGCCTCGGGGTACCTCATGCAGACTTCTTGGGTTACATTCATTCTGACAATTATCTTCAGAGTTTCAGTCTTCTGAAGGAAGCAACGGTGGGAAAGAGTTGAGAAAAGATGGGCAGAAGAACAGAGATAAATTGTCTGGAATAATTAAACAGTCTGAGGTATCAAGATGTAGTGGAAATAATAGGACTTCATTTTATAAAATACTCCAAAGCAATGGATGAAGAATGCTCACTGGATATTATAATTCAATGCTAATCTATCATGGGGGATGAAGGCTGGCATCATTATTCACTTGCAAAATCTTCCCACGTGCCAGCATCCCAAACCAATGATCACATCAAATAGGCTGCCTCCTAAGTAAATTTCACATCTGCAAACTTGATTATTGCATTTTTCAGGCATTAACGTGCAAAAAGGCTGAGCAATACTGCAGCCATCTCTCATACAGAGGTTAGGGTGACAGGGATAGAGCTAGTTTCAAGGTTTTCTCAACCTTCAAATGCTTTTATGAAGTTTATCTTTCTCTAGGCTGTGGATTTATATATTGGTCCATTCTCTTTTTATTGGGCATTTTAGCTTTTGCTTTTGCTTTCGCTTACAGCTTGGCCTCTATTTACTGAGCCTCAATAAAATTCCCTCTAGATTTAGGCTGCTATACAAGTCCCCCAGAGAAACAACACACTACTAGACACACAGGAACACAGAAATTATCTAGTGGCTTGGGGCACTCAAGTGCTTTCTATAAGAAGTCAACTTTTCAATACACAATAAGCAAGGAATGACACCAAATCAGCAGCAATTTTATCCTTAGAATCATTATTCTCTTGTCAGAGACATTAAACTCTTTAAACAAAAAGCAAAATTCAGAATCCATACTCTGCTTTCAAAGCACAGAGCTTTCTGATCCCATCCTGTCTTCCCAACTCTTCTTCCCACTCCACAGGAAAGAAGTGATTTGCTTTGATATAATGATGACGAATATTTATTAAACTGTTACTGTGTGCCAGACACTGTGTGCAAAGTCCCTTACATGAATTATCTTGAATTATGCCCAGTCCCATTGTAAATGATAAAACTAAGGCACAAAGAGGTTTGCCCAGCATCACACAATTCCTAGTGGTAGAGTCAGGTTTTTGGACACAGGATAGTCTGACCTTAGCTGCTAAGCTCATTACTCTGACATCATTCTGCTTCTCAAGCACCCAAGACACACCAACCCTTCTGTGCTTTAGGCACCCAGATTTTGCTTTACCTTTAAGGCCTGGCTCAAACTCCAACCTTCATGACACCTCCTCTGACCACATGAGGCTACAGTGAATTCTCTCTTTTTGGGTCTCCTCAACCATTTGCTGTCACCCACACTGAGTCTGGCAATTGTCCTCTGCTGCCTTCTGTTATGTGACAGTGGAGTTAAGCAGAGAGAACTGCTTTGGAATCACACAACCTTGGGTTCCAAACCCACCTTGGGCACTTGCTAACTATGTAACTGTCCATTCTCTCACCCATCACATGTTCATTGAGCACCTAATGTATGACAGACTCTGGTCTATCACCAGTGCCCATCACAGACCCTGCCCCCTGAGAACTTCCATGGATCTTGGGCAAGTGACCTCATCTCTTTGAACTTCAGTTTCCTCACCCATAGAATGGAAATAATATTACTGATCTCATGTACTCAGCTCATAATAGCCAAAAAGTATAAAAACATCCTGTAGGGTGCCTGGCACATAATAGGTGGTCAACAAATGGGGCTATTATGATAACTACTATTATAACTATTAAGTAATAGTTTTCTTAGCTTCAGTCTTATTTCGCTAACTAGGATATAAATATCCCCGTATAAAGGAACCACTACTCACAGCACATAGAATCAAGCCACCCACACAGATCACTATAGAAAGAGCACCTGGCCGGAGTCTGGAGTCGCTGCTCCATCAGGAACTTGCTGCATGGCCTGAGTAGATGAATCATTTCTCTCTTCTTTTCCCTCCCCACCTCCCCACTCCGTGTCTGTCTCTTGTCTGTCTGTCTGTCTATCTCTCTCTCTCTTCCTCTCTGTCATCTCCAAATGGCAGAGTCTGGTAAGCAGAAAGAGACATCACAGAGGCAGTCACAGTAGTGTGGCTTCTATGGCTTCCACTAACCAGAGGTGACTGCAGGCCATTGAGTTTTCCGGTAGCTGGACTGCAGCTTCTCCTCCTTATGGGTAAGGCTGGCCCCGAACCCAAAGTCTTGAAGCTGATCCAACCCTGCTGGCATTTCCCATCAGTTTCTGTTGGGCCCTTAGAGCTCCCCAAGCCGTCTCTTAGTTGATGTTGTTCAAACTTCCTACTTTAAAGGGAGATGGCTCTCAAAGCCCTAAACAATAACCAATTCTAACATCCCCATAAACTCCAGGCCCCCTTGCAGTCATCCTTTCATGCTACAGCAGTTCCTTTCAGCCACAGCCAAATAGCTGAAGGTATAAGACCACCACTGAGCAGGCCCCTGGCTCAGACTCTGGATTAACCTCGCTCCCTCCACTGGAGAACCAAGATGCCCACGCCCGGCCCAGTGCTTGTCATCTTACGGCACATGTGACCGGTCCCTAAAGAAACAGGGAGGACACAGGGGATTTATTTCAAACTGATTCCCACCGCCAGCCAACATGCTCTACTGGTAGCAACTCGTCTTCATTTGCTAAGTCATGATGAAGAAAAACGAAGAACATTAAACACAGACGTAGAATTGATCCAATGACTCACTTGTTCAAAGGCTCCGCACTATCTGGTCTCAGTTCCTTTGCACACAGGCACTGACTGCCTTTCCTCGCCTGGCCCCCGCCCTCTTTGCCAGGAGTTGTTGTGGCCAGCGCCGTCTCCTCGCGTTCTGCGCTCCGTTCATTCCAACCTCGACGCCTCCCAGACACGCCGCGCTGTTGCTGTCCCACGTGTCTTTGTCAGTTTTCTCCCTTTTTGTCCTCTTCATCTAGCCTACCTGGGAGATTCCTTCTCCATACAAGCTCAGCTCACAAATGAAGCCCTCCCACATTTACCCAGGGGGAGATGACCACTCCCCTCCTTGTGCCATACGATCTTTGTCCTATCCCTCTATAATGGCTCCTACCACTCTGCAGGACATTTATGCGAGAAAAAGAAAGGATGCCCCGAAATACACGGGCTGCCTACCATGTACCTAACACAGCATTAAACACTTCATGTAAACTTGTGCTATTGTTTGCATATTGCTTTTTCCTATAGATCATTTAAAAATTGAAGGCAGGAAATCACTTCTTTTTTTGTTACAGCATCCCTAGCACTTGACACTTTGTAGGTGCCCAAGGATTGTTTATAAATTGAAATTCAACTCGCAGATGGCTGACAATTGAATGACTAAGGAAAGTGTCCAAGTGGTTAAGGTTCCACATAGCAAGACCAGCAACAGAGAGGTTTCTATGGCTTCATCATTAAACTGAGCCCAGAAGGACTACTTTTCAGGTCAGCTTTCAAGTCTGGAAATCACAGAAAGAGGGAGGAGGGGGAGGACGAGATGGGGAGGAGGAGGAAGAGGAGGAAGAGCTCTCACTCACGAAGTAAACAACATCAGCTGCAAAAAAGGTAAAAGATAAGACAAGGACATAAAGATTGCACCTGTATCCTGGAGAATTCCATCCAGGCAACCTCACTGCTCTGCTCTCCTAGCTGGATAGTCAGAGGTGAAATTTATATGCCCAGACTTCATTATCCTGAATTTTTTTAAAAGGTGATAAGTTGTTTTAATCAACCTGGCTTATTCTTTTTTTCCCCCATGTCGGATACAGTTGTAAGCTAGAAGGCAGTTTCGTTCAATTCCTCTTTCTATTTGGTTGATGTATTATGCTCTCTTCCAAGTTTTCTCTCAAGAGCATATCCCTCTTTTATTACTTTTCATCTCAGTTCTTATAATGAAAGTTTTGCAAAGCATGACTACTGTTTTTACTCCTGATCTAAAAGGGAGATGGTACAAAATGGAAAGAATGTGAGTATAGCTGGAATAATTTTTAAGCAAAACATATTTCTTTTAAAGGATTAACATCATGCAAAATATAGAAGCTGGGGGGTGGTCATCTTTGCAATGACAGTGAAGGCTCTATCAGTTGTGAGAAGGTCCTAAAGAGAAACAAAATGAAAGCAGGATGCAACTTGCCCTTCCTCACTTAGGTGATTCGTCTTCTCCTGCTGCTTTATGGATTGCTGTCTTTTTTTATGAAGACTGTATCCATGTCTATGTTTGGCACTGTGCTAGCTACACTGTCAGTACATGATAAGGTTTTATCATGATTAATGGTAATACTAATCATGCAGGGTGAGAAAGCTTCAATCAATTTCCTACAGCTTTATTTACCAGCTTCTTTGCACCCTCCCTGAAGTTACTAAAAAGAAAAAGACTTAATTTGCACATGTACATGCCCTGTGCTTCAACCATTCAACTTTCTTTATATGCCAAATGAATTTCCTAAGAATGCAAGGTGCCAGGCAGAAAGTCTGGCTGTCTTGAAGCTTTATTCACAAATACTTCTCTAATTCTGCTGCATGTTCTAGAGCAAATCACCCTACTTTCCTAAGGTGGCTCTGCCTCTTTGTTTGCAAAGGGTCAGGCCCCACTCTGCTGTCTGCCATACCAGATAGTATTGCCTTGGGACCAATTACACTGACCAGTAAAATAATGCTGCCCTTCACATCTTCCAAGAAATTTCATGTATTTGTCTTCTCTGTGGTAGAAACCAAATTTGAATAAGATGCTGGTTATGTTTGCTGACTGAATGATTGATCCAACATGAATTGATCATCTATAGATTATCTATTGCTCACTCCTAAAGGCTCAGCCCAACAATCACCCAGTGGGGACACAAAGCAACCCTCAAGAAGGGTGGCTACAAGGGTACAAATGGAGATCAACTGTAGAAGCCAAAAGTGTTATGTAATGAATTGATCAATTCAGTGGCAAGGTGGTACCATTCAAAGGAGTTACCTCAGTCAATCAGTCAAGCTGTGGAACAGAAACCAGAAACCAGAAACCACAAGGTAAGACCAGAGAGGACCATAAGACAGAAGGAGGTGGGTTGGTGTTTGCTGTGGTTCCATGATACTTAGGCTCTGAAAGCAAAAGTGTGCTGATATCCAGTGCTTGAGGGCAATGACAGATGTGGAGGCTGTCCATGATTGGTCTCAAGACAACTGTCCATAACAACATCAATAGCAATGGTCCATGACTGTCCTTGAGAGAGATATCACAGTGGGATGACCAGTGGGATGACAGAGGTAAGAAAGCCAGAGTACAGGTAAGGTCACCAGGACCAAGAAAATTGCTCAAAGCAGTGAAAGTGCTGTGAACATCATGGAGAAAGCAACCCTAGTAAACCAGTCGAGGACATTTAATAAAGCATTTTCACAGGTTTACATGGCCTATAAGTTCTACTAATAATGAATCCAATTATTATTTGCTCAAATAGGACTTGTTTAGTCATAAGGAAAGGAAATTCCAATTCAACCTGCTTTAAATAAAAAAGGACACTTGGCCGAGTGCGGTGGCTCACGCCTGTACTCCTAACACTCTGGGAGGCCAAGACAGGAGGATTGCTTGAGCTGAGGAGTTCGAGACCAGCCTGAGCAAGAGCGAGACCCCATGTCTACTAAAAATAGAAAAATTAGCCACGCGTTGTGGCATGCACCTGTAGTCCCAGCTACTTGGGAGGCTGAAGCAGGAGGATGGCTTGAGCCCAGAAGTTTGAGGTTGCAGTGAGCTATGATGATGCCACTGCACTCTATCCAGGGCGACAGAGCGAGATCCTATCTCCAAAAAAAAAAAGAGACACTTATTGCTCATGTAAAGGGCTTTAGACCTAAAATTTTAGCTTAGATCCAGATGCTCAAATAAAACAATCAGAAATCTGTCTTTCTCCACTTGCTCCCCTCTATTAGCTTTCTGCAAGTGGAAGCAAGGGCAGCCATTGAAGGCAGCAGGTTTAGAAGTGAGTAACTGAGGTGACTTAAGGAAAAGAGAGACAGCTTCTTCCCATTAACTTCAGCAAAAATTCTGAGATTGTCCCTCAGTGGCCTGACTTAGATCACATGCCAATCTCTGAACCAGTCACCGTAGGATATGGATGGAAGGTCCCCATTGGACAGGTATCCATCATATGTCAGAATAAAGAAGAATGGATGCAACGAGGTCACAAGGAAGAGTGGGTAGACAGGCAAACCTACATATCTATCTCACTGGCATATAGCATTTATTAGCCACCCACGGTGTACTAGGTAGGCATAGCCAAGAAACGGCATTCAGTGCTGCATTGGCTTTTTCTAAGCACTCAGCAAGGAAGACCATAAAGAAAAGCTTTCTTCTCCTATCCACCACTGCCCCTCCTCACAAGTAACTCCAACAGGGGGGAATAATTTATTCCAAGAGCAGTGTGACTTAGACTTCCTAGTCATTGTGTTTGAGACATTTTAGGAACAAAGATCAAAAGATTAACAGGAGAAATTGTACATGAAGAAGTAAAAAGAAAAACACTATTTTCCAATGATATAATCATAAAACCCAAAAGAATCATGGATAAAACTATTACAAACAATAAGAGAATTTAGTAAAATAGCAGACTATAAAATTAACATGCTATGCCAGCTATTAAGCTCTTGCTCCTCAGCTCCAAAGACACCCTTCTATACTCAGTTTTGTGACACAGAAGCTGGGACTGTGAAAATCTGGTTTCAGCTTTGCCAGGGGCTCCCTGTGTGGCTTCAACAGTAGGGGTCCTACAGGGACAGTGCAGGGGGAGAGGAAGGAGGGACTTGCTTCTTCCTATTGGCTTCCTGTCTGCTTCCTGTTCCCGTGGACGTCTCCAAACAATAATTCCTCACTCTAGTAGCAGCAGTGGGATCCAGTTTTCAGGTTCTCTAAGAATTACAGAACCAGCCATGTTGTGCACCCTTCAGAGACACCAGCTCCAGCTGGCCAATGGCCAGGTCCCATAGGCCCTTCCTCTGAGCTTGGAGATCCCAGCACCTGCCAAGCAGCCTCTGCCTCAAAGTTTGAGATTCAGCTCCACAGGACCCCTCCCCAGACTTCTAGATTTGTTACCCAGCCCTAGGGGTGGTAAATGCTTCCTGCAGATTTTTCCTCTGTGATAATTTAGTATTCTCTTTTCACCTTTTCAGTTATCCACTTTATACCTTCACACCAGTTAACAATTCTTTGTATTAAATAATCTCTGTTAAAATAATTAGTGCTGTTTCTGTCTCCTGACTGGACCCTGATTTACATATATGCAGAAAGCAATAGCCTTCACATGTACGAAATAACCAATCAGAAGATACAAGGGAAGGGAAGAGAAAACCCCATTCACAATAGCAACAGAAAAGAAAAAGTAATACAAAATTCCTAGGCATTAAACTAACAAGAAATGTGTATAACCTATATGAGAAATAGTCCTGAAAACACAAAAATAGTTTGAACCAATAGAAAGACCCATGATCTTATTTAGGAAAACTCGACATCCTAACATCATATGGACATCCATTTTCTCTATGTTAACATATGCTTATTGGGATCTCAATAAAGATCTATCAGGTTTTCTTTTTTCCTGGAGCTAAACAAGTTGATAATAAAGTTCATATGGAAAAATTTAAAAGCAAGATTATAACCAAGAAAACTCTGAAAAACCACAACAATGCTAGGGAGTGGGAGCTAGTCCTACTGGATATTAAAACATATTATAAAGCCTCTATGAATAAAACAGTGAAACTATTATGTCATTGCTAAGCAGGCAGACCAGTGGTCCAGAATAGGAAACCCTAAAATACACCTAAGCAGACATGGCAATTTAATGTATGATGAATGCAGTAAGTATCTCAAAGAAATGAGAAAAGACAGAGTTTAATAAACAATGTCGGAACTACGGGATGACCATATGAAAAAAAATACAAACTAGCATACATCAGGATAAATTACAAACGAATTGGAGATTTCAAAGTTTTAAAATATAACTGAGGACAATCTGTCCTAGCTATAACTTAAAATCTAAAAGCAATAAAATAAAATATGTATAAATTTGAGGACATTAAAAAAACTTTGCACAGCAAAAAGAAAAATTTCATAAATAAAGTCAAAGGAAAATGGCAATCAGGGAAAACTATTGTAATGAATATCATAGTTAAGGGACTAATATCCCAACTACATGAAGATCTTCTAATTTTTTTAAAAAAAAGACTAACAACCAAATTTTAAAATGAGCAAAAAATATAAACTGAACATTCAAAAGATTCAATAACCCTTTAATTAAATAAAAATGTACTCAACCCTGTTCAAAATCAGAGCAAATTAAAACTATATATGAGACAAAAGATTCACATATAGAATATAAAAAGAATTCCTAAAATCATTAAGAAAGAGACATAAGCAGGCATTTCACAAAAGAAGATATTCAAATGACTATGCTTAATGTCATTCGTCATTAAGAAAATACAAATACAAATCATAAGAGAACATCACTGTATCCCCACCAGAATAACTATTATTTTTTTTCTTCAGTGATACAAGCAAATTCTCAGACTAATCTGCTTTAAAAGACTAATAACAAGTGTTGTCAAGGATATGGATCAATAAGAATTCAAGCTGCTGTTGAGATATGAGTTGATACAACTATGTTGGAAAACTGTTTGGCAGTGTTAGTTGAAGCTAAAAATATGCCTGCTCCATGACCTAGAAATTCTACTTTTAGATAAATACTCATGAGAAGTAAGTACATACATCCAAAAAGGACATGAACATAAACTATTTATACTAGCATTATTCAAAAAAGCCCAAACAACTGGAAATAACCCATATGTTCATCAACAAAATTAATATGTCATAATTTATTTATCCATACAGTGAAATACTACACTGTAATAAAAAGTAACCAACATGCTATATATAACCAACATGGATGAATCTCACAGCTATTATGTTGAGTAAAAGAAGCCAGAAACAAAATGATGCATAATGTGTAACTCATCTATATAAGGTAAAGGTATATATGATTCTAGAAATCAGAATACTGTTATTTCTGACAGCAATATTGACTGAAAAGGAGCAGAAAGAAGCCTTCTGGAAATATTTTATATCTTGATAAAAATGACATCTACACAGATATATATAAACAGAAGTATATCAAACTTTACACTTAAAATTAGTTCACTGTACACATTTGAATATGTTAAAGTTCAAGAATACAAAAAATGGTTAAACTGCAATAACATTTCTCACCTATTAAATTGGCAAAAATCAAAAAGTTTGGCAACACTCTCTGTTGTTAAGGTTAGGGTAAGAACAGGCTGGTACATTGCTAGGACAACTTTTATATCTAGCAAAATTGCATATGCATCTATCCTTGCAATTCTAGGAGTCATCACTGTCAAGAAATATAAAATGAAGTATGTACAAAGATATTTATTGGGGCATATTTATTGGGGATATTTATTTTTGTAATGACAAGAGATTGGAAACAAAGCCAATGTTTGTCAACTGGGGGCTTGTTGAATAAACCATGAAACATCCACACGATAAGAGAATCATGTAGTTTTAAAAAGGTTATAGAACACTCCCCTGGTTATATCCTTCAGCAACAAAAGGTGAAGAATAGAATATTCTTTAGAGTGTGTGACTTGAAGCACAGGGCAGAGAGGGGATTTTTTAAAGATAGGTTTGAAATTTTTTATACTCCTATTGTCCAGAATTGGAACCTACTTTCCTTCCCCTTGAATCTGGGCTGACCTGTGAGTGCTTTGACCAACAGAATATGGTAAAATGACACTAGGTCAGTCAGAGCCTAGCCTTTGAAAGGACCAGCAGCTTCCACTTTACTCTCTTAGAACCCTGAGCCAACGTGTAAGAAGTCCTACTCTCCTAGAAAGACGACCACATAGAAAGGCCTTGAGGCTACTTGGAGAAGGAGGAGATCCCAGCTGAGCCCAGATGTCCGGCCATCTGTGCCAAGGCACCAGGCATGTGAGTGAGCTGTCTCAGTCCATCCTTGCCAGCCCAGCCAAGCCCAGCCACCACATGAACATCATCGACACAACATGAGGCAGAGGAATTGCATACAGTAGTAACACGGCTATTGTTATTTTTAAATTATCACATGTGTTTTGTAGCAAATGATTAATCTGATGTCATTAGGAACCCAAATGTTGAGTTTAAAAGAGCATAAATCAAAGAAATTAAAGAAAGACCCTGAAAAGTTAAATTTGAATGGAAAATATCAGAATGTACTCATATTTTTTCTATTTCTAAAAATACATATCTCCCAGTTTGGATTACTGAAATGGCCTAGAAGCAATGACAACCCAGCAGCAAAGAGCAACCCAACCGCCCAGTCTGTGCTCTCTAAATACCATGACCTACAAAAATATACCAGGGTTCCTCATAGAAATGACTGAGTCCAAGTCATCAGGGCTGGAAATATACAAGATGAGCCTGAGATATCTTGTTGTGCCAAGAAAACAAAGAGGATATTGAAGACAAATAGAGTCATGCTAACAACTCACAGAAGCCAAGTCAAAGGTACTTATTGTCCTAAGATGACATAATGTGAGAAAAAAATGATGACTGCAATGAATTGAAATATATCAAATATATAAAAATTTATGAATTAATCATGATACTAAAAAAATCTCATTCATCACCACTGGAGGTTGCTAAGGCACCAACTTATTACTCCAAAATTTGATAACACACAAAAATCAAACATTTATTCTGCCTTTCCTGTATATACTGTATTTCAGAGTAATGAAAAGATTGTTGGGAACAAGTTCTTCTTTACAGAAAAATTCCACGTAATAAAGGCAGAAGGAGTGGTAAAATTGAAATATCACCATTTAGCAACACCAATGAAATAAAAGATCTAGGCACTAGCTATGAATAAATGCTAAAAATCATTTGCTGAAAGGTTGATGGGAACATTATAATGTAGAGATCAGGCTGACACCACTTAAACATACAAATTCATCTTTGCAACTCCAAAATTGGAAGAACTACATATTATATGCCTCACAATGTATTGCAATACCAAACACATAGTTCCACTATGAACTTCTGAAGTGTTCCTGTCTAAATAAAAAAAAACACTGAACCTGAATCTTGTCAATCTGTAGATACAGCTGTAAGATAACAGGAAATACCAGGAATAGAATAACAAGCTAAATGACATAACAAAAAAATAAGCAACCAAATCCAGAATGTAGAATATCCTGCAGGCCAAATGTTCTGGTATCTCTAATAAATAAGAGAAAAAAAGGGAAAGAATCATATGGTAGTTACACTTTTGGTTTTTTGAGAAATTTTCATACAGTTTTCTGTAATGGCTGTACTAATTTACCTTCCCACCAACAGTGTGCTGGGGTTTCCTTTCCTCCACCTCCTCGCTAATATGTTATCTTTCATCTTTTTGATAAAAAGTCCTTCTAACAGATGTGAGCTGCTCTCACATTGTGGTTTTAATTTGCATTTTGGTAATGATTAGTGATGCTGAGCATATTTTTGTGAGCCCGTTGTGTGGTATATATACACAATGGAATACTATTCAGCCTTAAAAAATGAAATTCTATCATTTGGGAACAACATGGATGAATCTAGAGGACATCCTGCTAAGTGAAATAAGCCAGGTACAGAAAGTCAAACACCACATGATCTCACTCACATGTGGAATCTTTAAAAAGTGGAATTCGTAGATGCAGAGAGTAGAATGGTGGTGACCAGAGGCTGAGGGGAGGGAGAGGGAGGGGATGGGGAATTACTGGTCAAAGGGTACAAAGTTTCATCTAGACAAGTTTTGAGATCTATTGCACAGCAAGGTGACTAACGTCAATAATAATGTATTGTATATTTCAAAATAACTAACAAAGTAAATTTCAAACGTATCACCACAACAAATGTCAAGCAAGTGAGGAGGTGATGAATATGTTCATTAGCTTGATTTAATCACTCCACATTATATATGTATATCAAAACATCACATTGTACTCCATAAATATAACAAAATTATTATTTGTTAATTAAAAATAATATAAATAAAAATAAATAAATTTTAAAAGGAGGGAAAGGATACTGATAAAGATATAAAAACCAAATGACCAAATGCAATATGTGACCTTATTTAGACCCTATATAACTAACTGCAAAACCATCTAGAAAAAAAAAGTTTTCGAGTTTATCCGTTTCTTAGCTAACAAAGTAAAAGTTAAACATTTACCTATCCTATGATCCAGAAATTTCACCACTAGTTATCTACCCAAGAGAAATAAAAACATGTTCACAAAAGAACACGTACAAGAAAGTTCATAGTCTTTTTATTCATAACAGCCAAAATGTGGGAAAGAAACAAATGTCCATCAACAGAAGAATGGATAAACAAATCATGGTATGTTCATACAACGGAATACTGGTTCTTAATAAAAAGGAATGAACTACTGTAGACACAACACGGACCTTACAGCTATTATGCTAAGTGAAAGAATCCAAACACAAAAGAATATGACACAATTCCATTTACATGAAATTCTAGAATAGGCAAAACTAATCTATGGTGAAAAAAATTATGAAAGGATTTTCTAAAGTGATGGAAATGTCCTATACTTTGAGAGGGATGTGAATTACAAGAGTGCGCGCATTTGTCAAAACTCATTGAAACGTACATTCAGGATTTCTACATCTCTCTTGATAAACTTTACCTTTGAAAAAAGAATATAAACAAATACTGACCTCTAGTCAATAGGTTTTCTTTTCACAGTGATATGGGTTAACGATCCCAAAACCACTTTCTGTGCCTGCTAGGCTTGAGCAAATAGGTAACTGCACTGAGGAGAAAGGGGGCGGGTTTCTCAGCGTTAGAGTAGCGAAGCGAATGTGGGAAGGGTAGCAACTAGAATGCATTGGGTGGGGAAGGGAGGCCTCATATTAGCTTGTCATTTCAAGTAATTTATAGCTTTTGATAATTTATAGTTCTATAAAAGTAAATGTGTATGTACGTGTATTTTCTAACTCTGTCCACTGAGACAGCCTAGAAGCAAAGATTTAACAGTAGCAATGAGCATGCCCAGCACCCAGATCTTCTTCCACTTCTTGAAAAAGTTTACTCCAGAAGAATGTTTCCCAGCAAGGAGGACAGATCCCACATGACCCTCCTCCTGTCATCCAACCCTGAATAGGGGGTTTCTGGTACAGCCTCTAGGTTTCATGAGGGAGGAAACTGTCAACCCAGAGGTGGCCTAAACTACCCAAGATTACCCAGCCAGGAAAAGAACCCGGGTCCTCAAACCCTTTCCCAGAGTCTTTGCCCCATGGCACACCTCTTCCCGGCAGAGCGCTGAGGGATAGGGTTACCACCAAATGCCTTTTCAAAAAACAAGACCCACATTCTAGTGACATATTTCACACTCTTTACTCAAAACTGGCCTTAAACACAGTCCATTCACCAGCAGTTTTTGTGGACCTGGCTTCCCTGGATCACCACAATTGGATAATTCAAAAAACTACTTATTGCTGCCAGAACAAATTACCATAAACTTAGTGGTTTAAAACAACACAAATCTATCCTCTTATATTCCTCTAGGTCAGAAGTCTAGAATCAGTTTCACCGGGCTGTAAAGTCAAGGTGTCAGCAGATTTGGTTCCTCCTGTAGGCTCTAGAGAAGAATCCATTTTCTTGCTTTTTTCCCCCACTTCTAGAGGCCGCCTACGTTCCTTGGCTCATGACTCCTTCCTCCGTCTTTGAAACCAGCAGTGTAGGATCTTGCTTCCATTGTCACTCCGCCTTCTGTAGTCAAACCTTTCTCTTCCTCCCTCTTATAAGGACACTTGTGATTACATCTTGGGCCCACCTGGATAATCTCCCCATCTCAAGATACTGAACGTAACTACGTCTGCAAAATTCCTTTTGCCATATAAGGTAACATTAATAGGATCTAGGAATTAGGGCCCAGGTACTTTCCTGGGCCATCATTCAGCCTAACACAGCTTCTGCTTATCCCCAGTAAGGGGAAGACAGGGCTCCAAACCTTCCAGACAACATGGGTGACCACCTTTTCATTCTCTTTAGGGCAACTGTGTTAATATTAAAATTGCTGACCTTGCCTCAAGTAAAACCAGGCAGGAGACAGAATAGGAAACAAGTTGACTGAAGATAAGCCAAGAAGACTGGCTTCATGTTGACTAACGATGCTTACCCTTTTAGAGGCCACAGACTCCCCTTTGGGAATATAATGAAAACTTTGGACCCTCTCCCCACAAAAATGCACAAAACCCCAACATACCATTCTGTATTCAATTTTAGACATTTCACAGATCCACTGAAACCCATCAGGACTAAACATTTGCTGTGTACAAAGTAGACCTAACTGAGTTGACTGGGTGTTAGGTCACACAGGCTCTATACAACTATAACTCACTATTGCTAAGACCAGCTGAGGTTGGTCTTATGCTGATTCTGTCCTGGGTGTCTGGGGTTGGCACACTGACCAGAACCAGCTATCAAGCAAGTGACATCTTATGGCCTCCACTGATAAAGTCTCCAGCTACAAGACTACAAAAAAAAAAAAACTAACAAAGAGATTATAGAAAACCTACCTTCACTCCTGTCATAAACTGTACAATGGAAATATATGTTTAGGTGGTTGGGGGCATTTTATTTTCAGAATCCATCACATTATATGTAATGAGACACTTACCTAGGACAAATAAAAGCAATTGTTCACTCTGTAAGAAAAAGACAGACAACCCAATAGAAAAAGGAGGCAAAGACTTCAACAGATTCTTCATAAAAGAGAACAATAGGGTTCAATTTCTTTAGTAATCTGGGAAATGCAAATTAAATCCATGAGAACCACACACATCACCAGAATGGTCTATGTAAAAAAGACAGATAATATCAAGTGGTGGTTAGGATGTGGAACATGAGAAACTATCACATGCTGTTGCAGGGGGTTGAGGGTGTACATTAGTATGATCACTGTAGAAAGCTGACGGCAGTATCAACTAAAGCCAAGTATATGCATAGACCCAATAATTCAAACAGAAATAGGTATCTATGTTTATCAAAATATATGTATTAGAAGAATGTTTATACCAGCATCATTTTTTACTTTTTAAAAATCATGGTAGAATATATATAATAAAATTTACTTTCTTAGCCATTTTTAAGTGTACAGTTCAGTGTCATTAAGTACATCTACATTATTATACAACTATCACCACCATTCATCTCTAGAACTTTTGTCATCTTCCCAAACTGAAACACCATACCCATTAAACAATAACATTCCATCCGTTCCCCCCCAGCCTCTGGCAACTATTTGATAACATTCTACTTTCTGTTTCTATAAGTTTGACTACTCTAGGTACCTTATGTAAGTGGAACCATATAATATTTGTCCTTTTGTGACTGGCTAATTGCACTTAGCATAATGTCTTCAAGGTTCCTTCATGTTATAGCATGAATTTTATTCCTTTTTAAGGCTGAATAATATTCCACTGTATGCACACACCACATTTTGTTTATCCCTTCATCCATTGATGGACACTTGGGTTGCTTCCACCTTTCGGTTACTCTGAATAATGCTGCTATGAACATAGGTGTACAAATACCTGTTCAAGTTCTTGCTTTCAATTCTTTGGGTGTATATATCCAGAAGTGGAATTGCTGGATCATATGGAGATTCTATTTTTAATTTTTGAGGAACCTCCATATTGTTTCCCATAGAGGTGGCACCATTTTACATTCCCACCAGCAAAACACAGGGTTACAATTTCTTCACATCCTGGCCAACACTTGTTATTTTCTGTTTTTTTTATAATAGCCATCCTAAGGTATGAAGCGATATTTCATTGTGGTTTTGATTTGCATTTCCCTAATGATTAGTGATATTGAGCATCTCTCATGTTCTTATTGTCCATTTGTGTATCTTCTTTGGAGAAATATCTATTCAAGTCCTTTGCCCATTTTTTAATTGGGTTATTTGTTGTTGAGTTGTGAGACTTCTTTATATATTCTGGATATAGCCCATTATCAGATATATGATTTGCAAATATTTTCTCCCATTGCATGTATTGTTTTTTCACTCTGTTGATAATGTCATGTTTTTATGCCCAAAATTTTTTAATTCTAATGTAGTCCAATTGTTCTATTTTTTCCTTCGTTACCTGCGCTTTTGTTGTCATCCAAGAAATCATTGCCAAACCCAACGCCATGAAGTTTTTCCCCTACTATTTTCTTCTAACAGTTTTATAGTTTTAGCTCTTACATTTAAGTCTTTTATCCACTTAATTAAAAGTCCAACTTTATTCTGTGTGTGGATATCTAGTTTTCCCAAAAACAGTTGTTGAAAAGACAGCCCTTTACCCATTGAATGGTCTTGGCACCCCTGTCAAAAATCATGTGATCATATATGTAAGTGTTTATTCCTGGGGTCTCTATTATGTTCCATTTTTCTACATGTCTGCCAATAGCACCCACTTGAATAGCCCCAAAATAGAAACTTTCCAAACATCAATCAGTAGCAGAATGGATACACAGTGAGATAGTCACACTGTGGAATAGCGTACAGCACTGAGGATAAAAGGTTTACAACTAATAATAACAACGTAGATGAATCTCAGAAGTATATGTCAAGCAGAAGAAGCCAGACACAAAAGACTATTTATTCTATGATTTCATTCACATAAAACACGAAAGCAGGAAAATCTAATTTATGTCTCTAGAAGTCAGGATGGGGAGGGACACAGTAGTGACAGGAAGGCCCAGGCACAGGGGAGGAGCTTCAGAGATGGTGAAGTTCCATTTCCTGAGCTGAGTGCTGGTTTCCTGAGCATGTTCATTTAGTAAAATTCATCAAACTATGCATTTATAATTCGGGCATTTTTCTGGATGTACATTATGTGACAATAAAAAGCTTTTTAAAAAACAACTATTCTATAAATATAAAGCACTGGAAACATTACTGGACTGCAAGAACCATTATCACAGCCTGCAGATCGTCACTAGCAGCCAACCTGTCAGAAAGCTTGACCAATCAGAATTCAGCAGTGCCCAGGCTGTGCCAATCACATACATGGAGTTGTTTTCAGATGAAAGGAGCTCATAAAGTTCCCAACAATGTCCAATACAGTTGGTGTTCTCAGTTCATAAAGCTGATATAAACAAAGTGCATTATCCATGATCAGTGTCTAATAATAAAATAATACAATTATACCTGTTGCTAATACATCTATGACTGGGAGACAGCATGACAAGGGCAGACAATTAGATCAGGATATGCAATAAGTTAATCCTGGGAGACTCTGGAAAAATGAAACCTTGCCTCATCTGTGACTGTCACCAGGGGCCATGTGAGTCACTCCAAAGCACCTCTGGCTGCAGGAGCTCAGAAAAGATGCTGTTCAACTGTTTTGCCCCTTTGTAGTGCTTCACACAGTCTGTGTCTCCTTTGCTCCCCTCACACTTTTCAAGTGATTCTATCTGACACTTGTGAACACTCACCACATGCCAAACACTGTGCTAAACGCCCTCTGTGTCATCTTATTTACATGTGCACGGTAGAGGCTAACACTACCCTCGTTCTAGGGTGACAAAACTCAGGCTTAAAATATACAAGCATCTAACATAACCAGTAAGTGACAAATCTGGAATTCAAAATTAAGCTTCCAGACTCCACACACTGACCTCTTAAGCATTATCACATAGTACCCGAGTGTATTACTCAAGGTTCTCCAGAGAAACAGAACCAATAGGATATATGTAGATATATATAAAAGTGGAGATTTATTACAGGAATTGGCTCACAAAACTATGGAGGCTGAGAAGTCCCAGTTGCAAGCTGGAGAACAAGGAAAGCCTGTGGTGTCATTCAGTCCAAGTTCAAGGCTTGAGAACCACAAGAGCCAATGATGTAAGTCCAGGAGTCCAAAGGCCTGAGAACCAGGAGTTCCAATGATGTCCAAAGGCAAGAGAAGATGGATGGTCCAGCTAAAGGGGGGGGGAGAGAGAGAGAGAGAAAGAGAGAATTTGCCCTTCCTCCACTTTTTTGTTCTTTTGGAGCCCTCAGCAGATTGGAGACACCCACTCAGAGTGGCAATGGGGGGCCCTCCTATACTCAGTCTACTGACTCAAATGCTAATCTCTCCTGAAAACATCCTCACAGACATATTCAGAAATAATGTTCTACCCACTATCTGGGCATCCCTTACCCCAGGCAAGTTGACACATAAAGTTAACCATCATACTGAGTATCCTGATTTGTCCCCAGTCACAAAGAATTGGAGCCTTGCTGAGGAAATAAGATCTAAAAAGACAAAAAGATAATCCCCAGGGTCCTTAGCACATATTCTGCTACCATGCAGCTCAGTAATCATCAGTGCACTCGTCTGTCTTACTCACTAAGCAGGGACCTTGTCCTATTTATCTCAGAGTCCTCAGTACAGGGGAACAGGACACAGAGCAAACATCACAGAGTGGGTGTGTTATAAATGTTTGTTCACTGAGAGGGAGGGGACAAAAGGAGGGAGAGAGGAAGAAAGAAATGGCTCCCTTGACAGGAGGCCACAGAACAGTCTAGAAGCCATCACTACTGTCCAAATTCCATAGGATTGAAGAGTCACAGACAGTGTCCTCCTGAATAGGAACTCAAAGGCTGAGTTTTTAATGGATGGCTTGCTGCTATTCAGTTCCTATTTTTATTTATAATTTTGATTTTTTTTTGTTCATCATGGATTTTTTTATTAATTTTTATTTTTTTTAAATATTGCATTAAACTACCCATCTGATAAGGGATTAATAACTAGAATATATAAGGAGCTCCAAAAACTCTATAGGAAAAAATCAAATAATGGATTTAAAAATGGGGAAAGGATCTGAATAGACATTTCTCCAAAGAAGACATAGAAGAGGCCAACAGGTAGATGAAAAAATGCTCAACATCATTAGTCATCAGAGAAATGCAAATCAAAACTACAATGAGATATCATCTCACCCCAGTTAAAATGGCTTTTATCAAAAAGAGAGGCAATAACAAATGCTGGTGAGGATGTGGGGAAAGGGGAACCCTTCCTTGTACACTGTTGGTGGGAATGTAAATTAGTGCAAGCACTATGGAGAACAGTATGGAGGGAAATTCAGTATATCAAAAAGATACCTGCACTCCCATGTTTATTGCAGCACTATTCAGAATAGCCAAGATTCAGGATCCACCTAAGTGTCTGTCAGTGGATAAATGGATAAAGAAATTGCAGTACATACACAATGGGATATCATATAGCCACAAAAAAAGAATGAAGTTCTGGCATTTGCGACAACATGGATGGAACTGGAGAACATTATGTTAAGTGAAATAAGCCAAGCACGGAAAGACATATCTCGCATGTTCTCACTCATATGTGGGAGGTAAATATTAAAAACAATTGATCTCATGGAGACAGTGAGTACAATGATGGTTACCAGAGGCTGGGAAGGGTAGCAGGGCGCCGGGGATAAAGTGGGGATGGTTAACGGGTGCAAAAATATAGTTAGTTAGATAGAATGAACAATATTTGACAGCACAACAAAGAGACTATACTCAACAATAAGTTAGGCTATACTTTAAAATAGCTAAAAGAGTAGAATTGGAATGTTCCTAATGTGAATAAATGTTAAATACCCCAATTACCCTGATTTGATTGATTCACATTGTATGCCTGTATCAAAGCATCACATGTACCCTACAAAGATATATAACTGTATATACCCATAATAATTAAAAATCTAAAATTGCATTAAAATACTATTCATCTTGATTGCTGAGTCTTGGGCGCACCCTTACATTTCCTTCCTGAAGTGAGTGTCTCGCTCTCCTCGCCCTAATCTCAGCACTGCACTATTTTCACACCTGCTGCAATAGTCACACTCAGGGCACAGCAATCTTGTGAGTGCAAGCAACATGCTCCTAGCTCACAATCATAGCGTTTGTGCCCAGAACATTCCGGCTCTGACATCCCCCCGAGCAGCGGAAACACATTTGTTGGCAACTCCTCACCAGATTTGAACAATGTTTCAGTGTTTAATTAAATTCCAAGAACACCTGTTTCATCAGCTTATAAATTCCAACTGAATTTTAAGCGGCTTCTGTTTGGCATGCAACATTTTTATTTTCTAGGCTGTAACCACAGCAACATTTTTTCCCTAAATATCGGTCCTTCGCTCCTGCCACGCACACCTCACCCTCTTCCCTGCCTTTTGTGGGCATGGAGAGCTCTTCACTGGCTTTTCAAACTCCCCCTTTTGCTCTCTGGCTGTCAAAACAGCAGCACAATAGCATGTTGCATTGTTTTTACTTTTCTTGAGGGTTCACCTAAAGTTTGGACATTTGTACAAGAGAGCAGTGAATTTCCTTCACTACCTAAAACCTAATCACTGAAATTGCTACCTTTTTTTTTTTTTTCAGGCATCTCTACTCCTTTTGCCCACCCCTAGGACAAGTGCTTTACATCCATTTGCTCGCTCTGGGACGCACTTACCTGCTTTGTGACCTGGAGGTGATGACCTCACCCAACAGCTGCTGCACAGACTAAGCAACTCTCCCCCTGGTCCCACAGCTAGTGACGAGCAGAGCAGAAATCGGAAGCCAGGCCTCTCAGACTCCAAAACCTGCCTGCCTCCCCAGCTAACATCAGGTTCTAGGACCCCAAAGTGACTCTGTTAAGGGTCATCTGGGGATATAGCAATGAAAGAATGTCAAAAATGACAATGGTTAGGATGAAAAAATTAAAGAATACCATCAGCTGCAGGGAGGCTTGGTTGGGAGTGCAGAAGGTGTGTTGTTAAACAGTCCTCCCCAAACTAACATGAAGCCCAGACACGAGTGAGGAGACAGATTGTGTGACAGTAATGGCAAAGGGTCTGGAGTCAAGGTCAGTCTGCACTGACTGGCCCAACTTCTCGGTGCCTAAGTTTCCTCTTTTAGAAAATGGGGATAATAGTTTCTCACTCACAGGCCTGATATATGAGTTAGAAGAACTGATTAATGTACAATGTTTACATAAGGGCCTGATATGTAATACAAGCTCAATGAATATTAAATTATTATGTACATTGAAAGTTCTTTTGCCATGCCATCCCCAATAACGTCCCACCATCTGCAAGGTAAGTATCATACTCCCGGGGGCTGCAGTCATCCCTCATGCCCAGCAGGCACTTTTCTCATCCGCTTGGGCTTGCCTTTGCTTATGCCCTCAGCTGCCCCTGCTGTGCCCTGTCCTAACAGAAGGGCATTCTCGAGCTTGTCTCCTCTGCCAAGTCTTCCCTGACCATCCAGGTCCTCAGCCACCTCCCTCTCTTCTGCACTCCTGCCACACTTGCTGCCTCGTTTTCCTAGTCATGTGACACATCCAAAGGCCACCTTGCCTTGTCTATCCTTCTGTGGATGGAGACAGACTGTGGACCCTCCCGTGGCCTATGCTCTATGCCCAACTCAGCCTTACTGGTTCCCTGTGCTCACTCATTCCTTCCGTCCCCAAATAGCTATCACGTGCTTTGTGCTAGAACCTGGGGTACAGCAACGAACAAAGCAGACACAGAATCTGTCCTCATGGACTTAGAGTCCAATGAAGAAGATGCTAATAAACAGGCTATTAGAAAAATAACTATACAATTATAACCGTGACAAATGCAATGAAGAAAAATAAGAGCAAGGGACCTCTCTGGGGATGGATAAGTATCCTCCCCCTCAACATTAGCTTAAAACTGAGAACCTAGCCCCTCTGTCTAATGATCACTTTATTTGGCACATCCTAAGCTGCCATCTCTAAGCACAAACTTCTCCTTTACAGCAAGGTAGGGAAAGACCAGACGGGCCGTCCTCATTTTTCTTTTCCTTGGCAAAGCACAGCTGGCTAGCTGCGAGGCACAGCAGTTCCCGGGCCCAGGCTCCAAGGCGCTGCTGGTTTGGCGCTTGCGTCTGAGCCTCCGGGCGGGAGCGACTTGTCTGGAATCTGAGCAAGGCTCCAGGAGAAGGGACCCTTCAGGTTCTCTTCACTCATTTTTCCCCAAACAAAAGCAGTGGTGGGATTTTTGAAAACTACAAAACTAAGAGAGTCATAAAAAATAAAGACACTGACAGCAGAAAATGATAGTTAAAACCCATGCCTGGGGTTTGACCTGGCAAACATCCAGTGACTCGAAAGTTCTAAATCTGATCGGTGTTTTCCCGGTGCTTTGGGGGAATCCTGGAATTTTATTTTTCTATCCCGATCAGAGCACTCTCTAAAGGGGTTTGGGGTAAGCCTGGCAATTCCCTGTTTCTTTTTTTTCAGGGTGGGGGCAGTACTTCCTTTCATCTTTGCTCTCAATTCTAACTTGCTGTTCACTTAGTCCTGCCTGCTCTTCCCGGGACAGTCATCGCTTTGTGTGTGGAGGCCGCAGCCGACCCTCCTGTAACAGGCCAGCCCTGCTGACCCTGACCCTGTACAGGGCCCATGTCCCAAACAGCCTGTCAGTCGTGCAGCCCTTCACCTACAGACCCCTGACCTCTTTCTAGCCCTCCCCTCCCTGCCAAGCAAGTCAAACTCCTGCTCATGGCTGTGGGTGTGTCCCTGAGAGAACCTGGTCTTTGAAATCAGAAAAGCTTGGATTCCAAACCCCAGCAACCCCACTCCCAGCGGAACTGCACCTTATCCATCTGCAAATACAGGGTTCCATAAAGTTAGAAAACAGAGAAAAAAAATTTGTATTATTTTACACAGTGAAGACATCCTTAATGGCATTATATATATTCACCTGGACTTCCTGATGCAAGGGATATCCTGTAGTGATAACAATACCAGGCCCATAGAATTACCCTGAGGATTAAAGCAGTTAATATATGCAAACTGCTCCTTTTCCTAGTATTATAAGATGTGTCGCATCACAACTGCCTGTTACGTGCCCTCCTGTCCCCATGCTAGATTGTTGTAGTTATATACAGCAGTCTCTGTCTTTCTGTGCAACTATCCATCAGAAATATCTACCTGCTTGGGAGGGGTGGGGGGAGGGTGAAACCAGGGCTAGCTGTTGTCATTTTCACAAAGCTTAGGATTTTTACAAAAATATATCTTGGCAGTTGCAACTATCTCATGCTAAAATTAAGAAGTCAAGATGCTTATTTCATAGAATCCCAAATTTCTGGCAACAACCTGTACCTTGTCTATTAGGAGAAATGAGTGGGTCTATATATGACTTGGAGCCTCTGCGGAGGTTGGGTGTAGATTTGTCTCCTACTACATGAGAAGGTACATTTTCCAAGCCCAAGAATTTATCAGCATCACTTACAACTGTAAACCTGTCATTTATATATGCTGTATATCACTTTGAAAAAAATAATAACTCTGCTTTGTAACTAGAATTTTCATTTTGCTTGATCATGAGCTGTGGGATGAATTAATGTGACAAAGGGGGCTGTTGGGGAAGCCTATTATAAAGGCGTGGTAATAATTGCTTTCCAGAGGAAGTACTAAATACATTCCAGTCTTGTTGAAGAATATGCATTTTATAAAATATACATGTGATTTCAATGGAAGAGCAACTCAAACTTGCTAAGGTTTCTAACAACAGTTTAGCTCATCCCCCACCAACCCCCCATAATAAGAAGCTTATAGGCTATTTTAGTGTTTTGCATCCCAAAGACAAAATGCATCTACAGCTGTGCACAAGTTCATCTATATGTGTGTGTGTGCTGCCCACACTGTTCTGTTCTAAACCTCTACTCTTCTCTGCTTGGAACCAAGATAAACCACCAGGTGATGGCTTCTAGGCACAGGAATGGGAACAGCACTTACTTCATAGACATTAACAAGTCCTCCAGGAAGCTGCCTTGCAGATTAAGTCCCAGAAACACTTCTATCACCATCCTCTAAGTCTAACCTTCTTAGGCCCAGGGAAGACACAGCAAAATATCAACAGCCATGCAATTCTGCCCCCAGAACTGCACCAAAATTCTAGCTTCCACAAGGGAGAACAGCTACATCAGCATTTCCCTAATATGTTCATCCCAGGATCCTTTTTGATTAATAGTCTCATAGGATTACAGGCATACCTTATTTTATTGCTCTTTGCTTTATTGTGCTTCACAGATATTGCATTTTTTAATAAATTGAAGGTTTGTGGCAACTATGTGTTGAGCAAGTCTATTGGTACCATTTTTCCAACAGCATGTGCTCACTTTGTGTCTCTGTGTCACATTTGGTAATTCTCACAATATTTCAGACATTTTTATTATTATACTGTTATGCAGATCTGTGATCAGTGATTTTTAACATTACTATTGTAATTGTCTTGGGGCACCATGATTCATACCTGTATAAAACGGCAAACAATCAGTAAATGTTGTGTGTGTTCTTACTGCTCTGCCAACCAGCCATTCCCCATCTCCCCCCATCTCCCCCCATCTCCCCAAGCAAGCCTATTCCCTGAAACACAACAATATTGAAGTTAGGCCAATTAATAACCCTACAACAGCCTCTAAGTGTTCAAGTGAAAGAAAGTGTTCAAGTCAGAGGGTTCTCATTTTAAACTAAAAACTAGAAATGATTAAGCTTAGTGAGGAAGGCATGTCAAAAGCCGAGATAGACTAAAACTAGGCCTCTTGCACCAAACAGTTAGCCAAGTTATGACTGCAAAAGAAAAGTTCTTGAAGGAGATTAAAAGTGCTACTGCAGTGAATACACAAATGTTAATAAAGTGAAACAGCCTTATTGCTGATATGGAGAAAGTTTTAGTGTTATGGATAGATCAAAACAGCCACAACATTCCCATAAGCCAAGGCCTAATCCAGAGCAAGACCCTAACGCTTCAATTCTACGAAGGCTAAGAGAGGTGAGGAAGCCACAGAAGAAAAGTTTGAAGCTAGCAGAGGTTTGGTTGATGAGGTTAAAGGAAAGTAGCCATCTCCATAACATAAAAGTACAAGGTAAAGTAGCAAGTACTGATGTGGAAGCTGCTGCAAGTTGTCTGGAAAACTTAGCTAAGATCATTGATAAAGGTGGCTACACTAAGCAACAGATTTTCAATGCTGGTGAAACAGCCTTATATTGGAAGATGCCATCTAGGACTTTCATAGCTGGAGAGAAGTAGTCAAGGCCTGGATCCAAAGCTTCAAAGGACAGGCTGACTCTCCTGTTA
This sequence comes from Daubentonia madagascariensis, assembly GCA_023783475.1. Lineage (NCBI taxonomy): Eukaryota > Metazoa > Chordata > Mammalia > Primates > Daubentoniidae > Daubentonia > Daubentonia madagascariensis. The sequence goes on along the minus strand of JAKFHU010002573.1, from coordinate 18,351,150 downwards.
GAGGCTAATGCAGCTGGTGAATTGAAGTTGAAGCCAATGCTCATTTACCATTCTGAAAATCCTTGCGCCCTTGAGAATTATGCTACATCTACTGTGCCCATATTCTACAAATAGAACACAAAGCATGGATGACAGCACATCTGTTTACAGCATGGTTTACTGAATATTTTAAGGCCACTGTTGAGACCTACTTCTCAGGAAAAAAATATTCCTTTCAAAATATTACTGCTCATTGACAGTGCACCTAGTCAACCCAAGAGCTCTGATGGAGATGTGCAAGGAGATTAATGTTGTTTTCATGCCTGCTAATACATTAGTCATTCTGCAGCCCATGGATTAAGGAGTAATTTTGACTTTCAAGTCTTATTATCGAAGAAATACATTTCATAAGGTTATAGCTGTCATAGATAGTAATTCCTCTGATGGATCTGGGTAAGTAAATTGAAAATCTTCTAGAAATGATTCACCATTCTAGATGCCACTAAGAACATATGTGATTCATGGGAAGAGGTCAAAATATCAAGATTAACAGGAGTTTGGAAGAAGTTGATTCCAACCTTCAGGGATGACTTTGAGGGATTCAAGACTTCAGTGAAGGAAGTAACTGCAGTTGTGGTGGAAACAAGGGAACTAGATTAGAAGTGGGGCCTGAAAGTGTGACTGAATTGCTGCAATCTCATAATAAAACTTGAACAGATGAAGAGTTGCTTATCAATGAGCAAAAGAAAGTGGTTTCTTAAGATGGAATCTATTCCCAGTGAAGATGCTATGAACATTGTTGACATGACAACCAAGGATTTAGAATATTACATAAACTTAGTTGATAAAGCAATGGCAGAGTTTGAAAGGATTGACTGCAATTTTGAAAGAAGTTCTACTGTGGGTCGAAGGCTATCAAACAGTATCACGTGCTACAGAGAAATCTTTTGTGAAATGAAGAGTCAACCAATGTGACAAACTTCACTGTTGTCTTATTTTAAGAAACCACCACTCTGATCAATCAGTAGCCATCAACATCAAGGCAAGACCCTCCACCAGCAAAAAGATTATGAGGCACTGAAGGCTCAGGTGATCGCCAGCACTTTTTAGCAATAAAGTATTTTTAATTAAAGTATGCATATTTTTAGACATAATGCTATTGAACATGTAATAGACTACAGTATATTGTAAACATAACTTTTATATGCACTGGGAAACCAAAACATTTGTGTGACACACCTTATTGCAATATTTACTTTATCACGTTGGTCTAGAACCAAACCTGCAATATGTCTGAGGTATGCCTGTAATATTTTGTGGATCACAGTTTGGGAACCATTGCTTCAAGTGTGTCTTGTCTTAGAGCATAATGTAGAAGAGAAAAAGAGGTCATCTCAACATATTCTTAGCCCTCATCATTTGGCAACCTCGATTGGCTCCAGGTTTTTGAACACAGGGCAGAGGCACAGAGAGTTTATGGGGATTAAGCAAGCTGTTCTACAAAGTTCAACTCCTCTGGAAAATAACTCCTGAATCAAATGGTCTACCAGAGGTAGAGACTGGAACACACCCTCATGTTGGTTCCCCCGAAGTACTACACAAGAGTGGATGCCCAAGGATATGTTAGATTCCTTGAGGGTAAATAACTTATTTAGAAGACAGGAAACCCATCAGCTATTTTGCCTCTCCAATAGGGTTCGAGAGGCACTCACCTCTGGGCTTGAAGTGAAAGTAACAGCTTAACAACTTTTCTTTTGTTGTCCAAATGTGACTTAGGGCAGGCAAAGGGGAACCACTAAGCCTGTATTCCTGCCCATTCCTGGAAGGACAGTTTGAGCGCTGGCAGAAACCTTCTCAGGGTACCTATGACAGAAACTCAACACCTTTCTGAACCTTAGGGAATTAAATGGTAAAGAGCTTGGCTTCTTTCCACAAGGTTCTCCTAGATCCACTACTCTGTTCTCCAAGTCCTCTGGCCTTTGCACCAATTCTCAGGTTAACTTAAATTCTGATCCCATGCTTCCCTGAGCCCAAGACTTCAGGAACCACAACTGAAGCCTAGGACAATTGAATCCATTCATCCTTTCCTTGCCCTTTCAGGCACAGAATCGACATAGTGATCAGGGAATTGCCATTCAATTAGCAGCTATACTGATCGTAAAACCAGACAGCCCACCCAGATAAAACTAGCTAAGTTAGCAAAGGCACTTAACAAAAATGTTTGCCAAATTCAAAGCCTAGAAAATGTCTCTGTTAAGTTTTTGGTATGATTTGAAGTAGAAGGAAATACACAAACCTGAGGGGGAAAAGACCCTGGTAGCAAATACATTCAATTAACTGGTATAGCTATACCATATTTTCCCTCTTTCTGTTAGGCTAAGCTAACTCAGGATGCAGCCATTTAAGTAATAATTATAAAACAACAATATTAAAAAGTTAAATCTGAGAGCACTTTCCTTGGGCAAAGCACTGTGCATTAAATAAAATATGGACTATTTTATTTAATTATCACAACAATTAAGTGATGTCCGTGGTGTATTATCCTATTCTACAGATGAAAAACTGAGGCTTTGAGAGGTTAAGAGACCTACCCATGATCCCAAGATTCCCCAGCTACTAACTGGTGAAGCTGGGACTTGAACTCAAATATATTTGAATCCAGAGCCTATCCTCCCAACCAGTACACTCAACAAGGCACAGGCCATAACTTCCTCCTGGAATTGCTGCATTTAGGAGGGACAAAATCAAAATTCTAGTCCCGTTTTCACACAGCTAGTGATTATTATGTGCCTGCCATGTTCCAAGCCTTGGGTGTCCTACATTAATCATCATTGAATACCCACCGTAGTGCTTTGATATGGGCCATATCCTTACTTTCTATGCAAATAACTGAGACTCAAAGAGGTTAAGTGTCCCATGTCACCTTGTTAGGAAGTGGCAAAGCCAATACTCAACCCCAAACTGTGTCTCACTCCAAATCCCACACCTTTCACCTCCAGGCTACCTACACCATATTAGGAGTTTCCATGTACAAATGTGAAAAAAACCTGAGATGGGTGGACCTATCAGAGCATGCAACAAATCATAACTAACTTCTCTCTGCAAATTTCCAGAGCAATCTCTTGGTCTCCCTACATTTTGAAAACCAGGCAGCTGACCCCAACCCACCAGTATGGACTCAATATGTAGAGCATCATGCTAAAATTTTTCTGGGAACATTGGTGGCAAATGTTCCTCATGTTATAAAAATTCCGACTAGTAGTGTCACAGAACATGGAAGCTCTTATGTGAGTCTGGGCCTCCCTCTAGCTCTTCCCAGGGTTCCTTATTAGACTCCTTTACTTATGAATTGTTAACTTTTAGAGCAGGGTTAGGAGAGCCCTGCAGGAAGCTGTGGCATCAGGTACCAGTTGTCTTAGCAACTAACAGATGTGCAGCCTCACGCTTGCCCCTCTCCCCACCACCTAATGCACAGTGGGTTTGAAACCCTTTTCTTCAGTTCTCACTCTTAATAGCACAGGGTAGCTCAGAATCCAAATTTGGAAGCCAAGCGGATGCCTTGCAGAGACTTTGGCTAGTTTTCTAAGAATTTCTTCTCCCCTCCAAGGCTGGCTTCATCTGCCTGCTGGAGAAACACCAGCAGCTCTCACCACTGCATTCCCAAGGCATTCATCTCAGAGGACAGATTCACGATAAAGCCGACCCAGTTCTGCAGCTTTCCATCCTGTACGTTTGCCATTATCAAATATCTGAGTGGATCTAATGAATGCCTTTTACTTCCCTTGAACATAAAGAGGCTTGAAGAAATCGAACCACCAGAGCCTGCCGACTTAAGGGAATTAGTCTGGTCTTTGAGAAAGTGAGTTTGCCCTTCCCACTCCAGCCCCCAAAAACAGTTCTCAGTTTCTTGTTCCCACCTAAAAGGATAATAATATCTTCACCATTACCATGCCAGCAAGAAAAATGTTTCTTTCAGGCAGAAACACACTTTCTGACTGAGTCCGGGAGACAAAATGCTAAAATTTGAATTTGTTTTTCCTTAGAATATCTTTTAAATATTCGGGATCTGTCCCTGAGTTTCGTGTAGTCAGCAGTTTCCCCAATAAACTTATTCATTTTTCATGCAGACTAGAACTAGAGTTTGATTTTCCCCAGCCCCATTCCTATTTCCCCCGAAAACTTCCAGAGGAAAAAACATAATATCCAGGAGAAGAGCAGATTGGGAAAAAAGTATGGGAGGCCTGGCCAACGAACAGAGTCCAGAGTGGTTTCCCAAAAAAAGCAACATTGGAGAGCACACCTCAGGGACTCTTCTCCATTTCCTTTGCTGAAGTTCCCTAGACAACGCAAATCCCCGAGAAGGCCCTGGGGAGCAAGCTTCAAGCATCTGCTTGTAGTGCCCCATTGGCACCATCCCACAACTATACCAGGAGGAAAACCCCATGTAGCGCAGGGTGGGGCTGACATACTTTCTAGAGTCAGGAGCAGAGCAATCTGTCAAATGGGGAAAAAAGGAGCCACACCAAGGCCAAGTAAAACATTCAACCTTCAACAATGTAAAAGTATTAGCATCTGGGAAGAAAAAGATTCTGGTGAGATGAACTCTAAGGATAAGAAGGAATCATTCCCCATACCCCCATCCCCGATCCCCAAACCACTACCCCAGAACAGTGGGGTTGCCTCCTCTCAAACCTGGCACAGTTCTGAAAGGACAAGGATGCAGCCTCTTCGAGGATAAGAATTTACTCTTCCAGTCAGCTCCAACCTTCAGTCTGGAAGCCTCCTAGCATCACAAATCTCAAAAAGGTTAACAAAGTCTGAAAATGCTTCCACATGCAAGGGAAGCAGTTGCTACATTTGGACCAAGGCATTGGAGCTATCCCTGGTGCTGCCTCAATGGCTGCTGCAGCCCAGGCACCTAGAGTCATGACTATTGATCTGTCCAATAGTCCACGGGCTCCTGCCCGTGTCCAACTTATTACTGCTCTTGTAGTTATATAGTTCCAATTTACGCCTTTACAACCCCACCCATTCTTAATCTTTGCATGTTCTGCAACACTCCTCAACCTCAGTGGACTGAACTCCAACTCTTGATTGAAAACCCCTGCCCACAACCTAGCCCACCACTATCTCAGATCACTAAATGCAACGTGAACACATTGAGGCTTTATCCCTATAGGTATATAAGGCCACTGAGGGGTTTGGAGTAATGGCAACACATTTGGCCTTTAGAAAGATCATGCTGACCGCAATGCAAGGAGTGGAGGAGGAAACAGGAAACTAACTAGAGGCTGATGCATTAACTCTGGCAAAATACAATAGACAAGGACAGTGACAGAGGGACCAGAGAGAAGATGGTGGTTTCAAGAAATATACAGGCACTTAAATAAGCAAGATGTGGCTTATATGGAGAAAAAGCAAAAGTAAATGTCAAAGATAACCTCAGTGTTTCTGGATGGACAAATAGGCAGGGTGGTGTTGCCAAATATTGAGTTGGAAACACCAGAGAATAAGAAAATCTGAAGGAAAGAGATGTCAAATTTAATTTTTTATGTATAGAGTTTGGAGAATTTGTGGGATATCTGTCTGGAAATGCTAAGTGGACAGTTGAATGTGGATCTATAACTCAAGAGATACCTCTGAACTCAATAGGGAGATTTTGGAGTTGTCAGACACAGGTGGTGATCAAAGGCATGTGGCTGAGTGTGAGTGCTCCAAGTCCAAAAGGAGCCAAGGAAAAAACCCAATGAATCCAACACTTGGTATATTGGAATATGAGCGTTCACAGTGATTAGTGAGTAGTGGGGAGATAGGAAGTGCAAACAGAGGACTGTGTGTCAGGAAAAGCCAAATGAAGAGGATGTTTCCCTAAAGAGTGGTCCATGGTGTCACCTAACACAGAGATCACTTAAGATTAGATTTGAAATGTGTCTACAAGACCTAATAACAAAGAGATCTTAGGCAACCTTTTGCTGCAGGGAGTGGGTGATGGGGAAGCCAGTTTGGAGCAGGCTGAGGAGACACTAGAAGGTGAAGGATTGGAAGGGTGAACAGATACAACTCTTTCAGAAGTTTGGTTGTGAAGGGGAAGGAAAAGCCAGAGGAGTAGGTTGAAGACACTATGAAGAGTTTTATTTTTGTTATGAAGATGGAAACACCTAAATATATTTAAATGCTGCATGTATTGAGCCAATTGAGAAAGAAAGGTTACAGATGAGAAAAGAGCTAACTGGTAGAGATTCCTGCAGAGACGGGGAGAGAGAAACTGGGATCCGCGACGCGAGCATCTCTTCCCGGGAGAGAGGGGTGCAGAGGTCAGAGCAGGTGCAGATCTGTAAGTGGGCCGAATGAAGGGCTGGAACTTAGGGAGCGTCTGCCAACCCTGCATCAGATGCCAACAATAACACACTCTCTCCCACCACTTTATCATCCAAAAGAAGAAATAGATTTGTTCTATCAGGAAAACTGGAACATATTGGTGGGTGTTAGGAAGAGGCAGATTTTGATTCAAGGAAGAAAAATTTTCTAACACCTGGAGCTGTCCAGCAACAGAACGGCAGCTGTAGTGAGCTATCAGAGGCAGTGTTCAAGGGAAAAAAAGAATATGTCATAGCCTTCCTGGCCAATTTTGATGAATCTTGCACTGGAAGGAACCTTGAGCTAGATAGTGTCTGCAGACCTTTTTGACTCTAGGTTCTTTCTACTTTGAAGGTAGCCCCTGGCTCTTCCATAGGAATTCTGGAATTAAATACCATTTTGCCTATGAAGGATCCTGGGGGTTCTCAGACCACCAGTGCTAGAGCTGCCATTTGCAGTCCCCTACAAGGTATTCTGGAAAAAAACTTGGCCCCTGATAAATGACCCTACATCCTGTCATTTCATTGTTGGAATTTTATTTTCTAGGCCTTGCTTACCTGCAAGATTTCCCTATGAAAATATTCTTAGGAGAATCTCCAGTTTATACAACATCAGCCAACACCTGGGAGTAGACCTCTGTGGGCAGGGGCAGTCCATTGTCATGATTGAGAGCTGGATTCTGGCATCACACTGCCAGGGTTTGAATCCAGCTCCATCAGTGTCAGCTGGTTTGACCATTGGTGAGTTACTTAACCTTTCTATGCCTGTTGTGGGAAATCAAAAATCAAATTCTTAGAAAAGTGCCCAACACATAGTAAGCACTCAATAAATATTCATTAAATACATAATGGGGCAACAGTGCCAGGAACTTGGGACAGAGTACAGTCACACTTAGTGAGGAGATGCTAAATAATGGGCATTTGCTTCTTTAGCCTCAATTAAAATTTATAATTTGAGATTTGCCCAAATCCCAGCCTTTTAGAAGATCTTTCAATAATATAATAATTAGCTGACCAGGAAACACAAATGTATTTGTATTTTCAATGAAAAAAATGCTCAGGGCTGTGACTATTAACCAAGAAGTAGGTTCAGGTTCCTCTTCATTATCCTGGGGGGAAGGGACAGGTGCATTGGCTCAGCCAAGGATGATATACCAATTTCCACCAAAATCATATTGGCATTTGACACTTATTTAGTACCATTGTAAACCAGGAAGCTTAATTGCATATGCTATCTGTAATCCTCACAAAAACCCTACATGGCAGGTATTAGTCCTATTTTACAGATGAATAAACAGTTTAAGAAAGTTTTTGCAGTTGTCTTAAATCACACAGCTAGTAATTAGGTCAGTATTCAAACTTGGATCTGTCTGACCACCAAACCCAGGTTTGCTACTGTGCCCCATTTCTTCTCCGTTAAGGACCCTACTAGATGGTAAGCTTCCTACAGGCAGAGTAATGCCTTTGTGTACCCTGCACTGCCCAGCCCAACCTAATAGGAGGAGCTTAGTAAATGCTTGTTAAATTAAACTCCCAAGTACATAACCGGAGCTTGGTGCTTTCCAGATTGTCAGCCACTGTTGCTGTGTTCTGTGCCTTACCTAACTCCCAATGAATAAAAGTCTACCAAACAACTTAAGTCCCAAAGTTTTTTGACTTCCCTCCCTGAGAAATAAACCCTGGGCATCCCAGAATCTTGCATGGGAAACCATTCTACTGCCTGGTCTTTAGCCTTATGGACAATCTACATTTCCCATAACATGTAGTAACCAGCACTGGAAATTTACCCAATAATTGATACAATGGAATGAAGGAAAGCCAAGATTGGAAGGATACAGAACCCACAATGCTTCCAATGTGGCTAAGTCAGGAAGGTAAACCTGCACTTTAGCTGAAGCCAGGACATTCTAGGGCTCTTCATCACCCAGCTTTCCCTGCTCCATGCCTCTGCCCCTGCCAGCGGGATGCTTTCCAGCCGGGCCACTGCACACACCCATCTCCTCCTCTGTGGCGTGGTTTGCAGCACTCACTTCATCTGGCATGCCTCTTCCCACTACCTTGTCAATTTCTATTCATGCTTCAAGGCCACCTCCAGGAAGCCTTCCCTGACTGCTCTAGCCCTCTCCAGTCTTTGTGTTTTCATTTCTAACCCAAAGCATGGCTTAGACATAACTATGTGCAGCCTCTCACTGGTCACTGATGCTTCGTGCCTATATTCCAGGTATTCCCAAGTAGTCTGAGCATCCCTTGCAAGCAAGAATGATGCTTTCTATTCTTCCCTCTCCCACCCCAGTGCCCAGGAATGAGCCCAAAGACAAAGGATCTCCCCAAACCAAGTTTCTCATGCTGCGGTACTCAGAACGCTCCATCCTGGTAGAGATAGGAAGTGCCCTTTCAGCAAACCCGAGAGCCATCCTCATTCCATTGGCTTTCCTAAATTATCTCTAACCAGATTATCCTCCTCCCACAGAACACAGAACCCTCCAAGGAGGCCCGGATGGACCTGGCCCCAGCTCCTTAGTTAATTGCTCTCATCCTCTTCCGACACAAGTAAGGAATTATCCCTCCCAAATCAGGATAGTCCTGGAAAGACATTGGTGGTGACTCATGCAGGCGTGGGGGTGGGGGCAGGAGAGGAACGGGGAAAGAGAAGGGTGATGGAGCCACAGAATGAGGCACATTAGCCAATTTAGCCAATTACGCAGCTGAAGCAATTAAATAACCTCACAATGGTAGGAGGAAGTGTAAACAGAGCCCACAACACTATCCTCTAGGCTAAGAGAAAAACAAGCCCGGCTGCTGTGGTGGAAAGTCATTGCATCCATCTGCCCAGCTTCCCTTTCCCCCCTCTTTATCTGATAACAGAAGCCTTTTTTCCCACCAAAACCTATTCTGTGCATTTGGGGTAAGATTTGCCACTAAGTGAGGTGGGATTAGCTGAGTGTGACATCCATCAACCTTAGGGGTTGGTTCCAGGATGGGCATATGAAACTAGCAGAGCTGCTTGGAACTTGCCTGAGAATGTAAATACAAGCACTGGGGGAAATTACTCTCTCTTCCTTTTGGATTGTGAACTTGGAGACACTGGCTTGGGGCTGCCAGAGGCCATCTTTTCTTCTGGATGGAGAAAGCCTACCTGAGAATGAAGGAGCATGCTAAGGGGAACAGAGCCAAGAGGTGGAGAGAAAGTGGCACTTCAATGTATCCTTTGAGCCCTGGATCCAGCCACGGTTGAAGCCTGTGGACTTACCACTTGCCAAAGACAAAAACCTCCCCTTTTTTCTCAAACTAGTTAGAGTTGGGTTTCTGGTGTTTGTTTTGTTTTTGTGAAACAGACTCAAGCCACTGTGACTGGGGGCTGACATTCAGTGGGGGAAAGATGCCAAACATCAAGAGAAGACTGTAAAACAGGATCACCCCCAAATTTCACTGAAGCAGCAATTTGGAAGGACTTTCAACCTCTTGTATAGTAGAAGCAACCTACTATACTAAACTGTAATTAAACCAAGAAGACAGAGTCATAAGAAAAAGGCTCAGGAATACCGAAAAAGGAACTATGTCTTCCCCTGAAATCTAATCTAAACTTCAGAGTGACAGCAAGTGCAGTCTGAGACCCACCACCAGCTTCCATGCACCCCAGCCCTGGGCCTGAAAATCTTCTGAAAGGTCCTCACTTATTCCTTCAGCCAGCTTTTCTAACTCTCTGCTCAGGACACTGATCACCATGTGTGCAAATTCCTGCAACTGCCTTCCAAAAATAAGGGGTGGGGTGCAGAGTCAGAGATGTCACCAAGTCACTTTCCTCATGGCCTCCCAATGCACTGCTGTCCTCTTACCTCCCAGGCAGAATGCTAGTCAGACATCTACCACTGTCTGGAGGCCAGAGAAGCAAGCTTTAATCAGGGATGAAAGGTCTATACCTTCAAGGTGATTTATGCAGGGATCTAAGTCTTCTTGTGGTGAGCGCTCACCCCGACACTTGCCCCAGCAGAGGCTCTCTGGGCACTGATGCAAAGCTGCTCCAGCCCACTAAATTGCCTTGCATCCTCTCCATCAGAAATCCTTGAAGGGCTGGGGATAGCATACAATTCGTCCCCTGGAGTCGTCTATACAAAGTGGTAGTAAAATGCTGATTGTGGGACTTTGTGGCCGAGTCAGCAGATAAGCTTACGTGAGAGAAAACAAGCCAGTCTCCTGGGAGCAGATCATTAGAGCTCAGCTTGGGACCTTGCATTCTTTTCCAAAATCACAAACTAGAGCCAAGGGAGGGCTTCTCATCCCTGGCTACACATTAGAATCACCAGGGTAGTTTTAAAATTTTTTGATGCCTGAGCCCTCCCTACACCAAAAAAATTGGAATTTTCAGAGAAATCTCTTCGGGCAGGATTGAGAATTATGGAGCCAAGAGAGTACCATCCTTCCATCTGCTTTCTGTCCCTTCCAAGGCACCCTCAGTACAACTGGCCTAGAGGAGTTGAGCATGACACCAGGTTCCCCCTTCCTCAATCTGCTCTCTCCTTCCACAGCACACTTAAGTTTCCAGTTGGCATTAGGCAGGAGAGGTTCAGGGCCTCAGAAATTGGATGCAAAAGCAGCCAGGAAAAGAAAACAGAGTGGAACCCAGCTGGTTGGTGATTCTTCCAGATCCTTCTTCAGGACAGTGGCCGCTGAGTGGATGTCTTTGAGGATGTAGCAGTGAGGGGGAAATACGAAGTGGAGAGTGGGTTTGACCCTCAGCCCCCCAGCCCCATTTCATGGTAGATGGGGGTAGGGGTGTACCCATCAGGCCCTCTCCCCAGGACTGGAGCACAGTTCCTACGGCCGACCTCAGTTGGCATTTAAACTGCAAGGGCATTTGACCCATGTGCTAAGAGGATCAAGCTTCTGAGAGAGATGAAGGAGACGCCCATGTGAGGCAGGAGTAAGCCACAGAGAGGGAAGGTGGCCCATCTTCCAGTGCCTGCCAAGCTCTTGCTCAAGCCTGTCATCAAGCCCAGCAGCCATCCTGTCCTGGGCTCCATGAAACTCCCAGTGGTTTGTGTGGGTTTCTGCACTTTAACCAGATGGACATATGAGCAAAGCAACTGATGTCACTTCTTCCGACTGAACACACACCTCCTCCCTCCCGGTGTCCTCACGTGGGAACCTGCAGCGCAGGGGAGAGAATGCGGAGAACCCAGATCAGGGCTCTCCCAGGAGAGGCCTTGGGCGAGTTTCTTTTCTTGTCTGTGCCTCAGTTTTCTCATCTACAAAATGGGAGATGGGGAAGCTTTAAAGGAGTTAATATATGTCACAGTCTCCAAACTGTGCCTGGCACATGCGCTCTTAAATCTATTCCAGTAAAAATCATATTTTAATTCTCTCTGAAATCAAGTCCTCTTTACTTCCAATCCCAGGAAGGAAAACGTATTGCCCAATAACCCAGTGGGTAACATCACTGGCTTCCCTGTGAGAATATGGTGGAGTTTATGGCATTTAACTCGGTGGGAATCACGCTGCTAATAGTGCAGAGGTCTCAGTGTCCAGAGTAGAGTTGTATAAGTCACAAGCCTGGCCCTCATGAGCCTTGCCTGCATGCATGAAGAAAAAATGAAAATGATAAATGCCCAGTGAGGCTGTAGGTGGTGAGTACCAGGGGGACAGGGAGTGGTCACTAGAAACATCAGACCTGGCCAGGCTGGTCACGCAGGTTTCACAGAGGAGCTGGGATCTGAGTTCCATGCTGTGTGATGCCGGGCCCAGCAAGCCAGCCACAATGCCCCCTACAACACTCCAACCACTCCTCCTGGAAGAAACTGGCCAGGCCAGAGTAGAAATTGCCACTGAAAGGCATTTTCCATAGTCTAAAGGTTTCCGATGCTCACTTTCCCTCTGAGGGCCATCAAATCCTATTTTTAGATGAGGAGGTTTGGGTATGCAACTAACCAGAAGCCTGTGAACATCCACCAACCTTAGGGGTTGGTTCCAGGATGGGCATATGAAACGAGCAGAGCTGATTGGAACTTGCCTGAGAATGGAAATACAAGTACTAGGAGAAATCACTCTCTCTTCCTCTTTGCTGCTTGAGATGAAGCCAACTGAGCCATGCTATGCCCCCACCCGAGGCCACCTGCAGATGGCTCCCGTGGCTGCTGGCTTCCGGTGTCCCTACTGGGGGTGCTCGACCGTGTCTGGGGAAGCTGCAAGTGCCAGGGAGTTAACAGCCCAGGCTCAACCCTCAACCAAAGAAGGACAGGAGTTTGTGTTAAATATCCCCAGTTCTTTCTCCCCTCAGTGTGAGGGGCAGAGACAATCCTGAGGCGTGTTCCGCACAATTTCTCAGACAGTCTCTGCCAGCTGAGCCCAGCTGCCCACGTGGCCCTGCTCCAGAGCTCACTTCTGTTGGGTCTCATTCCTTTGCTGCCTCACTTCCCCAACTCCTTTGTGGTGTTCCTGAGACCACGTCCCAAATGAACTGCTTGCACCAAATCCTCTCTCAGGGTCTACTTTTAGAGGAACCCAAACCAAGCCCATGGCCAGGTGGGCTGTGGGTCACTCTGAGAACACATTCCACAATGACCCTCATGCCTACTTCCCCTGGCGCAGCCTGGAACGCTTGCTGCTGCCTCTCTCCTGGGTTGTTTTAAATCACGATTGTTCCTGTTCTCTACTAATCATGCATTTGGTGCTGCTCCGTAAATCTCTGCTCCTGCAAGTGAATTAGCGATGTTTCCTGGATATTTTTCTAATAAGCATCTTTGTGGGTGGTTTGTGGTCCTCAGCAGCTACATTTGAACCAAATGAGCTGTTAGCTGGATCTACCGGGGTGAACGCGGAGCTCAAGTTACACATTTGCATGGATTGGATCTCCTTACGGGTAAATAAGTGGGCCAACTTCCCTGCTTGGCATGCGAGGTGGGTGTCCCTGAGCAGGAGCAAGTCATCAGCCTGGCTGCTGCCACAAGCCAACTCCATGACAAATGGTGGCATTCACAACAGCCTGGCGCCGGGGCAGCAAAGGGTAGGACATTGGCTCAAGGCAGGGACAGGTGAGAACATTGTGGGGCTCTCAGGACTCTCTCTGTTCACTGATTGCAGTCCTGCTTCAGTAAATGCCCTCTGCCTTTCCACACAAGCTGAATTCGGAAGGGGCCCATGGAAACCAAAAATAAACGGTGCCTCCTCAATGTACAGAGGCTTTGACCGCTGAGCGGCGTTTAGTGGCAGGGGCATTTACCAGAAGTGTTTTGGCTCCCAGGACAAGAAAAACAGAGAACATAACCAACCTGGGGACACAGCTCTCACTGGTGGCCCAGGGACTCAGACCATGAGACTGGATCTGTTCCTTCTTCTCCTGATGCATCCAAGTGTGGGCAGAAGGAGGTTGAAACTAGGAGAGCTTGGAGTGGGAAGTAGGGACCCTCCCCAACCACACAGTGCTCTCCCACGCTGCCATGCTTCAGGAGGAAATTGGGAAGGAAAGAAGAGAATAGAGAAGGGGAAGAAAGAAAAAGGCAGCTGGAGGAGAGAGTTAGACTAAAACCTCACAAAAGACAGAACCCATTCTGAACAGATGCTACCAGAACTGCCAACACTAACCCCTCCACGCAACAAATACCTACTGAGAACCTGCCCCGTGCCACTCACTGAGCCGGGTGCTGGGAATATGAGGTAGACGTGGCGCACACCCTCGAGAATTTCCCTCCAAGCAGAAAAAAAGAATTTGAAAAAAATAATGTCAATAGGGGGTGTTACCTAAGCAGAATCACAGGGCATGTTGGACAAACACAGCAGGAAACAATGTCATCTAGCAACGAGGCAAGTCCCCCAGAGTCTTAGAGCTGAAAGAGATCTAAGCTGAAAATGAGGAATGAGCAGGAGTCATCTGAGAGGAGGAGGCCAGGGGGAGGGATTTGCCAGGCAGAGGAGACAGCACGTGCAAAGGTCTCAAGGCCAGAAGCCATGGCTTCTTTGAAGGAGCCAAGGAGAGATGCAAGCAAGGGGATGGTGGGAGGCACTGCCGGACAGGCAGAAAGAGGCTACAAATGGGGCTCATCGGCCACCACCCTGAGGAAAGCACAAAGCCACAGAAGGAGCACGACCAGATCTGCATTTTAGAAAGGTCACTGAGGCAGCAGGTGAGGGATGGATTTCAGGGATGGGGCAGACCAGCCGGGAGGCTGCTGTGGCCTGCAGGAGAGAGATTACTATGGGCCATCCTAAGGGGTAGTTGTGGGAATGGGGACAAATGGATAGATTCAAGACCTTTTTAAGAAGTAGAATGAGGAGAATTTGGTGGTTTAGAAGGCTGCCTAGCCCCACTCTGTGGACTATTAGGCAACCTCTTTCCAAGCCACACCAAATGGCGCTGAGCCCTTTGCTGTGTGGCAGGCGACGAGATGCCACGTGTGGGGCTTTCCACTAGAACCTGCCTCGGGAAGTCTTCCAGCCACTCTGAGGTGGAGCACTGCTTTCCAAGTCAGCCCAGAGCCTCTGAGAGGCAGACACAGCCTCAGCTCCAACAGCATGACCAGGATGGCTCCTGTGGCGTAAGGCTGGGGACAGAGCTGAGCATATTTGTGATAATCCCACTGTGGCCTTAGCCCTGGCTCCACCTGGACCTTGCTGGGGTCTGATTCTCTGGCATGACCACAGCTAGTCCTTTCTGCATCATGACTAGAACCCCAAGAAGAGGCTCACCCCTGGGAGAAGATCCTGCCTCTTCCCCTGCCACTTGGCCACATCAGAGCAGGCTCCCCTCTCCTGCAGCCAGCCCCAATCATTTCCCTCTACAGCCACTTGTGAGGGACCCCCATGATTCCATCCTGCAGGCCTTCACCTTCCATGTAGGGAAAGCCTAATGTCTTCTGTGTAAGAAGCACCTGCTTTTCATCTCTTCTTGCTCTCCTCCGCTCTCTAGATCCTCTGGTCACCTCTCCGTCATCCTAATTGGAAGTCTCACACTACAGCTACTAAGGAGCTATAAGAACAGACAGCCATGATTTAGTACCAGCCTCCATCCTTCAGACAATCATAATCCCAGACATCATCTAATCCATGCCCTATAAATGAGCAAGATTTGACTGGTAGATAGCATTGTGATGAGGCTGTCAGACTCTGGGGGAATTAAATAGTCAAGTTCAAATCTGGATTCACTAACTCCTAGCTGTACATTTTGGGCAAGTGACTTAAACTCCCAATGCTTCCATTTTATTTGTAAAATGGAGATAATAACATGATAGAAACTTCAGTATATTCAGAATAAATAATGTATGTGAATAATTTGGCACATGATTAATAAGTGTTAGTTATTATTACATATGACCCTTTATTTGTAATTGTTTATTTTACTCATGAGAGTAAAGAGACCACAAGAGGTAATCCAAAGTAATTCCCCCTTAAAGCTTTCTATTCCTAGAGTACACCAGGAAGAGAAATTCTACCAGGAAGCCGTTGGTTAATATTTTTTCATGAGTGACTATTCGTTTATTAAGAAGACATGGACTGAATAAAACAGCAACATAGTTAAATTCTGAATGTCCACAGGAGATTCTTTTGTTAGATATTGTCTATTGATATTCAGCACTATGTCTCCTCTTTAAAGTCATGCCCTGCATCACAGGGGCTAGAAGCCTAGAAACTACATTTTCCAAACTCCACTGTCAGCAAGGTTCTGATCTGGAATCTATTAACGAAAGTCACTCACATAAGATTTGTAATGTGAAAGAGAAGAAGGCGCCATTATTTTCTTCCAACTGTGGCAAGTAGACTCAGGGCAGTTGGCAGACATGAGGTTTACAGCAGCTTCTGGGAAAGCTCCCACTAATCGCCTGCTTCAGTGCTGCAGGCAGTTGGGTTCACCACCAGTAGAATCCTGAGATTCTAGCATTCCCCAATTTCCTGACAGTTGGCCATGAGGCTCCCTGACCCTCATCTCCCAAGCCTTCCAGAGATTTTGTAAGCAGCAGATTTACTCTACTGAATCCTTTCCCGCCAAAATAACCAGAGTGGCTTCTGTTTTCCTGACTGATACAGTCCCTTTTATCCTTAAGCTTCACAGTATCAATCACAAAGTCATGGCATAGAATGGACACATCCCATGGCCCAATGTGGGCCCCCCTAGCAAGCATCCTTTATTATACCGATAGCTTGCTGAGACCAGATGTTGACAAAGAAGAGAAATCTTCCCAGCTCTCTGTTCTATTTAAGAAAACTTGTTTATTTTATTTCTTTTACTCTCTGTTCATTGACCATAGCACAGAAAAATCTTGTTATTTATTCTGTTAAGGAAAAGGAAAAGATGATCTTGCCTGAATGTACTTCTGGTTCCATGATGGAGATTCTTTGTGCAATTAATCACATCAAACACACACAGTCTCTTATAGCTCAAGTTTCTCAACGTTGATATAATCTGATAAACAAGATAACTTTCTCCCAAGCAGACAGAGATGAAGAAAATTCAGTGTCTAAGCCCCATTTCCTGCCTTCTCTCCACAGTGTGGATTTCCTCTTCAACTCTCCCTTCACCTTTCTGTTGCGTTCTTCCTTTTCTCACGCCCCACCTGGCTATGTCCCCCTAGGCCATCCCTCTCTGTCTTCTCTGCTCACTGGTATTTGCACATTATGCTTGAGGAATGTTCTCATTTCTGCCTGAAGCTTTTCTTACTATGGAGTTAATAATGGTTTACTGAGTGCCCAACCCTGTGCCAGAGGCCAGGGACGTGTGTGGCCAGATAGAAGGGGGAACTGTTCAAAGAGCACAAGACACTGTCTACTTGTGTAACTAAACTGTTACCTCCTTGAGTCTAACAAGAGACACTATAAGGTAGCAAAAGTGTAGGCACCAAGTGAGTGCTCCAGATGATTTTCATATCCCAGCTCACCATGGGGCAAAGAAGATAGCTCTAGGAGACCTCCTGGGGGAGGTGGCTCTTAAATTTAAATAAATCCTCTTAACTTGAGATAGCATATAGGATGGAGACTTCTTATTCCAGCTCCATATTCATCTAGCTGGTGACTCAGACCAAGTCACTAAACCTCTGAAATGATCTCATCTAATGCCTTATGATGCAGAGAGAAACACGAGGCAAAGGGACATAGTATCTTTAAGATCCTATGACCCCCACCAACCCAGGGCCAAGTTTTATGGGAATGTATTTTTTGAATCTTGTTAAAAATTAACTTAATTAATTTAAATTAATTGATTCATTTGATTCAATCTCTGATCACTTGATTTAAGTGAGTGATTAAATTAATTGACTTCTGGTCAATTTACAAGATTGAGTTAATGCAGGAAGTCCCCATCCTGCCCTAGACACACAGAAATGATGGATGACAAAAACAGCGTGTCTAAACACACTGATGGGCCTGAAAGAAAGAAAAGAAAATGCCCTGATGCCAAGAACAAAAGGGAAACTCAAATCCAAAGGGCTGAGCAGAAGTTGAAGGAGGTCATACACAGTACCATCAGAGCTGGTACACACTTTCCAGCCTGTGTGCACATGACAGAACCTCTCTTGCTCCTTAAAGCCTGAAGCTGGACAGGGACGGCCCATGTGAAAACAGAGGGAAAGAAAAACTCAGCTCATGGGGCAGGCATACATCACAGAAGCAGGCCACCCATACTGGGCCTCGGGTGGAAAAGGCCAACTATGAAAAATCAAAATTGTAGGATTGTGCCACATGAGGTGTGGCATTCCAGTTTGAACTTCCTATGGGATGGGCTGCAAGAAAAGGGGGGAGGAAAGCCAAGAAAATGATTTTTAAAATAGTTCTAGAATCAGTGAAGCCTATAGGACCCTAGTAAGGGTGAGACAAAATACTCCATAGAGACATCTACAATCTAGAACATTTAAGGCTCATGAAAAACAAAACCCACCAAAGATGAGTTCAAAGTATAAACTTTATATAACATACAAACATACAAATTACAATGAGAGAGAGTCATAAGATACAATAAGAAAAGAGTAAATATTCTGGAAACTATTAAAAATGGATTAAGCATGACTTTTGGCTTCCGCTCAGAGATGAAAATAGCTGGAAGGAGTATTACTCCCACACTTACAATGAAAAATATTGAGACTAATTTCTAATTCAAGACTTTTTTTTAATCCATGAGAGAGTTGAAGTCTCAGAACAACAACAAAAAAAAACAGAAAATAACAAGTGTTGTTGGGGATGTGGAGAGACTGGAACCCTTGCACAGTATTGGTAGGATTGTAAAATGGTGCAGTTACTATGAAGAACAGCCATGGAGGCTCCTCAAAAATATTAAAAATAAAACTGCCATATGATCTGACAATCCTACTTCTGGGTATACATCCAAAAGAATTGGAAATGGGATCTTGAAAAGATATTTGCAAACCCACATTCATTGCAACATTATTCACAATAGCCAAGATGTGAACATGGACTTATAAGTCCATTATGAATGAATGGATAATATACTACACACATACCATACTAATATCATCATCCTGCTTCATGTGTAGTATATATTATTATTCAAATAATATTATTTGAAAAAAGAATCTAGTTAATTATGGATATATATTGTAAACCCTAGTGCAACCACAAAAAAAATTTTTAAGTGAAAGAATAATAATTCAATAGAGGATATGAAATAGAATAATAAATATATGGTCAAATAACCAAAAAAAAAGGCACAAAATGTTGGAGAAGGGAGGACAAAGAAGAAATGGAATTAAGAGTAAATAGCTAGCAAAGTGGTAGATTTTGATCCAACCTTACCAATAATCACATATAAATATGAATAGACTAAACAGTCCAGTTAAAAGACAGACTGTCAGATTGACTTTAAAAAAGTAAAAAATAAATCCAAGACCCAACTATATTCTGTCTGCTATAAACCTACTTTAAATATAAAGACATAACTAAGTTAAAGGAAAAGTATGAAGGAATATATTCTATGCAAACACTAAACCAAAAAACAGGAGTATTTGTATTACTATCTGACAAAGTAGATTTCAAAACAAAGAATGTTATCAGGAGCAAAGAGGGACATTACATAATAATAAATGGGTCAATTCTCTAAGACCATAAAGAATTCTCCAAGAGAAAATAATCCTAAATGAGTATGTACAGAATAATAGAGCTTCAAAATACATGAAGCAAAAACTGACAGAACTGGAAGGAGAAAGAGACAAATCACAATTTTAGCTGGAGACTTCAATATTCTTCTCTCAGAAATCAATAGAACAAGCAGAAAGAAAATCAGTACAGATAATGAAGACCTGAACAACACTAGTAAAGACTAGGCTTAACTGATATTTACAGAAGACCCCAACCAGTGTGGAATATTTACCCAGACAGCTCATATTCTGGGTCAAAAAACAAACCTTGGCAAATCTGAAATAATAGACACAATACCAAGTATGTGTTCCAGCCATAAGAGAATTAGAAATCAATAACTAATAGATATTTTTAAAATCCCCAGATATTTGGATATTAAGCAACATACTTATAAATTAGTCACACATAAAAGAGCAAGTATCAAAGTAGATTAAAATATTTTGAACTGAATGAAAATGAAAATATAACACAAAAATTTGTGAGATATAATTAAAACACTATTTAGAGAGAAATTTATAGCATTTGATGGCTTATATTAGAAAATAAGAAGAGTCTCAAATCAATCACCTAATCTTCCTTCTTAAAAAAGTAGAAAAAAAAAAAAACTAAACCAGAACAAACAGAAGGAAAGAAATAATAAAGAGCAGAACCAATACAATTGAAAACAAAAACAATAAAGTCAAAAATACTACAACCTAATTATTTGAAAAGATCAATAAAATTGATAAACTTTGAGCCAGAGTGACCAAAAATTAAAGAGATATTTAAAAAATTACCAATATCAGGAACAAAAGACCTACAGGGGCTCTCCAAAAAATGGCGGTGTGATAGGGTCTGCCCACCGTACCGCTCCCAGGAAAGGAGGTGAAGAACGCCAGCGGCTGCCGGCGAACACGGACCGCTCACTCCAAAAACAGCATTGCGAATGACAGAGAAACAACGCCGAACGCCCAGCCCAAGAAAACAGATACAAAGTTTTCACAAAGATCGGAGGGCGCACGGAGCACAATAGAGCCCAGAGCGCGGGAGGGACGCACTCGCCAGGTCGGCGCGGCGCGACCTGCCCCCCAAGCGGTTACGCGCCTCCCCATACACGCAGTCAGGGACAAGCCCAGAGTTGGGACGGAGCAGTTGCTCGGGCCGGCGAGCCCTGTGGAGAGGAGGAGGAAGTAGCCAGAGCCAGACACAACTCGCAGCTGCAATATACAGAGACTGCCGAGAGCTGGGGAGGAACTGGGCGGGGACCGAGATTCAGCTTCCCGGGACAGTGCGCGGGAACCCGCAGGCTGGCACTGTGCCACTAGAAGTCAGCGGGACTGGGCCCAGGAGTTTATCGGAGAGCGGGACACGCCCTTAGAGGTTGCTAACAACTACCGGCGGAGAAAAACTGCGCTCCCGGCGCGATCGGAGCCCGGCTGTGCGCCAGGCTGGCGGCGGCCGCCATCTTTACAGCCGCCCGCGCGGAGCCGTGAGCCGCGTCTCTAGCTCCCCCCGCCCCAGCCTGGGGCTCATCCGCTGGGGCGAGACAGGCTTTGCCTGTGGTGGCCAGGGACAGCGGCATCCGTGGGTTCCAGGTGGGACGAGATCCCGGAACTGTAGCGGTGGGACCTTTGAGTATTGGAAACAGTTTGCAGCTCGTCCATCTGGTCCTGCTACCCCGACTCTGGCCTCCGACAACTCCGCTCCGTGCCGGTCCTAGTGCCCGCCCCTCAGGTCCCAGCCCTCCTGTACCCCAGAGATCGCTCATTTTGAAGGTTGCTGGCCATAGTGACTCATTTGGTATAACGGCTGGTTCCCACGACAACCAAATACCTCAAGAGCCACAGGCTGAACCAGAGCAGCTCCCCATAACCCTGCCCACTTCATTAGGGAATTTCGCGCCATCCAAGAGCGCTTCCAGCGGCCACTACTCCCCCCTCCCCGTGGGAACATCCCCCCAGTGGAGACTGCTGGGGATAGAGATGGCCACCCACCTCACCTTGGGGTCTAGTGGTGGAAAAGGGGTGCACAATTGGAGATCCCCCTATCAACCAGTATCACGCGAAGATGCACATCAGAAGGGCAGACACACGTGGCTAGATAAGCAACCTCTGAGCTGTGTAGAATTTTCCCAACTCAGCTCTCACACTGCAGCCAAAGGAAATTGTGTTTCTACCAGAACCTCAGGAAGAGCAGAGTCAAAGTAACCCCTAGGAGCTACAAGACCCCTCCCAAAGCACAGGGCTTTCGCATACCCCAACTGGGGAATCAGAGTCTGCCACGGACATAACAGAATACCTAGCTAATAGGGAGTGGAGGACTCATATTCTCAAGTACAATCCATTAGCTCAGAGCCCAAGCTGGGAGGTCATTCTCACCACACTCCACTGGGAAGAGGAGAAGACCACAGGTCAGAGTTAACTCAAGATCCAACAAACTTGCTAAAATACACCTAAGGCAATACAGGCCACTACTTCTCTCCCTGGCTTTGCCAAGGAAAAATAATTGTGGGCCTGGTGACAGGACCATAAACTAGCTCTAACACCCCCAGCTCTCGACCAAGAGGCCAGATGAGAAAAAACCAGCGAAAGAACTCAGGGAACATGAAAAATCAGAGTGAAAAGTCACCCCCAAAAGAAATTATCAGTTCCTCAGCAATGGATACCAACCCAAATGAAATGGGTAGATTGACAGAAGAGGAATTTCGTTTATGGATTATAAGAAAGCTCAATGAAATTCAAGAGAAAATTGAATCCCAGCACAAAGAAACCACAAGAAAAATGCAAGAAATGAATGAAAAATTCTCCAAAGAAATAGAAATATTACGGAAAAATCAAATAGAAATTCTAGAAATGAAAGAAGCATTCAAGGATCTACAAAACACAGTGGAAAGCCTTAAGAATAGGCTGGACCACGCAGAGGAAAGAATTTCAGAGCTAGAAGACAGCTCCTATGCGCTAAATAAATCAGCTGAAGAGAAAGAACACAAAAACAAGAGACAGGAAAAAAGCATACAAGAAATGTGGGATTATGTAAAGAGGCCAAACATAAGGATAATAGGTATCCCTGAGGGAGAGGAAGAAAATTTGCATGGGCTGGAAAATTTATTTGAAGGAATAATAGAGGAAAATTTCCATGGCTTAGCCAGAAATCTCGACATCCAAGTACAAGAAGCACACAGGACTCCTGGGAGAGTCAACGTGAAAAGGCATTCACCACGCCACATAATTATTAGACTGACCAAAGTAAACACAAAAGAGGCACTCCTCAGAGCTGTAAGACAAAAAAAGGAGGTAACCTACAAAGGGAAACCCATCAGATTAACTGCAGATTTCTCAGCTGAAACCTTACAAGCCAGAAGGGAATGGGGAGACATCATCAATCTCCTAAAACTAAACAAAGGTCAACCCAGAATTCTGTATCCTGCCAAACTAAGCTTCTTATATGAGGGAGAAATAAAGACCTTTCCAGATAAGCAATCACTGATAGAATTTGCGAAATCCAGACCAGCCTTGCAAGAAATGCTTAGACCTGCATTATACACTAACCAGCGCAACAGACACCCACCTATGTAAAACTATGCAAAGGCTAAAACCCCAGAAACCAGATTCCACAATGACGCAAGAGGTAAAACAAAGATACCACCCAACAGAATAATCAGAAATTTACCCCAAATATCAATTCTCTCAATAAATGTAAATGGCTTGAACTGCCCATTGAAGAGACATAGGCTGGCTGAATGGATTAAAAAATACAAACCAAGTATCTGTTGTCTTCAGGAAACACACCTTACACACAAAGACGCATTCAGACTCAAGGTGAAAGGATGGAATACAATTTTTCAGGCTAATGGAAACCAAAAGAAATCTGGAGTAGCCATCCTCATTTCAGATGACATCAACTTTAAAGCAATAAAAGTAAAGAAGGACAAAAATGGACACTATATAGTGGTGAAGGGAAAAATTTCACAAGAGGATTTAACAATCCTAAACATTTATGCACCCAACACAGGAGCACCCAGGTACATAAAGCAAATGCTGCTAGATCTAGACAACATAATAAGCAGGAATGCCATAATTGCAGGGGACTTCAACACCCCACTGACGGAACTGGACAGATCCTCCAAACAAAAACTAAATAGAGAAATAAAAGACCTAAACAGGACTCTAGAACATTTGGGCCTAACAGATATCTACAGAACACTCCACCCAAATAACACTGAATATACATTCTTCTCATCAGCTCATGGAACTTTCTCTAAAATTGACCACATCCTAGGCCACAAAACAGATCTAAACAAATTCAAAAAAATAGAAATCATACCATGTATCTTTTCAGACCACAGCGGAATAAAATTAGATATCAATTCCAACAGAAAATCACATCTTCCTCCAAAAACTTGGAAACTAAACAATCTATTGATGAATGATTATTGGGTCAAAGAGGAGATTCAAAATGAAATCAAAAGATTCTTCGAACTAAACAATAATGGGGACACAAGTTATCAAAATCTGTGGGAAACAGCAAAAGCAGTCCTGAGAGGAAAACTTATCACCCTAAATTCCCACATCCAAAAGACAGAAAAGTCACAAATCAGTAAACTAATGAATCATCTTAAGGAAATGGAAAAGGAAGAGCAAAGCAATCCTAAAGCCAGCAGAAGAAAAGAAATAACCAAAATTAGAGCAGAATTAAATGAAATCGAGAACAAAAGAACAATACAGAAGATCAATGAAACGAAAAGCTGGTTCTTTGAAAAGATAAACAAAATAGACAGGCCACTTGCCAGGTTGACCAGAAGCAGAAAGGAAAGGACTCTAATAAGCTCAATTAGAAATGAAAAAGAAGAAGTCACAACTGATACCATGGAAATACAAAACATCATCTTTGAATACTACAAAAATCTCTATGCCCACAAACACGAAAATGTGGAGGAAATGGACAAATTCTTAGAAACACACTACCTCCCTAGGCTCAACCAGGAAGAAACAGAATTTCTAAACAGACCAATATCAGGCACCGAAATTGAAGCAGTAATTAAAAATCTACCCACAAAAAAAAGTCCCGGACCAGATGGGTTCACACCTGAATTCTACCAAGCCTACAAAGAAGAACTGGTGCCTATACTGCAGAAATTATTTGAAAATATCCAGAGGATGGAATCCTCCCAAACTCATTCTACGAAGCCAATATCACCTTGATACCAAAGCCAGGAAAGGACACAACAAAAAAAGAAAACTACAGACCAATATCCCTTATGAATATAGATGCAAAAATTCTCAATAAAATCCTTGCAAACCGAATTCAAATGTACATCAAAAAAATAATCCATCATGATCAGGTGGGCTTCATTCCTGAGATGCAGGGATGGTTCAACGTACGCAAATCTATAAATGTAATTCACCATATAAATAAAAGCAAGAACAAAGATTATATGATCCTTTCAATAGATGCAGAAAAGGCTTTTGACAAAATCCAGCACCCTTTTATGATAAGAACTCTTAACAATATAGGCATAGATGGCTCATTCCTAGAAACTATTAAAGCCATATACGATAAACCCACAGCCAATATCATACTGAATGGGGAAAAATTGAAGGCATTCCCCCTTAAAACTGGCACCAGACAAGAGTGTCCACTATCTCCACTTCTTTTCAACATAGTGCTGGAAGTCCTGGCCACAGCAATTAGACAAGACAGAGGAATCAGGGGCGTCCAGATAGGGGCAGAAGAGGTCAAACTTTCACTATTCGCAGACGATATGATATTATACATAGAAAACCCCAAAGATTCAACCAAGAGATTACTGGAATTGATAAATGAATTCAGCAAAGTCTCAGGATACAAAATTAATACACACAAATCCATAGCCTTCATATATGCTAATAACAATCAAGCCGAGAAACAAATTAAAGATGCAATACCTTTCGCAATAGCAACAAAGAAAATTAAATATTTAGGAATATATCTAACTAAGGAGGTCAAAGACCTATATAGAGAGAATTATGAAACACTGAGAAAGGAAATTGCAGAGGATGTAAATAGATGGAAAGCCCTACCACGCTCTTGGATAGGCAGAGTCAACATAGTAAAAATGGCTTTGCTACCTAAATTAATTTACAGAATCAATGCAATCCCTATCAAAATACCAACATCATTTTTTGCCGATCTAGAAAAAATAATTCTACGCTTCGTGTGGAACCAGAGAAGACCCCGTCTAGCCAAAGCAATCTTAAGCAAAAAGAACAAATTGGGAGGCATCTGTCTACCAGACTTCAAACTATACTACAAGGCTATAGTAACCAAAACTGCATGGTATTGGCACAAGAACAGACACGTAGACCAATGGAACAGGACTGAGAACCCAAATATAAAACCAACCTCATACAGTCACCTGATCTTTGACAAATTCCAGAAAAACGTACACTGGGGAAAAGATTCCCTATTCAACAAATGGTGCTGGGAAAATTGGATGGCCATATGTAGAAGACTGAAAGTGGACCCACACCTCTCACCTCTCACAAAAATCAATTCACAATGGATAACAGATCTAAACCTAAGACATGAAACCATAAGAATTCTCGAAGAAAATGTTGGAAAAACTCTTATGGACATTGGCCTAGGCAAAGAATTTATGAAGAAGACCCCCAAAGCAATCACAGCAGCAACAAAAATAAATACATGGGACCTGATCAAATTGAAAAGCTTCTGCACAGCCAAGGAAACTATCACTAGAGTGAACAGACAACCTACAGAATGGGAGAAAATATTTGCATGCTACACCTCTGATAAAGGGCTGATAACCAGAATCTATACAGAACTTAGGAAAATCAACAAGAAAATATCAAACAACCCTATTAAAAAATGGGCAAAGGACATGAACAAAAACTTTTCCAAAGAAGACAGAATGATGGCCAGCAAACATATAAAAAAGTGCTCAACTTCTCTAATCATCAGGGAAATGCAAATCAAAACCACAATGAGATATCACTTAACTCCAGTGAGATTGGCTCATATCAAAAAATCCCCAAATAACAAATGTTTGCGGGGATGTGGACAGGTAGGAACACTCATACACTGCTGGTGGGACTGCAAATTAGTACAACCTCTATGGAAAAGAATATGGAGATACCTCAAAGAATTAAAAGTAGAATTACCATTTGACCCAGCAATCCCACTACTGGGTATTTATCCAAAAGAAAAAAAGACATTTTATAATAAAGACATCTGCTCTCGAATGTTCATAGCAGCACAATTCACAATTGCAAAGTTGTGGAAACAACCCAGGTGCCCATCAATACACGAGTGGATCAATAAAATGTGGTATATGTATACCATGGAGTATTACTCAGCAATAAGGAACAACAGTGAATTAACACATCTGGTATTATCCTGGTTGGAGCTAGAACCCATTCTTCGAAGCGAAGTGTCACAGGATTGGAAAAACAAGCATCACTGGTACTCACCATCAAACTGGTACTAACTGATGAACACTTACATCACACAGGGCAATAACATTCATTAGAGGGCGGGCGGGCGGGCGGGAGGGGGGTGGAAGGGATGGGAAAAACTCTCACTGAATGGATGTGGGGAGCACAGTTTGGGAGACGACCACGATTGTGGCTCTGACACGGGCAGAACAGGGGCAATGTGTATGGCCAAAGTGTTGTACCCCCATGATATTCTGAAATTAAAAAAAAAAAAAAAGACCTACAGGTAACAAGAGAGACTGAATGCTCTCCCAGTATGATTGAGGACAAGGCAAAGATATCTTCTCTCCTTACTCCTATCCAACATTGTATTGGAAGTCCTAGCAGCACAATAACATAAGAAAAACAATTGAAATCATAAGGATCAGAAAGGACAAATAAAATCATCCCTGTTCTTAGACTACATGACTGTCTACATAGAAAATCTAAAAAAAAAAAAAAAACTACAAAAAATGCTCCTACAACTAATAAATGAGTTTAACAAGGTTCAGATTACAAAATCAACATAAAAATTTATTTCTGCTTCTACATACTAGCAATGAACACTTGGAATTCGAAATTTTAAAAATAATACCATGTATGATAGCATCAAAATATATTTAGGTATAAATCTTAACAAAATATATTCAGGTTCTGCATGCCAAAGACTATAAAACACTAATATAAGAAGTCAAACAAAAGGAGAAATACAACACATTCATGAATTGGAAGATTCAGTATTGTTAAGATGTCGATTCTCCCTTTTTAATGTACACAATCAATGCAATGCCCATCAAAATCTCAGCAGGCTTTTTTATAGATCCCAACAAACTGATTCTAAAATTTACATGGAAAGGATAGGAACTAGAATAGCCACAAAGAAAAACAAAATTGCCAACTAACACCACCAATTTAAAGACTTATTATAAAGATACAGAAATTGATACAGTGAGGTATTGGTGAAAGGATAGACACATATATCAATGGAACAGAAGAGAAAGCCCAGAAAGGAAAACACCCACAAAAATACAGTCAATTTATTTTTGGCAAAGGGGCAAAGGCAATTTAATGGAGAAAGGATGGTGTTTTCAACAAATGGTGGCAAATGATTTGACATCCATGTCTAAAAAATAAAGCCACTTCCTATTCCTCATACTTACTATAAGAATTAACTCTAAATAGGTCATAAGCATAAATGAAACATGTATAACTATAATATTTCCAGAAGAAAATATAGGAGAAAATCTAGGTGACCTTGGGTTAGGCAAAGATACTACACCAAAAGCATAATCCATCAAAGAAAAACATGATAAACTGGACTTTATTAAAATTTAAAACATTTTT
This sequence comes from Daubentonia madagascariensis, assembly GCA_023783475.1. Lineage (NCBI taxonomy): Eukaryota > Metazoa > Chordata > Mammalia > Primates > Daubentoniidae > Daubentonia > Daubentonia madagascariensis. The sequence goes on along the minus strand of JAKFHU010002573.1, from coordinate 18,322,952 downwards.
TCTGTAAAAGACTGCTTAAAAAATAAGAAGACAAGAAATAGACTAGGAGAAACTATTTGCAAATAACATTTCTGACACAGGACTTATATGCAGTATATAATAAAGAACTCTCAAAATTCAACAAGAAAACAATCAAATAGAAAAATGGACCAAAGATATGAACAGATACTTCATTTAAAAAGATAGATAGGGAAGGGGGCAAGATGGCAGACTAGAAGCAGCCTACACGTGCTACTCTAAGAAGAGGATTGAAAGTTGCAGGTGGATGCCCACCGATGGATGGACCTCCTTGGAAAGGTCATTGTTAATCACCAGAGAAGCAACATGGTACATTCAGAGTGAACAAGAAGGTGATGGGGTGATCCATTCTGCAAGAACTGAAGCTACCTGGGGGAGGCATCCACATGTGGGAAGGGTAGGAGGAGAGAGCCCTGGGGCTCTGAGCTCCCCCCAGGGAACTGTGGCCAGAGCTGTGGGGGGGTTTCCCACCATCACCACAGACTTCTGAACTGATCAAGGAGCTGCTTGGAGTCTGTGCATCAACATTGCTCTGGACAGCAGGTGCAGCAGGGACCCGGTGGCTTCCATTCCCAGGTTGGGATGCAGCTGATGCCATTCTGAGCTCTCAGGTCTGGGATGCCAAGTCTACACCCAGCTCAGCTTTGCTGCAGCCACCTCTGCATCATCTCTGCCAGGCCAGGGAAGGAACAGGCAGAGCAGAAGCTCTCCCGTACAGTGCCCTGTGACTGGGAGCCAAGTGCCCCTCCCACCCAGAGGGGATTTGAGCAGAACTGGCATCAGGGACACCACCTGAGAGGCCTTGGGGGACTGCCTCTGTGGGACCTAGGCAGGGGAAGAGTCCCAGCCACTTGGTGGCCTCAGCCCCACAGCCCTGCCCCCAGGCCCCCAGCTCCACCTCTGCAGTTCCTGTGCTGCTGTCCCACCCTGCGGCTCTGCCCTGGAGGCTCCAATGCTGCCTGGGCCCTGTGGCCCCACTCCTGAGGCCCCAGTGCTGCTGCAGGACCCCGCAGCTCCACCCCTGAGGCTCCCTCATTGCCATCAGGCCCCCCATCAATGCCTCTGAGGCTCCAGTGCTGCTGCAGGGCCCCACAGCTCTGTTCCTGAGGCTACAGCACTGCTGCAGAGTCCCAAAGCTCTGCCTCTGAGGCTCTAGCACTCCCATTGGGCCCCTGCCCCAGCTCTGAGGCTCCCCACTGTCATTAGGCCCCATAGCCCCACTCCTGAAGCTCCCACCAGCTGCCCAAGTGGGAACTGCCCCCATGGTCCAACACTCCACCAGGGATTCATCAGCCTCAAGCTGCCATCACACCTTGACCCAGTTGGAGTGAACACCCACAGCCCAGACACCATGACTACTTAGCCTCACCCAGCTGCCACTGTCACCTCTGTGGAGAGACACAGGCAGAGCAATCCCCTGCAATACCAGCCTCCATGGAGAGAGTCTTGCCCAGCCCCCAACCCGAGCTTCCAACAGCAGCCTGGAGAACAACCCAACACTCCACATGAAGATCACCCAGCACCAGCTTGAACTGTGACAATCATAGGAGATCAGGACAAAACAGAACAGCCGCATTACAGGCTCTCAGTGCAGCCACCCCTCCCCTGCCAGATTAATCTTCCAGAGGGGGACACAAAAGCACTGTCTAAGGACCTCCCCTTCTTCTCACTAAGTAGAAGAGTTTCCAGCAAAGGAGAACAGGTACACTGCAAAACTATCAGCCCTGAGCTGGGAGAAGAGATTTCAAATAAGAAGAAACCAGCAAAAGAACTCTGGAAACATGAAAAAACAAGCCAGTTCAACACCCCCAAGGGATCACAATGGATCTACAGCAATGGACCCCAACCAAAAGGAAACTGGGAAACTTTTGAAATGTCAGAAATGGAATTCAGAATATGGATGGCAAATAAGATGAATGGAATTGAAGAAAAAGTTGAAAACCAACAAAAAGAAGCCAAAAATTATTTCAAGAAATAATTGAAAAAAATGAAAAAGTCACTAAAGAGCTGGACAACATAAGAAAGTAATAGAACTTGAAGAAATAAAAGAATCATTTAGGGATTTCAAAATACAACAGAAAACTTCAACAACAGGCTAAACGAAGCAGAAGAGACAATCTCAGAGCTTGGAGACAAGGCTCTCAAACTAACCAGTCAGGCAAAGATGCAAAAAAAGAATAAAGAAGAATGAATCACTCAGGGAAATATGGGACTACGTGAAGTGAACCAATATATGAAGTACAGGTATCAGTCAGGGAGAAGAATAAACAGCAAAAAGCATGGAAAACCTATTTGAGGGAATTATTGAGGAAAACTTCCCTGGTGTCACCAGAGATTCAGATATCCAGATATAAGATGGTCATTGAACACTTGGAAGATTCATAGCAAATAGGACATCTCGAAGAAACACACAGTCATCAACATGGCCACAGTCAACAGGAAGGAGAAAATTCTTCAAGCAGCAAGATGAAAGCAAGAAATAACCTACAAAGGAAAACCCATCAATCTAACAGCAGATTTCTTAGTGGAGACTTTACAAGACAGAAGGGATTAGAGTTCCATTTTTAGTCTTCTTAAACATAACAACTGCCAGCCAAGAATTTTGTATCCTGCAAAATGAAGTTTCATAAATGACAGAGAAGTAAAGACTTTTCCAGACAAGCAAATACTAAGGGAATTTGTTACTACTAGACTGGCCCTACAGGAAATAGTCAAAATTGCATTATACATGGAACAGCACAATAGATACACACCCACCAGTGTAAAAACCACCTGAAAGTTAAAGCTCATAGCTCTTATAAAACAATAGCACAAGAGGGAAAACAAAACAACAAGGTATCATTCATCATGATAAACAGAACAGTATCCCACATATTAATACTAACAATGAATGTGAATGGTCTTAATGCCTCACTTAGAAGACACAGACTGGCTGAATGGATGAAAAAACAAACCCCAAGTATAAGCTGTCTCCAAGGAACATCTAACTCACAAGGACTCACACAGAATCAAGGTAAAGGGATGGAAAAAAATATTCCACACAAACGGAAACCAAAAGCGAGCAAGCGCAGCCGTTCTCGTATCAGATAAAATAGACTTTAAATTAACAATGGTAAAAATAGACAAAGATGGTCATTATATAATGGTAAAGGGATTTATATATAATTCAATAAAAAGACATAAGAATCCTAAATATATATGCACCTAACAGAGGACTCCCAGATTAGCAAATTGTACTAGATCTAAGCAAAGAAATAAACAGTAGTATCATAATTGCCACAGATTCAGCACCCCACTGACACAGCTGGACAGATTATCTAAGCAGAAAACCAATAAAGAAACAATAGACTTAAACAGGACTCTGGAACAAATGGACCTAATAAGCATTTACATAACATTCTACCCAAAAACTACTGAATATACATTCTTCTCATGAGCACATAGGACATTCTCCAAGATTTATCATATCTTAGGCCACAAAACATGTCTCAGCAAATTCAAAAAAACTGAAATCATACCATGTATCTTCTTAGACCACAGTGGAATAAAACTAGAAATCAATTCCAAGAGAAGCATTCAAATCTACACAAAATCATGAAAATTAAATAAAGTGCTGCTGAATAATCCTTGGCTCAGTGATGAAATTAAAATGGAAATCAAAAGATTCCTTGAACTGAACAAGAAAGGGGACATAAGCTTTCAAAATCTATGGGATACAGCAAAAGCAGTCCTGAGGGAAAGTTCATAGCCTTAAATGCCTACATCAAAAAGACAGAAAGATAACAAACTAACAACCTAATGTCACATCTAGTTTCACAAGGAACTAGAAAAATAAGAGCAAACCAAACCCAAAGCCAGCAGAAGAAAAGAAATAACAAAGCTCAGAGCAGAACTAAATGAACGGAAGCCAAAAAAGCAATACAAAGGATCAATGCAAGACAAGCTTGGCTCTTTGAAAAAATAAACAAAATCAATAGACCATTGCTGTCTCCAAGGAACATCTAACTCACAAGAACTCACACAGACTCAAGGTAAAGGGATGGAAAAAAATATTTCACGCAAATGAAAACTAAAAGCGAGCAAGTGCACCTATTCCCATATCAGATAAAATAGACTTTAAATTAACAATGGTAAAAATAGACCATTAGCCAGATTAACCAGAAATAGAAGAGACTCAAATAAGCTCAATAAGAAACAAAAAAGGAGACACTACAACTGATACCACAGAAATACAAAATATCATCCATGAAAACTATGAAAACTCTACAGTCACAAACTAGAAAATGTAGAGGAAATGGATAAATTCCTGGAAACACACAACCTCCCAAGCCTGAATCAGAAAGAAATAGAAAGCCTGAACAGACCAATAATGAGCAGCAAGATTGAAGCAGTAATAAAAAATCTCCCAACAAAAAAATTCCCCAGCCCAGATGGATTCCCAGCCAAATTCTACCAGACCCTCAAGGAAGAACTGGTACCTATCCTACAAAAATTATTCCATAACATCAAGAAGGAGAGAATCCTCCCCAACTCATTCTATGAAGCCAGTATCACCTTGATACCAAAGCCAGGAAAGGACACACACAAAAAAAAAAAAAGAAAACTACAGACCAATATCCTTATGAATATAGATGCAAAAATCTTCAACAAAATACTAGCAAACCAAATTCAAAGCACATCAAAAGATAATTCACCATGATCAAGTGGGTTTTATCCCAGGGATGCTAGGATGGTTCAACATATGCAAATCAATAAACATCATTCACCACATAAACAGAAGCAAAAACAAAGACCATATGATCTCAATAGATGCAGAAAAAGCATTTGATAAAATCCAGCACCCTTTCATGTTAAAAACTCTCAACAAACTTGGCATAGAAGGAACATACCTCAAAATAATAAAAGCCATATATGACAAACCCACAGCCAACATCATACTGAATGGGAAAAAGTTGAAAGCCTTCCCACTAAGAAATGGAACAAGACAAGGGTAGCCATTGTCACCACTTCTATTCAATATAGTACTGGAAGTCCTATCCAGAGCAATCAGACAAGAGAAATAAATAAAGGGTATCCAAATCAGGAAAGAGGAAGTCAAACCATCCCTTTTTGCTGATGATATGATCTTGTATCTAGAAAATCCAAAAGACTCCACCAAAAGACTCCTAGAATTGATAAATAAATTCAGCAAAGTCTCAGGTTACAAAATCAATGTACACAAATCAGTAGCACTTTTATATACCAATAACAGTCAAGCTAAGAGTCAAATCAAAGACTCAATACCATTAACAATAGCTACAAAGAAAATAAAATATATAGGAATATACTTAACCAAGGAGGTGAAAGATCTCTACAAGGAGAACTAGAAAACATTGATGCAAAAAAATCACAGATGACACAAACAAATGGGAAAACATATCATGCTCATGGACTAGCAGTATAAACATTGTTAAAATGTCCCTGCTGCACAATTGATTTACAGACTCAACACAATCTCCATCAAAATACCAACATCATATTTCACAGATCTAGAAAAAATAATTCTACACTTCATTTGGAACCAAAAAAAAAAAAAAAAAAGAGCCTGAATAGCCAAAGCAATTTTAAGCAAAAAGAACAAATCTGGAGACATCACATTATCAGACTTCAAATTATACTATAAGGCTACAGTAACCAAAACAGCCTGGTATTCATATTAAGATAGAGACATAGACCAACAGAACAGAATAGAGACCCAGAAATAAAACTATCTACCTCCAACCAACTGATCTTTGACATAGCAGACAACAACATACAATGGGGAAAGGAAGCCCTATTCAATCAATTGTGCTGAGAAAATTGGATAGCCACAGCAGAAGAATGAAACAGAACCCCTATCTCTCACCATATACAAAAATTAATTCAAGATGAATAAAAGACTTAAATGTAAGGCATGAAACCATAAGAATTCTAGACGAAAACACAGGAAAAACTCTTCTAGACATCAGCCTAGAAAAAGAATTTATGACTAAGACCCAAAAGGCAAATACAACAACAATAAAAATAAATAAATGAGATTTGATTAAATTAAAAAGCTTCTGCACAGCAAAGGAAATATTCAGTGGCATAAATAGAGAATCTATAGAATGAGAGAAAATATTCACAAACCATACACCATATAAAGGACTAATATCTAGACTCTACAAAGAATTCAAACAAATCAGCAAGAAAAAAACAAATAACCTCATTAAAAGCTGGGCAAAAGACATGAACAGAAGTTTTCAAAAGAAGATAGACAAATGGCCAACAAATGTATGAAAAAATGCTCAACATCACTAATCATCAGGGAAATGCAAATTAAAACCACAGTGAGATACCACCTTACCCCAGTCAGAATGGCCATTACCAAAAAGTCAAAAAACAATAGATGCTGGTGCAGACGCAGAGAGAAAGGAATGCTTATAACTGTAGGTGGGACTGCAAATTAGTACAACCTCCATAGAAACAGTATGGAGATTCCTCAAAGAAATAAATGTAGATGTACCATTCCACTCAGCAATATCACTACTGAGTATCTACCCAAAGGAAAATAAGTCATTTTATCAAAAAGATACCTGCATGCAAATGTTTATTGCAGCACAATTCACAATTGTAAAGATGTGGAATTGACCTAAGTGTCCATCAATTCATGAGTGGATAAAGAAAATGTGATATATATATATACACCATGGAGTACTACTCAGCCATAAGAACGAATGAAATAATGTCTTGTAGCAAACTGGATGGAACTGGAGACCATCATCCTAAGCAAAGTATCTCAGGAATGGAAAAACAAACACCATGTGTACTCTCTAATAATTGGGAGCTAATCGATGGGCACACACAGGCACAAAGAGATGTAAGGGTCATTGGAAATCCAGAAGGGGGAAGAGGGAAGGATAAAAACTTACCTATTGGGTACAACGAACACTATTCTGGTGAGGAGCACACTAAAAGCCCCAACTTAAGTATTATAAAAAATATCCATGTAACAAAAACATTTATAACCCCTTTAATATTTTGAAATAAAAATAAATTGATTAAAGAAAGGTGGATGACAAATAAGTATTTGAAAAGATTTTCAACATTATTAATAATTAGAGGAATGTAAATAAAACCACCATTAGATATCACTACATACTCATTAGAATGTCTAAAATCAGAAAAAAACTAGCAATACCAGTCGCTGGTGAGAATGCAGAGCAACTGGAATGCTCACAAGGAAGTGTTGGTTGCAATGCAAAATGTCATAGCCACTTTGGAAGTAGTTTGGTAGATCCTTCTAAGCTTAAGCATATACCTGCCATATGACCCATCAATCCTGCTCCTAGGTATGAACCCAAAAGAAATGAAAATTTATGCTCACAGAAAAATCTCTATGAAAATGTTTACTACAGCTTTATCCATAACCTCCAAAAACTGGAACAACCCAGATGTCCTTCAGCTGATGAATGGACCAACAAGCCATGCTACATTCATACAATGAAATGCTATTCAGCAAGAAAAGGAACATGTTGATTTGTGGAACATATATTAATCTTCGACGCACTTTGTTACATAAAAGAAGCCATACCCAAAAAGCTACATATTGGACAATTCCATTTATATGACTCGCCAGAAAAAGCAAAATTATAGGGAAGGAAACCAGATCAAAGGTTGCCCGGGCTTGGGTGCTAGAGAGAAAGTTGGATATAAAAGGAGAGAGCCGGGAATTTCAGGGATGGTGGACCTGTTCTGTATGGAACTACGGTGATAGGTACGTGACTGAACATTTGTTAAAATCCATAGTACTGCACACCAAAAATAATGAATTTTACTGTATATGAATTTTTAAAAATCAACCAGCATACTTGGTTGCCAGCAGGAGCCAACATGAAAGAATTCCTAATAGCCAAATTAGAATAACTTGAGCAACAAAATAAATAAGGGTAGACTTGAATTATACCCCCAACTAATAAAATAAATCTCCATGGGTCCATAGTAAGATAGAAAGCAGGGTAGGAGGAGTGGAGAGGAAGAGAGAGGTAGAAGGAGGGAGAGGGAGCGGGGAGAGGGACAGGGACAGAGGAGGGAGGGGAAGGAGGGAGGGAGCAAGGGAGGGGGTAGAGAGAGAGAAAAAAAAACTCTTCCTTACGGAAGAATTGCAATTTGTAAATGTAGATGGAATGAGGGAAACAGAAAAATCACCATTAAAACACCACAATAATAATTGAAGCAGGCAGGATCCACAAAAGGATGCTAAAATGAGAGTGATGGAAAGTCTAGGCAGAAACCCAATATTTACAGTCTCAAAGTATCTCCCCCTAAATGCTTAGTAACTGAAGTAACTAAAGCATAAAGTTAGTGCTAACTTTACCATGAAGAATCCTGGCAGACACCACTCTAACCAAGGGACCAAGGTCAACGTCATCAATAGCATGTCATTATCATGTGCTCCCTGGTAGGATGCACTGAGAAAGGCACGTCACCTCTTCGGCATCCCTCCCAGTAGTGCATAAGCTCCGTCTAGTCATGAGAACAACCAGACAAACCCAAACTGGGGGACAGTCTACAAGATAAGTGACCAGTGCTCTTCAAAAGTATTCATGTCACCAAAGACAAGGAAAGACAGAGGAATTTTCTGTCACAGATTGGAGGAAATTAAGGAAATGTGGAAGCAAACGCCATGTGGGATCTCAGATTTGATCCTAGAACAGAAAAAGGCATCTGTGGAAATACAGGTGAAGTCTGAATAAATTCTGCAGTTTAGTTAATGATATTGTACCAAGGTCAATTTATGAGATTAATTATTCTTCTACAGTTATGTAAAATGTTAATATACAGAGAGGCTGGGTGAAGGGTTTACAGGATCTCTCTGTAGTATTTTTGGAAACTTTCTGTAAGCCTAAAATTATCTGAAAATAAAAAGTTAAAATAGATTAAGCAGAACATTTTTAACACAGTTATTGTAAAGCCTTTTTCAAAAAGATAAATGTAAGTATAGAAGCTCTGAGTCAAGAAAAGGATAACTTCGGGGAAAATAGCAGTTTTTAGACATATTTAAAATTGGAATTTTATGAAATAAAAACATAATCGTTGAAATTGAAAGAAAAAGAGAAAATAAACATAAATGAATGGTTAAACTATGGGAAAAGACAACCAAAGAGGGAATTAGTGAATGGACATTCAGTACATAAAACTTACTCAGAACGTCGCATCGAGAGAGCAGACGGGGAATGCAGGAAGGAAGCGAAGGACTGTGGAGAAAGAGCAAGAAGGAAGGAAATAGGTAGTAGAGGAAAGGCTACGTCCAAAGACAAGATAGTGTGGAATGTTCCAGGATAAAAGAGAGATTCCTAAAATTCAAAAGTCATTAGTGATGAGCAGAATAAATTTAAACAGTTTCAGAATTGCTAACCCATACCCTTCTGAGAAACAAATTTACCAGAGTACTGCGTTAATATGCAATTATTCTGCGTGTTTTACTAGACACTGTACGTACGCACTGCTTTCCAAGGTTGCTCGGGTAGGCTCCTTTCCTCCCTTCAGTGAGATTATGTATTTTCAATTTAAACGCTCTCAGATTCTCTTGCCCTGGTCTGCATTCCAACTCTCCCCGCAATGTACATACATACACCCTGGTTGATCTTTTGTAATTTAAATTATGTTCTTTGTGCTTCATACTTCTATGCATTTTAAGAAATGCACAATCGTGTACCCACCACCACAGTTCCATGCAGAAGAGATCTTGCTGATGTAGGGACTATTGTTATCCCCATTTTACATATGAGGAAGTCCAGGGGGAAAGAGGTGAGTAACTTTCCCTGAGGTCATCCAACCAGTAAGCAAAGAGCTGGACTTTTGCTTGGGCATTCTTGGCTCCAGAATACCAGCTAAAAAACTCCACGCTACCCTTGGGTTTCCACACCCAGCCCAAGTCTATCTGAACGTTTGACTGCCAGAAACCCTGCCGCTAAGGGGTCCCAAATGTGTATCTGCTGGAATCCACCACTCGGGGCATGTTGAGAACCACTCCCTGGGAAAAGAGTCACAAGGACAAAAACAGTGCCCCTCTCAAACTGTCAAATAGATTGGGATTGGGGAGCAGGAAGGAGTCAGATCTTGACTTCTAGCTTCAGATTTGCTGAGGATTAGTTCAATCCTCTAGCCTGTGACTCTTTGAAGGCACAGATCACATTGTCTTCATCTCTATATACCCAGTACTTAGCACATGGCAGGTGTTTAATCCACATTTTTTGAATGAATGCATGTAGCAATAAATAAAAGTTATACATTTAAATATGAAGAGGTACCAGAGAAGAGTCATGGGCCATAAGACATGCTCCCTCTTTTAAATGACATTCTACATTAGACTCCAATCCCCCCGGTCCTACTAATAGGGTTTCTGGTATCATGGTCCCCACACCCTGCATAGGATATAGACATGCCTGACCTGTTAGATAAATTCTAGATGGTAACATGGGGCTTAGTGTTTCTCTCTAGCCCTTCCAGCAACATGGAGCTATGTGGCAATGCAAGACAATATGAAGCAAACACATGGATGGATGGGTGGAAGAACCAAAATACTCCACTAAATTTTAAGTAAACAGCTACACTTATACAGGATCTTTTTTGTCCTCCTTTATAGCCATATCCCCAAGGCCCACCATGTTGCCTTGTGCACGACAGTTTCTCAATAGATATTTGTTGAATAAAAGAGGGATGAAAAGGCAGCAGCTGACAAGCAGTCTCCCTGTCCCAAATGCTGAAAAGTAGAGCCTTCCCAGCTGGTCCATATACATATGTAAGTTTCACTCCTGTGCTTCAGCTTCTGTAACAGTTTCTACTAATACTTATGAGGAATTTCAAAGATCAGCTCCTTCTAGGCTGATTTTTGCATAAATGGCCCACATAAGTTGAGAGTACCCAGAAGTTAAATGGGCTTTCTAAAGTCCTAATAAAATAATGCAGACCATAGGAGACAGGAATTCCCCAAGAGTCCCTAAGAAGATCTGCTTGGATGACATCAACTTACTTCGTCACACACAAGAATCTGCGGGCAAAGATGTTCAGAGGCACAGCTCTCCTTACACAATCTAAAAAGGGAGCACTGCCAACGACATCCAGGGAGATCCTCACCAGAGCAAATTGGCCTGGGTTAGTGTGGATAGGCGAGCAGCCACAGGCTGAGGTGGCAGAAGCTTTAGGCATGACTGTGTGAAACAAAAGCGTATGTTTAATATGCATCACTTCCTTTTGTCATGTTGGCTTCTGGGGAGGCGAGAGCAGGTCCCATTTCACTTTGCAGCACAGTCTTCTATTCAGTTTTTTCAATAATTGTTTATGGAGGATTGTGCTTATTGAGTCGACAAGAGCATCACACTGTCCTTGAAATCATTGTGAATATGCTTGACTTAAAAATAACTAGAGTGTTTCTTGGTCCCCTGGGCATTCCCTAAAGAACTCCTGCCAAGAGGAGGGTCTGCTCCTCAGGGGCAAGAATTAATAAGAGGAGACTGCATTTCATATGTCATAAAATTATTTCTGTAGAAGCGAGTTTTCTCTTTAGGACATTGCAAGACCATAGTGAATAGCTGAGCTTTGAGTAAATTTCTTCATAGAGTCAGCACGCAAACGCTGACCCTCAGAATCGGAAAATTAGGATTGGAGGCACCCTGCCCGTCATGATGGAGTAGGGCTTTGTTAGCAAAACTCAATTTCAACGTTTGCCCGAACTCACCAAGCACACCCCTGTGAATCACTCATGCCAACTCTGCCAGCCCATCTGCTGTGGAAGCTGGTGCCTTTCTTACAGAGAGCTGTCCGGGGAGTTGCCTGTCCTGTCACTTGTTGTCTCACGCTCCAGCACAGGAGCGTTTTCTCCCTGGGCCTGGGGAAGGCAAGCCCATCTCAGAACAGAGATGGCTGTTAGGGGCTGAGGGAACACAAGACATGTTCACAAGTACTAAATTCACTACCAGGTACACAACAGGACCAGGAAAGCTGAGGACTTGCCCTGTCACCATCCATCACCCTGGGTGGATGGAACAGCTGTGTCATGGAGTTGTGCTGGTCACTCTCTGTTCACCTCCTGGACACCTCCTGGGTACCGCTCTGACTTTTTCCACCCTGGGAGGTGGCCTCCAGGAACTGCATCTTCAGGGCTCCTTTGCTGCCTGCCTTCCTGTGGGCGAGAAGATTATAGGGTAGGACCGGGCAGAGGATCCTACTCCCTCCCTGCTCTGGGTACAAGAAAAAGCCTGGCCTTCCTGCTGCCTCCCTCCACACGTCAACTCCTGCTGGGCGGACACCTCTCCACACCCAGTGACACTCGTCCCTCACCTTGACTCAAGCCTAGAGATGGTACAGGCTCCCTGCTCTTGCTTGTCCCTGGGTGCCACAACATCCCTTGCTGAGCTTCAAAACCCTACTTGTTACTCTGTAAATCTTCCCCTCACCAAACTGTGCGAGCAGAATTGTGTTTCCTGACAGGGCTCGGGCTGGCAAAGCGGTGCAGTGGAAAGGGCATTCACCTCAGATTAAGGTAAGCCGAGTATGGATGCTGCTCTGCTTCTGCTAGCTGTGTGACCTTGAGCAAATCGCTCCACCTCTCTGGGCCTCAGCTGCCTCATCCTCAACTTGAGGATGCTCAATGGTCCAGGAAGGCCATGCCACCCCCTGGGCCTCCCTCGTTTTCACACACACACCCCCAACGGTCCCCGGGGCGTCCCTCTAGAATCCCAGGGCTCTGAAGGGCCGTATTTAAAAGCTAGACATATTAGTCATTCTTGTTCTTTCAGTGACTTTGATATTCGATATACAAAGATTAGATGACCTTCTCTGGACAATTTACAAAGTGACTATGATGGCAACTCACTAAAGAGAGGCTGTTTAGGGATGTACAAGCTACTCTGGAGGAAGATGCTGGGGCACCAACTGTGCTACACACCGGTCCCCTCCTGAGGCAAGGAGGCCAGCCTTTTTCTTGTACCTTCATGTTATCAGCCATGCCTGTGGCCTGTTGGAGGCAGGGAGGGTGGTCCCCTCTCTGTGAGGAGATGCCCATTTCCTTGAGGGCAAGTCTCAGAAGGCCACAGCGGCACAGCTCACGGCCAACACTGCGGGCAACTGGGGCAGGGGCAGGTGTCCAACAGCAGCTACTCCCCTGCCCCTTCTGTTTCCAAAACACCTTTGGTTTCCCAAGTTCTCTCCCACAAATCAGGCATGTTTGACAATTGCACTTGGAAAGTAGTAGACAAGCACGTTGGAGATAACTGAGGGTCAGGGAGGCATTTCCCAAAGTCATACAGCCAACAAGCAGGGAGCTGGGACCAAACTCCATGCCTTAAGTGTCTTTTCCAGAACCATATATTCAATTTATGTAGATGATTAAACTAAATGACTGGCTGTAAGGGCTTTGTATTTGGAATGAGGCCAACCTTTGCGTGTTTCCATTCATGATTAAAAGCACGTCCCCTGGCTGTCCTCCATATCGGTCACAAGCCTACCCTGAAATGAAGACAACTCTCTGGGAACCTTGACCTCTTATCTGTACTTTCCCACGTGCTTTTGTGAACGTCATCTCACACAGGTGGGGCTGCGTTGGCCAAGGTCACACAGCTATGTGACACCCACCCCACCCCCAAGCCTATTCTAGAGCTCATGTCCCTTGATTCTCAGCTGGGTGCTGTTTCTGCCCTTCTCACAATCCTTTAGTCATTCAACAAACACGTGCAGAGCCCCACCGTGGGCCAGGCCAGTGCTAGGAGCTGGGTGAAGGAACAAAGGTGAACACGGTCCAGTCCCTACCCTTAAAGGAGCTCAGAGGCTGGTAGAAAAACTGATGCACAAACCAGAGCAGAAGCCCAGAGGAATTGCTGTGAAGAAGGTGTGTGCCCCAGTGTGCTGGGACACAGAGGAGGAGCACCTCAGCCTTCCCCGGGGAGACTGTAAGGGCTTGAGACCAGAAGTGTCTGGGGATGAGTGGGTGTCCACCAGGCCAGAGCACTGCAGGAGGAAGCGGCATTCTAAGGAACAGAAGGAGCTACCTGGGCAAAGGCATGAGCAGGTATGACACACGTGCCTAGCTCAGCGTGGCAGGAGCATCCAGTGCAGGACCACGCCCGTGATGAGCCAGGACAGGTCAGCAGGGGCCCAGGACAGAGGGCGCTCTCTAGGTCCATATGTAGAGCAGTGATTTCCTAGGGAGGGACCCACAATGGTATTTGGGCTTCAGAGCTATCAGAGGATTTCAAAGTGAGCTGCAGCAGTTTATTCTTAGCAAGATCTTGTGCGATGACTGCCCCACTTGGAAGCATGATATCCGAGCCTCTCCCAAAAGGAAGAAGAACAGCAGCCATAACAATACTAACACTTAACTAGAACAGCCGCCAGATGTACAGCACCTAGCATGCCAGGCCCCAGAACGAGCCTGCCCTAGTATTCTGAATAGAGTCAGAGTTTTACTGCAACATTTGTTTGACTTATCACTCTGTGAGATGAAGATGTGAACATGCTTTAAAAAATGGAACCACCCCACCGTCGTCACCAGTCAGGCCCAGCTCCCTCAGGAAGCTGCTCTGAGTCCAGCAGGATGAACTCACCTCTGGGTCTCCTGCACCCTGGCTGGGCACCCACCCTCCCCTATGCTGAAGTCACTGAGGGTTTCCTGAGTTTTGCGCCTTGTCTCCTTGGTGAGCCTGGGGCTCCTGGGGCCAGGGAACACATGTGCACCCTTCACACCACCTACAGCTGGCTCCACTGCACACACTGAGGATGTTGACGAAACAAAGATGGGTGGAGGCACCTCCCTCCTCCACCCCAAACCCAGCTACAAGGTACAAGCTGTGCGTGCCCTTCCTGACAGCTTGTCTGTCCGATGTGTCTCCCCGGGAGGGAGAGCGATTAATTCCCTGGCATCTCACCTTCCCTGTGATCAATTTCTGCTGACATTTGTCAGACTCTAACACCTCCTCTGCTGCCCCTCCGGGGGGGGTTCTTTCCATGGAAACTGTGAACACAGCACACGTGTTCATGGAAGGGAGGTGGCTTTTTTCTCTTTTTTCCTTCTACTTTTAAGTGGAAAAAAATCAAGTCAAAGGAGACCTGAGAGAAGAGGGGCTAAACTACAACAGAGAACCAAAAACGCAAGGTGCAGGGGCTTACACGCTGGATATTCTCAAAGGGCCAGAAGGTGAGAGCTCAGAGTTAGCAGCTTCCTACATGCTGACTTTCATATGATAGAAAGCTGTGACTTTCTTCCCTACCCCTGACAGAGCCTAGAATTCCACTTAGGGAGTCATACCTATGGATTCTGAGTGTTTTTTCATCTCCAAGAGTCTCCTTTCCTCTGCCAACAGCCAATGGGGGGGCGGGTCTTAAACAATAAACTCTTAGTAGCCAAGATTTCAGAAATAAATTAATTTAGCAGATGCTGCTGCTAACTTGGCCCCATGAAAGTGGGACCACAATGTGGACTATGGGGAGAGTGAGACTCCAGGTGGGTGGAAAGATCAGAAGATGGGGGGATGTCCAACTCACCCTAAGCACCATCCCATGTCAAATGCTTAATGTGCACAATGCACGGTCACTGCCATCCTTATAAGAGCAGATGTTGTCTTCCCTATTCACATATAAGACATCTGAGGTGCAAAAAGGTGAATTTACTTAGCCAAAGTCATTGTCTTAGTCCATTTGTGTTGCTATAAAAGAATACCTGAGGTTGGGTAATTTATAGAAAAAAAAGGTTTATTCAGCTCACAGTTCTGCTGGCTGGAACACTGGGCATCTGGAGAAAGCTGCAGGCTGATTCCACTCATGGTGGAAGGTAAAAGGGAGCCACAAGTGCAGAGATCACATGGCAAGAGAGGAAGCAAGAGAGAGGGTAGGGAGGTGCCAGGCTCTTTTAACAACCAGCTCTCATAGGAACTAGCAGGATGCAAACTCACTTGTCACCACGGCACCAAGCCATTCAGGACAGATGTGCCTCCATGAACCAAACACCTCTCATTAGCCCCACCATCAACACTGGCGATCAAATTTCAACAAAAGGTTTGAAGGGACAAACATCCAAACTATAGCAGTCATATAGCTGGGACAGGGAAGGTCTGGCATGCTCCCTGCTAGTAAGCATAGCATCACATAGGGAGCTTGTTAAAACAGATTTCCTGGCCCTATCTTTAGAGATCCTGATGTAGTTGGTACGGGTTGAAATTTAGGAATCTGCATTTTTAACCAACACCCCAAAGTGGCCCCAATGCCCCTGGATGTCAAGGTGGTGGTTTATAACATGAGCTTTTGAAAACCACCTGGTTTAGAAGCCCGGCCCTGTGACACTGAACAAGTCACTTAAGTTTTCTAAACCTTAGGTTCTCCATCTGTATGATGATGGAGTACACACCACATGGGCTCACTGTGAGGTTTAAAGGGGATAATGCAGTAACAGTGCCTGGCATAGGCTTGCCCCTAACATTTTGGTGGCCTGGGCAAGAGTACAGCAGAGACCCTGCAGCCCACTCTCTTTTACTCTTCTCTTCCCTCCCAGTTCCATTGCACATGTCCAGGATCGCGTACTGTCCACTGTGGGCATCCCTGGCCACATTCTAAGCTTCACCGATACCCCCTGAAAACAGCCTCTTGCCCACGGCCAACTTTGGGCCTGGGGTGTGCAGACTGGCAGCATGTGCTGACCTTGAGGATAGGACCCAGGGAAGAAGCCTGCTCAGGAAGAACATCTGGGCAGGGAATTCTAGGGTTCCTGGTACTAAAGGGGAAGGAATGCTTTAGTTGGGCACGATCCACTGGGCCACAGACACCACACCTCTTGGGGAGGGCACAGTGAGGAGAAAACCACAGCAGGGTCCCCCAAACCTCAGGGTCCTCCAAACCTCAGGGTCCAAGGAAGGGGCTCTAGCAGCCTAGGTCCAAGGACAATCCTGAAAGGCAAAGGGTTAGCACACTCAAAGTGCCCAGAAGACACAGCTTTTGCTAGGCCTGGCAATGGTATTGATCTTGGTGCCACTATTGCCAAGGTCATGATTTTTCCCAAATTTGAAGCCAAAGGCCAAGGCCCATGGCATCCCTCGCAGTGACAGAGTGTTGATCATGGGTCTCCAGGGATGCTGAATCCTTTTCTCAAAAGCAGCTGCAGACAGAAGGGCTGGGGGCAGGGGAGGATGGACGGCAAGCAGGTGAGCGCTTGGCAGAGATGCTGTTGCCAATGCCCCTGGGGGGGCTGAGTGGGACCAGGGTCCTCCTGTCCACCCTCAATCCAGCCAGGGAACAAGAAAACAGGGAGGCTTTCCCCTCCTCTGTTTCTCTCCCAGAGAATGGCAACTCAGGGCTTCATTTTGACAGTGAGACCACACCATGTGTCACAGCAGCCACGGCTGCAGGAGCAGGTTCCTGCAGGAGGCAGAGGCTGCATCTCAGCAAGCAGGCTTCCCTAGGGACAGGAGCAGGGGGCCCTGTCTCAGGACAGGAAAGGCATGAGGAACTTTCTTCTTTTCTCTCTGGACTCTCTAACCATAAACCTACCAAAAGATGAATATAAACCACCTGGCCCCCATGTAGCTCTTAAAACACTTCACTGCATTCTCTACATGCACTTTTATCCTCTCCACAGCCTTGTGAGGAGGCTGGCAGAGTGGCCATCCCTGTTTTATGGATGAGAAACTGAGAAATAAGAGAATTGTCATGGCTGTGGCACTGATCAATTTTTACCTTGTAAGGTTTGGAGTGGGACAGATCTCTGTTCAAATCCTCACTCTGGAGTACCCCAGGACCCTAGGACCTGGAGCAAGACATTCACCTCCCCCAACCTCAGCTTCCTCATCTATAAGATGGAGAAATATACACTTCGAATATTACAAAAATTAAAGGCAATGCTATGTGAAAATCAATTAACACAGAGTCTAACAAATAGTGCAAGCTCAATAAATGTTGTCTGTTATTATTTACCCTATAATACTGGGAACGTGGCTCATCCCTCTGACTAACTAGCAAGGCCTGTGATGAGGCCACAATCCATGTTCAGTTTCAGACCTGCCTTCCTCTAGAGCTGAGCACAGTGTCTGAGACATGGCAAGCATTTGATATATGCTTGAAGGATAAGTAAAATAATTTAAAAGTGAACGAGGACAGCAGAAGAAAGATTGATCCACAAAACCCCCCATACCTTGATCTCAGCAATGCCCAGCCGGTCAAGAAGCCAGGTGAACGGGCAACGCCAGCAAAGCCCAGCTCCACGCCCCGATTCCTGCCAAGACGGACTATTACGTGGCAGCCTTGATTCAGGCTCCAGCCAGGGTGGAGAGGGGATGGGATAAGAAGGTTTGAGGAGGACCTGGGAGCACAGTTGACATTAAATGACTCATTTTCAAAAACTATCAAACAAAATTCAAACCATATAGAAGACTGTATGGATAAAATATTTTTTTTCATGCCTATATACAGTTTCCTTGACAGTTTGACAACCCCCTTGGGACCCACTTTATGACAGGGAAGCTATTTTCAGCCAGACATGTTAAGAAACAGAGTGTCTGGTGCGGACCTTGGCGTGCGCCTCTGCCGCCCAGAGGCCGGGGGTGGTGGGGTCCCACTGGCTCCTTTAACGCGGTCCGGGCACAACCTCCCCTTTTCCTCACTGAGAGCAGCGCCGGGATTCTAAGCCAGGAAAAAGTTCCCAGAAAAGAGATGGGTCATGAAGGACGAGGGCCAGAAAACTGGAGGAAAGATCAAGTATTTAAAGGAATCCGGGGAATGAAGTGACTTTGTTTTCACAACGAATTAATTCAGGGGGCACACACATCCATTCTCCCTCAAGCCTGTGTTAGGAAAATCTCCATATTAGCCCTGGCAGAGAATAATCAGGATGACACTCCAGTGATTGAACGCAACCCATATTCTTCCCGGTGCATCCTGCAGATCTGGAGCAAGACTGAGCAGCCGTGAGGAGGAACAGTGGGACCCTCCCCAGTCCGCAGCGGCCCTGCCCCCACCCAACTCTCCCAAGTGCCCCGGGGGACCTCCTTACGCATGGGCCTGCTGGGCCCAGGCCTCCCGGAGTGGCCCTTTCCACTCTGCACACCCGCCGCTATCACCCGCAGGGAAAGGCATCTGAAGCATCTGCTCCTGACCATGTGGGGGCCGGGTGGGGGGGAATATCTTCCAGGAGGCTCCAGTTTCTCTGTTAACAAGAGGTGGGGTGCACAGCCTGGCCTTCTGCCTTTGATAGGCCGCAGGGCCCCAAATCCTGCTCTAACGCTTCCTACGTGGATAGCCCGATCTGCCGGGCCCACCATGCTCAGAGTGTCCTCCCAGGCACCCCCATCCCTGAGTTCCATCTGTGCTCCTCTTCCAACTGAGCTTCTGGATCCTTCCAAAGAAATACACCAAGATTTGGTGTGGGAAAGCAGTAGAAACCGAAAGGAGATGGGAAAATAGAAAGGAGAAAAGAAGAGACCGAGGGTGGGAGGAACAGAACATTTCTTGAGCATCCTAACAACTCCACAGAGCAGGCCATTTTATGCCCCATTTTAGAGACAAGGAGGCTAAATCCCAGAGAGATTAAGTAACTGTCAAGATCACACAGCTGATCAGTCAGCCAGAGCTGTTTAACCCATGACTTCCCATCTCCGAAGTTCACATCCTATACATTTTCCCGAAAAGTCAAAAGTGAATTCATTTCTAGAACTGCTGGAAATTAGCAAATTGCCTAGGAGTACAGAAATCACAAAACCCCCACAGAGTATTATAAGAAGAGGGAGAGAGCAAGATCAAGGATGAGGCAAACAGAGAAAAGGCCACATGAGGACACAGCAAGAAGGCTGCTGGCTGCAAGCCAAGGAGAGAGGCCTCAGGAGAAACCAGACCTGTTGACACCTTGATCTTGGACTCCCAGCCTCCAGAACTGTAAGAAAATAAGTTTCTGTTGTTTAAGCCCCCCCATCTGTTGCATTTTGTTATGACAGTCCTAGCAAAGTAATCCACTGAGTGAGACAGCTCTCAGAGCAAGATCCCAAGAGGAGAAGGCAGGGGAAGGGAATGGGCAGATCTTGTGGTAGGAGCAGCCATGAGTTGCTGGTGCTGTTGGAAAGGGAAAGCATGGCTTCCCTACATTGTACCCTCAAGCAGTGGCATCTGCATGAGAAACAAGATCCCTTAGGCAGGGCACACCAGGGCCTGCTTCTCTCACTAGCTTGAAAACTAAGCAGCTCCAAACCAATCTCTCTCAGATAATGTATACTTCCTGCTGAGCCAAATAAGGAGAAAGCTGCAAAACGGGCACCCCACAGCCCACACCAGTCTGCTCTCCTTCTTGAGGGGCTCCCAAGCAAAAGAAGCCAACATGAAAATGAGACTTGCAATTTTCTAGAATCACTGAAATGGGTGACAGGTATTGAGTAATGAGCCATTAGGATGAGTAGGAAAGGCCTGGACAGTTCATTCAACAGAGGAACAGACGAAATGAAGGTGCCTCCTTCAAAGCAATAGAAACAAGCAAGGACTATCTTCAGGTCTCTGTGAGAATCACAGGTGGAAGGTAATACCTTCCTCTACCCACCACCGTGACTCCATAAGATGTGCTTGGATATGTAGCAAGAGCCATGACAAGGGTCATACCCTTTACCCAGAAATACCATTTCAAGGTTTTTCTAAAGGAAATCAGTAAACTGAAGCAAAAAGCATATTATATGAAAAAAGACATTTATTATAGTATTATCTAGAATGGCTCCAAACTGGAAATTGCCTGGCAAACAAAATGAAAGTGAGTCATAGTAGTTTGGGTTTGTATTGTAGACTACTGTACACACATAAAAATGACAGTTATAAAGATTACATAGAAATATGAAATAATGCTTATCATATAATTTTAGGTGAAAAAAACTAGTTTCTATATATTGAGTACTTGCTGTGAGCTCAGCCCTGTGCTGTTAATTTATAAGCATTATCTCTTTTTATCTTCACGGAACCCTGTGTATGGGGAGGGTACTATTACTATCCTCATTATATAGATGGGAAAATTGAGACAAAGTTGCTTAGTAATTTTCCTTAGTTCACACAGTTAGTAGAGCCAAGATTCAAACTAATCTAAATGATACAAAACTATTTCTCTTTATCCAAAATGCTATAAAAAAAACCCTAGACCCCAGAGGATAACAAGCAAAGGTTAAAAAAATATACACGTATACAGAATCGGAGTGAAGCAATGATGTGGTTAGTCTTATAGTGGTTGCCTTAGTATCAATTACAATAGTAAGTCTAAATACATAAATAAATAAATAATATGTGCTAGGTTTGATTCAGTTCTTCAGTTCTTGTCGCCCCCCCTAGTTAAAGATCCTGCTTCCTCAGTTTTTCCGTTTTATAGAGAGTAATGCCTAGGCACAGCAATATGGAAAGCTTCACCCCAAGGCAAACCACTAACTGGTGGCAGAACCAAGATTAGACCCAAATTTCCTGTTTTTAAGCTCAAGGGCACTCTCCAGCATATTCCACAGTTTCAAGGCTTTCCCAACCCTCATAACAAAGTTACCAAGGTACCATGGGGACAGAAAATAAATAAGCCAGGACAAAAGAAGTGAAGAGTATTTAAAATTTAAATGAATCAGCCAGCATGATAGTAGGCACTTTCCTTTTCATATTTACCAAGACCTTTCTTCCCAAAATGGAATCACTTTAAACTACATTAAAAATTGTGTATGTGTGAGCAAATATGCCTTTTTCTGGAGTGGAATATCTACATCATTCTTCATATTCTCAAAATGATCTATAACAAAAAAATGTTTTAAGCAACTTATAATTTGTTGAACCTGTGAGTAAATCTTGTGGATAAGTTATTTTCTTCCTTTTAGAAATCAAGGCAGATTTGCGAAGGATCTATACACAATTTAATATGGATAGAGTGTTCCACTTCCATGTAAGATGTAGAAAGTCGCAAGGGAACATCATTTCCATCCTAACAACAATAATAACAATGGGATAATCTAAAAATAATAACTTTTTCAAGCCCAGCAGAGAGCTGCGATGGCAAGGCAATCAAGTGAACTGAGTTCCAAACAGTGATGAACCCCTCTGAGAGGAGAGATAGGCCACACAAACCATTTGCCTTCTGCAGAACGTGAAAGAAAAGGGAGCAACAATAAAGGTGGGTAATAAAGAAACAGCTGAAAGTTTAACAAATTCTTAAAGGTTAACTGTGGGCTTGCATAACAATTTAATATCCCTTGAAGCCCAAGACACAAAGAAAGTCCACATCCACTGACCAGCTCTTTCTACTAGGTGTCCAGGAGAAAGACTGAGTAAAGGACAAGACACCTGAGGGGCTCACCCATACTGGCATTCCTCTGCCCTCCAGTCCCAAACCAAGGTCAGCTATTAATGAGTGTGAGATAGGAAAGCTGCTCCTGCATGCTACGTTGATGACAGGCAGAAACCACTGGCTGCTAGGGAAGGGGCAAAAAAAAAAACACACATAAGCCAAGAATCCTGCACTGATATAAAGCAGGGTCTATTACCACTGGGGGAGGGAGAGAGAATGCTAAGAAAACTCTACCCCTGAGGTTCTAAAATACAGGACCATACTAAGACTGAGGCTAGCACAGGAGAACTGGGATTCCCCCTGTATTCTCACCATGAGAATTGCACTGAACAATAAACAACAGCAGTCTACCTAAGGGATGAGGAAGAGCATGAGGAGAGGAATCCTTTATGGTGTCATATGCTGAACCTGCTGAAAGCTGAGAGTGTAGCAGAACACTGAGAAAAACCCCTAGGCACTGCAGGCCTTACACTATGCACTATTACACTGGCAGCAGTCCAGGACTGGAGTAATTTACAGTGTGTGTTGCACTAGAGGTAACAATAACCAACAACAAAATTCAGACCCAGTTCAACTCCTGATTCAATTGACTTAACTCACAACACTAATCAACCGAGAACAGAAAAGGCATGCCCATTTCTAGGCGTAAATACTATCTACCTCAGCTCTACTATTCTTTCATGCAAAATGCCTGGGAAAATTTACAAGATTCACAAAACAGCAAGAAAAAGACTATCCAAAATGATCTACTGTCAAGGGTTAAAGCAGTCAACAAAATCAGACCAAAGACAGCTTAGATGTTAAAAGGGACTTTAAAATAGCTATTATTAAAGGATATAGTAGAAAAGATGCACAACATGGACAAGCATGTAGAAATTTCAAAAGAAAGATGGAAACCATAAAAGAGAGTCTAACTGCAGTACTAGAAATGAAAAATATGATATTAAATGTGAAGAATCCTTTAGATGGCTTATCAGAAAACTGGAAAGAGTAAAAGAAAGAATCAATGAATTGAAGATAGATCAATAGAAAATAATAAAAAGGTGGGGGGGAAGGAGAAAAAGAAAACCACAGAACAGATCATCTAAAAGCTGTAGGACATCAAATGATATACCAAACATGGCATTGAAATTCCACAAGGAGGAAAGAAAACAGGGCAAAAGAAGTTTTTGAAGAGATAATTGTCAAAAATTCTCCAATATCAATGAAAGACAGCAAAACGTTGGTCCAACAAACTCAGAGAAACCCAAGCAGAAAAATACATTTTTAAAAAATGCACCTAGGTATATCACATTCAAACTGATAAAAAAAATTATAATAAAGAGAAAATCTTAAAGGCAAACAGGAAAAAATACACTTTCAAAGGAACAAAGATAAGAACGACAGCTGACTTCTTGTCAAAAACTATAAGAAAGAAGAAGCCAGAAGAAAAAGGATGGCATCTTTAAAGTACTGAAAGAAAATGGCCTTCAAAAATGAAGACAAAAAAATATTTTTTGCCAGATAAGCAAAATCTGAAAAAATTCAATACCAACATAACTGCACTATGAGAAATGTTAAGTAAAGTGAGTTAGACAAATGAAAAATGATACTAGACAGACAAGTGGCGAAACAATTTAACACAAGAAGAAGGAAGTGGAGGAGTAAGAGAAAGAAAACACCACAGAAAACAAAGAAAAATGGGCAAATATAGAAGATATTCTTTTATTTTAAATTCCTTTAAAAGATAACTGTATAATAATCAGATTATTTTATCAACATTATATGCTTACATCAAATATAGAGTAAAATATATGACAACAGTAACAAAAAATAGGAAGAAGAAAATGGAATTTTATTGTTGTAAGGTTTTTACACTATATATGAAGTGATATAATTGAAAGTAGACTATTAAAAGTTAAGAATGTATATTGTGAATCCTAAAGCAAGCACTAAAAAGCAAAACAAAAAAGCATAAGTAATATCCATCAGCATGGATAAAGCAGAATCCGAAAAATACTCAATGCAATGGAAGGCAGACAGAGATGAAAATAAGGGGAATGACAAACGGGACAAATAGAAAATGAACAGCAAAATAGCAGATTTAAACTCAATTATATCAATAACAACATTCAATATAAATAGTCTAAACAGCCCAATTAAAAGTCAGAGATTGTCAAATTGTATAAAAATAAGATCTAATTATACACTGAGAAACTCACTTTAAAAACAAAGACATACATTGGTTAGAAGAGGTGGCAAAAAGATACACCATGCAGATACCAAACAAAAGACAGCTGGAATGGTTATACTAGTATAAGATAAAGTTGACTTCAAAATGAGGAATATTTTCAGAGATAAAGAGGGCTATCATGCAATAATAAAGGGGTCATTTTACCAAGAAAACATAACAATCCTAAACATATATCTTAAATAATAGAGCTTCAAACTATGTGAAGAAAGAACAGACAGCCTAAAAGGGAAAATAAACAAACCTACAATTATGGTTGAAGATATCAACACTCCTCTACTGGTAATTTATAAAACAAGTAGCAGAAAATCAATAACAAGTTATATGATTTGAATAACAGTTTCAATCAACTTGATCTAATTGACATCAATATAACTCTACACCCAACAACAGCAGAATTCATATTCTTTAAAGTGCAATGGAACATTCACTAAGATACCCTGGGTCATAAAACAAATCTCAACAATATTGAAATGATTTTGATTACACAAAGTGTGTTTCTGACCACAGTGGAGTTACTAGAAATCAATAACAACAAGATACCTTAAAAAGTCCCCAAATACTAAACACACTTCTAAATAACCCATTACAAGAAGAAATTATAAGAATTGGAATTAGAAAATATTTTGGTGTAAATTAAAGTGAAAACACACATATAAAAATTCATGAAATGCAGTTAAATCAGTGCTTAGAGGTAAAATTATAATATTAATTACATTAACTCAAAAGAAAGAATACCTAAGATCTATCTTAGGAAACTAGAAAATTAACTTGAAATTAAACCCAAAATAAGTAGAAGAAAGGAAATAATAAAGAACAGAAATCAGTGAAATAGAGAATATCAATGAAAAAAAAAGTTTTTCTTTGAAAAGTCCAATAAGATTGATAAACACCTAACTAAACTAATCAAAGATCAAAAAGAGAAGACACAAATTACCAATATCAAGAATTAAAGAAGGAACATCATGACAGATAGCATAAATTTTAAAAGATATTAAGGGAATATAATTAATAACTTTATTCCAATAAATTCAATAACTTAGATGAAATGAGCAAATTCATAAAAGACATGAACTCCCAATGCTCACTCAAAATAAAATATACATTCAAGAAATTTAATTTGTAGTTTAAAACTTTCCAACAAAGAAAACTTGAGGTCCAGATGGCTTTGATGGTGAATTCTGCCATTTAAGAAATAAATATTAGCAATTCTACATAAATACTTCCAGAAAATATAATGAAAGGCAATACTTTCCAGGTCATTACATGAAACCAGCATTATCCTAATATCAAAATCTGACAAAGATGGTACAAGAAAAAATTATTACAAACCAATATCCCTTGTCATTGTAGGCACAAAATCCTTACAATATTAGCAAGTCTAGTACAGTAAAATATAAAAATGATAATAAATCATGACCAAGTTGGTATTGTCTCAGAAATATAACATTGGTTCAAATTTTGTAAATCAATCATGAAATTCACTATATACAGATTAAAAGAGAAAGATCAACTCAAAAGTAGAAGAAAAAACTACTTAACAAATTCAACATTCATTCATAATAAAAGCACTCGGTAAACTAGGGGGGAAAAAGAGTACTTTCTGAACCTAATGAAGAGGATTTATGAAAAACCTATGCCTTACTTTACATTTAGTGATAAAAGACAATGCTTTCCACCTAAGACTCACAACAAGCAAGGATGTCTGCTTTCACTAGCTCTACTTGAACATCATAGTGAAGGTCCTATCCAGTGCAATAGTGTGGAAGGAAGGAAGGAGAAAGAATCCCCAACACTTGTCTCATACCATACACATAGACCTAAATGCAAGAGCTAAAATTGTATAACTTCTCGAAGAAAACAAGACAAAATTTTATGACTTTGGATTATTCAAGATTTCCTAGATAAGATACAAAAAGCATGAACCATGAAAGAATGAATATGATAAATAGGACTTCATAAAAATTAAAAACTTCTGTTCTTCAAAAGACTGCTAAGAAAATTAAAAGAAAAGCAACGCAACATACTGGGTAAAAATGTTTGAAAAACATTTATCTGACTAAAGACATGAATGCAGAATATATCAATACAATGGAACATTACTTAGCAATTAAAAAAACTACTGATACATGCAACAACACAGGGGAACCGCAAAAACATCATGTCAAGCAACAGAAACCCGACACAAAAGCCTCCATACACTATGGTTCCATTTATATTACATCCCACAAGAGGTAAAACTACAGGGACAGAAGCAAGGTCGGTGGTTTTGAAGCAACACAGGGAACTTTTTGGAGGATAATGAAAATGTTCTTTATATTTATTGTTGTGGTGGCTACATGACTGTATGTATTTGTCAAAACTCATTAAATTGTAAACCTAAAAATGATGATTTATTTTATGGAAATTATGCCTCCATAAACCTGACATTTAAAAATATGATGGAATTTGTCAGGTTTATTACATATAAATATCACCTTACTTAACAGCAAATAAAACAAAGAGGGGAAGTCTCCCCCCAACCCCCACCCCCCACTAACCTTGGAATTCTCTTTAACCTTCTGAATTATGAGCCTCTGGGCCAACACTCACCTTTGGGGCTCCAGATTCATTAAACTGGACAAAGTAGTTTGCTACCTGCAGAAACCTCTCTGCTCTGCCTTCTTGAAGAGGCTCAGAAGATCCATATTTCTTTACATGGCACTTACTAACTTACTGAGCAATGTGTTAACTGTCATAAATCACGAGCATGTAGACTGAAATGCTCCTTGAAAAAGAGACTGACATTTAAAAGGGAGAAGAAAAAAATTGAAAAGAAACTTGTATGGCAACTGAACCATGGAATAATAGTAGTCCCAGAAGACAACTAGACTTCCACAGATGCCATCACCCTGCCTCTCCCAACTCGTCCTGGCTGAGAAGAGTCCAGACAGCAGAAGTTTCCTGTTGGGGACGATGATGATGAAGAAGAAGATAATGACAACAGTGATACCAACACTGGCAGCAGCACAGCCCCAGGCATACCTGAGTATTCAATAGATTGTAGCTGTGAGTTTAATATACACTCTCATTCAGATCCAACGCAACCCTATGAATAAGCACTTTAATTACCCCACTTTACAAAGGGAAAATAAGACACAAAGATGTTAGGTAACTTGCTCGAGTTCGCACAGCTTGTAAGGACCAGAGCTGGTCTTTGAGTCCATGCATCTCTGACTCCAAACTAAGAACTCTTCACTGTCCTACCCATTTTTATGACGCAATGTGGCAATGAAAATTCAACTCGTTTTCCGAAAAAATTGAATGTCTTTTCCAAGTTCTAGGATGTCCAGAGTTGGGGTGTTTTTTTTTTCTACTTCTATGCCTCACTCTCCACTGCTTCCAAAACACAAACACAAAATGCTTTGATCATATATGGCTGTCCTAAATCCCATGTAGGGACCCACGGTTTCTCATCCCTTTGTAAAAATCTCAAAGTTCTTCCTGAGTCCTAAGCCCTGACAAAATGAGGGCCTCCAGGTTCATTTGAACTTTTGTCCAAAGAAACCACATAGTAGGGAATCAAATACTGAGACAAGGAGGCAAAGTAGCTAAGGGATTAGTGATTGAAGATCTAGGACAACATAAAACTGCAGAAGAACTAGGAATCCAACTCCCATGCAGCCACCTCCAGACTCTAAGTCCTAAAACCATATCCACAAACCTCTATCCTCAACATCAAGATTTACAGGAAGGTACAGAAGACTAGGAGTTAGAAAAAGGCCCAGAAAAGGACCAGGAAGGAAGCCCAGTTTACCACCTGGGTCTGTGATACAATGAACTACATTAAAACATTTTCATCTCAGCCAGATTCTCCCAAGTGGCTCCTTCATCCAGCTAAGGAGTGCTTCTCGGCTTTCAATGATAGCGATCTATTATTCATGAATGTATCTAGTCCTTCTAAAAGGGCCTATATCTGGACTCTTCCAACTCCTTAGGTTGTATATTTACTATCTACTGGATAATGTACATGGAATATAATTCATGTATATTCATGAATTACATGAGCTGACCTTGCTGAACCATTCATGAATTTTAAGCCTTGACTGAATCTCTTCCCAGGTTTGGGATTTCCGGTCTGAAGTGCCCTAGCATTTAGAGCTCACTACAGTACACTTCCTCCACCATCATCACTGCCTAGCCCGCTCATACATACACACACATGCACACACTCACACACACACACAGATGCACACACATCCTTCTCCATTTGATGGTGCCAACTCAGCAAGGACCTGGCAATCCGGTACCTTTCTTGTCACATTGGTTGAAAGTCATTTCACAGATCTATAGAAGGGATTTAACATAAAAGGAGCATCCAGAGAGAGTGTCCTCTTCCATTTGACAAATATGTGGCTGAAGAGGGGAAAGTACAACAGATGGAACTTAGACTACTGAATCAGATAAAGCAAGACAAAGAGGAGAGAAAGAGAGACAGGCACTGGGCAGGGATGGAGAAGGAAATAAAACTGCAGAGCCTTAAACAAATTCCTGATCAGGAAAATCATCAGATATTCCCTAACCAGGCTGTCCATCAGAATCTCCAGGTAGGTTTGTTAAAATGCAGATTCCTGGACCCCCTTCCAGAGCTCCTGAATCTGAATCCCTAGGGGTATGAACAGGGAATGTTCATACCCTTTTTTAAAAGCCCCCAGGACATTCAGATAACCAGCCAGATCGTTGTCCCACCAGATTAGGTGAACTACAAAGCCCCTTCTAGTTTTGAAATCTCATGGTCTATAAATAAAGCCAGGAATATCAGGAGTCAGTGTCTCCAGGTAAGAGAACAGGTGCTAGTCTGTGCTCAGGTGAACCTGTGCTCATTAGGTGAACTTTGATAAATTAGGTGCGATGCTATTCACATTGATAAGTGGAATAGTAAAGTTTTTGAAGAAAGGATAAACTTGAAGCCAGTGTTAGACATGAGGGTGAACTTCCTGGCAAGGATAAACTTGAGGCCACGGACACACGTGAGGGTGAACTTCTTAGCAGTGTAGGTATTCTACCAAAAACTGAGCTAGGCTGCATGTGGTAATTAACCTGTATTTCTTCAACTAGCCATATTCTGTATCTCATAAGCATATGACCAGTGCATGTGAGTCATACAGGGACTCACTCTGAGAAGGGCCCTGTGCTTGGCTTAATGATCTACTGTTGATGTCTTGAAGTTAATAACGTTACCTTTGAATGTGAGTTTTGTAAGTGAAGTCTGATGAGACAATGGAGCATGCATGTGAGCAGAGTACACCTGGCAGTAACGCATGCAAGCGCAGCCTTAGGCACTGCAGGCAGGGGGCGTCGTGTGTGCCAAGCAATTGGCCTGGTATGCTGGGGTGGTCCAGCATACCATGAAGCCCTGAGGGGCAGTCAGGGCCAGGTCCTGAGCCTGGGTGGTGGCAGTGGCAGCAACAACAGGAAAGCAGCAGCAATGGCCACAGTGGTGAGAAGCTGGCTTGCCCATCAGTCCTTAGAGCCCATCCCTGCAACATCTACATAAATATTCCCTCTCTGTCTTCAGTACCAGGACAGGACCTGCTGGTGCTCAGGCAATAACTTTACCAATAAATTATTACAAAATAAAAATGTACATATGGACATTGCGATAAAGTATATTTGAGAGTTATTAGAATGCGTCATAGAGTTTAGAATCTCCAGTTTTGATAACCGCTGCAACATTGCAGAGCAAATATTCACAGGCTTAGAAATGGAAATTAAATTTAAATATTGTCATATTCAGCAGAAAAGAACACCATTTTCATGTAAAACTTTTGATGAACCAAGTATTAACAGGAAAGATAATTTTTGAATTGATTTTTCCTTATATTGAAGAAACACAATAGACTACACAAATAAGCATTTTGAATTACAGTTGATCCTTAAACAATGCGGGGGTTGGGGCACCGGTGCCCCATGCCATCAAAAACCTGTGTATAACTTTTGACTCCCCAGTAACTTAACTAATAGCCTACTGTTGACCATAGCCTTACCAATAATGTACACAGTTGGTTAACACATATTTTGTACGTTGTATGTATTTTCTACTGTAGTCTTAGTAAGCTAAAGAAAAGAAAATATTATTACGAAAATCATAAGAAAGAGAATAAATACATTTGCTACTCATTAAGTGGAAATGGATCATCATAAAGGCCTTCATCCTCACTGTCTTCACACTGAGTAGGCTGAGGAGGAGGAGGAGGAAGGGGAGAGGTTGTTCTTGAGGTCTTAGGGATGACAAAGACAGAAGAGGTCGGGGAGGTGGAAGAGGAGGCAGGGGAGGCAGGAACACTCAGTATAACTTTTATTGAAAAAAACCCATGTTTAAGTGGAACTGCACAGTTCAAAGCTGTGTTTTTCAAGGGTCAGTTGTATATACAAATTGTGAAGCCACTTTCAGTTGCTTGTAGGATCTCTACAAGTTACAGAAAATATCTGAGAAAACATTAAAATGCCATTATATAAATTTACATTTAAAATTAAATTCAGATTTACACAAAACTTATCTATATGAAGGGTTAAATCTTTTTTGGAAAATTATTTGATAAGAATCATCAGGTCTAGATATACTGAAGTCTTTTTTTCAAAATAAATTTCCAGAAATTTTTCCCAATGCTGCTACAGCCAATAAGATACTCTTACACAACTCCAGTAACAGTTGCATCAGCAGAAAGACCCTTCTAAATATCAAAAATTATCAAAAGTTATTTCTAATCTTGCATTTGCAAAGAGCAATAGATGTCCCTTCCAATTATTTCAATTGAAAATGAAACTGCTAAAAGTTTGACAAATTTTGGTAACCTAATAAATGATTTGCAGAGAAGAGAGGTAGAAAAATCTTACAGTCAACAAGATATCACATTAATAAATTATTTTTATCGTGTTATATAAAATTATGACACTAAAAGTATTTTTAATAAGTTTTTGTTGTTACAAAATAGTAATACATGTATCACTACTATACCACTATTAATATTATAAAAATATGTAATATATTTTATAAGTAATAAAAATATGTAATATATTTTATAAGTAATAAAAATATGTAATGTATTTTATAAGTAATAAAATATATTTTAAAGGTTTATATTTTAATACCTTTAACTGTACTTTTTTTCCTCCTCTTTATACAAAGGGCTTCACATTTGCATTTTTCACTGGGCCATACATATTGTATCACCCTGCTCAGAGGGTGACCATTCTGAGACTTTGCTGGAAACTTCAGGATGGGTCTGAGATCCTCATCGTGCCAAAGGCTTTTGGTGATTTCATCAAGTACAAGAGAGTCTATCCTGTAGCCCAGAGAAAAGGAGCATTATAGCAACTACATTCTCAGTATCTATATTCTTAGGAGTTCTAGGGCATCCTTGACTTTGGGTTTCTCCTTTTGGACCAAGGCCCTCATCTTCTGAAACAGAAGGAGCTGTATTTCAAGCCTTCACCCAATGATTCATGAGGCCAACATCTTTAAATAAAAACAGGGCAGGAAGGAGAGAGAGCATCGGGCTTCTTTGAATGTGGGCCAGTGTTTCCAAATGCAAAATACTCAACAGCTCAGGCTCCCCTGGCTTTGTAGATAAACAACAAGATGACCTTTCCATGTCAGAAAGGAGCAGTGAAAATTCCATTTCCTCATGGAATGTTGAGTTTGGAACCAAGATTTTCTGTATTTCTTCTCAAGATAATAACCCATAAAATGTCCTAATCAATGCAAATTATAGGATTCCTGTGGCCAATCCAGATGTTCAAACAAGCGATCTTGCCTTTGTTTCCAAACAAAATATTACAAATACATCCCAGAAACTTTTCCTCCTAGGAGCGGAAATCCCCTCTTTCCCTGTAATGTTGCATGCTAGGCTCCTGGGAAATGATGCCCATTATACACTGTGAAAGCCGAGTGTGTCCCCATTCCCCAGCCAGCCTTTCAGAATGACCTGATGCCATTTCCCCGGATCCCTTCCCAGGGGGAAAATCCATTTCCCCCAATGGAGAAAAATGCAGCTATTGTCCATTCTCTACAGAACTTTCAACCCACTTTCCTTTCTTTCACTATTCCCAAATTTCCCCCAGAAAAAAGTTATGTTTCCCAGGCCCCACCAGCCTGGGGATAAAACCAGGGTGGCCATAAGAGTCATGTTCCCACCCTCCTTTAAAAAAAAAAAATCTGCTACCCCCGCCAACGCTAACATTCAGTGGGGGTCTGGTGATTATTCTCTTTACAGGGTTGCCTTAAATAACAACTCTTCAGGGTGCACTTAAAATAGAACTTGAGTTACAAGATTTTGGTTTACATGCAACCTTCCAAGAATAGGTCAAGTACATGCAATGAGGTCTACCCAGTGATCATTTTGCTTTTAATCTCTCACAAGATATTTAGTTCAACAACAAAATGCTGAAGAAAAAAAATTTTTTTTAAACCTTTCTTGTGCTTTTTAAATAACCCTGATATAAAAGCTCCTTATCAGCGTTGAAAACATGAGGGATCTCTTTGCCAAACTAATAGAGAAGAAGGAAAGGAGAGAGAGAGAGAGAGAGAGAGAAAGAAGGAACTTGTCCTTCACCTTGAGGATATGAGAAGAAACGGGTAAAAGTCGATTAAGTGACTGTGTGTCTTTCTCTGATTCCACAATGGAATCACGATCCTTGACATGCATCCCACCTGCATCATCAGCATCAGCATTTGTTGCAGGCCCACTGGACCAAAGAAGCAGTGGCAAGAGTCAATGCTCCTGCCAGCACTAGCACATTAGCAGTGATTCAGGCACTGTTGCAGGTACAGTGACCATCTGTAAAATTGCCAGGGGTAAGTGGACTCTAGACTGCTAACAAGCACTGCCATGACCACGTGAGCGCCACGCAGCCAGACCCAGGAATAGTGCATGAGCCGGAGCTGCCAGAGAGTATCTATCCACAGGGTGAATGAGCACGTGGCATTTCTAAAGAGCTTCCCTTCTAGTTGAAGATCTCATAAACATGGAAACTCCACCCAAAATCCGAAGGTGAAGAACAGCAAATGAGGAGGCCAGACAAGAGCCACATCAGCTCAAGGGAAAGAGAGCTCAGAAGTGCTTGAGGAGGGGAGACTACGGACTTCACCCATATGCAATTCCAGACAGACCTTCATGTGTTCCCTCATCAGGCTGAGGGTGAGAATGAAGATGACATCTGCAAAATTATGTTGAGGGTGATCTCATGGGTGACAGACACCAAATTAATGGCTCTGCTGATGGGAGTTACCCTCAGGATTATAACTCCCTGTTTACCTTCAGTGCCTAAGTATGGAACTGCCTGAGCCTCCCAAGGTCCAGAAGACACAACAAAATCATAATGAAACTATTTCCTTTGTAAAGAGCTAAGAAACATACACAGCACAGTGTAAGAAACTGTCTTCAGCCATAGCATTCCTGCTGACTCACCACTGGTAAAAACAGGAGGCCAAAAGAAAAGAGCTTTCATGCCTATCAACTATTGAGCAAAGCAGGCTGCAAAGGAAGTCAGGCTGCACCAGTGATCCTGGTTGGTGATAGTGGCCCAAGAAGATCCATGAATGGCCAGTGCCTCCTGAATTGGCTTTTCTCCGGACTGGCTCCTTGCTCTAGCCAGAAAATTACTCTATCCTTCATTGTTCTCCGCCTTTCTTTATTTTTCCTTCTTTTTGCTTTAGTAGCTAAAAAACATTTTAAATGAATAGTTTCAAAGGCATATGAAGTTGCCATGTTACTCACTAGCTGGGCACCCAAGCAAACAATCCATTCACAAAAAGCATCTCAAGTAGAAGCCAGGTTGCAAATACCATCTCTGCGCTCTTAAATGTACTCACCATGCCAAAACCAGGCTTTTACATGAGGACATGTAAAATACCCTCATGTGAAATCCCCACATGCACACACAGAATCACCATGATTCATTTTGTCCCTTAATTTGTTCATTTGTTTATAATAATGAAGGTAATACTGGGAAACTGGAAGAAGAGTTGGAACTGGGCTGTCCTTACCTGTTCCTTTCAATGCATAGCCCGTGTGAACTGGAATCTGAAAGGCAGGGAGTTACTGCCATTAAGAGAAGAAACACTGGCTTGCTCCTTTAAACAGAGATTTAGTAAACAGCTACTTAATAGTCTCGTCTTCCCTAGTCTTCAGGCTTTTCATTTCTATTTTCTTTATTCCAAGATTTGTCATCTTTGCATAATATGGATACAGACTGAGCAGGAAGGTAGAAGACTGATAATCCTTACATTTCAGGAAAAAACAAATTCAATCTCTTCCAGTGAAATTCCACCTGCCTGACTAACTGCTGGCTTCCATTTATATGTATTTAGTGTTGTGTTATATCCACCTCCATGAAAATATATGAAATTTCAGTCTCTCTAAAGACATAAAACCACAGAGTTTTAGAATTTGAAGAACCTGAGGGATCCTCTAAGGCTGATTATTCACTCCATAAAAGGATTAGCCATGGGGTCCCTTAAAGCAGGGGTCCCTAACCTATGGTGAGTTGTATAATTATTTCATTATATATTACAATGTAATAATAATAGAAATAAAGTGCAAAATAAATGTAATGCACTTGAATCATCCTGAAACCATCCCCACCCTCCCTGGCCTGTGGAAAAATTGTCTTCCATGAAAACCCCTGATTCCAAAAAGGTTGGAGACCACTGCCTTAAAGTGACGAGCTCCTTGTATGCCTTTAAATGGAATTCAATCGCAAAAATTAAATTCACATAGACAGGTTCACATTTCCAGGAGTATGCCCGCTATATAAAATGAAGTGTACTTGTAAGGTTATTTGGCTTATCTCATAAGAGCTATAATGCAAAAGAACAGAATACAAAATGAAAGGTCTGTGGTCATCTTATCATTAAGAAAAATAGTGATTATTGCTATCAAGCTTGCTTCCACCCCACAGCCTTTGCACTTGCTCTTCCTTCTGCCTAGAACAATTCTTTACCAGATAAACAAATAGCTGACCCCTCATTTCATCCAGGTCTCTGTTCAAATGTAGCTTCTCAGAGAAAGTTTCCCTGATCATTCCAGCTAAAGTAGTTCCCCCTACCCCACCGATTTCTAATGCTATTTCTTTCTCTTCATAATGCTACTCACCACCTGGTTTATCAGATCTCTTTATTTATTTATTATTAGTTGTCCCCAACTAAAGTGTAAGCTCCATGAAGACATGGATTTTTGTTTTGTTTCGTTTTGTTCACTAGTCAAATTTCTGGTGCATACAATAGTTTGGCACATAAGGTCAATAAATATCGAATGAAGGAGTGGATCGAGTAACAAGCAAGCAAACGAGTACTTGGTCATACCTCGGGCAGATTCTGGAAAACCTTCAGTGTCCTCTCATACTGCCACACATGTGCAACTACATCAAATGAGACGTTCTTGTACTGGGGAAGAGCTCTCTCCTTTGACGAGTCTCTCCTAGCTGGCTGTGGGTCCTGAGCAGGTTGTGTAATCTCTCTGACCCGTGTTGTTTTATTTATCAAATTAAATGATTAACCATCTTCCCTTCCTATTTCCTCCGCTATTTAATAAAATACCTGCTCTGTGCCAGGCCATGTGTAGGAACAAACAGGAAATGACTAACTGGTATAATAAGAACTAGGATGAGAGTGAGTGGCCAGGAAGAAAATGTGACCCAACCAGGGGCTGAGTTTTAAAGGATGAATCAGGGTGGCAGATGAGGATGGAAACACAGGCGTTCTAGGAGGGAATCAGACACAGAGGTATAAGAACAGCAGAAATGATGAACCAGCCAGGAAAGATCTGGCCAGATAAAGTAAAGAAGAGGGAGAAATAAAATGCAATTTGAGTTTCTTGAACTGGCAAGATGCAAATGAGATAAAATGAATATGCATTGTTTACCCCTCACCACCAACACCTGCTCACACCTCCTGCAACAGAAGTAACGGTTATAATGATGTGCGTGAGCTAAGAAGCGTGGATGGTCAGCTCCACACACTCTCTCACAAGAAAGGTTAAAAAAAAAACCTCATTTGGGTCATAGATATCCGATACCTCCCTTTTTAAAGATGAAGAAACCAAGAATCAGAAACGTTGAACTAAGTGCTGCAGGTAGTTCAAATGAACAAGCAGAATATGGTAAGACGGTAAAACCAAGACTGGAATCCATATCTTCATACTATGTTCAGTGATTTTTCTTCTCCTCACTGCTGAGGTGCTTTGAACAGGAGGCTGAACAGCTCCTCAATCTAAAGATCTTTCTCCCAGCAACCACTACAGTGCCTGAAATGTCCCTCATCTCAGAAATCTTTCAGAATAAGGCACGCTCTCTGTCCAAATGAACATGTGTTGCTGGCCTCAAAGGGGTAGTTTTAGCTCACTACCACCTATCCACTGTGCTTGCATCAGTTAGTTAACCAGACTAGTTGGAGATTATCAGCAGGGTCCTGAAAGAATGGAACAAAGGCCAAGTATATTTTCATGGAGCTAAAATATGGAAAATCCAGAGTGTGGAAGATCAGGAGGAATTGATATAAACAGAAAGGAGGATGGAGCTGGGCCCCACGTAGGAAGCAGGAACATAAGAATGATGGTGCTGGGAGAGAGCGTGGACAGGGCTAGAACAGAGAGGCACGGGGCACCGCGTTTCCCTGGGCTCAACCACTCATCAACTCTCCAAGCTCAAGAGCAGCCCCTGACCTCCTCACCTTTAAAATGGTGAGAGTGGCGCTTACATCACAGGATGCCTGTGAGGCTCAAATGCAATAATGCATACAAAGTATTTAGCACAGGGCCTACTCCATGATACACACTTTACACGTTGGCTATTAAAAAAGAAAAGAAAAAAGGAGAGGAAAAGTAAAAGAAAA
Source organism: Daubentonia madagascariensis (assembly GCA_023783475.1). NCBI lineage: Eukaryota > Metazoa > Chordata > Mammalia > Primates > Daubentoniidae > Daubentonia > Daubentonia madagascariensis. The sequence goes on along the minus strand of JAKFHU010002573.1, from coordinate 18,285,515 downwards.
GAGAAAAGAACAGTAACAAAAGTCTGATGAAGACCAACTTTCCAATTTGTCAAATGTCCCAAGGGCCAATCTTGACAAAGGAGTTTGGGGTCCAGGACTGCCACGCACAGTTGTGCAGGCTGTGCGGTGCACAAGTGTGCAGCATGCATGGCATTGCTGACAGCATCGCCCTTCTAACAGACAGGAGTGCCCCCAGGTGCTTAACACTTCCTGATTGTGCCTGGACAAGGAACATGTCCAAACAAGACGATTAGGGTAGATTATAGCCACAGCACTTTTTATTTTTACATGTGTGCTTTTGAAGTCTCTCATGACTTTTTAAATTTTTTTTAATTAATAAAAATACTGGCCTGGCCACTCTGTTCACATTGGGTGAAAGGTAAGTCTTTTATAAAGATCTAGCATCTAATTGCCTGTAACTCAAACACAGATTATCCTGTGATGATTCCCGCTGGCGTAACACAGCCTGTCCTGGTTGCAGTTGCTGGCAGCCCTCGTGGGAAGGCTGGGCGGCTGACCAGCCAGGCTGTGCGTGAGGGACAGAAACGACTGCTCGAGCTGCCTGCACAGCCAGTCCTGAATGCTGTCAGATAAGCCTCACCTGGCAGACTCAGCAGACTTTCACAACCGTGAATTTGATGATGACCGTGGTGAAGATCACCTGCCTGCCTTCATTTTCTGGTCTGTGAGCAAAGAGAGGCAAGGCAATGATACAGAGTCATGTGAGGATTCGGGTCCCCTGCAGTGCACCTCAGGCCTGGACACACTCCACCCAGAGTTTTATACCTGATTGTATAAAGAAACCCTATAACCAACGAGAGAGAAATTATCATGCATCGGACATTACACCCAGTGTGCTTGAGGATATTATCTCCATAAGGTCTGAAGAGCCCTGTGAGCTAATTATGCTCCTTCCCTGCCTTACAGGTGAGCAAAGAGAGGCTGCAGAGAAGTGACAGGACTCTCCCAAGAGCACATGATTACTGAGTGAAGAAGCTGGGCCTCAAGCTAAGTATGTCTGACCTCCAACAGCCGTAATTTCCCTCTTATATCCCCCTTGCTGTTTGGACAGCAAGGTACATATCCACAGATAGAAATATTTATTTGACAGAATGCAAAGTCGAGACATGATGTAAGAAAATGAACAAGTGCACTTATCCCGCAGGATGCCACCTTTGTCCTCATGGAGCCCCAGAGCCCCAGTGTACTGCTTCCCCCAGCACGGTGCCTCCTTCTCCCTCTACCCACCAGGACCCCACGAAGACCTAGGCCAAGTCACTGTACGTGAACCCATTCCTGGCCTTGCTCTTTTGTCAAAACATACAGGCTTATACAATAGAATAATAGGCAACCATTTAAAACAATGTTCCTAAATAGTTTTTAATGATGAGGAAAAGTAAAACAAAGTGATAAAAAAAAAATCCCAGATGTGATATTAAGATATGCAAAAATGAATAGGTGCGCCTTGACAGAGTCACTGTGCATGGATATGGCCTTTCACTACAAGCAACTAGAAAGCAAGGGAAATATACAAACAAGGGTTTCCAGATATTCAATGTAGGACTGTGATCTCTGAAAAAATGGAAAGTAGGTGAGCTGTGTTAATGCCCTAGCCCTTGACTGGAGGCACGTTATAGACCATAGACAGGGAGGAGAATCCCAAGCAGAGCTTGGCAATCCTGCTGGACTGAGGATATTGAGATCTGACTTTGAGTGGACTGAGACAGGCGGACTTCGTGGGGGCAGAATTCCAGAGAGGTGAGAACTCTGCAGAGAAAGAGCTTCAGGAAACTCTCAATGGTCCCCTTTAGTCTGTTGCCAAATACTAAGTTGTGCATTAGTACGGTGAAACACCACAAAGACAGGAAAATTATGACTGGTGAGCTATAAGCTGAGTACTTCCTAGAACTAAAAGGGCTGAGAGAAATTTAAGTTCTGACCAGCCACAGCAGAGACTCATTGTTGATCATGACACCATTCAGTAGAGAGTCTAGAAGGGCCATGCCATAGTAGTGGGGCTAAACCACTATTTAAATCTAGAGTAAAGGCCACTGTGGAATTGCACTAACAAAATTAAAAACAAGCCTCAAAAAGATTAGGCTGATCCCCAAGCAACATAACCACCTTCCAGAACAAAGCCTGGAATTCATTAAAAGAAAATAAAATAGTAACAATATTATGGATTGAATTGTTTTCCAAAAAAATTCATATGTTGAAGGCCTAGACCCTGCATGACTGTATTTAGAGATAGGGTCCTTACAGAGGTAATTAAGATTAAATGAGGTCATAAAGGCAGGGCTGTAATCCATCATGACCAGTGTCCTTAGAAGGAAAGAAAGCCATCAGGGAAACGCACCCACAGAGAAAAGTTCATGTGAGAACTCAGCAAGAAGGTGGCTATCTGCAAGCCAAGAAGGGAGGCTTCAGGAGAAATAAAACCTGCCAACACCTTGATTTCAGACTTCCAGCCTCCAGAACTGTAAAAAAAAAAAAATCGTTGTTGTCTGGTTAAGTCACCCCGTCCATGGTATTTTGTTATAGCAATCCTAGCCAACTAATGCAAACAACAATAAAAACCCGTCATTCAATAATGTAAAATTCAAAATGTCCAGTATGCAATCAAAAACTACTAAACATGCACAGAAACAGAAAAATGTGAAACCATAACTGTAGAAAAGTCGGCTGAATGAAACAGATCCAGAAATGATGGCAATAGCAGGCAAAGATTTTTAAATATCTATTATATACATGTTCAGGAATAAAAAATAACATGAACATAGTAAGTACAGATACACTTTTTCATGAAAAAAAAAGCACCAAATGGAACTTTTAGAGGTAAAAAATATAGCAAACATTAAAAATTTACTGAATGTAATTGTATTAGCCAGGTTTCTCCAGGGAAACAGAACCAATAAGATGTATATATACATATAGAGAGAAATTTTTTTTTTAAGAAATTGATTCATGCAATTATGGAGGCTGGCAAGTCCAAAATCTGCAGGGTGGGCAAACAGGCTAGAGACCCAGGAAAAAGCTGATGTTGCAGTTCAAGTCTGAAAGCTCTCTGCTGGCAGAATTTCTTCTCAGCAATTCTGGCTCTTGGGAGATCAGTTTTTCTTCTACTGAGGCCTCCAACTGATTGGATAAGGCCCACCTACATTCTGGATGACAATCTGCTTCCCTCAAAGTCCACCAATTTAAGTGTTAAGCTCATTAAAAAAAAAAAAAAAAAAAAAAAAAAAGAACCCTCAGAGAACTTCCAGGATAATGTTTGACCAAATATCTGGACACCATGACCCAGCCAAATTGACCATAAAATTAACCAACCATTATTAACAATGTATTAGACACTACATTAAAAAGATCAAAGAACTGGAAGATTTAGCAATAGAAAGTAACTAAACTAAAGCACAGAGAAGGAAGAAAAAAGAGAAATTTTTTAAAAATTTACCAGAGTCCCAGTGATCTATAGGACAATATCAGGCAGGGTATAATCAGAGTCTTAGAAAGAGACAGTAGGGGTGGAGCAGAAAATATATTCGAAGAACAAGGGCCAAATTTTTTCTAAATTTGATGAAAACTGTAAACCTACAGATCCCAAAAGCTCAGTAAATCTCAAGCAATATAAACACAAAGAAAACCACACCAAGATATATAATAAAATTGCTGAAAAGACAGTCAATAAGAAAATATTAAAATCAGTGGGGGAGGAGGCATTACATACAGATAAACAGGATGGGAAAGACTGCAAACTTCGTTAGAAGCAACACAAGCTAGTATGACAGCTTTAAAGTGATAAAGAAATAAAATACAAAAACCTGTCAACCTAGAATTATACTTGAATTCTATTCAAAAACGAAAGCAAAATAACGACTTTTTCAGACAAACATAAGCTGGGTGCTTTTGTCAACAGTAGACTTGAAGTGCAAGAAAAGTTACATAAAGTTCTTTAGGAAAAAGATATATGAAATATGGAAATTGGGAATATAATTTTCATATGGGGATTTGAATCTAACCCAAAGGAATGGAGAACTTCAGAAATGGTAAATATGTGGTTAATATAAAATAATTCTTCTCATTTTTAAGAAATATACTTATAAATGGTTTGACTTTTTAAAACTGAAACAATACAATGTGTTGTAGGGTTTATAACATATGTAGACGTAAAATACATGACCAAACTAGAAAAAGGGAGGGAATGGCAGTATACTCAGTAAGTTTCTTGTACACAAATTTGTAAATCCAAGAGCAACCCCTAAAAGTATAAAATAAAACAAAGATATTTAGCTAATAAATAGTGGAAATAAAATAGAATACTAAAAAATAATCCACAAGAAAGGAGGAACAAAGAATAGACGGGACAAGTAGAAAATAACTAGCAAGAGGGCAGATTTAAACATCACGATATTGATAGTTACATCACATGTAAATGGTCTAAACACTTCAGTTGAGCTCAGAACCTGTCAAGCAGGGGAAAGTGCAAGACAAACTATATACTGTCTACAAGAAACTCAATTTTAATACAGAGATACTGGTAGATTAAAAGTATGAAAAAATATAAAGTATGCAAATACTAGCCAAAGGAAAACTAGAATGGCCATCTTAATCTCAGAGAAAAGAAATTTTAGAAGAAGGAATATTACCAGGAATAAAAAGGGATATTTCACAAAGATAATTCAGGCATTTTATCAAGAAGATATAATTTTAAATGCGTATGTACCCAATAAGAAAGCTTCAAAATACATGAAGCAAAATCTAACAGACCAAAGGAAAACCAGACAAAACCAGAACTATAGTTAGAAATATGAACACTCCTCTCTCATTAATTAAGGTAGCAAAAAGTAATTTGTATGGAAAGTTTAAACAATACTTTGAACCAATTTGACCCAATTGACATTTATAGACACTTCACCCAACAAAAACAAAATATACTTTGTTTCCAAGTGCTCATGGAAGTTTTGCTGGGATAGATCATCTGGGCCACAAAATAAATGTCAATATGTTTAAAGGAATTTAAATCATGCCAAGTATATTTTCTGACCACATTGAAATTAGGTTAGAAATAAATCAGAGAAAATATTTGAAAGATTCTCAAATATTTAGAAATTAAACAAATATATTTCTAAGTAACCCATAGGTCAAAATAAAAATTAACAAGGAAACTAAGAAATAGTTTTGGGTTTTTTTGTTGTTGGGCTTTTTTTTTTTTTGAGACAGAGTCTCACTCTGTCACCCCAGCTAGAGTGAAGTAGCATCATCACAGCTCACTACAGCCTCAAACTCCTGGGCTCAAGCGACCCTCCTGCCTCAGCCTCCCAGGTAGCTAGGACTACAGGTGCCCACCACCACGCCTGGCTTTTTCTATTTTTTATTTTTTTTATTTTTCTATTTTTTTTTTTGTAGAGATGAGGTTTCACTCTTGCTCAGGCTGGTCTCGAACTTCTGAGCTCAAGTGATCCTCCTGCCTCGGCCTCCCATAGTGCTGGGATTACAGGCGTGAGCCACCACTCCCAGCCCTAAGAAATAGTTTGAACTAGATGAAAATTAAAAATTAATATATCAAAATCTGTAGGATACAGCTAAAGCAGTGCATAGAGGGAAATTTGTCACTTTAAACATGTATACAAGAAAAGAAGAAAGATCTAAAATCAAAGGTGTAAGCTTACAAGAGAAAAATTAAACCCAAACAAGTAGAAGAAATGAGATAAAGAATGAAAATTAATGAAATAAAAGCTGACAAACAATAGAGAAAATCAATAAAACCAAAAACTGATTCTTTGAAATGATTCAAAAACAATGAGTTTTTTAAAAAAAGAAAAGAATATCCAAAAATGTTCACAGCTCTTTTGTTTGGAGAGTTGGATTGTAAGTGTTTATTATTTATATTTGATAATTTCTAAGTATTTTAAGCATCGTAAAAAAAAATCAAATCCCTATTTTTTAAATTACCGCCCTGCGTTTACGTCGGAAAGGCTGCAGTGCTTTGCTTTCGCAGCAAGCCTGAAGTCTGTGGATCAGGTAAAGTAGCCACTAGAGAAGGAACACCTCCCACTCAGGTTTTCATTTAAGGGACGAGATCTCCACTCCTCTCCAGATGGCTACAGTACCGAAATGAGCCCTCCTGTTTCTGCCCACAAGACACACCCACCTCCTAGATAGCCTGATCCGCCTGGTCCAGGAACCCACCGGCCCTTCAAAGGCACAGCTGGTCTTCTCTGCCCTGTCCCTCTCATCCCCTCGCCCCTATTCGCTAAGCAGAGTGTACTTTCTCCCCCACCTTCCACTTACCCTACCCCACTGCAAGTCAGACTTCCTGCTGTCTACCTCTGCCTCGGAAGAGTTGTTAAGTTCCACTTGAGAGGAGGATGCCCCGCTGTATTCTGCAATCCGTCTTCACCAATAACAAATGTGATACTATGGTCTGATACCTCTTTGGCAATGTGTGCCTATTCCAACTGGTTAAAACGCTGAGAAAAGGAGAGGGAAGTTCTTAGCCTTGCCTAACCTCCTTTGTAACATATTATTGGAACCACAATCTGCTCCTCTCAGATAACATAAGATTTACCCTGAGTAAAGTCTGCATACATGACAAACAAATTAACTGTATTACAAATGTATGGCATAACCTCACTGAGGGGGAGGGGGATGAAAGGATCTGGTCTAAATCACTCTGGAAGACAATATTTTGTCTAGATGCTGTAAGGCTAAAGGCACAAAGAACTGCACGATAACAGTGCTCTTACTGATAAATTTATTTCTCAAAGGGGCACAGGTTAGCAAGTCTAAAACTACATATACACTAGAATTGGACAAAAATGAACATATTGTACATAATGAGAATCAGGTTTTTCACTATCAGATAAAGAAGATACAAACAAGCAAAGGAGGGAGAGTCTAAAATGAGCCCTGTGGTGCTGGATTTGAGTCAGAGATATTAATAGAAACTCATGTTTTATTCAAGCATATATACAAATGGATATGGAAATAAATTTAGGTATGAAATATTACATAAATATGTACATATGTGTTTGCAATTTTCTTTACATATAACATATATAATTATGTATGCATAATATATAATTATATACATATAATATATATAAACATTTCCTAGCTCTGTCCACTGAGAAGAACGAGAGGGCATTCCAGTAGCGACAAGCACAACTAACACCCAGATCTTGGTTTCTAAATACCATTTCCCAACAAATGGAAATGGCTGATTTTTCATCCGGAGCCTGAAGCATCTAGTAGTGCCAGAAAGTAAGAAAGTACGTACAGACAGAAAGACATAGAAAGAGAGAGAGGAAGTCAAAAGGACACAGGAGCCAACCTGAAAGAGCTCCCAATGGCCACAGCACCAAAAATTTGAGCAACAAAATAAATTAGTAATGATAGTATGGGATTATAACCCAAAGAATAAATATCCATGAGTCCATATTGATTTAAATGAATGAAGGAGGGAGAAGAGACAAATCTTTTTATAGAAAAATTCCAATTAAAAAAAGTAGAAGGAATGAGGCAAGTAGATCACCATTAGGACACTGCCGTGACCGTTGCTACAGGCAACCTCCACTGAGGCATGCTAAAATTAGTGAGTGAAACTTTAAGGGGAAATGGAATATTTGCATAGTTCAAAGTATCTTCCCCCTATATTTATTAAATACAATGGAGGTTTTAATGTGTCCACAAGTTTTTTGATAGTCCTGCCTCTGGGGGCAGAGCTTACTTTCCCTCGTTTTGAGTGAGGATTGGACCTAGTGGCTTACTTCTGATGAGCAGAGATGGAAAGGGAAAAGAGTCACTTTATCGTGGAGAAACCTGGCAGATGCCATCTTAACCAAATGATCAAAGCTAGTATCACCAGTACTACGTCATATTGATGTCACGTAACCCCTGATATGAGGCAATGAGGAGTCATTATCCTGTGGGATTCTTCCCCACTATTCGTAACCTCCGTCTATCATGAGAAAGTAGCAGAGAAAACCAAATTGAAGGACATTTTACAAAATACCTGACCAGCACTCATTAAAAGCAACAAGTTCAGGAAAGACAAGGAAAGACCAAGAAACTATTACAAAGTAGAAGAGGCTAAGGACACATGACAACTAAATGTAATGTGGTCCTTTGGATTAGATCCAGAACAGAAAAAAAGGACATTAGTGGAAAAACCGGGGGGATGCAAAAGAAAGTCTAAAGTTTAGTTCATAGTATTTGTTGTACCAATGCTAGTTGTTTAGTTTTGAGAAATGTACCACGGTTACATAAGATGTTAACATTAGAGGAAGCCAGTGAAAAATATATGGGAACTCTCTGTACTATTTTCACAATTCTTCTTGTAAATCTAAAATTACTTCAAAATAAAACTTCCAAAGCAAAAAATTTTCCCAGAAGAAAAAAACATATACATGGCTTTAATCAACAAAGCTTTCAAAGTTGGAACACTGAAAGATTAATAAAATTGATGAACTCCTAGGGCAACTGATCAATGAAAAAGAAAATGCAATTAATAATAAAAAAATTAACAACACAGAAGATGTCTACATTGAAAACTACAACACATTATTGAAATAAATGAAAGAAGACTCAAATACACGGAGGAACATGCCCTATTTATGAATTGGAAGACTCAATGTTGGAAAGATGTCAAATTTCAAATTGATCTACAAATTGTGTATAATCCCAATCTAAATTCCAGCAGTTTTGGAAATTGACAAGTGATTCTAAAATCTATATAAAAATGTGCAAACCAAAAAAACACAGTCAAAGAATAACAACACTTATACTATCTGATATCAAAGCTTCAGTAATTAAGACAGTGTGGTATTGGCATAAGGACAGAAAAACCGAGCAATAACATGGAAAGATTATCCAGAAACACACAAAGATGGCAGTCAACTGGTCAATGACAAAAGTGGATATGCAGTGCAATGGGAAAAGGGTAACCTTTTTAATAATGGATGCTAATTCACTTAAATATCTATATGGGAAAAAATTAGTCTTAACCCCTACTACACACCACACACAAACATCAGTTTCAAATGAACTGTAGATCTACGTGCTAAAGATAAAACCATACAAGTTTTAGAAGAACACATAGGAGGATATTTTTAGTACTTTAGAATGGGCAAAGATGTCTTAAACAAATCACTAGATGTACTAGACATAAAGGAAAAAATTGATAAATTAGGCCACATTAAAATCAAGAATTTCTGTTCATCAAAAGACATCATTAAGGGAGTAAAAAAAAAAAAAGACTCATCCAAACTATATAAAGAAATCCTATAACCAATAAGGAAAAGGCAGACAACCCAATAAAACAATGGGCAAAAGACTTGAACAGGTGCTTCAAAAAAGAGGATATTCAAATTAGCTAATAAGAAAAGGAAAAGGTGCTTGACTTCATTAGTCATCAGGAAAATGCAAAAACACCACAATCAGATACCACTATGCCCCCACCAGAATGCTCAAAATGAAAAGGGCGAACATTGCCAAGTGTCAGAGAAGATGTGAAACAACTGAAGCTCTCGTATGCTGCCTCTGGAGGGAGCATAAATTACTGTTAATACAACAATGTTGAAAAACTGTTTAGCAGTAGCCACCAAAATTGAGCATATGCACTCCCTATAACCCAGTGATTTTAATCCTACCAATATACCCAGCAGATACGTGTTCATATGTTCCCTTATAGACATGTACAAAAATGTTCGTAGCAGCATTACTCATAATATCCCAAAATTCAAACAACCAAAATGTCCATCAATGGTAGGATGATTATTTGTAAAAATACTACATAACAATAAGAATGTTCAAACTACAAATAAATGTGACAACACAGACGAATCTCATGAACATAAAGTTGAACCAAGGAAACCAGATACACACAAAGGTATGATTCTATATTTATAGTTTAAAAACAGGGAAACTGAACTATGACTTAGAAGTCTTAGAAGTCAGGATAGTGAGCACCCTGTGGGGTGGGGCAGGGGCAGGGCTTGACTGGACAAGATCATGTGAACAGCTTCTGGGGTGCTGATAATATTCTATGTGTTCATCTGGGTGCTGGAGAGACAGGTGTGCTCTGTTCATGACTATCAAGCGATATACTTATGATTTATATAGTTTGCATGCGCCATAATAAGATTGCTGGGAAAAAAAGAAAACGACATACATTGCTCTAAAAGATTCCTTAAGAGCATGGTGGGGTGGAGTGTGTAGGAGAGAGACGTGAGCACCCTCCAAGCCTGCTTTGCTGATTACAAGGGAGCCCAGAGGCAGTATATGGGGCCACGGAGTAGAAACAAATCCATAGGAAATAAAGACTCCCACTCAGCATGGATGAAAATCTCTGACCAGGTACAGCTCCTTTGAGACAAGCAGTCCTTGCCCCAACTCTCCTATCATTCCCATCAAATCACCATTTCTCTCTCTCCCTCCCTAACCCTTTAGCATGAGAATATGGTTGCAGAGAGACTGCTCACACTTGACTTCCTCCTCCCTAATCTGTCTTCCCTAACCACCTCACCAAGTCAGGATGCCAAGGTCTAACAGGAACTTTCCAGGGAAATGAGGCACCAGAGAGTCCAATTCTAAAGTCCAGAGAAAATGGAGGCAGGCCACTGAAGTGTCCACCAGAGCTCTTCGTGGGATATAAGAATGTAAGAACACCACAAAAACATAAAGTCCTTTTTGTCAGCAAGAAACTTGAAGCTCTGTCCTTCACCCTGCAATCAATCAAAGTATCTCAGTGATTTCATCTCTAGACAAATATTCACTCTGATGATATGTGTGTCTTGTCTCTGGACCATAAAGTCAAGAGGTAAGAAAGATGTGATGCAGGAAGCTTGGGGGTTAATTAGAATTGTCTGGAGTTTGTCCTTAGATCACCAACTAAGCTCTGATTTAATGCCAAGTTCCTCCAAGAGGAGGAATAAGCAGTATCATGTGACTAGTTTGTAGGAAATTTGGGTTGACCCTCTGTGCCTCCCTTGGACCATCTGTCTTTAAATGTCCCCTGTGCCATCTGGCTTCCCATGGCATTTCATGAGTCAGTATGTCCCAGGGACTGAGTTACTTTCCAAGTTACCAACACACTGGTGACCATTTCGAATCTTCACTTGGCACCTGTTGACATAGCTGCCTTGTCATGGCTACTCTGTGTGTCCTTCTAGACCATGCTCAGATGACCTTCTCTACAACACCCTTCCAACCACCACCCCTGCCTTGCCCCACAGCACCTGTGCCCCTTGTACACAGTTCTGTTACTGCAGGGCTCACATAGTGGTGTGATTTGTTTATGTACCTTTTTCCCCTATTAGACTTTAACCTTGACAAGGGTGGGGACCATAACTTATGCATTATGTTATCCCCAGATCCCCACACAAGGCTTAGTATCTTTATTGCTTTTTCTGATAACACATGTAATACTAGGCAATATAAAATTCAAATCTTATGGAAATACAAAGTGTAGGCTACGAAACTTCCCCAAAAATCTCACTGTCACCAGGAAACGCTGTCAGTTGGGTGCATATTCTGCTATCAATTGGTATGCTAAAAATATACCAATTACTAATATTAAAATTTTTCCTAAAATGAAATCATTGTCTACATGCTGTTTTGGAACTTGCTTTTGTCACTAAGCAACATAAGATAGGAGCACAATTCCTTGATGAAGCACATGGCTCTACCTTGTTCTTCCTTTTAACAGCTGTATAGTATTCCATTGTAGGGAGGTAGAGTAGTTTACTTAACTAGTCCCCTATTGATGGGCTTTGGGGTTATGTACGTTTTTCCTGCTATACAAACAATACCACCATGAACTTTTTTGTGCATATCTCTTTGTGCTCACGGGGGGGTGTTTCCTGGGATAAATTCTAGAATTTGAAATGCTGGGTCCTTACAGCCTTCCTTTCCCTCTGCAGAGAACTGGTGCAGTGTCCATAACCAGTGGTGCCCCAGAAATGATTGTTGACTGGCCAAACAATGGGATTCAATAAAAGAAATGGTCCTAAAAAGACAATTCCTGTTTTTTAATAAAGTAGCTTTGGGAGATTGGTCTCTTGCTGTATACTCGGTCCCTTACGTAATTCACATAATAAACTCTTCCCCACTAGGCTGAGGGCAAAATGTTTTATTTGTGTTTGTTCAATTCACCAAATAGTTTCTGAGCCTACCCTAAGTTAGCAACTGTAGACATAATTACCAGAAGTAATTGCTAGTTTAAAAAAAAAAAAGTTGATATTTCCTGATGAAACACTGAGCATCTTTTATTAGCTAATTTCCCTGTACTCCTTGTCTGCCAGGAAGTCCAATACTCAGTGCTGCACAGGAACATTTTTTGGCCTAGGAGTTCTGCTATATGCAGTTCTTAGTATTCCATTGCATTGCTTTGTTACTTTTTTGAACCCATATTTCTATGGTTCTATTGAATATGCATCTTATTGCAAACTACCTCAAATTCATAGTAAGAGTAATAATAACTAATTTCTTTATAGAGAATGTACATGTGTTATTTTATTTAATCCTTATTTTTTCCAAGAAAGATAAAACACAGGTTATCACTGTCCTCTCAAATTTGTGGGAAAGTCAACTAAGGATCAGGAAGATTAAGTGACCCACTCAACATGGTGCAGCCAGGAAAACACAGATTTACAAATCTCACTGGGTCTCATGATTTTATAACTAAAAAAGAAGAAAAAGAAAAAGAAAATGAACTTACACTGAGTCATATGAACATTTATCTCCTGCCCTCTCCTTTATATCTAAGTAAACTCACCTTCTTTTATCTGGGGTCCTACATTCTCAAAATACACAAACAGGAAGTTCCTGGGGGAGAGACAAGGGAGGCAGAACCTGTGTCAGTATCAGGCCCGTAGCAGGATTGGAATTGCAGGTCCCCCCCCCCCGCGCCACACACGCACCGTCTCCCACCCGCACACTCGCTTTGCTCCGTGACAGTTATGTCTCTAATGCTTCTGATGACTCCTGCCTAATACTTCCAGAAATGTTGAACCATGAGACGAAAGGGGTGAAGGAGAAGGGTGGTTGGGGGAGGGGTGGAGGAGGGAGGGAGGGAATGAATAAGAACCAGAGGAAACAGGACAGGTGGGTAGATCAGCCAGTGGCAGAGTTGCTCCAATGCCCAAACAAAAGCCTTTGCTTTTCTTCCTAGTTTTTCTCCGCTTTTATTTTCTATTTTGATGGGGGTGGAGAGCACAGTGCTTTTTACACCGTTGCTAAACACATAGGACTATGAGCTACATTTCACAATTTCTGGAGTGGTTTTGTGTTATTTTGACATTTTATTCAAGTTCTAATAGAGCTTTTTCCTCCCTGGGGAGCTGGGGAGGCACAGGCCTGCTGCCCTTCCCAGCCCCATCCCCTGGGCACTTCACGGGCTGGTGTTTATAGATTTTTCCACCAAACTCTACTGACTCAGGGCTTTTCCCTGATCCCTGGTGTCTTTATCTCCTTCTCTGGAGCTTGCTTACCTGACCCTCTGATGACTTTTGGAACTTGTGGATTGTTCTGTAGCCTACACCTTCAGGTGTGCTGTTCCTGTCTGCTCCCTAGCTGATGACAAGCGCCGGTACCACTGTGCCCACCGCCCTGCTCTCTGGACACTAGACTCCAGACTAACCAACAGAAGGTGCAGAAAAAGAACAATGCTGAAAGACCCCCACTTTGAAGGGATTTCAGACACCCATGATTCGAAGCCCGAGCTGGTGGACCAACGTCTGGCGCCTTCGTGAATCCCGCATAGCAGTGGAAGTGGTAATGCGCTTCAAGCGAGGGACAGCCAGAGTCAAGGGACATCTGTGCTAGCAAGCGGTGCAATGTCAAAAACGTAGCTCTCTGAGGGCACCGATGCCTCCCAAGCACCAGTCCCGCAGACCCCGGGCCTTCTTGACGACTCCACTTGGTCACAGGCAGCGGCAACTTCACAAGCGCAACACTGAGCCGACAGTCTTCTCCCTCCCCGCCCTCCGCAGGCCCCACATCTCAGAAGGTGGCTGTTCCACATGTTCAAAGGAGATATGCTGGAATCACCTCCCTCTCCCCCATTCGACAGTAACGCTACCTCCTGGACATTTCTGCAATGTATTTATCACCCTCTGCAACTTCACCACCCTCACTGCCTTCCAACCCCCATCTTCCTATCCCTAGGCTGTTCCTGTGGCCGCCCGACTGGGCCTCTCGCCCCCATTCTGACCTCCCTTCAATCGGTTTCAACACCAGAGTGAGGGTTAAGAACATAAACCGTTGCATAAACACTCCAGGGCCTCCCTCTGCTTTGGAAATTCAGCACACAGACTTGGCCTTGGCTTCCAGAGGCCTGTGTTTCTCTCCAGTCTCATCTCTCACCCTCCCACACCCCGTTGGCCCCTTCTAGCTGCTCGGGTGCCCTGTGTCCTCCCCTGCCCCAGAGCCTTTGCACAGGCTGCTCCCCATATCTACACAAATCTCAGTCCCTACTCACCTTTGCCCAGCTGACTCCTCCCTATCCCTCTGGTAGCAGCTCCAAGGCCACCTTCTCAGGGACACCTTCCGGATCCTCTGCACTGAGCTCTCACAGCATCCTGTATTTTTTTCATAGCAGTTAGGACAATAATAATTAATTATTTTTGTGATTATCTGTTGAATGTCTACCTCTTCCTCCCTTACCCAATCCTAAAACTGCAAGCTCAGTGAGGACAGAGACTATTCCAGGCGCTACCCTATGTTCTAGGTATGCAAATGTGAATAAGATAGATCCAGAATAAATGCTCAGCAAATATTGTGGAAGGACAGATGGGAAAAAGAGGGGAGGATAGTTGTTGGTTCTTTTTTGAACTGATTTCTCCTTTATGTTTGGAATACAGGAAATAGTAATTTCCAAGGCTAGAAAGAAAGCTGTTTGTGAAAAAATGTGTGTATGTATAAATATATTTTCTTTCTTCTTCATTACTTTAGTAAGGGAAGTCCAGAAAATCCAAGCTCAGTCTAACACATAAAACTTGGTAAAAATTGAATCATTTGCAGAAGAGGTGTCAATTATGAATAAGGACTATACGTGGAAAACTCAACTCACTCTGGCAAACTCCCATCTTCCTAAATTCCAAGTAACTGGAGTGAGTGAAGAACTGAAGGCCTCCCCTGGTGGTTGTTTCATTCTCTGTGTGTTAATCTTCTTTATATAACTTTTTTTTCCTCCTCTTTCTGAAAATTGCACATGTCCCTTGGGGATATTAAAGATTTTCAAAATCCTTGGCAGAATCAGTGTAGCTCTAGAATCCATAGCTCTGGGACACCACCAGATCTCGCAAACGAAAATCAGAAATGTCCAGCCTAAAAGCCTCTGCAGTGAAACTCAGCACAAGCACCCCTCACACTAGTGGAACATTTCTGGGGTTCAGGGCTGCTACAGAAGAATGAGACCACATAGCAAACACACCCGGGCAATCCATTCCCACAAACAACATCTTAGTCACAGCAGTCCCCTTGGGAGATCAAACACATATTCCTGATACAAAGCTATTACTCAAACTAGTCTTGCAACTAGTTCAGATCTTCAGTAGTGGCAACTTTTACCCTTTGAGGTTCAAAGAATGAGACATGTGGGGCTAAGCCTGGTACACAACTGGAGAACCATGCCCAGCAACACTATATTTTAGTTCTCAAAATACCCACTGCCTATTACCATGGACAGAAAGTCTCGCATCTCATTTGACTTTTCTAGAGGTGCTTCCCAAAGAATTGTCCTGAGCCATAGCAGCACATAAGAAAACTGTCCTACATGTTTCCCACAACAGTGCAAGCTGTGGATCACCTACATGGGAATCACAGGGCTGGGGGAGCTTGTTAAAATGCAGATTTCTGAGCCCTGCCCTAAACCTATGAGGAAATTAAACTGAATCCACGGATGGAGAACCCCAAGGGAGCCTCACAGGGTCTCTGACAAGGATCTCTAAAGAGTAAGAGGAACAGTTGTGGGAGAAGCAGGAGACAGAGTACAGATGTCCTTCAGGGACTAGAAAGGAGTCCTGCATGATGGGGTCCCAGACAGGGTAGGGGTCATTGGTGGATCCTAAGGGGGCCAGTACCCTGGTGATCCATGTTTGGTACAGACTGATGCTCTGATGCTATGGGGAGGAGACATTTGGAGGGGCAAGAAATCAGAAGACCATTTGGGTTTAGACTAGACATGGAAATTGTATGCATTCAAGGCACAAGGTAGAAATGGCACGAGCTCATTGGCTGAAGGTGGGGGTTAGGGTGAGGGGAGTCTTTGATGACCACAGGGTTTGCCACTTCCACAGGGTGGAGGGCAGTGCCATTTGCTCTGATGGGCAAGCCTGGGGAAGAACGGGAGGTAGCAAGGGATCCCTTTGGACACATTCAATGTGGTGTGTTCTCTTTAAAACGGAGATAATTCCACCTGCCTGCATGCTTTTTGTGATGTCTGGAGATAATACATGCAAAGCACGTCAAGAAACATACTAGGAGCTCAATGCATGCTATCTATTTTCTGATTACTATTATTGTTATTACAGATAAAATGTCAAAACATTTGTTAGTAACCTGAACATGTGTAAGGCAGTATTCCTTTTTTATTGTTGTCGTGATTGTTTTCCTGAAACACCATTTGTTGAAGCTGGTCTGAACAACGCCCACCACACAAGCTCAACCTCAGAGATGTCTTGCATAGAGATTTTCTCTGCCTCCCCTTCACCCAGCGCAGGATATCTCACACTGCACAGTTGATCCACTTTGTTCCACTCTGTTAACAGGAAACATTCAGAACTGTAAGAATTACGGTCCTAAGGACTTCTATGTGAAGACAGTTTTTAAATTCTCAATCACATGCTGATGCTCTTTTTCCTCTTTGATCTCACCTTTGCACCCTCAAGCCCATGAGCTTCTGCAGGTTCCCCAGGACTGATCCAACCACCACAACTTTACCAGCCCTGAGATTCAAAGATGTTGCGAAGAAAATCAATCTCACCCTTAAAGTCCACAAGCCAAGGCAGCCCCCACCAGGCGATGACAGGAGGTAGATGGAGGATGGGAAGTCAAATCCCCTAAGTACATTTCAAATGCCTTACTGTGATCAAGAACACGGCCCTGTTCGCACAGGAGAATTCTGCTGGGCTCTGAGGAATTAAGTGATTCTAAAAATGCCTGCTGGGGGAATCTGAAAAGCCATTGGGGAGCAAGAAAAGTATCCTTTGAATAAACCATTCCCCAATGTCAGGGGACAGCTCAGGCTCTGTAGCCATTCATCATGATCGAGAGGGGAGAATTGACATCAAACGTTTTGTGCTGCCAAAAGAGCAGGAAAATGACAATTGTGGCTGAAGGGACAAGTATGCTGGGAAAAGAAAACCATCCAATAACTGCAAAGCACCTAGGAAATCACATGAATGGGGACAGAGACTGGGAACTCATCACATCAGTAGCCTTGGCAAGGGACAGTCAAGCCTGTCTATGCCAGCGCCACAAGCACAGGGGGTATGGGGCAGCGTCAAAGCCTTCGGAAATCTCCAGAGTGGAGGAGCCAAACCCAAAGGTAGGAGCAGTCCTAACCAAGGGACCACACCATCACAACCCAGCCATTCTGCCAGTTTATGATAACAACAATTTGATGCAAGGCAGGAGTGGTGGCAAGGGGCAGAGAGCAGGCAAGCTGGGATGGGGCTGAGGCAGCTGCCAGCCCTTCCCCGTCTACCCTGGTAGAACTGGGCTCCACCCCCCCGCCCCCAGATAGATTGCTCCCTCTCTAATGAGGGAGAAAGCAGTCATCAGTTCAAAAAACCTTCAACATTACTGGGATAGGTCCAGACATCCATCTACGGCTGCATTCACTGGTCAGTGGAATGCGAGACAAGTCCATCATCCTGTCCCCAAAACTTTCTCCAAAGGGCATTTAACCCAAGCCCTGCCCTGAAATACTGCATCACTGGCATTACACTAGACAGAAGCATGTCAAGGCCATTTGTAAATTACTTTCTAGCCACAGCCATTCAAGCAATCAATAATCTTGAGCATCCCCTGCCAGGACTACAGGGAGGTAGGAGGTCAGCCCCCAGGAGAGTAATAGCAGAAACAAGCCTTTCCATGGCACAGCTATTACCAAAGGATCAGGACTCAAGTCTTCAAAAAGGAAGGTTTGAAAGAGGCGGCAGTTCAGGAGCTTTTAGTTTTCGGTTTATTTTTTTAGAAACAGCAGGAGGTACTCAGCTTGAGAGTTAAGTAGAGACATTTGTCTGGTTCTACCTGAGACCTCCCAGCTTGCCGCACATAGCCCATATTGCTTTCAATAAAGGCACAGGATGAAGATGTACAAACACTATGCACACCCACACACACACACTGGCTTATTCCACTGCCCTCCTGCACCTCCCCTCCATCCGTGGTTCCCTGCTACCCGAGAGTAGAGGCACTGCTCTCTCAAACAGGCGAAAGCCAATGAACTGCCTGTAGCCAAACTTTATCTAAATGTCATGGCAACTGCACTGGCAGGGAGAGGCAACTTTTAGGAAAAAAATCCCTCAAGATTGGGGTCTTCCCTATACTGCTCTGGCTGTGAATTACCCATTCTGATGCCACTATTGGACACCAAGTACCTGGAAAAAGCATTCAGTTGGTCATTCAACACATATTTATTGAGCACCTACTTTGTGCCAGGCCCTTTGCTGGGTGGTAAAAAGGGACAGGGTGATGGAGAGAGACACTGGGGGGTGGGGGCCTCTATGACAGGAGGGCCCCTCTGAGGGCGTGGCACTTGGGTGAAAACCTGTAGGATGTGAGGAGGGCAACTTCCAGCAAAGGGAGCAGAGAAGGCAGTGTCGGCACCAGCATGAGCAGCTATGATGCTGCTCCCAGCTGTGCAAGGTAAAAGGAGAGGATATTCTGCCTCACCCACATGCCTGACAGCGTGTGCACACGTATGTGTATATTTGTATAGAAGATGTCCCATGCTCCTTCCACAGCTGGAGCTGGCCATCTGGCTTTATTTAGCAAGCTCAAGGCAGACACAGCATGGAAATAAATGACCAGATGAACATGTCAGGCCAGTTCAGCAGGCCGTGTCAACAGGTCATGGAAAACCATCCTGCACTGACATCGAAGCTTCCTTTCCTGCCCCACTGTGAGTGTAGCATCCCCTGGCTCCTCCTCTGAGGCCTTGGGAAACCTTCGATCAATCACCCACAGAGTGCAAGGCATCTTTCCCTCCAAACAGTCTGCGGCAGACAGAGCTCCCGCACGTTTCCCGGTGAGCTCAGGCCTGGATCTATGCTGGGTCATCGCACCCCATTAAGGTTGCCATGGTTATTCCAGACGTACGTTACCTGGACTTCTGATGTACTGCACACAGGGGCAACAGCTGCTTTACCTCTTCTGTCATTTGCCAGGAAAGGGGCATAAAGGCTCAAAAGGTAGAAATGCTGCATGAGACAGATGCCCCAGAGTTTAGAGAGATGGCAGGTGGGAAACACACATCATCCATCAGTAGAAAATGAAGGCTCTTTCCTAAGCCCACTAGCCTGTGAGCTCCGCCAGGGCGGGAACTCAGACTGATAAATCATGGTATCCCCCAGCACCTAGAACAGGGCTTGGCACATAGCAGATGCTCACTTTATGCGATTGATTCATTCTGTAGCAAGGAAATAAATATATAGCATATGAATTCAAATCCATCTTGGACTCTCCCCTCTTTAGAAGTCAAGGGATGCTGAGGAGAATACAAGTAAAACTACGCCCCTCTTCTTGCAAGGTGGAGGTCACAGGTATCAAAATTTCTCTAGACAAGAGAAAGGACGTGAACATATGGGAAGGGAAGCATGTCAGTTTCAGTCCTCCAAGAAGTAGATGTCAAGATAGCATTAGCTACGCAACATATTTATTTGGGGAAATGTCTGTAAAGGACAAAAGGAGGGGGAATCGGAGCAGCAGAGAACCTTTGGACTACAATCACGTTGGACGCCAGCGAAAGGAGAGAGGGGAAAGGCAAGACTGACTAGGAAGAGCCCTCACACTCCAGAGCAGCTCTGGGAAAGTCTCGGCCAGGTGGGTGGAGAAGCTCTGAGCAGAGGTTGCCCATTAGAGGAGTCCCACGCTGAGCAGCTACAGCCAACTCTCGTGTCCTCTCTGTGCTTCGTCATTGGCTGAGCAAAGCCCAGGGAAAGTGTGCTCTCAGCGTGAACATTACAGTGGACCCAAACGTGGGTAGCTGAGGCTCTCCAGCAACCATGCTCCCCACGGCGAGGAGATCTGAGCCCACCCAGGGGCTGTGGAGACAGCGGGAGGTAGAGGAAGGAGAGGAAGATGGCTGGGAGGCTCAGGGCTGGAACCAGTGCGGCTGGAGGTGCAGGGAATGGCTTCAGGGCACAGAGGCAAGACAAGAGGTGAAGGGGAGGCTGCGCGTGTCCCTGCTGGTTGCTACCCAAGACATCTGTCCTGCCCTTCTCGCTTGAGCACAAAACCTCCCTAAATTCCCTTGCAGCCAGAAGCGGCCATGTGACCCAGTTCTGCCCAGTGAGAAACAAACATGGAAGCAGAATTCTGCTGAATTTTCCCGATAGGAAGAGGCTGGCACGTGCCTCACGCCCTCCCCTGGGCTCCTCCTTCCCTCCCGGAACACGGACCTGAGGCTGAGGGGGGGAAGGCGTGAGGACAGAACGCACACACGAGGGACGGCAGAGTGCAAAGACAGAGGAAGCCTGGGAAACTGACGATATGGCAGAGCTGCTGCCACCATGGTAGGAAATCCCAGCCCCAGAATTCTTGTCACTGAGAAAAATAAACTCTCATGGCGTTAAGCCATTAAGTCAAGCTAGCATCCTGTTCCGCCGAACATGAATCCTAAGTAATCCAGAGGAAACTAAGGTGGAAGGCCGCTCTAAGGTGAGCACTGGGACTACCTCCCTCATCTTTGTACAAGATATTAGGTAAAATCAACGTTCCTCACCAATGCTGCTGACTATCCCGGCAGGATAGGGGCTCCAAGAGGGGAGTGGGCATGACGAAGTCACTCTGTCTTACAAATGAACAAGTCCCAAACCTTTCCCTCAAGTAGTTTGCAATCTAATTGAAGAAACAAAACAGAGAAATCTGTATTAATCTAAGTATTAACCTTTACATATAGTTTAATCACTATCCGTCTGGCATCCCATTACTGTGCCCCTGTCTCACCCGCACGCGCCACCCTTGACAGACTTCGGTACCAGGTGCATCTTTCCTTCCTCCTTCCACCCAGGGATGTCTCGGCATCCTTCCTGCCTTCCCGGCACCCCCTACCACTCAGTTGAGATTGGCCCTTGAAATAAGACTTATTTGCCTGACTTGGTGTCATCTGCGATCTTGAAGATTTTAGACCACAAAAAGGAGAGTGAAAATATACCTGTTCTTTCATCTCAACAGACTTAAGACAATTTTCCCCCGAGACCCCCAGAAAATTATTTGCCTCCCCGATACCAGTGAGCATGAAACAGGCACCCAAACCCCCCTATCTTACCCTTCCCAACACTAGAAAGTGATCCAACCCTTCAAATGGTCTGCCAGCAGGAACTCCTGCTTCCAAAGCTTGGGCAGAGGTATGGTGCAGGGCAATTACCCTGACAAACAACTGTGCAGTTTGCAGTAATGCAAAAGATATTTCCAAGGCACACTTCACCTGTCAGCATGTCAATCTCAAAATGTCAGCACAGATGCTGGCTTGCCACCATGACTCTGAGGGTCAGGCATTGGAAATCTGATCAGCCCTCTGTGTTTCATAAAGACACAGCTTACAGTCCAAATAATTAATTAAGGTCTCTATAGGAAACAGAAAATTCTGGTCTTTAAAAAGTCAAACCAACCCCTCTACCCTCCCCTACCATCCCCAGGAGACTTGCACAGTCAATCTTCTCATCTAACCACAAGTTCCAGATCCTTTTCTAATTGCCTTAAAGGAAAAAGTTCCCCCTGGCCCTTCTCAGTTGTTTTTTTCAATCTGGAGAAAATACATTTGATTAATAATCATGTAATTACATTTCCAATTCAATGACCATTACCATTGGGTGACCTCAGAGTTGCAAAGATGAAGTCCATCAATAACTCTGACAGCTAAGTCTTTGGTAAAAGGGGTGTCATCGGAGATGAGGAGGAGGTTTGGGGACTATTGCATTCACCATGTGGTTCCATGTTTGGAGTCCAACACTTCTGGAGACTTTAAAAATAAACTTACCTCTATTAAGTAGAACAGATGAAATCAGGGCAACAGAGGCAAGAAAAAGCTGGTCCCTTGGAAAAGGTGCCTAAGAAGGAGAGACAGAAAAGGCAGGCTGCTGTGTTCTGCTCCCTTCACCCCACCTCCCCCTACCTCACCCCCCTCCCCTGCTGCCAACCCCCAGGTTGCTAAAATGCCCATCACCCAGCAAAGAAAGACTCACTCCCAGACCTAGAAGTCCCAGCTCCCTGACTCAGGGTCGAACATCCTGGCCCATTCACCCCACCTGTTTGGCTCAGGTTTGCCAACTGCCCACCCTTTACTAATCTCCTTCACAACCTCAATTTTGTCACCTGCTGCTATATAATGAGCTGTCTTATATGTCAACTTGGCTAGCTACAGTCCCCATTTATTTCACCAAGCCCCAATCTAGGTGTTGCTGTGAAGGCATTTTGTAGATGTGATTAAAGCCCATAATAAATTGACTTTGAGTAAGAGAGATTAGCCCAGATAATCCAGGTGAGCCTGATTCAATCCATTGAAAAGCCTTACGATTAGAACTGAGGCTTCCCTGATGAAGAATAAATTGCACCTGCAGATCACAACTGCAGCCTGTGCTTGAGAAGTCCACCCTGGCCTTCCAGAAGGTCTACACTACAGATTTTGGACTTGCCTAGCGAGACCCCACAGCCACATGAGCCAATTCCTTGTAATAAATCTCTTCCTATATGTCTCCTACTGCCTGTTTTTTTCTGGTTGAACTCAGACAGATATATATTAGAATGTTCTCTTTCAATGCCTTCACTTTCTTTTACTAAAATAAATATATTTTATACACAAAATGTATATCCCTACCATAAGTAGAAAACCATAATGGAAGGAAACTACAAAGAGAAATACGATAAAAGCAAACACAACACCACGGAATTCCAGGTGGATATTATTGCCAGCCAAAGGCTCCAAGCACAACGCCCATCTTGCTAATGTTAGAAAGAAAATGAGAGACAGTTGGTTTGGTGCTGGGAGGTGTGCACATCAAGGGTAAAGTCTCCATGAGATGCTGAGCAGAAGGAGTGGTTGAGAATTGTGAAGGGAATATGTTTCTCACCATGTGCTCACTGTTATTTAATGCTATGCCTGTGTGTGCTCCATCAGAAATCCTCCCATGTGCAACCAGAGGTTTCCATCTGGCACTTGCAGATACAAGACTCCAGGGATGTGAGCAAGTAGCCTGGGAGCTCACGGAAGGGTTTCCTTCACAGTGATCCTCAGTGTCTGGAGCAATTGTCTTGATTTAACTGCAGGGAAGCTGCTAGTCCCAGAGCAGAATAAACCCACTTGCCCCGTGGTTACGATGCACCCCAAGAACATAGCCAAGCAGAAGGCTCCCTGCTGACATATCAATGTGGCAAGTTCATGTCCCACCCTCAGTAATGGAAAGAGCAAGAGCCACAGTCATCACATCCCTTCCCCAGGAGCAGGAGGAGGTGTCACCTCAAAACCCCCAGGTTGTGGCTTCTAGAGCTCCCTGTACCAAAGACGAAGGGTCCCAGGCCCCAGGAAGCACTGTTCAGGAGGAAGAGGCCTTGGGGACTTCCCTGATTCCTCAGGAACACTGGCTCTGTGCCTCTCTGCTGTGCCGCTGATCTTTGGACCCCACTCCATATGTATAGTGACTGGATTCACAGTATGTCCTTCAGAGCTCTTTCTAATCCCCTGCCTGGTTCGATATTGGCTCCAAGTGCTCACAAGCAGACCTGTAGGAATCCAAATGAGTGGAAAGACACAATAGGTGCTCCTGAGGCAGGGACTGTAATATATCCGGACAGTACAAAAATAGGCCAAATTACATAAGAAAGATGGGCTTTAGGATACAGCAGATGAGCATTCAAATCCAAGCTCTGGCATTTCCCAGGGATGAGCTCTTGGAGCAAATCACATAAACCCTCTGACCCTTGGTCTCTGCATCTATGAAATGGACCAAATAAATAAGACAATGGTAGATTGCTGATGTTTTGTCTTCTTTGGACTAAATGGCCTCAATTTTCTTTGGAAGCAAATCTCCTCCCACTGTCAGTCCATGGAGTGGACCTTGTTCCTTCCCCCAAACACCTGGGGTACATACATGACCTGGCTCTGGACAGCAACCTAGCCCACCTCCCCGGTCCAGGCGTGAGTGTGTACCGATCATATCCACTGAAAATGGATGCCAGAGCCTACAGGAAAAAGCACTTTCTTTCTTCTGGGGTTTCTAGGCTCATATGGTGTAAGCTGAAGCTACAGGTGGCCGCGTCTTTGCCACCTCTTGGGGAGTTTCTGCTGAGAACAAAGTCACTATAAAGGAAGGCAAAGCAGTACAGACAGAGCGAGCGTGCACGCATGCGAGTGAGTCAATCATATCATTTGAGCACCTGTATCCCACCAGGCCTAAAGTCATCAAGATCTAACACAAGGACTTTTTTTTCTGCCACATCATCCAATGAAACTAGTTACCATCATTTGCATCTTAAACAAGTAACTGTACCTCATACGATAATGTGAACATAAAGTGAGAAGGCCATACAATCCCTGAGCACGACCTGGGCCACAGGAAGCCCTCGACAAATAGCTGTTGTTTGGGGAGATTCAATGAAATAATGTACGAAAAGTACTTTTCCAGTTGCTCACACAGGGTGAGTAGGTATGCAATACATGACAGTTGTCACTCCTCAGTGGTAGGCACCTTGAGCACCAATTCATTCATCCAACAGCCCAACCAGCCTCCAGGCTCAAATAAGCATATCGCTAAAGCCTCACATTTTAGGCTCTAGAGAAGAGAAGTTTAAAAACCCCAAATCCATGTTTCATAAGTGGCAAAGCTCATTGTGGGAACCACTTAGCTCTGTGTGGTTTGGTGGACCTCAGCAGAGCTATTCAAATGGGAAAATGAAGGAAAATCATTTTGTTACTAGTTAAGTCAGGGCAAGCTCTGGAAAGTAAACCATTAGTTTGCTGCAGAAGCTGAATCTTTTCAAAAGGAAAAAAATAAAATTAAAAGGTCAAGGAAAAAAATTAATCTTTTTTCTAAAATCCAGATTTAGATGATGCCAAGAGTTACGCATGACACACAACCCCACTACATCTTGACGACAAGAAAGATTTAATAATTACTTTTTTTTAAAGGTTGATGTACTTAGCCATTTTTCCAAAAATACCAACGTGGATCTGGGGAGAAAGGAGAGAGAGGACAGATGGAAAGTGACAAAATGCGTCAATTGCACACATCATTTCACAACACCAGCAGTCAGAAGTAGACGCCAGTCAGCAAGCGATCACACTGCCATCCTTGGATTCAGCTGCCATGGGCTGACTCCACGTGTACCTGCTGCAGAAAACTCCATCTACTAAGAAACAAAGACAAACAAAAATCTGATAAGAGAAAACACTAAAGGATGGCTGTTGCTGGTAAACTCTTTCCTTTTTCTCTTTTTTAATTTTTTAATTCACACATAATAATTGTAAATATTTATGGGGTACATAGTGATGTTGCAATACGTATGTATAGTGATCAGATCAGGGTAATTAGCATATCCATCATCTCAAACATTTATCATTTCTTTGTGTTGCAAACATTCAATGTCCTCCTTCTAGCTATTTGAAACTATATGTTATTTTTAACTATCGTCACCCCACAGTGCTCTAGAACACTACAATTTATTCCTCCTACCTAGGTGTAATTTTGTATCCTTAAACAAATCTCTTCCTATCCTCCCCTTCCCAGTATACTTCCCAGCCTGTAGTACCCTCTGTTCTACTTTTTACTTCTATGAGATCAACTTTTTTTTGGCTTCCACATGAGTGAGAACATGCAGTGTTTAACTTTCTGTTCCTGGCTTATTTCACTTAACATAATGTCCTCCAGTTCCATCCACGTTGCCATGAATGACAGTATTTCATTCTTTTTTACAGCTGAATAGTGTTCCAGGGTGTATATATACCATATTTTCTTTATCCACTCATCTGTTGTTGGACACCGAGGTTGATTCCGTATCTTGGCTATTGCAAATAGTGTTGCAATAAACATAGGGGTGCGGGTGTCTCTTCAATATACTGATTGCTGTAAGCCCTTTAAAAATGATCTTTTGATAACTTTTGAATTTTTCCAAGGTCTATGTCATGGGCAGGCAATTTATGACACTAGTTTTATCTTGTTGGGGTCAGGACAAGAGGGAGGTAAGAAATTAACACATTGAGTAGCTACCATATAAATACCCTCCTTTAAGCCTTACCCTTGTCCCATAAGATAGGTAATTATTATAGTAACACCAATTTACAGATCTTGAGCTCAAAATGGTAAAGCAACTTACTTAAGGTCACACTAGAAATGATGAGGACAGCTCTCTCCAATATTCCATGCCCTACACCACTTTCCACCAATGAATGGTTCGTTTCTTTCCTCCTCTCCCAATTCTTGGTTTTATCTATAGTAACTGGAGTTCGCTAAGAATATGGACCAGGTCTCTCTTGTTCAAAACAATATTTGAGGAAGGACACAGGAAAGAAGGAAGGAAAGCTGGTCCAGGCAGGCCCTTAGCCCTCCATAGCTTGGCACCATGGGGACCCTGAAGACTAATAAAGGAGCTTAAACCTGGATAAATATTACAATAATTGCTATTAGGTTGGCTTTTCTTCTGTTTTCTTTTTTCAACCTTTCAGAGTCCATGAAGAGTCTTTGCAGATTAGAACTTTCCAACCAAACAAAATCTAAATAAACAGGAGAATGACCTTGAACTGACAATAATAATTGCTAACATTTTTTGACCTACGACGTGCTTACTATCTGCCTGGCACTTGTCTAATCATTTCATGTAAATTAACTCAGAGAATCTCCACAGCAGTGCTGTGAGGTACTATTATCAGCTCCACTTCACATGTGAGCACCAAGGCTCAAAGAGGTGAAGTCGTGTGGCCAGGATCAGCCAGCCGATAAATGGTACAAACCAAGGCAGCTGCCTCTGGAGCCCATGCTCGAGTCCACCACGGTAGCCCACGGTAGTTAAGCACGTCCCATAAACAATGTTTATCCTAAACTTCAGCCACATCTGGGGGAGAGGGCTTTGCCTGAAGAAACAAAGAGTCTAGAAAACAAGAAGTGGAGTTGCCCAAGTCCTGCCCAAACATGACAAGCCAGTGTCAGGATGGGGTAGGGGCTTTACGTGCAGCTGCCCATCAACCCACCTTCCAACCGAGACCCCAGGGACTCATGTGAACCTTGTCAAGGGAGGGTAGAAATGGTAGACTCATTTGCTACAGGAGGCAGCCCCTTGATGCAGACATCATCCTCCGCCTTGTGAGTGCTGGCCACCTGGGCACAGATGGCAGATGACAGGAGCAGCCGCAGAACCGGAGGCAGAGCTGCTGCTGTTGGGAAAGCCAGAGCCACAGCAGCAGAGACAGCCTTGGGTGAGCAGGAGGAAAGCAGACACGCCCACCAGTCCCTGAGGAGGGCTGGCATTTCCATGGAACGCATGTGATAGGGCCACAGAATTCTTATTTTTCCTCTATCACCAAGACCCCACTTCGAGCCCAGGCTGGTGTAATCTGGAAAGCACAGTGATCTTTATCCAGAAAAAGATAATAAATCAAACATCAGACAGATATATACTTACATGTACACACACGTGGATTTGTACATGTATAGACACATGTGTACTCATATCTCCATAGTTTATGAATTCAAGTACGTACATTTTCTTCTCTGCTGAGTCACTAAGTCATTTGAAAAAGTAGAAAAGAGACTCTTCATCCTTGTAGTGATTTCTTCTGTTTACCTGAAGGGAGAACTTCTTAGAAGAGTCCTCCAGGAGAGAACCACTTGGAGCAAACCTCTGGGACTCATAAATGCATGGTGCCTGTTTTTATGACCTTGCAGCAGCAGCGCCCCCGCCATTCCTACAGCCTTCTGCCTCGATGCCGTTCCTTCGGTTCTCAGGGGTGCCCGCTTCACCACCCCAAGCTGCTTGTAAATCCCTTTGGCTGGGGACCCGTTCGCCTACCTATTTCCCTCCCATCCCAGAGCCCAGCAAACAGCAGTGAACCCCGCAATCCTTTCCTGCACATTTACAAGTTGGGAAATGAGAAAAAGACTCTGTCCAGGCCACCTCCCATCCCCCTGCCCGTTTCTCCCCCGGGGAACCACTATCTCCAATTCTGGAATGATCTGCGGAGGTGGAGTGAGCTGAAAATTGAACCAAGATTAGGGAATCAGTGTTGAAAGACACGTGGAGGTCTCTTGTTCCATCATTCATTCAGCAAATGTTTATTGAGCACTTACAGAGTGCCAAGCCATTCTTAAACCCCAGTGGAAGGTCAAGTGATGAGGTTGGCTGGCTTCCTCCGTGGTCAAGCTGTTCTCTTTCCGTACAGCTCTCAATTGTTAGAAATTTCATTCACATGTTAAATCAAAATCCTTCTACCCATAACTTATCTCCTTTGATTTGGATATTAGTTTAAACTACATTGTCATTAAACCATGAGGATTTAAATGTAAAAATAAAACCTAAAAGTTACGGGGGATAAAAAGGTGAACATATAATCTTAGGTCAGGAGAGATTTTTGTAGATATGGCACCAAGGAAAAATTAAATAAAATGTTGATGGATTTGCCAACATAAAATCTGAAATATATATGTATGTTAAAGGCAAGAAGTAAACTGAAAAGAAATATTTGCCTAGATGACAGATGAAGAGCCAGTAGTCTTAATATTCACGTATAAATCTGGCAAGATATTTTAAAATCATAATGCCCAGCACTGGGGACAATTTGGGGAAATGGGGTACTCTCACACACTGGTGGTGTAGTGTAGGGAACAATTTCACCAAACACATCAAAAACAAACAAACAAAAATGTTCGTAACCCTTTGTTTGTTTGTTTGAATAGAAAGTATCTCACTCTGTCACCCAGGCTGGAGATCAGTGGCGCAATCATAGCTCACAACAACCTCAAGCTCCTGGCCTCAAGCAATCCTCCCAGCTCAGCCTCCCAAAGTGCTAGGACTACAGGCATGAGCCACTGCACCTGGCTAAAATGTTCATAATCCTTTGAATCCTATAACTTCTACTTCTAGAACTTTTTATTAAGGAAATAATAGAGGATATGCACAAAAATTTATTTCTAAGGCTGTTCATCCTAGGATTCATTGCATTAGAGAGAAATTGAGGAAAAAGTAAATGTACAAAATAGAATTTTATAAATAAATTATGGTAAATCTCTAAAATAGAATATTTTGCAACATTTAAAAATGGTGTTGCAGCAAAACATTTAATGACTTTGAAAGTTATTTATAATATTTATTTATACAAAAAAGCCAAGTTGTAAAATATGTTCTTTCAAAAATAGGACTATATTACATATACCCTGTATGTCTGCCTAGAGAAAAAAAATAGAAAGTTGTAAGTGAATGGATTCATAGATAATTGTCAGAGATGGGATTAAGTAATCCCCACACACACAATTCTCTCTCTCTCTCTCTCCCCCTCTTTCTCTCATACTTGTAATTTTTTAATTTTTTTGCAGTGAATATGAATTTCTTTTCTAACAACTGCATTTTGTATTGTAAGCTAAGATTACACTCAGTGTTTTTAGTAGCTTTACTACACAATTAGTCCACATCAAGTCTTTCATAAAAATAAAGCTCAGAATTTTTCCTCCTGGTCTTTCATAGTTGACTTTTTGGACCTAAATGCCAACCTTTACATTTATCCCTGCAGAATGCCATCATTTTGACCCTGAGTTCCAGCCTGCTGGGGTCTTTTGACTCCTGTTCCTGTCATTGGATGCCTTAGCTTCCCAGCCGTGAACCTTCGGGAAATTTAATCAGCATACCTTCTCTGCCTTCCTGCACCCGCTGTGGGTACAGCAGTGAGGCTGGGCCATGGTGGGCGTCTCCCCTGTCTCAGTCCTGCATGGGCAGAGGTCCTGGAAGGATGAGAGGCACAGCAGTTCACCATGTCAAACACAGCAACGACAGGGAGCAGAATGGTGAAGGAGGGGAAACGGTACAAAAACAGAGAGATTATACGGAGGAGACACAGAAAAACATTCTGCCTCCAATCTGATTACGCAGCCAAAGAAATAAAACCTCTGGGGCCAGCTCTCTGGCTGCCTGCCTCGTCCACAGACCCGGGCGCTGTGGCCGGCCCACTAGGCATCAGTCACTTAAATGGCAACGACATCTGACAGACAGAGCACCGAGCCGCGGCCCCGTGTGTCCCTAATGTGGTTAGAGTTGGAGAAATGATGCATCAGAGAATAGACTAAAGCAGTTAGTATCCCCTGGATGCATCAGGGGCAGGTTCTGTCGGCCTGTGCAAAGCACCTCTGTGTGTTTATCCTGAAAGCCCCTGAGCTAGCTCCATGCTGGTGTCCTTGTCACTCATCTCAGAACCACAGCCAGTCCCAGGGCTCACAGCCACATCACCTCTCACTGTTACCTTCCAGAACTCTTCCGGGCCGCTCGCCTCCCTCATCCCTTGGAGCCAATTGGATCCTCAGCCAAGGTGCAAAGTGCTCCTGCCTGCTGTCCCTGCCCTCACCTACCACCCCCAACTGTTTCCTGCTCCCCAGCGTCTCCCGGGCCTTCCTGTCCTGCACAGTCTGGCTACGGCAACTGTCTCCTGAAGTCTCAGCTTTTCAGCCAGAGTTACCACCTCTCTCTAGTGTTCTCTCCATTTCTCTGTAGCGTCGCCTAGGTGTGGGGGGCAAGGGGAGGGTGTGCAGGGCCTTAAAAAGGCAGTTGTCAGCTCATACAGGGAGGAAACACCACCACCTCCTGCTCTTTTATGCTTTGCATGTAGCATAAAACCAAGTACATGGGCTTGGTGGGCATTGGCTTGAGTTTTCCATGTTCTGATTTCCTGTGAAAAAGAAGAGTTTTACCATCATTCCCAACAACCATCATTACATAAATATCTACCTACCTAATATTCTGAAGTCTGAGGTTAGCAAAAGCTCCCTGCTTTCAAAAGAAACTCATTATAATCATAACTACTATGATTGTTACAAATCACCTTCATTTACCATGCAGCTGCTGTGAGCCAGGCCCTATTCTACATGCTCTGAGTATATTGTTTCTAATTTTCACAATAATACTACAAGGTAAGTCCTAATTCCACATTAGAAATGGGAAAATTCGGGCATAGAGAAGTTCAGTGACATGCCAGAAGTCTAGTTACTCAATATGTGTGATGCAGGTTCAGGATTGAACCTCAGCTCTAACTCGGTAGCCATATTCCCTCCACTATTCAGTGTTTCCTGGTAAACTTGAAGACTGTCCCTGCAGACGGTGGATGACTGAGCTGTACTTAGGTGAGTCTGTTGGAGGCAGAGCAGCATCGCGGCAAGAAAAGGGTTCTACAGCCAGGCCAACGGGTCTGAACCCTGGCTCTGCAGCTTACAGCTGTGAGCTCTTGCTAAGGCATTCATTTTCTTCATGGCTGAGTTTGCCCATCTCTGAAATGGCAAGGTGGCTCCCTCCAATCCCGGCTCTTTCTGTCCTATGTAGCCAACACATCATGGCCATGAGCTCATTAAACCCTCAGAACAGCCCGAAGAGAAAGGCATAATCCATTTGGCAGGGAGGGAGGCTCCCGAGGCGAAGGGTAGGAAAGTGTTTTGAAACTGCTGCAACTTCAAAGATCCTCCAGAAATTTTTAAAAATTTAAAAATCCAAAGTATCTTGTAGGTAATTTGTACGTTATTTTATGGTTTATAGAATGCTTATGACAAGCACATTTTCAGAGACACGGGTTTACTAATTGTCCTGGCATCCGTTGCTTGATGAGAAAGGCTGTTCAGGGCACAAGGATGCTGAAAGGAGCCCTGTGTTCTCAGTAGCTCATTTAAAACCCTTCCTTCAACAGGTCCTCAATGTCAATAAGTAAAAGTCCAAATGCCTGAGCCTGCCTATATGAATCCTATCAATCCATTTGAATCCATATGAATCCATTTCTGCATATTGCAAGCTTCTACTCATCCTTCAATACCCCATTCTAATGTCCCCTGCTCAATAGAGCCTTCACTGACCTCTCTGGAGAGAGGTCATTATTATAATACCAATCCTTGTTGCCACAGTACTTTTGTACACTTCTCTATTGCAGCACCTCTTATATTCCACGCTAGTTAAAAGTTCATGTATCTGCCTCCACTGTCAGTCATGGACAGTGAGCTGGTCAAGGGACAGGGTCACATCCTGGTCAACTTTTAACTTTATATCTCTAGTACCTGGTACGTATCAAGTACCAAGTGAATATTTTTGAGTATACAAATAAATTAATGAATACATTTCAATGTTAGTTAAAAAAAAAAATCACCCCAGCTAAAGCAGAATTTTGTTTAAGCTTAACAAAATATTGTCATCATCATTGTCATCATCATCAAGATCATTAAAATCCCAGCAATATGGCCTGTGTAACTGAGAAAACATTGAAAAACATAGTATGTATCCCAAGATAAGATTTTCAAATATGCAGGTACTATTTCTAACTGAGAAGACCCTCTGTGGAGGGTTTTCTTGCATTGTTCTCCTATATAGTCAGTGGCATTCAAGAGGCTTTTTGGAGACCTGAGATATAACTACCTTCCTCACGCAGTCTGCTCACTATGAAACGGCAAAAGCACATGGGCCATTCAAAGGTTGACTTCTGCTCTTGGGGGAACACTGAAGCCCAAGTTCAGAGGGAAGGCACACAGTGGGCTCCTCATAAACATGTGCAGTGCAGTGAGTATTTATGGTGTAAGGCAGTCTCCTGTGGTGCCAACTTGGAAGTCAACTGTCCACATGCCTCCAATTCAACCCTCTCAGTTATGAAAGAACAGGCAATGTCACAAGGAATAGAAGCTTTCAGTCAGATGACCTGGGTTTAAGTCCTGGCTTGGATACTTACCAGCTGGGTGACTTTGGGCAAGTCACTTGCCTCTCTAGGTAACAATTTCCTCATCTGCAAAATAAGGGTAATTTCCCCTGCCTTGCTGTGGGGATTCCACAAAATCAATACATGAGAAAGCAGAGTAGTCTCCCCTTATCCACAGTTTCACTTCTGAGGTTTCATTTGCCCAAGGCCAACCATGGTCTGAAAATAGGTTGAGCACAGTACCACAAAATATTGTGAGAGAGAGAGACCACATTCACATAACTTTTTTCTTTACAGTATATTGTTATAATTGTTCTATTTTATTTTTAGTTATTGTTACTAATCTCTTACAGTGCTTAATTTATAAATTAAACTTCATCATAGGTATGTATAGGAAAAAAACATAGTACATATAGGGTTCGGTGCTATCTGCAGTTTCAGGCATCCACTGGGGGTCTTGGAACATATCCCCTTCAGATAAGAGAGGATATTGTATGTTACACAGGCCTGACACAGTGGTTGATGGACACCTGTAGGATATGAATCTGGTTCTGTGGCTTCGGTAGACTTCCTTCCCGAGCCTCAGCCTTGGGACCCAGAGTTTGTATCCATCCCACCAGCACCCAGAACAAAAGGATGACAGAAAAGCAGAGAGCAGAACTGAAGGATTAACTCTATGGCAGAAAAGGTGCCTTGTGCAATTGCACTAGAGACAGAGCTGAGGGAAGGCACCATGGAAAACCATCTCACATACACACAAGATGCTGAGTATGATGCTGGGGGCAAATTCAGAGAAAAATTCAGTTTATTTTGGCTACATAAAATTTGACAAAGCACTTTCCTTATGGTAACCACTTACCATTTGTGCCCAATTTTATGCTCATTATTAAATATCTGTTGGCTTCACTTGGCCATATGTCACTATGCACACTGAACCTTCATAACATGTTGCTTGTTTGTTAAAGTCAGACAGTTACTATTTTTAAAAACTAAAAGGTGTGTTGGCTCTTGTTCTTGCTGATATTTGTGACCAAGGAAAGAGCAACTTTAAAAAATTTATGGATACACCCATAAGGATGGCTATTAACAAAAAAAAAATGGAAAATAACAAATGTTGGCAAGGATATGGAGAAATTGGGACCCTTATGCTTTGCTGGCAGGAATGTAAAATGGTACAGCCTTGGTAGAAAACAGTACAGTGGTATCTCAAAAAGTTAAACATACGAATAGCACATAATCCAGCAATTCCACTTCTGGATATATTACCAAGAGTATTAAAAGTGGGGACTGAAACAGATACTTGTACACTAGTATTCATAGCAGCATTATTCACAAGAGCCAAAAGGTGAAAACAACCTGAATGTCTACCAAAAGATAAATGGATAAATAAAATGTTATATATGCTTACAATGGAATATTATTCAGCCTTTAAAAGGAAGGAAATTCTGACACATGCTACAACATGGATGAACCTTGAAGATATGATGCTAAGTGAAATAAGCCAGTCACAAAGGACAAATATTGTATACTTCTACTGATATGAGGCACCTAGAATAGTCAAATTCATAGAAAAGAAAGGAGAACAGTGGTAACCAGGGACTATTGGGGGAGTCATTGCTTAATGAGTACAGAATTTCTGTTTGGAACAATGAAAAATTCTGGTTTGAAGTGATGGTTGTATGACATTGTGAATGTATAATACTTAATACAGTACCACTGAATTACTTACTTAAAAGTTGTTGAAATGGTAATTGTGTGTAGTTTACCAGAATAAAAAAATACTTAAAAATATATAAATGGAATACATTTCAGTGATGATGCAGTGATTGGCATAGTTCTCCATTTCCCCTTAATTGTTTCAATATAATAGCTGGCAAGCTGGCAATAGGGAAAACGTCCCAAGCTGGCCAACTTCAATTCCTTTCTGGAGACTTGCATTTGGAAGGATCCTGAAGGGACACAATTTTCAATTCCTCCTCGGGAGTGTCAAAAACGCTGCCAACAGGGCTGGCAAAAGGTGGAACTAGGGCATCCTTCCGAACCTGGGGCTCCCAGGCAGGCCCTCGACTGCAAAACACCCCACCCTCCACTCCTGTTCTGAGCTTCCATATCTGGTCCCCAAAGTGACATGCTGGGGCTCCTCAGGATGGTGGTAGGTAACCAGAACTAAGTCAACAAGCTGGTGTCACGGACTTAATATTAACAGCCTAACAGGCCGACTCTCCCAGAAAACATATTTGCATTTTTACTGGGTTTTCTGGAGACAATAGTTTAAAGCAAAGGACCAAATACACATGTATTCTCTCAACAAATATTTGTTGCTTATGGGACACACAGCTACAGAATACTTTCCCTTTCAAGGATATGCAGGTCACATGTTGCAGAATCACTGCAGTTTAGGTCTAAGTTCACCTGCCCCGGTGGAAAGAACAGAATGCTGGGTGGCCACAGAGAACCAAGGAAACCCTCTGAAACTTGGTCCCTTGCTTGTGAAGGAGTCTCTTGGGTTCTCTGAGCATTGGTCCCCTCGCTTGTAAGGGAGGCTCTTGGGCTGGTTCTCTCTCCCCGCCAGGCTTTTTCAATTCTAAATTGCAACTGAAATTCACCAACTCAGCTCTAGCCACACAAGCCTCTCAGGTTACCCACCTGAACCACATTCCAAACAGAAGGATTCAAAGGTAAATAACTCTGCCTTCCCACCCTGTTTATCCCCGAACAAGAGCCAGGTGCCTACGCCTTTCCTCCTCCTCGGTGTTCTGTGATTATTGAATCGCCCCTCACATTCCCAGCTAAATTCCCTAACTCAAAACTCAAGACCTTTGAAACAAACTGAAATTCATTCTCAAATGAGCTGGGGCAGGGCCCAAGAGGGACCTTGCTTTTGCTGGCTGAAAGCAGGCAGGAAGGATGAACATCCCAAAATGGGTCTTGCTCCAAGGGGATGAGGGGTTCCCTGTTTATCATCCTTGAAGGAGATGCCATAGCAACCTGTCCCCACTCTCCCCAGCCCTCTCAGGTAGCTTAGGCTATGCCAGGCCCCAACAAGCAATTCTAGCACAAGGGGTCAAGGTTCTCTGGTAGAAGCACGGGAGAGAGGACTGAAGGGGAACCTTGGGATCAGGGCAGGACCTACACCACCACCCTGGCTGATCGAGTAATCCCGCCCAAGGGTATGAGAGCAGCTGCCCACTCTTAAGCACTCACAACAGGTCAAGCTTGTGCTGTATGGTTTATGGACACTATTTCATTTAATTTTCAAGTGAAGCAGAAACTATTATCTTCTCTTTATGAATGATGGAACTGAGCACACATGGAGGTAGGCTGACCGTCCAAGAAAATAAATTTATAGCTGCCCTCACTTCCAAATGAGAGGCTGAAAACAATATTTTTCAGAGGCACAGTTCACGGAATGCCTTTCACCCGCTAGTCCATGAAGTGTTCCTCATTTTCTCAATTAGAGGTGGTTGTTTCTCTGCAGCTCCTAACCTAGCAAAGCACCGTCCCCTGCCTCTGCCCTTCTTAGTGCAGATGTGAACACACTTGATGCCCCTCTGGACTGGGAGTGCCTTGGAGTGCCTTATCCATCATGGGTCCCAAGTGAGCTGAGCCCAGTGCTGGAGCCAGACACGCGTGATGCCACTCAGGATGACACAAGAGGAACCACAAGAACACAGTTTTGCAAGGTGTTCCTTCCCAGAGATGCTGACATTGAGAAGATGACCGGACCCTGTCCCCTTCCTCCAGACCAGAGGGCCACCAGGGATGACCCTTGCCTACTGTCTATCACTAACACCAAGGCCAGACCTTGTATCACATAAACCCAATGTATTTTCTTAGTCTTATGGAGCCATTTGCCTTGAAAATATCCAACAGCTGTGCATTCCACAGGCAATTGTACATTAATCATGCGTCATAGGGGAAAGTGCCATCGTCGCTTCCAAATCTGCTAATGCACAGAAGGGCACCCAGCTTCTGAGCTGCTAGGGAATAGAGACAGGTCTCTGAATTCCAGCTGGCCCCGTTCTGCTTGCTGTAAAGCCTCTGACATCTGGCTAGGAAGACTGGCAAGTGTGCTGTCCCTTGGCTGTGGCGTGCATGGTTACGTAAGGGTTTGCGCCATTGGCCAAAGCCATGCTCGCACTCTCCAGCTCTGCAACGGTCTGAGGGTGCCCACCCAGCTCACCCCTTTTCCTCTTTTTTCTCTCATTCTCTCACTCATACTCTCTCTCTCTCTCTCTCTCTCTAACAATCCAGGGCAGTGTATGTTGAAAGAAATTAGAATGACAATATTAATTTTTTAAAAACCAACAGTTACTATTTGCCGAAGACCTATTAGGTGCCAGGGACTTAGCCAGCCCTGGTTCTAAACCTTATCAACTCCCTGCTGGCCCAGGAAGCCTTATTATCTCCATTTGCAAATGGAAATTAAGCAACTTTCCTAAGTCATGCAGCTGGGAAGAGGCAGAGCCAGGATTCAAACCCTGATCTGGCTGATTCTCTCATTACACTTTCTTTTCTGTCCCACAGTCCTGTGGGTCCTCCCACTGGGCCAGGCTATTGCCTGGGTCAGCATCCCTAAGCCCGGAAATGAAAAATGACTCACCAGACAGGCCAGGCCAACTCAGGGCGGAGCAGGGGCTGGGGGAGGGAGGGGGAAGGAGGGCCGGCGGGTGTGAGAGACCTATGAGGGAGGTTGTGCAGAAGGAAACTGTTTGTTGTGAAACGTTTAATTATTGCACTTGGGGGTAATTTATTATCAGGGATATTAAGTGATTCCATTAGCCTCCTGTCGCTTTCCAAAATAAATCTGTCAGAGTGGGGTGAGGGGGGAAAAGGAGATGAGAGCTTCTCTGTTTTAATTTGTTTTTCTCCAGATTGCCAACTGGAAGTGAGGGCTCCATTTATCCAGGGGAAGGGAGCTGGCGACTGTCCTGGGTGAGTCTCTGCTACACTCAGCTCCTCTGTAGCCACATTTCCATATCAGAACAAAAAAGGGAGCCCAGCTTGGGGAAATGGGGCAAGTCCCCAGTCAACGCAGAAAGAGATCGACAGCCTGGGAACAGGAGCTGGCTCTGCCACCAACTCTAGCGCCTTGGGCAACTCACTCCACAGCTAACAAATGGGGTTCTGGGATGGTCATGCCCCTTTGCCCCTAACGTCCCCTGACCAACTGACTCAAGCTTCCAGTAACCATGTGTCTCAGGTGTACCTTAGCACACACAGGGCTTACAATAAAAGCTCGGTCATGGCAGCACCCTCCTCCCCTCCTCACCACCAGGTACTCTCACTGTCTCTATCTAACAGATGTGGCTCTTGGGGAGCAAATTCTGGAGCCGGCACAGGAATGTGGGTCTGAGTCCCCAGCAGGCACACTAAGCCACCAGCCCGCACTATCTCCTTCCGTGTGTGCCCAGGACCAGCCTACACACACCTCAATCCGACGCTACAGCAACGTGAAATCCCGCCTCCTTGGACCGAGAACAATTGAAAACAAGGCAGTATTGTTTTATTCTTTATATCTGGACCAGCCCAGAGCCTAAACAAATGTAAAAACACTTTATTACTTTTTCTAGCCCCAGTGCTTGGCACTCAGCAGATACTCAATATAAATTAGTTGGATTAATTGATCATTCTATAATATGAAATTTCTCACTAGCTGAATGGATAACCAAATCTTAACCAAGGGAGAAGGGACTGTGCCTTTTGCATGGGAAATCTAACTATCTAGAAAGGAAAGAGCTAAGAACAGTCTGGTAATTCTAGTGGGGTGATGCCAAATTATGCTTCTCTGCCCGAGAGCTCTGATTCCCTCAGCAACTCGGCTGTGGCTCCACAGAGATGAATGCCACCGACCGATAAGGGTGCCAGAGGCCATGGGTCTCTGGAATCTCCCTCCCCCAGATGCCCAGCCCTGGCCATGTCTGCAGGGAGCTGCAGCCTTTCTCTTGACACTGTTTCCTGGTCATTTCCTCATCTACAACATGATAACAGAGTAGCATCACTCAGCCCCTGTAGATGGAAGCAGAAACTATAGAGCACCAACATCTGTGTTTTGGCCACTGGCAGATCCAGGCACTGTGTGAGATCTTCTGCAGGATTCAGTGCCCATCAGAGATGAGGGCACTTTAAGGTCTGAACAGGAACCAAGGTAAATGCCAAAGGGGCCAAATTCTGTCATCTCAGAGGCACCAAGACATGTGGCTGCCATTATCAAAGTATTATCCTAGCTCCCTAGTCACTTCAGATATCCCAAGGGTGAGACTTCTGCACTGTGGACACCATGTCTGCCTTCACCCCCATCCCATGACTGGTGTTTATTCAACAGATCCACAGCTGGAAGAAACATAGTCTGGGTGGTTTTCTAAGTCAATAAACAGCTTTGGTTACCACCAACCATTCAAACTGGCTGAAGATGTGCTGGCCAGGGGAGCCAATGAACACAGGCTGGGAGGGAGATCAGGTTCCTAACCCAGGTCCTGCACATCCTGGGCCCCATTCTCCTGACAAGGGAAGAGAAGGCAGGGTGGGGCACCCCTCCCTATCTCTTAAATGATGGCTGTCTGGGTCCCCTATCCGTGAACTAGATAGATAATACCAAGAGAGCTCCTCAAATCAGTGTTTCTCAAACTTTAATATGCAAACAAATCACCTGGACATCTTGTCAAAAGGCAGATTTTAATATAGTAGGACCAGGAAGAAGCCCAATATTCTTCATTTCTAACAAGCTCTCAGGCGACACCAATGCTGCTGTCTGCAGACCACGCCTTGAGTGGCAAGGCCCTAAATTCTCTGAGCCTAAGTTTCATATGCAAAATGAGCTGCCTCACAAGGTTGTTGGAGATTTGACACAGTAACATACATGAAACACCCAGCAAAGTGTCTGGTACATAATGGGGCATGTACTAGACATAAGTTTTGCTTTCCCTGCACTTCCATGCCACTCTAGCCGACCACTGAGCAAGTGGTTCTTGACCTTGCCTGGCTAATAGAGCCCTCTGAGAACCTAATAAAAACTTTGAACTCTTGATCAGTCAGGATGGGCTAGCTTGTGCTGTAGTAACAAACAAGTCCAAAATCTCCATGGTTTAACACAGGTAAAGTTTGCTTCCTGCTCCTGCTACCTGGTCAGCATCCAGCATGGGGCAGTGGGGGCTCTGCTCAGTGAAGTCATTCAGAGACCCAGACTAATAGGGGCTCCATCTCAATATGCAAGTCCATGATCACGACATGACCACAGCGGACAGGAGGAGAGTGGTGAATCACACTTTGGCTCTTACAGTGTCTGCCCAGGAGAGACACACATCACTTCCACTCACATTTTAGAGGCCAAAACAAGTTCAAAGGGGCCAAGGAAGTGCATTCTTACTGTTTTCCCAGAAGATGGAGAACCAGAAATATTTGGTAAAGAACATAATGGTTCACCAACCTACTTCCCAGGGAAAAGAATACAAATATAGAAGCTTGCCTATAATTCTAGAGCTCCACACACCACAACCACCACCCCAAACCTAGTCTACCCTTAATACTTTCTGAGCATGGTCAAAGAAGATTTGGGGAGAAATAGGGCTCGTTAATCAATTCAACAAATACTGATTGTCTGTTATGTCCAGCATATTCTGGGTGGGCAACAAGATAGACCAGGTCCACGCTCTCATAGGGATTATATTGTAGAGGGGATAAACAGACAGTAAATCAGGAAATCACAGCAGATAGTAAGCACCTTCAAGGTAAAGGACAATAGTGTGATCTGACAGAGAGTAACTAGGAGGTGGGAAAGAGAGGTCTGGGAAGGCCACTCTGAGAGGTGAAACAGGAGGATGAGAAGGAGCTATACATATATGCTGAGCTAGAAGGAGAGTATTCCAGGCAGAGGGAACAGCAAGTGCAAAGGCCCTGCAGGAAGAGACCACTGTGCTAGATGAATAGGCAGAAGGCCAGTGTGGCAGGGGCTTAGTGAGTAAAGCAGTCAGTGGTAGGAGATGTGGTAAGAGGTGGGGTCAGAGAGGTACACAGGGGCCTGACTGTGTAGACCCTGGATATGTATTCATGCTGCCTGACCCAGATCCTGGGGTGTCCTTCCGCCATCACAAAGGGAGTCAGAGATAATCCTGAAGGACGTGGGCAGGAGTCAGCTGGACTCTCAGGACAGCACAGGCTGAAGCTGAGGCCAAGGCCTTGAGGGCCAATGACACCAGTGCTAAAGCCAGAAGCCTAAGGAGCAAGACCCTCCGTAAGTATCCGCCCTCCTAGCACACACCTTAAGAGCTTCCCTGTAACTCAACGCATCCCTCTTTCTCCGCGCTGCTCCCCTCCCCAGGCTGCATCAGACTGGCCTCCCTATCTCCAGAACCAGTTTCCTGCTCTCTTCCCTCTAAGTTGTTATGATGTTCCTCCCTTTTAAGTGCTGTTCCACATCCTCCCTTCCTGAAAGTGAACTATCCTTCCTGTAGAAAACAGCGGAAATCCTACCTCCTCTCTAAAACTCTAAGGACCACTCATGGCTGGCACCAGCTGGCCTCTTCTTGAATTTCTTACTTTTCCCCAGTAGCACTGGTTTGGCCTAGTGGCATGGGTTACTATTTCAACAAGACTTCTCATCTCTCCAAAGAAACCACAAGCTCATGGAGGGCAGGAATGATGTAGCTGAGCAGGCATCCCCTCACGCACCCACCAGAGCACCTAGCACGGAGTTGGTACTCAGGAAATGGATTGACTCATGAAGACAGAGGCAGCAGACTGGGAAATGTGCTGACTTTGCCATCTGTGTCCAGGCCACACATCTCTCCAGGTATCTTCCCCCATCCCCCCACACAGGGCCTGGAGCTGACCGGGCCTCAGTGAATGCTTGCGGAATTAACAACTGGACCCGTCTTGGCTTGGTGATTTGGGATGGATGACTTGACAGCTGTCTAAACTAGGGATGACTTAAGTTCCTTCCACATGAGGTTGTTCAGAAGACTGAATGAAACATGAACAGCTTTTGTGAACTGTAGAGTCCTCACATTATGAGTAGCTGAATGAACCCCTGGTCAACAGACCTTGACGCTCCCCAGTGGACACCACACCCAGTGGAGAAGGATGTGAACCAGAGAGTTCGTTGAAGCACATCCTGCTTCCTACCAAAACAGGCCAGACCAAAAGCAAAGAATAACAACAGGGTCACATTTCAGGGAAGGGTGTCCAAGCTTTGAAGGATGAATGTCTTCTCTCCTAGCATGTTTGACATCAACTCTGCTTGCCCTTTAGCTCCTTCTCTTGGCCCCATGGGAAGAAGGGAAGGAGAGTCGGGCAGTCAGGTGGGAAGTGGGAACTTGGGTGGTCAAGTTTCATGTTATGTTCTTGGTCCCCAGCCTCCTCCCACCTTCCTTGCTTTTTAGGGGGCTTGTTTGAGTTGCATTGCCCCCCAGGGGCCTGCTCCAGCTTCTGGCACATTCTACCCATCAGAGGAGAGCCCTGGGCCCTGAGGAGCATCAGGAAAGGTAAGTCTATCATTTGCTCAGGACAAGAGCTTCAGATCCTCCTATGCAGTGAACAATGTAGACCTGGAGGCCAACACCGTCCTCAGCACCTTCATGCCCAGGCAACATTCCACAGGCACACGGGGCTGAGTGGAATTCTGGCTCTGCCACATACCAGCTGGGTGACCTTGGGCAAGCCCCTTTATCTGTCAAAGCTTCAGTTTGCTTTTAGTACCTACTTCATAAGATTGTTGTAACAATGCATCCAGATAATGCTTGTAGAACACTTAACATAGTCCCTGGCAATATGTTTTGGCTATTTTCATTATTATGCCATCAAGGCACGTGTGGGGTTTGACAGGTATCCATGCAGAGGACTGGGAGCTCTGACCCCTCTTCTTCCACAGACCCCTTGAAAGGAAAAGGGTCACCATCTTACAATGCCTGCCCCTGAGACACTTGGGGGTCTCATCCATCACTCATGCCCACTCTCCACACCTCAGAGCAGCCAGTGGATAAAAATGTTTCAGTTCAGAACAAACAGGAAAACATCTACCCTGGCAAGTTCCCAGACCCTGATCGCTCACATAATGGCCACACTTTGACAATCCTCTTGTAACTAGAAAGTGAGAGAGATGGCAGGGGCAGAAGGTAGAGATCTAACACTTTTCTATCCCAAAGTCAAGCCCCAGCCCCAGGCATACACACAACACCCACCATGGAAGTCTCACCTAGTCAGCTGGTGAACCAAGAAGTCTATCTGCCTTTCCCACCCCAAGTGCAGAAAAGCAATGTAGTGCCGGTCACCTATCTGCCTCTCTCATCACACTCTGAATTTCTCAAGGCAGGGACAAGTCTATGCACCTTTAGAGACTCAACACCTGGCAAACAGCACACACTCAATAAATGCTTGTTTAATTCAATTGCACTGAGAGAACCCTATTTCTC
This sequence comes from Daubentonia madagascariensis, assembly GCA_023783475.1. Taxonomy (NCBI): domain Eukaryota; kingdom Metazoa; phylum Chordata; class Mammalia; order Primates; family Daubentoniidae; genus Daubentonia; species Daubentonia madagascariensis. The sequence goes on along the minus strand of JAKFHU010002573.1, from coordinate 18,242,033 downwards.
GCCACACAGGTGCAGAGAGTAGCAGGTGCTACCCAGGGGAACTACTCCCTAAGAACTCTATGTGCTTTCCTAGGGCAGATGTACATCCGGCCTGGTGGCCAATCTTCTCTGATCCATCCAGGAGTTTCAGTCTTGGGCTGTTGGTCACCTGTCCACATCTGCCCCTCTTTCTGGACTTAGGAACTTCTTCCAGAGAAGAGGGGGTGGGGCATTAGTATGAGGTGCTGGCTACTCTCCATCTGCCCTCCAGATCCTCCTGTCACCTTTCTCTGTTCTGCCCCGTGTCCAGGGAGGCCAAACCCCATGAACTGTGTCAACAAGGTTTTCTTGGTGTCTGGCTTCCAGATGGTTTCAGACAATGGAAGGTGCTAAGAGGAGATCAGAAGGTGGGAGGACAGAGAGGTCAGGGTGTTTGTTCTCCCAGGTCCCTCTCTGATGGGTCATGGCTTGGTTGTGGTGACATTCCCTACCCAAGGTTATATTAATAGCTCCTGTCAGACAGATGTCTCCTTTGCTATAGCTCTCTCCAGGCTGCACAACTTCTCCCTCCCCTGGACCCTCCAGATGTAGGTACGATAATGGCTTTCTGCTGTTACTAATCCTGCAGTCCTTCATCATCCCTTGTTAGGATCCTTTAACCCTGCCCACTTCTTTGTAAACAGTCCCCCCATTGAATTCCCCTCCATCATCAACCTGACCTGTGCTTCCTGACAGAATAGACCTGGAAATCTGAAGAACTGTGTTCCAGTCCTGGCACTGTGGAAGCTGATTGTGTGTCTTTTGTGAGTCCTCTCCCTTGCTGGGTCTCAGTCTTTTCCTCTGTACAGTGGATAACTTGACTAAGTGTCTCTAAGGCCCCTTTAGGTAACAAAATTGTTCTCGCTTTAATTCTCAGGGTCCCTAGAACACTACCATATGTAGAGATGGTGCTGGAAACTACTTGATCAAAGACTGCCAGGGTGGGGGAAGGAGAGAGTGTCTGGGGAGTGCAGGGGTATAGAGGAAGGTCTTTGGGATAGAGATTAAAGTTCATCCTGGGTTGTACATTGGCAGAGGAAACTGGTTTCCAGCAATCTATTTTTGTGCTATAAGTGGCTAAAATGACAAAGAAGTTTGTCTGAGGAAAGGTGAGTAGAAACAGGAGAGCAATGGTTAAAAGCATGGGATGAGATGGAACAGTCCTGTGTGTTCAGGTCTCAACTGTGCCGTTTCCTAACTTTGTGACCACAGCAAGCTCTTTCACTAAGGTCACTATGAGGGGGTTATATGAACATCTCCCTCAAGGGGCTGATGTGAGAGTGAGTGAGCAATGTATGTGTACCATGTATCACAGTGCCTGGCACATAGTGAGTGCCACAGGGTGGGAATAAATACTACCTATCACAATGAAAAAGGCTCTTGTGACCAATCAGCTGGAAGGCAAGGTGCCATTGAGTGAGAACCAGGAGAGCCAGAGAAACCACTCCACCTTATGGCCCCACACAGGAGATAGAAGACAAAAATCCAAAGTTGTCTTAGGTGTTATGTTGGAGTAAGCAAGAAAAAACTCAATAATCATTCCCACTCTCTTTCTGAGGAAAATTTCCCAACTTTGGAGCAACCTGAGTCCAAGCAAAACATGGCAGTACCAATGAGCTGAGGAAGGAGAAAATAGACTTTGAGGCAGCTGAAGCAGCTGAAATCCCCAAGGCAAGGTGTCATGGAGGGGAAAGCTGTGCAAAGTTGAGGACAGAAGTCTAGAAGTTTTGCACCCTAGAAGTCGAAGACTGAGGACTGGGCTGTATATGTGCAAGGTGTGACTATCTAGGTCCTGCCAGAGAATGCACTACAGGTCTGAAAAACTAACAGAAATAGTAGAGGTTGAAGAGTGTGGGGGGACATTGGAGTTCTGACCCACACCTCATTAACAGGCTATGTACCCAGATAAGATCGGAAGTCAAGGAATTAAGTGAAAGTATGATCCTAATAAATGAACAGATGGGGGAACTCAACAGGAAGAAAAATGAAAACTATTAAAAAGAAGCAAATATAATTTGTAGAACTAAAAAGGACAATTGCTGAAATGAACATTTTATGAGATGGGTTTAACATCAGATAGGAGACAGCAGCAGAAAGAGGTAGTAAACTAAAAGTTCCATAGAAGGTATTAATCTGAAGAGCAGAAAGAAAAGCAATTAAAGGAAAATAACCAGATTCTCAAAAACTAATAGGAAAATATCAAATGACTTTACATCTCTATAGTTTGAATGCTAGAAAAAAAGCATGGGAATTTCTCCAGGAAAATTTTTAGAGAAATAACAGGAAAAAAAATTCAAATTTGGTGAAAAATATTGACTTAAAGAACCAAGAAGCTCAGTGTTTTACCCTGTTTTTATCCAACCTAGGTAAAGAAAAAAACAAAAATAAAACAACAAAATAGCACAACTTGACACCTGGTAGTTAAATTGCTAAAAGCCTCCCTTGCCTCACTCTGGCCCAGCCCTTCCCCTCCTAACCAGCCTGATTTGTACATTGCTGTGATCTCAGAGTTGCCCTGGGCCAGGAGGCAGAGACAAGGGAGAGGCATCCTTAAGCTTCGTCACCAGGGATACAGGTGGCAGGAGGATCCAGAGCCATGGGCCTAGCGGGCACGGGTGTAGGCGTGTGAGGTGTGACTACATAGCCCAAGTCTGGGCCCCGGCTTATGCCACTGTCCACCTCTGCAGAACAGAACCCAGTGTGAGTTATGTGGTGAGGAACACCATCTATTTCTCCATGGAAATAATGGTTGTCTCTTGGTGAAACATTGAGCCAGGCTCCCCCTCTGTATTCATCTATCTCCTCTGACACCTTAGTGCCAGGTCGGCCCCAAACTGTGAATTCTGACTCCAGAGAAGAGAAGGTATGTTAATCACAGTTCTCCAGAGAAAAACAACTGACAGGAGAGAAAGACAGACAGACTTATTTCCAAGGATTGACTTATATGATTGTGGAGGCTTGGTAAATCTAAGGTCAGCAGGGCAGGCTGGCAGGCTGGAGACCCAGGGAAGAGTCGCAGCTCCAGTCCAAAGGCGGTCTGCTGGCAGAATTCCTTCTTGCTCAGGGGAGGTCAGTCTATGTTCTATTAAAGCCTTTAATGGATTGATGAGGTCCAGCCACATTGTGAAGCATAATCTGCTTTACTCAAAGTTCAACAACTTAAATGTTAATCTCATCCAAAGACATCTTCACAGAAACATCCAGAATAATGTTTAAGAAAATATCTGGGCACCACGGTGCAGCCAAGTTGACACATAAAACGAACCATCACAAAGGAGAAGAGTGGGATGTATCTACCCAGGTCCTCTCATGGTTTAAAAGCAGGACACCTCCACATTCATGGCTTGGAACCCTCTGAGGTCTAGCACCAAAAAAAGCACCTAGAGCCCACAATCCTGACAGCATCTTCTCAGGTCTGTTAGGATATAGGTCCTGTTACACCTGTTTCCCAGAGCAGGGAACAGGAAGGAATCAAGCTTAGAATCAAAGTTCTCAAGCAAAGTCATCTAGTTCAGGCCCTGTGTCTGAGTAGACCAGACACTCAGTGGGACCAAAGCTTCCAGAGACAGGGGTTCCACTGCTCTACCCCTCCTGCTGCCACCCCAGGCTCCCAAGTCATCTGGGGAGAAAGACAGGGCTAGATGTGAAGGCCAGGCTCACTTAAGACCAGAGAGGAGACCAGATTAACCCAAGCAGCCTAGGCCCAGCCAGTGGTTGGTTTGGAATTTCTGAATGGAAGAGGTTCAGGAGAAGCAATCAGAATTGGGGGTGGGGAGTTCTAAGTCTCCCTAGACATGGGACATCACTCGCCACTAGTAACATATCAGTTGTCCGAGGCAAAGATGGAGAGGTTGATGGGGACTATTGTATAGGCCCCACACTCCCGCACACTGCCATTGAGCCCTGGGGACTGCAGCTGTAAGAAGGAAGGGACAGGAGCCTTTCTCCCCAGATAGTGTTACAGAAGAATAGGCAGACCCCAAAAGTGAGTGGTGGTAGCTCAGGAGTAAGTGAGAGAATGGTGGTGGAAAGGGAAATTTCTTTTGCTTTTGTTATGCTTCAGCCAGGGTTGTAAGCATGCCCATCACCCAGATAGTGTTCACTGTACCCATTAGGTAGCTTTTTGCCCATCCCTTCCTCCCTCCTCCCCCCTACTTGATTTCCACTGAGTTTCACTTCCCTCCGTGCACATGTGTGCTCATCGGTTAGTTCCAATTTAAAAGTAAGTACATGTGGTGTTTGTTTTCCATTCTTTAGGTACTTCATTTAGGATAATGGTCTCCATCCAAATTGTTGCAAAAGGCATTAATTCATCCTTCTTCATGTCTGAGTAGTATTCCATAGTGTATACATACCACATTTTGTTAATCCACTCATGAATTGATGGGCACTTTCTTTTACTCTCTAACTCACACCGTCTGTACCATCCAGTTTTTTTTTAAAAAAGGCCCTGATTTTACACAGCTGGGGAACTAGACAATGAAATAGTAAAACTACCTGACAGGTGCTTGGCTATCTGTATTAGTCAGTCCTCCAGACAAACAGAACCAACAGGGTGTGTGTGCATGGAAAGAGAGAGAGAGATTTACTTTAAGGAAATGGCAGTCATGATCGTGGAGGGTGGCAAGTCCAAAATCTGTAGGGTAGACCAGCAGGCTAGAGACCCAGGGAAGAGTTACAGTTCAAGTTCAAAGGTACTCTTCTGGCAGAAATCCCTCTTCTTTGGTCTTTTTCTATAAAGGGGGGTTGGGGGGGAGGTTAGTCTTTTTTCTATAAGGCCTTCAACTGATTGGATGAGGCCCACCCACACTATGGAGAGTAATCTGTTTCACTCAAAGTCTACTGATTTCAATGTTAATCTCATCTAAAAAAAAACTTTCATGGAAATATCTAGAGTGATGTTTGATCAAATATCTAGATACTATGGTCCAGCCAAGTTGACACATAAAATTAACCATTACACCATCATTCTGACAAAATGTGCTCCCTGTGGGAAGGGCCTGTGCAGGACACAGACGAGCCTGAGGACAGTACCAGCCAGGGTAGAGAGGGGCTGTGATGACCAAATGCTAATGAGCTCCGAGGCAGCATCCACTGAAGTGATGGGGCCATTTCCTTCCAGGGAGACTAGACCAGAGCTAGTGTGTGTGAATCTCCTGGCATCCTGGTTCAGTGTTTGCGTGGGCTGAGTGTCAGCAGTTCTCACAAGGCCCCAGTGGCTGCCTGTGCTGCTGGTTTCTGGGCAACACTTGGAGTAGCAGGGTGGAGGGGTTCAGGTCCTAGATTCCACGTTCAATCCCAGCTCTATCCCTCACTTGCTATGTGAGTTTGAGCATGGGAGGTACTTAAGCTTCCTGAATCTCAGTATCCTCGTGGACAAAATGGGAGAGGTAATAACAGTATAAGCTTCAGCAGGTCATTGTGAGATTGAAGAGAGCATGAACACGAGGTGTGCAGCATACAGTTCGAACCCAATAAAAGCTCTTAGCTACTACCATTTTTATGGGCACCACGTTTTTAAAGAGTACACATCAGGCAGGATATAAATAATCTTACATCCACCGATCAGCATGGTAAAAGGACCTAGACACACAGCCACAGGAAGAAGAGCTGATAAAATTGAAACCATCTTCCCTAGAGAAGAACAGATGTAGGAAGGAGGTGGCAGGGGAGCGGAAGCCCAAAAGAGATGACGAAAGCTCCCTGAACGTACTTGAAATGGAGTGTCCGTGGAAATAAAGTAAGAACGAGCCTACAAAGCTAAATAAGGTTAAACAAGGACCAAGATATGGAGCTTCCTGGGAAATCAATAACAAAACTCGGGATGAACCAAAGCTCACAGAGAGTGAAGTAGGCTGCGTGGACTGGGCTGTCCATGTACCACCAGAGGCATGCCAGCAGACTGCGCCGTCACCCTTAGCCAGAAAGCCAAGAGGCGGGTGCCACGAATTCATGAGATAACTGCCCAAACCCTCCAGGCACTTCCAGAACTCGGAGCAGCCGAGTCAGGGCTGCGCCTGGGCATGGTCCTCGGCAGGCAGAGTCCTGGCACTCCAGCCCTGCTGTCCAAGGGCCGCTCCTTGGGGACACTTGGCACATTCCAAACTTAGTCACGACGCATCAGACAATTCATTCAGATTCCTTCAGTCGCATTACCAGGCCCTTTGGGAGCCAAATAGGAAAAAGAATCAGTACATTTGCTGGCCAGGGAAGCAGCAGTGCCCAAACAGCCTGCCCCTCATGAAAACACTGGCCTGCCATTCCCCCAGCCCCCTAGACCAGGGTTACCACATTTCCAGGATGTTCAGACAGCCACACTGCTTGATCCTAGGTTGAACACTTTGTATACAGTTGATACAGCTCCCACAGTACTCTCTGTCCTAGTCCCTACCCTGGAACCCTCTAGACTGCACCGCAGTCTAGCAGCCAAAGGGTTAACGCCTAGCACAGCAGGGCCCGGTTTGCCCAACACCCAGTCAGCAACTGTGGAATATTTTGGGCATCATCCTCTACCTCTGCACTTGCCCCCAGGACCTACGGCCACCTGCCCCTGCCTCTTGCACACAGCTGAGGATCCCTCTGTGCCAAGCACAGGCTTCTCGACAGCTGGGCAGACAAGGGAAAGTGCTGCTCCCAAGCACAAGTGGCAGCCAGAGCAAACCCCCAACCATCCCTGGGCCCTATGTCACGCCAATCAGGACAGCAAGGACATCAGTGGTCCTCCTGGGAATGCTGCACCTCCCCCCACCCTCCCCAACAAGAAGAGGCTGCCCGACCCAGAGGGCCAGACAAGTGGTAAGGGTTTGATTCTGGCTCCAAGGCCTTATATTCCCCCATCCCCTGCCCCCACCACCCTCCCCATACAAGAGAAGAGAGCCCAGCAAAGAAACAGAATAAGAAGGATGGGGCAGCAAGCCCTGGGCCCAGCCGCTGGGTTGAGTGGTTGGACCGTCTAGAGTGACCCTTTTCCTCAACACAGGAAAGGACAGCCCTCCTCACTCGTCCTCCTGCCCCGAGGGGCAGGAGACTCATTTGTTCTCCGTGCAGGGACAGACCTGGGGGTCAAGCAGACAAACCTGACTCCAAAGCCTGCCCTGCTGCTCACTCTCCACGTCAGCACATGAGGTAACTGAACCTCTTGGAACCTCAATTTCTTCATCTGCAAAATGGGAATGAGAATAAGTGTATTACCTGCCCTCAGAGACGCCATGAGGCTAAAAGAGACAAAGCACACAGGACGCTTAGCCTGATCCTTGCCATTCAGGACCGAATGAACGTGGACGCCAGGCCTGGTGTGCTACACCCCCGCCCGGGCCTGGCACGGAGCAGCCTCTGAGTAAATGCGCATCAAACTGAATCAAGTCGGAGTCTGTCCGGAGTACTCACTGGCTCCCAGATCTGTCTAAAGTGGATTCAGGGGTGGGGCAGCCACCTCCCTGCGCCGCCTCACCTTTGCCAGCAGGAGCCAAGGCCAGGGAGACCCTGCCTCACCCTCTAAGCTTTACGGGGGACAGAGGAGCTCTGCAGAGTTCAGGGAGCCCGGGAATGAGCAGGGAGTGGGGGCCCCTCCCCAGGGGGCCTTGCTGCCTTCTCTGTCAGGCCCAAGCAGCATCGGCCTGGACGTTCTGGCTTCTGCCCGACACCCACCCCTGCCCCAGGGCCGCCTCTGCCCTCTGCCTGACCAACTGACCCCAGTACCTGTTGTCTGGGGCAGCCGGAGGGGCCATGGGGACCTTGCACAGACGCAGCGCGGATCTGCAGGGCTCCTGGAAATGCTTCCGTGGGGACACTGCACATCTGTCAGAGAGGTAGGGACCGCTGGAGGAGAATGCCCACCGGCTGAGGGTGCAGACAGGAGAACACAGCTCATTCCTGGGGGGCTCAGGAAGAGCGGGGCTGAGCAGCTGAAGCGGGGAAACATTGGTGAGGCCCAGCACCTGGAGTCTGGGATGCGCGGAGAAACACGCCTGCAGGTGCCAGGTGAGAGGCTGATGGAGAGAGCCCTGGAAGCTTCCCTGGGGCAGGGGGTGATCTCAGGCCCTGGAGCTGCTGCAGAGACCTCACCCACCACCACCGCCAAGGCCCCGTCCAGGGGAAGGCAGCGCCATCCCAGCCTCCTCCCTCCTTCTGAGCTGCAGAGCCAAGCAGTGCGGGCACCCGCCCTCCTTTCTGCCCAGGCTGCCTGAGAGGCCAAGCCCCGGGAGGCGGGTGTGAGTGCTCTCAGCCAGTCATGGTGGTCCACGACACACAGCCCGCTGGGGGGCCGCAGGGAAAGTGCTCCTTGCCGGGAAGCCATGGCAATCCTCTCTGATGTGGCGCCCAGGAGCTACTGCGCCCATCTAGTGACCCCGCGGGGTGCCATTCCAGGGGCAGAGCTGAAAGAACCTCAGAGCGGGTGGAGCTGGAGCCTTACTGCCCCCGGACTCCTCATTCTGAGCGATTATACATTTCCTTACTGCCTTAGCCCACCGCCTCAGGGTTTTGTAGGCCTCCTAGGAGACACAGGGACCCCACCTCCTCTCCTCTCCCACATGGGGCTTGAGAAACACCCAGAGCCCATCCAGACGAGGGTGGCCAGACAAAACTAGGGTTAGCAAATGAAGACACAGGCTGCCCAGTTAAATTCAAACTTCACATAGACAATGAGTACTTTTCCTAGTATATTACATCCCATACTATATTTGGGCATACTTATACTAAAAATATTACTCATTGTTTATCTAAATTCTGTATTTTATCTGGCAACTCTGCTCCTAACCACTCATTTCTCCCACCTAGCAGCAGACTGCCCTCCGAAACAGCTTTATGGCCCTGAGGAGCCTCTGAGGTGGCACCCAAGCACCCCCAGGGCAGCCTGGGAGGTGTCAGACAGCCCCACTGACTCCCCCGCACCCCTCAGTGCCATGGGTTAGGGCTGGAGATGACCTAATAAATGGCCTTTTCCCTGTCAGGTCCTAACAAACAATGAAGAGAGAGAGGTGAGAAGGAAAGACCAAAATACGACCTTGACGCTGAGAAAGCTGAATAGGGGAATGTGGCTGAGAGCTGCAAGCACCTGGGTCTCCTGACACCAAACACTAACCCTAACCCTGACCCTAACCCTAACCCTGACCCTAACCCTGACCCTGACCCTGACCCTGACCCTAACCCTAACCCTAACCCTGACCCTGAACCTAACCCTAACCCTAACCCTGACCCTGACCCTAACCCTAACCCCAACCCTAACCCTGACCCCAGGGGTAGACAAATCACCTACCCAGTCCCAGCAGCCCTGGACCCTCCCCATCCTACTATAGTGCAGGGCAGGGAGGGGAGGCGGGTTCTCATCCTAACTCACCCCATGACCAAGAACAATAGTGACACAGGCTCCCGCAGGCAAGAGGAAATGGTGAGGGTCCACCGCCCTTCCAGTTTGTTCTCCTAAACTACCCATCAGCTCAGCCACTTGTCCCATTTCCCTCCCCACGCCCCACCTACCCCCTTGGAAGAGGAGAGGCCGGGAGTATGGGGCTAATGACAAGACTCCACGTGGAAGGATCCACCATGTGGCTAGACCCTGCCCTCCTCGGCAGCACTTTGGGAGCCCCACCAGCCCCCTTTGGTGGCAGGCCACTCACAAGAGTGCCCTTCAATGGCCCGGACCATGTAGTCACCAGTCAAAATGAGTCCTGGCCAACAAACAGGCTCACTTCCCAACCTCCCTGGGCCTCAGTTTCCTCATCTGTGACACGGGGAGAAGAAGAGCACTTACTCCGGAGGGCTTGGTCATGGATACACCTGCAGCACACCTGCCCGGCACACGCAGAGGGCTCATCAGGGCTGCAGCTGTCACCAGCCCTGGCTCTGACCAGGAGGGGAAGTGGGGGTGACTAAGCAAGGCTGAGGCCCTGGAGGGAGGAGAGAAGGGAGGCTTTAGCTGAGTTAGCGTGGGAGCCCGACATGGAGGGCATCTGGGGGTCGGGCAGTTGCAAGGAGGGAGAGAAATAGCAGATGAACAGAGGCCGGGCTGGCTCTCAGGTGAGCTCGGGATGGACGCAACGCTGTGCAGGGTGCCTGGGGATGGGGCACTCTGTCCCCATCACACCCACTGAACTGGATGCTGTCACGGTTCTGACAAGCATGGGGCGCAGGTGCTGAGGCCAGCTCCCGAGCAAGTGCAGGCACTGGCACAGCTAGTTGGGAACTTGGAACCCCTGCCAGGCAGGCTATGACTCAGGGAGTGGCCCAAGTGCCAGGGACTCTCTGAGCTCACAGGAATGGGGGTGACACTTTATAGCCTCTTATCTACAGTTCTTCACGTGGCAGAATGTGGTCTGAGATTCGCTGTCATTGTCAACACATCTCCAGGTAGCAAGAAGAAGATGCTGAGGGATTGTTGGAAGCTGTGCATGAGCCCCAAACCCTGACAATTGTTGAACGGCCACAGTGATTTAGATTCCTTACCACATGCTCCTTCTGAGTTGTTGGACAGATTCCTAAGAGACGCGAAGCAGCGGTAAATGCTATTATCATCATTCTTGTTATAATTCAGGCCTTTCTCTTCTTTAATCAAAGATCCTCTCTACGCTGAGGAGAGGTGCTGGGTGAGGGGAGGGAGGAAGAGGAGGGCTATCTTCCGAGATTCAGAAGGGCACGTTGTGACCAGCCGACACTCCCAGCCCCCGGAGACTGCAGTGGGTATGAAATCTCAGGACACATGAGGCTCCCACTGGTGACAAGAGCCCACCCACAGCCCTCCCCACCCAATCTCATGGTCACATACAAGCTAAGCTGCTAGAGCCCTCTTCCCTCTGCCACCCCCCAGTGGCACATGACATTGAGCTATGGCTGTTTTGAGGTGGAGATGCTTTGTCATGGAGATATTTCAGTGATGATTATCAGAATAATAACATCAGAAATAATAAGTTTATTGTACCTGGTACATAGTAAATGAAATCAATGTTAGCTGAGTTCTTTATGTGAATGTTCTCATAACACAATACCTTATGAAATATTCAATGGGGAAATTGAAGCCTTAAAAAATTAAGAAATTTGCCTGCTCACAGAGAAAATGTCAATTGAGTTTTGAACATAGGTAGTCTCACTTCAGAATCTGTAGCCCTGTGTCACTGGTCTATAAAATACCAACAGAATTGGGCGTGGAGGGACAAGATGCAGGAGTAGACAAGCTGATTTTGAAGTTCATATAGAAAAATAAACAAACCAAAATGTCCATAGAAACTGAAAAAGAAGAGCTATGAAAAACAGCGTGCTATCTATCCCCAATTATTAAATCAGAGTGTCGCTAGCATATGCCCAGACAAATATTCCAATAGAACAGAATAAAAATGTGAGAAGTAGACCCAGCTACGTGTGAAATTGAGAACATGGTAAATGTGACATCTCAGATCAGTGGGGAAAATATGAATGAATCAATAAACGTATGGGACCAACTGGGTGGCCATCTGGAGAAAAATAAAGTCAGATCCATACCCCACACCATACTCCAGGATAAACTCCAAAGAGATCAAAGATTTAAAACTAAAAAATATGAAACCACAAAATGACTGGAAGAAAACAGCAGAATATCTATCATAGCCATGGGTAACATCTCTAAACAAGACTTAAATTCCAGACATCATAGAAGAAAAGACTGATCAATTTGACTAATAAAAATTAAAACTTCTGCTTGGAAAAAAAAATAATGAGCAGGAAAAATGTGGGGGCACATCTTTATAACCCATATTACAGATTGAGGGCTGAGCTCTCTCAAGAGTACAGGCTCTTACAAATTGGTAAGAATAGGCAATGGATGTGAATTGACAGTTCATAGGAAAAAAATTTAGAAATGACCCGGAACTATATGAAAAACCTATTCATAAGAAAAATGCAAACAAACACCACACTGAGATATTGTTTATCTAGCAAGTTGGCCAAGAGCTAGAATTTCAACAACCCACTCTGCTGGAAAGGCTGTGGAGAAACAAGCTCCCCCATCCACTACTGGTGGGAGAACCACCACAAAGCACAAGTTGGTGATATCTATCCAAATGACAGCAGATGATACATACTTTACCCCAGTCATCCACTCCTGAGAACTTACCATAGCTAGACGTGCAAACCTGCGGAGTGACATAGTTACAAGGTTATTCACTGAGTGATTTAGGATCGCAGAAGATAGGAAACGGACAAACATGCATCAATAGGGCCTGGTTAAATAAATTATGATGTCAGGGTACGTCCACCCAACAAAGTACTGTGCAATTGTTTGGAAAAAAGTAAGGATGAGTTTTTCTGTCCTGATACAGAAAGAGCCCCAGGATATGTATCAGTTCGGGGGAGAGTACAGACCAGTGTTTACAATATACTATTTTGGGTGTAAAAAACTGGGGGTTGGAGGGATTTTTAAAATGTACTTGCATTTTCAAAGGAAACTAAAACTTAGGAAACAAACAAAAGCGGTTGCCTGTTGAGGGTTAGGGGGTGGTAACTGCACAGAGGGAGAACTGGGAAAGAGCTTTTTCACTCTAAACCTTTTTTAACGTATTACCTATTCAAAAAATTAAATTTATAAAAAAACGCTATATGTTCTCAGCTTTCTTCACGATTTACCGAGTACTGTGTGAAAACAAACATCCTCCCCCACTCCCTCAGCCTCATCCTAGCCCAGACCCTGGAGTGAGGCTCAGGGACCATTTAAGTGCAACATGAGGGTCAAAGATAACTGCCGGTGTGTTACTTGGAGATTAAAAGCAGCGATTTTGCATTTTGATGGGGCCGTATCAAAACGTCCCACACGACGACGGTTACACAGACAGGAAACTGCAGAGAGCGCCCAGGTACAAAACCCAAAGCACCCCATCCCATGCTAACTCCCGTATCGGCGGTCTTCAGCCCCATTTGCACCTTAGAATTACCTGGGAAGCTTTAAAAATAATACCAGTGCCTGACCCCACACCAAATCAGTCAAATCAGCTGGCCTCACCTCCACCCCAGGCACTGGCTGCAGCCGTGATTGCACATGTGTGCATGGAACTACTCGATCAGTGTCTTACTCTCTTGGACAGTAAGCTCAGGGATGCAGGGTTTACCGCTGTGTACCACATGCCTAGCAAACAGCTGGTGCTTAGTAAATATTAGCTAAATGAATGAGTGAATGAATGAATCCTGGGATCCAGGAAAGGAAGCAGGAAGGCAGGGAGATGATAAGGCAAGGGGGCTAGGCAAGGAGGAGGCCACCGCCAGGGCCCTCGTGGAGGCTTCGTTAGGCCCAGCAGCCTGCAGTGAGGGGCATCGGACCAGGCCACAGCCCACACCGGGCCCTGGCCCCTTAGTGGGCTGTGACTGGCAACTTGCTTTCTCCAGGGAGCTGATCCATCCCACCAAGGGCTGGTCCTCAGCTCTGGTCACTGAGGGCTTTCTGATTGGCCGACAATGCTATAAGCACAGCCCAGGGCAAAAGCAAGCCTGGGCCCCTCTGCCCTGGACACCACCTTTCCCAGAGCCCCCAGGGAAGCCCATATTGCACATGACAGAAACTGGCCAAATGACAAAATGCCACACAGGTTATCTTGTCCCATGCTCTTGGCCTTCCTCTTAGAGTGGCAAAAAGGAGTCAGGAAATATCATCTGGATCCAAATAAACCAGGTATCCACCACCCAAAACAAACTGACAAAGCAGTCCCCTGACAGGTCAGCGGTGTGGTTCTCTCCTTTGTAACGCACCTCCCTGCCTGCCGGCCGCCCTCCCCACCCCCAACACACAGCTCTGGTGGCTACTGCCCAGGGAGGTGTTGAGAGTCCCAGAGAGCCAGAGGACAGGGGCCAGGAGACAAAGGACAGCTGATACCCAGGTGGACACAGGAGCCAGGTTTAAGGAAAGTTGCTTCCCAAAGCCAAACTCAAAGGGGGCGAGGTGCTCGTCAGCACAGGCACGTGAGCAGCAAAGGAACCACAGGGGAGAGGTGCTGAGGGAACCCGGAGGCTTGGGGTGCCCCATGGGTGGTTCCTACCCAGGTCCCTTTCAGACTCAGCGCCTGGCGCATACCAAGAATAATATAATGAATGAGGTTTCCTGAGCCCAGGCAGCACTAAGCCCTTCGTGTGTGTTGTCTCTAAGTACTGTTATCATCCCCATTCATCAGATGAGAAAACTGAGGCACCAGTTTAACTTGCCTCTGCCACCCAATACAATAGCCACTAGTGATGTGCAGCTGTTGAGCCCTCGAATGTGGCTAGTACAATCGACAGGCCAATGAACACTAACTACCTGTTAGGGCTCAGCCTCCCAGAGCTGGGAATCAGGATGAGGAAGAGGCAGCGGAATGCTCCCCTGCTCAGTACGGCGCTCGGGTTTGGTGGCAGTTAGTGCACATGGCTCATGCCCTGCACATGCTGTTCCCTGCCTGGAACAGCCTCCCCACCCGGCAAACTCCCACCCTTCCTTCAAGGCTCAGCTCAGGCTGCTCCTTGGTGAAACCGTCCTACCCCTCCCCATGGCAGCAGCCCCTCCGACCTCCATGCCACTAGCACCCCTTACACTGCCCCCCGTGGCAGCGCCCGGCTCCGTGCCACCCTCCCCACCCCTGGGCTCCCCATCCAGGAGGAGTTAGAAGCAAGGCCCTGCCTGGAGAAGTCTGCTCAGCTCTGAAACAAGCACAGTTTTATCTCAACCTTCCCTTTTTCATTCCAAACACGAAAGAGAGAAGTTTTATCAAGCACATTCAATCGCCACTCTTCCTCCTCCTCCCTCATTCCAACAAGCACGATTTAAGCCGCGTCCTTGGCGGTTCCAACAAATGGGAATCAACATTCAAGTCACTTTACAACACACCCTGAAGTTCATTCGTCCTCACGTTGCCTCCCTCAGTAAAGCTTCGCCAAGCTCCCCCTGCGAGCCGGGAACAGTGCCGCACTACAGCATCCCATGGGGACGGGGGGCCTGCCCTCCGGAGGCTGCCGGTCTCGGGAAAATCAGCATGCTGTGTCTTTAGTTGTCTGTTTACATGCCTACACGCTAGGATGGAGAAACGGACACAACGCTGTGGCAATACAGATGCTGGAGAGAGGGGCTGATTCTGTCTGGAAGGATCAGGCAGGACTTCATGGAGGAAGTGGCGTGTTAGTCTTAAAGGACAAGAAGAAAAGGAGAGATGTTCCAGGCGAAGGGAACAGCGTATGTAAATGCAGAGATGGAGAAAAGGGCACTGTGAATTCAGGACACAGTGAGAAAAAGTTCCACGTGCCTAGACCACTAGGAGCACGTGCAGGAGTATTTCTGATGAGACTAGGGAGGAAAGTCAGGTCCAGACTTTGAAGGGCCACGTGTGTTGCTATAGGCAACAGGGAGCTGATGGTGTCTATTTCATAGGAAGTTCCCTCTGGAAGCTGGGTGGAGGCTGGACCATTCTGGAGCAAGGTGCCATGTTGAGCATGCCTATTGGACCCCTGCAGAAGACAACAGACCTTTTATGATAAAGGTCTGGTGACTACTGACAGGACAGGCAGGGGTGGGGAAGTTTAATTTAATCCCCTGGATAGAGGATGGCACAGGAGCCCCCACTTCTCTTTTCCATGCCCGTGGCAGGCATTGCTAATTGATCAGAGCACTATTTTCTGCTGAGTCTTGCCACAGATTTCTTCCCAGCACAGAGTTCCAGGTCGCCACCACGATTTAGCCAAGGTGGCACATGAAATGAAACATATTTGCCATTCTTGCCCCAGGGAAATAAATCCTAACATGGACATTAGTTCAAACCAAGCAACATCAGCTAGGAAGGCTTAATGTAAACATTCCCAAGAAGTAGTGTTCAAACTAAATACCAGGAGTTGGTAGGGAAGAATCAAGTTTACAGCCTTGAGAAAGAACCATTTAAAAAGGGGGGGGGGGGGGAAGCCTCAGGCCTGGGGATTAATTTTCCCCCAAGCAGCACAATCACACGGTAATCATCATAAACCTGTCACTTTCTCCACCCTGTACTTGGAAATTGTAAGCAATTGTCAAGGCCTTGCTGCCACAGGTTTAGCCTGCCCATTTCTGCTTTCACCTGCAGAAAGAGAAGGGAGTTTCAAAGTACGACTTAAAGAGGAAATCAAGCTGGGGTTCCTAAAGGGGTGGGAAGCCAGAGTCCTGGGCTAGCCTACCCAACCGGCTGTGTCCCTGGCCGGGAAAGAAGAATCCATCTGCCCCCGCCCCATCCCCTCCCAGTTCAGAACTCCAGAATGACAGCAGGGCTCTAGTTCTGTGCAAGATCCGGCTCTGTGCTCCAGCTGCCAGTCAGCGCCTGGGTGGCATTTGGCAAGGAGATGAGACAAGCAAATACCACCACGTTGGTCTTTTGATCCTCTGTACTTGACCTCTGCCCAGCACCCGCACTTCCTTCTCACACCTCCCCAGCCCCACCCCAAAATGTGGAAGGAAAGTAATAGTGGTGCCTGGGTCCCCCCATGACCAAATCCCCAGCTTCAGAACAGCCCATAGGGTGCTGTGAGAAGGGTCCCACCCATCCCCTGAGCACGCCTCCCCCTTCCCTGGCAGGGCACCACCAGAAAATGCCTGTTTACTTCCTCTTCACCCCGAGAAGCTGTGACTGGTCCCTAATAGGCTGAGAGCCCAGCACGAGGCTGAGGTCAGGAAACCAGGCACCCCACCTCCCACCCCGACCAGCTAGCACCTGTGAGTCCTGAAGCTGGGCAGGGTGGGGCCAGGCCATAGAGTGGAAACCTAATCCAGTATAAAGCTATAAAACGCCCATGGGAGGGAGGGTCCTTCTAGAATGGGGCAGGTTCTCAAGCCAACTTGGGGCTGAGTCCTTAACCCTGGCCTCAGCTTCCTCGTCTGTAAGACAGGGATTCTAATACAGACTTTGCAGGCTAATTGGGAGGATTAAAGACCATGTCATCATACAGCAGGGGCTCAGCACATGCAGAACTGGACAGTCTTCCCAGCCCGTGGGGAGGGCAAGAGGCCTGGAGCCATGGCTCATTCTTACCGGGTGGTGGGGAGGTTGCTGTTTTCACTGAGAAGGGTGAAGCTGCTGCCATGGCAGAGCAGTGCTGCAGTCACCCCACAGCCCCATGAAATTACAAGGGAGATCCTGTAGATGAGGGCTGGAAGGAACTGGGCCAGCCTTTGCCTCTGGGTCAGTGGCCCTCCTGAGACATGTTCCTGCCAGCACCCACCTCCTGGGCTGCCTGAGTTCCTGGCAGGGTTTGTTTTCCTCTTAGCATGACCAGGTCGGCCCCAGAGCTGGGCACCCATTCTGGGAATTCCCACAGCATCTTCCCAGTACTCACAGCCTGTCATGCACAACCCCAGGCTGGGGCAGGACACTCTTGGTGAACGACATAAAAGCAGGATAATCACATGGGGGGCCTGAGACCCCCTCCACCTTCCTCTCTTTCCAGCTTTCCGGCCTCAGCCCAGACCTGCATCCCCTGGGAAGGGGATTCCCGGGTCGCATCACTGAGGATACTCCCTGGTGCCCACACCAGAGCCCCTTAAAGCCGAGCCCTGTGTTGCCCTGGCAGGTACCAAGCAGGGCTGGCCAAAGGATGTGGTTGCCCCAGGCGGGCAAATAATTAGGTACCCCTTAAACAATAGCACCCACTGAATTCAGAGGACCTGTTCATCCTCAACCTCTCCTCCACTGCCCCAAACCATTCAGCTGTAACCCTAAACGTACCCAGCAAACCAAAAGCTCGTCAGATGGTTGTCCCCACCCTATTTAGGGATCATCCTATGTTCTTGGCATTCATCCCTGGGAGACACCATGCCATATCCCAGACAGCTTATCCAAAAAAGATCTTCCAACTTCATAAAACTTTCCCCAAAAGCAACGTGGGTAAATATTCCCCATCGTATTAAATTTCCAATGGGGGTTTTGTGTCCCCTACAGATGAAGCTCTAGACAGCTGCCCACTGTTTAATGTTGCTGAGGCACCAAGATAATTCCCTTCTTGGAAACCTACAGCCCCACAAATGCCAGCCATTTCCCAGGTGATACCAGGTGAGACTCCATCCCATGGCAGCCGCCTCTCCTTGTCACCCTTCACTGCTGAAAGGACAAAGGATGTCTCTCAGCAGATCCAGAACAAAGCATAGACATCCAAAGCAAGCATGTTTGTGCCACGAATATTCAAAGAATTAATAGTTTTTGCCCAGCTTCCTCAGCAGCAAGTTGAAAGATGTAACAGATAAGAACCTCTGGTAAGGGAAGGGGGGAAGATAGGGCAAGATATAAAGAGAGATGGGAGATGGGTAGTGAGAAATAGCATTATTGATATTACTAATTATGACCATTTATTGAGCACTTGCTACAGGCCAGGCCTTGAACTCATACTTCATACTCATGACTGCATTCTACCCAAGCTGTGAGGGGAGACTGTCCCACTTAACAGCTGAGAAAACTGAGGCTCAGAGAAGGTAAGTGACTGTGCAGATACTCACTAGTAAATGGAAAAGCCTGATACACACCCACATTTGTCTGAACCTCTGACCCATCATGTAGGTCAGTGCACCCCTCTGGCTCTGGATACCAATCCTGGCTCGGCCACCTCCTAGCTCCACGGGGCCCTGGGCCACCTTTCCACCGCTTTCTGCTTCCTCAATTGTAGGATAAGGATGATGCCTTCTGCCCACCCCACCTCCTGGAACTGCTTAGGCATCAAATAAGATGAAGGTTGGAAAGCGTTTTGTAAACTGCTGAGTGTCCCTGGAGGGCCTTCTGAATTGGTGCAGAGTCCTCCAATGCAGAATGGCCCCTCTTCACTGCTAACTGCTCTACAAGGCACTGGTTCCTCACCTTCTCCTGAGAAACGCTTTCTGAAATAAACGAGGTTCGCGTGGAGCCCCCGTCACGCCAACTGCAGGCGCCTGGAACCCTGAGCCCAGGGTGAGGCTGGGCGGTGCCTTCCCATGAAGGCAGGCTCTCCGGATCCCCACCGCCCTGACCCCACAGACCCTGTAGTTAGTCTTTGTTGCAGCGCTTGTCACTGAGCTGTGTGACACCCAGTCTCCTTGTCTCGCTTCTCCAAGGGACGGAGTTCTTGGAGGGCTGGGCTCTTCCCTGCTGTACCCTGATCCCAGGCATTTAGAATGAGCTTGGTAAATACCTATTGGATGAATAAATGAATGAATTGATGGATGAATGAATGATTTATCTCAATGGCCATAGGAGCTCTGAGGCTGAGGTCCTTGGTGAAGGGTTTGTTTTGTCACTGTGGAGCACCCCAAACTGGCAGTGTTGGGCCAAAAGGCTCCTGATGGCACAGGAGAAACATGACCCTCCATTCTGAGTGACAATGTAACTGTGAGATTGGGGAAAAAGCTGATATTTAAATACTAAAACAAATGAGTTTTTGTGTGGTTTGGAGTAGAGTGAGATATTTTCATGAATTCTTAGGATAAAACAGATTTGGAGGAAATTTCATGGTGTGGTGGTGTCTACAGGCAAGTCTCAGATCTCACCCACCCACCCTTCACCCCCCACCCCCACAAATTCTCCTCCGCTGTTGGGGTGCTTTGGGGAAAAAGTTTGAGAAATGCTTCCTGGAGGAGGAGTGGCTGGAACTCAGGGGGTGGGGTGACTTGACTCAGCGTGGGGCAAAGGGAAGGCATTCCAGGGAGGGGCACTGCTGGCACAAAGGCAGGTACTGGGGACAAGGAAGCTGCCCTCCTCTGGCTCCTGGAGCCAGGTGAGTGGCGTCACTGTGCACTGCTCTGAGCACGCCGAACACTGTTGCAGTAAATGCCTCATAGCCACATCCTCAAGTACCGCTACTGCCGCTTGGAAAACCTCACGCTATTTTTAGTCCCTTTAGCTCAAGAAAATACCATCTCGTTTCCTCCCCATAAGCCAATTCATTGTTGATCTTGCCCAGTCTTAAAATCCCGTTCTCCTTTTTAGCAAGAACTGATCAGCAGTGGGGTGGAGTCCATCTGCCTATTTCTATTTTCATATTTTGTGTCACTTTCTCACATGGGAAAAACCATGACATTTCCTGGCGTTGGGACCCTGCGTGACCCGGCTTCGAGTCTCAGGCATGTAATTGTCCTGGACCACCCGGTGAGCTGGGTGAGCCATATGTCATTGGGCAAACCAGCTAACCACTCAGTTTCCTCATCTGTAAAATGGGTATAATATAATCATATGGTTTTCATGGGGATTAAATGGATTTTAATTAAATCAGTGCAAAGTGCTTAGAATGGTGCCTGCTTCATACTAAGTGCTCAATAAATGCTCTATATTAAGCTGAGACCCGGGAGTGGATGGAATTGGGATGTGGGGGTGAAGGAAGATAAGGAAGGGGAGAGAAGAGTGTGTTCCAAGCAGAGGGAGCACCATGTTTAAGGACAAATATTCCATAAATATTTCTTGAACAAATACATTCTTTAAGGGAAGGGAGAGTAATGCAGTCCTGATAAGCCACCCCCTGTATCTATTTTTCCCTGTCGCGGGCACCCGGGCCGGGCCCCCACAGGCAAGCCTGCTGCATTTTTCTAAGCAAAGTGTCAACTCCTTATGGACAGAGATTGAGTCTGTCCCCTCCTGAGATCCCACAGCCCTGAGCCAGGGTGGGCTGGCGAGTCTTACTTTTTGATCCCCCAATGGCTCACAACTCACCCCTCTCCTCCCTCTTTCTGCCATTTCATCACCATGTCCATCCTGTGGAAAGGTCTTGGCCAAGGTCATTGGAGAGATCCGGGTGCCCTCCTCATGGAACAACCTGAGAAATGCAGGCTGGGGGCAAACTGCCCGGGACTTGTATTCAAGTCCTAGCTCCACTAACTGGCAGCCCTGTGCCCGTGTGTGAATCACCTGGGACACCCGTCCAGAAAGCACACTGGGCTCCATGAGGAGCAGGCTTTGGGGACTTTGATGAGGTGGGATGACCAACCATCCTGTTTCTTCCTGGATGGAGAGGTTTCCTAGGATTTTGGACTTTGAGTGCCAAAACCAGGGAAGTCCGAGGCAAACAGAGACGAGTTGGTTACCCTATAAGGTTTCTCAGGGGAAACCATGCTCACTGTCAACCTTGTTTCTCCTCTCTCATGTTCTGCCCCCTCCACCTGCACGGTCTTGGGTCACAGGCCACCACAGAGCAGCACCAGTGTCCTTTAGCTCCTTGGCTGACTCATGGGATCTGTGTCCATGCAGGACGAGGAAGGAGGAAGAAGAGCAGCTTTTGGTGTTGCCTCTGTGACATTCCCGCACTCGAGGCTGGCATCAATCGCTGTGTGTGGAGGGAGGGCTGGGGCAGAAGTCTCTCAGAGATTCCATGTAGGGCCGAAGCAGGCTAGCCGGGGTGTTCACAGGGCTTGGGGGCAGGGGAGGCCAGTCTATTCTGCTCTCTAAGAGATCAGGGTGATGGAATTTATGACCTCTGGTGGCGCTGGGCCCACAGCTCTTCCCCATGAGAGCCACTTGGGCTGAGCAACCCAATGCTGACCTGCTGGGCAGAGAGTGGGCAAGAGGCTGGGGGGTGCTCTCAGCCGGGCCCCAACCCTGCCACACTGGGAAAACCAAGCGGGTCCCAGGGGCCTCTTTCCAGATCCCCCAGCATGTCCGGCCTCGGAGATCACAGTGGGCTCCCCGCCATCCCGGCTGAGAGACATCATGTTTTCAGTTACCCATCCCCATTTCCGTCCTGGTTGGAGCTCAAATGCCAGGCTATATTAGGTCATGCCGAGCTAGGCCTGTTGTTCTTTCTCATTAGCCACATCACATTGTATTTTTAGGGGTGGCCAAGACTGAGACAATGCCAGAGGCCCTGTTTTTTTCCTGAGTCCCCTAAAGCCACCTCCATAAAAAAATACATTAAAAAAATAATAAAATAATTTAGGTTATTAAGTATGAAATGTCCAATTTCCTTAAGTACTAAGTTTGACAGTTAATATCTGTGACATTTCACTTTGACACTTCCTGTTTTATTTTTATTGTAAAGGTACATCCTCATTCTTTCAAACGCATGTTTTGACTTGTGATTATCTTTCAAAATATCTTTAGAACAATTTTTGTACAACCATAGATAAGTCAAAAATTCGTATTCTTTTCAAACATGAGTTCCATAGTACAACCAATACAACACAGACAGCTCAAAATATCAACAAAGTGTTTGGAAAGGATGTGGCTAATGAACACATATAGATGGTTTAAAAAGTTCTATTCGGGTAATCTTAATCTAAAAAATGAGCCACGTGGACGACCTGAGACCAAGGTGGATAATGATAAACTAAAAACCGCAGTGGAAGTGAATTCATCTTAACCTATGCATAAATTAACAAGGTTTGACGTTACTATTCCAACAATATTAGACCATTTAAAACAAATCCACAAGATAAAGAAGCTGGATAGATGGGTACTACATAAATTAAGCAAATGTCAAAAGAAAAATTGTCTTGAAGCTTGCCTTTCTTTGCTGTCACAACATAAAGGCAAACCATTTCTACACCGTATTGTTGTGTGTGATAAAAAATAGATTCCTTTTGACAATCAGAAGCATTCAGCACAACGACTGGATAAAGATAAAGTGTGAAACACAGTCCAAAACCAAATATTCATCAAAAAAAGCTAATGGTGACTGTTTGGTAGTCCAGTGCTGGTACTATCCACTACAGCTTCACGAAACCTGGTCAATCAATTACAGCGGATGTCTGCTGCAATCAACTGGACGAAATGATGAGGATGCTTGGGATTGAGCAGCCGAGATTGGTCAATAGAGTTGACCTCTCGCAAGACAATGCTTGACCACATGTCACACAAACAACGCTGCTCAATCTACAGAGGGTGGACTTGGAAACTCTCTGTCATCCACCATATTCACCAGACCCTGCACCAACTGACTACCACTTCTTCCAGGCTTTGGGCCACTTCTTGCAAGAAAAAATATTCAATTCTCAATAAGCTGTGGAAAACACCTTTTGCGATTTCATCGCCACTCGCTCTCCAGGCTCTTCGCTGCTGGCATAAGCCAGCTACCATTAAGATGGCAAAAATGTGTTGATAGTTTAGACACATACCTTGATTAATTGTACTGTTTCTTGTTTGAGATATAATAAACTAAACTTTTGATTCTAAATTGGACATTTCACATTTAATAACCTAATATCACACTTGAAGATCCAAAATCCCCATAGTTCCTGCCGGTCTGGAAAGGAACCAGCTCTAAGACCAGGGACAAGGAGCTGGAGGCCATGAGGGATCTGGTCCCTGGCCTGTCTCTCCATCCCCTGCAGCCACCTGCACCCACCACAAAGCCTGCTGAGCACCTGGTTTCTTGTGGCCAGTGCAAGAGGACAAAGATCCAAGACGCTTGTGGGGACCAAATCACCTTCCTTGGAGCAGACTTTTTTGTCCCTCCACAGATGCCTGGCACTTCAGTGTGGGCCCTTGTGCTCCATCGTCACCACGTCCATCATCACCATGGCAAAGAACATTATCGTTTGCAAAGTGCCACTCCGCTAGTGAGCTGAGCTGCAAGTTCCTTCCCTGGTCAACAACCCAGCGGGATGCCAATGTGCTGGGGGAGGGGCAACAAGCAGGCTGAGGAGGAGGCAGTAGGGATCAAGGCCCGTGTTGATGTCGCTGCTTTGGGAGCAGGGCCAGGTCTTCAAGATCCCACCTCCCTGAGACCCTAACGATATGGTGCAGACAGCCAGGATCAGGGACTGGCTCCAGGTGCCCTCCATGCTCTCCACCCAAGAAGGGCAAGGGCAAGTCCTTTGCTCCGTGTCCTTCACACCCCACGGGCAGGACACAGACCACTTAACAGTGCTGGCCCAAGGGAAGAACTGGCCCAGGGAAAGGACCTGCATCAGCAGGGCTGTGCACCTTGGCTAAGTGGCTGTGGCTGCTTCTGCTTCCAAGTCTCCAGCTGCACCTCAAGCCATGAATCCAGGTTCCTCCTACTGACAGCTCAGTGCAGCTAGTGAGGCACATGCACACTCCTCGGACAAAGGAGCAGGAGTCTAGCCTCCTTCTTCCACTGGCCACTTCCCCACTGTCCTGGCCACTCCACTAGCACATCCCCCCCACACCTAACTTCTGCCCTCAGACTCTTCCCTCACACCCACTGGCCAACCCCATCCCAGTGACAGTAAAGGCCCAAGAGTTGACGAGGCCATACCAAACCCTCTATAAGCAGGTGGTATGCTAGACCCCAGGTGGGGAGGGGCAGAGGTGGGTTCACAGAGAGGTAAGGCACAGTCTTGGCACACCCAGCAGTCTCAGGCTAGAGAGGAAGGAAAGGTTGACAGACCAAATAAACACATAAATAATCAAATTACATGGCAAGACAAGGATCCAGAATATATCCCCCTGCATGGAGTAATTAAGCAGCCCAGAAAGATTGTAAAGGGGAAACAAACATGGAGGCATCGGGGGAGTCGGTGACACTCCAGCTGGTCTTGGAAAGACAAGAGAAATGTGATTCCCAGACATTCCTCCCTGCTTCAAATCACACAGCTTCATGAGGAACACAGATCAGCAGACCTCAGGGTCCATACTTTCAACCACAGTGCCTCTTCATTTTCGCTGGACCATGTACACACATAGCTGATTTACAGAGATTATTGGCACTTATAGAGTCTCATGCCCAATTATTGTTGCACAGTTTTGAAAGCTAAACATCTGTAGGAACATGAAAAGAGGCATAATATAAGCACAGAAAGCTGGCAGCCCAAATGACCCATGCTCTTAGCTCATCTGGTTTCACTTTGCCAACTAGATCAAAGAATATCCCCAAAACTCAATGCACAAAAATACATACACATGCCAACAACCTCCAAACCCATTCCTGGAAGGTTTCACCATGAAATAAATCTCTGGGTGGCAACAGCTCCTCTTCAGGGCCATCCAGGATTTGGGCCATGCCTCTGATGATGATGACTATGCTGTAATATTTGCAGAGCCCAGAAATAGTTGTGAGAACAACTGTTCTGTCCTCTCTAGAAACATACAAAAGGTGAGCTGAACCCTAAGACTGGAAGCCCAGATGACCAGGAGTACTCTACCTCCTACCCCATGATGGAAAGGAATTCAGGCAACTGATGGATGACTGCAAGTTCCTCCCCACCCACCCAAGGAGTTGGACCAAGTAACCTTATGTGCTTGACCTATCATCCTCCACAGGACAACATGCGTATTACAGGTTTCTGCCCTTGGACTGATGGACTCCAGACAAGTCCAAAGAACTATTAAAGGTGGTGTCAACACAGTCTGAGTTACAGAGTTGATCATAACACAAAGACCCAGTGGCTATAGAAGCAAAACAACCAAACTCACTTCAAAGTCATGCAATCTTTGAGCATATTGATGAGGTGACTTTGACCCAAAGGTCACAAGGCTGTATCTGTCAGGACTTTCTTGGTTGCAAGTGACAGAAAACCCAACTCAGATTGGCTTAAATAAATGAAAAGAAATTTATTGGCTCATGAAATTAAAAAAAAAAAGTCTAGAGGTAGGTCTCACTTCACACACATTTAAATTAAGGGCTCAACTGATGTCCTCAAGACGATGTTTCTTTTCCTCTTTCAGAGCTCTGCCATCTACCATGGTGGCCCAGGCGGTAGATGGACACAGCACATCCAGTGAGAAAAAACACCTGCCTCTCTCGCAATAATTCCAGTGAAAATCTCACGGCATCTCATTGGCTCTGACCCATTCAGGAATGGGACCATGACCCAACCACTGTTGTTGGAGTGGGGGATACACTGGCAGGCCATGAGCCTCGGCTTAGCTCATATGGTCACCTTAGAGCCCAACCCAAACGCATGGACTGAGTGAGTGTATTCATAGGGAAGTGTCCAAACATAGGTGGGGGGTGGGGCTATTGCCAGAGAGTAAATGGGGGCTGGGCAGGCAAATCACACACGTTCATGGTCTCCGTCATCCACATGACCTTGAATAGCTACGGATAGAAACCAATCCCCTCACCACTGTCACCACTGTTCTCTCTGTGCCAGTAAGAAGAGATTGCTGGGAGTACCGCAGACAAGCTGGGAACACGGAGAAGATAAAATGAAGTGTCCAACCCCATGAAGAGCCTGGAGTTGGAACCTAGCAAAGAGCATCATGTGTCCACTACCTCCCTCCACTTTGCCATGGGAATTGTCCAGACCTCACCTGCAAAGCTGAGACCAGCAGAGCATGAGTCATCCCTCCCCCCAGAGAGTAGAGGCCCTGGGACCGGGTCAGAGGAGACACACACAAGACATTCCCCGTTGCGTTGCTGGGACAGAGAGCAAGGCATCACCACCACTAAGCATCATCATCATCATTGAGAGGAGACAAGACCCAGAAGACACCAGCATGTGGCAAATCCAAAACAAAACAATTTAGAACTGAGAGAGCAAGTGACCACACTGGTCACCAGGACAACCGAGAGTGGGGTATGACAGCACGGGGCAAGTGAGTTGTGGTGAGTGGCTCAGGACTCACACTGTGAACTGTGAAGACACACTAGAGCTGCTTGCGGATGTGCAAGAGCAGTGAAGAGAAGGCCCAGACCCTGCCAGACTCAGGCCACATAACAGAGAACCCAAAAGTGGCTGTTAACGCACACCCAGAGTGGCCCTGGCTTTGAGGCTTTCGCTTGGCAGACTCCATGAGGGTGGCACGGAGGAGGTGAGTCACCCAGGGAGCAAAATAAAGGCTGGCCTCTGGTGCTGTCCATACAAAGGATTAGCAGGAAAGTGACTGTGAAGCACTGAGCCATAAAAGCTGATTAGTTCTGACCCCTTTCTGGTTCCTGCCCACTGAGTCAGGGCCAGCCTTACTTAATGAGCTGAGGCCACCTTTTGTCTATGGCCTAAAAGCTGAAACAAGAACACCTGTTCTCCAGCTCTGCTGTCGTGAGTACTGACAAACTCCTAGGTCAGGGTTCTGTCTTCAATCCATCTTTCTGTGCTTAAAAGCTGAGACTCCTTCCCACACCCTCAAGCACTCACTGCCATATCTATATGTATATGCAGAGTGTGTGATGTGTGTGTGTGTGTCCCACACCATGTGCACACATATCCACTCCTCCATATCCTCGGGGTCCTGCACAAAGCTGTTCTCCCTGAGGACCCCTCCACAACCCTCCAGCCCATCTCAGCTCAGGCCTCTCTGGCCTTTGACAGCCTTTAGGTGTGTCCACACACATCTCTGCACATCCTGTCTTCATTCTCTAGCTGTTCCAAGCACAAAAGCACATCAGAACCACAGCTCTTGGGAGGTCAAAAGACCTGCAGATCTCACTGGGTTCAATCTTAGCCCTTTTACCAAATCAACTGCCGATCACTTCCTTTAGGAGTGGGGACATTGTCAGCTGGGAGGCAGGCTCTTCCCTGGTGGACAAGTCTCCCCTGTTCTTGGAACATAAGCACTGACATTCTCTCTCTTGCAGAACTTAGCCGCAGTGGGGTGAGCAATTCTTTCTGTCTTTGTGTATATACATGTATGGGGCACAGTTACATAGTATGTGTGCCTGTTTTAGGCTTTCCTTGTCACACTTGACACTGTGTACTCACCTTTGCACTCACCCTTCTGTGTATTAATGTAATCAATGGTCAAGTCTACTGTCTTGGGTGTATTTCATCACATTAAGCATCATTCACTTATTCATCCAACAAACGTTTATTGGATGCCTATTACGGGTTGTAGATGCCTGAGATGCAGCAGGAAACAAAGTCCCTTCCCTCATGAAACTTACATTCTCACAGATAAAACACAATACACATGTGACATGACAAACATGCAGCCACAGCACTGTGGGAAATGCTGTGGACTGTGATGCTGAAGAAGTACTAGAGCACAGGATGAGCTCTGAGTGACCTCCGCCAGGTCCACCTGTAAAGTGAGAACGACAGTATGCACCTGTAAAGTATGAACGACTGTGGGACTGGTGGAGCCCACACGAGAAATCAGATACGAAGAGGGCTTCACAACAACCCCGATGCACGTGTGGTATCACTAGAATATGCCCAATCCCTATGAGCGGACAGTGGACTGTTTTCAATGTTTGCTAATATAAACAGCATTATGGCAAGCATCTTTGAACAAATCCCCCCTTGTCTTCCTTTAAAAATTATTTCTTTAGTGTATGTTTTTCAAGAGTGTGAGAGTGGAGACAAATGATATTATAAGTGATGTTATAGCTCTTCTCACATGATGGCAGATTTCTCTCCAGAAGACTAGGCCCAATTTACATATCATACCAGGTATATGTGAGCACATGTTTCTAGGGGTGATATTTAAACTATCAGCTACCAGTAGAACATGGGCACGCAGCAATCAGAATAGACGCTTGCTGTAAGTACCCGGTACTGCCACAGCCTTCCTGCCACTGGATTTTATGATTTCTCTTTTATGATTTGATTATTTTATGTGATTTTATGATTTCTATCTTTTGTCACTGTGAGATATCTTACAGTTGCTCGCAGACTCATTTCTTTCATTGCTAGAAAGTTGTTCAATTAACCAAATAAAGGTGCTTTTATTTCCTCATGTGTCAACCCTCAGCATTGATAACAACTCCCCTCATTTTAAGTAGCCAATCTTAAGCGTGCGGGATAGGAAATTTTTTGGAATTACATTTTCTACATAATGTCTTTTCCCATCATGTTGATTTCATTTTTGGTGAGTTTAGTTTTCAGTTGTGAACATCTTTTTTTAAAATTTTTATAAATCAATCATGCCCACCTTCTCACATCACAGCCTTTATTTCTTCAATAGACAAAAACACAGCTTCCCTCTAAACAGTGTTTCCTTCTTGTTTTCAAGGAAGTTTTCATTTTTGTTACAACAGTTATGCATGATCATTATAGAAAAAAAGGTTAAATTTTCTTGTACACGAGAAAATTTTAGGGAAAAAATTGCCCACAAACACCCCACCCAGGGATAACTATTAGCAGTTTTGTTGTTTCCAGGGTTTTTTGTTGTTGTTATTTTCAATCTCTATGAGATCATATTCTACAGGTTACAACCTTTTTCTCTTAAGTCTATATTATGAACATTTGCTCACATAGATTTGTTTTCTTAAATATGTAAAATATTCCAGCATATAAATGTTGCAGAGTTAACTCTACAAATGTTGCAAAATGAATGCAAGAACAGTGACTTGTTATAGTTATTTACTTTATCTTCTACATCATTAGACTGAGGACAGGGATTAGATATTTTCAATTTTATATCCTCTGCACTGAGCATGGTAGCAAATTCATAGTATGTGCCAGATAAATAAGTCAATAATAGCTAACAATTATTGAGCAACTACTTTGCATGAGACATTGTTCTAAACATTTAACTTGCATTGAAATATTTTCCTCGCCAAAAAAAAAAAACCACCATTTTACAGGTGAGTAAACCAAAGCACAGTCCTCTGTGTCAGACACCAAGTTATTACTGCAAAGTCATTGGCTTGTTTAATTCCACACAGCATCATGAGGTAGGTAACATTTTACCCATTTTTCAGATGAGGACAGCAATGCCATGGGAAATGAAACAACTTGCCCAAGGTCACACACTCTACCCGAGACAGAGCCAGGGTGCAAACCCCATCCATCTAAGGCCAGGATCCAAGCTCTTCTTACCCAGGTGCTGGAGAACCTGGGAGAACTCAGGGGTTAGGATTGGCTTAAAGGGGAGAAATCCTTCCAAGAGCAAAACATCTGTGTTTCTCATGTTTTCCTTTTGGTTTATATCTGAAACTGTTCTGACCTAAAGCTCCCCTCATAGTGGGCACAGTAAAGTTGGTGAAGACACCAGTCTCTGGCCCCGAACCATTTGAGGGAGAAGGAAGAACAGCGAAAAGACCCTCCCTCAGAGCCTTCAAGAATGGGAGGACAGGGGACAGGCCCTTGAGCAGCCCCTGTCACCAGCAGCATGGTGTCCCCTCCCAGCTCCCCCATGGGGCATTTGCCACCTTTGGGCATGGGGACGGGAGCTGACAGGGAGACAGACCCAAGGTTTAAGCTGACCCAGTATAACTGATGCCAACCCCCAGGTTCTTCCCACTGTTAAAATGAAAAAGTGTGCTGTTGTAACTTGGCTGTAAAGTTTGAGTGTGATCTTTTGAGGCAGCAGGGGGAGAGTGTACATGGCATTCCACATGCAGGAGACCAGCTTGAGCAGAATTATGGAGACAGAAACAAGAGTGTTATGTGCAGAAGACAGAAAACCAACCTGAGGTGCAACAAAACAGCAGCAAGCACTAACCTTGTGTCAGGAGACCTCAGTCTCAGGTCTAGAAACCATCATGGTCATCACGGGTCTTGCACGGGTCTTGGAGGTCACCCAGTCCCACCCTCTGGCTCTATCGAAGACACAAGGTCTTTCCTCAGGCTGGAAAGAGAGAAAGCTAAGACCTAATAGGTCAAATCTCTGTCACAAATGACACTAAAACACTGGCTGTAAGAGCACAATGCTGGCCCTACCCAAACTGGCCAGCCCAGCCCAGACCAAACCAGAGCAGTTGCAGGAGCAAAAAACGCTCTCCAGCTCCCACGCTAGAAAGGACAAGGTTGGCACTACTGAGCCTCGACCAGGTGCCAGGCACAGGCCTGGGCAACTCACCAAAACACTGGCAGCTTCTTCTCCAAGTTACAGGTGGGAAGACTGGGGTTCAGCCATCTGTTCAAGGTTAGAACCAAAGCTGTGTGATGGAACCAGGATTTTAATCCAGGTCTTTCTGATTCTAAAGTCTTAGCTTTAAAGTGCCCTTCTCAGGAATACCAGTCATTTCCTCCCAGACCTGGACACCCTCTCTGGGAACTCCTGAGAGAGAGGGCTCTCTCCCAAGCAAGCAAATGTTGAAAGTGCATGGATTAGGTTTCAGGCTGCTCAGGAGAGCACACAACATGCTTGTGCTCCGTGGCCTCCTCGAATCCTCCCTGGCCTGTTGTGTGGATAAGGCAGTTGAGGTGTGGAAACAGGAAGCAAGCCAAACCAGGCCCCTAGCAGGTGTGTAGCCTGCTAGGTCTACATACCACCCAGGGTCAAGGCCGACTGAGTTACCTGCCCTGGGGATGGTTGCATCTAACCATGAACAGGAAGCGCTGAGCCAAGGAAGCACTGAGCCAAGGAAGCACTCTCTAAAGATGGAAACTCACAGAGCATGGGGGCAGTGGTATATAGTATTTTGCAAGCAGGGGCAGCTCCAAAATCTCAATATCTGGGTCTGCAGAAAGACTGGCACTGCCACTGGGTGACCCTGGGGGAGGAAGGACCCTGAGTGTCATGTCAGCACCCTAGTCCAGCCATTGTCACCTCTAGCTGAGCTACTACTCCCAACACCCCTCCCCATCAAATCTGATCCTGTCCCTCCCCTGTCTAAAAACCCTCCAGTGGCTCTCCACTGCCCTCAAAATAAAACCCTTTACTTGTGGCTGTACAATGTGGCCCTGTCCACCTCACCCCACCCCAGCCTCTCTGCTCTCACACCATGCTGTCCTACCAAAGTGGACTTCACCTAGTTGCTTGAACTTACAGTGCCCCCCAGAAGCCCTGGTCCCTTTGCCGGGCCTGCTCCTGCCCAGCCTCAGCTCTCATCTAGCTGTGCACTTCTCCAGATGCTCCCCCGACAGCTTAGCCCAGGCCAGCTGCCCCCATGGTGAGCCCCTGTCGCCTGCCCTACCACTGTCATCACCACCCCTGGGCTTACCACTCCCTGGTGCCCATTTAATATCTGTCTCCCCCACAAAAGAAGCTCTGGGGGGTAAAGATCCTCATTAACTGGTCCACCACTCTATCCCCAGCACCTAGCACAAATAGAGTGATATAAGTTTGGGGACAGCTCCATAAAATAGTTGTTGAATGAATGAACAAAGCAAAATATCATTCATTCATCAAATGTCTCCATTCCTCCTCTAGGTCTAGGGCCTAAAAAAGCAATCCCTAAAGTGTGTTCAGGGAGTGTGCTGAGAAAGGAGCGGTAGAATTCCTACCGTACCCTGGGGACAGGGGGAGACATTGACCTGGGCCAGTCCCCACCTCCTCTCACCCAGGCCCCAGCCTCAGTGGCCATCACTGCTGGGCAGCTCAGGGTCTATTTCTTGGCCTCCTAAGCTCTGCCTGAGGCACAGACTTGGGATGGGGAGAGCTCAGAGCACTGTGGCCAAGAGCCAGCCACACGGTTCCCTAGGGGTCTCTCTCACCTGATGCACCAGGTGGCAGGGACTATGGGGAAGAGGATGGTGCATGTGCGTGTATGTGTGTGTGCGTGCAGGTATGCACACCCAGTCTGGCCATACTCATAACAACCCCAACACAGACCCTTGTATCTGCACAGTCAGGGAGGAAGGAGGGCCTGTGTTTTTCTTCTGCAGACGCCCAGTGACCCAAGCAGCTGGCCTATGGACAAATTGCAGAAATCAGGCCCTGGCCTCCCTCTAGCCAGTGCCCCCAAAGTGCCCACTCTGCCTTCCTCAGGCTTCAGGCCTAGCAGGATATGGCTATAATCCCTGCCCTTGCTCAGGGTGTGGGTGAGGGTGCTGAGGGTGCTGATTCTCCTGACTCTGTCCCTGCCCAGAAGGCTTGGCAATGGCTGCAGGGGTCTTCCACCAGCAGTGCCTGCCAGGCGTCCTTCCCCACAGCCCCAGTTCTGACGGTTGGGGTAGCAGCTCCCTCCCCTCGTCCCTTCTTACCTGAAGGTGGTGACAGCTTCCCTCCCATTGTGCAAGTCCCAGGGTGCTTCCCTCTCCCTTGCTGGTTTCTCTTAACCCACTTGAACCTTGCAAATAGTCCCTTTCAACCTCCCTTCACTCACCCCTTTGCAGGGTGTCACCTTGTTTTTCTCAGATACAGATTCCAAAGAGGTACCAAGTCCCTGCCCTTGAAAAAGCTGGAAAGAACATTAACAGCCTCTCCAACCTGGCCCCATACCCTCCAGAATCCTCTGCAGGAGGATAAACTTCCCTTTCATGGAGGACAGCACAGCAAGGAGGCTAAAGAAAATGCCTGCCAGGGAACCAGCACCAGGCCCTCCAAACGCCCTCACTCCATCATCCCGTGCTCCTTCTCCCTTGCCCTGGTGGGGGTGGCATTCCAGCTCACACTGGGGGGGCTGAGCACAATGGAAATCAATCTGACACCACCACACTCCCCTTTAACTCAGAGGCTCCCACCCTAGGTCCAGGGGAGCAAGGCAGTCCTCGGTGTCCCTCTAAAACAGGTCGTACCTGTTCACACACACACAGACACATGCACACACATATTGACACACATGTACACATACCCATGTACATGCACATACACACAGTCTTAGCCCACGTGTATTTAAAAAACACACCAAGTCCTCCTTTCGACCCTAAGCCACTGTCTCTAAGGAGAGCGTATGGCCCAGTGGGCCTCCTCTATGGGAGGGACAGAAGGAAGGAGCAGATCCAGCATTTCAAAGACTCTTAGAATGGATCAACAAAAAAGCCCCGTGAG
The DNA here is from genome assembly GCA_023783475.1 of Daubentonia madagascariensis. Lineage (NCBI taxonomy): Eukaryota > Metazoa > Chordata > Mammalia > Primates > Daubentoniidae > Daubentonia > Daubentonia madagascariensis. Next base: position 18,208,626 of record JAKFHU010002573.1, on the reverse strand, counting down.
CTCCTTTAACCCAGCATTACCCAGCAAGTGTTCCAGCAAACATGATTCACTGAGACGCTCTGTAAATAATAAAATCCCACAGTGCAGGGAGTTTGGGCAACAGAGCACACCTCACCATCCTCTTTCTGAGAGTCACAAACCACACTGGCGTATCGAGACTGAGAGGTCCTGAAGCAAAGGTACCTGTTAAAGGCTGATTAACCCAGCATTTCACCAGAGAGATGGAAGATAAATAGTGACAGATAGATAATGCAGATAGATAATATAGACTTTTCAGTTTAACTCCACGGAACACACTTTCTAATAACACTACACCAACCACTTTCATTTTATAAATGAAGAAACAGGGACTCAGAGAGGGGTTTGCTCAAGGTCACATAGCTGGTAAAAGGCAAAACTGGGACTAGAACTCAGGGCTCCTAACACCTAGGTCTAGGCTCTTTCCAACAGGTCCCTTTTTGTGTATTTAACTCTAAATCCCAGGATTTCTGGTAATCAGAGAGATCAGTGCTATTTCTAAAACAAACCCCAGCGCTGTGAATGCACTGAATGACCTCACATGGCTTCCCCCTCAGGCACACCCTCTGCTGAAGAAGGTGCCCTCTCCTGCACCCAGAGTCCCAGGCCCACTGTGGGGGGTGGTAGGGCCCAGGGCAGAAGATGAGGGCTGGCTTGGCATGGGGCCCTGGCTCTAGAAAGAGCAGGGGCCTGGGTACTTGGATCCTGCTGTGCTACTTGAGTCAGGGAGGTAGGCGTCCTAACAGGTGTCCCCAAATGAGGACAAGATCTTGACATGCCATCCCCAAGGACCAGATTGGAGAAATGAAAGCTGAAGTCTGACCTGTGCCTGGGTGCCACTGTCCAGGCCTGGCACTGGTCCCACAGGGTCCAGCTGCTAGAACCAGAGCTGCCCTCCCTGCCCCACCCCCCACAGCCAAAGCCTGGGCATCCCAATTCCTGCATCCTACCCATGAGCTCCCAGCCACGGACACCCCTCCCTCACTGCACACTCACAGTGCAGACACCCATTCCCCCCAGTGGACCCCGGCATTCACTCCCACACCGCACTGTCACTGTGTATGGCTATTCAGTTCTTTACACAGGCACAGCCTGTCTCCCCATTCAGCTCCACAGCTTCCAGAGGGCAGGGACAGGCCCTAATCTCTGCTAACTCCCACAGGGACAAGTGGTGGGCTTTGCACAGTGTGTACAGGAAAGGAAGAGGACTGCCTCACAGTGCCTGGCATGGGGCTTGACACAGAGCAGGCCCAGCGGGGTTCATTAGCAACTCACCATATCCAACAACAAAGCAGAATTCGTGTTGGGTGCATAGGGCCTCAGGCCAAAGGTCATGGGGAGTAGTAGGCTCAAGGGACCCTGGCATGCTACACAACCAGCCAGATCTTCTGGTCTCAGGTAACCTCATCAGTACAAGGTGGGAGTTGAGGGTCACTCCCGGCCCTAAAACAGATTCAATCATGGAATCATGGGGAGGGGAAAGCCTAAGTCACATTTTCATCTTTCTCTCCTCCAGCCCTTTGGCCTAGAAAAAATTGAACAAAGCCTGGGGAAGGAGGTTGTGCTTGTACCCAGGCTCCCCTGGGGCACTACCCTGTCCCCAACCCAGAGCATTTGCAGGAGTTAATCTGGCAAGACACACTTCAGACCCAAAAGCCAACGGCTTTTGATACCCCAACCAAAGTTCCGTACAATAGGAGATTCAGCCACAAAGACAGACCCTGCTGGCTCAGATCATCAGGACCAGATGCTTCAGACAGGAAGCGGTGGGGTTATGGTTTCCGCTCCTGCTCTTCAGGCTAAGATCCCTGCGGGAGCCATCTCTCCTCCTCAGTTCCCCTCCCCACCCCACACCCCTGCAGACTGTTGCTTGAGCCCTTTGCAACAAACAGTGATTCCTACTGTGAACTCAGATACCCAGCACCACACCTGGGCTCCAGCCCTCTCTCCCCCTCTTCCCCCAGGCTCCATCATCTCTGAGGCTTCTCTGCTGCTGTATGGCAGGCAGGGGGACATGATACCGGAGCCCCCTCCCGGTGGCACCACGGCCCACACTTTCCTCCTTCCCGGGCAGCAGGCCTCTGGGGGTGGAGGCAAGGCAAACACTTCCCCACAGACAGGGCAGAACAGAGAGAGTCAACAGCGTGCAGTGTTTGTATCTGCTCCTGTGGCTGGGACGTGGCAGGGGCTGGGGGCCTGCCAGGCTTTCCTATTGTCTGGCACTGTTTGCCTTTGGGGCGTTGGGTGCTCTGGAGTGGGGAGGGAGCAGAGAGGCTCCCTCTCTGAGGGGCGGGGCTGGGGAGCAGGCCACAGCGCCAGACCAGGGAGCCAGCCTTGGTGCTGCAGGCCAGGAGGCTGGTCTATGAAGCCTCCAGCAAGGGTCACCAGAGCCAAGCGCCTGCCCACCCTCCTGTCTGCAGGCTCAGAGGCCCCAGGTGATGGCCGGAACTCCTCACCCCCTCAGAACCACTGTCTTCACTCTCCCAGGCCCCTCAGCGCCCAGATCACTTCTCAGGGGTCCCCACCCGCCCGCCCTCACAGACACACACACCCGCACCACACCAAAGAAGTTAAAGAAGATGAGATGCTGCACGTGCTGCCCCCAGGGTGCAAAGGACCTGCTTCCAGGGGGCATACAGAGCTGGTCTGCGCGCATGTTACAGGTGCTGGGCTTATGCAACCTGCCCTTCCCCAAAACCACAACCTGACACTTGTGTCTGCCCCTCAAACCCCACTCCTCCATGCACAATCAGTGCTGCGTCTGACTGTATGCACAGAACTACTACATACCTGCTCAGCTGCTTCCCCGCTGAGGCAGCCAGGGCCAGAGCACTGTCACCCAGAGCAGCAGGATCCTGAACAAGTCACTTCCTCTTGGACCTGCCTCCTCTTCCAGCAGATGAGGAGTTGGATTCCTGGATCTCCAAGTACCCTAACCATAATATGAGGACCTTACAACCTCCTAGACTGCAGGGCAGACTTTGATCTTACAGCAATGAAGCAAGAAGGATGTATGGCTTTGGCCAGAGACAATTTGAGTCACCAACTAATGCATGGTTCTATTTAGAAGTCTATACCACACTTTGTGCATATACCACACTATGGGGTATAAACTACATGTATATTATCACATATTAAGGTGTGATACACATTTTGGAGAATATTCTGCACCTTGTGCATATACCACACTTTGGAGTAGGTACACACTTTGAGGTGTGTGTATATATACATTAGGGCATATAGACACCGGGATATGTACACATTTTGTGTATATCTACATACTTGGGATACATCCCTCACCTCGTATATACAGCACACTTTGCATAGAGACTTCACTGCTCAGAGCATTCTGAGAAGTGTCAATGCTGTAAGTCTGGAAAGGCTCTGGAGTTAAGAGTACAGACCCTGGAGCCAGATAAAGCTGGACAAAGTGCATTTCCACCACTTGTCTTCAACCTTGAGCAAATCACTTGCCCTCTGAGACTCAGTTTCTTCACCTGTAAAATGGTGATAACAATAGAACTTACTCATAGGGTCCTGGGGAAGATTGAATGAGACAATGCCTACAACAGATTCACCACCATGTCTAGTACATGAGAAACACTTAGTAAACGGTAGCTTTGTTATTGACTGCACGTTTAAAGGTGAGTATTTTGTAATGTACATGTATTTTTTATTTTTAAAAAAATACATAAAATCAGATGTTCCCAGAGTCTTAAAGCTTTTGAAAACTCAGATAACAGACAGGAGGACCATTTTTTTTTTTTAAATTTTTTATTAAAAAAAAATCCATTGTCATTAGCAACATGTGCTGACATTAGTTTTTCCTTAGTGAAATAAGAGCCTTGAATTGTCTGTGTCTAAAACATGTAGAAACGCAGATGTAAACACAAGGTCTCCACCCTCCTCCCCTGACTCTGGCAGTCGATCAATGACACGATCTCAACCAGAGAAGCAGGGAGCGGGGAAAGACAACACTTTGATACCTAAGAGCTCTGGGGGCAGGAAGCGTACAGTCTGGCAGGCTCATTTGTCTTTCCACACTGTTTACCTTGGGCAAGTTGTATCAGGTTTGCTTCTTCCACATAATTTCCACTCCTTTGTGTCTAAAAACAGCAGCTAAAAGATTTCCCCGTAGTCAGCGCTTTCAGGGAGGAAGGGGCGCACATACATACAAGATAGAAACATACATATTCTTCTTCAAGCAGTGGCCCTGCAGGGAGAAAGGGGGCACCGGAAAGAGACGGTTTTAAAGTGAGTTACTGGGGCGACCGGTGCATCAGAGGATAATGGCTTTATACACAGGGCTGATGCAAGGCGAGGAAAGGTTCATTTACTTCTGTGTTGGTCCATCATTATAATATTTACATAGGAAAAGGCAATTATGCTGTTAGGCACAGGAAAAAAATGGACAGAAATCTTTTCCCTGTCAGGAAATCTCAAAGCAAGTCACCAGTTGCTGGTGAAAAGGACACAGAGGGACATAACACCAGAAGAGGGATTGCATTGCAAAGGGGCTTGGCCTGAACCAGATGCTGTGTCTGCCTGGAGGGCATATCTCCGAAGGCCAGGATTCCACTATCAAAACCAGGGCCAACCGACATTGGGGACCCCCGGGTGTACTATCAAAAATAGTGTATATTTACAGTGGGGGGTTGGGGAGGGTGGGCAGGGCTGCCCTAATTGGTTTTGTTTTTATTTTTAAACAGTGCTAGGGTGAGGGGGAATTAGCCAGAGCTAGGTAACTCCCATTCACTAGCCCCTTGTAAGCCATGCCCTCTGTAGTCCGGGGCTTGCTCTGAAGAGCTGTGAGGGCTAGACCAGGAGAGAGGGTGAAAACACCTTTAGGAAACAATACTGATTAGGGACGGCCCACCAAGAAGCTAGCTCCAGGTCAGGAGCGGCCATAACAACAATTGGTTCCAGCCAGAATTTTTCCCTTGTAGGAACAGCAGATTCACGCAGGAGGCCACAGAGCAACCCCCAAGTCAGGAAACGCAGAGTACGCAGGACCTGGGTTTCTGAGTGCTGGGGTTTGCGTAGACGCGCCCCTCCTCGATGCCGGTTGTCTGTGGTCGGCGCGAGTCTACGCGGGGCACGAGCAGAGAGCTCACACGATCCGCTTCCTGTCTCCGCGGCAGAGGATCTTCTTGAAGGCGCGGCGGAAGTCGTGGTTGAAGATGGTGTAGATGACCGGGTTCAGCGAGCTGTTGCAGTAGCCGAACCAGAAGAAGAACTTGAAGAGTGTGCGCGGCACGGAGCAGCCCACGGCCGTGAGCGTGTAGGTGAAGAAGAAGGGGAACCAGCACACCACGAACACGCCGATGACCACGGCCAGCACGAACGTGAAGCGCTTCTCGCGGTTCTGCCGCCCGCGCCAGCGCGACGCCTTGGCGCCCCCGCCGCGCTCCTCCCCCGGCCCGGCCGCCTGCGCCCCGGCCCCCGGCGCCCCGGGCCCGCGCCGCGGCAGGCTGTCCCCGGGCTTCACCTGGCTGGCCCGGGCCTTGCCCTTGGCCCGGGGGCCTCGCTCGGGTCTGCGGGGCCCCGGGGGCCGCTCGGCGTGCTCGGACGACGAGCTCTCCTCCAGGTCCAGCGCGTCGCCGTCGCGCGGCCCGGCCGGCGCGGGCTCCCCAGGGGCGCCGTTGAGCTGGGTGGGCAGCGGCTCGGCCTCCGCGCCCGCGAGGCCCGCGCCGCGCTCCGGGCTCAGGCCGTTGGGCCTACGCTCGGCGCCCCCGGGGAGCGCGGCAGCGGCGTCCGGGCCCCGGCGGCTGGGCGGCACGCGGGTGCGACGCTTGGCGATCTGGTAGATGCGCACGTAGACCAGGATCATGATGAGGCAGGGCGCAAAGAAGGAGCCGATGCTCGACGAGATGACGTACCACTTCTGGTCGTTGATCTCGCAGCGCGGCTCGGCCGGCTGCTGGCCGCCACCGCTGCCCTTCTTCTCGATGGAGATGAGCGGCGGGAAGGAGATGACGGCCGAGATGACCCACACGGTGACGATGATGGCCTTGATGCGGCGCGGCGTGCGCTTCAGGTTGTACTCGATGGCCTGCGTGATGGACCAGTAGCGGTCCAGGCTGATGGCGCACAGGTGCACGATGGACGACGTGCAGAAGAGCACGTCGAGCGCCAGGTAGATCTCGCACCACGCCTTGCCAAGTACCAGTAGCCCATGACCTCGTTGGCCAGGGAGAAAGGGATGACGAGCGTGGCCACAAGAATGTCGGCAGAGGCCAAAGACACCAGGAAGAGGTTTTGGGGCGCCTTGAGCGCGCGGCTCGTGAACACAGCGATAATGACGAGCACGTTGCCGAACACAGTGAGCAGCATGAGCAGGCCGGCCAAGCACACCAGCGTCAGCGTCACCTGCAGGGAGTAAGGGGTGGGCCGGGCGCCGCCCCCCGGCGCCTCGGTCCCGTTCCAGCTCGCGTTGCCCGCGTCCGGCTGCAGGGAGCCCATGGGCGCAAAGCTGCCCTCGGCCAGCGGCTGCTCCTGGCGGAACATGAACACGGACGCCCGCTCGCCCGGGCCTGCTGCCAGCTGCCTTCCGGCCCGGCACCCGTGGGTCCTCCTCTTCCTCCGGCGCCCCGCTCGCCCCGCCGCGGCTCACATAGGGAGGGGGCCGCAGGGAGGCCGGGCCCAAGCTGGGGGACGGCTAGCGGCCCATGGGCCCGGCTCCGGCGAACGGCGCCCGGCCTGCGCTTCGGACGCTGCCGGTGGGCGCCTTCCCGTTCCAAGCTCCTAAGCACAGCCAAGTTTTATTTCTAAGCGGCGGGAGAGAGTAGGGCGAGCCGATGGATAAAGAGAGATTTATTCTTCAAAAAGGGAGAACAAAAATTATCGGTGGCCTGATAACTTGGAAGGGTGACAGGAAATTATATATATGACTCTTGAGCCTGAGCGAAAACAAGAAGTCTTACCGTATGCGGGGCCCGCCCCCACCCCGGGAGGCAGCCGAGGGGTGTTGGTGCGGGCTCGGGGTCCTATAGTCTGTCTCCTTATATCCCCGAAGCGATTACTGACTCTCTCCTTTCCCCCAGACGCTGCGGTGCGGCTCGGGCCAGGGAGCCCGAGGCCAGGGCGCCGACTCTGCCGCCTCTCGGAGCGCCGCGGGACTTCCAAAGTTGCGCGCCCTGCTGCGGCTGGGGCGCAGCGCGCGGAGCTCCGGGGCGGCGGCGGCGGCGGCGGCGGCGGCTTAAGGGGTGTGGGGGCCGCATGAAGGCGCCCCCGTCCTCAAGCGGGCCGGGGCAGGTGAGCGATCGGCCCTCCAGGAGCCGCGGCCGAGGCAGGGGGTCTCCTGGGCGTTGGCCCAGTGGGCGCCGAGCGCGGCCGGACAGGCTGGGGTCCGAGGACAGCGTGAGTTGGGGCAGGAGCGCAAGGCTTGGGGTAAGAAGGCGCTGGAATGGCCGGGCGGCGGCGTGCCGGCTGCTGGGCGTCTGCACGAAGCCAGAGCCGCTGCTGCTCCGCTGCGCTCACGGTGGACTCGTTTTATAGCCCCAGGATCAAGCCGGCGTTGCCGAGCAGCCAGCGTCAGCCCCCACGTGGGAAGCCGACCCTCCCCCGCCCCTCGCGCCACCTCTCCGCCAGTCTAGCGCCCGCGCCCAGCGCCGGACCCCAGGGAACGTTGTCCTCCTGGCTGGGCAGGCCCTTTGGAGAGGCAGGTACCTTAAGCGAGGGGCTTAAAGCGAGAGCCCGGGAAGTGGGGAGCTGCCCCTGCTGGGAGCTGGCTGTGCAGCTCCGGACCCGCCCAGCAGAAAGCAGTGGGCACCCGTGAGTGCCCCTATCGAACTGGGTCCTGGGAGGAAAGAATGGCGGGGAACCCGAATCGGGAGAAGCAGCCTCCGGTATGGATTGCATACGGAGCAGCCCAGCCCCGGGCCAGGCCGCCTCGGTCCGCAGGTGCTCCTGGCGGCCGGGGCGAGAGGGGTCCTGGAGAGGGAGGAAGGCGTGGGTACACATCGAACTGCTAGGCGGAATGGGCAGTACCCACGGGGGAGCGGGACAGACCAGAGTTCAGACGTCTGTCCTCTCTGCTTGGGGAGGAAGCGGCCACGTGTCCTCCCAGCCGCGGAGCTGTCTGCGAGACACGCGGGTCCCGGGGTCTGGACCGCGCCCCCTTAGACCGCGGTGGGGAGGGGTCCTGAGGCACAGGCCGCGCGCCTCGGCAGAGCGAGGGCGCACTGACACCTGCTGGCCGCTGGTCGTCACGGCTGGAAAACGACCCGGCGCTTCTTCCCGTTTCTTCGGTCCTCTGCCCACAGAGCCTTCTCCTATCTCAGGACAAGTTTGGGTCTAAACTCAGGAAAGGAAAACCAAGGTTTTAAATTTCTATTTGTCATGTTTCAGAAATCTTCCTACAGCAGATACTCTCGTATGTCTACCCTTGGCGGGAGTGGGGATTTGTCTAATAAAGTCACATCAGGAAGGGCTCGACAGGCACTGCAGCCCAAGACTGGCCTCCCAGCCTGCACCTGCACCTGCACAGCCCACCCTTCCTGCAGATCGGAGAGAGGCCTGGATCCTGCCTCTCTGGTGCCCAGCTCTGCCTGCTGGGAACCATCATGTCTTTGTAGAGGCACGAAAGCTAAACTCACTCCCTACCCCACCCCCATTCAGAGGCACACACACCATCTTTCAGTAAGGGGAGGGTGCTGGCCAAGGAAGAGATAATGTTTTCCATGTTCTCTCTAATAAGAACAGTACGGGGGTGGGGTGAATGTCAAGTTTTTCCGTGTGTGTTAGATGTCCTATGATAGCTGTTAACAGTCACTAGAGTACCAGCTTGCACTGTGCTGTCTCCACTTTTCAAATGAGCAGCAAGCAGTTTAAGGTAAAGCCCAGGAGGATAGGAAATGTCAGAGGAAAGAGAGTAGACCTAAAGAAAAGTTGTCTTATTTAAGGAACCACCCAACCAAAATACCTTATGTCTGTCACCTAAGCTGGAATTCCAAGGATTGAACAGACTGCCTTTCTGTGCAGCCAGGTGCAGTCTCAAGGTCTGGCTGGGGGCTGGAGACTAAATTAAGGGCCTCGAGCATTACCTTCCATTCCAGCTGATGTCTACAGCCCCCAGGAGTAATACAATTATTGATGCTGCTGTTTTTTTGTAGGTAGTCTCAAAGTCTGTTCTTTCCAAAGTATTCCACAGATACCTCATTTGACTTAAGTACTTTTATCTCCTAGTCTTTGCCCCACTGGAATGACCTCCCTTCCAGTCTTAGTTCTAAGGGGCATTTCTAATACCCCCTTCTGAAAACTCTAAAGAAAACTGAGAAGACAGAATTTCCTCCCTGTTAGTGCATCATTTCCCACCTTCTACACAAGTCTGTGCTCTGAGTCTCTTGGCAGGGGGCAGGGATGTTGCCAGAAGGCTCAGCTGGAAATATGGCTACACTCATTTTTGCACAGCAACCAGGAGCCCCAAACCTCAAGTGTGAATGCTAAGAGAGACAAAAGTCAAAGTCCATGGCAGTCTGGGGTTTGTCATGTTGCTCACAGGACTCAGGGACTGAGTCTTGGGAGACCATCACTTCCCAGCTCCCTACCAGCTTCTAACACACTGCTTTCCTTCCTATCTAATTTCAGAAGCAAACAGTGAAATAAAAACAAAGTCTACAGTGCTTTCCTTTCTTGAAATTTCTGCTACTAGCCTGTGTTTGACACCTCTTGTCACATTTTCTAAATGCTTCCCAAACAGCCAGCTGGTTTCTTAATTCCCGGATGTGGAGTCTTTTCTTCTAAAATGGAAATGAGTCTTTCAAGAAGCAAGAGACCCTGAGGCCAATACACAACAATTAATAATAATAACTGCTGCCTTTTGTTAAGTACCATGAAGTGTACATCACATGCAAGGCTATATACAGAGCCCCTTCATACACAGAGTTCTTCCTCCTGTCACCTCCTTATCACCAAGGGTTCTGCCTCCTTAGTTTGCCACGCAGGGTATCTGAGCTTTGAAAAGCTACATGGACATCACTAATTTTTGCTAGCAGATTTCATGCTGTGCTAGCTGAGTGAGACAGTGCTGAGCAGGGAGACATCCACAAAGACAATAATTCTCAACCAGGCCTGTATATCAGCATTGCCTGGGAAGATAAAATACACTTATCCGTGCCCCACCAGGGAAATTATGATTCATCAAGTCCAAGGTGGGATGCAGTGTATGTATTTTAACAGAGCTCTTTGGGAGATGCTGACGTGACACTCTGCAGAAGACTCGCCACCCAAAGCAATAAATCTCAGCGGTGGGCAGGAAAGATAAGCAAATGCCCTGGTGGAGGCAGGAGGGAGTGTCAAAATTACCTGGGGACTTTGATGAAGCCTTTCCTGAGCTAGAAAGGATGGGCCTCAGATTGAGAATCACTGCCCTGGGCCAGTGGGACTGTTAGGACGGTGTCACAGCCCTCCAGGGAGCTGGGGCAGAGCGAACCATGGAGAGCCACTGTAAACATGGACGTTGGCTTTGATGGCCTGAGGAAGAGTCACCTCTGTGCACACAAATGGGGGTCTATTGTTATTTCTATTATTAATAAAAATAAATACTATTTATTAGCACTGACCACATACCAGGCATAACAATGAGCAGTTTATGTACTATATGTTATTTTATATAATTTTCTAAACAATCCTATAACATAGATATTATCTACCTTTATAGATGGGGAAAACAAGGCAAAAGGCTAAGTAGACTGTGCAGCTAATAAGTGGTAGGGTCAGACCCAGACCCCATGTTTCCTGACTGTAAGCCTGACAAGTTTTCTAACTCCCTTACTGTGAATCTCTGCCTTCTAGCACACTGCCAAAGGGGAACCTGCAGGAGGTTCATGGGAAATGAGCGCATTGACAAGTTGACAAATCCTCCCTGTCTCCCTGTCCTCCCAGTCCATTCATGGCTACTAGAGCAGGACAGTTTAGGGCTAGATGTATTCCTTCCTTCCACATCTGATGCAGCATCAAGCACACTCTATGTGAGACTGAACATTTCCCAGCAACCAGTCTGATGGAGAGCAAGCACTGCACTAATGGTTGGGCAACCCCTGAATCGCCGGCTTCCCCTTGGTAGAAGCAACTTCTCCCTCTGATGGGTGCCATATATATTTTACCATAGCTTGGATGAACTTTTATTGGTCTGGCTTACCTATTCTTTTGTACGAATGTCTAGCAAGGGGAAAGAACTGTCCTTTTCATCTCTGTATTCCCAGAACACATCTAAAACAGGCTTTTTTAAAAAGTCATATTTCTGGAACCTACCCCTTGAAGATTCTGATTCAATAGGATGAAGATGAGGCCTGGCACTTGCATTTTTAACAAATACCTGAGTAATTCAATAAATACCAAAATATAAGACACACTAGCATGGATACTTGACAAATGCTTGTGTGAGGAATGAATGAGTGAATAAATGGATTCTACTTACAATGAAGCTACCAAAGAGGTAAGAGGCCCAGAAGTCAGTGGCTAAAATGGCTAGCATTTCATTACAAAATCAGGATTTAGTTGAGGTATCTTAACTAGTTCAGGGATACAGGTATAGAATTCTCTTATTCATTCTCTCTCTCTCTCTCTCTTTTCCTAAAAAGACATGTAAGTAGAGGAAGATTTTCTATTTATAACTATCAGCTAGGCAATTTATCAATAAATGAAAACTTCTCAAGCTAAATAATCTGTTTGTCCTGGGATTATATCTGAAATTAAAGTGTCAGGCAACACCAAAATTTGCCTTGGCATCTCTGTCTTACTTTGATGGCAACTTCATCTAACCAGAAGCAGGTAGCTGGGTGGAGTAAGTATTAAGTATTAATTGCTTACTTTTTTTTTTTTTGAAGACTCGCCTAAGAAAAAAACATGACCCATTAGACTGGACTCCTAGGCTATGACAAAACCGTCACAAATAGAAGATAGCCACACACCCCCACAGACACAGACTGTACTTAAATACACACTCACCCATCTGAACATCAGGAGCAGGTGGAGAACACAATGTTCCCACTACTGCCATGCCACACGCACAGCTGGAACCAAATGCTGCAGGAAGCTACAAACATCTGCCTACTCACCATTGCTGACAAGGGGAAAGGGTAGAGTCACTAGGAGAAAATCTCTTGCTTCCTCTGAACTATTATTTAATTCCTCCACCTTGTTGTACCTGTGCTGGAGCCTTTGTCATCCCACTGTTATCGAAGCCAAAAGCAAAGCATCAACCCCAGGAGTGAGGAGCTGCCTGATTCACACCTGCCACGTTCCTCACCACTGACTGCCACAACAGCCTTGTTCTACTCACAAAAACAAGTGGCAAATCCCACCACCACCTTCATCTCTTTCTAAAATGCTAGCCCATCCTATCCCCACCTGGAAAATTAAGCCAGGTGTTTTTTTAATCTCTGCAGGGTCCTCTGGCCAAGACCAAAACCAAAAAGACAGCAGTTGGTGCCAGGATCAACTCTACCTTGAAGATGCCAAGGAAGGCTGGGCTCCCAGCTGGCCCTTTACTGCTGCCCCACCCTGCAGGGCATGTTTGTGCTTCCACTAAAATGTGACTTTTGAGAGCTTGTGTGCACACACAAAGCTTAACATCACTTACCGCCATCTTCCAGTTCAGTCCTCACAAATAAGTGACCTTTCCCACCACATCCAGGTGAATTATCTGGCCTGCTTTGTCCAGAAGCATGAGGAAAAGCACACCTTGAGTCAGTTATGGTGATCAATGGCTATTTGTTCTCAGGTATAACAGATGAGCTACAGCCAATGGCCTTGGGTATAAAAGAGCTATTTGTCATCAGCATTAGTAAACATTCCATTAATCTAATTAGGTATAGCAAATCACCCTCCACATTTGCTCAAGGAAACTATGGAGACACAGTGCCTGAAACACACACACACACTCTTTAACATGTTAATGGCCATGTTAACTCACTCTAGTTTTGACCCCAGGGCCCATGAAGCATATATAAAATCTTATTTGTTGATGTTCTTATTGTTACAATTAAGAATTAAGAATTTAAGAATTAAATTTTGAATTTAATTTTGAATTAAATTTTAATTAAATTAAAATTTAATTTAATTTAAGAATTAAATTTTGACAATTTAATTCTAAAAACGTGGATTAAATGAATAGAAGTCAATAAATTTTGTTTTTCTATTTATGTTTACCTTTAAATTACACTGGAAGTTTTTATTCTATTTTCATAATAAAACACTGTGGCCCCAAGGAAAAGTATCTGGGTTTTCAATGTGTTAAGAGGTGGTGTGGCTATCACTGCTCCCTGGAAATGATCTCTCTTTTTTCCATTTTCCCTAACTGATGACACCAAGCACATACTCTTCCTTCCTAAAGGAACTCCTGCCTGACAGGTCACGGGAGGCATTCCAGAGAAGTCATTAAGAATCTGGGCTTTGGAGTAAGATAAACCTGGGTTCTGATCCTGCTTCTACCATTTAGTAACTATATTTACTTAACTTCTCTATACTTCAGTTTCCTCATATAGAAAATAGGGAAAATCGTTTTACACACCTCATGCATATCCTCAAATGAAGATTAAATGTGTGAATACGTGGAAAATACATAACAGAGTGTTGGGTTTAATAGGTGCTCAGTATACATTAGGTACATGTGTTTATTTGTTTGGCAATGCTTTCTCCTTTGTTCATCTGAATCTTCCCCAGACAGATGCAGTCAGATCCTAAGATCTGCCCATCTTAAAGGTGGTTAGTAAATTAGCATGAAAAATACAAATTAAAAACAAATAAAATGAAAGTGTGAAATTTGACTTTCATAGGTTTTTACAAGTATTTATTACATTCATGTGTGAGAGGCAAGGGAGTGGTAGAAATCAATGGTTTTGAACTGTTGATAATATGTGAGGAAGACACACTCACAGTTACTTACATTATTAGCTACCAAAGAAGAGGCACAAACACCAACGAAGTTCAGAGAACCAAGAAAGTTGGACTTCATAGGGAAAGCCCCCCAACAGGGTCAAGTGCTAAAATTTGTTGCAGATGAAAACTGGAAGTTACCTTCTTGGCAGGCAATTGAGAAGCAGGATTCATGCCTGTCTGTGATTTTGAGTCAGAGGTAGAGCTAGACTGGAGGTACAGAAAGGGCAGAAGGGAGTCAGAATGTCAAAGCTAATGGAACCTTGGATTAAATAGGATAAACAGGCAGATGCTGTTTCAGGGTGCTTTCTTTTGCAATTTGAGCCAACTCAAACTGGCTAAAATAGAACAGAAAAATGGATTGATTCACGTAAATGAAATTTATTTCAAGCCAGGGGCAGAGTTGGCTTTAGGCAAGGTTGATGCAGTGGCTCAATACTGCCACTAAAAAGGTGAAATCTGTCTCTGTCTCTCTGTCTCTGTGTGTGTGTGTCTCTCTCTCGTCTCCCCTCACGCCCCACCCAGTGGAGAAAAAGAGGATTAAGCAAATACACAGAGAGTAACAGATACAAGGAACCATATAATCCTCCCCCAAAAAAATATATGAGAAAGAAGCTGCCTTGGTTTCTCCCAGCACTCCAATTTCCAGATTTTGTTGTTATGAAGTTGAGATGGACCTCTTGTCCCTTGTTCTTGGCTTCCGTGAGATTCCACAGCCACACAACTACTTCCCTCTTTTAGTAGTTACTGAAAGTTACTTTTTACGTAGTTCAACCTCTTTGACTTTTACCTCACCACTCTGCCAGAGGGTGGGCTTAGTCATGCGGAACTGGGTGGCAGGGTCACAGGTAACCAAAACTTCAAAAGAACCTTGTCTTTCTGGCCACAGGAATGGGAAAGGGGGGTTCCTGGGAGGCCGAGAGTGCGTCGGGGAACCCAAAGAGAAGACCAGACGGCAGGCAGGCACAACCCCTAGGAGCCTTGTGTCTGAGGGGCCCGAGGCCCAGGCTCACCTGTGAACTGCGCATGGGTGGGGCCAACCGCGGGCAGCCCAGCAAAGGTTCGCACCCTGAACTTTGGAGATGCCAGCCCCAGAAGGAGAGATGAAACCTGTGATTTGAAACCAACTACTAGGTTGATTTCCTGTGAAAATAAACCCAATTTTCACAAGACCCAGAGTAATATTCATAATGTCCAGGATATAATCCAAAATTACTCAACATACAAAGAACCAGGTAAATGTCAGGGGGGAAAAAACAGATGTCCAACCTGAGATGTTAGAATCAAGTATCTGACAGAGTTTAAAGCAGCTATTATAACTAGGATCCAAGAGGTAAAGGTAAATACTCGTGAAATAAATTAAAAGACAGGAGTTCTCAACAAAGAAATAGAAACTATAAAGAACCAAATGCAAATTTTTGTGTTTTTTTATTTTTTTATTTTTTATTTCAGAGTATTACAGGGGCACAGATGTTTAGGTTACATGTATTGCCTTTGCTTTGCCCGAGTCAGAGCTACAAGCATGCCCATCCCCCAGATAGTGCGCTCTGCACCCCTTAGGTGTGAATTTACCCATCTGCTCTTCCCCCCTCCTACCTGCCCGACACCTGATGAATGTTACTTCCATATGTGGGCATAAGCGTCGATCAATTAGTATCAATTTGATGGTGAGTACATGTGGTGCTTGTTTTTCCATTCTTGAGATATTTCAAATGTAAATTTTTAAACTGAAGAAAAGTTATTTTAAGAAATTAAAACTCACTGGAAGGTCTCTGTATTGGTTTCCTAGGGCTGCCGTAACAAATTACTACAAACTGAGTGGCTTAAAATAATAGAAATTCATTCTCTCACCGCCTTGGAGGATAGAAGTCTGAAATCAAGGTGTCAGCAGGGCCACACGTCCTCAGAAAGCTTTAGGGGAGAATCCTTCCTTGCCTCTCCCAGCTCCTGGTAGCTTCTTGTACTCCTCGCCTTGTGGCAGCATCACTCCAATCTCTGCATCCCTCTCCACATGGCCTTCTTACCTCTATCCTTCTCCGTGTCTAAATCTCCCTCTCCTTTCTCTTGTAAAGACACTAGTGACTGGATTTAGAGCCCACCCTAAATCCAGAATGATTTCATCTGAGATCCTTAACTAATTACATCTGCAAAGATCCTATTTCCAAATAAGGTCATATTCTAAGGTTCTGGTTGAACATGAATTTGGAAGGAACACTATTCAACCCGTTGCAGATTCAATAGCAGAATAGAAATGATGGAGGAAATATTCAATGAACTTGAAGGTAGACCAATAGAAACACTAAAGGAAGTTGCTCAGTCTAAAGGGAGATGTACCAGAAGGAAACTTGGGACCTTAGGAATGAAGGGAGAATAACAAAACTGAGCAATGCTTGGTGTACTAGTTTGCTAGGGCTGCCCAAACAAAGCACTACACAGTGGGGGGCTTAAACAGTAGAAATTTTTTGTCTCATGCTTCTGGAGGCTAGAAGTCCAAGATGAAGGTGTCAGCAGAATTGATTCCTTTGAGAGCTGTGAGGGAGATTCTGCTCCATGCCTCTCTGCTCTTCTGGTGCTGTGCTAGCGCCCTTTGGCACTCCCGGGCTTGTGGACGCACCACCCTGATCTCTGCCTTTATCTTCACATGGTGTTCTCCCTGTGTGTATGTCTTTGTGCCCAAATTTCCCCTTTTTATAGGGATACCAGTCAAATTGAACTGGGTCCATCCTAATGAACTGATTTTAACTTGATTACCTCTATAAAGACCTTATCTCCAAATAATGACACATTCTGAGGTACTGGAGTTTAGGACTTCAACATGTCTATTTTTGGAGGACACAATTCAACCAACAACACTTGGGTAAATATAACAGAGGGTAAATATATTTTTCCTCATAATTTCTTGAAAGTATGATTGATGTTAAGATCAAAATTACAACATCTGGTAGGGCTTTCAATGCATACAGATGTAATGTATATGACAATTACAACATAAAGAGGGAGTGTAGAGGAATTTATATAATTTTGAGTCTTCTACATTTTTAATTTTTTCCAGCTCTATTGAATAAAAATTATATTTAAGGTGTACATCATGATTTTGATAGACATATACATTGTGAAGTGAGAACCACAATCAAGCTAATTAACGTATCCATCACCTCACAAAGTTAGAATTTTTTCCTTTTTGTGGTGAGAACACTTAAGGTCTATTCTCTTAGTAAATTTCAAGCATACAATACAGTATTAACTCTAGTCATCATGCTGTACATTAGTTACTCAGAAATTATTCATCTTGCATAACTGAATCTTTGTACCCTTGGACCAATGTCTTCCCATTTCCCCCACTGCCCAGTCCCTGGCAACCACAATTCTAATTTCTGCTTTTATGAGTTTAACTTTTTTAGATTCTACATATAAGTGAGATCATACAATATTTGTCCTTCTATGTCTTATTTCACTTAGCATAATGTTCCCCAGCTTCATCCAAAGGCAGGATTTTCTTCCTTTTTAAGGGTGAACAATATCCCATTATATATATAAATATATATATTTTTTATATATATATAAAAAATATGTATCATATATATGTCACTTTTTTACCCATTCATCTGTTAGCAGACTCCTTAGGTTGTTCCTATATCTTGGCTATTGTGGCTAATGCTACAAGGAACATGAGGGTGCAGATATTTCTTTGAGATACTGACTTTATTTCCATTGGATATATACCCAGGAGTGAATCATTTTGTAGTTCTATTTTTAATTTTTTTTAAAGGAAATGCCATACTATTTACCAATCTACATTTTATTTGAAGTGGTAAAATGTTAACTCTAAGAAGACTATGAAAGGTTGAAGATAATATATTGCAATCCCTAGAACAGCCACTAGAAAAATAATACAAAAATTATAACCAAAAAACAATATCAAAATTAAAATAAAATATAAAAAAAGTATTTGAATAATCCAAAAGAGACAGGAAAAGGGAAACAGAAGAACAAAAACACTAGTGACACACAGAAAACAAATAAGAAGTATAAACCTAAATCCAACCATACAAATAATTACATTAAAAGGAAATGGTCTAAACTCACCAATAAAAAAGGCAAGGATTACCAGATTAGATAAATAAAACAAGACCCAATTAGATGCTGTCTACAAGAAGCCCAATTTAAATATGACATAGATAGGTTAAAAGTAAAAGGCTGAAAAAAAGATATAGCATGCAAACACTAATCAAAAGAAAGCCGGAGGGGTTATATTACTATCAAAGTTGACTTCAGAACAAGAAAAAATAATCAAGGTAAAGAGGGATATTACCTAATAATAAAAGATTACATATGTCAAGAAAATACAAAAATCCTAAATGTGTATGCACATTAAAGAGCTTAAAAATACATTAACCAAAAATTGATAGAACTGAAAGAAGAAATAGACAAATCCACAAGTATAATTTGAGGTCAACACTCCTTTCTCAGTAATCAAATATAGAGATCCTGAAAAAAACTATCAACCAACTTTACCAAATTGACATTTATAGAACACTCCATCAACAACCCCAGAACACATACTCTTTTCTTTTTTAAAATTGTTTATGTTTAATTATTATGGGTACATAATAGTTGTATATATTTATAGGGTAATACAAACTCTTTCTAAGTGCACAAGGAATATTCATCAAGATAGACCATACTGGAAAGACACAGTAGTAACACTGTGTGTGTTAATGCATCATTTTCACAGCCTTTCTTTGTCTTTTATGACACATTTTTGAAGAACAGAGCTTTTGTAAAAAAAAAAAAAAAAAATAGAAGATTCTTCATTTTGAGTTTATCTTATATTTCCTCCTGACTAAATTCCAGTTATACAATTCCCTTCAGGAATACTAATATATGTGATATTGTGCCCTTAGCATATCACATCTGGAGTAACATGTCCATCTGCCTCTCCTTGGTGATGTTAATTTTGATCTAACAGTCAAGATGCTTATTGGACTTCTCCTTTTTATAGTTACTATTTTCTCCTTGCAACTCATAAGCAATCTGTGGAGACCCACTTTACAGTCATACAAATATCCTGCTCTTCATCAAAATTTCTCCCTAAATTTATCATCGGTGTTAGGCCATTTGCATTGATATAAAGGAAATACCTGAGGCTGGGTAATTTATAAAGAAAAGAGGTTTCTTTGGCTCACAGTTCTCCAGACTGTGTAAGCATGGTACCAGCACCTGCTTCTGGTGAGGGCTCCAGGGAGCTTCCAGTCAAGGCAGAAGGTGAAGGGGGAGGAGGTGTGTCACATGGGGAAAGCAGGAGCAAGAGAGGGAGGAGGTGGTGCCAGGCTCTTTTAAACAACCAGCTCTTGCGTGAACTAATAAAGGAGAACACACTCATTATCGTGGGGCACCAAGCCACTCATGAGGGACCTGCCCCCATGACCAAAACACCTCCCACCAGGCCCTACATTCAACACTAGGGATCAAATTTCAACATGAGATTTGGAGGGGCCAAACTTCCAAAACACATCATCATCCACTGGTGATTCTTCTTTGAACCAGTTTTTAAAATGATAGGTGAAAAATTATTCGCTAACCTTCAGCAGTCTCTCCTTGCTTACCAGTTTTTGGCATTCCATAAGAGCCCTCACTTCTTCCCTATGTATTTATGCATCTGTCATTGATATAGATTCATGGTTTCCTATTTTCCTAATGATCTGTAATTAATTACTGTTCTTAATTATTTTGGTGTCCAAATAATCCCAGATTTGGCAAAAGCCTATTCAATCTGGCTCCTGTGACCTTGTCAAGGACATGGACAATGATCAGGTCCATGCCCTGATCAGTTTTTTGAACAGTTCCTTCTTCTGACTTAACAAGAAGTTTCAGGGATTCTCCAGCCCAGCCATTTTTCTGCAGACCTGCTTGCTGTTAGTGGGGTAATAGAAACCAAGATCTGGACACTGAAGTGCTCATTGCTACTTAGGTATCTGCTTCTTGGTCCCTTCAGCAAATAAAGCTGAGAAATATATGAATGTATATACACATATACCATCCTTAGATATATACATACACATACATGTACACACATATGTAAATATATTTTAGAAATGATGAGTTCACATTGTTACCCCAATGCCAGTCCATTCCCACAGGGCTCCTTCTCGCTTTCCCCCATTCCAAATCTGTACGGCC
This sequence comes from Daubentonia madagascariensis, assembly GCA_023783475.1. Lineage (NCBI taxonomy): Eukaryota > Metazoa > Chordata > Mammalia > Primates > Daubentoniidae > Daubentonia > Daubentonia madagascariensis. The sequence goes on along the minus strand of JAKFHU010002573.1, from coordinate 18,188,550 downwards.
CTCCTTTTATAGTAAGAACCCTGGCTCCTAACAACCTTAACAGTTACTCATTTGCTCATCTTATAATACATATAAAATAATTTTAAGATTTGCTGGGTATTTACCTAAAGGAAAATAAGTCATTTCATCAGAAAGACACCTGCACTCAAATGTTTATTGCAGCACAATTCACAATTGCAAACATGTGGAATCAACCCAAGTGCCTAATTCATGAGTGGATTAACAAATGTGGTATATGTATACCATGGAGTACTACTCAGCCATATAAAAGGTGAATTAATGCCTTTTGCAGCAATTTGGAGGGAACTAGAGACAATTATCCTAAGTGACATATCTAAAGAATGGAAAAACAAACACCACGTGCACTCACTACTAAATTGGAACTATCCACTGAGCACACATGTGCATAGAGGGAAGTAAAACTCAAAGGAAATCAACCGGGAGGAGGGGGAGGAGGGGAAAACCTACCTAATGGGTACAATGAACAATATCTGGGTGACAGGCACGCTTATAACCATGACTCAAGCATTATAAAAGTGATTCATGTAACCAAAATTATTTCTACCCTGTAATACTTCAAAATAAAAAATTTATAAAAATGATTTGCTTCGCCTATATCACTACAAAAAAAGAACCTCCTAACAAGAGTTCAGAGATGCTAAATGTACTAAGTGAAAGAAGCAAGACACAAAAGTCACATATTATATGATTTCATTTACATGAAATATCCAGAATTGTTAAATCCATAAAGATAGATAGCAGATTTGTGCTTGTCAGGGACTGGGGGAACAGGGAGGTAGGGAGTCACTGGTTTATAAGTACAGGGTTTTGCTTTGGAGTGACAAAAATGTTTAGAACTAGACACAGGTGGTGGTTGCACAACATTATGAATGTACTAAATGCTACTGAATTTTACACTTTACCAGTTAATTTTATGTTATGTGAATTTCACCTACAAATTTTTTTTAAAAGAATGTGTATGCCATTCTCCTCTGTCCTGCAACCCCCAACACTGAGAGAACATAGTTAAATAAGATTGAATTTGTTTGCTTGTTTGCTTCCACTTTTTGTTTTTTCTTTCCCCTCCCATTCTTGTCCATTTAATTTTTTGTTTGGTTTCTGTTTTCCAGCTTTATTCAGGTATAACTGACAAATAAAAATTGTATACATTTAGGGTATATAATGTGATGTTTTGATATACTTAATACATTGTGAAATGGTTATCACAATCAAGTCAATGAACACATCCATTGCTTCACATAGTTACCCCCTTTTTTTTTTAGTGGTGAGAACAATTAAGATCTACTCTCCAGGATCTTATTGATCTTATAACTGAAAGTTTGTACCCTTTGAAACATTTTCCCGTCCCTCCACCCCCAGATCCCAGCCCCCAGCCCCTGGCAATCACCGTTTTCTAGTCTCTGCTTCTATAAGTTTGACCTCTTAAGATTCTACATATAAGTGAAATCATACAGTATTTGTCTTTCTGTGTCTGGCTTATTTCACTTAGAATCATGTCCCCAAGTTTCATCCATGTTGTTGCAAATGGCAGTTTTCCTTCATTTTTAAGGTGGAATAATATTCCATATAGATATATAGGCAGATCACATTTTTTTTATCCATACATCCATCAATAAACACTTCAGTTTTTTCCTGGTTATTGTGAATAATGCTGCAATGAACATGGGATTGTAGATATCTCTTCAAGAAACTGATATTATTTCCTTTGGATAAAGACCCAGAAGTGGGATCGCTGAATTATATGGTAGTTCTATTTTTAAGTTTTTGAGGAACCTCCTCCACACTGTATTCCACATTGGCTGTACCAATTTACATTCCCACCAACAGTGTACAAGGGTTTCCTTTTCTCCACACCCCTGCCAACCCTTGTTATCTCTTGTCTTTTTGATATTTGCCATCCTAACAGGTGTAAGTTGATATCTCATTGCACTCTTGATTTGCATTTCTCTGATATTTGGTTATGTTAAGCACCTTTTCATAAATCTGTTTTCCATTTGCATGTCTTCTTTGGGAAAATGTCTATTCAGGTCCTTTGCCTATTTTTTAATCAGGGTATTTGGGTTTTTTGTTTATTTGTTTTTTGGTTTGGGGGGGGATTCTATTGAGTTGTGTAAGTTGCTTATATATTTTGGATATTAACCTCTTATCAGATTTATGTTTTACAAATATTTTCTTCCATTCCATAGGTTGTCTCTTCACTCTGTTGATTGTTTCCTTTGCTGTGCAGAAAGCTTTTAGTTTGATGTGGTCCCCCTAGTTTATTTTTCCTTTTGTTGACTGTGCTTTTGGCGTCACATACAAAAAAACATTGCCAAGACCAATGTCAAGGAGCTTTTCCCCTGTTTTCTTCTAGGAGTTTTATGGTTTCAGGTCTTACGTTAAATCTTTAATGCATTTTGAGTTGATATTTGTGTATGGTGTAAGATAAGAGTACAATTTCATTCTTTTTATGCAGCTATCAAATTTTCCTGGCAATATTTATTGAAGAGACTACACTTTCCCCGTTGTATATTTTTAGCACCCTTGTCAAAGATTAGGTGACTGCATATGTGTGGACTTATTTCTGGGTTTACTAGTCTGTTCCATTGGCTTATGTGTCTGTTTTTATGCCAACACCATATTGTTTTGGTCACTATAGTTTGAAATCAAAAAGTGTGATGCTTCTGGCTTTGTTCTTCCTACTCAAGATTGCTTTGGCTATTCAGGGTCTTTTGTAGTTCTACATGAATTTTAGGATTGTTTTTTCTATTCCTGTGAAAAATGCCATCAGAGTTTTAACAGGGATTGCATTGAATCTATAGATAACTTTGGGGAGTATGGACATTCTAACAATATTAATTCTTCCAATCCATAAACATAGGTTATCTTTCCATTTATTTGTGTCTTCTTCAATTTGTTTCATTAACATCTTACAGTTTTCAAAGTACATATCCTTCACCTCCTTGGCTAAATTTATTCCTAAGTATTTTATTTTTAAGCTATTGTAAATAGGATTATTTTCTTAATTTCTTTTTCAGATAGTTGGTTGTTAATGTATAGAAATGCAATTGATTTTCATATGTTGGTTTTGTATCCTGCAACTTCACTGAATTTATTTATTAGTGCTAACAGTTTTTTGGTGGGGTCTTTAGGGTTTTCTATATATAAAAGCATGTCTTCTGTAAACAGAGACAACTTAAGTTCTTCCTTTCTGATTTATATGCCTTTTGTTTCTGTTTCTTGTCTAATTTCTCTGCCTAGGAATTCCAGTAGTGGGCACCCTTGTCTTGTTACTGATCTTAGAAGAACCGCTTTCAGCTTTTTATGGTTGAATATGATGTGAGCTGTGGTCTTGTCATATATGGCCTTTATTATGTTGAGATATATTCCTTCTATACTTAATTTGTTGAGAGTTTTTATCATGAAAGAATGTTGAATTTAGTCAAGTGTTTTGTCTGTATCTATTGAGATGATCATATGATTTTTATCCTTCATTCTGTTAGTATGATGTATTAGTTTATCAATTTGCATATGTTGAACCATTCTTGCATTCCAGGCATAAATCCCACATGGTGTATGATCCTTTTAAAGTGTTATGGAATTTGGTTGTCTAGTATTTTATTAAGGATTTTTGTGTCTGTATTCGTTAGGGATATTGACCTGTAATTTTTCTTTCTTCTAGTATCCTTATCTGGCTTTGGTGTATGAGGGTAATCCTGGGCTCATAAAATGAGTTTGGATGTGTTCTCTCCACTTCAATTTGAAAGACTTTGAGAAGAATTGTTGTTAGTTCTTCTTTAAATTTTTGGTAGAATTCACCCCTGATGTCTCCTGTTCCTGGGCTTTTCTCTGTTGGGAGGTTTTTGATTATTGCTTCAATCTACTTACTTGTTATTGAACTGTTCAGATCTTTTATTTCTTCATGATTCTTTCTTGCTAGGTTATATGTTTCTAGGAATTTATCCATTTATTCTAGGTTATCCAATTTTTTGGTTCATAACGGTTCATTATAGTCTCTTATGATCCTTTGTATTTCTGTGGTGTCAGTTGTAATGTCTCCTCTTTCATTTATAATTTTAATCATTTGAGTCCCCCTTTTCTTGGTTAGTCTAGCTAAAGGTTTGTCAGTTGTGTTTATCTTTTCAAAAAACCAACTCTTAGTTTCACTGATCTTTTCAATTGTTTTACTGTCTCTATGCCATCTATTTCTGCTCTGATCTTTATTATTTACTTCCTTCTGCTAACTTCAGGCTTAGTTTGTTCTTTTTCTAGTTCCTTGAGATGTTAGGTTGTTTATTTGAGATCCTTCTTTTTTCTTGGGCATTTATCGCTATAAACTTCACTCTTCTATAATAATTGCCTTTGCTACCTCCCGTAAGTCTTGATATGTTGTATTTCCATTTTTGTTTGTCACAAGATACTTTTTTATTTCCCTGTAATTTCTTTTCTGATCCATTTGTTTTTCAAGTGTGTGTTGTTTAATTTTCACATATTTGTGAATTTTCCAACTTTCCTCCTGTTATTGATTTCTAGTTTCTTATCATGTGGTCAATAAAGATATTTCATATGATTTCAATCTTCTTAAATTTCTTAAGAATTGTTTTGTGGCCTGAAATAATCTATCCTAGAGAATATTCCCTGTGTACTTGAGAAGAATGTGTATTCTGCTGTTGGATGGAATGTTCTATATATGTGTTAAATACATTCGATCTGTAGTATTGTTCAAGTTTGCTCTTTGGTTTTCTGTCTGGATAATCTATCCATTGTTGAAAGTAAAGTATTGAAGTCCCCTATTATTATTGCATTTCTGTCTATTTCTCCCTTCAGGGATGTTAATATTTTTATATATATAGGTGCTCTGATGTTAGGTGCATACATATTTACAATTGTTATATCCTCTTGATAAATTGACCCCTGTATCATTAAATAGTGATCTTATTTGTCTCTTGTGACAGATTTTGACTTAAAGTCTATTTTGTCTGATATAAGTACAGTCACTCCTCTTTTCTTTTGGTTATCATTTGCATGGAATATCTTTTCCATCCTTCACTTTTAGCTTATATGTGTCCTTAAAGCTAAAGTATGTCTCCTGTAGGCAGCATACTGATGGATCTTGTTTTTCTTTTAATCCATTCAGCCATTCTGTGTCTTTCGACTTTGAGAACTTAATCCATGTACATTAAAATAATTATTGATAGGTAAGGACTTACTATTAGCATTTTGTTAGTTGCTTTCTGTTTTGTAGTTCCTTTCTTTCACTTGCTGTCTTTCTTTGTGATTTGTTGATTTTTTTTTTTATAGTGGTATGCTTTGATTCCTTTCTCTTTATTTTTTGTGTGTCTACTACAGGTTTTTCTTTGTGGTTATCATGAGGCTTATATAAAACATCATATTTAGAACAGCATATTTTAAGCTGATAACAACTTAATTTTCATTACATACAAAAATTCTACATTTTTACATCTCCCCCCAACATGTTATACTATTAATGTTATACTTTATATCTTTTTATATTATATACCCATTAATAAGTTATTTTAGCTATAGTTATATTTAATACTTTTGCCTTTAAATTTTTATACTAAAGTTAAAAGTGATTTGTGCACCATTGCAGTATTTGAGTACAGTTGACCCTTGAACAACACAGGTTTGAACTGTGCAGGTCCACTTATACATGAATTTTCTTCTTCCTCTGCCACCTCTGAGACAGTAAGACCAATTCCTCCTCTTCCTCCTCCTCCTTAGCCTACTCAACATAAAGATGACAAGAATGAAGACCTTTATGATGACTTACTTCCACTTAATATATAGTAAATACATTTTTTCTTCCTTCTGATTTTCTTAATAACATTTTCTTTACTCTAGCCTGCTTTATTGTTAGAGTACAGCATATAATACATATATACACAAAATATGTGTTAATTGGCTGTTTATGTGATTGGTAAGGCTTCCTGTCAACAGTATTAGGAGTTAAGTTTCTGGGAAGTCAAAAGTTATATGTACATTTTCTACCGCATGGGGGGTTGGCACACCTAACCTCTGCATTGTATAAGGACTGTACAGAATTTGAATATATATTTATCTTTACCAGTGAATTTTATACTTTCATATATTTTCACATTGTTACTTGGCATCCTTTTGTTTCAACTGGAAGAACTCCCTTTAGCATGTCTTGTAAGCCAAGTCTAATGGTGATGAATTTCCTTAACTTTTATTTGCCTAGGAATATCTTTATCTTTCCTTCATTTCTGAAGTACAACTTTGCTGGTTATAATATTTTGGGTTGGCAGTTTTTTTTTTCTTTCAGCACTTTAAATATATTATCTTACTCCCTTCTGACCTTCAAGTTTTCTGATGAAAAATCCACTGTTAGCCTTATGGAGGCTTATTTGTATGTGATGAGTCACTTTTCTCTTGCTGTTTTCAAAATTTTGTCTTTGATTTTTGATAATTTGATTATAATATGTCTTGCTGTAGAGTCTCATAATTTCATCTTATTTGGTGTCCTTTGGGCCTCTTGGATCTGGATGTCATTTTTTTCCCCAGATGTGGGACATAATTCTCTGAGAATTACTTCTTTAAATAAGCTTTCTACTTCCTTTCTCTCTCCTCATTCCTAAGCTCCCATAATGCATATTTAATTCATGTGATAGTGTCCTATATATCCCATATGGTTTCTTCGTGCTTTTTCTTTCTTTTTTTTTTCTTGTTCCTCTAACTGGCTAATTTTAAATGACCTGCTTTTGAGTTCACTAATTCTTTCTTCTGCATGATCAAATCTGTGTTGAAGCTTTTTATTGAATTTTTCAGTTCTGTCATTGGATTCTTCAACTCCAGGATTTCTGTTTGGTTCTTTTTAATGGTTTCTATTTCTTTACTAAACTTCTCATTTTATCAAGCATTGTTTTCCTGATTTCCTTTAGTTGTCTGTCTGTGTTTTCTTGCATCGCATTTAGTTTCTTTAAGATGGTTATTTGTCAGGCAATCTATAGATCTCCATTTCTTTGAGATTGGTTATTGGAGCTTTATTTATTTCCTTTGGTGGTGTCATTTTGGCTTGACTGTTCATAATCTGATAGCCTTCCACTAGTGTCTGTGCATCTGAAGGAGAAAACACCTCTTCCAGTATTTGCAGACACATTGCAGCAGGCACAGATCTTTTCCTGTTGGGTTCCCTGGGCTGAGGGGATTGCCTCTGGGATCAAGAAAAAAGAAAAACATGATACTCTTTTCAGTGCTGTTGGAAAAAGTTCAAAGTTGATGGAATTCTTCTCATGGTAACCACAAAGCAAAAACCTATAACAGACACACTAAAAATAAAAAGCAATGAATTAAAACATACTACCAGAGAAAATCACCTATCCACAGAGAAAGACAATAAGAAAGGAAGAAAGGAAGAGAGGACATACAAAATAGCCAGAGGAAAAAATAACCAAATGACAGCAGTAGTCCTTACCTATCAATAATAACATTGAATGTAAATGGACTAAATTCTCCAATTAAAAATCAGAGTGGCAAAAGGGATGAAAAAACAAGACTCAACTATATGCTGCCTACAAGAAACTTGCTTTACCTATAAAGATACACATTGACTGAAAGTTAAGGGATGGAAAAAGATATTCTATGCAAATGGAATCCACAAAAAAAAAACCATGAGTAGTTATATCAGATAAAGTAGATTTCAAATCACTGTAAAAAGACAAAAAAGGTTATTATACAATAATAAAGGGATCAATTCAGCAAGAGAATATAACAATTGTAAATATACATGCAACCAACATTGGAGCACATAAAGCTAATATTGATAGATCTAAAGGGAGAGATAGACTGCAACACAATAATAGTAGGGGACTTTAGTACCCCACTTTCAGCAATGGACAAATCATCCAGGCAGAAAATCAAGAAACATGGGAATTAAACTACACTCTAGACCAAATAGACCTAACTGACATTTACAGAACATTTCATCCAACTGCTGCAGAACACATATTCTTCTCATCAGCACATGGGACATTTTCCAGGATAGACCATATGTGAGGCTACAAAACAAGTCTTAAATTTAAAAAAAAAAATCAAAATCATATCACATAACTTTTCTGACTGAATAGAATAAAACTAGAAATCAACAACAAGAGGAACTTTGGAAATTAAATGAATATATGGAAATTAAACAACATGCTCCTGAACTACCAATGAGTCAATAAAGAAATTAAGAAGGAAATTTAAGAATTTCTTAAAACAAATGAAAATGGTAAAACAATATACCAAAACCTATGGGAAAGAGCAAAAGCACTACTTAAAGGGAATTTTATAGCAACAAGCACCTACATCAAAAAAGTAGAAAGACTTTGCAATGCACCTTAAAGAACTGGAAAAGCAAGAACAAATCAAACCCAAAGTTAGAAGAAAAGAAATAAAAAAAAGATCAGAGTACAAAAAGATGAATTGAGACAAAAAAATACAAAAATCAAAAAATTCAGCTTTTTAAAAAGATAAACAAAATCAACAAACCTTTAGCCAGACTAAGAAAAAAATAGAAAAGACCCAAATAAATAAAATCAAAGAGGAAAAAGGAGAAATTACATAGAAATTCAAAAGATCATAGAGACTTATCATGTCCAAATATATGTCAATAAATTGAAAAACCTAGAAGAAATGGACACATTTCTAGACACATACAACCCTACTAAGATTGAACCAGGAAAAAATAGAAAACTTGAACAGGGCAATAATGAGTAACAAGATAGAAGCAGTAATAAAAAGACTCCCATCAAAGAAAAACCCAGGACCTGATGCTTCACTGTTGAATTCTATCAAAAGTTTAAAGAAGAACTAATACAATTCTATTCAAATTATTCCAAAAAATTCAGGAGGAAGGAATACTTCTAAACTCATTCTACAAGTCCAGCATTATCCTAATACCAAAATCAGACAAATACATAATAAAAAAAGAAGAAGAAGAAAACTACCGGCCAATATCACTGATGAAGATAGACACAAAAATCCTCAACAAAATACTACAAACTGAATTCAACAATGCATTAAAAAGATCATTCATCATGATTAAGTGGGATTCACCCCAAGGATGCAAGGATGGTTTAACATATGCAAATCAATACACATGATACATCACATTAATAGAATCAAGGACAAAAACCATATGATTATTTCAATAGATGTTGAAAAAGCATTCAATAAGATTCAACATCTCTTTATGATGAAAACTCTCAACAAATTGGGTATGGGGGATCATGCTTCAAAACACTAACGTCCATATATGTCAAATCCACAGCTAGCATCATTCTGAATGGGGAAAAAAATGAAAGACTTTCCTCTAAGATCTAGAACACGACAAGGACAATAATGGACATCTAAATTGGAAAGGAAGAAGTCAAATTGTCCTTGTTTGCAAATGACATCTTATATTTAGAAAATCCTAAAGACTTTGCCAACAAATTGTTAGAAACAATAAACCAATTCAGTAAAGTTTCAGAATACAAAATCAACAGACAAAAATCAGTCGTATTCTACATGCCAACAGCAAACAATCTGAAAAAGAAATCAAGAAATCAATCTCATTTACAATAGCTACAATAAAAAATAAATAAGACACCTAGGAACAACTCAACCATAGAAGTGAAAGACCTCTACAATGAAAACTATAAAACACTGATGAAAGAAATTGAAGAGCACACGCAAAAAAAATGAAAAGATATCCCATGTTCATGGATTGGAAGAATGAATATTGTTAAAAGGTCCATATTACTCAAGGTGATCTACTGATTCAATGCAATCCCTATTAAAATATCAATAAGATTCTTCACAGAAGTAGAAAAACAATCTTAGAGTTTGTAAAGAATCACAGAAAAACCCATAATAACCAAAGCAATTTTGAGCAAAAATAACAAAGTTGGAGGAATCACACTACATGACTTCAAAATACACTTCAAAGCTATAGTAACCAAAACAGCATGGTCTTGGCAGAAAAACAGACACATAGGCCAGTGGATCAGAATACAGAACACAGAAATAAATCCATGTATTTATAGCCAACTGATTTTCAACAAAGGCATCAAGCACATACGTTGGGGAAAAGACAGTTTTTTCAATAAATGGGGCTAGGAAAACTGGATATCCATATGCAGAAGAATGAAACTAGACCCCTATCTCTCACCATTACAAAAATCAAATCAAAATGGATTAAAGACTTAAAAGTAAGACCTGAAACTTTGAAACTACTAGAAGAAAACAGTGGGAAACACTTTAGGACATTGATCTGGGCAAAGATTTCTTAAGACCTCAAAAGCATGGGCAACCAAATCAAAAATTGACAAATGGGTTTACATCAAGCTAAAAGGCTTCTGCATAGCAAAGGAAACAATCAACAAAGTGAAGAGACAACATACAGAAGGGAGAAAATATTTGCAAACTAATCATCTGACAAAGGATTAACAACCAGAATTATACAAGGAACTCAAACAACTCAGTAAGAAAAAAACCCCACAAATAATCCAATTAAAAATGGGCAAAAGATCTGAATAGACATTTCTCAAAAGAAGACAAACAAATGGCCAACAGATATATGAAAAATGGTCAACATCACTAATCATAAGGAAAATGCAAATCAAAACCACAATGAGATATCATCTCACCCCAGTTAAAATGGCTATTATCCAAAAGACAGAAGATAACAAATGCTGATGAGCATGCAGAGAAATAAGAATGCTCATACACTGTTGGCAGGAATGTAAATTAGTAGAGCCACTATGGGAAAAAATATGAAGGTTCCTCTGAAACCTAAAAGTAGAACTACCATATGAATGATCCAGCAATCCCATTGCTGGGACTATATCCAAAAGAAAGGAAATCAGTATATTGTAGAAATATCTACCCTCCCATGTTCATTGCAGCACTATTTACAATAGCCAAGATATAGAATCAATGTAAGTGTCCATCAATAAATGAATGAGTGAAGAAAATGTGTCATATATACACAATTGAATATTATTTTATTCAGCCATAAAAAAAATGAAATCCTATCATTTGCAGCAAGATAGATGGAACTGGAGGACATCATGTTAAATGAAATAAGCCAGGCACATAAAGACAAACATTGCATATTCTCATTTATATGTGGGAGCTAAAAAAAAAAAAAAGGATCTCTTGGAGGTAGAGATCTTAGAATGGTGCTTACCAGAGGCTGGTGGGAAGGGTAATGAGGAGAGAGTAAATAAACAGCAGTTGGTTAATGGGCACAAAAATACAGTTAGGCAGAAGGAATAACATCTAGTGTTCAGTAGCACAATAGGGTGACTATAGTTAAAAATCATTTACTGTATATTTCAAAATAGCTTGAAGAGTAAATTTGGGATGTTTTTAGCACAAAGAAATGATAAATGTTTGAGATGATGAACATTTCAATTGCCCAGATTTGATCATTACACATTGTATGTTTATATCAGAGTGTGACATGTGCCCCATGGATATGTATTATTGTATATCCATAAAAATGTTTTCTTAAAAATTTAATTTAAAAAAAGTTGATGGAATTCTTATCATTCTAGGAGCTCAGGCTAAAAACCTTGAAATCATCCTTCACTCCTTTTTTCTCTTACACTCGACATCCAATCCTTCAGGAAATTGAATTTAAGAATATATCCAGAATCTTACTACTTCTCACCATCTATTGTAAACCATTATTGGATTTCTGCATTTGCCTTCTAACTGGTCTCCCTGCTTCCGCCCTTGTGCCACTAACCATCTCTATTCCTTAACACTGTCTCTGTATATTCTCAACATGGCAAACAATAATGTTTTAAATACATAAATATCATTCCTCTGCTCAAAGTGATAATGAAGATACTAATAGCTTTTTCTATGCGCTTTATACATATAAACTCATTTAATCCTGACAACACTAATAGTTAGGTACTCTTATTATCCCCATTTTAGATATGAATAAATTTGAAGCACAGGGAGGTGAAATAACTTGCTTAAGTTTGCATAGCTAGTAGTGACAGAGCCACATTTCAAAATCTATTCATTCATTTCATTCAGGATAAAAACTAAAGTCCTTAAAATGACTAACAAAGCCTCATGACCACTCTTCCCCTCTTCCTCATCTCTCTGACTGTATCACCTACTCTTTACCAACTTGCTTCCTCAGCTCCAGCCACACAGACCTCATTTTTTCTCAAACATCAGCTATTTTTCCTGAAATGCCCTTCCCTTACATATGGCTAAACTTCATCTCCTGTAAGACCTGACTCAAATAGCACCTTCTTAGCTAGGCTTAACCAGACCACCCTATATGAAATCAAAACATCTTTTTTTAACAGACTCTGATTTTTAGAGCAGTTTTATGTTCACAGTAAAACTGAGCAGAAAGTACAGAGTTCCCATGTACCCCTCCCTACACATACCCACAGCCTCCCCAACCATCAACATCCTGCACTGGAGTGGTACATTTGTTGCAACTGATGAACCAACATTGATCCATCATTATAATCCAAAATCCATAGTTTACACTAGAGCTCACTTTTGTTGTTGTATATTCTATGGGTCTTGCCAAATATATGACAGGTATCTAACATCATAGCATCATACAGAATAATTTTAACACCCTAAAAATCCTCGGTGCTCCACCTATTCATCCCTCCTTTCCCCTAAACTCTTGGCAACCACTGATCTTTTTACTGTCTTCATAGATTTGCCTTTTCTAGAACATCACTTTAGTTAGAATCATACAGTATGAAGCCTTTTTGGATTGGCTTCTTCACTTAGCAATAAGCATTTAGAGTTGCTCTATGTCTTTTCATGGCTTGATAGCTTATTTATTTAGGGATTTGACAGATATCTCAGGCACTCTGTGTCACCCTCAGAGGCAGCCAGCATGCATGAAAATGGTAAAGGGACACAAGGGGTCTAGATGGAGCACTGACAGTGTTTGCCACTCCTTCCTGTATAGCTCAATTATTTTTAGTGCAGAATAATATTCTATTTTATAGATGTACCACAGTTTATCCATTCACCTATTGAAAAACATCTTAGTTGTATGCAAGTTAGGCAACCATGAATAAAGATGCTATAAACATTCAAGTGCAGGTTTTTGTGTGAATATGAGTTTTCAATTCATTTGGTTAAACACCAAAGAGTATGATCATATGGTAAGAGTATGTTTAATTTTGTAAGAAACTGACAAACTGTCTTCCAAACTGGCTGTACCATTTTGCATCCTCATCAGCAATGAATGGTATTTCCTGTCGCTCAACATTCTTGCTAGTGTTTGGTGTTATCAGTGTTTTGGACTTTAGCTGCTCTAATAGTTGTGCAGTGGTAACTCATTGTTTTAATTTGCAATTCCCTAATGATGAATGAAGTTGACCATCTTTTCATAGGCTTATTTATCATCTGTATATCTTCTTGATGAGGTATCTGTTTAGATCTTTTGTTCCTTTTTTTAATCAGCTTGCTCCTTTCCTTATGATGAGTGTTAAGAGTTCTTTGTATATTTTGGATAAGAGTCCTTGTCCAGATATATCTTTAGCAAATACTTCCTCCCAGTCTGTGGTGGTTTGTCTTCTCATTCTCTTGATTGTGCCTTTTGCAGAGTAGAAATTTTTAATTTTAATGAAATCTACCTTATCAATTATCTCTTTCATGAACTGTGCTGTATCTAAAAAGTCATTGTCAGACCTAAAGGCATCTAGACTTTCACCTAGGTTACTTCCTCGGAGTTACATAGTTTTGCATTTTACATTTACGTACATGGTCCATTTTGAGTTAATGTCTGTGAAAAGTTCAAGGTCTAGATTCCTTTTTATCTTTTTTTTAAACATATGGATGGTCCAGTGTTCCAGCACCATTTGTTATGGGGAACCTGCAGCCTCAAGGCCATATGTGGCCCCCCAGATCCCCGAGTGCAGCCCCTCAACTGAATCCAAACTTCACAGAACGAATTCCTTTATTAAAAGGATTTGTTCTGTAAAATTTGGATTTGGTCAAAAGGCCGCACTCAAGGATCCAGAAGGCCATATGTGGCCCAAAAGCCAGGTTCCCCACCCCTGAATTTGCTCTTTTGTAAAGAATCAGCTGACAATATTTGCATGGGTCTCTTTTTGGGCTCTCTATACTGTTACTTTGGTCTATCTGTAATAGTACACTGTCTTGAATACTGTAGCTGTATAGTTAAGTCTTGATGTTTGGTAGCGTCAGTCCTTTTAACATTCTGTTGGCTAGTCTGGGTCTCTTGCTTCTCCATATAGATTTTAGAATCAGTTTTTCAATATCCACAAAACAATTTTCTGGGATTTCAATTGGTATTATGTTGAGTTTATAGATCAAGTTGTAAACAACTGACAACTTGACAATACTTCCTCAATATTTAATTTTTTAATTTCTCTCATCAGAGATGTGTATTTTTCCTCATATAGATCTTATATTTTGATTTATACCAAAGTATTTCATTTTGGAAGAGAGATACTAATGTAAGTGATATTGTTATTAATTTCAAATTCCAATTGTTCTTTGCTGATATATAGGGAAGCAATTGACTTTTGTATATGAACCTTGTGTCGTGCAACCTCTCTATAATCACATATGCATTCCAGTTTTTGTTTTTGTCAATTTCTTCAGATTTTCCATAATTATGTCATCTGCAAAGACAGCTTTATTCTTCCTTCTTAATCTGTGTGACTTTTATTTCCTTTCCTATCTTTTTGCACTAGCTATCACTTCCAGTATGATATTGAAAAGGAATGATGAGAAAGGACATGCTTGTCTTGTTCCTGGTCTCAGTGGGAAAGCTTCAAATTTCTCACCATTAAGTATGATGTTAGATATAGGGTTTTTTGTAGATGTTCTCTATCAAGTTGAGGAAGTTCTATTCTATTCCTAGTTTGCTGAGAGTTGTTATCATGGAGGAGTGTTAGATTTTGCCAAATGCTTTCCCTGCATCTATTGATATAATCATGTGACTTTTCTTCTTAGCCTGTTGATGTGATGAATTATAATACATTAATTGATTTTCTAATGTTGAAATAGCCTTGCATATCTGAAACAAATACTGGTTGATCATGTATAATTCTTTCTATACATTGTTGGATTTAATTTGCTAATATTTGGTTGGGGATTTTTACATCAATGTTTATGAGATGCTTGTGTGTAATTTCTTTTGTTTTAGTGCCTTTGTCTGGTTTTGGTATTAGGGTAATTCTGGCCCCACAGAACGAGGAAGTATTTCCTCTCCTTCTATCCTCTGGATGAGATTGTAGAGAACTGGTATAATTTCTTGCTTAAAGGTTTGATACAATTCACTAGTGAACCTATCTGGGCCTGCTGCTTTCTGTTTGGGAAGGTTATTAATTATTGATTCAATTTAATACATAAGGGCCTCTTTATACAGTCTATTTCTTTTTGCATGAGTTTTGGTACATTGTGTCTTTTAAGGAATTGCTCTAATTCATCTAGGCTATCAAATTTGTGGGCATAGAGTTGTTCATGGTATTTATTATACTTTTAATGTCCGTAGGAGCTGCAGTGATGGCCTCTCTTTTTATTTCTGATATCAGAAATTTGTGTCTTTTTTCTTAGCCAGCTAGCCAAGTGGTTTATCAATTTTATTAATCTTTTCAAAGAAACAGTTTCTGGTTTCCTTGATTTTTCTCTAATGACTCCCTGTTTTCAATTTCATTGATTTCTAATTTTTACTTCTTCTCTTCTGCTTACTTTGGATTTAATTTGCTCTTCTTTTTCTAGTTTCCTAAGGTTGAAGCTTAGATTATTGATTTTAGATCTTTCTTCTTTTCTAATATATGCATTCAATGCTACAAATTTCTCTGTAGGCACAGCTTTTACTACACCCTACAAATTTGGGTAAGTTATATTTTTATTTTCATTTACTTCAAAAGATTTTTAAATTTTTCTTAAAAGTTCTTCTTTGACTAATATGTTACTTAGAAGTGTGTTATTCAATCTCCAGTATTTTAGGATTTTTCCAGGTATCTTTCTGTTGTTGATCTCTAGTTTAATTTCACTGTGGTCTGATAGCATACTTTGTATGATTTCTATTATTTTAAATTTGATATGTTTTATGGCCCAAAATGGGATCTTGGTGAATGTTCCATGTGAGCTTGAGAAGAATGTGTATTCTGCTGTTGTTGAGTAAAATAGTCTATAGATGTCAATTAGATCCAATTGATTAATGGTGCTGTTGAGTTCAATTATGTCCTTACTGATTTTCTGCCTCCTAGATCTATCAATTTCTGATAGACGGGTGTTGAAGTCTCCAACTATAATGGTAGATTAATGTATTTCTCCTTGCAGTTCTACCTGGTTTTGCCTCACATATTTTGATGGTCTGTTGTTAGGCACCTACACACTAGAGATTATGTCCTTGAGAATTGAAATCTTTATCATTATGCAATGCCCCTTTTTATCCCCAATAATTTTCCTTGCTCTGAGGTCTGCTTTGTCTGAAATTAATATAGCTATTCCAACTTTGATTACTGTTGGCATGGTACATGTCTCTGCATCCCTTTTGATCTATTTCTATCTTTAAAGTGAATTGCCTGTAGGCAACATGTAGTTGGGTCTTGTTTCTTGATCTACCCTGACAATCTCTGTCTTTTAATTGGTATATTAAGACCATTCACATTTAAAGGGATTGTTGATATAATTGGATTAATATCTATTGCATTTGTTGTTTTCTATTCATTGCCCTTGTTTTCTGTCTTCCACACTTTCTGCCTTCTATGGTTTGAATTGAGCATTTTATATGACACCATTTCTCTCCTCTTAGTATATCAAGTACAGGGTTTTGTTTTTTGTGTGTGAGGTTGTTTTATTTTTTTTAGTGGTTGCCCTAGAGTTTGTAATATACATTTACAACTCATCCAAATCCACTTTTAAATAACACTTATAACACTTTGTGGGCAGTATGAGTACTTCATAATGGAATACAGTTGACCCTTGAACTATATGGGTTTGAACTGTGCAGGTTCACTCATATGAGAATTTTTTTTCAATAAATATATTGGAAAACTTTTGGAAATTTGCAACAATTTGAAAAAAACTCAGATGAACAATGTAGCCTAGAAATATCAAAAAAATTAAGAAAAAGTCAGGTATGTCATGAATACATAAAATATGTTAATTGACTATTTATATTACTAGTAAGGCTGATCAACGGTAGGTTAAGTTTTTGGGGTATCAAATGTTATATGCAGATTTTCAACGGTGCAGGGGGTCAGTATCACAACTCCCACATTGTTCACGGGACACCTGTATTTCTGATTCCTCCCTTCTGTGCCTTAGAACATGTTGTCATTCATTCCACTTACCCATACACTATGACCACACAGTACAGTTACTACTGTTATTTTGAACAAACTATTATCTGTTAAATCAATTATGAAAAATGAAAGATTTTATTTTACTTTCATTTATTCTTACTTTAATGCTCTTCCTTTACGTAGATTGACGTTTCTGACCTATATCATTGTTAAAGGTGTCAGAATCAAAATGGAGTAACAAATGTTTAAAAAACAAACAAAAAACCCCCTGACAAATAGGGCCAGGGAAAGCCATTTCTCATACTTGTATGCTCGATAACAAAAACTATCACAAAAGACTCTACAAGAACCACAACCTTGCACAAAGGCCATCACAACCTTACACCAAAAATACTTCTGCAAGGATATCTGCCCAGCAACTGCCTGTCCAACTTTAAACTGGCATCACCCTTGTTATTGACCTTTGTAGCCAAGGATATTTCAAAACAATTATGTAGTCCTCATTTTTTCCTTTAAAAATGTTTTTTTCCTTTACCTCCCAGAATACACATGAAGTTTACTATGGCATGCGTGTTCTCATTGCTGTGCTTTATTCTCAAATAAACATCTTTTTCCTTTAGAGAGCCTGTTTGTTATTCAGGTTGACATCACTTTCATTCTCTCTTAAGAACTTCTTTTCACATTTCTTACAAGTCAGGTCTACTGGTGACAAATTGCCTCAATTTTAGTTTGTCTGAGAAAGCATTTCTCCTTTTGAAAGATAATTTCACAGGATACAGAATTCTAGGTTAGTGGTTTTTCTCCACTCTTTGCTTACATGGTTTCTGACAAGAAGGCTTATGTAATTCTTCTCTTTGCTCCAGTATGGGTAAGGTGTTCTCCTTCTCTGGCTTCTTTCAAGATTTTAATTTTCTGCCATTTGAATATAATATGTCTAGATATAGATTTTTGGTCATTTATCCTGCTTGTTATTCTCTGAGCTCATGAATCTGTGGTTTGGTGTCTGACATTAATTTTGGAAGTTTCAGTCATTACCAGTAAATACTACTTCTGTTTCTTTCTCTCTTTATTCTTCTAGTATTCATATTAAACATTTGTTACATCTTTTTTCATTATTCCACAGTTCTTGGATATTTGGTCCCATTGAGTTTTTTCAGTGTTTTTTCTCTTTTCTTTTAATTTGAGAAGTTTCTACTTACATATCTTTAAGCACACTGATTTCTTCTTCAGCTGTGCCCAGTCTACTAATGAACCAATCAAAGGCATTCTTCATTGTGTTTTTGATTTCTAGCATTTATGATCCTCAGAATTTCTATATTTCCGCTAATATTACTTCTCTGTTCTTATGTGTTGTCTACTTTTTCCATTAGAGCTCTTAGCATATTATAGTTATTTTAAATTACTGGTCTGGTAATTCCAGCATCCTTGTCACATCTGGTTCTGAAGGTTGCTCTGTCTCTTCAAATTGTTTTATCCTTTTAGTGTGCCTTGTAATTTTTTTGTTGAAAGCTAGCCATCATATGCTGGGTAAAAGGAACTGAGGTAAATATATATTTAGTGATGTGGTGCTAAGGTGTGAGAGAAGGGAAGCATTCTACAGTCCAATGATTAGGTCGCAGTCTTTTAATGAGCTTGTGCTCCTGGGCTGTGACCTTCACAAATGCTTCTTAGTTCCTCCCCACCCCACACTTAAGTGGGACAAGGTGGCTAGAATTGGATATTTCCCTTCTCCCACATGGAAAGCTAGAGGAGCCTAAAGTATCTCCCTTTCCCTGGATTGGTTAGGCTATAATAAAACACCAGTACGTTAGACTCTGGTAAAATAGTTTCTCTTGAGGCCAGACCTTGTTAAATACAGAATGCTCTGGCATATTTCAAAATGGCTCCTTTTCCCCTCCCCATGCTGGAAGCACAAAATTCTTTTCCAATCTTCACTATGAGAACCTGGTAGAGTTCTTAGAGGTAAAACTCACAAAAGGAAGGGGGCCCCTTTTAGATGGAGCCCACTGGAGTTTTTTAATTTAAAAATATTTGTCAAAAATTGAATATATTCAAGGTGTATGTGAAGATTTGATATACACATATTGAGCAATGATTACCACAATCAAATTAATACACTATCACCTCCACCTTCCTAGTATCCCCATCCCAGAGCTTTTACCTCTCCGGCTTGTCCTCATTGAGTCTAAAGGAATTTGTCAATTATAGCTTAGGTTTTTCCTACCCTGGCATTGGTTCCCAAGGAGGATTCTGCTTTTGAGTTTCTGCTCCAGTAGGTTGTGATTCTCTGTATCCACTTGTCTTTCTCCAATTTGGGGGGCAGGAGTTTGCCCTGTGACCTCCATTCTCGGATGGATCTAAGGAGAGTTGTTGATATTCAGTTTGTTTAGCTTTCTGCTTGTTAGGACAAAGTTACAACTTCCAAGCCCCTTATATGCTGAACCAGAAACCAGGAGTCCTTTGTTTTTTAAAAATAGCACTTACCAACCTCTAATGAACTGGAAAATTTACTTAGTATGTTTATCGTTTGCTTGCCCCACTAGAATGTAACTATGGTCTGTTATGTCCACTAATACATCCCGCACCTAGATCAATGCCTGGCGCGTGAGTGAGTGCTCAAATATTTGCAGAATAAATATGTACACCATTTCTTCCCAAGAAACAGTATATAGAAACTATCTATATCCTAAAGATACAGGAAAGTCTAAGACACAGAAAAACAAACGAACCTGAATGCAGAATTATATGTCAGCCATACTACAAAATACAAGTGTGATAATTTTAATTTGCATTTATACATGCTGTAGAACACCCAGCTTCTATGGTCTTGGAAGAAACACAATTGGGCTGCAATACCTGTCACTCTTGTTCCCCTGTATTCATATAAGCTGATCAAGTGGCTAGCCAGGAAGCCCCCTTTATTATTTACTGCTGCATACACAATGCCAAACAATCTCTCCCAAAGCTAAACCTTTAGAAAGGAGGATGTGTCCATGGCTAAGCAATATATCACAAGGTCACACCACCACAAAGTCAATGTGACAGTCAGAAGAACACTGTACTTAGAGAGTTAGTCCCCAGTTCCACCATTCTATTTATTAGCCAGTTGACTTTAAAACCCTTTGGATTTGGTTACTTTATCTTTAAAATGGGATAATGTCTTATCTGAGTGACAGAGGATAGTCTATGTGATTTCTTTGAACCCCCAACTCTAAAGTCATTGTCCAAAACAAAAATTTTAGTAGTAAATATTTCCCCTATAAACATGAAAGCTACCCAAACAAAAATAGCGGCAGTTAAGTATACAAATTATAGGTTGTAGAGCTAAGTCTTACACTTTAAGTGTTTGTGGCTTTTATCTTGCATTTGGTTTACAAGGATGAGAAGGAAAGCATTGTAGAACTCTTTCACACTTCTTTGTGTGTGAAACCATTCAAATTTATTTATGTTATAATATATGGTTTTTCAAGTTATTAGATTAGTAGTGGGAGAAAAGTTGTGTTTGATTTGGATTTCACCTGGTTAGCCTATTTCAATCAGGGCAGTACAGATGTTGTGGTTTAGATGGGGAGGCAATACAGTGGAGAATACAGATTAACAAGTCAAAAGACCCAAGTTTTAATACCAATTTGGACATGATATTGCATCAGTGTATAACTCATTCACTTTCCCTGGATATTCTCTTATTTTGAAAATAAAGGTAATAGAGTCAGACTTACATAAAAACCAAAAGAACAGAGAGGGAAAAATGAAATTAACTTAGTTGCCTAAAAAAACCACAATTGATCCTAAAAACTAAACATAACCAAAACCAAAGAAGTGAAAAAAATGATTACCAAGGTTTTCACACCAAATTTTTAAAGGTTCAGAAGAAACCTGGGTCCATAATAATATTCAATAAAATTTGTGGCCCAAATGGAATTCTAGTAATCCAAATTGCTAAAAAATTCACTCTTGGACAAATAGTATATAGTAGAAAAAAGCTATAAAATAACTGCCAAGGTACTTAGGTACAAACTCTTGTTGAACTCAACTTGTTCTAAGTCTTCCCTTGGAAGAATTGTTTGCAGTACTGTATTTTAAAAAGTTGGCATTTACTACATGGTATTCAAATGTACTAGAAATGTAATATCCATAACAAGTAGTAATTGAACCAGAAAAATATACAACATATATAGAATGTGTGTTTATATGTATGTATGTATAGGTATATAAAATCAAAGAAGCAAACCCTAATTCTCAGATATCTCATCAACACCACCACCTGACAAATGTGGTAACACTAATCATGCCCTGGGAAAAGTAATGGGATAAATTATTATACAAAAAACAGAAAATTTAAAAAATTTTGCTTTTATAGTTCTCATCTGCAATCCAAATAAATTAAGGGTTACTTAGAAGAAGTTTTGGCTGCACAGCGTTCTTTGGAAGTTGACATCAAAGGCCAAAACATGTAGATTTATTACTTGCCTCTAAGTTGATGCTCACAGAAGGAAAAAATGTCTCCAAGCATTTTGGAAGAAAATAGTGATTACCTCAAATCCAGGTTCATCCATAACTCTTCATGTTAAGATTTTATTCTCTATAAATTAAAGTGCATCAGTACTTTTTAAAAGGCAGTCAATTTCTCAGTTGCCTTGGGACTTTATTTAGCAGTCACAGCAGGTGCTTTGGAGGTTAGAAAATTAAACTCTGAATAAAATTAGATATTCATACTTTTTAAAAATTGCTTAAAATAAGTGTGAATTCCACTAGATTGTGACCTAAGGGCAAAAATCCCTGTGTCTATAGTATGTGTTTGACAATAAAGGAAGCAGGATATTCAATTTTGCCCCAAGGAATAGCTAGTTAAAAGACATGAAATCTATAATAAATAAAATTCAGCAAAATATAAAATCATCCCCAATTCAGGGAAATCCAGAGAACTTCTTGACAAATTGGTCACATGCCCAGGTTGAAACACGTAAAGTTCACCTCATTTATATTTTCATTTTGTGCTTTTATCTCTCCTTCTCTTTCATATATTCATATATATGTACACATACATACATATGGTACATCTTTACACTTCAGAAATTAAAAGGCTAATCTCAAACGCTCTGAGTGCTGTCATAAGAAATATGTCCACTTAGAGTTTTAAGCACTGAGCATTAAAACCCTCCTGCCCTCTCTAGAAAATAAATAATATTAAAATTAGGTTCTCTAAATATTTTCAAACTTAGTGATAAAATCTGAACTAAAATAAATCCAGGCATTCAGATTCTTTAATTTCAACAGAAAAATTTAAAGTAACCATACAGTTATTCAACCAAGTAAAATCTTTTAAAAAATATTTGGACTTGGACATTCACAATGCCTACTTTTGAAGGTAATATTTATAATATATGTTCTCAGATATTATGCACTTATACTTTAAAGGAAAAATTACCCAGCTTTTTAAAAATCCCAGTAAAAAATAGTTTGAATAGATAGTTTAATCACTTAAATCTAATCTACTGAATCATTAAAGAGCCAATAATCTAATCCCTTAAGTTTAATATTTTTATATTTTATAATGGTATTCTTTTTAAGTCAGAATATTTTTTGTGTATATTTTAGAACCGTGCCCCTCCGAAATAAAGGTATTGTCTTCCTAGGCCCAAATTTTGCTAGCAAAGATAAGGCTATGAAAATCTAATTCTTTAGCTAGGCCAGATAAGCCTATCTGGCTTAAAGATGATTTAAAAATGAATGCATAGACCTAGCTAGTTATCTCAAACCTAACCTATTCCAGAAGGTTAACTACAAAGTAAAGAGTTAGACAGCAAAAATGAAGGGGGAAAGACTGGTTCATTAAATAATTAAAACCTGGAAAAGAGTAATAAAAATTCTTTTTTAAAATGCAGAAAAATAAGTTTAATTTTTAGGTGACATTTCTAGACAGAAGATTTAAGGGAATCAGATTTAAATAGAATACCAATAGAAGATTACTGTAAGACAATGAAGAGCTGCCCTTAAACATTCTCCATCTGGTACCCTCCACCCCAATAGTTTGGGGAAATAAAATTTCTCACCTCTACTACAGCTACTTCTTAGTTTTCGCAAGTTCTCCCCCATCTAAAAGCTGGAGTTCATCAGGATTCCATCCTTTTCCCATCCTATATGTTCTCCCCAGGGAATCCTTACTTCAATTACCATCTGTATGTTGGATCACCTGTTTTCAGGCCTAACTTTCTACCCATCATATTTAAGGATTTAAGTATCTAATTGCTTACTTGTCATCTCCACTTGATGTCCTACAGGTACAAGAACACATCCTCTCCCTACCTTTAAACGAACTAAAAGAACCTGGTCCTCCTCTAAAGTTCCTTAAGTTTAGTAAATATACCCAACCCAGATGCTTAAGCCACAAACTTGGGAGTCATCTTTGATTCTTACTCACTTTATCCAGTCAATCATGAATTCTTACTAATACTTCTTCCTAAGGCCCCCTAAATGGTATTTCTTTCCATCCCCACTGCTACAATCCCAATCAAAGCCATTGTCAACCCTCATCTGGATTACTCCAACAGCCTTCCCTCTGGCCTCTTGGTCTCTAGTTATAATTCCCTTCAATCCATTCTTTTCAAGGTAGCCAGACTGAGTTTTTAAAAAACACATATTAAAGAATGCTATGAGGCAAGATGACATTTAATCAGGATGCACATAGGACTAAAATTTGTTATCTTCCTTGGTAAGTTTTCTTCGGCCAATTAAATAGCTCCCATTGGGTAAGATCTCCTTTTCATAGTTTTTGTTCTTGTGAAACATTTTAAAATGCAAACTTAAATAATTCTTTATTAGGCAATATCACAACATCTTTTATCTAGGTATCCTGCACTCAATTTCCACCTTTAGTTACCATGACATCTTAAACAGCTGAGTCAAAACAGACTTCCCTTGGCTATGAAAGTTTACAAAACAAAACAAGCATTTTCTTTACAGCACATGGAAAACATAGTAAAAACACTATTAGGACTAGAAGGCTCAGAGAATGGAGGAATTACTTCTAATAATTCAATGTCACCATTAGAGCACAGTCTTCATTACAGGAGTTAGCAGTAAAAAACCCACAACACAGTAATTTAGGGTTTTATAAATTATAAATATAAACAATCTAAACTATATTGAAGACACTATTGACCCTATAAAATACTTTGTTGCATGTTTTTATGCACCTATTTTTGCATACCTTATGCATGCCATTTGCTGTTTCAGTTTTCCAGAAGATTATGCAGTAGTGAAAAGTCACTTATCTCGTTCCACATTTCTATGGTTTCATGACACTGCAGACTGATTTCAGGTCCAGCTTTAGTTACATGTAGCACTGGAACTCTTTAAAAAGACTCAGTGGTGGAACATTTACAAATATATTATAATATATTGAATAGCTTAATACAGAATGACTTACTAAAAAGGTAAGGTAATTTTTATGTAGTCAAAATAATCGACAATATAATTAAAGTTCAAAATACATTATTTAAAGGCTGTTTACACCTTTTACCTTTGAATTTAACACAGCACAAGACCTATTAAACATCAGTGTAAACCTGATGTTTACTAGAAGAAATATCCAAACTGTTACATACGTACTTTGTTGTATTCTTATTTAGCAATTATAAGACAACTTTCTGAACTAGGAGTTCAGAAAACGCATAGTTTTCTTAAAAACTTAAGAGTTTTGAGATGAGAGAAAAGAAAAACAAATGTGGAAAAATTATACATTAGTATACTTTTCTATTAAAACTAATATTAAAGTAAATTATTTGATCCACACATATAACATTCTCTTTAATAGTGGACACCAGGTTTTAAGTATTAGCTAAATACATTTACTGAATAATTTCTTCAAAATCATAAAAAGAAAATGGTATAGATGGCTGATGCAAATGCTACTTGTATATTAAGTTTGATCAGACCAGTGGAAGGTTAAGTTCTCCATATAAATAACACAAGTAATGATAAAAGAAACTAAATAACACAGGAAATCTAAATAATGATAGTCACTGATAAAGCACCTATAGACTCTAATTAGATTTTCTGAGTAAGATGATTTTTAGGAGTACCTACAATCTATAAAATGCTTATAATGACATTTAAATATTATTCCATTGTTACTAGGATTGTTAGGATAGAGCTCTAATAATTTACACAAAGACTGACTCTCCCCTCTAGCCAAGCTAGCACCACTGTGCAAGCGAGAAAAAAAATGTCCTTTCTCAAGTCTCTTCACTTTCATCTGTCAGAAAATTGACGTAATATACTGATTCTGTTAGAACAAGGAACTTTACTGACATCTGGTAGAAACCTGTCATAATAAATAAACAAATCTGTGATGTGAAAGAATATCACCCTCAACATACAATGCTATTGTAGGCTACAAACTGCAAAACCTGTACATGACAGCTCTGTCCTGACTTCTCTCAACAGTGGAGATGACCACTCTACCAAACTTTATAAAGTTCCCTTACTGAAATACTATAAACTATCCAGTTGAAGTCTTGGTCACAAACAGGTATTTAAATTGAAACAGTTTATATTTAGAATTTATAATGTCAGTGGGATAGTTAACAAGTACATACAAGAGAAAGTATTTAAGGGAAATGACAACCAACTCCAGTTTTTAAAAATTAAAAATAAAAAATTCTTATTTTTAAACTTATTTTTCAAAGTTAAAAATAAACCCAGAAATGTTTTCTCAGAATTAGTGTTACCAGCAGGCATTCTATTCAATAACAAAGTACTGATATCTATTTTACAAAACATTTTCATAATATTTTCTTAATATAACAATGTCCAAGATACTCCCTTAGATACCAAATCAATGTTACAATTCTTGCATATTCAAATTCCCCAAGACTAGATAATCAACCAAAGATTGTCATGCTTTTTTCAATTGCCCAATTGACGCAGAAAGGCTAAACTAACCAGAAGAATAATGCAAGAGAAAAGTTTTAGCTAAGATATTTGGTACCCTACCTTATTCTCTGGTAAGGCACAAGATTTTTTCTCACAAGTAATTCATTTTAGTTAGATTTGATGGATTTTAGGAATGTATTCTTCTCCTGTTTATTTTGGATTATGCCATTTACTTTCACGTAATTTTAATCATGCAAGAGTGACTGTATACCTTGATTTTCCTGAGACAGTTCTAACATATGGCTGTTGGTCCAACATCATTATTGATAGTGCCCCCTTTCCATTTCAAAAGGGTCACATTTTATACTCTTAATTACTACCCATTCTTATTGATAAACAATTTTCAATTCTGTAAATTGAACTTTGGACTCAATACACATGGCTTAGAAATAACTCAGGTGAAAAGCAAAAGGTTAATACAACAATTATCACAGAAAAACTAGATAAATTGTGATGTTTATCCATTTTAAATGAGTCAGACTGTATAGTGAGATAAATTAAAAATTTGCAATTACATTTTTAGAGCTTGTTCCAATTGTATCATTTACCTTTTAATATAAGGTTTTATGTGTATTCCTCCTTCCTGTATCATCTACTGTTTCCATTTGTTATTCATCAAGTCCATAAATTATTTAGCATCTCCTCCTTCTTTCTGTATGAAATAATCATCTGGAATTTTAAAAGTATTAAACTCACACAAAAGAAGGACTGTTTGACATTACCATTGGCATTCTGCTACTACATATTAATGAAAAGCAAAGGGGTAGAGAACCTGCAGCCTCAAGGCCACATGTGGCCCCTCCAGATCCCCAAGTGCAGCCCTTCGACTGAATCCAAACTTCACAGAACAAATCCCTTTATGAAAAGGATTTGTTCTGCAAAATTTGGATTCAGTCAAAAGGCCACACTCAAGGATCCAGAAGGCCACATGTGACATGCTCTGACATTCTTGTGTTATTTACTGAGCCTCGTGGAGATACTAAACATAATTTCTTTAAAAGAAATGAAAAGTTTTAGATATGCCAATTAGTCCCACTGCGGTTTCAGGAAAAAATATTAGCTCATATGTAGTCCTTTAACAATATTCCTTATTATATTCAAACTATTTAAATATTAAGTATCTTGATTACACAAGGATATCCTAATTAGAGTCCATTCTAGTTTCTTGGTAGAAGTAATGAAATTCATAGGCTCTTATAAGGTGGCAGCCATACAGAGGACCTATGTTTTATGCTTCTTAAAAATTTTTTATAACTCATCAGCTATATATTGTTTACATGTAGCATCACTTCTACATGTAAGATTATGATCATTTTACACTTCTGTTATGGATTAATATAAATAAAAATAGAGGAACCAAAATACTTTAAAAACTATATCTATTTTCATTTTAAGAAACAATAACCATATTTTTTCAAGAAAAGACATTATTCAGTTACTACCTTTAAAGTTCAAGTTCCATCACCTTAATATATAAACACACCTGGATACGAGATTTAAAAAACCACACATACACACAAGCTCTAGGTAGAGCAGTAATAAACAAATTCCTTTTATAAAGAAAATTTTAACTGAAAAGCCACAGTAGATGGAAAAAAGAAGAAAGGATATTACTTGGTAAAATCCAGTGACATCTACAATAATTTTACAGCACATTTAAACATTCTAGGGTTTTATATCTTCACCTGCCTTCCATTTCTTAGTTGCTCCTTATAAAACTGCCAATTACAAACACAGTTGTAACCTCAAACCTAGTCCTGATCTTAATATCATAGCCTTAATTTAAAAATGTTTTTGTTTAAAATACAATGCCCAACTAAATGGAAAAAAAAAACTAAGCAGCAATATGTAATTATACATAGTAGTTATTCATTACAATGGTAAGTGTTTTTAGGATGATATCTAGAATGCACTTGCTTTGTGAGTCTCCTCAATAATCAAATTGGCTTACACCAACAATACTGCTAAGTCTTAAAAGCAGTACAATGAAAGAAAATATATCAAAGAGCACATGCATATCTTATAGACTTTCCATTGAGCTGTCAATGACTTCTATGCAATGTGCCTCTTTTCCATAGCTATATTAACAACTACTAAGAAAGGAAATATGAAATTAAAAGTAATGATACTGAACTCAATTGTTTGAAGCCAGTGCCCCACATGTGGGGAAAAGTGCATTTAGTTCAGCAGCAATATAGCACAGTGTGAAGATATTGTGCTTGGACGCAGATATTCCAGAACTGAAAGATGTACAAGGCAAGTCAAGATATAAAACCATAGTATACTGTTAAATAACCTTGAAACATACATATATTGCAGTTTTCAAAGAAAGACATTCATGTCATTGTACAAGGATAGGGAGAAATCCTTAAAGTTACCTATTGTAGTTTATGATATAATAAATACATATCTATATAGCATTATATATACATATATAGAATGTGTGTGTTTATATGTAATTTATTTATTTGCCAAATTATTCTGTTAGTTCTTGTGAATCTGCAACTTTCAGGAATGAAAAAGCTTCTTTTCACTACAAGTTTTTGTTCCCCAAACTTAAGAAAAAACATTTAGACTAAAAAAAGGTCTCAATACCCTCCTCCTACCCAAAGACTCACTTCAGGTATTTTGCTTCACAACTCATTAGAGAAGCACAATTAAAGAAATTCTAGATTTTTGACTGTATCTTTCCACTTGGCCAGTTGTTTTAATAAGCAAATACCTTTTATTATTTAAACCAGCTGATGCAAATTCTTTAACAGAGGATATAAACTCTAGATTTGACTGATTAAAACAGAGCAAATCAAAACCAAAAAATAATAATAATAACAATCCAGTGATTTACTCTGACTGTAAACAATACATAAAATTTAAATCTCAAATCTCAAAATAAGTTAAAGAAAAATTCTACCTTTAGGGCCTATAACACTATAAAGATATGACAATTGGCAAGGGGAAAATATATATATGAAAAGTTGCAACAAAATTGTTTGCCCATAATTTTTCCTAAGAGAAAGTATATCTAACTATACTACCTCTGTCCCTTAAATTTAATAACTTCATAATTTGTTGGCAAATGTTTTAAGCAAACTGGCATACCAGATTACACAACAGAAAAACATCCATCAAATTCAGCAAAGAAAACTTATATAAGCCTTTTGTACAGAATTAAAAAAAAAATCTAAATGGCTATGATTCCTCTATTAGCAGAAACACATAATGCAACCTTTATAAATCTGCCATATATATCAATATCTACATAAATAGATACAGATATAGATATGAAACATTAATGGCAGTCTATTTCCGAACAGTGTGTGGGACCAGTAGATTTGTATCAGACCATGGCACGATATGGACCCTGCATCTTCAGGAACTGAATGATGAAAGAAGGCCCCCCAGCAACAATCTGAGGTGGAAGGTGGCTGAGTGGACAGTTCTCAATACTCATGATTGAAAGCTTGCTGCAGAGAGCCAGCTCAAAGGGAAGGCTATGCAGGTTGGGGTTGTCATTCAAATACAGTTCTTCTAGGTTCTCCAGTGTACCTGTTTAAAAAAAATCAAATCAATTATTACTTTTTAAAAAAATTAGTTACTATTTAAAAAGTTCAAATGGGCATGATGCTATCCTGGGCATTACATGTACTGAATACACATTTCCTCTTCTCTTATCTTAGTTTTAAAATTCTCTACAACCACAGATCAATCTCAAACTCTGTTGCATATTTAAATCAACTGGGGAGATTTAGAAAACTCCTGATATCCAGGTCACACTCCATATCAACTAAATCAGAACCTCTTCCTTTATGGTCTTCAAGCTTTTTAAAAATACACATGGTCTATCTGTTTGGGACAGTTTGGCGCATATATATATATATATATATATTTTTTTTTTTTTTAACTCCAGAGGTGAGTTTATTATACATTCAGTGCCTATAATCACTTTTATGTTGTAGACAATGTGACAATTTCTCATATTAATAAACTTCTTATGAGGAAAGTTTTTGTTACTTTCCCTAAGAGAGTTATCACATATTTGGCAGTAAGCCAGAAATCAAGTTATATAGACTTGAAAAGTTCTTCTTAGACTATCTTAGGATATTTGTACTTTCTCAAACTCCTGGCCTCAAGCGATTCTCCCGCGTTGGCCTCCCAAAGTGCTGGGATTACAGGCATGAGCCACAACACCCAGCCAGATATTTGTACTTTCTAGGAAAATGTCTCAGGCAATTAAATGAAGTTAGCCACAATAACTATTAAATATTCTAGAAATAAATATATTAAAAGTATAAATTTGCCTTGTGTGTTTCCAATTTTTAAACTTCAAAATTTGGAATATTTGATAATGGCATTTATTAGAAGACTAATTTAAAAAAAAAACAGCTAGCAGATAATAAATCTGTTTACATATAAGATATTATTTAATCTTCAGAATAACCCTATGAGAAGTTACTATTATCATTCTTATTTTACAGATAAGAAACTTGAGGCTTAGGAAGTTTACATACCTTATCCAAAGTCACAAAGCCAATAAGCAGCAGAGACAGATTTTGAATTGTCTATTATCTCCAAAACCATTCTGAACTACTAACCTATAGTGCCTACGGGACAGCACACTATAGATGGGAGAACATAATGCACAGAATTACTAATTTAAGAACTACTATTTATTTACTATGTGACCTTGATCAAGTAACTCACTCTTTGTAAGACAGGATTACAACTTGCATTACCTAAAATTCAAGGTGGTCATGCTGATTATATGAAATAATGGAAATGAAAACACTTGGAAAATGCTAAAGTACTCCCAATTATTAATTAGTCAAATATTAATATTAATCCTCAAATCCCATAAAGAAATGTTCTTTTGGCATAAGACATTACTAATTTAATTCACGTCTGTGTAATTTTTAAATTGGAAGAAATATAACATAACTCTTCTAAATTGAGATCATATGTAAAATCTATTGGAAAAATAAGTATTCTAAAACATTCTCAAATACAATATTAATCCTAACATCCCATAAGGAAACCTAACCAAAACCAATCAACCAATCAAACCATTGGTACTCTATGAAAAAAATCTTATGCCTGATGTAAACTCAGTTTACAAAAATAGTAGATTTGTCATATTTCTCTGAAATACTGCTTGAATGCACAAAAGCAAATTATTAGTACAGAATCAAGCATCCATAGGGTTCATACCAATTTCCTCAGGAAGATGAGTAAGTAGGTTCTCCCCAAGGCCAAGATGTGTGAGATTGGTAAGGTGACCAATGCCTCTGGGAAGAGTGGTCAACTGGTTGTTTGTCAAGACTAATTTCTAAAAAAGATTAACAAAATAAAAGACAGTTACATATATATTTCCTACAACTGATGCAAATAATACATCTCAAAAATAATACATCTACTAAACAATAAAATAAATTAATAGGGAAATGAGATTAGATAGGATGAGAATCACTTAAATAAGTTATAGGTTTTTCTTTCAAAAACTACCATTTGTTAGGAAAGCAAAAGCAGATAGATTATATGAACATAAAACTCAGCTCTAATGCTATAACAGGAAACTCTATCTGGTCCAAGAATTAGGTCAAAATCTTAAGAAAAATGTGCAATTTGGAACAGATTCCAAAAACTTTAATCATATAACTACAAAGCCATCATGATAATGTTTTACCTGTAAATCCTTAAGATAAGCAATTTCATTTGGCAAGGATTCTAATTTGTTCTCCTCTAGATCCAATTCTCTTAACTTCCTAAGGTTTCCAAGACCATGGGGAAGCTTCTTTAGAAGATTGTTTGATAATATTAGAACCTAATGAGAAATTATTGACAATGTTCAGCAACTCATGAAATGGAATTATATATTACCATTGTGTGGCTTAAAATTTATTAAACAATGTTAATTTTCCAAACAGTGAATACAAAGGGTCATGTTAATTTATAACATATATAAAATATCTAACTTACTAGTCATAAAAAAACCATCGTTACTAGAAATAATAGAATTTTATTTGATTATGCAAAACTAATCAAAAGCAAAAGCGATTTTATTTTAACTAAATTTTTAAAAAAGAAAATTATCAACTATTTACACTAAGATTCATACAGTTAATGGCATTTTGACACTGAATAGTTACAAATGTCTATCTAATAGGAAACTGATTATTTATTTAAAATCACTTATAAACCATCACTTAAGGAACGTAACAACTGACTCCCAAACTGCCCCAATCATTACACTGAAAGGCACCCTGCAAGATACCAGTGGTGGAGAGCGTTGGGGGAAGGCTGAGAAAGACAGTCTTTGTTCTCAAAGAAGTTACAAACTAGCAGGAAGGTGGGGAAAAAATAATGGGTATGAAAGAGCAGTAAGTAGAAAGATCTCCATAACGTTCTGGCTAATTGTTTAGGCCCATTTATTTCCCCTAAAGTTATACCACCTCATAATAAAGCAAATATATACAATAAGACAAAGAAAACAATAATAACAGCTACCACTTGAGTTTACTATTTGCAAGGCACTGTACTAAATGCATTATATACATTATTGCCTCTAGTCCTAATTAAAACCCTATGAGGTAAATAACATTATTATTCCCATTTCACAGCCTAGGAAACTGCAGCTTGGTGGGTTAAATCCATAAATATAGACAGAGAAAATCAGAATTGCACCCAGATCTGTTTGACTTCAAAACTCAAGCTTTTAGCCATTACACTATACTATTTCACCTTATTAAATAAAATAATTAGATTTAAAAAAAACATGAACATGGAGGAAAATTTTTAAAACAATATATTTGGCTGGGCACAGTGGCTCATGTCTGTAATCCCAGCACTTTGGGAGGCTGAGGTAGGAGGATCTCTTGAGGCCAAGAGTTTGAGACCAGCCTGGGCAACATGGCAAGATCCCATCTCTACAAAAAATGTAAAAAATAGCCAGGCATGGTGGCACACACCTGTAGGCCCAGCTACTCAAGAGACTGGGCCAAAGGATCACCTGTGCCCAGGACTTCGACATTGCAGTGAGCTATGATTGTACCACTGCACTCCAGCCTAGGCAACATAGCGAGATCCTACTTCTTAAAAAATAAATTAAAAAACCAATATATTTACTATTAGTAAGCTTTTTCATCAAAAAGATGAAAAGTAGGAACTTAGAGGCAACAGATCATCCCTAGGAAAGTAACAATAAGATACCTTTTTCATTATGGAAAAGAATTTTAAAAGAAAAAATTAAGGGGATGAGAAGAGGGCATTCTAGATATTAGAAACAATACAACTGAACATACAGAGCTAGAAATATGCACACTAGATTTCCAACAAGGAAAAAAATTTAACTAGCAAATAAAATGGTAGGTGGGTAATTAGGGTGAAAAAGTACAATAAAGGGTTCTAATCTAAGGAATCCATAATTATTTTGGTAGACAATGGTGTAGTTAAAAAAATATGTTCTAAAAGATGCTAAGTTTTAGTGACCTTTTCTTTCAAAGATAATTTATAGCACTCAAATTTACCAGCTTTTAGAAAGAGTAGTTCAGAAGGACTGAGCCTAGACTAAGTCAACACTTCATCATCCTAATAGGGTTGTATGTTTAAGAAAGCTCTAACATTTCTAATTATGATCCTTACCCAAACAGAAATTGCTTATTTCAATTTGAAATTTTATAAATGAGGTAAGTATAGATGGGTCTGCAGAGTTCTAAATGCTCATCTATACTCACCTCAAGAGAAACGAGACCAGACACATCCTCAGGGATCTTTGTCAGCTGATTAGTGGCTAAATTCAATTCTACCATACTGGTCCAAGTTCCAAAATCCAAGGGAAGTGATGTTAACTGATTGTCCTGGCAAAGACATTAAAATATTAATTGTCTAAAATTTCAATATAAAAATCCATAAGAAAAGATAGTAAAATATACTTGTCATTATATAATAAAAACAGATGATGAAACAGTAAGTATGGGCCTAATTTTGTTTAAAAATTAGATATGGCTATACACAGAACAAAAAGTGAAATATATGCCAATTGTTCACTATCTTTTTCCTGCTTCCACGTATTCACTTGTGACACACACTTTCATCAATAACTCTTACCACACCATTATGTGTTAGGGGTGTCGGTACTGGGAGAGGACAATCAGCAGCCTTGTCCCAGTTGAGTAGCACTGAGATATGCCAATATGTTAAGACTGATGCTACCTCTCAGTGGTGGGACTATTTTAAATCCTTTTTGTTAATCTGTATTTTTAACTTTTTCTGCACTGCACATGGATTACTTACTGGTCTCATTTTACACAAAATCATCCATAAGAGAAATCTGAAGTAGCAAACATCCATTTGAAAACCATATGATAATGAAATTTTTTCTTTCATTATAATATTTAACTTATTACCTATCTATGCCCAAACTACTGAATGTTATAGTATGATAAAGTATTTTCATTTTAAAAAATTTTCTACTGGTACTTACATGAAGAGGAAAAATGATAAGTTTCGTTTGGATTTAATCAAGTTAAAAAGTCACACTATCATGTTTAAAGAAAAATTAAGGCAAAGCTCTAAGTTTTATTTTTATTTTATTAAAAACAGTAAGCTTTTCCAAGCTAACACACTGTAATAACGTCATATACATAAAGATGCAAAAAGTAATGAACACCTGAACCACTGTGTTCTAAGTCAAATACTACAAAACGGACATTCGGAATTAACGCCATTACCACTGCTACATCTCAGATAACCAGACTGACTAAAAACAAATCTTACACTTGTTTAAGACTATAAATTATCTTGAATTCCCATTAGTTCACTTATTATATACTTCTAAAGAATCATCATAAAACACACATACTATATTTATGAATAAGTATAGATAGAATAAAAAAGTGTACATTTAGATTGGAGTTTAAGGAGCCACAATTATGTTGAAGTGGCTCAAAGACAAAGGGATATAGTATAACAGAAAGAACACTACACCTGGAATCAGGAAACCTAGGTTTCCTGGATTCCCACCTCAGCCATGAATTAGGTATGTGACCAATTGAATTTTCTTCTCTGGGCCTAAAGTTTGTTCACTACAAATTAAATGCTTGGATTAGATATTTTTCCATTTCTTTTCTCCTTTTTAAAATTTTTTTATTTTTCTTTTTTTGAGACAGGGTCTGACTCCATCAACCCAGGCTGTAGTACAGTGGCACGATCACAGCTTGCTGCAGCCTCGAACTCCTAGGCTCAGGCAATTCTCCTGCTTCAGCCTCCAAGTAGCTGAGACTGCAGGAGCACCCCACCACACACGGCTGATATTTTTTATAGAGACAGGGGTCTCGCTATGTTGCCCAGGTTGGTCACGAACTCCTGGCCTCAAGCGATCCTCCTACCTCAGCCTCCCAAAGTGCTGGGATTACAGGCATGAGCCACCACGCCCAGCTTTTTTCTCCTTTTGCAATAAACATTACAAATATGAAACTCATTCACTATGGAGTACATAGATATAAGTAAAAAGAAACTAAATAGTTCTGGAATGTGAACATAAACATATTTTGGTAAACATGGATTTATGTATGCATATAAATATATAAGTAAGCATATTAAAAACAGCTTTTAAAAATTATGTGTGTGAAGAGATTTTTATATGCTTTAAATTTCTTCTACTTAATATTTCAACTAGTATTTAGTATTCTTCTAGATCATAATATCAGTTTTAATGGCTCCATGATATTCCACTGAAGACATATTACTTAAAAAAAACTAAATCCCCATTAGTATTAATAAGTTGGTACCTTTGAAATAGATAGCTCTGCAATACATATCCCTACCACTATGTTTTTATGAATATTCATGATTATTTCCTTAGGACAAATTCCTAAGGGCATGCACAGGTCTAAGATATAAGTTATCTGATACAAATTGCCCTGAAGTGTTCTTATTATCAATTTAGACTCCTCAGCAAGGTACAAGCACTCATTCTCCACACCAACAGAGAAAACATAAATATTAGTGGAAGTACCAGCTATATTAACTCCCCCCAGATCCCCAATACAAATAATGCTTACCTTCATATTCAGCTTACTTAATACTTTTGCTCTGGAGAAGATTCCAAATGGAATTTTATTGATTCGATTGTGTTCCATATTAAGGGAATAGATGGTAGAAAACTGAGATGGACCACCCACTGGATATAACTGGAAGCAATTTCTAGCTAAGGTCAAACTATTCAGTTTCACAAGACTTGATAAAAGACTCTGTAAAAAATGAAATAGGCATAAGAATTAGAACTGTAGCAAGACTGACTTACTTATTTTGTACAGAAAGCAGCAGTCCTCAAAGGGCCTTATAGGTAACAAATGACAGAGACTGGTAGGGCTGGGCCTGGGAGCCAGTGGTGATACCTCATCTACCAGATAGTCACCACACAGCTCTAACAAACTGTTGCCTTGCAGAAATGTGGAGCCAATGTAGTCAGACTCACAGATTTTACAAGAAACAGGAAATTCTCCTGATTTTTATTGTTTCGCTTCAGTTGGTTTAAAATACTCTATGGAGTAAAGAAAACATGTCTGTGGGTGAGAGGTGCTTCATGGGTGACTAGTTGGAGATCTCTACTGTGCAGAAACTTTAGTGTCAGACAGTCCTGGGTCTGAGTCCTGGCTCTACCATTGGTTCTGTGACCAGTCCTACCTAGGTCTTAGTTATGTACTTATTTTTAAATTATTAAGATTAACATAATGCCTGGCACAGAGTAAGCTGTAATTCCATAATTTAATTGTTCCTTTTAGGAATATTAAATTCAGAAGATGATTATACTTCCTGATATTGTATAATACATTGCTTTTCTATATGGTAAAATTTCTGGGGGAATATATGTATCCATTAAACAAGTATTTACTTAGCACATAACCCTATCTCTCCCACGGTGGCTTTAGCCTCCCACCATGTAACCAAAGTGCTAAACGGTTAGGTATTATAAAAGAATCTCTGCTACTAAGAAGACTAAACCCTATTTAGAGAAATAAAGTACACAGATGGGAAACAACTGGAAAATAATACGTAACTATATATAATCAATAATAAGTTGTTGATTAGAAGAGGCCTTTGCTATTCAAAGTCTGGGTCGAGGAAGAGCAGCATCAGCATCCCCTGGGAGCTTATTAGAAATGCAGACTCTTGGGCCCTACTCCTACTGAACCATAATATGCATTTTAACAAGATTCCCAGGTGATCTGTATGCTCAGTAACATTTGAGAAATACTGGTATAGGCTCTAAAGTGTTTTGAATCCTAGCTCTATCATTTAATAGCTTGTGACTTTGGCAAGTTATTTTTCTGAACCTTAGCTTATTCATTTTTAAAATGATGCCTTATTTTACAGGTCATAATGAAGACTAAGAGAGATAAAATACATAAATAGTTTTATAATACCTAGCATATAATAAGTGCTTAAATTTAAATTCCTTCCCTATTTAAATTCAAAGAAAAGAAGAAATACTGGAATAACTGTAAAAGCACGAAAGAAGTTGAAAAAGAGCTAGATTTTGAAGGATGAAAAACCTTTAAAAATATTCAGAGAAGTAGAAGAATCATTCTAGACTGAAGTAAAAGCACAAGCAGGGAGAAACAAACACAGTATGAAGGGTGTGTGGGTTTTAAATAATGTTCAAACTTCAGGTGCCCATCTTGAGCAAATTGAAGACTTGTACCTGAGGTGTCAGTATAATTGTCAAGGCTAGGTGAAAGGAATAAAATAACTATATAATTGAAGGTGTAACTATACAGTGAACTGAAACTTGTTCTTCATATTGAACATTAAGAAACTACCCTTAACATTTACCTATTATACACAAACAAAATGGAAAGCATAGGTAAAAATGGTGGTGAAAAAACTTTGCCTAGCAGTTAATTCAGGAAAAATGTCTACAGTCTACTTTATTGAAAATAATGGAGCTTTAGTGAGTCTTACGGCACACGTTATTATTATTCTTCTTACACCTGACTGACTTTATTAAATTAACATTCTTCTATGATAAAATGTTAATATCTGAGTACATTTGAGATGGGGCAACAAGAAGACAGCTCTCCAACCTCTCATTTCTTAAGTCATATTGTGAAAGTTAGGGGTTGCTTACCATTGCTTTAGAGTTAGACACATCTGGGTTCCTATCTTAGATCTTCTACTTAACAATTTTGTCAACTTTGGTGAATTAATTAGATAATCAATATATCTCTCACTGTATTTCCAGAAAAATATTTAAGATAACAAATCTGGCCAAAAATATAAGTCTTATTTCCCTAACTATTCAATGAGATTACCCCAATAACTAGTAGGTTCATACTGAAGATTAAACAAGATACTACATGTACAACTCCTAGCCTCATGCCTTGAGTATATATGCTTAAAGTTATTAAGTTCCTTTTCGTAACATGTCTACATTAAAACTAGTCCATTTTCAGATAGTCTTCAAATGCAAAAATATATAGTTATTTTACCAGCTCTGATTTCAGCAATATAATGAACCCCTATTGAAAACCACTTTCATGATTTTCCTTGCCTAACCCAGCTTAAAAGTCTCCTAAGTGCTATCTAATGGATTTTATTATTTTCCCTACTGTGCTTATTATAAATGCAGATAATTACATATTTGCATTAAGATTATACTGCTTCCAAAGTACATTGACTACTTTTAAATGAAACTTAATGCTTTCCCATATTTGGACAAGGACAAGCAAGGGTTTTCCTCATAGCATCTCTATCTGAAAACAGACTAAACACAAGTGTACATACACATACATACATCTTCTTCCACATTCAGACTGAAGAGAGTTGTCATCCCCTTTATATGCTCTCTACTCTCTCTCATCCAAAGTAAAAAAGGATCAGTGGTTGCCAGGGGTTGGGGGGATGAGTAATGAATAGGTGGAGCACAGAATTTTTAGGGCAGTG
This sequence comes from Daubentonia madagascariensis, assembly GCA_023783475.1. Lineage (NCBI taxonomy): Eukaryota > Metazoa > Chordata > Mammalia > Primates > Daubentoniidae > Daubentonia > Daubentonia madagascariensis. The sequence continues at coordinate 18,149,383 of JAKFHU010002573.1, read as the reverse complement.
AAATTTCTTTGTATGATACCATAATGGTGGATACATGTCATTATAAATTTGTCCAAATCCACAGACTGTACAACACCAAGAGTGAATCCTAATGTAAACTATGGACTTTGGGTGATCCTGATTTGTCAATGTAGGTTTGCTGATTGTAACAAATGTACCATTCTAGTGGGGGAGGCTGATATTGGGGGAGGCTATGCATATGTGGGGATGGGGGTACATGAAAAATCTCTGTACCATCCACTCAATTTTGCTGAATCTAAAACTACTCTTTAAACAAACGAAAGTAAATCCTGACTTACATTAGTCACAAAATGCTGTATAAGAAAGTACCTCACACAATGTCTGTAACAGGTATCCAATAATTACTAGTTTCATTTCATTGACAATAAGACTAGATATATATAAATTTTAAATTTTTCACTCTTTAAACTTTGATTTAGACCCAGTCTTATGCCTAAATAAGGCATATTGGCAGCAATCTTACACTCACAAATCTCACCCAAAAAGAATCACAACAAGGCCTAATTAATGTGCTAATTGTTTGCCTTATTATGGCTATGAGTCACTGTTAGAAAAGGAGATGACATTAAAAAAAAAGAATCAGTAGAACCTTACCCATTTTGATCATTCTAAATTACCACTATCACAGAAGGACAAAATCCAGACAGTCTAGTTCTCAGGGCTGTATCTGAAATCTGTAGGTTTTACTCCTTATCTCAGGTAAACTGCTACTAACAATAGTACTATTTTGCCACAGGTAAGATACTGCCATAATAGTCTTAGTGAACTGAACTGGTCCAGCCTAGAAACTACACTCCTGGGAAATTCATCTTTATACCCTGACCAAGCTATCTTCTGAAAATGCAGACATCCAAATTAATAGGAGTCCCAAATTAATATGTGCTACTTTGTCTCCCAAAGAAACAAATCAACTAAATAAATTTTATAAATTAACTGCTGCAAACCTACAGCTTCATCTACCCAAATGGTTCTTCATGAATCAAAGCTTAAATCTGAAAAACATTCATCCAAAGAACCTTTACCCTTAATTCAAATATACATTTATACACACACACTCACAAAAACTAGCAATCAAAATATAGTAGGGGCACTTATATAAGACATTTTTAACTGTTACAAAAAAGACTTTTGCAAAGCTCAATCAATCCACAAATCCACAATTCTATTCTTTTGTTAGAATATTACAGTAAGATTTTATGGTTATAAGAAAACATGTTGAGTATGCTAAAATAGTAAGTAGCAAAAGAAGAAAAGTCAAGAGTGAAAGAATAATAAAGATAATTTTTTTAAAAGAGTATTATATCTTACCTAATTAATTCCTAAACAAAATACATGAAAATATTTTTCTAATAGAACCAACAAAACTTAAATTAAAAATAATGTGCTAAAAAATAACAGATTTTGGTGATTGTTATATACTAAATAGGCTTTAATATTATTGCACAAGGAATAATTTGGGTCCCAGGAGAGTTGCAGCTAACATTAATCTTCATAATAAGTAGTGCATTCCATATAGATCATTCTTTTCCATTATCTTTCTATGGGACCTTTTTATAACTGAACAGAACAATCTCAATCAGCAAATTATTTACCCAGCTGTAAAGATTTACTAGCTTTCCCTGCATTATCCTGAAGACTTGTTTCAAGTTTTGTTTTCTCTAATCTACTTCTTACCTCTGGTAAAGTCGAAATGTTATTGTTCTCTAAATTTAATTCTTCAAGTGCACTGCATTTTGCTAATGATCTGGGTATTGCTGATAGTCTATTATATCTCAGGCCAAGACGACTTAAACTGGACAGGTTTCCTGTGAACAAAAACAAGAAAGTATTATTATTTTTTCACAAGATCTCATGAGCCTCTCATTATTACAGGTTATCTACTAGATATTTATGAATTACTTTGAAGTACTATTTCAATAAGAGCTTTAACTTCTAGTACCAAGGAACCACATACTATACTTTATCAATCAGGATGAAACTGAAAGCACTTTTGTGCTTACTTGTTTCAGAAAAATAATAAAATACACAGCTATAAGTTAATTTTTTAAATGAACTATTAGAAAGTATAGGCATACTTTAACAAATTTAATTGCAAAATAGTATATATCTTTAACTTATAATAACTATCCCATTTATATCTATGTGATGATGATCCAACTTAGAACAAGCGGTTATATAAAAATTTACATATAATTTTGGAGAAGAAATTTCTAAATTTCTAAAATAGTATTATTTAAAATATAAGATGCACAATTATTCTGTGAGATCAGATAGGTTCAACATAAACATTCCAAAATTTCTCTGAAAACTTGATCTGATAGTAAAAAATTTCTCAAACCAAAATAACTACAAACAAAAGTGAAAGTTATAGTCTCTCTTATCTAAGCATATCCAGCTTGAGCACAAATTAATCATTATTGAATAAATAAAAAGCAGAGCATTTTATTTTCTAGGCATTTTCTAGTTTTATTGCCACAACTATATGCCAAGCTACATGTAAGCTACCTGGATGAATATAATGATATCTGCTATCATAAAAGGCTCGATTCAAATTTAATTTCCCAAACAATATATATTAGAAAAAAAGCTAATTTTGATACAAAAAAGTAACAGTAATGAGAATTTAGTTCAATTTATTTCTTTGTCATGGCTGATTCATTTCTTTTTTGACTTCAAATTACAACTGTTGCTATGAGATTCTTTGTTGAGCTAGGTTAAAATGCCAAATGTAGCCTTTACTTTAAAACTAAAGTTATTTCCAGTGTTAGAAATTACAGAAGTGGATGCCTGTGTCACACTTAACTTTTTGGAAACATACTTTGAGGGCTTTCAACTTTGGCAAGCTTCTGATGTCTGTCCTTTTAATTCTTTTTGCTTTAATCATTTTTTTGAAAGCTGTTATATGATCAACTTTCTTTCTTAGATGCAGCATTACTTACAAAAAACATATATTAGTCTATAGCGTAAGTTAAGCCTTGACACCCTAAGAGGGCAGTCACTGTGCCTCATTTATCTCATTATCACTCACCTTCATCTTTCCTTCTTGCTGAAGAAATCTGACTGAAGTTGTAAGTAATGACTAATTGCAGCCAATTTTATGTTTTACATTTTCAAGGTAAGAATTAGTCATTGATAGTGAAAAATACCCTCATGATTCTATACCATTAAGTGTAGTCAACTATTATGAAGAAAAACTTAGCAACCATTTCAATTCCTCCAATTAGAACTATTCCACAGGTATGCTATGCTCATTTACATCCTTTCTATAATAGTGCTTGAAAACTGGGCCAAGAGTTTGTTGGTTCTGATTAAGTAAAATTCCAATAGGCATAAAATTGAATACAAAAGCAACAATAAAAACTACCACTTAGCAAAGACAAGTTAATTTTTCTTTAAAATGCTTTCTAAATTAACTAGGATGCTTCACTAGTGTCTTTCTGATGACACTCTGGAGAGAGGTGTCAATTTCAGAGAAAAAAAAAAAGCAGAGGATCAGGTGACTTTCCAAAGCCCCAGAAAACTTTGAGATTAGAAGAAGGGCAAGAATGATATTTACTATTGCTACCACTGCATTATGATATTGAATATGATACAAATATTACTTAAAAGTTGGGTTGGCAGAAAATACTCTTCTTTATGACTGACATATGTTAATTAAAGTCATATGTATAACACCCAAAAAATGGGGACAATATAAATGTTCAACAATAGAATAATAATTATTTAAATTGGAGGCATCATAATAGAATAGAAAAACCAAAGTACTTTATATTAACTATGTGACCACAGGCAAGTTACTTAACCTTTCTGAGTCTGTTTTCTTATCCACAAAGTGGGGATAATACCACATACTTGACAGGGTTGCTCTATAATGTGTGTAAGATACTTAGCACCATGAATGATACATAATAGACATTTAATACATAATTTTTATTCTCTAGTATGTCTATATTCTGCAATATTCTGTACTATTAAAATTATGTTATAAAATTTTTAAGATTTAAAAGACTTTAGGTCATGATGTTATGTGGAAAAAAGATAAAGCTGCATTTTGTATGATCTCAACAATGTAAAAAACATGCATACAAAATAATGCCAAGAAAATGCATCAAAACTAACAGAGTTATCTCTGCACAGCAGAATTATGGAAGAACAATTAAAAAGTTTTTTTTAGAACTTATCCACATTTTTCCAAATTTTCTAGTTTTGTAATTTTTTAAAAACATTTTGATAAAGAACAGATCTATAATTCTAAGGTCATTTTAATTTAAAAAATCGTGACATATTTCCACCATCCTTTCTTTTTTTTGCAATGATATTTTACATTCTGGAGATATCTTTTTAATTTTTTTTCTTTGCTTTTTTTTTTAAGACAGGGTCTCGCTCTGTCACTCAAGCTGGAGTGCGGTGGTGTGATCATAGCTTAGGACAGCCTTGAACTTCTAGCTTCAACTGATCCTCCTGCCTCAGCCTCCCAAGTAGTTAGGACTACAGGCACACATCACCATACCTGGTTAACTTTTTAAATTTTTTGTAGAGACGTGGTCTTGCTATGTTGCCCAGGCTGGTCTCCAACTCCTGGCTTCAAGCGATCCTCCCACTTTGGCATTCCAAAGCACTGGGATTAAAGGTGTGATCCACCAGACCTGGCTTGTACATCTTTTTAATGGTATATTAGACAATATATATAGATTTATATTATATATATAATATGTACATATATGGTCTAAAATACCATTAAAAAAATTGAAAATATAGACTTAAAATCTGCAAACACTCTTTGAAAGCCCAGAAATGCTGCTGTGGTTTTTTTCCTTTTAGCATGTCATTCAACAAAGTAATCAAAAGTCATTTACAAGCAAAATCTCATATGACAATAAGCAAACCTGAAAAAATCATGTCAAAGCCAGATAATTCTTGAAATAATCTAGTATAATATATTGTTTCAAAGATTTAAAAGTGGTATCTACTTTGTGACATTTTAATAAATTGAGGGTATGATTCACAAATGCTTGATCTTTATGGTTCATGCTTAAAAATGTCCCCTTCTCCTATAAAGGCTATTTGATTCTACCCTTTAATCCTAGAGCAGGCCATTCTTAAAACATGTGTAAAGCAGTCTGTCACTATGTCAAAACAAACTTCACTGTAGAGTGAGCCTATAGTGCTACTGGACTCATAACTGAGGCTAATTTTGTGCACATATTTAATATGAATCTATAGAGGGTCATTATATCTTATGTTTCATATATTTGGGTATAAGAAAGGATGCACTGTTCATGACAAAACATTTCAAATTAAATTGTTAGAGCAGTTTCACTTAATTCTGCCTTCTAAGTCAATTTTTTTTCAGCTGAAAATGTGATATCTTAATAACGTAAAGGCCAGTGGGTAAAATGCCTATAAACAGCACACACCATTTGCCTAATGAAGTGCAAAACAATATCCAGAAATTTTATTCTAGAATTTCCAAAGACAGTTCCTGATATTTAACTGAGCTCTATCCACCTCTCAACAGGCTGCATGGGTGCACCCACAGCACAGTGCCAATACCTCTAACATCAAAGAATCACACCATATTATAAATATTTTCATGTCTGTATCCATTTTTTGATCCTAGTGAGTTCTCTAGTGTCAGAACCCCAGTGTAGAGCCAGAGACATAATACATATTTGATGTTTAAAGTTTATTATAATAAAGCAAAAATTGAGAAATATTAAGGTAGATTGTACTCTGTAAAATTATGTTTTATAGAAAAGGAAAACCATGTATTTATCTCATTAATTTAAAATATTTTCTAACATCAGTTTCATCCCTTCCAAGTCAGTCATCAAATTCTATTTGTATTTTCAAAATATATTTCTCATGTCTGTCCCTTCTCCAATCCCATCCCCACTATCTCAAACCAAAATCATTACAATAGCTGACCTTGCAGACTCTAGGTTTTCTTTAACACTCAATCCTACACAACAATGATTTGGGCAAATCCACATTTCCATCTTTTATCAGTAGAGAAAAAATATTGAAACTAAAAAACAACCTATTTCCTATTCTACCAAATGTAAATATTCTTTGCTAGCTTCTAAGGCTCTCCATGATACAATCCCACCCTACCAATTCAGCTACTTTTTGTGTAGCTGCTGTATAAATGCACGATGTCAAACATAAGACATAGTCTGTCTATTCTCTCAAGAAGCTTACAGTACGGTGACATATTTTCACAAATAACTATAATACTTAGTTATGATATTTATGTTTATATTAAATGTGCCCTAAGAGAGGTATGAAGAAAATGCTATGATTTAACAGGAAGAATCAAAGCTGGCTTTATAAAGAAGGCAGAAGAGTTAATCTTAGGAAGAAGGAACATCTCTGCCTCTAGGAAAAGGAGGAATGAACAAAAAATGAACAAAAGTAAAATAAAGAAATATAGAGGTAAGATGTTTGGATACTTTACATTGTGAGGCTCATCTTCTCCATAAAGTGAGGACATGAACTAAATTGTGGAAAAATAGAGCATGGTGGTTTGAAGTTTTTTATAGTCATCCTGTGTCATTTAATAAAAAGACAGGAGATGAGAAAAAGCAGCAATAAGAGCTATCCGAGGGTAATCAGCACGGACTTTAGCATAAGATATATAAAGTAACTTGTCACAGTCACTAGCTAGTCAGTGGCAGAACTAGAATCAAACTCAGTTGGCTCCCTATCAAGTAATCTGTCCTCAAGATCTTCATTTACTTTGCTCTAGTTAGCTTGTTTCCTCGACACAGAAGCATGACATGCTCATTCTTACCTTGATACTGTTTGTCCAGGCTGTTGTGTTCATAGAATGCATTTTTCTTCCATACTAAGTCCTACAGGTTTGTTCATCAAGCTTTCCCTGGCTATTCTATCAAGATCTTATTGGTCTCCCTGTAAACTGAACTCACAGCAGGATATTGTTTTCACCATAAGTTCGTAATTAATTATATTTGGTTTTATTGTTGTTAACTGTTTCACGGATTAGGTATCTCCTTCACCAGACTGAAAACCCCTTAAGTAAGGGGCCTTGCTGTATTTTTCTCTCCATAGAACTTGTTTCAGTCCTGAGCACACGAAAGGCATTCATTCATACTTTCTTAATAATTACAGAAACTAAAACATCTATTTGTCCCCCTTTCCATTAGAACAAGATACAGAAATTATATGAAAGGCCCATAAAAATCTCTTTCATTTGTCCCATTCTTATTTTATAAAATAGCATGTCTATGAAACATAGACTTTACTGGACTTAATTTAAAAATATGTATCAGAATTGCTTGGTCTATCTGAATATAAGTTAATTCTTCTACAGATATTTACAGAAGTTTTTTTTCTGGGATACCCAACTTCTGAGCAACCCATTCTTAGATATCAGCTAGAAAGAAAGCACTAACAATCCCAACTTTCTGCATTCCTCCCAGCTCACCAAATAATTTTTTGGTTTTTTTTTTTTGAGACAGGGTCTCATTCTGTCACCCAGGCTAGAATGAAGTGGCCTCATCATAGCTCACTGCAGCCTCGAACTCCTGGGCCCAAGTGATCCATCTGCCTCAGCCTCCCGAGTAGCTGGGACCACAGGCGTGCACCACCGTGCCAGGCTAATTTTTCTACTTTTGGTAGAGACAGGGTCTCACTCTTGTTCAGGCTGGTCTTGAACTCCTGGCCTCAAGATATCCTCCTACCTCAGCCTTCCAAAGTGCTAGGAATACAAGTGTGAGTCACTGCACCTGGCCACCAAATAATTTTTTAATTACAAAATATATGAATGCATCTTAATCTTTTCTTTCGATAACTATGGTTTGTAGTCTAATATGTACCTCCTGAGTCCTTTCCCTAAGCATTTACTTACACATATATAAATACAGGGACTTTTCATGTTTATGTGTTTGTTTTTATATAAATGGGATCATTCTATATGCTCGCCCTCCCCATAATAGGTCATAGAAATATTTTCCTATTAGTAAATACAGATATACCTAATTCTATTTAGTTATTGTAAAGTATTCGATGATATGTATGTATTAATACCTATCTAATCATTGCCCAATTGGTGGAATTTGTTTCTAATTTTTAAGAAGGAATTCTGTAATGAACACCCTTATAAACTTAAGTTTGTGCACATCTGAAAATATTTCTTATGTGTCTCAGAGGATAGAGATACTTTAAATTTTGATAAAGAGTACCACAAGGCTATATCAATTTTATTTCCACCAAGAGTGACGCACAGTGTCCATTTACTCAAATCCTTGCAAAATGGTGAGTGATAGTATCAATTTTTTATCCCTTGCCTATTCCATACCTACAGCCATTGCTACAGCAAGGCTGATAAAGGTAGAAATTTTCCTACAAGTAGTGATCATGTCTGATTATAAAGAACTTCAAAATCTTCTGAAAAAATTTTAATTTGCTATACGCAGCAAAAGATAAAAAGAGGCATTCAATCTTTAAAAATAACTGGAAGTAGAAAAGACCATCCCTTTCTCTCCTTCATACCACTGCTTTCTCTATGGAAGAAAGCTGTTCCATTGTAATAAAACAGCTAAAGCACTCATCAAGGGGTCTTTTTTATTCTTACCGAAATCTAAAAACTTTCCGTGGTGATAAAGATTAGTATGGTAACCAAATTCTAAATTTTTATCAACTCAAAAGCCCAGTAAAGAGAATCAGATTCTTGAAACTTCTTTTCCAAAACCAAATAACTCTTAAAGTTCTCACTTTTAAAATCACAATAGATTTCCAGAATTAAAACATTACAAAATAGTGAAATTGCTACATGACATTATCTAGTATCAAAATTAGTGGTAATTTAAATAAAAACGGTAGGTACTTCCAACTTTCTTGGATCTAAACTTTTTCCTTTCCTTTTTTTGTGGGTTGAATTTTAAAAAACGTAATCTATGAGAATATGCTATTCTGATGGAGAAATCAATATTTACAAAAGCCCTATCACTTACTTGAGAGCATGGCATGGTCAAAGAACCATCTACATTTCACCAAAATCCATTACTCTCAGCAAAATAAAAGAGATTTAAAAAATCAAGAATGAAATATCAAAACTCTTTTAATGCCAGAAAAAAACCTCAGTATCAGAAGTCTGGCATTTATTGTGATTCACCTTCTGCAGTGGTTTCAACTCTAACTTACTCTTTCAATGAGTGGTTTTAACCACAAACTAAACTACAACCTAGAAATCAAGACATGGCTTACTTTAATGTTGAGCCATCTTGACTAAGAAATAAAATCAATGTTGCTGAGCTTCTGTGTATAAATGTAGGCTGATCATGGCCAATCACTGGCATTTAGCTTTCAAGTGCTTAACTTTGTCTATAAATTGTTCTGTGCTCCGCTTTGACAGATTGCTTTCTTATGCTGTCAGATTTTTAAAATATGGTGAAATCAAATGGCTATGAATTAAAATTAGATGCTTTCAATTTCAGCAAATATAATCAGCAACTTTTGGTTAATTCAGTGTAACTTTTGAGTAAGACTCTAATTCAAACAATCTTAATCTTATTTTAACAAAGTAGCAAATAATTAGTAGGAAAGACACATAGTTCTAAAGATGAAATAATGTCAAAGGCACAATTTTTTATTCAGAAACATTAAACTGAAAAACTGAAAGCAAACTGAAAAGCAATAAAAAATTCTTGAATGTCAAAACCCCAAAAGAACACCACCATTAAAAGAAAAACTAGTAAAGTTGTTATACATAAGCTGCACTGTAATTACCTAAAACCTAATTACTAAAACTCTACTTGTTAATATAACCATAATTACTGTAACATTTCTTTGGGGCCCAGTGCAACAAAAGGACCTCTGTGAATTGTTCTGTGCTCCAGCCTTGAAGGCACGGTTTTGTTGCGTATTTCTCTCTTTATCTCATTTTGAGAAGAAATTGAAAGTTAAATATTTTTTCCTACTTCAGACCTTTTTCTCCCTTGATTTCATAAAACCACCAGAGATCCCAGAAGGCTTTAAGAATATCAGGTTCATAGTTTGCAACAAAATGACTGCTGTAATTAAGCTCAATATTTTCTTTTGTTCATAGTTAATTCTGAATTAGAAAATATTTATATGAAAGAGAATATACTTTTTATTCTTTAACAGGGTAGACTAACAGTTAAATCAGAGAAACTATAAATACGCATCTAAACACTCTCTTACTTAACTGCAACCAGCTACCCCTCCTCATTTCCTTCTGTCTCTTCTCCACATCCTATGTGCTGTCAGTGATCCTGGTACTACTCAGACTAGAAGTAAATGGAAATAATTACTGCCAAGGAGTGATAGCTATTCCAGGAAGTGTTCATGTTAAATAAAGAAAGGGGTAAAAACATCCTGGTCTACTTATAAGAAAAAAAGCAAGAAAGAAAAGGGAAGGAAATGAAGTGATTTTTGGAAAAGTGATGCTTTTATATGACATTCCACTGAAAAGTGATCATATTGAGATTATGCATTATTCTTTCTTTTCTCTTTTACTGTACCAATTAATTGGTTGTTCAGAACAAGCAAACTTAAAGATACATATATTTTAATGTAAGGACATACAAAAAAAACTAATATGTCACTATGTAATTCAAAAAAATATACTGAAATAAAAATTAAACATATATGCTGAATTGGCCCACATTTCCCAAGATTATACTAGGAAAATATAACCCTGAAAAATCAACACTGAGAAATAAAACATAGTTATTGAACTTCAGAAATGAAGAAATAATCCTTTGGCTGGCCAGGAGAAAAGATTAAGTCACTTATAATGGGGGAAAACAAGTGGACTGGCCTCATATTTTTGTACATTCAATTCCAGAAGACAGTACAACTATTATACTTCTTAGTTCTACTAAGAAGTATTCCTCAAGGAAGGGAAGTTTGACCCAATGATTTTATAGCCATCCAAACTGTTCTTCAAGTATAAAGGTTAGAAACATACAAGAACTATAGGAGACTACTGTTCCCAAGAACTATTTTTGAGAAAACTATTACCAGATTGACTTCAGCCAACTAAGAAATGACTGAGGCAACTTTGGCAACAGGACTGCTGATGAACATTAAGACTAAAACAAAAATAAGGATTAGTGTAACAAGGTATGTTACCAGTGCTGACAATGCAAAAATATTAGAAGAAAAAAGAGACCTCTCCCCCAAAAGGCAGGAAGTAGAATAAATTCACTGATTGCCTAATCTGTGCCGTGACTGACATTTATGGAACACTCCACCCAACAAAATTAAACACATTCAATTGCACATGGGATACTTACCAAGATAGAACATAAACTGAGCCATAAAATAATAAATTTCAAAGGATTCAAGCCATACATGGTATGTTCTTGACCACAATGGAATTAAAGAATTAAATTAGAAATCAGTAACAAAAAGATTCATGGAAAACATCAAACATTTGGGAACAAAATAACATACTTCTAAATAAGGCATAGATCATAGAAACAAAAAGGTAAATTAGAAAGTATTTTGAAAGAAAAGTAAATCACAACATGTCAGAATTTTGGGGATGCTGCTAAAGCAGAACTTAAGGGAAAATTTATAGCACTAAACGTCTTCATGAAAAGAGAAGAAAGGCCTCAAATCAATGACCTCAAGCTTCCACCATAAGAAACTATAAGAACAAATAAAACTCCAAGCAAACAGATAAAAGGAAATAATGTTCAAAGTAGAAATCAATGAAATCAAAACCAGAAAAATAATAGGAAAAATCAATAAACCTTTGAGAGTATCAATAAAATTGATAAGCCTCTAACCTGAATGATTAGGAAAAAAGAGAACATACAAGTTACCAATATCAGGAATGAGAAAGGTGGCATTACTATATGGACTATATGGCTATTCAAATAATAAGGGAATGTTATGAATAATTTTATGCCTTTAAATCTGACAACTCAAATAAAATGAATATATTCCTTGAAAGACACATATGACCAAGTTTGCTCAAGAAGAAAGTGATAACCTGAATAGCCCTACATCCATTAAAGAAATTGAAATTGTTTAAAAAACACTCCTATAAAGAAAAATCCTGATCCAGATGCTTCACTGGTGAATTTTACCAAATATTAAAGGAAGAAATAATGCTAATTTCATACAAACTGTTCAAAATTTGAAGAAAAAGGAACATTTCCAACTTGTATGTGGCCAGCATTATGCTGAAACCAAAAACTAGACAAAGACAAGTTTTATACTATTATTTGTGAATATATTATTTACTCAAAACAAATAAATCTAATTTTTAAAACTTCTATCAAAATATATCTTTTTTCATTATTTCTTGGTAAGCAATTTCAGTCTTATTATCTGAGTTTTTATCAAGTTTAGGCAAACATAAAATTTTATTTTATTAGTTTCTTCATTGTATTACCTCTATTCTCTTTCTAACTTCTAGTCCTGTCTCCCATGACTTTTTAACTTTTCACTTATTTTGTATATATTTATTTTTGTTCTAGATTCTAGGAGACTTCTGCTTTATCCTATAGATCACCATTTTGGTCTTTGGCTGTGTTCATTACATTATATAGCATTTTCCAATAAATTTGATTTGGCTAACATATTTCTAAAACTGTATTCTATTCTTGGTTTCCTTTTAGTACCAGCCTGATCATGTTTTACAGGTGCAGTATATACCTGTTCTCTGCTTTATTTCTTCTAGGATCACTCCTCTTTGTTCATCTTGGCCATTTTAATAGATTTTAAAAAAAGGAAAGCAAGAAAAAAATTGTACTCAGTCCATATTATCTTGAACCAATCTCTTATTTATATAGGAAATTTGTTATTCATTATAGATATTAACAAAATGACTCATTATGTGTTACAGACAATCTCACCTTTCAGAGGGGCATCTAAATCATAATAAACCAATAGACTAGAATATATACTCTGTTGGCACTACGAATAGTAATATGACAGAAAGAGCCATGGGCCAAGAATCAGGCAGACAGATTATAAAGGCTAGCTACTATATCCAAGCCTCAGCTTGCTTTTTTGTAGATAAATAGTTGTCCCATACAACCTAAGACAGTCTATCACTCTTAAAAATTTTCCTAACAATTGCTTCGGTTTCAAGTAATAGTAGGTAATTCAAACAAAGTCTCCCATTTAAAAAAACTAAAAACATCTTCTAAAACCAAAATCAGAGCACTAACAAGATAATGACCAAGTACCAGGCCAGAAACAAGCTGGGAACCCAGAAACAAGCAAAACACTGGAGAGAACTTTGTCTTGAGAGTGCTTCTCTAACCAGAAGATGCAGCTGAAAGGCTAAGGCATGTTTCTGGCAAGAGTCAAAATCTAGGGCCTGCCAAGGATGGGGAATCTAGTAATCAACATCAGCTGGGACCCTACAGAGCTGCATCCTACTAAAAAGCGTGAACTGGAAGTAAAACAGTCATCCAGTTAATCTGCAGAAAAACTTTGAATCACTTGGGGGACCAGAGAAATCTCAAGCCTGAACATGGATTAATTAAAGTGGTCCCCCCTAGGTACCTGACAGAAACAAACAAAAATCCTTCTGGAGAAAGATAACATCATCATAGGCCTCAAATGATTTAGCAATAGCACCTATGAAATATTCATTACTTTGCTTGAGCCCAGGAGTTTGAGATCAGCCTGGGGTAATATAGAGAGAACCCGTCTCTACAAAAAAAAAAGAAAAAAAGAAATATTCATTACTGAAATTATGTAAATTAAGTACAGATGTGATTTTTCTAAATAAACATTATAATATCCTTATACTATACCAATAACTGAAAAGGCATCAGAATTTTTAAAAATTTCCTTTACCATTTGTATAAATTTATGGGCAACTGGAAAAATAAAAAAGACTACATAAATACAGAACCTATCACAGCTCAATTCAACTTTTTGCAATTTGGCTAAGTTTTCGAAACACATTTTAAACTTCAAGACATCTCCTCTCTTACCTCTCAATATTACAGATGAACAAACTTCAAGTTATTTTCACCATGTTTTCAAAACTAAACAGCAATGGTTTTATTTTTCAGTGTGGACTACTTTAACAAAGAAGGGACCACATCCAATATAACAGCACACAACATTCTGAAATAAGCAAAAACAGAAAAATCCACCCATTCTGCAAATTAAGCTATAATAGAATATATACATGTAACTCAATATTCTATCTTCTTCATAATCCAACTGGGCTCACTTCCTAAAACTTAATTATATATTTGCTGAGAAATGAAAATGAAAGTGATTTTAAATACTATCTTTTTGAATGAAGTTTTTACTACTTTGATAATTTTGAATTTTAATCTCTGATTTTTATTACCAAAATGGATCAAAAATATTCCTTTGATATCCAGGTAGATATAAATAAATACCAATATCTTCTTTCTCCTCTCATACCTATAGTATCTGGGAGGTCTAGCAGTTCATTGTGCTGCAAGTCAAGGTTGGTTATCTGTGTGCAGTTTCCAATCTCCTTTGGAAGGTGTTCAAGTTGATTGTGAGCTACATCCAGCGTAATGAGGTTACATAATTCACCTGTAAATTAACCAACATAAAAATTTAACAAGCATTATTAAAGAATGTATTAGGTAATACTTCTAAGCAAGAGAGTAAATTTTATAATTTCTAAACACAAATAACTGGAAACAATCTTATTAAATAAGCAACTTTTATTTGAAATGGTAAATTATTTAGGGAACACACTTGCATTGTGGGAAGAAAAAGCTTAATTTTTCTATATGAAGTTTTACATATACACATGTAGTTATGTATATCATAATTACATTTTGTTTCTGAAAAAGTAAGTCAACCACAAAATCTGAAACTGTTATTTCAAAATAACATCTGATAAAATTAAAATGTTGTTTGTAAATGATTACTTTACCAACCTGTATTATATACTTTTTAATTTAAGTAACCAATTCAACCACAAATGTTTATATATTCCAAAATTTAAAGAGCTAATTTTTTAAACCAAATTCATCACAATAATATCAGATACACCTTGAATTCAATTTGATGGTCATCCACCTCAAAATATATGTGCTTTCAAATACACATATATTCTGACATTATATAAATATATAATTTGAGATTTATAAATAAAAAATGATTCTCAACAACACTCTAAAAGGACAGAAAATAAGGTACATTTCTCTTTTCCCTTCTGGTTGAAAGGGCTATATTGGCAATCTAGATTATTCTTAGTGTTGTTTAGCCTTTAAAAACCTTTTTATTTGTAACAGATGTATTGGTCCTCTCATAATTTTTCTATTTATTTTTTTTTAAAGGCAGAGGTTGGAGATACTAAAAAAGTAAGATAAACAAACTATATAGAACTCTATATAGTACAGAGGTCCCTCAAAAAATTAAACAAAGAATTACCATATAATCTAGCAATTCTACTCTAAAAAATGGGTATGGGGCACATTCTTAAGCTACATAGAAACATAGGCAACAAAAAAAAGTAGATAAATCTAATTTCATCAAAATTAAACTTCTGTGCATCAAAGGATACTGTCAAGAGTGAAAAAACAACCCAACAGGAGAAAATACAATAGGAGAAAATATTTTCAAATCATATATATGTTAAGGGATTAATATCCAGATTATATAAAGAACTCCACAAAACAAGACCACCACAAAAAAACTCAAGCCAATTAAAAAATAGGCAAAAGACTTCAATACACATTTCTCAAAAGATATACAAATGGCCAATACACACATGAAAAGATCTCAACATCAATAATCATTAGGGAAATGCAGATAAAAACAATGAGATACCACTGCACACCCATTAGGATGGCTACTAACAAAAAACAGAAAATAACAAGCATTGGTGAAGGTGTAGAGAAATTGGGACATTTGGGCATTGCTGGTGGAAATGTAAAATGGTGCAGCTGCTATGGAAAACAGTCAAGTGGTTCCTCAAAAAATTAAACATAGAATTACCATATAATTCATCAATTCCACTTCTGGATATACACCAAAAAAACTGAAAGCTGGGACTCAAGCAGATATTTGTATACTAATGTTCACAGCAGCATTATTCACAATAGTCAAAACTGGAAATAACCCAAATGTTCATCAGTGAATAAATAACCAAAATGTGGTATGTATATGTAATGGACTATTGCACAGCCTTAAAAAGGAATGAAATTCTGATACATGCTAAATATGTATGAATCTTGAAGACATTATGCCAAGTGAAATAAGCCACACACAAAAGGACAATTGTATGGTCCCACTTATATGAAGTACCCAGAACATTCAAATTCATTGAGACAGAAAGTAGAATAATAGTACCAGGTGCTGAAGAGAAGGGAGAATGAAGACTTATTGTTTAATAGGTACAAAATTTCAGTAAAAGAAGAATAATGGTGATGGCTGCACAACAATGTGAATGTACTTAATGCCACCAAACTCTCCAAAAATGGCTAATGAACAGTTTATGGTATGCATATTTTGTAACAATAAGAAAAATTTGTGGGACATAGATAAGCAAGTGCTAAGTGGGAAATTCATAGTGCTTAATTTTTACATTAGAAAAGAAGTAGGGTCTCAAGTCAATAACCGAAGTCCTCATCTCAAGAAAATAGAAAAAGAAGATAAAAATAAGCCCAAGCAAGCAGAAGGAAGGTAATAAAAATAAGAGTATAAATCAAAAAACCTGAACACAGGGAAGAAAGAAAAAATTCAATGTAAATAAAAGTTGATTTTTGGAGAAAAAAGTCAATTATATTGATTACCCTCTAGGAAGATTTACAAAGATAAAAAAGAGAAAAGACACATGTTATAAATATTAACAATGTAACAAGGGACTATAAATCCTACGGTCTTTAAAAAGATAAAAAGGAAATATTACATACAACTTTATAATTATAAATCATCAATACCAAAAGTTAGTAGATATACAATTCTTTAAAAACCACAAACTACCAAAACTCAACCAAGATGAAATAGAAAACCTGAATAGTACTATAACCATTAAATAAACTTGATTTGTAATTAAAAAGCTTCCCAAAAAAAGAAATCCCAGGCCCAGATGGTATCACTGGAAACTTTCACCAAGTACTCAGAAAAGAATTAACAACAATTTTACGCAATCTCTTTCAGAAAAGAGAGGAGGGAACACTTTCAAACTTATTTTATGAGGCCAGCATTGCCTTGATATTAAAACCAGACAAAGACAGTACAAAAAGAAAACTGTATAGATCAATGTCTCTCAGGAGATATGTATATCAGGAACTTAGACACAAAAATTCTCAACAAAATATTAGAAAATTGAATTCAACAATGTAAAAAGAATTATACACCATGACCAAGTAAGATCAATTCCAGATATGCAAGGCAGGTTCAATATTTGAAAATCAATCAATGTAATTCACCATATCAAAAGTCTAAGGAAGTAAAATCATTTGATGATTCATGCAAGGAAAGCATTTGACAAAATTCAAAATGCATTTATGTTAAAACTCTCACCAATTTAGGAATATAGGGGAATTACTTCAATTTGGTAGAGAACTTCCATAAAAACTTACAGCTGATTTCTAGTTTGGAAAGTCCTCACTTGGAAGTCCTCACTCTCATCCTCACAACAAAAAAAGGTTGAACAAACTGAAGACCATCAACTCTTCTTACATCCTTCAGAGACCTGAGGACAAACACCTGTCCCCAAAATTGGAGAGAAATGCAAATACAGAGATTTAGAGCTTACCAGGGTTAGAAGTCATAGCTGGAGGCTTAAGTGTTTTAAGTAGAAACTGGTAAAGGGTAATTAACTAGTTGCTGGAGACTTGAGTGTGGAATACAGAAGAGATAAAAATGGCTGGGGGCCCATCTTGAGGAGGTTCCCCACAATTACATGAATTTTACCTCCAGAAGCCCCACCCCAGGTTCTCAGGGTGAAGATAAGAGAAATATCCCCTCCTGTTTAACCTTGGCATATCATATTAAAGCTGTAGAAATTCAAAGACAAAAAGAAATTTTTGAAGGATGCTAGGAGAAAAGGATAAGAGTTACATCAGACTTCTCTTCAGATATCATGCAAATAAGAAGACAGTGGAACGAAATATTGAAAGTGTTGAGAGGAAAAAAACTACCAACCTAAAAGTTTGTTTCCAATGAAATTATCCTTCAAAAGTAATGGAGAAATAAAGGCTTTCTCACACTAACAAAAATATGGGAACTTGTCACCAGCAGATATGCCTTGCAAGAAATGTTAAAAAAAAGTTTTTCATAAAGAAGAAAAATGATATATGTCAGCAACTTGGATCTACACAAAAAAAGGAAGAATATCAGAGAAAAAGAATAAAGATAAAATCTTACTCTTAGTTGATCTAACAGATAACAGTTTGTACCAAGTATTAATAGCAACGATACACTGGGTGACTACAGCTTAAGGATAGTAAAATGAATGACGGCAATGTTGACTGAAACAAGAGGGAAGAAATGGGAATACTCTGTTATAAGGTACGTGCACTACCCATGAAGTGGTATAGCGTTACTTGAGAGTGGACTTATATTAGTTGTAAATGTATTCTGTAAACTCCATGGCAAACATATGCAAATTAAAAGAAGTATAATAGATATGTTAAGGAGAGAGAAAATGAAACAATATAAAATGCTCAATAAAAACCAGAGAAGGCAGAAAAAAAAAAGTAGGAGACACAAACAGAAAGAAACAAGTTCAACTAACAAAAAATAGTTGCAAATATATAAAGTTTTTACCATGAAGTTACTAAAATATTTGCTTTGGAAAATAAATCTCAAGTCAAAATCCAGAGTCCTATTGGCCTGAGAAGCCAGAGGACAAGGTTCAGGGTTATGAGAGTGGCTGGAATTCAAGGTTAGATACCCTGGAAAGGAGGAAACCACAATGAGTGGAGTCCCCAAATCTGTATATACACACTCCTCAAATTCTTGGCTGACACACATGTGGGAGAGGAGACTGCAAGGAGCCTAAGGGAAAAACAACAGCTAGAAGGCTAAAAGAGCTGAGCAGAGATTTCAATTGCTGCTAAGTGGGGTGGATAAGTGTTTGGAATGTCAGTCCTGCCAAGTTAGAGGGGTCAAGAAACCAAATTCCAAAAGGGCTATAACATAGGAGGTAAAGACCACATCTCAAAACTAAGGAATTTGCCCTAGGTTAAAGGACATAACCAAATAGAACCATCCTAAGAAGAGCTAAATCTAACTCTCTACATGGTCAAGGAGACTCAATAATAATTAAACTGCCTAGTAGAACAAAATTTAATACTTTTCAGAGGATGATAACAGAATCCATAGTAGTTATAATATCAACCACTTATACTAGCCAATCAAGAATTACTAGGCTGACTTCCATTTCCGGCCATGATGCAACTAGAAAATGAACAAAATATATGAGAAAATGGTTTGTAGACAGCAGACAACAGCCATACCCAGGAAAACTATATGAGGCCTGTGACTGCCCCAGGTTACCTGGAGGCAGGTTCCAAGTCACAAAAAAGCAGGGAACGAATATTGAACAAAAGCCAACAGTTTCACTGAGTTGTGCCAAAAGATCTGAGTTTAGGAAGGCCAAGGTTGCTAGAATTTGGGGGGCAGAAATGGAGAGATAAGAAAGCAGCAAATAGAGAGATTCATGCAATCTGTAGGAAAGTCCTTTTCAGTCTTTGCCTAAATTCTGATCTGCGTATTTGTGAAAACAAATTACCAAAGGCCAGGCAAAGAACCAGCAGAAAGTAGCAACTCAAACAATTCCCAGCAGTCACACAAGGGTGTGAATAGTTTAAAACGCCTACCGGCCAGAAAAGACCTGCTAATAACAGTTTATCAGGGTGAGTCCTCAGAAAGGTATCACTTCTTGGTGGGGCTAAATAAGATACAAACAAAAAGCCCCTGAAACCACCATAACAAAGCTTAAAAGCAAGCCACAAAAGTATCAAACTCACTCCAAAGTCACAACTGTACGCCAGAACAAAGTCTAGCACTATTTAAAGGATTACAACAAAATATAAGACCCAAAAATGTGAAAATTATAATGCTGATATCCAATTAGAAATTACTAGACATGTAAAGAAGCAGTAAAATTTAACCCACAACCAGAAGAAAAATCATTCCATAGCAACAGAAATAAAAGAAATGATGGAACTAGAAGACAAGGACATTGAAAATGCTATTAAAAATGAGCTCCATATGTTCAAACAGGAAAAAAAAAACAAAACAACCCTTGAACAAAAATGACACCCAACTAGAATGCAGAGGTAAAAAATACAATATCTGAAGTGAAAAATTCATTGCATGGAATTAATAGATTTAGACAGTGAATAAGAAATGATATATACCAACAGAAAAAATATCAATAGAAACAATCTAAAATACACACACAACCACACACACACGTAGAGCAATCAATATAAAGAGGTCTATATATAGGTAACTAAAGATCCAGAGAATAGAAAAGAAAGGGCCACAAAAGGGAAAAGTTGCAAGAAATAATGGTCAAAATTATTCCAACTTTGATGAAAATCGCAGACCCACAGATAACAAGAGGCTCATAAACTCCAAGATAAGAACAATGGCAGATTTCTTGCCAGAAACTAGACAAGTCAGAAGCAAATGCAGAGACACCTTCAAGATAACTGGGGAGAAAAAAGGGAAAAGGAAACTGTCAACGTAGAATTCTATACCATGAAAAATAGCTTTCACAAATGAAGGAAAATAAAGATTTTTCAGATAAACAAAAGCTCAGAGAATTCATTATGAGCAGACCTACACTATGATATATATATTAAAGGAAGTTCTTTGGGCAAAAGGAAAATGATTTGAGACACAAATTCAGATCTACATAAATGAAAAGTAACAGAAGTGGTAAATATAAAAAACATTTTTTCTCCTTTTTAATTTCTTTAAAACACAATTGAAAAGGATGGAATATCAACAAGCACAGAAACCAACCCAAAAGAGTTCACAGTAACCAAACCTGGAACAATTTGAGCAATCAAATGTATAAAAATAATATTGGTTTATAACCCATAGAATGTGAAAAAATGAGTCCAGACTAATATAAATAAGCAAATAAGCAAACATAAATAAATGGGGAGAAGGGACAGTTCTTTCTTATAGAAGAATTCTAATTAATAAATGCAAAAAGGAATGGAATGAGGGAAATAAAAAAAAATCACCATCACGATACAGTAATAACTGTTACAGGGAAGAACCACCAATGACCCTAAAAATGAGTGAGCAAAAGATTAAGGAAAAATATGTTACCTGCATAGTCTGAAACCAGTACCTCCCAAGATAATTACTAATTAAAAAGAAAAAAATATTAACTTTAAAGTGGATAAACAGCAGAAATCACAGTAACCAGTGGTCAAGGTCAAAATCACCAGTAATGAGACTTATTAATATTATGTATCTTGATATAATTCACTGGGAAGGGCATCACAATCACCAGTGTGGTATTCGTGGCAAAAACACATGAACTCAAAGCAGGCGTGAAAAATATATCGAAGAAACCAAAAATGAGTGGCGTGCTACAAAATATCTGAGTAGTACTCTTCAAAAGTATCAATGTCATGAAAGAAAAGCAAAGCCTTTTGGTCTTTCAGTTTTTTAGACTGTCACAGACAGGAGGAAACTAAGGACACGTGACTATTAAATGTAACATGGATTCTGGCAAAGAAAATGGACATTAGTGGAAAAACAGGTGAAACTGAGTAAAATTTATAGTTAATAGTATTGTACCGATGTTAATTTCTTGGTTCTGATCATTATACAATGGTTATGTAGGGTGTTAATATTAAGGAAAGCTGGGTGAAGGGCATATGGGAATGCTCTGCACTGGTTTCAAAATTTTCTGTAAGTTTAAAATTTGTTCAAAATAAAAAGTTAAAAAATTGTAAAGAGATTTTAAAAAACACTAGTTTAAAGCAAA
This sequence comes from Daubentonia madagascariensis, assembly GCA_023783475.1. Taxonomy (NCBI): domain Eukaryota; kingdom Metazoa; phylum Chordata; class Mammalia; order Primates; family Daubentoniidae; genus Daubentonia; species Daubentonia madagascariensis. Next base: position 18,127,443 of record JAKFHU010002573.1, on the reverse strand, counting down.
ATGATAGGAATGTGTTATTATGGGATTCATAATACATAAAGTAGTAAAATGTATAACAATAAGGGCACAAAGAATGGGACAAGGCAAATAGACGTGCTCTGCTGTGAGGTTCTTAGGATATATGTGAAGTAGTATAATATTATTTGAATGTAAAATGTGTCAAGTTATGATATGTATTGTAAATATGAGAGGAAACACTAAAAAAAAAAGTTGTCTAATAAGCCAACAGTTGAAGGACAAATGGAATTTATAAAAAAAAGAAATCTAGAAGAAGGCATGAAAGGAGGGAAAAAAGGAATAAGTAACTATTAGGCATGATAAAAACGCAAGACCTAACTATATGTTGTCTACAAGGAAGTATTCTAAATATAAAGACACAAAGAGGTAAAACCAAAAGGATGGAAAAAGATACACAATGTTAGTGTTGTATAACATTGTTAATTGTATAACATCATCAACCAACTTGACCTTGCAGATATTTATACAGTGCTCAAGAAAACAACAGCAGAATATACTCTTTTCAACTGCAGTTAGAACATTTATCAAGACAGGCTATATTTTATAAATGAAAAGCAAAAAACATCTGAAAACCTCTCAAATACTTGGAAACTGAACAACTCACTTCTTAATAATCCATGGGTCAGAGAAGAAATAAGAGATATTTAGAAAATATTTTGAATAAGTTATGAAAACACAACATATAAAAATTGGGGTGCTGCTACTAAAAGAGTACTTTGAGGGAAATTTATAGCTATAAATATTTAAATAATGAAAAGAATAAAGGCCTAAAATCAATTCCAACTACCAATTTAAGAAAATACACAAAAAGCATATTAAACCAAAAGTAATAAGGAATTTAAGAATAAAGAAAACAACAGAAAACAGAAAACATAAAAATAGAAAAAAAGCAATAAAAGGCAGGTTATTTTTCTAAAGATCAATAACATTAATACACCTCTAGCCAAACTGACCAAGCAAAGAGAGAAGATCCAAATTACCAATTTTAGGAATGAAAGAGGGACATCAGTATATATTTTACAAACATTAAAAGCATAACAAGGCCAGGCACGGTGGCTCACTCTTCTAATCCCAGCACTTTGGGAGGCCAAGACAGGAGGAACGCTTGAAGCCAGGAGTTGGAGACCAGCCTGGTCAACACAGCAAGACACTATCTCTACAAAAAATAATTAGCCGGGCATGATGGCACATGCCTGTAGTCCTAGCTACTTGGGAGGATGTGCAGGAGGATCACTTCAGGCCAGGAGGCTAAGGCTTCAGTGAGATATGATCACACCCACTGCACTTCAGCCTGGGCAACAGAACAACCCTCAAACACTGCTGGTGGGAATGTAAAATGTTGCAGGCACTTTGGAAAACAGTCTAGTAGTTCCTCAAAAGGTTAAACAGAGTTACCATACGACTCAACAACTCTACTACTAGGTATATATCCAAGAGAAATGAAAACAATTGTCCACACAAAAACTTGTAAACAAATGTTTATAGTAAATGTATTCATAACAGTCAAAAGCAGAAACCCAAATGTCCAACAACTAATGAATGGATAAATAAAATGTGGTATATTTATATAATGGAATATTATTCAGCAATAAAAAGGAATGAAGTATTGATAGATACTACAACCTTGATGAGCCTTGAAAATATTGTGCTAATTCAAAGAAACCAGTCACAAAAGACCACATATTACATAATTCCATTTATATGAAATGTCCAGAATATTCAAATCTATGGAGACAGAAAGTAGATTAATGTTTGCCTAGGGCTGAGTTAGGAGAAAATAGGAGTGACCGCTTAAGGATATAAAGTTTCTTTTTGGGGTGATGAAAATGTTCTAAAATTATTTGTGATGGTTATACAACTTTGTGAATATACTAAAAACCACTGAATTGTACACTGTAAATGTGGGAATTATATGGTACGTCAATTATATTTCAATTAATCTGTAAATACCCCCTCCCCAATCTAGTGCAATGGCTTTCAACTGCACCTGCACATAAAATAACAAAGTGTGTTCCTTAAAAGTACAGATCCCCTAGACCTGCCAGAGATCACTAAATCAGAATCTATGGGGTAGTACCCACTTTTCTAGACCAGTGTGGGCAGTGCAGTGTAAACAACTGAGACCAGGTTCAAATTCTGACTGTGCCAACTTCCTAGATGTGTGACCTTCAGTAAATTACCTAATCTCCCTATGTTTTCAGTTCCTTCTTCAGTACAATGGGGGAAAACACCTATTTCATCGGGTTACTATAAGGATTTAATGAGATACTATGTTTAAAGTAGACATGTACAAAACAGTGTGTGGTATATGATATATTGTGCTCAAATAACACCTATTCTTCAGATTATGCTATTTTTTTTGGAACGATACAGAAAAGATTAGCATGGCCCCTGTGTAAGAATGACACAAAAATTCGTGAAGGATTTGTATGGCCCTGGTGTAAGGATGACCCATAAATTTGTGAAGTATTCCATATTAAAAAAAACAAAAATTCAAAAAAAAAATTGTGCTATTTTTACTGGACCTTTATTTTCTTGTTCCCTATAAAGAAACAAATAATGCAGACTTCTGCATGTTTGCCCCAAATCCATGCATCTAAGTTAAACTTTATAAATCATAATTCCCTACAAGAAACATTTAATTATATTTTTTAAAAGCAGTTTACTTTCTATCTGATGCCCTGCTTGGAATAAAATAAAGAACATTTATGATATTACCATTTTTCAGAAATTACATGAACACAAACTTTAGTAATGTCACTAATTGCAGGAGGGAGCTCACTAACAAATTTGATGTAATTATAAAATTAAAAATTTAGAAATAAAGGTCGAAAGATTAGGTAGCCACAAATATAAACCATTTAATTACATAAAATAACGAATTTTTAAAAATACATTCACATTTTAGTAAAAATGCTATATCTATATGCTCAAGAACAAACTAAAATTAAGTTTAAAGTTCTATGAAATAATTCCTCACTTAAGAAATGTATGTTCTTAATTCCCAGGTAATTACATAACACTGCTATGCAAACAAGTCCTTAAAGAGAGACTTGTGAATTAAAGTCAAACTTTTAGGACTGAGTGTAACACAAATACAAAACAACAAGAACAAAGACGGGAAATAACTTTTATACTTCAATATAGAAATTCAGCATTTCTTTCTCCAACAGCCTGTAATTCTATACCATAGTGAGCCATAACATGCAGGTCAAATTTTGACTGAATCTGGTACTAAAACAAGTCATGCAACAACCACATTCCTATCTGAAGACATGGAATGAAGCATTTTCACCCAGAAATTCCTGGGAATATTTTAATATCTCATGGGTGAGTCATACTTTGTAAGTATAGCATATTACTTGAGAAAACCTATCATGGATTTTCTAAACACATTTAATTAAACTAAAATTAAATTAAGATTTTAAATGTCTAGAGTTAAATGTAAGAGAACATCATACCTAAAATTTAAACCATATCTTTTTCAAAGCTAAATAAAATTTAAGAATACTCATAGAATATCATGTCCCTGAAAACCTGCAGAGCCTAAAATCAGAAAGTTTCCTTTATCATCCACTATAAGACCAATGCTCAAAACAACAATATACTTAATTCATCTTTGTTTTATTCAGAAAATGTCTTTAATACAAAAAGAAAACTTCCCTTAAAAGGTTTCATAATCAACTTTTTGTGATTTTAAGAAATCTTATAAAAAAGGCCCACACAAAGGCAATACCTTTATCAACTGCTCAAAATTGATGTAAATGGATTACCACATTTTAAATGTTTCATATTTTTTTTCCACAATTAAAAATATCAGGACAACTAATTTCTTTTTACTGACTTATTCACACATCTATAATTCCCTATTTTTCCCCCTACTATCATCCTTTAAAAAACATTTCCTTCGTTTCAATACAATTTAGCTTTTTATACAAGACTGGAATGAAAGCTACCAAAATGCTAACAGTATTGCATTTACTATAGGTGACTTTTCTTCTACCTTTCTTTCTACTTAAGATTATTTTTTTAATAAACATGTTAAGTACTTTCAAGATGAAAATTTTTTTTCTCTATTTTCTTGTGACACTGCTCTTTCACAAGGCTCTGATTTGTCAACCTTTTGTGTTAACTTAGGTAGAAAGTGATGTGAATTTAAACAAACATTTTTCAGATAAACATGGGAAAGTCAGAGAATGAGAAAATGTAGCCTTAACATATCTAATATATGAGGAGATACTTTAAAAATAGGTGGCAATACCTTAAAAATTAGGCAAACTTCTTAAACTTTTTTTCTCCTTCAAATCTACTTTTTCCCCAATGAAAATTAAAGATGATTAGGTTTATGTAACAAAGGTTTAATTGCATCTATTTGCTAACTCACTTTCTTAAGTTTATAAAACAATCTTAAGCCATTTACTGTTAATACTGCTGAAAACAGAATAAAATAAACCATAAAAAAGATGAAATTTATTTTAAAAAGCTGTTTTTAGGCAAGTATCAGGTATTTTTTAGGTATTAAAAAACACTCAACAAAATTATTTAGCACAACAAATACTACAAATAATAATATTCCAAGGCCTCTTACCAATTTCAGCAGGTAGTTGTTTGATTTTGTTCTCTCGGATGCTAAGCATGCTGAGTTTTGACAGGTTTTTGATGTCCTTTTCCACAGTAGTTATACGATTAAAGCGAAGGTATAGAGTGGTGAGAGAATCTAGCCTGTACACCACTGAAGGAATTTCTCTCAGTTTATTATGCCGTAAATCAAGCATCCGCAGCTTCTTCAAGTTATCAAGAGAGTCAGGCAAACTGGTAAGTGAATTTTCACTTAGAGCCAGTGTCATGAGATTTACTAGACAGCCCACCTCTGCTGGGAGGGACTGCAATTTGTTACTGTATAAATAAAGTTCTGTTAATTGAGTCAACTCTTTGATTGATGATGGCAATATGTGTATAGATCTCTTGGATAAGTCCAAACGCATTGAATTCTCTTCCCGGCATTTGTTGAGCTCTTTAATCACCTCTGCATTGCTGGATTTTTTTCTAGTCCCAGGTGCTGGATTTGGCCTTTTGATCGTATTGTCAACTGAAAATGCCACCCCTGGTTGGGCAGCACTGGAGTCTTTCTTTCCATCTTTGGCATCTTTCCCTTTGGTCTTAGGTTCTTTTTCTTTGCTTTCTTTCCCAAAACCTCCAGAGGCTTTTGCCTCCTTTTCTCTTTCCTTGGCTGATGTTACTTTGGGATCTTTCTCTTTAGAGTCTTTTTCTTTTCCTAAACTACTACTCATGGTGATTCAAGCTTGGACAAAAACTACATGAACTCCTTTTATTTTATTTGCCAGTAATTGGAATTCAAAGATGAAGAGACAAAGATCCTACACAATCAGAAATGTGTTGGCTGGAAGAAGTAATCAGCATGGAGCAACATCCATCTGTTACATGTTGAATCTAAAAGCACTATGCCCATTTCTGATAACTCATTCCAACTGGTAAAATAGTGCTGGTCAATCAATGGTTCATTAGAATTCCTGAAATACAATATAGAGAGAGTATTAAATTACTTTAGATTATAATTTATATTAAGTAAAAAGGCTCTGAAAAACAATCTTATAGAGTTTGCCATTTTCCTATGATTTGATACAGTAAATATTTATTGAACACCCTTTATTATGCAAAATCTATTGAAAACTACAAAAATGAATGAGGCAGGCCCTACCTTCAAGAAACTGGCAATCTAACAGAAATAGGTAAGAAAAGAATACAAGCTACTATAGTATAAAACTTTATACGAGCTAAAAAAATGGGAGAAATCATGGCAATAAACTTTTGATGTACTAGCACTATTATAAGAAATTTATAAATATTAATTAATTTACCACATATAACAGCCCTATGAAATAAACTATTATCCCCACTTTATACAAAAGGATAGTGAGGCACAGAAATACCTGTAAGTAACTAGCTTTGTGATCTTGGAAACGTGACAAAGCCAAGATTCCAAATCAGATAGTATGTACCCAATAGCCTATGTTCCTAACCACTACACTAAAACTACTCTACAAATAATTGCCAGATAGCTTTAGACAACAGAAAGGATTTCAAAGGTGATGCTAGAACGGAGAAATGTTTGTCAAAAGAACAAAATGAACAAAGTGAAATATGTATGAAAAACAGCAAATAGTTCAGGGAAAAGGGCATTAAGAATCTGTACTTTAATAAGCACTCTAGGTACTTATGATGTAGGTAGATATGGTGACCACCTTTGAAAAACAGTGACAAAGAGCAATTTCCAATGATGTCCATATTCTAAGTACTGGAAAAGTGAGACAGATCAATGGCACAGGGTTCTTAAAAGTAGAACTGGCCAAAATGATCTGTAAAGGCTGAAAAGATTAGTGAAATCTTTGTGCAAGGAATCAGTCCTCCCTAAACATTTTGAAATTTAAAATTAGTAAGTCTCATTTTGTGACTCTATTGTTAATTCTACATAATTAACTGATCATTACTTGGTACTAGGTTTTAAAAATTAAAGATAAAATAACATCTTACCTGATTAGCTTAAGAGATTTTAAAAAGTCATTAAAATTTTGTCAAACCACCAAAAGGATTTGATACTCTAAGTGCTAAGGATTGTGCTAAGAATTTCTTTTTATAGGATGTGAGTCCCACCCGATATACAAGTTTACAGTTTAATTAGATAGCCAAAACACTCACATACGACAACTAAGTAACTGATAAGATAGTATAATATATTATTAAATCCTCAGATGAGTGACATATGCTATACTACTTTTGAGAAAATTGACATCAGTAAGAACGGTTGAGAAGAGTTGTATACGGGAAGGACTTAAACTTATCAGCCCTTGACTAGTGGGTAGAGTCCAAGCAAGTAGAGGCGATGTGGCAAAGCATTACAGATGAGCGTCATGAAAGAGAGAGTTTGGCCTAGAATAGGGAATGGGCTTGGTTTGCACAGGAGAGTAAAAACACGGGACTTTGCTGAATCAAAGGGTCAGGTGTACAGGAATAGCAGGACCTGGGTAGAGGATGGATACTCTGTAAATTTGAAACTGCACAGTATGAACTTTATTGGTATATAAGATTCTACAATTAAATAAATATGCCGTTATTTGCTAGCACACCAGGAAAGCTCTATCTCCCCACTACTAACCACCCCTTCAAAAAAAGAAAAGAATTATTTTCAGCTACAGTGGAGAGAGACTAAGAAAAACTTCACAGGTACTGATTCTGAAAGTAATGCTGATGTGCTGATATGAAAGCACAATTACTAAAAACATACAACAGTGAATAATGGGAAATATGCACAGCCAAAGGGAAACAAGCACTGCTTGTCAATTTGTATTTAAGAAATGTCATTATACCAAGTTCCTGAAAATCAAATTTCTACTTAGTAAGATATGTATATATTAAATTTAGAAGGGTACCTCTTAAGGAAGGATGAAATGAGATATATAAGAACAAGTCTATCCCATTAAAAAGTAAGAAAACTGGGGAAGAAAAAAAGAAAAGTAGAAAAACTTTAAAGTGTCAACTTACTTAAAATTAGGTTTCAAATTAGATCTTAAAATATTTAAAATTTTAAATAATATTTTACATTAGATTTTAAACATTTTTGAGAGAGTTGAAAATAATATTTTAACACAAAATTGGCATTTTTAAAAAGGGAATTACTTGATTTCCTATTGTTTTCTACATTTCCCTAATGATCAAAACAAAACAAAAAACCCCCACAACCTGGGATATTTACTTAAAAATACAAATTCCCAGGCTCCACCCCAAACCACTGAATCAGAATTTTTAGGGAGAGGGGATCTAGGAAACTGGAAGGGGAAAAAAAAAAAAAAAAACAACAAATGCCTCAACAAATACTTATCAAGTTTGGGAAATACTTGAGCTGATCAAATATAAGATCAAGATCTGAACCATAGTATATTTAGTATTATATTTCTCAAATACAATTCTAAAATAATTAAGGTTGAAGGTAGGTCAGGAAAGGAATTGTACTAATGAAAAAACAAGTTACTAATAATTTAAAGTTCCTGTTGAAGTCTAAAGGGACTTCCCATAATCTATAAATGCCATCCATTGTATGTGAAGTTCAGACTACTGATACTTGAGCTGTTTGATGGTTTTACTGCAGCAGTGATGGATTTGAACTAAGTAACCCACATACTCCTCCTGCAGCTCTTACCTAATGAGATTAGCTGATATATATATAGTTCAGTCATAGTTCATAAAAATATAACTAGTCAGAGAATAGAACTTTTGACCTTGACATTATCACCATACTTTACTTAAAGTAATTAACTAACTAGCCAGGCTTTACTATTAACTAAATATTTTTCACATCCAGTAAAAATATGTCTTGGCTAACAGAACTAACAAGTGATTTGACAACCCAAAATTAAGTTCTAGGTCTAGTCCATACTTGAATCAGATGACACTGACAAACTTTTCAGACAAGAAAACACATTGAGAGTAAACTTTCATGTTTCTCAGAAATAAGCCATTTATTCAATAGTTTTTAAAGTCATTTTAACTCTACAATGTTTTGGGTAACAGCTACATTTGCATACAATTTGAATTTTGCACTCACTTATGAACAGAACATATAGCACCCAACCTCCAAATGCTTAAAATTCAGTGAAAAATGCATAATATTGCATCAATAATTAAGCTGAGGCTGGCAATGGTGTTTTTATACTGGAATCTTTACTACCATCGATGACTCTTTTATTCCCCACCACTTAATAACTATCATATGGAGCACTTGATATAGGCTTTTTAAGTCTGTCTTACTTCATATTCTCACAACCACATCTCAAGGAAGATATTAAACAAATTCTCCACTTACAACCAAGTTAGCTCCCTTGAATCCATTTTGCCATTAATATAAAATGACACCAAACAAGAAACTACAAATTTGTTGGTGGACGTCTGAGTTGATATGATTTTTCTCTGGCACATAGCTATGTTTCAAATTATGAAAACTCTTAATTTCAAATTCCTAAGTAGAAGAGTTCCTCTACTCTCAATTTACAGAAGAGAAAATTGAGGCACTAAAGTCAGCTACCTAATAAGTGACTGAGGAAAAACTCAAAACCAAGTCTGCCTGCCTCTAAAGCCCATGAATATTCTTTCCCCTATCCCATGCTGGATTTCAGAGATAAGCATCCAAATCATATGAGGATGTTGATTGCAATTAATTTAGGCCTCCGATACTTTCTAAGTCAGAGGTAATAGGCCTGTGATGGGCTGACACTAAATACTTCATGCTTTGTGGGCCAGACTGGTCTCTGTTGCAGGTACTCAACTGTGTAATTTTAAACATGAAAGTAGACAATATGTAGATGAAAAGGAGTGGCTGTGTTTCAATAAAACTTTATTTACTAAAACAGGCCTAAAATTGGATTTGACCATCAGACCATAGTTTGCCAGCCCCTGTCCTAAGTCACTGTTTCAGGTTTTAAATCATTCCTTTCAGGAACTATATTTTTATGAAAACTGGACACAAGAAGTAAAAATACTTCTTCCTTGTTCTTATAATATATTTGCATTACATTTAGCTATTTCCAAAATAAATTTCCTATGACATGGGGGGAAGAGGGCTGGAGGGAAGATGGAAGGGCGACAGAACTAGCCTATTAAAATCTATTCTTGATAGAAGAACATAATGATAATCATCACATGCAATAATAACTATTTACTTTAAAAAACACATCAATAGGCCACATACACTAAATATGTTCCCTAGTCTTCACTTAAATGTAGATGTGAAGCCTTTTAATATTATATCTTGAATTAAAATGGATAGGACTTCTGGTTCCAGACAAGGAATAAGCCCATTACATTCTGCCCCTCCCACTAATTACAACCTAAAACACTGGACAAAATTCACAAAGCAACTAGCAGAAGATCTGAAAAGCAGAGAAAAGAAGGTATACTGTCTAGGGACCTTGAGACTCAAAAAATGACCTGGTATTGAGTTCCCTGGGGTTTTTCTGTTTGTTTGGGGTTCTGTTTTTGTTTTTATCTCCTATGCATCACAGCTTGGGCAGTAGAGAAGCCCACAACCAAAAAACACCAATAAGCACCAACAAATACAAGCTCCAAGAAAAGTCTCTCTAGTCGAAGGATTGTGAAGAGGCTGGCACTGCACGATGGCACCCTTTTGACTATATCCTCCTTACTCTGCTTGAACACCACAAAAGAAGTCATGCCCCTCCATCTTCCTACTGGCGCTGAGGCTACAAAGACTGTGGCGTAAAACCCTGCCAACCATCGCAGCTTTGCAGCAACTAGAACAGAAGCAGCACACATCTCCCTTCACATAAGCACTGTGGATGATGAGACTGTAGAGTGGAGGAGGTCTGTTGAACATTCCAATCCTGCACTGAGCAAATGTTAGCTAAGAAGGGGTAGCCCTCTCTCTTCTCCCCGCTGCAAAAGCTATACTACAAGGAAGAGCCCTGTTGATCGTCCCCTGCCCTGCACTAAGCAAATGTTAGCAAAGAGGTGACATACTACCTCCTCCCAACTAAAGGGAAAGGGAGAGGTTTTTGGAAAGGAGGGAGCTGGAAAAAGGAATTCTTTCAATCTGTGTATTCTGAGGCACAACCCCTACTAGCTCATGCATGAAAGCAACCAGAATCAAAGCAAATGCTTTGAGAACTGAATTATAGTATGGAATACAACCCATATTTTAGATTGGCCTTGAGGTACCACACAAGCCAGGCAGACCAAAATACCACTGAAAAGGTTTTGAAAGCTAAACTGGAACCGAAGACCACAAAAATGGGTCAGACATGTGTTCTGAACCAAACAGGTTGACTGTCTGCTAAAACAGAATATTTAAATAGAAATCAGAGTTTCATAAGAGTCCCAAAATGTCCATGATACAATCCAAGATTACTCATCATACTAAGAACTAAGAAAATGCCAACTCTAATGTGAAAAGACAATCTACAGACACCAACACTGAGATGACAAAGATGTTGGAATTATCTGGCAAGCATTTTAAAGCACCTCTCAAAAAAAAAAAAAAAACCAAAAAACCAGAGCTCCAAAGAACAATTATGTACACTCTTGAAACAAATGGATAAGTGAAAAGTCTCAGCAAAGAAATAACAGATATAAAGAGAACTGAAAATTTTAGAACTAAAAAATACAATAAATTCAAATTTAAAAATTCACTGGATGGGCTGAGTAGGAGAATGGAGATCACAGAAGTAAGATTCAGTGAACTTGAAGAAAGATCAGTAGACATTATCCACTCCGAACAACAAAAAGGAAATAGATTTTTAAAACTCAACAGAGCTTCAGGGAGCTGAGGAACAAGAAACAAAACATCCAACATTTGCTTCTTAGGAGTCCTAACATGAGAGAATAAAGAATGTGGGACTGAAAAATTATTTGAAGAAACAATGGCTGAAAACTTCTAAAACCTAATAAAAGGCATAAACCTACAAAGACAAAAAGCTGAGCAAACCCCAAACAAGAAAAACTCAAAGAAATCCATGCCCAGACATATGATAATCAAATTTCTGAAAACTAAAGATAAAGAAAGAATATCTTGAAAGCATCCAGAGAACAATATGAACTATAGAACAATGATTTGAATGGCAGTGAATTTCTTATCAGAAATTGTATAGGCCAGAAGGAAATGAAAAACATTTGTCAAGTGCTGAAAGAAAAGAACCGTCAACCAAGAATTATTTTTATCCAGCATAAACATCCTTCAGAAATGAAGGTGAGATAAAGACATTCTCAGATGAAGGAAAACAAAGAAAATTTTATGCCAGCAGATTTGCTCCAAAAGAATTGTCAATCGAAGTTCTTCAGACAGGAAAGCAAACAGACTGAAACTGAGAGCACCAGGAATGAAGAAAGACCAATGGAAAAGATAAGAATATGGATAAAAACAATTGGCAATTCTTCTCCTATGTAGTTTTGTAAATTATGTCTGACCATTGAAAGCAAAAATTATAATTCTATCTGAAGTGGTTGTCAATGTATGTAGAGTTAATATTCAAGACAACTAAATCACAAAGAAGTGAAAATAAAAGGACCTAAATGATGCTAAGATATTACATTTTATGTGAAGTGATAAAATGTTGATATTAGGGGACTGTAATGACTTAAGAACAGATATTGCAATCCTCAGAGAAATCACAAAGAAAAAAAAACTAAAGAAAGAAATACTTAAAATAAAAGATAAAATAAAATCAGATAAAATAAAAACTTTAAAAATGTTCGAGTAACCCAGAGTAAGGCAGAGAAGGAGAAAAGAGAAAAAAGAAATGAGGAAATAAACAGAAAATAAACTGGCACACTTAAATCCAAATACAGCAATAATTACATTAAATGTAAATGGTCCTAACACATCAATTAAAAGACAGAGATTGCCAGAATAAATTGTAAAAAATCATGACCTAACTATATACTGTCTACAAGAAACTCAATTCAAATATAATAACAGAAAGGTTAAAGACAAAAGGATTAAAAAAAAAGTATACCGTGGAAATACTAATCAAAAAGTTGGAATACATATATTAATATGAAAGTAGAATCAGACCAAAGAAAATTACCAGGGACAAAAAGGGAGATTACATAATAATAGACAGACAGTTCCCTAAGAAGACAAAACATTCCTAAATATGTATGCACCAAACAACAGAGCTTCAAAATACATAAGATAAAATCTAATAGAACTAAGGGGGAAAAAATCCAAAAGTAGAGAATATATTCTTTTCAAGGGCACATGATACATTCACCAAGTTAACCTAAGGCTTAGATTATTCTTTTTCTAGTTCCTTGAGGTGTTAGGTTGTTTACTTGAGATCTTTTTTCTTAGGCAATTTATTGCTATAAATGTCACTCTTCTAATTGCTTTTGCTACCTCTCATAAGTTTTGGTGTGCTGTGCTTCCATTTTTGATACCACAAAAATATAAATGAAAAATTTAACTGAGTCTTTTTTTTCCTTAGTCTAGCAGAAGGTTTGTCAATTATGTTTATCCTTCTCAAAAAACCAACTCTTAATTTCATTGATCTACTGTTTTTCTATGCCCTATTTCATTTATTTTTGCTCTGATTTTTATTATTTCCTTCCTTCTGCTAATTTTAGTCTTAGTTTGTTCTTCTGTTGAGTCCCTTGAAGTATAAAGACAGGTTGTTTACTCAATGTCTTTATTTTCTTACCGTAGGCAGTTATCACTATAAAATTCCTTCTTAGAACTGCTTCTGCTGCATCCCATAAGTTTTGGTATGTTGTATTTCCATTTTCATTTGTTTCAAGATACTTTTTTATTTTCCCTTTTTTTTTGACGCACAAAGATGTGCGTTAATTTCCACACATCTGTGAATTTTCCACTTTTTCTCCTGTTGTTAGTAATTTCTAGTTTCATAACACAGTGGTCAGAAAAAAAATACTTGATAAGATTTTAATATTCTTAAATTTCTTAAGACTTGTTTTATGGCCTAACGTATGATCTATCCTGGAAAATGTTCCATGTGCACTTGAAAAGAGTGTGTATTCTGCTGCTGTTGGATGGAATGTTCAGTATATGTCTGTTAGGTCTATAGTGTTGTTCAGGTCCATTTCTTTATTGATTTTCTGTCTGGCTGATCTATCCATTGTTGAAAGTGGAGTACTGAAGTCCCTATTTGGTATTGCTATCTATATTCTCCCTTTAGTTCTATTAATATTTGCTTTATATATTCAGGAGCTCCAATATTGGGTGCATATATATTTACAACTGTTATGTGTTCTTGATGAATTGACCTCTTTGTCTTCATACAATGACCTTCTTTGTCTCTTGTGACAATTTTTGACTTAAAGTTTATTTTATCTGATGTATGTATGGCCACTCCTATTTTCTTTTGGACATTTGCATGTAAAATCTTTTTCTATTCCTTCACTTTCAACCTATATGTGTTCCCCCCCAACTATTTTTTTTTTTTTAAGAGACAAGTTCTCACTCTGTCGCCCAGGCTGAAGTGCAGTGGCATGATCATAGCTCACTGCAGCCTTAAACTCAAACAATCCTTCTGCCTCAGCCTCCTAATCACTGGGACTACAGGTGTGCACCACTATGCCTGGCTATTTTTCTTAAAATTTTTTTGTATAGATGGGGTCTTGCTATGTTGCCCAGGCTGGTCTTGAATCTCCAGCCTCAAGCAATCCTCCCACCTCAGCTTCCTAAAGTGCTGGGATTACAGACATGAGCCACTGCACCTGGCCACTATGTATGTTCTTAATGCTAAAATGAATCTCTTGTAGACATCATGTTGTTGACCTTTTAAAATCCATAGAGTGGCTCTGTATCTTTTGATTAGAAAACTTAGTCCATTTACATTTAAAGTAATTATTGATAAGACTTCCTACTGCCATTTGTTAATTGTTTTCTATCTGGTAGTTCCTTTATTCCTTTCTTCCTCTCTTGATGTCTTCCTTTGTGATTCAATGATTTCTTTTTGTAGTCATATGCTTTGGTTTTCTTTATCTTTTGTATATCTACAACAACTTTTTTCTTTGTGACTTCCATGTGATGTACATAAAGGCATCCTGCACTTACAATAATCTGTTTTAAGCTGATGAAAACTTTGACCACATGCAAAAACTCTATATGTTAACTATATTTTAACTTCACCTCTCCCCACATTTTATGTTATTGATGTCACAATTTCCATCCTTTTATACTGTATGTCTTTTAATAACTTATTGTAGCTAAGTCTTTATTTTGTTCCTTTGGTGGTGTCATGCTTCCCTGATTTGAGATTCTTGTGGCCTTGCATTGGTGTTTGCAGTAGGCAGCTCTCCAGCCTTTACAGAGAGGTTTTTGCAAGGGGAAGCCCTTTACCAGTAAGCCCATCCAGAGATTCTGGGCAGCCTAGTTGGCAGAGTCCATGAGAAGGCTTGCTGCTGTAGTTCCCTAGTGGACTGGCCTTGGTGACTGGGTCTGTGAGGGTAGGTTTAGAACCTGGTTCTGTAGGGGCCTGCCTGGTACTTGAGTCCATGGGTGCCAACCTGGCACGGGAGTTCACTCAGGTGGGCCTGGTGCTGGAGTTTGCAGTGAAGTCAGATGCTCACTTCACTCTCCTTCCCCATATGGCAGGTATCTCTCTTCATGCTGCACTGCATGGGCTTGGGAATGGTAATACAATTAATTGTGAAACTGTCTTCCCTACCCTCTTTCAATGCATCTTTTCTTATATCTGTGCTACATCCAGGTGCTATAATCTATCATCTGGATTCCTTAGCTCTTGTGAAGGTGTTTTTGTGCATGGATGGTTCTCAGCATGATGTTTCTACAAGACGACAAGTGCTGAAAACTCCTGTTCTGCCATCTTGCTGACATCATTCTTCCCATTTAACTTTTAAGTCTGATGATGTCACTCCCTTACTTAAAAAATCTGATGGCATCTCATTTCATTCAGAATAAAAGCCAAGCTCTTACCCTGACCTATGAGATCCTACATGATCTAGTCCCTACTTCTTTCACTTTTCTCCTACTCACCCCCTAGCTACTTACATTCTATCCCCACTAATCTCCATGCTTCTCCTTGAATGCAGACCCATATTCTCCCACATGAGGTCTTTGCTCTAGCTGTTTCATCTGCATATATACAGTCCTTTCTCTCAAATATCCACCTTGTTTGCTCCCTGCTCAAATACCTCATTCTTAATTACCACATATAAAATAGAAATTTCTTTCCTAGTCCTCTCATCTTGCTTTATTTCTATTCACAGCACTTACTACCTGACATAAAATATATTTACTTATTTTATTATCTCCCTCTCTCTCATGAATGTTAGCTCTGTGAAAGCAGGGGCTTATAGCTGTTTGGTTCAAGCTGTATATTCAGAGCCTAGAACCTGGCCGATACTGGATGCCTAATAAATATTTACTACATGAATGAGAGAACAAAGGAATAAACATAGATATAATGTTTTAGAATAAATTTCCTCTTTAAGCAATATAAATGATCAGCTTCAATATATTTTCCGTCTCAATAAAACAAAAACTAAAATGAAAAATATAGAAGGCACAGTATAGAACTGTCATTTCCCACACCCATCAAGACTTACCACTACAAAAACAAGATACCAAGAATTTCACTGAGTGATATCATGATAAAGATGATTCAAATTTAGGGGATTTTTATTAATATTTAAGATTAGTGCTATCACAGCTGTCTCCCAACTTGTTCTGGGGACACTAAGAAATAGAAATAGAAGCCTGGGATTTTACTATACTCATACAATTGAAAACAATTGTTCTAAATTATCTTTTACACTCTACAAGTACTCAAGATATTTTTTGTCACATTTCTAATCCACATATTACTCCTTCCTAGAATTAAGAAGACATGCTAATTACTAATCCAAAAACTTCTGTGAAAACTTTACACTTGAACAAAAGGAAATATTACCAAGGAAACCCCAAGGGAAATGTGAGGAAAGAAGAAAATATAATGAGTATTTTACATAAAAAGGATAGTATCATTAACAAAACAAATATTTGGTTCTCACTGGACACTAGAAACTTGAATTAATTGTTAGGCACAAAAGATAAAATTGAACAAGCAACATTTTGTTAATTAGTGTGCAATGTAAACTACTTTAGAAAGAAACAATACTGCTTCATTACAGTAAATTGATATGTTCAATTTTTTAAAAAACCAAGACATTCCAATTCATATATTCCTTAAATTTTTTATCTTATTATGTCAATCAAACAGAAATAATCTCTGGATAACCTAACAAAATAGTGAGTGATGTTAGCTGAAACCTGTTTGACACACACAATCAGAGCAACATACCGAAATCCATAAGCTTGCTGTTTCCTTTATGTAAGGAAACTAAGTTCATAAATGGACCAACCTTGGCCTTTCGTTGCCATCTAGCAACCAGTTACAACTCTCTGGCTTCACGTTGGTCTATCCTCCCAGTTTTTACCTTCCACTGGGATTACAACAAATCTCATGCCCTTCTCAAGTCACTAAAATTCCAAATGCCCATTAGAGTTCTACAAAGCATTTTTCTTTGTGTTCCTGGTCTTTACGCTCAGTCATCTTCCCATTGTCTTCCCCATCATAAGACTCTTTCACCACAGAGCTGCTTGCTACTCAATCTCTTCTTATGTCTATAACACCTGCAGTCACAAGTCCCACTTTTGGATTTGAGCTTGCTGATAATTTCTTCTTCTGACCATCCCAGCATTTCTTAGACCAGATAACTCTTTATATTTCCAATTTCATATCCTAAACAATCCAATGTTTTGGTAATAAAAACTTAACAAGTTTCAGTTATTTCTATTTCTTTTTCCTCAGGCTTAAACAACCCATCCCCAAACCTCTCAAACTTCTTGTTAGTTCTCATTGTGCCCAATCCCCACAACTCTTACTATATTCTTAATTTTCACCAGGCTAGTACATAAAATTCCAAATTCACCTCCCCAACTCTAGATTCTAAACAATCACCTTTTCTCTATCCCAACCACTGATGCCAAGCTGAACATCTTTAAGCTAAATTATTTAAAATCACTCCTGTATTAAAAACATACACATATATACACATACATACCACTTGTCTATAAACATACATTGGTTTTCTCCATAACCAGGCTCCAATCCAGCTTTTCCAGATTTACCATTTGTACCCTCAATACACTCTCCATTCCAATCTTATAGTATTGATCACAGTATGCTCAAAGCACTTTCAAATAACCATACTTTTGCTCAGCTTGCTCCCTCTGCTTGGATGATCTTTTCCTTCTCTCCACCTCTACTCTCTAGTTTTCTTGGGGATACCCCTTATATTCTATCCTCACCAAAGTGTTCTAAGTTTTGTGAATAAGTGGTACTGTTTCCTGCTTCGTCACCTATACTCTTGCTGCTTCCTCTTCTGCCTTCCCCTATACGTTCCTCATACCTCCTGCTTTTCCAGGCTCCACTTTTCCAGATGAACCCATAAACATCTTTTAAGATTTCTAAGAGTCACCTCCTCTAGAAAGTCTTTCCTATATTCCTTTGGTTAGGTTAGGTGCCTCCCAGGAGCTCCTATGAATATCCTTCACTCTATTAACATAATGTTTTTACATATATTATTGGTTTTTACTACCAAAGTAAATCTTTAGACCTCAAATCCTTGTCAATTTTCACAAGAGCAATATACTTGACTTTTCTATGTATTTATTTATGTTTCTCTTAGAATCTGTATTTTTCTTATTGCTCTATTAAAACCATAACATCTCTGCATATTAAAAAAAATTAAATACATCCATTCCCTGTCTTGAATAATTCAGTATTAAAGCAACTGAGTATGGCAGAGAAAGGTAGGCATCCACCACAGTGATGGTGGGAGATAAGAAATCAAAATATCCCAGAGCAGAAAGTCAGAGTCCAAGCAGATTAAAGAGGGTATGTGTACAGAACAGCCACCCCATCTTGGATTTCAGAGCCTGAGTGAGATAAAAAGGACACTCCTACAAAGATGCAGCTGTGTGGCAGGTATCACAGCCCAAACAGGAAGAAGTGGACATAGACAAATGTTAGCAAGCTGCAAGAGGCACAGGAGACCAAATGGGACAGGGTGGGTATCGTCACAGGAGGATTCCTCAAAAAGGAAAATCAGAACCTGATTGGGGTGACAAGATCAAACACACAGTGATAGATCAGAGTGGGATATTGGGGTCTAAGAGAAGTGAGGAAGATATCTACATAGAGGGCTTGGTGGTTAAGGGAGAAGCAGCATGTCATGGACAGTTAAGAGTCCAAGTAAGGTAAAGAGAGTATCCATGCAAGGGGTAAGCCTAACATGGAGAGTTAAGACTCTGAGCAGGGTGGGATTGGGGATGGTGAGAGCCAAACATGGAGACCTATCAGTGTGGTATGTCAAAGCCCAAGTGGAGGTGACATCAAAAGATAGCACAATAAATACCTCTAAAAATTCTCTCCTTCAAAAAAGCAATAAGAAAAATGGCAAAAATAGTTAGAATCAACTTTTTCAGAACTTTAAAAATTAATAAAAAGCTTACACCCAGGTTGATTCATTTTTGAGAAGCTGAATCCCAGCAAGAACAGTGAGATTTGTGGCATTTTTAACTTGCCCTAGTCCCATCCCCTGCTCTCCAGATCCATGGTAGCCTTGAAGAAATGACAGCTCACATTCCCAGTGCACTCTAGCAGCCATTCAAGGAAGCAGAACAGAGCTATAGCTCATTTAATGCATCATTCCTCCAAAATTATTATTTGACCTGTCTGGTGGCTCCCAGGAAGACCCCACTTGCAATACTCTCTGTATTTGACCTGACTCAGAGCTTGCTAGTACAAAAGCCTTTTCCCTTGGGAGATGTTCGTTGAAAACAATCATAGACAAGTGTTTTATACCACAGCTATTTGAGGCAGTGGATAACAGTTGGGGCAACAGACTTAACTAAAATCTTAAAAGCTGGGAATGACAGCTTTGAAAAACTCTGACATATAACTGGGAATCTAGAAGGTCATGTATATACTTAAGACTGTGTGGCATACCCAGGCTGTGTGTATGCTCAGGAAAGACCTGAGAAGGCCCTAGCTCTCACTTTTAACTTACTTTCAAGCTCTGCACAAGCAGGACATGAAGACTAAAGTAGAGTTGTCAACTGCCTGGCTGAGTATTGAATGCATGCCCCAATACACACACACACACACACACACACACAGCCCCTTTGGCAAAGACTGGGAGATTACTAGTTCCAGGCATTTAAGGAAATCTCTGCTCAATCATGGTCTAATCATTTGCAAACCATTAGGCTAAGCAAGTAGAGAGTGAATTATCTACTCAAGTAGTCACTCACACATCAATAAGACAATTTGCAGAATTAGTTCACAAAAGTCACTAAACAAAGAAACAACAACTACAAGTACAACAACAAACCCTGGAGAGGGGGCAAAATCTCATTTCCATAGTTATTACATTATATTATCTAAAATGTCTATTATTTGAACACTTTTATATGATTTAGAATGTCCAGATTATTTCAATGACTTTATTATTTAAAATGTCCAAATGTAACTTTTCAACAAAAATTACAAGATAGGCAAAGAAGCAAAAGTGTATGGTCCACACGCAGGAAGAAAAACAAATAAGAGAAACTCTCCTTGAGGAAGCCCAGATGTTGGACTTATTAGACAAAGACTTTAAGTCCACTTTCTTTTTGGCCTCAAAGCTGTATAGTTTTTATTTGTGATCTGGATTACCTTCATCTTCCTCTTTAGTCTGGGCAGAAGGAGCACACATGAAGGTAGGATCCATAAGGCTTTCATTGGGTTAGGATAAATTGATGAGAGGAGCTGGATAAGTATCAACTTCAAAATTAAAATCAGGGAACAGTATCACAACAGAACATCCTAAGAATGGATTTAGTAACAATATATTAGGAACCAGGAATTTACAAACTTTGTAACATGTCATTTTCAGACTTTATAAAAAGTTTTCTAAGGGGTGTTTTTTGTCATTCTCAAAGAAGCAGGAAAACAGCTGTAAATAATGCACAGGTTTCCCTTGGGACCAGCAAGAAAGAGGAGACTGGTGAGAGGAAATCCAGTGCAAGCCATGTGGGGTGGGCTTGAGGAAAAAGATCTGACGTGATGATAGGTGAAGAAGGTATGCTAAGAGAATTGGTAGAAAGATTCTGGGTTTCCAGGAAGAAAAGGAGAACACAGACTGTTGGGCTGATCCATACAAAGTCAATGTCACATTCCCTGACCAGAGTACTTAATTCCATTCCTGTTGCCTCAAGATTAACTTCCTTGTTTAGAGACAAGGTGAAAACAGGTTCTCTATTTGACAAACATGAGTTACTTATTCTTACTATTTAATGTAGTGAGATTTCTTTTTGCTCCCTAGCCACCACAAGGTTCAAGGTTTCAGTGTTCTAGCAGGACAACTCACCCATTTAGTGGATCATACCCTAGAGTTGAGGACTCTGAGGATCACAGAAGTTTGTCTAGCCCATGTTCACAGTAGAAATTGTAAATTAAAATTTAAAATCAAGTTCCCATAAATCAGCTATTTCAAATATGTTCAATGAGCTAAAGGGAAACATGCCTATAGAACTAAAGGAAGGTATAAGAACAATGTCTCACCAAATAAAGAATATCAATAAAGAGATGTTATTTTTAAAAAACCAAATAACAATTGAAATAAAAAATTCACTAGAAGGGCTCAACAGCACATATGGGCAGGAAGAAGAAAGAAACAGCAAACTTGAAGACAGGTCAGTTGAGATTACCCAGCCTGAGGAACAAAAATAAAAGAGGAAAGAAAATTAACAGAGCCTCAGAGATCTGTGGAATGCCATCAACTGAACATACACAATGGGGGTCCCGGAAGGAGAAAAGAGAAGTGGCAGAAAGAATATTTGAAGAAATAATGGCTGAAAACTTCCCAATTCAAAAGAAAAGCATTAATTTACACATTCAAGAAGCTCAACAAACTCCAAGTAGGATAAATTCAAACACATCCACACGTAGGCACGTGATTATCAAGTTGTTATAAGACAAAACGAGAGAAAATCTTTCTTCTTTCTTTCTTCATCTCAGAAAACTGAGAATGAAAAAACTGAAAATGAAAGCTGCAAGAGATATGACTCATCATGAACGAGAGGTACTCAATAATATTAACATCTGATTTCTTATCAGAAAATATAGAGGCCGGAAGGCAGTGGGAGGATATAGTCAAAGTTCTGAAAAAAAAAAGAAAAAAACCTGTCAAACGAGAATTCTATATCCATCAAAACTATCCTTTCAAAAATGAAGTAAAAAGGAAAACATTCCCAGATAAACAAAAACTGAAAGAATTCATTGCTAGCAGACCTGCCCTATAAGAAATACTAAAGTGAGTACTTCAGGCTAAGATGGACGGACACTAGAAATAATTCAAATACACATGAAGAAATAAAGAACACAGGTAAAGGTAACTACAAAAGTAAATATAAAAGATAGTACAAATGCATTTTTGCTTGTAGCTGTTCTTCTCCTATCTGATTTAAAAAACTACACAAGGCAATAATTATAAATCTGTGTTGATGGGCACACAATGTATAAAAATATAATTTGTATACTACTGAAATTAAGTTGGCTTTAATCCAAACTAGATTCTTATGATTTAGTATGTTAACTGTAGGGTAACCACTAAGAAATGACAAGGGATTTAAAATAATACACTAGAAAATAGCTATTCAACACAACAGAAGGTAATAGTGGAGGAACAGAGAAACAAAAAAGATAAGACACAGAAAAAAATAGCAAATTGGGAGATGTAAATCCTACCTTATCAGTACTTACATTACATGTAAATGGATGAAACACTTGAATTAAAAGGCAAAGTTGGTAAAATAGATTTTTTTAAAAATGATCCAACTATATCCTATCTTCAAGAGACATACTTTGGATGTAAAAACATGAATAGGCTGAAAGTAAAAGGATGGAAAAAGATACACCATGCCAAGAGTAACCAAAAAGGAGCTGGAGTGGCTATAGTATCAGACAAAACAGACCTTATGACAAAAACTATTACTAGAGACAAAAGATATTTTATAATGATAAAGAGGTCAATCTATCAAGAAGTTATAACAATTATAAACATATACATACTGAACAACAGAGCACCAAAATACATAAAGTAAAAACTGACAGAACTGAAGAGAGAAATAGACAATTCAACAATAATAGTTAGGGACTTGTATACCCCACACTTAATAATGGATAGAACAACACAGATGACAGATGATCAGCACAGAAACAGAAGACTTGAATAACACTACAAGCCAACTAGGCCTAACACACATACATCAATACTCTACCTAACAACAGAAGAATACACACTCTTCTCAAGTGAACATGGAACGTTCTCCAGGATAGACCATATGTTAAGGCCATGAAACAAATCTCAAATAAAAAAGGATTGAAATAATTGAAATTATGTCCTCCAACAACAATGTAATAAATTAGAAATCAATAACAAGGAAATTTGAGAAGTTCTCAAATATGTGAGAATTAAAAACCACATTCCTAAATAGTCAATGGATCAGACATGAAACCACAAGAGAAATTAGAAATCAAGCAGATAAAGAGGGAGTCCACATAAGAGGGTGAACACTTCCCTAGCAAAGGAAAGTCAGAGCCTGAGTAGACTGAGGAGGGTGTTACTACCAAGAGGTGGGTTGATACGGATTGTCAAAATGAGCCAGTTAACGAGAATGAGGAGCTCTTCAGTCTTGGGTATTTGGCAGACATTTTCTCAAAAATGAAGGAAGTGAGTCTGTCACTTCAAAGAAAACTGAGAACATTTGTTGCCAGTGATGAAATTAGACCTTAAAACAAAAATTAGAACTTTAGAAAACACGTATTTGCCACCATGACCTGGGAAGCTACTCCATATTTAAAGACTTTTCTGATTAAATCAGTGGCATTATTAACAAATGTCTCTTTTAAATATTGTATAATAAAATGCGTCGACACCTAGAAAATCTGCATAAATCAATGAACCAATATTTTCTAGTAGACCAATGTATGACGATTCAAAATCATACAAAAATAAAAGATCCATTCAAGTACAAGACAAACTAATAAACTTTGTTTTAACAGAGAATAAAAACTTCTTTGAACAGTGCTGGAACAATTGGATATCCATAGGCCAAAAGGAAAGAAAAAAAAAAAAGAACCTCAACCTAAACTTCACTCTGTATACAAAATTAATTCAACTAATTGAAAAATTAATTAAACCACAGTTAATTTAAAATCATGGATTTAAATGTAAAATGTAAACTGTAAAATTTTGAGAAGAAAATATACAAGAAAGTCTTCAGGACCTGGAACTAGGCGAAGAATTCATAGGCATGACACCAAACGCACAGTCCATAAAAGAAAAAATTGACACACTGCACTTCATCAAAATTAAAAAATTTTGTTCTGCAAATAATCCTGTTAAGAGGAAGAAAAACAAGATACAGACCAAGAGAAAATATTTGCAAACCGCATATTCGACTAATGCCTCATATCTAAACACATAAAGAACACTCAAAACTCAACATTAAAAAAAATCCAAATCAAAAATGGGCAAAAGATTCAAGTAGTCATTTCACCAAAGAGGAGATACAAATGGCAAATAAACTCAATCAAGATGTTTAATATCATTAGTCATTAGGGAAATGCAAATTAAAATCATGATGAAATATCACTACACACCTATCAGAACTTGGCCAAAAAAAAAAAAAAAAAGTAAGAGAGAAGGGGAGAGAGAAATAATTTAAATAGTACTATTTTGCCTTGAATGGAAAGGCCAAATAGTGCTATTTAAATTCTATAGAAAGAATATGGGAATTCTTTTTCAGGATACCCAATCATTCTCAAAAACATATTTACCAACTATCCAAGTGGCCAGGTTGAGTGGGTGGTGATGGTTCCTCAATTTGTTCAAGGAAAAATCTGAATTTATTGAAGACAACAGGAAAACACTGAATAACTAAAGAGAGGAACTGATAAACTCATCACAGCAAACAAAGATGACAAGAAACAAAAAGAATCAGTTTTGTTGTGATACCTAAGCAACACCTGAATAATTTATTAATATAACCTCTTTATAACGTTACATAACTATACAAATCATTGAATTTACATATACTGTACATGTAAAACCACATGTTATATATATGCAAAACCACACGTAATATACTTTATGAGCATTTAGAGAATTTTGAAAGGATATTTTTATTATATACTGTTTTCACTGAATGTACTGACTTTTGGGTATAACTCCTAAAAGTTATGCCTTCTTCATAATATGATTCATTTGCCTTTTTTTTTTAAAGAAAAATATAAATGAATGTAAGAGCAAAGAAGAATAAATAAAAGAACATACACCAAACTTAATACAAGGATTAGATACATGAACCAGGAAAAATTTTTGATACAAGATTTAGAAAGATAGGGTTGCTCTCTATAGTCTGGGGAAACATTGACTAAAAAGAGTGGCCAATAAAATACAGAAAATCCAAATGTCTATCTTAAAAAAAAACTTATTTTTCCCCCTCATCTCAGTTCTAATCCTATAGATTACACTAGTAGTTTAATTCCGGGAGTTAAAAGAGAAATCTCAGCCAGTTGTGGTGGTTCACGTTTGTAATCCCAGTGCTTTGGGAGGCCACGGTGGGAGGATCGCTTGAGGCCAAGAGTTCAAGACCAGACTGGGCAACATGGCGAGACCCTATCTCTACAAAAAATAGAAAAAATTAGCTGGGCATGGGGGCACATGCCTGTAGTCCCAGCTACTTGGGAGGCTAAGGCAGGAGGATCACTTGAGCTATGATTGAGCTATTGCACTCCAGTGTGGGTAAGAGTGAGACCCTGCCTCTAAAAAATTTTTTTTAAATTAAAAAAAGAGAGAAATTTCTTCCAATAATAGATTATTATGCCTGAATACATAATTCATATAACCTAGAGTACAATTATTTTCTACTGAATGGGTTCTGAAAAGTATGCTAAAAAAGAATATATTTTATAAATTTAAATTCAGAACCTTAAGGATTAACTGTATGGTCATTTAAATCTACTTTTCCATTAATAGTAGAATATATAGATGGATGTTTCCATAACTGACCACTAGGAAGTGATGATGTAGCTCAATTCAGAAAAGAATCTGACTCATGCTTCCTTGGCCTGTGCATCAATTCTTAAAACCCAGCACTGATTATTCCTTAGCAGTAATACTGGTAAGGGTACATGCTTATTTTAACACTGTATTTCTCTTGCTTAGGAGAAAGAATAATTCAGAGAAGTTAGGGAGGAACTGGATGTCCAGAGATTTACTTGGGTTCTATCTATATTAAATTTAACATACTTTATAATCTAATATCAAACGTGACTCAGTCTCTTCCCTCAATTCTCATGTTAAATGGAGATAACATCTAGCTAATTTCCATCTCAAAAGTAATGTGCTTAAAAGCAACATCTTGAAAAGAAAATGCCATAAGAAAAAAAAAGACCAAAAGATCTGGAGCTGTGGGTTTTGGTTCCAAATCCTTTGATAAATTACAATGTTTCTTGGGCAAAAACATTTCTAGGGCTCAGTGTTTTCATCTGGAAAAATGAGTTTGGGGGCTACATGATTTCACAGGTACCTCAAAGCTCTAAGACTCTTACTGCTAAGACTTAATAGAAAGTAGTTCCAAAGAAGAACAATTTTGAGTGTTTAACACATAGTTGGCACTCAAGATTTACTTTCAGTCTGGAAGATCAATGCTAGCAAAACTTCCAGGTCAAAAAACTCTCATTTACAAAAGATACTACCATAATTAAATGTTCTGAGTATATTTACATACTAGGACAGTAGTTATCATTTATCCATATTAAAAAGCTTATTAGGTTCCCACAGCTATAAGTAATCACAATTGTCACGCAAACACATGTTTTGGAGTACCCTATGTCAACATGAAAATATTCTGTAATACTTTCTCAGCATTTTCCAAAATGTATTTCTACAACATCAGTGCCATGGTCAAAAGGTTTGGGAAAAAACGTGTTGCAAACATAATTATAGTCTGTCTTTACAGCAGAAGTTATTAGTGTTCTTTATATTCTTCACAAAGTACATTATTATATTATGTACAAGATTTTCCAAATTTATTTGGATTACAAAACCTTTTCTGAAGAATATCAATATCTCATAGTCTTTCAAGTGCTCAAAGTACAATTATTTAGTAGTAAACACAGGTCACTGTTATCAAATTAGAACACTGATAGAATTTTACAAAATTATGAAAAATTTATTTGACATTTTAAGAACACTGGAGTGATCAATAACTGGAGTTACAAAGACTTAAAACTGAAAGCTCTAATAATCTACCAAGCATTAAAATTTTCTGTGAGGCTGTTTGATGTGCTTTTATATTTGGGAGTAAGAAAGTAATATAGTCAATCACATAAATGAAATGGGGTGGAAAAAATACCAAGCTCCTCTCAGCTGCCATCTTGCTCTTGCTAATGGACAAAGGATAGGTAAAATGGAACTGGGTCAAATGAATACAAGAATACGTTCAAATCAAAGAATAAACAGAGGCTTACCCACCAGCAACCAAGATTTCTCAAGCATATTTCTTTTAATATAAAGGGCCATTAAATGAGGAGAATAAATTGACATTTCCCTTGAAAAACAAGATGCCATTCAGAATACCAGATTATTCCAGAACTAACATTCATTATGTCAAAGGGCTTAAAAATATTCTAGTGGCAGAATCTAGTACACGGAAGTTCAATTTTCAGATTCAGTTGAAAAAGGTATCAACATCTAAAGCAAACTGAAGAACTAATGAGCACTCTAAAACTCATGCCTAACTAGAGCCATGACTAGAGTCTCTAGTCTCATTCTTAATTCTTTCTAATGCACAAGGCTTCATAAATACAAAACCAATAATCAAATGTCATTTGTATTGTTATCAAATACAAAACTCAAATGTTAAATTGTGATTTTTTTTAATTTAAAAAAATTGATCTAAAAGAGCCTCTGTAAATGAGTTGTTTTTGGCTTTCAGAAACACATTATATTTTATTAGAATGTATTTTATTCCTTACAGTAAAATAATCTCAATTCTGACGAAACTGGACCTACAGCTCTTTGGATTTCTGGTTTGAAAACGGCAGAAAATGGTGTGGCCTCCCTTTTCCTCTTAAAAAAAAATTGCAAAACAACTAGGAGAGGAGAGTGAGAAACAGAAACATGAACTATATCTTCAACAAAATAGGAAACATCCCTAACCACACTATATGAGAAGAGCTGCCAAATGCAGTGAAGGTAAAGAGAGGTGCTGGAATATCTCAAACCAGAGAAATGGCTTGCAGCTTCAAATCTCAACTATCACAGCTCAGTTCTCTAAAGTACCATGACATGGTCAGAAGGGCAAACCCAACAATCCCTTGTTTGGAACATTTGAAGCTTTCACAGAACTCATTTGGCATCACTGAAACACAGGACAGAATTGGACAAGATATCACACAGTTTGAAAGAGCATACCTTTTCCTAGGAATAGCCGATGCAAACTAGTCAAAATAAATACTACAGTAATAAAATTACTGTACTTCAAGAATTTAAAAAGAGAATCCATTGAGGATCTAGGCAAAAATGTTGCTAACTAAAAATGAGAAGGAAGAGGGAATCTGCTAAAAATTAGTAAAGCAATACCTTTAGAGTACTCAAGAATTTATTCCCAGCCTATATAGTTCAGTAGAAAAGCAACAATTAAATATTATTACATAAGCAAAAATGCAAGGAATGTTGTTACAGATGATAAAGTTTAGCCATACAAATATTTTTTAAAACTATGATAAAAGGGCAAGTTTGAGCATTTAATCCATTTGCACTATTGATCTAAGACTATAAAAAAGAAATGATACGGTTATGGCTACAGAATATAACGTAAATGTTATAATCCCTGACAACATTGTTATATAACCAACAAAACAGAGAGAGTAAATGGACTAAGGTATGCTTACATCTTTACACTGCACTGCTTTACACCTTTAAGTAGACTTCAATTGTTATATGTACTTCAATTTATCTCTTAATCCATTAGGTATAAAAAAATGAGGAAATAACCATAATGCTAAAATAAATATAGATGACCTAAATACTCTCATTAAAGAAAAAGTCTCGGTTTAGATCTCAAAACAAAATGTAACTATATGAATATAAGACCCCTCTACTTCCCAAATCTGAAAGGATGAAAATGAAATACAGACAGAGACTCCACATATTCAAAATGACACAGGCATTATATAGGCACAAGGATAGTCACAGTATTATTATTTGTAACAGTAACATATGGGAACACCTAAATGTTCACCAACAAGGACCTAGTTAAATTATCGTTTATCAAGGGAATACTATGTAGTTATTAAAAAGAATGAGGCAACAACTATATACTGGTAGAAAACAATTCAATTAGTATAGCTAATTGCTAACACATACTGGCTAATAGTAAGGACTCTACAGCCAGATTGTTGGATCGTAGAGTTCAACTTCCAGCTCTACAACTTACTAGTATGTTACTTAAAGTTTCTGTGCCTCAATTTCTTCCTCTGTAATAAGGGAATAGTATTACCTACTTCTCCAGGTTGTGATGAAGATTAATAATCAATACCAAAACGCTTATTAGAACAGGGCCTAGAACAGACAAAGCACTACGTGTCAATAAGTGATAGATATTATTACACTTAAATGAGCTACAGAACAGCATAGTATGCTACCATTTATGAAAAAAATTAAAATATACACATATGTATAAAATATCTGTAGAAGAATACATAAACCAGTAGTCGTTTCCCAGGAAGAGAAACTAGGCAGAAAAGGTTTCAGAGTGGGAAAGAGATTTACTTTACCTTTCTGTATCTTTTGAATTTTGTACTATAAGCATGTATGGACTAGACAAAAAACTACTACTTAAATTACCTTTAAAAACCTTAAGGAATCTACGATGACTGAACACAGTGCCACTTTTCTGGTTAGTTCTCTGACTACCATGCCTAAGGTACATTTGCTCAATTCAAGGGTCATACAAATAGTAAACTCTGAGAGACAAAATGTATGTACCCAAACTACCAATGAGAGTTCAGATATTTAATGTGTCACCATATAAAATATAAAAGGAACATATCTTAGGAGACAGCACTACAAAGACATATATGTAAAGGAGTGTTCATCACATTGTGCACATAAATAGCAAAACACTGAAAATAACCTATACATCAATAGACTAAACTATGGTGCCATACAATGGAATATTATACAGCCATTAAAAATGATAGCTTTCATACATAAATCTACATATATAATGTTTGCATATAAATGATAAATAGTAAATTCTGTACTCTTTCCACACAGGAATACCAATATTCATCATCTCTTTTCATTGCTATGACTATGATCTGTAGTATGGCTGCTCATAATGTAATCATTCCTATATCAACTGATATTTAGGTTGTTTCTATTTCCCTCTTTTCATCTGCATTAAAAATAATTTTTTTTTTCTGGCCAGGATAGATAATGCTTCAATGAGTATAAATCTTCACCCATAGGAACTAATATTTCTGTAAGGCAGATTCCTGAAAGCGGAACTTTCAGGCCAAAACTAATATGCACTTTAAAGTTTTATATGTAGTTCCAAACTGCCTTCTTTCAAAGAGCCTGCATCAAATATACTTTCCCAACCTTGCAAATGGTTAATCATTTTCATCAATCTGATACATGAAAAATGATATATTATTTTAATCTACATTATTATTAGTAAGAGTGAGCAAATCTTTCCATTCCTCCACTATTTGTGGTATTCTGACAAAATATGGCCCATAGCTACATTATGCTTAATACATACTGTGGTTTTAATTTTTATTAATTTGCCAAAATTTAGTAATTGGGAGCTTCACATAAAAACCCAAACTTTTCATATAAAAAAAAAGTCACAAGATTTGGACGTCACTGGGTCCATATTTCTTTCCTTCTTTGCTTTTTTTTTTTTTTTGAAGAGACAGAGTCTCACTGTGTTGCCCAGGGTGGAGTATAGTGGCTATTCACAGGCACGATCATGCACCCTACAGTCTCCAACTCCTGGACTCAAGTAATGCTCCTGCCCCAGCCTTCCAAGCAGCTGGGACTACAGGCACACATGAAAGAGCCTGGCTCCATATTTCTTAATGACAAAAATCAACTGGCATTGAAGAAAAGCTGTCCCTTCTGGGTGTGCTCCAACTCAACCACCTCATACATTTCTCCATTGTGTTCGCTCATTTATGTTACCTGCCAGGTCTCCTGAAGGCACTGAAGTTTAGGACCTCATTTCTATTGGTTTATTTTGCTATATATTGGTTATCAGGATTCTTTGTATGAATGATATTATTAATAATACCTTGTCTCATACATATGTTGTACATATTTCCTCTGTTGACAGTTTTTCTTTTAACTTAATCACATCACTCATAAATATATATAAAATTTTAAAAGTCTAGAAGAACACCCAAATGTTAGCAACATTATCCTTCAAGTATGGGTGATTTTCACTTTTCTTCATCTCTGTATGTATATCTTTTAGATGTATGCAACGAGCGATCACTCCTTTCATAATGAGAAAGGAAAAAAGTTATTTTCATGTTGAAACAAAAAATACATAACACTGATAATTTGTTTGGTTATGTTGACTTTTAAGCTGACAAAGAATAAAGCCGATTAGAACATTTATGAAGAAAAACTGAATGCATGATACAAAAGGAGGTCAATATAATAAGCAAAGTTCATTTAATTTAGTCTATAATTGCCCATAGAGAACTTAACATATCCAGTATTTCAGGTGAGAATTACAATAAAAACTGTTTTTATAAGTGGTATTCGAAAGTACATGGAGTGATCTGATTCACTTTGAAGTTGTAAAACAAGTTTTTAAATATTAGCAGTTTAGAAAACCAATTTTCTCCAATTATAAACACTTAAATTTTTATAAATATAAAAAGTTTATTTCCATTCAATCAACATTTAAGGCACGATCCTTGCCTGTGAGCTTACAGAGGAGTAAAAGGAAAAAAAAGTATTGTAAGTGCTGTTGAAGCACAAAGGGAAGGCACTTAAATCAGCCTTGAAAGTTAGAGGAATCTGGAAAAGTTTCTTAAAAGAATAACATGTAAGCAGGAATCAACCAAAAAAGGTGAAAGGGGCCAGGAATCCAGGAGTCATCCTGATTCCTTCTCTCTCCCCTTCAATTTTCACATCTGAACAATCATCAAATCCTATCAATTCTTCTCCCCAAATTTCTGGACTCCATCAACTTCTCTTCATTCTCATTGCTGCTACCCCGCTACAGGATAAACCAAATTCTCTCTTTTAATAGCTTTCTAACTGGTCTCACCATATTCACCCTCACCTCCTGTTCTTAACCTAATCACCACACTGTAATTAGAGTGATCTTTCAAACATTCAAATCTAATCAGGCTACTATACAATTAAAATACTTGGAGGGAACTCTCAGGATAAAACCCTAAATTTTTAACAGTAATTACCAGACCTTTCAAGATCTGGCCCCTGCTTACTTTTGCCACAACGCTAATATTTCCCACTTTACACTCTGGTCACATGCACTTCTTTCACAAACCCTTGTATACAGGACTTTGCACAAGCTATTTTCCTCTGCCAGAAACACAGATTTAGAGTTCTTCACTGAGCTAACTCCTCCTTATTCTTCAGATCTCAGCTTAGAGGTCTAGGAAGCCTTTCCTAATTATTCAAAAGCCTTTCTGCATATCACCACCTCCGTGTTCCCACTTAAAACATCCCCTATAACAACACTTATCATGCTGTAGTATACTTGTCAGGTTAGTTGTGTGATTCCCTCATTTAAAGGTAATGGGAAAATAGGGACACTTCTGTCTTTTTCACAGTTGTATCCTGGTACTTAGAACAATGCTTAGCACATATAGCAGTTATATTTATTGAAAGAATGATAAATATTTGTTAACTTGGCCTTATCTACCATACTAGACAGCATGCTCCTTACATAAAGAAGCAATTTTTACTTTACAAAGAGCTCTACAATAAAAAAGGTATTATGAACCTTTTATTGAACACACAATAAGTCTCAATAAACATTTGTTCAATGAAGACAGTTGAATGATAAAGAAAGGCAAAGCCTTACCTCATACATGGATTTTCTCTATATTCTACTTAATTTAAATTAACTCTGGATCACTCAAATTTTGATATGAATACCTAAAAATGGCAAGATTTCAATTGTATTTTCCCTTGTTTATAAAGGTCTGAAAAGCTGCTTATTCTTTTAAACAACTTAAAGGACAAAAACAGCTTTCCCTTCCAAATCATACAAAGCTATACATTTTTGAAGTTTAAAAGTTTAAAAAGGAACCTTCAAAACTGGAAGAGCAAAAGATTGGTCCAAAGACCAAGAAAGCACCCCAAATTAACAGCTCAAAGGAATGTTATTGTTTAGAAAGAAAAGGAGAAACACATCTTTAAGCAGCACAAGTGAACCTGAGGTAGGAGTAGTTTTCATAGAAGCTAAAGGAATAGCTGTCCATTAAAAAAAAAAAAAAGTTCTACACTCATTCATGTTAGTTAGAATTATGTCAAGAGTCCACAACTTAGAGCACTTTTAAATTCATTCATTCAACTCTTTCCTCCCTTGGTAAGGAAGCAAGATGATACACTTCAGACAGACACGGAGAGAGACAGGATAGATTCATTTTACACAGTGACAAATAAATGGGAGTGTTTCAGGAAATCTGCATTACTTCTTATGAGAATGCGAAAGACTTTATACATAATTTAGATTCCAGGAAAATAAGAGTTTGGAGCAAAGAATTGAAAATTCCTGTTCACCCTCTCCACAATATAAACCATAACTGGGATTACAGCTCTCTTGTACAACACTTAAACTCACCATACGCATAAATTGCAAAATTCTCCAGCAAGTCTCAAAGTAAAAGACAGGGTGGGATACAGGGGATTAAAATGTCTCAGAATAACTGACATATAATAGTAAACATCAAATATCTTGACCAAACATTATTTGAAAAGTTTTTATGCCACAAAAACACTACCAAAAAAAATTTACTTGTGAATATTTGCTCAAACTGCCTTTCTTGCCAAAGAACTCCAAAGATGTCATACACAACTTAAGTATTCCCAAGATATACTTAATCTTCATTTCCCATGCAAACTGGCAATAAAAAAAATAGGTTGGTTTTCTAATTATCAGTGTAAAGCAAAAGACAGAAAACGTAATTGTTATATACAGCAAGATGACCACAATATTCGATAAAGCATTTTCAACTAAAAAAAGATTTTTAGTACTTTTAAGCTAAAAAATAAGTCAATTAAATTTAACTGTCTCATTTTTGTATATATAAATGCATACATTCCTTCATTAAGTCTATCTGATTTCAAATCCTTTCCATTATTCACTCTATAAACTATCAGAAACTATCAGAAAAAGTATGAACAAAAACAAATGTACTATAAATAGCAAGATTAGAGGAGTATGTGGTCTCAAGGCAGGTATCCTACATTCAATTATCAGTATTAAGTTGCCATTAATATAAAACAAAAGGCCATTCTCACATTTATATGGTCCATTTTTGAGACTTTATTTAGAGAAAGACCTCTATGTTCAACTAATTACTTTATTTATCTACTATTCTACAGCTTGGTTTTTTAAAATAGAATTTCATATTATGATAGGAGACCAAGTGAGGATATAGCAGGAAGGCAGCCATCTGCACGAGCGTCCTCACCAAGAACAGAATCAGCTGGCACCTTGATCTTCGGCTTTCTGGTCTCCAGAACTGTGAGAAATATATTACTGTTGTTTAAGCCACACAATCTATGGTATTTTGTGATAGTAGTCCAAGCAGACTAAGACAAATTCCAAAATATGATTCCTACATAAGTTACAGAAGCTTTGATATAAAAAATCCATGCCACAAATATGCAAATCACATAGTAATTTGCAGGTGGCAAGTGATATATTATTTAAATCATGCCAGAAAGGAAAAACATTATTTGACAATAGTGATTTTTAGTTGCTCTTGGAAGCAACTCAAATATTATCAATTTGCATAATTAATTATAAAAGCTGGATAGTGGTCACAGGAATAAGGTGTGCTAATGACCAATTTTCATTTTTACCACATGAATCTACTAATTATGGGTTACCAATTTTCAAAGAATTTGAATATAGCAAAACTTCAATTATATTAAACTTAATTTCAACTTTATTTGATAAAACAAAAATCTTCAGGATCTTACCACAGGATCATTATTGTTATATCAACTATCATGTAAATGTCAGGGATAATTGAGTTCCAACTGAGAAAAAGCCAGATA
This sequence comes from Daubentonia madagascariensis, assembly GCA_023783475.1. Taxonomy (NCBI): domain Eukaryota; kingdom Metazoa; phylum Chordata; class Mammalia; order Primates; family Daubentoniidae; genus Daubentonia; species Daubentonia madagascariensis. The sequence goes on along the minus strand of JAKFHU010002573.1, from coordinate 18,092,481 downwards.
AGTTTTTTATATTTTTGTATGCAGATAATTAATCATGCATTAAGGCATTACTCACAGAGCTAACTCTACAAGAGTTATACAGCTGTTATACAGTCATATAAACTCTACAAGAGTTATACAGCAGTTATACAGTTACATAAATCTGTTTAAAGCAAATTTATTAAGTCCTTTTTTTACAACATGAAATCTTTTAACTGAAACATTTAACTCTAATATCTGTCTGTGTGCAATTACTGCAGGCTCAACAGGGTCCCTTTTTTAATCAACCAAATAAGTTGGTAAGAATATGTTTCATCAAAATCCTTTACAACCATATTTTCCTGAACATAAAAATAAACTAGTGTAATTCATTCTTTATAGTTAATTTCTAATCAATTTCAGTATCTTCTTCTCATTGGCAGAAACAATGCTGCAATGTTTAGGTTGTACAACACTCTGGGGGAAAAGTTTAAATAAAAATTATTTTCAGTAAAATTGTTACGTACAATTTTAAAATTGTACACAAGTATCATGGGAATGTTTATATCAGAGTTATCAAACTTTCCTTAATAAAAGTTTAAGTTGTGTTTTAAAAATAGTGACTGCATTTTTAAAAAGTCATTTTTCTCAAGCTCCCAAATAATTCTTGCTTTTCATGCCTTATTTACTACCTAAAACATTACCACCTGATTTATGTCAAACATTCACTAACCATCATTATATAGTATCTGATCATCTTTAGGCGCTTAGTGCCCAAGACAAAGCCTAACACAATCTCACATATTTTGGGGGCTTCAATATGCTTTGTTCTTGTCCCAAATACTCATGTTCTGTGTGTACTACTATAAGCTATTATATAACAAGAGGTGGGGAAAATTTTAAAAATACTGCAGCACTACCAGCCATTTAGCATGCTGAGTTCCCACAGTTGCTTAGTGGGTGTTCTGAAACTAGGCCATATCTCTAGTATTAAGAATTTCAAATCATTGCATCCAAAGCACAGAAATAAATGTCTTCAAGATTAAATCATAAAACCTTACTATTTTAAGCTGCCTAGTATATAAGCATCCCATTTCTATGAGTTTATATTAATATCTGTAATTAACACATGGTAGATAAACCAATATTTGTTTTAGCAACAAAATAAACAACTAGCTGTTTTACCTATCCTTATATAGTCATAGAATCCAAGAGATCACAATATTAAAATAAAGTAATTCATCTGAACCAGAACTAAAACTCTCCAGAGAAAATGTGAATTCTATATCCCACATATATACAAACCAAAACTAAATTAAATATAATCTATTTCAGGTCACCAAATCTGTTAGACACCACATGCTTTTAGCAAGGAAGTAATTAAGACCTCCAATCTAATTTTCCCAGTCCAGGTGACCAGGAAATGCCAAGAGAATAAAGCTTATTCTCTTTAACAGAACAAAAGTTACAAAAATACTTATGCCATTTTGCCATATCATTGCAACAGTTTGTTTTCATTCAAACTGATCAAGAAAAACATGTTCAGTTACTCAATTTTACGTATGTCATAGCTAAGTAAACAAAGAAACACATGGTAAGTATTAATATAAAATCTACCTCTATAAATTATAAGGTAGTAATATTACACTGCACTGATTCAGTACTTTCAGATAATTATTTGTTCAATTTATTTTTGTTCAATAAATACTGGTGCCTACTATGTTTCATCTCATTAAGCAGAGCTTTCCAATGAGAAAAGCTTAACACACTAAAGTTTGAAATTGTTTCATTTTGGATGGGATTTTTTTCTGAACTACAAGGTCTTGTGTAACCTTTAACAAAATTTACTAATATCAATTAACCTCTTCTTCATGATCCCAGATCATCATTGCCATACTATTTATGTATAAAACAAAAGGTGTCTTGAAAGATTCTATGTATGTTTATCACAACATTAAGTTGCTGTAAATTGCTATTTTAAAAAAAAATGTCTTGCATCTGCTTTTTAAGTGTTTTCCCTCTGCTCTTATTTTCAACTCTCTTATGGCCTCTAGGAGTAACTCCAGTCCTTTTTATATATGGTTACCAAACTTTTTAAAAATGTACATTATGTGACAATAAAAGTACCTGAATTAAGGCTGGAGGGGCTCTAAGGACAGAAAATGTGTGACAAGAACATTATGACATCTCTTTGCCCTTTTTACTGGCCTATTGAGTTTGCTTTGGGGCTCTACACTATTAATTTAAAACTAATTTTCTACTTGGAGCCTACAAGGTCTAGACATTATATACTGGGGAAATAGTAGTAAATAAGACAGACATACTCAACATTCATCTTGAGGCTTACAGTCTAGCAAAAAAGACAGACATCAAACATATCATTACAAAAATGATGAGTGTTATAAAAGAGGAAGTACAGGTGCTAAGGGACCTTAAAACAGGAGAACCTAACTAGAGATCTAAGAAGGTCTCCCAAAGGATGGGATATTAAATTGAGGCTTGAAGGGTAATAACAGTTTAGCCAGGTAGAGTGCATGGGGTAGTATCCACACAGATGACACCAGAAAGTTTCAGTTTCCTAATAAATAACTTTGAGATAAATGAAATGTTATAACATTTTCAAAGTAATTGCCAAAGTATGAAAATTTTAAAAAGAAATTTCTCAAATATCTATAAAGAAAATAACGAGAAGGAGGATCCAAACGAAAAAAAGGCAGTATGAGAGAATGTTTTAAAAAGGAAAACTATGGCACTTTGGGAGGAAATGGAGTTTGGGAGGTCACAAAACGGGCTTCACTATGCCCTTGAAGAAAGTATGCAATCATACTGTATGAAAAATTACTCAATCCTCATGTTCAGAGAACTTTAAAATCATAAAACCATACAAAGCCTTCTTCTAGGATATAACTGCTGGTAATTACTGATGATACAATCTGACTTGCCTAAAGAAGAGTGGCACTGTCAAGTAAGTACAAAAAAATGTTATATATATACACACACACTCAGAAGAGTAAATTTTAAATGATTATATAATAAAAACTTACCATGAATTCTGAGAAAGTTCATATATCTACTCTTAACATGATGCATAAATGCTGAGAAAAAGATATTTAAATATGATTTTGAAACATATTATCATTATCCAAGTTCTAACCTGGGAATTATTTCACACATTAGGCTGATATGTTCTCCTTATATTTAATTAAAATATTAATGAAAAATACACTTAAGTAAAAGTTTTAAATAATAATTTGGAGCATCCCCTCAACATTAATACAGGTCCACAGTTCAAGGCCCATATTAAATTAGGCACACAGAAATAATCTCTAAAAATATAAGATTTAATGAAAGTCTACTGTATGACCTAGTATTATTACAGGAATCCAAACTGTTATTCCCCTGCAATTCTCCAAATGGACCTTAACATATCTAAACTTTGTGCTTTTTCTACCCTCCACCTAGCCTACTTATTCCTCAAGAGTTAGTTTAGGTCCCATCCTCCAGTAAGTATTGCCTGTCTGCTTTAACTCATCTGAGTTTGTCAGTGTATACTCCTGTTAAAGCACTTGTCACATTGTTTAACAACTAACTATTGACATGTCCACTTCATGTAACAAATTCTAAACTTATTCAAAGTAGAAAACACAGCATATTTATCGCTGTATCCTCAGAGCTTGGGACACAGATGGCATTTGGTAGAAGTTTTATGATATTAGTGAGTATGAAACTGTGGTTAGTTAAGAAATATTTACAGAACAAAATTGAAAAGTTAACTCAAAGACTATTTGCAAGACTGAGAAAGTCTTGAAAGCAGGAAGAAGTGTTATACAACACTAAACTGGAAACTGGAAAAAAACAAATTTAACTAATAAAATTAAGTCTAAGTTCTAGAAATTATGTGTCACAATAGGGCATTTCCATTTTACCTCCAAGACATTAGAAAAACTAAAAGAAAAAAAGATTTATCTTTGGCAGCTGTGAAATTAATTAAAATTGTATGATTTTTAAATAGTAATTGAGGGAAAAGTATTTCAACATTAGAAGTCTTCACAGTGCCATAAACAGAAGATAGACATGCCAGAATAATTTATAAAAGTCTTTCAGGTTTATTTCACATAGGAACCAATTATATTACAACCCCTTTTAAGGTCTCCTGTAATGGTTTAGCTACAAGCAATATGTTCATTCTTTTCCATAAAAGAATCTTTACCTTTTACCGCATGTACTGTTTGCAGTCAGTTCTGAACTTTAGAGAAGTTGGAATGAGATATGTAGTATGAAATCTAATCAGTTTTCTTTTCAATGTTGATAATGGGAACTGTATACTTTCTCAAGAAGCATATATGTTACCTGCCAACATCTCAAAAGCTTAAGGGTCCTTGGTAATCAGAGCATGCTTTTACATATTTGAACTTTGCTGAATTAAAGATGCTGTATTAAAAAGTTAAGAACCAGGGGAAAACACCAAAGTCAGAATGAACATTAGTTTATCTTAAAATAATGCAATTACATATTTTAGAATGTAAAACAGTTTCTCAGACTTATGCATGTTCCTTTCAACCTGTACTGCTTACTGAGCACTTTTCAGAACAGTCTATATCAAGTTCAAGCCTACCATAGGTCACCTGTAATTTAGAAATTTTTCAGAATTTAAAAGTCAGTTTAGACAGGAAGGTAGGAAAACATAAAAATTTAACTACTACATCAACAGAGAAAATATTTCAAAAAAGATCTACAGGGCACAACTTTGATGCAGTGTAACAAGTAAATGAAACAATTTAGAAGACAGACTAAGCAGTTAAAATAGGGAATACAAGGACAGCAGATGATATGTGTCCATAATTCAGTCTATGAAAGATTTAGCCTTAAATTATGTCTAATGCATAATATATAATGCATGAAATATAAGTCTACCAATAAGCAAAAATATAACTAAATATTTGCAGTACTCATTGCTCAGGCATCACATAAAAGTACTTAAAATGTATCGCTCTACTGTTAAATTACACACAATTTCTATCTAATTCATCTATTAAGAAAATTTGCCAGTTCTCTACTATTCTTATTAGGAAGTGTCAGTGTCCGTTTTATATCTAAATTCCCTTAATTTATATTTTATAAACGAGTTCAAGAATTCTTCTAAGTCCAAGCTATAAACCTCAGAATTCACTGAAGGATTTGAGACTTAACCCTTTTTTTTTTTTTCTATTGTTTTGGGTTTTGTCTTGTTTTAAGCATAAATTTTATGCTTTTTCATACATGAAGAATACATGAATGACATAGTAAACTGAATTCTAAAGATACATTCTTTCATTTAATCTTCAGCCTTCAAAAATACACATCTATCTACACATAGTTTAGAGTATATTTTTTAGTCAAAAACAACAGATTATTTTTATATTTAAATATCTCCTCACTAAAAACATCTAAAAATTTAAATTGTTTAAATACGAGTCTTCCAGAAATATTAAATACAATAAATATTGATAATCTAGCATATTTTCAAAACAAATATGATTGTAACTTAACTACCTGTAAAATAAAGAATTCTAATTTTATTCACCCTTTTCCCACAATCCACATGGGTAAGCCAAGGTAAAAATATACCAGCAGCTATCCAGAAGCCATCTTTGGGAGTATTCCATATAAAATTCCAGTTTATGTGTCTCTGATGTGGGGGGGGAAAAGTCATTCTGCCCTGTCCCAAGTGACAAAAGAAACAGTAACATTTTAAAAGCTTAATTCCAGCAAGTTTAACAAAGGAATTTATAATTTTTGTGTCCCTATTTAAACATGCAATGTTTCAAATTTCTGACTGGCTTGTAGTTCACAAGTTGATATACGATCCTTACTTGCAACAATTACCAAAAAAACAGCTCTGATCAACTTTCTGAATATGGTAGTATTCAGTAGTTAAAAAACTAAAAAATAATCCAGCTGCAAGGTATTAATGTATATCTTAACATCCCTCTTTAATCCATAACAATTTATAACAAGGGAAAAATTTTAAAAACTTGAAAATTACATTAATAATGAGAGATCATAAAACAAATGCCAACTTGAAATAAATGTAGTTGTTTCCTCAAAACTGAACAAGCTCATCTTGGGAAAATGTAGTACTCTTAGAGACAAGCCATATAAATAACTTGAAACCAAGATTTCCAGAATAAAGTTTTACATGTTAGTTTTATATGACATGTAAGCCATCTGAAAGTTACAAACCTTAGACAAAGCCTTTATTTGCTTTTGTCTGCAATCTATTTTTCAAATGCGCATTCATAATTATATTAAAATTTTACAGAATATTTTATGTCCAAATCAGGATAAAAGGTTTATCATATTCTGCCTATAAGTTCCATATGTGGAGAATGGTCATTTACATACTTTATTTCTAAAAATTCTTGTCACTGTCACATAGAAAAACATCAACATTTAATAAATTCAGACTATAAATATAACCTTACTGAGTGTTACAAATTGTATACAATAGCTAATTCCCTTCAAATACATAGTAACAGTTAAAAGGGTACGTCATGGAGGAGTGAGGGTAGAGACTGGTACACTAATAAACTGAGGTCTTAAAAACAACTTTCAATGTTGATGCTACAATTTAGATACAAAAACACTTGGTTACACAAGCCTAAACTAGGATTTTGAAAAACCTAACAAAAAATAAGTTTTTGATACAGTAATCTCTCTGAGTAGATACCAGAAGCTCCTGACATCTACGAAGAGTATACAAAATTACACAGGTGTAAACCTAGAAACTGTTAGTTATCCCGCTGGAGGCAAATACTATGCAGTCCACATCTGCAAACTAATTTTGCTTCAGCATCCCCAGAGACTTCGAAAATGCTTCTTTGGGTAGGTTGCAAAACAGTGCTTCCTCTTTTATTCTCATTACCCCCCTTACGATACAAAGCAACAGATAGACAAGAAAATCAAATCGCCAACCGTAAGGGCTGAAAGCTTAAAAACACACACACAAAGCATCTTCTTTGCAACTCCCCAAATCGGCATTCATTCCACCTGTTTGTAAATCCATAGTTCCACCATAACTCAAACACTCTGCTGATGAAAGAAAACGAAAGGAAAGGAAAGAAGAGAAAGAAAAGCAAATTAATGCTTTGGAGTCATTATTCTTCTACCTAGGCATGGGGGGAGGGGGATGGTACAAAACAATGGATGCTGAGGGGCTGGGGAAAAAATCGTTTTGCCCCGAAGCCTCTTGCGTTTGGAGCTTGGCGGGGGACGAGGGGAGAGTTATAACACTTTTCCTCTATCCCTCAAAGGTATGCTATCTCGGAGAGAGGTTGCCATTAGGCATGCCCAACAAGGCGGCCTTGGACGGCCACAACTCGCTTTCCCAAGCAACACACCCAAAGCCGGTTTACCGCTCCTCACCGCAGGTCTTTAGGGAGAGGACTACGGGAGAGCGCGGTGGGCTCTGGGGCGGGGGCGAGGGGAGACCCCACCCCGTACCAGCACCTCTGCGCCCGGGCCCTCGCCAACCACTCGACCCCGGGCGCCCGGCAGCCTGGGCCCGCTGCCCCCGGGAGGCAAGCGAGGCGGGACGGTCCGCCGGGCGCCCCCAGCCCGCGCCCTCGCGCCGGGTCGCCCTCGCCCAGGCGCTGTCCCGGCCGCCCGCCGCCGCAGGCCCAGCCCCGGCCGCTGTCAGAGCTGGCCCGCTGCCGCTCGGCGCCCGGCTGCGGGCTCCCACGCGAGCCGGCTCCCAGGGCCCAGAAGTCCCGGCGACAGCACCCAGGAAAGCGGTGGCCGCGGCGCCTCCCAGGGCCCCGGCCCCTCGGGCCTCGCCCCGGCCCCGCCGACTCGCGCCTGTCAGGGCGCGCGGGGCCTCCCCCTCCCGACAGCCAGCTCGACTGCCCGACAGACAGGAAAGAAGGCAGGAAGACCCGACCGACAGACACCCTCCGCCGCATCGGCCCCAGGTTACCGTCAGGAGCCCCGACTCCGCCATCCTCCTCGATCGCCCTCCTTCCTCCTCCTCCTCCTAAGAAGCGACGCTGCCCAACCGCCGCCCCCCGCCCGCCCCCCCCCACTCGCCCCGCCCCGCCCTACCCGCCCCTCCACACACTCTCGCTCCGACGCCCCGCCCCACCCCTCCGGCGTGGGCCCGTCACTCGCCGGGGAAGGAAAAATAGGCGGAGACAGAGCAAGCGAAGCTGCCCAATCAGAGCGAGACACTGGCACCAGCTTCCTTCTCTCCGCCCTTTTCCTTTGCTCCGCTTCTCTTCGCCGTCGCCCGCCCACTGGGCGCCGCTGGCTAGCCGGGCCACAGAGTAAGCTTCCGGCAGGGTAGAGTGACAACTCCCAATCGGAAGTTACTATTGAAGCTAAGGCAGCCATAACTGAAAATGGCAAAGAGTTTCCTAGCTTCCTGTTTCCAGAGTGACGTAGGTTTTTCCTTCGCCCAATCTCACCGTTACCCCGGGCAACGTCTCAGAAGGGATGCTTCTGTAAGTAGGCCCAAAGAGGTACCACTGGTGACCAGACATCCCATGGCCAATTAGGAAAGTTAATTCATACTCCAGACTATTGGTCCGGCTTCATGACCCTTATTTTGCTGAGACGTCTACTCACTTACCTACGAGGACAACAGTTTAGGGCCCCGAAAATCCCTCTGCGGCCCGGAAGTTGCATTTGGCACTTCCGAATTGGGTCACGGCGGAAGGGTGGGAATAGCCTCCGCCGCCCGCGCCCCAGGGGTGCCCATTCTTGACCGGAGTTGCACAGTGAGGTGAGTGTCCCTCGGCCCCTAGCCGTGGGGCAGGCCCGGGCCGGCTGGTCCCTCGGGGACCTAGCGTTGAGGCGAGCTGGGCTCAGGGCCGCTTCCGCTGGAAGAAGGTTTTCTTTCCGGGCTGGCCAGGCGGCGGCACGCCCCTCTGAGGCTCCCGGTGGGGCGATGCCGCTCGACAGGCCGCCCTAGCCCCGCCGGAGCCAGCCTGGAGGGCCCCAGCGGAGAATGGGCGCGGGCCTCCGGGCGGAGCCCCCCACTCCAGCAAAATGGAGCTCCTGAGCACGCCTCTGCAAGTTCCTATTAAGTACTTTCACTCCCTGACCTTTGGAGGATGGAGAATTAGGGAGCTTGAGGAAATAATATCCCACCCTCAGCCACAAAAAAAAAAAGATGATCCCTTTTCACCGCGGCAAGACCTCTAAGTCTTTTTCCCGCCGCGGGTCTTCCTATTCTGATTTTTCTGCCTTTTCTTTTTGTCTCCTTTCTTGAGTCTTTGTACGCTCTGACTGCAGTTCTGGTTGGGGGTATACTGTCCTAATCCTGCGTGTCTACGGTTTATTAAACAACTTGTGAATATTTGTAAAAATACCGTATTTTATCTGGCTCTTTACAAGGTTATCACACTTTATCTCGTAGTTCCTTCTGTAGGCTTAAGTCAAGAACTCTCAGTCATCTTGGTAATACCGAGCTGGATGCCTAAAGCTGCAGGAAAAAGACGAGAACTTTCAGGTAAATTAAAAATGGTTTATACCCAGCCAGTCAACAATAAGGCTGCAAACCTACCTTCTTTACTCAAGTTCTTTCTACTTCCTTAGTACTCATGCTCCAGCCAAAATGAGCTACTCTTGTGTATTCAGGGGTTAATCACTGAAGTCTGTTGTAGCACCAACCTTTTGTGATTCTGTATCCATGATTCTGTTATCCTTGGAGCTGTGTTTCCAGGTTCTCCCCAGCAGGAAGTAATTTCCTATGAGTTTAGCACTTTCAGTACCTCTTTTATGACAATCACTAGTTTATATGACAGCTGCGTGTATTTTTAGCTGTATTATCATGTTTACACCTAAATAGAATGCTTTGTATCAGATTTATTTGCCTATTTCACTGTGCACGTGATACATTTTTGTAAATACTTACTGAAAGAGTGAATATATTGGGTGGCTCTTGGATGCCCAAGACACCGCCAGCCAAATGTTATGGACCTTCAGTTTATCAGAAATTCAGCACAGTCCCAGCTACTCAGCCTTTTCTTAGGTTTCCCTTCTGAAGTCTTTCTAACATGATTTTTTTCCCCCAAATGTTTTATTATAAAATTGTTCATACGTTAAAAAGCTGAAAGAATATAATGAACATTCCTATACCCTTCACCTGTATCCAACAGTTGTTAACTTTTTGCCATATTTATTTCATCCCTTCTCACATAACTTTTTCATGGTCATTGAACCATTTGGAAAAAAGTTGCAGACACCTATTGTCAGTCAAACACCCCTAAGATTTCTGATGAATTTCCTAAGAATTTTGAAGTTCTCCTGCAAAACATAATATCATTATTACAGCCAAGGAAATTAATAATTTTGTAATATTTAAAATCCAGTCCATGTGCAAATTCTCCTAACTGACCCAAGAATATCTTTTATATGTTCTCTTCCTTCCCCCTCCCCCCAAAAATCAGGATCCAGTCAAGATTTATGTATTGTATTTGGGTATTGTAACTTTTTAGCCTTAATCTAGAACAGTTCCCCCATCTTCTTTTTTCTCCCTGTGACACTGGCATTTTGAAGAGTTCAAGCTAGGAGTCTTTTTGGAACATGGGGCCCCCTCTTTGTTGTTTATTGTAAACCAGAAGGTAGTCTAGAGACTTGATCAGATTAAGTTTAACATTTTTTTGCAGGAATACTTCACAGTATTCATACTTTTCCATTTATGACTAAGCCTTCTGAAATATAACTACATGTACCTTTGCCATGAGTTACTAGTTAAATCCATCCCACTTCTCAGCATGCTCACCCCTTTATGGTGTCCTATAAAGAAGAGTTTAGCATTTAATCCTCTTGCGTGTATAGAGTATGTGTTAGTGCCCTGGGCTGGCAGCATAGACTGCCTACCAAAGTGTTGCTGCTATTTTGCCTATTCTTAGAGCTGATGCAATGTACTCTGCAGCAAAGTGTACTGGTGTCAGCATAGTTTCATGAGTTTCAACTCCTGGCACCTTGCAGACTGTTGTTGAAAGATGTGTGGGCCCTGCAATTCAAATACAGATGAATCTTGATGTTATCAAAACAGATACCTAGGCAACCGTTGGCCATCTGGTCGAATTCCAATTTAGGCAATGTTATTTTTCTCCCCGAAATTCTCTTATAAGTCCTAATTGGTCCTGGTGTTTTTGTGATAGCTTTTTGGTAGCATTAAGCAGAGCCTATTAAAAATTGTAAAATCAAGATGATACTTAACACTCAGTACATTAGGAACATGGATAAAGAAGTGTGTGTAGAATTTACTTTATAATCACAAGAGGAAAACCCTCAAGACTGCCAAGCTCATGTACTCCTCCTAGCCTATATTACCAAATTGGCACAAGACTGAAAAAGGAATTTATACAGGCAAGGCTTTATTGGTGGCGGTGGGGGCGGGGGGTGACAGGCTTTTGCTAGAACAAAAGGGAGACCGTGCTGGTTAAGGAGCAACCAGACTAGCCCTTTGAACAAAGGGCTGGGGAAATTTTAAAGGGTAGAAAGAGAAAGTTTGACACTAGCATTGAAATCATAGCATGTAGAGGCAGAGTTTTGTTGGCAGCTGCCCATCTGGCTATCATGCTTCTTCATATATCACATGTCTCATTAGCATGTTAAATCTTCACCCTTGGGCATGATTTTTACCATTAAAATGAGGCAAAAGGTCTATGAACTGTCAACTTTAGGCTTCATCTTGGCAGTAACCAGTTTGCGCTGGTTTTGACTGGGGCCAGTGGACCCCTGCTCCAATGGTTCCCATGTCCTGTTAAAGAAAACAGAATTACCTTCTATTGAAGCTGGGTGTTAATCATTTTCAAAGCTTTTGTTCAGTGTTGTAAGCAGACTTAAGCTTTGGCTCAAGGCTCAGGCAGGTAGCCAAAGTCCACCTCCTATACTATCTTACCTAGACTTAATATTTGATCATGAAAGATAAGTGAAAGGAAGAAAACACACTCAAGGGGGCAGAAGAAAATGCTCTGGGATGGCAGAATCACTTAGATTGGTATAGAATGTTTTTAGCATCATATTGAAAGTTAAGTACTGTACTCCATTAGTTACTTCTTTTGTGTAGAAGGAAATTTGCTGATGTAGGACTATGAAACAATTTTAAGTTGACTTCTCATTCAAGGAAGGCAAAATAATACTCCAATTAAGACCACAGGTTTTAGAATCAGACTTGGGTTTCAGGAACAGAACCATTCACTGGCTGGATGACATTGGACAGTCTACTCATTCTCTTTATTATCTATTAAATGGAGCCTTTTAACCTCTAAGGATTGTTGAACGGAATTAACTCAAATATGTGTAACGTGCTTGTGTTGTTTTTTTGTTTTGTTTTTGTCTCTGAGACAGGGTTTCGCTCTGTTGCCCAGGCTAGAATGCAGTGGTCTCATCATAGTTCACGGCAACCTCAAGCTCCTAGGCTCAAGCGATCCTCCTGCCTCAGCCTCCTTGGTAGCTGGGACGACAGGTGTGAACCACCATGCCCAGCTAATTTTTCTATTTTTTGTAGAGACAGGGTCTCAGTCTTGCTCAGGCTGATCTCAAACCCCTGGCCTCAAGTAATCCTCTGGCCTCAGCCTCCCAAAGTGCTAGGATTACAGGCATGAGCCACTTCACCCAGACTAAAGTACTTTTGCTTGGTGTATTGCACATGGAATGGTGTCAGTATATGATAGTTATTATGAATAACTTCTAAATCAGTCCTATTTGGGCACATAATTGGCAATAAATACTTAGTGAGTGATAGCCAGCATGGTGGCAGTTCCAGTGGGAACTTAAGATACTCTGATTCAGTGATTCTGTTTTATGGAGGGCTCCAGAAAAATCTATATTTTAAATAGTCCAGGGGATTTTGATGCAGATAATTTAAGGACCCGGCTTTGAGAAACACTGTGTAAAGTATCAAACAATTTTTTATTTCTCTTTCCTTGCATAATGTTGAAATAGCTAAGTATATCAGGTGCTGAGCAAATACTTTTTTAAAGCTTAATACCTAACATTTTTAGGACCACTGTCTCGTACCAAATTTTGAAATAGGAAAGGCAATTAGAAAAAGGCATTTTGCATAAGTAGAATGTATCACTACTAACTTAATAGTAGTGTCTGCTACTGGAGTGTACCAGAACCAATGGCATCATCCAAGTTCACCCAAGAACATTACCATTCTTAGGCCTCGGCATATTTCAGAAGCTAGACACTGCACATTTTATTCACATGAGTCTGAATTAATTAGCCAAATTGAACATGTTGCAACATTTTTCTACCAGCAGATGCCAGATAGCAAAGCAGAATAGAATCTACTATAGTCTCCAGCTATGACATATGATGTTACTTGGCGTCTCCAGATGAACATTATCAATCCAAATTAAGCACTCTGCTAGCCATGTGGGCAGTTGCTTGAGTGAGAGTGAGCATTACTACTTTGTGTCTGCTGAAAAACTCTGGGCTCCCCTTTTCACCTTCTTTTTATATTAATTTACATTTAGAAATCTGGTATGCTTTGAAAATTTATCTATCAGTCAAAATTTATCTATCAGTCTTGGATAAGAAAAAAGATAAAAAATTTTGCTATTATTCCTACCATTCCTGCCACCCCTACTCACAACCTGCGCTAGCGAGATTGAATTTACTTTAAAGGAGCTAACTTAGTAAATATTCACAAAAGAAAAATATCCTTTTCATAAAGTACCCTTTACTCTTTCTTACTATGATTGCTTCTGGTTTCTCCTTCATTTCCCAGAGATTGTATATTTGCTTCTCAACACCCATTAATGGTAAAATTAAACAGTGTGGCATATAATATGATGCATTTGCTCTTGTTGCAAAGTCAAGTGCCTATAACGAACAGTTCTTCAAGTAAGGTAAGGGGAAACAATAGGTGGTAGTAAGGACTGGAGAATTCAGAGCACATGCTTACCTAAATGAGGCACCACTTCCCAGTCCTAGCCAAATTTTGCCTTGTGGGAATGCAGGCTTCATGTTGCCAGTTTTGTCAAGTGGAGCTAAAATTTGGATTTTATGTGAAATCTGATTTTTAAACATCAGCTCAAATATTTTTTAAATATCTAGCAAACCAACAAAACATTTAACTGGATAGGACCAAGAGCCACCAGTGTATGACCTATGTGTTTCTTACATGAAAACATGATTGGTATTTTGGTTGAGAATCTCAAAATGCTTTAGAGATGTTTTCTTTCTGCCGTATGTCAGATGCATTTATTCCTCTAGGTTAGCCAACAAATCATTTGTCATCTCTATCAAAAATTGAAGATAGATTCTTAGGTACAACAAGCTTCTATTCCCTTGATTACAATTTTAAACGTTTTTACTCTTCACTGCCCTCTTAAAAGTCTGTTCACATTTCCTCAACCTTGAGTTATATTATAAAATTGGTTTGCTTTATTATCATATTTTTAAAAATACTTAAGAATACAATTTTGGCCCCACATGCTGCTTTAAAAGTAAGTAAGTAAAACAGGTTTTTAAAGAAAAACACCTTTAAGTAGATCATGCTGTCTTATAATTACCATGGTGTTTATGAGGATTCAAAGATGTTTAGAGTTGGAAGGTACTTTAATGGTGATCCAGAACAAGTCCTTTGTTATAGCAATACAAAAATTAGACCTGGAATAATAAATGTCATACAGTATTTCTAAGCACTTTTACATCCACTTTTTACTTGAAACTTACAACCCAGACAGATAATAAACATTTTTTTAATAAGAAAACTAAACCTCTGTTTGGTTAAGAAATGTATTCAAGGTCACACAGCTAGTTAGCAATAGGGCCAAAATACAGCCCTGTACTCCATTTAAAGTATAAACTTGAAACAGAGTACTAGTTAGCTAGTTAGCACCTAAGTGCAACCCTGTACCCCATTTAATGTGTAAACATGAGATAGATTGATCAGAAAAAAATGAAAACAACTCTGGTACAAGCCTCTGTTTTATTTAAGTCATACACTGGATTTTGCTGTCATAGTTTAAAACACTTTGAACTCTAGAATATGCCAACGCATTCCATTTCAAACTTTAAAAATGGACTTTTATACAGTTAGGATAAGCTGATAAGTTGAGATAAATTAATGGAGGGGAAAAAGAAATAAAATGAAGACCTAATGACAGGTTAGGAGTAGTAGGCACATGTTATGGATGATAACCACATTGACCCATGGAATGGCTCCTTGGGGCTCCTAGAAAAAATCAAATATTAGACTAGGGATACTTAGTTGTGACCTAGGAGGGCAGTTTTAAAAACAGATCTGAATCCTATCTTGAACAGTCTTAGAAACCAAGACTTGACTTTGGCATCCACAATTTGTTTTCATTTTGATGTTTCTGATCCATATGTATATGCTTTGGGTTACCAGAAATAGAGTTTGGATTTTAGTAATCCAGTCCCCTTCTCTGTGTGCCTCCTCTGTGACCACAGCTTACATTTTCCAGATGGCTAGATGAAAACAGTTACAATCTAAAGCCAATAGTCCTATTCAGCTATTTAACCTGGGATCTTGGTCTAATCAATATCTTCTCATATGAGCTGTGATATAAGCTCTCATATAATCTGTGATATATCATGATGAGAATTTAAAAATGCAAAACTTGTAAGTTTTTAAAGTGTTGTATATTTCTGATTAAGGTTGAGATTTGAAAGTTCCCAGTGGCATGTTTGTAAAAATATACTTAATGCTGTAAACAAAATCCATAGTCAAAAAGTAGTTTTTCTTTGTAAGATTTCTTTCAGGGTGGTATCAAACATGACAACTGGAATTCTAAATTGTCAAATTAATAAGAGAGAATGAAAATCCACGAGTGACACATTGGTCTGATTGTGACATAGTTTCCAAACTAAAGAGGAAAAAAAAAAATGTAATGCTTAAGTCAGTATGCTGCACTTATTTTTTTTATCTACCTCATTCCTGAAATTTACTGTTTGACTCATATTTTATTTTCATCCTCCTTTGTAAAAGTTATTAGTGGCTTCAAAATTGCCCATTTCCGTAGAAATTGAAGATTATGTTACTTCATCCTTCCTTGGCTTCTACACACCATAGTCTACTGTCTAACATCTCTCTAAAATCATCTTAAATTTTGTTGTTCCTTCGGTGGATCTTCATACTAAATCTACTTGGGGCCTCCAGGCCATGCGTGCAGATTCAGAATAGAGAAAACTGAAGAGGGACATAATGGTGCACACTGTACACACATTGTACTCTAGCCGTTTCCTCAGACCGACCACTTGTTTTTTTATGCTTCTCCTTTGAACGTATTGTTCACGTTGTCTAGAACATCCACCCCTTGCTACACATCCCCTTCTCTGCCTAGTAAACCCCCATTCATCTTTCTGGGACTAGCTCCAATGTCAAATTTAGTAATCCTTCAGAGACCACCCACTGTCCCTTATCTTGGGCCAAGTTGTTTATGGTTTTCATTTCTTAAAGTACAGTAGGCATGCTTCTATTAAAGTCCGTTGTATTCAATTATAATTATTTATTTACATGTGTCTCTTTCCCCACCTCGCCTCCCCCAGATTCCTCAAGAACTGGTTCTTACCTACTCTGTCTCCCTCATTAAGCTGTGGCTGGTACCTTATAGGCATTTGGTATATTGTTGAGACAAAAAATGTGTTTGGATAGGCACTCTGTGATTCCAAATTCCTTCTCTTATGTTAACATTTATTAGTTTTATACTCTGAAAGAATAATTCCCTTGATCGTCACCTTTATCACTAAAGGAATGCTAAAACATCATCCTTTATCACTCTAGTCTTTACTGTCCAGGGTTTACTTCCAAATAGAATACAAGGTACAGCATTAATTTTAGCCTACAAATTCATAATATCTGGCCACTTTAGAGATTCATACTTTCTTGAACAAAGGACTGTGAGCTAAACTATTTTTTCCAAATAGGTGATAGGTCTGCAGGTATGATCTCAGTAAAAGATTCTGTTTAGAGGTCTCTTAAAGGTCCACAACATTGAAGTCCAAGAGATGACATAAGAGCCAACTTTTTTATAACAAAATTATATAAATCTTAGTCTTCACAGTCTGAAAGGCCCTATTGCTGATTGCTTTTGTTTCTATGAAGGTGGTTGCCTGATTAATGGCGAATTTATTGAGGGTATCATTGTTTTTGCTGGCTTGAGTTACCACCACCCCATCATATCTTCTACTTAAATTACTGCTTCATACTCATACTTCCCTTTGCCTATTTGATAGTTCTTCTGAAAAGTCTCACAAGTATATCTTAGTCACTAGATTCCAAAATTGAACTCTTGTCCTTCTCCCCTTGTGCTTTCCCTATACAGTGCAGCTAGTTGCTCATTGTGAAAACATCCATTTTTCACCTGCACCTGGACTATTTGAAGAGCCTTTTATTTGTCGTTCTAACTAAACACTTTTAGATCTGGTCAGTTCATTCTCATTTTTAAAATATTTCAATGGTTCCTTCAAAACTAATTTGGTTATAGTTTGGTTTGGGTTTGTTTCCAGACTGGTTGCTAGTAACTGCTTTTTATATCATCACTGCCCCTCCACCCCATAATGCACCCTGCGCATTTGTGTTGCCCAGCTTCATGTCTCTGCACAAACTGTTGTTACCTGCACCTGAAATTCTTCCCCCATCATCTATGCCTGACACAATTGCTCCTCATGGCATGTTTACATTTGCCTCTAAGTACAGAATTCAAATGGAATTAATGCTTCTTTCTCTCCCCTGTCCTCCATGATCCTCCAACCTAGAAACTATGTGTTAGCCCATCTGACTTTGACTTAATTTCATTATAAGATGATTTGTCCTTTGAATACTTCAATTTTGTTCTTAACCTTTTAAGAATAATGAATGTTCATGTAATAAAATTAGAATGTAGAAATAAGGCCCATAAATAACTATCAGTTAACATTTTGGCAAAACATATTCTACTTTGTTTCACTGGAAGCCCCCACATCAGAATTTCCTTGTGATAAGAAAAAAGAATAGCTGTCATTTTTGCCAAATCCCCAAATACTCTGCAAGAAGATTTTCTCTTTTCATATTTAAATAATTTCTTTTTAAAAAGACATTTTTGTCCAAGATGGTCTAAACTCTCCACTTATTAGGGAAAGAAGATAAGTTTTTCCTCAATTGATCTTAATGTTACATTCAGAAGTGAAGCCTTTACCAATTTCAAAATTTGTCATTTGTAAATATTGGTATTTTCCTTAATACTTGCTTAATTTATAGCATCTTATTACATATGCCATATTGAAAGTGAGGTTGCCCTGGAAGTACAAAGTGTATTCTAGGGAACACTAGTCCCATAAAATCACTTTTAAAGGATACCAGGATAAAATAAGTTTAAGAAACAGAATATAGTCAATTCTCCTTTTTGAGATTCATCACATACTTTACATATTAAAGTTTCTTAAAAGTACTGGGCTTCTCAAATTTAATAACTATGGAATCTTCTTGGAAAGTACATTAACATCTCAAAGAACAACATGGTGTAATTTATTGTATAGATTATTAGTCTTTATACCAGAGTTCAACTATTCTTCAAGATGCCTGAAGACAACCAGAGGGGTATGCAGGCAAGCCAGTTAAGAGTAATCAATTTCCAGAACCTAAACTTCCATATGTAGTGTCTGCTGATAAAGAATTCCTTAAGAAGATGGGCCTGTGGATTAAACCATCATGCTTAATCTCATCTCCCATCTCCTCTTTCACAAGCTCCTCTCTAAGACTTTACCAAAGAAAGGCATCTCTGTAGCCCACGTAGAATCTTATTATGATGAAATGCTGGGGGCGGGGGGGTCTGTGGTAAAAATCTCCTAGGTGCTAAACAAAGAGACAAAAGGAAACCATGAAAAAGACTCGGAGCTTCACGGATTATTAGGTAAGTAGTGCTTTTGCAAGTCAGGAGGCTGTTCTCAGCTTTCAGCAATATGGAAGGAACACCTAATTTTTAGTAGTCAGTCATTTAAAATTAATTTTGGATGATAGATCAGTACATGATTCTTAACATATAACAAGTTCAGAGATTGAAAAAAAGTTTCCCATTCCCATCTTAGTGTTTACATCTGTAAAAATGAAAAAAGAATTGTAGTAACAAGTAAATTTTCAACCATGTATGTACATGAACTAATTGAGAAAACAAAGTTCTGTCATTATTAACAGATGGCCAATAATTTTTTATGTTCAGTAATTATTTTATCAATGTGTAATTGGTTTTGACCA
Source organism: Daubentonia madagascariensis (assembly GCA_023783475.1). Taxonomy (NCBI): domain Eukaryota; kingdom Metazoa; phylum Chordata; class Mammalia; order Primates; family Daubentoniidae; genus Daubentonia; species Daubentonia madagascariensis. Next base: position 18,073,322 of record JAKFHU010002573.1, on the reverse strand, counting down.
ATTTCATACTAATCGTAATAACTGAATGCAGAATAGTTTTAATTTATAAACATTTTTATAGGAAAGAAGTATGGAATGATCATTAAAATATCAAGTATGAAAATGTGTAACATTAGAATAAAATTGAGTGAGATGGAAATAGAGATTTGGGGAGAAAAAAGATGATATAAAGCTTCTGACAAAAAAGAGCTCTTCATTTTTTAATTAATGGATAATGGTAGCTATTAAATTGCTATGATGTTTAGATTTTATTGGATGTATTTTTAAAAGACTGATGTAACAGTTATTTATAAATATGCTGGAAATTGTACCCTTTATAACTATTTAAACTTATGAAAAAAATTTATATGTCAGTTTAGAAATGTGTAAAATGTTACTTAGTTTTTCAAAATCTTTTTGGGAGTATGCAAGTAGGAAATTTGAGGACCACTGGTATATATATTCTCAAAGTTCAGAAGGGCACTTTGGTGATCCAGTCCAGTCTCACACACATAATTTAGTTTGGTTATCAAACTAAATCACCCCAGAGATTTTTAACTTGTCCAAATGTATATGATTTATTTTAGAGCAGTAATCCTTCCTACTCGTCTTTTAACTCTCACTCCTAAAGCATAGCAAAATATTTCATGACAAAGATTTGGTTTTCCTCCGAGTTCTTCTGCATTAATTTTAGACATCCAGCTCAAATAGCTACAACAGGTTTGCATACCTTGTCATGATTTTGAAATGCATTATCCATCAAAACGATTATCTCTGGGAGGAATTGTAAACAAGAAACTATGGGGGAAAAGGAAGCAGCAGATTATTTTCCAGTTACCCAGACTAAGAAAAATAATGCATTTGTTAGCATTAAAAGTTTGGGTTCTATTTATGTAAAAATAATTTTATATCTGCAATTTAATGTCTTCTCTTATTGTATGCCTTGACAATCTGCATCATTTTAAAATCTGGCATATTCTCTTCTTTTGATGTTCCGTGATTTATTTAAACTTTGACCTATTGATGAAACTATAGATTGATCTATTGCTGAACATTTTGCTATTCAATGCAGTACTTTAATGAACATTCTTATTTTTCTATCTTTCTACACTCGTGATATTCTTTCTTTAGAGCTGATATACTATAAGTAGAATGTTTGAGTCAAAGAAAATGTGCATTTTAGTTTGTAGATACAGTCCTGCAAAATAACCCTCTAAAAAAGCTGTAACAACAGAGTGTTAATTTCCCTGTACCTTCCCTAACTGTGGATGCCATCAGGCTTTTGACTTTTTGCAATTTCAAAAGACATATCACATAAACTCACACATCCAAAAGCAGTCTTTGCTTAATGTCACCTTAATGAAGCCATCATAATTTCTGTATTGAAATTGAAATACTACCCCCCTCAGCATTCCTAAATCCCCTTAGTTTTATTTTCTATAGCACTTAACTACCTTCTAGCATTCTATTGTTTGTTTCTCTTTCCTTAGTGTAGACAGTAAACTCCAAAGGTTTTGGTTTTTGTCTGTTTTGTTCACTGATGAACAGTGCCTATAGTAGGCACTCACATATTTATTGAATTAAATGTCCATGGCAGTTGTATGAAACACATGAATTTCAGCCATAGATATTACGTTTCTTCTCTGGCCCATCTGTCCGTGGTTTTATTTACATCTACCTAACCAATAAGAAAATACTCTTAAAAGCAGCCACAACTCGTTAAGAGTTACACCATGCACCAAACACCCATGTTTGGCTATTAGGCCACATGGGAGAAGGAAATAAATACAGTCATGCATTGCATAACATTTCAGTCAACAACAGCCTGCATACACAACGGTGGTCCCGTAAGATTATAATGAGCCAAAACATTACTGTCACCTAGTGACCTCTTAGCCATCGTAATGGTCTTGATGTCCTAGCACAACACATTGCCTTTTCTGTAAAATTATATATTTACACAATACACAAATACTTACCATTGTGTTACAGTTACCTACAGTATCCAGTACAGTAACATGCTGTACAGGTTTGTAGCCTAGGAGCAATAGGCTATACCAGATAGCCTAGGAGTGTAGTAGGCTATACCATCTAGATTTGTGTAAGTACACGCTATCATGTTCACAGCACAACAACATCTCCTAATGATGCATTTCTCAGAACATATCCCGTCATTAATGGACAAATGATTGTACCTCTTCCTACTCTGGACTCCCAGGACGGTTGATTATCAAGACAGTATAATCCAGCCAGTGCTGTCCATCCAACCACCACTTTGCTTATTTTGGCCCTTCCCTTCCTGTTTCTCTCCTGCCAATGCCTAAGGGGGCCTAGTAACAAGAACCAACTCTAGTAAAGCAGATATTCCACCCAAGCAAGTGACTGACACTGATCTTCCCCACACCAGGCCCAACCCATTCCCTACCAGTCCTTGGCCCCACACCCTTTCCAGTAACAATGGCAGCTTAGTCAAACAGAACTGAGGTTTGGTAGAGCACCAAGTTTCATTGTTTTCCTCAGGCCAGATTTTAGATGTAAAAGAGGTACAGACTAAGAGAAAACAAAGGATAATGATTGAATTCTGAGTAGCTGGACTTGCTTACTCTATAAAACAGCTAGCTAAGATTTATGTATTTGTTCACCTACCACTTTAGCATTCTGGTGACGTATATAAAAATTCTTAGCTGCTATATATTTCCTTCACATTTACCAACATCTGTAGTGTCTATCCTCCCTTTCATTGATGTATCATGTCAGATTTGCATCAAATCAGGGCATAAAGAATATTTCATTATAATGTCTCAGGGTGTTGTTTTTGATAGCTCTATTCATGACTAATCAGGAGTCTGCAATGTTATTAGCCTTCAACCTAACCTGAGGAAAAAAAAATCACTAAGTACCACTAGCAAACCTAAGAAGGAATGTGGTAGGATGTGCATTCTAAGGAAATTGCATATTCTATTTACCTCACATTCCATTTAGTGGTAAGTTGCTTTATTCCTGGTCCATTCCCTATTTCACATCTCTCCCTGATAGAGCAGTATAGGAGTAAAGCTTGATGACAGAGTTCTGGAAAGCAGATAGAGGTTTCTCAGGAATTTAGACATTCCAGAATAAAAAATTTGAACAAGAGAGGGAAAGAGGCTTGGTGGATGGAGAGTACGAAGCTATTATTAGGAATGTCAAAAAGTAGTGGAGCGGGAATAGCAAAGATGAGAAGCAGCTTCACTTGATTATAATTAATTTGCAGTTGGCAGTAAAGGCCGGCACCAAGCCAGCATCACCACTTTATAAATAATAAACCTTTCTTCTGTGGTGATGTTGTGAAAGATGCATGGTAAGGTTGCATCAGTATGGTGAATCACTAAATGGGTGGGACTGTCTGGAGAGGCATCTGTTTGGAAAAGGATTGTTCTACAGCTTAGTCCAGAACATACAGCAGAGCAGTTACCTGGGATATTTAACACTTGGAGCAAATGTTACTGGCCAAAGATGGCATGTATGCTGGGATGCTCACTAAAAAAAAAAAGTATGAAGGTATATGCTCGTCCTCTAGCATATAGTATCTTTGTATTAAGAGGAAAATAAAAAACTGAAAGCATACCTTATTTCTGCTCTTCAAGAGCCAATTTCACCTGTTGTGTTGCTTCCTTACAAATTACAGCTGTGTAGCCAGTAACTGATCCTTAGGATGCTGTTTGTTATTATGGCAAAGGGATTAAAAGTAGAAGCCAACTGTTAGTGTTAGCTATTGAGAAAAGTGAGAATTTTAGGAAATGTTTGCCTACTACCTCCTTTTCCTAACTACCTGCCTCACCCCACCTCTCAAATGGCTTTTTTTTGTTTTGTTTTTTATGTCACTAGCCATTTAGGGAAGATGCTACCAGTAAACCACAATGGCTGCACATAAATGCCTTTTCCTTAGCTGCTACTTACCATCTTTGCCTAAAAAACTGAAGCCGTATCACTTTTTCACTAGGAGGGGAAAAAACTTAACAACACCCAGCCTTCCAATTAACATCTCCACTAATTAAAGTTGGCAAGCTCTAGATGCTTATATAAACTATCTCAACTTTGTTTCAATAAAAAAAAATCACAGGAAATTAATGGGAATATTATGCAAGGAACAGGGTAGTTCACTTTCTATAGGAATTGATTTTACTTCTTAAACCACAATGAAAATGTCTCAGGCAATATCCTTTGGGAATTTATTCTTGAACAATATTAATAATTGATTTCTCATTGAAGGAAAAACTTACCTTATCCAATAATTCAGATATGGCGGAAGTGAAGTCAATGTTCCGGGAAGTTCTTCCAAAACAAGGTAATGTACATCACAAATACTTAGATCATTGAATATTACAGGGACCAACAGAGTAATAGGCAGTGTCACATAGCAGGCCTAACAACTAAACATCTGTAGCTATTTTTTTCTATGTCTCAATTACTATCCAGTTTTACTATATACTTTTTTCACCAGTAGGTTGTAAAGGAGGGATCCTTACTTCTTTTTTCCAGTAAAATGACAACAAATGAAGCATCATTTCTTATACTCAGACTTAGAAATCCTGTTATACCCAAGATTGCAGATTACAATATGAAATTTTCAATTAAAGAAACAATGTAATGGAATTTACCATAATATTAAATATGGTCTGAAAGTGGAGAAAACAAAACCTAAATCAAGCAGTATTAAGAAAAGGTGAAGGTTTAATTCAGTAATTAGAATATTCGTGTTAAATTAATACCATACTTTACTATATTTTTATGCACTATGTATATATTCTCTCGAATCTCATTTAAAATTAAACATTTCACACAAAAAGTCATCTTATAATAGCTTAGAGTCTTGGGTAGAAAGCTCAAAACTTGTCTTCTTCAAGAACACCCTAGTATTAAGAAATGTTGCTTATAGGGTAACTATCTTTCTGGTCCCAAAGCAAAACTCAGTCTCGGTAAGAGAGTTTTTCATTGACAATGGAATAAGTTCTTACACCTTCACTCTAGCTAAAAATCCAAAATACCAAACAACTGTGTTATTTCCCTTGAATTAATTCTTATTTCTTCTTAAACTTAGGGCAATTGTCTGTGGAAGATGTAACCACAATGGTGCTGTGTAAACCCAAACTTTTACCCTTAAAATCTCTGACTCTGGAAAAATTGGAGAAAATGCAGCAAGCAGCACAGGATACAATTCGCCAACAAGAAATGGCAGAAAAGGAACAGCAGCAAATAACCCACTGACTGATAACTTAGCACTCTGGAGAACAACATACCTTATCTACTATTTAGCAATAACTACAAAATCTTTATATGTATGCTGAAAGTAGTATTTGTTAATAAAACTGATAGTATTCATATAAATAATACAAAAATACCCAAGATTGATGAAATATATTGTGAATTTAAACACTCTGGTTTGAATTGAACATACGGAGTTAAACTTTGAACCAAATTTTATGGAATTTTTTTAACTCATGTTTTTAGAATTGCAAATTAAATTATCATTCACCATTCCTATTGCTGTCAGTTTTGTGGATAACATTCTTAGGCACAAGTGACTAAATGCAACTTTTATATACAGAGAATCCTTACAGATTTATTAAAAAATCTGAGTATGAAGATACATTCCAATCTTGTATAAAGTGTTTATGTTGGGCTTTTACATTACCCAATTTAAAACAAAATTTTTAAACCAATTTTGTGTGCCATGTCATGTTTAATGCTATCTTGGCTAACCAACTGATCCTACCAGTAATGACAAAACTTATTCTTAAATTTGATTTTTAAGAAACCCTCACCTATTCTGTACTCAGCTAAGCTTCTAATTACACTAATTTTAAGGACTTCTGAATTACATGACTACCTTTATCATCCATGTATCAAACAATTAAAAACCTAAAAATGGTTACCATAATTATCTATATAAGCCTAAGTAATATGGGTTTGAAAGAGCCCATGAGGTAAATATGAACATTAAACTTGGAGTTTTAATTCTAAAAGACTGTACCTAAACCTATAATAGCTATGTTCCTAAGAATACTTTTGTAAATTTGGAATATAATTTTTGGTTGGTTTGCTGCAGTCAATAATAGGCAATTTAAGTTAGCACAGACCTTGAGGCTTTGCTGAGTAATTAGGCTCTGTAAAAGAGGTGAGAAATGTTATCATTCCTTAGATAATTGTTACTTATTGGTAGCTAGTATTTTCTCAGACATGGATAAATGTAAAGCTTTGGGTCTTCGGAGAATAACTTTTTATAACCCTAACCATTATTTGGTAACAGAATTTTAAGAATAATGAATGGTATTATATATATTTTAGAAATTTCATTAAGCTGTAGATCAGATCAGTAAACAAGGGAGTAAAGTGTGCATGCATTTTTCCCCAGTGTAATCTTAAAGTAACTTACTGTTGTACTTTCAATGTAAAAGTTTCCAAAGAAAAAAAAGTTTGAGGAACACAGCTTGAATTCTCTAGGTTCAAATATGCTTCCTTATATGATTTAAAATTTGATGTTTGAAATTAAAGTTTTATAGAAGACCTAAAATAAATGTACTCCCAATAAAGAATCAACACTGCTTCACATGTTTTATTTTGTTGTACATTCTTCTCGAACCAGGTTCATTTTTCCAGTTTTGTAGAAAAATAGATGTTCCAGCCACCATTTACTTAACTGTCTAGTCTTTAAGACCAATCAATATGTTCCCTGGAAAGATGAATAAGTCTCATGACTAACTCATTTTTTAAAAATTCTTTAAGACAAAGAAATAACTTTTTTTTTTTTTTACTCTCAAAGCTCAGTATTTCAACAGCAGCAGCCAACATGGGGTTTTAGCAGCTTAACTTTACCCCCTAAATAAAGCTTTGTATAAACCAGTGATTTTACTACAAAAAACACTGTCCTTGAAAGAAAGGAGTGGCAGTCAGACATCAATGCAAAACTTGGAATGATTAGGTCATAAACATGGCACTTACAAAAGGTAGCTTATTAGAATATTCCACTTAAGAAGAGGTTACTTTTCTGTCCCTCCTTTCCCCCTCAAAAAAAAAAAAAGAAAACATTTCCTTTAAAAATTCCCCTTAAATGTAAGTTTATAAAATTTCAGAAATGCCTTGTACCCAAAACAAGTGCTTAAAAAAAAAAAAAACCTGTGCTAACAACTCTTACAATTCAGATATATATTTTTATAACATCTAAGACTGCAAGAGTTCTTATATTCAGTAGCTCTCTGGTTTAAGACGACCTCCATCTCCTTCGCTTACAAAACGCTTTCTGCCCCTGTAATAAAAAGAACAAAAACATGAAAACAGATACAAATTCTGACTCTAGTCAATGAAAAAAACCTTGGTATTTTTTGGTTACATATTAAGTTTTGAAGTTTTTTTTTTTAAAAGAATGCCTCTGATTTCTTTGAAAAAGACTTTCTCTGTTATACATCTTAGCATAAAACATCAAATCAACAGCAAATCTGAGTTTTTGTTTAAATAAAACTTAATTGTTGAAATACGTTCATTATCCAAATGGAGTCATGTAAAAAAAAGTTAAAATATAAAACTAAGGCAAACATCTTATTTAGAAATTTAATATTTATTTCTACCACATTATTATTTGAAAGTTAAACAGTGAGCCAAATAGGAAACACATAATTTAGAATCATGCAAACTGCAGCTATGGAACCTATCAAAATATCATGTTTAACAGTTTTTAAAAAATTTTTATCAGCTGTAGAAAAGCCATAACTTGAATGTGAAAAAACAAACCAGAATCCAATTAATTCCAGCCTATGCCCTATTTTGGGATTCCAAAACTCAAGAAGCCCTCCTCTATAATGTAACCATACTCTAGCTACATGCAGTGGCAACAGCCCAGGTGGAACACCTGGCCAGTAGCCTAAAGCAGTAAGTGGGAAATGGAGCTTGGGCAGGATTAGCCCTTATTCTCTGACCCCAGACCAACATGCACAAGCATGCAATACCACACAACGTGCACTTCACCCGAGTAAGCACAAAGGTAGAGGACAAAATCAAAGCTATATGGTATAACAGAAAGTTTAGGTATCTCCTCAAATGACCCTTAAGAGCAAAGCCACAGTGGAAATAATCAGAATTTCAACAGAGGCTGAAAAATTTTTAAAAAGCCAGTGCCAAGGTGTTGACCCCTTTTCATACTAAGGCTAGGTGGAAACCAGCGACATTTTCTTGAACGTAATGGCTTCAGACTATATAAGACCAAGATACAGAATGAAGCAGTCAATAGCAAGAAGCCTTGCCAAAATTGAGTTTTTACTGTTGTATACCACTTCGCACATTAGTACATAAATGGTGCCATCACCAAGCTGAGGTCTACATTTCCAAACATTTCCTGTAAAGCCACACACTGAATCTTTCATCATTTTTTTTCATTCTCTCTTAATGGCTTTTAAACTTTCTATAGCAAAGGACCCTACCAGGAAATATTTTTCTGAGATTTAATTCTCACAATGCACTTAAAATACTCAAATCTCAGAAATCTTTTCAGATAAAAAAATTACAAAACATGTACATAAAACTGACCCACACAAGAAGTTTAGCTATTACTAAACATATATACCCATTACATTGTAAGCCTCATTATTAGATTTATTTTAACAACAAATTCTTTAAGAGTTACATTCTAGTAGCACAAATACAGTATCTCCAAAGAACCCCCACCCACCCACACACACACTTTCTAGTGAGATATGATCCGATTAGCCCCAATTCCCCCCTTGTGAAAAAGCAAAGGAAGCCACAGAGTACAAGAAAAGGCCTAGATCTTTGAAGCCAGAAAAGGTCTGGATTCATACTTGGCCTCTTCCATGTACTAGCCATGTGACCTTAGAAAAGGTACATTATACCACTCTAAGCCTCAATTCCCTCATCTTATTAGTGATAATACCTACTCTAAAATAACATTTAAACAACTGCTCCACAAAATTAGTTTCCGTCAAATGAACAGGGACTTCATGAGGTAGTCTTGTACAGATTTACAAGGGGGCAAAACAAACTTTGCCCTTGTTTCTCCATAAACTCAAAACAGATGATTCTTACTCTTCAGTAATGTAATACTATTATTTTTCTGACAGAGCTAGAAAGATAGAAAACTATTTTAGCACCTATCCCTCACCAGCACCTCATCCAGTATTTTATAATTGAGAAAGTAGTATTTAAATAATGTACCTTGAAGGACAAAGATCTCTGAGTTGTTTGGAAATTATTCCAGTCTGAAAACATTCTTCTACAAATCGCTCAAGCACAGAGTATGAATGTGGAACATCCAGATTAATGTCTGGAATTTCATTATAGATTCTCTCATAACCCTAAAACAATGAAATTATATACAGAATTGTTAGCCCATATAAAATACATGCCCATAAAACAATCCATCACACTATGTCATCAATCTATATTTAAGGCCAAATGTTCATATGGTTAAACTGAAGTTAGATTTGAACCTTGAAAAGTACAGGAAGTAGATTTGTTAGAGAATGTTTTCTTTAAAACTGTTCTCTCAAAAGAGCTGCAGGCAGGCATAAGACATTGGGCAAATTCCTTCCCTATCATCTTCTCTATATACATTTACTACCTTTTAAAAAAATACAAGGCAAATAAAATAACAGCCTCACTAACATTTCAACAATACATACAATTTTAAGCAGGAAAAGTACTTTAAAGTATAATTTGTTAAAGGTTCATGTTTCCCTAGATATACAATAGAAATTATATATTACAAACTGAACCCTTGAGGTAGAATACACAATCACATTTTTAAAAATAGGTAAAAAAGCCAGTGAAGTTACTTTCCAAGAAATAGCTGCAATAGGTTCAAACCTCAAACACTACCATTACAAACAAAACTTACAGGCATATTAAACTTAAAGAAAATGTCATTCTTTATTCAGTCATATATTAGCCTAAAAGTTGTTCAAAATAATGTTATACTTACTCTTTTCATTTGGTCTATAGTAATGGTAGAAGACTTCCAAAGGGATTTTAATAAATCCAAAATCATTCTAAATGTATTTTCTCCAGTTGATTCTAAAACCATTACAATAGCCTAAAAATTGAATGAATGAATGAATTTTTGGTCATTAATTCATATAAGAAACTACTCCTAAAATGTACCAGATGCCTTTTCTCTAATTTGCAATTATTATATGATTTTTTAATCATTAAAATTTAAAAACCACTCTCTCTCTTAATATTTTTTAACAAGAAAAAAAAGGATGTATATTATTAAAGAAGCATTACGTCACTGTGGTGCAAAAAGCAACACTTAATAATTCTCTTTGGTATGGCAAGGTAATCTTACTTCATATACAAGCTCATGGTGAAAATGAGGTACTTCCAGTTCCTTAAGGCAATGTTCAGCTTCAGATATGTCTCCAGATAGTAAATATTCTTTCAGCAGCATATCAATCTATTAGATTTAAAAGTTGAGATGTGTTAGAATTCCTGATTTTTAAAAAACTGTGCTTACCTAAAGGATTATTTACCCTCATTTCTATATATTACAATGATGAAACTGCAGATCACCAACAGCTGTCTAAGCACATACAGAATTGATAGGTATTATAACAGAATTTTTTCATAATTAAAAAATAAATCCTCAATTTTTAAGTGGTTCATAATTATGAAGCAAATATAACACTTCTGTGTGTCTGAATAATCACTGAAATCTGAGAGTAGGTTTATAACGTCCATGGCCTGGGTTATGACCATAATGCTTTAGTGCTCCCTACTGAAAACAAGGGATTTTAAATACCACTAGAGGGCCCTAACTGAAAGTCTCAATATGAATTTCTAAAGTGGCATAAAATATTTCACTTCTATCAGGATTATCTGAATAGTTAAGCACACTGGAAGCCAAAAAAATGAGAGATGACAATGGAGCATTACTGGACAGGGCAAAGACTTCCACATAGTTTCTTTTTTCTCTACAACTAAGGATTTAGATTTGAAACCCATTATCTAAAATGTTCATCAGTAATTCAGCTTCCAGTTGTAGCTAAAAAGACAAGTCTTGACTCCCCTGCTCAAACTTATAGAACATCACCTATGGCACTAGAGAAAAAGTGGGAAAAGTTTTTCAGCACAAGAGCTTCAACTAGGAACGTTCTTCCCTATACACTGCCTGTTAAAATCACCTTTGCAGCTAGGTGGCACTCAGTGAGTACTGGATGATTGAATAAAATAATCATATTTAAGTATCTTCTACTTCCAACTTCTACAATGTATTTTCATAAAAGGTAAAGTAAAATTTAATCACTAGAATATGTCCTGATGAATAACTCCTATTATTATGCCTTAGGACAGTAAATATTTAAAGCACAGCATCTGAATAAAGTATTTTTATAATTACAAATTAATAGTCATGTGTCATTTAACGATGGGGATACATTCTGAAAAATACATTAGGTGATTTTGTCATGCGAACATCATAGTGTGTACTTACACAAACCTAGATGGCATACCCTACTGCACACTTAGGCTATATGGTATATCCTACTGCTCCCAGGCTACAACCTATATAGCATGTTACTGTACTGAATACTATAGGTAATTGGAGCACAATGGTATTTGTGTATCTAAACATAGAAAATGTACACTAAAAATAAGGTATAAATGATTAAAAATGGTATATCTGTACAGGAATCTTAACTATGAATTGAGCTTGAAGGACGAGAAGTTGCTCTGGGTGAGTCAATGAGTGAGTGGTGAGTAAATGTGAAGGCCTAAGACTGTACACTACTACAGACTTTATAAACAATGCACACTTAGGCTACACTAAATTTATTAAAAACATAAAGTAATTGTGCTGTGACATTATGATGTCTACAACATCACTAGGCAACAGGAATTTTTCAGCTCCATTATAATCTTAAGGGATCACCACGGTCCCATACAGTCCATTGTTAACTAAAAATTGTTATGTGCCATATGATTGCATTTGTTACTTAAATTATATTAGTTTTAACATTTGCTATGTAACTTCAAAAAGTATTTAAAATGTTCCCCATGGGTTCCACACATTTTTAAGAATAAGTTTACAAATACATATATACATTTCCAAAAGTCTTTGACCCAACCCTTCCTTCCATGTATACGAATATCCAAATAATGTCTACCTCAAACTTGTATTGGTAGTTTTATTTCAATTTTCACCTTTTTTTTATTGAGGGATAATTCATATACCATAAAACAGTTCAGCAGTTTCTCAAAATATTAATTTTGGGGAGTATTACCATCTTGACAATATTAAGTCTTCTAATCCATAAATATGGAATGTTGTTCTGCTTATTTAAGTCTTCAATTTCTTTCAACAATGCTTTGCAGTTTTCAGTGTACAAGACTTGCATTTCTTCAGTTTATTCCTAAGCATTTTATTTGTGATGCTACTTATAAATGGCAATTAATTTCATTTCAGATCATTCACTGCTACTGTATAGATATAGAATTGAATTTTTTATACTGATCTTGTATCCTGCAACCTTGCTGAATTCATTTAATTAGTTAATAGTTTGGTTTTGGTTTTGGGGGGTTATTTTGTGGATTCATTCAGATTTTCTATATAGGGATCATGTCATCTGGGAATAGAACTAATATTACCTCCTCCTTTCCAATCTGGATGCCTCTTATTTCTTTTTCTTGCCTAACTGCCCTGGTATTTTGACTATTTTTATACCTCAATTTTTCTAACAATTATTTTAATTTTTTAAGAACAGATATTGCAATTATGACATTACAAACACCAACTCACCTATCTTAATATATATGAAAGCAAAAATGGTCAAGGCTCAAACTATACTTTAAGCTCCTTAACACTTAAACTAGATATACACACACAGATACATCATTAACAGACTAATTAAAAATAAAAATTATAATCACACGAAAATATAATAAAAAATCAGAAGCACAAGAACTATAACTAATTACATGCCTTTTCTTAAAGATCTGCAGATAAGGGGATTAAATACTTTTTTGGTTTCTTGCTATAGAAAACTACATTACAGCCAGAAAAAAATCCACAGGGAATAAATCTGGCATTTTTTTTTCTTTTAAAGCATGTATACAGGTAGTGAACTTCCTCACAAAAATGTAGCACTCTGATGTACTCTAGTGCTCATAACTCATAACTTATGATCTGAGACAGTCCAGTTTCAAATTGCTCATATAGCAACAGATATTTATTGAATAATTACAAAATGGAAAAATCTCATTTATATAGTATTTGAAAAATTTTAAGTATTAATGTAAGAAAAAGATTTCAGGCATTCCTTTGAAGTTCATACATAGCCTTCCTATAATTATTCATGAAAGCTCTTTTAACTTAACACAGTCTCATTGTTAAGTTGGGGAAACAGTAAAAATTTAGTAACAATTATGTAATTATCATATAATTTATAGTAAAAGGGTATAAAGCCAAATATAAAAGGATTATTCAATTTTCCATTTGAAGCTGCAAGACAACTTTATTTTGTCCACAAAAATACCAGCTAGTAGGCACAGTTTATTTCTCCCAGAGGAAAAATACAAATTAAGTTAAAAACGATACCCAATCATTACCTCTTTAACAAGGTGATTGACAGATTGCTGCCCGCCTCCAGAGCCCCACACACTATCTTTACGCTTTCCACCTTTAGACATACTCAGGAGCACAGTAGCCTTATCCAGAGCAGCTCTACAAAAAAAGAAAAAAATTCAATTTTGGTACTTGAACATGCCTGAAGTTTATCAAATTATGGATAAAGTTGACATAAATCCCATATGCACTAAACTCTTTCATACAACATAAAAGCAATATAAAATTCAAAACTCTAAAAGAACTTTTTCAAAATAAAAAGTAGGGAGCAAAGAAAAGTTGATTCTCATATTAATATTCTCATGCTCTATTATTTCCATTTCTCATTCAAGAAAATTCAAAATATATTAAAAATAACCGATATACAATGAGAACATGACACATATGACTTTTACCTATATCCATGCCTTCCCACCCAGGGAGACCATTCCACTATGACCTGAAGTAGCCCTAGAAAATTAAGTTAATATCTAGACCTGAGAAAACCTAAGACATGGCTAAGTCCAAGTCTAAATCTCCAGGAAGTTTAGAAATACCATATAACATAACTCCCAAATATCACCTTTAGCTCACAATTAATTATACCAAACAATAAGAGTGAAAAAGACATTTTATAAAAGATTTCTACAGCAGATAAATACAAAATAAAATTGTAAATCAGACTCCTCTGTTAATCTTGTCCATCTTATTAGACTATTTAATAACTGCAGAATGTTAGAACCCGAAGGGACCTTGAAGAACATACTATACGCAATGCTTTCATTTTATAAATAAGTGAACTGAGACCCAGACAAGAATGGCTTGACAGGAAGGTAATTAATGGGTTAGGTAAAACTCAGAACTTCTGTGTTACAGCACTGTCCTCCTCCTTTTATACCATGCCAATAATCTATTTTGTTTTAACAGTGTAGATACAGATAAGTGACAAATAGATGTCCACAGTGTCTGATTAATGCACGTGTCATTTCAACAGCCTCCTGTAGAAATTCCCTCCATTATGAAATTCTAAGTAAGAAAATTAATTTACTTACCTAGCCTGTACACAATCTACAGTTCCTTTGTAACTATCAATATAGGTATTACATAAAATTCCATCTCCAACAGCTCTAGCAATAAACTGGCCCACCAACTATAATAAGAAAAAAAAGAGACCTATATCAAAAAATCTAAAATAAGTTTTTATAGGACACAATTTCTAAAAATATAAATTATGAAGACTGGTTGAACCACACAGTCAACACCTATAAGACGCTGGAGTATCCAAAAAAACACCCATTAGTAACTTTTAGTTATGCCTAGCATACGCTCCCACCTCTTAACCTTCAAGTTAAGTGCCATCAGAGTGCCCACATCTGTTTTGCTCACCACTGAATCCCCAACACCTTGCACACTGCCTGATACATAGTACATGATCAAAAATATTTGTTAAATGAATGACTTAAGGTCAAGTGAAGCCCCTTTTCTAAAAAGACCACAGACTAGGTTTTCTTAAAAAACTGTCCATGGAAGGACAGTTAAATGAATTTATCTTATGGAGAAAAAAGTTGTGTAGAAATATTTATTTGAAAGTATGTTCACAGCATTATTTATTATAAAAATTAGAAACAACTTCAGTGTCCAATAATAAAGGTCTGTTCAAGAGGCACACACATAAGATGATACACTTTGTGGCCATAGGGAAAGATATAAACTTGGATAATTAAATAGTAACAATTTCACGTTTTCAAAGCTACACAGGGGAAGTCTTATTCATGACTATTTTTATAATAAACATTAGTCAAGAAATTCAATCAATTATAATAACCTACATTTTTTAAAATCCTAGCTAATAAAACAGCTTAACTGCATATAACAGAGAATATATATGATAAAAAAAATGACCTAAAAACTATATAGAGCATGGGGGGAAAAGTAGACTATAAAATTGAATTTATAATATGATGAAGACTATGTTTAAAAAACAAAAAAACCAAAAAGAACAGCTAGGAAAAAATACACCGAAATGTTAGAGAGCTATTTTTGTGTGGTGGGAAATGTGAGCCATTTCCCTTTCATCTACTAAAATTTCCTAGAAGCATATATTAGTATAATTGGGAGTGTAGTTGGGGGGATGTAGGGTGGAGTGGGGTGAAATGAGCAAAAAGATGACTCATACAAACCTGTGGTGCTCTAGGAGTATCCAATGCTAATTCAGGTAGATCTTTCAACAATTTATCAAATGATTTTTCCACATCATTTGTGCTCATTACTGTCCCACAAAGGTCAGAAAGAAGCTTAGATGTCATTTCTCTATGACTAGCCTTCCCCTCCAATGCTAAGGACACTGCCAACACTGGTACTCCACTTTTCATTTCACCAAGATTTAAATCTCTCAGCATTTCCTATTCAAAAAAATAAAATAATTTAAAAAATTTTAAAAAGTATGTGACCACCTATAGTTTAATAAAATTGATTTTTGAAAAACCAAACTTTTATCTACATCTATCTTTACCTCTCCCTCTTTGGAAATAATCAGAGATGCAGTCATATTTTGGGAGATAGGATAAATACACCTTTTTCTACATATATATTATTGATCCACTTTGTCAAGCTTTAACTGCCTGAACAACAAAAAATTCAAGAATGTGAATTACATTTAAAATACAGTCACTTAACGACATGGATACATTCTGAGAAACTTGTTGTTTAGGCGATTCTGTCATCGTGCAAATATCAGAGTGTACTTAAACAAACCTGGATGGTATAGCCTACTGCACACCTAGGCTATATGGTATATCCTACTGCTCCTAGGCTACAAACCTGTACAACATGTTACTGTACTAAATACTGTAGGCAATTATAACAACAATGATAAGTATCTATGTACCTAAACATATCTAAACATAGAAAAGGTACAGTAAAAATATGGTAGTATTATCTCATGGGACGACAGTCATATATGCGGTCCATCCTTGACCAAAATGTTGTTATGTAGCTCATGACTGTAGTTCATTAAGCTACATAATATTACTAACCCCGACTTAGTGCTAACTCTGCCTTACTATTTATTTCTTCTAAAAAATATTGTTTTATGAGCATTTGTAGAGAAATTCATTTTACATTGTCATAAGCTGTTTATACTCTTTTATTCAGAGCTTTCTCTTAAAACAAAAATTCACTTTATACTTTCATATAAAGTTTAAAATGGAACCTTTGACCACTGTTTTTAAATGGGATTATTGGTTTTAAATGCTAGGATAAAGTTCAAATTTTCTATTAAAAATATAATAGCAGCAGCTAATACTTATTGACCAGTTATAATGTATCAGGCATTATATAATAGCCACTTTATTTATATTATCTCATTTAATACCCAAAATAACCCTTTGAGTATTAAATTATCATACTCACCATGCCCAAAGCACAGAAAAATTAAGTAATGGCTGAGGGCATACAGCTGGAGGGGCCACGCTGAAAGCGGAGTACAGGCAATCTGACCCTAGAGGCTAAACTGTAACTCAGTTACTTAGAGTACCTTCCTCTTTAATGAAAGTTTTCTTAGACTCTTTAAATCATGGTATACTACTAAGAGAGTGCCACAAGTATTTTCACAGGTACCTAACTGGTGTCCTTGTTAGTAGTCTCTTCCAACTCCATGTCATCTTCCTCGACCACACTTTAACTCATTGCCTTCAGACATGGTATTCCTCTTTCCTGGAAAACCCTCTTCAACCATTTTAACTGGCAAACTCCTAACCATCCTTCAGATGGCTCCAAATCACCTCTACCACTGCTCTCCATTTTATGCTTCCATAACATTCTGCTCATACCACTACTCAGTTAACGGATACACAATATACAATTTGGTCCTATGCTAAGTAGATACCCAGATTTCAACAGTCTCTCCCCTCACAGGATTTAAACTTTTCCTCCATAACAGAATGCTTCACATAGTTTAATAATCTGTTTACAAATCAATTCCTTCACTTGACTAAGCTTCAAAAGAGCAGGAACTACCTATCACAAATTCCTCCACATGGTATGCACTGTACAAATATTTGTTTTATATTCAAATCTTACAAATCCAAAGATAAATCTCATAGTATCAGACAAATCAAGACTGTCCAGTCTGAATTTTAAGAATCTAAAAGTTTTCTAAAGAGTTACATTTGTTTTACTTTAACCCAATAACTAAACCAATAATTGTATGTCACCCTTCTAGATTTACTTTATGAATAATTCATAACTAACAGAGTAAATATTTGCACACAAATTTGCTTCAAAAACACTTAATTCTCTTGGTTTCTGTATACATTCTTTTTCAAATCTTTGTATCAGTGTTTTTTTTTTGCACAGAGTACAAAGATTAACTTTATCCTAATCCTGAACATTGAAATGACTATCAAAAACATGAAACTAAGTCAGTTATTCTTAACCGAGGTCCCTGAAGAGGTTTCAGAGGGTCCATAAAGACCCTGAAATTGCTAAAATTGTATTTTATGCATTATATAAAAGTAAATGTTATAAATTCATATATTATAATTATAAAAATTGATTTATAAAAATATTGTGTGGTGCCATTTTTGATGGAAGGAAATGACACATAGCTCTCATCAGATCCCAAATATATAACAACAACTAGTTTAATGGAAAGAGATTTTATTCCATTTCTTACTTAGAAATTTGTTTATGCAAAAGAAAATGTGTAAACTTATTCAATGATACAAAATCACTCTAGATATGTTTTGCTTAAAGAGTATTTTCTCTCCTATATTAATTATACTTGTAACTTTAAACCTACCGCAACTTCATTAGTATCTCCGTGCTCAAAATATTCCTGTATGATTGGTGTTAAAGTCTTCTCAAATGCCCTTTCATCCAAAGGCAAAACTACAGTTTCATAAACACAGTTTTCCTGTGAGGGGAAGAAGGAGAAAGAGTTACAAAGAACAAAATTCAGATGAACTGAATTGTTGTATAATTTTATATTCAACTGGTTAATAATCCTCATTTAGAGCAAGATAAAGACATGCTACATGCTTTAACCACATACAAAAACAGAATATATATGTCACTGCTATTTTATAAAATATGAATACAATAGGCCAATACACAGATTAGAACCCCTAACCACAGCAAAATATGACTTGCTCCCAACCCCCATATATTGTTAATTTTTTCTCTCTCTCTCAAAACCAATCTTCAGTGACCAAAAAGCTTTATGATGCTTCCTATCATATATGGTATTTTCATTAAAATTTCACTTTTTTAAAAAAAAAAAAAAAAAAGAAGGAACCAAAGCCTTCATGATTATCATAATGAAAGTATAACAAAGATCAATGTCATAGTGACTGAAAAATCTCTAAGGAAAGGCAATGTTCAACTGAAATTTCAGAAAGAAGATCAATGTCCATCACCAAACCATTCCTCTCTCCCCTGCAAAAAAGTTCCAAAATGTAGTACCCCTTGATCCATAGGGCATATGTTCCAAGACCCCCAGTGGATGCCTGAAACCACAGATAATATCAAACCTTGTATGTATTGTTTTTCAATCTGATAACCGAGATGGCTACTAAGTGACTACTGGGTGAGCAGCACACACAGTGTGGATATGCTGGACGAAGAGATGGTTCACATCCTGGGCAGGATAGGGTGGTACAGAGCTGGACACTGGGAAATTTCATCCCACTACTCAGAATGGCACACAATTTTAAATTTATGAAATATTTCTGGAATTATCCATTTAATATTTTTGAATCACAGTTGACCACGGGTAACTGAAACCTTGGAAAGTGAAATCATGGATAAAGGGCAACTACTACATTTGCAACTTGTGACTGGCTTCAGTCTAACAACACACACCTTAAAGACCAACAAATTTTTAGCAAACATTCTACAGTATTTGAATCCTACTGATTTTAAATATATATTTTTTCATATTCTCTTAGAAATATTTCCAAGTCCAACTATGAGTTAAGATAGGTAAATACATACATACAATACACAATGAAGAAACGTAACATATACACTGATATTCTCCTGTCTAAAATTCTCATCTTATCTTATACAAAGATAGTATTTTTTTAAAAAGTATCACAATATCTGGAATTTGCTTCAAAATAATCCAAAACATGGGGGTGAGGGGGCAACAGAAGAAGGAGAGTAAATGGATGTATACGATGAAACAAGACTGTGTGTGTGTTAATAATTATTGAAGTTGGTAAAGCTAGGAAATGAATACAAGCAGGTTAATTATACTATTCTCTCTTTTAAATTTTTTACATTAAAAAATATTAAAAATTCACTGCAAAATCTATTAAAAATTTACATCCTAATTATCCCTAGAAAAAAGATGCACATGTCCTAACAGCAAAATTTATCATATAGTTGCCATTCTAAACAGTATATTAAAAAGGAACCTAATATTTATTAACTCTTATGATATTCAAAAGAAGATATATTTTTCTCAATTATCATTACTATAGAAAGAAACTATATTAATTCAACAGAATTTATTGAAAAATGGTCAACTTGGTAATACTAAGTGAATTTGTAAAGATCTACTTTTTCTTTTCTTTTTTTTTGAGACAGGGTCTCACTCTGTCACCCCAGCTAGAGTGCAGTGGCATCATCATAGCTCACTGCAACCTCAAACTCCTGGGCTCAAGGGATCCTCCCACCTCAGCCTCCTGAGTAGCTAGGACTACAGGCACGCACCCCCATGCCTGGCTAAAAGACCTACTTTTGACTCACTTCAGAAACCAAGTGAAAATTATGCATACATTATTATCAGTCAACTTTGTTTCCTAAACCCAAATGAACTTTACAATCTGAAAGTAAAAATATATATGATTTCAATATATACACTTCTGTGTGTATATACATATATGCAACTTGGTAGCCAAGGAGTATAAATATATATATACACATACAGTTTGACAAATGTATGAGTAAATTACAAACATGAAGTCAAAAAGTCTGTAAAAATACATATGAAAAAAAGGTAAAACACTGATACCTGGTCATCATCATAGTTAGGATCTTTCACATCCACCTCCTCTACATCATACACCTGTCCAGGTGTACCCCAAACACCTTTGCCTCCTGCACCACCTGAAAAAGTTCAGAATTGAGAAAGGAAAGAGCATGACGTTCATAAATTTTAATTTAAATCTGAAATAATTTTAAGTGTTCAGATGTTAAACAGCTAAAAAAAAGTACTTTAATTTCTATGCTAGTTTTTTCCAGTTTTTTTCCCCCAGTAGTCTCTTTATTCAGATCACTTTTTCAATAATGATTAGATTGTATATATTTTATACTCTATTTCCAAAAACATCAAGTTCAAATAGCTCATAAAGTTAAAAACCAAAAATGCAAATGCTTTAAAATAAAAATAAAAATGAATAAAAAAGCCAGAAAATAGCTATATTGAGGACCTCCATGGAGATGATATTGTAGCCTGAGATCTAAATTTTACTTGACATTTCTTGAGACCAAAACAAAAAGAAACATGTTGAGCCAGTAAAACGTGGCATAGAAAACTCAACAAGGGGCCAGGTGTGGTGGCTCACACCTATAATCCCAGTGTCTCAGGAGGCTGAGGCATGAGGATCACTTAAGGCCAGGAGTTCTAGACCAACCTGGGCAACATAGCAAGACCCTGTCTCTACAAAAGATTAAAAAATCAGCCAGGCACAGTGGCACACACCTGAAGTCCTAGCTTCTACAGAGGCTGAGGCAGGAGGATCCCTTGAGCCCAGGAGTTTGAGATTGCAGTAAGCTATAATTAAGCTACCACACTCCAGCTTAGGTGACAGAGTGAGACCCTGTCTTTAAAAAAAAAAAAGAAAAGAAAAGAAAAGAAAAAACTCAACAAGGGAAAAATTATTTAACAAACAAACCACCATCAAATGTTTTAAAGTCAAATACAGTACTCTTTAGATATAAAAGTACACATTAAACTATACGTTACAACTTGTAATATGTTCCAAATAACTAATTGCTTTTTAAGCATTAACAGCACTGAAAATTCTTTCTACTTCTATGTACAAACCAACCAACAATGGTTTAACAATTACAACTTTCAACACAAACTTTTCTACATAAACTTACTGAAATGTTTTTATAAGGACCAACATATTATTTTTTAAAGAACACTTACAATGTCGCCAACATTTCTTTTTTTGGAAGTTCTTATTTTGTACCTAAAGTATAATCCTTGCCATCAGACCAAAACAAAACCTGATAACTAGGTTCCATTTTGGTACAAACAATGATTGTAGAGCCATTCAACAAAAATAATTTCTGATAGATCACAAAAATGTTTTGTAAGAAGCCTAGGCTATAAATTGAAGTTCCCACCATTCAGAACCTGGTGAAATTTCCAAATTGTATCAAAATCCTACTACAGGCAGAAACTGATAGATCCCTCATTCAACAAATATTTAAGTGTCTACCATGTGGTAGTCACTACTTCAGGTGCTAGAGATAAAGCAGTGAAATAGACCAATCCATTCCAGAACCCAAAATAAACAGAGCTAGAGAAAACTTGGGACCAGCTCTATGAAAAAATTAAAATTCTGATCCAGACATTACCAATCAAATTTATATTTATTATTCTTAATAACTGATATAATTACATTCATTAGATAAAAGGTATGATGAATTTCTGACTCTACTTCTTTCAAACAAAAGTAGAGAGTACACACACAATTCATAATTGTGAAAAACATCAGTGTATATTTTACTGGAGGCAAAAGACAAAGTTCTGTTCAAGAAAACTAAATCTACTCAAACAATAAAAAAGGATCAACCTAAAGAAAAAGTGGAACGGTTCTCAAATTATTACTAAGTAAAAATATATACAAACTGTAAAACCTTATATTATCATTGTTTAAATTCCTCTCATTCCTAGAACAAGGAAATTATAGTACAAAAACCAATTTTTCCCCCATTTGTTTCCATTTGTTTTTTTTTTTTTTCCCATTTTTTGGACATGGTCAATACCAACCTTTCTTTGGTAGTCCCCTTCCTTTCCCAGATCTGGATCGCCTATCTAGCAACCTTCCCTTTGGACTGGTTGGCACAGTTACTCCACTTCTAAGAGCTTCGTTTCCATTATCACTGACTGAATCGCCTCTGCCAGAGTCTCGGGATGAGTTTTTCCGTAGTCGCCTTTTTGCCTTGGCATTAATTTTAGCTTCATTAATGGAGGATGCTGAAATCCAATTTCCATTTATTTCATTCTTTGTTTCCTCAGTCCCAGCATTTTCTTCATCACCAGAAAAGAGAGAGTCACTTAAATTATCAGGATCTTAAAGAGAAAATGAAAGAAAATTCTAAGTTATTTTAAGTATCTGTTATACAGGTATAGTCATAAGTTAATTAGGTTAAATCACATATGAATTTACCATTTTGTAGGTCAGTAACAGTCACACATTGGCAATTTCATAGAGTTCAAGCTAATAAATGATAACTAAATAGGATTACTTTTTACATTATCAAGGAAAGTAAACTAAGGAACTGAATATTAATGAACAAAATTTACTGAAAGAACCATGTTATCTCATGTGATTCAGATCATAAAATCTATGTTAATATCAAGACCAAATATAAAATCTTTAGACTTTTGTCAGCTAAGAGAGTTAAGCAATTGGGGATACTAAGAAAAGACAAAGGATCTTGAGAAGGAGATAAACTAATATTTTAGAATGCCTACTATTATTTATCAAGCACTGTGCTGGACACTTTATCCTTTACCTACAAGTAAGGCAGTTAATTATTATAACATTTATACAGATAAGGAAACTAAGGCTGAGAGTGTTTAAATGACTTGCCAAACATCCCATGATCAATTATAAATACTTAGGAAACATCAATAATCCAAAAGAGTCTGAAAGGCATTTGGCAAACAGGTGATCTCACACGTTTGTTGCACTGAACCACTGATGCTTCACTGCCTTCAAGATAAAGCTTGCTTTCAAGAAAAGCTATTATCTCAAAGTCCTAATTCATCTCCCCAAACTTGACTCCTATTACTTATCACCCTCTGAAAATCTTCCAGCCTATGTAAGATTGGTACATTATCCCCTAAAAGAGATCAACATATCTGGAGTTCCCAATGGTCCCCCCGCTGAGAATATCATCCTTGCTGTTCTTTTTGGTTATCAAAATCCTTTAGGATACAGCCCAAGTCTTAATCCCTCTATGAAAACTTCCATAACAATTCTAACCACAGTAACACTAATGTTCACATACCGTTCATTTAACTCATCACGGAAATCCCTTTTCTTTCTTTCTATATAGCAGTCTTTCTTTTCCAACTAATTCATAAGCCTCAAAGGAAAAAACACGACTAGACTGCACTTCTTTGTATCCCCAGCACCTAACAGAGTACCCTTCATACTGTCAATTCAAATGTCCATGGAGATCACATGGAGACTCTTGGTTTTGCTCAGAAAACTTTTTAAGTCAGAAAGCCTACTAAATTAGTTACCACTGGGTCAGAGTTTTGTTCATTAACTAAAGTCAGAGATGAATCACTCAAATGGCTTTAAATATGCCTAAATAAAATTATGACATGTCAGGTATACGTGCATGGGCTTTAACACATTTTAAAACACGCTGAAACCAAAAATTTTAATCAACCAAAAAAAAAAGCAGACGTGTTAAAATTTTTACAATTCTGACAGAAAGTATAAAAGTTAGGAAATTTTATACTTAAAAGTTTTATACTTAGGAATGTTTTATAATTAAGAAGTTAGGAATGTTTTGTTTTAAACAAACAAAAACATTAAGTAGAGCCAAATTATCTCATTAGTCTCATAAGTAGTCTCCCTGCCTTCAGTCTTCAAACTATTCTCCAAACTGAATGGAGACTGATTTTCTAAAACACGTCCTCACTGAAAATCCTTTATAGATATTCTCATTAATAAAGTGTAAACTCTTCACCTTGTAACTTAGGGTCCTTTATGATCTTGTGCCTGCTTACCTCACCAGAATCACTGCTGACCACTCCCACACTCACATAGTCAGAACTTAGATTTCATATCGTAGGTAGGAGATGGAGGGGATTAGTTTGGCAGAAGAATACAGAGTTTATTAGACAAAAGAGAAAGTATAAAGTGGGAGACCAGCTAAGAAAATGCTGCAGTAATTCAGTAACAAACTAACTGGAAAAGGGCTAGGATAGGAACCATGGAGTAAATAATGATGTGACACTTTTAAAGAAAAAGATAAAGGGCTTTTAAGCAGAATAGATTTGGGATTAAAGAAGAGTGAAAAGAGTTGAAGGTTTTGGACTGGTGAGAAGCCGGTGTTAGGTGGGTGTCTTTGGGACACCCCCATAACTAAACTGGTAGTAATAGTACTACTGCTGCTTCTTTTGTCATTACCAGTAGTACTACTGTTACCTATTAGATACTAGGTTCTATACTACCTGGTACCTCCTAGATACCAGGTTCTATGCTAGGTACTTTATATATACGGTCTGTAAACCTCACAAAGCTCTATCAAGAGGTTGTTTATCCTCATTTTACAGAAGGAAGATGTTTCATAGAGAAGTTACATATTTAGAAATGATTGTGGCCAGGATTCAAACTCACATTTTGAATTTCATATGACTGTCATTACAGAAAACGCAAAGCTAGAATATAACAGAGTACTGATAGCTAAAGAGACAGAGAAGACGAACAAGGGAATGAATGTAAACAGAAATAAGCAAAAGATTAAGGGGGAGGAGACAGAAAGACCAGAGATCAGGCAAAGTAGATGTTGTTTTCATGTAAGAGTAGGTAGTTGAGAAAAACATTAAACAGCTACCTGTAATATAGTGCTTTCATTATTTTACCATTAATGTGAACCATAAAACTAAAGGACTCAGAAGTATAATAAACTGTTTTAAACTGTCCCTTGGAGTACCAGTCTATTTAAACATATCGAAATTATTTCCCATAATTTTCTTTTCTTCAACTCTCTTAATATCCTTTCAAATATATGTTTGCATGTCTCCAGCAAGCATTCATTCTCTCATGGTATAGTTTATATATGTGACTTTATCACTTTTAACCCATGTTTATATCAATTGCTTTTTTATACTTTGCTATTCATACTCACCTAAGTTTTGGAATTCCATAACCACTATTGACTTGACTTTAAGAAAACCAAAATTAGGATAAAAAAAACCTGAGTACAGAATATAGTGACTTCAAAATTGTTTTCTACTGTGTACTAAATTCCCTCCCTCTGAATTCTCTGACATCTCAATAGTATCCACTCCAATTTATATGACCACAATACCAAACAATCACATTTTCAATTACTGGTGTCCAATAAGTGGTATAATTAGAATAACAGTATTAGCACATTTTCATGTATTACATACCTAATTGTGCTTCACAGGCTTGACACACATACAATACTATATTATAAATCATATAATAAATCTATACAGAGAGTATTTATACCCTAATTTTACACGAGGAAACTGAAAGTCAGAGTAAATAACCTACTTCCTCAAAGTAGCAAAGCTGGTAAAGATAGAAGCTAGAATTAGTATACTAGTCTTCCTGACTTAAACTATTTGTTATAGGAAGAATTCATTGCAAAGAGGGTCTTGTCTTAGGCCTATCCAATTATTGAAGAAAAGTCTTCTAAAGAACCATTTTTTATTTTAAGATAGTACTGGGCAGAGGCACCAAGAACAGGGTTAGAACTAGGTCTTACTGTAGTCAGAAAACAAAAGGTATAAATCTTAGAGCTATGATATCTAACAGAAATAAAACATGGGCCAGGTGAAATTTTAAATTTTCCAGTAGCTATATTAAAAAGTAAAAAGAAACAGGTGAAAATAATTTTAATATATTTAATCTAATATAACCATATCATTTGAACATGTAATCAATATAAAAAGTTGAGATATTTCACCTTCATCTCAATTCAGCCTAGCCAGATCTCACACGCTCAACAACCACACATGGCTAGTGGTTATCACTGTACTGGACAGCGCACAAAAGAAGCAATTACCTACATGTAAAATGTGTTCGTTTTGTTGTTTTTGGAGACAGGGTCTCACTCTGTTCTCCAGGCTTGAGTGCAGTAGCATCATCATAGCTCACTGCAACCTCAAAGTCCTGAGTGCAAGCAATCCTCTTGCCTCAGCCTCCTGAGTATCTGGGAATACAGGCACGTGCCACCACGACCAGCTAAGTTCTATATTTTTTATAGAGATTGGGCCTCTCTATGTTGTTCAGGCTGGTCTTGAACTCCAGGCCTCAAGTATTCCTCCCACCTCAGCCTCTCAAAGTGCTAGGATTACAGGCATGTGCACCGTGCCTGGCCATATTCTTAAACTGTATTATTACCATCCCCATCTCAATTAAGAAGGGACAAATTACCCATTTATAACCCTAAAAAACAAGTAAACATACAGCTATTGTATATAGCAGCACAGAAATAATCATTAATTATGTAGCAATTTTTTTCAACTATTAATATAATTTTCTAGCATACTTTAAATCAGAAGTTTTGTAAATAGAAAATGACAAAGTTTCAACTTCAAAGTGTTTGTTCAGATCAAAGAAAACTGTATGTGAATTTAATAATGAATTAAAGGCACTGAAGAAATAAAGCTGTAGTTTTTAATCATGAAATACATTTAAAATTACAGAAAATAGAGAGGTTTCAATATTAATAAAATTATAAAGCAAAGAATTATCTAAAAATATACCACTATGAAATGTTCTCAGTATTCAGATATTGTACAATCCTAATTAACTCTTTGGGGAGATTATTCTAAAGTTATAAATACATTTTAAGCTGTCTTAAGTTACTCAACATTTTTGATCATCTATTCCACAAAACCATGTTCATTTTTATATTAATAATGTGCTACTGAAGCACCATGGAAAATTAGGGAAAATATCACAGGTAATTTAAAATATATAAATTATCAATTAGGAAAGATAACAAAGATACCAATAAAAATTTATATGTAGAAAACACTAGCCCATGTGAGAACATTAATAAGTAAGTTCACTATTCTTCTCCATTCTGTACTATACACTTTATTATAAATAGTGGAGAATAAGAATGTATGGAATGTGAAAGGATAGGCAGAGAAAAATAGAATGTGTGATGAATTTCTATGAAAATAAGCATCACAAACTTGATTTTAAAAACATGACCAGCTGTCTTATAGCATGAATAAGACAGTATTTAAAGAAAAGATAGTTTTACTATCATGTTTTCATAAACTAAGGAATGGCCTGAAGCTTACTCACAAGACAGTCAAGGTTCAAGGTATTATTACTTACCTGTAGGGTTTACATTCAGTATCTGCTCATTTTCTACATCCATTGTTTCTTAATTTCACTTGCACTGATTAAACAAATTACCAAATGAAAGTCTTCCTTTAGAATCTATTTTTTTAAAAAGAAAAAAAACTTCAGCATCTTCTAAACTGATATGATTAAGCTAAATTCAATTCACTTAAGCACACTGTTAAAAAAAAAAAACACATAATTCCATTTAAAAAAAAAAAACAGTTCACTTTACTTCCAAAGACAATTTACCCTAATTAACATTTGGTTCCAATCTTCTTGACAAATTTATATGAGTCCAAAAAAACCCAAATTCCAGTATGTGCCAAACCACCCCTTTAATTGGAATTAAAAGATATTTGCTATACAGTTTTATATCAAGTTAAAGAACTACACATACACATACACACACACACACACACACACACACACACACATATCTTTTAGGAACACCAAGCCTCAAAATTAATCTGATACACATATATAGGAACATAAATACTGGGGGATACTTCTCTACCAATGAATTATGAGAACTACTCCAAAATACAAATATCGTTTTGTATTAATAATCAAGAATATCACAAGATTGTGTTATTTTTCACACTATAGCATATCTGAAGACAGATATATCTGCCACTTCATTACCTAGGTCTCTATAATTATTCTAATAAGACTGAGATTGGGAGAAATTTTAGTCAGCTTTTTCTATAAGCGTATTATTTTTATAATCTGAAAAATTCTGATTATATATTCTTATATATTCTGATTCTTATTTTCTATAAGCATGTTATTTTTATAATCTGAAAAATTCATTCTTTTAAAAACTGACCTATTTTAGAAAGGAATTAAGTACTATGACACAGCATCTCAGTATTTTAGACCTCCACCTCAAAATGCCTTAAAAATTACTAATGCTGGAAGGTTTTGATGAAATCAATTACCTTTTGGACAATTAACTTAGTGATACAGATCCAATGTAATTTGAAAGAAAGACTATCAAGATAGTTTTCAAAAAATATATTACCAGAAGGCATAACCAAGTAAGATTTCAGAATCTCTCTAGAAATATTTTTTAAATAGTGGTTTAGAGTACTTAAGCGCATATTTGTTTAAGTCATATAGTTTGGATATAAGTCTTCCAGTCACTGACAATCATGTTGCTAACAGTGTGCTCTTCCTTTGAGATACAAAACTCACGAATTAAGATGGCCAAGGTGGCAGTTTCAGCTACCCAAGAGGCTAAGGTGTGAGTATCACTTGAGCCCAGGAGTTCAAGACAGCCTGGGCAACACAGCGAGACTCCATCTCAAAAAAATAAATAAATAAAAATAAAATGCACAAATTAGTGAAAATGCCTAAAACAAATTACAGAAAAGCACATTTTTCATATAACATAACCTACTATTAGATGTCATTTTAGGATGATGATCATATACAATGGCCCTGGGACTCAAAGGTGAAAGTGACTTTTAAATTCCTCAATATATACTATTATTTGTTAACATCTTGTAAGTCTATAGCTCTTTTCTCCAAAAAAGGGTATTATTTTGTGAAATAAAAACAAATACACCTGATGCTAAAATTATAAGCTTCTTAACATGGCATAGTCCTTAAGACTACCAAGATGCTATCATATTGCTTCAGAAGTTAAGAAAATGGTGAGATCACTCTCTAATTCTATTCAGAGTAAACTGACATACACGATTCTATATAATCACTTTTCACTATCATAATTTGCCACCAATTCTGGATTTAGGAAAAATTTTATCTTAAAAATATGTATATAGAGATTCACACAGATATATGAACAAGGCTGAAAATGCTACATTCTGTTTCATTTCAGTGTATGAATCATGTATGATATAGGAAAGAGATAATGTCACATGATGTCTGTTTGAGTTTTTTAAACTAGAGTTACATTAAAAAGTCTTTTTCATTCTTAACGAAAGTATAATCTTTGAGAGAGTATCTTCTGCATAACCTAGCTGATAAAAGAAATGAAATTATTACAACTGATGTTTACAATGCCCTTTATAATTCAAAAAGAATTTTACATGGATTATTTCATGTACCTTACAGGACAACCTTGAGGTAGGTGTTCCACTTTGCACACAATTAAACAAATTCAGAAAGGGTAGATGATCTGTCCAAGGAGAGACAGCTGCTCAGCGAAAAACCAGGACTAGAACCCAGTGCTTTCCAAACACTAAAAATAGTAATTATTTTAAACTATTAAACAGAAGACATTCAGTCAGGCAAAGAAAATTATCAGATAATGGCTATCATCTATAACGTAACTAAGTTAATTTATTAAGTAATCAAACAAAAAAAATGGTCTTGTGTCTCCTTAGGCAATGATAACCCCAACAAGGACTCAAGTCACACTTGATAGCAACAAAGATGTTTTAAAAGAGTTTAGTGAAGGATAAGGATATGTTCCACGTTTTCACTCTCTTCAAAGTAGTAGGGTTTTTTCCCCTATTTAAGAATCCTTAAGATTCTTGCCCCAAACAAGAAAATGTAAAACAAAAAAATCAAAACCCCATTTCCTTCATACTAACCTATAAATATTAATTTTCAATGAGAAAACTACACATACACGTTAGAAAAAAACGACAGTTGAAATTAAATATCGTTCTTTTCTCCAGTGTGTTACACAGAAACATACAATCAGAAGTATTTAATTGCGAGGATGTTCCCTAAAAAGCGAGTCTCCCACCCTGGACAAAATCTATTTCCTGAGAAATACCTCATAAATTACTCGGACATTTTGGAAAGTCAAGTTTAGACCATTTGTTAACTAGAAAATTACCCGTATTCATTCTGTGTGCGGTACAATCACAGCTAATTTGCAACTTAAAATCAGCTAAAAGCATTTCACCCCAATAATGTAAAAGTGAGCACTACAGAAAATATCCAAGTGGCATTTATTTTTGCAGTCCTAACAATTATTTTTCCTTTCACATCAGTACTATAGAAAAACCAATTATAATTCAAAGATGTCTGCTGAGATATTAAGGAATTCAAGAAACCAATAAAGAAGGAATATTAAGGGTATAAATACCAATAATTAGATTTACAACATATCCCTAGTGGTATCTTTTTTTAAAAAGCATATGATGGTTTCCCAAAAAGCCTTACATTAACAAGACTGCCAAAATTATAAAAAATAAACAGCAAAAACACAAGTTAAAAACAGGCGGTAACCTTTTCCCCACACACCCCCCCAGCCGCATTGTTAATAGTTTTAAGCATCTGTAGACACTACACAGTTGCTGGCTACGGAGCCAGTTCTCACAAGGGCATGGGGGAGATGGGCGATATTGATGTCTGCAGACAGTTTTGAAGCTCTCGCAAAAAAACTCCACGTACGTAACAGCACCACACTGACAAACGCAGCGGACACAGCACGCGTTTCACAGAAAGGGGGCTCCCTTCCTGTCTTTGTTTTCTCTGGGAGATTATATTTTACCTAAAGTAGAAAAGAGAGCCTTTGCCGGAGGAGGGGCGCGGCGAGGTTCGCGCAGGGCCGGGGCGGCGGGGCCCGCGTCCGCCTCCCAGCGCCCCCGGCGAGCGCGCGGGCCCTCCCCACGCGGCCGGGCCCGCCCTCCCGCAGCCCGCAGCCCCGGCAGGCCCCCAGGAGGTGCCGGACCGCTGCGGCGGGGGCCTGCGTCTGCAAACGCCGGGCCAGGGGCCGCCTCCTCAGGGGACTCCAGGGGGTACCGGGGGGCGGGGAGGGCGCAAACCTCCCTACAGGATTTCAGTCCCGCCGGAAACACACCTCCCAACTCTCGCCCCCCAGATTACACCTCTGCCTGGGGGGTGGGGCGAGGAGGAGCCCCTGGCCGGCGAGCGCCCCGCGCGCCCCGCCGAGTGGGGGGTGGGCCGGGAGGGGGCGGGCCCGCGCCTCCGCGCTCTGGGCTGGGCCCAGCAGGAGGGACCCCAGGCCGGCTCCCCGCAGACCCGGGCGTTGGGGCGGGTGCGGCTGGACCTGCGGGGCCCTGAGGGGGCCGCCAGACCCCCGCCCCACAGGCCCGGACCCGACCGGGCCGCGGCCTCACGCCCCCTCCCCCGCCCAACGTGCGGCTGCCTCCGAGGAGAGACGGGGAATGGGGGAAAGGGCGCAGTCTTCCCGAGCGTGCGAGCCGCGCCCACCGGTACTGACCCCTCGGGCCACCGCCGCTGCTCGCCCAGGTCCCCCGTCTGCCGGCCCCGACCCCGTTGCTCTGCCTCTGCCACCGCCTCGGAGCGTCTCTGGCCCCGCTCGCTCTGTTTGTTTTTGTTTTGTTCTACCCAGTAACACGGGGGCGAGAGAACGGCGTTCATTGGCCGAGGCGAGGAGGTCGGCTGGCCAATCGTGGCGGCGGAGCCGAGCTGAGGGGGAAAAGGGAGAGAAGTGAAACGTGGAAAGTTGGGGAGGGGCGCAGGAGGGCGCATGCGCTTCTGGCCCCGGGACGGGCTGGAGTGGGAGCGAAGCGGGAAGGCGGGGGTTGGGGGTTGTCGGGAGACGCGGCCGCCTGGACGTTTGGGCGAAGAGGCAGTGTCGGGTGGGGGTGGGGGTGTGAGGACTAGAGTGAGGCTGCCTATACCCAGCTCAGCCATTGCCCTCGCAGAGCGTTCTGCAAACTCGGCTAAAGCAAAGGCTTTGGGCTTCTGGAGGGTCCCTGCCTCCATTTCTGGACGCTCCTCAGGGGAAGACTCCCAACCTCTCCTGTTCCTTCTCCCTGTGGCCCCTGCTCACGACAAGGCTCCTACTTTGTGCAAACCCCACGCTAAGACTTTCTCTCAGCGAATGCCCTCAACCCTTTGAGATAGAAATCATTCCCATTTCACAGATAAGAAACAGACCCAAAAACCCTTTGAAATCCCTTTCCCACCCATGATTAGCCAGGCCACTGGGGTTCAAACGCTCACATTCCGAGTTCCAAGGCTGGGGTTGTCAGCACTGGCTATGATTTCTGTGCAGAAACTTCCGCTTCCCGTGGCTGTTCTCTGTGACTTTTTCCTCTTGGCTACCTTCTCTTTGGTCTTTTCCTCTCGTTCTCTCTAGGTCGCTATCCCCAGAGGAAATGAGTGACCAGAACCTGACGCTATCTCTGTGCTCTCAGGAGAGGACTCAAGCCCTGTCTCTGGCCAGATTTTCCTACTGTCTGATGGGCAACGCCTGAATGATCGCTTGGTCTCTCCAGAACCCAACTGCCTCAGCCCACGCCAGCCAGCTCCTTGCCCTCACTTAGCCCTTTCTGCCCAGTCACCCTGCCTGAGAATTGCCTCTAATGCTATTATCTCTCTACACAAAAAAAATCGCTCGCTTCCCATTGCCTGCGTGGAGTGTCAGCACCTCAGCCGGGCATTCAAGGTTGTTGCACAGTGTGACTTCAAGACTTTCTGGCCATGTCTCCACACCCCTCCCAGTCCATACACCCCTTTTGCTGGAACCCACTTGGACCACTCTCTGTGCCACATGCTTCCTGACCTCCTGTAGTTCATCCTTTCACCTTAAAACGCCTGGTACAATCCTATCCATTATCCTCATGGCTCTCCCTCCATCGTCTTTCTTGAGCCTCATGACTTGATATGATGTTCCTGCCCCTGATTCTTCATGGTACTGGCTCCTTGTACCTTCAGAGGCACTGATCACATTCTAGCTGGCTTCATTTTACCTGAATCCCTGTCCTCGCTCTTCTCCCCGTTAGACAGTAACCTTGTTGAGGGCAAGACCTGTGTCTTCTCTGTTACTGTTGTTGTACTCAGGAAGATGCCTTGTACATTTATTGTACCTGTGCGATAAATACACCTTGATACGAGTTCACGGAGATTCTCAGCAGTTGGTGGTCATCTCCATCTCTTGGGCTGGGGCCTCCTGGCATGGCCAGTAGCTGAATTCGCCTCATAAGTCATGTTCACTTTTTAAAATCAAAGCTTCCCAGACACTCAGTTTTCCTTTGTTGTTTTTTCCATCATTGGCAGCTGTCTCCTTTCTGCCTCTCCACTGTCCCCTTTGCTGATCAGTGACTGCTGGCTCCTTTTCTTTTACCCACCCCTCTGTTTCTCCACATTTTTCCTTTTCTCACTCTTTTTCAGTTCTTGGCCCTTTCCTCCTTCCTCCCTGCCACCAATCGCCTCTGACTCCTTCTAGGTTCTTTTATTTACTCACTTAATACATTTATTAGGCACCTATGGCATAATCAGGCTGTGTTGGGCAGGCATCCCAAGATCTGTGAGATAAGGAAAGAATGGGATATCATTACCATTTTTAAAAAGCATCAAAAACAACCTCTATGTTTTAGCAAATTACCCCAAAAGAACCCATTAGGGAGTAAAACATTCACATCCTTTTTCGATATCATCTCACGCACTGTCCATGATGCCTGGCATCCCTGGGCCCATTGGGAATGCCAATATAGTTGGGTGTGGTTGACCAGTTTGGGCCAGACATTCAAGAAATGGGGTTCTAGTTATCTCTCTCAATAACTTCCTATAAGAACTTCAGCCTCTCTCAGGACCTCTTTCTTTATCAGTAAAATTCAGAAAGTGGGCTCAATCAGTAATTCCCAAGGTATTTTCCAAAGAACACAAATTTTGTGGAACTTTCATAGATACCATGCAAAAAATGGGGTGGGATTGTTCCATGATCAAATGGTCTTGGAAACAACTTGTTTCAACAAAATTAAAACTCTTTCTTCACCCCAGCTCTTTTCAGTGTCTCTAATAAGGTATATGCTGTTAGCATCTTCAGGGACCAGGGTAGGAAGATTAATAATGTTTCCCAACTTATTTGAACACTGAACCTTTTTTTCCTCAAGATACCCCAGAATCAGTGCTACTTAGAAACCAGCTTGGGAAATATAGATGACAGCCACTGTCACCAAGATTCCTTCTAGCTGTATTGAACACTAGCCACCTGTGCCTTTGCAGCTAAACATTTTTTTAAAAGGAAAAATAAAAACAATAAGTTCAAAATGGAAAAGTATCCAAGAGCCAAGAATTTTTGCCTACCGAATCAATCAACAAATATTTATTGTGTGCCTGTTCCGTGAAAAGCACAGAGTTGATTCAGCTGTGTTCTTGGCAAAAGACCATATTCTACTCTAAGCCTAGAGCTGCCCAGGCTTTGGAGCCACAATGTACATTTTTATTTCACATTATAATTGTTCACAAACTTTCTGTTACCTAAAGCCCTGTGCCTATGGGCTTATGTTAATTTAGCTGTTCGATGAGAGAAAAGGAGAGAGCCCTTCCCGTTAACTCATTCTATCCAGAATGATGGAATTACAACTTCCATTTCCCTTAAGAATGAGTCATTCCAGGAGCCTAGGAGAGAGGAAGGGCCACCACAGTTGCCCAGGACGAGACAGCTGTTAGGAGGTGGCAACAGAAGCTCTGTGCTGCTTGATTGGCTAGACATTATGTCACCTGTCTTCCCTATACTCCTCAGGTTTAAGCAGCATTGAGATACCTCGAGGGGCACAAAGAGGGTGTGGTTTTGTTAGGGCATGTGGGAGGAACGGTGGTAGACGGTTTCTTTTTTTGCCTCTTAAGACAAGTTATTGACTATGTCCCTAACTAGCTGTGTTGCTTTGGGCGTTTCACTTCCCCTCCTTCAATTTTCTGCATTGTAAAAGAAGGAGTTTCCCACTTCAAGGGGTGTTTAAGGGGCCATTCCAGTTCTGACACCCGGGGGTGCTGGGCAAGGTACTGAGGTGGCACCACATGAGTCCTGGGAATGGGGGACAAGAGATGAAAGTTTGCCACTGGTGGCAGGAGAGGATTCCACCAGATGTGGACAGAGGAACTACTGCTTTCACCTCTCTCCATCCCAAAGGCAAGAGTGATGGCTGGTGTAGGGTTAGGAGTTGTAATGAGTTAATGTGGGTAAATTACTTGGAAATGCAGATGAAAGGCAAAAGATAAGCACCTAGAGTTACTTATTATTGCCCTTGGAACTTTCCAAGGCCTTTTCATTCTTTGGACAAAGCCTCATTTGAGAACTCTGTGTTTCTTAGTGAGCACTGCTCTTGCCCTTAAATGAGACTGAGAAGAGGCAGTCTTTCTGGGACTGAAGGTAGGTCATAGCCCACTTCCTTCCTAAGAACTTTCAGAGGCTACTGTCAATTGCAACAGCTTCATGTACCTGAACTGATATCCTGCCTTCTTTTGTCAAACCAAGGCCTGAAGTTTAGGAATCCCTGTAAGGCAGGAATTGCTCTTTAGCACAAATGGTAAAAGACACGAAACATGCTTTGAAGAGAGAGCTGCATAAATAATTCTAATAATAATGATGATAGCTGACATTTGTGTTGTTTTAAGGTTTACTGAGCACATTTGCATACACTTTCACCACCTCCTTATGAAATGGACAAGATTCTTTGCTTTAAACATGAAGGATATGAGCCTTGAGCAAGACACTGGCAATCATGGGATTTTTATGCTGAAAGGAAACTTGGAGATCCCCTAGTCCAAAGCCTTCATTTTGCAAATGGAGAAACAGACCCAGAGAAGTTAAGTGAGTTGCCCAAATCTGCACAACTAGTCAGAGGCAGAGCCAGAAGTGCAAATGAGGTCTCAGTGCCCCAGTCTTATAGAGGACGTGTAGATGGGAGAACCCAGACCTTCTGGGACCCATGCTGGGCTGGATTCTCTCTGTCACTCAGCCTTGAGTCTCTTAACTGAAAGTCAATTGTCAGAGCACACATTTGGGCCCCAGAGCCTCCTGGAATCAGATGAATCCATTTGAAGGTCCTGGAAGTGAGGAAGAGGGATGGGGGAGAGGGGCTTGTATGATTCTTAGAAACTGTCCTTGGGGCATTTTCAAGAGTCTGTTTCCTGGGGTAAAGAGCATAGAGAAATAGCATAGCATAGCACAAAGGAGATGCAGTATTTTAATATAGTATGTACCAAGAAATATTAAAAGACTAATATGGTTTTACTTCCCCAATTCAGGTTTTGAGGGGTTTTCTTGGTGCATTTGTCTTTTGTGGGTTCCCCCCGCCACCAAATCACTTCTGCTACCTTAAGGATTTAGAAACAAGCTCAATTAGGGTTGAGGAACTCCAACAGGACATCTTTTCCCAAAAAGGCCATACATTTTACCACATCTTCTACACCTGGCCTAAGTTCTAAGCCTGTGAATATTACAGACTTTTGCAATCATAACCCATTCAAACTGATGCTTTGCAATGCTTATTATAACTGCCACACCCTGCATTTAATTGTGTTGAGTCAGGGTAGAAAGTGCTGCTCCAGTTATATCTCTGGGGGCTTTATTTGCATTCTTCTGGAACACTGGGTCCTCAGTGAGGCTTCACACTCCTCAGAATTAATCCTCTTTGCTGCCTGCAGTCAGCCTGAGCGCAGATCACTGCCATGCCTTCCTCAGGGGGAGCCCAGGGAGCCTGAGGTAGAAATGAGGAACTTTTCATGCTGGAAAAGAAGAGAAATGAGTGATCCTGGGTTGTGATTAAGAAAGCCATATCAACAAGGAAACACAAACAGAGAGGGTGAGAGAAGGGTGGAGGGTGGGCTCAAGCAGTAAACATTGGATAGAGGGAGACACACAAAGAAAAAGAAGTTAATTAACAGTACTAATCAACCCTCTCTTTATTTTGAGCAAAAAGAAATAAACGTAGTGGCAAATAAGAGGAGAACAAAGGAAACCCAAAAGAGATGTTGCTTTTTGTTATTAAATGTTTATAATAAAATGAAGCTAGCCCCATGGAAGATCATAGACAGAAGAAGGTCCTGGAAGATGGCCTAGTGAGGCCACCTTGCTCAGATGACAGACGAACAGAGTGGAGAAGCAGCCTGGCTCCAGGCAAGTTACAGACAGAGCCACAGTACCTCATCCCACTACTTGCAGCTGCCTTCCTTTTTGCATATGGTTCTCTGCATGTGTCTTGTCCTTCTGCCCTGCTTCTTTTTTTTCTTTCCAAAAAGCTAGAAGAGCAGCTTCCAGAAAGAAAAACTAGGGCTGGCACTTTTAAACAACAGCTCCAGGAAATCCCCAAGCACTGCAGTTGAAGCAACATGATTGACAGCCCTTCAGTACAATTGACAGAGCCAGCATCGAAACAGGAACTAGCAGACAACAGGCCACTGTCTAAGAACCAAGAATTCAAAAAAGAAAAAAATAATAATAATAACATCTGAGGGGGCAACTGAAAGCCTTGCACCATTTTTTGTGTTGCATAGGTGTATGTGTGTGTATATTTTGTTTTTAGAAAGTCCTCTTGGGGGGCAATGAATCTAGCTCAGTGATTTATTGACTGGCTTCAAAGGGTTCAAGAACACCCTCACATTTTATGCGAGTTTTATTATGAATATGCATGTGATGTTACAATGGGTTCATAACTTTTTTCTATAAGATCCCAAAAAGAGTCATGTCCCAAAAAAGATTGAGGACTTCTAGCATATATTATTACATGCTATTACATTTGCATTTTCAGAGTGAGTGTTCCACCAACAGATGCCACTGGACTTTCTTTTCCTCTGTATGTCAAACCAGGTGCAGAATCAAAGTGCCTTCATAGTAACCACAACAGGAAAACAAAGAAGAATTGATTTTTAAGACAGCAGCAGTCCTGAAAAGAGATGGATTGCCTTGGTGGAACACCCCAGTAGTCATTCCAGCCAGACATGGCAGCTACCTTCCCTTATGTTGACCTCAGTGGGCCAGAAATATCAGCTGAATCTCTCAACATTACTTAAACAAAAGGCACACCTGTCACCCATGAATGTATCTTTCAAAAACTCTTGAACTTTTTTAAGAGAGGAAGCATTACATAGTGTCTCTTAAAATATGCTCTACAGATGTTCCACCACAAAAGGGTTCTAGCATGGAATAAGTTTAAGAAAACTGCTAATCATCTCCCCTCTTGGAAAATCGCTATAAACAATGGTATTTTAAAGACTCTGAGAAGTCCTTGTCATAAGTAAACCTGTTGTTTCATTTTCTTTAACCCAGTGTTTGCTGAACTTACATAGCCATAACACTCCTTTGTATGCATTGTCTGTTAACATCTTACGGAATACACACTGGAAAACACTGGTTCAGTAGATTGGGATATGGACTAGAAGGCAAAAGGCTTGGATTCCAATCCTAGTTCTGCTGCTAATTGGATGTGTGACCTTAGGTAACTGACTGCTCCTTAGGTAACTGAGAATATAGAACTTGAAAGTTCTCCCAGGTTCTTTCCGGGGCTGTAATCTATCCAATATGATCTCTGAGTTGGCTGGTGCTAAGATTCTACATATAGCCATTTTTGATGATTATGAATAATTTCATCCAGAAGACTGTGTGGCACAATGCTTCTGTTTTTAAGCTACCTTCTCTTAAGAACTCTTTGGAGAGCTAAGGCAAATGCTAAGACACTAGAACAGAGTGGAACCAACCCTGTAAAGTTGGGTCAGCTTTATTCACTGTAATGAATACATGTGGTAGGCCCAAACCCATAGACCTTAGCGAACAAATGCAGCTGACCAGTGGCCATGTGCATTTGATGGGGCTGGTTTTTT
Source organism: Daubentonia madagascariensis (assembly GCA_023783475.1). Classification (NCBI taxonomy): domain Eukaryota; kingdom Metazoa; phylum Chordata; class Mammalia; order Primates; family Daubentoniidae; genus Daubentonia; species Daubentonia madagascariensis. The sequence goes on along the minus strand of JAKFHU010002573.1, from coordinate 18,033,926 downwards.
TGGAGACTACACAACCTCTTTGAAGCCAGCAAGGTTTTCCCAAGCATGATCACATGACCTTAAAGAGCAAATGTCTCTTTGCAAAGGCCCAAAGCTATTCCCACAGGTATTGTTACCCTCTGGGAGAACCCCCTATCTCAGAGAAAAGGAGTGCTGACTCCAGCTCACTTTCAAAGGTGCTTGTGTCAGTAACAGCCGTGACAGCAAGCTTTCCCAGGGAATACTAGAAGCCTGGGAATACTTTAAGTACCACCTGTGGAGCGTCTTGATCTCTTGCACAATTAAGACATACAGTCTTAATGAGTCACCCCAGGGAAGTAGCCTGGGGTGATGCATTAAGACTACATGTGCTTTCTGTACCTAGGCACAGGAAGCTCTATAAAATTTCTGCAGGCAGACCATGGGGAAGATGTCTGAAATAGCTGAGGCCTCAGGGCTGCAGGCAACAGGGCCAGAGATAAGTTGAAGCTTGTTCCGTGAAGGGCTTTCCCCAGCCACCACTGGGGCAATATACATATCCTTGTATCCAGGTGGGGCCACATGTTTAGACAGGCTGTGCTGTGTGCAACTTCCTACCTAATGCAATGACTCTTCCAAAAACAAACCATCTCATCACCCTTTTGCTCCTTGTTATACCATGAAATTTTAACAGTTTAACAAAGCATACTTATGTCTTCCAGCTGAACTTTACCTTGTACTTGAAAGCCTGGGCTCACCAAATGGAGAAATGGAGTTCTATCCAGCTGTCTGAAAGAATGAGGAAGATTGCTATATATATATAGTCTCCAAGACTGCATGGTTAAGTACAAATCAATGTTAGAAAATGCCACTTTTGGATAAGAAAGAGGAAAAAATAAGAATATTCATATTTGTTTATATTTGCATAAAGAAACAGTGAAAAATATACAAGAAACTAATATAACTGTTTACATCTATAAGGGCAGTGGGAGATAGTATATATGGGATACAAAGAGACCAGGAGGGGACAACAGGAGGTGAGCAAGATTTCTCATCATATAACTATTTACATTATTGTAATTTTTGAACATATTAAAAAGCATAAAAGCCTGGGCTCTGGAATCAGCAGAACTGCGTTTGACTACTGGCTCTTCTGTTTCCTAGTTTTGAGCAAGTCACTTCACATTCTCCAACCCTCAGTTTCCTCACCTGTAAAATGGGGATAATAACAGTACCTGTTGCATTAGGGTTGTTATTCAAATCAAATGAAATAATGTTTGTAAAGTATCTAGCAGGATGCCTAACATATTGTAAGTACCAAATAATAATAATACTTTGATTGCCATTGATATTATTTGTACATATTGGATTCTGACTGATCTTCAGACTTGGATTAAATGATACCTCCTGTGAGAAGATTTCCCCAGGCCAGGGCAGAGAGAAGAGTTTCTTCCTCCATCGCTGCCAGGATATGCCTGTCTGTTCTCATGCTGGTCTCCCAGCCCAGCTCTTGGTTTACACATTGACTCCCCGCTGGACTGTGGGCTCCTGAAAGACAAAACCCTGCCCCTGTGTCAAGCACATTGTAGGTGCTTGTTAATAAATGGTGAAAGAATAAAGGAACTAATAAAATTTCTCTTTTCTGTTTAAGAGCCTGTCTGAGGCGGTCCATGGGAGTTTTACTTCCTGGTTTAGCCCAGCATATGCCTGCCTACCTTTTCCTAGGTCCACAGGGAGTTGCTCAGGAGAATAAACTGCTATAAGCAACCTTCAGTGCTTGCAGCTGAAGCCTGATTTTGCTGCAAACGTGCCAGGAGAAGTGTGGCAATTTGTAGGGGCCTCTCAGGAATGGCAGGAAGTCTCCAGCAACAGCAGCCACGCTGGCTCCCAGGTGGAACATGCAGGCTGACACTCTGGCACTCCCTGGCTGAAGCAGGATTGATGCTTCTGCATCAACCCAGGGGCCAGGCCCAATGGCCCTAGAGCTGTTTTTGCCCTCACTGAGTCTGCTTTTCTGGGGTGAGGCCTGGTTCAGAGGAAGAACAGGCAAAAATAAAAACAGAGTGGCAAAGTACTGCACAGGAAGTTGCAGGTCTGGGAACCAGAGCAGAGTGTAGGTATTTGAGTGACATACCACAAGAAAAGCTGCCTGAAGATCAGACCATAGAACAAAACTGTGACTCTATTTGCATTTGGGGGTTTCTTCTTTCAGAAGTCAAGTCAAACATGCCTACTGTTTTCAGGCAGATCCAAGTCCAGAGTCGACCTCTGCCACCAACCAGCAGGTTGAGCTTAAACAAGTGACCTCTCTGAGCCTCACTTTCCTTGTCTGGGAACCACTGGGAGAACTACAGAAAAAAAAGATACACTAAAGGATCAAACATTTATGTAATAAATACGTGTCTTTCCTTCCTTCACTATTGAACACTATTGAAGGTGAGAAACACAAGACCTCCACAATCTTACTATAGAGATAACGCATACCCCACACATATACGCATACACACATATACACATACACCACACATATGAATTACACACATACACACCACAACAAATGTATACCACAGATACATACATACCACACACATACCCATACACATGCTAAGTTTAGAACACTCATGAAGCAACAACTCTAGAACAACAGAAGAATCTTACAGTTCTTCCATTGGCGCTCCCTGGCTAGAAACAGATTGCCTTCCCCCGACTGTTTCTGGGCCAGAGTTCCTCTAAATGTGAGTCTACTCCTGGTGATTTCGTTTCCTTTTCTCAGTCAATAGTCAGTCATTGCCTGAGTGTCCTTTGCAGCCCTGGCTTTTTATTGGTTTATAAATCTGGGAAGAACAGGAATGCTTACAAAAATTCAAAGGGACTCCACTAATTATTGAGTGACTACTGTGTGCCCAGAACACTCCTTGGTCTCTGATCCTCATTGCACCCAGCAAGATACTGCTATTATCCCCCAACACAAAAAAATGAGGAAATTGAGGCATAGACACATAAAAAAATTCTCCAGGGTCTCACCAGGAGTAAAGGGCAGGGTGGGATTTGAACCTAAACAATCTATTAGCCTGAGCCGTTTCAACACAAAACCCAACTCAAGCTTTTAAAGAGTTCCTAATCTGCTACCCTGCATACCACCCAGGCCATTTCTCTCCCAAGTTTCCACTTGGGTTCCTCTTGGCCCAAGCTCCCTCTCCTCCCCTTTGCCCTCTTGGAGCAGATCCCTGCTGGCAGAAGGCTGGAGGCCTCCACTTCCCTTGCCTCTTGCGAGTATAGCCAACGCAAACTTCTTACTGGAAAACACCATGCCCTCTGGACAAAGGCTCTGTGTGATGTTCTAGGACCTGCCTGACGGGTCTTCTGTGAAAAGACCCAGCTGGGGTAGCTGGGCTGCCAGGCCTTGGACGGGCAGAGTTCATAAACAGCCTGTCCAGCCATGGCGCTCTGAATGGACTGGAGCCAGGTGCGGCCTGCCTCAGTGCCTAAACCCTCCCAGGCCTTGGCCAGCCCGAGCCCTTTTCTGGGAAACCAGCAGGGCAGCTGAATTTTCAGTGGCTGAGGCTGTAGGTTCCTTCACAACAGAAAATGGGCTTCTGAGTCAGGGAGACTCAGCTTTAAATCCCAGCTCTACCACCTTCTACCTGTATGATTTTAGGAAAACAGCTTCTGCTGCCAGGACCTCAGCTCCCGCAGCTATAAATGAAGCTAATAACACCTACTGTCCCCAGCTCCCTGCTTGGGTCTAGCCTCCTCATTTCTGAAATGGAAGAGTTGGGCCACATGACCTTGAGGTTTCTATCTGAAATGCTCTCTGTGCAGGCTGGGGGGGACAGTGTCCTTCCTGCTCATGAGTACAGTGGGGAATTTAGATGACTTCTTGTCTCTCTCAGGGTGAACTCAGCCCTGTGGGAGAGTTCCTGCTTTAATTCAACAAATTTTATTGAGCACCCCACAACACATATCATATTTAACCTCAAGATACAAAGACAAACAAGCACAGGCCCTTCCCTTAAGGAACTCAAGACTAGGCCAGCAGGAATGATAAGACTCATAAAAACAAGCACTGGAAAGTGATAAGGACTCTAGGAGGGTACAGATAAAGGACTAGGAAGGTTGAGGGCAGATAGGGGGTGGCTCTGGGCTGGAAGGGAGTTAAAGATGTGGCCAGTCCATGAAGGGTCTTGAACGACAGTTTGGACTTTATAGGGCCAACTGTTGGAGGCCATTAAAGGTTTCTGACAGGCAGTGTGCAGATCAGAGCCATGGAGGCCGGAGCCTTTTTTTAGCCCTCTACCATCTAGAGCAGCCAGACTGTAGAATTTCTAAAAGAGAAAGACCATTTTCCACCATTTTCACAAGGGCTTTGTTCCCTGGATGAAATAGTTCAGGATTTGCATAAAACGTGCGGCTGTCAAAGGCTGCCCTTTGTTCCTGGCCCTGAGTCTAGTGCAGCCCGATGCCCACTCTCCTCTGTGTCCTCTCACAGCTGTCTCCCTGCATGGAAGACATGAGAATGCAGCGTGTGGGGCAGGAGGCAGGCACCCAGCTTGGGGAAACAGCCCTGCCTCAACAGACAGAGTCCCCTGGTACCTTTGCCACCCACCAACTTGCCTTGGCCCAGTTCTCAGTATTCTGGGAAGGAGTCAGCCTGTTGAGCACAGGATGTGCCAGTGAGTTGGAGTTGGCTTGAATTACCTGAGTGTGTGTGTGTGTGCGCGCGCGTGTGTGTGCACACACACGTGCGCATGCACTCCAGACTAGGTGTTTTGCAGTTGATTTCAGTCTGGGTCAAATTGTGCAACCCTCAGCACATCGCTATCTGGAGGAGATAAGCTTGAACAATCCCCCCCAGGACCCAGCAGCGATAAACTAGCACTCTGGATGTAAACACGGCTATTTGCCAAGCTCTAATTTCTGAGGATGAAGGGGCCCACTGCATTAGCAGAAGGGATCCAGGCAGATTGTGGATTTGGTTAAGCCTCCCAGAGAGGCAGACCCACTGTTCTAGAGGGAAATCCGGGAGAGGTGCTGGCACCTCGTGGCTGTACCCGACAGGGCATTGGAGTGGAGGAAGACACCCAATTCTTGTGCTTGTTCTGCTACTTGCAGGCCGTGTAACCTTGACCAAGCCATCTTGTCTCATTGGCATCCATTTCCTCACCTATGAAGTGTGAAAACCTGGCATAAAATCCCAAAAGACCTGAGAATGAGCAAAAGAAATGAGTCTACCTATCGGCCTATCTCCTTAATCAGAGAAAAGCCCCTTGGAGCTTCTCCTGGAGCCTATGCTTTCTTGGTTTACATATTGAGAATGTACTTGGTTTTCTGGTCTCCCAGCCTAGGTAGATGATAAACAATTGATTAACAGGAAGTTCAGCTGCTAGATACAGGCATGCTGATTACTGATAGAAACATAAAAGGCACACAAGAGAGCAAGGAAAGAGAAAGAAAAACTGTAGGGCGGAACAAGATCTTTCAAAGCAACAGGGGCCATTTAGCACTAGGGCACCTCAGTATCTCCACAGGCCATTATGCCTAGGAGCCTAGTGTGACAATTAATACTTACAAGGGCTTTCCAAGGAAATTTCAAATGGTTGCACTCTGTAACTACTGTTTAGCAAGGCAAGGCTTTCTAGAATATTATTTTTGAAGCATTTTCTTCCAAATGTTTCAAATAAATTAAGTTTTGGTGCTTAATGGGGAAACTCTCCAATATCTTGAAACTTCAGATATTAGAAAAGACATATTTTTTCCATAAATGCTCTGGAAGGCACAGTTATACCTATTCTCTGCATATCAGAGTTTGGCTCAGGGATCAAATCAAATAATAGAGATGCAGGAGGTACTGAAAAGGTATAAAACACTATCCAAATTAACCACTGGGACAGTAAGGAGTAATCACCTTGGTCTTGAATTATTCTTGAAGACTACTTACAAATGATCCTAACAAACACTCTTGTTGATGAGTTGATCTAGAATATAAATTTGTTTTTCTTTGACTCTTGTTTAGAGTGTGAACTTTTCCCAATATGTGTGGCACACCCACTGTGGGAGGAGGGAGAAGGAGATCAGGAAATAAGATCTGTGACCAGAAGAAATGCCCTCGTTCAATGAGCAGAGCTGTGTGAACACTGTGGGCTTGTAGAGAAATGTAACCAACTGAGCTACATACCTCTCTCTGTTGCTTATCAGGTCCTGTGACAGGTGCGTGAGAGGTAGAGGCACCCATGAAGCATGTGGCTGCCCCCAAGAAGCTTATAGTCTAGGTGCTTTTCAAAGCCTAGCTCAATATGAGGTACTGAGTAGATAATATCCCTTCTGACACTTTTTTCTTTAAATATATTTCGATGCGCAAATAATGGTTGTTTATGTAGAAAACCATGAAAATACAGATGAGAAGAGAGAAGAATTTTAAAACAGCTACAATCCCATCACATAGAAATAACCAGTATTAACAAGTTATAGGACTGTTCATATAAATGAGTATATTAATAGGATCACATTGCACACTGACACTTTTTACTTAAAAAAATTATAAGCCCCCTCATGCATTTAAAGAGATGAAAAAAGAAAACCTCAGAAACACGTCATCTATGCTGAGAATACAAATTCTTCATCTATTCCAAATATAAATTCCTGAAGTATTAACGATGTAAGTATAGATAAATAAAGCCATAAAAGTATTATAAGAAAACAGATGAGACTAATTATGTAACATCAGGATGGGGAGACTGCTTAAACAAGACAGGAAATCCAGAAGCCAGAAAGAAAATAATTATAGTTTTGAATACGGAAACATTTTAAAGTCCTACATGATGAAAGCACAGATAGTTTAAAAGAAACAAGCAAATGGTAGACTTGGGTAAAACATTTGCAACATTTAACAGACAGAAGATAAATATTCCTAATGGCAAACACAGACCTCTGACATCCTGGTACCTGCTTTAGACCCTGACTCCCACCCCTGGGTGCTTCAAAACACAGTATCTTTTCTGTCTGTGAATAGATGTCCTTGCTTGATGTACAAAAAATGCCTACAAGTAAGAACAACTGAAACATCCAAATAGAAAAATAGGCAAGGAATATAAACAAAGAATTCACAGAAGGCAGATGGCCAATAAACATAGAAAGATGTTCAACTTCACTTTTGTCAGGGAAATACAAAAATTAAAAAATTAGGCCAGGCGTGGTAGCTCATGCTTGTAATCCTAGCACTCTGGGAGGCCGAGGCAGGAGGATCACTTGAGGTCAGGAGTTCAAGACAGGAAGACCTCGTCTCTACAAAAATAGAAAAATTAGCCGGGCAAGGTGGCGCATACCTGTAGTCCCAGCTACTTGGGAGGCTGAGGCAGAAGGATCGCTGGAGCCCAGGAGTTTGAGATTGCAGTAAACTATGATGACACCACTGCACTCTACCCAAGGTGACAGAGCGAGACTCTGTCTTAAAAAAAAAATAAAAAATTTATGGAACCTAGTGCTTGCAAGGATATGTGGAAATGAGTGCTCTCATACACTGCTAATACAAGTAAAGATTAGCACAACTTGGGGAGGAAGCTGATTTCATAGAACTTACTGAAACTTTAAATGTGTATACTTTTTGACCCAACAATCCTACTTTCAGAACATTCTCTTACAGAAATAATAATGCAAATTCATAAATATGCATGTCCATTGCAGCAAGATTTGTAATGGAAAAACATTTGAATCAAGATAAATATCCATCAGTAGTTTGCTTATCATATATCCATATTAGAGAATACTATACAGTCACTAAATAGAATGATATTTTATCTGTGTTCACGTGAAATTATATATATAATATATTGTTGAATAGAAATAAAGCAAGTGTCAGACAAATATGTGTAGTAATATTTGGTTTGTAAAAATATGCATGTGTATCTATACATATTTGTGTCAGTATAAACCTAGGAAAAAGTCTGGAAGCATTTGAACCAAAGTATTAATAATGTGTATCTGGGAAGGGTATTTGATTGATGAAGAAAAGGACTTTTACTTCTCTCTTTACATATATTTTTAATAGGTGGAATTATTATCCCTGCTTTACACATAAGTTTACTGAGGCTTATAGAAGTTGTCACTTGCCAAGTTCAAGCGATTAGGCTGCTATTGAGTGGCAGAACCAAGACTCCAGGTGAAGTTCACCTGGCCCCAAAGCCTATGCTCGTTTCACATTGCCAGGCTGCTCCCAAGGTGTAGGGTTAGCAATAATAACTTACAGGATACTAAATGGGCTCTTAAGGACCCGGGCAGACAGGATTAAGTCTATGACTAGCCCTGGAGCCATTTCTTGGGTGGTTTCTGGCAGCAGAGGGGCAGGGGTGAGCTGCAGAGGGGTGTCCTAGGGAGGCACCCTGCTCCCAGCCTTTCCCTCTGTTCCTGGAGGTGCTGGAGGTGGTCACTTAGGCACCCAGATTATCTCTCTGGGATGCTTTTCTCTTTGAGAAAAGGTTACACAGTCTAGATGAGGTTTGCTACTTGCCAACTTGGAGACAGAAGGTGGACCAGATGATTGACTGATACTATCTTGGACCAAAGGTGTCAGTTCTGCCAGTTCAGCAGACTGGACATTTCAGTTTCCCTCTTTACTATTTCTTCAACTGTGCGTAGTGAAAAAGATGACGTGCCTCTGGCTTTATCCACAGATTCTCTGAGACAACAAAAGAAGGTTACTGTGGGCTCCTCTGAAGGCTGCAGCCATTAGAAAAGCGAAATTTCTAATCTGGAGAAATGAAGCAGAGTCTGTGAACTACTCAGCCTCCTGAGAGGGCCAGCCTTGTCCCTGTGCTGTACTCAGGAGCCCTTGAGCTCACAGAGGCTAAGCTTCCTCCTTGCCACGCCCTACAGAGAATGTAAAAGAGGCCTTAGCACAGGCAGCTTTGCTATGGGATGCCACTCACCTTCTTGTTTTTCATGTGCTATTGCTGCTTTTGGCTAACTCCCTGGCCTCCTGCCTGAACCAATATGACAGAGTGACCCTATTCTGGTTGACATTCCTGGACTTGGCTTCTCCCCTGCTGGTCTCATGGTGCTCACCTGATCCTGACTTCCTTATACACCCTTCCAGAACTTCTCATACAGAGCACTTCTGGGTAGCCGTACCTTGGCCAAAGTGACCCACTGACAAACTGACACATTTAAAATTCCAAAGCTGTCTGGGTTCACTTTGAATCATCATTCTATTGACATGCACACTCAGGCCGGTCAATTTCCACTGACCTGCCCTGGATGGTAAGCTCCCTGAGGGCAGACCCCATCCACAAATCTGCTTTATCCACTAATTATACACTAAGGGCCTAGTATACAGGAGACTCCCGTAAGAACCTGGTGACTAAATGAATGCTGGATGACTCTCCTCAGATTCCCTTCTCCTCTGCCACAGATGACAGCTTAAGTCATTGCAGATAATCCACATGAGCAGGGATTGGCAAACTTTTTCTGTAAACAATCAACAAGTAAATATTTAGGCTTTACAGACAAGAGGCAAAATCGAGGTTATTATATAGGTACTTAAAAAGCAAAAGAGAAAACAAATTTCTATGAGATTTGTACTGATGAAGTTCAAAATACAATAATAATAACTGAGTACAGTTTTTGGTATTACAGGTCTAATGAGAAGAATAAAATTCTTCTTTGAGAAATGACATGTTGCTTAGTGGGGGTTCCAAGTGTGTTCTATCATTAAAATCCATTGCAAATGTTCTTCTGTTAATGCTGATGTGTAACGAGATATTTACGTATTTCATCTTTGAAAAAGGGAGTTGATTTTTCACATAATTTGCATATGCCATAAAATATTGTTCTTTTAAATTTTTTTTCAATGATTCTGAGCTTGCGGGCAGTACAAAAAGAGGCAGTGGGCTGGGGTTGGCTTTGGGCTGTAGTTGAGCGACTCCCGCACCTGAGGATAATAGAAAGTAGGATATTTTCATTCCTCCTCATTCCCTCGGTCTCTCTCTTTCTCCCTTGCCTCAGTTCCCTTAAATCCTGCACTTTCTACAGCCTTGGAGTTTCCAAGATACTTTCATTCTCTTTCTTGGTGCCTCTTCCTTCTCAAAGAAGGAAACATAAGGCTGAGCCTGAAACTCCGGAGAAGGGCCCTGGGGGCTTCGTTATTACTCAACTGCCCCAGAGCTACAGAGTGGAGTAGGAGCGCTGTGGGCCCTTCCCTTTCCAAGGCTGGCATTAGCTCTTTGTCAGCCACAGGAAAACCGCTGGGAAGGGCTTGTGTGCGCTTCATCCGCCCAAACCACAGAGAGAAGGGAGGCCTCAGAGAGGCTGGGTTAATGGGAATCGGTTGTGCTTGCCCAGCCCTGTGCACACAGGGAACGAATTTAAATGCCTAAGATCTCATTGCATCCTGAAAAACGTATCATTTTGGGAAGACAACTGACCACAGCACAGAGTTCAGTGCCGGCAAAACGACGTAAATAATGCACTGCAAGGACCTCGCTTTTGCGAATATAGAGAGTACTGGGACTTGTGAAAACATCAAACATTCATTGACTCATTAATTTATTCAACAAATTTTTCAAATTTTCATGATGTGCTAGGCATTGTATCAGACCCTGGGCATGCACAGAAAATAAGACAGACATAGTCCCTGCTCTCATGGAGTACTGTTCAAGAGCATTTGCTAAAGCCCAGTATTCCATGGCATATTATAAATACTCCCTAAATTAAAATGATTGTATAGTAAAATATGAATAGTTGGGGAAAAAGAAGTTAAATAAAGTAAGCAAGTTACTTTATTATGAGACTTTAGAATCTTTAATGTGCAGATTTCCACTGAGAATCTCCAAGAGAGGGATATGTAGAATGCAGCCTTCCCAAGCTTATTTAACTATGGCATCCTTTTGTGAGTTGCATCTTGTGGCACCAGAGTCACATGGGACATAATTTGGGAAGCACAGCTCTCAGGACCACTGGGTACAGCCATGTAGTTTGTGCACTGAACAACAATAATGGGACCGCTCACATAGACTACCATATCCATGGTGTCCTGGAGTTGTATGACCGGTGGACACAATCTCTGTAACTTCAGGGCAAAGCATGGGCAGCGCAGGGTTCCTATGGCTACACTCAGTCCCCTGACTCTCAGCTCTTTCCCACAGAACAGCAGAGGTGCCAGTAATTTTACCCACCATTGTTTTTTGCACCATCAGTGCGAATGTCAACACAGTGAAAAAGGCAAATAAAAATCTCAATATAATTATAAAAATAGTTTTGACCTCATGCAGGGATCTGCAAACCACACATGGAGAACCACTGACTTCCAGCTAGCAACCCCAGAATTAGAGTGTGTCTTTTTTGACAGTTCTGGCAAAATTACAGGGAAGACTTGGGTAGGTCCATTTGGTCATGTTCTTCTCTCTGAATCAATCACTATGATGAGGAGGATGAGGTGCTCCCATTGATCAGGCCTGGATCATGTGAACAGCTCTCTGAGAAGGACAAGACAGAGCAGCCCATCCAAATCACAGGGAATGGGATCCTGTGAGAAGCCATGGTTTTGCAGGAAGAAGAGGGAAAGGATACTGCACAGACAAAAACAACTTATACATGGTTCAACAGGGTAAGAGAAGTTGGTAAGTGCCGGTCTAGGGATTGGGCCCCTTCCTAAGGGAGCCTGAGGCCAGCACAAGGCAGGAGAATGGATTGAAGTGGAGGAGAAGGCTTCCAGGCAGAAGGCACCAGGTCCTGCAGCCGGTTTGGCTCAGCCCAGCAGGCAGGACCAGGCAACCAGACCCAGGTTTGGTCAAATTATGTGTGCGTTTGCAGGGGTGGGTACTATGTATGTTTGCAGGGGCGGGTGCTTCATTCTGTAGCTCCCTTCAACAATGGTGGAGTGTGACTATATGTTTCCTATCTTGGTTAGGCTTGACTAAGGAACTGGAACCCAGTGGGTCTTCAGGGATGTTGGAGGGGCAAGGCAGAGGGGATTCAGATATCAGAAGCCAGGGATGGAGAATGACTGTCTAGCCCATCCATAAGGGGATGGAAATGAGTTATGTCACACCAGGCATTACAGTTTAAAAATGGCATTCAGTCAAGTACAATTCTACCTGTCTGGGCTTTTTCACTTTTACCATTTAACACTCTGTGTTTTCTACTTACTTAGTCTCAGATTACCGATGCACTCAACTAATAATGACCTACTAGGAACATTCAAACCAAAACTCTTACCTCTTGAAGTACTCTCTTGGGTCTCCTCGATGTTGTACTTTCCTAGATTTCCTCCCAATTCTCTGGCTGCTTCTTCTCAGACTCCTTTGCACATCCCTTAAATGATGGTAATCTTTGCAGGCTCTGCCATAAAATCTTCTTTCTTCCCTGTAGGCAATCTGTCTGCACTCTCTTGATTACTAACCACGTTTCTTTCTTAAAACCACTGCAAACTACCCTGCCTTCTGCATGCACAAATACATTCTTTGTGGGCTAAGTGGACATTGATAACTTTCCTGAAGCCTGGGATGATCAGAGCAATTGGTATACTATTGGCACCGATGCTATCATACACCCAAACATACATGGGGGAACTGAGATCAAGTCATTCTGACCATCCAGATGTCCTAACTGTGATATGGGGGTGGGAAATATATGGGTGTGGGTGTGTGCATCCATGTGTCAGATTGTCATTAAAATGAAAAAAATCTATGAAGAACTTCGAAGAGGACTTGACTGCAGCCCCTTGAGAATATGTGATTGCTCCATAAAATTTAATTGAGCAAATGAGTTCATCCTCTGTGCCAGGCACACAGAGTAGGTTCTGTGAAGGGTACAGGGTGAAAAATGGGGCAGGGAGGAGGTGACTGACCCAGACACGACTGTCATCAGAAAAAATGTCAGAGCTCCATGCAGTCCAGCCCTAGCCCTAGATTCTTTAGTTAAAGAATCTAACTAAAAGGACAAGGACTATATTCATACATTTTAATATACACTTTTTTTTCACATTTTAACATTCCTGAAACCAGGATGTACCTAACAAATGATTTGTGTGTTAGCATTTGATTGACCACGTTATTTTCTTTCCTAGTTGTAAAAAAAATAAAGATGAGATTTACAATCGATGCTGTCTTAGATTACATGAAAAAATATTACTTGGATCTTTCAAAGAGTTTAACGTGAGATCAGATTTGTAATCCATAGCAACATGTCCTTAAATCCCGCTTCTGTCTCTTTTGGTCTCCAACTCACTAATACCTCATAGCTACCCAGAAGCCTCCCTCTCTCCCCGTTCTCTCCGTCCCACCAAAACACAACAAAACCTCCCTGACACCTTCCGCACAGAGTGTGTTCTCATGCTTCCTGTCCCTCTCTTCCCTCTTCTCTCTCAGAGTCAATTGTACGTCTCCCCAGCCCTACTCCTCCTGTTCTTCCCCAACCCTGCTGATTGACCTGCTCTACTTAGTGAGAAAGAGAAAGAGGCGTAAATGCTTCGCAGTTAAAATTTTCTTTAGCAAGGGAGGGGGAAGGGAAAGAGGCTTTGAATAGTCCCACAGGAATAATTGTTGGTCCAGGAGCTAGAGTAACAGGCAGATCCAGGTGTGCGCACTGTGCTGCAGCAAGGGCCACGTTGCGTGGGAGTGTCACCTATCATGGGGCATCGTGGCAAGTCTCAGATTGGAAAACCACCAACCGTGACCACTGTTCTCCATGAGCTTCACGTGCACACATATACACTTGCACACATGCACACACACATAGGCACATGCTTGAACAATTGGCCGAGGCCTTTCTCTGCTGCCTCACATCACACCAGGAGGGAGGCAGGCAGGGCCAGGATGATGGAGAGGTCCAAGGAGGGGAGAAAGAAGTGACCCAATCAGGTCACCCAGCAAATCAGTGGAAGAAGGCAGGCAGGACAGGAGCCTGACTCTCCTGGGCTGGCCCAGCTGTGTCAGACGGGAAGCCTGGACTGCAGAGAGTCTGGGGGACTTGTCTTGTCCCAGAGTGGAAGGGCTGTGTTAGCCTGAGGCCAAGGCACCAGAGGGGCTGGAGCCCTACTCCTATCCCCATACCCCAAATAAAAACTAACCACAACAGCCTGGACAACATGCTAAAGAGTGCCTCCACTAGATGAAGAAGGCCTCACATCTGGGGAGATGTGGAGCTGGGAAGGAGGAAGGGGAGGCAGGAAGGTGGCCTCTGGGAGAAGATCATACTTCCCCAGGACCTCAGAGAGAATAGGCGAAAAGCTGGGAGGATGTGACTGCAGAGGAAGGGAGGGAGCCCCCCGTTGGCCCAACTGCACCCTAGTGTTGGGGTCCTCAGCCTTCAAGGTGTCCAACAGCTAGCCAGAGTCTCAGGGTTCTCATGGCTGGAGAAAGACCTTTAGGAGAGCTTAGGAGGCCTCTGTTGATGGGCATGGGCTGCAGCCTGGCTGCCCAGCTCCCACCCCTCTGAGCTGAATGCTGTTCCCAGGCTAGAATCAGGTGAGAGGGTGGTCTTAGCTGTGCTGACTGTGCCTTGCCCTTTGCAGGGTGCTGGGCAGTGAAAGTATAAATAAGAGAGAGACAAGGCTGTGCCCAGGAGGGGCTCTAGAGGAAATCGTGTGTCAACATAGGTGTAGCTGGAGCCCAATATCATCTGCAAATCCCACCCCAGAGCAGAGCCACCAAGGCTGACTGCACCCTAGGAATTGCTAAGTCCTGCTCAGAGCTCAGAGCCTATGGGGAAAGTCAGAAAGGTTTATTTAGGAAGTGGATTTGTAGACCTTGGGTGGGTGGGCAGAAGACCCTGAGACTAAAAGGCCTAATTCCTTGGGTCCCTTCAGAGCTGGGCCCATGCTGAGCTCCAGAGCCTCCTTCTCAGCCCCTGCTCTCTGGTGATTCCTGGCTGCAGGGTGTGTGTGTGGCTGGGAATAGATCAGGTTTAATTATTAATCATCTGGCCAGCCTAATCAATCTAGACCAAGGTCTCTCTCTTCCAGGGCTGTGAAATCCCCACTCATAGCCCAAGCCCCCCAGAGCTTTTTAGATGCTAGGAAAGGAGGGTGCCAGGAGCCTCCCTGTAGCCCCTGGGTCTTCAGGAGGCATTGATTAGGTGTGGGCCTCAGGCAGGCAGGTGTGGTTTTCAAAGCACAGGGTGAACCGAGGCCATCCTCTTAGTGTTGACAGAACTGTCATAAACTCTGCTTTGTTCCTGGCTCTGCCTGGGAAGGTTGTGGAGAACTGGGTGGGCCTGGCTAGGTGGAGGTGCAGAGTGAGGACAGACAGGTTTGGGGAGTAGATGCCCCTGGGGACATAGAGAGATGAGGCCTATATAGGAGGCCTAGCTCTGTGGCTGTAGAAGAATCAGGCTGTTAAAAGGCCGAGCTTTCGGCAACACAAGCAGGGCTGTGTCATCAACTGTCAGAGCCAACTCCCAGCCCTGGGTTAGGGGGCACTGGGGAGGGAAAAATAGGCAGGGCCAAGGGGGGTGGGAGGTGTGCCTGGCACTGCTCCAAGGACCCACCCGGCTCCTGCAGCCAGCCAGCTGGGCCAGTCCTCATGGCGCCATGGCCCTGGCAGAGAGCTAGGGCTCAGGCCGCTGCTGCTCCAGCCAGTCCCAGAGATGAGCAAGGGGGCTGCTTAGTCCTTCAGCTGACGTTCACTGGTATCTGCTCCATGGTGGGCACGGGGGAGCAGGGCACACTCTCTGCCCTTGTAGACGTAATGACTACTGCAGAGGCAAATCTATAAACAGATAACAAGGCGACATGATTAGGGCTGTGAAAGAGGGCCCTCTGTGTGGTGTGTGTGTCTGAGGTAGGGGTACAAAGTGTCCTGGGACACAGAGAGGGGCTAGTAATACCTGTGGGGAGGTCAGGGAAGATCAGGCAAGGCTTTGTAAAGAAGGTAACCCTTAAGTAGAGTACTGAACAAAGTCATAGTTTCCAAGTAGAGAGAAAAGGGAAGGGCATTTCAGACAATGCCAAAACTACGTGCAAAACCATGGAGTTGAGAAGGGGCCCATTTGGGGACCAATGAGCCACTGAGCATGGCTGAACCACAAATGGAGGCTGTGGGGGTGAGAGGGTGGGTACAGATGAGGCAGGGGTAAGTGGGGTTGGCTGAGTGCCAAGCAAAGGTGTACAGGAGCACATGAGACCCAGACCATAGAGACCAGGGTGGCCAAATCTGAGTGAGCCTGCCCCACAGATGCACTTTGTTTGCTCCTGATAGCAGACCTCCCTGCCGAGGGCGGGAAGATGGTAGCAAGGACCATAGCTCCCCACAGGCCTGTGGCACGTGGCATGGGAGAGTTCAGGGAGAGAAGTCCCACCCCCTCCCCACCTTGTGACTGACAGCAAGTCTCCACTCCTGTCTTACTCTCACCCCAACATCAGGCAGCACAAGGGACACATCAAAGTACAGATGGGAGAACCGAGGTGGCAGAAGGTAGACATTCGCCTGAGCCTTGGAATGAGTTCATTGTGGCTTTGACTCCAGAACTCAAGGGTCCTGATTCCCAGCATGGAGACCAATCCTTGAGGCAGAAAGCGCTCTCCTTCCTAGACTTGCAGACAGTGAGAGCAAAAGATCTCGTGGGCAAACAGGGGGCACTCTCTGCACCCCTCCTCCTCAGGCCAGCCCTTCTCAAACATGTTGGAGAGGCAGTTCCCAGGCTCAGCCTAAGGGAGTCAGACCTTCCCAGTCAGGCTGGGTTCCCTCCTGGCTGTGGTTGTTCCTTTGGGGGAACCCCAAAAAGTACATGCTGGAGAGGTTTTTTTCCCTCCACAATCCAGATAGGCGGGGGCCCCACCCAGAGCTCTCTGTTTTCAGGTGTGTGTGTGGCAGGGCAGTCACGTGGTAGAGATAACGGTGGCCTCCTCCTTGTCCTAGAGACACTGGTTCCTGGAAGTTCAGCCAATTGACAGGACAAATTTGAAAAACAGTGTTTGAAAACTAACCAAAATAAAAACCCCACAAACAAGCCAGTACAGTCACTCTCAGGTGGGTTGGTCATGTGGAACAAGGGTCAGGCCTTTGGACACCAGGAATGTCACCCTGACATCAGGAACCACTTTACACAGACAGGAACCATCCTAATGTCCCCTCCAGAGGGGTTCCCACTATGCTCTTCAACATTGGGCTGTCAGCTACCTACCTAAGGATTTTTCAACACCTCTCAGTGCCTTTGCCCACACTGTGTACAGGTCCTCAGGAGAATTCTTCTAGAATATGGAGTCAGGTAGAACAATCTCCCCAGATAAACTGGAATGCTCTCTTTATTCTAACAAGGGAGCCATGTAATGGAGCATATTTCCTGTTTTGCCTTGGCTCCCAGGAGGCTCCCAGTCATATCTCATGCTCTATCAGCCCTTTCAAATCACACACTTGCCACCACCAACTTTCTTCAATCCTCATTTAAAATTTTTCTGTTGGCTTAATGTGGTCACACATGGCCTGTGTTGTACATCATCTTAACTCCTTGTTGGAAAGAGGTGGCAGGTAAATAACAATCAAGTTTTGCTCAGGAAGGAGAGGTCAAAAGTGCAAAGTCTGGGGCTGTGGGAAATATGCTTTTGATCATGCCCCGGTGCCCCTAAGTCCCCCAAGAGCAGAGGGCAGGACGCTTCCCTTTCTTCCTGCCCCTGATGCAGGAGAAACTTGAGCAGCCCCTGC
This sequence comes from Daubentonia madagascariensis, assembly GCA_023783475.1. Taxonomy (NCBI): domain Eukaryota; kingdom Metazoa; phylum Chordata; class Mammalia; order Primates; family Daubentoniidae; genus Daubentonia; species Daubentonia madagascariensis. The sequence goes on along the minus strand of JAKFHU010002573.1, from coordinate 18,016,338 downwards.
GGCCCTCCGTCCTCTCTCATCCCCTAGATCCGGCTCCCCTGCAAAATTCGCCTGAATAAGGAGACGGAAGAAATAGCATTTCTTTGGCCCCTTTGGCCTTCCTGCCTGTTTTCCTCCAGTGCTGTGGGTAGGGGCCTTTCTTTATCTACTTTCTAAGGAGAGGAAATATTGGGGATATCAGTTTCTGGAATTTAACAATCAGGAAGTCAGTCATAAGCCCATATAGCTAAAGTAGACTTTCCAATTTACCCAAGCTGCTGTCGGCAGACCTGGCGTCCAGAGGCTTTAGGGAGAGGCAGGACGACCTCAGCCCTGAGACAGGCAGTGGAGAAAAGTTGTTGTGAGTGTGGTCTGAAAGTCATGCGGACACAGGCTTGAATCCCAACTCTGCTGCTTCCTGGCCGTCGGGCCCTTGGCAAACCACTTTGTCTCTCTGAGCCTCATTTCCCCATCTCAGAAATGGGGAGAATAACAGCACCTGCCTCTCAGTTTGTGAAGAGGCCAAAGGACAGGACACACAGAGTGTGGCATGTGGGCAGACACCGTAATCAGCAGGGCTGATACCGGTATTGGCAGTGGCTCACGGAGGCAGGGAGAGAAAGTGTGTGTAAACCCCAGAGTCCCTTGTGGACAGTGACATGGCTCTGGGCAATGCCCCCACTCCTCGTACCTCCTCCCCAGAAGGATTGCTCACTCTGCGCAGCTCTCTCTCCTCAGGGGCAGGGCTCTTACCAGATCGAGGAGCCGTTTTACTAACCATGACCCTTTCAGCCATTAAAGATCAAAAAAATCGTGACAAACACTTCCAAACCCAATCTGATGACCCCCCCACCCCACATACACACACACTATGACCAGCAGCTCCCTCCAGCTCCTTCTGCCACGGCCAGGCTCATCTCCTTTATCTGTCCCCCACTGTCAAGCCTTTTGCACACTAGCGTCTCCCCTATCTTGAATGGTCTCCATTCATATTTCTCCAGCCCCTACCCCAGTAAAATAAATGCCCCTTCTATTCTAGGACTTGCTGGGCAAGTCCCTGGTTGACATCTAGGGCAGTGTTTCTCAAAGTGTGATCAGTGGACTCCACCTGCATTGAATCACCCCCAGGCTTGCTAAATTGCAAATGCCTAGGCCCTCCCCAAGACCCAGTAGTTCTGAATCTCCATGAGAGGGGCCCAGGAATCTGTATTTCTAGCTAGCTCTCCACATGAGCCTGATGCACCCAAAGCATGAGAATCCATGACCTGTCTTGAGTCCCTTGCTGAGTGCCAAAGTCTAGCTAGGGCTAGACCTAGAAAATTCATGAAATAATGTAATTGAAATAACCTAAATTCTCCATGTAGCCCTAACAGGAGTACCCAGGAGATCTGGATTCTAGTCTTGGTCCTATACTAATAAGCTGTGTTGCCTTAGGCAAGTCACATCCCTTCTCTGGGCCTGTTTGCTCACTTGCAAAAGGAAAGGCTAAGACTTGGGGGTCTCTGGGGCCATTCTTCTCTAACATGCTTGTAATTTCACTTGGTATAGGTGCTTTTGTAGGGCCATCATGATGGGAAAAGAAAATGGGGAGTTGTCAGGCATAAGTCCTGATGTCCAACCACTGCCAAGGTGGACAGTCAACAGTTGCTATTGATGTTCAAAGGGGCACAGAGGTCTTGGGCCAGACTGGGGCCAAGGTTGGTATCCAAGTGATCTGACCTAGTGGGGCACTGTGAGAAGCAGCCCCAGTGTCTAGGCCATGGCAGAGCCAGGCAGGGGAAGAGGGGAGAGGTGTGGGTCTGAGTGTCAGAGCTCCAGCCCAGCGGACTGGCTCACAACCAGGCTCTAGGGCCCACGGGGACATCTGAGAGCAAGTGGGAACACCCAGGGATGCAGGAACAACTGCAACTCAGGGGGGTCCCTGGCAGGGTGTCTGCACTACACAACTCCAGGGGGCGCCACCCTGTAGAATACAATGTGGCTGATGCTCTCTAGACTTGTGCCACATAGAGCAACATGCTAGGACTAGGCACCAGGGTCACCCTTAAGCTTCCTGGATCCCAAACTTAGGGTAGCAGGACCAGCCCTAGGCCCATTCACTACTTTGGCCAGCTGGGGCACAGACAGCAGTTGCAGAGAAGGATATTTCCCCACCCCTCTTGGTTGGGAACTGGAGGCCAGAGCTCTGCCCAAGGATGGCCACATGTTGTCGGGGTGGGGCAGGGGGAGCAGTGACAGGCTGGACCGGAACTTTCCTTCAATCTGCAGTCTGCTCCCAGTAATTACAGGCAGCCCCCTCACCTTGCCCTCTGGGTCTAGGCTGCCCATCCCCTTCCCGTTGACTGAGGAGCAGTGCCAACAAGAGGGAAGGGCCCAGGGAAGGTTCCAGTCCATACAAAGGACTGGCCAACTGGGCCCAGGCGACTGGCATTGTTTTGCTAGAAGAAATGGTTGAGAAAGAACTTAAGAACACCTGAAATTTGAAAGGTTGCTGTCCAGAGCACAGATTGCAAAAATAAGCAAGATCGGTGCCTTGCAGCATACCAAGTGCTTTCACCAGCAATTATCTTAACCCAAAACAACCCTGGGAGGTGATTAATGCCATTATCCCTTTTTACACCCAAGGAAGCAGGCCTTAGGAAGTCACCGGCTAACAGTGGCGGGGCCAGGCCTCTGCTTGGGCCTGCTGTTTCCACTACAGCACTGACCACCAGATCTTCATCTTCACAGGGGATGGAACTGCCAGAAATGGCCTGACCCTGGTGCAGGACTGAACTGAACTCTGGGTTGAGTCACCAGAGACCAGGGAACACTGGGTAGCAAAACTAGAAAAGGTTCACCCCTGAGAACCCCTGATTCTCTCTGGTAGCCTAATTAGGGCTCTTGCAGAAGCTGTTTTGTCCTCTCTGTTCAACCCTTTAAAACATTTAAGATTCAGAGAGACCAAATCCCAACCTTTGTGCTTGGGGAGCTTCCTCTAGCCAAATGTCAAGGAATCCTGCATGACACACATCACTCACAAGCTTTCAAATTCTCTTTATTAAAAACATTTTTTTTCCTTTTGTAAAAACAAACACTTTGCAGTCAGTTATACAGATTGGGAAAAGTGGTGACAATTTATAGGACACTCAAAAAATTTCAACACTTTACAAGTTCAAACTTAACTTAGTGTTTTTGTTTTTCTCATAAACTCAAAAAACAAACTCTGGTCCAGTTCAAGTATAATCTAACAGATCACAGCCTCCAACTGTCCAAGAATGGGAAACCCTGATACTAATGATTTGCTGCTCACACCAACATCAAATTTACCAAATTCTTTCGGAATATTGTCTAGATGTACTTTATTTCAGGTGTTAACAATGAAAAGAAAATTATACAGACCTTTATTATATTGTACCCAGGGTACAAATCAATCTTTTGCTCAAGATAGCAATTACTCTTAGGCAACCTTTTCCGGGAGACACTTTGAAATGGTTGACAAAACACTGAAGAAAAGCTTTAAAAAATAAATCAATATTTTCCTGGTTGTCTTTAATACTGCATTGGGTGTGACACACATAAGAATAAAAAGTGCAAATTATAGGGTTGGTGAAGGACCATGCCAATGGAATTGTATAAAAATAAATATATATATATACATACAAGTATAGACTCTTCGATGATTTTAAACAGAAGGTTCTGATTGAATGCAGAGACAGCCTCTTCTCTGTCCCTCCCAGGGGCTCTCTCCAGCTTTCCAACATGAAGAAGGTCAGTCTATCAGCAAGGGAGGCATTACATTACTCGGGAACTCGACCATCTGGATTTCCATGGAAATGCTGCTGGGGTTGGGGAGAGGAGGAAAATGAGCTGTGAGGTCTGCTCCCATTTTGCTGGGGACAAAGCGTCCAGCCTCTCTGATAATGCAGAGTTCCAGCCTCTGATGGACGATGTGGGCTTTTCCCAACAAGGTTCCGAAAGGAGGCCAAAGAGCCGCCCTGAGACATCCATCCCCCAAGGGGGAAGAAAGACACACAGGGCCGAGTGTTTTCTGAGAAATGGAGGCAGCACAGCTGGTGTCCAAAATGCCGGGTTAAAACCTGTGGACTCGGCCAGGGGAACAATCTGGGCTGAGCCATGAACTTCAGACTTTATTCTATTTGAGATACCAACTTTCCTAACACTCCCATATGGCCTTGTCAAAAGACAAAATTACAACAAATTTGAAGAGCTTAATTGGCTTTTATTTTTGATTCTAGAACTAGGCAACACCTCATTCTACAAAATAGAATAAGTGTTCCCATGAGCTGAGTGGGGGAGCTTGGCTTTATAGACAGAAAAGGGCAGAGGAAAGGAGACACAGAGAACAAAAACCAGACTGGCCATTTCAAAGTTACTTTCCTTGTAAAAGTTAAAGCAGAGGTGACTTCTTTATCATGCCAGCTAAAACTGGCCTGTTTGGGGATTTGGTTATTCTCTCTCTCTCCTGATTTCTTGGAACGTCAGATAACCAACTCAGTTTTGGCTTGGTGACGTGGAACGTTAGCATGAGTGACTCCATTTTGGTTTTCTGTTGGGCCTAGTGCTGGAGCTGGGTCCAAACCAATGGCCCCCTATACATTTTATTTAACAGCCTGACAAGTTCAGGTTTCTTGCTTCTTCCAAGCTCTCCTCACCACACCTGTCCAAACTGGTGTGTTTCCCTCTGGTGTTTGCCTTAGCTCTTGTCTCTCACAGGTTCCCACAGCTCTCTCTTTGCCAGTGACCTCAAGGTTTACACGTGATCATTCTATGTTCTACATTTGTTTCCTTTCTGTGCCTCAGTTTCCTGACATAAAATGTCAGTATTGAGCTACATAATCTCTCCACCCTTCTTCCATTAGTGCAGAGGAAGGAATGTGCAGTATACTCTGACCTTCCATAAAAAGAAAAATGAAAACAAAAACCCCACACACAATCCCTTTTCAGTGTACCTGCCCGCAGTCAGGAATAGAAAGGACAGGAACTGCCCAGGGGAGGGTGACCCATCTTCCTTGTTTTATTTTTCACAGGCTAAGGCATGGAAGGCACCTTCAGGGGAGTAGCTTAGCTCATGAAAACAGCCCCAGGCTCCCTTCTGACCTTTCTGGGCTCTGCTGTGTGGCTGTGGCAGAGCCTTATTTCCCCTGGCACCTTTGTCTCAAACCCTTCCAATGGACTGTCCAGCTAGAGACCCCACAGCCTATCAGGGGCCTGAAGGCACTGACCTCCAGTACCAGAAAGAGCGCTGGGAATAAGGGCTCTGTTCTTCATAACATTTTGACATCAAAGTCTGCATGTGCGTTTGGTCAACCCCCAGGAGCCCTCAACCTCTGCCCAGTTGGAAAGAGCCCACCTATAAACTGCCGGAAAACCTCAAATGCTGCTCTTCGGCCCTGTAGCCTTCTCTTTTCTTAGCTTCTTCCCCCACTGAAGGGCCATTTAAAAACCATCCCACTGTGAGGTTGTTGCACCCCAGAGTGCAGGCACCAAGGGTGAGTCAAGGACAGATGCAGTTTCCTTGTTATTGTGCCTCTTGAGCCAATGCCACCCACTGTAGAGGCCAGCCCTCGCCCTAAGGCCATGCCAACTGCTGTTTTAGCTGGAGGGAGAAGAGGCTTCTGTTTTCATTTTTAATTAAAGTGAATCTATACCAAATTCATTGTCCAGAATAGAACAAACCCTGACATCTCCTGAAATCAAGAGGAGGGAAATACATTTGGAGGAAACTTATCAGAGCTTCCAAAATGAAGGGCTCTTTTCTTCCTCCATAAAATTCATTTAATTTTACTTTAAGGCATAAATCTGGAAGACTTATAGAATAGTTGAGAAGATGAAACAGTTATTAAAAACAGGAGCTTTTCAAAAAGGCAGTAAAGCTGGAGAAAGAGGTTAATGAAGCCACTCTCAGCTTCTGCCAACCAATTGTCTATGATGTCCCCTCTGCAGGACCTCACTCAGCTCCCTGTTCTCCCTGCGGGATGCACGGGACACCAGGCAGAGACAAGGGGTTCGCTTGACCAGGAGTTTCCATTAAACCATTTCCTTGCATGACTAAGCCTGGCCTGACCCAGCCTGGCCTGACCTGTTATGTCCTATCAAGAATTTAAAGACTGTGAAAATCCCTGAGGAGTTGGATTTTATGAAAAGGAAATGATCCTTGACATAGAAGGAGGGAGGGAGGGAGAGAGGGAGAGGAAGAGAGAGACAAGCAAATTGAAAGATCATTTGAGAGAAACAAAAGTCAACAGGGAAAGTTGGTGACCCTCAGCGGGCGGGACACACCAGGGTGACTTGGCTCCTGGAGACACTTCGGGGATGTTCTAATGAGTCTCTGGGAACAAACCCAAGCAACATGCCCTGCCTGGCTTTCCTTCCTCTCAGGCTTTAGTCCTGTCCCAGAGGTCAGGAAGGCCCCACTTGGGCAGGCCTCCTTCTCCCACCTTCCAGCAGCAACAGAAGCATCAGAGTTTTTTCCTTTCAAAGCGTGGCACAATTCCGCCGTCCTCGGGTCTTGGGCTGCCCGCCCCCTCGGTCTCCTTGAGGCCCTCCTCAGCCAGCTGGGACAAGTACTTCTGTGGTGGAAAGAGAGGGGAAGTGGAGGAACAGACATGTCAGTGGTGACCCGGCAGGAGAGAAGAGGAGGGATGTGCCTCAGCCCCCTCTCCTAGCATCTAGGCCCAGTTGGGGGACACCCTCTCTGGTCTCCAGATCCCCCTGGGGCTACAGAACCCATGCTAAGCCCCTCATTATGGTGGTTTACACATAATATGCATCTCTTTTTAGAAAAAGTAGAAAGTACAGATATAACAGCAAACGCTTTCAAATCCCTTATCTGTCCAAGCACTGTTCTATCTGCTTGACTTATATAAATTCATTTAATCCCCACAACGACTCTGTTTTCCAGAAAGAACCCAGTCTCTAGGCAGCATGTCCACATGTAAAAGGCAGCAGGAGGGAAGCTGGAAGGCGGGGGAAGGCAAAGCACTGGCTTATAGCAATTGTGCAAGGCAGAAACCACAGCCTGACATCTGAGACTCTCAACCTGTTTCCTGTCAGGGCAAGCTAGCAGGTGGGGAGGTTTGGAAGTCTTTGGATGGATTTAAAAATGGCCTGTCTGTTCTACAGTTGGGGGCAGCCTCCACATGGCCCCTGAACACTCACTGTTATGACTGGCCCTGGCACAATATGGTGAGCCAGGTTGGGTTGCTCAGGCTGTCTGGAGTCAACGCAGTGAGACAGGACAAGGAAAAGCCTGCGGCCCCAGGTAGGGTCCTCTGACAGTGCCGGGGCAGCAAGGACAGTGCAAAGAGCACTGTGTTAGGAGTTAGAAAGGTTAGGTCCAGCACAGTGGTTAAGTGTGTAAGCTCTGCTGTCAGATGACCTGGGTTCAAATCCTAGCTCTCAGTAGGCAAGTTATCAAATACTCTGACATCTGTCCAGTGAGGGTGATAACAGTAACTACTGACATGAAGTTGAACAGAGACAACATAAAGAATTTATCAGAGTGCCCAGCACAGAATAAACACTCCATAATGTCGGCCTTTCTCATCTGCAGCACCAGCCATATGATTTGGGGAGAGTCACTCTCCTTCTCCTGGCCTCAGACTCCTAATCTGTTAAAGGAGGGGAACAGTGTCTTCCTTACCCCTCCTCCTGGCATGATTCTGAGGGTCAGACGAGAGGATGTGCATGGGATGGCGGGGTCTGCCTGCTCTCTCCTAGAAGAGACTGTGGTTGGCTTCCTGAGATGGGGACAACCTGACCAGGAGAGTGGCAAACTGTGGATGCCAGGGGACAAGGCTGCTGACAGGGGCTCAGGGACGGAAACCATGTGCTGAGGAAGGCGAGTGGATGAGTATACTGTATACAGGCATGTTCCTCTCCAGGACCTAGAGCCAAGCAGGTGTCCGGTTTTTCCTATCTAGCGCTGACTCCACCTGTTGTTCTGGATCACTTGCGGTGGGTTCTTACAGAGCCATGACAGCAGTGGGGCACAGCAGGGGTTGCTCAGAGAGACTGGAGGCCCCTTCCACCTGCTCCCTGCCTGGAAGAGTAGTCCCCAACTCCCTCCTCGAGGCCTCCTGGTGGGTGCTAAGTTCAAAAGTTGCCTGACTTAGGTGTCAGCCAGCACCTGCTGCTTGGGGTGGGGTGAGCCAGGCTGTGTGGACAGAGGCATTCAGTTAAGGCCACTGACAGAAATCCTATCCGGGAAGCCTGTGGTAGAGGAGCCCAGCTCCCCGACAGGTGCACCAGGTAAACCTAAACTGCAGTTGGCCAGCATGAGAGGCTTAGCTAATGTCTACCCCTGATGTGCCTGGGGACCGCAGGAATGGCTCCGGCCTGCTGCGGGGAGAGGAGTCTGCCTGGGGGTTTGGCCCAGAAGCCCAGAACACAGTGCAGTCCACTGCCTGGAAAAAATACATGATTTAGAATTAGATACCCTGGCAAGTCTGAACTCTTCCTAACTCCCTGGGTAACCTTGAGCTGTGTGGCCTCCTTGGGAGCTGCACAATCCCACTGAGACTACTGGATGAGACACAAGGTTCTCATGCCAAGGTATTAGAACCTGCTGGAAAGACAGTTTACATTGCATATTCGCAGACCCAGCCCTAAAGAGAATGAGTAAGCAAGTGTAGAGTGGGATCCAGGAAACTGCATTTCAAAGAGATTCCAGCTGGTACACAGACCAAGGTTTGGGAAAATCAGGACCAGATGATCTACAAGACCCTTTCTGACCCTGCCTTCTATGGACTTCATCTCTTTGGGGAAGGGGATGATTATGTCCTGGGGCTAGACGATTGGCCTCAGCTGGCTTTGTGGGGCCCAGTCTAAATCCCCTGCTCTGGCCAAGTCAGGCCTTCACTGCCTGGCCCCAGGCCCTGTGGCTACCTTGGTCACAGAGTAGCTGCTCTCCAGAGGGAAATCAAGATGCTTAAACGACCTGAGTTTGGGCATAGCCAATGACAGTCCTTTGCAGATGGTGACCCAGACCATGACATTATGAGTCTCAGTTTCCAAGATCAGCTTAGCAGAATAAAAAGAGGAAAGTGATTAAGAATCAGGTGATTGGATCCTAGGTCTAGTAACTCACTATCTGCATGGCTTGGACAAATCACATAGCTTCTCTGGGCCTTAGTTTCCTCAATTATAAAAGAAGAGAGTCAGCCTCCCAAGTTTCTTAACTAGGGGTGCACATTTGAATCATTTGGAGAACTTTCTCAAATTACATATTCCTGCAACCCCCACCCCACCCCAACAACCAATTCTACTGAATATCTGACCTAGTACATGTATTTTAGCAACACTGTCCAGGTGATTCCGGTTCACATCCCTGGTTAAGAACCACTGGATCGGTTACTCTTTAACAATTTAACGGTAATAGTCATGCCTGGCCTGAGACCAGGCAACAGCTGTGATGAGGACTTCTTGAGTTGAGGCCTATGAGTCAAACAAGCAGTCTGATTCCTTATAGTAAAAACAGGAGGCGTCTTCAGTGAGATACTTACCCCTGAGCATCTGATACACAAAGCCTTCTGTTAAGTTGCTAAAACCCAGCCTATACCAGGAGTTAATTACGAAAACCACATTCCAATATACTACGTATCACTTAGGTATACATTATAGGACATATTATCATATTTCATTGATTTGAAGACACATTTTTTCACACATTAACATCTCTGAAATCAAAATGCATTTTACAGTTGATGGAGTCTCACCATTTAATTTGCAACTTTTTTCTTGCTCATATCAAAAAATAGTGGTGTGTCTCACAATGATGGCACCTTCGAGTGGATGAAATATGGTATACAGAGTATTTTTATATGTCACCTTTTAATATACTTTATCATTTACTTTATTTATTGCTGATTTCCTACATTAGAATGGAAACTCCATGAGGACAGGGATTTTGTTTGCTTTATTGTTGCTGCTATTGTATCCCCAGCGTCTAGAACAGTGTCTGGTGATTTATGCCTGTGATAAATATTTGCTGTATGGAGGAACATTTAAATAAAACATAGTAGTGGCTTTTATTCTAACAAACAGGGATACCTGCACAGGGGAAAAGAAACGGAGAAATATCTGCATCTGGAATATCCAGGCTTTGTGGGAAAAGGTCAGCCCCAACCATGGGCCAGGTGAACCCTGGCCTAACTCGAGTTACTCACAGTATAAAGGGAGAGGCAGATGTTAACAAACCCAACCCAGACAGATGCTCTGGGAGCACATGGGAAGCAGCCACCAAGTGGAGCAGCCTGGTGGAGTCAAGTCTACGGGAAGAGTAGGAGTTCTCTGTGTGGTGGAAGGAGATAGAAACTCACAGAAGTAGGAAACAGCTTTGCGTGCTTGGGGAATGGCAAGTAGCCTGCACCTGGAGTAGGCCTTGAAGGTGGAAGCTAGAATCGGAGGCAAGCAAGGCCGAGGACTCTGGATGCCTGGCCTGGGTGTGGAGATGGGGGACCCCAGGGGGTGCTGGGCAAGGAAGGCCGGTGGTTACCTGTAAGTTCCTGTAGTGGATAGCACTCCGACAGTGGCTCATCTTTGCCATCTCCTCGCTCGTGTAGAACAGCCCACACAGCTTGCAATAAAACCCAGTTCTGGGAACCACGAACTCCACCCCTGGGGAGGGACAGGGGATGGACAGACAGGCATTAGAAAGGCGTGGGAGGCCCTGGTGTCCCACCAGCCATCAGTGGAAATGGGAGCAAATGAGCTCCACCCCTCACTTGCTGTTGACTTTGGCTGGTTACCTAGCTTCTCCAAGCTTCGGTTTCCTCATTTGCAAAACAGTCACAAAGAGACAAGCGCCTACTTCATTCACAAGTGCTTGTGACAGCAGGAGATGTCTCCCCGCAGTGTGGCGAGTACCTAGCAATCACATACTCTGCAACTGGCCTTTGGGAATCCCAGTCCAGGCCCTCCTACTATTAGCCTGCTTCCAGGAAAAGAGGGAGGAGGGAGGGTTCTGACATTCCTGACATTTCACTTGTTGGATTTCATTTCTCCACACTGTACCTCTCTCTGCAGCTATTGTGACCAGGACTCTGGAAGAATTCTCTCAGTTTTGTTTGCTTATTTTAGAATTACGTTCATTAAAGAAAAAATTTAAAATGAATAAAAGTGAGGAAAAAAAGTCACCCAGAGTCACTCCAATCCAAATATTTCTTCCACACAATTTATCTATACGTAGGGCCAGGTAGGTTATTTATTTATTTTTGGCAGTTTTAATCATACCCTAAATGCAATTTTGTATCCTCCCTTTTTCATGTAATGTTATAGCATGAACATTCTTCCACCTTTCTCCAGGCTTTATATCTGAGCCATCAATTAATAGCATTTCATTTGAGATTTATCAAATATCAGTCCCAGAATTCTGGGAGGCCTTTTGACTCCAAGGGAAGGAAACAATGGCCCCATAGTCATAGGGAAATGACAATGTCACAACCAGAGGATTCATCTTTGAAGGGATGGTGGCCACCTGGCCTCCACGAAGGTGTATCAGGGGTCATGGTTCTCCTCTTGAAGACATGGTCGGTCAGCAGAGTAGAAAGAGCCCTGGTCTGAGGGGGTCTAGGCCAGACGCTAAGAACTTATGTAACCTGGGAGAGTCAGCTGAACCACTCCTTGGGCTCGGTTTCCTCACCCAAAAATGGAGTTAAGAAGAACACAAGCCCTGCTTAGTAGGCACCTGACTGTGAAGCTCCAGCCAAAGCACAGGGGTGTGAGGCTGTGAAAAGCAGGGCCCATCATGCAACTAAACGAGGGGGGCTGATGCTCAGAATGCCCAGATCCCACCTGCAGGCCAGGACATCCCCTGTGTGTGAGCAGGAACACGCAGCTGGGCTGGGCTGCTTCCCCCTGCTCTGCTGGGGGTGGGCAATGGCCAGAAATCTGGCCACACTGGGTAGAAGGAGAGAGGGGGCCTGGAGTGGCGCAGATGGGGGGGACAGCAAATTCTCACTGGGAGGAACACGGGATGGTGGCTCCTGCAAGGTGCTACACGACCCACCACAAGTCCAGCTCCTCCTCTTCCTTCACTTTCCTCCTCCCACCTCCCAGGACACTGAGCTGAACGCCTAGAAGACCCTGTCATAGAGAAGCAGCCTAGACTTGTAATTAGAATTTCTTTTTTCCATTTTAAAAAAAGCTACTTATCAACTTGAAGGGCAGCTCTGAGGGAGGATGGAAGGAGGAAGGGAGGCCGGGGGGCCTGCCCTCGCCTGCAGCCTGCCCTGACTGGTCGCTGGGCTGTGGTCTGGGGCCTGAGGCGGCCTCCTCGGCATGGTTTTCTTCAACTGCCACGTAGCATGCCGCGTGCCGTGCCCCAGCAGCCGGCAGCAGCCCTCAGAAGTGAGGGGCCTCACTCGGACGCAGCTGCCCAGAGGGAGGCTGAGTGTCCTTCCCCTCCTCTCTGCAAAGGGTGGAAGAGTGGCCCCAGCTTGGCCTGTCAGTGGCCAGTTCTCCTTTCCACCTCCCGAGCAGGCCCTGGCTCCTGGCTGTTGCTGGCAAGGGTGCATTCAGCAAAGCCTGCCTTCTTCTTCTGTTGCTGCAAAATAGTTTTCTGCTGGCTTCCGCTCTGCAGGGAGCTGAGGCCCACACAATACAGGAGAGAGGCCACTGGGAGAGGAGATACCCCCCCAGTGGGCTTCGAGAGGACGGAGAGCTGCACCCTCCGTCCCTTCCCAGACACAGGATCGGTCCCTGGGGGGCACCAGGAAAGTAGCCCTGGGGTTTTCACTGAAGACCCGGCTGAGGCCTCTCAGGCCCTGTCCTGGGGCCCCCCAGAAGGGGTGCAGCTGCCCCAGGAGCTACCTCAGAGCCTGAAGCGGGGACCGAGGTGGCAGCTGCAGCCCCTTTCAACCAAAGCTGCCATCTGTGAAGTTCTGGGCAAGATTTCACCTGAACAAAGGCTTCTACTGCCAGACAAAAAGAACCTTGGAAGCCACGCTTTAGTGGAGAGAAAATGGAGTTTAGAGTCAGGCCTAACTCTCTTACTTATGCTGTGTGACCTCAGGCACACTACTTAACCTCTCTGAGATTAGCTTCCTCATCTGTAAAATAGGAATAATACCACAATTGGTGTTATGAGGAAACACCTATTATTTTGCCTGGTGCTCAAAACATATTAGTTTGACATGTGTTAAATATTTCTTCACAGAAGCCAACTGCCTAAATGTTAACCTTCTAACCCTAACCCCCCAACCTTTCCCCAAGGCCGCCTGGAGAACCCGGCTCCACAGTCTGGCAGCAACTTTCTTCCCTGGCCCTGCCGAGTGGGTTTGGGCAGTACCAGGCAGCCACAAGACGGCACTGGGGAAAGAGAAGCCTGGGCAGGGAGAATCCCCAAAGGGCTGGCAACTCACCCCAGAATGACCTGGGGGTGCTGCAGGCACCACAGTGCCCACACTACCACTGAGGACGCCTCAGGAACGTGAAGGTGACATGAAGCAGCAGCATCAAGAACCACTGCCATGGCCCTGATGTGTTCTGGAGCTACCTGGTCCTCCCATTTTTCAGACTCTATTACGATCATTAAAGCTGCATTTGCCTTCTAATAATAGCTCCTGGCACGGGGTAATTATAACTCTGTCATCCTAGTAAAGCCTGGGATGGATAGAGGAGGGATTCATGCTTTGCAGGCGACGCTGTTTGGTCTGGGTAAGAGCAGGCCTTGGCAGGCTCGTGCTGGCAAGGGTCATGAAGAGCTGGCCTGCATCACACGGCCAGTGCCCTTCCCCAACCGTGCCCACCCTCAGTCCCTGAGCAATGGCAGCGGCCTCCCTTTCTTCCCAATGGGGTGCCCAGTCCTTGGCACCCCTCATCTCACCTCCCTGCTCTCCACAGGGACAAAGCCTAAAAATTGTCTCTCACCTCCCTAGAAGTTTCTCTGCCGGTAGTGACCAGTCCTGGAGGGTGAGTGAAAGGTTATGAGCTCCAGTGAGAGGATGCATAGCAGGTCTCAATAAATATTTCACAAATGAATAATAACAATAGACAACCCTTATTAAGTATCTCCTACTGGAAGGCACTAAGACCTTACAAGTATTTGTTCATTTAATCCTCAAAATAACTCTACGTAGTAGACTTCTATTACTATCCCTGATATACAGATGGAGAAATCCAAGCAGAGAGGTTCAATAAGTTGCCTTTTGTCACTCAGCCAGCAAGTATTAGAGAGGGGATTTAAGCCCAGGGAATCAGACTCCACAGTCTGTGCTCTTAACTTCTGCACACAAATTGCCTTTCCTACACTGTGCTGCTGCTTGAATTGGAGGAACAGGAGAGAAGAGTGGTCTGAGATCAGAAATCCTGAGTTCTAACCTGACCTCCCTGTCTCATGTTGGGTAAGTCCCTGGACTTCAGTTTCCCCACCTGTCAAATGCAGAAAATAGTACCATACACGTCCCCCGGGGACCAAAGAGATAATGGTCTCAAAGCTAACCGAAGACTACAAACAAGTGTAATCTGTAAAAGCCTGGAACAGAAAATGACCCAAATATCCATCAACAGGTAGATGAAAAACAGAATGTGGTATATGCACATCCACAATGCAACACTCCTTAACTATTAAAAAAAAAAAAGAACTATTCATATACCCAACAACACAGATGAATTTCAGTTGTGCTGAGTGAAAGAAGCCAGACCAGTGCATGCTATATAATGCCCGTTACATAAAACTCTAGAAAATGCAAACTAATAGTTAGTGACAGAAAGAAGATGAGTGGTTCCCTGAGGATTGAGGTGTCGGGAGGGAGAGATTACAAAGGAGATTGAGGACATTTGGGGGGGGTGATGAACATGTTCATTATCTGGATTGTGGTGATGTTCTCACAGGTATATACATAGGCAGAACTTTTCAAACTGTGCACTTTATGTGCACTTCACTGTGCATCAATTATACCTCAATGCAGATGTTTTTAAAAAACAAAATGAGACACCATTTTCCTACTAAGAGGTTGGCAAAGATTAAAAAGTGCTAACCTCCAACGTTGTCAAGGAGGTGGAGAATGGGAACTCTCACTCAAGGCAGCAGTGAAAACTGGTGTCATCTTTTTGGAGTGTAATTTAGCAGCAATTATGAAAATTTAAAATGCAAATACACGACCCTCCCGGCTAGGACGCTGTCCCGCAGAAACACTGGAACGCACACAAAGGTAACTGAACAGGCAAGTAGGGAAGGCAGCAGAGGATGGGGGGTAGGAACACAGCTCTAGACTTAGACTACTAGGGTTCAAATCCTGACTCTGCTCTTTGCCAGTCATTAGCTTTGTGACTCTGCATCTCAGATTTCTTATCTGTAAAACAGGGATAAAAATACCACTTCCCTCATAAGTGTTTGGAGAGGGTTAAATGAGATAATGCATGCAAAGCAGTAGGATTGGTGCTTCCCCGGTGAATGTTCCCAATAAAAGCTTAGCTATCATAGCATTTTTCACAATGGAAAAAAAAAAAATAGAAGACAATCTAAATGTTAACCAGTAGAGGAAAGGATCAGTAATTTATGGCATAGCTTTTCAGCTGGAATATTTGCAGTGGTTAAAAAGAATGTGCCCTCTATGTGCTGACATGAAAAGATGTCTAAGACCTGCTGTAAAGTGAAAAAAAGCAAATTGCAGAACATTATATGTATAGTGTGATCCTATTTTTGTGGCAGAAAAACTATCTGTGGGCATGACAGTGGCTACCTCTGGAGGCTAGGGAGAAACTGGAAGGAAGAGATAAGACCTTTAATTTTGACTTTATATGGTTCTCATTTTTTGGAATTTGTTACAATAATCTTTCACATCTTCTATAATGACAAACGGTAATAAAAAGACACAAATTATAAGGTAGCAGAATTTATTCTTAATTTTTGCTTGTATCAATTAGATTGCAAGTTCTTGGATGACAAGAGACTTGTGTTACATTTCTTGGTTCCTCCAGAGAACCTAGCACAGCGCCGTGTTATCCAGTAAGTATCTGCCAACTGAATGAATGGGTGAAGGACCCCTCCCTGCCACTGCAAGGCAGCCGTTGCAACTGTTTTCCAGGGTTAAACACCCAGGGTCATCTCAGTTCATTCTAAGGTCAGTATTTCTTTCTTTTTTTTTTTTTTTTTTTTTTTGTTAGGTTTTGTCTTGGGAAATGCTGTGCAGCAAATTTATCCCTTAAAAAAACAAAAAAAGGAAGTGTGCTCTCCAAAACTGACTCTACAAAAATGATACACTTGGAGGAAAGAAATAGTAAGAGATTTTTTTTTAAAAGGAGAAGAACAAAAAAAAGAAAAACTTGGAAGGAAAGAGTGAGCCTCCATGCTGACTAGCCCCTCCCTGGCTGGGCAGACACGTGGTCATCAGTCATCAGATGACCGATGCTTTTCACGCTTCCTTGTGACACTTTCCCAAGTGACACTTTCCCAAGCTCTCTTTCTGAGCAGCTGCTACTACTGCTTTATCTCATGGCTTTCCAACTTTTCAGAGCTAATGCAAAGACTCAAAGATGATGTAAGCTGGAGTGGGAGTCGCTGGGTTAATGATGGTGTCAGAATCTCCCAGGAAACTTTCTCAAAGTACCTTTACTCCCTACCCTGAAATTCTGCTTAACTCTCTTCTTTGAAAACGTGTCCTAGGTGATTCTGTGAGTAAACTCCCTCCCTGCCCCAACTCCAACAATTCCACCATTGAAAAAATACCGATCTGGTCCAATTCCATATTACAGATGAGGAAACTAAGGCTCAAGAAAGAGTATGACTTGTCTGAAGGCACAGGGTGACCCATAAATGGAATAGGAAAGACAGGCCCCAGGTCTCTCTCTGTTCAATGCTCCCTCTATCAATTATCAAGGGTCTGCCCCAAACAATCTATTCAGCATCATTGCCTCAGAAAAGCTGGTCCTTTAAAGAGAACAAATGTAGCATTGTTCTGGAAAGGGCCAGGCAAGGAAAGGCTGCGGCAATGAGAAGTAGCAGAAGAGGTTCCTTTCTGTTGACTTTATGGAGGCTATTGGACCTCTGCTTCCCTGCCTGAATAAGGGCTGGACTTAAAGGCTCTGTGTCATCAAGAATAAAGCATTCTCTGACAGGAAAAATAGGCCTCTGGGTCCCAGGGCAGTGCTGTTCAAGGCCTAATCTCATGGAGTGTCTGGTCTAGTATGGGAGATAGAAGTTGCAAGAAACTTTAAAGTTGCACTGTGCAGATGTAGGTTATTGCATCATACATTAAAAATGACAATGACAACAAAATGATAGAAAGCCCTCTCAAGCTCTTAGATGTTGCTGTGGAACTTTCACTTCCTGGAGCTGTATTTCAGGAAGGACCATGTATTTCACCTACCTAGAGGAATGCTAAGTTCACTGAACACATCCTCCGGTTCCCAGGAAGGCAAAGCAAGGGGCTGTTTCAGTTCCACTTCAGCATATTCTGGTGATCTCACATCCAGAGATTTCATTTCCACGTACCTGGAGTTTTCTGCAAAACATGAGCCAAGGCAAAGAAACAGTGAAACACAACATGCCTCAAAGAGTCCCTGCAATTCAATTCCCTGCACTGTATGATTACGGATTGTCCCTTGGACTGCTTAATCACATGAGGCTGGGGCAATGACTGCTAATTAGAACCAAAGCACTATAATTAAGAGCTTTTTCCACTGCCAAAAGAATGCCACACACAACAAAACTTGGCAAATCTTTGCATTTGGTCCAGGGGGGCATGGGCTGCTGAGGCCTTCGCCTGGGATGATCTACCCCTGTCCCCTGTCTTCCAATTCAGTATCATTCCAGCTCTGCGGGCAGAGGAATTATTGACGGGCAAAAATTGTGCTGACGTCCACTGAGGCTGGCAAAAAGGCAATGCCATTCTCACCCAAGCTTGTCAAGCAGTGTTATTAAATATGAACCAAACACTGGGTAAGCTAATAAGCCACTAACACCAGCTCATGTTGAGACCTATACTGCAAATAAAAGAGGTTCACTCAGAGTCAGGTGAAAATTTCATTCCTCCTTTATATTTGCCTTCTCCAGGCAGAGTCTGAGCCTCAGTGTTTCTCTAGCAACAAGAAGGCAATGCATGGCAGGGTTTCCATGGAGATTCAGATCAACGCAAGTGGAAAACAGCTCAGGTCAGCTTGACATGGAGGAAAGCCCAGGCCTCCAGGTTACCTAACAGCCTGTGCCACCCACAGGGCTCTGGGTTGAAACATTATTTTTAAGCCCTTCCTCTATCATTTCTGCCCCTTGCCTCTTACTTTAACTTCTGGTATGCTGCAGGCTTTCTGCAAAGTGAATTTCTAATTATTTACACAGTGAGAATCTTAAGGGCTACTCTCCCTCCCTACCCCCATAGCCCTTGCTGGATCTTAGTTTCCACTTGGCAGAGAAGACGGGGCTTAGCCTATTTTAAACTCTGTCTTTCATGATGTCACAGCGCCGGGCACAGACACAACATCACCTCCAAAGGAGGTGGAGGAGAGCCTGGGACAGATCTCGTATCACTGTCAGACCCTGGAAAAAAATGGGTCTGAGGTAGCAAGAAGGGGAATGCCTTGGGAGCCCCTGTTCCTCCTTGTCCACTCCTTTCCTGCCTCCCACACCCCTGCCCCATCACAGAAATAACAGCCTGGGTGGTCCTCCTCCGCAGCCTGTGACAGGCCCCTTCTGATATGTTTTTGCTGATAACTCAAGCTAATTTTAGTTGTCCAAGCCCATCTGGGATCCTGTAAATGCAGAGAAGTCTCCTATCTGAGTTTCTCAGAAAACATGCGGCCACCTATCTGATTTCTTTTGCACCATTTGCCTAAAAGCTCTAACAGTTTAACCAGGCTTTTAGAGGCTTGCCTCTGCTACTAAATTACTTTCTGCACCAGCTTTGATGCTAGCTGAAACCTTCCTTATGTTCCTTCCAGCCTGCACATGCCCGTACTTCGTTAGGTGCACAGGGGTCCAATCAACCCCACCACCCAGGAGAAAAGGGGAGGTAGTTACCGGGGGTCAACACTCCTTGGCAAGCCTGGCTTTGGAGGTCGGTTTCGGTGGGGGGGCTGGCTTTCTCCTCCAGGGGGCTGCCTTCACGAGCCCCATCTTCAGGGGTCCCCCTGGTCCTGCAGTCATCGAGAAATGGGCTAGGCTGCCGGGCCCTCTCCTCTGCTGGCTTGGGGGAAGACATTTGCGGGACTACAGGGGCCAGATGAACATCTGAGCTCTCCACTCCCTTTGCCTCCTTCTCGTAGCAATGTGAATCCTCCAGGGAGAGGCCCGTCTCGCTTTCAGCTGGCTTCCGCTCAGCATCCAGATTTAGGCCAGGCATTGCTACGTCCATGTCACTGGGACAGCTCGTGGAAACAGGGGGCAGTTCTCTGGGTGATGTGAGGCTGATTTCTGCAGCCCCATTCCCCATGGCCTTGGCTCCTTCCTTGGTGAAATCTAAGGCAGTCGTCACACAGGGACATATTTCTGGGCAGATATCATCTTTCTGGTCAATGTGGACAATTTCTTCCAGCTCTGGGATGTCCGGTTCCATGATAAAATCTTCTTCCTCCCCGACCTCGTCCACTGTGACCAGCTCCTCCATGTTCGTGGGATACCAGCTCTCCCCCTCTGCCTCACTTCCACTCTCCCAGTCTTGCTCCTGTGTGAAAACACAGAACAGAGGTCAGAGGGTGGCTGAGAGCATCCAAACAGAAGGCACAAACCCTGACCATAAGGACCCCTCAAACCAGAAAGATCCTGAGCATTCTCACCTCTACCTGGGAACAATCAGTGGGTGATTACTGTGAGCCACTCAAGTCCCACACCACTGACTCATCCTTAGGGTGATGCTCAAAACGGCACAGGATTTGGAGTAAGCCCTAATGCTTAATCTACCATGTTCAAAGTGAAGCACAGAATTTCAACCCCTGGTGGATAATAGGTGCTCAATAAATAGTTTTGGACTGAATAAGTTATAAACTTTCAATTTTTACTGGAGCTATTTCCTTGTATGTGGGGCATTGCTATATGTTACTGCAGCAAAGTCCCTCACAAAATTCCCCCAAGAACCCTCTGCCTGCAAGGGTACACTTCCATAGCCAAAGTTCCTACTAGGCCCCTCCTAAAACTTTCCTCTTGGCGTTCCCTGCAGCCCACAGACTCTGCAGACAGATTTAGGAGATCAGCTTCCCTGCCGGCGATACCCATCTCGCCTGACCGGAAAGGCATGAAGCTGGCCACGTTCCAAGGACATTTCTTTTTACTGTGGCAGCCCCAGCCCAGGAGGACTGTAACTGGGTTTTTCATTTTGATTAAGTAAAATAAGCTTTACAAGCACAGTAGATGTCTCGTTAATCCTTGGGTCTGGGCCTGCCAAGGTCAGGGCCCCAGCTCGAATACCCGAAGCAGCATCTCCCCAACCCCCAAGGGACCTGTCTATTTTGGGAGTCTGGCTCTGAAGCCTGAGTCTTTCTTTGGGCACATGCTTTCTCTCAGGAGCACTGCCAAGTTGCTGGAGAGTGAGGCAGAGCCCAGGCTCGTGGGTAAAGATCTTCTCAACAAATATTGCCTAAGGATCCCATGCAAAGCCATTCCTCCAAGAAATGCTAGGAGGACTGGTTCATTCATGGAACCACCAGTGGAGTCTCAGACATAGTCCATGCAGCAGCATATCGCCAGGCAGGATGGGGACTCAGTCCCTGATGGCTGAAGGGCAGATGTGGCTACACTGCCAGAATCTGAAAGAAATTTTACCTTCTTTGTCCCTGTGTTTTCCGGATCAGAGGACTCTGTTTCTTTCTCCTGTCTGCCTACTGACTGGGGGCTTTCTTCCATGCCCTCCTGTTCCTCTTTTCCAGCCTTATCAAAGGAAGAACAGAACAAACCAAATCAACAGTGAGCAGTGACTGGGAAAAGAGAAAAAGAATGATATCAGGCACAGGTAACGGTTGTCAGGTGTGTTTCACATAATTTCCTTTATCCTCCCAGAGCCCCTCGAAGGCAGCTGCTATTATTATCTTCATTTTATAGATTAGAAAACTGAGGCTCAGAGAGGTTAAGTAACTTGCTCATGGTCACACAGACAAATAGAGGCAGAGAAATGTTCTTGAAGTCTGATGTCTTTAGGGGGCAGAAATCCTTGGCAAACTGGGTATTTTTTGCAGTGAGGATGAGTAGAAGAAGCCAAGGGTGGACTGAACCAGGCAGGCCCAGTCCCTGGGGTTAACTATCATGGTGACATTTCCCCAACAGACTCATCTTGGCCATAAAAAAAAGAAATCATCCAGGCCACGTAATCACCCAGGAAGGCACCCAATTAGTGCCTTCTCACCTTCTTTTGCCCTATCTCCGTCCTAGAGCTACTCCCTTCCCTTCCTCCTTCCTTCTATTCCCTCCCCCAAATTAAGTCTCTCACTGTAGCGCCCTGTGAAATTGAACAACTGGAAGCAGGTGTTTGGTTTGGAAATTAGTGCCTCTAACTAGCCTTTCGCACATGGGTCAGCAGGGGTTAGATCACAGGCCAAATCTGACCTGCTGCCTCTTTTTATACAGCCTGTGAGCTCAGAATGGATTTTACAATTTTAAACAGTTAAATTTTAAGTGATAAGAGAACTGCCTACATAAAATCCTCAGTTTTGCCTCTTGGCCCACATAGGCTAAAATATTTACTATCTGGTCCTTTGCAGAAAAAGTTGCCAACCTCCACTTTAGAAGATTCTGGGGGACATTCTCCCAGGACTTAACCTTTGGCCACCACATCAATGACTACTCCTAGGCTTCCTCGGGGACAAGTTGCATTTCTCAACATTTTTGGCTGACTTGGTTTAAACTCGACTTCCAATTTCTTACAACCAGACACACCCCCTTTACTGACAAGGAGCCAGCTGGCGCAGAAGCTCAGGGCTGACTGGTTTAACCAGTTATTACCGGGCGGGGACAGACAGTTCAAATCCTCAAGTCCTTTCTCTTTCCAGTGTTTGGTGTGGAAGATTCCACCAAAAGTTGCGTTCAAGTCTTCTGAGCTAACCTTCGTGGAAAGCAGCTATAAATACCTTTTTAGCTATTGTAGCTTCTGCCAACAGGTGACCACTTTTCTTTATTTTTATCTCCCTGAATCAATTATCCATGGCCCTCCCTTGTCAAAATAAATAATCCTTACCCTTCCCAAGTACTTCCTGTACTTGGTCCACTCCTAAACCAACACAGTAAAGGGACCCCCTCCAGTTCAAACTGGGAGAGGCAGGGAGAGCTGAGCTGGAAGCCCCGCACCAGGCAGACCCCTGCTCTTCCTCTCTGCAGACAAAGGAAACAGGGCAATGCCTTTCAGAGCTTCCTTTGCCCTGGGATTACTTTCAAATGGGAGCAGCAGCCTATGGGAAACAGACCAATGCACCCAGCTGCCCACACCAGCCCACAGACTGAGATACTAGGTGCCAACTGCTGCAAGCAGGGCTCTGCCACTGCAGGGCCCGGGCTACTGCTAAAGCACCTCCAAACTGGTCTCCCACTTCTGCTTTGTAACCTCCCCAAAATCTATTCCCCCCAAGGCAATCAAGAATAATCATCCCAAAATGCAAAAGCTATCACATCTTTACTGTATTCTCTGGCTTAAATATTTAATTTGCTTCCCCCCGCACTTAGGATAAAGACAAGCATCTTTCACCTGCCTACAAGGCCCTGTGTGATGATGCCCTGTTGGCAAATCAGCCTCACCTCCTGTCACCCTGACCCCAGCTGTCTCTGTTCCAGCAACACTGGGGCACTGGAGCCACACACAGGCTCTTGCACATGCCGATCCCTCTGTCTGCTCGCCTTCCTTTTCACCCGGTAAATATACTCACCACACTTCCAAATCTCGATAGTCACATCCTAACCCAGGGAAGCGTCGGATTCATTACATGCACTGACAGCCTGTGTACCTCCATCTCCTTAGCACTCAGCACCCACACTCTTCTGTTCATCTGAGGAATCACTGCATCAGCATGTCTCTCCACCAGGCCATGAGCTCCATGAGACCAGGGTCGTCTGAATGTCACTCACAACTGTAGCCCCAGCGCTAGGTGCTCCATGGATATTGCTCAATAAAAGAATGGAATTGGTGGAAGCAGGGGGGTGAAAACAAGTTGGCACCTGCCTCCCTGCACGCGCGGGTCTCGTCTGGGCTCTGCACTGAGCACAAGCGGTTTCTCTATTTCTTCCTCTTATGGATTGGTTATACTAAAGGTTACATTCTGGGGGCCTCTGGGCTACATCTGGCCACAGACATGTTTTGGTCTATCCTGGACTTTGCTGACAGCGAGTGCACGCATTCTACACGGCAGCTGCAGAATGGAGCTGAGTGGTGGCTGGTGACAGGCCCCACTTCCTTGGTCTGCCAGGGTCCATCCTGCTTACCTGGTTCTACTTGTCACCTGCCTGGCTTCCCTTCCCTAGGTATCTGGGTCTGTAACTTTGGTCCCCACTTCCAGTAAGATGGAGGAATGTTTCTTTCTTATGTTTTCCTTATTTGTGACTTGATTTCTTTCCTCCTTCTCATGGTCCTGTGGTCAGGGCTAGGTTTCATGTATGGCCTCAGCCACTCGTGACCGCTGAGCAGACACACACTGACTTCTCCACCATGGGCACTTTCTCCAGAAATCTCAGAGGGTTTTTAATGAGCACAAGGTCATTAAAATGCTGCAACAACCTTGTGATCACACCCATTTTACAAACAAGAAAATTGAGGCACAGAAGAACAGGGTGTGACCTGGTTCTCAGAAGCCAGGCCTTTGCCTCGAGAGTCTGGGTTCAGGCACTCATTCCTTCAACAGATACTTTTTGAACGCCCACTCTGTGCCAAGCCCTCCTCTAGGGACTGGGGACAGAGCGGCAGACAAAACTTCCTGCCGCACGGAAGTTAGGAGGGTGGGGAAGGGAGATAAGTAGGTTGGGGTGTTGAACTTGCACTCAGTGCCAGCGATAAACGTGTGGAGAATGAGGCCATAAGCAGGTTCTCTGGGGACTCCACGGCAGGGGAACACACGTAAAGGCCCTGTGGGTATATGAGAACAGCAAGGACCCCGTCCTCAGCCCTGCTGCCTTCTTCCCAAGTACAGTCACCGCCTGTTATCTGACTCTGGGGACAGCCCAGTGGGGATCTGGGTTTTTCTTGAGCTCACAGCACAGAGTTTAAGAACAGTACAAAAAACTCTGTTCTGCTGTTATTCCAACACACAGAGTTGGGCTGTCTGGCTCCAAACCCACAGAAACAATCTGTGGGGGACCTCAACAAGTCCCCACTGACCCTACTCTAGGGCTGTAAGAGGCAAACCCAATTCAAGGGACAGAATTGAGGGGACACCCATGGGGCTTTCTGGGAATCTTTTTCCATCAGGGGCTCTTGGGATGACCCATAGCGCGTGTCACCTTAAATGGACAATGTTATACACCAGTGACAGCAGGGTGGGTAAACAGTAGGGGAAATGAGGTTACCAAAGAAGAAAGTCAGAGTGTGGGCAGGTTGCGAGGGGGCAGCCTTACCCCTTGGCCTTGGGGGACAGAGGGTGGCAGACTGGCAGTACACATACGAGGGCCACTTGAGCCCCTGCCTACTCCTGCTCTCTGCCCTTCCATGCCTTTCCTTGAGGCACTGAACCATCACCAGTCACCTCCAAGCAAATACCCACTGGTTCACCAGGTCTTCCAGATCCAACTCAAGTCCTTAGGGAGGCACCCAAGGTCTTTCACGAGCTCACCCCACCCACATCCCTAACCTCATTTCTCTCCTGCATGCCCCACCCCCCATACACACACACCAGTTGGGAAAAACTGTGGCAGAATTTGTAATGGGAGAGAAGATTACTGAGTGTCCTTTTGAAGCAATGCCGGGCTCTTGTCTAGCACATCTTTCCAGGGTATCTGATTCTACAGGGGCCTGCATCTTTCATTGTCTTGAACTGAGCCGTTTTACACCTCTATAAGTTGCAGAAAACTGATGGGGGGGTGGTAATACAAATGATTCTTGTTCATAGAGATGCAAATGAATTTCATCTGCTGGAGATGCAACTGCGTCCCTGCCCCCTGCAGAAGGGGCCACTTCTACATCTCTTTGCAAAGTCACTCAGCATTCCTGATCGTCTATGTATGTTGCCTGCTCTTTACATTCTCCTTTGAGCTGTATTCTACATCTTATGATTCCCTCATTAATTAATGAGTTGAATAAAAGCTTTGACATGTGTTCATTATATGTTGCATCAGAATCACAATTTTACTTTTTAAAAAAACATTATCCTTTACTATGCCCTGAAGGTGCAGCCACACGGAGTATTGCCAGGTTTTTCAAAACAGTCTTTCTTTTTCATTTCACCCTTGCTGCTGCTTCTACTGAGAATCCCAAACTGCTTGTTTCCCATTTTCAATACCCAGCTGAAATGTCACCTCCTCTGTGCAGCTGTCCTCTCGCTGTGTAGAATTAATAGTTGCCCACAGAGAAGCTCACCCTCTGTAAATTCCCATTGTATGCAAATTATTTTTATAGGTCTCTTTCCACCATTAGACCTTGGTCTCTGCCATAACATGGACCATGTCCTATTCACCTTTGGACACCAGCTGGCAAAGTGGCATTCCACCCATGCATGTGGGAATGAACGCTGAAGTAGTAGCCAAAAGAATGACTCTTCAGAGTTCATGGAGTTGAGAATTGGGCTCCTTATTTAGACTTAGTAATTGTCACCAACTCTTGGATCAGGATGACTAGAAGATATACGATTTGCATGGAGGATTTAAAAAATTAGGTTCCTTATGCAGACCCCCCAAACCTTGACTATCCCACCTCTACTTATCAGGAGACTCTGGCAAGAAGGAAGTGTAAGCCACATTGGAACATAAACCTGGAACCAGAGTCCACCTCATGAACCCTGTGTGAACAGAAGTAATGCAGCAGGTCTAAAGCCTTTCAGACGCTTGGGCGAAGGTGCCGGCCAATCACCACACATTTTTGTTAAAGCGGAGGTGAAATGTGGTGGACAGTGTCTACAGAAACAGCCCAAGCCCGGGGCACCCAGTATAATTTAGTGGGTGGCTGCTTCTCCTTCACCACCTCTCGTTGGAGCTCCAGGATTGGTAGATGCTTTTGGCAGGAGAGAGGATGGAGTGGACCAAGGATCTAATCTCCCTTGGCAGACTCTGTGCGTGCAAACACCTCAGGGCCATTCCCCATGGACAAACAGGACTACAGAAGGCCATCTCATTGTGTGCCCCTCTAACTTCCAGTAAAGGCAAGAAGGTGCCATGGAATTTGGAGCCAGGACGCCTGTGTGTAATTCTGTCTCCGCCATTCCCTGACTGTGTGCCCTTGGGCAAATAATGTAAGTTCTCTGTGCCTCAGGTCCCTCACAGGGTTGCTGAGAGGATTAAATGATTTAATTGAAATAAAGCGTCTAGCACAGTGCCTGGCACATAGTAAACGGTGGACAAATACTCCTTCACTCGGTAAATGTTCACCATCATTATATTATCATCATTACTCTCCCTTGGGACCTGCCTCACCTTAACGATGAAGAGATTGCATCATTACCTCATTCTCTGCCACTTTTCTTTCTTTTCTATCATCAGCTCCTTCTTGGTCTCTATCAGGTCTCTTGGTTTTATTTTTCTCACTCTGCTTGGACTTGGTGCCCTCAGGGGTCCTAGCGACCTTTGGCCCCAGCCCGTCTTCCTTGCCTGAGTCATCGGGATGGGGGTGTCTGCTCTCCCACAGCCTGGCCTCGTCTTTCCTCCTGGGCCTCCCCGGGGCGTCCTGCGGCTGCTTCGGGTACTTGTCCGACTTGGCTTTGAGCTCTTTGCGGTAGTAGCTGTCTTCTCGGCCTTTGTAGCTGCACACAGAGTGCAGCGGGTTGGGGGACCCAGACCTCGGGTACCGTTCCCGGTGGCCCCTCCCTCCTTCTAGCCGCTCATCCAACTCGGCCTTGTCCAGTTGCCGGGGATGGTGTTTGCGGTCGTGCGCCCAGGGCTCCGTCCTGTCCCTCTTGTCGTCCCCGTTCTCCCTCCAGGGGGCTGTGTCTCGCTCCTCCTCCCTCCTGGCGTAGGGGGAGTGCTCCCACGAGTCCCGGCCGTTGCCCCAGTCAGCCCGGGAGGGGCCTGGAGGACTGTGGGAAGAGCTGCAGGAGGTGAAGCTCGGAGTATGGGACCGTGGGGAGAGGGACCGGCTCACTGGGCTGCGGGACCGTGGCCTTTCTGGGCCGTATCTGTGGGGGAGCCAAGGGGCAGGGTTTAGAAGCTGCACGCTGCCCACCCCGCCCCACCCAGATGCGGGTGCACGATCTCCCCTGCACACATACTGCATGTGTAACTGTGTGCACGCTTAACTCACAACTGTCCAGAACCACACGGAGGGTGGTCCAGGAGGACGCTCTGTCCTCCCTCCTGGCTTCTATGAGGAGCATTTTCCCCCAAGCCTCGTACTGGCCACCCTCTGCCCCTTTACTCATTCTGCTCCTGGAAACCAGGAAGAATAGCTGGATGGCTTTGGCTCAGCCCCCTCTTTCCTTCTCTTGGAGCTGAGCTGTGCTGGGGGTGGGGGGGAGCGGGCCTCTGACCCTCCTCCTGGGGTGTGCAGGGCGGGGGCGGGGGCAAGACCAGCCTTGTGGGTAAGGCCGCCTCGCCCTGGGGCAATCAGCCGGCCCCTCTCCTCAGGCCCCACTTCCCTCATTTATTTCTCATCTCAATTTGTTCAGCTCCTGGGCAGAGGAGAAGGATGTTCATTATTGGGGATTCCAATAATAAAGAATTAGGAAGGCATTTCAGGGTTGGAAAAGACTCTAGGACTCTGACCTGCTCCTGTCTGACATGAGGAAAGTGAAATCCAGAAAAGACCCCTGACCTGCCTAAGACGCAGAGCAAGACCTCCTAATCCCCTCCACCCTGATGCAGAGCGCAGGTGGCACGGTGTGGCTTTACATACATCTATTAAAAGCCCCAGTAACCACACTTTTTTAAAGAAAACAGACAAACAAATAAAAAATACAAATCCCAAGCCTGAACAGTTACATGTGAAGATATACACACATAAATACACATATACTATGAAGGCTGTTTGGTTATCAACTGAGTCAACTGAGTCAACTGAGTCAACAGGTCAACTGAGTCATATACCCGACATTCTAAAGAAATGAGCATTTTCCATTTGGCTCCCAAATACAGGAAAACCATGCAGCCCTCACTGACCCAGGGACACCTTGATGTGTCTTGCTAGGGCTGCCTGGACATCATGGAGGAAACAGCCTCTACGGTAAGGTTAGAGCGCCACGTGCGACAGTCCTGGGTAAGAACCACAGGGTGTGCGGCCAGGTGCCTACCCACTCCTGCTGCTTCCACCTTGTTCCTCCACAGGAACTGTCTCTGCAGGGGAGTGACCGTGGTCAACTTGTAGCCCCAGCTTGGCCTGGTCACAAACTTCAGTTGGAAGAAATGGGTTGAAAAACTAAATATATTCAATGTTCAGAGTGACTGTTCAAGGAATTGGGTTTTTTGGCTTTTTTTTTTTGGACCATCTACATTCTTTCTCCTACAACTATATTCAGCTCATGAAAAATCAAGAGGCAAAACAGAACTGAGGCAGAACAGAAGCCACACACACACACACACACACACTCTTTGAGGCTGTTTTCGTAGAGTGCAGACTTGCCCCAAAGGGCCAAGTATTAAGGGAAGCCCAGCATCTCACATTTTCCTGAGGTTAACCTGAACAGCACTTCCGGACTGGACCGGTGCTTTTCATGGGGGACATGGAAAGGTAGGGCCCAGAAGGGCAGACGCATGGGGCAGGAGCAAGGGCAGGGCACAGTGTGACTCAAATCACCCTAAGAATGAGAAACAGGAGTGTGTTCCAACTGCCCAGAACCAGCCCTGAGACTTAGGGCCCAGACCTCACCTGTCTGCTTCCCGGAACATGTCCCTCTCCCTCTGGGAATGGATGTCCTGGATGATAGCAGCCACGGTCTTCCCAGGTTTCTAGCAAAGTCAGAGAGATCACCATCAGATCAGAGATGGCCTTGCAAACACCAGAGGGAAGCAGCTCTGACTTAGATGGTTCATTGCCCCGTCTTTTGCGGGGAAGGAAAAAAGTGTAATCCAGGGGATGAGGAGTGTGTGTATAATGCTGACCAGGGGTACAGCTGACCGGTCCAGAGAACAGTGAGTGGTCCATCGAGCTGGGGAAGGAAGGAGCCTGGTGTTCACGTCCATGTGCTGGGAACAAGCAGCATTGGCTTATAATACCCAATTTCCACCTCCACCCAAATAAAAAAAAATTTAAAACATGAAAAAAAGGGAGGGAAGCACGAAGGGAGGGAAGGAAGGAAGGAAGTCAGGAAAGAAGGAGGCATTGTAAACTTGAAGAGATTTGAAGATCATTGAATGCAGCCTCCACCTTTTATATGTGGGGAAACTGAGACCCAGAGAGGTTGAGGCAGAATCTCTGCCCTGCATAGCTCCAGGGTCACCAGCCACATTGTGTTCCATGCAGATGGTGACCCCTGGAGTTGTGCTGGGTTAAGGGACGCATTCAAGGTCACAGAAGTGATTAACAGAATCAGGACCAGGCAACAGGCATCTTAACTGCAAGTTCCTTTCCTTCAACACCTTACTCCAGTGTGCTCATCCACAGGGGTCAGCTGATGCTCAAAGTAAACCTGTGAGCTGGGCAGCAAAGGCGGGAAGTCATGTTTCACACCTGAGAATGGCAGGTACCCAAAGGCTCCGCCCTGCCCAGAGGTCATTACATGGTGGCTGTGCCAGGACAGGACCAACTCTAGCCTCCAAATCCTAACCAAAGTCCTTTCCTAAACCCAGAATGGACATAGAATAACAGAAAAGTAAATAATAAATGATTAAGAAAAGAAATTCATGAGCACAAAAGGCAGGGCAGGGGCATCTTCCAAAAGACTATGCAGAATTCATCCATTCAACAAAAGCGTATAGAGCAGGGTGAATTTTATGGTATGTGAATTATATTGCAATAAAACTGATTTTTAAAAATAAACAATTCCAAAAACCCTAGGTCTATAATCTCAACTCTTGATCGAGTTTTTTAAGACATTGAATCAACTGCTCTTTTATCCTTGATTTTTTTCCATGTCATTTACAAAGAATCATGAAATCTTAAGAGCCATAAAACATTAAGTATCACCACATATCCCATTTTACAGATGGGATTCCGCCAGGACTGGAATGGTCTGAGTGCTCGGAGTGGCTTGGCTGCTTATCTGTTACTGTTGAGTTGAGGGTTGGCCTGGGAAGAACACAGGTAAAGGCAAGAAGGAAGGAGGAGCTGCCTGCGGCTTCAGGGTGCGAGGTCGGGGCTGGGACACAGATACAAGATGTTCAAGTCAGCTGGAGATGCAAAAAGAAAAGAAGTCAGGGAGGAGGCAGTGACTCCTACCCCTGCGCTTGGGAGGGAGTTGGCAGTCAACAAGCCAGACAATCCCCTGTTCAAGAAAAGGCCCAGGAACTTAGCACTGGGCAGGATGTCCACCCGAAAAGGCACCTCACAACTTTGACAAAGGGCCCTTACATCAAACTGGAGCTGTAGAGGTGGACCCTCTATAAGCCACCTAAAAATAACCAGATCACCCAAGACTTGCACAGGCAACCAGCAGCTCAACTGCTTATACAGGACCATAAGCAGAGCCCCAAGGCTGAGCCAAGGATGCTGGCTTGGGCAGAGAAGAAAGCTGCTGCCCAAAATGTCTCCTTCCTCCCCACCACCCCACTCCAGACCACCAGGCCTTCAGCCAGAGCTGTTCATCACTCCACTGGGGTAGAAGAAGGCAGCTTATTTGGAAGTGACTACACATAACGTGGATCTCACTGAGTAGGTCTTCTTCCTGCCTGCCTACCTTGGGCCACACAACGGAATCTGGCTACTATATCAACAAGGCAAAGGCTGGCTGGGGTGGCTGGTCCACAGAAAGACCCGCCACAGCACAGCCTCCATGCAGGCCAGCATGGGAGCAGTGGAGCTCGGGAAAGCTCGAGGGTGCCACAGGACCAAGTCTATGTGTTGAGACTTGCTGTCACCCAGGAGACCACATCCTGGGTCCCAAACCCGTGGCCTGTACTGCCAAGCTGGAATAAGCAAAGGCTAAAGAACATGCCCCCAAACTGGGATAAATGTACCATGACAACTTTTCAGAACATAAAAATAAAAATTCCCCAAGGAGGTTGGATGTGGACATTCTGTTGTAAAAAGAATCCCTAAGGTCCCAGTTTTCTTCTGTTTCTCTGGAACCTCACATCCTCCTGATTGTTCCTTCCAGCCCAGGCCCTGGAAAGCCCAGGGTGGGAGGAGGATGGCCTTGGCAGGGAGCAGCTAAGGTTTTTCATATTACCCAGGGCAGGGTGGGGGTGGGAGCAGATCAGGCCAATGTCAGAGGCAGAGGCATTCCCGGAGCTCTGGGTCCCTTCTGCACCTTGGTCATCACAGACAACATCCTTGGGCCCTTCCCCTTTGATGAGGGGCAGAGCAGACCAATCAGATACCACAGATGCAAACCTCCTCTAGTGACCCATGCAGTCCCCCGAGCTCAAAGAGGGATAGTTAGAGTGCTTCCCTGGGGGCTAGAAGAGCCTCTTGGCTTCAACATTCCCCTACGCCTTATTTTCCCAAGCACAGAACCTCCTCCTGTGGTCACTTCCAGCCCAGTGCCCTCTGCAGTGACTTCTATTCAGGTCCTGGGTCCCCAGTGAGGGGGCCCCAGGTGGTTGATCTTCATACAGCCAGCACAGAGCCTGGCATAGGACAGGTGCTCCACAATACCTGTCCTAAGATGAAAGGCTGGAGGGATGGAGGGATGTGGCTGCAGAGAACGAATATGACAGTTTGTGAATGCTACACTGGGGTAGCAATCACAGGCACTGTGACCCTTCTGAGGACGGTAGGGTCAGTCCTGCTGTTTTAAGTGGAAATTGAAAATTGTTTGGCACTCTCTGGACTGACTGCCAGCTGACATCTGAGAATGGGACAGAACTGGACAAAGATTTTCAAATAATAGAATTGACTTCTCAAAGCCCTAAGAAAATCCTCTCAACCTTCCTCTTGGGCTGTGGTTAAAGTGTAAAGGAGGCAGGTGGAACAAAGCTGTAATCAACTCAGAAAAATGGAAATAGGAGAGAATAGAGCAGGTCTATGATAAAATTCTGGGTACCTTTTTATTGTAGAAAATTCCAAACATACACAAAGGTAGAGAGAATGGTATATTGAACCGCCAAGAATCCATCACCCATCAACGATTCTCACCAATCTTGTTGCTTCTGTACTCCTCACCCTCTCTTCCCACCCCCTAGGTTATTTTAAAGCAAATCCCAGATGTCATATCTTTTCATCCATTCTATGATGACACTGATGTAGCTCAACAACCCCACAAGGGGCCATCCACAATGGTCACGGTCAACATGTGAGACAAGGGTGAGATTCCAAGCCCCATGAAGCCCTGAGAAAGTGCTGGCACACTGAGAGGGAAGTACCACAACTTGGAATGTCAACCCAGCAGGAGCAGCCCCAGCTCTGCCCCCAACTGGTGTGTCACCCAGGGTCAGGGCTTGTTGCCTGTGGGAGACTCACTTTTTCCACCTATAAAGGTGGCTTAATGAGGCCCATCTGGCATCCACCAAAAGCCTCAGAGCATGGCAGGCTACACCGATAAAAGTCACAGAGTGCTTGGCCAACACAAAGAGTCTCACGCCCTCTGACAGCTCCACAGCTGTTTTACATACCTCAAGAGTCCTGGGAAGACGCTGAAACCTTCCAGATGAGCTCAGAATTCATCCGAGTCAGATCCTATCAAAGCAGCCTTGACTGTTTTCAACATTACCAGGCTTCCAGCCTCCACATTTTCTCTCACCCAACTCCTTCTGGCTGGAAACCCTCTCTCTGTGTAGCTGATTCTCCTCTTCTTCACGGCTATGCTCAGGAATCTCTCCCTTTTTTATACTCCAAAGTCACACTGCCTTTTGCCACTGAACTTCTAGTAGCTCCTGTACTTTTGCACTCATGTTTAAATTTTGTATGATTTTGCACAAGAATAGCTTGTCTCCCAGTTACAGAGTAAAGTCTCCCCAAGTAAGGACCATGTCTCGTATGCACTGTAACTATTAGCACCACGTCTTACACAGAGAAGACCCTTCATCATCAATTCGCCCATTTAATCTTCCCAACTGAGGGCATCACGGACCACTCGCAAGACTACTTCCCAGTAGACTCTCTGCAGCTAAGAGGCTGGCAAGACCAGTGGCTCTGAAACTAGGCCCTCTGCCCCAGAACTGCCTGGGAATTTCAGTCCTACCCCAAACCTACTGAATGAGAATCTCTGAGCAAGAGGACCCAAAAACTCTGACGATTCTCTGATGCAGTGACTGGGAGACACGGGTTTAAATTATTCCAAGTTCCCTTCTGCATCGAAGACATTATGATTCTGTACTTTTTGGAGAAGTCTCTATAGAACAACCCACAAAAGATTCCAATCTTCTCGTCCATGTCTGCAGGAAGGAAAACACTCACTTTTTATTGTCCCTTCAGATGTTCTCTTTCTCATTCATTCTGCGTATTTATCAAACATCTATTACGTGAAAAGCTCTGCTCTGAATACCTTGATGAATAGAACCCCTGCCACAAAAAGTGTATGGGGAGACAAGTTATGTGCATGAAGAAATATTTAAGAGAAGAGATGAAAAATACCTTAAAATCTCTCTTTTCTCTCCCTGCACTTTGCCTGGTGAGTAAAAGATAAAGTTCGAGGAGAAAGAGAAATCAAAATTTCTCCCCACCTCTGCCAACCCTGGTGTGACCCGACATGGTGGTCCCTTTTGCCCAGAGACATATACAGACACAGTGTTTGCCATCAACCTCCCCAGTAGCCATGCTCCTTCTCCTGGTAGCAGCTGCTCCTCCCCCATCTTGCTCCAGAGGTCTGGGTGGGTCTCCACCCCTGGCTCTGAAGATGCAGCAGGTGGTACGGGCCCAGCCAATCACAGCACAGCCCACCCCTGGCCACAGAGATTGGTTCAGGGATGTGTGCATGTGCGAAGCTAGTTCAATTTGTAGGAGCTTCTAGGAAAAACTCTGGCTCTCTCTTGTTGAGGGAAATGGAAGGATAAAAAGCCAGAGCTGGTGATGTTACTGTAGCCATCATGCCACCTAGAGGAGAAAGCCGGGGGCTGCTAAGGCCTGCCCCAGGGAGCCCCCAATAAACAGAACCAAGAGAGTAGAAGACAGAGTGGAGAGAAAGCAAGTCCTAATGATGCCTGGGCCCTGAATCCAGCCATACCTGCAATCAGAGCTACGCCCAGACTTTTAATTTACATGAGCAGATAAATTCCTTTTTTAACTTAAGCCAATATGCTTAATTGAGATGAATTTCTGTTACTTGCAGAGAGAGTCATAGCTGATTCATACCAACACAGGGACCACAAAGCATGTGTTACTATGTAGTGGAAACATGCTTTAAGATGCTTTCACAAATGTTATTCCATGTGACCCTCACAATGACCCTAAGAGGCAGTGTGACACCTTAGGGAGCAGAAAACACATACTAAGATCAGAAAACAATGTGTTCTAGACCCTTCCTATTCAAGGGGTGCTCTGAGGCCCAGGAGCATCAATTAGAAATGCAGAATCACAGCACTGCCCTGGACGTACTGAATCAGAAGCTGCATTTTAACAAGACCCCCAAGTGATCTGCATGCATACTGAAGCTTGAGAAACCCTGTTAGAATACTGTCTCTGCTGCTTCCTCACTAAGTAAGCAAATTACCTGATTTCTCTCTGTTTTTTCATGTGGACAACGGAGATCATAATTACATACTATATTGACACAGACACAGTGAAAAACCCAAACAGTGGCAGGTTTTAATCATGTTTCTTCCAGTAACTGAATATGATTCTGGACAAGTTACTGATGAACTTCTGTTAGCCTCAGTTTCCTCATCTGTAAAATTGGGATAATAATACCTGTCTGACAGGACTGATGTCAGGATTAAAGTAAATAATATACGTAAAGCGCTTGGTACATTACTCGCCCCAGAGTAGCAGGACTCAATTAAAGGTACATATTATTGTTATTATTGCTGTTCTCTTATAATTACTGCTATTATCCACCCTACACACCTCACAGGGTAGGGTGATTATGAGACTGAAAAGACAGTGTAGGAAAAAAGTGCTTAAAACCAAAGAACTCAAGGGATAGTCCTTTCCTGATCTGGAAACTGGGGTTCACAGAGGTTAAGCAAGTTGTCTAAGCTCACCAAAGCAGGAATGGGTAGAGCCTAGGTTGGCATCACCACCTTCCAATCCAGACTAAGTTCCTCACAAGCTTGCTACCTCTATATCCATGGCACCTGGCCCAGTTCCACCCACAGTGGGCACTCAATGAACATTTGCTGAATGCAAACTTGACTGTCTGACCTCTTTAGCCCACGGTTTTTGCACCACCCCAAACTATCTCCCTCAGTAAATATTACTGTGCCTTGGTACTTTAATCTAAGAAGCTGATTATTGCTGTTAATCCTAATTAAAAACTTATGACAACATCTCATTTGGAGACCAAAGCACCATTGGGAACTCAATGCATAAACTCAATTCTAGCTCCCAGGGGAGAATCCAGGAGAACAGGAATTTTGGCTAGGTACAGAATGGGGTGGGATCTTTTACTTGTCTGAGAGAAGCAATATGCTTTCATTAGAGAGAAAAAAACAAAAAACAAAAGCCAGGTTCTGCCTGAAGCAGAGCTGTTGGCAAAGGAACTTCAGAGGCAATAATGCAAGCAAAGCAGAATCAGGACTTTGGCAACTGGTTGACATAGTACCGATCTACATATGTAGACTTGTCAGAATACTAGTCCTAGCTAGAAACAACCACTGAGTCTTTGTTTTCTGACTCCAACCTTGAAGGCAGATTAAAGGGCATGAGTCTTAAACAAAATGGACCCTAAGGAAATGTGGAATGAGCTGAAGTGAACTGGAAAAATCTCTATTAAATGGGACAGTAGAAAACACAAAATAAAAGGGTAGATTTAAACACAATTATAGCATTAATTACAATAAATCCAAATGGACTAAGTGCTTTAGTTAAGAGAACTCCAGCAAACTAATAAGAAGACACAATGCAAAAGAAAAGCACGGGCAAAAGACTTGAAAAGAAACTTCCCACCAAAGAAGATCTAGATGGAATAGCCAATAAACATATGAAAAGGTGCCCAACCTCAATGAGTAGTCAGGAAAACAAAAAATAAAACCATTATAATCTCCCCAGACAGGCAAAAATTAAAAAGTCGAACAAGACAAAGTGTTAGCAAGAACCTGGACCACTGAAAACTCTCATACAGTACTAGTAGTAGTATAAATTTGGGACAACTAATTTTGGAAAGAGCTTGCTATCATCTAGTAAAGTTGAGGGTAAGCATGCCTTATGACTCAGCAATTCCAAGCCTAGTTATTTATGTACCTCCAGTTAAGTGCTCCTGTGCATGTGCACCAGGATAACATGTTTGAAAAGGTTCATATTAGCATTATCCCTAATATCCTAAAACTGAAAGCAATCCAAATGCCCATCAACAAGAGAATGGATAAATTGTATAGCTGTACAACAGAAATTTATATAACAATGAAAATAAATAGACACACCCAACAACATGGACATAATGTTGAATGAGAAGCAAGATCTGTAAGAACACAGACACTATGACTCCATTCATGCAAAGCTCTAACAGGCAAAACTAAACTATGGTGTTTAGGGTGGCACATACAGGGGGTAGAACTATAAGGAAAAGCACAGAAAAGATCATCCTCCAAGTCAGGAGAGTGGAGAGGAAGGGGCCGAGCATGAGGAGGGACTCTCAGGGGCTTCTGGGTGCTGTCCGTACTCTAGTTCTTGACTTTGGTTGTGGTTTTATGGTATTTATGAGATCTCACCTATTATGACTTCTTAAATTTTATAATATGTAATTATCCACTTTTCTGTAGGTATGTTATACTTTACCATAAAACAAAAAAGAAGCAAAGCAAAGAAAGAAATGTAGACCAGCTGAAACAAAAACAAAGCCCGGTTTGGAATTATCTAAATTTATCCCTGAGTTCTGACAGTGGCCAGTTGAGTGAAGTGCCACTTAGAAGGACTGCTATGGGGCTGGCTTAAGACATAAATATGGAGAGAGGAGAGAACAAGAGATAAAGCGGGGTGACAGAGGACAAAAAACTTACTGAAGGCCTGTATAGGTAGAGAAAAAGGTTTTACTCAGGGGTTTACGCCTGGAACTACTAAAAAGCAACCACCTTTCCCTTGTGATTTCCTCCTTCAAGACCTTCCCTATAAACATCTTCCCCTGGAAATCTTGCTCAGCTGCCAGGTAGTCTCAAGCATCCCTTTGCATTTTGTATTTACCTCAACGAGCACTTTTCTGGTCATGATGTAATGGTTTGCCTTCCCAAGTGATATCCTCAAAGGCAGTGAGGAATTTCTAAATCTTTTCCCGGCCTCTCCTTCCCACCAGCACTTAGGTCAGTGCCTGACAAGTAAGAAAAACTCAGCTGATGCTTGCTGAATGGCTGAATGGAGGAGAGAACGCTTTACCTTCAGCTGCAATTCCTTGTATCTCTTGGACATCCGAATGAGCAACTTCTCACCATTGATCACAGCAGATTTCTCCTGATAATACTGGACCATTGCCTGGGCAGCTTCTGTGTAAGCCATCTCTAAAAAGGCCTAAGAAAGAAAGGAAGGACACATATTGGACTTGACTTTAATGGTCTTAAAACAAAATTCAGTAAAAGGTATGATTCCGTGTATATGAAGTTCAAGAACAGGCAAAACTTTAAATAAATGATGATAGCAGTTAGAGCTGAGCTTCCCTCTGGGGTGGGGTGGGGTGGGGTGGGGCACTGAATGTGAGGAAACCTTCTGACGTTCTAGAAATGCTCTATGTCTTGGCCTGGGTGTTAACTATATGGGTGTACACATGTAAAAAATTAACGGAGTTGTGCACTTAAGACTAGTGTACTTTACGCACTTTAGAGTATGTATTTCATACCTCAATGAAAAGGAAAAAAAAAATCAGTACAAGGAACTGATTTGATCTCATCTGTTCAAAGAGACCTTTTTATTAACTTCACCAAAAGAGCTCATTATAAGATGGCTTCTCTCCTGATCCTCATGGTTACAAAACATTATTCTTAATTATGTATGTCCATCCTGGGCCACATCAAGCTACGGAAGCCACTCTGGGATGGGAGGGTCCATGAACCCACAGATCCCAGGGGGAGCTGTTACATATGTGGCCTTGGACTGACCCCTGCAAAACTTGCTGTTTGGTGGTGGTGACAGCACGAGACAGAAGCACAAGCCTTGGTTATTTTTGATCTCTCACTTTCCTTATAAAGAAAGAAATATACTCAAAAACTCAGGAGTTCACAAACACCTAGGCTTGAAGGAAGGCCATGCCATGAGTTAAAGAGAAAGGAAAACTCCTGATGTTTCCACAGTATCTTTCTTATTTATTTAACTGTTCTGATAAAACACTTACAGAGAAATGGGCTTTTCCATTCCATCTATGTCTACAGAGAGTTTCCAAATAGACTGTTTTGACTGACCTGTCAGTTTACCCCAGTAGCTGCTATGGTGAATTTGTTGCTGTGATTGTCTCTTAGATTTGTTTGGTTTGTGCTACCTGATGATGTACCGATTCTGGCTCCTCTACTGTGAGAGGGAAAAGTGGTCCGTGGCAGGGGAGCCCTAATGTGAGCCCTTAACTCTCCCACTTCCTTGAAGTGAGTGGGCCAAACAAGCTCATTCCCCCTCCTTCCTTCACATTTATTTCTGAATTTCAAATGCACGGCTTTTCTCCATGCTGTCACAGTCTATGGCAGAAGTGTGGGCAGCTAAGAAGTCAAGAGTCTTTAGGGTTTTATTTCCAATTCTGCCACCCAGCTTTCTAAGTGCCTCTTTCTTGATATAAACATTTTAGTACCTCTACCTCTCGCCTGTAAAATGGGAATAATACTAGTCTAGGGAATCTCATTGCATTAATGTTGCAAGCTGGATTCTGTACATTTACCCAAGATAGAATTTCTGAGAAGTAAGAACAGAGACTGAGTAGTCTATCCCTAGGTTGATGGAGGGAGACCACTGATGGTCTGATGTGACTTTGAGTCTCCAAAGTTTATACTTTCATTAAGAGAAGAATTCCTCCTATGCTTGTTCCTCTGATTCAGAAAGGAAAAATATTTGTGAAAATATTCTGATTACTGACCATTGGGGATATAAACTCCCCCTCTGACTTTAAAAATGAAGACAAACATGCTTAGTCTCCACCTACTCTCTTGCTGGGAGATCCATGGGCCTCACCCACTGACAGCAAGGGCCAGTAAAAATACCCAGTCTCAGGTTGTCGGCTGGCTCAAAATATAGGCAATCAGATGTGATAAGCTTAGAAGATAAGACCATAGCATTAGCTCAGGGGGTTGGCAACATAGTGGAGAGACTCAAGTCCATAGGTTTCTATTCTGGGGCCAATTAGCTTTTTCATGTTAATGAGCACCTCATTCCAAAGCATCTCCCCTCACCCCTAGGCAATTCACAAAGGCCTGTACCCATCACAAGAAGGGTAGGGTGAAACAAGGAGAAACAAAACAACATCACCAACAAAAACCTCTGTGCCATGCCAAAAGAAGGCCAGCTATGTATCACCTCTTTGTTAAGAACAGCTTCTTTTCAAAAAGTTATATAATTCCCTTTCATCAACGTGTGATCTATCCCAAACACACTGACGTGAAAGTGCCCAAACCTACCTGATTAGTCGACTTCATAAGGATGTAATTAGTGACCTTTCCAAAGGGCAGCCCCAGGTTAATGACGTCATTCTCTGTGCAGCTTCCTTCAGGGAGATTGCAGATGTGCACCACGCGGCCAGCACCTTTCCGCTGTGCAAACTAACGGGAACAAAGAGCAGTGGTTGGTCTTCAAAAGACAGTTCCCGCTTCCCCTCTATTCCAGACATTCCTAATGGCTATCTTTCCTCAAATAATGATTGCAAAACTGTAATTTACAATATTAATGAAGAAAAGGAATCCACTCACAGACACAAAAAAATATCAATTTTATGCCATCTCTTCACAAAAAGGATTCACAATATTTTTTTTTTTTTTGAGACAGAGTCTTACTCTATAGCCCAGGCTGGAGTGCACACAATAATATTTTTAATAGGCAATAATATCCAGGGCTGTGGATGATATGAGGAAGTGGGTATATTCATATGTTGCTGGTGAGAGGTTGAATATCGACAACCTTTCGAGAATATACTTGAGCAACATTAAATAATACTTAAAATATACACAGCCTATGATCCTGCCATCTCACCTTTAGAAATCTATCCTATAGAAATAAAAGCACCAATATTTAACACTCATGCACAAGAACCTTTATTGCAGTAATTTATGAGGTGGAAAAAATTTTGGAAACAGCCTGAATGTCCAACAATAGAGGAATGTTTAAGTAAATGATGCTTCAAGCATACAATGGGAAACTATGTAGACATTGCAAGAAGGAGGTAAATGTGCTGATATGGAATAATTTTTAGGGCAGATTGTTAAGTTAAAAACGGGTCGCCAAGTAAGTAGTATGTATACTATGATGCCATTTTTGGAAAACAACACAAAAATAGATGAGAAAAAAATAGATGAAGCAAGTGTAAAACTTTTGATAATAATTGGAACTGGGTGATGGGTATACAGGGGTTCATTACACTAGTCTCTGCTATTCTGTATGTTTGCAATAAAAAATGCTTAAAGGACATCAGACAGACAGAGAAAGGTGTGGAGCATACATACCAATGTGTCAATGCTGGTTATCTTCAGAGGAACAGAATGGTAAGAGAATAAGATGAGGTACGCTGAACCCTTTTCATGTATACTTCATATTGCCTGACTTACAATTTTTAAAAATTACAATAAAGAAAAAAGAACATAGAAAAGTTTGTGGGAATCTAATACAGAAGCATTGTCATTCATAGTAACAACCTGTGGTTTGGGGCAGTGGTTTTCAAAACTTTTTTAGCTTGAAATCCTTTCTCCAAATAAAGCTTGCTCACCAGCCAAGTATATTCAACAAATAAAAGAGGAGCTATTCTGGTCAAACCTTGGGGTCCGACACCCAGGCGCTACCCCTACCTGGCAGTCTCAAAGGCAGCTCTAAGGAACATAATTTGCAAGCTGAGACCTGGGCCTAATCAAAGCTCCTGGAGGGAGGAAGTGTATCTGCTTGGTTTGTGCAAACCTTAATCAGCCTGGAATCTCCAAGAGGTTCAAGAATTAGTAACCATAGGCCAACCCAATGTGGAAGAGAAGGATGCAATTTTCCAAACCTGAAACACATTCTATAATAATAGTA
The DNA here is from genome assembly GCA_023783475.1 of Daubentonia madagascariensis. NCBI lineage: Eukaryota > Metazoa > Chordata > Mammalia > Primates > Daubentoniidae > Daubentonia > Daubentonia madagascariensis. Next base: position 17,975,008 of record JAKFHU010002573.1, on the reverse strand, counting down.
TAGCCTACATTTGCATAATCACCATTTTCTATGATAAAGTAAACTTCAACATGTAATTACATTTGATGTGGGTCTGACTCTGCTAAGGTAATACAGGGGAAAATCTGAGGTCTCATCCTGAACAAGAGCTAATACAAGGGTAATTCTACCACGAAAAGCCCTCATTTGTCTCATCTGGGCTATAAACAATTAGAGCCAATAAGAGTTTCCTTTTATGGTTCAGCCCTGAATTGTAGAAACCCAAGTGCCCCTTCTAGATATCCTCTTCTGCAATGTTCAGAGGTTAAACACTCTCCCAAAGGGGAGCAAGTGCTCAGAGTGTGGCTCAGGCAGCTCCCCTGAGCATCCCCTGGCCTGAAGTACAAATGGACTTGCCATAAGCTGGGGGACTTTGAGTCTGAGCCTGCCTAGCAAGGACTGAGCCCTCCTGCAGGGATGACAGGAGGAGGAGGGCTGTTAAGAGGCAGTATTTTTGCCTCCTGTTAGGGTGAATGGTTTACATAAAGATGCAAACACAGCTGAGCTTTCATGCAGGGCAAAGTGGCTGGTCCTCTGAGTTTATCACAGGGAGGGCTGAGGCCAGGTGTTCTGCCGGGTCTGCTCTTAGTGGGGCACGTTTCTGCCCCATGTGACTCTGCTGTGGTTGGTCTGGGCTAATGTGTGCTTGGATGGCAGAGCAGACACGCAGGCGGTTCTGGGCCGATTCCGCTCCTGTCCTGTCCAGTTGCTTAGTGACTGGGCACAAGGACCAGCGCCTCTTTCATTGTCTCCTCCAGACTGAAAGGACAACTCAAGAGGCTTTTAACTGAGCATAGCACAGCAACTGCTGCTGCCAGGTGGTGGAATACCCCTTCCGAAGAATAAACACCCTCGCAGCCGCCAGCCACCAAAGAACAGAAGTATTCATGCTGTAGACGCCATTACCAAAGACACTAAAATGAATGGGTCTCAGTTAAGGTTTTCATTCAGATTTAAAAAATACACTTCTTGAGTACTTTCTTCCCCAAGATTTTCATCAGAAATAGAAGTTGGATTATATTGATGCCCTTGTTTTCATTTATTAAGTTATCCTGAGATTTTTAGTATTTTTCTGGTTAATACTAATTTGGAGCTTTCCAACTAGTGAACTGCAAATGGGCTATAACAGTGCCAAGATATTGATCTCTCGGGCTGAAGGCCAAGAGCCACTAGTGACCATGAGCACCTTCTTCAGTTTAACCAGTTTACCTCAGTTGATCATTTTCTAAGTGAGCCATGAAATGAAAACCTTGAGAACTGCAGATCTGGAGAATTGCCTTGTTAATAGTTCCCTTTGTGACGTGTCTGACTTCAGGGCACATGGTAAATCCCACCCAGTTAGAAGGAGAAATTAATTTTTATGTGTTCTATTCTTTTGCCGATATTTTATTTCGAATAGTTTGGTCAAGTTCTTTTATGCCATTGATCTAAAATAAAATATCTTTTTGTTGTTGTTAAACTCAATTTAGGTTCAAAAACATATTTGATTCCCAAAAGGTGTAAAGTAAAAGGTATTATCACTCTGTTCTGTTCTTGAAACAGTTTATATAAACATGGCCATTATGTGCCCTATGCCCTACAGGAGATCTGGATGATGAGGGAGAGGAGGATGGGGAATGAGGTCCCTGGGTGGTACCTCTAGAGTGACGATGTACACTGGGGACATGAACAACCCTGAGTGCTTTTTAGCGAGCAGCACGATGCTGTACAGTAATTCCCAACCTGGTTTCTCTAATAAGCCCTAACGGTCTTTGAAGGTAATAATTTCACAGGCAGGAAGGGGCTAAATGTTATTTTTGACATTCAAAACCCAAGTTTTGAGTTTCTTTATTGATATGGTAACCTGGTGTTAAACTAAATTTGGCCTGAGGATGCCTCGGTACTGAGTCCTTATGTAATGAACTGCAACCTCACCTAGTACATAAACTAACTGAAAGCCTAATTCAGGAGTATACTTTTGTTAACAAATAGCTGAGTCTCAGCCAATCACAGCAACCGAGCTTCAGGCAATCACAGGCAGCCAACTCATCAGACCGTGTTCAAATAAGGTAAATGCAAATGTGGAGCTGCAGCCAATCAAACTGTTCCTGTACCTCACTTCCATTCTCTGTCCTTAATGCTGCCTGCGTTGTGGAACGGAGCTCTCTGAACCTCTTCTGGTCCTGAGGGCTGCCAGATTCACAAATCGTTCTTTGCTCAATCAACTCTGTTAAATTTAATTTGCCTAAAGTTTTTCTTTCAACACTGATTAGATCTTAGGCTGATCAGAAAGTCTAATTGGTGTGTCTGTGTCTTTCATTAATAAAAATGGGTCACTAGTTAATTACTTGTTAATACAAGTACTTTGGCAGATAAAATCTTTCCAAACATGGAATGTAGGACAGTGGTTGCTTGGGGTAGAAGTAAATAATGAAAGAGGATTTGGGGTATAAAAAGCTTAGGACTTCCTAGTGGAAGGAACATCAGCCTGGAAGACAGAAAACCTGGGTTGGTTTGAGCCCCAGCTCATCCACTGATAATGTGCATAACAGGGACAAACTAGTTTCCCTTTCTGGGCCTTAGTTTCCCTTCCCAATGAGAGAGGTGACCTATATGTCTATAATCCTTTCCAGATGTAAAATATCTATGCTTATATGGCTCTAAGTTTTAAAATTCCACTCCTCCTAGAAGCCTTGCCAAGCTAAACCCTAAGATCCAGGATAATGATAACTTTCCCTAAATGTGCACAGCATAAACAGGAAACCCATGTCTTTCCCACTCCCTGTCCCAATGAATGTAATGTTTGTCCTCCCTCTCTATGTGATCGGCTGTTTAACTGTGCATCCATTCACGAACATGTTCATCTTTCAGACATGGCTGTCTGTGCTTGTGGTGGTCTCAACTGAAGGTGGGCTCCACGCAGCGAGCACCTTATTTATGAATAATTCTGCTGCCATGGTGCCTAGCAAGAGTTGAGATGATACACAAATGAACTAAAGATACACCGGCCTGGTGCCTCTCCGAGAACAGACCCACATCAGTGTGTGCTTTATAGTTTAACAGGCACCAGGGTCAGGGCAGTAGGAGAATCAGACAGACCCCAAGTCTGTGTCTCTGCTCTCCCAGTGACTAACTGTGGGCCAGTTACTGAATTACTCCAAGCCCCAGTTTGTTTGTCTGTAAAACAGGGAGAACAAAAGTTGATTCCATAGGACTGCTGAGAAGGTGAAATACCACAACGTATGTAAAGTGCCTTGGTACGATGGCTGGCATCCAGCAGGTGCCTACAAGTAAATGTTTATCTCCTTTCCTCCAATGGTTAAAAGATGTGCTATAATGATCCTGGATTGGGAAAAAAAATAATACTGTGATTATGTAAGGGAAAGTCCATGTTCTTAGGAAATTCATGCTGAAACAGAGGTGAAAAGGTACAATGTCTCCAACCTACTCTAAGATGATGATTTAGAGGAAAAATGCATAGCTGACTAGACAGATAGATAGATAATAGATAGATGAGAGACAGAAAATGATAAAGTAAATAGGGCAAAATGTCAAGGAGTAGTGAATCTGGGAAAAATTATATGGGAGTTCTTATTACCTTTTCTGTAAGTTTGAAATATATTAAAAGTTACCCAAAAAATAAATTTTAAAAGATATGCTCTGGGGCAGAAGAGCAGATCGAGGTGTTGATGGGCTCTCTCTGCTTAGCTCCCAGGAAGCACACGTGTGACGGATGCACTTGAAACTTTCCAGCCCAAGGTCAAATCTCTAAGAGAGCTAAGGTGCAGGGGTTGCAACCAAAGCCCTAATTACCAACCTAAAGGGACATGCATCCTTTCTCAGCCTGGGGGGAGGCTCGGCCTGCCTGCAGGCCAGCACTGACCTCGAATGGCCCCGTGTGGGATCAGGAGCCTAGACTGGTACATTTTCCATGCTGGGGCCACTCATTTAAAACCAGATGCTGCTGCTTCTGATGGTTCATATGGCTGGGTCCCAGACCTCTTAACTCACCCACAGATCTTTATAGACGGGTGGAAATGCAAAAGGAACAAACAGACTTGTATACGAATATTCTGAGACCTGTCAGTGCTCTTTGGTGCATGTAGGAACAGGCTTTGCAGGTGAGTTCAAAGACGAGGTCCAAGTTCAAATAACTCAGGGTTGCAATAAAAATTTGGCTTGGGGCAATAGGCCTGTGGAGTGAGAAGTCTCTCAAAGTGCTTCTTAGAGCTATGAAGTGTAGATTCGATCTTCAATAAACCATTTCTGAGCTCCAGCCTGATCTCTCTTAGATACGACCTAATTTCATCTGGCACAGAGTCTATGGGCCTCTGCTGGTTTTGTGCTAAACATACCTAAGGAAAGACACAGGACAAGTGTTTATTCCTCATGATGTTGATTTTGAACATATTATGCAGATAGCAGATGGGTGTGGATTTCATAGCTATGGATCTTGGCTTAAATTGGAGGGTAGGCAGAGATGCCTTTATTGATACTTTCAAATATTTTATAGAGTATAATAGCTTGGACTTAGAGTGAATTTACTTTTATTGGTGCCAGGATTGCCTATGAAACTTGTGTAGTTCACCTGCTGAGCAACTTCAACATCTCTGTAAACTTTAGAGTCATGGAATATTAAAGCTTTGAGGTCTAGTCCACACTTATCACTGTATATGAGGACACTGAAGCCTGGGAGAAGTTAAGGAACTTAATCTGTGATCAATTAAACAGTGGCAGATTTGTGATTAAAACTCAGGTCCCGCTGAAAACTCTATGCATCACAGACTTGGTAACTTAAGGTAAATACAATAAATGATGTTACAAAATAAGATATAGCTTTATGTTCTGATGTGGAAAGATGTCTAGAAATCAATTAAAGTAAGTATTGCGAGCTTAAGTGAAAAAAACCAAATTGTGTAACAGATTATATGGCATTTCTGATTTTTGCAAAAAAAATACTTTTACTAATGAAACATGCACATATACACTAGCTAGAGAGATATATATTTATAGCAAAAGACATTTGCCTTCAGTTTTCTCTGCAAAGTTGGATTTTCTGTTTTTTTAATTTCTATACTATTAGAATTTTTTTACAAAATTTTTGTACTGCTTTTGCAACAAGAAAAAATAATGAAGACTTGTAAAGAGAAAAGAAAAAGCCCAGAAAACAAAACCCACACAGGTCTCCTGTCTCCCCATCTTTGCTCTCTTTGAAAAAGCACAAAGCAGCCCCTACTGAGGGGACAGCAGCAATGACAGAGCTAGAACAGTGGAGGGAGGGGTGTAGCAGATGTCACATCAATTACCACTCCTCATGCTCAAAGAGGTCAGGAGAGCAGAGTGCTCTGAGCCATGGACTCGAAAGGCCGGGGTAGACAGACAGATGTTCTAGAAACAGCCAGTAATCTAGGGGCATGACATAGACCTCTGGTCTCCCACAAACATTTATGTTTCCCCGAGCCTCAGTTTCCTTTTTTATACAAATTCCCTGGCATGCAGGGTCTTGGTGAGAAAGAAACCATAACAATGATATGTATCATCCCAGGCCAGGGAGGCCCATCCGCGGCACCAGTACTAAATAAACTCCAAGGTGGCTGGGAAAACTGCAAGGCAGTTTTATGGGGACACTCACAGGCAAAGTGCATCTTGGGCAGGGACAAGAAAACTATTTACAGCCTAAGAGGCCCCAAGGCCCCTTCCAGAAACCTGACTACTCTGTTTATGACGCCTCCGGCAGCTAAGGAGAAAGAGTCTCAGCTCAGTCAGATGGCAGGGGCTTAAGTGAAAGTGAACACCCATCTCCAGGGACCCTGGGGTGAGATGGGAGGGGCTGGGGACAGACACAAATTACCCCACCACCAGCAAACACAGCACACAACTGTCAGTTCAGTGTCCCATCACTGTCAAAAATAAACACGGCAACGAAAGGCGCAGACTCTAGCAGAGTTGAGACAAATTCCAATGCAGCCGAGGCTATGCCAGAAGGGCTTGGTGGTGGTGGTAGATGGTGTGTGTGGTCGTTTTAGATTTTGTGGTAGTTCAGATATGTTCTGAAGGCTCATTCCCAGACCCTGTGTCACTTTGGTTTCCTGCTTAAAAACAGGGAGCTTTATTTTTATTTTATTTTTTTAGAGGCAGGGGCTGGCTCTGTTGCCCAGGCTCAACTGCAGTAAGGTGATCTCAGCTCACTGCAACCTGGAACTCTTGGACTCCAGCCGTCCTCCTGCCTCAGCCTCCCGAGTAGATAGGACTACAGGCACCTGCCATCATACCTTTAAAATTTTAAAATTTAAAAAATATAAAAAAAATTTTGTGGTAAAAGGGTCTTGCTACACTGCCTAGGCTGGTCTCAAACTTCTGGCCTCCAATGATCCACCCACCTAGGCCTCCCAAAGCGCTGGGATTACAGGCGTGAACCACTGCACCAGGCCTAATTATTTTTTTTTAGAGACAGGATCTCGCTCTGATGCCCACATAGCTCACTGTAACCTCGAACTCAAAACGGGGAGCTTTAGAAGCAGCAACTGCTCTTTGCTCCACAAACATTAATGATCTCACAGCAGTGGAGTCCTGGGTGTTCTCGGTTTTACTCAACAAAATGCGTTTCTGAAAAGATTCATGTAAATGGAGTCAGACAGAGAAAGCGCTGGCACAGGACTAGACCCACTTGTGGAGGAAACCGCAGCAAAGCCCTCGTGGAATTTCCGAGGGGGCTGGAAGAGGGGTTTTGGGGGGATTTAATTCTCCTCACTTTTTCTCTTCTGTTTGAAATTTCACAACAAGCATAAGTTTTGGAAGCAGAAAAAACAACAGAAATGTATATGCAAGAGAAACTCACTGGGCCCTCACTGGAGCTTGGCAAAGTATCCTTTGGCAACAGAGTAATCACCCCTTGATGTATCTCTTTATCTTTGGAGGTCAGTATTTGTAGGCAGAAAACAAAATAATAATTTCTCTGAGGGACTCCCCTGTTACATACAAAAAGGAGCCTTGCAAAGTATTTTTCAATAGTGGATTAATCAGTTCTTCATTTCTTGGCTTGTCTTCAAATGTCAATATTTTTGCATTTCCTAAAGAGAGATACACCTGCGTTCAGTTTCATTTGCCAGAAATGACAAGCAGGGGACCAGAATCTGACAGAAGGATGTGAACGAACATCAAGCCACTGGTAATGCAGGGATTGGCTGGGGCAGGCTTGGTCCTTGTCCCCAAGATGTCCCTGGGAAGCCTCGTGTGACCAATAAGACTTCACAGTACTTATAATGATAAAACCAGTCAAATGATGTCTCTCCCCTTCCTCGGCGTCTGTGGAAAATGTTTCAAGATTCTGTTTAGAGAAACATGAGAGTGCATCTTGGGAGACGCTGTCAGGGTGCAGAAGAATTTGGACACTGGGTGTGACTGGCCTCTTCATCTTGCTCCATGGTTGGCCAAGGCCAGAGTAGTCCCTGCCACCCCCAAGGCAGCCTCGGAACCTCCTCAGCAGCTTGCGGGGTAGGAGTAGGGGAGGTGAGAGGGGCTTACTAAAGAGAAAAATCACATCAAGGAAGAGATCGCTGAGGACCTCAGAGAGGGGTGGCATGGCTTAGTGGTTACGAGTGAGGCTTGCAGAGCCAAGCTGCCTGGGTTCGAACCCCGCGCCTCCATTTACCAGGGTGTGACCTTACACAAGCTAAGTCTGTCTAGGCCTCAATGAGGATAATAATAGTGTCCACCTCATGGGTTTGTCTGGAGGATTAAATGACTTAATACAAGACCAAAATGCTAAGAACACAGCAAGCACTAAATAAATGTTGGCTATTATTGTTATCGTACAATGGACAGGGCTCTCCATCTCCTGTTGGCTCCCAGTGCAGAAAGCAAAATGTTTCTTGTGTTGCTTCTCAGGCTCAAGCCAGATAAACTCCCCATCTCCAGGCATTTGGAGGAAGTTGAATTCAGAACTAACTTCTGGGTATTAATACAAAGTACCAAGAATCATCAACACGAACCAGCAGATCAAGTGCGCTTGCCCAGCACGTACATAATTTAAAACTACTTTCGCAGGAACCTTGAAACATCTCTAAGGGGGAGCGGATATGACCCCAGGTATTACTAGACAGATTCGAGCAAGAGAAACACTGCTACCAAGGCTCGTCCAAATTCACACAGCCATAAGGCAGAGCTGGCCTTACACAGGATGGGTTTCCCACCACTTCTCATTGCTAAAGTGGGTTAAAGCTCCTTACACGACAGCAACCATGGTTATGTCACACGTAGTCAACAGTTCACGAATCGCTGTCACACACTTTGTCTCAGTGGGTCCTCACAAGGGCAGGACAACTCTGTGGTCTGTCCCAAGGCCTCCGCCCTCTGGTGCTGGCCACTGAAGTAGAATACTGTACTGACGGGCAGTCCAGGATTGTAGGCATAATCAAAATAATAAATTACACAAGCCAGGTGAAAACCCAGTTGTTTACCTTCCAAAGTCTTTATTTGGGGCATTATTGTCCCCAGGTAGGAAACAGAGCCTCAGAGAAGTGACTTGCCTGAGGGCACACAGCTGGTGGCTCCAGAACTAGGACTTGAACTTAGGTCCCTCAACTCCAAGTCCACAGAAAAGGGTCTCTGGCTCACTGGCAGCACTGGAAGGTGAGGATGAGGCATAGAATAGACCACAGAGTTGCTGTGCTCGTGTCTGTCCTCCTGCTATCCAGCCGCCTTTATAAAGGGGCCCAGTGGATGTCAGCTCTTTCCTGTGCCCAGACCCCAGGACGGATTCAATGCAAAAGCTCTGGCTCTGGCCCACCGGCCCCCCAATCAGAGCCTGGGATGGTGTCTCAGGGCAGGGTTGCAGACACAAAGGTGGCTCTGTGGTCCACAGTGCACGGAGACAGGCCTTGGGGTGGAGGTGTGCTAGAGACTCCAGCCCCATCAGGACACAGGGTCATGTCCTCAGGAGTCTGACCTCAAAGACAAAGGACAGGCCTCACTGAAACCAGACATCCCAGTCTCCTGGGACTGACCCAAAGCTGCCACTGCCGTGGAGGCGTGGCACTGAGTGGGCAGGGTGCAGAGAGGGAAACCACAAAATTCTCTTTCACCAAAACATGGGCGTCCAGACAGGAGCTCGCTCTTGAAGCGCTTCTCCCACTCAACATCACAAATAAACAGACACAAACAAATGGAAGCCTTGGACCAGACAGGCCTCACGTCTTGTCATGAACCTCCTCGCCCCTCCACTCACTCCCCAGGACCTAAACGCTGCACTTCACAGCTCGCTTGCCTGATGGTTTCTGCACCCACACGTGGAGGCCTGCTCTCCTGAGCTTGTGCTCACTCGTGGCAGGAGAGAGAAGCTGCAGCTGCTCACATTACGAATCAAATTGGAAAAATACAGGCCCAGGCAAAAGCACACAAAGAGGTGCCCTCTAGCAGGGTTCAGCCAAATGCATTTTGTTTTACAGTCGGTTCTGTCTCCCACTCCCTTCCTTGTGCCCAGGGAGAAGAGACACCAGACTGGGGGTGGGGGGTGGGGAGGAGCTCCACGCAGTGGGAGAACAATAGAAACCAGAGAGCGAAAGGGAACTGTCACAATCGGTGAAAGAGGAAGAAGAAGCTTTAGCAGTTCTAGGGGACTAAAGTGCATATTGTAGAGAGAGAACAAAACTAAAAACAAACAAAAATATTATACAGCACCAACCATTTCCCCAAGGGGCCAACAAATGCTACTGGTACATAGTCCTTACTTTCAAATACACGTTCTGGTTGAAGTTTCAAAATTACTCTATCATAGGAAATAGTCCACTTCAATAAAACATCAAAAATCTTTAGAAAAAAAAACAACATAAAACCTCAAACTTTTTTTCCCTACACCAGTGCTGAATGCTAGAAAGTCTATGAATGTGTTCGATTCTAAGAATTTATGTCAGTTTTTTTATCTATGTGTTTCAATACTAGCTGGACTGACTTAAACAACTCTCCACCTCTGTCTAGGGATGTTTTTCTGAACGACACATTTTTATCACCTCTTGGCGCAGACATGGCAGGTGATACAAATGCTTTGAGGATAACAATGACAATGAATAAAATGCTTCTATACTCACATTTGTCCCCGTGGATGCCAAAGGAAATGTGGGATTTGACTGAGCAAATGACCTCGCTGGAATCGCTGCATACGGTGTTCCAAGATTTGAGACATAATCTAAAGGATGAATTACACAAGCCAGGTGGATACCCAGTTATTGACTGCATCTTCAAGAGTCATTACTAGGACATAAGGGGGAAGAGAAACCTGAAATTTTCCTTAACATATTAATGATTATACCTCTGGACATGTTGGTAATCAGCAAAGCTTTATGTCTAAAATATCTCGGAGAATACTGATGGGCCCAGACAGCAGGCCCAATTTTAGTGTCTTGGGATTTGTTTGCTTTATACGTGTATAAGAAGGACACATCAGGGAAGCTCTGGTTATTAAAGACAGGACATAATGGGCCTGTGGGAAGCCGATTTCTGCTTCAAGCTCTGACCAGTGGGCTCACCTTCGTTCCCAGCAGGGTTATAAACAGCTGTGCTGTTGGGAGAGGCACACAGTGTTCCCTCTGCCGAACCAAGTATACACCGCACACCAGCACTGAAGAGGGGTGAAAAAGGGAAACCAGCTCCTTAATAAGTTAAACAAAGAATTGACCCAGAAATTTCACTCCTAAGCATAGACCCCAAAATAGTTGAAAACAGGTATTCAAACAAAAACTGTACGTGAACGTTCCTAGTAGCACTATTCATGATACTCAAAAGGTGGAAATAATCCAAATGTCCATCAACAGATGAATGGATAAACAAAATGTGGTATATACATATAATGGAATATTATTCAGCCATAAAAAGGTTGTACATGTTACAACATGGATGCACCTTTTTTACTTACGCTAAGTTAAAAAAAAAAGCCAGTCACAAAAGTCCACCTATTATATGATTCTATTTACATAAATGTCCAGAAGAGGCAAATCCATAGAGACAAAAAGCAGACTGATGGTTGCAAGGGGCTGGGGGAAGGGGGGACCAGGGAGTGACTGCTTAATGGGTACAGGATTTGCTTTTGAGGTAATGAAAATGCTCTGGAACTAGATAGTAGTAACATTTGCACAATGTTGTGAATGTGCTAAATGCCACTGAATTGTACTCTTCCAAATGGTCAAAATGGTGAGCCCTATGTGAATTTTACCACAATAAAAAAAAAGGTAGAAAAGGGAGGGCTTTTAAAAATTATTTTTAATTATAATAAAGTACACTTAAAATTACCAACTTCACCATTTTTAAGTGTACAGGACATTCAAATTGTTGTGCAGCCCTCACCGCCATCCATCTCCAGAATTCTTTCCATCTTGCAAAACCAAAACTCTGTACCCATTAAACACGAGCTCCCATCCCCCTCCCTCAGCCTCCGGTAACCTCTGGTCTACTTTCTACCTCTGTGAATTTACCTACTCTTGGTAGTTCACATAAGTGGAATCGTAGAGTATTTGTCCCTGTGTGACTGGCTTATTTCACTTCGCATAACGTTCTCAAGTTCATCCACGTTGTAGCACGTGTCAGAATTTCCTTCCTTTTTATGGCTAATATTCCACTATATAGATATACCACATTTTGCTTGTCTGTGGATGGACGTTTGGGTTGCTTCCATGTTTCGGCTATTGTAAAAAACAAAGGGAGGCCTTTTCAATTGCACCCATTTCAAAACACCTAACCCCAGTCATCCATTCTACTCCCCTGAGCCAGGCACCCCCTTCTCCACCTGGATTACTGCAGCCACCTCCTCATGGGTCTCTGGGGGTCTGCCCGTGCCCCCAGTGTCTGTTCTCAGCATGGCAGCTGGGGTCCTGTCCGTGAAGCCTGCATGATCATCCCTTTGTTGAACCTTGCAATGGCTCCAATGACACTCAAAGCAGAAGTGAAAGTCTTCACAGGAAGCCCAAGAGCTCAGAATCTGGACCCTGGGACTTGGCTGGTTCCTCTGCCCTGTCCTCCTGCCCTGGTCATGCTGAATTTTGCCTGGGCATCCTAGGTCCACACCAGCTGCAGGACCTTCAAATTTGCTGTTCAACTGCTGGGCTACATCTCCCCCAGACACCACAGGCTCATTCTGTCCCTCCTGAGGTGTCCCCAGTGAGGCCTCTCCCAACCACCCTATTTAAAATGCAAGGACCAGCCCCTGAGTGTACATACTTTCTGCCTTTGCCCTGATGTTTTCTGCTTAGCACTTACCACCAGGAATGTTATCTAATTTACTTGTTCATTTTTCTTGTCATCTGTCTGGCTCCCATGAAGTGTAAGGTCCTTGAGGACAGGGACTTTGCCTGTTTTGTTCTCTGCTGTTTCCTTAGCACTCAGAAGAGAGCATGACACATAGCAGGTGCCCAGTGAATATTTGTTGAGTGTGTGCATGAGCCTGTTCTCTTGGATAGCACTTACTTTTCAGAGAAGACCAGGCATTTCTGAGCATGCAGCTTCCCTCTCACATGCAGTTCCCAGTCCTAGGTCAGAAAGAAAGAAAAACGGCCAAAGTGGGGCTGAGTCATAGGAAGGTGAAGGATGAGCAGAGTCACTGGCCAGGCAGGGAGCACACAGTGCCTAGAAGTTGGACCAACCCTGCGGATGCATCTCCCTCTCCCTGCTCCTCTCCCTCCCAGGCTCCTCCCCCGCTCCTACCTTGCCATCCGCCATCCGCCCTCCCTCCATCAGCCCCTCATCCCCACAGCCCGTGCCCATCTTGAACAGGAGCCCAGACCCACAAGTCGGATTCCCTCTTCTCCTGCCAGTGGCCTCACCACCCACCTCCCACTCCTTCTCCTCTCCCCCAGGGAGACCTCGCCCCTTTCTATATCCAGCTGGGAGAATCTGGCAGGTAAACTCAGTGATTCATAAAACCTTAGAAAAGGCTCATGAGAGACCAAATCCTCGAGCATCTCTCAGTGTCAGCCAGTTCCCCCCAAGACTGGAGGTGAGAGGGTATGTCCCACCTGAGTCACAAGGCTGCACTTGGACAACGTGACCCAAGCAGAAGTGAATGACGCACTGTGGTGTAACTTCCACTAAGCAAGGACTTTATGGTGCCCTTGGATGGGATGGGAGTTGGAAGGGTCAGACCCACATTTGAATCTCTACTCTGCCACTTCCTAGCTAGGGGCCCCTGGGCAAGTCATTTCGTCTCCCTGGGCCTCAGTTTTCTCATCCACAAAATGAGAATAATAATAGTATCTACCTCATATGAGTTACTGCTGGCACACAGAAAGGGTTTTAAATATGTTGGTTATGAAAATCATTATTGCTTCAGAATATTTCAGTGCACCAGCAATATATTTTTTGGGGAAAATTATACTATAAAATTATAGTATAAAATTATACTATAAAAAGCCTTTGTTTGCAGCAGCTCAAAGCATTTTGCAACCACAGGGAAGGCATCAGGAGGCTCTATCTCCACCTTGTAGATGGCAAAGTGAGGTCTTCTGTAATAACTTGTCTAGGTCCCAACTAAGAATTACTCTCTTGCCCCTGATCTGAAATTCTGCTCTTTTTTTTTCATTTCAAACTTAGGAACAGTAGCTTCTGGCATACCAAAGAGGAAAATCCCTCCAGCAGAAGGCAGGAGACACGAGCTCCTGAGCCCTTTCTCTGCAACCTAGGTGGGGTCCTTTGCTCCCCCATGAAGCTGCAGCTTTCTCATCTATAAAAAGTGGGTAAGAATCTCTAACTTGCCTCAAAACAAGGGACAGGTCCTGGTATATTTCTGAAATTCCTTTGGGTCCTAATACCTATGATTTTAATCAAGAATACTGATGACAAAATTCTGTTACCCAAATGTAACAGTTCCTCACCCATAAGCAGCAAGAGTTGGGTTGTGGGCGGAAGCCCACTCAGGCTCCTAGCTGTGGCTCCCAACCTGTCTTGGATGACTCACCTTCAAATCAAACACCTTCTTGTCGCAGATGCTACAGACATGCGGCAGGTGTAGGGGGGCCACACCGTGAAGGTCATTCAGCTCATGAACCTGCAGGGGCCGCACAGAGAGCATCGCCTGCTCCTCCTTGGTGCGCCGCCGGGCACTGCTGAAACCCTGTTTGCTGTTGTTAAGCCGACCCCCAAAGGAAGGAGGGGTCCTGTCTGGGGTGGGTTCCTCTGGGTTGTACAGCTCATAGGGCTGGCTGGGGGGTGGAGGCCACAGGTTGGGACCTGCTGTGAGATCAGGCTTACTGTGGCCAGAGAATCCGTGGGGGCTCTCCCACTGGCTGTCTGCACCCTGCAGCAGCGGCCCCACTTCCCTTTTCAAGCCCCCGGCCTGCTCAGCTGGAAATCCACCTGCCACATGCGACCCTTGGGAGTTGGGTCCATAGAAGTCTTTGGAAAAAGCAGCTTGGCCATCTTGCCCTGGGTGGCTGTAGTGCCCTTCGTAAGTCACACTGCCCGAAGTAGAGGCCGAAGCTGGTAGAAAACTGGGCTGACCATCTGTTTCAGAGCCATATGTCTGACCGGAGTTGGCTTTGCCATACTCATAGAATCCCGCTGGAGCCGGAGCGGGCCCCGTCTTGCCAAAGCCCAAGATGACTGCTGGCTGGCCAGGGGCCTGAGACATTACCCCACTGAAAGGATGCATCACCATGGCATTGGGGGGCTGGCTGGGAAGGCTTATGGAGGGTCCTGGGCCTCGTGTCTGGCTGGGGGGTGAAAAGGCAATTGCATTAGAGGGAAACCGGGTGCTGGGTATGGTTGCAGCATGTTGGGGTACCCCAGTGTGGCCGTGGGGGGTACTGATCACAGATGGATGCCTCAGCTGGTTGAAGAGAGGCTGGGACATGGCCACTTTGGAGAGGACTTGGTTCAGGACCGTGGCGGCCGCAGTGTTGTTGGTGACAGCTGTCTGTGCCAACTTCAGCCGGTGGAGGGTGAGCTGGGCTTGCAGTTGAGCCAGCTGGAGACTGGCAGGCGAAGGAAGGAGAGGGTTCGGGTTACCGACTGAGAATGGGTTCTTGTCCAGGAGCTTGGCGGCACTGCAGGAAGACAGAGGTCTAGATGCACAGGTGGTTTTTAATGGGTGGGGGAGGGGGGAGCAGGGGGCTGTATTTTGGCTATCTGTAGTCCCCCTCCCATGTAAACAAGACTCTCCCACACAGGTCCCATATACGAGTGAGTCTGCAAAACCTTGTGCTCACACATATACATTTAAAAAAAAAAAAACTACAATAGAAAAATTATATGACAGAATGTTCAAGCTCGCTGGTAATTAGAAACATAAACTAAACCCATTAGAAATAAATATTTGCCTAGCAAAATAGCAAATATATTTTTTAAAATGACAGCACTTAGTGTGGGAGAGATAGAGTGGAATAGACACAATGTCAATGATAGTCTAAACTCATACAGCTTCGTTAAAATGCATCCATCACAGTCATATTCTTTGACCCAATAATTCAATTCTATAAATCTAACCTAAGAAAATGAGCTAAAATGCAGACAAAACTTGATACCCAAAGATGTTTAATACTGCATTATTTAAGAGTCCAAAGTTGAAGATTACAAATATCCAACGATGGGGGGATGGGATTTGAAGTGAGTAAATTATAATATATCAACATAATGAAATATTAAGTAACCATCTACTATTGGTGTTTAAATTTCTACTTTATAATGTAACACTTAAGACATTCATAAAGTATACCCAGCACCAAGCTTGAGACAGAAAACATTCCAGCAAGCTAAATCCCCCCTGGCTACCTGCTCTCACCCCTCACTGCCCCATCACTGCGCATGGTAAATACTATCTTGAATTTGGTAAAGTCACAGTTTACAAAAAAACAAAACAAAACAAAACAAAAAACCATTCTAATGACATGAGAAAATCTATATGCTCTAATGTGAAGCAAAAAAAGCAGACTTCAAAATTGCTTACAGAGTGAATTGTGCATATATTTGTGCCAAACACATTTTCATCTCTGCCCTCATTTCACATCCAAAAGCAATAAGAATCAGGTTCCTGTCTGAATAAAGAAATAAACAAACTCAGTTTCTTCTATACCCTCACAACATAGATCACTTCTAACACCAGATGTGTGGGGGGGTTTTCATCACACACCAAGCAAGCAATCAATTCTGCAGTGTCCCCCAGCTGGGTGTTCACCAGTTCAATTCCAACACTATCTACCTGGAGGTAACAACAGATCCCACAGGTTGAAGGCTCAGTCCAACAAGACTGTCCCCCACTTCAGATGCCAATCACAAGCCCCAGGTTGTTTCACCTGTGCTTCTGACCAACAGCTATAAATCTAGGTTAAACTATTAATAATTTGCTACAGCATCTCACAGAACTCAGGGAGACACACGTTTACTAGTTTAGCATAAATGATGTTACAAAGGATACCAATGAACACCAGATGCAAGAGATGCGTAAAGCAAGGCATGTGGGAAGGGGCAGGCCTCCACCCTTCATGTGTTCAGCTCTCCTGAAACTCTCTGAATCTAGTCCTTTTTGGGGTTTTATGGAGGCATCATTATGTAGGCATGATTGATTAAATCGTTGGCCATTGGCCAGCCCCTGTCCTCTTCCCTGATGTGGGGGATGGAGCTAAAAGTCCCAACACTCCAATCCTGCCTTGGTCTTTCCGTTGACCAGTGCCTATCCTGAAGATACACCTAGGGGCTGCCAGCCATTTTCAACTCATTAGCATACAAAAAAGACATTCATCAGATTCCAAGGATTTTAGGAGTCATACATATGCCAGGAAACCAAACAAAGACTAAATATATATTTCACAAGATCACAGTTCCCTTCAACCCACTCTCAAACCCAACTAGCATAAGGAATAACCCAAAAAATGACAAGTGAAAAATCTGAATCTGAGGTAGTAGGCAGTGGTAGACTCTCACAGAATCTTATTGGGAGGAGTGTGTCTGTTTGACATGTGCCTTTCATGTGACTTACGTTAGTTGGTTATGATGTTTTCTGGACCAAAAATCAGTACATATGGTCTGGAAATTGGACAGAATTTCCCAGAAAGTCTGCGATGTGTGGTTACCACAGTCAGGGCTCTTTGGTAAGACCATATTTGCTGGGTTTTAAATTCCCCTTCTGAGAAGTGGGTGTAATCGGGAACTATGTTAGGGATGTCAATGAACTGGAATTCCAGGACATTTGAACGGGGAAAATGGGACCAGGAAATTTGGAATTGGATTGCCACGGACAATCCAGGCTGTACAATCCACACACTTGGGAAGTGTAGGGTGGAAACCACACAGCTGAGACACTTTAGCATCTCCTGTCCCAGGTTCTGTAGAGTAAAAGCCCAGTGATAATTAAATAAAAGAAGAGAGGGGCTGGGGGTAGGCTCAGGCAAGGAGGAAAAGGGAGATGTGGCAAGTAATGTGCTGCCTCACTCTTTTGTTGGAAGCGCGTGCCCAGAACATCAGACACACCCACATTCAAATGCAAGTACAAAACACATTTCAGAGCCAGATAAAAGTGACTTCATTACTCTTCCCCATCATGTGAAAATTCAAAAATTGGCTATAAGTTGTTAAAAAGCACCACCTTCACCCAGCCAGTTGCCCTGCTACACTCCAAGGGCAGAACAGGCTGGCTGCATTTTAAATTATTGAGGAGGGAGGTCAAGGTTAAAGGCGGTTACAGACCCTCTCTCCTCTGGGAAGTTGTGCTGGCTGCACGCAAGCCTTGGGGGCCCCTGTGTGCCCAGCACAAATTGGGCAGCAGCAGAGTGGGGAGGCGCTAACGTCTACATAGGCAAGGATCCAGAAGGAAGAGGAGGATGGATGGTCGAGAGTCTGATGATAGATTTGGACTTGTGCAGTATTAAGTAGCTGAGCTTTAGGAGAGCAATTAAGCTTAACTCCAAGCCCTGCCCACACAGGGCCAACCCTCCCTACCACGCCTGTCCACCATGCAGCCTGTTCTCACTAACAAGGCGATAATGAGGTGCCAACTTGGTTGCCATGACTAGAGCAAGACAAGGTTGGTTTTGTTTTTCCCAGAGAAGTCAGCTGTATTTTCTAAAATTGCATTCTGGGCTGGAGGGAGCTCTTGGTGGAGATTCCCCTTTGGTCCTGAAAGGGCACGTGAGGAAGAGCTATATTTCCAACCAGGAAAGCCAATCATGCTGGTATTTGTAGGTCAGTCATGGGAAACAAGTCCTTTCCAGAGTATGGCTCAGGTTTTAGAAGTTTACCTACTCAGAGTTAGCATGAAGTAAGAATAACCAGGTTTTCTGTTTTCTTCCTAACTTTTGCTTTGCCTAGCAAATTCTTATTGTACCCAACTTTAATAAACCTTGAGTAGAAGTGATTTCACATGAATCAGCAGAGCTGAACACCTATTTTGAGCCAAAGACCCTAGATAGACAGGCAAAAACACATCATCCTATGTTTTGTAAAGCCCTAAAATTCTTAGCCTGCAAGAGTTAATAACCCGAAATTCAGGTGCACATAGTAATTATATTTTTGAGCCAAAAATCAGGGTACATGATCTGACACCCCTGGGGGCTGAAACTGATGTCCCCCTCTGGCTTCCCACTACCTGACTTGTCACTGTTACATCATTTAGCACATCCTGCCTTGTTAAAAATAATTGCTTATGTGCCTTTCTACCCCATAGACACAAGCTCCACAAGAGAAGGAGGTATGTCTTGGAGATGCTTGTATTTCCCCAGCACACTGCCTTGCACTTGGTGGCACTCTGTTCATGCTGTGAGCAGAATGCAGGAGGAAGATAATCAGTGTGGCTCATCACAACTGGTGACCTTAGGAGACACGGATGCCTCTTTTATGAGTACACATTTCTGTGGATGAAGACCCTTGGACAGTTGAAAAAGGACAATCTAAATATATCCAAGAAGCAAATAGCTAAACGTACAAGCAGGT
Organism: Daubentonia madagascariensis; assembly: GCA_023783475.1. Lineage (NCBI taxonomy): Eukaryota > Metazoa > Chordata > Mammalia > Primates > Daubentoniidae > Daubentonia > Daubentonia madagascariensis. Next base: position 17,956,108 of record JAKFHU010002573.1, on the reverse strand, counting down.
ACAGAGTCACCTGCCTAAGGGACTATCTACAATTCCCCATTCCCTTGTAGCAGTCTCAATGCACTTTTCTCTCTAAGTCTAGGTTTTGAAATTGAATGGATAATCCCTGTAGTAAGCGGAATAACGATCCCCCCCAAAAATGTCCACATTCTTATCCACAGAGCCTATGAATATGTTCCCTTACATGGTAAAGGGGACTTTGCAGATGTGATTAAATTAAGGATGTTGAGATGGGAAGATTATTCTGAAATATGATATCCAGGTATGCCCCATGTAATCACAAGAGCCCTCATAAAATGGAGGCAGGAGGATCAGAGTCAGAGAGAAGACAGAAGAATGAAAGCAGAGGTCAGAGAGGAAGGGAGATGCTAACCGCTGGCTTTGAAGATGGACGAGGGGCCACGAGACAAAGACATGCAGGCAGCCTCTCACCAGAAAAGGCAAGGAAACAGATTTCCCTCTCAAGCCTCCAAAAGAACTAGCCCTGCTCACCCCTTGATGTTAGTCCAGTGAGATCTTTTGGACTTCTGACCTCCAGAACTGTAAGAGAATAAATCTGTGTTGTTATAAGCCACTTAATCTGTAGAAATTTGTTACAGCATCAATAGGAAACTAACACAATTCCCAAAGACAATTAGATGCAAAAGAGGCTTCCACTCAGACAGGCAGTGGTAAGTGTGGGTACTGAGGGGGATCTTGTTGGTACCAACTGATCTGCCCAGAGTACAGATCGTCTGCATCCAAAGACTCTGGAAATTTAGCCGGGGCCAATTCTGCACAAGTAGGAACAACCGGGAGGTCTCTTCCTTTTCAAAGTCAGCTTTTTTTACACAGCTGGGGCAAGTGACAACCAAGGAAAGCTTAGAATTTCAGACCCTTAGGGGTGAACTCATCCAACCCCCTAATTAACACAGAGAGAAAGCGATGGGTTCAAAGCCACACAGCTGGGTGGTGGTAAAAACCTTAATGAGAACCCAGATCATCCAACCTAGCCTCCAGTGGCCAAGAGAATAGCCTTGCCTCCAAAACCCCTAACCTAGCCCCAGAGCCAACTATCTCATCACTAAGTGATCATGTCCACCCATATTTATTTGTAGTTCTTCCCTCCCTTCAGAGAGATACAGTAGTCCCCTTGGGGGGGACTACATATCCTTGGGGGATATGTTCCAAGACCCTCAGTGGATGCCTGAAACTGAGGATAGTGCTGAATCCTATATGTACTATGTTTTTTCCTATGCATACAACCTATGATAAAGTTTAATTTATAAATTAGGCATAGTAAGAGATTAACAACAATAACTAATAATAAGACTTGGTGTGGCAGCTCACACCTGTAATCCTAGCACTTTGGGAGGCTAAGGTGGGAGGATCACTTGAAGCCAGAAGTTCAAGACCAGCCTGAGCAAGAGCCAGACCCTGTCTCTATAAAAAATAGAAAAATTAGCTGGGTCTGGTGGCACACGCCTGTAGTCCCAGCTACTCAGGAGGCTGAGGCAGGAGGATCACTGGAGCCCAGGAGTTTGAGGTTGCAGTGAGCTACGATGATGCCACTGCACTCTAACCCGGGTGGCAGAGCGAAAACTAATAAAAAATAGAACAATTGTAACAATATACGGTAATAAAAGTTGTGTGAATATGGTCTCTCTTTCTCTCTCTCTAAATATCTTACTGTACTGTACTCACTCATTTTCAGACCACAGTTGACCATGGGTAACTAAAACCGTGGAAAGCGAAACTGCCAGTAAGGGGGGACTATATACTAAGTACCTTGATAGACAAGGCATTCACTGAGCACTGGGGAAATGCAAAGCTGCAGATCCTTTTTGGAACACCCCTAAGCTCCATAGTGGGTGGAGGGTAAGATTCTATGCACCTGCCTCATCCTCTCTTCTCCTAACTTTGTGCTGCACTATTTGCAGTCATATAGTCAAACCACAGGTCTGGAGAGGAGGGAGTATAGCACAGGGAGTTACATACCTGGGTGCCCGGCACAGAGCTGGGCTATCCATCACACAACCACGCCGAGGGATGCTCCACACTCACAAAGAAACATTCTACACACTGTGCTCTGATTCATCCAGGCCTCTATAAAGCTTGCTGCCCCAGGGCTGTGGTTTCCTTTCTGAGCTATTAATCGTTACAAAGAATTCATAGTGAATAATTAGATAAAAAACTCTGGTTCTCTGCTTGCTAAGAAACTTTTGGTGTTTTGTTGTGTGTTCTTTTTTTTTTTTTTAATTATAGCAGCATTTCTTTCAAGAGTTTTAAAAATAAAATATAGCGCCAGGCATGGCAGCTCACACCGGTAATCCTAGCACTTTAGGAGGCCGAGGTGGGAGGATTGCTTGAGAACAGGAGTTCGAGACCAGCCTGAGTAAGAGCGAGACCCCCGTCTCTACAAAAAATAGAAAAATTAGCCAGGCATGGTGGCAGGTGCCTGTAGTCCCAGCTACTTGGGAGGCTGAGGCAGGAGGATCACTGAAGCCTAGGAGTTTGAGGTTGCAGTGAGCTATTATGATGCCACTGCACTCTAGCCTGGGAGACAGATCAAGACCCTGTCTCAAAAAAATAATAATAATAATAAATAAAAATAAATAAAATAAAATACAGCATTCGTGAGTTTGTCCATTCAGCCCACAGGGATTGAGCATCTATTATGAGCTGGGCAAAGTTGCCAGGTGGTAGAGACACACAGATGTAAAGAGAGAAACCTTTCCGAGATCACAGGGAAGACAAATCAACACAGAGTGACAAGTATTCTCACAGGGGAAAGCACAAGACAGCAAGGCAGGGGAGGAAGTGGTTCACACTGCTGAAGTCTTACAGAAATTTAACATATAAAAGAAAAGGCCAACTCAAGGGCTGTCCCTGATCGCTGAAAGACTTATCAACACTGGGCTTACCAATCAGCTACATCAGTAGTTCGTGACTGGCAGCTATGAGATGAACTGTGGTCAGAGACCTGGGCTTCCGTCTGCCTTTTACTGGTTGTGAGATTGGTAAAGCTGTTTCATTTTTCCAGCCCTCAGAATTTTCTCAGAATAGTAATCCCACACAATCTGTCTCAGACCTGCACAGTCTGAGCACCCCATGTCCCCTGGCCCAAGTGATTGGCTCAAGGAGGGTCACTGCCTGAAATTTTGTTGGAGCTATCAGGAAAGAGACACTCTCTGTCATACCTGGGTTCCTAAACCGGTTGTTAAGCCACCACTTAAGGAGAGCCTGCTTAAGAATAAAGCCAACTCAGAGACACTGGCCTGGAGACAGGCGCACAGACAGCAACGGGATGACCTCATGGGAATGCCCTGAGCCAGCTTTGCCTGGTTCTGCTCTGGACTTCTCTGTGCATGAACCAATACATTTCCTTTATTTGCTTAATACAAATAACAATGTAAAAAGAAAGCCAACCTACTTAAACTGCCTGCATTTAACCCAGACAGTTCCTCTTCAAGGCCCATGTTGACTTAAGGGTTCCCTGTCACCCTCCAGTCTCCTCTGCAGGAGTGGACTGACTACAAGGACCTGGTGTTTGGAGCTAAGGGATCACTATCATCATCATCGTCATCAGGGTGGGTGGCAGGTGAGCTTTGCCAAGATGAATCGTCCTTAGAGACAGATAGAAATGGATGACAGAAAATGCAGAGATGTAAATATGGAGAAAAGAGGCTGGAAGATAAGGGGTGGACAACTGCTGAGAGAGGAGGGAGCAGGCGCGGGGACGGGGTTTGAGGGGATGGGACAGAGTCCAAACAGCCGCCTGGTGAACTGGGACCTAAGAGGCTGCACGATAGCAACTGGGCACAGCTGAGGGGCAGCAGCATCAGCGTGTGCAGACTCATCTGCCAGCCCTTCCCTGGTACCGTCCAGCCCCCAGGAGCAGGAGCCAAGAACCACAGCCCAGAGCGTGGTAGCGCCTAAACCCATGCGACTGGCCGCATTTGCATAAGCACAATATCATCTTCCAAGATAACCAATCCAGGAACTTAAATTTACTTCCAGTTCAACTCAGTTCCCTTTCTAGGCCGAGTGATAAATGTGCCATTTCTTCTTTTGTGCTAAAATATAAAATATAATCTAGGCGAGAAGACTCATGGACCAGGCAAGAGAACGTTTTCCAGGTTTGGCCACACCTTTATGTGGCCAAATCAAATAAAATGCAATGCTTGGGGTCAGGTCTTTTCAGTAGAGTTTGAGAATCTATGATTTAGGAAATATCATTTTCTAATGCTCTCAGAAGCTAGGTCAGGATATGAACCACCCTAAATGCCAGGTGACAAAGATGGCAATGATGACACCATAATTCAAACTCTAGCTAATAATCAAATTTAAACAGTGAGAAGGTGCCTTGGAGATAATTTAGTTTAACCCACTCCTTCTACAGAGGAGAAAGAGTGAAAGCCAATGAAGTTGATGTCATATGTGCATCGCCCCAAGTCACACACCTAGATAGGGGAGAGCTGGGACAGGAACGCAGCCCCCTCCCTCCTCAGGGCGGAGGCAGTGGCCATGGTGGGAGACGTCTGCACCAACATTCCCAGGTGAGTCTCCTCCTTTGTGGGGACAGGAGTGAGGCCACACACTTTTTGGATAGTGTTCTCTTTATCGGTAACAACAGTGCTGTTGGATCATCACTAGCTTGGCCTCCGTGACTAATTTTGAGATTACTGGGTCAATGCTGCTATTCCGTGTTTGGGCGTCAGCCATGACATTACCATAGGATGATTCATTTCACCATGACACCTCTTGGAATGATTCATAACAGCAATAATAATCCTATCATCCCTTTTTTGTTTTGTGTTTTTCAGTGGCATGTTAATAAGTGTTTTCACCTCATTAGCTATCTGATCTCCAGAACAACCACATGGGTAGTTAAGTCAAATATGACCATTTCCAGTGACTGAGGCCAAGAAAGGTCAGATGAACCACCCGAGGTCATCCAGCGGAGGAGGCACTTGACTGGGACTCGAAGGAGGGTCTCTTAACTGTGAGGCCAATATTCTGTCCTCCTTCTACGTGTTCATTAAAGGGAGCTTCCAAAACCATATGCCTGGCCCTACTTCCCTTGGATGTGAATTTAAATAACACGTTTGGTATCAGATCACCAGCCTTTTGGTCCATCAGAGTATGATTCTCAGAACCAGGTAATGTGCAGCCACAAAGGGGCAGCTGGTGATTTTATAACTGACAGGAGAGGGCCTGCTTTTCTCACTGAAGTTATTAGAAGGGCTCAAAGCATGCCGAAGAGAAGGGATACTGCAGCAAATACAGAGAAAACAATACACATTCTGCTGGTGTCAACACACGAAAGATTTAAAGCAAAGAGAGGATTAATGTCAACTTAACCACCAAGAACTGTACCACAGTTTGCTTTTCCTTCTTTCTCTACCATTTTTTTCTTTAAAATATTCTTCATTTTATAAAATGATGGTATTGTAGGTAGAAATTTATTTTTAATGTTCATATTTGTTTTATTTTGAATTTTTAAAATACATAAATATGAAGAGTATAACAAATGCCTGTGAATTGATTCCCCATCACCCCAAATGAACAAATGCTACTATTATGGCCATTTTTGCCTCAGACTTTTTTTATCAAAAAAATAAAATTGGACCGATGAAGTTGAAGTCTGCTTTGAAACTCTGCTCAGTACAATTCCACCTCATCTCCCCAGCGACATCCATGCATGGTATGTGTGTCTATCTGTCTGTTATATGTCTATCTATATATGTCTGTATCAATCTACATATAGAAAAAGCATAAAAATGAGGGATTTTTTTCAATATATTTGTGTGTTCACAAAACAGCATGTAACACTGGTTTCAACAACATTTCTCCCAAAGAAACAAACGCATATGCTCCCAAATTTCTTCTAGCTAAAGATTGAGATCAGCACGAGGGAATAAAAAATTGATGAGCCAGGAATCAGAAGACCCCACAGCCCCCGTTTACTCCCTGTGGGATCGTTGGTCAGTCAGCTTCCTTGGATCGCAGGGAGTTTTTTTTGTAAAATGAGAAAGCTGGATGAAAGGATCCCCAAGTCTGTTCCACCTTTGAAATCTGATGATGCTAAGGTTTCATTTCCTCACCTGTCAAATGGAGATCACAATGTCTGCCTTGCTCACTGGTGTAAAGATCAAACATGATGTGCAGGTGCTCTGCAAAGCACAGTAATATTAACTATCACTATTACCCACAAATTAAGCTATTTTTTAAGCTCCTGGGAATGCTTTTAAAGAAACCATTGTTACATACACCGTCATGCACCCCTTAACACACTTAATGACAGGGATACGTTCTAAGAAATGCATTATTAGGTAATTCCGTCATTATGCAAATGTCACAGAGTGAATTTACAAAAACCTAGATGGTATAGCCTACTACACACCTAGGCTATATGGTATAGCCTATTGCTCTTTGGTTACAAAGCCGTATAGCACGTTACTGTACTAGATACTATAGATGATTACAATAGTAAGTATGTGTGTCTCTACACATATCTAGACAAAGAAAAGGTACAGTAAAAATACAGTCGTTATGAGACCACTGTGGTATAAGTGGTCTGTTGTTGGCCAGAACGTCGTTATGCAGCACATGACTGTATACGGCTCAGTTCAGATCTATGTGTTGCAGGCAAGCCAGCATGAAATAATTTCATTTCCTCTAACCCTGTTCTCTTGGGCAGGCAGTTTGGCACAGAGGCTCTGTTACCTCTATCTATGAAGATTTAGTGAACGAAATACCAAAAGTGTCTCATCATAAAATTCTCTCCTCTACAAAGACATTTCACAGATGGACCCACAGCCTTCCAAGAGAAGTGCAGCTCGAATCCATTCAGGACTGGAGTTGGTTTGTCTGAGACACAATTCTTCGGAAAATATACACTGGGCAGAATTTCACTGGTTTTGTGCAGGCTAAAATTGAAAAAGCTGGTTTGACTTCTGGGGTTAGGGGAGATCTTTTAATTTTCTCAGTAACATAAGATCTGGTGACTTCTTAACTGAGAAACTTTTCTGGGGAACATCTGAGTTTTTTGAAATGGAAAAATAAGCTTTTTGAAATTTTGAAAAACTGCTACGCACAATTCTCTAAGAAACCAAATTGCTAATGTTTATAACACACAAATAAAATATTTAGAGGTTTATACACCAATACTGCCCCAGTGAAGGACAATGTACACACAAGCATTAATGCCTTTGCATATACTGGCCTCTGTCCCTGGACAACCTCTTCCCTACTCTCTTTCACCAGGATAACTACCATCCTTCAAAATGCAGCTCACATGACGCCTCCTCCAGGTAGCCTCCTTTGACTGCTGCCCCCATTCATTGTGCCCTGGTGCCGCTTCCGTGGTCCTCAGAATGCCCTGCTGCTCCAGTCACCTCAATTGCACTCTCTTCTAACTCCAACCACCCACTCTCATAGTTGCCTACTCAGTCATTTGTCTGACTTCCCCACTGTCCCATGGGCATTTGAAGGCAGGAAGTATGTGTCACAAACACAGTGCCTGGCACATGGTAGGTGTGTGGAACCAATAAACATTCGTATCCATGTACACACTCATTCCATGTGTATGTGTATGTGTATGTAGCTAATAGTTATGTATCACATTCTCAATTTGTTTTCCTGGCTAAATGTTCCACGTGTGTATTGCTACAAAGCCTTGAAAGATGAAGCTTGCAGAGAATGTGGATTAGATTCAGTCTTTGAACACTGTCAAGATTCTGTAAATACCACCAACCATGTCAAGTATAAAATTCTAAAATATTTAACAAACAGACTTCTTGTCGTATTTTTCCTTTTAACTAAATCTGAAGAAAATGCAATTTCAGAGTGTGATCTGAGGAAATATAAGTGCCTAATTGACACAATTCTGAGATGAAACACATACTCCAGGAACAGTCCCTATGTTCTCTGAGTTTTCTTTTAAGTAGTTTACATCACTGAGATTTTTCTAGTAAACGTACAAGGATGGTTATAAAATTCAAGCCAATTTTAAACTAAAATAAAACTTTAGATTAATTTTAAAGAATTAAAATTCTCAATCAAATAGCTAGTCTTTTCCTAGAATTGCCTATTAATCTAGACAGTTTAACTGATGTGAAATAAGCCAAATACTAGAATTCCATATGAAACAAAAGAGGCAGTGTGGGCTAGTGGGGGTGGGTTGTTTTGGTTGTAAGTAGACCCACTTCCTAAGCAAGCTCTGTCACCAGTAACTGTACATCTTATTGAGATCATTTTACCCTGTAGACCTTAGTTTTCTCATCTGTGAAGTGTGAGGGTCAGATGAGACTACATTTAAGGTTTCTTCATGCCTTATGATTTTAGGATGGTAGGTATTTTCTTAAGCAGTTATTTAGGACACATGGAAAAGTTAGCATGATCTGGCTGTGACACGGAGACAGGTTTCAGGACTGAGGGATCTCAGTTTCTGACAAGGTGAAACTAGAGCAGTGATTCTTAAACTTTGGCGGGCACCCAGAGAGCTTCTTAAAACAAAAATGCTGTTTCTGACTCAGGAGGTCTTGGATTAGGCCTGAGAATTTGTATTTCTAGCAAGTCCGTATGATGCTGATGCTGCACTTTGAGAACCACTGAACTAAAATATCTTTTTTGTTTTTTTTAAAGACAGGGTCTCACTCTGTCACCCAGGCTGGAGTGCGGTAGCCATAGTTCACCATAACCTCAAATTCCTGGGCTCAAGCGATCCTCCTGCCTCAGCCTCCTGAGTAGCTGGGGCTACAGACGCACGCCACCATGAATGGCTAATTTTTTATTTTTTGTAGAGACAGGGTCTCAATATGCTGCCCAGGCTGGTCATGATGGAATGTCTTGAAAATACTTTCCAACTCTAAGAATCTCTGGTGAGTTATCAGGAATTTAGTTAACACCCATATTATTAATGACCTACTTCTACCAGCTACCCCATACGCCAACAGGGGGCTTCCTTTTCCATGGGGTTTCAGACACTGCAAAGATAACTTCAAGGGGCACATGTAATTTTGTATAAACACCTTCCTTTAAGAGATACAATCAAGATCTTGAACAACATTTGGCCTCCTGGAATAAAAACAATCAAGGTTCAGAAAACCTTAGATAATTTAGTTGGTTGAGTGACTGGCTTGGCATCATATTACCAGGTTTGTTGAATAGAAAGAAAGCATAGGTCCATTCACAGTGAGTTCACTAATCCAGGGAACAGAGGGTCAGACTACAGAAGGCCAAAAGTTCTTTAGTCAAGCACTACCATCATTATGAAAAAGTCCATTCCCAATTCACCCTAGAATTCCTGGGCTAAAAAACAAACAAACAAAAAGAAGTTTTTGATAAAGCCATTTGTATCACTAGACTTCAAACTTTATGGCACTTTGGAATTACTTGGGGAGTTTTTAAAAATACTGATGCTTTGGTCCCACATCCAGAGATTCTGATTCAGTCTGGACATTGGGATTTTTAATAGCTCCGCAGGAGAACTATCATGAAGCAAAGGCTGAGATTCATATCTCTAAAGAAATAGACTCAATCTGTTCTTTATTATTTTGGGTCCCACAGCCATTTTTGTCACTCCAAACAAAAAGACCATTTGTCTTAAATTACCCTTAAGAATAAACACTTACATTTTTACAAGTCCACAAAGGGTCACAAACACAGTGGGCAATCAAGTAATATTTCTTAGCTATATTGATGTACCTTTCATGCAATTCAGTAAATATCTTTTTGTGTGACAAGATGTTCCCCAGAGTATACATATAGTTTCTGCTACAGAAAGCCAGGTGAGAGGTGGTGGAGGACTTTTGCCTTCCAAATTATAAGTGCCTTGAGGATATCATCCAATCCTAAAATCTTTCAAACTGTCAAGTGCCTACCTGGCTCAGCACTGGACAAATCAGAGACACTGAACAAATGCTTGTTCAACTGACTTGGATTTATGACTGTCTCTAAGCATTTGGGAATGTAGATCGTAGCAGAATGTGCTGTTTCATTGTGAAGTACAAGGTGTATGTTTCAGTGTGTGTGTTGGGAATGTGCACAATTTAATTCCTTTAAATTCCTTAGACTAAATGAGAACATTAAGGTTGGAACCTTATAAATATACCATGTAAACTATTTACTGAGAAAGCATTCATTTCCCAAAGTGGATGGAAGTTTCTGGTGCCTTAAGACACGTACTTTTCTGACTATTGCCAACAAAACAGAGGTGCCACCCAAGGCAGAGAATATTATACATGGTTACTTCTGGCATTTGCCTCTATCTGACAAAGCTGTGGCCGTATGGAAGTTATTGCAGAGCGGAGATAAAAGACAACGCCACAACAGTTAGAGGGACAGGCCCATCTCTGTTACATTTGCACATGCCATTCTAGATATTTTCTCAGAACACTACAAACTAAACCTGTGGTTAAGACCCAGGCAGACTGAGAACTGCCTTGGCTGAAACCAGAAAGAATGGTTAAAACGTGAAGGCTGATTTTTCACTCAAAATTGCTCTCTAGCACTTTCCCCAGCTACCCCATCCATTGCTAATTAGGGGCAGCCAAGGCTTGACATGTACACAGTCCTCTATGGTAAAATTGATTATTATATTACTATGGAAAATAAGGAAGTCATTTCGCTCGAAATATCAAATTCCACAAAAATCATACATGGCAGCTGTTAGCGTATGCATGTGGGGGAGGGGCGAGTGTGTGAAAATATTAACCCGCTTTACTTCAGTTTTCTGATGTCTTGTGCAGGCTTGCAAAGAAAAGAAAAGAATAAAAGAAAAGAAAAGATTCCAATGCATATAAGGCAGAAACCAATGACAAAGCTACATAATGGATTTTTTTTAGGTTAAAAAAAATTCTCATGGTATAAGATACATCATACACACAATTTTATGAGTGTGGATTTCCTTTTACACACTTGCAAGCAGAAAGCCAGTATCCCTCTACCGCATATGTTGAAGCTACTTTTAATTGCATCAGATAAAGAAACGAGGTGAGTCATGTTTGGTTGTGCTTGTGCCTGCTAACAGATCACCACATCCATGTCCAAATATGTCCCCTGAACCTCACTACAGAAGTCGATACACTTAACTTGCTTGTTTGGAGATGACTAACATAGTTTTGTTTAAAATTTTAACTTTACTTAAAGATACCTAAGAGTTGCTGAAATTCACATTGCAGCTACTTCAGAGGTGCTTAAAAGCAATTCTCAAGCGTTGTTTCTTGGCGAAATATCTCCTTCTCGTGAATCTAGTATAGCACTCCCTCCTGGTTCAGAATGAATCTGATTCTGCGCTCAACAGATACGAGACATTTCAAACACCTTTACATTCATTTTCCATCATTGACAAATTCCAGCGATTAATACAAAACACCGCAACCTCAAGACACTCTCATCGTTTATACAGTTTTGGGATTCTGACTACGTCCCCTTCCATCCTCCCAGGTCTGTTGATAACGCAATCTGTTTTCCAGTAGCCACACGACTTTTCTTTGTAAAAGAGTTTAGTAACCAGCGTAAAAAGAGCATGTAGACTGCCCGACGCTGATTTCACCGGGGTCTTGAGGATCTGTTCTAGGTCACATGTTAAACCGCCGTTGTGAATCATTAATTTTTTTTTAAACAAGTGGGGGTGGGGATACTGACAAATCGCATACTCATGCACAAATTCTGAGCGCTGACAACATGGTCAGAGGTACTGCCTGGACTGGAGAATAAAAAAAAAAAAAAAAAAACCTTGATTTCTCCCTTGTGCTGGGAAAAGGTAGGATGACATCATGCAACCTTACCTTTCTGAAACAGACCAGGGCGCCTGGCATGAAGCGCTGACCTGCGGCCGCCGACGCCGGGAGTCATTTTGGGTGTCGCGCATGTGCCTCCCTAGAAAATTCCAATGACATTCTACCAGCTTTCTGCATGCCAATCATGACAAGCCTCCACGTAAACTCTCCCGAGGCTGGAAAGGGGCAGGGGGGGGGGATGCAAGCCAGGGAGTGAGTGAAAGAGAAAGAGCTGTCCCAGAGCACCGCACACCCGTCTGGAAGGGCAGTCACATGCCACCAGGAGCCATTCCTGCTGCATTACACATGCTGAGTGGAAATGGCAAACAATATCAGTCGATGTTTACACCACATGCCCTCAGCCTCTTCACATATCAACACCCAAGCCAGCTCTATGCAGACAGGCCTCCTGAGAACGCTCCTGAAGGAGGGGTCTTGGCTAATCATGCTGGCCATTTTTAATAAAATTCCTTAGCCCCCTGGTCTGGTTTGCTTCCCTCATTTTTGGTTGTTGCTGTTGGTGGTGATGGTAGTGATGGTCTGTTTGTTTGCTTGCTTGTTTTCACTCTGGGTTTTCACGGGCAACAATTTGGTCCTGAATGTACCCAAAAGGACCTTAGCAATGTAGCCACGTTAGACAGCACCAAAAAAGTGACTCCCGACCAGCGCTCCTGAACCACTTGCCACTTGCCCCTTCTTTTTTTATTTCCGTGGAACAGGACATGGAGTGAGATGACCCATCATTTCACCTGCTCAGTGAAATCCAGCAGGAAAAGTGGATTCTGCTTTGCTCTATGCAGTGGTTGGGGGCAATGTTGCCCCCTAGGGAATGCTGGAGACAGTTTGTTGTCAGGACTGAGGGGGTGAGGTGCAACTGGCATCTACTGGGCAGAGACCAGGGATGCTGCTAAAATCCTACAGTGCTCAGCACAGCCCCCCACAGAAGAGAATTATTTGGCCCAAGATATCAACAGTGCTGTGGTTGAGAAACTCTGCTCTAAGGCTAAGACCTTCAACCAGTCTTGCAGAAGATATAATCCAAAAAAAAAAAAAAAGGCCAAGAAGCCCCTCTCTGTGAGGAAGGGACTAAAGGCCCTGGGGGTCAAACAACAGGTTTGGCTCCATTCATGGCTTAATTACTTACAAATGATGCTCACTTTTCTTGCCAGGAGCCACCATTCTCCCACCAAGTTTTGGTTTTTTTTTTTTCTTTCTGTTCTCTTTCCAAATGTCACACTGTAATACTTAAACAATCAAACCAAAGCTAAACCTTTGCGTGATTTTCTAAATCAAAATCTGCTGTCACAGGTACCTTATTGCCAGGTCATATAAAGCAACCATCACTCTAATTTGTCCTGTCTGGGACAGTCTGACGTTAATCTGTGGTGCTTAGCGTCCACTATAATCCCCTCCCCAAATTATTCAATAGGGCATGCGTTTTAAAAGGTAAAACCTCTCCCAAAGAGCTTATAAATGACTTAGTGATTAAAGCTCACTAGGTTCTCCTATTTTACTTAGATTCTTGGAGAGGAGGGCATGGGGGGGCATCATCTCTCACCTGGCACCACCTACAGGCACACTGGCATAAGGGAGGCTTCCCTTCCGCTAGGACTGAGCTGGGATTCGGTGTGTAACATTTCTGCTGCCCACTGAAAAGTCCAAGCGAAAGCCAGTCAGATGTGTGTATACAGCCTGCTTCCAGCTGCCCACCAGAGGCCCATCCACAGCCCACCTGCCCCCACGAGCTCCCAGGAGAGCCCAAGGGCTCTTTCTTCCTAATTTAGTCACAGCACACAGGCTGCCCCAGGCTCAGTTGGCTTTCAGCCACTGACTCAGTCACAGACACCTAAAGGCGCCAGTCCCAGATCCTGACCTGCGAGAACCAGCCAACCTGGCCCCGGCTGCATTTCTGCTCTGGCCTTGGGTCCCTTCCGTGATCTAATAGGTTTCCCCAAGGCGTAAGGCTCGACTCCAATCAGTAATTGCACATTTTGCTTCTCTGTCTGTCTTATTTCATTATGCCCAGGACTTTCATAGGATAAGAGTTTGCTGAAAAGCGCTCCACCACGTACATCCCACATTGAGGGCTCCACTCCCACTAGCCCCCAAGGAAGAAGCAGTGGTGTGTGTGGCCAAGAGCAAAAGTCTGTCTAAGGCTGGGCACGGTGGCTCACGCCTGCAATCCTAGCACTCTGGGAGGCCGAGGCGGGAGGATCACTTGAGGACAGGAGTTCGAGACCAGCCTGAGCAAAAGCGAGACCTCCATCTCTACCAAAAAAAAAAAAAGAAAAGAAAAATTAGCCAGACGTGGTGGCGTGTGCCTGTAGTCCCAGCTACTGGGGAGGCTGAGGCAGGAGGATCGCTTGAGCCAAAGAGTTTGAGTTTGCAGTGAGTTACCATGACGCCACTGCACTCTGGCCCAGGCGACAGAGTGAGATTCTATCTGGAAAAAGAAAAAAAAAAAAAAAAAAAAGGTCTGAAGCTGACAGCCACAGCCAGCCATGGGAAAGGGGCATAAGGACTGTGCCAATGTCCAGGGTTATGGAAGAAGGCATGTGTCACTTGGTGCAGCCAGTGCTGTGTATCTGCTATTGTGAGCTCCATAACATGATACATTGGATGTGAACTTGATTATTAAAATAAAAGGTGCCCTGATAGATGGCCTGGAGTATGATTCCCAGAAGAAGAAAAGTCAATACTTAGAATGAGCCCTTCTAATTATATGATCCTAGCTCTTACCCAGAGACCAGGACACAATCCCAGGTCCCACCTGGATGTGAAGAGGCACAAATGGACCATCACAAATTGAAATTCAGTTCAATGCGGTAGGCATGTGTTGAGCACCTATTGTATACCAGCACTGTGCCAGGCAAGGAAGGAGGGAGGAACATAAGGTAAAATTGAGTGTGAATGTGCAATGCATTATGCTACCTGCTTCACACATTCTCTTGGTCTTCACAAGTCTTAAAAAATTAAGATCACTATCCCCACTTTACAGATGAGAAATTGAGGCTCCAAATGACCGAGTACCTCACCTAAAGTGTCAAAGCTAATATGTGGTCATTTGAAACAAGGTCTGTTTGGTTCCCCAAATTTTGTCTTTCCACTAAAACACCTCCCAATGTGCAAGGTGAGTTGTAAGTGTAAAAATGTAGTAAAATGAGATGAATGCTGCAGGTAAGATTTGTTCAAAGCATATTAAGGGCAGGACCGACTCCTCGCGAGGCTCCGTACACAATGAAAATGCACGGAACTTGTTGAAAACTTATTAAGAATTTCAAGATGGCAACAGCAGACCATTAAACCAACCAAGCCTGAGACCCTTCTAAGAGTGGGATCCTGTGCAAATTCACAGCCATGCAGCCAGTCCTGAACGGGAAGGAAGAACTCGGGGGTTGAGGGATGGGAGTGGGAACCCCATCTTCCATATCCCCCAACAGCAGCAGTTAGGAGAGCACCACCACCCTAAGGTTGTTTGCTGGGTGTTCAAGCCTGTTCCTATTTCCTTTGGCTAACCCTTTCTCTTACTCCATCCAGAGCTACTATTAAGGCAAGAGGTGGAACTTGGCTCTGAGAAGCAGGAGGCACATCTGGCCCAAATGAATACTGTTATTTATTATGATACTATGGGTCTCTTTGGGTGCCACAGTGGAAGGATGGAAGGGGACCTCTGGGACATGTCCTGTAGCAGGTGATGCAGTGATTCTTAATGGAAGTGGGAGGGGCATTAAACACAGTAATGTAAGCAGCGGGGGGGACGCTACTGGCAGGGCATACAGCCCACATGTGGGGGCAAAGGCAGGGAAAGGTTGAGATCCAGTGTTTACAATGAACGTTCACCTGGGAGGTGGGAGAGGTGGGAGGTGGGAGGTGGGAGCTAGGCCTGGTTTCATCACTCGCCCACTGTGTGACCTCCAGCCAGTTACTGAGTCCTTGAGTCCTCACAGCTCAAAACACCCAAAAGCCAAGCACACAGGAGCTTAAGGATGTACTACGTAGCCATTAAAAAGTGTTTCCTGTCCACTTACTTGCTATTTAATGTTACATTAAAAACTGATGCACAAAATTGTATGCATATCATGATTACAGCCATGTAAAAAGCAAAATAACACTTCGGTAGAAAAGAAATACTATTAGAGAACACGCCAAACAGTTAACAGGGGCAGCTGCATTTAGATGTTAGAATCATAGGTAATTTTTTTCTCCTTTCTCCTTTTTTAGATTTTCGGATTTTTCTTTAATAAACATGTCTATTTTTCAATTTAAAAAATAGTTTTTTATAAGGCAAAAGAATTCAGCTGGGCTAATATTGCCCCATCTAGATTACAGGGCCTTCAAAGGAACCCCCTCCCCCACAAGATCAAGGTGTCAAATGCAGCCCCTTTCCCACAGCAGGAAGTTCACTCCTGGAGAACCACATGCTAAAAGCAAGCACAAGGCACGTGTGGACGTGAGGCGTCTAACACGAGGTACTGCCATGTTTGTCTGCACGTGAAGGCCAGAGCACATAATTCAGATGGGTTTCACACTTACATTCCAGGAAGGCTCTTTGCAAATGGAGGTAGAACATGCCAGCACATCGTTCAGGGATCACAGAGGTTCATTTTATGACCTCAGACTTCTCCACCAGAGAGATCAAGGTCATCAACGCCGAGGCGGCTTCTTGGTACACGCCTCTCCGCCCCTTTCCCTGTGACATCTACCACCACTATGACCACCACCACCGGTCAGAGTTAACTGCAGACGGACAGGTAAAAAGGTAGGGTAACTGCTCAACCCATGGGGGTGGGCTTGCCCTGTGGTCTCCAATTTAACATTTGGAATCCGCTTTGCTCAGTTTTCTATACCTTTCAGGGTGGTACTAGGGAATTGTTTTTTCTTTGCAAGCACAAAGAGAGTAGCAACCAATGATGAATCCAGGCAAGTCCAGGATCAGAGACTCTGTGGCTGGGCCTCCTCTGACCCTCAGCACACCGGGACAGGATTGGCTACCTCGTCTCTATTTTCACCTGGGAATCTTGCTGGAGCCAAATCTCCACCCACGGGGATGGGCAGAGCGGGTCCCTGCCACCACTCCCCCCCACCCCCACCCCTGCTGGGATAAGCCAGTGGATGCTTGGAATAGCCCGGTTCTTGCCCAAGAGGGACGGAGGCTTCCGTGGCCTGAGAGACCCCAGTGTATGTGCAGCACTTGAGGAAACCACCGGAAACACTCCTGGGGCTTTTCTTTTTCTCTTCTCTCCTCTTTTTTTCTTTTTATTTCTTTAACCCTTTGAACACAAAGTGGCAATTTAAGGTGAAACTCTGTAAACACCAGTTTCTCTTTAAAACCAGGGCTGACTATGCCATCTGTAGCAGTGGGAGAACAAAGAAAAGCTAAACCAGAAAAGGTGAGGTCTCAGTCCCTTGGGATGGGTGGAAGGCAGTAAGTAGAATACAAAGTGACCCCTTGAAAGAGCAATAGTAGAGGTTCCAGCCTCTTGTTGCAAGGAGATGCAAGAACAAAGACAGGATTCGTTCCCAGAATGAACCACCTCAGCCTAAAAGGCTACATCCTGCACAAAGGCCGGCCACAGCCCACTAGCAGAGGAAACCAGTCAAGTGTTGTGAGTCAGACAGTGTGGGAATGGGCCCTTCCTAGAAAAGGAAACTGGTTCTTTGTCGAGCAGGGGTTTGAATTCCTGCCTGGTTAACTGTTGTTCCTCTGTAGGTTCTCCAGAGGCCAGCACAACAGAAGCAGGAAGGATCATTAAACTTTCCAGATTTGCTCTTCAAAGACTGAATGTAGTTTCACGACATACATCTCAAGTTGAGTCTGCAGGGTGATCACATCCTCAGGACCTTTGCACAAGTTGTCCTCACTACCCGAAACGTCCTTCCTCTAATCTGCACCGTCCTATAGCATACCTATTAGCCATGCACAACTATTTAAATTTAAATTATTAATATTAAATAAAATTTAAAACTCAGTTCCTCAGTTGCACTAGCCACATTTCAAGTGTTCGACATCCACATGTGACTAGCCACTACCATGTTAGACAGCACAGTATATACCGTCGCCAGGACCCAGAGAGTTCTGTCGGGCAGTGCTGTTTCAGATCTTCATGTGACTGCTCCTTCTCAACCTCAGGTCCTGGTGCTACTGTCATCTTCTCAAAGAGGCCACCTCACACCTAGGAGTCTGAAGCAGGATGTAAGGTCACCCTCTGTCCATTTCCCTTATCTTACCTTTATCACTATGAATTACCTTGTTTGTTTATTTTATGCTTTCTTGCCTGTCCCTTCCTTGGGATATAAGCTCCATGAGAGCAGAGATCTTGTCTGTCCTCTCTATAGCTCTTTGCCCAATGCCTGGAACAGTACCTGCCACAAGCAGAGCCCCACATGGTTGAATAACTGACTCACAGTAGGGTCTATCCCATGACTCTGGGATTGGAGGACACCATCCGTCCAAGACAGCTGCAGCTAATCTTTCCATGGGCCAAGATAATGTCTAAGCATGGGCCTCACCAGGAGCATCTGGGTGTCAGGCAAGTGGTGAGGTAGTAGCAGAGTAGCTGAAACCCAACCTTATCCAATTCCCCTCTAAGAACACCAGTGCCTTTTATCCTATCGGCCAATCCACAGTACTGTGCCCAGCACTTTGCACTGTCTTCCTTCACTGCTATTGCAAAAGATCAAATTATCCTCTAATATACTATTAGACATTCTCCAACATGACATCACTTTTCCTATACACACATGTACAAAAACAAGTAATAGGATAGAATCTATCTTAAGTTTAAGGAGTCAGTATTTTAATACTCTGCATACCCTAGGAGTGCTTTCTGACACCCCCTCCGGAATAGGAGGAGGAGGAAATCACTCTGTGATAACTTTGTTCTGCTATTTAGTTCAATTAAAATTTTAATGACAAGACTATTACATTCAGCAAAACATGATCCCCAGAGCCAAACACCAGAGGAGTATAAAGATATAAAAGTTGGAAAACATATCACATGTCACATGTTCCTGATCTTTCATAACAAGCTGAGTACAAAAGTCACCTTTGTTTGGGATCAAAATATTCAGCAATATAATCAGAGGTGTAGGGCATGGAAAAAGAGCATGTGCTTGGGAGGATAATAACAAACAAATTGAAAGCAAAATAAAGGCAGGTGGAATCTGTGCTCCAAACCAAACTGGGAAGGAATCCTCACAGTCAAGGAAGTTGGGGGGCTGGAAGCTAACAGCCCTATGTCTTGCCAAGAAAGAGAGAGGCAGCTTGGAAAAGCTTTGGCAGCACACCCTCTAATTCTTGATGAGGAAACAAATCTGATTCTAAGTTGTTTTCCCCTTAAAGAGCACAGGGCATTTGTTTGCTGAGGCTTAACTGATCTCTTAGTGGCCTTAAGTAATAAACGCGCCAACCTCTTTTGTGTGGGAGCCTTGCAGAACAACGAGTTTTGTGAGAACTGGCCAAGAGATACATCTTTCACTCCAGCCAAGTTTTATTAGCTCAAATTCCAATACCCATTCTGAAACAATTTCCAGGAAATTGGGTCCGTTCTGATGCATAATCATGAATTATTTATAAGATTGCACAAAACCTGGTGACAGGCAGCAAGATTGGCTCCCCATTTCAGGATTTCTCTACTTTGTCTTTTGCTGAGTCAAACAGAGAAGCATAGCCACCTCCTTACCTTTGACCAAATGATAATACTCCTCTGGGCAAGAAGGTCACCCTCACTACCCGAGCCTAGATGAAGGAGGGACACGCATTAAGGTGTAAGGAGGGAAGAGACACCAGCCAGCCAGATCAGCCAAATCAAAGCTCAGAAGCGATAGGATGGGAACATCACAGTCAGGCCACTCTTACAACCACCCTCAGTGGCTCCTCTAAATCTCAGTTTCTCCCTTAGGTGACCATATTCGAATCTTCTACACAGGGTAAGACTATAAGCATTTTGAGGGCAAGGACTCCACAATTCCCAGCATGGTGCTTCTCACACAGCAGAAGTCTGTTAAATTTTTTCTACATCAACAGATAATTAATAGGCTTTTCCTTATGTTGATTATAATTTCAGCAGTTTCCATTCAAATTTGGGATGTGAGGACCAAATGGTCAAAAATTCATTTTTAACATTCAAGATTTAAAGTCTTAAGATCTCGATCCAACACTAACTGGTCAAAACGTGATGTTGAGGGTAGGCCAAAGACTGGACTCACAAGCCTGGCCCAAACTTATCCACTGAAGTATCCTAAGCCATGGCCAAAGTCAGGAATCTGCCTTCATTGTCACAGACACACGCTGGGGCATTAAGGACCAGGGCATGAGAGGAGAGGCTGCTGGCCGATGCTGTCTCCACTGCCTGAATCAAAGCCAGCTGCCCTCACAGCTGCCCTCACTTGAAGAGGTTGGGCTGGGCCCACTACAGAGCAGCTCAGGACCAGGCCAAGGTGGTTGAAACCAGCCAAGAGTAGTTTTCCATTGATGGTTATTTTTTCAAAGCAAGGATAAAACTTATTAGCCAACCAATTAAAGTTCCCCCTTGAGGAAAGAATAAATGGCATTAGGAAGATGGGTTTTTCAATTTCATAATGTTAATGGGAAACCAGCAAAAGTCTCACACCTTTCCCCCCCAAGCATCTACACCAGGTCAATCTCCCATATGGCTTCTAATTTCTTACAACAAAGAAAGATATATTCCCTTGATCTTTCTGCACTATAAATTTCTAAATCTCCTAAAGACAAATAATGTAGTTGATAAACACAAATGCATAATTTTATACAATAAAAATGTAATAGCTATTTCCCATAAGGGCAGGTTAGGTAGGTTGGGTTATTTGGATGAACTCTCTGGCTAAAAACAACTCTGGATAAATCACCTTAAAAACACTGAAGAGTTAAAAAACAGATAGCACAGCCCTACCAGGCCTATTTTGGGGGGAAAGCTTGCACATAAAGAGACTAGAGGATAATTTGAGTGCCAAAGCTGCTTTTGCCTTGCAGACACTGGAGGGGTAAAGATGACAGATGTCAAGGCCCAGAGCACATCCAATGTAAAGACTCTTACAGGGACCTTTACCTGTACTAAGCTGGGTCCTAAAGGACTACATCTCAGGATTAAGACGAACCAGAATTTATCTGTCACTTCTTGTCCCTTTCCAGCCCCATGGGCCCAGAGAGAAACCTGAGCAGAGCAGGAAAAGAAAAAGGAAGAGGGGGGATAAAGTACCCCTGAGAAGATGTGACTAGAGCCCTGCCCTCACACAGATTCACGCCCCAAGATCCTGCAGCATACGTAGGCAATGAATTTGGTTTGTAGTGACACCAAAAGGCAGCCAGAAGGAGAGTATACTCATTCTAAGCCTCAGGGAATCTCCACAGATAATTTCTTTAAGGGAAATAACTAGCAAGATAGGCACACAAATAATCAGATGTATAAGGAAATAAGGCAACATGAGTGAGAAGAACCAACATAAACAACAGAGAGCAGAAACAGACCTGGACAGGCTTCAGATACAAACTTATTAAGTTTATATGTGCTAACCACATCAAAAAGTAAACGACAAGCTTGCAACTACCTTCAGGGAGCAAAAAACTGTAAAAACTGACTTTGTAGATTTAGAAAAGAACCAAACAGAACTTCTAGAAAAGAAAAATTTAGTAAGAAATGAAAATCTTAATTGAAGTGTTTGGCAAAAGATTAAAAACAATAGAAGAGAGAATTAAGAACCAGACGTTAGATCACAGGCAACTGTTTGGAATACAGTGTCAAAAAGCAACAATATGGAAAACACAGAGGAGTGGATTTAGAATATGGAGAATATAGTGAAAAGGTCCAACATACATTTGATTGGAGTCCCAGAAGAGAACAGTGGGCATGGGATGAGGTAATATTGAAGGAGGCTGGGATGACTCAGGGACACTCAGGGGCTTCTGGGTGCCAGGGGCGTCCATTATCGGCCTGGTGATAGTTACATAGGTGTTGGCTTTATTTGTTAAACTCTGCATAGATGCTTAAGGTATTTTTAGGTGTGTATGCAATATCTTACAGTGAAATGGTTTTTTTAAAAAGCACAAACTTATCCCTTTCAACTACACTGTATGTCTAGACTCTTTTATCTCAGTTCAGTGTTCAGCAGATCAAAAATCCATAGATGTGGTCACACAAAAACCTGCCCATGAATGTTTATAGCAACTTTATTCATAATTGCCAGAACTTGGAAGCAACGAAGATGTCTTTCTCAGTTGAATGGTGGATGGATAAATAAACTGTGGTACATCCAGACAATGGAATATTATTCAGTGCTAAAAATAAATGAGCTATCAAGCCATAAAAAGATATGGAGGAAATGTAAATGCATATTACTAGGTGAAAGAAGCCAATCTGAAAAGGCTACATACTGTATGATACCACATATGTGACATTCTGGAAAAGGCAAAACTACAGAGACAGTAAAAAGATCAGTGGTTGCCAGGGGATGTGGGCAGGGAGGGATGAGTAGGAGGAGCACAGAGGATTGTTAGAACAATGAAAATACTCTGTGTGATGCTATAATGATGGACGTGTCATTACACATTTGTCCAAACCCACAGAATACACAGCACCAAGAGTGAACTCCAGTGTCAACTATGGATTCTGGGTGATCATGATGTGTCAATGTAGGTTCATCAATTGTAACAAATGCACCACTCTGCTGGGGGATGTTGACAATGAGGGAGGCTGTGCATGTGTGGGTGCAGGGGATATATGGGAAATCTCTGTACCTTCCTCTCAATTTTGGTGTGAACCTAAAACTGATCTAAAAAAAAATTAAGTATTTAAGAAAAAAAAGTTTGCCTCGAGGGGAGCATCTGTTCTTTCTCTTTTCCCTTAATTCCTTTCCAAAATCTAACATCAATAGTTTTTTATTTGTACTTTGCAATTTTATCGCTTTCACCCAATAAACTCTGTTTCTATTTAGGCAAAAAAATCCATAGACGGGTTCTCCAGAGACTGTCTCATCCAGCCTCTGTCTACAGACAAGTAAATTATTATTATACCCAGTTTATGGATGATGCAACTGAAGTCTAACGAAGTTAAATGATTTATCCAAGGTCATAGCAACTTCATTTAGACAGTTAATTGAGAAAAACTTTATTTTCTATTTTTCAAAAAAAAAGCAAAGTCTATTTTTTATTCTCTCTGCCCTCCACACACTCCATAGGTCGCAAACATCTGAAAGATTTCTCAATTTTGTATCTGTTGCACTGAGATAGCCCCACAACTGAGACTGCATTCCCCCTTGTCTGACTATTGTGGGTATTTTAAGAAAGACATGCCAGTGGCTACAATGTGTGAGTGCCTGTAATTAGCAGCGCTTTTGCAAGAGTGTCCTTTAACATTGATGCCACCGTACAAGTCAAATGTCACAACAACAGGGATTAAAAATACAGGACACATAATCAAGCCTGGACTTGAGATGCTTCCCAATGAGATGCTCACCAAAAGAAATGCTGCTAAAACAACAAAACATCACGCATTATACCAAAGGGGAACAGCACCACACTAGAGAGGAACATCCATTGCCCCAGACCAAGGAACTCTCTCAGTCAAGGAGGAAGCGTCACGTAGCTTTTTGGAGTGGGGGTGGGGGGCGGGATGGTGGTGGAGAAGGAGAAGCACAGATATTAGCCATGGCTTAAGAAATAAATCGGCACAGAGTTTTTAAGAAACCAGTTTTATCTTAATACAAATAAATATTTAAAGGGCAACTTCATTTATTACTAATTTTCTATAAATCTCCTAACAAAATAAAACCACTGCCATAAAGCACAAGATTTTCAGCATCGGTCACTGAAAACATGGGACCTTCACATTTGCCTCTGGCAAATATCCACTTCCCCCAGATCTCTCTTACTCTCAACTTTTGCTCTGCAAACTCTGTCACTTCAGTGAACTCTCTTAAATGAAGATACTCTCTTCACGTAAGTCAACAAGTTAGCAATTGAGTTAAAAACTTTCAAAGTCAAATCATATCCTGCATGTTAGGAAAAATAGTTTTCCAAAAGTGTGGCCATTTTCATTAAAATAGTCCAAGTCACAGATAGCCATAGTGGGTTCGTTTTAGGGCATCCCTAGAACATATCCTACAAAACAATGTTGTGACAACAGATAAGGAGCCGCTGAGGGCCCTTATTTCTCAAACTACCTTGCAGGGAAAGAACCCAGAAGATGCCAGGAGATGGCTAAATGAATTGAAAAGATTAGAGTCAGGCCATGACAGAAAGAAAATGAATTTCTTTAGTACACACAATGGAAAGAGTGGGATGGAGGGAGTTGTTTGTCTACACCCCAATCTGATCCTGCTACAACTACCTCTCAAGTTAGATTTTCAATTGAGTCTCTTAAAATTCATTCCTATGGCCAAGAGAGGCCATTAGAGAATGCCCTGCCTTTCAACTCTGATTTTCTTGTCATCCAGCACCCAGACCGGTTTTACAGAGACATCCTGTAAAGGTTGAAAACTCTGTCCACACACACAAATGATTTAAGATGACTGAGATCATGGTTAACTCCTTGCTTGGACTGACAGCAGTAACAACCGTAATTACAAATACCCCACCGCAGTGGAAAACCAGGCCACCCCCACCCCCCTTTATCTTCAAAGCCCTCTCTCTGTGGGCAAAAAGGAAACGATGCCCTACATCACTCTGGTCTCTTCCAGTCAGCACCATTTCACAGATGAGAAAACTCGGGACAGGTCAGCAGGTCCACAGGTGAAGAAGGATTCCAAGACTCCTATTTGCAAACTACCAGCTCACAGACAACCACCTCGATGAAAACACTGGTCCCTCCCTAGAGACCCATCACGCTCTTCCTCCCCCCATGCCACCCTACCCGAGTGTATTTCTTGGCTCTTTTTCAGGCCTCGTGACTCCAGAAAAGTAATGGAGACCAATTAAGCTGGTACGTCAATGTCAGCAGCACGCTGCTCCTATTCAGCTAATTAAGAATCTCTGCCCGTTGGCAGGGAGCACAGTCTTCACTATAGGGCACCTTGTTCCACCCTGTCAAGGAAAACAGCAAGGTCTAGAGCTTAAAAGAAATCAGGCAAGGCCTATGATTTAAGAGGTCAGTATGAATTTAATGCAGTGATAATCACTTCCCTCCCCTTGTATAGAGCTTTATGCTTGTGAAAGTGCTCTTCCCCCTGAATTCATTCTTCCTTCTCTGTGCCTCCAGCAGTTGTAACCTGCCTCATGGAGAGAAGAGAAAATGTGAGAGCTGGCAAGGGAGGAGGGCCTTAGCAAGTGATCAGCCCAGCCCTCTTATTTCCAGAGTGCACAGCCCAAGAGGAAGGTCCTCACCCACAGAAGGACGTAGGTTGCTGATGGCAGTGCTAAGATCACAATCGGGCTTTTGGGCCTGGCAATTTCCCCCTATACAACTGTAGCTTCCACATTTCATGCTGGTACTTGCTTTCAGGTTAGTAGCTGCTTTGTGTTTTCTTGAAAATGTTTTTAAACACAAAAAAATTTCTAAGTATAACAAGCTCTCATGTTCCCACAATCCAGAATTAACCAATGTTAACATTTCATCATTTTTAACATTATAGATAAAGGTAGTGTCCCCTGTCCCACCCTCTCCCCTCTCTCTCTGTCCAGAGGCAACATCCATGTGTATACTTGTAGGCCATTATCTTATACTATACATTCATAAATAATAATACTTTAACTTAGCCAAATTTATCAATCTTTTCAGATTGTGTTTTTTGGATCTTTCCTAAGAAATTCTTCTTAACCTCTGAGGTCATAAAGATATTCTCCTGGGATTATCTCCTAACAGTGTTAAAGTTTTAATTTTCACGTCTTGGTTTAGCCAGGATTTATCTGTGTGTATGCTGTGAGATGGAGACCTAATATTTTTCCATAGAAAGCCAGCTGTCTCAAAATGAGTCATTGACGTGCTCAGCCTTTCCCACTGGTTTAGAATGCACAGCTACCCCATGCTAAATTCACAGTTGTTCCTAGGTCTGTTTCCCTGCCCTCTAATCTGTTTTCTTGAACCCCTTGTTCTTTCTTCAGGTGTTTCAGACCTATTAATGTACCTTACTCTTCCAAATGAATTTTAGAATTGGTTTGTTTAATTCCTGGAGAAATCCTATTGAAATTTTTGTTGGAATTATCTTAAATGAGATGCTTTTACACTAATGAGTTATCCCATCTGTGAACATATCATTCTCCATTTATTATATACTGTAATAATGTTTTATAATTTTCCCCATTAAAGCCTTATGCATGTTTTATTTAATTTATTTCTCAGTACCCTACAGTTTTGTTGCTATTGTGAACAGTCTCTTTTCTCCTATAACATATCCTATATGTTATTGCAGTTCTACAGAAATGTTAATTGCTTTTTGTATGTTGACACTGTATCCTGCAACTGTGCTTGCCTCTTTTGCTACAGGTAATACTTCTGAAAATTCTTGGACTTCGAAACAAACATATCATCGTCACATAATAAGAACTTCGTCTCTTATCTCCCATCCTTATGTTTCATCTATTTTTCTTGTCTTGTTGCATTGTCTACGTTCTCCAGCACAATGTCAAATAGCAGTGGTGATATCTAGTACCCTTATCTTATTTCTGACCCTAATTGGCAATGCTTCTAAGGTTTTCCCAGTAAGCATGACGTTGGTCATAGGGTGTAACCATCTTTATGTTCTCAGACTACATCTCTCCAACTAATAAGCTCCTCCAGAGCAAGGCCTAAATTTCATACATTTTCTCATCCACCACAGCACAGTGTTTGTCAGAGTAGGTACACAATAAATGTTTCCTCATTGCTTGTATACGTCTAAACTCTACTCCTGTGGTGTTTGTTTTATTGACACTTCCTGCTTCTCTGACCCTAGCAAATGTGGTTGATCTTGGGGCAACTCTTGATGAGGTTTTAAGATGAGTGTTCTTTAAGAGTGTGTGTGTGTGTGTACATACTTAATTTTATAGAGATGGTAGCTCATTTAATCAGGCTTTGGGGTTTCACAAAGAAAACAGAGGATTCTGGTTTTTAAAAAGTGAATTTTTTCAGGGATTTGGAATTCGATTACCCTCTGGAGACTGTTCATCCTCTTCCTCCTTATTTATCCCATATGAATAAGGATTAACTAGGGAGATTAACTGGCCCCTGAATGGGTCACTGACTTTTTCAGATGCGCTATTCCTTTGCACAGAGCAGGAACTTCAGAGGCAGGAGGGGGCTGCTTACATGGTTCAGTTGGAGTAATGCCACATACCTCTGGCTTCTCAGAGAGGATTCAATTCCTGGGAATGTGGCCAGAACAATGCCCCTGAGGCTGGGCACACAAAACCACCAGGAACTCCATTCAGTCCTGAGAAGAAAATGCCTGTGGCGAGGGAGATAGAAAGCAAAACTCCAGGCTGTGCTTTCTTCTTATGCTCAAGGCCTTCCCTGAAGCCTCCTACTCCCTTTGCTGGGGGCTGAAAGACTCACTGAGGTGGAAAAACATGCTACCTGGCCAGCTCTTAGCGCACTTCCCCAAGGCACACAGGAGGAGACGAGATGACTGGTGGCCAGGACTCGGAGTCACTGTTGCTCTCACCCCAGACTCTCCTCAGCTTTGTCCAAGCAAACACCTGGGAAGAGGGGACACTGGAGAAATGCTACACATCTGAAGTAAAATCAGAACAACTGCAGGTAGTCACCCAATCCTCAGCAGCTGAGAGTGCAAAGGTTAAGCGGGAGCAAGGACATGTAGTGCAGAGAAGAGCACACTCCTCCTGAAGTCAGAAGACCTGGGTTCAAGTCTCAGCCTCACCACTCACTTGCCATATCATCACAGGCAACCTTTCAACCTCTAGGTGCCTCATCTGTAAAATAGGGGCAGCTACTCTAGTCCCAAGCACTAGTCCAGCATGGGCCAGGGATAAGGGACAGTCTGGTTAGTCCCTGAAAAGTTCCAAAGCCCCTGAATGTAGTTTCCACTAAGACTAGAGATTGAAAATTCTTAAATGGTTGGCTTGAAGGATCCAGGGCAAGGTGAAAAAACTGGGGATAATCCATTAGCTGGGCTCTGCCAGGAAGACACATAAAGCTTTCCCTTGTCATGTCATTAAAACTCCTTTATCATTTAGTGACCTGTCTCAGGACACATTCAGCCCAGTGCAGGACAATGCAGACAGAAGAGAGGCTGAACAGGCAGGCTGGACCTGCAGGGTCTCCTGCCAGATCCTTTAAGCCCATCTTCATCCCCTTACCTCCCTCAACCCCTCATCCAAGCAACAGCAGAATTCTCCGGAGTCCGTCTCCATTGATCTACTCCTTGATGTTCCCACTGCTAATGCCCCAGCCAGCGTTCTTGCCTGTATTATTGCAGCAGCTTCCTAATCAGTCACCCCCTTCTAATACCACCAAACAAAGCTCCACAATGCCACCAGAGCTGTCTTCCTAAGGAGCAGGGTGGACGACTCCTCTGCTTTCAAAACCTTCAATGGCTCCCACCTGCCACTAAGTCTAGACTTTTCAGAAAGGCAGCTCTGAGCTGGGTTCATCTTCCCCTCATCTCCCTGCAGGCTTTACAGGCCAGTCATCCGGCCACCCTCATTTACCCAGACACACCAGGCACCTGTTCACCCCTGAACATAGGGTCAGGTTGACACTTCTTCCTGTGTCACCAATGTCACCACCTAGTATCAGAATGAACTGGATGCACGCCTCTCTTCTCCAATACACAAGCACCCTTAAGGGCACAAACTATGTTTTATTCTTTTAGCCATGTCCCACAGAGCCTTTTACATAGTAATTTTTCAGAATATAAAACTGAGGCGGAACAATATGGATCAACCTGGAAAACATGCATGATGAAAGAAGCCAGACACAAAAGGCCATCTGTTGTATGATTCCATTTATTAATATATGAAATATGCAGAATAGACAAATTCACAGAGACAAAAACCAGATTAGTGGTTACCAGGGAGGGAATGACTGTTTAATGGGTACAGGGTCTCCTTTGTGGATAATGGAAAGGTTCTGGAGCTAAACAGTGGTGATGGCACAACATTGTAAATGTACTTAATGACACTGAAGTGTATACCTTAAAATAGTTAAAATGGTAAATTTTATAGTATTTTACCACCAAAGAATAACAGGCTGAGAAGATAGAAATAACTAGTCCATGGGCACATAGCTAGCAAGTGTGATTATAAGAAACCAATTCCCTGCCACCTCCTCTGAGTGATCCAGGCCTCAGTAGCTCTAGTTTCCAGAAACACCCATGGTACACACCCCGTCATGAAAGCACAGCAGTCCTATATCATTCTCTGGCTGCTTCATGCCTTCTGGTTTCAGCTCCACAGCTAGCTACGATATGTGCTCTTTGAGGGTAGGGCTGGAGTCAAAGCCTTTCTGCAGGGCTTACCAGCTTGACTGGTGTTTGGAAACTGGAAGGCATGCTGAATGCTTACTTACATTTTGCACAGTTTTAACTTGCATTTTAGCTGAAACGTTCCCACGTTCTTTTGGTCAGCAAAACATAACAGGTTCCCCTTTTGCCATTAATTCAATCTCAGGAAATACCTTTTTGCCACAGAACTACTAAACCCATTGCCACCTATTGTTTTCTCATTGATGGAAAAAAAAAAGTTAACACCACTTTCTGCACTTATTCATAAAAGAAAATTTCATTTCTCTACTTCAAACACTATGTGAACATTACAAGGTGCTATAGGTTGCATTTTAATAGAGCAAGCCAACAAATAAAAGCATATGCGATTATGGGTTAGGAGTTTAAACATGTAATGTTTAGAACAAGTTTTACTTCACTTGAAAAAATTTTGTTTTCTCTTTTTAGTCTATTTAGGAATTAGCAAGGAAAACCTAGATGAAAAGTTAAATCCTACATTCTACCTTTGGGTACATCACTTACTTATGGCCTCAGGCAAATTCCTTAGAGACTCCTCTGTGTTAGTTTTCCTGTCCACAAAATGGGAATAAAAGTGTCTTCCTCTGAGTCTTAGAGGAGTGTTGTAAGACACAATTGAGACAACAAACAGGAAAGCGCTTAGTAAAGGGCAAAGCCCTGAATTGGAGGGGAAACTTGGAACAGAGGATCTCTGAGTCCAGAAGGAGAAGGGAGGGCATGAGTGCCCCTCTCTGTCCTTGGCTGCAGGTCTCCGCACCTTTGATCAGCTGGTCTAGCAGGTGCCCTGAGCCTGGATGGGGTGTGCAGAAGTGGCCAGTAGATCTGAAGGGAGATGAGAAACCAGAACAACCAAAAATAATTTTTCTTAAATCAACGCTCAACTCTCTTCTCCCAAATTATAAAGCAAATACCAGTAATACACAACTAGGAGGGGGTTAATTTTAGTGAGGATTTTTTTTTTACTTTCTATTCTGAAAGAATTATAGACTCACAAGAAGTTGCAAAGATGGTACAGAGACGTCTGTGTCCTTATCACCCAGCTTCCCCAATGGTCACATCTTATATAAGTATACTACATTATCAAAACCAGGAAATTGACATTGGCACAATACTGTGGACTAGATGGACCAGATCACAGACCTTAATCAGATGTCATCAGTTTTTGCATGCACTGTTGTTGTTAAGTATACAAACAACTACAGTGATGCAGAAGATAAAGAAGGCACTGGTATAGAATTATTTACATCACTGTAATGAAATGAATACAAAGTAATTTCAATAGGCAGTTCATAACTACACAAAAATTGTTTTGCTACAAACAATATTTCTTCCTGGTTGTGTCCATTGTGATGGGACATATTTACACCATGTCTCCCATTCCAGGAGATGAAGAGGCCTCATAGATGTGTGTTCCCATAACAGTTCTAGAAGAATCAGGGAGAAAGAGTTGGTGTTTCCTTTTCCAGAGGGGCAGCCAATGCCCACTGCAGTCCTCATCCCAGACCCTCTTGGTAGCCAGCACTGCCTGCTCCTGATCCACCCACGCAAATTCACAGGATTCCCACAACTTTAAGGGCATCTCCAGGAGGCATTTGATGCTGGCCTTGAAACATTCCAGGTCGACTGAGCAATGCCACCATCTGGTGGTCAGACAAAGAACTAAGAAAACCAGTGACAGCTCTCCAGTTACGGGTCTTACCTGTTGGGTCACCTTTTAAATCCACTCCAGGAGGCTCTACTTAAGGTACTGAATATACTGAATATTGTAATAAAGAATGTTTTGTAATGAGAATAACCACTCCACTTGATTAAAAATGGCCACAAATTCTTTGAAGCCCCACCCATTAAGAGGTGAGTCTATTTCCCCATTCTTTGAATCGGGGCTAGGCTTCTGACTTGCTTTGAAACAGAATGCACAGGGAGTGATGCTGTGTGACCTCAGGCCTCCACCTCAAGAGGCCTCAGAGCTTCCCCCTCACCCTCTTGAAACACTGCCACTTTGTGAACAAGCCCTGGCCAGCCTCCTTTTAGGAGGAGATTTATGAAGAGGGCGCAGGGGCGGGGGGGCAGCTGTCGTAGCCATTTCTTGAGGCCCCAGACATGAGAACGAAGCCAGGCGATTCCAGTGAACCCCTACCAAACGCAGTGATGAGCGAGCCCAGGCAAGACCAGCTGAAGCCAACTCCAGTCGTACCCACAGAATCATGAGAAATAATAAATTGTTGTGCTAAGCCACTAAGTCCTGGGGTGGCTGGCTTACAATGGAGCCAGTTATCGGAAGATAACTGATGCACACTCTCAAATTTATGCTTAAAAAATCTGTACTCTGGACTACACACTTAAGGTTTATGATTATTACCATTTTAAATTGGCTGAGGGGCGAGAGGGCATACATCAGCATTCCACATGGTGAATCCTGACTGTTGCACACATTTTGAACGTGGCGTCCTCTGGCTTTCCTATGCATTTCCAGCCACTGCCATACGTCATCACTCACTCATTCATCAAACAGAGCATGTCAAAAGTGACAGCTTTTGGAGTAGGCACTAAGGACTTGACATTGAATTAGATATGATGCCTACCCTTGAGAAGGTCACAGCTATTGGAGAAGGTACAAGTGCAAATGCATCATAACAACAAAGTGACTATCCCAGAGGGAGGGAGGCAATGGGCTGTATTAGTCGGAACCCAATTAGGAAAAGAGAAACCACTCCAAATTTCCTCAGAACAAAGGGAATTTAATTCAGAGAATTTGTATACAAGTGAAAAGGCAAATAAAAACTGGTGGGGACAGGAGTGGGAACAGAACCCTGGAAGACACCCAGGCAACACTGAGAAGGAGGGGGAGGAACACCCTGGCGTCTCCCTCCTGCCACCCTCCAATCTCACCCCAGTGCCTTGCACTGGCCAAACCCAGCAAGAGCCTGGGAAGTGCAGCCTGCAGGGATCAGCCCCCTTAGGACGTGCCGTGTGGGCATGATGGGCTAGAGGGGCTTCACAGCTGGGGCAATGGATGAGCCAAGCCTGGACACTTAGAAAGATGTGACTCTATTTGAAGATGCTTTGCAGTGACAGTTGGGCTTGTACAGGAAAAACGGGATGAGAAGGCAGAGGGTGTGTATTCACGCAATTGCTTACAACACTGACCCAAACGACAAAAACCACGAGGAGAGTGAGAGCACATGAGAGGGATGCTGGCGCCCCAGGAGGAAGCGCTGGAGCTCCTGGGAAGCAGAAATAACCTCTCACCCTTGGCTCTTTTGGGTGCTGGGAAGATGGTGGGGTCCGGGTCGTCCCTTCAGTTGTCCTGGACGTTGGCTTCCTGATCCACACACTGGTCACTGTGCTTCACCACAAGACAAGCAAAGGACCAGGGTGGCTTCATTGCCCTTGAGCAAAATAAAACTGAGCCCCCATATCAATAGATTTCTTTCTTTCTCTTCTTGGTACAAATGTCCACATCTTTAGATTTCTTCCTCAATAGCTCCATATGCATCTAAACTCATTTGAAACGAAACAAAGGACTGGCTCTTTAAAATTCTAAAGCACGTTTTGCAAACTTCAGCAGGCTTCAGCCACACCTGGAAGGCTTGTTCAAACACAGTATCGCTAGCATGCGCCTGGGGAGTTCCTGTCACTAAGTCTGGAAGGGGGCCCAAGAATGTGCATTCCTATCGCGTGCCCAGGTGATCCTGCTGCTGGTCCAGGAGCACACTTTGAGAACCAGTGTTTAAGGTTCTTTTACTTTATACATCAACTCACCTTCACCAGCTCATCACACTGGTAGTGGGGTTTCCCAGCCCTAAGCACCGCTTGGGTGCTGGTGAGACTACAGCCTCCCAGTCCCTCCCCTGGAGATTCCAAGGGTCTGGAATGGCACCTTGAAGGGCCCCAGGTGAGCACACCAGGGCCACAGGAACCACCAGCTTCCTGCAAACCTACCGTGCGCCAGGCACTGCGCTTGGCAGTGATTGGCAGGCACTACTGCACGTAATACGCCTCATACTTGGCATGGTTCCCTCTGCATGGAGGGGAATCGCACAGCCAGCAAGTGGAAGAGCTGGGGCTCAAACTCAGGAAATGCGACACCACCCCGGCCCCGTACCCGGGATCACGCTGCTCTGTTTCCTCCTAATGAAGAGGACCCTGGGTGCCCACCAGGGCTCACTGACAAATCTCTCGAGTGAAGAGAAGGAAGCTGGTCTCTTCCCACAAGGAACACCTAATCGACATAAAACAAAGGACGATGAGAGCATTGAGTCTGTATGTGAGTGTGAGGAGCGTGTGTGTGTGAGTGTGAGAGCAAGTGTGTGTGAGTGTGAGAGTATGTGAGCATGAGTGTGAGTGTGAGCATTGTGAGCATGAATATGAGTGTGAGAGACTAAGTGTGAGTGTGTGTGACAGCATGGTGTGTGTGAGAGTGAGTGTGAGTGAGAGTGTGTGAGCACGAGTGTGAGTGTGAGTGTGTGAGTGTTGGTGTGTGTGTACGTGTGAGTGTGTGGGTGTGTGTGAGGAATGTATGTGTGAGTGTGGGTGTGTGAGTGTGTGAGAGTGCGTATGTGAGAGTTGAGTGTGAGAGTAAGTGTGTATGTGTGAGCATGAGTGTGAGTGTGAGAGTGTGTGTGGGTGTGAGTGTGTGAGTGTGTAAAGTCTGGGTGGGAAGGCTGTGAGGTGAGAAGAAGGAGAGGCTTGGAGTAAAGGTGACCAGAGTTTACAACCCAGTCAGTTGACAAATAAAAAGTGTGTATATTTATCATGTACAACATAAAATAAAATGTCATATTAAATTTATCATTTGAATGAACTGTAAAACCAAAAAAACAATCCCAATCGATTCTCAGCCTTGTGGCTAAGATCAAGTGTGAAAAAACAGTCCCAGTTAGTGCCACAAATATCCTCGTGCCCTTTGGCAGGCCACGCGATCTCTCCGCGCCTTGGCTGAATGATCTGTAAACAGAAATTTATTTACCCCACTGGAGGTTTAGAGAATTAGACGAGATAATGAATGTGGAAGCTTTTATTTAGCACACGAGACTTTTTTCCTTTAATTTTTAGAAAAATACACATCATAACATTTACCATTTTATATACACCTTTTAAAAAAGAATTTATAAAATACAGTCCATTTTGTCTCAGTTCGCCAAACAGGGTAGTGATTAAACCGTGAGGTTCTCAAACCCCCCAGGCTGGAGGTGCTCCACCGCGAAGGCTGCGACGCAGCAGGGAAGCGTCAATAGCTCCGGTGCAGCTGAGTTGGGTGAAAGCCCAGGCCTGCTCCCAGCTAACACATCTTCCCAGGCCCAGAATCTCCAGAAAATGGATCTTTCCCAGTGGGAGGTGGAGGTGAAGCATGAGGTTGAAGAATATGGAAATGAATCTTCATGTTTCTGGCATTAGCCCCCTGCTCAAGAACAAGGAGAGTCTCTGCTTTCTGCAGATGCAGCTTTAGGGGTTTTGAAACATTCACAGAGCCTCCCAGCTACTACCTAGGTGCTTTTGAAATAGAAAATGTAAGATGAGCTATTCAAATATAATTACTGGGTTAGCTGTGCCTGAACAGTTCAGCAGTAGTAATTGGATTTGTGTGTAAAGTTTGGGTTCTTTTTTTCTTTTGATATGTCTTTTACAAAAGAAAGAAATTATAAGAAAGTAAAACTTCGGTTCAAAGAAGTTTGTGGGTAAAGGAAAAAAACGCTGAATTTAACTGGGCTTCTTGCCTTTAACAGTTCCAGAAAAAGTCCAGGGAGAGCACACTGCAAGGGAATTGGACCAGGCCCCACCTGAGGACCAAGGTCCAGGGGTCCGTGTTGCTAAGGTTCTGGAAACTTCAGAGGCTCATGCAGCAACGGCATCCAAGTCCAATGCTCTGCGCTCTTCTCTTAGGACATGCCTGGGAGGTTTGCACATGGTGGACCTGGGGAAAGGCCTCCAGCCTGGGAGCTAAGAAAGGAATGGCCCAGGAAGCTGCTGAAAACCACAGTCTTCTCTGTTCCCAACCCCTGGCCAGGAAGTGGGCAGTGCAGAAGGCTCCTGTGATGAGGAAGTGCAGATGGAAAAGTTGGACCAGAGCCAGCGGATACCCACTGGTGGAATCGCAGACCATCAGAGCAGGAAGGGACTTTGGAGCTCCTCCTAGGTTATTTAATCTAATCTACAAAAAAGGATGGCGCACTCATTGAGTGGCTCCAGGGTCCAGGCAGAACCTGGTGTCCCAACTCAGTCCACTACATTCCCTGACTCCCTCGAATCGGATAAAGATAATTTCAGCCTCTTTTGGGCTCTGCCCTGGAGGAGGGTACCATCTAGGGAAGGCAGGTATGTAAACTGATCACCCCAACATGGGGTGGAAAGTGGGCATTGTAGGGGAGCAGGAGCCTGGAAGGGTACCACCAGACTCTCCTGGGGAACATGTACCTTTAGTCCAGGAGGGCTCCCCAGAGGAGGTGAGGTCTGCACTCAGGCTTGGTGAAAGGGTAGGAAAAACCCAGGCAAGAAGGTGGCAGGGGCGGGGGGACTGCAGGCACAGGAAACAGCACCTGCATAGCTACAGGGAATTGAAAATAAGTGCGGCTGTTGCAGAGTCGTGAGTGGTGAACGGCAGGAGCCTGGGTGGGGCCGTCCTGCCGAGCAGATACACTCAAGAAAGACATAGGACTGAAAGCTGGCAGACCTTGGAGAGTGGACATGGAAGGTTAGGGGCAGAGGTGGGGGAAAGAAAGATGCTAGGAGGACTCGTGGGTCTCTGTGGCTTTCCGAGTTGAAGGTGGAGTTGTGTGGAACATGAGTTGAAATTCAGACACATGAAGTTTTTGGTGCCACAAGAAATAATGTGGGAACAGCTGCAGGCCCCTGGCTACCCACATCTAAAGCTCAGAGAAGATGACAGAGCCAGAGACCTGTATTTCCTTATTTATTATCTGTGCTTTTCTGTGTTACCTCTGTGGACGGTTTCTTCTCTTACCTGTATATACCCTAAGGTACGTTGAAGATCTGTGCTTTTTAGCTTACTCATAGGAGCTTCTGGCTGGGAAGGAGTGGAAGAGGTCCCAGGTGCAAATTGGTGTAGAAGGCAAGGACAAAGGATGTGCTGACGTGGATGGGAGATGGCTGGGAAAGCAAGACAAGCTGGAGGAAACGTCAGGAGCTGCTGAGGGAAGCTCAGCCTGACCATGGGTGAGGGCTGCCATCTTGAATGGTCAGGAAGTGGAGGAAAGCCCAGCTGATGCCACAGAGTCAAAAAGAAAAGACAAATACAGAGAGTAAGGTAGAGAGGGCTCTGAATCCAGGATGATGACAGCCATGCTACCCTGGACAGAAGCACCCAATGCCAGAGATCTCTAAGGATGTTTCTTCCCTGCTGGGTCCATCTGGCTTCTGCATCCTGTCTCTGAGCTCACAAGAGCTAACGTGGATGTCCACACATCTGCTGGACAATGCCCCCTTGAGCGAATGTCTTTACATGGTTTCACACAAATCATGATGTCATATCGGCTGGTGTCCTCCTGAGTAAGGGTATGACTGAATGTAAGAAAAAACCAAGTCATCTTAGCTCAGGAAGGGGTCCCCAGGCCACTCCGGTGAAGGTTACTGTGGCCACAAACTTGCCTTCCCCGCCCCCACTAAGCCTCAGTGGGAGAGGAAGATGTGGGGGGAATCAGAGAAAAGGGGGGCTCCATCTGTCTGGCGGATCCACAGCCAGTTCTGCAGGAGGGCAGCTCCCACAAGCTCCCCTGCCCCTCCCTCTCTAGCTGGGCCTTGGCCAAGCTTCTCTTCCTAGCCCTACCCTTGCCCATGAAACACTCAGACCAAGCTGGTACTAACCCAGGGGCCCAGTTCTGCCCAGCCCATCAGGATTTGGCTGATTCAAAAACACCCAACCTTAGGAATAAATGTAATTTTCTCTCTACCACATAAGCCTCGTAACCTACGCTATGTGGTCCCATCAGAAACAAAAGCATCCTAATCTTCCAAGGTCAACATAACTCCACCTCATCCCACAGCCAAGGCCATCAAACACACACCCACACAACAGAGTTTTACAAAATTCTCAACAGGCTTCTTTCCAAAAGTCTGGGGTGAGCCACCCTGGGGCCTCAGACTAGACTTCCTTCCTTGGCCCTGGCCTTGACAATGAACCTGTTTCAGCTCGGCAGTTGGCCCGGAAATGCCAAGCTGCCTTAGTGTCCAAGTTCCCAGACAAGTCTGCATTGCTGAGGATCAGGAGAGGCTAGAGCAGGTCTGGGCACTTGGGAAAGGAGGGAGAGGGAGACCGCACAGCTGGGGCTGGGACGGGCAGGGCTGCCGGGTGCGGCTTTCCCACTGCTTGTGGTGTGTATTAACCACGCAGGCCACACGGAAGCCTCATACCTCAGTGGCCACGACAGCCACCCCATACTCAGGCCAAAGGCTTGACCTACTTGATCTCAGTTCATTCTCCCAGTTCAATGCTGCAGATGGGAATTGTTAATCCCCATTTTACAGATCAAAGTTGCCCAAAGTTGTACCACCAGGACATCACCTGGCTGGGATGTTCAAACTGATGCTGGTGCTCTCTCACGCTCCCTTTGCCTCCCCCACCACACCAGTCCTCAAGTTGATTTCCTTCTGGAAGGTGGTAGAAAACTGGCTTCCACCTTTCAAATTCTAGACTTTCTTTCCTCCTTATGCGTATACATAAGCACTTTTCCCTAATGCAAAATTCTCGGAGGGGTCGAGAGATCTGACAGCTCAACGAAATAATCCTATTTTGTGAGAAGATTAGGGAGGAATGTAAGCATCATGAGGAAGGGAATTTGTCTGTTTTGTTCACTGCTGAAGCCCCGGTGTCTAGGACAGTGTGGGACACGTGCTAGCACAGAGTAGGCACCCAGTAAGTGTGTATTGAATAAACACTCTCCCAGATTGCAGATTCTTGCAAATTTTTCATG
Organism: Daubentonia madagascariensis; assembly: GCA_023783475.1. Taxonomy (NCBI): domain Eukaryota; kingdom Metazoa; phylum Chordata; class Mammalia; order Primates; family Daubentoniidae; genus Daubentonia; species Daubentonia madagascariensis. Next base: position 17,918,007 of record JAKFHU010002573.1, on the reverse strand, counting down.
GTTTCCAGTTCAAACCACTTCCTAAAAACAAGGCAAGATTTCAAGAGTCCTCAACTATACTAAAGTAGGTACAAATGTACAGCATAACTCAGATATGTGCAGTCCTCAGTCCTCAGGAGACCAGGCTCCACTCAACAGACAGAAAGATGTCCATCTGATTTCCTGTGTACAGCCAGAAAATGCTACCTGCAACAGAAGGACACTGACAAGTCCCATACTGTTTCAGTTATAAACCAACTCCCTGAATGATTTTGAGCAGTTGTGAAACATTTCAAATACTTCCCACTAATTCTTGCAGCAAAATGGGCCCTTCTTGCTCTGCAGTGACTATCAATCCTCAAAGAATGCAGGGTCTGGAGAGTCCTTAGACCAATTGGCCAACACGCCACAGTGCAGTGGGTCTGGGCTTCTGTCACAGGCACAAAGGCTGCAGCCCCCACCCCGATCTCAACCTCACCACCTTCCCCACCCTCGAGTCCAGCTCTGCGCTCTGTCCACTCTGGCCTTCCTTCTGCTCCAGGAACATGCCTGGAAAGCTTCTCCCTCCCATCCCTTGGTATACTCCTCCTCATCCTTCCGTCTCCGTGTCACTTCTTCAGGGAAGCCTCCCCTTACACAATACCCCCTCCCCAAGCCCAGACCCATTTGCTATGTCGCACACACTCTCCTGGAATCCTGCATATTTCCTCTATAGCACTTACCTACATAGCTATTACAACACCTTCTCTTGATATTTGCATAATAAACATCTACACAAGAGCAGAAACCACATCTGCCTCTGCTTATTCCTCTTCCCAGTGCAATGCACAGTGCCTGGCACATGGATGAATGGATGACCACAGAGGGTCTAGCGTCATAGGCAAGACCTGGACCTAAAGCCCCTGGTAAGGCAGTTTAATGACCCAGCAGTTCTATACTCAGGTGTATACCTGAAAAAATATGTGTATATGTTCTCAAAAAGACACATACAAAAATGTTCCTTGAAGCATTATTTGTAATAGCCAGAAACAAGAAACAACCTCTATCCATCAACAATAGAATGAATAAATAGATAGTAGTATATTCATTTAACGGAATACTACACAGCAGTGAAAACTAACCAAGTACAATTACTTGCTACAACATGGATGAATCTCACAAACATAACATGGAGTAAAAAAAGTTAGACACAAAAGAGTATATACAGTATCATTCCAATATGAAATTCAAAAACAGGCAGACTAAACTATGGTCAGAGAGGTCAAAATTGTTAAAGATCTTTGGGGGCAGGATAGTGTCTAGAAAGGGAGTGATTTGTTTCTAGGGTCTTGGTAATGCTCTGTTTCTTGATCTGGGTGTGGGTTTTTAGGGATATGTTCACTGTATGAAATTTCATTGAGCTAGTCACTTATTATCTCTATATGTTATATTTCAGTGTCTTGGTTCCTTCAGGCTGCTATAACAAAACACCTTAGACTGGGTAACTTACAAACAATTGAAATTAATGTCTCACAGTTCTGGAGGCTAGGAAGTCCAAGATCAAGGCGCCAGCAGATTCCGTGTCTGGTAAGGGCCAGCTTCCTCCTAGATGGTGCCTTCTTGCTGCGTCCTCCCATGGTGGAAGGGGCAAACAAGCTCCCTCCCGCCTCTTGTATAAGGGCACTAATTCCATTCATGCCCTCATGACATAATCTCTTCCCAAAGGCTCCACCTCTTAATACCATCACCTTGGTGGTTGGGTTTCAATGTACTAATTTGGGGAAGATATAAACATTCAGACTATAGCATTCAGTAAAAAGCTTACTGGAGGAAAAAAAGGAAAGAAGACAATTCCTCCACTAGATGGTGATGAATCCCAACATGTTGAGAGGTAGTTTTAGCAGCGCTGGAGCACAGCCTCCAGTGCTACAGGTGTGTTTCTGCATTCCCAGCACACATGGGTGCTTGCAACCACCATGCCCCTTTCTCTTTATGTTATCTGGGTTGGCTCCTCTTCTTTTCTTAAGATGGGGGAATAAATATTTAAACTTGCTCTCCCAAGAAACATCAGATAGAAGCAGGATCATTGTTCAACAACCTAATTTAAAAACATGTGAAATTTAATGTGAAGACAAAACAAAACAAAATACCCTGTTCTATACAGCTGTAAATGTGTTAACACACACACACACACACACACACACGGTGTGTGATTGGGAAGGGAGGAGGGACCAACTAGTAGAATTCAGTGCAAAGTGGGTATATTTTGTGTAAAAGGCATTGTAGAGAAATAAACATGTGACTGAGAATGTAATTTGGGAAGGTGGACTTTATCTCTTTAAATTTGGTAAAATCTGCATTATGATTTTCTTGCTTTCAGCTACTTCTTCCCAAGCCCTCTGTGTGCAAAGTTGTGACTTTGCAATCCTAAATACATGTTATTTAGGATTTGCTGCCAAAAAATGGAGTTTCACCCTCTCCAGGTCTGAAAGTATGAATGTTCTGTGCAGATGCATTTGTGCTCTCTGAGGCAGACAGAAGGTCGGTTTTGCTCCCCCACCTAGTTTATCTGCTGTCAGGATGAAGGGTGGAAAATAGCATTTCCTCATAGCCTAAGCTTGTGGTTAAATTCTTAAACCTTTCACTCTTGGGGTGAATGCTTGACAATCTAGCCATGAAACCAGCAATCCTGGGCAAATACAGCAAACCCTTACTAAGATGCATATTAATTAATAAATATGACTTACACAACTTTTGTATGTGGGGCATTGTCCTGAGTTCTATGGGTGGTAGCAGGTGCATAACAAGAAGGCATGAAGCCTCAAGGTGATGGCAAAATGGTAAGGCAAACAGGCACTTTCATACTCTGGATAGTTATTTTTATCAAAATAAAAGTGAATATACCTTTCACCCAGCAATCCTACTTACAGAAATGTATCCTTCTGATGGATTGAAACACACATGCAAAGATGCATATGCAAGAATGCTCACTGCAGCACCATCAGTAATAGCAAAATATTAGAAACAACCTAGATCAATAGGGGACTGGACAAATAAATTATGGTAATTCATACAATAGAATACTATTCAATCAAGACAAAAGCAAAAGCACAGGCAACAATCTCTTCAGAGATACATGGTTAAAACAAAAGAAAGGCAGCTAAACAGTATGCATAATGTGTTCCTTTTTGCTTAAAAAAGATATACACGCAGATATACGTTTACAGTAGTCCTCCCTTAAGACCTTCAGTGGATCCCTGAAACTGCTGGATAGCACTGAGCCCTATGTATACTATGTTTTCACTTTCCTTATTAAGTCAAGAACTTTTACCTTTATACTTAAAGGAAGCACTTTGAGGCTTCTCTTGGAATATCTAGATTGCCAACATCACTGCTCTTGTGCTTTGGGGCTATTGTTGAGTAAAATAACGGTTCTTCGAACACAAGCACTGTTTAATCGGGACAGACTATCTCATAACTGAGAAGGCTACTAAGTGACTAGCAGGCACCAGACCAACAGCGTGGAGACACCGGACAAAGGGTTGATTCTAGGACAAGATGGAGCAGGATGACACCAGGCTTCATCACACTACTCAGAAAGGCATGTAATTTAAAACTTGTGAATTGTTTATTTCTGGAATTTTCCATTTAATATTTTCCAACAGTGGGCAGTTGACCATGGATAACTGAAATGTTGGAAAGCAAGACCATGGGTAAGGGGGACTACTGTATATAAGTAGAGAATATCTTTGGGAAGAGACCCAAGAAACTGAGTTACCAATCTTATTTTACAAATGAGAATATATCCACCATTAAGATTAAAATTACTCATTGCAGTGGGTTGGGGTCTAGGTACATTAAGGACCCTCTTGAAATATAATAAAATTATGAGGGAATTTTTACATTGGGTCCATGCTAAAATTTCAACATCTTGGCTTATAGGATAAAATTAGTTCACCCATGGGATTTTAAGGTAGGCTACAACATGAAATTCAACACAGATGCAAATCCAGTTTTAATGGGAGGAAGAGATTGAATCATGGGAATCATTTCCAATGACACCTGTAGTTTAAAGAATACCCAAAACCATATCTGCAAGGAAATGACTTAAAACTTACAAATGGGTATGTGTTTCCGGCGCCAATTCTTGAGTTCATTTCTATACTGATATAACAACATTTGTGAACCTAATTTTCCTTGTTCCAGTCCCTTCTCCGTTCCTCCTTCTTCTCCTACAATCTCACCATCCTGTCACTCAACATCTCCAAAGACTGGGTCATTATCCCAGGAAGCACAGGTCAGTTTCTCCACGGACACAAACGAGACCCTCTTACCACACGTGTTATGACATTCTAAAAAGCAAGCCAATCGAGAAGATGTATGTTAATTAGCATGCTACTTTCAAGCTGTCGCCCAAAGATGAATAATTCAAGACAGAATGTTGACCTTCAGTGAATGATGAAAATTCTCTCCTCGTGGAAGGAGAAGTTGGAAGGGAGGGGTTGATTTTATTTTTATGAAGTAAGGGAAGGAGTGCATCTAGTGAATGTGGTTTAACAGACATTCCCAGGTATAATGAAAAGATAAGAAAAAGACAGGCATAATTAAACATTGCACCACATAAGCTAGTTAGCGGAAGTCATGTGTCAGTATCCGTGAGACTGTTCTTTTGAGGAAGCACCCCAGAACGACAAACAACATTGCTGGAGATAAAATATGTCCATTACCTTGCTTTATAAGTGATAATCTTTAAAGTGAGAGTGAAAGTAGCTAAGCAAGCAGCTCTCGACATTCTGCAACGGCACAGGAATCAGGAAGTCGAAGGCAGCCAGAAAGTGCCGAGTCATGCAAGTGTGGAAAATTCGTGGCCAGTGCATTTCTCCAGCTAAACAGAAACCACAGGCAAAATCCCCAGGGATCATGAAAGGGGCTGCACCCCTGATTTTCCATGACCTTAATCAAGGTGCGCAACACCAAGGAGCTAGCCCTGCATGGGCAATTCTACTCATAGCAGCCATAAATCTCAGTTTGCCTCCTCTGTGTATCTGGAGATTTATGCAGAGGCAGCATCCTCCAAAAGACACCCATCTCAGAGGGTATCTGGAAACCATGTCGACAATCCTCCCAGCTGTGCACCTGGCTCTGCACTTTGTGGTTTTGCCTCATCATCCTACTCAACACTACACATTCCTAGCCAGGAGCAAGGGGTAGGAAGGGGCCACTGATTCTGCCCTAGAAAAAATATCGGGGTGGAGACCAGAGATGGACAGAATTGAGACATGATGAACTAACTCTGGAGCAAGAAGGGCAGAAAGAGATCCCAAGAACAACTTCAAGTAAGTAGTAAAGAACTCCATTCTCTGTCCATGGCTGCAGGCATCATCTCGGAGCCTTACAAGCTTCCCTCTTACTCTTGTCCCTTTGTAAGTGGTGACAGTGCTAAGAAAGAGGCAAGAAGGGAAGGGAGCAAAGAATCTTGGCAGAAGTAGGATGTCCAGCAGGGATCCCAGTACCTATAAGAATTGATTCCATAAGGAAAATACTGACGAGAATGAAAAGAGATTGTCTGAGCCTGGTGAGTAGTCCTGATACTGAGATGGGTCATTACAGATTCCAGGCCATATCCCGCTGCCTGGGAAGGTTTCCTGGGGCTTCCTGGGGTCTATTATGGGGAACCTGGCAGGTGCCAATGGTCCCAGCAGTCAACACAGTCAGTGGTCTCTAGTGAGGTCCTCGAGACTTCTAAACTCAGAAGACCAAGTTCTGACCCTTGACATGGTCTCAGTCTTCTCAAGGCAGGAAAAAGCGAGCTTCCCTGCAGAATTTCTGCTCCGGAATCCAACAATTGTATCAGTGGGCAGCAAGGACAGACTTTGCGGGTCAGACTTACACTCAGCCTAGAAGGCTCCTGGACCCCAGGATGGAAAAACTAGAGTTTGGTAAAGGAAAGAAATGTAAGGAATGATTTCAGAGCCTGCCAAAGAATGAGCCCCAGATGCTGGGGACAGAGGAGTAAACTGAATATGCCCTCTAAAACCTGGTTTTGTCTTTGTCAGAAGTCAGGATGGGTGGGCAAGGGAAATTATCTGATGGGGAAATGAAAAGCTTCCCCCAAATTCTTAAAAGAATTCTGAGAGACTAGGGGAAGAAACACCTGTCTTCATAAGCATTCATTCTCATAGGAAAGAGCACAGAGGAATCCAGAAGGAACTATGACTAACAGTACATCAGGAAAAGAAAGTCAACATTAACCTCTCAAACAAAAACAGCAGCGAAGAGGGGAGAGAAGAATAGGAAAAAGTGGGGACAACAGCCATTGAAGATATAAGTGGACCAAAGTTGCAATGTGGAAATACTGAAGGCTGCTTTGTGTAAGAAACACCCTGGAAAAAGGCAAAAACTGGGGAGTAAGAATGTCAGAATCAGAAACAAAGCATGATTGGCAGTTATTCAAGATACGTAACGGGTGAGACAAGCAGACAAGAAATGGCTCTAGAGGTGACAAAGGTGTGTGCATGGGGTGAGAGGTATCTAATGCCAAGTGCAAAGGGTGTGAACTCTAAAAGACCAGATTTATACCTTGAATCTTACTACAATGGTAAACTGAGCAAAACAAAGACAATTTGCAAATTAAGCTGAAGGGAACAATCTCAGTGTAAAACTAAGGAAAATTCCTGCGGAAGTCCAACTCTAAGGAAAGCAAAAAATTCCTGCAGAAGCCCAAACTCTGAGGTGGCCAAAGAAATGTAGCTTTTGCCTTGGAAGCCATTCCAACACAAGAATTTTGATTTCCATTAGCACATTCCCTGACAATTTTCAGGTGAACTAGCCTAGGTAACAGAACAAGAGGAGGGGGGAATACTTTCCACAAATTTACAATATAAAAGGCTGCTGAAAAGTTATCTTAAGGATCAAGATAAAGGTGGCAGCACATGTTGAAAAGGATAGAATCATAACTAAAGCAGATTTATAAATTTAGCTAAAAGCGGTAGATTCCTGGATTTTTCAGAAAGAAATGGGACACGGCAGAGGGAGTCTATGACCTAGAGCACGGGTGTAGGACCGTAGGGATAGAACATCACTGCACTAGTGAAATTCCAAACGTGATTTGAGCAGCTCCCCTCACTCAGACCATCCTTTGATTGTTTACCAAGGAAGCAAATGAGATACCCATCTTCTTTCTTTTATTCTCTGGAGGGATGGAATAAGGCAGGGAAATTAGCAGCTTCTTTGCCTGCTGCTATTTTTTGTCTGAATTTGAGGGCAGGCACAAGGGAGGTAGATGCCTGGTCATTTCCCACATGGACAACCCCCCCGCTCCCCACCCCCAATTATTGAGAACTGGCCTCACGCAGGGTATCTAGGGCAAAGATTACCTTTCGTATCAAGAAAGGATAAAACAGAACAGTTTCACACCTCCAACTTACATTAGTCCATGAATGAAACACTGGAAATACCTAACAGAAGCAGTTCTACACAAAGCTACACGCACTGAAGAAGAGATCGAGCACCCTGGTTTTGACCAGGGGCCATACGAGGCCATCGGTCCAGCCTGCGTGCTCTAAGCACGATGTGGGGGTGGCGGTGGCACTTCAACTAGGAGTGTGGGGAGGTAGGAAGAAGCCAGAAACCCCTGCCTGCTGGCCTCTCACACATGACTTTGCCGTTGCATTGTTTAATTGGCAAGAGGAGAGAAGAAAGGAAAAGCAGAAGCTGGGCGCGGGGCCCCAGAGCTCTTTGTCCTCACTCGGGAGTCTGAGAAAGACTAGAGAAGGAACACTCTGTCCCACCACGATGAGTTTTGCAGAGGAGAAGATGCTGGCATGGTCTGAGGGCCAACCATGGGCCAAGCGTTCTTCCCATTGTACAGATGGAGTTCCTAGCAGCTTAGAGTTTGTTCAAGGCCACGATGTCAATGGCACAGCCAGAAGGAGAGCCCCACGCTGTCTGACTCCACAGTCCGCACAAGGTTGCCTCCCTCTCCTAGGCTAGAGAAGGGCCGGAGCTGTGTTCGTGTCTGCTGGAGGACCTGTGGGAAGGGTAGGGGAGTCCTGGAGCTGGACGCCCAGAGAAGGGGGTCGGGGGAACTCCAAGCCAGGATTAATGAGGTTAAAATTGGGAGGCTTCAATCTGCATGTTCTTAAATCTCCGCCATAGAGACTTTGCCTTGGCACCACTATATGAATGCAAAGGCAGGAGAACACAAGTCCTAGGAAATCATGTCACCTGTCTTTTATCCAGGGGCTGTTTCTCCCAGGCGGTATGCAGAGCTAACAGACAGACAGACTTGGAACTTAGGACTAGTCTTAAAAAGGAGAGGAAATGACATTAATATTCCTCAGAGAGAGGACGTTCGGGAGAGTGCCTCTGGAACATTCCAGCATCCTGTATAAGATACTGAGGGGTAAAGTCCCCCTCGGGGCTGTCTGCACTGCAGCCAGGGTGCAAAGGCCAGTGTTCTCCACATTGAGGGGGTTGGGTGGGAATCAACCCCTGGGGCCTCTTAAGAGGTCCCACCTGGCTTTTAGGTTTGCATTGCATGTGGCAGTAGCATGTCAACTCTGGGAGATCCGATCTCAGCGTCTGCCCTCGTGGGAGTCATAGCCTAGCAGTAGAGATAGATATTAATCTAATAGTCAAGTAATCATGAAGCTGTGAGTTGATAAATGCTTCAAAGGTAAGGGTAAATAAGGGGGTGTAAACCCTAACTGGGGTCAGGAAGTTGTTGGGATTTGAGGAAGCATCAGGGTTTACAAGGTGAGGAGGAGAGGAAGGAAGGACAGAAAGGAGATGCCCAGGCACCAGGACCTGAAGGTGGAGATACCCCCTCGCAGGAGGGAGCTTTGGGAACAACAAATACTGTTTTATAGACTATTTAAATAATTATCTGGTTGTTATCTAAAAAGGATTAATGATCTTGCCACAAGTTGCCTTCTCTATATTCAAGATACCTTGTCATTCTGAATTTCTCAAACAACTAGCAAAATGCTTGAAGAAGTTATTGCTGTCTTTGCTGCAGCAATAGTAATAATAGTGAACAAGTATTACTATTAGTACCAATGTTCTACGTCAGCTAACAGTATTATAAGCCTACACTTTACATGCTTTGTCTCATGTGATTCCGACAACAATCCTTTTGGGCAGGGGAACAGTGAAGGAATCTGCCCAAGATCACACTGCCTGGGTGTGGAGGGACCGGATCTGAACCCAGGCCCAACTAGTTCGAGTCTGTGTGCATAAACAGAGCAGCAGGGCTCAGGAAGAGCAGCAGAAAGAGGTGGGAAGATACCCAGGGATGGCCTACTGTCCTTCCTGAGACTCAGTGAGTCAGCAGGCCTCCTATGACATCAGCTGCCTCACCTGCAAAATTGGGATAATGACACCTCTCTACCTACTTCATTGGGTTGTTGTGAGGTTCAAACAAGCACATGTGAGCCTGGCAGGTTTAAAGAACCGCATGAACGAGAGGCATTATTGTTTGGCAAAAGCACACCCTGATATTAACTTCAAATAGACAAGATGAGTGACACCCTCCCAAAGCCACAGACACAGTTAAAGAGAAGGGAGGGGAAAAAAAGCAAATTTAAGCCACTCCCCCTCACCTTGACCCTGGGGCATGAAAATGAGCCCTAGCAGCAATTTGCTGAAGTCTACCATAAGGCAGGTACTGTCTAAAGCACAATCCCTGTCTAGTAAAGAATTAACCTTACTCACAAAGAAGTCTGGCTTTTTCCCTCCCCTGGGCTCTGAGAGGTGGTCTCTAAGCCCTTGGATTGCCCTGCCTGGTAAGAGCAGCAGGGGCCCTGAGCCAGCCAGATAGTCTAACAGTGTGATTTATGGCAGGGGCCTGGGCCATGCTGCATGCATCAGCTTTGCCTCCAGAGCCTGAGACCCGCCCCGCAGACATCACCCATGTCTACACAAGTGAGCCCAATGAAAACTCTGGACCCCGAGCCTCAGGCGAGCCCCAATGCCATTCACGTGTATTGTCACACACTGTTGTCAGAACTCAGTGCTTTGCACAATTCCACTGGGAGAACACAATTGAAAGTTGCATGTGGGCAACTTTCCTGGACTCTGCCCTGTGCACCTCTGCCCTTGGCTTATTTTAATTTGTGTCCTTTTGCTGAAATAAGTCACAGCTGTGATTATAACAGCTTTCAGTAAGTTCTGTAAGTCTTTCTAACAAATTACGGCACCTGAATGTAGTCTTGGGTACCCCCAAACTTGCAATTGATGTCAGAAGTGAGGATGGTCTTGGAGACCCCTAAACTTTGTAGTCCCTCTGCAATGTCATTTGATCCTCACATAAACCCAAAGAAGTAGGTGCTGGTCCCACCTCACAGACCAGGACACTGAATAGCATGGAAAGGTTGTCACTTTTCCATGATCCCACATCCAGCTGGTGGAGGAACTGGGGTTAATCAGCAAGCTGCACAGCAGTGACACTCTCAAGTGGGCACACAGTGGTCCTGCCCCCATCTGCTACCCTGAGAGTGGCAGACAAGTAAATAGAGGGCCTCATGCAATGCTGATGCTTTGAACAGTAGCCCATGCCATGGGAGGATAAGGGGAGATCTTAGAACGTGCTTTAGTAGGGGGAAAAATATGATGCTATATAGATGCTGGGTGAGATCATGACCTTACCATCTCCAACTTTGAGACAGGCCACCTAGGACAGAGACACCCCCAACAGCCCTGAAATCCAAACCTCAGCCCTTTCATGGCCAGAGCCAAACTAGCCACCAGGAGCAGGAGGCCGGACAGCCGTGATGCAATGCCTCCCGGGACAAGACATTCCACCCCGAGGGAGAGGCCGATGGAGGAGCTGCGTCAGAGGAGCAGGGAGGGGGTGCCCAGAGAGAGAGTTCAAGCTGGGTGGGGGGTAGATGGAGTAGCCAGGGGCACAGCTGCCCCCAAGATGGGGATGGGGTCTGTGTGCCCAGCTCCACCACCTGCCAGGATGAGCGGGGACGGGAAGGAGGCTGCACACGCAGCAGATTCCACCCCCGGCACAGAGACCAAGCTGTGGCTGTCAATCCTCCCCCCGTCTCAGGGAACCTGGCGTGACCAATGCCTTCGCCTTCCTACACACACGCCACCCCAGCTATGTGCCATAAAATTAGTTTTATAAGAGCAGCAGATTTAACGCTGCCCCCTCCCCAATAGCTCTGAGGGTTCTGCAACCCCCCAAATACACAGCCAACAAGATGTCACACCAAAAATCCAGATTTATGAGCTTCGTTTGTATTTTTTTTTTAACGTCTGCTCCTCTGCAATTGTTTTCCATTTTATGTTACGCATGTACACGGAGCAGAAGAAAAATCTGGTCAATCAGATTACCTTGCTTTTGCTTTATCCTTAGAGTTCACAGATCTAGATACTACCTAGTTACCTAGGCAAATAATTTTTTTGAAGGAGAAAGGTTTTTAACATAGAAATAACTGAAAAACATAGTATTCTTAATAATAGTAATGTGAATTGATAGTAATGTGAATTAATCTGGGACTTTAAAAACACCCTTCAGGCAATAAGCTCTGAAACAGGTGTTATTAACCTAACAGATCCCCGCAGGAATCCATGGATGGGTTTCAGGATGTCTGTAAAAACTGGGAAATTGAAATCATTTGCAAAATCATGTGGGTATGTGCTCCAGAGTAATTTTTCAGAGGTGAAAGTCCAAAGCTTTCATCAGCTCCTGAAAGGGATCTCTGACCTCAAAATGTTAGAGCTACTAGCACATCCACGTCTGGCACTCATTTATCCCCAAGACAACCTTGTGACTTAAACAGGGTAAGAATGATTATCCTGCTGTGCAGAGGGGAAAGGCCATCGATTACCCAAGTTCACAGAGTGGTGTGTCCCATTATAAGCAGCTCGGTGACAGTGTCACAGTCCAACTTGCAGAAACCTGGTGGCCCACACGTTTCTCCATCCAAAGACTTTAAACTTCTTGAGACAGAGACCGGGCCTCACCAACCACCCCCCGCAAACACCCAGCATATACTCGGCATGCAATCAGAATCCAAGAGGTCAAGTTCCTGGGGAGGAGGCAGGCAGACCAGAACCAAGGCTGCCAGGCACCACCTTAGTAAACCCGGTGCACTTACAGCAGGTGCTTGATAAATGCTTTGTGGTGATACTGGTGATCCTGTCTTCCTTGCTTGCTGTTCTCACTCCTCAGATAATTCATACACAGCAGAAATATCTGCTTTGGCTGCAAAGAAGGAATGTACCCTCTCTAAGTCCTGAAGTGCCAGACCTCTATCAGGGCGACAATATGACCCAGCACACCCGTGGCTGCAGGGACATACTGCACATCTCAAGGTAGCTGTGTGGGAGGAGAAGCCAAAGATTCAATGGAAGAACGCTGAGCAGTATGAATAACTGACCTCTTCTCTCCATTCACAGCCCTAACCTGATTCAATGAGTCAACAATCCCTCCTCTGCCTCCAGAAACAGAACTGAGAAAATCCTGCTTAAGCACTCTCCAGAAGCAGCAGGTGAGATGTGAGTCCTCAGGAAATGCCTTTAGACTTCCTCCCTCAACCAAGAAGCAGCAATTTCTCTGTAAAGCTACTTCAGTTCTGCAGCTCCAAGCTTTGCGCAGCCTGCAAGCTGTTGGAGCAGATGTATTACACGTAGCCTGGTGTGCTGCATTCTGAAACACCACTAGCTTGAAGTCCCAGCATCAGCTTTTTACCACTGCCACAGGGACAAACCAATTCGGCACACACAGTGGTAGATGGGATTTGTTTGTCTGTCTCTTTTTTCCATATTGATAGCAATGTAGGGGAAAGAACAAGCTCTGAAGTCAATAGACCTGACTTGGACCCTGGCTGGGTCTCTTACTGTGTAACTTTGGTCTAATGGCATAACCTTTCTGAGCCTGCAGAGTTGTTTAAGAGTAGAGTCTATCTAAAGTGTCTAGCACATACTAGATGCAAACTAATGGTAACTATAATTATTTAGATATGACAGAGGAGCTAAGCCTATAATCAAAGTAAAACTCAGTCCCAACACTTGAGAAATTTCGTATGAACTGAGAATTACATACTTCTGCTTTCTCTGTATACTGCCACAGAGCAAGGGCCATGCTCATCTGTACAAAGAGTAACAAACTCAACAATAAAAAAGACAAATAACCCAATTTAAAACTAGGCAAAGGATTTGAATAGACATGTCTCCAAAGAAGATATGCAAATGACCAATAAGCACATGGAAAGATGCTCAACATCATTTGTCATTAAGGAAATTCAAATCAAAACCACAATGAGATTCCCCTTCATACCCACTAGAATGACTAAAATAAAGAAGACAGACAATAAAAAGTATTGCAAGAATGTGGAGAAATTGGAACCCTCATTCATTGTTAGTGGCAGTGTAAAATGGTGTAGCCACTTTGGAAAACAGTCTGCTGCTCCTCAAAATGTTAAATGTAGAGTTATCATGCGACCCAGCAGTACCACTCCCAGGTGTATACCTAAGAGAACTGAAAATATATGTCCACACAAAAACTTACACATGAATGCTCATAATAGCACTATTCATAATAGCCCAAAAGTGGAAATAACCCAAATGCCTGTCAACTGTTAAATGGATAAACAAAAGGTGGTCTGTCCAAACAATGAAATATTATTCAGCCACAAAAAAACAAAACGAAGTACTGATACAAACTACAACATGGATAAACCTTAAAAATATTATAGTAAGTGAAAGAAGCCAGTCACAAAAGCCACATATTGCAATATTACATTTATATGAAATGTCCAGATTAGGCAAATCCATAGAGACAGAAAGTAGATTAGTGGTTGCCAAGGAAGGGGGGTGGGGAAGGGGTGAGGAGTGACTGCTAATAGATACGCAGTTTGTTTTGGGGGTATAAAAATGCTCTGGAATTAGATAGTGGTGATGGATGTACAACTCTGTAAATATATAAAAACCATTGACTTGTATATTTTATAGGGCGATTTTTATGGTATGCGACTTATACCTCAATAAAGGTGTTATTAACAAAACAGTACCCACCTCCTACCTCATAGAGTCGCTAGGAGGATTATGTGAGCTAATAGTACATGCCTCGACCCTAGAGCTCCTTTGTCAATAGTACCAGAGGTGTAATTAGTATTATCACCCTATGCTCCAGTCCCAAATGGAAGGATGCAAACAAGCTGATAACAGTGATTGATTCTGGGGCAGGATCTGAAATTGGGGATAGTGGGAAAAAGAGATTTTACCTTTATATGCCATGTTTTAATATTTTAAAGGAGAATGCATTCACATATTATTAATATTTGTGTAATTAAAATTTAATTTTATCTTAGGGCAGTGAAACTAGTCTGTATGGTACTATAATGATGGATACATGTCATTACACATTTGTCCAAACCCATAGAATATACACCAAGAGTGAATCCTAATGTAAACTATAGACTCTGGGTGTTCATGATGTGTCAATGTAAGTTTATCAGTTGTAGAAAATGCACCGCTCTGTTGGGGGATGTTGATGATGGGGGAGGCCGTGCATGTGTGGGGGCACAGGGTATATGGAAAATATCTGTACCTTCCTCTCAATTTTACTGTGAACCTAAAACTGCTAAAAAATAATAATAATATTCTATTTTTAAAATTACTTTAAAAAACACCTGCTATTATTCTTGAAATATATCTTCCTATTAATCATTTCAAATAGTCTTGCCTAACAACCATAATTAAACACTGATAGCATCTAAGAGCCAGGAAGTCTCTATAGAGGAAACACTGCCGTCAAAAGAAACAGTCATTTCTAACACAATTAACTTAATTGCTCTAAGCTATTATATATCACTCCCCCCAAAAAATTAATCAAAGGCAGTGGTCAGAGAAGGGGACGGAGGCAGGTGCCTAAGGAGGGAGCCCTCCCCTCCCCAGCTGGGAGAGGAGATAATGCTCTGCCCGCCCCCATATGCCTCACTCCAACACCAGAGGGCTCAGGAACGCATCTCCCCAGACACTGCTCTGCGTTCATGTGCTCTGGGCTGCAGGTGAAGGGAGGAGGGAGGCTCTGAAATTAATTGGCCTTAATCTGCTCATCACACCTATTTTTAGGCCTTCATTTTTATAGCTTGGTGAAATGAGAAGGTGCAGAGAGATCCAAATACCCAGCTACATTAAGATGTTCCGTGCGAAATAAGGAGACGCTTTCACAAGCAAAACTAGAGTCGGAAGCCACAGGTTGTTTTTGAAGATGACACCAATTAGGGAGGCTGCGGAAGAGCTCGCTGATTTGCCCTTTGGTCGTGTGAAAAGGCATGGTCTGTGCAGCAGTGATTTACTGCTGAGGTGACTGTGCCTGGACAGACCCAAACACAGACACACACACACCCCACCGACCTGTCCCACCTGTCTGTGGCAGAACTTACCAGGGCCCACGGGAAACAGCATTAATGAGAGCAAAGGTTCACACGCCCCACTCTGCGGCTGACCAGCGAGAACAAACATATCCAAGGCTCTAACAGCAGGCGTGGCCCTCATCAGAAAGAGCCCAGATTTGACATTTCTGTATTCATTCAACAAATAGGCAAGGGATTTCTATGTGTCGGTCATCGGTCATCGCTCTAGGGGCTGGAGATTCATTCAGCAGGGAACAAAACAAAATCTCTCTTCTCACGGAAATTAGATTCCAATAGAGGAAGACAGAAAAATATACAAATAGATGTGTTAATACAATGTGTCAGGCAATGGTAAGTGCTAATAGGAAGACTGCAGAAGGAAAGGGGACAAAGCGGACAGAATGAGGGGGCTAGGGCACTGGGAAGGCCAGGGACAGCATCTCAATAAGCCAATTGAGGCGGTGCCTGCAGGATTAAGGAAGTGAGCCCTGCAGACATCTGGAAGGAGCGGGTTCCAGATAGCAGGGAGCAAAGTCCCTGGGATACCCGAGGAAGAGCACAGCACCCAGTGGGACAAGTGTCAAGGAAAGGACAAGAGATGACATGAGGGGGCACCAAGGTGAAGGTCACAGAGGGCTTCGCAGGCCATGGCGGGACCTCTGGATCCCACTCTGATAACACTGGAGTGTGTGGAAGGTTTTCAGCAGAGGGAAATGACCGCACTTGCACTTTATAAAAGTCACTCTGGCTGCTGGGGGAGTGCTGGCTGCAGGGACAGGGTGGGGCGGGCACTGCAGGGATCCAGGTGCGAAGCCATGTAGCCTGGCCCAGGTAGGAGCAGGGGAGGTGTTGAGAAGTGGTCAGATTCTGACTGTATCTTAAGGTAGAGCTGAAAGGATTTGCTGGTGGGTTGGATGTGGGGAGAAAGAAAAAGATGAAAGTCCAGGATGACGCCAAGGTTTTAGGTACAAGACTATGCTCAAGTGCCACAGTTGTGGGGCAAAATGTGGACTAGACAGCAGATATGAGAACAGTGTCACTTTTCCATGAGAGGACATGTGATGTGAGGTCCTGAGTGCTCCCAGGAAACAGCTAGTCACCTGCTGGTGGCAGAGCGGACACAGGATTCCCAAACGTTGTGCCAAACTCTTTGGCAACAAAGAAATAGCCCTGAGGACTCCACTAGGAACGAAGTAGGTTTGTCAAGGTAGTAATTGGAAAGGTGAGAGGGGGCCACCTCAAAACCAAAATTCATGTGGTGAAACCTAACCCCCAACGTGCTGGTATTGGGAGGTGGGGCCTTTGGAAGGTGATGCGGTCATGAGGTCAGAGCCCTCATGAATGAGATCAGGGCCCTTATAAAAGAGACAACCCCAGAGAGCTCCCTCACCCCTCCTGCCATGTGAGGTCACAGCTAGAAGGTGCCTCTGTGAACCAGGAAGCAGGCTCTTCCCAGACATCAAGTCTGCTGGTGCCTGGATCTTGGACGCCCCAGCCTCCAGAACTGTGAGAAATAAATGTTTGTTGTTTAAGCCACCCAGTCTATGGTATTTCTGTTATAACAGCCCAAACAGAGTAAGACAGAGGGGGGAGAGGAAGGCAGGACCCTTTACACACATTATCTCGTTGCATCCTCAGGAGGTAAATATTATGATCCTCGTGTATAGATGAAGAAACTAAGATGAAGGTGACAAGTCTGGGTGAAATATCTAACTTCAAAAAAAAATACATGTAGGAGAAATTCTTTGTAATCTGGGATGAAAAAGGCCTTCCCAAGAAAGACACAAAACTCAGAAGCCATAAAGAAAAAGACTGACAGA
Organism: Daubentonia madagascariensis; assembly: GCA_023783475.1. NCBI lineage: Eukaryota > Metazoa > Chordata > Mammalia > Primates > Daubentoniidae > Daubentonia > Daubentonia madagascariensis. Next base: position 17,900,858 of record JAKFHU010002573.1, on the reverse strand, counting down.
TTTGAATTCATAAAAATTGAAAATGTCTACCTGATCAAAGAAAAACAAAAACAAAACCTAAAACTACACACACGTATACCCATGAGAGAAAAATAAAAACCAAATAAAACCTATTTATAAACAAAACTAAAAGCAATATTTACAACATCAATAGCATGACATTGAGATCTGTAATGCATAAAGAATTTATTCAAGTCAATAAGAAAGACAAACAACCACATTTTTGAAAAGCAAAAATTATGAATATTAATTAACAGAAAGGGAAAGGCAAGGGACCGAGACACCTGTGATGTGTGCCCACCCTTGCCAGTGTTCAGAGGGTTATGCAGGAAGCACAGCCTCATGTTTTTCATTTTCAGGATTAGTTTAATTAAAGTATGCTCACCTTCAGTGTTGGTGCGAATTTGGGAAAACATTCTCCTACTCTGCAGGTGGGAGTGTAAAACAGTATGGCCTTTTTGGAACACCATTTGGCAGAATCTACCAAAATGTTTCATGTATGTGTCCTATGACTCAGACATTCTATTAGAAGGCTCTATCTATAGATGTATCTCCATATGTATGCAAGAAAACACACACAAACTTCCTCACTGCAGAAAATAACAGGGTAATAACAACTAAAAGTCCATCAATAGGGGATTATTTCAGCAAATTTTCCATGCTATCAAATCTATGAAGTTTTTAATAAGAATGAAGTAGACCATATACACTAACATCAAAGATTTTTCAAAAACTGAAAAGTTATAGAACAATACATGTAATATGCTACTTTATATGTTAAAAAATAAAACCAAGCAAATTATATATGTGTGTATACATATATAGGGATATAAATGCAAAGAAAAAGGACTGGAAGTATATATCCCAAACTGCTCTCGGCAGTTACACCTTTGGAAAGGAGATTCAAACTGCGCAGATGTAGGAAAGAAAGGAGCCCTCCACTTACCACTGAGTACTTCTAAGGAAATATTAAGGAGTTATAATTATGAATTCGTATCCTGCTTATAAAATTTAATATGTTTTAAAACTAGAGGATGATAATGATACTTGTATTCAAATGCATTTAATTGCATGTGACAGAAACCCAACCCAAACTTGCTGAAACAAAAAGGGGAAGTGCTGGTTCCTCTCCTTGGGAAGTCAGGGGTGGCGCTGACTCCAGGCCCAGCTGCACACAGGGGCTGAGGCGGTATGGCCAAGCCTCTATCCCCTGCTCCACCCCTCACTCTGCTTGTCTCTATTTTTCTTCATTCGCAAAGGACATCACCACGTGGCAGACAAAAGTGCTGCCTGAAGCACCAGACTCACATCCTCTTTGAGAGCAGCCCTAGTGCAAAAGAAACTGTTTCTCTCCCCACTTATTAGTCCCAAGGGAAATGCTCATTGGGGTTGCTTGAGAACAATGTTCCTTCCTCATTAGTGAGAGGGGCTGGTGCATATCATATTTTGGGTCACCTGCCCACTCCATGAGTGAGGAAGACAGCCTTCATGATTCCATGATTGACAGCCCCAGTAGGACCATGTGGAATGGGTGAGGAGTTCCCCCCAATGAACCCAAGCCAGAGGAAGAGGGATAGGATAGTGTGACAGGTAGACCAGGCAACAGACAACAGAATCCACCACAATCCAGAAATGAACACGATCTGAAGTGGCTACCTAATGTCACACAAGCAGCCAACAGCAGAGGTGGGATTCAAATCAGGTGTGAGAGACTTCCAAGCCTGTGCTCTCTCCACCTCGTGCTCAGTGTCACTCTGGGTGGCCGGGGGACATTGATCTCATCTCTATAGTAAACCCTGTATATGTGAAGGGGGTACTCGGGGTCTGTCATCCAAGAATTCAGGTAAAACCATCACATTTCTTAAAGTTCCCTGCAGATTATTGTCCTTAGAACAAAATGAAATTTGCACAGATGGAATTTTGCTGGAGGGAGGGAGACGGAAGGGGAGAGGGGCAATAGAATATTTATGAGATTTGAAGGTCCCAATAGTACTTCTAAAGAATAGGAAAATATGCGGGTATAGTGAATTAAATATGAAGACTGTCCCTATAGACCACCTTCACCAACTTCATCATTTATTAAACACCTTATTTTGCATTGCAGAAAGAGATGTGAAAAGAGAATGGGGCAGGCATCCCACAGCCAGCTCTGTCCCCAGAAGCCTGCAACTGAAGACGGCCACACTGGTGCAGGCATCCATCACAGGAAACACAGACACTACAAACATGACATCGACACGGCCAATAAACTTTTCTTTATGCAGAATCCAGACAAATAATGAAAAAAGCTCCATCAACTAACTGATGCTTAAAAATAGTTACAGGAAGGATAACAGGCACAGTTGTAAATTCAAATTTTCTATATTTTTTGATCATTTTACTGCATACTCCAGCCATTTACTCAACAAGAATGTGCTGACTCAAATACCCACTGCCTTCTGCATTCTGACCCCTGTGTCTTGTACTCTTGTTCCAAATTAGGATGTAATCTACACCTGGCAATATTAAATCGCCCAGATTACTCCAATCCCAAATTATATGCTTTCAATGGTAACTGAATGAATAAAGTAGACATGTATTTTTAATTATTCTGGCTGCAGCACAACCGACACCTGGTGGTGGGCGCCCACCCAGGCCCATAGAGCAGGAGCAGCCGAGCGCTCTGGCGCCCAGGGGTGGGCGGTGGTGCGGTCATAGGGCTTCTTCCCTGCGGGAAATGAGGTCAAAGCCTGGATCGTGGCATCTGGGGCCTGCTCAGAAGGCTGTGTCCGCCCCTGACCACCCACCCACCATTCTGACCTCCCCAATACTAGGAAAGGGAAAGGACAGAGACCTCCACACAGAGGATGCCTAAAGGACTTGGCACAAGTCCTTTCCAAACTGAGCAATTAGCAACAAATGCTTTTCTCATCGCTTCCGTCCTCCCCCTGTTATAAAGGAAGAACGTGAGACTTTCTGACCCAACTTTGCTTCAGGTCAATGAGAGAACCAAGAACACGATCAAAAGCTCGTGTAGAGACTTCCGGTTCTCGTCCTCACCCAGCGGTTGTCTTCTGAGCACACAGGAGGATTACGCTTCCGGGTCCCTTGTCGTTAAGTGGGACCACGTGACTCGTTCTGGCCAATCGGCTGCGCGTAGACGCGACACCCCCCCCCCCCCCACCCCCCCCCACCCCCCGGCTGAGCATTTCGTTGCTGATGTGAGACCCTCCAGCACTCCCCTTCCCTGCCTCGGGGACCAGGAAGGACATGTGCTCCAGCTGCTGCAGCTGTGAGACGGTGGCACCTCAGTCCTCCGGGGGCCCTGAGGGACTGTATGGGGCAGCCCCTCCAACATTCACCTGACCTAATCATGTAGGACATGCGAATGAGTGAGAAATTTTTGTTGTCTTAAGCCTCTGGGATTTTGTGGCTGCAGCATAAACCTAACCTACCATGACTTAACAAAAAAAAGATTTTAGTCTTCTGGAGGGCTAAGAAATGTACACAAGTAAGTAAAATACAACAGAGGAAAACTGAATTGGCCTGACCCACCAAAGGTACTGAACTAAAGTCTGGTGAAGGAGTGTATGAAAGTGCTGTGGATAGTGTGATCACAGGAGGTGGAAAACATCCACTTCCACTCGAGAGTTAATCAGTAAAGAGTGATGGAGTTCAAGAAATATAAATATTAACAACATAATTTTTTTTTAAATCCCTGCTGGACTACTGATATTATTTTCTTCAAGTTCCGTTGGGAAGGCTCCTATAACAAAGGCAATCTTTTTCCCTGGGCTGTCCCTCCACCAAGTGACTTGAAGACCAAATGACAATTCAGACCCGCTGGAGCCCCCACCCTGCACTGCTAGTTCTCCAACCAGGTCGACTCATGGAAAATGATTCTTCTTGGAAGATGGACCATGTTGCCTCTTCTCAAGAATTCTGTGGGGCTGAGAAGAGGAGGACTTCCCAGCCTGGCACTCTATCTGCTGCTCCTGTTGGTCACAGGCCACCCACACATCGTATCCGCTGTTGCTGCGCTCTAGGGGCAGCAGCTCCTTCTGAAAGCTGCCCGCAGCTGCTCTCATCAGCAGGTCTCTCGGCAAGTCCCGGTAGCAGAAGTTGCCGCTTTCAAGTAATGTGATCTTCCAGGGTTGCCTTAGGTTGGTAGCTCTTGGGGTCCTCAGTGTCTTGTCCCTCCAGCTGCAACTAGGAGCCTGGATAGCCATATGGCCAGCCCAGCATGACTGCAGCCACTGCAGAGCACAGCTGCAGACGGGACAGTGTTAGCCAGTCTTCTCTGTCCTCATTCCCTAGTGATTTACCCTACTCAGGGCTATCATCTCATTTCGTCTAACTGCACCTAGAATGAGAGTGGCCAGGACTCAGAATATCATCCCAGCCATGTCCCTCACTTAACAGGGAGGAAACTGAGACCCAGAAAGGTTAACTAATAACCAGGAACAGTTATAATACTAGCTAACAGTTAGTGAGTGTTACTCCGTGCCAGAGACTTGCTTAGGATCACATAGCACATCTGTGGCCAGGCCGGGCCTAAAACTCGAGTGTCTGGACTCCTTTGGCCAGGCCTCTTTCTGTGGGTATAGATAAACCCACTTCTATGCATCTGCCCTGTTAGTCCAGGCTATATGTCAAGTACTTATCTTCTGTGATTCTCACACTAAAAGCCCTAGAGAGCAAGGGGAAAAAGAAGAGTAAGAGCTGAGACAGTGTGCAGAACAAAAGAAACATTACAAGAGGCAGCCTGGGGGAAACTGAGGCACTCAACGAGGAAGGAAAAGACACTTAAAAAATATGGAAGCCAAAGTGAGGATAACTTAAGTTGACTGGCAACCATTTTAAGATACTCTATAGAGGGTAAGATCGATATGCCGACAGATGTGCTGGGAAATTACAGAAAAGACCAAACACAGTTTCTGCCAAACAGAATTATATAGTTGAGTCCAGGTGATAAAGTATACCTCTACGACATAACCGAAAGGTAATTATTGGGGTCTCTAGAACAGCTTTTATTAGCCTCAATAAAGCCTCAGTCAATAAAGACTGAACAACTCTAGAAAGCCTCCTTGTGTCAGGCTTGGATTATTATAGTAGCTACTAAATTACAGTAGCCTTTAATTTAAAAAGACTCATCACTATTCACCATGATTACTACTAATACTACTACTATTACTACTACTACACACCGTCATACATACAAACATACACGATACCTTAGGGATGACAAAAACAAGGACCAGAGCTGGTATGTGACTTACACAAAAGCCACACAATTAACTAACAATTAACTGTGACTGAGAGCCTTCTTTGGTTTGATGCATCATTTCCTGCTGGAGGAATGATGCAAATAATACAAAACACGATTTTAATGAAAACACACGACAATTCGATTGGAGGAAAAAAGAAAAAGAAAATGTTATTTCCATACTTTCATCCTATTGCCTCACGAGGTTACCAACAATATTAACAAGCTTCCTGGATCTGAAACAGTGGCAGAACTTTCTTGTGGGGTAGGAAGAGTTAATTCCCACTGTGGATCAACACATATTAAATGAGTAACAACAATAAACAGAGGTGGGGGACAGAGAAAAGAAAAAGAGAAAGACAGGATCCCTGTCTAGGAATTCAGAAGCCAAGTAGGTGGGAAGAGCACGTTAGTAAAACTCGGGACTCCTGCCTTCCTGGTACCTAGCATAGTATGCAGGTGATGCTCACTAAGTGTTGTGGGATAAATGAGTGAATAAATGAACAATTCTTCTCGACCAGACTGATAGATAAAGGTGGCAGACTTATGGGGGAGTCTCGGTTCACTGGGTATAAACATAGAATGCTTTCATTTGTCACATAACTGCCCCATCTGGGCTATGTCAACCCCTTCTCCGCCTTTCCCATTGGCAGGGGCTTCCTTAAAGTCAGCTTGACCCAATTCCTTGACTCTTTCAGTCACTTGCAAATATCCAGTCTCATGTAGATTTCTAAGACTCTGCTCAGGTCTGCAAAACTTCAGTCTCATAGCTGATTCAGAGCTCTTTTCCTCCCCTCCGCCCAAGCGAGGCAAGAGCTATGGCGATGGTGGTGGCTTGGAGTAAAGGAGTGGTGATGGCCTGTCCTTCTGGCCTCTGGTCACACACACCCCCATGTCCCCCTCTGCGGTCTTGGGCTCAGTGATACTAACAAGAGCCTCCTCCTGAGCTGCTCCTGTAGCAGAAACTTGGGACATCTGCATGTCCCCCCTCTCCAGGGGTGCATCTCATGACAACCTTCCCACACAGGAGCCTCCTTGTTCTCCAAGCAGTGGCAGTCCCAGCAGACTGTGGCCCCCATGCCACCTGCCCTTCCTCCACAATTCTAGGGCCGGAGGCTCACATGGGGCCTGTCCTCGGGGTGGGGGTTCCTATTCCTGTCCTCATTCTCCTTCTTCTGTGCCAGGAGCCCAGGGCGAGTAGCAGGTCCTGATGATGCAGATGTCCAACCAGGAAGCTAGATGCTGGGGTGCCCTGTCTTCACAAGGGACCTCGGGAAAAGGAAGCCCCACCCCTTGTCCCCCAAAGGACCAGCTTCTCTCCAAGAAAACCGCACTCCCCAAAATGCAAGCTTCTCTTCCCTCCTTAGTCCTTCCCGGTTGGGGCTGGGGGGTTAACTGGGAAGCAGAGAACTGAAGATAGAAAAGCGGTTCTCTTAGGAGGTCCAACGGGGCAGCCCCAATATTCAGTTGTTGTCTAAACTTAGAACTGGAGGCGCCATGAAATGAAGATAAGAACAGGACCTGCCCCAGGCTGCTGTGAGGACCAAGTAGTGAACACATGGGAAGTGCTGAGGCGCGGGCCGCGCACACAATACACTATACAAGTGTCTGGTTGTTGGTATCATAATTTGGATTTTGGCTATGTTTCCAGATTATTGGGGAATATCTTCCTCAGTATGGCCACCACCCTGTAACACTAAAAACTATCTCAAATACAAAAGAAAATGCTCAGTATGGTCACAGTCTACCTATTGGTATCTGTTTTCATTCATCAGCACTAAAGAGACCTCACATGCTAAGGATCAAACATCATGGTAAGAAACTGGTGGAATTCAGCAGTTTTCACACTTACTGCTTTTTAGCAGTGAACTCTTTCTTCATATGAAATAGTAGGTGGGAGCCTAAAATATAATGCTGATGTGATCGAAGCAGGACTGAGAGATTGGGGGGTACCTAGAGGGGACCCTCACTCTACCTTGCCTCCCTGCAGCAGCCCTGGGGCTCCAAAGGACATAGGTTAAAAAAATAAACATTCTCTTAAACTCAAATGGGTTTTGACTTGGTTGTACTTTGAGCCTTTTGATTTGTTTTCTTTAGTTTTCTTTTCTTTTTTTTTTTTTTTTTTCAGACAGAGTCTCACTCTATTGCCCTGGGTAGAGTGCAGAGGTGTCAACATAGCTCTCTGCAACCTCAAACTCCTGGGCTCAAGTGATCCTCCTGCCTCAGCCTCCCGAGTAGCGGGGAATACAGGCGCGCGCCACGACGCCCGGCTAATTTTTCTATTTTTAGTAGAGATGGGGTCTCACTCTCGCTCTTGCTCTGGTCTCGAACTCCTGAGCTCAAGCAATCCTCCCACCTCAGCCTCCCAGAGTGTTAGGATTACAGGTGTGAGCCACTGCACCCGGCCAAGCCTTTTGATTTTTGAAGTTATAATTTGTCTTTAAAATCATGTTTAAGATTTGCAGGACCTTTAGCCAAAACATTTCTGCCCACAGACAGCACAGACAGAAAAATAAGAGACCTTCCCCCTTCCCCGGTGTCAGGGCAGAAACTCCCTTTAGCAGAGGGGCTGGGCAGATGCTGGCCGGAGCAGGCTGGTCCCAGACTGGCCTGTTGTCTGCTCCAGTGCTCCCAGCACACCTGTGCAGTTGCCCTCCTGAGGCAAGTGTCCAGCATCAAAATGCCAGGGTCATCCCCTGGTTCTTTGACTCTTGATTCCAACATTTAAATCCTGGCCATTTCACAAGCAGCAGGAGGGCACTAGCGATGCCACATTGTGCAGCAGGATGAGATGTCAGCAAGGGTTTAGAATCCGAAGCTGTTTATCTCACATTGAACCTGACCCTGCATCAGAAGAAGGACGGCTCTGTCCCGGTTCAAAGGCCAGGCGCGGCTTTGGCCAACGGCAACACGTCTGACCTGCTCTTGAGGAGTGAGGAGAGTATTAAAGAAGAAAAGACAAACAAAGAAACGCAGCAATTGATAGGCAAGGCCTTGAAATGAAATTCCATCGGTGCCTCATGTAAAATTCGGTGCCAGGCCCAGATTATCCCCAAGTTTGCAAACACCCACTGAACGGTTCTGCCATAAATAGCCCCACCCACTCCCGGCCACACTCTCATGCGATTCAAGCCTTTTCTTGAACTTCACTAACTTTTCTGTGATTGCACTCAGGAACAGGAACCCCAGATCCCCAAGCCCCAAGACTGCCTTCCAGAATAAAAAACAAATACATTTTTTTAATCTTTATTGTTTCTTTCCCTCCTCAATTAAAAAAATAATTCCTGCTTGTTGTAAAAACCAGAACTCAGAGCTATAAACTTAGAGAACAAAAATGCTTTGAAATCCCAGCCTCCGGCAATAGCCACTATTAATAGTTTATTAATAATTTGAGAAGCAAAGAGTTTTATCTCACCCATTTTTATCTAGCAAAAATATACAGAACTTACATATTTTACCAGAAGCGAGTAAAGAAATGGGATTTTAGTCTTACATTATACGCAAAAAAATTAAAATGTTCAAAAAGACTGCTTATCCAATACTTACAACGTTGAAAAAGTTGAAATGTATCTAAATAAAAATTCATTAGGCTGGTCCTCACAAATTCATGTATAGGGGGAAAAAAAGCGATATTTAGTTAGGATTAGGCTGGAAGTTCAAAAGTCCAAAACTAGTTTGAGCTGAATTACCAGGCAGCCAATGCATAGGACTAGCTTCATAATTTGCAGGACACAGAAAAGCGAAAATGTGGGGCCCCTTGTTCACAAACTAGTAAGAATTTCAAAATGATAAGAGCAGAGCATTAAGCCAAGCACAGGGCCCTTTTAAGAAGGGGGACCCAAGTGACCACGTAGATCACCTACTAGTGAAGCAGGCCCTGTCGATTCCATTCATTTAACCATATGACTGCCATATATAAAATAAAATGTTTATTTTATATTTTTAAGGTTTCAGATCTCTCATGGTTGCCTTTAAAACCCTTCATTCTGTTTTCTAAAAACGTTTAAATTTCTTTAAGAAATAAATTGGCAGGATAGCAATAATACAAGGAAAAACATTAAAAAACAGTGTATTTTAGCTTGACCTTCATTAAGTTGCATGTTTTCTGATATTTTCCAGTTGAAATGAATTGGTTATGCAGCTAATATTGTAAAAATACAATACATTCTGGAATATCAGGTTAGCAAAAAATAAAATCTTAAGCTCCATTTCATATCCAACAATCTACATCTGAGATTATTTACAACATGAGATACTTTTCTAGGATAGATTTTCTAATATGCTTTCAATTAAAAAAAAAAGTGTTTTCTTCCCAATATTCCCAATAAGCCATCACTAAATAGATTTCCCTTAAAAAGGGAAAAGAAAATCTTACCACTTGGCAGATAAAACTGTATAAAATTAAGAATTCTCTTTAGCCCCTTTAAAGTCCAACAAGTTCATTTTACAACACAAAATTGCTATGTAAAGTCATCCTAGAGCCTCCCTGGGTCATTTAAACGTATTCCCATGTTCAACATGAGCTGTGTCGTGCGTAAGAATAGCTTGATCTTTTATACACGGTAAGAATACCAAGAATTCCTTCTTAACTGCTATAAAAGGCTCGCAAAAGCCACCAAAAGGCCTAGACCACATTCCCTGGCAATTATCTGTATGAGGAGGAGGCAGGATCAAGACACAGAAAGGGGGAAAAGTGATTCATAAATGGCCTTGACTATAACCAAGCCTCTTCGCTTAGGAGGAACAGCTGCAGAATCTCTTCTCCCTCAAGCCAAGGAGAATCACTGTTGTTTCTGAGGTTTACCCTTCAACAGCTCACCATGCCATCCTGAAATCCCCCACCGTTTCAGCCCAGAGAGGCCAGAATAGCTCTCCTCACCCAAGCCTGCATTCTGATGGACACATCTCAGAACACTCAGAGTTTGTTCAAACTTCCCTTAGGGTTCAATGTAGTCACTCAATGAATGCTGCTTAACCAGAACTGTCACACTTCCTGGCAGATGTCAGAAAGAGGACAAAAAGGGAGGCAGCTCTGTGATCAGTCAGCCTGAGCTCCTTCCTCAAGGCCCAGGACTACCCCAGAGACACACAGATACTGCTCATTCCAGATGGAGAAGGGAAGACAATTCACATTTCTTAAGAACCTACCGTGCACCAGAGCCTACTCCAAGCACTTTGTGTGGATTATATTATTAACCCACACAAAACCCTAACATTCTGCAGATTAGGAAATATCTAATTACAGCCCTTAAGGTAGCTTGTTCAAGGTCACGCAGCTACAAACTGGCAAGGGTGGGCTTCAAATCTGGGTCAAACAAACTCCCCAAACCCCTAATCTTTCTACTACATTAGTGGTGAAACCAGACATATAGGCAGTAAGGCAGGGTGTTGTCTCTAGAGAATTTTAAAACAATAAAACCACTAAAAGTCATCTGCTTTTTCTTATCACCAAGCATGAGCAATTCTAAACAACATCAGTGAGAAGCTACTCCTTCTCAGAAACAATCATTTTGTTGGTTTAGGTTCTAAACAATTATTGCAGCTACAGCTAAGTTTGAATAATAGAAACATAAGATTCAAATTAGCATACTTGTAATTACTTATCCCTTCATAAGCATTGTATTTGCATGAAAGTTATTTGGGGAACTCCCAGCTTTGCAGTCGCCCCCGCAAACTCAGACTCACCTGTATATATGGATTTCAAAATTCAATTCATATTTGTTCAGAATCTTTTGGTTCTAGTTCAGACCCACTTTGTGTCTCCAGTCCCTACAGTACTGCGTGCTCTTGGGTTTGAAATATTTGAAATAAACAGTCATAGCACAGTGATTGTAAAAATGAAAAAACAGAACAAATTTTAACTCAGATGTGAAATGTTTTATTGAATTTGAGTCATGTCTTTAAAAATTACATGTACTCCTTTTCAATCATTCATTGTTTACAAACTAAAGAAAAAATCAGGAAAATAATGACTGATGAGGACATGATTTTTACTGAAAACAATTTTGTCATATAGAGGACAGTGACATGAGAAATCGTCTGTTCCAGGTGTCAAACACACCAGGGGAGTTTTTACTGCACTCCCTCAAACTGACCCAACCCACAGAAAGAACCAGCATCCTTCTAGAGCCTGGGAAAACTGCTATGTGACTTGGCCAAGAGTCCAACTTTTTGTCCACAGTGGTAAAATGCTAAAACCAACCCATTTGCCAGCAATGCCATATTTCTATACTCTTCTTGTAAGTAAATACTGCCCTTTCAAGGGGATTTGTGACTCTCTACAATAATCCTTACCTTTGACCAAAAACATATATTACTGCATGCAAAATTGCTGGCTTTTATTCAAATTCAAATATTTCCAAATTATTCTCAAATACAAAAGACCATCAAATTTCCTATCTCAGGTACTGGTGGCAGCAACACTGACAACCATTTCCCAAACCTCCGCTCTGTCCCCAACCCACCTCCCACCCAGCTGTCCACTGTGCTTTTTCAAGCCTTCTATAATCTTACTGCACACATCTAATGGCTCTTCCCTCCAACCAGTCAATTCCCAGAGCCAAGATTAGACATTTCTTGAAGACAAGAACCATCACCATACCATTTGAATCTCCTTCCCTCCCCTTTCTCTTACACAGCCCTGGACACATTGTAAAAGCCAACGGTCTATTTTAATTTATCTAACAAATACTAATGCAAAGCTTACTGCAAGTCAAAGAGTAGAACATAAATTTATTGTTGGAGGTACAAATTTAAATAACAAAGTGTTAATTTATACCTATTAAAGTACCAAACCTCAACATGCAGTTACGTATAACTCAGTAATCATACTCTTGGGCATTTCTCCCAGAGAAATGAAAACTTATGGTCACACAAAAACCTGCACACAAATGTTCATGGCAGCTTAATTTGTAATGGCCAAAAACTGGAAAGACCCCAGATGTCCTTCAACAGGTGAATAGTTAAACAAACTGTGGTACGTAATACCATGGAATACTATTCAGCAAGAAAAAGAGAATGTGCTATTGATACACTCAACAACCTGGGTAAATCTCCAAGAAATTGTGCTCAGTGAAAAAGGCTAATCCCAAAAGGTTACAAACTATACGATTCCATTTATATAGCATTTTTGAAATGACAAAATTTTAGAAATGGAGAAGAGATTAGTCCTTGCCAGGGGTTTCAAGGAAGGGAGGGAGGTGGGTGTGGTCATAAAAAGGCAACACGAGGGATCCTTGTGGTGATGGAATTGTTCAGTGTCCTGACTGCCGTGCTAGAAACATGAAGCTACGTGTGTGGTAAAATTGTATAGAGCTAAATACATACACATTCAAATGAGTACAAGGAAAACTGGGGAAATCTGAATAACATAGGTAGATCGTATCAATGTTACTATCTTGGTTGTGATATGGTATTATAGTTTTACAAAATGTTACCACTGGGGGAACTGCATGTGTGATACATGTACATGGGAACTCTCTATATTATTTACTATTTTTAAGTTTTATTTTATTTTTAATTGACACATTCTAAATTATTTCTTACAACTGCATCTGCATCTCCAATTTTTCAACAAAAATTTCAGTTAAAGAAGCCAACCAAAAAAATTCTGAAAACTCTTAATACTTATTTATTAAACAAACACTTTTATGGTGCTCACTAATTGCTAGGTACCATTTTAAGCACCTTTATACATTAACTCATTGACTCCTCCTAACAACCATATGTGGCATGTACTATTATAATTCCCATTTTACAGATGAAGAAACTGAGGTGCAGAGTGGTTAAAAAACTTGTCCAAAGGGCACACAGCGAGAAAGTGATGGAACCTGTTTTCAACGCAGGCAGTCCGGATCCAGAACTCTCCCTTCTGAAATCTCTGCATTTTACCCTTGAAGGCTGGGAGTGGACAGGCACTTGAGACCCTGAATCCTGACAGCAGCTCTTCTAGAAGGTTCCTCAAATCCAGGCAAAAGTTTGACAAATCATTCCTATCATAAAGCCAATCATAAGCTTCACAGGCTCTCAACTTTAAAGGAGGTAAACAGAATGATTAGATTCTAACATAAAATCTTCTACTGGGTGGGAGGATGAATACTTTTAACAGTTGAGAGCAACTTGCCACTTCTGCCAGCTGAAGTTGGAAAACAGAGAGAAGAGTTGGGCACATTCGGGAGCACATTTCAGCAGGAAGAGTGAGGATCCATAACAAGAAAAATGCACCTGGGAGTGGATAAAAGGGGAAGTTGAGTCTGGCTGGAACAAGACCGCATAATCACGTCCTGCTTCACACGCAATTGCTCCAGCTCTCGAAGTCCTGCTGGTCTATCCCCGGAGGACCATATCTTGTCCAGCTCTCTCTCGGGTGGCCTCCCATTAGCTCTCTGCCTTATCAGCTTCAGGTCCACGGGCTCTTACAGATGCTAGCCAACATGAGCCCTGGGGACTGAAACTCAGAACCTATGCGGTGTTCCAGGTTGCAGGCCTATAGCAAGGCAATGTGGTTTGGGAGATTTTCAGATTATCAAGTGGGAAAGGCAGGAATGTCACGGCCTCTGTGGGTGGAGATAGGAACATTCATCAAAATGACAGCTACCATGAAATCCCCGTCTCCTTTTCCCATTGGAATGGTGGGGTGCTGGGGTATGTGCGTACACGCATGTGTGTGGACATGCATGCACACTAACCAAAGTTATTTTAGCAGAAAATCATTTCCCAAGATGCAGCAAAGGAGAGCTAGACCCAAACTTTTCAAAAGACAAACTCCCAATCACTGCTACTTAACACTATAGAGAGATCTCCAGCTCGCACAGTTTCCACCGAGTAAATGATGTGAACAGCACATCCCCCGTGGGCCAGGCTGATGCGAAGTACCATTCAGAACAAAGGGAGCGGGTACCAGGGAGTAGCAACCAGATTTTACTGGTTTCTATGACAGAAACTCTTAGAGATTCTCAGTGAAGCTTTGGCTCTCTGGTTGAAGATTAAGCCCAGCTGTGAACTCTGGACTGGAATAAACTAGGAGGAAATAAGATTCTTCATAATTTATAATTTTGAGAAAGAACTACTGGGGGCGGAGTTGAGAAGGGTCACCAGATAGCCCAAAATGACTCAGTTCCATGTATTAGATTCCACATTTAAATGACATTTCCTTTGCAACAAAGGTCTGAAAACTTCATACCCAGATAAGACAGAGGCAAAGAGGGGTTGTTTTTTTGCCCCCCGCCCTCTGCTTCCTGCTTTGGTTGCTGGCATGTAAGTACGTGACCCTGGGGTACTGTGCCTAGGTCCCTACAGATGCTATTGAGCCACCAAACCAAACCTGGGCCACCTGCCTCCAGACTTCATGAAAAATAGATGATAAATGTCCCTCTGGTCTAAGCCACTGTTTGTTGGGTTTTCTGCTGGCAGCCAAACATTTCTTAATTGGTACAGCTCCCCCATGATGATTTTGTTCAATAATCATACTACTAAATCTGAAGCACTTAAGTAAAAAATGTAGCACCTATAAAGCTAGCCAACCTCGTCACCTGCAAGCCTGGTGTTAGTGCCAAAGGCACAACAGATAAGCACAAAGACATACAAATGGGGGCGGTGGGGGAAACGGGAAGGGAGGGTAGTGCAGTCCCGCCATCTGCAGTTTTGCTTTCCAAGGTTTCAGCTACCCACAGTCAACCTTGGCCTGAAAATATTAAATGGAAAATTCCAAAAATCAACAATTCATAAGTTTTAAATTGCACACTGTTGTAAGTAGTGTGATGAAATCTTGCACTGTCCCACTCTGCCTGTCCAGGACATGAATCACTCCTTCGTCCGGGGTCTCCATACTGTTTACACTCCGGCCCGTGGGCCACGTAGTAGCTGTCTCAGCGATCACATCGACTGTTGTGGCACCACAGTGCTCACGTTCATGTCATCCTTATTTTAGCTCATAATGGCCCCAAAGCACAAGAGTACTGTGCCTAATTTATAAATTAAACTTTATCATAGGTATACATGTATAGGAAAAAATGTAGTATTAATATATACAGGGTTTTGTACTATCTGCAGTTTCAGGCATCCACTGGGGGTCTTACATAGGGGACCACTATGTAAGGGAAACAGAGAGAAAGGAAACAAGTCCCATTTAAGAACATGCCTTTTTTCAAGGGATGCCCTCCCTCATGCTTTACAAAACCAGCATGCCCTGAGTAAGAAGCCACCGTGTGCCGAATCGCCGTCATCACGTGGATCTGGAAAGGCTAAGTCCCTCAGTGGGGCCCCTCGTCTCACATGGCGCAGACGTGTGAATGACCAATGGCTTCTTGCATTGCCTGTGTGTGACTTGGCTGGCCAAAGCATATTTTACATTAGCTTAGGTCCTGACATTCTATCATGTTCCCTGTCAAGAAGCCAAGTAGTTCTTGGAACCCTGCACACTAAGTGACATATAACAGAACCCTAGCAAATGAGACGGCTCTTTGCCAAGTGCCCTTAAGTTAAAGGCTCTGATTACCTCTCCCACCTCCATGGCAGTGGTCTGGCTGGGAGCAGCTGGGAGCAGACGTCTACCAAAGAAAGGTCACCATCAATTGCCAACATCTAAGGTACTTTTCACGGAGGCAATGTCACTGAGGCTTGGGGCTATTTGCAAGTCAGTTGCCTTTAGCAATCTGTACCCCTGAGTCAAGAACTAAAAGTGGGGCAGAACTGGGCACCCCAGGCCCTCTGTGCAGCATGGCAGAAGGCTGAGGGAATGGCCACCAGAGTGACACCTTCCCTTTCCAGCTCCACACTGCCTTCAGCAAACCTTCTGCCACTCCAAGGGACACTCTGTCAGGCTGTAAGGGGAGAAGCTCAAACGCCACCTCAAATGACACTAACCAGAATGCCTGCGGCCTGGCGGCTGGCGTGTCTGCACCCTCCTCGCAGGGCGTCAACCCTCTCGCAAGGATGATGGGTCCTCAAGGACAGGCAGGGCTCCTACCAGGCTCCTGCCAGCGAGGGAGACTCCCAGGCTCTCCTCTGGCCTCCCTAGGGGCTGCCATCCACTGCCTCTTCTTCTGGGGCCCCTTCCCTCCCCAGCCCATCTCCTGTGCGCACCGGGCGCCTGCCGTATGCTCAGGACTGTGCAGGACATTATGGAGCGATGTCGTGAAGTATAGGGAAGTCCCTACCCATAGGGCAGGCCATATCTAATTGGACAAACAGGCCTTTTTTTTTCCCCCAATGGGAAGGAATCAGCGACTCAGAACTGATGGTGTGGTGGTGTGGGAAATAAGAGCTCAGAGGAGGCAGGCTTCACGAGAGAAAGGGCTGGTCAGTGAAGACTTCTTGGAGGAGGTGGGCCTTGAGCTAAGGCCTGAGGAAGGGTTGAGGGCCAGACAGGGAGGAAGGGGGGGATAGTGACAGTAGAAGTGTGACGGTTCTAAGGGACAAGGTGGGCTCAGGGGCCAGCATGGGAGGCATCCAAGGATGCAGTGAGAAGTGAACCCACAGAGGCAGGGTTGTGCCACACTTCCGGTTACCTGCATGGCAAGCTAACAAATGAGGCATCAGCCCTTCCGCCCGGGGACACCTCTGGACCCCCCACACTTGGCATGGGCCTACCTCATGGTCAGTGCTCAATACATGCTGATGAATGAGGGAAAAAATTATTAAGACCCTGAGCTACGCTGGAGGTCCCAAACCAAGAAACAAAACGATATTTAAAGGCAGGGATTGCAAACTCAAATGCCCACACAGGCCAGGTAACAGAAGCGTGGCTGGCTGGGAGAGAGCAGGGCAGCAGCTAGGACTACTGATGAGTGGACGCCCGTCCAGGGAGATGGCACCTCCCCGACTGCAGCCCAGCACTGCTAAGGCGCACGGGCCCAGGGCTGCCAGAGCTTTGTGTTGTTATGTGAAATCCCCCAACTTTTAAAACTTAGCAATGAACTTTAAAATAATTACTATGTAGACCAGACAAAACACATCACCTGAAGTCATATTCAGCCTGTTAGCAATTTTTGGCTACACAAGATAAATTTTTTGTTCAAGAAATTTATAGTCTAAAAAATTCCCCAAAAAACTATCTATGGTGGCAGAGTGAGAATGGGGGTCACCTCTGGTGGCAGGAAGCTGTGGACTGGAAGGGGCAGAGGGAGCCTTCTGGGGGGCTGGACATGTCCCGTATTTTGATCTGTGTGTGGTGGTAACATGGATGAGGACACATTTAAAAATTCATCAAGCTGTAAACTTAGGAGTTGTATACTATATGTACTAATTTTAAAAGTAAAAAGAGTCCCCCAAAGCTGGATAAAGCACTCTCTAGTGTGTATTTTAAGCGGTGCTGCTACTTCGGCCCACCCTCTTCTCTCCCTGCTGCCACCATACTCACCCTATAAGAGGTAGCCCAGGAAGCACTTCCTCTAGGTCTGAGCGCGGCCCACCTGGGTACTCCCAGATCCAGGCCAATGATTGCCACCTTCCCCCCAACCATCATCACCTCCTTGTCTGTCTCCCTTGGAGCTCCTGCAGCCCTGGGGACAAAGACTATGCACCTCACAGTAGTGCAGGCCTAGCACACAGTGGGCATCCAACAGATGCCTGACATGATAACTCAATCTCCTCTGGCAATCAGCAAATAGAAGAGCACCTCCCTCCCAACTCCATCCCTATCTCCCTAGAAGTAACTGAGCACAGAATCTGGAAACATGAGATCTGGAGGAAAAAAAAAAAAAGCCAGGGGACTAGCAGAGTCCTGAGTGAGAAGGTGAGGGGGGGCATGTGCATCCAGGGATTTAAAATGCAATTCTCTTGCAACCAGCTGTGGTGACTTCCTACCAAGGAGAGGAAAGAAGTGTGTGTATGGTTCTTAAATCACCTCTTTGACCGAAAAAACTCTAGGCCAGTGGTGCTCAAACATCAGCAGGCATCAGAATCACCAGAGGGTTTGTTAAAAATAGATTTCTTGGCCCACCCCAGAGATTCAATGACTCAGTCTGGAACAGTGCCTGAGAATCTGCATTCCTAACTAGCTCCCATGTGATGCTTATGCTGCTGCTCCAGGGACCCCTCCCCGTCCCCGCTGGGAGTGGCAGGGGACCAGGTGAGACCACTGTCAGCAAGTACAGAACATCGTGATACATCGGTGTTCTTTCATTTGCTCATTTAACAAACTTTTACTACCTTTGTACCATGTGCAAAAGCATAGAGATGATGCAGACATAATTAGAACCAGTAGCTGCGTCCTCACCTTTGGTCACCAGAAAATGGACTGCTACTTCTCAGTGCCCTTCACACGATTTGCTCTTGAAGCCGAAAACGACACCCTCTTTCGGCCACTCCCCAATGCTCAAATGGTCTCAGGTTCAAACTCATGACTCTGAGAATAAGGTTTTCGAAGTCCACTCCCACCAGTGAATGCCTCCATTTCTCCAAATGCCTCTGATTAAATGAGTCATTTTCCTGGATCTCCCTTCAATACATCACCTCCTTCACTTAACCAGAAGAAGAGCCGCCTGTAGATTTTGCATTCAGGGTTGGGCAAGAGGCTGATGAATTTCCCTTAAGACCAAGCCAGAAAGGGTCCCCAGAAGAGTCAGAGGGCAGAGGTAGCTTTCTTTCCAGCAGACAGACAAACAGACTGCTCTGAAATAGCACCCTTTCCCGTCCCAGGCAGGAGCCGCCTCCCGACATATTCAGTTACAAGTGAGTGCCTGGGCATTAAATCTAAATGGTCCATGATATGGAATGCCTGGGCAGCATGCGGTTGGATTATTTATGCCCTCTGCACCTGTGGGAGCCGAGATTTAATTATTTATTTCATGTTAAATTTCCAATCCTTGGCTTCCAGTCTGCAGATGAATAAACACCTCAGTTAAACTGCAGGGGACTTTGGATCACCCTTCAGCGGGGACCAGAAAGAAAACTGAAGAATTTCAGCACCCAGGATGTCATCTCACTCTGGGCCCAAGGATATCCTAACAAAACTCAATCATGTGGAAGAGTTTTAAGAAACCTTTGAAGCGACACCTGAAAACTTCAGTTCTGCCCTCAAGGAAAATGTAATTCAAAAGGTAAGGCGCAACCTGTGCACCACAGACACGATACTCAGCATATGTCTCTTGACACATCTGACTTGCTGTAGGAGGCCACCAGCCCGACTTACTCCAATTCCTTCCTAAATTTAGGTAGAGTGTATTTCAAAATTGTTAGAACTCTCAAGTTAAATGTCAGCCAGTTCCTCTTGGTGTCTGATTAAAATACAATACTAAGGCAAGTTCTAACTGAACTAGTTACCCTCTTATGGTAAAATCCAGTTTGTTGTGTCAATAGGCGTGTGGTTTGGAAATTACTATTTTAACCCAAACCACCTGCTGCTCACCTCAAGCAGCGCTAGTCAGAATTCACCTCAATCCTCCACTTCTCTTTGCCTGCATTGGTAACTTGACTCCAATCTCCTGTTACAACAAAATGGTTAGATTCCCGTTTTGCCATGTTTTCTTCTGTGGAGAGAATATCAGTGTTCACATACAATTCCGGAAAGTTTCCAAGGCCCTGCACAATTTTACCTACTGCTTCATCACAGTTTCCTTCCGCTACTCAAGCTTCTGGCATAAGGGCAACCCAGCCTCCGTAAAGAAGACCGTGCCTGAGAATGGATTTGCTCCTTTAACAGGAGCAGGATAAAAAGCCTCTAAACTTTACATTTAGGATGACAGAATCATCTTCTTTTTGAGGACCCAGACCACCTTTCGGTTTTGTTTTCATTCCATGCTTCTCCCAAAGCACAGGGAGTTGCCTGTTTTGTGTGCTTCTGTGTTTTGCATTGTTGGGGTTCCTGTGGTTACAAGGTGCTTGGCACATGGCAGGTCTCAATACATACTTGTTGCAGGAATGACTCGACCAGAAAACACCTGGCCTGAGGACCAGGTGGAAGCACAGGAGAAAGTCACAAAGCTCTCGTGCCTCACAGATGCTGGTTATTTCTCTTAGCTCTGTCTGACCCAGTTGCTGATAAGAAAATTGAGATACTTAAACTTGAGCCAAATATATCACTGGTTCATTCTGTTGTACAAATTAAATGGGCTAAAGATGATATAAAAACAAAGTAAGTTCACCAAGAGTGAGCATAACTGTCAGTCAAATAATGGTATTTTATCAAAAACTCCACAGAGGCCCTATAATCTGAACTACGTCACTGGCATGGTGGAATCATTTTTATATAGCCTGACAATCTTATACACACTTTCCCATTTTTAGTGAGTCATAAGACATGATATTTTATTAAATATTTGTCAAAAACAGAATACACATCAATAATAATATATACAAGCAAAACCCTCATGCTCCTTTGTACTTTGTAAAGAAATAACATGTTATTTACAATGAGAGTTTCACTCTTAGACAAGAAAGGAATTCAATAAAGCAGACAGTAGTAACCAATTTGCCAATAGTTCAGTCTAAAAATGGTCATGGTTGAAATGGACAAATGCCTAGAAACACAATCTGTTAAAACTGACCCATGAAGAAGTAGAAAATACGAAAAGACCTAAAACAAGTAAGGAGATTGAATCTGTAATCAAAAATCTCCTGACAAAGAAAATTCCTGGACCAGATGGCTTCACTGGTAAATTCTACCAAACATTTAAAGAATCCTTTCTCAAACTCTTCCAAAATATTGACAAGGAAAAAACATTTCCTACTCATTCTATGAGGCCAGTATAATCCTGACACCAAAGCCAAAGACACTACAAGAAAACTAAACTATAGGACAATATCCCTTATGAATATGATGCAAAAATCCTCAACAAAATACTTGTAAACAGAATTAAGCAGCATATTTAAAGAATTATACACCAGTTCAACATAAAAAAAAACAACCACTGTAAAATACCACATTAACAGAATAAAGGGGAAAAACCATATGATCATCTAATTGATGCAGAAAAAGCATTTGACAAAATTCAACAACTTTTCATGATAAAAACACTTAATAAACTAGGAATAGAATGGAACATCTTCAACGTGATAAAGGCCATATATGAAAAACTCACAGCTAATATCATACTCAATGGTAAAACACTGAAAGCTTTTCTCTCAAGATCAGCAACAAGACAAAGATGCCCACTTTCTCCACTTATATTCAACACAGTACTGGAAGTTCTAACCAGAGCAATTAGGCAAGAAAAAGAAATGAAAGGCATTCAAATTAGAAAGGAAGAAGTAAAATTATTTCTGTTCACAAATGGCATGAACTTATATCTTACATAAAAGATTACACACACACCCCACAAACCTCTTAGAGCTAATAAACAAATAGCAAAGATGCAGGATACAAAATCAACTCATAAAATCAGTTGTATTTTTATATACTAGCAATGAACAATCCTTAAAGAAAATTATGAAAACAATTCCATTTATAATAGCTTCAAAAAGAATAAAATACTTAGGGAACAAACTTAACCAAGGAGATGGAAAAACTTGTATACTGAAAACTACAAAGCACTGCTGAAAAAATTAAAGAAGACATAAATAAGTGGAAAGAATTTTCATGTTCATGTATTGGAAGACTTAATATTGTCAAGTGATCTATGGATTCAATACACTCTCTATCAAAATCCAAATGACATTTTTTGCAGAAATAGAAAAATTTATCCTAAAATTAATATGGAATCTCAAGGGACAAATCCCAAATGGCCAAAAATAAAAATAAAAAAACTTGAGAAAGAAGAACAAAGTTGGAGAACTCATACTTCCTGATTTCAAAACTAACTATAGAGCTACAGTAATCAAAACAGTGTGATACAAGAATAAGGACAGACATACAGACCAGTGGAATACAATAGAGAGCCCGGGAAAAAAAACATCACATATATGATCAACTGATTTTCAATAAGAATACCAAGATCATTCAATGGGGAAAAGACAGTCTTGTCAACAAATGGTGCTGGGCAAACTGGGTATTCATATGCAAAAGAATGAAGTTGGACCCTTACCTTACACAATATACAAAATTGAACTCAAAATGGATCAAAGACCTAAACTTAAGAACTAAAAGTATACAACTCTTAGAAGAAAACATAGGGGAAAAGCTTCATAACATTGGATTTGGCAATGATTTCTTGCATATGACACCAAAAGCATAAGCAACAAAAGAAAAAATAAATAAATTGAACTTCATCAAAATTAAAAACTTTTGTGCATCAAAGGACACTATCAAGAGAGTAAAAAGACAACCCACAGATTGGGAAAAAATATATGCAAGTCATATACCTGATAAGGGCTTAACATCCAGAGTATATAAAGAAATCCTACAACTTCACAACAACAAAAATAATCCAAATCAAAAATAGGACAAAGGATTTGAACAGATATTTCTCCAAAGAAGATATACAAGTGGCTAATAAGCACATGAAAAGATGCTCAACATCATTAATCATTAGAGAAATGCACATCAAAACCTCCATGAGGTATTACTTCACACCCACTAGGATGGCCATAATAAAAACAAACAAAATGACACGTGTTTTTGAGGATGTAGAAAAATTGGAACCCTCTTGCATTGCTGGTGGAAATGCAAAATGGTACAGCCACTGCAGAAAACAATTTGGCAGATCCTCAAAAAGAAACATAGAATTGTCATATTTTCTTAGTCAATTCAGGCTGCTATAACAAATTACCATAGACAGGGTAGCTTAAATATACACATTATTTTTCACAGTCCTGAAAGCTGCGAAGTCCAAGATCAAGGCACTGGCAGATCGTGTGTGTGGTGAAGGTACTCTTCCTGGTTTGAGACAACTGTCTTCTCCTTGTATCCTCACATGGCAGAGAGAGACAGGCAGCAAGAGCAAGCTCTCTTGGTCTCTTCTGGTAAGGATACTAATCCCATTCATGAGGGCTCCACTCTCATGACCCAATTATCTCCCAAAGAACTCACCTCCTAATACTACCACCTTGGGGGTTAGGATTTCAACATATGAATTTTTAGGGAAAACAAACATTCAGTCCATAACACATATGATCCAGCAATTCCACTTCTAGGTATATATCCAAAAGAGTTAACTCAATTCTTTTAAGTCTAGAAGGGACTTGGATACTTGCACAACAACATTCATCAATTATTCATAATAGCCAAAAGTAGCCATCAACTTTTGCACAACCCACAGGGGCATCAACAGATGAATGTTTAAACAAAATGTGGTGTGTGTGTGTGTGTGTGTGTGTGTGTATATATATAAATAATATACATACAATGGAATACTATACAACCAAAAAAGGAATAAAATTCTGATACATGCTGCAATATGAATGAACCTTGAAAATATTATTCTAAGTGAAATAAGCCAGACACAAAAGGACAAATATTATATGGTTTCACTTATATGATATACCTAAAATAGGCAAATTCACAGAGATAGAAAGTAGACTAAAGTTTAGCAGGGGCTGGGAGAAGAGAGGAATGGGGATATTTTTGTTTAATGGGTACAGAGTTTCTGTTTGGATGATGAAAAAGTTCAGGAAGTAGTGTGGATGTTTACACAACATGGAGAACGTATTTAATGCCATTGAATTGTGCACTTAAAAATAGTTATGTATATTTCACCACAATAAAAAAAGGCCACAATTGTTTGTTTAAAATCACTCATTTCCAGGGTTTTAAAACAACTGGTATTATTCAATATACTGATCAGAAGGCCCTGTTTATGTATTGTTTTATATCCATTTTCTAGAAGCACATAAAATGAAGAAATCTCTTTCATGCTGACACAAATTGACAGATGAAAACCCCATCTAAATATACGCCATCCAGAATCTTCCCTAGCCCCCACCTCTTTGATTTTTGTCATAGTTTCTTGATGACATCAAGAACACAAAAAAATTAAAACACTGCTACTTTAGGCTTATAATGGGCTTTATACTCTGTCGTCACTAAATGTACAAAATGCCATCACTATCAGGAGAGACCCTACACTGTGGGAGTGTAGGGACGGAAACAAAGCTTTCCATGGAATTTCACAACAAACACACTCAGATTTTTAAAGACCAGCAGAGAACAGCACTGTGGCTTTCCAACAAACAGGATGTAAAATAATTATACATGATTGAAGTATAAAACACAGTTACTTGATGTTTACCCCCACCAAAAGCTGTTGCTGCTCCTGCCTTCTGACCTGAGAGGAAGGCTGGCCCCATATGACCAAAGAAGCTAAAATTCTGGATCTCCTCCTCTCTCTGAGTCCTTAGTCTGCTTGACTTTTCCTCATAGCACTTATTTTCTGACATTATATTGTCTACCTGTGTGTTTACTTGTGTCTGTCTGTCTTCTAGAAGCAAAGAGGGCAGGCTTGGTCTCTCTTGCTCACTGTCTCCCCAGGCCTCGAGCACAGCCTGACCAGAGGGAGGCCTCAACCAACATGTGCTAAACAAGAGAGTACAAGAATTGGGCTAGGTGTGGGATCTTTGTGGTGGGGGAAATGCTCTGCATCTTGATTCTGTCAATGTCAATATCCTGGTTATGATGTTGGGCTATAGTTTTCAAGATGTTACCATTGAGGGAAACTGGGTAAAAGGTACATAGGGTCCCTCTGAAGTATTCCATACACCAGCATGTGAATCTACAATCATTTCAAAGTACAAAGTTTAATTTTACATATAACCCAACTCTTGCACTCTTTTGGGTGAAGGTATACAAGCGCTCGCTGTACTTTTTTTTTTTTGCAGCTTCTTATTAAATCTAAAATTACTCCAAAATAAAAGTTTATTTTAAAAAAATGTAGAGTTGGAAGAGAAACATTTGATAATGTACCAGGTAGTTAACTAGAATTGCACCTGCTTTACTTTTCAGATAAAAATCATATAAATCTAAGCAATAAAAAGTTTGGTGCATCAACTCATAAATAATTATGTTGTGGTATAAGTCCAAAATCCCTGGGGCCACATTTGTTTTGGAATTTAGAATCTGTTTTTATTTCAAAAAACAAGTATGATGCATGTGCCATACATTGACCTCCAGTGAGGTCCAGGGCAGCATCTTATCATCAAACATATGAACATTCCTTGAGCAGAAAGCGTGAATAGTCACACTATGTGGGATAAATAAAGGCTGCAAACAGCCTCTCAACCTTTCAAGTCAGATTTTTGCCACCCAATAATTTTGCCCAAAACTTTAAAAAAAACCTTTTAGTTTTCAGAGCTATGTGGATTTCAAAATCACAGATAAGGGATTATGGACTGGATTAATAGGATTCCAAACAAATAAATCTTTTGATTTTTAATCAGATTGCCAAATTTCTAAAAATTATCACCTCAATATTTCTCTCTCTCTCTTTTTTTACATTTAAGAGTAGAACTCATGACTCAGAGGGAGGACAAGGTGGGGCTTCTAGATGTTGATAATGTTTTATTTCTTAATCCAGGGGCTGGTTAGAGGGTGAACATGAATAAGCCATGCACTTACAATTTGTACACTTTCCTGTATGTATGTTAAATGTTGACACAACATTTTTTTAAAAGCAGCAATCACACAATTAAGTCAAACTGTCGACACGGGAAGAAATCGTCTCTCATTTAAGACACGTAGCCACGTCCCCTGCATTTCACAGCACCACAGTGATGAAGTGACTGCCCAAGGTCACACAGCAACGCAGTGGGACAGCAGAGAGCTGGACTCCTGGTCTGTTATGCAAAAACATGAGATTTCTGTTTCAAACATTTGTCCTAAGATATGTGTTACTAATTAACTGGGAAAACTTGTAATACCATCAGACTGCAGTTAATACCCAAACAATTTTTTGCTCATTTAGATTTATTTTTTTCCCATGAAATTACTGAACTGATGTCTGCATCATATGTCTCGGTTTAATTTGGTATAACTATGCCTCTCTCTAATAACTCGTAAAACCATCAATGACCATAAATATAATTTAAGTGTTTTGTCACATCATCCGACTTAATCATTCAGCTATAAATATATCACAGATGGTTTAAATCACACTGATTGGGCTCATCATTAAAAAACACGTTAACCCTCTAGTTAGCTATGACATTTTAATCGTGAAAGGGAAACACGATTCGGACGCCTTTGATTTATATACTTTTAATATCTTACTATTTTTGCACTCATTACCATGTGACTCAGCTTTTCCTTCTGTTTAATTTAAAATCTTGCCTTTGATAGTCCACAATCTTGTCATAGGCAGCTACACTGGGACATTACTAGAAAAGCACTGAGCTGATACAAGCACAATTTAATGATTTCTTCCACTGTAAAAATAAATGATCAAGAAAGATGCATACAAGCAGAAAATTCAAATGCCAGGCATCTGTAAAAACCTAGTTCTTGCAGATAAAATTGTAATACCCATTTTTGAAAAGCACATTAAAATCAGAGCATTTGATTTTGATTTCAGACTTCGAACCCTTGACATTCTGTGCTAAATTGTGTGTGTGTGTGTGTGTGTGTGTGTGTGTGCATGTATGTAAAGGAGGCCCATACTTTCATCAGAATCTCAAAGGAAGTCATGACCTTAAATACAGGAGGAGTGAGGGGAAGAATCACTAATTATTAGCTCCTAAAAATAAACACAAGAAATTAAGATCTGGGTGTGAGACCCCTGGTTTCTATCACACGTTTTACAAAATAATTAAAGAGCCACGAGGACGTCATTGCATAGCACTGTATCTTGAACCCTCACAACAACCCTGTGAGGCAGGAATGGACCTGGCTCCATTTTGCAGATGAGGAAAGTAATGCCCATGAGATTAAAGTATTTGTCAAAGCTCCACAGCTATTCAATGTGTATGCAAGATGCTGGAAATGCAGATGGCATTTAAACAGAGCCCCATCAGAGCTACAAGCAGGCTTATGTTAAGTACCTGTGAGGATTTCGAGGGTTTCTCAAAAGTTCTCCTATCAAGTCAGGCTGTATCATCTTGTTTTTAAAACAAAGGCCCCACATTATGTAAAGGCATTATAGATAGAAATGCAATTTTCAGTGCATGAGTTTCAATTTATGTTTTACACAGCATACAAAAAGGAAAAAAAGTCCTGCTCTGATCATATTAGTTATATGTTGATCAGGTTAGCTCCATCTCACCTCCATACCTACCTGCCCAAGGCTACCTCAAATCCAACTTTTATTTTCCATTTTCCTTCCAGTAATTCCCTTTCCAGGTACTAAAACTGCCAATGATAGAAATGTCTCTCTCTCTCTGTCCCTTCCAAACCTGAAGTTTGGCTTCTTTTCCTGCCCATCCTCCCAGAGGTCTCTCCTCGCTTCTTCCCCTCTGATTATGGACTATTAGGGACTTGCTAACCAAAATAGCAAAGAAAAATACATTCCACATCCCTTCCTATCTAGGTGTTTAAATGCCAGAGCTATCTTCCAGCTATCCCATGACCATTCTGAATACAGGCACCGCTGTCAATAGAAGAACAGAAAACAAGAAAGTCCCTGCTAGTTTGACCTGACAGAAGACAGCTTTGTCACCAGTCTCCAAGTCAAAAATAGATCACCCACCACTCAGAAGGGCACAGGGCACTTTTCCACTCTTATCTCAGAGGCCTCCAGCAGCTATATGAGACGCGCAGAACATTTGATAGAATAAAATGTACAATCAGCGATATGCTTTCGAAATAACTTCTTTTTGACAGGCCTACCAAGGACAAGATGACAATGAATCTGTAAGGACACGTGTGAAAGT
The DNA here is from genome assembly GCA_023783475.1 of Daubentonia madagascariensis. Classification (NCBI taxonomy): domain Eukaryota; kingdom Metazoa; phylum Chordata; class Mammalia; order Primates; family Daubentoniidae; genus Daubentonia; species Daubentonia madagascariensis. The sequence continues at coordinate 17,872,942 of JAKFHU010002573.1, read as the reverse complement.
GCTGAGCATCCACAGTGACCACAAACCCCAGAAAGGACAGGAAAGGCCTACACATCCAACAGCTGGTCCAATCGCCTCGTTTTACAAATGAACAAACCCACTCCCCAGTGCGTTCCAGGCTGGCTGCTCTCCTCGTGCCAAAGCTTTTGCGAATATATTCACTTCTCAAGATGTCAGGATCCACCACAATCATCTAGCTATTTTACCAACAGTCTCTTTACTTGTCTTGTCCACATTTTTTGGGGGGTGGGTGATTATTTGGGTGTCCCTAAGCTTCAAGAGATCTACATCTAACTCAAGCACGTAACTTTATTAAGCTGCCTCACAGATAGTGAAATAAACATATGGTGACAAAGTCTATGATTCTCTATTGCAAATTTTTTTAAGTTTTAATGTCTTGGCTATTCATCCAACTCTACAATGGGGCAAGATGAACAAGTTATGTAGAAATACTATGCCAGGATTTTGGGTGCAATTTCTTATTATTAGTGAGAACCTCCCTGAACTACCACAATGCTTTTTGCACACACTTGTTTGAAGGCTAAAGAGGGTAGAAATTAAGTTGCAACCTATAAGACTTTGAATTCCTTTGAATAGGACAAATCAGAAGCTCCCTAAATTCTTTTTTGTTGTTCTTTTTTGTGGGTTTTGTTTGTTTGTTTTTGCTCTAACAATGTCTTGGGAAAATAATAATTCTTGTCTAGTGTTTCTTGACACTGTAGAAGAATTCTCTCCATGAATTTCTTTAAAAGCTGAATGAATTTACTCATCCTTTCCCCCAAAAAATAATTCATTAAAAATCTTTCAAACTGAGGAATACAGCCCTGTTCTTAGTCACAGGATATTCCTTGATTTTTCTCTCTTTCTTCCATCATCATTGACCAAAGAGCCCTAAGTTTCGGAAATCATCAAAAGAGCCAACAAAAACATAAGAGCCATACTCACCGACTGTTCACCTAATCTTCCATATAGTTACTATAGGGATAATTTTAATTGTAGGAAGAAATAGAAGTTTCTCCTATTTTAGAAAAATGACTCAACATATTCATTTTGTTCTTAAAAGCAGATCAAATAGCTTTTGAAAATTGAATTGGAAGCCTGATTGTCTTTCTGATTGAGGCAAAATCATTTAAACTGACATTTTACCTTAATATAGAAATGAGCATACAAAAGCATTTAAGCTCTATTTGCTTTAGAGTCTGCACCTAAGCAAGGTTTTCACTCTTAAATAAACTTTCTTGACAAATAACAGAATAGAAATAAAGCTCTTAAAGAGCAAGAAGAGAGGGAGAGCTAGTAACTTGAACCAAATTCACAATTCAAACCTAACCTAGAATTTACAAGAAAATATTACCAAACTCCTCTTGCACATAACAAGATTAATGAAAACCAATTACCAGCTCCTATTGCCCTAATGCTGACACTCCCACTGCAACTCAGCCAGCTGTGCTGTAGATTGAAATTGTTAAATTTGGCCAGTACTTTGGGCCAAAATATAAAACTGCCTTCTGCCATTAACAAGTTAATGAAACAGCCCTATTAGGTCTGAGGCCACCAGATGCTCACAAAGTTGTCATTAGAATAAAGCTGACTATAAAATCAAGACAGAGGTCAAGAGTCAGATGAGACCAAAGAAGTCCAAAAGGGGTGATATTTCAAAATTAGAAAAAAACAATTCTAAAATTCACATGGAACCAAAAAAGAGCCTGAATAGCCAAAGCAATCCTAAGCCAAAAGAACAAAACTGGAGGCACATATTACCTGACTTCAAATTATACTACAAAGCTATAGTAACAAAAACAGCATGGTACTGGCATAAAAGTAGATACACAGATCAATGGAACAGAATAGAGAACACAGAAATAAAACCATATACCTACAACCAACTGATCTTTGGCAAAGCAGACAAAAATATATATTGGGGAAAGGACATACTACTCAATAAATGGTGCTGGGAAAATTGGATAGCCATAGGCAGAAGAATAAAACTGGATCCCTATCTCTCACCATATACAAAAATTAACTCAAGATGGATTAAAGGCTCAAATGTAAGACCTGAAACCATAAAAATCCTAGAAGAAAACCTAGGAAAAACTCTTCTGTACATTGGCCTAGGCAAAGAATTTATGACTAAGACCCCAAAAGCAAATGCAACAAAAACAAAAATAGACATATGGGACTTAATTAAACTAAAAAGCTTCTGCACAGCAAAAGAAATAATCAACAGAGTAAACAGACAACCTACAGAAAGGAAGAAAATATTTGCAAACTATGTGTCCAACAAAGGACAAATATCCAGAATCTATAAGGATTCAAATAACTCAACCTGAAAAAACCAAACAACCCCATTAAAAAGTGGGCAAATGACATGAACAGACATTTTTCAAAAGAAGATATACAAATAGCCAAAATACATATGAGAAAATGCTCAAAATCACTAATCAGAGAAATGTGAATTAAAACCACAATGAGATACCATCTTACTCCAATTAGAATGTCTATTATTAAAAAGTTAAAAAACAATAGATGTTGGCCCAGATGAATGCTTATACACTGTTGGTGGGAATGTAAATTTGTACAACCTCTGTGGAGATGTCTGGAGATTTCTCAAAGAACTAAAAGTAGATCTACCATTTAATGCTATAATCCCACTTCTGGGTAGCTACCCAAAGGAAAAGAAATCATTACATCAAAAAGATACCTTCACTCATATGTTTATCACAGCACAACTGACAATTGCAAAGATATGGAATCAAACCAAGTGCCGATCAACTGATGAGTGGATAAAGAAAATGTGGTGTATATATATACACACCGCGGAGTACTACTCAGTGATAAGAAAAATTGAAATAATGTCTTTTGCAGAAACTTGGATGGAACTGGAGGTCATTATCCTAAGTGCAGTAAGTCAGGAGCAGAAAAATAAATTTCTTATGTTCTCACTTATAAGTGGGAACTAAACTATGGCTACACAAGGGCACACAGAGGAATATAATGAACATTGGAAACTCAAAAGGCAGGAGGGTGGGAGAGGGTGAGGGATGAAAAATTACCTGTGGGGTACAATGTACACTACTCAGGTGATGGGTACACTAAAAGCCCAGACTTCACCGCTATACAATATGTACATGTAACGGAATTCAACTTGTACCTCCTAAATCTATTAAAAAAATTTTAATTAATTAATTAATTGATTTTTTTTACAGTCAATATAGAAGAAAAGGGAGCGGGTGATATTTGACAACCACTTCGAAAACTGAGATCATCGTAGCCCAAAAAGTAAGAGAAATATCTGATTCCATACTGACAAAAATAATTGATAAATAAGTGAGGGAGGAGGAACAGCTCTTCCTTACAGAAGAATTCCAATTAATAAATGTAGAAGGAACTCATGAAGTAGAAAATCACCATTAAAATATGACGGTAATTGTTGCAGGCAAGCTCCATCAATAGATGCTAAAATGAGCAGGTGAAAGTTTGAAGAGAAATAGGATAGTTGCATAATCCTACAGTATCTCTCCCAAAATATTCTTAATTACAAAGAAAAAATAGCAACTTTTAACTTTACAGTTAACACCACCTTAAGCAAGTGATTAAGTGATACACTGAGAAGGGCACATCCCTTCTGTGGGATTCTTATTTTTAAAAATGCATAACCTCAATCTAGTCATGAGAACACATCAGGCAAGCTCAAATCCTGATGATCAGGGGTTGGCAAACTATAGCCTAAGGACTAAATCTGAACGTATGCCTATTGTCATAAATGAAGTTATATTGGAAGACAGCCATGCCCATTTATTTACATATTCCTAAGGCTGCTTTTGTGCTATAACAGTAAAGTTGAATAATTGCAACATAGACCATATGGCTTGCAAAGCCAAAAATATTTACTATTTTGCCCTTGATAAAAAAGTTGGCCAATCCTAGTTCTATAAAAATAACTGGCCAGTACTCTTCAAAAGTGTCAAGGTCATGAAAGCAAGGAAATACTGAGGAATAGTCACACACTGGAGGGGGCTATGAAGACATGGAATCCTGGATTGCATCCTGAAATAGAAAAAAGACATTAGTGAAAAAAAATTGCTGCAATCTGAAAAGAGTATGTAATTCAGTTACTGGTATTATACCAATATTCCTTTCTTGGTTTTGAGAAATGTATCATGGTTATGCAAGATGTTAACACTAGGAGCAGCTGGATGAAAAGTATACAGGGAACTCTCTGTACTACTTCTGCAAATTTTCTGTAAGTCTAAAATGATTTAAACATAAAATTTAAAAATAATTATGATGAACTCCTTGGCCTGACCTGAGGCGAAGAGGCAACAGCAGCAGCTGCCATCTCTAGACCAGGCTCAACCTTCCAAAGTTTGTCTTTATGGGGCTTAAAGGCAACTGTAAAAATAATCCCAATGTCACCGACACTTTAAGCCAGTGCCCTGAAGGCAGACAGGATTAGCAGAGAGCATTCCTTGCTTCAAACAGTACTGCCTTTAAAAATATATTGCAGTTTGGGGATCCCCGTACGTAAATGCAAAGTACTAAACAAGAGGATGAACTTAGACATCTAAATCTCTCCCATGCCATCTCTGGAAGGCTAAACCAACCCTACAGGATAGGTGGATAGGAAGGTTTTTTCAGAAGTGTTGGCATGGGGAGGTTTGGTACAGACCCCACCGCAAAGGAGACGTGGTCTGACAGCAGAGGGAGACAGTGTGCCCCTAGGATTCAGGGCCAGTTCTGCTACCAGTTTCTCCCAAAGCCCGGACTAGGGAGGGAAATGCCTTCAGCAGAGGTGTTCCTTCCTCATTTGCTCAAAGACGGTCCCTGCACGGTCAGTGAGGAACGTGAGAGAAGCAGCTGGCCCTGTTTCTCTCCCATCAAGCAACTGCTTCCCAGACAGAAACAGGCTGCACAGATTCACGATTTTTCATGAATTACATAACAAATCACACATACAATTACGCCTGACTAGAGAGAGAATGAGCGACAGATTGCAAAGAATAAGTGGAAAGTAGAGAGAAGCAAAGGGAACGGGGGGGGGGGGGGGCGCACACAGCAGAAGCAGGAAGGAAAAGTGTGGGTGCAGCTCTCCCCTGCAAGGAGCAGCTAGGCAAACTGGCCCTTGAGAACCACCTGTCTCCACACACCCCTGCTGAGAGGCCCTCGCCTAAGCGTGCCAAAGCTGGGGCGAGAGGAAAGGTCCTGCGGAGGGTGGGTCGGAGCCTCCCCCAAGCATCCACCCCTCCTGGCCCCCAGGTGACACGCACCGTGTGCCGGCGTACCTCGGCCCAGGCTGGTTAGCCGTGTGTGTCAGTCCCGGAGCTGGCCAAACACCCTTGGTGGATCCCGGCTCGCAGCTGAACACGTGACCCAACAGGCCGAGGCCATCCATCATAGCGAGCCCAGGAGAGCAGTTAGACGAGGCTTGCAGAAGGAGGCTCCTACCACCTTTTTAGCTGACTGTGCTCCTCCTCCCCCCTTTAAAAGAACCAAACCCCCGAGGTGGGGGAAACCAAGCAGTGGCCGGTGCCATCTGGAGAAGGAAGAGGAGGCATTTTATGAATGGACCATTTGGACAGGAAAACAGCCCTTTCAGGCTTTCCCCAGCCGGTGCCATCCTCCCCCCTCTGGACATTCCTTCAGCCCCATCTGCTCAGAAGGAGGCAACACACCCAAGGAGCAAACCCACCACCCCCTCCCAGACTTCCGCCCTCACCAAGAACATTCCAGTGGTTTTGCCAAACAAACTAATTGCTATTCCCCAGGGTAGCCTGCATGACAACAGGTGCCCAGCTCTAATGCCACCACTCCCGGTTTCTGGATTTCACTGTTTTTAATTAGCCTAAATAATTGTTTTTAAAGTCATTTAAAAATACTGCTGTCCTACTGTGCCCTTCTCTAGAAATTTCAGAAGAGGAGGTTAGAAGGAGCAGTGTCAGTCCAGAGATGAAACTGAGAGCAAGGTGCCTCTGGCATGAGATGGCATGAGCTGTGAATGACAATCACCAAATGAACGACTCTGTGGCCATCTGCATGCTGGGCCTGTCTGCCTGGCCGGGAAATGTGTCTGCATGTGCCTCAGTCCGTCAGGGCTGGAGGAAGACAGACCTGCCTTCCAGCCCTCAGCCAAGCCCTCGCTGAGAAAACAGCCAAGGTGCTGACCGACAGACCTCCTGCCCGCGCTTTCACCTGCCCAGCCTGTCAGAGGATCCAAGAGCTCACAAAGCATTTTCACATAGTCACATTTGATGTTCAAAACAACCTCGTGAGGCAGGTGTCACAGGCAGGGAACCAAGACACAGAGTGTTATGTGATGTGCCCAACTACAAGAACAGAGCCATAATAATTATCAATAAGGAGAAAAAGGACAGTGAACATTTATTGGGCACTTAGTATGTGCCAGGTGCTGTGCTAACCACTTTACCCAGTCTTCATCCTTGTGCCAGCCTTGGGAGGAAGAAAGGAGTATTTATAAATGAGAAACGGAGGCTCCATGGCATAGATTCAAACACTGAGGCTCAAGGATGCCAACTTCTCTGCTTACGTCCACATGGCTACTTAGCAGAGTCTCTGGAGAACCAGAAGTGCAAGCCTAAGACCACAAAGACCTCCTTCTCTAACTGGTGCAGCCAAGCATGAACCAGCAAGGAGCTAACCAGTCACGAGTCTTGTATTGCTGAGCTCGGAACTTGCAGACTCCTGGACCAGTGCTCCTTCTACTGCATCATACCATATGAAAATGTCACATGATAGGGAAGAACTACACAAAGCATTCTATGTCACTGTCCGAATCAAAGACAGACAAATATTTCAAGAGCACAAGATGGACAGGAACCTTTATTGCAACATTGAACAGTCCGTGCATGCTCAACACTACCCAGTCTCTCTTGGCCAGATTGGGGAAGAAGGAGAGTTTAATAGACACCGAGCTCCACTAGGTTCAAACAAACTGCATCTACCGAATGCCAATCTATGGTAGCCACAGGCATCAGAGTTTCCATGGTGCTTCAACCAGGTACTTCCTCAATGATGCTGCTTTAACCAAAGTGAACCAAATTACGAGATCTCAGCATGCTACGGGCTCAAACGTGTCTTGAAAGAGAATTCCATTTAGTGACGCTTCATAGCCAGTTAATGGCAAATTAATGTATTTAAATGGCTTGACACCTAAACATTTTTGCATAATCATTGTTAATCTTTGCTCTTTGGTTAAGTTTTTACAGGTATGTGTTTTGTGTGAATAAATTTTTGAGTATTCCCATGGCTCTATTTCCCCTCCTTGTCTATAAGAAAGACAAGGTTGAAAGAAATCCTTTCTTTTCCTTCACATTACTTATCTCACTGTAAGCTTTTATGTATCTCTATGTTTTTTGGTTAATGTTTGGTTTCCCCACTAGACAGTAAGCTCCACCCATAAGGATCCAACTGTTCTGTTCATCATTCAGCACCTAGGACAGCACCTAGTGCATAGTAGGCCTTCTGTAAATACTTCTCTTAGTTGAATGAATTAGGAATGACGTGCCCCATGGACTAGGCTGGGAAGCAGCAAGCTCTGAAGTATGCGAACCCCATTTGCATCAAGTAAGACAATTCAGAAAGCCATTATTTTACCAGCCAGGCCGATACCATTATCTTTGGACAGACATCCACTACATGAAGAAAAGCAACATGAGATACATGCCCATCAAAGCCAACAAGTACTTAAGAACCCCTGTTTTGGTCGGGCACGATGGCTCACACCTGTAATCCTAGCATCCTGGGAGGCCAAGGCTGGAGGATTGCTTGAGGTCAGGAGTTCAAGACCAGCCTGAGCAAAAGCGAGACCCTGTCTCTACTAAAAATAGAAAAAATTAGCCAGGTGTGGTGGCACACACCTGTAGTCCCAGCTACTAGGGAGGCTGAGGCAGGAGGTTCACTTGAGCCCAGGAGTTTGAAGTTGCTGTGAGCTAGGCTGATGCACTCTAACCCAGCGATGGAGCAAGACTGTCTTAAAAAAAAGAAAAAAAGAAAAAAAGAAAAAGAACCCTGTTTTAAAATGCACCTATCAGAAAATTTGAAAAATTAAACAATGGGTAAACCTCCAGTTTTTTCCAAAATACTACTTAGCTCCAAAGAAGTCTGTGCTATGGTTTGAATATTTGCCCCCTCCAAAACTCATGCTGAAATTTAATCCACAATGTGGCAGTATTGAGAGGTGGGGCCTTTAAGAGGTGATTGGGTAATGGATTAGTCCATTCATGGATTAATGAATTAATGGTTCATGGAGTAATGGATTATCACAAGGTTGGGACTGATGGCTCTATAAGAAGAGAAAGAGACCTCAGCTAGCATCCTCAGCTTCCTCACATCTGATGCCCTGTGCTACCACAGCAAGTGTCCACCAGCAAGAAGGCCCTCACCAGACGTGGCCCCTTGACCTTGAACTTCTCAGACGCTATAACTGTAGTAAATAAATTTTGTTTCTTTATAAATTACCCAGTTTCAGGTATTCTGTTATAAACAACAGAAAACAGACTAAGACAGTCTGCAAGTATCAATCTAATTCTAGCCTTATTTGAAAACTTTAAAATTCTACAGTGACTCAGGGATTTTAATAAAATTTTCACATTTTCAGACAGACTACATATTTTGTAACTTTTACATTTCTTTATAGCCTTTTGATCCCCAAATTTCAAAACCGATATTGGATTAGGAGCAAAAAATAGCATTTGGTGGTTCCAAAGAAGCCAAGTTTGATTATATCAAGGATACAGGGACAAGAGCAAATAGGTTTGTCACAACCAAGGAGATTGAAAATTTTTAAAGGACAAGAAATTGTTCTTTCTTATATACACTTTTACTGAAGATCTTGAAATTCTTAGATGAAGTAATATAAAGAAAAACTCCACAACCACAGAATGTCACACAGAGAAAAGAACTTGAGTGTAAGAAGCGCTAAGTGCTGTTGCTCCATCAATTCTGACAGTGATATTTCTAATTAGCATTTCATCTTAGAGCACAGTTTTTCTTCCACTATTTTTGTTTGTTTTGTTTAAATGTCTCTGTCTCGATTATAACTATTTCATGCATATTTAACTTTTAGACAATTAAAGATACCACTTTCAAATATCTATTTTTCTCTCTGTGAGATGGAAGGCACTTATCTCTGGTCAGCACCATCAGGAAGTGGGACCCAGCAGAGTGAGGACACCAATCATTGCAGTAGATCCCAACTTCAGCCTCTGGAATGCACAATTGGCACCGGATCCTGTGCCGAATTTCAGTACAATGGCAGTGACCTGGTTTCACCCTCCAAGTTTTGGAAGACAAAAGGAAATGCAGTCAGTTCTTGGAGCAATGCAGAACCACATCCGGAATTTATAGTCCATTCCTGGGATGCTCCAGAAGAAGGGATCCAGCACCCACTATCTGTGTTGGCTAATTATCAGTGCACATGATTACCAAAACTTCTACCCTGCTCATGTCTCACCCTCCTTCCTAGTCATTCTTAGATGCCCCATTACAATCCTGCATGTATCTAAAAGACATAAGCCCACAGCTGCTATCATTTCCTGCCTGCTTACTCCCTGCTGGGTATTGTGCTAAGTGATCATATATATTATCTCATTTAATCCTCCTGACAACCTGATGTGAGTATTATTATCCTTCTTTCACAAATGAGCAAATTAAGGCTCACAGAATTAACTTCCAAGGTCACAGCTAGTAAGTAACTTTCTGCCCATCAAAATTCAACACAAATCTTATTCTCCAAACAGGCTCTCTTCTCCCTTATTCCACCATGTTCTCATCTAGGTATGACTTCAACACATCACTTCCACCTACCAAAATTTGCTCACTCCTTCAAGGATCCTCCAATTCCTACCTCCTCCGTGAAGTCTTCCTCAAACACTGAAGCCCCATTGGTCTTCTCCTTCTAAACAATTTGCATCCCACAACGTTGGCACTTAGAGCATCACCAGCAATCAGCAATGTGCTGTGAATATAGAATTATATCCTATCGTGAAATATTTACTAGATATTTCAGTTTTGTTTGCCTTGTCCCCAAGACTTGCTTGCAAGCTCCTTTAGGACAGTATGTGAGATACTTCTATATCCTCCACACACAATGACACAGAGCTAGTTTGTACACACACACACACACACCCCCCATATAAAATAGGCATACCCTCTGGTGGGGGAATCCTAAAGCTATTGGTTTAAATTATTTTAAATTCTAAGACTAGAAAATGAAATCAAAGAAAGAGCCTAAAGAATACAGTCCATCAACAGCCTCAAAAATACCAGACCCTGTATCTGATTTCAAAGACTTAAGCAGTGATCAATCTTAATGCCTGCATTCATTACCAGCTTGTTAATATGCAGGCTTCCTAATGCAATTAAAATTATTTGGATTAAACAGATTCAACACCATTAATCCAGTGAGCTTCAAAGTAATCCCAAAGACTTGGGAGACATTATTAAGCCTGTGTGATCAAGACAAAAATGTCCAGCTACAGGTTGTATCATTCAAGTCTGCCCATCCTCTGGAAATGGGGTAGGAATTGGAAATAATTCTAAGGAGCTGCTCAGAACTTGTTTAAACTGCAGCACGTTGAATCCTGCTTTAACCTGAAAGTAGTGGGGCAAAAACAGCAGCCTTGGTTCTAAGAGTTCACTGTGGTAAGAAATGCCCCATGAACGGGAGAGCCAGGTGCAGAATATATGAACCGGTGATATGGGTACAGATTTTCTAATGGATTTTACAGAACATAAGAATTGACCACAACTCAAAAGTGACTCCCATCCTATACAGTTCACTTGTTATTACAGCCCCACCCTTCCTCCCAGTGTGTTTGCAGATTGCATGGCTATAAATCAGTGGTCCCCAACGTTTTTGGCCTCAGAGACTGGTTTCACGGAAGACAATTTGCAGAGCTCTGTGCCTGGTCCCAAACAGGCCGTGGACCAGGGGGATGGGGACCACAGCTATAAATGACTTCTGCATTTCTTCCCACCCACCCTGATACACAAAGGGACTGAAATGCATCCTTGAAGAGAGACCACCTCTTTTCAGGCAGCAAGTTTGACAAGCAATTGCAATATAAAAGTGCAGGAAGGGGCTCAGAATATCCTTGGGTCTGGACCTTGCACCAGGAAGATACACACTCAGACTGCCAAGGGAAAGCCCCTCCACTGGTAGACTCATTCTCCTCAAAATGTTTAGGAAGCCAACCCCGAAAAGGTGTGCCACCCATGGAAAATGATATTCCATTTTTATATGACTCGAGCTCATAGGTTACCAAGCCATGACAATTTCTGACAGCTCTCTGCTTTAAGCGCACTAATCCAACACAATCTCTAGAACCACTTCAATCTCTGAAACACAACTAGACCTCATTTCTCCAGTTTCAATATAGGCCAACGTCCTCAAAATGCAGAGAGTTGGAAATAAACGGGTTACAGAGTGCAGCTCTAGGTTTCAAATCACACTGGCTTCAGCAGCCTCCTCCTAACTTCTCCTCACCTGCAGCCTTGGTGACAAAATCTTACAAGGATGTTTTATAACACCTAGAGCTGAAATACACACTTAAGCACAGCTAGCAGGAGTGAAAATGTGCACAAACCTTTTGGAAAGCCATTTGAAAACATATATCAAGAGCCTTAAAAACATTCCCACTCTCTGCCCTACAATAATGGGACTAGAACCCAATATGGAAAAAGTTGTAGGCAGAAAGATGTTTATCACAGAATTGCAAAAGAAAACAAAAACCAACCACCTTAACAGCCAACAGTGCAATGGCCGTATGTATGTACATGATAGAATATTATGCAGCCAGTATGTATGTTTGTAAAATGTTAAGGGAAAAAAGCAAAATTCAAAATTGAGCTTTATAATACAATTAAAGCTAGGGAAAAAACCGAATTTATATATAGAAAAAAAGGCAAAGGAACTATTCCAAACAGCAGTTGATTTTAGAGAGTGGACCCATGAGGGGTTTTTATCCCCTACTCTCTACTGTCCTATAATAAGCACGTGTTAAGCTTTATTGGAAAAACTGGTAAGATCAAGTCCCATAGTACAACCCAGCACGCTGGGGGCACTGGCGCTCCAAAAGGAAGTCGCTTTCCTAGTCCAGGAGAAAAGACCATCTCTCCGGTGGCGGTGGCGGCTGTGACACTCTCTTCCACCTCCCCCGCCCGCAAGCCTGTCAGCGTCTCCTCTCAGAGGACAGAAGCCGGGGATGGAGCATCTTCAGGGGGCGCTGGAGAACCGTGCGGTCGGCGCACCTCCCACGACCCCGGGAGGACCGCCCCGCGCAGCGCCCCGGCCCGGGCGGCTTTCGCCCCCGACCCCGGTGGCTCCGCGGGCCGAGGGGGTGGCACAGCCCGGAGACGTGGTCTCCGCGGAGCAGGGACGCAGGGTCCAGGCGCAGGTGACCCTTGGCGTGGGGGGGGGGCCTCCCCTTCGACTGGCTCGCTGAGATTTCTCAGGCTTCTAGAGTTTTTAAACACACACAAGGATTGAATTATTGGGAGAGCGCAGCAGAAACCACCAGGATTAAGGAGGGGAAAGCTGATCGAGCTATAAACTGACAAGCGCTGCCACCTCTCCATTCCTCGGGCAGGGCGGCCCAGGGCCGCCTGAGGTCTCACCACTGCCCCCACCCGCAGGGTCCCGGGCATCGCCGTCCCGCGGAGAGAAAGGGCTCCACGTGCGCTGAAAAAAAGCAAGGCGCCGCGAAGACGTCTCCCTGAAATGCCCCAGTGAAAGCAATGCCACACATCCAAACCGGGGTTCTTCGAGAACCGCCATGGCACAAGAGAGGAAGAAGAGTGCCTAATGCAGGCCCCAGAATACCCTGTATTTTGTCCCTCCGGTGTGAATTATTATAGAATTCTTCAGAGCTCAGTGGCTGTCAGCTTCTGCACCTCGAGTCTCAGCTAACAGTCTGACCACCAGACAGACCTGACCTTAGAGGGATAGAGGACTCTTTTAAAAGCCTAACAAAGAATTCCTAAATAACATGTATAATCACACCATTGTGTGGTGGTGTTATTCACTAGATATGTTATATAATGAACAATCACACCAGATATGACATATAATCATATCATAATGCTCTATAAATTAACATTTTAAAAGATCCCTTTTCCAAAAAAGAGATTCAAAGGGCGTTTCTTAGAAATATGGCTAATAAACATGTAAATATACATATATATATGCACAAGTATATATAAAGCAATATGGCAAATATATCAAGAGCAATAAAAATATTCATACCCTGTGACCTAGTAATCCCATTACTGGGAAATATTCCAAACTGCATGCATGAAGGTATACATTACAATAGTATCGATAAGAGTGAAAAACTGGAGCCATAACTGTCCATCAGTAGGTGCAGAGTTAGATAAATTTCCATAGATAGCTCAGTCAGGACTGTAGGAAAGTGTGCCCACCTGCACAGTTTTCCAGCACCCCCGGAAGATGCTCTCCATCCCCAGCTTCTGTGCCCTGATTAGAGACGTTTCCAGGCCTGGTGGTCACAGTGGCCACCAGAGAGAGGGTCTGTTCTCCTGGTCTGGGAAAGTGACTTTCTTTTGGAGTGCCAGTGCCCGCAGCATGCTGGGTTGTACAATGGACTTGTACCTTATCGATGATCAAGCAGTCACGGAAAATTAAATTATGAAGATAATGCAACTGCAAGAAAAGTATTTTTACAATATAATGATAAAAAGGAAAAACAGAATGTAAAATTGTGTGTATTATTTTTAAATATATGCACCAAAAATAAAAGGAATGAACACAAAAGAAGCAAATAATTGAGTCTGACAGAGGTTATGGCTAATATTTTTTCTTTCAAAAAATTTCCTTTATGTTGTTACAGTAGTGCTGTTATACATAAAATTTGGAGAAAGAGAAGTATGTCTCAAAGTATTTATGAGAATAAGCCATATTTTCCCAAGCCATGAGCATTCTGCAGGAAACGTGCAACAGGGATGGCTCTACCATATTTAAATGTTCTCCGTGTGGGGTTCCCCCTTGCCAGGGAACGAGGATGCTGCTGGAAGCTGGAATTAGCATTGCTCTGGACCCTGTGCTAGAGAACTCCAGCTGAGACAAACACTGGGGCTTCTAGGCCCTGCATCAATCCCCACAAATCATAATGACAGTGAAAGCAGCAGAGGCCAATGCCCAGGGCTTTTCACACTCAAGTGTATGATCTAAAGAAACGAATTCCAGTCATGAGAAATTGAGGCTCAGATCTCACCAAAGGACAATCTAAGGATGTGCCACATTCTTCACTTCCTTATCTATCTGTGCCAGCTATCAACCAACAGTCCCTGGGAAAAAGTGTTTGGGACCATTTCTTGGATCCACCCTAAAACTCCAAGGTGTGAAATCTTTGGACTCCCTAAGAGGCAAGTTGAAGCCAGGAAAAAACAACACAAAAAATAACTTTCCTTAACAGAAGCAACCGAGCAAGGTAGAACTAAAAGGTTTCAAAGGGATGAATCATTAGACTCACCAAAGTTGAGTCATGGTAAAAACCAAAGCAAAAATATCTGAAATAACTAAATAGGGTGAAATTGAATGGTTTCAAAGAAATGGCATATTATTATAAATTCAGCAACTCTTTTTATCAGGAGTTTGTCCATTCACCAAGTCCCAAGCCTTATCCAGAAGCCAGTGGAGCACCCCTTCAATCACTGTGTGCTTAAGCACTATGGCAATGTATACCTTTCCCCACCCCCCCTCCTTCCTTTTACTAACTAGACAGACCCAAAAATGTCCATTTGGCTGGAAAAGCTAGTCCCTTAAAATTTACTGCAACCAAGTGAATGTGCAAAGTTTTTAGATTTGAGAACAATCTCCTAAACCTAAACGTGTTGTAATTTAATCCAAAGTTTTGTTGAAAGGCACGTTAAATTATGTAAGTAGTTTGTTGAACCGCAGGCAAAAGCCCATAAGAGATTTTTCAGACAGATGGTAGTAGCCTGTAAACACATCATACTTCATTTTGATTGCTTTCTACAGAAAATCCAAATAATATATGAAAGGAGCTGGCTGTTTAAATATTATCCCTACTCCCCAAAAGTAAAAAGACCCCCTGCCCCCAACCCCACACACACATACATACACACACACACACACACACACACAAAACATTCCTTTCCAGTGTTCCCCTCTCAGACACTATCTGGAAACATTTCCATAGTTCTCCAGCCATAAAAAACCTCACCCTCACCATCAGCAGATTAGCAAAAGTAATTGGCATTTTAAATTAATCTTCTGCTTATCCTCAGTGATGGCTTTGCTGCCATTCCAAAAACAGAAGGAAGTTTTTCTTCTGTCTAAAAACCACAACACCTTAAAGGGGTTCCGAACAACAAAAGTTGAATACACATTCACTTAAATGTTCAAAGAGAAATGACCCAATGTTAATGAACTGTAAACATTTTTTCACATAAAATCACTATTTTTAAAATCACTTTTCAAACAAAACAAAACAAAACAAAAAAGCAAGGGACAGGACTTATGATGATCCACAGGTTTTTTTTAAAGTGTTTTACTCAAAAAATGTCCGCAGGGAACTGCCCTAAGAAGTTCAAAAAAGAACCCTGTCTGTCCTTGCCTTCAAGTGAAACTTTAGGCCAAAGAATCTTAAGAGTTGGGATCAACTCTGCCTCCCACCCTCCCTCTCTGCACAGTCCTCAAAGAGCAGACATTAAAAAGATTTCAAAGAGGGAATTTAAGAGGGTTTCTAAAAGGTTCTTCTGGCACTGCCATCACTCATCACGAACTCTCAGGACAGGAATGACACTTGTTCAAGTTTTTTTCCTCTCCCTCCCTCCACCTGTTGTCCCAAGTCTCCCTTGGTATGCCAGGGCCATTCTCACTTTCTGCTTGAATGACAAGGTCTCCCCTGCAATCCAGTGTCTTCCCTTCAACCCAAGTGACTGCTTCTAAACTGGAGTACCCTAGAAGAATATGTACCAACCAGGGGCGACTTTATATCTCAGCATCACAAAATGGCCATGGGTTTGTTTGGTTGGTTGGCTTTTCCCTTGTTTTATTTTTTTCAGTATAATGGCTGGCTCCACCTTAACCTTCCAGAATAAGTGAAGCTGAGATGGGTGAACACACACAAACTCAGGTAGCAGCTGGTCAGCCCTCACTTTCCTTTGGGCCTCTCCACTCAAGATAACCTCAGCCACAGCTCTGGAATTCCAGGCGGGATGCTTGGCATATGTAAGTAATTGAGTTCAGGGGGATCTAAAGAAAGACTTCACGTTCACATTCATATGCTAAACTCAGTTAAAAATAGATGCAAGAAGGGCCTGACTTCACTTTTAATTTTAGCCTGGTGATGAACATGCCCTAAAGACAGAAAGTCACCAGGCATTTTCCTGAGTGCAATGATCTTCATATTTTTATAAAAAGGAAATGCAGCATGTTCTATTAATAAAAGTGCTGTAGCCTCAGTTAAATCTGGACAGTTCGTAAATCAGGGCTCCTTCTGGCTTAGCTTCCCTGTGCCACTCATTCACATCCAAGCCCCAGCAAGTGGACAGGTCACATACATAGGGGGAAGTGAGCAGGACACTGAGGGCCAGGAATGAAAGGCCATATTTGATCACTTTGTGATTATGGAGGCACCATAAGGCAGGGCTCCATGACACTTCCCAGGTGACCAAGTGACTCAAACAAGTGCATTTGCCAGTAACTCTTAAAGGGCTCACAAAAAGATCCACATTGCCAGGATGGAGCTCTGTGTGTTAATGAGATTTAGGGTCTGGGTTACGGTTGTAAGTGATAAACAAGTAGAAAGGAGAGAAGGTGTGGTGCTTGCATCAGGAAGGACAAGCAATTTCACCTTTTCCTCCCAGTCTCAAAGCTGGCAAAGCTAAAGTTGGCCTCCAGCTATCCAGCTGTTTACCTTTCTATCCACCCACCTATCAACACCTAGCAAACCTACACAACAAAATGAAATGTGGCCAGGTGGAAAAATCAACCACCCGTAGAGCACTGAGCCTGCTCACCCAGGCTAAATGACAGTTCCAAATTTAGGCAAGGCTGCCTCAGGTCCCCAAGAAAGTGCTGGAGAATGTGCTGGGGCTGAGTGGGGGTGTCCACATAACAAACTGCTTCCAAACCCACAATCCTTGGCCCAGCTTTGGGATTCTTAGGATCTTGGTGAACTGCACTTCTGCCTTCTTTCCTAAATGAACATTTGAGGACTTACTTCTTGCCAGGCACTGTGTTAAGCATGGTATGGACAATCTCCTGTAATCCTCCTAACAACCAAACGAGTTTGAAGAAACCAAGGCACGGAACAATAAGGCCAAACATGTGACGGGCCATGCTACCTAACCCAGGTCTCTCTCCATCCAAAGCCCAGGCCAGTGGTAACAGAAAAGGCCCAACAAGGTCAAGGCAAGAGGTATACAGCCGATTTCCATTTTCTTGCCTTATGCTTGGGTAAATTTCTCTCCCTCAAAGGAACACCAACTCTGACAAATGGGTTGCAAATTTTGTTCTGGTTTTGCCTTGCCCCCATTTTCCCATGTTTATAGTACAGCTGCTCGTAAAACCCTACAAATCCTCAATCTAAACAATCCCACAATAGTCTGAGCCCCAAGAGGGACATAAATTCCACAGGGTAAGATGGAAAGACCATGAGCTTTGGAGCCAGACAGATGTGAGTTCCGATCCCAGCCCCCCTTGCGCTGGCCAGGTGATTTTTAAGAAGGGTACACTGCACAGCCCAGTATTAAATTCAAGGACATCTGAAAACAGGCCTGGCCAACTGACAGAGCTGATGTTTTGTTTTGTTTTAACTTTGTATTATGGAAATTTTCTAACTATACAAAGGTAGAGAGAATAATATAATGGATTCCCATGTTCTCATCACCCAGCTTCAAAAACCATCAACCTATGGCCAATTTTGTTTACTCTGTCCACCCATGCCCCCTCATTATTTTGAAGCTAATCCCAGACATATCATTTTGTCTATACTTTAGTATATAGCTCCAGAGCATAATAACTTTTTTATTTTAACATAATCACAATACCATTACCACAACTATAAATAAGTAACTAAATAACCAAATAACTAAATAAATAATACAGGAATAAATAACTCCTTAATCTCAATATCCAGTCTATTCAAATGTCTTAGATTATCACACACACACACAGAGATATATCTTTTACAGTTGGTTTATTTGAGCTAGGATCCAAACAAGAATTGTAGACTGCATTTTGCTTATAAGTATTTTAAGTCCCTTTTAATCTATAGATAACCTCTCCTGCTATTTTTATTCTTGCAATTTATTAAAGAAACCAAGTCTTCTGGCCTGAAGAATGTCCCACATACTGATTAGCTGATTTCATCTCCATGGTGTCACTTTCACATGTCCCTCTGTCCCCTGTATTTCTATAAACTGGTAGGTAGATCTCAAGCCTTGAGAGACACTAAGATTGATCAGTGGGTCTGAATGTTGTCAGCCTGATCCATCCATTATAAAGCTCCCCATCAACTTCACCTAATAGCTTAGCAGCCACTAACAACCATATATCTAAACTCATTATTCACTAGGTGTTGCAAACTGGTAATGCTCATTCCTTCTGTATTTATTAGATAACATTTTCCTAAAAAGAAGAGTTTTTCCTCATCAACGATTCAGATATTCTAAGGTAACCAATAAGAAAGGTCAGAAAAAAATGCCTAATTCATTCCCTTTTTTGACCAGTTTTCAAAATAATAAGCTGGTTCCTCAGCATCCTACAGTGGGAACTATGGAATTTTTAACTCATGGATTTTAGGTATTTTAACATATTTGATATATGTCAATCCACTACAATTATTCTTTTGTAATGCTCAAATTGTTCAATATTTGGACACTGGAAGCCTCTTCAGGTTGGCTTCTGAGTCCTTTTGACAGGACACAGTAGTCTTTAACTCTGTCTCTCTCTCTAACAAAATATCCCAGCTAATCTTGTATCTTATTTTCTGCCCCAGACCTGGGGTCAGCCATTTTTCTAAGGGTTTTTAGTTCTTTTTTAGTGGAAAATTATATTTAGAGGCCACAATCTGGATGTTACAGGTGCTTATTGCTACCAGGTTGGTCATTATTTCTAGGCTGTTCAGTGGACAGGGTTAGAAAAATTTTATTATTTAAGAGAAAATACATCAGGAGGAGTTCATACTAATATTTCCAATTCAAATTTAGGATTACAGGATTTTAACTTAACATCTTTGATTATAAAATTGGTGTCCCTTTTTTGGGGACACTGAAAATCTTGGTTTCTAATTATTTTAACATAATTACTTATTTTATATATGTGTGTATATGTGGGTATGTGTGTATATATATATTAGTGTCAGTAAAGTGATGCCAATATTATTACTAACAATATTACTGAAAATAGCTCAAGATTTATTTGGATTTCACATTGACCTTAAGATATACTCCACTAGATATGTATAATCAAATTATTGTTTTAAAGTTATCTGAAATAACTCTCTGTGTGGCTAAGCTACCAACTTGATACATAAGTTTGTTTCACCTTGCTCTTGATTTCTTGGGATTACTTTTTTCCATTTTGATTTAATTTATTTTATAATTAAGAAAACCATCTATAAGGTTCCAAAGTCAAATCTCCAAAACAGAATACGTTCAGAGAAGTCTAGCTTCTACCCGCGAACCACTCCATCCATTTCCTCCCCCCAAAACAGGTAATCATTTTGTTAGTTTCCTCTTCCATTTCTTTTAATTATAAGCAAACAGATGTGTATTTCTCAGATAAAAGATAGCATGCTTCCCATTTTTTCTGCACTCCGCTTCTTTCATTTCACAGCATGCCCTAGAGATCATTCCGCAGCAGCACATAAAGATCATCCACCTTCCTACTATCACTACATAGAGCACACTATGGGGAGGTGTCATAGTTCGCTCAATCCATCCCCTATTGGTGGACATTTGGGTTGTTTCCAGTCTTTTACTATTATAAACAGTGCCATGATGGAGAACCTTGTGCATAGGCCTTTTTTATTTTTGCCTGTGTATCTTGGGATAGATCCCATAAATAGGATTGATTGGTCAAAAGGTAATGCACATGTAATTTTGCTAGAAATTGCCAACTTCTCCTCCATAGAGGTTGTATCATTTTACATTCCCACCATGAAGTGATATGTTTTACACGCCGACTTTAAATTTTTTAATTTTTCTGAAATCTCAGGAGCTTTAATTAAAAATCTCTGAGACGGATTTTAATTAAAGCCATCTAATTCAATTCTCTACATTTTGGACAAAGGACATTTCTTTTGAGAAAGGGCAGTGATATGCTCAAGGAAATACCTTTATCCCCCCTGCCTTTCCTGACCCAGACTGGCACTGTACTCACAACTCTCTCTCCCCTAATTGTGTACGAGACGTTAGGCACAGGATTAAATATTCGGATTGAAAATATCATAGGATAGTTTAGGTCTCTGTGTACTACAATTGGCTCCTTCAATTGGAAAATTTAAGTTCATTGAGGTGGGCTGGGAGCTTCTCAGTGCTTTCTCCCTTCCTAATCCTTCTACATCCTTTCTAACAAAGCACAGATCTGATCTGGAACTTAATGGTACCGCAGCCGAGTGCTGGCTCCTGTCCACACCAGCGCCACTGAAGATCATCTTCCCCAAGCTTCCCTTTCCCCATGATATCCTCCCAGTGCCTGAGATCAGGTGGCATGTAGAATTATCTTCCTGCTCACCCCTGCTTCCAACAGCTCTCAAATCTGGCCCCTCTGGTCACTGAAGCAAATACGAGTATATATTTAGCTTCCTCTCCCTCTACTTTCTTACACAAAAGATAGCCAACTATATACACTTTCCCTGTTTTTTTCCCCTAATAATAAATTCTTGAGATTTCTCCGAATCAGTACACAGGGATGATCTGCATAGTATTGGGAGGATGTAGTGGAATTTATTCACTAATCCCTTATGGCTGGTCACAAGGTTACTCCAGTCTTTTTTGGCATCTATTTCTAGGGACTGAGCCCAGGCCTGCTCTTCCTCCACCATCAAGATCCCACCAAATACGCAGCTCAGATCTCAGTTAAAGAGAGGCGGGCTAGACTAGCAACTGCTGTAGCCAGGCTGAGACAAGAGCACCAAGTCACACATGCCTGGGGCGAGCTTTACTTCCAAGAATCACACAGGAGCAGAGGCTATGATCCTCTAACACCTTCCACTTTCAGTTTCCTGAATCACAAAACTGAGATTCTGAAGCCCATATAGTTCATATCTTAGGTAGACTCGGAAAAGAAACAAATGCAACCACATAACAATCACTAAAGTCAGTATTTTAGTAACAGTTCACTTAGAGGTTCAACAAATATTTAGTGAGCATCTTCAATGTGCCAGGGACTGTTCTTGGGCTCTGGGAGGTAAAGCACTGAGTAAAACTCCTCTGCAGCCTGGCACAGAGGCTCACGCCTGTAATCCCAACACTTTGGGAGGCTGAGGCAGGAGTATTGTTTGAGGCCAGGAGTTTCAGACCAGCCTGAGCAACACAGCAAGATCCCATCTCAAAAAAAATTTTTTAATTAGCTATCCATGGGGTAGTGCACACCTGTAGTCTCAGCTCCTTAGGAGGCTAAGGTGGGAGGATCACTCGAGCCCAGGAGTTTGAGGCTACAGTGAACTGTGATCGTGCCACTGCACTCCAGCTTGGGTGACAGAGCAAGACCCTGCCTCCAAAAAAAAAAACTCTGCAATTGTAGAGCTTATGTGGTGGGGGCAGGGTGAACGGAGAAGTAACAGATAATAAAAACATAATAAATAAGTAAGGTAAGTAAATTACACACTCTGTTAAAAGATGAAAAGTGGAAAAAATTAGAGCAAGGTAAGGGAGTTTGGACAGGAAGGGATGGATACAGGATGCTTATTAAATAGGGTGGTCGAAGTAGGTCTCATCAAGAAATCATGAACAATAACTTATTTTCCAGGCAACTCCTTTATTTTTTAATCTGCCACAAGTCAACTGTCATTCTCATTGCCACAATTAAATTGTCATTATCAAAAATGTCAAGGTAATAATAAAGTAGTATCTCAGCATTATAGTTGTCTTGAGTTGTGTTATTTTAGAAATTGCTTGAAATAAACAGAGTGCTAGCTTAGGGCTTAAAAACCTTTTTTGTGACCCAGGAATTTCTGTCATTGAAAGCTTTGAAGCAACAAGGTTTAAGGAGTGTTCCAAGTGGTCATTTCTACCATGTCTCCTATTTGGACAGAATCTCACAAAGAAATTCAGCCTGGAAATTGCCTGTACACAATTCGGTCTCTGACTGACCATGACTGAATGAGACAAAAAGTCAGATTACATTATGACACATGTATTCAGTACTGTATCCTACCAATGCAAGTTCACGTGTCATCTCATTGATTGTTGAGCCAGCCCCGCACCCTAGAGCCCCTTTAACAAATGTGGAACCTAAGAAGCCAAGTGCCCACCTCGGGTCACACAGTGGCTTACTGATGGAGCCCAGAGCACAGCTCAGCTCTCTGACTCTCTGCATTGATGCTCCCCTTATACTTCCTCTCCAAACAAAAATGTCTGTCTGATCCTTTCAGACAGTCCAGATAAAAGGTAAGTTGGAGAAAACCAAACTTCGGTCACATCAGTTCTCACCCATGAGAAGCTTCCCTTGCCCTGAGTAGCTTTGCTCATCACCAAGTCAGTTAGATCAAAAGTTCAATCGCAGTTAAGTTCCTCATTCCCCCATATATTCAACCAATTACACGCCGGGGACCCTTCTGGGTGCTGAGGAGACCAAGATGAATGGCGCTGGCCTTACCCTCCAGGACTCTGATGACCCTCAGGGGAGACAAACCAGAAGTAAGCAGAGACCAAATGCTACAATGGGGGCCAAGCTGGATTACAGGAAAAGGGACACCCAACCCCCCCTCCTGCTTAGGGTCAGAGATAGCTTCCTAAAAGAGGTGAGTATAATCAGAATCCACAAAGATAAACTAGAATGCTCTAGTTGAGGAGAGGGAGACAGGACAGCAAGCCCAGGGGCTGGAAAGCTAAGTGGGGCAGAGCTGGAAGGGCCTTCTAAGCAGCCCGAATCTGAACCTACAGGCAGTGGGAAGCCATAGCTGGGCTTTAAGCAAACAGAAGACAAGATTAAGGCTGCGCTGGTATAGAGAAAAAGAAGACTGGAGCCCATGCCCAGCAGGAGGCAGGGGGAGAAGCTGGGAGGCCTGGGCTAAGGGGGCATCAGTGGGCACGGAAAATGGGGAGGGGCTCCAAAGAAAGGGAGGAGGTGGCACAAGTTGGACCAAGTCAGAAGGCCTGGCTCTGAGCCTGGGTTCTCCAGTCATTGGCTAGGTAACCCCAAACTACTGCTAGTTACTTAATCCCTACCTACTTCACAGGGTTGTTGGAGGATTAAATGGGATAACCTAAGAGGAAACAAAGTGTCCTGTGAATGCTACAGCACTGCAAGAACACGGTGCAGCACACCCCCCTAGCACTATTGCATTATGCTGGGAGACTTCAAATTACCCTCACAGGCACATGAGTCTTCCATGCTCTGCTTAACTTCTCTGATACTTGACTGGCCTTTGGTAAATCCGATCTCCTCTGTGGAGCTGATTTCTTTTTTTATAATAACAGAGTTGACTTAGATGATCTTTAGGGTCCCTTCCAATTTGAACTTCTATAATTTTGTTGTCTTATTCATTTCACGTCCCAACTTTCATAGTAATAGTTATTTGCCAAATGACAAACTACTAAAGGAAGGTTCATCAACAGAGGAAACAAAACTAAGCTAATGAGTGATTGACTCTGAAAACAAAGATGAAAAAGTGTGTGTTCTTTAAATGCCTTGAGGGGTCACATTAAAACACTCAGCTCAAAGACACATTAATAAAAATTCAAACAGGTTTCACCCAAAAAATGCTTCTTATACATAACATCTGTGCTCCTAAAAGGTTAAATTATCATTGGCCTAGATATTTACCCAAAAGAAACTAAGAAATATGTTCAGCTAGACACTTGCAAAATAATGTTTATACCAGCTTCATTTGTAATGGCCAAAAACGGGAGACAACCTAAATGTCCATAAATAGATAAATGGATAAACAATTTGTGGCATAGCCATAAAATAGAATACTACTCAGCAATAAAAAGGCCCAAACTTTTGATACCGGCAACAACATGGATAAACCTCAAAATCATCACGCTAAAAAAAACCCTGTAGAATGGAAGAAAATATTTGCAAATCATACATCTGATAAGGGTCTAGTATCCAGAATTTATAAAGGACTCCTACAATTCCACAACAAAAATATAAACAACCCAATTTAAAAATGGATAATGGACTTG
The DNA here is from genome assembly GCA_023783475.1 of Daubentonia madagascariensis. Lineage (NCBI taxonomy): Eukaryota > Metazoa > Chordata > Mammalia > Primates > Daubentoniidae > Daubentonia > Daubentonia madagascariensis. Next base: position 17,848,579 of record JAKFHU010002573.1, on the reverse strand, counting down.
AAGAGACATTTCTCTAAAGAAGATAAACAAAAGGCCAACAAGTACATGAAAAGAAGCTCAATATGATTAGTCATCGGTGAAACACAAATCAAAACTGCAGGAGACACCACTTCACACCCACTAGGATGGCCATTAAAGAAAAAAATCAGAAAATAACAAGCGCTGACAAGGACACGGAGAAATTGGAGCTTTCATTCATTGCTGGACAGAATGTAGATGGTGCAGCACTTTGGAAGGCAGTCTGGAAGTTCCTTAATAAACTAAACATAGAATTGCCATATGATCCACCAATTCCATAGCAAGATATATACCCAAAAGAATTGAAAACAGATGTTCCAACAAAAACTTGTACACAAATGTTCATAGCAGCACTATTCACAATAATCAGAAGGTGAAAACAAACCAAATATCCATCAGTGGATGAATGGATAAACAAAATGTTATCTACCATACAATGGAATATTATTCAGCAATAAAAAGGAACAAAGCACTGATACATGATACAACATGGATGAACCTTGAGGGCGTTATGATGTGTGAAAGAAACCAGACACAAAAGGCCGCATATGATACGATTGCCAGAAGAGGCAAATCCATAGAGACAGAAAGTAGATAAGAGGTTTCCAGAGGCCAGGGGAGGAAGGAACGGGAGGTAACTGCTTAAGGGGTATGGGGTTTCCTTTTGGGGTGATACAAACGTTCAAGAACTAGATAGTGGAGAAGGTTGCCCAACACTGTGAACGTACTTGATGTCACTAAATTATGTACTTTAAAATAGTTAAAGAATAAACATTATATTATGTGTATTTTATCCCAATTTCTAAAAATGATATTTCTGAGTAAAATCATTATGCTGAGTGAAAGAAGCCAAGCCAAAAAAAAAAAAAAGACTACATATTTGGATTCCTTTACATAAAATTCTAGAAAATGCAAACTAATCTATAGTAATAGAAAGCAGATCAGTGGTTGCCTGAGGGAGAGGAGAGAAGGGGAAGAGGGAAGGACAAATTATAAAAAGCATGAAGAAACATTTGGGGTGATAAAAGGTTTATTATCTCAACTTGTTTGACAGTTTGATGGATGCTGACGGATGCTTAAAACGTGTGCAGCTCAGTGTACTTCAATTCTACCTCTATAAAATTGAAAAAAGACAAAGAGGTTTTAAAAATTATTATTAGGCCTCTGAATTCTTAGCATTATTGAATTTCTATGTGAAATACACTGAGGAACTCACTTTTTAAAGGATCTTTACTGTAAACCCTTTTGCAGGTTGAAAGCAAACAACTCTTTCCTGATTTACTGATTCTATTCAGTCTGGTTTTTACATACCATGGTTTCTTAAAGCAAAAGAACACCTGCAACAATGTCTATAAAGACAGTTCAAAAAGTTTGTCTGGCGGAGACTGTGTTTAATGTGTCCATATTTCAAGTCAGGAATTCCTTTTGCTATTAATAGGAGCCTGGGACACTTTAATAATTGCTGAATCCTGGTTTTCTGAATTGGTTCAAAAAGGGTCTGGTAAAACTTGGCAGAGGCTCACTTTGCAGATCAAACTATCATATCTGTTATTATTTTAGCACATGCTGAGAGGATTATAAGTGTTTATGTACTCTCTGTGAGCATCAAATTTAGGTCTTGCCTAACATGCATAACAAGCCGAATAAGACAGTGAATCAAATGCCAGAGTCGGATTTTCTTGTGGAATTTAAATTGGGATATAGATTTCACTTTAAACCAAAAGGCATATTTAAAGCTACAAGAAAAAAGGAAGGAAAAAAGAAATAGGGAAAAAGAAGTTTTAGTTGGATTGCTTAGTTTGTCTTAAATTAAATTTGACGTAGATAATACTGACAAATAAAATAAACCAACTTTTTCAATGGGCATTTAAAAAAATTAAATATGACCTACTTTCAAATTTATTTCAGTGATTTTTTTCCTATAATATTTTCGTTGTAAGTGATGAGTTTTTTATAAATTATTCTAAGGATACATTTACATAGAGAAGAGAGGATCACTTGAATTTATATAATATTTTCCATTCCCAGCCCCAACCCACCAGTTCTTTCATAAATACTATTTTCCTAAGCTTTCCTGAGTCCTAGTAAGATTTGTGACTTGATTTCTTCATCTGTAAAATGGGGAGAATAACAGCACTTACTTCACAGGATTATTGTTGGATTAAACGATTAAACAGATTAAACACACATCAAGTGCTTGAAATAGTAGCTGGTACACAGAAAGCACTCAATAAGTTAGTTGTTGTTCACTTTATTATTATTGTTCCCTTTAATAGATGAGAACACTGAGGCTCAGAGTTAGTGGTGGCAAAGCTGAATCTAGAACACACAACATGCCTGCTCCTGCTCATTTTCAGTACTCCACACCACTTTCCCCACCCATACGTATTTTGTGTATGAAAATAAGAGTACCAAACTAGAACAGGCAAAAATAGCTGTGAAACTTAAATCTAAAAAACATGAACAAACTGGCAGTCACTGCCCAGCTCCACGACTCACCCAGTTTAGGCTCCAGGGCAAGTCATCAGTCATTTTTAAAGTCTGCTTCATACAGTGATTTTGAAAAAGGAATTAAAAGGTTTGTGCAAAGAGCCAACACAGCTTCAAGAGGATACCTAAAAAATCTCATGAGCTAGTAAAAATTACAATAGCATCCACTTACTGCCATTGCATTAAAGGGGATTTATATTCACTCTATAGACGTTAAAAGGCACTGCAGCCTGAGACAGGATGCCTCCAGTAGGAGTTAAGTGGGAAGTAGCTGGCCCATCAGTCTAGTCCTGTTAGTCAGGACTAGAAAAATCCAGAGCCTCCAGATGCTATTAGTATCTATGGGTTGGTACAATGCAAACATACTTACAAGGGTGTTTGATATATACTATATGTCCAAACTCACCCATTCTAAAGTGGTATTTATCTATCTTTCTAGTTCCATATATTCCACTGAAAGTGCTTTTTAAAAATTTGGGCAAATTAAAAGATAAAACCACTAGATGAAAGTCTGTTAGGAAACAAGATATTCAGAGGATCTCATGGTATCACCCCTACAGACACCTTATTACTAATCACAAAGAAAAGAATGTCTCTCCACAATGGAGCAATCTGGTGGTTACCAGGTTAACCAAGGGATCAAACTTAGTGGGACACACATCACCCATAGCATATCTTTGCCAAAATGTAAATCTGGTCATGAGGAAACAACAGACACAGCCAGATCGTGGTTCCTTCTACAAGACAACTAGCCTGTAATCTTAGGTCATGAAGAGCAGAAAGAGGTGAACACAACACTTGGTAGATTAAAAGAAAGAGACACCATAAACAATGCACTTGTGAACTGAACCAGTTTTAAAAACAACTATGGGAGACATTTTTCGGACAACTAGAAAAAGTTAAAAATCGAGTGTTTATTAGCAAAAAATATTTAAATAAGACTAATTTCCTTAGATATGATAATAGAATCATGGTTATGCAAATTACCTTTAAATAGTTCAGGAAAAAAATTACAGAGAGAGAGCACACATGCAAGAGCAAGAACACAAACGTAGTCCCCCAAAGCAAAGTTTACTTTTTTGAAATACAGTCCAAATTATATACTTGGTTGAAACAAATTTGAAAGAGTGAGTGGAGGATGGGGTGGCAGAAATAATAACAAGTATTACATGTTATTGGCTTGGGAGTAAGAAGTAAAATGGGTTTTGCTTCCTTTAAATAAAAATATTAGTTATGCTTTTATACCTTAAAGGGTTCATCTTTACACCATAGCTTGAAGGCATCACGAGGATGTTTCTGGGTATGGAAGGAAAGGAGATATGAGGTTTTTTCCTATTAAGGATCTGGCAAAAAGTAACCTTGAATCAAGAGGAGCAGAGGAGAAAATGTGATGGTCAGCTTCTGTTAGGCAGAAACAAACAGGGCATGAGACGCCCAGGAGAGACTCGGTCTGGGCCAGTAGATAAATGGTTAATTTATGAATGGCCTCCATTTCTCTTTCCCTCTGTTTCTAAGCAGACAAAGGGATAGCCTAGCAGAAAAAACAATAGACAGAAATATGGGAAATGGGGCAATTCTCATCCCAGCCTGACCACTTCCTCACTGTGTGACCTTAGACAATTTACTTGACTTCTCTGATCCTCATTGGCTAAAGCAGCAAATGAAAACACTAGGGTTGGGCTAAAGCAGCTCTCAGAATCTAAAGGCTAGCTCAGTCTTAAAGACAGTGCAATACCAATGTGAAACATCTACTCCTTTCTTTATTTTTAAAAATAGAAATAGTCTTATTATTTCCTCTGATTGTATAATAAAAGTAGTATATGCTCACTGGATTTTTTTTAAAATAGAAAAGGTTTAATATAAAAAAAATTTAAAAAAAGACAAACCACTATAATTACACCACCCAGAGTTGGAACCACTGTTAACATCTTTATATTTGTTCTTTAGACGTTTTTCCAGGCTTGCAGGCACTGGCACACATACTCATACATATCTTTTAAAAAACAAACAGGAGATCCTTCTATACATGCTGTTTGTAATTTTTTTTTTTTAGTTAACAATATTATATGGTCCTCATTCCATATCAGTAAATGCAAAATAACAGCATCATTCTAATGGCTGAATGGTACATAACACTATACATGCCCATGATTTATTTTCTCAACAGAGAAACATTTCCTTGGTTTCTAATTTTTTGCTCTTCTAGACAATGTTGCAATAAATATCCTTAGGCTCTTTCTCATTTATGTACATAACTTAAAGTCTATAAATCAAGATTTAATCACATACTCATCTTCCTTTTTATGCAGAAGGTTAAAAAATATCTTTTCAAATATCAAGTAAAGTTTCTCCACAATTCCAGGCTACCGCCAGCCTGGGAGGACACAGCACAAGCCACCCAGGCGCCCATGTCCTTAAGAGGCTCTGGAAACATTCAGTCTCCCGATACAGTGAGGCCACAGGAAAGCCTGAGGCCCTGCTTTGGGACAACCACAACATCTACAAGGCGGCAAAGCTGTTTTAGGACCACAGGCTCCAGCGGGGCTCTGCAGCCAAGTGACTGCGACTTGCGGTTCACAAGTCCAGGCGGCAGCCACGCTCCTATAAGACGTTTGCGGGTCCTATGTTTACGTTTTCTGCCCCGGAAACCAATAATGTCACCAAACACACTCCCACCTGCCTGTGTTTAATACAACCTGATTTAGACACATAAAAATTATTGGATCTGTCTCCTAAATTGAAAATAGCCCTCTTTTTACAAACTCAAGTATTTACTTTAACATTCCAAAATAATTAACATTCCAAAAAATTATTTTTAAACCAAAAAAAATTTAGAGATTAGAAAACAGGATAAAACTTCTTCCTTTTCATTGACATTAGCGTCCACTTTTCTGACTTAAAATTATATCACTGATCCAAATATTCTTTGCAAATACTAGAGAAAGCATTTGATTCTCTTTTTGTGGTTATTGTCATTTTTATGAGTGCTCAATCTCGCAAACATGTACCTATGCCCATGGCTAAAATTTAATTGACGTGTGACATGGGCCATATTCTTTATCAGGTAGGGAGAGGGGACAGACAGAGGCATTCTACATTCACTCAGCAATATTCCTAGAGATTCACCTAATTTTATTCTTGGAAGGAACTACCATCGATCATTTCCAATCCCTGGAGAGGCTAGATTAGGAAGGTTAATCGGCTTATTCAGGTCACCTACTCCCAGTCCACGGTTTTGTTTTGTTTTGTTTGTTTTTTTCCCACTCCGATCCTCCTTGTCAGAAACCCAATAATTAATTTAGAGCAAAGATGCTCCTCTTACACTTGACAACATCAGGGTGATCCTAAATTGTTCTGTTCAATAATGAATTCAAAATAAACCGAAAGAAGAGGCTTAGTGAAATTAATGTTGTCTTTAAAATATATATTACCCTATCTAATCCTGACACTGGAGGTCAAGTTTAAGGGCAGTCCTCACAAAATTTGAAAACATATTTGGGGACTGGGTGTGGTGGCTGGCACCTGTAATCCTAGCATTTTGGGAGACCAAGGCAGGAGGATCGCTTGAGGCCAAGAGTTCCAGAGTAGCCTGGGCAAAATAGTGAGATTCCATCTGTACAAAAGAAATTTTTTTTTAAATTAGCCAGTTGTGGTGGCACACGCCTGTAGTCCAAGCTACTTAGGAGCCTGAAGCGAGAGGATCACTTGAGCCCAAGAGTTCAAGGTTGCAGTGAGCTGTGATCACGCCACTGCACTCCAGCCTAGGTGAGAGTGAGACTCTGTCTCTAAAAAAAATTTTAAAAATGAAAAAATATATATTTGGGAAAGAGTCTAGAGACAAGTTGCAAAAGTGAAAAGTATTTAAGATATCCAGACAGTCACAAGTAGAGGTTTGCAGGTTTGGGCCAGAGTGGGAGGTGGCAACTGAGAACTGATGGGTCGTTAGTATGATGGAGAGAGAGCAGGTGCAAAGAAATGGCAGAAGCAAATGGCCCTAGTGCATCCTTAAAGCAAATACCCACATTAAAGAAGGGGAAAGTGGCATGACAACTATCTTCATGGAGTGATAACCAACCCCCAAACACTTGCATGACCCCCAGGCTTTTGTTTCTGAACACATGGAAAGATTTATTCAGCAAACTGAGCTTCGAGTTATTAACACATCCTCATGCAAGTTGCTTAACTGCTCCCTTTTTGCTCATAAAGTACATTAGCATCAGTATGTGCCATCTCCCCTATGGATCTGCTGTCAGCAAGTTGGAAAAGTTGCCTTGTAAATCATCAGGGGACTTACTTATCTTCCAAAATCCAGCAGGAGTTGTAGGAAAAAGGAGAACCAATCAACTTGACTGTAACTTCCACCACAGTAAAGACGTCATCATTTTAGAGGGATATATCAACATATCCAAAACACACAAACAAAATATTGGGGGAGGAGGGCTACTTCCCTTTCACCTCCTCCTCAAACAACTGGCAGTGATGACTTGTCCCCACACATGCTGTCTGTAAATGTCAAAGACTGAAACCTTGTACAGCTCCTTAGTTGGGTGGAATTTAATCAGTGACCACCCATGAAGCCAGTCAAACGATCAGTTAACTCACCACCAACACCCCCTTGGTGGTGTCTGAAACCAAATTTACTTTCCTGATTCAAAAATGCATCTTCTTAATTAGAGTCAGGATTTCCTAGTCTACTTACAGGTGGGAACAAGCAATATTAGTCATCCAGGATAACATACATATTCCCAAGATCCAGCTAGCTTCATTAACCAGAAAGAGAATTGCCTTTCTTAAACCACTAATTACCATCTTTGCTCTGGTTTTCTGAAATACAGATCACTTTACTTTCTGCAAAACTTTTCAACACTCTATGCTAAACACAGCTACCAGTCCCTTGCACCAGCTGTGGACCCACAGCAACTTTCCCTGTTAAAATATACAAAATCATATCAGTTAGACCATCCCAAACTAAGTAATTACTGTGGCGGGAAATAAAAATCAGATTAAGTGGGATTTTGTGCTACAGGAGGTCCCGTCAAGCTTTTGTCTGGCAGGGAGCACAGGGTAGATGAGGGAGCAGAGAGCCCTGCTTCTGGATTTCTCTTTAGATTTTTAACTCCATTCTCCCCAGCTTCTTCCATTCTTACTTTCCATATTTTGTTCAGTACATTTTAATTTCTAACCCTTGGTTAGACCCCAGTTCCCAGAATTTTGTATATTCTTGTTTATCAAAGCTTCGAATTGAGCTGTATTGATTTGTTTACTCAAGGATTTGCTATTGTGGGCAGGGAAGAAATACTAAACTGGAGTCAAGAACCTAAAACTACAAGAAAAATAAATCAGAGGGAGAGCAAGAAACTGGATAATGTGGGATCATTTCACTGTGAGTCAATCCTGGTTGGGGTTTCCCTCCCACCCCCAACTATTAGGACAAGCAGAGATCTAACAGATCAGAATTCACATTCCAATGGATAGGTTTGGGCTTTTTAAATTATTAATTTGGTAAACTTCTAAGGAATTAGCAAAAAAATAAGTGGATAGACAAAGAAAAGTATGATCAAATTTTTCTTCTTTTTTTCCCCTACAGCACTGGCATTAGAACAACTCTGCGTGCACCATATGTATTGTATAGTCATTTACTGTGACTAATGGGAATAATGTACCACATTTCATAATACTGATCTCTTTGGCAATTTGAGAAAAACTCATAAGTGGATGGCTATACGTACTATGTAAAAATACTTATCACAACAAACCCTCAAGCAAAATTTCTTTTTAAAAAAATACATTTAAGCAGCTTTCTAGAGAAGCAAAGGAACTTTTCTAAGTGATTTTTAAAAAGAGAGAGAGAGAGCCCACCCTCTCCCTCCCTGTTGGGGTAAATGCTTAATCCTCTCAGATGTTTTCCCTGCAGAATGCTTGTCTTATGTGTAGTTTAAGATGGTGTTTAAAATTTTCAAAATTCCTTCTACAAGTGTATTGCTATTTCCCCTAAAAATGGGCTCAAACTGATGTTAAAAACTGGCACAGATGTTAGAAATTCCATCCTCTTTCCAGAAAAAGACCAAACGAGAGTGTGAGGTAATGTCCCTTCTTAGCAAATTCTTATTTCCTCCCCTAATTCTGTATGTAACTGTCAGATGCCCATCAAAAGGGTAGACATCATTCACAACTTGCCTGCATATTACTCCCTAGCAGTTATATGAAACTCTGTCCAAATTCAGGATGTCTGTAAAATTAGAGTCAAAGTCTGTAAATCAGAGTTGCTACTTGTAACATTTTCTATTCTGAGATAGGGGAGCACCTTGCTCTGAAAACATAGACAGCCAGTGTTCTGATACTATGCAGAAGACAAGAAATTTAAGAAATGGATTTATGTCTTCATAAATGAGAAACACTAACCTTCAGGTGACACTAACTATCAAATGCTAAACCAAAACTTTTTTATTTTTATAACTGTTTTTTATTCATTGCTTATAAATATAATCTGGAAGGAAAAAAAAGTCATCTATAATCAAATTCAATATGCAACCCAATGTCATGCATTAGCCAGGAATATTTTGTTGCAAATCAAGTAATTTAGGAAATACGCATTCACTTCATGAAAGGTGTGTGTGTGTTTCTTTGGTTTCTTTTCACTATGACTTGTGGCACACTTTGTAGTTCCATCTGACTTGTGACTTCGACATTTCACACAGAACTGAGTGGTTCTGTTTTCATTCTGACGAGGGTTTTAAAACTTGCAACCTAAAATTTAAATTTCTGATGTTCATCAAGGTTAATAAATAGCTTCTTATAAATCAAGGATTAGGTTTGATTTTAAAGCACACAATTAAAACAAAATAATTTCAGAAATAAAATAGCGTGAATGTTTGAGGAGATAAATCCTTATTAAACATTTGCCAACACATACCAGTCAATGTTTTCTTACTTCTGCTAGTATGGAAAATATATATTTTTTTAAGTTCTCAAATTATTCTGATTTCCTAACTCATTCCAAATCTCCTCTTAAGTTGTTATTTCTATTTCTTGTTGCCCAAACCGCTTAAATAATGTTTTACTTTATATACAATAATGCTTCCACAGTGGCCTTTGGAGAATGCACCTTTAAAGTAAAAATCGTACAAGATAGTAGTTATAAGTGTCTATAACATGGCCGATGCTCTTTACAGTTAATGCTAATATTGGCCAGGGGTCAGCGGTAAGCAAGAGCAGAAAAGGTATGGATGATCTTAACTGAAGCTAAGAATGCAATAAGAAAACTAAATATACCTAATTAGAACAAAAGTACTCCACAGAAATTAGCCCTAGATGCAATCTTCATTAGCACTAAGACTGGCTTCCATAAAACAAACACCATTTTTCGTCATCACACCTCATGTATTCATCTACTTAAAGGTAGCATACAGCAGTTCTCTAAAGACCACATATTACACATGTGAACAGCAATCAGTTTTTATGACGATCGTTACTATGGTTTTACCACAGTCATTGACTTTTACCTAAAACGAAAGCCATTACTAATATAAATCAGTAAACACAGACATTAAGAAGTGAAAAAATTCTTGTAATCCTTAAGCGCTACACAGTGAGATTGATGTCGCCATCATTTTGAAAGTGATCAAAACTTCTCTTTCCAATTACATAATGACCTCACAAAAAATAACTAGAAAAAATAGAGGTTCCCTAATAATATTTAATATGCCTTCCACTAGAAAAGAATTTCATCCAAAGCCCCAGTTCACAAAATTCCCCAAATCAACCGGCAGCCAACTCATTTTGCAGCCGAGGGCAGTATCTGCCCTACAAATTCTTAAGATGGCTGATGCAAACAGCACCTCATAACTACATAAAAATGGTTGCTCAGATTAAATTATTCAAATGTAGTTTCAAAATAACCTGCTCAAATTTCAGCGCATTAAAGATGGACCTGCAAGGCATTTGCCATGTTACACTTGGTTCCAGCAGAATTTCAGCATGAACCCCAAATCATCCTTATAAAGAAAGACTGAAACATAAGCACGCAAACATCAAACCCTATGGGCACATTCACTGGCCTTGGACCTGGTCCCTGAACACTGATCTGTCACCAATGCAAAACAAGGCAGAGCCATTAGGTGCTTCTTGATGTCTCCATCCTGGACTGCAAGCAGAAGGGCCATCTCTAAAAAGCCCAGCCTTATCTTTTAAAATAAGATATTCCAGAGATGGAATTTTCAAAATGGGGGATGGATTTATAGGGTAAATTACTTACTATATGAGGTAATTAAAATATAATTTAAACAATCATTTTCACAAGATGGTATTTTAGTTTCAATCTGGCAACATTTCATAATCAGACACCCATCTACAAAGATTTTTCTGTGAATATAAAGTTTCTAGGTTTCTTCTACTTAAAAGTGAATGATAGGAAAATGCAGGGTGATTACAACACTAAAGCAATTTTAATAAATTTAATATGCAGCCTAATTTCAAGAAACAAGACATTGGCTCGGTAAAAAGCAAGTCAGATGTTTCCAATTTATTAATGATTGGCCAAATTGGATTTTTTGGTAAATAAACTTTAGATTTCAAGTAGTTTTTCTCTGTTGTTTTATATTTATGTTGAGGAATAAAGAAAAATTTTAAGTAATGATGTACATAAACTGCCAATCATATTTAATATTAGCTGAGATAATTCGCAAAACAAAATAAAGAATAACAATATGAAATATTTTCATTTTCAATAGTTGGAAACTGTTAGTAGTTGAAAGCTATATAAAATATCAGATTAAAGCTAAAAATTGAATAAGTGCTGCTTTAGTATTCCACCAGTCAAAAATAGGGAACCATTTTGTTCTGAAACATGATACCAGCGTTCTTTAGTGTCAAACTTGAATTTTCACTATTCTTTATATTTTGTAATTCAGTCTTCAAAATAATAAATATTTAACTGCTATTTACATTCATTTACATCCATCACCGGTTGTTTCTCTTACCACATTTTAATAAGTTTACACAACTCAACTAATACAGCAGCGCTGGAAAACTTCCGTTCCACACGATAAATTTTGCTGTACTTATGTGTATTTATCTAGTTTCCTCAGTTTCGCAGAAACGCTCATCATTCGCTTTCCTACACTTTTTAAACCAGTTTTGAGGGCTTCATTACAAGCTGAGTGAACTCTTAGGAGAATAAAGATCCTTCAAATAAACCAACATTCTAGGCCTTAAACTGTCAAATAAAATCTCAAAAGAACAAAACAAAGCATCACCGTTTTGCTTTAATGTCCCCCAAATGGGCTGAAAGAGCTTCTCAGAGCCTATTACCACCCCAACCTACTCACGCATTGGCAAGGCCGACTTTGAAAATTCACGACCCAAGTCGCACCCGAGTCACAAGGTGGTAACATTAAGGGAAAACGGTTACGCAGCTGAGAACTCTTGGAAAGGGCCGTCTTGAAAAGTGTACACTTTCAGGACAAAGCAAAATACATCGTTTACAAACTCTCACCTTCTTTTTCACCCCCATGTCACTAGTTGACATCAGAGACACCGTTAAGGGTGGTTTCGTTCTTGGCGACATTTCACTTACACACCCTCACGCGCGCACACACTCACGCACGACTCGCCATACATTCCAGCGGCCTCTTGGCACCAGAAAGATGAAATACAGTCTCTGGGCCATTTTTCCCCAATTTGAGCTATTTTTAGTTCAACATACCCAGTAACATCCCTGAAAAGAAGAAAAAGGAGATAAGGAAAAAGGAAATGATTTCCCCCAAATAACTTCGCTCCCCTCTCCCCAACCTCACAAACAGCCAGAGTGACAGCGACTCTGCCCAGAGACGGAGCGAGAAAACTTTCAACGCCGGGAAGCCGAGCGAAGTTTAGCTGGGACTGGAGATGGAGCCACAAAGGGGGCACCCGGGGAGTGTCCCCAAGCGCACCCCCTTGATTCCTGCTCCCTTTTCCCTCCTCTTACTTTTGGATGATCTGGGGTAAGGCGGCTGGGGGTGGTGGCGGCGGCGGCGGCGGCGGCTGCATCCCTCGCGGGCCCGGGGGTGCCGGGGACGCCTGGGCACCGGACACACTGCAGGCATCTCTGTCGGGTTGCTCCGGACCGCTGGGGTCCGCGTCCTGGCTCATGGCTGCTGCCAGCACCATGCGGGGCGAGACCGGCCCAGGATCGCGGCGAGAGAACGCACCGGAGGGGCGGTCCCGAGGCACGGGCGCTCACTGGCCGGGGTCCCCGTGCCCAGTCCCCTTGTCCTTCCTGGCGGCGCGGGGAGGAGACGCGAGGGGCGGGGAGGAGGCAGTCCCGGCGGCGCCGCCTCCTCCTCCTCCCGCCGCTCCTGCTCGTCCGGCCCGGCCACGCGGGGGCTGGGGCCAGGGGGCGTCTCCCGGGCGGCTGGAGCTGCTCTGCGGCTGTGGGCTGCTCGGAGCCTGCGTGGTCCGGGGAGCTCTGCCCACTGACCCTGGGTGCAGCAAGCGGGGAGGGAGCTCGGCGTGTGCCACCCGCCACCGTGCGCCCTCCCGGTCCCGAGCAGGGCGCTCCACAGCAGGACACAGCGCGTGAAGAGGCGAGACACACTCCAGCCAGCGGCCCGCCGCTGTGATCTCGCTTCTCCCGGGATCCCGGAGGCCTCCCGCTGTTCCCGGGGTCTGCGCGCGCGCCGAGCGGGGCGAACAGAGCGCGCCCCGGACGTCCGCGCGCATCGCCGGTGCGAAGTGCGCTGAGCTTGGCATCTTCCCGCGGCTGGAGCTCGGCCAGCGCCACTGGAGCCGGAGCGACCTGACCCTGCGAGGGGGAAAAGTTTGAACCCTCCCCCAGGTCGGTGGGACTTGAAGGCCGTGGGGCTCTCCAAACCGGCAGTTCCAGCTGCTGATTTCAGGAGTCCCCAGAAGCAGCCGGTGGGGCCGCCGGGGATTTCTCGTTTCCTTTTCTCATCAATTAAAAGGCCCCGCCACGACCCGGAGAGCGCAAAGACAAAACCAAGCAGAAGTCTTATTCTTGTTATTTATTGGCCATATCTCAGTGGAAATGTAAAAGATGAAAAAGAGAGAGTTCTCCGACGACGTCCGGCCGGCCATCACCGCCTCTGAAGCTCTGTTAACTGCCCAGGTACCCGCGTGCGCCCGTGCTCCTGTGCAGCCGGTTCACAGCTGTGGACATCCTGCGCCTTTGAAGGCTGAGTAGCCACCCCGCAAGGTGCGCTTAATGTCCTGGCGCGCGGGTACGAGTTTGAGAGGTACCTGATGCAGCAGAAATGTAGGAGCTGGGCAAAGCCCAGGGAAAGTGGTTTCCCAGTAGACCTTACCGGCCATCGGCGCATAGGAGTTTCTAATCCTGACCCCCAGAAGCGGAGAAAATCGTGCCTTGGGTGCCTTGGATGCCAGAGCGCACGCCAGGCTGCTCCACGGCCTGGAGAGGAGTTGACTGAGGGTCTCAAGCCGACCCGCCTTCCTCCTGAAACCAGGCGGAGGAACAGATAAATTCTCTGAGATCGGAATTCCTGAAAAATGCTTTACTCTCCCCGACTGAGTTTCCAGCCGTAGGAAACTATTCCTGCGCCTGCGCCTCCCTTGATTTCTGCCATCCTACCTGGGGAGTGTCTCTCTCTCCTTCCTTCCCTCTCCCTTTTCTTCCCCCTTCTCTTCCTCCTCTGTCATAAAATAATATTAACAATTCCTTATATTCATAAAGATCAGATCACCACAGATTGCAAAATTTAGTCTCATTAAAAAAAAAAACAGGTAAAGAGGTACTGGTTGTTGTCCCCATTTCACAAATGAGGAGGAGTTGGGGTGATTTGTCTGAGGATACGCGGGCAGGTAAGAGGTGGTGGGAACAAGAGTCCTGTCCGGTTCTCTGAATGGTTCGTTCATCATCTTTAGTTTCTATCATGAGACTGGTGAGGTCGTTTCCTTAAAACTCCATCTTCCAGCCACACCCTCACCCCCAGACTTCCTTGGTGAAAGGAAATTACCTAAAATTAACATTGTAACTCTCCCAGAAATTATAACGAAAACTTTTTATATGTTTTCATTGAAATCTCCTCCTAAGAATCTTCCAAAACGTTGGTGGAAAGGGCCTTGTAGTCAAAAGGACACACTTGTTTTTGAATCCAGACTCTGCAATTTACTGGTGGAGTGACTCAACCTCTCTGAGTGTCAGTTACCAAATATGTAAATTGGAAGTGAGGAGACCCTGGCTTGCAGAGTTGATGTTAGGGTTAGGGATAAGGTATCTTGCATATTTGATGAGACAGTGTTCAATCTGGCATTTATTACAAACATAATTCTTTATATTCCACCCTTGTAAGCCAAACAGAACAACAAATCTGAAACCCCAGGAAGCTAAGTGCCTACAAGTCACAATATTTACACAATTAAGTCTATCCCCATAACATTTTTACTGGCAAAAAAGAAGACCATATTATACCAATGCAGCTTTCTGCATCTCAAAAACAATATACTAGCATATCAGACAAAATAAGAAACAATGAGTTAATCTAGGTATTCACTGGACTTTTCTTGCTTCCTTTCTGTAAATTTGAAATTTTCAAAATTAAAAAAAAATTGGAGAAAAATGAATGATTCACAAGGTGTTTTTCAGAAACCCATTTCTGTGATTATAGCTTAATATTTGCAATTCATGTGTTATGTATCGATAATAACCAAAAGTGGAATTAGAGCCGATGCAAAGGTAGAGGGCAATACTGCAGCAAAAACTAGTTCATGTCCTACCTCAGATCCCCACAAAAATGTTTTCCAGGATGACATTGAAAAAGCACTTCCATTTTGCAAGTCAAAAAGTATTAAAAAGTTCCAATGGAAAAATATTTTTAAATTTATGTTTTCTCACTTCTTTCCAGGAAGAAAGCATGAAGACCCCAGCTGGGGTTGCCACCCTTGCTTGCGTCTGCGTCTGCGCTGTGCCCTCACTGCCCTCCCTGAAGGGTATGCTGCACAGTGACTGAAGCCAGAGAAAGGCTGTGTGAGTCACAGGACTTGACAAATGGGGAGTGTGATTCCAAGGTGAGGGCTGGTAACATCTCTCTTTGTTCCGCTCTGCAGAAGCATCCTGTCCCTCCTTGACCTACAAGCAAAGTATCATCAGGCAGTGAGGCTATATTGTTGTTTATGAATACACTGAACATTTAACAAGAGTCACCTGCTAAGTACTTTAATAGATTATTTTACTTTATACTCACAGTAACCCCATGAGGTAGCTACTTTTAATCTGTGCTTTATGATTGAGGAAGCTGAGGCTCAGATAGCTGTAAGAATTTATTCGAGGTCACCTGGCTTTTAAAGGGCAGAAGCAGGACTGCAGATAGTTCAGTCTGTCCCCAAAACTCACCCCTCACCCTTCTCTACACTGCCTCAGTGACAGAAATGGAGCTGAGACCCCACTTACCCTGTTTTGTTGTGATGCTGCTGTGGATATAAAATGCCATCTGCATTGTGATGCAACTCTGCCACTCATATCTGTCCACATCAGTAAATTAATAGGAGATATCTAAATTGACACCCTGCAAATAAGAAAATTCAAAGAAATAAAGCAACTGGTAGGAGGTGGTGGGAAGGAGTAGCAAATAGAATCTATGTCTCTATTACACTAGGGTCATCCTCAAACTTGTGGAGGACTCTGGCACTCCAACTTATTTTATAATATTAGTAACTATTATGTAAATGCTTGCTGGGTTCCAGGCACTGATTCTACGAGCTTTCTCATGCCTTAATTTACTATCATCATTTTGCAGAGAAGCTTGAAGAACCTGCTGAAGGTCGCTGGGATAATGAACAGCAGAGCTGAGGTTCAGACACTGGTCTGAATCACTGTGACCCTCTGTCCTCTATTCAAAGGGGAAATAGCTCACCTCTCAGGGTGATTGTGAGCATTCATCTCTGCACATGAGATCATTTCATATATGCTGCTATTCCACATATGTATACTATTATTGTTATTTATTTAAATAACAGTTTACTTAGTAGATTGTAACGTTTCATGACACAGACATTCTCATATACTGTGGGTGAGTGTCAGTTGATGCAACCTCTTTGGAAGTGAATTTGAACCGTCTATTAAAATTGCAAAAAGGGAAACTGACTTAGCAGTTACCCTTCTAGGAATTTATCCTATGAGTTTATTTGTAGTCATAATCAAAGATGCATGTACAGGGAGTTTCTTGTGGCGTTGTTCATGATAGCAAAAACTAGAAACAAAGTGCTGAGCAGTGTGGACTGCTTACATACAGATGGTCCTACATGTAAGAGAATGCAATGTAGCCCTTAAAAAGAAGGAGGTAGATCTACACGTACTGCTAGGGAAAGATTCCCAAGATACATTATTAAGTACAAAATGCAAGTTCTTTGAAAGTATTGTAGTATGACTAAATTTGCATGAATTCAAACAGCATAGAACTTTTCTGGAAAAATTATACAAGTAATTGTTAACAGTAAGTACCTCTGGAAATTGGTATAGGGCAGGATCCTTTTCCTTTTATGACCTTTTATATTATTTGAATATTTGAAATGAAATTTTATTGAAGTATATACACTATTTGAATTTTTTACTACGAATATATGTCATTTTTTATTAACTAATGATAAACCTTAATGATTTCTCTTTTTCAACTAGTAATCATTAATAACAACACTTAATGCATTAATAAGATGTCTACTTTTAAAGCAAAAATTTATCTGAAAGAATGAAGGAGAAACACACTGGATAATGTATTGTCCAAACTTATACCCTATCCTTTTGATATCCTAACAACCCCAATAGAGACAGTTAAATAATTAGATCATTAAGTTGCCAGCAGTCATGTTGATACAGTTATAATCTACTAGTTTGACAATTATGGATACTTAGGAAAAAGCCTATGATATCGTCTTAGCCATAATATATTAACTATTATCTGGGCGTTAATAATAACAGTTACCATTTCTTGAGGGTTACTCTGCCAGGCTGTCTTGAGCACATAATATTTCTCATTTAGTCCTCACAATCTCTTTATTAGGTGGTTGTTTTTATGCTCATTTTATAGATAAGAAAACTGAGGCTCCATGAAGTTCAGCCACCTGGCCAGGTAGTAAGTGGAGGAGCCAGGGATCTAACTCCAGTCTCTCTTACTCCTAGAGTTGAGCTTTTAACTACTCTGAGTGGCATTTCTTGGTGTTGAGGCTTTTGAGACTGGACACTCCTCCACTAAATCCTTGAGGTTTGACCCTCTCTGCTGTCTCCAATATCCCATCCTTTGGTTTCCCATCTCTGCACACTCCCTGGCTTCTCTTTTCAACCCCCCTGGGGTGAGCTTTAACTATCTGCTGGTCCCTCTTTCAGGCCAGTGTATAATTTTTTTTTACTTAAACTCTGCGGAATACCTGTAGATGCTTGAAAACAGTCATAAAATAAAATCCTGTCCTAGCTTCACAAAGGACCGTCTCTCTCTGAAAACCCAGGAGAGACAGTGGGTGAAGGATGCTGTTTAAAAATAATATGGTTACTCATGGAACTGGATGCACATCTGAATTTGAAGGAGACTGTCAGGGAACTTTAGCTGAGGAAAAGTGAGGACATGACCCATGAGTCTCTTTTCTGCCCAACAACTCACTGAGAACGTCCCTCATTGGCTGCAGGGAAAGGCTTAGCCTCTAACTCTTTGGTCGGGAATTTATCAGCCAGTCCCCTTGACCCCTGATAAGCCCCACAAGTATTGTACTGGAGTCAGAGCAACAGTGGGTTAGGAGTCAGAAAATTCAGGTTCTGGACCATTTGCTACATCCAATGTCCCTGAACAGGAAAGCAGTTATCCCAAACCAGGAGTGACATCAGCATCTTTGCCTCCCCTAAACGCATCACTGCCCCAACCCTGGCTGGCTATAGCTCTGTTCTTCTACCTTGTTCAGTACTTGATGACAAACCAACAACTGCCGATTGAGTCCAAAATCCCAAGGGCCCAGAGCAGGACAAGACAGGGTTGCCTGGGCATGGCTTCCTGGAACAGTGGAGTTTTGAGCTATGCTTCAAAGGAGCCAGAGAGTGACTGTCTCTCATGTGCTGTTTCTAAGAGAAAGCAAGGTAGTTTCCAATCGGTTACTGAGGGTTGTAAAACAAGTTGCAGCTGCATATTTTTTGGAGGGGGGATGGTAAAGGATGGAGGTATGAAACTAACGTGGGAGAAACGTTAGCCGGGAGCTAATTGCATGATTTAAGTTCCATGGGGCTCTGCACCCCCTGTGGTGACCCAGCTTCCACACTACCAGCTTAATCCCTGGGGAATGTCACTGTCATTCAGAGGCCTGCGGTGTGACTCCAGGCCCCAGCCAAGCAAAACAGCCCTTCTCAGAGGCAGGGGATTCCTTTATCCAGCCCCTCCCCACAGTCGCCTCCTCTGTCTTTTCTTATCACCCAGCCTGTCTGTGTGTCAGGCCAGCTGGTCAGAGAATAAACATCTCAGGCAGTTTGCCCACCAGCTCTGGGATCAGGTGATCATTCTGGAAGACAACACCGGAGGCCTTTACGTGCCAGAGTGACGCCAGGAACAGTGAGAGCCTGCGATGTGCTGACCTCATTGAGTGGGCACCCATGCAGCTGGCCGGGAGTGAGTAGACAGTGCCATTCCTGGTATGGCCCCTTTGGTCATCGCAGGGCCGCCCCATGCAGGAGACCCTGCCCAGCTCTCTCTCAGCACAGATGCTGGAGTCAGAATGGCTGGATTAGAAACTCAGCCCCATGGTCTGCCAGCTGTGTGACATGCTGCAAGTTATTCCATCCCTCTGAGTCTCAGTGTCCCCAGTCTGAAAATGAGAATAACAGTGCCCACATCATAAGGTTACTGTGAGGATTCAGTGTAAAGCACTTAGGCCCATGTCGTCTGGCATGTGATTGGGGCTCAGTAAACTGTCATTAGCTGTTTTTATGATGATTACTGGACTTCCCATGGGAGAAGTTCAGCAATCAGGATAGGTGGTCTTCTCTTGAAAGGGGGAGGGTTGTCAGTCACCTTCTGTGCGTTTAAGTCCCAGGGAGAAAAGACTAAATCGTAAGAACCATCTGGAAGATAAACAGGAAAAAAGGGGATATTGTCAGAAGAACACACTGTGAGGAACTCACAGACTTGGGTTTGGGTCCTGGTTCTGCCCTTTGCCAGGCAGTGACCATAAGCATGTTACATAAACTCTGCCCTCAGTTTCCTCATCCACAAGATGGGGATGACAAATCTCTCTTCCCTGTTGTTGTGAGGGCTGAGCACAAGGCTGGCACCCAGGGTCACCTCTGCACATGTGGCTGTAATGATGTCCTTGTGCTTGCTCAGTCACACGACACTGGTCAGTTCAGAAAACCTGAATATCCAGTGAGAGCAGGATACCCAAGCGAGCAGAGGGGGTGACAGCTGTGATTCTGTTTGGATTTTGCAGGTGGAGGATTCAGTGGGGGAGGGGCATTGCCTGCTCCTCAGAATGTTTCCCTGAGGAACTTGACTTCTGATGATTTAAAGAATCTCAAGGAAGTCCTGTTGGTATGGGGGAGGGGCGAGGGGTTTTTCGGATACATTATATTTGTACATATTTATGGGTTATGTGTGAAATTTTGTTCCATGCATAAAACGTGTAATGATCAAGCCAGGGTATTTAGGGTGTCCATCACCTGAGTGTTCATCATTTCTGTGTGGTGGGTATATTTCAAGTCCTCTCTTCTAGCTATTTTGAAAAACGCAAAACATCGTTAACTATAATCACCCTACTCTGCTATCAAACATTAGAACTTAGTCCTTCTGACTGTATGTTTATTGTTTATACCCATTAACCAGCCTCTCTTCATCCTCCCCACCCCCGTAAGGGTTTTAACATGTGCCTGCTTCACGCTCCTCCTCTCTCCCCAGGAACCCCCCAAGGAAGAGTAAATAAGCACGTCTCAACTGTCTAAGGGTTGAACTGTGTCCCCCAAAAAATTGTGTTGAAGTCCTAACCCCAGCTACCTGTGAATGTGACCTTATTTGGAAATAGGGCCTTTGCAGATGTAGTCAAGTTAAGATGTGGTTGTCAGGGTGGGCCCTAATCCAATATGCCTGGTGTCTCACAAGAAGAGGGAAATTTAGACAGAGATACAGTGACAGTGCCAGTGACCATGGAGGCGAGGCTGGAGCCGTGCAGCTGCAAGCCAAGGAGTGCCAAAGATTGACAGCCACCACGGGAAGCCAGGAAGGGGCAAGGAGGGGTTCTACCAAGAGTCCCGCAGGAGCATGGCCCGCCAGCCCCTGGGTTTCTGACTTCTAGCCTTCAGAACTGTGAGACAATACATTTCTGCTGTTTGAAGCCACCTAGTTTGCGGTGCTTTGTTTCAGCATCTCTGGGAAACTGATACAGGGAGGAGAGAGACTGGGAAGAGGCAGGAGCTGAGGGGTTTGTTTGCTTGATCTGAGAGCCCACAAAGCTAGATGAAGGATGGCACAGCCAGACAGGGCTCCAGGGCCCCTCACCCTGTCCCCATCCTGTGAGGGCTTGAGCTCCCAGGGCCACCAAGCTTCCTTCCGAGGAAGATGAAATATTTGGACCAAGTGAGAAACAGAGACAGGGAAAGGAGCTGGGAGACAAGGATCCATGGTCCAAGAAGGAGAGATTCTGCCATCCAAGCCTCTGCAGCCTCACCCTGGTCCAGGCCTGCAGGCTGGACTCCTCTCTGCTGGGAAAATGCCTCTGCATTCCTCCTCCCCGCTCCCCACCCTTGGCCCCCTGCCACCCCTACCCCAACCCCCACCCCATCATCCCTCACTTCCTCTTGTCTGCTGTGTATTGGGCTTATGGTTGGCATATCCCACTTGGCAGCTAATCATGAACTCCCTGGTAAATCACACACATTTTCATTCAATAATGTGATCCCTTTTTACTATTTCTTGATTTAATTTTTCTTATGTCATGCTTTGTTCTCCTACCTGTACCAGGAGTGCCTGGGTGGCAGGGACTGGGCATGGCTTTCTTGGTAGCTCTTTCAGCATTTTTGCATCTTTGATGCAACACAAGAATGTTGACAGTGGATGCCTGGAAATCTGGACTTGTTCTTAGCTCTGTCGTTGGTTTGCTTGTAGCAGTATAATTAGGGGCATGAGCTTGAGAATCAGACACACCCGAGTTCACATCCTAACTCTATCAATTAATAATGGTGTGAACTTGGGCAAGTTACCTAACTGCTATGTGCCTCAGTTTCCTTACTTGTAAAATGAGGTGCAGAGGTTGTGAGAGTCACAGTACTGTGTGTTTGGCAGTATGTCTTCAGAATTCACCTGTGGAATGAATAATTCATGTACGTGCTTAGCACCATGGCTGCCAAAGTTAGGTTTCCTAGGAAGCAGACACTGGCAGAGAGATGGGGTACAGGATTATTCGAGGGTCAGCACATATGGAATGGAAGGGAAAGAAACAGGATTGGGCAGAAGGAGAAATTGGGCAGTGATAGTCTCAATGGAGACCTCAGCCAACCCCAGGGAATTTCAGAAGCTGGGGTGACCCTTCAGAAGTGGCAAAATAGCTCTCAGCATTTCCTTGTCTACACCGTCCCAGGTCAAGCCTAATATAAAAATGCATATACCTCTCTTCCAATGGTCCTAACAATCCTTACATTTCTTAGGCTCTGATCGGGGCATGTACCTATTCATGAACCTATCTAGGGCCAGAAACTGTGATGATCCTCCTGGCTGAGCCTGAAGGACATGCTCACCCCTAGTGATGTCAACTCCACCTGAAGCATGCATCTTGAAAATTAGAGAGTTTGGGATTCCCAGAATGGAAAATCAAAACGTGCCAGGAATGAATGGGTCTGGACCTCAAAATCCTGCCAAACCTCTATTCTTCAGCTGAGAAAGGTGTCAGCATCCTCCCAGCCTTTGGTATGGCAGGTGCCTACTGAGCATAAGGGACATGGTGCAGGGCAATGCAAGAAGCATTTCAGGGTGACTGCACACACAAAAGTATTCAAAACATGTTTGCCGAAAAAGTTAAATAGATATTCTAAGGAAAATTAAACATCCATAGGGTGATCCACAAGCTGAGCTTTAAACTTTGCCTTAGAGAGGCTTCTGGGCTGCTGGAATGTTCTGTTCCTTGAACTAGATGGTGGTTTCATGGATGTGTTCACTCTGTGGAAATTCATCAAGCTGTACATTTATGATTTGTATCCTTTTCTGCATATATGTTACACTTTAATGAAAAGTTTCCTTAAAAATTTTTTTAAAAAGAAAAACTAAATCTCACATAGTCTAAGACATGAATAATAAAACTGCATTCTTCCCTCATGTTTTGGTCTTTTCTTTCTGTCCATATCTTGGACAAGCTACAACCTCTCCATTGCTGGGTGGTTATTACCCACAGAACTATGTCAAAAAAGGTGATTTTCATACAATGTAGTGTCCCCACTACCTCCCCAACACCAACAATTAAGATTTAGGTTTCTAAGTGTGTGTCATGAAGGTTATTACTGAAGTAACAGTTTTTTAAAATGTATGCTTCATATAAAGTTTTAAGGATTCAGATAACTTTTTTTTTGCTGAACTAGTTGAAAGTAAGTTGTAGGCACCATGACAGTTCACCCCTAAGTAGCAAGTATTTAAGTATTTCCAAAGAACAAGAATATTCTCCTCTGTAACCATAAGACTATTAAAATACCCAAGAAATTTCACATTGATTCAATAACATATAATTTCTGTTCATATGTAAATTTCCTCAGTTGTCTAACTAATATCCTTTATATTTGTTTTTTTCTTAAATCTAAGATCGAAGCCAATTTTATGCATTGCATTTGTTTGTTATTCTCTTTAGTCTGCTTTAATCTAGAATAGTTTCCATAATTTCTTTTTGTCATTCATGACATTGACATTTTTTGAGGAGTCCAAGTGAGTTGTTTTGTAGACTTCATATTCTGTATTTGTCTTATCATTTTCTTATTACTAGATTCAGGTTAAAAAATATTAGCAAAAAGACTACATAGGTAATGTTGTGTCTTTCCCATTCCTGACGTCAGGAGGACCATAATGCTGGTTTATTCCGGTATTGGTAGTGCTAAGTTGTCTCACTTGGTTAAAGCAGATCTTGTCTCTTTCCCTTCATAACTAGAAATAGTCTTTGTACTTACACTTCAAGATTCTGTAAGTATCCTATTCACCAACAGTTATTCACCCAATGCTTTTTGTATCCGTTAATGATCTTTTCCAGAATCATTTATCACAAAGGAAGGTATTCTAATTTTATTAATTCTTCAATATTTCTTGATTTCTTTTGTAAAGAAAGAACTTGCCCTTTTTTACACTTAGATGTTTGCACCACTTAGAGTTTATTCTGTTGTACAAAGTGAGGCATGGATCTGATTTTCTCTTTTTCCAAATGGTCATCAGTTGTCCCAACACTACTTATTAAAAGGATCAGCTTTTCTTCTAAGATTTGAGATACGATTTTTATCATATGCTAATTTTCCACATGTACTTAGGTCTAATTCTGGACTTTCTATTTTATCCTAATAGTCTGCCTGTTCATTTACTGGTTTTAATTATAGACCCTTTATAGTATCATTTAGTATTTGACAGACTTGTCTCTTCTCACAGCTCTTCTTTTGTGGAGTTTTCATAGCTTTCTTCTGTGGTTTTTTTCCCCCCATATGTGCTCTGCAATCAATTTCTCTAGGAAAAAAAGTGGTGTTTTTCTTTGATGGGAGACTTTTTATTACTGCTTCTATCTTGTTACTTGTTTTTGGTTTATTCAGGCTTTGGATTAGCATCATGTTACCATCGTCTGTTATCTCGAGGAGAATGAGATCTTTACGATGCTGAGTTGTCTCATCAAAGAACAAGGAATGTCTTTTGTTTTGTTCAAGTCTACCTTTATGCCTTTTGGGGGTGTTTTAAAGTTCTCCTCAAAGAAGTTTTGATGGTTTTAGTGGTATCAAATAAAACCTTTGACACTCCAGCGGATCAAAGCAAAAATTTTATTACAGAAAAAGTAATACCAGAAGGGAGGACAGAGCCAAGCACATTACCACACTGACAACCAGGTGTCAGACTCGCAGGCCAGAGGGACAAGAGACAGGGAGCCAAATGGATATCCAGCCAAGCCAGAAGGTGACACCCATAGCACCTCTCCTGGGACTAAGCACTGACTGCATACAACTGGGGCTTGTAAGACCCTAGGGATTCCAAATTAGTTATATGGGTGGCTACTTTTAGAGCCAAACTTGCCTTTTATATACCATGTTTTCTTATTTATGACTATGTAACTCATTTATTAGATGCTTAGTGCCATGATAGTAAGTAAACAACTCCCTAACAGATTATGTTAGAATTCCTGCATAGTTCTCACATTTCAGTTTAGTTTGTTTCTAAATATTTTATGTTCTTTTGTTTTTATAATAAATAGGATTTTCTCTTTCCTTATCTTCTCAAACTGGTTATTGTTTATATAAATATAACATATATTTGCACATTTATATTTCTATATTATTCATCTATCTATATAAAATTGTGCATGTATACCTACAGAATTATTTTGCCAGTGTTAGTTTTATAATTACAACTTTTTTGAGTTTTTTGAGTTTTTTTGAGTTTTCCAGATATACTGTCATGTGATTCATAAATAGAAATAGTTTTACTTATTTCCTTTTCAATTCCTTATGCCTTTAATAGTTTTCTCTTTTCTGGCTGCATTGTTTAATATCTCTAATATTATGTTAAATAATAGGAGACACACTGGACATCCTGGCCTTATTCCTGACCCCACGTGCTTGTCAATTAAGTGAGATGCTAACTTTCCTGATATATATATTTATTATACACACATATGTTTATATGTACATTTATTATATTAAAATGAATTCTTTAATTCCTATTTTTTATTTAATGTTTTGATCATGAATAGGTATTTAATTTTATCAAAAGCTTTTTCTATAGTCATATCATATAATTTTTTCATATATTCATCATTATGGAGAATTACATTAATGAATAATATCAAACCATGCTTGCATTCCTAGAATAAATCCCACCTGATCATGATATATTATTTTTTGACATCCTGTCAAAGTCATTTGCTAATATTTATTTTATATTTTTGCATAAATATTTATAAGTAAAAATGATCAACATATTTTCTTTTTATGTGTTTACTATATTTAGGTATGAATGCTATATTTACTTCATTTAAAAGTGTAGAAGTTTTCTTTCTTTTTCTATGCTCTAGTATTATCTGGTCTCTGAAGGACGGGAAGAATTCCCCTGTGAAATCATCTGATCCTGTTGCTTAGTCCGTGTATGTGTGCAACAGAGAGAGGAAAAAAAACTTTGGTAACTTTTTCTGTTTCTTCTATGGAATTGGTTCTCAAATAAGTAGCCTGAGGACCCCCAGGGGTTCCTATAACCCATTTGGGGTGACTGAAAAGTTCTCCTTTACAACTACATGTCTACATGAGGTTAAATTTTTTTTATATTCTTCAAATCAAGCAACATATAGCAAGAGATTGAATGCAGAAGCAGATGTGAGAGTCCATCTGTCTTCTACTAAGCCAAATATTGAAATGATGCTATTTTTGTCCCTAAATGTTTTTATGGAAAATACAGCTATTTTTCATTAAAAAGTTGCTATTTGTATTAACATGTAATGGGTTTATTTGTTTTTAAAAATAAATTGATAAATATTATTTTATTGTTCTCTCTTTTAATGTTTAATATGGTAAGTAATAATAAATATAATGCACATAAAAGCTCTTTGGGTGTCTTCAAACATTTTAAAGAGTGTAAAAGAGTCCTGAGATAAAAAAAAAAAAAAAACCAGAAGACTGTTCTATGGGAATTGTTCTGTTTGACTTTTCTATCTTTACTATGGACAATTTTGATAAATTGTATTTTCTAGGAAATTATGGATTTTATCTAATTCTTCAAGTCTATTCACAAAGAGATGCAAAATAGTCTTTTTGTAAAATTTCCTCTTTTCAGTGGTTTTTTTGTTCCTCTCACTTATTTTGTGTATTTTCCCGTCTCCTTTTTTTCTCATTAGGTTAACTAGTGGTTTATATATTTTGTTGATTTTTCAAAGAACTGGCATTTGGATATGTTTATTATATCTGCTGTTTTTCTACTTTTTAACTCATTAATTTCTGCTTTAATAGTTCTACTTTTGTATCTTGGGAAAAGCCTACTCTAACCTATTTGGACTATTAAAAATAGTTTTCATTCATATGGAGCAGTCAGCAGTACACATCTATGGTCTTGCCCAGAGCTATGTTAACTCCCCATCATCTGTCATAAAATAGTCCAAAGGGACCTGGACAGGCTGGACATCCTTCAGCATATCACAATTGTCCCCTATTTTGATAACATCATGTTAACAATACTGGATGAGCAAGAAATATATTGGAGGCCTCTTCCTGCTGAGGGTGAGAAATTAAACCTTACAAAGATTCAGGGGCTTAGCCATATGAATGAATTAATAAGAACCTAGTGGTCCCGAGCCTTCCATTCCCTCCAAAGTAAAAGGTAAATTATTGCATCTTGCATCATCTATCACCAAAAAGGAAACACAATACTTGCTTGCCCTCTTTGAGTTCTGGAGGCAGCATATTTACTTGACACCTGAGATAGTGCTCTGGTCCATCTATCAAGTGACATGAAAGGCTGCCAGCTTTGAATGAGGCACTGATAGGAAAGGATTCTGCAGAAAGTCCATGTGACACAGAAGACCCTAGGGTATCAGAGGGATTTACGGAAGGAAAGTCACTGTTGAATTGCTTATAAGCCCCAGGAAGAGAATCACAATGGAGTGCTCTGGAGTAAGCCATGACATATGGAGCAGAGAATTACACCATTTGAAAAGTAGCCCCTGGTAGAGACAAAGCCTCTGATCTTGCTGACCCATGGAACATCAAGTGACTATGTGGCCAGAGCTGCTATATTTCTATTGTTGTATAACAAATTATCGCAAATATAAGGGCTTAAAGGAACACAAATTTATTAGCTCACAGTTATGTAGGTCTGAAGTCCAGAATGGCTCAACTGGGTTCTCTGCTTCGGGTGTCACAAGGCTAAAATCGAGGTGTTGTCCAGGCTGGGCTCTACCTGGAGGCTCTAGGTGAGAATCTGCTTCCAACTTCATTCAGACTGTTGGTTAAATTGAGTTCCTGGTGGTTGTAAGACCGAAGTCCCTGTTTTCTTGTTGACTATGAACAGAGGGCCTCTCTCATCTCCTTAAAAGCACTGCATTTCTTCTCAGGTGGCCCCCACCATCTTCAAGCCAGCAACAATGCATCAAATTCCCCTTGTATTTCAAAGAGACTTGAACCCACCACTAGCACCTTTAGGGTAAAGCTAGTACACTCTTTCACTGCTCTTAACAGTCTAAATGATGTAACTCTTGTGGTTAGAGAATTGGTTCCTTCTATGTTTATTAGCAGACTGAGCTTGAGCAAGTTATTTAATCTCCCTAGTTTAGTTCCTGACCTAAAAAAATGAAGGTAACTATACCACCCTATAGGGCTGCTGTAAACATTGATGAAATGACACTTGTAAAATACCTGACATATGGAGATGCTCAGTTAATGAAAACTGTCAACACTAGCACCTCCACCACAACCATCATCATCAACATCATAATCATAAGGACAACAAAGACATTACCATTGCTGTTTTAGGCCTCTTTGGCCTAGGGGATGACAAACAAGGCTTTGATAAAATAACCATGGAATGAAAATAGTTTGGGGCTCCAAATCCTAATTTATCTGAACCCCTGAGATCCCTGGAGTCCCAAATTTCATCAAAGCATCATGGGTGGCTTGTGTTTGGTGGCCTTCTGTCCTAGTCTGTTTTTTGTTGCTTATAACAGAATACCTGGAAACTGGGCAATTTATAAAGAAAAGGAATTTATTTCTTATAGTTATGGCAGCTAAGTCCAAGGTCAAGGGGCCACATCTGGTGAGGGCCTTGTTAGTGGGGACTCTCTGCAGAGTCCGTAGGTAGCACAGGGCATCACATGGTGAGGGGGCTGAACGTGCTAGCTCAGGTCTCTCTTTCTCTTCTTATAAAGCCACCAGTCCCACTTCCATGATAACCTATTAATCCATTAACCCATTAATCTATTAATCCATGAATGGACTAATCCATTGGTGAGGGCAGAGTCCTCATGACCCAATCACCTCTTAAAGGCCCCACCTCTTAATACTGCCACGTTGGGGATTACATTTCAACATGACTTTTGGAGGGGGACAAATATTCAAACCATAGCACCATCATAGGTTTTCTACATGGTAAATTGGTGGCCATTCAAATCATTCTACTCTTCCTGGAGTGAGCTTCCTTGGTCTTAATTGACAGCTGTTCTTCTGACATTGTTGGGATGGAGTAGGCCTCTTTCTTTGTGTTCCCACAGCATCCAGAACCACCCTCATCGCCACCTGTCTTGTAATTGCCTCTTAGGGCTACATCCCTTGTAACACTGTGAGCTGCTCTGTGAAGGCAGAGTATTTTTGTCTTACTCACCATTGTATCCCCTAGATATAACACAGCACCTGACAGCCTAGCAGGTGCTAATTAAACATTTGTTCAGTAAATGAATGAATAAATGCCCCCCAGCTCTTTTAAACATCATACCTAACAAGGGAAAAGACATTAAGTGAATTAGGAGCATTATTAGTATGTAGCGATTAAAAACAATAATCATAAACATTATGTGGAAACTTAAGAAAGTAAGTATGTGAGAATGTTTAGTGATAGACAAGTTACTTAAATTTCTTTTGGCCTAATCTGGAAAATGGGGCTATTAACATCTACCATATTGGTTTGTTGTGATGATTAAGTGAGAGAAAATAGGTAAGACGTTTAGCACAGCATCCACCATAAACATGTGTTTGATGAATGGTGGCCATTTTGTCATCGTTTACAATAATAGTCAGTGAAAGAAAAAAAAACAGAATAAAAATAATTCTTTTAGGGCTGTTGGAATTATGACTACAACAGATTTTTAACCATTTCTTTTAATGTAGCTAAGCAATGTTATTTTATTTTTTCTATAATTTCAAATGTTTTGTGATTAAAGTAAAAGTGACCTGGGTTTACTACCAGTTCTCTGAGCCTCATTAATAAAGTAAAAATAAGTATTAATCCTTACTTGCTTTCTAGGGATTCAGTGAATCAAATGAATTTCCAAAGGTGAAAGTGCCTTGAATGTAGTCACCTACTTTTTTTCTAGTTCTTTCTTCCTGCCTTTATTACCCCCCACCCCACCCCACCCTGTGTCTTTGTGAGGGGTGTCCCGGCCATAGAGAGATCCTGCACAAAAAGGGAATCAGTAATTCAAGTGAAAGCTGGTGTGGGGCTGCCCATGACCTCAGAGAGTTGGGGTGGCCCAACTGGAGGGGAGCAGGGGGGCAAGCTGGGGGGGTGGTACCCACAAGAGAACCTGGAGATGACTGGGGAGTGGACACAAACCCATCATGCTGCATCCTGGGCTTGGAAGGGCTCAAGAAAATGACATGAACATCCAGGAACATAAAAAAAATAAGCCCCAGGAGAGCATCCTCAGAGCCTTACCAGGGCTCAGCCGAGGACTTTCTTTGCTCAAAACCCCATCTAGCCAAAGCAATCTTAAGCAAAAAGAACAGATTGGGAGGCATCAATCTACCAGACTTCAAGCTATGCCACAAGACTATAGTAACCAAAACAGCATGGTACTGGCACAAGAACAGAGACATAGACCAATGCAATAGGACTGAGAACCCAAATATAAAACCAACCTCATACGGTCATCTGGTCTTTGACAAAGTAGACAAAAACATATACTGGGGAAAAGAATCCCTATTCAATAAATAGTGCTGGGAAAACTGGATAGCCACATGTAGAAGACTGAAACAGGATCCACACCTCTCACCTCTCATAAAAATCAACTCACGATGGATAACAGACTTAAACCTAAGATGTGAAACCATAAGAATTCTAGAAGAAAATGTTGGAAAAACTCTTATAGATATTGGCCTAGGAAAAGAATTTATGAAGAAGACCCCAAAAGCAATTACAGCAGAAACAAAAATAAATAAATCAGACCTGATCAAATTAAAAAGCTTCTGCACAGCCAAGGAAGCTATCACTAGAGTGAACAGACAACCTACAGAATGGGAGAAAATATTTGCATGCTACATATCTGATAAAGGGCTGATAACCAGAATCTATACAGAACTTACGAAAATCAACAAGAAAAAAATCAAACAACCCCATTAAAAAGTAGGCAAAGGACATGAACAGAAACTTTTCAAAAGAAGACAGAATAATGGCCGGCAAACATATAAAAAATTGCTCAACTTCTCTAATCATCAGGGAAATGCAAATTAAAACCACAATGAGATATCACTTAACTCCAGTGAGATTGGCTCATATCAAAAAGTCCCAAAACAACAAATGTTGGCATGGATGCAGAGAGATAGGTATACTCATACACTGCTGGTGGGACTGCAAATTAGTACAACCTCTATGGAAAGTCATATGGAGATACCTCAAAGAACTAAAAGCAGAACTACCATTTGATCCAGCAATCCCACTACTGGGTATTTACCCAAAGGAAAAAAAGACATTCTATAAAAAAGACATCTGCACTTGAATATTTATAGCAGCACAATTCACAATTGCAAAGCTGTGGAAACAGCCCAAGTGCCCATAAATACATGAGTGGATTAATAAAATGTGGTGTATGTATACCATGGAGTATTACTCAGCCATAAAAAACAATGGTGAATTAATACCTCTAGTATTATCCTGGGTGGAGCTAGAGTCCATTCTTCAAAGTGAAGTATCACAAGAGTAGAAAAACAAGCACCACTGGTATTCACCATCAAATTGGTACTAACTGATCAATACTTATGTGCACACATGGAAATAATATTCATCAGGGGTTGGGTAGGTGGGAGGGGGGTGGAGGGGATGGGTAAACTCACACCTAATGGGTGTGGGGCACACTGTCTGGGGGATATTCATGATTGTAGCTCTGACTTGGGCAGTGTGTAGGCAATATATGTAACCAAAGTGTTTGTATGAAATGTATTTCATAACATTCTGAAATTTAAAAAAAAAAAAAACTAGCTCTAGCTTCCCACCTCCCGTACCTACGCCACCCACTGGCCCCAGCCTGTTATTACTGCGGGCTGCTTGGACCTGAATGACATGAGTCTTTGACTCTATCTCTCCAGGCTGAGAAAAACATAGGTCTTGGCTACTTAATTTCTGAAAGTTTCCAGAGTCACAGCAACTGATCAGCACCAGGAAGGTTATTCCTGCTGCTGGATTTGTTGCTTTCTGGCTCCAGAAATAGCACACATTCCCCGCCTCTGTGTGTTCTACCCACTCCCCCTGAGAACACACAGCCAGAAATTGGATCAAGGGACCATTCGCGCTAAATGTAAACAGTCGCATGTATTTGGAGTCCTTTTGTTTCAAAAGTCCAGCAGCTTCCTTTGCACCTGTTGGCGGAATATCAACTTTCTCTGTTTCATTCATGCTGTATGGGAGACTCAATCATAGTTCCAACTACAAAGTCAACAGCATTTGGGAAACCCTGCCAGGCAATTACACTTAATGCTCACAAAAACTCTGGAAGGTAGATGTTATTATGTCCATTTTGGGGATGAAAGAACTGAGTTTCAAAAAATTTCAAAAACTTAAGAATATATAGCAGGGCTAGGATTCAAGACTAGGAGCCTACTGAAAGTCTGTATACCAGAATATAGACATAGAATGTTGGATTTTAAAGGTTGTTCTGTAAGTTCATACTTTGAGGCACTACTGTTGCCCTAAGGACATAAGAATAACAGATAAAATAGGAAAAAAGGTAATCTTTGCTCAAAAGCACAATGAACATCTACATGGACTACTCAAAATGGCTGAAAAGATGCTCCACATCAGATGTCATCAGGGAAATGCAAATTAAAACAACAGTGAGCACCACTGCACACCTATTAGAATGGCCAAAATCCAGAACACTGACAATACCAAATGCTGGCAAAGTTGTGGTGCAACAGAAACTCTTATTCACTGCCAATAGGAGTACAAAATGGGACAGCCACTTTGGAAGATAGTTTGGCAGTTTCTTACAAAACTAAAGATACTCTTACCATATGATCCAGCAATAATGCTCATTTAGTATTTACTCAAATGAGTTGAAAACTTATGTCCAGACAAAAACCTGCACATAGATAATTACAGCAGCTTTATTTATAATTGCCAAAACTTGGAAGCAAACAAGATGTTCCTCAGTAGGTGAATGGATAAATAAACTGTAGTGCATCCCGATAATGAAGTGTTATTCAGTGTTAAAAAGGAATAAGCTGTCAAGCCATAAAAAGACATGGAAGAACTTCAAATGCATATTTCTAAGTGAAACAAGCCAATCTGAAAATGCTACATACTGTATGATTCCAACTATATGACATTCTGGAAAAGGAAAAACTATGGAGACACTGAAAACTATAAACATTACTGAGAGAAATGAAAGAATATTTAAATAAGTGGAGAGATCTACAACATTCATGGATTAGAAGTCTCAATATTCCTAAGATGTCAGTTATCCCTAAGTTGATCCATAAATTCAATGCAATTCCAATCAAAATTCTAGCAGATTTTTTTGTAGAAATTGACATTCTGATTGTAAAATGTATATGGAAAGTTAAAAAACTTAGAATAAGCCAAAACAATTTTGACAAAGGAAGAAATTTGGAGGGCCTACACTACTAGATTTAAGAGTTACCATTAAATTACAGTAATCAAGGCAGTGTGGTATCAGTGTGAGGATAGATATATAGATCAATGAATGAGAACAGAGTAAGAAATAGGCCCTTACATATATGGCCAACTGATTGTCAATGGTGCCAAAATATTAATAACTGGGAGAAATATAGTCTTTTTAACAGATGGTCCTAGATCCAATGAATAGCTACTTAAAAAATAATAATAAACCTTGACTCTCACTTCATACTATACACAAAAATTAGCTCAAAATAAATCACAGACCTAAATGTAAATGCTGACTACAAAACTTCAAATTAAAAACATAGGAAAAATCTTTGTACAAACTTAAAAATTGATAAATTAGATTTCATCAAAATTAGAACTTCTGCTTTTCAAAAAATCACCATTAAGAAAATGAAAAGGCAAGACATGGACTGGAAGAAAATGTTCACAGCACATAGATCTAACAAATAACTTGCATCCAGAATATAGACACTCTTACAACTCTGTAATAAGAAGGCAAATCACCCAGGTTTTTCTTTTGATGGACAAATATTTAAACACAAAAGAAGATATGCAAATGGACAATAAGTAATGGAAAAAAACTCAACGTTATTAGTTACCAGGGAAATGCAAAGTAAAACATAACGAGAAAGTATTATATACCCACTAGAATGGCTTAAATTTAAAAGACTGATGATATCAAACGTTGGTGAGGATACGGAGGAACTGGAACTCTCATACACTACTGGTAGGAATGTAAAATGATGCAACCACTTGGAAAGCTATTTAGCAGTTTCTTATAAAGTTAAAATATACTTACTATATAACCTATACAACACAGCAATTGCTTACCTAGAGAAATTAAATTCCTCCAGTAGAGTTTAAAATATGTCCACACAAAGACCAGTACATAAATGTTCATAGCGGCTTTATTCATAATAGCCAAAAACTGGAAACAATACAAATATCTATCAATAGTAAATGGATAAACAAAATTATGGTATGTTTATATGATGGAATATTACTTAGAAATCATAAGGAATATAACAGCATAGATGAATTTCAAAAACATTATGTAGAGCAAAAGAAGCATGTTAGAGTACATAATGGATGATTTCATTTATTTGAATTTTCAGAAAAGAGAAGTCTTTTTTAATATTTCTGTTTAAAAAATATATTTATATTGACAAAAAGCAGATCAATGGTTTCCTGGGACCAGCAGGACTGACTACAATGGGGGTACAAGAGAACTTTTCTGGGGCATTAAAAATGTATTAATTTCTCTGAGGTATAGAACTATGAGTAGAATTGCTAATCATAGGATAGTTGTATGTTTTAGTTTTATGAGACCATCAGACATTTCCCCAAAATGGTTATTCCAATTTACATTCCCATCAGCAACATATGAGAGTCTCGCTTGCTCTACGTCCTCAACTCTTGATATTGTGAGTCTTTTTCATTTTAGCCCCACTGCTGGGTGTGCAGTGGTAACTCGTGGTTTTAATCTACATTCTCTGAAGACTTTTCATTGTGTATCGGCTTTTGGAAATGCCTGTTGAAATCTTTTGCCCCTTTATAAATTAAAATTGGGTTGTCTGTATTGTTCTGGTTATACTGTAGAATTTCATTCTATAATGTGGAATTGAGTCATTTGTCAAATATAAATGTCAATATAGTTTAAATTTGTATTTTTTTATAAGTGTGGTTGAGCCTTTTCATTTGCTTAAGATTCATCTGTATTTCTTTTTTGAGAACAGTCTTTAGCCTTTGCCCAACTCTTTCTATGTTATGGAGATTAGCCTTTTGCCTTAATAGCAGTACCAATTTTCCCCCTAGCTTGTTATGTGTCTTTTGACTTTGCTTCTGGTGTATGTTTCTGGCCATGCAGGTTGTTTTTTTTTTTTAAATGCAGTTGAATGTATCACTCTTTTCTTTTATGATGTATAGTCATTTTTAGGTCCAATGTCCCTATTAGATACCAAAAAGAGAGGACGTGAGGCAAGGTCTAGTAGCATCGGATGGCACCTGTGGACAGGCTTGAGCTGGTGGCAGGGGGGTGGGGGGGGAGGGACAGGGCTCAGTCCTCTTGCTGCTACTCATTAGCTGTGGATCTTCAAGCAAGTGACTTCACTCCCCTTGGCTCAGTCAGTTCCCTTTTCTGCAAAATGGGGATAGTGAGGCCTACCTTACAGAATTAAATGAGGTAGTGTATGAAAAGCACCTAGCACATGCCTAGCACAGAGCATAAACCCTCCACGCAAGGTACTTCTCTCTCCCTAAAGGATGTGTGTGGTGTGTGTGTAACAGGTATAAATAAATGTGTGTGTGTGTGTGTGTGTGTGTAAGTGGGGGACGCAGGGCCCGGCTGTGGGATATAGCACACAGTTGGCTCAATTACTCATGGCCTCAAAATTAAAAAGCCTCTCCAAGTATTTACAGGCCCCAGGGTAATTGTAAATCCCATAGCCCTGGCTCCAGGTGAGGACACTCCTTGCCCACCCTCCCCCACCTCCTGCACTGGTGGCCAGAGCCTGGCTCTCTTACTCCCTCCCCAGATGGCCTGGCCCATGCATGCCTAGAGGATCTGAGACTACAGAGTGGCCTTGAAGGACAGAGGCTGGGACCTCGGTGGTCTGCGAGGCTTTCTGGAGCCCCGCATCTGCACTGCGTGCCTGCTCTGGGGACCTCTCCAGGGAAGGAGATAAGTCTAGAACCAGCAAGTAGAGAGACTGCATGGCCTCGGCCTCTCTCCCATCCACCTTGGCTCAGCCAGGGGTGCAAATCCCAAGTCCCTCAACACACGGGGGTTCACAGAGCAAGTGGGGCTTTTTGCCCAGTGTTTTTGAGAAAGGGCCAGGAATTCCCATTTTTGTACACCCATTCCTGTTCTGGAGCTCTGGGAAAGCTGGCAATTTACAGGAGTCCTGCTGAGCATCTTCTAAACAGACCAGCCGGCTGGGTATGGTGGCTCATGCTTATAATCCCAGCACTTTGGTAGGCCAAAGTGGAAAGATCTTTTGAAGCCAGGAGTTTAAGACCAACATGAGCAACATAGCAAGACCCTGTCGCTACCAAAAAAAAAAATTAGCCAGGTATGGCAGCGCACACCTGTAGTCCCAGCTACTTGGGAGGCTGAGGTGGAGGGATCACTTCAGCCCAGGAGTTCCAGGCTGCAGTGAGCTATGATTGCACCACTGCACTCCAGCCTGGGCAATAGAGCAAGACCTCGTCTCAAAAAATAATAATAATAATAAATAGACCAGCTACTTCTTTCTGGTTGAGCTTTGTAAATCTGTTTTTCTGTGACTTTGCTAAAGATGAGAGGCACACAGACAACTCTAGAACTAACTGGAAAGTTGGTGTGAAGCCAGGCAGATCCCTCTGAGTTTCCCCAATAGTGCCAGCCAGCCCCACAGGGGCTGGTGCTAAGGCAAGGCTCATGACAGCAAATCCAACCTCCTTCCCATTCCACTCATCAGGGAAGTGGGTGCCAAGGAGAGACATGACTTGCCTGCAGTCACTACGTTAGAAGCAGGTCCAGGCTGAGATGTAGAACCCAGGAACACTCTTCCACCCCGCTTTGTGTTCCCAGCATCAGATACGGGACCTTTAGCATAACGGGGGCTCAAAGCAATGGTTGGCCGGACTCAAACCCAGGTTTCCTGGTGGCTGATCCAGGATTCTTTCTACTCCCCCAAGATGCCACTGGAAAAGTTCTACACAAAGAAATACTTTGTGTATTAAAGATGGCTACAAAATCTTGGCCATTCCTCCATGAAGAGGTGGGGCCCAATTCCCCTCCCCTTGGATCAAGGCTGGGCTTAGAAACTTGCTTGACAAATTGAATGTGGAAATGATGTTCTGGGACTTCCTAGGCTGTATCATAAGAAGCCTAGCAGCTTCCACTGTGGCCATTCGTTAACACTAGCTTGCAACCCGGGGCTTCCATGTCAGAAGTCCAGCCACCCTGAGACCTCCTCACCAGAGGAATCGCTCGCAGGCCTCTGGCTGGCAGTGCCTCTGAGTCCAGCCTTCTTGCCCCCCCTCCACCTCCAAAATGCACCAGACTTGGACTTGGAAGTGAAGCCGTCTTGGGCACTCTAGTCCATCTGTCATCTCCATGCCACCTACGTGACCACCATCGATGCCACAGAGGGCAAAGAGTCACCTTGCTGCGCCCTGCCTGCATTCCTGACACACAAAATCAGGAGCTATAATAAAGTGGTGGTTGTCATTTGTTACACAATAGTAGATAATGGTTTGAAAACTCTCCCTCTTGAGGGCTGGCTGTTGAACCCTTTTGAGAGTGAGTACACACAAGCTTTTCCAGCCCCAAATGTTACAATGGAACTTGGCTGCCAACAGACACAAAAAATTAAACCTAATTCTCATGGAGCAAACACGGTGTGCAAGGCACTCTGTTCTCACTTAATTCTCAAACCACCTTTTAAGATCGTTTCATGTGGTGTCTCCATTTGACCAGAGAGGAAACAGAGACAAAGGTTAACAGACTTTCCCAAGACCTCGCAGTTAACAAGTGCAAGGCTGGGACTCGAAACCTACGCCTTTGCCCAGAGTCTACGTGTACTGTCTCCCTCGATGGGCACCCGTGAGACATCATCCCACACAGGCTGTGTCGGTGACACTAGGGACTCTGGGTAGACACAGGTTCCAGCACCCCAAGGAGCTGTCTCCAGGATGATGAATGTGTCCAAACCCCTGGCCCAGCCTTGCTCTAGCCACCCAAGCCCCCTCCCCAGGCCCTGCCACAGCTGCTACCATCACAGCCTCCTATCTGATTACAGACCCCAGAGCCCCACCGGCCACCACTCCTCTTCCTCCTTCCAGCCCGCGAGACAGAGACCCATCCTGCCTGGGACCAGAGCTGAAGCTGGAGCACGAATCTGTCAAAGGCACTGCCAGCTGCTGTCATCACTGTGGCCCCCGCCTGCTGAGCTCATTCCCTGGGGTCCAAGGCAGCTGGTGCTAAAGAGGGACAGGAATGAGGGCCCTGCAGTGCGGATGTGTGGAATCCTGCAGTTGGCTTTGTTTAGACGTGTAAGACCGCGCCAGGCCTGGGCTCTGCACCTGCTGCTGGAGGAAGTCACCTCCTACCTCCCATCTAGTGTGTGTACATGTGCACACACACACGCAGTGTCACCTCCTACCTCCTATCCAGTGCACATACATGTGTGCACACACAGCATCACCTTTACCTCCCACCATGTGTGGTCACACACACACGCAGTGTCACCTCTGCCTCCCCCTCCATGGCCCCCCATACACTGCTGGCTCAGGAGGCACAGGCCTGCATCAACAATGGCTTCACCACTTAATTTGGTGACTCTAGGCCTACTCCTAATCTA
Source organism: Daubentonia madagascariensis (assembly GCA_023783475.1). Taxonomy (NCBI): domain Eukaryota; kingdom Metazoa; phylum Chordata; class Mammalia; order Primates; family Daubentoniidae; genus Daubentonia; species Daubentonia madagascariensis. The sequence goes on along the minus strand of JAKFHU010002573.1, from coordinate 17,809,977 downwards.
AGCCTCAGTTTCCTCACCTGAAACTCGTAGGCTGTTCCCCCACCCCCCCCCCCCCCCCCCACCCCCACCCCCACCCCCCCCCACCCCCCCCCCCACCCCCCCACCCACCCACCCCCCCACCCCCCTCCCACCCTCCACCTCCCACACCCACCCCCCACCCCCCACCACCCCCCCCCCACCCACCCCCCCCCCACCCCCTCCCCCCCCACCCCCCCCCCCCACCCCTCCCCCCACCCCCACCCACACCCCACTACCCCCACCACCACCACCCCACCCCCACAACCCCCCCCCCCCCCCCCCCCCCACCCCCTTCTGAGGGCCGAGGTGGGTGGTCAGAGAAGCTTCACATGTTTAGAAAATAAATCCAATACTCGAGGACAAGCGTTCCGGATACCTGAGCACAGTCCAGCAGGCCCCCTGAGGGTCACCTGACTCTCCAGGGGAAGGTAACTTAGTTTGAGCCACTGTTTTCTACTGATTAGGCCCAACTCTGTAAATGAGATGTTAATTTGTCGAGCAGCAGAGGAGAGGGAAATTGGAAGTGATGGCTGTCGGGTAGGGAAGACAACCCCAAAGGTCACTGTCCTACAGGACTTTTGTCAGCCTGCTGGTTCCCGCAGCACTGAGATAACTAAGCCTCTGACACACGCTTGCTGTAGCTTGTATGAGAATCATGTTTTCAACTTTGCAAAAGTGCTGCTTTTCAGGAGGAGGCCAGGGCTGTGGTGAGAGGAGCCCTGAGGGCGGGGACAGGCTGCAGGGGAGGGGAGGGCGGGTGAAGGCAGGAAGTGCCCCCGTGTCCTGGGCAGGTGGCACTAGGCGTGGGTGTGGGGGCAGACGGAACTGAGGAGAGTCCCCTGAACCATAGGGAGAAGCAAAGAGGCAGCCAGGCCAGGGGCTCGTGGTCCCTCTTCCTGAACCCGAGAGGAGGTGGATGAGAAAACCTGGTCTCCATAGAAGAGGGTTTCAAAGATGAGAGACCTCAGAAAAAATCCTCAGGGGGTAAAAGAAGGTTCCAGAAGGCTTAGTGATACGAGGTTTTGGAGGAGATGAGGTGACTATGGAAGGTGGCAGCCTGCAAAGACCTACTCCTCAGGTCCGGGGATGAAGGCTGCAGGGGGTGGGAAGCCTTCTGCAAGGGAAGCTGAGTCCTACCGAGGCCTGTGACAGACCGGCCAGGCCTGGTTTGGGTTCAGAGGTCAGGGACGCTTCCAGCCTGGATTCTTTCTGGCTGCTGGGCAAGGGCCACTGGGGTTTTTCCACACTGGCTGAGCTAGAGGAGACAACCACAGTGTCGGTCACGTTCATGTTGGCTTTCAACAAAAGCTCCCTAGAAACCACTGGGGCACAAGGAAGGCATGGGGGTGGCAGGGAGCAGCCGTCGGCCCTCCAGATGCATATGCTGTCCCACCAGTGCTGTGACTTCCCCTAGCCCTGCCCTTGGAGCTGCCTCAGGCCCCTTCTACTGAAGAGGCTGATGAGTCAAACTGGCAAGTTTAAAAATACTCTTCCCTCGAGACAGGAATGAGCTTAAGGGCCCAGCATTTGTGGCTGGCCAGGAGACCTTGGTTTACTCATCTCTGAAATCCCAGCCCTCCAGCCTGGGGGACTTTCCTTCTAAAGTTCGGCCAGCTGGGGAGACTCCCCCTCCGCACCCACTGCCGCCCCACTGTTGCCTTAGCTAAGGTCAAAGTTTCACTTTCCTCACTGGAGGAAAAACCAAAGAACTCCGGTGCTTTCCTTTGCATAGATGCCTCAGAAAAGATTTCTCCCAGGTTCACTGACCATCCTTTTCTCCCAAAGGTCAAAGGTTTTAGCAGGCCTGACCCCACTCTCGGAGGCCAATAAATTTCCCTAGTTGGTGGGTCTCACCTGTGGCCCTCCTGGGCCCCATGCCAGACCCGCTGAGGTAGAACCTCCAAGGGAAGAGACTAGAGAAATCACTTTTTCAAGTGAATTTGATGAGGAGGCAAGGACTGGGTCCTATAGGTTTACAGTAGAAGCCCTCCGCGTTGCTAACAAAATGTACAGGGTCCTGCATGCTTTTCTCGACAAAGTTCTGGCTAAGCTGTTCCAGAACCTTACCTAGCCACCAGGTTTATCCCCGGGGGCAGGCAAAGTGGGCCCCACAGAGTGCAGCTTCTCTCTAGCACCCACTGCTCATTTCTCTACGGGTAGGCTCCAGTTGAACAGAAGCGTGGCAGAGACAAACAGTCTGAGGGAGAAGTCGCCGAGGGGCGGAGCAGCCTGGGTGTCGCAGGAGCTCTTTGCTGGAGGGGCGCTGCGTCACTGCGGACCATAGTGGTGGACAAGGCCTGGCCGGGAGCTGGCTTCTACCACTTAGAGCTGCGTGGCCATGGTGGCAAATAACCTCGCTGAGGCGCAGTCCCTTCCTTTGGAACATGGGGAGAACAGCAGTTCCTCTTTCGGAGGAACTGTGAGGCCCGTCTGCCATGAAGAATAGCAGTCACTCAGCACAGAGCCTGGCACACAGTAAGTGCTCACTAAGTGGCAGCTATTAGTATCAATAGTTTATTCAACAAACACTCACTGGATAAAAATGGCAAAAACAAACAAAAAAAAAGGTTGCACCAACACCGGTGCATAGGTGCAGCCCGGCATGTCCTTGGGCTTAGAGAGCAGGACGTTGTCTTCCAAGTGGGAAGCTTCACACTGTCAGCAACCAAAGAGAGAATTACATACAGGTGATGTTGAGAAAGGCAAGAAGATTTTTGTTCAGAAGTGTGCCCAGTGCCACGCCGTGGAAAAGGGACGAGAGCACAAGACTGGGCCGAATCCCCGAGGTCTCTCTGGGCGGGACACAGGTCAGGCCACTGGATTCTCTTACACAGACGCCAGTGAGAACAAAGCCTTCACCTGGAGAGAGGACACACTCACTGATGGTGTGTTTGGAGAATCCCAGAAAGTACATCCCTGGCAAAAGTGTTCTTAGCTGACGTTAAGAAGAAGGCAGGAAGGGAAGACTTGATAGCTTATCTCAAAAAAGCTACTAATGAGTAAATAATTGGTCACTGCCTTATATAAAACAGAACTGTGTCATGACATTTGTTATGTGTACCATAGTTTAATTGATCTAACACCCCAGAATTCAGATCATGAATGACAGAATATTCTGTTGGACAGTTCTGAGTTAACTAAGCCTGGTTTTGGTTAAATGAATATGATCAGTTTTTTGAATTTTGATACTAATTCCAATTCAGTCAATGCTATCACTGTTTCCTCCTTCTAAAGATATGAGTGGACTCGATTAGTAATGTTCAACTTTTCACAAAGATGGTAAACTGCCATCTCAAAACCTATTGAAGGTTGGTTTTATATTTAGATTTATTTAACTGGTTATGTTAACTTATTCAAACACTAGGGAAACCCCTTCACTGTCTCAGAACCAACCAAGACTCACTGGCATTTTAATTTGTGTTCATTAGCCTGTTAAAGGCGAGGGCTGGAGATAAGGTAGCAATGTCTACTCGATATTTTTGGTCTTAACTATGCCAATCTAACTCCCTGTGTCTACAAAAATGCTGCCTTTTATTGAAAGGCATTTTAGTGTGGTTTATGTGTAATGTCAAATAAAGAATATTTAACACTTAAAAAAATAGACAGACATGGTCCCAACACACAGAACTTACAGGGTAGAGGGTCTTAAAGGGACATTTCACAGACAGGGTTTGTGTTTGTAAAGTGACAGAGGACAGGAACTGTGGAGAAAAGCACAGGTTTGATTCAGAAGGGAGAGTTCTGCCTGTGCCTTCTTTAGACTCAGTCTGTCAGAGCAAGAATAGATGACAGAGGTCCCAGAAAAGGGGTGTGCCCTCCCCAGACAGCCTTCAGCCTCAGGACAAATAACACTGTTACCCCTGCGCCTGCCCTCATGTGTCTAATAGCTTGGTGACCTGGAACTACTCTTAGTTTTGTCAACTTCCATATCCCTCCCTACCTTAGATGTCCCAAGTTTCTCCTTAAAATCCCTCCTATACCTGCAAACTACAAAGTGAAGCACAACTAAGTGGATTTGAGAACTAGAAGTGAAAAGGGAGGGGTGCAGAAGCACAGCCTGCTCTTCAGAGCTGGAAGATGCAGCAGAGCTGGGCCCAGGCTCCTCGGGGAAAGCTGAGCTCTAAGCGGCAGGGCCAAGGGAGGGCATGCGGTAGTGTCAGAGTTCAACGTGCAGCCTTTTCCAATCCACCCAGTAGCCCTTTCCTTTTTTAAACAGGGATAAGGGGATAGGGCTGGGCCAAGTGAGAGGAGTTGCAGGTTAACTGCTAGAGAGCGGCAGACTCAAAGGCACTCAGCCAGCAGCCTGCCCTGCCGAGGGGCTTGCAGGTCTTACAGAGTGAATGAGAAGGGGGTCCTGGTTTGGGATGTACAGCTCCTTCTCAGGTGCCATTTGAAAGAGCCTCCAGCACCCAGGATGTTGTTAAACAAAGCTGTTGTGGCCGGGCAGTCCTAGGGGTGGGGGGAAGGAGGCAGCAGGAAAGAACAGAGCTCCACAAACACACCCCAGATTTGTAGAGAGCTTGGAAGCCAACTGGTTCAGAGGTGCCTTTCACCTTCCTCGTGGCTGTCTATCTGCAAGTGTTGGCACTGACTTCGTTTGAGTTTCCAAATGGCAACGAGACATCTGGTGGAGAAGGATAAACCCGGGCTCTACTCTCAGCTCCATTGCTTTCCAACAAGAATTGTTAGACAAGTTACTCACCCTCAAGGAAACTCAGTTTCGTCTTCTGCAGACTGGGGTTACCACCACTTACTCCAGAGTTGCTGCCCTTAAGTGAGATGATGTCTGGTACCTAGCAGGTAATTATTAGGTTGCTCACACAGGTTAGCCTGTATACATCAACATACAGCAAAGAAGCTGTCTCTGAGAGCTGTAATCCTCATGCTTTCTGCCCCAAGGGATGAAGAAATCACTTGAAATCAAACATCTCTTTTTCTTCTACCCAGCCAAGGGCAGAGGTTAGACAGAAAGACACCCCAGAAGCGTGTCCACAAGAAAAAGAAAACAAAAAGGGCAAGGGTCACTGGAAAGACCTCTTTGGCACCCAGCCTCAGTGGTTTCCCATTGGAGGTTCCTGAGAACTTTAGTCTCACAATTGAGACGAAAGACCGTCACTCTCATCTCAGGACGGAAGCACCATGTTGCTCACTTATCTACTTGTACCTTAAACTCCCACCCAGCACCAGGCCATGGGCCATGCTCAATGCCAGTATTCTCAGAGTCATGGTAGATGTAGCATCTGGGAGGATGATATTTAGCCTGTTGAGTGACCCCAGCTGAGGTACAGGCCGTGTGTGGGATCCTACATACCTGCTCACCATGGGGATGAACCCTTTATTCTTAAGCAGTATAGAAAATGGACTTTTGGAACAATTCTAAAGAAAATAATAGCACTTTCCCCAAGGCTACAGGGATTCTAATAAAGTTTCTCATAAAAAAACAAATCAGTAAGTATTCTCATCACTCCGTGAGAGAACATAAGAAACCCTGATTCGGATTCAGCGTCTTGTTGGGGAGATGACTTAGTAATCGTAAACTGAAAAGCAACATAAAATAGGTGAAGCTGTTTCGATTAAGGGATGCCAGGTTAGAGACAGAAATAGTGAATGAAGCCAGGTGTGGTCGCTCACACCTGAAATCCTAGCACTTTGGGAGGCCAAGGTGGGAGCATCACTTGAGACTAGGAGTTCAAGACCAGCCTGGCTAACATAGCAAGAACCCTGTCTCTACAAAAAAAAAAAAAAAAAATTAGCCGGGCATAGTGGCACACGCCTGTAGTCCGAGCTACTGGGGAGGCTGAGGCAGGAGGATTGCTTGAGCCCAGGAGTTCAAGGTTACAGTGAGCTATGATTGTGCCACTGCACTCCAGCCTGGGTGACAAAGCAAGACCCTGTCTCTATTAAAAAAAAATAATAGTAAATGAGGAAAACAGGGACAACCTCCTCTGGGTCTATATGAGGATTCAGAAGGAATAGGCAGAAGAAACTACTGCTCTGAAAAACAAGTAGGGCCGTTGCAAGAAAGGGTTGCCATTTTGTTAACAAGATCCCATTAACACTTAGCTCATAAATTCCTGCAACAGAGAAATCTCAAGAATATCACACCTTGACTGTCTCTTTGCTCCTGGAACTCTACTAATAAGCTAGAGTTTGAAAAACTAGACGGAAAAAAAATGGAGGGGTTAGCATGTGTCAAGGGCCCCCTCTAGCGTCTCTGGAAAGAAATGAAGTAATTTGGGATTTAGGATACTGGGAGAAAAAGTAGCAGCATAGACAATGCTGAGAGCCTCAACCATAGCAAACTTTGCAGCCATCATTTCTAATTCTGAGGTGGTATGATGGATTCTTGTGTTTGAAAACCTCTCCTAGCAAAGACCTCTGCCTTAGAAATGTCATGGACCTTTACTACATTATACATGTAACTGCCTCTGTAACCCCAAATGATTTGACCTTAAACCCATGTCCTTCAAGTTCTATTTTCCATGGTGTTTTTTTCTTATCTGTATGTACATCCATGTTACCAATCTTTATGATTTTTTTTAATTTGCACATTTTAAAAATTTCAGATTACAGGGATACACACCTTTTGGTTACATAATCTGCTTTTGTACAGTTTGAGTCAAAGTTATGTGTGCCCTTCACGCAGTTAGTGTGCATTTCTACCCGTTAAGTGTGAATTTATCCATCCCCTCCTCCCCACTCCTACCTACTTGATTAATCCCTTGAGTTTTACTTCCATATGTGCACATAAGTGTTGATCAATTAGTTCCAATTTAGTATTGAGTACATGCAGTGTTTGTTTTTCCATTCTTGTGATACTTCACTTAGAAGAATGGTCTCCAGTTCCATCCAGGTTGTTACAAGATACTAGATCGCTATTGTTTTTTATGGCTGAGTAGTGCCCCATGTATACATATGTCACATTTTATTAATCCACTCATGTATTGTCACTTGGGTTGTTTCCACATCTTTGCAATTGTGAATTGTGCTGCTATAAACATTCGAGTGCAAGTGTCTTTATAAAATGTCTTTTTTTCCTCATTTTTAATAGATGAATAATTTTCGGCCTAATTTATGAGGCCAACGCAGGACTCATCACTGCATACAATGTGTGTGTTTGATAACCAACTTGCCAGGCACTGATCTGAACCACACAGAATCCATAAAAGATAACATTCAAATGCCAATGTCTCTTTGCAATAGACTTACACCAACCAATGGGAGGACCTGAGAGAGGAAACATATCCATATTCTCCTTGCAAACCTTATCTCTATGCTGCCTCATGTTCCTGTGCAATTACTGGCTGCCACAAGCGCTCTTACACCCAGGAGACTGTCTGTCTCTAGGAAGGGGAGAGTGCCACATGGTGGCAGATTTATGGAGCAACACTGGCATCTTTCATGCAGAAGACTGGCAGCCACGAGTAATCCGGTCTCCCTGGGACATGGAGACAAGTGATCAGAGTGTACCTAAATAGGTGAGGTATAAAGAAAATGGGAGGAGAGTGAGGAGGAAAAGGGCAAAGAAAACCAAAAATGGTGACTCATACCCCTTAAAATCTATTTCTCTGTAATGTGAAGGATCAATCAACACTGTACTCACGATACATCTCCCCCATTTTCATAGTTAACTTGGGAGAAACAAAGAGCTAATGGAGTAGAGTCTGCCCGACTGAAGCAGGAAAGCCAGGACTTGGTTCTGGCTCTGTCATTTACTAAGCTGTTTGTGCTCACTTACTCATTTGGGCTTCAAATTTCCTCATCTGTAAATTTAAAGTATTAAACTAGAAAATTTTGTATCTCTACATCTAAATATATCCTAACTCTCAAGGTTCTGATATTTTTAGCTTAGATAAAGTGTAGACAGGAAAGCCATATTTTAAGAGGACATGTTCTTGCCAAAATAATGTTCCTTCTACAAATGTTAACTCAATCAACCCACTTTATCAAGAATTATATAATGTGACCAAAATAAGCGCTGTAACACACTTCCAGGCAAAAGACAATTGAAATAGATTGTTATTCCTTCCCCCAAATGAAAAGGAAGACCTACCTGTTTCTCCCAAAAGATGAAACTTAAGGGAACAAGGGCATCACTATTGCTAAATCTACACACAAAAGGAGAGGATAATTTTCACCTAATGACATATAATTTAAGAATGTAAAAGGAAAAAAATCTTCAAGTAGGGAAAGACTCTAATTTCTAGGTAGCAGGTTAACACTTTGCTGTCACCATTTTTAACTGCATTAATGTGTAACTGGTTTCCATTTACTGTTCCTCTGCTTAACAAATCAGACTCAGCATAAATATGCAAACTAATTATCAGTGTTCCAGAATATGCCTGAGTAAAAGGTAAAGAATGAATACTATTTCTACTATAACAAATCCTTAAGACAGAACATACTCTCTGCACCTCTGTGGCAAGCCTCCCAACAACTGGAAGCTGTGCCCTGTATAAGAGGACAATTTGCTGGGTGACAGTGAAGTCTGAATACTGTTCACTTTTCCTGAACACCAGTAATTCTCCCCTTTGTGGGAAGCTAAATGCAAGTTGTAGTCCTCTATCTAGATTGTTAGGGGAGAAACTCCTTTTAAGAATTAACCAAGGCTGTAATCCTAGCACTGTGGGAGACCAAGGTGGGAGGATCACTTGGGACCAGGAGTTCAAGACCAGCCCCAGCAAAAGCTAAACCCCATCTCTACAAAAAAAAAAAAAAAAAAAAAAGAAAGAAAAACTAGCTGGGTGTGGTGGCACGTGCCTGTAGTCCTAGCTACTTGGGAGGCTGAAGCAGGAGGATCGCTGGAGCCCAGGAGTTTGAGGTTGCAGTGAGCTACGATGACACCACTGCATCCTAGCCTGGACGACAGAGCAAGACACTGTCTTCAAAAAAAATAAATAAACTTTTTCATAAATGGGTTTGTTATTGATTAAACACTTTTAAAAAAGAAATCATCCAAAAGTCAGATTTCACCTTTTCCCACATTTCTAATATACGACTGTGTACACTAGTCATAGTAGAATCATTTTCTATAAATTTCATCATTTTCTAAAATTACTTCTTCACTTATTTTGAAAGTCAAATCCTTCTTTAATTAACCCATTTATACTAACCATTCCATATTTTATGTTTTTTTTAAAAGGTATAAAAATTATACAAAAAGCCTTATATTCACACTTTGATTTCTGGCAACCTATCTTGGGAAAATAATCCTAAATTTCCAAAGTTTTATGTGCAAAAGTATTTATCAGTTTTTGTTTTGGGTACTTTAGCCAAAAGGTAACAGTCTAAGCCTCCAATGGGATATTTAAATAAGTTATACTACTTTTATTTGACAGAATATCATATGGCTATTAAAATTGTGTTTCTAAAGAATTAAAACAGGAATATTTTATATTGTATTACTAAGTGAAAAATCCAGGATAAAAAGTTATATACCTAGTATAACATAAAACCAACCAACCATAAAACTTTGTATAAAAGATTTGAAGGAAGTGCTCCAAAAGTTAACAGTGGCAGTCTGGCTGGTAAAGCCATTAAAAATATATATATTCTTCAAATCTACTATGGTACATGTAGTATATTTTTAACAGTATTAACAAAATCTCAATGTGGAAGAATCAATATTACTCTGAGGAAAGGACTATCCAGCCACACAGTAGCATTTATTTAGAATTTCTTATGAATCAATCACTGGCTAATTCCTTGGGTAGATTTCTGTCCTCCTTCTAAGTTTATGAGTTGACTAATTATGCCCAGGATTTTCACATGTTTCTATTCAATTTCATTAGAATTAATAATTCATGATTAATATAGCAAAAAACATTTATATTGCTTAATTATTTAGGTGCTTTATTGTTAAAAATTCACTAGAGTTTCATTATACTGTTTCCTTGGGGAAATGCTTAAGAACATATTAAGAAGTTCTAGAATGATGCTATGCCTTTAACATCCCTTGAATGTGAGTCTTAAATGGAACTTACCTTACACCAAATTCCGTATTCTAAAGGGTTGGTCGTATCAGAACAAAGCTATAGATCATAAACTGTACACGAACCTTTTTAACCTCCATAGGTATTTAACGACTCATGATGAATATTCTTCAGTAAATGCATAGGAATCTTAGCAGGAATATTAGAAAGATGTTGTGGTTACATAACCCTTTGAATGGAGCCTTGGGTAGAACACATCTTATACCAAATTCTCCATTACAGAAGATCAGTTATAGCAAAGCCATGGAGTATAAATACTATACTGAATATTTAAACTCTACAGATTCAGCTAGTCAAAATGAAAACTCAAAGAGAACACATATTTTTAAGTAAATTTCAAGTCTCATTAATATTTATTTTAAAAGTACCTCTTTAGGTACTTCTGGTTTACACTAATGGAAGAGTAGTTCCTAACAAACTTTCCTGTAGATAACCACCATAAACTTGGCGGGGGGGGGTGGGGGGGAATGGGCGGTGGAGGTGGGAGAATCAACAAGAAAAAGAAATTAAAGGTAATTATGTTGGAAAGGAGAAACAAAACCATCTCTTATTTACAGATGACGGCTGTCTATGTAGAAAATCTCAACAAATCTACAAAAAAAGTTACTAGAACTAATAAGGTAGTTTTCTAAGGTCACAGGAGACCCCCAGTGTAGGCTGCACTTAGTGACTTGCTTTCAAAGAGAGTAAGGAAAGGGAAAAAATGTAACTTTACAATGAAGAAACCAGCAAACGTGGTGTTGGGCAGATGATCAAGGTAAGCATTTTCACTAATAGTATGTATGTACTGTTTTATGATGTAATGAGGATACTTCTGTGGTATTATTTCACCTCAGTCTAACCATGAGTAAAATATCAGGCAAACCCAAATTGAGGAACATTCTACAAAATAGGAGAGAATAGGTACTCCTAAAAATTATTAAGGCATAAAAAACAAACAGAGAAACTGTCACAGACCAGAGGAGACATGACAACTAAATGTAATGTAGTACCCTCTGTGGGAGTCTAGAAAAGAACAAAGGCATTAGTGGAAAACCTAGTGAAATCTGAATAAAATCTGGAGTTTAGTTGATAGTAATATAGCAATGTTGGGTAACAAATGTACCACGACAGGGTCTGATTTGTGTCCCCCTCCCTAAATTCACATGTTGAAGCCCTAACTCCCAATACCTCAGATGTAACTGTATTTGAAGACAGGGTCTTTTAAAAGGTGATTAAGTCAAAATGAGGTCTTACATCCAATCTGATTGGTGTTCTCATTGGAAGAGACAACAACAAATGAAAAAGATATAAAAAACTAAATTAGTCATAAAACCAATTATTTAATTGAAGCTATAAAAAAAGACACAGTACAACTGACAAAATAATTAGGAAAGAATATTTAGCATGTTTCAAAAGATTTAAAACAGGACACTTTACAAAAAGTGCAGGAAATAAAATTCTTAAACTATAAGTAGAAATGTAACATTACAGAGTATCTTATAAAATACAAAGACAGAAATATAAAAGGACTATGTATGCTATAAGTCTGAAAACTATGAATAATAACCAAATATTTAGGTTTAAATTTACAGTTTCTGGGTATGAGAATCATATTACTATACACATCTTCCAAACCAGCGGGCAGTATTTTCGAATTAACCATGTGTAGTATCATCTTCTACAAAGTCTTTGGCCATCTCTGCTGTAATCACATCAATATGACTAACCTGAAGAACAATAAATGTTAAAAACAAAATCTGTTAAATCCTAAAGAAATATATAGTGTTTGCATACAGCCTATAACCTATATATTTCACATACTAAGGCAAATGGTTCCGAAGCACTGACTGATACCTTTATTTACAATTGTATTTGTTCAATATGTGGGTTTAAAAATATTCTGTATTTTAAGGCTCTGGAGACATATATAGATACTTACACCTAAACACTTAAATTACCTTTTTGTTCAGTTTCTATCACTTTGCTATTTCATCAAAGAATCTTAAGGCTGGAAGACACCAGAAAGAGCTATGAAGTCCAGCCAAATATAAATGAACGTATGTAACTGTTAAAGATTATGCATTAGTCTCTTAATGCCAATGAAAATAAAATCAATGTAATGAATGTTACAAAAAATTGCTAAACTTCGTAAGTATTTGAAGTAAAACTTTTCTTTACAAAGACATCATCATCAGATAAGCAAGGACTAAGTTTTCTTTTACTATTTAAGTAACATAAAACCAGAATTCAATAAATATAATGAATTAAATATTAACAAACTTCATGTAAAATAAAATTACCTTATTTCTGAACTTTACACCATAAAATTTGTCAGCTGACTCAAGCAGTTCAGGCCTAAAAGTAGTTGTAATAAATTGAGCATGTACAGCAAGTTCCATAATCATATCTGTAAAAAGAAATAGTAATTTAATAAGTTCCTCTTCTCAGCAGATCTGAAAATTGAAAAAGCAACTATCTTTACTCTTACCTAAAATTCAAAACTGTCAAAACAGCCTGTGATTTTTATTTTTCATACATACATCTGCAAAAATTACCAACTTAACTTCTCAAATTAGGTATAAATCTTTAACTCCAATATCTTAAAGTTATAAAATATAAAGTTTTTCTTTAATATAAAGAGGCAGCAACTTCTAACAAAGCATTAGAAATAACGTTACAGCAAAATAAGTTTTCTCACACAAAAAACAAAAACAAAATTCCTTCTGCTACCCATTCCTCTAAAGACTTTTTTAACTTACTCAAGACCAGAATTAGATTCTTTAAATACAGAATCAGCATTATTTACGACAGGGACTAGTCTAACATCAAGAAAAGCAAGTTTTAAAACGAGAGACTTTTGTATGAAAATATAATTGGAGTAGGATTTTCAATTGACTCAAAGAATTACATCTACTTCTTACATAACTAAACCTTGTAAAGTAGTCTAATATTTAACTTTTAAAAACCTGTAAAAGAGAAGTTATTTTATTTATTGAATATATACCCTGCCTAGTCCCCACAAATACCTCAGGCAGCAAGAAACCACTATAAAAGAGGTTAAGTATAATCTTCAAGCAAGTTCTCTTTGGTAAGTACAAAACCAAAACTGTACCTGACACAGCCTTTCTGTGCTGAGCATCCAGAGCCTGGTCAATCTCATCAAACAAGTAAAAAGGAGCTGGGTCACATTTCTGAATGGCAAAAATCAGAGCAAGGGCTACCAAGGATTTCTGCCCACCTGAAAGCTGCTGCATTTCTCTCATTTCACCTTGTTTTCCTGTAAATGACACCTAAGAAAACATACCATGAGTTAACAACCTAAAGGAGTAGAATCACCATCACCTCTTAAAATTAAGTTGCATATAATGCACCAATTTAGATTTGCAGAAGATTCTATAAATATTACTATGGTAATGTTCTGAGGAAAATGGAATGTAAAGGTATTTTACCCTAATTCCAACTCCAGTGAACTGGTCAACTGATGGGACACTGCTTTGTGACCCAGAACCCCTCTCACTTTCACCACTCCCTTCTCCTTCATCCTGAGACTGACTGCCCTCCACATCTCCTTTCTTCATCACCAAAGTAGCTTTGCCACCAGGTACTAACTTCTGGAATACTTCACTGAAGTTCTTGGACACCTTAAAAGAAGAAAGTGTCAATTCAAATATAAATTTTGCTTAGGTGAATTATGCATTTTACTGCTTAAAATAAAGACAAATATTAGAAGCAACCAATTATTTTTTAATCTTAAGAACAAAAATAACAGATTGGATCCTGTTAAGAGCTGTGTAAAACGTTTAAGTTACTGCATGTTAGCAACTTATATGCTGGACTTGTTCACGTGTATTAGACCTACCTGTCAATGGAGGAAAAAAGCTTTAAAATCTTTACAAACTGAGTAAGAGCTGAAGCTTTTGTCCTGTGTGTGTTTTAACTATAAACAGAAACATACCTGTTTGAAAGTTAACTGAATAGCTTCGTATTTTCGAAGTTCAAGCACATTCATCAGTTCCATGATTGATTTGTACCCCCTATCCAACTCTTCTTGTCGCTTTATTAACTTTTCTTTTTGCTCAGAGAAATTTACAAACTGATCTAAAGCTTTTTTGTTAACATGGCTATACTTCTTTAATTCTGTGTTGCACTGTTCAAGTTTTCGGAACAACTATAAAAGAGAAAAAAATACGTATAAATTAATTCACATACAGAGCAATTTGCAACAAGACTTCAAATTTAAAATCAACAAGAGTTACCTGTTTGAGGCTCAGTGTCTGGTATTTTTCAAATGCTTCCTGGGGAAGTGATCCAAGTTCTCGAATTTTCTTCATACACTCTTCTTTCTTCTTCAACAGCATGCCTTGCCGATTTGTCATCTTTTCCAGTTCTTTAGTATCATGATTTATAGCATCCATGTGTTCTTTTTCCATGTTTTTCCAGCGCTCCATACTCTTCTGAAGCTCCTTAATTCCAGCTTCTGTTTTATCAATGGAATTGTCCAAATCTAAGATAAGGAAAAAACAAAATTAGGTTGTAATATCTATTTTAAAGCCAGAGTGTTATTTGAGCAAATATTTTATTTTAGTAGTCAGATCTACCAAAATAAACAGGTTTTAGGTTTTGTCAGTGTTTCTTTAAATTTTACTGTGAAAATCCATGAACTGTTTAAGTCAGGACAAAATTAGGAGTGTATACAAATCACTCAAGTATATAAGTTTCATTATTTAATGTTCATGTTTATAAAAAACTAAAAAATTATTTTCTTCTCAGCAACTAAGTCACAAGAGAAACTGGATTCAGGTATCTCATACTTTTGTCGATAAAATGAATAATTTATGGTCTCATAAAATTGGCACAAACATTTCAACAAAAGTGACTATTTATAGTCAACCTACTAAATTCCATTCACTGTAAATTGTTCATGATGATGGAAAATACAAAAAATCATTAGTACATGCTTTTGCCTATTTGGATATTTCATTCTGTAGTAAAAAATTTTATGAAACAAGCCAAATATCAAAAAAATTTTACTGTATAAAAATTCACCTTCTGATCGTGCCATAGTATCTTTTACTCTTTTATTGATGGCTTCAAGTTCTGATGTTGTGGCAGTGAGAACAGTACCCCCTTCTGTCTCTCTCAATTCATTAAGTTCCTGCAACCCAAAAGGACTTATGAGCATTACACCACAAAACACAAATTTTGTTAGTTTCAAAATGTTATGGCCAGTTTCTATAGCCATTGTTATGGTTGAATAAACATTCAAGAAAACCAAAAAATAAACTTACTTCATATAATTGCAAATACTTAAAGTATCCATTAAGGGTGGGGGGAAGTAATGACATAATTACTGGAGAATTTCTCAGCATCTGACTACTTCTGAGAAGATACTAACCAACATTTTCTGAGCACCTAGAATGTGCCAAGATAGCAATCATACAAAACAGGTACTATTATGCTTATTTTACACAAGAGGACACCGAGGCTTAGAAATATTAAATTACTTCCCCAAAGTCGTACACTAGGTGGCAGTGCTAGAACTCCAACCCAAGGCTCATGGACAGACTTTCTGTCCCCAAAACTCATGCTTTCAATCAGAGCCTCTCATAAAACCACTTTTAATAGGTTATGGTGATCAAACAACCCTCAAAAAAACACACCTGTTCTACTTGGTCCAAGCGTTTTCTCAGATTCTCATTGAGGTAAGTCTCTACTCGAGTAATAATACCTTCTAATTTAATTCTTTCATTTAGCAACTGTCTGTTTTCCTAGAATTAAGAAGAAAAATTGTCTATATAAGCATGCATATTTCACACACACAGGAATGCTGTTAATCTGCTATCCTATTACTTTTGCTCAAATGAGCTGAAAATGGACTTTTATATTTTATACCCTTCCAAAAAGCCCTATACTTTCTTCATTTTCTCTCTTTTACTTATTCATAATGCTAAATTTTTGTGCCTGGTTCTTTTCATAAGGTGCTGTAAAAAAATTATTTTCCTGCTTTTCATTTTTTGGACTCAGCGTTGGTTGTTTACATCTGTGCATTAAAAAAACAAATATTAAAATGTTTACTCAAAACATTATTAAATCTTTAAATCATTATTAAACAAGCTCAATCTTACTAATAATAGTAATGCTTACAACTAATAAGTAATGATAACTAAGTAAGATAGGAGGAAATGAAGATTTCTTGTATAATCTTAACACAGCCAGAATGGTATAGAAAAATGTATTAAAATCTTATTTATTCTTATGGGTATTTAGTCCAAGTCTTATTTTTATATTCTCAATGTTCTTTTCTTTCACATTCCTTTATTTAGCAAAAAAGGCACTTTTCATAATAGCCAATTATCAATGAAAATTTTTTTCCTGCAAGTTGTACTTGCCTGCTGAAGTTGACGAATCTCATCATTCAGTGCATCTACTCTCTTCTGATCTTCCAGACTAAGTTGAGAAAGCAAATCAGTTCCCAGTTCTGCTTTCAATGACTCTCTGGTAGACTCCATAGCATGCAAACTTGCCTCCAAACTTTGTAAGCTACGTTGCTATATGACAGATTATCCACTTATTAATAAAGGTATTAGTCACTGTATTACTTGTAATAGTAAAATATAATATATTATACTAATATAATAGTAAAAAACTGGAAACAAGCTGTATTTGACATTGGTAAGCTAAATAAATAATATCAACTCAAATGTTAGGTACCCATTCAATTTGGTAATTAGGACTATGTAGCAACAAGAAAAATATTTATGATGCAATACTACGTATGGGAACAGATCAGATCCCATAATTAAACTATACAAAAATCTTCATAAGGCATATTCATAAGAACAAAAAGTTGCCAGATGCCACACGCAGTGGCTCACACCAGTAATCCTAGCACTGTGGGAGGCTGAGATGGGAGGATCGCCTGAAGCCAGGAGTTTAAGACCAGCTTGAGCAAAAGCGAGACCCCGTCTCTACAAAAAATTGAAAAATTAGCCGGGTGTGATGGAGTGCACCTGTAGTCCCAGCTACTCGGGAGGCTGAGGCAGGAGGATCATTTGAGCCCAGGAGCTTGAGGTTGCAATGAGCTATTGATGGCTATGATGCCACTGCACTCTAGCCCAGGTGACAGAGCAAGACTCTGTCTCAAAAAAAAAAAGTTGCCAGAATGTATTGGGATAATCCAATTGTGGACCCTTTATTTTTTTTTTACCTCTTTGTTGTTTTAGTACTATTGATAGTATTAATACTATTGATGTACTGATGTAAAAAGATCTGTCAAATCTGCTTCAAGTTCATGAGATGAGTAATATACTATTTACTTGTTAAGTTTGCCTTCTACTCATTTTAATACAATCTGGACAAAATGCAATCAAATATTCAACTAACTCTATAGTGCTTCCAGACAGAAATAGTACTGACAAATTAAATACTGATGGTCAGACAGTACTATTATGCCATTTCTCAAAATGCCTATTTATCCAATGAGGATGAAAAGTTTGAATGCAGCCAATAGGAGACTCTGGGTATCCATGGATATAAGGATAGATAGATGTAGATATCCAAAGGTATGGGTAAGAACAAAAATGGAACACATAAAATTCAAAGATAACCCACAGAACATATGATCCACCCCAATTAATCTATAATAAAGGACATACTTACGAACCTTAGGCATAAAGGTTTTCTCTGACTGCTGCCTCTTCTCTTTTAGCATCTTCATTTCTGATAGTATGCTATCTCTGGATGCTTTAAATTTCCTTTGCTGGGTCTCTATCTGTTGCATTTGGTTCATCAACTGATCAATTTCATTATTAATCCATATACAAGGCTAAGGAAAACTCTCTCCAGGTTGTAAATATTATCACATCTTCTAAATTCTCTTCAGTTCTTTATTAATACAACACCATGTATCCCCTTGTTTTCTTTATCCCTAAATAACAGTTATGTCCTCACATTTATGGACCCTAACAATGCTGAACTATACCACCCTAAACATGTTCAATCATAAAAGAAGCTTAAAACATTTCACCCCACCATTTCACTCTCAATATGTATACTATTTCACCAGTAGCTATACAAAAAAAATTCTTGGAAAACCCTAAAGGAAGCTAAGTGAAATCTAACAATATTATATATTTTTTAAAATATCTTTTAATTCAACAAGTATTTACTGTATTATCTATTACGCTTAAGGCACAATAGTACATTAGGAAGTTATGCATGAAAAGTAGGTCTTGCCCAATATGGAAGAACAATTCAATCTAGCTGGATTATCAATAGAGGAAGATAGCTGGTATATGCTATTAACATCCTCTTTTTCTTAGTATTTCCCCATACTTTCTTTGTGCAAACATCTTGCCAAATTTAGGCAGTTCTCAAAGTGTGATATGCAGACTCGAGCAAGGTCAAAGCTAAGATGCTTGTCTTTTTCTCCTTGCTGTTGCTTGCACTGATGACACAGAAGCTATAAACTTGAAGTTTAAAAAAAAAAACAAACTAACAGTTTCACTTAAGAATGTCCTTGAAGCAATAAAAATCATTAACTTTATTTTTTCTTGATGCTCAAGTACCTGTATTTTTAACATTGTATGACAAAACGGGAAAGCACAAAGTATTATACTTCTGCCTTATACCAAAGCACTATGTTTAAGAAAATGCACACACACAACTGTTTCAGTTGTGAGCTGAATTAGCCATTCTTCATGCAGCATTTTTATGTGAAAGAACAATTATGGTTACTCAGACTTGGATTTTTGATAGCCGTTTCCTCCACTAACACTAAATCTGCTCCAAATAACTCCAAGACAGTAAAATCTACTGGGTGCTGTGGCTCCCACCTGTAATCCTAGCACTTTGGGAGGCTGAGGAAGGAGGACTGCTTGAGGCCAGAAGTTTGAGATCAGCCTGAGCAAGAGTGAGACCCCGTCTCTACAAAAAATGGAAAAATTAGTTGGGTGTAGTGGCACATGCCTGTAGTCCCAGCTACTCAGGGGGCTGAGGCAGGAGGATCACTTGAGCCCAAGAGATGCAGTGAGCTATGATGATGCCACTGCACTCTAGAGGCAGACCCTGTCTCAAAAAAAAAACAGTAAAATCTAATGGACATTTTTCAATCCTTACATAATCTGACTTCTGTACAGTATGTGGCATTACTGATGCTCCCACCCTCTTCCTTGTTGTAACACTATCCAGATTTTCCTTTTACAATTCAGACCAATCCTTCTTAGGTTCCTTTTTTTTGCTCGATAATCTTTAATTCTGGCGTTTCTCGAGTTCTTTTCTCCCAAAAGTGACTCACTGGTATCAGCTATTAACAGTTAAGCAAAGGATCAATATTAAAATAGCTTTTAGTTTTTCCCCTTAGTTTTCAAAAGTTAAATAGAAAAACATAACCTCCTGTGCTTAAATAAAAATCAAACTGAAACACACGGAATTTTTTTCCCCACTGTATATACAAAAAAACACACTTAACACACAAAAGATTATACACTGCAATCAAAACAGTTCTTTTTCTACAATATCCGTAATTAAGCACAAAATAAAAAGATATTTTCAATATTTCTACGCAGGTTTTCATTGAGCTTTGCTTCAAGCTCACCTAATTCTTCTTCTGCTTTTCTAACATCTTTTTGTAATTCAAGTCGAGACTTCCTTGTATCATAATAACCTCCAGTTAGAGCACCCCGATGACTGACTTGGTCACCTATAAACAAAACATAAGAAAGGTAATAATTCTGTATAACAAATTCTTTATTCAATGATAAATTGACTTAAAATTAAAAAAAACTAATCTAAAGGCTTTAAGTGTACAATGAGAATTAAAAAGTGAAGAATTTAAGTCACCCTGAAACAATTTCTTTCCAATGCTAAAATTTGCAGTTCTAAAAAAATATACCTTCCAGGTTACCCTTAACCTCTGCCAGAAAGCAAGAAGTGCTGAAGACTAATGAGGATATGTCAGTAAGACATAGGACCTATCCTGGAATTCCCACTGCCCATATTTGGGAAAACCTGAGCAACAAAAATAACGACAATGAAGTAACACACTGAATTTTAAAAAAGAATCCATGAATTACACTGATACTTTTTTAAAAATGAGAGGGCTCTTTACAGAAGAGTGACTGCTAATAAATGCAGAGGCAATGACAGAATTTAACAGTCATCACTGTGAAACCCCAGTGTAATAACTGACTTACACAAGAGTCAATAAAAAACGCTAAAACTGGTTAAAAGTTGGGAACCTGATATTCACATTGTCTTAAAGAATAATCCCACATATCACTTATTAATTACAAAGGGGAAAAGGCACTTTTACAACCGAGATCTACTAGTGATCCAACAGCATCACTAACAATGGCACACATTACATGATGGACTAAGTACGCATCACTCGTGTAGCAGTCGTGCCAAGAATGCTTAACCTGAATCTAATGATGAGGAAGCAACAAGACAAATCCAGAAAATAGAGCTTTCTATGAGAAAGTCCATTTCAGCAGGGAGGGGGGGATGGAGACCAGAGGAACTGTCCTATATTTAAAGAATCTAAACAGAAGACACTACATGCATCCCTGATTGGATCCTAGATAGAAAAGTATTTTGGGACAATTGAGAAAATTTGAATGTGGATACTTTTTAGATAATATTATTTGGTTAATGTTAAGTTTCTTTGGTGTAACAATGATACATCTGTGGTTATACAAGAGAATGTCCTTATTCTAAGGAGATGTTATGCTTAAGTATTACAGAGGATGTGTCATGATGTTTTACAATTTATTCACGGATGGTTCAACAACAAACAACAACAAAATGTACATATATAGAGATAAAGCTGGGGGTTGGGGTTTGACCTTCTTTCTTCAACAAATAAATTATAAAAAGAAGGAATAAACAAAAAATGAGGACAAGTGAACCTATATGCTGGGGGTTCTTAACCTGGATTCCACAGATAATATTCAAGAGATCTATCACCTGAGTGGGAAAAAAATTTACATCTTTATTTTTACTAACCCCAAAATGAAATTTAGCATTTCCTTCTATAATAAATAAGACAAGAACCACAGTAGTATTATTAGCACTAGTGACTTTGTTACCAGAGAAATAAAAGCTATTTTCATACCGGATTACACGTGTCACAAATCTCAAATATTGTTTATATGCATCAATACTTCAAAATTATGGTAGTTATTAAACCCACCACTAAATCTTGTTTTTAAATACATTAAAGAATTACTATGTCATTTTTTAAAAAATATTGTGATAACCATGCCAATATAACTGGTTTCCTCTGAGATCCAAAGTAGTTTATCTTATGCATTTAAAAATTCTGATTTTTTAAAAGGAATGCACAATTCGAAAAAGGTTAAGAACTCCTGCTATAGACCAACTGATTACATTTAAGAGACATGAACTAAATATCAAGTATGAACCCTGTTTGGACTCTTACTTGGACAAACTATTCAAAAAATGGTAAAATAATTGGACATGAATTTTCAAATACTCTTAAAACTAAAATGACTCTGAATTACTTACTATATAAGATATACTCATCAGACATGCACACAGCTCAAGTGACATATTATTACACAGCTTATTATATGAGTTTAAATGATTTATTAGAATTTATTTGTTCAAAGCTAAGAATTACTATTACAAACCTTCCAAAGTAATGCAGTCCATAGTGAAAGCACGGGCCAGCTGGGTTGAAACTTCCATGCTACGACAAATAAGCGTCTTGCCAAACACATGTTTGAAAGCTTTGTCAAATCTGGGATTGTACCTCAGTTTACTGATCATAGGAATAGCATCCTAAAAATAAATATTTTGTCAGCAAGCAAAAACATCACAAGTTAATCAAAAACTCTTAGCAGAATTATGAATTACATCTTTTAAGAAATATAAATAAACACAAATGCCATTGTATTTCAAAACTACTGGTTTTTATACTGGAAAAGTTAGAAGAATCATTCTGTTGAAATATCCTGGAAATTCTGTTCATGTAATCATTAAGGTTTTCAATAGTACAGCATAGTGATAAAGAACTTAGTGGCTCTCAAGCCAGACTGCCCAAGTTCAAAATCCTGGTTCCACTACTCATCAGATGCATGCTCTAGACAAGTTGCTTAACTTCTCTAGATAAGTTACTTTATCTACAAAACCGCAATAATAACAGAACCTTCCTTCAAAAGTTGTAGATACTAAATGAGTTAAAATATCCCAAATACTTAGGATAGTATCTCTCACACAGCAGAGCTAAATGTAAATAGTATTTCCCCAAAATGTTTTTATATATTATACACATCTAAATTAGATATTCAGAAAAATATTTTTTCAGATAAAATTTATTTTCATTTTTCCTCTCTCCTAAACTGTTAAGGTTTTTAGAATTTTTTAAATTATGAAATATATCTTATATACAGAAAAATGCAATAAACAGGTGAAGCTTAATAATTATACAGATAACACCAATATAACCACCACACAGCACAAGAAACAGAACACCACTGACACCCCAAAAGCCACAAGTGTGCTCCATTCCTAATCACGTAGTGGTTATATACAGTGGTTACCTGCTGAAGGTGACTGCTACCGTGACTCTGTGCTAAGTACACTTCCTTGTACTTCTTTCTAGTTCTATCATCTAAAAGTTTAGTTTTGTTATGCAGTATAATTGGAACCACAATACATGCATTCTTTTGTGTCTTGTTTCATTCATACATTGTGAGATTCAATTTTTCCTCCCCAAAACTTCAAAGGTAATTTGTAGATCTGAAAGCAGAAAAAACTGGACCCTTTAGTAGCTTATAAGATTCTTAATGTTTCACTTAAATTACTGATCCTTCTCACAGGGTTTCAGCTTTAACCTTAGAGGATGGTAAAAAACCATTGTTACTACCATCAACATTCTGAAGTCAAGTACCTCAAAGCAATTACATTTTTTCAGGAAGGTTGCCTGAAGAATATTTTTAATCCATTTAAAACATACTAGCTAGTAACAAAAGCAACATTATGCTTTCAGAGTCTGTCATTTTGCTAGCCATTTTTCATTTAATTTGCAAACTATTTTAAAATTATATCCAGAAAACTTTAAAATATTCACTTTATGACAGTTCCCCAGGAATTCTTCTCCAATTCCCTAACCTTAATTTTGTCACACACAGAAATGCTCTCAAAGTATCCTGTCCTTATGCATTTTAACACTTTACACATTTGCAATGATTGGTTTCATGTCTTGGGTGTGACTTCTGTCTCCCTCCTCAACCCCACTCAGCACTAACTATCCTCCATAGGAAGAAAAGCATGTTTATCTCACAGATCAGCAAATCCCAGTACAGTGCCTGGGCACTAGCATGTGTTAAACAGTCTATATAATAAAAAGTAACTTAATGAAAGAGAGACCTTAACACACATTGACTCACATTGGTTTCAGGATAGGCAGTATCCCTGACATCTAACTTGTTAAGAGGCAGAAAAGTGACCTCTCCAGGAAGATTCATTTTATTAAACTCCATTAAAATCTTCGTGCTGACTTCATCTGAATCAACAATGTGATAAAACAGCCTACATATAAACAAAGTAAAACACACCTTTGTTAGACTTTAAAGTGTTACAAACATTTAGGCACCAAACAATTCACTTTTTTCCTATACAACCCAATTTGTATTGGGGGAAAAAAAAGAAAAAGACTTAGAAAATTCCAATGGTGGGATGGAAAAAACCCAAAGAGGATAAGTTCTAGTTTCTATAATTAGGAACAAATACTTAGCATCTACTTCTTTAATCAGAAAGTTAAATAAAGAACCAAGGATACAAGAATATAATGGAAGACATATTATACTAAAATTACAGAAAGTTGTTTCTTAGGTTATTCTTAGTCCTTTCCTTCACCTGTTTCCAGCAGTGACTTCCACGCATGTGTAAAAAGCTGGCTCACATTCAAAGTTATTCATTACAATGCCATGGTAGCCATTTTGAACATGCTGGTTTATTCCTTTTCGACGAAAGTGGTCTAGCACTTTGTTTATGCTGTCTATTCCATTTAAAATGGCCTGTAAATTGTTAGAAGTGAAAATATTAAAATAATATCGCCAATGGCACTCCTACTAAGAAATAAGCCCATTAACTCCAGATATTTTAAAATATACTAGAGATTAAACATCCCCCCCAACACACACATCACCTCCCTGAAATGTGGCAACTACATGTAACATCTTATACTGTAGGTTCTGTTCTATAACCCTAGTGTTAAAAATCAAAAGTGCTATCATTAATAGCCTGGGTGGTAATAAGGCTGCTTAAATAGTCCCTATTGTTTCATATTTATAGAGGATAAGTGATTTGGACTTTACTCTCCTATTTATTACCTAAAACCAATGACCTATAGCTTGAAAGCTAATAAATTTTTGTGTAATAATGACTGACTTAATGACTCACTGCAAATAGAGGTAATGAAAAGAACCTGCCCACCTTTCCTGTTGCAGCTCTAAGAAGTTGCTGCTTCTTTTCAAGATCTTCTCTTTTAGCAGCAAGTGCTTGCTGTTCTGCATTCTCCTCTCTCCACAAGTAACTAATCAATAAAAATTAGACTGCCTTTAACTTTAAACACATAAGATACAGTAACAGTACACAGTTTAGAATACTGAAAACAAACTTGAACAGTTCATTTATAACTTAAAGACCATGTAACAGCCAGTAACTAGCATTACTCAAAAAATTAAGGCAAAAAAAAAAAAATTAAGGCATATTTTAGTCTATACTCACTTTCTTTCACTTTGTAATTCATCTTTCTTATTTTTTACTTCATAATATTTTCTGTCCAGTTCTTCTACTCGAGCTTTGACTTCATTAAGATCCTGGTCCAGTTTCTATGGAAATAAAAATAATTCAAACTTAAAATTCAATTTCATCAAACTAATCCATAGTGATAGAAAGCATATCAGTGATTGTAAAAGGATGGGGCAGGAGGGAGCAAAAGGTGAGCGAAGGAGGAATTACCAAGGGGTATGGGAAATATTTTTGGGTGATAAACATGTTCATTATCTTCACCATGGAGGTGGTTTTACAGGTGTATATGTGTGTCAAAACTCATCAAACGATACACTTTAAATATGTATAATTTATTGTATGTCAATTATACCTCAATGAAGCTGTTGAAAAATCAAATTTCAATTTTTAAACGTCTTTAGGCAAAAAAGCACATCACCCAGAAAACACAAACCATAAAATGAAATACTCTATAAAGCATTGCTAAAATAATGTTAATTAGCAATCTAAACCTTACTATTTCTATAATATACACTCCAGGATTTTAGAGGAAAAAAATACATTCACAAATTCTCCAAATACTGCAGTGCATACTTTTCATACTGCCCCCTCTACACACATATACACACAAAATAGAAAACAAAAGATATTTTCAACTATTTCACAATCAAGAACAACAATGAGCCAAAAAATATTTAACAGGCAGAACCTATACCAAAGTAATTTCCCTTAAGCATAGTTAACAAACTGTATTTGTTAATTTAGTAAGTTATATTGAGCTGAAGAAATTCAGTATCCTCTGGCTGGAGTTTAAGGAAGCTGACACTCATATCCATTTAGTAATAGTTACCAAAAGCCCACTATGTGCCAGGCACTATTCTAAGAGCTGGGGAATCATCAAGGACCAAACCAAACAAAAATCCTTGCCTTCACGGGGAGCAATAAAATAAGCAAGATAAATGTGAAGATCAACCATCCTTTGAAGGGTAACTTCAAATTGTGCTTCATGAGATAATTACACTCTCTGTTTGTAACCAATTATTAGCAAATATCAAAATAATTACAAATAATCCCACAGAGTACTAAAAAGTATTAGTCTTTAGTTGTAATGTGACATAAGCCTAGATACTACATAATATTCTTTATCTTATTCCGTCAACTCATTAGGGCAATGTGAATCTTGTGCTTACCAGCTTCTGTTCAATTAGAGCCCCTGCCAAAGAATGGGTGGTACAATAAGGGCACAAGTGACAATAAATCAAACCAGTCTATTTAACTATTTATGAGGATTTCTAATGTCAATAAAATTAAATGGAACTAAAGATTATAATATACTAAAATAAAAGTGTGGAATATATACAAAATACATATATAATTAAATTTACCATGACTTCTACCCTCACATCAGATGGAACAGAATAAAACTATTCTGCTCAAATTTTTGTTCACTGATTTATAAAATCTTGGATAATTAGAATGACTCATAACATCTTAGATAATTAAACTCCTTCATGCTATACATGAGGAATATGGGACTCAGTGGTAACTGAAACCATAAAAGAGTAAACAAATCCCCTTTGTAAAATTCAACTTTTCAGCATCAATGACTTAATTTTTCCCTGAGCTGTCCCATTACATGCTAGAAGAGTGCAGACCTTGAAGAGTCTGCTTTCTAAATTAATGTTTCATCTTTATAGGCCTAACCAATTCAAAAACTATTGTGTAATTATCTAGGATTACAGCTTACAGTATTTCTAAAATCCCACATTCTCTTTTTCTCAGGTGTATCTGAACATTAATGGTTCCCTTTCTGAAGCCATGATGATA
The DNA here is from genome assembly GCA_023783475.1 of Daubentonia madagascariensis. NCBI lineage: Eukaryota > Metazoa > Chordata > Mammalia > Primates > Daubentoniidae > Daubentonia > Daubentonia madagascariensis. Next base: position 17,783,401 of record JAKFHU010002573.1, on the reverse strand, counting down.
CTCAGAACCAGTAATAAAGTAAGCTACCTATATTAAATTCCAAAATAATGTGTTTTACAGCCTTTACTGAATACATTACAGCCTAAAAATAAATAAATAAAACATCATAGTTTATATCGGAACTACTACCTAAGAGTTTTCCCTTCTCCATGGCAGTTGCTGGGGTCAAGATATCACTAATGTCAGTTAGAAAAGTCTAAAAACTTAGTTTGATAAGTATGTTGGATATGTATTACATAAATGAAACTAAAGCATAACAAAACCATCAAAAAGACATTTCATTTTTCATACTGCAGGTATTAAAAATACACCATGAAAAAATTAATTTAGGATTATACCAAGAAGCAAAAGGCTGGTTTACATAATACAACCAGCACTATAAAATCATCTCTGCCCAGAATAAAGAAAAAGACTTCATCTTCACAAGTGGTCATTTTGATAACCAAAGCCATGGCTAAAATATTGGAGCTTGAGAAAGAATGAATAAAGCCTCTCAATGGAAGATCTTGGTTTATTACCAGGCTCTTTGAAAAGGGGCATCTGCTAAGGTTGGTGGTTCCGTGAACCCAAGATAAAACTCATTTTGTTTAAAGAAAGGACATGTAGCTATTACAGTTGAAACTATACTAATTTCCACATAACTGACTACCTGGATTAACCTGCATTCTCCACTCTCTCTACAAAGTATCCTGACTGAAGCCCACAGTACACTGGACTTTCAAAACCAATAAGCTATTGTCTATTTACTCCTGTTCATCTTACCTACAAGTTGAGTTGTTTACACTTACAGAGGCAGTTGTGTTTGCTCCCCACTCTGTTTTTACTTTGGCTATGTAAGTATTAAATAAAGTGAGAATACGAGTACAAAGAGTTGTTTCTTTAAAAACGTGTTTTGGACACATTCAAAGGTGTCCAAAACCACCAACCTTAGCAGTCACTAAATGGGCAAATCAACTATAAGATTAGGGAGAAATACTTAAATAATAAATAAGTGTATATATGTGTACTTTGTAACAAAAAATAATTTAAAATGTCAAGTCACAAAAAATCAAAGACAGACCTGAAGAACTGGTCCAGATTAGAGCAGATAAAAGAAACATGACAACTAAAACCAACATATGATGCTAGATGGAATCCTGGATCCTGTTCTCATCCAACTTTAAGGAGAAATGTATTTATACCTGCAGTCATATAAGAAAGTCCCTTGAAAACTCCAATCACTACTCATACTCAAAAAAAAAACTTAGGCTTTACATCAAAAGACTGATACATGAATGTTATTTGTTTAATATAAAATGCTTACGATATATATACAAATATGTATGTGTATATATACATACACATGTATACATACATACTGTATATATTTTAAGATTTTAGGCTTTTATTGTGTTTTTGATTAACCAAAAACCAACTAGTGCAGATCTCATGCAAGGGTAAGAGGGTTCTTTCTGTGTACTACACCTGTCCTACACACTCCCCTCTTATCAATTTCATCACCTTCTACTCACCTATACATAGCCATGCATTATCACTTAAGAAAGCATTCCCTCCCCCTCACCCCCAACCATCCCAGTGTCTCACTTCAAATAATGAGATCTGTCTTACTCTGGAAGCGATGATTTTATCTTCTACTTCAATTTTTAAGGAAATGCTAGCTAAACATGCATAGTAAATAATGTTTAATTCATTTTAAAAAGTTATAAAATCACCATTGTTTTAACCAACAAAAAATATATTTTGAAATAAGTTATTGACAAACTTACGTTAGAATATAAAAAAAATGAAAAATAAATAAGTTAATATAAAGTTGTTTTAGGTTTGTATGATATCATGTTAAAATTAAGGGTAGATCAAGTACACACTGCCAATTCATAACATTTTAAAATATACCCAATCTTCATGAACACTCATTGACATGGACAAAACATTCTTAAAAAAGAGAACTACTACTTGTATATTAAATTGCGCTGGCCTTTTCTAAATAAGGGCCTGTCTTGTATATTTTAAGAGCAGCATGTAAACTTATTTAAAAATGAAACTTGAAGCAGATAAAACTGTACATGTTTATCTCTTTGGAAAGATTTTTACAAAGCAGCTATCAAAGTTCTTACATTATATTGCTCCAGGTTTTTCTCTTTATTTGCCTCAGTGTCCTCCAAATCCTTATGTATAGCAGCAATCTGTCTTTTCTTGTCATTTATAGCCTGATCTAAAGACTTGAGTTCCTTTTTAATCCATTTATCCCTTTCTTCTTTCGATGTAAACTGGCTTCCTCGACCCTGCTTTGCATAAAGATCCGTTCTTTCCTGGGTAGCTTGAGCCAATCTACACAAGATAGAAGAGAATGGGTTGAAAATGAGAACACAAAATAACAAAGTTTAATCGAAATCAATGTTAACTGTACATAGAAATCATAAAGCCATTTAAAAATTTATATAAAAAAAGGAATTAAGTATAAAAAGCAACTACTATATAATACAGCTCCTTGAACTACTCAGTTTTATGTAATAGTAATTTAACTTCAAAATCCCAAAGTCAAAGAACAGCCCATACCCTAAGGATTCGAGTAAAAAAAAGAACAATGCATACTTTTAAAATCTCAACATTTAGCTATGTGATCTTAGGCAAGTTACTTAACCTCCAAGAGCCTCGAGTTTATTGAATTTAAAGTAGGGATAGTGTCAATATCCTAGGGTTTTTGAGGAGAAATAATGTAGGCAGTATGTGTACAATAACCCATGGCCCACAGTAGTTAACATTAGCTATTATTTCTTTGAAGTGGGCATTTAACTTTTGCCGTTTACTGTACTAGAACATTCTTAACCCACAGCTAGCTTCTATAAAGGAACTATGTAGAAAGTTAAAGTGTTGGTGAAAATTCCCAGACCTAGCAATTCCTCGTTCTTCTTTTTCTTTTACACTGTTGAATTTAGGTTCTGTTTCTGCCAGTTCTTTCTGCTTTTCTTCTATTTTTTCAAGCAGCTTCTGCCTCTCTTTTAATAAACGTTTCTGTAAATAAAGCAAAATAAATAAAAAAGCAATCTGCTTAAAATTTTTTGCCTAATTTTTAAATCTAGAATAAAATGTTGTCTCTTGGGGTTGAATATAATAAAAAAAACTTCTCTCATGAAAAAAACCCACGAGAAAAATCGATCTTATAACATAAAACTAATTTTTTTAAACATAAGAAACAAAGAGATAGTACTAAGTTGTTACTTGAGTGCAAATTTATTTTAATGTGGCAAAGCTTTTACAAAAAACTCAGACATAAACCCCTGTCAAAGAAAGGACTGTCTTCTGCAGTTCCTACTCACCTGAATATTATGCCTTTCATTTTTAGCATTTTAACTTACCCTTTGTTCACTATTGCCTGCCAATTCATCTTGTAAGTCCTTGGCTTTAAGCTCCAATTTAGTCCTCTGCTTAATTTGTTCTTGTCTTTCAGCACTGAGCTGTTCTTTTTCTTCTTTCATAGCTGAAATTTTTGTTTTCAATTCTCTAACTTGGCGCTCAATATCCTATTCAATAAGTATTGAACAGAAAATGAGTCAAGCAATTAGAAGTACAATGGTAGAATTGTGATACCATTAATTCTGTCCCTTCTTTTTCTTTCATTTACTCTTTTAGTACTACTGTCTTTCCAATACTCAATCCCTGTGACTCCCCCCTATGGTTACCATTCTATAATTCTGGTACAAAAAGGCTTACTAAGGTCAAAAAATATAAGTTAATCTGAACCTTGTTTATAATCTTACCTCCATTTTATCTCTTGCATCCTGCTGTGCATCTCTCAATTGTCTGGATTTTTCTCCACTAGTCTCTCGTTTAGCTGAAAGCTGAAAAAAGAAAAACAAGCCACCATTTCTAGCTAATTTTGTGTTTCTAACTAATTTTGTATTTGCTTAGTATTTCATAACATCTAGTAAAATTTTTTGTATCTGCTAAAATAAACTGAAAGTAACAATTCACTCAAAAATTTTTACAAAAAAAGTTTTAAAGTGGTTTTCTTTAAATAGAAAACTGAAGCATTACCTAAACAAATGTTTGTGCAAAATGTCAGCAATACTAATTACAAAATATATTCTAAAAATCCAAGAAAAAAAATCCAAGAAGCCTTAAAGGTGGCTTTCCTCTCATCTGGTCTGCCTGACACCACCATCTGATTGTATTTCACATACAACTACAGCAAGGCCCCATAGGTCTAGGCATTTTCCTTAGAGTAAACTGAAAGAAAAAATTTGCTGACTAATGAATTCATCGATAGGTTTTTTTTTTTTAAGTTTCTATTTAAAATCACTGAAAAGTGTAAATACCGTATGAGCTTAACATATTCATAAAAACAAAATTAATCTGATTTTAAGTGTCAAAGGTAAATATTTTACCTCATCAAGCTTAGCACGAGTCTCGTTAAGTTCCTGATTGTAAATGGTATATTCCAGGGCTCGTCTCATTTTATCCCATTTCTGATACTGAGCTAGTTCTTCCTTTTCTTCCTCTAAAGTATGTAATCTCTCTTCAATGTACTTTAACAACTCATTGATTTTTTCCCGTTTGCCCTCTTAAAAAAAATGGGGAGAGGGGTGGAGGAATTGAATAAAACTTTTATGTAATAATATCACTTTCTCAAATATATCATAAATTTACTCTTAAGAACTGGAGCATTATTTCTTTAATATTATGTGATAACCAAATCTAAAATACTAAAATGGCAATTAAGATGCTTTATTATGAAAAGCATCAGAGAACCAATTTATACATAGTGACACTGATTCTTATATTACATACATAAGGGCCTCAGTTTAAGCTTTCTTTTTAAAAGTCAGTGTGCCTTCCCCCAAAACATTGGAAAAAAGTTAACATCATTGGTGTTATGACTTCTCAATTTTTATTAATAATAGCATTATCTATAGCTGCCATACATTGAATACCTACTGTATTTCTACCATGGAGCTACTTTGATCCTCTACTCACCACCACAATCTACAGAATTTTACAGATGGGGAGGCTTTGGACCAGGGAGATCAAGTCTAAGTCATGTCAGTTAACTACTAGTCAGATTTTTAACCCAGGACTGTCTGACTCTAAGCCATGACATGACACAGCACATGAAAAGCAAAGCATGGTTTCCATAACAAATGTACTAATGAAGATTACAACTTCAAAGTTTTACATTTACTTATTCCTGAACAATTTAAAACCTAATGCTAATTGATACTCCAGTGCTTTCTTCTGGAGGAATGCACCCAAATTTGTTGTCCTAACAACTGATGAGAAAGCTAGAGGCAAAAGTAGTTGACCTGCAAAGGCCCTATATTACTGTATCTAACAGCAGCACTTCTTTATTCAAAGAGATGAATGATTAGAAATCTCAAACCTTAAAACTGTCTCAAACTATTTTCTCTCCATTCAGTACAAAGGCAAATTATTCGGTATATTTCTGATAATAGACATAACTCCTTTTATGATTATAACACAATGAAAAAGTAATTTGCAACAGAAAGAAGGCAGGCAGAATCACATTTATTTCACCTGTTTCTTTCATTAAAGAGATGCTTTCTTCTTTTCTTTCATCATACACTCTAGTACCAGCTACTTCTCTCAATAGCTTTAGTCTCTGAGAATCTGGTGCTGTTGCCATCTGGTTGATCTAAAAATTTTAGAAAAATAATCATTACATAGCTATAAGACTGCTCTTTAAGAATAAGAACTCTACCTTGAGAGTTTTTAATACATATATAGGTTGAGTATACCTTATCCTAAATGCTTGGGAGGCAGAAGTGTTACAAATTTTGGATTTTTTTCTCTTTTTTTTTTTTTTTACAGTATCACCTTTACTGGTTGAGCAACCCATACGCAAAAACCTGAAATGCTCCAATAAGCATTTCCTTTGATCGCCCTGTCAGCACTCAAAAAGTTTCAGATTTTGGAGAACTTCAAATTTTGGATGTTCGGATTGGGGATACCCAACCTGTATTCACATGCTAAGTTTTAAGTAGATTGTGATTTGGCTAATGTAATTTGTATAGTACATTACACCTACATATCTATGTCGCCTATACTTAAATGAAACTTGCAAATAAAATCCAATTAGAATTGATACATTCTTAAATCTTCCTCTACGATAAGATCAACAAATGAAAGAGTATCCAATACCACCATTTTTCCTAGTCAATAAGATATGGTATAAAAGATGAGCTCCATTACCAAAGAACAAGGTATTTCCACAAGGGGAAAACATCACTGACTATACATTTTTTAAAGGCTATAATAATATTAAAAGTACAATCATCCCTCGGTATCCATGGGGGATTGGTTCCAGGACCCCCTGAGGATACCAAAATCCAAGGATGCTCAAGTCCCTTATATAAAATGGCACAATATTTGCATATAACCTATGCACATCCTCCAATATACTTTAAATCATCTCTAGATTACTTATAATACCTGGTACAATGCAAATGCTATGTATATAATTGTTATACTGTTTTTTTAATTTGTATTACTTCTTATTCTTATAGTTATTTTTTGGGTTTTTCCCTAAATATTTTCAATCTAAGTATGGTTGAATCTGCAGATGTGGAACCCACAAATAAGAAGGGCAGACTATATAACAAAAAGCATCCTTCAAATATAGAGAGCAGTACAACGTAAGTGCCATAACTTAATATAACACGCATCACTAAAAGTCAAAAATGCTATCATTGCATTAAAAACTTTTTAAGTGATAATTACTCTAACACTTGTACATAAAGAGAACTGGCTCTAAGCTTAGAAAATATGGTCTATCAAAAATATACATCAAAGAGTCACCCTTCAGATTATCATTATTGGGCACCCCAATAAAACATGTTCATTCATTGAATTTACTCACTTAAAAATTATTTATCGAATGGCTACAACATATATGCCACTCTGCTGGGCACTGGGAAAGGAGCAAAGAACAAAGCAGAGAAGGTCCTGCCCTCATGGAGCTTACATTCTAGTGGGAAAGACAGAAAATATGCGTAACAGTGTAATTTAAGTGTTATGAAGAAAAATAAAACAGATTAAGGAAATAAAGCATACAGAGTTGGAGGGGAGGCAATGTTTTTACATGAGGTAGTCATGGATGACTTATCTAAAATGACATATGGGCAGAAGACTGAAATGAAGTAAAAGGGACTACACGTTTGGGGGGGAGGAGGGGACTGAGATAACTGCTTTCAAATCAGCCTGTTTTAAGAAATTTCTCTTCCATAAATAGTGAAGACAGACTTTTCAAAAACTTGTTCTTCCAGTACCACACTTTCCAAAACTGAAACTCCATACTCTCGTAATCACTTCTTCTGAATGCTAACTTTCCAACACATATCTTAAAAAGCCTCCAGTATAAAATAACTAGTGGATATCTTCAAGAATTTTCCCCTAGTCAAAAAAACACACTACACAAAACTATTAGGACTTTACAGGGTAAGTTATGAGAAAAAATTATCTTAGACATAGTTGAAAGTAATAGGAGGCAGCAAAACAATCAAAGTTTGTAGTTTAGCTGCTAAAAAATATAAAAAATACAACCTCTATAAGGGAAAATAATATGTAGCATTATGGTAGATTTCTGGTAATGTAAGCTTTTCAGTATTGTAATTCTGTGATAAACTGAGTAATAAAGCATATTAATTTTAGAAAGTAATTTTTTCAAATATCATTTTTATAGAATTTCTACAATATTCTTAAATATCATCACTGCAACTTCTATAAGCCAAATGTCTTCCAGCACAATGCACCTCAAAATAATACCAGTCACTAAGAAAACAAGATCTACTTAATCTACTGAAATACTTCTATCCCAATATGCAAATGGATCTATTTGATACTTTATAGCCATGTAAAAGATAATAAACTTCAATACAAAATTAATCAATAAAAACAAAAGCCAGTAAGGTCCACTTTTGCTTCAGCTTAACCACTAGAATCAATAAACCAAATTCATCATTTAAGTGAAGAATTACTCAGAAAACAAACTAAAAAAAAACCAAAAAGGACATACAATTGTTTTACCTTTCCTTGTTTAACAATATAATAAGGATTGCTTCGAGAAAAACCAGCACTTTCAAGGAGGTTCATCACATCATTTTTCCTGTTGATAAACATTAAAGTTATTTGTTCAGATAAATAATTTTAAAGCACCCAACAATAAGCAAAGAATGAGTAACTCCTGGGTTAAGTAGCATTAGGGAGTACAGACCAGCAATTAAACCATCCATTGTATTAACTTCAGAGAACCTTCTGATTCTTATGTTTACACTCTAAATACTAATTTGTTGAATATGAGGCAAGTATATCTCATATATGAGGCAAGTAAAAGAATTATTTTTATTCTTTTGTAAAGAAATTGTAAATTTAAAGAAAAATGCTTACGTGACCATCTTCTTGTCTAAGAAATACTGATCCTTTTTGGCACCAATAACTCTTCGAAGTGAAACTTCCTCTTTATCGATCTAAGAAAAAAACGTAACAACCCAAAGTTAATTTAATAGTAAAGTAGAATACTTTTTAGTTAAGGTCATTTTAAGTTTCTTTTTTAAAAGAGACAGCGTCTCTCTATGTTGCCCAGGCTGGAGTGCAGTGGCTATGCACAGGCGCAATCCCACTACTGATTACTGAGTTTTGACCTGCTCCGTTTCCGACCTGGGCCAGTTCACCCCTCCTTAGGCAACTTGGTGACCCCCCCCCCCCCCGCCCCCGGCCCCGGCCCCTCCTGGGAGGTCACCATATTGATGCCGAACTTAGTGTGGACACCTGATTGGCATAGTGCACTACAGCCCAGAACTCCTGGGCTCAAGCAATCCTCCTGCCTCAGCCTCCCCAGTAGCTAGGACTACAGGCACGCACCACTGCGTCTGGGTAGTTACCGTCATTTTAAAGTTCTTGACCATACTATTTATTTTAAAATTTCAATTATCTCACTAAACGTAATGCTATGAATACTCATACTCATGATACATAAGACCTTTTTTCACAATAGACTACACATTCTCATTTGTTGTTCACCAGAATATCATAATTTTAAGACAAAATCAGTATGTATAATTATTTAAGCATAAGCTAAAAATTATAAAAGCTTAACTAGAGCTATAAATCTTTCATAGTATAAAAAAATTAGCTACAACAATAAAATTCTCAATATCATTACTAAAAAAAAAAAAAAAAAAAAAAAAAAGGAAGGAAAAGTTACTTACTGGTAACCTGTTGTCCGAATTATCAAAAATAATCTCCACAAAAGCAGAAATAACACGAGGACCAGTACCCTCCTAAAAATAAGAAAAATGAGAAATTTGTCATTTAAATGGTACAGGCATGTTCTTCAAACTTTTTAAAGTCTAGTACATGGTAACAAGCCTGATTCAACAAAGAAAAATTTCTATAAGACTAGTATATATCCCCCCTCTTGCCAAAACAGCAGAGACACTGGATTAGGATAACAAAACTTCTCAATTAAATAGCTTTTGATTCTGAATAAAAAATAAGCTATGCAAAAGATGTCAAAGTTACATATACTTACATTTTATTCTGCAGACCACTTTTTTATATCACAAGACTGGGGCCACCCAATTATACCTATTTGCCAGTATCTAAAACTCCGTGAGGCTTTTCTCTTACAGTATCATCTTAATGCTGGAAAGGAACTCTACGAAATTATGTGATAATTACTGGAAATCTTTTTTAACGTTTAATGAGAAACAGTCTATGTAGTTTTAAATCTGTTATAGAAATACACACATTTAACATGTGTCACATTTAGGCCCATCTACGACACAATAACTACGTACCAAGTCTAGATCATTTCCAGATTCTAAAAACTGTTAGTATGTAGTGACTCAATATAATGAAGAAATATACTAAAGTCTCACTATGTTGCCCAGACTGGAGTGCAGTGGCTATTCACAATCATAGTGCACTGTGGCCTCAAGCAATCTTCCTGCCTCAGCTTCCCAAGGAGCTGGGACTATAGGCACATGCCACCATGCCTGGTTACCTCTTCTAATTTTTTATCCTAAACTTACTTTAGTTCATTATTCATGCTTAATAAAAAATTCTAACAACTTGCATTACTGTAAATTTACAGATGGTCCCTGACTTAGGATGGTTTGACTTAAGGATGGCGTGAAAAGCAATTTACATTCAGTGGAAACCATACTTTGAGTACCCATACAACCATTCTATTTTTCATTTTCAGTACAGTGTTCAATAAATGAGATATTCAATATTTTATCATAAAATAGGCTGTGTGTTAGCTGTTTCTGCCCAACTGTACACTAATGTAAGTGTCTGAGCATGTTTAAGGTAGGCTAGGCTAGGCTATGACGTTCACTAGGTTAGGTGTATTAACTCCATTTGCAACTTTATGGTATCTTCAACTTACAATGGGTTTGCTGGGATGTAGTCCCATTGTAAGTCAAGAAGCATCTGTACTGTTTTTCATACTGGAAAATGATATTACTATCTAAGTACAAATATGGCTAAAAATAACAACAGACAACATTTTTGTTGTTTAGTTTGTAATGGTTGTTTCTCTATGCTACCAATTAACTTCTGGTTCTGCATCTGTAAGTTCCTAATCCCCAATCTCAAATTCTTCTTTCTCCTCAGCAAACCTACTTCCTAAGCCTTACCAGAACACATCCTTAAAGAAATGTACATGGCAGATACACCCATCTATAGGCAAATCCTACAATTTTCTCCTAACCATTGTATAAAAATTAGGCCTTTATCTGCCATTAATACTTTGGGCTAAATATTCACAGCAGAGAAGCACACTTAAGAGATAAACTGTGTTATGTTTACAAAGAATCTGAAACTTGAACAATTTTTTTTTAACCAGGATTAACAATGTATTTTTAAAAAGTATATAATATCAATAATGTCTTAAAGCAGTCTCACTCACATGCAACAAAGCCAATCGCTGTTCTGGACGAAGATGACTAAACTCATCACTGAGAACAAACTGAATTGCTAGAAATACAAAAACATAACTATTAGTACAGCCTAAAAAAGGATTTATGATTTATTCATAACCTCCCATACCTTAACAGAATACAGTGTGTCAAATGAATGATGCAGATAAAGTGCATTACCTGTTTCATGTAGATGAAAGGAATGTAGAAAATTTGCCTGCACATCAAACTAATCAAGTAGGAAATGATGATGTAAGAAAAATACTGAGAAGTTTTCACTGAAACATTTAAGGTAAGAAAATAAAGAGAAAACATTGTGGCACAAGAAAATAGACAAACAAAACTAAGGTCTACTTCTTGACCAAAATATACACTGACGGGTTAGATTAATAGTATATTTGCTTTTTTCCCCCACTAGACATAAATGTATTAATTAAAATCTTTTTTAACAAAACAGGATGTATTCTAACAATATACTTAACTGGATACTTTGTCAAAAGAAATAAAACTAAGGAAATACAGGGAAATAGTTCAGACTCCCAACTTCTACTACACTGCTTATACTGCCCTTACCTTCTGTAAGGAGCCATTCCTACTTCCATACAGAGTGCCTAACTGGATCTCCCTGCCCAAGAAATGGACTTCTTTACTCAGCTGTTCTGGTCCCAATCCACCCAAGAGACCTTTGACATTCTGTATGCATGGGGTAGAGTGTGAGTACGTGCAAGTGAGCATTAATGTGTATGCTGGGGGTGGGAAATGGTTGTTTCTCATAATCACGGGGATTGGGGAGGGGGAGATTCAAACTGCTGTCATCCCCCTGGAGATTCTGAAATATACACTTCTACTCCAATCCAGTCTCTTGCTGTTGCCAAACTACAACCACTATAGGATATACAGGGTATCGGGTACCCTTCAGATGTGTGGGCATGGAAGTGAGAGAACCTTTGCTCTTACTAAATCAGTCTACTAAACTCCCATTTCCCTCAAGCATTACCCAACTAAGGAGTTCAAATTTTTCAATCTATTCCTTGTATAGTCTAATTCTATTAAAAGGTTTTTCTTCCAAAAGGATTTAAGAGGCATTATATTTAAATGCATTTTATCTTTGGAGAGAATTTTCACAGCTCTATTTACTATCTTCAAACTGACAATAATGTGTGTTGAGCCTTAAGTTTTTCTATATCACTCCATCCTTTATAAAAAACATTTAGAAAACATTTTTTAAAAGGTGAAACAGAAAGATGAACCATTTTCTAAAACAATACTAACAACTATTCTACTGCATTTATAAACATTTGTAACATATACATTTATGACATTTATATACTGCATTCAAGCTTAAAAAGCACTTCAAAACCCATCTAAGGTAGACAGGGCAAACATCTCCATTTTTAAAATGAAAATAACAATTTGAAAGATTAAGTGTTTTGCCCAGTCTCACAAAGCTAATTAGTCACTGGGTACAGAGTAGGACTCAGATCTTTACACTCTAAACCCTCTGAACACTCTACACTAAAATGCAACACTGTATAAAGTATTGGGTTTCATGTAGACATAACCTCAGAAAACCAGTGATTTTAACAAATTATCTTAAGATAACTAGGCCTAGATATTTAGAATTCAAAAAACAATACCTACCATAAAAAAAGTTACTTTTTCCAGATCCATTTCTGCCCACTGTAAAATTTCAAGAAGTACAAGTTATTTTATATAAAAACCAATAAAAATAACTCTTTAAATTTTTAAAAATACTCAAAAATTTTAAAATCCATTTTCTAATACCTCTTAATATTTGAAATTAAATACAACAGACCACTAAGCAAAAAAAGCAATAAACAAAAAAGCTTTAATCACTAAATGAGTATAGTAGATTTCAGATAGTTTTTTCTTTAAAGGTATTTCATTGTTAATTCTTTTGCTCTTTCCCAATAGTTTAAAACTAATAGGAATAAAAAAACCCTGGCTTTCATAATTTATAATGATTACAATGGATGTATAATCCTATTTTGATTATATATACTATTTTTTAACAATTTAAAGATTCATACATTGCTAACATTCTAAAATACTTAATCATCTTAAATTCTCAAACTGTCCTCATGTTAAACTGTTTATGATCAACCCTATATATCACATATAGTCTCACAGAACCACAAAAGTATGGATGATTATAAGGTACTTTTTTTAACCTTATACCTAAATTTAGATATAAGCAATTCTACACATAAAAGGATATCAAATGCTTTTGATTTAATTAGTTTAGTGAAATTTTCAGTGTTAAGAGTGACAAATAACTAAGTCAATCTCTCAGTCTTGAACCAAAACTTCCTGAGCAAATTAACCCCAAAGTTATCACTTTTTACACAAAGTAAATCCCCAAAACGTAATTTATGCTATGCCAAAAAGTAAAGGAGTACTTAAAAAAAAAAAAAAAAAAAAAGGCATATAATAAACACAAGAGCCAGCTTGAAGGGGGCTTTCGCTGGTTAAATCTAGGGCAATCTGAGTAGCAAAGTAACTAGATAAATTATAAATTATTGGTGAGGGGTATAAGCCATGACTCCATACTGATAACAAAAAAATAAATAAGGAGGGAAGGCTCTTGCTTACAGGAGAATACCAAGTGCCCAGTAAATGTGAAAGGAGGGCTGGAAATGAAAAATCATCATTTTTTAACAATCAGAATAAAGGTGAGAGTCACCAACAGATGCTAAATCTAGGTGCAAAGTATGATAAACAGCACAATATTTACATGGTCCCAAAGTTATCTCCCCATATTATTTATTAGTTGCAAGAAAAGAAACAGTAACCACACAGTGGAAACACTGGACACCACCTTGACTGGGTGATCAAAAGTAACATCATCAGTAAGAGGCAGATGGATCTCATGTACCTCCAGATGTGATATCCTCAAAAGGACACATCACTTACGTAGTATTTTTCAAAAATAACAATGTTATAAAAGACAAAGAAAAGCTGTAAAAATGATCCACATTAAAGGAGACTGAAGAGACACGACAACTAAATGCAATACCTGATCTTAAATTAGATCCTGTACTGGAGGGGAAAAAATGCTATAAAGAACATTTCTGGGTCAATCACCATAATTGGAAAATGGACAGATCATTAGTGTTATACTGTAATTATGTAAGATAATATCCCTATTCTTAGAAAGTACACATTGAAGTCAGAGGTAAAGGACCATGATGTACAAAACTTACTCTAAGAAAAAAAAAAAAGCACAAGTAGAGACTGTAAAAGAGAGTACAAATGACAAAGCAAAATGTTAACAATGTAACTCCAGGTAAAGAATTTGAGTATTCTCTGTACTGTTCTTATCGGGGCAACTTTTCTGAAAATTTGAAATTATTTCTAAATAAAAATTTTAAAAGATAATTTATCATTAAATGCATACAAATAGTTAAAACCATAATCCATTCATAAATAACTGAAATTTTAAAAATTTCCCTGTAAGAATTACTCCTACCCATAGAGTAGAACACTACATATAGCAATTATAAAGTATGCTGAATATTTAATAAGCAAAGATAGTCAAGATTTACTCTTAAGGAGAAAAAATAGTAGATTACCAACATTATACAATAAACCCATTTTAATTCAAAAAGGCCTACTTACAGATATAGACAAAAACTAGAGGAGTACTGAAGTAGACCAAGTTTATACGTGCCCCCAGACTCACCTGTCCCAACCCAGGCCTTGGCTGCCAATCAGTGGAAAGGCTCAGTCTCCTAATACCTGTGGTTGTTTCAGCCTACCCTGAGAATATACTCAGGTCGGATCTGTGAAGACCCAAAGGAGGCTCTAACTCCCTGACTATTTCATGGAGGTTAATCCCCAAAGCAACACAATCCAAAAGCTTGGGGGAACGCCCCATGTAGTGAACTTTGACAAAAGACAGACAGGTACCAGAAGACAAATCTCCTCCATTCCTCTCCAATCTGACCTTTCTAAAGCATGGTGAGTCCACAAAGTCTGTCTGGAAGTTATCCAACATGACTACAAACCAGCTGTGTCTTCTTTATAAAGCTGTGACCAGCTTTTCCCCTCACTCTTGCCCTCGGACTATACCTCCCATGAAAGCCTTAGCAGTTAAGCCTGCCTGCTGTTTTCTAGGAAACCAGGGCTAACACAAGTATAGACTGTTATTAAGAATGGTTATCTCTGGGTAGAAGGATCACAACTTATTTTAATTTTCTTTCTTTTAGCTTTTCCATAATGTTCTATAATTAACATGTATTTCTTTTGTTAAAAGGCTAGAAAAATGTTAAAAAGGTATATATTCGGTACATATACCAAACATCAGCACAAGAGATATGTATCTTCAAATCTTGTGTGTTTTTTTTTTTTAAAGGATCAAAACCATTAAACAATCAAACTGGTATGCTTTCACTGGATTTTTTTTTTTTTTTTAGAGACGGGGTCTCGCTCTTGCTCAGGCTGGTCTCGAACTCTTGAGCTCAAGCAATCCCCCCGCCTCGGCCTCCCAGAGTGCTAGGATTACAGGCGTGAGCCACCGCGCCCGGCCTTCACTGGATATTTTTAAGGTCAATCTCAGTATATACTACTTTTGGTCTTTTTACATTATTAAGATACCTGTATATATACATACATACATATTTATTTAAGAAACAGGGTCTCACTATGCTGCCTAGCCTGGTCTCAAACTCCTAGCCTCAAGCGATCCTCCCACCCCCAAAGTATTGAGATTAGAGGCATGAGCCACCTCCTGAGGTACCCGTTTTTAAAACAGGTTTAACCAATAAAGTCATATTAGGTTCATTTGTTTTAGTTACGGCAAAAGAAAGAACACTTACACAATTTTCCTTTGTAACAGTGACTGTTAACAATTCTAATGTTGTAACCAAAATAGTAAAACAGCTAAAACAAAGATACCTGACAGACCTTATAGACATAATGTAATCACTCTAGATAATAACGGTCATCATTTTACAGATCATTTATAGAATTATACAATTGAAATATTAAAATATTTATCCATTTTTAACTTATGAGTTAATGAAATAATATACCATAGCTGGTCAGCCTGAAAGACCAGAACCGGATTCTGAAAACCTAACCGGCTTCAACATTTGGTGTAGAAACATGCTTGTCTTGTGTAGCAACACATTCTCAACAAACCCAGGAGATGTATTTGTCAGCTTTTTTCTAGAATAGGCACATTTGGTATCACTCATTAAATTCTTGAGTTCTTTAGCAATGTCCCTTGCCAACTAGCCCAACAGGAGCTTCTGTACCTTTTAACAAATTTATTTATATAAATTGGTTGTTGTTATATTGGGGGGAAAGTTCTTTAAGCTGGAAATTGTTAATCCCTCCTGAACTAATACTGTAACTAAGGATGGTCTTTGGTTAAAAAAATAAATTAATAATAATACAAATCTAGCAATTGTTTATTTTTCTATATTTCTAAAGATTTTCTGATTGATGAAAATCAGAAAGCAACTGTAATCAAAATATAATCAGAACTCCAGTATAATCAAGCTACCCTTATGGTATATCAATTTAATTGATTCTTCAGTAGCTAGAACACAAGGGAAAAAAATTACATTTTCTTTATTCCCAACTACAAGGTTGCAAGGAAAAACCTGGGCTCGATTTTATTTATTTTACACAAAATAAAGAAAGTATGATTCTCTAGGGTCTTCTGGAAACATTAACATTCAGTGTTTCCCCTTCTTTTCCATATGAATCTCACCCTGTGATATGGACTGAATTGTGTCCCCTTAAAATTCATGTTGACACCCTAAACCCCAAGGTGATGGTATTTAGAGATAGGGGCCTCTGGGAGATAATTAGGGTTAGATGAGGTCGTGAGAGTGGGAACATGTGAGCACACAGCAAGATGGCAGCTGTCTAGAAGCCAGGAAGAGAGCCCTCACCAGAAACTAACCATGCTGGTATTGTGACCATGGACTTGTAGCCTCCAGAACTGTTAAGAAAATAAATCTGCTGCTTAAGCCACCAGTCTACGGTATTTTGTTATGGCTGTCCTAGCAAACTAATATATCCCATAATAAGGACACTAAGTAGCAGAACTGTTTCAATAGCAGTCTGTTTCTCCAGTGTCTAGAAGCACTCATTTCATCTATCCTTTAAAAATTCAGCAGAATGTCAGAAAAAAATTTTTTGTTACCTATATCAGCAAAATGGACATTAAGAACCTATAATGAGTAAATATTGTTAATGGCAATCACCATTAGCCCTTTATCCTCACACTTACATATGCTTTCTCATTTAATCTTCCCAACAGCCCTATGAGACAGGTATCACCTCCACCTCACAAATGAGAAAACTGAAGCTTCTCAGAAAGTTGGAAAAAGAGTATGTGCCAAACTAGGATTTGAACTTCATTCTGTTATGCTCCAAAGTTTATGCTCTTCCAACCAAGCTACACTGTCTGTTGTTAGACACTGACAGGGAAAAAAATTTGAGAACAATCTAATTTGTGAATAAAGATCGGTCATCTTTGAAATACAGCAATAGTGAGCATTTTTAACTTGGATATATAAAGAACAGAATAACTCAGACACTAAATTTAGTGTCATTCACTACAAACTTAAAGCTATTAAAACACACTCTCACACATACAAGGTTACCCAAATAAAAATGTTTAACTAACTTATGACTGTATTATCCAAACATTTTTACATTTATAAAACAAGCAATTCACCAGGCAATAAAAGACACAGAAGTTATTTCATATGGAAAAATATAAATTTACTTAATATTCAAAGACAATTCTTGTCTCCTTAAGCCTATATACAAATGGGTAGAATTTATGTATCTATGTAGATTATAAATCCGATCTAGTAAACCAGAACACTTACCAATAACATTATGTTTCGAACTGAAGGGATCTACAATTGTTTGATCTCTATAACTTCGAAAACCCTGGATAATCACCTAATAAATAAAAGATATTTTTGAGAACACACACACAAAGAAATCACTTATAAATTAACATTTTTCTTTTGCATTTCTCTCCTTTCTTGCCTCTCATTTAATGCAAGACAGAAAACTTCCAATTTCATTTAAGAAGAATTCATTTTGGAAAGTGGTGATTAAAAACCTGCTTTTAAAAACAGTCCTTTTAGCAGTAACTTCTGCCAGTGAAGTGTTGGGTTTTTTTCTTAGGAATTATAGTTAGTAACCTCCTAAGAAAGTGCCAAAGTCAAGAACACCGCAAAAGGTTAATGGAACACCAAACACAGCAGTAGCACCACAGCAAAAGCCTATCAAGCAGGCGGACTGGTCCCAGCTTTCCTGAGTCCAGGCCCAGCGAGTGCTTTCCGTCAGACACACCGGCCAGCCAGGAAGAGTCAACGTTCCAAAGAAGGAGTGCTCAGAGTCCGACACATCCAATAGAAAAACTTTTCCAAAATTGTGTGAATGGGCTCATTTTTGTGGTGGACTCTTGCGCGGGAAGACCGTTTTGACAGAAGTAAACAACTGAAGGAGGCGGCGCTACACATTCGGCAAGGAGGAGGGTCCCCTTGACTCCGCGGGTTAATCCGGGAGCGGAGAGGCCCGGGGTTACAGCTGACACCCCAGCCGGTGCCCCGAGGGGTGCCCCCGGGCCGCGGAGGCCGCCTTCGCACACATCCCACGCCCGAGCCAGGCCACAGCTGCAGCACAGCGCAGCCCTTCCCCTCCCGCCGGCTGCCGCCCCCGGCCAGCTCTCAGCCGGAACCCCGGCCGCTCCCCTCTCGGGCTGCCCGGGAAGGCCCGGTGCCTCCAAGCGGCCCGCCCTGCCGGCCCCTCCACACCTTTTTGAGGTCCTGCCTCCCTCAGGCGCGGGGAGGCCCGGGCTGCAGAGGAGCGCCCCAGTTCTCAGGGACCCCCGCAGCCCGGCGCTAGTGAGCCTAGGCTCCTTCCCCTCCCCCACACGCCCCCGTCCAGCCCCGGCCCACCCCGCGGGGAGAGGTGAAAGGCTGCGGGTCGCGCTACGACACCCCCGCCTCAAGGAGTGGTTCTCACCGGCCCAAGAGGGGTGGGAGGGGTGCGAAAGCCTTACCTGCTTTATGTACATGACTCCGCGCCCCTAGCCGGGTAGAAGAACGTCCCCCGGAGCAGCAACAGCGCGGCCGCAGGGTCAGGTGAGGCGCCTACGAGACCCCTCCCCCAAAGCGCCACTCGCTCCGCTCCAGCCAAACAAAATGGCGGCGCCCGTGGAGGCGGAGTCCGCGCCTCGGACGGAACCACCCTCTCAGCCTCCCCAAGGCTTAGGGGGAGTCAAGTTCAGGCCCGCTCTTTCTTCTCGGCAAAACCAGTCTTCTACGGCGTTATTAGGTGTATTTCATTTGATTATTGAGAACCGTAGTTAATCCTTTCCTGAGACTTAGTCAGAAGCTTCATTTGAAGAGGCTTTGACCGTAAGGTTGGCCTATCCTACCTCCGAGCGCGTAGCCAATGGTCGCGTCCACAAGGGGGGAACGGTTCGGCGCCAAAGCCAAGTGTGAGACTCCGAGGGCCAGTAGCCGAGCGGGCTGGCGGCCACGTGGTCCCGGGCTGTTTAAAAACGCTGACCCCTGTTTTAAAAAGCCTGTCCTGGAGCCCGCGGAATGTTGGTGGCGGCTGGAATTCTGTGTGTGGAGTCCCTGTTGCGCCATTATTCCCTCTTGCTCCCCCTGGGAACTTTTACAGTCGTAGAACGCCCCCCCACTGGTTTTGAACCGCCCACTCGCAGGACAGCCCTGAAGGGACTTGTCGACGCTGGAAAATTTGTTTTAATAATGTGATAATTAATACCTCGGGAGCTATTACTGCTCTACTATGTGCCATAAATCTAGACAGATCTGTACAGTTGCACGAAAAGAGATTTAGATGAGGTTAAAAGCTTTAACCTACTTCTCTTTTTTTAACAGCCTGAAAGATTTTAGGTGCTAGTGGCAACCCTAGGTGTGTGTGGTCCGTGTCAGTCTTAAGGGAAAAAAACCCCACATTATTATTTGTTTAGAAATTGGATTTGTGGGCCGCTCTAAAATCACCTGCTGGGACGAGAACAAAATAACTACCTAAATCCGTCCTCACCGCCCATCCTGCTCCCGTAGGCAGTTCTGGCCTTAATTATCTCGAGATTGAACTGTTTTTAATAGCCCCCTCTCTGCAAGGAAATTTAACACTTAGCGGGGTGGGAGTGAGAGCGGGCGGCGCGCCTGGAGTCCTAGCTACTGGGGGGACTACGCGGGAGGGTCGCCCAGGAGTTCTAGGTTACAGTGAACTATGACGTGCCACTGCACTCCAGTCTGGGTGACAGAGTGAGACCCTGTCTCTAAAATTTAAAAAAAATTAATTAAAATTTAAAAAAACTCCTTAAACATTTTATGTCGAGATTTGCGTCTACCTTGTCAATTTCTGGAATTTTAGCCATATTATTAATATTTAAAGTTTTAATTCTCCGATTCCTAGTTTATAAAATGAATATTATAAAACCACTTCATATTTAGAATGAAAAACGGGATATATAAGGTAATCCTGTTTACCTAAAATTTCGTATATAGGTGTAAGGATGAAAGGAGGGTCACCAAAACATTTGTGATGATTTTCACAGTGATGGGATTTTTACTTTCTTCCATAGGCTTTTCCATATTAAATGAATCTTACACAATTAGCTTATAGTATAATTTATATAGGCAGAAGAAATAAAGATCAGTGAAAACCTAAAATATCAAAAAGGTGATTTTGAGAATTTAATGCAATCATTTTAGTTATATTTATGTATTTATTGTCTGTCTCTACTAGAATATAAGTCTAAGAGAGAAGGGACTTTATTTTGTTCCTGCTGTTTCCATAGTAATTAGTTCACAGAAAGTACTCAATAAATACTTATGAGTGAAAAAAGCACAGCAGCAAAGTACTTACCACAGTGTCTGGCTGGTACATGCCAGCTCTTGGGATTTAAAGGCTCCACAAGGCCCCATTCCACCTACCTCCCATGTCCCTTGGGAGCGTCATTCTCCATTCTCTTCTGGGAAGTATGTAGGGGCAGAACATAATAATCTCCTTTTGCAGGCATGAGTAGTTCATCAAACCTAGGAAGTATCTGGGGGCAAAGGGTCACTCCCAAATGAAATTGCCACCAAAAAGCAGAATACCAACCACACAATGCCTGCTTGCTCATAGCCAAGCAAATGAGAACTGCTGCAGCCTTTTTACGTGAAAACATCCACTAACAACACGCATCATCATCTCCTCCTCAGTGTTTTTACTTCTCCCCCCAACCCTACCTCAGATTGATTCAACATGATCCTCAGACACACTGGAGTGGAAGGTGGGAAAAAAGATGCACTAATCATAACATCTCTTTTAGAATGGAGTGTCTTTAATACCCCAAGCACAGATACACAACGATCATAATCCCTTCCATTTGTGTAGCTCTACCACTTTCAAAGTGCTGTATCGTGTGTGTAGTCTCCCTCAAATTTTTCTCACTACTATGCTATAAGGAACAAGGGCACTTATTTCACATTAGACTGGAAACCCAGGGGTCTTATGGTGATTACATTTTACAAATTCGGTGACTTAGAAAGTGCCATTTTACTGCGTGACCTTAGTTTTCCTGTACTTAAAATGGGAATATTCTCTGCCTTTCTAGGCAGCAAAGATGCAAACAGGGGTCTGCCCCAACAAGAAGTCAATGCTGACAGCCCAACTTGGGGAGTTCCAGGTCACATCCCAGCTCTATCGCTTGCTGACTTGTATGACCTGAGGAAAATTAACCTCTTGGAGCCTTGGTTTCCTCATCTATAAAATGGGGATTATAATGATACCTGTAGAAATTTCTGTGCAGATAAATTGAGATGATTTATATAAAATAACTGGCACAAGAGATAATGTTAGCTATTTTTGTTATTAGTTCATAACCAAACTTACATCCAGCAAGTCCCTGGGGAAAGACAGCAAAGAGCTAAATTGAAAGATCAAAACGACAGGAGAAAAAACTGACCAAAGACTCTGGACCCCTCCCCCATTGTTCATTCATTTATTCATTCATTCACTCAACCAATATTTACTGAGCAGCCCTGGCAAGAATGTGTCTTAATAGTGACAAGGAAGAAACGCCTTTTCCTCTGCCCTCTTATGTTCACGGATTGGGGGGCCTGTGAATTAAACTCAAATTGACACATTAGCAAGAGAAAAACAGATTTTAATCATGTACATACATGTGGGAGTTCACAAAGAATGTGAATTCAAAGGAGCAGTTATATTTTGGAGCATTTCAATTTACAAAAAAAAAAAGAGCAGTTAGAATTTGGGGCTTATATACTATTTTAATAGGTAAAGAAGGAGAAGGAGAAGGGCACTTACGAGAAGGCAAAGGACACTTTTACCTTAATCTAATTTGATATGTAAGTGAAGCTGTGCCTATCTGTCTCACTCCTAGGAGCAACATGGTCTATTAGCCTTGGCCACAGACCCTTATGGGTCATAAACTTAAACATGTCATAACAAATTTAATTTAAAGATCTTTAATTGGCTTTTATTTGTGATTCTAGAGTAGGGCAACACCTCATTCTATAAAATAGAATGAGTGTTCTGATGAGCTGAGCAAAAGAGCTTGGCTTTGTAGACAGGAAAGGGCTAAGGAAAGCAGAAGCAGAGAACAAAATGTGGATTGATCGTTTCAAAGTTGCTTTCCTGGTAAAGGTTAAAGCAGGGGGGACTTCCTCGTCATGCCAGCTAAAACTGGCCTATTTGGGGATTTAGCTATTATCTATGTCTCTCTCTCTCTCTCTTAATCTCTTGGAAGATCAGATAAATAAATTAATTTTGGCTTGGTGATATGGAACGTCAGCATAAATGACTCCATTTTGGTGTGGTCTGTTGGGCCTAGTGCAGGAGCTTGGTCCAAACCAACAGCCTCCTATAGATTTTATTTAACATACCTAAGAGCTAAAACTATTAAACTCTTAGATAAAAACACAGGAGTAAATCTTTGTGACCTTGTATTAAGCAATGATTTCCTAAGTACAATACCAAAAGCCAAGTGAAAAAAAAAGAGATAAATCATACTTTATCAAAACTGTTGTGCATCAAAAGAAGTGAAAAGACAAGCCACAGACTGGGAGAAAATATCTGTAGACTACATACCTGACAATTTATATTTCTAAATATACACCCACAAAATATAAAGAACTCTTACAACTCAACAATAAGCAAATAACCCATTTTGAAAATAGGCAAAGGATTTGAATACATATTTCTCCAAAGAAGATAAACAAATGGCCAATAAACATATGAAAAGATGCTCAACATCATTAGTCATCGGGTTAAATGCCAATCAAAACCACAATCAGATAACACTTCTTACCCACTAGGATGGCTAAAATAAAAAGACAGACAGTAATGGGTGTTGGCTAGGATATGGAGAAATTGCAACCATCATATGTTGCTGGTGGGATTGTAAAATGGTGCAGCCACCTTGGAAAACATTTAGGCAGTTCCTCAAAATATTAAATATAGAGTTAGGTAATCCAGCAATTCCATTCCTAGATATATACTGTTGGGCCTCAGAAAGGGATACCCCAAAGACTGGCAATTTAACATGCTACGTGGCCTTAGAAGCTGTCTCAGAATCGAAGTCCCTCTAACCTTGTCTTTCCCGCCACTTAAGCACAGGAAGGGACTCTCTTTGGAATATCCTGATCTGACCAGAAGAGCTTCTTTCCAAAAGAAATGCAATTGTCTTAAACTCCCTCCTAGGGATCGCATCAAATAATCAGGAAGGATCAACCACTAGAGAAGAGACTGGAAGTCCTCACCATGCCCAGACACTTTTTATCTGTTCTCCCAAGGGCAGCTCCAAGAGATTACCTGGGAGACTTTATCTGCATGATGAGACATTTGTTCCTGTGTAGTTCCACTTCTTACCTTCACGTAATGTCCGCCTCCATTCATTCTCCCTAATGATGTACTGCCCCTCAACAGAATTGTCTACATTTTTTATCTCCCCCCTTCCCCTAAGAAAAAGAGTATATAAGCTTCTGTACAGCACTGTGTTGTTGGGTAATCATTCTCTGGTAATTCCCCCATGCTATACATGTTAAAATAAAATTTTGTGTGCCTTTTCTCCTATTAATCTGCCTTTTGACAGTTGATTTTTCAGTGAACCTTCCGAGAGTGAAGGGGAAGTTTTCCATTGGCCCCTGGAATACTCAAGAGACATAAAAACATACTTCCACACCAAATATTGTACCTGAATGTGTTATCAAAACTGCAAGGGGTCCTGGTATAGGTCTAGTTACTCGTCGCACAAAGATCCAATTATTGAGACAAGAAGGATTGCCAAGGAAGAAAGGAATTTTTAATTCTGCAGACGTCTGGTAGGGAGAATGAAGAACTGCCTCAAATCTGTCTGACTAATGCAGATCATGGGCTTTTACCGGCCATGTGCCTGCCGTGGGGCAGGTTGAGGGGGACGGTGAGTGCTGGCCTCAGGAAGTCTGCCCTGGGGCCTTCAGAGTCTTAACTCCTTCATCTTGCAGAAAATCTATCATTTCTGGGAAACAACTCAAAAGTTCAAGTAGTTAGTTAAGGGAGAGGATTATAAAAAACATATAGGGGTCATTGAAATTTGCTTATGGAGCTGGCTACAAATGTTCATAGCTGCATTATTCATAATAGCTAAAAAGTAGAGAAGCAACCTAAATGATGAACAAAATGTGGCCTATCCATACAATAAAACATTCACAAGTATATGCTACAACATGGATGGATCTTAAAAATATTATGCTAAGTGGAAAATCTAGTCACAAAAGAGCATATATGTGTGATTCCATTTATATAAAACATCCAGAATAGGGAAAATCCATAAAGACAGAAAATGAAATAGTGACAGCCTGGGGCTGATGGATCAGATGGGAAGGTTTGGATATAGGGTTGGGGTACAGGGTTTTTTGAGGTGGGGATGTTGATAATGTTCTAAAATTAGGTTATAGTGATGGTTGAACCACTTTTTTTTTCTCTTTTTTTCCTTCTTTTTTTTTTTGTTTTGTAGAGATGGGGTCTCACTATGTTGTCCAGGCTGGTCTCAAACTCCTGGGTTTAAGTGATCCTCCTGCCTTGGCCTCCCAAAGTGCTGGGATTACAGGCGTGAGCCACCATGCCTGGCTGTACTTCATTTTGAGTATAATGAAAACCACTGAACTGGGCCCAAAAAAAGAATTATTGGTTTTAAAACCATTTAATGCAGTCATTGTATCATCTGTTTTTCCGGCTAAAAAATTAGCCAACACTTCATTCAGTTATTTTCTCAAAAGCAACTTCACATTTCATACTTTTCACCAAATACATTTTAGGTGCTTGACCCTGAAAAGCTTTGAACATTTTAAAATTCAACCCAATGAAGATTTGTCTTATACCATCATCCGCCCACCAGAATGGCCAAAATTAAAAATACTGGACAACAGTAAATGTTGGTACGGTTTTGGGACAACTGAAACTCTTACACATTCATGATAGGAATGTGAAGTGGTACAACCACTTTGCAAAAAGTTTTAGTTTCTTGTAAAACTAAGCATACATCTACCCTCTGACCTAGAAAGTTCTCTTACAGGTATTTGCCCAAGGTGAAAATATATGTCCATAATGACCTGTCTAGAAATGTTCATAACAGCTTTAGTCATAATGGCCCCAAACTGGAAACGACCCAAATGTCCATCCACAGGTGACTGAGTCAATAAATTGAGGTGTAGCTATACATTGACAACATAAACAAACTATGGATACATGTAATGATGTGGAAGAATCTCCAAAATATTGCACTAAATGAAAGAAGCCTTCTCCAAATGAATACGCGCTGTATAATTCCATGTGTATGAGGCTCTGAAACAAGTGAAACATATCTATGGGGAAAAAACATCAGAGAAGAGATTGCTTCAGGGAGGATAGGAGGGAACCGGGAAGGAACATTAGGAAATTTTCTGGGGGGTGTTGCTAGTGTTCTATATCTTTATCGAGGTTTGAGTTCCAAGCTTTATGCATTTATCAAAACTCAGTGACTATTCACTTGAAGTTTGCATTTCATTGTATATGAATTTTACATCAAAAGAAAGAACATAAATATTCTAGTTAATGATATGAATGCTGAAGTGTTTGAGGGGAAGTAGGATGATGTCTGCAACTTGGAAATGCACCCAAAAAGTTAGATGTATTAATGGATGGATACACAGATGGACAGATGTGAAGAAGCAAGTATAGTAAAATATTAATGGGAAAATCATGTGATAAGTTTGTGGATTTCACTGAAAAATTTTAAAGCATTTTTATATTTTAAAAATTCTCATAACAACAACGTTGGGAGATAAAAGTCCTACAAGGTCCTAAACAATTTAACTATTTTTACCTCTCTGATTTCATCTCCTGCTACTTCTCTCCTCAGTTCTAGCCACATTTAGGGGCACCAGCTGTCTCCTACCTCAGGGATTTTTCACTCACCCTTCCTGATGTGTGCAGTTCTCTTCCCTCATGTATCTATTTGACTTTCTCCCACACCTTCTGTAGCAGGTGGAATTCTAAGACAGCCCCTAAGATTTCTGCCCCCTTGCTGTCCACACCCTGTATGATGTCCTCCCTTTGAGTGTGGATGGGACCTGTGAATATCATGGGGTACCACTCCTGTGATTAGGTTACATTATGGCAAAGGTGAAGAGACTTTGCAGATGTAATCAAGATCCCTAATCGGTTGACCTTGAGTTAATAAAAAGGGAGATCATCTTCGGTGGGCCTGACCTAATCAGGCGATCCCCTTAAAAAAGAGTGTCAGAAAGAAAATCAAGTCAGAGAGATTCAACGCCAGAGATTCTCTCCTGCTGGCATTAAAGAAGCAAAATGCCGTGTTGTGGAGCCGGCCAGGAGGCAGGGAATGACAGGTGGCTTCAAGGAGCCGAGAGCCTCAGTCCTACAACTGCAAGGAACTGATTCTGCCAAAGGCAGTGAGCTTGGAAGAGGCTCAGATGAAATTGCAGCCTGGCTAACACCTTGATTTCAGCCTGATGGTACCTCAGCAGGGGACCCAGTTACCTGTGCCCAGACTTCTGACCATACTTCAAAAAATTCTGAGGCTGCAAGAGTTTTTCATACAACAATTCGACGTAGTTTACAGTGTCTGGTGCAATAAAGACTCCCAGGACAGCAACGGTGAGGTACAGAGTGCAGGTCAAATGCACACAGGACAAGACCCTTGATGTCATAGTTTCTCATTCCCTCCTTATCTTCCCCTCTACTGCTAAGAGAGTCCATGGTAAAGTTTCATCTCTAAGCTATTTCCAGTTCAAAAGTCTTTTACCATCTCAGGAAGGGATTATGGACTGATTTTATCTATTTGTCTAATCTCTATGTTACTCCTCCTCACCTCTTAAAAAAAGATTTTTCCTATTTTTTTTTCTTATGTGTGCCTTATCTATTTTCATTCTTAGGCTAGACAGATTTCCAATGGGCACTTCCCAGTCCGATGATCAAGAAAGGGTTACCTTACTGTTACTAAATTCCTGTTCAATCCTTCTGCTCCCCAAGAGAGGGAACTGGCACACCACAGATGTTCCCAAATTATAGTTTTCTCTTGGTGACTCCTGGGACCCTCAAATCACCTAAGAGAAAACCTAGGAAACTCCTATCCTTAGCCAGTTGCACCTGTAATCCCAGCCCCTCTGGAGGCTGAGGTGGGAGAATTATTTGAGGCCAGGAGTTGGAGACCAGCCTAGACATCACAGCAAGACCCTATCTCTTAAAAAAAAAAATTAGCAAGGTGCAGTGGCACACGCCTATAATCCTAGTTACTCAGGAGGCTGAAGCAGGAAAATCACTTGAGCCCAGGAGTTCAAGGCTGCAATGAGCTATGATCGCACCACTGTACTCCAGCCTGGGCAACAGAGTAAGACCCCATCCCCCCCAGCCCCCAAAAAACAAAACTTCCATGCTGGCAAGATGAAAGCGTAACATTTGTGGGAAGATGAGACTTAGAAAAGAAAGACAAAATCTTTCAATGCTCCCCTCACAGATACATAGGAGACATTGCAAGACTACTTTAGGGACCTTAGGAAAAAAACTTAGGAAGAAGCCCTTCCAGGTACCTGTAACAAGCCCCCAAAACGAAAAACCAAACCCTTATACCTCACAGGAAATGCAGCCCCTCATCCCTCCACTGGGTAATGCTGGGAAAATTGTCATTATTGGAAAAACCCACTCGTTTAAAAAACAAGTGCCCAAGAAACTCTCAATAACCTTCATTTTGCTTCTCTACTTGAAAGTTCCTTTATGCCACCATAATCTTCAAATTTTTATTTTAGAAAACTTAATTCTTATACAAGTATGTGTCAAAGTTTTATTTAGTAATGAGGGAATCAGTACGATGACAAAGCTGGTTTAAAAGAGAACATAAGAAACTGAAATTTATGTAGTCTTTGGGGAAAAAAATGCTGAAATGTTATTCCTAGGTTAGACACAAACTAGTAAATATTCTACAGGGTGATAAACTGTAACCTTTAAGGTTATCTTTTTCTACCGGTCAAAAGAAATTCATCATACCTTATCTGCCTTCTTTAGGTTTCTAAAGCATTGTAAACCATCTGGGCCCTAACCAATTGTAAATACCAAGTCATTAATTATATTGAAAGGTCATGCAAATTTTTATTTTTATTTTTTTGCTATAGTTCCAAGTTTTGCATTATTTTTCTGAATAAGGACGTTGGCAATAAAAGAAAGCTTAGAGATAAACGTCTTTCGTTACCTTAAACATTCCCTAAAAGTTAAAGACCAAACCCTCACACCTTAGAGGAGGTATAGGCAGTATCTCTCCACAGAATCACAGTGGGAAAATTGCGACTCTCATAAAAAACTGGTCATTGGAAAAATAATTGCTCCTTTACTTGGACCAAGTCCACATAGCCTTCCTATTCCATATAAATGGAATCATACAATATTGCAGGCTTTTGTGTCTGGCTTCTTTCACTAAGCATAATGTTTTGAAGATTCATTCATGTTGTAGCATGTATGAGTATTCTTTTTTTTTTCTTGAGACAGGGTCTCACTCTGTTGACTGGTCTAGAGTACAGTGGCTTCATCATAGCTCACTGCAACCTCAAACTCCCAGGCTCAAGAGATTCTCCTGCCTCAGCATCCTGAGTAGCTGGGACTACAGACATGCACCACCATGCCTGACTAATTTAAAAAAATTTTTTAGAGACAGGGTCTTGCTATGTTGACCAGGCTGGTCTCAAACTCCTGGCCTCAAGCAATCCTCCTGCCTTGGCCTCCCAAAGTGCTAGGATTGCATGTGTGAGCCACCACGCCCGGCAAGTATTCTTTTTTATTGCTGAATAATATCTCATTGTATGGATAAGCCACATTTTGTTTATCCAATCATCAGCTGATAGACATTTGGGTTGTTTCCACTTTTTGACTGCTGTGAATAAAGTGCTGTGAACATTTGTGCACAAGTTTTTGTGAGGATGTACCTTTTCAATTCTCTTGAGTGTGAACTAAAAATAAAATCCTAAGCCCCTCGCTAACTGAATGGACCCCTCTCAGCCCAGGGGACCCCAGAAAAAACCTTAAAACTGAGTTCGCAGCCATGACGGGATGGGAGGTGTAAAGCACAATTACACATGAGAGTTTCCTCTTCATAAATATTCATGACTCCTCCTATAGCTTGTTAAATATATATTAGCCACCCCGGTAGAAAATCCTATTCCCTTTTACCTCTCCCTTGAAACACGTGTTCCTGGCTTGTGGCTGGAGCAGCATTTCCCAGCTTGTCAGAATGGCACTGTGAGCTGAGAACCCTTCACAAGAAATAAGCTCTCTTTTTCCCAAAGTATAAACTTTGTGTGTTTTTTTGTTTGTTTGTTTGTTTTTTCAGTTAACATGTGTATGTACCTAGGTGTGGAATTGCTGGGTCATATTGTGACTCTCTGTATTTAACTTTTTGGGAAATTGTCAAACTGTTATCCAAAGGAGCTACACCATTATATACTCACACTAGCAATGTATGAGGGTTCCAATTCTCCACATCCTTGCCAAAACGTGTAATTTTCTTTTTATTTTAGCCATACTAGTGGGTGTGAAGTGATATCTCATTGTGGTTTTGATTTTCATTTCCCTAGTGACTAATGATGTTGTGCATCTTTTCATGTGTTTAATGTCCATTTGTATATTTTCTTGGGAGAAATTACTCAAATGCTTTGCCCATTTTTTATT
Source organism: Daubentonia madagascariensis (assembly GCA_023783475.1). Classification (NCBI taxonomy): domain Eukaryota; kingdom Metazoa; phylum Chordata; class Mammalia; order Primates; family Daubentoniidae; genus Daubentonia; species Daubentonia madagascariensis. Next base: position 17,753,225 of record JAKFHU010002573.1, on the reverse strand, counting down.
TAGGTTATTTCTCATATTATTGTCAAGTTGTAAAAATTCTTTATATATTCTGATACTAGACCCTTGTCAGATACGTGATTTGCAAATATTTTCTCCCATTTCTGTGGATTGTCTTTTTACCTTGCTGAGTATGTCTTTGGAAGCATGTACATTTTGTATTTTATTATTGTTTCCTTTGTCTATTTTTTTCTTTGGCTGTTTGTAGTTTTGGTGGCATATCTAAGAAACCATTGCCTGACATTTTTTCCAGCTTTTATAATTGATATCTGTGAAAGGCTTCCCCTGACTTCATGCTGCCTGGAAAATGCTGCTACCAGATACCCCCAAGACTCACTTCATTGAGGCCTTTGCTCAGTTGTCACCTGATCAGAAATGTCTTCTCCAAGCACTTTATCTAAACTAATAGTACCCCTCAGTCACTCGCCAAATTTTACATTGCTTTATTTTTCTTTAGAGCACTCTCTACCTGACATAGGGAGTCACTTTAATTTATTTTCGCTTATTGTATTACAACTCCCCCCTCCCTGGAATGTAAGCTCCTGGAGAGAAGGAATTTGTGTTTACTTTGTTAACTGCTGGTTACTCAATGCCCAGCACAAACTCAGGATAGGTGATCGATAATTTGTTACATTAACGATTCCCCACATCCTCACCAACTCAACAATGTTATCAAACTTCTTGATCTTTGACAATCTGAAATGTGAAAAGTGGTATTTTAATGTCTTAATTTGCATTTTTATTCCTGTGAGCGAGGTTTAGCACCTTTACATATTTTTTTATTTTTTACTCACCATACTGAGAACTTTTCATATATTTAAAAATCATTTTTTACTTCTATCTCCATAAACACAATTGTTTTTAATAGATGGTATCATAATAAATGAAATCTATACATCCCTTTGAAAGGGTAATAGATGTCACAGTAGCATTTGGTTATTCTATACTTTATCAGGGTTTAGAAAAGTGCATGTTGAATGAATGAAGCATGAATACCAAAAGGACAACTTCTAGAAGGTGAAGACAGGCTCCATGCAAGTTTTCGATGTTTAAAAGGGGTCCTCATAATTGAAGAGGAAGGCTAAAATGGGGGGAAGAAATGTGTAGCTTACTTGGCAGCTGCCCATGGACCTTATTTTGGTTTCCTCTGCAAGTAGAGCCTGGGATAAGGATTTAGGTGCAGGTAATTTCTATGGGAGGTGATCCCAGAGAGCAGAAGTGATGCAGGAGGAAGAGTGAGACAGGGAAGAGAGAAAAGCCAACAACTTATACTCCGTTGAACTCGTTATTCGTGTGGGCACTAGGATCGCTCCCACTGGGAAACTTCTGAGGACATGTGTACAACACACCTCCGAATTGTCCCACCAAGGCACAGGGAGACTGAGGCATTCATCCACCAATTCCCATCTCCCATTGATTGAAGGTGGCCCTCAGAGGCTTAACACCCCGATGCTTCGAAATAGCACCTGTGCTTGGCTATGCAGACTTCCTCGGCCTCAGAGAAAGAATGGAGGCAGAACACCAGTTGGCTGTATTGGCACAGCCCTTGAGCAGGGAGCTGTCAAAATGCATGGAAGCATCCACAGCCTGTAGTGCTGAGGGCATGTACGTAGCCTTTCTTTTGCTGTTCATTAGTCTACTTTTGCCTTTGAATGTTTCCACGTGCTTTTTTTTGTCTTGTCTCCCCACCTGGATTTCACACCCCTCACAGGCCAGACTATAGGCCACCCTAAGGTGTATCATACAGTCCCTTGGAATTACATAGTGACTTATACATTTGTTGATTGTTTTTCATCTTTAACCACAAAATGTGATAATCGTGGTTCTGAAAAAAAAGGAAGGAAGATATATTTAAACGATTTGAAATTTACACCTAGCAGACCTTGCCTTTTGTTGCCCAGGGCACTGAATTTGCCTTCATCCTTGCATTTGTGCATCCCAGAGAAGGAAACTGGACAAGACTTATCAGCCCTTGACCAGATATCCAGGTGAACATTAGCTACAGGGATGCATTGGGCTGAAGACTTGGAAGTCATGAAATAAAATCTCTACTGTCTGCAGATCATATCCAAGGTCACAGTTACGTACTGAACTGCTTTGTTAAGGGGATAAAAGATAGTCATCGAGGGTCCTGATTATATTATATCATCTAAGCTGGTTTTATAGTCACCATAATAACCTCCCTGGGAGGAAAGCTAGTGATTCTGTTATCTGGAAGGAAAGACTGTGTCTCAGTGCCAAAGCTTGGCCCTGGCTAATCAAGACAATGTCACCATGTACAACCATGTAGACTGCACTGCACAGTTCTTGGGTGCACCATTCCCAGAGTGGTGCAAGACAGAAATCTATAGATAAGGATCTGAGATGGAAGTGTCTTCTTAAACAGGAAAGGACCGAGAAAGGAGAGCACTGGTGAGTGTCTATGCTTATGGAGTGGTGATGATTAACTGGCCCTTCCCCATGGTTTCGTCCTGAGGAAGACAGTGAAGACTGGGAATCTGCAGTTGGCAAGAAATCAGTCTCCCTTACACCAGTGAGTTAGTAATAACAGTTGTAGTATCTACTCTGCTAAACTTGTCACATGGATAACGTCATTTAATCTTCTCAAAACCCCGTCTAATAGATGAAAAAACTGAGTAAGAGTAGGAAATGAAGGGGGCATTAGACCAGGAGAAAGGCGGGCCCCCACTTACTCCCCAGCGGACAAGCCACTTAGCTCTTCTTGCCAGTGCTATTCAAAGTGTGCTCCAGGGATCCAGCAGTCCACAAACTGCTTGTTACCCGTTCACAAGGAGAGCAGTACAGAATTGAAAGTAGGCATTTAGAAACCTTTATAGCAATTTGACATTCAAGTGCATGAATAGGGAACCTGTCTCACTGAACAAGGGATAGACCATTTCAGGTGCTGTGCATGAGCTGTGTGTGCAATAAGACCATGCTGCAACGTGTGATTTATTTTTATTTTTATTTTTTGCAGACAGAGTATTGCTTTTTTGCCCAGGCTAGAGTGCCATGGCATCAGCTTCGCTCACAGCAACCTCAAACTCCTGGGCTCAAGCAATCCTCCTGCCTCAGCCTCCCGAATAGCTGGGACTACAGGCACGTGCCACCATGCCCACTAATTTTTTCTATTTTTAGTAGAGATGGGGGGGGGTCTCACTCTTGCTCAGGCTGGTCTCGAACTCCTGACCTCAAGTGATCCTCCCGCCTCCGCCTCCCAGAGTGCTAGGATTACAGGCGTGAGCCACCGCACCTGGCCAATGTGTGATGTTTTAAGACTAGTTGGTCAACTGTAAACCAAAGGCATATAAAAATCAGAAAATAAAAGCATTTATTTCTTTTGATAATTTGTTATTTTTACTTATTAAGTATAACTTATTTCTGTAAAAAACTACTTTAAAAATTTTTAATTTAAAAATATTAGCTAAATTGGGGAAGCAGATTTTCATAATATTTTTTCACTGTAGAGGTGTCAGAACAAACCTCGTAGACTTCTTTTAATCAAGAAAAGACACACCTTTACTAATACAAAGCAGTGGCAGCAATAGTGAAACAAATGATGACTATGGAAGTGATTCCAAAGAAATTAAAACCAAAAGAGTTTGTACTAGTTTTGCTTGGAAGTATGATTCCTCATGTATTTAGTTCTGTTTTGTAGCCATAGTGGATACTAAAGTGCTAAAACTGTAGTGTGCTATTTGCAGAGATGTACTAGCTAATAAGGCTAATAAAATCACCAACCTTAGGAAGCATTTACATAGAAAACAAAGAAATAAGTTCAAAACCTAAAGAACACTTTGAAAGAAAGAATGCTGAATTTAAAAAACTAATATGTTCAATATTTTGTTCACAATATTAGTAATTTGTGAGTGTCTTATAAAGTAGCATTTTGAGATGCTAAATTTTTTTTAAAAAAGACATTAGCACAAGACTGTATCAAAGATCTTGGAAATTATGGGTGAATCTGTGGCAAAGAAAGTAGCTCAAGTATCATTTTTCACAGCCAGACAAATTCAGCAACTTGCTAATGACATGGCAGATTAACTCACAAATACAACTAGCTAATTAGTTTTCATTGCAAGTTGTTGAATGCCCACATACTGCTAACATGACAATTAATTTGGTACATGTGCAATTTGAACATAGTAGAGATATGAGGAAGAATTTTTTTTCAGCTTCATTGATGACACAACTAGTTCCGAACTATATAAAGCTATAAAGGATTACACTGTCAAGGAATGTGGTTTGATTTTAAGTTTGTTGTAGGAATATGCTCCAATGTACAGCTTCACTGACAGAAAAACATTCTGAAGTTATTACCCAGATTAAGGAGCTTGAACGAGAATGTAAAACAACGCACTGCTTCCTTAATCAAGAAAGTTTTGCAATGAAACAATGTTAGCTGAACCAAACAGTGTCTAGTTACATAGTTAAAAAAAAAAATTGCTATCTGGGCATGGTAACATACCTATAATCCCAGCACTTTGGAAGGCTGAGGCAGGAGGATCCCTTGAGCCCAGGAGTTTGAGGCTGCAGTGAGCTGTGATGATGCCGCTGCACTACAGCCTGGGCGACAGAGCGAGACCCTGTCTCAAAAAACAAAAAACAAAAACAAAAAAATTGCTAATTATGCAAAGGCTAATGCATTCAATTTGAGATTATTCTCTTTATTACAGTGTGTAATAATATGTAAACTGATCATAAATAACTGTTGTTGCACGCATGCTTACTGAAGGGAAAATTTCTATCAGGAATGTTTGACTATGAAACAAACTTTTAGTGTTTCTAGAAAGTAAAGAACTCATCTTTATAAGGTCCCAACCTTTTAAAAATGTGGTTTGGACAGTAGACATGTTTATTTGTGTGTGATATTTTTGAATTTTTAATGATTTTACTACTTCTAAGCAAGGAAAGAAGGCAATATGATTTTCAATGGCAGAGAAGATTGAAGTGCAAAATAAAAGTTAAGCTTGGAAGAACAGGGTTTCCATAGACTGTTATAACATGCCCCATAATTTAGTAACAATTATCAGCGAAGCTGGTGATCACATTGATATTGCATATCTGTAAAATGTTATAGCCGAATGCCTTACAGATTTGACAGACCTGTTTACATTTTATTTCTATCAAAAGAAGATCCGTGCATGGGAAATGCATAGATCCATAGGTCATTGCTTTCCTTGAAAGATAATTTAACTATAAATTTGTAGGACAAATTGTTGGAACTGGCAATTGATGGAGAATTAAAGATGAATTTTGAAAATACAGAATCGTTTGCTTCGTTTTGGATAAAAGTGAAAGATAAAAATCCCGAGCTTCCTAAAATTGCCTTAAAATCTCTTCTTCCATTCCCACCAACAAATCTCTGTGAGACTGGTTTCTCCACTAAACTCTTACTTAAACAAAACAGAAATAGTTTCAATATACATTGTACCTTTCGAGTAGCACTGTAGTCCATTCTGGCTGGATTCGATAAGTTAACAAGAAATAATGTTCATTTGCAATTAAAAACCTTTAATATTGATGTGCATGGTTTTCATTCAAAGTGGAGAAACACTATTTTATTTATAATTTCTCATTTAATTATGATAGCAGAACAAAAAGGTTATGAGTGTAATAGTAATTCCCTATATTAATTACATGATATGCACATTCAATGAACAAAGTACAGACTTTGCAATTTTATTTTTCCCTGTTATGTTTGTTCTGATTATATTTATTGAAATGTAATTTTGTCTGTTGGATCTGATAGTAAAATTTTGTTTTTACTTTATGCCTTTGTTTTTTAATGCAATGTATCTAGTAATTCATATTTATTATACAAATGAAGTATCTGTAAAGTGTGGATGAACTGCCAACTTTGGATCAATAACAATTTTGGATTGTGTGAAGTCCAATGAGTTATCGGAAAAAAAAGGACCACCTTCAACGCCAGCAGGGAAAGCGAATGGATTGTTCTGAGTGTCTCTTCTTATCTTTCCCACTAGAGGGCAGTCAAGAAGTATTTATAACTGTGGGACACATCATAAAGCCAAAATTGCTCTTAAAACCAAGAGATTGAAGCATACAGGAAAAATGAAACAGAGCAAGATCAATTACCCAGTGAACATTTATTTGAGCACCAATACTGCCCTGTACTGCACTAAGACTCAATAAAGAAGTCAAAACCCAGTGTCTATGTATTTGTAGCTAAAATCCAAGATAGTAGATAAAAATGGGATGGATACAAGGTTAAAGACATAGTTTTGCACGATGAGAAGAATCCTGGAGATTGGTTGCACAATATTGTGAAGGTACTTAACAATACTTAACTGTACTTTTAAAAATGGTTAAGATAGTAAATTTTACGTTAATGAGTATTTTATCACAATTTTAAAGAGAGAGAGAGAGATGGACTCTTGAGGCCAGAAGCCTCGAATTGGCAGGAACCGTCTACACCAACAGCTCTAGCTCACAAGATGTGGAGAGGAAAGGCGGAGGGACAGGGGCTAGTGTAGCACATCACGGGGCTGTCAAGCCTTGCTCTGGGGCACACGCACTCTCACACGTGCACTTTTATTCTGGATTGCCACTGCAAATCTTAGCCCGTCGCTTTACCTGTTTTTCAGCCCTTGAAAAACTTAGGGAGCACCTTTCCATAATTAGTCAGGTTCATTCGTTCATTCATTCAACATTTACTGAGCACCTCCTCTGTTCCAGGCACCTTATAAGGCATTGGGGGTACAGCTGTGAACAAGACAGACAGCTTCCACCCTCAAGGTGCTAGAGAACACAGCCCTTACTGATTGAGTCCTTGAAGGTCTTGGGACGTGTTTTTATTTCAAGTCAGCATCTCCTTCTTCAATCATTGACAAGTAGGCCATGTGGAGCTGCTGTTTCTAAAGTGTTCTCTTGAAACAGTAAGAAGACAAGCAAGCAGGAGGGAGAATAGCTAAGGAACCACAGAGGGATCTAGGTTGCCTTGACAACAAGATCAGAGGAACTGGCCAAGCCCCTGAGGGCCAGGGCTGGACTCTGAGCCTTGGCCAACTGTCCTTTCAAAGCCACCTTTTGACTCTGACAGAACCTTACTGAAGTGAGTCTTTGAAATCCAAAGGAAGAGGGGCCCACACGTTGAGGAACTCATCCCATGTCTACTCCAGCCTTGTTCTGATTCTGCAGAAACACCTGATGTCCTCACTCCAAAGGCTGTCACAGACTGCTGCAGGCCGTACAGGGTAATGGGTAAGAGTTTGGCTTGAGAATCTAACAAGCCTCAGTTAACACTCAGGCTGGGCCTCAGAGTAGCTGTGTAACCCTGGACAATATATGTATGTCTGAGCCTCAGTTTCCCTATTTGTAAAGTGGAAATAATAATAGCACCTCAGAGGGTGTTATGAGGATGAAATTACATAATGAATGAATATGAATATTAGCATGGTGCCTGGCATGCAGTAAGTACACAATTAATGTTGTTTTTAAAAAATAAGCTGAGCTAGAGCTCAGAGATCACCTCACCCAACTCCTTCATTCTACAAATGAGAGAACTGAGGCCCAGGAGCCTAATAATAGTGGAAACATGGTGAATTGTGGAGTTAGACAGACATAGTTTTAATTTCTGGCTCTACTAGTAGACTTTGGGAAGCTTACTCAACCTTTCTAAACCTCAGTTTTCTCATCTGTGAAAAGGAACGATAAAGTTGTTCTGAGGACTAAATGAAATATATTATGTTACGCATCTGGCACTATGGTCTTGTATATAGTATTAAATAGTTGTCCAGTAACATGTTCCTTTGCTTCATTCCTTCTTTTTGGTTGTCCAGAGTCATACTTGCTCCTAACTTTAAAAATGCAGGCCTCAGGGAGTTTATGCTGACCTTCGTGATGCAAACTTAGAAGTCAAGCAGATTGTAACTCAAATCTAGTTCCTGACCTTGGGCAAGTTACTTAGCTGCAGTTTGCATGTGTAAAATGAAGATAATATTAGTATCTACCTTCTAGTGCTAGCATGAGGATCATGCTCTCTTTTGAAGTGTACCATAAATGTTTATTATTATGTCCTGCAACCATGGCTCTGATCAACAAGAGACTCTCAAGTAGATAGGTAGTAATGCTCATATTCACTTATTCATTCATTTTATTGTTTATTCATGTGCCTGTGCCAGGCTGTTATGAGAACTAGGATTCACAGAATTAGATGAGGCTCCTGCTCTCAAGTTGCTCACAGTCTAGGAGAAGAGACTTAAGCAAAGGCCACATGACTATGGTCAAGGGCTTTGATGAGAGGTTGGGTAACCAGCAGTTAAGAGCACAGACTCTGGAGCCAGACAACTTCAGTTTGACCCCAGCCCTGCCACTCTGTGATCTTGTGCAAGATACTTAACCTCTCTGTGCTTCCATAAAATAAGGATCACAATAATACCTGGTTCATGGGGCTGTTATAAAAGTTAAATGGGGCTGGGTGCAGCGGCTCATGCCTACAATCCCAGCACTTTGGGAAGCCATGGTTGGAGGATCACTTGTGGCCAGGAATTCAAGACCAGCCTGGGCAACACAGCAAGATCCCATCGCTAAAAAAATTTTTGAAAATTAGCCAGGCATGGTGGCACGTGCCTATAGTCCCATCTACTTGGGAGACTGAGGCCAGTGGATCCCTTGAGCCCAGGAGTTTGAGGCTGCAGTGAGCTATGACTGGGCCACTGCACTCCAGCCTGGGCAACAGAGCAAGACCCTGTCTCTTAAAAAAAAAGTTAAATGGTTTCTTACATGCAAAGGGCTTAGAACAGGGCCTGGCACAGAGTAAGCACTCTCTGCAGGCTCATTCTGTTAATAAAAGCATAGGTACAAATGACGTCGGCAGCATTCAGAGGAGAAAGTGACATCCTGGAGGAGGAAATAGAGAAACTCATGAGAAATTCAGTGCAGTTTCTACATCTCTACCCCCCTGAGTTTCACTCAAAATATTCCCACCAGCCAAACCTGGAAGGAACTGTGAAGAGCTTTTTGGTTGAAGACTCACAGTTTGCAGGTAAGGAAACTCAGGCCAGAGAGAGAAAGTGGCTTGCCCAGTGAGGCGGGCAGAGTAATGACCTCCAAATATGTCCACATCTTAATCCCCAGAACTTGTGAATATGTGACCTTACATGGCAAAAGTGATTGAGTTCAGGATTTTGAGATGGGGAGGGTATCTGGATTGTCTGGAGTGGGCCCAGTGCAGTCACAAGGGAGAGGAGACAAGAGAGTTGGAGAAGTATATGTAACGACAGAAGCAGAGGTTGAAGTGACAAGAGCCAATGAGCTGAGGAACTTGTGTGTGACCAAGGGTCTTTGCTCTCCCACATATCCTTGCCCCATGGGTGCCCTTCCTTTGATCTGAGCTCTCATTTCCTGCTATTTGTCCCAGGAACCAAATTTCCTACTTTCGGCCTTGATAAAATACCCTCGTCCCCACTCCACCTCTGAAGACAAAGTCAGAGAGCCTCACCCTCAGAAACGAAGTGTAAATAGAAAACGAGTGATATCAGCTATCTGGGGGAAGAACTCACCCTCAACAAGATTTGTGAGCCAGGCTGATGAGATTTGGGAAAGGTGACCAATAGCAGATAAGCAGGAATCTAATTACTGGCCGTGGGTCCTCTGTGAGACAAGACTTGGTGGCCGGGAATGGGAAATTGGCAAGAGACAATTTTCTCCCGAGCTTGTGTCTCCAGAGCTAGACTGGGCAGCAGAGGCCTTGTGAGGCCTGGAGAACAAATCTACATGTTTGGATAGAAATATCCCTAGAGTGTAGAAGAGAAAGTGACTAAGCTACTGCTGCTGGAGAGAAAAGAGAAAATGAAAAAACCTAACCCAAGGTTGGTGTGTGATCAAGACAATGGACACTGCCAGACTGGGTAGGTGGGAACAGAAACTGGCACAAAATTTTGGAAGGCTGTTTGTCAGTATGGACCAACAATGCTCCTTCAGGAAATTTATCATAGAGGAGGAATGAAAGATGCTCAGCTGCTAAGATGTTCATTTCAGTATTGTTTATAATGGCAAAACTGCTCAACAACATGGGATTAGTTAAATAAATGATGGTGTGGCCGTATCATGAGTCACTATGCCAGACATTGTTTTTTTTTAAATGATGCTGGGCTGGGCGTAGTGGCTCACACTTGTAATCCTAGCACTTTGGGAGGCCGAGGTGGGAGGATTGCTTGAGGCCAGGAGTTCAGACCAGCCTGAGCAAGAGCGAGACCCCCGTCTCTACAAAAAATAGAAAAATTAGCCAGGCGTGGTACTCACCTGTAGTCCCAGCAACTCAGGAGGCTGAAGCAGGAAGATAGCTTGAGCCCAGGAGTTTGAGGTTGCAGTGAGCTATGATGACACCACTGCACTCTAGCCTAGGCAACAAAGTGAGATCCTGTTTCAAAAAACAAACAAACAAAAAATAAAATAAAATAAAATAATGCTGGTGCTCGTTTTGGCACCACTTTTACTAAAATTGGAATGATACAGAGAAGATTAGCATTGCACCTGTGCAAGGACGATATGCAAATTCATGATGTTCCGTATATATATTTTAAATGATGCTGTAGAAGAAGATTTAAAGATGTGAGATGATGTTAATAAATACTCACAAGTGAAAAGAGCAGGTTGTAAGATAACATGGGAGTAGGACCCTGTTTTGTTTTAAAAAATATTAGTAATAATACATTAAAAGGCCTGGAAGGACTAAAAATTGTGCCAACAGTTACCTCTGGCTGGTGGAATTGTGAGAGGTTTTAGCTTTTTCCTTTTGGCTTATCGAGTATTTTCCATTACCATGACGTATTACCTTTGCACATGAAAATTATCTATAAAAAATAATTGAGAGGAAGTGAGCACTTGGAGATATCTAGTTTGTGCCTGGATCTTTCCATATGTTGTCTAATTTATTCTTTTAAAAAGCTGTGTAAGTTAGGTGTTTTTGTGCCTATTTACTTATGGGAAACTGACACAGAGACTTTTAAGTATCTTGCCCGAGGTCACATAGTTAATAAGTGCTGGAGCCACGATTTCAAGCCAATTTCATCTAATCACCCTTTTTTTTACTACACCACTTGCCTTCCTCTAAAGAATTCCCAGGTCCCTTTGTGGTCTATGTTCTGAGCAACCTCTTGCTTACCTAGTAGCCTCAACTTGCCTCGTCCATCAGGAGAGAGAACAGTGCTGCTGGACTCAAGGAATTGCCTTATAAACTAACACATTCATTTCCTGTTTCCTTATTCCCACTCTTGCTGATTAATTAGAATAAACTGGTCCCTCAGGACCCGATTAGGGTTGCGGGAACTGGTGGTTTAACGTAGGATCAGACCCAGGGCCGTGCTTGGTGGGCTCCAGCTAGCCTGGCTGCTGTCCTGCCCAGCCTCCTTCGCTCTGGCTCCCAGTGAGTTACTTGAAATCGGCCTCGTCTTCTGTAAATACCAGCAGCTGGTGACCCCCAGCATATGTGAACCCAGGGCTTTAGAAGAAATGTTCAGTTTCCATTGTTCAAGTTGACCAAGGAGAGGGACACACAACTGACTGGATTCAGTACCCACACCACGTAGCATGGTGCTTTGCCTGGAGAAGACACTTGGTCAATGTGCAGATTAATTTGCAGCCACAGGAAATCAGCCAGGTAACTCTCCCTGCCCCTGCCTGTGGGAACACCTGTAGGAAATTGCTTCTGTTGTGCTCACAGGTACCCTTCGTTTACGTGCGAAAGTTTGTAAGAATATGTATATGTGTGTGCATATACAAACAATATATTTTATACACATGTATAATCCATAAGTGCATGTATGATACATATATAATGCATTTATATTATTTATACATATATATATATATATCTCCTCTGCAGTTTGGGTTGCATTCCTGGCTCCAGCACTTAATAACTGAGTGATTTAGGGGAGTGGCTTAAACGCCCCAGGCTTCAGTTTCCTACTCTATAAAGCAGGAAGGGGTATAATGCCTAGCTTGCTGTGTGGCTGTAAGGATCAAATTAAAGTGGGATACAACTCACATTTATTATTAATCAAAGGAGGCTGCCAGCAGTGGCCCTTTCTTTCCCCTTAGGTCAAAAGTTTCCCAAGTGGTCAGAGAACTGTGTAAGTGGTTAGTATTTTCTGAAGACCAGCACTATGTCCTGTTATCTGAAATGACTAAAGGGAAGGCGATGGAAACAAACAACTATTGAGTGACTGCTTGCGGTCAAAAACTCTGCTCCTTTTGATATTCATTCATTCATTCATTCCTCAAATTCACAGCTTGTTGAATGTCTGCTGAGCAGGGCTTTGTACTGGATGCGGCAGAGAATAAACAGGTAAATAAGGATGCCACATAAGGACCTTGTTACTTAATTCTCAACAATCCTTAAGCGTGGGGTTTTTTTTTTTAAGTTTTAAAATTATCATATAGTAAAATTGACTTTTTTCCTTCTGGCGTACAGTTCTATGCATTTTAACACATGTATAGATTCATGTAAACAGCGCTACAATCATGATACAGAATGAAGTGTGGGAATTTTAATTTCCAATTGACTGTTGAGGAAATTGAGGTCCAGAGAGTTCGAGTGATGCCCCAAGGTCGAGTAGTCTCATGTTAACACAGATGACAGAAGGGAATGTGGGTTTGGCCATGGAGTCAGTGGGAGGGCTAAGGAAAGGCTCTAGGGCCCAGCACTAGTCCTTGAAGTGGAACTCCCCTCTTCCTACGGATTGCAAACTTCTTGGTGTCAGCGAAATCTACTCTGTAGACTAAGAAACCCTTTGGGAATTTAGAATTTAGCTGGGTCCAACAGCTTACTCTCTCTGCTTAACTGCCCAGTCTCAAGGTGTATGGCTTGTCTGAAATAGCCGATTTTAACAAAGTATTTTTACTCACTCTCTTTTAAAAAAAAAAAAAAAGGAATACAATGTAATCTTTTGCCAATAGCTCTTGGTCACTTTTGTGACTGTCAGTTGATCTATCCAAAATGAAACAGGATCATTTTTCTGACTCTGCTCTTGGGGAAGATGTTCTTGCCTGCCCTTATCACAAGCCTACTTTTAACATAGTAACTTTGACACACTCTATGGTGGAAAATAAACATTTCAGTGTTATGGAAATTGTTTGTAAATTGAAAGTCAATACATTTGAGAAAAAGGTCAAGAGCCTCTTCTAAGTAGCATCACACACTTGTAACATCCAGTACTCTATTAAAACACTCAAGTCACTTACTGTGGTTGCTGAAAGCACTTTGGAAACTTTCTAACCCAGTGTTTTTATTTAGTTATAACTAATGCGTACATGTGATAAAAATGCCACTAAGTTATGAATAGTATCACTCCTACTCCCAGACTCTGGTTCCCCAGTCCCCTTCTCCAGAGGTGAACACCACGACCAGTTTCCTGTGTATTCTTGTGCAAGGTCATTAAACAATTGGAAGACATTTTATTTATTGTTTATAGAATGTGTATAGTGCCTTAAAGAAATATGCCATTCCATGTCTCCTCTTTTCACTCAATTAATTCAACTGAGGACCAGCACCAGGTATACAAGGACCAATAGGCGGTCGTGACTTTCAAGGAGCTCAGAGTTGAGCACAGGGGAGTATATGTGCAAACAGGACTGAGCACAGAGTGCTTTGATTGGTGGCCAAAATGTTCCTTGGTGCCACCCAGCAAGTCCTGACCCATCTATCCCTAGCACCATCTTGTGGCAGTGTAGCTGGTTTTCCAGCTGTAGCTGTAGGGCTGGTCCAAGACCTCCAAGGCAGGGCTAAGCTTGTCTTCCTAGAGGAAAAGGAAATTCTTCTCCTCAGAGTCCCCAACTGCACTCCAGAGGCCCACCCCACAGCTGGTGACTCTCAGCTTGGAGCAGGCCTTTCCAAGTTCCTTCCAAAGTATTAATGCTTGGAATGCCCACCCTGGCATTGCTGGACTGGAAGGGACTTTAGAGGATGAGCCACTCCCTCTCAGACTCCCACACATCCTGTCCCCATCATAGGGACTTCTAGCCTCAGTGGGGACACACCAGTGACCAGGTACTCCCTCCCTGGGGCAGCTCCCTCAGTGGTCACACAACACAAATGGTTAGAAAGATCTTCCCTATATTAGCCAACATAAGTGGGCCTGTGACACCTATCCACTGCAGGATTATCCAACAGGTAGATCCAATGGGGCTTGTGGCATCAGCAAAGTGGAGGCACCTGGAAGCGTGAAAAAAAGACATTGATAATTATTAATATCCCCTGCCCCACCCAAAAAAAGAACTAAAGTGGCCATCATGGGAAAAATCAAAATATTACTGAACTTCCTTAGACTTTCTTATACTGGACATCTCTTACATGTTTTTAGGATTTAGATGGTTTTATTTTGTATTACCTATGGGAGTGGGGGTAGGGCAAGAAATATCTGTACCATAATCTTTAGAAGTTTAGGACTTCTAAAGATCTTAATCCAGACTGACGGGCCTAGATTTTGCTCTCTGCATTTACCCAGAGGAAGTCTCCTCTTCCAGACAGCCCCTAAATATCTGATGACTCCCTTGGCTGTCAGACTCCACATTCATTTCAGTGCTCAGCCTCCGGGAAGCCCTTCCTGAGCAAATGGAAGGGAACTGGGGTTTCCCCCAAAGACACACAACCCCCTTGGCATTTGTCTTTCCACTCAGTGTTCTGACCCGTGTGCTTGGGACAACAACATCCAGTGAGTAGGTGCCTCTGAGGAGCCACAGGATCAATGACTACCTGCCTTACTTCATGGCGAGGCTTGAACACCCACCCACCTGTCCCCGTCAGCCTTACATCACCAGTCTAGAGGGATGGAGATCACCCTTTTGCCTCCTTATGGAGCCCCAGGACACCCAGGGGCTCCCACCAGGCTCTCTGTGGCAGGGCTGTGGAATGGAGCCAGAGTTGAGAGTTGGTGCCTCTCAGCCTCGTAGGATGAGGGTATAGGAAGGGGTGACTAAGCCTCCCTAGCAGTCTGAGGGACATAAACATTGTGGGACTTATTACTAAATAGGGCATGGCAGAGGGAGGGCTTTGGCGAACAGGGGACCCTGAATGGAACAGGAAGTGGTCACTGTGATTCAACCACAGAGCCTTTCCCTGAGTGTCATCTGTGAAGTGACACAGCCTTTGGGGAAAGTCACTGTGCTGAGGTGGGGGCGTGGGTGGGTGGGGGGATGTTCAAGCTATGGGCTGAGGCTGCCACAGAAACTGGGCAGTGAAACCAGGAAGGAGAGTAGCCTCCTGCCACACTGGTATCTCCAGGGAACCGGGGCCAGCCCCAGCCTCAGTCACAAAGAAAATGCTTCTCTATAGAAAGGGACACCCCCCAGGAGGCAGCGTTTCTCTGCCTTCCTGTAGTCTGAGACCCTACTTCCTAGGTCTACCATAGGGACAGGTTATTTTACTTTTCTGAGCCTCTATTTCCTTATGCATATAATGAGAATACTAATGGAGCCCACTAACAGGGTTGCTGTGAAAAGTAAATGAGCCGTAATATGCACATCGCTTAGAAGAGAGACTGGCGTAAGGTACGGGGCAATGAACAACGGCTGTTGCTATTCTATGTTTATTATAATCAGAGACTCTCAGAGGTGGAAACCTTAGCCTAAATCATCCATTTTAAAAAAAGAGATCTGAGGTGGCAGGAGGGGCATGATGTCCCCAAGGCCTCACATAGCTCACCAGAGGCACAGGGTCTCCTTCCTCTCGCTCCTTTCCCTTTCTCTCCCCCTTCCCCTCCTCCTCCTCCTTCGGCATCGACCATTCACTGGGTCCTTGTTATGTGCCAACCGTTTTGTGTGTGTGATATCAGTTCATTCTCATACAAGGTAAACAAAATTGCTCCGTCTTTCAGAAGCCATGTCATTCATAATGCTTCCATTCTACTTGTCATCAACATCCTTTAAAGCTCTGTCCCCACCCTCTCTCCCCTCCTCCAGGAAGGCCTCCTGGATTAAACCTCCCCCCAGGACTACAATCTGTCCCCACTATCACACCCTCTCAGCTATCACCCCAGAGCCTGATCTAGCAGGTACTTCCACAACCATCAACAATCAACACAAACATACGGGGAAGAGGACAGTGTCCTTCAAACACGTGGAAGGGTCTTTTAAATCATAATTCTTTTAAAAAATTATAAAAAGTACTTTTATAATAAACATAGAGGAATAACAGCAATCTTTTTTTGAGTATTTATTTTCTGCCAGGCTCTCTTCTAAATGATTTACATGGAGTATCTCTTCTTCCTTTCTTTTTTTGTTTCCTGAGGCAGGGTCTCACTCTGTCACCTGGGCTAGAGTGCAGTGGCATCATCACAGCTCACTGCAACCTCAAACTCCTGGGCTCCAGCAATCCTCCTGCCTCAGCCACCGGAGTAGCTGGGACTACAGGGGCGCCACCATGTCCGGCTAATTTTGTTTTATTTTTTATAAAAACAAGGTCTCACTATGTAGCTCAGGCTGGTCTCAAACTCCTGGTCTCAAGTGACCCTCCGGTCTTGGCCTTCCAAAGTGTTGGGATTACAGGCGTGAGCCACTGTGCCCAGCCTGGAATATCATTAAATATGCATCTTATAATATTCTCAGCAAGTAAAGACAATTCCTCAGAAGCTTATGTCCCCCCTGGGGGCTTTCCCCGGCTTCCAGCTGTTGGACCAAGGCAGTAGCCGCTTGGGGCAGCTTCTAACCCTAGGGAAGGGCTCAGACACAGGTGAGGCTCCAGAACACTAGGTTGGGGGACAGGACTGGAGGTGAGCAAATGCCGCAGGGACATGGAGGGACGATCAGCCAAACACATCCGTGGTTTTATACCCATTCCTGAGGGAGAACCTGCCCCTCTGGTTTGTGCCTGATACCCCAGTTTCAGTGTCAGCCCGAGGGTAGTTAGCCAGTCTGTGGCGGCAAGTCCAAAGCCCTTAGAGGACATTCTCAGCCTGGTGGTCTCTGCACCTGTCACTCTCCACTCCCTCCCTGGGCTCCTCACCTGGGAGATCTGCTGCACTCTCCCCCCAGCCTGCCGCGTCACACAACCCAGCTTGCACACTTCCTTCCCTGCTTTGAGGGCCTCCCCTCACCCCCTGCCTGTTGCCTGAGGATGACCACAGAGAATTAGAATTATAAATACCCGTGTGGTCTGTCTCCCCAGACTAAACTGGGCTCCTCAAAACAGGGACTGTGATTTAGTCTTAATAAAACTTTATTTACAAAAGCAGTGCTGCAGGCCTGTGGGCCATTGTTTCCCAATTTGACTTTAAAAAAAAATATTGCATTACAATATTACTTATTTGACTACTGAGTTTTCTGGCACTCTCCCCCTAAGGGGGCTTTGTACCCAAAGCAAGTACCTCACTCTCCTCACCTTAAAGTTTGCATTCCCAGAGCCCAGACTACTACCTGGAGGTGTGTCAGCTCAGCTCTTGTAGTTGGATGAATGAGTGGGTGGAAAGGACACCAGACCAGGAATTCAGAGCTCTGAGGTCCAGGCTCTGCCACTAATTCTTTTTTCTTTCTTTCTTTCAGGATATTAAGGGGGTACAAATGTTTTAGGTTACATGAATCATTTTTGTAAGGCTTGAGTCCTGGCTATAGGTGTGCCCGTCACCCAAATAGTGCTCATAGTACCCATTAGGTTGGTTTCTTCCCTTCCCGTATTTCCCTCTCCCCCCCACCCTGGTTTCTTTCCACTGGGCTTGACTTTCCTCTGTGCACTTGTGTGCTCATCGGTTAGTTCCAAATTAATGGTGAGTACATGTGGTGGTTGTTTTTCCATTCTTGCCGTACTTCACTTAGAAGAATGGTCTCCAGTTATACCCAGATTGTTGCAAAAGGATTAACTCATCTTTTTTATGGCTGAGTAGTACTCTGCGGTATACATATACCACATTTTATTAATCCATTCATGAATGGATGAGCACTTGGGTTGATTCCACATCTTTGCAATTGTAAATTGTGCTGCAATAAACATTCGAGTGCAGGTGTCTTTTTGGTAAAATAAATTCTTTTCCTTTGGGTAGATATCCAGTAGTGGAGTTGCTGGATCAAATGGTAGGTCTACTTTCAGTTCTTTGAGGAATCTCCATACTGTTTTCCATAGAGGTTGTACTAATTTGTAGTCTTACCAACAGTGTATAAGCATTCCTTTCTCTCTGCATCCACACCAGCATCTCTTGTTTTTGGACTTTAATAAAAGCCACTCTAACTGGCATAAGGTGATATCTCATTGTGGTTGTAATTTGCATTTCCCTGATGATTAATGACGTTGAGCATTTTTTCATACATTTCTTGGCCATTTGTCTTTCTTCTTTTGAGAAGCATCTGTTCATATCTTTAGTCCACTTTTTAATAGGGTTGTTTGTTTTTTTCTTGCTGATTCGCTTGAGTTCTTTGTAAATTCTGGTTATTAGTCCTTTATCAGATGTGTAGCTTGTGAATATTTTCTCCCATTCTGTAGGCTGTCTATTTGTTCTTTTGATTGTTTCCTTAGCTGTGCAGAAGCTTTTTAGTTTAATCAAATCCCATTTATTAATTTTTGTTGTTGCTATGATTCTGCCACTAATTCTGTGATCTGGGCACATCCCTTACCTGCTACAGGCCTCCGTTTTCTCATTATTAGATGATCTGGCAGAGTTTCTGCAAATGCTCAACAAACATTCATAAATAAAGTTATGGATCAAACACAGAAAGATGGACATGACCTTGTTCCTTGCCCTGGAGGGACTCACAGTTAAGTGAATTTAGTAAATCTCTGAGCCTTGGGTTTTTTGCCCTGTAAAATGGGGTGCTATTTGCCTCTGTCTGTTACAAGGCTTATGAGAGAAGGCAAGCGTTCTACATCGTATTACTCCAAGCTCTCTCAAAACTTGAGCCGAGGAATTGCTTTCATACTTTTTATAAACCAGTTGACAAAAATACTAATACCACACCCTTATTGTGGGGAGCAGCTGAGTGCCATGATTTCAACCCTACCTGGGCCCTTACTAACTGTATGTCCTTGGGCAAGTTACTCAACCTCTCTGAACCTCCATTTCCTGCTCTACTGAACGGGAATGAGAGCTAACAGTTCCCACCCCCACGCCCCAACATGGTTTCCAAGGTGACCAGAGATTACAATGCAAGTTCCCTTAAAAGCAGAAAACTGACATACTGGGGAAGCCATAGCAGGGCTCCTGCCACCTTGAGGTTTTATGTGCCCTGTTTCCCTCCCTCCATTACAGCTGATCTCAGAAAAGGAACAGAAACTATTTCTTACTAATGTGGAAAGTGATCCCTGCCAGGGGAAACTTAACTTTTACTTGGCATCAAAACCCTAAAATAAAGGAAATGAGGAGGAATTTCAGGTGCTGGGGAGAACTTAGGGGTTGGAGAGCCTTTTTGAGGCACTGAAATCACACCCAATAAACAATGTCATGGACAGTGCTTTCCAAAGCTCCAGCCGCTCTCCTCATTTGGTTATTTCTTATAGAAACTTGGGGCAGAGCAATTCACTTCTCCCTGGGCCTCCATGAAAAGAGACCCTGCATTGCACCTGGCATCTTTCCCAGCCCCCTGCACGTTTCAAGTTCTAATGGTGCTGTGGAAGGGCCGGGGAGGGATGGGTGAAGGGGAAAGGACGATGTCATGTCCATTTTTCCCCCTCAGATGTTCCTTTCTGCCCTGAGCACTTCACTCCCACACCCATGGCTGTGGCAGAGCCTGGTCGCCCAGTGTGGGACTCTGGGCATGTCCGGGGTGGAGTCAGGACCACGTGAGCGTCCCAGCCCAGGAGCCTGGGGGGGAAAGGTGTACATTCCACCCTGCTGGTGCATCCTGCCAGGCCCGGGTGCCCATTGCACAATTGCTGCCCAGAGAATGCAGCTGGGTTAGTTCCCATGGGGCTCCCTGCTTAGGGTGGAACCCCCTCCTTGGTGGGGCGATTGGAATCACACTCTGCAAAATATTAATTATTGTTGTTTCCAAAGCCCCACCAGCGGCTGGGTGCCAGGCCCCGCCCAGGAAGTTCAAATAATCAACATCACTGGCATTTTAGTCACCCCCAGTGGGGAGCCAGGTCACCTGATACCCCAGTGGTGGGAGGCAGCCTTAGTCTTGAGCCACTTCCTGGAACCCAGACTGGGACTTGCAAGTGTAGGGAGGCCGGAGGGGGCTGGGGTGGGAGCAGAGGTGGAGGTGGGGGCGGAGAGAAAGCAGTAGAAGAGGAGAATGTGGAACTGTTGAGGAAGAAAGAAAGAAGAAAAACTTACTATTTAGGTACATGTATCCATCTCTCTTTAATCCTGAAAGACAGACATGACTCTTCATTTTGCAGAAGAGGTTGAGAAATGTAAGAAAATTGCCCCAAGTCCCAGGCTGGCAAGAGGCAGAGATGGGGCATTTTCCACTACACTAATAGCAGGTAATTTCACAGGCAGGATAAACCACCCCAGTCTAACCAGTGGTTGAGCAAATTGGGAACGTGAGAAAGCAGTGGGCAGACTAGTGGTGTCAAGGTGACAGTGGGACTGTGGGACTCTCACGCTCTTGGTGGCAGTGAAAATGCCCCTTCAAAACACAACGAGGTGATACACCTCCAGCTGGGTCCTGCCCCCGACCTGCATCAGAATTGCGAGAATTTTAGGAAATGGCCTCCCAAGAGCCCTTTGGAACAAAGTGCTTAATTGATGCCAATTAAGCATTAATCAGTATTCCAAAGAAGCATTCCAGAATCAGAAAAGTTTTTTGAAAAAAAGCTCATAATTTATAAATGCATACCAGCACCCCCCACAAAAAAACAGTGGAAGGCAACACCATCCACTCCACAGGGTATTTTGCAGCTGTTAAGAATGACAATTACAAAAAGCCTTTAATAACATAAGGAAATGCATATGCTACAAGGTAGGGTACACAACTGTACACACACAGAGAATGACCACAGCTGTTTGAAAGGGAGAAAAGGAGGAAAGCAAGAAAGAACCAACATCAGTACAGACAAAACAGACCGGCCGGAAACACCAAAATGTTGACAGTGGTTTTCTGTGGTTGGTAGATGATTTCTTTTCTTCTTTCAATTTTTCTGTATTTTTCAACTTTCATGTCTATGACATGTCATTACTTTATAGCAAAAACTATATTTTATTTTAAAAGAGAGGAAGTGGATTATAATAGTAATAATAACAGTAGTAGTAGTAAATTAACATTTACTGAGCATTTACTGGGTGTCTGACACTGTGCTAAGCACTTTGTTGTTTTTTTTTTAACCCTCACAGCAATCCTGTGACGTGGATATTATTATTCTCTCTACTTTGCCCCAAGGCTCTGAGAGGTTAGGCCGTGTCCTGGACATTGAGATTTTGTCTGTGCAGGATCCAAAGCCCCATATCTAGCAGGCAGGACTTCACCTGAGTGTTGGCTTGGATGCGTGGAACACCCTACCTCGTACCACAGAGGTTCAAGGACACATCCTCCGTGCTCCAGCTCCTGGTAGTGGGTGTGGTTACATGACCAAGGCACAGCCAGAGGGATGTGCCTGCCTGAGGCCTGGGCTTTGGCTTCTGGACCCCTGGGTGCTGGAGGGTTAGAACTACATTTGCTGTGACATCTGGCTGCTATGGCAAAAATGTCCCGACTAGACTCTTTCGGCTCAAATGATGGTTTTTTGCCTCCTGCTGCTCTGGGCCTTGAGGGCTGCCTTGATTTCTACCCCTTTCTCAAGTTTGTCCCCTTTTGGACCTCTGACAATTCTATTGCAGTGAACCCTTCTTTGTTTAAAATATCAGGGTCCATTTCTGTGGCTTGTTACCAAGAGCCCTGACAGCTACCGGTGACTTTCCAGTAGTCTCAGAGCAAGTCATAGAAGAAGGACTTCAATCCAGATCTGCCCATCCAAAGCCCAAGCATTTAACCAATCCTCTTGTGCTGCACACACTTCTCCAAAAGTATGATAAACATTTCCTGAACTTCAAGAAAACAAACCAGAAACGTCTTCTTAAAGATTTTCTCAGAAATTGGTGGCCCTCCACCCACCCTATTGCTGTGGGAACCTGGAAAGCCATTTTGTGAAGGGCAGGAAGCTGGGGCCAAACCCAAGTCAGGGGGGAGCTAATCCAGGCCTCCAGTGACTGGGGCGCAGATTAGACCCAGGGAGAGAGGATGCAGAGGCATTTGGCCTCCCTGGCACTTCCTGACTGGTGCCAGAGGACTGACTCAGCATAGGGTCTCCTCCTCCAGGAAGCCTTCCTTGACCTTTAGAGTCTGGGAGAGAAAGCCCAATTGGACCCCCATGGCACCTTCCATGTCCCTCTGGGTAGTGAGAGCTTGTTTATATACATGTCCACACTTATGTGACTGTGAACTTCTAGACGATAAGGACTGTGTCTTTTCCACCCTGAATCACTGATGCCTGGCACATAAATGTTATCAGAGTGAATGAGCAAAGGAGTGAATGAAGGGCCCTCTCCATCCCCATGCCAAGCAGTGTGCACCATAAACCCTGGGACTTTTCCAAGGCATCTTGGTAAAATAGAACAGCCATGGGCTTTGGAGTTGGCAAACCTTGCTTCAAACTCTGGCTGTCTTACCTACAAGAAAATTCTTCCTTAACCTCTCTGAACCTCAGTTTCCTCATCTGCAGAATGGGGACAGTGCCTACCTCTAATATCATGCAATTGGGAAGATATGAAAAGTGGTTGGCACACAGTTGCCCTCAGTATATCCTAGCTTGCTTTCTCTTCCTAACACTTCATTCTGATTCAATTCCTTCTTCCTGCCCCTCACCTGAGTAAGGTTAAAGTTTAAATAAACTATGGCATATCAGTAAGATAAAATGTTAGGCAGCCAATAAAAATAGTTTAACCAATAATTTTTAATGGTATAGAAAATGCTCATGTATTCATGTGAAGAAAAGACTAAGTTATTCATTCAGTATGACCTCAGCCATGTAAAGTGAGTATGCACGTACATGTTTGCACACACAATAGACAATTTCTGGAAGAATACACAAGAAATTCTTAACAGTGGTTTCCTCCTGGATGGGAGTAGAAAGTTGGGGGTGGACTTTGACTTTTCACCTTTATACCCTTCTGTTCTATTTGAGTATATTATATATACATAATTGTGTTTTTGCCATGAGTACATAGTAATATTTAAATGAAGACCAAAAAACCAGAAAAATAGAAAGGAAATATAACAAGATTTTGGCAGTGCTTATTTTGGCAGTAGTGGAATTATAGGATTACTAAAATGCTTCTCATTATATTTTTCTATACTTTCTAAGTTTTCTATGATGAGTTTATAGTTCTATAATCAGAATTAAAGGCAAAAATCACTTCAAGTAGCTCCCCTGGGGTGGTGGTGGTGGGAGGGGAGAAGCAGGTGACTGCGTCCAAAGGGCGAAGGGAGCATGAGAGGGAACCGGGCACAGGCAGTTGTATTTTTGGAGCATGTGGTTCCTGCTGAGTCAACTAACTTGTTGTTTGGCCCCAGCCTGCCGGTGGAGGTAGGAAATGCTCCCACTCCCGCCTGGTTCATTCTTAGTCACCCTCTGGGAGAGTAGGGTAGAGTGTAGGGGCAGGAGGCTGGTTGGGAGGAGTCTCCAGCAGCCCCTGGAGCCTTCTAGGCAGAGAAGAGAAGAAGTCTATGACCCAGGCATCCTATCCACCTGGCATCGGCACCTTGGTGCTGGCAGCAGCTTGGAGTGAGCAGGAAAGGTTGGAAGAGGGATACTGGGAAAATGCCCTCTGGCCTTTGGCAGGCACCACTGCCTCCTCCTGTGGAAGCTGTTGTGAAAATTAATTACCGTTTGTCCAGGGCTTTGAGATTCTCCAGATGAAAGACCCGGCAGAAGGAGAGTCATGATGAATAGGTGTTTATGGTATTGACTTTCATCCCAAACACCTGTCATGACAACCATGTGTCCCTCCCCGACCCTCCCACCGCCTGGACATCCTGGCCTCAAAGAACCAGAAGTTGAGCATCAGTATTGACTCAGTCCTGAAGGGAGAGGAAGGAAGGGCAGGGAGCAGGTGATCCCCCATAAGCCTGCATTCCAGATGGGTAAACTGAGGCACTCCCTTTCCCCCAACAAGTTAAAAGGAGGAAATTGTGATGAAGTCTAGGATACTGAGGAAGGAAGCCTTGGAGAGAGGGGTTGTGGATTACTCTGAGCCAGGCCCTGCTTGTACCACCATCCCAGAGCCCAGGACTCTGCCTCTCTTTTGGAAGGAGGAATGGGAGGAATTCTAGAACTCTCTGGCTCGGGCCATTGCTCTGCCTGACAGTCCCAGGCAGGTTTATCCCTATATGCTCAAGGCAGGTAGAGTTCATCCCAATTTCTACTTCCTCTAGCAAACTGAACTGTTCTTTGTTAATTGCTTCTGAACACTTGTGACCACAGCTGGATTCTGCCATCTCCTAGCTCCTGAATTTGGGTGGGAAACCCTTGTTTTCTGAGTTCTTCTCATTTTGTCTTTCCTTCTTCATTTCATGCAAGAAGATAGTTGATCCATAAAGCTACTTAATGTGATTCTGGGCAGGTATACAGCACAAATCCAGTGGAGAGAGGATCTTGAAGGGGCCAGTCTTCCCTTCAAGGAGACTGCATTCTTATTGGAGAGTCAGACCCCTGTGTATAAGACGTTTAAACAGTGTAAGAGGGCAGACAGGCAGAGAAAAGGCCTCAGTGCTGAAAAGAGCAGGACAGTTGTAGACTGGAGACCTCAGGACATTTTTCTAGATCCTAGGTATGGCAGCACAAAGGGATGCAGCCTAAGTGAAGACGGTGACCAGCCCACCGCAGCCAGAAGTGAAGGTTCACCTGAGGATAGGGGCAGGCAGACAGGAGGGCTGGGCAGGAGCATGCCGGCCCTTGAATGCCAAGCTAAAGAATTGGGATTTTTGTCCAGGGGTCAGTGGAAGTTTCTGAGCCAGAGAATGATATGATGTAGAGTTTGAGAGGAGATTAAACTATTTCACCAGGAGGTAAATCTTAGCATCTCTGAATCAGCAGCTCTAACAAGGAATTCATCATCTTCCTCCTCAGACCAGCCGCTGACTTCTATTTCAGCTAATGACACGTCAGTACCAGTCGTCTTCCCCAGTGCTCTCTGACACACTACCCAGATTTATTTATTTCACAGCACTTGTCACCTTTGGAAATGATTTTATGTACTTGTTTACTTCCCTTCCCTCTTTCGCCCCATAAAATGTAAGCAAAATGGGGTAGGTGGGGGATTGTTACCTGTTTTGCTCACTGTTGTGTCTCTAGCACCTATGACAGTACCAGGCTGGTAGCAGATGCTCAATGTGTATTTGTGGAATGAATGAATAGATGGATTATGAATGGATTAATGTCACCACTATTTTCTCAGTTACCTGGGCCCCAAACCCCATGGTGATGCTTGATTCATCCTTCCTCCTCCTCTGCAGAATCTAGTCATTTCCATGTCTTGTCTATGGATATTATCTCTGCATCCTTCCCCACCCTCCCCCCCACCCCCACTGCCTTTGCATTTCTGCCTCTACCCTCTAGAACAACTGTAAGCTCCTTGGGGCACAGACTGCTCACCATCATCCCCCTGTGGGGCTCAGCTTTGGGCCTTGGCAATGACAATTCTCACCGATCCAATCTTCACAGCTTTCCAAGTACTTTTCACATCATCCTGCTATACCTAGGGCAGATTCAGGACTCAGACCTCGGTCCTCAACTCTAAACAACACATGTATTCCATTATTGTTCTGATTTATGCATAATTTATGATGAACGAATGAGTGATTCAATGCTGGGGGTGCTCGAGATTGATTGTAGAGGGAGAAACTGGGAATGGGAAGACCAGCTGGGGAAAACACTGGCACAGAAGGACAGAAAAGGACAGGAAAGTGAGTGAGGAGGGGTAGGGGGTAGCTGAAAGCTGGGGCTGGAGAGGGCTTACTCCCCAGAGATTATATTGCGTGCACTCTCTCTCTCTCTCCCCCCACCCCATTATCTTGGGTTTTCTTTTCTTTTCTTTTCGAGACACGGTCTCACTCTGTCACTGGACTAGAATGCAGTGGCGTCATCAGAGCTCACTGCAACCTTCAACTCCTGGGCTCAAGCAATCCTCCTGCCTCAACCTCCCGAGAAGCTGGGATTATAGGTACGCGCCACCACGCCCAACTGATTTTTCTATATTTTGTAGAGATGGGGTCTCACTCTTGGTCAGGCTGGTCTCAAACTCCTGGCCTCAAGCGATCCTCCTGCCTTGGCCTCCCAAAGCGCTGGGATTATAGGCCTGAGCCACTGCGCCCGGCCCATTATCTTGTTATTTAAGACAGAAAGACACATAGCCAACCCAGGAAAAGATACCAGAGACAAAGTTAAGGGGCAGGGAGATTCTGAATCCAAAGAAGATGTTATTTACTGGTTTGCGAGCTTATTGTTTATAAGCAGTAAGTACTAAAAATATAAGCAATTTCATGGGGCAAAAATTACCAAGGACAAAAAATGCATAAAGAAAAAATAAAATGAAAATCATCAGTTGTTTCATCATCCAGAAAAAGTCATTCTAATATTTTGAAGTATACACACTTACATTTTATGTACTTACTTAATATAAATATTATATGTATGTATACATATAATATATACATGTACACACACATTTGTCATTGTTAATAAAATGGGATACATACAGTTTTGTAACTTGCTTTTTGTTCACTTAATAACGTCTAGTGAACACAAAGGAGATTTTATAAGCCCAAAGGGCAGTTTGAAAAGATAACCTTTGGGATAAACAGGAAGCCAGAGAAGATATATGAGCATAAAGTAAGCGGTTAAGCTCTGTGGTTTTGATAAATATTATTAAAGTAAATAAATCTTAGATGTCCTCCCAGGTTAAGTAATTATTAGCTCCCTATCAGCAAGGCCACAAATTCATAGACTCATAGGATGTTGGTTTGGTACTTGAAGGTGCCTTTGAGGTTATCTAATTCAATCTCCTTACCTTCAGTATTGAGAAACTACAAGCCCATAGACATTAAATAATGTGCCTAAAGAGATATGACTGGTAAACCACAAAGCTGGGATGAGAACTGAGTCCCCTGCCTCCTAGTCCAGTGCTCTTGCCACTTAACCACACTGAGGGATGGTATATATGCACTTCAACCATATGACCTGATGTGCAGAATGGAACAGAGAGGGATGAGGCCCCAAACCCCAGTGGTCCCCACTGGGTGTATAACATCAGTAGAGGGTGTGTGATAAGGGAACAGCAAAATGTCCCTGGGCAGGCCACTGGTGAGACAGCAGAGCTCAGTAGTTAGGAGTGGTTGGCCCTAATGTGAGACCACCGACAAGCTCCCTTATTGGTCTTGCTGTATGACCTGGGGCAATTTACTTAAAACTTTCTTGTCTCCATTTTCTCATCTGTAAAAAGGGGATAATAGTGGTCTCTACCTCATCAGGTTACAGTGAGAATTAAGAGAAAATGCACACAAAGGGTTTAGCAAGGTGTCTGGCATATAGAAAGAGCTCAATAAATGTGAGCCATCATGATTATTAATGCTCTGGCATAAAGGCCAGTGTCCTTGTAAGAAGAGCTTAAGGTCACAGCTGTCCTTGGCTGCAGGCATCTGTAGGGAAAGGGGACTTAGAAGGAAGCCCAACTATGGAGCTATGTCAGCCCTGTCTACTATGTGGGCAGTAACTAAGAGAGATCATTACCCAAAGAAGGACATGTGGCCTGGAGTGGAGCTGTAGGCAGCTGGGGACGTGGGACTATTCGGTATTCTCCCTGGAAATCACCCTGAAGATGCTGCAGCAAGGCCATCTTCACATTCCCTGGGCCAGCCCTTATTACACAAATCAAAGGTCTAGACATTTTTTTTCCTCATGTTTCAATCTACTTAAAAGATAGTCAACTGTTTAAAGTAAAAATAATAACAAGTTATTATGGGATTTATAACATATATCAAAGTAAATTAATCACAACAACGGCACAAAGACTAGGAAGGGGGACATGTAAGTATACCATTATAAGTTTTTTCACTATACACACAGGAGGAAAATAACATTATTTAAAGATAGTGATAAGTTAAATATGTATATTATAAATCCTAACACAACCATTAACAACAACAATAACAACAAAAGAAGAATAACCAATAAGCCAATAGTGGAGAAAATATGGAATTATTTTGTAAGAATACTCAATTTATCCAAAAGAAGGCAGATAAAGAGGAAAGAAGGTGCAAAGAACAGAGAAGACAAATAAAAAACAAACAGCAAAATGGAAGATTGAAGCTCAACAGAATCAATTATTGTATTAAAGGTAATTTAAAAGATGGAGATAGATTGGATAAGAAAAGCAAGACCCTAATATATGCTGTGTGCAAGAAAGCAACTCTAAATATAAACACACAGATAGGTTAAAAGTAAAATAAAAAGATATTCCATGTAAACACTAATCAAAAGAAAGCTAGAGTAGCAATATTAGTATCAGGCAATATAGAAAACAGAACAAGGAATATTACCAGGGACAAAGGGGGACATTTCATAATCATTAAGGGGTCAATTCATCAAGAGGACACAGTGATCCTAAACATTGCTGTACCCAGCAGAACTTCAGAATACATGAAGCAAAAACTGACAACTGAAAGGAGAGATAGGTAAATCCCAATTTAAGCTGAAGACACTCCTTTCTTGGTAATCGATAGAAAAGTAGACATAAAATCAGTAAGTGTATAGAAGACTTGAACAACATTATCAATCAACTTGACCTAATTGACATTTCATAACACTCCACCCAAAAACAGAAGATTACACATTTTTTTCCATGTGCTCATGAAATACTTACCAAGATAGACCATATTTTGGGCCATCAAATAAGTCTCGGTAAATTTAAAGGGGTTGAAATCATACACACAAAGTATGTTCCCTAACCACCACAGAATTCAACTAGAAATCAATAACAAAATGATATCTGGAAAATCTCCCGATATTTTGAAGTTAATCAAGTACATCAAAAAAGAAATTACAAATGAAATTAGAACATACTTTGAACTGAATGAAAATGAAAACACAGCATATCAAAATGTGTGTGATGCCTAGAGGAAAATTTGTAGCTTTAAATGCTTATATTAGAAAACAAAAAAGTATAAAATCAATGATAGATTTCTACCTTAAGAAACTACAAAAAGAAGAGCAAGTTAAACCCAAAGTAAATAGGAAGAAGGAAAAATAAAGATAAGAGTGAGAATCAATGAAGTAGAAAATGGACAGATAATACAGAAAAATCAATGAAACCAAAAGCTAGTTCTTTGAAAATATAAATAAAATTGGCAAATTTCTATCCAGATTGATCAGGAGAAAAACAAGACAAGAATTACTAATATCCAGAATGAGAGAGAGGACACTGCTATGGATCTTAAGACCTTAAAGGTATAACAAGGACATATTATTAACAGATTTATGCTAACAAATTCAGCAACTTCAATGAAATGAACAAATTATTTGAAAGACGCAAACTACCCAGGTTCACTCAAGAAAAAATAAGAACTGGAATAGCTCTATATCTATATCCATCTGTCTATCTATTTATCTATCATTCTATCTATCTGTCTATGTATCTATCTATCTATCTCTATAAGAAATGGAATCTGTAGCTAAAAATCTTCATAAAAAGAAAATCTCGGGCCCAATGACTTCCTGGTAAGTTCTACCAAACATTTAAAGAAGAAATAATACCAATTCTATATAATGTCTTACAGAACTTGGAAGAGTAAGGAACTTTCCCCAATCATTTTATGAGGGCAGCACTACTATCCTGATAGGAAACCAGACAAATACATCACACACACAAAAAGACTAGAGACTAATATTTCTCATAACCATAGATACAAAACTATTTTATAAAACATTAGCAAATCAAACTCAGCAATATGTAAAAAAAATAATATGCCATTGTAAAGTGGGGTTTATCCCAGAAATGCAAGGTTTGATCAACACTCAAAAATCAATCCATGTGATTAGATGAAGAAAACAATTCCATTTATAATAGCATAAAAAATATTTAGGAATAACTTAACAACAGAAGTGCAAGACCTGTACACTGAAAACTACAAACTATCGTTAAAAGAAATTAAAGACCTAAATAAATGGAGAGACATCTATGTTCATAGATCAGAAGACTTAATATTGTTAAGATGGCAAAACTCCCCAAATTGATCTCCAGATTCAACATAAGCCATATCAAAATCCCATGTGACTTCTCAGCAAAAATTGACAAGCAGATACTAAAATTCATGTGTGAAGATTTAAGGGACCTAGAATAGCCAAAACGATCTTGAAAAAGAAGTTGAAAGACTCACATTTTTTTATTTCAAAACTTATCACAAAGCTACATTAATCAAGATAGCATGATACTGGCATAAGGACCGACATATATAGACCAATGGAATAACTTTTAAAACTCTATACTGGTTGAACATCCCAAATCTGAATATCTCAAATCCAAAATGTTCTAATGAACATTTCTTTTGAGCATCATGTTGGTGCTTAAATGTTTTGAATTTTGAAGCATTTTGGATTTCAGTCAGATTTGGGATACTCAACCAGTAAGTACAGGCATACCTCAGAGATATTGCAGTGTCTGTTCTAGATCACCACGATAAAGTGAGTCCCACGAATTTTTTAGTTTCCCAGTGCATAGAAAAGTTATGTTTACACTGTACTGTAGTCTATTAAGTGTGCAATGGCATTATGTCTAAAGAAAGTACACACATTAATTAAAAAATACTTTATTGCTAAAAATGCTAATGAGCATCTGAGCCTTTAGTGAGTTGTAATCTTTTTGCTGTTGGAGGGTCTTGCCTCGATGTTGATGGCTGCTAACTGATCAGGGTGAAGGTTGCTGAACGTTGGGATGGCTGTGGTAATTTCTTAAAATAAGACAACAATGAAGTTTGCTGCTTTGATTGACTCTTCCTTTCATGAAAGATTTCTCTGTAGCATGCCCTGTACCCTAACCCTAACTCTGTACAGTATAATGCAAATATTGCAAAATCTGAAAAAAATTTGAAATCTGAAGCATTTTGGGTAAAAGGTACTCAACCTGTATTAAGACAAACAGCTTATTTAAAGAAAATTGTCAACAGTTACTTACTCAAGAAGTTGTATAAATGACCAATAAGCACATGCAATAATGCTCACATCATTAGTAATTATGGCAATCCAAACTTTAAAAATCCAGTGAGGTGCCACTATCATGCTACTGGAATAGCTAAACTAAAAAAACCTGATAATCCCAGTATGAGCTAGGATACGGGACAACTGGAGCTCTCATTCATCATTTGTGGGGATACAAAATGGCACAATCACTTTGAAAAATAGTTTAGCAGTTTCTTACAAAATTAGACATATACTTACCACCTGATCAGAAATATGTCCATGAATGTCCATAGCAGGTTTGTCCAGAGTAGCCCAAATCTGGAAACAACCAAAATAGTCATCATCAGGTGAACTGATAAACAAATGCTGGTATATCCATACCATGAAACACTATTACAGCAATAAAAAGGAACGGATTATTAGTACTCATAACAACATGGGTGAATCTCAATGAATGCATTATGCTAAGTGAAATACACCACACTCAAAAACCTACACACTGTATGATGCCATGTATATAAAATTCTAGAAAAGGCACAACTATAACGAAGTAAACCATCAGTGATTGCCATAGGGTGGGGTGGGGGAAGGGAAATGAATGCAAAGGAGCACAAGGAAATTTTTAGGGTGAAGAAAATGACTAGATCTTGATTGTGGTGGTGTTATATGACTGTACTGCACTTGATCTTAGCCAAAAAGCCGAGAAGCAATTACGTGAATGTATATATATATTTGTCAAAACTCATTGAACTGTAAACTTAGAATGGGTGAATTTTTATTGTATGTAAATTATACCTCAATAAAGCTGATTTTTAAAAATTGCAGGCATGATTAATTCCCATTGTGATAGTACTCACAACGGAATGGGAAGGTATAGGCACCAGAAGGCACTTAATATGGAATCCTGAAATCTGAGAAGGCTTCCCTGAGTAAGAGACTTGAATGAGGTCCCAAGGAGGTCCCTAAATGAGCAGAGAAGGGCTGAGGCAGAGGGAGGTGTGTGTGTGCAAAGGCCCTGAGGCTTGAATCCTCTTCACGACAGCCTTTTCCATAGCAATCCCGCTTCTGCTAGCCCAACCCTCACCCCACTGCTGCAATTATCATAATCAATAATCACGACCGCCATTTCTTGAGGACTTACTGTGTCTTTGACCTCATCCTAGTCAATTATTCTTCACCATGTTTACTCTTCAAACTTGTACGCACAAGGTAGAGTCAATTAGTATATCCATTTGACGGACTTACAGAGTTGAAGTAACTTGTCCATGTCCACAGACCTAGTAAGTGACAGAGCCAGAACTCAAGCTCAGGATTATGAAATTCCAGCCCCTGAGTTCCTAGACTACTCTATATAACTTCAGTTAGACAATTCATTGAATCTTACCTCCAGGCCAAACATCACTACCTCTTTCAACTCTTCTTTATATAACATGGTCTCCAATTCCTTCACTGCTCTGTTGGACATTATCTATAAACACGCTAGTTTGTCTGCATCCCACTTGAAATTCACCTCCCAAATCTAAACGCAATAATGTTGGAAGAGAAGGCTTTGTAAAGTTAACAAACTTCTATGATGAGATTACTTGAAACCCTCCTCCAAATAACAAATAGGGGTGTAGACATAGACACACATAGTGAAAAGCTCTTGAATTTCTTTTTCTGGAAAACAGTATAGTGTAGGGGGAAAAGCGTGGCCTTGGGAGTCCATTGCAAGTTGGGAATCCTGGCTCTGAAATTCACAGGTTCTGACTGTGTAACCTAACACAGGATAGGTAACCTCTCTGTTTTCTCACCTGTAAAACAGGGCTAACAATATCCATCTTGCAGGGTTCTTGCGTATCTTAAATGAGAGACCATATGCAAAAAACCTGGCATACAGCCCGCCCATAGTAAGTGCTCAATAAGTTGTCATCTCCCTCCCCTGCCTTTCTATAGAAAACAGGTCATTCTGGGCTAGTTTGGGGGTGGTTCTAAAGCAGGAGATAGAACTACATGACCTTTTGAAATTACTTCCAACCTGGCAGCTCTAGAGCATACTTACATACACACACATTGCCTTTGGGGACAGCTTCCCTCTCAGGTCCCAAGCAGTGGGGTTCCCCAGGGTCTGGCCCCAGAAGCCATACTTCCTGATTCTAAGTCCAGTGTTCTTTCCTTGCCTGTTGGAGATAACTGTTTTTCATCTTGCTACCATAGTGATGTATTTGAGGCTTCATTATCTGGGAGGTTTATTCCTTTCAAGCAACACACTTGATCCTGGCTGCTGGAGAAGCCCAGAATGAGAAATGCGCAGATGCTTCAGGGGTCTGCTTTAAGGTTCCATTTGGTGGCTTCTTGGTTTCTGTAAACATTATAAGTGAATAGGTGTGTGTTAGGGGTGGGGGATGGGGTGGCAGGAAGGGATCTGACCCGCTACTACAAATAAGCCAGGATTTAAAATTTAGTTACCATAATCAACCACCTTGGGGTGCTCACTGGAGGTGGGACAAGAGGGGTAGCGTTGGGTTTTATGTGGCAGTTTCCTGGGCCTTCTTATCTAACACTCAAGCAGTGGCATCAATCAAACGTTTTACACAGTAAGTTAGTCTAGTGTGTGGCAGGATCACGGTTCCATCTACCCGATGCTGCCTTATCCACAGCCCTGCTTCGAGTCTGCACTATCCAGGTCTCTGAACTGAGAGGAAACTGATGGTCTCAGTGCGCACACCTGGCCCAGGGCAGCCCACCCCAAAACTGACCAGTGACCAATGTCAGCAAGTGGAACGAGGCTTAGCACATCATCCCAGCCTGCACCCAGCTTCCTGGGTGGCATGGACTCTGACCAATAATTAACTAAATCTAGGAAAACTATTTCCTCTGGGATTGGGGCGGAATTGGCAAATATGCATCCCCCGGGGTAAAGGAGCTTACACGGAAGGGTCACAGGGGCTCTGAGAGAGAAGGAGAGAACAGCTTCCAGTTCTGACAGCTTTTCATTCCCTGTTTGTCATGTATTCACTCCTTCACTCAACTAATGTTTACGGGACACCTAGGATAAGTCAGACCCTGTGCTAGGTTACTCTTGAAATGCAACGTGCCCTGTTCTCCTGCTGTTTCCAGTCTGAAGAAGATGACATTAATAAAATAACCACAGATAAATAATTTTTAAACCTTGATGAAATACGAAGAAAAGATATAGCGAGCTATGAGAGATGCAACAGGGACAACTGACTCAGGCTGGGAGTCTATGGGGGCTTCCCTGGGAAGGTGAAGTTTGAACTGAGAAGAAGAGTAAAAGTACAGAGGTTGCTCATACAACCCTTGCTCCATCATGCCCAGCTCAGAAACTAGAGTAGACCTGAGGGGGCTCACCCACAGGTGCAGCTGGGAAATAGGAGAGAACTAAAGTCTCTATTCTCCTAGACACATCTCTACCTGAGGTGACACTGGGGACCAACAGAGGTGTTTCTCAAAACCTGGGGATGAAGGAACCAAATGCCATCAGCTTGAATTCCCCATCTGGCACTGGAAGCCAGCGTGAAGTTGGCCTTGGCAAAAAGGGAGATGCAATTAATGAAGAGACTATTAAGTGGAGGGAGAGTTCCAGAGCCATCCCCAGCTGTGGGGCTCCACTCGGCTTCCCTCCCCTCCAGTGACTCACCAGCTTATGAGCAATCCTCATATGCCTTAGAGTACTTACTCACCCTTCAGAGAAAGACTTTCATGCAATAAAGCAGATGTCAGCAAGTGGGACGAGGCTTAGCCCATCACCCCAGCCTGCACCCAGCTTCCTATTCCCTGGCTCTCCCTGCTTGAGGTCCCTCTGGCCGCTCAGCACCTGGACAGGCCCGCATGATGGGCTAGCTTCCAGGACATGCTCCAAGGCTGATCGGAGGCTCAGGCGTGTGAAACTGAGACGGATCAGGCACAGCTGGACCAAGCCCTGGGCAGGCCTGGCCCATGGTACTGGAGATTAGCTCCAAAGCACTGGAGCTGGGGGTGGGGGCTGGATTCCAGGAGTTCTCTCTCCCCATCTAGCACCCTTCACCGTGGACGTCCCACTGGGCTGCGCAGATGAGGCGCACAGGCTGAAGGAAATTCAGCCTCCCTGGTCTGGGTGGCCTTCTCATCCGTGGACTTCCCAAGGACACTGGAGGGCGAACTGGGGAAAGGCAAGGCACGTGGAAAGCAAGACCTCAAGCAAACCTTTGAGGTGAGGTGTTCAGAGAGCTGAGCTACCCTGGGCTCAGCTGCCACCCTGCTATTTATTTGCTGATGTGGTGCATGCCGGGGGGTCTGGAGGCCCCCTTGAGCCCTCCGGAGTTGAGGGATACTGGGATGGCACAAACCCCAACCAGTTCCCTGTTCCCCCAGATGAGGAAACAGGCTCCAAGAGTCAGGCTGGAGCAGAGGCAGAGCCAGTCACGGGGGGAGTCGGCACTGTCCCTTCCTTCCTCCACCGACGCAGAGGAAATTACTCACTGAGCAAGTCGATTCAGCCTTGGATTTAAACCCACTCATTGAGGGATTTACCTAGGAACTCCTGAGGGAATTATCTGGAAGCATTAGCCGCAAGGGTTAAAGAAGGGTAGGCCAGCCCTTGTGTAGTTCACTCCCCATCCCTTGGCCACTTACGCAGCCACGTGCCGGGCACTGGAGGGAGGCAGCAGGCAAAAGCTTGGCACTCAGATTTGCTGGAACAAAGGGCCTCATCCTTGAAGGGGCCTTTGGGATCATCTCCCTCAGTCCGCTCATTTCATAGGTGATGGGTCTGAGGCTTAAGCCAAACTGCTTGGTGTGTGGGAGCAAAGAGCCCCGAATGGGTGGATACTCTGACCACCTCCCTGTAAGGCCTGTGCCTAAGAACTTCTCTTGCAAGGTGGCTCAGGGAAGCCCCTCAGTTGGGGAACAACACTCTATCTTCACACCTGCAGCTGCACATCCACCACCATCACCCTGTTGTTCATTTGGAAATAAAACCCAGTGAAGCAGGCTGGGTCCCCGGTAGAGGTATTCCTCCCACCTTACCCCACATCACCAACACCATGAAGAAGTGATTTTTCCTTTTACTATTTTTATTTTGCACTATAAAAAACGACAACAACAACAACAACCAGTAACATACTGCTTTTCTTCACATTCACGTGGGTTTTAAAAAATTATTGCCTTTTCCCCTGGAGACGTAACCTACAGACAAAAAAGTAGTACCACATTGCAAAATCTGCAAATCCCAGAAGTCAAAAGCTTAAAGACAACCCCCAGGGGCAGGGAAGAAAACAACTGTCACAGAGAAGAGACATAAGCACAGGGCAGACAGGACAG
The DNA here is from genome assembly GCA_023783475.1 of Daubentonia madagascariensis. NCBI lineage: Eukaryota > Metazoa > Chordata > Mammalia > Primates > Daubentoniidae > Daubentonia > Daubentonia madagascariensis. Next base: position 17,716,834 of record JAKFHU010002573.1, on the reverse strand, counting down.
TAAGCCGAGGAAACCACCGCGCTCAACGCCACTGACCCGGAATACCCAGCAGGTACTCTCCTCCTGGCACATACTGCCACCACCTCTAAGGGGTGATTTTTGGTCTGTGGTCTGCAAAACTCTTTTCAAATGAAGAGTTTCTTTGAGGAGAGGTGCAACGAGACAGGTTCAAGTATGAATAAGAATGCCGAAGTCTAAGGTCAGGGAAGAACCCACAGTGGAAAAGAAACCCAGAAAGGCCAACATCTTGCTACTTCAACCAACTGCCTCCATTGGACCCAAGGAGGAATCTCAAAAACGTTTCAGGGTTCAAATCAGCATGTGTGTATATATATCTCACGTTCCTACAAACCCAGGAGGGTGACTTTGCTGACTATGAAGATCAGCTTATGCCCTGAAGCAACAGACAGACGCTGAGACTGCCGAAGTTCAAAAAATAAGGTGGAAATTGTGCTTCCTTCAAAATGAATTGGCTTCGTAACTGCCTTTTCTCCTGGTCTCCCATGTCGCCGCAGGTATTTATTGCCTTACGCTTGAAATGAAAAGGCGAACTCTGAGGTGTGAGGACTGTGCAGTCCCGAGAGGGCCGGGGGGTCTGGAGGTACAGTAGTCAGCACGCCCGTGCTCTCCTAATGGCTTGGCCTTCCTTCGGTCCCGAGAACCTATCTCCGAGGTCAGTCTGAAGTTCATTTGCAAGCCTGGTGACCACTCACCATCTCACTGGGGCAGCGGGACAGAGTGAGGCCTTCAGTATTGCACAGGTATGAAATGTCCATGAGTTTAAAAAACAAAATCACAGTTGCTCTTGGGGCCAGGCTGGCTCTTCTATCCCAGTTTCAGCAGGACGTGGCTGCGGCCACAGGGTTCCTGCAGAGCTCTGAGACTGTCGAGTGGGTGGGCACCGGCGCCAGCACCGAGGCGGGGAATGTGCAGTAGGCGCCCTGCACGTCAGGGCTGAATGTCTGCAAGTGGCCTATCAGTGAAGAGCCCTCGGCCTCCCCTTGGCAGGAGGGTGGCTGGGGAGTGGGCGTGGAAGGCAGTATCTCAGATTCATACTGCAGGAGTTGACCCATGAAGCCAAAGTTGGGCGAGATCATGCTCCTCCTCTGCTTGATGTACTCGAAGGCCTCCTTCAGGCGGAACTGCTTGGTTTTCATGAGGTAAGCCATACAGATGGTGGGTGAACGGGAGATCCCAGCCTCACAGTGGACCAGGACCTTGCCTCCCTTTTCCCTGACACAGTCTGGAAGGAAGAAAAGATAGTGGAAGTGAGTAGGAATTAGAACCTAAAGGCAATGCCAAAACACAAGAATTAAACACTGAAGTGACCTAATTATCAAACTGTCACGCCTGCACTAGATTTCTGCCAGTCTTTAATCAGCACAGAATAGAGCTATTGGGGTCCCACCAATGCCTATTCCCATACAGGCCTTTATAATCCTCCCAGCTGTTTCGCAGATCTCCAGGATACTCACACAGATCCTGCCACTGGAGGTGCTAGACCTGGAGAAATCCCTTCCTGGGGGTGCCATCTGAACTGGGGTTCCACTGATGGCTTTCCAGAGGTAATTGGAAAATCCTTGAAATTGTGCACTTTTTTACTGGGTATGCACATTTTTCTGAGGAGAGTGTCCCAGGCTCAAAAACTGACCTGGAGTTTTTGCTTCTTGCTTCTTCGGGTCTGATTCCGATGCCCATGACCTAGCCCCCATCCTGGTAGAGGTCTTCTGGCCTCCCTAGGCACCCTGTCTTGCTGTGCCAGGGCAGGATGCTTGTCTCAGCTCCCAGAGTTCTCACCACCAAACATACAATAAATAGCGCATGGCCACTAATTATAGCCCTGGCTAAGTGACGCCTACCAGACGGAAGATATGAATGGCTTTCACAAGCTCCACCTTGCTCAACGATGGGAGTCACTGCTATAAAGCTACCACCATCAGTTAGCATTCTTTACCTCAATATGACAAAAAGGGGGGCCCTCCTTTCCTGCTCCACCCTGCCCTGCAAAACAACTACAACTGTTAAAAAGGGGAAGGGACAAAAGGTCAAAAATATGTACACATCAAATCAAAACCACAAAAATTACAGTCTTTCCAATTGCCTCTCTTGCTAATGAGGAAACAATTACATCACAGGAAGTCCAATGTAGCTGACACTATGTAAGGCCACAGTGTACAAAAACATTTAAGATTTTGAAGGGAAGAACAAAAGTCCCCTTACCAAACCCCCCCTCCCCCCCCAAACTCCAAGTTCAGGAAGTTTGCAAATGAATCTGCAAGATCTAAAAGATAAAATTTCTGAGGTGTCAGGCAGGAACCCTAGTTTCCCCATCTGAGTAAAAACCCCAAAGGACCCTTAGGGCAGCTCGTTACAGGTGCCCCCAATTCACTGATTCAAAACCCACCCCCAAACAAAAAACAAAACAGTCCCTGTAAATTAGTTCCAAAGAGAGACCCCAAGTCCCTGGAACCACAGTTGTGACTCCCGTTTCCCTTTGCTCCTGTTGGCCTCCTGGGTAGTCTACTTCTAACTGGCCAGGTGCCACATCCAAGAATGCCAAGGGCCCAGAGTGCACCGCCTCTGCAACCCACTCGGCACCTCAGGGGCTTGCCTTCCACATGGACCTCTTCCCTGGGGAGGGTTCAGTGCCATTTCAGCCTACTGGGGAAGCTCAGTCCCTCCTTCCACTGGCAGGGCAAGGAGTTTGGGAAAAAGCACCCTGTGTTCTCAAAATGTTGTGGGTTTGTACAAGTGTGTGCACAAACACAAGACACAGTATGCATACAGGATGGGGCGGGAGGGTTCTGAGAACTGGATGGGGGCGGGTTTCATGACCTCATTAAGTAGCTATCTAGGTAATTAAACAACAGGCTGAGAAGGGCAAGGCATTCCCAGGGACAGGGAGAACAGGTCAAGGGTTTCCCACCCTGAACTCATCATTCTGGCTGCCTCTCACACTCCAGAGGAATCATCTCAGCCCAGAGGCCCAGGGACAAGCAGGAGAGGCTCGGCCTTTTGCCTCTGGCGCGTTTCTGTGGAGCAGAAACTTCGAGCAGAACAGAAGAGCAGAACAGAAGGCCACCACATGGCTCGAGGGGGGCCCTTTAATTGCTCCCTGCACTAAGTAATTATCACTGCACCTAATCTGCCTTTTCCCTTCCAACAACATCCCTTTGAACAAGATACAGGAAAATCAACCAATGATGATGAGATGATGTTAAAGTGAAAGAAGGGCTCTGGAAAGGCTGGGGAGTGATGCTTGCAAATTTGAAACAGAAAAAAGCCAGGCCAGCCCCTAGGGAGAGGGATGGGAGAAAGAGAAGATGCCAAACGGGAGAACAATCCAGGCCATACCAACTACCTAGAAACCCTAAAGCCAAAGCCCTTTCCCAGGCAGAGGGGCCAGAGGCCAAGGCCTCGGTTTCAGGCATGTACAATGGAGTATATGACAACTGCCTCACAGGAATGCAGAAAGCATGCAAAAGATGCCAACTTTTCTGTGCATAAAGCACAGAGCTTGAGTCAAGTGTTATCTGTAATCCAAAATTAGCTGGAAATGCAAAACAAATTGCCCCAAAGCTGTTTGCCAAAACAGTGGAAAGCTGCCGGGGCTCTCGGGGCTCAGTGCGTAAGTAGTGCTCGCTCCAGCCTTCTGTTTGCTTTTAAAAATATCTCAACCTACGTAGAAGCACAGTTAGGGAGTTTCTCCCCCCCCACTTTCCTTGTGTGGAGCATTACGCAGGGACGCACTCTGCTCCCGCCTAGCTAGAAACAATAACAAGATCGGCAGTGAGTACTGCCATAAAATTATATTAATTCATTTATCTTGCAAATTAAAGCTCCTATTAATAGCAGCTCAAATCCTCCCCTCTGCCTTTTTGGTGGCTGCATCCCTTCTTGGCTCCAACTCTTAGTGGTTGTATACACAAGACACTTTTCTTTCAGTGAAGGTACCCCCATTAGGACATCAAAAGCCAAGAACTTGTGCCCCAAGGGGACTCCCAAAATAACTAAGGTGGGATGGCTGAACCTACCAATGAAGTCTATTGCTTCTTGAAAGTGGGAGCTAATGTCAGCCGTGTGGCTGTCTTCCACGGGGATCCATTTGTAGTGTAGGTGGGTCGTGCAGGCCTCGGAGGTCCGCCGGGAGACATTCAGCAGGGCTGTGATGTGCAAGTTGGCGAGGAACTCGCACTTGGATGCGTGGTAGGCACTTCCAAGGTAGAGGAAGGGAAGGATTTCAACTGGACCACCCTGGAAGAAGGGGCAAAGGACAACCAGGAAATGTTGGATTAGCCTGCTCATTTGAGAGAGGAAAAAACAACCCTGACCTATTTGTTTCTTAAGGTGGGAGGGTCCCCTTTCTAGTTTCCAGGTACAGACAGTTCAAAGCCAGGGCAGTTCAACCAAGAATGTGGGTGGTACCTCCGTCCTGGCCAACTCTCTACCTTACATGACTGCCTTGTGACTCAGTGACGGCAAAACCCACACAGCAAAGAGTTTCATTTTTTGCACATATCGAGGAGGTAGGAAATGCCAGCAGCCTTCCATAAGGATAAGAAGTCATGTGGTGTGGTGGGAAGAATTGAAAGGCCCATGAAGTTCGAGCTGCCCTGAGAGTACCCGGGCAAGCCCATTCACCCTGGGCAGCCTCAGTTTCTTTACAAGTAAAATGGAGAAGGGGTTAGCAAGGTGCATGCCTTCCTTTACAGCCCTGACATTTTATATAGTGTATTTAATCAAACCTAAGACACTGTTGATCCTGAGATGCATCCAGATTTTAGAGATGTTAAAATGTGTCTCTTCCCCCACCAAAAAAGTATGCTTCTTAGGACTGAAAATAACCACTACCTACCCAGAATCTGTAAACTAAGAAATGTTGTTAGGCCACAAGGGGCTTCCCCTACTTCTTGACCTTCTTCACACGGGGGGTGTTGGTGAGAGATGCTTACACAGCCTCCCTTTGGGGAGGCCACCCACACACCAGGTTTCCAGTTAAGGAGGATCCAGAATAAGGAAGAGCCAGAGACCATCTACCCCGAGGCAAAGCAAAGAAGAACTGCTAGCTAGTTAGACTCTGGGAGTCTTAGCACTTACAGGATTCTAAGGTGGCAAGAAAAGCCAGTGACAGAACAATGAGAGCCCCTAGAGATTCAGAGGGAAACACAGGGCTGACGGACAGTGGCTGTGTCTTTGGGAGCCTTTCCCATATCATCCATCTGCTTCCTGTGTTTCCATTTCCTGTCCTGGAATAAGAGCGGAATGGAAACTCTCAGCCAGGCCTATAATAGGGAAAGGGGCATGTGACAAGGGCCACCAACAGGCAATTCTCAATTTACCCCACACCTGGAGTTTGCTTTTTCTTTCCTGAGAAGTCAAGTGATTAAGCAAAAGCCAGTTTGGCCACTTGGAAGAAACTTATAGAGAATTTACATAAGGTAACAACAACAACCACCAGTATTTTTATTAGCACCTACTATGGCAGGCCCTTGGGGCTTAAAATTTTAGATGCGCCTACATCTAATTTCACAACAAATCTGTGAGGTAAGTAACATTATTCCCATTTTACAGATGAGCAACCTGAGGCTCAGATGAATTAAATAACTTGCCCAAGTCAGAGCTAGTCAGTGGCAGAGCTGGGATTGATACCCAAATCTAACTGCTTAGCATGAGATGCAAGGCCTCGTCTGACTTCACTTCAATAGTGATCAGTATGAGAAAGCAAGTATTTTAGGTAAAAACAGGAAGGAAAAATTCCCTTCCTTCCGCTCTTCCTCTAGAGATAAAATATCCGCTTGCATTGCAAATGTCCCAGTGTAGTGGTGCAGTGGTTAAGAACCTGGCTGGGGCGTCAGAGAGAACAGCTCTTGGTCAAGTCCCAGCTCCACGATTACTACCTGATATGATCGTGGGCAGTTTCTTTAACCTCAGATCCTTTATCTGTAAACTGGAGATAATAATAAGCTATCCTCTCTGGATAACCGGCAACGCATAAATGGGATAATGGATGCATTAAAGCCTGGCACATGACATAGCTGCCAACATCATCTGAAGCTGAAGAATAAATAAGTAGAACATGGCTTCTCTCCCTGGGGAAGACACAGGGGGGATACTGAGGCTAGTCAATTCCAGCAGGTCTGGTCCTGGCCTGAGCTGGACCTACTCCCTGGGCCCAGCTCCCTCTGTGGTTAGGACCCAGGAAAACAGCAGAGGTGGTAGGAAGTTCTTTGGAAAGGGATTGGAGACCTAAGTCCAGTTTCACTCAGCCACTGACCAGCTATGGGTCCCCACCAAAGGGCACCGACAGGCTCACCCTCCAAGGGGCAGGCTGGACAATTGACTCAAGATTGCTCCCTCTCCCAAGTGCCTGGAAATCGCTGACACACCAGACCTGGCATCCTATCCAATTTCCCCTGGAACTCAGCTCAACACAGCCCTGAAACTACATTTCTTTCCCTTTATGAACTTCTGTTTAGACTCAAGAGGAAGAAGCTAAAGGCCTTCTGAAACCCCAAAGGTTAACCCGGCCTCGCCTGGCTTCTCTCAGTGCAGAAGCGTTTCTAAGTAGTAGCATTAGGGGGTTCCCCAGATGAATTGTGAGGACACCTCAGGGCCTCCCCACCCCTTGTCAGGCCAAAGGTCTGCTGTGCTTTCACAACATTCTGCCAGTTCTTATTTCTCTTTCACTTTCTGAGAATCAGGGGAAAAAACACAACCCCAACAAACAAAAACAGAAATCCAGTTAGGCCAGCTGCCCACAGCTTGATAACCAAGGGTTCATCATACACTGTGAGGACTTTTAATAAAGGAAAACAAACAAAATCAAAACACTGGCACCTGGCCAAGCTAATAGGCTTCCTGACCAAGGATCCCAATTCGAGAAAAGGTCACCTGCCTTTACTCTGAAGTTTATACCCTGGGGCAGGGTTTTACTCATGGCAGGGAGCTGGCATTTTCGTTAATTTCCAGTGGAAAAAAATTCTTTTCACACATCCTAAAAGGTCATTTTTGGCATTTTAGCATCTAGAAGTCCTTCTTCATATGACTTGGATATGTTCTTGGTTTATGAGAAAGGTTTGAAAAGCTCTTCCCACCAAGTCAGGTGTTTGGATTAGAGGGCATGTGGAAAACAGAACAAGGTCCCAATTCTTATTTCTCTTCCCAGAAACCAGAACAGGGTGTTGAGAGAAAGGGCTTCTGAGCCCGATGCCACCCTGAGCCAGCTGTAGGCCTCTTTGCAAATACATTGCCTCACTAGCCACAGAACAATTTTTTCCCTCCTGTAAAATGGGAAAGTCCATTTTGATCTCTGGTTTCTGCCAGGTTTGGATTCTCACCTGCCTCTTCCTCATCTTCCTGTACAGTGCTAGGTAACCCCCTGACCCAAGCCTCCCACTTTATTTTTCCTTTAATGACTTATCGCAAAGCACAATTTTGTGAAGGGGGATGGGAAGCAGCCCACACATGTTTGTAGAAACATGCAACCCTTCAGTATCTCTCAACCTCCTCTGGCTTCAGAATTTATGGAATGACAAGCCTCAGAAACCCCTAGAGGAGCCTGCTTATCCATCCAAAAGAGTTTCTCTACAACATCCTCCTACCCCCACCCCTGCCCTGTTTCAGTTAAAAATACCAACGAGACACATCTTGACAGGTACTGGGATGGTTTGCAGAAACTGCAGAGCACGAACAATTGCAAAGAAGAGCAACACAGGAAGCTGAAAGTCAGCTCTGAAACATCTTCAGGGAAACCTAAACTAGTGTTTCGGAGCTTCTCTGAACCTCCCCAGCCGGATGACAATAATGTATCTTTTGCTTCCCCTTTTCCCCAGGAGCTGCCAAGCATCCTGTGGCTCTTGTCAGCTTGTTTGCTGGAAGGAAGCCCATTTACTCTTGGATGGAAACGTGGATTGGCAAGCAACAGAAGCTCTCTAAAGCTGGAGGATTCCGCCAACACCCTAATCCACAAAAGAACCAGCCACCGTTGCTGAGTAGGGAGAGGAAGGAGCGGAGACAGGCGCTCAGGACACCTCTTCCACGCCACGTACCTGGTCATAAGCTGGCCTGAAGCTCACGTTTAGCACTGGTTTTCCACACTGGCTGGTAGGGGCTCTCTCACTTTCGAACTTCTCTTGTGAAATGGGTTTCACATCCACACAACACTCAGGATATTCTGAGTAGAATGTCTCATATCCCCCTACCAAAAAAAAAAAAAAAAGACAGAAAGGTGAGACCGATGGTAAGCATTGATTTCTCAGCCTGTCAGGAAATACCCATAATTAATAAATATTATGAGTGGAATAGTTAAAAAATATATTAAGCTAATATAGATTCTGGTCATAAAAAATTGAGCAAAACCATAGACAGTTGTAGAATAGAAATGGGCTCTACACACACACACCCCTAAAAAGCTATAGTTCAGAGAGGCAATGATGAACATTTTGTGTCTATCAGAGGCAGCTTAAACCGTGAAAGGAAACATCTGGCATCTGGCAAATATTAACCAAATCCCTCCAGAAAACAAAAGCTATTTTCTCTTGTTTATCTATAATGAAGGTGTGATTATGCAAAATTCCATTAATTTGTGAGAAGAGACTCCTAAACTGGTTTCTTCCCCAGCCCATCTGCTCTTAGCAGGATTATAGCTACAACTCCCTCCATTCTTAAGGGAATGGGGGCTAATAAGAAGTTTCAACTCAGGGTAGTAAAACAGCCTTGCCCTTCTCACTCCCAAGGTGCTAAGAACACTGGTGACAATCCTTTCTATAGGTCCAATTTGGAGTCATCAATCTAGTTAATTTCCTTCGAAACCACACTGGAGGAATGAGGACTTCTGAACCTAATTCTCAGCCCCCATAAGTAAAAACTGGCTCTGTTCTCTTGATGGTCACCTACGCCATCTTACTATCCCACCCTTCTGACCCCCCCACCTCCAAATTAATATACCAACTACTGGCACAAATGACTGTAAGAATCCTTGATACTACATTTAAACTTCTCCAAATGGATCACTTAAGGCAAAAACACTCTCTGACCAAGTCACAGAAACTTTCTCATATATATATATATAAAAATATAAATAAAAGACTTCTCAGGCCCACTAGCCTCCTTGGGGAAGAACCAAATGAAAAACTGGCCTTGGAACTCTCAGAATGCCAAGTGCTGCCAGGTGAACAGGCCAAGCTTACTTGGGGAACCCTTTCGCTTCCAACCCAGAGCAACCTGCAGTACTTCCTAGGGCCAGAAAACCCACTTCTTTTTCTGCACTTGGTGTCAAATCATCAATTCAATATGCATTCTGACACCACTTATTTTCCAAAAAGCCCCCCTTTTTCATTCTGACTTTTGGTGTTGTGATGCCAACTTTTTTGAAGCCCTGCAGTAGACAAATGGTTAATGGATTACATGGCGGTCACCAGCTCCCTCCCAGGAGCTGCAGCCAATTCCTAGAATGAGTCATCTTGTATTACTGCTTCCTCTCAGCTCCCGGGAGCCGCCCCACCCCCAGTACACCCAGCTCTCCCCTGTGGTCTCTTCACTCCCCGGTGAGCTTTTGGTCCTCCACAACGACCATGTTCCCAGCCATGACAGAAGGCCACGCCGCCAGAGACAGAAGGCAGGGGAAGGTGGTGGAGGCATCTGTGGCTTAGTGCCCCCGACTCGGCCACAGGCCCTGGTCCCCTTTCCTTCCAGGGGGCAGAGTGAATGCCACTGACTTACACTGACCCACAGCTTCCTCGGAGCGGTGGCCCTCCTCAGTAAACCACCTGACAGTTTGCCATGCCTGGGCCTCAACATTTTGGGTCCCAGGAGACAAACAGTGATTTGGGATGGGAATTTAGAGTTAAGAATGGCCTAGGCTCTCCCAAGGGTCAGAATGAGGCCTGGGGGAGAAGAGGCTTCAAGTCACCCCATCTCTTGGCTTTAAATAGATCAAGAGTTGGCTGCCAGGAGGACAGACAGGAGGTGCAGGTGTGGGCTGGATCCTGCCTGCCTGTTGACAAAATAAGGCAGGCACCCAAAGAGTCTCAGTGTAGCTAAGGACAGATAAACAGGGCCCTGCCTCTTCAAGCTGGGGTCTGGAGGAATCCTCCAGATTAGATGGTCTCTGTCTCTCGCCCACTCCCACCAGAGGTGGGGAGAGACAGAACATTCCTCTCTGCTGCCTCACGTGCATTGCAAAAGCCATGGCCATTCTTAACGGCTGCTTCATCCTTCTTCAGAGAGAGTCTGCTTTCAGTCACCTCCGATTACCAGGGGAACAGAGACAGCGCGGATGCTACATATATAAATAAGCACTGACCATGAGGTTCGCTCATCACCTTCTCATTGTAGTGGGGGTGTTTTTTGGGGGCAGAGGGGATTATGGGAAGTGTAAAAGGCATAGCCTCCCAAGATCTGAGATGCCACTAGATTAAAACTTGAACTTATTATATGAGTTAGGCAAGAAAACAAAAATCTTCTCTGGAAACAATTTAAAGTTTAGTAGTGTTAGGGTAATGGTAGGTATCAAGCAATTTCTACTGAAATTTAAAACGCACATAACCGCTGACCTGGAAATTCTCAATCATCTACAGCACTGCTTCCAACAGTAGTTAAACATGAGACAAACACAGATGTTCTGACATGGACAAGTCTCTAAAATCTAGGTGGATGAAAGAGCTGGAACAGGAAACATACAAAATCAACCTATTTTTAAAAGACACTTATTTCAAGGTTCCTCCATGTTGAATGAATAAATAAATAAATAAATAAAAGATCCTTATGGAAAATTATCTAAAGACCAACAAGAAATACTTGATAACTTCCTCTAGGAAGTGGAACAGGGTTCTAGAATATGCAGAAAACCCGCTTTTCATAGTACAGCCTTTGTGCTGTTCAAATGTTTACCTGCGTATTTGTTACTTTCATTTAAAAAAACATATTACATATAATTTTCTTGAGATACAAGTCTACAGAACTGCCTACTTTCTGTGGCAATAACTTCTAAACTGTCAGCATGGCCCCTTTAAAGAAAGGTAGAGAGCAAAGGTGGGACCAGCAGGGGTTTCCTGAAATACCTTTCATGCTACTGGGGAGGTGGGAAGCTTTTCCCAGTACTCACTGCTAAGAACAGGAGACAAAAACCACATCAGGAAGAGAAAGACATCAGGAGCCACGTGTGAAACCTCCCAGAGCCAGGAGAAGGCCATCGCTCTGTCCCCTGGGGGCTGAGGCTGCACGAGAAGGAAGATTATCATCTACCTCTATTATCTTCCCAACAGGAATCAACAGGGGACAGTCAGCCAGAGGTGCTAATAGAGGGGGTAGCTGTCCACGTGCCTCTGGAATCTTCCTGGCCCAGAGTGTGTGAAACTCCCAAGTTGCATGGCTTTAAAACTCTCAGCTTGCTGCACCCAAGGTATCAGTACGCTACCTCCCAAGGTGTCAGCACCAGTGTTGGCACAGCCTTGGGGACCCGCTGGGGCTAAGCCCAAGGCACCCAGGCCAGGTGTCCCCGGGTGTCATTTCAGGTTACAAAGGACTCGAACACAAAGCAGGAGCAGCCATAGGAAGTGACCCAGAAACCAATGCTCTGGAGTTTGAGAGTCAATCACCCACCGCCAGAAACCAAAGTTATCTCCCCAGCAGGGGAAATGGGCAGGCAGCTCCTGAAGGTCTAAAATCAAAGGCCACAGCATCTCCTCCACACCACCCTGCCCCCGCGGCACTTCTCCCATTTCCTGGGCCGCAGTAGGTTAGCCTCGGGACCCGTACCAGGGATAATCCCCAGGTGGGGGAGGGAGATGAAATGGGTGGGAAGGCTGTCAGCTCCAAATTGAGCTTGAGAAGGACAGGAGGGGATAAGAGGAGGCCGGAGGAAAACAATAAACAGCAATATAATTAAATGGAAAGGAAGGGGAGAGACTCACCAGGGTCAAAAAGGAAAGAGGGGGTTGGTAAAGACATAGCCTAAGTACCGTAAATGGCTGGGCGGGAGGAAGGGGGACACCACGGCGCCACGCTAGCGAGGGTGGGCGTGGGGGTGTCGCGCCCTGCTGATCCTGCCAGATCTGTGTATCAGGAAGGCTCCGAGCCCTGACCCCTGCGAGAGCCGCGAAGCCGGCGTCTGGAAACGCGGCCCGTGCCCAGCACGAGCCGACGGCCCCAGATTGCTAAACAGCAGCACCCCCCGCAGCATAACCAACTCCACCCAGCCCGGCGGACAGACAGGCTGCCAGGCGCTTTCGAGGAACGCGGGTGGGGAGGGGGGAAGCTGAGCGCTGACATCGGCAGGGCCCTTCCGAGCGCACGTCAAGCCGCAGTGTACAGACTCGGGTAAGTGGCGACTCTCCCCTTTCCAGGGTGCAGGAGGGCGCCCCGAGAGGCGAGGGGACCCCAGGGCCCGGTAGGCGCGGCGCGGGGCTGGGGGAGGGTGGCCGGGGACCCGCGGCCCCGACGCGCTCACCTTTGAGGAAGTAGACCCGCGGGCCGGCGGGCAGGCAGGCGAGCAGCGAGGTGAGCACGACCCGCGCGGCGCTCTCCTCGCGCAGCTTCTGCCAGTGGCGGCTGCCCTGGTCGAGCACGACCACGGCCGCCACGCCGCCGCCGCCCTCCTGCAGCAGCCGCGCGCGCGCCGCCTCGTCGGGCAGCACGTAGCGCGCCGACACCGCGCCGCCTCGGGCCCGTCGCAGCACCACCGAGTTGAGGTTGACGTTGAGCGAGCCGCGCACGCTCGAGGCGGCGAAGGCCAGGTAGGGCCGGCAGTCGAGCACCACGCAGCGCGCCGCCGCCTCCTTGCGGAGCATCTTGCGCAGCTGGCGCCCGTCGAGCGATGTGACCTTCATGCCGCCGCCGCCGCCGCCGCCCAGCGGCTCCGCGCCGCGCGCCCCGCAGGTGCCCACGGCCAGGGTGCCCGCGGGCGAGGCACGGGGAGGGCGACCCGCGGGGCTGCGGCCGGCCGACGGAGCTCGGCGCCGGAGCGGCGGCTCAACTCTTCTTTCCCGCTCCGCACGCTCCACGCCCGGCCCCGCCACTCGCCGCCCCAGAAGCCGGGGATTCCGCCGGCAGCGCAGCGTTTTATGTGAATGAGTGCTGCCTGTGACGTGGCTGCCCATATAAGGCCAAATATGGGTATTTCCCCGCCCCTTCGGGGCGTGACCACGCCCTCCCTGGGCGGGGCGAGGGCGGGGCTGCCGCCTCCACCCCGGGGAGCGGGGCTCGCGGGGCGGGCGCCGAGCGTTAGTCAGCTGGGGCGGAGGAAGTGGAAGGCACCTCCTCATTCTCTCCTTGGCGTTGCGCGGAGGGACTCACTCACGCATCACCGCGACTGCCGGCGGAGTGTCCGGAACGCTGCGGTGCCGAGGTGACCCACGCTGCGCGGGAAGAGGAGGCAGCCGAGGGAGGAGGCGGGGCGGGCGCCGCACGGCCGGGCTGTCAGTTTCCTAGACGCAGGCCGAGAACCGCTGGGGGCGGCCGGGCACCGCGCGGAGCAGGGCAGGGGAGCCGCCAGTGCCCCCGCGTGAGTCCGCAGTGGATTCCCGTCGTTACCGAAGCCTTTACGTGTATAAGGAGCCTGAGATTTGCTTCAAGGGCTGGGGTATACATGACGCGAGATGAGGTGGCTTTTGGTCATCATTGAGGCTCAGTGATGGGTACCTGGGGGTTCCTTATACTGTTTTCTCCACTTTTCTGTATGTTTGAAATTTTCCATAATAAAAGTTGCTGAAAGTAAAAACGGGGGGGGGGGCGGGGGTGGAGAAGAGCAAACCATTAATCTCCCCAAATGGATTCTGCCCTCAAGGGATTGAAAGTCTTTTTCTCTATCACTCCAATAATAATTAGAATAATAAATTGCTTTTGGAGGAGCCGTTTCTGGTCCCTGGGAAACGTGTCGTGAACTCAGCAGCAGCAGCAGCAACAACATGCATCCTACGGTGGAGCTCTGTCCAGCCAAATGCTGTCCAGGTGGCTTCTGGGTTTAAGGGATTATCGTGGATCAAGTATAATCCCAGCCTTCTGCCCCCACCAGTCCCCAGGGCTTCAGCTTCCCACTCCTATTCCTGGGGAACTACACACGATTCACCCATTCAGCAATTGAGGGTCAGCTTTGTTCCAGGGCTCTGCTAGCTGCAGGACACATGGATGGAAACATGTTTCTGCCTTCAAGCTTACCACCAACCATTCATTTTATTGTTAGTTTGTCTGGGCCTGCTTGATGGAAAACAGCCTGCCTCCGCTAGAGAGGGGCTTGTTGACAGCTGACATAAGGGAATGAGGTTGTTAGAAGGAAGCAGAAATCAAATACAATCAAATCAGACACCAGGACAGCCAGCATTGCCTCTGAGTCACTGCTGCAGTCAAAGGTGTTGCCCTCACCCTGCCAGTGCGGTCTTATCGTGATGTGGGGGTCTTCTTTCTTTGGCGTTATCTGTGCCAGCCTTCCCTTCAACCTGCTCCTCCTCTAGCATGTTCTGTGTCTGTTACCAACACTCTCTACCCCCAGACATTACGGCCCAGAGCTTTGTATTGGGTGCTGGCAACACTAAAGTGAGGTCTCTGCCCCGCTGTCCCCTGCCCAGAGGGAAGGCTCCTTAAGGGCCTGTAGTGAGTGTGGAAGAGCACCCAGGGTGTGTGTGGTGGGGGTTGGGGAGAGGGGCACTGGAGAAGGCCTCCCAGAGGAGATGAGAGCTGAGTCAACCAAATCGAGGTAAGCCAGGCTGTGAAGAGGGAAACTGCTTGAAGTAAAGAAAACAAAAAGTACAAAACCCAGCATGGTATGTACTGGAGGTGTGTGGGAGACCAAGGCACTTCTAGCATCTATTAGAAAATTAAGCAGGGTCAGGTGACAGAGGGCCTTGTGTGCTGTTAAGGCATTGGAATGTTATCCTTGGGTCTCACTCAGTGACCTGGTTAGCATTTGGGGACATCACTGAGGCAGCACTGTGGAGGATGGGTGTTTTATCTGCAAGTTGGGGAGGGGTCCAGACCAGAGTCAGGGAGACAGATAGGAAGTTTTATGGGTAATCTAGGCCTGTGCTGATAAGGGCTTGCCAGAACGTGGCAGTGATAGCAGCTGTGGAGAGGCCACACGATTGGGAGAACATTTAGGAAGTAAATTGCTGGAAGGGATGGAGGAGAGGAGTGGAGGGTGACACCAGAGTTTTTAACTGGGGTGACTGGGTGAATGCTCTTTAGATAGGGACCCTACAGGAGCAGGTCTGGGGCAGTAGCAGGAAGAGGAGGAGTGGGTGAAGTTTAAACATATGAATAAGTTAAAGTTGATCACGGCCACCCAAGGGGGGTGCCCAGCAAGCAGAAGGGTGGCCTGGCAACCAGTGTAGGAAGGTCATCTGTCCACTGTATTGCTGGATGGCTCCCTCACTTTCCACATCCACGAGACTACTAAATCCTGGGGCTCTGCTTCCCAGATCTTTGTTCTGACCTGCTCTCTCCAGTCCCATGGCCAGGGCTGGCTTCATGGGTGTGTGTGTGTGACCGGTACAGCCTCACAGGCCCCTGTACTTAGAAGGGCCCCACTTGTTTCAATGCTCTGTTGTTGCTAAATTCTTAACAATTTTTCCAGAAAGATAAATATTGCATGTTCTTGCTCATATGTGGGAGCTAAAAAAGTTGATCTCATGGGGGTAGAGAGTGGAATGATAGATACCAGAGGCTGGGAAGGGTGTATGGATGGGAGGGGGGATAAAGAGAGGTTGGTTAATGATGTGTTCCCCAATCCCTGGGCAGGGGACCGGTACTGGTCTGTGTCCTATTAGGAACTGGGCTGCCTGAGCTCCACTTCCCCCCGACCCCATCCGTGGAAAAATTGTCTTCCATGAAACTGGTCCCTGGTGCCAAAAAGGTTGGGGACTGATGGGTTAATGGGTACAAACATACAGTTAGTTAGAAAGTACAAGTTCTGATGTTCAATAGCAGAGTAGGGTATAGTTAACAACAATGTATTGTGTATTTCAAAGTACCTAGAAGAGAGAGCTTGAATTGTTCCCAACACATAGAAATGACAAATACTCAAGGTGATGGATACCACCAATACCCTGACTTGATCTATACATCCTATGCATGTAACAAAATACCACGTCTGCCCCATAAATATGTAAAATATTATGTATCAATACAATTTTTTAAAAAATTCTTAATTTTTGACCAAGGGATCCTGCATTTTCCTTTTGCACTGAGCCCCACAAATTATGTAGCTGGTTCTGACCATGACTGTAGTTAAAGTGTCCCATTATGCCCCCCACCCCCAGTGGCATCCTGTCTCCCAGTCTCCAGGCCCCCTCCCTGCCCTCTCGTCCTCTGCAATGTGATCTTCTTAAGCTTGGATCTGAGCATAGAGCCCACCTGCTCTGCTCAAAAACATTCAATGCCACCTATACACTGTCTTGATAAAATCCAAATTCCTTCAGTGGAACACAAAGGTCCCTGTTCTGGCCAACTGGCCATAACCCACCTCTAACCGTGTTTCTCCCTTTCTCCCCCCACCTCCCCCATTCTTTGTATGGGGATCCTCTCCACTTTCAAACAGCTCTGGAGCTACTGTTGCACCTCCAAGAAGCCACCCCTTAACCTCCCAGCCTGTTTGCAGCCCCCTCCTGGGGGATCTCACAGGCTTGTGTAGCATCCCCCTCCTCCCAGCCTGCTATAGGAGTGTTACGTGTCCTGCCATAAGCCTGCAGGCTCCTGGGCCAGACTCAGGGGCCTTATCGACCATCTGGGTCTCCCTCACAACACCCTCACGTGGTGAGAGCTGCATCTGTGCTGGGGGAATGGAATTCAGTGCTTGCTGAGACATGAGAGCAGCCTGCTTTTTTAGGAGGCACCTGGGGAGAAAGTTGGCAACAGCTTAAATCAGGGCCTGAGCCACTGGGTAAGAGGCAAGATAGAAAGCTGTGGGTGCGAGTCCGCAGGCTCAGGAACTAGAAGAGGAAGAGGAGGGTGTCTGAGACTGCAAGGGCTTAATGGAGTAAATAATCATGCCCGTCCCCCTACTGCTTTGGAATGGGGATGAGGGTGCGCTCAGGGGAAAAAAACAGAATTTAAGTTAATATTGTGAGTGCATGAGGCAGGACCTTGTTCTATTCATTAACCTCTTTCCCCTGCCAGTTATTCTCAGAGAGGCAAGAAGTTTTTTAGGGTTCTTGGTCCTCATTTAACCACTCATCCTAACCCTCGTGTTGGTTCATTATTGTAATGTGAGGCCACCCTTGGAAGGTCATGGGTGCCCCTTTGTAAAAGTTGTGGGCCCTCTCCTTGGAAACCACACATGCAGCGTTCAGCTTACTGTTGCAGGGGGTTCACAGGCCTGCAGAATCCTGGGAACTCCTGTGTCTGCTCCTCTCGTTGCAGCCTCAGTAGAGCTTCTGGGAGCCCTCCCCAGCTCCTCCCCAGCCCATAAGGTGGGCCAGGAGGTAGATCAGAGGGTGCCCACAAACACAGGGGTCCAGAGCAATCCAAATCGAACTCAAGGGCCCCCCTGCGAGCACCAGCTCTCTCAGAAGGATGCATTTTGCCCCTCCATTTATGTACTTGTTCATTTCTGATGAGGAAAGTTTTACATGCTCATGGTTGAAAATGTGGAAAAGGCAGAGAAATGAAAATGATGCTTTTTTTTTTTCAGGGCACTGCTTTTTCTGGCTTAAGATCCTAAATCAAAGCCTCTGCCAGATCCGGAGCTAAGACTTGCTTCCCACCATCTTAGATAAAAGAACGCTGGACTAGAAATCAAAGATCTGGATTTCCATCAAATCTCTGCTGTTACCAGCTTTTATTTATTTATCTAATATTTATAGAGTGGCTTTTGGTATACAAGTGTTTCTCTCCCCAAGGCCCTCCCATCTTCCTTGCTGCCCGGATCTTAGAATGAAGCAACTACAATGTTCAGTCGAGGGTACAGACAGCGCTTGCTGTGTGACTGTTGAGAATCACTCACCCTCTTAGAGTCATGGTTTCCTTTTCTATAAAACAGTTAGTGCCTATTTGCTAATGGTGAGTGTCAATGACATAATGTACATAAAGCTGTATTGCATGATGCAAGCATAAGATATTTGTATGGTTGTTGTTGCTAATAATATTATCCATCAGCAAAGCATTCATTCATTTACTCACTCGGATACTGATGCACTGGTACATTCAGTTTCCTCTTTTGTAAAATGGGGATAAAAATAGGACTTAGCTCATAGGGTACTTAAGATTCACTGAGTTAATGCAAGTAAAGTACTTAGAACAGTCCTTGGAACATATTAAGAACTCAATAAATACTAGCTAGTTCAGAAGACTGTAGTATTTGTTCCAGCCAAGAAAAGACTGTTCTCTAATGGCACCGGAAAAAAGATGGGTTTGGCACAACAAGGAAGCAGGACTTACCTTCTGTCTAATTCAGCTGGCAGTCAAAGAAAGAATTATTAGGAGCCTGTGAACTTGTTCTTCCAAAGGCCTACTAAGTACAGGGGGATATTTAAAGAATAAAAATCCCTGGACCCACTTACAGTAAAGTAGGAGAGACATGAAGCTTCTCACACAATAATGAGTGTGAAATTGGTTGGTTTTCATACTGAGAGCTGAAGAAGTTTGAGAGAAGAGAGCGATCAATAAAGTCGAGTATTAGAGCAGTCCTGGAAGAAGAATTTATATTTGATTAAAAATCCCTGCAATTCTAAGAGCAGGGACCTTGGAGGGTAACAACTTGTGTTTAAGTCCCTATCTGCCACTTACAGATTGGGTGACCTTGGGCAAGTTACTTCACCTCTGTGAGCAATGATTCTTTCATCTGAAAAACAAATGAGGATAATGATAGTACCTACCTCACAGGGCTGATGAGAAGATTAAACAAAGTACCTACACAAAGCCCTTCTCAGCATGCCTGGAGCACAGTGAGGGCTCTATGTGAGCCAGTATTTTTCTTTATGAAAAGTCATGAACAACACTGAAGCACAGAATCTTGGCAGTAAGGAATTATAATTCCACCTTGAAATTTTCCAGAGGGGGAGCTTATTGCCTTATGAGACATTTTTGAATGAGGCCAAAAAAGGAAATAAGTATATACTGGGATTTTATGAGATGCTAGGTATGTCCTTAGTACTTCCCTTAATTCTCACAACTACCCTGTGATACAAGTACTCTTGTCTCCATTTTACCGTTGACCAAGGTCACACAGCTGAAGCTGACTTCTCTGTGCTTCTGCCCTTTGCTTTCAGGTGTGGAGAAATACAGTATACATCTAGACGCGCTTTGAAATATTGAAGATGGCGATCTTGTCCCTTCCCCACTTTCCTTTTCTAAACTAACAGTCCTCGCTCCTTACAATACATGTTTTCCCAGACTCTTAGAAGACTTTCTGTTTAACTCTTTACTTGTGATCCCTGAATGACACCAGGGTGTGACAGAGAATGTCCATTTACTCAAAGTTCAAAGGTCCTATGAAAAAGAGTTGCTGTTAACCCTGTTAACCTGGACAGGGTT
The DNA here is from genome assembly GCA_023783475.1 of Daubentonia madagascariensis. Lineage (NCBI taxonomy): Eukaryota > Metazoa > Chordata > Mammalia > Primates > Daubentoniidae > Daubentonia > Daubentonia madagascariensis. The sequence continues at coordinate 17,697,373 of JAKFHU010002573.1, read as the reverse complement.
AGAGAAAGGAAGAGTTGGAAGAGAGCAAACAATTGAAAGCAAAGAGATCCAGTTCCTCCCCCTCCCTTGAGGAGCCACAGGCTATCCCTGGAGGGTGGAAGTGGGATTTTACTCCCCAGCTTCAGCCTCTCCCATGCAGCACTTCCTTTAGGTGGTTTAAAGCCAATGTGGATGGTGCTAAAGCATCCTTAAAAGCTTACAGGAAGTGGGCTTGGGGCAGGAGGAGTTTAGTAGGATATTGTCTTCTCTACAGCTGTGCCCTAGAGATTCTGTCCAGGAAGATAAATGGCCAGTGCAACTTGATCTTTTGTTTTGTTGAAGGTCTTTATTTTTTTTAACTGGGAGCCAGTGCCCTTGAGTAAGCATTGTATTTGCTCCATTCTAAGACCCTGGGGGCAAGGAGGATAGGTGTCTGGAAGTGTTTCCCAGATTCCAGTCTCCTGTCACCCTCATGGATTTTGCAATATCTGAGTATTACATCTTTTCTCATTCCCCAAAATTGACTTTACAGAGATTCATCGAAAGAAAAGAAATTCCAAACCCCTTATTCTGTCTTAAGCACTAGTATCTGGGGTTTGATAACCTAATTCTGTTTTTTTTTAGTAGAAGGTAAAATATATGACAATACAAATGGGAGACTTTCATCTGTGTACCACCTACAGTCGCCTCTCTTGCCACCAAGGATGCCACCTGCACTTGGGGAAACAGTAATTGGGTTCTGAAGTAAAAGAGACCAGGCTCAGGCTCAGGCTCTGGCAATGACCAGCAGTGCAGCCTTGGACAAATGGCTTAACCACTGCTGAGCTACATTTTCTTCTTGAGTAAAATTGGGATAGTTGATAAGTTATAAAGTGGAAACAAAATAATAGATGGGAAAGTAGCTGGTAAAGTGCTTATGCCAGTCTTTTTCATCAGTAACTTCCTTGCTCCAGGGGTCTGAAACCCTATCTTCTCTGGCCTAAAACTTAGTGGGAAAAAAATTCTAATTCTCAAGAGTTCAGAGCAAGGGCTTTGCCGGAGGTCCCATCAGAGCCCCACCAGCCACTTGACCTGCGGTGGGCGTTACTTCCCCACTCTGTGCTTCAGTTTTCTCACCTCCAAAGTGGGAGCAGTTATGGCAGCCCTTCTCAAACTCGATTGTGCAGAGAATCACGAGGAGCCTGTTGAAATGCAGATTCTCGTTCTGGGGCTGCAGATTCTGCATTTCCAACCAGCTCCCAGGTCTTGCTGCTGCTGCTGGTCCCCGGACTCCACTGAGCAGCAAGGAGTTCTAGTGCTTAACTCTCTCAATACATCCTAAGCATTTAGCCTGGGGCTTATGTCAGGTACTTAACAATAGGTAGTAGCTCAGTTGTTAATATTATGGTGATTTATGTGTTTAAGGGGAATGGGGTGGTTTGAAGGGTAACCACAGATGGAGCAGAGGATGATGGACTTATCGTATCTGTGGGGTTTGGAAAGAGCAGTGTACCAGGAGTCAGGAGACCCAGGTTCAAGTCCTAGCATTATAACTCGTGCCATGGCTGTGGGAGCTTTTTACAAGTCTCTTGACCTTTCTGAGCCTCCATGGAAAGGGGAGGGGTTGAATTAGATGGTGTCTAAGGATTCCCTCACATTTAATTGGTGAAATTTGAAGATAGTAATGCCTGCTCCTTCCCACCACCAAAAGAAACCTAACAGGCCTGACCTTGGCCACAGCCTGGAGCCTCATCTATTGCAGGGATGGGGCTGCTCTGGGCCTGCCTTGACCATGGGGCGGATGAATAACTGGACAGCCCGGACTGGAACCCTTGGCATTCCTTGGGCCTCAGGTGATACTGTCCCCAGAAGCCTCCGTTCTCTGGGCCTTGTGCAAAGTTCTCCCTGTTAAGGCAGGATGAATCGCAGCCTGAACAGGAGCGAGTTTGCAGCATGCCCAGAGAAAGGATATAAAAGGAGGCATTTTCCACATTCCATCCCCCTGCTTCACCACACTGGAGGCAGAGGTGATTCACGAGTACACTCACTTCCTTGAAAGTACATATCACACCCTCCAGATTCCAGCCCCTCGCAGGGGTCCTAGTAGGGACTCCAGACTAGGCAATTGACCCTGTAGTGGAAGAAATGGGCATGCAACAACCTAGTCCCCACATGGGAAGAACAGGCCCCCAAGATAAGTGACTCCCCTGGCCACAAGCACCCTCCCAGTGTAGCCCCAGACAGCGTATTAACTCACAAGTCTGTACTGAACCCTCACCATGAGCAAACATTTATTGAGCACCTGCTGCTGCGTGTCTCTGGCTAAAGAAGTTCACCTGAATAAACTCATTACATTCCAGTGAAGAGATTAGTACAGATGAGGGTACCCGGGTTCAGAGAGATTTAGTGACTTACTCAGGATCATACAACAAGACATTCACCAAGTATCACCCCCTGAGCAAAGCCCACCCAGGTTGAGCTGATCCTCCCTTCTCTCTCCTCTGTTATGAACTTGCGTCAAAGCCCCTGTCCTCTGTGGGTGCATGTGATTATTTATGTGTCCCTCTTCCCCTGACCAGAGTCAGCTCCTAAGGCCCCTGCAGCCATATTCCCTAGCCTGGCCCACAGCTGGCCCTAGGAAGACATTTTGCCCCATGAATCTGTGAAATTGGGACTAGGTTTTAGTGCCATAGGACTTGGCCCTGTGCTGTGTGGGGAAAGAAGAGGAACCCAAGACTTTGTTTCTGAACTTAGGAAGGACTGGTGGAAGGTGAAAGGGTTGAAAAACAGGGAGGATTTATTCAAGGCGGGAGGGGGGGAAAGGCTCCTTGGCTGAAGGAGACAGGGAGTAGGAAGCAGCCAGGTGTCATTTCCAGGGAGGATGGGGGGGCAGGGAGGTTCTGGGAATGGTGGGAAGGTGGGGAAGGTTAGGTGTAGGAAGTCACACCTGCTTTGTGCAGTCAGACATGATGTATATGACATCTAAAAATGTTTATTACCCTTTGACCTAGTAATGCCACTTCTGGGAAATGATCCTAAGGAAAATCTCCAAAATATGGAGGAAGTAAAGCTAGATTCACAACAGTGTTCATCCCAGAGCTATTTATAAGAAGGTAAAAATGGAAGCAGCCAAAACATTTCTCCTAAGAGAATGGCAAAGACACTAGTATATACAGCAACCAATAAATGGGATGTTTTCAAAGACTCTGAATAGCATTCAAAAATCAATGATGTTCAAACCTTAAGGGAAATGGCAGGTTACAAATACTAACAATAGCTGTCATTTATGGAGTGTTACTTCCTAGGCCCTAGGTTGGGTGCTTTCCATATTTGGTCTCAGTTAACCCGTACGACAACCCCGAGGGGACAGAAATTACTTCCAGGTAACAGGTTTGGAGACTGAGGCTCACCCAGGTAGGGAGTGGAAGAGCTACGACTCAGCCCTGGTCACGCTCAGTGTGTTCTGACCGCCACTTTATATGACAGGACCGTATCCAGCAAGAAAATCTGAGAGAGATACAGCAAATATTAACAATGGCTCTTTTTCAGAAATGGGGGGTGGAGGAAGAAGTGATTTCCACCTCCCTCACTTTTCTGTATTTTCCAAATTTTTCAGTATGAAGTTGTGATATTCTTATTTATTTATTTATTATTTTTGAGACAGGGCCTCCCTCTGTCACCCAGGCTGTAGTGCAGTGGCGCCATCATAGCTCACTGCAGCCTCGAACTCCTGGCCTCAAGCAATCCTCCCACCTCGGCCGCCCAAAGTGCTGGGATTACAGACGTGAGCCACCATCCCTGCCTTCTTTTTCTATTCTTTCCTAATTTTCAGTTATTTATTATGCTTATCATTCTGCAGTTTGGTTTTATTTATTCACCAGTAGGTCTAGGTGGCCTGTTATCTTCCGGATGCCCTTTATTCTTTTTTGAGGGGGCGGCTCAGACTATTCCACGGTTGGGAATTAGCATAATTTATTTCCCAGGGTCTCCCCTTGAAGGACATTTAGAAAGTTTCTGACTTTTCGCTAATACAATCAAGCCTGCAAGGAGCATCCTTGTTTACACCTTCTCTGGCAGAGGATTTTGTTTGTTTTTTTTACCAGAAAAGAATGGACTGAAAAAGAAATGCACTTAGGTGGCTAGTTTGTGGCTCTGGCAGATTGGGGGTGGAGGGTTTAATTAGGGGCTCCAGATTCAAAGACATCCCTGTTGGTAAAAATGGAGGGGCTGGGTCCACCCCCACCCCCAGGGCAGCCCTATCTGCACACTAGGGCTGTTCTCTTTGGGAGAAGTTATAGATTAGGGTCCCCACCCTTGACTCATATCGATATGCAGCTTGATTCTGTTTAGCTGTGGGCAAATCTTCTTCTGGAAGACAGGGATTGTCATGCCTGTGGGGTGCCAGGATGCAGAACTGACTCTACTTCATTTAATTCCACCCCTTCCCTGGCGGTCTTTTATAGCAAGTACAGTCTGAAAAACAGGAACCTCAGCCAGTTCCTCACACCTGCTGTGTGGCCTGCAGCCAACTTTGTCAGAGCACAGGGCTACTGTGCTTCATTTTTATGGAAGAAGGGGGCTCGATTTAGCAGACTTCAAACAGCTCCAACTTTCTGCTGTGATTCCTTGAGGCCTTAGTAAGAAAGATATAGCTCTACCCCTTACTAGCTGTGTGATCCTGGGTGAGTTATTCACATCTCTGAGCCCCCATTTCTCATCTGTAAGACGGGGCAGTGAGACCTCCCTGATAGGGCTGTGCAGATGAAATGAGCTGCTGCCGTGAGCCGGGCACCTAGCACAGTGGCTACACCTGCAAAATGAGTGGCGAGTCACAGGTCCAACCCTAAGGATCCTAAGAATGGAAGCACCTTGCTTGGCTCCCTTCAGTCTAGTCTCCGGGGTTACCTGGGGCTGCCGGGAGGGCTTTTCTTCGAGGACCTCTGATCCAAGTAGGGAAGTCTATTCATTTCTTAGCCAATGGGATGGTACCCTGAGCCAGCTAGGCTAAAAGACAAAAGCAACAACAAGCAAACATCCCTTCTGAAGGCAGTTGCTGGACAAGTAAGGGTCCAAACCTGTCCTGCTGCTGTTCTGGCCAGCACATTATGTCCCCGTCTCGCTTCATCCTTAATCTTATCTTCCTCGTGTCTCTTCATCCTCAGCCCCAGCAGCCAGAACATTAATCCAAAGCTTATGAGAAAGGAGCCATCAACTTAGCGAAGTCTAAAGGTCTGGTTCAAAACATATTATCAGAGAGTGAACAAAACTAAGTGGAATAAAAAGTCTGACACTACTGTTACAGGGCAAGAAAAAAACCCACTTCACTACATGGGTGTGTGTGAGTGTGTATGTGTTTATATACTTACATACATTCTACTGGTGTAAAAAATCCTGCTAGTATAAAAATGTTATCAGCTAACAGCAGTTCCTTTTGGGGAGTGTGGTGGGCTCTACTTGTTTACTTTCTTTATTGTTTGACTTTCTGGCAATGAGCATATCTTTTGAGAGAGGCATTTATTACAGTGGTTAGGAATGGGGGGAGGATGCTGGAATCAAGCCATCTTGTTTGGCTTCAAACTCAGATTTGTGTCTGTGCATCAGATATTGACGCTCTTGCAGCTCATCTATAAAAGTGAGATGACAGTAATAATAAAGCCGACCTCACAGGGTTGGTTTGCAGGGTTCAGTGAGGGAATCCACATACTTAGCACGACACTTGGCATTCGGTAAGTTCTCAGAAAAGGTCAACTGTTATTACTTCATAAGGAAAAAGAAATATATATATGTAAATATATACTTGTATGTGTATGTAACCATAGGCTCCCTGCCGAAGTGCAGGGTATGGTGAGTCTGTACGTGCATTCCTGTGGTGCATACAGTCGTATAAAGAACAGGAGGAATGGCGGCTTGTTAATAGCCAGCTCTGAGAGCCCCTGCCCCACCGGACGTTCCACTAGTCTCTCAAGAAGGGCAATTACAGACAACCCTGGTGTGGGAGGAGTACGGTGCTTAAAGCCCCACCCCCGACACGGAGCGGCGGGTTAGCTGAAGAAGTAGCACAGGTTTGTCTTCTCCCTTGACCCAGGAGCTTCAGAGGTGGGAAGGAACTGGAGCAGTCTTGTCCATTTACTCATCCACTGAATATTTATTGAGTGTCTTTTGTGTGCCAGTCATTGTGCTAAGCCCAGGATACAGCCATGGACAGAGAAGACCAAAGCAAAACAAAACGTCAAACAAACAAAATCTCATCTTCCTTCTCTGGGAGGTAGACAGACACCAAACATGAGTAAGACTTGTGGTGTGCTGAATGGTGAGAAATGCCATGGAGGAAAATTAAGCAAGGAAGGGTTTCAGGAACTATTGGGATGAGTTGCAATTTTACATAGGATGGTGGGAGAAGGTCTCACTGAACAGACGACATTAGAGTAAAGACCTGGAAGAAGCACAAGAGAGAGCCCTGCAGAGGGAAGGGCAAGTGCAAAGACCTGGGGTTACAGTGAGTAGAACAGCCAGGAGAGCAGCAGGGCTGGATGAGAAGTGGTCCTCAACAGGGGGCCATTTTGCTCCTCTCCCCCAGGGGACATCTGGCAATGTCTGCAGACATTTTTGGTTGTCCCAACTCGGTGGGGCAGGGGGAGGTGCTGCTAGGGTCCAGGGGGTAGAGGCCAGGGATGCTGTTCAACATTCTACAATGCACTGGGCAGCCTCCCTCTTCTCCAAAGAATTAACCCGTCCAAAACGTCAAGAGGGCCAAGGTTGAGAAACCCAAGTCTAGACTTAAGAAGAGTTAAAGGAGAGGATGTGAGAGAGATAACAGGAAGTGGGGGAGTGAGCGAGGAGCTGGTGGAGACGGAGATCGTCAAGAGCCCGATGGGCGTCCTAAGGACTTGAGCTTTTACTCCAGGCCATGGGAAGCCACTGGTTGTTAGTTTAAACATAATGACTGTTTGGCTGGTGGGATTTCCAGGTCATAGTCAGGGACAGGAATACCAGGTGGTCCTTGATCTTGGTTCCAGGCCCTGGCTGCCACTGGCTTTCTCTGGGGGGCCATACCTCAGAGGCTGGAGAGTGGCAGACAGGTCGTTTCCAGTCATTAAGTAGGACTCCATCGGCAGGTAAAAAAACACTGCTTTGTTAGGAAATTGTTCATCTTGATTCTGTGAAAATAGCTCAGTCTTCCTTAGTTACTAGGATCCATGGGCAGTCTGGACTTCATCACAACAGGCGCATCAGACTTTCTTTTCACCAGATGTTTACCCAAGGCTGGTTATAGTGCAAAGCTAGTGTTTGGATGTACACCTTGCCTTTTCAGAATCCTTGATGTAATGAGGGATGAGGGAAGGGAGAAAGAGTAACCCCCAAATTGATACCTGGAACATTCATGGAGCACCTGCTGAGGTTGCACGGCCTGTTGGGAGCTAAGACTAGAGGGATGAATGGATGCAGGTGTGCAAGGGAGGGAGCTTGTGCTGGGAGGAGATGACATACCCGTAGATCCCACAGTATGGTGACATAAATGCGGTTACAGATGGGGGACCCTGGGCAAGAGGGCTGGCTCAGCCTTGGCAGCCAGTAGCACAGAGGAGATGGCGTTTAGGCCTTCGAAGACAGAGGAGCACAGGAGGAGGGATTATGGGGGAAAAGCACCCCAAGCAGGGCTAGAGGGAGCCAGAGTTCTCAGGAGCTCACCTCTGTATGTTTCTGGACCACATCCTTGTAGATTCTTATTCACAAGGCCTGGATCTGGTCCAGGAAACTGCATTTGTCACAGCCCCCAGGAACCTGCAAACCAGGTGTTTCTCTCTGACTGCACATTGCAAAGCCTCACTCCAGGAAACCAAAGGCAGGGTTCAGGCATTCCAGCCTTGCATGGTGCTTCCAAAAGAAAGGCATCCAAATGCTGCTTTGCTTTGAAAGGCAAAACCCCAGTGGCTCTGGCCTGCTGGGCATGGTCACACTGAGCACAGTGGTTCTCAGTCTTGAGTGGCCTAAATATCGCTGGGGGAGCTTGTTAACCTACATATATCTGTGTCCCAACACAGAACCTCTGCCTCACTGTCTCCTGGGGTGGTCTGCTGGGGACCCCACCTGGAGATCCACTAGCCCTTTGGGTTGTCTGTGACTGAAACACCTTTTGGCCACACTGAGCCCTCCTCCAATTCCTGGAATCTCAGAAACACTAGGAGTCCCACCCAGTGACCATCTATTTACTTTAATAATAGCTGCCTTCTATCAAGCATTTACTGAGTACAGAGCTCTGTGCTGAGCACTCTACATTTATTGTCTTCCTTTAAGTCTCACAACAACTTGGTGAAGGAGTTAAAATTCTTATAAGGAAACTGAGGCACATCAGTCAGTGGCAGAGCTGGGACATGGATCTAGGCTTGCCTGACCCCAAACCCAAGCTCTGAAGCAGTCTTGGCGCTGCCTCCCTTCTGACACCCTGCTATGCACTCTGTTGCTTGTCCCCACAGCAAGATTGCAAACTACTTGTGGCAAAAGTTGGATCTTAGGCTGCTGTGTTCCTCAGACAGAATTTTCTTGAAATAACTATGATTGCCTCTTAGAAAGAGCCGTGACAGCTCTCTCTGGACCTTGAACCTGAGAGCTCCCAACCCCCTTAAATAGTATCTCTCTTCTCTGAGCTCCCAGGGTTCTCAGCTCTCTGCCCTGTGCAGAGTACCAGAAAGCCCTTGTGTTTGAGCTGTCAGCTTTCCCTTCCTTTTGACATGTTCCTCCCTCCTGGGCTGTGAGCTCCTAAAGTAGTGAGGCTAGCTTCTCCCCTAAGGTAGCATATAGTAGGCTCAATGAATTCAAGGGGAGATGATTGATAAGCATTCAGATTGCAGGCTTCTGTAGACATAAACCAAGGACTGTCATTTTTTGGGGGGGTCTCTAAATCACCTGCATTTGTATTTGATTTATTGAGCACTTACTATGTGCCAGGCACTGGCTCAGGTGCTAGGAATTCAGTGGTAAACGACATCAATGAGTTCCCTGCTGTCATGGAGCTTCCTTCTAGTGGCAAAGACAGGCAAAACACAAATAAACGCTTAGCAAAGCCAGCTTCTGTGGCAGGGGCTGGGGAAGAAGGAGCACAATGAAAACTGGAGGCCAGAGAGGCCTTTCTGAGAAGGCATCGTTTGAACTGATGATGGGTTGATCAAAAGGAGCCAGCCACATCTGAATCAGGGAAGGAGCGTTCCAGGGCCAATGTTTGAGTAGTCACGGATGGTACTACGGCTGGGACTTAGTGGGCAAGAGAGAGGGGTAAGGAGATGAGCTGAGAGATAGTGGCAAGGCCAGGTTACATGAGGCCTTCCTTGCTGACCATGGAGAAGAGATTAGAGTGGATTCTAATGGAGATGGGAAGCCATCGGAGGGTTTTAAGCAGGGTGATGATGAAAGATCAACAACTGCTTGGAAAATGGACCATAGGGAGGATAGAGAGGAAGCAGAGACCAGTTAGGAGGTGACTGCTGTGGTCCAGGTGAGGGATGATGGTGGCTTGGACAAGGATAGCAGAAGAGGAAGTTGAGAGAGGTGGACAGACAAGACTTTCAGATGCAATGGCTGTGGCTGGGGTGGGGCACCAGGGAAAGTGGAATCACGGAGGCCCCTCAAGTTTACGGTAGGTAGATGGGTGTGCCATTTTCTGAGATGGGGCAGATAGAGGAAGAGCAGATTTGGGCAGCAAAATCAAGAGTTCTGATGTGCTCGTGCTGGTGGTGGCAGGCTGAATAATGTCCTCTAAAGATGGCACCTGTGAATATTTGCCTTACATGGCAAACATGATGAAGTCAAGAATTTTGAGATGGGGTAGTTATCCTGGATTATCCTGGTGGGCCCAATGTAAACACAAGGAGCCTTATAAATGAAAGAGGGAGGCGGGAGAGTCAGAGTGATATGATGTGGGAAGGAATCAAGCCGCTTTGAATTGACTTTGAAGATGGAAGAAGGGAAACATGGGTCAAGGAATGCAGACACCTTCTAGGAGATGGAAAAGGTAAGGAAATGCCTTCTGCCTTCTGCCTTAGAGCCTCCAGAAGGGACACCATCCTGTTGACACTTTGCCTTTAGTAAAGCCCATTGTGGACTTCTGACCTCCAGAACTGTAAAATAATGCATTTGTGTTGTTTTAAGCCACTAAGTTTGTGGTCATTTGTTACAGCAGCAACAGGAAGTGAATACACTGGCCTTATAGACATCCAGGTGGAGATGCAGGCTGTATTGGCCTGAGCCTAAGGGGAGGGCTGGGACTGGAACCCTGAGAGCGGTCAGCGGACAGCCTACTTAAATTGGAAGGGCTGCAATTAATTCAGGGCCCAGAATGAGCTGGCCACAGAGCCTCAGTATAATTCCTGTCCTTTCTTGGCCTCATACAGACAGATCCTGGCAAAGACTACCAGAGGCAGCCAGCCTTTCTCTCTCTTCTAAGTAGAGAATCTTCAGCTTGGGGTCCGAGGAACTAGGGGGTGGGACGTGAACTGGGTGGGTCTGCTCCTGGCTCAGGCACTGTGGCAAGGTGAGAGTGAAAGTCCAAAGGACCCTGTCACCCTGAGGGAAACTTCCTTCATGTTATCTCACTGCCTCCAGGGCCAGGTGGGGGAGGGAGTGGGAAGAGGGGATGGAAATGTTTATTTAGCACCTACTAAGTGCCAAGTACCAAATTAGAGATTTTTAATCTGTAGTTTTAAACCTTACAATAACCCTGGCAGGGAGCTATTAGCCTCATTCATGGATAGGGAAATTGAGGCTCAGAGAGATCAGATTACTTCTTTCAGATAACAGCAACAGAAAACTGAGGATCCAGCAGTCCACCAAGATTCCTTGGGCTTCAGATGTCCCCAGGGTGGTGCTCTTTCTACCATGCCCCTCATCCTGGGTAAGGACTATTTGAGAGTGTTTTCTCCCCAAAATAGCAACAATGACCTCTCCCCCTTTGCCTGAGTTAAGCATTTAATCCTCACACCAACCATATTAGTTAGGAGTTAGGTTTATTATTTTCATTTTACAAATGCAGTCACTGAGGCTCAAAGGATTAAGTAATTTGCTTAAGATAATGCAACCTGAGAGAAGCCAGAGAACTGGGTCAGGACTGGATTCTGGAACAACCAACGATTTTGCTTTAAATAACACTACTACTATAATTGTCCCTCTGCACCTCCGGGCTCCTTTCTCTACTCCCACACCTGCCCTGCAGACCCTGGTCAAGGCACTGTGAACAATGGGAACAGTGCCTGATATATCAGGGCCTCAGCATTGGCCATGGGAGTGAGGCTCTAGGGAGAAAATCCAAGTCTTCAAGAGACCTTATTTTAGGTGATTTCAACAATAAGAAATGTGATGCCAATGAGGCCTCTTGCAGGAAGTCCTCCCTGATTGCTTCAGCCCATAGAGCTCTTACTCTTCTCTCTACATTTACAGTCTGTTTCATTTACTTCCCAGCAGGTCTTGCAGAAGCCAGTGTCATTTCATACATATGTTTCTCCCATGGAATGTAAGCTCCTTGAGGGAAGAGACTTTTGTCTGTATTTATTCTGCTGAATTCCAAATGCCTAGAAAGGGTGTGGCAAGTGATAGACACAAGAAGTATTGGTTGGATGAATATATCCTTCTTGCAACCCACAGAGACTGGCGTTGGTCTGGGCCAGGGCTTGTCCTGGCTTCCAGGGATACAGAAATGACCTGAATAACTTCCTGCCCTCTGAGCTTACGGGGGAGACAGACAGACTTGCATACTCACAGCGGATTTCACCACATGCAGCCAAAGGAAAAACGTGGCCATCAGAAGGCGAACTGAACCGGTTTGTTGGATGGGCGCAAATGAAAGTCAGGGAGGTGATTGTTGCAGAGTCCCCCAGGAGGCCAGTCAGCTGTGGGCCTGTGATATACTGAGAGGCACCACTGGGTAAAAGGAGCATGGGCTCTGAAGCCCAACTGTCTGGGTTGAATCCTTCCCCACCAGTTACTAGTCGTGTGATGTTGTACCAGTTATTTGGTCTTGAGAAAAATGCAGATTGCAAGGCACACAGCAGAGATTCCAATCCAGCAAGTCTGGGCTGGCTAGGAAGCTCCTTTTTTTAAATGACCATGGATTATTGCAGAGGGTCCCACAGAACATGCCTTGAAAAACATTGGCCATCAGGGAGAAAGGGTCGTGCTAATCAGCAAATCAGATTGTCATACTGTGTCAGTGACATTTTTCAGTGTGAAATCATAAGTTGTCATTCAGGGTTAGACATTTAGATATTACACAACCCAGTAAGTGCCATAGAGAAGGCTTCAGGACAGCTGGACAAGGAGGATATCCAACAGGTCATGTCTGCACCAGGTCATCCCAGGACATTCCCCAGCAGCTGATTTCAAGGCACTCTGCCCTCACCTTAGGCCGAGGGTGGACCTGCAGGAGGCTCTCTGCAAATATTCTTCGATAGACTGATAGATTTTCTAGCCATGCCCCAGCTAGCTATCCCCAGCCCCACACAGAGGTTCTGTGTGGACCATATTGACCCCAGGGAGGGCCAGGGTAGAATGAGGGTCCAGGAGGTGGTACCTAAATCTGGTGTCTCCATGTCTTGACTTGAACTAGGATCTCACAGCCAGAAGCCAGATGCAAATAAGGCCATGGGCACGTGAGGGCTCAGAGCATGCAGTCCTAGACAAGCTCAACCTCTTTGAGCCTTGACCGAATGCAAGGCCTGAGTGCTACACGTCAGTCTTCATTTATTCATCCATAAATATCTCAGCCTCGGTCGCGTGGCAGGCTAGGCTAGGAATACAGTGGTGAGACAGCTGTCTGTCCTCAGTGAGCTTATGTTCCAGAGAAGGGTCTGACAATAAGGTAAAATACATAAATTAATATCAGAGAGTAATGAGAGGAAGACCATAAAAGAGTAATGGCACTTAGGGCAGGAAGGTTACTTTTTCAGTTAGGGTGATTGGGGAAGGATTCTTTTTCTTTTTCTTTTTTTTTTTATTTTTTTGAGACAAGCTCTCACTCTGTTGCCCAGGGTAGAGTGCAGTGTAGCTCACTGCAACGTCAAACACCTGGGCTTAAGTGATCCTCCTGCCTCAGCCTGCCAAGTAGCTGGGACTACAGGCACTCACCACCATGCCCAGCTAATTCTTCTATTTTTTGTAGAGACGGGGTCGTGCTATGTTGCTCAGGCTGGTCTTGAACTCCGGGTCTCAAGTGATCCTCCTGCCTCAGCCTCCCAAAGTGCTAGGATTACAGGCGTGAGCCACTGCACCCAGCCTCAGGGAAGGATTCTTTGAGGAGGTGACATTTATCCTAAGCCTGGATGATGAGGAGCCAGCAGGATATAAAGGCCACAGCATTCGCAAAGGCCCTGAGGTGGGAAGGTACTCCAAATGTAATGCATGGTGGCCTCTATAGTGTTCTCAACGAGGGATCATTTAGCCTCTGGGTGGCTGTCTGCACTGTCTGAGGCCTCACAACTCTGACTCAGGGACTCTGTAGGTTATGAAATCATGGCTATAACTATGGCAAATCTCAATGGAGAACCTCAAGCCAACCATAGCCTTGTTTCACCTGAGCTGCAGAATGGTTCCTCAGGTAGGTACAGCTACTGTCGTAGGGGCATTTTACGGATTGGGAAGCTGAGACTCAGAGAGTGAAGCAAGTTGCCCAGGTCACTTATTTGTTGGGTGGCAGAACAGGGATTCTAATCCAGGGCAAACTCCAGAGACCCGGACTCTTCACTGATACGTGGCATTGTTGATGTGATGTGACTTGGTAATACCGCCTCCCCACCCCCACCCCCACCCCCACCCCCATCCTACTTTTCTCTAAAGCAGGAACTCTTCGGCCTGGAGGTCCCAGCGTCCCCTTAGGCCATTAAAATGGCCACGGAGACTGCTGGGAGCTGGTCTCACACTGAGGGCCGCCCCCTGGCATATCCGCTGAGAGTCTGGGAGTGGTGAGCCGGATGGACCGGCTGGAAACCATCCTTCCAGGCAACTCCTTCTAGAAGGAAGAGTTCCTGGTCCAGAGCTGCGTTCTGTTCCCAGCCTGCCTCCAGTCTGCCCCCTCCTCGGCCCCAGACGTCCGGCTTGAGTCAGCCTGAGGCCTGTGTGGGGGCGTCCTCTGGGCTTCTGCAACATCCTGTGTTCTGCCTTCTGCTTACCTATTTTCCATTTCCAGGGAATCCCTCTCATCAGGGTTTGTTTTCACACCCTGGAGCCGACCTGCCCACAGAACAATTAAAATGGCTCCCCCAGGGTCCCCTGGAGCCATTCCTGCATTGCACAGCCAGTCTCCTGCCTCCAGGGCCTGGACTCCCCAAAGGCTCCAAGTTCTGCTCCTCCTTCAGCTTACAAGGTCAGGACCTCCTCTTCCAAAGAGCTTCACTGCTGTCCCCACTCCCCTGAACTCCCACTCCCACGAGCAGTCTGAGCCGTGGGAATGGACACGTGCCCTGTTTGTCTTCCGGCATCTCTTCCCCTCCTCCCTCTGACCACAGCACTCCTTTTCCTCTGGGGAATAGCCCCTCCTCCACTCCCTGAGATTAGGTGGGGCCACCAATCACACAATACCTTTTCTCCTGGCCACACTGATTGATTGGCTCAGGGACAGGCATGTGACCCAAACTGGGCCAATCAGAATCCTTGCCTGGGATTTTGTATGTGGAGCACAGGGAGAAAAAACTCTCTCCTGCCTTTGGGTTTGCTAAACTGGCATGATGCAAGCCAGACTGGAGCTACCTGCATTCCTACTTCTCCTCCCCTTTCCAGATGGAGGCGACCCATCTACAGTAGGAAAAATGAGGCCAACACAGAGAGAAGCAGAGAGAGCGCTCACTATCCCTTGCTCTAAAAACGTTTTAAGACACATTTGTATGATTTCCTCAGAAAATGTTGTTTAGCTTTGCTTGTTTTTAAGTTTTAGAAAAAATGGTATAGTATATTTGTAGTCTTCTGAAACTAACTTTTTTCATGCATCATTTGTTTCTAAAATTCATCTATCTTATTGTATATAACTGTAGTTCATTCATTTCTCATTGGTACATAATATTACATTGTGGGAATAGACCACAGTTCACAATTTATTCCTTCTCCAAGCAAAGGACATCTGGGATTTTCATAAGTTTACTATTATGAACAACACTCCTTTGAACATCCTTGTGCACATTTTTCACACATGTGCAAGAGCTTCCAAGGCATATACTTAGGAGTGGAATAATTGCTGGGTCACCAGAGTGTGCAATTTCAGCTTTAGAAGATAATGTCAAATTGTTTTCCAAAACCATTAACACCCACTTATACTCCCCACCACCTTGTGTAAGAGACCCCACCAGGAACAACTCAGTACCACTTGTGCCCTATTTTTCACTATCTGCCCATGGTGCCTAGCACAATCTCTGACTTGTAGTGGGCTCAAAAATAGTTTATTTACAGTGGAATGGATGGAATGAGTAGGTGGCATGGAAGATAGACAACCAGAAAGTTGGAGAGGATAGAGACCATCTTCACCCAGAAAGATGATCAACTGCCTATAATCCCAGCACTTTGGGAGATTGAAGTAGGAGGATCCCTTGAGGCCAGGAATTCGAGACCATCCTGGGCAACATAGTGAGACCACTATCTGTACAAAAAAAAAAAGATGATCAACTGGAAACTCCACCATCTCAGACATCAGTGGTGGCCACAGACTCTGGGCTTCTCTGGGGCCTCTTGAGGCCTTCATGGGGCCTCAGTTCTGACTCTCAGTGCTCAGCAAACTCTCTCTGTATGGACACAAGCTTCTGGTATGAGCCTACTTTGGGGGCTTCATGCTTGGCCCTGCCTATCTTGGAGCACCCGTAGGGGGCTTTTCAGATTGCTGCTCAGGCATGTGCTGTGAGCCTTGAAAACCCACTCCTTTGGAAATCCTATCTGTGAATAATACCCCCTACACCCAGATGGGCCTTGATGTCTGTTCCAAAACAGCCATGTTTCCATGCCCTGCTTATGCTAACTTTTTTCTTAAAAGTTGTTTTTTTTCATAGGCAAGTCCTTGTAACATGATAGAACTTTCTCACTGTTTTCAGCCATGCCTGAAATTCATAATCTCAACACACACACACACACACACACACAGACACTTAAAGTACACATTCCTCACTTCTTTTCAAATCCAAGGCTTGCAAGAAGAATTTTCTGTCGAAGGTCAGCAACTCTGATTGCATTTCTTTATTTAGAACATTGTTTTTGCTGGAGCTGACTCCATTACCTTTGAGTTCACGGAAGTGGAGCCCGTTAGAAGAATCAGCAGTCAAGAGGCTCCCAAATAGGCTTTAAGAGTGTTGCTAAACTTAGGTTCATTTAGCTGCTGTGGTTTAGAGACAGGGGCCTCTCTCTCTCTTGTTTTTAATGGGGCCTGCATTTTCCTGCTTTGCAACTGCCAGCCTGTTCATGGTGGGAAGAAAGGAAACTTGGGGCATTAGTCCTAATGTCAATATCCATTCTTATCTCTGTTCCTAAACTCCCTACTCCTCCTGCAGTGACCTACTTCCCATCGCCCTAACATGGCTCAGGGACACCCATGTCCAGGCCTCAAGCTGGCCCAGGCAGGGGTGCGGCAGAGACAGCACTGTGCCTTGGTCCTGATGGAGTGGGTGCACATACCTGACCATTGCCCTGTCTCTTGGCTTCTGACCTGTACCCCCTTCCCCATCTTGACGGCCAGAGTCCTAGTACCTGTGGGTACTCCCTGGCCTGTGCCTGGTTTCCCACCCTGGCTTTGGCTAGACTGTTTCAGCCCATGGCTTCTGCCTTCTGTGTTGTTCACAATACTGCTGGGGGCTTGGCTCTGTATCTTGGGGCGGGTGTCCTGAGCTCTCTGATCTGCAAAACAGAGATGATAATATCCACAGCACCGATGCAGGTGTGCTTACACTTAAAAAGTGCAAATTATAAGGTGTCGTGAGATTGGCACAAATACAACATTTGGGCAATGCCTTGTGTTGACATTGTGAAGGGGATGGGGGTGGGGGTGAGGAGTGAATCGATGCAACTATTCCCAAGAGCAATTTGGCAATATAATCAAAACAGAAAAATGTAATTATCATTTGAGTCAGCAATTCCACTTCTAGGAATTTGTCCAATGAAAATACCAAAGACCTGCATATGGGATGTTTGTTGTGACACTGTTTATAGTAGCTAAATGCTGCTCATTTTTCTCTATGATATAGCCATACAATGTTATACTACATAGCCACTAGAAAAAATGAGATCATGGTCCATGGACTGATATGAAATAATCTTCAAGAAATATTTTTTGTGAAAAAAGGTACAAAACACTATATATATATTATTCTATCTTTATGTTTAAAAATACAAAACAGTATGTATACTATTCTATCTTTGTGTTAAAAATAATGTGTGTATGCTGAGAATATTTCTGGAAAAATACAAAATAAGCAGAACACAGAATTTTTTCCAGGGAGGGGGAACAGAGGTGGAGGGAGAGTTATTTTTCA
Source organism: Daubentonia madagascariensis (assembly GCA_023783475.1). Taxonomy (NCBI): domain Eukaryota; kingdom Metazoa; phylum Chordata; class Mammalia; order Primates; family Daubentoniidae; genus Daubentonia; species Daubentonia madagascariensis. The sequence continues at coordinate 17,679,932 of JAKFHU010002573.1, read as the reverse complement.
CTGTGTGCTCTTGCACTCTGAAATTTTTATCATGTGTATGTATAATTCAAACAAAATTTTGAAATGTAAAAAGAATGTAAGCTACTTCTATTCTAATTACTTGCAGATTTTTATTTCTAGAACATGTCCATGTCACAGATAGTGGCTCTGACAGTGACCTTTGAAGAATGGGAAGACGTCATATGCTTCAGGGAAGTGGAGTAGGATGTGGGTTCTACAGAGCTGCCTCCGCGCGCTGCCTCCCCGGGGCTGCCTGTCGCCTTCAGCCCAGGAAAGGGGCCTTCGCTGCCCCCGTCACTGCTGCCCAGTCTACTAACCCTGCCCACAGCACCCCCTCCTTCTCAGGCCCCAGCTCTGGGTTGACCACCCCTTGGTGCATGCCAGGCCCAGTGCTGAGTGCGTCACGTGTGATGGTATCGAGGTCTTTGCCTCCAGCCTGCCTCTGTCTCACAGCTGGCACAGTAGCCCAGGCTGTCATAGCTTCCTTACAAATGCTTGCTCCCTTTGAGCCATTCTTCACACGGCCACCAGAGTGAACTTTCTGATGGTAAGTCATAATGGTCATTGCCCTGATTAAAACCCTCCTAACCCAGTGCCATTAGAATCCAGTCCAAAGTCACTACTGTAGCTGTGCAGCCCAGCACGGCCTGGCCCTCAACCCCTCTCTTTCTTGCCTCTCCTACTGCCCCTCTCTTTCTCTGCTCCAACCACGCAGACCTTCTTCCTGCTCCCTGACGAGCCCAAACACATTCCTGCCCCAGGGCCTTTGCATTCGCTGCTCCCTAGCTGGACGCCTCTTCCCCCAGCTCTTCACGTAGTTCTGTCTCTTCATTCAGGCCTCACCTTTCAGAGAGGCCTCCCTGACTGCTCTAGGTGGAGGATGCCCCTTCCCTTAAACCCTCACACCACTGTGTCTCACACCACCTGGATTCATGTTCTCCATGGTGTTAGTCAGTTCTCAGCAATTACCTTGCTGACTTGTTTGGGGTCTGGTCCCTCTGAATCAAATGTCAATGCCATGAGCACATCAGCCTTGTTCGTACCGATCATTCCTACGCCATGGGTGTTTACCAAGTGAACGGATGCAGTGTGTGGCGTCGTGGGTGCTCCAAGTTGGTGGAATCTCTGCTGCTTGCTTGCTGCGTGGCCTCAGGAAAATCACATTTCCTGCACCTGTGGAATGGGGTAGGCTGGGAGGGCAAAACAGAGAGCTTCTCCTGAATGGAGCTTTTTGTTTTTTCTAGAAGTCTATTATTCTGAAGAAGTGCAGAAACACGGACTCTGATTTTCCAGTTGGGGCTGTTTGCTGCCCACCTTCCTGCTCTGGAAAGCAGCACGCATTCCTGGGAGACTCTCCCTGGAGGAAGGGTTGGCCTGGAAAGTATCCCAATGCCTGGGGGAAGGGGAGGGACATAAATGCCAGAAAGGGGCGCCTCTGCAGGAGGGGAGCTGTCTCTTGATAAAGGGTGTGGGAAGAAAGACTGGATGAAAGAACACAGACTTCAGGGGGCTTAGTGCAGGCGAAACCCTCAGCACAATGTCTGCCACTCACTGTGTCGAAGCAGAACGTGTAAATGAATAATCACTGTGATTATTATTAATTATTACTGTTACTTGACTGCGTCCATTTCCGTAAAGGAAGGAACCAGACAAACTACCTCAAATTGTGCATTTTCACAATTCTGTGCCTCATTTAACCTTCACAACAGTCCTCTGGGGAAGGTCCCTTTCTTAGAGTTGAGGAAACCAAGGCACAGGGAGCATGACTTGCTCAACGTCACACATAGCTGTAGAGCTGGGATTCAAATGCAGTTGGGCTCTTCCTGCTACAATTTTGAGGTTTCTTGAAACTTCCCAGGATTCTTTATTTTTGTTGGGCAGGGCCTGTTTCCTTGTGGTTCCTAGCAGTAAAATAACCCCTAAGGAAGGAAAGGAGGCTGCGGGCTTGACCCGGAGGACACGAGGCTGGGAAGAAGTAAGGGCACCCCTGCCTGGCTCTGGGGAAGAATCTGACCCCACAGGGGGCTGCCAGGGAAGGGAGGAGCCAGGGCCAAATCTTGAGGACCTCCCTGCAGCTGTGAGGCCAGGTGGCTCAATCTCTATTCCAGGTCAAGAGTCTTTGGAGGAGGAGCAGCCCTCTGGGTGGGACTCAGCAGCAGCAGAGCAGAGACTGCTCCCTAAGCAGGTTCTCCGGGGCTGGGAACTCAGGCCCTGTCCTCACCCGCTGTAGAGCAGGCCTGGCCTGCAGGGTTTTCCTTGAGAGTCAAGCTCTAGGGCCTGAGCCACCTTGAGTGAAAGCAACAGGTGTAAAGAGCGGCTGACTCAGAACGGCACCTGGAGCCACCTGCCCAAGATACCCAGGGCGGGGACCAGCCTCTTGCCCTGCCACTGTGGGGGTGACATCCTTACCCTCATTTACTCCCTTCCCCAGAAGGAAACCTACAGTCTCACCATTACAAGTCCTTTGGGGTAAGCATTTGGGGTCAAGCCCCTCACTCAAAGTCTGCAGGGCATGACCTAAAGTCCCTAACACCTTCGTGGGCCTTTATCCACTCAAGGGTGTGGGGGTGAATGTGCTGTTCCAGGGGCTGCAGGCAGTTGGGGAAGGTACAGGAAGAAGCAGGGGCAGAATACACTGGAGGAACACACAGGTCTGGGTCTGGCCTGGGGTTAGGGCCTAGAGAACAGGTTGTAAAACCTAGAGGGCAAAAAGGAACTGAATCAGGTGCGTTTCAATTAGACCTTTATATTTTAGGCGACACCTCTGCGGAGTTGGTCTGCTTTACAAACTGGATGACGGCAGTGCTGCCAGGGTTTGGTGCTGTGCAGAGGCCACCTGGGGTCTGCACGTGCCTTCTCCCTCCATCCGCCCCCACTCAAACCCCCTTCCCAGCACCTCCCTCCCCACCAAGTTTCCGGAGTGGCCACCCACAGAGCAGCTCTGGGCTGGGCGCTGAGTCATAAGGCCGTGATGCCTGCCAGGGGGGCGAGGGTGGCAGATGGCTTTATGTGGGCGTGTGTGAGGAGGGGGGGCAGATGGGAGGGGGCAGTGACCCTGGGCCTGGCAGGGATCCAAGGAAGTGACCCGGGAGGTAGGCCCCAGCGCTTCCTTCCCCCGTCTTCATCTCCCTTTCCCAGGGATGCCTGTTCCTAGTGGCAGTAGCCAGCCAGGGCCAGGTTGGGGTGGCAAGTGACCCCGAGAGACCTGAGGCCTGAGGCCCAGGACTTCTGCCTGGCCCGGCTGGGGCGTCCGTGGGAGGCAGAGCCTGGCTCTGTTTATCCAGGCCGGGCACTTCCGGAGCAGATGGGCGCCTGTCAGTGCTGCCAGCAGGAACGGGGCTGACGTCCTCTCACTGCCAAGTGGCAGGTGACTGGAGAGCCCGGAGGGGAACATGTGTTTGGTTTGGCTGTTTATTAGGGGAAATCTCTCCAGGTTGGGAGCTGCTGCACCCCTGAGCGAGCACGGCACAGACTCTCTGACCCAAAGGGGCCTTTCAGTCACGGACACTGGGGACCCTGTGGGGTTTCAGGGTTGCTCACCCCCCACTCTTTCCCTTGTTTTGAACTTCTCCTCCCTCTCGCTCTGCCATTTAGAGAGAGGGCACCCTGAGCCCGGCCTGGCTTGCAGGGAGGGTGAGGCCACGGCCTTCCCTGACTCCCATGTCTTGGATTATACATTAGAAAACCCATTAAGAGGCAATCAATTTACAACTGTGGGTTTTAATCCTTTTTGGGGTTTCAGGGGCCTTTGGGGATCCAAGGGAAAGCTCTGGACTCCCACTCAGGATAAATGTACACACAGACACACACAACTCTTTCAGTGGTGACACAGCCCTTCCAATGCCCACCTGTCCTGGGAATGCAGGGACCTTCCGGGACAAAGAATGCCTGCTCTGGAGCAAAAGGCCCCGCCCAGCCCCTCAGCACCACAGTGCTTGTGAGGCCAGGGGTTACCACACTGGGCAAGGACAGGGAGCGTGTCCTCAAATCAGACCAACGTCAGCATGTGTGTGGAGTGATGCAAGAAAAGGGGGTGCTCTGAGGGTCTCATGTGGTATGAAAATGTTTTTTCCTCTTGCTCTGGTAGCCACCACACTGGAGACACTGTTGAAAAGAGGCTTAGAGTCTGGTGAAGGATCTCCAAGCGTTGGAAGCAGAGGTTCTAAAAGAGGTGTTATTGAACATACCCTGCGTTACCCGCTTTACTTAAAACCACCCAAACCACGGGCTTCTGTACGTACATATAAATGTACCCGAAGGTCTGTAAGGGTAAACCCCAAACAGACAGCAGTGGGTGCTTCTGGGAAAGACCCCACGTTGGGGGCATCAACTTTCCTTGTCTCTCCCTCTGCTTTGGTGTGGCTTGAATGTTTCCAATGAGAAGCGCTCCAATGTTAATTGTGTGTTAAAAGCTTTTCAGAGAAAGGCCATTGATATTCTGCAGGTTTCCGATCCCTTCAAAAAGCTCCTGAAAACCATGGACTGGCTCTCCCCAGTGCATTTGCTTCCACAGGAATCCACAGCCCGAGGGGGGCAGACCCCTGGCCCTGGAGCTGACGTGGCTCCTTCCCCCGAGAAGCGAAGCTCGCCTGCTGCCACCAGCCAGGTGGCCCTGGGATGTCCCTTTTCTCCTTTCCCCACTCCGTACCCAGTCCCTCAGCAAATTCCAGCTGAACTGTTCTCCTGACCAGTGGTTCTCAAACCAGTGGCATCTGAATCACCCGGGAAATTTGTTAAAATGGCTCACTGGACCAACCCTAGACTGGGGTGGGGCCCGAACTTACTTTTCTAACAAGCGTCCAGGTGATCTGATGTGATAGATCCTCCCACTGCACTTTGAGAACTACTGTTCTAGGTAAAGCACATTAATCGTGCCTTCTGGGGTTCACCTGGAATCTAATCTGGAGAGGGGTTCCAGATGGGAATAGCCCGCTCATCCCTCTCCTGTGGAGGTGAGGAGTATCCCTGGGGATCATGTACGGGTGGGGAGGAGGGGAAATCCTTGTCCTGTTATGGGAAGACTAGGACTGTCTCAACCCCGGGGGCCACCCTGCCCTGCCCAGGGACTGGGGGGCTGAGAGGAGTGGGCGGCTCCTTCCAAGTCCCCCCAGCAGCTGTTGGCCAGCCTGGGACTCTGAGCTCTGCTTCTCTGTGCCCTGATCAGCCCGGGCCTCTCCTCTGCATTGAGATGGGAGGCCGGGCCAGCAAGGCTGGGGCTGGGAGTGTCGGAAGGTGGGGACTGCCTCTCCAGCCCTTCGGCCCCCCACGACTCCCCCCCAGCTCTGTGGTTCTCGGGCACTGAGAGAAAGAGAGAGTTTCACCTCACCCTCACCTCAAGGGACTGGATTGAACAAACTGGGTGTCCCTGGCACCTGGCCCAGCAACTGGCAGGGAGTCGGCACCCAGCAAATGTTTACTGAAGGAAAGAAAGGGGGAAGCTGAGCTCTGCCCGCTGACTGAATAGCAGAGGTGCGAAGGAGGGACCAGTTTTCTGCAGTACTTTTCCACTCCCCTCCCTGTCTGCAGCTGCCCTTCCAGCAGGTCCCAGCCCGCATGGGTCCTGAGGGACTCAGCTGTGGGATTTATCTGTTTTCCCCACAGTGAATGTGTCCCACCCTGGGGGCATTTTCATAACTGAGGACTCACAGCGCAGGTGCATTAAACCCCAAGGAGGGAATGTTGGGCCTCAGGGCAAGCGAAGTTGTGCAAGGTCAGGGTTCAGGAGCAGCAGAGTTCTAGCCTGGCCCTCCAGCGTCTTGTCCTTAGGCCTTGGCAGGTGTCATGAAGATGCAGGCTCCCTGGGGGAGGGGGCTCCCTGTGGGGGAAGTGCCCTGTGTGCCACCTGCTTGTGCTGTGCTCCTGTGGATGAGCTCAGCTGCTTGAGCTCAGCTGCTTTTGGAGCGGGTTTGTCTCCCAGACTGCCCTAGGAATGACGAAAGAGGGTCAAAGGTGCCAAATTCTTCTAGCAGTTTCTGAGATAAGAGCCCCTACCAAATTGAGGGGGCAGCAGCCTTGGCAAGTCTGGGCCTGAGAGAGAGGGAGCTGGACCTGCCCCTTGGGAAACTCAGTGAGGGGGCAGCCCAATCCCCCACCCCCGTCCCCCAACTCCTTTCACTTGCTGGGGGGCGGGTGCTGGTGGGCAGACACCTGTGGAGGGGACAGGGACACCTGGAGTGGCTCTGGACCCCTGGTCAACCCTGAGAAGCCCAGCTGCCAATAGTCACTTCTAATGAGACAAATCCAAAAACCCCTTGTCAGGCGTCCCTTCCCCCACCTCTGCAGAATTCTGCACGGGGCTAGTCCTTGGTTCCTCCAAAGACCAACAAGCACTCACCCAGTGCTCTCTCTGTCCAAAGGGAATGAGCCCCAGCTCCCGCTCAAGGAGCTCCCAGGGCATGGAGAGAGAGACCCAGCAATGTCAGCACAGCAGGCCGTGAGTGCAGTGGCCGGAGAACGTCGGGAAGGAAGCAACTCCTTCTGGAACCCCTCTCCTTCCACGTCCACACTGGGCACTCTAGCTCCGATCTCCCCCGGCTGGTACTACCTCATGTTCATTGGGCCTTGGCACTCAGATAAGGGCTTGCTAGGCATTCTGCACCCTCACCACAGCACAGCATATGTAGACACTGTGAACCCCTTTCACAGAAAAACAAACTGAGGGAGAGAGTGGCTCAGGAGCTTGCCCCAGGCCACATCCGTCTTCTGTTCCTTGATTTCCCTTCACTCTTAACTCTTCCTCCCCTTGCGGTATGGTAAGCTTCCCGCTGCCAAAGGTTCTGGCCTCCATTCTCTGTCCTCTTTCTGGCCACCCCTCCGTGATCCCACGTCCTCCCACGCACTCAGCTGCCACCTCCCATATGTGGGTCAGAGGCACCAGCACCCTCCAGACTCACATGCACACTTCCTGCCTAAACTGCTGTGCAGCTCCATGCGGGCATCCTGCCAGCACCTCAGCCCCGCTGTGTCCAAGTCCACCATTTCTTCCAGACTTCTCAGTGGTGCCTCCTGCTCCTGGTCCCCAGGTGCCAGGGTGTCTCTCTTCTTTTGCCTGCATTTGGAACACAGCGCTCTACAGCACAACAGAGACAGAAGGTGTGGCACGATACCACTGTGAACTCTTTGGGTGGCAAGTAACAGAAAAGTCCTATTCAAACTTCCTTGATCAGTGACAGACGTTTTTGAGTAGAGCTAGTCTCAGGCACAGCTATATCCAATGGTTCAAATGGTACCCTCTGTTCTTGGACTTTCAGCTCAGCACTCACCTCATATTGGTTTCACTCTTAGGTCCCATAGGGTGGCAAAATGGCCATCAGCTCAGGCCTATACTCCCCTAACGATCAGCAGAAAAGAGAGCCCTTCTTTTCCTGGTAGAGCCTATACAAGTCCTGGGGTTTGCCCTGTCTGGACCAACTGGCATCTTGTGCCCACGTGCTGAGGTTAGAAGGATTGGCCAGGCTGCCTCAAAGGCTACACTGGAACCAAATGGACAGAAAGTGAGAATGCTAATAAAGGCTTTAAGATACCCAAGGGCTCCATGAGATATGTCCCTTCCATATTTGAGGGTGCTGGGGAAGGGGAGAAAAGGCCCAATTTGTCCTGATGATTTTTGTGACCATTACTAGATAAAAAACATACTTAGACACTCTAAAGGTTGAACCTTAGAATTCATGGTTAAGACAGAGTGGGGTTTGAGCCTTGATTCCACTACTGTGTTAGTCAGGGTAGGCTAGGAGACTCATGGTGATAGACCACCCTAAGAACATCTGTGATTAACACAGTAAAAGTTTATTTCTTCCCTATGCTGCATGTCCCATGCAGGACAGTGGGGGACTCTGCTCCACACAGTCACTTAGGGATCCAGGTGGCTGGAGGTGCCATTATCGTGTAGCTATGCCATCTGCACACCTACACAGTTGCTACATTGGGGAAAGGAGAGACTGGAGAATTGTGCCTGTGCCTTTTCCCTGCCTCAGTTTGGAAATGACAGATATCATTTCCACTCATATTTCATTGGGTAAAACTACTCATAGCCCAGCCTTCCAGGAAGAGGGTGGGAATAAAGGGAAGCAAACGCAATATTCAGAGAGAATTACCACTGCTTCCACCCCCACGCCCTAGCTTTGTGTCTGTGGCAAAACCTCTGTGTGTCTCAGTTTCCCCATCTGTTAATTTAGGATTACAGTAGTTCCCTTCTCATAGGAACACTGGCAGGATTGAATCAATTTCTACATGTAAGTGTCTCATAAAAGTGCCTGACACATTTAAATGGCTCAATAAAGGTTAAATAGTACCAACCCCACCTCCTTAGGTTTTCTTCTCTGTAAATGATCCCCCTGCCATACTGATGAGGAGGTCAAACATTGTTCAATAATGTTCTGGTCTAGGATAAGAACTTAGAGCCGAGTAAGTTTTGGTGAGTAGTTTAATATCTTTGAACTTCAACTTCACCTTCCATTAAAACAAACTCTGCTTACCTTTAGGGTTCATACGAAAGACTGGTAAGAAAATGGTTGGTTAAGGAAGTTATGCCTGCATTAAGCTTATTTTGCCTACCACAATGGCAAAAATGGCCTACACATTTTAAAGATTTGCATCAGGATTAAAATCAAAAAGGGGTTTGTGCAGCTCACCCCCACTTAAGCAGGAAACTTAGGGACCAAGGCCACTCCCAACCCTAGTGCCTATGTCCGGACGTCTCCAGATCTGCCCACAGGCCTCTTTGGCATCTTGACGAAGGCATTGGTTTGGATGGGGTTTGCTGCTGTAGTCGCCTGTGGGCACAAATGGCCTTGCCCAAAGATAGACAGGAAAAGCACAGGCCCATGCATGGCTGCATTGTCTGTAACAAACAAGATTCATTCATTTGGTCCTCCATGCATTCTTTCTTTCAGTACATATTTTTGGGTAGCCTACTGTGTGCCAGGCCTGTGCGAGGAGCTTGGATTCAGAGCTGAACAAGGGAGATGTGTCTCAAACATATATTCTAGTTGGGGTGGTAGGGGCAACAGACAGCAAATGAGGAAGGAAGGAAGTACCTTAGGGAACTGGTAAGTATACAAAGAGAAATAAAACAGGACAATGCCAAGAGAGAAGAGAGAGAGAGGGAGGGGTGTGGCAACAGTGGACAGAGTGATCAGGGAAGGCCTCAAAGAGGAGGTGACTCGAAAATCGGACTCTGCAGCACCTTGGGAACAGAGCATTCCCTGCACAGGTGCCCTAGGAGGGGAATAGGGAGGCCAAGGTGCCAGGAGCTTTGTGAGAAGGGACGATGGCAAGACCAGGAGGTGGAAGAGGCAGGCGGAGGCTGGATCTTGGGACCGTCCCTTCTCGCCTTGCAGGGCCCAACAAGTCTGTGCAGGTCTACCTCCTCCAGGGAGCCAAATCCTACCCTCAGCTGACTCTATGTCCCCTCCTGGGGGTTGCCTCATTGCTCCCCTCCCTCTAGCTGCCTCTGGCAACAGGCTACAGTGTGAGATAAGTGAGCATTTCAATGTGCTCTGTCTTTGCCCTCCAGGAACTGGGAAGATAGAATCTGTATGGCCCCCACTGACGTTAGGCCTGGACAAGAGCACCAGGTGAGGGCTCGGGCAAGTGCTGGGAGGGGTGGGTGGTCACTGAGAATGTGGGGGTGAAGGTGACACTCCACATAGGAGGGATGTAGAGCAAAGAAGTCCTCATGGGAGGAGAGGATCGAGGACAGTCATATTCAAGTCCGTTTGACCAGCCCCAGGGCTTTGAGCCACCAAGAATGGAAGAGAAGCTTGGAAAATGGAGGAGTTTTGGAAAGGTAGCCGGGGTAGTGCCACAGAGTATTCTGGGCACAAATGCCCAAAGACAGGAATGAGGACGCTGGAGCTAGACTACTTGGGTCCAAGTTCAGGTTCTGTCACTTACTAATGCTGGGACCTTGACAAGTTACTTAACCTCTCTGTGCCTCAGTTTCTCCATCTGTAAAACAATGATCATAACAGTACCAACTCATTTTATAAGTTTAAATGAGTGAATATTTGCAAAGCACCTTTGAATAAACAGCACCTGGTCCAGAGAGATATATAAGTGTTGGTTAAATTAAGTGAATGCTCGTGAGCAGGTGAGACCCCACCCTGAAGGCAACTGGGAGCTCTCAGATGTTTCTGGGCAGGACCATGCATGGAGGAAAAGGGTGCTGATTCATCTGGTGCAGACTGGATTGGAAGTAGAGGGCCAGGAAGGCAAGTTAGGTGTCTTCTGCAGTAGTCCAGGCAGGAGATGCTGAGTGTCTGATGAGGGGCTGCCGATGAGATGAGGGGGATGGGAAGGTGGGCCTGGTGGTGGAAGTGCTGATGACACCTGGTGACGAGAGACTGGGTTGGGGGGCGTGGGGTGGAGATGGAGGAGCCTGAGGCCTCAGGCTTAGGTGGAGAGGTGAATGTAGGGCTGTGTTAGAGAGGGAAGTGGGAAAAGTCATCTGGTTTGGAGGAAGATGTGCCTTCACTTGGAGATGGGTGAGGCGATGGCATGCCTACAGTGTTCTTCCGGGTGCTATCTCATATCCTGGGCCTGAGGAAAGGATTCCTGGGGAGCTGGATTCTGGCTCCTGGAGAGACATGAGAACGAGCGTTTCAGCCTTGGCCCCTGCTCACCTGCACACCTGCATGTTGGGAGGAGGGCGGGTAGGCCACAGAAGGGCAGTAAATATTTGATGAGACCAAGTCCACACATCCTCTGCACACTGTATTCACAGGGTGATCAGCAAAGGAAGACCCTGCCCATGTTCACCACTTCCAACCCTTGCCCTGCTGGGGGGTGAGGAGTCCACAGTTTCACAACCCACCCGACACCAGCCACGCTCCTCCCCTGCTCCCGCCTGGGTTAGGGTCCCAGCTGGGGTGCAGGGATAGTAGTTGGGATCAATAGCATTTTATCATTGGTTTTTGTTAACAAGCGTTGACTGGGCACCTGCTTCAGGATCTGGCGAGCACGAAAGACAAATTGTCCCTTAACCAATGGATTTTGAGAGCTTCTACTGTGTTCGAGTCTCCCTAGAAGGCGTAGGGCTCAAAGTAAAATTAAAGGCTTGGTTCCAGAAACCATGTTAGCCTAGGTTTTTGTTTTTCCATTTTTAATTATTGATAATGGCGGCTTCAATATAGATATCAGAGAACTGTATCCGGCTTCCAGTCATGAAAATCTTGGTTTAGCCTGGCTTTTAAGTATAATTATTCCCTCCAATCTTCCCTACAAAGAGTTCTTAATTATATGGATAAATGTATTTGTGAAATTGTCTTGGGAGTCAGTTCATCAGCTTCCTAAAGTTTTTCTTAAAAAATCATATTTCTTTCTTTTTTAATTCAGAAAAGAGTCAAGAAGAAAATTAAAATAACCCATACTCCTACCACTCAGATAACCCCTTTCTTTCACTTTTAAATGCATATGGGAAATAATTCAAATGCTGTAGAAAGATTACAGAAGGAGCAGAATCCTGTCACTCCTCCCTCCCCACCCGTTTCTCTTCCCAAAGGTCTGTGTTATTGATGGTTTCTTAAATATCCCTCCAGAAAATGCTTAATGCATTTATCAGCACTATAAATGCATTATGTGTATCCTCTTCTTAAAAGGTTCTCCTGGAAGTTAAGAACTGTTGCTCTCTCTATGCTTTGATAGCCTGTTTTTATGTTTTTCTGTCTTCTTGTATCTGCATTTAAAAAGTAACAGTTGAAGGAACCAGCTTTCTAATGTTCTTCTGTCTTGGACTGGCTGGGTGACATCAACGAGTTACTTTACGTGTCTGAGCCTCAGTTTCCTCATTGCTGAAATGGGGATTCTCGTGGGGACTCGATCCAGTGTGAACACAGAAAGGCCTGGTTACACAGCGGCCGTTCCGTAAATGTTCAGAGCATTCCCTTAGCCCGTTTTGGAAGGAGGAGGGGCTACCAGTTCTAAATAAATGTTGCAGAAGGGCCTGTCATCAGTTGCCCTTCAAAGTGACCTGTCACTTTGTTTCCTGGCTACAGGAAGAAGAGTATGGGAGTCCCCTGACTGGAGGTGACAGGGTCACATGAATTCCTCACCTTTGGTGTTGACTCCTGCCCCAGGCTCTCAAGCAATCCAGACCCCGGGAGACTGATCCCATCTGTCCCTGGCTGGGAATGAATCCCTGCCAGTAGCTGGGACAGGCCCCTGATATGCAGCCCCTGTCCCCCTCCCCCTCTTCTTTCTCTAAGCTGAGGCTTTAAGACCTCTGTGACCCCAGCAGCAGGGGGCAAATGGCTCACAGGAAAGGTCTCCCATCCTCTGGGGTCCAGAAGGTGGCTGGGCTATTGTCGGCAAAGCTGTGTCCAGCCCCAGGAAGTCAGAAGCAAGGGCAAGACTCCAGCCTGAGGAGGGGGGCTGTGGGGATGGCAGAGGATGGCACAGGGTGGACGAAAGCTGTTTGTCGCATGTTGGGAAGCACCAGCCCACCGTGCCGGGTCCTTTGCAGGTGTTGCTTACTTGGCCCTCCCAGATGCACTCCCACTTTGCAGATGAAGACCCTGAGGCTCAGAGAGGCAAGCCAACTTGCCATTCAGGGAGGAAGTGGCAGAGCCAGGACTGGAATCCACCTGCACAGTCCATAGCTTATGTTGTACCCCTACACCAGGCACAGGTAGACATGAAGGAGGGGACTGAGCAGGGCACCCACAACCCCAGGTCTCAGAGTGGCTTCCCACTCACAGGCACAGGCATACTTCTCATGGGGTCCACTTCTACAGTCCTGCTCTCTCTCTATTCTCCGTGTCCGGACAGTGCCTGGTGCATAGTAGGTGCTCAGGAAGCCTTTCTGAAATACAGAAGGGAAAGGACAACAAAATGACTGCTTGGCTAACTAGATCTGCCTACCCCCCCCCCCCCCGAGGCTGACCTCCCTAAACTTGATGTGTTCTTGGGGCCCTGAAGCAGTGTGAACTTAATACGAGGCCACTAGGCAGATTTTGGAAAGGGCCACTGGCCCCACTCGCTTTGGCGGCCTCCTCACCAGGCCTCCCAGGAGAGAGGGAAGAGCAGCAGTGCCCAGCTAGGAGTGGAGACCCAGGCCGGCCTCTTCTTTCCAGGTGACCTTGGGCACTTGCTTTGCCCCCAACCCTGGCTGTGGCCCTTCCTTCCTGTAACAAGCAGTGGGGGCTGTGAAGACACCAAAGCCTGAAGGTGCTGGAGGCCTGGCAGGGGCTCAGGGATTCAGGGGTGGCGAGGGGGTGGGCTGAAGGTCACAGGGGATCAGTTCCCAGCTGCCGAGGTGCAGTCCCAGCTCATGGGGGGACTGAAATGTCCGTAAGCCCCACCTAGGAGAGCACATATTGGTAACAGCAAGAGCAGCAATCATGGAGCATCTGCCAGGCCTCAAACACAGGTGCTTCCCATGTAATTTCTTATTTAACTCGCACAGCACACTCAGGAGGACAGTACTATTATTACCATCTCTATTTTACAGATGAGACAATGGAGGTACCAAAAAGTTAGGCTGTAAGTGGGATTTGAACCCTGGAGCCTGGCTCCAGAGCCCTTGTGTTGACCACTGGGATCTGCTGTCATTCTCACAGCCAAGTGTCCCACAGAGCTGCTTTTATGGCCTCTGAGAAAGGCCCTTCCAAGCATGGGGCCCCACCCACCTCCACTGTCCAGGTAGGCAATGTCACCTATGTTCAGCTGAGGGACTAAGCAGAGGAAGCCAGCTCCAGGGGAGGGTCAGGAAGGCTCTGGGAGGGGGGACCTGGTGCAGATGGTGGCCAGGTGGATGCTGGAGGAAGGGGATCTGGGCAGAGAGCAGAGTGGGCTGAAGGCAGGAGGCAGGTTTGGTTAGGCTGGAGAACAAGGTGTGAAAGGGAGGGGCTTTGAAAGATAAAACTGCAAGTCTCACTTATGGAGAATTAGGGCTTTATCACTGATCTGGGGGAGGGGAGATTACTGTTTTAGACACAGCAACGTGATAGCTGGCTGACAGTCACAGTGGGGCCGGGCCCTAGGAGAGGTGGTGCACCTCCATTCTGCCACTGCACCCTCAGAATGGCCTGCAAGACAGGGACTGGTGTTCTTTCTTTCCGGGCCCCATTGTTAAGGCTTTGCTTGCAGTATCTTGGGACCCCTGAGCTTCCAGGTTGGAAGAAATCCAGCTCCTCTGGTGGAGAGGCCACATGGACAGGCCCCACAGAAAAGGGGTGGCCCTGATGGCTAGGAAGAGAAGCTGAGCCCAGGCTTCAGCAGCCCCCAGCCGGCCAAGTGCAGCCAGTTGAGTGGACCCCCAGCAGGACAAGAGGAAGAGCTACCCTAGCTAACACCACGTGGACAGAGATGAGCTGTCTCCACCAAGCCCTGCCCACGCTGCAGAGTCATGAACAAACGATTGTTGTTTTAAGCCACTCAGTCTTGGGGGTGTTTTTTTAAAAAAAGCTGCAATAGATTCATTTATTTATTTAATTTTGAGACAGGTCTTGCTCTGTTGCCAGGGCTTCAGTACAATGGCCTCTCTCATCATAGCTCACTCACTGCAGCCTCGAACTCCTGGGCTCAAGAGCTCCTCCTGCCTCAGCCTCCCAAGTAGCTCGGACTACAGGTGCGTGCTCAGCTAATTTTTAAATTTTTTGTAGACATGGGGGTCTTGCTATTGCCCAGGCCTGGTCTCAAACTCTTGGCCTCAAGCAGTCCTTTTGCCTCAACCTCCCAAAGTGCTAGGATTACAGTTTTGAGCCGCTGCACCCCAGCTAGGTATTTAAAACAGAAATTGGTCAGGAGATGCTGCATGAATGGGAACATCAAATGCAGGCAACCCACCGACTGAGATGCATGTCTCTTCCTCAGGGAAGTCTTTCCAGGTGGCTCGGCCTCCCCTAGGTCACTCCAGCCACTCTTCCATGTTCAGCCACCGTTAATCACTCACCTGTGTCAGTTTCTCAAGCCCTGGCTGCAGGTTCCCCGGGGCAGGGGCTGAGAGAGCCGTGTTCTTTTTGCCCATGCAGAGCCTTGGCTAGAGTTCTGCACAGAGTGGGGGCCCCGTCCAGGGTACTGTCTGACTCACATGTGTCAGCTTCTAACCCAGGTCTTCATCCTAAGTGAGGTGGTAGCAGAGGAGAAACCTTCAGAGCCAAAGGGCCTGTTCAAAGCCCAGCTCTGCCACTTGTTTGCTGTATGACCTTGGACAACTCAAGTCACCTCTCAGAGCCTCTATCTCCTTGTCTGTAAAGTGGGGAGAATAATGCCCAACCTTGTGAGAGTAAATGAAATCCCATTTGTAAAGATCCTAACATAGTGCCCGGCATGTAAGTGCCCCCTACACAGACATACCCCTCCTCCTTATCTTCAGATACAGCAAGCAACTTTAGGTTCCAATGAACTCCTCTGTAGGTTCCCCCTAAAACATCTTCTCCACAGGTCGAGACTGGGCCTGAAAGTCTAGCATCAGTCCCGTTTTTGGCTACACTCTGCCTGTTTGCAGGTCTGCTGGAGAGTGGCTGGTGATGGAGCGAGCCCCACTTTTAGAATCAGAAGGTCTGGCTTCCTGTCCCAGCTTCTGTGCTTGCTGGCAGGGAGACCTGGGGCAAGTTCTTGCCCCCTGTGCTGTGGTTCCTGACCTGGCTGGTAGAGTTGCTGCCAGGCTCCAGGGAGACCAGCAGATAGGGAAGAACTTTGCCACTGCCTGGGATCAAGTGTGGGCAGCTCAACGATGATGCGGTTTTTGGTCCCTTCAGTAGGAACTGGTTCACTAGAGCTATGCTGTCCAAAATAAAATTAAATTTAAAGCTCAGTTCTCCATTTGCACTGGCTACATTTCAAGTACTGAATAGCCACATGTGGCTGGTGGCTACCAAATTAGACAGCACACATAGGGAATCTTTCCACCATCACAGAAAGTTCCATTCAACAGCATTGCACTGGAGTTTTTCCAATAACATGGCCAGCGGCAGAAATGAAAGAGAGAGACAGAGGTAGAGGGAGCCTGAGCGGAGATGGGTGGTGGCATGGGCTTTTTGTTTTTGCAGACTCCGTTTGGCTGAGCAGATTCAGGGATGGCCACTGCCCTCGACCTCCCCCCTGTTAACAGTCATCCTGGGCAGGTTCTCTGGGAGCAGCATTTTCTCACCATGAGTTCAGGGAGCCTGGGGGCCACCTCCAACAGGAAGTGGCTGGAGCAGGCAGGGGCCAGGCTGAATGCTGCACGCTGATTTCTTCCCGGCCTGGCTGCTGGTGGGGTGGGCGTAGGGGCTGGTGGAGCTCCTCCTCCTGTTCCCAGTGCAGCCCAGCCAAGAGGGTGTGGCAGGGAGCAGGCACAGCAGTGCCAAGGTGACGGCGCCTGAGCTCAGTGCTAAGGGACCAATTAGCCAGTCATGGGGTGCATCCCATGACCCTGCTGGCAGCCTATGGAGGCCCCCTGAGCCCCAGGTCCTCTCCCCACTCCAGGCCAGGGCGCCAAGAGCCCAGCCCACTCAGGGGCAACAGCACCAGCCAGTGCAACTTGGCCAACGGGGGCGGTCCTGGAGCTCAGAAAGGACAGACCCAAGGCCCCACTCCATGAGAGGTTCAGCTGGGAGGAGACCCCAGGGAATCCACACTTTCTGACTGGCTCAATAAATCTCCTTCCTGTTTACCCCAACAGACATGCAGTCCATATTCAAATATGTGCACAAACAGACTCACATACAGCAAGCACCCAGACGTGTACACATAGATCCACCCAGAGATGGAGACAGACACCCAGACACCCAGACACTGAGAGCAGACATGCCTTCATATGAGCAGGGCACAGGCTCAGAGCTGTACATACATGTGTGCAGGTGGGCTCAGAATTCATCCTCATTCCCCTGAACCAAAAATACCTTCCATTAGCCAAAAGTTTAAACTGTGTGTCTCTCCAAACAAAAACAGTTCCCATGGCCCCTCAGCCCTCATTGACTACAAACTAAGCACCCTGCAGTACCACAAGCCCCCACACCTTGCACATGGGCTAGAGGAGGGGGTCACCCAGCTGGACATGTGACCTTCCCCGCATTCAGCCTCAGGCTTTGTCTCTCTCAGGACAATGAGAGCGTGAGAACATAGCACCTGTTCTTGGGGTTTCCCAGGCACTCCTGAGAGGGCACCTGCCTCTCTCCTCTGCCCCCCTCTAATCTTCACAACAGCTTCCGTTTTCCCACGGGGCTTCCATCCCCTTCCCACCCTCTGGAGCAGGCAGGCAGCATGACAGGTGACAAATCAGAAGTCATTCTTTCCTGCACAGGTGTGTGCCCGGGCTCGGGGCAGGGCAGGGAGGCTAAGGCTGGGCAGGAGTTCTTAGAAGCCTTTGGGACCCTGGGATGTCATGGGTCTATGGCTAGAACCTTGCTTTTAGCAATTGGTCAGGCTACCAGAAGCCATGCTGGTTCTCTCCCCTGCGCCAATACCAGGCTTACTCTCCACATTAGCCTTTGTGAACTTTAGCCACTTACACAGGGCCAGCCTTCCTCCTGGATGTAGATTTTCTCAAAGGATTCTCAGGAAAAGGTAGGCTTCCCATCTTCTCAGCCCCAGCCTGGCAGCCCCAACACCCCATTCCGTGGTTCTTCTGTCCACTCCCAGGTTTGAACCCATTCTGCCTCGAGGCTGGTAGCTTCTCAATAGCATCAACTCCCCATCCCCAGACCCAGTGGGAATTTAAAATAAAGTCACTCTCCCATCTCTGAAATATCCTTGTGCCAGCCCAGAGTATTAAATATCTCCCTGCTTTGTGCCCTCTTAAGATCAAGAGCAAGATTTATTAAATAATAACAGATCATTAAAATAAAATTTTAAATATGAACAAATAACACTACTTCATAAAAACAATTCATTTAAAAATGATGGCTATCACTAGAATGTAAGCAACAATATAAACTCTGCAAGGGCAGGTGTTTTTGACTGTTTTGTTCACCAATGTCTCAATAGCCTAGACCAGTGTTTGGCATATTGCAGGTGCTCAATAAATATTTGTTGAATCAAGTGCTTACTATGTGCCAGGAACAATCTAAGTACCTTTCAACTATTAATTTATTTAATCCTTACAAAATTATAAGGCAAGTAATATTATTCCCATTTTGCAGACAGAGAAACTGAGGTGCACAGAAACTAAGTAACCTACTCAAAGCCACACACCTATTAAAGGGAGGCTTTGTGCCCCAGCAGCCTGGCCCTAGGGTCCAGGCTTTTGATCACCAAGCCCTATTGCCTTTCTCAACAGCAATATCGTGTAATAGCAATTATGATATTTCACTGAGCTTTTTTTGTTCTATTTATTTAACAATAATTTATTGATATCTGTCTCTCCCATATCCAGACTGTGATATCCTGAAGTCAGCAGGAAGGGTGACATGTCTCAAATACAGAAATACTTGATCAGAGTTGATGGAATGAATAAATGGTACTTCCTTCCATCTCTCTGTATACTGCATACGTCATCCACCAAACGTCTTGAAAATGATTTGAGGGGAGGGGAAGAAATGACGGTCAGTGGCTAAAAGCACAGACTCCAGAGTCTGAAGGACTGGGTCTGAATCCCCAACTCTATCCCTTTCTAGCTCTGTGGCCTTGGGCAAGTTACTCAACCTCTTGAGCCTCAGTTTCATCATCTGTTAAATGGGGATAATAATAGCTTCTGCCTACTAGAATTGTTTAAGGATTAAATGAGATAATGCTTGCTCAGTGCTTGGTACACAGTAAGGGCTCCATAAATGGCAGCTGTTGTCACTGGTAATATGATGTTGGTGTGACTTCTGCTTGTCCCGTGTCTGATGTGAAGCCGAAGCCTCTTATTAGCCCTTCCGCAGGCTACTGCCGGCAGCTTGTGGGCAGGTGCCTGCAGCAGGCGTGACCCACTCCTCCCCACCTGTCAGAGTGAATCCTCCACCACTTCCGGTCAGAGCTTACAGCCTGCTTATTAGGTAAATTAGACGCGACATCTTCCCAAAGACACCCTGGCTCCAAAGCCAGCCATAACATCTGTGAGGGCTGCAGCTTGCCAAGGATTTGGGAAATGACAAGTTCTCACCAGCCTCTGGCGCCAGTGGGGTGGGGGTGGGGGCCCCAGAAGAACCATCTCCTTCCTCTCTGGGATCCCTGGCTGGCTCCTGTGGGCTTCTGTGGATCAGATTGACAGATGAAATATAGGACACCCTGTTAAATTTGAATTTCAGATAAACATTGAATATTTTTAAAATATAAGTATGTTCCATGTAATATTTGTGATATACTTATACTAATAAAGTATTTGGTATTTATCTGAAATCCAAATTTTACTAGGCATCCTGTTTGTTTTTGTCCCCTAAATCTGGCAACCCTATCTCTGGGGCATGTGGTAGCATGAGAAGAGGAAGAAGGAAGGTCCAGGTGTTTGAAGGAGCAGGAGCCAGGCTTGGTTGGGCCCAGCTCTCTTTGTGCCCTGGCACCATACCCTGGCACCGTGAGCTCTGCTCTGGGCCTCCTGGGTCTGAGGCAAGGTCACCCGAGGACCCGCTGGAGCCTACATCCCAAAGGGAGACTGTGCGGGAGGAACAGGGCACTGCTGCCAACTCAGAGTTGTTTGCACTTCATGGGCCCCCTGGGGCACAGGCCCCCTTCCTGCTTAACATCCTGGATGGGAGGACCAAGAACAACAGCACCTTCCCCCAGAGGCACTGAAGCACAGTCCCAGCTGCTCGGGACCCAGAAGGCCAATCTCTCCTGTTATCAGAGGGCCCTCGAGAAGGTGTGGGGCTTGTCCGATGTCACATGGTGTGAAAGTAAACCTAGAACACGGCCTCTGGCCATCTCGTCCCACTTCCTCCCTGCCTATGTGGCCACCTTTCTGTGCCATGGGGAGAGGAGCAGCTGTGGCCAGTGCAGCTGTGAACCAGCCCCTGAAACTCACCCAGCTTCAATTTCGACCTCTCATCCTGCCCTCAAACCTCCTCCCCAGCTCAACCCAAGGCACCCACCCACCCTGGCCGTGCAAACTAGAAATCCAGACCTCATCCCGGGTGTATTAGTGCTGCCACAATGAATACCACAGACTGGGTAGTTAAAACAACAGAAATTTATTTTCTCACTGTTCTGGAGGCTGGAAATCCAATATCAATGTGTTGGTAGGGTTGGTTTCTCCTGAGGCCTCTCTTCTGTGCTTGCAAAAGGCCTCCTCATTGTGTCCTCACATCCTCACATGGTTTTTTCTCTGTGCCTGTGCACCCCTGGTGTCTCTCTGTGTCCAAATTTCCTCTGCTTATAAGGACACCAGTCAGATAGGATTACAGCCCACCCTAACAGCCTCGTTTTAATTTTATCACCTCTTTAAAGGCCCTATCTCCAAATACAGTCACATTCTGAGGTATGGCTTCAACATTCTGAGGCATGACTTCAACAAATGCATTTTGGAGGGACACAGTTCAGCCCATAATGCTGGGCATCCCTGCTCTGCCCCCTTTCCTGTGAATCACTAAGCCCTGTTCAAGTCACTTCCTCTGTAGCTCTTGAATTGGCCACATCCTTCCATTGCTACCCAAGCCAGGCAGCCTTCGCCCCTCACCAAAGCCCTGCACCCGCCTCCTGACTGGTCTCCTGCCTCTACTCTCAGCCCCTCTCCAACCCTCTCTGCACCCAGCAGCGGACCAAACACAGATCCACTCGCGTCAGTCTCTACCTGTGCGTCTTTTAAATCCATTACTGGCTTCTTACTTTTAGGATCAGGATTGGCCTCCTTCTGATGGCTTGCAAACCTCTGCGATCTAGCCCTGCACACCTTTCCTGCACTAGTCCCTCCCCCAGGAACCCATCCGTTCATGCTGCAGCAGACCGAGACTTGAACTTCTTCACTCCTTCCACAAATGGGGGCTTTCTTGCTTCGGGGCTTCGCACATGCTGTTCCCTCTGCCTGCCTCACTCCTCCCACCCTGCCTTCCCGGGCTAACCCCTACCTGTCCTACCTGTCTCTCAGACCTCCACCTGGGCTCCATTTTCTTTAGAAAGCCGCCCCTCGTCCCTGTCAACCTCCCGGGCACCCTGGAACAGTCTGTCTTCCCTGCTGGCCTGTGGCCTCTGTGAAGGCAGGGGCATAGTCGCTGCTCTAGCTACAAGAACTGAGGTGGTCCTGACACACAGAAGGGCTCACTAATCATAAGCTGTGGTTTTTTCTATTAAATTTCTAGGAGACATCAGACTGCAAGCATTGAGGGGCAAAAGGAGGGGAAAGGAGGGGCCAGCTGGGCAGGTTTTCAGTTCTAGCCACACGACAGAATCAGCAATCATCTGTTGCTTTACAGTAGGGCCGATGCTCAGGTGCCGCCCCAGGGATTCTGACTGTTTGGTCTGAGGTGGGCCTGAGCACAGGCATTTTCTAAACCTTCTCTGATGTTCCCACGTGCAGGCAGGATTGAGAGGCCCCGGGCAGGCCCTAAGTCAGAGCTCAGGCCTCAGCTCAGGAAACCCTTGCTGACTGGTGAGAGGATAGGGTCCCCAGACATTCAGCCCTGTGTCCAGTTTCCCTTCCTCGGGCATGGCTCCCTGAGCCGAGGACCAGTGGTTCTCCCCCCTGCTCTACCTGCCCTCCCCATGGAACCAGTCAAGCAGCCCACCCCCCCCACCCCCCACCACCCCCCCCCCCCGGCCGGGCTCTGTGGGGAGACAGCCAGGCCCAGAGGGAGGAGAGGGGGCTGGGATCCCGGGAATCCTGCCAGAGCTGGCCCCAGGGGAGTTAAGTTGGTTCAACAAATATTTGCTGAGCACCCAGGCTGGGCTGGGTATTTTGCCGATGGCTGGAGAGACAGAGGTGAATCCGGTGATCAAGTCTGGCTGCCGATCAGCCCCACATCCAGCCTCGGCCGGGGCTCAAAGGAAAGCTGTTATCCCTCAAAGCCACCTGTACTACCACCTAAGAAAAGGGGGAGGTGTCATCATGTCCCCAGCCCAGCTGCCCTCCATGTTTCTTATGGCCCAGTGTGGCCAGAGCTGTTGCATCAGCATCCCCCGGGAAGCTTGTCAAAAACACAGGTTCCTGGGCCCCACCCTGGAGATCTGATTCAGAAAGTCTAGTGTGAGGCCCAGTAATCTGCATTTTCAGCAAGCTCCCTAAGGGGTTCTGATGCAACAGGTCACTGACAGTTCCAGTGTGCAGCTGCCTTTAAGAACCACAGCAATCTAATTTCCCCAGGTGGGTTTAATGCATTTTTGGGGAAGGAGGTAAGTGAACAGCACAGTTTCCTGGGCTCAGGAGACTTAGCCACACCTGGCTCTAACCGACTTGCTTCACAATCATCTTCCAGCATTCTTCGAGCACTGGGCTAGGTGATTTGCTTAATTCTCACTAATCTGGTGAAGCTGCTACCTTCCCCATTTTGTAGCCCAGAAAAGGTCAAGTTACCTCCCAAGGTCATAGAGCAAAAATGACTAGGTTAAGTTTCTGGGTCTGAAGTCGCTGACAGACTCTGGGGGGGACTACCTGGGCAAACACCTGCTACCTCTGGTGGAATGAAATTAACGCACCAGGAGAGGAAAAGCAAAGTGCTCAGCAAGTGCAGAGAAAGAAGTGATTCATGCTTTGTGGTGGGCAGGCTCCAAAGGAGGTGGCAGCACTTGAGCTGGACCTTCTTGATAAACTCAATTTTGGCACCGGAGAAGGAAGGGGGAGAGTAGCAGGCAGAGGATACACATGAGGGGAGTCCCTGAGGTGGGGAAATACACAGCAGGAGCAGCGGGTGGTCTGATGTGGACGCAGCACAGGGTACACGGAGGGACACCGGGGTGACGATGCCGTCCAGGGCAGCTGGGGCCCCTTTACTGGGTGGGCACCGGGAAAGGGCCAGGAGAGTCTGGATGGGGTACTAACAAGGCCCAGCTGGCTTTACGAAGGTAACTCTGGGGACGGAGGGCTGGGCGGATCAGAACGCTGGGAGCTGGGCCAGGAGATGACTAGACTGGGCAGGAAAAACAGTGAGTCATTCTGCTCCTCCAGGTCGGTTTGATCATCTCTAGGATGGAGATAATTGTCCCGCCATCTGTCCCAGGCTGTGGCGAAGATGAAACAAAAAGGGAGATGGGAGAGTGTTGGTGATGCCCGGGAGGACAGAGGGAGGTCTTTGCAGGTAAGAGTCAGAATCGTGGGTCCGGGGCAGTGTGACAGTATGTGCCCTGGCTGGCGACCCTGGTGGCATGGCTACAAGACACGGGGCATCCAGAGAAGATATAGACCGAGTGTAGGAGGGGTTTAGTTCCCAGGAGGCCTCTGCATCTCAACCGAAATTGAGAGAGAGCGAGTGAGCCCCTTCCAAGCCTATCTGAAGCAGAACTTACCTGCTTCCCCATCTGAACGAGGCCCAGTGGACAGAATCCTGTTTCCTGCCCTGAGTCACCATCTCGTGGAGGATTTCCCAGCACCAGCCTCTTCTCCAGCGTGGAGGTGACTGTGGGAGCTCGAGTGATATGGGCATGTCCTGGCCCAAAGTGTCTCTGAGGGCATCCCGTCCAAATTCCTGCCTCAGCAGGTGTCGCTGCTGCAATGTCCCCTGAGAGAGAGCTGCCAGACTCCCGCCTCTCCCCAACCCCAGCCCTGTCCGAGTTTCAGTCATTCTTCTAATCCTGCTCCACTTCGGTCCGTTGTGTGACCCAGGTTAGCACTTTTAAGCCTTGCAACTCTAGGGGGTGAGGTTTTCAATTCTAATGTTCCCGGGTGAGAAAACAGAGAGCCTACACAACTAGCATGCAGAAAAGCTGGATCCAAACCCAGGCCTGGCACGCTGAGGGCTAGGCCTGTCCGTACTGCATCATGTATCTCTTACACAGGGGCTGAGGTATCCTCTATAGACCAAATATCTGGAGGTCAGAACACTAAGAAGCGAGTTATGTAAGGGCAAGGTGTGAGTGGGTGAGCTCATCTGGAAAGTGCTTCCTGGAGGAGGTGGCATGATTCTGGAGGGCAGGGTGCAGTATGGAGGCTTGGGATTGCTCAGTTCCCAAGAAGAGGGCTTTTCCAGAGAGATAGTCCTGACCCAGGCCTGGGCCTGAGGGAGTGAGTGCAGTTCCCTCCTGCTATTCAGTTCCTCCCACTAGGACCTCCTGGGGACAGGGGACAATGACTGAGTGCTGGGGATGGGGGAGAGGTTGAGAGTCTGGGCTCCTTTTTGGTATGTGGGCGTTTGGTCCTCACCTGTCTGGAAGAACACACCCTGTCTTGAGACCTTTGATGTCTGTATGAGCCCCCTGTTCAGAATAGACTGATGTGGCCTTCCCTTCCTGTCCCCTGCCCCTCAGGCCCCTACACCCCCGGTGTGGATTGTGTGGGCCTGAGCAGCCAGGGATAGGTTCAACAATCCACATTGCTCAATGGCACACTGGCTTCATGGCGGCAACTTCCCCATTTGGGGGAGAGACCACACCTTTGTTTTACATTTGTGTAACCAAAGGGCCCATTCAGCCATGTCCCCCAACAAAAGGCTGTAGATTTCAAAGGAGCATGACCTTGGCTGTGGAATAACCAGGCTTTCTTTTCTGTTCTCCTTTTAGTTCCCATCTTCTTCTTCTTTTTTTTTAACCTGTACCTTCTTCCACCCTCCCCAGTTCCAAGTGAAGCAACCGTTCTAAAGATCTCTCTCCACCAGAGCCATTCCTTGCCCAGGCCCATCAGCTTCCCCCTGTATGACTGACAAAGGACTCCCCCCGTCCCCAGGACCCCCATTCTCTCAGCCACAGCCCATTCGCCTCCCTCCCCAGCAGTGGCCAGAATTGTTATTTTTGTTTTTGCTTTGGACTTTATCTAATTTTTTACTTAAATCAAAGTTACACACGAGCATAGATTTCTCAAAGATTTCTCCAAAGTTAGTCATGAACAAGCGCAGCCCTGATCCGTCTCCAGGGGTGGCCACTTTCAACTCCTGAAACTGATGCTTTGGAACATTCACTTTCATATCTCTAAATAACACCTCAGATGGTTTCTTCTTGATCTTTGCAGTTTTAGGCATTTTTTCTTAATTTCCTGCCCTGGGAGACAAGTTCTTTCAGCTCTGCTGCTTCTCACTCACCCCCTGCCGTATCTTCCTGATACGGTAATACCAGTGATGGTAATTTGGGTTATAGCATTATTCAGTGTCAACCTTTTTTAACCATGTAAACACTATGGCCAGCTGAGCCACATGGTTGCCATCTTTCCTTTAAATTTGGGTAGTAACGAGCTCCAGCAGCAGCAGGCATCATGGCCTAGTGATAATTTGCCCCACCTGACCCTGGCCACTGACATCACCCAACCAAACCCTCAGCTTCTTCCCGAGAAACGCCTGTGGTCAGCCTAATGGTAACTTTACCAAGAAGACGTGGTCAAAAAATCACTGGTATCTTCTTGCTTTATGTGTCACTAGGAGGCCACTGAATGGCCACTCTGAGGTGGATTCTGAGTCAGAGTAAGCGGTTTTGAATTCAGCCTCTGCCTCTGTGGCTGTGTGACCTTCAGCAAGTTACACATCCCCTCTGAGCTTCAGTTTCCTTATTTGTGAAATGGAATTAGAGGATGGAACCACCTACTTCCTAGGACTTGATTGGGATGAGAAGAGATGATAGGCATAATTCAGATTGTATTTGGGGCATCATCCTGCAACATGGACCTTTGTCATGTTAGCCTCAGCTTCCTCTGGTTGCTCCTAGGAGAAGGTTGACCATCTGACCCTCTCTAGTTCCCTTCTTGTTTATTTGGGGAGGGGAGCTGTTAATCAGATATAATATGTCCTAATTTTAAGAAATTCAAACAATAAAGAAATATATAAAAGAAAAAAATAGGCCAGGTGCAGTGGCTCATACCTGTAATCGCAGCACTTTGGGAGGCTGAGGCAGGAGGATCGCCTGAGCCCAGGAGTTTGAGACAAGCCTGGGCAACAAGCAAGACCCCATCTCTTAATTAAAAAAAAAAAGAAGAAAAGAATGAGAGTTTTTTTTCTACCCTAGAGGTAAGTGCTGTTAACAGTTTGCTGTGATTTTCTTTTCTATACTGCAAAACGTGTGTGTGTGCATGTGTGCATGCATGTGTCTGTAGAATTAGTTCATATACTATATTCAGTTACAGTATATGAATACAAGGCATATATGGTAATAAAATGAGATCACACCACAGCTTCAATTTCGTGACTTGATTTTTATACAGTAATGTGTCATGGACCACATTCCAGTTTGATCTAGATACCTTGCATGCTGTGTATGTTTTTGTGGTTTGCTTTCCACTTTTACCAAGAAAAGCAATCTTGTGATAAACATGATCTTGGGTCTATCTTTTTGTATTTGTGCTAATATTTTGTAGAACAGAGTCCTAGAAAGTAGGTTTCTACAGAGTAAAGATGAGGACAATGGTTCAGGAGTCACTCTGTGCCGCCTCCAGGTCCTTAGCCCCCCTCCAGGAGAATGACCCTCCCCAGGTTCCCTAAGTCCCCCCACCTCCCTCTAGCTGGCCACCCCTCCCAGGACATGTCTAATGGGGCAAGGCTGAGGCAGCCCAAATGTCTCGTGCACACGTATGGCTGAAATCATCAAACCTTCCTTTGCTGTTGGTTCTCATGGAAAACAAAACGAATTCAGCTGTTTGGGGATTTTAGGGTACATATCCTGGGTTCAGCCCATGCCCGAGCCTGTGTCATGCCTCCACCTTGTAAGAGGCAAAAACTGCCTGCAGAGGAGAAATGACTACTTTTCCTGCCTTGGGCCTTTCCACGGAGCTCCCAGTTTCATAAAATGAAGAAACTGAAACCCAGAGAGGGAAGTGGCCTACTCAGGGCCTGCCCCTGGCCACCGGGTCAGGAGCCAGGTTTCTGGACACAGGGGAGGTGGGGACAGGGGTGGGGAGGTGGCAGTGGGTCACCGAGGTGAGGTATGGGAGCCACGCACAAGAGGAGCCAGAGGTGGCATAATTTCCATTTCCCAGACTGTCAGACTCCTAAACCTCCCTTGTCCTTCCCTGCTTGACCTCAAGATCTCTTGACCTGAGATCTGGGCTGCAGCTCTAGGTTTGGGGGTCTGAAGTAACCAACAGCTCCCCTCAGAGTGCAATGCCATGAAGACACTGACTGTTCTTCCAGGAGGGCCCAAACCTGAAGTCCGCTGGCCAGGCTGCTGGAGGCCTTGTCTCCCCTCTGCACACAGCCAGTGAGACTTGCAGGCAGCTGGACGGGTCCCCACCTCCAACAGGCTTGGAACTGTGGACCTCTAGTCTCCACACCGCTCGGTGGGCAAACCTGGTGACTTCTCAAAGATCACACAGGATCCGAGAGGTGGGAAGAAGCCTCATTCCTTCTTTCCCCCCTCCCGCAGCCAGCAGAACAGCCTGTCCTCTGGGGAAAGGAGCCAAGGCCCCTCCAGAGCAGTCCACCTGGGCTCCCCCACCAGCCCGCCCTCTGAGCCATGCAGGGGGAGACTTCCTGGACAGGGCTTTCCTCCTGGGGACTCCAACCTCCTCCAAAACCGAGCCTGGTTGCTGGGCACCATCAACAAAACACTCCCCATGGGCCCAGCCCTTGCCAGGGACCAGAACGATGATCCCCAGAAGAACCCCCATTCCAAAGGCCAGCTCGGGGGAGGGGGCTGGCTGGGAGGTGCTATGGCTTCGTGTTTGAAACAATTGTCAGGAAATGTGCCTCCTCCCTGGGCCTAGGGCCTAGGGCCTCCTTCCGTCTCTCACACCTTTTGAAAGGGTGGGCTCCCCACGCATGGAGAGAGCCCCAGGAAGAGCCCTCTGTAGGAGGGGAGGGTTCAGCGGCCGCCAAACCCAGCTCACCCCCAGCTCCAAAGCCCAGCGCTACCCTAGTCCACCTGTTTGGGACACAGGCTGGCCGGGGAGCCTCTCTGCCTCGCAGCATGCACTCCTGCCCTTCCCCAGGCTGTTCTGTAATTTTGTAATCTTTATTATTTTTTTCCCTGATAACAAAAGCAGAACAGGCTCGTTATTTATAAAAATTACAGAAATATCTAAAATAGAGGTGAAAGCCAGCCCCTGTCCCAGTCCCAGATATACAGTATGGTATAATAGGCTCAAACTACACAGGCTGATCTGCAACTCACTACTTCAAGGAGGTTCTTTGAAACTAAAATTGATCCTGTCACTTCCATGTTTGAACGACTCCAGTGGCTTCCTACAGATAAAGAACACTTTCTTTATCTTGGCTATGAGACCCTGCCTGCCTCTCTGCTCCAGTCCAGAGCCTCCTCCCTCGCAGCCACACTGCCTTCGCTCAGGCCCTTGTCTTCCTGTCCTCCCTCCCTCCTTCTCTCCTTTCTTCTCCCCCCACCCTCTTTTAACATTCTGCCTCTGCATAGGCTGCATCCCAGTTCACACCCGGAATGCTGGCCACCTTGTAAACTTCACTCCTCTTTCAGATCCCAAGTTACTTCTTCAAAGGAGTCTTGCTTCCCAAGACCATCCAATTCAAGACCAAGCAATCAAGGAGGGGAGAGCTCTTTTTGTTCACTATTCTCTCCCAGTGTCTGGCACATGGTGGATGTTCAATAAATACTTGTTGGATGAATGGACATAGTAAGTACTAATTATCTTATTGCTTCCATGGGCCAGCACAATGCTGGGTATGGGAGAACTCAGTGGAATAATGAAACAAGGGCAGGTTCTCAAAGGCTGGGGGGTAGCAGGCCAGGGATGAGGCAGGTGGGGGTTTGGGTAAGTGCTAGAATGTCATTTCAAAGGGCTACAGGGGCATAGGTTTTGAGGTACCTTTGTGATGTGGTTAAGTCATTGCCTGCTGGTCGTCTTTAATCTTGCTGTTAAACACAGACCCTGCAGAGAGGGAACTTTGCTTCTACTTTTCATCACTCCCTCCCTGCACTCCTTGGCCTCCCCCTTAGAACTTAAGCCAGAACAGAGGTCTACATAATGTATGTTTAAAGTTTGGATGGATGGATGGATGGATGAATGGATTGGATGGATGGCTGGCTGGATTGGATGGATTGGATGGATGGATGGATGAATGGATTGGATGGATAGATGGATGGATGGATTAGATGATGTATGGATTGGATGGATGGATGGATGGATGGATTGAATGAATTGATGGATGGATGGATGGATGGATAGATGGATGAATGGACTGGATGGATGGATGGATGGATGGATGGATTGGATGGATGGATAGATGGATGAATGAATTGATGAATGGATGGATGGATTGGATGGATGGATAGATGGATGAATGGACTGGATGGATGGATGGATGGATTGGATGGATGGATGGATTGAATGAATTGATGGATGGATGGATGGATGGATGGATGGATGGATGGATGTGGATGGATGGATGGATGGATGGAATGGATGGATTGATGAGATGGATGAGAGGATGGATGGATGGATATGATGATGATGGAGGATGGATGGATGGATGGATGGATGGAATAGATGAATGGATGGAGATGGATGGATGGATTTGAATTGATTGATGATGGATGGGATGGATGAGGGATTGATGAATGATGGATGGATGGATTGAATGAATTGATGGATGGATGGATGGATTGAATGAATTGATGGATGGATGGATAGATGGATGGATGGATGGATTGGATGGATGGATGGATGGATGAATGGATTGGATGGATAGATGGACGGATTGAATGAATTGATTGATAGAATGGATGGATGGATGGATGGATGAATGAAAGAGCTAAAAAAGCTGGTGGGGCCTCAGAGATCCCTTATCCACACTCTGATTTTTAAAATGAGGAAACTGAAGTCTAAGAGAGGTGGAGTACATCTTTAGTCACTTCCTGTCTTTGAGAACTTGTATTGAATTCTTCTCCTAAGTCTATAAACATGTTGAAATTCCCTCCACCCCAAACAAAACAAAGTACCTCTTTCCATCTTCCCTACAATCTTTCCTGTGAGCTAGGACTTCCCCCTTTCCTTTCACTGCCAACCTTCTTAAAGGTCTTGTAAAACTCACTCACTGGACTTCCTCATCTCCCACCACCCCTGACCTCGTAGCTTCTGGCTTCCATCCACATCACCATGGCAACAGCTCTGAAGTTGCCATTTGCCTGGGACCTTGTAGATCTTGACCCTATCCTTGGCCCCAGGCATTTGGACTGTCACCAAATCTTCTTCCCTGAAACCGCGAGGCACTGCTCTGCACAGGGGCCACTCTCTTCCTGTCCAGAAGGCTGCTGTCTTCTAGAATTTTTAATGGCATCTCTTCCTCCCAGCAAATTCAACCACTGTTCTAATCTCACCCTCTCTTTGCTCTCATTCTGTATTCTCTCAATATTACTTTGTGCCTCTGGGTGCCAGGCACCATGGTAGCCTCTTGGCTGCATCACCTTGTGTAACCTTCACGCTGAAGGTGTATCAGTGTCATCTGTACTTTACAGGTGGAGAAGCTGAGACCCAGTGAAGGTAAGTAAATTGCCCACTGCCTCACAGTTGGTAAGTGGCATCTTTGGGACTGGACCAAAATCTTGCTATTTCCAAGTCTGTGCTCTTAGTCATGAAGTCTCTTGGCAGTCCCATCCACACTCAGGCTTCACAGCATTTCTTATGATTCCCAAGTTAATACTTTCAGAGGTGACCTCCCTCTGGAACTCTAGACTTGCTCTTCCAAAGTCCCAGTGAAATTTTTTCTTAGACATCCCTCCAAAATCTCAAAGCCAGATTCCTCAGATCTTTTGCCAGGCTGATATTTTCAGTCTGTGCTCAAATGCCTGCTAGTGGCTCCCAGGTACCCAGTGATCTGGGGGCAAATTCTTCCCCATCACCCTCAGGCTCACCTGCAATGTCACGCCCTATTCCTGCCCCCTTCCCTGTCTGCCAGATCTCCTCTGGTCTCCTCCTGCTTCTGACCCTCTCTGTGTATGTTCTGAAAGAGTCCAGTGTTCCCTGCAGCTCCACCTCTGCTCAGAGATGATCCTCCCTGGATGCCCTTCCTTCGTGACCCCTTGATCCCCAGAAATCCTTTGTATCTAGAAAACAGGCAGGCAGGAAATGTTCTAAACATCAGTAGTGGTTACCTCCAACGAGGGGGTTCCAGGTGACTTTTATTTTCACATCTGTTCAGTGTTTTCCAAATGTCCTATAATGAGTATGTTTCACTTTATAGTCAGAAAAGAACTTGTTAAAATAACTTCAAAAATGAATCTTATTCATCCACCCTGTCCACTTCCTCTATGAACCCCTTCTGTAGCATTGTTCACATGAGGCCTCCTTCAAGGTCCCGGTGGGGCTGCCTTCGCCACTTGAGAGCCAGGCATTTGCTCATGCATTGTGAGGCCCTGTTCCTCCCCAGTGCCCTGGGTGCACGGGGCACCCACAAATGCAGGAGGAACAGAGTTAAAATAGAACATATTCACAAGAGTATTCCTTAAAGGAGCCAAAGACTGGACACCCACCAATGTCTATCACTAGGGGCCTGGTTACACAGTAGGTGGTAGGTCTAGGGGCTTGCCCAGAGCCATTAGAAACAAAGATGTAGAGCCCAGCTGCCAATATAAACCAATTTCCAAAATATGGCATTAAATAAAAAATAAAAGTTCCAGAAAAATGTATACAGTGTGTTCCCTTTTTTTTAAAAAATAAAAGGACACACACATACACACACATATGTACTTATAGGTACACAGAGTATCTTTGGAAGGATACCCCAGTCTGGTGATAGCAGTTGCTTTGGGGAAGGGCTGGGGGACAGGGGAACCGGATAAAAGAGTTCAGAGGAGGGATGAGTCTTCCATCTGTTCAGTTTGAAAAACTGTTTGCTTGTACCTTTAGAAAAAGAAAACAAATGAGCAAAAAAAAACCCCAAAACAACTTACAAAATAGAATTGAAGTAACCCACATAGGAGCCACAGCTATTACCCCCAGGCACCTGGTACCACTGTCTGGGGGCTCCCCTCCCCCTCCCTTCTGTTGGACCCTTCCTGGGGGAGGAGGGGAGCAAACTAGACCCCCTAACCCATCCCTGCAGATAGAGCCTAGACTCTATCCAACAAGGACCCTTGTGCACTGAGGCCCCATGAGATGGTCCCTACAGGGAGCCCAGGCTCAGAGCTGGGGACAGATTCCTCCCCTCATCATCATGTACAGCTCCTCCCTGGTGTGGGCAGATCATCACAGGCCTATTGGCACAGGGTGATTTGCCACACCCTCATCAGGCACCTTTCTCAGGGTGGGGAGTGCCAACTGACACCAAGGTGGTGACTCAGCACCTCGGCAGCTGCTCTTCCAGAGGGAGAAGGCTGGCCAGAGCGTGCCGGGGCATGGTGGGTGGGATGTGGTGGGAAAGACAGCGGTGATCTGGCTTCTCCACTGGTGAGGACACCCTGAGGGCTCTGGGGTCCCTTCTCAGGGGGAAGGAACTGGCCTGGGCACAGCCCAGCAGGCTGCCAGCCAGGGAGGAAATTGTCATCAACAATAATTTACATTTCTTGGCAGCCTTTTAGCTGAGGATCTCAAAGCACTGACAAACCCAGATACTGTTTGCAGAGTGAAAATTTGCCTGGACCAAGAGCTCAGCGGTCAAAGTTGGGGCCAGCTAAACCCTTGTATCATCATCCCTTCCTGCTCCCAAATGGGGCCTACACACCTGCTGCTCTCTCACCCCCAGGCCTGGGGGCCTGACTTTGTCCCTGCCATCCCCCTGCTCAGCCACAGACACTGAGGGCCATAGACGGTCTGTTACTCAAGACCAACCAATGGCTAGAGCCACCTGAGCGGGCTCCCACCCCTGTGAATGGCCCACCTGGGTGGCCAGGCTGGAAATGTGGGCGTGTAGAAGGAACCCTGGCTTGGGACTCAGTGGGTCTGGGTTCTCATTGCTGTGGCCACTTATGGGACTTACGTAGCTCTTCTCCCACAAGGGCCTCAGTTTCCTTATCCAATAAAAGGTGTTTGGAATCCTCCAGGGGCTACAAAACACACTAAACAAAATCTTGGCCTTTTTCAATGAGCTTTGTGGCTTTTGTCGACACTCAATTCAAACATGATTTCCAAAGTGCATTTTAAACTACCTGAATATTTGTACTAAGCAGCACCATGCATATTTAGAAGCAATACATGATTTTCACCTGCTGGAGCTCACGTGTATCCACACTGATTTCGTAAGTAACAGAGCAACATGTTGGAAACTTGAAATTAGAAAATAAACTTAAATGAATGGAGTACAGCTTTTATCAACTGTATACACTGGGGCCCCGTGCCCTCTCAAATGTTGTTCAGAAAAAGTGTTCTGTTTCTAAAAAGGTCTGACAGGCATTGGGCTCAGTCACCAGAAAGAGGGACACAGAGAAGCGATACAACCAGCCTGTTTCTGCTGGGTGACTTCTGTGTCCCACAGCCATGTTGGGGGATTTTCTCAGCAGATTGTGGAACATCTTGAGATCTGAGCTCTGGTCCAAGGAGTGCCACTAATTGGCAGAGATTTGCAGAGTCAGTTCTGGAAGTCACTGGCAGGTGAGAGCTACTGGCCTGATCCGGAAGAGGTGGGGTCTGTTTCAGTGCCAGGGCAGGGGGAACAAAGCCTTTCAGGAGCTGCCTGGGGATAAGAAACAAATACTAATAACTCAAATCCTACGTGGCCCAGTTCTGATGTGCCAGGTGCCGTGGTTCACACCTCACACATGTGAATGCATTTGTTCCTCACATCTACACAAGGAGGGTTAGCCTCATTTTACAGGTGAGGAAACTGGGGGACAGATAGCTTGGGACCCCCCAAGACCCACAGCTAGTGAGTCACAGTGCTGGACACCAACCCCCAGTCTGGGGTAAAAATACAGAAATCTGTATTTTTAATAGGCACCTCAGCTGATTCAGGTAATTCTGATGCACGTGGTCCACAGACTCCTCTCTGAGAAGCACTTCCCTACATTTTGCTGGGTGCAGGTCTGGGATATAGACTGAAGTGCTGACAGTTCTAGCTTGCACAGGCCTTCTCACCAGCGCCTTCTCTTTACTGGCTTTTTGCCTAAGAGGTGGCTCTGGCTGAACAAGGTCTTAGAGGGGTCCCTGGGCACCTGACACAGGCAAGCCCCTGCCCCTTCCTTCACTGCCATTTCCCTGTCAATAAAGTGGGGCTTGGACTCGATGTCATCTAGGTGCCCTTTTGCTCTGACTCCTGCAAATCAATTGCCAGCCTCTGTGACCTGGGTGCCAGCCCAAGAGCTGAGAGCTCAGGTCTCAGAGTGGCTAAGGGTTTTGCCCGAGTCACACAGTTATTAAGTGCTTTCAATCAGGTTGCTGGCTCCAGGGTCCCCGCAGTCTTAACTTCCAAGCAGTGGTGCCCCAAGGGCAGGGGCGTGGGAATGGTCCATTCAGGCACAATAAGAGGATGTATCATCTATAGCAAAATGACAAACAATAACAAACCAAGCAACAGTGATGCACCAGCAATTCTAACCCACATCAGTGATAAACTACTCCTCCCAAAGGGTGGGCTGCTCCCGCCGTCCCCCAACTTGGTGTGCCACCCCCGCCGTCCCCCACCTTGGTGTGCCACCCGCTGCCACTCTGCCACACTCTCTCCTGGGGTTTCGTGAGTGACTGCCTTGCAGGGAGGCTTCTCAGAGGAAGGAGAGGAAGGGGCCTTGGTTGGGGCAGGGGGGTCCGTCCCTGCAATGTGGTCCCCTTTGAGCCACACTAGCTGTGACAAAGATTTACAAGAGGACGTGGTCTGGGTGACTGCAGAGCTCGTTTACCTCAAGCTAAAAATAGGTGCGTTCCCCACAGCAGGTGTGTGACTCAGCACGCCTGAGGAAAGCTTCTAGATGGAGGAAACATGGTGCCTGCTGGCCCTGGTTTCCCCCAGGTGCCAGGACAACAGGAAGCGGCTGACAACAGAAATGTAGTCTGTATTTCACAACCCTTCCTGGGCCTGATAACTTTCTCCTGCCCCCCTTCTCCAAACTCACTGTTCAAAAGACACGAAACTGCTGGTCCAGGCCAAGCCAGAGCCACGGGGCCAAGCTACCAAACTTGTGGTAGCTTTCTCCCAGACCTTAAAGAGAGAGGTGAGGGAAGGGGTGTGTGTGTGTGTGTGCAAGTATGTATGTGTGTTGGGGTGTGCGTGCGCGCACGTGCCCGTGTGCATGTCCATGGTTGGTGGGAAGATAAGTAGGTCACACAGCACCGACACAGGGATCTATCCTTGTTTCTGACCTCCCCGGCCACTGCCCACATGCAATGGGCCAGATGCTGATGCTCTGACTGTCGTCTGTGATGCTCTATGCCCCAGGAAATGAAAAATGCTCCCTTCTCCCCCTCCCAGACTCTTCAGGAAGCAAGCACAGTCCTGGCCTTCTAGATACACCTCCAGAGGTTCAACGGAAGCTGAGGAGTGAGGCAATTATTTGGAGAATTCAGCCGCACCTTGGGCAGCTGTCTGTGCAGATTGATGTAATGGGAAGAGGCAGGGCTGGGTAGCAGGAGACCTAGTTTCTACTCCTGGCTCTGCCACTCATTTGCTATGTGACCTTGAGCAAATCAATTTTCCTCTCTGGTCTCTAGTTTCTCCTCTGTTTATCCATTTTTTAATTTCTTCAACAAATATGTATTAAATGCATCCCGGGCCATACAGCTGTGCATGCCATGCTAGATGCAGGAAGATAACAATTATGGAGGACTGAAAATGGCCAGGAAGTCTTTGCACCTCCCCCAACCAAAACTGGCAACATTTCTCCATGCCTTGCTTCTGGGCTGACCTTGTAACTGGCTTTGACTAGTGCTGCGAAAGTGACCCTTTACTCTTGCTCTTGCCCTCTTGGAACCCAGCCGCCGCATGAGAAAACCTGAGCTAGCCTGCTGGAGAGGCCACGCAGGGGATAACCAAGGCCGCCTGACCAATATCCTCAGCCAACAGCCTGTCAAGTGAGCGAGGCCGTGGAGAGCCCCCAGGCCGCAGCCTACTGACCAAAAATATGAACACATACCCAGCCAAAACCACTTGGAGCAGAGACAAGCCACCCAGCTGAGCCTGGACCAAATTGTCAACCCACAGAATTGTGAGCAATTTCATGGTTGTAGTTTTAAGCTACTGTGTTTCAGGGTGGTTTGTTATGAATACAATTAACATTTATGGACCATATCCAAGGTGCCAGGGATGATGTTCAATGATTTACATATATAATCTCATTTATTCTTCACATCAAGCAGGTGAGGCAGGTATTATTATTTTAATTTCCATTTTACAGATGAGAATACTGAGGCACAGGAAGGAGAAGCAACGTGCTGAAGAGCAAAGAGTTGGTGAGTCGGGAACTGGGATTTGAAGCCAGAAAGCCCAAGCTTCAGAGCCCACGCTGTTAATTCACCGCTACCCCGCACGGACCCACATAGACCTGGCTCTTGCCTTCACACAGTTTATATTCTAGGCGTGAGACTGGCATTCAAGAAACACAGAAATGAATACACAAGCACAGATTGTGGTAAGGGCGTGAAGAGAATGTGCTATGGTGAGTTCGCAGGAAAGGCCTGGAGCGGGCAATGGGCTGAGTGAGCTGGGGCAAAGGAAGGGTTTGCATGAGCTGTGGTTTCCCAACTTCAGTCAGCATAGAAGTCCCCTGGGGAGTCTGTTAGAAATACAAATTCCTGGGCCCCATTCCCCAGAGATTCTGATTTTCTAGAGCCACCCCTAGATATTCTGGTTTGATGGGTCTAATTGGTTGGGAGCCTGGTAATCTTTTTTCTTTTTTTCAACATGTCCCACGAGTGAATTTTTGTCACCAGGGAAATTTGAGCAGCGCAGCTCAGTGGTGTCACCCGAGAAAATGAAACGATACACCTGCCCCATTCCAAGGTTATGACTCAGTTGGTCTGGGGTGAAGAGTTTAAAAAAAGCTCCTCAGGTGATTCTAATGTGTACCTAGGGCTGGGAACTGATGCTAGAAGATTCTACAAGATCCCAGACTGCTTTTCTCTAGCTCCCTTCAGTGATTTAATGCTGTGGAGGCAGGCCCAGAACCGAGCCTGAGGTAACCCTCGCTCAGAGGCCGGACCCTGATCAAACAGCCCCAGTAGACCCCTTCTCACAGACTCCCCTCCCAGAAAATGTTCCCAGGGTCCCCCCCATGGCCTCCCCATGGTTTCCCAAATTCCCTTTAAGTTTTATTTGTTTTCAAGTAGAGAGTTCCTGTGATTGCAGGGAGAAAATGTCTACTATCCACAAGTATTTGCCCTCCTCTGGGGCCCTATAAGGCAGCCCCTGCATTTGATCTTTTCTCTGACACCCCTGCTCTCGGGGCACAGATTCCCCACTCTCTGGAGAACGATGGCATCTGTGGCGGGGCCCATAAGAAGAGGTGTGTGGAGCATGAACAATTTCTTGTCTGGCTTCCTGCTCTTCTTCCAAATAAGGCAGGGGAGGGCCACAGGGGTTCCTCCTGATGCAGCTTGATTTAGACCAGAGAGTTGAAAGAATCCACTCTTGGCTTGGGGCCTGCCAACCTTGGGCCTGAAGAAAGCTTGCTGGAGGTGAGGGCAGAGAGAGAAGGGAACTGGCCCAGAACAGCTACAGTCCCTGCAGAGCATGGGCCTGAGCCAGGGGACGTGGCACGTTCACAGCACAGGTGTGAGCAATGCTATCTTCCCGAGAGCCTCGTTTCCTCAGCGCTAGTGTGGTTAATGGTTACCACGTTGAGCTGAGGAGTGTTATGGGGACTCAAAGTTCACGACGGGGCCTGGGGCGCGATAGGCATTCTCTAAAAGAGTTTTCATTCCTCTTCTTTGGGACAGACAGAAATGAACTTGACACAGGGGGAAGGAAGACAAGGCCCCAGGGAAAGATCCTTCTTTGGGGGCTGGGACAGACCCCCGT
Source organism: Daubentonia madagascariensis (assembly GCA_023783475.1). NCBI lineage: Eukaryota > Metazoa > Chordata > Mammalia > Primates > Daubentoniidae > Daubentonia > Daubentonia madagascariensis. The sequence continues at coordinate 17,642,184 of JAKFHU010002573.1, read as the reverse complement.
AGCTGTGGCCTATCCCCGAGGCCCAGACCTCTCAAGAGACCCCAGGAGCTGAGAAGTCAGCCCTGCCCACTTCTCCCTCACACAAGGCAGACCCTCTGAGCTGGCCCTGTGGGACAGCCTGGTCTGTACGTGACGCAGGTAGTTGCCCAGAGGAGGGAATGGCCGAGGGAAGGGGTGAGACCTGACCGATGAGGAAGTAAGGAGGAGAATGGGGCACTGACTCATTCGCAGGCTCCTGCTCTAAGGAGGAAAAGGACCTGTTTGGGGGTGGGGGTGGCTGGAGGGAAGCAGGGCCAGACGGTCCGATGAGAAATGAAGAGGCCTCTTAGCTCAGGCATAATCCAGCCTGGGAAGGGGGCTGGTTTTTTAAAAAAGCCAACAACCTGGTTGGTGCTCTCTTCTTTCTTCTAACCCATCCTAGCTGGGAGCGATAGGAGGAGACCCCAAAGGCCAAGTCAGGCAGCCCCTCTTGAGTTCTGCTGCACGTCCAGCCCCCGGGCCAAACCTGTGGGCACCATCCATTCAGAGAGACAGGACGAACCTGGGATCCAGAACTGCTTGGCCAGAGCCAGTGTTGGCTGTTGCGCCTGGTTCTCTCACCCCCCTGCTCTATCCCCACCCCCCAACTTTGACAAGCCAAATATGGACTGCATCCGGGACAACTTTTTTTATGTAGAACAAATAGGTCTAAACAGCACAAAGGCACTTATGGGCGAGTAGTGGGCGGCCTGGGTATCTATTTGTATGAGTTAATTTGCATGGGGGTAGATCGGCCTCTAAGGAGGAAGTTTGGTGAGAGGGTAGGTGTGGGGCAGGCAGAGAAGCAAGGGGCCCAAGTGTGACTCTCTGTATTGCTAGAATTGTGGTTGCAAGTGAAAGAAAACCCAATCTTTTTGCTTAATGCAAAAATGGAATTTATTGACCTTGGAGCTGAAGTCCAACGGGTATGGTTGGTTTCAGACAAAGCTTGATCAGCGGCTCTCAACAATGTCACCAAGACCTGGTATTCCCTGTGGTCCTTTGGCTCAGCAATTCTCCAGGCAACAGCTCTATCACAGGCTGGTTCCACCCCATGGGAGCAAGATGGATGCAGAGGCTCCAGGCCTCACACCCTCTCACCGGGGCAAAGACCAGTTCATTTCTCTGATAGCTCAAAGTTCTGGAACTGAATTTCATCGGCTCTGCCTTTGGTCAGGTACCCGTTCCTTAACCAATGAGTGTGGCAGAGGAATGGAGTATACTGATTGCAGGGTCATAACCTCCACCCCCGGATCTGAGTGTGTGGGACGAGGATGTATAGAAGGAGCTTGGTCTTGGTGGTGATAGAAGCGGCTGCCCCGGCATCATGTAAACTGAGTCGAGGCTGCTATTGCAAGTGAGTGGATGGGGGCAGGCTGACGGGGAATGCTGACCCCCTCACTCCCTTCAGAAAGAGGCTGCAGGGAAGAGCTGAAGGGGCTTCTCTGGGGCCTGGATTGCAAACTGGGACACAAGTTAGGGAGAGGAGGCTGCTGTCCGTTTCAGTTCAGAGCACAAACCCGTTTTGCTGTGGTGAGGGCTGAGATGTTGCCACACTGGGCAGCACCAGGGATCACACTCTGCATAGAGAAGCAGGGACCCCATGGAGCGCGCCAGGCAGGGAGAGAGGCGAGGCCCCGCCTCAGCCACCCAGGACACAGCAGACATCAACAAAGCGGTAGAGTGGAGGAAGCATCGGCAGGCTGGTCGTGGGCACTTACGGGATACCCAAGGGACTGCCAGAGATGACTTGGGCAGACTTTGGGGGCCGAGTCAACCGAGGTCCCAGATCAGAGAGAAAGCAGCATCCCTGCACCCTGCGTGGGCACCTTAGCTGGCTGTGATGGAAAGAACATCAGACGGGGAACCAAAAACTCAGGTTCCGGTCAGTGCCAGACCACGTGTTAGCCATATGACCTTGGGCAAGTCATTATCCCTTCCTTGGCCTTTGTTCACTCCTCTGCAAAATGGGAGTGATACCACCCGCCTTGAGAGTTGATGTGGGCATCTGGTGAGCCAGGTTGGTGACAGCCATGGGGAAAGGGCCCGTGAACCCTCCCTATCCTGGTCGTGGGAGGGCCTGAGGCCTGGACCCAAGGGGCATACATTACATTTGTGCCCTGGAGGCATTCACATCCTAAGGAAAAGCATAAAGATGAACAAGCCCCGAGTGTGCCCTGTGGAAGCTGGTCGTGGAGGCCCTGGGGACAAGGCTGTCAGCTGGGGACGTGGGCGACTTTCTATGATACTCCCTTCCCGTCCACTGAATCAGAGGAAGGGACCCAGGCTGGCAGGTTCTACCAGTTATTGAGAAGGGGAAGGGAAGGCCAAAGGGAGAAGGAAAAACACACAAACAAAACAAACATACCCACTCCCTCCACAAACAACCCCCTCCTACAGGCCCACAGCTCAGATGCAAATCAAGTCTGGGGAAAGAGAAGGCTTCCTCCTCAGCACCGGGCATCAGGGGAGTGCCTCAGGCTCTGTCCTCTCTTCCTCCCCTGGCCTTGCCCTAGGGCCCACATAGCAGGGCCCTCTGGGCAAGGATTGTGTGTTCTCAAAATGCAGCTGGTCACAGGGACCCAGGCCTCCTCCAGCCTCTCCGGGTAGTTCAGACCATCTACTCCCCACATCCTGGGTTCCCTCTGCCCGCTTCCCAGGGAGGTGTCTGCACCCTCACTGCTACTACCAGAGTCTGGCCCGCCAGACTCTGTGTCTTGAAGAGCTGGCTGGTTGGAATGTCTTCTCTCCGCCATGCTTGCCCTTTCAGTCCGTCTATTCATCAACTGGTAGTGGCTAGAAACTTTCCTTCCGTACTTGCCCCGGGACAGGCAGCTTTCCCTTACTTAAGTGGCCATTCTGCACAGCCAGCATTGGAGGCCCACGGGGGTCTCAGCCCCTGCCCACAGGTCGTTTTGGTGGGAAAAGCCTGGATTTGGAGTCCATCAGACATGGGTTTGAGTTGTAGCTCCTGTGCTTGTTAGCTGTGTGACTTTGGGCAAGTTACTTCACTTCTCTGAGCCTCAGTGTCCTTATCTGGAAACAGAATGGCAATACCCTACAGAGTTGTCATGAGGATGGATATAAGAGGTACAAAGCTCATGGTAGGGTTCAATAGATGAATCTTCCCTGCTGTCCACACATATGACTTTCCTATTCCATTCTCTTCTCCGGTCAAAATGACTGGTTTGTTTGTTCAGCAATCAGGTGTGGAGAGCCAGGCACCGTGCAATATGGTGTGCATTACCTTCACCTCCACAGCCCTGAGAGGTTGAAACCATTAAGCCCATTTGTCTCAAGAGGCCACTGTGGCTCAGAGAGAGGTAAAAGTTAGGAGGCTCCCAGGTTGTAGAGTCAGTGTTTGCTGCCTGGTCTTCAAGTACCAACAGGAAACCTGGTCCACACAATTCCATGGACTGTTTTTCGGCCTGGAACGTCCTGTCACCTCTCCTCCTTCCAGATCCCATTGGTCATTTGGGGTCTCATTCCTTTCATGTCCTCCAGGCCACCTTCTGAATCAGTGAGGACACTTTTGATTGCAAGTGACAGAAACCTCCATCCCAGACAGGCTTAAGAAAAAAATAGAAGTGTTTTAGGCTCAAGTAACCCAAAAACCCAGGTGATCTTATTTAAGATAAGGTTGGACTCAGAGCTCAAACAGTGTCATCAGTATTTTCTTTCTCTCCAAATCTTGCTTGTGCCTTCTTTTGTGAGAGTTGGAGTTTCAGGCTCTACATGATAGCAAAAGGGCACAGCAGTTCCAGCTATTGCATTCTTACAAGTTTCGGGAATAGTGGAAAGAATCTTATTTCTGCGTAGCTCAGACTTAGTCTTGGAATAAAGATGAATTGCCACTGATTGGACTGACTTGGGTCCAATCAACATGTCCAGGGGGACGGAGTTAATGGATTAGCTTATTTATTTTATTTTATTTTATTTATTTATTTTATTTTTTTTTATTTTTTGAGACAAGGTCTCACTCTGTTGCCCTGGATGGAGTGCTGTGGTGTCATCATAGCTCACTGTAACCTCAAACTCCTAGGCTCAACTGACCCTCCTGCCTCAGCCTCCCAGACTGCTATGATTACAGGTGTGAGACACCGTGCCTAGCCTAATGGATTAGCTTGGACCTAAATCTCCTGCACCTCTCTGGAGATGCTGGTGGGGCTGGCTTCACCCCCCTCTAGAGGGGATTGAGGAGAGCTCACCAGGAGATGGGTGAATGAAAGCTGATAGCAAAACAATAGATGTACATAAGCCCCCAGTGATACTTTTTCCCTTTTCCGAATTCCTGCATCCCTGCCTCCTGGGAGGCATCTCTGCTAGGCAGCAAACTTCTTGGGGAGAAAGACCCTTTGTGTGACCCTGAGCACTTAACAAAGCACCTGAAAAAGAATGGGCACCAAAAGCATGCTCTTCAATTGGCTAAGGTATTTATTCAGAACTCAGTGCACCCAGCCTTGTGCTGGTTGTGTTAATTAGAATTCAACTCAGCAGAAGAGAAACACTCCAGCTGTTCTGAAGAGGAGAGGGTTTGTGACAGGGTGTAAGTGGCTTGCAGAATCATTGGGAAAATTGAAGAAACAGACTTAAGGCTGAGCTTTCAGGAGTGACTGCCTCAGTCACACTGCAGAACTGAGCCACCAAGAGAACTGCTGCTTTTGCAATCAGAAAGCTACTACTACTGTCACATTCAGGAGACACCATGACCATGAAGCCACTCTTCTGCCAGCTCCATGTGCCCAACGTGATCCAAGCACACTGGACGCCCATGTCTTGCCTCTCAATACCCTCCAAGCCAGCAACTGGACCCTGGCGCTTTGCTAACATTACTGGGATAAAACCAAAGTTTCCATACCGGCAAAAAGTTTGGCCTCCACCCTGCTTCCACTTTCAAATCTCATGCAAGTACTTCCAAGTGGTCCAACCTGAATTATATCTGGAATCTAGGAAGCCCAGGAAATGTCATTTTTAGCCTTCCAGACTTTGTAGTCCAGAAGGTGCATTAGAAGCTGAGGAGCAGAGCTGGGACATGGCTGTTGGATGCTACACTCCACACCATACTCACCATGCCTATAACACAGGGACTACAAATAGTGTGACCAAGTGTTTCTTCTTTTTTTTTTAATTTCAAAGTATTATGGGGTACAAATAATTTTGGTTACATGGATTGCTTGAGTCATGGTCATAAAAGTGCCCATCACCAAGATATTGTTCATTGTACCCGTTAGATAGGTTTTTGCCCATCCCCTCTTCCCCTCTCCCCCCTGGTTGATTTCAGTTGAGTTTTACTTCCCTCTATGCACATGTGTGCTCATCGGTTAGTTCCAATTTAATAGCGAGCACACGTGGTGTTTGTTTTTCTACTCTTTAGATACTTCACTTAGGTTAATGGTCTCCAGTTCCTTCCAAATTGCTACAAAAGGCATTAAGTCATCCTTCTTCATGGCTGAGTAGTACTCCATGGTGTATATATATCACATTTTGTTAATCCACTCATGAATTAATGGATGTTTAGGTTGATCGCACATCTTTGCAATTGTGAATTGTGCTGTGATAAATATTCCAGTACAGGTTATCTTTTTGATAAAATGACTTCTTTTCCTTTAGGTAAATACCCAGTAGTGGGGTTGCTGGATCAAATGGTAGGGTTACTTTTAGTTCTTTGAGGAATCTCCATACTGTTTTCCGTAGAGGTTGTACTAATTTGCATGTCCCTCCAAGAGTGTATAAGCATTCCTTTCTTTCTGCATTCAGGCCAGCATCTGTTGTTTTTGGACTTTTTAATAAAGGCCATTCTGACTGGGGTAAGGTGATATTTCATTGTGGTTTTAATTTGCATTGCCCTTATGATTAGTGACATAAAGCATTTTTTCATGTTTACTGGCCATTTGTCTATCTTCTTTTGAAAAGCTTCTGTTCATGTCTTTTGCTCACTTTTTAATGGGGTTGTTTGATCTTTTCTTGCTGATTTGCTTGAGTTCTTTGTAAATTCTGGTTATTAGTCCTTCCTCAGATGTATAGCTTGTGAACATTTTCTCCCATTCTGTAGGTTGTCTATTTGCTCTGTTAATTATTTCCTTGGCTGTGCAGAAGCCTTTTAATTTAATCAAGTCCCATTTATTTATTTTTGTTGTTGCTGTGATCTCTACTGGGGTCTTCTTCATAAATTCTTTGCCTACGCCGATATCTAGAAGAGTTTTTCTAACATTTTCTTCTAGAATTCTTATGATTTCATGGCTTACATTTAAGTCCTTTATCGGTCTTGAATTAATTTTTGTAAGTGGTGAGAGATATGGATCCTGTTTTATCCTTCTGCATGTGGCTATCCAGTTGTCCCAGCACCATTTATTGAACTGGGACTCTTTTCCCCAGTATATATTGTTGTCTGCTTTGTCAAAGATCAGCTGGCTATATGTGGATGGTTTTACATCTGGGTTTTCTGTTCTAAGTGTTTATTCTTAAAGAGCTTACAGGCCTGGGGGGCACAGGAGATGACCACTGGTCCTCCCAGTTCCCATCTGGTCCTCTCTCAAGGAACTTTCAGCTGGAACAGACCTCAGAACCCTCTTCTTTCCCTTGTTCTCAACCTTTTCTTCTCCTAGGACTCTCTTCATTGTTTTTACTCCAGAGAATCCACATTTTGAAGGACTTGATCTAGGATCAAGTAGTTAAAGTAGTTAAAGGAATAGGTCTGGAGCCACAGTAGCCTGGGTTCATATCCTGGCTCAGCTACTTCCCAGCTGTGTGACCATGAGCAATATACTTCACCTCTCTGTGCTCGAGGATCCTTTTCTGTATTAATAGTCCTACCTGATAAGACTGATGTGCAGATTAAGTGAAATAAATCACATTTAACTCTTGATAATGCCTGGCACATGGTAAAAACTCAGTAAATGTTTGTTCTGATTCTTAGTAGCTAACTCAAAACAACTATATCATGGATATGATTTCTGTTAAGTTTTGTTCCCTCCCAACTTTATATCTTGGAAAATTTCAAACCTGCAGAATAGTTGGAAGATGAATACAATGAGCACCTCTACACCTTTCACCTGGATTTATCAGTCATTAATATTTTGCTACATTTGCTTTTTCTCTTTCTCTCTTTCAGAAGGGACTGTGCTGAAAGCAAATCATGGTAATTATTATTATCATATTTTTATATGGACCTCTTGTTTATGTGTAGATCTCCCTGAAGGTAGTGCTGGTGTTTACTGCATTTTGATTTTTTTCTGATTCAAATGTTACAATTCGGGCTGTGTGGCTCACAGCCTTCAGGTGGGACTTGCAGGCAGCAATGGAATGGGGACTGCAGCTCCGTGCTCTTTGTCCTGAGTCTCCCTGCTTCACCAAACTGCAGTCTCTCCTCCAAGAGCCAAGACAGCTTCTACTTATCAGCCCTTTTTAGTACCAGATGCTGCGCTGAGCGTGGGCCTGGATTAGCTCTCTGGCCCTCATGACTCTCAGATGACAGAAGCTTCAGGAAGATGAGTGAGTTGCCCAGTGCCACGGAGTAGATGGCAGAGGGTCTGTCTGACGTCCAAGCCCATGCCGAAAGCTCGTGCTGTGGCGCAGCGCCATCTGATAGAACTTTCTGTGGTGATGGAAATGTTCTATCCGTGCTGTCCAATATCCCCATAAGCCACATGTGCAGCTGAGGAACTGAATTTTAAACTTCATTCCACTTTAATTAATTTAAGTTTAATAGCCACATGTGGCTAGTGGCAACCACATCGAACAGCACTATCCTAGTCTTTCCAGAAGGCCAAGGAAAAGCCTAGAACTTCCCCTCAGACCTTGTTGCAGTATCTTCTCATTCAGAACGGTTTGCAGTAAGGGTTAGGCATCATCTTGAATGAGACACGGTGTCCCCCACAGCCTCCTGAGCACCTCAGACGAGATGTTCTAGCCCTCGAGAGTTAACTAGATATTTCCTGCTGCCTACAGTGTTCAAAGGTACCAGATGGGAAAGTTGGATAGTTTGGGAGGTGTGAAGGCCTCCTGATGGCTTCCGAGATGGGAAAAGGAAATGCTCTTTTGTGTCATCCTGGAATACCAGCCTGCGGGCTGGCATCTCAAGCAATGGGACTATTGCCTGGGAGACAAGGCATGCTGAGGACTTCCCAGGGGGCGGCCAGTCTGCAGCAGGGACCAGCCTTGGAGGACAGGAGCTGGAAGTAAAGGGATGGGTGAGGGGAGGGCCAACTCAGGCTGGAATTGGTGTTGGGGGCAGAAGGCCCAGAGATGCTGGGGTGGTGCCAGCATGGAAGGGGTCGGGGTGGTGCCTGCTGCATATGGGGAAGGCTGGGGGAAGAGTCGGACAGCAGCAGCTGTGAGCAGGGGGTTGGGGGAAGGAACTGCACTGACAGCAGAGTAGAGACTCAAATAGGCTTGGGCAGAAGCCATGCCTATGTGTCCTTACCGATTTAGAAGTAAAAACTCTTATTGTAAACCAACTGCTTTTGCAATGCCAACTGTCAGCAACAGATGAATAAAAATAAGTAATTAGAGGCCCAAGGAAGAAGCTTGTTACTATGTAGCCCAGGCACCTACCTCCCACTGTCACCTCTGTGGCTGCAACAATGCCTTAGTTACCCTTCTTCCCCCAGCAGGACTATTTTCTAATTACATCTAGCCAGGCTCACCAAGTGTGTTTCCCACTGAATTGCATTTCTGGGCCTGTTGAATGCCAAATTAATTTTTAACCACCCTGGAGGTGTTGAGTTTAATTACCTAGATTGAAAGTGACAAGCAGGGCAGGATTTGGAGGGTAACTTTTGGGGTGCTTCTTGGGAATAGACAACAATATATTTCCAGGATGCTGGGTGGTGGGGAGTGGGGAGCCTGTCTGGGCTCTCCAGCTGCAGTGTCTGTGTATTCGGGAGCCCATGGTGTGCCCAGCTCTGCAGTGGACAGGGTGGAGGTGGGAGAAAGTAGAAGATGTGGTCCCTGGAGAAGCCCAAGCTCGGGATGGAGAGAATCTCACCCAGATACAAAAAATCGAAGTAGGAAACAATGCAAGACCCCCTTTTCTCAAGTCCTCAATGGTAGCGTGAAGCCTGTCCATCAGTTCATTCAATCCAGTGCTCTTGTTGCTACATCATAATGTCTGTCCAAATCCAAAGCCAATATCGACTCTTTTTTTTTTTTTTTGAGACAGGGTCTCTCTCTGTTGCCTGGGCTAGAGTGCAGTGGCGTCATTGTAGCTCACTGCAGCCTCAAACTCCTGGGCTCAAGGGATCCTACTGCCTCAGCCTCCCAAGTAGCTTGGACTACAGGTGTGTGCCACTGTGCCTGAGTAATTTTTCTACTTTTTGTAGAGACAGGGTCTCACTCTTACTCAGGCTGGTCTCGAACTCCTGGCCTCAAGCAATCCTCCTGCCTCAGCCTCCCAAAGTGCTAGGATTACAGGCGTGAGCCACCACGCCCAGCCAAAAGCGACTCTACTGCACATTGTCTATGTGCCAGCTTGGTATAGACATGGTCGTTCCCCACAGCCTTTCCCCCATCCTGACCTGGTGTGGATAATCTTCCCTCTGCTATAGGGCCAGGTGCCTGACTACTCGGTCAGCGGAGGCCATCCCACTTCCCTTGCCAGATATTGGTGCAGGTGTGGGCCTGTGATGCCACCCTGGCCAATGAGTTGTGAGAAGTAGTCAGCTGGGTTGGTGGGGAGGGTTCTGGGAAAGGTTATTTTTTGGTTCTCAAAATGAGACACACAAGAGATGTCCCCCTTTTTCTACTAGATGGTGTTACGTCTTGGTGTGAGGGTTTGAGGCCTGGGTCTGTGGCAGCCTTTCTTTCACCATGAGGGGATTCACTTGAGAATGCAGCTTACATTCTGAAGATAGAGTAGGAAGAACTGGAAGCTGTTGAACTTCTGAATTAACCAACCCTGGAACAGCCCCCTGAAGCCCTCTTGTTAGGTGAGATAATACATCTTATTTGGTTGCAGCATTTTGGGGTGAGGTTTTCCTCATCTTGTAGCCAAGGGTATCTTAACTGACAGCCAGACTGTGCCAAACACTTTACATCAATTATCTTATTTACGTGCTGCAGCAACAAAGACAGATTCAAATTAAGACTTGGTTTCTGCTCTCACAGGGCTGCAGCTCAGTGGTAGAGAATATGGTGTAGCAGGTACAGTGAGCTGAAGGTGGACAGTCCAGACCAGGAGGGTTCAGGAAAGGCTTCTTGGAGGAGGTGATATTTGAGCTGAATCTTAAAGGAAAAGGAGAAGTTGCTTAGGTAGTGAAGGTAGTAGAGAGGGTACTACAGCCCAAGGGAGCCACATGAACAGGTGCACAACAGCCTGTGACAGCCTGGGGCCTTGAGAACCCTGACTGGAGCAAGACTGTGCTTCAGAGATATTAAATGACTTGCCCAAGGAAACCACTAACTAGTATGAAGCTGTATCCAGGATTTGAACTCAAGTCTCTTTGACTCCAGAACCTGAGCTATGAACCTCTGTCCTTCACTGACCCCTTCCTCCCAGGGCCTCCCACAGGGCAGGGGCAGTGTGGTGTGTGGTAGCAGAGAGAAGGGAACCTGGACTCAGTTGGGCCTGAGTTAAATCCTGGCTCTGCCCTTGATTGTGTAAAGTCTCTGGGCCTCAGTTTCCACCCTTGTGAAATGGGTCTAATGACACCTACTTCACAGGGTTATTGGAGGATCACATGAGTCAGAGAATGTAAACTTCCTAGAAGAGTGCCTGGCTCACACTTGGTAGAAACTGAATGGATTTTTTAAAAATAAATCATATGGTAAGAGTGTAGAAACAAGTTTTTTTAAATGGCTAAAAGAATGACATCTCTGAATCTTCACATCCTTTCCTGCTCCCCCGCTACTGGATACTGCCCCAAGCCTCCTGCCTGCTGGGGGCCCCTCCCCACATCCTCCTCCTAGGATCTCCCATCTGGGGCCTTGGAGAGAAGAGGCTGTTGGAATGTCCCCAGGAGTATATGGGCCTGTGTCCCAGCAGGGGCCATCTTGATAACAACACTGACACCATAATCCATATGCCTGATTGTGAGGTTGCCCGGCAGAGAATATTACCATGGAGGCTGAGAGTGGGTGGGGTTTTTTTGTTTGTTTTTTAGGAGTTTTTCTGAGATAGTGTCTTGCTGTGTAGCCCAGGCTGGTCTTGAACTCCTGGGCACTAATGATCCTCCCACCTCAGCCTCCCGAGTAGCTTGGACTACAGACGTGTGCTACCGTGCCTGGCTGAGTGGATGGTTTGGATTCAAATACTGCTGTGACAAACACCATTAGTTGCCTATGTAATACCCTCCTCCCCCCATCCCTATCACCACCACCCAACACACACATACACACTCGCAGGCACACATACCCCCTTCCTTGGACTGACAGCACCCAGCCCCAAACAACAACTGTGATTAGTCTAAGCCAAGGGTTGGTAAACTATAGCCTAAGGGCCAAATCTGACTGTCCCTGTTTTTATGTGACCCATGAGCTAAAATGGTTTTTAACATTTTTAAATGGCTGAAAAAAAGGAAAATGTTTTGTGACACATGAAAATGAAATTCAAGTTTAAGTGGTCATAAATAAAATTTTATTGAAATATAACCACACATGTTTGTTTATGTATTATCTATCTACAGCCACTTTCATGCTACAAAGGCAGAGTCGAATAGATGTGGCAGAGACTGTACGGCCCACAAAGCCTAAAATTTTTGTTGTTTAGTCCTTTCCAGAAAAAGTTTGCCAACAAACCCTTGGTCTAAGCAATCATGATAATCCTGCTCCCCCTTTCCTAGGCTTCCTTGCAGCTAGGAGTGGCCACGTGTTGTAGTTCTGTCTGAAGAGAACCAAGCAGAGGTCCACAGGGGAAATTTGTATAAAAGCACTGCTTTTCTGAAAGAATGGGATAATATGGCTGGACCCTCTCCTTCTTCCTACTTCCTGCTTAAGTGTGGATATGCTGTCTGGAGCCCACCAGCCCACTTCTTTCAGAGCCAGTTTTCTTTCAACAAATGGGGAAAACAAAAGGTCAAGAGTTCAGTTGGCAGGGCTGTGTGTGCTGGGGTCCAAGACAGGGGGAAGGTCCAACTTGGGCACCTGCTCAGAGGATGGGCTACTTCTCACCTAGACCAGAGGAGCCACTTGTCACCTGGGCTGGACCGAGGAAGGGTCAGCCCCTCCCAAGAACTTGTCTGATGGCTCCAACATCAGCACCTGGGGGGCTGGAAGATGGCCCGAGGTCTCTTCACTGTTGAGTCCTAGTGGCCAGCACTTCCCTGTGTCTGGGCATTCCTCTACCCCCAGCTCCTCCTATAGGACCTGAAAGACAGTAGATAATCCAAATAATGATGGATGGTCGGGTGGATGGGTGAGGGGCGAATGAATGAATGAAGGGGAAGATATAGCTATTAAGAGGCTGGCTTTCACACACATGAGCTGATAGCAACCCTGTGCGTCACAGGCTAGGTATTGTTATGCCCATTTAACAGAGAAGGAAACTGAGGCTCTGTAAGGCTAATTGACTTTCCCAAGGTCACTAGAGTTGGAAGAGGTGAAGCTGGGACCCAACCCCAACACTGGTCCCAATTATGGGGCACAGGCCCTTCCTGCCTCACCTTGCTGGACATTACCTCCAGGCCATGGCACTGGAGGCAATATATAGGCACACAGCAAAGAACGTGCCATCACCTCAGTGAATCGTGAAAGGAGCTTTCATGATATGGATCTGGGTAGCTGCCAGGAACAGTGGCTCATCCACATCCCCCAGTTCTGCTCTTCGGACCACTAAGAACATGTCACTTCCTTAACAGGTGCTCAGTACATGTTTGTAGAATGAGTGAGTTGATTTGCATCAGTACAAATTCCTCAACAAAAAGTCATAGGCTACGCAATCCCAAAAAAGCAGGTAAAATTGACATTATGTTTCCTAGCTTTACAGTAGATTTGAATGTGCATTCTGGTAGCTGAATAAGCCTCCTGCCATGCTATACACGTACTTGGTATTCATCACTGCCATCATAAAAGAACAATTAACATGCACACTTGCTCTGTGCCACTCACTTTTCCAAGCATATGATGTAAATGGTATTATTTAAACCTCACAAAAAGCCAATGGGCTGGGTATTACTGCTATGGTTGAGGAATTTGAGGCTCAGAGAAGTTAAGTAACTTGACCAAGGCCACACAGCTAGTAGGTACCAGAGTCAGGTTCAAACCTAGTTCTTTCGCCTGCATGGAATAAGAGATGAGGCAGCAGAGAAGACTTGTGCGGGATGGGTCTTGTGAGACAAATGTTCCCTCTGTAATCTGTATAGAGGTTGGTCCAGTTAGAGAGCTGACAGGGGAAGAGAGAGGTGCTGCTCACGGAAGCAGAAGCGGGCGCGGACATCATATTTCGGCAGGCCTTTCTTTGTCCCATGCCAGGCTCAGCCCTGGCATGATCACTCAGCTGACATGACTCTGTGTGTGTGTGTTGGGGAGTGGGGGGGGGGTAGATTAGGAGGGGCCGGGTTGGGCTGGCTTGGTTGGGATTCCCATGGAGACGCTGGTGATTCATTTGCCTTTCCCAGCCAGCGGACCTCTATCAGGGTGTGACTTATATAATAATAAAAGTCACAAAATGCCATCCAGGCAGGAGGGAAATGGGGAGGGGAGGGTGGCCAAGAAGTGACCCTCAGTCTTCTGCCAGACCCACATCTCATCCTGGGCCCAGCATCCCAGCCTCCCTAAAGCTCCTACCTGAGGCCCATCCCTAGCCCATGACTGGAAACCTTTCTTTACCTGGGGTGAAGCATGTTGGAAAAGGTCACTGATAAAACCTTCTGAACTCTTTCCCCTGGAAGTTTCCAGGACCTCTGCTGCCCTGGGCTGGCCCAGAGGTACGGCTACTCTAGCCTGGGTGGTGGGTATCTCTTCTAGGACTTTTGAGCGGTACATATAGGTAAATCAACCTGCATACCGTCAATTGGCACCCACTCTAAGTCTGGCAGGGCCCAGTGGCTGACTCAGGGTAGGTGCTCAATAATGGTCTGTTGCCTGACTGAGTTAATAAACAAGCCCGCAACTCCAAGTCCAGAGGAGAAAATAGAGGTGGCACATCCCGGCCCTCAAGGAACTTGAAACCTCATTCACTGTAATAACACAATTAACAGAACAATTAAGTGTTACATTGTGAGACTCTCCTTAGGTGCTCTAAGAATTTTAAATGGGGTCTGAGACTTAGGAAGGCTTCCTGGAGGAGGTGGACTCTAGTCAGCTCTGGTGGGGAGCCAGAAGGTGGGTCTGAGTGTGGAGGGGGTCAAGATGAACATAGTGAGGAATGAGCCCATGGTATGATCCTTTGAAGTGGGAAGGCCTTTAAATATCCAGCCTGAAGCCCACAGGCCGTAGCACAGTACCAGTGCTCGGTTATGGAGGCTCACACATGCCAGGAGCCCACTAAGCACAAGTGCATCCTTCTTATTAATCCTCACGCCAACCCTTGGCGGAGGTACTACTAGTGTGCTATTTTACAGATGAAGAAACTGAGGCTCTAACAGGCTCAATAAATTACCTGAAGCCACATGGATACAAAGGGGAGGAAGAACTGGACCTACCTCATCCAATACGGTAGCCGCTGGCCATGTGTGGCTATTGAGTGCTTGGAATGTGGCCAGATCCAACTGAGTTGTTCTGTAGGTGGAAAACAACATGCCAGATTTCAAGACTTAATTTGAAACAAACAACAAAAAAACACATCTCGTTTAATATCTTCTTTTTAGTACTTATCATGTGTTGAAATAATATTTTGGATATATCGGATGGAATTAAATATATTATTGAAATTAATTTCACCTGTTTCTTTTTACTTTTTAAATATAGCCACTAGAAAATTGTAAATTACATATGGGCTCACATAGTAATTCCACTGGACAATGTCTCTGCCGAGTGGCTGTCCAGCCTCAGCTGGAACTCCTCCAGAGATGGTGTCTTGGTTTGCTAGGGCTGCCATGACAAAGTACCACAAACTGGGCAGCTTAAACAGCAGAAATTTATTATCTCCTGGTTTTGGAGGCTAGAACTCTGAAATCAAGGTGGTGATGGGGTTGGTTCCTTCTGAGGCTGTGTGGAAGAATCTATTCTGTGCCTCTCGTCCATCTTTTGTGTTTTTTGGCTTCTACTGCTAAAAAGAGCTATTAGTGAGATGCTTTATATCACCCCAATCTCTGTGTTCATCTTTGCATGGTGTTCTGTGTGTGTGTGTGTGTGTGTGTGTGTCTAAATTTCTCCTCTTTATAGCGACACCCGTCATATTGGATTAGGAACCCACCAAATTCATAACTAATTACATCTGCAAGGAGTTTATTTCCAAATAAGCTCACATTCTGAGGTACTGGGGGTTAGGACTGCAACCTATGAATTTTGGGTACACACAATTCAACCCATAACAGATGGGGGGCTCCCTTCCTCTCTGGGAGCTCATTCTGTATTCGGATCTCCCTGAACGATCTTCCTCTTATGCCAGTCCGGAAATCCGCCTACGAGTTGGGACCAGGGACACCCATGTTTCTTTCCTTGGAGCTCAGGTGTGACTGGCCCCACCCTGGGCGAGGGAGAGGGAGGGATCTCTTACCGATAACCACCTGGGGAGCAGGAAGGAGAAAACTGATAAGGGAGGAAAGGTTAAAAATAACCCAAGGGCTGCCTAGATAACCTTTGCTCTTTGGAACTTTGATTTACAAACAGCACAGCCGGGAGGTCACCTGGGTCTTCTGTGCTATAAAGTCTCACGCTGACTTGGCTTTCTGCTCGGGAATTTCCAGTCCTGGGCTAGTGTGACCGTTGGTTGACAGGCCCGTTGCTTCTCTTTCTCTTTGCCCTGGCAGCCCTTTGACACCTTCCTGAGAGTGCGAGAGGTTCTGGCGAGGGCAGGGACTTAACCCTCTCCTTCCCTGTAAAAACAGGGGTCTGGCTTAGGAGGGCTGCACTGTCCTTCAGAGCAGCCAGGTAACTGGGACCCTGTTGGACCCCTTGCCCTAGTGTGACTTGGAAAGTTACAGGATTTCTTTGAGCCTCTGTTTTCTCATCTGCAAAATAGGAATAAGAAAGAAGGCTGTCCCACCTGCCCCGCCAGGTGATGGGAGGAGCAGGGAGGACTTCGATGGCAAAGGAGTCCCACCAGCACGTTAGTCCCCCTCAGGTGGTGCACAAACATAAAGTCTATTCAGGGTCAGGTGTTAGGTTCCCTGGGGCCGTTCACCTAAGGCGTGGTTCTCAGTGAGGCAGCACCAGCATCCCCTGGGTGCTTGCCGGAAATGCAGAGTCTCAGACCCCACCCCGACCTGCTGGACCAGAATCTGCATTTTTAAACAAGATCCCCAAGAGATGAGTGTGCTCATTAAAGTTTGAAAAGCACTGCTTCAGTGGACATGGCTTTGCCTGTCCTGGGTCCACTTCCCATTCTTCTGGTAAAAGTGATCTTATTTTCTTTGGGAGAACCACAGCCCCCAACTCTAGCCCTAAGTGCTCCAGTGGGGGCTAATCCACTCTCCAGATCCCCGAGCAGGTGCAAAAGCTCGTCCTGGCCAACCAGAATCTACCCTGGGACTTCGGCTGGACCTGCGGGGCAACAGGAGCTTGCTTTACGCAGCTGGTGCTCAGCTGAGGCACAGAAGCCTGGAGGTGGTCACCGCTAGGAGAATCTAAGGATGGAGCCCTCATGGTGAGGAGCAGAAGCGTGTGTGTGTGTGCGTATGTGTGTCTTGGCTTTTCAGTGCATATACGCCAACCACATAAGACCTGAGGAAGGGGTCTCATATGGTGTGATGATTCCTGCATGAGGTAGGTAGGGAGATGCCTGGCCAGGCAGGTGACAGATAAGTCTTCAAATCCCAAAGGACTGGAGCTTTAATGGTGGAATAACCAGCAGTGGGAGACATTTTGGCAGGTGGTCCCACTGTGATACCCCCTTCAAAGCATATCTGTGGCGCAGTGTCCCACTCCTGCCCTGTCTGGCTTCCTCTGCCCACCCCCCAGGCTTTTTGCTGGGAACTCTGGACTCATAAACCCAGGGCTTGGCCGGATCCACTTGGGCATTGCATTACTTGGGCATCTCCTGCTTCAGGCTGGAGGCCTCAGGAGCAAGGAAGCCATGGCCAGGGGCTGAGGACAGCAGCCAGGGCCAAAGGCCACTTGCTAAGGAAAAGCCAAGTTTCCATTTTTTAGACCTGTAAGCAGAGGGGGAAACTTGGAGGAAAGGCGTCACCTCAATGCACGTGCTGAGAGCCAGGTGCTCCTTCTTCCCAGCTTGGCCCAAACGGGGTTCCCCAGATAGTGACCAGCCTTCCCAGTTTGCCCAGGGCTGAAGGGGTTCCAGGATGCTGGCCCACCAGAATGAGCCTGGTTACCCTATTCCCTGAAGTTTCCAGAGCTCACACTGGGCCAGGCAGGGGGGTGGGGTGGGAGTGCTGGGTGCAGGGTCAGGGTCGGAATCCCCCTGCCTGGGGGAGGGTGGGGTCTGCTTCCCAGGGCTGCCTTCCTGGGAGCCCAGAGCACCCTCACCCCTGCAGGGCTTGGAGGGGGAGTGCCGACAGAGAGGGGAAGGAGAACACAGGTGTGAGTGTATAGGATGCACCTGTGTGCATGCAGCGTGCTCTCTCTCTCTCCCCCTCTAGTGTGTGTATGACATGTATGTGCACACACACATGCATGAGTGGCCAAATTAGAGGAAGGGCCCAATGCGAAGCTGCTGGGCATGAATCATGAGCGCTGTGAGAGTCGTCGTTGACCATGAGGGTGAGGGCTGAGCTGTGAGTGGCAGGTGGCCTGTGCAAGGGGAGGGCAGGCTGGGAGTCATCTTTGCATCTGCGGATCTGCTGTGTGTACCTCGTGGGTGGGAGTGAGTGGTCGGGAGGGAGGTATGAATGGAGACTTACCTGTCACCTATGGGAGCCTGCTTTGTGTCCATCCTGTGTCCATGTCAGCTGCAGGGTTGTAAGTAGGGAGTGGTGTTGTCTTCGTGAGCCTGTTTTGGGCACAGTTGGGTGCAAGGATGAGTGTTGGGCGTGTAAGCGGGTGAGCGATCTCTGCCTGTGGCACCCATGTGGGCTGGGCGGCGTGTGCCCACCGTGATGGGAGGTTCGGGGTCAAGTGTGAGCCCATTGAGGGGACGGGCAGAGCGTGTCCTTCCAGGGCCAGGCCAGGCATGTCTCCTCATTCTCTGCCTTGAAGGCTGCAGAGTTCCTGTCCCAGGGTTCAAACTGTACTCAGTTAATTCCCAGCTAATCCTTGTTAATACCCCCGCCTGGGGGAGTTTAACGTGCCCCTCTGGGCTTCCTCCCCATCAGCCCTTTCAGAGTTAAGGAAGCAGCAAACTGCTTGGTGGCACAAAGCCCCTGGGTCACATTTGCCACCTTTTTTCAGAAGGAAAATTGCTGGTGACACTTCCATCCTCCACTTCCAGAGAGCATTCAGCAAAGATGTGTCTTCACACCAAGGTCCGGGGCCTGGGAGCACCTGATGCTTCCTCAGCATTGTTGTCATAAATGTGGGGAATGTCAGAGTATGAGAGCCACGCAGCCCATAGGGAAGGAGGGAGGAAATGTCCCCGAGCCTTTGTGCTGCAGAGAGGAAGTGTGGCAGGGAGGAGGCAGGAGAGGCTGGGGGATGGAGGGGGTGGGCGAGAGGGGCTTCCTGTCCAGAAACAGGGTGACACAGCCCAGTCATGAGGCTCTAGCTCTAGCAAGGGTCTGAGACTAGGACCTGGCAAGGATGCACTCTGAGTCTAGGGGCTGGGGGAGAGGAAGAAGCCCCCAGGGGAGGGGGATCTATATGCTCTACCAGGAAGCCACAGCCAGAGAGGACAGTGGGGGGCTCCCAGATCCTCTCACCCTTGTGGGAGCTGTAAGGCTAGAATTAAAAGGCTCCACTAACTCAAGTGAGTGACTTAAGCTACTTTGGACTTTACCAGGTGTCTGGTAAACCCACCCCTGAATCTTTCATCTTCAGCCAGATTTGGACCCCAGCAGAGAAGGGGTCACACCCTTCTCTGCTGGGGAGGGGCTGGTGGCGGCTGACACTGGGGCAGACAGTGCTGTCTGGGCCATACCTCTTAAAACACAATAAAGCCCAGCATGCCAGACAGGGTTGCCTCCCCCAACACAGTTGCTGGGTTGCTGGGCACAGTGTTGCTGAATGACTTTCTCCTCCTAAATTCCGTTGAGGGAAACTGTGAGGAAATAAATTTCCTCTCAATACGCTGTGGATTGACTCAAGCTAGCTTCTCAGTGGTCCATAAAGTAATAGTAACATTTATTGGGTACTCGCTTTTGTGCCAAGTGCTATTAAGTAGATCTTAAAGAGAGAAACTATTAGCATCTCCATTTCTTAGAAGAGAGAAGGCAAGTAACTCTGCCAAGCTCGTGTATACTGGGAAATCCCAGGGCCAAGACTGGAACCCACACAGTTTACCAACAGAGCCCCAGCACAGGTGACCTTGCCTCTTGAGAAAAAGTCGTTTGTGAAATGGGTGGGAGGAGGAAAAAAGAGCCCCCAGGAAGCTGAGCCGCAGGCAGGTGTCCTTGGGAGACTTGAGCCCCAGGGTGGACTCCCTGAGACAGCACAGCCAGGATTTTGGAAAAGCCAAGTGCAGCAGGGGAGCTCCTAGAGCCAGGCTTGGCTTGGCCTGTGGAGATAGGGCCACAGGACAGGAGACCAAGGAAGGATCAAAGGCCTGTGGGATGAGGGCTTGGGCCTGGAGCAGCAGCTGTCAGCAGAGCTAGACCAGGCCGACCTCCCTGCATCCTGTCACTGGTAACCCCCAGGTCCCTCATTCTGTAGGCAAACCCAGTGTTCCAACCAGCTGCAGAGCCTGTGCTAGGCTAGAGAGCGTGCAGAGGCTGGGGGGCCCTAAGAGCTGCGATCTCCCAGACAGGTCTTTGGAGGAAGTGCTGGCAATTCCTTGGGTGATGGTGGAGAAAAAGAACCCAGTACCATTTTTCACTTAATGATCTCCTGAGATTCTGCCATATTAGTGCACAAGGAGCCTCCTCATGCTTTTCACAGCTGCAGAGTATTCGGGTGTGTGGACATCCCATCGTTTATGTAGCCAGTCCCATACTAGTGGACATTTATGTTGTTTCCTGTCACCTGCTATTATAAAGAATACAGCTGTTGGCCAACAGGAAGCTGTGCAAAAAAAAAAAAAAAAAAGAACGCAGCTGTGGGTGTATCTGTAGATTAAATTTCTGGAAATAGCATTACCAAATCAGAGAGTACGAGCCTTTGTCAGTTTACTAGATGTTGCTACCTAGCCCTCCCTAGGGTTGTACCAATTCCTCCCCCTGCCCCCGTAGCATTAGCCAACATTTTGGTCTTTCCCAAACTGACAGGTGAAATATGGTGTCTCAGAGTAGCTTTAATTTTCATTTCTCTTATTAGGAAGTGGAAGAATGCCTTTCTGCATTTAGGAGCCAATGGTATTTTGTATGGGGTTGCCATCTGTCCCTTCAAGGAATTTTCTTATTTAACCTGCCTAAGTACTGGGTGAGAGCCGTCAGCATTGTCATAAGCCCCTGTAAACTATTTGAATTAGAATTCTGTTTTCCCAAGGACAAGGTGAACACTTAAAGTAAGAACACTTAAAGTAAGTAAAGCTTAAAGTAACACTTAAAGTGAGCTTGCTTTTCAGTGAAGAAACTGAGGCACTGACTGGACCATCAGAACTGGGGTCCTTTCGCCCGTCCCTCCATCTCATCCTTGGGTTTCTCATCTAGAGAAGGCTGGACTGATGTGACCCTCAGAGTCAGTCCAGTGCAGCTCACCGGGTCTCAGCCTTTGGGGTCTCAGCGCTCTTGTGTGAGTGACCCATGTGAGGGGAGTTGCAAGCCACCTCGTCTTTTCAGCTGCTGATTGTTAAGGTGCCATGTTTTTGGATAAGGAGGGTGGGTTCAAGGTCACCCAGCAGCAAGGAGGGTTACGCATTCACATCACCACATACTTTCCTGCCTGAGAGAAAAAACAACACTGTCCGGGAGAGAGAAGGTCTAGTTATTTGACAATGTACTAATCAGGTTCTCTCTCTGGCCCTTGCCTCCCTATTCACAAAATGGCAGCATGGGGCAAGGGAGTTGAGCCTTCCTGCTTTGAAATGTGTCTTTCTTTCCCTCAAATGGGCCATGCACCTTCCCACCCCAGGGCCCTTGCACTTGCTTTTCCCTCTGCCTGGACATCTCTTCCCGGATCCTCACACGCTGACTGACCCCTTCTCATCGTTCTGGTTGCATCCTGAATGCCTTCTCCCCAGAGACGTCTCCTGGGGCTCTGGCTAAAGTCTGTCTTACTCGCTTCGTCCCAGTTGAGTTCTGTCACCACAGTCACCTGCTGGAATCACCTGCTTACTGATTTGCTTCTATGTTTAGGGTCTGTCCTCCCCGGTGAAGGCAGGGCCTTGTCTGTGTTGCTCATCATCTTGTCCCATGCCTGGCGCAGAGAAGGGCGACTAAGATAAGTACAGGAGCGGCTGGGAGGGCTGCAGGCGTGCAGGGGAGTGGGCTGCGCCTGTGCATCGTGGACCTGGGCGGGCGAGGTGGCTGTTCTTCAGGAGGGATGCGGGGAGCAGCCAGACCAGGGGAAGTGATTAAGTGTGATGACGCCCACAGCCCGGCGCTCGGGGCTTCTCTACCCCAGCCAGTCAAACCTCAGGACCTGGAGTGCCTCTTTATACTCTTCCCGAGGACCATAGGCTCATCTAACAGCAAAGGAAGCGGTTTTTTAAAAATTGTGTCTTTTGGTGTCCAATCCCAAGGGATCCTTCAGTTTCTAGTCTGGGGACAGTCAAGGGAGGACATCCCCCCACTGTCCCCTGCAGGTCACCCAGAGGGCCTTTTCCATTCCCTCCCTCATCCCACCTAGACGTCTCTCAGGATGGCATGATGGTGAGTCCTGTCTCCTGGCAGCAGGATCATTAACTGTGAGGTTCATCACTGGCGACATGACTGAGCTCTGTGCTTCAAGCTATTGTGGGAAGGGTCACAGGAGGTGCAAGAGGTCTTGAGGGCCATGCATCTTGGACTTTCCTTCCTACCCCACTGTCCAGGGCTGGATACAGAGACAGTCACTCATGTAGTCCTCTTTACTGCCCTGCGTGCCCCTCAATTTGTCATGCTTGCCACCCTACCACCAGATTACTCTCCCCAAGACATGCCAGGATCACTTTTCTCTCCTGCCTGAAACCTCCACTGGAGTGTCTGTTGCAGGGTGGTGTAGAATAGGAAAGATCATTTAGAGTAGGGTTTCTCACCCTCAGCACCATTGACTTGCTGTGGGGGACTGTCCTGTGCCCTGTGGGATGTTTAGCAGCATCCGTGGCCTCCATCTACTAGGTGCCAATAGTACCCTTCCCCCCAGTTGTGACAAACAAAAATGTCTCCAAACATGGCCTTGAGGCAAATTGTCTGGTTGCGAACCAAATCCACTGGGATATACTTGGAATTCTATGCAGCCATTTAGAATGATGAATAATAATAAAAGTAATTACACTAACACTTATGGAGGGCACACCACGTACCAGGCTCAGTGCTGAGTGCTCTACACGTAACAACTTCTTTAGTCCTCACAGCATGCCCATTTTACATGTGAGGAGATTGAGGCACAGAGTTTAACTTGCCCAAGGTCCCATAGCTCGTAAGATGCTCATGACATCTTGTTAAGAGAACAAAGCAGGCAAGAAAATGGTACTTATAACATGATTTCATTTTGTATTTAAAAACACACACCTACGCCCACCCACTCACATGTACACATATACGTATCACAAAATATAGGTGTTATCAGTGGTTCTTTCTACGTTGTGAGATTGCAGATGAATTTTATTTTACTTTTGTTTTCCTGTAATTACCTTAAAAAAATTGAATATATGCTATTTGTACAACAAGAAAAAAACACGGTTTCAGCTCCAGTATTGGAGGCAAGGGATCTTTCTTTAGCCCCGTGTTAAGTCTGGGGTGACAGGTCAGGATGGCAGCACTGACCTGAGACCAACACTGAGGGCCTTCCTTGTCTGAAGTGGGAGGTGGGAATAGACTCCACTAAAGACCAATGGGGCACCTCCCCAATAGCCTCTGGGGAACCCATAGTTTTCACCCCTTTCCAGAAGGTGGTGTGGACCAGGGGTTGCTGTAGACACCAGCTGTTGCACACTTTTCCCAATGATTGGCTCTAGAAAATGTGTAAGCCTTCAAACCTGGCTGACCTGTCCTCTTGAGACAGCTCGTAGGAAGTATGAAGATTTTCCAGGCAGCACCAGCACGTCAGGGAGTGGGGCAGGCACAGAGAGCAGCACAAAAATGATGATCCTGATTCGAACAACTTTTTATTGATACATAATATTTGTACATATTTATGGGGTACATGTGATATTTTGTTACGTGCACAGAATGTGTAATGATCAAGTCAGGGTATTTGGGGTATCCATCACCTCCAGTATTTGTCATTTCTATGTGTTGGGAACATTTCAAGCCTTCTCTTCTAGCTATTTTGAAATACATAACACATGGTTGTTATTGAACATTGGAACTTATTCCTTCTATCTAACTGTATGTTTCTACCCATTGACCAACCTCTCTTCATCCCCCCCACCCCCAGCACACCCTCTTCCCAGCCTCTGGTAACTGTCATTCTATTCTCTACCACTATAAGATTAACTTTTTCGGCTCCCACATATTAAGATAACGGAGAACATGCAATATTTGTCTTTCTGGGCCTGGTTTATTTCACTTAATATTATGACCTCCAGTTCTATCCATGTTGCTACAAATGACAGGTTTTCGTTCTTTTTTATGGCCAAATAGTATTCCAGCGTGTGTATATGCCATATTTTCTTCATTCCTTCATGCACTGATGGACACTTAAGTTGATTCCATAACTTTGTTATTGTGAATAGCACTACAATAACCATGGGGGGGTGCAGGTATGCCTTTGATATACTGATTTTTTTTTCCTTTGAGTAAATATCCAGCAGTGGGATTGCTGGCTTATGTAGTAGTTCTATGATTATAATAGTTTTTTGAGAAATCTCCATACTGTCAAACAATTTTTAATAACACCCAATGTGATCATTTTATGAGTAAATGATGTTATAAATAGCATATCTTACTGTTCCTAAAATAACCAAGCGACTGTACATTTGTAAGGGGAGTTTTGAAATATAAAATGATTCTTTTTAAGGCTAGAAAAAATAAGTCCAAACATTAACAGTAGCAGAATATAAGCTAAAGGAGAAACAGACTTTAGAACCAGACACATCTGAGGGGAGCCCAACTGTACTTGAACTAGGCCTTCGCTGAGTAGCTCAGTTTCCTAAGGGGGCCATATGGGTAGGAAGGACTAGGGGAAGCCTGAAGGGGGTGTTGGGGGACTATGAAGCCCAATTCCTGGCACAAGGTTTGCACCCAAGGAATGGCAACTGTTGTTAACACAGGATGGTGGGCTTGTGGTTTGTATTTTCCCTTTATTCCTTGGTCAGTTTGCTATAGGTATGTTATTTTTAGAATCAGAAGAAAAAAGAAACCAAAACTCTCATGAAACAAAAGAAAAGTGATGAGTGATTTACAAGCAGAGAAACAGATGCTCTTTAGAAACTGTGGCTCTGGGGCCCGGAATTTAACCTGCAGTTCAGGAGGGGAGAGAGGCAGGTGGGTGCACCCACAAGCTTCCTAACTGAGAACTTCCTGCCTTTGAGCCCACCCACCAGTCCCGGGTTACCCGGGTTACAGATCTCAGGGAAAGCCCTGAGATCACAGCCCCCACCACATGCACGCCCACTCCCAGTTGGGAGGCCTGCGGCCCGGATTGGGGCTTGCCAGAGCCCCCTCCTCTCGCCCACCCTTTGCCACCTGCTCTGGTCGGCTGTGCCCTGGGCTGGGGCAGCCTGAGCGCAGGTGGTATCAGGCGAGGAACAAGAGCCGAGGACCACAGAATCTGTCTTTGGATCCACGTGTCTCTGCCCCATCTTCCTTTTTCTTTTTCCGTCCGTGTTTCTTTTTTTCTTTTTCATTTTACATGTTTAAAAGTCATTCCCTCATTCTACAAACAAATAAATTGAACTTCATCAAAATTTAAAACTTCATGAATTAAAGCAGCTGTCCCCACCCTTTATGGCACCAGGGACCAGTTTCGTGGAAGACAATTTTTCCATGGACCGGGGTGGGCGGGTGGGGCTCACAGTTCAGGCGGTGATGTGAGGCCCATTTCCTAACAGGCCACAGACCGGGACCAGGCCTCGGCCCGGAGGTTGGTGACCGTGGTATTAAAGGACACTGTGAACAGAGTAAAAATGCCACCCACAGAATGGGAGAAAATATTTCCAAATCATACATCTGCTAAAGGATTAATCCAGGATATATAAAAAACCCTTAAAACTCAACAAAAACAAAACAAATAACCCAATTCAAAAATGGGCAAAAGGCTTGAATAGACATTTTTCTATGGGAGAACCTTGAAAACATGCTAAGTGAAATAAGCCAGACACAAAAGGACAGACATTATATATATGATCCCACCTATATGAGTATCTAGAATAGTCAAATTAATAGAGACAGAAAGTGGAATAGTAGTTACCAGAGGCCGGGGGGGAGGAGAGAACAGGGAGTTATTGTTTAATGAGTCCTGAGTTTCAGTTTGGGATGATGAAAAAGTTCTGGAGATGGACAGTCGTGATGGTTGCACAGCATTGTGAATGTACTTATTGCCACTGAATTGCACGCTTAAAAATGGTTAAAATGGTAAATGTTATGTTATATATAGTTTACCACAATAAAAATTAATGGAAAGACCATTATATCTTCTAGTGCAAACCCCTCATTCTGCAAAGAAATAAACTGGCATCTTAATCTTAGACTTCCAAACCTCCAGAACTGTGAGCAATAGATTTCTGTTGTTTATAAATTACCCAGTCTAAGGCGCTTTGTTGTAGTAGGCTGAACGGACTAAAGCAGACACTTAACACTGTTTTCACTATTTGGCTCTTATAGACAATTCAGCATAAATGCTTCTTTGTGCACGTGTAGAAGTGTTTCTTTCGTAAAACTTTCATTTACGTATTAAGGATACAAGGGCACCTGAATGAATGTCAACAGAATAGTTGCCATTTATTGACACCCGGGGAAGCCTCCTTGAATGTTGAGCAGATGAAGACACGCATGGGTGTGTGGAGCCCTACGGCAGCTGTTAGCACTTGGCCCCCAGAATTGTCCACACCCCTGTCTGCTCACCCCTGCCTGCCTACTGCCCCTGCGCTGGGCCCCAGCAGGAAAGAGGGGGTGTCAGACACAACCAGTCCCCACAGTCTCATCCTCCATGTCCCTCTACTCTGTACCTGGAGGGGGACCTCTTGCCTGGACCTCCTAGGCCCCCTGCCTTGAGACATTCCCCATCCCCAGACATCTGACCAGAACCCCCCAGGACTTTGGCACTCAGCCGGGCTCATACTCTCCCTAGCTCTGATCCCGCACGGGACCTCCCAGAACGCTTCTCCTCCTTGCCTTAGTACTTATTTTCCTTTTTAAAGTTTGAATGGCAGTTATCCCGTTTGATAATGCTGCTATGTGAGTTCAATAGAGATGAAGTTGAGGCTCAGAGAGGTCACGTGAGTCGCCCAGGTCCCTGGCTGTGAGTAGCACAGCAGCAGCCATACACAAGTCTCTGCAGCCCGGGGCCCCTGCTCTCCCTGTGGTATTCCAGGCAGCTCCCAGATAAACCGGAAAGAGGCTCACTTGTTATCAAATGGGAGTTGCACAGAATCTAGAGCTGGGAGGAACATTTGTTTCCTGACACCAGCTCTGCCCCCAGAACTGTGCAGAATACACCCAAACCCCTGCCACAGTGCAGTAGGCTCAAGTGTCTGAGCGGCTGAGACTTTGGTTATGCAGGTGCTGTAGCCTCTCTCATGCCCAGGTTCACTGGGGGTCCGTCTTGACTTCTCCACCCTGCAGCCATCTCCCTAAGAGTGGGATCCTCTCTGAGGCTTCTGTGGCCTCCCACAAGCCCCCCAGCATGGAACAGGTGCTGAGTGAACATCTGTTTTACTCCTGTTTCAGCCCCTTACCCATACACCCTTCAGCTGTTATCTCAAGCAAAATGGGGCCAAGGAAAAGGAGAAAAACGGCTCCTTTTGTAACACTCAAAGCTCTAGTCATCCTACCAACAGCATCTACCATTGATGGGGGCCTTGGTTTGTGCCAAGTACTGTGCTAATAGTCACTGCCTCATTTCCTTCTCATGTCAACTCTATGAAGGAGGAACTGGTATCGTGTCCATGTTGCAGATGAGCATGTTGAGACTTGACAGTGTAAGTAACTTGCCCAGGTTAATGCAGCTAAAGTATGGCAGTCTGAGACCAACACGCTGACTCGTGGCCATCACATTTGACAGTGTTTCAGCCAGGGTCCGGCAGGGAATGGAGCACACCCAAATTGGGTAATGGAGGAGAGTGAAGGAAGGGACTCTGCACACAGGAGTAAGCAGAGCCTAGGAAAGCCCAAATGGAGAATACGATACCCCTGGCTAGTACCAGCCACCCAGACAGCACCCCTGGGCCCAAACCTGAGACCAGAGGGCTACGTGGAGAGGCTCCCCAACAGGAGCAGTGCCTTCAGTGGAGAGACATGGGCAGCAACTCTGCAAGGAGGGAATAAATATCCCCAATGTGCTCACATCCCTCTACTGTCCACTCTCCAGCCAGTGACACACTGGCCAGATCCAGCTGGAAGCCAGAGATCAAAGGAGTCCAATGATGTAGCCCACCGAGGTCAGCTTGTGGGCACAGAGGAGGTAGAGAGTGGAGGCCTGGGTGGTGGCAAACAGAAGGTCCCCAGGACCCTAGCCAAGGTAGGATCATCAGATTTACTATATGTGGCCACAAGCGCAGTGTGTTTTGGTATCTATGTGGCACAAACAGAGAGAGAAAGAGAGATTTTCGTCTTCTCTTTAAAATTCAACCAGGGCTGCATCAACCCTGGCTCAAAAGCAACCATTTCTCCTTCCCATCACCCCCACCAAGAGAAAAAAAGAGAAAGAAGAAAAGAGAATAGGCAGAGAGGGAAGGCGGAGTGTGGGCGGAGCCCTTCCCTAGGCAGCCTGGCAGTATATTCCAGAATTCAGACCTCTGAGCTCAACCCCTACTTCCCAGGAAAGGACCCACCGTGGGCCTCCACATATAAATAATCTAGAAATGCAGGTAGTTTGAGAAGGAAGAATCTGAAAGGAGACCACAAAGGCTCCCTGGAGAGCTTGGGTCCCCAGTCTTGATGCATTTATCAAGCTCCCACCGCAAGCCCTGCATTGTGCCCTTGAGCAGGGCACGGATTTGAACCAGACCCAGGCCCTGTGCCAACTTGGCCACAGTCTAATAGGGAACTCGGCCTATAAAACGTAGATTACAGAACAGTGTGGCAAATGCACTAGTGGAAATGGGGGCACATACAACTCAACAATTTAAAAAAGCCCAATTAAAAATGGTGCAAAGGATTTGAATACACATTTCTCCAAAGAAGATAAACAAATGGCCAATAAGTACATTAAAAGATGTTCAACATCATTAGTCATTACAGAAATGCAAATCCAAACCACAATGAGATATCACTTCCCACCCACTAAGATGGCTCTAATCAAAAAGACAGAGAATAAAACAAGTGTTGGGAAGGGTTTGGGGAATTGGAACCCTCATACACTGCTGGTGTGCATGTAAAATGGTGCAATGTTTTGGAAAATAGTTCGGTAATTTCTCAAAAGTTTAAACATAGAGTTTTCATGTGACCCAGCAATTCCATTCCTAGGTATAGACCCAGAAGAACTGAAAACATATGTCTACACAAAAACCTGTAAACAAATGTTCTTAGCAGCAGGATTCAAAATAGCCCCAAAGTAGAAACAGCCAACTGTCCATCAACTGATGAATGGATAAATAAAACATGTAATATCCGTATAATATAATATTATTTATCTATTAAAATGAATGGAGTACATTCAATTGATAATAGTAAAGCTATTTTGAGTGGTTTTTCTTGTTTCCACAAGGGCAAATATAAAGCAGTTAATTTTTTAAAAAAATGAAAGTTAAAAAAAAGAAATAAAAGTTACAAATAAGTGAAAGTTCTAAAAAGAAACAAAACCCAAGACTTTAAATTAAAAATGTATTCTTTTTTTCCTTCATAACAGAAAAAATACGAGGTTTGATATATTTAAAATATCTACTTCTTCAATTTCTATGTTCACATAGAAACGTCAACTTTCCATGTGAATTCTGGATTCTTTTTATTATACTTCCAGTTTATTAAATAACACACACACAGGCAAATAAATGAGAGCACCGGGAATATCAGAGGATTATCTGTAAAGATGCCTTTTTATTCTTTTGACTTAAATCTTTCATTTAAATCCTTCATTCTGATGGGATTAGGTGAGGTTGATAACTGTACTGAGAATTTGTTATTCTTCCTATTCCTTTGATGACCAAAGAGGTACATCTTATCAGCCCTAGAAATTGCAGTCCTTTCAAAAAACTTTGAAGTTTCCTTTTCCTGCCTTCTTCTATCATTTCCTGCCCATAAGTTCCAAGAAAAGGTGGGTACCGAAACACATGGAAAAATGTGATGCTGAACTAATATTTATAAAAACAAGGGCATGTGTTCAAAATCGATTCTGGTCTTTGGAGATTATAAATATGTTCTGTGAATTTCTATTGTAATACTTACCTATAATTTTACCAATATTTATGTACAGAGAAAAAAACCATATGGAAACTGATTGAATCATCATTTCAGTAGGAAAGGATTTAAAAAGTGTGAAATGGATGCAAAATTCATTTAAACTTGATATTTTATTTGTTTACAAAAATAAGATGAGTAATTACGAGAGTAATTCATTTTGAATACGAAGTTTTTTTATGTTGTAGTAACTAGCTTACTATTAAAAATAGATTGGTCAAGTAATAAAATATATTGTTATCTAAAAAAAAAGAATGAAATACTGTTACATATTATAGCGTGGATGAACCTTGAAAACATTATGCCAAGTGAAAGCAATTAGACACAAAAGGCCACATGTTGAATGATTGTGTTTATATGAAATGTCCAAAACAAGCAAATATATAGAGAGGGAAAGTAGCTTAGTGGTTGCCAGGGATTGGGGGCAGAGGAGAAAGGGGAGTGACTGCTAATGGATGTGGGTTTATTTTTTATTATTGTTTTCTTTTAGAGACAGGGTCTCACTCTGTTGCCCAGCCTAGAGTGCAGTGGCACCATCATAGCTCACTATAACCTCAAATTCCTGGGCTTCAGCAATCCTGCTGCCTCAGCCTCCCCAGTTGCTGGGACTACAGGTGCGCCACCACACCTGGATAATTTTTCCTATTTTTTGTAGAGATGGGGTCTCACTATGTTGCCCAGGCTTGTCTTTAACTCCTGGCCTCAAGCAATCCTTCTGTCTCGGCCTCCCAAAGTTCTGGGATTACAAGCATGAGCCACTGCACCCAGCCAGATGTAGGTTTATTTGGGGGCCGATAAAAATGTTCTGGAATTAAACAGTGGTGATGGTTGCACAATTTTGTGAATGTGCTAAAAACACTGAACTGTACGCTTCAAAAGGGTGAATGTTATGGTATGTACATTATATCTCAATAAAAAGAAAGAACTATGTAATAAGATAGAAGTAAGTAGCACACAGAGAGGGAAAGGGGTGTGGACAGTTATGCCTCTGTGGGGCAGTTTCCTAGAGAAAAGGTACCATCTGACCTGGTTTTAAAGGGCCAACGGGGGTCAGCAAACAGACTGTGGGGAGGAAGGACATTCTAGGCAGGGGGGACAGCACATGCAAAGGCCCTGCAAGAAGATAGGAAATAGGGTGGTATGCTCTGGTCATATTTTGTAAGTGAAATTCACTTCTGACTCTGAGCCCCATTCCCCTAGGCTGCAGAAAATGTCGCCCCATCATTCCCGGCATTTCTAGGTTTGTGAGATGTTCCAAGATCCTCACAGCACCCAGACATGGCTGTCGTCCCTGTCTTTGTCTCTTCCCTGTCTCTCTGCCGTGGTCTTTGTCAAGGCCAGGAAGCCAGTGCTGATGATTCTGAAAGTGTATGTGCCATGGGGGCCACTCCTCCCTGCATTTGGGTCTCCACACACCCTGCCAGGAAGCAGGGCTGGGGATCGGCTGCTGGGGGCCTCCCCCACTCCTGCTCAGGGCAGGAGATGCCCGAGAACCTGCTCCCCCTGCTCTCCTGGGGCATTTTGGTCATCGCAGTAAATCTCTGTTTATCTCCTCTACAAACTTCCTAAGTTGCCCTTGATCTCTGAGCAAAACCCACCAGACTTTCAGACTACTTCTGCTTCAATGGGAGAAAGGAAAAGGAGCTAACACATAGAAAAAAAAAGAAAAATTAGTGTTCTAGAATATCCAGCCTGATAAGTGACCACAGAATCCGTTGCAATGGGCTCAGTACAGGACCAGAGGTCACAGGGCAACGGTCCTGTTCGAGGATCCCTCTGAAGAGCACAGGTTCAAGCCCGCTCCGCCCTTCAGTTTTGTGACCCTCAATAACTGAGTCTCTTACAAGCTGGTGCAGGGGGCTCTGTCCTCTGCAGGTTTCTGCCCCCGAGGCATTCAGTCCTTCAGCATGAGTGTCCCTAGGACCTCCACCCCACCCCCTAGGTAGGACATGGAACTGGGGCGGGGGTGCCAAAACTGAGGCCATGAGGGCAGAGGCAGGAAAGTGGGTCCAAACACACTATGAAGACAAGGTGGGAGCTCAGAAGCAGGAATGTTTAGCCTCCCAAGTTCAAGAGAGCCGAGAGGACAGCCAGGATCAGCAGGTTAAAATTGACAAGCAGGAGACTGGCCTGGTTACCTTTCCCTTTGTTTGGGTGGGTGGCCAGAACCATTGAAAGGGTCAGCGGTGGCAGGGACCAGGGGTGGTGAGCCTGAAGAATGGACAACTGGAAATTCCAGGTGGCAGTGGGCTGTGGGGTCAGGCTGAGCAAGGGTCCTGGGCCCACTGGGCACTCTGGCTCCCAGGCTGTTCCCACATGCTTGCTATGGGGCATGGGGGGCAGAAAGAACAAGGACCCGGAGGTGAAAACAGTTGCTGGGTCAGCTGGCCTCGGTGGGTCACCAACTTCACTTTGTGGAGAGGATGTTTATTTAAGGAAAATCACTATGTTTACTCAAAGCTTTGGGCTGCAGCCCTCAGGGGTGGAATTATCAGTGAAAGCTGGGCCATTAATCAGTTGTGGGGCCTGGTGACAGTAGTTCTTCCCTTCCGGAGAGTGGGAGGGACAGAGGAGGGACAGAAGGAGGGAGGGAGAGAAGGAGCTGGCCCCAGCCCCAGCCAGTGTGGGAATGACTCTGATCCCAAGAGCAGGAAGGTCACACGGGAAGTGGCCTTGAGGTGGCGCCGGGGCGGGAGGGGAGTGGAGGGTGGCGTTTCCATGGCATAGCGGTCATGGGACAAAGCCGGACGGAAATCACACTCCGGGATGCTCCCTGGCCAAGGCCGGGTTGCCCAGGGAGGAAGGACAAACTTCCTGGATGGACACCCAGACGCCGAGCCCTGGGGAAGAAGGCAGGGTGGGGGCCGTGGTATCGCTGGGGCAGTGGGGCATCTCAACAAAGCCAGAACAGAGCTGCCCTCAGGGGCGCGTGCTGGGTGTGGCGCACTTCCCACTGGCCTCTCCTTGCTTAGCCAGCCCAGCTGGGTGAAGGGTGGGGTGTCTGCCTGCCCCCTGGGTGGCAGGCCGGGCAGGCCAGGTAGGGGCAGTCCTGACAGCAGTGCTTGGTGAGCAATGCCCAGGCTTGAGGCCTGCACGGGAGGAACCGCAGGGCTGGGAGTGCAGCTGGTCCAGAGAAAGCGCTGATGCAGGAGGGAGATGCTCAGCACGTGCACCCCAGGCCCGTGGGCAGCTGGGAGGCCTCTTTCTGGTGGGCGCCGGGCGTCTGGACCATTGTTCGGAGACAACCACCCTGTGTGAGCTCAAGGAGTGGTGAGTGAGCGGGTGCATGAAGAAGCAAATGAATGAATGGGTGCTCTCCTGCAGTGATGGCATCAGTAGGACCTTCCTCATCACAGTGTTGGCAAGAATGAAATTACAGGCAACGCACCAGGCCCCGGCACACGAGGTGCTCAGTAAACACTGCGGTCTGCGGACACAGTCAGCCTTGTCGCAGCTGGGCTTTCTCCCGCTCACACGGTCTTCTCCCTCCCTCCACACAGGCCTGGAGAACCACCACTTACCGGAACTTCCAACTTGCTGTCCTGGACTCACAGGGCCTAGGGGCCCCTTTTCACCACTTGCTAGCTGTGCGATCTTGGGCTACCTACTTAAGCTCCCTGCGCCTCCGTTTCCTCATTTGCAAAATGAAGATGATAATGGTATCTTATCAAATTGTGAGGATAAAATGAGTTAAAACGTGCGAAATGCTTAGTACAGAGCAAGTGTGAAATGAAGGTTACCATTGTGGGCTGTGAGGGTGTGATGGGGCATTGCCCATGCTCTCGCTTCAAGGCGAGGTTGCCCTGTCTGCGGATCTGGCAGAGCCGGGCGGTGGGCTCTTTCCCCTGTGGGATCTAGAGCGCAGGAAGCAGTGCTCTGGGCTGGCCGGGGAGGGGAGCACAGAGCTGCAGCCACCCTCCCGAATCCAGGTCTGCCCCTCAATCCTTCCCTGCCTCCTTGGCAGATCCCACAAAGCTGTAGCATTATAAGAATACAAAAAGGCAATTTAAAAACCTACCTGGCCCTTCTGTGCTATCTGAAAAACATGTAAACCACATGAAATGGGGCCAAGCATCCAGTCACGTGTCCTTTGAGAGAAAAGAGCCCTGGAAACTGCGCCTTTTAAGCGAAGGGGCAGGTTTCAAGGAGCCTTCGTGGGGGCGGTGGTGATGGGCAGGTGGCAGGTAGGAGGAGGTGGTGGAGGGAGGGGGGTTTCCTGAGGAAGGGGCCTTGGGGTGATTTCCCAGGAGGGCTTTGCAGAACGAAGCTGCCCTGGGATCCAAGTCACGCTTTTCCCTGTCACTGCAAGGCTGCCCTGTGTCCCTGCTGCAGGACTGGGTGTGGCCACCAGGATGGCTGGCCAGTCCTGGTCCACTGGCTTCTCCTCCTCCCCTTCCTTTACCCAAGTTGATGGAACACCTTCTTCTGCCCGCTCTGGGAGCCCACGGCGCTAGGCAAACCTGGCTGCGGGTCATTACTGCTCACAAGGGCATTTCTTGTCCATTGCCACCTTGGACCCTCAATCCATGGGTGGACCCTTCCTGGCCCGGGCCCTGCCGTCACTGGCACTCTGGACTCCGGGGGTTGAGATATTGGAAGTTCCCACACGTTCATTCTCAACTCTGGGTCTCTTTGTGGGCCGGCCCCTCAGCCTGGAATGAATGCCTCTGTCCCTTGTCCACTGACCGACTCCTCCTCATCCCTCAAAACTTAGACCAACGTCACCACCTCTGGGGGTGGCCAGAGCTTCCTACTCTCTGCTCCTGAGCTCCCTACTCCCGTCTTGATTGCAGGACTCATCACATGACTGTAGATGAGGAGCCTATGTTAGATCCGATTCTCCCACAGACAGCCTGCGGGAGGACTTGGGTGCAGGCAGGCCATGTGGAAGGTGATCCTGGGAGAAAGTGCTGGGGAAAGTGAGGCAGGAGAGGAGGAAAAGCCTATAGAGGGGTGTGGTATCAAGGTGGGCCTGTGGGAAACGGGGGCTCAGCTCCCCTGGAAGCCCCTGGGAAGTGTTCAGAAGGCCGGCCACAGTCGTCTGCCCAGAGGAAGGCCCCTGTGCCCCCCTGGGGCATGTTGCCCTGCGGGAGGGATTTCTGCACACCCTGGCCCAGACTTTCTGGTGGACCTAGCAGGCCCTGCAGAGTGGGAGAAAGCCCTGGGGCAGGAACTAGGCAGGCAAGGTGGGGTGCTGCCAGGCTCACCTGCCACTGTCCCTGCAGCTCTGGCTGAGACCAGTGGGTCCAGGGGTATGGTACAGCCCCAGAGGCATCCCTATAGAACCCCTGGGAGGTGGGAACCAGGGTTCTACTAGTCTTTGTGTTCCTGACAAGTGCTTAAAAAATTTCAACTGACCTGGAAACCAGGGGACAGAGAGCCTAAGTGACCCAGCAATGGTTGGGGTATCCAGCTGAGAACTCCAGACTCCCGACTTTCCCTCCAGTGGGGCTCAGAGGGTTTCCTCCCTGCGACTCACCCCTCTCCCTGCAGCTACTTCTCAGCTTGGACAGTCTTCCAAAACTAGACTCTGCTGAGCGAAGGGCTGGGCCTTTCCAGGGATCAGACACGAGGGCATTGGCCTGAGTCTCTGGGCAGAGTGTGCTGCTTTCAGAGAACGTGAGGGCAGCCTCCAGCTTCCCCAGCCAGCATTTCTGCTCCAGCCCCAAGGCACCTGCAGCTCACACAACCCTCCCTTCCTCCTTTATCCAGTCAATCATGCCTCTACCTATGGAAGAAAGGAACTTAAAGGAATTTCAGACCCCAGGAACTGATGGGGACAGCATTTAGGGGTGGGTAGGGGGTAGATGGACCATTCACAAGTCCTTTGAACTCACACCACCATAGTGTCTATTAGTTATAAGGATGACAGCTAGAATTTATTGAGTCCTTACTATGTGCCAGGAACCAAGCTAGGGCTTATAGGTAAGATCTCATTAAATCCTCACAAAAATCCACTGGGATGGGAGGTCGTAACCCAAGAAAAGCTCAAAGAAAGTTGACTCTGAGGTGCCTCTGTGTGCAGGGTTTCCCTCCCTCCCTCCATTTCCTATTGAAACAAAACTCTTTTTCCCTTAAAGTGTCTTCATGGCTAAACAAGAATGGTCGGGAGCAAAGGGCTTTCTCAACTGAGAAAGGACTCAGAGACAAGATGTCAAAGAGCTGATGCAAAAACTCTCTTGTCCACTGGAACTACCAAGCAAAGACCCCACATGTCATTTTCTCCTCCCTCAAGCTGGGGACCTAGAGGTCTGGTCCTAGTCCCAACTCTGTCATTGGCTAGTTGTGTGAATGTGGGTTTGGTTCCTAAGCTCTCCTCTCTTAGCTCAGGAACTGAAGCTGTGCTCATAAGGACAGCGCACCTCCCATTCATGGAACGTGTGCTGTGTGCGTTCTATCCTGGAACCCAACCACTCTGTGTGTCGGGTATGATTATCCTCACCAATGAGAAAATCGAGGGTCAAAGAAGCTGAGTGACTCGCCCAAGATCACATGGCTGGCACGTGCTGGAGCTCAAATTCAAACCCAGAACAGGAATAAGGGAGGTCTGCGGGTCCAGGTAGCAGAAACTAATGAAAAGTTTCTTCAGGACATAAGCACTGGATATGAATCAGCCCCAACTGATTTTTTTTAACTTTTGCTCTTTTTTTTATTTTTTAAATTGTGGTAAAATATACCATTTTAACCATTTTAAAATGTATAATTCAGGGGCATTAAGTTCATTCACCATGTTGTACAACCATCACCACTACCCATTCCCAAAACTTTTTCTTCAACCCAAACAGAAATTCTGTACTCATTAAAAGATAACTCCCTGTTCCCTCCTCCCCCCAGCCCCTGGTGGCCACTATTCTACTTTCTGTCCCTATCCCTATGAATGTGACTATTCTAGATACCTCATATAGGTGGGATCATACAATATCTGTCCTTTTGTGTCTGGCTTATTTCACTTAGCATGTTTTCAAGGTTCACCCGTGTTATAGCATGTATCAGAATTCCACTCTTTTTTAAGGCTGATGATGTTCCAGTGCATGCATATAGCACACTCTGTTTATCCATTCATCTGTTAATGGACATTTGGGTTGTTCCCATCTTTTGGCTATTGTGAATAATGATACTATGAACATGGGTCTACAAATATCTGTTCAAGTCCCTGCTTTCAGTTCTTTTGTGTATGTACCTAAAAGTAGAATTGCTGGACCACAGTAAACCGCCCCCCCCAGTTGTTTTAAATTACTGTCTCTCTACGCAAGATTCAAATTCTAGGACGAGTGTCTGATTGGCCTTCCTCAAGTCACATAACCACCCTTTCCAGGCCAATCCAGGCCATGCTGGTGGACAGCCCCACGACAATCCAATGGGGGAAGGGTGTTCCTCAAAGCACAATTGGGGTGCTATTACCAGCAGAAGTGTTGGTTTTTGAGGGCAGCCCAAAGCCACAGTTGTTACTAATCTGTGAAATTGGGAATAATAGCTAACCTCTCCATGCCATGAGTTGTGCAGTTCCCATGAAATCATATGTACGGTGAGACTTTGAAACATATGAGATACTCTTATATAGAAGGTCCTCATGAGACCACAGAATGTTAGCTGGAAAGAAAGGAGCTAGCCGTGGTGTCAGGATGAAGCCGCAAGAATCTGCCACCTCTCAGATGTAATAACCAAGCCTCATGAGCAGCCTCGCCCTCAGCCATGGTTGTTCAGTCTACTAGTTCCCTCTTTGGACACCATCCCTAAGCCAGGTCTTTGAGTCTCCAGAATAAGACCTCTTTGCCTTCAAGAAGCAAACAGCCTAGGGGAAGAGACAAATGAGTAATTATTTCTATAATAGTGAAGTATGATGGCTTCTGGAACACAGGCAAGCACAAGGCATTCTGATGCTATAGAGGTGGGAGAAGGAGTCTTTGATCACTCATTTATTCAACAAGTGTTGAGTGAGTCACCACTATGTGATTGCACTGTGTTAGATGCAGGAGATGTACAGTGAACGATGCAGACAGTCTCTTCCTGCAGAGCTAGCAGTCTAACCTGAGCCTCCACCACCCTAACCAGGAGTCTGCACCCTACTATGAAAGTCCATGAAGCGCCACCTACTTTGTTAAGCCTGTTCTGACTTTCCTATCCCACAGTGATCATTTTAAACTTCTAAAGCTTGGTTAGTCCAGGTCTCTGAGAAGCAGACACCAAATCAGGATAAAATGTGAGAGGGTTTTATTAGGGAAAATGCCTACATTGAGAAAAAAAGGAGAGGAAGCCAGCAAGACTGAGAGAACCATCAGTCCTCCACGCAAGTCTGACCCCAAGTGAAGGACAGATGGAGAATGGATGGGTGAAAGCACCCCAGGCTCCTGTGCAGTTTAAGGAAGGTTTGGCAAGGCTGCTGGGGAGTCCTCGGCCAAAGCCAGCCGTCAGAGCCGTTGGCTACCTCCCAGGAAGGAGCCTGCCCTAGTAATCCTGCTGTGCTCAGTCATGTGCTGGGAGTAGCCCATGGGAATGTGGCCTCAGCAGTGATGAATTTCAGAACACAGCAGCTGGAGCCCATAGTTATTAACAATGACACTTCCCATCGCTGAAGGTCCGTGAGGCTCATTCTCATTATGGGCTTCCCCAAAGCATTGGACTCTACAAATTATACCTTCAATGTGATGTTCATGCAAAGATTACTATTTAAATTTTATTTATTTATTTATTTATTTATTTATTTAAAGAAAAAGTAAAGACAGGGTCTCTCTATGTTGCCCAGACTGGTCTCAAACTCCTGGCCTCAAGTGATCCTCCCACCTCAGCCTCTCAGAGTGCTGGGATCACAGGTGTGAGCCACCAGGCCCGGTGACAAGGATTGCTTTCTGCACTCATGAATTTTTTTAGGTGTATCTTGACCTCTCAACTGGCCTGGGAGCTGCTCAAGGGCGAGAGTGCCATCATAATCCTTCATCCATCCAACCACCTGCCTATTGATCCATCCATCCATTTATCTTTTTCCTGGATGTATTTACTTGAGCACCTGCTGTCCTGGGCACTAAGGGTACAGGGGTGAACAAGATCACCCTCAAGGAGCTTTCGGCCTAGGGAGGGGAGAGGCATGTTATAACCGATCAAAGAGTAAACAGGGAGTTTCTAGGCAAAAGTCAAGTGAGTTTCTATTTCCCCTTCACACCACTAGCACTTCTCCCCACACCAGGAGGGGGTTTTCTCTGAAAGGGCAGCCGTCTCCCGGGGACAGCTCCTGCCCCGTGGACGTGAGTCAGCCCAGGCTCGGGAAGATCGCCGGCCTCGAGCACTGGCAACGATGACACAGCCCCTGGATTCTCCCGGGGACTACTTCATGTCACTTCCCTGAGACAAGAGAACACCGAGGGCAGCCTCTCCTCAAAGGAGAAACACCCTCAGCACTTCCCCCATGGCGACCGTCAGCTGGGAGCACACCCGAGCTCCTTCCTCCCCAGGGGCTTAGTGTGCTCCATGAAATGCTAAAAAAACAAGTCACTTTCAAGAGTGGTCTCCTCTGTCTCCCCTTCTCCTTAATTTAAGAGAAGTAAATTAAAATATGCTGAATGAACGTTGAGCTGGACACCAAGAGAAAGATGGCAAGCTGGGCAGTAACAAGCATTGTCATTTTCCTCTTCCCTAAGTCAGCTCTGAGCCAAGTGCATTGCATGTCGACTCTCACTGCATCCCCACCACAGCCCAGTTACGACCCCCATTTTACAGAGGGGGAAACTGAGGCTCAGAGATGGAAAAGAACTTGCTCAAGGTCATACCACTGGCAAGTGGTAGAGTCAGAACCTGACCCCAAAACATTTTATCCCCAGAGCTTGTGCTCTTACCACCCACCAAACTGCCCATGAGATGCTTCCGCGGGTGGTTTCTCTTTCAACTTTGCAGGTGGCATGTGACCTCAGTCACTGGTGAGGAGTCAGGGCTTGTAACCAGGGTATGGAATCCGGGCAGGGCCTCCTTGCCCACTGTCACGTGTAGCTGGTGGGCAGTTGGTCTTCACACACAGCACTTCCTGTGTTCATGGCTATGGAGCCAAAGGCAGAATTTGGGTGCCAATACCAACAGAAGTTGCTATGAATCACACTCCCTTGCAGTTATGAATAGGGCAAACATGGTTCCAAAAGCCATAGAAAGCTATTACCTCATTTTATTTTAAAGTCTGAGTGAGGGGCTAGAGAAGGCTAAGAGAACTATCATCACTGCTGTACCAAAAAGGAAACTGAGGCACAGAGAGTTTGCCTGGCTTGCCCAAGTCTACACAGTTTATCAGGCTCTGCAGCTGAGTTTATTGAGTCCTTTCCTTCTGTCCTGTGGAAGCCCAGTGATGTCTTGAAGAACTGGAAGTTCAGTAATACTACCAGGTTAATAATGATAATGAGAACTATTAAATACTTATTGCTTTTGTTATTAGCTAGCAAAATATTAAGTGCTTATTGTATGCTGCCATAGTGTCAACACATGCACTATGTAAGAGTTCACAGTGTCACCTCTTCCAAGGATGTGTGGCGTTAAAGGGGGTTCAAAGCCCATGGGAGCTGGAGTGTTCCAGTGGTAGAATTTCAGGCATCAGATGAGACAGATGCTTTTAAGCCATGCGGTCACCACCTTCTGTGACTATATCCAGGTCTTACAGCTCAGGCTCTGTTGGATAGACCCTCAGGAGAAACGTGAGGGAGGTTTTTGAGAAAGCTGAGTGGGGTCTGGCTGTCACATAGTAATTCTGAGTGGCCTTTGTAAGCGAACCCATCTTCCGGGTTGCTTTGGCTTCTGTCTTGTCTGGGGTCTTTCCTGATGCCCTGATCCCGTCTCGAGCCACCAGCCTTGGGAGGCCTGGGTCAGCCTGCTGAGCCCTGCTTCCTGGCCCGGCTCCTTGAGAAGGCCCATGTGCCCTGCGATGTGTATGCAAGCTGCTGCCTCTGGACCCTGGCTCCCGATTTCTCAAAGTGTGAGTGAGCCTAAGAGGAAAAGAAGAGGTCAGAAGATGGGCCCCAGAGACAGAGGCGGTAGGCAAGGAGAGCCAGGGAGGAGAAGGACATGTGAGCGTTGCAAGGACAAGGAAGCCTGGCAAGGCCAGACCCAGGCTGGGCCCAGGTGGGTCCCTTAGTCTCAGGGCAGCCAGGCCTGAGAGGCCAGGGCTTGGGGAGGGCTCAGCTGCCAGCAGCCCCATGGACAGCCTCATCTTCCTCATGGCGCTCCTGGCATTAGCCCCAGCTCTGCCCAGCCCACTCCCTCGGGCTCTGAGTTCGGTGGTGGTGCTATTCACGAGCAGACTTCTGTTTTCTTGTCAAAGCCAAAAAAAGACATCAAGCTGTCAAAGAGACTTTTCCAACACTCAGTTCTGGCTGGGTGGAGGGTGCCAGAAGAGAATCTTTCATTTCTTTGCTCCATGAGGAACTGGCCAAACACAGGATTTTAATTCATTTTTGGGGTGGGAAAATAGGGTTCTCTCCAAACGGGGAGCAGATCACCCACAAAGCCCCTATGTGATTTCCTCTAAAGAACAGGACAGCTTTGAGTCAGCTACAAACATGTCATTGTGCCTTGAGCACCTATGTGTGTGTGGCTGGGGTTGGAGCAGCAGGGATTCCTCTGGTGACAATAACCGACATTTATTAAGTGCCCATTGCCTCCCAGGCAGTCTGTTGCATCTTTGCATAAATCACCTCATTTAATCTTCACAGCCTGAGGAAAGCAATGCCACCATTCCCATTTCACAGATGAGGAAACCGAGCTGGTAGGCGGCAGAGCTGGGATTTGAATTCCGGTCTCACTTCAGAGTCTGAGCTCTTAGCCACAAAACCAGCATCCTCACGGTGGAGTCCGGGAACCACCTGCCTAGGAATTTGCCAGGATGCTTGATAAAAATCCAGCGTCTGGGGGCCTGCCCGTGCTTACAGAATCGGAACCTCAGGGAATGGGGCTGGGAAGCCACTGCTGGCAACCTTTCCAGGTGGTTCTTGAGTACATAAAGTTTGAAATCCCCTGCGCTGGGCTGCACTGTCACTCAGTGGGGAGAAGGGGGCTTGGGGGTGTGGGTGGATCATGAGGTGAGAAGGCCCCAGTGGCAGAGGGCCACTAAGGGTTTGGGATTACTTTAGTGAGAAGGGTGTCCCTTGGAGAGCACCCCGAGCCCATGGCAGCTGTCCTCACACTCTACCTGCATTAGCTGGGACCTAATCATTGAGCTACCCAGCCTCAGGCCTGAGCTGTCCAGGCCTGCAGGAGAGTCCTCACAGGGACAATGTCACTATTACCAGGACTTTGGCCAACTCATCCTGAGGACAACTGGTCCCTCCTTTGAGAAGCTGCCCCCAGAAGGCTCCTTTCTCTCCCCTTGCTGTAGAACTCACCTCGATTTGCCCGAATTCCCCACACTGCCCTTCTTACCAGATAACTAGCCCTGAGACGACGCTTCAGTCGAGCTAGTGATCTCCTGGCTGGGGTTGCTGGGTGGTACCACCATCTTCTGAGGCACAGTTAGAGACAGAGAAGGGTAGCATGTGGCCAGGTGCCAAGGAACCCACAGCAAGCCAGGCAGGCCTTTCTGACTCACTGAGGCAGCAGCAGGTGGCCTTTGAGACACAGTGAGGCAGAACGATACCTCCTGGCCTGGAAATGCCAGCAGGCGGGGGTGGGGACAGGCTGCTGCTAAGATCTGGGGTTCATGTGACCCCTCCACAGACTCCACAACCTGCTCCTGCCCCAACATCACCCTGGGAAACGTGTGGGACCCACTTACTTACAACCCACACACCTCCAGTCCTTGTGACTCAACTGGCCCCCACAGCAGCCCTTGATATTATTTTTAACCTGACGTCCCCTGATCTGGTTGGGGTGGGGACCAGATTTGCCTGGATAACTCCACTAATAGGGCTGGTCTCAAGCAGGAAGGAGACAGAGTCCTCCTTCCGGCACCTCTAAGAGCCTCTTTCCTGCATGAACCTGAGAGAAAGAGGCTGGGTCTTCCCATGAAGTGGATGCCTGGCAAGTCATTCTCAAACTAATCCACATCGTCACTCCTTTTCCTGACTTCCCTGCCAGCCCTGTTTTGTCTTGGGATGGCCCCAGCACCCCATGTTGATAACATCTCCAGGCCAGGAGGGAAGGTAGCCCTGAGCCTGCGGAAGCACCCCTGATCCCTTGCCCATCCGCCACCTGAAGTCTCCTCCGCTTCCGCCCACCAGCCACCTCCTCCTCACGTCCTCCAGGATAGGGGAGATGCAGACGCAAGAGCGCTTGGTCTGTTGGGTGATGGCTGATCCAGACGGCAAGTCCTGTTCCTTCTCCATCTGGCTTTCTCAGTGAACTTTCCACTGAACTCCTTCCAACCCTGCCGGCAGCTCTCCTACCAGGAGGACCCGGTGCCAGGGAGAACAGGATAATTGCCTCTCATGTTGTGCATGCAGAGCCTTCATTAACATGTCCCCTGAGTGGCATTTGCAGCCCTCTGTCACAGCAGCCTGCCATTGAAAAGCACAAAATTCATCACCCTCAGATTCTCCACTGTCTTGAGAGAGCCAATTAGCTCTATGTTTTTTGGCTCATTTGGAAAGTCACATAGTTGGCACTGTTGATATTTACAGAGAAGAGGTTTCTCTATCGATTTGCTCACTCAGTGGCACATGTAAGTGGCCTGGCTCCATCACTCTCCAGTTTTCATCCTCTGTTTGGCACAAGGAAGCAATGCCTCTAATCCAAGGAGACACAGGACAGAGAGTACGGGGTGGGGAGGGGCATATGCAAAATCAGAAGACCTGGGCTCTGCCAAGGGTTAGGCGTGTGACCTTGGCAAATCTACACATTTCCAAATGTCATTTTCTTCACT
Source organism: Daubentonia madagascariensis (assembly GCA_023783475.1). Taxonomy (NCBI): domain Eukaryota; kingdom Metazoa; phylum Chordata; class Mammalia; order Primates; family Daubentoniidae; genus Daubentonia; species Daubentonia madagascariensis. The sequence goes on along the minus strand of JAKFHU010002573.1, from coordinate 17,598,621 downwards.
TACAAAATAAGGGTGTTGGCATTGACACACGTGCTCACAGGATCTTAGAGCTCATCTAGTCTACCGTTCACCTCACAGACAAGTGAATGGAGGCCCAAGGTGGCCATGCGACTCACCCAAGGTCACGGAGCCAAGTAGTGTTAAGATTTGGGACTGCAGCACTCAGACTTTCTGCCTCCTGGATTGGGTGGGACTGGATGAAGGAGGGAAGCATTTTCGAAGGGCCAAGACACGGTGAAGGGATCACACTTTCTGTGCACACGGAGAACTACACGGGGATGACTTCTCTGCCACATCAGAGATCCCAGGGCTTGGAGTGGTGGTTCTCACCCAGGGGCGACTTTGCCCTTTAGGGGACATTTTTGGTTGTCACAACTGGGGTGGGCAAGAGGAGGGAAGGGGAAAAATTTTTTCTGGCATCTAGCAGTGAGAGGCCAGGATGCACAGCACAGGACAGCCCCTGTGACAGAGAATGATCCATTCCAAAATGGCAACAGTTCTCAGGTTGAGACCCAAGTTGGAACAGCCCCCTCCTCTGTTGCCACAGTCTTCCCTGGAGGGTTTCTGGGGTTTTTTTCCTGCCATACACAATGTTTTTGGTGAGATTCCCTGGAGTTTTAAACATTCTTGCTTCCTTACTTTCGGCCACAAAAGAACTATCTTTTTGCTGATTTTGTTATTGATGCTGGTTTTTAAACTATGACTTTTTCATGCATATACAAGTCATCCATGCTCATTTAAGAGAACTTAGAAAATTCAGGAAGGCACACACAAAAATCAATCAGCCATCATCCTTTGGTATCTGGTATTTTTTCCATATTACCTAAGATTCACTGAGCAAATCTGCTTTCTCCTGTTTCATGCTTTTCTCAACAATTCTCTGTGTGTCCTGCCCGCATGACTCCCTGTCAAAATCTCACCCTTGCTTTGGTTACCTCAAATAGCTCCTCCTCCAGGAAGCTTCGCAGATGGTTCAGGACCCCACCGGAGCTGGAAGCAAACTCTCCTATCTCTATGTTTCTGTAGCACTTTGTATCTCGCAGATGTCGATTTTGATACTTTTTTTTTTTGTATTCCAGTTATGTGTAAATTCCTTGAGGGTAAGGATTCGATTTTGGTCTACTGGATGTTTGTCCCCCACCCCTTCTCTCTCTCCCACCCACACACATTCACACAGACTCACACACGCATCTGCACTCACTCACACGCTATGGTGCAAGCACAGCACCTATGACGGGCTCCATCCTCTTTCCTCTCCTGACATCACCATACTTACTCCCCGACTAAATAAACATCCTTTAGTTCTTAGTCACAGAGAACATTTCAATCATCAGTGGCTTTTGTTGCTCCATCATTTGCGATTATTCTAGAGCTTTGACTATGTGAATTTTGAGGACACTTATTATTATAATAAAAATGAAAAGTTTTTACTTAAAGGGCCCCTATTATGTATCAGGCATTATTGGGATGCTTATGGCAATTTTTGATTCAATCAGAACTATGGAAGAGGTATCATTGATGCATTTTTACAAATGTGAACACTGAGGCTTAGCAAGGTGACCTCACCCACCCAGGGTCATCCAACTAATGAGTGGAGGCACAGGATTTAACCAGGGCCACCTGGCTGCAAGACTACGTGCACCTTCTTGAAGTTCCTCTAGCCCTGTGGAATCCACCCGCCTCTGCCTACCTCTGTTTCTTCAGGGAGAGCCAGTAGGTGGGTGCATCAGTGGGAGGTAAGAGAGCTCAGCCCAGGTCCTTGGTGTGGGAACCTCTGGCCACCTGTGTGAGCCGCTATGGAGCTTCACGGACAAAGAGTGTGCAATCCAAGGCCCCAGGAGGCCGAGCATTGCTTCCTGATGCCTTGTACTAAGTGTGTCACACAGGAGGCAGGGTGGCTTACCCGCAGACACCTATCTACTGGAAGGCCAGCATCCTCCTTCTTCTTGGCAGTGAGCTGACCATGCGCTGACCAGAGAAGTGCAGGTCTGGGCTGAGCTCTGCCAGAGGAGAGCACGTCTCTCCTTCCCAGCCAGGCACGGCCCTGCTCTCCAAGGTTCTGAAGCCGTTTCTGATACTTGTGAAAGGTTCTCCTTTCTCTCATGGTACAGAAGACCAAGTATAGGCTCTGGGTCAGGTTTACCTTTGTCTCAAGCCAGTTCTGCCAATGAAGTGATCTTGAGCAAGTCTCTTGCCTTCTTGAAGCCTCAGTTTCTCCATGTATAAAACAGGAAGGATGACACCCAACCTCAAAGCGCTGGGATGAGGATTCAGTGGATGACAGAGAGAAACTGACATGTTGTAGGTGTTCAAAGATCTCTCTCCTCCTTTCTAGTAGGCATGGGGAGATGGTGGGAGGGCGGTTGGAAAACACATGGGGGAGGAAAGCGGGTTGGATGGGGATGCTGGGAGGGCAGGCGAGGAGTGGCCCACTTCCACCTGGGGCCCTGGGGGGGTCCCTCCGCTGGTCACTGGCAGCCTCACTCAAACATGCTCAGTCATCTGCTGATTAAACCGGCGGTTCTAAACCTCTGTGGGCATAGGACCAGCTTCAGTCTGTTTCCATGAGGCAGCAGAACCCAGTAGTTGGGAGAACAGACTCCACCACTGTGTGGCCTCAGGCAAGTCGCTCAATCTTAGAGCCTTGCTCTTCTCATCTGTAAAATGGGGAGGTCAATATCTTATCGGGTTGTCTGGGTGACTACATTAGATCCTGCATGGGCTGTGCTTGGCTCAGGGCCTGGAGCATAGGACGTGCTTCACCCAGTCTGAATAGCTGGCTGCTATTCATTGTTGTGGTTATTGTTGTTACCATCATTCTGAGCCACAGAGTGTGTTCTTAACCTGGGCCACCTGTCTTGGGGACATGCCCACTGGGAGAGTGTGGCTGGTTCACCAGGCATCCCTGGCCCCACGCCTGGCGGCCACATCACCCACCATATAAACCAGCTGGGCCAGCCTCAAGGCTGAGGAACAGTGGCCCAGGTGTCCATGGAGGCTGCATTCCAGTGACATTCCTCGCTGGCAGAAACTTCAAAACTAGAGGGAGACATTACTCAGGCAGGCTGGGAAGCCACTCCAGGCTGTCAGACCTGGGACTCAGGAGGCAAACTTAACTTGCCCATGACGCAGTGTGCCGAGAAGCACCGACCCTGTGCTCCTGCAACTGCGGGCAGATAGAGTGCTGGGGGATGGCAGGCCTGGGGACAGAGGTTCCTTCCCCAGAACATCCCTGCCCTGCTCCTCCTCCTCCTTATAAGGGAGTCACCTGGGTGGGGGCCGGGGCTCAGCTGAGGGCCTGGAGTCTCTCCTGGTGGGATGAGGACTCTTGGAGTCTCCCAGATATGATGGAGAGGTAGACAGAGGCCGGATCCTTCAGTCAGGGCCCCTACTGAAGACCCGACCTCATGCTAGGTCTGCAGGTCCCCAGCTGGGAAGGACCCCAGAGGAGCTCTCGGTGTAAGGAGAGGGGATGCAGGCCTGAAAACAAAGCAGACAAAGTGCATGAACTGGCAGAATAGCATCATGCCTAGGAGCACAGAACCTCCCTAAGGTCTAAGAGTCTTGCCACCTAGTAGCCGTGTGACTGCTGGCAAGTCACTTAACCTCTCTGTGCCTCAGCTTCCTTATCTGTAAAAATTTGGATAATAGTACCTGCCTCATAGGGTGATTTTGATCTTAGGGTGAAGACTAAATGTGTTAACATGTCAGCTACCAGCATGAAGAGCCCCAGGTGCCACAGAGACAGAGTCAGGTGACCAGGAAGGAAAAAAATAGGAGTGGTCAGTGCTGAGGGGCTTGTTATGGTGGTCAGTAAAGGCTCCCAAAGGAAATGATACTTCAACCAAGCCTTGAAATCCAAGTTGTTGGCCATGGGTGGGGGAACAAAGACCAGGAGGAGGGACAGAAGCTGGCACACAAGGACAATGGGGACATTTGGATTGACCAGAGCCCAAGAGTGAGATGGGCAGAGAGGAGGCTGGACAGGGGCATGGGGCCAACCCCAGGGGGCCGCAAAGGCTGGGAGGCGCTTAGGAAGACAGCATGGCATGGGAGGGTGGCTGGGAGAGGGCCGGGTTTGGACAGGAGGTGGTTGCCAGAGTCCAGACCAGAGACCAGCAATGAGGAGGGCTGCCCCGGGACACTCAGGTGACAAAATGCACTCCCTGGTGGCTGAACATGACAGTGATGGGGGGGGTGGGGGGGAGGGAGGCCTCAGATTGCTGCTCAGTCCGGCTGGCAGGACCCAGAGGGTGAGCCCTGTCATGTTGGAGACCTGTGACATATCAGGCGCTATGCTAAGTCATGTTCACTTAACCCTTAAAATACCTCCCTCAGGTGTGTGTTAAATTCCCCCCCAAACAGGAAACTGAGGCCCAGAGAGTGACTTGCCCAAGTTCCTATAGCCCAGAAGTGTAGGCTCCGGATCTCTGCCTTTTAGGTCTTCTCTGAGCTGCCTGTTTATCTTCACCTGTCTTCAGGCAAACCAAACCCGTGGGAGGACAGCTCTGTGCCTTCGCAGGCATGAGCGTGGCCCGGCAGAAACTCTGCTGTTGAGTCAGACAATACAAACCATATAAACCCACGCTGCCTCATGTGACTTATAGATATTTTCATTTTTGCTTATTTTAACTCAGCCAGGAACTTCAAAGGAGCATCATTCCTGAAGGATTTGTTCATCAATGTGCCACAGTCTAGCTATCAAGCCTGTGAGCAGGAAGGAAATGGGCAGGTTCAGAGACCAAAACATCTGTCTCCTGTGCTTCTTGTAAAGTGGGGAAGCTGGGACTCTCGGGACTGGGCTTCCCTCTGACTTGAAGGGTTTGGCCACCCCTGGAATGGGCTGGAGCTTAGATCATTGGCCCAATTCATTTGGGGTGGGAGAAGGTGCCAGCAGGAGGAGTTTCCACACTGGGAAGGTGCTTTGGCAGCTTGGCCCTATAGCAGGGCCAGCGGCCACATCATATCCCAGCTCTTCTCGACACCCCGGGAGGAGGAGCACAGTCCGTCAGTGCCTGCCAGGTGCCACACTGCTGACGCCTCAGAGACATGTACGTCATCGTGCTTGTGAGGATGAGAACCAGGGCTCAGAGACGTTAAGTCAACTGGCCTAGGTCACACAGCGTGGACAGCATTGATCCGACATTCCAACAGGTGTCAGGAGCCCACCACGGCCCCTCCCCAGTCCCGAGGGCCGCACGTGTGGCTCTTAGAAAAGTCTTTACTTGTCTGAAGCCCAGTTCTTCTCAGGCGTCACTTTCTTCTGCTTCTTTTCGTTTTTGAGGCCTTGGGGGTTGGGGTGGGAGACCAAAGGTGGAGTTGTGCTCTTTTGCACAACCGACTTGCCTTGCACGTCAGCCAAACACCAAGTTCCGCTCTCAGAGGAAGTGAGAGGGGTCCAGCCCGGTCATGCGGAGCGCAGCTGGGCTGCCTGAAACGAAACGCAGTGGCTGCTCTGAAGGAGGTGTCGTCCCTGGGCCGTCCGGGGCTGAGTCGGAGCAGACGGCACTCCCACGTCAAAAATACCGGGCCGTTGTCCCACGGAGGCGGGCCGCTGCTCACTCGGGTCATTTCCACCCCGCTCCCTGGAATCCACGTTAAAGGAAAGAGGAGAGAAGGGAAGGGGAGGAACAGAAAGCGGGGTGGCTGCAGGGAGAGCCGCCCAGCCAGCGCTCCTGCCCACTGGGTCACCTCCACCTTGCTTACACCCAGGCCCCAGCAGCAAACTACGTTGTGTGGAGTCCAGAGGCTTACAATTTGGGGCACTCCCTAATGAAAAGAATACAAAATTATGAAAACAAAATTAAGTACAAAAGTGGGTATTTCAGAGGGAGGGGGAAGAGAATCACAGCAAATTGCTGACACCCTGCAGATTCGTCTCTTTCTTCAGAGATCTCTGCAGGCAGTTTACCAGAAACTACACACAGCAACGCTTCCTGTTTGTAACCCGGCTCCCCGTCCCTGCCTAGACGCTCCCAGCTCCTCCCTGCTCTCCCAGGGCCCCAAAGCGCCTGTCTCTGCAGCTTTGCAGTAAGAGCACCTCTGAGTTTCCTGAAAGCTGTGGGCTTGCAGACATCACCCAAGGCAGGTGTCCCTAACCTTCTTGGGGTCCTGGTCCCCTCTGAGAATTGAATGAGTGCCATGCAACCTTCCTCAAGGTCACCCGTAAGCTGGGGTAGGGGCAGGACTCGGATCCAACCCTCACGCCCTCCTTTCCTCCCTTGGGACAGTTTTGCCTTCAGCACTGGACAGGGAGTGGGGTCTCCAGGTTAGGGCCCCTCAGATGGTCTTTCTTATGTTTTCTGGTCTCTTTCCCAGACTTATTTTTTGCCTAGTGTCACTCTGAGAGGGCAGGAATGATGGCATTTAAACACAAACACAGACAGGAAAAAAGACTGCTGCAGCGTCTGAGTATAAATGCAATGAGAAATATAAAGGAGAGAGAGCGAAAGCAAATAACATGCAAATCTCCTGAGAAAGAACTCAGCCTGCTCTATTTGGTACCTGGAGACCTGAGCCTGGGGAAGTCCCAGGAGGAGTCATTCCTGATGGGGCCCTACCTGAGCCCCTCCCCGTCCACTCACCCAACTCTGTCCCTTCCTGCCCACCTGGGATTGGAGGCCTCTTGGTGCCCCAAGCTGTGAGCCCCACAGGTGTGGCTCCTTCTGCCCATATGACTTCCCCTCCCCCACAGTGCTGCACAGCTGCCTCCACACTTCCTCTGAGCCCCAACTAACTTAGATCTCCCCGTACCTGCCCCCTTGGCAAGTGGCTTTTCTTTTTTGTAGCATACAAAGTCATTTACAGTTTTGTATTTCTTTGTTTCAGGCCCATGTGACCCTAGTAGGTATTGGGCTTCATGAGAGCAGGGTGTGGGCCCTTGGTGCCTTTGGCCGGGCACGTGGAGGTTCTCCACAATCACTCGCTGATTTCAATGAATGGTGGCATCTGGTGGTTTGTACAGGAGCACCTGGAATAAGTGCAAGCTTGTTCCTGAAATCCTGGCCAAGCCTGAGCACAGCTGGGAGCTTGCTTAAGCCTCTAGCTCGTGGGCACAAAGGGAAGGTGAGCAGGTGCCAGCAGCACAGGGTGCCCAGCCCCTTAGAGCAGAGCCACCAGCCAAGCAGGTGCAGACCTCCAAGCAGGCTCTGTGTATCTCTAAAATGGGTTCTGGATGCTCCCCCCTTTCTCAAGAGCCCATCTCTTCGAGCTGTGAGGGTCCCCCAGCCCCCTGTTCAGCCAGCTCACCAGCAATTGTGATTGTGCCAGGCCGTCAGCCGTGTCAGCAGATGACCTAGATGGGCATCCCCTGAGGGCTGCACACACCGGGAATGAATAAGAAACTCAGAAACGTTCCCTCTCCTGCCTTCAGGCCTCGCCTCCAGGTAATGGAGCTGTCTTGAGAGGGCGGCCTGTTGTTCAGAGCCAGGTGTTTTTTTCTTTCATTCCATTTAGTTTGGGGTAGAGTGTATTTTTTTTCAACTCAACACCCACGACTCCATGACTGATCCTGTGTGTGACCGCCCCCTTCCCAAGGGCCAGGGAGCCCTGATCAATGGTTCTTTCTTCTTCCTCTGTTTTCTGTCAGTATTCGGTTGGTGGGGTGGGGAGGGGAGGATTTATGTGACAACAAAGCACCGAGGTACAACCTGTTTTTCTCCTCCCAGGCTTGTGCCTGGGGAGCAGGGGTTGTAGGTGGTCGGGCTCCCATCTCCAGGCACTGGGGGCGGGGGCGGGGTCTGCCCACAGGCACTGGGAGGGGCAGGGGGCCAGGGACAGGTGAATTCGCCTCAGCAGGTGGGCGCCCGCTCCAGTCCGCTCCTGGCTTCCTCTTAAACACGCTCCAGCAGAGCAGCCTCCTTCCTTCCTCCGACCTCAGATGAAATAATCAGTATGAAAATTTTTTTGTCTCCTGACAAGACGCCAGATACTTAATTTTCTTGTACCAATCACCTTTGCAGGGGGATGGGCAATACGCCATGATAGGATATTTAGGCAGCTGAATATAGCTGATTGGTGCTGGTGGGGGTGGGGTGGGTGCAGCCGCCCATCCTTCTCCTCCCTAGTTAGTCACGACGTGGCTCTGAGAGCCCCACAGCCTCAGTGGACGTGAGCTGTCCTCGTGGTCGGGCTGACTCGTTTCTGAGCGTCATGACAGGGCCCACAGCCTCCCTCCCCGCCTTACTCAACTGGTGACTCTGCCTTAGATCACTGCATCATGGCTTTAGCACTTTGTCTCTGTTCCGGAAAAGCCTTTGCTCTGTCATAGCTTCCCTGACCTCCCAAGGCCAGTGCATCAAAAGAGTCACCATCCTGCGAATAGTGTTTCTGCTCCCAGGTGAGCGACAGGCGTCACACAAGGTCCGTGGGGCTGTCGGGAAAACGGTAAGGAAATACCTAAGCAGAAAGAAACAGTTGGCTCTTTTTACAGCACCTAGCACTGGGCCTTCATTGCAGCAGGGCTCCGCACATTCTTGTTGAAGGAATTACCAATGGCCCAGGGTTCCTAAGGGTGTGAGATGCACACAGCCTCTGGCGTGCACTGCCCAGCATCCAGGCCTGGCTCTGCCCCTTGCTAGCTATGCAAGCTCCTGCAGGCTACCTGATCTCTCTGTGTCCCTCTTTCCTCACCTATAAAATGGAGATGATGATAACAATAAAAAGTTGTTATGTATAAGGCAATAAAAACACTGCCTGGCATACAATAAGCATCATGTAAGTGCTTGCTGTTATTATTAAGACTAGAAAAATAGTCACTCCAAGGAATAGAATATTACTTTTAAGGAGGAGCTGTGAATTTCCTTATCTTGTAGGCATTTGCCCCTCCCCTGCCACAAGCTCCTTCCCGACCCATGGAACCATCTACCGCAGGGGTTGGCAAGCTTTTTCTGCAGAGGGTCAGATAGCAAATATTTCAGACTTTGCAGGTCACACAGTTTCTATCACACCCACTCATCTCTGCAGTTGTAGTGTGAAAGCAGCCGTAGACAATATGTAAATGAATGAGCCAGGCTATGTTCCAATAAAACTTTTTTTTACAAAAACAGGAGCTGGGCCAGATTAGCCCGCAGGTTGTAGTTTGCCAATCCCTGATCTATTGCAATTCATTTTACAAAACTCTGCTTAATTCCTACCTCTTCTGAGAAGCTTGCCCAGATCCTTGCTATGAGACTTTACTTTCTTCTCCCTGGACTTCGAAAGCAGTAGGTTTGGAGGGAGCTTAGTACCGTGGAAAGAATATGCAGGAAATTTGGGTTTAAGTTCTGGCCCTGCTGCATGACTTTGAGTAAAGGACTTAAGATCTCTGGAGCCTCAGTTTACCCATCTGCAAAACAGGTTTAAATTTTTTCCCTTTACTTACAGGGTAGTTTGAAGATCAAATAGACTAATGCACGTGGACGTGACTTGCAAACTCGAAAGCACTGCATGATGGAAGTGGGTCTTCATGGTGTCCTCAGTGCCCAGCACAGCGCTTGGCACTTGATCAGTGTTGACTGCACCGAATCCCAATGGTGGTATTAAGTACAGATTTTTGTATGAGACATATAGGTACGTGTCTATATGTGTATTCATCTCCTTGCCTAGATGGAGAACTCAAGGGACACAGGACAAAGGGAGAAGGGACAGCATTTTCTGGGGCAGGTTCTGCAGAATGTTTGTCTGCTTGAGATGTAGGTCGGGTCATGCTGCAGTGGATCTGTATTGCCAGGTGGGAGTGAGGCATCTACAGGGAAATATGGCTATAAATCTGGATTTGTTTCTCAAGGCTAATGTAACAAATAACCACTGAGTATCTTAAAGCAACAGAAATCTATTCTCTTACAGTCCTGGAGGCCAGAGTGTGAAATCAAGATGTCAGTAGGGCCATGCTCCCTCCAAAGATTCTAGAGTAGAACCTGTTTCTTGCCTCTTCTGGCCTCAGGTGGTTGCTGGCATTCCTTGACTTGTAGCCGCATCTTTCCACTCTTTGCCTTCTACACTTCTTTGTGTCTTTTCCTCTTTTGTCTCTTATAGAAACTTTTGTCATTTGATTCACGACCCACCTGGGTAATCCGAAGTGATCTTATCGCAAGATGCTTACCTTACTTACATCTGCAAAGACCCTTTTTCCAAATAAGGTCACATTCCCAGGTTCCAAGGATTTGGACATAGACTTACCTTTTAGGTACCACAATTCAACCCACAACAGTATATTATTATTTTCATCTAACTATCTATCTAAAGTATTTCCTATGCCATTGAATAGTCTTCCCCAAACATTATTTTTGATGGCTAATATTCCATATTGTAGATATATCATAATTATCTGGATTCATTTTCCTCCTTCTAGTCAGATTGCTCATGGTTTTCCACTATTACAGTAAGGATGCCTTGCAGGGGTTCTGGAGTCAAATATTCCCAGATCAAATCCTGGCTCTGCCATTTACCAGGGATGTGACCAGAGTCAAGTCTCATAAACCTTTCTGAGCCTCAGTCTTCTCATTTGTAAAGTGGGTATCATAATACTTACCTCATGGGGTGACTCAGAGGATCAGATGAAAGAATATATGTAAGGTGGCCTGTGGCAGAGTGTTTGGCACATGCAAGTGCTTAGTAAATTGCAGCCACTCTTGTTTTATTACTATTGATGACATCTTAGTTAATTTCTTTGGGATGGATTTGTGGAAGTGCTATTCCAAGATCAAGGGGTGTGGACAGCTTTAAGGCTCTAGGTTTGTACCGTCAAGTTGCATTCCAGAAAATGAATCAGCAGAGACGCTCAACCTCACTCGATCCTACATAGTGACTACTATCCCTGAGCTCTGATGGCCACCTTAATCAATGGACAAGGACTTCACAAATTATGGAACCAGGGTTAGGCTTTGAAAAGCTTGTAGTCTACTTGGGGCAACCAAACTGCATACATGAAACAAGGCAAACAAAAATAAATGGAATTCATTAAATCAGCAAACGTTTATTGAGCACCTCCTATGTGCCAGCTACTGTCCTAAATGATGGATGTTATACATTGGTGAGCAAAACAGGAACGGTCCTTGTCCTTGTGCAGCTTATAATCTATGGGTGAGAACTAGGAGGCAGGGCTTCATTCCTACAGCAGAGTTCAGGGAGAAGAGAGACCCTCGGAGACTTCAAGCAGGAAGAGGACCCAGACATGGCCTTGAAAAAGGAGGAAGGACTCGAGGAGTGTGAGTGGGTGGGCCTGGAGGCTGTGACTCACTGCCCTGATGGCTTATGGAGAGCAGGAGTAGACGAAGGGCTGGGGAGACGCCATCGTGGACAGCCGGGACAGCTTGGAGCACTGGCCTGGTTGGGGAGGCCATCTTTGTTTTGCTTTAGAAAATCAGAGACTCATAAGAGTTTCCGAGCAGGGAAAGGCCCATGAAAGGCATTTGGGAAGAGTAGGAAGGTCTGGATAGATCAAGCCTTGAGTCAGAAGACCAGCCAGGCTTGGAACTGCAAGGTTTGAAGTTGTAAACCCCATCCCATTTCACAAGCAAGGGCATGGTAGCATGACTGAGTGGCAGGGGTGTGCTACGTGGCACATGGAGTCCTGAGCCCCTGTCCCATGTCCACCTCCACCCACCATTTCCTCCTGATGCCTGACACTGAGCCCTCAGTAAGCTCCAAGCTTCTTTGAGCATTGGCCATGGCTTCCTGGGGCCCTGAAGGTGAACGGATCCTGGTTGTTCTGGTCCTGAGATGCATTAACCTGGTGTTTTATTATTAACTGTCCATGCCAAAGTGTCCCTGAGCCAGTGATTCTTCCAGGAATTTCTTCTGTTCCACTATGATGTGTTCCCAAGGGGAAGGTGGATATCTAGCAACTGACCAGCTCTGTGTCCCCTTTGGTGATTAATATGCTGCTCTGGGAGGGATAGGGGTGCAGAGAAGGAGCAGGTCTTCTCCCCATTCCCACCCGGCCACCCCAGCACATTCGTCAGTGGTGATGAGAGCTGGAGGAGGGAAGAGAATACAAGGGACCCTGAAGGGACTATGGGGAGACTCTGTGTGCAGGGAGCCCCTCTTCCACCCCACCCAAGGGGCCCACTCCTGAGTCACAGCCCCGTGGGTGGAAGTCAGAGGTTGGCTCATCCCGGCTCTTCACAAAACACAGAGAGGCTCTTCTCTAACTTCCTCCCATTCCTGTAAACTGGAGCTCACCGCGCACCCCCTACCCAGACAGGCAGGGACACGGGCAAGCCCACTGAGGCCGCTGCATGTGCCCATGCCCTGGGGCTTTCCTGAGCTTAGCTGCAGTGGGGAAGGGGTGACTTCCATTGACCCTAAGCTCAGGGACCCAGGTGAGTCATCAGAGTTAGAGAGCAGCTCTAGAGCACCTGGCCAACCTGGTACAGTGAGGGGCAGGGATGTACAGGGCCACCTGCCAGGGGCTGGGGTCAGAGCAGGCTCAGCACCCAGCCCCCTTGTACCCAGGCTGGAGCCCCTCCCACTGCTCGGCCAGGCCTCTGAAAGTTGGTCTGTCCTTCTTGAAGGTGATTTTCACCCATGGAAGTAGTTTCGGCTTGCTGTTACTTGGCACGTCCCTCTTTTGTTTAAAAATAGCAAAGTTCCTGAATAGGTCAGAAAAATCAATGGATCCTTTTAAACCTCAAACAAAAACAATCCAGGTAAAACCACAAGAGTTTAAAACACTCATCCTGGAAAGGCTGCTCTCCCTACGTAAGTGCTGCCAAGGGCCAGCATTGAGATGCAAGAAAAAGAAACTGAGGAAGTTCTCACCAAATGGCCTTTATTTTGAGAGGGAGTGGAGTAAGGAGTTAAAACCAAGTGTGGATGGTGAGGGCAGCTTACCAGAGGGAGCGCAAAAGGGGACTCGCGGGGTGGGGGGGGAGGTGGGGGGGTAAGGACCCTGGAAGCCAGGACACTCTCGGTGGGCACTTGGGACAGAGTGGGGAGGGAGAGAATGGTGGCGCAAAAGCCACCAGGTCACCAAGGCGCCTTCAGGAAGTCTCGCTCATTGAAGGAGGCTGGACTTTATAAATGAACTGGCCCCTGCACATGCTCTGTGCTTTACTACCTTGGACCCTTTGTTCTTGCTGTCCTTCTCCTGAAATGCTCCTCCCTGCCACCTCAGTCTGGGGCCATCCTAACCATCCTTCCAGTCATTCACTCACTCACTCACTTGTCAATGTGTAATGAGCGCTCAAATTGTACAAGGAGCTGGAGATACAACTGAACGAAACGAACAGGATGACTGCCCTCTCCAAGCTTATGGTAGAGGTGGGGCAGAGGAAGAAGAGGGAAGGCAGACGTCAAAGAGTTAATAGCTAATTGCATAGGTAATTATTACAATCTGGGCGAGAGCTATGAAGGAGACATGCAGGGTGCCCCGAGCATAGCTGAGCAGTAGGAAGGGCTTCCTGGTGGAAGTGATATTTGAGTGGAGCTCTGGAAGGCGAGTGTGAATGAATTAGGGGGAGGTGGGAGGACACAGCAGGAAGAGGGGCCAGAATGTACGTGGACCCTGAGGGGGAGGGCTTGCTTGAAGATAGGAAAGGCAGTCATAGAAAATGTGGCCCAGTGAGGCAGTGGAGGCATGAGAAAGAACACACACCCAAGTTCGAAAGTCAATACTTGAGGTTGTTGGCTACAGAGAGAGAGAGAAAGGAGGGGAGAGAATGAAGGTGATAAAAATTAAAGAGTCAATATGTCACCCACCATCTATAGGTTGGAGTCACAAACTCATGGGCTGGGCAGATAAGTTATAGTGGAGCAGGCCTGTGAAAGGCAATAGGGAGTGGGGGGGGGACTGTGGAAAACTAAAGGATAGCTATACTGCACCCAAAGGCATTTAAATTTAAAATATGCTAAAACCTGTTGCTGGCCAAATAAAGCAAAATCTGCCAGTCAACAGAGTTTTGGGCCCCTGACTGTAGAGGAACAAGTTGCCTGGAAACAAAGAGTATAGGGGAGAGAGCTGGGAGCTGCTTGGCCATAGAGCCAGAAAAAGTCAAGAGAGCTCCTGCATTCCTGTTTCTTCCCTGTGGCTGTCAGATGTCAGCTCCCCACCCATGTTCCAGGCTCACTTGTCCCCAGAGCCACTCCACTCTCCCCAAAAGCAGAGTTGAGGAAAGGATGGTAACTGCTGACTTGCATGAATGGTGAGGTGGAAAAAGGGCCCTGCACAGCCATCCTCAGGTCAGGAGGGCCTGTCCACTGGCGCAAGCACTGCTGCTTCACTGTGCTCAGTGAGACTGGCAAGCTCCCATGACTTAAAGATTTGGGGATGGGGTGGAGTTGGGAAAATAAACAGAAACAAGGTACAGAAAGGAGCTGAAAGCGATTCATAAGCTGAGAAAATAGGATTAGAGGGTTGACATACTCATGGGTTATTTCAGCATTAATTTCCTAGCACAATTTTGGGTCATTTACATCCCATTACTGGCTCTTTCAAAGCTCGAGGTAGGGAACTTATTTAGGGACCTCCTCCACTTTCCCTGTGTGACAGTAGAAACATGGCTGAGCTTATCTTAAAAACAATCGTGTTTGACAAAAAGCAATGATTGTTTTCTTCCCTCTTTGCTTTGATTTAAATGTCCTTACATGTATTGGGGGTTTCTAGCACCTAATGTCCTCTCAGTTTTGCAGAAGGAAGGTGCTCAGCCTTTGTGTTTTTCTTTTTTCTGCAATGCTGACTAAGAACTAAATTCATTTTGCTAGACCTTTGTAGGGCAAACCTCCTTACTTTACAGGAGGAAGAATTTTATTCTATCTCATAAAGGAAGAAATTTTGTTTAAGTGATAGGGTCTTGCTATGTTGCCCAGTTTGGAGTGCAGCAGCTATTCACAGGCATGATAATAGCTCACTGCGGCCTCAAACTCCTAGATTCAAGGGATCATCCTACTTAGGCATGCACCACTGCACTCAGCTAGGAAGAAATTTTTTTAAAGGCCATTTCAATATGTAAACACTTCTTTTGCCATCACACATATGCATCTAATTGCTTGTTTCCATCACCCCCTAAAACAGAATGCAGAGATATTCCTCGAAGGAAACTCAGCTGTCTGAGCCACAGTTTTGAAACATGGGGCTCATGAACAACAAATCCCCAAAATGTAGTGAACATTTGTGGCTTCTTGATGGCCCAGTGTCCATCCCGTTAGCCACAGGGCTCTGGGCTTATGTTCAGATGTCCTCTCTTTCCTCCTTAGTCCACAGGGTTCCAGTGGTGTTGACTCTGCCTGGAGTCCCAGAAAAGGCATCACATCTAGGCTTGGCTAACCAGAGAACCACATTCTCTGGCTGGTCCAGGGACAGCCACATGACCTAATACCGGCCAGAGTCAAGGAGATTCAATTTCAGCTACTAGGCAAGAGGATTCTTTCCTTTTTCTGCTGGACTAAGGCCTGGGAGGCCATGAGGCTTGGGCTTTTATGGCCATGTTGTCCACACAAGAGGGGAACGTATGAGATTAGAGCCAATACACGTGAAGGCAGAGCCAAGATAGAGAAATTGAGTCCTGGTGACATCATTTGAGCATCTGAATCGAGCCATACCTAAAGATAGCCCTACCCACATGGACTTCTAAGCTACACGAGACAATACATTTCCAGTTTGAAAGTCAGTATGAATTAGGTGTTCTCAATCTTATGGGTATCAGAAGATTCTGGTAGAATCTGTCCCCTTATTTTATAGTCACACCTTATTGTATCTGTCCA
This sequence comes from Daubentonia madagascariensis, assembly GCA_023783475.1. NCBI lineage: Eukaryota > Metazoa > Chordata > Mammalia > Primates > Daubentoniidae > Daubentonia > Daubentonia madagascariensis. Next base: position 17,582,940 of record JAKFHU010002573.1, on the reverse strand, counting down.
ATGCTTTCAATTTCTTAAAGCACCTTGACAATGTGTTACTGCATTTCATCCAGACCATTCCTATGGGAGTTTTCCCACTTCACCCCCAGCCCTCCCCATGGTAAGCGACTCTCCCAAGGTGACGCAGGAGTAGACAGAAGGGCTCCCATTTCCCAGGGGCACCGTGGAAGGCCACACTCCCTTGTCCACGTTCTCTTTTCTTCAAAGAAAGAGTTAAATGTTTTAAAGACTACCCCAGGAAACCAGGTCTAGAGAAAGACGATTGGAACAGAGAGGTTCTTGTTCACCACAGCCTCATTTATAACAGCCAAAAATTAGGAAAAAATCTTAACGTGTCCATCCATTGGAACCTTCATGCAGTAGCGTAGTATGACGCCTTTAGCAAGGCAGAGCTACATATCTTTGCATGGTGCGATTGCCAAGAATTATTGTTAAGTGAAAACCGGACGTTGTATCTAGCATGCTATTGCTCGAGGTGTTAAGGAGAAAGCCTGTGTATGCACATCGACTTGCGTATGCGTGGACTGGTGCAAACTGGTGACAATGTTACCTTTGGAGACAGGGATGAAAGCAAAAGAGATCTTTTTTTTTTTTTTTACCATGTACCCGTTTTTACCTTTTCAATTTTGTACAATGTTCATGTTTTGCCTATTTTACAAGTAGATCAATTTTTAAAAAAAGAAATACAACCACCAAAACATGCCCATTTTAGCGTGAAGGCCTCACAGAGCCTCCAGGGCTCAGTCTCTGGGCTCTTACCCAGAGCTGATCTGTGATGCGGCTCCTTCCAGAGGCTGGAGCTGGGGCTTGTTCTACCTGGAAGCTGATTTGGGGGTTGGGGGTGCAGATTAGGAGTCAATTTTGGGGGTTCCTAGAAGGAAAAAAGCCACAAAAGCTATTGGAGCAATTAGGCAAAAGGTAAAGGAAGCCTTGGCGGTGGGGGGCGGGACGCGGAAAGAAGTGGTGAAGGAAGGGGCCGCAGGGACCTGCAACCGGGAAGGAAAAGAGGCGGCTGGTTATTTTCTGGAGGAAAAGGTAGGTCCTCCGTGCTCTGTGCATTCATTCAATATCTTAACATTTTCACTGTGTGTCTTCTATCCAGTCTTCACTCTGGGCTACGTCTGTGGAGAACAGGGCCACGGCTGCCTCATTGTCTAATGCTTCTGGGGGACCTTATTTTGGGTGAGTATGTGGCTTGAAAATCCTAGGTGGCAAAAAACATTAGAAATATACTAAGCTTAGGGGGAGGGAATAAAGGAATGAAAGACACAAGAACCTGAGAGTCCCAGAGCCTGAGGAGGTGGCCCGAGAACATAGGCCCCCAGCAGGGAATGGTGGCAGGAGCTGGAGAAACACTTTGAGAACAGCAGGTACCCAGCCCACCAGGAGAAGGGCTGTAAGACTCAACCTGAACAAGCGCCAGTGGTTCGTGAACCAGCAGGCCAAATACTCTCTGGCAGCCACAGCAACAACCAGCAACGACACAGCAATTACCAGGGGCAAGGCTAGCAGCAGAGACCCTCTCTCACCCCCCATGACATCTGGGCACCAAGCAGGGGCAGGCTCTATAGACAGGAATAGCTCCAACACTAGGATGTTACTGAATTTATGGAGAATTAGTCCCTGAGATGTCCTCAGATCCTGTGGGGATGCCAGACAGGACCAACGATATCTAAAGCTGTGGCTTGACGGTGTTGACTGCTGTTTACTATTCCAGAATGTGAGCACAACAGCCTTTATTTACCCAGTCTGCTGTTGGTTTACATTTGCCTTGTTTCCACTTTGCAGCCATCACAAATCATGCTGCTATGAATGCTCCCATCCTTGTCACTGGGTGTGTATGCTCATTGCTGTTGGATCCTGGGACTAATACTGGTGGTGGAATTACTGCTCCCCAGTTCAGCTTTTATATTCAGCTTTAGCAGATGCTGCCAAAGAGTGAAAGGGTTTTGACTGGTTTATTTCCCCACCAGCACGTCCGAGAGCTCCTGATGCTCAGTGTCCTCGCCAACATTTGGGATTGTGAGACTTTTTAGTTTTTGTTGATCTGGTGGCTCTGTGGCTTTTGTTGTGGTTTTAACATTCATTTCCTTGGTGATAGTGAGGTTGAACCCTTCTCACCTGTTCATTGAGCGTTGAGATTTCCTCATGCAAAGTTTCTGTTCATATTTTTTGCCCATTTTTATTTGAACTGATTCTTATAACTCCCTTGACAATTAATGCGTTGCAAATTCCACCCCCCCAATTTTGTGGCTTGTTTTGTCATCCATGTGTGTCTTTTCATTACCAGAATTTCTTGATTTTAATGTTATATATTTTTATTGCTTCTCAAACTATCTGTGGGTGATGGACCCATTTTTCCAGTGGTGGCAGACCAAAGTGTTCTAAGATAAAGTAAGATTATTAAATAAATTAAAGATTTTTAAATATGCTAAGACAATTGTCAAGGAAATCTTGCTGAGTCCTGTTCTGTGACTTTGGCTTTTAATATTCTATTAGCTTTTCTTCAAGTGAAATACCTGTATTGAGCCAGACACATTTAGATACTCAACAGATGCTTTAGAATCTAAAATGGAGAGGATTAAGAAATCATATTGGCCTGGAATACTGAAAATGAAGCATGAAAGAAAAGAAAATTGAGCTACCAGACATGAAAAAGAGGAACACTAGAAAACTAGGATAATGACAAAATGTTCTCAAAACAGAAAAGTCTGAAAACAACCAGATTAAGACTGGAATACACTCTACTCTAGCACATTTCTTGCCATATGAAATGGTCTACCAGAATCACAAGCAGGGAACATAGTGATCTTACTCATTGACATGCCATTATCCAGAACACTTTATGGGCTCATCATTTTGAGGAAGAACTCTGCCAGCGTCAGAGTTTGGAAATGAAAGCAAATTAATTTTAGATATGACAAGATCATCTATTCCACTTATTCATGAGATTCTTCATTAAAGTTTTGGTTTCATATAATCCAATGTCAGTTCATTTGCCTAGATGGTATCTGGAGTATTCTCTGAACTTTCAAGCTTTGTGGGAATTAACTCAGGGTGGCCTATTTCAAACAGATCTCTTTTAAAAGTCATAGTACATGTTAACTTTTTGTTGAGCTCATTTCTAAATGGGTCACCCCTCTGGGCCAGCTTTTCCATAATCAAAGATAGAGACAAACAAAGACAGAGTGTCAGAGAGACACGTGGCTAGAAAAAGGGAGCACGCTATGCCAGTTGTGCTTTTGTAATAATTACCTGCTCATTTTTCTTGATCTCCTTTCCACAAGACTCTGGTCTGGCAGATAAGTGGCATAAAATTATAATGGAAAGTGGTGAATCTTTCCTGACTCACTTCAATTTTCCATGCTGTCCAACTTTCAGTTTGCTGGGCAATTAAGGCAAAGGAATGGGAAATAACTCATAGCCCACTAGCATCATGGATGTTCAGATTGTGCAAGAATGTTTGCATGTGTTGAATGTATGAGTGTTGAGTCTGTGCGTGTGCACGTGTGTACTGAGTTGTGTATCTGTTGGGTATGTGTGTATTGAGCATGTGTGCTGAGTGTGTGTGTATTGAGTGTGTATGTATATTAAATGTCTTGGTGTTGAGTGAGTATATTGTTAAGTGTGCAGACGTGTTAAATGTGTGTGTTGTGTGTGGGTCTGTTGAGTATATGTGTATGTGTGTGTGTGCCTGCAAGTGCAAGTGTGCCTGTGGTAGGGATGCGTGTGGCAAGGACACCAGGGGATTAAAACACACCTGCCTTAGGTCAGACCTGTTGCATCAGGAATCCAAATGGCTGCTACCAGAGTCCGATTTCTTTTGTGTGGTTTGCAACTTGGTACAAATGAGAGAGCAGAGACCAGCCATTTGGAGGAGATTATTTTGAGTAGTCTGGAAAAGTAGAGAGGACACCACGGCTGGTCTCTGTCCCCAGCCTACCCTGTGATCTGATGGTATCTTCTTAGTCATCTCTTTCTTCACTGGTGCTCACAGCCCACTTTTGTCCCCTTTCAAGTTAAAAAGTAAACCTTAATTAGCCAGAGACAATGGCTGGATGGGTCACAATTCACCAAGAATGTGAGTGGGGTGGGGTGGGGGTGACAACCACAAATTAACCATCGAGAAATTAGTGCACAGGCTCCTTGTCCAGGTACCTATGTAACGTGTACAACCCTCAACTACATGGAAAGCTCATTGAGGCCTGGGCTTTCTCTTCGTTTCCCTACAGCTCCCTTCCCCTCCCTCCCACTTGGCACTGGTAAGCTCTTAGCAATAACAAAGGGAATAACTAACACTGAGCACCTGCTTTTGCCAAGCCTCGTGCTGACGCTTCCCTCCAGCTGACAAAGTGCCATGTGACATGGCCCCCCACAGACCTCTGCCTTCCCACCTCTGTGCTCCAGCCACACCAGCCTCATTTTCTGTTTCTCAAACCCACTAAGCTTGTCCCCATCTCAGGGCCATTGCACTTGCAGTTCCTTCTGCCTTAAATGCTCTCTCTCCAACTCTTGGCATGGTCAATGCTGTCAAATGCTGCTGAAAGGACAATTAAGTTCAGAATAGAGAAGTAATCACCAGACTTGGGCAACTTGGACACTACTGGCCATCTTGAAAGGTGTGGTCTCAGTGGCTAGTGGAGAAGCAGCCCCAACTGCAGAGGGTAGAGGAGAGAACATAGAGTAAATAAGCAGAGACAGTAACTGTAAGAATTTTGCTGTGAAGGGAAACAGAAAAATAAGGTGACAGCAGGAGATAGATGTGGGATCAAGGAGGGTTTTTTGTTTGTTTGCTTATTTCCTTTTAAGGTAGAGATAAGAGAACATATCTGTATGGATTGTCTTAGTCTGTTTTGTGTTGTTATAACAGAATACCTGAGACTGGGTAATTTATAAAGAACAGAGATTTGTTGCTTACAGTTCTGAAGGCTGGGAAGTCCAAGGTCGAATCTGGCAAGGTCCTTCTTGCTGTGCCTTCCCATGGCAGAAGGCAGAAAGGCAAGGAGCAAGAGGGAGCCAAACTCACTTTTATAACAAGCCTCCCTCTCTCAATAACTAACCCACTGCCATGATAATGACATTAATCCAATCACCTTTTATTGGACCCCACCTCCCAACGCTGTTCCATTGGGCATTAAATCTCCAACACATGAACTTTGGGGGACACATTCAAACCATAGCAGGATGGAAATGACACAGGCCTCTGGCACAGGGCCCAGATACAAGGGAGAGAGTGGATAATTGCTGGGAAGAGTCATTTCAAGAGGAGCAAAATGAAAACAGGATCTGATAGGAAAGTGTTGTAGGTTTTCCAGGCAATATTGAATTTGTTTGGTAAATTTAATGCTCAAAAAATCCTCTAAGGTATGTATTGTTGTTATTCTTATTTTATAGATGAGAAACCTAAGGACCAGAAATGTTAAGTAACTTGCCCAAGATCACACTGCAGGCAAATGGAGGAGTTAAGGTTTGAAGAGAGGTTCTGACTCCTGGTTAATACTGAGATCAAAGTGTAAGATTACAAAGGATGCAAAGTCAGCTCATTAAGTCAAAGCAAAGCCTAAGAGTATCAGAGGCACGCGTAAAATCCAAGGCTCACAATTCAGGTGCTAGAGATATGGAATAGCTCCAGTGGTTTATAAACAGGGAAAATTTCAAGATTTTGTTTAGTTGCCAGAAAATACATCCGCTGGCAATGTTCTATTTCTCAACTGGGGGGTGGACACTTGGGTGTTTCCTTTGAGCAAAATCACTGAGCTACATTTCTGTTTGGCATGTTTTTCTGTATGTGTGTTATATTTCACAATAAAAGGTTTAAAAATAAACCTGACCTGCCTTATTTGATGGCAGATGATATGTGACCACCTCCCTTCAAAATGAGGCCCACCTTAACAGTTCCCCAACCTGACCTGGGGGAATTTCTAAAATGAAGATTCCCACCTAAGAGCCAGGAACTCAGAATTCCCTGGCACAGGACCCAGAACTTCTATCATCAGAAATCTCCCTGTGACGAGTTCGGGAACTGCCAACCTCAAGAACAATTCAGTTAAAATTGATGTTTTCTGCAATGTTATTTCCTATGGCCTATGGAAATGCTCAAAATATGCCTCATGCAAGACAGAGGGCTGGTTAATTCAACAATGCTGCATGTTCCCTTTTCCTACCCTACACTCTGAACTTAACCTCATCCTTTCCATTGCTTCATGCCATGGAAATAAAATATAGGCAAATACAACACGTTATAAGAAAATCCCTTTAGCTTAAACACCAAATGATCATAAAACTGACTGCATCTCTTCCTTCCCTTTAGTGTTCCTCTCTCTCGACACCTTCTAAAGAAAGACCTCATGCCACCCTAGGAAGAGGGCTTTATAGGGAGGTCAGAGCCATGGGGGGAGGCACTCGCACCTGCGTGGGAGGGGACCAACCTCTTGCCTGAAAATGACTGTAGCGGCAGTCAGGCCATCTACCTGCTAAGAGGGCCACAGCAGTATACTGGTCAGGGAAGATGTTCTCCACACCCATCTTTACTCTAGAGGCAGCTGAAAAGCCACAGTGACCATGGCCACTCCAGGAAAGGAAGGGCACAAGGGCTCAGTTGTGGGATGGTGTTTCAGGGGAATGTGGGAGCTGAGGCAAAGCCAGCCTGTGGTGCCCATCCAGCCTCCCAGGGGCCTTAAAGAAGCCAGCTCTGAGAACAGCACTTTCCCTCATTCTCTAACCTAGAAAGAACTCAACTCAATCAAAACACAGTTCCATTTGCTACCCTTCCCCCCACACACACACAAAAAGAAGGAGCAGGAGTTCAGGACTTCAGGACTTGCTTTGCAATGTGAATCTCAGGAATGCATTAGAAACAGCAGTCGCTGCCTCTGAGCAAAGATGCTCTATTGAAATTTGACTCATCCTTGGCAGTTTATTGTGTTTTTCCCCCTCTCCTTCCTTGTGACACAGAGGAGTGAGGTGAGTAATGCTCTGCGCAGTGAGAGAAAAATAGATCCCCAAATGCCTTCCATTATGCTAAAGGCCGGTGTCACCAGCTGTGGCAGCAGGGGTGTGGTCACCATGCATTAGCAGGAGGGGATTCAGAACATCTGACTCCCTCTCTCCCAGGCTATTTGTGGTTCCAAAAGCGTGACAAGCAGGGACTGGAAAATGACAAACACAGAGAAGTCTAAAAGCCCTGCTGGGGGTCTTGTGAGAGCCAGAATGGTCAAGAGCCCTTGTCTGCGGGAGTTCCCAAGGCCACACAAAAGGAAAACAGTCAGACCTACTTTCTGCCACCTGACACTGCCGGCCCCTTCCCCACAGGCATAAGAACCACTTCTTCTACCCAAGAGTAAAAATAGCTAATATTTTTTGAGTGCCTGTTACATGCCAGGCACTGAGCAAAGCATTTTCCATGGGTTATGTTACCTAATTTACATGCATATACGCGTGTGCACGTACACGTGGGGTACTATCAGTATCTCCTTTTACAGATGAGGGAACTAAGGCTCAGGAAGGTTATGTAACTTGTCCAGGGTGACCAGGTTAATGCAGGACACAGATGCAGACAGTCCTCAGAAGACAGCTCTAAATAAACACAGCCGTATTAGAATATCTGCTTGGCTAAATGCAGTTATTTGAACAATGAACAAGAAAAGTATAGGAAAAAATTTCTGTTGCTTCATTTATTTTGCTTTATAGACTCTTCAGTTCTTATCCTAGAGACAGGACTACTGATTGATAACCCCAGACTTCAGGGAAGCGTTTTTGGTTACCTTCTAAAAGGAGGAAACAGGGATGTGGTCATTGCCAGAGTGAGAAGAGTTAGTTGCTAATAAGGCAGCAGCAGGTACAAATCACAGGTAATCATTGCCCTGAAGCTTCTCCCTCCCTTACAGAAGCATTAAAAAAAAAAAATTAAAAGCCTCCATCTTCTTCTATGCAGTTAAAAAATATATTAAGTCCCAATATATCAGAAACATATTTTCCCCTCCTGGAATTGACCACGTTACCCTACTGCCCAGCTGGAATCATGCTAGGGAGAAAAATAAATGTTTGTCTCAATGGCATTTTCTTCTTCAGCTAATTGATTTTTTAAAATAACAATCATGCTTGAACATCCAGCCACCTAATTACCAGCAGCTTCTTATTTGCACTATCATTAACTTCACAGCTGGCCTTGTTGGTGACAAGTGGCACCACAGAGATGTCAACCGCAACTGTTGGTTCTTGAAAGGAGGAACATGACAAAGGCCCTGCTCCCCCTTGGCCAAGGTCAGCACGGGCTCCAGGCTGACTTCAACAGCACAAGCACCTGATTCCTAGCGTTGCAAACTGCACGTGCACCCACGTTGGGAGGACAGGACGGTGGGGAGCATCTGGCTCAATCCTCTCCATTTACAGGTGAGGAAACTTGAGGTCCAGAGAGGTTAAGTGACCTGCCTGCAATTAGCCGTGTCACGCTGTGGGGCTGAGATCTGGGAGCGGGAGCACTGTAGTTTTCCCTCTGAGTCATAAACTTGGGGACAAAGAATTCTTCCTGATCCCACTTGTGATTTCCTTTAACTGCAGAAAGTCAGTCTAGTGGTCGGGTGAATTCCCTAAGCAGTGATCCTTTGGCACAAATGTTCCCATTCTCAGCACTGATGTCGGTTGAACCTCTCTATTTGCATAAGTGGAAACGCAAAGCTCTTGCTCTAGAGAAGCTGCTAACCTGACCCACAAGTGCAGTTTTATTCCCACCAGCATATAAGATCCATGAGGAAAGGGGCTTTGTTTAGCTACTACTTTATCTCCAGTACTCAGTATATCTAGGCACTCAGGGACTATGAATTCATTCATTCAACAAATGCTTATTGAAGCATTTACTAAAGAGGTCATTGTGTCAGGCGATACTCGAGGTAGAAGGAATGAAAAACAAATGGAGCCAGGAAGACATTTCAACCAGAAGTAACAGAACTGCCTTAAACGATCAGACATTTACTAGTGCATGTAAGTAGAATTCCACAGTCAGATCAGCTCAGCTTTGCTCAATCCACCATCAAGGACCCAGATTTTTCCACAGCGTCATCCTAAGACCTGTTCCCTTTGGGGAAGGGGAAGAGGGGGGGAAGAGAGAGAGATCACTGAGTGGCTGTCGGTAACTATGAGGGTAATGACAGGAGACAGAGTGCAGCTTCCTGCCAAAGTGAATAAGACCCTTCCCAGAAGCCTGCGGCACTCCTCTTGGGTCTCTATGGCTAGAATTGGGTCCCTCACCCATTCCCAAATCACGGATTTGGCCTTGGACCAATCAGACCCTCACCTGACACTGTGGGTGAGATCAGCTTCCCCTAAAGCAAAGGGGCCTGTATGGAGAAGAGACGGCCCTCTGAACAGAGAACAGAACCACTGAGAAAGGGGGTAGGAGAAAGGCGGGTGCAGGGCGGCCATAGCATTCAACACAAACAGCAACTAGCATTTGTCAGGAAAGGCTATAGTTTAAACAAGTGTCTGTCTATATGTGAACTCATTTAATCCTTCCAATAACAGTAAAGCCGTGGTTCTCCATCCAGGGGCAAGTCAGAGTCACCCAAGGAGTGATTCTGATTCCAAAGGCCTGGGGCAGGGCCTGGACATCTGTAGTTGTTAAATGCCGCACAGGTGATCGGGATGCTCAGCCTACACTGCACACCAGGCTGTAGGCCAAGCCGCACCATCCCACAGGTGTGCAAAGAAGCATTCAGCACAGTCCCTGCTGTGGAAATTCTATACTAAATGTCAATGTTGTCAATGTTAAGAGATTTTGACATACAAGCCAGAGGAGTTTGGGGGAAGAAAAGCTCCCCACAGGCAAGAATTTTGGGGATGGAAGGTTACTAGGAGAGAGTGGGACCCCCAAAGACAAAGAAGACTTGAGTGGGGAACCAGGGGCAGCAATGCAGCTGGAAGGGCACAGCATGAGCTGGGTGGAGAAAGACGGAACGTTGTCAAACTCATGTGTCATCTTTGTCGGAGGACAGGCTGATCTCTGGTTCTTATCGTATCAGTTCTCGGGAAAGAGAAGTTTTCTCATCATGAACCAATGACTGGAGAAACTAAGGTTTGTTTCCAGAAGTTGGTGAATCAATGTTATCTGATATTCCTGATACTTTGCTGAAACTATTCACCAAGCTTCCTCTTTGAGCACAAAGGGGATTTTAAGAGGCAACATTGGGGCTTTCACGTATTTATGTTTTTAAACTCAGACACACTGGGTGGAAAAACCCTGTGAGATCACCTCTGCTCTGCCCCAGCCGTGCAAGGCATACACAGTCATCTTCTTCGAGAAGGAGGCATTGCCATTCCTACTCAAAGCAAACAAAGAGAAACCTGATCAAATCCAGCCAGGCTGCAGAAGTGATTAGGAGGAAGGTTGGAAACAGCCTGGAGAATACGGAGGAAGTTTGTAAATTGCCTAGCAATTGGATTACATTTAAAGATTCAATTAGTGACAGATTCAGAATAGGGTTTCCTTTAGTGAGTCCGTTAACAAAAAGGCAGAGGCTTGGTGGTTTGCTGGTAGCATAGAAAGTGAGTCATCTGGCATTGGCTTGCTCAGCTGGGCTGGGACAAATGTCACCCACTCACTTTGATGGATACACCCCATGCGTAGAAATATGTGGATAGATATTGATTTTTTGAACTCTATTATTACTCACTGTTCTTGACAACTTGTTTTCCTTCTTTGGTTTACCTTGTTGGTGCTATTTCTTCTGCTTCTAAATTGCTTTTCAGTGAACTCTGAAGTGTTCTTCCTCACGCAAAAGAAGTTTCTCAGGGGTAGAAAGAGAGTTGGCAACAGACATTCGATGTGTGGCTTGGGCTGGCCACTCTGGAGGAATATTGCCTCTCCCAGGTTTCAAGATTGCCTGCCTATGTGATCTATAAAGTGGATTCAGGCTGAGAACTGCAGGCTAGTCAAGAGGTACCTGCAGAGAGCATTAGTGCCGTAATTAGCTACAGCAATGAAAATAAAGTTTGTGCATATCTTTCAAGCTGTGGTCATAATGTAACCTTTATAAGAGAAGTGCTCTCGAGACAATAGAAAAGAAAGAAAAGATAGAAAGAAAGACAGAAAGCAAAACACCAGGCCACAGAGGAGAGAACTAGCATAAGCCAGTGAGGACACAGGCAAGAGCTGGCTCGCCAGGTTCCCAGCCCTGTGCTCAGTCAGCCTCAGAAGACAGAAGAGGGAGCAGGAGCGGAAGCCAGAGCAGGAATGTGCAAGAGGGCAGCTGATGTGGGGGTGATATCACAGCTGAGGCCTCCCTGCAAAGTCAAAGATGACTTACACACATTTGGCTGGGAGAGCCAGAGCTTTCTGCCGGTCCCATCTTTCCTGGTTTGAGCGGATCTCTAAGTTCAGTGGGAATCATTTTTGTCGTGTCAACTCTATAGTCTTCTCTTCAGGGTGGACCTAAAATCAATAATGCTGATGAGCTGAAAATGACTGCAAACAAAATATTTTGGAGAAATTCAGGCTTTGTTTTGGCAAATGAGTTGCTTAAGAACTGTAGGGATATGAATGGTGGGCATGAATACTACTCCACAAAAAGTGGTATAAAAAGCAAAGGGCAGTCTATTGCCTGTAGCTGAGAAGAGGGCAAAAACAGTTTCACTGAAAAAGATTGCTCTCCTGATTTAAGCTAGTTGTTGGTCTACTCATGTCCTAATGATCATACAAGGTTAGGGAGGTGAATCGTTGAGCCCAACTCAACCCCTTGGTGGGAAAATAAGCCCAGTTGCCTCACTGCCGTTGGGTCCCCTTTGTACACACCTAAGCATGTGTACAAAGTTCCTCTCCTTTGGCCTTTGACTCAGGTTCTTTTCTGATTTTCTCACCTGGATATTTTTATTTGGAGAAGGTTTATTATGGCAAAAGAAGAACTTGGTGGCTAAGAAATGGATAGGCTCCATATAGTCAATTCAAACTCTGTTTCACTCAGGTATTCACTCATTCAACAAACACTGAGCACCTAATATTTGCCATGTTGTGGAGATCTACAGATGAATAAGACCTGATCCTAAAGGAAAATCAATGATAAGAGTACAGTGGAACACCAGATATTAATATAATAGAGGTAAGTAAGCACAGGACATCACAGCACCACAAGGCAGGAGTGCAGGGGACATCTACTTCCACCTGGGGAATGGGGCCAGGGAGGTTTTCCAAGAGGAGGCAATGCTTGAGTTGAGAATCGAAGGATGAGTACAGATGAGCCAGGGAAACAAGAGAAGAACCTTCCACAAAAAAAGATCAATATTGGCAAAGCCATAGAGGTGTGATACTTTGGCTCATTTGGAAACCTGCAAATGATTTGGTATAACTAAGGCTGGAGATGTTGGAAAGACCCAGATCTGGGAGGACCTTTTAGGTCATGCTAAGGTGCAGAAACTTTAATTGCAAAGGGAGAAAACCACTGGAAGATTTTAAATTGGGAAGTGACAAGAATTGGGCTAAAAATAACCACCTGGAAGCTGAAAGAGGAGAGAGCAGGATGAGAGTTTAGGAGACTCCCAGGCTACAAATGAGCAGGGACTGAACTAAGACAGCTGTGAGAGGGGAAAGAGGTTTGAGCTACACAGTGCTATAAGAGATGGAGTTGGCACCCCACTGAGGTAGAAAAGAAAGGAGGACAATGAATCCAGAGGGATCCTAGTCTTCCCTCTTGTAGGAGAATGTGGCAGGTAGCATCATTCCTTGAAAAAGGAAATATAAGAGGAGGAGCAACTTTGGAGGGAAGAGGATAAATTCCATCGTGGATATGTGTGTGAAGTGTCTCTGGCTTCTTTTGCTTTTAGCAGTTTGAGTAAAATGTGTCTAGGTATGGTTTTCTTTGTTTTTATCCTGCTTGGGGTTTACTAAGATTCTTGAATCTGTAATTTTATGTCTTTCACCAAATTTGGAAAAATTTCAGCAACTATTTTCTAAACATTTTTGTGTATTATTTTCTCTTCATTGGGGATTACAATGAAATCTTTGTTAGAAATTTTTATATTGACCCAGAGGTCAGTAAGGCTCTCTTACTTTTTCTTCAATCTTTTTTCTCTCTTTTCTTCAGTTCTGATCATTTCTATTGACCTATCTTCAAACTCACCGACTTTCATCTGCCATCTCCAATCTTCTGTTAAGCTAACTGAGTGAATTGTTAATTTTAGACATTGTATTTTTTACTTCCAGAACTTCCTTTGAGTTCCTTTTTGTAGTTTCTCTTCCTCTGCTGAGGTTTCCTCTCTGTTCATTCATTATGAGCATATTTTTGTTTATGTCCTTGAGCAGAATTACAATAGCTAGTTCAAAATAATTGTATCCTAATTCCAACTTTTGTGTCATCTTAGCATTAATCTTCATTGATTGCCTTTTCTCTTGAATATGGGTCACATTTTTCTGATTGTCCAATTCCAAATTGTTACCTACACATTTTGAATGATACATTGTAGAGATCGGTTTCTGTTATGTTCCTCTGAGAAGTTTTTAATTTATTGTTTTACTAAACAGTTAACATGGTTAGACTAAACCTCTAAACTCTTTCTCCTCTATGGTGGGCAGACATTGAAATTTCTGTTCAGTTCTTTTATCATCAGCTAGGCTGGTTGACATTTGCCCCACATGTGTGTAATTCAGAGGTTAGTGAGAGATTTGGGAAAAGTTTATACACAGAATTTGGGGCTTCTCTTCTGTAGTTCTCTCCTTTCTAGGATACCCACCACCACAACCATTTTCCAGTTGTTGTGACAGCTGTAATAGCCTCAAGCTCTGTCTTCTGATTCCTCAAATCAATTAATCAAAACTATGGATTTCTGTCCAAATTCTAACTATCCTAGCTTAGAGCTGACTGGGGCCTGCCCTCAGGCAAAAAGTTAAAAAATAAACCAACCAGGAAACTCATCCAGTGTCATTCCCTCTTCCAAGTGTCAACTCTTCTCTAGTTTCTAGTTTGGTCACTCTTTAATACCTTTAGGTCATTTTTAAAATTTTAACTTTCATAACTGTCATTTGGAGAAGGGTTAATCCAATATGAACTACTCTGTTATTAACAGAGATGGAATTCCAGGTGCTCATAAATATTTGTTGAATAAATTCAAGTACCCACTTTATATCTCCATGTTGATCTCTAATAGACACCAGACACTCAATTTTCCCAACTGCCTTGATATTTCCACTTGAATGCATAATAGACACTTCAAACTCAACATATCCAAACGGGAACACCCCTACCTCAGATTCTTTGCACTTCTGTTTCCTCCGCACGAAATGATCTTCCACCAGATATCTACATGGCTCACAATTCTTATTCCCTCCAGGTCTCAGCCCTAAAATCAACTTTCAGTGAGGCTTTCCTGACCCTTTGCTATAAAACAAATACAACCCATGCCCTCCTTTTGCACTACTGATCTCCTTGCTCTCCTTTATTCTTCCCCATAGCACTTATCACTATGTAACTATTACAGATCTGATTTTTAAATTGTTGCTAGCTGTCTCCCTTCACTAGAGTGTAAGCTCCATGAGGGCAGGGTCTTTTCACTACTTTATCCCTAGAACCAAGAAAAGAGCCTGGCATGGAGTAGGTGTTCAATAAATATTTGTTAAATGAATGTTGAAGCTACTTGAATCAAAAAGAGTGAGAAGAAAACACGGGTAAGGAAGGAACACTAACATTCACAGGCGGTGTGGTAGAACAAGAGCCTATAAAATAGACAAAGGTCCCAGCAGCCAAATGCAGGAGAGAATAATGTCACAGAAGCCACAAGAGGAGTTTCCACAGGGAAGATGTCAAATATTGCAAAGATCAAGTGAGAACTGCAGAGTGGTTTTTCTGCCTTTAGGAGTTAGGACGGCCTTGATGACTGTGTCAGTGACAGTCATTGCAGTGACACAGTAGAAGAGGAAGCCAGACCACAGTGAGACATGGAGTAGCAGCAAGTAGAAACACAGGGTCAAAGGCTGGGAGAAAGGGTTAGAAGGGAAGCAAGGCTGAAGTTGCAGGAATGAGGGAATAAGGAGAGTAGAGTGCGGAGAGATGAGCTCAGCCTAGGTGGAGGGTTTGCCTTAGGCAAAAGGAAGGTCTGACTCTGAGATGCAAGAGAGGAGGGGAGGAAGCATTTGTTTGATGTACAGAGTCAGGGCTGCTACAGGTGGTTGCATCAGTTATGTCTTCTTGTGGACTGACCCCTGGCTGAGAGGGCCATTCTGCTCTCCAAGTCATAGCCCTGATGTGGGGCTGTGTCCACCTGGAGGAAGAGGTACCTTTTTACTAATGTAGCATCTAAGCCATGGCTCTGTGGTATCACATTTGCTGAAGGGAAGGGGGTACCTTTTCCTAAGATTTACAAAAGTGGCCTGTATAAAACTTACATAATTTTCAATAAATATACAGAGGACTCTTATGATATTTTGATTTTCTCTTCCTTTTTTTAAACATATTAAACATATATTGAAGAAATAAAATATTATAGACACGGTAAAAAGCCTGCTGTAGTACCATCATCTGATCCCAGTGCCCCTCCTTCTTCCCCAAAGAAAATCACTGTCCTGAATTTGGTATTTTTCATTCCCATGCACAGTCTTATACTTTTGCTACAGCTGTGTTCCCATAAATATAAAGTATAATATTTTTACATGACTTAAAAATTTGTATAAATGGTCTCCTACTGTACATATTACCCTCTGATTTGTTTTTTTTTTTTTGCTTAACATTGTTTTTCAGATTTATCCATGTTGATACATGTTCCTCTAGTTCATTCATTTTTACCCATTTCATGAATATTTATTCAACATTCTATTGAACAAATATACCATACTTACTTTTCTCTCCATTTTCCTGTTGATGGACATTCAGGTTGTCATTTTAAAGATTTTATTTTTAAAAATCAAAGCTGTGGCTGGGCGCTGTGGCTCATGCCTATAATCCCAGCACTTTGGGAGGCCCAGGCAGGAGGATCACTTGAGCCCAAGAGTTCAAGACCAGCCTCGGCAACATAGTGAGACCCCATCTCTACAAAAAATAAAAAAAATTAGCTAGGCATGGTGGCTCACACCTGTAGTCCAAGCTACTCGGGAGGCTGAGGCAGGAGGATCACTTAAGCCCAGGAGTTCGAGGCTGCTATGAGCTATGATCACACCACTGTACTCCAACCTCAGCAACAGAGCAAGACCCTATCTCAAAAAATATAAATAAGTGAAAAAAAATTTGAAATAATAAAATCAAAGCTCTAAAAAGTTTTTATGTGTCTTATTACATACAAAAGAGCTTCTCTCAGAGTGGAATTGCTGGTGCCCAGGGTTACCCACCTTCAACCTTATCAGATAATGCCAATTTGCCCTCCAAAGTGGATATAACGATATGTACTCCCATTAGTTGTGTATGAGTGTTACCATTTTCTGGGTTTTTTTTTCAGACTTTTAAATTTTATTTTTAACTGAGGGGCTATAGTTTTTGTTGGCATATCCCTGATTATTCATAAGTTTGAGTATTTTTCATGTTTTTTGGCCATTTGGCGTTCTTTCTTTTGTAAATATTTTGTTCATCTATCTACCTCTCTTCCTCTTTCTTCTGCTTTTCATTTTTCCATTGGGCCATTTATCTGTTTTCTTAATGATACATAGGGTTTCTAAAATTATTATTCTGGTTACTAATTCTTTATTGTAAATACCTTTTCATGGTCTGTGGCTTGTCCTCAACTTTTTAATGATGTCTTTGGTTGTATACCTGATTTAAATTTTAATATAGTCATATTTTTCAATCTTTTCAAAGATGAATCAACATGAATAAATTTTAGGTGTATGTGCTGGAAGGGGGAAGGTATGTAAGGAAATTCTTGCTAAATGAGCTTCCTTTTCTTGTAAAGTAAAAGGGGAATACAACTTTTACAGATTGCTGTAGAATTCCTGAACAACTTCCTCCTTCAGCCAACTTGCATTAACTGAGTCCACACCAAATGCCTAGACCTGGGATTTAGCTGGGATGGGTAGGGGAGGGGGCTGAGATAGGATTTCATACATGGAACCCTGCCTTACTAGAACTTACCACCAGGAGACTAATAAGGGTTAGACTGTGTAGCCCTGATATACTACCGCAGAAACTCAGAGGAAAGAGAGATCAGGGTAGGACTGAGTGATTGTCTATGGACTGGATTCATCAGGGAAGACTGTATGTCAACTTTCTTCACTTCCTATAAACTTAAGGATCACAGAGTCTTAGGGCTACAAAGAGACATAAATAAGTAAATGGAGGCCCACTGAAGTTAAGGTTTCACAGCTAGTGAGAGGCAGAATCCACACTAGAACTACAGATTCCCATCCAGTGTGCTGTCCCACCTGCCAGTAAAAAATATTGACATGTCTTCCTTTGATTATAAAATAGAGATCTGAGAATGATGTGAAAGAAAAACAAATAAGTCAAAACAGAATATCAATAACAACCCCCAAAAGCCCATGACCACTTAATCTGGGCTCATAAACTGTCAGAAGTAGCTATTATGTTCACATCAATTTGTCTGTCTTATAAGGATGCAGAGAAATATGTTACCCTCTTTTTGTTCCCCCAGATGAGACACAAAGTAAAGTGACTTATCCCAGGTCACTTTATAAGTCACAGCAAAAGAAAGTAAATTAACATGAGCTCTGTGCTCAATATTTTCATAATATAAACCACAAGATCAATGGCCACATATGCCCATACATCACAGCTACTTTCTTGTCTCAGTTATATGAATTTTGTTCTTCTACTGATTGTCAGGTTAATTGACTCTACTTTATTTTGCCTGTGAAGAAAGCATCAACCTCAGGCAGCCACTCAGTAACACTGAACAAATAAACCAGAGATACATTGATTAAACTGCTTATAGTCAAGCTGCTATTACAGTTTTCATTTTTCCTATTTATATCCTTACCAGCACACATGAGTGTAAAAATCACTTCCAACTGCCTGCAAGAGACATGCTATAATTAGGATTAATCAAAAGTTCTTTCCATTATGAAAATGACAAAAACATTACCTCCTTATATCTTACTATAGTAATAAACTTATGAAGAAATTGATATCATGTGCCCAAGTGTTAGGGAAGTATCATAACAGTAATTACAAGAAAGCTTTAGAATATTCACCAAAGTCAAATATAATGTTCACTGACATTGAAAATCTGCTTCCTGTGTTTTCAAGGAGACCGAATTTAATCCAACTAAACAGTCACATTATCAAGTATCTACTAGTGCCAGACACACCTTGCCAAGTGTTGAAGATGCAAAGAAGAATAAAATGTGATTAACACCCATTGGATATAATGCCTAGAAGAGCCCAGTTCTAAACACCAATAGTCCAGGTTGCTCTTAATAGATGTAAAAACACTAAGGGAACAGAAGAGGGAAGTAAGGAGTTCTACCTCTGAAAGCTGGTAAGCTGTCACCAATACCCATATGAACATGGTCTTTAAAGACATCTTCCAGGCAGGGAAGTAGGAAAAGCACGTGAGGTGGAGCAGAGACTAGGAGCACAGGCAGTGAGGCAGGTTTGTGTATGGCATGTGTGGCCAGTGCTAAGGCTGCAGCCATATCACCAATGACCTTATATGGTGGGCCAACAAGTTGGGATTTTAACATGCAGGTGTAGGCATGCTTAGATTGGTGTTTCCAGAACATCAATCAGACAGCCAAGAGTGGAGGACACATCTCAGGAAAGGAATCCCCTTCTTAGGCTATTGCATTAGGCCAAGTGAGAACTGATGACAGCCCAGTCTGCAGTACAGGGGATGAAGGAGAGGAAATACATCCAAAAGACTTCTAGGGGGTTTTTACAGTTAGTTAAATGACTCTAAGGGAGGAAGGTGACTCCTGCAGCTGAAACTAGAAAAAAATTAGGAAGAGCATTAGTGTCACAGAATACAAAAGAAGCCAAGGTCAGACAAAAATATAAGTTAAAAATCTTTATAGTCCATCATACCTTTACTAACTGCAAAGAGGTTACTTTCAGGAAATATCATTTATTCCTCCTTTTCCCTCCCTTTTTATAAAATTCACTCTAATGCCGTTTGACGTACTGGAGTAAACAATCACCAATTGTGCCCAAAAATTCTGGAGTATTTTTCAACAGAGGAAATGTTTATTCTTTGTACCTAAGATGTTTATACGTACACAATCTCTCCTACAGCATAAAATATACATCAGAAATCAATTTCAAACATGATATCATCTGCAGGAAGTGCTGAGGCATTTTTCCATTAGTTTTAACCTGAGGAAAATAAGATGAGAGGGTGGTGTTTCACAGTTTCTAATACAGGTAGCTTCTGCACGAGAAGAGATACCAAAAATAGGGGTGACAATCGAGGCCTTCTTCCCTACTGTAGTGGTTGCTGTGGTGCTTTGCCCAGATTCCTTCCCCCTTTAGGACGGAGGTACTCATTGTCCCAGCAGGTGGGAGCGCTCTGACAGCACTCAGCTGAATTGCTCTCAGCCCCTTTCACAGGGGCAGCTCCCACCTATTGGATGACCAATTGAAGATGGGTGACTATAAAGCCCTGGCCCCTTGACTTGGGCATCTCAGCTCCAGAAGGGCCATCCCAGCTCCACAGCTCCTATAGGACTGACTAAGCCCCTGCAGCAACTATGTAGTAGCTTACCTCCCTCTGCCCTGTCCTGCCTGTCACCTCTCACAGGTGATGTTCCCAAGGGCACTCTCCAAAAAACCTCTTGCACAGAAATCTCAGAGTCCTTTCCCCGGGAAACCCAAACTACAAAACCTTCCAGGACCATAAACAGCCTTTCATGAGCAGTAATTACAGAGGATGAAGGTGTCACTGTAAAAGTACCTATTAAATGTACTGGGTCTTGAACAAAATGAGCCATACTTCCTACTTATGTTCTAGCTTATGTTCTAAAACTAAAAACACAGAGATGCTGCAAACAGTACACAAGTGGTCTAAAAGGCTTTGGACATAAAAGAATTTATAAAATTTATGAAAGAATCCCAGCAAGGCCAAATAAAAATGTGTACATTAGAACCAAAAAGGAAGTTGAGTTCAAATAACTTGCGGTTCTTCATCATTTGGATACGGCAAGCCATAGGGTTTTTTTGGTTGCTTATTTTTCCCTCTCTCCACACCCCCACCCCACCCCCCTTCCAGCAGCTACTTAGCAATGTTCCTTCACTCTCAGGCTCCATCACTGGGGGCAAAAAAAAAGGAAAAAAAAAAAAAAAAATCAGACATCAAAAGATGCCCGTATCCTGACTGCCACCTAATGGAATCTTTGAGCATTAAACTTGTGTAGTTTTTTTGTTTTTTGTTTTGAACTGCTGACATTAAGTGACCATATCAAACTATGGGCCACCACTCTTGATAGGGCAAAACTGTGAGGCTCATTTTGGTTTCTGGAAAGTCAAGTTAACTGTCTCCTTTTTTCCTCTCTACATTTGGGAACATATATCCCCTGCCACCCATGGTTGTTTGGCTTACATAACCTTCAAAAAAAGATTGTTCTGTTATCCACTGTGCCATAAAAGTAATATGGAATATTTCACCTTTTTCCTCCTTTTTCTAAGATCAATGAGCTGTAGGCGACATGAATGTGGGAGTAGGAAATACCCAGATAAGGAGGGTATTTTCAGGGGGCTGTGATGCTGCCGAATCCAATTAACTCCAGATTTAAAAGGCCATCTTAAGACCAATGCTGGAGCTGTTATATGAGAAAGCCAAACAGGGCCAAAGAATGAAAAAAGGTCCTATCACCACATCAGAAGGCAAGGCCCACTGGACTCTCTCCTGCATGTGGGGAAGTGAAAGTAATTCTTTCCCATGTTAATCATGCTTTGCTTCCTGGCCTTCAAAGAGCTCCTGGTGACTGCTTCAGCCTCCACTGCCCACATCTTTCCTGCTAAGCCTTGACCAATCGGCTTTCTACTGGTTTGTTTTTTTTCCCATTTGTTTCTGACAATGCTTTCATAATCTTCTGTATTACTTCTGAGCTTGTTAAGCTATTGCTAACTCCTAGAGTTCCCTTCAACTATCTGCTGATCTTTTCCAAACACACACACACACACACACACACACTCGTAAAACCATTCTAAAAGGTGTTCTAGCCAGTCTATGAATACATTCTATTTTTGAAAAATTTGAAACATACATAAGTTGCAAGACTAGTACAATGAACACATATTCTCCACCTATATTCAAAGACTGTTATCATTTTGTTGCCACATTTTTATTCTTTTCCTCTATGTATACATATATAATATATATATACACATATATGTGAATTTTGTAAAATTTTACATAATTTTTTTGGCCAAACCATTTGAAGGTAAATTGCAGATGTTATGGTACTTCACCCTTGTAAATACCTGAGCATAGGACATTCTCCTAAGTAACCATAAATCATTTTCACACCGATTAAAATAAAATTCAGTATCATCTAATATCAGGTCCATATTCAAATTTTCCAATGTCTCCCAATTTTTGTATAGCTTTATTTTTCTAAACTAGAATCCAATCACAATTTACCCATTGCACTTGACTATTACATCTTTTTGTCTCTTAATCTAGAACAGTCCCCCACTCTTTTTAATGACACTGACCTTTTGAAGAATTTAGGCCAGTTTCCTTACAGAATATCCCACATTCTGGCCCTGTCTGATTCTTCCCTCCCAGTCACTCTACCTCGTCCTCTATGCCTGTATTTCCTGTATACTGGAAGGTGGGTCAAAAGGCTTGATTATATTCAGGTTAAGCATTTTTGGCAAGGATCCTTCATAGCTGATGCTGTTAGTACTTCAAGTTCCATCAAATCAAGAGGCATATAAAATCAGGTTCTTCTACAATTAGTGGTGCTAAATTTGTTTACTGGGTTAAATTGGTGACTGCTGAATTTCTTCACAGTAAGGCAGATTTTTCCCTTTGTATTTATTAAGTAATCTATGGTGTGTGATACTTTGTATGTATGTGCAACACTTTGACACTATGCAAACATCCTCCCTTTCCCTCCCCCCTCCTTTTACCAGATGGGTTTTAGCGTCTATTGATGATCCTTGTCTGAATCACTGGGACTGCAAATGGCGATCTTTCCAGCTTTATCATTCCATCTATATTTATCGGCTGGCATTCTTTTATAAAGAAAAACTCCCTTTCTCCACTCTTTGAGTATCACTCTGGACTTATGGATTTAAAAAAATGCTTTGATAACCTATTATAGTTATTATTCTTTTAGTGACCAGTGGGGTCCCCTCAAACTGGGTTCTGTGGGCTTTTGACTTGACCTTATTAATTTGGGGGCACTTCCTTGCTTTCTGGCAAGGTGTTTCAAACTCAACTTCGTTCTTTTGCACTTTTTGGGCCTGAGACCCAAAATCAGCCATTTCTCTAAGAAACATCATTTCTTTTTATTGGGGAATGGTATTTAAGCATCAAGATGTGGGCACCCTCTAGTGGGGTGACATTACTTCTAAGAAATATATACATGAAAAATTCTAACTCAAATTAACATCAGAGGGTTTCCTCCATAATTTGATATATTTGTATCTTTCCTCTTAGAGTTTCTACCAACAAATATATATATATATTTTACCTATAGTATACCTAACAGTTCCAAAATTACATTACCAATAGCACTACCAGCAATAAATCTGTGACATTTGAGTGTTTTTGTTTGTTTGTTTGGGTTATTTTTTCTCCCAGAATATACACCACTAAGAATGTATGGTTACAGTACTCTTCAGTACTACTTCTGAATAGCTCTAAAGAACTATCATTTCTGATCCTTGCTTGTAAAGCCTTAGATCATAATCTTTTTCAAACTGAAGGAATTTTTGTTTTCCACTTTTAGTGGCATGTTTTCTATTCTTTAGTGATACAGTTTCTGTTCTTTAGTGGTACATGTAAAACACAGAATAGCTGAAAATGCATATCCTAAGACTAGCAAGGCAATACAAATTTAACTAAACAATTCAGGATAGCTATCAATGACGAACATCTGAGCCCCTACACTGACCAACATGCATTTAAGGCTGTTTTTCCATCAACTTTAAATAGATGATGCCACCTTAGCATCATCCCAGGATGTATGTATTCAGTGCACTGTATCCAAAAACTCTCAATAAGCACAAAAAAGCAAGTAGCTTTCCCTGCAGCAAATCTCCATGCAAACATTCAAAACACTATTATGACTAAGGAAAGTAAAGAGTTATTATGACTACACACACAGCTCTAATTCATCACCTTAGGCATGTGTTGAGATAGAAAAAAATGTGGGCAAATCTGGGGCTATTTATAGTCAGGAAGGGATACAATAAAAGCTAATCTAAAGAATGCAGTCTCCTATTTGACCAACATGTATTAGTTTTATTGCATACTCTTGTGCTCTGCAGTGGGTTAACACATTTCCAAAGGCAGCAGCCATACTTTAGTTTTCTTTAGCAGTGAGAGGAAATAGCTATATATTCTGATGACGATTTGGAGCCTTTAAATTTTACTTACTGGGTTTCAATAACTAAATACCAGGTTTAAAGAACTACAGGTTTTAGACACTGCTCTTTTTGAAGAATAAACATGATTAAGTTTGGATGCAAATGTTTTAAGAAAAATCAGTCACTGAAAGTGGATTATGACACTTCAAAGGAGGTGGTAAGTCAGAAAGCCTATTTGAAGTATCCCTCTTAATCAAAGCTTATACTTGTTCCAGTTTTCTCTTTAATGCCACATAAAATCATTGTTAAAATTAAATGAATATGTGTAAAGTGCTTAGAATGGTATCTGGCACATACAACTGTTATCTCTTTTTGAGAATTAAAATTCAATATAGCTTTTCTTTATAAATCAATGTTGCATAGATAGAGAGATTAAAAACAATCCTAAAAACAAAACTATCAAGATGGTATAGAACTCAATACTGGAACTTATTATAAATATGACTCTATTTTCAGATCTATGGGCTTCAGGAAGAGTTCTCATTTGAGATTTTTACACAACTGTAAAGTTTACTTTATATTCAAGGAAGACCCTCCTGGTATCAGTTCTTAAAATACACAATTAGAATAAGAGCAGTTACCAAAAACTACATTTTATTTTAAACAAGTCTCTACTATATTTAAGGAAAAGCACATTCTTTCTGATTTGTCTTCCCTCTCAGCTCTAGCTACACACTGCTGCCCTCTGCAGCATGTCCAATCCTTGCAAGTTGACTGCCATCCCAAGCACACTCACAAACCTGACCTAGTTTCCACCTCTATGGGTTATCTGACTCACTATGAGGGCTATGTGTGTGTACATAGAGAACAAAAGGGAAGGCTCCTTCAAAAGAAAACAAGAAAGAACCAAAGCAAGATGTTGGCACAATTCAAAAGAATCGGAGAAGAGGGCCTTCTTATGGGTCCAGCAACAAACCCTCAATCACCCCGGGAAGGTTCCTTCCTGGCATTTATATAGCCTCTTTGTATCTTACGACTTTACTTATTTTTAGTAACAACACATGACATGTAAAATTTTTTTAAAATTGTAATAAAATTATATATAGTAAAAAAAAGAAAACAAAGAAAGAAAAAGAAGAAAAGGTAAATAGTAAAAAGGGTAATCAATGAACACATTTGGTTTCCACTTCAAACCTCTACACACGTTTGTATATCCGTCCAGAACTCGTATACATTATTACACACACTTAATGTACTTTTCTTTTTCAACATAAATAGAAGTATACTACTCTGCTAATCATTCAAGACTGTAACTTGGAGATTGTTCCCTATCAGGCGAGATTAGCCTAATTAACTTAATTAAAACCAAGTAAGTTTTAACAAAGTAGATTCTAAACAAATCAACCTCCTCTCCAATAGGTTCTTTCTGCTACAACTGAATTAGCTTCCTGTTGCTACTAAAGCTTTTATTAATATATAAAACAGTACTCAAACTTCAGCGGACATCGCTATCACCTGGAAAGCTTGTCAAACAGATTGCTGAGCCCACCCCCAGAGTGTCTGGATTCAGAAGGTCTGGGGCAGGGCTTGAGTGCCGCATTTCCAATAAATTCCCAGGTGATGCTGAGGGTTCAAGGCCCACACTTTGAGAACCAACCACTGGTATAAAGGCTACATTAAACCCCGTTCCTCCCACCTCCCAGTACCGCTCGCCTAAGAAAGCCCACGGGATTACTCGTCTGGAAACCTCAGGAAGGGCCCAAAAGAACCCGCCCCAAAAGAAACAGCTCCCAGCTCCAAGCCGGATCCGAGGTAAGACGAACCTATGTTCTGCGCCCGGCGCAGCCCAATCACGCCACTTCCTTCCTACTAGACCCGCCTACTCCGCGTCCCTAACATGGGTTAGGTGGACGGCTTAGAGGGCGCGAGGAATCACGTGAGTCGAGCGACATCTCGCGAGGGTTTGTATGTCTCGCGAGATTTCACCCACCTCTGTCTTTTCCTCCTTCCAGAACCTGGCTTTCCTCCCCTCCCCCTCACCGCCGACCGAGTTCTTCCTTTTCAGACAGAGTCAGCTTGTCGTCGTGGAGATTTTCTCAGAGCTGCTGTCGCTGCCACCACCACCACCCCTGGGCTCATTTGCCCTAACCCCTTCCCGCCGCCCTGCCCCCAACCCCATACAAGGTAACAAACCCCGTGGGGGAGCGAGTAAGGCCTCGCCGGGCCTCGGTCTCTCCCGAATCGAAGCCGAGGCCCTAGGCCGACTGGCCAGCCTCGCCGGAGAAGCCTGGGCGTCGGCAGTGCAGTTAGGGGCCACCGTCTCCTCTCCCACCCAAAGTTGAGCCTTGAGGGGCCCCAGACGGCATTGGAGCCCCCCGTGCCGTGGCGGCGAACACGGCCAACCCGGGGAACCCGTCGGGTGGGGTTGGGACGCCCGCGGCGGTTCGGGGAAGCGCTTACTTGAGGGTGTGGGGCTCCGGCGTTTCCTTGGAAACTGATGTTTGAATTTCGAGGTCTGAAATAATTGAGCGGGTTGTGGCGGGCTTTGAGGTGTTGGGGGACGGGAAGGAGGCAGCTTGGCTTGTTTTAACCCTTTGGGAGCTTTCCAGATCCCAGGCTTTCGTTGAACGGGAATTTTAAGAAAGAGAAGGGTCTTCGGAAATCCCGTATGTTGCTTATAAGTCATCAAAAAATAGTTAATTCGTATCTTATTTTCAGGAAAATGAGTGAGCTGGATTTGGCGAAAGGCATGTTCCTTAAATCGGAGCGTATTTGCGCTGATTCTTTTACTGAAGAAAATGCATCGACAACTATTTAGGCGACTGGGTGAAAGATTTTTGTTCTGGAGAACTTCTAAATACACTCCTAATTGAATAGTTCAAGGAGAGTTATTTATGTAGTTAATTAAAAACCATTTTTATTTGGCTTTGGAAGCAAGTGCTTAAAAATAAGATTTTTTTTCCCGAGAAGATTCAACTCTTCCAACAGACTAGTGCTTTTTTAAAAGAAGATATAACAGCCTTGATTATTGAGCCAAACACAGTGCCTTCCCTATAATAGAAGTTTAAAGAAAATTAGAAATTTCCCTTTCCCTCATCTCTTTTTCAGCTTTTCTTTTTATATGAAATATATCTCACATGTTTATAATCCTCAGAATCTATTGTCTTTAAGTTTGTGGTTTAGCTCAGGTCTGAACTAAGTAAAGGGTAATCGTGATCAATTAAATTGCAATGTTAGAAAGGAGTTGGAAGCAAAAACTGGTTAATTCAGGCAGATAGGGAAATTATTTTTTATGGTTTGATTTTTGGTCCAGTTTTTATGGTCTTACCTTTTTTATTTTCCCTAGATGTCAGAAGATTTAGCGAAGCAGCTGGCAAGCTACAAAGCTCAACTCCAGCAAGTTGAAGCTGCATTATCTGGAAATGGAGAAAATGAAGATTTGCTAAAATTGAAGAAAGATTTACAAGTAAGTATAGGTGGACAATTGTAGTTTTTCTGTGTTTTTCAAATGATTTATTACTTAGAATCCATAGGTACCCAAAGCACCATTTGGAGAGGGCACCCCTCCCGTGTGTGTGTGTGTGTGTGTGTGTGTGTTATATGTATATGCACATAGGCACTGTGGCTTGTAAAAGAAGGGTTGCTTCCTCAGTTTGTATATATCAAGATGAATGATGCATTATTTTTATGTAAATCTTGTGTGATTCTATAATTTTTAAAAATAAGAGTTGAGTTTGGAAGTCTGTCAAATTCTCAAGAGAAGAGGTACATACAACTTTACAGTGAAAAGTGCTTTTATTTTTGAAGACCTGGCAAGGGAAATTTAGTTCAAAAGATGTTATAATTTAAGATTAAAAAAGAAAAGTATAGCCATATTAAGATTGTTTTTAATGCCACAAGATTCTTTGAAAATGAAAAAAAATGTGGCTTTTTCCCCCCCAAAAGTGAGTGGCTCTCACCTTGTATTGAAAACATATATTTCAGCAAATAAGAAGGGCCAAGTTAAAAAAAAAAAAAAAGAAAACACATCATAAAAATACCTCAGGAGGTACATGTTCTCTGCATAGATGTTTGAACTTAAGGTTAGGTTTTGCAGTGTAGTTGCTGGCAATTGTTGAAGTTGAATTGATATGGTGAAAAGGAGATCTTAATTTGTCTGTCATGGGAGAGTTAAGTAGGTATGAAATCTTTTTTTTAAACCTGCACTGGGATTTCAAGACAAAGCCATGGTAGTAAATATCTGTTGTTTCTTAGGATACCAGGTTGATTAAGAAAAACACCATATATAATTTGTAAATATATGACTTTTCATCTTAAGAACTTCATTTAACTTCTGAACGTGATTTTTTAAAAAGTTTTAAGGGTATTTTGATGATCTCTCTACTGATTTAGTATAAAACTCAAATCTGTATTCTATCTAAATAATCCTTTCCCTCCCTTTATCATCCTGTTGTCCATTAAAACTATTAATATTTTAGGGATATTAGAAATGCAAACAAATGGAACTTACCTGAAATGTGGTCCAGATTTGGGATTCTGAAACTGCTTATCTGGGCATAATTAAGATGAGTTGAATATTTTCAGATTCTAGATTTAGGATAATAGTGTGTTATTTTTAAAAACACATAAACTATCTGGGATAATTTCAATATGAACAGAATCCCCTCTTCAATGTATAGAAGCTAGGCCTGTGGATTTTAGGGTGCCAGTCAATTAGAAAGAGGTGTTTTGGGAGCAATTTCTCGTAGTCACAGGCCCTTCATTAAAAATAACCCAGTGGTTTGCTACCTGCCCATTCATTTGATTTGCTTACATGTTGTGAGTATACACTGAAGATGAGGCGATAGAGGCAAACCTGACCTCTTGTGTACTTATACTCCATAAAGTACTAACTTTCTGTTTACCCCAACGAGAGATGTCCAGTCTACCTTTACCAACCTAAAAGCAGTCCTTTTTTCTTTGCGGGAAAGAAAACATTGTGTGCCAGTGTTCTGTATATTTCTTCCTGGGCAGTATATGTGGAACTGGTAGAGGGGGAGTTGGGAGTTGAGTTTGAAATATCATCAGGTCTTTTTAATATTTTCTAGAATAAATTGTCATTAGAGTCTGGGCGAAACTGCTTTACTGTGACATGATCTATACTGTATGGAGAAACCATTGCGGTAGACATTATAGTAAGCACCTAAAAGGCTTACCTAGGGTTCAGTTACTAATGACCTGGGAATCATTTATGTGTAAAATGTTCTCTTTTCTATAACCATTTAGAACAGCACTATCCAATAGAACTTTCTGTGATGATAGAAATGTTCTATATCTGCTGTTCAATACCATAGCCACTAGCCACATGTGGCTATTCAACACTTGAAATACAGGTCAGGTTACTAAGGAGCTGAGTTTTTAATTTAATCTGATTAAATAACCACATGTGATGACCATATTGGATGGCAAAGATTTCGAAGATTAAATTCTAATACCTCAGATAGTAATAATAACAATGTTTTTCCTGACCAGTCTTGATCACAGTTTCTTTCCCTCTTATTCTATTATGAGAAAAAAAGTTTGATTTTGGGTACTAGGTAAGGCATCTTTTTAAGATTAAGTAAAATTCTGAAAAGTATTTGGCTACATGCTTCTACCTAGTAATTGTCTCCACTGAGGCTACAGTACAGCTTCAATTTTGCTATGGCTTTTTCCCTCCCTCTTTTTTTCTTCTCTGCTTTCTGGGAAGTATCTCATGCCATTGATATTTAATTCTGTCTGTCATGTTTGGTGAGAAGTCTGTTCAGACTGACTGAGTTTGTGGCTTCCTCATTTTCATATTTTTGGACTATCATATGGTTTCTAACTTCTTGTGTTCCTCTTTTGGAATTATATCCTTATCCTGGTTATTTATTTGTTTGCCATTTGATTTATGACAAAATGCTCTTTCTGCATTTTTTCAATGACTTCGTTTTGCCAGTAAGGTTTTCATGTTTGTTTCTTTTATGTACTGTTTTTCATATAGACTAAAGTTACTCAGCAGGCAGCAAATTAATCTACTGAAGTCCTAACTGCCTTTCTTTTTTCACTTAAAAAGTGGGTATAGTAAAATCCAGGCTAGCTAACTAACTAGCTCCCAAGGTAGTCTATGATAATCACAAAAATAGTAAATTTATTAGGCTGTTTTGCTGAATAAACTGGTTCTAAAGGAGGCAGGGGTCAAGTCACTTGTCTCATATATTACAGTGGCTCTCTGCATCCCCGAAACGCCTTCCTTCAGTAAGCAGAGTGCTTGAGTGCACCCCCTTTGACCTGCTGATATGTAGATCACAACACCTGATGCTTCCTGGAATTGGCGATTACTGTAACTGCTGCCCATCTGTCGATGAAGGAGCAGTTTCAGAACTCAGACTTGAGGGAGGAAAAGTAATTAATGGTATGTACCTTCGAGAAACCCCCTCATACATAAAATAGCTTTTCTAATACTTTCGTCCATATGCACATGTGAAGAAAAAAATTTAGAAGGTTCTTCATAGTTTGTTTGGAGGTGTATGTAAAACTATAGCATAGTTAAAGGACACTAGGAATAAATGCTCTGGATTTTTTTTTTTTTAAAGGGTCATTTCAACACAAGGCTCTGCTTTATAATACACGCAGCTTTTCAGGACCCTTTTCTTTGATGAAAATGTATTTCCTTATGAACATACAGTGGGAAAATGCTCTGTCCTATAAGAAATAGAGTTCTGAATTTAAGACCTACAAATGTAGAATTCATGTATGTGTTTTAATAGTTAAATGATCCCTAAGAAGATGTGGAAGTTTTTAATGATAGGGATAGTGTGGGCTCTTGAGTCAGGTTTACTGGATTATGTTCCTGGCCCTCAAAGGGATTAACTAAAACAAGACTGGATAATTTACTCTTCTTCTCTGTATACTACATAATCTATTTATTCGGACGGTTCTTTGCTTTATTTGCAAAGGACCATCTAAAAAGTATTTGAATGGCCACTTGGCAACTAATAAAATTTAGAGATGTTATTTCTACTGAATTTTTAACTCAAATCTGAGTCTTACAGTTTTATTTCCAGAACTGACCTTTCTCCAAGAGCTTGATATTCCTTTTTTTTAAGGCTCAGATATTAGTTTTTCAGAAATAGCTAGGGAGATTTAGAATCTTCAGGAGAGAGGTAGTATTTACTGGCTATTGAATCAGAACTACTATTAGAAAACTTTAGCGGGAACCAAAAGAATCACATAGTTTAACTTTGCTTATTTTTCCTCCCTAAACATACAATATGATATTTTAAATGCAACAGTGGGGGAATAGGTATGCAAGATCTTAAAATAAATCAGATAAGATGATATGTAACATGGATCTTCGTTAGAGTAAAAAATATAGCAGATAGGTAGCAGAATCTATCAATTTGTACTATCTCAAATTTTTAAACCATCCCTATACCAAACATCTTTGAATGAAGCCAGTAAATTTAAGCCTGAATTAGAAATTCCCTGTCTATGTGTTACTTTTATTTTTTCCTTTTAAATGAAGCCTAATGTGCTTAAGGTATGGAATATTTTAAATCTAGTCTGGTAATTTGCTTACCCAGATGGGGTGAGTTTTATAATAAATGAATAAAACGACTAGTGGTTTCTTTTTTATGTGCCTACAGTATTTTAGTAGAAATACATAGAAGTAGGAACATTTTTGTTACTAATAGGGCTGCTTGAAGTGTTTGGGGGAAGGAGGGTGGCTGGCAGTTAATACTATAGCCAAGTAATTTGCTATAAAACAGTACAGTTGCATAAAATATACATGACAATAAGAATAAAAGTGATCTCAAATCTAACTTAGTCCCTTATACTTTATTTATCTTTAGAGAGATCTAGTCAGCTAAAATAGTTACTTAGAAATAATGCATGGTGTTTAAGTTCAAGTCTACTCTATTTCCATTAGTATTTGTGGTTAATTAAGTTGAAAGGCAACTATATGGGCTTAAATCATAGCTCTACCACTTACTAGTGTAAAAGTTTGTATTTCAGTTTCTACATGGGGATAATCACAGTACTCTCTTCATAGTATTATGAACAGCAGATAAATATATGTAGAGTACTTAATAAGTGCTATGTAGTGTAAGAGCTGTTGTCATCAATAACCAAGTAGTTCACAGTGTGAATTATAAAAATAATGTTGTGGTTTTTGTTTTTCTTTTTTTAGGAAGTCATAGAACTAACCAAAGACCTTCTGTCAACTCAACCTTCTGAAACTCTTGCAAGTTCAGACAGTTTTGCTTCTACTCAGCCCAGTCATTCATGGAAAGTAGGAGACAAGTGTATGGCAATCTGGAGTGAAGATGGACAGTAAGTGTAGAAAAAAACTCTAACTATAACATGAAATAATAAAATACAATGGTAAGAAGTTTTTATTCAGTTTGAACTCCTCTGTTTTAATCTTTCTACATCGGCAATGTGATTTACAGAGCCAGTTTGATTCTTGGATGGTTGCCATTAATACAGTTTAGTTTTAGCTTTAGATTAAGTTTGGGGAAAAAGAATGGCTTGGATTCTAGAGGAAAGAAAAATGAAAGCAGAGGAAAATGAATGGTTATTTCTAAAATAATCTAAATTCTTTTCTCCTCAAATTGAAAATTGAGTGAGTGGTTGATTATCTCAGACTTCTGTGACTTGCACACACTGAAATCATTCTTATAAGAAATATCTTTTCTCAAAGAGATTAAAGAACATTGAGCAGATGTATGCAAGAGACTTTCCCAGCAGTATTTCCATTAGGACTTCCTTTTTTGATAGCAAATGGCTAACTTCAACCACTCTTGTACTCTCTTTGCCAGAAGGACCATTTGATTATAAAAGTTTCATTTTAGACACGTGTAATGATTGTATCACTGCAGTGTAAGTCTCGTAGGCTGAGTGCGCAACCTTTACTCACCTGCTTACAGCCATGGTATCTTTACAGGTGTTACGAAGCGGAGATCGAGGAGATAGACGAGGAAAACGGCACGGCTGCAATCACCTTCGCGGGCTATGGCAATGCCGAGGTGACTCCACTGTTGAACCTCAAGCCTGTAGAAGAAGGAAGGAAGGCAAAAGAGGACAGTGGCAACAAACCCATGTCCAAGTAAGTGACTTTGACTTTATTAGTATTTTAGGTGTAATCTTCCCCATTTGGGTACTTGAGGTAGTCTGCAGAGAGAATCTAAGGTAGGCTACATTGAGGTGATAAAGTTATAGCACTGCTTACCATTGTTTTGAAGATTAGTGATAATGGGTCAACATCGTATGTGTATGCCTAGGTAAAGTGAAGACATTTTGGTTCCCACTTGGGCATTCAGTAACTATTAAGAGAATAGTCTGTACTAAAAACATTTTCCCAATATATTTTTATAAGCCAGGTGCTAGGGCTTACAGCACAGTGAAGAAGACCAACTTGGGCCTTGTCCCAACAGAGTTGATTAAACATCTAGAGCAGAAAAGGCATAATTAAACAAGTGCTTCAATAATAAAGTATAAAAGTTTTGAAGGGAATATAACGGGTACTTTAAGGGAACAAAGAAGTACCGAAGCTATACTTTCATTATCAAGATAGGTTCCTTTGAGAAAATGACATCTAAAAGATTTGAAAACAATAGGAGTTAGCCAGGTTAAAAAAAATTAGAAGGCAGTGTGACATTGAGTCTGTATATCTCGGTTTGAATCCTATCTCTGTTATTAATAAGCATTATGACCTTGGACAAGCTGCTTAACATGTTTCCTCATCTGTACAATAGGGGCAATAGTTATGTACATTAATTGTGTTGTAAGGATTAAAATGATAACATTAATAAAGCACATAACACAGTTCTTGACATGTGGTAAGGGTTTAGTAAATATTTACTTTTTAAAAGGGAGAG
This sequence comes from Daubentonia madagascariensis, assembly GCA_023783475.1. Classification (NCBI taxonomy): domain Eukaryota; kingdom Metazoa; phylum Chordata; class Mammalia; order Primates; family Daubentoniidae; genus Daubentonia; species Daubentonia madagascariensis. The sequence goes on along the minus strand of JAKFHU010002573.1, from coordinate 17,549,657 downwards.
GCATAAAAGTAACAGAAAGAAACCCCTGTGGTAAAAACTTGGGGCTGGAAGGCAGGTGGTTTGAGAAAAGAAGAGGACAGAGAGGTAGAGTCCAGATTGTAAAGAGTTTGTAAGCCACTGATAACATTTTAAGTTGAAGGGATATGATGTGATCAGATTTGAGCTTTAGAATGATAGCTGGCAAAAGAGAAGGCAGCTAGTGCTGTGATGCAGGTACGAGACGACGGCAGCCTGAACCCATGAAGTATCAGTGGGAATGGAGAAGTGTGTGGTTTTGAATGGTACTTCAGAGGCCAAATTAACAGGATTTTTAGTCTTTGACTTCTGTGTAAAAAGCTATGCTTAGGTTCATGGTGGTGCTATGGAACCGGGAGTCTAGATTTTGCCTTTCTTAAAGATCTTTTTCTTCATCCTTCATTTGGTTAGAAGTTGGTGTTAACTGAGCAGAAATTATTGATAGTTTTATTTAGAATTTTTTGGAAACGCTCCAGGTTTTTTGTTTTTGTAAGAATTGTTAGCTATGGTTTCCTTTTTTGCTGCATTCTTGCAATCTAGGTGAAATAGTTTTATCTGCATTGAATCTCTTCATACATTTTTTCCAAATGCTGTACTTGCTAACTATGTCTATTTGGAAATTGATAAAGGTTTAGACAGCCATTAATAGTGAAATTTAATTTATTCCTAAAACACAACTGACAAAAGCTATATAAAAGTCAAATAAAAATTCACAGTTAAAATATTTGATTTATATGTGTAATAGGTTATAATTATGTTTGAAAGCTTCCAAGGATATCCAAAAAACCCATTTCTCAGTAGTGCTAGGTGATTGGCATTGATTTTAATGAGTTAGTGCTTTTTATTCATGGAGAGTGTGTAAGTTTATTGGATTTTTTGTTTTTTGCACTGCGAATGTCTACAAAGAAGTCATGTTTAAAGTCTTAACAATTGACACTTAGCTCTGTTTTTCCCCACACAGAAAAGAAATGATGGCCCAGCAGCGGGAATATAAAAAGAAGAAGGCTTTGAAAAAAGCACAGAGAATAAAAGAACTTGAGCAGGAAAGAGAGGACCAGAAGGTGAAATGGCAGCAGTTCAACAACAGAGCCTATTCTAAAAACAAAAAAGGCCAGGTTGGTAAATCTTTTTATCACACTTAAATTTGAAAAGTGCAACTGTCATTAAAATAACATCAACATGAAAAGAGAGGTACACAGATTCTTACAAGTACATGATTAACCAGATCTTGAATTCAGAATCATGAGTCCTCAATTTGGCTTATTGAAAAATAATCTCTGTTAGCCACTGTCTCTGCAATAAAAAAAATTATGAATAAGTTTGTATCAGGAATTACAAAAAGTCTATGCTCTTTTCCTTCTACAAACTAAAATTTGAAAAATTTGCTGCCTTACGTACCATTTACAGGCAGTCTACTGAACTCTTCCTGTTTTATTAGCATGCTTTTATGCTGGGCATCACTGGTGGATGTTACTTATAAGAGCATTCAAATTCCCTTGATATTCTTATCTTTCTAAGTGTGTGTGGGGTAGAAAATAACCATAACATTCATATAGGAAGTTCAGAATAAGGATAACTTGGCTTTCACCCATATCTTAGTTTTCATTGCTGTCAAGATTGCTCCTCCACTGGTGGACATGACTTCTGGAAAGTAGCACTTCCTTTCATAAAGATGTTTATTTTGTGACTAACAAGGGTCAAGGGACTATACAATTTAGGCATCTTAACAGGCCCCACAGTAAACATCAATACAGCCAGAGTTTTAGCCATGCTAAAATGGATAGTTCATAGGTAAAATTAGGATTGGAGTCTGCAAAACTAAAATTTTTAAGATATCTGAAGGCAAGTGTTGTGAGTGTTAATAGCGTGTAGTGGTATTTTTCATAACTTGTAAGTTGGAGTAAATGGCTTCCAGCATGAGACCATTTCAGTACCCATTTTTGACACTAAACAAAGGCAGTGTGCTTTTCTTTTGTAAAATATTGAAACCAGAATATGTTTAACATTACTTAAAATTTGAAACTTTATTTTTTCCAAAACTAATCAGGAATGGTTTCTGTTTTCTTTCCACTAGGTAAAGAGGAGTATTTTTGCTTCACCTGAGAGTGTAACGGGCAAAGTTGGAGTAGGAACTTGTGGAATTGCTGATAAACCTATGACACAGTATCAAGATACTTCTAAATACAATGTTAGGCATTTGATGCCTCAATAATCAGAAAAACTGTTGGATTTCATCTCTGCAGGGCTTTACATTTACCTTTTTATCCTTATATTTTTCTAAAGGTAAATTATTTGTTAGTGAGTAAGGAAGATACCATTGTTGTCATTGTTTGACTTCAATAGAATGAAACTTGAAGAAATTGAATTTGATAACTTCTATTCATTTAACTTTTTTCATTACTACTCCCACAGTTCCCTCAAAGTTTGTTGAATAAAGCAAATTTTCTAGATGCTGCCTAGTACAGCACTTAGATGAATTGTTGATCTTCCTATTATCAGGCCCCCACTTAATCTATGGTATATACTTTTTGTAAGTCGTAACTTGGATTTTCAGATGCTTTGAACTTGATACATATTCTAGCAATTCATTGGAACACTGAGGCAAAACACCAACCTGCTAAAGAGATCTTTTCAGTTTTTTTTTTAATCTTCAACTTTAAAACCTAGCTTTTGTCCAGTTAAGCCTAAATGTAGGTTAATTTGTAAATGGCAAAGTTTGTTTTGAGGTTTTTCCTTCAGTACTTTGTTTCCTAGGCCTATTATGCCATCTCTAAAGTTGATCCGGCTCTTTTATTTTTATTTGAGTTTCAGTTTTATGTAAGAAACCATGTTTAGGATGAGCTATCTTTTCTAAGGTATTTTTGTTTTCTGTATGTTTGCTTTTGTCCTGTGTTGATTTTTCCCTTGGTTGTGGTACCATGTTCTGGATGTGTAATGTTTAAATGGGAAAACAAAAAGCTGATGTATAGCCCTGTATACAGTGTAGATACTATTTTTGTAAAAAAAAAAAAAAAAAGGCTAAATTAATGAACAAGAGTACTGAATGTTTCATCATTAAAATTTCCTGTATTTCTTGTGCATTAATCTGACCATAATTTTCCTGTATATTATGTTCATGTAGCTGAGTTTTTAATTTTTGTTAACTAGATCAAGTCAGCATTTGTTGGTGTACGTGAACATCACAGTTATTGTCAGTTGAGTTTAAGCCAAATACGTGCATAGAAAAGGGTCTTCCTATTAATGGAAGAAGATTTTTAGGATGTATGTTAATTTCAGTTTTTGTATGTTTAACTTTTATTAAATAAAGTGTTTTTAAAATCTCCAGGGTGTGTTAACAAAAGGGTGATGTCTTTAGCTGCCAGCGTTGGTATAGTGATTAAGCCTCCAAGTACTTACACACAGCATTGCCATGGAAGAGAATATTGAGTATGTTATAAAGATTTCAATAAATCCTTAAGTATTCCTTCCATTAGATAAAAAAAATTGGATCCTAAAGTACAAAGCAGTCTTATTTTAAGGGCTTGTGCTGTGTATAGGGGTGTTTGTAAATTTTTGGTGTAAGGGGAAAATTAGTTTTTATTTCTTGAATTTTAATTTTTTTGATGAATTGAAACTTGGGAAGATAGTGATGAGAAGTAGAATTCTTCATCTCTCCATTCTACCTTCACCCTCCTTTCAACCCTGAAGGTCACTGTCTTTCTTCCTTATAATCTATGGCCACAGGGTGGAACATGAAGGACAGAAAGGAAGGCACAAATTGCAGTAGAAAAAGGGCTACTAAAAGCCTGAAAAATTCTAAAGAAAATGTATTAATATTTGTTTTGCTACCATTGTTAAGAGTGTACTAATAAAGAATAGACATGAAGGATTGCAAGAGAATCCTTTGAATTAAAAAGCACTGGGAAAAAATTTGGTGTAATTATGTGACCTCAGAAAATGGTTTTTGTTGAGATTACCTTGGTGTGTTTATTGGAATAGTAAATTCACCTGGTGTTTGTGTAGGCAGGACTGTTGTTAACAGACTTGTCCCTCCTTTGACCCCATGAGTTGCCTTTTCTGCATGTTAATTTTCCCAGAGGGCTTTGCAGTAGGGGGAGAGAAAAGGCATGAGTAAAAAACCTTTGTTTTGAAAACAGGCATGTAGATAAGGAAATCAGAAAGAAACCTTTGTGTCAAAAGACCTAGATATGGCCCTTTGGAAATTCCTGGTGTCAGGATGATGTTGGTGTCTCGACTAAACTAAAAGTTAGGGCTCTGGGGAGATAGAGTACCTGTCACACAAATGTGATACTGAACTTGGGAAGATGCTTCATGAGAAGCATACCACCAACAGTATTTTACAAATGAAGATAGTTAAGCTCTCGATCTTCTTAAACCAAATATGAGCCTTGGCCTCATGAAGCTTTGTTATAAAATTTAGTGTAGAATTTTCTTCTGTCAAGAAAAGAGACTTGAAGTTCTGAAACTGACAGACTAAAATGTTAAATATTGATTTATGGCTCCTAAGTAGGAATGATTGCACGTAACTTCTCAAAGCTTGACATTTGACTTTGTTATTGACCATTTCAAGGAAATAACAGTCCTAACACTTCAAAAATTAGTAGCCAAAATTTTTAATTTTAATAGTAATCACAGGTAACAAATGCTGTTTGACTTATGTAGAGAGGCTATAGAACATACTGGAAGAGTAAGGACTCTAGGACCAGACTGCTGTTTGAATCCTGGCTCCGCATTTATTACCTGTGTGTATTAACTCCTCTATTGCATTTTTCCCAGCGTAGAGTGAAAATAATACCTGTTTTATTCAGTTTTAAAGATTGAGTTAGTATGTGTAAAGAGCTTAAGAGCGTATCTGGCATATGGTAAGCACTATGGAAGCGTCTGCTGTTACTGTGCAGAGTGGCAGTGGTGATTATCTGATCTGTTTTCCTTAATTTGAAGAATAGCAATTCATGTCACAGTGGATAACAATACCTGTTGCTTATGATTCCAGGCCGCAAATTATAATGTACTACTGAAATGTTATCAAATTACCAAAGTTATAAGATACATTAAGTAAATTCTAGTAAAGGTTTAAATTTTTATACAAGGGCATGTTTCTTAATGGGAAGGGGGTGAAGGTTCTAATAAAAATGACCCCTAATGTGTGTTTAAAATTAAAGGGGAACTCTTGGGTCTGAGTCTTAACCCCAGACTTAATCCAGGCCAAGGTATGTGTGTCTGCTGTCTGACAAACACCACAGGTGATTCTGACGTGCATCCCTGGCTAGAACCATGTTTGGGGTTAAATGTAAAAGCAGTTTTACATTTTTACTTTTGAAATGAAAAATTACCGTTAGTGGCAGTTTTATTAGCCTAATTGTGAAGACTAGGCATCACACAGAAATGAAATGCATCAATTATTATAGCAGCACATTTTTTAAAATGCTTGTTATTTGTCACAATGAAAGGGATGTGTGTTTGTGTGTCCCGTATGATGTATTTTTAATGCTGAGTGTGTCTGTTTTAAAAATAGCAAGGGAAACCATCAGGTAACATAAAGGAAAATTGTATTAGGTTATTAAGTATGAAATGTCCGATTTCCTTAAGTAGTAAATTTGACAGTTGATGTCTCTGACGTTTCACTTTCACACTTCTTGTTTTATTTTTATCGTGAAGGTATATCCTCATTCTTTCAAACACACGGTTTGGCTTGTGATTGTCTTTCAAATTTTTTTAAGAGCAATTTTTGTAAAACCATGGATAAGTAAAAAAATTCATGTTATTTTTGAATATGAATTCTGTCATGGAACCAATGCTGCGCAGACAACTTGAAATGTCAATGAGGTATTTGGGAAGGATGTGGCTAATGAATGCACAGTACATCAATGGTTTGAGAAGTTCTGTTCTGGTCATTTTAATCACGCAAATGAGTCAGGCGGGCGACCAGAGACCAAGATGGATAATGATGAGCTGAAAGCTGTAGTGGAAGCGAACCCATCTGAATCTACGCATGAATTAGCAGCAGCAAGGCTTGACATTACTATTCCAACAATATTGGACCATTTGAAACAAATCAGCAAGGTAAAGAAGTTGGATAGATGGATTCCGCATGAATTAAACAAGCATCAGAAGAGAAACTGTCTGGAAGCTTGCCTTTCTTTGCTGTCACGACATAAAGGTAAACCATTTCTACACTGTATTGTTACGTGTGATGAAAAATGGATTCTTTTTGACAATCACAAGTGTTCAGCACAATGGTTGTATAAAGATGAAGTGCTGAAACACAGTCCAAAACCGAATATTCATCAAAAAAAGCTAATGGTGTCTGTTTGGTGGTCCAGTGCTGGTATTATCCACTACAGCAGCATGAAACCTGGTCAGTCCATTACAGCGGATGTCTACTGCAACCAATTGGATGAAATGAGGATGCTTGCAATTAAGCAGCCGAGATTGGTCAATAAATACAGGCCAGTCCTCTTGCAGGACAATGCTCAACCACATGTCGCACAAACAACGCTGCTCAAACTACAGAGGCTGACTTGGAAACTCTGTCATCCACCATATTCATGAGACCTCGCACCAACTGACTACCACTTCTTCCAGGCTTCGGACCACTTCTAGCAAGGAAAAATACTCAATTCTTAGCAAGCTGTGGAAAACGCCTTTTGTGATTTCATTGCCACCTGCTCTCCAGGCCTCTTTGCTGCTGGCATAAAGAAGCTACTGTTGAGGTGGCAAACTGTGTCCATAGTTTAGGTATACTTTGATTAATTGTACGGCTTCTTGTTTGAGATATAATAAACTAAACTTCTGATTTGAAATCGGACATCTCATATTTAATGACCTAATAGTTTTGTGACTTGTGTCTATAGATGGTAATTTTATAATTATACCTTTTATAAGGTGAAAAATACCAGTTGTAAATTCAGCCAAAAAATATACTTAAAGGTTTGATTTGGCTTTTTGCCTTAACTTGGGTATTGAGTGAAATATAAAAGGAAGAAAATCTATTAAAACCAACAAGGTTTTGTATTTGTTAAAATCTTGACAGGGTTCAATAAATATCTGCTGAATTGTATTAAGTATTTGTATTGTACTGTGAAGCAATCAATTAGTATAAATGGTAATTTACATGTTCAACAGTAAATGTAAACATTCTTTGTATCTAGGATTTTTGAGTTGCAAGTTAAACTGAATTTTTACTGCAGTGGAGAGGAAGAGCATAGCAGGCAAAATAGCAGGTAATACTGTAGTTTAAACAAACAGGAATACCCAAGTAATTGAATCCCTTTATCCTATCAACTTTTAAAAGGCATATATATGTGCATAGTTACGTTCTTAAGAAACATCTTAAGAGGTCCACAAACCAATATTACAGATGGGACATTCTAAGATTTTGTTTTGGCCTAGCCAAAAAAGTAAAAGAAAACAAAAGGTGATGTTAGATTTCTGTGAGGTTTTTCAAATGCCTTTTTTGCCTTTCAATTTATGTATATAAAGGTGGTTCTTTTGTGGCCTTGCTTGGGGTAAAGCAGATCTGAGAGTAACACTGGGTTTGTGGTAGTACTTGGGGCCCAAAGTCATGGTTATTATTTTGCTGGTTCAGGATTTCCCTTTCTTGGTGAAACTGATGTGCTTTTGTTTTTTCCCCTTTCAAGCCCTGTACTTAATTTAGCAAGATGCAGTGAATTTCTGACCAGAGAAACAAAGAATTCAGGCTTGGAGGAAACACTTGACTCCATATCCTGGGGAAACTAGAGTGAAGCCTGAGATCTGCAGCTAGGCTAGTCTTTAATAGATGGTAATTGTCCAGTTGTTCATTGCGCAGAAGTAGCAGGAAGGAGTAAGTATCCCTTTGGTTCTTTTGCCTGGAATTTTTCCCTCCAAAAGCGCTCTCAGGTTTAGTTGACCTAGCTTTCAGAGTAAGTGTGATGAAGCTACTAATTTAGAAACTGATCTCCTAAATTTATATTCTTTTTATAATTTTAGAGATACTTTATGGATTTTGTTATATTTTTACAATGCTATACTGTGACCTGGTGTGAACGTCTAAAATAAATATCCCAATTATTGCCCTACCAATAAAGACTTCAAGCATTCCCCGTGGCAAAGCACTAAGAGCTTAAGGATATGGGAAAAATTCCAAAATTACAATAAGTTGGCAGTATTTCCTCGAATAATTTATGAGTCTATAGAAAGGTAAAACAGAACCAGGAAATGAAGTTGTCAGCCAGTACATTTATTTTGAACTACACTGCCTATTTAAAAGAAGGAGATATTCCAGAAGAAAACGAGTTTCCTATTAGATCTGGTACATGGGTCAAGAAGATGATAGCTGATTCTCTTTTCTTGGCCAGGTCAGCACTAAATACTAACTAGGGCATACTATCAGTGCTCAACCTCAGGTTAGTCCTTATTTTAGAAAGACCAGATAATCACTAAAACCGATGCTATGTTAATCTTATAAAGCCTTTATTTTAAAAATTCTATAGGACTTTTTTTTTTTTTTTTTTTTTTTTTTGGGAGCTAGGGTCTTGCGCTGTCACCCAGGCTGGAGTGCAGTAGTGTAATCATAGCTCACTGCAGCCTTGAACTCCTGGGCTCAAGCGATTCTCCCACCTCATCTTCCCAAGTAGCTGGGACTATAGGAGCACACCACCATGCCTGGCTAATTTTTTTTGTACAGACAAGGTCTTGCCATGTTGCCCAGACTAGTCTCAAACTCCTGGCCTCAAGCAATTCTCCTGCCTCAGCCTCCCAAATTGCTGGGATTACAGGCATGAGCCAACCTGCCCAGCCAAAATTGACTTCTTACAATTATTACCTGCCATTGAATTTTGTAAAAATGAAGCAATATTCAGAAATAGTCTTTTTCTGTAAGACCTAGAGTCAAAATTAACTAAAATTCAAGATTAAGGATGAAAAAATTAGAAGGCTGAATTCATCAGAGACACTAGAGAAGTACATAACTCTTTTCTATTGGTGCTACATCTTCCTAGATTTGGGGACTTGAGGGAAGATTTGCGCTGATTTAAATAGATCAGCTTAAATCCTTACAACCTTTCAAGATGGAGGTAGTATTTATAACAATTTTTCAAGAGGAAACAGGCTCCATGAAGAAATCAAGTAATTTGCCCAGGGTCTAGCAAATGCTTGGAACTGGGATTAAAATGCAATTAAAACCCTTGCTTGTCTCACAATGTGCTGTTTTTGGTGTGTGGGGAATCTCGTTTGGTTAGGAGCTTTGCACCTCAACAATCCTCGATGCCTTTTAAAATCCCTTCATACTGCTAAAAGCAGTCATTGTCATGGGGATTAGAAAAGTCGTTTCTATAGTTCTTGTACCTATTCTAACCAGAAACTAGAGTCACAATGACCATCAGAATCCTTTGGTAATAAGCACTGGAAAGATGTTACCTCTTAATACAAATATCATAGGTATTTTACAAACAGGTTACCCTAAATAAGGTCAGTGGGGACTAAATGGGAACTTCTAGACTTGTTTTCGATTTGAATAATAGTGTAGCCAAAGAAATTCCCTTAAAAAAGTTAAGAGAACAGATGATGAGAATGACAAATGGCTTTGTGTCCCACCTGAAGCAGTTAGGATTATCAGGTACATTAAACCATGTGCAGTTATGTTATATGGAGTTATCAGATAAGCACCTGTTTAAGTTGTAGAACAGGAATAGCAATTATAATTCAAACTCCATAAATTGCAGTTACTGATGTAGTATCAACATAGACATTTAGGAGAAAGTTGCTTCTCAAGGTGTGGATACTCATCCATATTTTTGCCTTCATAGAGAAGGGTGGTACAAAAATAACTCGGGTATTCTTTGTTCACAGTTTTTTATTTCTTGCAATTAACTTTTGTGTCTTCAAAGTTGATTTGTCTTTTAAAAAAATTAATACTTCTTGCTCATTGTACAATCTACCCTGCCCCAAGGAAAACAAACCCAGGGAAGGAGTAATTTAGGGGGTAGTGGAAATAATGTACTATAGGTTTGTAACAAAGGCTTCCCAGCCCATCATCCTGTACATATACAATAAAATGGCAGCACCTCAAATTCACCTGAATGAAGTCCCAAATTCCAGCCCCAGGCCAAACGATGTAAGTGAATGCCACGGGAATAACAAAATGGAAGTTTAGTTACTGGTTTCCATTTACTTTCCATGGTAGTTAGCACGGTCTTTAAACTGTCTCACTTGGGAAAGTAAAAAATAAACAAATATATAGAAAGCAATATCTTGACCCAGCCAGGAGTAATTATAAATGAAACCAGAAATAATTTACCTGGGCCATAGAACTGAATTTGTTTTGTCATGTTTTTCATTAAGTCCCCAGCACCTGAAATGTAGCAAGTTCTAATACTGGGCTTCTAAAGGCATGCAGTTTTTCATACACATCTACTTCAAAGAATTTCTTTCACTCAAACATAGCACAATCAAGGAAAAACTTTTAGAGGCACAGGAAGAGCACAAGAACAAGTAAATATATGCTGAGGCCTAACATGACCAAGATGGTACATTTCATATATAGAAGCAGTGAATGCTGTTAAAGTGCTACTCACAAAAGGATAGTCTAACATCAACACACAACTCAACTGCACTGCTAAATATGGTTGTCTTTATTTTCTTTTTCCTTGCCCAGCCCTATCTAAACATAAAATAAAACTACAGGACTGAAATTAACAACCCATTAAAATCAGCAATAAGTTATGAAAATCATAAAGCTTTTTTTTTTTTTTAAGTAATTAAGGGTAGTTAAATTATTCAAAGTATACAAAGTCCAAACAGCCAGGGGTAAGGTCTCCAAGAAGGCTTCCCAGGGTAAGGGAGAGGGCCGGAAGGGAACCTTGGAGTTTGAAAAACAAAGGGAACACATGACATCAAAGTGCAGGCTAGAAATTTCACTTAAAAGAAAATTACATTTCTGAAAATATTTGTAAGAGCAACAATAGCACCTGCACAGTGGGACTGTGAGGAAGGAGAGAGACTGCCTGTAGGAAAATGGAAGCAAATCTTTACATTAAGACGAGACAAGTGCTGAACTTAACTATGTTAACTATCATAGTGTCTACTATAGATAGCAGATTGTTAAAAGCTGGTAAAAGGTAATGATTCTAAAAGAAAACAAAAACAGCATTGCCCTTTTTTCTACATAGCCCAGACCTCATTCATTCTGTGCACAATAAAGAGTGAGGTGTGAGGTGTTTTATCATTATCAAATGCTGCATCAAAATAGATGATTTTTTTTCCCATGTGTTTTTCTACTATAAAAGACATCTATTTTTTTTTTATGGACAAGCTTTAAAAAGATGTCATTTTGGTTTTTAACACATATAAACAGTTATCAAAATCTGAAATAAAAATGCTGCCGTGGCTCAGACCTTGGCCTGCTAATCTGTGTACACAACTCTTCTGACCCACGCAGACACAGAGGCACGTGTAGCTTTTTCCTTCTGGCCCCCCAATCCATACTTATAGGCCTTGTGCAACAGAGGCTGTCACGCATGGACTGCCCCCATGCGGCCTGGGGCGGCGGGCTGGAGAGCTGAGCTGGCGGTTGGGTGCCCTAGTGCTAACAATGCAGGATAAGGTTAGCTTACTTAGCATGGAATCCAACAGAAAGCTGAGCTGCATGATGATCCCTTTCAAAAGGCTTCATGGGAGTCTCTCCTTTTGCAGAGCATGAAATGAGCTTTTTTTATATTTTTTAATACAGAATTGATCATCCACAGGCTTCATGATAAGCTGTCCCAGGCTGAGTTTTAATAGCTCTTCAGCTATCCAAGATTAACGCCTGATTATCTTGTCTTTTCATTAGTATAGGTTTGATTTTGTTTTTAGGACCATAAAGCTCAGGAAGGGTTCATAACCCCATCCTTAAATGTGTGTACTCAATGTAGTATGAGCAAACCAGAAAAGAAAAGAGGATAGAATCTGCAATGTCCTCTTTTAAATCAACTCAATCAAATCAAGAAAATTTCACACAGGTTTTCTGTTGCCATTAGAAATTGTGATTTTTCCAATATGAATATTTGTTCTGCTGGGGAGGCTCTGCTCCACTTTTGCTAAAGTATTTGCTTAAATACAGGTCTTTTGACCCTTTTGTTCAAGTATAGTTGTGTTTTTAGTTTTAAAGAGGAGACTGCATCATGAACCCAATTTAAGAGATTGTTTGTATTGAATTGGCCCAGTGAATATTTTGCCCTGCACTGTTATGTCATGCTGGGTTCTAGGAAGTGAACGAAAGTTTGACACTGGCACTGGAGTAACCCTCGTCACTCCCAATACTCTGCAGGCTGCTGTGGTCATCAATGTCACTGATGCTGGTGGTGCTTATATTGTCCACTTCTCCATGGGAGAACTCTGTGCTTTCAACGTCCACTTCAATCTCCTCTGCCAAAGGGGAAAAAAGAAGAAGAACATTAATAAGCTAGCATATGTGCACCTTCAAAAACTAACAGGGCATGAGGAAAAGTGTAAAAGAAACGTTACACAACAAGTTTATTATCAGTGGTCTCTGGAGACCAGAGGTACTGAAGGTGAAGAGACACAGGAATATTTTTTGCCAAGGGGAATGTCTGGTACACAGTGGTGGTCTTAATTTAGGCAGCAAGTTTACTAAACCCTTTGACGCCAGTCCGTCTGGACCTCCCACTAAAAGCAGTTGGCCTATTTGGGAATTAGTGCTTAATATTAAAAGATCTCAATCCCAAGTGGTTTAACAACATCTGTTTTGCATTAAACCAAAAACTAATTCTCAGTGTTGTTTATTAATCGGGGTTGCCTTAAAGGGAGAAAAACGCATAAACTGAATATAGGCGAACTAGAAAATTTATCCATCCAGGCCTTTGGTGGTACCATTCTACAGATAGTTCGACAGGCTTCTAGGATTCATCATAAAGATCTTTGACTATTCAGTAACTAAAATAAGCAAGTCATAAAATAGACTTTGAGGGATTTGTCTTCAATTTAATTTTCTTCCTCAAATATAGCTTGAAATAAGGGTCTGAGGCTTAAAAGTCTCTGGATTATAGTGAGATCTATAGTAAAGATTATAGTAAAGGCATTCCAGTAGTATTTATAGCTCCAAATATTTTTAAAAATCCCTAAATACATATAGGACCTAGCCATGAATAGATACTTGAATTGTTAAATACTACATATACAATCACCAGTAATATACAGAAAGCAATACATACTTCAAAAACCAAAGGGAGTTAAAAAATTGTTTTCTCCCATAAGAGCTAAAGTGAAACTTAGGATTTTTCAATTCTCTTAAAACAGACAAACTCAAAGCTTAATGTTTCACATTTGGCACTGACTTGAAGGGTTCACACTGATAACAATTGCTTTAGGAAAAGCAGATTCTTTCTGAGGCCAAAAAGAATGAAGCTATTTCAAAGAGTGTACTTTCTCAAAAGGGCTTGTTGCTTCAAAAGTTTTAAAGAATTGTTTTTAAAATGCAGGCAGCTGTCCAAACAAGCTGTTCAAATAATCTATGAATTCATAACTATTTGCTTCACATCCATAATGCTTCAGAAGCCATTCAGTATTTTCCAGCATCATGGAACACTCATCTGACCTACAAGTGGGAAATAATATCAAAGCACCCAATATCCAACACAGCACGCTGAACTCAAAGTAAAACAAGAAACTTCTCTAGCAAAAGGGACCAGAGATGTTACTATTAATAAAAGCCCCTAACACTGGGAATAAGGGGTTCCCAGCTCAGGATAAGAATGGTATTTGGTAAGGTACACTGAGAGCACTAAAAAAAAATGAGAACTATCATGATGAAAATACACCCTCTGTGAAATTTAGAGGTGGTGGGGTTGGATACAAGGAGGAGGTAATAGGAGAACAGTTAAAGCCTGAAGACCTGACAAGGTCACACAGCTAGTTAGCAGTAAAGGAAAAACTAGGACCAAGGTCAGCCTCCTAATTCAGGGTTATTTCTAATACACCTCACGGTCACTCACAAATGTGGCATGTCCTTGCTACTGCCTCTGGTATACTTTTCTTCAAAACTGAGTGCCACATAAAAAATAATCTTTTCATAGAAAAACAAAACAATAAGGACTCCTAGCACTGTATTAAAAAGGATCAAAAACCAATCTGAAAGGCTCCTCCTGATCAAATATGGAAAAATTTGAACATTTAGAAGAAGTAAAAAGAATGACTACAATGGATTGGAACACATTCAATACATAAAAATATGAGTTCATAGATATAATCAAAAAACAACAGCAAACCAAAAACTTGTCACCTCTGGAAGATGCTATGGCACCAACTCTATTTGGAAAATCGATAAAGCAAAAAACAAAAGCAAGCATTTATCCCACCTTCCCTGTATGAATTTTATTTCAGGGTAACCAAAAAGTTCATAAGGAAATGTTCTTTATAGAAGAAAAACAATAAACACAAGAGGAATGACAGAATTAGAAAATCACTGTCTTATAACACCTAATGAAATAATCAGGGCAAAAATGATCAATGATTGCTAAAACTATTAAATGAAAGGTTAATACATTTATATAAATGTATCAAGATGACATTGCCTGAACCTACTGATTAATCTAACATCACTAGAAGTGAGACAACAGGATACAATATTGATGCAACAGGAAGTACAAAGCACCAACTATGAAGTAATCTTGTATCTATCACCCAGTTTACAGGAAATGTGAGGGACAGAACATGTTAAATGACACCATGAGGATTCAATCAGCCATATCTAGAATGTGGGAAATTCTATAAGGAAAATGGCCCAGTTTCTTGATGTTTAAAAAATACGTACTTGTGTATGTTTTTACACACACACACACACACATATATTCATTCATGTTTTCTTTTCCAAAGAGGTCTTTTTGAGATGTTAGGTATAAATCAGTTTTCTATTTCTACCAAAATTATATGAAAAAACAAGTGGGAGAGGAAAAACTATGATAGATTAAAAGTATCTTAAAAGGCACACACCAAAATGCAATGTGGACTTTGGATCCTGATTCAAACATATGTATCAATGGTTAAATACCATTTTTCAGACAACTGGAGAAAATTTATCACAGACTGGATATTAGATGACATTAAGATTATCTGATTTTATTAATTTTGTGCAGTATTAGTATTATAACTACATTTTTTAAAGTCCTATTTATTCAAGATACATACTGAAATTTAAGGACAAAATGATGTTATCTGGGATATGATTTAAAACATTCCAGAAAAAATATTGAGGGTGAGGGTGGCATAGAATAGATGAAACAGGAATGACAGAATGTTGACAGCTGTTCAAACTGGATGGTGAGTATATTGGTAGTTCATTATTCTATTCTCTCTACATTTGAGTATGTTTGAACATTTCCATTATAAAAAGTCAAAACAAAAATTTAAAAAATCAGAGTCTTAAATTAAAAACCAAAAGAAATAAAAGCTGTCACTGTCTAATGTTTTAGAATCTCAAGATCTCATGAGCTCTATTTTCCCAAATGTAAGACTTAAAATCACCAGTTCACCTCTGGGACATTTTTATTGTGGTGTGAGACCTGACATGGTGGGAGCTATAGATGAACAGATCAGTATAATTCAGACCATTTCTTTTTTTGTTGATTTCTGTTCTTTAATTCTGTCAAAGACAAATATTCTAGGAAAGATGGAAAGAGAAATGAAGAGTGGGGTACTTTAAAATACAAATATAAGAATTATCACCACCAGTAATCAAACATATCAACATCACTGAGAAGGGCATAATATCACTTTGTGATATTCCTTGCCCTAAATGTATACCTCAATCTAATTGTCTGAAAAGATAAGACAAACCCAAATTGAGGGACACCGTAATTGGCCAATATTCTTCAAAAGTGTTATTGTCATGAAAGAAAGACCAATGACTATCTGATGCAATGTGGGATCCTGCCTAGGATCCTGGAAAAGACAAAGGACATTAGTGGGGAAACTGGTAAAATTGGAATAAAGTCTATAGATTACTTAATAGTATTATATCAATGTTAATTTCCTGCTTTTGATAACTGTATTATGGTTATATAAGATGTTAACATGAGGGGAAGCTGGGTGAAGGGCATATGAGAACTCTACAATTTTCTACAGAAATCTTAAAATTTTCTGTAAGTCTAAAATTATTTCAAAATAGAAAGTTAAAAATATATACACATATATTCAAGAAAAAGTAAAGTTCTATACTTCACACAGGCACTGCTAGACAATATTATGATTGCATAAAACCTGAAATGTTACAGTGTTGGCTAAAAAGAAGGCAAATACAGTGCCTCCCAATGTACCCTCCCTAAATTCAGATACAGAAATGCTTAGCATTTCATTACAGAAGAGGCACACTGCCTACCTCGCTCTGAATCAGAACGATCTGAAGAAATAGTTGATCCAATGCTGTCCATTCGTATTCGTTCCATCTCCTGAGGACCCTGCAGCTGTTCCAGTCGCCGCTTTAAAAATCTCTGTTCTCGTTCCAAATTCTCAAGCTGGTGCTGGCTCTTCCTTTCAGCTTCTTCAAGTTTCTAAAATGATGAAATGATACTTATGCTTGCGTACAGTCCAGTACAAATAATAAAACTGATTTCTACCTAACATCCTAAAAGATTTCTTCTTTGGCATAGAAAACATGAATGAATATACAAGTACACATGTGCATGTATGTAAAATATATATAAACACATACTTTTTAAGTCTCTAAAACAGTTCTGTCTTTACTTCTGTGTGTGTGTGTGTGTGTGTGTAATGAATGCTATGTTACTTGAACAAGATGGAATTCTAAAAGTCAGTAAAGTAATCCCCATGGAGAAACATCTTTTGTAGTGTGGTATTTGATGGAAAAATACTGCGGGACACAGCCAAATGAAGTCATCTCCACCAGAGGGCACAAGTGCCTTCCTTCTGAGTATCTGGAGGGTAATTGTTACTTTTCTGGTGTTCCTAGTTCTTCAAATGGCCACACTGTCAAAACAATTTAGTTTAATCAGGTTATGCTGCTCCCATCAGATTAGCTGGTAAGTTTTTAGAAAGATTTCTCTTGAGGACAGTTATTAAGGAGGGCATAGTGAGCTAGCTGATATATGTGAATAGGAATCATTGCCAATAATTAAACCAGACCCGAGAGAACTGTGCAAATCTGAAAGTAAAAGTTCTCACCTTGATGTGTGCTTTGGCTTTGTTGAGCAAACCAAGTGTTGTATGCCTGGTACAGTCTGGTCCTAGGGGAATCAGAACTTTTAAACGTTCTAAACACAGGCGAAGATGAGCTCGTCTAAGAAAGACAAAAAGTCAAATCAGCACAACCTGTATATTCCACTAGAAACATCATAAAACCTATTTTAAGACAAATAATAATTTGCAATTATTCAGCCTATAGGATAGATATTACACTCCTTATTCTTCCGTTTCAAAGTATCTGCAAGTGCAGGGATACCAGCGTTTTGGTCTCCGCCATTTCTGTCGTACTCTATAGACACTAGTCACTTCAGGTTATTATCCCCAATGGTAATCTCCGTTAGAGAGGGTTTATTTTTTAGCCCATCCCATAAACTGTCTCAACTGTATTAACATGGAAATACTTTTGAAAACATACTAGGGCAATTTTATTTGATATTGAATGCCTAAAACCACAGGTTATAGCAGGGGTTTTCAGCTGTGGTACTCCACGGGGATATAAAGTGCTCACAAGTTTCCATCCTCCCTCCCACCTTTTACTTAACACACACATACACACACACACACACACACCTCTCTGCAACTGTAGCCATCCTACATGTGTGTTACGTGTCGTTATATATTGGGTGGAACCATATGAAATTTCTGATATTCAACCATTTTTCACTTATAAAAATGGCAATTTCTTATGATCCAACACAAATGAAACAGCAAAATTCTGTGACCAGCTAGGATAGGATTAGACAAAATATACACCCGGAGGCCAATTCTAACCACTGAAATAACAACCCACAAAATAGTACCCTGCTTCCTATCTAAGTGTATCAGCTTATTAGCTTAATTTTTATTTCTTTTTCTCTCTTCCCCTCCTTCCCTCTCCCTTTCACTGCCTTCCTCCAATTTTCTACACAAGGTGACAAAGTCTTTACTGAAAGTCACTGCATTCTCTGATCCACCCATCCTGTGGGAAAGTTGGGGGACATTTCTCCTGAAAATGCTAGCAGAGAGCCCCATGGATTTACCTTCGCTGAGCTCTAAAAGGAACTATAATCATGGTGATAAGAGCGAGTTCTGAGTACATAATTTCATTCTAAAACAAAACTAGTCCACATCCTTGGTCCCACACCTCATAAGGCATAACATAATTCAGCAGTTAACAGTATATCTGAAAAGAAAATCCACAAATGTTCACCCCTACTCCTTAGGAAGTTAAAACTGAACTTTTAGCAACTGTCTCAACGCCATCAGGAACAAAACACACTTTCCATTTTCCTTCCAAAAAGGACCAAAATGGTTTTAACTAACTCACCCACCAAATTATGCTTTCTCTGTCTTAATACACAAAAAATGTCAAATGAAATTCTCAAATGCTAACAATTTGAAAAGAGAAGGCAATAAGCAGCCAATTATGTCACTGACAAGCAAGGGTGATTAAGGGCAGTGAGGTCAGGGATTTGGCTTATGAATTGTCAAGGTTCTTTTAGCACCTACTAGCCCAGCTATAGTTAAAGGTCTGTTAGTATGTCCATTCCAAATCTCTTTATTGAGTTCAATACTTCAAGTCTAATAATTGGCTCCAGGCTGAAATCTGATATACCTGATGTGGATAAAGGAATGCTTTTAATTTTCCCTAAATTAAAGGTGTATCAATGGATTCCCCCTTAATAATATTTAACAATTTCAAAGTCACTCTCCTCCCTTGCTGTGCTGCCCAAATTCATAGAACCTTTAGCAAAATTTTCATTTTTAACTGGAAAATCTCTTAGGTAAGGAATCTCACGTGATTATAGAGTACTCTTACTGAGCAGACCAAAAAAAAGAAAGAAAGAAAGAAAGAAAAGAACAGGGTAAAAGGTTCCTTTAAACAGTTCATTAGGATTATTAAGGCATATACCTAACAACTGCACTCATATGATATGACTGGAGGGTGGAGAGAGACACTGGCAGTTCTCTTGCTAATAATTAGAGGTTCTGGCTCTGCATTCAGTCTTCTAAAAAAGTTAACAAAGCAACTAGTAAAGTTAACAAGTACATTACCCCAAGAATAGCTTGTCAATTTTGTTCAAATTACTTAAGTCCAGAAATTCAGCATATATAGGATTTATCGTTTACTTTTCAGTTTAAGAAACTTCAAAATGATTCCTTACTATAACTTCACACACAAAAAAAGGGTGGGTTGATTTTCCGTTTTGTGAGACTTACTAATACCTAGGCTAAAAATAACGTAATATTAAAATGTCTTTTTTCTCTATTTTAATCATTCAGTCATGTATTTATTACATACTTTTGTGTACTCGGCACTGTTCCAGATACTTGAAGAAAAAGTAAAAATGAAATGTAAACTTTAAGAGTTTATAGACTACAGAACAAAACATACTGTTTTGTCTCATTTGGTTCATACTGAAATGAGTCATACAGATACCAAGGGCAGCAGAATCTGAATAAACGGAGACACTGTAATTGGAGGAGGTAGACTTGTAAAAGAGGTTGAAATGTAACTTTGGACTTGAACGATACTGAATCTGCCTAGGAAAAAGCAAGGGTTTCCCAGATAATTTATAAAAGAGTAAAGGACCTAAATTTATAGATTAGGACCAAGTTTAAACCTAAAATAAAAAAGATCTCAGTTTCTTTCATTTAAGGGAAAATGACTGAATTGGAATCCTATTAAGACTATACCAGCTAACTGCAGCAGTCTAGGGATCTGCAATAGCATCGTCAAATCAGGAGCTACCCAGACCAAAGTCTGAATAATGCCTAAACGAGCAGAGAAAGCAGAATGCTCTCTACAATATTTTTTTATTAGCCACTACTGAACATTTCTTCATCAAGTAATTATGAAACTCTTCTGACATACAGCTTACACCAAGAAAACATACCCTGAGATATCATGTCTCACAAAGGCCAGTTATACCATTCTCCATGTTTTGTAAATACAGTCCTCCAAAATAGATACTAGTAGGAATGATGAGCAGTGAATGATGCCTCCGCTCTCCCGTGGGCAGAGGTGTATCTGTGGGAGCTAAATGTTATTTCCTCTAGTTTTTGTACTTGTAAATGAACAGGCATTTGGAGAGTAGAACAACAGAGTTAATGGCAGTTGAAGGACAGCAGCTGACCAACAGGGAGCCACACTTTTCAGAGTCCCATCCAAATAATTCACGCAGTTAACCACATGTGCTTATATACCACATAGGTAAATGCACACTTCCAAGAGTAATGGATATCCTGTGAATGAAAATTGGAAAGAGTTAAATCAGAAAACCCATTCTCTTCCACGTGTAAGTTTTTTCTCTCCAGCAAATTCTTGGAACAAGAACTGTATGGCAAAATTATTCTTCCCTTACAATGGTGCTGCTCTCCACCCCTTCCCTCTCAGTCTCCCTGTTGGTAACCAGACTGCAAGCTTAACCACCAGTAACCCAGAAAGGCGTATCTTTTGATGCCATCTGGTCCTTTCTTTTCTTGCCTTCGCTCTCATGTGACTGGTAGGCTCAGGAGCCTCCCACATGGGGTTGCCAAGTCATGGGCACTGTTAAGACTTTGGGGGAAGGTAAGAGGACAAGAGACAGAAAAAAAGGCTTGGTTTGATTTGAAAATCCATATTCACAGAGGAAAAAAACTGCAAATATCATACGATGTTTTTCAAGGCTCTAAGGAGGGGAAGAGCTGACCTAGAGAATAAGGATTCATGAAAGGCATGGTCCTGGCACCTCTCGTCAGAGGGAAAGGATGGGGAAAGTTAAGGCTGCTATTCTGAATATTATGATGAAAACCAGACAAACAGCAAGTAGAAAAAAACTGAACATTGTAAAATTTATGGAAGTAGACTTGATGAAAAATTATGAAAAAAAAGTTTAGCCCGTGGTTGGCATTTACTTAACTTTTATTTAACACACAGATATTTTTTTAAAATACACGGATAATTCAATAAAAACTGTACACCTGCAATGTTTCCTAATTTAGCATGAGTGATAGTAAAGCAAAGTTAGAATTAGCCACTGCAGCAGGAGGGGCCCTGTGAGAAAACTGGAGTCTCCTTGCTGGGAGGGAGAGGGTAGAAAACGGAGAGGTACCAAGGTACTTGTTATTTTCAAAGATGCTTTGAGGTCTGTTTTAAAAAGAGATTTTAAAGTGGGTTTTACCCAGGGGAAAAGGCAATACCTGGCCACTAACCCTGTTAGAGAGAAGAGTCCTATCACAATTAACCACACCTTCAAAAAGGGCAAGCCCCTTGTGGGAAAAAGAACAATTAGAGTCTGTTTGGGTTTTATTTTGGTACATTGGGATCATTTTTCCATGAAGGAACCAATGCTGCTTTTCATTTCAAACCCTGTAAACTCTACTGCCAAACAGAACATGAAAGGAAATGATTTTGTTATAAAATAGCCTTTCCTAGTAGCTGTGACATTTTAAAGCATAGGTATATCAACTGAAAGAAGCACACACGGTTGTGGGAGGCGAGAGGAAAGAATCCCCTTTCAGAAAAAAATTGCAAGTATCATTTGATGATGTTTTTCATGGAGTCTCTCGAAACTCTAATCCCCCTGGCCCAACAATAAGAAATCTAACCTCCATCTGGCCCCACAAACTATCCATTGGCTGATGCCCTTAGAGGCATGGTCCTTCCCTGGAACTTGCTCATCTTCATTCCTCCACTACAGGATACCAAGACTTTGCCAAGTAACTAAATCAAAATGGAAAACAAGTCAAGTGATAGGGACAGTGCTTATATTTTCCTCTCTGCTGAATGTTACACAATGGGCTATGAGTCGTCCCATGAGCCACATTCTTCAAAGCTGCAGTGGCTTGTGGCCAGGTTTCCCAACTCTCCACACGCACTCCTGCACATGACAGCAGCTAGCTGCTTATCCTACACATTCTATATGCCAAAGTTTCTCTAAAATTTAATGTGTTGAGAATTTTCTAAAAACCTCCAAAGTTACAAAAAAAAATCTGCCTGCCTACTTCTCTTATAAAAAATGACATGAAAAATGGATCCTGAGATATCAAAAGCACACTGCTGCTCATGAATTTTATTTACTAAAACATATATGATCATATTCTGCTGTTCAGCTTATTGTGTTTATGAAATAAGAAAGCTAGACAAGCTATTTCTATAAAATGGCATTTGATAATTATATGTTTCATCTACAACGCATATATTATCCACTTCACAAAAAATAAACAGGCTATTAACTCCCAGGTAGTAACTTGGCAAGTGGCATTTCCCTAGCGTCAGATCTGATTGTGGTAGTCATGGGACTCAATGACAACAGAAATAAAAACTTAGGAGAATAGCTGGGGCCCTGTTATCACTTTTCAAAAAGAAGTTGCTTTTACTTAATATACTTCTTAATTGGTATCTTACAGAATATTCAAACAGAAATATCAAGTGTTATAATGAAGTTGCAAATTATACAAGTTATCTATTATATATACTATAACATATATTATCACATAATATAAATTATTCTATTGTCACATTGTCAACCCCAGCACAAAAGGGTTCATCTATATACAAATGTGAATTAAAATCAGTTGAGATACATGTTATTTATTCTTGGAAGACTTTTAAAAACCACGTTCTCCCAATAAAACCTAAGTAGTTCTTAGGGTAGGCTATGTATACCCCTAGAGGTATTCAACACTGAGCCAGAGGGTAGTTGAAGCCACTAGGTTAAATATAGTATTACTTCCAGAAGTCATAATTTTCTCAAAGATTGGAAGAAAAACACTATTTTATATAAAAGCATGCACAGATAACGTAAAATGTACTTATAAAACAAAAGAAGTCTTCAAATAAATTTCACATTATTTCATACAGGTTGACTATCCCTTACCTGAAATGCTTGGGAATAGAAGTATTTTAGATTTTGGAATATTTGCATTATACCCAGTTGAACATTCCAAATCTGAAAATCCAAAATGCTCCAATGAGCATTTCCTTTGAGCATATGTCTGTGCTCAAAGTTTTGGATTTTGGAGCATTTCAGATTTCCAGATTTGGGATGCTCAACCTGTACTACATCCCAGGACCTCCAGGAATCTACGTTTAAACTGCTGGAGCAAATTACTACAGATCACTATTAGTGCTTTGGATTTCAGAACACCATTTCTGATTTATGGCTAGGATTATGTCTCTCAAAGGTTTAGAAAGGGAAAGAGAAGGGACAGTGGAGAGGGGAGAGGGGATATGGAACGAGAGAGATGTAAGTAAATTAAAGATGACAAAATAGTAGTATATTCTTTCTCAAACTACACAGATTCCATGTAGGCTAAAATTTTATTTAGTTTTTACAACTGAGAGATATGAAGTGCATGAAGTGCCACTCAGTCAACAACAATGATCATCAGCAAACAATGAGTCCTGCCCTGTTATGCCACTAAGCTAGATGCTATAAAAATTTTAAAAGTTGCCAGTAGTAATTTTTACCTGTTTGAAGACTATAATTTAGTCCTCTGCCTACCACCTTTCTAGCCTCATGTCCCATTACTCATACTCTTGCAAACCTCTTCCACAACCAAATGTGTTTTTACACTCACCGATTTCATTACCTGGAATGCCCATCTCTCCAACTGTCCACTTGGCATCCAACTCATTTTTCAGCCCACAGCCAAATTATTGTTTCTTCCATGAGACCTTCCTTGCCATAATCCCCTCCCTTGGATAATTAATATTTGATTTTTACACTAATCACATTGTATTTTAATTGAGATTGAATCCATACTTTCAATCATTTCTGTTTTTCCAATACCAAACACAGTGTGAAGAGATATAATGTAATTTATATACATGTGCACACACACCCCCCTATACAAAATGTAATTTCTAGTAGATGTTTCTGGAACTCTCTAACTCACCAAAGTTGAGGTAACAATCAATACCGGGGTCTCCAAACAGTATAACCAGATGCCAGGCCAACATTAGTAAGAGATCTGCTTATGAATGCCAGAACTCTTAACACTTTATTTTTTTATTTATTTATTTTTTTGGTGCAGCTGAAGTTACCAGTGAACGTTAAGGTATGCTCCACCAAAAGATCTACATGTAGAGTAACCAACAGTCTCCAACCTAACTCTTTTTTTCTTTTTTTGAGACAGAGTCTTGCTCTGTCGCCCTGGCTAGAGTGCAATGGCATCATCATAGCTCACTGCAACCTCAAACTCCTAGGCTCCAGGGATCAGGAGTCCTGCCTTAGCCTCCTGAGTAGCTGGGACTACAGGCACACACCACCACACCTGGCTAAGTTTTCTATTTTTTGTAGAGATGGGGTTCTCACTCTTGCTCAGGCTGTTCTCAAACTCCTCAAGTGATCCTCCTGCGTCGGCCTCCCAGAGTGCTAGGATTACAGGCATGAGCCACTGCACCTGGCCTCCAACCTAACTCCTGATTAGAGTCAACATCTCTTTTAATAGTGATGCAGAGGGTTTAAGTCATTCTGCATTACAACAGAATGACTTTATCAAAGTTTTTACAGTGATGCAGGACTGGGACAACAATGTCAAATGAAATTCAGAGAAAATTTTTTTAAATCCAATTTTTTATCACAAATTTCAACTTTTCTACCTTATTCACAGGCCTCCCTAGCAAGTGGAAAATTTGACCTAACTTAAAGTTTGACCTTTGTTCCAGCTGTTGTTCAAGAAATAGTGACTAGAGAAAGCTATGTCATGGTAAAAAAAAAAAAAAAAAAAAAGAAAAAGAAATAGTGATAAATAACAAGTATAATGGCAGGAAGGCAATCGTTAAGGAGAAAATAGAAAAGAAACAGCTAAGAAAACCCAGGTATAAGAGGGTAAAGCCTAAAAAAAAAATATGCCACAATGCAAGGAAGAAAAAAATTAAATCAACAGATTTTATCCCATGTGATAAATGAGAAACTAATGTATACACAGGTATGCAAGATCCATGGACTGCTGACAATTGAATACTATAGTGCAGAACACATAAACAATTATTTTTTTATTGTCCTGCATTCATCTCTTAGGAAGACTTCACTTTTGACAGCCTCATTTGGAAAAACAAAAAATTAAAATCTTGTTCCAGAGGCATATATCTTTACTGGAAATCCCACAAGGAACCCAATCTCCAAAGTGATTTAAAAGAAATTGCTCACTTGATATCCATTCTGTGCTAACTTTAGTTTTGCATATATCCCCTCTCTTACCTGTTTATAAGGATTTGGTTAAAAAGAAAAACTTGATCATTCATTCACCATATTTCTTCTTTGGTCACATAAGAACTTTCTGTATTCCAAGTTTCAAAGTCTGGGAAATAGGGCTACATCACTGGAGAAAACAGTGGCAATTTGTTCTAAATACAAAATAGCTTATTTTCCTTTGGCAACTCTCCAGGGGTTTGGATGGAGGGAAAGGATACTCCTCTCTGGAGAGATCAGGCTCTGAACCTGGACTACTGTCAAAACTTAGCTGTGGGTGGGAGAGAATTTTTAAAAATTATTTATCTTTCACATCAATTTGGAAACTGATTAAAGATTTTTGCCTTACTAACAGTTTTTCTACTCTTTGGTCTTTTGTCGGTGTTCATCCCCTATTCTGGCAGCCCCCATTGGCTGATTTAATGGTACCAAGGGGCTGAGAAGTGTTGCTGTCCAAAAGAAAAAGCATTCTCTCACAGGGACTGGGAAGGCAATCTGCACTCACAACAGTAGCTACTTGTTAATTTTCTATTTGAAACACAGTGATGTCAATAGTATTGTATCCTGCCAGCCACCATGGGGTAAAGTACATTTTGAAACCAAAACAAACTTCCTACGTGCTGGCAAGTCAGATTTGAGACACAGTGATACCATTCCATAAGACACTGCCCTAGTTTTATATACACAATGCACACAAGAATTAAGTCTACTGTTCTACAAAAGTTTAAGTGTAACTCTTACAGCTCTACTCCTACCCAGAGCCCGGTGTAATTGTTTAATTATATCAAATTATTGTCCAGGATGGCAGAGGGAAATGAAGAAATACTATTATTGGTCTTTAATAAAATGGTGATCCTACATAGCACAAACAGCACACTTGAAGAATGCTTTGTAATGTAGTTGTTCATATAGACGCATAAAATTAAAATAGCAAAGTGACTTTAAAAATGGCCCCACTAGTAAGATGGGATTAGTGTAACAGCTCATTTTAAGGCAGCGGTCCCCAACCTTTTTGGCACCAGGAACCAGTTTCATGGAAGACAATTTTTCCACGGATGGGAGTGGGGCGGGTGGGGGGATTGGGGGGCAGAGCTCAGGCAGTGATGGGAGCGATGGGGAGCAGCTGTAAATACAGACGAAGTTTCACTCTGCCAGCCTGCCACTCACCTCCTGCTGTGTGGGCCTTTTTCCTGCCCCCCACCCCCAACTTTCATGGAAGACAATTTTTCCACAGATGAGGGGTAGGGGGTGGAGCTCTGCAGCCCTAGTCCCTAACAGGTGGTTGGGGACCACCGTTTTAAGGTGACAAATTCACTTAAGAGGAAAGACACATTTTATTAAATGAAACAGGAATACTCTGGCCTAAGAATTACTGCATCCCTGGAAGGTAAATGTTCACAATTTACACTGAATATGAGTAACCTGAAATAGAGAGCTAAATGGTTAAAAGTGGTAACCATGCTTACTTCTGGCAGATGGCAAATGGTTTGGCATTGCTGGACATCTGCCAATTCAGTCATTTTTACAGTCTCATTTTAGCACAATTTTCCCAAAATCAAAATGCAGTTTGTTTGTTTTTTGGTAAGGAGGGGATAACATTTGGAGTTAAAAAAAAAAAGGGTAACAAAGAGCAATTGTTGGCTGATGTGTTTGTGTAGTTTTTGTTGTTTGTTTTAATAACCCTGGGGCATTCACATGCTATTTGGAACCTCTTGAAAAATAACATTCATAGAATTTAAAATTTGCCATAGTTCTGATAATGACAGAGTATTAATGTTTTGTTGTATCTTTTTATTTCTAAATTGCTTCAGTGTTCTGAGCTTTCTCCTTCATTATACTACATCACATTTTTTTCTGATCACAAAGGGCCCAAGTTAAGAGTAGTTTTGAGAGTTACTTTTGGAGGCAGCCTAGCATAACCCAACACCTGGCACCAATCCTGGGCATGCTTTCCCCTGATAAGGCAGAAATTTTTTCAGTGTTGTATTAGGGCACTGACAGATGAGCACTTTTAGGCAGGTAGACAGCGAACATGTCTTAAGAACTGTTCTATTTTTTTTTAAATCCTCTGAAAAGAGAAAGGTGTTCAGAAGATTAACAATAATTAACAACAGTGTCCTAAATGGTAAACTTTTATCAAGTGAAAGATTGGGTTTAAGTTATAGCTAGATTGCACCACTATACTGTGTGACTTGCTTCTATTTATATTTGTCTAAATCTTAGTTTGACTCTCCTCTGGAAAAGCCCAGGAAAAGATTAAATAAGAGAGGAATAAGAACTGTAGTATTTATTTTATGTGATTCCAGATGCAGCTCAATACTATTAGAGTTTTCTGTTCCCAGGACTGCTACACCAGTGCTATTACACTTTTTTCTTTGTATTTCTCTATTCTTTTAATTGACAATAATTGTGCACTTTGATTTCATCAATAGCTCAGGAGAGCAGCCCTGAAAAATCTATACAGTTCCATAGATTTGGGAAAAGAAGGAAGAGCCAGGCTGAGGGAACAGGTTTCATTTTGTTACCACTGCCAATCAAAATACTGGATGTTCCTCACCACAGGTCGTGTGGCTCCCTTGCCTAAGTATATTCCAACAACAAGAACATAAAGACTATTACTCCAACTAATGAAGCTGGTAGAGTATGGAAGTTTAAGTTTGTCAAACTTGGCTACATTTCCTTTCACATACTGAAGGATAAAAGCCCTAAAACATCTTTGAGAATCACCAACATCTTCCATCCCACAGAACAAAATATATGTATCAAGAATCCACTGAAATGGTGAAAAATAAAACCCAATATTTATTCAGTATTTTCAAAAATTCCAATATTTCTTGAACACTGTAAGCCCACATACCCATGCTCTCTCATTCATCTGACCCAATACACACAGCAGTAAATTCCAACTGTTTTCAAGGAAGTTCTAAGAGCCCAGTATTATCAAATTGCTCTTTACGAAAAGCCTTCTCCATTACAAAAATAGCAGTCTCGCAAAGTCATTCAGCTCTATCTAAATTGTGTTATATTTACAAATGTTTTAACTGCAAAGATGGAATTTCTAATCGAAAAAGAACCTTATTCACAAGAGACTGGATTTTTTTACAGCTTTGCCAAATACAAGCTGTTCTGTAAAGGAGTAATTGTGAATCAGGCTGGAATAAAGTGAATCAAGATAGGAAAACCATACAAACATTACAATTCCAAAGAAAAATGCCACATTGGTCACACCAGTGGTCCAAATGCCAGAGTTTTTGTCAGTGACACCGACGATGGCTCAGGGAAAACTGTGACAGTTGTTCTCTGTTACAATGACCTATATATTATAGAAACATACCCCTAACATCATCTTACCAAAGCCCAATAGCAATATTTTATCAAAGAACTGATCTAAACTTCGTTTGATTTTATTTTCATTTTCTGTTAGGATAATAAGTCCCTATATAGTTACCATGCATTGTATTAAGTAGGAATGTCTTTTTTTTTTTTAATCTGAAATTTCTTCCTTTGAGATTCAAAGGGGGTACACTCCCTAATTTTAGTCAGTATGATTTTGGTGAAGAAATCTAAGTGTACCCTTTGCTTATTTCCAGATTTCTCTCTTCTTCTAATTTAGCCATTCCATTTCCAGATTAGAAAGCCCTTATCTTTCACATTTAATTTTAGATTATTTTAAAGGGTCAGCTTTTCTCTAATTACTTCAGATAAAAGTATTGGAAAATAAAGAGAAAAGCAGATTTTTTTGTAATGGCATAAAATCCCATATCAACCTCAGTTTTTAGGCAAGCTTTAAAAAGACAGGTTGTGGGTTAAAGTTTTTAAAAAATCAATAATCTAGGATGATGTACTAGACCAGGCAGAAAGTTTAAAAAGGCACAGGATTTCCCACACAAACATCTTGTTTGGGGTTCTCTATTAAAGGATAAATTGAGAAGCACTCAGATACAATATAAGGTACAAGAGGACATACATAATTTCAAAAGTTACTAGGCTCTTCATCATATAGGGTTTACTAGAATAAAATTAACATCTTCAACAGTACTTCAAAACAGAACAACATCCAAGAGATGCTGGAGGGCTAAGGAAGTGGGTATTCAGTTATCCTTATGTATTCAGAGGTATAGCAGATTTAATCCACCCCAGTTGAAGCTTTTGGCTGTTTCCACAAGACATGTGGGCATTCGCCAATATTGCCACTACAAAAAGCAGACAGACCATGGTAGATACCCCTTCATAGGAAAAACACAGCCATTAAAAATGACACTGTATTTTAGCTGTCATTAGAGACATAGCAGCAAGTATAAATTAAGAGAATAAGAAGGCTATCACCTCCCTAGATGTACTCCGAGGCCCATATCTATCCTATCCATGCTGAATAGCTGCAAATCCACTTTCATCCCAGGATAAGTGGCAAACTATACTTTAATGATTAGAAGACAGAGCAAAAAAGACTCAGACACAGCATTTCTACTGAAAGGCTTTCAAACATACTGAAAACATGATAAAACCAATTTTGGCAAACTCCTGGACAGAACCATGCATGTCACAGGAATCATCACTCATGACTAAGCTGTTCAAAGCTTCAGCCCACAATAACCCCCTGCTATGAATTTACTTCAACTTCTATCCGGGACACATACACAACTTAACGCTTAATTATATACTTCTTATAGGGGCTTTATAATAATATCTTTTGTCTTCTACCTAGTTAGACTACAAATCCCCAAGAGCAGGGCCCAGGACTTCTACTTCTTTTAACCCATCCCCAGTACCTAGCATACAGTCAATGCCTAATAAGTGCTTGTCAGTGATTTGTAATTATCTTTAGGATTCCTTTATTAGGGCCAGGAACTAAATCACTTCAAATGAACTACCATTTCCACCAAAAATTTCAAATCAGAAAACACGACCTTGGGGTTGGTTAATGGCATTTAAGACTGTTAATAGACATTACCATAGATATCTGACCATTACCCATAACTTATAAGTCATCCTAGATTGATAATCAAAGGAAGTTCAAAACAAACCCTAAATTTTCAAGATCAAGTAATCAAGGAAGTTTGAAACAAACCCTAAACCTCAAATTTTCAACATATTTCCTCATTATCTCACCTAAAAGTGCAAAGGGTGGGGGAGGGGAGAGAGTTGGAGAGGCCAAATTGTACTTTATTAAAAATAGCAAAAGATAATTCTTTTTTTTTTAATTTTTTTTAGAGGCAGGATCTCACAATGTTGCCCAGGCTGACCTCGAACTCCTGAGCTCAAACGATCTTTCTGACTCAGCCTCCTGAGCAGCTGGGATTATAGGTGCATGCCACCACATCCAGTTTCAAAGATCAATAATTCGTAACTATTGTTTATTCCTAACCACTGATAGGCCTGTACTAGCATCAAACCCCTCAGTACTCAAAGCTCTACCAAAAATGTTGAGAGACCTCAGATTAACCTTCACTTGCCAAGAAAGATGGGTCCATTTTGCAAACTGAAGGTGCCAACCTCAAACATACATTTGAGCTCCAGCTTTTCCATATCCAAACTAAAAAATCCTAAATAGAGGGAGAATACAGTTCTTTATACCATTTCCAAAAATGTTTCTCCATTACAGAACCATCATTTGAAAAAAATATTTTAAAATTAAAGCACTAACCAGCACTAACCCTCAAGCTAATATTTTAGAAATCATTTTTTCTATTCCATTCAAACATTACTAAACACTGTTGACCACAATTTTTAAATAAATGGAATTTTATTACAGTAAATTCTAAGGCCAATTAAAATTCAGAAAATGATAGGCAAATGCCTATTAATTTTATCCTGAGTAAATTATCTACATAAGGAATCTTTACCTGGATGAAAATTTAAAATTTATTACCTCAAACCATTAATATCTTTCCTTCTAAGCACATATCACAACATGCTAAACAAAACCATTTTTTAAATTTCTAATAAAAAGCACAACAGAGCAAGAACAAGCTTCAATATACCATATTTGAAACTCACTAAAATAGTTACAGACCACTTCCTATGTAATAACCTCTTGTTATCTCTATTTTAGTCACTTCACAGCTTTCAAATGAGCCAAACTCAGAACTGATACATATGTAACTCATATATACCTTTGTAAAAAAAAGATGTGTATATGCATCTCTCCCTCTCTCTCACACACACTCTTTTCAACCGTGGTAACATAAGAGTGGCTCTATATGAACACCTCTAAGCACCAATTGGCCATTTCAGTAATAATCTCTGTGGCTAGCAGCATTTATGGAAATTCACAGCATCCTATGATATTTTCCTAAAGCTATTAACTCTAAACTAAGAGAGACATTAGCTTTGCAAAAAGAATAAGTCTTCCCAAGGCCCCACCCAAGAACACTGTTCCAGCTGATCCTGGAAACTTCCACGAAAAATTCATTTGTTTAAATAATTCTACAGGCTTTCAATGATGTCGAATTAAATCACTATGAGAATAAACCAAGTTATAAAAAATCAGATGCAAAACAGAATTAACACAACTGCAGATCAAAATCATACAAAGGAGTCTATATAAAAAAATCATGTTGAAATTTAATAAGATAATAATATCAAATTATAGAGCTATGTAGACTGAACAGGGTGACAAAAAATCAAGGGCAAGATATTTGTATAAATTCCAAACATTTTGAGGAAATGTTTTCACAACAAAAAAAGATCTGTCACAGCTTCTACACTATTTATAGTAAAACTTTAAATCACAATTGAGTCTCTTGGTCTGCTGTACCAATTCAAATAAAGAAAGAAATATACTTTCATCTGTAAAACCATCACACTCAACAGGCATTTTTCCATGGTACAACTTTAGCAGAGAGGTCCCATTATAAAGCACAATCACCACATATTTTGTTAAGTGGGTCATATTACCTAGAATATCCTATGGGGACAAACTGTTCTCTCTCAAACAGGAGTGAAGAACAATACTATTTTCCTTGGAAAGGGAAGATATTTGCAGGGTAGCAAATATCTCACTATGTGCCTTACTAAAATATTTTCTATCTTGAAATGGCAGCTTTCACAAAAACAAAACAAAAACAAAAAACAAAAAACACAGCTATTTATTTGACTTGGCACTGGACTTTTTTCTCTTAATCTAACAAAAGGTGTAGAATCTGCTACAGAAATGTTTATTACTAATTCATTTAGTACCTGTTACTCAAAGTACCCAGTACTTTGAGTACTAAGTACAAGGTACTATGTCAGATACAAAGATGAGCAAGTAATGATTTCTGCTCTCATGGAATGTATATGATCTAGAAAGAATATATATGATCTAGATAGAGGAGAAATTACAATATAAAGTAGTGTGGGTTAAAATTCATATCAGTGACACAAATAGTGAACCTCAGACAGGAATTCAGAGGAGAGATCACTTTGGATAATTGTGAAAAATACATATTTTAGCTGTGAAGGTAGTGTGAAAAGCTCTGGTATGGGAATCAGAAAACCTAGGTTCTCACCCTGACTTTGTCATTAACCAGCTTGGTGGAGCATATAATTTACAGGGACTTAGATTTTGAGTACTAGACTAGATGATTTTCTGAGGTAACTTTCAGCTTTACTACCTATGGACATGTATTGGTAGGTTACATATATTGCCTTTTTTAAAATATCTTTTTTAAGTTCGTAAGTAATGCACTCTTGGTACATGATAGTTTCCCCTTGAATCTCTCTCCCTTCCCCAAAGGTAAGAAGTGTATCACTTTGACATGTATCTTTTTTGACAGGAGTCTTTTCCAATGCATTTACATACACATATATGTACATATAGAAGAAATACAGTCCTCCCTCAGTATCTGTGGGGAACTGGTTCCAGAACCTCCCTCAAATACTAAAATCCACAAATGCTCAAGTCCCTGATATAAAATGGTATAGTATTTGCATATAACCTATGCACATCCTCCGTATACTTTAAATCATCTCTAGATTACTTAAGATACTTAATACAATGTGAATGCTATGTAAATAGTTGTTACACTGTATTGTAGAGGGAATAATGACAAGGGAAAAAAAAGCCCGTACATGTTCAGTACAGACCCAATTTTTTTTCTGCAAATATTTTCAATCCACAGTTCATAGAATCTACAGATGCAGAACCCAAAGATATGGAGGGCCAACTATGTATGATTTTGCTTTATTATTTTTTAAATAAATGAAATCATACTGAAATACTATTTTGCAATTTGCTTTTTTCATTATGTCTTGGAAATCTCTCCATATACAGGTCTACATAATTCTTTTTACTTGCTGCAAGGTATGGACATATCATTTATTTAGCCATTCCCCTATTGACAGAAATCCGGGTTACTTCTAATTTCTGGTTATTATAAACACTTGTTATTCTTGTTCATGTCTCTCTGTGCATAAGTTCAAAGGGGTGAGGGTAGAGTCAATGAATCTGAGCCAAAGGTAGAAAATATAGGGGAAAATGAAGAAGTTCAAACCAGGCATCCATATTTTCAGCTAAGGGAGAAATAAAGAGTCACAACAGCATACTGGAAATACCTTTAGAATGGGAGATGGGAGGTGTGGGTCCTAGCCCTTGGTGCAAAAACTAGATCTGAGAGTAAAAAGTGGTATTAGGTACTTGAAATCTCAGGATTTTTTAAGACTAAAGATCATTCAATTGTACCACCTAATTTTAGAGGAACAAAAGCTCTATCTGTAAACTAGAATATGATTTGATGACCTCTAGCTTTGTGGTTTTGCCCCACACTCTACTGGAGGGGTAAAAAAACAATGGTTTGAATAGTCACTATGATAAATGCTACAGGAAGACAATAAGAACGGCCAATCCACAAGGAAGCTGCAATTAAAGACAGCATAAGTTTCTAGTGGATCCAGTCAGCACATCTCTGATTTCCAGCAACTCTTAGCAACTCTGAAAGCAAAAGAAATAAACAGAGATGTACTCAAATTAGGAACAGGGCTTGGCAGACTATCAAAGCAGTGAGGACATGATTGAAAAGCTACTTTAATTGTCTAAAAAAAAAAAAAAAAAAAAAGGAAGAAAGATTCCAATATACTGACCTGCAGCTTACTTTCTTTTCAGATTTATAGACAAATATTTTAGATGAGCTAAGCTGTCCTTCCTTGTTTTGTATAACAGCAGTGTGCTTTTTCCTCCTGGTATGGCACACCTCATCTAGTGATTACTGGGGCCTATTAAAGTGACTGATTAGATATAGCAATACAATATCGTTACAGCCACAAAACCGGATTTCTGGAGCCTGAGCAAATATAAACTTGTCAGAGAATACAAAAAAAAAAGTGACTAGGAGTTATAGCACAATAATGTTTACAGATTAACTTGTTACATTTCTTTAGATGTCAGTTTTCCAAAAGGGACAAGGTCCTGAATATTTGTGAGCATTCAGATCTCAGAATTCAAATCTATACCTATCCATATTTATGCACGTATGTATGTATATATGCAGCTTTGAGAAATGAGTTTATAGTACACACACACATACAAATATATTTCTTAGGGCAAATTCTAGTTTTATATAAATATTTACTACTCATCAAAGTGCTTCATTAAAAGAGACCTTATCATTATAGTTACAGCAATATGTATTATAATAATCTTTAGATATTTTACAAAGTACCAAATGTTTAATGAAGTGAGGCTCTAAGCTGATTTTTCCCACTGGCCTTTCATTTTGTGTGTTGTGGGTGGGCAAGTGTTTACATTTGTACATATGTATATACATATGTATGTATTTATATTAAGGAAAATGCTTCAGCAACAGCACAATAAAAATTAAATTTCTAATATGCCTATAATTACTGAACTTAAAAATTCACATAACTACAAAACTTTTCATGTAGGGAGGGATTTCAGAGATCATCTCAGTCTCTCCCTTTTACAGCCAAGAAAAGCAAGACTCCAAGAAGTTATATAATTTATACAACATCTACAGCCTATCAGTGGTAGAAACGAAAGGAAAAATTGTATCTCCTGACTCCTGGTACAATTCTCATTTCAATGCATTATATATCCCAAAAGAAGCCATGTATGTTGGATTCCAGGTATCCTTTTTGACAATTTGGCTCCCAAACCACGTTTAGTATTAAAAAGACCTATCTTTCTCCATTGGCTTTCCCCAAAAAAACAACAAAACAAGGAAGTCATTTACTTATGAGTTAAGTTCCAACTTTTCTTGATTCTGAAGATATGAGTACAAGTAATATGTCATGTGTTTGTTTCAGTGCTGAATTAATTATTTTCTTAGAAAATTTGTCTTCAAGAACAGGGTAGCAAGTAATCAGATTAAGAAATTCTGTTCTCATTACTGAATCCTCGTTTAGATCCGAATTTTTCACTAGCAACACTTATGGGATTTTTTAATATATTACTCACAAGAATAAATATAAAAAGATAAGCATGTAGAAAATAATTATTGCATTCCTCACAACAGCTAAATATGTCAAAAGAATCTGACTCTCTTAATTTTTAGAAAATAAATGTAAGATACTAAAAAAGTCTATCATCTAATAAACAGATTTTCTTAATGACATGCCTCTTGGCATGCTTTAATTGACAAAATTTATAACAATAGAAATTTCTTTAAATAAAGAAGATATTAGTTTGAGAAAAAGTATTTGAATTGTGCTTATTATTAAACTTTCAATGTTTATCAGAGCATTTACACGGCACTAGTTCCTTTACTATATGCAGCAAAATAATTTAGCAAAATAGTATATTGCTTAGTCTAGAATTCTGCTGTATAATTACTATAAGCATCAGTACCAAAGGTACAGTCAGTTTTATGGATCAAACACATTCCTCAAAGTTGCATATAAAATAAATTTGTGTATACTGCATCATCTAAAATATCTCAGGAAAACCCATTAATTAAACTCTTCCTGGCTTTTTCAAATTACAAATTCATAGTTTGAAAAGTGTTTTCCTAAGCAAGTTACAGCTTCACTGAGATAGACACTCTGCGATCACTTGGATAAAAAGCTACCATACCTTTGATAGAATATTTGCCATGTCAATTATTCAAGGTCTGACTTAATTTTTTGTTTGTTTCTAGACAAAATTTTAGAATCTGAGTTTCAAGTTATAATATTTCTGGGCTATTTTTTTAAAACCTAATGATCTCATCTGTTCCCATGTATCAGTTGTAGAACTGATTTAAACTTTAGTGGATAGCTGAAGTACTGAAAACATTTGGTTTCTAGAATGCAATCCTTGCCTCTCTCTGAGTCAGCCTGTCACCTTGCAATATATGTACCCTAGGTCAGAGAGTAGAAAGCTTAGTCTTAATGAGCTATTTCTGACAAAGGTCAATATAGAAACTGTGACTCTATCTAGACACAAGTGCAATGACTTCATTGCACAGACTGCATTTTAGATGTGTAATTTTATCCTGGCTCTATTTCCTCTATTAACCATAAATTTTATCTCTAAAACCTGCACATTACTTCATCTTTATCTCATATAACATTCAGTTCTAATGCTAACAGGTGCCTATCTCTGCACTTCTGACAACTATTTTTAGTTGGTCTACAGTTTTCAGCATTCCTATCCCTATAAAAATACAGTTAAAACATTATTTACTTGCATACAAAAACAAATACATCAATTATATGTCTCTCTGACACATAATGCTATTCTTCATACCTTTTGATAACGTTGACTTACATATTTATCTGGCTCTACAGCTTCATGAGAAAATTCTACTAAATGAGTGTTCCCCACTTTCCAAAACATACGTACTTTTTTTATGTTCTATAGTGATCCTCTATAACTCAGTACTGTAATTGAACTCCTACTGCCTAAAAAAGTACAAAGAATGTAATTATCTCCTTCAGGACTTTTATATGAATTAAAAGTAAGGGTATCAGTTTTCCACAAAGGGAAGTAACCATCATTTTTATTTATGGAATCAGAAAATTGGATCTGTAGCTGCTTCCTGGGCATTGGACAATGCTGTTTCTCCTTCCCTCCACAACAATACTTTTGAATTTTATTGTTCAAGGCATAACGAATACAATCAAGTTATATTTCATTACACCTTAACTGAAACTGATAAAATTACTACATTCTTTCAGCATCTGGTCTTAATTTTTTTAGAATTCATTGTTAATTAGAAGTTCTTAAAAATTTGTAAATATACTTTTTATACTCTTTTTATATGCTGTATAGAGCCCAATCTTTCCCCATTATTAAATACTCATACCACATTAAGCACTGGTACCACATAATATATTGGAAATTTATCTGTGGTTAATTACATGACTTAAGTAATTGGAAAGTGTTGAGTCATTTGTGCAGTGCCATCAGCTGATGATGACATCAGCAGTTTTTAAGTGCCAAACTGCAAGATCAATGGACTCTTCAGGACCTTTCCCCCCATCAGTGGACTGGTATGATGAATGGATGACCACAAAGTTGGTGAGCAACCCTAGTTAGTCATCTTAGTAGGTGTGAAATGGTATCTCATAGTTGTGATTTGTATGTTCCTAATGATTACTGATGTTAAGCATCTTTTCACGTGTTTACTGGCCATCTGTATATCTTCTTTGGAGAAATGTCTATTCAAATTCTTTGCCCATTTTTAGACTGGGTTATTTGTCTTGGTATTGTTTAGTTGTAAGAGTTATTTATATATTCTGGAACCAATTATCTTATGAGATATGTTTTGCAAATATGTTCTTCTACTCTGAAAGCTGTCTTTTCACTTTTTTGATGGTGTCCTTTGAAACACAAATGTTTTTCATTTTGATAAAGTCTAATGGATCTATTTTTTCTTTTGTTGATTGTGCTTTGGTGTTTTATGTAAGAAACCATTGCCTACCCCAAGGTCACAAAGATTTGCTCTTACGTTTTCTTCTAAGAATTTTATAGTCTTAGCTCTTAAATTCGAGTCTATAATCCATTTTGAGTTAATTTTGAGTATGGTATGAGGTAGGGATCCAACTTCATTATTTTGTATGTAGGTATCCAGATGTATAAGCACTATTTGTTGAAAAGACATTGAATTGTCTTTGGACCCTTGTCAAAAATTAGTTCACCAAAAATGAGAGGGATTATCTCTGGATCTCAACTCTATTCCACTGATCTATAAGTCTATTCTTTGACCAGTACCACACTGTCTTGATTAGTGCAGCTTTGTAGTAAGATCTGAAATCAGGAAGTGTGAGTCCTCCAACTTTATTCTTCTTTTCAAGATTGTTTTTGGCTATTCTGGGTATCTTGCATTTCCATATAAACTTCAGGATCAGCTTGTCAGTTTCTGCAAAAAGGAAAGCTGGTACTTTCATAGGGTTTGCACTGAACCTGTAGATCAATTTGGGGAGTACTGCCAACTTAACAATATTAAGTCTTCCAATCCATAAACATGAGATGTCTTTCCTTCTATTTAGGTCTTCTTTAATTTCTTTCAACAGTGTTTTGCAGTTTTCAGTGTACAAGTCTTTCATCTTCTTGGTTAAATTTATTCTTAGGTACTTTATTCTTTTGGATGCTATCATAAACAAAATTTGTTTTCTTAAATCCATTTTTGGATTGTTCATTGCTGGTGTGTACAGAAACACAGCTGGGTTTTGTGTGTCAATCTTATACCCTGCAACTTTGCTAAATTCGTTTACAAGCTCTAGCAGTTTTTTTGTTTAGGATTTTCTATACAGACATACTTCAAAGATATTGACATTCTGCAGCCATTCAAGTTTGACTATGAGATTGTAGCAATTCAGTCGTATCTTCAGGCTCCACTTCTAATTCTCTTGCTATTTCTGCCACATCTACAGTTACTTCCTCCACTGAAGTCTTGAACCCCTCCAAATCATCCATGAGGGTTAGAATCAACTTCTTCCAAATTCCTGTTAATGTCACTATCTTGATCTCCTCCCATGAAACACAAATGTTCTTAATGACATCTAGAATGGTGAATCTTTTCCAGAAAATTTTCAATTTACTTTGCCCAGATCCATCAGAAGAATCACTATGTATGACAGCTATAGCCTTACAAAATGTATTTCTTAAATAAGAAAACTTGAAAGTCAAAATTACTCCTTGATCCATAGGCTGCAGAATGGATGTTTCTGTTAGCAGGCCGGAGAACAACATTAATCTCCTTGTACGTCTCCATCAGAGTTCTTAGGTGAATAGGTGCATTGTCAATGAGTAGTAATATTTTGAAAAGAATCTTTTTGTCTGAGCAGATCTCAACAGTGGGTTTAAAATATTCAGTAAACCATGCTGTAAATAGATGTGCTGTCATCCAGGCTTTGTTGTTGCATTTACTGAGCACAGAGTAGATTTAGCACCATTCTTAAGGGCCCTAAAATTTTCAGAATGGTAAATGAGCACTGGCTTCAACTTCAAGTCACCAGCTACATTAGCCCCTAACAAGAAAGTCATCCTGGCCTTTGACACTTTGAAGCCAGGCATTGACTTCTTTTCTCTATGACTTCTCCTCTAGCTATGAACGTCCTAGATAGCATCTTTTTCCAATAGAAGACTGTTTTGTCTATATTGAAAATTTGTTGTTTAGTATAGCCACCTTCATCGATTATCTTAGCTAGATCTCTGGATAACTTTTTGCAGCTTCTGCATCAGCACTTGCTGCTCCACCTTGCACTTTTGTGTTGACGACTTCTTTCCTTAAACCTCACGAACCAACTTCTGCTAGCTTCCAACTTTCTTCTGCAGCTTCCTCACATCTCTCAGCCTTCATTGAATTGAAGAGAGTTAGGGCCTTGCTCTGGATTAGGCTTTGGCTTAAGGAAATGTTGTGGCTGTTTGGATCTTCTATCCAGATCACTAAAACTTTCTCCATACCAGCAATAAGGCTGTTTTTATTCTTATCATTTGTATGGTCACTAGAGTAGCATCTTTAATTTCCTTCAAGAACTTTTCCTTGGTATTCACAATTTAGCTAACTGTTTTGCACAAGAGGGCTAGCTTTTAGCCTATCTCAGCTTTTGACATGCCTTCCTCACTAAGCTTAATCATTTCTAACTTTTGATTTAAAATGAGAAACATGTGACTCTTCACTTGAACACTTAGTAGCCATTGTAAGGCTATTAATTGGCCTCATCTCAATATTGTTGTGTCTCAGGGAACAGGGAGGCCCAAGGAGAGGGAGAGACAGGAAATGGCAGGTTAGTGGAGTAGTCAGAACACATACAACATTTATCGATTAAGTTTGCCATCTTATATGGGCATGGTTCATGGTGCCTCAAAACAATTACAACAGTAACATCAAAGATCACTGACAACAGATCACCGTAACAGATATAATAGTAATGAAAATGTTTGAATTATTGTGAGAATTACCAAAACGTGACACAGAGACAGGAGGTGAGCACATGCTGTTTGAAAAATGGCACTGATAGACTTGCTTGATGTAGCGTTGCCACAAACCCTCAATTTGTAAAAAATGCAATAACTGCAAAGCACAGTAAAACAAAGTATGCCTGTGCATAAGATTATGAGAGCTTCAAATATAAATGGTTTTACTTCTTCCTTTGCAATCTGGAAGCCTTTTATTTATTTTTCTTGTCTAACTGCCCAGGTTAAAACCTCCAGTACAATGTTGAATATAAGCCATGAAAGTTGACATCCTTGTCTTATTCCTGACCTTAGAGGGAAAACATTCCCAGTTTTTCACCATATAAGCTGTAGATTTTTCATAAGTGCTGTATCTTAGTAGTAAAACAAGGCTAAGAAGAGCTTTTGACTAAACTTTTCAGAATCACAGAACCCAATCCAAAACTTTAGACTTTTAATACAGCTGCAGTTATAGCTTAATTTCAAACATACAATAAAGATTTGGTTTCCCTAACTCCATAACTTGTCTTTAACGTAAGTAAATACCCTTTAAGTACTACTAGATGAGATAAGCATTGTAATGAAAGTTCTGCCAAACCAGCTTTGCTTTTTTCCTCCTAACAAAACAAGTGTACATCTAAAGGTATTCTGCTTCCCCTCCACCTTCACCTCCACCGCCTGCATCTGAATTTCTATATCAGTCCTGAAACTACCCAAAGCTCCCTAACAGGCTGTAGGCATCCTGGGGTAATTGTGGGTCAAAGCAAGCTACTCTGGGCCTTCCAGACCTCAAATCTCCACCATTAGGATTCCCTCGGAGATCTGGAAGTACCAACCTCAACATTTGTGGGCTATTACCTCCTCAAGGCCAGACCCCAGGGCTTCAGTGATCTTAGGGCTTTATTTAAGACAGCCATCTGGAATTACTCTGCCATTCACTAACAATTTAAAATCACCTACTCTAATTCTCACTGCATTTGCCCCAGTAAAAAACACTAACTCAGAGCAGCTTTATATGCAAGATTTTAGAACCAAGCTAAAAAGCAAAAAAGCAATTCCTGACATGAATATGTTATATATAAAGTGGCAATATTTAAAGATTATGAATTACTTCAGGAATGTCTTTTCAGAATAAAGACAAAACTAAATTACCCTTTTGATAATAAAGTAAATGAGTTACTTTCTTCACATAAGATTCACATTCAAAGGCAGGTGAAGGGTAAAGCCAAAATTCTATCTATTATTAAAGGATCCCAAAGCTAGGTTAACTTTTTTTTCTTTAACCAATCAAATAAAATGGTGCCTTGGTAAAAAGGACTGTTAAACAGGACTGGGTAGGGGCCTAAAAAATGCAACAACAACGTCAGCTTAAATTTTTAAAATATTCCTATGCTGCCTTCTTGCTATTTGGCTAAAACATCCTCCCACCCTCTTTAAATCTTCCTGTGTCTACCAAAATTTTTGTTTTTCCCAGATAACAGCTGGTAACTTTTCAGAAGGGGGGTATGGGTTATTAAATTTGATTTTTCCTCTGGCACTAACCCTCTGACATATGCTAATAGAGTTTTATTAATACTGATAAAACCCCTTTTAAAAACAAACATATCTTGGAAAAGTCAATTGTATATCAACTTTCAATGAAGCCTCAGGGAAGTGAGGGTGGAAGGGAGAAAAAAGGGAGGAAAGAAGGGAGAGAGGGAAAGAAACAATTTAAGTAATAAAGAATGTCTATTAACCCTTCTAGGGCTATCAGAAGAAGATGAGGTAACCATGCCTTAAGTGAAGTAGGGTAGGAAACTAGTCAGAAAGTCTTAGATCTAAGTAAATAAAATAGGAACAAAAGATCTTTACTGGAGATTGCATACAGCCCAGGTAATAAAACCCACATGTGTTATACCTGTGCCCCAGTCAGATACTAGATTAAACTTATAGGGCATATCAAAGTAATACTATGGGTGATACACATAACACCTCTGTGAGTTTTTTTTAAAAAGTCATCAATAAGTCAGAAATGAATATGCAGAATGCATTAAACAAAATTTAATCAAAGATTTTAAAAGCTCCATTAGTAAATAGTTACTAAAAAAAATCTCTTTATTCCAATATTAAAGGTTTTTGCCAGGTTTCCAATGGGGGTCTCCCAAGGAGCACATCCAGTGGGTGAAATAATTATAAAAGCCACATATTTATCAGTATTTAACCCATGCGGCCCAAAATACACTCTATGCTCTAATTTAGAGTAAACTCCAATATAAGGTTCTACTTTTAGAATCCTCAGAGCTGTAATGTCTTAGTCTTTTTTGCTATGTTTAACTAATCAGATACTTCCTTTAATCCATCCAGATCTTTAATATACCAGAAATATAAGGCAGAAAAGAGATTCTTCAAAATGGAGGATCTCCTACTGAACTGCTTTGCCACTAACTAGCAAAATGTCTTTCACTACACCACTGGACTGTGAACTCCAGTTTTGTCCTTCACTCAATATTAAAGCCATCATCTACTGTACATGCACCAAATGCTAGGCACTGAGGATAAAAAAATTGAACAAAAAAGTATTCTTGCCTTTGAGGCAGTCAGAGTCATTTGGCAGAAGGAGACATATGAACAAATAATTACAATGCTACGTAATCAGTCTTATAATAGGAAATAAGAACAGAGCATTATGCAAACAAAGTAGTAAAAGCCACTAAGTCTGCCTGAAAGACTATGCTAAGCCCTTTCAAGAGGACGATATTTAAACTCATCTACAATGAGGCAACTGGGCAAGTCAATCTACTAAAAAAAAAAGCTGAAGGTCATGAGATCTTGGTTTGTGAAAAATGGCTGGCATGGACAATTCCAGTTTGCTGGTTATTAATCTAATCTCTATAACAAAGAGAGAATATTTTACTCCTACAATTCTCATGTTCTCTCCCAATCTTGTTTTTTCTATATTCCTTTTCTCAGTAAATGGTAATACCATCTAAAACTTAACTATCTACAGCCAACTAATACCCAATTTCTGCCGATTCTACTCCATACTCTTTGTCTACTTCTGTCTCTACAGCCACCATCACCTCTTACCCGGATTACTGCAATAGCTTTCAAAAGGATTTTTGTGCCTCTGGTATCCCTTGTCCCAAACAACCAATTCTTCACTCTGTAACCAAAGTGATCTTTCCAAAACACAAAGCTGATCACATGACAACCCATCTTAAAATCATTCAACTATTCCCTGTGTGTTTCAGGAAAAGTTCAAACTCTCCAGCAAAGTTGACATGACTCTTCAACATTTGGCTTGGCTTACTTAATGCTATGATCTTTTATACTCATACTGACCATCTTGCAGTTTCCTCAGTATACAGTGCTCACTCACCATCCTCTGCAGAGCCTTCCAACACTCCCTTAAAGGGGAATCAAGTGAC
Organism: Daubentonia madagascariensis; assembly: GCA_023783475.1. Lineage (NCBI taxonomy): Eukaryota > Metazoa > Chordata > Mammalia > Primates > Daubentoniidae > Daubentonia > Daubentonia madagascariensis. The sequence goes on along the minus strand of JAKFHU010002573.1, from coordinate 17,505,582 downwards.
CTTCCGAAATAATCTTTCAGTACCCTCTAGTACCCTCTGCTTCTCCATTACCACACTTACCACATTATACAGTACTTTAATTATCTGTATAGATCTGAATCTCTCAAGGACAGAAACTATCTTATACATTCCTGTATTTCCTATGTAAAGCATTCTGTCTGCCTAGCATTGACATACAGTTCATGATTGATAAATATTTATTGAATGCATGAATAAATGAATGAATGAACAAATTACAAAGAAAGAAAAATTCAATGCCCTCCAATTTGTCACATTTACTACTGACTCTTCAGAAACCTTATCCTTTAACAAAGACCACATTTAAACCATAAGCATATCACAATTAACATATTTTCAGAGACAGAAATAAAGGCAGCTATACCACAAACTCAAAATTCAAATAAGCTTTAAAGATATATTTATTTCTTCCAGTTTAGGTAGTATAAGTTTACTATTTAAGTAATATTTTGGAGCAAATACATATGTATCAGAACCATGATAGGGCTACACATTTGAAAAATAAAATTACAACTACATATGCACTATTACATTATTTTCATAGGTAAAATAGCGAGGTTGCTTTTTATATGAATTATTTTATAGATGGAAAGGCCTTGGAGATCTAGTCCATATGGCTAGTCTCTAGGCAGAGACCTAGAGAGGGCCAGTTATTTGCCGAAGGTACCACAACTGATTTACAAACACAGGCAGGCCTTAAGCTCAGATGTCCCAATCCGGAGGCCTATGCTTGTACTACTAAATCATGGTACCTTCCAATCATCATTAATGAATGAATTCTAGAACAAGCCCTGGCACATAGTAGGCTCCCAATAAACATTTGTTGAATGAGTGAACAATCATGCATAGAGCACTGGAAATATGCCTGGACTATGTTAGACATTTTCATATTTATCAGCAAATTTCATCCTCCCAATAATTTTATGTGGTAGACCGTCCACTCTTCATTTTACAGACCAAGAAACCAAGGTTCCAAAAAATTAATGGCTTACACAATAAGCATGCTTATTGAGTGATAAAGCCGGGTCAAAACCCAAATCTTCAGAACATCTAACAACATCTAACTAAACATAATTGAAAGGTGCACCTCATCACTGACTCACCGATTCTTTTCCAGCTCATTGTGTGTAGATCTAAAAAGAAAAAAAAAAAAGAGCATCAGGCCACACTTTGTTGCTAAGGCTATAGAAAGGGGGATTAGTTTAGTTACTACTATACCACACCCAGTGAATCTATTTAACAATGCACTATATGGTCATACTTTCACAATCTCACTCAAGAGAAAATAGTCTACATTCATTCGGATTGTTCATTTCAGTTAACAATAGAGTTTCATTGTTATTTTATTAATCCAAGCAAATCCAAGCCTTCCTGCCTTTTGTGTGAAATGTAACAAGTAGTAGTTACACAAGGAAGAAAAACATATGAATGTAAATAGAGAAAAAAAGATATATTAATAAGATCAAGAAACATGATTTACAAGACTGGACAATATAGCCATGCCATGGTTGTTTTCTTTTGATGGCACTTTTCATTCCGCTTTCCAGTTGTTGTTGTTGTTGTTGTTGTTTTGAGACAGGGTCTCACTCTGTTGCCTGGGCTACAGTGCAGTGGCATCATCATTAGCTCACTGCAACCTCCAACTCCTGGGCTCAAGTGATCCTCCCACCTCAGCCTCCCTACTAGCTGGGACTACAGGCGTGCACCAACACGTCCAGGGGTCTCGCTCTTGCTCAGGCTGGTCTGGAACTCCCGGGCTCAGGCAATCGTCTTGCCCTGGCCTCCCAAAGTGCTAGGATTACAGGTGTGAGCCACTGCACCTGCCACTTTTCAGCATTTGTTATACACTCACCTAATGAAAGCACGTGTATGCTAACAGGGGCTAAAGTGTAATATATTATCTCATTTTATCCCTAAAACAACCTTTGTTTTATAAACAAGAATACTGAAGCTCAGAGAAGCCAAGAGACATACTCTTATCCTGAGAGTGAACAGCACCTTATTAAGCCATCATCTCAACTCCAAATTCTTAACCACCTGGTGAGAAGCAATACTGAATATAGTTTAAGGGCACAGACTCTAAACCAGACTGACTGGATTCAAATACTGTGTGGCCTTGGTAAAGTCCCTTCATTTCTCCATGCTCAGTTTCCTCATCTATGAAATAAGAAAAATAACAGTACTTGCCTCATGATTGCTACAAGGACTAACAAGTTTACACTTAACAGCAAAATATAATAAATTCTACATAAAGTTAGCTACTATTAGAATTATGTTATACTAGTTCCCTTGAATGAATGTGTTACTTTTGCTATAATTTAACATTTACAACAACAGGAATTTTATAAAGGAGAATTTAAGTTTCTGTCACAAGAACTAAAACTTTAATCATTTTATATATTCTGGTTAACATCAAATGCCTTCACAATATTATATTACCAATTGCTTTAACCTGACATATTATTCCAATGGATATTTAGTAACCAGAATCCCAAACCTTGACAATAAGAGTATATTTGCCAGCCTCATAATTTGGAAAAATTTTACCCACTACCCTAGTTCAAGAGCCAAAGACTTGAGTTACTGTCCTCTGTCTATCTTTTGCTTTATTAGCAGTCCCATAAAGTCCAAATGACATGGGATGAACAAGATTGATCTTCATTTTAAAGAGATTACCTTAATAAAAGGACTTCTGCCTCAAAGGAGGTAAAAAGAGTCTTAGGATGTTTCAAGAGTTCAGCCAAATTAACAACAAATACACATACAATTCAGATGGAAGAAACTATAAAAACATAGAACTTGTAGTTTAACAGAGACTTAGCTCAAAACTCAATAAATGACAATAAAACCTCTATCACCGTATAAGTATTTATTAAAAGTTTTGATTGTTAAATTCTTTTTTGTTTGAATAAAATGTTAAAGTAAGTCAGTAAGTTAGAAGAGGGAAATGGCATATTTAAAGAGATTTAAAAGAAAAAGTATCACTCAAAATGTGAATGGGTAATCAATAATGAGATTTCCCACTCCCTCTTGGTTGATCAAGTTTTGGTTTAATTGCCTTACTGAGAAGAAAACTAAGGACAACAAAAACAAAAGACAATGCACCTAAAAACTACTGGAGTAAGTAATAAACGGAAACATTTAGAGAAGAAAAAACTGTTTACCATAAACTTATTCTAAACAGTTTGGCAATCCAAGCAATAGCCATTAATGCAAGAGATAATACACCGAACAATAACCAACTGTTGAATTCCAATATTATATTGAGTCTATTATCAAAGCTAGCTCCAAAAGAACATAATCTGACCCACTGCTGTGAACAAAATTAAAACAGCAGGTTCTTCCTACCTCTGTCAAACAGACTCTTCTTTATTATTTATCTTTTTTTTTTTAAAAAAGATAGCAAAGAATATAAACTTTTTCACCAAAGCAGGAAATGCATGCCACATTTAGTTACACCACCAGCAAAATTTAACAAGATTTCCAAATAACAAGAAATAAAAATGATCAGAAATATACTAATCATTACCATATTGCCATGTTCTTCCAATTTTTTTAAATGCATCAATAGTATTTGCTATTTTGATGGGTTTTTGCCTATAATATCAAATCAACAAACAATGAGCACCTTCAATGTTCAAGCCTCTCTTAGGCTACAGGAAATCAAAGACAGTCTCCAGTTGGTAAATGAAGACATGTAGGAATAATTATAACTCAAGGCAAAATAAATATATGGAGAAAGGTATAAAGTGTTGTGGGAGTTCAAAGGAGGCAGAGTTTACTTCCCAATGGGGCTATAAGGAAAATTTTAGAAAAGTGTAGCATTTGGTCTGGGGCTTAAATGACAGGTACATGTACTACACAAGCAGATTCTGCAACTGCTAAAGAGATGCCATTCCAAGTGAAAGAAATAAGAGATAAGCAAACAAGCAGAGTTGTGAAGTCCAAAGCAAAATCATGGAAAAATATATAGAGATCATAAAAACCCAGAGCATCAGAGGGAAAAAGTCCTGAGTTTAATATGAACTCTGTCACTCACACTAGCTGTGTAATGTTAGGACGTATTATTTAACCTCTCTGATTCAGTTTCCTAATTTGTAAAACTGGAATATTACACTATTCCTTGGCTGGGTTACTGTGAGAATTAGAGAAAAGTATGTAAAAGTATCTAGCACATAATTAAGTATTCAATAAATGTTAGCTACTGTTAGTATTTTTATTATTTTTAACAAGTCTAAAAATATACTACCCAGAATATTACTAAGTATACTGCACGGGACAACAAATTGATAGGTTCTCAATAACACTTAGAATTAGCATGAAAATAGGCCGGGCGCAGTGGCTCACGCCTGTAATCCTAACACTCTAGGAGGCCGAGACAGGAGCATTGCTTGAGCTCAGGAGTTCAAGACCAGCCTGAGCAAGAGCGAGACCCCGTCTCTACTACTTAGTCAGGCGTGGTAGCACGTGCCTGTAGCACCAGCTACTTGGGAGGCTGAGGCAGGAGGATCACTTGAGCCCAGGCGTTTGAGGTTGCAGTGAGCTATGATGACGCCACTGCAGTCTAGTCCAGGCAACAAAGTGAGACTCTGTCTCAAAAAAAGAAAAAAAAAAACAAACCATAATTAGCCTGGAAATAAACAAACAAGCAACCATAATGCTGAAAAGAGAAAATGAAAGAAAAGACAGGTGACTGAAGCCACATCATTCAGTCAGTCATGAGGACACTACAAGGTCTAAGAGTATGACAGAAAGAAAGATGCCTAATTATATATGTACACAGAGAAAATAATAATCCAAACAGTGCTGGCAATAAACAAGTAATTAAAAGTATCACAAACTAGCACACTCAGAAGCAACCCATTTGCAGAAAGAACCCCTTTGCTTCTCTGAGCCTATGTGTCCAACCAAGCCCTTCCAATAATGCACCATTGAAATATTCAATTATGATAAATTCCTGGTAAGGTTGAGATGTTCTGAATAATCCATCTGGTTAGCTCACTTTTCTTCTCCAGATAAAATGCACCTCTGAGAGCAAATACTAATGAACTGTCTTCCTTTCAGACACCCTTATTCTGAATGCTTAACAACTCCCAACAACAGAGAGAAAGACTTTTCTACCAATTTATCATTGAATCACAGGTAATCTTTTTCACAAATAACATCCCCTTAAGAGAGACATCCTAATATATTCCCTATTTGAATGGGAGTCATTATCTCAACCAGATATGTGACTTTTCATTGACTATAACATAGCTCTAATACATAACTTTTAATTCTTTAGGGTGTAGTTTGGTGGCCATCAATGAAATGAAACATAGAATTGAAACTGCACAAAATGGTACAGTTTGGCTCAAGAGTAGTACTGCTGTGGAAGGAATATAAAAGCCACCATTCTCAGAATTAATACTTTCTTCTAAAGAAAAGACCTCTATCTTTGTTGAATTAATGAGCCAGCTTCCAATTTGTTACCATTTTCATTTCAGCTACTTTCTAATCCTAAAGTGCCTCACAGATGTTACCCTCCACACAACGAAAAGAACACATTTTATGAAGATAAATAAGTATCTTTTAACTGGTATCAAAGCTTACAATATACTCAAAGGGCAAGAAAAAAAGAAAAATTTCAGCTATAGTAGAGCAAGGGTCTCTCAAGTATATACCCAAGGGAGGTTGAGAAAGAAAATCTACTAAAAGCAGAACAGTAAAACTCGCAGTTATATTTATTATTACTCCTCTTTCAAAATGGTAGTTTTGTACATTTGTTTCCATCAAAAGGTACATCTCATTAAAAAAAAATTAAAGACAGTAAAACTTGGAATACTGCAAACTTTTAGAAAAATGCCTCATAAGAAATGTATTGCTTCTACCTTAACAATGACAAAAACATAACCACATAACTAAGTCCACAGAAAGTATCCAAAAAGGATGCACAACAGTAACTACAATCAATAACCTTTTTCCTTAAAATGCACATATCGAAGTTGAATATATGCAGACCTTATGACTCAGCATTTCCACTCATAGGCATATACCAAACTATCATGTAAAAACATGGACTCATCTCCATAATTTCAACATAATGTTGAATGAAAAAAGCCAGATACACAAAACAAGTACATACTACATAACTCCATTCATAAAAGGTCAAAACTGGGAAAACTTATTTATGGTATAAAAATTGGAATAGTGGTTACTTCAGGGAGGGATGATAGTGACCGGAAACGAGTTAGGAGAGGGGCTTCTAAGAAGAGTTTATAATACTCTATTTCTTCACTTTTGTGAAAATTCATTGAGCTGTACACAGGATTTGTATACTTTTTTGTATGTACATTTTACTTTAATAAACAGGAAAAAAATATACGAACTGAATTATGTGGAAAATCAATTCTTATTTCAAATACGGCAAACACCCTGACTTAAGTTTCTGACAAATCTTATGGCATACTACATAAACATCTCTAACATATGCACTTTTAAAGAATAATTTTCAATAAATTTAAAAGTAATGAAATCATAACAGTAAGTTCTCTAACCACAATGGAATTAAATTAGAAATCAGTAACAATAAGATAATTTTAGAAAAATTCCAATATTTGGAACATAAACCACAAATCAAAGAACAAATTGTAGAGAAATTAGAAAATATTCTGAACTGAATAATAATAAAAACACAACATATCAAAATTTATTAGATGTAGCTAAAGCAATCCTTAGAGAGAAATGTTTAGCTTTAAGTATTTATATTAGGGAAAAAGAGTCAAAAATCAATAGTCTTACTTTCTCCTTAAGAAGCTAGAAAGAGAGGAGCTTCTTAACCCCAAAAGAGGCAGGAAATAATGTCATCATAGGTCAAAGAACAAATCACAAAGAAATTAGAAAATATTTTCAATTTAATGTCAAAGAAACACAACATATAAAAATTTGTTAGTTATACCTAAAGCAGTACTTAGGGAAAAGCATTTAGCTTTAAGTCCTTATGTTTGGGGGTGGAGGGTCAAAAATCACTGATCTCAGATTCCACCTTAAGAAGCTAGAAAAAGGAACAAACTAAACTGAAGAAGTTGAGCAACAGTTCTCAACTGTGGGTAGTTTTGCCCACCAAGAGATATTTGGCAATGTCTGAAGACATTTTTGGTTATTTCTAGGGGGAAGCTACTAGCATTTTGTAAGGACATGCCAAGGATGCTGCTAAACATCCTACTATGTACAAAACAGATTTATCTAACCCAAAATGTCAACAGTATTGAGGGTGAGAAACTCTAGAGGAAAAAAATAATAAAACCAAGGAAAGAAATTTAAAAAACAGAAAAAGGGAAACAACAGTGAATATCAATAAAACTGAAAGGTGACTTTATTTAAGTATCAATAAAATTGATAAACTACTTCTAAGGCTGATGAAGAAAAAAGACAAAAAATACAACACACAAAAAAAAACAGTATCAGGAATGAAAGACTGTGCATCATGTATCACTACAAATCCTACACACATTAAAAGGATGAGAATATTATCAACTTTATGCCAGTGATATTTGTCCATCCAAATCATCTAACTTCGATGACTTAGACAAATTTCTTGAAGGACAGAAATTATCAAAACTGACTCAAAAGAAATAGAAACTATGAATAGCCTTGCATCTATTAAAGAAATTGAATTCATAATTTTAAAAAAACTTCCCACAAAAAAACTCCAAGCCCATAAATCTTCATTAACAAATTTTACCAAGTATTTAAGGAATAAAACCAGCCCTACAAAAATCTTTCCAAAAAACAGAGGAAGAGGGAACACTTCCAACTCATTTTATGAGGCCAGTATTAGCCTGATACCAAAACCTGACAAAGAAATTACATGGAAAACAAACAAACAAAAAAACCCATAGACTAATTAATCTCTCATAAACATAGGTACAAAAATTCTTAACAAAATATTACCAAATCAAACCCAATGACATATAGAAAATATCTTAGTTCCTGGGACAGAGCTTCTAAAACCTTGGAATTTTCCAAGTAGTTAGGAGTATCTTAGTTATTTATGGTGGGTCCTTGGACCACATGTGAGTTTATGCTAAGGAGATGACCCAGAATGGGGGCTGGTCATGCCAGAACTTGCAATGGTCCTCAACCTTTTGGGCACCAGAGACCATTTTCATGGAAGACAATTTTTCCACGGACCGGGGGTGATGGTTTCGGGATGATTCAAGCACATTACATTTATTATGCACTTTATTTCTATTATTATTACATCGTAATAAATAATGAAATAATTATACAATTCACCATAGGTTGGGGACACCTGGATTAGAGGGTTGGGGCTTTGAGTCACTGATACTAGCCCAACCTCTAGGGAGAGGAGAGGTACTAGAGACTGCCAATCACATGGCCAATGATTCAATCAATCCTGCCTATGTAATAATATCCCAGTAAAAACTCTGGAACCTGAGACTTGGGTGAGCTTCCTGGTTGCTAAACACATTGATGCGCTAGGAGGGTAATGCACCCTGATTCCATGGAGAGAGGGCACAGAGTACCCCATGGGTCTCTTCATTTGGCTGGTCCTGATCTGTATCATTTACAGTAAAACTTTAAGTATAGTGCTTTCCTGAGTTCTACAAGTAGTTCTAGTAAATTATGAAACCTGAGTGGGATGTGGGACCTTCTGAATTGGTAGCAAGTTGGTCAGAAGTGGGGGGGGGCCCTCAGGATTCTTACACTGTGGTTGGCATTTGTAGTGAGGGCAGACATATTGGAAACTGAACTGTTAAACCTGTGGAGTCTGTGCTAACTCTGGGTTGTTAGCATCAGTACAGCAGTAGTACAAAATACAACGTGACTAAGTAGGGTTTATTCCAGGAATGCAAGGTTGATTTGAGCTTCAAAAATCAATCAGTGTGAAGGGAGGGGTAAAAACCTACCTATCGGGTACAATAAACACTATTCTGGTAATGGGCAAACTAAAAGCCCCTACTTAAGCATTATGAAAGATATCCATGCAACAAAAACATTTGTTACCCCTTAATATTTTGAAATTTTAAAAAATCAATGTAATCCTCCATATTAACAGAATAAAAAAGAAAACCCACAGTATTATCTCAACAGATGTGGAAAAAGCACTTGACAAAATTTAGTATCTATTCATGACAAAAACTCTCAGCAAATTAGGAAAGAAAAGGCAAACTTCCTCAACCTAAAAGGCATCTAGGAAAAACTACAATTATCACACCCAATGGTAAAAAAACAGATTTTTTTTCCAAGATCAGCAACAAGGCAAGGATGTCCACTCTCACCACTTCTATTCAACACTGTACTACAGGTTAGAGGTCCCAGCCAGTGAAATAATATACGAAAAAGAAATATCATACAGAATGGAAAGGAAGAAGTAAAGAAGTCTTTATTCTGCAAACATCATTATTGTCTATTTAGAAAATCCTAGGGAATATACAAATTACTAGAGTAAGTGAGTTTAGCAAAGTCAGTTTACAAGATAAATATGCCAAATTCAACTGCCATTGACAATAGCATCAAAGAACACTTAAGGATAAATTTAACAAAGTAGGTACATGACCCACACTCTAAAAACCCACAAAATATTGCTGAAAATTAAAAACACCTAAACAATTAGAAAAACATACCATGTTCATGAACTAAAAGATTCAACAGTTCAGATGTGTCAAATCTCCCCAAATTAATCTATAGATCCAATGAAATCCCAATCAAAATTATAGTAGGCTTTGTTGTAGAAATTGACAAGCTGATTTTAAAATTTATGCAAAAATACAAAAGACCTAGAATAGCCAAAGGAACTTTTGAAAAAGAAGAACCAAGTTGGACAACATTCACTGCCTGATTTCATGACTATTATATAATACTGTAATTAAGACAGTATGGTATTAGAGTAAGGATGAATATTTAGATCAAAAGAATAGAACAGAGAATGCAGAAATACACTCACAGATCTGTGGTTAACTGATTTTTTACAAAGGTGCCAAGGAAATTTAATATAGAAAGTATAGGCTTTTCAAAAAATAGTGCTGGAACAACTGGATGTCCATTTGCAAAAATAGTGAACTTCAATCCTTACCTTACACTTTCTACGAAAGTTAACTCTAAATCAATTTTCAATCTAAATGTAAAACCTAATACTACAAAACTACTAGAAGAAAACATATGGAAAATTTTTGTGATCTTGAATTATGCAAAGGTTTCGTAAGACATAGAAGCATGAACCATAAAAGACAAACATGATAAATTGGAATTCATCAAAACAAAAAACTCTGCTCTTCAAAAGACAGTTAAGAAAATGACCAAGGCAAACCACTGAGTAGGAGAAAAATATTTGCAAAACACATGTAATAAAGATGTGTATCCAGAATTTACAAAGAACTCTTACAACTCAATAACAAAAAACTCAGTTTAAAAGAAAAAAAAAAAAACAGGCAAAAGATTTGGACAGTTCACCAAAATAGATGTATCAGTAGCAAACAAGCACATAAAAAGATGCTCAAGATCATTAGTCATATAAGGAAAATGCAAATTAAAACACAGTGAGATACTATGACACACCCATTAGAATAGCTAAAATTAAAAAGACTGACAATATCAAGTGCTATCCAGGATGTGGAACTACTGGAAGTCTCACACACTGTTAGTCAGAATGTAAAATGAGGCCAAGTGTGGTGGCTCACACCTGTAATCCCAGCACTCTGGGAGGCCAAGGCAGGAGGATTAGTTGAGGCCAGGAGTTCAAGACCAGCCTGGGCAACAGAGCAAGACCCCATCTCTACTAAAAATTTAAAAATTAGCCAAGTGAGGTGGCACAGAGGCTGAGACAGGAGGATTGCTTGAGCCCATGAGTTTGAGATTACAGTGAGCCACCGCACTCCAGCCTGGGCAACAGAGTGAGACACTGTCTCTAAAAAATTAAAAAATAAAAATTTTTTTTTAAAAATGTAAAATGGTATGGCCACTTTGGAAACCAGTTTGGCAGTTTCTTTATAAAGTTAAATATACACTTACTATATGACCCAACAATTGTACTCTTAGGTATTTACCTAAGAGAAATGAAAACACACCCACAAAAAGCCCTGTTCATGAGAGTTCATCACATCTTTATTTATCATAGCTAAAAATGATAAGCAACCTAAATGTCTACAAACCAATGAATGGATAAAGAAATTATGATAGATCCATACAATGGAATATTACTGAGCAATAAAAAGACTGAACTACTGATATTGAACATGAATCTCAAAAGAGATTATGCTAACTGAAAGAATACACAAAAGAGTGTGTGTATGTGTGTGTATATATATATGTGTGTATATACATATGTGTATATATATGTGTGTGTGTAAGTATATATATATATATATATGACTCCACTTACATGAAATTCTAGAAATGGTAAAACTGTCCTAACAGAAAAGTGATCAGAGGTTGCCAGGGAACAGAGGTGAAGACAGGAAAGACTGTAAAGGGTCATGAGATAACGTATTGGGTGATAGAAACTGTCTATATAATAATTGTGCTGATGGTTGCATGACTGCATACATGTCAGGTCCCTGAATTATACACTAAAAATTGGACAATTTTGTTGTATGGAAATTATACCTCAATAAAGTTTGTTGGTTTTTTTTTTAATTAATAAACCTCATCATGAAATTGAGGCAATAATCTACCACAAAGTACTCAGGGATGAGAGTAAAATATCAATTCTTTATTGTAGGAGACTAATAATATAAATTACTAAGAAGTGCAGAATTTGAAAACATCATTCCTTTGGGGAATATTTGCTCTCATGTACTTTATTTAGAAATATGAAGGCAAACAGCAGAAGAAACTGCTAAATTATTAGAAGTGGTAACCTCTAGGAAGCAGAAATTGGATGGGGAAAGAAGGTACAGGGGGACTATTATTTTTCTTTATAAGCTATTTAGTTTCAACTGACTTTTTAAACTATATACATATATTACTATTTTAAAATATTAAGAATGAATTTGAAATAACTAGTTCACTTTCTATTCCTTGTACCACCAGAAATTAAACAGCATCTTATACATACTAAAGTTATGCATTATTTGTGAAATAATCAACCACAGAGAATCCTAAAGGTTAATGATTGCTCTTGAACATATTTTCAAAAGTTGAAAAAGGACATTTATGATAAATTACTAATTATTTAGACTACCTCATTAGTTTATAACACATTCTATCACAGAACAATACTCTATAAACCTTTTAAAATAGAGAAAATATCAGTTATTTCCTAAATTACCTGACTTCGAAATTATAATTCAGTGTTTTAGGAAAGAGTCAGGCATGAAATAAACATCCAGTAAATACTTGTTGGGGGGAAAAAAAAAAGAATGGCACTATAATTAACAACATTACCGATAAATATAAAGCTCATTTTTTGAAGCTGCTCCTAATTTTTGTTAATATACTCAGTTCCTCCCTATAGATAGAGATGTTATGCATCTATTAATATTTCAAAGAATCTTACTGTCTCCAAGGGCAGTATACCACACAAAAAGGTGGTTCCCAAAGGGAATACGGGAGGAGAGGCTAGCAGGAGGACCGAGTCCCCCTGCTCTGGGAGCTGCGGGGGAATGGAAGTGCCATCTTCCAACTGGCTACACTCCTCCTCCTCATCCCTTATAAGTTTATTTCGAGTTTTAAAGGAACCACTGCTTAATACTCATTCACGCATTCAACCTTTAGTTCTTCTTAGCATTTGTCACATGTTCAAGACTTTCCATTAACTTACTGCAGTAAATAAGAACACGCAATCTTTTTTAAAAAACCAGCTTTACTGAAGTATAATTTACATATAAAATTCATTCATTTTAAGCATACAGTTCAATGACCTCTGGTAAATTTATGCAGCTGTGTAACCCTTACCACAAACCATTTTAGAACACTTCTATCACCCCAAAAGTTCCATCCTGTCCATATGCAGTCAAATCACTACTGTCATCCTTCAGGCCACCACTGATCACTGATCTGTTTTCTGTCTCTGTAGTTTTGCCTTATCTACACATTTTCTATAATGGAATCATACAACAGGTACTCTTATGTGTCTGACTTCATTTCAAATAATGTTTCTGTGGTTCATCCATTTTGTTGTATGCACGAGTAGTTTATTTCTTTTTATTGCTGGGTAGTATTCCAGTGTGAAATAACCACTTTATTACATTCATCAAGACATTTTGACTGTTCACCTTTGTAGATAAAGACTTGACCTTCCCATCAACTTTTTACCATAAATAAGTATCCTTCTCTAAAACTTCCTCACATCTTAATAGCACATACTGTACTTTAATAATTACAAAAACACGTTACTACTATTCGAAATGTGCTACTTACGTTAAAAAAAAACTCTACCTATTCTGATAATATGTGCCATCAATCAAGTAAAAAAAATATACCTTCCCTCAATGACTGTACTCATACAAATCAAATGACATGCTACAAAGATTTCTCCATACTGTCAACATTCAAAAACAAATGCCTGTTCCTCTGATCTTGCTCAAAGATACATTCAACATTTCATTAATATAGAATATTCACTGGTGATTTCTCAAAGTGTTACATCATTCATGCCATAGTAGCTCATTTACCGATTAACTCTAATTCATTGCAACATGAATAATTTCAGACCAGACTTTTAAAAAATAATAAATAGAGGACTTCATATGGAACAATCCTACATTGTGCAAGTACCATATAATCCTTTATTAATTAATATTTTTAAATATTTACATTTCATTAAAGTTTTTTAATTTTTTTCTTTAAAAGTGATTTGTTTTTGATGTGGTTATGTGATAAATTCTATAAAAAATATTGCACTGTGAGCTTTTGATAATGGCAACCCCCTAATCAACACTGATTCATAAAGATGAATTCAAATACTTTTCTAAATAGTTTTTCCAGGTGTATCCGTGCTTTTACAAAGGACAACTGATTGGATAATAATATGCAGATGTTGGAGTGATAATATTACATACACCAAATGGTTTTAGTAGAGCCATACCTAGAACTCTAAATTTTAAATTAGTAACTTACATGCTTTAACTGTTACCTAGAAAGATTACAGAAACCAATCCTAATAGACTCAGTATTAATGGCAATATATTGTCTACAGTTTTTATAGAGACTGAAGATCACTTTAGTTCTGCTATACATAGAGAAGATACACACTATCACATAAGACTGTGGTGGAATCAATATTAAATACCTGAAAGTTCACATGTCTTCTAATACCAAGGCAAACTTACTACACACTACCCTCTAGTCTCTTTTATTACATGAAAGGAAAGGTTTTTTACAGTTTCTCAAACAACGAGAATCCTAAATTGTCCCTGCCTAATTAATCAAAATCAGAAAATCAGTTGCTTTATCAAAATATATGACTCACTAAGGACTAAAATTATGTTCTTCTATAATTGAGAAATGCCTATTTCAGGTGGCTTCAAGACTCTGGCCACTTATCCTCCAAAAATGGTATTTACATGGTGTTCTCAAAAGACTATCAGAAACATTTCCCCTGATAAACAAAGACAAGGAAATAAGCACCACATGGAAACCCTTTTCAATGTCATAAAACTAAATAAAATCTATAACACAGTCCCTGAAACGTATGCAGTAACATTAATAACAAAATTATCTACTGAACCAAATATTGTCTTATAAGTAGTTAGTTCCTCAGACAAAATATAAGGACTTTTGCTCTAATACCAAGTTATAGAATCTCTATATCTCCCTAAATGCATGTTGAAGTTAATCAATGGTCAAGTATACATTGTGAATCTATAGCATTCCTACCATAACCTATTGTAATCTCTTTTTCTATAAATTTAAACAATTTGCTCTCTGTACTTTGCATCTGACACAAAAATGGCCCTGTTTATAGCATCTTACTGCCTTGTATTATTTACCATTTTATTATATGCAGATAATATATTTCTAAATATACCATAAGCGCCTCATGGAGCTCATGCCTCATGGCAGGGAAGCACGTATAGCAACAGTTCTATGTAAGTTCAATAAATTTGGTTACTAATTACCTTCAATAGAGCAGTTTCAATAGCTGGTGAAAAAGGAAGCAAATTGCAGAGGGTTAAAAAAGAGCACTGGTAGGAGGGCCATGAAAAGCAGCAGGCAGAGACCACACATTTCAGGCATTTGACAGAGGAGAAAAGCAAAGCATTAGCACATAAAATTTCAGGTTACAGTCACTGATTCTTAGTTTTTAAGTAAATTATTACTAAAGGCTGTTTACTGATCCCAGAAAAACAAATCCCAGGGATTTGTCTCATATTCTAGTTCTACCTGTGGAAGTTATTTGGCACAGCAGTCCAGTTTCCTCATCAAAAAAATGGGAAAAATAATTCCACTTTCCTTCACAGAACTGTTCTGAAATTTAAATGAGATGGTAACGTATGTTCAAGGACTTTATATACAAATAGTATATTAAATGCAACGTGCTACAATTATTATTATTATTATTATCAGTGACGATGGAGTCTACCCTTTGACCCAAAATTCCAGTTCTTCATGTTTACCCTACGGATCTAGGTGGACAAATACAAAGGTATCTGCAGAAAGATGTTCATAACAGCCCTATTTGGAATGACAGAAAAAATCTGAAAATAACTTAAATCATCAATGGATGACTGGCTTAATAAATTATGGTACATACATGAAGCAGAACATCATACAATAATTAAAAATATGTCCACAGATATGTAACTATGCACATGAAGAAATGTTCAAGATAAGTGAAAGCAAGACTGCAAAATGCTCAACCTGAAGAAGTCTTCCCTCATCCATCAAACTTGATCAGGTCCTCTGTTACACACCTCATAGGATCCTCTATTTTTCCTATATGAAGCTCATCACATTTTGAAATAAAATATATATGAGAATGTGTTTCATTCATTAGATGGTAAGCTTCCTGAGGGCAGGGAAATATAGTGTGTATATACAAATACACACATACACAAACGTATGCAGAGGAAAAAAGTCTGCCAGCATTTTAAAGTGTAGGAAACCAAAATGAAAAAAATAAAAACAATCCAACAAAAAAAATCCATGTTTAAATTGCATTAGCCCTACAAAATAAGACTAAAAATGGGATCTGAAAATATGTTTCGTCAAACCATACCATCAAACCTCTTTGATTAGATTAATATCTGGAAAATTGTCCTCGTTGAAGAAATTACAAAGACTCATGCTATATCCAAAAGGAGACAATGCTGTTTCGTTTGTGAAGAGAAAACTAGAAGAGAAAGCTTTCTTCCAGTCAAGAGTCCCGCCTGGTTAGGATGATGCATGTATTGCTTAAAATCCAGCTTGATATGAAAGACAACCTAATGGCTACAAGACTTAAGCAAATCAATTACCATCTCTGGGCCACATGAGGTTTAATCACAAAATGAGTGGTAATAGCTTACCTTCATAAAGCAGAGAACTGTACTAGATGAAATCTTGAATTCTCTTTCTACATTTTTGTGATCTTCTACATTATATACTAAATATTTTGACCAAAAGGGCTCTCATCAAATAGGAACAGAAGCAGTTGTTCAACTAATTTACAAGTCATGATCATTCACGTCTCCTTCAAACAATATTTCCATAGAGGAATATATCCTAAAGAAACCCAGCAACAGGAAACTTAGGCTTCAATGAAGCATTTAATGGAAAGCCTGAGTTTGTTTAGTATGACGCCTATAAATAATTCTTGGGAATTTTCATTTAACTCAGTTTTGGTGGAAGACAGAGTATTATAAAACACATCTCACAGCATGTGTTAATCACCCAACATGCAGAAAATACTGAAGAACAGTAACAACATCATTAAGAATTTAACTGCTATTAATCCCCACTTTTGTCCTGACACTCTGGGAGCTTTCTATTGGACAAAGTACCCAGAAACCATTTTTTAACATAGAAAATTTGAAAAACACAGAATAGTAGAAAGAAACTTCATAAAAAAAATAAGGCTTCATTTAATTCTTCTGTGAACAAACAGGTTCGTTAAACAGATAAAAACAGAAGATATTATAAGAAACATTTCAAATTACTACTGGAAAAAAATCCTCTATAACTATCCTGGAAAAAGAATTTTAACCCCATCTCTCCCAAAGAAACCTAAAAATCCATGAAGATGACAGCCAGAAAGGATATAAAGCTGAAAATATAGCAATATAATAATTCCCTCTAAAATATTAATAAGACTAAAACATTTCTTTGTAGTTTAAGAAGAGTTAAACTAAAGCCTTATGAGCAACAGGAAAATTGTTTTGTTTTTTAATGTCTTCAATCTTCGAAGGTAGAACTAACACTGTTGTAAAATTTAGTATCCATAGGACACTATAGAGAAGAAATTACACATCAGCTTGAAATTCAAGCATAAATTAGTTACTTACACCTTTCCAGGTCACCTTAAGACAATGCAATTACTATGTATGTGTCACAGGCTCATACCAGTATTTATTGACAATATATGACAAACTTCTGGTTCTTTGAATACACAAATTTTAATATCATTTTATCATAACATAAGATGACAATAAATGTTCTTTAAAATTAAGTGTAGTATTCTGCAGCCTACTATGATATACTTGTTTAAAAGAACTGGCAGTCTGGAGATTTTCATTCTTCAAATACTACATATTGTTTTCCTTTCCCAATGTATTATCATCAACATCCCTTAGAACACAAAGTAATTAGAGTTTGCCAAAGCAGGTGTTGCATATTATTCCATCATGTCTCCTTCCAGTCTAAAATGGTACTTAGCACAAAAAAGAAACTCAGTTTCTATGTAAGACAGTCTACCTGGAGTTTGAAAACCTATTCTTTAAGAAACACCTACTGTGTACAGGGCACTGTGATAGGTATTGGGGAGAAATGTTTAAGCAGGAGGGCCTCAATCCCTGCCCTCACAGAGTTTTTAGTCCAATGGATGGGACACAAATTTAAGAAACATTTTATTGTAGAAACTGTATTTCTACAAATGTGATGAACACTATGAAGGAAAAATGGGGATGCCAAGAATTATATGAAGACCTGATCTACTGTGGCAGATGACGAAAGGCTTCCCTGGGGAAGTTATAATTAAGCTGAAGTTAGAGTGTTATTAAATAGAGATAACTTGGCAAAGCGAAAGGAAAAATGATTCCCAGGAGGGAACAGAATATGCGCAAAGACCCTGAGGTAAAAGGAAACATGGTATACTGAAGGAAGTGAAAGAAGGCCAGCCAGTATAATTCATGAGAATTATGGTTGCAGGGACAGCAGGTAGGAGGTTACTCCAGTTGTCCAGGTGAAAGATGATGGTAGCTGAGATTAGGAGGATAGTAATGAAGGTAAGAGAAAAGAAGGCAGATTCGAGAGACATTTAGGAAGAAATTAGTGTTACACTGAAGCCATTGGCTCATTTAGTAGAGTTTTAAAGATGACAAACCTTGAGATTTTCCAGTTGTGAGACCAAACAGTAAAGCTGAAAATTTGAGCTTATCTGATGTTCCCCAATGAGCCAGATAGCTATTGCAACCAGGTCCTCTTAATACCAGTAACATCTTAGCAAGGTTGATTTTAGGAAGTGTGCCAGAAGGCTGTGACCAATACCACAGTAAAATCAAGCATGTGTTTAAAAAATAATTATATATTATAGGTCACCTGCCAACTGTCAGTTAGAAGGATCCCAAATGATAAAATTACTGATATTTGCAAAGTACATACTTGTAATATCACATTATATCATTTATTTTCTCTCTTTTGTATTTCTGTGAAAATAAGGTTTCAAGGATTAGGGGAAAGGGGGAATAGGAACTTCTAATAATTATGAGTCAACACTCAGCATAAATTTATAAAATAATATTTTTATCAGGAATATCATGTCATAACTGAGAATATTAGGGGGGAAAAGTCAACTACCATTATATCTTAAAGATGCTACAATGGTCAGAGAAATAAATATCATTTTATGATATATATAGATGTATTGCAGGAACAGCAATTTCCACAAAGGTAGTTTTTGATCAGGAAAAAGTAAGACACATACATTCATCAACCCTATTCCTTTCCTTATTTCAGGTGATGAAAAAATGGAAATTTCTATAAATCTTCTTACTTTCTACTTTATGTAACCAGTATAATAAAATCTCTATTAAATCCAAAAGTAAGCTTAAAGTTCACAAGAAGCTCACAGTGTCCCCTTACAAACGGATTAACGCTATTTCCCAAATACCCCAGTATTGGAATTTGATCTTCAGCTCCCTTACTTCCATGAAGCAGAAATTTTAAATAAGTGGCTAAGGAGAAATAATTTCACTTTAATATAGTAGTTTCTCTCATAGGCCCCAGCCTAAACCCCACACATGGAAGGACCTTGAGATAATATGTTCTGAAATCTATTTCTTTCTCTCTCTTTTTCGTTCTTTTTTGCTACTTATATTCCCATGAAAAAGTACTTTCTTTAGTCATAGGTGGTCCAATGTACATGTATTCTCCTTCGGGTACCTATCAGAACAACATGGCATGCTTGAAGTTTTACAAATTTTCTGACATGCTGTGCTAAAACACAGTAATTAGCACTATGATCTCACACACAATACTAGAATCCTAACAGGAACAATAGCATGAAAGAGAAATATCACTTAAGTCAAAACCCCAAGCCAAGCAAAATATAAGACAACAGATGATAAAGACTTTCTTATTAATGCCCTGTAACATAATTGGTAAAATCTAGAAATGCACATCTTATTTATGCCTCTATAATCCTTAGGTTGTTAGTAAAAATGTCACATCTGCAATGATGGGAAGATATACTGAACTACTAATATAGTAACTGATCTCTAAAATGGTCACTAAATCAGAGTCATAGAACTTCAGGGGAAAAAGGGACCTTGGTGAGTATCTAATAAATCCCCTCATGTTACAGATGAAAACAGTAAAGAGCAGAGAAGAAATGTAATGAGATCATATACCTAATTTCTAGAAAATAGGAAAGACTTAAATATATCTCGCATGACAGGACCTAGGTCTGGTTTCCTATCTACTACTCTTTCCATGTCTCTAAGTTGGAAAAAAAAAGTTGTTTAATCTACATATGGATTGAAAGATACACATAAATATAGCATATTAAGCTTAATTGTTTTTATAAGAAATTAAGTTTAAAAAATACAGAATAGTCTTAATGAAGAAAAGAAGCCAAAAAAAAAAAAAAAAAGGAAACAGCTCTAAAGATAAGTCAAAGGGAGAAGAGTGAATGTTTTGCTTCAGTGATGTCTGAAATACACAGAAGGACAATCCAACCTCATGCACTCTAACTGTTATCTATGGAGCCTCAGGTTTTCTGCATCAAGAGCCCTAATCCTGTTCCCTCCCTAATCTGCCTCTCCAAATGACTAACCAACCACCTGGCTGGGGCTCCCCAAAGTCTTCAGGGAAACTTAGTTACCCAAGGATTGCTCTGCCTTCCCCCCACCCATGTTTATATTCTCTAGACAAAGCTTTGGCAATCAGAAATAAAGGTCTCATTTAATCTTCTCTTATCAATGAAAAATGCAGCCATCTGTTGATCTTCTAAGAAAAGCCTTTTGAAAACTTCGTATGAGATGAATCCTTGGAATTCATTGGCTCCCTGGAATAAAAACACTATAGAGACAGCCAGACGCTACCCAAAGTTTTAAAAATGGAAGTCAGTCGTGTTGATTATAGAGACTTAAGGGAAAAAAAAAGAAAAAAAATGGAAGTCTGCTATGTCTGAGTACATCCAGACAAGCATATTCTAAAGGATCTGTTCTGCTTGAAGGACAAACATCTTTCTTTTTTATTTTTGCTTTAAATGCCCCTTACCAATCCCAATCTTGCCATTAAATAAGAGGCAAAACTTCCATAGTGTGGTCTTCCCCTTCCTCCTTAAACAACAAATCAACCACGCCCACTAACTTCCTACTTTACCTAAATACTTGTATTCCTTTAACAAAGCCCTTGATTCTGCTTTATACCCTGCAAGAGCTATTTCTGATTTTTAAAAATTCTTCTCGGACCATCTTAAACTTGGACAGAACAATGAAAGCTGGCCCAAGATTATTTTCAGCATGTGGCTGCATGCATGGACACATGCTGCCAAGTCTCTCGATTTACTGTCCTCTCAGTCATAGACCTCCCATCTCAATAATCCCAGCAAGAATTTCTTTGGTTGTCTTTCCTGCTTCTATTCTTTCCCTTCCACACAAAGCCAGGTTATGATTCCTAGACTTTATTACTTTAAAAGGGCCAAATCCCCAGGATGGTGGTAAAGGAACCCATCTAATGTTGCTCCAGAGTTAGGATTAGAGGAGAAACTTAGGTCTGCAGGTCAGGCACTTCTGCTTGAGTTTGTGCTCCTTCCCTCCAGTTCCCCTTTCTAAACTTCCCCAGCTCGATACCTGTTGGCAGTGCTGGTGTTGCTGCTCCCGGTGCTGTGTTTCTGTGCCCGGCTCAACCTCCGTGAGGGCTTTGAATGCTGCAGTCGGGGGCTTGGCATGGAGGGGAATGACGAGGCGTAGCCATGTTCACACTCTGAGGAGAGAAAGAAAAAAAACTTTTAAGAAGAACTTAGATACCCAAATCCATGGATCCACAAATCCAAGGTCCTTACAGTAACAGGTTTTTCAAAGCAGAAGTAGTAAAATGTTTCCACTCTGTTTGGTTAGAAGATAAAAATCCCAGTCCTTGCCTGGAACATCAATCCTGTGACATATACAGACCCAACCCACCCCCTAGGAGGAGGATTGATACTTCTTCTAAACCAAATAATTTCTCTTTCCTCTCCAAAACCTTTTCTCCAAGAATTCTTTTTGACATAAATACCCTAATTTCTGAGAACAGTTAACCATTCGCCTCAATGATTTCACTTGTCTCAAAATTCTCCTTTTCCTTTAACTCTCTCCATTCCAGAGTGTCTCTCTGAGCCCCACGTTTTTGTGTACATCAAATAACTCAATCACCTGGTCTTAGCGGACATTCTCCTAACACCGCAGTTCCCAGAGTTCCTGCTCTTCACACCCCAATCTCTTCACAGCTCCTTTGGCGGTCACCCCTGAAGGGACCGCATCTCAGCACACCCAGACCCTCCGGGGCCCTTCCCTCCCTCGACGGTCCCACGGCCTGCCCGGTCCTCTCTGCCCCGCCCCCACCCCCAGGGCCTACCCGCACTCTCCTCGCCCCCTCCAGCTCGGGGTCCCGCACCCCTGCTGCCCCGCCCTCCAGCGCCCCTCCAGCCCAGGCTCCTCCTCTCACTCCCCCACGCTCCCTGCGCGGACACACCCCCACCCACCGGGGCACCTCCCCTCACACCTGTGCGCCTCACGCGCACCTCCACCTACAAACTCACGTGCGCCTCTCCCCACCCAAACCTCCCCGCGCGCACTCTCCCCTCACGCGCGCGCACCTCGTCTCGCACCGCACACGCGCGCGCCCTCCCTCACCCGTCGCACCGCACTCCCCGTGCGGACAAGGAGCGCGCGGACTCAAGCGGCAGAGGCGGGGGAGCCCAGCCGTTACCTCGCTCCCTGCGCTCCAAAAACTCGGCTGCCTCCAGCAGACGCTGCACGTTGATCATCCGCACCCGCTCCATGGGCACCGCGGGTGGCCTCTCCGCACTCCCTTCCCCGGCCAACAGGAGGCGCCGCAGGCGGCTACAGTCCGGCACCGCCCCCGGGCATGAGCGGCGGGCGGGCGGGCCAGCCCGGCCCCGGCTCTGCGCGCTCTCCGCTGCGCCCGCCGCCCCCGCCGCGCCGCCAGCAGCCGGCGCGCGGTTTGTTTACCTCCCGGCGCGAGCACGGGGGAGGGGCGGGAGCAGCGCCGCGGCCCGCCCCTGCCCGCCCCTTCCTCTGCCCCCCGGGGGGCGTCGTCCCGCCTCCACCCACTGCACGCCGGGAATCGTAGTACGCACGTCGTTCCAGTGCGCCTGCGTCCGGCAGGATTCCACAGTGGCCGCTGGGAAATGTAGTCCCGCTGGGCTTCCTTTTCTCTTTCAGGGTGAAGACTAGGAAGTTTTCGGGTCTTTGCTTGTGGAAGGGAAGGATTTGAGTGGGCTGTGAGCGTACTCCCGGGAAGCTTATTTCTCAGCGACTCCCTGCGGCTGCCCAGGGCCTAAGGCATTACTTATTTGAAGTGCCATGTTCCAGTCCTCTACTACTACTTTCTCATGTAACTTATGTGCCTCAGTTTCCTCATCTGCAAAATGAGTAAAGTAACACACCTGCACGGACAGCACACACAGAAACACTTGGAAAGCCAAAATCGCTGTTCAAAAACAAGGGAGGATTTCACCAGAGAGGGCTTCTATGAGGCCCTGCTTCTACACAGACAAGTTTTTTTTTTTTTTTTAAATCTCAATCTTAAAAACTTTCTCCCTCTGTCCCTCACTAGTGCCTTTAGACTCCAGAAAAACCTCTCTGGTGCTGCAAGGGAAGGATATGATTCAGTGGGTAAGTGTTTCGGTGCTGGAGTTATACAGGTTCTGCTTACACTTGCTGTGTGGACTTCAAGCCTCATTTTCCTCATGTAGAAAATGTATATAATTACTCCATTTGCACAGTACACAGTAATGATAGAAACAGACTCGGACCCTGCTCTCAAGGAGTATATATATATTCAGTAGGGCTTATTGTGAAGATTAAATAACTCCAGTATTCAGTATATACTAGGCACTTAATAAGTGCAGACTATGAGGATGAGTGTTTCCTCTAATGCTCCTTGTAGAGGAGTAACTGAAAGCAATGGCTAAGAGAGACTGCCTTCGGCTACTCCACTTCCACTGTCTTTCCAAGTCCTCCATCTAACAAGTCCTCAAAGTCTAGGCCAGGGTTCTTCAACGTTGGCATTATTGACATTTGGGGCTGGTTAATTCCCTCCTGGAGCAGGGGCTCTGTTGTGTGCATTGTAGGGTGTTTAGTAGCACACACCATCTCTCAGGTGTGACAACCAAAAATGCCTCCAGATGTTGCCTATTGTCTCCTGGGGCCCAAAATCCACTCATCCTTCCCGCTGCCCCCAGTTGAGAGAAACTGATCTAGGGAGAGGAAGGACAAGAGGATAGTAACTATTGAAGGCTCTAAGAGCAAGTCGGGAACTATGTAAACAAATCCATACTTTTTCCCACCCCGATTATTTTAACCTGCTGGTTGACATCCAAAATAACAAGAAGCTCCTAGTGAGGGGAGAATTTCCCCTTCCCTGTGGTCATTCCATTGGCTACTACAGAAAATACTATCTTGGGATGGAAATCTTACCCTCTCAAAAATGTTATGGGCTTCATGCTGCATTTTAACACCCTCTCCCTCCCTTGTACCTTTTTTTTTTTTTTTTTTTTGGTAAAGTGAACAAAATCTCCAATGAGGTCACAAGCAGCAAAATTCTGCCAGCTCTTTTAAATACTACAGCTGGCACCACACTTAAGAACCAAACAGATGTTCCATCAAATGCAAGGAGACCCAAATGAGAGGTGTTCACAAGCCACAGGATAATTTATTTATTTATTTATTTACTTATTTATTTTTGTAAAGGCTTTGAAAAAGAAACCGTGCTTTTTCAGCTAAAGCTGTTGGCTAGGTCGTTCCAGATCTGGGTTTTCCCACTGGGTGTGGGTAGCAATCACCCTCCACCCTCAGCAAGGGACATGTTGGGTAGGGATGGGACAGAATTATTCACAAGAAAATACCATTCATTCAGACCATCTGTTAGTTGAGGGTAGACATTATTAGGTTGAAAGTTAGTTTCCACCACTTGCAGAACCCCTTTAAGCTGTAGATCTCAAATTGCCAAGGGCCACCCCAAGAGCTTAAAAGAGGCAGTTTATGACAAACACAAGTCTACTTTGCCCAATGGGAAGTAAACCCATGTGACATGCAATCAAGAAAAGTAGTGCAAACTGAAAATATACATGAATTCAAGATGGGTTTAATTCTATGGGTCATAGAGCCATAGCAGGTTAGTAAAAGAAAGCTAGATAGATGCTCTGGGCCCATGCCGGGCCTTTCATAGTTAATCTCCAGGTGAATTACCCAGTCCTTCTTCTAGAGGGCCAAGACAGAGATGAGGAGATGGAAAGTAAACCAAGAGTCACCAAAAGGCCACCAGCTTATACTGAAGAAAAGAGGTGATGGTGATGGTGATTGTGGGCAGTGGGCAGTGTTAAGGGCTGGTTTCTGTATAGAAATCTCCAGCCTTTTCTAAAAGCAACAGAGGTGCCACTTCCTTCTCCCTGCTCTGGCTGCCTCCTGAAGTCCTGGCTTGGACATCGGCCACAAGGGCCTCCGCAGCACAAAGCTGAGGGCTCTATCCTCAGGAGAGTGATGCTACCCACAAACCATCCCTCAGCAACAGTCTCATCCTGGAGGAACCCAGAGGCAGCCATGGCCTTTCTTTTGCTCAGATGAATCTAGTTCACACTACAAATACAGATGGGGAAACAGGAAAAGCAAGGCTTCCAAAGTCTACTGACAAAATATTTGGGAATCCTACCCATAATCTCTGGTTTTGTCCTCTCCCTAAAGTATCTCTCTGGGTGGGAGTGGGGGTGGGAGGGGGTAGTATCATTTGAAAATGGAAAAAGTTTCCCAGAGTTCCCCAGGCCTATAACAATCACAGCCTGGATGGGGGTAATCTGCCTTCTGAAGAAAGCAGGCAAAGCTTTCAATTTTTAGGGGTCCTTTTCCAGCACAGTTTACTAAGCGCAAATTTCCAAGTGATTTATTGCAGATTCATAAACAACGGAAGCTGGTATGTTATATCTTTTCTGCAGACAGGAGAAATGGAGTGAGGTGAAGGAGCCATGTAGTTAAGTTACAAGTCCAAAGTCAGTGTGTTGGTGACACCTGGTGCTTAGGAGAACTTCCCTGAAACTGCAAAGTGCTTACTGTTCAGGGGACTGTTTTCTACGGTTATCTTTAAGGATGGAGGTTTTCAAATAATCAAGGTTGGGGATAGGAGAGAGTGAGCTCCGAGCTCCTAAATGAGAACTATAACAGTTATACATTTTTCCATCCCCCACACTAAAATGAAGACCGCAGCTGCCTCCTCCCCACCTCTCTCTCCAGAGCCCAGAAACGTGAAGAGCAGCAGAAAAGCTTTTCCTCTGCCCAGTGAGTCAGGCTTGCCTAACTTCATGCGTAAGCTCTCCTCAAGTCAGCGGTAGCTCAGAGCTGCGGGTCTGTGTGCAGCTGAGATAAATTTGGGTCTAGAAGGGATGACGTAATGCTAAACCCGAGAGGTAGCTGCCGCCTTCCAGGGCTCCAGGGCTGCAGGCTGACATCCCAACCACACGGAAACACACCAAGCCACCAGGTGCCCGAGCTGGGGAGAAAGGGAAAGGACAGGAGGTGGGGGGAACGGCAGGGGGAGGCAGTGTTAATCTGAGATGGCTGAATCTGGAAGTTTGTTGTTTTTTAACTCCAGTTTTTCTGGTGAGATCAGACCACTGGCAAAGGCTCAAACAGCTACAATTGACTTGCACCCTGACCCATCTCTTCCCTCTTAGAGAAGGGCTTCTTACACTTTATTAAATGGCCCTTATTACAGCAGCCTGTTTCAGTGATTATAATGGATGTGTTAATCTCTCCAATGTCCTTTTCCTTCTTTTTTGCATGAACTTGGATCCAAGAAGAAATCTGCATTGCAGGACTGAATTAATATGCACATTTAAGTGGCTGGCTTACTCCGGAGCACCCCACTTGGGTGCTCTGAGGTACAACTAATAAGGTATTCGTGAGGATTTTGCTAGGGCCACAACAAGTGAATGTTTCTCTGAAGAACAGTTCATGGTTTATGTCATAGAAGTCTGTATTATTATGCTTATTTCCCAATCCAGTCTCCATTTTTCAGTTGAGAAAACTGAAGCTCAGAGAGGTGTGGTAACCTGCCCAAGGCCACACAGCTGTCTATCAAACTGATGGAGCAAGGGTTGAAGTCAGGCCTACAGTCCTGTGCTGCTCTCTTCTCATCTCCATAATTCTCTTTCTGGTTGATTCATGTTTAAAGAAAAAAAAACTAAAGTGGAGTAAGTTGTCTGATCTTTTAAAACTGTGGGGCCTCAATCCTTTAAATGTCAGGATCAAGTTACATGTCCAAAGGATCCCAATGCTGCTTTTTTCTGTTCATGGTTCATTCTTCCCTAAGGAAAGGTTGCCCTCAGAGTCAACTTTTTCCTCTGCTGGTGATGACTGAAAGCCCTGAGCCCAAACTCACTCTTTCACTATAATTAAAAGACCACCACAGGTAAACAATCTTTGTTGTACAGAAGTAGTTTCCTTCATGAGAAATGCCTCCCAGATACTTTTTTAAAATGACCTTTTCCTCATTAGTGGTGGTAGTTACATATTATTCTCCTATACTTTGTGGCTGTGATCATTTATACTGGTAGATTTCGTGACTTTAAGCCATATCTGGCATATAACCTGGTCAGCCATGGTATGTTATTCTTTTGAAGCACTGCTCAATTCTGTGAGTTAATATTTCTGTTTAGAATTTTTGCATCTATATTCAAAAGCAAGAATAAACTATAATTTTCTTTTTTGTTGCATTTATGGGTTTTGGTATTACAATGATCTATTCTTTCAAAGTTAGATGCAACTTGATTTTAAAGCCTTTAAAAAAAAAAAGGCTGCCAGAGGCCTTCTCCTGCTGCTAAGAGGATGCCCCACATTCTTGCCACAGCCCTGGGTAACCCTCTCTCCCCTGCCAGGAGCTGCCCTAGAGTTGCCCTGCCCCCAACCCTTGGCATCATCACCCAATTCCAGGCAGCAGGGGTCACTCGTAGGCCCAGCCAGGCCCTAGACACTAAACCACACATCCAGCTCCTGCTGCCTTGTATCTTGAGTTCTCTCAGGTTTAGGTGCAGCATTTATAATAAAAACACCAGGCTCTTGCCTGTCTGAAGACATAGGTAACCTCACCATCTCGTCCAGCTCTAGCATTCTGATTCTAGGATGCTGGGATTCTGCACAAATCCTAGAACAATGTGTGTCCATTCGCCTACTAGCTGTCATGTAACTATAGCTGACTACATGCACAGAACTGTTCCTACAATCAGTTCATTTAATCCTCAGCACACCTCTGAGATTCCTGTTTTACAGATGAGGACCAGAAAGGTTAAGTGATTTGCCCAAGGTCACAGAGGCAGTGATCAGATTCAAACCTAGATTTCCTGAATCTCAGACCCCACAACATACATCCATGTTAGGTTCAATCAGATAAGGTCAAACGGAATTGGTTAGGGCAATGGTCTCAACCAAGGGCAATCCCATCCCTCTAGGAGGCTTTAGAAATGTGTAGGAGTGTCTTTTTGAATGTCACAGTGATTGGGGGTGGGGGTTCCAGTGGCATGTAGTGAGTGTGAACCAAGGATGTTAAATCCAGCAGTATTCCAGACTAAACTGCACAAGCACTGTCCCACCAATAGCTCCTTTGTTGAGAAATACTAGGTCAGAAAGTTAAAATGAAAACTCATCATCTATTCAATAAATATTCCTTAAGCATCTGTTATGTGCGGGGCCCTAAGCTAGATGCTGAAGATAGAATATGGAACAAAACTACTTATGGTCTCTGTCCTCAAGGTGCTTGCATTCTAGCTGGACAGACTGATGATAAGTAGGTAACGTAATTGTAAATTGTGATAAATAAGATAAAGGAACAAATGACAAAAGGGTGGGTAGGTTTAGGTGGGTAGGTAGGGGAGCTGGGGAAATCACAAAGGCTGTCTAGGACATTTTCCCAAACTTTAAAGAGCACATAAATCACCTGCAAATTGTGGTTAAATTCAGATTCTTCTTCAGCAGGTCTGGGGTGGGGCCTGGGAGTCTCATTTCTAACAAGCTCCCAGAGGAGGCCAAGGCGGACCATTCTCGAACAACACTCACTCTGAACAGCAAGGGTGAAGGCCATGGCAAGGAGTTTGGATTTTTATTCTAAGTGAGACAGGAAAGAAACTACTGAAGGGCTTTGGCCAGGAGCAGTGGCTCATGCCTATTGTCCCAGCACTTTGGGAGGCTGAGGCAGGAGGATCACTTGAGCCCAGGAGTTCGAGGCTGCAGTGAGCTACGACTGTGCCACTGCCCTCCAGCCTGGGTGACAGAGCAAGGCTAAAAATTAAAAAAAAAAAAAAAAAAAAAAAAGGCCTTTAATCAAGTGAGTAACATGAACCCAGTTATATTTAGGATCATTCTTGTTTCCTAGATCTGAATCTGGGATAGGAAGAGGTTGGGCCTACATCATTTGACTGGAACCAGCTGGCCCACACTGCCACAGTGGCAGGGCCTAAAGCTCATCTCTGCAGCTCACACTTGCCTTTCTCTTCTGGCTTCTCGGGCAGAAGCCCTTGACTCCATGTACAGGCCAGCCTAGTTGCCCTACAAGCTCGAGGCCTTCAGGAAGTCTAGTACAGCTTGACAGGGCGTGGACTCACACTTCTGACACTCTAGCTTACAAAGCAACAGGAGCCCTACTGGTTGGGTGAGTTGCCCAGGGTCTGCTGGGCAAGGTAATATTACACGTGCAAGCAGCAATACCCTAGACCATTGCCCTCTGGAGAAAGGGGCCTATTTGGCTCCAGTGTCAATGCCCAAAGAGCCCTGGAAGGTTTGGCTGCTCTTCTCTCTGGAAGGTTTGGCTCATCTCTCTCGGATGAGTGGGAAGAAAAGGAAGCCACCCCAGGGGGGAATCCCCAAGGGGACCCTCAGCCTGGACTTAAAACATTACAGATTCCAATTCTTGCCTCTTGCTAACTTCTTGCTCTCTGAAGGTTCTGCCAGAGTCCTAAGGTCTCTTGAGGAAGAAAGAAAAACCTGGGTTTGCGTCTCTGCTCCACTATTTGTTAGCATGTAGCCTTGGGAAAGTTAGTCAGCCTTGCTAAGGATAAGGCTTTCCTCACCTATAAAATGAGGGTAATTATAGCACCCACCCATTGGACGTTTGTGAGGATTAATAAAAAGCGCTTAGCATTGTGCTGGCACATAGTAAATGCTCAGTAAAAGGAGGCCATTATCACTATCCCTTTGGAAAACAGAGAAGGCATTGCACTTGTCAGCAGCCCTCTTGGGAACAGGCTATTAAACTACCAGGAGACAGACAAGAATTGTTGATTGGTTTCTATTTGTCATTTGAACTGGAACGTAGAACTGGAACTGAAGACCATACATGCTTCACTTTGGAAGCACCAACACAGTGCTTGGCTCCTGGCAGGTCTTAGAAATTTGTTGAATTAAGCTAAATTTTACAGCTGGTAGAAAGAATGAAAGAAAGTTATATGCAAGGCACTCAGTCTTGGGAGCCAAGAAATATGGCAGGATGGCCAGGCTATGGTGGAGGTATGAGGGAGATAACACAGGCGAGCCATACGGTAGTTCTGGGCCCCTGTAGAAATAAAAACAAAGGCCATACCAGCTTCCACTTGCCACCCATGGCCAGAAACAGAGCAGCCCTGCACATACGCTCCATTTTAATAAAACAGCCTAGCTGTTCCCAGATCATCTTTATCCAACCATCCTTGCTAATGGCAATGAAGACACAGAGTATGATATTTCAAATACTAGGTAATCCAAATCCCTGTTTATTGGCTTTAGTTTGAATTTCCCAATCTCCCTTTCCCTCAGGACAGTGTGTTTATCTTTCTAATTTTGCTGTGTTTAAATTTCCATAGCAGACACTGGAGTTGGACATTTGAGGTATGTGCCCAGGGCATGTTGTATGGGAGAGTGGGCTTGGTAGGAACACTGGTGTGGACAATCCTCCAAGGGTAGAAGGTCCCTATCTTTAAAGAACTGAGAGTGGAATTTGTTTATTTACAAGGTTACTGACATGGTAATTGGTTTCCTAAGCTCAGGCAGTTAAAAAAAAAAAAGAAGAAGAAGAAAGAAAACAAAAGTCATATCTGTAGAAATTATAAGGACAAACAAAAACACAAAGGATTTTAAACACGGAGCAGGGAAGCAGGGAGGGAAGGAACTATGCCTTTTAGAAGCCCAGGATAAATTATTATTCTGTCTGTAATAATGGCTAGAACCAAAGACACAAAGCCCAAGTCAAATGACATCTCACATTTTGGGGGTTTACTTTAAGACAACTGAATTTCCAAAACCTGGCACTGGAATAGAGTATACACTCCATGAGGTCAGGTACTATACCTTCAGGACCTAGCACAGTGCCTGACATAAAGCAAGTATGTGCTCCTCGAGTGTCAGTTTAGTGAATAAGTGAATGCACAAACTCACAAAACAAATTTAGAATTATTGGCATGCAACATAATTCTACATCTTACCAAAGTAGTTGCTGCAAGGGCCTTTTTCAAGAGAGTTTCTCTAGTCTAAACTTTTTAAAAAGGGATTCTGTTTACATATATTTCCTGGAGACTTGTTGCTCAAAGCAGGGGTCACCTGAACTTTCAAAATGTTTCACAAGCAAGGGGCCCAGCACACATTCTGCCAAGATGAGGAAGCAAAGAAGTAGCCTTCTGCTCAGGACGATGGTAGTAAATGCCCATTATTTTTGGTTGGAGAGATCAAGTCAGCTGTTGACAGCTTTAACACCTCTGGCCAAGCTGCTCAGGTACAATGATAAGACAATTGCTTCCTTTAAGTTTAGCAGAAGTGCCAGAGGGCAGGTGTCTGTCCCTGGGGAATTGAAGCCCCCCACCCCTCTTTTCAGGGTAAGTCCAAGTCCAGAGCTCTACCCTTTACCCCCAAAAGGAGCTGCCCTACCAAGACATGAATTTCTCCTTCTCAGTTAAGTCTTGGGGTAGACATCTCATCTCTGTCACCACATTCTAGCTCCTCCCTCCCTCCTCCTAGCCCTCAAATGTAAAAGAAAATGTTTTTCTAAGTATGGCAAATTCAAATTAGCTTCATTTTGAAAGGTGACTGGGAATGTTGCAATGACCTTTGTAATCACCGGACACACCCTGGGATCAGTAAACCAGGTCTGAGAATTGCTGACTTTGTAAGTGCTGGACCTGTGCAACAGAAGCCCAGTTTGGGGCTCGGCCTGGGACCCATTATCCTGGTTCTGCCTCTGCTGTGTCATCTTGAGCAAGCCACTGTCCCTCTCTGGGCCTCAGCCTCCACGTCTGTATAGTGAGGATGATG
Source organism: Daubentonia madagascariensis (assembly GCA_023783475.1). Lineage (NCBI taxonomy): Eukaryota > Metazoa > Chordata > Mammalia > Primates > Daubentoniidae > Daubentonia > Daubentonia madagascariensis. The sequence goes on along the minus strand of JAKFHU010002573.1, from coordinate 17,473,438 downwards.
GATGCTCTGTGACCTCTGGGGCTCCTTCTGGCCCTGACGCTCTGTTTTACCACCTGTCTCCTTTAAAAACAAAGCCCAAAATGGAGGAGAAGGAAGAATGGAAGAGAATGGTTGAGAAGGCCAGACTACCGGAAACCTCCCCCATTTCTGCCTGCAGAAAATTGCTTTCCTCATTCTGCAAGAAGATTCCCATTTCTTGCTGGGTTGTTGCTTTTTTATTTCCTTTTTTCTCTTTCTCTCTTTTTTTAACTCAAAATCCACAAAACCACAAAATTCACCTCCCCAAAACGGGTCATCTGGAAGCCAGAGCTGTTGCGGCTTAGGTGTGTTAGGCCTGACATACTGGTGGTAGCTAAGTGAAGACCAAGCCAGGGCAAGCATGTGCTTCTCCTCCAGAAACCCAGTTTAAATCAATATTTATCCAACTGTATTTATAGAAAGTGGTGGTGGTAGGGAGGATGGGGTGGGTAGGGAGGCAGGGGGATCTAAAACAGAATAAGCCACAATGACTGATGCAAATCTTTGTGGCCAATTCCCTTCGGCAGGCCGGGCTTTTTCTTAAAAGGCAAAAGACCCGGCTTTTGATGAACCTGCTGTTGGCCCCAGTACCATAGCAACAGCCCCATGTCCTCTAATATGCCCAGAGGATAGACTTGGGAAAGGCAGCAGGAGGGGGGTAGTGTTTCCTAGGAACCCTAAACTTGAGTTAGGGCCAGCAGAGTTGAACAACTCTGAAAAACAAAAAATCCTCTCTGGCTGGCTATTCTGTCTTCAGCCTCACTTCTAACCCTTTTCTAAGCAAGGTGTGTGCAGGAAGACCTTGCTTGGATAATCAACAAGGTGTTTCAAATACCAGCTCTGCTTCAGGTTGCTGGGTGACCTTGCGCAAGTCATTTCACCTCTTTGGACTTTATTCCTTGGCTATAAAATGGTTATAGACCATTTTATGGTTAAGACTGGCTCAGCTGTGCTACTTACTGACCATGCAACCTCTGGACAAGTTACCTGGCATCCCTGCTCTTTGGTTACCCTCTCTGTAAAGTGGGATAATAAAATTGCATCTGTCATAGGGTTGTTGTGAAGATCGGGGTGGATAATGCAAGTACAGTCCCACACTTGGTATGTGGTCAGTACTTAATAAATGGTAGCCAGTATTGATATTATGTGATACAATTAGTTGTTGCTGTTGCTACATGCTGGCACCCTCTGCATTTCCCTGTTTCACCTCTAGACTTTTGCCCAACTATCCCCAGATGAAAATCCCCATTTCTAGGTATATCAATGGGGAAGTATTTTGGTGACAGATGAAGGATGAGTGAACAGCTGCTGTTTTGCCTTGATAGCTAATGGAGCCTCCTTTTCCTCCCAAACTGGGAATGGCTCCATTTAGCTTTGCTAACTTCCTAAGGCTCTGCCCCCTTTCCCCGATCCCCTTCCCAAGGCACCCAGTCCCTAGGAGTTCTGGGACTCTGAAAGTCACAACAATATCCTCAAAAAAGTCTTCTTCTGGCATTTGTCAGTGGGCAGAGAGCATATTTAAAACTGGGGAAAAAAGGTGAATCGGGGGAATATAACTTAGGATGTAGAGGAAATAGGGCCTGATTTAAGAATGCTCTTCACACAACTCCACTAAAAACAATTACCCCACTCCACTCACACCACAAATCAACCTGCAGGTTTTCAGAAAAAAGCAATTGTGCATAGTAGATGCTCAATCCAAATCTGTGGAATGAATGATTTCATAATAAGATGGCTGCCCGGCAGAAATGTGGCCAGCTTGAACATTAGTTGCCATCAAAGTCTTCAATTTTAGCACAAGTTGCCCTATTCCCCTACTTTCTAAGCCAGTAACTTTTTCATTCTTAGGGTCACAGCTGTTGACAGAATGCAGTTTCAGCTCTCCAGACCTGACCTATCATCTCCTTGCGGGCCTTGGTCTTACTACCCAAGGGCGATCAGAGATCAGTATTTCCTCCTCTTCTCGAGGTCTTCAGAGAGGCTACCATGAGCTCCCTGGCCTCCAAACCTAATCCTTATGCCATAGCCAGTAAATGACAAATCCAACCAATTAAGAAATTTATATTGTCTTCTGTATGCCCAGAGGTACGCTATATGCAATGGGTAACATATACTGAATACCGTAGGTGATCTTTTCCCTTAAGACGCTAATAATCTCCCTGTGAAGATAAAGCTGATACACAGGAAGCAAGTAGAGAATTGCATGGTTATCAAAGCTCATAGAAGTTACTATTTATTGAGCACCTATTATATTTCAGGTACTTGAAATATTTAAGTGCAGTACCTCATGCAGTTGTTTGGCAATGATGTGAGGGTGGCGCTATTTCATTATCCCCATTTTACAAAAAAGAAATGGAACTTCAGAGAGACTAAGTAACTTGTGTCCACGGTCACACAGCCAGTAAGCAGCAAAGTAGGAAGTTGGGGCCTGCTCCATATGTCTGCAAAGTTTTCATTCTCTCAACTACTCTGACTTAAGAAATAAAGCCAAGTGGGCAGAAATAGCCAGGGGAGGCTTCCTGGAGGAGGTAGGAACTGACCTAAGTCTTGAGGGAAGGGGAGGATACAGATCACCCCAAGGAATTAAGAGAATGAGGGCATTCTAGACAGACAGAAGAGTCTGAGTCAAGCACAGTGGCTTGATTGTGAAGCCTACTTGCTGGTGGACCTGCTGGATAGGTGCAGAGATTTCATGGCAGGGCAAAGGGTGATTAAGTCAGGAAGGCAGGGTGGGGCCAAATGACACCAGACAACAGCAGTTCCCTCAACCAGGAAGAAGAGGCTGCTTCTTGGCCTGTCCATGCCCCCTAGGAAAGCACCCCACCCTGAAACCCAGGTAATCCACTCCAGGAAGCAACCCAAGGCTTTCTACTCCCGTGTAATCATTCTTCTCTATCTTAAGTATTGCCTCCAAAGCCACATTCCCCAGACACTGGAAAGCCCATTTCTCTCCTCCAGCTTACCTCCTATCATAGCTTCTTACACTTACCCGCCAACCAGCTTTTATGCACCTAACATCTATTTGTGAATCTCCTTCCCTTTGAGTTTTAACCTTTTCCAAACAAGCACTAAGTCTTTTTCTAATTATTAGTCTTTAATTGCCACCCCTCCACTGGACTTGAACTACATACAGGTGATGATGCCAGCGGTTTTTTACATACAACTTCTGAATTTGTAATAACAGGGCCACAATCTTCAACACTAATATTTCTGGAGGCCTCCAATTTGAGATTCGTAGGGATACACATCAGTTGGAATTTTGGGAGAATGTACCTGCATTTCCCAGAGAATCTCTTGCCTTGCAAACAGCAGACGGTCAACACTGGTGACTGAATTTGAACCCTTCCCCCAGGAACACTCACCCTAATCTACTGGAAATAATTCAGCACTGTGGCCACAACTTAGTGAACATTCCTACTACAGAAACCTCATCAAGGCAATGAAAAGTAGTTCTGGATACCATGAAAAAATGAGGCAAGCTCCTGCTAAGTAAGTGCTTTTCAAACAACAGTAAAAACGGAACATGTGAACTCGTCTATCATGCATCTATGCACTAGGGTCTATCATGCATCTCAGGAAGGTCTCACCAAATCTGAAATGGAAAATCGAGGCTCCACGCTGATCTCTAGGGAGAATTGCGTCCCTTTAAGAGAATGGACCAGCTGGCCGCACTACAGCTCCCAGAGATTTCCTGGCTTGCATCCTGGGCCCACCCCCCAGCCTCCAGCCTCAGCAACGCGTGACGTCAGGGGAGGCTTACGCTGCCGATTGGCTGAACAACACAGCTAGGTCAAGTCCAGTCGAAGGAAAGAAGTTTGTCTCCATGTGGAAACCATGTGTCTCTAGCAGGGAGGGGGAGGAGAAGGAGGCGGAGAAACCGAGATCAAGTGATTACTGGGGAACTCGCTGAAATGAAGGCAGGGAGGTTGTGCACCTGAGGCGGCCAGCAATACCCTTTGCAGTAGTGACCTAAAAAAAAAGACTTGCACAACAAACAAAACCTGAGCCGCCCCCCCATCATAATAATAACTAAAAAGCTAGGGTCCTTGCTTCCTTCCAAAAACCTGGGACCTGGGAAATGCTGGAATCCTAGCGGAACGCCCAGATTCCCTCTCCCTCCCCCAACGACTGAATGATGTAAGCGTTTCGGAAAGCAGAGCTCTGGAGCAAAACAAGCCCCGCGCGCGCGGAGCAACCCGCAGTGCCCGAGCCCGGCGCACGCACGACCCGCCCCCCGACTCGCGTTATTGCTGTGCACACGCGGACCGCCGTGACGCGCGGGCATTGTGTGCAGCGAGCAGAAAACAACGGCGAGCGCCGCCAGCGCTAAGAAGCGCCCCTAATAAAACGAGACAGATGTAGGGCCCGCCGTTTTCCGTACCGGGAGACCCAGACCGAGCGGGAGGAGGGGAGTAGAGTGGGAAGGATAAAGTGGGCCCCGTGGGCCGCTCCTGTTTGCAGGGGACATAATAGAGGGCCTGGCGGATGGTCGCACGGAGTTTGCTGGAGGTCACCCCAGCCTGCGTGAGCTGTTGGGGAGAGGGCGAGAGCCTAGAGCGGGGTGTCTGCAGCCTAGCTGGGCATAGCGCAGCGCCCCAAGCTCTCGGGAAAATCTGGGGGCCGTTGGCATCACGTCATTTAGAGCCAAACAGCAGCGGCGAAAAGAGGCAAGAGAGCTAAAAATACTCCCGCGGGGAGCCGGCCGGAGGAGGGGGGTTGCGGGGCCGAGGGACTTATTACGCACACGAAGTTGACTTTGACTGGGCCGCTAAGGCTCGAGAGCCCCTCTCGGGGACTGGCAGGTTTGCCGCGCAGACGCCTGGGGAGAGGGACCGGGAGGAAGCCCCTCGGCTTCACCAGCCCCTGGAGCCCAGCTCCGCCGCCGCGGGCCCGCCCCGCGCGGGGCAGCCCGAGCCCGGCGCGCCTGGCTCTCTGCTTACGTGACTGGTGGCCACGCCGGAGCCCCGGCACAGGGTAAACAAGGAGGTGGCGGCGGCCCGGTCGGCGGGGGTGGGGCGGGGCGGGGGGAGGTCTCCGATTGTCTGCGGGTGCGAAGGGGGGGCGGGAGGCTTAGGGAGCTCGGCAGCCTCCTTAATGCACTCGCTGGGGAGTGGGGGCAAACCAGGTTTGCCACACACTGCCAAGGTGTCCTATTTGGGCGCACCCCTAGTCGGAGCTGACGCCACGGGACAGACTCCGGAGAACTGGGGACCGGGACTGGGGTAGCTAAAGAAATCGCGCCCCTCCCCCCTGCAACAAAAGCAAACACACCAAACAAAACCACGTCTTCACCCGGCTCCCCCACAGCTCTGGCTTTTCAGAAACTACCCTCCAGACTAATGCACACACGGTCTCCCCCCACCCCCCCCCCGTCCCCCGCATATGAATAATCGCGAAGCGATTCGGCTACACAGCCTGCGATGCGCCTCTCTCGCAACCCAGGCACTCCGGGAAAACAGGCGAGAAGAGAAAGGAAAGAACGCACCACGGACCTCCCGACACAAATCCTTGTTTTGGCCTTAAACAGCGTCTGCACAATTGCGCTGCCAACACACGGTTACTTTAACCCTGAAGGCCTCGGGTGTCGGTCAGCGAAGGTGTTTTTGTGTTTGAGGGTTGTGTTGGGTGGGGGGAAGGTTGCAAGATCTGACACGTTGCAGTCGGATCTCTCTCTCTCCCTCTGTCGCCTCATTGATCTTTCTACTTGTTCGGACAGATTAAACCTCCCGGTTTCCTCCTGTCTGTCGGTCTATCTGCCTCGTCCCCCCTTCCTCCTTCTCACAGCTATTATTCTGAGGACTATGTTGGAGACGCCGCACACGCGTGCCCCCGTTAGGGCGCTGAGTTGACTGCCTGGGGACAGCTAGGGGACCTGGCTGGCAGTGGCAAAAATGAAACAAACAAGGAAGAAGCCAGGCCGGGGTGGGGTTCCCAGCAAACCCCCCGTCCCCGCAACGCATCGCTCTCCACCTGGATCTGGAGGTTGGCGGGGGGACGGTGGAAATCGACACGGAAGGCATTTGCCTTCCTCGCCCGGCGCGCTCACTCAGGAGCCGGGAGCCGTCTCCCGGAAAATAAAGAAACCGCACACAACAGCCCACACCTTCTTCCCCAACTATTGTTTCTGCAAGATCCCAAAGTTTCCTTTTAGCCGCGTCGCCACAGCCAAGTTTCCCCGGCACAGGACGGCGGGTCGGGGGCGAGCTGTTGGCGCTGCCCGGCCCCGCTGGCCTCTTTGGGGGCGGGGGACGGCACCCCCGGGCAACGGAGGCGCAGGGGGACTGTGTCCGTGGACGCGGTGGCCTGAGCCCAGTCCTGCTGCGAGAGGGGAGGAGAAGGCGAAGTAGACGGAGGGAGACAGCCAGAGTCCACGCCGTGCAAAGCTGTGTGGTGGTTGTTATTGTTGTAGTGTGTGTGTGTGTTTTCTTTCTGGAACCTCTGAGCTCTGCCTATGGTTTCCAACTTTCGGCTTCTAATCCTCACCCCACCCAGGAACGAGCGACAAAAAAACAACACTTGTCTGCCTGAGAAGGCTGGGGGGGGGAGGGCGGGGAATAAAAAGGAAGAAAGGCGACCTCGAAGAGACGAGCTCTCGGCTCAGTTGTCAGCAAACAACAACACTCCCCCGCTCCTCGGCCGGAGCTCCTCTCCGCCCGCCCGAGACAGACAGACCGACGCACCGACAGGCCCCCCTCTCCCCCTCGCTCGTCTTTGTTACATCTTTAGCAGCTTTGTGCGTGCATGTCCTTTCTCCGGTGTCATCGGCTTTACTGCCGAGAGCTGGATGTGTGTGGGGGGGGTCGCGGGCCGAGCTGGCGACATGGGTCGCCCAAGTGGGCAAGAAGGAAAGAGCCAGGCGCCGAGGAGGAGCCGGGGCCCCCAAACTTACTTTTGTTTTCTTTCTCGATCTGCTCCAGGTAGCTGGCGGCCTCGAGCAGAATCTGCACGTTCTGCAGAAAAGTGTTGATGTGCTTCTCCATCGAGTTCTCGCTGGTGTTGAAAATGTCCGAGAAGGGGCATCTGGGTCTGGCCCCCGCGGGCTCCTCGGGCTGGGCCGGGGGCTGGGGCGCGGCCGCGGCCGGGGGCACAGGCGGGGGCGCGGCCGGGGCCAGCCCCGCGCCCTCGCAGCGCGCCTCCTTGCGCGGCCGCCCGCGTTTGCCCATGGAGGAACGGGGGTCCGCCGAGCTCGTCCTCCTGCGGGGCTGCGCTGCCCGGCCGAGCTCCGGGCCCCCAGGGAGACCCAGCCGGCTGGAGCGGAGAAGGCGCCCGAGCGAGGAGCCCGCCTGACTTCCCGAGCCTGGCTGCGTGCAGTTGTGTGTGTGAGAGTGTGTGTGTGTGTGTGTGTGTCGGTCTCGCTGTGGGTCTGTGTGTATGGGAGATTGAATGAACCTACAGGACAGACGGAGGCGCTCTGGCGCCTGGGTCCTAGCGCGAGCCTGTCGCCAGCGGACCGGTCAAAATAAAAGGTGGAGACTAGCGAGGCAGGGCCCGCCCCCTGGCTGTCCCCGCACCCTTCCCCGCCTCTCCCCAAATCCTACCACAGTGTAGAGCGCTGTATTTTAACCGGAATGGAAAAAATACTCGATGTCTCTGAGTGCACCTGTGTAAAAACAATTTTCTTCACAGAAAAATAATGCCTCGAAAAGAGTCCGGCACAATGCCTAGGACATAGTAGGTCCCCAGTAAATGGTAGCTGCTGTGACTTTAAAAAAAGTAAATAAATAAAAGCCCAATTCAAATGGGAAGACTTGAACCATCCATGTAACCAGAAGCTCCTTCCCCCCCACACTAACACACACACATATATAGGGGCACCTGTGTGTACCTTCGAACAGCCACATGAAATCCCCAGGCCACCCAAATCCACTTACAAATTTACTCACTCCTTCTTTCTCCCTTCAAATGCTAAGTTATTTTTCAGGAAGGGGGAGGAGATGTAAGCACCTGTCCACACTCCTCTTCCCAGCCTGTGGTCCAGGTGTGCAAAGCTCCCGCCAGGGTGCCTCCACACCTGGCTCCCTTTTATTTGACAGAAAGGCAGAAATGGCAGGCCAGGAGCCACCTCCCCTCCCCCAGCTGAATCCCACCTTTGGTTCTGAAGACCCCTACCCCAGTTGACATTGTTTCACTGCAGCTGCTGTCAGCAACCGTGGATGCTTTCCGGCCCTGGGAGGTGCTGTGGGCTCAGAGGGATAATTGAGGGCTGCTCCTCTTAGGGGCAAGTGCCCTAGAGAAGTGCTCAAATCCCAGCTCTGGGGCATATAAACTGGGAGCTTGGGCAAGTCCCTTAACGTCTCTTGGCCTAAGTTTCCACATTGTTGAAACCTCTTATAAGGTGCTTATTTGGATTAAATTTTATCTGCACTTAGCTCACTCTGGCCCCTAGTAAGATCTTTTCCTTCCAATCTACATCCAGGCAAGAGCCTGGGTCCCCTACTCTGATGTAACTTGCACCGAAGAGGGGAACAAGACTCTTCTGTGCCTTCATTGGAAAACATCTCTACAACAAGCCCATCTAAATATTGTCACCTTGCAAGGCCACCTGGAGTTTTCCTCCAGGGCAAACATTGACAGAGAGGATGCAGAGGATACTGCCCCCTGGAGTTGTGTGGTGCAACCACCCTGCTCAAAGGCAGCTTCATACACATTTGTCACAGAGACTTTCACTGGAAATGGAAATTTTTTGGAAAAAAGGGGAGAAAGTACATTTCTTTGTAAAACACTCTCTCTATAAAACCTACAGAGTATGTATACATGCACACCCCCTCCCAGAGCCTTCAAGAAAGCCTTTGTGCACTTTGAAAAATATAATAACCTGCTGCTGATATGACAGGAAAAATTAGTAATTGGCATTTTAAAGCCAATGTATTCACATCTTGGACCATAATATAATCCTACTACACATACTCTTTGCTCATTTTCCACCTTGTGACAAATTGTCCCTGATTGATCTCTGAATCCTTTGGCTCCCGTAGAGTAGAAGCTTCTAAGAGCTGTGAGATAAAAGTTCATCTTCCATTATCAGAACAATTACTGACTTTTTTGTTTCTGTTGGAACCACAATCTGAGTTATTCATGTTGAAATGTCTACAAATGTCAAGTGACTTTTGTAAGGCCTCATGTGTACACAATTTCAAACAAGCTTTATCCAAGGCCATTTTGCAAAACTGGCACTTGTGTGAAACAGCTCCGATCTCTCTTGCCTCAAACGCAAGATGTTACTGAGACAATGAACCAGCTAAGCCTGGAAAAAACCTTGGTTTCTCTTTAATTCCCTGGTGGTGGCATGGGTCAAATGTTCAGTACTGCAACCCACATGTATGAATATGCACACCCACCAAGATAGGCACACCCCACACATGAGTACTGGATGGGGGAAGGGTGTTTTGTAATTATTTATTTATCCCTGTTCCATCTCTCATAGGTCTGTGAGCTTCAGAAAACCCAGTGGGAATCTTCAAGCTGGGCCACAGATCTGACCAAAGCCAAAATAAACAACAGCTTGAAGAAAATCTACAAAAAAGTGCTGATTTGCACTATTCCCACAGCCAGCCACAGCCCCCACCATCATTCCCATGGAAAACACCATTGCTGGTGCCAAATCAAGTTCCCCCCCATCATAGGGGCATTGTTTTTTGTTATTATGTGAGTTCTTAGCGTCAGACAATGGCACCACAAGAGACACAGTGGAGGCAGGAGAAATGCCTTTTTGTTTCACAAAGTCGGTTCTATTGTATCCCCAGAGTCTTGCATATAGTTTAGTTGCATATATTCATTTTGGTAACACGTATGTGGAACAGTGAATGTGCCAAGCTAAAGCCCAAAGCACTTTCCTTATTTGTTTTCAGAGCCCATCAAGTGTTAAATCATATTAACATCGCATTGCTCTCTCCTTCTTCCCCCTCCATCCCCCAATTAACAGATTTCTCTAATAAAGTTGGCCCCAACAGAAAGAGTGGTGTTTCAGGGGTTATATCACAGGGTAGACATCCAGGATGCTGGGTTACAAGCTCAGCTCCATTCCCGATTAGCTTTGCTTCCCAGGAGGAGCCATTCAAACCCTTTGCAACCCCCCTTTCTCTGGGGCTTTGATTCCAGAAGTAAACAGGCCTCTTTGGAAACTTGCTGAGAATTTCTGCAGAGAACAGGTAGGGGATGAGAATCCATCCACCCTAAACATGTGTGAACTCTTTGAAAGAAAAGCAAAAATGCCCAATGAGGTCAGCTACAATGCTCCTGGAGGGTCCAGGGTTTCTGAGGTACCCACTCAGCCTGGGTCTTGTCTTCCCAACCTTCTGTTTGTTTGGTTGGTTTATTTGCTTGTTTGGTAATGTTTTTCCATTGACCTTGTTTACATATTAAAGCAAGATTGTTCTTTCCTTTATTTGCCCCTCTTTCCCCCCAGACATTCTGTACTCTTACATCAAAGAAGTTGTTTTGTCTGTAATTATATCTTTCTGTGCACAGAGACTGCTTAATTATTGAGAAAGTGATAGATGAATTGCCATTGAGACCTCACCACCTTGCATTGGGATGGGATGCTCTTCCCTCTGTCATGGACAATTTTGGCTCTCCTGGGCTCCTTCACCCTGGTCTTCCTTCCTCATCCATTATCCCCTCACTAGCCTTTTCTGCCTAAATCCATCATTCCAACCTCTAGCTTTACCTTGGATCTTGCCACAATGTCTCAGTCAAGTTCTTCCATCAGGTTCTGCCCTGCTCTTTACCCTGCGGTCTTTCTACTCAGACTTGGTAAACACCATCAAGAGACCTTCTGTCCCCTGCATTGTCACTTGAGTCCTGATTCCTGGAGCTTTCCTCCCATGCTTTTCCTGGGCATCTTTCCCTTTGGAAAGGAATCGCCCAGCAATAAGCTGAGGTGCTGGCTCATAGCTCCTCCTCCTTGGTGGCCTTCATCTTGCCTTCCTGTCTTAGAAAGGAGGAATGGCTCCATGGAAACCCAGGATCAGAGGGTTAGGAATTGTAAGACACGGGCAGAATGGCAGGAACAAGGAGAACTGAGAGACTTGCCTCTCCCACTGGCTTAAAAGTGTTGACCAGACCTCCTTCAACCACTCCCCATACTCCCAGCCCCACCCCTACACTCACCAGTGGGTGTAGACATGGGCAGAGGATAAGTAGCCTCTGCCCTACAGTGGAGCTCACTGGGTGTCACCTGCTTCTGGAGGCATTATCTCGGCTCTCCTGGACTCTGCCCTCCTTTCTCCTGGAACTCTGAGTCTGGCAGGCCCTTCCTGGCTCAGCCAACTCCTGGGCTTTTCCTATCCAGTGCCCAGTACTTACAGGGTTCATTAGACTATGAGCTCATCGAGGGCAGGGAGCACACCTCAGTCTCCCTGGCATCCCCAGCCCCTGGCACCTAGCACAACATGTGCATGGCACAAAACAGGGGCTTGGGTCATGAGGGTCAAAGAAATGAATGTCCTTTCTGCCTGGTTGGAGCCTTGGTGCTGGCCTTTCATGGCTTCTTTGCTCCAGGGTGGTGAGAAGAGGCATTTGACACTATCTGCAAAACTATTCCTGAGTCACTCACATTAAAGTTTAAATATCTAAATGCTGTCTTGGTGGAGAAGCCAGAAACCCAGTGAGCCAGATGTTTGAGATTCCCTTACCAAAGATGCAGAGGCTCGGCTGCCCTTTCCCCCCCTGTCCTTACTGCTGGTGACAGATCTGGTGACAAGATGGGTCTTCTCTGTTATAAGGTGCCTCTGATGGAGGATTTTCAAAAACCACCAGGCAATGACATTAGTGGCCTGAGACCAAATTGAGAGTCACATGCAGCTTTTTTCAAATCTCCCCATTGTAGGGTATCTTCTCAGTCCTTCAGGCCCTAATTTCTTTAACATCTCCATTTTTTTAAATGAATTCCACAAAGGATTCTAGGTTTATATACATTAAAGTGTCAGGTATCAGTGACTGACACTAGCTGAAACACGACTTCCCAGAAGCATTTGATTAAAGATGGCCAATGCCTTAAGGTAAAGGAATAAAGTTCTAATGGTGAAATATTAGGCATCAGGAGATGGAAGGGAAAGGTAGTTTGTAGGTGGCAAAGGGTCTTCCTCCTGATTATTAGCTGGCTGAGCTTGTATAAGTCTCTTAACCTCTCAGATACTCAATGTTCTCATCCACAAAGCAGGAAGAACAATGTTTGCCTTGTGGAAGGGGTATATATGAAGGAATTTTGGAAACTATAGAGTGTGTGCACATGTCAAGACAGTATTAGGCTGTGAGAGTCCTAGAAGATTTTCAGGGAAAACAAAAATAAAAAACGAAAACTACAAAAAGATAGGAGCAAGAGTTAGAAGACCAGAGTTTGGGGCCAGCTCTCCTACTGTGCTCCTGTGTAATTTTTAGACAAATAATCTCACCATCTGGGGCCTCAGAGTCCTTGCCAGTGAAGGGAGGCACAGACTCTACCTCTCTTCCCCATTCCAAAAAGCTTCATTAATTCATCTCCCCTATGTTCATTAATTACAAACTGGGATGTCACTGCCCACTTGGGCTTTGGATCAGCGTGGGAGAACCAGTCTGACCACATTGAGCTGGTAAAATTCTAGCCAAAATCAAAGAAACTGATATTTTAGGTTACTCAATCTGCTTTATCTATGGCAAAAGCCTGCTGCCCATTGGTTCTTTTATGAAAAGCCAAAAAACAAAGTTGGAGAAGTGCCATTCCTGTCTTCAAGGGGGTCTAGGGACACAGGACCCCTGGACTGAATAATCTGGAAGATGCCCCCCACATTGGAGGATATACAAAATCTGCTGCTTCTAGTTCCTGACTTTCTTCCTGGACATCTGCCCCCATCCACCCTCTCCTCCCCTCTGAAGCCTATTTTCTCTTTCTCTTTTTTCTGTCACTGCTGCCTGAAGCCTACAAGTTGTCTCTCTTCCTTTCCTGACCCAAAGCACAGTTCACGTGGGTGAAAAAGTTGAGCACTGCAGTGAGTATGTTTATCAGGGATAACAGATCTGTGAGCTCAAAAGATATGTTAATTTACTCCATCAGAAGACATTGAGAATCTTCCATGGGTCAGGCTTGTCCTAGGTACAGGCACACGGCAGTGAGCAAACAGCCAAAACCTGCCACCCTCACGAGACTTATTTCTTACACAGGTATACACAATGCAGATATACATATAGGCATCCACATGCACACAAGGACAGGCCCCTTATCTCCTGTGTCTCTCAGACAATGAAATGTAAACTCTAAATTAGGGCCAGAGTGAGGGATTCATACAGAAGGACTACTACATCCTCTCACGCGTCATAGCAATAGTCATAAAAGAGTGGGAAAGTTGTACCTTCATGTTTCCCTTTTCTCTCTTCTTGCTTATATTAGAAATTAATTTTTGTTTGCATACCACTGCCCCTTTGCATGTTTCAACAGTAGCAAGGCACACCATATTATGTATTAAAATAGTTAAAAATTTTTTTAGAATTTCATATGTCATTCTAATTCACAGAGGTCTGAAGATCTCACAAATATGTGTGCCTTGCCAAAGAGTCACGTCAAAACAACTGTCTGAAATTATAACCTACCTGGAAAAGTCAGAAACATAATCAGAGGCTATTTCCATATAACTACACCCTAAAACACCCATCCCAGACAGGCAGGCACATGAGAACAACTTGTTGGCATACAGTTACAGCTGCAAGAATCTGCTCTAGACTTTTGATACTTAATTGCGTCATTGTTAAAATAGAATAGAGTAGAAAACCCCAAACACAGAGGCTAGAATTGGGAAATTCTTCTCCATTTCTTACTTCACTTTTCAAAGTCTTTAAACAACTAGGCTCTATCAAATCTTGGGGATTGAACTGGTGTTAAGGAAAAGGTCTTTTCTTCTTGTTAGTTTCATTCTTACATCATTTGAAAATGAACACTTTTGTATGCATTATAAATACATGCAATGTGGTCTCATATTGTCTTAGGGATACTGTAATTATAAGGGCCTAAATTCATAGAATGCTTAAAATATAGGCATACCTTGTTTTATTGTGCTTTGTTTTATCGCACTGCACAGATACCGTGTTATTTACAAATTGAAGGTTTGTGGCAACCCTGCCTCAAGCAAGTCTATTGGTGCCATTTTTCCAACAGCATATGCTCACTTCATGTCTCTGTGACACATTTGGGTAATTCTAGCAATGTTTCAAACTTTTTCATTATTATCATATCTGTTATGGTGATCTGTGATCAGTAATATTTTAATTATTTTGGGGTGCCATGAACTGCACCCATATAAGACTTAATCAATAAATGTGTGTGCTCTGACTGCTCTACTGACCAGCCATTCTCCCATCTCTGTCCCTCTCCTCTGGCCTCCCTATTCTCTGAAATACAACAATATTGAAATTAGGCCACTTAATAACCCTACAATGGCCTCTAAGTGTGTTCAAGTGAAAGGAAGAGTCACACATCACTCACTGTAAATCAAAAGCTAGAAATGATTAAGCTTAGTGAAATTAATTAAGGCATGTCAAAAGCCAAGACAGGCTAAAAGGTAAGCCTCTTGTGCAAGTCAGCAAGGTTGTGGATGTAAAGACAAAAATCTTGAAGGAAATTTAAAGTGCTACTCCAGTGAACACACGAATGATAAGAAAGAGAAACAGCAAAAAGTCTGAGAAAAGTAAGGAAGCTGCAGAAGAAAAGTCAGAAGCTAGCAGAGGCTGCTCGCGGTGGCTCATGCCTGTAATCCTAGCATTCTGGGAGGCCGAGGCAGTAGGGTCGTTTGAGGTCAGGAGTTTGAAACCAGCATGATCTCTACTAAAAATAGAAAAAATTAGCTGGGCGTGGTGGTATGCACCTGTAGTCCCAGCCACTAGGGAGGCTGAGGCAGGAGGATCGCTTGACCCCAGGAGTTTGAGGTTGCTATGAGCAAGGCTTGATGCTATGGCACTCTTGCCCCGGTGACAGACCAAGACTCGTCTAAAAAACAAAAAACAAACAAAAAAGAAGCTAGCAGACGTTGGTTCATGAAGTTTAAGGAAAGAAGCCATCTCCATAACACAAAAGTGCAAGGTAGAGCAGCAGGTGCTCATATAGAAGCTGCAGAAAGTTATCCAGGAGATCTAGCTAAAATATGTGATGAAGATGGCTACACTAAACAACAGATTTTTCAGTGTAGATGAAACAGCCTTATATAGGGAGAAGATGCCACCTAGGATGTACATAGCTAGGAGAGAAGTCATAGAGAGGAGAAGTCAATGCCTGACTTCAAAGCTTCAAAGGCCAGGACAACTATCTTGTTACTTTAAGTTGGTGACTTGAAGTTGAAGTCAGTGCTCATTTACCATTCTGAAAATACTAGGGTCCTTAAGAATGATGCTAAATCTACTCTGGCTGTGCTCTGTAAATGCAGCAACAAAGCCTGGATGACAGCACATTTGTTTACAGCATGGTTTACTAAATATTTTAAGCCCACTGTTGAGACCTACTTCTCAGAAAAAAAAAGATTCCTTTCAAAATATCACTGCTCATCGACAATGTACCTCATCACCCAAGAGCTCAGATGGAGATGTACAAGGAGATTAATGTTATTTTCCTGACTACCTACACAACATCCATTGTGCAGCCCATGGATCAAGGAATAATTTCAACTTTCAAGTCTTCTTATTTAAGAAACACATTTCGTAAGGCCATAGATGACACAGACAGTGATTCTTCTGATGGATCTGGGCAAAGTAAATTGAAAACCTTCTGGAAAGGATTCACCATTCTAGATGCTATTAAGAGTATTCATGATTCATTGCAGGAGGTCAAAATATCAATATAAACAGAAGTTTGAAAGAAGTTGATCCCAACCCTCATGGATGACTTTGAGGGGTTTAAGACTTCAAACCCCTAGGAAATAACTGCAGATGTGGTAGAAATAGCAAGAGAACTAGAATTAGAAGTGGAGCTTGAAGATGTAGCTGAATTTCCGCAATCTCATGATCAAACTTGAATGGATAAGGAGTTGCTTCTTATGAATGAGCAAAGTAAGTGGTTTCTTGAGATGGAATCTACTCCTGGCGAAGATGCTATGAATATTGTTGAAATGACAACAAAAGACTTAGAACATTACATAAACTTAGTTGTTAAAGCCTCAGCAGGGTTTGAGAAGATTGACTCCAATTTTGAAAGAAGTTCTACTGTGGATAAAATGCTATCAAATAGCATCACATGCTACAGAGAAATCTTTCATGAAAGGAAGAATCAATCAATGCAGCAAACTTCATAGTTGTCTTATTTTAAAATATTACCACAGCCATCCCAACCTTCAACAACCACCATCCTGATCTGTCAGCAACCATCAATACTGAGGCAAGACCCTCCACCAGTAAAACAATTATGAATTGCTGAAGGCTCAGATGATTGTTAGCATTTTTTAGCAATAAAGTATTTTTAAATTAAGGTATGTACATTTTTTAGACACAATGCTATTGCACACTTAATAGACTACAGTATAGTATAAACATAACTTTTATATGCACTAGGAAACCAAAAATTTCATGTGACTCACTTTATTGCAATATCCAGTCTATTGTGTTGGTGGAACACCCCTGTCTAGAACAAGGGTGGGGAACCTGTGGCCTTAAGGCCACATATGGCCTTCTAGGTCCTTAAGTGTGGCCTTTTGACTGAATCCAAATTTTATAGAACAAATACTTTTATTTTTATTGATACATTTTTGTTCATCTTTTATATTTTTATTTAATATTTTAAATGAATGTATTTAAAAGACCAAAGAATAAAATAAGTTTCAACAAAATAATCCTCCCAGATTGACTGGCACAATTAGAACATTAATAAGCCATAACAGCTAAATGGATGGCTGCTATGCTCGTGATTTAGTTTTAACTTCCCCTGTCTGACTGGCACCACTACTGCAAGAGGCTGGTTGGTGAGAGTTTATGGGGCTCGAGTACGCCAGTCTGTTATCACCTTTTGACAACAGTGCACTGTGTTTCTGTCTGAAGTGGAATTTGTGAATAGTTGCACAGTCAACAGTATTTTAAAATTCTGTCTGCTTAACAGCCCATCATGTCAAAGAAGACTAAGAGAACGCTGAAGGAATAAAACAGATTATTTAATGAGGATTGGAAATTACAATATTATTTTGTTTCTGCTAAAGACAAGATGATTTGCTTGCTTTGTGATACTGCAACATCAACATTAAAGAAATTCAATGCTTATCAGCATTACAACACTCATAAGGACCACAAATATTTTAAATTATCGGGAGAGGCGCAAAAGGTTGTATTGCAGAAATTAAAAGATGAAAAGGAAAATTGAAAGACAATTCTTTCAAGCAGCAATAAGACCCAGAAATAATGCCACTGAAGCAACTTATAAAGTAGCTTATATACTCAGGAAAAAAGGGAAGCCATTCAGTGATGTAGAAATTGTGAAAGAATGCATTGTTGAAGTTTTAGGATTCTTAGACCCTGATGACCTTTCAAAGTACAAACAACTGCCTCTGTCAAGGAGAACCATATCTGATCGGCAGCATGAATTAGCCTTCAACTTAACAGAACAACTTCATGCAATACTTCAAAAGGAAAATATATATTATTCAATTGATATGAATGAATCAACTGATACTACTGACTTGGCACAGGTTTTATACTTCATTCAGGTCATAACAGAAGATTTTCTTTGCTATGAGAGTTACTTACTTTGGGCACTCTTGCAAATAGAACATGGGGAATAGATGCCTTCAACAACTTTCAAAATAAATGTTGTGAAATTGGACTGGATTTGGTAAATTTAGTGAGTATATGTACAGATGGTCCACCTTCCATGACAGGAAAACATGAGGGTTTATTGCACAGATAAAAGAAAGTATTAACAGATCCAGATGCTCTCGTTTCTTTTCATTATATCTGGCATCAGCAAAATCTCTGTGCTAAAGCTACTACTTTAAGTGACACTTTGCAGCAAGTTATAAGTATTGTTAACTATATTCATGCAAATGCAACACGGCATAGTCAGTTTTGTAACATGCTAAAGTTGAAGAATGAAGTATTCAGTGTGGATTTGCCATATCATTCTAAAGTGCATTGGCTATCACAGAGACAGGTGTTAGCCAAAATTTTATCTCTGCAAGAGCAGATAATTAAATTTTATGAAGAACAGAATCAGCAATGTGAATTATTAAAAGATTTCTATAGGAATGCAGCATTTCTGTGTGATATCATGTCAAATCAAAAAGACTTGAATATTTCTTTGCAAGGTAAAACTAAGTCTATATATGATATGTGGCAAAAAAAATCCAAGCATTTCGAAAAAATCTATCTTCTTTTCAAAACACTTCTTCTTCAAAAGGAAATTTTGGATGAACATTTTCCCCAGTTAGCAAAGGTCATTGTTGAGCAGGATGATATATGTGAATCATTTGAAGAATACAAAGCTGTTGTAGACCTATTAATTGGAAAATGCAATGAAAGGTTCAATGACTTGGAGAATCATGACATCACACTCAAATTAGCATTTCAGCCTCACCTAGTTAATATCACCAAGCCACCTAAAGAACTACAGATGGAATTGATTGAGCTCTCAGTAGATGTCATTTTAAAGTCATTGTTTGATGCTAAGAAAGATCCAATAGAAATATGGAAAAACACAGTAGCATATCCACAGCTTTGGCAACATGCCTGAAAAATGCTTTCTTGTTTTCAACCGTTTATTGCTGCAAATCTACATTCTCCTACCTAACCCAAATCAAGATGCCCTTAAGATAACAAATGACGGATACTCATCTAGAGGATAAATTGAAACTGTGGACCTCCCTGCTGCAACCAAATAACCAAATATTCAAATGCTTTCCAACAAAAAGCAGACACAACAAAGTCATTAAAAGGTTAATTCACTTTAAAATTAACAAATAGTTTTCACTTTTTGAAATTATTAAGTACATAGTAGTTAGATTTTTACAAAATAATGTACATTTGTAAGTATATCTAATTGAAGTTTCTTGAATGCAGCCTTATTTGATTACAGCTAAATTAATGCGGCCTTCCAAAATGAAAAGGTTCCCCACCCCTGGTCTAGAACCAAACCAACAGTATCTCTGAAATGTGCCATTTTTCCAAGCTCTGTTCTCCATGCACAATTTTATTTCATCCTCATAATCTCTTTATTCCCTCTTGCCATTGTCCCTATTTTACAGATGAAGAAATGGAGACTAAGGAAAAGGAAGTACTTTGACCTGGATGGCACAGCCAGTAATGACAGAGCTGGAGCTCTTCTTGATCTCCAGCCTGGGATATTAGGATATTCCTTCTTGCAGTTTTTGACCCACTTAACTTCATTCAGTTCTGTCCAGCCACTCTTGGGTTGGGTGTAAGTGTAGGCAGTCTTAGTAATTGGGTTTATGTGCTTAACAAGGGTGCTTGTTCCAAATCCTCATTAGATTGCAGACTGAAAATTTCTCCAGTAAAGGAAACTTGAATTCTCCCTTCCCAGGCTGCGAGTTCTTCCAGAGCACCCATGGCATCCCCTGCAGGGCCTGGCCAGAGCCTTGCATAGAGCAGCTGCCCAATGCAGGTTGTTTGATTACTAGGAACTCCACATCAGACCAGTTCAGGGAGCAGGCAGCACCTTTAGTGTTACTCATCAGACATCACCAACCTCCCACTAGTGCCCACAGTGACCTCTCATGGTGACTGTCCTCCCTTTTACATGATTAGCCCCACTGCTGAGTTAAAGAACAGACACCAGGCCTTTATCCACAGAAGGCCCTAAGAAAACACAGGCATTTGCTACCCTAGCCAGAGGTTGTGAAGCTGAGAGTAATACAGAAGTGCATTTGAAAGGACAGTTGGTCACATAGGGCAGATTCTCAGCCTGTGGGGTAAGATTGCCTGACTTATCAAATGAAAATCAGGATGCTCAATTAATTTAAGTTTTAGATAAACAACAAATAATGTTTAAGTATGACCCATGCAATATTTTGGACACACTTTGCTAAAAATTATCCATTGTCCTCTGAAAGTCAAATTTAACTGAGCATCCTGTATATTATTTGGCAAGCTTAACTGGGAAATTTAACCTAGAATAATTAAATCAGAATCTCTAAAAATGGGATCCATTTGCCAGTAATTTTAAAAGGCTTCCTAGGTTATGCTTGGGAATTACTGGTAGAAGAGACCTAACATCTTGGAGGGCAAAGAAGGGAAAATGAGGTTTGGCTCAGAGCAGACAACCCCTGAGTAGGAAGGGGGTGGAAACATGTGACAAACCTCACCTACCCAAGCTTCTGCCTTCAGGGAGCTCTGCTGGGCCACATCCCAGAGACCAAGTCAGTGCATCCAGCATCACACCCTCAGGGCCACACCAGGGTGCCCAGCGCCATCTCCACGGAGCTCAGTGCCCTCCAGAGACAAAAACTCTCCCTCCAACCATGTCTATCCTGAAACAGCTAAGCTAGCACGTATCAAATTTCATTTTCTTTGTGTATGTGAGTTAAACAGGCACCTAAGTTTCTACTGTGACCTGGGGAGCTCAGAGTGACGTCTGCCTTTGAGGAGTGATACAACACAGGGTCCAAAGCTTGGGCAAGTTATACAACCTCTTGGGACCTCGGTTTCCATCTGCCAAATGAGAATGATAATTGTACTTACCTCACAAGAATATCATGAGAATCAAATGGGATAATGCGGGTAAAATGCTTAGCACAGTGCCTGGCAGAGGTGAAATACTCAATAAGTAGTGTTTATTATTAATTTATTGTCTTTACCTTTCCCAGAACCCCCCCTGCAGATCCTCCTGTCCCGATGCTTGGCAGCAAAAGCAGAGAGGGGCCGTTGGTCCGTATGGGTGGGACTGTAGTACTGTACAACCTGGAGTTCCCCAAGGAGCCCCTCTGCTGGACAGAACATAGGCTCAAACCCCCTTGTTCCTGCCTTTCGGGCTTTGAAGGGAAAACATAGGCCAAGCTGTTGGCCAATCCTGTTAAAATAGGATGACTCATAGCACAAAGGAAAAGGATGAGATGGACAAAAGGGGCCTGACTCCCTGAATTCCAGTTGTGATTTTGCCAGTAACTGGTCATGACCTTAAGCAGGTCGATGTACCCCTCAGGGTTCAATTTCTTCATCTGTATAAAGGGTAAAGGCCAGATGACACTTCCATCCCTAATGCTGTGTGATCAACGCCCTTGTAGAAATTCTGGCCCTGACTCTACAGCCACCCTCCCCAGAGAATTAAGAATCTTTTTCTACCTGTTCCCAGGTTTTGAAGTGGAGCATCAGGGCTCACGCAGGGTGGAGAGCTTCAAGAGTTGTGGGTTTCCTGCCTTCTCTTCAGGTACATATGTACATCTGTTTTGCTAAAAAGTACAACGTGCAGTCATTAAGTTACATTTTTACTTCAAAGAATGGAGGAAAACTATGCTTATTCCACCTTTTCCCTTCTTTCAGATGACCCAAAACTCACCCATACTGATTGTCAAAGTCAATGGTTACAAATAAAACTGAAATGCAAAAGGGCTATTTTGAGGATGTCATTCAAAAGCTAAAGCCCCTCCCGGCTCATTGGAGCACCGTGGATGCACCTGTTCTTTTTCTCTTAGGTAATCCTTTCCTAATCCTTTTTCAAATTTCACCTGCCATTCAGCATCCACTGCTGTTGTCATTTTTGAAGGACAAACCTGTTTTTCAAGTGATAATTGCATTGGCCATCTGTCTCCATTAGCCATCCCCCACCCCCCCATCTTACTCTAAATCCCCAAACGACTGAAATAATAGTGCAATAAATGACAACGTTTTGTCTGGTTGCAATAGACAGCATTTTGTCCATGTTTGTCCAACATAAGGGTGGACCTAAGAGCAAACTACGTACCAACAGAAAAGTGCTTTTTGGGTTCCCATAAGTTTTCCTGTTACAGGGCTCAGAGCTGGAGAAATAGCTACCTCTCACCTCTAATGAAGAAAATCGTTTTATTAGTTTTATTTATTTTTTAGGATCCTGAGATGAGGTTATGTTGCCTTTTTTTAAAAAAAGGACACATAACTGGCTAACATTCATTCTTATGGGTATTCTGAGAAAACGCCTGTCTCCATTAGGATAAAGTCCTAATCAAAGTGGTCATGAACTCCTTTTGAAGCTGCACAGGAAATCTCTGGGAAACACAGTTAAAAAGACTCTAGTTCAAAGGAAATTTCTCCTTTATTAGTAATATTCAGAAATTTGTTTCTGATTCAATTTTGGTAACTTGCCTTGCTGAAAGATATGCAATAGGAATTCAGGCAGTATCTCCAGGAGATCAAACCCAAAAGGTAAGGTAGTGTTGCAGATAATTAATTTGGGGACATCCTCAGTCATCAGTCAGGTTCTGATGTGGTGAAGCAAGACCCAATAGCTGGTTATGTTGGTGTTTTTAGGACAGCCATTCTGAGCTATCAAGATTTAATACCCTTTCATGGGGTTAATTTTATTGTGATAACAGATTTACCCAGAGAGGATCCTGGACTAATTCAGGCCTGATTATCTCTCCGGAAAGATGGGCTCAAAATATCTCATGGAGACATTCTATTAGCAAAAGACTTTGATCACTTAAAAATGTTGATGAGTTATACTAAAAATTGGAGGTATAAGTAAAAACAAGGAGGAAAGAACTTCTACTTCCAGGAAGATGGGGTAGACATACTTGTCTCTGTTCTTCCTAAGCACAACTAAACACCTTAGATATTATGTATAAAGCAAGCATTAGAAGACTCCAAAAAGTGGAGAGAAAAAGGCAGACTAGCTAGGGATCTCAGGACACAAGGAACAACACAGTGATAAATTCTCTGAGTTTTATTTTTGCTTATTTATTCCAGACTTGGAGCTGAAGAAACCAGTAACCTGGACACACCAAGAAGTGCACGCGTGCCCACACACACACACACACACACACACAAAGGCTTAATAAGAGCCTGTTCTCTCTAGCCAAAGGACCAGGAAAGGGACAGCCTATCAAGACCAAAAACTTTTAGATAATAACCACTCTACTCCAGCCAAACACTACACAAAAACTGTGACTTCACCCACACTCTCACTAGAAAAGGCCAAGTGGGGAGCCTAGACTTCCACCCTAGCCAGGCTGTAACAAGGCTTCCCAGCACCTCCACCAGAATGATGTCAGAGAAGGCAGAATAGGGAGCTAGGACCTTCAGTCCTATCAGCTGGTAGTGAGAGCCCTCCTCCTACAGTTAGTGGAGACTCTGGGAGAACTCCCATCTGTACAGATGCCCCCCTCAGGTGCCACCCTCAGGTGCCAACGGAGGCCAAGAGGGAAACTTGGACTTCTATCTCCACTTAGCAGTAACAAGGCAGCAGCCCCCCTTCTCCCGCCACGGTGGTGTTAGAGAAAGCCATGTGAAACAGAAGGTTTAATAATAAAATGCAGAGCCTTATAATAGGAACATTTCCAGGTTCCAGCCGAAAATCATTCATCATTCTAAGAACCAGGAAGATCTCAAACCAAATGTAAAAGACAATCAATAGATATTGGGATGGGGAGGGCAAATTGGGGACATGTTGGCCAAAGGATCAAAATTTCAGTTAGGCAGGAAGAATATGTTCAAGAGATCTATTGTACAACATGGTGATTGATTATAGTTAGTAACAATGTATTGTATACTTGAAAATTACTAAGAGAGTAGACTTTAAGTGTTCTCACCAAAACAACAACAAAAAAAGTATGTGAGGTGATGCATATATTAGCTCACTTGGTTTAGCCATTCCACAATGTATACATATTTCAAACATCATGTTGTACACCATAAATTTATACAATTTTTGTCAACTAAAAATTAAATAAATAGATGTCAAAACCTAGATGAAAGAGAAATAACCATGATAAAAATGTTTCAATGAACAATTACAAACATGCTGGAAGCACATGAAAAAATAGAAAGTCTCAGCAAATAAAGAGAAGATATAAAAAAGAATCAAACGGAAATCTGAGAACTGAAAAGTACAATAACAAAATTAAAAAGCTCAGTGGATGGGCTTAACGGCAGAATTAAGGGGACAGAAGAAAGAACAAGTGAACTGGAAGACAGAACAATAAAAATTACCCAATCTGAACAACTGAGAGACAATAGACTGAAAAAAATGAGCAGAGCCTCACAAACACATGGGACTATCACAAATGATCCAACATTCATGTCATTGAATTTCCAGAAAGAGAGTAAGGCTGAAAAAGTACTCGAGGAAATAATGACTGAGAATTTCCCAAATTTTTCAAGAGACATAAACATTCAAGAAGCTTAGTGAACCCCATACAGGATTAATCCAAAGAAATCCATTCTAAGATACACTATAATTAAATTTCTGAAAACTAAAGACAAAGAAAAAAAGTCTTGAAAGCAGCCAGAGAAAAATGGTACTTTATCTGTAAGGAAAAGCAATTCAACTGACAGCATATTTCTCATCAAAAACCACAGAGGCCAGAAGGAAGTGGTATAATCTTTTTCAAGGGCTGAAAGTACTGTCACCTGAGAATCCTATGCCTACTGAAAATATCCTTTAGGAATGAAGGGAATATCAAGACATTCTCAGATAAGGAAAACTAAGAGAATTTGTCACCAGCAGACATATCCTAAAAGAATGGCTAAAAAAAGTTCTCTAAACAAAATAGGAAATGATTTTAAAAAAAAAGGAAGCTTCGAACATCAGGCAGAAAGAACATGGTAAGCAAAAATATAGGTGAATATGCTAGGCCTTCTACTCTTGAATTTTCTAAATTATGTTAGGCGGCAAGAGCACATATTATAAGATTGTCTGACACGGCTCTAAATGTATGTAGAATACATGGGCTGTATGGGGGACGGCAAAGAGTGGAGGAGGATAAAGAGAAGTAAAGGGAGGTAAGGGTACCATGCTTCATGGAACTGGTATTGTGATGATGTCAGTAGACTATAAAAGGTTATGTATAACTTATATAATACCTAGAGCAACCCCTTAAAAATCTATGCAAAGATATAACCTCAAAAATACTGTAGAGAAATCAAGATAGAATTCTAAAAAATGTAACACACATGTGACCCACAGGGAGGCAGGAAAAGGAAAACAGACAAACAGAAAACAAAACAAAACAAAATGGCAAACTTCAGCCTAGCATATCAAGAATTACATTAAACATAAATTGTCCAATATACCAATTAAAATACAGAGATTGACAGAGTGGATTAAAAACCATGACAAAACTTGCTATCTATAAGAAACTCACTTCATGCCAGGCATGGTGGCTCGTGCCTGTAATTCCAGCACTTTGGGAAGCCAAGGCAGGAAGATCACTTGAGGCCAGGAGTTCAAGATCAGCTTGGGCAACATAGTGAGACCCCCACCTCTAAAAAAAAAAAAAATTAGCTGGGTGTGGTGGTCTGTGCCTGTAGTCCTAGCTATGTGGGAGGCTGAGGCAGGAGAATTGCTGGAGCCCAGGACTTTGAGGTTACAATGAACTATGATCACGCCACTGCATTCCAGCCTGGGCAACAGAGTGAGACCTTGTCTAGGTAAACAAAACAAAAACGACACACACAAAGAACCACAACCTATCCAATATGAAATATAATTTCTGTATAACTATTAAAGAAATTGAATCTGTAATTAAAACAATCCAAAGAAATTGTTTCACTGGAGAATTCTACCAAGCATATAAGGAAGAATTAACACCAATTCTAAACCATCTTTTTCAGAAAACAGAAAAGGAGGGAACACTCTTAATTTATTTTATGAAGTTAGTATTACCCTGATACCAACACCAAAGACAGTACATAAAAAGAAATCTACAAACCAATATCCCTCATGAATATAAATGCACAAATCCTTAACAAAATATTAGTAAATATAATTCAGCATTGTATAAAAAGAGTTGTACACCATAGCCAAGTGGGGTTTGTTCCAGGGATGCAAGGCTGATTCAATATTTGAAAATCAATCAGTATAATCCACCATATTAATAGGCTGAAGAAGAAAAATTATATGATGCTATCAATTCATGCAGAAAAGCACTTGACAAAATTCAACACCTATTTAATGATAAAAACTCTCAGAAAAATAGGAATAGAGGGGAATTTCTTCAACTTGGTAAAAAGCAGGTACAAAAACCTCATAGCTAACATTATATTTAACTGTGAAAGACTGAGTGCTTTCCCCCTAAGTTTGGTAATAAGGCAAGGATGTCTGCACTCACCACTCGTATTCAACATAGTGCTGGAAGTTTTAGCTACTGCAGTGAGGCAAGAAAAAGAAACAATAGGCATATATGGGGGAAAAAAACATAAAATTAACCCTATTTTCAGATTACATGATTGTCCATGTAGAAAATCCCAAGAAACCTACAATAAAATCCCTAGGTTCTAATAAATGAGTTCAGTAAGGTTGCAGGATACAAGAAAAATGTAAAACAAAATCAATTGTATTTCTATATACTACAATGAATACATGGACACTGAAACGAAAAGTATAATACCATTTACAACCATTCCAAAAAAAATGAAATACTACCTGGGTTTGGTGGCACATGCCTATAGTTCCAGCTACCCCAGAGACTGAGGCAGGAGGATCGCTAGAGCCCAGGGGCTCAAGGCCAGCCTGGGCAACATAATGAGACCCCCATCTCTTTTTAAAAAATGAATTACTTAGGTGTAAGTACAATGAACATGTACAGGACTAGTATGCTGAATGCTACACAATGCTGATGAAAGAAATCAAAGAGGATCTAAATAAATAAATGAGAGACATACCATGTTCGTGAATTGGAAGACTCAACATAGTAAATATGTCAATTCACCCTAAACTGATACACACAGATTTAGTGCATTTCCTATTCAAAATCCTGGCAAGATTTTTTGTACATATAAACATGATTATTCTAAAATTTCTTTAGAATTTTATTCTTTAGAATATGGGAAGGCAAATCGAATTAGAATAGCTAAAACAACTTTTTTTTTTTTTTTTTTAGAGATGGGTCTCACACTCTCACCCAGGCTGTAGTGCAGTGGTGCAATCATAGCTCACTGCAGCCTTGAACCCCTGGGATCAAGTGATCCTTCTGCTTCAGCCTTCTGAGTAGTTGGGACTACAGGTGTGCACCACCATACCCAGCTATTTTTTTTTCATTTTTTTTAAGACAGGGGATCTTGCTGTGTTGCCCAGGCTGGTCTTGAATTCAAGTGATCCTCCCGCCTCAGTGTACTGAGTAGCTGGGTTTACAGGTGCGAGCCACTGTACTCAGCACTAAAACAATTTTGAATAAAGAAGGAGAAAGTGTAGGAATCAAGCCACTTGATTTCAAACCTGATTTCACCAAAGAAGGTATACAGCCAGGCACAGTGACTCACACCTGTAATCCCCACGTTTTGGGAGGCTGAGGCGGGAGGATTGCTTGAGGCCAGGAGTTCAAGACCAGCCTGAGCAACATAGGGATACCCCATCTCTACAAAAAAGGAAAAAATTAGCAGGGTGTGCTGGTGCACACTTGTAGTCCCACCTACTTGGAGGCTGAGGCAGGAGGATCGCTTGAGCCCAGGAGTTTGAGAGTTTGAGGTTGCATTAGCCACACAAATTAAAACCACAATGAGATATTTGTTATATATCTATCAAAATAGCCAAAATAAAACATAGTGACATCAAATGCTGGTAAGGATGTGGAGAAACTGAGTCCTTCATACATTGCTGGTAGGAATGTATTAATAAAATGTTAGAGCCACTTGGTAAAGCAGTTTACCAGTCTCTTAAAAAACTAAACATGCAACAACCACGTGACCCAGAAATTGCACTTTTGGCCATTTAATCCAGAGGAAGAAAAACTGTGTTCATACAAAAATATGCATGTGAATGTTTATAGCAGCTTTATCTGTAATAGCCAAAAACTGGAAGCAACTCTGATGTCCTTCGACAGGTGAGTGGTGAAACAAGCTGTGGTATATCCACACCACGGGATATTAGTCAGCAATAAAAAGGAATGAATATTGATATAAGCAACAACCCATGTGAATCTCAAGGGAATTATGCTGCATGGAAAAAGCTAACCCCAGAAGGTTACATACCGCATGATTCCATTTATATATTTGTGAAATGATAAAATTATAGAGATTAAGAACAGATCTGTGGTTGCCAGGGATTGAGGAGATGGGTGCAGAAGGGAAGTGGGCATGGCTGTAACAGGCCAACATGAGGGATCCTTGTCATGTTGGAAATATTCTGTGTCTTGACTGTAACAAGTGTCAATATCCTGGTTGAGATATTGTACCATAGCTTTGCAAGACTGAGAAATTGGGTAAAGGCTAGACAGGATCCAACCATATCAAAATAAAAGTTTTAATTAAAAAATAGGTCAAGAAAAAACAAGAAAGAAAAAAGGAACCAGAATTACCCTTGGAAGACATAACTATGTGCCCTATTCATAAGTGCTGAATATATATCTACATGTCAACATATACCTCATTCCACTTCAACATGGGTAGCCTTTGGTCCAAAAAGAGCTACAATTATCTTACTGTGATGTAAAATTTTAAAAAGAAAAGGAAAATGTAGTAGCGTTGCATAGATCTTCTCTCCCACAAATGTTTGGCATAATTCAGTACAACTTTGTCACATTCATACCATCATCACTCTATGTTACATTTACTTATATTTACTTCTTTTTATATTTACTTATATTTGCTTTAATGATATTTTTGTAAAATGATGGGTGCAGCCAAAAATCAAAAACAGGCAGGAGTAGTTCTCTTTTCTGCTTTTCTATGTGCTGTCTTGGGTTGGAGTTTTCTCTTTCGTGAGCACTGAGACCTGGAGCCATCGCCCCTGGTTCCTACTTACATCTCCTCCTGCACAGCGGTGGTTTTGGCTTCCTTTTTTTTTCCTCTCTCTTTTCCAGGCCTCACTAAAAATGAGGTAGCCATGTGGCAGAGACGCAACGTCTGCCCAGAAACAGAATCTAGCACGTCTACCCCATCACCCTAAGGAGATATGACCACAGGAAAGAGGGCCTGGCAATTGGTGCATGTGTCCAAGGGAGTCCCTGGAAAGGTCACAGGCATTGGTCACTGAGAGATTGGAGTTTGGTGTTCTCGTCCCGCCCCCCTCTCCTCCCTTCCAGCTCTTGTAACACTCCAGCTATCCAACTTGGATTTCCATCAGGCTTAAAAAAAAAAAAAAAACCTTTAAAAATTTCAAAGTAAGTAAATATTCATTACAGAAATACAGAGATTAAAAAAATAAGATAACAAAAATAATCAAATGCCAGTTGCTACTGATAACATTTTTGGTTGATGTATACACACAAACACAACTATTTTCCCACTTAAGGATCTTAGCTTGTACCTCTCCCAACCTTTCAGGGTAAAGTAAAAACATGTTACATGAAAAATCTATATTGCCATAATGCACAAACATTCTGCAAAAGGCCCTGTATTATATGTTCCTCTAGCAAAGTCCGACGTAAAAGCATGTTCTCCTTAGCTACACAGTGTAGTTTATATATTTTTTTCATGAAAATGATATAACGTACAGACTGTTTTGTAACCTCTTTGTTCTACTCAATAATGAATCATGAACATCTTTCTAGGTCAATAAATATGCTTTTACAATATTTTAATGGCTGTACAATATTCCATTGTATGGCTGCACCATAATTTATTTAACCAGTCTCCCAATGGTAGACATTTAAATTGTTTCCAAATATTTTTTGCTGCTGTAAACAATGTTACAATAAACATCCTGTAGCAAAATCTTTGCCCACATCCTTAATTATTTCCTTAGGAAACATTCCTGGAAGGGAATAGCTGGGTACTTGTTTGCACATCTTTAAAGTTATAGAAAGGTTTTGTCAAATTGTCCTGCAGTTTATTTGCTCTGATCAGCTGTGTATGAAAATATCCACTCCCCACCCCTTTTCCCCAACACACACATAGTGTCTCCATCACTTGAATGTTGTTCTAATTTTCAAGGAGTTGCCAACTAATGTATGATTAGTTCTTAACTGATGCTTAAGGTTTAGGCTGATGACCTTTCCCATGGAAATTTGTACTTCAGATGTGGGTGTCTGAGAAGGGTGGTGTGGCCCCTTTAATGGCCTGCTCCTCTGTAACATCTGCTGCTGGCACTCAGAGACTGGGTGCTCCCAACTGCCACTACCACAGTGGAGGGCGATTTGCAGGGAGCATGCCACTCCCTGCCCCCTTTGGTAAGGACTGACTCTGTTAAAAACAGTTGAGCCCAAGTCTGAGTGGTACCAACCCACAGGGACAGACGCATGTCATCTCTTCTCAGACTTCCAAGTTCACCAACTTCAGTGGTGGCAGCACCTACTAGACCATCTCTGGTTTCAAACTCCACTCAGGAGTCCCCACACTTGCCACCCTCCCTCTCATGGTCCTACCCAAGGCTGCAGGGCAAGCAGCACTTGGTCCACGTCACTGACTGTCAGGCCAGGCTGTCTTGGAGCCACATTTAGAGAAAAGAGCATGGATCCTGAAACCAGGGCAACAAGGGTCTTGGGCCTCGACTCTCCAGAAGGGGCAGCTGGGACATGGAGTAAAGGCTCTTCCCTCTCTGTTTTATTTGTCTGGGCAAGAGGAAGAAGGGATGTCCAGTTCTATATTTCTTCCAATCTAACAGGATTAGACAGCGAGAACTTCTGATGAGAAAGAAGACTGAGCCCTCAGGGCATGGTTGCCCTGGGTTTATCACCACTACTACTGATAGTAGCACCTAACATGTGCCAGATGCTGACAACTATGGGACAGACACATATTACCTAACGGGTATTAGCTCATTTGATCTTAGCAATAACTCTAGGAAGTGGGTACTAGCATTATCCCCATTTTACCAATAAGTAAACTAAGGCACGTAGAGGTCAAGAGATTGCCCATTTCCATAGTTAGTAAGTGGGGGAGCTGGGAATCTTCTCCAGGTGGTCTGACCCTACCGCCATGTCCGTAGCCACTGTGTGGATCTGCCTTTGTTATGATCACAGTGACAGCAGCCACCAGTCACTGAGCAAAGACGAGGTGCCTGGCACTGTGCTGAGAACTTGAAACATAGAATCTCATTAACCTTCTTCACCCCCGGTGAGGTAGAGATTACAGTCGCTAGTTTACAGATGGGTAAACTAAGGTCCTGACAGATTGGATGGCTTGTGCGGGGGCCAGGTGGGGCCTGGGCATAACCGGTCACACAGTGCTTCTCCAGTGGCTGCAAAGCCCTGACCAGCCCTGACTAGCCCTGACCACCGGACGCGGAGGACAGCATCTGTGTACACGCTCCCCGGGGCCCCTGGCAAACAACACCCCTCCCACTGCTCCCTGGCTTATCTCCTAATTAAGCATTTTGTCAGGGCAAGTGGCTTTTTGTCCTCAAAACAGAACTGCTCTTTCCTAAAGAAGAAAGCAATTTCCTCCATGTCAAAGTTGCCAATATCTTTTCATTGTTGTTTCCTGGCGCAGGGGCCGGGATGACACCATCAACGCCAGCTTTGCTGCAGCGCCCAGGCCCTCCCACCCACTCCGGCCTTCCTGAGGGGGCTTTGGGCTTATCTTCAGGTACAGTGTTAATTTTCAAAGCCAGCAGCTTTTAGGCCCTGACTAGATTTGGAATGTCAGTCCAAACCTGGGGCTGAAGCAGCCTTCAAGGGATGGAACTTCACTCCCCCAGGAGAGCTGCTCTGAGATCAGCTATGGCCTTGGGGTCTCAGGGTCCTTTCTTAATCTAAAAATGTATATAATTTTACACATAAAAACATTTGAAATGATACAGAAGTACACAGAATACTGTAAAAAGTACAATTATCATTCAATTATATCCCCCACTACAATCCTTCCAGATTTTTCTTCATATGTTTGCATTCATCAATGTAAACATATTTTTTAATTAAAAAAATTTTTTTTTAGAGACAGGATCTCACTGTGTTGCCCAGACTGGTCTCAAACTCCTGGACACAAAGGATCCTCCAGCCTCAGCCTCCCCAGTAGCTGGGACTACAGGCATGCACCACACACCCCACTAATTTTTCTATTTTTAGTAGAGATGGGGTCTCACTCTTGCTCAGGCTGGTCTCGAGCTCCTGAGCTCCAGCGATCCTCCTGCCTCGGCCTCCCAGAGTGCCAGATTACAGGCATGAGCCACTGTGCCCGGCCTATTTATTTATTTTTAAGTTTCAGTTTATTTATTTTTTTATCTATGCAAACATAAACATAAGGAATTTTGTAGATGTACAGCTTTTTTACACACAGAAAATAATATAGTATATGTTGTGATGTGTTTTTTTCTGCATAAAAATATATCTTTGAAAGAAAAAAATATCTCTCTCTGTGCTCTTCCATTCTTTTGAATAGTACATAGTGCTCAACACTATGGCTATGCTTTTCCCCCTCTCTATTTTATTTATTAAAATGGTTATTTTTATTTTTGAAAGGGAAAGCACACATGGATATATGAACAGTGCCAAGGGGTGTAGACTGTGTCTGTCTTGTCTACTGATGTGTCCCCAGTGCCTGAAACAGTACCTGACAGTGACTCACTACACAAAGCACAGCTCCCTCTCACTCCTGGGCCCCCACCACCCAGCCACCTGCCTGGTTGCCTGTGCATCCTTCCGGAGGCATTCTACGCACACACAAGCTTATCTGTCAATATAGTCTGGGGTTTAAATACAGCCCTTTGCCACCTCCTTTTCACCTCCTGTCCCCATGAAGGCTTGCGGGGGGTTGAGCTTTGAGAGAGGGAGACAGCAGCCCACATGAGGACCCTTCTGGTTATCCCACAAGCAGTAGGATCGAGTGCAAAGAATCGTGGCTGAGTCGTGGATGGGGACCTGCTTGTAACCTGGGGGTTTTGGAAAGCTCAGCCTGGTGGGCAGCGGTGAGATGGGAAAGCGCCTCAGGAAGCTGAGGCAGCAGTCCAGGAGAGAGAAGAGGAAGGTCCCAAAGGAAGTGGGCAGTTTTGGAGACGGAGCAGATACGTGGATTTGGGAGAAGACCTTGAGAACGCTCTTTCTAGAACCCTAGTGCAGAACAGGAAGAAAAGATAGAGCTGAGGGAAGAGTTTTATTTGCTTGTTGGTTGATTTTGTTTTATTTTTTAGATGCTGAAGTTTAAGTGTGATTTTTGGTTGAAAGGACAAGACAATGAATGAAAAGGGAGTTTTTGAGGAAATAAAAGATTGAATGATATTATGTAATTCTTTAACTCAAAAAGCTTGTGTTTAAGGGGGCTCTCAGCTAAAGGACCACCTCATTTTCTTTCATTTTACCCAAAATTTCTGGCTCTAAGATCAAAATTCACTAGAGGATAGATATTTCTAAAGAGCATTCCTCTGACATTGGTTTCAGAAAAGGCAGAGTTTTTTTCCATATATATGATTTTTAATCTTTTTGTAATGGTTTCTTCAAAAAAAATTGAGCTAAAGGTAACTCAAGCCCTCTAGTCCCAGTGCCACGAGAACATCTCAGCCTGATGACTGGTTTGCTTTGTGAAACCCCCGCCCCCCATGCATCCCATCTCAGCAGGAAGAGGCCTGGAGCTGGAATTGAAGACCTGAGTTCAAGTCTCAGCTCCAAACACATATATACACAATGTGACCTTGGACAGGTCACTTGTTCTTGGAGTCTTTGCTTTCTCTGTGAAATGAGTATGATCATGATATCTGTCTTCTCACCTCACAGTGTTATATGACAGAATCAGTGAAAAAGTGTCCACAAAGGGCTCTGTAAGTGGTAAAGGACCATACAATTATGGGGGCATTATTGTTATTTTTTCATGATCAGACCCTTATTCTTTTATTTTTCCTGAACATTATACTCTAGTCTATCTGTAAGTGGGGAAATGCGCTTTGGGCAAAGCCAGGCAAATCTGACCTGATCACCCCAGGGTAGGTGGAGAAGACTGTGGCAGGTGTTCCTCACCCCCTTCCTCAGAGGGGCCCTGGCCTGGGCCTCCTGACTCGTCACCAGGGCTCTCTGCCCTCAGGGGGCTTACAGACCAATGGGGAGGGGAGACGAAGTGGCAATTACTACCCGGCATGGTAAGTGCTGCAGATGTCAGCCCAGGGCCTGTAAAAAATGGATTTCTCCAAAATAGGGAATCTGACGGTGGGGACTGGTGGTCTGGGCTGGCTTCTAGGGAGGTGACCACAATGCTGAGTTCAAACAAACAAATAAATAGGTAGGCAAAGAAAGGAGAAGGACTCTCCAAGTGGAAGGCACAGCACGTGCAAAGGCATGGAGGGTTTTAGTGATACAATAGGTTCGGGGACTTAAGTGGGATAGCCAAATTCACAAGACTGTTGCTAGCTTGTACTTGTATCTTTTGTACTTTCCAAAGCCCAAAGAACATCTCAGTTTGTTCTTATCCTGCAGGCTGCATCCCTGCCCTGGAGCATAACTCCACACAGTTATGGAACCCAGGGAGCTCCAGGAGTTGGCAGGCCAATCTGTAAAGAGCTTGGGGTTGCAGCTTCATTGCCTGGAATATATCTGCCTCGGAAACAGCCAGCCTGCCATGAAAGAGTTTCTTACTGAAGGCAATTTTGTTATTAGGGGGAAAAAAAAAGCCCCTGGCTCCCCCTTCCTCCCTCAACTCCCTGACATGAG
Source organism: Daubentonia madagascariensis (assembly GCA_023783475.1). Lineage (NCBI taxonomy): Eukaryota > Metazoa > Chordata > Mammalia > Primates > Daubentoniidae > Daubentonia > Daubentonia madagascariensis. The sequence continues at coordinate 17,438,828 of JAKFHU010002573.1, read as the reverse complement.
TCGTGTCATTAGTTACTCGCTTCGGCAGTTTTATTATGGAAATGACATATTGAAATACAAATTGGGACGCGTACAGTATAATTACTAATACTGCATATTCATTTCCTCCCTTTGTTACTGGTGAGTCCCCATAAAGCCCTCTCACCAGCCACGTCCCAATCCTGCGTGCAGTTGGTTCTGTGTCTCTTTTCTTCTGTAGGGCCAGGCGGGGCTGAGAAGGGAAACACAGCCAGAGGAAGTACCTGCCTTCCCTGAGAAGGGCTATTTTTGTGACAATGCTGAGCTGACCGGGCAGTCCAGGCCTCTAAGGTCCAAGGGCTTCCCAGCTCGTCCCAGACAACAGCTCTCTGACAGCGCCAGACACGGGAAGTCCCAGCCAAGGGACCTTTCTAAAAAATTAAATGCAACAAAACAAACATTTCCAGTGCCACAGGGGCCAGTGGCCCAGGCTGGACTATGCCATCCCCCAGGGCCCCTTCCCTCTCTTCCCTCAGCACCTTCTCAGGAGAAGGAGGTCACATGAATTGGTCAACTTGGCCACCTGCCAGAGCTGCACAGGCAGGCATTCGAGCTGTGTAAGCCATCCTGTCTCCCTCAGTGGCCTTGGTTTATTCCCCCCGACACCCAGGGAAGCACCAAATACTGTAAGCACACGTTGCTGACACAGTGGGCTCTGGGTTCTAATTTCACCTCTGCCACTTAGCAGTTGTGCCCCTTTGGGAAAATCTGCTTAATCCTTCTGTACCTCAATCTCCCCATCTGTAAAGTGAAGCTACTAGTCTTTTCCATCTCCTAGAGGTGTTATGAGGATTAAATGCCTTAATTAGGTCAAGCATGAAGAACAGAAATACTGTTTTTTTCCTTTAGACAGCAGGAGTGACAGTGGGCCACTTCTCAGCCTGGTCCCCAAGAGGTCTTAGCCACTCTGTTCTCTCTTGGAACTCTGTCTCTTCCATGAGAAGAAGCCCAGGCTAGTTTTCGGGATAGTAAGAGACCAACCAAGGCAGAACTGAATCAGCCTTATTGTTGTCCCAGCTGAGGCCCAGACATGTGAGAAAGCCCAGCCAAGGTCAACAAATCAACCCACAGGTGAACAGAGCATGTGTGAGGCTGTTCTAGACCGGAAGAACCTCCACGTTAACCTACAGACTTGACAGCTAAAGGCCATGCATATCATTTTATGCCACTACATTTTGGAGTCATTTGTTATGCACAATAGCTAACTGATGCATATAGTAAGCTATTATTGTACTTTCTCCTTCCTCTAGAACCTTCTGTCTATATCTCTTGACTTGTTGTCCATCTAAAGTCCCAGGGACAGGGAGACAGCAAGGTACCAGGGCAAAAGCATAGGCCCTGGAATCAGACAGAGCTCAAATCCCAGGTCTGACATGTACAGAGATGTGATGTTTAGCAAGTAATTTCTTTTCCATTACGTGGGAATAATAATATCTATCATACAAAGTTGTGGTGAGGATTGAATAAAGTAATGGAGGGGGGAGCATCTGGCACCCAGTGGGTAACCCTCTCTCCTCCTTCCACAGAAGCTCCGTGTCATCTGCATGAAATAACATTCAATCATGATGATGGAAATCATATTTTTTTGTGACTAGGCTGAGCTGTTACCTGATACTATAAAGAGAAGGCATAGGTCATAGCCCCCATTCAAAAGCACAAAGGAAGTGATTCCAATTAGCCAGTGATGAGAATCCAAACACCAATAATAGAAATGCTTGGCATTCACTTAGTATTTGTGAAGTACTTTCACATAAATTACATTGTTTAATTTCACAATAACTCTGTGGAGTCCCTGTGTATCAACATCGTCCCCATTGCATAGCCTTCAAGGAAATCACTGAGGTCAAGTGGTTTGCACACTTAGTGGCAGGGCGGGGACTCCAAGAGCTCACCTGCCCCCAGTATACCAGTTGTTACAGCGCTGAGGGCCCATGAGGAGTCCCACTAATGGGACATTAACCTCTCCTTTTCTGTTTATTGAATGTGTATAGCTTAAAATGAAATGTTCCTCGTCTCCTAGAAACACAAATCAGACCTGACCTTGGCTCAGCACCAAGGTCTTGAACTTTTTCAGTCCAGGGGCCTTTTTGCCGGGGTGAAGAACCTCTCCTTGTCTTCCTCACCTACTGCTAGGAAATAAAAAGACCCACAAGAGTTTTCCAGCTCTGCAGCTGACATGGGGGCAGCCAGCCTAGTGCACTGGAGGCGTATAATCGGTGGAAGGATCCTTCCGCAACCACCATCGGACAATGTGTTCTGGCAGCCAAATCCTTCAAGATTGAGGGTATTTCCTGAATAAAGTTCATCAGCTCCTTTCTAGAAGGACCGTAAGAAAGACAGGACTACCCCCCCCGCAATGCCAGTCAGCACAAGCAGAGAGCCCTCACGGTGGGCAGATTTCTGTCCTGGGTGAGGTCAGGAGTTAAGAGGTGGGCGTAGGGATATGAAATATCAACAAAACACCAAGTGCAGCCCCTGCTTCCCAGGAGCTCGAAATCCAAATGGGTCCTGGGAAACGCCCTTCTGCGGAAGGAATTCCCAAGAAATTGGTCAAAAGGTCAAAAGCTATTTGTATAAAGATATAGCAGCATGATCCAAAGTGATGAAAATCTGGAAATTGCCAAGTGCCCAACGAAAGAGGATTTGTTAAGCGCGCTTTGCTTTATCAAATTGATGGAATATTAATTTGCCATGAAGAAAGATAATAATGAAGTTTAAGTAGATCCACGGAAAAGTACATATGGAAGAATTTCAGGTAAATGAAGAATACAAAATGGTTTCCAAGCCTTGATCACATCTGTGTAAAATCCTATATGCACAGTGATAATGACTGTAGGAAGATAAAATTAAAATAGTAGTTATTTTAAGGTAAATGAGCATTATTATAATTTTTTGGTCATGTTTGCTTAATATACAGCAAAAAATCTAGAAGGTAGGAAGAGAGAGACACATGCCATGTGGCTTTCAGAACACTGCAAGTCATCAGTAGTGTGAATTAGAAGAAAATAAGTGCACAATAGTGGAGGGAATTAGGAAAAGTTGTGGCTATTCAAGAGTTGCAGTTTGAGTGTCTTAATAATGGATCAATGCTCAGTTTTCATGGCCAGGGACATTTCTGGGGACTGCAGAAATACAAAGCCATACCCAAATAACATGCAGCAGTACCTATGATAGAATTCCAGACACTGAGCCAGTGTGCTGGGGGGTGCAGGGAAGCCTTTTCTATGTCCTTCAAATCATAGCAATGACTTGGATACTCATTAATGACAAGAAAGACAGGTCCTCAATGTGTTCAAGTCTTTTTGTCTTGGTTTATTTTTAAAAGATAAACAGCAAACACTACAATAATTATAGGAAAGAACAAAGATGAGCAGAAAGAAGGTGAGCTGTACGTCCAATTTGCTTTGCAGAAGCCAAGTTTTATTATTAGGAATCGCACTGTAGAATGTTTTAGGGACCAGAGGGAGGCTGGAGCATCTATCTCCTCTAAATACCTTCTCTACCCAGTGGTTAGTGCCCTAAATTGAACAGCTTGAGATTCAACCCATCTGTTCTCAAACTTTATTTAGTCTGAGAGGAACCTTGGATACTTGATTAAACATGCAGATTCCAAGGCCCTACCACCTGATTCTGATTCAGATCATGAACTATTTTTCAATAAGCCTGTCAGGTAATGCTGATGCCTGTGGTCCTAGGACTATACTTCAAGAAACATTGAGCTAAAAGACTTCAATTTATTTTAAAGTACAAATCCTAACCCAGCCCCTGCCACCCCTTCACTCCCTTGAAGCTGTATTGGTCATTTTCATGCCTTAGTGGGGAAACGGGAGGGAGGAGGAAGAGTACAAGGGCGCAGAGGGTGGGAAGATTCCACCCCCCACCAGTGGAGAGGCCAGGGATACCCAGCCTTACGGATTCCACCTCCACACAGGAAGGCCTTGGTGAAGTGGTGTGTGACAGGATTTGTGTGTGCGTGCAGGGCCATCTGTGTATGAGTTGGGGGCTCAGACTAGGAGAGGCACGGGAGAGGCATGGGGGCTGTAGGTGCCTCTCTGATTCTCCAACTCTCTCAAGGTGCTCACACTTAGAGGAGGAGAGACAGACAAATAAATTTTTATAATAAAATAATTTTTAAAAATGCTCCAAGAGAGCATGACACAAGTATTGTGGGAGCCAGAGCCAAGAAGGGAGTGACTTAATAACTCTGTGTGGGGTTGTGGGGGGCAGGGCTCGGAGAATGATTAGTCGGTGGCCTACCAAGGATCAGGCATGGGACAGACGATAATTTCACCCTCAATACAACGCTGCAAGAGGAGGTACTATGTAATGGGTGAACGTGTATCTCAGGAAGATCAGTTTTCACGTCCAACATCACACAGTTGTGATTTGGATGCAGATCTGTCTAACTCTGGAACGTGAGGTGTGTTTTCCCCCTCCTGGGTGAGGAAAGGCAGGATTCACCCAGCTGTGATCTTTGGTGAGTCATTTCCCTTCAGATTCCTCATCTGTGAAAAAAGGGTTGGACTCCCTGTAGACAGCTAAGGTCCTCCCCAGCTCAGAGCCTTGAGGAGCCTACAGAGACCTCGGGTGGGAAGGGCTGGACCTGCAAGAAAAGGATGGTCCTGCTCGCTAAGAGGGTCAGTCACCTTCTGAAGAGGAGTTGTGTCGAGACAGGACTTAGCCTTTGTGTAAGTTGCAGTGAATCTACCGGGAAACAGGCTGAGATTTTTTTTCTGGTTTCATATTTTGACTCCTGATCTCCCATTTCTGTTAGGAAGTATATAGTTCCTCAGTGCAGTGTGGGATAGAGGAAGCATTCTTTGTTAGCAGAGTTTTAAAAAGTGTTCTGGGCCACTGATGGCCACAGCAGCCCACAAGGGCACTCAATAAATGGGCTGGGGAGGGAGGGAGAAAGCAGGGGTCCCCTCCCAGGGAGGCCTGGAAAGACCACACATCAGGCTTAATTTGCCCAAATGCAAACAGAAGGGAAATCTACCCTGGGCTATTTCAAATCCCTGGCTCAAGGCTGTTAGGAAGAGAAAGGATCCCCTCCCTCAACCCCCCAGACCACCAGAAAACCTCTTATTCTGCAAAGCCACACCCATTCCTGCCCCAAAGTGTCCTGCAACAAAGTTGAGAGAAAAGGATATAGAAACTGGCAATCTCCTTCCTGGGACAGCGGCCACGGCTGAGCCCATGGTCACAAGGCGTCAAGGGCAGCTCCAGGAACAGCCCACCGTCATCGCTGCAAGTGCATCGCACAAGCAGCTGCTCAGGGTTGGGGGCATTCAGGCAGAGCCCCAACCCTTGCTCCACAATCATTTACCTTTCTCCGTGGACGAATAGCCACCCTGTCCTCACTACCAGCCTGCAGGTGCTACAGGACATCGCGCGATGCTTTGATGCCCAGAACTTTAGACTGAATCTGTCGCAGCTGTGGAAACAGGCAGACTGGCTGTGGCTGGTGAAACCAGGGGCATCAAAACAAGACTCCTCCCATTGTGACATCCCCACTCAGCTCAAGAGGAACTTCAGCATCGACTACCAATAACAGTAGCAAAGGCTTGCTAGATACTTTTATGTGGATTATCTTATTTATTTCTCAAAGTAACCATGTGAGGTGCATACTAGTTATTATTCCTTTTTTTCCAGATGAACACATGGAAGCTTAGAGGGGTTAAGTGGTAGAGGCAGGATTAGCACCAAGGCAATCTGGCTCCAGAGCCTGAGCTCTCGGCCGCTACACCAAAGGGAGGTACTGGGTTCCTCCCAGAGTTGCAAAAACCCCACCATATCCTCCATCCCATCGAGGCCAGTCAGTGGGAAGTTTGCAGGCGACCCCCTCCTCCTGGGAAAAGAGGGAGCAGTTACTCCAGAGGTCATGGGGCACATGTTCAACACCAAGAGGGAGGAGGGGCTCGGAGGGGTGGAAGGAGGGGGGCATGTATTTAAAGCAGGGGCGGCACTTGGGATCCAGCCAGCTGCTGTAGGCCCCTGGGCTGCTGATACCCAGCAAAGCACAGGCCCTAGGCCCCCCTCCCTCAGCATCTTGTTCTCCTCCTCAAACACATTCCAAAAGCTATTTTGTGCCAGTGGGCTACTGACTGCCACTAAGTCACCTGCTCCCTCCTTTGGGTCACGAACACCTTTACAGGGGCCTCCTAAAAATAAAGAGGTCAAGTGTCAGGGATTTGTGGCACCTTGGAAGCTTTGAGGGGGGAACTCTACCTCTTTCTCAAATTGTACCTAAGAGGTTGCCACCCAGCCTTAAGGATCCTCACATTCAAAGGGAAGGAAAGAATCTTGTGGGGTAGGGGAAGTAAGTGGAGGGTGGCCTCTGCCTTCAGATACTTGTAGGGCTATCACAAAAAGGATTAGGAAGTGGGGCTTCAGAGGGCAGAAAGAATGCCCATGGATATACCTCCTAGAGAGGCAGATGTCCATTTAACATGAAGAATATAAGGCTGTTTTCTTGCTGTTGTTGTTGTTAATATTATGATTCTAGCAAGAGCCATTTATTGAAGACAGTGTCAAGCATTATGCTAAGCACTTTCATCTATACTAGTTTAAGTAAATCTCCTGACCACCTGGGAAGTAGATGCCTGCAATTAATTACTGTCCCTAAATCACAGATGAGAAATTAAGCTCAGTGAAGTTAAGTAACTGGTTGAATGTGGTTGAGCTAGCACCTGGAAGAGCAGAGGTCCCTACCCACGTCTGGCTCCAAAGTCCACACTCATAAGCATTAACTCCATCCTCTCTACAACCCTTGAGAGGTGATGGTGAGTTCCCCATTCCCAGAGGTATTCAAGAGATGCTGTAAGTTGTCTGATACAGGAATCACCGAGGTGCTCCTCAACATCCAGATCCCCAGGCCTCCCCGCAGAACCACAGCAGAATCTCCAGGGAGGCCCTGGAGTCTGTTTTCAGCAAGCGCTAAACAAGCCTGGGAAGCACAGCTTTAGGGAGTTCTGCACTAAGAGGAAGCTGGGCCCCATGCCCTATCAGGCTCCTCACTCCTGTGTGGCCTGAGATCTGGAGATTCTATTTTTAGGCAGGTCCTTCCTGAGCCACTATGTCAGACTTTCTGGCACCTTCTGATGGCTCCGGGCACCTGAGCTGTCTTCAGAGCTGCCTTGATGCCCCAGAGATACCTAGCTCAGGGCTGGGAGGAGCCCAGGGAGCCAGGAGAAAGCAGAGGGAAGCCACACTTGCTGGGTGGAAGGGGAGGAGGGGAGGGGCAGGCCTTCCATTCCTAGCTCAGGTGAGTCACTGATTCTTTCCACCCTGAGGCTGGCAGTTGGGAGCCTGTAGTTGTTGCCACCCTGCCTTGGGGAGGAGCAGTTATCCCTTCGTATGGAGTATGGATGGATGGAGGGAGGCAGTTGGGACCATTCTCCCACCTGCTTTGGTGCGTGGAAGATGGTTTTGGGGAAGCTGGTAGAGGAGATATTACAGAGAAGTCCTGTCTCCTAGGAAGCCCTGCAGCACCACATCGTGATGGTGATGGTTGCTGAGTCTTCACTGATGCTTGTTTTGCACCAGACACTGTGCTGGGCACCCTAAATGCAGCACCCTAGTTAATCCTCATGAAAGTCTCATGAAATAAGTACCCTGACTGCTGTCATTTTTACAGATGAGTTAATATGCTTAGAGAAGTGAAGCTGCCTGTCCCCAGCCCCACATGAACTGGCAGAGCCTCAGGGCTCATTGATGCTAACACTACACTCTTAACCACCCCACCATACTGCCTCTTGGCCCCAAGAGAACGTCAATGTTTCTTAACCTTCTTTTGGATCATTGACTTTTGAAGATGTGCCAAAAGCCATTATTTTGTCAGCTAATGCTCAGTAATATCTACTGTGGGCCAAGTATTGTTCTAGGTGCCGTCCATGTACTGATTCAGTCAATCCTAGCAACAACCCTATAAGGTAAGTATTACCATTGTCCCCATTTTACAGATGGGAGAAAAGAGCCTCAGAGAGGTTGAATAACTTGTGTCAATGGTTGTAAACTGGTATAGCCAGGCTTCCAACGTGGCAAGTTTGACTCCACATCCATACCATTAACCATTACTCTATTCTGCCTTACTCTAGAGAAGCACATGAGTGTGCACACACATGCACACACACACAATTGTGGACTCTATTTCAGGGGATTTGGGGCTCTCCTGAAGTCCTCTTTTGGGGTTCATTTCCAGGTTAACAACACTTAAGATTTAATTTTTTTAAAAAACTCAAAGTAAAGCTTTGGTTTTATACTTTCAGGAAGACCATGCACTGAAAGTGGGGAAGACCCAGGCCTGGGGCCTTTGGCCAGGCTGCTTCAGAGCCATCTTTCCCGCTTCACTAATTCTAGGTTCTAGGGTCGATCCCAGGCTGGGGAAGGGGCCAGCTCTGTCCACATCATACTCTTTGAATGACTGCACTGCTGGGCAACACCATCGCATGCCACTCCCCTTGCCCTGAAATCATTGGGCCTACTTTGGTCCCTCTGCTAGAGTTTGAGCCAAGGATTGGGTCCAGGGAAGTTAAGGCAGGTGAAGGAATTTCTGCAACTAGATCACAGTTTCTAAAATTTTAGTTGACATCAGAACTACCTGTTCAAAGGCAGATGCCTGTGTCCCACCCTCAAGGATTCTGAGTGAGTACATCTGAGGTGGAGCCCAGGAATTGGTGTTTTTAATAAAGGTCACAAGTGTTCCCGGTCATATGGCACAGTGAACAATGCTAGGTGAGAGTCTACGTTATCATCTCTGCTGGAAGTTCCAGTCAATAGGAGGATTCTTGGTTAATTCTGCTCATATTTGGGGCAGGGCATGCTGTAGAATCCCAGAGGCATAGGGCATCCTGGGTTTGGACGTTGAGCAGGGAGGAAAGAAGAAGGTGGCCCTCGGTCCTTGGCGTTTCTCCCTGGCTGCCACCTCCTGATTCTGAGTGGGTTGCGCAGCGCTCAGTTGGGCACTGGTCCTTCCTGCCTTCTCGGCACTGGCTTTTACGGAGCCTCATTGTGAGTCTCTGCTCTGAGCCGTGAGAGCTGCTGAGGGTTACAAGACTGCACTTGATATGACGAGACATAGTCCCTGGCCTCAAGGGACCCAGAGTCTAGTTGAGAAGGTGGACAAGTCAGCTGAGGAATGTCAGTGAACCTGACGCATTTGAAACCAGGCAATGAGGGCCCAGGGCACAGCCAGGAAAGTGTCCAGGGGAGGGGAGATTCCAAATGAGGGGGCCGCAGCAAGTGTGGTTTCTGGGAAAGAGGGTGACTGACTAGCCCAGTATGCCTGGGATGAGGGGTGGGGGAAAGCCGGTGCTAAGACCAGGAGAAAGTCCTGGGCAAATCCTCCAGGGAAGACAGCTTGAGGTCCCCTTCAGAAGGCCCTGTGTGCTCTCCCCAGGTACAGAAGAGTCCCCCTGAACTCTTCATGACACCAAACTGTCTCTTTCTACACAGGGGGGAGGTGACAGAAAGCTGAGGAGTCTGGGCAGAGACCCCTGGAGGTTTGGGGACCACCTCTGCACACTGAAAACTCTCTTAGCTCTCTTAACCTTGACTGGTCCCTTGAAAGACACAGAGGGCTGGACCAGATCACCTCAAGTTTCAAGTAAGCAGAATAATTACACAACAAAGTATGGAAGGAGTGGTGACTAATTTAGTCCTTAACTGAGCTCTGACCATGTGCCAGGACTGTGATAAATGTCTTATAGGAATTGTCTCATTTAATCCTCACAATTTCCCTGTGAGGCAGATTTTATTACCCCTATTGGACAGATGAGAAAATGGAGGCACAGAGGGAGGAGGTCACTTGCCCAAAGTCACACAGCTGGCAGCTGGCTGTGCTGGGACTTGGACAAAGCACACCTCGATTGAGAACAAATAATGCTCCACAGGACATTTGCTCCAACTGGTCGATGGGAAGCTTCCCAAAGTTTTAAACCATACTCACCCATCACAGAGGATGAGAAACAGAAAAAGGAAATGACTTAGGCCAAGGCACAACCTCTTAAGAAAGAAAAGTCCAACAGCTAAAGAGAAATTACCAAGAGACAAAGTTAAAATGAGTCTTCAGAACTGAAGGCACTGGAGTTGCATTCTGAATGTTGAAGCCCAGCTAAGAAGCTTGAGCCTCAACAATCCTGTTTTTCCCAGGTGGAAGGTGCTTTTGACCGGCAAGGCTGAGTAACATTTGGAAAAGATATGAAAGCTCAGTTGCATTCTGCAGCACGTTGAATAACAAAGAGGGCCTCTGTCATTCTCTGGGTCCAGCGAGGTGACACTGCTAATCCTAAAATCTATCCCACAATCACACGGCCTGGGAGAGGCCACTGTCCCCAAAGCGCTCACCAGACAGGCACACAGGTTCACTTGGAAGATGAAGGAAACCCGCACACCGGTATTTCCCCTAGTACTGGAAGAGGAGCTCTAGAGCAGTGTTTTTCAAACTTTTTGACTATAATCCACAGTGAGAAATATATTTTTCTTCACAACCCAGGGCATATACACGTGTCTATGTGCTTCACAAAACAATACTTACCCCTGTTAAATGCAGTGCACTCTGTTATTTTCTGTTCTATCCAAATTCATTTGTTTTAAAGCTGGTTGTAACCCACTAAATTGATTTCACGACCCACAAAGGGTTTATAATCCGCAATTTAAAAAATACCTAGCGTTGTGAGCAGGGCCAGGGAAACCAAATAAGAGGCTTGAATGACAGGAATTTATACTGCAGTCATCATCCTACCACTGTGCCTTTGAATGGTGTTTGGTGTTTTGTGTTTACCCTACTTTCACCCACTCAGTATTTCTCAAACTGTGTTCCGTGGGTTACCTTGAATCCAAAAGATTTGAATAGGTGTTTTCCTCCAAAGTGCTTCTGTGGTCAAACAAGTTTAGGAAAGGATAGAGGCTGCAGTCCCAGCTGATACGTCCCGGTCATCCAGCATATTCACCGCTCTAGAAGGTCTACAGTGAGGGGCCTGATTAACTATTTAGCCTTTCTCAGAACTTTTTATGACCAGAGAATCATTTTTAGAAGTAAGCCACTTAATCCCTCATGGAAATACTGGTGTTCCCCAGAAACTAGTCAGGGCATGTTTGCTTCACATTTTCCTTTGTGATACGCACCCTGGCCCAGTGAGGCTAGGAAGGCAGGTGTTCTATGAGTACGTTGGAAGAGACAGTTCACCTACTCGTCTGAGCTCTCACATCAAGTTGGGACCAGAGCTGGGCCAGAGCCAGGCTTCCTGCCTCTCCAGCAGATGGGGGGAGCCCTTGGGTGGTACCAGGGCTCCTGAGGGGCCACTTTCCGAAGGGCTGAGGAAACACCTTCCCACTGAGCTGCATTCAGGGACAGCAGAAGGGAGCTGGGCACCAGCAGCTGCCCTCCCCATCACCTCCAGGTGCCGAGTGTCCCAGGAGTTCAAACTCAGCCTGAAGGATCTTCAGTTCCTCAACCTCCCTGGAGGCAAGAAAGGGGTGGGGACTTGTCATCCGCTTCTCCCTACTCCTGAACAGAGTTTAAGTAACTCACACAGCAATTCTGCAGGCAAAATAGCTGCCCACTCTCATGGCCGGATCCTGTTGTGGTTCAGGTCTAATTTGGCTGAGGAACCTGCGTTCAGATTTATGAAACAGCTCTGCGGGTCTCTTTTATTAACTTTTTTGAATATGTAGTTTATTTCTCTGGACACAAAAGAGACACAGGGATACACAATAGACAATTTCTCTCCTATCCCAGTTGTCAAATCACTGAGTTCCTCCCTGGAGTCAACCAGCTGCACCAGTTTCTAGTGTCTATGCATACACCCCCCCACCCCCTGCAAATGATAAACACAAATTAACATACTCTGCACACTGTCTGCACCTTGGGAATTGTTCCCTATTAGTGCACAAAGAGCTTTCTTACTCTTTTTTACTGTTATATAAATAATTGCCCTTTATGGGAGCAGCATAACTAGACCCCTACTGATAAACACAGATTTCTTCCAGGGCTTTCTGCTAGAAACAGTGCTGCAGCGGATGACCATGTACCTAAGTTGTTGTGTACATGTGCGAATGTGTATGTGGGATGAGGTCCTAGAAGTGGAACTGCTGGGTCACAGCACAGGCACTTCATTAGGTGGTGTTGGGCACTGCCAGGCGACCTTGCTCTGGCAAGCTGGGATCCCAGGAAGAGACGAGGGGTTTCCCTTTCTGGTTTGTTGTTTAATCTCAATCAGCTTCACACATTGACATGGGGCCCAGGAAACACGGGATATATTTCTGCCCTGTCTTAAAGGTAAGTCACATGCCTAAGCTAAGTCTTTCCTCTCCTTTGTAAAATCAGGGTGTTGGAGCACAAGACATGGGGCCAACTCCTTATTCTTCGTGATTCTGCTCTGTGTTCTTGGTGAGTTTTCCAGTGGTGAGGAAAGGCAGCCCTGAACCCTCTTTATTCCCTTGTCTTGGCCCCACTCTGGAGATACTTCTCATTTATGAAATGGTTTGTTAGGACTGGGTCTTCGGTCTTGTTCTTTGGGAGAAGCCAACTGGGCTGTATGGCTTGCCTCTATTGTGTTCTTCTACAAAAATAGAATCTCCACGTTGGCTGGGATTTTGTGAGTCTCACTTATTGCTGTATCCCAGTGTTTAGAGTAGCACTGTCCAATAAAAATACAATATGCTAAACCAACGAGATACTATAAAACACCTATTAGAATGGTGAAAATTCAAAGCGCTCCTGCTGGTGAGGATGTGGAGCAACAGGAAATTCTCATTCATTGCTGGTGGAAATGTAACATGACATAGACATTGTGGAAGACAGTTTCACAGTCTCTTACAAAACTAAACATTCTCTTACATTATGACCCAGAAATTATGTTTCTTGATATTTACCCCAATGTATTGAAGACTTACGCCCACACAAAACCCTGTACACAGATGTTTATGGCAGCTTTATTCATAATCGTTAAAACTTGGAAGAAACCAGTATGTCCTTCAGTAAGTGAGTGGAAAAATATACTGTGGTACATCCAGACAATGGAATGTTATTCAGCACTAAAAAGAAATGAGTTATCAAGCCATGAAAAAACATGGAGGAAACTGAAACGCATATTACTAGGTGAAAGACACCAATCTGAAACTGCTACCTGCTGCGTGATCCCAACTATAGGACATTCTGGAAAAGACACAACTATGGAAGACAGTAAAATGATTAGTGATTGCCATGGGTTCAGAGGTAGGGAGGGATGAATAGGTGAAACACAGGGAATTTTTAGGGCAGTGAAACTACTCTGCATGGTACTATAACGGTGGATACATTTCACTCATTATATACTTGTCAAAACCCATAGAATGTACATACCAAGAGTAACCCCTAATGTAAACTATGGACTTTGGAGGATAGTGATGTCAATGTAGGTTCATCAGTTGTAACAAATGTACCACTCTGGTGCAGGATGTTGATAATGGGGGAGGCTGTGAGTATGCTGGGGCAGGGCATTATCAGACTGTTGAATTATCAGACTGTTTTCTAAAATGGCTGCACCATGTTACAGTTCCACCAGCAGTGTATAAAGGTGCCCACTTCTCCACATCCTTGTCAACATTTATAAGCTTTTTAAAGAAATGTCTATTATAGCCATCCTAGCCAGTGTGAAATGGTAGCTGTTTGTGGTTTTGACTTATGTTTCCCTCCCAGTTGGCTAATGATATTGAGCATCTTTTCAACACGCTGATTGGCTATCGTCTATCTTCTTCAGATAGTTGTCTATTCAGATCCTTTGCCTATTTTAAAATTGGGTTAGTTATCTTTTTATTATTGAGTTGTAATAATTCTTTATATATATTCTTGATACAAGTCCCTCATCAATAAGATACATGATTTGCAAACATTTTCTCCCATTTATGGTTATCTTTTTACTTTTTTGATGGTGTCCTTTGAAGCACAAAAGTTTTTAATTTTGATATGTCCAGTTTATGTATTTTTTCCTTTGTTGATTGTGCTTTTGGTGTCATATGTAAGACACCACTGTGAAATACAAGGTCACGAAAACTTATCCCTATATTTTCTTCTAAGGGTTTTATAATTTTAGCTCTTCCATTTAGATCTTTGGTCCATATTGAGTTAATTTTTGTATATGGTGTGAGGTTAGGGGTCCAATTTCATTCTTTCATGTGGCTCTTGATTTGCCCCAGCACCATTTGTTGAAAAGACTCTTCTCTTTCCCATTGAATGGTCCTGGCACCATTGTTAAAAATCAGTTGACCATAACTGTGAGAGTCATTTCTGATTTCTCAATCCTATTCCATTGATCTATATGTCTATCATTAGGCCAATAAAAATACCACCTACTCAGGATTGTCTTAATTACTGTAGCTTTGTAGTAAGTTTTAAAATTGGGAAGAGTGAGTCCTCTAATTATTTTTCTTTTCAAAATTGTTTTGGCTATTCTGGGTTCCTTGCATTTCCACATGAATTTTAGGAGTAGTTTATCAACTTCTGCAAAGAAGCCAGTGGAAATTTTTTTTTTTGAGACAGGGTCTCACTCTGTTGTCCAGGCTAGAGTGCAGTGGCATCATCACAGCTCACTGAAACCTCAAAATTCTGGGCTCAAGCAATCCTCCTGCCTCAGCCTCCCGAGTAGCTGGGATTACAGGTGTGTACCACCATTCCCAGCTAATTTTTCTTTTTCTTTTTTTTTTGTAGAGATAGTGTCTCTCTGTGTTGCTCAGGCTGGGCTGGTCTTGAACTCCAAGCCTCTTGCAATCTTCCCACCTTGGCCTCCCAAAATGCTAGGATTACAGATGTGAGCCACCATGCCTGGCGGAATTTTGATAGGGATTGCATTAAATCTGTGGATCAGTTTGGGGGAATATTGCCATCTTAACAATAATAGTCTTCCAATTCATAACTATGGGATGTCTTTCCATTTATTTAGATCTTCTTTAATTTCCTTCAACAATATTTTACAGTTTTAAATGCACAAATCTTGTACTTCTTATATTAAGTTTATTCCTATGTACGTTTTTTTTTTTTGATACTACTATAAGTGAAGTTATTTTCTAAATTTATTTTTGGACTTTTCATTGCTAGTGTACAGAAATACAATTAATTTTTGTTTGTAGGTCTTGTATCCTGAAATCTTGCTGAACTCATGTATTAGCTCTCATAGTCTTTTGTGTATGTGTGTGTGTGTGTGTGTATTTCTTAGAATTTCCTATGTAAAAGATTATCTGTCAATAGAGACAGTTTATTTCTTTCTTCCCTATCTGGATGGCTTTTGTTTCATTTTCTTGCCTAATTTCCCTGGCTAGCACCTCCAGCACGTTGAATAGAAGAAGCAAGAGCAGGCATCCTTGTCTTGCTCATGATCTTAGGGGGAAGCTTTCAGCCTTTTACCATTAGTTATGATGCTAGTTGTGCACTATTTAATTTTAAATTTTCTAGTAGCCACATTTTAAAAACTAAAAAAAAAGGTAAATTTAGTTTTACTAATATATTTCATTTAAACCAATATATCAAAAATATTATCATTACAACATGTAATTACTATAAAATTATTAATGAGATATTTTACTTTATTTGTATACTAGGCCTTTGAAATCTGGTATGTATTTTATACTTTCAGTGTATCTCAATTCAGAGTAGCTAAATTTCAAGTGCTGTTCACTGCTTGACAGCACAGATTGTATTGGATAGCACAGATCTAGAATATGCCTGGCTCAAAAAGTGATAGTTAGTATTTACTGAACACTTCCCATGGGCCAGGTACTCTTCTGAGCTTTTTAAGGTATTAACTAAATTAATCTTTACAACAACCGTATGAGGAAACTAAGGCATGGAGAGGTTATATTACTTGCCCAAAATTGCCCAGCTAGTGAGATTAGCAGACTGAGGAGTCCAACCTGGAAAATAAGACTCCAGAGCCTGAACTCTCTATTTTTAATAACAAATTTATTGAGATCTAATTCATTCATGTACCATATAATTCACCCATTTAAAGTATACAATTAGACAGTTTTTAGTATATTCACAGAGTTCTGCAACTATCACCACAATCAATTTTAGAACATTTTATCACTCCAGAAAGAAAGCCCATACCCATTAACAGTCACCCCCAATTCTCCCCAATCCCTCAGCCCTGGGAAACCACCTCTTTACTTTCTGTCTCTATAGATTTGTCTATTCTGGACATTTCATATAAATGGAATCATAATATGTGGTCCTTTGTGACTAGTTTCTCTCATTTAGCAGAGAGAGGTTCATCCATGTTGAACTTCATTTCCTTTCATTGTCAAATAATATTCCACTGTACAGATAGACCATATTTTGTTTATCCATTCATCAGTTTTTGGGTGTTTGGGTTGTTTCCATTTTTTCAGTATTATGCATGATGCTGCTATGATGATTCGTGAACAAGTTTTTGTATAGACATATGTTTTCATTTCTCTTGGATGTATACCACAGCGTGGAACTGCTGGATCATATGGTGACCGATTTTTAATAATTTGAGGAATTTCCAGACCATTTTCCAAAGTGGCTGCAGCATGTTACATTCTCACCGGCAGTGTATGAGGACTCCAATGTCTCCACCTCATCGTCAACACCTCTTATTGTCTCTCTGTTTATAGCCATCCTAATGGGTATGAGCTGGCCTCAGAGCTTAAACTTTTAACTATTATTCTACACAGGAGGCACTTAATATTTTTTGAATGGGTGAAAAAATAAACACATTTTGTTATTGTAAATTGTATGTTCTGAATAATGGAACAAAATGGCTCAAAGCTTGCCAACAAGGAGCTATAACAGAAGGGAAGGGTGTTTTTCTCTAAAATAGTGATCTCTGGCTATATCTGAGTCACCTGAGAGGTGTTTTAAAAGTGCATATTCCCAGGCCCCCATTTGGTAGGTAAGATGGGGTCTGAGAATCTGTATTTTTGTTTGTTTGTTTTTTAGAGATGGGGTCTTGCTATGTTGCCCAGGCTGGAGTGCAGTGGCTATGCACAGGTGAGATCCCACTACTGATCAGCATGGGAGTTTTGACCTGCTCCATTTCTGACTGGGGCCAGTTCACCCCTCCTTAGGCAAGCTGGTGTGCCCTCCCACCGGGAGGTCCCCCTGTTGATGCTGAACTTACAGCAGACACCTGCCTGGCATAGTGCACTATAGCCCGGAACTCCTAGGATCAAGGAATCCTCCTACCTCAGCCTCCCGAGGAGCTGCAGCTACAGAAACGTGTTACCATGCCTGGCTGGCAATCTGTATTTTTTTTAAAAAGCTTCTCCCGATGATTCTGACGTGTCGCCAGGTTTGGGACTGAGTAATCTGAAAGAGCATTTTAGAGTATAGTGCTTATATTTGTAACAAGCCAATCATGGGAATGCCTTAGAGAAAGGTAAGTTTCTGGGAAGGGCAGTGATGAGACCTGGCTGAATTTTGAAAGCTACGACCCTGCTTAGTGCTGTATTCCACACACTGGGGTAAAGAAGAAAAATAGTAAGACTCATTGAGAGCGTACCTTGTTCTGTCTAAATCTTTACATACAACACCTCATTTAATCTGAAGTGATGGGGAGGAGTGGGGAGGGGAGTCAAATAGGGGAAAAAGAAGTGGTCCTTTTTCTAATTTTTATTTTTTTATTGAGACAGGGTCTTATTCTGCTGCCCAGGCTGGAGGACAGTGGTGCAATCATAGCTCACTGCAGCCTTGAACTCCCAGGCTCAAGCGATCTTCCTGCCTCAGCCACCCACATAACTGGGACTACAGGTGTACACCACCATGCCCGGCTAATTTTTCTATTCTCTTGTAGAGATGGGGTCTTGATATGTTGCCCAGGCTGGTCTTGAACTCTTGGCCTCAAGTGATCCTCCTGCCTGGGCCTCCCAAAGTACTTGGATTACAAGCGTGAGCCACCATGCCCAGCCTAAGAAGTGGTTCTTTGTGGCAGGGCTTTGGACAGTGTGTAGGCCCCACAACTGATCCAACTTCTGCTGTATCAACAGACTCCTCTATCACCTGTGCCTTCGGTAGTCTGGGTGCTCATTTGCACACTTGCCTTGCTTGCCCCAGAATGCTCTTCCAGTCTCTCCAGAGCGACTCAGATACAGCAAATATTCCCTAGCACCTAAGGATCAGGAGTAGATTCTTTCTGGTACTATACCTCATTTAGATGCATTTTCAGATGAGGACACCAAAGCTCAGAGACATTAAATAACTTGCCTAAAATTGCATAGCAAATAAGTCATAAAGCCGAGGTTCAAACTTTATTTTTGACTCCCTGCTATGGTCTGAACGTTGGTGTCGCTCCAAAATCCATATGTTGAAAGTGAATCACCAATGTGATGGTATTAGGAGGTAGGGCTTTGGGAAGGTGATGAGGTCATGAGGGTGGAGCCTTCATGATGGGACTGGTGCTTTCATAAAAGAGGCCTGAGAGAGAGCCCCCCCGCACCGCCCCTTCCATCACGTGAGGACACAGCAAAAAGACAGCCATTTACATGCCAGGAAATGGGCCTCCACCAAACACGGAAACTGCCAGCACTTGATCTTAAACTCCCCAGCTTCCAGAACTGTGAGAAATAAATTTCTGTTTATAAGCTACCCAATCTGTGGTATTTGTTATGGCAGTCTGAACAGACTAAGATATCCCAATCTGGTGCTCCTTTCCTTATATTAGTGATTCCTAATTAAGGCAAAGCACAGGGCCCTTTGAGAGTCTGTCGAAAGCTGTGAATATCTTGCCCAAGTCGTGAGTGAACATCCTTGTGAGTGCGTGTGTTGGGCTCATACATGATGCTACAATTTTAGGGCAATGGTCAGACCCTGGTTAACATGTTCTGCCTTATTCACGATTTGAGGGACCCCTCGCAGGAGCAGCAGTTTCACAAAAAAAAAATACTAAAATCTCTCAAAGGCAAAGGCGACTTAGAAGAGCCGGTTTGTCACAGAGATGGGTCCCTGCTTCATAAGCCCAAGGGGACCCGGAAACCATCAAAAGCCGAGGCTGGGAAGCCTGGCTTCCTGCTTCTGGCCTCAATTCCCCACCACCATCACCACTGTGACCACTAAAAATAAGACCAAACCCAACACACACCCTCCCTAAGTCATTCTACTCGTGATTTATCTCCCTGCTTCCTGTTGATCTTGAAGGTTGTTTTATTTCACAGACTCTGACTTCTGTTCACAGCCCACCCGGCACTTCCCCAGCTTGAGAGGAAACAGCATTTAAAAGAGAAAGGCAGAGAGACTGTGGATGGCGGAAACGGCGGGGTACAGGGGGGCCCCTGTCCTGTCTCTTCTCATCCCCCCACCCCACCCACCAGTGCAGCTGCCCCAGGGAGCTCTAGCCTGACCCTGTCCAAACGCCGCCAGGCTAGCCCGGACAACCCGCCTGCTTGCAGCTTTTCACAAATGTACCCACTCTCCTGCCAGTGGCTCTGGGGGTATGGAAGGCACAATCTCTATCCAGAATTATTGAGACTCAGGGGGAGGCCTGAGTCACAGGACACAGGATCTTTGGGGACAGTTGATAAGAAATGCCCTTTGCCTCCCTCCATTCATCTCCTGGAAATCAATGGCCAGAGGCTCAGGTTTCTGGTTCTGTCCCCAAATGCTTCTTCCAGCCATAATTTCCATCCTTCCCAGGAGATCTCCCTGGAGCCCCTCGGTAAAACTTAAACCCATCCTCTCCTGAGCTCTTGGCCTCCCTTTGCAACGTTTGTATGTGTCTTCCTTGCTGTATTGTCGACCCTTGGAGGGGCATGGATGATCTCTTAATCACTCTTTCTAGAAATTACCACAACTAATATATGTTGACTGTGTGGGAATATCAGAAAATTCAGATAGCCTCCCCACTACCTCTCTCACAAAAAGGATAAAATTTATCCATGATGCCCCAGCTGGGACTGGTAACATTTTGGTGATTTTCCCATTTTCTTATGCAGATACACACACATTTAACAATGAAATCAAATACTCTATTTTGAGTCTGTTACTCCTGTTTTGCCTACTCAATCTTAAAACATTTTCATATCAACATTTTGTATCACTGAAAATCCCTGCAGAGTATTCTAACAGTTGTATCACAATTTTCTCAACTAACCACCTAATATTGAGCATTTAGGTTATATCCAATTTTTAACAGCTTTATTGAGATATAATTCACATACCAAAAAGTTCACTCTTTGAATGTACAATTTGGTGGTTTTTACTATATTCACAGAGTTCTGATACCATTGCTTCTATCCGATTTTAGAACAGTTTCATCACCCACAAAGAACCCCATGCCCATGTGGCACTTGTCATTTTCCAACACCCACGCCCCTGGAAACCTCTGATCTTCTTTCTGTGTTTATGGATTTTACTATTCTTGACATTTCATATAAATGAAATGATACAATATATGGCTTCTTTCACTTAGCATAATGTTTTCAAGGTTCACCATGTTGTAGCATATGCTAGTACTTCATTTCTTCGCATGGCCAAATAATATTCCATCGTGTGTATAGGCCACGTTTTGTTTATCCATTCATCAGTTGATGGACATTTGATTTGTTTCCACTTTTTGGCTATTATGAATAATGCTGCTATGAACATTTGTGTGAGAGTTTTTATGTGGACATGTTTTCATTTCTTTCGGGTATATACTGAGCAGAATTTCTGGGTCATATGGTAACTCTATGTTTAACTTTTTTTTTCCTTGTGGTATAATCAAAGCTTATATGTTCAACTTTTTGAAGAACTGCCAAACTCTTTTCCAACAGGTTTGTACCATTTTACATTCCCATTAGCAATGTATGAAGACTCAAATTTCTCCACATTCTTGTTAACAGTTATAATTGTCCACCAATTAATTTTTAATTCGATACAGCTTGCAGACATATCCCTTGATTATAGGAACCGTTAAATCTGTGTTTGTTGGACTGATCATGCACTTACCCCAAACAGAAACTTTTTGCATCTCCGAAATTCATCTACACATTCTGACCCCTAAAACACCAAACTAGATCCAGCCTCCACACTTGGAGTGGGGGAAGTCTTCATGGAGGAGGCGGCATCTGAGCTGGGAGCAGCTGTAACAGGAGAGCGTGGATTTGGGAGCATGATCGATCTAGGTTTGAATTCTGTTTAACCACTTGAGACTTGGTTTTATCACCTGTTAACTGGGGATGATAATAGTATCTGCCTCATGAGATAATGCAAATAAAATGCTTAGCACAGTGTTTGGCACGTAGCAGCAGGTCCCCTTCTGCCCCAGGGAAATGAGATGAACTGAGTAAGGACGTGTCAAGTGGAGGAAACAGCACGTGGGATGGCATAGGAGTGTGAAGGCAGGTGGCAGGAGTGAGGCCATTGGGTGGCAGGTGGCAACACAGCCAGGAGGCAGAGGGCCCAGGTGGCCAACGGATTCCTTGCCTGAGAAGGAAGTTGGCTTTCATCTGTTATAACTCATAGGTAACTAGGTGGGGAGTGGCAGGACCATGATTTGCATTTTATTTTTTTTAATTTCAGAATATTATGGGGGTACAAACACTTTGGTTACATATATTGCCTATGCACTGCCCAAGGCAGAGCTACAATCGTGAATATTCCCCAAACAGTGCGCCCGCACCCATTAGGTGTGAGTTTTCCCATCCTCTCCACCCCCCTCCCACCTGCCCGACCCCTGATGAATATTATTTCCACGTGTGCACATAAGTATTGCTCAGTTAGTACCAATTTGACGGTGAGTACCAGTGGTGCTTGTTTTTCCATTCCTGTGACACTTCGCTTTGAAGAATGGGCTATAATTTGCAATTTAAAGAGCTCCCTCTCTAGCAGCAGCGGGAGGCCGGACCTAAGGGGTGAGACAGAGGACTACTAAGGGGTCAATGAATTTATTGTTTAAATGAACTCAGGTGGGAAATGAGGGGCTTAGACTGGAGCTGTGACAGTGGGGATAAAAAGAGGTTTAGGAGGTAGTGTCAACGGGATAAGGTGGCCACGTGGCCTGTGAGTTACGGTCTGACTAGCTCCCTGAGTACCTGCTGGAGAGGCAGGGCAGGTGCTCTACAGCGCCCACCTTACTAAATCCTCACAGCAACTCCACAAGGAGGCACCCCTTTCCCAGTTACAGAGTAAGAAACTGAGGCTCAAAGAAAGTGACGTACTCAAAGTCATAAACAGCAGGGATAACATTTGAATCCAGGTTTGCCTGCTTGCTTTCATCTTGGAGTGTCTCTGGGAAGGACTTAGCTGCACAGGAAAGCCTGGGATAGATTTGGAAAGGGAGGGACAGCAGCCTTGGCTTGATTGGCAGGTCAGGGCTGAGGGGATCAGGCTGAGGCCTGGAAGTGTTCTCCAAAGAGCCAAGGCAGAAGCGTGGAAGGAAGGGAATTTGATCAACAAGAGTTGGATGTCTCTGACCCCTCTCTTCCTCAGCGTGAGGCACAGCCTCAGAAACAGAAGTAGGTTGAACAGAGACCATGACCCACAGCCAGACCCCGCTAGGGGTTAGGGTGGTACATGGGCCCAGGCAGAGAGCAGGCAGCTTCCTTCCTCCTTCCAAGCCCCACTGTATAGATCCTCCAGGTTTGGGGCCATGCTGGGGGGTCACAGTGCTGGTGGCTGAGACCAGGCTCTCCCAAGCAGCCTTGGGCCTCTCCCTAAGCTCTACTATCAACAGGGCTGTGGAGACCCCAGCCCCTTGCAGGAAAAATTACCATTCATACCATGTGGAGCCGTCTCAGGGCCTCCCTCACAGGAGCAGATGAGCTGAGAGGCAGTGCAGAGATGGTGTGAGATTCCCCCACAAGTTGGGGGCTTGCGACTCCCTTCCTGGTGCCTGGGGGAGGGGGCGCCAAGCCTCACACAGAAGGGGGAAGCTTCCATGTTCCCCCAGGCGAGACCTTCATGGCCCCTTCATGGCCCCTTCATGGCCCCTTCATGTGCACACTAGCCTTTGTCCACCAGGCCCTGCTCACTTACGGGGACGTGGCAGAGAGCCATCTGGTCTTCTCCCAAGACCCTCCACCCACCACCCCTCCTCATGCCTCAGCCAGCCTTATCCCAACGACCCCCCTTCTTCCCTGCCCAAAGTCTTTATCCGTGTTTACTCTCTGTCAATTAGGCAGCCTCAATACCCTGCACACGGAAAGCCAGCCAGCCAGACGTGGTAATCCCTCGGCCCCTCCCCATGTCTCCCTTTCCCTGTGGGTTGGGGGAGTGGGAAGGAGGAAGAAAGGCAGTCTTCCTCCAGAAAAGGTGGCCATGACGTGGCCTCTGCAGTCAGCTGTTTCTCTCTCCCTCGTGCCCTTCCCAGGCCAAGGCTGGAGCTCCCGGGGTGGAGGTCAGGGTAAGCAGGGGTGGTGGCACGCAGGTGCCCATGAGTGAGGCGGTATGTGGGGAGGTCAGAGGTGTGGGGTGTGGCTGTCATGGGACACATGTTCCCTGACTGACTCAGGGCCTGGCTCAGTTAACCTTTCTGGTTGGAAGTGTTCTAGGCTACTAGCTGGTGTGTCCAGCAACTCCTCCCCAAGTGAGGGCCGGGCTCAGCCACACCTCTCTGGCCATTCTGAGGCCTCCATCCATGCAGGATGAGGAGGGAGAGAAAGAACAAACATGGAAGAGGAAGGGGACGGGGAGAGGTGAGGTGCAGTGGGGCTGGGGACAGAGGGCAGTTCCCAGGAGGGGCCTCATGTGGCCTTCAGTGACATCGGGATGCCTGGAGCAGGCACTTGACTCACACGTGTTCCATCCCCAACATCAACCCTAAGAGGAAGATAATGCTCGTCCTCAGCTGAGAAAACTGAACTCAGAGAAAAAATTTGCCTGAGGTCCCTCAACTGGTCTGCGGCAGAGCTTCTGGCTCCAAAGTTCACATGCTTTCTTGTCTTCCCTGGCTCTGGAGTAGTTTGCCAGCCCGGACCACAGCCCAGTGCCTTCCCACCAGGCTGGGCTCTGCCTTCTCGCAGGACCCACGCAGTCTGATTCCAGGCACCTGACCTGTTCTGGAAAAGCCTGTCTCTCTGCAGGGATCACGTGAGCGGCCCTAACAGCTTCCCAGGGCTAGAGGGCCCAGCCTCCACCCCTGGGGAGGAGGGCAGGGCAGAGCAGAGGCACAGAAGAGCCACGAGCTGAGGGCCACACTCCCTGAAAAGGAGAGACACAGTGGCTGCAAGGGCCCAGGAGTTGGAGACGCCAGCCTTTGCACCCTGACCCCCTCACTGGTTTCCAGTTTGGGCAACTGTTTAGCCTCCATGTGCCTGTGGTTCCTCATTCCTAAGACTGGGTGGGTAACAATGGTCCTACCTCCCGGGGGTGTTCCAGGCGGACAACAGTCCAGGTAAGGCATCCACAGCCCTGCCTTAGACATGGCAGGTGCACCACATGTGCCAGTGGCGTTTATCACTCCCGTACTTTCTACCATTAGGCAGACCTCTCAGGGCCACGTGGCACTCTCTTGGGGTCTCAGGGCAATGAGGCTGACAGCCAAGGCAGAGGGCCATCAGGCAGATTTTCTCATCTGCACATAACGTGGACTGGCACTGACTCATGATGGGGAGTCACGCTACTTTGTTCATCTGTGTCAAATATCCTGGCGCTTTCCAAGTGAGGGATCGACTCTCATGACCAGCACAGGAAAAATTCAAGTCTAATTGCTGGCCTGAAAGCCAGGATGAAGGTCTGAGGGGAAGGTGAACAGCCAGTAGCCAGTTGTGGGCTTGTGCCCTCCCAGAGTCTCCCTGCATGCCAGTCAGCGGTGACTCTGACCCATCCCATAAAGGCCCTGCTTGGAGGGCAGCCTGCCCCATTCACATGCTGCTCCAGCCAGGGCAGGCCAAGACCTGGTCCTTCTATGTGAGCTGACAACTGGGTGCCCCGACTGCTGACAATCTCTCAACACTTGTTACTGCTGTCCTCAGAGAGGGCTTGAGCGCTGAGAGAAGGGTGGAGGACCACGTGGGCTGGGGTGGGCTGGGAGCTGCAAGGGGCTTCCCACACACAACCACAGCCAGAAAAGAACACCCTGCTGTTCGGCAGATCATCATCTTTGGCAACCAACGGATGCTAGAGGTCTCAATGCCTGCCCTCAACATATTTCACTGCAGTGTTCTTCCAGCCACAGACGGTGGACTTCCTAAAAGGAATCCCAGCAAGTTGATGTCCTTCATCCTTTCCACCTTGGTCAGGAGGTTCTGAAGTCTCTGACAGATGGGATTCCTGGCTAATGGCTCGGCTGACCTGCTTCTTACTCTAGCTGTGGTTCCTGCAACAGCACTGGTTCCTCAAACTTCCAACCCAAGGGAAAGTCTCTGTCCAAGGAAGTGTGCCTGAGGAGCTGAATGGCCAGTGGAGCAGAATTCCAGCCATTCTCCAGGTGTGAGCTCTCAGGAGGACAGTGTTGACCAGAGAATCCACCAGCAAAGTTTGTTTCCTGGGAGGACTGGCCCGGCCGACGCTGAGAAAGGAGAGGCGGGGTTCCCAGCACTTCCTCCATAGCCCCGGCCACTCCCCCTGTCACCCCAAAGAGCTGGTCCTGCCCTGCACCAGGCCCCCTCTTCCAGAGAGGCAGGGCAGCCAGCTACCTTCGGAGGAAAGCATCCGTGTGACCACTGATGGCAGGGGGAGCCGTGTGGGGAGAAATCTGTCTTTGGAAGAGGACAGAGTCTTGTGGGTGGTTCCCTGGCCTTATCAGGCCCTCGCAGTCCAGCATGGCACCAGGGCAGATGGGCTGTCCTGTCTCCACCCTGCTGGGCTTGGTTCAGTCCCCGGGAGAGGGCTTTGCCCTCACCCACCCCTGCACTCAGTGTCACCCTGCTCCACTGACCCCGCTGGCCTCCGGGCTGCAGCCAGTGCAACGGCAAGAGGAGCTGGCCGGCGTTCAAAGTCAGGGGTGAGGAGAGGCCCGGCCCAGCCTGGGCAAATGGCAGAAGGGAGGGAGGAGCGTCTGAAGGAAGTTAACACCCGTTCGATTCCAGAGCGTTTAGAAACAAATTAAACGGCTCTGTCAGAACCCATTTAACTTGGGGTATTAATCATATTTCTCCCTGGTGGCAAAATAGCCATGGCTCAGACAAGTCAAGGTAGCAAATACCTGAATGCTTTCCATTTCCATGGAGGTAGGGTGATGGCACAGTTGTGACCTCAGGCTGGTGTGTGTGTGACATGCTCCTCTAACACTACGTGACCTTGGACAAGCTACACCTCCTCAGAGTCTCACTTTCCTCATCATAAAGCTAAGAATATGTTTCTGTGAAATTCAACACAGTAACATATGTGAAGTACAGAGCCTACGATGGATGTAGAAGGTGCTCAGTAATTGCTCCCTCCTAAAAACCCACCTTTCCTTCATTTCTCATTGTCTTTACACTGAGAAAATTGAGATTAATTTGAGATTAATCAACTAATTTATCGTTTATTATAACCTGTAGTGGTTTTACAATATGACCGCAGATTCCTGGCTACTTCTCTCTTCCAAAGGTGGAACCTGATGCCCCTCCCCTTGAATACCTTCAGGACTTAGTAACTTGCTTCTAATGACCAGGATGTGGTGGATGTGAAGGTGTGTGTCTTCTGAGGCAAGGTCATGAAAGGCATTGTGGTTTCCGCTTTGTTCTCTCTTGGGTTGTCTGCTCAGGGGCCACGTCATGAGGACACACAAGCAGCCTCCAAGGGAGGCCTGCACAGGGAGCCTCCAAGGTCTCCCGCCAACAGCCAGCACCAACTTGCCAATCATCTTGGAAGATCCTCCAGCCCCGGTCAAGCTTTCAGATGACCGCAGCTCTGGTCGTCATCTTAACTGCAACCTCTTGAATACTCTGAGCCAGAATGTTCCTGAATTTCTGACCCAAAGAAACTGTGAGATATATTAAATGTATATTGTTGCTTTAAGCTTCTACATTTTGGAGTGATTCATTACAGAGCAACAGAAATCTAACACATACCCCGCTGCCTTCCCAAAAGGTTTTGAAACTGCGTGTAGGTAAAGGCACAGCTGTAACTACATGGAAAGCTATTAGAAGAAGATTTGAAAGACGAGAGGGAAGTCATAAAGGAAGGAGTCTGACTGTACCAGAAAACCTGGCTGAAGATAAAACATGGCTCAAGGCTCCCTGCAAGCCAGGGCAAAAATGGAAACTTCCTGTGTTACTAAAACTTGGGGTTTTTTTGGTGGTGGTGGTAGCTCTGAATGAGGATATACATTTGACATGTGAACTTTTAGATAAATAGCATCATGCCATATGGTCGGTGGCATCTGGCAGACATTCTACCTACTGTAAATTAGACTACATGTTCAAAATAGTAAACACGGCAGGGTGTATAGTTCACTTAATGTTGTACCTTCTGACCATTTTCAGGGACTCCTGGCATCACAAAAATAGAAAAAATATACGTACACACTGTATTTAAAAAATTAAACTTTAACATATGTATTAGATTAAAAAAGTATAAAAAGGGTTTATAGTGAAAAGTCTCCATGCCACCCCACCCCCCCCACAGGCCAGGTCCCTTCCCGGGGACAATGCTGTGTGACTGATTTCTGGTTTAAACTTCTAGGGATATTTTATACATATACAAGTAACATAAATTGTTTTCCCCCTTCATTACACAAATGGTAGCATACTATAGACATTGTTCTGCACTGTGCTTTTTATTATGCAATATTGATGTCTTAAGATAACATCTTTCCTTGGTTACCACAATTTTTGATTTTCTGAGTTTCTAATACTTCATTGTTCAACATTTGAAAATATAAAAAGTCGAGAAAATAAAAAGCACTTGTAATCCCACCACCAAGAAATCACCACTGTTAAATCCATGCTGTTTGAGTGTGTTCTTTCCTATCTTGCCCTTATGACTATGAATGTGTGCACTGTGTTAATTTTCAACACAGAATTGGCACCAAATGGTAGAAAGAATTTTACATTCTGGCTTTTTTCCTCATATACTTTTACATACTTTCCCCCACCCCCTAACCATTATATTGTGCGTAGATGCTGGTTTTTCTTAAGAAGTATATTTATTTTCTTAATGTTCGGCCAGCCTGGAAGTGACATGAAACTGCCTTTTATGGGTCTGCTCCAGACAGCTATGAGAACAGCTTAAACTAACCTCTGTCATTAGAGTATTCCCAAGACGGAAAACTGAAATTATGAAGCATCGTTTAAGCTTGTTCATAAAAGACTTTCTTAGATTCCCAAGATGAAACAGTTGGGGGGAAAAAGCCTGCAGATGACCAACTCCCTGTGCGATGGCACTTGGCTTTCAGGGGCAAACAGAGCGGGAAAACGTAGTCCTTTCCAACAAGAGCCCAAAAGGTGGTTGTTGCTTCCACTGAACGCGTCTTAGAGCCACAGTGGCTTGTGTGCCATATTTCTACAGGATTCTCTGGGAAGCTGCCGTAGGTCTAGGCATTCTCAGTGATATTGAGGGTGCTGCTCTGGCGTATCCTTGCCTGTGAGGGATCAGCACAAAAATTTGCTCATCCATCACCTTCCCAGGGCACAAACCATACTTCCCAACAAGGTTTCTTACTGGAAAAGGGCACATTACATAGTTATCTGTTCATTACACGTCCTCCACCCTCCTCTTCCAAAGACTGGAAACCTGGTCACAGTTGTGCAAAGACTCCTAGGAAGGAAAAGAATGACATCATTTCAGATGGGTAAGAGAGAGAGAGACTAGCAGTAGTTTGAGCTTTCTCTTAATGTGCATTCTTTAAGCAGGCCAAGGAGACCAAAGAGGTAATACTAACATTAATTGAGGGCTTACTGATACTGGGCTCCGTGCCAAGTTTTGTGTTTGTTATAATCTCACTTAATTCTTAATAACTATCCTAAGAGGTTAGTACAATTATTATACCCATTTTATAGAAAAATGAAGCGCTAGGAATCAAACTCAGGTCTTTATGACTCCAGAGCATAAGCTCTTAACTGTTAGACTCCAATGCTTTATTACTGGACAAGGAAAAAAAGGGCCATCACAATTTCAGATATGGAAATTTCAGGGTTTTATTGGTATAATTGCTTAATAATATATAACATATTATGTGCCATAGAGTATTCTATCATCAGTTTGAGTGGAAAACATGAACCCAGTATAACGTAATGGTTTATTTAACTATGTCTGCTGTCCCCAGAGATCCAAGTCAAATTAAGATGATGAATAAAACAGTAGTTTATTTTTGGGATTAAAAGATGGTAGAAGAATAAACTCTCAAGTTTGAAAGCTTAGGTTTGAACCCCAGCTTTGGCACTTACTAATTGTGTGACCTTGAATAACTTCTCTAAGCTTTAGTTTCTTCATCTGTGAAATGGGATGGTAATGATCTACCTCAGAGGTTTGTTGTATTAAATTAATGCATCCATTTAAAGTACTTGGTGCTCAGTAAGGTCCAGCTATTACATTTTCCCCACAGTTATAATGTGTCAGCAACCTCTATCCATGACAGCAGCCTTCAGTTAAATAAACAACTACTGAAGATCCAATAGGCAATATGTGAATTTAAAAACCACAGTGCTGATCAGGATGTAGTAACCCTATCACTGTTCATTTTATTAGCATACCTGTAGTAGGGTTTGCTAAGAAAAGACCAGCATCCAGTCTTCTACCTTTTGCACATCCCCAAAGTTGTCCCTGGCTACCTAACCCAAGCTACATTGTATGCTTGCTCAGGAAGCCCCTCTCTCCTCGGAATTAGTGAATGCCAGTGGGGCTGCCCAGGCAATTTGCCCTGGGTAAACTCCTTCTCACCTAGAAGCCACTTTAGCCATGAGAGAGACAGGTTGGGGAAGTCTTCTCTGACACTGCTGCAAGTTCTCATACCTGATTTTTTTACCGGCTGGCAAGAAGGCTGCATACAGTGAACAACCTGGCATAACAGTGAGACACAGACTTCAGAGTTTGAATCCTGGATCTACTACTTACTGGGTGGTGAAATGAGGCAAGTTCCTTAGCCTGTCTCTAAACCTGTTTCCCTTCAGTGGAAATAACCCCACAGTGCAGGATCGAGGGTTAAATGAGATAATGTAAGGAAAGCGTGTAGTACTACGATACCTACCTGTGTAGACGCTTATAAATGGTAGCTATTATTATTTGCCTTATAGATCAGACTAATGGCTCTAGGTAGAATTTTCACCCTAAGCCTGGCTTGCACCATTTAAGACATGTAAGAACATCTTTTTGCCATGTACATGTTCTTAACATGTTATTAACATGAACAGTATTGTCCATCATGAGCAACAAAAATGCAGAATCTATTTTTGGCCAAGCATGGTAAAGGACAAAAGGACGAACAAGGTACAGTCCCTGCTTTCCCAGAGCTCACAGTCTCGTAGGGGAGACAGATACCTAATCAATAATGTTAATTTAAGACAGGCTAAGCATGATCCTGCAGTGCTATTGGAGTTTGGCAAAGGAAGAGGTTATTTTGATGAAAGGAGACATCCTCCAGCAGGGGGGCCAGATGGAGAAGGGTGCCTGGAGGGCTAGGAAGGCACCCGGGAGGGTGCAACCTCCTGCCGGGCACCCAGGTTAGGGCAGATAAGTGGAAAAGAGGCCCTGCTTGCCAAGGGGCAGGGTCGGGTGCTTTGTGGACAACCGCAGGAGTAGAGGACTGGAGTCCAGCACGTTCCTGGGTGCCCCAGGTGATAGCAGATCCGAGCTCCTCTCGAGCAGCAGGCTGGAGGAGTGAACTGAGAGGTTATCACGTAGAAAAGTGTGGCGAGACAAATCAGAGAGGC
The DNA here is from genome assembly GCA_023783475.1 of Daubentonia madagascariensis. Lineage (NCBI taxonomy): Eukaryota > Metazoa > Chordata > Mammalia > Primates > Daubentoniidae > Daubentonia > Daubentonia madagascariensis. The sequence goes on along the minus strand of JAKFHU010002573.1, from coordinate 17,408,108 downwards.
CCCCGACTCACTGGCAAAAGGCTATTGCCACAAGTGGAGGATTATGCAGGACAAGCTATCTGGCATCGAGGCTGTTTTGCTGGTATAAAAATCATAGCTGCTTTTCTTACAGGAGGTGGAAACTCAGACCACTCTCCTTGATATCCTTCTATCCAATTAGTGCTCTTGGGGACCATCTTATAGTAATGCCCTGGAAGGGGTGGGGGTGGGGCAGAACCATCGTTAGAGCTAAATTTTTCTATGGTGACACTGCCTCCCGATAGGGAAAATTAGTTTGCACAGAGTGTTTCGGTAGCACTTGGCCCTTCTAGGTAGTCCTAGGTAGGGTTTGGTGTAAAATATTAATCACCCCTTCCTGCTGCTCTACAGCACTCTTACATGGCTATGTCTTGTTATCACACAGCTGCTTCCATGGTGACAACCAGGTCAGGCCCCTTCCCCTGTCTCTGCAGCATCCCTCTCCCCAACAGCTAGGGCCATGTGACAGGCTCACCTGGCTGCGGCGTCCAGGACTAGTCCTAATGAGGCCGGAGGAACCGAGGTAGCTCTAGCTCCTGGCTCTGGGATCCACTCCGCCTCAAGCCAAGCCTGTCAACAGTCATTACCTTGTCTTGGCTTTCAGCACTGCCTGGTTCCTGGGATTCTGAGCAGTATTGTGAACCTCAGCTCTGATAACAGGATCCCCATCTGTCATTTTGCTTACATCTGAGTTCCTGTCTTGAACTGCTAACTATACTCAGGCCCCTTAAGTCTGAAGTCCTGCCTTGATCTTGCCATTACCCCACAGGAAGGGGAGGAAGCGCTGCTCTTGAAGCATAGCCTGTGGCTGGGGCTCCTACACATGCTACGGGACTTCTGCAGTCCTCTATCTTGCTCCAGATGCCTGAATGGGACGTACACTGCCCTGATGCAGACCACTTTACCAGACTGTGCTTTTGGTTGACTGCCACGTCCTCCAGGTTCCATGTTTCAGCTGCTGGGCTGGACTTCCTATGAGCTCTCCAGCTCGAGCTGTTCTCCCAGTGCCTGACTTTGCTCAGTGAGTGGGTAGAATTCCAGCGCTTGCCCCACCCAGTCTGCCCTGTTCCTCTGCAGCTAATTAAGCCATGCTCAGCTTGACTTTGGCAAGTATATGTACATGTACTCTTGCTCAATATTAACCTAAAGGTCAAAATGGAGGCACAAGACCATACCTATACACAAAATAATGTCATATACAGGGTTCTAAAGTATAAAACTCGAAAAATATTTTAAGAACAAAACATCTCAATTACTACACGATATATTTTAAACTAAATAATTTAAAAGGCTTAACACACCCAAACATCCGGGTGCAGTGGGAACCTCACCCCGCCCTCCACCTCCCACTGTGGACCAGTAGATAATATTTGGGATACATTCTTGGTAGTCTTAGTAGCCTCAAATGACCTTTATTTCAGTTGAAACAATTGAAGCCAACATTTCCAAAATAGAAATCAAGTAGGAAGTAATGTTTAACCTTGTTAGTCCAGTAAACACCTTTGGAAGAGTTTGCCCGTGCCTGCCAACAAGTTGGCTGTATCTACATGTTCTCTCATAAAACTGAGGAGGTCATCTATTCTGAAGTCAAAATCTATCAAACCAGTCACCACTGAAATCCAACCTTTCGAGAGCATTACTCAACAGGAAAGGGGTGAATTATAGAGCACAACAACTACTTCCCTCCATAGCTTCTGCTTAGTGAGAATCTTCAGAAGCTACCGCTTTTAGAAAAAACAATTTGTTTAGATTCTGATTGTCTATGAAAGAAAATGCCCTTACTTTAACTAAGGACAGAACACTTACCTGGCAAACCATCTAAATGGGTCTAGCAGCCCCTGTAGCTCCAGGGTCCAGGTTAAGATTGTCACTACTTTCTTTTTTCAAACAGAAAAGATGAGTCAAGAGTATCAGAGGGAAAGCCACAGAAGAGTCTGCCTCTTAACTACTGCATTTTACAACTACACCACTTCCTTATTTCCACCCCCAGCTGTTAGGATATCTGTTATAATACTTTGGAAAATCCAAGTTTTTTTTTTTTTTTTTAAAGTTCAAGTCCAAATATCAACCTGAAGGGATATTGTTTCGTGTAAGAAGTCCAATTAGTGAACACTCCAAAGTGATCTTTCTACAGGGCTCACATATTTACTGGCTTTTTGAGGGATGGAGTCTAATATAAATAGACAAACAATGAAGAAAAATCTTGTCTATAAGTCCTTTCATCTGGTGCTACAAGTTTGTACTACATATTTATTTGCCATTTCAAAAACATTAAAAAAAATTAGAATGATTTCTTAGAAATTTAATATTCATTAGTGCATAATGAATTAAATTAGATTAATAAAATCAATGCTATGATTTTAAGGCATGGAGTTTAGCAAGGAATTAGTATTTTGCCTAGTGATAGGAGTTATCTGGAACTGAAAATAAGGGATTTTCTTACCATCATAAGCAAAGTCAAGGTTGGCCCTGGAGAATGACAAAACCTAAAGGTAGTTTGTGAAGAATAAAATCTAGAAACAAAAGCTCTGGCTTAATCAACAACCTTCACCACAGCTTCAGTACCAAGACTTACCCAACCAGAAATTATATAGGCCTTAAAAATAATTGTGGGCCAGGCCTACCGCAAGAGCGAGTGTGAGGAAGGCCGCAAATCCTGTTTCAGGGCATCTCTGAGCCCACTGAGTAGACACTATGAGCAAGGCTCGCCCTCCCGAGTTGGAAAAATTTATGGTCAAGAAATTACCATTGAAATTAAATGGTGGCAGATATGTCCAAGGAATAATGTGGGTATCATTCCTTTATGAATCTTGTGATAGATGAATGTTTGGAGATGGCAACTAGTGGGTCACAGAATATTGGAATGGTGGTAACATGGGAAAATAGTATCACCATGTTAGAAGCCTTGGGACAAGTATAAATGATGGCTGTTCAGCAGAGAAATCCATGTCCTCTCCCCAAAGGGCTTGTTTTACTATGATATGAAAATCAGGTCATGTATTTTCATTAATAAACTTAAGTAAAAAGAAATAATTGTGGACTGGATATATATCCAACTCTATTTTTTTGCTAGATAAAACATACAACTTTTTGTTACATAAGGAATATCAAATGTGCCAATTTAGGCATAAATGGCATTTAAAATATAGATTCCAACAGTAATTATCATCCTTATATGTACTGAAACATCACTATGTATTCCATGAATATGTATGTTGTCAATTAAAAAAAATTAAAAAACCAACATCTTGTGTACCTTCAGAGAATACTCAAAAGACTCACAGAGCACCTAACAACTTAAAATTTTAGGAAGAACAATTATTGATAAATTATATACAGGCTTGGTCTTGCAATGTGTTTCTCTAAACCAGTCCCACAATAAGGTTCTTAACATCAATTTGCAGGAAATCTTAGAAAATGTATATTTACCTATTCCTAGGTTATGATCCAATGGGTTTCCAAGGGAAAGTGTGGTATAGTAGAAAGCATGAAATGCAGACTTTGAAGACCTTTGCTTGACTCCTGGCTTAGCCCCCTGTGAGCTGTATCATGTTAGGAAAACAACCTCTCTGAAGGACAGATTCTTCATTAAGTCAGAACAAGATAACTCAGCTGTAAGGAACAAATGAACTAATTTGGTATTTATAAACTTTCCTCAACTTAAAATTGCACCTAGTAATGCATAATCGAAATAGAGTTCCAAATCCAAGCTCGAAGACATTTTGAAGAAGTTCCCTCAATTAACTAAAAACTAAATTTGGACTTGGACCCAGCATTGCCCCCTACTGGTCATATCTTAGAAATAAAACCCTTTGAAAACAGTTTGCAAATTCAGTTTTTTTCTATCAAAAGTTCCCCAAAAGGCTTATTCTTGTTCTTATCTCAAGTATATACATTAGGTTTTTCTCCAAGAAATGCCATCTCTAATTACATTCATTTAAATAAAATTATAAGTAGATACAGTATTATTTCTGATCTTTAAGATGACTTTTAGAATTAGACTAAGCCATCTTTTCAGGTTTTTAAAACTCTTTCCTTAGAATGTCTTTCCTGCTTCCAATATTGGAAATCAAAAAGAAGACAAAAAAGAAAAGACAAAGGGCTTCCTCCAAAGGCTTTGTTGCATCTTAAGCAAAGGGGTATCTAGATACCTTGCCTTCCAGGTGTCATGTTGAAGATTCAAGAGCTGGTTCTTTACCCTAAAGGATGCCATCACCACAGGTCATTCCATCAACTTCTTCATTCTTGTAGTGATCTTTTGGGGGAAAAAAGTCTTCCAAATCAAAAATCAATGTTTTATACCAAATCTACAACATGAGTTCACCATGGCTGGACTTATAGTCCAAACTTACGGAACTGCCTCTCTCTATAAAACCACAAAAATGTACAGTGGAGCCACAGTGGGTATGGCACACCGATGGCGCTAGTAACTTCAGAAGTCATGGACTCTCTATGGGTGAAATTCCGCCGCCTCCATTTCATCTTCTACAAGCCTTAGTTTCATTATCCACAAAATGGAGATAATATCATCTACTCTGCTGGGATGCCGGGAAGGCCAAATGAGGTAATATATGAAAAGCACTTAGCATAATCTTTGGCGCACAGAAGGCATCAAAAAGAGATTAGGTATTATCAATTAGCTCCTCAGCCAAAAAAAAAAGTCAATTATTGAAGGAGGCATTATATCACCAACCACAGGCACGAAAACTCCTCTGAGGAGTTACTTCCCACAGCTTCTCTCTGAGACCACACCTCAAAAACTCTCGACGTGTTCTCCGCAGGCGTAAAGCCATTGCAGGTGGTATCTGTGGTGGGACCTGCTAAGACAACAAAGTCGAGAACAGGCTAGTGAGGAGAACTATCAACAACAAAGGAAACGTCTTCTCTTCTAAGTTCTGAGTATTTCACAACAAACATGGTGCTTACAGACTGAGAGAGAGGGAAGTTGAGCGCAGGGACGGGAAACATTGCATTGCTAGGTCTATTACACCCTCTAGTGGCCACAAAGAAGACTGTTCTTTTTAAAATCCCAGTTTGGCCAAGATTGCAGCTTGGATATGGGTATATATCAGCCCTGAGTTTAAAAAATAATCAGTTTGCCTTTATGTGTTTTCTGTGTTTAAAAAAAAAAAGGCTAATGTTAAGGGAAACCAATGCTGTCACAATTTTATCCATTCAGTTCTATTTCTCTATTCCTGGCTGAATGAAAATATTGATCAACACAGCAAAGGCAAAGGTCATTACCTTTCATGCTGTATTGACTCTAGTGAGAACTGAAGATAATCGTCTTTGCTGTTTTATGAAAGAGTATTTTGAAATGAGCATCTTTCTAAAACAGCAATTTTTCGCCACAAAGCAAGGTAATAATTAAATATGCCCAATACTATGAATCTATTCTTCTCTGCCCAAACCCTTCATTTTTATAATGGGTAATTATAGTAAAAACTTCGATTGACCAGAACCCCCAATTAGCATTTCTTCCTCTTGTACTCTAGTTTTAGGACAAAGTGGAAAAATAATCACAATAAATTATTCATGTGAGGGATTTAGTTTGAAAATCTCCTAGGATGGTTATTCTATGATTCATACCATGATTAATATATTGAAAATACATAATATTAACTGGACCAAGAACAGGAAGGGAATAAAATTTTCAAAAAATGTTAATGTGGTGAAATTGTGAACTATTTTCTATTCTTTCTGCTATTTACTGTTACATTGTTATTTGTAAAACAAAAAGAGAGGGGAAATATCCTACAAAATCTTCTATTTTTCCACATTGATAGATCTGAGTAGAATCGAGACTATCAAAATCTGAAGGCCACCATACTTTATCAAGATAAAAAATAGGTCTCTTAGGGAATATCTCCTCTAATATGAGCTGAAACAAGAAAGTTTATATATATATAATTTTCAACTAATTTGAAAATATATTTATCAGGACATTCCTTATTCAGAAGAATTCATCTTATGGCAAAATTTCACTGAAGTATAAAACTCAACAGACCACAAAATGGTCTATTGAGTAATAGGCTAAGTAACCATCCCTGAATGAAAACCTCATGATACCAAATCCATATATTTAAAATACTGTTTATTTGTGATTTAACATTAATTAGCATTACATCTAAGAGCAATATCAGATAACATTTATACATTTTTCCACAGGACACAGAGGTTCATTGGCTCATTCTTTATGCCAAAGCAAGTAAATAGAGGCATTAGCAAAAGGTGCAATAGTTCACTGTTGCGTTTAAAAAATATTTATGCACATTGCATTCATTTAGATATATATATTTTTAAAAAGTTATGGAAAAGCATAGTTCACAGGTTACTGTTTCTACATACATTGTAATACAACATAAATGATGTAGAACATAAAAAAAAATTCTCAAATACAGAGTTAAGCAACTGAACGTTTCCACTAAGAGATTAAAACACTAATTCCAGTAGTTAGAGATCTAGAATGACATTTCCAGGCTCCGTTTCAACTTTGCATTGTCATACACACAGTCAAACAGAACCAGCCCCAGAACACACTGTAATCAATGTAATTGTTGCATGCCAACTTGCCCTCCAGAAACACTCTGGATTATTTTTCTCCACGGATCATTTTGGATTATTGATTTTACATTGATTTATGCCATCACTTGGGTGAAGAGGAAAAAGCCTAGATTATGCCTAGGTTTAAATTTGTATTTACATTAGAAAGAAAATTAACTGAAAAGATTTTTTTTAAATCTGTCAAAATGAAGAAGTGGTAGTTTTCTCATTGGTAGGATTAGACCTACTGATTTCTTCTAGTGCTGCCCTCTAAAGATGAACAAGGTAGAAGGAAATGACCTTTTAAAAACTCAAATATCAACCAAGAAAAGTCATTGATTCTGGCAGAAAAAGAATTTTAGAAATTTGGGACATGTTCCGAATAAATCACACGATATCCTATTGTGAGTATGAGTTGGAATCAAACCAGAATTCTTCTTTTCACATCCTACCTTTCGTTCCCTTTTCACTTTCCCCTTCACTCTTTTTCATTTGGTCACCTTATGAGAGTTTCTTTATTCATTAGTAATACTAAGAGAAAAATAAAATATAAGATTCAAATACGAATCTAGATGTACCTTTATATGCTCTAATCCCCTTTTGATACCAAGTCCCTGGATTCTTGAATTATATTTAAGCATACTCAGTACCCAGCAGCCTTAAATATGCTCTTCTGTTAGATGACTGGTTAATGTGCTTAGGACACTTTTATACTGAATGGTATACAAACATCTTTACATACAAAAATTGTTTTTGCCAGACTTAAACTAAATAACCCATGTTACGTGTACAAAATCCCCTTTGTTGAAAAATAAGGGGCTTTCTAAACTAATTAAAAAAAGGAAGTTTTCAAAAATTATAGTTTACTAAAACGACTTTTTTGGCAAACAAGGTTACTTCAGGTGAGGAAATTTTATACTGTGAATAAAATCCCAAACGAATCTTTTCTTAAAACTTTAAAAAAAAATTATGTGCCAGTGTATACTAATGCTATAGATTCTTGTCTTAGAAGCTTTTAAAGCATTCTGTTAATGCCCATTGAAACAATGGGGACCCAAAAGATACAGTCAAAAATTATGATAAAAAATTATAATCTGATTACCAAGTGAAACAGGTGTTGAGAAATAAAAATTCTCACTTGTTCACTGGCAATTTCTTCCCAACAGATATTAAGGACAAAGCCTGAAGTGATTCAGACACGTATCTGTTTGTGGTGACTATGAGGGCAGAGCTAATTAAAAGTAGCAACTGTTTAAAAATTCAAAGTCACGTTTTGTACATATAAAATGAGAGATGAATTTGAAAGTTTTTTTCATATGTTTTTCTTTTAGTAAAACCTCTTTCCAGTTCACTACATACCCCCAATCTGATCTACCACTGCATATTAATAATCAACTTAAATGTGGTATTTAAATGTGCAATGTCACATTGTAATAATAGTAATTATAAAAAGACTTTATTTAGGCTTCAACTTTCTCCTTTTTCTTGTTTTTTTTCAGAAAAGAGGGAGTGCGGAACTTCTTCTTTTTCTTGGATGGTGATTTGGAAGGTGAGCCTTCAGGTGACAGGACTTCTTCAATTTTTTCTGGAGACTTAATGGTAATCTCGATGTTTTCTATGGTCGTGCTTGTAGTTAACCTACTCACTCGCTTAGCTAGCTCATCTTCAACATCATGCATATCATCTTTGCCATTTACTACCATGACAGGCACTTCCATGGAGATGAAGCTCTTGGAAAACAGCTCATGATTTTCTACAAAAGGGGAGGGTTTTTTTTTTTTAGTTATTTTACATAGTTAACATTTTTGCTTTATTTTACAGAACTGAAATGTTTTAGCAATGTACTAAGGCATAACTTTAATTCCAATGAAGATAGATCATTATTTTAATAAACTATGGATCTATTATCATGAAGCTAATTTTCTTAAATGATATATAGGGGAAGGGAACAAAATTGTTAAACAGTGAAAGCTAGATAATTCCAGTTTGATGACATGACAGTTTCACTGTAAATCAAGTCAGTATTTATGAAAAAGACAACATATTTTTCTTTAGTTTTGGGGTCATTTGGCAATCAAAACTGAAAAGGATTTCATGCTGCTGATTGGAAGATGCATGACAAATCAATTTTAATTCCACAAATTCTTAAGAGCTATGGGTTGCCAAAACGCAGCTTTTTTTTTTTTTTTTAAAAGACAGGGTCTCACTCTGTCACCCAGCATGGAGTGCAGTGGCACAATCATAGCTCATTGTGGCCTCAAACTCCTTGGCTAAAGTGATCCTCCCATCTTCCCACTTCAGCCCACCAAGTAGCTGGGACTACAGGCATGAGCCACCATGCCTGGCTAATTCTTTTATTTTTTGTAGAGACAGGGTCTCGCTACATTGCCCAGGTTGGTCTCGAACTCCTGGCCTCAAGTGATGCTCCTACGTCCACTTCCCAAAGTGCTGGGATTACAGGTATGAGCCACTGTGCCTGGCCAAAACCCAGAATAAGGTAAATCAATATAAACGATGAGCAAAAGTAGCACATTTAATAATATAAATTATTGGTAGATTTAAGAAAAACCCATGGCAAACTTACTCTGATCAGGTGTTCAATTTCCTTACATGAAAACAAATGACAGAGGGACAGACTCAAGACTGACTCAGTGAATGCTATGGGAAATTACATTGAATACCTTCCAATTTTTCAGGGACATTTTGCGGTGACTGAGTTTGAGACTGAATTTGTGAAACAGATGAAGCGTCATCTGAGAGTAATTCCTGCTCAGCATCTGTTGGATAAGAGTTTAGTTAAAAGCCATGCAAAACAAAACATAGAAGCATAAGATTTTAGGGAGGTTAGTGCATACATCAGATGCCTGCATACACAGAGATGATAAATTCTTCAGCAATGAGTTGGGCATGCTAATGGTTATCCCAAATATCAATAATTACGTATTGAGAGGAAGTTAATGTGTTAAAATTTCTGGCTGCTAATAGTAACTTTACGTACAGGGTTACAAAGGAAGCATAGCTACTGGCAGCCGAGGCAAATAATATGTATGCATTTAGCTTTTGCTAGTGTTAGAAAACCAAAATACACTGAGCAGCCAGATGAAAACAATATGAAGCCTCACCAACGATGCTACCTTAATGAGGCAAAATGCTTCACTGGATTTTTGAAAAATATCCAATTAGTGATTCTGTCAGAGCAATAGTACTGAGCTAATTCAGCAGGTCATAAGGAATGTGGAAGAAACTATAAAGTTATATATAAAAAGTTCTAGAGAGCAATATTTGTTACCTGGCATCTTTAGGCTTTCAAAAAATAAGAGAATAAGAGGGATATTTTACAAAACATTAAAAAAAGAGAAAGCTGCCAACCTTATGTTAGAATAAACAAATTCAACAATACCACTTAGAACATTTAGTGTAATTACATTAATGAGTCAGGATGACTCCCTTTTGTGACAAAGGCACTAACACACTAATAAAAACTGTTCCTTGGATGATCAATATGTCATTTGTTCTTCCTGTGTGATATCTAACATGGCAACAGTTCTTTAACTGCTGGCTTGTTTTGCTTTGGGTAAAAATTTCAACTGTATACTGTGGATGCTCTAAAGCAGAAGCTTTTACCTTCTTTTGAGGTCCCAGACTTCTTATCCCTACCCTGAACCCCCTGTTCCCCAAATGTATATTGTGTACAATTAAGCATGTATTTTTCAGGTGGCTCATGGACTGTCTGAAGCTTATCCAAAGACCCAAGATTGAGAACCCCTGTTAAAAAGAATCTTATTCTTGAGAGAAAGGGAGCTAGTAATCAATTTGCTAGAATGTTTTCATTAACAATCCTTAAATATAATTCTAACAATCTACTTACTAAGGGTTCCAAAGTCAAAAAAATTCAATCTGAGTACCCATGTGCTTAAGGAAGGATACATCAAAATTCTAGCAGTTTTAAATTTTGATTTTGAAGTGACAATATTGGCACCCTGAGACACCCAGGAACAGATTTTACAAAGCAATAAAACCATAAACTTGTGAATCTATAATTACCTCAAAATAAGATTTGAAAAGCCACGTACTATGAAATGTTGTATCTATTAATACATCTACTTTGGCTTGTAATTCTTTACTCATCTGGGGAATTCACTTTATAGAAGATTTTACTATAAAATAGCTAGCACTGAGATTCCTTACTGAGGAAGAACAGCTTTCTCTACATGTTAAGATACATGGTCTACATTAGTTCTGTGCATTTCAGCCCCACATGTACTCAAGTGAAGGACTGGGATAGAGGAAATAGAACAATTGATCAAAAAAGAAACATTTTTAAAAATTTTTTTAAATTTTTAAAAATTAAAAAAAAAACATTGACTGCCTTCTATCATCCCACTTGAGGTGTTATCAGTGCAATTATCCTAGACTTAACATAAAAATTAACTAACCTTCCAGGCCTTGTTGTTTACGTTCAATTGTCTTCTTATACTCTTCCAGTTCTCCTTCTGTGAGATGACTGAATGGGTTAGGAGGAGCTGGTGGACCATGATCATCATCTTCAAATTGCATGGTCTTACAAAGAAAGAAAAAAAAAAAGTCTATTAATTAACAAGAGTTTTACTTATATCCATCTACATATGCATGCTATATATACACACATGTATAAACGCATATATGTTTGTGAAACCCTACTTCACAACAATCATAAGAAATGACAAGGCAACATGCTTTGTTTAAAATACTCTTATCAGATTAATGCTGTTAGACTACTATCCAAAGGACTAAAATTGCCAGTGATGTTTCCTCAATAAGCCTGTACAGGTAAAGTTTAATAATCTTAAAAAAAAAAAACTAAGCCAAGCTCTAATAAGCTTCATATAACTGAGATATATATTGAAAAAACAAGAATCAATTTCAAAATCCTTTGTAAAAAAAAGGCTTAGAAAAATGAAAATGTAGCAGAAGAACTTCTTTAAATTTGTTATGAAAATAAACTTGTAGCTATTTTCTCTAAGAAAGGAATTAATAAGACTTTCAGTTACACCTGGCAGATGGAATTCATGCATTTATTCTTGATCCCTCCCAAAACCCTACTAAAATGATAGTAAAGGAATAATAGTAAACTTTTAAGGACAAAAGAATGGGACAGGAGACAACAGAAGATGAGAAATGTTCTGGAAGATGGAAAGCAAGAGGAAGAGTGGGTGGCAGAGCTGAGACAGTTGCAGCCGTGGTCTTGCAGGAAAGGATGCAAACGAGAAGCTCATTTGCTCTGAAGACGTCTGATAAGGCTCAGAAACTAGAGGCATCAGGTATCACAGAAAGTGATGGCAAAGAAAAGCTGAAAATAGGAGGACAAGTTAAAAGTATGAATAAGAAACAGATTCCCAAGTCCCCGTCCTACTCCACACAGCCAAGCATTTACTTCTCTCCCAACTTTGCAGAAGATCAGAGGCTTATTCTTTAGAAAAAGCTGACTAAGGGACATAAAACACAGCTGCAGGCTCTCAGAACGACAGTAGGAACCTGACTGAAGAATTCTTCTCTGGATAAATTAAATGGTCCCAGATAAAAGAACCACAGATAGTAATGTTTGGGGATTCCCCAGAGAAACAACCTGGTCCACATCCAGTCACCCCACAGAGAAGCTCACCAATCCCCAAGCTCTGCACAAACCCAGAGCTTCTGATCGGCTTTTAGTGTTTCACTATTGAATGTAAACAGACTGCCACGAAGTACCAGACACTTGAGGGAAGCTTCTAACATGGAGGAGGAAGACCAGAATCAAAAGGGAACTCAGAAGAAACAAAGACAACAGCGGCTGAAGAAAATGTAAAATTGATTCCCTTAGAGCAACAAGAGAAAATTCATCCATGAAATAAAGATCAGGATAAACATTCAGGGAATTAGAACTCCTAAAAAAAAAGTTGCAAATAAAACTAAGAAAATCTTCTGGAAAGCAGGATGATAAGACAAAGAGATGGAATGTAGGAGAAAAAGAAAAAAAAAAACCAACACAGGCTCAAAGATGTGAAACATCCAAATTAACAGGATATACTGACAGAAAAAGAAAAAAATTGGAGGGGAAAAAACTATTGAAGAAATACTTTTTAAAAAATTCCCAGAACTGAAGGATATGACTTTGCAGATCAATCTGCTATTAATTGCTAAGGGCTACTAATTGCTAAGAACAGAGACTAAAAAGAGACCTACTACGAAGCATACGATCACAAAATTTTAGAACAGCGGGGATGTAGAACAGGTCTAAAAGAAAAAAAAAAGGATCCTATGGAAAGGTTCAGGAATCACCATGCCCTCTTACTTCAACAATGAAAGTTAGAGAACAGGCCGAGCATGGTGGCTCACACCTGTAATCCTAGCAATCTGGGAGGCCGATGCAGGAGAATCGCTTGAGACCAGGAGTCTGAGACCAGCCTGAGCAAGACTCCGTACAAAAAATAGAAAAATTAGCTGGACATGGTGGCATGCACCTGTAGTCCCAGCTACTCGGGAGCCTGAGGCAGGAGGATCTTGAGCCCAGGAGTTTGAGGTTGCAGTGAGCTATGATGATGTCACTGCAATCAAGTGAGGGCAACACAGCAAGACCTTGTCTCACAAAAAAAGTTAGGAGACAATAGAGTGATACTTTTCATATTTGAGGGGAAAATTATTTCCAAACTAGAATTCTATACCCATTATATGCACATTTGAAGGTAGAATAAAGGTATTTCAAACTGTTACTTCTTATGTATCCTGTCTCAGAAAGTGATTAGAGGATGTGCTCTATGGTAAAGGAGTAATTTAAGAAATGAGAAGACACAATATACAGGAAACAGAGGACACAACATAGATGAGACACAAAGGAATTCAGAGAATGAGCCTATGCAGGCTGAGAACAGGAAGTCCAGATTTGGACCAGAATAACGGGGGGCTGGAACGGAGAGATTACCTGTTGCCTTTGACCCTGTGGAAAATAATATTAAGAGGGACTTTGTGATTCTGTTGAAAAGTTTGGGAGGAACTAAGACAATGTACCCAAAATGCTAAGCAAACGAAAAAAGGAGGCAATTATTAACTCAAGGGTGGGGGAAAAGTTGTAAAGGAAAGGAAATATTAACACTACCCAGCTCAGCAGCAAACGTGTATATTAATAATATAAACGCTGAAAGCTGATTTAACACAACAACAACAAAACCAAACTCTGATATAGCCTTACTGGAAGAACGCGGAAGGGAAAACGGGAAGCCTTGTGCAAACAGGCTAAACCTTTATCATCCATAAAAGAAGTCACTATTGTGTTTCATTAATTCTAAGATGAACTTTCCCCCATATTTTCCCATCTCTGAAATTGGGAATCATCTTATAATTTATGGCTTCCTACAATTATAATTGGCAAGTGTTTTTTCTTTTTTAGTGATGCATAAAATAATGGTACAATCGATGACAGAGATCTGATAAAACACAGTCAAGGTCTAAAACTGATAGACCAAGAAAAAGCAGAATAAAGATGCTCTTTAGCAACATCAAGATAAATCCTAGAAGCAATTAAAAGAACAGAAAGTCCTTGCCCCTGGAAATTGGGAACTGAAGGTAGTATTTTAAGTCTCGTGGATTGACTTTTTAACTTGTGATTATATTAACCTTAGTAAAAATATTCATATTTAAAGAGCAAAGAAATTAACGTGGTAGATCAAAAACAAAGATCATATTGCTTCATGGACTTACAGAAGGAGGCTTATCCACAACAATTCCAGCAAGCAACTGAGATTGTGGTCCTGCTGTTTTCAAGTCATATCGATTTTGTTCCCGAATCTGAATTGAAAAACAATAACAAATTCTTGGGGGCAACTATACAGATGACCTTTGCTTTCTCTTTTCCTAAAAGCTTACTATTTGACCACTCTAGAATAAGAGTCTCTTCAATTCCCACCTTCGTACAGACCTCTTTTACCATCTTAACAACTCACGTTAATCTCCACTCTTCTTGGCATGTGATTTCCTACTGTCTTACATTGTTAGAGAACCCAATACCAAGGTTCATTAAGGCAGAATTAGTTTAATATTTCTTCCCCATGTAGCCTGTTCACCAATGACTAACACAGAGCTGGAGGTATTCAATACAAGCTAAAATTAAATTAAATTTCAAATTCTTCTGTATTCAAACTCCTAAATTCGGCATTAATCAGACTCAATCACTAGTGATTTAAACATAAAACACAATAAAAATGTCTCCCCTGGCCACATAAGACCATGTCTTACCTTATTTCTCTTTTCTAGTACCTCGTTTGGGTTTGTGTTTAAAGGAACAAACTGATTTGGATCTTCAATTTTGATAGGAGTTCCACTGCTAACTTTAGAAGAGTCCTCTGCTTTCATCCACTAAAGAATCAAAAATTTTCTAGAATGAAGCTTTGTGTTAAGGAAATATTAGTAGGTGCTTGATATTGTTTACAGTCTCAAGGGGAGGCATATATATTGCCAATCTTTTAAAGAATTTCACTAAGCAGTATTTTAGTGGTCAATTAGTTTACATCTCACTCCAGTCAGAAAAAGGCTCAAAATCAGCATTCACTTTTTTAAAAAAATAAAATGCCACTCCTGTTCACATGAATACTCAGTTATACTGCTAATTAAACTTTCTCCTCTTGGCAATTGAAAATATGATTCTGAAAACTATTGTGAGCATAGACATACAGCTTGATCTCCCATTAATTCACATTCAGAGTTCTGTCTCCTGCACTGAAGTTTCATTAGATGATGATGGCCAAGAAGTCATCAAAAACAACTCAAGGAATCTCTTAAAAGAGTTAGTTTTCCAGACTTCATTTTCATCTGTGGCTGATGGAAAAGGCCAAGCCCCTAATCAGCATTTTATAATGGGGACAACCTGATAGCACACAGCATAACAGAACCACAGGATTGGATGGAGCTTATATAATTCTTCTCATTTATCCCATTTTATAATCCTTAAAGAAGGCTAATATTTATCAAGATTAATGATGACTGACCATCAATCTCTGTCAATAAAATGAATTCTGAGAAACTTGTGAGTTTAATTATGCTCTTTTACTGGGAGACAAGAAATCTTGTAGACTATGGAAAAAATACTTTGATGCCTAGGCATTTCCATATTGAATGCTATTGATTTATATGATAGGATGAACTAATTTTGAGTATCTAGAAAATATTTGATGGTAAGCATTCTAAAACTAAACCAAATATGAAGCAAAATTCTGAAAAAAGATAAAATAACCTATCTCTCTACCTATAAGATTTCACCTAAGGCTAGCTATGTATAGTAATTCATGCAACTTTGGCACAATTAGGTGTTGGTAACTTTATAGTTCTAATTCACTGGTGCAATATAAACTACAAGGTAGTATCATGCAGTGGGTAAGAACTGGGCTCCAGAGTCAGACTGTCTGCATTCAAATCCTGACTTTACCATTAAAAAATAGTTAGCCCTTTTGGCCTTGGTTTTCTCATCTATGAAATAGGAAGAAAAACAGCATCATTTCATATTAGGAGAATTAAATGAGATCATTCATGTACGACACTTAGAATGGTACCTTGCAAAAAGTTAAAACCTGGTAAATGATGGTAATATTTTTCTTATATGCTACTTTCCCAATATTTTTGACACAGAACATTCAATTCATGAATGACTATGCAAAATGTTTAGTAAAGGCAAACTAAAACACCGGCATACTGTGATTTTGGTCCTGGGACTGGTTTCCCCATTCCGAGACTCCTCAGGCACATTCACTTTCATGTAAGTATTCGGTGAGTTCAGCCATCTTGTTTTTTCACGCTGCTGTCTCTGTGCCATGTATTTGAGAGGAGAGAGTGGCACCGTGTCGTCTTCAAAGGAAAAAGCAGTCACAGTTGCTGGGATTTCCACATCACTCTTGTGCCTTGGCTTCTCTCGAATGAGAGGATGCCTATAAGCATAGCCTGTTCTGTACCCCTAAAGGAGGGAAAAACCACATTTGAAGCAATCAAACCTGTACCAACACAGCATTTGGATTCTAATTCTTTAAACAAATGATTCAAAAAGACTCCTTTGTTGAAAAACAAATAAGGGGGAAAACATCCTTCCAAACCCCACAATCTCCACATAACACTAGAGTTGAAATCAAGAAAATTTCAAGATCTGGTTAAAACTGATTCCAGCTGACACTGCAATTTCCACTCACTCAACTGTTCCTGACAGAGGTAATTTCTAAACTGCTGACTAGAAACATTTTTCTACCTATAAAACTGTTTTTGGGAACCAAATCTCAGTGCTCATTTAAGCCTTTGTTCCTGGGTCTGAAGGCAATCTACCTTTTGACCCTTCATGGAAGAGGGTAAAATCTAACATAAGATGACATTTGCCAAACCATATACCTGATAAGGTGTTAATATCCAAAATACATAAGGAACTCAAACAAATAAATAGCAAGAAAAGAAATAACCCAATTAAAAACTGGGCAAAGAATCTGGACAGACATTTCTCAAAAAATATATAAATGGCCAACAAGTATAAGAAAAAATGATCAACACATCACTAATCAGGGAAATGCATAATGAGACCATAATGAGATATCATCTCACACCTGTCAGAATTGCTATTATCAAAAAGACAAAAGATAGGTGTTGGAGAGGATGTGGGGAGAAGGGGGAACCCTTGTACCTTGTTGGTGGGAATGTAAATTAGTACGTTCCTCATAAAATTAAAAATAGAAGTACCATATGATCCAGCAGTCCCACTACTGGGTATATATCCAAAGGAAATGAAATCAGTATATCAAAAAGATATCTGCACTCCCATATTCACTGCACCATTATTCACAATAGCCAAGATATGGAATCAACCTAAGTGTCCATCAGTGGATGACTGGATAAAGAAAATGTGGCATATATATACACAATGGAATACTGTTCAGCCTTAAAAAAGAAGGAAATTTTGTCATGTGCAACAGCGTGGATGAACCTAGAGAACATTATATTAAGTGAAATAAGCCAGGCACAGAAAGACAAATACTGTATGATCTTATTTGTACATAAAATCTAAAAAAATTGAACTAAAAGTAGAGAGCAGAATGGTGGTTGCCAGGAGGTGGGGGTAGGGAGATACTGGATAAAGGATACAAAATTTCAGTTAGATAGGAGGAACATGTTCAAGAGATATATTGTACAAAATGGTGACTATAGTAAATAACAATGTATTATATTCTTGAAAAAAAAAAAGATGACATTTACATGTTCCACTGTTTAATTCTTAAAAATGGGGTTAAATCACACCAAAAATGCCTTCCTGGGGTCAAACTCTGCTCCTGGGGGAGTAAGTAGCATGTTCCAAAAACGAGGGGAGATAGAAGCATCTGCTCTTGAATCTGAAGACATGAAACCCAAGTTTTATGTTCAATTTTTCACCTACCAGATTGTCCAGAGTTCTCATCAGCCCTTCAAACTCAATCTCTCCAACCTTCCATTTCTGATGGGAACCCATATTCACACCTCCTCCTCCAGATGCTGCTACAGTGTAAGTAGAAGCTTTATGCTTCTGAAGGTCCAGGACAAGTAGATTGTCTATTCCACCTGCCCCTGCTAATGCCCGCACCTTTAATCAATGGTAAAATACACAGACACACAAAACTATAAAGACTGTATTGAGTATTTTACTTTCAAAAAAGCACAATTTCAAGTTGGCAAATATCCATAACACAATTAGAACCATACCTTTTAACATATTTCAAGCAACTGAAATCTCTCGCCAAATCTTAAAGTTCTTTTCTTGAAGTTTTCCCATGGCTATCTGGTTAATACTTTTGCTGAAAGTTATAATTTTAAAGGAGTATAGAAACACTATACTTTGAATTTAAGGATATTTAGGCAGAAGTCATTAGCTCATTATCTTAATTTAATTAAGCTTTTCACAGCCCCATTTGAGAAGAGGAGGAGGGACCATTAAAGCAAAAAAGAAGTCAGTAATTAGGACAAGTTAAAGTTGGTAGAAAAGGTTTTTTCCCTTTCTTATGGCCCTTCCAATAAATTAAGATTATTACCATTGCTTCAAAAGAATCTGATTGATTTACTTTAAGAGAGAACCCAGGGCCTTTAAATACAATCTACTTCACTGAGGAAGAAAGTGGTTAATAAATATCCAAACTATTATAATAATGAGGCTGTGGACTGAAAACCACGTGAGTTCATAAACTCCCGGCCCTAGTCTTCAGCTTTTTACAAAAGTGGCCACAACACATTTGATTCTTGCTGATTTGAGGCTGCCTTTGTTTCTCAATCAGCACCACTATTAAAGGGTGAAAACAGAAATGTGCAATTGTACTATCTTAAAAAGTAGGATTGTGGGGGAAATGATGTTTATGAGGCACTTAGATTTGTGTGTGTGAGAAAATTTTCATTTCTTTTCCTATTTTCAATTCAAGTGATAACTGAGTAGACAAACCCTTTTTACTTAAGTAGAGCAGAACTTCTCTTAAAAGACAAAACAAAACAAAAAGCCACTAACCAATAGGACTTTGGAAATAAGTAAACAAAATCCAACCAAATGAGCAAATAACAAAGCAACAAAAAAGGGGGAATAATTTTTCCTACCTGAATTTCACAAGCTATCTGCACATTAAAAATATAATGAAAAGCCTCCTCAACTGTTTCTCCAAGTGCTACCACACCATGATTCCTGAGGACCAGCACCTAAAATAGAATCCCCAGAGCAATCACTTTAAATAACTGGCATAGCTCGCAGGGTTTTCATCAACAGCAGCAACAAAAATAGCTCCTTAGACAGAAACTCTACCACATACCTTACAACTTGGCCCAAGAACTTTCTGCAGTTGAATTCTCTCCTCTTGTTCATCAAGAGATCCTTGGTAGTCGTAATAGGCGACATCTCCCAGGATAAGGGACTCTTGAGAAATTGGAAGGATCCCATACTTCATGGAGGATACCTATTTGGTTGGGTGCATACCAAGACAACAAATTCAGTTACTAAATACATTTTCATAGGAACCTGATTCTCTGGTCAGCTCAGGAAGCACTGGCCTATTCACTGTGCTCACCACTGCAGCCCACCTCCCACTTTAGTTCTTCGCTCCCCCCCCAAAAAAAAGAAGGATTTAGGGGCATCCAACTCAATTTAAATGCTGTGTATGTGTCAAGTATTATGAAAGAAGCTTTGCTCCAAAAAACTCAATGACCCACTTATTAAACTGATTAGTTTTAAAATCCAAATGCTATCTCTCCAGTTGTTTCCTAAAATGGTAGCATTTGGTCCCAAGGGCCTTTTGCTTTCTGGGTATGCAGAGGATTAATATTTCAAATATGATTTTGAATGGCAGGGTCTGAAGAAAAGCAGATAGTAAAGCATTACATTGGGAAAGCCATGAAAATAATATATATTCCAGAGTCATTGTTGGTTTTGGCCCTTCATTGACTTACAGCTGCTGTTGCAAGGGTATGGATGTGTATCACACACTTAAC
The DNA here is from genome assembly GCA_023783475.1 of Daubentonia madagascariensis. NCBI lineage: Eukaryota > Metazoa > Chordata > Mammalia > Primates > Daubentoniidae > Daubentonia > Daubentonia madagascariensis. The sequence continues at coordinate 17,388,074 of JAKFHU010002573.1, read as the reverse complement.
ATCAGGACGTGTTGAATAGATTGCAGCATGGGGACTGAATCCTGTATGGTCAATTTTCAAATTAGTACTTCCTTGGTCAACCACTTCTCCTATAATATTGACTTTCACCTGGAAAAAAACCAGAAAGACATATTTAACTGGTACACATGTATCAAAGTTTGTCTGTGTTCCATAAACTAAACCAGGGGGTGGCGAGCTTTTTTGTTAATGGCCGGATAGTAAATATTTCAGACTTTGTGGGCCTCTGCTGCAACTACTCAACTCTGCTGTTGCAGTACAAAAGCAGCCATAAGTAATTTATAAAAGAATGGGATTAGCTTTGTTCCCATAAAACTTTATTTATAAAACAGGTAGTATGCAACAAAACTTAGTATTTAGCAAGAAGCACAGTTTCTAAGATAGGCTCTTCACTGGAGATTTGGACCAGCATTTACTGAACCGGCTGGAAAATTTCCATTCGCTAACATTGCAGCACCCAAAACCAACGTAGCTCTTGCTGTTGTATAAGCTGATGACAGTGGCTAGGAGTACAATCATGGAAAAGATAAAATGCTAGAAGGTCAGGTCCTATACTCATGCCTACTGAACATTGCTTAAATGTAGCTACAATACACACAGACTTTGTGTGTTTAAAAAAAAAAAAACAAATTCCAGAGCATACAGGGTAGAAAAAAATTCAAAAGATTCCCTTCAAAGCATGGATAAGTAACTTATAAGACCAACTCATTTATTAGTCTCAACTACCCTGTTTTTCTTGAACACAAAAACTTTTCTTAAAAATCAACATAGTTTTCCAAAGCCCTCACTGCTCATTAGTAAATGTTTTTCCATCCATACCTTTTGTTTTGTTCTGTGCTAAAAGCTAAAAACTGTCGGACAAGCACAAGAAAGCTCAGAGAAAGAAACATAGGAATGAAAATTATACCAAATTGGAGGCTGTGGCTTCAGAAAAAGATAGGCCTCTGGGAATTATAATAATGTGGTCTTGCTCCTTACTTATTCTTACCTGGAAAAAAGAAAAAAGACAATAGGGAATTACTATGAAGTGTTCATATTTTGCAGTTTAAACATGACTAGAGATATATTTACAATGCATAATTGTAAGATGTCGGCAGCGGGAGGGGAGTAACAAAGCAAAAATTAAAGGTCTGCAGCATGAAACTTTCCGTAAAAGTTCCCCTCAACACTCAAGCACTTGCTAAAAAATTCTAAAGTTAGTTTCTCCTTTACTGGACTTACCTAAAGTGGTACTTTGAGGTCCTAAGGTTGCTTAGGGTCAGCTACAGTCATGAAAAATAAATGCCAGTATTATTCAACCCAATGTGGTAATGATTATAACCTTAATTCACAACATGGAAATTAAGGGAAAATGGGCGAAGAGAACAGAATCTCTTCCCAGGAAGGAATTAAGATGGAGATGGAAGAGGGAAACTGAGGAATGGCCGGGGGAAAAGAGATAGACTGTTGAAGACTGCACCACGTGTCTATGCCATTTCCACCACACAATATTTTAATATTAACACATTTCTGCTTCCAAATAGCATCTTGCTTCCAAGTGTGGCAAAGTGAAAACAAAAGGATAGTGAATGGGAAAAATATATTTAAAAAATAAAAGCCAGGGAGGAAACTTCCCTGACCCCCTCTATTTTCCTTGCCTCACATGCTTTTTAATGCCACTGATGCTCAGATATAATTAATTAACACAGAGAGGGATAATTCTGCCATAAGGTTTCTTCCTGGATAGGTTCTTCAACTGGTCAACACAGATAGCAAAGAGAAAGGCGGGGGAATTGTAGCCTCTCACTTGGAGAGAAGGTTTAAATCAGCATTTGGTCGTGATCCAGCATGCTAGGTTCAGAGAATAAGTCTGAAAACTTGACTTCCAAGTAAAGGTAAGAAGAGTATAGTTGCCTTATGGTTGGAATTTTATTAAAAAAAGGAATTGAAAGCTAAAGAACTCACTGAGATATACGTATTTGCCAGGTGTGCCCACCCAAACAAGTCTGCAAGTCTGTATAGGCTGGCAAGTTTACAGCGAGTAAGTTTTTCTCCCTTCACATATGAGGATGTGTCTGCACCGGGAAGGTCATTGATAGGTGTGACCATGCCAAGACCTAAAAGAGAAAAAATTGTGGAGAGAGATTCAAGTCAAGTAATCCCTTACCTGGAAATTCATTGCCAGGAAGGAGCCTGTGTCTGGGAGTGTCCTAGCCTTGTAAACAATAATCTGAAATTTATCAGCCCATACAACGTTTTGTTAGCTTATCCTTTTCAGAGAAGTACACTGAGAATAAAAATAAGTATTGGCTATCTTTGATTGCTTGGTAAAAGTTGCTTCATCTAGTACTTGTTAGGGAGTGACTATATAAAAGTTTCACACTACTGGGGAAAAATGGTTACATGACCCCAAAGGTGAAAGTGTTATTAAATACTGAGGTTATTGCTAATTTTATGATGAAAAGCTACTTTTCTAATGTCTCTTTTGACTTTTATTCAAACAAAAACATTTAAGATGGAAAAGAATGCATAAAAATAGTAGTCTGGCTTCTGCCCTCTTGAAGGTCTTGAAGTAGTCTTGAAGGTCTCTAATGATCCAGTTGCCAAGTTCAATTGTTACCAAGTTCAACTTTTGCTCAGTCTTCACTCTCCTTGACCTCTGTACGGCTTGACATCATTGACATCGCCTCTTTCCTAGACTTCTTCTCCGGGCCCGTGTGATACTATCCTGCATCTCTTTTTCCCTTTTCCATCTGCTGCTTTTCTCCTTCAGTAAGTTCTCTACCCCCACTTTTCCCCCAACCGTGGCTCTTTCCCAAAGCTCAGTCCTCCACTATGTTCCCTTCTCATTCTACATTTCCCTATAAAAACATCATACATTTCCAAGCCTCCCCACAGTTACTTCTGTGTAGATGACTCCCCAGTGTTTATCTCTGACCAGCTCCTACCCATTCTCCAGCCTGCTCTTGCCAACTGCCTACAACACAGTAACAAAAAAAATTTAAGGGGTCTCCGAGTGATTTCACCTTATCTCTCTTGATTTTTCTTACCTTTTCTCTTCTCCTTACTTTTCTTCTAATATTGATGATATTACAATTCCTGCAGGCTCAAACTCTAAACTTTACCTCTTAACCTTTCCTGGGCCACCATATGTAATTTGTCACCATGTTCCATGACTCTTTTCTTCACAAGGTCCCTCATTTTCCATACTTGAGTTCAGGCCTTAACTCAAGTGTGGACCCCCGCAACAAGCCTTCTCATTCTTGTCCTTGCCTGTAGCCCTTTTCTTTGTAAATCCATTCTACATAAAACCAACAGATTGAGTTTTCTAAAGCACTGCTTTTAACCTGAGAATATGAGCCCTGTAAGAACTTTTAAAGAGAAGTCCAAATCGATATTTTAATGTAAGATCTTCTAATTTTGAAATGTTTCAAACTAATTCAAGGAAATAGTTTTAACATGTTAGCCATACAAGATAGTATAATTTCTGACAAAATTTTAGAGTCAGCAATTAACCTATCTCCTACTCTCCCCTTAACCTTCCAACTGTAACTTCCACTTTTGACAACACAGCGTAAATACTCCAGGCAAACTCGTCGATTTCTACTTCCTGACCTCTGAATACTGGCACATGGCTTTCCTGCTGCCATGCCTTTGTACATTCCAGCCACCCAGCCAAAATCTCTCGTAGCTCTCTGTTCCTGCCATGGAATCTAGGACACTCGCAGGATAGCTTCTTTTATTATTTCTGTCTTCCTTGACTAGTCTTCTCTTTGAACTTTTGAAATTTTCTCTTTGGGCTCTTTTCTTCTCTGCCTGTACCCCTTCTAAGATTATTTAATCAATGTCCACAGCTTTGAGTAATACTTTTCTATGTCCATCTGCCAAGTCTCTCCCCTAAGCTCTCAGACTGCCTTTCCAACTGCTGCAACGTCTTGGCAACTCAAATCGAGCATGCGAAAGTTGAACTTCCTCCATTTCCCAAGCCAGACTAGATCGCCAACTCTGGACTTTCCTATTTTTGTTAATGCTACTATGAAATCTCCCAGTTCATTCTTCACACAAACATATACTCATCTTTTTAAGTCATCCTCCTGTTTAAGATGGCTTCCCATCAAAGTTAGGAATAAAATCCAAACTTCCAAACCCAGCTGTGATATGATTTAGATCCAGCCATATTAAAGCCAGATTTTAATATGATTTAGTCTCTGCCTGTGTTTCTGATCTTTGCTCTACTGTCCCCTCGAAAGCCATGGCCCAGACCGTTATCTTTATTTTTGTCCCTTGAAGAGGCTAAACTCATTCCCATCTTATTCTCATCTGGCACTCGTACTAGTTCCCTCGACCTGGAATGCTTGCTCTTGATCTTGGTACAGTTCACCCCTTGCTATCAGATTTCAGGCTAAATGTCACCTCCTCAGAGAGGTTTTCTCTGATCACCGGATGTAAAGTAGCCACCCAGTTGCTCTCCATCACATCACCACGCTGTACGTCTCTGAATAACGCTCCCTATTATCTGATCATTTTATTTAGTTCTTTAGTTTATTTTCTGTCTCCATAAGAAAAGGAATCTTGTCCATCTTGTTTATCACTGTATTCCCTGTCCCTAAAAGGGTGCTTGGCACATAAAAGATGCTCAATATTATAGAAAGTGAGTCAGACTCGCTCAACCTTTGAATTTTTCTGTTTTATGGTAGAATATTTGTCCCAAGCTAGAAAACTCAGTGATTTTGGAACTCATCATCCTTTCCCCTCACCAAATACGTCACCACATCAAACCTGTTAACTAGGTCCTGTCTGCACTTCCTTGGCTCTGCCTTTCTCACTGTCTCTCCCCCTTCTTACACCCACAACCACTACTCTAATTTAGGTACTTACACCTCACATTGGGCTTCTTTCAAAGATTCTTTAACTGATCTGGCTTTAGTTTCTTTCCCTTTGCTGGTACTCATTTAAGTTATCGTCAATTAGCCGGGCGTGGAGGCGCGCGCCTGTAGTCCTAGCTACTTGGGAGGCTGAGGCTGGAGGATCGCTTGAGCCCAGGAGTCTGAGGTTGCAGTGAGCTATGACGACGCCACTGCACTCCAACTGGGCAACAGAGCGAGATCCTGTCTCAAAAAAAACAAAACCAAAACAACACCTATAAGATCACCTGTCAACTCCTTCTTCACAAGTTTATTTCACTGTCCGTGCTGGTAGCCCTCCTTGGCCTAACAGCGAAGGCCCTCTTCAGTCAGACCCAACGTCTCTCCCCAGGCTTCTACACCAGGACTCTCACCGATGCGCCGACACAACGGTCCACTTGGAGTTCTACAAATACACCCTCATCGTGCCTATTCCCACCATCATTTCTCGTTTTATCTATTCCCTCTATTTGTAAAATACTTGAATTTACTGAAATCCTATTTATAAATCTCTAACAAAAAAAAAAAAAAGGAAGGAAGGAAAGGAGGGAGAAAGGGAGATCAAAAGAAAGAAAAGAAAAAATGGGAAAAAATTTCCTTGCTCCCTCGAGTCTGGCCTGAAGCAGCGCCTGATGGTTTTCTCCAGCTCTCTGTGCATCTGCCCTTGTGTTGCAGTGACTTCTGTACTCACTTCACAGTCGACACGTAAAGTACTGGAGCTTACGGCCTTGTGTTTCTTGGTATCCTTACAGTGTCAGCTCACCAAATTGGTGCTCTCACTACACTTCTGCTGAATGAATGAAATGTCCCAAACCCTCCTTTACACCAAGTTCTAACTACTCCATTCTTTAAAACCTGGTTTGTTCAGGCCTGTCTTCTTCCATAAAGTTTTCTCAGTCTACTCCAGCCAATAATCAATTCCAACTGTGAACGCACACATGACTTATAAAAGTTTATTAGACAATTTCTTATGAACTGCCTTGTAATTTTTTCCTCTATAGTTATCATGCAGATATAGTTATATAGTTTTTAAAATAACATAGTTATATTATTTTTTGTGCATATGTGGTATGTCTCTTCAACTAAAATATACATTTATCTAAGGTAGGAACCATGTGTTTTTTTGGGAGAGAGGGTCTTGCTATGTTGCTCAGGTGGCCTCAAACTCCCAGGCTCAAACGATCTTCCCACCTCAGCCTCCTGAGCAGCTGGGACTACAGGCACGCACCTCCACACCTGGCCTGGGACTGTGTCTTATACTATTTTGTAATCCTCACAAAGTCTAGTAAATGCTTGGTTGATGTGAAAAAGTAAGAAATTCTAACACTATGTTACTCTAAGTATTAGATGTTATAAACTTAAGGACTGAACCTGAGCAGAATATGCTGCTAGAGAGGTATTAGTATTCCAAAGTAGAGATAAAATTATAATTTTTAAAAGTCTCCAAAACTGACATACTGAGCGGAGGTGAAGAAAAGCCCGAGAAAGAATTGGCCATGATGTAATCTGCAATCTGTTGTAATGCTAGTAATCCAGTTGGGTTGTGGCCTTTCTTCATCTGTTCTTGAATAAGGCATTCCAGGTCTTCCCGAAAGGCCTGTAATACACAAAAATAACCACTGAGCACATATATCTCACTTGGAGCAGAATGACCCAGAGGTAATTTGCTCTGATATAACCAATCTTTCCCCCACCCTTCTTTTGAATAGCTTTTACCGATACTATTTAAAAACAAATATAAAACATAAAATAATAAAATCAAAACATTGGAAGCAGCAGCAAGAAGCTTGCTTTGGGGGAGGAAAAATCATTAGGTATTCTTAATTTCAAAGAAAATGAGATATTATATCTTTACTAGATAGATAAAACAACTCTTATTTATAAGACTTTATAGATAGAACAACATAGATAGTTGTTTATAGATAAAACTATAAAATTCTTATTAATATGCAACTCATACCAAATGTTAACTGCTGCAAAAAGAGACCCAGTCCTTGATCAGCAGCCTCATCATCTGAGTTAGGATAGAATCCCTATTTGAATGGGGAACTACTCTGAATACAAAGTGACTCACAGCAAAAGTTTTCACTAAGATATACTAAATCATGGTTTCCATTTGATGATTTCCATGGCAATTAGCTCCATAAACTCTGAAAGCAAACTAAGAAGAGTTGAGGACTCATTACTCCCCTTCTGCAATACTGTGCTAAAGAAATGACACTTTTTTACAACTTTGGGTTCCATATATTCCTATTCTGGAATTCTGCTGTAACTTTTTTGGGGGAGTGAGGTAGAGGCAGAAACAGTGCTTATATAAATCAAAATCCTGAACATTAAAGAGAACACCTCTATTTCAGTAACCCTCGAGATATTAATATGATTCATCATCTGAAACTTCTCCCAGTCCTTTACATTAGTTGAAATACTAAGAGTTGGTTTTGGCTTTCCTTCACACCCAACCAACACTTACTTTATTAAATTCATCATTTGTTCTCTTGCTCATGTCAACTTCATTCATTTTAAAGATGAAGGCTCTTGCAATATAAATCACTTAACCTTTGCTCTTCCATTTGAGATTACTTACAAGTGTAGCAAGATGCCCTGCCAGAAATTAAATTAAATTTTTTCCCCCTTCACCTAAGAGGAAGAAGGCAGAAAATTATTTTGGAATCACCACCTCCAAGAGGGGTAGGTATAATCACCTTGGAGATGGCTGAGGAAATCTCCTTTAGAAGGGTGAAATCTGTTTTGAGTCACTGACAGTAGTCTTCCTTATAAGGGTGGGAATAAGATCTCCTGTAGTCCCTGCTTAGAGGATGGGTGACTAACCCAGAGGTCCAGACACTTTCTTTTTTTTTTTTTTTTTTTTTTTTTTTAATAATGGCATAGGAGCCCATGGTGGGAAGGAGAAATGTGGTTCCAAGGCTATGAGGAGGTAGATGTTAGAACCAGTCCTGACTCACTGCTTGTGTTGCTCTTAGAATAGTTGAGAAGTGTCTGATGTAAACCAAATGAACTGGGTGCTAATAGCTGTAATCTTGGCAGCTCAACCATGGGGCACCATGAAACATGTTAACTGAGCTCAGTATAGGAAGAGGTTCATCCTTCCCTGATGTACCATGGTGGCCCTCACCAGCATCTGGGTCAACAGTGAACCTGCAGCTCCTGTTGGACAAGAAAGCACAGTGGCAGTGGTGGGCTGAACAGACTCTAGTGTCTCTCTCTCTCTATCACATACAGGGACGCATGGATACACAACCCATACCACATGTTGGATATGTAAGCCACTGATGAACCCATTTGGACTGTGTAAGTCACTGAAGTTCCTGGGACAATTCAGAGGAAAGCAGAAATTCCAAGAGGAAGATGCTGTACTTTCTGCTAATGAGGCAGGTGGATGTCTGAGTAATTAATTTTTAAAAATACTAATTGTGACCATATTTGAATCCTGAGTTCATGGAGCAGTTTACACCAGCTAAATATGGCTTTTCTTTTACAAATTCAAGGCTTGTTAAATGTAAATCATTAGTGTAATTATAAGTATTCAAAAACATCTAATTCCATTGACTATATCTAGTTCATTTAAACATATGATTTAAACCAGAGAAACTGTCCTATAAAATATTCTTTACAAAGACATATTATATTTATCAGAAAACTCCGTTAATACCCAAGACCCAGTGAACATAAAATGGTTGACAGCTGTATATAAGATAGACAAATGCCTTCATACAGACGGGTAGCATGAGTATTTTACCATGCTTAAGGCCGAAATGAAAAAGAATCTTCCAGATATCCTCCATTTATCTCTATGAAAACTACAGAAAACTTCTGGACACATTGCAATGGATCAATCTGCTCTTCTGAAACTCTATCTTCCCTTCAAAACCAAACCACTTAAACTTTTCTCAGTTCAAAGCAGCTATAATCAAAATATTCTTTGATTATTAAAAAAAAAAAGATACCTACTATATGTATCACTTATTACATACATTATAATAGCTCTGAGAAATAGGCATTATCTATCTTACTGAATGCTCTGCCCCCATGTTTTTCCAGGAAGAATTTAAGGCAGCTTCCATAGATTAAAATAATTATAAAATAAAATGATATGAAAATAATTAAATATAGGTGAGAAAAATAGAGCTAAAGAGAAAATAAGCATAAGGAGGGTAGCCATAGGCAGGAATGAAGTTAAGATACAAAGTGAATGCCATAAAATTGCATGCGTTTGCTAGAGATGGGCCAACTTTCGTCTAAACTCTCTGGCAGCCAACATGAATCAAGACAACCTGCTCAGTGTACTGCTTTACAATGGCTTTAAGATTAAAAACCAACCAGTTGCTCAAGAGAATCATAACTATTTATTAAACTGATGAGAAAGCTAAATAAGAAAGGCTGAAAACCTGTTTATAGCTAGTAAATGTCAGAGGCAAGGACACAGGTCAAATGCTCTTTTTCCATTGGTGAAAATGCCTTTTTCATTTCCGTATATCCCACAATATGTGAGTATCATCCTAAAGCTCTGGGATATCTACGGTTTCACAGAGGGATGTATAAGCCCTTCCAAAATCAATTAAGAATAAGAGGAAAAATATGAATGTCCCCTTTAAGATTGGTGAATAGCTTCTATGCAGTAAAGAAAATTTTCAAAGTAAATGAAATCTCCCCAGCCCTTTTATATAGTTGACAGTGCTTTACAGGTAAGAATTCTTCTAGTGCAAAAGGTTTGTCATGAACATTCATAACTCATTTTTTTATAATTCATCTTTTAATGTTTCAAATGTTTTAAGATATTTTTCAGATAATTATATACATAAAAAAGTGTAAAAATTACTAGTGATTAAAACTGTTTCAGCTGATTTTTAAAATTTGTCAGTAAACATTAAGCTTCCATTAAAATATTAAAAGAATAAAATTTTTATTTATCTTTATGAGCAGTTAATCATATTCCTACTGAAGTTCAATGTTAATAAAATAATCCTTTATAGTTAATTTGAGTCTCACAAAGTCCTGAGATAGGCAACTTGTTCAAGGCTGCAAAGCTAATAAGTAAATAGAATAAAGACTCAAATCTGGAACTCTCAATTGGGCACAGGATCTTTTCCTAATTTTATCAGAGCTGGATTATATCTCTGAAACCAAATACAACTAATAAGGCAGCAGGCATGTTGTGATCAGAAATGCTGAGCAAACCTCTTAGGCTAGATTAGAGCATTAGGTTGTAATGGTATATAAAGCAAAAAAAAATACACAGCAGCAGATTATGGTGATTCTGGAGTACAAGGCTAAGTACTTGCCCTTTTGCAGTTAGGAATTCATCAAAGCATAATGAGAAACTAACTTATAAGCAGGGCAGCAAGGTCACATGTGGAGCATCTGAAGTCACATTAGCCAACAGTTCCCTAGAGTCTCCATTAGAGGAGGATTAGGTTCAAAGATCAAACTACATATACACAAAACCACAGCATAAACCATGTCTTCCTTCTCAGATATAGAAGAGCATAGAAGAGGAGGTAGTGGGGGCTGCTACATTTTGTGAAGATGAATAAGCCAGAGTGCAATCAGGGTGATAGAATCTTTATGACCTTCAAAAACCAAAATATAGTCTAAGGAATTATGATTATAATCTTCAAAGTGTTGCCACAAAAGCATAATGTGCTTTAAATTAGCAATTTATATAATTTCCACAAAAATCATTGCCTGTGTGCTAGGCACTGCACTACTTGCTTTTATGTTATTTCATCAAATTTTCACAATAACTACATGAGGTATTTTCCCCATTTAACCAACAAGGTAACTGAAGCTCAAGTTAAGTGAGTTACCTAATGTCACATAGCTAGTAAGTGGTGGGTGAAGCAACAATTTGAACCTAGATCCAAAACAAGTACTGTATACAAATATGCATAAAAAAATTTTGGACCCAGGCACAGTGGCTCATGCCTGTAATCCCAGCCTCTCAGGAGGCTGACGCAGGAGAATCACTTGAGCCCACAAATTCGAGGCCGCAGTGAGCTATGATTGGACCACTGTACTCCAGCCTGGGTGACAAAATAAGACTCTGTCTCTTTAAAAAAAAATTTTGTATCAATGAATTAAAACTGGAAATGATAAGAAAACGTACTGACCCCTAACTTAGGTGAAAATAGCTTGGTACTCCAAAATTTCCATAATCTGCAGCTACATAATTTTTTGGCTTTATCTACCATTTACCTCATGCTCCGTTCTAGCCTATAAGGTTCATTCAGCATTGTCTGATCACAACCTGCATTTCTCTATCTTTGCTCATTGTATTTCATCTAATGTAAGTACTGGCTTCCACTGGTCCTCTTCCTAATATTCTTACACTTCATTCAACATTCACCTTAAATGCCACCTTCCCCTTGAAGTCCCTCCTAATCACCCCAGTTAGGAGGGATCTCTGTATTTCTTCTCTTCCACACCCCACTCTGAACTCGTAACATTCCCCTAAACTACACTTAGGTACCTAGCATGTGATTGTGATTGTTTATATATTTTTCCTACTCTATTATATCATAATATCTGATGACTGAAACTGTCATTTACATTTCTAGGTTCTCCGGGTGTCTAGTTCAGCGCTCAATTAATAAAATAGTAAGTTAGATCTTCTTTTCTTTTTCTTTTCATTAACTCATTCAAGACTGAAGAATCTGATCTCGGTCTCAACTGAGTTAATAATAGCAAAGATCCATTTCATAGGTTATTAGCCAGAAAACAGTTTTATCACTCCATCACTTGAATGAGAAATTCCTCCTGTGTAATTAGGTCTGTCAACCATCTACTGGGTCATATTAATTTTCTTTAAATAAGGAATTCATCTTCATTGAATATTACAAATTTTTAAAAAGTCATTTAATTCTTCAACTCAAACAAAAATCCTGCTTGCAAACTTAGTTTGTCCCCAGAGCATTATAGTTTGGACAGCTCTCTCAAACAGGTCCAAAAAATATGGTGAAAAATAACTAGGTGACAAGCAAAATGTTTAAGTTAGAGAGAGGGTACCTTAAAAGCCTTATTTGAATCTCACACCCCTTTATTTTATACATCTCCTATCAATGTTGTGGGAGTAAGACTGTAAACTTTTAATTTGTACGGTGTGGACAAAAATAAACTTCTAAAAACATGAAAGATTCAGAGATTTGAGATTCATGTCAGCTAAGAATATACTTTAAGTATACGTATATTCCTGTATACTCTAAAGCAAAAGTAGAATTAACTTGCGGTATCAGATCTTAAGCCTCTGTATTCAAGATCAGAACTTTCAGGAGAAAGTGGCAATAGATGAAATATTTTTTAGGTCACAAAAAAGAGGACCAATTTGATAAAGGAAAATGAACTGATGAAATTATTTCAGTTAATGCTAAGAAACAAAACAGAACAAAACCAAAAACTTAGGAAACTCAGGTAACAGAATAATGATAAACATCAGAGACATCAGAGATGGATTTTAAATATCCACATCTGGATGTTCTACCTCATAATAATTACTAGAGAGGAAAATTGGGGCAAATAGGAAAAAAAAGATTACAGACTTGCTGCTCCCAAGGCACCCTGCAATTATGTTATTAGATCTCTCCTAAAGTGGGACTAGGAGCATAACAAACTTACTCAGAATTTCTCCATTAAGAAATGTATTCATTTGGAAATAGAATATCACTGGCCCTGTTGAAAGGAGAAAAAACAAATAAACCAAATTTTCTTCTGGATGATGTCTCTCCTATATCTAAGTCTTAATTAACACGAAGCTAAAGGTGAGAATAATATCTTTTCCTGAAGAAGCTGGTATAAGATAAAAATGTAAACAAAGTTAATAAAGAATAGTTGCATCTTAAATGTCCAAAGTGACCAGATAGATCATGGTGATTTTGACCTTCTAATTAAGGCACCTTGTTAACATTTAGGCCTTAATTCCAGTGATATCCTAAATGTACACGGCTTTGAAGTTTCTCCTCCTTTCACAAAATAAGCTTATAGCATTAGACAGTGCCCTGTTATCAAAAAATGTTAGTATGTCATGTGTCTGGGCTTGCACCAACCAAACTCCTATTGTCCTATTTTTCAGTATAACATTGCACACTTGTGTCAACCAGTCTAAAGTGCTTCCTATGGTGGCAAGGCTTAAGAAGCCCACCAACTGTTTTCCATATTAAGTAGTCAAGTTCAGTAAGAGCTTGGCATTCGAGGTTTAATGTCTCAAAGCCCACCCAGCTATTCGCATATCCATCCATGCATTCGGAGCTTACTAAATATCTACCGTGTTCAATGTGCTGCTAGTTTTTAACTTGTATGTTTTATTAACTTTGATGAAGCATCACTCAAATTCCAGTTTGTCCTGGACACTTCATTTTGAGAAAAGAGGGTAAATTACAACCTAGTCTCCATAGACATCACATGTGAGGAGTACATTGTCAAAGAGAACTTGTGGATTCTATTGCATTAACAAAATCTCAAGCTGAACTAGTTTACCCACTGGTATTTGATTTTTAAGATAAATATTTTCTTAAAATTTAAATACGAAGAAAGGCTCTGAAATTCCGAGAAAGTAGTAATTGTTGGGGGTCAGAATGAAACAAGTTCTTTGTTCTCTTCTTTTCTCAGCTCAAAGCAATAAGGTGCTATTTTTGTCACCCAAATTTACATTTACACCAAACTGTCTTGTGATTGGAAACTCTTCTTGGGTTGGGTTAACTTGAACAAGAGAATTTGGAGATGAATAAAACAATAAGAAATATATGGATGGAATTTTTTTTATTGTCATTGAATGCCATAAGTGGTACAGACTAGTGGTTAAGGGTGTGAGCTCTGGAGTTTAAATTCCTACCCCACCATTTAACTAAGCTGTAAAATCTTTGGCAAGTTATTTAATGTCTCTAAGTTTCAGTTTATTCATCTGTGAACTAGGGATATTAACACTTCTTTGACTGAGTTGCTTTGAAGATTAAAGATTATTATACATACATAATAGGTGCCTGGCACATAGTAAGTGCTTAATAAAAAAGTATTATATTTTGCTTTTATTTCTTTCCTGATTTCCTTCCCAAATTAACTGAAAAATTTAAGTATAGGACTTACAAATTTGTTACTTACAAATATGAATTAGTAATATCTTTGATTTTGATCTTAATTGGTTATGGATTTTGTCTAACAGAGTGAACCCCAATATTCACAGGAGACCCACAAAATTTTTAAGAAAATTATATTGGCAGAAACACTGCAAGCTTGGGCTGAAAGGAACAAAGACAGTACAAGAGGAAAAAAGGCCTTTGGATCCCCAAAACCTCTAAGAAGAAAGAAGGTTGAGAAAAGCACATAGTTGCAAACACAGGCTTCCTTTCAAGGAAAATAAGGGATGATTCAGACAGTGGAACCAAGAACCCAGAGGGCAGCACCATGGGGAGTCACTCCTGGTAAGCAGTAGGATTGAGTCCTGATCAAGGAACTCCCAAACATTTACCCAGATGGATCTCACAATTGCTCTGGACCAGTCAACTCCTTTGTATCACCTACTTTTCTCCTTTTTGAACAGGAATGTCTATAGCAGTTATCTTATACCCGTCCTGCCACTGGGTGTGTGGGGAGCAGATAACTTGTCTCTTTAGTTCACAGGTCAGTAGACTGAGAAGAACTTCTTTGAGGAGCTGTACTTAAGTAACTACACTCTAATGAGGGTCATCTGTACCTGGACCAAATCCAGATGATGAGATTCTGGATTTGAGCTAATGCAATGCGATAAGACTTTTAGGGAATGTTTGAGAGTGCATGTGGGAGGAAGAAAAATAAATTGTGGCTAAAGGCAGACTGTGGTGCTTTTAAAATAAAACTAGCTGGGTGCGATAGTCCCAGCTACTCGGGAGGCTGAGGCAGGAGGATTGCTTGAGTGCATGAGTTTCAAGTTATAGTGTGCTATGATTGCACTTGTGAATAGCCTCTGCACTCCAGCCTGGGCAACACAGTGAGACCTCACCTTTAAAAAAATAATAATAAATTGTGACAAGTGAAGGAACAATTTTCCCCTCAAAAGGTGGAGCTTAATTTCTCTTCCCTTGATAATGGGCTGAACTTAGTGACTCACTTCTAACAAATATGGTGGAAGTGATGTATGTGATCTCTGAGATTAGGTCATAAGAAGCATTGTAGGCTGCTCTCTCTTAGATACTTGCTCTGGGGGAGAATACTAAAGCCTTAGAGAAGGATCCACATGGCAAGCAACTGTGGCTTTCTGCCAAATGCCATGTGAGTGTTCCATCTTAAGAGCAGATCCTCCAGCTCCAGTCAAGCCTTCACATGACAGCAGCCCTGGCTGATGTCTTAACTGCAACTTTGACAGAACTTGAGCCAGAACCACTCAGCTAAGCTGCTCCTGAATTCCTAACCCATAGAAATGGTGAGATAATAAATGCTTGCTGTTTTAAGCTGCTATGTTTTGTGGTAATTTGTTATTTAGCAGTAGATAACTAACATTTAATACAAGCTACCATGTATCATTTCCATTGGTGAAAAATTTCTGCTGCATTAAAAGAAATTTGAAAACCACTGTCCTAAAATATAGCAGGAAGACAAAATTTATACACTTTTCCTAGTCTTTCACAAACAAGATTTTAAATTCATTAGCAAAGAAAATATTATCAGTTCACAATTCTGTTAAGCCTCAGTTTCCTTTGTTCCTATCTGGACAGAAAATGATTATTCTTGTTCAGTGAATAGGGAAATGACAGTCTACATGTTTGTCCTTTCCATTATTTCATTATGTTTCCCAAGGCATAGGTAAAATTGATACTTTTAAGACAATTTACAAATGGAAATACATTTGTACAAAAAAATTAAATAATCTACTCAAAGTTATGCTGTCTTTAGTTTAATGGATAAACTATAAAACAAAAACCCTGGTATGGAAATGTAGTTTAGTATTTTTTCATTTAAATTTTACAGTTAGAATCAAATGGTTCTCTTTGGAGCACTTCCCAAAGAAATCTCAAAATTTATTAACGGTGAACCAAATCTAAATTTCATCTCATTCTTTCAATTACTATATAGTATCTGTCACTACAATCATTTGGTTAATAAGTTAGTTCTTAAAAGTGGTGTTTCTTTAGAGGAGGAAATAAATCTATTTTGATCCAAATAATATGCCCTTCAAGTATTTATAAGCACAAAAACTCAAGTTTGCATAAAATAAGGCACTGAACATCTACTCTGTCAGCATGACTTTTCTGGTTAATTTCCTTTCCATTTGGAAAGGGATTCTTTAAACTAAGCACTATACTTTTAAAATTCCTCAAAGCTTGCATTGCTTTTATAACTTGTACTTCAATGCTTTCACCAAGGGCACTGCTATGGGAGAATTAGAGTGGAATTCTCCTTCAGCTTTGGACTCAACCTCTATGACCGAATTCATAAGGACACAACAAAAATGATTTACCAGGGTTACTTCAGGCACCTCTATGCCTTGGTGCCTATTTTGGTACTCAAGTTGGAAACCTAATATATCCTTAACCTGGACATCATGTGTCTATGTGAACATTCTGCCTTAAAGGGTGCATGACCTTCATTATGCATGAAATTATTAATTCATTTTGTACCTTAAATCAAGCTGTTCTCTCATTTTCATCACTTACATGTGACCTGGGCAATTCTAAAGGTTTTTAAGAAAACTAACAAATCACTTGAATATGATTCACAAAGTCTGAATACTGCTGTGCAGACAGAATTTTCAGCTTGAGCTGAATTTATAATCTCCTTTTAATTTAATTTGGTGTGTTTTCCCATATGTGTGCCTGCATTAGGTGTATGTAACACTAGGCTGCCAAATCACAGACTTCCTCAAAAACCTTAAATCTTCCTATGCAGCCCTGAGTGTCAAGGTACCCAAAGGAAGAAGAAAATATGTGCACGGGATATACCTAACTTATTTCTTGGTTCCTATGACCCGAGTCATGTCTTTCTTTTCTTCAGAGATATTCGGTCTGAAATGGGTGCCCCTGAATTCAGTAAAATCTTTTGTCTTCCTTTAATGAAGCATTACACCCAGAAAACACACAAAGAAAATTTAAACCACCAAACACAATACCAGTGTGTTATTAAAGGTTTGCAAATTAAATATATGAATTAGGTGTCCATTTCTCCTTTGAAACACTGGAAGTAACTGGTCACTCCTCCTCCATTCCTCATTTAACCTGAGGGTAGTTTAAGATACCTTCAACCTCATTATAGCAAGGTTCCCAACGAGGAAGAAAAATTATAGCCTTCTAATTATTTCAACTCACAGGACTTTGCAGGATCTGAGTAACTCGCTTCCTCTGCTCCATCATATTGAAGTCTTGTCGTAGATCAGGAGACATGTTTCTCTCTCTAATGTATTCTGGGTCATTTTCATTGATGCGGTCAAAATATCTTTCTTTGTGAGGCATGCTGGGAGGAGGAGGAGTGGTAATCACATCTTGGCTGGCATCCGAACTCATGTTTCAAGTCTGTAGATTACCCTTATTATCTGCGTTAATAAACACAAAGAAAGGAGGAGATTCATAATAAATTCATTATTAAATTCAAATTTTACATGGGTCAAGCAACTTTTTAATTTTGCTCTCAGAATGAGAGAAGCAACTTCCTTTAAAAAGTAGCTTCTCAGAAAAAAATTACAGCAATTTTTTATCCATTGTAAAAGTATTATAGATTATAATGCTAAGGTGGAAATTAATATTTGCAGAGCTAATGAAAACTTATGGTTCAGTCATGTTAATGTCATTAACTACCTTTTTAAGGAACCAACAATCAAAATATCCAAAAGTAAAATGTCATATATATATGGCAAATTTTCACAGTTAGTGAATACTGTCAGTGGATCTTCTTTCTTTCTTATTCATGCTTTTATGTTAGACTAAACTTCGACCATATTTAATAACCGCTATGTTCTATAATGAATGTAATTTACCAGCATATGAGAGAAACACAACTTTAAGTTTTTCAAATGATTCAACAACTTCCCAGGGAAAATGTAACAACTGTTAAGGTTGCCAGACTATGCAACTTTAGCAGATGGTACTTCAAGTAAGAAACAAAAAGTCATTCAGAAGCCACATGAACAGCCATGATTCACTTAATTATCATGATTATTACTGATACTTAGGATAATCCTTGATTTTATGCCAGGGAAACAAATTCATCTGGGCTTTGCCACAGCTGAGCACCTAATCAACTATAGCTAGATCAGCAAGCCAGTCATTTAACTTTCCCCGCCCCCCAAATGTGATTGGATGTGTTTGAAGTTGATGAAGTCATCTAGTTCAGTGTTCATTAAACTGTCTATGACAAAAGACTTTTTCCAATCTGCAATGGACCAATATTTTTGTAAAATACAAAATAATGCCCTTAAATGTTATGGCAACATAAAATTGCAAGAAAAGTTTATAAACACTTATTGTTATATTCTGTACTTGTCACAGACTGGTAATAGACAATCTGCAGACCAGCACTGGACCCTGGACCCCACACTTTGAGTAGCGCTGACCTCAAAATAGTAACAGCACTGCCAACTAAAGGAATGCTTCCTCCAACCTTTAGCTGTGACACGGTATAAGCCTTACTCAAGAGAAAAGGAGACCACTGATAAGTGTATCCCTTTCCCTAGTTGTTCTTTTGAACTGGGTATAGAAAATGCAAGAAGATATGAAACAAGGAAGAAGAAAAGGAAACAAAATTGTAAAGAAGGTTTTGCTTAAAACATGTTTCTCTCTAGGTAGTGACTTTGTTCAAGCAACCTGTTGAATATAGACAATTGGGTAACAGAAAAACCATCTAACTACAAAAAGGTATTTATTCAACTGACTGCCTGGTGGGAAGGACCATTTTGTAATAATGTAAGTTAAATGTAAAACATTCAAGATTATTTCTCATTTTTTTCCCCCATAATATAGAAAACTAAATGTGGGGATCTTGGGAAGGGGAAGTTTCTGTGGACCTGCAACTCTGCAAATTCTTCAGAGCCTCAGAGTCCTAGCACAATACTTATCTAGACAGATCCAGAAGGGAATAGGCAAAAGCCACCTTCTTCTTAGGGTCCTGAATCCCAGATAGTGCCCAGAGATATCCGCTCTCATCTTTTAAACACAGTAATAACCAATGAGATTACCATGTTTGTTTCTAATAATAGACTTCTCCAATAGTATTCAGAAGCTCAGAGCATTGACTACCTTGACCCAACTTAGCCTAAACAAACTATAAGACTAAAAAAACCCCCAAAACTTGTGTTATTAATCCAGGTCCTGGAAATGTAAGCTCATTCTGTCAAAAATAATTTCTGAAAAATACATTAAAACTCTGTTTTATTCTACTTGCCAACATTAATATCATATATAACATTCTATGAATTACTTTAGTGTACTATACAAAAAATTCATGACATATGATTTTAAAACACTTTATGTCACCCTTTAGTGAAATTCTGGATTTGTGACTAGAAAGCAACTAATCAGTGGAGGAAATATGAAAAACAAGCTTTTATATAATTGAGTCTTCCATACCTTAATTTATTAAAAAATGGGGAGAACACACTCAGCTAAAGAATAAATATCTGATCACTAAATATCTTCCTCACATGACAAATAAGTTTTCTTTTTCTCTCTTTTCTATTTTTATACAACATTCATTACTAATGGAATAGCCCTGGTCACATATATTCTCCAAAAATCAGGTTTTGCTATGCTGTTACTAGCTTGGCTTACCAACCTACGGTATCTATCATTATCTTGCTGTTATCTAAAAACATGGTGCACAGAGTACCAACTAGAAGAAACTTTTTTTTTTCATATCCAACTGGGTTATCAGAAGTCTAGAGGTCTAACCAATCTTGGGAACCAAATTTTCTTAGAAACTGTTTATAATAGATCCACTTGAACTTCTTAGAGCAGTTTATTGCTAGCAGATAGGAATTTCAAGGAGAATTAAGGTTAAAATAAACACATCCATTAGTAAATGTCATACTAACTTTTAATGGCCAAATATAGACTAAATAGCATTCAATTAGTAATTGGGACATCACTTAAGAAATCAATTCTGTCTTAAGTTTGCTACAGTAGGCCACCAGCTTAAGTAATCTTTTTTTAGAGATAGTCCATAAATGCTGCCTTTAATTGTACCTATTCCTCAATCCCAAAAGCACTATCCAGCCTGCACCATGGAGAACAGAGTTAGATAATAAGTTTGTGTCTAACTGAATTTGCCGATGCTTATAAAATAATTAAAACACAGCAAAAAGTAAGAACTATGGTATAGGTTCATTTTATTGTCCAGCAATGGTTTAAGGAACTGAAAAGTGAAACACTGATAAGTAAAAGCTTACAGTTTGAAGTAACTCTTTTTATGGTGAAACACATATTTAAAATTAGCCAGCTGGACTCAGTTTAGATGATCCTATCTTGTTGGTAACATCCAAAGCATCACAGTCAAGAGCCTGTCCAACATGTGCCTTATATCCAGCTATGGGATTAGGTCACAGGGTAGTTCTATTTTTAGTTTGAGGAAACTCCATACTGTTTTCCATAGTTGCTGTGCTAATTTACATTTCCATCAATAGTGTACAAGGGTTCCCCTTTCTCCACATCCTCACCAGCATTTGTTATTGCCTGTCTTTTGGATAAAAGTCATTTTAACTTGGGTGAGATGATATCTCCTAATTTTGATTTGCATTTCTCTGATGACTAGTGATGTTGGACATATTTTTCATATACCTGTTGGTCATCTGTATGTCTTCTTTTGAGAAATGTCTATTCAGATCTTCTGTCCACTTTTTAATTGGGCTATTTGGGTTTTTTTCCTGCTAGAAAGTATTTTAAAGCAGTTTGGCTAATACAACTAAATTGCATCTGAATAAAAATACATGGAACCTGTTAGCATCAACTGGTAACTGCAAAACATTTTTCATGGTGACAAGTCTAAAGTAGTTTTGGAACGTAAAATGTGGTTGAATAACAGTTTACTCAAGTTAAGGACATTTAAAATATGAAGCCCCCAGGAGACAAAATAAAATATTGTAAAAAAGCATTTAATGGATATTATTCAGATTTCAGTACTAGTCTTTATAAGCCAGGTGATTCAGCAAGAGGAAGTATTAACTCAACTGTCGGCTTTTTAAAGGAGCTCTTAAAAATCTTGCTGTGGTCAGAATCAGTTTAAATATGGCTGATCTCCATGAGATATTTTCACTGAGTTAAATATAGTTAAAATGTTCAAGGAACTTTACCTGATTATTAGCCTTAAAATTTTTTAAATATATTCCAAAAATTTCCATCTATATAATCTTTTCAACCAGAAAGCAGTGTGGTACAGAGTACTACACTGGGAATAAAGAGATTAGGACTCAAGTCTTTGCATTTATACCAACTGTTGCACAGAATAAGCCATGGAACATTCATTCAACAAGTAAGTGTTTGAGTATCTACTATATGCCAAGGTCCTGTACTGGGGATACAAAGGCAAATAACACTCTGTTCTTCCTGAAGTTTGCAGTCTAGTGAGGAATACAAAGAAGTAAATAGGCAATTATATTGTAAAGGTATCATGATCAATTGTAAAATGAAAGAACTATCTCAAAAGAACCTTCAGATTTTCCTAGTTCTTATATCCTATGATCGATCCTATTGGTGTCCTCTGGCCTAGTCCCATAATAAGGCAGATAAGGAACCTTGATTTGGCCTAGTATTCAATAATTGCTAGAGATTTTCTATTTCCTTACTTTAGCAATGGGTCCTTATAGCATTTAAAAACAACTATCAATTACTGAGCTGTTATGTGCTAGCTACTGGGCTGAGGGCTTTACATATATTAGCTCATTTATTCCTCATAATCCTATGGGATAGGTGTTATTATCTTTTTTTTTTTTTTTTTTTTTTGAGACAGAGTCTCACTGCAGCCTCAAACTCCTGGGCTCAAGTGATCCTCCTGCCTCAGCCTTCCGAGTAGCTGAGACTACAGGCATGCACCACCATGCCCGGCTAGTTTTTCTATTTTTTGTAGAGACAGAGTTGCTTTTCTCAGGCTGGTCTCAAACTCCTTAGCTCAAGTGATCCTCCCACCTTGGCCTCCCTGAGTGCTAGGATTACAGGTGTGAGCCACTGCACCCAGCCAGGTGTTACTATCTCCATTTTACAGATGAGGAAATAAAGTCATTGAGAAGTAAATTGTCTTAGGTCAAATAGCTAGTAAGTGGTGGACAGGGATTTAGATCTAGGTCTGTTGAACTCTAAAGCCCATGATCTTAATTACAACCCAGACCCAGGCAGGGGTAGCTAGTAGGTTTCTTTTCAAATGCCAGTTCCAGCTATTCAGTAGTCTTGAGTGTTGGAAAGGTTTTATCCTGGCTCACAAAGAAAAAGTACTATAATTGCCATAGCTTGCAAGGAAGTCATGTATCTATCATCCTTGTGGTTCACTATACTGCCTCCCCAGGAAGGATGTTTTTAAGGAAGGGAGTGGTAGATTCTACCCCTCTTAACCCTGAATAACTAACTCATCTTAAGCATATTTTTGCTTCCAGGTGATACTTGAAACAATTCAGTTCTAGAGCACTGTCTCTTTAAAATTAATCAATTCTATTTTTAATACCACGCATATACAGGCATGCCTTCTAGTGCTTCAGAGTAATATAAACTAGTGCAAACTAGTAGGAACTACATTAAGGAAGAAAATTAGTCTTTTAACAGTGTTCATTGAATTGAAAATGTTGTAAAGAACAAATTTTTTAAAAGTAATGCTAGAAAACTTGTCAACACTATGGGTTTTCCCCTTATGTAGTCTTTGGCCATGCAGATTACAAATAAGATATCAAGCATAAACAAAATTCTAGTTTTAAAAATCTTATGCAAATATTTATATAGCAACTATCCAACATGTATGTTTAAAGAACATTAGGTTCAAGACACAAATAGATGAAACACTCTGGAACCGTGACTTTCAAACTTTTTAAAAATAGCAGTCCACAATAACAAATACATTTTATATCATATTTGCATACAAATATATAAGATACATAACTGAAATAAATGCATAACATGATACTTTCCCTTTCTATGTGGTACGTTCTGGTATTTTCTATTTTAATCTATTTCATTTAAACAAAATTCTGGTCAAATTGATTCATGATCCACTAATGGGCTGTGACCCACTGTTTGGAAAACACTGCCCTAGAAACTATAAGTTATGGTCAGATGAGAAACAGAAAGGAAAGGGTGTGTGCGCATGCATGTGTGTGCGTGAGAGAGAGAGAAAGTGAGAGAGACAGAGAGAGAGAATGAGGGTGAATATGTGCTAGAGAAGAAGTGATTCCTTGATTTTGTTAAAGAAATGTTTATTGCAGGTTATTACATATTTCTGTACACTTTTTTAAAAAATGCTCTTATAATCACATTGCAATTTAAAAAAAAAAAAAGAGTTTTAAGCCCAGGAAATTAAGCATAAGTGGCATGAGTAAATCGAGACCAAAAGTACTCAGAGAAAAAAAATGTTTCTGTATTCACGCAAAAAGAGTTTATAATTTGCTTTGAGAAATATGAGTGTTAAGAGAACTTTAAGTAGCTAGTCTCAGATAAAATATTACTACTATCTGCTTACTTTAGATAGAAGGCTTTGCTGATAGCACAATGTCTGCGCAGATAAAATACATGTCCATGTCAGCACTGGAGAAAGAGGAAAGCATTTTCAAGCTCTCTAAGGATATTATGAAGGGCTGTTTATGATTTTATGAACTGTACATTTGTAAGCACAATTTTTTGGTCTGAGTTTTGAAAATAAACACCTATAAAACATATACTCTAAATACAGAGTCACAGAGCCACTTAAAGGTATTCCCAGTGATTATATTTCTATACAGTCCCTCAGCCACCCAGCTCCCCTGTTATTCACAGATAAGATTTTCAGTATATTCAACCATTTGACAATAGAACTCTAGAAGACTATTCCTCTGAATCCAATTAACTGATTGCTCCAAAAATGAAGATCATTTTACAAAATGGCCAGTAATCTTCAATAATGTCAAGGTCATGAAAGATAAAGACTAAGGAACTGCTCCAGATTAAAGAAGACAAAGGAGACTAAGACAAGGACGTGACAACTAAATGCAACATGTAATCTTGGATTGGATCCTGGACCAGGAAAAGGACATTAGTGAGACAATTGGTGAAATTAAAATAAAATCTGTAAATTTGATAATAGTATTTATATCAGTGTTAATTTCCTGATATTGATAATTGCAATGTAGTTATGTAAGATATCATTTAGGGAATCTGGGTGAAAGACATGAATTCTTTTACTATTTTTGCAACTCTTTTGTAAGCCTGAAATAATAAACAAAAAGTTTAAAAAAAAAAAAGCAAAAAACCCCACCCCAAATAAATAAACATTAATCTGATATAACACAAATCCAATCCCAACACAGTCAATGGAAAATACAATTTTCAAGGAACTCCTTGAATCTTGCAGTATACTATGCTCTCTCCTCACCAAAGAATTTTTAAAGTTTGCTCACTGATAAGATAGGATATAAAATAAATTAAAAAAAAAAGAAAACTCTTGCTGTGGAGGGTTAGTTTGAAAAAATAAGTAAATAAATAAATAACAAACTCACAAGGGTGTTTATTAAACAAGGGAGTTATTAAACTAAAACCAGATATGCACATTAAAGCTATATTCTTGATCCATTTAGCTTTATTAATATAAGAACTCTTGAACCCCAAAATAGAGGTAACATTTTATAACTTTGTTAATATGTTTAAATAGTATCTGACAGATGTTTATACTTTGTCTTTTGTAACGTGGCTCATTATCAAATTAACCCAAAGTGTTCACAGACTGACACACAGGATCTAGAAATAAACTCTGGGTAAGTGTAAGCATTTTTGAAAATGGTAGTAGGAAGGAATACTATACCATTAATTAGGTCCTGTCTGCTCAAATATTCTAAAGTTTATCTTCAGAAGGAAAAATATATATATACAAGCCTCTAGAAGATTAATGTTTATAAAGCCCACATTTTATAAATTCTTTCTAAACATTTATAGGTCACAAGTACCACATAATTCGAAGTGATCACCTTTAATGAACAGTAAACAAGGAATCACAACCTTGTGGCTTCCTATGACCACTCAATTCAGCAACATAACAGAGTAGAGTATCCGTACTTTCATTTCTGAGCTCACCAGCACTGCTAGTGCCATGCTTGCCTATCTTGTGATCTGGTTTGCCTGTATTCAAGTCTACCTGTTGACTTGAACACCTTGCACCTGGGCTGTTATACCTATTAGATGCCTCTAAATAAGCTGGATCCCTGCCTCAAGAATTCCTCCCACGCCCCCTGTAATGCAACTTGGCTACTTATCCCATTAAGAAGTGGAGACTATTTTCCTATCCCCTTGAATCTGGTTTGGCCTTGTGAGTTGCTTTGACTAACAGAATGTAGCTGAAGTGATGTTATGCAACTTCCAAGGTTAGGCCTTTGAGGGTCTTGGAGCTGCCACACCATGAAGAAGCCTATCACGAAAAATCATGAGGAGAGAGTGTCCCAGTTGTCCCAAGTAAGCCCACCTTCCAGCAGACCACACTGCTAAATACAGCAACATAAGTGAGTCCAGGCGAAGCAGGAGAGGTACTATTCAGCAAACACCAGAATCATGAGAAATAATAAGACACAAAGCTTCCAGTTTGTTTTTGGTTTTTTTTACACAAGTAGTAGTTAACTAAAGTGAAAAATAGGTGCCTAGAAAAGGGGTGCTGTAATGACAAAAACTGAAAACATGGCATTAGCTTTGGGACCTGGGTAGCAGGGAGGCTACAGTAGGGCAGTGAGGAGCTTGCGACTAGAAGCTGGAGAAAGGGCTGTTAGGTAGTGACAGCACAAGTTGGCAAGCATGTGCTAACCTGAAAACCAGAAAACATATTTAATAAATGTGGATCTGACTAAGGAGATTTCTAGGCAGAATGCTGAGTCAATTGAGTTTTGTTGTTGTTTTTTCCAAAAAAATTTTATTTTGCTATAATTGTATATAAGAAATAATACAGATATCCCTTATGCCCTTTACCCAGTTTCTTCCAATGGCAACACTTGCAGCTATATTACAATATCACAACCAGGACACTGACAGTCATAGTCAAGAAGGAGATTATTTCTATAACCTTCAGTACTCCTCATGTTGCCCTTTAATAGGAATGCCCACTTCCACTCCCTCTTTAATCAGCAGCAACCACTAATCTGTTCTCTAACTCTGTAATTTTGTCATTTAAAGAATATTATACAAATGAGAACATGCAATATATAACACCTTTGAGGACTGGCTCTCTTCACTCAGCAGAATTCACTGAAGACTGCCAAAGGGTGTTGGGTGTGTCAATAGTTCATTCCTTTTTATTGTTGAGTACTATTCTGTGGGATGGCTGTATTACCATTTGTTTAATCATTTGTCCACTGAAAGACATCTGGGCTATTTCTAGTCTTTGGCTATTATAGTGTTATTTTTTGTAATAGGCAAAAAAAGTGGAAACAACCCAAACATCCATCAACTGATGAATGGATAAATACAATGTGGTTATATCCATAAAATGGAATATTATATGGCAACAAAAATAAAGTACCGATACATACTACAACAGGGATGAACCCTGAAACATTATGCTAAGTGAAAGAAGCCAGTCACCAAGGACCACATACTGTATGATTCCATTTACATGAAGTGATCAGAACAGGCAAAACTACATAAGCAGAAAATAGATTAGTGGTTGCCTAGGGTTGGGGAAAAATGAGGGGTGGCTACTAATAAGGTTTCTTTTTAGAGTGATGAGAATGTTCTAAAATGATTGTGGTAATAGTTGTGCAACTTATTATTTATATATTATTTATATATATAAATAAATATATTTAAAACCATTGAATTGTACACTTTATATGGGAAAATTGTATGGTATGTGAATTATTAATATATCTCCATAAAGTTATTAAAAAAACAAATCCAATCTGAGAAACCACTGACCACCTTGCAAGCTTGGGGATGAGGACTATCTTTGTAGTCCCCACAATGGCAGAGTGCTCCATACATGGGAGCTGAATTAAATTATTTTACTACATCACAACTCCTTCCAAGTCAATCTGGTTTGTATTATTTCTAGGCTGGGAATGCTAAAAACAATCGTTTGAAAAGTTTTTACTTATAAAAAATCTTTCCAAACTTAAAAATTCTTGGCAGTTTTAACAGCTCTCTCTAGAATAAGCAAAGAGATGGTTGTACTTTCAAGTACCAGACCTATTGTTCCACACTTAAAACAATAATCAAAGATAGACTTCAAAGCAGCATATTTGGTTAAAAAAACCAAACCAAA
The DNA here is from genome assembly GCA_023783475.1 of Daubentonia madagascariensis. Taxonomy (NCBI): domain Eukaryota; kingdom Metazoa; phylum Chordata; class Mammalia; order Primates; family Daubentoniidae; genus Daubentonia; species Daubentonia madagascariensis. Next base: position 17,360,799 of record JAKFHU010002573.1, on the reverse strand, counting down.
ACAAAATAGCAAATGCTGGTTTAGTTTTTCTTGATGAAAGTTACTACAAAATTGTGAAGGTATTTAACAACTAGAAAACAACTTAGTCCCTACACAAACTATAACAAGCTACCATCCTTAGACCAACCAGCAAAATTTTACTCATTTTAAGTTCTAAAAGAACTTTTAACTGCTAGCCAAAATTTTTATATACAACTGACATGGAAACTGACAGATCTGACAAATGGGACTGGACATAGAAGTTTAAAAAAACAAAAGGGATAAAACCAAACAAACCTGGCATTGAGTAATAAAGACGGCATTTTCTAAGTGCCCAAATGGAGGACGATTTAATTATCCCCCAAAGCACTAGGATCTTACTACTATAATGGCTATTGATTTTACGCGAGCTTCTCTTGGACTATTTCAGACTAGATTCAAGGATCATATTTTACAGATGAGAGGAAACTATACTCAGGTGTTGAGTGATTTTTCTAAAGCTACAATGCTCAAGTATATTTTTATAAAATCAAAATTATGACACTTACTAGCATTACCATGTCATTCACAGATAGCCCTATAGTCAAAATTTACTCCTTCAGTGAAATATAAGAAAGAAAACAGACCCAGCATACCACATTTCCGTACGTATTTTATAAATACTACTAAGAGGAAGAGGCTATTAGGAAGCGCTAAAATTCTAGTGCTTGTAAATAGACTTAATGGTCTAGCATGCACAGAAAAGTAGATGTATGAGTGAGTTATAGTATAATGGTAGTTTTGCTTGACCTAAATACCAAACGAACATGTTTTCTTTAAGCAAATAAGTTATTAAAGATTAAAAAGTACACTAACATTTTACCAATAGTCCCCCCATTCACAGTTTCAGTTACCTATGGTCAACCACGGTCTAAAAACAGGTGAGTATATTATAATAAGATATTTTGAGAGAGAGGGAGAGACCACATTCACATAACTTTTATTGCAGTATAATTGTTTTATTAGTTATTGTTATTAATTGCTTACTCTGCCTAATTTATAAATTAAACTTCATCAAAGGTATATATGTATAGGAAAAAACATAGTATATATAGGGTCCAATACTACATGTGGTTTCAGGCATCCACTGGGGGTCTTAGAATGTATCCCCCTCAGATAAGGGAGGACTATTGTGTGTCAAGGATCTGCCTTTTCACTTAAATTCTTAAAAGGCTTTGAAGTAAAAATTTAAGAACCTCTACTCCAAATCTCTTTTGTTTTCTAGATTAGATAACCAATGAAAGAGATCTTAATAGCATTATCAGGGGTGATCCAAGTTCTCCTAGTCCAGAACTCTTTCTACTACACCATATTGCTTCCTCATAATCCTTCCACCTTATTTACTTGGTCTTCTTTTCCATTAGTACTTAGTGAAACATATAAATAAGATACATAAGGACAAGGCATATCAGGAGATGGGCAGACTAAGAAGCTTAACGAGGTAGGCAAAGATAAACGGTATCATGAATCACGGAACACTCCACAAAATTTTGAGCTCCAAACAAAAAGGGACTACATGCAAAGTAAGGGCCCTTAAACTGGCTCAAGTTCATCTGAAAAGATCATATTGGCAATGATCAGTATCTTGGAAGTTGTAATTGTTAACTTGACAGATGACACTATCAACAAAAATGACACTGATTGTGCCTTGGGTAATATAAGTTACGTTCAAGTTTCACTTTTATCACTAAAGTTAATTTTGCATCATTTTGAAAAAGTTGATGGCATTTAACTATTTACTATGAAACAAATCAAACTTCAGAAAAAGATTATGTTGGGGCCTAAAGAGTTAAGACAAGTACACTATAATAACTACCAACTGAATGAGTGGTCTAAGATAGGTACAAATATAAATGTGTGTACACATAAACATTTCTAAACCACAAATCATTTTTTAAAGCAACCACCACATTCCAGGTACTGCACTCTATACAGATTATCTCATTTACTACTCTTCACAATTCTATGAAGAAGTGGCCAGTATCCCAACTTTATAGATAAGGAAAGTTAGGTTTAATAATTTGCCTCAGATTACCAAAGGTTCTTCACCAAATGAGAAATTATTCATGGTTATGGATCTTAACAGGTGTGGAACAGTTAGCAAAACAAGATGGAATGGCTCAAAGAATTGTCATTTCCTAGAGATATATCCAGCTATTACACTCTTGATTACTGTCTTTATTGGGGGTCTGGAAATACATTATCACAATATTCAGCACCAAAATATTAACAGAAATGGTAAATATTCTCAAAGTAGCAATAAAATTTGTACAAAGTCTTGCATGGCTATCTGACTGGTATAAATGTGGAAACATAACTCCTATCTATTGCCAGAATCTTAAGATTGATCCAAATCATTCTTAAATTTCTGAACCCCTTTTTTGTTCTTTTGAAATGACTTCTGTTGAGTATATCTTTAAAATAAAACTAAATTCTAAACGTCAATATAAAGTCTAGGAAACAATGAATCTACAATTGTTTAGTAAAAGATATTGTTAGTTTGAGCCTTAGTTAAAAATCCAATTTAAAGTCAAGGGACACCCCACCCCCCACCCCACCCCTGTACAATTACAAAATAAAATAGTAACAGTAACAACAACCCATCATGCTACCAAGTGTCCTATACTTAATGGAAGTTGACAGCTGACTAAGCTTGTTCATTAAAAAAAGATAAAAGAAAACTGTCAATTGGCAGGCAGAGCCATGAGAGCTTTTTGGTTTCAAATTTTGTTTTATAAATAAAAACAATGTTAATTAAGATAAATTACTTTCGTAAACATGAAGTCTTCCTGTGATTGTAAAACTAGAACAAAGTAGTTAGACTAGAACAAATCATAATATACATTATTTAAAATATATATAAGTGCAGAGCAGTAACTACAAAAATGTCAAGTAGGTGCTTGCTAAGTCAACACAGTCATCCAATGGGGTGATTCAAAGATTAAAGGCATTCACAATTGGACAATGCTGAGGATGAATCTAACCTCTTTCTCCCTAAAGTACCAATACTTGATGTAGGATATTTTATTGATCTACATTACCTGTTACAAAGAACAGTGAGCCAAACAGACTTCTGTACTTAAAGAATGGGAAGAAGGGGGGAGGACAGGCGATGGGAAGAGAGGGAGTTACTTGCTTAGACACTGGTAGGAGTGGAAATAACAATTAACTGGTAACTTGAAAAAAAATCTTTATTATAATTAGGTCAAGTTTACCAATTATAATGGCCACAAAAGGAGCAGAGTTACAAACCTGAAAACGTGTACGAAAAGTTCAGAGGAAGTATACCTTCTTGAGGTCCAAACTCAATCATTATCTAGCATTCTCTGGAATTGTTCCCAACATAAATCATTTGGAAGAGTAAATATGAAACTGATTATATCTCTCATATATAAGCACAAACATATAAATTGTATATATACACACATACATTCCTATGAAATAATGAATAAAACAATCAACCAGAGAGAGGCAATCCCTCAAGTATCTTGCAGAATCCAAAAAGATAGGGCCTTGGTGCCTTTACTCTCCCACAAAATACGAACCTTCCATATATGTATTCCCTCACTCATCATCTGTCTTCAACATGAGGCTTTTGGAAGTGGATGGGGAAGAAACAAAAAACAAAAAAAACCCAAAAAAAAAAACAAAAAAAAAAAGGGAGGGTTTTTTCCTCCCATAAGAGAAAGTTGACAGAGACTAGTGGATTGATTATTTGAATGTGCCTCTCAGATATTTAGTTTCTGTTATTGAGTTCCCCAGTACCAGTGAAATTTTTAAAATTGAGATCCAGGAAACTATCCAGAACTTGACAGCTCATGATTAATGAGAGGCTTTAAAAAAAGGAATCACTAGAGCTTACAATTTTTAAAGAAAGATTCATTGCTCTCAATTTCTGGAAATACCTTAAATCTTTGGCTTTTACTATTTGGTAGTCTTTCTGGGCAAAAAGGTTTAATTTTTTTTTAAAAGAAACATTAACTCTCACATACATCATGAATTAAAGTCTATTTAATTATTTGTGCAGCACTGAGTTGGAAAAATTTAAAGCCCTTGCTTCTGACATTTTCTTGAGAGTCATGTTTGAGGTCAAATTCACTCTACCTATTACTGCATACCTAACTCTACAAATCTCAGTAAACTTTTTCCAAAGTGAATATCAGAATACAAGTAATTAAAGTTAACTCTCCCAAATTCCAGTCTTACATCTACCTATTTCTCAAGCTAAAATTAGATTTTTAACTAAGAAATTCTAGTTCCTCAATCTGACGAAATGCAAACAATCCTACAAAGCTTATTAAAAATGAATTGTTTGCAAAATAAAATACTCACCCAAAAGGCTAGTCTAGAAAATTGACTTGTTACCATGGACTATGTTTCTATGTTTCATTCCTAACGTGGTCATTGTAACCACTGGGGGTGGGTAGGGGAGGGCTGGAAGGGAACAAAGTTCCCATACACAGGGTATGAGTAAATCCCAAGAGTTCATTTTGATCTACTATTTCAGATATTCCAACTAAAGATTTTTGGCTTTCATGGCTGTAACTTAAAATACAGCTGCAAAAGTCGATCCAAAAGCTGTAGGTAACTCAATACACTGTTATTGCACAGAAGTCTGATTTGAAGGAGGAGTGCCAACCTTCACATTTTGGCTGGTAAAGAGGATTTCAAGATCATCACAACCTCACCAGTTTTCTTTATGGAAAGCCTAATATTGAGCCATGAAAATGCAATTTATTAAGCACAGATAATTGTACTTGAAAATTACTTTCAAAAATAATTTTTGGTCATAACCTGCCACATTAGAAATCTAATAATGGTTTTTAAGTGGAAGACTACAAAAAGAGATGTTTATCAACCTCAGAAATCTGTTTCATAAAAACAGATTTTTTCAAAAACTGGCTTTTTCAAATGAATCATCTTTTAGATTTAAAGTTTGATATTATGTACTGTACTGGGTTGAATAGTGTCTCCCCACAAAAATTCATGCCCCTAGAACCTCAGAATGTGACCTTACTTGAGAATAGGGTATTTGCAGATCGAATAACAATGAGGTCATATTGGATTAGGGTGGGCCCTAAGTCCAATAACTAGTATCTTTAGAAGAGGAAGATGAGAGAGATTTGGACACACAGATACAGAGAAGACACACAAGAGAAAAAGGCCATGTGATGACGATGTAGGCAGAGATTAAACTGATGTGGCTGCAAGCCTAGGATCACTAAGGATTGCTGGCAACCACTGGAAGCTAAAAGAGAGGCATGGAACAGATTTTCCCTCAGAGCCCCTACAAGGAACCAACCCTGCCACACTTTGATTTTGCACTTCTGGCCTTCAGAATTGTAAGAGAATAAATTTCTGTTGTTTTGAGCCACCCAGTTTGTGGTACTTTGTTACAGCAGTCCTAGGAAACTAATACGTGGACTGTTCCGATGGAATTTCCATCCTAACAATATCTATTTTAGGAAGCATTTTACCATCATAACAGTGTGGATGGATAGCACACCTTTGCAGAATCAAAGTCAGCTCTTTAGAAATAACAGAAATCATCAAAATAGTAACCTGAATAAGACATTTGATGTACATCAGGGCAATGCAACACTCATGTTTTCCACAATGGCATGACCTTTGCTGACTATAATGTTAGACTGAGAATCAATGTTTCCAAGGAAATCTGAAGAAAATATGAATGTTCTCATCACATCAGATTCTGAACAAAAATTTCTCTGTAAAACTCTGAAGATTCACAATGAATGTCAATCACAAATTAAAGTTGCTGTGGGCTCTACTGCTTCTATCATAGCTGAAACATTATTAAGCAGTTATCAAATCATAAAATATTACAGTCTGATAGAACGTCTTTTACACTTAAGCAGAGGTGGATTTTAAAAGCCACTTGCTCAGGTTAGCGGGTTTCTTGACATGTGTACGTACATGCTGCATTTCTGCCCTTCTCTCTACACTAGGGACCAATAAACCCACACCCCCAAGGTTCAGGCCAGACTCTGGGACCCTTGGATTATGAGAAACTAAGAAACTAGCCTGGCAGCTCAGCATCAAGTCATTCTTGCTGCTGCCTCCACTCTGATGTTTGACTTTCACTTAAGTCTGCTTCTTATGATTAAACTATTAATCTCTGAGCCCCTCCACTCACTCTCAAGCAGTCTAAATGCCTTTCTTGTTTCTCTATGGGGTAACTCCAAATACTTTTAAGGTCTATGCCTGAACACTGTTTCAGGTCTCAGTCTTAGGCCCTTTTATCACTTGCCACTGTTTCCTGAGATCACCTGATAGCTCACATCTTTGCTATGGTAATGAATCTCTGATGCTATGCAGCCCTCCCTGGTATTGATTCTCCACCTGAATTTCTACCAATTACTACCCTTTGCCAAAAATACCCTGTCCTTATACTCTGCCTATGTGTCAGGGTTTGACATCTAACTGCTGAACCTCCCTGTGATGACTGTTCACACACCTGGGCTTGTTCCTATTGCCTGTTGCTGGGAATCTGCCCTCAAGGGTTTACCTAAATTCCAGATCTTCGTCAGGCTTATTCAGCCACTCCAACTCCATTATAGACACCATCTTTGCTAGTATTTTATGTGTTTTTTTCATTAAACTACATTGGAATAAATACATTTTTATGTGGAGAAAGGGGAAATGATCAATAAAATATCCAATATTTCTTGTCTAATGTTGTTTTAAGAATATAGCATGTTTTAACTCATTTAACCCTCATAATAACCCTGAGAGGTAGGTGCTATTATCATCTCCATTTTACAGACAACAAAACACAGAGAAGTTACTTGTCCAAGGTCACACAAGGATATTGTGTGGGGCTGAGATATAAATTCAAGGAGACTGGCTCTAGAACCTGTGTTCTTAGCCACTACCCTATGTTGCATCTGTTCTCCCTAGCCCCACAACCATGTTTTCAAATTTTGAGTCATTTCAAACTTAAACCTGTTAAGATCCTTTGGTAAATCTTTCCAACTCCTCCCCAGCCTCAAACCTAAGTTCTTACCTCTAATGTGAACTCTTTTGCAAAATACATATTTTCATAGATTAAATTTCCTTAAGATGAAGTTTATCTGAACATAAAAGCATTAAGCCTAGGATTTGGCAGTCAGGATTCTGGTTATTAAATCAATAATAAGTAAAATCCCCTGGTCATTCACCAAATTCAATCTTTCACGTAGTGTAATTTAAACTACAATTATAATTACAAGCTTTAGAAAGAGGGAGGGCCCCTCTGGATCCTGATGTCTAGATTATATATGCCCCATTGTTTCATCTAGAACTGCACTGGACATTAATTACCACCCAAGCTTGTTGATTCATTTAAAGAGATCTAGGCTCTGTCCTGATAAAGAAAAATCAATTCAGCCTTGAGAAGTAGGGCCTAGTTGATATCATTAAGAATTTTGAAAATGTGTGCAAACATTTTGATATTTTTATGATACCTAATTAATTCATATTAAAAATGGAGGGGATTGAGACTCTTTTCTGACATGAAGAGATGGTGAGGAGACTAGAAATAATGAGAAGAAAAAGAGACAACAACCCAAATCTCCAATCCACAGCTGGAAACTGAACTCTTCATAAAAAGTAAGAAAATCTGAAAAAAGACCTAAGAAGTCCAATATCAAATTCAGGAAAAAAGAGAAAGCATTAAACTAATTCATCATTACATTTATGGAGAAAATTTTATCAAAAACAGAAATGCAGATATTAAAAGGATGAAGGATATAACTTTCAAACCTTTGTAAAAATAACAGAAACAAAACATTTATGAATCCAAATAACAACTCTCCCAAGAAATACTGTTTTCCCTGATACTACCTAATTAGAACAAAAAGGAGAATAGCATCCTTAGAATTTAAAGATGTTAGAGGTTAAAAGGATATAAAATATTATTAAATCTTGTTCTATTCCTTCAATTCTCCATATGAAGAAACAGGTCCTAAGAGAGAAAGTGACTTGCCCAAATCCTTCAATTTACTCCATACCTTTCACATTATCTGGACTAGGATATGACACATAGACTGTGGACCACATGACCTGTCAATGTAAGAAAGATCTAAAATATGAACTACATTTTAAAAACTCCTTTAACCAAAGCTTTTGATAAGAATCTCATATCAGAAGTTACGGTACGTTAAATAAAATATTAACTTTAATTTTTAAAAAAGTCACTTAATGCCTCAAGTTCCAATTTCTTGATTTTAAAATGTAGGTATGTGTTCAGGGTTAACAACACACAAAATAGATCTTTGGGGGGAGTAATTTTCATAAGAATTTAAAGCAATTTATACCATTTTTTAAAAAATAGTGAGAATGTTTTCTTTCAAGCTTTCATGGTAATTCACTAGAAAGAGTAAACTTTATGACTCAGCTTTTTGTGCCCACTCACACATGCCTGAAGGTCCACTTAAATCACTTATTATATTTTAAATTCAGGCTTGAAGTAGGATTCTTGTTTTCCTGAGCCTCACAAAGACTAGACTCACAGCTTAGTTCTACAATGCCTATTTAGCTGGACTTAAAGCCTACATCAAGTACTTTATTGTCAAATAAAAAGCTATCCTCTTGGAGCTTAGTAACTTAAGCAGCTCTCCAGAGTTTGGTAAATATTTTGTGTCTACTTTTGATCTCTATTGTAAAGGAAAGGTTCGGTAGAGTTGTAAAGTGCTGAAAAGTGTTATTTAAAAGGTAGTATCACTACTACAACCCTTGGGGTCCTTAGCTGCAACTGAGAAACACAAAGCCACCTACTATAATTTTCTAAAACCAACATATCCTTAGTTATTCCCCTAAAAAGAAAAAAAAAAAGCATCCTGGAGTCCCATGTATAAAAAATACTTAGGAATTTGGAAGCCTAGGGCTTCCAAAATTCAGGCTCTTAAAAAAGGGTAGAAAAGGCTTCAAAAGTCTACCCCTCCTAGATTTAGAGGGAAATGACTCTTCCTAACAAAACCTATCCCCCTAATTGCTGCTTTGCTCACCACATTTCTTACACACTTGGACTGTTTCCCCCTCATCTCCATCCATCCAAATATTGGTCTGTACTTTATAAGGTTTTTATTTAAAGACCAGCTCCTTCCAGGACAACTTCCCCAATCTTCTCCATCAGAATTAGCATGCCCCCCCCCCCAGTGCTCCCAAAGCACTTTGTCATAGTCTGTGTTGCCTTTAAATTATTTGAGTACGTCTGTCTGCTCTCAGTAACAGGGTCCACATGTTTTTCCTTTCTTTACTATCCACTTACAGGTACTCAGTAAGAGTTTACTAACTCAGTGAGGTGACTGGGGCTATTGACTCATAATACCCCATTCTCGACCTGTCTTAGAATAAACCAGGGCAGAGTATCTAGTGCAAACTTTGAAAACTGGACTATCTGTGGTTTGATAAGACTGGCCAGGTACCCAAGACAGTGGAGGTAATGAATATTGCGACCTGCATAAGAAATGTCTTAAGCTAACTGAAAAATAGCCACACAAAAAAGTATGAAGGTATAAAAAGAGCAATTTAAAAAAAATCTATACTACCATGTTTCATTTTGAGACCAGGTAAAAATAATGCTACAAAAATGTTATCTTCAAACAGCCAATAAAAAACCCTAGTGATCCAATCAAGTGTCAAACGTTAATTCAGGTATTAGGCAAAGGGTACAATGAAGCACACATAAGGCACAGTCCTGGTTCCTCCGCTTAAGGACTTTCTGGTTTCATCCTGTAGTGAACTAAACCGTGTCCACATGGGAAGAGGACTGACAGAGAAAACCAACTAATGACAACTGCCAAATGAGAGACATGACATCGCCACTAGTTGTTGAGGATCACTGATAAAGAGAACTTTGGATTAATATAGTAAAGGAAGATTTCGATGATATGGTAAAATCTGAATTTCTCCACATATAAAATGAGGAAGTTTGCTTGCTGCTGAAACTGAACTTTGCTTCTTTCAGACAGTGACTCTTCAATCAAGGGGGACTACTTTTCCCATGTATTTATTCTTGTTAGCCATAATCCTCTTGCCACTTGCTTTTCTGGCTAGGTTGCTAGAGTAGAACTCTTGGAGGTTACAGCCTGGGCAGCTTTAAGTCCAACTTCATAAATACATTTGATTTCACAGATGTATGTGGTTCTGGTGGCTATTGTTGGTTAGAAGAACAAATACTTATTGTTTCAAAAAAATAAAAAAACAAAATGAGGAAGTTTGACCAGATCAACTTTACGCTCCCTTCCAGGTCTGAAATTTTATTGTGTTTTTATCACATAATTGTAATAATGATTTGATATTAACTGACCACCCATTCAATGGAGTTTTCTTCCTAGTCCTCCTATGACAATAACAGAGCTTTTAAAAAGTTGTCAACCTGCAAATAAGCAATATTACCAAATATATTTTAAATATAAAAAGCCAAGATTGAATATGACATCTCATAAGAGGGTCTGATATTTCACAGGAGAACTTGAGTTTGAGGCTTTTTTTCTTTTTTATACCAGTTTCATGGTGTGGCTTCCAAAACTCAAAACAGGCTTATTTATTTTTTTGAGATAGAGTCTTGCTCTGTTGCCCAGGCTAGAGTGCAGTGGCATCATCATTGCTCACTGCAACCTCAAACTCCTGGGCTCAAGCAATCCTTCTGCCTCAGCCTCCTGAGTAGCTGGGACTATGGGTGTGCACCATCAAGCCCAGCTAAATTTTCTAATTTTTGTAGCAATGAGGTCTTGCCATGTTGTCTATGTTGCCCAAGCTGGTCTTGAACTCCTGGCCTCAAGCGATCCTCTGGCTTTGGCCTCCCAAAGTGCTAGGATTACAGGCGTGAGCCATTTCACCTGGCCAAAACAGGCTTTTAAATGAATCTTTTTCATACATATTAAACGATATGTTTGAAATCATTTAATTTATTCTTGTCTTTCTATGGACAGGAAGTAAGTAGAATAAGCTTCTAAAAGTTCATCACCATTATTACAGAACTTTTTTCTTCTCTGTTCTTAACTATCATGACTTTACAGTTACTGACAGTCAAATGTATTCTGAAGCCCCAAAGGTTTTTTTTTTCAGAGTAATACTCAAAACAAAGCAAATATTGGCTTAGTCATGACACTTGTTGTTCTAAAACGTTAATAGCCTATTGTTCACTGTGGTTGTCTCAACAAGATAATACATTGAAAAACAGCATTTCCTGATAGGAAGTGAATTCCCACTGTATGTCACAGGACCCTAGCCAAATGCTGGTCTGCAAAGGAGAAACAGCAGTCCCTTTTGGGATTGCATAATAGACCAGAGTAATGATGAGACATCCCCCACCTTGTTTAAAATGGCTTTCTGCTTCAGCTCAAGCTACAATCTATTTGACTGATTTTGCTATCATAGAACTGTTTTCCTAAAATGGCTTCAAATGTTTTAGACAAAGTTTGTTCAACATCCTGCAGACAGCAGCATCCTGTATATTTCTAACTATGGAGAATTTCCTTAGTTATAAATGCTACAATGGATGGGGTAATTTGACAAAAGAGCTATCAGGATGTGTCATCAAGACAGTGTGACCATTTTCAAGCTCAGCTTCATACAAGCAATTGTTTAAAAGTCATGATATATGAAGCACAATAATTGGAACAGGTTTTCATATCTCAGATACAATTACTAGGCAAAAATTGAGGCTCAATTAGTCCAAGCACTACAACATTGTTTATTTCATTTAGAGTTTGATTAGTGAGAAATTGATGTCACTAGCAGACCCACATACAGAAGAGAAAGTGTGCCTCCGCAGCAACTGACACTGCTCTAACAAGGCATTAAGACCCCCTTTTTAAACACTGAAAATAAACTTCATTTTCATCTATTTTTACAGACTCAAATTTAAAGAACTTTCTTTGCCAAGTTCCACTTACCACATTAGAAAACTCCAACAATAGAAAAAATAGGAGTTGTCATTTTAGTAGATTCCAGAAAGACTGTCTCAGTCACCTAGGTACTTCCACCATTTAATGCAGTGCTTAGCTCCTAAGAATATCTTCAATACATTTTGCTAAACAGAACCACATGTCAAACAATTTATATGAAAATTAACATGGAATACCAGTAATATAATTATCTAGCATTACTTGGATAATAAATAATATTTCAGATTATAGAAAAGTATACTTATTTAAGGTATATCAAACTTTCTGCCAAGAAGCTAGGGTAACCAGCACACAAACACACATAAACTCCCCTACCTCCAGGCCAAGAAGATGTCTTTTTATCTTCCAGTTGTAATTACACAAATCAAATGATGAAGTTTTTACACCATTTTGCTTTTAGAACAGCTGTCATTTGACTGAATGAGACTAAATTGTGAAACAGGTAATGCTAAACATCCTGCATGTGATGCAGCAAAAATTCCTGCTTCTGTTACTTTATAACTTTGCTGTGTAATTTTATAACTTTGCTGGCAGGATAATAGTGTACAGTTCACCTCTAAGGCTGCCTTCCTCAGTACCAAATCAGAAAACTGTAGTTATATCAAGTAAAGTTAATTTCAGCATTCAACAAAACAAGGAGATGGATTAGCAGGCTAGAATGTGAAAATAATTTAAACAAGAAAGCTGAAGCCACGTTTCAAAGCCCTAGGATTAACTCTGAATGGTTGGAATCATTGAAAATCAGAAGGATCCATTTTAAAAACAAACATCACCTTACTCATCACAATCTTCTTTCTCAATTATTCAAGCTTGATAAAAAGGATTTGCTTTTACTTCTGGAATGGGTTTTATACCTTTCAAATTGATTTTTTAGAAAAGAATAGTTTATGTAAAATATAAAGAAGAAAAGTTGAATATTCTATATTTATAAACTTTCAAATAGCTTAAGCCATATGGCAGGTCAAATAAATTACAGACCACACAATATATACAAAAGATGTTTTTAATTTAAATAACAGAAACTTCATATAATTTGGGTTATACAGCTTAAATCAATATTCCAACAAAAATACTATATAAATATTAAAGTCAGAAGGGACATTAAAACTCATCTATTTCAACCTCTCATTTTATAGATGATAAAACTGAGGATTAAGGAGGTTAGATGACCTGCCCACAATCCCATACCCAAATTACCTGAGTTTGAACCCAATGTCCTTTCACTATTCTGCTGAGAAATGGCTCCCTTCCAAGGCAGTGCTTACCTACTCGTGAATGAACAGGGTAGTGCGGCTTACCCTCAGTGCCCTCGTCTGACAAAGAGAAGTTGGGGAGGGGTTTCTCCACTTCCACATAGCACTATCATACCTTCCCTACAGCACCTGAGTTCTGACTTCTGTCCCCAAATGGAGGTAGAAGAAAAGACTGATAGTGTAAGTACCTCTGATGGAGAGGGGGGATGGGAACAAATTTAAAAATAACCCAGATATCCATCAAAAGAGAAATACCAAATTATAGTACATACATACATAAAGTACTATACAGCCATTAAAAAGAATGAGGTAGATACATAATGGTATGTGTAGTATAATTTTATATGGGTTAAAAAAGGTGTCCAGGTATACATACATATATACACACATACTCTTATATTCATAGACATTTTCTGGAAAAATAAACTCCCCTCTGGAGAGGAGGGATTAGGGTGGGAGTTTGTCATCTGCCCTTTTGTATTGTTTCATCTTTTTTATCACATGTATTTTTTAGATGATAAAATTAATACATTTAAAAAGTACAATAAAGCAGAGAAAGGCACTTCTGTAGAGCCCTAGGAGACAACTCTTAAGTGACAAAGAAGGGGTTTATTCAATAGTAATCTGACACTCTACATCTAATCTACATGACACATTATATCTAATTCTCTAGCAAAGACTTCCCAACCCTTTTCATTTCATGGTATGTGTATTAGTTTTTACTAATAAGTATACATAAATAAGATAAAATTTGCATAGCATATTAGAGTAAATAGGAGGGGGCATATGTATAGGGCTTACATCTGCTTGGGGAAAGATGTATAGGGCTTAGTAAAAAAATATCCACTCCATTTTCTTTATATTATGTAATTATTACAAGAAGAGATAAGATGGAGCATTATTGGAGATATTAACTATTGGTTTTCTATAAAAGCCCCAAATAAAAATCTTATCTCAATATTTAACAGCAAACTGATTGGCAAGCTTTGCTCTGGCACAACTATAAAGTCTAAGTTTACCTGTATTCTCCTAGTGTTCAAAGGTGCTGGTAGATACCACCTAGCTCAGTGGACTGAAACCAACATTTTTTTAAATGAAACAGAATAAAAAATAGCAGTGTCTTCTATGTTGTGAGAGAAATTTATTTCAGAGATCTAAGTGGTACATGCATGTATATTATATGTGTATCAGGATGGGGTCATGATGTAAAATACACTGGGAAAAGTTTGAACGCCACTTACCCCAGGCTGCACAGCTAATAATTGTACACTGAGTAGGACGTTTAAGGAAAGGTCTACACAACACTTGTGGCCTAGTTTCAACTTGAAAATTCATTTTCTTGGTGAGGAGATGATTTACATAGCTAGTTCTACTACTCAGATATTAAAAAGCAAATTTCAAAAATTCTTGACATACACAATTTATTTAAAGTAAAGCTTTAGTTTTCATGTCATTTATAAAGATGATTCTGGGTTAACATCTAAACACTTTTTTTCTCAATTCTAATACATTTCCTTTAGCATTTCTGGAAAAGGCACATGTCTTTACAAAGAAAATTAAGGTACTATCAGCTGGAAAAGATCTTGGAGAGCTAACCCAAATGCCTAATTTTATAGGTGAAGAAACGAACGTCCAAAGAAGTAAAACAGTCTCTTGGTTCCCAGGCTACTGCTTTTTTCTATGATACCATGCTTGTACTTTATTCTCACATCTTTGAAGTTAGAAGATCACTAAACACGATTACTACCAAGTTACAAAGAGGAAGCTGAAGCAAAGATATGCTAGGAAGTCTAAGTTCAAAAGGGATGACACAATATCACCCCTGCAAGCTTTACAGAAATTTGCCATTTTCAACATTCAGCTTTGGTTTCAACTGAAGCAGGCTGTTCAACTTGCTTGCACCGAATGGGTGTGTATACCCCAAAAGAGTACACGATGAACACACACCAGAGGAAGACAACAGGCAGTACAGACATCACAAAGCACAGCTTCCTTCTACATGCCCATTCCAGTCATTGCATAATTCAATCAGGCATTTAAAACTCAGCTACAAACAGAACCCCAATATGTGCGGGGGGAAAAAAGATCAGACAGACTCCATTTTGCAAAGAAAAAAACTGAACACGGACTGCACTAAGCAACAATAATTCTCCTATAGTTCAACTTACCATTCACGTCACAAACTCTAGAAAGAACATTGAGGCATGGAACTGACAAGGCATGGGAACAGAACTTTGGGCTGCAGCCTGCCCCAACTCTTCTGACAAATACCCAACAGCAACAGCACAAAGCATCATTATGACAGAAATAAAAGGCTCTTTAGATGCTGCCTTTTTTTTTAATTCAATGAACCCACTCTTACACACAAAGTTCATGCCACGATGTCTCGAAACACAGTATTGCCAGATTATGCTATCAATGGGTCCAATAAATCAGTATAAAACACTACTTCAAATATTTTTATGTTAAATAGTTAGCACGTTTTGGAGACTACCAGTATTTCCCTTCATTTAAACAGTTAAAAACAGTTGCCATCCCCCAAACTGTTAAAAACAATAAAAATTCATTAAACTATTTAAGAAAGGAGGAAAAAAAGCAGACAAGTGAACTAAAAGAAAAAAAATCTAGTTGAGTGATAAAGCCACAGGCTCCTCCCAAAGAAGATTATTACATGTTACTAGCAGCTGGCCCCAAATTAACCATCTATCTTATCTATGTTTCCCCCTAAACCGTGAGCTATCAGTATTACAATAGACAATCCATTACTTACAAAAAAAAAAATGAAGCTGCTGTACATTTCTTAAGCTGGTTTTTGTGTGGCAATTCTGATGCAATGCTGCCCTAAAAATGAACTTTGTTTTAAACAGCAAGATATCCACATTCAGTGTGGTTAGAGCAAGGGTGGAGCCCACTGTGGGGAAATAACACACCCAGGCAGGCTTCAGTGAGAGCAAACTGCACATTAATTTTGCCACAACATTTTTCAGAGCCTCAGAGTCACAATTAATTGGTTAATCCTCCTCAAAAAAACAGGAGAAAAGTTCATGTTTGTCGATTAGCTTTCCTACCTTGAAGTGAACTATAGACTCATTTTGTTTTCATGAAGAAAGTGAAGATAAAATGCAAGACAGATCACAGCAGCTCAACCGACAGAATGTCAGGTGGAAGTGGACCACTAGAAAGGGAAGTCCAACCATGCCAACTTCTAAGTTTAGCAACAGCAGCTTTTACAAATCTCAAAGTGTCAGAAGCATTGCTCATTCTAAAACATTACCTTGGCCTATTTTCAGAGGACCTAAGCATGAACACAAATTACCTACTTTCTCTCCTCACCAATGCTCTAAGTTCTCCTAGCAACATAGAAACAATTAAAAACATTTTATTATTAACTAGCAAGAGTTGCCTTCCAAAACAAGGGATGTCATTTAGGATTTGCTTTGGTAGGATTGAAATATACACATAAAAGGGAAAATTATTTTGATGAAAATCACTAATATACATACTGCATTTTAAAAAATTTTGCAATCATCACTTTTTCAAAAAATTTCATAAGAACTTTAATTAAAATATTTTTTCCATCAGAGGAATATACAAATACTGTCTAAAAATCTTTAATTGGGTCTAAAATAATTTATCAGTTATTGAAACTATTATCAAACATCTGGTTCTTATTCAAAGTGATTTTAACCAATACTACTTTCTATACATGCATATTCGGAAATACAACCAATAGTTATTTTTAATTGAATTCCTATAATCATGAAGTAAAAAATAAGTTTCTCCAAGTAAAATATCCAAACATGTAAAAAATAAACTATAGAACTGTTTATATAGAATTTAAAATGAACAATGGAAAAGGCTTTGAGAAAAGACCAGGAAATTATTACTTTTAATGATGCATGTTGTCACATTACCCTAGCCAACCACTACTCCCTCACATTAAAACAATAAATCAGTCTGGAGTATTGAACATTTCGATATTTTGAGAGATGGCCTAGAACACCCTCTCTCAGGATCCTAGGGAGGGGGTGCTGATTGATCTAGCCTTTGTTGGATTATAAGGTCACTCTTGCTGTACGACAAACTAACCATTCCAAAATACTCCTCTCATAGTGCAAGTGCCTGATTTATTTTTCAACCATATATGTGATTAGGAATCACCTGCTGCCACTCCTTGCTCTTCCTCACCTCACCCCCAAACTGAACAACTCAAAGGTACAGTTGGATATTATATTAGAAGAATCTCATCTTGATACTTTTTGGATTCGCACTGCTGGAAATGTCTGTTTTCAAGTCAAACCTCACTTTCACAGCTGCAAAGGAAATGACAAGAGAAGAAAAACACAGCCAATATATATCAGCAATTAATTCCATCCACAACTGCCCAGCTGTTTGTGCATGGAAGAAGCAGTCTGTTTCCTTTTGGGGCTTTCACCACTGAAAATTGATACTGCACATTCAGAGACACAAGCTGTTTGTAACATGTCAGGAATGTACGCAAGATCACACAGAGTTGAAGAGACAAAATGAAATCCAGATCTAGTTTTCTTGGGACTTGCCAGTATTATTTCATAGCTTAAAAAAAAAAAAAAACCATAAAAATGCCCTAATCACAGAGAGAGCAAAATACATGAAAAAATATTCTCCCTTCTGAATATCACTCTTCCAGTAACGAGGAAAACCTGCCAGTGATATCAGATTTAGTATCAAGAATAGATATTCTGATTTATTGGCATAGACAAGGTGTGACATTCCTAGGAATCCACATGCCCCCAGTATGTTAAACCCAGCCAATGCTTTTTGGACTACACAGCTGCTTGCCCAATGTGTAGTTAGTCCCTTTAAGAAATCCTTATAAATGTGAAAGTTGTTGGGAACAAATGCTTTCACCATAGTCATGCAGAAAAGCAGGTTTTTCTTGGTTAGTTCAGATCTTATTTGGCACTCACATATATCTGCCTGTTTCAGGGATTCATGTAAATTTACAGATCCAATCTTCTAGGGTAACTTTCAAGCAATCAAATTTCTCCCCGCCTCCCCCCCCTAGTTTTGTGGATTTTAAATAAAAATACTCTCTACTCTGTGCCAGAGGCTTAACAGCTATAGTATGGGCTTGTGTGAAGCTGAAGAAGTATGCTATTCCTGCCCCAACACTCCAATTTTATTTCAAATATTTGTTTCATTTAAATCTTGTAAAACATCATTTTGTTATACTGTATTCTCAGTACATAAAATGACTTGTGATTAGTTACTGTTATGAAAGTTAGAGAAAAGAGAAAGATGGCATTTTTTGAAAAAATAATTAAAAACATACCTGAGCTTTCTTTCCTTTTTTTTAAAACAGGAAACTAGGTATCCCCATGATTGAATTCACTGTCCTAGGGGCCTTTCCCTCCTGCCCACCAATCAGTGTCAGCTGCTCAAGAGTTCATGCACTCGCAATGCCTGCACATTCTCAAACACAACATAGGTGGAACATTCATTCCGGGTACCACTAAGGTCTGGGGCTTAACCAATGAAGAGAAGACAAGCTGTCTATTCCAAATACAAGAGTGAGAGAAACATTCCATAAGCTTCCAAATGAAGATGCTCTTGACTGCCAGAACTCAAACTAGCACAATGAGAAGTTACCTCCAGCTGAAGTGCTATGAATCCTGAAGGCACAAAGTTTGATTTGTTTAAAAAAAAAAAAAAAACAAAGCACCTCAAACGCATAGTAGACTGAAAATAAAGCACAAAATTAAAAAAGAAAAAAGGCTTTTTCCTTTTGAACAAATATCATCTGGTCAAGGATATATCTGGGATAGGAGGTAGGAGGAGAGGAGAAGTTTAATCTCTGTCTGATGGTGACACTAACTTCCAGAAATGTGGTATAACTATTAGTGACTTAAAACAGCCACAGAGATGAGCCTTGCTTGGCAAGCTTCAGCTCTGTGGGACATTCATTCTAGCTTGAAAAATCTAAGGGAAGGAACTTCCCCACCTACAAGGTTGGGTAAGGAAAGAAAGGTCTGTCTGAGCTGTTTAAACGAAGTTACTTAAGCTCATGGTAGTCTAAGTAAAGTCCAGGGTGGCATTAACAAAGACCCTTTAAGGAGGAGGCCATGGATATAAAATTGTCAACTCATTTTACAAGTGAATTTGCCCCCAAAATTTATTATAAATAGTTATGTTTTGAATATTTATATATATATTTACTATTACTTTATTACAAAAAATTTCAAACATACAGCAAATTTGAAGGAATTTTACAATGAGCACCATATAAACATTACCTAGATTCTACCATTAGCATCGTACTATTATACTTGCTTTGTCACTTATCTCTTCATCTATCCATCCCTCTATCCATCTATTAGTCTATCTTATTTTTAGTGCATTAAAAGTAAACTACAGGCCGGGTGCAGTGGCTCATGCCTGTAATCCTAGCACTCTGGGAGGCTGAGGCAGGAGGATTGCCTGAGCTTGGGAGTTTGAGACCAGCCTGAGCAAGGGCGAAACCCCATCTCTACTAAAAATAGAAAATTAGCTGGGTGTTGGGAAGCACGCCTGTTGTCCCAGCTACTCAGGAGGCTGAAGCAGGAGGATGGCTTGAGCCCAGGAGTTTGAGGTTGCAGTGAGCTATGAGGATGCCACTGCACTCTACCCGGGGCGAGACTCTGTCTCCAAAAAAAAAAAAAAAAGTAAACTGCAGATATCAGTATACTTCCCACCAAATACTTCAACATGCATATCATTAACTTATTAACTAGAGTTCAATATTTGCTTACAACTTTCTTTTTGATGTCAAATGTACATACAGTGAGGTGCACAAATCTAAGTGTACACCTGGGTAACCCAACCTCATATCAAGATATAAAATATTTCCTTCACCCCAGAAAGTTCCCTCATGCCTTCTCCTGGGCAATTCTCACTCCTACTCCCCAGAGGTAATCACTATTTTGATTTTGATTTTAAATACTTTCAAGTAGTTAAGGCTTTGCCACCTCTGCATTAGAACATTTTCCACTACATCACAAAACTTGTACTTGGTCACACAGAATGACAACTGGCAGATATGTACAAAATAGATAGGAGGACCCTAAGAAGAGATCATAAAGCTAAAAGGAAGTATAGACTCATCTACCTCAACTACTCAACTTCTTAGTGAGGGAAATGAAATTTACGAAGTTTTAGCTGCCTGTCAACTAACTCTCCAGTCATTTAGTGGCAGGGCCTAGTCTAGGGCTCTTAGGCAGCAGCTCTATGCTTCATTTTAGGATGGGGGAGCAGAAGCTTTGGAGATATGCTTGCTTAGAGGAAGAGCTCTCCCACTTACTGGCTGTGCATCTTAAACAAGTTTTTTGATTTTGGTTTTCTGAACTCCTTTGAGACTCAGTGTCCTAATCTGTAAAATAAGGAAAATCTTAACTCATTAAGTTGTACAGATTAAAAGAGAGAACCTTGGGAAAGTGCCTGGCATGTAGTAAATGATCAAAGGAAGGAAACACAGGAAATGGAGAGGAAGCTGACAGTAGGAGGTACAGTTCAAGAATTAGCACATTCACATATTGTTTTCTAAGCTTTTGTACTACCTTCATGTTTGCTCTCATTTTGTAAACACAAAGAAAATAACAGCAAATAATGCAGAACTCTTTATTCACTACTGAGGCAGGCAGTAATGAAATTATATCTGGGAAAAAAGGCTACTTCTTTTCTCTTTGTCTTCTTGCTATGATGAAACTAGAGTGGTGTAGGGAGGGAAGCACAGACTTTGGACTTTGTAGTGACTACTTATGTCTTATATACCATACTTAACCATCTCTTTATGAACAGCTCCCTTTGCCTAGTATGCTCCTTTTATCCACCAAGTAAGAATTTTTATCCACCAAATAAGAACTCAGGGCCTAGTTAAAAACCTAACCTACTTTTCTGATCTACTCAGAACAAATTTAAAGCTCTTTTAACCTTGTTTCCATAATTCTCTGTTTAAATAAGTGCATTACCGAACTTCTCATACTAGCTGGCTACTTCCATGGGTTCCTCTACTCAGTTGGGAGCACCTTCATATCCCAATGTCTAGCACAAAGCCTAGCCCATTGAAACCGTCCATAAGTGTCTGCCGAATGGGTATGCCTGAGTAATGGGTATTCAGTTATGACCAAAGCAGCAAAACAAACAAACAAACAAAAACAACAACAGCAACAAAAACTAAGGTCAAACACTCACCAAAAAGGAAAGCAAAGTGCCAGAAGAAATGGAGGGGCAAGGAGATGATCACAGGGCATAGTAAAAGGCACAAGATATAAACATTAAAGAGATTAAAAACCAACCGTACAAACTTGTGTGTGCTCAGAGAAGCGACAGTGCTGCTAAGCAGCTAAAGCACCGCTGGAATCATTCAGACTGTTACGTGCTTTACGCACTTACCCCACACACTGTCCACGACAACCCCAGTGGATAGTACTCTTATCATGTCTCTTTTAAAGATGAGAAAACTGAAATTTAAAGAGGTTAAGCCAATAAGGTCATACAACTAGTGGCAATGGAGGTAAGTAGAGAAATGATCTTTGTCATCACAAATGACTTTCATAATGGGCAATTTTGCACACAGTATCAAGGCACTGGGTTAAAGAAAATCCAGACAGTTGTGAAAAAAAACAAATAGTACAAGAGATTCAGCTGAGGGAGCAAAACTCAAGGGCAGAAACAAAGGCCTGAACAAAAAGCAAACCAAAGCCAAGGTGATAAGAGTTGTGTGAGCTCTATGCAGGAGTTAGCTTCATGAAACAGTCTGCCATCCTAAAGTTACAATACCTAAGTCAAAGATGTCCCTGGAACTGTAGGAGGGCTCAAGAGTAGCTCTTACTCTCTCACAGCTTTTGTTTCCCAAACCAACTGTTCTTCAGAAGTGATAATACAACATGGATCACTCCTTGATAAAAATGCTGGCCATAGCGTTCATGCTTGAGAAGATAATGAGAGCCTCTCCAAGTCAGTGAAATGCAACCCTTGTCTGCAGGCATCTCTGGCTACATTCTGTAATTTCCCATTTGAGGAATGCCCTGGTTTTGCCTACCTTGCAAAGATGGATTTGTGAAGGAAAGCCTTCTATCAGCCTTCACTGCAAGGTTTAAAGCCTCAAATGCCACAACCCTCTGGCTTACCTCCAACATGGCACTTCTTATACAGACGACTGTCTGTTCCTGGTATACCTCTCATGGTACTGTGAGCAACTTGAGGGCAGGGCAGCTCAAGACCTAGAACAGGGCTTGACACAGGAGGAGTTCAAAAAATATTATGGATGGGCCAAGTGTGGTGGCTCATGCCTGTAATCCCAGCACTCTAGAAGGCCCAGGTGGGAGAATCACTTGAGGCCAGGAGTTCGAGACCAGCCTGGACAACATAATAAGACCGTCTCTACAAAAAAATAAAAATAAAAAATTATGGGTGGTAAATGAATACTGTCCTTTGTCTATTTAATACTTGATAGATAGTTATTTATTAAAAGCAGTAATCCAGGATTTACAGAGGAAGAAGTTACAGAAAAGGCAAGGTTAGGGATAAGTGAACTATGGTTAATGTTTAAAATATGGTTTTTTTCTGGATAAAAAACATATACAACAGAACCTACAATGATTGACAAGGTAAGCCTATTAAAGCTGAGGTTGAAATTCAGTAAATTATGGAGTCTAAAGATTAGGCATGATCCCCATTTAAAACAAAAGTCAGCCAAACTAGTCAGGTTGTGTTATATCTTCAAGGTTGCCAAACTTGAGATGGACAAACAAAATATGGCTTTGACTCTACCGACAGCACAAAACTTCTAAAAACAATGTATTTTATTAACTACCTCTTAGATGAAGACAAAGACTGCATTAAAAAAACAACACAGAATAAAAAGTGAAGAGTAAATATATATGTGCTATTAACCTGTAATCGGCCAGGCGCGGTGGCTCACGCCTGTAATCCTAGCACTCTGGGAGGCCAAGGAGGGAGGAGTGCTTGAGCTCAGGAGTCCGAGACCAGCCTGAGCAAAAGTGAGACCCCGTCTTTACCAAAAATAGAAAAAAATTAGCCGGGCATGGTGACACGTGCCTGTAGTCCCAGCTACACCAGAGACTAAGGGCAGGAGGATCACTTGAGCCCAGAAGATGAGGTTGCAGTGAACTATGATGACACCACCACACTCTAGCCAGGGTGACAGAGCAAGACCCTTTCTCAAACAAACAAACAACCCCCTCCAAAAAAAAAACAACAAACCTGTAATCAAAATAATTTCTGCTTTGGGAAAAAGCCCCAACAATAGAAAACATGTAAAAATAAAATGTAATACAGCCATAACATGTGAAACATTCATGACACATGTAATTTCTTGTTTTTATTTTCTAAATCTTTGAGGTATACATTTTTAATTGTGGTGAGAATACTTAACATGAGATCTACTTTCTTAAATTTTTAAGTGTATGATACATTGTTAATTATAGGTATAATGTTGTACAGCAGATCTCTAGAGCTTATTCATTTTGCTTGACTGAAACCCTCTCCCCCCCTTCAATTTCTTGTTAAAAATATTACTTTTGCTTTGATCTGTTCCATCTAAATATATGGGGACAATATAGGCATATTTTAATAGCTGCTTTTAAAATCTATTTAGTTGGAAAAATGTGTCTTACATTTCAAATACTTTACTCAGGAAAAGCCATACGCTCAATTTTTTTAATCTTGGGAAACTTAAGTGTTATTTATAAATGATGTTTCTAAAGGTTCTCCTCCAAAACCAAATTCAAATACTTAGCTTCAAACACTATTATAAGTTAGGTAGAGTGGCCAAGCTGAAAGAAATCACGACCTGCAGGCCTACTAACGATCCTCATTTCTCTGAGAGCAAGCTCTAGAACTTGCGCTGCCTATCCACAATAGCCAAAACCCCTCCTCTAAAACTAATGCTTTAAGGGTCCTCAAATACTACCATAAGCTTTTCCTAAGGAACGGCAAGGACAGGTTTAGACTTTTTCTACCCATCTTTATCCCTCAACCCCTGCACAACTCTGCCTACTTTCAGTGGAAGTATCTTAATGTGTTTGTTTTTCCATTTGATGGGTGGTATATTTACCATCTACTCAGGAAAACTGGTAGCATGATAGAAAGGTTAACTAAAACAAAAACTGGTCTGTAAATATATCTCGTCTTTGCATTTTAGAGGCACTTCAGTTTATTGCATCATACATTCTGCCCCCAAATATTACTAAAGTTATAGAGTATCAACTCATTCTATAGCTACACTGATCATGTAATCTACTCTGATTCTAAATTTTTAAAATGTATTATTTAAATTCTAAGTTGGTAAATCAATTCAAATTTTTCTTTTCTACTTTCTGCTTAAATTCATTTATTCTATTAACAACAATTCATTCCACAACTATCATGTGCCACAATTGAACAGGCAATACTGTAGAGAGTGCAAGAAACGAATGAGACATTGCCCCTGATCCTAAAATACTAACAATT
This sequence comes from Daubentonia madagascariensis, assembly GCA_023783475.1. NCBI lineage: Eukaryota > Metazoa > Chordata > Mammalia > Primates > Daubentoniidae > Daubentonia > Daubentonia madagascariensis. Next base: position 17,336,126 of record JAKFHU010002573.1, on the reverse strand, counting down.
TCGTGGGTTGGGGGGAAGAGAGAGGGAGAACTTCTTTAACAATGACAGCACACTGTGTTATTGCGTTATAATAGATGAATTACAGACTCAGAGAAAGGAGCAAATGTGAAAACTTCCAAAAAGCTTTGTCTAAAAAAAAATGATAAGTATGGGGGTAAGAGAAGAAAGATATGAAAACACAATATATTTCTTGATAAACTTGTATTTTAACACATGGGTTTATTTTAAAAAATTGCAACTAATACAAAACGGAAATCAAAATAGTCACTGGCTAACAGCTTATAGTGATTTGTATAATTTAAGCTACAGGAAGCCTACAATCTATTAGCAAACCACACGTCATGTGCTTTTGCTTTCCCTCTAATCTTTTGACTTGCATGCTAAGAAAAGAAACTCAAAAGCCATTTATATCCTTTCTTAGAACAATGCTTATACTTACAATGCACTAACCAATGACTTAGAAATAATTAAGACCAATTATCTTGAAAGCCATCAAGCTCTAATCTGCCAAACTGTAATCTGCTACCACATCATCATGGAAAGAGGCATAAGAATGTTCTAGGTTAATACCAAGGTCAGTAAACAAAGACATAGTCAACATGGCACAAGTATACCATACCCTATGGGCTCAAATCCTTAAGGCATCAAGTATAAGTATGGTACATTTAATAGGACGGGGTGGGAAGAAGAAAGAAATACAACTAAATACAAACATTGTTTTGTAAGGCACCTAAGTTCTAAAGTTAACTGACCCAGAAAGATTGATATATATGAAAAAGGTTACTGTTGTGGATTGGAAAAATGGGTCAAGTGAAGAAATATACTTTTGTTTTTGTTTTTTTTGAGATGGGGTCTCAAGATATTACCCAGGCTGGTCTTGAACTCCTGGCCTCAAGTGATCAACCCACCTCAGGAAATACACATTTAAAGGCAAAAGGGATGACATGTTAAATTGCAGAAAATAGATCACTTATTTTGATCAAGTTACTATGGATGAGAAAATGATATAAGGTTAACATTTAAGGTATGTTTCCACATGGAAGTACACAGAGATAACAAATCTGCATTTAACCATATTATGTTGGGATACAGCCAACTTTTTAGCAGCATATATTTTACATAAAGCAAGGGCCATCTCTACTTTATATTCATGAATTCACACCTACAATATCTAAGCTCTGGCAAAGGAAAAACGCTCTTGCCTTTCAAAACATTCATACTGAAGTTTAATCCTAGAGTAGGAATTCCTCAATGAAACACACATCTTTGGACAACGCATAGCTACAGTCGTCCCTCAGTACCTACAGGGGATTGGTTCCAGGACCTCCCATGGACACCGAAATCCACAATGCTTAAGGCCTGATGTAAAATGGCATGATATTTGCATATAACCTATGCACATCCTCCTGTATACTTTAAATCTCTGGATTACTTATAATACCTAACACAATGTAAATGCACTGTAAACAGTCATTACACTGTCCTTTTATATTTTTTGTTATACTGGGTTTTTTTGAATATTTTTGACCTGAGGTTGGTTCAACCTGAGGACATGAAACCCTTAGATACAGATGGCCAACTGTAACTTCCTCAGAATATTTAGAGAAAAGGAGGGGGAAAAGCTCATGGGAATTGCTTCCGAACCTCTGAGAAGGGAGGTGATGAGAACAGTACAAAGACTGGGTGGAAGGGGGAAAAGGAGGGGCTAAGAAAGCAGAGGAAGAGACAATGTAAGGAGCCAAGAGTGATGTAAGATAGGGCGATCAAGTAACCGTGGCCACACCCACAGAGAGCTATGTGGCTTATTTCAAGGGGGTGGAACACTGAGCAAGTGAACAATTTTGGTTTTGTTAAACTGAAAGGTTGCACAATCCTATACATGGAGGAAGGAAAAAAAAGGGGGTGTTTTCCAATATAGAAAAAGTTAGGATGTAATAAATAGCTATCATTTTTTAAAATATTAAAAAAAGAGAATAACTAAATCATAGGAATATGGTAAACCAAGCAAGTCAAAGCAGAAATAATTTGGCATTAGTATTTTAGAAAGGCAATATGTATACCTTATATATGAAAATGAAAAACTAAGAACTTTGAGGAAAAGAAATATAAACTCTATGTAAACCCAGAGCATTATTTATTGTCATAAAGCTTTTTATGTGGGCTATGCCATCCTTCAAACAAGACCCTCATAAAGTATACTGACAAGAATTTTGGGGTATGTGGATCAGTGTAAGGTTCTTCGTTCCAACTTCAAATTTGGCAGCTTACAGAAATAATTCTCAATGGCTGGGTTTTTAAAACTTACTCCAAGATAAGCAGGACTGTGACTCCTTGTGGGCTATTTCCAAGTTATTAATCTGAAACAGCTCTCAACCCCTTTAAACTGATTCCTGCTGGTCCAATATAATAAATGATACGATGCTTTGAAGAAAAAAGGGAGGGGGGAGGGAGATAAAAGGCCCACACCAACACCTTTTGCAGTTGCTTTTAAGTTTTTTAAAAAACTGCAAATGGGAAGCAATAAGATAATATACACTTACTACTATGTTTTTCAATTATTGGCTAGAAACTACAAGGAGGATTTTGGAAAGGCCTTCTGCCAGAAGCAAATTACTTTCTTCAATTTCAAATTTAACAGTTATTACCTTTACACTACACTCCGAGAAATGAAAGTTGAAAAGAAGTGAGGAATCTCAAGCTTTTTGTAGATGATTTAGTACATTAATCAAATCTATTTATTTTTCTAAGCATTAATACCTTCCTACAGGAATTGGAAAAACACAATATACATTCAACAAGTGTTTGCTTTTGCCATGACACAAAAGTCAGGATGTACCTGATAAACCAGAAAGAAGTCAGTGCACTTAGACTGGTATTCTTAATACAGTTAGAACAGAGCAACCATCTGTAGCTTTAATATTTTTGCTTATCTGTTTAAAAACAAATATTTGTAGCTAGGGCTCAAAAGAGGAATCTAAACACACAAACCCTCTCTCAACATAAAGTCATTATATAGTTCATATCATTAATAAGAAATACTTATGAAAATACTATTATTTCAGTAATTTCCAAAAATTCTATAAACTTAATTATATCTTAAAGCAATATAAACTGCTTAAAACTTACAAAAGAATTTCTGAATCGCAGTCATAGTCAATAACTAGAAACCAGGTTTTCTTCAAGTCACAAGTTGTGGGTTAGGTAGAAGGAGGGTTCTTTCTATAAGGTGGAGAGTTGTTACAGAGACCCCCACATATAGATAGAATCTTGAAAGTTTCATCTCAGTTAAAAGGTAGACCCTCAAAACAAAACAAAACAAAAACTATCCACTAATGGAGGGAATTAAAAAAACCCAAAATCATAAAAGCCTTATGTGTTTTTTCTAGAATGCTGAGTGGAAAAAGAAAAAGTTTCCACTGCGAATCTATGAAAACAGGCCTACCCTCACAAGGATTGGGATTTGAATTTATACACCAGCATGGTCCAGAAAACCCCAAGCCAAGAGAGGAACATGAAATGGTCTTAGGTTTGTAGCAACCTAAGACACCTGGCAAAAAGGAAACTTAAATCCTACCTGGAGAAAGGTGCCCTCAAAACAGGTTGCCTAAGGATTCCCACAGCTAAAAGCCTGCCAACTTCAAAATTCAGAATTACAAAGCACATGAGTAAACAAACCATCTTAAAAGTCAGCAAACAACAGAGCAATTTGACAACCCCCCAAGAACTGCAGACAATGGGATAATTAAACATAGAATGTAAAGTAAGTATCTTCACAATGTTCAAAACCCTTAAAGATAGAATTGGAAACATGGGAAAGGAAAATGCTATAAAGACAAATAGATTTTAAAAACTGAGTTGAAAAAACTTCATGAACAGATTAAACAGTACACTAGACCCAAGCAGAAAGAAAATAAACTGAAATACAGATTTGAAAAAACTAGCCAGAATAGAGCACAGAGAGACAAAGAAACGGAATATGCAAAAGAGAGGCTAAGAGACAGAGAGAGTAAAGTTCAACATACCAGAGTTCCTGAAGAGGAAATAGATTGGGGAAGATGTCATATTCAAGGAGATCACGGCAAGAAACTTTCCAGAGTTGTCCAGAGACAGATTGCCTACAAAGGACTGACAATTAGAATTATAGCAGACTTCAAGATAAACATTTTAAAAAGTAAAAAGACAAATGTGAGAAGATAACTTTCAGCCTAGAATTATATATCTAACAAAACTATCTTTCAAGAGTAAGAGTAAAATAAAACATCATTTCACTAAAGAATTTTATAAATTCACTAAGGGAACTTTCAAAGGATGAATTCCAGGAAGAAAGAAATTAAAACTGAAAGGAAGAGCTGAGATGAAAGAAAAAAGAGTGAGTGAAGAAATTGGAATAAATAAGAAAAAGAAATTGATAAACATGTAAATTTTAAAACACTATATAAAACAGCAGCAGTAACACATGGAGGGGGTTAAAAACAAGGTGAACTAAAATCCTGGTCAATAATGTCACATAAGAAGGGAAGAGAGCTATTAACTTCAGACTTTAAGAATGGATGTTAACACGTAAAGGTATCTGATAGAGATTATTCAGAATATGTTTTCAAAAACCACTAAAATCAATAGTAAAAAGACAAACAACCTAATTTTTCCTATTAGTAAAAGATCTAAACAGGCACTTTGCAAAAGAATATGCAAATGACAAATAAATACATGAAGAAGTACCCATCATCATTGGTCAGCAGGGAAATAAAACTTAAAACCACAATGAGATACCCCTATACACCTACCAGTGTGGCTAAATGAAAAACAAAAAACTGTTAATGACAAATATTGGCAAATATGTGCAGCATCTGGAACTCGTAAACACTGATTTGATGTGTCATTTAGTACAACCAGCATTATCTACAAAACTTACAGACACATGCTCTGTAATCCAGCCACTCCTCTCCCAGAAATACACCCAAAAGAGTTGCACATATGTGAACACCAAAAACTACACACAAGAATGTTCATGGCAGAATTATTTTTAATAGCCCCAAACTGGAAACAATCTGAATGCCCATCAGCAAAATGGATAAAAATTATTTTATGTTCATAAAATGGAATACAGTACATACGATAGTAAGAATGAACTGTTGTCACATGCAACAACATGGATGAATCTCGTAGAAAAAAAATGTTAGGCAAAAGAAGCCAGATACAAATGATTCCATCTATATACAATTTTGAAACACGCGATACTACCTTATAGTATTATATGTTGGCATTATGGCTACCTTGTGGGGAAGGGGAAACGCCCGAGAAGGCACATCAAGGTGTTTCTGGTGTTCTAATTTCTTAATCTAGGTGGGATTATTTTTAACTACTCAGCATGGAGACATAATGAATTAAGAGATTCTCAGAATTTATTATACATCTCAAATTAGTATACTACATACTCTAATTCTCCACATCAACAATACAACGAATGGATTGAAATGTACAGCGTAGGTTAAATTATCACAATATTCAGTCACTGTGGCCAACAGCAGTGTTAAAGACATTCCATTGCCTCAATTCAACAGCTTTTCCCATCTTTAGACCCTGCTACCATTTTTCAGTGATTAGAAACATTTTCAACAAATTCATAAAACATTTAAATCTTAAATTAGGCTTTAGTCATCTTAAAAAATTAAGACATTGTTCAAAACTAAATTATGTAAAATGAAAACAAAAACCAGCACATAACTCACAGCAAATAATAGAAATTTTTTTCCCCCTTTATCACACTCTCTCTGCTGGGTTAAGATTCTGAAATTTCTATTCAAAACAAATACACTTAGTGTTACATACAACCTTGCCCTCTCACAAGAGAATTTTCTGAATTCTCAGTGTAACAGAAACTTTACATTAATATTATCCTGCTTTTGCATAACACTGTTTTATCTCATAGTTCAAGAATCTGGTAAGACTGTGATATGGGAACGTATCTGCTGTAGAGTGATACTTTATGATATGGCATTGAAGAACAAAGGCTGGGAGGAAGATTCCTAGAAAAAAAAATAGGTTTGGTCTCATTCACTAACTTACTAAAATTGGTTACCATTTTGAAAATTTTTGTGGGTACACTCATACTTTTTTTGTTCTTTTCTTTTTTTTTTTTTTTTAAAAGAGATAGGGTACCGCTCTGTCGCCCAGGCTGGAGTGCAGCAGACAATCATAGTTTACCATAACCTCGAATTCCTGGGCTCCTCCTGAGTACCTGGAACTACAGGCACATGCCACCATGCCCAGCTAATTTTTCTATTCTTTTGTAGAGAGGAGGTCTCACTATGTTGCCCAGGCTGGTCTCAAACTCCTGGCCTCAAGTGATCCTCCCATCTCAGCCTCCCAAAGTGCTGGGATTACAGGCATGAGCCACCTCGCCCAACCCATACTTTCAAATAAAGATAGATTTCTACTGTTAAGAATACAAACCTAGGAGTCAGCAGAACTGGGTTCTAGCTCTGACTCTAACTCAAAGGTCAGAGCTAAGTTAGACTCTAGCTCTGATTCTAACTTACAGAATGATTATGGCCAAGTTATTCAGTCTTTCTGAGCCTCACTTTGCTCAACTGAAAATGAAAGGATTGAATTAGATGCCCTCAAAGATTTAATTCTAATGTTCTATAAGTCTAGTGAAGAATATATCTGACTAGAAATTTACATGGATGATTATAGTACCCAGATAAAGATAGTACAGCAACACAAAAGCAAATAGTAAATCCTTAATTAGCCAGTCCATTTGTTAAGGTAGGTCTCTGTGCAAATGGACATTCCTTATTCCTCCATAAGCACCAAGATTTCATCTGTGTATTTCAGCATTTATGTGCACTGTAGGAAGAGTTTACCCCGTGTCAAGTACCTATTTGCTTTACTCCTTACAAAAGTACTTCTTAAAGATGCTATCATTGCGCATTCCCAAAGGAAAGCTGACTCCAGTCAATCCTCTCTCAGACTTCCAAGACCAACTAATAGGAAGAAAAAAAAACAACAAAAAACACCAAACAAACCACACAATCCTTTTCCAGCTTGCACTACACCAATAAAAGTGAGCATAATTGAGTAAGTCAACCCCTAAGCCCCTGTCCACTATATAAACCGTCAGGAAGCCACCTGTGTTACCTGTGTCTACTTTGGCTGTAGTCTGTGGCTCCGCTGGATGCGCCTCACCATCTGGAACACCGCGTCTTCATCCTTCTAAATCAAGCAGCTTGACTGGCTTACCTCCTTTCTCCTTTCACCTATTAGACAGTGGGACTTTGGGAGTAATAGGCACTAATATGAGTGAAACAACTGTGTTTCGCCATAGCATAGTGCTCAGGCTCAGTGAACATCAAATACAGTTGAAAGGACCTTAAAGGCCATCTGGTCCAATTCTCTCTTTTCCCTTGTGAGAATTCAGAGGTACCCAAAGTCACTATGTAAGGTCACACAGAATGTATTAATACATATCCTGACTTGAGACTAGTACTGCTTCTACTTTAACAAAGTTGCCTCTCAGGAAAGGATTCTCAAATTGGAATCTGCCCTGCTATGGAACATGTTGTCATTCCGCTGTGTCATCAATGAAACATTCCACCTCAACTGAGATGAGACACTGAAAAACATTTCCAAGCTCTCTGTCTGTCCAAATATCAAGAAATGAATTTGTGCTGATGTGAGCAATCTATTAGTGTATTATTAGATTTAAACAGGCATCAAAGTATAAAATCCTAAGGAGGTAATATTGTTCCAGTGGCAATCAAAGATTTTTAGGATGGTGAGATGCAAGAAATATCTTGAAGCTGTCCTAAAGCTTTCAGAGAGAATAAAATAGTGGAATAGTTAGAATACGGAGCAAGCATTTGATTCTTTATAATAGAATTGTGTGGTCTGTAAAAGAAATAAGAGAACTGCTTCAATTGTAGCACTAGGCTAAAACAACCAAGTGCTTTGGGGCCTTCTTTTAAAAATTTATTGAGAGGGGGTTTCTCCTTGGCATTCAGTTTTTGCAGCATATATACCCCATATTTAATCCACACTCTGCCTACAGCCTAGTATTTAGCTATTGTTCACATTCTCATCTGGGCATATATCCAACCTCTTGCTCCATAAAACACTGGAATAAACCTTAATATATTAGAAAATTAGAAAAACTAAATGAACAGAAAGAAAGCAAATACATTTTCACACAAAGTACAGGATACAGCTGTGATCTGTCAAGCTTATAGGACTATCTCCCTAGCTAACAGCAAAGTTACAGGACTATCTTTTCAGCTGAACAGGAAGTAGCAAGCTAAAAAAAAAAATAAATGTTTCCAAGCCAAGTGTATTCCCCTTCACTTCACATTTCCAGCACACATTCACCCTTTGACCAAGCCTGTGTAATATACCCAATTCAAGTAGCCTTGATGAAGTGGCAGCAAGTCTATGGATGACAAGTATTTTGGGAGGCCACAGAATAACCTTTAATCATAATGTCACCAGATAAAAAACCATGTGGGACTAATGAGTTGGTTACACTCTTCTGAATAAACAGGTTGTAGCAAGAAGGACAAAATCAGCTTTGGCCCTTAAGAAATCCATACCTACATAGGTGATCTTTAGTGTCCCATTTCTGAAAGTTGTTTCCATGGTACTAAAATATAACTAAAAAATAGAATTTCCTTTTTTCCCCTTCACAGGATACCATGTGAGCTAACAGACAAGGCATCTAACCTAGGCCCAAGGCAATATAAGTGAAAAGGGAGCACTTCATAATGGATCTAACATGTGATTTACAGGTGACTTATTATATATAACTTGTAAGTTATAATTTAAAAGGATGAGAGTTAGTCAAGGAAAGAAGCAGCAAAGTATTCTAGGCACAGGAAGAGATTTGGGGACTGATGATAATTTAACAGTAGTATGGCAGATCCTTCCTACAGCTCAACTTTAGAATGGGTTTGTGATACTGAAAAGAATCAGTTGGATGGATACTTAGATGCTGATTAGAAGTGCCCAGGTGCATCAGGAGCTCATATTCCAAATTGTAGTTCTACATACATAAACAAGAGAGGCTCAAAACAAAGGAAATAGTGATATGCTCAAATGAGTATGTTTAGAAAAGAGAGGAAGTGGTGAGCATTTTTTAACCAAGAAAACATTCTAGAATTACTTTCAAAATAATGTCCCCTTCAATGTCTTGATTTCCCAGCTTACCTTTTAAATCAGAGGAGAGCAGCACAGCAGCGTTTGCCACAGTTTCACAAAGTACTATCACCATGGGTATGATACACAAAAACAGAGCTAACTCTGAAACAGGAAGTCACCATCTTGTCAATTAGATGATACACATTAGAAATGAAAAGATCACCAACATGGAACAAGCAGCAGAAGAATGCATGGAATAGAAAGAAGGAACTCTTTCTGAGTTCTTGCTCTCTCCCACAGCAGGCTCCACAATTTATGAACAGCTGGGAAATCTCCTTTTCACAGGAAAAGGATGACTTCTTAGTTCACATTAAAGTGGAAATGACAAAAACTGACTGCATCACACAGAAAAAAGGTGTTTCCTGAAGGAAGGAGATAGAACACTGCCTTTATTTGCCAAAAAAGAAAACAAAAGAAAAAAACCACCAAAAAACAAAGGAAAAGCAAAATAACATGCATATAGCAAGCAAAAAAAAAAAAAAATCTTCAAGAGATAAAGGAGAAAATAATTAAACCGAAGAAATGTTTCATGGCAGGAGTTAGCCTCAGTGGGATAATCATTTTGTCCCACTGGGTTAACTCAAGCGCAAATATGCTTAAGGGGAATGAAAACAGATTTCCACTTTATATTTATGCAGGGATTTTTATCTATAATTTTTGAAAATGAGTATCTAGCTTCAGCTTTTCTCCACACACAAAAAAATACATATTTAGTTACTAACTTATCACTAGTTGTTATAGTTCAGATTATCTCAAAGAATTGATGCTTGAATGGTTTACTCTTTCAATTATTCTGATTCTTAACAAGTATATCTCTTCATGAAACAAAAAGTATTCTGCAAATGCCTATTATGTACCATTTTACATGCTGGGAACAAAGTGGAGAACAAGATCCCTGCCTTCATGGGATCTTGTCTTTGCCTAGTTACGGTTTTACTGACCAGAACAGTAGTTTTCACACTTTACTGCAAATTATGATCACATGAAGAGCTTTAAGAAAAAAAATTGCAATACCTGGACTACACCCTATACCATTTAAACCAGAATTTTGGAGGTGAGGCCTAGACATTAGTAATCGTTTGGATCCCCAAGTGACTCCAAAGAATAATGTTTTAGTACCAGTAGAACTAGAACATTAGTTCCCAACTTTAGCTCTTTAAAGGAATAGAGAATAAAAAGAAAGAATCCCTAGAAATAGATTCCCCTATATTCTCCCAATCCTTCCAACCAAAAGTAAGGTTCACTGAGGGCACAGGACAATTTTCTTAGTGGGAAGGTAAGATCTACTTATTATCCACAGCAGCACCTCCCCCACCTGCCACCCTAGTCAAAGCATAATCCCTGCAGAGGGGGCTATCAAGCTTGCCATCTCTGCCTCCTGCTTGGGCATCTAGGGTACTCAAAGTGAGGAATGAATAGTCATCTTGGGATATGCTGGCACACATGAAGCATACAGGGGTGCTTCTATAATACAATAAATGTAGCATAAGAATGTTTTAAAAATTCTGCTTAGTTTATTACTTTTTTAGCTTTAAGATCAAAAAGTCACACTGGTGTCCAAATTAGCAAGAAAGGGGTAGGCACCATTATTCAAAATATACACTTAGGAAAAAAAAATTGAATAATCCCAAATCAAGATGTTTTTACATCCTTAGGCAATGTCCCAATCCCAAAGTGGGTATTATTAATAGTGTTGTGGAATTAAAGGGGAAAAAGGCCAAAAAACAAGCAAAAACAAAGTCCTTTATAAAACAAAATACAAGGGCTGTCCGGAAAATATCCAACCATTGTTAACATAATGAGAATGGTTTACACGTCACATTACATGGCTGGATACTTTCCAGACAGCCCTCGTATAGTCCCTTTCAATTCTGTATTTCCATTAAAAAGTTTATTTAAAAAGCAATTTAAATCAACTAGTAAGGGCAAAGTGGAAACAACTAATTTTTCCTCATGAAAGGGCATTCTATGTTTTTAAATATCTCATTGAAACTAAAAAGTTGATTCACATAATTCTAAAGAGTTCCCATTCTGGACCTGCACAGATCTTTCTAGAGAATGTGCCTGATATCTTAAAAGTTGCATCTACAAAGCATGCCGTTCCCTAGTTTACAAATTCCTGTGTTCTTCCAGTTTACTATACCCAAAGCCTTCTGCCCATCAGATTTATTGCCAAGTCCTTCAGGCATGTCACTGATCCCTTCCTGGTTATACATCTCTCAGATAAGTCACAAGTATTGCTCAATATTTATACCACGTGTTATAACACCCACTATACTCAGTTTTTAGTACAGTATACATCTTTTTGAAGTTTTTGAAGTGAATATTCTAAATGCTTAAGTATGTCCCATTAGGATGTCCCAAGAGTATAACTGGTAAGAGAATAGGTCATGATTTAAAAACAACATAATGGAAAAGTTACATCATACACAAACAGAAACCACAAAATCCACATTTCTAAGATGGTAGAGCCTTCCTTATAGTATGTTGTTTGCTAATTGAACAATACATTTAATGTTTTTTAACATATGTTTATACACAAGTCAACCTGTGTTACAAAGAACACCTTCTAAATTTTCAAGACATCTTTCTCTAGTCTATGAATAAGAGATAAAAAATCTTGTGGCCAAAAAACCTCACAAAAGAGCAAAAAAACCACTTCTTGGTCAGTAAAAATGCTTTCCTGCATTTCCTTTTCAAAGGAAGGAGAATTGTCCAAAGCAACTATTAATGAAAATTAATGGCAACTATTTTTGGATAAGTAACAACAATGTAATGTATTACAATGCAGAGAAGTTAATTGTCACATCATACCCAATTAGAAAAATGTGGAGTTAAGAAAAGTTTGATATGGGGAAAATTGGGGGTATGAAGGAAGAATAACTGATTATCACAGATTTCTTAAGAAATGCAGCAAATCACTACCCCCACCCCACCTCTTATCAACAAAGGCATCAAAAGATTTTATGACCAAAGGAACTCTTGAGGAAATCATTGGAAACTGTTAATAACCTAGTGTTTCCTTATACCACTGACCACAGGAACCCAAACAACTTTCTAATAAAGACATGGGTCTGGAAAGAACCAAAAATAATCTAATTATAATCCCATCTTCCCACAAGTATAGAATTTCATATTCCACCCTGTGGAGCCTGAAGAAGACCCGTCAAAAGGAGCACAGTGAGGGTATTTTTGAAGAAGGTGGGGTACAAAGTAACTTCCAGTTTTACTTGGTAGTTTTACTTGGAATTTAAATTTGTGCCAGTGGTTCCAAATTCAATACTTTCAAGAATCTATTTAGTATTGACTAGACAAAAAAATCTGGTTTGTACATTTCCCATTTCCTTCTGTTAACTCTTGGTCAGAGCAAATTAATACTCTGAGCCACAAAATTAATTTTTCACTTTCTATTCCAAATCTTGGAATTATTTTGTAAAAATCCATTTCTTCCCCAAACATAAGGAAAGATATTCTCCTACTTCTAAAAATTATTATGTCTACTATTGTGTGTAATGGGGGGAAAAATCCTCACTTCAGCTGGGCTGTCATCTTCAAAACAGTTTTAATTCCTAATATAAAAGGAAGACTAATTCTTTTAATCCTTGCTAGTTCTTACATGCATTTTCCTGCTTTTCATTAATGTTACTCTTCATGCCTGAAATTGATCATTAAAGGAATCAACTGGTTAGAAAACACACCATTCAATCTGGAAATAGAAAGTTTGCAAATGCAAAATGGAAGCGAGTAACTCTCTGGAATGCAATTTATTCAAGAAAGTAAAGATTATATACATTTGAGGATCATCAGAACCTGTTGTGAATTATGTCAGCTTAAGGATTAAGGCTTCCCCTATATCTTGGAGCTGAGGAAGGGTGGCAGTGATGCAGCTCATTAAGAACCCTTGGAATTGTGATGTGATTCTGGATTAATGTCTTTGCTGACTTATAAAAATCTGTTTGCAATTCAACAGCCTTCAGGTCTAAGCTCATATATATGCTACCACAGGCATTATATTAGTCTGCATGTTCAGCCAGGCCAAAAGATTTCATAGTGGTTAGCATGGATTTACAATAAATGTTCCATTTTACCATTACTGTCTAATTCCATTGAGAAAATTGGCATGATGAGCTTTTATGTCATCTAATAAAATATACTGTGCAAAGAAAGTTAGATTAGAAAAAAGTTAAACAGCTGCTTCTACCTGCATAATGCCTTCCAGTTTACAATGTACTTTCACATTATTTCATTTTATGCTCAAAACAAGCTTTTAAAATTATAGTTCCATTACATAGACTAAGATCCATCTTGTGGGTTAGAGAAGTCAAGGGATTTACTCAAAGACAGAATTAGTAAGTGGCTGAGTTAGGGCTGTAATCCAAGTCTTCTGATGACTGCCTCTGTGTTACCAGATAGGTGAGCTGCCATTGTTTTGTTTTGTTTTTAAATCCGGGCTTTTCTTAATCTTATAATAGAAAAAAAAAAAAATCAAGGAAAACTATGTTACTATTGTACAATAAACATTCATTAAAGACTTTGAACTTAGATAATACCATTACCCAAATAACTTATACTGCGAAATTTTAGAACCCATATTTTTTGATTGACTGCCAAATATGGAGCACTGTATTCAGTACTTAGCCCCAAATACGCATATTTTTAAGCAAAGTAATGTTCAGGAACTACCACATGTAGTATTTCTGAAATTAAGGACAATAGTGATAAGTAGATGAGTGGTTTATATAAGGACATTGATTTACCACTATTTTCTATGTTCGCACAACACCATGAAGTTCAACAGTTCAATCAAATATTGTGAATACACCTGCCTGGATTTTTTTTATCATCATAGCTTATTTCTGTTTCTTGTCCTTCTGGTATTTTTTCCAGTTTGACATCATATCTAGAAAGATTTCAGCAGCATTATAATAATATCTAATATTACTGGACACTTAAACTAGATACTAAACACTGTGCTAAACACTTTACATGGATTTCATTTAAAAATGAGAAAACTGGCTTTCTTCCAAGGTCTTGCAGCTAGTTGAGTGATAAGAGAATATGAATCTAGGGCCTCTAATTCCAAACCCAGTCCTCCTTCCATTATGCACAAATAATATTAGCATTATCTGATAGCAGTAAAATATTATGTATCTAAGAGTTACCTCTCTTAATCTTTATACTACATTCGATTTCTGAAAATGTATTATTATACAAGTAATACATACTCATATTTATATACTATTCCCCAAAAGTAAATTTAATCACAGTTTATCAGATATTCTTTCACATATTTTCTCAGAATATATAAAGAAACATTCTTGTTCACATTTTCTACAAAAACTGGTATTATATTTTCTATTCTACAGCTTAGTTTTTATAAATTAACAATATATAATGGGCATTTAATTCTAAGTCAGTATACACAGAATGATCTCATTCCTTAATGGTTGCAGTGTGTGATAATGCCATAGCCATCCCCCATTTCCAGGTTGATCTTTTTGTAATCATTACCAACTTTGCTATAATGAACATCTTTGTACATAAAACTTTGCACATTTTTTGGAAGTATAATAAAATATAAATTCCTAGAAATGTAATTGATGAGTTAAGGGGTAGGCACATTTAACCTCCGATAAATATTGACAAATTGCTTCCATAAAAGTTATAACTTATTAACACTCTTATCACTATGTATACATTAGAATTAAACCTTCATTTAAAATTTCTGTTCTAGGGGTATTTCACTGACTCTGATTTTGCCTATTGATGTGAACAATAATCCTCAAGCAAAGTGAATCAGTCATTCCATTATCTTCCTAAAGATTAGACTGGTGATGGTCAGTGATGGTTCCAATTACTAAGTGTTTTTTAAAGTTTAAAAAAAAAAAATCAAGCTATAAAAACAAATTAATAATTCAAGTACATCCTGTGACAGAAACTTTACTACATTAAGTTTATGCACAGAACAACAATAGTCTTAGGTATTAAGAGCATATGCACTAGATTCTGATGAGTATTACTAGAAATGTAGACATAAAATTTAACTAGATATATAACAGTGACCTTTATAAAATCCAGATAGTTTCTAATAGTAACAACCAAAAAGTCGATATATTGAGAAATGCTCATTGAAAAGTAAAAAGGTATTTCATATCCTATTATCACTTGACACAAAAAAAGAAATATCCACATTATGCCCAAGAAGAAACTGGCATTATGTAAATTCATCTGCTTAAAAGTGAATCCAAGATTTATTTTTATTACTATTTAGTTCAAAATGTGAAAATGTAGAAAGATCACTATGGTAAATTGTTGAGTTTATTTTTCCCCCTTCTGCTATGATCTTATGCTCTCACCATCTGGCTTGTATTTACTGTATTACTGGGAAGCTATATTTGCTCACTAACAAAAGTGAAAGCTCTATTTTCCCTATTGTGTTTGCACAGTTATTCCCACGTGCTGTTTTTCATTTTCTAAACCAGATACTTTGCCCACTTCAGAACAGATTCTTCAAGGCTTCATTATTATTTATCTTAACAGAACATGCTATACTTCCTTACAATATGGCTGTTCCTGCACTCCGTTTGAACAATGATTTCTGCAAGCTCTAAGGGAATTCCCCTTTTCCACTCCAGCATCTCCAGCAACCCTGTTTCTGAATGTACCTTCGTCCCTTTCATTTGTGTCAGTTACTTTCTTTACTATCAAATATAACCTCTGAAATGGTTTTCAGGCTTAAAAAGAAAACCATTTATTCACTTATTTATTTATGTATGGTTCTGATATAAGCTAGGTGTTAAAATTATCATGATATCTTCACACACAGAAGGGGCCTGTACTTTAAGAAAGCTAATGTTTTTACCCTAAACATTTAGTAGTATAGACCATTAGGCTGAAACAAACATCTTATGAGCAGCAATTCTTTGGTGTTTTCCTGAAGGGGGGGGCCCTCCCTCTTACTCATTTCCTAGGCAGATAGAGGTAGTATGAAAGATACCTTTCAAAAAGTACATTGATGGTATATTTAAAATTTTTTTCAATTTACTTATAAAATATGTGAAACCTGCACATAGTAAAAAAATTCAAAGGTACAAATTAAGCCAAACTGTGCAAAGGAGTCTACAAAGAAGTTAGTCTTCCTCCCAACCTTGAACCCATTTCTAGAAGTAAAACTACTTTTGCCAATTTCTTGTGCTTCTTTCTGCACACCTCCTTCCATCTGTTTTTACAAAAATTGTAGAATGCACACTTCTCTACATCTTGCTTTGTTCCACTTAATAGTATACCTTTGACTACATTCTATCTTAGGACTTAGAGAGCTACCCAATTTACTTTCAAATGGTTACACAGTATTCCACTGAATGGATATATTACTATAACAAATTCCCTATAACAGGCATCCAGATTTTCCCTAATATTTCACTATTATAACGCTGCATTTGTTTATACATCTTTGGACGTGTTTGTATAAAATTTGGTCTGTTTAACTTTTTGGAGAACCGCCACACTGTTTTCCATGGCAGCTGCACCACTTATGTTCCCATCAGCGATTTCCAATTTCTCTATGTCCTCACCAACACCTGTTATTTCTTTTTTTTTTTTTTAAACAGCCATCTTAATGGATGTGAAGTGGTATCTTATCGTGGTTTCGATTTGCATTTCCCTAATGACTAGTGATGACCAGCATCTTTTCATGTATTTATTGGCCATTTGCATATCTTCTTTGGAGAAATGCCTATTTGAGTCCTTTACCCATTTTTGAACTGGGGTGTTCGCTTTTGTTGAGTTGTACAAGTTCTTTATATATTCTGGATATCAATCCCTTATCAGATATATAATTTGAAAATATTTTCTCCCATTCTGCAAATATTTCCCTCTTGATAGTGTCCTGTAATGCATAAGAGTTCTTAATTCTGATGAAGTCCAATTTATCTATTTTTTCCTTTTGTTGCCTGTCCTTTTGGTGTCATATCCAAGAAATCATCGCCAAATCAGAGTCACGAAGATTCTCCTGTTTTCTAAGAGTCTTATAGTTTAAGCACTTCATTTAGGTCTTTGATCCATTTTGAGTTAATGTTTATATATGGTGTAAGGGTCCTGCTTCATTTTTTTCACATGAGGACATCCAGTTTTCCCAGCACTATTTGTTGAAAAACACTATCTTTTCCCCATTGAATGGTGTTGGCACCTTTCTCAAAAATCAATTGACTGTATATATATGTGAGTGTTAATTTCTGGGACAATATTAATTTTGATACTGCCAAATTACCCTCCAAATAGGATGTACCAACTTAGACTCCCATTGATATTTGAGAGGGATCATTTTCTGTATCATCCCAACACCATTTTTGAGAGCAATATAATATGCCTTGAGATAGGATGCATTTCATATTATACTTAGAAAAATCTTTTTAAAGCATACTATTATGTTTTTTATCTAATGGGATAGTCATTCTTATTAGTTGAGTCTGATTTTTAAGCATATTCATTTTTACCTTACCAGCCCATAACAATCCCATGATATTCTTTGATTGGGGATATGCATTAAACAATTTTTTCAGTGAGGAGTCACTGGAATTTATAGTTTTTCATTTCTGCTTCTATGAAACTATCTCTCTCACTCCTCATTCTGCAACTAAGTCTTTTTCCTGCAACTGTTTCGTATTTTCCTAAAAGATATAAGTAGCATGACAAGTTTTCATATTAGTCCCAAAATACTCATTTAAGATTCAAAGAACATTACAAGATAGGATTTGCACAAATTTTCATTTATAAAAATGGTTCTTATCCAGGTATACATATAAAAACTAGGCCTCAACCTAGAGATTCTTTCTGATTTAGAAGAATTGGAATGGGACCCAGATATATGTGTTTGGAAAATGCTAGTATCTGATTTTAATGCATTTCCCAGCTTAAGAACCACTGGAACTCATCTGACCATCGTGATAATCATATGTAATAAAAATTCTGTTATTACATGCAATTGTTATGTACATATGTCAGTGTGCATTTACAGATGAGCAACCTGAGGCTGACAGAGCCAAGGTCATATTGAAGTCAAGTCTCAAAAAGAAAAAAAAAAACCAGGTCTCCAACTATAAGTACATATATAAAATTATCTAAGCCCAATATTACTCGTATGGTTGCTAAAAGTGTGTTAATTTGGTAAGTCTACTTTGTAGTTATTTTTACTATTGAGTTTTAAACATATAATGATCTATTAATAGAAAGATTCTTATAACTGCCCTAAAAAATATAAAGAATAATGAATAACAAATATTTAGCTACTTTGAGCTAGCTATCCATACTAGGGCATACTAGAAAAGCATGGCTCTTCAAAAACACATATCACAAAAAGCGACCTGGTGAAAATTCCATTCCACTGTCTTTAGGCTGATAAGTACATCATCTTAATAGTCAGCATTTATGACCCTTTGGAGCAACCTTATGGCTTACAATAGAAATCACTTCAGAATCACACTGGATCTCAGCACTGCTTGAATATAAGCTACATAAAACAAACCAAAAAAAAGAGGAAAAAATTATCCTGGATTATGAAAGTATTTAAGATTTTACTCTTTTTCAATTTCAAACTAGTATTTTATGCTACATTAGCAGCTATTATTTTTTAGCACTTACTATATACAAGGCACCGTGCTAAGTGATTTACCTACATATTTTATTTAATATACTCACCACTAACTTAATGAGGCAATTACTACCTCCATCTTGCAGGTGAGGAAAACAAGACTTAGAAAGGCTTAGCAACTTCCCCAAAGTCACAACAGTAGGTAGCAGGATTTGAATCCCATGCTCTATGTAACTACTGCTTTCCATTTAACCTGCACATTTAAGTACATTATATAAAATTTTCACTTTACATGGGATTTCATATTCTTCAAAGCTTTTGATCCCCCCTGCCTCTAGGCTTATATACAGCTGACCCTTGAACAACGTGAGGGTTAGTAGCACTGTCCCCCTTACAGTCGAAAATCCACAGGTAACTTTCAACTCCCCAAAAACTTTACTAATAGCCTACTGTTAACCAGAAGGCTTACCAGTAACAGTCAATTAACACACATTTTGTATTTTGTATGTTATATGTATTAAATTACTGTACTCTTACAATAAAGCTAGAGAAAAAATGTTAAGAAAATCATAAAAGAAAATACATTTATAGTACTGTACTATATTTATCAATACCATAAAGTTTACATCATTTATTTACAAGATGAATCATCTGTCTGAAATGGCAGGCAACTGCAGCTGCAGATCTCAATCTATGGTATATATCAAGCAATTCAACTTTTTCTTGTAATATCATGACTTTTCTCCGCTTCTTGGAAGCACTTCCAGCATCACTAGTGCCACTTTGTATGGGTCCCATAGTGTTATTCAAGGTTTATGGTATTGCACTAAATGCAATGCAAAATATGCAAGAACAGCAAGAAATCACTTCTTCCTGCAATATGCAATTTACTGGAAAGATGGACTGCTCACGTGGAGATGATTAGCATCACACAGCTTTTTAAGAGGATACTTTTAACACTTGAGCTCACCACAGTAGCATAGGAGGTGGCTATGAAATTATTGTAGTACAGTATGTACTAAAGTTAATTTTAGGCAGTTATGATTTAGTACTGCATCTTTACATTTGTTTACATTTTCTTGACTACGACTGGTGCCACACATGGCCTGTAAGTGTCTGTGTAAGTTTTAGTAATATTTAACTTTCATTAATAGATTTGTGTATATTTTATGGTAGTAAATGATAAAATAGACTAGTATCTACGTATATTCTATGCATTCATGACGTACCTCTAAAAAAGTTTTTTTTATATTTCTAGACTATACAGTTCATCTGTTTTTTCAAATTGTCACAAATCTCAAAAAAATTTTCCAATATATTTACTGAAAAAATCTGCATATAAGTGAACCTGCGCAGTTCAAATCCATGTTGTTCAAGGATAAATAGCAATACAGGACCCTAAAACAGTCTATTCTTTCACCATGGGTATTTTATTTCAAACTATGTGTACTGGGAAAATTAGTCAAAGGAAAGTAATCAGCTAGCTCCCTGCACCTTGAATAGTTGATGTTCTTCCTCAGGCCTATGACTGCTTTACATTAAGATTCCACTGGTAAGATTGTAGTCAAAATCCTGTCTTTGCCAAATGCACATAGCATTCTATTTTGAGGTTTGACTATGGATAGTTACTACATATACACATATATTTTTACTATGACTACTATAAGTACACTTTTAGAAACAGCATTTGATAAGATTATAAAGTTACCTAGTTCCAAAGTGTAAATCACATAGCTCCATTTTTAATTAAAAGAACATTATTGTTGAATTTCATGGGAAAAATCTGAAGACTCTGCTACCTACTCTTTTGACACATTTTACTTCTGTAGTTTACAATTTTATTTTGAAGGAGTATATTTTTTCTTCTCCCCATGACATCACTATCTCTGAAATAAAAATTTCACTGGCTACTTATGAAAGCTAGGGATGTTCTATGAATATTTTTAATGTTTTGAAGCTCATGGTATAGAAGGCAGCACCATATGAAATGCTTGTCTGATTTTGTACAGAAATTTCTAGGTTCCTTGCCACCATCCTCGTTAGTATAGTGGTGAGTATCCCCCGAGTGTCTAGGTTCCTAGTTGATTCATTTTCTCAAAATCATGTAATGTGCATCAATCAAATATGAAGTTCTAGAAACACGAATATAAAAATATATGATTCTTATTGTCAAGGAGCCAGTGGTCTAATAGGCTAGAAGACAATAATATAAAATAAGTTCTCACATAAGCTTTCCTAAAAAATATACTCAAACTATAAAAGTCTCACATTTATATAACCAGAAATTTCCCATTTCTAATAATTCAATAAATTTTATCATAAAACTCATAAGAATATCTTCCCTAATTCTCACTCCTCTCAAATCAAAAATAATCCCCCCTTCGAGCTACCACAGCCCTTAATCTGTACTTTCTGACCACTTTGTTCTTTCCTCTGTAGTTATTTAAGCGCACAGAGTATCTTCTCCATTGTCTTGATATTCCTTGAAGAAAGGATCTATTTTTGACTTATCATTGTATCCCCTACAGTGTTTAGTGCCAACAAGAATTAAAATACAGGGTGTCTCAAAAGTCACCATATATAGGGAAAACGGGAAATTGTAGCTAAACGTATCTTTATTTACAAAATATTCATTACAAAATTTTACAAAATTTTTCCTTTGTATGGTGAATTTTGAGACACCCTTTATTTACTGAATGAAGAATTCAGAGTACTGATGTAATAATTTGAAAATAGCATCTAAGTTTCAAGAGAGTAAGGTAGCTTTTAAAATTTCCCAGTCAGTGGAAAAATGTGGCTCCAAAAGTGATTCCCCCACCTCAAAGAAATATATGTTCATTTTACCATGTCATTCTTACCATGCTATTCATTCTTGGTTGAAAAATAAGAATAAAGAAGCACGATGGGTAAGTTAACCATTAAAATGAAGTAACAGCAAATGGGTGAGTAAAATACCTAGAAACATCCAAACGCAACTTTCATAGTAAAGGTAGAAAGTCATTAAAAAAAAAAAAAAATCAGCTACACTTAAAAAACTAAATAGGGTTTAAAAAAAACAAAACACGAGGGAGAATCAAATTTCTTTACACGATAAATTATAGCATTCTTTGAAGAACATTAATTCAGATATAGCTCAAAAGAAATACTCATTCTTTCAAAAATATACCTCTGCACTTTTGGAAAGTTTCTATTACATTATTGTAAAATATCAAAAAAGTTTGATGGATATATTAATCCTACTGTTTTTTAATTCTTAAAATTAGTTCAAGGGGGGAAAAAACCTTATCTGGTTTTAAAGGCCAAGACAAGCTAACGTAAAGTTACAACTACTACAAGAGAAAAAAAGGAAGAACGGCAGGAAGAGAGATCTACCTGAAGAGACCAAGCAGTTCCAGTGACAATTCGACTGGCCCAACAACCCCACACACACCAAGGTCTCCAGCATGTAATTAGAACACAAACAAAATTATTATGTCCTCCCTAGGCTATTCCATAGCCTGGAAACAAGTTTAAGTCAATATTTTTGATCATTAAACCAGAATTAATCACTACTGACCCAGTGCATGTACTTTGCTGAAAAGTTGAAAGACATGATAATTCATGAAAAATAAAAAGTGACCTATTAAAACTCTAAAGTAGAAAAATGCGCATTCTATGTTTTTCCTCAAAGTTTTAAAAACTAGTTTAGATCAAAATTCAGTTTCCTCTAGGATGTGTAAAAATTTCTTTTAATTTTTTTTTTAATTATTGTGGGTACATGATAGCTGTATATTTTTATAGGGTACATGTGATGTTTTGATACAGGCGTACAATATGAATTAATCAAATCAGGGTAATTGGGCTATCTATCATATCAGGCATTTAACATATCCTTGTGTTAGGAACATTCCAATTCTACTCTTTTATTTCTTTTAAAGTATATCCTAACTTACTGTTGATTATAGTTACTTTGTTGTGCTATCAAATATTGTTCACTCTATCTAACTATATTTTTACACCATTAACCATCCCCACTTTATCCCCCCACTCCTCACTACGCTTCCCAGCCTCTGGTAACCATCATTCTACTGTCTCCATGAGATCAATTGTTTTTAATATTTAGCTCCCACATATGAGTGAGAACGTGTGAGATTTGTCTTTCTGTGCTTGGCTTATTTCACTTAACATAATGTTCTCCAGTTCCATCCATGTTGTTGCAAACAGCAAGATTTTGTTCTTTTTTGTGGCTATGTAATATTCCACTGTGTATATGTACCGCAACTTCTTTATCCATTCATCTGCTGATGGACACTTAGGCAGATTCCAAATCTTGACTATTGAGAATAGTGCTGCAATAAACCACGGGAGTGCAGATATCTCTTCAATATACTGATTTCCTTTCTTTTGCATATATACCCACAGTGGGTATATGGTAGTTCTATTTTTAGTGTTTTGAGGAACCTCCAATACTGTTTTCCATAGCGGTTGCATTAATTTACATTTCCACCAACAGTATATGAGGGTTTCCCTTTCTCCATATCCTTGCTAGCATTTGTTATTGCCTGTCTTTTTGATAAAAACCATTTTAACTGGGGTGAGATGATATTTAATTGTAGTTTTGATTTGCATTTCTCTGATGACTAATGATGTTGAACATTTTTTTCATATACCTGTTGGCCATTTGTATGTCTTCTTTTGAGAAATGTCTATTCAAATCCTTTACCCATCTTTTAATTAGATTATTTGATTTTTTCCTATTGAGTTGTTGGAGCTCCTTATATATTTTAGTTATTAATCTCTTGTTGGACTGGTAGTTTGCAAATATTTTCTCCCATTCTGTGGGTTGTTCTCTTCACTTTGTTGACTGTTTCCTTTGCTGTGCAGAAGCTTTTTAGCTTGATGTGATCCCATTTGTCCAATTTTGCTTTGATTGCCTGTGCTTAGCAGGTACTACTCAAGAAGTCCTTGCCCAGACCAATGTCCTGAAGCATTTTCCCAATGTTTTCTTTTAGTAGTTTCACAGTTTCCGGTCTTAGATTTAAGTCTTTAATCCACTTTGATTTGATTTTTGTACATGGCATGAGATAAGGGTCTAGTTTCATTCTTCTGCATATGGATATCCAGTTTTCCCAGCACCATTTATTGAAGAGATTGTCCTTTCCCCACTGTATGTTCTTGGCACCTTTGTCAAAGATAAGTTCACTATAGATGTGTGTACAATTTTAGACAAAGAACAAAATTAAATTGCTTTACCATTAGAACTTTTCTCATGAAATAATTAGATGTAAATTGTTGAGGTAGTACTTATTTGTAATTATCAAGAGAATTAGATTTGCTTCCCAAGTCTAAGAAGTAAAAAACAAACTTATGAGAAAAAGTCACCAGACAAAATTCAGTTGTCAATAAGATTGTTATTAACATCTTATTAATGTGCTAATTCTAATTTTTTCCAGTTAACACCAAAATCTATATTGGTTATTATAGAACATCTCATGATTAAAATAGCATTACTTTACTTGAAATGAATTATTTTTTCTCTTTTTAAAGCATGAGACCTTTTTTTTTTTTTTTTTCTAAGAAGCATGGTCTCACTGTCACCCAAGCTGGAGTGCAGTGGCACAATCATAGCTCACTGCAACCTCCAACTCCTGGGCTCAAGTGATCCTCCTGCTTCAGCCTCCCGAGTAGCTGGGGCTACAGGTGCACGCCACCACACTGGCTAATTTTTACAAAGTTTTTTGTAGAGACTGGGTCTCACTATGTATGAGGGGTTTTTGTAAAAAGATTTACAGGATTATTTCTCAGCTCACCTAACATATATTCCTAAACACCTCCAAGTCATTTGGGCAAGACTGACTTTGACAAGCAGGAAAGCCTCCTAAATGTCTAGGTTGTTTGTCACCTTCTGGCTGCCTTATTGCCACTTCCCTCACTGCCCCCTCACCCTCAAGAAGATAGTATAGAATGTTAGTTTAAAATAACTAAGTTATTTTAATGTTTTGATATAATTGTGCTTCAAATCACCTTTTTTTTTTTAATCATCCAGCCCAAAATGTCATCATCTTATTTTTCTTAATGTTAATGTGGCTCTAGTTTACCCACAGAATAGGTGGCTGTCTTCTAATTATGGCAAGCTGTGATGTAAGCAATAATGCCTTTAAGAAACAACACTATTTAAAAATTAAAACTACTATAGAATTCCTTACCTATAATGACCTAATCACAAAGCATATTTTCAAAGAACGAGGCCTCATTTTGCAACAAAGTCATAAAATCTTTGAGAATGGGATTTTTATCTAGATAAGGAATTTCTTAACATAGTGTCATGGATCCCAAAAGATGTCACGGATAAACTTCAGAATATTTAACTTGAATTCTTGCAAACACAAAAAAACTAACCACGAGTTTTTCTGAGGACAGTCCATAGCCTTCATCAGTTCTCAAAGGGGGTTTGTGATCCCAAGAGTTTAAGAAATGATCTAACTGGATTGGGAGTTTTAAGTATGGTTTCATTGGTACATGTCTATCAACTGTGAGGTATCTATTACAAGCAACTTGTTGCTGATTAAGCACTCAAATTTGTGAACTATTTGCTTTTTGAAATATGTAACAGACCAGACCCAAGGTTATCTTTATAGTAACATAACTTTCATTTACTTGCATTTCTTGTATGACGGCCAGCCAGACCAATGGAAATTGCCCATAATTCTGAGCACATCTGTGGAAATGGGCCATGCACAAGAACACCCTACGTTACACACAATCTAGCAGAAAAAAGTTTGCGAACTGCCAATTTGAACCAACTCCCTCATTTTATAGATGAGGAAACTTAGGCTCAGAGATGTTAAATGATTTATTCAAAGTCACACAGGAGTCTGGTACTTCATTCAACAAAAACTCAAGCAGGGCTGGGATTGAAATGGATCCCTACATCGGCATTTTCTTAGTCTGGATTGTGGCTATAAAAAGGATGATTTCATACCTTGGTATTCGACAAAGTTCCGTCCTTGGCATACTTCTCTCACTTTGCACGTTCACCTTGGACAACCTCATCTGCTTCCCAGAACTTCAGCTCTCGCTTCTCTTGTCATTACTTCACAGATCTCGATTTCTAGTCAGTCCTGTGAAACTGCTTGTGCTCCAGCCAGGTCTGTACGTCTAGTGCCCACTTTAAATCTCCTCTGCTACCCAAGTACCTCAACCTCCACATGTTGAAAAATCAAATTCCCACTGCCCACATATTGAGCGGGAGTGAATACAAGCAAGGGAGCAATGTTTGCCCCGGTTTTCTTTCTCCGTGCAAGAAACCTAGGAGTTTCTTTAACCTGACCTTCACCTCCCACATCATTCCTTGTGATTTTCCTTTCAGGCCAGTCTCTTTCCTTCCATCCCCAAGACTACTAATTTATTTCAGACCGTCAATCCCTCTCTCCCGGAATATTATAGTAACCTCTTTACCTTCAATCTTGTATCACTGAATTTACTCTCAATACTGCTGCCAAAGTACGATTTTAAAAACACGAATTTGACCACATCACTCCACTTCCTGTAAGTCCTTCAATGGCTCCCCATTTCCCACAGAATAAAGTCCAAATTCCTTAACATAGTATGTAAACGTCTCCGTGATATAATCTTTGCTATAAAATGACTATCTGCTTTATACTGCAATGGAATGAGCGCTTAAGTTTGCAATTAAGGACTCCTAATTATGGATGATCACCATCAAAATTACTACACAGGTATACATATATTAATTGGTACATACATTAATTGGTTAAACTGTGCTGTGTGTTCTTGCCAGTGTCAAACTGTTCAATCATGTTTCAGGTAAGTTGGCCCATTAATTACCTTGCAGTCTTGGCCAAGGTTTTACATAATCTATCTCCACTAGGTTCATAAGAAAGCCACATCACATTTTCCACTAAGTATATTCTCACCCAAACCTCATTTAAACTAGCAATATCTAACATACCTTTATGAGATAAAGGCTGGGAACCTGCAAAAATATTAACTTCCCTAATGATTTATCTAAATACTGCATCGGTATTTATAGTAGGCAACCTCTCCGATGGCCCCAGTGACTCCACCCTTCTAGGATTCACATTCTTCACAGTCCCTTCTCACATTGTATCATGGTTGGTCTGAGAGAGCAACAGCATGTGACAGAAGTGATGGCACATTCACAAGATTAGATTATAAAAAAACTGTGGCTTCCATCTGGGGTCCTCCTCCTCCCCCATCTCCACTTGTTCTGAGGGAAGCCAGCTGCCACATCTTAAGAGTGCTCAGACGGCCCTGTGGTGAGGCTCTCCGCCCTCAGCTCATGAGGGACCAGGCATGCCAACAACAAAAAGTGAGCTTGGAAGCAGTTTCTCCAGCCCCAGTCAAGTCTCAAGATGACTAAAGTCCCAGTAGCAGCTTGATTGCATCATCATGACAGATCCTGAGCCAGAAGCACCCAGCTAAGCTGCTCCTGGAGTCCTGATGCACAGAAACTGTGACATAATAAATGTTTTGTCTTAAGCTGCTAAGTTTTAGGGTGATTTGTTATCTAGCAATAGATAACTAATACAATATTTTGCATTTTTTTTAACATTACAGCACATACTGTATGCTTTGTTACTAGAAATAACTTCAGCTAACACAGTATGTAATGCTTTCATTTCGATATATATAATTGGCACTGACTTCCAAAGACAATGTCCTAGTATTCCCAGGTGGCTGGGACCCTCTACCACGGCATTATGCTTAGGGTCAGGGCCACAGTGCTCCTTCCTCATTAGTTCTCCACGCAAGTTACAGCCCTGGACACACACCTGAAGAGTACTTAAGAATTGTTTCTCCCTTTTTTTTTTTTTTTTTTTTCACCTCAGTAACTCAGCCTCTTCCCCAGTCAGTGTCTGGTGGCTTAAATTGGGGTAGCAGAACTTTTAAGTCAGGAGGCAACTTATAGAGGGAGTGGAGGAGGAGGCAGGGGAGTAGCTGAGCATGGCAAGCAACAGCAGAATTGCCCTGCAAGGGAGGACAATTAGGAAGGGTCAAAGCCAGAAGCAATATGCAAGGTAAAGGAGAGGGTCTGGTGAGAGTGGCCTTTGGGTCCCTGACTTCTGAAAGTTTTTAGGACAGCAAAAGGCAGGAGCTGAAAGGAAGAGGTTCAGGCTAGTCCAAATACCCAATCATCCCTTGCAACTCTGCCTACCAGGAAAGGAAGCACATGATTTTATGGAAAAAAGGCCCCACCTCCTTGACCAAACTATCTCCACCCATCTGCCATGTATAGCCAGAAATTCCTCAAAGCAGCATTTCTCAAACTTGGGTAATATACCAACTTTTAGAGGAAAAAACCCCCAAATACTAAAAAGCAGAACCATAAAGGTATTAGGATACCTGCTAAAAGGTGAGGAAGGGACAGGGAAAGGAAAAGTAAGGAAGTGATATGACTACAGGCCCCTGGAGTTACTTCAGGTGCCACACATTTAGCTGTAATTACAGACCAAGTCAGTTTCCTAAGAAAGAATATAATGGATAGGTATGGGTCCAGCAGTACATGAAACAGAAGGTATCCACGACAATAACTCTGTAAGAAATGATTCAGTTAGGGAACACAGCAATAGCCCAAGAATATATCACAAAATAGAGTCCCAAATCTCTAAACATACATGGTTCCCATTTCTGAAGACTGTAATTCAGCACTGAAGCCTGCTCCTTATTAGCAAAGCATCATTACATACAGAGTTTGGGGCTCTTACACTGGCACTTCCTCTACAGGTTAAATGTGGCTTTATAATTTTGTCCCATAATAACTAGAAGAATGTGTAACTTTGAGGCTGAAAACATACTATAGAGAACACTTGAGTGAATATGTAAATAACCCTGAACATATTTATTATTTTTTAAACTTCTAATAATTTTACTAGTTTTATAGCCTTTATAAAAATGATTCATGCTCACTGCTAAAATTAAAAACTACCGAAACATTTCTGAAAAGTTAAATCACCACAAATCTACCAACTCAGAGATAATCACCATGAACATTGTGGTGAACATCCTTCATACATATATAAAGGTATCTATCTCTTCAAATATATTCTTACATTCACTTACTCAATTTCACATGTATACATGCTATTCTAGAACCAGCTTATCTCACTTGTGGCAGCTTTCTAAGCAAATAAAAATCATCATTGTTAATGGCTGCATTGTATTCCAATGTTGTATATATTAGTAGTTACCAAAATTTGACCAATCCCTTTCAAACACATTCAGGTTTTTTTTTCTAGTTTACTACTTTACAGATATAATTTGTATCCTTGTGCATATAACTTTTCTCATTTGTACTCTGTAGGTAAATTCTTTTGAGTAGGATTACTAAGTCAAAGAATATAAACATATACGTATATATGTGAACCTTCACAAAGAGTATAAACATACGTATATATGTGAACCTTCATAAAGAGTGAATCGAGACAATGTGCTTTTAAAGAGCAGCTAAAGCAGAGAGGCTATCTTCCACATCCTTTAAAAACAACAGTTAATGAGACAGTTTGTAAAGGCTGCAGAATATTCCAATATTTAATAATTAGGGACAAATGTTAAACCAATGTTTTATTTTAGTAAAACAGGATATAAAATTCTTTTTACACTACTGTCCCAGGTTTGAACTCTAGTTATTAAAACTTTCTATGGATTCCTCCAAGGTCTCTTTCCTTATTTACTTGGCTGATTGCAAAAGATCCAAGACCCACAGCAAGATACGAAGGCCCTGGATGTTGGGAGCCACTAGATGGATGAGCCTGGGTCCCAGGACAAACCCTCTTCCACCCCCACCTAATCCACACTAAACTGCACGTAAGTGAAAAGTAAGCCAATGCATTAAGTCACTGAATTCTGGAAATGTTTATAAGCAGACAGCCTACCCTAACATAATAGGCTATCTCTAGGTGGTGGTTTATTCATGATTTTTATTTACTAATTTGTTTCTGTATTTTCTAAGTATAAGTTTACTTTTACAGTCAGAGACAAACATTTAAAAACATAAATAGTGCTACATGCACACAGTATATGTTATGACAGTGTTTTCTTTCAATTTACATAAATTTTAACTCACCAAAAACATTATGATTTTAAAAATAAATATTATATGCAGTTAATTTCTTAAGAAGCTGAACTATGTGGCTAGTGACTCCCTGACTGTGCCACAAAATTTCCCTTCATGCCAGTGTCAAAGAGCAGCAGAAGCCTTGAGGTAAGACAGAGAGAGTGGTCAAGTGATCTGTGATTGACTGACTATCTGACCTTGGGCAAGCCCAGGAAATGTTTCATTTCCTACCCTGTAAAATGAGAAAGCTGAACTAGATGACTGCTAAGGTCTATGAGCAATTCTTTCCAACTAGCATTTTCTTACTTACTTATGCTGTACCTAGTGCTCCCAGAACTCTCCATTTCCCAGAAAAGCTACCTGCTCACGCTCAGAAATTAGAACCTGACAACTTCTGGGAAGCCAAAAGCACTAGTCTGGTTAACCATGGCCCAGGTAGGGACTCAGATAAAGAAAAGAGGCTGTATTATTTGTGGCTAAAGCAACAGTTGCTTGAAGAGGGATATTCTCCTCTTCACCTAACTTCTAACTCCAGAAGGCTAGTCAAAACACTACTTTCTACTGCTGGGGAATGATCTGCACACCCCTACGAAACACTATTCCCATGCCTTAGAAAGCCAATAAGAATTTAGAAGATCACATATATGTCAGTACCTCAGAGAGTGAAAGCATCGATTTAAAAATTGAAACATGACAATCTTAAAAAGAAGATACACTTTTTAAACTATGAAAGGGGACGTTCACACGAGAAATATCACAACTTGGGGAAAGTATAAAGAATTCCAAGACTAGTAAAGATATTGTCCAGTTATAATAATGAAGGTTGACTCTACAGTACAATGCTACCTCCCTGTAGTTTAAAAAAAAAAATAGAGGAACCAATGTGGAAAAAGCTAACAGAAAAGAGCTTGTGGGACAGTCCATAACAAGATGACAAGCTTTGATGGGGATGGTGGTGGCATGAGGGACAGGGACAGAAAGGAAAAGATTAAAAAAGATTTCCTAGTCTAAACAGGGGTCTCAAAATTGGCCTCAGACCAGCAGCATCACCTGGAAACTTGTTAGAATGCAAATTACCGGGCCTTACTTCAGATGTAAGGAATCAGAATGTGATTAAGTACCTATGTTTCAACAAGCCCTCCATGTGCTTCCGATGCATGCTGAAGTTGGAGAACCAGGAGCCTGATAGGATTCATGCTATCACAGGCAGCAGAAAGGAGAGAGGGTCAAACTACATGCAGCTGACATAGCTCCACAAGTGCAATTTCTGTTTAGTCAGCTAGGCTAGCTTGGGTTTAGAGCTTTTGATGCCACGTCTGTTGCTGGGCAGTTCCTTCCTGGTGGAGTCAGCTATCACTCTTTAGGTTTCCTCACCAAGTAACATCCTTCAGGATAAAGACTGTTCTAGTGAGTCTATTCCCGATTACCTGTAATTCCCTTAAAACATGGGATGCTGATGGGTGGGGCTGGGGATGGAGGTGGAGAGAGACTATCAATGAAGATATAGCAGCAAGGGGGCACTGAGATGATGATGAGATGATAAATGGATGAGATAATTACCTTCAGGATCTTGTACCATCTAACATGACACTAAGGAAAAAAGTGTTTATTTTCTATTCAGTATGAAAGAATCGCTCCCTCAAAACTCCATTTGGTGTTTGATGGTCTACTGATAACTACTACTTAGCATTAAACACGCCTATTTTTAGTTATTCAGCAAATGGTAAGCCAAAGCTAACATACATGGTTTGCCAAATACAACTGAAAATAAGAAATTGTCTCATGAGTTGGTTTGGTGGTTAATGCCAAGAGAACTACTTCTTTTCTGGTAGGAGGTTACATTTACACATTATATGTCCCAAAACCTGAAAAATGGCTCGTTAAGCTTTTTTGGTTTAATTTACTTAATTTATACGTTGGCTTACACTTAGCTTGTCTATATTTAGTATTTTCTATTACTCACAAAATGACACAACTTTCAATTTTACTACCTGGGGATGATTCAGGATCCACATTTAGCTATAACATTTTTAAAAAAACATTCTCAGATGTCATTTTTAAGGAATTCATGAAAAGCAAGAAACGCTTAAAATCCTTGATGTATATTCATGTTAGAGAATATAAATAGCAGGCTTTGGTATAGATAAGTACTTATCCTTAGAATATCATTGTGTAGGTTGAGAGTCTCAAAACCTCATTTAATGTAATTGATTATATGGCAGTATCTTGGATTATTGAAATCTTTGGTTTTCCTTTCAGTGCAAATGAAAACAATTACAGACTAGTTTAATGCTACTAAAACATTTTTAATATAATAGTTGAATTTAAAATAATTACATTTTATTTTATTCTTGAAAACTATATAATTTAAAATATATAACTATAAAATAGCTTGCTAAAGAAATTATCTGGTCCATCAAAAGTAAATGTGATTTTTTTGAAACAAAAGGACAACTACATTTACAAAAAGCATCAAAATACCCCCAAAAATATACACCAATTCATACTCCATTATAAATTAACATTTCTATGTAAAACAGCCTTATAAATACTGATTTTAAAACACAAGCATTCTAATCCCACAGGCTGAGATATTTGTAACTACCAAATTTAATTTTAATTGTGATTAAAAAAAAAAAAGAGTAGTAAGAATAAACTGTGAGATCTGTTAAATCATTACTTAAAGAGAACTGGTTTCCCTAAGAGTTTTCTAGGAAGCAGGAATTCCACAGGATGGAATTAGAGAGATTGACTTTACTAGACAGATTGATTTCTATAGTCTAGTGACATATTTGAGACACACTAAGTTTTAACAAAAATTATAAATCCAGTACTTAACAGCAGTACTTCTCAGTCTTTGCTATGCTACAGTACATTATGAACCTTTGCAAGAGGGTACATAAAGTAGTTTCCCAACTATATTTGGAACTATTTTTCCTGGGAAATCTCTTAGAACTAATGATCTACAGGACATACTGTGGGAAATGCTACTCTGGGTTTCTTCATGTAAAAATGACGATATACTACACTTTTACAGGTTCAATCTCGAGGTTTAAAAGGATCCACATTAGTTCTTCAGGTCAAACCCTTACCTGTGATCCTTTTCATTTGTGCCAAGTGGTCTCTGACTAGGTCAATCTACCTGCTTACCTTAAACAATGTGAATGTACAGCTTATTCTACACAGAAAGCTAGCTGCCTGCAGTGTTTATCAGGTTTAACCCATCTGCACTTCAGTATCACTTGTTCATAGAGATTAATGGAGGAAGCAATTTATGTTCCTAGGCACTCAAATAGAAATTAAAGGCAACGGAGTACAGTACAATGAATTTATTGTCCCTGATATTTATTGTTTACAAAAATGAGTGAAGTATTTGCACTATAACACTTGTACTATATACATTTTAATATAGCACTTGTGAGAATTTTTAGATTAAAAATTAACTTATTTTTAAGTAATTATGCTTCAAGAACACTGCTTCTGCTATGAAATCCCATTCCCCAGAAATGGGCCCATCTAATTAGTACAACTGAACTGCCAGCTGGATGGATCCCAAGTAAATTTCAAACTGGCACTTGGCAAAATATTCTCATACCCAGCATTTTATATGGAACACAAATCAAAGATGCATTCTGGGATTGCCCTGAGAACCAAACAACTGTAGAGTAACATGAATGTATTCAATTTATCCTCTTTATATTAAATTTGCTAGAACAGTTTAAATAATACTTCAAATGCCGTGCTTGAATCCTGCTCACATCTATTCTGTTATTAGTCTGTTGGCATCTAACACTGGATCAGGAAAGACTGCCATCTGGTAGTTATAGCAACCCTTGACTAACTTGGTCAGAAGTTGAAGACCATAAGCCTCAAAGAAACACAAACCAAGTTTATTACTATGAATATATCGACTTTTTTAAAAAGCCATTTAACGCGGTTTTTCGCTAAGAAATACCATGCATACACACATTATATAATTGACCTACAAAAGTCAAGTTTTAAAGGGGTTAAAGGGATGAATAATTAAATTAAATAAGTAATTAGGCCCACATTCCCATCACCCACAAGGCTGCCACTGTCTCTTTTATAAAGCCTAGGGATGACAGCCAAATTGGCCCTATTTAAGTTGGCCATTTAACTCTAACTTCCCTTAATCATAATGTGGGTGTTCACCAGTATACGTTTTTTCCTCTTAATGAAGTTTCAGGTAGGCAATACTTCAGATGAAGGGCAAATAATTAACAGTATAAAAACAATAAAAACATGTATACAGCATATGAGCACGCATGAGTGTTTTCAAACTTATCATGATCTTATTTAATCATGAAGGCTAGCCAGAGAAGTAGAAAGAGAGTGATTATCTCAGATTCTATAATTTCCTAAGGTTACTCAGTTAGGGTAATGGTAGATCTGAGAAACCTGAATCCATACCACCTAGTTAGAAATCTTATTTTCTTTCTTATATATCAGTCTCTTTCCTGAAATAGTACTTTACAGTTTACGTAGCTCTTAGCATTATAAATATAATGTACGTGTATAAAAGTGCTTTACACTCTGAACTTGCCCAAGCCTCCATGCTGCCCACCTCCCCACTCTAGTTTTACTCTTTTCTGGTTTTTGTTCCTTTTCTCCCCTTATCTTTCCAAAGTCACCACCACTTGCTTAAGCCTGAATGAAGGCAGAAGTGGCAGAGTGAACGTAGCATCCAGCCTTTAAGAGCACTCATGAGTTGTGATCACATCTATTTTAACTAAGAGACTAGCATGCCAACACATGGACTATTTCCCCTTGCTCTCATTCTTAATGCAACAATGTCAAGGACACAGCCATTCGGAGATGACCTAGGATTATACAAGACTTATCCAGCTCAGTATGCTTTTTCTATCTCATTATTTCACTTTAACCCTCTTTGTCTATAAAAAGTCCTTTCCTTATATGGCCAGTCTCTGAAGTCTAAGATTTGATATTTCTGGCATTCAGAGGAGGAGACTCCTCTTGTATCTTTTCCTGAAGGCATCCGATTTTCAAGGTGGGAAGGATGCTATTTCACAGGCTTTAGATGATCTATACTGTTCAACAGGCTGTCAATAAGCTTAAGACTCTCTTGAAAATTGCTAAGAAAGTAAATTTTGTTCTCGCCACAAAAAATGATAAGTATTTAGGTAATGCATATGTTGACTGGATTGACTTAGCCATTCCACAATGTATACATGTTTCAAATCATGTTGTACATGATACATACAATTTATGTAATCAATTTAAAAAATTAATTACATAAAAGAAAATAAGCTTGGGCCTCTTTATTAATGTCTGGAGGTTAGGGTGGCCTGGAGTGAGGGGCACTGAAGTCATCCACCAAGACAAAGGAAAACAACTCAAGGATCTTAAGTATCAGTCAACACCATTTGGCAAGAGATCCCTTTATATATAGTACTCTGCTTTGTGCTAAAGGACACACATAGGAAATGAAAAACATAATGAGGAGAGCATAATATAGCTGAAAGAACATTGGTTCTAAAACCAGGGAAACGGGTTGGAATCCTGATTCTACCACTTACTAATTGACCCAGGGCAAAGTCACAATGCATCTGAATCTGTTTCTTCATCTTATAAATCTTGCAGAAGTGATGTGAGGATTTAAGATTTTATGAGAGTAGTGCTGGAAGTCCTGGCCACAGCAATTAGACAAGACAGAGGAATCAGGGGCGTCCAGATAGGGGCAGAAGAGGTCAAACTTTCACTATTCGCAGACGATATGATATTATACATAGAAAACCCCAAAGATTCAACCAAGAGATTACTGGAATTGATAAATGAATTCAGCAAAGTCTCAGGATACAAAATTAATACACACAAATCCATAGCCTTCATATATGCTAATAACAATCAAGCCGAGAAACAAATTAAAGATGCAATACCTTTCGCAATAGCAACAAAGAAAATTAAATATTTAGGAATATATCTAACTAAGGAGGTCAAAGACCTATATAGAGAGAATTATGAAACACTGAGAAAGGAAATTGCAGAGGATGTAAATAGATGGAAAGCCCTACCATGCTCTTGGATAGGCAGAGTCAACATAGTAAAAATGGCTTTGCTACCTAAATTAATTTACAGAATCAATGCAATCCCTATCAAAATACCAACATCATTTTTTGCCGATCTAGAAAAAATAATTCTACGCTTCGTGTGGAACCAGAGAAGACCCCGTCTAGCCAAAGCAATCTTAAGCAAAAAGAACAAATTGGGAGGCATCTGTCTACCAGACTTCAAACTATACTACAAGGCTATAGTAACCAAAACTGCATGGTATTGGCACAAGAACAGACACGTAGACCAATGGAACAGGACTGAGAACCCAAATATAAAACCAACCTCATACAGTCACCTGATCTTTGACAAATTCCAGAAAAACGTACAATGGGGAAAAGAATCCCTATTCAACAAATGGTGCTGGGAAAATTGGATGTCCATATGTAGAAGACTGAAAGTGGACCCACACCTCTCACCTCTCACAAAAATCAATTCACAATGGATAACAGATCTAAACCTAAGACATGAAACCATAAGAATTCTCGAAGAAAACATTGGAAAAACTCTTATGGACATTGGCCTAGGCAAAGAATTTATGAAGAAGACCCCCAAAGCAATCACAGCAGCAACAAAAATAAATACATGGGACCTGATCAAATTGAAAAGCTTCTGCACTGCCAAGGAAACTATCACTAGAGTGAACAGACAACCTACAGAATGGGAGAAATATTTGCATGCTACACCTCTGATAAAGGGCTGATAACCAGAATCTATACAGAACTTAGGAAAATCAACAAGAAAAAATCAAACAACCCTATTAAAAAATGGGCAAAGGACATGAACAAAAACTTTTCCAAAGAAGACAGAATGATGGCCAGCAAACATATAAAAAAGTGCTCAACTTCTCTAATCATCAGGGAAATGCAAATCAAAACCACAATGAGATATCACTTAACTCCAGTGAGATTGGCTCATATCAAAAAATCCCCAAATAACAAATGTTGGCGGGGATGTGGACAGATAGGAACACTCATACACTGCTGGTGGGACTGCAAATTAGTACAACCTCTATGGAAAAGAATATGGAGATATCTCAAAGAATTAAAAGTAGAATTACCATTTGACCCAGCAATCCCACTACTGGGTATTTATCCAAAAGAAAAAAAGACATTTTATAATAAAGACATCTGCTCTCGAATGTTCATAGCAGCACAATTCACAATTGCAAAGATGTGGAAACAACCCAGGTGCCCATCAATACACGAGTGGATCAATAAAATGTGGTATATGTATACCATGGAGTATTACTCAGCAATAAGGAACAACAGTGAATTAACACATCTGGTATTATCCTGGTCGGAGCTAGAACCCATTCTTCGAAGCGAAGTGTCACAGGATTGGAAAAACAAGCACCACTGGTACTCACCATCAAACTGGTACTAACTGATGAACACTTACATCACACAGGGCAATAACATTCATCTGAGGGCGGGCGGGCGGGAGGGGGGTGGAAGGGATGGGAAAAACTCTCACTGAATGGATGTGGGGAGCACAGTTTGGGGGATGACCACGATTGTGGCTCTGACACGGGCAGAACAGGGGCAATGTGTATGGCCAAAGTGTTGTACCCCCATGATATTCTGAAATTAAAAAAATAAATTAAAAAAAAAAAAAAAAGATTTTATGAGAGGTACCTGGCACATGGCAAGTGCCCAATAAATAGTAGCATAAATTAATTTATTTATCACCTGTCCTCAAGAAGCAGCTAGTCAGGAGTTACCAACCTTCACAGGTAGTAGGTGGAATAATTTTTTTTTTTTAACTTCATCAATTGGGAGAGTCAGAGAAGGAGAGATTGCTTGTAGGCAACAACTCTCAAAACAGCACTGTAATACAAATTGGCCCAGCCAAGTCAGCCGAATAGCTGTAGTTAAGGCATCTTAAGGGAGCGTTTCCCTAAGCCTCTGCAAGCTCCCAACGGTAAGAACACAACATAAACTCTTTTCTTTAAAACATCACTGTCCAATGGAAATATAATGTAGGCCGTAAGTGTAAGCCATGTAAAGTAAAAAGAAACAGGTGAGATTAAATTTAATATTTTATTTAACAAAATATGTCAAAATATCATCACTTCAACATGTAATCAATATTA
This sequence comes from Daubentonia madagascariensis, assembly GCA_023783475.1. Lineage (NCBI taxonomy): Eukaryota > Metazoa > Chordata > Mammalia > Primates > Daubentoniidae > Daubentonia > Daubentonia madagascariensis. The sequence goes on along the minus strand of JAKFHU010002573.1, from coordinate 17,298,086 downwards.
AATGAGTTATTTTACATTCTTTTTCTTGCACTAAGTCTTCAAGATCTACTGTTTTTTTTACAATTACAGTACATCTCAATTAGGACTAGCCACATTTCACATGGTCAATACCCACACATAGCTAGTGGCTACCGTAATGGAAAGTGGAGCTCTATAATTCTGGCACCAAGCCTGGGCCCAGTCCAAAGAATCTACCCTAATACATGTTTCACAGGTTAGCCTAGATCCATGCCACTTAAAATCATCTCATAAATCTTCTCTAGGTTACCAAGAGAATCTAGTTGCCTAGATTATTTTAAAAATAAAACACCTGTATATCAAAAAGCTCAGTCAGCTATGACATATACAGAAGTATATAACTAGTAACAGCTGTTGGGAGCTGTAAGAAATTGGCAGAGAAGTGCCAATCACATCAATCAACACTTTCTTGATTGCCCATTAGTAGAGTATATTCCAATCAGGTCAGCACCTTCAAAATTCCACAAACCTGAAAGAACTTTTTGTAAATAAGACCTCCTTAAGGGAGTCACTAAAATGTAAAAGTCTCAACAATTTCTAAAAAGCTGATAACTCTAAGAATCTTTTATCTCTGAAGCATTATGCATTTGGACAATTATGCCTTTAGTTATATTAAATTCATTACAGTTCAACTAAACTTTAAATAACTTTAAATCAGGTAACAAGTCTGACATATGGTTTGCTTTTTGGCAATTCAAAAAAATATTTTCAAAATATGTAATGTAAAGTGCAACCAGATGCTGTTGGCAAAAAACTGGATTTTCAAATATGACTGATTTCCAAGAACATTACCACAGATGAGGCCTACACACTGGTGAGTGCAAAGCTTTGAAAAGTTTATATCTAATCTAATAATCTACTCAAAACCCTCCAATCTTTCCCACATTTCAATATTTCACATTTTCAAATAAATTTCTCAAAATGCACGGCAAATCAGAAATATATGATTGATTGAAAATGCTCTCCTCCTAAACAGATTCAGAACATGTTATACAGCTAATGTCACAGAAAGTCTCCATTCTATCTAAAAATATGAATTATTGTTAATGCCTGAAAAAGAACAATATGCCAACTGCATTATAACACGAAGCTTAGTCACCAAGTGGCTGTTTTTCTCCCATTTAGAAAAGTTTTTCTTAGTTCCAATTAATACACAAGTTTGCAATCATTAGAACAATCTATTACTCTGTAGACTAACCTTCCAAAGCAGATGTAAAACATTTAAATTCCATATTGCAGTAACCCCTGTGATAAAACTCTTAATGGAAAATGATGAATTTGTATCATCTAGGAAAAGATGAAAAGTGATAATTGAGATTCTGTCTTAAATAACTGAAATTTAGAAACACAGATGTTATTGATTAATGAAAAGCACACAAATAAAATTAGCAAAATTCATTTCTTAGTATTTAAACAATGTAGAGTATGAATGATTCCACATCATTACTCTCTGAACCTTTCAGATAATAGTCTTGAATTAAAAGCTCAGTTAACCCCAATGCTTAGAAACTCGTTGGTTGTGGTCAAATACTGAATTTAGTAAATGGACTATTGATTTAATGTATTCCTACATTTATTTTGCCTCCTTCCTTTTCCTTTCTCACAAAGGGGATTGGGGTAAGGGACGTAAGTAAGCAGAAAACATTTATTCAATACATATTTATTAAGCACCTACTATGTACCAGATATTATACATAACTTCACATATCATCTCATTTAATCTTCATAGCAACTTGAGAAGTATTTTTTATCCCAATGCTGCATACGAAGAAAATAATGCTGCATATGAAGAAAATAAAAGGCTCAGAAAAGGTAACTAACTTGCTCAAGGCCAGAATTTTAAATCAGATCCATCTGATGTTAAAACCTCCTTTCTGTACTATCCAACTTTTCCTTTTCCTCTTCTTTTTCTGCCCTACTGTCTTCATTTAAGCATAACTAACTGAACCTGCCCTCTGAAGTTTTCATTCAATAATATTTGCATTTCTTCAGCACTACTAGCTTTTGGTTATTGCATTATAAAGGCAAAAAACTAACATGACTGAGAATGGTTTAATGTGTCTTTTTCCCCTTTCTGAAGTGCTTCATTTTCCATTCAATTATAGAAGAGCATAGAAAGAGATGGCAAGACTTTAGTCCCCCAAAATAAACTTCTAGTGAAAGAATTCTCAGCACTGAGATGGGATAAAAGAGAGATGTTCCAGAGCTATGTTATCCAGGTTAATAGCCACTAGTCACATGTGACTACTGAGCACTTAAATTGTGGCTAGTCTGACTTGACATATGCCACATGTAAAATACAGAGAGGCTTTCAAAGACTTGGTATTTTAAAAAGGGCAAAATATTTCATCATTTTTTATATTACATGTTGAAATAATATCTTAAACATATTAAAACTAATTTCACACCTGTTTCTTTTTTAAGCTATAGCTGCTGGAATGGGATTTTTTTTTTTTAATGTGGCGACTAGAAAATTTTAAATTACATATGTGGCTCACATTTTTGGGGTGGAGAGAACAGTACTATTCCAGGGCCTTCCTATGAGACTTCAAATTATACTATGCAGGCAGTTCTAACTAATCCACCATGCAAACGCTATCCCTGAACAGAAGGCCCAAACTTTATGATTAAAACTTTTAAAAGAAAATGTAGTAAGTCATCAAAAGACAAACACTTTGGGGGAACCCATATAGTTACTCTGATCAGAAATGGAAAATAAAATGTCAATTCCTCCAGTAATAAGCCAAATAAATAGCCTTCTCTCTCAACTCCAATTTTAAAAGCCATTTTTCCAATTTTTGGTTTCACATACTTTCATGAACACATTTATCTTTATTGCTTAACAACTGTGCAAAATATTAGGGTCTTTATTCCAATTACATCAGATTATAGAATGTATAAAAGTCAACGTGTGCTGACTTTAAGACCTACCTAGAAGTTACTGCTTCCAATACATTCCTGAAATCCAACTGTATTCATAATCATTTGGTCCTCTCTCATTAAAGTGGAGGACACAAAGAATTTCAGGTAATTGAAGTTTCTGCTTAATCAACATTGTATTCTTTATAAAATAAAATCTCAGGAAGGCACCATTTTTTTTAAAGTCAATAATTAAGAGAAATATTACGTGGTTTTCATAAAAACTGACCTACAAGACTTTTAATATGAATATTGTCACCATGAAACATAGCCAGTCCTCAACCAGTTTAAAATCAACTTAATAAAACATTGAATTCAAAGTTCTCAAGTACGGGCCGGGCGCGGTGGCTCACGCCTGTAATCCTAGCACTCTGGGAGGCCGAGGCAGGAGGATCACTTGAGCTCAGGAGTTCGAGACCAGCCTGAGCAAGAGTGAGACCCTGTCTCTATATTTAAAAAAAAAAAAAAATAACAAAGTTCTCAAGTACGTACTTTGACCTTGTACCTGCTCCTATTAAAACTGATTTAAAAATAGGTCAAAAGACACATTTTATACTCATAGTAATATCAAAAGCAAGTGTATCTTATGTAGACCCTAACCATAATACTGAATCTTTTCAGTTCTTCAGAAGGACGTTTTCTAGAAGGCTTTGTTTTGAAAAGACCAGGTTACCTTGAAAATTGCCTTCTAAAATTGTTGTTATGAAATCAAAACGCCACAGCAAAAAGCAAAATTCTGATAGATTTAATTCAAAGTCCTTGGTATGATGCAACAGATAAAATACATTCTTGATGGCTAAAAATCTGATTAATAAGTAAGCTTAGTCACAAAACTAGATGAAAACACTAACATTTCTAATGACATATTTCTTCTTTCATGGTGCCTTATGCAATGGCCCACATAGTTGAAAATAATGGAAAATTGGGGTCATAAGTTCTATAATCTATTTCACTCAAATGACCTAAAACTTTTCCTTTTCATTAGAAGGGTGGAACTGTTTCTCACTTAAATATGTTCCTTTCCAAAAGAAAAAAAACAGGTCAAGGCAGCCAAATACATCCAGTTTGAATTTTCAATATAATGTTCCTAAACATGTCAGAAACATTTACCATGTACATGACTTGCTTTAGTGGTGAGCGTACTAAAATTGGAACATACAGAATATCAGTATGGCTTTTTGTTAAGAAAACAAGAAAGTTCATGACACATTCCAGAGTTTTTAAAAACTTCACAAAACTTTCCCCAATTCAATGAAAGATCTCAAAAAAAAAAAAAAAAGGGGGGCAGATCTTAAAAAAAAAAAAAAAAAAAAAAGAACTACCACCAACTATTTCTTCAAAAGAAGTCGCAAATCTCTAAGAGATTGGAGTGTCTCATCCTGTTCAAAAGCTGCTATAGGGAAGGTCAAGTGGAATTTTGGCAAAATCCCTCACCCCAGAATCACATGAATGGTGTTAAGATGGCTGGTAATGTGGTAAATACAAAAAGCACTGGACAGAGTCAGGAATCCCAGTCCTGAGCCTAGATCTGCCACAAGCGTCGTGTTGCTTTGAACATACCACTTCACTCAACCAAACCAGGTCCTTCCTTCATAAAATGAGGTGCAGTTTCCAAAATTCTATGAATCTAGATTTCATCTCCCTCTTTACTCCTATTTTTCTCTCCAAACTTTAAAGTTTACAGAGAATTCCCACTTCCACCTATAATAGAAAGCCTAAATGATTCACACAAAAGCATAATTTTAGCATCAAAAAAAACTTGCAACTTAGGGAGCCCCTACTTCTATTACTGGGGAAACTTCCTTTTAATTGTGCCATGGAGGCAGAGGTTGGCTATCACCACTTTGAAGATTCCCACTTCTCCCATAATTATCTATCTTCCTCCCCCATCCATTCTGTGCCATAGAATTTGCACAGCTGGGAGAATGGGGTACCCTCCAATTACAATGAGGCTATGGTTCTTCACTTTAAAATATGGGTCAAAGTCTACAGCTTCTGTCCCCCTTGTGTCAACTCCAGGGGCTTGAATGTCAGATAATCTTTGCTGCATAATACAGACCTGTACAGAGTTTCAAATAATAATCTTGATTAGGTATAGGAATAAGTGATTTTGTGTCACCCAAAACCTTAGTCTTAAAACAATTTTTGTGATCAAAGAATATAGAAGTATTATTTATAGTATGAGTGAAGGATGATTACAACTACCACCTCCCACTTTCCATATCTCTGCCTTAGGGGAAGGGAAGCCAGGAAAGGAAACTCTAATAAAAAGAGATAATGGATCCAGAAACCACATCTAGAAGAACGTGGGCTGGCTATTTCCCCAGGTTATTCTGAACCTAAAGCTGTACGTGTTTTGTTTTGTTTTGTTTTGTTTTTAAAAGAGACAGGGTCTCACTATGTTGCCCAGGCTGGAATTTTAGGCATGAGCCACCCAATCCAGCCTTGAAGTTATATTTCTTATTCAGCAATTCATTCACCAGGTATAGCCAGGCAAAGTCTTGATTCAGGGATTTAAATATAAGCAATGAAAAACATCTCTGGAATAATTACAAGGAGGAAACCTGAGTGGTTTGGGAATGAGGTGACAAGTTACTTCTCACTGTATCCTCTTGTGTGCCTTAGGGATTTTGTTTCACATCCTTATATTTCTAACTCAAAAATTAATTTCAAATATTTAAAAACTGAAATTTATTTTACAAAAATTTGATTCAAATAGTAAATTTAACTTTGAAACCAAGTTAATACATTCTTGCTTTTAAAAAACAAAATGAGTGCTTTTTACTCTTTTGATTTTTATTTTCATTGTATTTTATTAAGAGTTGCTTTTGAATAAACAAGTTATTTTAAACATTTAATACTTTAAAATTTTCAGCATGAAAGGATTTACATTGAAATAATTTAGAAGTTCTGTCAAACTGTTTTCTTCTACCCATTTATAAAATCAGTATGTCCTAATATAAAACCCTCTGTTACATGTCTTACTACAAGGAACTACAAACAAAAATGGCCAACTGTGCCCATAACTAAGCTATTAGAAACATTAGAAAAGCCAAACCTTATATTAGTTCACTATGCAAATATGCAAAAAGTCTTACTGTATTGGATTCTCCACTAAATTTATGTAGCAAAAATAATTTTGTTATGTATTTTTAACATTTCTCATAATTTCTTATAAGTGCTTACCATGTGTTTACTTTTGAAGATAAACCACTAAATGTCATTAAAGAGAAACTTCAAGATGACACAACAACTTCCTGTAATGACAGCATACGATACTTGATATTGCAATGCCCAATGCCTTCAATTCTTTATTATTCCATTGTACAAAAGTTTAAAATGAAATGCAAAAACAGCATAGGGAAGCAGTTTCATCTGGAAACAAAAAGACTATTCTTTAGCCAAAATGATGACTATTCAACCATTTCCAAATGCACAAATGAAAAAAATCCGAAGATTGGACAATTGGGTAACAGTTAACAAGCAGTAAAACAAATTCAGAAATAGTCAAGTTTCTAAAATCTTTATGTATGGGAAGGAAAATAAACTTTTAAGACTAGCTGAATCTACCTCATTTCTAATAGTAGAAGTGTTATCTTTCCTCTGTCATAAATCAGCATATTGGAAATGGAGTCAAATGCAACATTTAAATTTCTATCACCAGTGATCAAATGTTCCTTCAACCTCTCCATGGGTCAGCAAGTTGTATGGATTTTTGACTGCAAAATGTCCCATTCCTTTCTGTCTTAGTCTGTTCAGGCTGCTGGTAGGGGTGGGGAACCTGCAGCCTCAAGGCCACATGTGGCCCTCCAGATCCCTGAGTGTGGCCCCTCGACCAAATCCAAACTTTACAGAATACATTATTAAAAGTATTTGTTCTGTAAAGTTTGGATTCAGTCAAAAGGCTGTACTCAAGGATCCAGAAGGTCCTATGTGGCCCCAAGGCCTCAGGTTCCCCACCCTCACATGGAAGAAGGGGTGAGGGAGCTCGCTGGGGTCTCTTTTGTAAGGGCACTAATCCTTTATAATTACCTCCCAAAGGCCCCACCTCCAAAGACCATCACACTGGGGATTAAGTTTCAACATATGAATGGAGGAGGGAATAAACATTCAGTCTACAGCACTCTCTTTCTAATCTCAAAGCCATGACTTCAGTTCATTTGCTTATCTCTAAATGCCTAAATTGTCTCTTTGCCAACACTCTCTCTCCATGACAACATTCTTCAAACCACCAAATCTCAGACACATTTGATCACACTTCTCATCAAGTAAAATAGGTGCCACAGAATAAAAGTCTAAATTTCTTCAAGGAGCACCCAAGGCCTGCATGAGCTGGTGCTCTCAACCTTACTGTTCCTACTTCCCTCTCCCACCACATCCATCCATAGACCTACATGGCCTTGCATATTCTAGTATCCTAGTCTGTAACTTGCCCTTCTCCCCAACAGCTGAAATCCTACCAGATCCTTTAAAGCAGCAGTCCCCAACCTTTTTGGCACCAGGGAATGGTTTCATGGAAGACAATTTTTCCACGGACTGGGGTATGGGGTATGGGGGAGCGGGGGATGGTTTCGGGATGATTCAAGTGCATTACATTTATTGTGCAGTCAAACCTCTCTGCTAATGATAATATGTATTTGCAGCCACTCCCCAGAGCTAGCATCGCTACCTCAGCTCCACCTCAGATCATCAGGCATTAAATTGTCGTAAGGAGCACACAACCTAGATCCCTCGAGTGTGCAGTTTACTGTAGGGTTTGCGCTATGAGAATCTAATGCCCCCGCTGATCTGGCAGAAGGCAGAGCTTATGAGGTGATGCAAGCGATGGGGAGCAGCTGTAAATACAGATAAAGCTTCCTTCACCTGCCCGCTGCTTACCTACAGCTGTGCGGCACGATTCTCAACAGGCCATGGACTGGTACAGGGCTGAGGCCCAGGGGTTGGGGACCACAGCTCTAAAGCTCAAATCAAATGCCACCCTCCTCCTTGAATTGCTTCTCCCCAATGGGATATTTCCCTTCTCTGTGCCCACCTGTACTTCCTTTAAATTGTTGCTATAGCACAGCTCTCAGGTTGGTACTGGAGTCAGTTACATAAATGTCAATCTTCCCTACTATGGTTCTTATTTGGTTCACATATGCTTCCCTTAAAATACTGAAAACATATCAAGCCATGCATATGGTGCCATTCAAATATGAACCTGTGTTTTCTAGAAGTTTTCATTCTAATAAAGAAAAAAGATATATATTCAAAATAAAATTAGGAGGTGAATTTTATGGTATGTGAATTGTATCTCAAAAAAAATTACATTAGGATAAATGGTACATGAAAGGTAAATTAAATAAAATAATCCTTTCATGCACTTCCTAAACAGGCAAATCTTTGATGGTGATGTTTTTATGAAGGTAAATATCATCTTGGATTGGCTAAAAAAAATTAGCAGGAATTGAGTCCCCCATATTTTTAAATTATAGGTATGGAGAAAAAAATAGACCATCTTTATTGACTTAAGACCTAATAAACTTATTTAGAAGTCAGTTCCTGCTCTCTGAAACCCACAGAAATGATAATTCATAGAGGCTTCTTTTGCTTATCTAGATATTCCCATGAAATCAGGTATTAAAAAAATTAGACTCACCCATGACTTATCAAGGATAGGATCACAAACTGCCTCCTGATTTCTACCTGGATGAGCTAAGTATCTTAACTTGGTCTCTTTAAACAACCAGGCTAAACCAGGTTGGGTGTGGTAATTCTTGTTTCATCCAACTTTCCACAGGGAAAGCAGTTCTGTTTTAGAAATAAGGTCCAAGGCTGGGCACGGTGGCACATGCCTGTAATCCTAGCACTTTGGCAGGTCGAGACAGGAGGATAGCTTGAGTCCAGGAGTTTGAAACCAGCCTGAGCAACACAGTGAGACCCCATCTCTTCAAAAAATAGAAAAATTAGCCAGGCTGATGTTGCAAGCCTGTAGACCCAGCTACTCGGGAGGCTGAGGCAGGAGGATCACTTGAGCCCAGAAGTTTGAAGTTGCAGTGAGCTATGATGATGCCACTGCACTCCAGCCTGGGCAATGGGAGCAACACCTTGTCTCAAAAAGTAAATAAATAAAATAAGGCCCACATTAAGTTATTTTAGGTGTTCTTGTGTACATCTGAACATTCATAAATTTTTTTCCTGGCACCTTTTTAACAATTAAGATAATTCAACTACCATAAAATTTACTCTTTTAAATTGTACATGTCAGTAGTTTTTATTAATAGTATATTCATAATGTTGTGCAACCATCATGACTATCTAGTTCTAGAACCTTTCATCACCCTAAAAGGAAATCCACTAAACCATCACTCCCTATTTCTCCTTCTCCCCAGCTCCTGACAACCACTAATCGCCCTTCTGTTTCTATGGATTTGCCTATTCTGGACATTTCATATAAATGGAACCATACAATACGTGGCCTTTTACATCGGGCTTCTTTCACTTAGCATAATGTTTTTTTTTCTTTTTATTTCAGAATATTATGGGGGTACCATACTTTGGCTATATATATTGCGCATGCACTGCCCGTGTCAGAGCTACAATTGTGGTCATCCCCCAAACTGTGCTCCCCCCACACATTCAGTGAGAGTTTTCCCATCCCCTCCACCCCCCTCCCGCCTGCCCGCCCCCTGATGAGTATTATTGCCCTGTGTGATGTAGGTGTTGATCAGTTAGTACCAATTTGATGGTGAGTACCAGTGGTGCTTGTTTTTCCATTCTTGTGACACTTTGCTTTGAAGAATGGGCTGTAACTCCAACCAGAATAATACCAGATGTGTTAATTCACCATTGTTTTTTATTACTGAGTAATACTCCATGGTATACATATACTACATTTTATTAATCCACTCGTGTATTGAGGGACACCTGGGTTGTCTCCACATCTTTGCAATTGTGAATTGTGCTGCTATAAACATTCGTGTGCAGATGTCTTTATTATAAAATGTCTTTTTTTCCTTTGGGTAAATACCCAGTAGTGGGATTGCTGGATCAAATGGCAATTCCACTTTTAATTCTTTGAGGTATCTCTATATTACTTTCCATAGAGATTGTACTAATTTGCTGTCCCACCAGCAGTGTGTGAGTGTTCCTATCTGTCCACATCCCCGCCAACATTTGTTGTTTGGGGATTTTTTGATATGAGCCAATCTCACTGGAGTTAAGTGATATCTCATTGTGGTTTTGATTTGCATTTCCCTGATGATTAGAGAAGTTGAGCACTTTTTTATATGTTTGCTGGCCATTATTCTGTCTTCTTTGGAAAAGTTTCTGTTCATGTCCTTTGCCTATTTTTTAATAGGGTTGTTTGATTTTTTCTTGTTGATTTTCCTAAGTTCTGTATAGATTCTGGTTATCAGCCCTTTATCAGAGGTGTAGCATGCAAATATTTTCTCCCATTCTGTAGGTTGTCTGTTCACTCTAGTGATAGTTTCCTTGGCTGTGCAGAAGCTTTTTAATTTGATCAGGTCCCGTGTATTTATTTTTGTTGCTGCTGTGATTGCTTTGGGGGTCTTCTTCATAAATTCTTTGCCTAGGCCAATGTCCATAAGAGTTTTTCCAACTTTTTCTTTGAGAATTTTTATGGTTTCATGTCTTAGATTTAAATCTGTTATCCATCGTGAGTTGATTTTTGTGAGAGGTGAGGGGTGTGGGTCTAGTTTCAGTCTTCTACATATGGCCATCCAGTTTTCCCAGCACCATTTATTGAATAGGGAATCTTTTCCCCAGTGTATGTTTTTCTGGAATTTGTCAAAGATCAGATGACCGTAAGAGGTTGGTTTTATATTTGGGTTCTCAGTCCTGTTCCATTGGTCTACATCTCTGTTCTTGTGCCAGTACCATGCTGTTTTGGTTACTATAGCCTTATAGTATAGTTTGAAGTCTGGTAGATAGATGGCTCCCAATTTGTTCTTTTTGCTTAGGATTGCTTTGGCTAGACGGGGTCTTCTCTGGTTCCACACAAAGCATAGAATTATTTTTTCCAGATCGGCAAAAAATGATGTTGGTATTTTGATAGGGACTGCATTGATTCTGTAAATCACTTTAGGTAACAAAGTCATTTTTACAATGTTGATTCTGCCTATCCAAGAGCATGGTAGGGTTTTCCATCTGTTTACATCCTCTGCAATTTCTTTTCTCAGTGTTTCATAATTCTCTCTATATAGGTCTTTGACCTCCTTAGTTAGATATGTTCCTAAATATTTAATTTTCTTTGGTGCTATTGTGAAAGGTATTGCATCTTTAATTTGTTTCTTGGCTTGTTATTAGCATATATGAAGGCTATGGATTTGTGTGCATTAATTTTGTATCCTGAGACTTTGCTGAATTCATTCATCAATTCCAGTAATCTCTTGGTTGAATCTTTGGGGTTTTCTATATATAATATCATATCATCTGCAATAGTGAAAGTTTGACCTCTTCTGCCCCCATTTGGACGACCCTGATTCCTCTGTCTTGTCTGATTGCTCTGGCCAGGACTTCCAGCACTATGTTGAATAGAAGTGGAGATAGTGGGCAACCTTGTCTGGTTCCAGTTTTAAGGGGGAATGCTTTCAATTTTTCCCCATTCAGTATGATATTGGCTGTGGGTTTATCGTATATGGCTTTAATAGTTTTGAGGTATAGCCATCTATGCCTATATTGCTAAGAGTTCTTATGATAAAAGGATGCTGGATTTTGTCAAAAGCCTTTTCTGCATCTATTGAAAGGATCATATAATCTTTGTTCTTGCTTTTATTTATATGGTGAATTACATTTATAGATTTGCATATGTTGAGCCATCCCTGCATCTTGGGAATGAAGCCCACCTGATCATGATGGATTATTTTTTTGATGTACATTTGAATTCGGTTTGCAAGGATTTTATTGAGAATTTTTGCATCTATATTCATGAGGGATATTGGTCTGTAGTTTTCTTTTCTTGTTGTGTCCTTTCCTGGCTTTGGTATCAAAGTGATATTGGCTTTGTAGAATGAGTTTGGGAGGATTCCATCCTTCTGGATGTTTTCAAATAATTTCTGCAGTATAGGCACCAGTTCTTCTTTGTAGGCTTGGTAGAATTCAGGTGTGAACCCATCTGGTCCAGGACTTTTTTTGTTGGAAGGTTTTTTATTACTGCTTCAATTTCGGTGCTTGATATTGGTCTGTTTAGAAATTCTGTTTCTTCCTATTTGAGCCTAGGGAGGTAATATGTTTCTAAGAATTTGTCCATTTCCTCCACGTTTTTGTGTTTTTGGGCATAGAGATTTTTGTAGTATTCGAAGATGATGTTTTGTATTTTCATGATATCAGTTGTGACCTCTCCTCACTTAGCATAATGTTTTCAAGCTTCATCCATGCTGTAGAATGCATCAGTACTTCATTCCTTTTTATGTCTGAATAATATTCCATTGTATGGATATACCACATTTAGTTACCCATTCATCTGTTGATATATGGGCTGTTTCTACTTTTTTGCTATTATGGATAATGCTGCTATGAACATCAGTGTACAAGTTTTTTTTGTGGGAACATATGTTTTCAATTCTCTTGAGTATATACCTAGGAGAAAAATTGCTAGGACATATGATAACTTACTACTTTTAACCATGTTAACTCTTTAAGGAATAGCCAAACTGTTCTATTTATAGTCATATACATTTTTAAAGGGCAGTAACAGCATTAGTTTCACATTTTGATTTAAATCCCTAAAGAAAAAGGTTTCCTTTGGGACCAAGTGTCCTTTAGAAGTCAAAATAAATTCAAGGTTTTACAAGATAAATTACACCCCTTCAAAGCATAAAGATGTATAGATGTACCTCAAGCCCTTACTGGAGCAAAGTTTATTTTGTCAAAAGGATTAAATATACATCCATTAAAAAAATGTAGGAAAAAAATGACAACTCTAAAGTTTATACAGTCAACCTATAACCATATACTGACCTTCACCCACAGTAACTTCCAAATAGATGTCTAATAGACATTTCAAATGTAATGTGTCTCAAAGTGAACTCCTATTCTCTCACATAACTGCTCCTCCTGTAGACTTTTGCCTAGGCCCAAAACTTTAGTGTCAAGCTTAATTCCTCTCTCTCATATATACCCCCACATCCCAGTTAGAAAATCCTATTGGCTCTATCTTCAAAAGATATCCAGAATCCAATCAAATCTCATCACCTCCACCAGATACGTTATCTCTCACCAACATTATTGCATTGACCTCCTAAGTAGTCCCCCTGCATGTACACTTGCCCACTATGGTCTAGTCTTGAAACAGAGCCAAAATAATCCTTTTTAAATATATGTCAGACTGTGTCACACCTCTGTTCAAAGCCATCCAGTGGCTTCCCGTTACCATTCCCTCATTCTGTTGCATCCATGCCAGTTATGCTTGGGACTCAGGGCCTTTGGCTTGTTATTCCCTCTGCCTGTAATGTTCTTCCCCCAGATATCCACATACACATCCCTCACCTTCTTCAAGTCTTTGCTCACATGTCATCTTCTCAGTGAGGACTTCACCTGGCCACTCTATTTAAATCTGCAAATTACCCCCAAATACTCCCTTTATCTTCCTTCCCTGCTCTATGTTTCTCCATAACAGTTTATGACTAACAGGACATATACTTACTTCTATTTATTCCCAAGAATATAAACTCCATTAGGGCAGGAGGGTTTATCTGTTTGCTTACTGCTGAATTCCCAGCACTTAGAACAGGACCTGGCAGACAGTACGTGCTCAAATATTTGTTGAATGAATAAATGAACAAATGAAAGGAAATAGTGAGCTACTCAAAAAAGGCTAACCAGAAGTCAGAGAAATATTTATGAAGAACATTACTACACATAATAAAGTTGGGATAAGAGTGGAAAGCATCATTTCTGGAAAAACATACCACAATGTCTGTACAGTTTGCTTTAGGAAAAGCTGCTAAGCATGCTCATTTCATTGTTTTTGGAAAGGACCTCTCCACTGCCAAGAGCTCTTAGCTTCTGAAGAACTGAAACAAACTCTGGGAGTTGACAAGTTCCTGGAGTGACGATGTCCTTCTTTCAATTGCCACACATACATACAGCCAAGGACTTTCGTGGTCTTTGCCTGCTGTTAGGCAGAAGGACCTTCCCACTAAACCCACTAAGTAGTGTATTCACCTTCTTCGGAAGTATAATCACAGAACCTTCAAGCTGAAATGAATCTTAAGATGCTCTATCCCAATCCCTCACAAATTTTATATATGGGAAAACTAAAGTAAAAAAGAAAGTTACTTGTTCAAGATGTCTTGAATAGTTAACACAAAAGTATTTTTCAAATAGTAAGGGATAAGCATGATCAAATCTGAGAGAATTTGGAAACTTTGGAATAAATGCTCTAAAATCTAAAAACAGAAAATGTTATTTTGTAAAAATTTTAGGTAGAAACGGTTATATCTCATAATATCAACTTCATCCATCCATCATCCACATATTAGATTCAGAAGTTATAAGTGATATTGACAGAACAATACTCTAGCATTCAGCAAACAAAGTAAATGATAGACAAATACAGATTTTTTAAAAATGTATACCTCTTCCCAAAAGGAGGCTTTCCTTGTCCCATGTTGGGAATGAGGAGGATTCCTAAAGAATTTGTGCTAATGTTAACTTTCCTAAGCGTTACTAGCTTCAAAACAGCAACATAAGTCCCTATGAACCAGTCCTTTTCACATGGGGTTCAAAGGGAAGGTTGTTCAAGTCTGCATGATCTTCACGACCACCTCCCTCACCTCTGCCATATTCTAATATACCTCCTAGGGAGGTGAGTCCTTGGCACTGTTACGAATAAGTGTTATATTATAGTATTCAATTGCCTTACAGTGGGAAGAGATTGTGAACCACTGTTATAAACTATCTCCCGTTATGCTACGAAAAAAGAATTATTATTTTCACGAATGGTAATTTCTGGCCAAAATCCTTTCCCTCATCTCCACCTAGTGAAATCCTACCCTGCCCTTCAAGGCTCACCCTTGTTCCTTTTTCCTGGGGGGCCTTTTCTGGCCACTCCACCTATGTGCTCTTTTCTTGACCAGTTGACCTATGGCATTTGTTTTCTGTACCTGCCATTTGGCATTCATCACACACTGGTAAGTAACATCTCTTGTATTGTTACCTTAGTTGTTGCTGACCTGTCCTATGTTTGACAGGAAAGGAAAGTCAGAATTCCAAGGAATTATGCATTTCATAGCCTATGTGGGTTTTCTGGAAGATATATAGTATGGTATTAATTCCCTTACAAATGAAGAGCCAGAAGCCCTAAAAGGGTGACTGGGTTTAGAATACACAGCACAACCATCACTGAACTGCAATTTTAGAAGCTTTTGGTTATACCAAACCAATGGTCCCCAACCTTTCTAAACCAATAAGGATATCTTTTAAAGTCAAAATATGTTTAAAAACAAACAAGACCATCACTCATAAAAGTAGCCAGGTATTAAATATCTCAAGGATACATGAATTCAATAAAGTTTTAATACATACATGTGACGTATGGTACTCATTTGGTGTACAAAGCATAACACTGAACGCTGTTGATGTTCCCCCAGGACCTCAGACTGGCACATGGTTTCATTTTATTGCACTGTGGACATGGATTATTACTGTCATGTTGAAAAGTACTACTACCTAAAAATATTTAGGAGCAAGCAAAATATAGAAAGACAACAAATCCCCCCCACACAAAAAATAAACCCAGCATAAAACCCTTCAGTAATTCCTTCCATGAAGTAATGTATTTTAAGCATGTGCTCCAATTTGAAATAATTCACTTCATGTTTCAATAATAAACTTTTATTGTGGTTTTCAATGTATCAAAAGGAACAAAGAAATTAACAAAATCAAACAGAAAACACTTGAAAAGTCCATCTCACGTACACTTCCTGATGCTAGTGAAATCTGAATCCTATTTAACCATTTTATCACTCTCTTAAACAACAAAAACTAAACGGTATTTTCCAGCTGAGGCAGAAATATTATCCTATTCTTGGTTCAAATCTTCTGGGCAGTCACCAGCAAAAATAAGCTTAAATAAATCAGCAGTATAGCACAGTGTTTAAGGATATTAGCCCTGAGCTCAAATCTTGGCTCTGCCATTTATTAACTATGTGATCTTGGGCAAGTTACTTCATTAAACTTTGGATAATTTATGTAGAATGCTTAACATGATCCTTGGCAGGTGTTAAGGGTTGAGAAAAATGGTTACTAATTAAGTAATTATGTAGTAAATATAAATATATAACAAAGATATTCTTATAGTAAAAATTTCAAAGCTTCCTTTCAATTCATATTTTCAACATTCCTTCTTGTCTGGCTCGAACAGGCCTCTTCCAGATACCTTAAACCACCACTGACTTATAACTGGTTCTACTATCTCCAGTTCTACCTATGGCTACTACTACAGGCAAGTTTCTGGAAGATAGGAAAAGAAAAAACAGAAAAACAGGAGACCACTAGCATTCGCCAAAACCTGTGAAACAGTGAATTCACTCAAATAGGAATCACTGCCTTAGAAACTGAGACAAAAAGGGCAAGGGTAAAAAAAAAAAAAAAAAAATCAAAGTGTTCAAGTACTATTAAAACCCTTACTTCCAGTTAAGCAAATGATTTGTTTGCTGATTTTAAGCCCAAGCAGATCTTAACATCATTATTGTTTATAGGAGCCATCAACAACCAGACCTACTAATGAGAGATGCCCCTCATTAAAACAATTTTCTTTACCACTTAGTAATCATTTCACCATTGCTAGACTGTTTTTAATATAAGTCCCAACAACTTCTTCAGGTTTCTCCTTTCCCATGCATTCCAACAAGTGCTGAATTAGTTCTTCATCATGTGTTTAGGCCTCCTGCTGAGAAGCATAATTAAAATTAAGCAGGCAACAATTCCACTTGGTACTAAGATTCTGTCAAATCCTCTAAATGAAGCTGGGCATGGTTTCTCCAGGAATTGGCTGAGAGTTCTGTAAGGAAAACTTAGGAGCTGCTCAACTTGATGCTGGCCATTCAGTAGATGGCACTCTTCCCTTTGAGCCCAAATTACACAGCTCCAAGAAGCATGTTCTGTGACATTCAGGTGTGACAGAAAGCAGGGAGTCTCTCATCAAAGCACTTAACTGATAGGCACAATCCCTCCAGAAATGTATTCATCAAAAGCTGATGGGTCAAGTCAGATACTTTAAAAGAGCCCAGGAAAGTTTAGATTGTAAGACATCAAACACAATATAAAATCATCTAACTCAAGTGATTACCAAGTAATCAGCTTCTCAGAGTCTTTACTACGTCAAGCAAATACACTGTTCTTATTCAGGCATAAAATGTTCCTTACCTAGTCCATAATGCAACAGCAGTAACAGGTTTTTGGTAGCTAGTGACCAGATCCTTGTCTATCACATATTTTATTAGGGTATTTAGTGTTTAGAGAACAATGATGTTATCATTATCAAAATTCACTACAACAAATGAAGGATGTATTACTTTCAACATTTTTGAATGAAAATAATTCTGATACCCACTTAAAAGTCCAACATTCTAATACAAAATCACTGCAGATCTAGTTTTGAAAAACACAAACAAAACACAAAGAATTTAAAGCAATGAATTTCTAATCCATTGATGACATGTGTTTTACTCTAATACATAATGGCTCTCAATTATTAGGTGGTAAGGTTTCTCACACTTGTGTTTCAAAAATCGTTGACCAAAAAAAACCAACTAAAAATCTTTCTTTGAAATCTAAGAAGCAGACAATTGTGGAGAGACAGAAGAAAATTCCTTTTAATGAAATCTCCAGTTAAAAGCCAAACTTTTCAGCAATCAGATAGGAATCACCTTAAAAATTCTACCTTTCCCGAGGAGAGATAGAACTCAACACTGAGAATAAAGGTCATAAGAGAAAGGCAAAGCAAGAGGAACACTGCTTTAAAGTTTCTTAAACAGAGGGAGTGGGAATAAGGGCCAAGAACAATGTATCAACTTCACTGCCAATCTCTTTCCCCTTTCTACCTCCCCGCTGCACCACTCATTCCCAAGGGCAGTGAAGCATTCCACTCATCCAAGGCACTGATGCCCATTCACAACTCCACTTGAGCTCGGGCTGACCAATGCCCCTCCCCCATCACTTCCTTAGATATTAAAAGGTTGACCTTATAGAATCTTTTTTTCACACACTAATGAGACAAGTAAGATTAGAAATGACAACGCAGTCAAAAATTGCTGGCTCCCACTTCTGAAGGATTAAAAGTAGAGTGTTCTTAAGAGTCCCTGTGGAGACCTTTAGCCCCCAAATATACTTCTTTAGATATATCAAGTAAGCCTAATAATCCTCTCCAAAAGGATACTGAATGAACCCATCTTTTTGCTATGGCATTTAGTCATTCAGTAGATCAAACGATAACAGGATGAGAATACTGTATGGAAAAGGAAAAAGGAAATGCTGTCTTTGCACAGGATGAGCCGAGCCATTGTGGAAGAACTTCACAGAAACATTGCTGATGGCGACGAATTAAAGACATACACCAAGTCCCCAAGGTACTGTAAAACTCAGCACTTCTCCAACCTGATTGCTTTGTACATTGTTGGAGTTCCAACTCCTCTAGCAGGTAACCAACAAACAGCTATGGGAGGTGAGTTAAACAGGCTCAGTCGTTCCCACCAGCACTGTCCTTTCCCCTTCCATCCAAAAAGGAGAGTACTTCCTTGGTGAGGAGGGTAGAGTAAGAATTTATAAGAATTTAAAGGGGTATGAGAGTTAGCCAAAAAAAATAAATAAATAACAATTTCATGTATGTTACTTGGAGTTAGATTTTTATCTTGCTTAATCCATTGCTTGTCTTAATACATACTGTGAACATTAAAATTATTTTGTTTTATTAATATACAGTATAATTCTTGAGACATTGGCTTTAAGGACATTATGTTATTGCCCTTAAATTTCTCAGAAGTGTTTTTACCCCCTGGCTGGTTATGGGAAATTTTTATCCTATGGAAATCATGTATGCCCACTACAGAAAAAGTTTAATAACCCTAGCTTCAAACCTTAGTCTTGTTCGAGGAGGCAGTAATCTTCAGTTCTAGATAATGTACCGCCTATATACCAATGTCCTCAGGCAGTTTCAGGGAAATGAAACAAAGAGGTTTCAAAGTTCATCTCATATCAGCAAGTCTTACCATTTTCAACTAAGCTTTAAAGCCAACTTAAAAAAAAAAAGTAAATGTAATGTATATGGTGAAGATGCAGATCAGTAAAAGCTCAATTTAGATCTAACCTCCCAGATATAAGCTGGGTGCAGTGGTGTACATTTGTAGTCCCAGCTACTCCGGAGGCTGAAGAGGGAGGATCGCTTGAACCCAGGAGTGGGT
Source organism: Daubentonia madagascariensis (assembly GCA_023783475.1). NCBI lineage: Eukaryota > Metazoa > Chordata > Mammalia > Primates > Daubentoniidae > Daubentonia > Daubentonia madagascariensis. The sequence continues at coordinate 17,278,746 of JAKFHU010002573.1, read as the reverse complement.
GACCAGCTTGGGCAACACAGCAAGTCCCCATCTCAAATTAATAAAAAGATATAAATAGATGCTAAAGACTATATATATCTTGTCCTGTTGGCACTCAATAAATATTCATTACATAAATACCAGGTGAATAAATTTTAACTCTACCTGAAAGAAGAAGAATCCTCCAAGAAGTATGGTTACGTATATACACATCTCCATAATTAGCTACTGCTAGATGAAAACATAATTAAATTCATCTAAGGGATAACAGACTTTTTCTTTTAAGCCATAGTTAATGAAAGTCTTCTAACCTGTGTGTTTCAAAGAGGATTCCTGATATGTACAACCCATTACAGTAAAAATTTGAAACTTTCTTGGCTTTTAGCCAAGAGAATTTAATCTCTGGCAGAACCTGAAAGACCCCTTAACAATCTCACCTATAAATACTCTGGCATGGACCCTAAATTCAAATGATAGAGCATTAACATAGAAGACACGAAACAAAGTATTAAGGCACTCATTTTCAATCTCAATGACCTGACAGAGTCTATGACTGTTCAATCAATTTCAAATTGAGTTTGAATCAGTTCTAATTTCAAATAAGTCTATGTTTAAAAGGAAATATAGCACTCTCGATTAGACATTTAAAGTTTTTTCTATTCAAACTTGCCATATTTAATATTTTCAAAGGAATCTGAAACAGCACTAAATATTAATTATAGCAAAAAAAGCTAGTGTTAATTTAGTGTGAGAAACAGATTAGTAACCTATGTCTTCAATAGAACTTGCACTTTCTTAATTCAATGTATGCTTGTTTTTAAATTTTTTCCTAACATTACTTTATACTAAATTGTCAACAAAGGACATACCAGCTACCTCCAGTAATTCTAAACATTCCTTAAAAGAGCTAGTTTAGGTTACTATCAATTTGCTTGACATATCAACTACAATGGTGAAGCAGCAACACACAGTTCCTTGGGGAACGAGAGTGAAAAAGTATAAGCCACAAGTTATATCTTCTCATTTACAGTTAATTTTAGGAAGTAACTCAGGTGGTATTTAAAACAAACGTAAGTTAAAACCCATCTCAGGTTGATATGGTATTGGTAATCACAAGGATGATCAGGCCTACTGATTTAGTGCAGATCCAGAATCTCCAACGGGCATTAGTGCTCCCTGGGCCACCTGGAGCCCTACACACCTGGCAAGCTTTTTATTTTTTATTTTGAAAAAAAAGACTTTAATATCTTTAGTAACTAAAAAGATAACATATTCGAGCACAAACTGTAGCATCCTTGCTAAACATATGTTGTGTATATCGAAAAAGAATCCTCTTCCAAAGTCAAAAGGTGATTCTACTTAAGGCAGAATAATCACCACTCTTCAGATTTAAGCACAACCTGTTGATGGTATTAATACAAGAGGGTATGGTTAAACAAGACATGTGCACCTGGTAGTCTTGGGAATACTGTGAAGACCTTTCACTGATTTGCAACCATTACCCTGAGTGAAATGGCAGCAAGGAGCAGTGGTTACATGGGCTCACTCTTAAGACAGACTTTGGGTTCAGAACCAGCCTATGCCACCTAATAGCAGTACACCTTGGGGGAAGATACCTAACCTCTTCATCTCTCTGTTTAGTCACTGGGTTGTTGGGAGGATAAAGTAAATTAAATCATATAAAATTCTTAGAATAGTGCCTGGCACAGAGGTAAAGCAAATAAATACTGGCTGTTACAAATATTTGCTGAGTCTTCACGTGCCGGGTAGCATGATGTAACAGCCTTCAAAAAGATGTCATTTTATATATTGACAATGAAAAACACATAAATCACTGAGTACAGACCCTATTCAAAGCACTTGACATGCAACAATTTGGTTAAGCTATAGTTCTGTTATGATTGTTCCCCAACATTCTACAAACTCAATTTGTTCATAGTTGGGTTTCCATGCTTTTACGTGATTTCTTCCCTCAACAGAAGATGCTTCTTATAACCTGATGACAGGCATATATGCTGCCCAGTACTGCTAACCAACTGCTTTGAGATGGAGATTAACCAGCTAACCATCTGTATGTAGGCTTACACGTGACAAAAGCAGTCAGACATGATAGACCTACTTCAGAGAGCTGCACAATCTCAGAAGCTGGACACCACCCTATACCTAGGTTTTAGGATTGCGTGTAGAAGATGGGCTGTTATGTCCTCTTAGTCTCAAAAGGCATTCTGGTTTTACAAAGACCAAATTCACACTTTAAACATCATTGAGCAGAACTCACATTCATCCCAGTATAAACTGAAAAAGGGGGTTGGAAATAGTAAAGTGTATAATACAATTTTCTCATTTTCAGTCAATGGTTAAGACTTACATTCTGAAAATATCCTTTCTTTCATGCAATATTAATATTTCCCAGATGTCATATGATCACCTATGTCATATGTCAAATGTTTACCAAACATTTCCTGATATCGTATATGTAAAAAGCTGCAATGTACTTAATGTCTCATAACCAACTATCTCCAGAACTCCTTAAATTATGTTTAACATTCAAGATAGGTACACCACTGTTTTTTCTTCAAAAACAACTATTACCAACATGCCAGCACTTTTGGTCAATTTTAAGAGTTAGCATAGACTGAACTCTTCAGAAAGATGAAGAGTTACATGTAGCACAAGTGGCCTTTTTGGTTGATCCTCCACCCTTGGTAAAGTTAAATCTGCTCCACTTAGGCAAAAGAATATGAGGTACAATGCAAGTACAATGCAATGCAGACTTAGATGTGAAAACTTTCTACAAATGCTCCAAAATAATTTAACTCTATAAAAGGGTCAGTCCCAGAACTTACACAAATCTTTTTAATAGTCAAGTATCTTAATTTGAAAACAAACCATACTGTACTTTTTATTCTCTTCAACAACACTCTCACTATAAGTCTTCTAAAACCAAAATTAGGATGTACCCGGCACAATGCAGATGGAATGCATTCCAAGAAAAGCAACCTTCTAATGCTGCTAAATCTAAAATGTAGCTAAATCTAAAACGTGCATACACGTTTATGTAGCTAGTTCCATACCCCAGAATTTTATCAATTCTTTCACCAACCTTGCATATAATCCTCCCTCAAAGCCTCTTGGTTGAGGTAAATTCCGTAACACTCTAGCAGGTTAATTGCAACAGCACATGTGCCAAGGAAATTAGTGGTTTTCCTTACGCTCCCATTTTAAACGGGCACCTACTTGCAATTAAATCTCTGCAACAAAAAAGTTCACCTGAGGCCATTCTTGCCATTTTAAAAGAGGCCCAGTTTATTCTACCTGTCTGTGGTATTGCCTGAGCTATAATAGCATACCTCCAAAGAGGCTGGACGTGCCCCAGACACCAGCAAACCAGACCTACTGCCAACTCTGCTTGTCACCCCAAGCAGGAAGCGCAACCTAACATGTATACGTTTGTAAGGGTGATGTGTTTGTGTGTGTGTTGGGGGGAATGGGGATTAGAGAAGGTGGTTGAACACTTTCAACTTGTAACACAAGTTTCTTAAATGAGCAGAAAAACAAAACTAAAAAATCCAACACTCTCTCCCTTTCCTCCACCTTTTCCAAGCGCGGGAACCCCCCACCCTCCAGGAGCGCACCTTCAGGGCTTAATTAAGGTCCCCTAAGCTTCAGCCAGCGTTTGATTTTTAGAACTCCTCGCCCTCCCAGGGAAAACCAGAGGACGCCCGAGCGCATCTCGCCCACTCCGCAGCGCCCCGAGACGGCACGGCCGGCCCCTGGGACCCTCCTAGGCAGGTACGCTCCCCTCCCGCCCTCCCGGGGCTCCCATTCCTGCCCGGAGAGGGGTTCACCTGAGGCCACGAGAACAGCCAATAGGAAGTCCCCTCGGCCCCGCCAGCCGTCGCACTCCCCACTCCCAAGTGACCCCCGGTAGAGTCCCCGCAGGCCCCCGCGCGGGCGCCCGCGTCCCGGCCCGGAGGTAGGGCGGGACGACGGCGCCTCCTCTCCCCTTCGGATTACCTCGCAGCGCGCAGCCGGCTTTGTGTTTCCCTCCCTCCTTCTCCGCAGCCGCCGGGGCCGCAGCGGCCGCCCGATCGCCGCAGCCGCCTCTTAAGCGCCGCAGGGCTCCAGAGGGGAGGGCAGGAGAAGGGGAGGGGGCGTGAGGGGGGAGGGACCTGGACGCCAAGCCCTGTGTAGCAGGAAGCTGCGACACCTGGGTCGCCGATGCCTCTAGCTCTAGCTCTCCGTTTTAACCCTTCGCGCCCCTCGGGAGCCCTGGCCCCGCCCTCTGCCTCCCCCTGCCTCCCCCTTCCCCCCAACCCCCAGCTCCGAGTCGGCGAAGCGGCGGCGGTGGTGGCCTACAGGCCAGGCAGCCGGGCGGGCCTGGTTCGGGGCGGCCGCCTGGCGCTTCTTCAGCGTCCTCCTCCGGCTATGCAGCTAGAATCCGGGGCGTCCCCTGAGGGCCAGAGTGGGAAACTACCCTGACGGAAACCCGACCGCGAGGGGGAGGAGGGGCGCCTCGGAAACGTCTCCCGCCCTAACCTGACCAGGCCCCCCCGGCGCTCCGCGCCTCCCGAGGCTGAGCCGCCGCGGTCAGAGCCGGCCTCTGCCGCCCACGGTGGCTGCTGGATCTTCAAGCGGAGGCCACCGTAAGGTCCAGCCTCCGCACGCCCCCCACAGGAGGGGCCTGGGTTTTCCTCGGCGTAGTTGCTTTGGGGCGCCCCCTCCGCCCAGACACGTTTCTCATCCCAACCTGCGCTCGAAATAGACCTCCCAGCAGCGCACACTTTTCTCTGCCACCCACGGCTTGCACATCCCTTCTTGCACACATGTCCTCCACGGGCACGAGTACACCCGCAAGCACACCCCTGGGAGCGCCATTCTAGTGATTCATGGTCCCTTGGGTCAACCCCACCCTAACACACACAACAAACTTCTTTCCCCACCCTTACCTCCCTTCGTTTCCAAGGCACTGGCCACAGTCCACTTCATTTCCTTCCTCATCTTCAGACTCTTCCCCCTCAAATACCTCGCACCATCCCCCTCCTCTGCATCCCCTCCCTCTTCCCTAAAAATGTGCTAATTAAAATGTAGTTTCCTCTTCCCACATATGAAGTGTGGAAAATGAATCCTGTCTTGGCACTAACTGTGATTCATTTATCCTCGTTTTCTCTCTCCACTGGACTAAGGCTATAGAAATTTTAGTCTACCACCATCTCCCATTTGCTCGAAATCCAACCATGCCTTATTGTTTTTAAATACTCCTAAAGAATCATGGGGAAGGCTTCCTAGCTTTGGGGAAAAAACAATATTTAGAAAATGCTCAGCCTGACATTTTATTTGGCATTTAAAAATATCCGCAGTATTTGAAAGAGATATTGGGAGTGGCTGGATATTTTCTTGCATTTAAAAAGCAAAAGAATGAAAAGCTTTGCATGCACCAAGGTTAGCCTTTTTATGAATAGCAAAAAAAGTATGCTAAGGGTACATATCAGAAGACAGTCTCCACTATACAAGGCATTTGCCAGTCACAGACTGGACCCCACCATCACCGCCAAATGAAGACAAATTAACATAATCCATTTTAAGCATGCCTGATGAACAGTCGTTTCCATGATTATTGCCTTTCCCACAGTTTCTGGACAAAATGGATAAAAGATCTGCTTACCAGCTGAAGATCCAAAGCTTCGTTGTGACCAGGGTAATAGACGTGCGTGTCTGTGTCTTCTGTTCTCTAGGTGTGGATTCTGCAGTGCTGCACAGAAACCCACTGCAGCCTCAGACCAGCGGCAGCAGCAGCGGCAGCAGCAGCTTCGCCCAACGCTGAGTAGTAAAGTGTGTGACTTACTTGAGACTCCACAATTACCATTAGGCGCTTGCTTATAAGAGAGGAGGCGGAATCTTTCTTAAAGGAATGGGTTTTGTTTTTCCTCTCCACTATTGCTTCATAAGAGGCAGAAAGCATGGGATCAGGGAGCTTTTTTTTTTATTTTTTGGACTGAGTAAAGCAGTACAGCTGTGGGAGGTCAAGGTTAAAATTAACTGGGTGATGGAGGGATGGAAGCACCGATTTCCGGGTTAGTCAATGAAATGCTAGCAGCACTAGTTTTAAAGAAACCTGTTAACGTTAAACATTGGGGTTAATGTCAAAAATAAAGCCACGTGCCTTGGAACTGATTAGTAATTTGTGCTAATATTTAATTTCCATTCATTGTACTAAAATGACAACTATATAAAGGGAGGCCATTTAGTATTTAATACAAGAGTGAAAAGAATAATAAAGTAAAACTCATTTATGTAACTGGGAGCCATGAATTCAAGTCCTACTAACTCCTGTAAGCATACCTGGAATCTCAGTCAATGCTGGTATTAGAAAATGTATTATTGACAGATTTCAATATGTACTCATGTGTTATAAAAATCACAATATTATTTATAGAAATGATTTGAAAATAATATCCAAAATAATTTTAGAAAATAATAGCAGAGTACTATGCTATTTCAGTGGCTATTCAAAAGTCAACAAAATGAAGAAAATGGATTAACTGACTTTAAATGCGTGTGAATCAACTATTTACATTTTAAAGAGTCTGCATTATAACCTTAAATTTTATTTTTAATAATATTCCTAGATTTAAGCACTGACCATCTATGATTTTTTCTTCATATGTAAATGAAGAGGTGTCTCAAAATTTGAATAGAGAAAAATATGGAAAATATTCTGCCATTGATTTTCTTTTCACAGCCTTTGTTAATTATGTACCTGTGTGATCTTGAGCAAGTAATTAACCTTATTTGGTCCTTAGTTCCATATTTTGTAAAATAAGAAAGTTGGGTTGAAATTGCCCAGGGTCCTTTAGCATTCCAAAATACTGTGATTTTATGGCATTCATATATTTATATTTTTGTTATTTAGTGCAAGTATGTCTCTAAATTACTTTTCCTGAAAACTTGGATTAAAAGTAAATCTCTATTTTAAATGCATAAGCAGTTTTTTACATGGCACCATTCTGAAATTATTTTGCAAATCAAATAATTACTTTGTAAAGTGAATAAACTTAATTTTACTTGAATTATAATTTTGTACCCAACAATCCAATTTTCCTGAAGCAAAATCCTACTATATTGTTAAGAATATTGATTGACGGTTGGGTGTGGTGGCTCAAGCCTGTAATCCCAGCACTTTGAGAGGCTGAGGAGGGAAGATTGCTTGAGGCCAGAAGTTCAAGACCAGCCTGGGCAACATGTCAAGACCCTCATCTCTACAAAAAAAAAAAATTAGGCTGGCTTGATGGCACACATCTGTAGTCCTAGCTACTCAGGAGGCTGAGGTGGCAGGATTGCTTGAGCCCAGGAGTTTGAGGTTGCAGTGAGCTGTGATGACACCACTTTGCTCCAGCGTACGTGACAGAGCGAAACCCTGTCTCTAAAAATTAAAAAAAAAAACAAAATATTAACTTAAGTACCATAATGTATGTTAAATAATAACTACAACATATTTAAAAACTAGAGCATCGTAGGATGGCAGAGTTGGAACAGATTTTAGAGCTCACCTACTACTCCAACCCTGTAATTTTACAAGTGAAAAACATGGAAACCTGGAGAAGCAAAATGGGGACAGTGTTAGGACAGAGCTGAGGTTAACTCCAAGTCTCCACTCTTCTCATACACACAAGGCAGATAAACAATATGTATGAACAAACACGCTATTTCACACACCCACTGTAGGGGCTGAGCAGGACCTGTCACAACAACAAAAGTAGTTTCACTCAATGACACTATTTCCGTGCATATATTAATAGTATAAACCGAAGAAATACAACAAACAACTACTTATAATGTGTATAAGTATTAACTCAAATTTTGCCTTCAGGTTTGGAGGTGTTTGTGCTAGAAAGTGAAGAAATTTGTCCAGGTGATTGTTTTAAAAAAAAGTGACCTCTGGGGAAAGCCATGATACCCACTAGCAAACTCCTGTTTATCTTCCATTCACATGACAAGGCCTTCAACAACTCTGTTGGTTGTTTCCTCACATCCATTGGTGCCTGTTTCATTTTGTCTATACCCTCAAGCATGCCTGCCAAGAGGAAAATTTCATTTGGAGCCAGGTGGGGGAAAGTATTGTAGAGACTTATTTCTGGCCTTCAGAGAAGCTTTTTGGATATTGAAAGCTTTGTGCTAGACACTAACACTTTTCCCTTAAATCCTGAGCCAATATTCCTGATAGAGAACCTGGTCCTAATCTAAGCCCAGTCTCCCTAGTTTCAAGGAAGCATTAGGGTTAAAATCTGTATTATGTTGGATGACATAGCAAACTTGGTGTTTTGTGTATCTGGCAGGAAATTTATCACCTTGATTTAAAAAAATGCCTCCTACAGGGAGAAAATTGAAAGAAATTAGTTGCCCGGTTTCCTTCATCTGTTTTTATTTACCTTACTTCTCTGCAAGGAGGGCTTATTCATTTCATCTACCAGGTGGTAATGAACAGTAAATAAAATGGCAATTATCTGTATAATTCAAAGCACCCCCCACACACAAATGCATTTCTTTATATCTTCCCAAAGTGCTGAGCACAGTCTCTTATATAAAGGCACTTAATAGATACTTTAAAAAATGAATACACAATTTAATGAATGAATTGCCCCCAAAATATCCAGAAACTGATTACAAAGTGTTTTTGTTTTTTTTTTAATTTGCATTGTCCAAAACAACTGACTCCATTCTCTACCTCCCTTTTCTAAGGGAGTCATGATCTAAAAGAAACAATCTCCTTTCTGTAGAGCTCTTTAGGCATGCCTGATTTGTATTCTCCAATTAAATTGTAGCCACAAATCTCCACATGAACTCTGGATAGATCAAGCAGTAGCAGAGACACTTTCTGCCAACAAAACACAGGCTTCAGTTTCAAAATTCTGGTGTTCTAGTTGTGACTCCAACTGGTTATGTGACCTTCAACAAGTTTCTTGACATACTTGTGCCTCAGTTTAGCCATTTTTTAAGTGGTGGTGGTGGATTGTAATACCTTCTGTACCTACCTACTTCATAGGGTTGTTGTGAAGTTCAAATGAGATAGTAAATGTAAAAATGCTTTGAACTTTTCAAAGCACTATGTAAATATAAGGTATTATTACAGGCAGATGTATTTTAAATTAATTATCTAGTTCAAGGGACTTTACCCTAAACAACCTGTTTTACTACTTATTGTTTCAGAAAGCAAACAGGTTTCTCTCTCTCTCTCAATTTCTCTCTCCACACACACCCTGCTGCTCCCAATTTAACAACTTCTCAGCTTTTAGGATTTTCCCCTGGATTGGGAAATATGCATCTGCAGTTGAATATGAAGAGCCAAGAATTTACAGAATCTTCTCCCGATCCCAACCCCCCCCAAATTTACCTTTTTAAAGCTCTCAGGAAAGTAAACTTAATGAAGCACAATAGCCTTTTCATACTATGTAATGTCATGTATTTAATCAGTGGGGTTAGATGAGCCATTCATTTGAAACTTGGCCATGCTACATACATTTTGATCACCCTTTTATGCCAAGCCCATCTGGAAAGTACTTGGGGAACAAGGCAGGGCGGACAGACATGGAACTCATGCTAATGAGTTCTCCATTCCCCAAGGAAACATAATCAGGGCAACACTCACGGATTCATCAACATGTTTTATTAGCACTATGTGACCTATATGGTTTATTTTAAAGAATTTACCTCAGTAAAATATCTGACAGATCCTTATACAACTGTTTAAGTAATCAGGCCTGATAAATTTCTATAACTTTAAGGCAATATCACCCTCAGGGTCTTTTTTAAGTGTTTATCATCATCTATTCATTTTCTATTTGGTGTCTTAAAATCATCATGGCTAAATAAATAAGCCAATAACTGCTACAAGTAAGATGCTTCTAATGAGAGGTGTCGTATGTAGGACATAAAAACTCATGAATTCAATTTAAGAGTCACCAATTGCTGTGTAGAGAAACTATAGAATGAATTCAAAAGATGCAATTGCTGTGTGAAACCTAGAATACATCAGTTGCATACACATCTTTTCATCACATGGTCATGAGCCTTAACACTTCAGCTGCTAATCTCTAATATGTATATTACATGATCTTAAAACCAGGTGTTTGAATCCTCATGACAGTATTTCTAGAATGTGGTCGGGAACCACCTGCAACAGAACTACTTCGAGGGTTTCCTAAAATGCTGATTCATAGGCCCTCCCCCAAATTTTCTGAATTAGAAGTTTTTATGATGGGGCCCTGGATTAAGGATTTTTAAAGCAGCCCAAGTGATTCTCATGTACGGGAGTTTGAGCACTGCTATCCTATAGAAACAGTGCAGCGTGTGGAGAGCCTCAGAGACATGATGAGTGAAATGCTGTTGGCTCCTTTTTCATTATGTGAGAGGGATTTGGATAAGGATAAACCTGGTTGCACCTTTTCTGCTGCATACACTTGGGCAAAATGCTTAACCTCTCTGAATCCCAATATCCTCATCTCTAAGACAATACTTGTTTAACAATGTTGTTGTGAGAATTAAATGACATAACATGGAGAGCTTCTGTTCTAATGCCTGACACATGATGGAACTTAAGTATATGTTCATTCCCTCTCTCCTTGTTCAAAAATGACTTTCTGGGCGCATTTTTCTTGTCTAGTGTTCTTAGAATGTTTGGCAGTGTAATATGAACTAATAATTTAATGGTAGCTAAAATTTTGAGTTCTTAAAACATGCCAGTACTGAATGTTTTATATGCATTATTTCATTTCATACATATAATAACCCTTAAAGTAGATACTATTGTATTATTATTATTATTATTTTGATGTTATGCCCTGGATAAGCTAAGAGGTACTCTTGTATTATCATTTTCATTTTACAGATGAAGGAACTGAGCCTTAGAGAGGAGAAGTAACTTGCCCAGGATCTCAAAGCAAGGAATTGGCAGAGCTAGAATTCAAAAACAGGCTTTCTGACTCCAGAGCCTAACTGTTCATCATGCTGTACATTCTGTATATTCTCTAAGTGCTTAGATTCCAAAATATGAGCCAGTTTCTTGGGAGAAATAAGCAACTGCAAAAGTGAAATTTATAAACATGCCAGGAATATTGACAAGTGAATGCCATAATTTCCCTATTTTAGAGGCCTTTACTAGTTGTCTATAACACAATGGGGCACATAATAGGTGCTCACAAGTATTTGTTGAATGAATGGAAGGCAGAACTTGTGCCAGCACATTATTTAAGCCACTGACATATCCAAACCCTAGTTTTTATACAAAAATTGCAGACCAAATTGATCTGATTTTTCAGATCAGCTTATATTCTGACATAATGCAAGTCACTAAATCTCAGAGCTATAAATCATCATATTATTCGAAACAAATAGCTCTTAAGCAGTTGTTATGAACAATACACTAGCCTGGCAGTGGAAGGATTATAAAAAAACCTTAAGATATAGCCTATGCCCTAAACATCTAGCTGGGAAATAAAACACAAATGTATGAAACAACTAGATTACAAAATTACCACATATGACATAATAAATGTAAAGCTCTTAGCAAATGGTAAATATTCAATAAATAACTGCCTTACTAATAATGTTATTTTCTATTTTAATAATTAATATATAATTATGTTAATAGTTTTATGAACAATAAGAAGAAATAATAATTGTTATAGCTACCATTTAATGAGTGCATATGTGCCAAGTGCTGTGCTTGTAGTTTTATATATGTTATATTTAATCATGATATCAGTACTACTAAATCAGTATCATTGATCCTGTTTTTCAAATGAGGAAACTGAGGCTCAAAGAGGTTAAATAACTTCCCCAAGGCACACATTTGGTAAGTACAGTGTACCAGAGTCAGAGAATAAAAGAGTCCAAAATGAGTCAGGGAAGAGAGAGGTCAATTCCTGCTGGAGAAAACAGGGAGGGCATCTCTGAGTAGGACGAGCAGGATTTTGATGAGGAAAGATGACGGAGAAGGGCCTTTTGATGGTGGAGGTGGCGGGAGCAAGGTAAGTATGTGAACTTTCTGAGACAGGTCCCACAGGACTGTGCTCAGGCTCATGCCCATGGTGAATGCACAACTCAGGTCTCTTCACTGAACAGCGACTGGAAAGTATGAGACCTGTTGGTAGCACAGCAAATAAACCTGTTTGCCTGGAGTGGGGAGTTTGTGTAGGGAAAAGTTAGAAGGTATATAGACCCCAAATCTAATAACCCTGAAACACTGAACCTTCATTTATTGAGAGTCTGTTTAAGTTGCCCCACTTCCAGTTACTTTCCATTAATTCACTCACTTATTTTCACTCATCGAGGCGACAGTGTTTGTTGAACTCCTGCTGTATGCCAGCCCCTGTGCTGGCTGCTAGGGATGGAGCAGTGAAGAAAACAGACAAAAATCCCTGCACTCATGAAGCTTTTGTTGTACTGGGAAAACACAGATTTAATGTGTAAACAAATGGATAAATAAGGTGATTTCAGATGCTAAAGGCTGTGAAGAAAATAAAACAGACCATCGAGAATGACTAGGGAGGGGAGGGTGCTGCTTTAGTTTGGATGGATGAAGAAGGCCTCTTTGAGGAGGTGACATCTGAGCCGAAACCTGAATGATCTGTAGTTGGTGGCTGGAGAGACAAGTAAGTCCAAAGGTCATGAGGCAGGGGTGTCTGAGGGATTGAGGGAAAGGCATGGTGGTTGAGCACTGTGATCAAGGGAGAGAAAGTCCCCAGGTGGGGCCAGAGAGCTGGGCGGGGGCTAGATCATGTGGGCCTGGCAGATCAGGGTGAGGAGTTTGACTTTCAGAAGGTTATATGCGAAGAGAGGATATAGCTCATTTGCATTTTTGGAAGTTCACTCTGGCTGCTGTGTGCAGAATGGAGTCTAGAGAGACCTGATTAGAGACTGGGAAGCCAGTTAGGAAGCCATTAAAGTCATCCACATGAGAGGAAATGGGGTCTTGTTGTAGAGGCAGCTGTGGAGAAGAGGGGAAGTGAATGGTCTTGGGGTGTATTTTGGAGGTAGAGCTGATGTGACTTGCTGAGGGAGTGCACGTGACCGGTGAGGGAAAGGAGGGAAAGAGAGGAATCAATCAAAGTGATGTCCAGGTCTTTGGCCCGAGCATCTGGGTGGATGGTGGCCCCATTAACCGAGGTGGAAAAGACATGAGAAGAAATTGTGACAGATAAAAGTGAACACTTTTGTTAAGTTTGAGATTACCTTCTTTTTCTTCTTCAGAGTACATATTCCACTCTGTAATTATTTTGTTGATTAATTTTTTGTACATATTCACTATTAATTTCCTCCCCTTGAGAATCTTCAAAAGAGCAAGTTCCTTGTTTAACTTGTTCATTGTTGTATCTCTAGAGTCTAGAACACTGCCTGACACAGTATACGCTCAATAAATATTGGGATTTATTGAGTCTGGTTCAGTGGTTCTCAGACTTAAGTGTACATCAAAAGAACCTGGGTAGCTTATTAAAAATTTATAATCAGCTTCCTCCCACCAAAACTCCCTGCAGTAGGTCTGGGGTTGTGCTCAGGAAACTGCATATTTAGCTAACATCGTAGGTAGGTGGTGGACTACAAGCTAAAGTAGTGGTTTAGATGTATCAGTGTTTGTTCAAATCTTCACCTTAGAAACCACATTTCAGTGGCCTCTTTGTAAAAGGCTACAAAGCATGGCTTTAAGAATTCAATGGTATTTTCAAATACAGTCAAATCATGAGGTGTGGTTTATTTAAAAGCTTTTGAGAGAAAACCTGTGAAAGAATCCCAGAATTTCTTCTGTCTTATTTGACTTACAGACTGTCACCGAAGACCAGGAAAGGGTCTTTTAGAAGGATCCATCAATGAAGAAAAATGCTGGAATTTCAAGGGCAGCAACACGGTCCTCTTCTTTGACCACATCTCATTAGTGTCCCTATTTACACGTGTGTGAAATTCCCCTACGTGGTGATTGTAGTAAACTTATGTTTTTGTTTGCACAGCATCCATTCTCTTTTCCAATATGAGTGCTCCAATATTCCTTGGTGGAACCCTTTTTTCACCCCCATTGCTGCGGTTTTGGTACCCTGCCCTCCCTCACCTGAGACAGGGATTGGCTCCAAATGGGACCAACCACGCCAGCATTTGAATCTTGAGTAGAGCAACACAAAGACTTGAGAAGATCAGAGTTCCACGAAAGGGAGGTCCCTGAAGAAAATGTGATTAGATAGTGCTTCAAAGTCAGTTCTCACAGAACTGACTTGGCTCCTGTCTTTCACAGGCCTGATTCTTCAGCTTTTCCTTCAATTCTGTGAGCCCTGTGCCTTATTCTTCCAATAAATTCCTGTCTTGCTTAAATTAGTTAGAGTGATCTCAGTTGTTTGCAGTATAATCTATGGCATAGCAATAAAAGCCTTGAGATCTACAATTAGAGGTAAAGCTTTCAAAAGAAATCCCAGGAAGGATTTGTTTTGACATTGACCTAAATTTTCACTAAAGTGTACATGTCTGATAGCAGAGCCTGAACAGCACACTTCATGGCAGAGTAAAGTGAAGGGCTCCATGGCTTGACATCATTCCCACCATTGAGGTGGGAAGGAAAGTTTTCACATGAGATAAATAGCTTGCTGGAAACTCTCAACACTTTTATTCCATGGTTTCTACTCAGCTCTCCCAGATACTGAATTTCTACCTTCAGATTAAACTTTCAGGGGAAGCCTTTCCAAAGCAGGGCATAATTACTAGGACGCATAAACCTAAGACATCAATTTATGAACATGGGAACTCATAACATTAAATTTAGTTCTCATTTCCTTCTGTGGCCCCCAGGGGGAAAAAAAAAAAGAACATCCTGTCCTTTTAATCATTTCAGTTAAATCCTAGTCATTTGTTGACCTCCCTCCTTCCCTCACTTTTAAAAAAGACCTATAACTCTTTAAGACTCTAAGAAATTAATGACTTCCCTCATGTCTTATGAACCGTATCTTCTGAACAAGACAAATTTCTCACAATCTCATTGGTAGTGATTATTGAAATTAAGTAACAACAGATAGGATACTGAACAAAGCCAACAGCAGTTCTGAGTGTGAACCACACCCAGGGAGAGATAACAAGCACGTTATAGTTTAACAAGAGTAATAAAATGAAATCTAATCACTTGCAGATTATATGCAGTATAATAGAGATCAAATGTGAAAACAAGTTTAGGTGATTTTTTTTATTTTTTATTTTTCATAGCGGTTGCTATTTGTGAAAACTAAACATAACAGCAAAATCTGGATATAAAACAATATTGATTCTGCATGGCCAATCATTTTCATTTCAAATGGGGGTGGAGGGAATCTCTAGTCTTATCATTAAAACATATAATAGTATTACTAACATTTTTTTGAGTATTCATTATGTGCTAGATACTAGTCTAAGTGCTTTATAATGTAGATTATTTCATTTAATTCTTACAACTCCATGAGGTATTGTCCTATGATACCTGTTTAGAAACAATGGAACTGAGGCACTGAGATGTTAAGTGATTTGCCAAAGATCAAAGAGCTGGTAAATGGCAGTGGTTGGGTTTTGAATCCAGGCAACAAAAGGGTTCAGGAATTTGGGCTCTCAACTCCTCTTTACCATCTCCCGCCATTGCTTGGCCAATTAATGAAACAGTACCTGATCTTTCCTTCTGCCTGCACTTGAGGCCCTTCTAAACCTCACTTTGAATGCTTAAAATTACATTTTGAAAACTACCTGAACCAGGTAATCGAAATAAATAGGCTTTCCACGAGTCAGATTGCTTGGATGTTAATTTTTAACCCAATGGTAAGCCTTTCTAGCAGCCTTTACAGAAATTTACTTACCCAGATTTTACATTAAGTTAAATAGTAAGAATTTAAGGATCTAATCTAAGTCAAGTTTCCAAATCATAAGCAAGGCCCTTGGTTTTCAAATTCAGTTTGTACTTTGTTACAGTGAATTTGGGATGAGGGGGTGGGTGGCACTCTCTCTTGCAAAGGTGGGTTCTTTTCCTGATAGGTGTTTCCCCTTCTCCACCAGGGAGGTGACTGAGAGACCAGCCTGGAACTTGCATCTGGGAGTGACCTGGGTATGGAGTGAGTGTGGCCCATGCATCACACAACCTACTCTCGAACATCCAGGGGCTCTTCAAATACAGTGTGGATTTACCAGCCAGCCTCCCTGAGGTCTGTCCGTGACCCAGCATGCTTCAGCCCAGCAGGTGGTGGTTTCTTGAAGACCTTTCTTAGTCTTTTTACTTTTTCTTTTCCACGAAATGGGATGATAGAATTGATGCAACCCTGACTGCTTTTAAAAAGATCGCCAGGGTTTTTACAGGATGCACTCGTGGCTGGGCTTGGCTTTTTATATTTTCGGGGAGTATTCCTGCCCCCCATTCTCCCATGCCATTGCTTTCTTTACATATAGGATCAATACTTTTATTACTGGATTAGGAAGCCAAAGCATAAAAAAAGGTAGGGTGATGTAGGGCGACACCAAATGGTCCTGCACCAGACTGCCCCTCGTGCCTCTGCCTTTAGAAGAGACAGGAGGGGAAAATAAAAGTGTGATACTCTCTGCCCCTGATCATATATTTGTTGTAGGATATCAAGATGGGACCTAGGTTAGCCAAAGTCACAAACAAGTGAGTAAAGGGATTCAAGATTATGTAGACTATATGCTAGAAAGTCTAAGAAACTTGTAAGTAGATATATTCTAGTGGAAAGGTCAGCAGAAGAGTCACATGATGCTTGGGTTCTGCACTAGTTAGCTGTGAACTTGAGCAAATCACTTAATGATCCTGAACTTCTGTTTCCCTACCTGAAAAATGGGTGTGGGAGTCAAATTATACATCTGTAGATTTGGAAGAGGACTCAGAGGTCATTTGATCTGGCCTCTGATCTACCGCAGGAAGATAATCTACATAATTCCTGACAGATAACCAATCACCCAACTACCCATGAAAGGGCACCTATCTTCTCATGTTCCTTATGCTGAGCTAAATTCTGCATCTCAGCGCCTTTGTTTGTTGGTCTTGATTCTTCTTTATGAAGTTCTGAATTGGCAACTTGGATGGCAAGAGAGACAATGCAGTACAGTGGAAAGAAAACCAGTTGAACCTGAGTCTGGACCCCATCTTAAGCACTTCACTAGCTGTGAAATCTTGAACAAATTGCATCAGGTCTATGAAGCTAAGTTTACTCATCTGTCTGATGGAGATATTGCAACCTACATGACAAAATTTGGGGGAAGATTAGAAATAATTTCTATAAAATGCCTTCTCACAGAGGGTGTTTGATAAAATGACTATTAAGAGGATTCTTTTTCTTAGAATATAATAAAAATCAGTATTTATATAGGCCTGAGGAGTTTATGGCATGATTTCAGGTTCTTGTTATAATGGTTTGTTCCGAAATGTTCTCAACTTTTCCCTTGTTCCAGTCCTAAGTAAATAATCACTTTCTATATATTGCCCTGAATTTCCCTCCCCAATAAATCCACCTATTCTTTTGCTTGTATAATTAGAAAAGAAGAAGGAAGTTTGAACGTGGACTTACTGAAGTTGTATGCATGTGTATGCTAACCAGTTAGAAAAAATCCACAGTGGAGGTAGAGTTTAATCTTTACTTTGAAGCATGAGAGGCTTCTGAAATAAAGGATAATTTAGATAGGAGCTAAATGTGCCCTAAGAGGAAAGATTGTAGCAATGCAGAGAACATGTTAACTTTACTGAAGTGAAAGGAATTTTGTGAGTTTAGAAGATAACCCAGAGGTGTGGATCTCACAGTCAGTTGAAACCTCATAGAGAGTTTCCTTAGGAACAGAAACTTCAGAATATCTCTCTTGAACTTGGCCGTAACTCTCAAAAATTAAAACATGTGACTCTTTGACCAGGAAAATCCATGGAAATGAAGCTACCCTACAGAAATCCTTGTATGAGCATTTAAGCAAGATAGTTATAAGGATGTTCACTGCTACATGGTTTCCAATAGCAAACAAAAAAAATAACAATCTAAAGCTTTCAGTAGAAGACTAGTAAAAACAGTTATAATGACCCGTAAAATGGAATACTGTGCAGCCTTGAAGAAACAGGTTGTTGATCTGGCATGATGTCCAGGATATATTGTTAAGAAAAAAAGTAGATTGTAGACTAATATGCTAAGACTAATTCTATATTTGTGTATATGTATGTATATGTGTGTGGGTGTGTGCATGTATTTATGTGAGCATATATGTAAAAATATATGGCATATGTATCTGGAAAAAAGTAGGAAATCTATACATGAAACTGTTAGTGTTAACGGTAGTCAATTGTGAGGAGGGGGTTTGGAGGGTGAGAGAGATTTTAATTTTTTATTTTAAATGCCTATATATTTGAATGCTTTTACATGTGTAAATATTATTTGCATCATTTTAAAAAACAGTAAAACAAGAATAGCTAAATTCAGAAACACATGTTTAAGTACTTGGTTACCTTTTCCTAAATTTCAGGAGTCCTCACTTGGAGACTACCTTTTCAAGGGAAATGAGTGAATTTAATCTATTTCCTTTGGATAAAAAGAATCTTGGAACTGAAAGACCATCTGGTTTAATCCCTTATAAAGATACCTACCTATCTAAGCTGTCAAGACAAGAGAGGAATCTGGAACCCCTAACATCTTTATGCCCCTCAGATGGGGCAAAATGTCATAACTGGAGTGTGACTATTCTGAGTGTTTTCCTTAAAAGGAGGTGAGATTTGGTCATCAGATAATTTTCCACAAACAACCTGATGTGTGCACTTGGAGCTAAGTACTGGTTACTATGATTAAAGCTCTGTGGCTCAGGAGCTTGCCTACTAAAGCTCGGCACTGTAAACATCTGTCACCTAACATTTGCTAGATGCCAGTTCATTTGATTAAAGAACAGTGTTAATAAGCACTTGGGCTTAATTTTTTTCAAGGGGCCAAACTGCCTCACACAAAGAAATATTCTTCAACAACCACACTGCGTCACTAATTCCAGCCAGTTGCTTCTTGAAATTTTTCCACTAGTTGCAAAGATTAGTGGAGTAGACAGTGTAGTTGCTCACATTTATTCATTTGTTCATTCATTTATTCATTTATCTCTTCATTCAGTTGTCAGCAGTAAAACATAGACATTGACAGTCAGCTGGAGGCTTAAGGGTCAGAAATACTTGAGTTTGAATTCCTGGCCTGACTCTTACTGGCTATAAAATCTTGGCAAGTTATGAAACCTATCCAAGTCTCTGATTCCTCATCAATAAAATGGGGCCAGTAATTAAAAGGTTGTCATGAGGATTTAAGAACATTTAAAGTGCTTAGAATAGTACCTGGCACATATCACATGCTCCAAAAAAATTAGCTATTGTCATTCATGAGTTTGTCATTCAAAAAATATTTATTGACAACTACTGTGTGCCAAGTTTTGTGCCAGATTCTGAATTTTTATATAGTTAGGATATGGTCCTTGCTTTTGAGGGGGTTAAGTCTAGATCAGGGGTTCTTAACCTAGTAGAATTCAGGGGCTTCCTGAACTTGGATGGGGGGGGAAAAGTCACATGTCTATTTTCCACTAAACTCTAACTGAAATTTAATATTTCCTTCACTTATAGATGTATACAACAAATCACAGAAATATTCACAGTATGTTTGACTTTGTCACCAACAGAAATCACAGACATTTTCATAGCATATTGTAGTTTGGTAAAAATTTTGAAATTTCATTTATGCACATCATTGCTTCAAAATAATAGTTTTTAGTCCTACTGCTAGATCTAGGAATTGTGTTAATAAAGAAGCACATATATAATTCTGTCTCAAATTTTGTTTTATTTTTTGGAAAGTATATGTTAATTTAATTAGTTTGTGTGCTCCTATGTATTTTATTTTACACATTTAAAAAGTGTTCTGAAATGAGTACTGTATATAGTATATTACATATATGAGAATGTTCACAACAGCACTATTCATTAAATAAAAAACTGAAAACAGACTAAATGTCCATCAATAGAATAATGAATGAACCAGTGGTGGTATAGTCATAAAAGGAAATACTGCCCAGAGATGAGAACAGATAAACAATTGCTACATTCAGCAACATGGATGAATCTCACAAACATAAGGTTGAGCAAAAGAAACCAGACACAAAAGGGAACATACTACATGATTCCATTTATATAAAGTTTAAAAACAGACTAATCTCTGGTGTTAGAAGTCAAGATAGTTTACTCTTTTGTGTGGTGGCAGCTGGGAGGGGGTGCATGGGGCTTTTGGGTTAGTTATTTATTGATCCAGATGTTAGCAATATGAATATATTCACTTTGTACAATTGCATTGAGCTGTACATGATTTATGCATGTATAGTTGTTGTTACTTATAGTTTAAGTAAAAAATTACTTAAAAAAGAGGGGTCCATTGGCTTCCCTAATCTGCCAAAGGGGTCCATGGCACAGAAAGGATTAAGAACCTCTCTGGTCTAGACAGAGAGACAAATCCTGAGAAATTACTATTAATATAATACACTGTGTTATGCACAGCCTGGAATTTCCAGGCCATTTCTGATCCCAGTATTCTATCCTATTGACCCATTAAGTGTAACATACTTTTCAGAACATGTATTCTGTCTTTTTTTTTTTTTAATATGGAAAGTATGGTACTGCAGCTATAGGCAAGGAATCACAAAGTCCTATGGAAGTGCAGAGAAAAGAACCATTAATTTTGCCAAGGGTAGTCAGGAAGAAATCTCATGGGGAGGTGATGCGCCATGAGTAGGGCGTCAAAGGATGAGTTGACTTTTAACTGAAGGGTTTGCTGTCGAAAGAGAGCAGCAGCAGGAGAAAGCTGGAAGCGTGCTGTTTGGGGAGCACGGGGTCGTCTGGCGTGGCTGGTTTACAGGGCAGGAGATTGGTGGAGGGGATGAGTGGGAAGTACAGGGATGACCGTGTATCATGCTAAGGGGAAGCAGCCAACGTTTTTTGTTTGTACTTTTTGTCAAAGGAATCGATGTGGACCAGAGTGCCCCAAACACAAGTGTACAGCTGGATGGATTTTCACAAACTGAACATATCTGTTTTCCTAGTACCCAGATCAAGAAATGGGACATTAATAACCTATCAGAAGCCCTTTTTGTGCTTCCCCTAATCACTACGACTCTGCACGCCTGCCAAGTGTAATGAGCATCCTGACTTCTAACACCCTAGATGGGTTTGGCTGCGTTTTGTGCTTTATCTGCCGTGCGTACGTTTTTTATGTCTGGCCTCTTTCACTCATGTTTATAAGTGAAACATGTTGTTGCATGTAGTCATAGATTGTTGCCACTTATAAAGCATTTTAAGCCGGGGGAGTGGCATGGGCTGACCTCTGTGTTAGGGAAAAACCTCCTCTGGCAACTTCAAGGAGGGGGGAATGGAAAGACAAGAAGACCCATGGAGAAAACTAGAGAAATAATCTAAGCAAGAGAGGATGAGGACCTGCCTCAGAGTCCAGGCAGTGGGATGCAGAAGAGGTGGACAGATCAGAGCTCCGGAGAAGCAACTCAAGACGTATGTCCATTCACAATGTCCGTCAAACACACAGAACACTGTACTGAGTGCTCAGAACCCGAGCAACATTAATTGACCATGGCATTAGTTTGGAAATTGGGTGCTTTTCAAGATTTAAATGAAACAAGCTACATCCCTCTGAGAGTCTATTGTAGATGACAGAGATGAGACAGACCAAGAAGCCAACACAATGTGGGTAAACGAAGGATGTCCCATGAGACTTCAATGACCTCAAATGTTATTGGCAGAGTTTTAGCTGATTATTTTTCTCAAATATATTTTGAGTAGTGGAATTTCAGCATAAAATTGCTGTTAGTTAGGAAAACAAAACCAGGATTGAGGAGACAACAAGGGTAGGGGGGAGTTTGAGCAGAAAGTTGGCAGGAATGAGGCTGCGAGTGGGTGTGTGGGACAGACAGACGGGGGGATGGCTGGAGAAGCGTGAAGTGAGAGCTCGTTCTGCATCTGTCTTAATCTCACGCTTCTCAAACTCGGGCCTGCACATCCCTGCAAACATGCCAGGAGGAACTTGAGCCCCACCTGGTAAAATATGATACCTTTTGCTGGAGCGTCCATTTTACCCTAGGGCTGGGGAGCAAAATTCCATTTCTATGGAGACAAACAATACGGTGTATGAAGTTTTAAGATAAAACACAAGACTTGAAGAATATTTCTGGCCAAATGCTTTGGCCTTCAGCCTTAATGCCTCCCTTTCCACGAGGTGAAATTCAGAGGAAAAGTTCTGTGAAGCCTCATCTCCATCAGCCCTGACTCCATGCTCCACTCTCTGCTGCTAGGACCTCCACTGAACTCTTCTCCAGACTGCGTGGTGTTACTCATTCAACACCGTTCTTTCCTTTCTATAGTCATTCATTCCAGCCACGTTAAGTGAGGGCCTACCATGTACTAGAAACTGGGAGGCGTTTTTCTTCCATACGCTATTGCAAGCTTCAAAAAGGACTGTGCCTTTTTAAAAAAAACCATTTAGAGTCCCCTCAGCATTTGTCAAACCTTGCATATATTAGAGGCTTTGTAAATATTAATATTTGTTGACATAAAATGAAACGGGATCTTTGATAAACCTTTGTGAAAGCCCAAGGAGGAGTTAGAAGAGGAACAATAAAGGGGAGAGAAAGCGATGAGTATATGTGAACTAACAACCGTTAGGAACTAAACACATTGCTTAATCCATGAATATCTCGGACATAGACTTTATTTTACAGCCAAGGAAACTGAGACTGAGAACGAAGAAAGTAACTTGTTTAGCTACTAAGTGTCAGAGTACAGATTCAATCCCAGCTTTATCTGGTACGAAGGTACACGGAGAGTATCTGCAGAATTGTAAAATGCATTTTGACCCAGTAATTCTAGGAATTTTTTACTGCGGATATGATCGAATAAGTGCTCAAAGATACAAACACAGGGATGTTGATTTTGGTGCTGATTGCAATAGCAGCAAACTGGAAACAATCTAAATATCCTTTATTGGTGAATTGGTTAAATAAATTAAGGAACATCTATAAAGAAAGAGGCATACCTATATATAGTGACATGGAAAGCTGTTCAGGATATATTGTTAATTGAAGAAAAGCAAGTTGCAGAACAGCACGTATTTATAAAGATTCCACTTATCTTTGTGAAACAAATGTATAAATCATATGCATGCATATATAGGCACCAAAACTTCTGGAGAGCTACATACAAATTTTACCAGAGATTCCCTCTGGGGAGGTGCCTTGAGGCTCCGGTCAGGTGGGGATGAAGAGAGAGGTGTCTTTCTATTCACTTCATTTCCTCTATAAATGGTGTGAAAGTAAACTTTTAAACATGAGTATGTATTACTTTTATAATAAAAGCAAACAAGTTAATAAAATTAAGTAAACATAAAGCTTGTGCTTATTTTATTTTATTTTATTTTATTTTATTTTATTTTATTTTATTTTTGAGACAGAGTCTCACTCTGTTGTCTGGGCTAGAGTGCGGTGGTGCCATCACAGCTCAATGCAACCTCAAACTCCTGGGCTGAAGTGATTCTCCTGTCTCAGCCTCCTGAGTAAGCTGGGGTACAGATGCGAGCCACCACACCTGGCTAATTTTTTTTTTTCTATTATTTGTAGAGACGGGGTCTTGCTCTAGCTCAGGCTGGTCTCGAACTCCTGGCCTCAAGCTATCCTCCCGCATGGGCCTCCCTGAGTGCTAGAATTACAGGCGTGAGCCACTGCACCGGCCACTGTTACTTATTTTAATGCCCCTAGTCCTTATTTTAATGCACCAAGACCCCGCGGTGAAAGCCTCAGGGGCAGGAAAACTTTGGCGGGAATAGAGTTGAAAAAAACCAGAAGGAGCTAAGAGGCAAGAAAATCAAGGGAAAGGGAAAGGTGGTGTTAATGAAGTTCATGCCAAGGCCTTGATTTTTATTTATTTTTGGCTTAAACAATAGAGATTTATTGTCTCACAGTTCTGAAGGCTAGAAGTCCAAGATCAAGATGTTGGCAGGGCTGGTTTCTTCTCAGGGCTGTGAAAAAGAATCTGCTCTATGCATCAGCTTCTGATGGTTGGCTGGCAATCTTTGGCATTCTTTGGCTTGCAGATCTCTCTGCCTTCATGGTCACGTGGCATTCTCCCTGTTTTTGTGTCTGTGTCCAAATTTCCCCTTTTTATAAGGATATCAGTCATATTGGACTGGGAGCCCACCCTACTCTAGTATGAGCTCATTTTAATCTAAATGACATGTGCAATGACCCTATTTCCAAATAAGGTCCCATTCTAAGGTATGGGGGTTAGGACATCAATATATGAATTTTAAAGGTGGCAGGGGGAGGCTACAGATCAACCCATAAAGGTAGATGTAAAAATTCTTTTGTGAACTGTGTCACACACAAGGGCTTGAACTTCAAGTATTTTGGTTTGTCCATTTTAAAGATAATCAAATTTTTCTTGTGAAAACAGACTAATTTCTAAGCTTTGGTCAAAATCGTAACTTATGCAAAGGAACTCTGGGGATATTGACAAAACTGGAAGAACATATATCTTTAGCTGGCTGGAGAGCCACATGAGCCAAGCACAACCTTGAGAGATTCAGGTGAACAATTACTCAGGTAAATAAGTGGTCTCAAATGTTCTTTCATTCGCCGTCTGCTTACACTGCTTTAAGATGATGCTTTTGGCAGACTAGTGCCCTGAGATTTCAGCAGTGAACCTTCACAGTCGTGACTGGGAAGTATGATAGGACTAATGAGACTATTTAAAATAATTGTACATATGCTTGTAACAAACTATACGGGACTTAGACATTCTCTCTCTCTCTCTCTCTCTCTCTCATTCTTATTTCTTTTAAAAATTAAAAAAACATTTACTTCCTGTTCACCAGGTCTGAAAAAAATGTAAAAAATTTTAACTGTGGCAAATTACACATAACATAAAATTTGTCATTTTAACCATTTTTAAGTTTATAGGTCAGTATTAAGTATACCCACATTGTTGTGCAATCAATTTCCAGCACTTTATGTTTCAAAACTGAAACTCTTTACCTATTAAAAAACAACTCCCCATTTCCCTTTCCCCCTAGCCCCTGGCAACAACCATTGTACTTTCTATTTCTATGAATTTGGCTACTCTACATACCTCATATAAGTGGAGTCACATTATATTTGTCTTTTTGTGACTGACATTAATGTCCTCAAGATTCAGCCATGTTATAGCGTGTGTCAGAATTTCCTTTCTTTTTCAGGCTGAATAATATTGCTATATATATATATCACATTTTTATCCATCCATCCGTCAAAGGACATTTGGGTTGCTTCCACCTCTTGGCTATTTGTGAATAATGCTGCTATGAACATGGGTATACACGTATCTCTTTGAGACACTGCTTTCAATTTTGTTGGATATATACACAGAATTGGGATTGCTGAATCATATGGTAATTCTTTCTTAATTTTTGAGGCGCTACCATCCTGTTCCAAGGCTTTTAAATTGTGATATACTCACTGCTCAGTTACAAAGATAGAAAGCAAGAAGGTGACTGCTTCTCAATATATAAATCACAGAAAACCCAGGGAAGTAACCTCATCATCAGTAGAATCAAGAGGTTTTTAAAGAACTCTGTGATATCTAAAGCAAGTGTAGGAGGGTGCTTTAGGCTGTTTTCCTGAGAAGTGGAGAAGAAAAAGCAATTGCTGACTAAGCTGCGTGATGAGCTAAGTATTTTCTACTGGGAAATATTTATCTGTTGGTGCAGTTGCAAGTTCTGGGGAGTGTCCTCATTAGAAAACAGCTGATAATTCCAGGAAAACTTGGAAGAGTCACCATGGTGATACAGGGTGACCCATTTAAAGTGTAAGGCCTATTGTGAGTTGAACTTTAAAAGATGCTTGTGTAGAAGCTTCTCTTTCATTTTTCATCAGACACAGATATGAAATAAAGTAGCATTATTATCATTATGTGCATTCCTCCCGCAGCCTGATATGCTAAGGAGGACCCAACGACGCCTTCAGTCTAGTCCTGGCTTGGCTACTCCTTAGCTACCTGACTTTGAGTGGGCCATCTAACCTCTCCAGCCTCAGAGGGTTGACCTGGAGAGCCTCTGAAGTCTCTTTAGTGTGTGGATTTACTTCTATCAATGTATATAATTGTTTTGGCTCCTTTTTGTTTATTACTCATTTTCCCTGAACTTGGCTATCCAGCAAACTCACTTAATCAGATACAGTGGAGAAGGAGGAAATAAGCCAAAAGGTGCTAACAGCCAAACACGATGTCAAAGTCCATGTGCTAAAGCTCCTTTTTATTGCTTTCTTGGACCTCAGGGGCATGGGCTGAGTGAATCACACTCGTGGGTTCATGCGTCCTTTCGTCATTAGTCCAGATAAGGTCTCTCTCTGTTTAATTTTACTGTATTATTTTCTTCTCCTTCATCTCCCGTCCCCTTTTCCCATTTCCAGGTGCTGTGGCCGGTGGTATAAATGGACTATCTTATTTAATTCTAATGCCAACACTGAGGCAGACAATGTTATTATCCCCATTTTACATATGGGAAACTGATGGCAGAGAAAGAATATCAACTCAACTAGACAGATCCAGAATCTACACTCTTAAACACGACACCAACTTTGTTCAAGAAAACTTGTTTATTTTAAATTTTTATTTATTTATTTATCTCGAGACGGGGTCTTACTTTTTCACCCAAGCCACAGTGCAGTGGCATGGTCTCCCGCCCTCAGCCTCCCAAAATGCTGGGATTACAAGCATGAGCCACCATCCCCAGCCAAGAAACCTTATTTAAAATACAGCTTGTTTCTAAATTATTCTGAATTGTCTGTAGGACACCCTTCCCCCATTATTCAAAGGAAATGTTAACAGATCTATTTTGAGGCACTTTGCTTCTCCTCATGCATCTTTTGCAGGACTTTATCACCAGCGACAGTTTTGAAATACTGGGATCATAGTCTCTTTGGATTTCCTTTTCCTCTGTTCCATTTCTCTTGCAAAACTTGGAGCTATAATTGTCAGCTTGTGCCTTGACTCTATTGCTTGCTGGGAACATAATTGGAATGATATAAAACAGCATTTCTCCTCCTTAAACAGAACACCTTTCCACTCGCATTGTACTCTTCTTGTACCTCATTTATAAGAAGATGATTTTGACGGGCAGAATGCGCTACTGAAGTCACATTTCTGCCCTGGATGGGGAAGAAATGTGAACAGTGCTGGGATTTATAATAAGGATGGAGTGTGTGCCACCTTTAAGGTAAATCGAATTGATGGTTAGCTAAAGTGATGGCCATTCCTGGCAGTCTTAGCATAACTCTAATATGTGATGGGACAAGATTGCTAGGTATGTTTCAGGATTCTACCCAAATGGGAAGAAAGAACACACCAGGGTGGTCTCTCTGGGTAATGCCAAGTGTGGGAGATAGAGGTGAAACTGCTTAAAGAATCCAGAACAGGGCCACACCTTGTCCTTAGAATCATCTATTCACTATCTCCTTCCCAATTTTAAGTCCATACTATTATGTAATTTGGATATGACATCCAAAGATAATTTTCTGCTTGAAACAATTAGTCATATTTTAGGTTGGATGGCTTTGACTGAGTAAATCTTTCTTCAAGCAAGAATTCTATTCTGTTAATTGTAGAAAGGGCTTGGAGAGACATCCTTTTAAATGATGGAATCAAACCCTTTCCCTAAGAAAGGGATCCCTAAGCCTTACTAGATCTTGCACAAAAATCATGCACACCCACCCCTCCAGCAGTAAATTCGTTTAGAATCCCACCAGAACATTCTAAGGCAATTTTTATGAAGTATCTTTTATTTTGTACTTGGTTACTCTGTAACAAATGAGTCATTGGTTTTCAAAAAATTTTAAATGTATCCAGAACTTTTTTTTTTGGTTTTTGTTTTGAACAGCCACTCAGAAGCCAAAAACCAGTAACCCTAAGCTTTCCCAGCTGCTTTGCTATAAAGATGGCTTTCCTCTGTATGGATCACAGCGGTTCTTTTGACAAGAACGAACAGCTTTCAACCAGCCAAATTGCTGACCCATGTGAAAGAAGTACTGCACAAGTCTTTCTAAAATGTTGCCCAGCAAATATTTTTTAATATTTGTGTGCTACATTCCAGGAAGGCCTGGGAACAACAGTAATAAAAATGGGACTTTAGGGACAAACCCAGTTCTCCTTGTGATTATGAGGTATTCTAATCTAGAGCTCCTTTGCAAGCCTTTCCGTGTGAGTAGGAAAGCCGACGGGAGCCTCACCATAAAACTGTGGTTGGGTACAAAAAACCCCGAGGACTGGTCAAAGACAGATTCACTTGATGCCAAAATTTTTTCTATCATCCAAGAGTGGCCAACGAGACCAAGGGTGGGAGTGAGAATTCACTAGGTTTGCAACAAAGCATTGCAATAAATTAAAAAACAAACCACCTTTGTAAGAATGAAAAAGCCTTTGCTAATGCTGGCTGGTTAGAGCGCCCTCATGTGTCTCAGCACGGTAGTAACGTTTTAGGGCTTTCAAAGCACTTCCCTGCACCACCACCCTTTAACGGCGTTCTCTTCCTCCACGTTTGTTTCCAGGGTCACAAATGAAGTGCTTTCTTATTTAGGTGTTAGTTTGAATCTCCAGTGTGATTATAATTTTTATCCTAAGCTGTAAACATAAAGTATCTCATTTCCAGCGTGTACTTAGGTGCGTGCTTGATAAATGCTTGCTGAATTAGTACTCATTCAAATTTCAATTCCTGCCAAACAGTGAAAATAACCCAAATGCCCATCATCTGGTGAATAAATGAACAAATTGTGGTACATATATACAATGGAATATTACTTAGTAATAAAAAGGAAAGAGCTACTAACATACGCAGCCACAAAAGGCTGCATAGTGTAAGATTCTATTTATGTGACATTCTGGAATACAGACAGATAGCAGATCAGCCGTAGCTAAGGGGAAATAGCGGGGGATTGGTTGCAAAGGGCTACCACGGAACTTCTGGGGGATATGGAAATGATTTGAAGTTGGTTACTTGACTATATACATTAGTCAAAACTCACCAAACTGGCATTGGTAGTATGATGGTGAGTATAGCTGCCTTCTAAAACTCATTGAATTGTACACTCCAAAAGGGTGAAATTTACTGTATATAAATTATACCTCAATAAGTCTCATAAAAAAATTTCAATTCCTTAAAAATCTTCATGGATTTCTTCCAAAGTACCAAGCCCCAACCACTCTGGGTTGGCTTCCTTTTCTTTGCCTATCTGAAAAAGACACCACCATGAACTCTTGCGAGAGTCTGCAAGTTCTGGCCCAATTCAACGTCCCAATGGGGCCAGATTGCATTCTGAACAGTCGGCTCCCTGTCTTTGCCATTGTGCCGGAGACTGTGTGTGCAGTGACACAGTCTCTGTAGCATTTGTGTAGTGAAAAGGAAAACATCAAAATTCCAGGCCAGTGCTAGCCGTGCCACCAACAAGCATGAGACCCTTGAGGGGAAATTAGATCTGGACCCTGAAGGCAAATTCATACTGTCAGTTTGCTGGCTCCCCTTCCTGAAAGACAACAACCATTTGTTCCTGGGCAGAAGCACAAACCATCTATTAGCCACTTGACTGAATGTTCCTGCCCTAGGCAGTGCCCAGTGTCTGATTCTGGAAAACAGCTTTGGTTCCTGCGGCTCCCAAGATGTTCCACCCACCCTCATTCCTGATGGTGACCTATAAATGTTGATCCAGGCCAGTGGTTCTTAAATTTCACTGGGCTCAAGAATCACCTTAGGAGTGTATTTTCTAAGTGTCAATTCCCAGTCTTCACTTGCACTCTGAGACTCTAGCATAATAGGTCTTGGAGTTATCCCTGCAATCTGCATTTTTAAGAAGCACTTTGGGTGATTCTGATGCAGAAAGTCTAACAACCACACTTTAAAATATGATGATCTAAGGCCAACAGAAACTCATATACTGTATAGGCTTTTGTTCTCACTTGAAAAAGTTGAAAAATGTATTCATTGGGAATATCTGACCCATCCAGTGGTTGAGTAGCACAGTGATTAAGAGTGGGGCTCTGGAGTGGGGTTCCTGGTTTCAAAGCCTACCTATACCTCTTATTATCCCTGAGGCCTTAGGTCACTTAATCTCTCCACAGCATGTGTGTAAGAGAAGGTAAGATCAAATGAGCTAATACTTTTAAAGCACTCAGAGTAAGTGCCAGTAAGCATTAGATAAACATCATTATCATTTTGTCCAGATCAATAAAGACTGAAGGGAATATTGTAAACCATGAACAAAGAAATTTACTTCAAAGAGCTTTTCATTTAAAGCTTGGACATCTCCAAATACTTCAGATGGTAGAGAGAAATATAACTACTTTATGTAGGCCAAGTTTCCTACATTCCAAATTCCTTTGTCGTGTTTTATGTATTAAAAATATAAGCTGAAAAAATACATAAGCTGAACTTAGCAGTACTCTTTTTCTTTGATTAAGGAGCTTATGACAACACATGTATATTAGCCTGCACATCTTTATAAGTTATCCATAATCTTTGGTGACTCTTAAAGATGCAAATCAGAATCATGTGTAGAGCTTTTGGAAAGGACAAATTTTGACTCAGTAGAGATTGGGGTGGGCCCCAAGGAATCTGAATTTCTCAAAAGTTCCCTGCATAATTTGGCTGTACACTCCAGGTAGAGAACTACTGTTACAGGTGAAAGCTTGGATAATGTACCTTGTTTTAAAACTTAAGGAATGGAGACCAAACATGTTAAATACTCTGCCGAGGTCATTCAGTAAATCATTTTCAAAGGCAGGAGTTGGATTTTTGTCAGTAATTCCAAGGTCAATATACTTTCCCTTATGGCTTACACTGTATAAGCTACTTGTATAGGGTGGGATAAGCAGAGTAAATTTTCATCCCCTCGTTTTCTTATGAAATAATACTCTGATCTGAATATGTAGGAACTGTAGAACTGCTGATCTGGGATTCTGAATTCCTTTCAGATTCCACCTTTTACCTTCTCAGTCATATATGCCCATTTACTGATTATCCCCATTAAATCCCTGGAAGTATAAAGGAGACAGCTCATGAGGAGCCTGGGTCAAATCCCTAAGGGAAATATGATCATGTGCTTAAGGACTAGTTCTTCCTCTCCATTCTTAGAGCATAAGAACCTCCAAGGACCACCAATTCATCCTGAACAAATCCAAGATAAACTGGCATATAAAGCTAGGAAAATAAGGATCTCATAAGATCATGAAGCAAAGAATAGTATCCTGTAAATCATTGACTCACAAATCACTGGGACGTGAATCACGCACATATCCAAAAGGTTATTCTAGTGGCTGAAGGCAGTGTCATTTTGGTGGCCTTTACTCTGGGTTGAGATTTTTGTGGATTTCCTTTTCATCTTGGGAAATATGTGTAACCTATGAAGTCCCTCAGAAACCATTTTCCTTAATGTATTATCAGAGAAGCAAATCTGTTAAATTAAAATCTGCCATGGGCAGGAGGGTGGCCACCAATCAAGTGAAATCATTCTGCTGAACTTGAGCCAGGGAACCACATTGGGACAGTATCATTTTGCATGCAAAATGGCCTGGCAGGCTGGAATCCCTGCCTGTAGACCTTCACACATCACCAATCTCTAGCTAATAAAACAGACCCCATTATTTAGTTACTTCTTGGCACCCACTGGCTGCTTTCCTTTCAGATTTTCTGTTGCCCATATTTCAATATCCTGCTTTGGCATTCTCCTCCTGCTTTTGTTAAAATACTGTTTCTTTTTTTTTTAAAAGATCCCTTTTAATCAGATAGCTCCTGCTGGCATGAGCTGTCAGAGGTATTCATTTCAGTGGACTCTGGCCTTATGCTGCATTACCTTGGCAACAAGATTTAGAGGCAAAGCCCTGGCCTTGAACTTGTCAGAGTTTCCAACGTCGTGAACTCAGCACATATTACTCTCTAGCATATCAAGTTGTCATGCCAACCGCTAACAATAAAATCCATCTCTCTCTTCTAGGGTTTTAATTCAATAACTTTTCAAATTGGTTCCTTCTGTAATTCAATTGGTCTGGAAATGTAATATATGAATGTGTGTGTATGTGTGTGTGTACATGCACGTGTGTGTTTAACCAGTCACTAATGGCCTTCCACTAAATGAGTGAAGATTGGAAATTCAATTTAGGTCATAAGTTCGTCAAAAGGCAGAGAAAACCAATGCTAGATCTAACAAAAGGAGCCTGAAATTTTGGAAATCCTAGCAAAGAGGTAACTGAACAAAGTCTCAAGAGCTGACTCCTGCCCTCAGATATACGCACACGACTTCCGTTGGCACAGTTGCACAGCACATTTGATACCCAGAGTAGCTGTTCCCCCATACATATTTAGAACTCCTTTAGTTAGTTTCTGAATACACAACCAACTTCAATTTCTTAAAAGCACTCCTATTTTTATACTTACATTTCATTTTCCTCTAAACCAGAAAGCTCTGTAGTAACCTGTCCCTTTAGAAAGTCTCTTAATCCTCTAAGGACACTCACCCCCAGATTGCATGGAGTGTAGGGGCTAGAAGTAAGCAGGGGTCAGAGTTTCTCAAACTTACTTGTTTCAATATCTCCTTACCCTGGTGCCAACTGTACAATTATTTGCTTATTGTTTTTCTTTTTTAATTGACTTATTTCAATAAATTTAAAGGAAAAACTTCATATCATGGGTCTGATACTCTGCTCTTTTAGATCCTCTGTCCCTGGGGGTATGGTTCTTTCTCAGTTTTCAATAACTCACACATATATGGTTGAAAATATGCTCAGTGATGACCACCAAAAATAACTTTTGTGTACTAACTTAAATCTTCACCATTACCACAGCAACCCTTTGAGGCAGGTAATTATTTTTATTATCCCAATTTCACAGAGGAAGAAATAAAGACACAGAGAAGTTAGGCAGCACATCTGCAGTCCCACAGCTAGTACAAGTAAGGACTGAAGTTTGAACCCAGCAGTCTGGTTCCAGAGCCTCAACTCCACATATTGCTTTATGGGGTTCTAGCTGATTATGTGAGTCTGTCTGCAAAGTTTCATGTAGGAAGTGTTGATTACCTAAAACAGCAAACTTCTTGAAGGCAGAGACCATATCTATTACTTCTACCTCCCTGTGAGTACCCAGTTGAATGCCTTTCACATAACAGTTGCTCAGAAATACGGTTTGGTTGTTAAAGAGTGATCTGGGAGAATCCTAGAATATCAAATCAAGACCACTTTGAAAATCTAGCTTTTGTAAAAGTTGGAACAATAGGGGCTATCCTCACCTCCAAACCACACATATATAAGATCTTGTGGAGAGCAAACTGTTTGAGAACAAAGGCCATGTTTTGTGGTGGGAAGGCTATTCTCTGTTGGCCTCCACCAGAGACAATTTCCACCCTTCCCCACTGAGATGTCCACCCTGGGTGCCTGACCTTTACTGACTACACCACCTAGGCTTTCTTGCCCTCTAGCTTTGGATTGGGTTGGGAAGACCTGGCTGGAGAATGAAAGAAAGGTTAGGGTATTTATTCCCCTGGCTTGCTACTTGCCGAGGCACAGTTTGGTAAAGGCTGCATCCCTCTACCAAAGACCATTGGTTCTATTGCACCAGTCTCTCCTACAGCTGCAGCTCTTGGTGGGATGGTAACAACTTCCTGCTGGTACTAGTTCCAGGGTACTTCATCATTCTTTATTGGTGTCGTCCTATAACTCTGAGAGAATTTTTATTAATAGACTTTTCAATACATATATCATCTGTTCCCCGACAGAATCCTGGCTCTTCACACTTGTCATCTGGCCCAGTGCTTCTCAAACGTTCATGTCCATGAGAATCACCTATAGATCTTGTTAATATGCAGATTCCCATTCAGAGGACTCTGGGAGGGCCTGGGATACTGAATATCCAACAAGCTCCCAGGTAAATGGATGCTTCACAAGTCACACTTTCAGTAGCACAAATCTAATAGATGGTCTGTAGTTGCCACTTGATAGGTATTTTAAATTGAATAAAAGAAGCACTAAATGAATGACTTGATGCAACACTGCATTCCATACTGGGGAAGGAAGCCACACTCTTGACACGTCTATCTTGTAGTAACTTACCCCTGAGGTCCCAGCAGGGCTGCAGCAGACCCACCTGGTCATACCATGCAGTTCACAGTCAGCTGGACACCTTTATCTCTGTCTTTCTCATTGCCACGGATGGCCTGGTGACTCTTATCATCTCTGGTTAATACTGTTTATTAAAAACGGCAACTACCACATCTAGCTTCCTAGAATTGAATTCGCACACATAAATGTTTTTTTCTTCAGAGATGAAAGTAAAACTGATTTATTTTCAACATCTATTCCCCCTCAGGGACAATCCTTGCTGAGTGAAAGATGGTAGAAAAATTCATGGTTTGCCAAATAGTAAGTCTTATTTGCTCAGATTCTGTAGAGTCTTGTACAAACAGGCTCTATGTGCAAAAGCAAAGTTAAGCTTCAAGAGATCATTCAAAACAAGACCCCCAGTTCATGGCAAACTACACCTAACTGTGCTTGTAAACAGATCAAGCTGTCAGGAGATCTGAATTTCATTTACATCCAGCTGAGCAACACGCACTTTTTGAACACCTACTAAGTGCCAGATACTGCATCTTTTTGTAGGACATGATTATGTACAAAGTAAAATCTTATTAATTTCAAATCCAAATAAATTGAATCTTGTGATAATTCAGGCAGATGCTAACTCATGTTTGACTATTTCACTAACCATGCAAAAAGGATTTACTATGCCAATTAATAGTCAACAAGTTTGCAAAAAACTACTTAAGAGAGTAAATTATTTTCAAGACCTCTCAAACATTTAAGAAAGGTACATTTAGGTTTTGACAATGGAGACACTAATTGATTGATTAATAATGTTGATTGTTGTGCTAATTAAAAAGCATTCTTCTAAATGCAATGTGATATCCTAGA
This sequence comes from Daubentonia madagascariensis, assembly GCA_023783475.1. Lineage (NCBI taxonomy): Eukaryota > Metazoa > Chordata > Mammalia > Primates > Daubentoniidae > Daubentonia > Daubentonia madagascariensis. The sequence continues at coordinate 17,243,744 of JAKFHU010002573.1, read as the reverse complement.
TCTAGACTGCATCCTGGAACAGGAAACTGAAATCTGAATTAAGTGTTGTGGTTAGTTAATAGTAATGTACCAAAGTTGGCTTCTTAGTTTTGGCAAATGGACCATGGTAATGTTAAGACATTAACATTCAAAAAATCTGGGTGAAGGGTATATAGGAACTCTCTGGACTATCTTTGCAACTTTTCTGTAGATGTAAAATTATTCCAAAATTTAAATGTTTATTTAAAAAATGCTTGCACATTCATAAAGTCTGATTCTCCAAGAACCCCTAGTAACAATAGAAACTATGTATTGAAAGATACGCTGGTTGGCACAATGCCAAGTGCCCCATACATGTGTTTGCAACAACGTGATATAGTAGGTATGATTATTATCTTCATTTTACAGATAAGGAAACTTTGGCTCAGAGTGATAAAGCAACTTGCCCAAAGACACACAGATAATCATTGATAGAGTCAGGATGTGACAAGGTCTGTCTAATCCTGAAGCCTGGGCTTTCACCAATTCCACAACTACACTGTCTTGCCTCTCCTAGCTTGAGTTTCTCTCTGTAAAAAAAGAGTTATCACTTATGCAGATTAGCACTCATTTTTCATATGAATTGGTGAAATTCATGAACCCAATTATTTGCACTGCACCTTTAAGTAAACCAGAGCATTCTTTTGAAAGTAACAGACTTTAATAGAGGGTCAAATCCTCCACCTTTCTGCTTTGTTAAATTGGGCCTAGTTTTCCTGAAAGAGCAGGCAGAGAGGAGGGGCCGGGAGGGGCCTCCCTTCCCAGGAGCTTGGAATGCTCTGGCTTAAGTAACTGGACCCTTTTCCCTTGGATCCTGTCTTCTTTTGCCTGTCATGAGTTCACCTTGGGGTGTTGGGCCCGATGCCCAGGATTCTCCCAGCATTTTCCAGTTGGGCTTTGGCCGTGGTTGGCTTATTCAGAAATGGAAAAATGTAGCGTGCTACAGCATGGTGCGTGGTTCAGGGTCAAGAAAGCCAACTCTAGATGCAGAAGGAGAACTGGCTCCCTTAAGTGGAGAGGTCCTAGAATGTTCTCTGTCCCCAAATATCATTCCCGCTGGTCCAGCAAAGTGCCTGCAATCACCTAATTCGTGTTAAATGCAGCATACTATTTATCATGGGCTCACACTCTGCTCACAGCTCCTTGAGGTTTTCCTCAGATACACCCCTTAGCACATTCCAGCCCAGCTGGGGTTTGACTTGGTTTAATCCATCATTCATTCATTTGTGAAGGGACAAAAATTACTCCACAGTGGGATTTCTACCCTTACCTCCCTCTTGACAGCCAAAGAGGATTGGGTATTTGTGAATCGTTTCTGCCCTCTGAGAAGGATTCTGTCTGCCAGACTAATAATGGTTCTTTGGGCTTTCTTGAGACAGGGGGACGTGGCGAGAGGAGGAAGAGGTGCGTCACCTAGAGAGAAGGCGTTTTTGGAGAAGAAGGGGGAGCACAGTTTTAGAGAGAGAAGTGCGGGAATAGTGACAATATGAACGAAGTTCATGAGAAAAAAGTGGGGCTTAAAGAAATATCACTCAACATCGTATATATTCTCTCCATGGTGTTCAGAAAATGCAGACAAAGGACCAAAAAGAATCTTCTTTTTGGTTGCCAGACAGTATTTTCTTGACTGAGAACCCCCGCCTGCTCTGAGGCTGGAGCCCCAAGCACACAGCTTCAACAATGCACATATTCAGCACCAGCCTCCTCCCCTCCTCTGCGCCACCAGGCCGCCTCTCCTGCCAGCGCTGATCTCTGCCCACAGGGCTCCCCTGAGATCTGTGGCTGCGTCTTCACCCGTCTTTCGACTGCCAAAGTCAATGAACACTTCCAGTCCTGATCTGATGTACCCTCTCTGCAGCATTTGTCTGTTGCCAACTCTTCCGTAGCTGCGTCCCATGTACTGATAATTCTTCAGGTGTAAGGTTCCGGGTGCTTTCTATTTATGATTTATTTAATCCTTACAACTTCAGGAGAGAGGTTTTTATTTCCCATCCCACTCTCAGTTTTGCTAAATGAGGAAATTGGCTCAGAGAAATCAGCAATTTATCTGAATTGTTAGAGCTAGAAAATAACAAGGGGGATCAAAGCCCAGACCTATTTGATACTGAAACTCATTTATTGTTATTATTTAATAAATCATTATTATTAAATTATTATTATTATTTATTAGTATTATGCTCAGTGGCTTCAGCTTTCAGATTTCATGGACTGGAAAAAAGTTAAAAACCTTTTTGGGACTCCAGTATGGGGCTGCCAAATATGCATATATGTGTGTGATATTGTGTGTGTGTGTGTATGTGTGTGTATAGTCTTTGGGGCATTTAAAAAATGCTTGACTACAATATATCATGGCTATCATTTAATTAAAAAAAAAGATTCCCCAGATGAACTGATATGGAAGTATCTCCATAATATATTGTTAAGCAAGATGCTACCTGCTGTGTTACAAACGAGTTTCTGCAAATGTATCTGCTTGTATATGCACAGAGCATTTCTTGAAGAACAAGTAATAGTTCTGGGTTTGGGAATTGGAACTCTGGGGTGGAAGGGAGACGTCCCACATAGTCAAGGTAGGAGGCTTTCGTACATTCTAAATTTTGTGCAAGGGGTATCATATATTCATTATTCAAAAATAAATAAGTAAATAAATTGAAAATAAATCTCTAAAAGAAAACATTTTAATGCCTCAAGAAAGACATGGCTAGTATAATCACAAAATAACTTGAGTAAATTAACTTTACCCTTATTTTTCTCTTTTTGACATGACTTGGTGAAAACCTAGTTAGGGTCTGATTGTAGCCTGCAGGCTGAGCCCACGTTATGCCAAATTCTCACTAACCACCCCCTGGGAATAGATGGAGGTGGTGTCCTAAAGTATGCCTGTGCCCACAAACAAGGGCATCTCTTTTAGTGGTCCCTTCTAGGTGCCCAAAACTCAAAACAATTTTCCTGGCATTAAAGCATAAGTAGGAGAGTTGGACCGGGCTGGAGTCAGTGGCCTAAGATTAGGAGCCTGGATTTGAGCAATTCTCATTCTGATGCAAGTTCCTGAACTTGACTGCACTTCAGAATCGCCTGGGTAGTTTGTTAGAATAGCACTTTCCTAGAGACTGTGTCAAAATCTGCATTTTGAACAAGTGTCCTCGGCATTCTGATGCACCAGGGCCCACTGTTTAAGAAACATGAATAGCCCCAACTGTGTATTCTAATGGACTGAGGATGATGACCAAGTTTTAATACTAATCTGAGCATTTCCTGAAAAACAAAAAAAAGAAGGGGGACCTTCAGATCAGTGACAGTCAAAAGTCAAACAGACTATTTCCCCTCCCCCGCCAAGCCAGAGGTCAAACAGGATGTGTCTCAGATGGAGTCCGCTGATGCAAACAGGATCTGGAGAGAAATAGCAATTTTTCCTTTTCACTCTGAACCTCAGTCCGACTAGTTCCGGAAACAGTCCTGATTAGAGCATAATTGATTTGGACTCGGCAAGCAGAGCAGCCAGGCCTGCACCGACTTCCCGTGCTGAGCAAGCTGTGCAGTATCATCTGACTCTTTACTGCATTGAAAACAATATGATATGACATGTGCTGGTTTTCTAACAACGTTTGCAAACTAAGTAAGATCATATAGTCGGTGACTGTGCCCACCGTACTTTAGAGAAACAGCAGGACATTTCTACCCAGCCCCCAATGACAGCAAACAAACTAAAGGCATTTTAGTTGCATAAATACTCTTTAGTCACACAAAATTCGGGGTCTTTTGCTGGTCAGGAAATGATCACGTATTACTTTCAAAGCTGAATCACTCATTCCAGTTTAAACAAGGATTCTAAACAGTTTGCTTTTTTGTTTTTCTCCATAGCACACATCATAGAGTGACTATGATTCAAATTTAGCAGGGATTGAAAAGACAAACCAAATAAACAAAAAAACCCCCATCATACCAGAAGGCTGGGAGGAAATGAATTGAGTTAGAGAATTCCAGCAGGGACTTTTTGGTCAGCACGCTAGACTCCTTACTTTCAAGTAGTTGTTTCCTCTTTTTGCCCCAGTCTGTGTCAAGATCCCACTGAACTGCAAATGGGCCACCAGCCAACCAAGTAAAAACTGCTACTCTGAAGCATCTCTTAGATCCACACCATAAATTCTCCTCCCTGAATTTACTGATTACAAAGATTAGATCTATACAACCCAGTTATCCGGAGAATCGAGAATACCAATTGCACTACACACATATTATATGTGAATTTACAGGAAAGCATAGATATTCTGTCATGAAATATTCAGATGGGTAAGATGTTTATTCCTTATCTCCAAATGGCTTAATTTGGCTTGTTTTCCATTTCATTGTGTTCTATGTAGACCTGAAACCGGTATCTTTTATGCTTAAAAAATAATAGATATTCTATTAGATCCCACTTTGTTTCTTTATGATACAAAATAAATGCATCTTTGACCACTTTTATTTAAACCTTTGTATTATGGAAAATTTCAAGCATTATATATAAAAGTAGAGAGAATAATATAATGATCTCCAAGCTTAAAATTATTAATTTATGGCCATTCCCCAGCCTCCATTCCCAGATTATTTTGAAGTAAATGCACAACATCATATCATTTCATCTGTAAATGTTTAATATGTAGCTCTAAAAGATAAAGATTCTTTTAAAAATATAAACACAATGTAATTATCGTACTTAAACAAGTAACATGACTTCGTTGGTATCAACTAGCATCCAGTCATCTACTGATTTTTAGGCAGAAATCTCACAGAAAGGCATGCTGATGAAAATCTAACAATTCCTGCATTGCTACAGGAACTGTGTGATATCTCCCCCACCACCAAACCCCCTCAAAGGCAGGGATGCTTAAGAATCAGATGTACAAAAGTTCTTTAAAGGACTTGAGACTGAACTCACGTGTCAAAACCTCCCCGGCTGCGGAGACCAGGTTGGATTCTCCACACTGTTGACTTTGGTCTGGATGTTTATCCATTCATTTTTCAGACCTCCAGTCGCTTGTTTATCTTGGACATCCCTTTCCAGCCCGAGACTTCCCACACCCTGCCATCTGGCACCCTCTCTGGTTTCATTCCCACAGACCCAGCTCGAAGCAGAAACCTCAGCGGAAACTCAGATCCAGCAAAAGGTCCGGAGCACTGGGCCCATGCTTCTGTACCCAGGTCCTCCTGCAGGAGATAAGGGGGCAAAGGAACGTTTGGAGAGGATCCTCAAGGTTCATTACCAAAAGAATGCAACTTCCTTTTTTGTCAATCAATAGATTAGTAGTCAATAAATATCTCAGTGCCTTGATGAATGTCATCTTGTGATAAGCTTAGAAATGAGGTGCAATGACAGATATCAAGGGTCAGAACTATACCCGGTGTTTTCTTTTTTTAAAAAAAATCATGTCACTGAATATTCAACTTATGTCCTTAGACTTGTAAATTTCTCTAGTCAAGACAGCAAATTTTTTAGCTATGAGGACTTGAGGTTTATTTAGGTTAACAGAGCATTTTGATGGTAAAGAAGGTTTTGAATTTCATGCAAACTGAAGCAGCTAGGTAAGTCTACCCACCATATCCTAAAAATGTCTCCCACTTTCTTGCTGTCCTGGGAATCTCCTCTGACTTGTCAACCTTACCAGTCCTTGAAGGCTGTCAAGGACCACTCAAGCCAAAGAGCTCCTCTTTCTAAGTTCCACAAGAACAACACCATCTCCACCACCACCACCACTACCACAATGTCTACCATTTCCTGAGAACTTACCATGTGCTGGGCATTGTGCTATGCCCTTAGTGTACTATCTTATTTAATCTTCGCCACAGCTCCAGGAGGAAAGAGCTATTAGCATCATCATTCTATAAGTGAGGAGAATAAGGAGAGATTAGGCAAACACCCAAGGTCATAGGAACAGTAAATGACAGTGCTAGGCTATGTGGCTCAGAGTGCCTCCCCTATCTTGAAAGTACCTTGCCTTAAAAAAGTCATATTCTAGCTTGCGTTGTCAGTGACATGCTTACATATACATTTTTGTACCCTTTCCTTGACATAGGCGATGTAAAGTATTTAGCAGAGTATCCGGCAGCTGTAAGTACTTGGTATTAGGTAAATGTCGGTCATTATTGTTGTTGTTACTGTTATCAGTAATTATCTAGGGTGTGGCCTCGAATAGTCTCACCTCCATGTCGGGTGCTGTTGCAGATGCAGAAGCATGAGAATCTGGCCTTACTGCTGCCAGATTTAGTGAATAAAAATAGGGGATGCAATACTTGAGACATACTTACCTTGAAGAGTTTTTTGTTGTTTATCTGAAACTCATATTTAACTGGGCATCCTGTATTTTATCTGGCAACCCTAGTTGAGGGTCTTAACAGCAATCTATAGAGAAGAGCACAGCACTATGGAGGAAGAACAATGTTCCCTGCTAAGCCATATGGTGCTAATTAGCCATGTTGCAGGAGTTTGGAGAAGGGAGGGCACAATGTGTGCTGGGCAAGGAGAGGGGGCTTCACAGAGGAGGTGGGGTTTCCCAATCTGGCAGAATGGGAGTTTTAAAGGCTTCTAAGCTATAGAAAGGATTAATGGAAATAGCAATAAACCAAACGACTTTAAAAATGTGCTTATTACAGAAATGAATTCATAGGAATAGAGCTGAAAGAAAGGGATGATACCCCTCTAAGTTGGTTTTGAAAGTGCATAAAACAGTAAGTCATCCATGACATTAACCCAGATTGGCCCAAGCAACACAGTTCCTGCAAGCGTAGAGGCTTCTGTGTTCCTGGTCTCCTGTTAGGGGAAGTGAAGTAAGTACAGATCTGACTTCTGAGACCCACCAGGCCCCAGACAGAAGCAGTCGAGGTGTGCTGAGGAATAGGACAAGACTGAGCTTTGCTGAAGAAAAAAAAATGGAGCAGAACTGCTGTCTCAGAGAGACGCTCCCTCTCAAGTGAAGGGGCTGAACTGGTTCTCCTGTGTGCTGTGAAGTCAGAGGGATCTGCACGACGAGTTCCACAGGGCAGAGCAGTCATTCAGTGCCTTTGTGTGCCAGGCACTGTAAAACATGATGTAATTTAATTTTTATAATATTCCTACTTTATATTGTTGTCTTCATTTTACAAAAGAGGAAATAGAGGTTCAGAGAATATAGGTCATTCACTGCAGGTCATCTAGCTAGCAAGTGGCAGAGTCAGGATTCAAATTTAGGTCTGCCAGATTTCAAATCCTGTTCCTTTTCTCCTCCACCACCCTGATATGAGTCAGTTTTCTGCCAGTTACCTTTAAGGAAACACTCCTGTTGTCCTCCACTTAAGGGACAAGGACTATGTTCTCATTCATGGTGACAGCTTTTTTCTGACTTAGATAGGTAACCTGGGTACTAGTCAAGTCTTCATTCCTGTCCTGGTGTGCACCTCTGGATCCCTCGGGCATCTTTTGGAAGAGTGCCAGATGAGTCCTCAGCACCTCCAAAACCCCGTCACAGGCTCCAGTCTAGGTTAGTGACTCTCTGGCCCCATTTCCCCCTAGGCCATCTGTATTTGGTGTCTCCACCAAAGAAAGGAGGGGAATAAAAATGCACCTAATTGAAAGAAATTTCCAGGTGCAGGGAACAAAATCCAGGCAGATTACAGGTCAGGGCAGGCTAGCCACTAGTTTTTGCAGAAATCTAGAAGAAGCCCACTTACGTTACGGTGTAGAGGGAAAGACACTTCAAGTTGTCAAGAGCAAAATGTTGACGTTGAAGGGCTAGGAAAACAATCTATCTAATTTATTGGAACATGTTTTTCTAGCAGCTTTGGGTTAGAGCTGTGATTGCCTCCTGCAGGGATTTGTGACCTCATCCTTCCTCCTCCACCCTCCCTGACTGTAACTATAGGGTTTTCCCGTTATAACCCAACATATGGTTTGCAGCAGGAAGTGCGAAATCCCAGGAATGAGCAGAGGCTCCGATTTCAGCTGCTAGAGAGACTCAGGTGAGCTGCAAGGCATGGCCTTTGTTTCATATAAAAACAGAGTTGAAAAGAGAGTGTTTAGTGACCCCTTGGTTTGGAATGAGGTAATTAATTCTCCAGAAACTTCCACCAGTTTCCTGGGCAACAAAATGAACGTGTTGTTGCTAGAAAAACTGGGAATAATAAATTAGTTAAAATGACAGATTTTCTTTTTTAAAAAAGAGAGATTTCTTCCTTACCAACCCAAATATAAAACAAAACAAAACAAAAATAATTCCAGACGACACACACACAGACTTAACTCTCTCTCTTTTTCCTTTGACTCACCCTTGCTCTTTTAAAAAATTTTAAGTTTAGTGCTGTGTAAGCATTATTATGCTTGGGAAGATAAGAAAAGAGAAAGGTGGATCAAATCTCACGCATAATTGTATACAGAACAAGAAAGTTTCTGGGTATTTTTCAGGCCAAATAGTCTCACTCTGAGTGGGGTGATGGTAGGGTCAGCATACAGTATCAGAATTCTTAGGTTGTCAGAGGGAGGGAACCAGTATGAGATTTTGTTTATCAAAAAGCACTGAGTTCCTTCTGAGGACGTGAGGAGAAAAAAAAAATTAAATAGTTTTTTTTAAAGAAAGCATTGGGGATTCAAAAAAAAAAAAAAAAACAACAAAGAAGGAGATACTGGCTTAGGTTGCCTTAGCTTTTTTTCCATTTCAAAACCAACTAAGTAAAGTTTTGCTTTTTAATGGTCAATTTAAGAACTAGGTAAATGGCGAGGTCTTCTCAACCATCCTACTTACAGCACTTTCTGAACTCCAGGTTGAAATCAAAGCCTACTTTTTTCCCTTCCCCTCTCACTGGGGAAGTTGGGAATTTCTCAACGTGTAGCCTGAGAACTTAGACTCCAGAACCAAACTGCCTGGGTTTACCCTGGCTCTCTTACCTTCCATTTCTCATCAAATTTAAGATGCCATTGACTGTAAGATGCATCATTATTTTCAGCATCACTAAGACAGAAAAATGCTGCCCATTAAATTATGACTAAATGCTAATATGTCATCAATGATAGGACACATCCTAATTTCAATGATGTTAAAATGTGACAAAAATTTATCTTATAATTGATGAACTATGGTACTTGTTTAGGAAATTTAATCTTTTTCTAACTTAACCTATGTTTCATTCTCTAACTCAACCTATGTTAAAAAAATGAGAATATTAATGGTATCTGCCTCATAGGGTTGTTGTGAGGATTCAATGAGTCGGTTCATGTAAAATGCTCAGAACATTCCTTGGCACATAATAAGTGTTCTATTAGCTATTGTTATTATTCGCTAAATACCACTCAAATTGACAAATACTTGCTCAATTGAAGTGTGGAGGTTTTCCTGGTTGTCATTCTGTTAGGGAAAAAACCCCCAGCACACTAACACCCACACATTTCAAACCATGATTTTAAAGAAATAAAAGCAGGCCAAATTGGGAGAATGGTAACAGATCCTTTCTCTCTGCCTTGGTCTCTGGGTGATTTCTCCAAGTACACCCTGGTTCCCACAGAAAAGTGCCTGGCTTGTCTGGTAATTGTCCTGTTGTGGGAAGAGTTTTTGTATTCGTGATGCTTTTGTGGATTATTTTTGCCAAGTTTTTTGTTGCTCTAAGCACTTCCTGGAGCCACCCCAGCCATAGGAGGATTCTGACCTCAGAGGGATGCCAGGCAGGGTTTGATGCAAACATTCCATGCTGTGCATGGGCCAGATGGTTCCACACAGCAAACACTGTTATTTCATTCACAAAAAGTCAAAAACAAGCTGATTTCGCCATTTTAGGCCTAACGGACAGAAAAGTGAACAGCCCTATCTTGATATGCAGGCCCATCTTGACGTAACTCAGCTTTGCAAACAGATGAACATAGGTGCAAATGAGAATCCCCAGAGGAGTTGCTGGTTGGATGTAGATGGCTCAGAAATAAAACGCATAAGGGCAAGGCTCCAAGTCCACATATGTTTCCCAGTTTCTTGGAAACTTTTGCATTTTGTTGTTGTCCTTAGCCTTCTGCTATCCCTAACTTCCTCCCGAGGTTATTGAAGAAATAGATATTTGGATGATTAGAATGTGATCTAGCTGGCACAAATTTAAAGGCACATGGCTGTTTTTATACTCAACCAAGTTTGATCAAAAAAGAAACTGTGTGGGACTTGGCACACTGCGACTTAGGATGTCTAGATCTGGAGTTTGAAAAAGCACAGGACTGGGGTTTAGGACACCTGAGTTCTAGCCTCTGTTTTGGGTGACCCAGGTGTCACTTTTCACCATTGTCTGGTTCTTAGATTCTTAGCCGTAAATCTCTATGAGTGAGGAACTTTGTGAATATCTGGTTCTGCTGGGCATCTTTGAACACCCCATGATGGTTAATCTTGTGTGTCAGCTGTCTAGGCTATTGTTTGGTCAGACATTAGTCTAGATGTCGCTGTGAAGGTATTTTGTAGACGTGGTTAACCTGCAATCAGTTCACTTTAAGTAAAGTGGATTACCCTCCATAATGTGGGTGAGCCTCATCCAATCACTTGAAGGCCTGAAGAACAATGACTGAGGTTTCCTGGAGAAGAAGTAATTCTGCCTCAAGACTGTAATATAGAAACCCTGCCTGCATTGAAATCCTGTTGGCCAGCTCTACAAATTTCAGACTCAAGCCTGTGACACCAGCTCTCATTTGAATTTCCAGTCTGCTAGCATGCCCTATGGATTTTAGACTTGCCAGCCCCCACAATCACATGAGCTAATTTTTAGAAATAAATCTCTTTTTTTCTCCCTGCTAGAACCATTTACTCTGGCTCACCTTGCACTTGACCTCCCTACCTGACTTTCTCAGCTCTGGCTTCTTTTTCTGCTCTTGTCTCGCCCCTCAGCTCTACCTTTCTAGCTTTGACCTTGTGCTTTTCTCCTAGATGACCAAGATTTAAACTTTCTTTTTGGCCCCAGGTAATGTTTATTTCCTTGAATAAAACTTTCTTTGATCTGTTTCCAATCCTGAGATCTCACAGATTGACCCAGAGGGACCTGGACAGGTATGACAGAGCTCGGCTTGGTACAGGCATGAATGCCACATGCTCATGGCCTCCAGGGCTTCTGCTTTTTTGTGCTTCAGTGGCTTACAGCATTCTTGTCCTACATACTTCTGCTCAGAAACCACATTCTTTACACTGTGTTCTCATACTTTTACAAAGGGTTAAAAAGCAGTGGGACTCATTTCCATCTCCTGGGTGTTGAATTTCTTATTCATGTCACAAGAGACATGTGGTTACAAGAGGACACGTTTGTTAATTAAAAGGGAGTGTGTATAATCACCTTGCATTTATTTGCAAGGGTGATTTTTAAAAGTATAGGGGTGTGTGTGTGTATAAAGTTATTTCACAGCAAATGTTTGCAAAGCTCTTGGAGATCAATGGAAAGAGGTTGCTTGGCCCATGCCAAGAATTATTAGAAATACAGGCTTTGCTGTTGTTGGCCCTACTGTAGAAGACTCTTATCATATAACAAGTGCTTGCCTTTATAAGGGGCACCTCACAGGAAGTCTACGGCGTATTATGACTTCAATGCATTGCCTGTCTGCCAAAGTCTAAAGGGTCCTATATATGGTCTCTCAGTCTGCAGTGTGTTTAAGACATTTAGATGCTTTCCTCTCCCTTGTACTCCAGTGAAATCAGGCTGAGCTTGTGTTACATAACACCACCATCTCCCTCTGTAATGAGCAACTTCTAAGGAGGAGGCAGCAGGGGGAACAAAGCCACCTGGCCTTTGCCAACCCCTCTGTGCTCTGCCAGTGCACCTGCAGAGAGCTCCGAGGGCTCGGCCTGGAAGAGAGACTGCTTATTATGTTTCATTGTGGGAGATGACATGGTGCCTTTCCAGGACAGGCCGGACTAAAAAAATCTCTGTCTTTGTTTCTTGGCCAAGTTTTATCCGAGGTCTCCTAGGACTTAGGGATCATTAAGCAGCTGCCTTGTTGAACCCCAGCCTTTCACTCTCACCTCACCTGCTTTGAGAAATTCGATCAATTCAGACAGAGACATGAAATATTCATAGGAAGCTCCCAGTAGTCAGTGTCTCAAGAGCTTGCAGGGCTAAATTGGGGAAGTGTCATGTGTTGGTTTTACACCTCAGTAGCACTTGTCCGTGGTCCACGTCTGACGCACTGGTGTGCTAAATGAGACTGGAGTTTCATCACTATGTCTTAGGTATAACACCAATATCACTCTCTCTCCCACCACCTGCCATTGCTGGAGTGGGAGAGGTTATCAATTAGCGCCTTTGCTGTTGAGACAGAAAGCCCAATTCAAATTGGTTTAAATGAAGAAGGAAATGTATTGAATCAACTAACTAAAAAGCCCAAGGCTAGGCTGGCTTCAGGAGTGGCTGGATTCATGACTCAAATGAGGTCATCAAGACTTGGTCTCTCTCCATCTCTGGGCTCTGCCTTCTGTTCGATTGGCTTCATTTTCAGCCAAAATGCTGAAACTGCCCCAGCAGTTCCAGACTCCCCCTTGTGGTGGCAAGATGGCAGCAATAGTTCCAGCCTCTGTAGTATAATATAAAGCAAGGGTAGACAAATTTTTTCCATAAAGGTGCCAGACAGGAAACATTTTAGGTTTTGTGGACCATGTGGTTTCAGTTGCAACTACTCAACTCTGCTTTTATAGTGCAAAAGCAGCCATAGGTAATACATAAATGAATGAGCATGGCTGTGTTCTAATAAAACTTTATTTACAAAAATAGTCAGTGGGCCAGATTTGGTCTGCCAGCAGTAGTTTGCCTACCTCTGTAACTATAGAGTTGATGCTGGAAAATGAGTGCGCAGCCAGGGACTAATCTTCTAGCTTCTCTTGTAATTGGCCATGACTGAGTTCTTATCAATGGAACATGCATGGAAGTTGTGTGGATGATTTCTGGGTCAAAACTTTTAATAAGCAGGTATGTCCCTTCACACTCACTATACCTTCTGCAGCTGCATGAAGATGATGATGAAGTTTTAAGAGTGGCAGAGCCACAGGATAAAGGAATATGATTCCTGAATCACATGTGGAAGGAGCCACTTAATTACCAGGAATAACTGCCTCAGACTGTTATGTGAATGGGAAATAAATTCCTATCATGTTTGAGTCACTATACATTTTGGGTTTATTTTCAACACAGTTTACTTACCTTAAGTAATGCAGAAATTGGCATCAGAAAGAGTGCTAATGGATGACATAACCAAAATATGTGGCACTCAGTAGTTGTGCAATGGGAGGCAAGAAAACAGAGTAGGCTGCAAAAATGGTGACCCATGTTATGCAGGGACAAAATATTTCTTAAAACTGTTGCCCACAATTGTTTGGAAGGCCAACCAAGTATCTGTGGAGTCTGGAGCTCTCTAGGGGAAGCCATTATAAAGAGACAGAATGTTAGTGTGTTTTAGAGTTGAGTTCTTTGCTGCTTATAACAAGTTATTTCTAGAAAAATATGATCCCTGGCAATAACTGACCAGTTTATAAGCAGAAATGAAAAGAAATAAAGAGAGCCTTCAAATTTGGAAAAGCCTATTGATTCTGGACCCCAAAAGTGGAAATAAGACTGAGCTAGAAAAACCAAACAAACCAACCAAAACCCCCCTCTAAAACTTTGAGAGAAAAGCCCATTAAGAATTCTCAGTTAAACATAGCAGCTCAGCCATGCAGTAAAGATCAGATTAAGAGCGCAACCTTTCTATCCAAACCTTTTGTTCAGGTGGCCTCAAGGTAGCTGCCATTTAATTGAGAGAAAGCTATGGAGCTGAGGAAGCTAATAATTTAGGCTTCAGAACCTGGTCTAGAAAAGAAATTTGGGTGTGGTTACTGGCACTTGGAATTTACTGGAAACAAATAAATGAGAAGTTTTCTATTTTTGAGGTGATTGTACTACCAAAGAAATCACAAGCTTGATGAAATAATCTTTGATTGGTTAAGCTTTACTTTTTGGTCCTAGCTTTACTCTTCAGTCCTAAATTTGTATGAGCAGGAAGTGGGCTATGTTAAATAAAATTTCTAGGAAGCCATTGGTTTGGACCAAGCTCCTGCACTAGGCCCAGCAGACCAAACCAAAATGGATTCACTCAGGCTAAAGTTCCACGTAACCAAATGGAAACTAAGTTGTTTATCTGACCTCCCAAGAAATCAGGAGTGAGAAAGATAATAGCCAAATCCCCAAATATGCCAGTTTCGGCCAGCATGATAAGGAAGTCCCCTTTATTTTAACCTTTACAAGAAATGTAACTTTGAATCGACCAATCTGAGTTTTGTTTTCTGTTTCTGCTTTCCTCAGCCCCTTTCTGCTTATAAAACCAACCTCCTCTGCTTGGCTCGCCAGAACACTCATTCGATTTTCTGGAATAAAGTGTTGTCCGATTCTAGAAGTACAATAAAGCCAATTAAGATCTTTAAACTAAATTGGTAGTAATTTGTTTTCAGACAGCTATAAAGAGTGTTCAGTCTTCAAGGAAGTCACTCCGGAAGTGGCCAAAAAGGAAAACGGATGAGAAAGGGTCTCCTCGAGGGTCGAGTAAGGGGCCCTAGAGAAAAATAGACAAGGAATTCCCCCCAGAGGGCAGATTGAGGGACTAGGCAAGGCGTATTTCTCCCCTGTCAGGCACAGGGTCCTCATGGTGCCCACCCAGCAGGGTTCCATCCTGCTGTACCCAAGGACTGTGTTCTTCCCGTTTTTCTTTCTTCTGAATGTGGGTCTTATTGCCGTCATCAAGATCCAGTTCCACCATAGCACAGTGGCTGTGTGTTACAGGGGCAAGTAACTGGTCTTTTAATTAATAAATTGCTAGACCATGAGGAACCACATATAGACCTGATTGAGAAGACATTGTGTCCTAAAGTGTCCTGGACTTTAACATAGATGTGGTGACTCAATGGGACGGGGTTTTCTTCCCTGAGGAGGGCATGAGTGTACTCTCCACGAGGGAAGAAGGGTACAAATGGACAGTTGGTGTCCAGAAGGATAGACTATGATAGACTGGCTGCTGTTTACTAAAAATCCATTTCTATTTCTTCTTGAACACAGCTAGCCCACACTTCCCTGGCTGTACAAGCAGTCAGATTTGGCTACGTGATTGCGTTCTAGACAACAAAATGCAAACGGAATTGATGCGGGCCATTTCCAGGCAAAGAAGCTGGTGTGTCCCCTCCTTGCTGTCATTCCCCTCCTGCTGGCTCCATATAGATAATGAGGTCCAAGGCCCTATGGCATAGTAGAGCCATAAATTGGAAGGCACCTGGGTTTCTGCATCATCATATGGACAGCTGTCTTCGGTTGGATGTTGGGTGAGTGAAAAATAAACTCTTATCGTTTTTGAGCAATTATAAAATTCGGTGTGCTTGTTACCACAGCTTAGTCTACTTAATTAACATAAGAAGCGACATGATCTCTATGTGTCTGCTTAACTCTTTCTCTGCAGCCTGGCTTTTGTCGTCCTCTGTTAGTAACCCAGGTGATAGCTGGAGCTTCCCTTTCCTTTGAGGTCTAGGTGAAATGAATGAAATACCAGTTCCTTATCCTATGGGTAGCCAAAGCCTTTCCTAAGAAGTCAGAGAATTCCCGGTGGAGTTTCTGTTCTTATAGATTCCTTTCCCTCTTGAAGTCTTCGGCTCAATGGTCTCTGTTCTGTTCCACCTTTTTTTTGCAAGGGGGGGGGTTACACACACATACACACAAACTTCTCACTTACACGAGAGGTTGTAGTGAAAAATTGGTGGGGAGGAAATGGAGGAAGAGCTACACCCAGAGTAGCGCAAACCTCAAACGAAACACTTGGTGTCACCATTCTTAAGCCACCCAACACGGGTGAGTATCCCTGGTCCTTCCTTTCACCCAGTCCCAACCTGTCTCCTTAGTTTTCACTCTTCTCTCTCTCCTGTCAATGGAAAAGAACTCAAACTCTGTAAAATAATTTAAAGAGGTTTATTCTGAGCCAAGGATGAGGATCATGGCCTGGAGCCACACCCAAGAAGCCTTGAGCAAGTGGTCTCACCATGTTGGGTTACAGTTTGCCTTTATACATTTTAGGGAGACAGGAATTACATGTAAAGTCATAAATCAATACATGGGAGGTATACATTGGTGTGGCCCGAAAAGGCGGAACATCTCCAAGCAGGGGCTTACAGGTTATAGGTGGGTTTAAAGATTCTTTGATTTATAATTGGTTAAAGAAATGAAGCTTTGTCTAAAGGCTAGAATGTTTTAAGTTAAGATAAGGAAGTCTGCTAATCAGAGACAAGCCAGTGGACATATACCCAGACTCAAGTGATCTGTTAAGTAAATAGAGGACCTGCAATTGCGGTCCAAGCCCTGCCCTGTACAGCCCTAGGCTTGTTAATAGTTACAAAGCATATCTCCAAGAAGGGAAGGGGGCATGACAAGGAGGCATGTCTGACCTCCCTTCTCATGGCCAGCAGCTCAGCTTTAGGGTATTTCTGGGGTCCCCTTGGCCAAGACGGGGTCCCTTCAGTCAGCTGGAAGGGGGGCATAAGATTTTATTTTAGTTCACACACTCTCTATTTTTCTTTTCCCCCTTTACTTGTACCAAGAGCCAGACAAAAGCCCTTGGATACTATGGACAGACAAACAAGTTGATGCCCTGGAAAGACTAATAATTGTCTTTTCAAATCAATATTTGGAGAGGAGGCAGAACCCTGCCTTGGATGCATGGAGGAAAAGCACAGTAGGAGAACAACACTCAAGCTCTACTCTGTCATCCTGAGTAATCCAGCTGTGGCCCCTATATGCACACCTCACTGAGTAAAATAAAAGAACTGTGTTTAGCTCAACCCACCCTTTTTAGAAGCTGTTGTTATAAAGCCAACTATTTGTTTTTATGCAATCATGTCTCTGGGGGCTCACTCCGACCCCATGTGGCTTATCAGTTACACACATACCCTTCTCTTTCTGAGAAGGTTTGGTAACCTTAAATTTCCCATTTTCTTCCCATTTTCAGTGACATTTTTGTTACTCTAGTGAGGTTTTCACTACTGCTTATAGATTGGCATTCTAGGCAGTGGTCTACCAGCTTCCTCCTAATAAAGCATTGCTCAACGCTTTCTCTCCATTTTAGGAGAAAAACTAAGAAAATTTCTTCTTTGTTTCAAGCCGAGTGGCTTCCCTCCTCCTCTAATGTCTTGTCACCAACTTGTGTTTGTTATTGAAGGATTCCTTTAAGCAGCTTATCAAGGTACTTTCCCATAAAAAGATAATTCTTTCTCTAAAACAAATTCTGGTTCCAGCTGGTAGTATTATAAATTTCTTTTTTACCTTGTTTTACATGTACTTAATGGAATATGGCCATTTTAGTCCTGGAAGTAAATGAACTTCAAGCTCCAGCAGGGTTGTCATGTACAGTTTTACAGGTTATACACTGAGCAACTTGAGGGGGCACCTTTTACATTCTAATCTATGTGATTGGTAATCCCTAAAAATTTTGTAGTCCACACCCGTACAATCATATGTTACTGCCCTGTCTCAATCTAACTAATTATCATCTCAATGATCTACTTCCAAATTCCTGGGAAAAAAAACATTTGGTGGTCCATTTTGGGTCAGTTGTCCACTCCTCTCCAATCAGATATGCTCAGATTAGAAATGTCATGTTGTAGACACATGGATCCATAGCCTTACTCCTTTTGGGGAGCCCATATAGCAGAAGTGGGAAACAGTTCTCAGAGAAGGAGTTTTATGAGAAAGGTAGACATCTTAAAACGTGGCATCGCCAAGGGCCAGTAACAGAAAAATGAATAGTCAAAGGGTGCATAGAAATACAATCTAACCCAATGTTTCAAACTGTGAGCTATTACCCCTTAATGGGCTGTGGAATCAATTTATTGTCACACTTTTAAAAGACATAAAAATGAAATAAGATTAGAAAATATCAGCATGCAAGCCACCTAGGAAAGGTAAACTAGTATACAAAGTGTGGATTGTGGTGCAAAAAGATTAAAAAAAACACCAAAGTCCGCACCGGACAGTGCCCCTCACTCCTACCTGCCAGCCCACAGATCTGATGCAGGCACCTAGGGACATGTACCTGCGAGGATTCTCTCTGGGCTTTGCCTCTTCACTTGCTCCTGTGATCTTGCTGGATCTTCTTTGCTCAGACCATGTTTCAAATCCGATTCTTGCTCCCTACTCATCTAGGCATCAGACCTTCTTCCTCTCAGCTCCAAGCGCAGGCGCAACTCTGGGAAGTCTAGCCTGGTTAGAACTCCCAGTATCCCCAGGAAAGGAAAGTTGAAAAAAGTCACAACAGTCTGAGTTGCCAAGCCCAGCCTTCTCTTGCCTCACTTACTAGTAGATCGGACTCCTCTTTGGTTCCTGAGACCACCCTTATCTTGGCAGACAGTTGGTTGGAGTCTCCAGCCTGCAGAAGTAGGACTTCGAGTTAGTTGTGCTCATCTAAGTCCAGCGTCCCAATGGTGTGGAGTATGTCCGAGAGACTCACTTGCTTCCTGAACTGTAGCCTATGGCTACTTTTGCCTAATCAGAACAACTGGGCTTCTGCTTAAATCTTCTGCTCTGTACTCTGTGTGGTGGGGTTCTGCTTGTTGCCTAGATCTTGTAAGCCAAGTTGTCCTGGGGACTAGACAACATCTCCCTCCTCTTATTGACAGTTCCTGGTTAGGTCCCTTGTCTGAATGAACTGATCACACACAAGCCAACCCTGCTGCCTGAGCCCGTCTTCCAGGGCCCCCTTCCGCGTGCTGCCCATGGAGATCACTTGAAAGCCAGCTGAGGACAACAGCTTTCTACATCAAGCGTGTATGCAGGACCAGAGGCCTCCTACTTCTCTCACCTGTGGATTCCTTCTCTGCAGCCCTGGGCTTACAATTTCTGACTCCTATACCTGCTTCCTATTCTTTGATTTTGGTGACTGGTTTGGATGTCCTTCTTTGCATCAATGGCCTTAGCTCTCTTACCTCCTTTCTCTTTTGAACTGGCCAAGCCTTAGAAGGACATCCACAACTCCTTCTAATGGTTCCCCCCATATAGGGTTGCCAGATTCAACACATAAGAATACAGGGCACCCTGTTGAATTTAAACTTCAGATAAGCAACAAATAATATTTGCAAGTCCCATGCAATATTTGGGACATACTTCTATTAGAAAATTATTCATTGCTTATCTGAAATTCAAAGTTAACTGTGTATCCTATAGTTTCTCTGGCAACCCTATGTCTACAGTTGCTTGCTGAGGGAATGGCCTTAAGCTTGTCTTTACACACTGGTCATGCTCTGTACCATAGAACCCTACCCCTACCTCATCGCCAGGGTCGTGGCTGATTGGATCAGGAGTGAGCACAGCCCACAGCCTATAAGGTAGCCTGGTACAAAAGTTTTGCACAAGAGGGAAATAGTGATTAAGTGAACCAATCAGATGTTCTGTCTCAGGAGTTTGAACTCAGGAAGAGAAAATGAGAGAATCAGAATCTACAACTCTGATACAACAGAAGCCAAAAGATGCACGGAGAGGAAGAAGCAGTAAGTAGTATCCACGAAGCAGTAGAAGCCATGGACAAGCAGCTGCGTGGTGAGGGGAGGAGGGTAACGAGGAGGCGCAGGAGCAACAGGAGCAGGAGAAGCGGAAGGAGAGGGAAAGTAGGTGGGAGTCATGCCGCTAGGCCAGTGAGTACCAGTTCTAAGAGTCCATAAGTAAACCTGCTGACTTGAGCTACAACCTTCCAGTTCCCAAACTCCCTAAGACCCAGCTGGGCCGCAGTTCTTTTTCTTTCTGTGCAGTCTGGTGGTTTAGTTTGGTTTACACTAGAGGCCTGCCTACTTGGCTGACTTCTTTCTTATTTCTGCTTCTATCCTTACAAGGAATCTCCATAATTTCTGGTAAAGAGTTAACCTAACCTAGAAGGGAAGTGCTCTTAGCCCTGCATATGCTCTTCAATAACCCCATCCAGGGGGAGGGGAGTCCTTACCCCCATCTCTTACTGTCATGCAAATCTCTGGATTCTGATATCTGCTGGAACCAACCTGGATCTGTGGACCCTATGCCTTCTGCCGCTGCCTGCCCCTAGGAAATCTCAGTTTTGGCGTCTTCCTGTCACCATTGACCTAGTGCCTAGCATAGTGCCTGGCACATGCCTGGAAACCGATGAATGCACGAATATCCTCCATCTCTTTCAGGTTGAATGGTTGTGGTGTAGAGGAGTTGGAAGTCTTGCATGATTCAGTTCTGGCTCTGCAACCTCCTGCCTATGTAACCATGCACAAGCGACTCAAGTCCTCTAAATCTTCATTTTCTCCTTTGTAAAAAGAGGGTGGTGTAATCTACCAGCTAGGGCTGCCGTGAGGTTTAAATTAGCAGATGTGTGAACACCTCTACATAATAATCCCTCTGAAAATCTTTACTGCACCGGAGTATAAGGAAGCTGCATGTTATAAGACCTCATATAAGTAGAAAACAGACAAATAAACAAATCTCATGTTATAAGATTCCTCCTGGCAAAGGATGGCAACCATTTACGTCGGACAGCTGGCAAGAGAATAAGTAGAGTTTATAGTTCACTGGGCTTTCAGGTTGAAAATTTTGCCATTTGGACAGATTTTAAATTTTAGATTATTTGAATTACTTTCAAAATTTCAAAAGATGAGACTTTATCGTTAGTTTTATATTAAACTCTTTCAAATGTTCCCAAATCAAATTTGCTTAAAGTGTCCCTGCCCAGAACTTCATGATTTGAGAGAGAAGAAAATGAAAAATGCATTTTGTGATGCAGAATGGATGATTCTTTATGGTCCTGCACAGCTGCATGTTCCAGCATCACATTAGCCTCTGGAACTGCTCAGCATTCCCTCCGGAATTTTTAAAATGTCATAACAGTGTGCTTTCAAAATAATATGTTCGTGCACCCCCCCCAAGCGTGTAATATTGTCAGGATGTTTTATCTGGTGCCATATATCTTGTACATGACCAATCCATTTCCCCAAACAAACCATCACATATGTCCACACTGTCTATAAATTTTGATTCCTGACATCTATACTATTATCCTCTGACGTTTGGATTGGCCTGAGTTGGGCATAATTGGGGTGGGGGGGCGGGGGCGATGTTTTTAAGGAACGAAGGGATGTCACTCTTTTCTACCCGATGGGCCTCCTCTGGAGAAAGTAATGTCAGGAACATGCAAGACTTAGCCCTGCTGGAGAAAGCCCCAGATACTCTCCCCAGGGTACCAGGAGATTAAGCAGACCAGATCTGTAAGCATCCCCACCTCTGGGGGTGATAACAAGGTCACCCTGTTCTTAGGTTTGGCTTCATAATAATACATCTGGCATCAATAGAGTTTCTTTCTTTCCAAAGTGCTTTCCTATTTATGATCTCATTTTGCCCTTACAGGAGGAGGAAAGGAAGCTGGTTAGGGCAAGCAAACTTGAGTTTCCCCTGCTCTGTGGCTGGGCAAGTCACTTCACCTTTCTCAGGTTCAGTTTCTCCATCTGTAAAGTGGTATCATAATTGCTGTTGGCTGCACTGAGTTGTATAAGAGCAAATGTGCCTGTGGGTTGGGCAGGGAAGTGCTTGAGGAAATACAAAATGCTATAGAAAGAAATGTACTGTGATGATAAACGTCATTTACACACTCTGGAAGTTGTAGAGCTGGAAGGGACCTAAGAAATAACACAGAAAAGAGGTTTCCAGCCTTTGTCCTATGAAGACACACAGAGGAATCACAGGCATAAATGGGACACATGACTTTAGTAGGCTCATATTTTTGGTCTCTTACTTCAAGTGACACCTAAACTGTAGGCCAAATGCCATTGCTGGCATCGGGTCCATCTCCACCCTACTCAAGAAAGCATATCAGAAGGCAAGTGAGAGAGGGTAACCTTGATTTCACGCTGATTTATTTTCCAAAAATGCAAACTCAGAATTCTTAGATGGAAAAAAACCCTGACCCAAACTGACTTAACTCAAGAGTTGAAAATTATTGACTTGTGAAATAAAAGCATACCCAGGAGTAGATGCTTCAGTCATGGCTGAATCCAGGGGCTCAAATGGTTTCATCAGAACTTAGATTATCCATCTCTACATTCTGTTTTTCTTTATATTGACATTGTCAGACAGAGTCTCTTCATGAATGACAAATGGCTGTTGGCAGGCTTAGGCTTGTATCCTCAAAGCTTAGCACCCTCTGTGAAAAGAGAGCTTTCTTTTCCCAATAGGTTCAGTGTAAGTTCTAGGATTAAGAGTTACTGGACTGATTTGGAATCAAGTCCCTTATCCCTGAATCAGCCACTGAATTCAGGGCAATAGGATATGCCAATTGGCTAGGACTGTATCTTCTCTCTCTCTCTTTCCCTCTGAGGTGGGAGAATGGGGGATGGGTCAGCCTCATTTGAACTACAGGGACTAAGAGGGGGTGTGGAGTATTCCCCAAAGGAAAATTGAGGAGCTGTAACTAGAAAATGGGAGAATGGAAGCTGAGTGGGCAAAACCAACAGATGTTCACTGCAGTAAACATGAGACTTGGACAATTATTAGTAAGCAATTACTTATAACATGTGTTCTGAATGGGGTTGTGATTTACCAGTTTGCTAGAACAGTATGGTTGAAAACTTCTGATGTAATTCAACCTGCTCATCTTATAGATTTTATTGTCATTGGATGCGTTTGTTTTGGGCATAATGAGCTAAAGTTTTGCTTGTGATTTTGACATATCATTAGAGGCTTCCTTAGTGTAAGGAGCCACCCTAAGGGCTCTTCTCACAAGTTTCCCAAAAGAGAAATTGCTCCTCCAACGGTGAAGAGGCCTGCTTTATATAGATGGCATCTGTACTTCTTGCAGTGGAAAACAAAATCTCACAGAATTTAATACCTTTGATTTCCCAGCTTTTTTATGACCCAGGGGTGGTAGAAGGAAGTGCAAGTTTTATCACCTGGATTTAGAGATAAGGAAATTGAAATGGAGAGAGGACTGGGCTCATGTGTAGGCAGCATGGCTAGCTACCTCCGTGGTGTGATTTGAGGCACTTCACGAGGTCTGCTATTACAGTAAACCTGTAAAATAAGCAGTCTCTGCCATTAAAGTGCTTTCTTAATGAGATGTGTGTAGTTTAAAGGGATCAAGGCATTAGATTAGCTGGAAGCCAATGCATAATTAATGCATGTTAGGCGTCAACTCAACAAATCATTATTGAGGACCTACTACTGGTTGTATCACTGAGAATGCTTTTGGTTACAAGCATAGGCATATCTTGGAGATAATGCGGGTTCGATTCCAGACTACTGTAATAAAGTGAATATCACAATAAAGTGAGTCTCACAAATATTTTGGTTTTCCAGTGCATACAAAAATTATGTTTACACTATACTGTAGTCTTCTAAGTGTGCAATAGCATTATGTCTAAAAAATGTACATACCTTAATTTAAAAATACTTTATTGCTAAAAAAGGCTGACACAGAGACACAAAGTGAGCATATGCTGTGGGAAAAATGGTGCCCATAGACTTACTCTATGCAGGGTTACCACAAACCTTCAATTTGTAAAAAAGTTAATATCTTTGAAGCACAATAAAATGAGGTATGCCTGTAATAGAAAACCCAATTCCAACACTCTTAAAATATAAAGGCAATTTATTGACAACCCCAGTGGTAATGTGACTTTCAGGTGAGGCTTGATCCAAAAGTTCAACAATATTACCAAAGACTCAGTTCTTTCTTTCTTTCTTTCTTTCTTTCTTTCTTTCTTTCTTTCTTTCTTTCTTTCTTTCTTTCTTTCTTTCTTTCTTTCTTCTCAGACTTCCAGGGTATCTGCTTCATCCTAAGACTGGCTGCCTCCATAATCACAGGGTGGCTGCCAGAATGTTCTGAGAGTTACATGCTTCCTTGTTTATACCCAGGATGAGCAAGCAGCTATCCAAGAAGTGCATAAGGGTGAGACAATTCTTTCTCAGAGAGCATCTCCTCATATCTCCCTAGTTCAAACTGGGCCATGTACTGCCTATTCCTAAACCAAACTTGGTGGCTGGGAGGAGAGAATATGCTGAAAACCAAGGACCATGCCTGGCACCACCTTCCCCAGCAGCACACAGGCTGTGGTGGAGGGGAGGGGTCTTGCCTGAATGGAAAACCATGTACTATTAACAGGAGGAAGGGGAATAAACACAAAAGTGTATCTCCTTAGGAGCTGGATTTTTGTTAATGGGAAGAATGGTACTTATTATCTGTAAATATAACAAAGGGAATCAAGTTTGAAGGGGAGAAGAGAGAAGAATTTTAATCTTAAGCATGTTGAGTTTGAAGTGTCTGCAGAATATCTGAACAGTGCTGTTGAGGAGAAAGTTAGAAATAAGGACCCAGGACTCTGAAATTCAGGTTTGGGCTGGAGCTATTGATGTGGTAGTTAAAGCCATGACAAGTATCCCAGGGTGGGGCAGGGAGAGCCACAAAGAGCTCTGACACCCACAGAGGTGGGAAAAGGAAGGGGGCCCCAGAGGGTCAGAAACTCCGGGCGAACACTGTGTGTCAAGAGGGCCTCGGGAGAGAGCAGGTCATGAAGGAGGAAGGGGTCCTCTCTGAGGGAAGAGGAGGCTTCAGCAGTCGGGCAACAGGTAGGTCGCTGGTCTCTGCAGAGGGGTGCAGTGAGGTGGAGGAGCAGTCAGCTGGGGAGTGGGGAGGGATACGGTGGGGCAGTGACAAGGACCGTGCCCTGCAGAGCCTGTCTCTGAAGCCCAAGGGCGGAGGAAGAGAGGAGGGAGAAGGCTGCCTTTTTCCTGAAAGGGCTTTGAAGAGGCTAAGGACTTTTTGTATCAGGCCACTTAACCTGATGATGCTCCTCTCTCTGGACAGGGGAGGCAGGTGCAGGGCCGTGTCTGCTACAGGTGGCAGACCACAGCGTACAGACCCCGATACTTTCTCCTCCTGGACTGGGTAAGGGCTGATGCCATCCTGGGCTGCCTGTCTGTAATGTGCTCAGGTATCCAGGCACCTTCCTGCTCTCCCCGTCCACCCTAAGTCGGCCCAAGGGCAGCTTCCAGCCGCAGCCTGGGCACCTGGGGGATAGTGGGTCTCTCCATCGCTCTCCCCTCCCACCTCTCCCTGAAGGCAGGTACTCGAGCCCCTCCAAACTCCACACGAGGACCTCCCAGGCTGCCTGATATTTAGACTACGTGGCACAATGTCTAGCCTCCCCAAACCCTGTCCTTTTCAGGTCTGTCTTCAACTTGTAACTTGATCTTCATCTGTTTCAAAATCCCTGTTTGACCTGTGGAAGGGCCTGGGCCTCCAGGGCCTGAGGAACATTCTCTGACAGGCCTTAACCCCTTTATCTCTTCAGTCTTCCTGTCTCAAGGAACCCGCAGCCCTTTTCCCTTTCAATCTGTTGCTGACCCTGTCCTGCTGGCCCTGTTCTTCACTGCCAGTGCTGCTGGACACAACCTAGACTGGTGGACAGAGCCTGAGGACAAGCGGTGGTGACAGGGCCCATGTCAAAGCTGTCCCGCCCAGCTTCTTCTCTTTCACCTCTGCGGTTCTGTCATTACTTCAGAGAGGCCCAGTGAGGGTGTTTTGGAGGCTTGGTGAAGGGAGGGGAGAGTTCACGGTTCTCAGGAACATTACAGTTAATGCCTCTAATTAGCACTCCGAGGGGTTCCTGCTCCCTCTGGCCTGCTGTTGTAATCATCTCTCTGCACTCAGCATCAGACATAGCTCTGGAATTGTGAGCCTATTCTGAGGTGCAAGAGAATTCCAGGAAATGGCAGGAAGGCCTCTGAGGAGTTTAAGTACGCACTTGGCCAGGACTAAAGTCTGCCTTCATCTGGGCCCTAGGTGCTGACGTCTGTAGCAGGGGAGCTATCAGCTTCTTCCTGGGAATCCACATTCTACCCCACACCCCGATAGTGCAGCATCAGCTACTTAGGCTTCCAAGTGCTCCAGATCTTGTATTCTACTTCTACCTATTTTGAGCCAGCAATTGACTTTACCAGGAATTCATTAAGACCGATCTCCTCTGTGCTCAGCGCTGTGTACCAATAGCATGGTCATACAAGTAGATTTTCCTTCCTTCTTATGTTATGCTAAGGGTCCAGCTCCAAAGATAAGACTTATGCAGGTAAAAGAAGTGGAGAACCAATCAACTTTGTATTCAATTCTTAAAGGAATGTAAGCAAGGCAATACAGGGAGTCAGTACAGTCTAAAGCTGTGCTGTCCAATACGGTAGCCACTAGCCACATGCAGCTATTTAAATGTAAATTAAGTAAAATGAAATGAAATTAAAAATTCAGTGGCTCAGTCTTACTAGCCATAGTAGGTGCTCAACAGCCATGTGTGGCTAGTGGCCACCATATTGGACAGTGCAAAATTAACTTCTCACTATGCAGAAAGTTCTATTGGACAGTGTTGGCCTAGAGTTATAGAGGCCAACTTCAGAGTATAGGTATGGCTCCACTGTGGCCTGGAAGAATAGCAGAATAGAAGAGGAGGGGAAGGGTCTTCCGTGGGAGAAACTGTGTTCACAGATTGGAATGAAACTGGTATATTGGGCCAACACCCAGTGGGAAGTGGAGTAGCTGGAGCAGAACACTTCTTTTGAGGAATCCCCCCACCCCTGGTAACCACCACTTAATTCTCTGTTTCTATGTATATGACTTTTTGTTTTTTTCTAGATCCCACATATAAATGAGATCATGCAGTATTTTTCTTTCTGTGTCTGGCTTATTTCACTTAGCATGATGTCCTGCAGGTTCATCCATGTTGTTGCAAATGGCAGGGTCTCTTTTTGCAAGCTGAATAAGATTCCATTTTGTGTATTTATACATTTCTTTACATATATATCTCATTATGTATATATCTATCTCATTTTATATATATGTGTGTGTGTGTGTATATATATAAAAATCTCTTTATCCATTTATCTGTCAACAGACACTTAGGTTGTTTCCACATCTTAAGCCTGTTTGCAGCTGACAGGCTCTGGGAACTGGTGATCATGGTGTACAACATTAGATTTTTAATGTATTATTTTTCCCCTCCTTTCCTTTATACACAGATGATTCCAATCCCACCTAACTTCAAAGGAAGGAAGGAAGACCTGGTTGGTGGTAAGGTCATATAATAGCAACTTTTTGTTTTGTTCTCTTTCCGTTTAAAAGTAGCTCCTCCTCTGCTTGAAGCTGCTGGAAGGCCTCTTGTCCCAGAGCTGGGGGAAGCCACAGGGACAGGCTGTTTTCACAGCTGTGCTGAACTCCAACCCCAGAGCTGTCCATCCCATTGCTCACATACTCTGGCGACTCTGGCAAAGAGGGAAAAGATGTAAATCATACCCTCCCACATACATTCAGAGCTCATTTGTCTCTGAGCCTCACCCAGGGGCCTCTTAAGCTCTGACTATTAAGGAGTGAGCCAAAACTATGGGAAAGGTGACTCTTTAGCATAATAGTAAGGCCTACCCCATGGGCGAATCTACTCGGGTGTCTGCAGGTGTGCCTTGCTTTATACAATAAGGGCATTGACAAAATACTAGACTGATGGGACCCCACGCTGGCCAGGGCCACCACCTCCTCTTGTGGAGGAGGAAACTGCTTTTCTCATAGGTTTAGTGAACTAGATGGTCTCCAAAGTCTCCTCCAGTTTTGACAGTCCTTGATTTTATGAAAATGTATAGATATCAGATTTTTAGAAGGTACTGTGGGAGCTCACCAGGAATAACAGAGCTAATGTTTACTGTATTCTTTCTGTGCTTCAAACAGTGCGAAGTGTTTTCTTGTGTTCTTTCATTTAGTCTTCCAAATAGCCTTCAGAATCACGTATCCTTTTTCCCACTTTACAGATGAGGCTTAGAAAGAAAAAGTAAGTTGCCCAAGATCTCACAGCTAGTAAGGGGCAGGACAGGCATTCAAACCTGGATCTATTTGACATCAAGGCTTGTGATGTTAAATACCTATGACAAGTTAACAACCTCCTTTCACTGTTTGTGACCCAATTGCAGGTTGAACTTTGGTCACCGTCAAGGACTAATAGCTTGCAGAAAAACAAAAACGGACAGCGTGATTGTCACACTCAACACACGAGCCCAGGGATACCAGCTGACAGAGGACTTCAGTTTGTAGAGTGTTTTGCTCTGCAGGATCTGTTGGCCTGGGATCCACTGAGGGCTGTAGGTTACCATGGCCCAGACCACCAATTAGCAACCAACTAGATAAGCTGAAGTGCTGTACGGCAGAGTGAACTAGATAGCCCTTTACAGAAACAAGTAAGGCCCAACTCCTCACACTTGGGGAGGCGAAGGGTTTCATTCACAAGACTGCACGCTGTTCCCTGACCTCTTGTGGGGATGTGTGCTCTGATGCAACGTACAGATTTTAGTTCTCTTTGAAATCTGCAGAGGCTCTGCTGCATCTCCTGCTTATTTTGTGAACTTAGGTCAAAGGGAGGCCCCATAGAAGACCCACGAACAGCCTCTTCCTCACTCTGCTGCTCCCCTGATAAGCCCTGCAAGCCCACAAAGAGCTCAGTTGCTCACAAATGTCTGTCTGACTGGTCTCTCTCTCTCTTTTTTTCTCTCTCTCTCTTTCTTAATTAGGGCCATGTAGAATTGCAGTACTTTCTGCAGACAGCAAATGCACCACCACCTCACATATGTTTGAATTATCTAGATTAAGGGTCCCAAATTCAAATACTTCTAGGAACTAGGCAGGTAGCATGATGAGTGAGGCCCACTGGGTGGGCATTGGGTGGTACTATTCAACTCTAGCCTGTTCATTGCAAAATTTAAGCAGGAACCATGGGCCCAATGTTAACAGATATCGGGGGATAATATCTCTTCATTTTTAAAATGAAGCAACTATTTAAAAAAGAATCTTAAAATACCATGTAGGGAAAGCTAAATACATCTATGGTCTAGAATCAGTCCATGGCACCCAGAATCACCTAATTCTTCACTTTGTTGTGTGTATGAATGCAGCCCTTGCTCTTGAAATTATAATCGCCCCAGTGTTTGCTAAGCACAGCTGGCTGAGAGACTGCAGGGTGAACTGATAAGAGGCACAGAGGGAAATCAGAAGGCCTGAGTTTCAGTCTTGTTCTGGAATAAACAGCTGTGTGGACTTGCTTGCATGAATCTCTTGGTTTGGTTTGAGCATCTTCACCTATAAAATGAAGGCTTTGGTGAAGGAATCCTTTGGGCCCCTTCTAGTACAAAAATTCCATATCTATGACTTTAATTTAAATGACTGAATCACTTAATTTTGTTTGTATCTAAAATACCTAGACTAGGTACTTAGAGACTCAGGTTTAAGCTGCAGTGTACAAACAAATTTGATTTATAAGAACGAGGGGATCTTAGAAGTGGGATTTTTCCAGTGGATTCCCTAAAAGGAGAGGTTAAGTAAGGGTTCACTCTAAAATTAAATGCCATCTCCCTTCCCCAGTGGCAAAAGCCATTAGGAATTTCATTTGAAATCAGGGGAGAGTTGATGGAGGAAAAAAAAAATATATTAATAAAGAATAGTAAGAATAGGCAAGGATGTGGAGAAATTGGAACTCTTATCCGCTGCTGGCGGGAATGTAAAATGGTGCAGCCACTTTAAAAAACAGTTTGTCAGGCCTGGAGCGGTGGCTCACAACTGCAATCCCAGCACTTTGGGAGAATGAGGCAGGAGGATTGGTTGAGGCCAGGATTTTGTGACCAGCCTTGGCAACATAGTGAGACCCCATCTCTACAAAAAATAAAAAAAATAGCTGGGTGTGGTGGTGCACATGTGTAGTCCTAGCTACTCTGGAGGCTGAGACAGGAAGATCCCTTGAGTGCAGGTGTTCCGGTTGCAGTGAGCTATGATCGCACCACTGCACTCCAGCCTGGGTGATGGAGCGAGACCCCCATCTCTAAAAAACAAATAAAACGCCAAGAAAGCCCAGTTTGTTAGTTCTTCAAAATATTAAAAATAGAATTACCATATGACCCAGAAATTCCACCCCTAGGTATATACCAAGAGAAATGTAAACATATCTACAAAAAAATTTATGAACAAATGTTCATAACAGCATTATTTATAATAGCCAAAAAGTAGAAACAACCCAAAGATCTGTTTGAATGGATAAGTAAAATGTGGTACATCCATATGATGGAATATTATTCTGCAACAAAAGGCATGAAGTACTGACACATGCTACATCATGGATGAATCTTGAGAACACTGTGATAAGTGAAGGAGGCCAGTCAAAGAAGATGACATGCTGTATCATTTCATCTATTTGAAATGCTTAGAAGAGGCAACTCTATAGAGACAGAAAGCAGATTAGTGGTTGCTATGGCTGGGGAGGAAGAGGGGAGTAAAGAGTGATGCTAAAGGATATCAGGATGAGGATGAGGTTTCGTTTTTTTGTTTTTTTTTAGGCAGGGTCTCGCTCTGTTGCCTGGCTAGAGTGCAGGGGCGTCATCACAGCTCACTGCAGCCTCCGATTCCTGGGCTCAAGCGATCCTCCTGCCAACCCTCCCCCGCCAGTAGCTGGGACTACAGGTGTGCCCCGCCACGCCTGGCTAAGGAGGTTTCTTTTTGGGGGGATAAAAATGTCCTAAAATTGACTGTGGTAATTGTTGCTCCACTCTGTGAATAAACTAAAAACCACTGAATTGGACACTTTAAGTGGGTGAATTGCATGGTGTGTGAACTGTATCACAATCAAGCTGTTTAAAAGAGGAAAAGGAAGGATAAAAAGAAGACTTAAATGAAGGACTACATGAATGAAAAGTTAGACAAAGGTTAATGAGAAACAGGGTAAAAGAATGTTGTATGACTAGATTATGTTACTAATATATCTTTTTAGAACTACTCATCTTGTTTTGAGAGGGGGCTGCTTTTAGCAGGCAAATTGTGATGAAGAAAAGAGATAATTAACAATAATAAACAGTGATTTTCATTCTTGGATGTGGTCCTAAGCACTAAATTGTTTTTCTGAGTATTTTTATGCACCATTTTGAAGCTCAGGCAGCCTGTTCCTCTGTTTTTCGGCTCCATTTGTTTGAGTTTGGCAGGTTTGAGTTAGTAACGAGGATGGGGAGGGACACTCGTGACATCAGTACCAACAGGGCTGCCAAAATTCTGGGGGCTGTGCCAAGCCCCAGTGAGTTGTCCCATGCCTTGCAAAATCCTAATTGCTAAACAGGAAGAGTGAAAGGCTTGCTAGTTGGTGCTAAGTTTGGAGGAATTCTATGTTTAAGCGCCAAAGGTGAAAACATTCTGGCAAGAAGTAGTTCCTTTAACTCAATGGCAAGGGCAATTTCAGTGAAGTTGAAATCCAGGCCATGCTTTGTCAGATTCTCTAGGAGTAGAAGTCACAAATTTGGATATCAACAGAGGTCCGGCAGGTAATGTAGAAGAAGTACCAGTATTGCTAAACTATCCTCCTGATTTTTCAAAAAAGGCTGAAGATATGGATTTTTAAATAGTGAAGTCTTCCTTTTAAATATTGCCATCTAATTGGAATTAAAAAAACCAACAACCCACAGAATGGGAGAAACTATTTGTGAATCATATCTCTGATAAGGGAATTGTATCTAGAATATATAAAGAATGCTTACAACTCAATAATAAAAAATCAAATAACCGAATTTTAAAATGGGAAAAGGATCTGACTAGATATTTCTCCAACAAAAATATACGAATGGTTAATAGCCACATGAAAAGACGCTCAACATCATTAACATCAGAGAAATGGAAATCAAAACTGCAATGAGATACTACTTCATAACCTGTAGGATGGCTAGAATAAAAGAATAAGATAACAGGTGTTGGTGAGGATGTGAAGAAATTGGAAATCTCATACGGTGCTGGTGGCAACGTGAAATGGTGTAGCCACTTTGGAAACAGTACATACAGCAGTTTCTCAAAAGGTTAAACAAAGAGTGACCATATGACTCAGCAGTTCCACTTCTAGGCTTTATACTCAAGATAAATGAAAACACATGTCCATATGTCTACACAAAAACTTGCTCATGAATGGTCATAGGAGCATTATTCACAATATCCCAAAAGTGGAAACAAACCAAATGTCCATCAGCTGATGAATGGGTACACAAAATAATATTCCATGGAATATTATTTGGCTATTTGGCAATAAAAAGGAATCAAGTACTGATACATGATACAACATGGATAAACCTTGAAAATGCTATGCTAAGTGAAAGAGACCAGTCACAAAATACAAAATACAAAAATATTGTATGATACTATTTATATGCAATGTCCAGAAGAGGCAAATCTTTAGTAGTTGCTGAGGGTGGGGAGGATGGGGGGGAAATGGGAAGTGACTGCTAAAGGGTATGAGTTTCTTTTTGGGATGATAAAAATGTTCTAAAATTGTCGTGATGGTTGTACAATTCTGTGAGTATACTAAAAACCATTGAATCGCACACTTTAATTGTATGGTATGTGAATTATATCCCAATAAAGCTGTTACCCAAAAAAAGTATACAGTAAGGGTCACATAAAACATATCTGCCAGGCTGCCCACTTCAAGTCCTCTGCCTAGTACATGACCACTGCATAGTAGATCTGGGAGGCGTTCATCAAGCTCAACTCCTTAGGAAACCAGAGAAGAGGGTGCTCTGCCTGTTCTAAAGACACACTTATTTAGTAGAACCAGGGCCAGAACTTGTCTCTTGACCCTGACCAGTAGGCAATGCTGCCTCTATCCAAAGCCCAGTTTTCAAGGCATAGCCAGGAAAGGATTGTGAGAAGTTGACATGATGAACAGCTGGGTACACTCTCTTCCCTTTCTCACATTTTGCAAAGGTCCCCCAAAGCCTTCTTGAGGAGGAGATAAAATATGGCAAAAAGGGATACTCCTTGAAGGAAGAGACAGCTATAGTGCTTCGCTGAGCCTTTGCCCCTATCGCATAGGAGGGTCTGTGTGTTTCAGAGAACCCTTACTCTGTATGTTTCTGATTCATTTACACTTAGCTCATCAATGTGTTGTTTGTGCAAGAACCATTTGATGTCCAAGAAACCCTCTGGGCCTCTTAAAGGGCTTTTTAAAAATTATTGTTTGAACCAGAGAACTGAACTTTGCCAAGAGTAAATGGAAATCAGATATCAAAAGGTCTGAGTTCAGTTTTCATTGAATACAAAGAGTGAGCAGATTCTGAACTGAGCCAAATGCATTCTCCCACCCTTAATTCACAGTACATTGTTTTGGCAGACTCTACAATCCTGGAAGTTGGCTTTTCTTCTCCCATTCCTTTCTAGGGTGCAACCACAAGCCTATCTTTTAGTTAACTTTACAAAAAAATGAGGCCATATTATAACAGTTTATGAGAGCCTCACTCATCACTGTTCCTGTAACTATCAATTTTATTAGAACAAACTGAAATGTTTGAAAAGGTTAAAACCCTCCTCTGAAGCTATACTTTTGTTTGATCTCCTATAAGGATTTCTATTTTTCAGTCCTCTCACCTGGGAGTTTATCAAAAGAGATGTTGCCCCTCTCCCAATAAGTGGTCAGATCATCAAACCAGTTATCAAGTTGAATACTGGAGGGCTACTATTGCTTCTAGTGCTCAGATTTGGAGAAAGGAACAGGTTCCTTCATTCTGCCTTCCAAGGAGAAAGGGTCAGAGAAATGATTAGTACTTTGAATTTCTTTTTAATAAAAAATCAATCTAAAAAAAAAAAAGAAACAGGGCAAAATTAAAATCACCCTAAATTCTGCCACCTCAAGATAAGCACTGTTGAGATTTTGTGGATCACTTTCCTTTTACTCTAAAAAAGTATCTATATGTCTAGAATCAATATATACAGATATACTATTATAAAAATGGAATATTATATTGGTTTATAATCTACTTTTTTCATTTGTTAGTTCATGATTGTCTATATTAGTAAAATTATATCTACTCATGCATACAATTCAATTGTATAGATGATTACTAAAAAGATTCAGTGAGGAGTCTTTTGATTGAAAGCGACAGACAACTCATGTCAAACTGACTTAATGACAAAAGGAAATTTTTTGGCTGATGTCTGAAAAGTCCAGTGGGACATCTGGTTTAAGGTGTGGCAGATTAAGGGCTCAAATGATGTTATGAGGTCTACTTCTCTCTAATCTGTTTGCTCTGCCTTCTGCTGCCTTGGTGCCATTCACATATTGCATGTAGAGGCAACAGTTCCAGACTGTATGCATCCAAGGTCTTGCCTGGCAGACAGCAAAGCTCTGATGTAGTACTTACCGTGAAAATCTCATTTTATTGCACTGGTCCCATACCAATCCCTGATTCTATCACTGTGGCTTATGACCAGGTTACATGACACATTCCTGAAATCCAAGTGTTTCACTAGGATAACACAGACAGAGAATGAGTAAGGAAGGGAGGGAAGGAGAGGTGAGCCCCAGAGGGAAAGATGGTTATCGGAAGGAGAATGAATGAATGTTGGGTGGCCCAAATAACAGGTCCACAATTCATGCACTTAGACATTTAGAACTTGTTTATATTAATTGTCTAGGGCATTCATAACACAGTACCACGAACTGGGTGCCTTAAAAACAGAAATTATTGTCTCATGGTTCTGGAGGTTGGAAGTCCAAGATAAGATATCCTCAGGGTTGGTTCCTTCTGAGGGCCATGAGGGAGAATCTGTTCCATGCCTCTCTCCTAGCTTTTGGTGGTTTCTTGGCAATCTTTAGTGTTCCTTGGCTTGTAAATGCATCACCCTGATTCTGCCTTCATGTTCACATGGCATTCTCTGTGTGTGTGTGGTGTGTCCAGATTTCTTTTTTTAAATAACGACACCCATCATATTGGATTGGGGGACCTGTCCTATTCCCAGGTGACCTCGTTTTAATTAATTACACCTGCAATGACGCTATTGCCAAATAAGATCACATTCTGAGGTGTGAATGAATTCTTCAACATATGAATTTTGGGGGGAACATGATTCAACCCCAACATATTTCCACCATGTTTCCATGTATTTAATGTTTCTGGCTACATCTGAGACCCACCGATCTGGGTTTGAATGCTCAAACCAGCTGCCTCCCTCTTTCTGCTGCATGGGATAGGAGGTTGGATGAGGCCATCTCTAGGGTCCCTGCCATATAGCTTTGTGATGAAGTGTGTAGGGGCTAGGCATCCACTCTGCTGCCTGAATGTACATCACAGTCCCACCACTTACTAGTTAGAGGATTTTACACAAGGGACTTAACCTCTGAAAACCCCAGTCTCCTCAACCAGTAAAATGAGGATAATAGTCCTTCACCCACTGGGTTGTTGTGGCCTAGACACATGGTGCTCAGTCAATGTCAGTCAGTGTGACTGTTCTACCTCTTCAAAGATGTGAGGACTCAGAGCCAGGAGAATAACCCACA
This sequence comes from Daubentonia madagascariensis, assembly GCA_023783475.1. Taxonomy (NCBI): domain Eukaryota; kingdom Metazoa; phylum Chordata; class Mammalia; order Primates; family Daubentoniidae; genus Daubentonia; species Daubentonia madagascariensis. The sequence continues at coordinate 17,208,402 of JAKFHU010002573.1, read as the reverse complement.
CAACCCCTAGTGTTCTTATCTTCTGGTGATAATTCAGCTCAACTTCTTCTCCTGAGGTTCTCTTTAAAGAACTTTAAGAGGGAGAAAGGCACTTTGTTATCCTGCAAACAGGAATTCAAAATATGGTTCAGGGAACAAGAAGTATTTCTCTCTCTCTCCTAAAGCCAGATGCCATAAATTCTGAGCCAACTCCTTTTCTCCAAGGCAATGTGATTATGAAATACCTGTCCCCTTTAGGTCCCACTTATCTCTCTCTGGTATCTCTTTTTCTCTCTTACAAGTTGATGTTTCTCACCATCTTTCAGATGTGGGCTGGAACCAGTCATTTAATTTACAATCTCTCTCTTTTTGGCTCCATAAATTTAGGGAAATGGAACAGACGTCTGCTGCTTTCCAAGGCGCCACATCTTTAGTTCTTTCATGCTTTTCCTACACAGTCTAATTTGGCTTGTCTAAATGCCTATTGAAAAATAACTAGAACTTTGAGTTCTTGCAGGCAGCAGAACCTATTTCATACAGGTGTTACAGGCCTTCATCAAGGTCAAAGCAGGAGGAGGTGCAGATCATCTTTTAAAAATGTGGTCACTTTCATTTAGTGCCAGGTGTTGTTCTAAGTACCAGGGACATAACAATGAACAAGAGAGCCACCATCCCTGCTCTGGGCGAGTGCCCATTCTGGGGACATTCATTTTTGCAGAAAATATATCATGAGAACTTACTACATGCCAGATATTGTTCATCATTAAACAAAACAGAAACAATCCCTGCACTGACACTGTGTGGTGGGTGGGTGGCGGGAGAGGGGAAAGAATACAATACACATAAGTAATTTTTTTTAATCATGTTAAAAGGTGATAAGTGCTGTGGAAAAAATAGAGCAGGGTAAAGAGGGTTAGGAATGTTGGAGGGATTTATAATTTTAAATAGGGTGGTCCAGGTTGGTGTCATTGAGGTGACACCCAAGCAAAGACTTTAAGGAAAATGAGGAAGGGAATCTCTGTATTTAGGGGAAGAGCAAGTCCAAAGGCCCTGGGGCATGAATGTGCACAGCTTTTCCACGGACAGCAAGGAGGTCGGTTTAGTTGGAGCAGAGTGAGCAAGGTGAGGGCGCTAGGAAATGAGGTTGGGGCAGATCAAGCAGAGCTTTTCACCCTGAGTGAAATGAGGAACCACCGCAAAGTGCTGAACAGAGGTCTGGCTGCTGCGCTCAGGCTGTGCAGGTGCCGGGCACTAGCCCGGTCAGTGTAATCCCACGGGGGAGCTGGTAGTGACCACGCACACCAGAGGGGTGACAGGTGGAGGAGGTGCAGAGTGGTCGGATTAGCGGTCTATTTGGGAGACAGGGCCAACATGATTTTTCTGGCAGATCGGATGTGGGATGGGAAAGAAAGAGGCAGGGATGATTCCAAGAGGATCATCCTGAACGAATGGAGTAGCCATTGACAGAGATGGCGAAGAAGACCGTTGGGCGGAGAAGGGTTGTGTTTTGGTGCCTTGGGCCAGGAGTTCCTTTTGGACAAATTAAATTTGAAGGGCCTGTCAGCTATCCCAGTGGAGCGGGTAGCTGGATTTTGAAGCTATCTGGGGAAATAATTGTGGGGGCATCTCGAAAGCTTCAGGAAGTGAGGCCCTGCTCTGAAGCCTAGGAGACCCTGTCGAGGTTCTTCCAGAATTGGTCCCCCTACCCTCAGCCCTCCTAAAGGCCGGAAAAGTCATTCGGCAAAGCCCTTCTTTTTCCTCTTTGGGGAATAGCGAGACAAATGAAGGAAAATGACGAGGCGCAGCAGCGCAGCGTCCTTTTCCCGCTCGCCACAGGGAGAGAGGCAGCGGCCGCCGGGGTCCAGATGCAAGCCCCGCCCCCTGGTCCCCCCGGGAGCAGCCGCGCCGCGGCCGGGAAGCCGGGCCCGGGTGGGCGGGGCCTGCGCGTGGGCGGGGCCGCGGTGCGAGCGCACGCCACAGAGGGGGGCGTGGCCGGCCGGGCGCGCGCCCGCCCGCTCTCGCACCGCCCTCCCCCCTGCCCTCGCGGTGATCAGCTGGTCTGCGCTGCCCTGACGTGGGCCGGGGCACGTCACCGCCGAATGGCAGCCTCCAGAAAGCCACCGCGAGTAAGGTGAGGGGACTGTGCCGGGGAGCCGGCGTCCGGGCAACGCGTGGCCCGCCCGCCCGGGCGCGCGTGTTGCAGCCCGGAGGTCAGGGACGAGCGGGTGAGGAGCCGCAGGCCGGCCGCAGTCAGTCGGGCGAGGGCCGCCGCTTGCCGGAGCCCCCGAGCGGGAGCAGGGGGTGGGAGCCGTGCAGCCGGGCAAGACCCGGCTGGCTTCCGGCGGGGCCACGGGCAGCCGGGGACAGCCCGAGCCCGGTCCCTGGACTAGTGTGCCCGCGGAACTGCCGCGCTCGGCCCGAGGGGCGGTGGCAGTCACCGCCCCCCGGCCCCAGGAAGGCCCGCTGCTGCAGGAAGTCGGCCCCTCCCAGCTCCTTCCCGAGCCGGGGAGGTGGGCGAGCCCTTGCCCTCGCCCCTGTTTCCCAGGAATCTAGTCCTCAAGTTACAATCTTGACAATACTGACACCCGCAATTCGCTTTACTGATCAGTCACTGCCACAAAGAAAGGCAGCCGCGGACCCCTCCTCACCCAGATGGTTCGGAGGCTGTGTAAGGGAATATTTTGGTATAACCTCCAGGAAAATCCCACCAGTAGCCTGCTCTGGGCTCTCCTTGCGCATGGGGAGGTGAGAGGGATAATCCCCCGGCCTCAAGTTAAACACGTGTTAGTTTATTCTGCCCCTACAACCAGGGCATACCTATCGGAGCAGCTAACAAAGTAGGAGACGGAGGGATACATGTTCAGAGTTCACAAAGGCCAGAAGCCAAACTCCCTGGCAGTCCACAAGGGGTCATCCGCCTTCTAACCAGTTGAGACTGAATGAACTCACTTGGCAGCATGGCCAGGCCTACTTGCTGAACACAGACCATGGCTTATGCTTCTGTTTGTGAGTAGACAGATCTCAAACCCTCCTTGACTTGAACTTGACCTTGCCACAGCATGTTAGCGGTGAGCAGAGAACCAGACCCACCCTATGGAAGGATGTGGTGAGGGGTGGTATACCTCCATGTGGAAGGAGCTTCCTCTAAGTTAAGTGCTGGAAATGGAGCCAGGCAAGTGGATAATAATGACTTAGGCTGTAGGCTGAAAGGTAACCTTTGAGGACCAAGGTGGTCTTTGTTAGATTTACAGAATCACAACCTTTTAGGGGCAGAAAGGTCTTTGAATATCAACTGGTAGAACCTTTTTACCTCACACAAAAGTTCACTGAAAGGCTGGGAGAGAGGAGGCTGTTTGCTCCAGGTGCCTCCCTTAATGGTAGAATTTGAGTGCCATCCGGTGTAAAAGTGAGGACTTCTTTCAGTTCAAGTGATGGAAACTGAACTCAAATTGACTTAGGTAAAATGAAATTGAGCTGGCTTCTAGTACAGCTGAGTCCGGGAGTACCAACACTGGCATCAGACTTGGCTTCTCTTTTGTATCTCTTGGCTCAGATTTCTTCAGTGTTGGCTTCATTCTTAGGCAGACGTTCTCCTTATGGGAGGTTATGACAATTCTAGGCTGACAGTTGCAGCAGAAATAAAGTTCTCTTTCCTAATGGAGCAGAAGTCCCAGATCTGATTCTCACTGGGCTGACTTGATTCTTATGTCCATCTGTGAACCAATCATTATGGCTAGAGGGATGGGTTGACCAGGTCTGAGTCCCAGAACCTGGTGGGTGAGTGGGTGAGACTCATCCTAACCCTTGGACTGAAATGGAGAAGGCACATTTTCAAAAGGAAAGCCGAAGTTCTGATCCAAAGAAAGAGGGATGGATTCTGGTAGGCAAAGACAACATCGCTTACTTCCCAACCCTAGAACTTGTTCCTAGTGTCTTATCTCACGAGGCATCATTGAGCATCTTGCTCCTTGTGCCCCATCCTGAGAACTAGATGTGTATGATTCTCATCATGGACTGGGAGAGGGTAGGGTGAGGTATCCAGAACCCTGCTGGGATTTCTTTTAAAAAGAGAGGGAGAAAAATGTGTAGTTTTTACTAGTGCTGCCATAACTATCTTATATAAAGATTGAACAGGAAGTGCTCTGCAGGCCTCTTTCCCTTTACCCACCTTGTGGCTCATCATGATGTTGAGAAGGTATAGGCTGAAGAAGTCCTGGGAAGGGGAGGATCACTGAGCTAGAAGCTGAGAGGCCTGGACTCTGACTCTAGCTCTGTCACCAAACAGCTGTGAGGCCATGAGCACGTCATTTGATCTCTGTTTCTCAGTTTGTCTAGAGGAGGGAGTTGTTAGGTGGTCCCTGAGGTACATTCTTTTAGCTCTAACATTTAATGATAGTTCTGCTTCAACAGAGAGCTTGAGAATGTATCTGTCCAAGTGAGTGAAGGATGGATGGATCTTGGACTCTACAGAGACCAGGGTATGACAAGAGCAGGGCAACTGTAGTGTTCAGCTGCTTCATGTTTCCTGTGATCCTGACATAAAGGTGGAGGTGTTGATGCTCACATGGAGAGGCTGAGCTCATCTGTGAGACCTGGTTTCTGGTCTTGAGTTTGCAGCTACTGAGGTGTATGGCCTGTGGTAAATAATCTTTGTTTCTTCTGTAAAATGAATGAATAGGACTACCTCAGGATAACCTCCTTCACCTATCTAGTCATGTGTCTGAATCAGCCGTTGGTTCAGTGGGCTTTATATATATATAGAGAGAGAAATTCACTTTCTTCACTCACTATCTTATAAACTTACATGTGAAGTCATGAGAAATTGGGTGAGAATGTGACTTGTATCCCTGTCCAAGAAAAAGAGATGTCTTACTTTGCAAAATTTATAACAGCTTTATTGGAATAAAATTCACTTATATATAATTCGTCTATTAAAGTGTACAATTCACTAGTTATTAGTATATTCACAGAGTTGTACAGCCATCACCACAATCAATTTTAGAATATTTCATCACCCCCAAAAGAAATCCTATGCCCATTAGCACTCACTACTCATTTCCCCAACTTTACCCCAGCCTCTGAAAACCACCAATCTACCTTCTGTCTCTATGGATTTGCCTATTCTGGACATTTCATTTATTAATAAATGGAATCATACACTATGTGGTCTTTTGTATCAGGCTTTTTACCCTTAGTGTAATGTTTTCAAGGTTCACCTATGTTGCAGGCATGGTTCCTTTTTATTGTCAAATAATATTCTATTGTATGGATAGACTACTTTTATTTATCCATTCATCAGTTGGTAGACATTTGGGTTATTTCCACTTTTTGGCTGTTAAAATAATACAGCTATGAACGTTTGTGTACACGTTTTTATGACGATACATGTTTTTGATTTTCTCAAGTTATACACCCAGGAGTGGAATTGCTAGCATATGGTAACTTTGTGTTTAACCTTTTAAGGAACTGCCAGACTGTTTCCCAAAGCTACTGCACCATTTTACATTTCCACCAGCAATGTCTGAGTATTCTAATTTTTCCATGTCCTCACCCATACTTGTTATTGCCAGTCTTTTTGATTATAACCTTCCTAGTGGGTGTGAAGTAGTATCTCATTGTGGTTTTGATGTGCATTTCCCTAATGACTAATGATGTTGAGCATTTTTTCATGTGCTTCTTGGCCATTTCTGTACCTTTATTGGAGAAATGTCTATTCAGATCCCTAGCCCATTTTAAAATTGGGCTGTCTTTTTATTGTTGAGTTGTAATAGTTCTTTATATATTCTGGATGCTGGACTCTTGCCAGATTTGCAAATATTTTCTCCCATTCTGTGGGTTGTCATTCCACTTTCTTGATGGTATCCTTTGAAACATGAAAGTTTTTAATTTTGATGAAGTCAAGTGTATCTATTTTTTTTTTGTTGCTTGTGCTTTTGATGTTGTATTTTAAATCATGGCCTAATCCAAGGTCAGGCAGATTTATGCCTATTTTTTCTTTTAAGAGTTTTATAGTTTAGCTCTTATATTTATGTGTCTGATCCATTTTGAGTTGGTTTTTGTATATGGTGTGAGGTGGGTTCAACTTTTTGTATGTAGATATAGTTGTCCGAACACCATTTGTTGAGGAGACTATTCTTTCCCTGTTGAATGGTCTTGGCACTCTTCTCAAAAATCAGTTGACAGTAAATGTGAGGCTCTATTTCTGGACTCTCAGTTTTATTTTTTTGATCTATAAGCCTATCCTTATGCCAGTACCATACTATTTTTTTTTTTTTTTTGAGGAGAAAGAAAGAGAAGTTTATTATTAAATAATTTGCCGGCAAATGAGGAGGTTGCCAGATTCCCGTCTTAAAGTACCAACATCCTCCAGTACCATACTATCTTGATTACTGTAGTTTTGTATTTAGTTTTGAAATTAGGAAGGGTGAGTTCTTTTCAAGATTTTGTTCTTCTTCAAGATTGTTTTGACTATTCTGGGTCCCTTTCACTTCCATATGAATTTTAGGGTCTGCTTGTCAATTTCTGCATAGAAGCCAGCTGGAATTTTGGTAGGGAATGTGTTAAGTCTGTAGATCAATTTGAGAAGTATTGCCATCTTACCAATATTAAGTCTTCTAATCCATGAACCTGGAATATCTTTCATTTATTTAAGTCTTCTTTAGTTACTTGCAGCAATCTTTTGTAGTTTTCATAGTATACATTTTGCACTTCTTTTGTTAAATTTATTTCTAAGTATTTTATTTTTGATGCTATTGTAAATGGACTTTTCTTAATTTCATTTTTGCATTCTTCATTGCAAAGGTATAGAAATAAATTGATTATGTTGATTTTGTATCCTGTATTCCTGAACTCATTTATTCTAATTTTTTTTGTGGATTCTTTAGGATTGTCTGTATTCAAGATAATGTCATGTGCAAATAAAGATAGTTGTACTTCTTTTCTAATTTGGATGCCTTTTCTTTCATTTTCTTGCCTAATTTCCCTGGATAGAACCTCTGGTAAAATGTTGAATAGAAATGGCAACAGAAGACATCCCTGCCTTATTCCTGATCATCGGGGAAAGCATTCATTCTCTCAACATTGAGGATGATGTTAGCTGTGTGTTTTGTAATACCCTTGGTCAGGTTCAGGAATTTCTCTTCTAGTTTTCTGAGTACTTTTATCATGAAGGGGCTTTGGACTTTGTCAAATGCTTTTTTGCTGATGTCTATTGAGATGATCATATAGTTTTTGTTCTTTATTCTATTGATATGGTGTATTACATTAATTGATTTTTCATATGTTGAACCAACTTTGTATTCTTGGGATAAATCCCACTTGGTGATGGTGTATGATCCTTTTTATATTATTGCTGGATTCGGTTTGCTGGTATTTTGTTGAGGATTTTTGCATTTATATGTGTAAGAGATACTGGGGTGTCTGACTTTTTAATGAAAGAATATATGGTTTTTCCTGTCAAGAACATCTCATTCTGTCCATTAAAACTAAAGTAGCAGCTGTATGAGAGCAGGTCTGGAGTGACTGATGAAAATGTCTGGTCTAGTGGTTCTGACCATGTGGTGGACTGAGCTAATGTGGCCCTCTCTGCCTCTACCAACACGTAAAAATGTGGTTAAATTATAACTTAATTACCTTTAATTTCATAGCTGAGTAAAATCCAAAACCCTTGCTATAGCCTACAGTAAGGCCCCTCGTACCTCTCTGACCTTGTCTCCTAACTGCTTACCTCCCCATCTCTTGACACTCAAACACACTGCACTGGCCTTCTTGCTTTCCTCAGGTGCACCAGGCATACTCCTGCTTCATGGCCTTTGCACTTGCTAATCTCCTTTTCTGGAATGTTCTTTCCCTAGCCATTCACATGGCTTGCTTCCTCACTTTTTTTAGGTCTCTGCTACAATGTCATGTGTTATCAGAGAGGCCTTTCCTGACTACTGCATATGAAATAACCCTTCCCCTTACCTCCCTGACACTCTATTTCCTTTGCCCTGGAACGTGTTTTTTTTTTCCATAGAACATGTACTTATTACCTGACATATTGTTTATTTATTTTGTGTCTGTCACCTCCTCTTCCCTATCTTCCCTCCTGCCCACCCCTCCGACCCTGTGCCATGTAAACTTCTTTTAGTCAGGAATGTTGTCTATTTTGTTCACTGTTTTGTCTAGAATAGGGCCTGGATTATGGAAGATTCCGAATAAATATTTGTTGACTGAATGAACTTGAAAGAAAGAGAAATCCTTAGGTGCCAGAAATTTAGAGGCAATTTAAAGCCTGATTGGTACACCGGTAACCTGAGCCTGGGAACGTTATCAGATGCAGATATAGGCCTTTCATGCCTGGGGTCCAGGGTGTTAGGCTATCCTCATATGGGGACAGGAAACTTGTGTGCAAATCTTCTAGCTAAGAAATGAATGTGAAAATTAGTCTTAGAAGCAAATAATGATAGTAATGCTTGTACAAACCATGACACATCTCATTTTCGTAGGTAAATAGTCTCTGCTGAAGATAAGCTCTTAATGAAAGATTATAAAGCACAGAAGGAATGAGCCACCAAGAGAGGGAGGCAGCAGACCCAGCAAACATGAGGATTACTATCCCAAGACTTTCTAAATGATTTTAGGCATTTCTAAATGCCTAAAATGATTAAGGCAGTGAGAGAAAGAATAGAAACCAAAGTGAAAGAATAGGACACCAAAAAGAAAGAACAGGCAGATGTGAAAAAGAACCAAATAGAATTTATACAAGTGAAAAATATAGTGATTGAAAATAAGATCTTCTTAGTCTAGTTAAACAGGAGATTATACATAGCTGAAGAGAATTCATGAACTAGAAGCTAGAACTGAGAAGGTTTGCCTGCCGTGGTAATGTTTTACACCTGCATGTTTTATCTGAAACTTTTATTTATTCTGCCACCGATATTGGGGTGAGAGTTCCTTTGACTCACATAAGAAAACTGCTACGTTGATGTCCTCTCTGACTTAGCCTTGCCACGTTACTGTGGTCAAAGTCTGCAACATCCTGTTCTTTTCTCTTCTTAAGGGCGAATCACCAGGATTTTCAGCTGAGAAATTTAAGAATAATTGAACCTAACGAGGTCACACACTCAGGAGACGCAGGTGTGGAAACAGGTAATAATTTTATCTATAAATTAGATAGAACATCTCAAAAGGATTTTAGGTCTTCCTACCTGAAACTCCAGTTGGGGGAGAAGAGAAGGTAAGGAATTAGTAATAGATCATGGCTGGGGGTGAGTATCTGGAAATTAAAAACCATTTTGTTTTTTGGCTTCCTGGATGGTTGGTTACTGTTTGTATACATTTACTACTTTTTTTAGGTAGTAAGAGAATTACAGGTTTTTTGCATTTCCCATTCTTGTGGTGGTGGTGGAGGAAATAGGTTATTATTGAAAATGTACTATTCTAGTTTTTCTAATCTTGTTCTCTCTCTCTAATATAGTCCTTCATTGATTGCCTTAGAAATTAGCTTTCAACTTTCATCATAAGATTATGAAATGAGAAAAGTTTATAATATGTTATTGTGATTTATAAATTGAGTGTGCATTTAGGAATGTCTTTTTGGGAAAAGTTTCTGGGACCATCCCTTCTCCCCAGAACTAATTAGTTGTCTGATGGGTTGCCAGAAACCTGAATTCTGAAAAGTGGTATATTACTGTATTTCTAGAACTATAGCATTTCCTTTTAGCTGACTGAAAATTGATCCCTTGAAGTGCATAAGAAACCATGCCTGTCTAATCTCTCTTTGGAAGATCAGTGCTATAATTACATGCAATTTTAGGTCCTTTTTTTTCTTAAAAAAATATAAGTGTATTCAACACATTTTGGGTCATATTAGGAGGTGGCAGATGAAGGAGGAAAAAGGAATAAGAAAAAGAAGTAAAGAAAGGGAGAAAGTAATAGAATCATCAAATTTACAGCTGGAAGAGAACATCTCTTTCTTTTTATTATATATGAGGAAATAGAGGTTAGGGAGCTTCAGTTGTTTGAGACGTTGTAGATCCCAGCTGGAAACTGGAGCTCACTTGTTTTGGTTCTGTTGGTCTTAGAATGCTTTAGGCCTCTATTATGTCTCCTGGACAAAGTGGTGTAATAGAGCATGGACTGGGAATTGGGTAGACCTTGGGTCCTGGTTCCTGATGATCCAGCTGACTTGGGCAAGTACTTAACTCCTTTTATCTCCTGTTCCTTTATGGGTACAATGGGAGTAGTGAAAATTCCCTTGGAGGATTATTGTGAGAATTAGCCACTAATGTATGTAAAGCCCTTAGCCTTGCCTCAGCTGTGCAACAGAGAAACAAGACCACTACCTCTCAAGCTGTTGATGCTGGAAGAGCATCTATCTGTGCACGTGTTAAGATGATGAAATTGGAGTAAACCAGCACCTTCTATTCCTATAACAAGATGTGTAGGAATCCTAGCTGGTGCTTCTGATCCAGGTTCAAATATTTCTTGAGCTCCTACAATGTATTAGTTGCTGTGCATGGTGCTTTCACACTTGTTATCACACTTAATTTGCCTAGCCACCAACTGAGGTAAGTATGGTGTGTTTTTACTGTAAAATCAGTGCAAGATCTTGTTTGTGATAGAGGCAGAGGTTTGGAAACTTATTTCTAAAAGCAGACCCATGTATGTAAGAGACTTTTAAATGAGTCATTTTCTTTAAGGCATAGTTTAAAAATATCTGGCAGTGTATGGGCTAATGTTTCATCGTGGTCTAGGCCTGTTGCTCTTGGCTTCCCACCTTCCTGTACACTCTGCCTAGCCGTTGGCTGTTTCTAACATTTCTGAAAAGTAATAGGATGTGGAAAGAGCAGATGTTATAATACAGCATCTTCTAAGATCCTAGCTTTCTTCTTTCACTAAAGATTCATTGCTGTTTATTATGTTGGATCTGAAAAGATCATACATGCAATGTTGTGACATTGATTTAGCCATCTTTGAGTGAGCCATATGTGTGTGTTAGGTGCTATGCTGAATACATGGATACAGAGGTATCCGTGGTCCCTGCCTTAAGGAGAAGTGGTGAACACACCTGTTACACCATTTATCATGTTGCATTTATGGTTCGTTAATTGTGTATCTAACCCTAATAACTACACACATGTAACTACACACAACATTACATAACATTTACTATGTGCCAGGCACTGTTTCTAAGTGCTTTATATATAGTAACTTATTTGATGCTCATAAACATTATCCTATGGGGGTCATCTGCCAGGACTTTTACTTCCTGCATCTTGGCTGCCTTTTCATCCACTGCCACCTAAATGGCTGGGACTTATAATTGTACTGATTTTGCCCTCTCCTTGGCTTCAGGTGCTCACTCATTCTGTCACTTTCAAGGCCTATTGTCCTTGTGGCTGCAGCTACCTCAGCCACCATCACCCACTGTATTTACCTCAGTGGTAGCTGCCTCCGCTGCTGCAGCCCATTGCCTCAACCATTTGCCCAAGGACACCAACCAATGTGATGGGCATGAGGATGAGGAGGAAGGAAGAGGCAAGGGGTTGGGTTGTAGTGGGAGCAGGTGGCATGGCGGAGGGAAGTGTGAAAATGCCACGTTAGTAGAGCGAGGCTGATGATGCTCATGGTTCTGAGGAGGCCTTATATGCTGGTCAGGAGGAGGAGTGTGCTGATGAAGCTGGTGATGGAGATGCAGGTCAGAAAGTGGTGGCGAAGAGGCAAGCTACAGTGACCAGGAAGCAGAGGATGTTTTTGACTAGACCCACTTTGCCTTTGTTGGTTTTTAGTTTGTAATTGAAGATTTTGTGCTTGCCATGGGTATTTTTATTGATGAAGTTAGTGACTGATAATGTTGATACTGTAGTCAGTGCTAAACACTAGTCAGTGCTATCAAAATTCTTAAGTCAGAATATGCCTATGTAGAAGCCAGATTCTATAAGGAAATTAATAATCTTGAAAGAAAGTATATTGGACTCTATCATATTTTGCTATTTAAAATTCTAGAGGCTTAGGCTGCACGCCAAACCAATTAAATCAGAAGTTCCCTGGGTAGTTTTAATGTGTGGCCAAGGTTGAAGTACTGCTCCTAAAGAAGTCTTCATTTTTGCTTGCCTCTTTTTAAAAATGATAACTTGCTCAGAAATGTGGTTTGAAAACATGATAGTCTATTCTGAAGCTCCTGAAAAATATCAGAGTAAAGTTTTCAGATTCTGGCAAGCTTATTAGGTCACAATAGGCTTCATTTTGAATCCAGTGGAGGTATTGACATGTAAACTTAGATCAGACCAGGTGCTTCTGATCCATCTTTTTCTGATAGGTGAGAAATTATAGGCTAAGTAGATTAAACAAAAGGAAAGGATAGCTGGGTGCAGTGGCACACGCCTGTAATCCCAGCTACTTGAGAGGCTGAGGTGGGAGGATCACTTGAGCCCAGGAGTTGTAGTCCATCCTGGGCAACATAGCAAGACCTCATCTCTCTTAAAAAAAAAAAATAAAAAGGGAAGGATGGCCCTCTGAACAGTATTCAGAAGCAGCCGGTATGCAAGGAACATGTATATGCTTGAATCATGAGTAGGACAGTTTCCGGTGACTATCCCTTTGAGTACTTCAGTCTGCTGAAGTGCCCTTGCTGAGATGATGAATAGGGCACTTTTTCAATAAGTCTCAAGATCAATGTGGTATCTCATAGGGGAATCTATTGGAGATAACCATAGCAACTGAGGTATAGAAGCCCAAGGTGCTAGTGATGACGAAAGGGAAGAAGCAATTCAATATGTTGAAGAAAAAGAACCAAAAAGGATCCATATCCAGCAGAGGATAAGTCACAGTGAGTCAGGGTGTCAATCCTTGAAGATAACCTGATGTGATTGCCTCGATGTAACTCTGCATTACATACAGCATCGTGCATTAAAATGTTTTCGGTTAAGTAAAATATCTTTTATTTGTTTAAAAAATGAGTTGGCAAACTCCAAAATACTGATGACACCAAATGCTGACAAGGATATGGAGCAACAGGAACACTTATTCATTCATAGTTGATGGAAATGTAAAGTGGTACAGCCACTTTGAAAGATAGTTGGGTGGTTTCTTAAAAAAACCAAACAAACTCTTACCATCTGATTCAGCAGTCACACTCTTGATATTTGCCCAAACGAGTTGAAATCTTAGGTCCACACAAAAACCTGCACTTTATTAATAATTTAGAACAACTTTTAAAATAATTACTAGAACTTGGAAACAACCAAGATATTCTTCATTAGGTGAATGGATAAATAAACTGTGGTACATCCAGACAATGGAATATTATTCAGGGCTAAAGAAATGGGCTATCAAGCTATGAAAAGGACGTGGAGGAACTTTAAATGCATATTACCAAGTGAAAGAAGCCAATCTGAAAAGGCTGCATATCGTATGATTCTAACTGTGTGACATTCTAGACAGGCAAAACTATGGAGATAGTAAAAAAGATCAGTTATTTTCAGGGGTTGGAGGAGAGAGGGAGGGAGGGATGAATAGGCTGCACATAGAGGATTTTTAGGGCAGTGAAAATACAATGTAGATACCATAATTGTGGATATGTGTTATTATACATTTGTCAAGACTCATAGAATGTACTACACCAAGAGTGAACCCAAGAGTACACTATGAACTTTAGGTGATAATGATGTGTTAATATGGGTTCCTCGATTGTGACAAAGGTGCCACTCTGGTGGGGGATATTGGTAGTGGGGGAGGCTGTGTGTGTATTGGGGCAGGAGCTATATGGGAGCTCTGTACTTTGTGCTCAATTTTATTATGAATCTATAACTGCTTTAAAAATAAAGCCTATTAAAATGAGTTGGAAAAACTCATTATTTTATGTTGAATTCTAATAGTATAGTTTTGTGCCAGTATATGGGATGTAGTAAAATATGCATCATTACTATTCTATAGTTGGCTTCTTGTGATGTTGTTTTGTTATATAGCCATGGGACTACAGCTGTGATGTTTATCAGAACATTAACTGATATCAGTATTTATTGAGAAAAAATCGTTTTGAAGAACTGGCTAAAGTGGTGAAGTCAGCTTGTGTCATCTGTGCCTTCATCACATAGAAATAGGATCTCTTGTACTCACTAGGAGGCGATGCTGTCTTGATTTTCACTACTTACAAATTCGTAAAAGTTTAAGAATTTCTAGTAGGACCACATTTAATGTTCCTAACATTTCTTTTTAATGATTTTTATGTTTCTATTACTATTTTGTATTTTCTAAAGTTGGTGACTCCAGCTCTGGTTTTATTGGGATGACAGACTCCCCTGGACCCCTGGCACTTCTTGGGGCTCAGTTTGAAAACCCTGGGTCTAATCCACCTCCAACGTATTTTGGAGAGGAGAACACAGAGCACTGAGGCCCTGGTGCCCTTTTCCCTTGCACAGCTGGTTGGCAGCAGGTATTCACTAGAGCATAAAGCTTAAGACTTTTGACTACTAGTGGACTGATCTTTCTTCTCCAAACATGTGGTTATCTATTTAACAAAAAGTTTATAAAACATACTTCTTTTAAAGCAGTCAAACTTAAAAAACAGAAAAATACAAGAAGAAGAAAATAATTACTCCAAATTTACCTACCCAAAGGTAACCACTATTAACACTTGGGTGACTGTCCTTCTAGAAACTTCTCTCTGCGTATACACATGTACAATTTTAAATAAGCGAGAAATGTCTATACATATTCTTTGGTAATCTGTTTTTAATCACCCACCACAGCTATCTGGGCATCTTTCCAAGTCAAATATAGGCCTATGTAATTTTTTTCTAGGTCTGTGTAATTTTTAATGATTGCACAGTATCCTATTGTATGTATTGTAGTTTATTTAACCAGTCATGTATTTCCCTCCTTTTTTTTACTACTGTAGACAAAGATAAACACCTATGTTTTTGTGCACTTGTTTAATTATCTCTTTAGAATAAAGTCCTACAAGTGAAAGAGGTAACCAATTAATTTTGAAATGATTAGTAGCTAAACTTTTCTTGCCACAAATGGCTATTTGGAAGTAGTATTTAAGAACTGTGAACATTAGCGTTTCTGGCAGCTTTGGGCTCGGTCTGTGGTGGGTGGTCAGTTTGAAGATGCAGCGGGGGTGGGGCGGAACGTGGGAGGCATTTCTCTTTACCACTCACTTTGAACAGGTCATTGAGTTGCAGGGGGCAGACTGGTTTTGGAACAAACTCTTCTGTTGTTGCAGACAGCAGAATGGCTCCAAAGGTGACTTCAGAGCTGCTTCGGCAGCTGAGGCAAGCCATGAGGAACTCTGAGTACGTGACAGAACCGATCCAGGCCTACATCATCCCGTCAGGAGATGCTCACCAGGTACTGAGTGGAGGTGGGCTGGTGATGGCACTCAACACCCTCTCCTTTCTCTTCAGTCTTTCCTCCCCAGCCCTAATGTGTCTGAAGGATTCTACCTGTCAACCCACAACCAGGCACGTCTTCCAGGGCTTGACACAGGAACCTGTGTCTAACAAGGTCTCACTGAATGCTTAAGATTTGGCCCTGGCTTCCTTGTTTCCCATGAATTTAGCCAGCTTTTAATAAATTATGAAAGAATTAGTGGGCAAGTTAAGGGGCAGAAGTCCTGGACCTTTCTGTTGCTGGAATACTCCACCCCATCTCCTTTACCACGTCTTGTCCCTATGAGAATTGTCTGCCTGGCCTCCCTTCTGCCCATCCAGACTGCCCCATTCCTCTGGTATGGCCAGAAGAGTAATGAGAAAGTCGTCATGGATCTCTTCCTTAGCAGGTATTAGGGATGATAGTGAATACCTCCCCCAAACCATCACATTTGATGGAAGCAACTCAATGTGCCCTTTCCCTCTGAGAACACTAGTTATCAGAGTAGAGGAGAGTTGGGTTTGGAGAGGCAGAGACTTCATGTGATAGGTCTGACAGGCAGGAGGATGAAAGGATTTTAGGATCACTCTGAGGTTTTTGAGTCAGCAAGTGTTTGCTTACACCATGGTCACAGTACTATAGGGTTACAAAGATGAATTTAAGATTGAATATCTGCCCTTACTGTGGTTACGGTTTAGTGAGAGATGAAACAATATACAAAGTGCTATTCTTCCATAGTGTCATCTCTACATATGTTTTTTCCAGCCTTTGCTTATGTGCAAGGTACTGCCTACCGTAGGTATTGGACATGATACAAAGATGAGAATTGTTCCTAGCCTCAAGAAGCATACAGTTTAGTAATGGAGTTAAGATGTACATATACATATCTATATTGCAAGGTAGAATGTGGTGCTATCAAAATCTGGACAGAGGCCTATGGAAGTCTGAGGGTGAGGGGGAAGAATGATGGAGGGCCTCATGGGATAAGGGAGGCATTAGAACTGGACCTTGAAGGATGGGTGGAATTTGGGTACATAGAGGCAGGGGGTGGAGGAGGAAGGAAGGAGTTCTAGGTAGGAGGATTAGTAGGAGCAAAGACAGAGAAGTAGGGAAGCTTTGAGTGCTTTTCAGAAATGGTAGAATAAGTTTCCCTGGCAAGAACCCAGGAAAGTAAAAAGCAATAGTGGGAAATAAAGCTGGTGTTCTAGGATTCTTTAGTTGCAGGTAACAGAAACTGCCTTCAGGTACCATGGGGCACCTGAAAATAAAAATATTTTATTATAAGAGTTTAGGGGCAGAGCTACTGCATTGGCACAACCCCAGGTTGTGAATGGTACCCTCAGAGTTTTGCATGTCAGGGCCTTAGATAGGATGTCTTGTGGGACCTGAGGGCAGCAATGCAGCTGGCCCTCAAGAAGAACTGGGATGGGAGGGTTTTCAGGTCTTGCTGCACATCAGTTTCTCTCTTTCTCAGCCAACAGTGTAGGGTGGTATAAACCTGGCAGCTCCTACATTTATATCTCTTTATCTCTTACTTTCAAGATAACAGATTGAGCTAGAACCTTAATCCCAAATCCAGAGTCTTGGGTGAGAACTTGATTGTTATAACAGCTTGGTCCTTCTTGGTCCTGGTTACTCTGTGTGTGTGTGTGTGTATGTATGTGTGTTTGTATGTGACATCATGTGGTACAGACATGAGTTATGCGAGTCCACCATGACAGAGGGGGTGACAGATAAGGATATTACTGTAAACTGAGCAGAGATCCCAAAAGATGTCCACTTTGGCTGACTTCCTTTCTGCCCCTCCCCAAAGGTCCTAGTCCTCATGGTTGTGACAATGTCAGGCCTGTGTTAATCTGGGGACAGCCTGAAGATTGGACCCCTGCCTGGAGGCATGGGATTTTCTGGCCTCAAGAGCAGATGAGGCTGGAATGAATAAAGAAAGGGAATGGATGATTTGAGGCAACAGTATGAAGTTTAGGATACTTTGATGTTTAGAACAGGGTTCCCCAAACCATATTCTACAGCATTCCTGTTGTATCTTATAAGATGCTCTGCAAAAAATGTATTCAGTGATTAAGAAAATAGAGAAATGAGCTGAACAGTTTATTTTTTTATTGTGGTAAAAAACGTATAACATGAAGTGTACCATCGTAGCCATTTGTAAATGTACAATATTGTAGTGTTAACTATATGCACACATTGTTGTGCAACAGGTCTGTAGAACCTTTTCATCATGCAAAACCAAAACTCTATACCCATCAAACAACTCATCCTGGTTTCTCTCCTCCCCTCTGTCCCTGGTAACCACCATTCTACTTTCTGTTTCTAACAGTTTGACTACTTTAGATACCTCATAAAACTGGAATCATGCATTATTTGTCTTTTTGTGACTGCCTTCTTTCACTTAGCCCAAATGTCCTCAAGGTTCATCCATGTTGTAGTATATGACAGGATTTCTTTCTTTTTTATAAGACTGAATAACATTCCACTGTATGTAGATACCACACTTTCTTTATCCATTCATGTGTCAATGGACATTTAAGGTTGCTTCCACCTCTTGGCTATTGTGAATAATGCTGCAATGAACATGGGTTTACAAATATCTCTGTGAGATCCTGTTTTCAGTTCTTTTGGATATATACCTAGAAGTGAGATTGCTGGACCATATGATAATTCTATTTTTAATTTTTTGAGGAACCTCCTCCAAACTGTTTTCCATAGCAACTGTACTATTTTATATTCCCACCAATAGTGCACAAGGGTTCCAATTTTTCCACATCCTCACCAACACTTCTTGTTTTCTGTTTTGTTGATAGTGGCCATCATAATGGATGTGAGGTGATATCTTGTAGATTTGATTTGCATTTCCTGATGATTAGTGATGTTGAGCATCTTTTCACGTGCTTGTTGGCCATTTTCTTTGGAGAAATGTCTATTAAATCCTTTGCCCATTTGACTGTTCCTTAACTGCAGGAATTCACAGGGCCTTTGATATGCCGATGTGCACTTCGCACCTCAAAGGAGGGGATAAAGTGTTCAACATTTGCTAGATTTAAATGTCCATGGAATTCCCACAGTAATCTCAGAGGTGGGGGTGGTGGAATCTAATGTTCCATGGAATACCTTTGTCTGTTCCACAAGAGCACTTTGCATACCATGATGAATCTTGCAGGTAGAGGTGGATGAAGGGGAGATGAGAGAGCATGAGGTATGTTCAGACGCCAGCCCACTGGCGATCAAGCTGGAGAGTGAGGAGACCGTGCAGGCTAGGTACATTAGTGTTAGATTTAGTGGGCAGTAGGGAGGTGAGGATACACTGGTAAGGTTTAGGGTTGGGTTTGATAATGAAATCCTTCTACTCATCTGTGTTCACTCAAATAGACAACCAAGATTTACCAGCTTCATAGGAACCAAAGTGTCATCTTGACTAAGGGCTGGATGAGTAAGTAGGCTGGCCAACATGGCTTGGGCCTGAGTCATGGTCGGAGTCGTAGTAGCAGAGGAGCTGGGTACCCCCACCCCCCATTTAAGAAAGCCATACCCTGGCCCTGTCCTCGAGGAATTTCTATTTTCTTCTGCCCAGGACATTCTGATGAACTCTTTCCCACCTCCTATCAGTCCCAGGCATTTTGACTTGTGTTTCATGTCACATGGATTCTCTGCTGGATTCATCGATGGTGTTTATCATTTTCTGCCTTTCAAGCATTAGGCAGTTGTCTTAGCCCAGTTGATTGCAATCACCCTGTCCTGGTATTGGGCAGGATGGCGGTTCCTCCGACTGGAGTACATTATGTAGCTGTTGGTTGAGGCTGTTCTTTGAGTCCCTGGCACTGTTTGAAATTGGGTTCCTCCTCTGAAAAAGGGTTCTCACAGGCTGTCGTGGAGCCCTGGCTAAAGACTCTTACAACTCTCCTTTATTTGTGAACCTTCTCCTCCAGGGGAGGCCTCGTTGTACAGAAAGATTTGACCTGCTAGTATTACTTGAATTAAAGGTTGAAGTTTTCCGGTTAAGGGTGTGTTGGAAGCTTTGTAATCTTTGTATTTCAGTTTCAATTTTTTTTTGTTTTGGCTTGGAGTTAGGATATAATCTTTACTAGTAGAGGACATTCTTGTAGCCAAGCCAAGTTTGTCTTGATATTTTTGGTCCTGGGTGCTGTTCCTGAGCCAATTCTTTTTTGTCATCATAAAGCTGATTTTTGGATACCCTGATTGATTTTTAAAGATTAAAAAAAATTTTCTGTCCTTGACATTAGGTATGGCCCTAATACACCCAAAGCAATTCCTTTTTGGAGTGGCAGTAAGGCTGGCCAAACCACAGGGAGTATTCCAGGCTTTCCCTCAGCTCCTTATCTTCTGATCATGATCCTGGAATATCAGAATTGGATGGCTCTTCTCTACATGAGGGAACTGAGGCTCTAATCCTAGACAATTTCAGGCTTGCTTGATTAGCTGTTGCTGTTATTGCAGAAGTCACTGTTCAGACTTTACAAACTTATAATATATTCTTGTACTCTGGCTGTCCTTTGATCTTCACCACCCCTCTGCTCTTTTTGTTTTATAATCTTTAACTGTCATTTCTTGCTGTAGCTTAGCTGTCTGTCCTGCATATGTGGGGGAAGTTGTGTTTTGTTTGGTGCCTGTTTTCTGATTGCCTGCTCAGGGCCAGGGACTGGGCAAATGCAGAGGACAGATGGTTAGCACATAGGTAAGCATATGAGCTCTTGAGACTCTGTGGGTTCAGATGCCAGATTTGCCACTTACTAGTTCCTCGGGCAAATTACCTCAAATTCTTAAGTGTCAGTTAAACTCTCTGGGTCTGTTTCTCCAAATGCAAAAAGGAGATTGTGACAGTAGCTATCTGATAGGGCTGTTGTCAGGATTCAATGAGTTAATACTATAGATGTAAATACTTAAAGCATATATGTCACCTAGTAAGTCTCATTATATTAGCTATTATTGTTGTTACTACTATTGTAGAGATGAATGAGATTCCCCTTAAAGAGATTAAAGAGTAGATAAACCATAGCCACAAAAGCTAACACAAATAGAAATGGATAAATGTCATAGGATGGGCCTCCGTCAGCACTGTTCAATTGAAATATGTGAAGTACATATGTAATTATAAGTGTTCTCATAGCCATGTTAAAAAAGTAAAAGAAGCAGTGAAATGAATTTTAATAATATACTTAATTAACCCAATATATCTAAAATATTATCATTTTAACATATCAATATAAAAATTATTAATAAGATACTTTACATTCATTTTTCTCATACTATGACTTCAAATATGGTATGTATTTTACATTTACAAACTATCTCAGTTTGTGGAATTTTCATTGGAAGTATTCTATATTTGGATTTCATAAAATTTATAATTGAAAAAGTGAACTCATACCCAAGTTGTTCTGAACATACTTAACAGTTTTCCAATAACTGAATTTTGAGTATCAGTTTTAAATTTATGTTTAAATTAAAGTGAAATAAAATTAAATATTCTGTTTCTTAGTCACATTAGCCACATTTCAAGTGCTCAGTAGCCACATGTGGCTGGTGGCTACCATAATGGGCAGAACAAATTTATATAAACTGTGGACTGAAGTCATAGGTGAGAAGGACTGTTCTAAGCTGGCTGCATCAAGGAAGGCTTCATGGAGGAAGTGGCATTTAAGTTGGGACATGAACAGGTAGACTTGGGATGCATAGAAATAGGGAGAGATGTACAAGAAATACCGTGAGCAAATCTGGAAGTAGGAGAACATGCATAATGATAAGTTTGAAGAAGAAAGAAAAATGCCACCCATGAGTTACCCATGACCAGAGTCAAGAGTTTAGGTTTCCATTAGATAGTAGGAGCCCATTAAGGGTCTTTGAACAAGAGAGTGACATGAAAAGAGGGGGCAGTGTTTAGTATGGTTGGGAGAAGGAAGACACTGGGAATTGAGAAACCTGTTTGGAGGCCATTGTAGGATCCCAGAGTTGGGGTAAAGAGGGCCTGGACTTGGGGGCTGGCATTAGAGGAGGAGAAGAGGGGAAAGATTTGGAGGAGAAGTGGTGAACCTGGATTAAGTATGGACCTTGCAGGCAGGTGGCAGAGGAGATGGGAAGTTTGGAACCCGAGAGTGTTTATGGTGCCATCAACTGAAAGAAATGGGTTCCTTGTTTCAGTTCCTGTGGAGAGAAGGGCCATAGTTGTGGTGACTCTATTAAGTGGGACTCTGGGTCCTTGCTGGGCTGTGAGAACAAAGAGGGAAGGGTTGGCTTTGTGTGTGACCTGCCACAGCAGCCTCCTCAGTAATAGAGAGGCTGCTGTTCTCTGCAGCTCTTGTTCCTAATTGTTTCATTTCAGGCTAGATTCAGGGTTGATGGAAGTTCTCCAATGGGTGGGGAAGGGAGGGTGTTGAGAAGAGAAGGGGAATCTTGAATTCTGTCCTTTGTGTACTTTCCAAAACACAAATAAGCACACCCACACACTGTTCCCTGCTAGAGAGAAAACGTACCTTAAATACATAATTATGCAAGGACTTGGCACTCCAGTGGTCTGCTGCTTTTTGGCCTCTGCAACTCTAAGGGTTTCTTCTTTTTCAACTCAGATCAAGGGTTGTGGTATTAATGAGTTTGGGCTCAGTGGAACTTTTACCATGGGGAATTGTCCATTCTTTCTGGCAATCTGGATGCTTTCATGTACCATCTAAGTCACACATTGGGATTTGTGGGTACCACTGGCCCCAAAGCAGGAGAATCATTGTTTGGGGCCAGAGCTGTGCCACGACTGCCTTTTAGAAAAATCCTAATTTCTCAACCTTCCCATCTGTAAGACCCCCATGTAGTACACTCTTGGTCTTGGCTTAGTTAACGGGTGATGTTTTGTCAGGGGTTGACTCTGCCAATGTGAGTTTTTGGCTTTGCTTATGGTTCTTCTTTCTGAAAGTCATGAATCAGATTTTCCTAAACTCTTTGGACTCTACTCCATTCTTCCTGGAGTCAGCTTCCTGTTTTGTTTTGTTTTCTTAAACAGGCTCTCTCCTGGGGAGGGTGGGCAGTGATTTTTATCCCAGAGCGATTTTATCTGTTGTGTTAATTAGAGTAATGCTAGCTGTGGTCACACATCTCAAAGTTTCAGTGGCCTGGTATTGTGAAGCCTTATTTCTTAATTCTTGTTCATGTAGCAGTACATAGTTTGTGTTCCTGGTTGGTGGGAGACTTTCCTCTACCTGAGGGAAAAGTGATTCGGGGATCCAGGCTGTTTCTATACCAAGTGCCACCATTCCAGCTGATGGAAGGAGAAGGAGAATGGAGAGGGCACGCTCATTCCTAACAGCCCTGACCCAGACGTCACTTCCCACCCACATTCCACTGGTGAGAACTAGTCATGTGACCCCACCGTGAAGCAAGGGGGCCTGGGAAATCTTCATTTCCAGCCACTTTCTAGCGACTTTTCTACACCTGAGGTCTCCAACCCCTGGGCTACAGCCCATTACCTGTCCATAGCCTGTTAGGAAATGGGCCACACATCACCGTCTGAGCTCCGCACCCCACTTCCCCACACCCCACACTCCCATCCCCCATCCGTGGAAAATTGTCTTCCATGAAACTGGTCCCTGGTGCCAAAAAGGTTGGGGACTGCTATTCTACACTAAGGGAGGAGCATAAATCTTAGCTGTTTCCCCCCCATATCTTGACTTGATTTCGTGTAGGAGAGAAGAAAAAATGCCAAAGACTGGGAGTTACTGTAGTATTTGGGAACAAGGAGCCCATATCTCCATTCCCAATCAAACCTCTGGTACTTCCTGTGGACAAATACCCGTTTACAAATTCAGTTTCGTTTCTATTGAGAACCTGATATGCTTGAGGCACTGTGCCAGGCTCTGGGTTTATGGGAGTGGATGGTCAGGGAAGGGGAAAGACGTCACCCCAGTGTGGGCTCTAGTAACTTTAGTCATGCTTATCTTGCCACTCAGCCATCAGCCTTTCTTGCCCTGTTCTGTCTGCATGTGGCCATGTTGACTAGCAGTGGCCATGTCACTACCCTCTCTTCAACTTTTAGTGTCTTTCTAGAACTTGCAGGATAAAGTTCAAGCCTCTTAGTGGGAAGTTTGAGGTCTTGGACCATTTGTCTTCAGACTGCTTTTCCAGAAATCTCTGTAGCCGCTCCCTTGAACTTCCTGCTCCTACCGTTAGGCTCATTGCCTCTCTGCCTCCGCACGGATCTCTTGCTGCTTGCTTGTGGACCTTCTCACACCTTTCCCCGTCTGGATTGTCGTCCTGCTCCTCCTCACCTGTCCGTGGTGGCCCAGGTCAAACCTCTGAGTTTGGCCTGTCAGATTTAAGACAGATCTGAGAGTCCTTTAAACTATAGCAAATACCATACTGCATATTCAGCAGAGTTTGTGTGGCTGTTTATTAGTGCTAATGTTCCATGGAGTATCTGTCTTATTTTGCTGGCTGTGTTGTCTACGCTGAGAAGATACTTTCTTATGTTTCCTATAGAGTTTAGCTCATTGCCTGGTGCATAGTAATAAACATTCATCAGATGTTTAGCATGTGCTAATTGCTTTATGTCACACCTCAATCCTCCAAGGTGGGCATTATTATCATTGCCATTTTACAGATGATGAAGTTGAGCCCAAGGTTTACCCAGCTAGTAAGCAGGGAAGCAGGCTTGAACAGAGGTCTGACTCCTGGTTTTAGGAGACATCTGTTATGTGGCTGATGAAGGTAGAGGTAAGTGCAGGGCATACCTCGTATTCCTTGTTCCCTTGTATCCCTTATAATCCAGTTGTGCAGACTAGATATGCACAACTCTATACAAAATTAGAAGAGATTGCTTGGCAGCATGGCAAGGATGTGGGCTTTTAAAAGTCAGACCTGAGTTCAGATCTGGGCTCTGACATTTATCATAGTGGTGCCTTGGGGAAATAAATAACTTACTTTTCTGAGCTTCATTTTTTTTTTTTCATCTATAGATGGGAGGATGATAATCCTTCCAGAGCTGCTGTTGGGATTACAGTTAGGGGAAATGAATAAAGTTATTTACAACTAGTAAGTGTTGAGCCAATAATAAATAACACTGACTAAATAATCTAAGCCAATATTGTTAGGCAGGGTATGGATAAATGCCAACGTGCATGCTCGTGTAAAATTCAGAGATGTGGGAGATCTCTGAAAGCTGGAGTAGGTCAGAAAGCTTTGTGGAAGAGGGGGCATTTGAGCCGGATTTTGAGAGATGACTAAAGCTTTTTTTTTTTTTGTAGTTTATAGGTATGCTTTATTTGACTGTGTATTAGTCAAATATGTATATTATTATGTATTACTTATATTGTTTGAATTAGATGCCACCATTTCATGAGAAATTATATTTCACGAACACATATTTCTAGCTTCTGGAATATTGAAGGTTGGCAACATGTGGCCTGCATTCCAGCATGATAGAAGTCAGAGCTGAGCAAGAGCTGCTCTCTTTAGAAAGGACACTCCCTTGTCCTGCTTGCCTTGTTTTGGCTTACCTGCCTGAACCCTGAGGTATTTGAGTTTGAAACCCCACTTAAAAGATCCCTTGTGATCTTTTTCCTATTAGATAATGTATTAGTTTCCTATCACTGCTGTAACAAATTGCCAAAAATGTAGCAGCTGAAAACAAATTTATTATCTTATGGTTCTGGGGATCTGAAGTCTATAATGAGTCAGCAGCGCTATGTCACTTGTAGAGGCTCCAGGGGAAAATCCATTTCCTTGCCTTTTCCAGCTTCTGGAGGCCACCTGCATTCCTCGGCTCAGGCCCCTTCCTCCATCTTCATGGAGATGGCTGAGGTTTTCACTGGGTAGAAGGAAAAAGGTTCATATCTCCTTCTGCTTGTTCATTTATAATGCAGATGTTGGTTGAGGACCTACTTTGTGTCACCTGTGCTGTGTACAGGGATGGTGACAAATGAGACAAATACTTTGATCTCATGGAACTTATATTCTTAGGGGGTGGAGAGGAGGAAAAATACAATAGAAATGTGAAAAGTTCATTAAGAGAAACATCTAGAGAATGTTTCTCTTAAAAGTGGCTGGGTGGCCATTTTAGCTGGGTAGTAGATGGCAGGCCTCTCTGTAGAGGTGACATTTGATCTGAAGTGTAATGATGAGAAGGAGCTAGCCATGTCATGATCAGAGAGAGAGAGAGAGAGAGACTTTTATAGGCATAAGGAAGAGCATGTGCAAAGGCCCTGAGGCAGGAATGAGCTCAGGGTATGTGAAGAGCAGAAAGGAGGCCGGTGTGGCTGGAGCGGGAGGAGAGTAGGGGGAGAGCTCTGAGAGGATAGCAGGGTGCAATCAGGTGGTGCCATGGGGGACTGGGCCGTGGTTTGGATTGGACCTTAAATATGACAAGGAGCCGTTGGAGGGTTTTAAGGAGTTTCCTAACATGATCATATATGTACACACATTTTGAAAAGCTCACTCCGAGTGTGTGTGCAGAGTGGATTGTAGGGGCAGTGGTCCAGGTAGAGATGATGGAGGCTTGAACTGAGTTATTAGAGATGGAGAGAAGTGGATGGTTTTGGAGAAAAAGCCAACAGCTGTGGTTCTTTTTGCCTTTTTCCTAGCATGCTGCAGCTGTGGCTTATTTTAGGCCCTATTCTGTGCTCTGAGGAGAATGTCCCTGGGCATTGCCAGCTTCATGGCTGGGGGAAGAAGAGTGGCCGGCCGGCGCCTAGGGCTTGTCCGGTCTCTGCATAGCCTATCGGTGCAGAGGTGAGGCTGTGGCCAGCCTTGCTCAGCAATGTCTTTCTGGCGTGTTGACCGCTTAGATCATGTCTGGATGTTCTTACCTCAGACCTCATCTCAATCCCAAACTAAACATGTCCATCTGCTGTTAATTTCACCTCCCTTTGGAGGAACCCTTTCCCTGCCTTTGCTGATGGAACACTCTAGGTAAACCCTGTGTATCTCCTGTCTCTCCTCCAAGGCTTGCCCAGAGAGGGGTGGGGCATCCCTAGAGAACTGTGTCCCTGAGTGGAAGAGTCCAGCTGGGCTGAGATCAGTACTATGTTCTCTGCCAACATCCTTATTCTGTGTCATGGGTAGGAGAGCCCCAAGCTTGTGGAACCATGTTGTTGGTCGAGAGTGTCCTTGCTGTATATTCCCTGTTGTGCGCAGTGATTTTTAGCATGAGTTATTTTTGTTAACATAGTTTTCTCAGCCCCTTAGATGCTTTTTTGCTGTTCAGGAAGAAGAGATTAATAATATCTCTTCCATTGCATATGTGCAGTGCTTTCAAGTTTCTGGTGAGATTTTTAAAACATTAACTTACTGTTCCTCACAAAAGCCCAAGGAGAGGGCTGGAATAGCACCCGGTCCCCCCCCACCCCCATTCCTGCTTTTTTAAAAAGTCTTACACCTAGTGATTACTGGGTTCAGGAACAAATGAGGATTCTGCAGTTCATAAATGATGCTGGTGGCCATTTCTTTTTATTTCCTTAGGCTATCTACTGAATGTTCCTTTATGTTTTAGGAATAAAACATGTGCCTGCTGTTGCATTTAGCAGTCTGAAATGACCCGTTTTAGAGATGAAGAAATGAGGCTGACAGAGGTGATAGGACTAGTTGCAGACCACACAGCTCGGCCTGGGCTAGAGGGCAGGTGTGGCCCAGAGCTCCCTCATCCTGCCATTGTGATTCTCTATGCTGGCCCTTCCTGATTCTCCCTGGAGGGTGGCCGTGTGGCTGATTTGAGGCTGTGATTGAGGCTGCCTTGGTGAAAGGGGCAGGTCTCACTCACATGCAGGAGTGGAACATGGGCTCCTTTTCCCCCTACATCATATGGACTGTCCTAAAAATGCCCTGGGATCTGGCCAGCAGCCCCATTTCCCACCCTAAGCATTCTTAACCCTGCCAGGTCCTTTGGCTTGGGAGAAACCTGCTAACTATAGAAGGAGCAGCAGCTCTGTATTCAAGCAGACCTGGCTTTGGATCCTGGCCTGCTATTAACCTGTCAGTGGGCAAGTTGCTTAAAGATTCTCTCTTTGAATCTTAGTTTTCTCATTTGCTATCGGTCTTGTCCTGGAGAGTCGTTATAAGGATGAGAGATATTGTTTTATGTGGGGGCAGCCTGGCATAGGGCTTCAGAGTCCAGGCTCTGGAGCTGACTGCCTAGTTTTGAATCCTGCCTCTGCTACTTAAGTAGCTGTGTGACTCTGGGCAAGTTACTTAAACTCTCTGTGCCTCACTGGCTATTAACAGAAGTTGCACACCCCGGTTTGTATCCGCTGCTCAGGCGTGAAAACCTCTTTCTTGCTTCACTTCCTGACCCCTTTCCACTTAGAAGCAAGGGGATTATCAGCTGAGAAGGACCTGGTTTTAGGTATGATGTTTTATTTTGCTGAAGCCTCTTGGGTTGGAGGAAGTGTTTCCTCTTAATTCACTAACAGGAAGGGACAGGGTCTGCGTGGGAGAGATTGGTGATGCTACCTTGGAGGGGGACATAAACAGGAAGTTCGGAAACAAGCCAATGTCTAAAGAGACTTGAGTCAGGGAATTATTGGTGCTTAAAACAGAAATTCAGACTTACTTTTCAGAAAAATAACAGATGCCTAAATGTCAGTGGCAAGGAAGGGAGAAGGCTACTAGTTTGCTTTTTGAGTAAGATGTCAGTGAAGAAAGAACAATTTTTATCTGTTTCTCTTGACTTGCTTTATTCTTCAAATGAGGAAATAGAGGCTAAAGGGAACAGCTCTCTTAGTCCTTAATTAATGAGAGTCTTCTGCAGGAAGAGCTAATTTTTTGTTTTTAGCTAGACTGTTAGCTCCTTGAGGGCATGTGCCAAGTATTCCCCAAACTTTGTGGTCCCCCCTGGGCCTAGCACAGGGCTAAGCTCAGGGAAAGCAGTCAGCTCATGACTGACTGAGGTCTAATTTGTTGTCATCTTTGTTTTCCAGAGTGAGTATATTGCACCGTGTGACTGTCGGCGGGCCTTTGTCTCTGGATTCGATGGCTCTGCAGGTGAGTCACTAAATTCTCTCTGTTCTTGCTGTGCCTTTGTTTGCCTCCTAAAAATAACTGAACCAAGTTTCAGCCTGTGATACAGAACCAAAAAAAAAGAAAAGATGTAAACCAGATGTTTCTCACTGAGCCTCTGATGAAAGGTGCAGGTTTCCAGCCATTCCCAGCTCCCTGAGGTCACCTTTTAGTGACACTTTGCTGTTCTCTGTACCTTTGCTTTCAAAATTTTAATAATTTTTATTTTTTTAATTTAAAAAAACAATTTTTATTTAAAAAAGTTTTTGAACTTTTTGTTAACTATAATGTACATACAAAAAATTACATCAGTTAAACTGAATATACCTGTTTATTTGGCACCCCAAATAAGAAAAGGGACATTAATAGCATCCCAGAACCTCCTGCCTTAGCTTACTGGTCCTGAATAATTCTGCAAGTTCTTGGCTTTTGGTTTCTCTGTTTTCACTTTTGGCTTAAAAAACAAAGGTTAATGTTGAGCCACATTGGTGTCCTTCCATAGCTTTCCCAAAACTGCTGTGCCCTTGAGTTTTAGGGTGGGTTTCCCCCTTCAGGTGCCCATCCCTTAAGCAAGCTAGACCAGGTGGGAGCTCCTCTCCCCTCGCGGTTAGCTCTCTGCTTCCTTTGGCGTAAGTACTTGTGTTGGTTGGCACATTAGGATTAGCTTTGGCTGATGCCTCTGCTGAAAGCCCAAAGGTCTGCCAGGCCTGTGGAAACTGAGGGCAAATAGAGGTAGGAGGCACAAGCTTCCTGCTGGTGGCCACAGCAGGAACACTCACAGGGTCCACTTGTTCTCTTTCCAGGAAAGGTGAAACAGCTCCTTTGGGGTGTCTGGTGGGGCAGAGGAATGGCTGTGATCACTGAGTAGGAACCATTGCTATCTCTGTCTTGTTGATTATGAGACCACTTTTGCCATAGGTCCACAGTCCTCTGTTCTGCTGACCTTACCTCGTATTGTACAAGTGGGGTCCTTTCTGTACAGGGACCAGTGCCAGGCAGCCTGGGTCTCAGGACTGTTTCTTTCAAAGCTTGACTCACAGCTGGTTCTCAGTGGCATCGTATTCTCTTGCCTGGAGGTTTCCCTGGAGTTGAGGACCCATCTGCCCCACTAGGAGCTGGTGCCTCTCACTGCTCTCACTTTGTGCAGCTGCCATTTTGTGCAGCTTCTGGGCAGTTGTCAGAAACCTTTCTCTTTTCTTTGCTCTCTGATCCAGGCACAGCCATCATCACAGAAGAGCACGCGGCCATGTGGACTGACGGACGCTACTTTCTTCAGGCTGCCAAGCAGATGGATAGCAACTGGACACTCATGAAGATGGGTAGGTAGAGGCATGGCTGGCCCAAATTTAGTAGGCCCGATCTGGGCATGGA
Source organism: Daubentonia madagascariensis (assembly GCA_023783475.1). Lineage (NCBI taxonomy): Eukaryota > Metazoa > Chordata > Mammalia > Primates > Daubentoniidae > Daubentonia > Daubentonia madagascariensis. The sequence continues at coordinate 17,178,693 of JAKFHU010002573.1, read as the reverse complement.
TCCTAGAGATCCTCAGGACTCCTGGATCTTAATCCTTTTATGTGGGCATGGACGCTTTTGAGAATCCAAGGAAAACCAAGAAAATGTCATGCCTATACGTATATACCAATGCACATTCAATTTTGGAGGGTCCTGGTTCAGGATATTTATTTTACTGAGGGGAAACTGAGGGCCAGAGAGGATAAATGATTTGCTGCATATCATATAGCTTGTATACATTTCATTTGTGCACTGGGAGCCTTTCTACTACTCTTTGCTGCCTCGTGATTCAGAGTGAGATAAAGGCAAGGGGCCCCTGGCAACAGAAGCTAGAAAGTTCTTCCTCTGAGCTTCTCTCTGAGGATCCTGGATTTGTTTCTGGCAGCTCAGCTTTGGAGAAGAGCAGTATGTAGGGCAAGAGCTTGGGTCTGGAACTTTCTTGGGCTTTCTTCACTTGCAGTGCTTTGGTTTCCTTGTCTATAAAATGGGTTAATCATAGTAAGTACCACGTAAAGTGTTGAGGATGAAAGAAGTAATATATGGAAAGTATATATATTGCTCAGTGTTTATTGAATAGTAAGTATTTGTACACTCTGCTTTTTAATTTAATTTTGTGCCATGTATATTTTTCCTTGTCATTACAATAGTCTTTAGAAACATAGTTTTAGTAGTTGTTCAAAGGTCTTTCCCTCCTGAATTTTGAATTTGGGGAATAGAAGATAGGGAAGGAGAAAAAGGAATGCTAGGGCCAAGTAAGAAAGAGAAGTTAGGCAAAATAGCTGATGTTTCTTGTTTGTTGTGGGAAGTAATGAGGAAAGGAAGTTGTCACCACACTCACAGTGCAGGGAACAGAAGGCTGGGCCATGACACTAAGATCCAGGCAGCTAGCCGACTGAGGGTGTGTGTGCACTCATGTATGTGTGCCACACACTCTCCACATATGTATATATGTGCTGTTTGTCTTAAGGAGGGACTAGGAACATTTTTGTCCTGGCAGTGGGATAACTTAAAATTTCTGTTTCTCAAAAATGTTTTCCAAAATATAAAAACACCAAATCTATAGATTGTTGCCATAGTTGATTTCTCCCTTCTGTCTCTCTCTCTCTCTCTCTCTCTCGCACACGCACACACACACACAGTAGCAGGCATTTGAGGCTGTTATAAATGGAGAGGCTAGTGGCCTTTACATTTTTTGATTGCATGCCTCTGTTAATGGGGTTAAGCACCCTCAACACGTATGTACGTTTATATGTTTATACGTGCTAGTGTCTATCTGTATTCCAAATATTCTTAATTTCTTAATTTTTTTAGAAAAATAAATACAAATAGAAGTTCTAATACTTTCTTCTTGTACCTAGTGGATTATTAAGTGTACCCTTGGGGTGTGGGCATCTTTCTTTGGGGCCCAAAGATTCAAGCTGTTAGGTCTTTTTGCACTTTGAGGGTCAGAATGTCAGAGGAGCGAATACTGTCTGCCTGTTCCTTAAAGCAGGCAGGAAGGGGGTGGGGGCGGGTGAGTCCTTCTCCCTTCCAAGCCCCTCTCTGGTTTCCTCAGGTGAGTCTCCTGGGTAGGGAGATCCTGGTGGGTTGGTTGGCCAGTGAATGATTCATCTCTGGGGTTTTGCCAAAGATCTGTCTGCTAGGAAATGACGTGTCTTCATCCTGTGAAAGTTATACTAGGGGCACTAAGAGAAACTTCATTAATAAATGGCTTGTTTTTAGTGGCTTGTAAAAAAAATAGGAAAGAATTAAATAGCAAAATAAAACTCAGTGCCAGCTTCTAGGCAGTTTTTTAGAGCTGGTACTTATGAGCTCATTTCTTTATAAACCTTTGAACTTCCCTTCTGTGGTTATGTGGTTACAGCAGTAGTCAGTAGAGAAAATAGTAAGGGTAAGCACTGTTTTAGAATATGTGGATTTTTACTCTAAATATACAATATTTTACCAAGATGTTAATTTTTTTTTTTTTTTTTTTGAGACGGTCTCCCTCTGTGTGGCTAGAGTGCGGTGGTGTTGTCCTAGCTCTCTGCAACCTCAGACTGCTGGGCTCAAGCGATCCTCCTGCCTCAGCCTCCAGAGTAGCTAGGACTATAGGTGTGTGACACCAGGCCAGGCTGATTTTTCTATTTTTTGTAGAGATGGGGTCTTGCTATGTTGCTCAGGCTGGTCTCAAACTCCTGGCCTCAAGTGGTCCTCCCGCCTTGGCCTCACAAAATGCTAGGATTACAGGCATAAGCCACCACGCCTGGCCCCAAGATGTTAATTGTTTAACAAAAATCTAATTGGTTAAAGAAGTATACATTCCAAAGATATTGGCTAGATATAGAAGATATTGGCTTAGATTATAGAAAAACTGGACTATGAAGTAATTTTCATTCCTTTCTGGAACCTTATTTAGTGTACTATGACTAGTGTCTTAGAAGGGCTGTCTGATTTTGGGAGTTGGGAAGCCCAGGGGGCCATTTTAAAGACAATGGCAGGTTCTTGTGTGCCCCTCTTACAGTCTTTGGAAAGATTTCTTTGCTTTTGAGACTTGTGCTCAACGGTCCAGTCAGAGCCCAATTGTGGCATGTTGGCATGTTGTCACCTACCTGGTGTGTGATGTCAGGGAGGCTCCCAGCTCCCAGACTTCACCAAATCACTGCTCAAGTTCTCGTCAAGTGACCAGTAGTGGGAAATGACCAGATACTTTGTGATGACACCATGTACCTGTGTTACAGTGATCCCTGGGATAATGTTTTTTTCAGGGGTTAAGTGAAAATCGTGCTTTTTTCCCCCCTTCAGTCTCACCCTTGCCTTAGGCTTTTCTTACACACCAACTTACAGTTCTTCCCTCTTTCTGTAGCCTTCTAGGATTAAGGGAGGTTCAGATTTTCCAAGTCCTTCCAGTCCACCTTAAAGAAGATGCTTAATAAAGACTCTGCTATCATGATGTCAGTGAATTGCATCCTTCTGGGTGGGATGATGAGTGTGGGCCCATTGGGAATTGTTTCTTATCGGTTCGTCCCTCTGTAGGTCTGAAGGATACACCAACTCAGGAAGACTGGCTGGTGAGTGTGCTTCCTGAAGGATCCAGGGTTGGTGTGGACCCACTGATCATTCCTACAGGTGAGTGAGCTTGGTCCCTTCTTGCTTAGGTAAGGAAGCAGCTTCTAGACTCCTCTTCTTTCTCCCTGTGGGATGTGGAGCATTTGGGGGCTCAGTATAACTCAATGTCACGATAGAGGTCAAGATGAGAAGAGTTGTGGGGTAGAGGCAGAGGAAGGCCGTTGGTGGAGATGTCCTTTTACAATTTCCCGTTCTGTACACGTAGCTCTGGGCCATGGAAGGATCACCTTTCAGAAGATGCTGGGCTCTCTAGGCCCTGTTGCCTGCGTTGGCTGAAATGGGTGTTCTGTTCATGGCTGGGCCATGTGTGTGTCTCCTCAGATTACTGGAAGAAGATGGCCAAGGTTCTGCGAAGCGCTGGCCACCACCTCATTCCTGTCAAGGAGAACCTTGTTGACAAAATCTGGACAGACCGTCCTGAGCGCCCGTGCAAGCCCCTCCTCACACTGGGCTTGGATTACGCAGGTCAGAGCCACGGTAGTGCCTGACAGGGCCCCCAGCTATTGTGCCCCCTCCTCTTGCTGTTGTCTCTGTCCTAGTCCTCTGAATCCAAGTCAAGTTTGAGCTGGTGGGAGGATTTTGCCCCACCTTGGCCCAGTGGGACGTTTGAGGAATCAGGAGCTTTATTTGTTTGCACTGTTGTCACCTACTTGCCACTTACTTTGGCTTAGTTTATTTTTGCAAAGCTCTTCTGGGTGGCTTTTTGGGTGCTGCTGAGAGGACTAAGTTTTTTTTTTTTTTTTTTTTTAACCACTTGGCTGCTAACTACCACTTTAAAGTGTCTGATATTGGAAAGAGAGCCCAGAGGTTTCTAGTTTCTATTTCCTTTCTTATGTTAGCGTTGGTAGGTTTACTTTCTGAGGCCCCTCAGCCTCCATCTTGTGCCTTCTGCTTTGGAGGCTTTGGGGTGTGGGTGTGTTTCTTTGGCCTGTGTGATAGTGCTGGGTGAGGAGCATGTTCTGTGAGCCGTTGTGTGGGTTTATGAAGCAGTGACGGGCAGAGGGAGCAGCCTGGGAGGTGGGGCTGCAGGGGAGGGCGCCTTGCTGTAGAAACAGAGATAGATGGGGGATGGCTGTGGAATGTAGGCAGATTGCCCAGAGGGGTCCTGGGAAGAAAGCATGACAGCCCAGACTCTGTGCCAAGTTTTAAACAGCATTCCCGAGCTGATCTTCAAAGCAGCCCTTGGTGTAGGGGCAGCCCCAGCTTGCTTTCCTGTGTGACACCCTCACCAGAGGGCATTGCAGGTTGGGGAGGATGGGTCCAGTGAGTGGCCCAAGGTCAGCTAAATATTTTCCGTCAGTGTGGTTTGAATTTTTTTTCACTGAAGCAGAAACTCTGACCTATTGGTTGTAGGAGAGCAAATGTTGTAAAGCTTTTGTTCAGCAAACATTTGAGTGCCGACACTGTGCTAGGTGCTGGGTAGATAAGATGATGCCTACCTTGTTCACAAGGTGGCTGTCACCTGAGTTACGAATGCTGCCATGGGGGGGTAGTCGTGGTGGGGATGGGGTGAGCTCCTCCAGGGCCACTGCTTCATCCTGGGGAGCAGCAGGGAAGCTTGGCCACGTGTGACAGGGCCGTGTGATTTGGAAGTGGTAGTCACCGTGAGTCAGACTGCAGGGAATTCCCAGGTCTTAGTACCGAAAGGCGAGTCTTTGCAGCCCCAGGAATGACAAGTGGTGGTGCTATTCCCCTGACCTGTGAAACTAAGTGAGTTCTTTCTGCTGGATGGTGTGTTCACATGGTTTCCTGTGTGTCCCTTGTTGTATCAATACTTACAGTAGTGTAATTGATTGCAGGTTTAATTGTCTGTCTTCCCTTCTAGACTGTAAGCCCCATGAGGACAGGGACTAAGTCTAGCACAGAGCTGTAACCTCAGTGACCAGCACAGTGTCTGGCAGATACCTATCCTGGCAAGTCTAGATGCTTCTCATAGGCATTTGTGGGATGAATAAATGGATTAATTTTGCTGGTGAGGCCATCAGGGCTCACGACAGTCAAGTGGCTTGGGCAGAGTTACAGTTCTTTTATATAGGGCTTCAATCTATGTCTCCTATCTGTGCAAGCAACATGCTCCCTGTAAGATGTGGTGCTGGTTAAGAGTGTGTGGGGTGGGTTCTTTTACTTGGCTCCTGTGGCTTCCTGGGACCAGGGCTGGAGTCGCAAGTACATTTGTCTCTTGCAGGCATCTCCTGGAAGGACAAAGTTGCAGACCTTCGATTGAAAATGGCTGAGAGAAACGTCATGTGGTTTGTGGTCACCGCCCTGGATGAGATTGCATGTGAGTGCTCTGGCTTCACTATTTGGGCATGTTACCGGATCTCCCCTTTGGGTCTCTGGAAGTCTGTGTGTTCATGCCATTCAGCTTTCTGAGTGGCCCAGAAATAAGCAAAAGACTGTGTCACCAAATGGGTATAGGAGATGCCAATTAGGGTGAAGGAGAAAGAATTACAGGGAGTAGGAGAGGGGAGTGTAGCCCTGCCCAGAGCAGTGTTACAGCCAGGGACCCACGTTGGATCCATGAGTGACATCTACCTCTGGCCAGTCTCAGGACTGTGGCACCTCTGAGGAACATTTTGTGTCTGTCAGCCTCTCTCTAGGTTTAAAAGTGGGATCGTAGGAGATATTTTTTCCTTTTTCCTTTTTCTGTAGTTTCCCAAGGTCTTCGCAGCGAGAATATTTTGGAAACATTTCGACCTCAGAAAACTCAGGAACTAAAAGTTCCTTGCCAAGCCCTTTGATACTGTAGCAGTTTCTCTACAATAATCGCCCGATGCAGTTGTTCAGTACCTTCTCTCATCTTCTAGAAGCTGAAGAAATCTGGTTGAACCTCTCTGTCCTCTCTCCTGTTTTCTGAGTGTATTTGAGCCAGGGCAATTGAGAAGAGGCGCTGCTTTGTCTTTTTGCTTTCTCACTAGAGAAACTACACGTGTCTTAGCTCTTCCTTCCCCAGCTTCTCTCTTCCATCCCCAAAACTTTGTTAAAGGTTTATCAGTGATTTATATCCCTAATTAACTTAATAACCTCAACATCAGAGAAAAAAACATATAAAGCTAGTTTGTCCCCTTGATTATAAAAAGAACACATTCCTGTTATGGAAAACCTGGGAAATGCAGAGGAAGTGGAAAGAAGAAAAAAAAAAAGTCACCTATGACCCTATTACCCAGAGATAGTGTGTTAATATCATATGTATGTATCATTTTGTAGCCTGATTTGTTTCAATCTTTCCGTATACTATAAGCATATATAAACATAATTTTAAGTGAGTATTAAATATTCCATCATGTGGTTATACCATAATTTATGTAACCCTAAGGATGACCTTTGGGTTATTTCCAGTTTCCCACAATTTATTACAATGCTACCATCAAAATTTTGGTTCATAAATCCAAGATGTAATGTCTGATAATTTTCTTTTTCCTATTTCTTGTTGACTTTTATGGGTAGTGTTATAGGTTAGCAGGTATGCATATGGTAGGGCTTTTGATCCATCTTGCCCTTTACCTGCCTGGAAGGTTGCATGGTGGCATTTGAATACACCCATCTTGCCACACTCTCAACTAGCCCCAGATACTATCATTTATAAAAAGTGCTAGTATGAGAGGTAAAAAATGTTGCCTCATTACTTTACTTTGAGACGCTGCTAGTTTAAAATAGAGGCAATACTTTTGATGCCAGGGCCTTTTTGCACTCTGATCCTTACAAGAGCAAGTACTTGGGAGCTAGAAGCCCTGGAACCAGAGCTGTGCTCTTTACTGGGCCCTCCAGTTTCTCAAACATTCGGTGACCTTACCAGACCCCCTGACACTGGCTGACAGTGGGTCCCCACCGAGCCTTGGTGCCATAGCAGACCCATGGGTGGCCCCAGGCTCTGGTTTCATTCGTGAGCCGCAGCCCTGCTGACTCACTCCTTTTCTTTCTGCCTCTGATGGGAAGCTCCACCTCCATGGGGCGCACTGACCCTTGCAGAGGGGGCCTTGTCTGGCCTCCCTTGTGGGTGGGTCTGAGTTTTTCTACCCTAGGCTACTTGCCTCAAAAGGGAGAGAGTACTGTCCCCTTCCTCTTTATTTGGGGGTACCAGAGGTTTGTCTGTGGCAAGGCCTGGCAGGTCACCACTAGGCGGACCATTTCAACTCTTTGTTTGTGGGGCATTTCTCATGTTTCCTGACTAATAACTCTTATTCCTTTCTCTGAGTAGGGATGTGGCAGCGTAAGAAACAGTTCTGGTGCCATCATGTGGCAGACATGAGCAATTGCAGCTCAGAGGTGGAACCAGGAGTAAGGTTCCCTGCCTTGCTGAGCAGTGCCACCGAATCCTTCCACAGCAGCTGGCCTCCAAGCCAAAGTTCTTCCCTCCTGCTACAAGTGACACTGTAAAAGCCCAAGTCAGGCAGGTGACAGGACTTTGATTTCTTTTTAGGGCTATTCAATCTTCGAGGATCAGATGTGGAGCACAATCCGGTATTTTTCTCATACGCAATCATAGGACTAGAGACGATCATGTGAGTGTTTGCTTCTCACCTGAAACTTCCTTCCCCGCAGTGCCTTGGCGCCCCCATCTCCCCTTTCTGGTCCTGTCCACCTGTCACTGCCTGATGATTTGCTGATGCACTTCTTTTTTCTCTTCCCCTTCTTGTTCTCATTAACAGTAGGTATTTATTTATATCCTGCCTCTCTTTTAGCCTCCTGAATGATTTGAAATCTATGAAAGTATCCATAGTACTATGAGATGAAAAAATAAGTAGGTGAGGACGTTAGGACCAAGCTGGAGTGAGGTTAGTTCACAAAATTCCTGCTACAAGGTCTTATTCAGGCCACACATTTAATTCCAGGTTTTCTAGCAGCTGGTGCAAATGGGTATATAGGCTCAGTTATACAATCCTGGGTCCACAATGCAAATAAACCCAGTCATTTCAAAGATCAGAAATAATATGGGAGAACCCCCTGAACTATGCTTTGTTCAGTTGTCAGTTTATCTTTTCAAAGCATTTGCATGGCTTTCTGCATTCGGACGACGCATTTATTGAGTGCCTGTTATGTGCTAGGGGTCTCTATTAGGTGCTAGGGTGAATGAGACAGAAGGGGTCCTGTGTTAGAGTTGGGGAGATGAGTATCTCCTCTCCCCGAGGGACTGGGAACATACATGGACAACTTGTCAACGAGTTGGGTACAGGTGTTATAAGAGGGGCCTGACCTACGCTTGGGGGTCAGAGGAGACTTTTGGGGAAAGTAATATCAAAGCACAGATTAAGGATAAATGGGAGTTAGCTAGGTGAATGGCGGGGTGAGGAGGAGTGGGAAACTGTGATCCCAGCAGAGGGAACAGCATTTTCAGAGGCTCTGGGCAGGAGAGAGCATGATGTGTGTGGAGGATCCAAAGTAGTCCAATGTGCTTGGAAGCTAGTGTGAGGCCAGAAGGTGAGTAGGAGCCACATAAAAGAAAGGCCTTGTGGGTCAAGTTCAGAGCTTATGCTCTTGTCCTGAGGACATCAGGGAGTGATTGAATGAATTTTTCGGAGGGAAACACATGTCAGTCTTGTAAATTATAAAGAATATTATGACTGTGAAAATTTGGATGGATGGGACAGGACTTGGAGGCTGTGGCACTAATCCAAGTGAGAGATGGTGGTGGCCCGAACCTGGGTGGTGACTGGGAAAGGCTGGTGATAAAGCTGGGCAGATTTGATGGAGATGAGGCTATCAGTCCCAAGGACTTAATGAAGGGGAGGAAGAGGGGCGTCAAGGAGGACAGTGCTCAGGTTTGTGGCTTGGGGAATCGGGTGGGTGATGACAACACACACAGGGACAGGGAACACGGTTTGGAGAGCAGGATTTGGGGAGGGAATGGGGAGGAGGGAAAAGCTGCTTGGTTTTGGTTGCCAGGAGACAGAGCCTGATGCGCGTGCATGTGTGTCTGTGTTCTCACCCTCTCACTCATGTGCCCTCCTTTTTCTGTCACCCTCCTGGCCCCTCTGCAGGCTCTTCATTGATGGTGACCGCATAGATGCCCCCAGTGTGAAGGAGCACCTGCTTCTTGACTTGGGCTTGGAAGCCGAATACAGAATCCAGGTGCTTCCCTACAAGTCCATCCTGAGTGAGCTCAAGGGCCTGTGTGCCGACCTCTCCCCAAGGGAGAAGGTGTGGGTCAGTGACAAGGCCAGCTACGCCGTGAGCGAGGCTATCCCCAAGGTTGGTGGCCCCACTTTGGCCCATCTAAACCCCGCCATCCCCTAACCAGTTCTGGCATTGTGCAGCACTGTCTTTGAAGCAGAGGCTGTTGGGGCAGCTCTCTGGGACTGGCTATTGGGTTAGAGCTGTGGTCTCCCTGGATGAGGCCTCAGAGCTGGAGCTGCATTGAGAGTCAGAGGGCCCTGAGAGCTCACTGAGTCCTGTGTTTTCCAGAGTGTGGTATGGATGATGATTTTAGGGGTACACATTAATACTTAGATTTATTTAAATGTATCTGTTTTAACAGCATTTAATGTATACTAGAAAAAAATACAATTGGCATATGAGTCCATGATGTTATAAAAATTATTTAAGACAAAGTTGAGTTTAATAAACTAAGTTGACTTAAAGATGGTTTAAAGAAGAGTACCAAGTAAGTAAGGGTGTAGGGGATTGGAAGCTAGGGTAAAAGCTGTGCGGGTGGTATGAGAACACCTGAGGTTTGGGAAATGCTTCATATACCCACCCCCCACCCCCCAACAACATTTTATAGCTAAGGAGACTTGAGGCCCATAGAGGCTTGGGGAGTTGGGGGTGTGTCAAAGGTCAAATGACAGTGTTAGCCTTGCCCTTTACTGAGCCCCTGCTGGGCGGTGCTAAGCAGCTGACACTTGTTGCCTCATTTTAGTTAGGGTCTGAGGCAGGACTGGAATCCAGGCCTCTTTAGATGCGGGCTTTTCTACTGTCCTGCCCTGGGCCTTTGGCAAGCCCAGTGATGTTCTCTCTTCTCCACTGAGCAGTGGGCTGTCATGGGAGGAGCCCAGGCCTGGCCCTCTAGACCTGGCTTGCCATTGTACCCCTGCCACTGTCACCGTGCGTGAACTCCGGCAAGGCACTCAGAGCTTTACTTTCTTGATCCAAGTGAGGCTCACTCCTGCCTTCCCTGTTTCATGAGGGGTACGTATGAGAGAGAGAGGGAGAGAGAGAGCGTGAAGAGAGTGAAAGCAATTGAGGAGCTGTGTGCAAGCAACAGGTACGCTGACCCCCCCGCCAGATTGCACGACTGGATTCTAACTTGTTCTTAAACTGGGAAGGGTCTTCTCCAGACCTTTTATCAGACCACTAGCAGTAGCTGAGATGTGATCACTGAGGAGGAAGGGGGAGGGAGCAGGAGACCTCCCTCATCAGGTCATGTGCATCCTTAGATGGGGGAAAAAGCCTCTTTTGTGCAGCAAGAGAGGGGTTATTTCGGTCAAGCTTTGGGTGGTTAGTGAACTCTGACCACAACTACAGAGGCTTAGAAAGCAATATCTTGCTGATGGCTGGCAGCCAGCAGTCTCAAAGAGCTAAGGGGACGTGGAGGATGCAAGAGAGAGAACTTGTTTGATGTACTTATTCTTTTTGGATGAGTTCAGGCTCAGGGTTATCAATCAAAAGGGGCAGGTCTTTGGGTCCCCAGGGGACAGCTGTGTGTGGGTCCTGAGTGGGAGCTCTTCAAATGATTTGTCTAAAGTGCGTTTTGCTGAGCAGAGGTGGTTGCCTTGGTCTTGGTGAGTGGGGCAGGCTTGATTTCCCATCCTACTGCCCTTTGCTTCTAGGACCATCGCTGCTGTATGCCTTACACCCCCATCTGCATCGCCAAAGCTGTGAAGAATTCAGCCGAGTTGGAAGGCATGAGGCGGGCTCACGTGAGTAGAGCAGCTGGTGCAGAAGACAGGATGTGAGGTAGTCAGAAGGCCTGGCTCCCTCACCTCCTGTGGCCTTGAGCCTGGCACAAGGTCAGAATCTCTGAGCCACAGCCTCCTGGCTTCCAGAGTTAATGAGAATGAAATGAAATACTCAATGGGTTAGATCTTTACAAAATATAACACACAACACAAAAAGGGATATTGATGATGATAGTGTAGGTGATGGTGATGATGTGATGATAGTGAAGCCTCATAAAAGGGCCTGATTGTGTTTCAAGGCAAAGGGTGGGTCTAGCAAGATTTGGGACCCAGAGATGGCTTTTAATAGTGGCCTGTCTTTCTTGGCCCCTGTAGGGCAGGAGTTTACCCCCTTGGGAGAGCTAGCTGCCCATGCTGTGAGGCTGGGCCCTTCCGGATTGTGTCTGAACTACTGAATAGCAGAGGAGCCCTTTCCCTGATAATGGGAATTGCTGCAAACTGGCTTCCAGGCAATGTCCGTATGTAAAGCCCTGATTGCTGGATTGCTGGTGGTTTGTGGCCCTGTAGGTGCAGCCCTCTCAGTATCGCCTTAGGGCTAGGCTCTGAATCTGGTCATCTGATTTTCAGTATTAACTTTAAAAAATGTCTCTATTGTTTTCACAGATTAAAGATGCCGTTGCCCTCTGTGAACTCTTTAACTGGTTGGAGAAAGAGGTTGGTTCTTAGAAATTATTCAGAAATATCTACATGTGATTCTAACTCTGGCATCTTCCACGCTCTGTTGACCATGAGGTCTAAGATCTCGATCTAATTTTAGTGCTCTATTTTAATAATTCATTTTGGAAATTTGGTGTGTGTATTTTAAAATTTTTTAATTATGGAAAATAGTAACAAGGGTGAAGAAAGAAATTCTATAACAGAGTGGATCCTTTTTGGGTTAGGGAATCATAACTAGGTAGAATTTCATTATAAGGAAAATGACCCTTATAATATTATTATAGGCAAGCTGATTGTATTAGGAGAAAAAGATCCTTGTGTACATCTTGAATTGTAAGCCATAAAACTTTGCGTATTAAACTGACTCTTAGCCATTAATTTCTTGCTCTTCCACTCCCTGTGGTTGACAAGAGGGTGGTTTCTTTGTGCTGTGATTAAACAATATCATGTTCCCTTTAACTATATAAACAACTCTTTAATTGGAAAGAGAAAATATCTTTATTCCCAGCAGTGGAATTATTTTTTCCCCATGTTTCCTTCTGGCTATTGTTCATTTGTATAAATCATTTAAAAAATACAAATCATTTTTACATGTCTCTCAGTGTACACATATAATTTTGTATTTTGTTTATTTTATTCACTTAGAATCATAGTGTGACCATTTTCCATGTGCTTTGAGGCCTTGAAAAAGGATCCAAACAGAAACTGCATGTAGAGGCTAGACTGATTTACTTAGCCATTTTTGCTGTTTTCAAATGTTTAGGTTTTTTTTTTTTTTAACTTTTTGCTATCATCAATAATCCTGCAATAATATCTTTGTATTTATCTTTTTTATTTCTTTATGATGATTTTCTTAGGATGATTTCCTAGGAGGGGACACTTGAATTTTTAAACTTAGATGCATTGTTTTGGGAGGTTTTAGGATAAAATACCAAGGCAAAATAGTTGAGTGAAAAAGTAAATGGATAAAAACCCTTCAACTTTAGATAGCTTTGGTGAGAGCCTTTAGGTGTTCTCCCCTTATTGATGATGAGACCTAAGCTGTGTCCTGTAGATTGGACAGTTGGGATATGGAAATTGAGGCAAAAGTAAGCTTTTCATGTATCCCCTCTGACTTATAAGGGGAACACATGGATTTATCTCTCCAGATGATTTATAAGCAATTTTCTCATAGGTTCCCAAAGGTGGCGTGACGGAGATCTCAGCTGCTGACAAAGCTGAGGAATTTCGCAGGTAAGGATCCCTTTGGGGGATCTGTGAACCTCCGCTGATTTCCTTGGCCTGATTCTTGGCACAGTAAAAACATTTAAAACTGCTCTGCTCTCTATGTCTTTCTGTTGCAGGCAGCAGGCGGACTTTGTGGACCTGAGCTTCCCAACGATTTCCAGCACGGGACCCAACGGCGCCATCATTCACTACGCGTAAGGCACGCGGAGGAGCATGCTGTCTGGCTTTCCTGTCTCTTCTGCACGGGAGCCTGAGCAGGGCAGAGACATTATTTTACCAGAGGCTCCTGTGCTCACCTCCATGTGTCTGTTGAGACTGTAAAATGAATTTTTCTCTCAATCCACAGCCTCTGTCTTTCAGGCGCCCCTCTCAGGCTTAGTGCGGCCCTGGCATTCTCTGCAATGTAGTTAGGTGGTGTCCCTCTTTCCTTTTTGAAGCTACAGGAACTGTATTCATAGCCCTTGAATCTTGATGACTGGAGTTTTTGAGTGTTTTTCTTTCCTGATAACAGCAGCCTTCTTAATGTCCTAGCTTACATCTATCTTGTGGGCTCCATCAGCTCTATACTAAAAACACTGGTCACTAGGTTGCGTGGCAACTTGTTTTGGGTAGAGAGATGATCAGTACTCCCTCTCCTCTCCTCCTGGGCTTAAAGCCTGGTGTCCTGGTCAGTAGGAATTTTTACCACACGATCTCTAAGAATCCATGGATCCATAGGGCTGAGCCTCCCTGAGCTGTGAACTGAGACTGTAGGGACACTGGTATGTTCAGGACTGACAGCCCCGGTGGAGATGATGAGAAATGTAATTAGGCATGGCCCCTGGGCTTCAGCTTCAGCTCTGCCCAGCTCAAACTGTTTTGCTTTGCATTGGGCATTGGGCATTTTGAGTCTTCTGCTTTCCCATCTGGGATATGCACAGTCAGGGAAAGAACACTTGGTCTGTCTCTCTGTGCTGTCATGTGGGCACAAATTCCCCCCCCTGCCCCCAGCTTTTAATAATTGCTTTTAGAGATTTTAGTCTTGGGGCAGATTTTGAAGCTGTGTGTGGGAGACAGTCACAGATGTGAAAGTACAGTTCTCTCACATTAATACTTCTGTTCCAACATAAAAATAACAAAAGGACTTCACTTTTTGTCTTATGTTTAACTCAGATGATGAATTTCCTGGCTGGATATTATCCTGGAATTTTGCATATAATTAAAACATTAAGCAATTTCATTTCAAGGGGAGAGAAATTTGTTTCTCCTTTGGCATTTCTTCATTGTGGGCTGTTGGAAGCCTATTTAGAGACAGGGCCCTGGAGGCTGGACCTGTGTCTGGTTGTTTTTTAGTTGTTCAGCTCGTGTGCCAACTGGTGCCTTTATTGCTAAAGAGGGGCTAGTACCTGGAAATGAAAGACACCCTCCCTTCAGCTGCAGGGTAGAGACTCGGAATGTCTTCATCCCTTCCAGCATTTCTTAGTGCAGTGTCCAGAAAACGGCCTGGGGAAAGCGGATCACTTTTGGAAAATACCTCATGTTCATTTGAGAGTGTCACGATCCACTCCTTTCCCCAAGAAAATCTCTTTAGTTTTTCTCCCAAATTGAGACATGCGCCCCGCTTCCTGTCTGGTGGTCTGGGAAGCAAGTGGGGAGGCCCGTGATGAAGTACGTCCTGGAGGCTAAGGCAGGGCGGGGACTCCCCGAGACCAGTGAGGCTGTGGTGACTCCAGGCTGCTCCTGTCCCAGTTCCCAGGACTCTAGCCTGGTCTTGTAGCTTCTCTCGGTTCTCATTTTTGTAGCTTTTACAGTTATCTCTTGAATACTCGTTTTGTTCCAGACACAAACAGAGGTAGACGTAAAGAAATGTGTTATTCTTCCTTTTCTTGAGCTCTTTATCTAGGTGGGGAGATAAGTTGACGGGGTTTTTGAAGAGAAGAAATTTTTAATATTAGTTGAAAGAATTTATTGGGTAACTTTTTATTTTGATATAATTTCAGACTTACATAATTTGCAAGAAGAGTACAAGGAACTCTTGTATGCCCTCCTCCCAGATTTACCAAGTGTTTACATTTGTGGAATAATTAATTTTTTGTTAATTTTGTTAGGCCAGTCCCTGAGACGAATAGGACCTTGTCCTTGGATGAGGTGTACCTCATTGACTCGGGTGCTCAATACAAGTAAGTGAACCGGGGCTGCCGTGGAACTTGACTCTGGATTCGAGGCAGTTGAGTAGGTGGACACGCTGAGCTCCAGCTGACAGTGCTCAGCTGGTAATCACATTGTGTGCTGGCCACTCATGGAATCGTTCTTGTGTCTTGTCCTTTAATTCACCCCTAGTTGAAATAGCCCAGTTGTGACTCTGTTCCCACAAAAGACTGTTTGATAGAAATGTTTAGTCCTTGGCCGGAAGTTGTTTGAATACTAAATAAATAACTGTGAAATAAAGCAGGCTTTTGGAACCATTGGAAAGTTTTCTGCCTCAGCCTATAAACTGCCTGTCGGCTTCCTATACTCAGGGCTTTATGATGTAAGGGATTAATTTTGAATGAATGAATGAGAAATGAGGGCTGCCTCCAAATTTCTGAATTTCCTTCTTGTCTTGCCACTTACCTGGCAGTTGGGACTGTGGAATGTGGACTGTGGCTAAGGGAGGACCTAATTATTGAATGAGCTTAGCCAATTACATGGGAACCACACCTAGCCTTGGGACACAGGGATAGAAACAATATCAGTTTAGAGCTAAGGGTACAGGGCTTGCTTGGTAATGGTGTAAACTTTAGTTCACTTCTAAATTTTGCCAGGATTCTGAAAGTTATCCTTTTAGGGATGTGGGCTAGGGGTTGTTAAGAGATACACTTGGATATTTTTTTGGTTCTCTGTCCAGGAAACCCTTTGCTATCTTAACAAGAGGAGTTATTATAGATTTTGGCCCTCTTTTGCTAGAAATAGGCTCCTATTTATTTTGGTCTCTTCTGTGTTGTTCAGAACCCCAGCGATGGTGTCTGTCATGAAACAGCCTTCACGCAGTAGACCAAGGGTATATATGTCAGGGGCTAAGTTCACTTTATTGAGCCATCCTTGCATTCACACTTTGTCTCATTTTTTATAACAACTTTATTGAGATAAGATTCATGTGCCATACAATTCACCCACTTAAAGTATACAATTAATGAGTTTTTTATATTCACAGAGTTGTGCAACCATCACCACAATTTTAGAACATTTTCATCACCCCAGAAAGAAACCTCTTACCCATTAGCTGTCACTTCCCCTTTTCCTCCACTACTCTATTTTCTGTTCCTATGGATTTGCCTATTCTGAACATTCCCTATAAATGGAATTATATAATATATGGCCTTCTGTGTCTGGCTTCTGTCACTTAGCATAATTTCCTCAAAGTTCATCCATACTGTAGCAAGTATCAGTACTTCATTCCTTTTTATTGCCTAATAATATTCCATTGTATGGCTATCCCATTTTGTTTATTCATCAGTTGATGGACATTTGGGTTTTTTCCACCTTTTGGCTAGTATGAATAATGCTGCTATGAACATTCATGCACAAGTTTTTGTGTAGTTGTATGTTTTCAGTTCTCTTGGGTATATACCTAGGAATGGAATTGTTGGGTCATATTGTGACTAGGCACTTAACCTTTTAAGGAACTGCAAACTGTTTTCCAAAGTGGCTGCACCGTTTTACATGCCCACCAGCAGTCTATGAGGGTTCTAATTTCTCCACATCCTCACTTGTCTCATGTTTGACTGAAAACTTATTTCAACTGAAAACTAATTTGTCCTTTCCTTTGGAAAGGGATGGAACCACAGATGTGACCCGGACCATGCATTTTGGGACCCCTACAGCCTATGAGAAGGTAAGGTGGAGGAAAAGAATGCAAGAGGCCCTCTCTGCTTTCTTAAGAAGAACTTTGCTTTTGTGAAAAAGGATTGTATAAATAAGTAAAAATTATATGTGGGATAGTAAAATCGCTCATTATTGTGGAGTCAGGCTTATCTGCTTTATGAGGTCCATTTAATTAATTATTGGAGGGTAAGACATTTGGAGAAATTTTAAAAGCATTCTGTTAAGGTCAGGGCAGCTCAGATTCAAGTTTAAATAGCTCTGGCCTTCTCTTGAGTCAGAAAATGTCTTTGGGGTTGGGGTTGGGGTTGGGGTAGTGAAATATATGCTTTACAAGCAGTGTCTAGATTTGATTCTGAAAGCTGCTCCCCTTCTTTTTTCAAGTTCAGCATTCTTATTTACAGGCTCAACTGTCTAGGAATTTTCTGAAATGACAAACCGTGTTCACTTTCTGATGTGATTGGCAGTGGAAAGAACTGTGGGGCAGAGAGATGTGTGCCAGAGCTCTGGGACCTGGCTTCTGAACTTCTCTGCTGTTTACCAGCTCCGTGACCTTGAACAAAGCACTTACCATCCATGAAAATGGAGATAAAAGTACCCACCTCCCAGGCTGGTTGTCAATTTCTATGAGCCCAGTGAGTTCCTGGGTCATAGTCACTGCTCAGTGAATGCTGATGGAATCTCTGAGTGAACCTCTTTGTCCAAGGGAGCTCCCTCAGGAAGATTATCCAAGGAAAAGGGTTTTATGCAGTGTAGTGGGGCAGATTTCCTGGTCTTGGTCCCTTGCCTTTTCTGTTTGCATGCACCAGTGCACCTTAGTAGAGTTTGGATGTTGGGTCCCGGGATTCCTTTGGTGTGACTCTTTTTGTGCTGTGGAAAGAGCCCCAGACCAGGTTGAAGAGTATAGAGTTTTAGTCCTGACTTTACATCTTACTGGCAAGCCCCTAACCTTCTGAGTTGCACTTTCCTTGTCTGGGCAGTAGGGATAACCCCTGAGGATAGTATGGTGGTAAGGAGCACAGATGTTGAAGCAAGACTGCCTGCCTCAGAGGCCAGATGCTGCCACTTAGGGACTGTGTGATCTGGGCATGCTACTGAATCTGTGTAAAGTGAGGATAATGATAGTGCCTCCACCGTGAAGTGTGGGATTAAATGTACGCTGCTTAGTATAGTGCCTGGCACAGAGGACTAGCTCAGGCAATGTTAGTTAGGGTTATCAGTACTTTATTAATTTTCCAATCTTTCTAAGGCTCACATGACATGGCGTTTGTCAGAATGTTTGTTGTAAGGTAAAGTCATTTGGGATCATCTCTCTAGATAGTGCTCTTGTACTAAATTTAATTTCAAGATTTTCTGGAAAATTGGTCCCATGGCAAGTCTTTTTTTCCACCAGATTTTTTTCTTTTTACTCTGATTTTCTCTGTGGTATTGCTAAAAACTTTAACAGGCAAGGTTTTCTGAACCTGTGTCAGAAAACTACAGGATTGAAACGTCTGTCCCCATTCTGCAACGTGCCTCCTGGGTTTTCTTTGGCAGGAATGCTTCACATATGTCCTCAAGGGCCATATAGCTGTGAGTGCAGCCGTTTTCCCGACTGGAACCAAAGGTAGGTGGTTCCTTCTGTCATATGGTAGGCTCTTTTTCTTGCTCAAGAATCAAGCATATCAAAGTTTGAGTGGAAGAATATGTTCTTCCTCTTGCTGTGTCAGTCCCCATCCCACCTCAAGCCCAGCCAGGGCAGGGAGTGCTGCATGGAGGGCGTCTCCCAGAGGTGAGGCTTAGGATGGTCCCGGTGTCAGCTGTGCACCTCTGTCCTAACCACATATGGTATTGGATGGCACTGAAGGCAGCTCCCAGGAGAGGACAAACTGGGTATGAAGGCCTCAGGGCCTGAGCAGAAGTTGATACAGCTTCCTATCTGCCCTTTAGTGCTGGGCCAGTGACTTTTTTCAGGATTCTTGGGATTTATTTTACTGGGATCCTGGACTTGAGATATATATTTCTTTGCTTGAGGACTGGTGGGTGGGGCATTGGGACTGGGAGTTGACAAGACCTGGACCTAGAATCTCGTTAGATCAGGCATGTACTCCTCTCCCTGAGCTTCAGTTTCCTCATCTGTCATGCCTGCCTGCCTATTTGCAGAATGGTTAGAATCTCATCTTTGTAATTCTGAAACCTCAGGGTCTGAGATCTGGGAAGGAAGTGGCCATGTCATCTAATGCAGCCTTTATCTGCTATAGGTGTCCACCCCCTTACCAGCAGCCTAGACGGGTGATTGTCTAGCTTCAGACTGAGCTCCGACTGGCTTCTCAGGAGCTCTGATTATTAGAAAGTTCTTACTTGTGCTGGGCTGAAACATAAACCCTCCAGTAACTTTTACCTGCTGGTTTCTGTTTCGTGTTCTGGAGCCAAACATAATAAATCTAATCTCTAAAGTGCTATACCAATATCATCAAGTGGCTTTTTATGTGTCTTTCAGGCCACCTTCTCGACTCTTTTGCCCGTTCGGCTTTATGGGATTCTGGCCTGGATTACCTGCATGGAACAGGACATGGTGTTGGGTCTTTTTTGAATGTCCATGAGGGTCCTTGTGGCATCAGTTATAAAACATTCTCTGATGAGCCCTTGGAGGCAGGCATGATTGTCACTGATGGTAGGTGTGCTTCACATAGAGGGCATGCATGGATCCTTGAGCCGTTTTGAAAGCTCTTTGTTGTGTCTTATTTTTTAATTATTTTAAAGTAAATTGAAAATAATTTTCCCCTCCTGTCACCTTGAATTAACAACAACATCAACACACTTTTCTGGTTATAGAAGTGGTACGTGTTCATTTTAGAAAAAAAATGAAATTATGGAACAGTGTAAAAAGAAAATGAAAATCATGTGTAATCTAACTACCCAGGAGAAACACGACTTAATATTTTGCTGTGTTAGCTTTTGGTCTTTTATATATGTAGCTATCTCATTTTCAGTCAGAGATCATACTGGATATATTGTCTGTATTCTGCTTTCTTAATATATTGCCTTTTCCTGTGTCATTGTCAAATATTTGTAAATATATTTTAATGCCTGTATGATTGTGTTTTATGGATATGCAGCATGATTTATTTGGTGGGCCCCTTGTTATTGTACTCTGTACCTGGTAGCCAGTTTTCAGGAACTACAGAGCCTATTCTGTACCTCAAATGCCTATTAAAAAGTGGCCATCGGAGAGAAGGTGGCATCTTGGGGCTCTTACAACTGGATAGAGTGGGCCCTTCACCTGTTTCTTCTTCTCTTTTGGAGTGGGGTGGTCATCCCAGGAGTGGAAGCTTCTCTTTTCCGTGGACATCATTCTGGGCTGCTGCTCATTTTGGGATTTGGTTTGTTTTAGAGCCAGGGTATTATGAAGATGGGGCTTTTGGAATTCGCATTGAGAATGTTGTCCTGGTGATTCCCGTGAAGACCAAGGTGAGTGTTTATTTATTTCAAAAATTTCCTATTGCTTATTGTGGAAAGATGAAGACTTATGTCTTTAAAGCCAAAAATGTGCCATTCTGGGGCCAGCATGGAGCCTCCTTCCCCTGATGTCAGGAACTTTCCTGGAAACCACTTGCCTCCCCTGCAAAGCCAGAAAGAAAATCCTTAATGAACTGGAACCCAGAACTGGAATTCTTGGAACCTCAGGCTGGCCCCTGCTTGACGTGATTTGGGGCTCTGAGTTTATTAGAGGTGGCTTATTGTCATGAAGTCTCCTCTGCTAGGGGGTGCTTGTTCAAGGGGCCAGTTCCCAGGCCCCTCCCAGACCTCCAGAATCTCCAGGGCAGGGGCCTGGAAGCTGTAATTTCGTCACGCTTCCCGGGTGATTTTTATCAGGTAAAGTTCATGAATTCTGAGTTAAACTATAGGTTGGCCTTATAGGCAGTACAAGACAGGTGTTTCACCTGCTCCCCTGTCAGTGTTACCAAGAGGTTGCAGGGTTTTAGGTGCTAGGCTTTACCTAAAAGACCTGTTTGCTCCTCTTCCATTGGTGATTATGGAAATGAACAGTTAGAGAGAAATAGCTTCCTAAGTCTACAAGGTGGTTGACTGTGGGAATCTGCTTTCTTTTTCCACATGGAAGTCAGTGTTCTTGGGATTGGCCTCTCACCTCACTCCCAAAGGCCCTGCAATGAACAGAGACCCAGTGTGCTTTTGTATGCCCCAGTATTATCACCTGATGGGCCTGGCTGGGTCAAGGTAGGCCACACAGTTGACTGTTAAAAAAATGATTTTGGGAACTTAATACCCAAGCAGAGTGTTGAGAACCAAAACCAGAGATACCCCTGAGCCCAGACACCCCTGCCCCCGCTTCCCCTCTCTCACAGTAGATACTAGCCTGTGGACCTGCTGCTGGGAGCTCCTCAGCACCCTTTGTTTGGCTTTTCCTGATGGCACAGGCTGTGGTTTGCCTGGTGGAGGAGCTCTTGGAAAGTGGCATCAGCTGTGTTCATCATGCTCCCTGTGTGCCTTTAAAAATGGTGACCAGCTTACCTCTTCTCACCTCCCGGTTACATTTGGCTCTGAGGGGTGGCCCTGTCTGGTGGAATGACCTCATGGTGGTTCATCATGGTCAAGAGTAGTAAAAGCTTCTGTTTTCTTTTTTCTCCCACAGTATAATTTCAATAACCGGGGAAGCCTGACCTTTGAACCTCTAACTTTGGTTCCAATTCAGACCAAAATGATAGATGTGGATTCCCTTTCAGACAAAGAGGTAATGGGGAAGTCTTGAGGGGCAGAAGTGTTAGTAGGGGGTGGAGAGCTTCCCTAAGTTCTCTAATCGATTCTCACTTTTTAATTTAGAGGTCCCGGCCAACTGAGTCTGAAAGTCTTAGGTCTCCTGAGAACTATAGGAGCTTTTCCTATATTTATTGGGTCTCCAGGTGGAGATGTTCTTGCTCCCTCCAGCCATTATGGGGCTGTAGGGCTTTGTGGGTGGAAATAGTATGCCATTGCTTTTCGGGAAGAAATAGCTGTGCTCTTATTCCATAGCTGCACTGAGGCGTGTTTAGCGAACATGGGCCCATGTGTCTTCCCTACAAAAAGCCAGATGGATGGTGGGGCCTCTTGGCCACTGCACATACCAGATTGTTTTCTTGTGTTGGGTGAAACATTAAGGAAATGAGAAGCAGAATCTATTATCATATCTCCAGTTTTTATACAGATGAGGAGAAAGGTGGTACCAGCCCTTCTCTGTTCCTACTGTGGTTACTCCGGGACTGTAAAACCCTTCACAAAGCCTGGGGCACAACACTGCTCACTTACCAAGCTCAGAGTGTTACAGGTTGTGAAACCCCTTCAGACCCTGGGCTCACGAGGCTGGGTGAGGTGGCAGGCCTAGGGACCTGGAGTAAGGCTTGAGGGATCAGGCAGATGATCAAGGTCAGAGCAGAAAGAAGGGTCAAAAATGGGGCAGGAACAGTTAGCACCAGGCAGAAAAAACAGTTCCCAAACCAGGAAGCTGAAAGCCAGGACACAAATTCCAGAGCAAAGCAGGGGTCAGAAGTCCTGGCAAAAAGCAAGTGACTGGTAGGAGCTGATAAACATGGTGGGCTGCTCTGGGAATAGGAAGGTTTTGTTACCAGAGGCAGCCACTGGCCTCATCCCAGGGGCTTTCGAGTGCCTCTTGAGGCAGAAGCATATCCTCACTGGGGTCCGCTTGGGTCTTTTTCTTGACAGTAAAGGAAAGGGCCTCTGAGGGCCAAGGGGCTCCCCTTCTACAGGAGCTGTGGGGTGGGATTCTCCCAGCTAGAAGCCTCTTCCGCCTTTCCCAGCTCACAGATGGTGGCAGAGGAAGGTCATCCTCTCTGCTTAGCTTTCTTCCACATGGGTGCCTCTGCTTGACCATCAGTGCCCTTGGTTCAGCCAGACATTCCCACTCACAGGACCCAAATGGGCCCTGCTGACACTGGTTTGTGCAGCTTGTAGATGGATACAGAACAGGGAAATCAGTCTATCAGCACAGTGTCAGGTGTGTCTCTCCTGCAGGAAAAGTCCTTCCAGTGGTTCAGGGGCTCTTCTTCAGCCCCTGTAAGTGAAAGGGAACGAGATCACAGGTGGGCATAGGAGCTGCCCAGCTTAGAAGCCCTCTGCCCCGTGGGCACGAATGTCTCTTGTAATGGCCCTTAGGCACAGCTTCCAGGATCTTAGCAAGGAACTCTCCTGTAATAAGTAACTTGATACTCTTGGAAGCCCAAGACTGTGGCTTCCTACTGAGTAATTCTGGGCCATTCAGTCCTTACTGTCCACATAAAGTGTACGAATCAGGAGGCATTTCTCCCATGATACTCTGCTTTATCCAGGGAAATAGTGTATGAGGCATGTTAAGCAAGATCATTTTCCCTTGAAGGAGAAGTTTTGTTAACCTGTGACTCACTGTCTACCCCTGTGACACTGGACCTAGACCAGTGGGAGCTGTCTTATCCAGCGGTTCATTGTTGGACTTTGCATACCCAAGTCATCGAACTATTCTTTTGGCCAGTTACTCTTTATAGGGCAGATAATATCTTCTTATCCTGGAGATCATAAGCGAGTTTCTACAAATAACAGTGGATGACAGTATTTAACATTCCAAGTAGAGTACAGTATCATTTCTTATCTCTTTGACTTATTTAAAGATATTATTACCTTTTTAGCAAAAGGTCCCTTTCCTATACGCCACTTAATAAGTCTGGGGCTTCATTCTGTCTAAAGGCACAGTGATACCCCACATCAAGCTTTGTCCATTGGGCTTTTAAAAAACCTGACCATTGCCCTTGACTATTTAGTCTGTCTTTTGCTGTCACTTGAGGGAGTTTTTGATTTTGGTCTGCATTTCCCATTATTTGTCACCAGATGGCAGCAAAGGATCTTGGTCAGCTGTGAACATGGGCAGCTGCAAAGACTGTGGGGCCTGGGGGTGTGGCTCAGGCCCTGCTGAGGCTGTCCCCACTCCTCCCTTCTCCTCTCCTCCCCATTAGGAGGGCCTCGGAAGTTTCCCTGTAGCCCCAGGGTTGCACTGGGATGCTGCTTTCACCTTTGCTGTTGAGCTGCCGTGGACAGCAGGCTGCCTCATAGCCCTGCAGGCCTTGCTGCGGACACATAGCGGTTCACCTCTTGACACCCTCTGCCTCCCTGCTCCCCACCACTCCCCCAACTCCCAGAACTCCCAGCAGGAGCTAGTAGGCTCTTGTCAGTAGGGATTGGGACCCCAGCTGGGTCAAAGGCAGTTGGCAGCACCTCTCCATCTGCCTGCTTACAATCCCTGTGGGCTTGTGTGTCCATCCTGACCCCTAGTTGGGGTTTGGTACCTGGCTGGACCGTGGTCCCTGGAGCCACTGCTTTTGCAACACCACTGTCTCCCCGAGTGGCATTTGGCTTATTGACGACAACCACATCAATGGCAGTCAGCCTCTAACCAGTCTCGTCAGCCTCGCCACAGCTACCCCGTGGACAATGAAGAAAGTGGCTTGTTGTCCTTTTGGTAAAACTTGCTTTGCTCCAGCCTTTCTCTCTCCCTGCCACCCCAACCAAGGGGGAGACTTCGTCCTTTTACCTGCCACCGAGCTTTCGCCATCAGGTTTAGTGGATCAGCTCCCTGCCCCCCAAGAAACCAA
The DNA here is from genome assembly GCA_023783475.1 of Daubentonia madagascariensis. Taxonomy (NCBI): domain Eukaryota; kingdom Metazoa; phylum Chordata; class Mammalia; order Primates; family Daubentoniidae; genus Daubentonia; species Daubentonia madagascariensis. The sequence goes on along the minus strand of JAKFHU010002573.1, from coordinate 17,154,374 downwards.
GTTCCGCCAGCACCTCCTTCCTTTTAATCTATTTTTTGTCTCCTGCTGTTGTGGCACATTGAGTTGAGGGTCTCAAAGTCGAACTTACTCCCAGCCCCATTGTGCAGCACCACAGTCTTTGACCACCAAAGGTTTTGGGTTCATCTAGACAGCCACAGTCGTAAGACGCACATGGGCTTGGCCGATCCTAGTTTATTCAGCTTTGTCAGTGGATAGAGGATATGTAGCTCAGCACATTGGCAGGACAGCTTCAGGTATATCTCTTAGTAGGAGTCCTCACAGAGTCCAGGGGCTATTCTGGTGCCCTCCCCCCATCACCACATCCCCAAGATGGCTCAGGTGTAAGGGAATGATGTCACACAGATGCATGCAGGAGCTACTGGTTGGAGACTACTATCTCTAATAGTAAACTGTTCCAGGAGCATTTTCATCTGGTCCCATCTATTTCCAGGGAAACAGAACACAAGGAAATCACTGTCTATGAGCAGAGAAAAAAGGTTTTGTTCACCTTCACTCTCAGCTTGTGATCTCAGCACGTGGGGCCCTTGCTGTTGGCCTATGTAGCCTTTTGGTAAAGGTGTGATGGTGATAGTGTCTGTCCTTTTCCCCACTGCAGTGTGACTGGCTCAACAATTACCACCTGACCTGCAGGGACGTGATTGGGAAGGAACTGCAGAAACAGGGCCGACAGGAAGCTCTTGAGTGGCTCATCAGAGAGACGCAACCCATCTCCAAACAGCATTAATACCTCCCTGGTTTTTGTTACTGCAAAATGCTCTGGGGAAAGGAAGAAACATGGCAGACCCCTGACATCTTTCCCCTTTCCTCTACTTCCTCCCTACTTCCCCTTTTTACTTTAGACTCTTAAGAAGAATGGAAAATCTTCTATCCTCTTTGATATTTTCTTGCAAACACTCAGTCTTTTATGAGTTTTTTAATTGTTGAGAACGAGCCAAGAATAAAATTGCTGCACCAGAAGGAGGGTCCACACAAAGCTGTATACTTGATTGAGAGGGAGGCGCCCTGAGTTCTCTGGCCAGTGACGGTGAAACGATGAGTGGTCCAGGATGGTCATGTTCCAGGTGCTAGTACATCATTCATGATCACCTTGATGTTCATGAGACTCTATTTATGATCGGTGAATAAAAAGGTCAAAACTGTGTTTTGTCTCAGCGGTCTCTGTCCTCACGGTGCTCTCCCCTGGCATGTCAGGCAAGTTGATCTCCAGAGCTGCTGGCTTCTGTGGCAGACATTTTCTAGGTGGAAGGCCCTCTTGGAGAAGAGACCTCTAGTCTCCCTGCACATTTTCTGGCTTAATTGTAAACCTTTTTTGTTTTCTGTAGAAAACCTAATATTTTGGTGAATATTTTTATCTCAGTTTTTTCCTCACATTTTAAAATGTGTTATTGATATACAAAAAAACAATAAAAATTATAATGTCAAAAGTGACAGTCTCCCATAATCTACCCCATGGTAGATGCCTCAGGTATCTCACCCATATTGCCACAGCTCCCATTGTTCCATTATTTCTAGACAGCATCCTGTGACAAGTGTCTGTGACTCCCATTCTGCCGGCTTTCTTTTGACTTGCACATGTGGGGCAAGCCCCAGGGGCTGGGAGAGTTAATTTCCCTGTGACCTCAGACCATCACAGTTGGAGATGGGCAAATAGACTTCTTCATCCCTTGGCTGGGATATCTGAGATGTGTCCTACCCTGTCTCCTGGGGTTTCCCAGTGGGATTGAGCCCCAGTTCCTCACTTATTCAATAACATAGCCTTTATTTACTTTCTTGTCCATGTCCCACTTCCCCTCTCTGCCATCAGTATTTCTTGGTACCATCCCCAATAAACCATTTACAAATACAAATCCTTGTTTTAGGGTCTACTTCTTTAGGAACCCAACCTAAGACATAATCCTTAGGTATAACCATTATTATCTGCTATATATATTTCCTGACTTCTGTCTTTGTATTCAGTATTCAATAAAATATTGAAGGAGTATTTGTGTATGTATAAAAGAATATGTATGCACACACATGAACATACACATATCACATTTACAAACAGATCATTTTGTACATATTTACGATTTGCTTTTTTAACTTGGCAATATATCAGTTATTTTTCCATATTGATATGTATAGATCTAATTATTTTAATGACTAAATTATCCCATTGTATGGCTGTTTTCTTTTTAAAACTAGTCTCATTAAATATTTTTTTATTTTTTTGAGACAGGGTCTTGTTCTATTTCCCCAGCTAGAGTGCAGTGGTGTCATCATAGCTCACTGCAACCTCAAACTCCTGGGTTCAGGCAATCCTCCTGCCTCAGCCTCCCAAGTAAGCTGGACTACAGGCATGCCACCACCATGCCCTGCTAATTTTTCTATTTTTTGTAAAGACAGGGTCTTGCTCAGGCTGGTCTCAAGCTCCTTGCCTCAAGCGATCCTCCTGCCTTGGCTTCCCAAAGTGCTAGGATTACAGGCATGAGCCCACTGCGCCCAGCCTAGTTTCATTAAGTCTTTTTTAAAAAACAATAATAGGTTGGGCATAGTGGTTCATGTCTATAATCCTAGCATTTTTGGAGGCTGAGGTGGGAGGATTGCTTGAGGTCAGGAGTTTGAGACCACCCTGGGCAACATAGTGAGACCCCATTGTTAGAAAAAAACCAAAAAATAGCCAGGTGTGGTGGCATGCACCTGTAGTCCTAGCTACTCAGGAGGCTGAGGCAGGAGGATTGCCTGAGCCCAGGAGTTCATGGTTACAGTGAGCTATGATGACACTACTGTACTCCAGTGCTTGGATGACAGAATGAGACTCTGTCTCAAATAAATAAATAAATAAAACAATAATATTAGCTTTTAGACTAATTGTTTTCTTTAAAAAATGTTGCTTAAATCATGTAGAAAACAAAAATCACAAACTATCTTACCATAATGCTAACTTTTATAATTGCCTATGTATTTTTCTTGAGATCTTTCTTTCTTCACATGGCTTTGAGTTACTGACTAGTATCTTTGCATTTCACCCTGCAGAACTCCCTTAAGCATTTCTTGCAGAGTAGGTCTAGTGATAACTCCTTCAGTTTATCTGGGAATATCTTAATTTCTTCCTTGCTTTTGAAGGACAATTTTGCTGGATATAGGATTCTTGGTTGACAGTTTTCTTTTTTTCTTTTGACATTTTGACTATGTTTTCCTACAACCTTCTGGCTTCCAAAGATTCTAATGAGAATTCTGAAGACAATCTTATTGAAGATCACTTGTGTGTGATAAATTGCTTCTCTCTTGCTACTTTAAAGATTCTTTGTTTTTGGCTTTTGAAAGTTTGATTATAATATGTTTTGGTGTGCATCTCTTGGAGTTAATCTTACTTGGAGTTCATTGGGCTTCTTGGATGTGATATTCATGTCTTTCATCAAATTTGGGGATTTTCCAGCCACATTTCTTCAAGTATTCTCCCTGACTTTTTCTTTTTTCTCCTTCTGGGACTCCTACAATGGGTATGTTGGTCTGCTTGATGGTGTCCCACAGGTCCCCTAAGCTCTCTTCATTTTTCTTTAATCTTTTTTCTTTATGTTTCTCAGACTTGAAAATTTCCATTGTCCTATCTTCAAGTTCACTGATTCCCTCCCCTACTCACATCTGCCTTTTAATCCCTCTAGTGAATTTTTCATTTCACTTACTATACTTTTCAGCTCCAGAATTTCTTCTTGGTTTCTTTTTAGGTTTTCTGTCTCTTTATTGATATTTCCCTTTTTTCCCCCAAACATTGTTTTCTTAACTTTCCCCACATCTTCCTTTAGTTCTTTTAGCATCTTTAAAAAAGTTGTTTTAAAGTCCTTCTCTAGTAGATCTACCATCAGGTCTTTTTCAGTGTTAGTTTCTGTTGATTAATTTTTTTCCTTTGAATGGGCCATACTTTCCTGTTTCTTTGTATAGCTTGTGAGTTTTATTGAAAATTGGACATTTGAATCTAATAAGGTGGTAACTGTGGAAATCAGATTTTCTCCCTTCTCTAGAGTTTGCTGTTTTTTGTTACTGTTATTGTTTGTTATTATTATTTGTTGTTGTTGTAGGTGGTCTCTGTGCCAAGGATCAGCCTGAGGTGTAAATTTCAGGTCTTCCCAGAGTCTGAGCCTTTCTCTGGGCATGTGCAATCACTTTCTAATTTTCCCCGTATGTGCAGTTGTTTTTGAATGTCCTAGTCTTTAAAGTTGGGCTCCCAACAGGGGAAAAAGAGAAAAGTGAAGGGAGGAAAAAGGGCACAAGCCCTTTAAATCCCCTGGAAGTCACTTTAGCTGGAGGAGAAGGAGGGGCTTCCAACAATGGAATGATGCGCAACAGTGGCTGCCCACCTCTTTGTCTGCATTTCTGTGATCAAAAGCAGCAATCAGTGATCACAGCACAGGTCCCTGATGTTTGAAGGGCAAGGTCCCATTTGCCCATTACAGCTCCTGCAAGCTGTGTGCAGGTTGCTCCATGGACATGTGCATGACTGCCTGCCAAGGAGCCGGGGATGGAGGATGGGTAGCTGCTACTGTGCTAAGAACTAAAATTGACTGAAATTAACCTCAATATACTGTCCAAGATTTCCCCTGGAAGTTGCAAGCCTTCAATAGACTCCAGAGTTCCAAAATAGTACATCAGGCAGATTCTGCCAGTGCACTTGTCTAGGTTGGGGGAAACAGATTCCTGGTGCTTTCTTCACTGCCACCTTCCCAGAATTCTCTCTCTCATTAAATCTTTAACCATATATTTAATTTGAATGGCTTTGAAAAATAAACAAATATAAGCATTTGTTGGCTGTTCACCAAAGCATGGTTGTCAATGTCTATTAACTTTCTCCACCTGGGGGGGAGCAGAAAATGAAATGAGCTAATCTATATTTGCCATTCAGAACCAGGGTGGCAGCAAAGAAAATGTTGCAAGTAAGGTAAACCTAAATTGACAGAGTGCCTAAAAACAAACTAGCCAACATTTATTTGTTTTTGTTTTTATTCTCCCCACTTCTTTTTCTTTCAAGGATCACTGATTCCAACTTGCTGTGTGGCAGGAAGCAAGATACACTCTTGCTTTTCAGGTTATATTTCTAAGGAGGTCAGGAAAGCATAGAAGCGTGCCTCCCAATAATAGGATATATTTTGATCCACCAAACATCAATTCTTAAATGCTTTTTGTCCATATTTGCTCATATTTCTAACATGTACCATAAGATGGGACTTGAAAAAGAAGTTTCTCCCCAAATGATAGAATGTATTCATCATGTTTCTCATCTGTCATCCCTCTGGAAGCTGGAAGATCCCCCTTAGGACTCAGCCTGTCATATTTTTTGATATCCCAAAGGCTTCCCCTTCCCAGGAAATGGGAGTGGTGAATCCCAGTTGATTTGGAGTTTAAACAGACCATAACTCAAGCGTGGCGGCAACTCCACTGTTTGTTCATCAGGCTGTTAAGCCTGTTACTTCCCAAGGCAGCCTCATAGCAAAGTTTGATTTAATTGGCTTGAACCTAAGAAGGAAAGTTAACAGGTGCCAGGTGCCTGGGGTCTTCCTGCCGGACCTGCATCGTCTTGGCATTAAGTCCAGGAGATGTAAACTAGGCAAGATGGTCCCATAAAGCTTGAGAACCAGAATAAAACTCTAATGTGCCAGAGCTCAGGGGGAAGATGGAGAGATAAAAATGTAGATTAAAAAAAAAATCACTCTTCCTCACTTTTAAATAAATAATTAAAAAAATGTTGGGTAGGAAAATGGGCATGATGCTAAATTTATAGAATAACTCCAGGGAAGCCGATTTTCTTTGTCTCGCTCACTTTATTCCCTGGTGAAGTTTTATGTACAAGGTAGTGAGGACTCAAGGAAGGGGACAGATGCGGGCCCCTGCCGTGAACACCCCAGGGGCTGACTTCTGGGAAGCTTGTTCACCCTCTGGTAAGACGTGCATCTGTGACACGTGCCAGCTAGAGGGGCCTGGCCCTGCCACTCCAGCCCGCAGTGCTTCTCCAGCCCAAGGGCCGTGCCTGGCATCATTTCTCATCAGGCTCATTCTGGACTAGGCGTGGGCACTTGTGAAAGGAACGCAGTTTCTATTAACAAGCCATGGGGGAGGTGTTGCCCTTGGTGTCTCCCAGAAGCTGAGAGTTTATACTGGCAAAAGCACGAAGACTTGGCATGAAGCACTTCGTGGCACCTTTCAAGCAACGGCTCAAGCACTATTGGCTTGTTGAGGGGGGCGACGGGGTATTGGGAGGGCTGAGGGGGGTGGTGAGGCTTGGCAGTTTTAAAGCCGATACTGTGGTTGCTAGTTCCTGAAAGTAGTTGGAGCGCAGAGATGAGGAAATTCACAGGACCAAGGTTTAAAACAAAAATGCAGATTCTGGCAAGGTGGTGGCAGTTGTGCCATAGTGTTTGAATCTCTCCAAATAACTCCATGAAAACACAGAGAAACTGGGATAGCACAACTAAAATTCATGGATGACATCTACACCAAATATAGGTGAGGAGCATCTCCACAAACCCTTAATATGAGCAGGTGAAGACTAGCCAGCATGTCATCAGCATCTGTGCAGGAGGGAGCCAAAGGAAGTGATGGGGTGTCCCATGTTTCTGAGAACAGGAGAACCCCAAAATAGCCATCAGGAGCTCAAAATCTCAGTGAACCAATTTGGGAACAGCCCTGAAAACTGGAAGCGGTTTGCACCTGCAGTGGGTCAGTATGGAAAGGCCTGCAGGGGTCGTGCAGTCAGCATCCCAGGACAAATCCCTGCACTAAGGGATGGGACCCAAACAGGAGCAGAACAGGTACAGCAGAGACAACAGAGAAAGAAGGTTCATTCCGAGGGGAACAGAGCCAGGAGGTCTCAGAAAGTAAGTGTTACATTTTTGAACACTTCACAAAATCAACAAAAGGAGCTCTAGAGCCCTAAATAAGAAAAACTATCCTGGTTTAAGTCTCCTGGAAGTTAAGAAAAATTAATTTCACATAAAAATGAAAAACGGAAAAAAGATTGTGGTAAAATGCTATACAAATTTAAAACGGAAAATAAGATGTAGAATGACATGTCTACAGTGAAAGCACATTGCAAAGACATGCCCATAAAGCAGGTGAAAATCATAACGTTCAAAACACATTCACAGGTTTAAAAATAGTGTATGCAGGAACAACATTCAACAGAGAATTAGAAAAGCTGCGAAATTAATTGAGAGAACTCAGGAAAGAAGGAAAAACACCAGTCATTTTAAATAATGAAGACTAAAGTAGGAGGAAAACAGCAATGAATACACACAACAGATGGTGTCTTAAGATAGGTATAAGATGAATAAAAGGAAGATAAAAAAACCAAAACAAAATCAATAGAAAGGATTTAAGAGAAAGCATCAAATACAGAAGACAGGCAAAAACATTCAACATTTATATAATAGGTTTTTACAAAGAAGAAAACTAAAGCAAGAGAGCAGAATATTAAAAACTGTAATTCAGGAAAACAGTCCTGAGATAAAAGAAAAAAAATTGAAACTTACACTTTGAAGAGGCACACCCGCGTAACTGAATAATATACCTAGAGTGGCCAACAGGACATATTATAATAAAATTATTGTGCTTTAAAGAAAAGGAAAAAATCCTCTAGTATTCAGACAAAAGACCCAGTAACCTGTAGTGGAAAAAATATTGTCGTCAGAATTTTTCACAGCAACAGTTTAGGTCAGAAAAAAACAGAATGACATGGGGTTGTGGTTACAAGGGTGTTCATCGTGATTCATTAAGCCCCACATTTGTTTCATGTGCCTTTCTGCATCTGTGTTAAGTTTGGTAATACAAAGTTTAAAAAGAAACAGGACCGGCAGTGGCCAGATGGGCCGGATAATGAGTTAGAGCTGGTGGGACTGGCTACGATGGATGGGACAGCAGGACTCTCTTAAAGGGGGCAGGAGTTCCCATCTCCAGCCCATTTGCTGTTTTCACAAGGGAAGAGTGAAATGGGATTTTAAAAAGGAGCTGAAACTGTGTGTGTTGCGGGGGGGGGGGAGGGGGGCGGGGAGCAGGTCCCAGTTTTTAAACATTCACAACCAATTTAACATTACAAAACAAAACAAAATCATGAGCAGGTGAAACAAAACAAATGTGTGACCTGAAATTGGTTCTTGGGCACCAGTTGTGGCTTCTTACTGCACTGCGAGCTCCTTGAGGACAGGGGTGCAGCTGCCACCCCTCTTCTGGCAGCCTGGTGGCCAGGTGACTGCTCCAAAGAGGTGACGGCCGCTGAGCAGCCCTCACAGACACCTGAGGCTTAGGTGTTTCCATTGCATACTCTGAAAGGAGAAGCTGCAAAAGACACACTCGGTCACTTGGCTGGGAGTCTCTTTCTCCATCCGGAACACTCTGTGTTCTAATTGTTAGGGTGGGCTCTAAATATCCCTTTTTAATTTTTTTTTAAGAGCATTGGAAGGGAACATATGAGGTCCAGCTTGAAGGCCAAGAGCAACATCACACCAAGTCCTGGTCTCCTGGCTCTCAGGCCAGGGCTCTTGGCAGCAGGCAGATACAGTGTTACTTCCCCAATGACTGCCTTGTATGTAGGTGGGTACAGCCGCTGGCTCCAACGTCCCTGCCTGGAGGACCCCTCCTCTCCTCCATCCTTCTAATTCCTTCCCATCTTTAGAATCTAGTGCGAATCCTACGTCCCTCCATGAAGCGTTTGCTGATTGCTCCGGCTAGAAGTCCCTGCTCTGTGCCCTTTGCATTTATTTTTTTCACAAACTGTAACTCATATTCCCTTTTTAAAATTTAACTTTTCCCACATCTCTCCAACTAGACTTGTAGTTCCTTGGGGTCCAACACTAGCTATTTCTCAGGATTGGGCACATAATACGTACTCAATAAATATGTATTTATTGATAGAATGAAGACATTCCAAACAAGTTCACGGCAGAGTGGGTGATGGGAGCAGAATTGAATCCAGTGCCACCACTTCTTAGCTGGTAAGCTTAGTTGCGCAGATTATCTATCTTCTCTGACGTCCAGTTTCTTCCTTTACAAAATGGGGGGAGTAATGGTATATACTGATATCATATTTGTGAGGATTTAAAAAAATTTCCCTTTTTAGAGACAGAGTCTTCCTCTGTCGCCCAGGCTGGAGTGCAGTGGTATGATCATAGCTCACTGTATACCTAGAACTCTTGGCCTCAAGCGATCCTCCCACCTCAGCCTTCCAAGTAGCTGGGACTACAGGCGCCCACCACCATGGTTGGCTAATGTTGCCCAGGCTGGTCTCAAACTCCTGGCCTCAAGTGATCTTCCTGTCTTGGCCTTCCATAGTGCAGGGATTATAGGCATGATCCATTGCACCTGGCTTATTTGTGAGGATTAAGAGAAATAATGTGCACAAATCACTTAGCAAACTGCTAGACATGTCGTAAGCACTCAGTAAACATTGGCTGTTTATCATGACAGGGTACCTATATTTTTAAATAAGGAGAGGTATACATTCTGTTTTGAATTCTCTGCTTATTGTCCTCTATTTCTTCCTTCCAAACACCTCCCAATTTTCCTGTATCATTATTTTAAAAAAATGAACTTTATTGTTAAAACAGTTTTAGATTTACTGTGAAGACAGTACAGAGAATTTCTTTATGCCCCACACCCGGTTTCCACTATTATTAACATCTTATGTTGGTATGGTACATTTATCACAATTAATGAACCAATGTTGATACATTATTAGTAACTAAGGACCATACTTTATTCAGATTTCCTTAGTCTTTACCTAACGTCCTTTTTCTGTTCCAGGATCCCATCCAGGGTACCATATTACATTTAGTTGTCATGTCTCCTTAGGCTGTGCCAGTTTCTTAGACTTTCTTTGTTTTTGATGACCTTGACAATTTTGAGGAGTACTGGTCAAATAGTCTGTGGATATCCCTATATTGGGATTTTTCTCATGTTTTTCTTATGATTAGACTGTGGTTCTAGGCTTTCAGAAGCCTAGAGGAAGACCACAGAGCTAAAGTGCCATTTTCATCACATCGTATCAAGGCTACATACTACCACCATGACTGTCACTGTGGATGTTGACCTTCATCATCTGGCTGAGGTCATGTTTGTCAGGTTTCTCTACTGGAAAGTTACTCTTTCAACCCCCCTTTTCATACCGTACTCTTTGGAAGGAAGTCACTATGTGTAGGTAGCCTATTACTTAAGTGGGAAGTTATGCTGAACCTTCTTGAGGGCGTAGTATCTACATCAATTATTAAATTTTGAATTCTTCTGCATGGGAGATTTGTCTTTTTTCCCACATTAATTTATTTCTTCATATACATGTAGACTTTTGGATATTTATTTTATACTTTGGATTATATAGTCAATACTACTGTATTTCATTGCTCAAATTGTTCCAGCTGTGGCCATTGGGAGCTCTTTCAGTTGTCTCCTGTGTAACTTTGATATATCTCCATGAGTGTGAGTGTGTGTGTGTGTGTGTTCGTGTTTTAAGTGCTTCCTTACCTTTTGGCACTACACGATGCTCCAGGCTCATCTTGTGTATTTCCTGCTCCAATTCTAGAACTAGCCATTCCTTCAAGGAGTCCTAGTTCCTTTTATTGGAGAAAAGTGTTTAAAACCAAGATCTGGGCACTAGATGGGTTCTTTGCTGCTGGGTTTTCATTACATCTTGGTCCTCTCAGCTGACAGCATGGATGTATGCGTATGTATATTAACCCATGTATATATATACACACATATCTTTAAATGTTTTTTTTTTTTTTTTTTTTTTTTAATTTCAGAATATCATGGGGGTACAACATTTTGGCCATACACATTGCCCCTGTTCTGCCCGTGTCAGAGCCACCATCGTGGTCGTCTCCCAAACTGTGCTCCCCACATCCATTCAGTGAGAGTTTTTCCCATCCCTTCCACCCCCCTCCCACCCGCCTGCCCTCTGATGAATGTTATTGCCCTGTGTGATGTAAGTGTTCATCAGTTAGTACCAGTTTGATGGTGAGTACCAGTGGTGCTTGTTTTTCCAATCCTGTGACACTTTGCTTCGAAGAATGGGTTCTAGCTCCGACCAGGATAATACCAGATGTGTTAATTCACTGTTGTTCCTTATTGCTGAGTAATACTCCATGGTATACATATACCACATTTTATTGATCCACTCGTGTATTGATGGGCACCTGGGTTGTTTCCACAACTTTGCAATTGTGAATTGTGCTGCTATGAACATTCGAGAGCAGATGTCTTTATTATAAAATGTCTTTTTTTCTTTTGGATAAATACCCAGTAGTGGGATTGCTGGGTCAAATTGTAATTCTACTTTTAATTCTTTGAGATATCTCCAGTTTCTTTTCCATAGATGTTGTACTAATTTGCAGTCCCACCAGCAGTGTATGAGTGTTCCTACCTGTCCACATCCCCGCCAACATTTGTTATTTGGGGATTTTTGATATGAGCCAATCTCACTGGAGTTAAGTGATATCTCATTGTGGTTTTGATTTGCATTTCCCTGATGATTAGAGAAGTTGAGCACTTTTTTATATGTTTGCTGGCCATCATTCTGTCTTCTTTGGAAAGTTTTTGTTCATGTCCTTTGCCCATTTTTAATAGGGTTGTTTGATTTTTTCTTGTTGATTTTCCTAAGTTCTGTATAGATTCTGGTTATCAGCCCTTTATCAGAGGTGTAGCATGCAATATTTTCTCCCATTCTGTAGGTTGTCTGTTCACTCTAGTGATAGTTTCCTTGGCTGTGCAGAAGCTTTTCAATTTGATCAGGTCCCATGTATTATTTTTGTTGCTGCTGTGATTGCTTTGGGGGTCTTCTTCATAAATTCTTTGCCTAGGCCAATGTCCATAAGAGTTTTTCCAACATTTTCTTCGAGAATTCTTATGGTTTCATGTCTTAGGTTTAGATCTGTTATCCATTGTGAATTGATTTTTGTGAGAGGTGAGAGGTGTGGGTCCACTTTCAGTCTTCTGCATATGGCCATCCAATTTTCCCAGCACCATTTGTTGAATAGGGAATCTTTTCCCCAGTGTACGTTTTTCTGGAATTTGTCAAAGATCAGGTGACTGTATGAGGTTGGTTTTATATTTGGGTTCTCAGTCCTGTTCCATTGGTCTACATGTCTGTTCTTGTGCCAATACCATGCAGTTTTGGTTACTATAGCCTTGTAGTATAGTTTGAAGTCTGGTAGACAGAAGCCTCCCAATTTGTTCTTTTTGCTTAAGATTGCTTTGGCTAGACGGGGTCTTCTCTGGTTCCACACGAAGCGTAGAATTATTTTTTCTAGATCGGCAAAAAATGATGTTGGTATTTTGATAGGGATTGCATTGATTCTGTAAATTAATTTAGGTAGCAAAGCCATTTTTACTATGTTGACTCTGCCTATCCAAGAGCATGGTAAGGTTTTCCATCTATTTACATCCTCTGCAATTTCCTTTCTCAGTGTTTCATAATTCTCTCTATATAGGTCTTTGATCTCCTTAGTTAGATATATTCCTAAATATTTAATTTTCTTTGTTGCTATTGCAAAGGTATAGCATCTTTAATTTGTTTCTCGGCTTGATTGTTATTAGCATATATGAAGGCTATGGATTTGTGTGTATTAATTTTGTATCCTGAGACTTTGCTGAATTCATTTATCAATTCCAGTAATCTCTTGGTTGAATCTTTGGGTTTTCTATGTATAATATCATATCGTCTGCGAATAGTGAAAGTTTGACCTCTTCTGCCCCTATCTGGACGCCCCTGATTCCTCTGTCTTGTCTAATTGCTGTGGCCAGGACTTCCAGCACTATGTTGAAAAGAAGTGGAGATAGTGGACACCCTTGTCTGGTGCCAGTTTTAAGGGGGAATGCCTTCAATTTTTCCCCATTCAGTATGATATTGGCTGTGGGTTTATCGTATATGGCTTTAATAGTTTCTAGGAATGAGCCATCTATGCCTATATTGTTAAGAGTTCTTATCATAAAAGGGTGTTGGATTTTGTCAAAAGCCTTTTCTGCATCTATTGAAGGATCATATAATCTTTGTTCTTGCTTTTATTATAGGTGATACATTTATAGATTTGCGTACGTTGAACCATCCCTGCATCTCGGGAATAAGCCCACCTGATCGTGATGATTATTTTTTTGATGTACATTTGAATTCGGTTTGCAAGGATTTTATTGAGAATTTTGCATCTATATTCATGAGGGATATTGGTCTGTAGTTTTCTTTTTTGTTGTGTCCTTTCCTGGCTTGGTATCAGGTGATATTGGCTTCGTAGAATGAGTTTGGGAGGATTCCATCCTTCTGATATTTTCAAATAATTTCTGCAGTATAGGCACCAGTTCTTCTTTGTAGGCTGGTAGAATTCAGGTGTGAACCCATCTGGTCCGGGACTTTTTTTTGTGGGTAATTTTAATTACTGCTTCAATTTCGGTGCTTGATATTGGTCTGTTTAGAAATTCAGTTTCTTCCTGGTTGAGCCTAGGGAGGTAGTGAGTTTCTAAGAATTTGTCCATTTCCTCCACGTTTTCGTGTTTGTGGGCATAGAGATTTTTGTAGTATTCAAAGATGATGTTTTGTATTTCCATGGTATCAGTTGTGACTTCTCCTTTTCATTTCTAATTGAGCTTATTAGAGTCCTTTCCTTTCTGCTTCTGGTCAACCTGGCAAGTGGCCTGTCTATTTTGTTTATCTTTTCAAAGAACCAGCTTTTCGTTTCATTGATCTTCTGTATTGTTCTTTTGTTCTCGATTTCATTTAATTCTGCTCTAATTTTGGTTATTTCTTTTCTTCTGCTGGTTTTAGGATTGCTTTGCTCTTCCTTTTCCATTTCCTTAAGATGATTCATTAGTTTACTGATTTGTGACTTTTCTGTCTTTTGGATGTGGGAATTTAGGGCGATAAATTTTCCTCTCAGGACTGCTTTTGCTGTATCCCACAGATTTTGATAACTTGTGTCCCCATTATCGTTTAGATCGAAGAATCTTTTGATTTCATTTTGAATCTCCTCCTTGACCCAATAATCATTCATCAATAGATTGTTTAGTTTCCAAGTTTTTGGAGGAAGATGTGAGTTTCTGTTGGAATTGATATCTAATTTTATTCCGCTGTGGTCTGAAAAGATACATGGTATGATTTCTATTTTTTTGAATTTGTTTAGATCTGTTTTGTGGCCTAGGATGTGGTCAATTTTAGAGAAAGTTCCATGAGCTGATGAGAAGAATGTATATTCAGTGTTATTTGGGTGGAGTGTTCTGTAGATATCTGTTAGGCCCAAATGTTCTAGAGTCTTGTTTAGGTCTTTTATTTCTCTATTTGTTTTTTGTTTGGAGGATCTGTCCAGTTCCGTCAGTGGGGTGTTGAAGTCCCCTGCAATTATGGCATTCCTGCTTATTATGTTGTCTAGATCTAGCAGCATTTGCTTTATGTACCTGGGTGCTCCTGTGTTGGGTGCATAAATGTTTAGGATTGTTAAATCCTCTTGTGAAATTTTTCCCTTCACCACTATATAGTGTCCATTTTTGTCCTTCTTTACTTTTATTGCTTTAAAGTTGATGTCATCTGAAATGAGGATGGCTACTCCAGATTTCTTTTGGTTTCCATTAGCCTGAAAAATTGTATTCCATCCTTTCACCTTGAGTCTGAATGCGTCTTTGTGTGTGAGGTGTGTTTCCTGAAGACAACAGATACTTGGTTTGTATTTTTTAATCCATTCAGCCAGCCTATGTCTCTTCAATGGGCAGTTGAAGCCATTTACATTTATTGAGAGAATTGATATTTGGGGTAAATTTCTGATTATTCTGTTGGGTGGTATCTTTTGTTTTACCTCTTGCGTCATTGTGGAATCTGGTTTCTGGGGTTTTAGCCTTTGCATAATTTTACATAGGTGGGTGTCTGTTGCGCTGGTTAGTGTATAATGCAGGTCTAAGCATTTCTTGCAAGGCCGGTCTGGATTTCGCAAATTCTATCAGTGATTGCTTATCTGGAAAGGTCTTTATTTCTCCCTCATATAAGAAGCTTAGTTTGGCAGGATACAGAATTCTGGGTTGACCTTTGTTTTGTTTTAGGAGATTGATGATGTCTGCCCATTCCCTTCTGGCTTGTAAGGTTTCAGTTGAGAAATCTGCTGTTAATCTGATGGGTTTCCCTTTGTAGGTTACCTCCTTTTTTGTCTTACAGCTCTGAGGAGTGCCTCTTTTGTGTTTACTTTGGTCAGTCTAATAATTATGTGGCGTGGTGAATGCCTTTTCACGTTGACTCTCCCAGGAGTCCTGTGTGCTTCTTGTACTTGGATGTCGAGATTTCTGGCTAAGCCATGGAAATTTTCCTCTATTATTCCTTCAAATAAATTTTCCAGCCCATGCAAATTTTCTTCCTCTCCCTCAGGGATACCTATTATCCTTATGTTTGGCCTCTTTACATAATCCCACATTTCTTGTATGCTTTTTTCCTGTCTCTTGTTTTTGTGTTCTTTCTCTTCAGCTGATTTATTTAGTGCATAGGAGCTGTCTTCTAGCTCTGAAATTCTTTCCTCTGCATGGTCCAGCCTATTCTTAAGGCTTTCCACTGTGTTTTGTAGATCCTTGAATGCTTCTTTCATTTCTAGGATTTCTATTTGATTTTTCCATAATATTTCTATTTCTTTGGAGAATTTTTCATTCATTTCTTGCATTTTTCTTGTGGTTTCTTTGTGCTGGGATTCAATTTTCTCTTGAATTTCATTGAGCTTTCTTATAATCCATAAACGAAATTCCTCTTCTGTCATTCTACCCATTTCATTTGGGTTGGTATCCATTGCTGAGGAACTGATAATTTCTTTTGGGGGTGACTTTTCACTCTGATTTTTCATGTTCCCTGAGTTCTTTGACTGGTTTTTTCTCATCTGGTCTCTTGGTCGAGAGCTGGGGGTGTTAGAGCTAGTTTATGGCCCTGTCACCAGGCCCACAATTATTTTTCCTTGGCAAAGCCAGGGAGAGAAGTAGTGGCCTGTATTGCCTTAGGTGTATTTTAGCAAGTTTGGTGGATCTTGAGTTAACTCTGACCTGTGGTCTTCTCCTCTTCCCAGTGGAGTGTGGTGAGAATGACCTCCCAGCTTGGGCTCTGAGCTAATGGATTGTACTTGAGAATATGAGTCCTCCTCTCCCTATTAGCTAGGTATTCTGTTATGTCCGTAGCAGACTCTGATTCCCCAGTTGGGGTATGCGAAAGCCCTGTGCTTTGGGAGGGTCTTGTAGCTCCTAGGGGTTACTTTGACCCTGCTCTTCCTGAGGTTCTGGTAGAAACACAATTTCCTTTGGCTGCAGTGTGAGAGCTGAGTTGGGAAAATTCTACACAGCTCAGAGGTTGCTCATCTAGCCACGTGTGGCTGCCCTTCTGATGTGTGTCTCCGCGTGAAACTGGTTGATAGGGGGATCTCCAATTGTGCACCCCTTTTCCACCACTAGACCTCAAGGCGAGGCAGGTGGCCGTCTCTATCCCCAGCAGTCTCCACCGGGGGGATGTTCCCACGGGGAGGGGGGAGTAGTGGCAGCTGGAAGCACTCTTGGGTGGCGCGAAATTCCCTATTGAAGTGGGCAGGATTATGGGGAGCTGCTCTGGTTCAGCCTGTGGCTCTTGAGGTATTTGGTTGTCATGGGAACCAGCAGTTATACCAAATGAGTCACTATGGCCAGCAACCTTCAAAATGAGCAATCTCTGGGGTACAGGAGGGCTGGGACCTGAGGGGCGGGCACTAGGACCGGCACGGAGCGGAGTTGTCGGAGGCCAGAGCCGGGGTAGCAGAACCAGATGGACGAGCTGCAAACTGTTTCCAATACTCAAAGGTCCCACCTCTACAGTTCCGGGATCTCGTCCCACCTGGAACCCACGGATGCCGCTGTCCCTGGCCACCACAGGCAAAGCCTGTCTCGCCCCAGCGGATGAGCCTTGGGCTGGGGCGGGGCGGAGCTAGAGACGCGGCTCACAGCTCCGCGCGGGCGGCTGTAAAGATGGCGGCCGCCGCCAGCCTGGCGCACAGCCGGGCTCCGATCGCGCCGGGAGCGCAGTTTTTCTCCGCCGGTAGTTGTTAGCAACCTCTAAGGGCGCGTCCCGCTCTCCGATAAACTCCTGGGCCCAGTCCCGCTGACTTCTAGTGGCGCAGTGCCGGCCTGCGGGTTCCCGCGCACTGTCCCGGGAAGCTGAATCTCGGTCCCCGCCCAGTTCCTCTCCAGCCCTCGGCAGTCTCTGTATATTGCAGCTGCGAGTTGTGTCTGGCTCCGGCTACTTCCTTCTCTCCACAGGGCTCGCCGGCCGGAGCAACCGCTCTGTCCCAACTCTGGGCTTGTCCCTGACTGCGTGTATGGGGAGGCGCGTAACCGCTTGGGGGGCAGGTCGCGCTGCGCCGACCTGGCGAGTGCGTCCTTCCCGCGCTCTGGGCTCTATTGTGCTCCGTGCGCCCTCCGATCTTTGTGAAAATTTTGTACCTGTTTTCTTGGGCTGGGCGTTCGGCGTTGTTTCTCTGTCATTTGCAATGCTGTTTTTGGAGTGAGCGGTCCGTCCACACCCAGGTACTTGAAGGTCTGGTCGACAGCTCCATATCTTTAAATGTTTTATGTATAACCATCTGTGTTAAGCTAAACATGAATTCATACTGACGTCCCCAACTCTAATCCATGGTCACCTCCCTGTGCTTAGCTGTAACCTCCCACTCTGTCAGTAGGAAACCTGGCCCCCAGTATCCACCATCCCTTCTACTTAACTGTTCGACTCAAGTGTACGTGTGTAGACATACTAAGATTGTTAACCTTAGTACAATCTAAGTAGATTGTTGTACTGCTGTGGGGACAACTCTGTCAACTTGAGTACAGTGTTTATGTGCAGCTCCTTTTGCTTTCGTTTTACAGGCTCCATTCATTTATTTCCAAAGTTACTTAGGTCACTCCCCCTTGCCAACTCCTTTCAGTGATGTTGTTTCATACATTTTAATATAGTTGGATCATTTTGTCACATACTGCATTATGTCCTGGGATTCTTTCGACTTCCTAAATGATGTTTTTCAATTTGCATACATTATGGTTCACTCTTTGTGCTGTAAGGTTCAGTAGGTTTTGATAAATGCACAGTGTCATGTATCCACAATTATAGAATCATACAGAATGGTTTCATCACCTGAAAAAAAAAATGCCCTGGGCTTCACCTATTCAAACCTCCCTGCTTCCCTGCAAGCTCCTGGCAACCACTGATCTTTTTAAACTGTCTCTATGGTTTTGCCTTCTCCAGATATCATATAATTGGAAGAACACAGCATGTAGATTTTCAGACTGGCTTCTCTCACTTAGAAATATGTATTTAAGATTCATCCATGTCTTTTCATGGCTTGATAGCTCATTTATTTTTATCACTGAATAATATTCCATTGTATAGAGAACACCAGCTTGTTTATACACTCACCTATTGAAGGATAGCTTGGTTGCTTCCTACCATAATTTTTTTTTTTTTAAATCAAGAGAGAAAGTTCGTTTTTTTCTTACAATGGAAATTTTTAATTTTTTTCCTTTATGGAAGTAACACGTGAAAGAAGAGTATTATCGTGGTTAGGAATGTGGGTTGTAAAGCCCAAGCACAAGGTCCAGCTGTGAGTCCTCGGGCATGAACACAACCTCCCTGAGCCCCCACTGCCCTTTCTGTCACGTGAGGTTATTGGTGGCGTCTCCCCACTGTTTGGTTGTGAGGACTGAATGAGAAAGCTCCTGTAGAGTGTGTCCTTGAGTATTAGCTCTGTGTGTACACCCGTGTCCTCCAACCCCACCCAAGATGCCATTTAAAAAAAAATTTGATTGCAGCTTTCTTGAGATCCAGTTCACATATCATACAGTTCACCTCTTTAAAGTGAGACACATTGACACTGGCGCTTTCTTGATCTCTCCAGAAGGTATCTAAGAAGGTTTTCACACAGAGTCATCATGACCCTAAGATGCATCCTCCTTTCTGAGTTGTTAAAATATGAAACAAACATATAACACATCTTTTTATAGAAAATCTGACAAGCCTGCTAGGGCTGTGTGATCGGGCGTCGTGATCTTCAGAGAAGTCGCTTGGGGAAGGGGTGAGCCATGGAGGGGAAGGTGTCTGGCTCTCTGTACCACTCCATGCTCTCTTTTCTTCCCCCGAGGGTTAGAGGAGTCTGCAATATGCCCAGGGGGGATGGTGGAGAGCACATGTTTCTGAAGAAGAGAATAATTTTTGAAGAAAAGGAGGATGAGTCCAGGGAGATGCTTGCAAAACCATAAGGAACAGAGCCTGGGGTTTCTATGGCTAACACGTCACATGCCAAGGGTTAGGAGGGTGCTACTCTGGGGGTCAGGCATTGGGAATTTCCACACACTCTGCCAGGTGGGCACAGCGGCATCCGAGGCCCTCCTGTGTGTTCTGCCTGCAGATGGCAGTGTGGTCCTTTGGAGAGAGCACAGCCCACCAGGCCCCTGAGCAAGCGAGTGGAAGATAGTGACGGGGACCTGGGGACGATGCTCACGAGCTGTGCTCTCATTCTGATGTGGAGGCTGGCAGGTGGCTGCCACTCAGTGTCCTCTTAGAGGCCATTGTACCCAGCCCATGACTGTAGGCAGGAATGTAGGTAGAGTTCCTTTAACAAAGGTGGACTGAAATGCCAGTTCCGATGGGACCCTCAGCTGGGTCAGAAAGATGCATCCCACGGGGCCCCTCACAAAGCATGTGCTTTAACAGAGACGTGACATGTCCAAACGTGACTATAGCTCAAAAGAGGTTATGATGCAGGTGGAACAGGCAGGAGGCTTCTATAGAACCTCTCCAGGGTATCCCCTGGTTGGGTTCCAGTGCTCTGTCCCATCAGCACATGCTGTGTCTGGCTCAGACTCCCCTCAGCTATGTGTGAGTCCATTTAGTTAGGACAGGCTACCTCTGGCCTCTGTGTAAGGCGGCTCACTGCACTAGAAAGTCACCCCAGCCTCGCTCCCCAGCCTTTTTATCTTTACTGTCAACATCTTACCTTCTTTCCCTTTCCCTCTGGGACTCTTTCTTTGCATCCTCTTGTGACTTTCCTCTGACTTTGTCCCATTTTGTCTTAAGCAGGAAACCTGATGTGGAGTCTGCTCTTTGCAATAGGAAGGAGAGGGCTAAGGGCTGCCTTCTATTGTGCAGGTTCCTATTTAAACAAAGGCTTTGTGCTGTGATAGCACTGGATGTTTATGTTCACTCTGACCCCAGAATCCTTTTCTGCTCTCCCTGTGTTTTGTGCTTTGTAGTGTGTAGCCTCAGGTAGTCAGGTTAGTTCAGTGATTTGGAGGTTAGCACCAATGAGATCAAAATCCTTTGTTGAAACTTAAAGAAAAAATTATTCAATGATACTTGTTAAAGCATGGTAGGGAAGATTTTGTCAGGACCCTTATAATAGGTCTAGGGACCACTGCAATGGGGTCTTGCAGTGGGGGAGAGAGATTTGGCTCAACTCTGGATGTAGCACAGGCAAGTGGAAATTGACAGCCAAGGAGCAGGGTGGGGGTCAGCAGAAGGAAGATTGCTAAGAGGAACATCAGGGGTGAGGGGGATTCTAGCTAAACCGACCTAACAGTATTCTTCCTGAAGACAGGCCAGGGGGACCAGACATCATTTGGGGATGGTGGAGGAGGAGGAGCCTGCTTAGACATTGAGGGTGATCAGATATCAAGGGTTGGGAGTTCTTGCTAAACTGACTTAGCATGGTTCTTTGCTAAAGGTGGATTTTACAAAGAAGCCCACAGATGGGCCTAGGAGAAGGCTCTGAAGCCTGACTAAAGTTTGGCCAAGCAAAGAACCTTTGTCAAGGCTCCAGGCGACCCAGTGGATTTCCTTTGTTCTGTGATGACAGCCAATTCCTTCAACCTTGGCCCCGTTGCCATGATGTCATGGCTTCACTTCCTGCATCCACATCTCTCCAGGCCCCAGATGGTCTCCTTTTGTCCTCAGCTTCAGAACCAACCCCACCCAGACTCTAGGGACTGAGCATGGGTGGGGGTGGGATGGGGGGATGAGTATGGTGCAAGTGGGTCAGACTCAGCCTAGGACCACACCCCTCCTCTGTCAGGATGAATGCTGAGCTGATTCTGAGACCTCGTTTTGCCATCCTATTTCCCCCTTGTGCCCACGGCTAAGAAAGGGCCTGGGCTTTTGAATTCTCCTGCTCACCTGAGATCCAGCTTTGGGTAACTACTCAGCTCTCTGGGTGGCTCCTGGGCTCTGAGAGGGCAGAGGTTCTAACCTGGTGGGGTGGAGCTTACCTACCACTTCCCTGCTGTGTGACCTTGACTTCGTTTCCTGGCTTCTCTGAACCACCATGATTTCTTCCTTTCTTAAAAGGGATGGGAGCGGCTCATAATGCTGTCTTGTTCAAATCTTGTACAAAATAGACCTCGGTCAGTATTAATTCCCGTTCTTCTGCCTTCCCATGTCTTTGCATTCCTAAGGCCTGGAAGCCCCAGCTTGATTGGTGCCAACTGTTTGCTTGAATATGATCTCATGTTCCTTCATTCCTGGTGGGACACTTCCCTTTTTGCTGGACTCCCCTGAGGTGCCACCAGCCTGGACCACCCACTGCCTCTCATCCTGCTCTCTAACACCACTGCTTTGTGGCTGTGTTTTTGTGTTGCTGCCTGCCCCAGGGATCATGGATAGGTTCAGATCCCTGATCCGGCCAGTCTACTTCCTACCCGTCTCTTCCCAGGGGAGTCACAAGACACATTGTCTACCCCTCTGCAGCACTGGCCTTGGTGGCAGCCAGGTAACGGAGAGTGTGAACGAATCAGTGCGGCTAATCACCGTCCTGGGCACCTGGTTCATGGAGCATCTGGCAAGGAAGGGATGGCCTGCAGAAAACAGAACAAAACCGTGAGACAAAAAACCCTAGGAACATTTAGGTCTATGGGATTGCAGTAAAGACTGACAGAAAGGTCTCCAGAAAGGGCACATGTTGAAGGCAGAGTCATAGCAGACACTCACTTTACCGAGTGCTTCCTAAGTGCTGGGTCCTCTTCTAAGTGCTCTACATGGTTCATTTTATCCTCCCAACATCCCGTAAGGTGGGTGCTATTAATAGTCCAATTTTACATGTAAAGAAGCTAAAGCTAAGAGAAGTGACATGGCTTGTTAAGGTTGCACAGCTAGTAAATGCTGGAACCAGGAATTTCACCTGGCGGGCTGACTCCAGAGACTGCACTGGCATCTGAGAGGCAGTGTTGCGCCTGGCCTCATGCCGGTCTCATGTAGGCAGCTGCTGTTTGCAGATTTGGGCATGTTCCTTGCATAAACTGTATGTGGTGGGAAGGCTTGGGGAGCTGTTGGGGGTCGATTTTGTTATAAAGGAAATTGGATTTGCCATGATCATAGGTCAAGGAAAGGCATCTACAGATGCAGACATAGACACTGCTTTGGCAGGGAGATGACGGAATGTGTTGTACCAGCAGGTGAAAAACCCCATGTGCACGAAGTGAAAGAGAGCTTGTTATCCCCCCACCGCCCTGGTGTGCGAGTGCAGAATTAGAGGACATGTGTATGAGAGACAGACCTGACACTAATTGGCATAAGTGCTCCTCATTGCCTTGTGAAGCAAGGTTCATTAATTAAAACATAATGTTCAGTGTGACTTTAAAATTAAATACCTAAGACATAATATCTCATGAGGCAGACATGAAGTGTAGTTATTTATATTCTTGCACTTTAGTGTATTAACTTATTGTATTATTTAAAACCAAATCCACTCTAGGATATTTTAAGATGCTTCTATTTGGCCTCTTCTCAGTGAACTTCACGCTAAGTTTCGACACCTCGACTTGTGAGGTCATCTAATCCATATCAGTTAGTGTCACCCAACTCTTTTGTTGAGCATCTATTTCATTGGTGGAAAGGGAAGACACAGTAGAAAATGTGGTCTCTCTCATTGCAGAAACTGCAGTGTACTGGGGGTAGAGTTTATTGGGTGGACATATGGACCCATTATATGTGTGATAGAAACTGTGTTTCTTAGTTTCCCCACTGTATTCTCATTTGCAAGAATCAGAAACCAACTCTGCCCATATTTAAGAAGAAAAAAAGTGGAAGGGGGAGGGGGAGGGACTTAAGGAAAGTTATTGGTGGCGTTGGTGTTGAGGCATCAGGAACAGTTGGTGTCAAAAGGCTGCAGTGACTGTGCTGAGTCCATTCTTCAAACATTTCCTCTGACTTAGCATCACTAGGCCGTGGCTCAAAGTCCCAGGAATAAACATGTGACTGGTCAGATTTGGGCCACTGGCCTACCACAGACGATGGAGAAAGCACGTGGCCCTCTTGACTTCCCCTAGTAGGGGAGGCAGTGCAAGGTGGCAGGGCCAGGACTTATCTTCTGCCAAGACCTTACAAGTTGGGGAATTTGCCAAAAGAGGAGATGGAGGTGCTAACAGAAATGGAGTGGGGGGCCTTGAAGGTTGGACAGCCGAAACAAAACAAAACAAAACATAACTGCCCCCTGTAGAAACAATGGCAAAACAACCAATTATAGAGAGATGCTGGTATATATATTGCTTTATGCAACATATATATAAGGTTTTAAAAATGTTGTGTTTACAAGGAATCCTATGTCATATGGACCAGGACACTACCTATTAAATGGAACTCTTGGTGCATCCTTTTGCAAACTAGTGATGTAAAACATAGCCTCAAATTGATTTTGTTTTAGGTGGAATTGTCCTATAATGGATTACTCCGAAGGAGATTTAGTTACATATATAAATGGGTACTCCTGGGGAAGGGAGATCTGAGTATTTCCTTGAAGGCACCTCTCCTTGAACAGATCTTGATGGAAGATTCCATCACAGAACCCATAATCTCACCAGACAATTATTCCTTAAGAACTGGGTACACTGGGGTTCCATCCTTTTTTGTTTTTTTTTTGATTTCATGTTTATTCTGTCCTGCAAGGCTCCTTTAAAAGGGCAGGGAATAATCCTGAATAATTTTCCTTTTAAGGTTTCTCCATGGGGTGCTTACCTTGGATGGATGCTGTTGCAGATAGACTTAAACTCCATCACAACTGATATTGTTTGCAGCAGCACAGGTCATTTTTGCTTGTTTTCTATATAGACTTTCCTTACCTTTCTGTGCCTCTGCCAGAGAAGCCAGTGCAGCAAGCTTCTGTTTCTTTCTTTCTTTTTTTTAAAAGCTGAGGGCCTGTCATTAGGCCCTGCATTCCCTCCAAGGTCCTGCTTCTGTCTCTGAGGGACCCCTGAGGATACAGCCTGCAGCCCCTCTTGTCTTTCCACGGGGGCCCTGCGTTGAAGACACTCGGACTCAAGGTCATGCCGCCTTGGTCTGTACTTTGGTCCTGTCCCACAAGTGAGTTACACATTTCCTTCTGCCCACCCCCTTCCTCCTTTCGCTTTCAGGCCGGACTTCTTTGCTGCCTGACAGAACATCATCTGGTCTGTTTTAGTGGGAAGTTGAAACTACTGTTTGCTATCTCTGTGTGGACAGTGTGTGGGGCTTCAAGCCTCCCCTCCCTCCCTCTCTCTCTCGTCCTCTCCTGAAAAGTCAGGAGTCTTATTTCTGTGGCTTCTGCAGGCACAGTTGCAAGCTGTGCACTTCCCTTTGTTCACATACAGCCAGCAGAGGAGGCTCTATCTGGAAGCTCAGACCTTCAAAGCTCGACCCAGTAATCACGGTGCCCAGAACCCTCGAGCCCATGTAGACCTGCAGGGCCTACATTTAGGATGGTCTAGCCCAGTCAAATTTCAAGACAATATAGTTTAGAGGTCGAATTTGCTAAATAAGGACAAAATATACATGTCAGCAACAAAACAAAATACCACCCAAAGTTCTAGTACTATAGCAAGATGTTTTAAAAAGAGATTTTATTACAAAATTGATGGAAGAACATTATTTCAGAATAAAAGACAGTCATTTGACTTAAACACATTTAACTTGATGAAAACTTCATGGTATTGTCTTTATTTTTCACATTTTTGGGAATGTATTGTTGCCGATTTTCTCACTACACAATAACATCGTGAACAATGCTGAGTGGAAGAAACCACACACAAAACGGTGCATACTCTAGGAGTCTACTTAGAGACCGGAAAGACCCAGGTGAAGCTAATCTGTGCAGTCGGTGGTCAGGATATAGTTACCCTGGGTGGGGAGTTAGTGTGCATGAAGGGGTTTCTGAGCTACTGGTTATCTAGTTATGTTCTCTTTCTTCACCTGGGTGTTGGTTTCCTAGCATGTTCAGTTTGTGAAAATTCAGAGAACTGTAAACTTATGAAATATGTACCCTTCTGTCTATATAACACTTGAATTGTCAAAAACACACTTCATTGTCTAACCTGGGCCTTCAGTCCTTTGGGACCCACTGATAAAGTTCAACTTCCACATTTGATAGAGGAGGAAACTGAGTCCCTGAGAAGGGAAATGCTTTGTTCCAGGTCGCAAAGCAAGTCAGTGGCCAAACTAGAAAATGATCCCTGGCCTCTGAGGCTCAGCTCAGGAACTCCTCTCTGCTTCTGGCCCCCTAGTCCTGGGGTCAGCACGCAGCTGTGGGCTGCTCTAGCAGGAAGAGTCCTGTTCATGGGGAAGATGCTCAATGCACGTTTGTTGGGAGAAACGTGGGATGGATGTTGCTGATACCCTGTCCTCACCCTGAGGCTCTTCAGTTTCCTCTGCTGAGCAGCCCGTCTACTTCCTACCTGCAAGTCCTTTGCTCACAATTGCTTCCTTTTATTATTTTTTTCCGAGAAGAAAGTTCTTCTCCTCCTTTTCAAAGCAAACTCTTCTCCCACTTACCCCCTGGAGGCTCTCCAGCCCTCCTTATTTTATTAAATTCTCTTGCCTTTGCGTCTTTCATCTTTTCCCTCCCCGAAGGGTCCTCTCTTTCTGACTACAAATATATTCAGTATTTTGCTCTCCTAAGAAAACAATCCCTTCCCTGGTTCCCATTAGTGAGTCAACAGATATTTACGAAGCATCTATGCTGGGCACTGTGCAAGGTCCCGTCTCTGTTCGCTGTTGAGCAGGTTCTTGCTCCCCCTCAAGTTATTTTTGAGGAAGCCGAATCCATCTTCATTTCCTCCAGTTCCTCACGTCTTATCTTGTCCACTCACTGGTCTCTGGCTCCATGCTCACTGCTATTTTATTATCTTATTTTATACGGCTAGTGACCTTTTAGTAGGATGGACACATGTGCTAGGTTGCCTGGGAAGGTCCCATCTGACACAAGTTTTCAAAGGATAATTATTGAGAGCACCTGTTTTGCTCTCTAAAGCATTCTGGTTTGGGCCGGGCACTGTGGCTCATGCCTGTAATCCTAGCACTTTGGGAGGCTCGAGGTGGGAGGATCTCTTGAGGCCAGGAGTTCAAGACCAGCCTGAGTAACATAGGGAAAACCCCATCTCTACAAAAAAATAGAAAAATTAGCCAGGTGTGGAGGCACACACCTGTAGTCCCAGCTACTTGGGAGGCTGAGGTAGAAGGATGGCTTGAGCCCAGGAGTTAGAGGTTGCAGTGAGCTGTGATGATGCCACTGCACTCTAGCCTGGGCAACAGAGTAGGACCCTGTCTCAAAAAAATAAAAAAGTGTTCTGGTTTGTATTTTAAGCCATGTTGTTGCCCATCCCCTTCTTAGGAGCCATATAAAGAAGTCTCTTTTTTTTTTCTTTCTCATTGTGCTGATCCTTGTGTCAGTTTTGGCAAAGTATTGATTAAGAGTTCAGATTTTGACAAGAAAGATCTGAGTTCAAATCCCAGCATCTCATCAATGTACAAGCTCTGAGCTTCAATTTCTCTGTCTGTAAACTGAGGAATGAAGGCAAAGTACTTAGCTCGTAGGTGCTGCTGGTTCCTGGAGGGGAAGCAGGTACAGTGCTTGCTTGGGCAGAGGAAGTGCTCAGGAAGTGGGGCCGTTTCCCACCATTGCTCCCTTCTGGAAGCTCCTTTCTCTGACCCTGGACTTCCCGCAGTCTCCTCCTTGTTCTGTGATGCTTTTGAGGCTCCTTCTGTCTCTTCAGCCTTTGCCCACCCTAACCTGCTGGAATTCTTGGATCCCTGGTTTCTGTGACTCAGCCTAGCTTTGGTGAGGAGGGTGGGCTATAGCGACAGGCATCCTGGTTCAAATCCTGGCACTGTCACTTACCAGTTGAGTGTACCTGGGCAAGTTATTGAACCTATTAGTGACTTGGTGAGCACACCTGTAAAATGGTGATGCTTATTCTGCATGGTGTTTCTGAAGATTCATGAGCTAAGATGTGCATCAAGTGCTCTGCATGGTGCCTGGCACCCAGTAGACTTCTGACACATGTTGTTTCCAGCCCCAGCTTCCCAGGTGTCCTGCATCGATTTCTTCCTCTCACACACTCCCCATGTGGAATATTGCCCATTCTGTCTCTGCAGGGTCCTCACAACCCTCCCCTGTCCTGTGCCTCTGTTGCTGCCCTAGTTGTTTCAGATCTTTGTTCCTTCTTTCTGAGCTACTGAAATAATCTCCTACCATATCCCTGCTACAAGTATCTGCCCTTTCCAATCCATTTTCCATGTTAATAACAGCTGAATTTTTTTGAAGCACATTTTAGATCATGCTACTTCTCTTCTCTGAAACCTCCTATGGCTCCCCATTGTCCACAGACTACAGATCAGATCCCCAGTCCTGTCGTTCAAGCTCTCCCCCCGGAACCCCACCCACACACCCAGCTCATTTCCCTGCTGCATCCGTCCTGCACCCAAAGATCCAGAGAAATGCACTTGTCCTTTCCCCCTCACGTCCTTCCTGTGATTGTCCCCCTCAGGGCTTTTGTCTGTGCTGTCCACATGGAACACCTGTTCCCTCCCACGTATTCCGACCATCCTTCAAAGCCCAGAGGAAATGTCACTTTGTCTTTGGCACCTGCCCTGATTTTTCCTACACCCCAAATTGGAATGATTCTCTAGAAGTTTGTATGAACCTTTCCAATGGCTGATCTACTTCCTGCCCTGCATTTTATCTGAAGATCATTTATTCACAAACAGGTCACCTGCCACTGTTCTCATGTCAGCCTGACTCCTGCCCAGTGCCATTAGTCATGGCCTTTTTCCTCAGCATGTCCAGGCCAGGAGCTTTTAAATGCCACTGTGTGCAGGGCCCAAACCAGGTTGGTGCAGCAAAAACCATACAAGGCTCTTTCTCTGCCATAAGGGAACATACAGCTGAATCACACACGAGGATGACTTAGGAACATTCTCAGAGCAGCACGACTCATAAACAGGTGCAGATTAAAGACAGGGCCCTAGAGAACTGGCAAGTGCTGAGAGGCTGCGGAGCAGGGAGGGCTCAGCCTCGTATGTCACAGGGAAGGCTCGGCAGAACAGGGAGTTCTGCACAGAGACTTGAAGGCAAGGGTCACAAGGATTGGCTGGCAGTAGCTGGGGACCCTGGGAGCAGTCACGTCTGTTTCCTGACATATTTGTTGGCCTGAGGGACAATTCCTGTCCCAGTTGTGGGATCTCTCTAGATCTCTGTTTCTTCATCTGCTTTTAGCATGGTCTAATGACCAAGATCACAGGCTTTGGTATCAGAGTAACATGGGTTTAAATCCTGATCTCTTAATTGCTGACTGAATGACCTTGGGAAAGTCATCTGAGCTTCAGTTTTCTGCTCCTCACAAGACTACAGGAGGTAGAGTGAAATATCGAGCCTACGTGTCTTGCAGATCATAAATGCTCACTCAGTTTAGGATGCAATTAGAGCCAAGCTCTTCATCTATAAAATGGAAAAAACCAACGACCTTCTCTGAGGGCTGTCATGGGCTAGGCTCGCTAAGGGCTGGACACATAGCACAGGTTATATCCCTAAGCAAGATGTGTCTGGGGTTAATTAAAAACATGTGATACCACTCTAATTAATTGCCCTTCTAGCTTTCTAGAAAGTGTGAAAGGATAATTTTTTAAAAGTTAAAGTCATGACATTCTACAGATATAAAATGAACTTGTGTCAAAGATTTCACTTAACTCATGAATGAGGGGACCCGTGCTCTTCCCCCCATGGAATCAACTTACTTCCCATTGATCATTCTAATTTTTTCCCCATAGGTTTTAATTCCTACTGTACAGGTTGAAAAAATGTGTAGGTGGGGTGTGTGTGTGTGAATAACCTTGGTTTAAGAAAGTGCTTTCCATTTTATAGTTATAGAGCATTTTGCTGTTAATTTGCCTGATTAATGGCAATCTCTAATTAGATCCAAGGAGGGAGTAGTTCTCTGAGGTCATGAAGGCTCTGGAGAAAAGCAAGACAAAACAGAAAGGAACAAAGGGGAAGAGATTTGTCATGGAAATCTAGCCGAGCCAGGCTGGGAGCCTACAATCCTAAAGGGAGGCTAACAGTTTCATTCATCAGCATTTATTGAGCACTTACTGCATACAGTGATGCAACATGCAGTACGAGGCAGTGTGAGGATTACAGAAATGATTATGATCATAACCCCTATTCTCATGGGGCTTGTAGCCTGGTTGAGGGGATAAAATCACCCGGAGCCAACCTGTTGAGAACCTTGGTTTGGTAGTCAGAGGAGACAGACCAGATGGAGAAGCAGCTTGGAAACATGTCTTAAGAGAGAAGTTCTAGCAGGAAGGTTATGTGAACATGTATGTACACACTGTGTAATGATTATGTATCAGTGTCTGAGAGGGCGGATGTGGAAGGAGGTCAGACTTATTCCTCATGGCTTTAAGAGGCAGAGCTAAGACTCATTCATTCATTCATTCATTTATTCAACTAATATCTGTTGAGTGCTACTCTGTGTCAGGCTCTGTTCTAGAATTGGGGTTATAAGCAATGAAAAAAAGACAAAAATCCTTGCCGTCAGGAGTTGACTTTTTTCCCAACAGGAGGAAGTTGCAAGGAAGACAGGCCCAATATCAGGATGAACTTTCTACAGCCAGAGCTGTCCAAAGATGGACTTTGAATTCCTGGAGGGGATAAAGAGGGCATTGTGGTTACTGGTTTGACAATCTCTTGGTGATGATGTAGGTATTCACAAGTGACATTCACATGTGACAGAACCAAATGTTTTTTTATTCATACTCTTTTTTCTGCCCTGCTTTGGTTCTTTTTGAAGACCTGGGCAGACCTTCTTCTTGGATGGGTGAGAATATTCTGGCACAGGATAGCCTGGTTTTGATGGAGTCCATTTCTGGTGCTGGGCTTGGTAGGGGCAACAGGGTACGGCTCTCTCCATCAGCTGTTGACGTTGTGCCCGTAGTATCGGTCAGAAATACAAAGTTTGTATTCTATTTTTTCTGTGTGCTCACTTCTGTGCCAGGTGCCTGAGAAATACTGGCAAGACCCAGCCCCTGCCCTTGGAGAACTCAAAATAGAGCTGGGAGAACGGAGTACCTTCTGAGAGGTGGGTGGGCCATCTTATATCTGCAGCTTGAAGAAGCCCAAACAGCCAACTTTATTAAAGATCTAGGTTAAGCTTTATCACTGCACTTATCTTTTTAAACAAGTATATCTGGGAAGTGGTAACACATTGCTAGTGACGTAGTTTACTTTGGTTATGGTGGCAAGGCATATCAGAAATCAGTTTCCACAAATATTTGTGAGGCTTCTACTAGAAGCAGGCACAGTTCTGGGTACTGTGGATACAAAAATAAAAGTAGCCCCAATTCCTTAACAGTGTAAGTTTCTATAAGGAGAGCAAGCAACTGCTTACATAAATAATTTATAAATAATAATTTAAAAGTAAATTTGTAAGCCTCCTATACGTAGTAACTGACATGCATCCATTGTTCTCTTTAGCAATTTTCACTTACACGCTTGGGACTGCAATTCTCTCAGCTACAAAACCCCTCTCATTTGTTAAGTTTGGATTCATGTTATTATTATCTTGGCAGCAACAAAAGACCCAGCCCAGCTTATGGAAATAGCAGTTTGAACATGAGAAATGTATTTTCCTGCATTATTGAGACAACCATGGGAGGGCTGAGAATTAAGCTGGGGCTCTCAGGGACCTTCTGGAAGTCAGTTAAAGTTAGACAC
The DNA here is from genome assembly GCA_023783475.1 of Daubentonia madagascariensis. Lineage (NCBI taxonomy): Eukaryota > Metazoa > Chordata > Mammalia > Primates > Daubentoniidae > Daubentonia > Daubentonia madagascariensis. The sequence continues at coordinate 17,123,367 of JAKFHU010002573.1, read as the reverse complement.
ATGCATCTCCCCTGAAGACTGCAGCATATACTGGCAGATACTCATTGTGAAGTCCCTGCTTTCAAGCAACTTATAATCTAGGAGGGGTAATGTATGGCATTTGTATAAAAGGAAAAATGTGATATAAAAACTTGGGAAGATTTAAAGAAGAATGATATCATGGCCTTCTGAGGGCAGGAATCAGGAAGAGCTCAACAGGAGAGGCATTGTCAGAAATGTGGACCATGGACATTTGTGCGATTTCAACCGAGGGAGAGCAAAAGGGGGCCCCATGGGATTGTGTCCAGATTCACAAACATGGCAGATTTGACAACCAGTGAGATCCCTCCCTAGGAGACAGACTATTCAGTTTAATTGGGAAGACAGATTTCAGAATAAAGGCTCGTGTTCTGAGTTAGAATGTCTTATGTCTTTGGTGCTTGGGGAGCCCTCATAAATGAGCAGTATTCCCAAGCTTAGTCCTGCAACCCGTGCAGAGATGGTTAAGTGCACAGGTGGGTAACATTCTCACTTAAAACCTTCCTCAGTTATGGGACAGTCCTGGAGCTTGCACCAGAAGCTCAGGCGTTTAGTGAGGAATCAGTGTCATCAAAACGCCATTGAGGGAAACTAAATAGAGCCATTGGTTTACATGCAGAAATAATGTGCTCAACTTAGGACCCTAAGTCCTAGCTGGGAGTTCTTGTAGGAGGGAGGTGACATGTGAGGGAGGTGACATGTGACTGAGGCCACCATTCAGTAATGGTCATCCCAGGCAGGCGTGCAGTCTGGACCTGGGCTGCACAGTGATACTGCACTTCCCAGTGGCCACGGTAGCCTCTAAGTCCCAGTCTCCAGCTGCAGCTGAATGAGTTAATGACCTCCAGGAAAGGTACCATGCTTCCAAAGCCAGGCCACAGTCTGACCACCTTTCCCCATTGTTTTCATCACAAAGGTAGCGTCTCTGAAGGCCAAAAGGCTGCCACACGAGGTTGGGTTGGAGGATCTACTTGGAGATGATTTCAAATGAACTGTTCCTCTGGAAACAGATGTGTCAATTTAGCAACAAGAGTGGGACACAATAAGAGCTCATGATGAAAGCAAATTTTTATTATTAACCTTCTGGTTAATATTTCCTAGTAGGCAGTTCTACTTCTGCTTTTCTCCTGTATGAATAGTTTTCACTCTGGTTGTGAAACCCAAATCCAGTTATGTCAACCCTCTGCTTAACATCCTCCAACGCTTCTGTGGCTCTTAGAATAAAGACCCTGGAACATGGGTTTGGGGCCATGGATTTGGGGCCTGCATGACCAGATGTCCCCTTTGCTCTCTAGACTTCTCTCTCCCCACACTCTTCCCAACTCTCTTTACTCCAGCCCTTTGGCTGTCTTTCAGCCCCTGGTAACGTCCAGATTCCTTCCCACAGGCCTTTGCATGTGCCACGCACTCTGTCTGGGATGCCCACCTGTCTCCACCTGTGCCCCCCCACTCACAGTTCAGATCTCAGCTACAGCTTCGCTCTCTCAGGGAATCTCTCCCTGACCTTCCTGACTGGCTGAGAGCCCCCGACCCTAAACGCTCTCAGAACAATGCTTGCCCCTCTGTCTCAGCATTTAACATGTCGGGACATCAGCATCTATTTTGTGATGATTTGGCTGATGGTATTCTTGTAACTTTGCAGTGTAAGAGGCCCTATTTGCTCTTCTGCAGTTTCCTTTCTAGCACCTAGCATAATACCTGGCATGTGGTAATGAAGTTTCATAAATAATTTTCTATTCATTCAACAAATATTTATCGAGCACCCGCTAACTGATTCTAGGGACACTTGCACAAAGTGAGAAAGGAAAACAAAACAAAAAATCATGGCGGTATCAGTGGAGAAAAGGAAGTTGCAGAGGCACCACAATTTAAAGAGACCAATGAATAAAATTTAGACGTGAGTAAAACAGTTCCAGTCTCCAACAAAGAAAGGCTCTTGGCATGTCCCACTTTAACTCATGTCTGCTACAAGTACTTGTGGTTTCCCAGGATTACAAACTCAGTGATGTGCCAGCACTTCCTAGGAGACATCAAAACAGTAGTGGGGAGTTGTTCAGAGCCCTGTGATATTCAACTGAGAATTTTTATTTCATTTAGCAAATATGTACTTAGATGTAGCCTTTTATGGGCTAGCTCTAAAATGTTAGGAGCAGCAGGAACAGTCTCACCTGTTCAGAAATGGTTCAGCCACGAGGCAGAATGTGCTTTGATGGCTGTAGGAAAGAGTTACAGCCTGGATTTATTTATGTCATCTAAGACATATCTAGAGAACACTATCTTTTAGAATGGAAATCAAATTCTGGAGATGAAGAACTGTTTTTTACAGAAATTTTGTTTACGTTGACATGATAACTTGAGAGCAATCAATTTGATTCTTTGTATCCAGGATTTACTGAACTGTGGGATGAATATACTATACATCATCTCTCTTATGTATTGCATGGTAAATACTTAATAGCTTTAAATATGTTGCATGATTAGGTATGTGTTTTAGTAGTCAGTTGAATAAGGGTTTGAAACAATGAAATGAAAATATATCCTTTCAATTTAGCATGTTTTCCTTTGGGGTCTTTAAAAATATATCACAAAGAAAATTCTGTCTCTGAGGCTGAAGTTCTTCTGGTGATATCAGAACTGAGCAGTGGGATCCTGAGTCTTAGTCTTTAGTGATCCCTTTTTTTAGAAGAAAATCTCCTAAAAATTCTCATAGAAGTCCTCAGCTTTTTGACAAACATGTTTTGGAATTAGATAATACTCTCCAAAAGTGGATGAAGAGTGAGTAGGAGTTTTAGCGTAGAAGTGGCCTTGAAATCAAATGAACAAACACATGACATTCCACAAATATTGCTGTGCACTTCCTATGTATTGAGCTGTTTAATATCCAATTTGAGATGCCAACTAGGGGGTCCTGGCACCCTAGAAATCAAGAAAAGATTGCTTCGAATCCCTATATCCATGTCCTGTGAAAATCCATATTCCTCTAGCCTTAAAAGAATGTACCATTTAAAAGGGGAGATAAGGCTAGTTCAGCAATAATGATAATTTAGGAGAGAAGTAAAGTATTCAGAGAAGGGTGAGGAAGGGTTTAGAGGAGAAAGAGAAAGGAGCACTTCTGGCTGGAAGGACGAGAGAATGTTTCCTGGAACCGTGGCGATGTGTGGAGATGCAGGAAGAGAATTCAATTATGGACTGAGGAAATAGTGTGAGCAAGGACATGGTGGCAGGAACAGGGAAGAGCTGTCCTTTGGTGTGACTGGAGCATGCAGCACATAAAGGGAAGTGGTGAGGACTAAACTGGAAAGGCAAGAGAAAGCCAGATTTCTGGGGACTTTGGAAGTTAAGGATTTTGCCCTTTATTCTGTAGTCCATGGAGAAATGATCCAAATGTCAAGAAACATAAAGATCTGTTCTTATCCCCTGACACTAATGACATTCTTGTACAATGATTTGTTTGAGTACCTGTTTTCAATTCTTTTGGGTATATATACCTTGGAGTGGGCAAATGTCATTCTTAATCCTGACCTTATAGAAAAGCCCATTCCACTTTTACAGTTTGGTCCCAGATCCAAATTCTCCCTGAGGAACTCAAAAGCACCATTTTCCCATTTTGCTTGAATGTTTCCTTTCAATATGTCTTATATTCTCTTTGTTAAAAGGCAGTGTGGGATAGGAGAAAGCACACATGATTAGAAGCCAGAAGCCCTGTAGCATAGGACTAGGCTTATTATCTGGTTAGCTAATTATATGTCCGTCAGCTTAGTGAAATCTCAGTTCACTCAAATATACCCTTTTTTCCTTTTAAGGTTGTGATTAGCATCAAGACAATTGGTGGTTTGGAAAGTATTTTCCAAATCTTTCTGATTGCTTCATACAGGTATGTATTTGGTTTTTACAATTTCAAGCCAGAAAGGTCTTTTAGAGGTTAACTGTTGCAAAATGCTGTCATCTCCCAAATAGCTTAATCTCCCAGGTCTAACAGAGGCGCAGAGGGGTTGGCTATTTAGGGGCTGAATTAGGGCTAAACTCCAAGTCTTCTGACTCTGAGGTCTGGGCCCTTTCAACCTCACCATGACCAGACCTTGTCCTGAGGCTCGATCAAATCCTTTGTCCTTTCTTCATCTAGTTGGAAACAAACAACGGCAAAAACTATACCTCTGAGTCATTCCCTGAGTCAGTCGTGCTCAGATTTATCTCCAAGTTGGCTGCATTGTGACCTTTCCTGCATTCCACTCTCCAGGCGTGGGAGGAAGTCAGTCCTTCCCCAGCCTGACTGGTTAGTATCATTGGGAATTCTCTTATTTGTATTCCTGTCAGTGCCACCTTTAATGCACCAAAGTCTGTGTTTAAAGCAATAACCAGCCTGAAGTTTATGAAATAAAAGATTGATATCAGCTTCATGAAACTCAGGCAAGAGCAATATCTTTTCTATGTCTTGCTATACCTTTAAGTCTAGGAACCTTCATACTCGGTGGCCATTGAAAAATGAAATAACAGTAATGATACTGACAGTAATAAAAAAAGGAGATATCTTCCAAGAACCACAGTTTTGAGTAATGTGGTCTTTAATTTCTTTATTGATTTAATGACAAAGGAAGATTATACTACTTTCTTCAGTTTTCCAAGTATGTTTTCACTTTTAAAAGAAAGTTTCATAGTACGTAGCTTAAAGGTTAACGTTTTGTTTGTCACCTGGCTCATTTATGCGCCGGGGGCCTGGGCAGCTGAAATGCATGGCCGTGGCCAGCCTGTTCCTTGTGAGGAAGGTAAAAATCAGGAGATGGGAGAAAGAAGGATTTTCTTTTCTTGTGAAATAAAACATCTGGAAAGTAAGTCAGCTTTATACCTGTTCTTCCAGAAGTTCATCCCGTTTCATAGGCTGGACTATTTATTTGCACATAGAAGGCACAAGTGCCTGTAGTAAGTATAGGATTTGACATCTATGACCCGACATAATTTGGCTTCAGTCAAACTTTCCAGTCTATCTCCCGCTAGTTAACTTTCCAAACTTGATGAGTTGGTCCAGCTGGACACTTATTTCCCTTGTGATTATTTTCAATTTTATTTTTACACAGACAACCTCCCCCCTTTAATTGGAGTGTTTAGTCCATTTATCTTTAATTGGGTTTGAGTCTGCCATCTTGCTATTTGTTTTCTATTTGGCCATCTATTCTTTGTTCCTTTCCCCCTTCTTCCTGTGTTCTTTAGGATTAACTGAGATTTTTTTTTTTAGTATGCTGTTTTATCTCCCCTAACGGCTGCTTTAAAGCCCTTTCTCCTAATTCCATCATCCCCTTCATTTCTGTACCTGTTTCTATTGACTAATTTCTCTCTTGATGATGGGTCACATTTTCTTGCTTTTTTACATAACTAGTACATTTTGACTGCATGTTGGATGCAAGAGTGTAGATTATCTGGAATTCCTTGTCTTCCTTAATAGAAAGTGTGAAGTTTTATTCTGGCAGGCTTTACTTGTGGATCATGTCAATCCTTTCAAGACTTTTTTTAATGCACATAGTGAAAAAGGAGGGAAAATAAGGTTAGCAAAATATTTAAGGGCCAATCCACCTAGGATTATGGAGACTCCCATGAGGAGTTTAGATTTTATTATAAGTAAACAAGAAGCCATGAGAAGATTTTCAGCTTAAGAATGATATAATCTGATTTATCTTTTAAAAATGAGTACTTTGTTTTCTTGGTTCAGCTAAATAAATATTACTGAGGACCTATTAAGAGCCAGGGCATGGGCTAGGCACTGGAAACAAGACCATGAATGAATATATAGGGTGTCTTTGCCCTTGAAGAGTGCACAGCATACTTGGAGCTATTATGTGTGGATGCCTGATAGAGCCAAGCACAGGGAAGTACTGGAAGACATATCAGGAGCCTCAGGGATGGGTTCCTAGAGGAGGCTGATCTCAGCTGACTCTTAAAAAAAATGACAGGACTTGTCCCAGTGAATAGAGGGAAGGGATCACAGACAGGCAGAATGCCCTGATGAAAGGCATGAAGATGGGAAAGAGCAGGGGGTGTGTGGAGCATTGCAATTCAGTTTTGCTGAGTGTGAACAGTAAAGCTTTGTTTGCCCACTTCTTCCTGCCTTGACTGTGCCTTCTGCCCCCAACCCAAATTCCATGTGGGCAGGTGCTTCCATGCATTCTTCAAGGCTCAATTCAAACACCACCTCCTCCATGAAGCATTTCCCGGAGCTCACAGAGAAGTGACTGGTGTCTCCACTGATAGTGTGTCTATTATCATATCTAATCATCCATGTCCAACGTACTTGTGTTTTGACTACAAAGTCCAACAGGGATTGGCTCATAGTCGGTGCTCAATAATTATTTATTGATAAATACATTCAACAAATCTCCCAGGATGATGACCTCTAAGTTAAACAATTCTATCTTCTTTCTCCAGACTCATACAACTTTTCATCACATTTGGCTCAGCCTTTCAGATAGTTTCCCCAAATCACGAGGTAGCCATAACTTCTATTTACAACTCACCATGTTCACCCGCCCTGTTCAGTCCAAACAATGGGGTGTTTACCTTTTTTTCATTTTGTTGTATCAAGCATCTGGTGCTTTGAATCTTAAAGCTGAAAGAGCTCTTAAATATCATCTAGTTCACTGGGTTTCAAATCTGGTTGCATATTAAAACCACCTGGGGGAACTTTTAAAAAACACTTATGCCTGGGAGGATCGCTTGAGCCCAGGAGTTCGAGGCTGCGGTGAGCTATGATCGCACCACTGTATTCCAGCCTGGGTGATTTAATTATTTAATTGGTCTGGGCTGGGGCCTGGACATCCTATTTTTTAAAACTCTCTCCAGGTGATTCTGGTGTGTAATCAGGATTTATTAATAGAACCCCTGATTTAGGACCCTTATGTTACATAAGATAAAACTTATTGTCTATTACAAAGGAAGAAAGTCACGTCTAGAAAGGTCAGGCGACTTGTCTGAGGGTCAAAACAAGGGAACTAATTTACAGCAAAGCTGCATCTAGAACCCAATTCTCCTCCTTATGCTGCTGTCCACTACCTGGCTGCCTTTTCCTTACATTATCAACTCACAGTCTTGGCAGTCAGTGCTATTTGAACTATGAACCACGTCCCCCACCACTTCTTGCGGGAACAAATCCATATTCTCTGGAGCCCGATGGGCTTGGGTTGAGGGGGAGCGTTTGTTTTCATGATCGTGTCTAGCTCCACCTCACAAAAGAGAACCTCTTACTTGTCCAAATTTGATAATAGTTTGGCTGTCATTTCATTGGAAAAATGTTACAAGGCCAAACTTGTACTGGACTGTCTCACTCTCAGGATTGTTGTGAGGACCGACGGAGATAACACTGAGCATTCAGCACGGTGCTTGTCTAGTAAGCGGAAACGATCAGCAATATTATCATCACTATAGTTACTAGTCAGTGCTGCGTGATAGCCCTCATTGACAGTGCTGCTGATGCATGATGACGGCTGGGGGTAAGGGAGGCACGTATTTTAGTATCCTTGAGTGACTGCACCAGTTTCACTTAACCCTTACACTGCCTCTGCTGTAGGTATTATTATCTCTAGTTGATGCACAAGCAAATTGAGACTCAATGCGTCTAAGCATCTTGACCAGTCTCACTGGTGGAGATAGGTTTGGGTCCCAGTCTGGGCTGTTCCCAAAGTTTATATGCTTCTGTCTGTACCACGCTGCCTCATTTTGTCACAGCATTTTGCTGAAGGGGTAATGGCAAGGCAATGGGAATTTAAGGTCCTTATGTTGCCTTCCTCACCTTTTCAGGTCAAATACACAATGGGCAACACTCATGATTGTCCGCAAAATAGGCATTTCTGATGTTCCTGCTCAACCTGTCTCAGCCTCATAGCACAAACACTCCTTGCTGAACAGGTTGGTCCCGTGCTCTCCCCTCCATATGTCCATTCCTGTCTCTTTGCCTCTGGTCATGCTACTCTCACTATCTGTGACACTTTCTTTCCCCCTTTGTCTTCCTGTCCTAATATTTCTAATTTCTTAAGGTCCAACTCAAGCCCCTTCCTCTGTGAAGGCTTCCCTGACTGCTCTGGTTTGCATAGACACCTGCTTTCTCTGAATTCCTATTGTAAGCCCAGACCATGCAGGTGAGCACTTGTCTTAGTCAAGCCTCCTTTGGTTAAAAGTTGTAAATACCACTCAAACTAACTTATGCATGTGGAGAGAATGTACCAGAAAGACAGGCAGTATCTCCTGAAACCCAGGGGCAGGGCATGCAGCTGAGCCCTATGAGGGACCTGAACCAAGATCTGGAAGCCTTTAGGAACCAAAGCTGCTTCTTTGTCTTGGGCCTCAGGCCTACTTTTCTCTGTCCATCTGCTTCATTGTCTCCTTACAGAAGGTTATGTGCTGCTCCACATCCATGACCTAGCCAGGACCCCTCATTCCTTACATGTCCTTCTAGTTCAAGTGTTTAGAGAGACTCACAGGAATTCTAATGTCGTGGGAGGGACACTTATTAGCCCATCTTGGTTCAGGTGTTCACTTTGATCCCAACCAAGGGTACACCTTGTAGGTGGAGACAGTTTCTCTGGCGTGGACCTGGGAGGCAGTGGGAGCTGGCAGGAAACTCCAGAAGCATCTACTTCAGCACTTGATAAGACATTGCTTTGGACCATCCTTAAATTGATATGGCAATTAATGTTGACCTTGCCATAAGCTTCCCAATGGAAGGGAGAGGTACAAGAGGCCCAGGACTCGCAACTGGCATTTGCAGTGGGGGAGCAGTCTTGTGGGATGGAACCCTTAACCTGTGGGGTCTGTGCTAACTCTGGGTGGTGTCAGAATGGAATTGAATTGTTGAACACCTGGAGCTGGTGTCCCAAGAATCAGAGAATTGGTGGCTGATGTCAGGAAATACCTCAGAACAGCCAAAGAGAGAAGCCCTGGCTCAAGGAGATAGGGAGGTTCTCTGGAACAGCTGAGCTTAACAGACCACCCTGGTACCCAGTAGGTTAATCTGCTCACATGAGGGGAAAAATAAAAAAACCCGCACCTATATAAATTACCCCGGGAAAGTTAGAAAGTGCTGGTGCAAGCACCAATAACAAAGCAAGATATTGAAGTTTTCCAAATAATAGTCCACTCAGGGTGACCCTCTGGCAGAGATGTTCTGCCTGACCGTGGTGTCTTCTGGAAGCCTCACCTCAGGAGGATGAGGCTCTAGCTCTAAGCTTCTCTTTCCAGCCCAATTTCAATTTTTCCTGTGAATTTGCACGTTCTGTCACAGAAGAAAAGTGCCCCAGGCACTATCCAAACCCAAAACCTCACTCTGGGGAAAGGTTCTGAGAGTGTCAATTACTTCTTGAGGTGTTGCTTGCACTTTTAAACTTGTTCTCAGAGTAGGGAATTCTGCTTGATCCAGCTTCACATACCTCATGGTTGCTGGCACAAGCCTGGGTGTATCATGGACACTCTCTTTACTTCACATGCCCTGATTCCAGACGAATCTTATGCCTCCGCTTTGATCAGCTCCAGTGAACTGTGACTGAGGGCTGAGAGCGCGAGGAGGAGGAGAACCCCGGCTGCTGAGGCTGCAATGAATTGTAGCGTGAAAAGCTTCCTTCTCCAAGCAGGAAGTGTCAAGCCTCATCAGGAAAGCACAGAGAACACTGCTTCCTTCTGACCAAGAATTAGCAATGGGGGGAACGAGAAGAAATGGCGGGGTGATAGCGTCCTCCCACCGCACCGCTCCCAGGGAAGGAGGTGAAGAACGCCAGCGGCTGCCGGCGAACACGGACCACTCACTCCAAAAACAGCATTGCGAATGACAGAGAAACAACGCCGAACGCCCAGCCCAAGAAAACAGGTACAAAATTTTCACAAAGATCGGAGGGCGCACGGAGCACAATAGAGCCCAGAGCGCGGGAGGGACGCACTCGCCAGGTCGGCGCGGCGCGACCTGCCCCCCAAGCGGTTACGCGCCTCCCCATACACGCAGTCAGGGACAATCCCAGAGTTGGGGCAGGGCGGTTGCACAAGACAACAGACGCTGTGGAATTGGAGTAATCACGAAAGCCAAACACAACCCTCAGCTGCAGTATACAGAGACCGCGCAGGGCTGGGGATCACGCTGGGCGGAGATTCAGCTTCCCGGGACAGTGCGTGGGAACCCGCAGGCGGGCACTGCGCCACTAGAAGTCAGCGGGACTGGGCCCAGGAGTTTAACGGAGAGCGGGACACGCCCTTAGAGGCTGCTAGCAACTGCCGCTGCGGCCGGCGGAGAAAAACTGCGCTCCTGGCGCGATCGGAGCCCGGCTGTGCGCCAGGCTGGCGGCGGCCGCCATCTTTACAGCCGCCCGCGCGGAGCCGTGAGCCGCGTCTCTAGCTCCCCCCGCCCCAGCCTGGGGCTCATCCGCTGGGGCGAGACAGGCTTTGCCTGTGGTGGCCAGGGACAGCGGCATCCGTGGGTTCCAGGTGGGACGAGATCCCGGAACTGTAGCGGTGGGACCTTTGAGTATTGGAAACAGTTTGCAGCTCGTCCATCTGGTTCCGCTACCCTGGCTCTGGCCTCCAACAAGTCCGCTCCGTGCTGGTCCTAGTGCCCGCCCTTCAGGTCCCAGCCCTCCTGTACCCCAGAGATCGCTCATTTTGAAGGTTGTTGGCTATAGTGACTCATTTGGTATAACTGCAGGTTCCCATGACAACCAAATACCTCAAGAGCCACAGGCTGAACCAGAGCAGCTCCCCATAACCCTGCCCAATTCATCAGGGAATTTCGCGCCATCCAAGAGCGCTTCCAGCGACCACTACTCCCCCCTCCCCGTGGGAACATCCCCCCGGTGGAGACTGCTGGGGATAGAGACGGCCACCCGCCTCGCCTTGGGGTCTAGTGGTGGAAAAGGGGCGCACAATTGGAGATTCCCCTATCAACCAGTATCACGCGGAGACACACATCAGAAGGGCAGACACACGTGGCTAGATGAGCAACCTCTGAGCTGTGTAGAATTTTCCCAACTCAGCTCTCATACTGCAGCCAAAAGAAATTGTGTTTCTACCTGCACCTCAGGAGGAGCAGGGTCAAAGTAACCCCTAGGAGCTACAAGGCCCCTCCCAAAGCTCGGGGCTTTTGCATACCCCAACTGAGGGATCAGAGTCTGCCACGGACATAACAGAATACCTAGCTAATAAGGAGCAGTGGACTCATATCCTCAAGTACAATTCATTAGCTTAGAGCCCAAGCTGGGAGGTCATTCTCACCACACTCCACTGGGAAGAGGAGAAGACCACAGCTCAGAGTTAACTCAAGATCCACCAAACTTGCTAAAATACACCTAAGGCAATACAGGCCACTACTTCTCTCCCTGGCTTTGCCAAGGAACAATAATTGTGGGCCTGGTGACAGGGTCATAAACTAGCTCTAACACCCCCAGCTCTCAACCAAGAGGCCAGATGAGAAAAAACCAGTGAAAGAACTCAGGGAACATGAAAAATCAGAGTGAAAAGTCACCCCCAAAAGAAACCATTAGTTCCTCAGCAATGGATACAAATCCAAATGAAATGGGTAGAATGACAGAAGAGGAATTTCATTTATGGATTATAAGAAAGCTCAATGAAATTCAAGAGAAAATTGAATCCCAGCACAAAGAAACCACAAGAAAAACGCAAGAAATGAATGAAAAATTCTCCAAAGAAATAGAAATATTACGGAAAAATCAAATAGAAATCCTAGAAATGAAAGAAGCATTCAAGGATCTACAAAACACAGTGGAAAGCCTTAAGAATAGGCTGGACCATGCAGAGGAAAGAATTTCAGAGCTAGAAGACAGCTCCCATGCGCTAAATAAATCAGCCAAAGAGAAAGAACACAAAAACAAGAGGCAGGAAAAAAGCATACAAGAAATGTGGGATTATGTAAAGAGGCCAAACATAAGGATCATAGATATCCCTGAGGGAGAGGAAGAAAATTCGCATGGGCTGGAAAATTTATTTGAAGGAATAATAGAGGAAAATTTCCATGGCTTAGCCAGAAATCTCGATATCCAAGTACAAGAAGCACACAGGACTCCTGGGAGAGTCAACGTGAAAAGGCCTTCACCATGCCACATAATTATTAGACTGACCAAAGTAAACACAAAAGAGGCACTCCTAAGAGCTGTAAGACGAAAAGAACACGTAACCCACAAAGGGAAACCTATCAAATTAACTGCAGATTTCTCAGCTGAAACCTTACAAGCCAGAAGGGAATGGGGAGACATCATCAATCTCCTAAAACAAAACAAAGGTCAACCCAGAATTCTGTATCCTGCCAAACTAAGCTTCTTATATGAGGGAGAAATAAAGACGTTTCCAGATAAGCAATCACTGATAGAATTTGCGAAATCCAGACCGGCCTTGCAAGAAATGCTTAGACCTGCATTATACACTAAACAGAGCAACAGACACCCACCTATGTAAAACTACGCAAAAGCTAAAACCCCAGAAACCAGATTCCACAATGACGCAAGAGGTAAAACAAAAGACACCACCCAATAGAATAATCAGAAATTTACCCCAAATATCAATTCTCTCAATAAATGTAAATGGCTTGAACTGCCCATTGAAGAGACACAGGCTGGCTGAATGGATTAAAAAATACAAGCCAAGTATCTGTTGTCTTCAGGAAACACACCTTACACACAAAGATGCATTCAGACTCAAGGTGAAAGGATGGAATACAATTTTCCAGGCTAATGGAAACCAAAAGAAATCCGGAGTAGCCATCCTCATTTCAGATGACACAAACTTTAAAGCAACAAAAGTAAAGAAGGACAAAAATGGACCCTATATAGTGGTGAAGGGAAAAATCTCACAAGAGGATTTAACAATCCTAAACATTTATGCACCCAACACAGGAGCACCCAGGTACATAAAGCAAATACTGCTAGATCTAGACAATATAATAAGCAGCAATGCCATAATAGCAGGGGACTTCAACACCCCACTGACAGAACTGGACAGATCCTCCAAACAAAAAACAAATAGAGAAATAAAAGACCTAAACAGGACTATAGAACATTTGGGCCTAACAGATATCTACAGAACACTCCACCCAAATAACACTGAATATACATTCTTCTCATCAGCTCATGGATCATTCTCTAAAATTGACCACATCCTAGGCCACAAAACAGATCTAAACAAATTAAAAAAAATAGAAATCATACCATGTATCTTTTCAGACCACAGCGGAATAAAATTAGAAATCAATTCCAACAGAAACTCACATCTTCTTCCAAAAACTTGGAAACTAAACAATCTATTACTGAAAGACTATTGGGTCAAGGAGGAGATTCAAATTGAAATCAAAAGATTCTTCGAACTAAACGATAATGGGGACACAAGTTATCAAAATCTGTGGGATACAGCAAAAGCAGTCCTGAGAGGAAAACTTATCGCCCTAAATTCCCACACCCAAAAGACAGAAAAGTCACAAATCAGTAAACTAACGAATCATCTTAAGGAAATGGAAAAGGAAGAGCAAAGCAATCCTAAAGCCAGCAGAAGAAAAGAAATAACCAAAATCAGAGCAGAATTAAATGAAATCGAGAACAAAAGAACAATACAGAAGATCAATGAAACGAAAGATTGGTTCTTGAAAAGAAAACAGAAAGAACAGCCACTTGCCAGTACCAGAACAAAAAGGAAAGGACTGCAAATAACTCAAATGAAAAAAAAAGGAAAAGGGATCACAGACGATGTCATGGAAAAGAAAACAAAATAACAGCCTATCAGTAGAAATCATGCAACAGAAACACAAAACTCAGGAGAAATGGACAAATTCGTAGCACAACGATACCTGTCAAGCGTCAACCTGAAAAACAGAATTCTCTAACCATACAACACCGAAATGGAGAGAATGAAAAAATTACCACAAAAAAAACTCCACCAGGAGGTTCACAGAATTTCTAACAACTACAAGAAGAATGTGGCAGTATAAAAATTATTTGAAAAACCAAGGATCGGAACTCGCAAACTCATATCTACCAAGCCTATCACACTGAACCAAGCCAGGAAAGGCAAAAATAAATGAAAATACCAGACCAATATCCTTCAAACTATTTTATGAACAATCTCACTAAATCCTTGCAAAGATTCAAATGTACATCAAAAAAAAACCATCCGATCAGTGGCTTTATTCCCGAGATGAGGATGTTCAATAAATTCCATAAAATAATCCCAAAAAAGAATCAAAGTAACAAAAAATCCTTCATAGATCAGAAAGGCTTTTGAGAGCAGGATGGTAATCCGCAATCTTTTATGATAATAAGCACTTAAGCAATAGAGAGGCACGTTAGATAGATCTTCTGCATGTCCTAGAAACTATTAAAGCCGTATACGATAAACCCACAGCCAATATCATACTGAATGGGGAAAAATTGAAGGCATTCCCCCTTAAAACTGGCACCAGACAAGGGCGCCCACTATATCCACTTCTTTTCAACATAGTGCTGGAAGTCCTGGCCACAGCAATTAGACAAGACAGAGGAATCAGGGGCGTCCAGATGGGGGCAGAAGAGGTCAAACTTTCACTATTTGCAGACGATATGATATTATACATAGGAAACCCCAAAGATTCAACCAAGAGATTACTGGAATTGATAAATGAATTCAGCAAAGTCTCAGGATACAAAATTAATACACACAAATCCATAGCCTTCATATATGCTAATAACAATCAAGCCGAGAAACAAATTAAAGATGCAATACCTTTCACAATAGCAACAAAGAAAATTAAATATTTAGGAACATATCTAACTAAGGAGGTCAAAGACCTATATAGAGAGAATTACGAAACACTGAGAAAAGAAATTGCAGAGGATGTAAATAGATGGAAAGCCCTCCCATGCTCTTGGATAGGCAGAGTCAACATAGTAAAAATGGCTTTGCTACCTAAATTAATTTACAGAATCAATGCAATCCCTATCAAAATACCAACATCATTTTTTGCCGATCTAGAAAAAATATTCTATGCTTCATGTGGAACCAGAGAAGACCCCGTCTAGCCAAAGCAATCTTAAGCAAAAAGAATAAATTGGGTGGCATCTATCTACCAGACTTCAAACTATACTACAAGGCTATAGTAACCAAAACTGCATGATATTGGCACAAGAACAGACACGTAGACCAATGGAACAGGACTGAGAACCCAAATATAAAACCAACCTCATACAGTCACCTGATCTTTGACAAATTCCAGAAAAATGTACACTGGGGAAAAGATTCCCTATTCAACAAATGGTGCTGGGAAAACTGGATGGGCATATGTAGAAGACTGAAACTGGACCCACACCTCTCACCTGTCACAAAAATCAATTCACAATGGATAACAGATCTAAACCTAAGACATGAAACCATAAGAATTCTCGAAGAAAACGTTGGAAAAACTCTTATGGACATTGGCCTAGGCAAAGAATTTATGAAGAAGACCCCCAAAGCAATCACAGCAGCAACAAAAATGAATACATGGGACCTGATCAAATTGAAAAGCTTCTGCACAGCCAAGGAAACTATCACTAGAGTGAACAGACAACCTACAGAATGGGGAAAAAATCAAACAACCCTATTAAAAAATGGGCAAAGGACATGAACAGAAACTTTTCCAAAGAAGACAGAATAATGGCCAGCAAACATATAAAAAAGTGCTCAACTTCTCTAATCATCAGGGAAATGCAAATCAAAACCACAATGAGATATCACTTAACTCCAGTGAGATTGGCTCATATCAAAAAATCCCCAAATAACAAATGTTGGCGGGGATGTGGACAGATAGGAACACTCATACACTGCTGGTGGGACTGCAAATTAGTACAACCTCTATGGAAAAGAATATGGAGATACCTCAAGGAATTAAAAGTAGAATTACCATTTGACCCAGCAATCCCACTATTGGGTATTTATCCAAGGGAAAAAAAGACATTTTATAATAAAGACATCTGCTCTCGAATGTTCATAGCAGCACAATTCACAATTGCAAAGATGTGGAAACAACCCAGGTGCCCATCAATACACGAGTGGATCAATAAAATGTGGTATATGTATACCATGGAGTATTACTCAGCAATAAGGAACAACAGTGAATTAACACATCTGGTATTTTCCTGGTTGGAGCTAGAACCCATTCTTCGAAGCAAAGTGTCACAGGATTGGAAAAACAAGCACCACGGGTACTCACCATCAAAATGGTACTAACTGATGAACACTTACATCACACAGGGCAATAACATTCATCTGAGGGCGGGCGGGCGGGAGGGGGGTGGAAGGGATGGAAAAAACTCTCACTGAATGGATGCAGATAGCACAGTTTGGGGGATGACCACGGGCAGAACAGGAGCAATGTGTATGGCCAAAGTGTTGTACCCCTATGATATTCTGAAATTAAGAAAATAAATTAAAAAAAAAAAAAAAAGAATTAGCAATGTCCGGCATCCACCTGTGCTACCTTTGGGCGTGATGGGCCTGCATCTTCTGTGCCTGCAGGTAAAGTCTTTCACTTGCTGCACTGATGACAAGGATGACTTCCTAAAAATACCAGAAACAGATAAACTGGATGGCCAATTCAAACCTGGCTGTGTTTTGACAAGCCACACAAAAATGTTAGGATGTATAGCTATATCCCCTAATGAGAGGAGAAAGATAAACACCATTAAAAGGCAATTAATACATTCAGTCAGTCAACTAATAACTGTTTATTGAGCACTTACTACATGCCAAAGACTATATGAGGTGATGGAGTATCAGAATAAAATAAAACATGGCACCCCATCAAGTACAACAAGCAAAGGATTTCTTTACATACAGGATTATCTTTTGTTTTCTTTTAAAGTAGTTATTTCCAGAACTGCTCATCTGCTGTTTGTTAGGGAGAAACAAACTGATTAAAAATAAAAGTGGAGAGGCAGCTAGAATTACTGCCCAGACTTCAAGCAAAGCTTATGTTTTAATGAGCTTCCTCATCTTACAAGTCTTTTTCTTCTGGCCCAAATCTCCTAATTCTTTCCTCTCCAGTCTGGGCTAGAAAGATAGGCAAAAGCTCTATGTTCTGAGACAGAAATGTGTAGGAAGAAAAACAGTTCAACTCTTGAGCAGGCTAGACTTGCAAAAGCATCATTCTTTCCCCAAGGGACCCTGATGCAATGAGCCACGGTATAGATTGGTGGTTACAGAAACAACTTGGATATAGGTTTCAGCACCACCAAACTCCAGATGTGGTGAGAAATGGGCCACTGCACAGTAAATCAAGATTGAACCAAATCTTTGTAATTTTCCTAACTCCAACTGTTCAGATAAAGCCCCTTTGATCAGTATCTTCACCCCAATACACTTATAGACACACTGTTTATTTTTTTTGCTCCTCACATCTTCATTTCTGGTGGAAAAGTTGCCAGTGTGATATTTATACTGCAAGTGTTGAAGTCTGATAACCTTAAAGGCAGCTCATCCTTTTGGAAGCTTCTGCCTTCTCTTTCTAGTTCTCTATTTGAATAGGTCACAATTATCATAGAAACTGAGGCAGGGAGAGAGAGCAGGAATAATCTTTCTTTGAAACCACTGGCCAATATAGATTGATACATATAGAGAGAAGCTCAGAGAGAGAGGACAGAGATGGAGCAGGACAGGCACACCCTTGAAGGATACGGCACATTTGCTTTTATTCGTTTGGAGATGTTGAAATTTGCCTGGGCCCTGTGCTCCCGGAAAACAGCCATGGTCAAGAAGTACCCCCAGCCTTCTGTGTTCCAGTAAGTGGCTTACCACAAAGACCAGCGTTCCTTCTATGACTTAGATAAGACTCCGTGTCTACTTGTTGTTCTGACTCTCATCAGACTTGTGAGAGACTCCCTGTTTACCCATGACAAGGCCAAACACAGGCCTTTCCTCTTTTGTCTGAACCTGCTGACAAAGCTGGACTCGGCCCCTCCAACTTCGTGTTCTTTTTCTCACTGCTTGTCCCCCTGAAGCCAGCTAGCCACAGAGAAAAATATTTCCTGGTCTGATAACTGATGGAGACTCGCCCTACTTTAGAAACAGCCCCAGCTGTAAAATACCTCCTCTGCAACGTATGTACCCTCCATCCCCTGCCCTAGAAGTTTAAGTCAAAACCACCCTGCTGAGACATTCTGATCTTCAGATCCGGGGTGCTTACCTTATGCAGTTGCCTGAATAAAATCAGCCTTTTTACTCATCTGGTTTTTGTCTTTGACAAGCTCCCCAGATTTTATTGAACCTCTAAGATGTATGTGGGAGGCAGAGATAACTATGGTATTCTCTCCTCTAGGAGCTCACCCTATGATGGAGAAAAGACACACAAATCTAAGTAGTCCGAGTACCTGGCAGTCTGTAAAAAGTGCTCAGATATAGGTGCAGAGTGCCAAGGTACCTGTAGGGCTAGAGAGAGGAATTCTGCCTGGGAATGTGGGGTTTAAAATTGGTATGGAGGAACAAAGCAGTGCTCCCAGTGAGTGGTCTGCCACTCGTGGTACTGAAGGGTCTAACTACGCCTTGTCATCAGCTCTCTCCACACCGTCTCAGATAAACACACGGCCTAATAAACTCAGTGTTTTGCTATGCAGATATGATCTCTTCAAAAAAGTCTTCTGGCCCCCACTTCCAGCCAGATTGCTTCTTTCTACAGAGAAAATCAGTGGCAGATGCTGTGTCCTTTCAAGAGTTTGGAAGTTACCAGAGCAGCCAATATGAGACCAACTGACGTGGGGCAAGGGAATGTAGTGATAGTACGCGGCCAGCCTCAGAAAGTGAGGAAGGGATTTTGTTTTCTGGAGCTTATTTACAAAAGCCCAACTTGGTCCTGCCAGAGAAAAGAGGACTGAACAGAATTATCAATTAGAAGTTCACCATGACTTTAGCCCCGGCTTAGTTTGCATAGGCTCAGATGGCAGCAGGTGGGTTGGTTTCCCTCCCTTTCAAAATTGAGGATGGGGGCAGGGGAAGATAAATTGCCAAACAAAGCCAGATTGCAGAGGGCAGTCTATCCCAGCTTCCAGGGAATCATAAAGGGCATAGTCTTTATCATAAATCACAAATGTGCACAAACTTAAATGCACATTACGGTAGCTGAAGCCCAGCCTAAATTGGTGCATTTTTGTTTCAATAGCATTTGATTATTCTTGTGATGTTATTACTGTGATCATAGTGATTGCAATATGCCCGTGTATAGAGATGGCTTGTCCAGGGTGATGTAGCTTGAAATCAGGAATAGCAGAGATGATTTGCCACGAGCACCCATTTGGAGGGCAATTGGTTAGGCAGCATTCCATTCAGGAAGCTCAGTATGTTAGGGAGAGCCTGGCCACTTACAGCTGGAGAGAAACATACTGTGAAAACTATCCCTGACCCCAAGCCTTCCTGTTAAATAGCTGCAGGACCTTGGACAAGTCACTTTACCCTGGCCTTGACTATGAAGTTCAGCAAACACACCATATTGCAAACTAACGTCCAGATCTTTGCATGCTTTCTTTCCTCCATGGAGAATGGCCCCTTCCCTTTTCCTCAAAGGCCCACATAGTAAATTGTCTTTCCTCAAGTTTCTGCTAGAGCATCACCTCGTTAGATCTTCCCCTGGTCTCTCCATGGGGAGCAGATGGTAAAATTTCCTCAATAAGACTAAGGACAACCATTAACATTTATTAATACTATCCATATAAGATAGAATGGTGGCAGTGCGGTTTATTTGTCACACAGTGTTATAATTATTTGTTTACTTGCTTCCTGCCCTATCAGACTGTAAGCGTCTTAAAAACAGGAGGTCTGCCTGGCTCAACTTTCTGCCCACAGCATAGTGATGGCACTTGGGAGACATTTAGTAAATGTTGCTTGAGTAAGTTTCTTCCCCAGTATAAGAAGAAAACTTCTCAGACAGTTGTGGCAAGGATCAGGTGAAATGATAAGTACATGAAAGTACCTGGTAATGAACTGTACATGTAGCAAATGTTTTCAAATCTCCCAACTGGACAAAGAGAATCTGGGTGAGAAATCACACAGCTGCTCATGAACACAGCTGGTGTCCGGAGTTCTCTGAGAGCGCAAGGCTCCCACCTCAGCTGGTCAGCCGAAAAAGACAATCCCATCTTATTGCGAGTCAAAAAGGGAAAGGTGTTGCCATTTTTAAAAAAAGTAGAGTATGGAGAGTTGTAATGAATGGAAAGAGAGAGTGATGCTTTGAAACAAAGTCTACTTTTCAAAACCTATATTTACAAACTGGGATTCTACCGTACTATCATATTTTATTTGGCAGGTCAGCCTCTGAAATCAGTGTCTTCTCCTTAAGAGGTCTGGGTGAAGGGCAGGGTTGCTGTGTGGTGGGTGCTCCTTCAGCAGGACACATGGGGGCATGAGCCATCAGGAAGACCAGAGAAAGGGGTTTGGCTCATGGGGGCAGCCGGGGAGAGGAAGCCACTTGGCCAGGCCACCCCGGGCCACCCTCTGTTACTGCTGGTCAGGACAGAAAGGCAGAAGCTGCCATCCTCCCAACCTTCATAGCCATCAGGACCTAAGACCCATTTGAAGGGCCAGCTCGAGGAGTTCTCTCAGGTGTTGTTTCTGACCGTCGCATGTCACTAACAGAAAATTGCCAGCTCAGAATGTGCTGAATGCACTGGCTTCTCAGTGCATTGAACACGTTGTCTTTGGGAGGGCCAATACCACACGAGAAGTAGGAATTAATCTGAAGGGGAAAAAGTATTGATGCCCTTGCAGCTGGCTTTTCATTTATGTTTTTCTTTAACTTTATTGAGATTTAATTCACACACAATAAAATGCACTCATTTTAAATGTACAGTTTAATATTTTGACAAGTATATACACCCAGGTAACCATCAGCACAATAAAGGTATAGAACATTTTTATTACCTTCCAAAATGCTTTCATGTCCCTTTGCACTCAAACTCTCCACCCCCAGCTCCAGGCAACCACTGCTTTTGTCCCTGTAGATTAATTTTGCCTATTCAGGAATTTTAAGTGAATGAACAATATGGTGTGTATTCTTTTGTTTCTGGCTTTGTTTGCTCAGTGTATGGTTTCTGAGATTCATCCACGTTGCTACACATATCAGTAGTTCTTTCCTTTTTTGTTTCTGAGTAGTATTCCATTGTATAAACGTACCACAATTTGTTCATCCATTTACCTGTTAATAGATATTTGGGCTGTTTTCAGTTTTTGGCTATCGTGATGTTTCTGTGAACAAGAGTTTTTTTGGTAGACATGTTTTCATTTCTCTTAGATAAATATCTAAAAGTAGAACTGCTGGCTCATATGGTAAGTGTAGTTTTAAATTTTCAACAAAATGCCAAATGGTCTTCAAAGTGATTGTACTGTTTCACATTTCCACTAGCAGTTCACAAGAGTTCTAGTTGCTCCGTATCCTCACCAACACCTGGTATTGTTAGTCTTTTCAATTTTAGACATTTTAGTGTATGTGTACTGGTATCTCACGGCAGTTTTAATTTGCGTTTTCCTAGTGACTAATAATGAACATCTCCTGTGCTTATTGACCATTTGCATATCTTCTTTTGCGAAGTGTCTGTTCAAATATTTGGCCACTTTTTATTGTTTGTTTTATTCTTGTTTGTAAGTTTAAAAAAATTTTTGGATACCAGTTCTTTGTCAGATGTATGTAATGTGTATATTTCCTCCCAGTCTGTCACTTGCAGTTTTGTTTTTACTGGTATCGTTCAATGAGCATAAGTTTTAAATCTTGATTAAGTCTAATTTTTCTTTTTTTTTTAAATTTTATGGTTCATGCTTTTTATATCCTAGCTGGGAAATCATTGCCCATCCAGAGTCACAGAGATCTTTTCTTCTATTTTTTTTTTCCTAGAAGATTTCAAGTTTTAACTTTGCCATAGAAGTCTATGATCCATTTCAAGTTAATTTTTTACATATGGTGTGAGGTAAGAGTGAAGGTAATTCTCCCGTATTTATATCTAGTTCTAGTACCAATGTTGAAAAACCATCATTTCTCCATTTCACCTTGGCAGAGTTGCCAAAAATCAATTGACTATAAATGTGTGGTTCTATTTTTGGATTTTTTGTTCTGTTCTATTAATTTATATGTTTATATTTATGCCAATACCACAGACTTTAGTTACTGTAGCTTTGGAGTAAGTCTTTAAATCAGGTATTATTGGTCTTTTTTATTTATTTCTTATTCAAAATTGTTTAGACTCTTCCAGTTTTTTACATTTCCATATAAATTTTGGAACTGGCTTTTTTTCTTTAAACACAGAAAAGCCTTTCTGGGTTTTATTAATAATTAGGATTACATTGAATCTATAGATTAGTATAGATATCCCATCCATTTCTTTAGGGATCCTTTAATTTTTTTCTCAGCAATGTTTTATGGTTTTTGTTTTATAAGGTTGTGCATATTTTGATAAATTTATCTCTAAGTGTTTTATGGTTTTTGATGCTACTATAGGTAGTATCGCTTTGTTTGTTACTTGTCTATAAACATAATATTGAGTTACGTATGTTGACCTTGTATCCTACAAATTTTTAGACTCATTTGTCAGTTCTAGTAGCTTTTTTTTGGTATTACTTAGGATTTTCTACACACACAATTAGGTCGTCTGTGAACAAAGACAGTTTTACTTCTCCTTTTCCTATCTATATGCATTTTGTTTCTTTTCTTGGGTTATGTCATTAGATGGGGCCTCTAGTACGATGTTGAATAGCAGTGCCGAGGATGGACATCCTTGTCTTTTTCCCAGTCTTCGGGATGAAGCATTCAAACTTTCATCATTTAGCATGATGTTAACAGCAGGATTGTCATAGATGCCTTTTTAACAGGTTGAGGAAAGTCTCTTTCATTTCTAGTTTGTTGAGTGTTGTTATTAGTGAATTAATGGGTGTTGAATTTGGTCCAACACCACTTTTTGTGCATCTAAGCATATGCACAAAAAGTCAATGATCATATGACTTTTCTTCTTTATTCTGCTAATATGAATATATAAAATTAATATATATTATTAATAAATACAATACATTATATTAATTAATCTTTGAATGTTAAAATAACCTTGAGTTCCTGGAAAAACTCCCACTTGGTCATAATTTATTGATTTTTTAATTTATTGCTGGATTCACTTTCTTAATTTTTTAAAAACAAATTTAAAAATATGTGTTCACAAGAGATATTGGCTTGTAGTTTCCTTATAGTATCTTTGTCTGGTTTTGGTATCAGAGTAATATTGCCTTCATAATAGGATTTGAGAAGTATTCCTTTCTCCTGCATTTTATGGAAGAGTTTGTTTAATACTGTATTATGTCATCCTTAAATATTTGATAAAATTCATCAGTGAAGCTATCTGGAGCTTGAATGTCCTTTATGGAAATATTTAAAAATGTGAATTCAATTTCATTAATACATATAGGATTATTCACATTTTTATTGCTTCTTGTGACAGTTTCATCTTTCTAGGAATATTTGTCTTCCTAGAAATTTGTTTATTTCATCTGAATTGTTGAATCTAGTGGCATAAAATTTTTCACAATATTTCCTTTCTACTCTTTTAATGTCTGTAGGATCTGCAGCAATTTCCCCTCTTTCATTGCTGACGTCAGTAATTTGTGTCTTCTCTTCACTTTTTCTTAATAACCCTAAAGGTTTATCAACTGTCTTGAGGTATTCAATGAACTAATTTTGATTATATTGTGTATCCCTATTCTTTGACCCTTTTCTATTCATTGATTTCTGCTCTTTACTTTTTTTGAATTTGATTTTAATTATATATTTTTAAATTTCATTTTATTGTGGTAGGAACACTTAACATGCGATCTATCTGCTTAACAAAATTTGGTGTACAATATGGTATTGTTGACTATGTATACAATGTTGTGCAGCAGATCTCTAGAACTTATTTATCTTGTTTAACTGAAATTTTGTGCCTGTTTATTAGTAACTCCCCATTTCCCCTCCCCCAGCCCCTGCCAATCACCATTCCACTCTTTGATTCTGTGACTTGACTATTTCAGATTCCTCATATAAGTGGAATCATACAGTCTTACTGTGACTGGCTTAGTTCACTTAGCATAATGTCTTCAGCATTCACCCATGTTGTTGTATATTGCAGAATTTCCTTCTCTTTTAAGGCTAAATAATATTCCATTATAGCTATATACCTTTTATTTTTTATTAATTTTATTCGTTTTGGGGTTAATTTGCTTTATTTTTTCTACCTTCTTAAGATAGAAACTTAAATAATTGATTTTTATACCTTTATTCTTTTTAATGTTAGCATTTAAAGTTATAACTTTTCTCATAGATGCTTTAAATACATCATATATATTTTGATATGCTGTGTTTTTATTTTCATTCATTTGAACTTTTTCTCATTTCTTCTGTGATTTCGTCTTTGACACATAGGTTACTTAGCAGTGTGTTATTTACTTTTTAAATATTTGGAGGTTTTCAAGATTTTAAAAATTAATTTCTAATTTAATTCTCTTGTGGCCAGAGAATATACTCTGTTTGATTTCAGTCTTTTAAAATTTATTGGTACTTGTTTTATGGCTTAGTATCTAGTTTATTGTGGTGAATGTTACATGTGAAATTAAAAATAATGTGTAGGCCAGGCGTGGTGGCTTATGCCTGTAATCCTAGCACTTTGGAAGACTGAGGTGGGAGGATGCCAGGAGTTTGAGAACAGCCTGAGTAACATGGCAAGACGCCTGTCTCTACACAAAATAAAAAAAATTTAGCTGGGCATGGAAGCACTTGCCTGTAGTCCCAGATACTTGGGAGACTGAAGCAGGAGGATCACTTGAGCCCCGGAGTTTGAGGTTGCAATGAACTGTGCTGAAGCCACTTCACTCTATTCTGGGCAACAGAGTGAGACCCTGTCTCAAAAAAAAAAAAAAAAAAAAAAGAAAAAGAAAAACAAAAAGAAAATAATGTGTATTCTGCAGTTTTTGGAGGAATGGCCTAGAAATATATATTAGGTCAAGCTGGCTATAAATAGAATAAGATAGATAGGATAAGTTATAGTTATTCTATCGTGGCCAGAAGAAAAATCACCTTCATTTACATTTAACAGTACATGGCATAATTAAACCAGATTGAAATAGGTCCCCAAAGCCAGCTTGAAACAAATGTAACACTAATCCATATTTAGAGATCATTGCAGATCCAGTGCTTTCAACTGGTTCCTTGCTAAAAAGAATCGCTTCTTGGTACTAATGTATTTCTTTTCCCACAGAAAGCAAGAAAAATAGGAGATCCAAATTACTTACGTCTGGCTCTAATACCATGTAGAACTATATGTCTAAAAATGACCAGAGAAAAATATACAGCTTCTAGATAATGTTATCTTTGTAGATAGAGGATTTTATTCATGGCTATAATTGAGAAATTATTTATTATGTGATAAAGGAATTTGAAAATTATGGTCAGGATAGGGAGTTTCTTACCTTCATCTATATTAAATTTGATCTGTGACCAACCCCTTGACTAAGTAAAAAATAATCTGCATTAAATGGTAATGGTGGTAATTGTGGCTGAGGAAAAGGAAGGAAGAAGAGAAATAAGAGAACATGAAGCACTATTCAGTCTTTCTTGAAGGGGGAGCAGAAAGAAATGACTGGTCAGCTGCAGGTGTGTGTCTCAGATAGATTCTGAAAAATGGCTTACGTAAACTTAAAAAAATAAAATTTTTATTAAAATATCATATGTAAATATATACAGAAAAGTGCACATTACTCTCAGATCAATGACTCTTCATACACTGACACCTCTGTGTAATCACAAGCCAGATCCAGCAATAGAGCATCGTCGGCACCCCAGGAGGTCCTCTTGTGTTCCCTTCCAGGAGTCACTCCTCAAGAAGAAACTGCTACCCTAACTTCCAACAGCATAAATTAGTTTTGTCTATTTTTGTGCTTTATATTAAGAGAAGTATATAGTTTGCACTCTCTCATATTTGGCTTTCCTTACTTCATGTTATGTTTCTGTGGAATTTGTCCATAGTTTGCCATTTCAGATATTTCATCCTCATTGTGTACTTACAGTAGGTGCTCCAGAACATTTGGAATCTTGGAATCACAGAATATTAGAGGGTGAATTATAGCAGAATTGAATTAGTTCATCTCCCTTATTTTATTACCTTCCCAAATCATAAAAGCAGCAAATATTATGTATGCTATTGACTAGTTCTCCTACCTATTTTCCATTAGACAGGTTGGGAATTATAATGTTGGAGGTATGTCTGGAACACTTAACTATTTAACTCAAAGAGATTCAAATTTAAAGCAAAAGTGAAGACAGAATCTTGAGAGAGTCCCATGGTCAGTCCTGGTCTCCTGACCTGGTGACCACTGGTCATTGCCTGTGCTCAGGGCTGGAGAGGAGAGAGATTCTGGCAGGGAGGGCTTTGGGAAGAGCACTCTTGTCGTCAACCAGGTCAATGTAGTCTATTACAGGAGGTTCAAGTCTCTGTTGTCTTAGGCACAGTGGTTGCAGGCCCTAAGATTTGCCTCTTGTAAGATTAAAGAATACTTAAATGCTGTGAAATGTAGCAGCCAGAGGACTGTAATATCCTTTTGGTCTACCTATAAGTTGCGGTCTTTGTATTAAATGAGGACAGACGTCACTATGTGCCCAAATGTAACCTAGTTAGGATGCTGATACCTAAGAAAGAATCACCTGGAAATATAAGTGAGATACAGATCCTTGTCATAAAGATATAAAAATTGATAAAATAATAATGGCTAAATGAAAGTACTTAAAGTTAATGCAAATTGATAAAATAATATCTCTAAATGAAAGTATTTGTTGACATGGATCAAAAAGTTTGGATTGTACCCTGCCGTACATACCAAGGTGGCCCCCAATAAGTCATGCCCTTCCACTCCCTCCCCTTGTGTGTGTGAGGCCTGTGACTTGTTTCCAGCCTACAGAATAGGGCAAAAATAAAAGGATTTTTCAAGAGGTAATGAACATCCCAAATCTGTTGATTTTGAGTTAATTGGCTGGGAAATTATTCTAAGTGGGCCTGAAGTAATCAGGTGAAAGCCCTTAGAAGAGGGACTGGAGGCTGTCCCTGAGATTAGAGACTGTCTCTTGCTTGCCTTGAAGAAGCCAGGCCCCGTGAATTCTACCCTGCAGGGAAATGAATTCTTCTAATAACCAGAAGGAGCTTGGAAGAACTTTTCCCAGCATGGCCAGCACCTTGATTGCAGTCTTGTGAGATGCTGAGCAGAGGACCCAACTAAGCCATGCTTGGGTTCCTGCCCCACAGAAACTGCAAGATAATAATGGGTGTCATTTTTAAGTCTCTAAATTAGTGTAGTTTATTACATAGCAACAGAAAACTAGATGACTTCTTACAGGGTAATGATGGGTTATTTTATTTTGGGTTTTGGGTGGGGGTGGGTATAGTGCTGGTGCTTTGCAATATTTTCATATTTCTGGTATCTGAGACAGGTGGTTCAGAGGACTATTCAGCGTAGGCTTAGTTAACAAAGATATTACTTGGAAATCTGATCATTACTGACTTTTGGGGGCATAGCTGCCTTGAAAATCCAAAGGAAAGAAGAAAAGAAACCCCGGTTGTGGAGGAAAATGTACATGATTTACACATGCTATATCACCAAGTCCTCCAGCAACTCTGTGAGGTATTATTAATATTAATGCCACTTACAGATGCAGTTACCAAGATACAGAGAGGCAAAGCCACTTAACCCGGGCCATTTAGCTATTAAGAAAAGTTATCAAAAACATAGCTGTGTACCCTTTCAATGTCTAACTGACCCACTCAAGTATTATTTAATTGTCTAGGTGAATGTGCCTTTGTATGATGTATTAGTTTTCTATTACTATATTGACTAAATCTACTTTCTTGCAGTTATTGGACTGAGGGCCCTAGCTTCTTTCTGGCTCTTGTTTGGAGGTTGCTCGCAGCTGCTAGAGGGTGACTGTAGTTCCCAAAGGCCACTCACAGTTCCGAGAGGCCACCTGCAGTTTCTTACCATGAGGGCTTCTCCAGCATGGCTGTTCACTTCGTCAAGCCAGCCAGGAGCGTCTGCTAGAAAGATAGCATCTTTGATGATGTAATCTGATCATAGGAGTGATGTCCCATCACCTTTGCTATATACTATTGGGTGGAAGCAAGTGTCAGGTCCTGCCTACCCTCAAGGCATGGTGGGGGGTCTTATTAAGTTCTTTATTGAGGTCTCCTTTAGTACAGCATTATTCTATGTTCACAAGGTTGCTTCCTTTACTCGTTGTCATCCTTAAGGCCAATTTTTTGCAGTTTTTGATAGTTCCTTGGAATTGGCAAAGAGAAGCAGTCAAGCTGCAGAAGACAGAAAGCTCCTGTTCAAGACATGGTGAGGATTTACAGTGCTTGCTCTTCCTGTTAAACCTAATGAACAGTAGGTTGTTGATGCTCCAACACACTGCTTTCCCAAAGCCCAGAGAAACACCCTCAGGCACCCTGGCCTGGTGGGGTGAAGGGGCTTGGGTAAGGAGGCTAGGGGAAGAGGGCTCTGCAAAGGGAGCAGGAGGAATGGATCTTATTTTCCAGTGGTCGGGGAAGCCTTAATTCATTCAACTGGAGACAAAGTCCAAATTAATTTGCGTGATTATTTCCCTGTGGATGAAAAATGCTCGAAAGTAGACAGGCAGCTATTCCATCTGGGCCACTGATTAAAATACCCTTTTTATTCATACATTGTCTCTATTTGAGTGTGTAGTTTTTTGGCCTGGAGTGTATAGAGGATGAATATATTATGTGCATATAAATATATATATTTATATTATAAAACTCATCATCTGTATGTATCTAGGCTGAGCCCTCCCCCCTCCACCAAAGCCCTGAGAAGTGCAGGGTGATAGAATGGGAAGAATGTAGCGTTTTGGAGTCAGGTCTGGGACTATGTTCCAGCCTGCCCCTTGCTGGCTCTGTGTCACTGAGCAAATTACTTCCCCTTTTGTGAGCTTCAGATCCTTCATTTGTAAAATGCACTTAATAATACCCGAATTGAAGATCAAAAGAGTGGATACTTGTGAGAGAGCTTATAAGGTACAAGTGCTCTATGTATAAAGTACTATTGGATTATCAAATCATGGTAGATTTTTTTCATTGAAGTTTTGGGTAAAATCAAGGGATATTTTTACCTGACAATGTCAATATGGAAAACCACAGTGCTTTTCCTTAGACCCTAGAGTGCTAGGCAGTAAGGATATTGATTTTCCCCAATGCAGTAATGCTTATATTTCACATATGTTGAGTTTGATAAGATTTCTACAATGCTCTGCAAGGATGTATACAAAAAATAATAAATGGACCTCAGAGAAATTGCCATAAACATGTAATGGGAAAACAGGTGCTGTTTGAGGGATAAAACTTTACTCGCTGGTGAACAAAAATTGATATGCAGTCACTGCAGAAGCTATGTATAACATGGTGATTTTTCCTGTTTCCAGAGGATTTTTCCTTTGATCACAGAATAAAAAGCAGGCCCAGAATAAAAGCTGAGAGCCCTTCATTGGTATTCTCCCATGGGACTAGGGGGCTTCTTGATAGTTGAAGGAGGGATTCTTTAATATCCACTCCCCTGCTTTTGTTCTAGTTTCTGATGAACTTGGCCACAGGAAAGCAGTGACTCTTGCTGTCTGTGGATAGAGCTGATTTCAGCATAAGTTAAAGAATTCAGCCTAGAGAAAAAGTGAGATGAGGAGAGAAAAGTTCTATTAGGATCATTTTCTTATTTCCAGTGTGGCTGAGACCAGGGCCTTCCTGCCAGCACATCCCTGGTGACTTTGTCCCGTTGATTTTTAAATAACTCGGGTGATTGGCCTCTTCTTATTTCTCTTGGGAATCCATTCTGCCATGTAATGGAGCTGACTCTTAGGAAGTTCTGCTTGAGATAATAATATTATTGTGTACAATTTCGTCACACATTTTCCTTTATTTAATTTTACTTCCATAAAGAAATCAATAAGAATAAAGAAAGGGAAAAGGAGTGAGTAGTCAGGAGATGACCGAGAAGGGGAGGGGCAGTTGTTGGCTGAGAGAGGAGGGAGAGGAGGCTGCTCAGGATACATGAAAGCGAAGGACTAGTTGGAGGGCAATGACCCCCAGAATGGATCTGCAGAGGCAGCAGCCCGGGATCAGCAGCAAATTTCCTTCCTAATATTGAGCTCTCTCTAAGCTGAAGTGTGCCTCAAGATGTTGACTTCAGTAATCTCTATGGATTTGGTCAATTTTCAGGTTGCTAACTTCAAATTGATGTTTAATCCATTTCGAAGCTCCTTAGCTATCCATGTTAGCCTGCACAACCCAAGTGTTTGACATCAGTCCTGGGAGGACGGGGGAGTGAGGGTGAGGACGATAGCATCACTCTCTTCCACATTGGGACTTAGCCATTGCTTTCCCCACAGACCCAACCTACCCCTCCTCCCTCCCATGTGCTCTGCTGTTGAGCTCTGGCTTACAAAGTAGTGGGTTTCTGAAGGAAACACAAGAGGACAGACACATAGCACACAAGAGGGCTCTGCTGTCTCCAGAGCCAAAACAATCAGGTTCATCCCCATTCCACCTCCTGTTGGGGCAGTCAAGAGCAGAGATTCCGGATGGATGCTGAAAGGATAAAGGTAACACAAGACACTCTTAGGGTTCCCTTGTAAAAAGACATCCACAAATTGGAGAGGCATTCAAAGAACTACTTCTTCATATCAGCCAAAGGTGAGCATGCTTTAAACATTTCAGCCTTGCTCTACTCTTCTTTGTTACTGGGCCCCAAAGCCAACT
This sequence comes from Daubentonia madagascariensis, assembly GCA_023783475.1. Taxonomy (NCBI): domain Eukaryota; kingdom Metazoa; phylum Chordata; class Mammalia; order Primates; family Daubentoniidae; genus Daubentonia; species Daubentonia madagascariensis. The sequence goes on along the minus strand of JAKFHU010002573.1, from coordinate 17,092,570 downwards.
GTTTAATACCTCTCAATGAAATGCCATTGTTCTTAGAATAAAACTCAACATCGTCTATGTGGGCCACAGGACCCTGCCTGATCTGGTCCTTGTTGGGCTCTCTGGCCCTGCATTTGCCCAGTCTTGCCTGTGTTCTGGCCACAGTGACCACCATCCATTTCCTCACATGTGTTACCCTCTCTATGCTTTGGGGCCTCCATATGCTGCCGACCCCTCTCTCCCTCCCCTTTCCCTGATTAAAACCCACTCACCTCTCACACTGTCTTAATTATCCCATCTTCAGGGAAAGCTTCTCTGACCACCTTCACTCCCAGAGTAGGTCAGGCTCCTGTCGCGAGCTCTCATAGGACTTTGCCTCCAAGCACGTGTACTTAAACACATGATCACATGGTACACAGGCAAGAGTGTCCACTTCCTTGGGCTGTAAACTTCAGGAGGATAGACACCTGGTCTGCTTTGCTAGCGCCTTGTGCATACTGGAAACTTACCTTTTTCTGCAGGAAAAAATGGCTGTGCAGAAACAGGCCTGTTTATAGCAGGGTGTGACTCCTCTGAGAATGGCCAGAGAATGACCCCAGGATGCAGAGGCTTATGGCGATTGTTCAGAGTGATTAGAATAATTTACATCTACTGTTTAATCAGATTAAAGGAAGCCTTTTCCAACTGGAAACTAGTTTGTTACCAATATAAGTCATCAAAGCAATACTCTAAGGGCCTCACAAGTACCTTCTAGTGGGTCCCTGGGTTGATTAAACACATGATCAAAACTGCACACCCCTTCATACAGTTAAAACATCCTTAAAAATTAATTCCCAGTCTCCTGGGTATTTTGTGTGCTTTCCCTGACTTAGAATATATATATTTATAATTTTTTTCTGATTTAAATTGTAAACTCACTGAGAACATCTTTGTTTCTCTTTGTTTCTTCACAGCAGCCGGTGCACTGTTAAATAATGCTTACAATAATACTTAAGGATAACAACCATAGCATATGTCTTGGGAAAATTAAGAGGCTCTTAGAAAGCCTTTTTATTTTTCTTATACAGTGGGTAGCTCACTAGGATATTTAAGTCCAAGTTAATTATGGATAAGAAGAGTGAAGAGACTCAGTGATGTTACACAGATAAGCCCACATCCCCAACCACCCAGAAGCTGTACCATCCAAGGACGTGAGTGAAAGGAACCTGGAGATAGAAAGGCCCCTGGTTGCAAGAGTCACTGAAACAAATAAATATATTAGTAATTTTGGAGAAAGGAGACTGTTCCAGAGCCTTGTTAGGGAAAGGGCCATGAAGGTTTGGAGCAATGGGAGTGAATACTGTTAAGGGCCCTGAGAAGTGAAAAATGTCTAAGCAGGACCATGACACCGTCATTGTCACGTGGCGGTGAGGCTGAGTTGGTAAGGAGCTTCCCACACAGCCCGAGCCAGTGTCGGGGACACAAGGAGGTGGCACAGAAGCAGAGGTTCATGTTCCCAACTCTTTTCTTTAAGTCCTGAGTAGGAGCATGGAGGGGTCAGTAGTGGCCGATGCTATCGTGGCCCAAACTGAACAACCAAGGTTAAGACACATGGGCCCAAGAGGAGGTGACCAGGAAGGAGGAGAGAGCCAGGACCTCGCCTTTGAGGTGAAGTTCTCCTTCACCCCGGGGTCTCTTCTCAGCAGGACTCCTGCCTTCCTGCCTGTCTCATGCACCTGGCACTGACGTTTTGATGTTTCTGGTGGTCAGTAGCACGAGGGTGTATCTCTGTAGTCAGATTAAGGAGACCAGGTTCCCTCCTCTGCCACTGTCTTGGATGCCTCAGTGCCTGGTACCGATGTGGTTGCTGTGCAAGTCTTACATCTGAAAATAGGCTTGCTCTGCATTCAAGTCACATACATAGAAATCACCAATCTCTCCTGACATCATTTGGTCATAACCAACAGCTCTACATTTTCACACCTGACATCTGAAACCACAGCACGTCTCTCTTGGGATCGAATACAATTGTGGCATTTTCTTTACTTTTTCTTCTTTTCTCAATGTTCAAACAATGCTACAGTTGTTTGAATAAACACTAGTTATTGATGATGCAGGTGGCCCAGCTCCATTCCTTCTGTGTGCCTTAATTAGCCTCCTTCCTGGGTCATCTTGTTGGCCTCCTGCTGCGTGTTCCTGCATGCTGGGCCATATGGGTGATCTGAGATGGCTCTGCGTTTCCTTACTGGACTCTGCAAAGATTATTGCTTTTTAAACGTTTTTTGGGCTCCATGGAATTACTTTGTTCTTGCTGCTCTCTGAAATAAATCCATAATCATGCCTGTTCCATTATCCTCTGATTTAAAAACTTAAGTGCATAATCTAGAGCCAAGAGGAAGTGGGAAAAGGAATTAGTTTCTTTCTCCATTTTTTAAACTAAAAATTTAGCAGGAAGCCAACCAAGAGAAAATTGTAGTGGGTCTTCAATTTCAGCTGTTAGGTAGGAAACAGACTGGAAGATGGACTGGAATAGATTTTAATCTGTGTTTTGCTATTGCCTAGCCAAATGACCTTGAAGTAGTCATCTCAACTTTCGTGGTCCCTGTTTTTTCATCTATAAAATGAAAAGATTACATTAAATGGACCAATTCAGAGGCCCTTGCTGGCTCTAACATTCTAGGGAGACATAGTACACAAACCCCAAAGGCTTACAGAAGAATGGCACTGTTCTAGTCCAGTGGGGGATTTGAACATGACTAATATAAAGATCATTAGAAGCTGGAATAATCACGAGGTGACGCCCTTCATTTTCCCCTATGTAAAGGAATCTCACACATGGGGTTCCTGTGTGCAAAGCTATTGCACGAGGCAAGTAAAAGAGAAAACAGCAGGAGAGACAAAAAAAAAAAAGTACTTATATAGTAAGCATAGAGTACTGCTAAGTACTTTGTACAAATTATCTTGTAATTTTCACAACTCTGTATGGGAGACATTATAATCCCTTCTTGATAGACAAGAAAACTGAGGCCTAGGAAGGTTAAGTAAAGGGTATGTAAATTGCCTAAGATTACAAGTCACACTAAAAGTAAGTTGTATATCTCAGATTCAAATCCAGGTCTTTCTGATTCCAAAGTTTCTACTCCAAAACTCTGTTTAGAGTGAAACAAAACATTACAAAAAACAAGAACAAACTTCACTTCCCCCAGTTGGATTTCCTGCAAACGTTAATGCAAGTGATTCTATAAAGGATTCTGAGTGATAGGCGTGAGGAGAGAAACGGCACCTCATTTCTGCAGTAGGGGAGATTCCTGGAGCAGATGGTCTCTTAACAGCATTTTTCAAGTCCCCATCATTATTGCTGAAGGAGGTATCTTTAGAGTGGGACCATATCATCACCATCATCTTCATCACACATGAAGTAGGGTGTATGAGCATAGTCCCCTCCCCCCATTCTGTGAACCATTCTGTGAAAATTGCCCTCTTTTGGTTGGGCAAATGCAGATCAACTGACCTTCAGCCTGTGATGAGGAGTTGTCAGTGAATGATGGAGAGATTGACAGCAGGTGGCAGAGTCTGGAAAAAGGCACGTTCTGCAACCTGCCTGCTGTACCTGTGTGAAAGGCAGAGATCCCCTGGCTCCCAGCAAGTTCACCAGGAAGTGCCCTCTAGCTGGCCCTGACTTCTGACTCCTCCACAGGGTCTGGCTTGACTGGAGAGTACATGATGTGGTCTGGTCTGGGCAGGCCGTGCAGGAAAAGCTCTACGTCCCCAGAGATGTGGAGACTTTGGGGACCGCCCCATGCTTTCTACGTAGCAGCTAGCTTTAGTATATTACTCTTCAGGGAGCATCAGAATCCCCTGGAGGACTTGTGAAACACTCAATGTTGCCCTACTCCCCGAGTTTCTTAGTAGTTCTGGGGTGGGGCCCATACTTCACATTTCTAACAAGTTCTCAGGCGATGTTGAACCACTGGTGTGCTAAGTAGAGGACTCCCTGGCCCACCTGGTGTGGGGAGAGGTGCAGGAAGTTTCATGCAGGCTTGTGTGAAGAGAATTGGAGGCACCTGCTTCTGTCCACAGAGTAGCTCTGGCTGAACAGGAAAAAATCATGATCATGTCAGGCATTGTCACATGAGAGCATCACTGCCGCTGCCTGGTCCTTCCTGGGACAGAGTGACTCTGCTGTGTGCCCCAGCATGGCCCCGAGTCCCTCGCCTTCATTCTTAACCCATCTCCTACCTGCCATCTAAACCACTGGAGGAAGTTGAGAGTGATCAAGTTGGTTGTTGACTAGTGTTAACTAGTCACTGACGCTTAACTAGTAGAGTATATATGTGTGCACTTTGAGATGTTTCCGCCGGGCTGGTCCTCTCTGTTGTGGGCTGTAGTTGTAGAAACCATAGATTTCTCACATCAGGGAGAATATGTGGAGGCACTTTACATAGACCTTGAGAACCAGAAGAAAACCAGGGACAATCTGCTCTAGCATCTGACTGCCTAGGGCTGGGGTGCTGGGCCGTATGGGGAACGATGCATGACTTCGGTCTCAGGAATATCGTGTTCTTCTGAATTAGTTGAGAATGTTTGATCTCGAGTAACAGGAAACCAACTGAGCTATGGTAAAATGGAGATGGGAGTTTATCAGAAAGATGGGGGAAGGGAAGCTCCAAGAGGCAAAGGAAAGCAGCTGAGCCTCAGGAAGGAGCTGGAACTAGAAGAGGGCAAAGTGTCAGGAATCCAGGGAAGCCTTTCCGTGCCTCTCACACACCTACTTTGTTCTGTTCACCTGCTTCGTTTGTCTGTGTCTGCAGACTGGCTCTCTTTGCAGCTAGTGGCAAGGCGGAAAGGAGTGTGCTGCAGCTGTCTGGGTCCCATTCAGAGGGGGAACTTCTAACCTCCATCCCATGGATAGGGTTCCCATGGGTCCAGCTTGGGTAATAGACTGTGTTAATTATATTACTGGTCCCAGTTCTTTGCTACCCTTTCAAAGAATTAAATATCCACAATCTTTGCATGGCCTCTTGGTGGACAGATGGCAGTGAGGAAACTGTTGTAGGATGTTGGGAGAATGGCAACTCATGTTATGTACTGGCAAACATTTTATAAAACTGTTGCCCGTGGCATCTGGAAAACAGAAAGTGTTTTTAATGAACTTGAGCATCAGGTTGGTCAGTTTTAAAGCTGAATTTGAAAGTATGATTTGGTTGCTACCCACTACATTTGATAAAGTAGTGCAAGAAAGAGATTAGCTCCAGGGAAGAAGGTTTACAGTTTCAGAGGGATATAGGGATCCCAGAGATTCTGGGACTTTCAGGGTTGGGAAAAGGAAACTGCTTCTGTTTCAAAGGTGTGGTCATTAAACTACAACCTTAGGACTGAAGCCAAATTCAGAGCACTCAGCACTGCCACTAAGACACATTTGAAGAGCACATAAAATCATGGCCTTTGTTAATGCTTCTGAAAAGACAGGCATTACTGAGTAGACCCTGTAGCTAGACAGAAGCATTGTGAGAAATATTAGGGATATGGTCCCACCTAAGCCCCATGGTGCGGATGCTAATGGTGCCCTGCACAGATTCCCTGGACCGGGCCGATGCCCTCATGCCCCAGCTGCTGCAGGTGCTGGCTGCTGACGGCTTATACCTGTACTCTCCTCCACATGCTGCACATAGCCCACTAGACCTGTCCTGACCTCCCTTCAGCCTAATGTCCCTTTATCCAGTGGCCTTTCCACAAATAATTCCCAATGATTTCAAACTTAGGTTAAGAAGGCAGAGTTTTAAATGGAAACCTAAAGCAGCTCTAGAAATTACATGGTCAGTGAAGTGTGGAAAGGTGGCTCCTCTTTACATATTTATTGAATATATGAAATCCCAGAAAGATAGTTCTATAGCATTTAAGCAAATTTACTCTGTGTGATAAAAATAATACTCGAGGTGCTGGCATCATCCTTTCCTCCATTTTCCCTGGTATTTTTGCTGAAGTTTGAATGAGAATAGGAGAAAGTGCCGAATATTACATTATACAGAAAACTTATCAGAAAGCCAGCTCACAAAACCTTGGTGACTATAACAAAAGGCCGCTGATAAGAATAGGAAGAAAGGAGAGTCATTACTGCCCAAAATGTCTTGACAAGTGAATGTGGCTGACCTTCTGATGCAGAGCTCTGAAAATTGTAAAAGGGGATGCAGCCTCCCGAAAAAATGTGTGGCTCTATTCAATCTACAGCAGTGGCTCTTTTTCGTTCTGATTGTGCCACAGGCTCTGTGGCTCTATCACCACTTTTCTCCCAGTGGCAATTGATGTGGAGAAAGGCCATGGCTCCCAGGAGCCCCCTGAGCACAGGCTGTCCAGGGTCTTCTCAAATTGGTTCCCAGTAGCCTTGCTCTCCAGCCTATCTCATGACTCTCCCCCACCCGGGTACCATCTTCTCTCCTGTCTTAGCCATCGGAGTGCACTGTATGGCCATGAGTGCACTATACTATGCCACTCACTCATCTTCTCTGTGGTCCAATCATTCTTCAATTCCAAAGATACCTAATTTAATCTTTTTAATGGAGCAAAGTGATCCCTCTTGTGAGTTCTCTTGAAACGTTGCGTACACAATATAGCTGTTTTGATGGCTTTGCATTGCATATAGGATAAAATCCAAAATCCCTTCCTGACTTGCAATGTCCTGAATAATCTACTTTGGCTTCCTTCTTTTTCATGCATCATTTCATGATTTGCTCCCATGTCTCATGAAGCTCTAGCTACACTGGCCTCTTTCTATTTCTCTAAAGCACAGAAGCTCCAGGGCCTTCATCTATCCCATTCTCTCAACCCAGAACAGGTTTATTCCTAGTCTTCATTTGTTTAATTTCTATTCATCCTTCTAATAGCTGAACGACACTCAGATGCAGCCTTGCACAGTAGTTAGTAGTGTGTGCTTATGGGCAAAATGCCTGGATTTTTATCTGACTTCTACCACTTACAGTGTTTGATCTTGGGCAATTTGCTTAATCTCCTTAGGCTTTAGTTTCTGATCTATATAATGGGAATAACAATGGTAAGTAAGTACCTCAGAGAGTTAAATGGCTTAAACAGATAACTCAGTGGGATCTGGGGAAATGGCAGTGGTGGCATAATTTTTTAATTTCTCCAAGTACCATTATAAAATTAAACAGAGCAATTAGGTAGAAAAAAAATCCCAAGCCCTCCAAAATCTATGGTCCACATTTACAACAAACTTAATTGACAAGGTACCCTCATGAACCCTAAATATGAGTAAGTGGTGACAAACCATCAACACTGCAAGACCTGAATTATATCAACAACTGTGCTGGAGAAAGCACAGGAAAGCAATGAGGCATCTAATGTGTGTCACAGTGCCCCAGACAAGTGCGTAGGTGTTCACTGGAAACCTCAGAGGGCAAACTTGAGAATTGCTAAACTGGGAGGAGATTTGCAGACTCCGCCAGTGGTGTGTGCAAATGGTCAGATCTGAAGAGGCCTGACAAAACTACTTACCCAGACAAAACTCCCATCTAAGACAAAGCCCCACAGTGAGTAGAAACTGCTGTTCAAAGTGGGTGTCAATAGAGGCAAAGAAAAAACAAAATCTGCATGAAAGTAGGGGAGGAGACCAGAGCTAGGATTAAGGAAGACAGCATATCATGAACACTTCACAAAAACAGCAGAAGAGGGAGCTCTAGAACTATGAATTTAGGAAAATAACCAAATCTCATATAAAAAATGAACAACAAAAATATTGATATCAAATTCTATAAAAATATGTTAAAAATAAAAAAGGAATAAGGAGCACAATAACATTCCAACAAACAATTAAAGCGTGCCAGAAGGAACATGTTTACAAAGCTGATGGGAACATATTCTCAAGTATAGAGAGAAGATGGGAAGTATCCCCCGCCAGTGTGGAGATGCATCTGCTAGAGAAGGCATTCTGTGGAGTAGATCGCAAAGGAAGTTGTGAGTCTTTTCTCATCCTCTCCCTTATGCAGAAGCAGGAAGAGCCAGCTGTGTGCCAGGTCGGCCAGAGGTTTAGTTCCAAGGAGCTAACTGGAGCAGTGATCACCATCCAAGAGAATCCAGAGCGAGAGGCATGATCTTACATGGATGATGGAGCCAAGAATCTAGACTAGAGCAAAGAGTGTAAGAGCCCAGCAGAGTTCACCCGGGTCAGAAATGCAGAGGTACAACAGCAAACAGGAAGTGATTTGGGAAGGTGTTCACAAATGATTTTGAAGCCTTTTTAATCCCCATTTAATGGTCAACTATGGGCAGCCCACAGACACATAGGCTGGTTTAAAGTTACAGAGTATACAACATCTATGGATGGATTGGTGCCTAAAAAGCAGGGGAGGTTATTTTGGAGCAGAGTAAGACCACTGGCCTAGCAAAGGCTTGGGGTTAGGGATGTGTAAGCCAGCCTAACTAGGTGCATCTGCAGAAGAGATCTCTGCCTCCTTAAATCCCCTCTGAGCACCATCTCCTACCCTTCCATCTCATGCGCTCTAGGTCTCCCACTTTAGCAATCACATGGCCCATTGCGACTTTCAATCCTCTGCCCTGTTACTTTCCTCCTATTCTCCCTGCTCTCTGGTCCTTCTTTCCCTTCTCTTTCAGTGAGTTTCTATGGTTCTTTATGTTCACTCCCTGGTAAACATCACTGATGTCAGCCCCTGCCTCCATGGCACCCAAGTAGCAACCCTGACTCTGGCAAACCTCTCTATAGGTCAATAACTGCCCAATATCATTTTTAAGATTTTTAAGCTCTGACCTTTCCTAGCAATTCCATCGGCTTTCTTGACATTTCTACTTGGATGTTTAAAAGACATCTCAAATCTAACTTAACACAACATCATTGACTCTCTCCCCGCACCTACTCCTTCCAATATTCTTAATGTCAATAAACAACGCTGCACTTACTAGTCAAGCCAAAAACTAGTTCTTTTCTTCCCCTCCAATGCCACATTTAATCTATCAGTGTATAGTGAGGAATCTATGCTGAATCCATTTACCCCTCTGCACCTCCACCAAACATCCCTAGTACAACAGCAGCCTTCCAGCTGCTTCTAAAGTTGTCCTCTACCTCAATCCATTTGAACAGAGTAGTTGGAGTAATCATTTAAAGTGTAGATCAACACAGATCATGTCACTCCATGGCTTAAAACCCTTTTGATCATGCTTGGAATACAATCCTGAAGGAAGCTTTCATGGGCCTGAACAATCTGGCCAGTTTTCCTCTCTGGCCTATTTATCCTTCCTTCCCATTATACCTGGCCACACCGGTCCTCTTTAGGTGGGTGGAAACTGTCAAGTGTGTTCTGACCTGAGGGTTCTGTAAAGGGACAAGACGAATGACTTTCTGGCAAAGGGAGATTGTGTGTGGTGCTCTAGGAGGGAGACCTGACTTTGTCTGGGGAGGCAGGAAGGCTGAGATGTGACGGCTAAGCTGCATGGGTAACTATGTGTAGAGCTGCAGGAAGAAAGTTCTAGATAGAAGAGCATGGAAAAAGGCCCGTGTCTGATGGGATGGTGGTGTGTTTGAGGGGGAAGATGAGTGCCCCAAATAGTAGGATATAAGTTGGAGATCTGAGCAGAGGCCAGATCCTTTAGGGTCTTAAAGGCCACATCAAGGGTGATTTCACTGGAGTCCAGTTCACTCATAAGACTGTCTATTAAGTTCCACTCTTAACAATTCATTCTTGGGGCTTGATCCCAATTAAAATGTGAAAACACACAAGGGAGGAAGTTCCACTTATATCTTGGTGTAAATGATGTCTCTATGAGCAGGTTGCATTGGGGTGGATGGTCTGAGAGCTGAGTTCTCTTATAGAGCCTGAGTGAAGAAACAACACTCGGTGCTGGGGTCATAGTCCCTAGGCCATAGCCCTCAGGCAAGCCTCAGTGGGAGCAGGGAGCAAAATATTGCCAATCATCCCTATTGGCAAGCCTTCCCCTTCTCCAGAGGGCAGGGACTCACACATGGCACCTGCGGGTCAGGAAGTGGCGGCCCCAGAGCTGCCTCTATGTGCTCAGGAGAACCAGTGGGTGCTCAGGCCAGTGTGACACAGAACGTCTGGGCTTTTCTATTTTCATAACTTGCGGGAGACAGGTTACAGGTTTCTCTTAGAGCTCCTGAGCGTTTGAAAATGAGGATGACATTAGATTTGGGCTAAGTCAGCTGGACTGCTGAGCAACTGCAGGCACATTATGATTCTGGGTTTCAACCTCCTCTCTTTCCCTTTGCTTCTTTGATTAGTAGACACTTACCTCTTTTTTCTTCTTTGGTTGCTTCTGTCCTTCACCTGCTCTCCTGCCTTCCCTTCACTCTCTATCCTGCCCTTTCCTCTTATTCTGCAAGTAGAATAGCCAAGCAGTTGCTCTTTGTATGTCTCGATGTCCCCGGCGTGGCTACCAGCCTTCACTCACCAAATCTTATTTTACGCTTGCTTCTCCATCACCTGCAGGAATAGCTGGAAGCTTCTCCCTTTAAGCCAGACCCTGATGAAGTATGGACTGCTCTTCCCTTCCTGTTTCCCCCTATGTGAATCTATTTTCCCAAACCCAGCTCCTTTACAGGTCTGAGAACTTCTGAGACAATGACAAAATTCCTGTCTGTGCCCTGTGAAATGGCAGAGAGAGTCTGTCCCAGGGGCCCTTGGCCCAGACCCTCTAGTCCAGCGAGATGGGCTGGCAGGAGGCCGACAGCTCACTTTAATGGGCAGCATGTATTTTCTAGTGATTGATCACTTCCTCCGTACATTATGGATGTGCATCTCTGCCGAGGCCAATGAGATATCGAGAAGCCATTTAAGCAGCAAATCTCCTCTCTCAACATTCTCTGGGCAGTACTGACATTGCTCGTCACAGAGAAATACAACGCTACCCTTTGCAGGGATGACACTCTCCTAAAAAGCCAATTTTCACTTGTTAAAGTCTCAGCGGGGAAGCCTTGGGGGGTGGGGTGGCGGTGTGCGTGGGAGGATGCGCAACTTCAGTCCAGGCAACCTCGCTTTCCTCAGCTCTCATTTAGCAGGTAGGCCTGGCTGGGATCAGAGCAGGCTTGAATTTGAATGAATTGCATGAATTGAAATGCATGGCTTTTGTTGCTATTAATTTTTGGCAAAAGGATATTTATTTGTGGGCTGATTCAGGAGGGATGGAAGAGAGAGAGAGTGTAGCTGGTAGAGGGAAAGGAAAGCCCCCGTGCCCCCACCCAAACCCTTGGTCTAGTTTTGGTCCCCTAGGAGAGAGGGTCGGGGCGACAGTGAGAAACCTGTTGTAATGGGGCTCTGGGAGGTTCCAGGCTCAAGCGGTTTCCCCTTGGGACCTAGGAGAACAAATGCTGCGTGGAATTGAGGAGGGACCATTTCCCCCCTTTCTGTAGGGGAGCCCCACCAGCACCTCCAGTACTGGCATCTTAGGGAATGATGTCTTAGGCACAGACTCTGGAGTTTTCATGAGCATGGGACACTCGAAGAGAACGTGCTAGTCGACAGCCCAGGGTACATTCAGTCTCATTGCTCTGCACCCAGTGCAGCATTGAGGGCTTTGTCGTGATCGGCAGCTGCTGAGACCCTAGAGGCCAAGACACCAGAGGTCTGAGTCCAGAATCTGCTGCTTCTCTTAATCTCATGGGTGATTTTGGGAAATCCCTCCTTTCTGTGTTTCTAATTTCTTATTGCTAAAAATGACACATCTGGGGCTAAGGGCTTTCTTAGGTTCCTTCCAAATCTAGTATTTAATGTCATTCTCATAAACCACAGGGATTATGTTAAAATGTTAAGATCATGATTTCAGATTAGGCCAGGCCCTTGCTTAAAACTTCTCTACTGCTTCCCACTGCACATGGGTAAGGCAGACACCTCCATGCTCTACAAGTCCTCACAATCTTGGCCTAGCATGGCCCCTGGCCGCCCCTCCAGCCAGCTGTCCCCGAGGTCCCCATGCTCAAGTTCCTTTTGTATGTCACGTTCATTCTTATCTCAAGGCCTTTGCACCTGCCAATCCCTCAGCCTGGAAGGAACTTCCCAGGATCTTCACAAAGATGGATTCTCATCATATAGCCTCATGATGCCACCTTCTCAGAGACCCTCCCTTGCACAGCACCCAGACGTTCTCTACCCCATTTCTTTACTTTATCATCCTCATAGCCTTTATGACTATCTGCAGTAAACTCAGCATTAATTTTATACTGATTTATTTGGTCTATCATTAGAGGGTCAATTCTACGAGAGCAGGACCCTTGTTTGTCTCACTCACTACTGTGCTCCCAGTGTCTGGCTTGTATCAGGTGGATGTAAACCTTTATTGATGGGGGCAGCACAAATGTTTCACCAGCAGTAGAACCTGCAAAGTCTAAAGTCTTCGATTAGATCTTGAAAAGGGAGCCTTTTTGAACTTGGATCAGCTTTAGGAACATTATTTATTTTTTCTTAGTCTGAGTTCTAAGATTGGAAAGTGGTTCCCCCAACCTCATTTCCAGCTAAAACTGAATAAGAATCAACTTAATACTCAGTTAGAAAAAGGGGAAGGGATGTAACATGTATTGCATACCTATTATATGCCAGGCATTGTGCTAGGCACTTTAGTATGCAAATTTATTTACTTCATATTTACTTTACTCTATGATACAGGTCCTATCACCCCAAGATTTCAGATGAGGAAACTGAAACTCACCAGCATTCAGTCACTGTGGTTGCACTTCTAGAAATTGTCAGGTTGGAGTTTAAAGTTAGAAAGACGCAGGTACAATGTTCATGTTAATTCCTCTCCACCTTACTGTCTCTATATTGGGTGTTCCTAAGACTATTCTCAGGTTTTATGACTCACTAGAAGGACTCAAAGAACGAAGAAAAGCTGTTTTACTCGTGGTTATAGTTTACTGCAGGAAAGTTTACAGTTTAAAGTCAGCAAAGGCAAAAGGTGCATAGGGCCTAGTCCAGGAGAAACGAGGCACAAGCTTCCAGTGGAGTTGCGTGGACAACACTTAATTTTCTCAGCAATAATATGTCACAACATGTACAAAGTTTTGCTAACTATGGAAGCTTACCAAAGCCTTGGTGTCTAGGATTTTTTCTGGGGGTCAGCTGCATAGGCATGCAGAGCCTCCACTACTCAGTCTCCAGTCAAGAATGGGCAAAAAATTGGAGTAAGGATGAATCGGTCTGGAAAGTGAAAGACATTTATACATAGGCACCACTTGAGGAGGCCAGGCGTGGGCATTGGCCTGACATGGGTATGAGACCCAGTGTGAAGGGCTTGTCTTGAACTCCATGAGCCATGACATGGAGATAGAAAGCTCCAAAAGTGGAAGTAGGGGAAGCTGAAGTTGGCTTTTGGTCTTACACATATTTTTCTGGTGTCACCCAAGTGTGGGGTGAAAAGTACGTTGGGAAGAGCACATGATTTCATTAAGAACAACACCTCTGGCTGTCATAATTATATTTATTTGTCTGAACAGCAACCAACATTGGTTATTACTGTGTATGGAGAAGGACATCTGTCATAGCATGGCATGAACAGTGAATCTGACCATTAATAATTTTCAAGCCATTTATAATAACATTGTTAATGTATTGGCCCCATTTAGTTGCAGGAAACCTAGATATAATATGTTGCTCCCTAGATTTCTGTTGCCATTTTGTGTTAATTAACAGAAACTTACTACAAAGCCTAAGATGAAGTATTATTCTAAGTTTGCTTGTATGAATTTAAATAGAAACAAGCTACAGTCCATATTGTACATTTTGTAAAACTTTACTAAGACAGGAAAGGGGCATTGTCTTGATGGTAGGAAGTTGGATTTGCTTTGTTGAATGGGAACTATGCTTCTCTTTACTGGGAAGACTTTTCAGTCTCAAGTGGCAAACCGTTTAGTCATTGAATATTTTTAGAGAACCAGATGGGTGCTCAGAGATTTGAGTGGGAGAAGACTGTATTGATTGCTTATTTTGAGATTATAAAGGTAGCTAAGGCAAAAAAGTGTCCTTCATTCAACATAACACCAACATATTTTTCTCAAACCCATTAACATGCCCATTTTACTGAATTATTGGGCAGGAATAATGATTTCCCATGACAATATATAGGCTGACCCATGGGAATCTTCCCAGAAAATTTATAAACTGTATTTCTGTGTTTATGAGCTAACATGCTCTGAGTAGAGGTTGGATTTATTTTTCCTTGCTTCTTTTGGGCATGTCAATTAACCATAAGCTGGCATCCCATTTAATGGGCATAAATACTTCAGCTGCCCAATTTCATAGATGGGGATGGTAGAGGTATGTGGCATTTTCTGATTTTTCAATAGGTGACACTGGAAACTCATTTATTTTTTGTAGTGAAAATTCAGTGGTTATACCCATTATATTATTTGTTTGGGTTTTGTTCATTAGTGAGCTTTGGCCTCTTTTGCTCTCTCTTCTGTGAGCTTTGACATAGCCTCATTAGCAAGTTGGGAGACACACAGCACCATACAGGGTGAGATTTTCAAGGGTCCTGGAAGTCTCAACGTCTTCATTTTACAGGCTTAAAAATTCTATCTCAGGGTTATCTAAGGAAGGGATTGGCAAACTATTGTGCTCAGGCCAAATCCAGCCTTTTTGTAAATAAAGTTTAATGGAACACATATATCCGTTTATGTATTGCCTATGGCCACTTTCACACTACAATAGCAGAACTGGGTAGCTGTGCAGTTGCACAGTTGTGACAAAAACCAGATTTGGCCCTCAAAGGGATAGATGAGGTACTAACCTCCACTAATAAGGATACTGAACTTGCATTTGAAGTGTGCACCAGATAGGAGTAGTATCAAAGTGGGAAATATTCAGATGTATTCGTTGAAAAGCATGTATTTGAACTGATTGTTTTGCATGGAGGACAAAAAAGGCCCCCAGACTCCTGAGTCCCTCACAAAATGGCTGCTTGTTCCAAGCACAATGAGATGGTCATGTGAGCCTGTTTCTGAAGAAAATTTCTTGTCTACTCTACCGACAATAGGAGGACCACCCCAAGGGCTACCTGAATCTAGTGACCACTGACTTCTCCCCTAATCGACATCATCTGCTTGGTTGAGGACTGCACTACCCAAGCAAAGTTCATACCACCCCTGTCTTCTCACTTCCTCTCCCTGTTCTGTGTGGGTCTTGGAGTTGGGACTGGGTGGCAGTCATTTGTAATGTATATTTATTTCAAACAAGTTTGGTGTATTTTGGATGCATCCAGTTCCATCAGAGCAATTAGTTATTTTTCTTTTAAGTCAGGAAAGGAGAAAAACTATTAGTGGCTTTGTAAAAGGATTTTAAAGTCTCCTGCTGCCAAATTCTAGAAGTCCATCATTTCAAGGGCATTTGTTTAGACTCTAGTGATACAAAACGTGACACCATGCCTCTATAAAGTTTGCAGCCTAGTTAGTAAAATAGGACACAAACAGGAAAAGTATAAATAATAGAATTTGAGAGCTGTCAGAGTGCAGAAAGAGAAAGGTGACTAAAGGGTTCAGAAAATTAGAGAGGGCACCTATGTGAATATTTTGACCCAGCCAGGCTGGGCTCCCTGTGTGCCTGACTTCTTTCCACAGACTACATTTCACTCATGTGCTCTCCTTGCCTTGAAAATTTTCTCTCCACTCCTCTTCATCTGGCCAAATCCTTCCCATCTTTCATACCCCACCTCCCAACTGAAGCCTTCTCCATTGTGCTGAACAATGCTGGTCTAGCAGAACTTCTGTTCTGTACCTGCACTTCAGGTGAATCACATTCTGTCACTGCTTCAAGTATTCAAACATCTGCTATAAGCTACATGAGGAGAGGCCATGACTTTAATTTTTTTCCTCTGCTTCTCAGAAATAGTTCATTTCAAACATTCATTAATCATAAAATCAGTGTTCAGTATATAAGTTGATCAAAATTGCAGAACAGGAAACATGTTGTCAGGGTATTTTCAGACTCAGTCTGGAAAGAGAAGGGAGCATTGAAGAGAACAGCCAAAAAGGTCTCTGTCCCATCTACTAGAGCGATCTGCCCATCTCCCCTCAGTGACCCTCGGGATGAACCCTTTTCATTTCCCTTATCAAGTCAACCTCCCCTCTCTGGCCCAGTCCTGATTTCAGACAAAAGATGTCCGAACCTAGTAGTTTGATTTCAGATCTGCCCGGATTGGATGACCAGACCTCACACTTGTGTCCACTCTCTCTGCACGTCTCCAGTTCATACTCCTTGAAGTCCGTCAGTTTCTCTCTGATCACTCCAATCCTCACCCTCACAGAGGTCAGCTTCCCTCTTCTTTCACCACTGGCCTTCACTGTGTTCTTTCTTTCTCTATGTCCTCATCTCTATTATTCAGCTGCACAACCTTGAAAGTGGACCCATTCTCTGTGGACCCTATTTTTTCCTCTCTGTTTTTCATGTCTGTGTGTTCTTATCTATTCTCTATTAGTCTTCTTGCACAGGTAAATGAGATTTCTCTACACAGGAGATATGCAGACACCACTCCAAATAAAGCCAGGATGTCAATAAGGAAATAGTCCTAGGGATAAAGAATTAATTCATCACCATGGGCTCTAGATGAGTATGACTCTTTACTAGGAAAAGAGATCAATCAGAATCTTGAAGGAGATGTTCCCAGAATTTATTATACAAAGCAAGTGAATCCCATCAGCTCAAAGGGGTGGGCTGTAGTGGATGCTGTGTGCTCTGCCTGTACCTGCCCCCTTGAGATGGAGACATTCGTCCTCCCAGTTGCTGGCGTTGGCAGCTGACGGCTCTCAGCTGAGTCACTGTCTGGCAAGTGCCCTTAGCTGAACAGGGCTGCTTCACCCACGTTCACACTCCCTCCATGTGGGAATCAGCTGAGGACTTTATGGTGATCCTGTCACAGTTCAGTTCCTCCTTCTTCATAATTCTTTTTTTAAAAATTTCAGAATATTAAGGGGGTATGAATGTTTTTGTTACATGAATATTTTGTATAATGCTTAAGCTGGGGCTTTTCGTGTGTCCATTACCAGAATTATGTTCATTGTACACAATAGGTAAGTGTTTACCCTACATCTCTTCTCCCACCCTTCCCCCTTCTTGGTTTCTCATATCCTTTATATTACTTTGTGCCCGTGTGTACCCATTGTTTAGCTCCCACTTATGAATGAGAACATATGGTGTTTGGTTTTCAATTCCTGAGATACTTCGCTTAGGATAATGGTCTCCAGTTCCATCCAAGTTGCTGGAAATGACATTATTTCATTCCTTTTTATGGCTGAGTAGTACTCCATGGTATATATACACACCACATTTTCTTTACTCGTGAATTGATGGGCACTTAGGTTGGTTCCACATTTTTGCAATTGTGAATTGTGCCGCAATAGACATTTGAGTGCAGGTGTTTTTTTGGATAAAATGGCTTCTTTTCCTTTGGGTAGATACCCAGCAGTGGAATTGCTGGATCGAATGGTAGGTCTGCATTTATTCTTTAAGGAATCTCCATAGAGGTTTCCTTTTCCATAGAGGTTGTACTAATTTGCCATCCCACCTACAGTTATAAGCATTCCTATCTCTCTGCATCCATACCAGCATCTATTGTTTTTTGATTTTTTAACAGTGGGCATTCTGATAGGGGTAAGGTGGTATCTTATTGTGGTTTTAATTTGCATTTCCCTGATGACTAGTGATGTTGAGCATTTTTTTCATATGTTTCTTGGCCATTTCTCTATCTTCTTTTGAAAAACTTTTGTTCATGTCTTTTGCCTACTTTTGGTGGGGTTGTTTGTTTTTAATTTGTTGATTTGTTTGATTTCTTTGTAGCTTCTGGATATTAGTCCATTGTTGGATGTATAGTTTGTGAATATTTTCTCCCATTCTGTAGGTTGCCTATTCCCTCTGTTGATTATTTCCTTTGCTGTACAGAAGCTTTTCAATTTTATTAAGTCCATTAATTTATTTTTGTTGTTGCTATATTTGCCATTGGGGTCTTAGTCATAAATTCCTTGCCTAGCCCAGTGTCTAGAAGAGTTTTTCCTACATTTTCTTCTAGAATTTTTATGGCTTCATACCTTACATTTAAGTATTTTATCCATCTGGAATTAATTTTTGTATATATATAGAGACAGGGGTCCTGTTTCATTCTCCTGCATGTGGCTACCCAGTTTTCCCAGCACCGTTTGTTGAATAGGGCTCCCTTTCCCCAGTGCACATTGTTGTCTGCTTTGTTGAAGATCAGTTGATTATAGGTAGATGGTTTTATTTCTGGGTTCTCTATTCTGTCCATTGGTCTATGTCTCTACTTTTATACCAGTACCATGCTGTTTTGGTTACTATAGCCTTGTAGTATAATTTAAAGTCAGGTAATGTGATGCCTTCATCTTTGTTCTTTTTGCTTAGGATTGCTTTGGCTATTTGGGGTCTTTTTTGGTTCCAAATAAACCTTAGGATTATTTTTTCTAGGTTTTTGAAATAAGTTGTTGGTATTTTGATGGGAATTGAATTGAATCTGTAAGTCAGTGTGGGCAGTATGGACATTTTAATGATGTTGATTCTGCCAATCCATGAGCAAGGGATGTTTTTCCATTTGTTTGTGTTGTCTATGATTTCTTTCATCAGTGTTTCTTGTAGAGATTTTTCACCTCCTTGGTTAAGTATATTCCTAGGTTTTTTATTTTCTTTGTAGCTATTGTAAATGGTATTAAGTCCTTGATTTGACTCTCAGCTTGACTGTTATTAGTATTAATAGAAATGCTACTGATTTGTGTACATTGATTTTGTTACCTGAGACTTTGTTGAATTTATTGATCAATTCTAGGAGTCTTTTGGTGAAGTCTTTAGGGTTTTCTTGATACAAGATCATATCATCAGCAAACAAGGATAGTTTGACCTCTTCTTTCCTGATGTGTATGCCTTTTATTTCTTTCTCTTGCCTAATTTCTCTGACTAGCACTTCCAATAGTATGCCAAATAGAAGTGGTGACAGTGGCTACCCTTGTCTTGTTCCAGTTCTTAGGGGGAATGCTTTCAATTTTTCCCCATTCAGTATGATGTTGGCTGTGGGTTTGTCATATATGGTTTTTATAATTTTGAGGTATGTTCCTTCTGTGCCTAGTTTGTTGAGGGTTTTTTATCATGAAATGGTGCTGAATTTTATTGAATGCTTTTTCTGCATCTATTGAAATAATCATATGATCTTTGCTTTTGTTTCTGTTTATGTGGTGAATCATGTTTATTAATTTGCATATGTTAAACCATCCTTGCATCTTTGGGATGAAACCCACTTAATCGTGGTAAATTATCTTTTTGATGTGTTGTGATTTGGTTTGCTAGTATTTTGTTTTAAGATTTTTGCATCTATGTTCATAAGGGATATTGGTCTGTAGTTTTCTTTTTTTGTTATGTCCTTCCTTGGCTTTGGTATCAGGGTGGTACTGGCTTCATAGAATGAGTTAGGGAGGATTCCCTCCTTCTCAATGTTATGGAATTTTTTATGTAGGATAGGTACTGGTTCTTCTTTGTAGGTCTGGTAGAATTTGGCTGTGAATCCATCTGGTCCAAGGTTTTTTTTTTTGCTGGGAGATTTTTTATTACTGCTTCAATCTCACTGCTTTTTATTGGTCTGTTCAGGATTTCTATATCTTCCTGATTCAAACTTGGAAGGTTTGTGTTTCTAGGAATTTGTCCATTTCCTCTAGGTTTTCTAGTTTATCTGCATAGAGCTTTTTGTAGTATTTATGGATGATATTTTGAATTTCCACAGTATCAGTGGTAATGTTTCCTTTTTCATTTCTGATTGAGCTTATTTGAGTACTTTCTTTTTTATTTCTGGTTAATCTGGCTAGTGGTCTATCGATTTTATTTATCTTTTCAAAGAACAAACTTTTTGTTTCATCAATCCTTTGTATTTTTTTTTGTTTTCCATTACATTTAGTTCTGCTCTGAGCTTTGTTATTCCTTTTCTTCTGCTGGTTTGGGTTTAGTTTGCTCTTCCTTTTCTAGTTCCTTGAGATGTGACATTAGGTTGTTAATTTGTGATCTTTCTGCCCTTTTGATGTAGGCATTTAAGGCTATGAACTTTCCCCTTAGGACTGCTTTTTCTGTATTCCATAGATTGTGAAAGCATATGTCCCTTTTGTCATTCAGTTCAAGGCACCTTTAAAGTTCCATCTTAGCTTCTTCCTTGACCCAAGGATCATTCAGCAGCAGGTTGTTTAATTTCCATTTCTTTGTGTAGAATTCAGTGTTTCCCTTGGGATTTATTTCTAGTTTTTTTCCACTGTGGTCTGAGAAGATACAGGGTATGATTTTGATTTTTTTTTGAATTTTCTGAGACTTGTTTTGTGGCCTAAGATATGATCAATCTTGGAAAATGTCCCATGTGCTGATGAGAAGAATATATATTCAGTAGTTTTTGGGTAGAACGTTCTGTAAATGTCTGTTAGGTCCATTTGTTCTAGAGTCCTGTTTAAGTATCATGTTTCTTTATTCATTTTCTGCTTCAATGATCTGTCCAGTTCTGTTAGAGGGGTGTTGAAGTCCCTGGCTATTAAGGTACTGTTGTTTATTTCCTTGCTTAGATCTTGAGGAATTTGCTTTATGAATCTGGAGCTCCTGTGTTAGGTGCATATATATTTAGGATTGTTATGGCTTCTTGTTGAATCGCTCCCTTTACTGTTATATAATGACCATCTTTGTATTTTTTTCTTTACCATTGTTGATTTAAAGTCTATTTTATCTGATATGAGAATGGCTATACCTGCTCACTTTTGGTTTCCATTTACATGGCATACTTTTTTTCCATCACTTTACTTTGAGTCTGTGTGTACTTGTGGGTTAGATGCGTTTCCTGGAGACAGCAGATAGTTTGGTTGTGTTTTTTCATCCGTTTAGCCAGTCCATGTCTTTTAATTGGGGCACTCAGACCATTTATGTTGAGTGTTAGTATTGATAGGCAGGATGCAATTCTGTTCATCATATTGGATGATAACTTATTGTTTTGTTTTCCCTCTTGTGCTATTGTTTTATAAGAGCTGTGAGCTTTAACTTTTGGGTGTTTTTACACTGCTTGGCATCTGTTGTGTCATTGAATGTATAATGCACTTTTGAGCATTTCCTGCAGGGCAGGTCTAGTAGTGACAAATTCACTTAGTGTTTGCTTATCTGGAAAAGTCTTTATTTCTCTGTAATTTATGAAACTTAGTTTTGCAGGATACAAAATTCTTGGCTGGCACTTGTTCTGTTTAAGAAGACTCTAAATGGGGCCCCAATCCCTTCTGGTTTGTAAGGTTTCTGGTGATAAATTTGCTGTTAGCCTGATGGGTTTTCCTTTGTAGGTTAGTTGTTGCTTTCATCTTGCAGCTTGTAGAATTTTCTCCTTAATTTTGACTTTTTCCAGGTTGATCATTATGTGTCTTGGGGATGTCCTATTTGCTATGAATCTTCCCGGTGTTCAATGACCATCTTGTATCTGGATATCTGAATCTCTTACAATACCAGGGGAATTCTCCTCAATAATTTTATCGAAAAAGCCTTTTGCTTTTTCTTCTTCTCCCTCCAGGATACCTATAATTCATATATTGGCTTGTTTCACATAGTGCCGTATTTCTCTGAGTGATTGTTCATTCTTCTTTATTCTTTTTCCTGCATCTATGACTGACTGGGTTAATTTGAAAGCCTTGCCTTCAAGCTCTGAGATTCTTTCTTCTGCTTGGTCTAGTCTGTTGTTGAAGCTTTCTGCTGTATTTTGTAATTCCTTAAATGACTCTTACATTTCTTTATGTTCTGTTACATCCTTTCTTATGTTGTCTATCTCTTTAGTGAGTTTTTCATATTTTTCAATCAAATCCTAAAATACTTTTTTGGTTTCTTTCTTTTGGTTTTCAACTTTCTCTTCAATTCCATTCATCTTGTTTGCCATCCATATTCTGCATTCCATTTCTGACATTTTCAAAATTTCCTTTTTGTTGGGGTCCATTGCTATGGATCTATTGTGTTCCTTTGGTGGTGCTGAACTTGCTTGTTTTTTTATGTTGCCAGAATTCCTTTATGTACTCTGTTACTTCTTGATGAGACCTGCTTACTGCCCCCATAGCATTTTCTTATATTCTTAAAGGGAAATGTTCTTTCAATGTCCAACTTTTTTTTTCTTGGCTTCAGCTTGATGTTAATCTCACTTTTTACTTCTTATTCATGGTATTTTGTACAATGCCAAGTTTTCATGATTGCACAGTCCATATGACAGTCATCACCCTGATAATATGACTGCTCGTTTGTTGCAAAAATAAATTACACATATTGGTCATACTTTGGTTGTACATCTTTGCATAATGCCCAAGCACACTTGTTGTGAACTACTGTGGCTATGCATTGGTGCAAATTGGCTCTAATTGGCTTACTATATGAAATCCATGAAATAAAGAACAGGGCCTGGCAAATCACTAGCATTCAATAGATGCAGGCTGTTTTAAAAGTTATTAGTAGATAAAGCTTGGACTTGATGAGGGGTTCAAAATAGAGTGTGTGCCCTTGAATCACTTGGCATTAAAAAAATTACCTAGGCCCTAAATACAGAGTC
The DNA here is from genome assembly GCA_023783475.1 of Daubentonia madagascariensis. Taxonomy (NCBI): domain Eukaryota; kingdom Metazoa; phylum Chordata; class Mammalia; order Primates; family Daubentoniidae; genus Daubentonia; species Daubentonia madagascariensis. The sequence continues at coordinate 17,070,058 of JAKFHU010002573.1, read as the reverse complement.
TGATACAGGACATCATGGATATAGCCCTGACATTTGTATTTTGAAAGAAAGAATCTTCCTAAATGAGGCTACCACAAACGAATGGGTAAGAACAATTCAATTAGCAGAACCATACATTCCCTTATATTTCTGAGATGCTTTGATTATAAATGTGAGTGCGTATTGATTGTTCAGAGAAAACATTTATTCTCAACAGGGGTGATAACTGCATTCAAAGGGGCAAACATTAGTTCTTTTGGGAGGGAGGTGGTGAAAAAATCTTGCTCTTTTAATGTATAGATATACATATAGTACATAAATAGATATATGGTATATCTGTAATATTATGCTTTTATTGGCGGGGGGCAATTAGGAAAAAATGTCTAAAAGGGTTCCGTAGGGAGATGACAATGAAAAAAAGATTGAGAAACACTGTTGTAAAGAAGTGGGTTTGATCTTAGCCTTAAAGATACAAACTTCCTACTTGCCTTTCTGCTTGACTAACTCATGCTAATGGTACTCTTGAGTTATAAGTAGGAAAAACAGAGTTAGCTGGTAGTCAGTGACACAGGAAAAGAATCTTTAAGAAGTTTAAGGATGGCTGTGGGCTGTGAGTTAAAGTAGATCTTTCATTTTGAGAGTTGTTTGTTTTTTCTTTGTCTTGTTTGTTTTTCAAGTTTGACAATTCTTTCACTCCGTTGGCCTACCTGGCTGCTGTCTGAGTGTCCTAGAAAACAGCCCTGGACACAGGAGGCAATGAGATCTCATAACCAGTGAAAATGGTCTTTCCTCTGGGACCATAGATTAGAGTTTTCAGAAGTAAACTGCAGAGAGGTTGGGCATAAATGATGTGGGAAATGCACATTAATCAAGACTCTATTGCCTATTTCTCAAACAGCTTAGTGACAATGTAGTTGGAATTTTCTATTTCCGCCAAAGTCTTTCACACTAAGCATCTTGAACAAGACTTTATGGGCATCTCTCCCGTAGATTTATTGCATTGCCTGCAAGAACATCCACTTTTTAAAATGCTGGGCAAAGGGATCTTAGTCTGTGAAACAGGTGTGCCTGCTTGTCAAAGATCATGGCAAAGACAAAGAATCAAATATCAGGAGTGCTGTTCTCTGGAAACCCTTTCTGTAAGACTATGCTTCATGTCAGCATGTGAACTTGGAGTTTTCGCATGGCAAATATTCATTTTGGAAAGAATGGTTCCATCCTTCTCTTCTCACTCCTAAAATAAATACATACACAAACAGACACATCTTTAACTGAAATAAAAAGTAATGATCTAAAAATGCTTGCAAGTTACATGAGAAAAAATAGTTACTATCTCAATAGTAAGAGAAATTATTATAAATGTTCAAAAATATATACACATAAGTCACAAATTAAGAAATACCAAGACCCATAAAAATGTTCTAAATGTGATTCGTCACTAATAAATTAAGATATATAAATTTAAATATTAAAATGTATTCACCTATTCTGTTCCTCCAACAATTTTGTTTCTTAGAATAATACTCAAAAGAATTGAAAGTGGAAATCGAACAGGTATTTGTACACCCATTTTCATAGCAGCATTATTCACAATAGCCAAAAGGTAGAAGCAACCCAAGTGTCCACAGACAAATGAATGGATAAAAAAAGTGTGGTAGATACACATATTAGTAATAGAAAATTATTCAGTCTTAAAAAGGAAGGAAATTCTGACATATGCTATAATATGAATGAACCTTGCAGACATTATGCTAAATGAAATAAGCCAGTCACAAAAACACAAATACTGTATCATTCCACTTATATGAGGTACCTGGAGTAGTCAAATTCACAGAGATGGAAAATGGAATAGTGATTTCTAGGGACTGAGGGGAGGGAGAAGGGGGAGTTACTGCTTCATGCATACAGAGTTTCAGTTTGGAAAGATGAAAACTGTTCTGGAGATGAATGATGATGATGGTTGCACAAAATGTGAATGTCCTTAGTGCCACTGAACTATATACTTAAAAATAGTTGAGGTGGGAAATTTTATCTTATGTATATTTTACCACAACTAAAAAATGTATTCACTTATTATATTAGCAAAGTTTTTTTTTCTAATGATAACACACTGTGAATTCTCTAACATAGTTTTGATAGGACTATAAATTGGTCAATCTTTCAGGAAAGCAATTTGTTGATTTGTTTCAGTGGTCTTAAAATGTACATATTATTTGACCCAATTTCATCTTCTAGGAAATTATCATGGATATACTCAAAGACTATTCTATTAAGAAATACACTGAAGTATTGTTTGTAGTTTTTTAAAGTAAACAATCTGAAGTTTCCAAAACTGGTTAATAATGGCACATTCCTACTATGGTTTACTAAGCAATTATTAATACTATTTTTGTGAATATTTGAAGGTATGTGAAAAAGTTGCCAACATATGAGTTAGTAAAAAAATCTATATACTATTATGAAACTATAATAATCTTCATTTATTATGTTAAAAAGTAGCTGGTTAGCTACCTAGAAAAGATTTTACTATATGTCATTATATATTATTATCTATTGCTACATATACATATATAATGAACCAGAAAGATTTATAAAAGAATGTGCTTATCCTTTTGTGGCAGGATTATGATTCAGTATTATTTTCATCTGAATGCTTTTTTTCCCTGTAGGTTCTAAGCATTCTGCCCTAAATATTTATTACCTTGCTAATCATGATCAAGTAATGAGTTACTAAAAAATAAAAACATAATTCTTTCAGGCCATTTTTCTTATCCGCTGTTTCCCAATCTCTGTCTTTCATCAAGGTGAAAAACACAGTCAGAGTTTAGTTTGGGATAAACAGAGGCATTTGTGAGAGCTTTTAGAATGCTCTGGATCTAACAACGGCTATTCTTGGCAGAAGGGAAATGTGGCTTTTCTAAGGTTCCCATCTGAGAAATGAGATGGTTCAGGGGCGACTACTGCCTCAGGCACCGGAAACCTCCTCTCCCCCTTGTTCTACCAATGACTCAACAGGGACAGTATGCAAGTCACTTCATAGTTTGGGACCTCAAGGTTCTCAGTATAAAATAAACTTGAGCCTGCTCCTTTTCAAAACCTTCCACTTGATTACTTTGCCACTTAATGTTATCTTGCATCATGGGAGGCTTATTTGTGCCCAGGCTGGAAAAGGATTAAGCTCTGCTTCGTGTAATCAGGTTGGAACATCATCGCATACAGCCTTTTTATTAAAGGATGGGGCAGATTAACATCATGCATCTTCAGATACTGGGATTCCGTTAGGATTTAACCACGAGTGCAGCCCAGCCCCTTGGAGAATTCACCTGAGTTTTAAACTATTGGTGTTAGAGCAACCAGACATGTAGGCTTGTGATTAAAATTCAAAATGTGTTGAGTTTTCAAAGTACTTTGTAAGACAGTATTGAGAAGTAGTTACATAACATAATTTAAGACAAATCCATTAATGAAGTTATATTTACAGTTTTTTAAGAACATGGGCTCTGGAGTTAGACTAACTGGAATCAAATCTAGGCTCTGCCACTTAGCGGATGTGTGACTTTTTGGAAATTGCCGAATCTCTCTGAGCTTTTGTTTCCTCGCTGATAATATGTGGATAATACCAGCATTTACCCCATAGCTATTGATTAGATTAAAGGAGATAATACCAATAGAGGTTTTTTTTTTTAGCACAAAGCCCTTAATTTGTTTTAAGATTCAACAAATATTGTCAAGTACTGGTAGTAGTAGCAGAAGTTATTGTTATTATGTATTTATAATATACAATATATCATTAAATCTCACCTCTATTCCCTCTAGTGCACCTTCAGGTATCCATGATAGTGATTGAATAGCAATATTTTGCCTATATAATCTTTTAAGAACTCAATATTCAGTGCTAGAGTATGGCTTTCTTAGCAGAGTATATATATATTTGTGTGTGTCTGTGTATATGCATATAGATATTCCATAATATGCTTACATGATTAAGTGTTCAGCTCATGAATATTGATGGACAGGGCATGTTCCCTATTGGGTTTCTCCCTCCAAGGTCACTGTTACGTTCTCAGTTTCTCTCTTTCCGATATTCTTTCTGTCCCTCTCAGTCAGTGAGCTTTTGTGGCTTGGTTCCTTAAAGGCAGCTAGTAACATAAAATACTTCTTAGCTCTTGTTTTACTTTTAAAATAAAATCCATTCCAAATCTATCACTCAGAGACATTAATTATAGATATTCTGGCATATATTGTTCCAAACTCTTTCATGTGTGTGTTTGTGCATGTGCATCTGCACTAATTTTATTAGAAGGGGAAATAAGTTCTTTTTCCTTTTCTTCTACTGTTATTGTATTTTTTCTTGTCCCCTGCTATAGCATAACTGCATTTCTTTTAAAAGCAAACAACCTAAATATCCATAAATGAGATAGGTAAATCATGGTACATTTCTATTATGGAATGCCAAGCCACCATTAAAATTATTTATATGAGTATTTAGAGGTGCAGAAAAATTTTCTCAATATGTCACTTAGTGAAAAAGTCTACCTAAAATTATGTAACCAGAACAAGCTGCTTCTTTTTGTCAAAAAGGTAATTTACCTAAAAATGTATTTATTATTATGTATTATTACATACATCAAAAACCAAAAATATATGTGAGCAGCCAGACAGAGGAGTAGGTCTTGCCAGTCATTTAGGAAGAAAAACACTAGAGATTAGCACCACTGAAGACAGAACAAAATGGGAGAATTTCACATATGGAGGGGTCAAAATCTCAAATGCCACTAAGATGTCAAATAACATGAGTATAAGGATCTATCAGCTTTGACAACAAGGGAATGAGACAAGTCATGCTTGTCTGTTAATTTATTTAAATTATCTAATTAATCCTCACTCTTTGTTTGAAATCATGACAGTCAGCCATCTCTTGAGAATTAGGGAACACTATTTTTTCTCCTGAGCCAGAAGACTTTTCATGATGCAGAACCAAAAATTCCTAAGACATAGCTTCAAATAAGTACAACATAGTTATCAATTAGCTCTACAATGTAGAAATCTGGCAGGCACCTTGTCAAATGATAAAGTTAACTTCTCTCATTACAGAGTTCATTGATATTATTGCCTTCTGATACAATGCACTGAGAGAGCATGGCATCACTTTGGTGGGATTCTTGTAAAAAATGCAAAAGTCATGACAGAACAGCAGAAAGACTTAAAACAAGGGACCATCTATAAAGTAACTGGCTTCTACTCTTAAAAAAAAGTCAAGGTTATGAAAGACAAGGAAAGACCAAGGACCTGTTAACACCAAAAAGACCAAAGGGACATGATGTCTAAATGCAATACATGATCCCAGTTTGTACATTGGGCCTCTAAAAGATATTATTATAGTTATTTATAAACCTTGGAACAGGTATGCATAGTTATTTTCTGAAATAAAGAGAAAATATGAGAAATTCCCAGCGATCAGCACCCTCATTTACATCTTGAAATTTTGCCCATCCTAACCCTGTAGACAGATCCAGCAGACCCCACCACTACTCTACTGGGTCATGTTGGTTTACCTCCTATAAACACACAGTTTGGGAAGCGTGGGCTGTCTGAAAAAGCTTTGGTTATCATGTAATCATATGAAATAGGATTTGAGAATACCTTTTCCCCTTTATTTGTACATTGGAGAATACATTGCTTTTAAAAATGAATTATTAAGTCCTCAGGAAGAAATATAATACTAACATAATGGCAACTCTTTACTTGTTTAATATAAACTAGGACTAGGAATCTAAGTGCTTTGCCCACATTATCTCATTTAGCTCTCAAAAATTCTACTAGTTTTTAATGTCTTCAAATTTACATGTGAGGATTATAAAGCTCAGAGTAGTTGAATGTTTACTCAAAATCACAAAACTGTTAAGTTGACGGAGCTGAGATTGGACTCCCAGCCCTTTCCATCACAGGTGAATCAGGGGAAAGTTATGGAACAGATGCCATGATTCCCTGAGGATCATCATAATTGGATCTTTCTGTAACTTCTAATGTGTGCAAGCCATAGAATCAAAGTCCTGAGGTCGCCCAAAGAATGGCCAAGCCAACCCTAATCGTTTCCTTCTATTAAAATTGTTGGCTTCATTCACCCTTAACTTTTCCATCTCTGTTTAAGTAGTATATGGAGATGCTTCAGGCTATATTCTACCCTCAAGAAAGATCAGAATGGCTCAGAGGGTGCCAGGTAGTAAGAAATACAATAAGAACAAAAGGTAAGATTCTGAGCAAACCTTTGCCCTGATGTTTCTGGGTGGTATAACCACAACATCACATTTATGGATCTTACATTGAATTCATCCCACATAGGATTTTACTCTCATATATACCATAGAGGAAGAGGTAATCTAAAACTCAAGGACAAGACTCAAAATAAGACAACAGCATCAGCAATTTGGGCAGAGGTGTAATCGGCACGTCTGCCTCCTAATTTGTGGTCAAGGAGGCTGTCAGCAGCCAGACACTGACAACCCTCAAGAAGTCCCACGAAACCTAGAAAGAAAGCTAAGGCAACTTATGGTCCAATAGAATAATGGCAACTAGAATAACGAAGTTCTAGAATGTCTTGTTTTTTTTTTTTTGCTGTGTGAGCCAACAGAGACATATTTTATTATCACAGTAATTTTGCAGCTGTTAAGGGGATGACTTCACAGTAGTGTTCTGTACCCCCTAGAAATATCCTTGCACTTTCTGGACATCTTTCAACCTGGGAATTACTGTTCTGGGTTGCAGTCGGGTATGGCTTAGGTGTCAGTCCTAAGGATGACTTATGCTTCAAAGTTTAATTTCCAATGCTGTGTTTCTCCAACATAAATCGTACTGTTCCAGTGAGAGAACTAGTTATATACCTTTTTCAAATATGTTTTCCCAACTAATGATCCTACATGGCTTAAAATTATACTGACAGAAAAACAACTGCAGTGGCTTTTAAACTAATGATACAATCCATGGATAATTTCCTCTAAATAGCTCAGAGATGTGAATGAATGAATCATCTATCATTGCAGGAAGCAATTTCCCTCAATGGATTTTACCTGATGGAATCTCAGTGCATTTCAGATTGGGTAAAAGCTTTCAGTTGAAATAAGACTCTTAAACTGGCTCTGGTGTAACACCTCCACCCTGAGGGGAGACAGCTGTGAATATATTTAGACCTTTCCAATTTCAGGAGCTCTTGCATTACAAACATCTCCCTTTTGTGTGCAACAATGTACTTTGTGAAGCTATCCAGTGACATAGGTGGCTTTCAACAATTCTTCTCAAGTTTTATTCCCCTTTATAGGGGTTGGCTTTCTCTAATGGGTTTCCATCCTGTAATGTCTTAACCACATTTCCACAGAGGTTTATTTCTTTCTGATCTACATGATGTCACAGACATACAAATGTTCATCAGAAAGTCAAGGCACCTTAACAGACCCAACGGCAGCTCCTGGATGTTGTCACAGAAAGTAAAAAGATGCATTCCAGGCCCAGAGAGATTTAAAAAATAATGTATTGCCTTTTGGTTTTTGCTTCTAGTGTGATTGTGCTGGTACTTGGGGGATGTGTGGAGATCTTTTCTCCTAACCTGAAGCAAGTCTTAAGCAGACAATTCTATTATCTTTGTTTGTCCAAGTGTTATTTTTGTTTGACCATTTCTAGTTCTTTTCTGGGAGAGCATAACCAAGAAACCCTTCTGCAAATAACTTTAAACTCAAGGAAGACACATGAATTACATAAAATCAAGCACCCAATCCACATGGACTAGGATCCTAATACATCTTCTAATGCTCCTTCCTTTTACATTATAGCTACAAAATATATCTGGCCTTCTGCTGTTTTCATCATGATAGTTATGCTTGTCCCTCAGATGAGAACACAGGCGCTCTATAGATAGAGAGGGTGCTTCAGAGTCAGCACTGTCCCTCACACAGGGTTCAGTGCACTAACAGTTGATGTTTGATGCACTGCAGAATGGCTTTGCTCAATACAGACTTATAAGAAAAGAGAGGAGTTACAGGTGGCATAGTTGCTTTTGACCACCTGATTTACTTCTGGAGAGATTTGGAGCATGTAATAGATTCAGCCTGTAGCATGGAATCAAAACTTAGTATGAGAAATCATAAAATCTGGGCTTTGTTCCCTTTTCTGACACTTAGCTGGTTAGATGATCTTCAGTGACCGCATCTAACCAATGGGGCTAACACTTGTTCAGATGCCCCACTTGGCTATAGTCAGGGTGTAAGAGATAAGGAATGTAAACACTTTTGGTGCTACACAAATGCGCACACATCACTATTGACATTATCCTGTGGTGACCTCGGAGACCCTGTAATCACCACAGAGATGATTACATGATATAGGAAAGAAGAGAAGAGACACAGTAAAGGTAGGAATAGGTGAAAAGATTGATGGGCACCTGCTGTCTTATATGTTTGTAAGAAGATAAAGAAAAAGGCCTTGAAATAACCACTATTCTTCCACAAATGCTTGTTTGGCAACTATTATATTCCTGGAATTTTCACGTGTTCTATTAATCATGACAATAATGATAAGAGCCATTGTTTATTGAAAGCCTGTTATGTTCCCAAATAAGCAACGTATTGGGTGTGGTACTCACCGAGTGGGGTTGTTATTATTATTCCCATTTTACAAATTATGAAATTAAGCCTCAAAGAAGTTAATTATCTCTTCTAAGGCCAGTCATGTAATGAGGGGCAGAAAGAGCAAAAGTCATGAAGGCATGTGACCCGAGAGCTGCACCTGGGTCTATTTTACCTGGCTGCCTTCCTATCTGGTAGCTTTATGTTCTGCGGGACCAGAGGTCATTTCCACATTAAACTCTTTGTTTCTTTACAGCAGGTGGCTCTGTGGGCACCAGTTTAGAGGCCCTGCTGGTGAAGCTGATGGCATGTCAGATCAGGGCAGTATTAGAGTCTCCAGCTAGTTTTCTGGAAGTTGTATGGCTTGTGATGGGGCTAATCTCTGGTAAAACTCTTTTTTTTTTTTTTTTTTTTTATTTTATTTTTTAATTTTTTAATTTTTTATTTATTTATTTATTTTTTTTTAATTTCAGAATATCATGGGGGTACAACATTTTGGCCATACACATTGCCCCTGTTCTGCCCGTGTCAGAGCCACAATCGTGGTCATCTCCCAAACTGTGCTCCCCACATCCATTCAGTGAGAGTTTCTCCCATCCCTTCCACCCCCCTCCCGCCCGCCCGCCCCCTGATGAATGTTATTGCCCTGTGTGATGTAAGTGTTCATCAGTTAGTACCAGTTTGATGGTGAGTACCAGTGATGCTTGTTTTTCCAATCCTGTGACACTTCGCTTCGAAGAATGGGTTCTAGCTCCGACCAGGATAATACCAGATGTGTTAATTCACTATTGTTCCTTATTGCTGAGTAATACTCCATGGTATACATATACCACATTTTATTGATCCACTCGTGTATTGATGGGCACCTGGGTTGTTTCCACAACTTTGCAATTGTGAATTGTGCTGCTATGAACATTCGAGAGCAGATGTCTTTATTATAAAATGTCTTTTTTTCCCTTGGATAAATACCCAGTAGTGGGATTGCTGGGTCAAATGGTAATTCTACTTTTAATTCTTTGAGATATCTCCATATTCTTTTCCATAGAGGTTGTACTAATTTGCAGTCCCACCAGCAGTGTATGAGTGTTCCTACCTGTCCACATCCCGCCAACATTTGTTATTTGGGGATTTTTTGATATGAGCCCATCTCACTGGAGTTAAGTGATATCTCATTGTGGTTTTGATTTGCATTTCCCTGATGATTAGAGAAGTTGAGCACTTTTTTATAGTTTGCTGGCCATCATTCTGTCTTCTTTGGAAAAGTTTTTGTTCATGTCCTTTGCCCATTTTTTAATAGGGTTGTTTGATTTTTTCTTGTTGATTTTCCTAAGTTCTGTATAGATTCTGGTTATAAGCCCTTTATCAGAGGTGTAGCATGCAAATATTTCTCCCATTCTGTAGGTTGTCTGTTCACTCTAGTGATAGTTTCCTTGGCTGTGCAGAAGCTTTTCAATTTGATCAGGTCCCATGTATTTATTTTGGTTGCTGCTGTGATTGCTTGGGGTCTTCTTCATAAATTCTTTGCCTAGGCCAATGTCCATAAGAGTTTTTCCAACATTTTCTTCGAGAATTCTTATGGTTTCATGTCTTAGGTTTAGATCTGTTATCCATTGTGAATTGATTTTTGTGAGAGGTGAGAGGTGTGGGTCCACTTTCAGTCTTCTACATATGGCCATCCAATTTTCCCAGCACCATTTGTTGAATAGGGAATCTTTTCCCCAGTGTACGTTTTTCTGGAATTTGTCAAAGATCAGGTGACTGTATGAGGTTGGTTTTATATTTGGGTTCTCGGTCCTGTTCCATTGGTCTACATGTCTGTTCTTGTGCCAATACCATGCAGTTTTGGTTACTATAGCCTTGTAGTATAGTTTGAAGTCTGGTAGACAGATGCCTCCCAATTTGTTCTTTTTGCTTAAGATTGCTTTGGCTAGACGGGGTCTTCTCTGGTTCCACACGAAGCGTAGAATTATTTTTTCTAGATCGGCAAAAAATGATGTTGGTATTTTGATAGGGATTGCATTGATTCTGTAAATTAATTTAGGTAGCAAAGCCATTTTTACTATGTTGACTCTGCCTATCCAAGAGCATGGTAAGGTTTTCCATCTATTTACATCCTCTGCAATTTCCTTTCTCAGTGTTTCATAATTCTCTCTATATAGGTCTTTGATCTCCTTAGTTAGATATATTCCTAAATATTTAATTTTCTTTGTTGCTATTGCAAAAGGTATAGCATCTTTAATTTGTTTCTCGGCTTGATTGTTATTAGCATATATGAAGGCTATGGATTTGTGTGTATTAATTTTGTATCCTGAGACTTTGCTGAATTCATTTATCAATTCCAGTAATCTCTTGGTTGAATCTTTGGGGTTTTCTATGTATAATATCATATCGTCTGCGAATAGTGAAAGTTTGACCTCTTCTGCCCCCATCTGGACGCCCCTGATTCCTCTGTCTTGTCTAATTGCTGTGGCCAGGACTTCCAGCACTATGTTGAAAAGAAGTGGAGATAGTGGACACTCTTGTCTGGTGCCAGTTTTAAGGGGGAATGCCTTCAATTTTTCCCCATTCAGTATGATATTGGCTGTGGGTTTATCGTATATGGCTTTAATAGTTTCTAGGAATGAGCCATCTATGCCTATATTGTTAAGAGTTTTTATCATAAAAGGGTGTTGGATTTTGTCAAAAGCCTTTTCTGCATCTATTGAAAGGATCATATAATCTTTGTTCTTGCTTTTATTTATATGGTGAATTACATTTATAGATTTGCGTACGTTGAACCATCCCTGCATCTCGGGAATAAAGCCCACCTGATCATGATGGATTATTTTTTTGATGTGCTTTTGAATTCGGTTTGCAAGGATTTATTGAGAATTTTTGCATCTATATTCATAAGGGATATTGGTCTGTAGTTTTCTTTTTTTGTTGTGTCCTTTCCTGGCTTTGGTATCAAGGTGATATTGGCTTCGTAGAATGAGTTTGGGAGGATTCCATCCTTCTGGATATTTTCAAATAATTTCTGCAGTATAGGCACCAGTTCTTCTTTGTAGGCTTGGTAGAATTCAGGTGTGAACCCATCTGGTCCGGACTTTTTTTTGTGGGTAGATTTTTAATTACTGCTTCAATTTCGGTGCTTGATATTGGTCTGTTTAGAAATTCAGTTTCTTCCTGGTTGAGCCTAGGGAGGTAGTGTGTTTCTAAGAATTTGTCCATTTCCTCCACGTTTCGTGTTTGTGGGCATAGAGATTTTTGTAGTATTCAAAGATGATGTTTTGTATTTCCATGGTATCAGTTGTGACTTCTCCTTTCTCATTTCTAATTGAGCTTATTAGAGTCCTTTCCTTTCTGCTTCTGGTCAACCTGGCAAGTGGCCTGTCTATTTTGTTTATCTTTTCAAAGAACCAGCTTTTCGTTTCATTGATCTTCTGTATTGTTCTTTTGTTCTCGATTTCATTTAATTCTGCTCTAATTTTGGTTATTTCTTTTCTTCTGCTGGTTTTAGGATTGCTTTGCTCTTCCTTTTCCATTTCCTTAAGATGATTCATTAGTTTACTGATTTGTGACTTTTCTGTCTTTTGGATGTGGGAATTTAGGGCGATAAATTTTCCTCTCAAGACTGCTTTTGCTGTATCCCACAGATTTTGATAACTTGTGTCCCCATTATCATTTAGATCGAAGAATCTTTTGATTTCATTTTGAATCTCCTCTTTGACCCAATACTCCTTCATCAATAGATTGTTTAGTTTCCCAGTTTTTGGAGGAAGATGTGAGTTTCTGTTGGACTTGATATCTAATTTATTCCGCTGTGGTCTGAAAAGATACATGGTATGATTTCTATTTTTTTGAATTTGTTTAGATCTGTTTTGTGGCCTAGGATGTGGTCAATTTTAGAGAAAGTTCCATGAGCTGCTGAGAAGAATGTATATTCAGTGTTATTTGGGTGGAGTGTTCTGTAGATATCTGTTAGGCCCAAATGTTCTAGAGTCCTGTTTAGGTCTTTTATTTCTCTATTTACTTTTTGTTTGGAGGATCTGTCCAGTTCCGTCAGTGGGGTGTTGAAGTCCCCTGCAATTATGGCATTCCTGCTTATTATGTTGTCTAGATCTAGCAGCATTTGCTTTATGTACCTGGGTGCTCCTGTGTTGGGTGCATAAATGTTTAGGATTGTTAAATCCTCTTGTGAAATTTTTCCCTTCACCACTATATAGTGTCCATTTTTGTCCTTCTTTACTTTTATTGCTTTAAAGTTGATGTCATCTGAAATGAGGATGGCTACTCCAGATTTCTTTTGGTTTCCATTAGCCTGAAAAATTGTATTCCATCCTTTCACCTTGAGTCTGAATGCGTCTTTGTGTGTGAGGTGTGTTTCCTGAAGACAACAGATACTTGGTTTGTATTTTTTAATCCATTCAGCCAGCCTATGTCTCTTCAATGGGCAGTTCAAGCCATTTACATTTATTGAGAGAATTGATATTTGGGGTAAATTTCTGATTATTCTGTTGGGTGGTATCTTTTGTTTTACCTCTTGCGTCATTGTGGAGTCTGGTTTCTGGGGTTTTAGCCTTTGCATAATTTTACATAGGTGGGTGTCTGTTGCGCTGGTTAGTGTATAATGCAGGTCTAAGCATTTCTTGCAAGGCCGGTCTGGATTTCGCAAATTCTATCAGTGATTGCTTATCTGGAAAGGTCTTAATTTCTCCCTCATATAAGAAGCTTAGTTTGGCAGGATACAGAATTCTGGGTTGACCTTTGTTTTGTTTTAGGAGATTGATGATGTCTCCCCATTCCCTTCTGGCTTGTAAGGTTTCAGTTGAGAAATCTGCAGTTAATCTGATGGGTTTCCCTTTGTAGGTTACCTCCTTTTTTTGTCTTACAGCTCTGAGGAGTGCCTCTTTTGTGTTTACTTTGGTCAGTCTAATAATTATGTGGCGTGGTGAATGCCTTTTCACGTTGACTCTCCCAGGAGTCCTGTGTGCTTCTTGTACTTGGATGTCGAGATTTCTGGCTAAGCCATGGAAATTTTCCTCTATTATTCCTTCAAATAAATTTTCCAGCCCATGCAAATTTTCTTCCTCTCCCTCAGGGATACCTATTATCCTTATGTTTGGCCTCTTTACATAATCCCACATTTCTGTATGCTTTTTTCCTGTCTCTTGTTTTTGTGTTCTTTCTCTTCAGCTGATTTATTTAGTGCATAGAAGCTGTCTTCTAGCTCTGAAATTCTTTCCTCTGCATGGTCCAGCCTATTCTTAAGGCTTTCCACTGTGTTTTGTAGATCCTTGAATGCTTCTTTCATTTCTAGGATTTCTATTTGATTTTTCCGTAATATTTCTATTTCTTTGGAGAATTTTTCATTCATTTCTTGCATTTTTCTTGTGGTTTCTTTGTGCTGGGATTCAATTTTCTCTTGAATTTCATTGAGCTTTCTTATAATCCATAAACGAAATTCCTCTTCTGTCATTCTACCCATTTCATTTGGGTTGGTATCCATTGCTGAGGAACTGATAATTTCTTTTGGGGGTGACTTTTCACTCTGATTTTTCATGTTCCCTGAGTTCTTTCGCTGGTTTTTTCTCATCTGGTCTCTTGGTCGAGAGCTGGGGGTGTTAGAGCTAGTTTATGGCCCTGTCACCAGGCCCACAATTATTTTTCCTTGGCAAAGCCAGGGAGAGAAGTAGTGGCCTGTATTGCCTTAGGTGTATTTTAGCAAGTTTGTTGGATCTTGAGTTAACTCTGACCTGTGGTCTTCTCCTCTTCCCAGTGGAGTGTGGTGAGAATGACCTCCCAGCGTGGGCTCTGAGCTAATGGATTGTACTTGAGAATATGAGTCCTCCGCTCTCTATTAGCTAGGTATTCTGTTATGTCCGTAGCAGACTCTGATTCCCCAGTTGGGGTATGCGAAAGCCCTGTGCTTTGGGAGGGGTCTTGTAGCTCCTAGGGGTTACTTTGACCCTGCTCTTCCTGAGGTTCTGGTAGGAACACAATTTCCTTTGGCTGCAGTGTGAGAGCTGAGTTGGGAAAATTTTACACAGCTCAGAGGTTGCTCATCTAGCCACGTGTGGCTGCCCTTCTGATGTGTGTCTCCGCGTGAAACTGGTTGATAGGGGGATCTCCAATTGTGTACCCCTTTTCCACCACTAGACCTCAAGGCGAGGCAGGTGGCCGTCTCTATCCCCAGCAGTCTCCACCGGGGGGATGTTCCCACGGGGAGGGGGAGTAGTGGCAGCTGGAAGCACTCTTGGGTGGCGCGAAATTCCCTATTGAAGTGGGCAGGATTATGGGGAGCTGCTCTGGTTCAGCCTGTGGCTCTTGAGGTATTTGGTTGTCATGGGAACCAGCAGTTATACCAAATGAGTCACTATGGCCAGCAACCTTCAAAATGAGCGATCTCTGGGGTACAGGAGGGCTGGGACCTGAGGGGCGGGCACTAGGACCGACACGGAGCGGAGTTGTCGGAGGCCAGAGCCGGGGTAGCAGAACCAGATGGACGAGCTGCAAACTGTTTCCAATACTCAAAGGTCCCACCTCTACAGTTCCGGGATCTCGTCCCACCTGGAACCCACGGATGCCGCTGTCCCTGGCCACCACAGGCAAAGCCTGTCTCGCCCCAGCGGATGAGCCCTGGGCCGGGGCGGGGCGGAGCTAGAGACGCGGCTCACGGCTCCGCGCAGGCGGCTGTAAAGATGGCGGCCGCCGCCAGCCTGGCGCACAGCCGGGCTCCGATCGCGCCGGGAGCGCAGTTTTTCTCCGCCGGTAGTTGTAAGCAACCTCTAAGGGCGCGTTCCGCTCTCCGATAAACTCCTGGGCCCAGTCCCGCTGACTTCTAGTGGCGCAGTGCCGGCCTGCGGGTTCCCACGCACTGTCCCGGGAAGCTGAATCTCGGTCCCCGCCCAGTTCCTCTCCAGCCCTCGGCAGTCTCTGTATATTGCAGCTGCGAGTTGTGTCTGGCTCTGGCACCTTCCTCCTCTCCACAGGGCTCGCCGGCCCGAGCAACTGCTCTGTCCCAACTCTGGGCTTGTCCCTGACTGCGTGTATGGGGAGGCGCGTAACCGCTTGGGGGGCAGATCGCGCTGCGCCGACCTGGCGAGTGCGTCCCTCCCGCGCTCTGGGCTCTATTGTGCTCCGTGCGCCCTCCGATCTTTGTGAAAATTTTGTACCTGTTTTCTTGGGCTGGGCGTTCGGCGTTGTTTCTCTGTCATTCGCAATGCTGTTTTTGGAGTGAGTGGTCCGTGTTCGCCGGCAGCCGCTGGCGTTCTTCACCTCCTTTCCTGGGAGCGGTATGGTGGGAGGACCCTATCACACCGCCATTTTTTCCCTTCTCTGGTAAAACTCTTAAGTGCAAAATAAACACTACATTTCATCCAATCCTAAGAGAGTGCAAATAACAGATGGTAAGGTGACTGGGTGCAGAGAACCCAAGTCAGAGAACCCAAGTGTAGAGAACCAAGACAAAGGAAGATGACACCTACAGCTCTTAGCAATCCAAAGAAGAGTATCCAAAGTTTGAGGATCAATGCATTGGGAAAACTAGCACTTCCCAGTCAACAGGGAATACTCAGGCAAAACCTGGAGCCACTTTCAGAGGTTGTTGAGTCAGCCCTATGAATACTGCCTGCTGGGGAGAACCACCTGTTCTTACAGCCAGTCAGAAGCATGTAGGTGATCCTGATCTCTGACTGGGACAAAGCTAGATGCCTAAAGGCCCTCACATGGAGAAGAACTTGGGTTACGTATACAGGTGGCAGGCATTTCTATGACTGAGCATGTTTCTTGGACTCCAGAGTAATTCAGACATTAACACCAGTGCTTAGGCTTATAGGAAACAATGAAAGGGTAAATGACCTGCTTCGTAGGTGAGTGATGGGATGCTGGAGAATTCGTGGTGACATCAAGCCTGTCAACAGACACAGGTCCAGGCCTGGGAAAGAGTGGTCTTACATGTCTGTTTCCCCTACAGTTGAAAACAAATAAACAGCCAAAAAATCCACCCCAAACTCCACCCCAATGCTTCATTCCATAATGTATTTCAAGGGAACTTAAAACCTTTTCTCCTTTATTTTAAGCTTGATACACTTCATATTTCTTGCATGTACTCTTCTGATTCTTTGTAGCACAGATGCTACCCTTGACAGAGGATAGGAGTGATCTCTATAAAGTTCTGAACAAGGAGACTCATGGCTATGAATCCTGCATACAGCAGGCAGCTATTCCTCAACGTCTTGTTCTACTCACAGGGAAAAGCAACCGTTCTACTTTTTTCAGCCTTCTCTGAATAGGGCCCCTGGCTGCCTGTGGACAAAAAGTCAGCTTATTTCAGAATAATCCCTAAACCTCAAACCCAAATGGAAGTTTAAGTGAGAGCCACTGCCTCTCTGAGCCATTGCCAATGATTCAGCATTGTTACGTACATTGGTAGAAGACCGGAAGCTCTGTGCCTGGGCAAGAGGAGAGCTAGGTTCTCATCCCGGCTCTTTCACAAACTGTTAGATTTTGCTGTTTAACCCATCTAGGTATCAGTTTACTCATCTGCACAACATGAGGGTTAGATTTAGTCCTTCTGTAACAAGCTGTGAAGCTATGAAGTATAAATTAACACCTGTGCATATTATTAAAGCATTTAGAATCATGGATGTGGATAATGTTAGTAATGTTAGCTACGATTCATTTGTTCCAGATGTCTAATAGGTATTTAATGCAGGAGTAATACTATTTCTACCATAAACTACTTTTGGGCTTTCTGTATGCCATTTAATAATGATGAACATCTTTGGAATTATGACTCAAATAATATGTATGTATGTTGCTGCCTATTTAGCTTACTAATTATTGCTGTCATTAGCATCGTATAGGCTATAAAAATGTTGCAAGTTATTCCTTCCTTTGAGTATGATAGAGTCAAAGAGTCTGCCCTGCCCTCCTCCCTTGTGCAATTTCTGGTATCATGCAATGACCAGTCACATCCCTCCTGCAGTCCTACACAAATTGTTGTCAATAAGAACAACTATACCCTCCTATAATGAATCCTTTGATTCTTTTGTGAGGGAGAAGATCACTGGCTTTAGTCTCCGCCAATATGTTCTTATATTAAGAATCTAGGAAAAAAAAGCTGCAAGTTTTCTTCAAACACAAGGTATCAGAATGACTGGAATATAGCTCCATCATCGTTACACCTCCACTAGAAGAGCTGTGACACTTATATTGAAAAAGAAGCACAACACAGCATGAAATCAACCTTTGTGCAGAATTTCGGCCATTGTATTATATAAATAAAGTGTTTGAAACAGCCCAGGCCTGAGTGGGAGCACTTGCCGAGTTAACGGGTTGCACTGAGTGCTGGAAGGAAGAGCAATCCTGAGTAGGGTTTATGTCCTGTGCTTCCACGGGGTCAGGCTGGCTTCCCTCCCAGGGCCTCCCTCGTCTTCAGCCACATGCCTGGGAGACAGTTTCTGTATGTGCTTTTGCCTCAAGCCCTGTCTTCCTTTCAGATACAAATTCCCTCATTGTCAAATGCTCACACGATTGTCTAAGCCTCCCTGTGTGTCTCTTCGTCCCGTTTAGGCCGTGAACCTTTGAGGTCACTGACTTCTCATTTCCCCCTTTAGCTCCTAGAAGGGCGCCTGGCATAACATAGATGCTCATAAATATTTATTGAATGAGTGAACATTTGGATGGATGGATGGATGAGTGAATGAATTCCATTTTTTAGATTAACTTTTGAAAAATTCTATGAAATATTAGATATACAAAAAGTTATAAAGACTAACATGGTGGATAACTCACTTCCCTTCCTCGCGTTAGGATTGCCTGGGCCCCTCCCTGTTCATATCTTTCTTCCTTCTTCTCAGTGAAATCACTGTACTTGCTGTTCATCATTTCTGTCTTTACTCTTTTTGTCTTTACTGCATATGTACGGATGCCTAACAAAAACTACAATATTATTTATGCCTGTTTTTAAACATTTGCAAAATATTATCATGTTGTATTCTTCTGAAACTTGAATTTATAATCAAAAGCATATTTGTGAGATAAATGTGTGTTGTTATACATCATTCTTGTTTGGCATCTTGTCTGCTAAAGGTGTTTAATTATATAGATATATCATAGTTTATTTATCCATTCTCATGTTGATGGAATTACACACAATTCTGCTAGGATAATTCTTATTCATGTCTCTATGGGCACCTGCAGGCAGGATTCTGCAGAGTACTTCCTGAGGGGCAGAATTGCTGGGTCACAGGGGATGCATATCTTCAACTTTCCTAGGATTGCTGGATAATGATCCAATGCAGTTGTACCAATTTACACTCCCATGGATGTGCATTTATAAAACCTCAGTTTTCTAACACTAGTGTTTACCCCTTTAGGTGCTGACTTCTGCCAGAGAATACTTTCTGCTGCCAAGCTTGCCTGAGGGCCTCTGAGAAATGCTGGTGTCTGTTCAAGTGTAACAGAAGGAATGGCCTGAAAAAGGGTAAAATGTTTTAAAAGGTGTCTCTTTAAAACCTCCCCCACTCTTCTTGAGAATTAAAACCTGCATTCTTGCTAGAGGCCAGTGATCAGAGGGGCAGGGGAGTGTCCTTTGCTTTTTGTACCACAGGAGATGGCTCAATGGAATTGTCCAGGCAAAGATCATGAGATGGTCTTCACTGGAGATGCTGTAGTTAAACAGCATCAGCCTGAAGCTGAAACTCCCTTTAAAAGCTCTGTATTTCTGCTTATAGATAGGAAAATGGTACTTTAAGATGTGAGTCTGACATTCTCCTCATTTGCCAGCAAATTAGTAAACCTCCTCAAACCACTTGTTCTCATTTTTCTGGTGCAGCCTTGAGGACAGGTGCTGAACTTTCAGTAACACAAGGGCTGGGGCTTTGGCCCACAGTGGCCTGAGTAGATTATCATTTCTCTCTGGCTATTTGATGAGCTGAAGCCACCATGCTTCCTCAGTGTCTGAAGTGTTGGAGTTCCTCCTAACCCCCAACTGTCTATAGTCCATTTATTGTTAACAAAGATTCTACTAAAATAGAAGGTTGTGTAGTACTAAGGCCTTCTAAAGGTTTGCTAAAAAATCACTGACATGAGGCAGATTGATTAATAGGAGAAAAGGCATACAAATTTATTTAACATGTATACATTGGAATCTTCAGAATGAAGACCCAAAGATACAGGGGAAATTGTCCATTTTTATAGTTAGGTTCAACAAAGTATGGACAACAATGTAGAAATATGATTGTACAAAGAGGGTACGATCTAATATTAATAGACTGAATAGGGAAACCTAGGAAATCCTCTCTGTCTAGATTCTTCTTGACCTCTTGGAGAATGCATTCCTTTCTTCTGAGTGTGGGGCAGGACCCTCACTGGAATGGGGGTCCTATGACCTACAGTCAAACAAGGTAGGGCAGATAATTTTTTTGTGGCCAGTTTCTACACAGAATAATTTTAGGTTTTATTGCTGGCTTTTGGGAAAAGAGGTTCTGGCTCTTATGACCCGCCCTGGGAAATAGGGATTCTAGTTTCCATGGCTAGCCTCAGGGAAGCATGTGACTGAGAGGCAGGAGGACAGGAGAAGGTCAGAGAAAAACTTTTGCTTCTGAGGCCTTCATTTTAGGGTACTGTCTTCTGAGCTCCATCAGTTGCCTTTAATGGCAAAGAGTTACCTTCATCTAAATGTGAACTGTGTTAGCAGGACTGATTGTGACCCTTTTCATATGCTCCTGTTCTCCTTGTGTCCTGACACCCTGACTGTCCCATTACATTGTAGGATCATAGCACTATAGAGTGACAATATTATGCTAAGATCCTGTGGTTTTGGTAACAGTAGGTTTCAGCTTAATGCCTCCTAAATGCAATTTATTAAATGCCATAATGCTTCAGAATAGAGGGTATTAGAGCAAATTAGGCTATGCAGTATTTAAACCATATTTCAGAAGGGAAACCTGTGTTAGATAACCACGTAAATAAGGATTTGCTGCCCGCTGTGATTTGGAGCTGAGGTGTTTTTTCCCTTCTAATAGCTTCTTTTTCCCTACAAATGAGATGAGCGTTCATTGCAGGTTTACACACTTTTTTTCCCCTGGATGTTTATACTTGGCCTTTTTTTCCATTTAGGAATTGAAATGGTTAGTATGTTTTTTTGGCTTGTTTGTTTCTAATGTAAACTTTAGTCTCAAAGAACAGAATCCATCTAGAAAGTGCACCAATAATAAACATGCAGGTTGATGATGTTTCATAAGTAAATACTTTCTTGCAACAGCAGTCATATCCAGAAAGGGAACATTACCAGACCTCAACCCCCACTATGCTCTCTTTCAAACGTACCCCCACACCCTGGGGAACCACTATCTGTTTACTTTTTTCTCCAATAGATATAATGTATCCCCTAACCCAAACTGCTCCTTTTACATATGAGTTCAGTAAGAGCCAGAGAGATGACATGACTCCCCAAGTCACACAGGGAGTTAGTAAAGAATTAAGGCTTCAGATGGAAAGCCTTTTCCATGACAACAGTCCCTGAATGTTCTGATTGATTGAGCTTTTGCAGTAGTGTGGTGCAGGAGAAAGAGCTTTAAGTCTTGGAGTCAGATAAACCAGTCTTATTCCTAGTTTTCCTGTATATGAGCAGTGTGGCTTTGGCCAAGTCACCGCAGCTTCTCTAAGCCTTGCTCCTAATTTGTAAAACAGGGAGAATAAAGTTCCTCTTAGTGTTCATGATAACGTGTACAAATCATTTACATAATGTCTGGCACCCAGAGAGCTCTCAACAGATGGTAACTGACTTCTCACTCTCTGCTTAGCTAGGGATTGGCAGTCTCCATTTAGTGTCTATCTCATTTATGACAATATTGTTTGGTATTGGGTTGATAATAATAGTCCTTTGATAGTATCTGGCAAGGATCATTTCTCATGTTCAGGAGAGGACTCAGATGAACTTTCATGTAAAGAATAAAGTTATACATGATGAACTCTGGAAACACCTTCCCTTCCTCACCGTGGGTCTTAGCAGACATCCTGTGGAGGGATTGGACTTCCTTAGCTCAAAGGATTCAGAGCTTTAACTTAATTTTCCCTGATCTCAAGGGCCAAGATGGCCCTCAGTGACATCTGTATAACTCAAGTGAGAGGATAATTAAAATATAAAATAAAAACCACGATAAAGGGAGGACAGGATGCTACGACAGCACAGAAGATGCTCAGGGTTCTGTATTTGTTCATCAGGTGTCCTGAAGAGCCCAGGTTCCAATTTATGAGTCAAACATGCCATCCAGCAAAGCTCCAATTAGCCAGGGATCTATTCTCACTTAAGACTACAGAGAATTTGATAATTACATTCCCACTGAGTCATTAATAGCTAGAGTACCCTATGCCACCTGTCTGTGGAGTTAGCTTCAAAGCATGCATTTCAGGCGCTATACTAGTGATACGGAGAGGAATCTTTCAGTGGGGTGGGATGGCATTTGCCACACAGACACTTGCTTTGACTTCTGGCCACTGAGACTGAAGATGAGCCCTTGTTCAAAGACAACTCCTTTTTTTATGATAATCCATGAGTATACACACCTGCCTGGACACAGATATATATGAGCATGCATGCATGTGTGTGCAGATATGCACACATGCACACATGCGCACACGCACACGTGCCACAGGAAACCAGGGCCTCAACCACAGGGGTTCATCAATCCTGCCCCATTTCATAGTGACAAATTCTGTTCGAATTCTGCCAGGGAGATTGGTCCTAAAGTTTTACAATAGATCTTTTCAGCCTAACTCATTTTCTCTCCAATTTCTAAATAATTATTTGAGAGAAAATTATAATACACATTAAAGAATTTATTTCCTAGGAAGATCTCAGACGTAAGCATTTTAAAGTTGGTAATTTTAAGAAAATAACTGTGGAATTAGGGAAATGTTCTCACTAGTCAGTAATTATTTTACTAGAACAGATAAAATAGATTTTAAAGGAGGGAAATAAAAAAGAGGTTGTTAAGAGTAAAGAGACCCTAATAGGAATTGGTTTTATGGGCCTGTGTGTCCATTTAAAACAGGAGCAGAAAACGAATTTATGGGGAAACGTCTGATCTGGCTGGATTCTCACTAATACCGCTATGCAGCCTTAAGTTGAGCTTGTACTGCCTTTTAACAAGAAACTGGTGACTTGTATTTATATCAAAGTTTGAGAAACACTGCACTAAACAGCTTTTTGTTATTATTTTTTGTACTAGGATGACTTTGCTCATGCCAGTCCCATTAGCTGCAGATGGCCTCTGCCCAGCCCTGCCTGTGAGATCTTATATGCTATTAATATCATGAGCTCTAGAGCAGATGGCCAGGGTTTGAATCCCAGCAATTCCACTCACCAGTCAGAGACCTTGAGCAAGTTACTTAATCTCTGTGTCTCTTTTCTTACATGTAAAATAGTGTTGATAATGATAGCACCTATCTCTTGGATTGCTATGAGGATTTGTTGACTATTACATGTAAGGTACTAACAACAATGCCCAAGACATAGTAGCACTTAAGAAATGATGCCTTGGTAATTTCAAGGGCAGAAAGTATATTATTTCCCTTAAAATCTCAGCTGGCAACTGATACAGTACCTGATACACAAAGAAGTGCTCAGTTAACAAAATGAATGATTGTGAAAACAACCAGTTAGCTCATCAGCTGCAGAATTTTATTTCTTACCTTATTTCTACCAATGACCAACAAGACTGCACATTCTCTAGGTCCTACCCATATTTCATTCCATTGGAAACTTTTTGGTTTGTTTTGAAGAAACTTTCAGTTATTACATTTCAGATATTACTTTCTATAGAAGGAAAACAAAGACAACAGCAACAAAAAAGCCAGGATCAATTTATTTCTTGCACTTGGGGGCCAAATTTTTAATCTTTTATTTGTGGACACGTCAGTCCAGAAACAGTTGAACAAAGCCATTCAATCCTCTGGTTCTTTAAATAACTATCACGTTACTGCCTTCCTGTGCCTGATCAACCCCAAAGTCCTTTGGAATGCTCACAGGTGGAATGAAATGTGCATTTTAAGTTATCTTTTCATCCACAGGGTTTACAATTCCTGTCAATATCTTAATGCTGGCAGGGAGAATTGTATCAGAAGGAGAAGTTATAATTTTACTCCCCTCCCCTCTGGGAAAGACTATTTTTCCACCCACTGAGCTGAGGACCACAAAGACCAAGAGCCTTGCACTCAAGGCCCTTTAGGGGAAAAACAGTCTGCACTGATTTTCTTGCAGCTCACACAAGGCTCAGCAATTATACTCCATGCTTCCTGGGATTAGGACTGACAGGTGCGTGGAGAGACTAGAAAAGCACTGGAATTTTACTTGAAAATTGTGAATGTTCATATGGATAAATTTCTATTAAATTTACTTCTTTATTGTTTCTACTTTAGCCAATAGGGTTTATTTTATATCAAGTGCTTAGAATGATGTTTGGCACAAATAAGGACTTAATAAATATTGGCTAGTTTCTCTCTATATTATAAAATCATCTAGTACTTCATTCTTTTTAAACATTCCATGTTCATTGTTACTTCTATTTTGCTTTTCATTTTCTTCTTAAAATTCTTTATGAGGAGGGAAAAAAAGATATGTTCCCCATATATTGAAGGAGAAAATGGGAACCCAATAGTTGGAGGATGCTGAACAGAAAGCAGAAACTGGTTTTCTGACTCCAGGGAAAAGGCACTTTTTACTCTCGCCTGAGGGCTGGAAGTGTTGTGGGTTTGGTGGGTCCAGTGATTACTCATCATTTTCCTGAGAATAGTTTGTTTTCCTTAACTGATAACCATGTCCATAGCTGCTATGGTTTGAATGTTCGTCCCTTCCAAAACACATGTTGAAATTTAATTGTCATTGTGATAGTATTGGGAGGTGGGACCTTTAAGAGATGTTTAGGTCATGAGGGCAGCCCTCATGAATGGACTAATATTGCTGTCCTGGGAGTGGCTCACTCCCTCCTGCTCTCTTTTGCTCTCTTTTTGCTCTTGTGCTATGTGATGCCTTCCACCATGTTATAATGCAGCAAGAAGGCCCTTATAAGCGGTCATCACTTTGATATTGGACTTCCCAGCCTCTAGAACTGTGATCCCATACATTTCTGTTCATTATAAATTGTCTGTGGCATTCTGTTATAGCAGCACAAAACGAAAAATAGCATATCAGGGAAAAACACTTGGAAGCACAAGCTACTGTGTCCAAAAAGCTAATATTAATCCTTTGCTAATAATACTAATAGTAATAATAAATCTAATGCATGAAAGCAACAAATCTAAACATGGAAAGTCAGATTGTGCCAGAATCAGTGTCCCAGGTAAGTGCTACTCCACCCAGGCACTCTACCTGTAGCACACAAGGGAGCCCACAGTGTGCGCACATTAGTGATAGAAGTGGTGGCAGATGCCCTCCATGGGTGAGCTGCTGATAATTTGACAACATTATGTAGTTTTACAAAACCTGTTTCTTGTAGGCACCATGGAGGCGATTTGGAGACCACATATTTAAGGAACAAAAATCCTGGTGGGCTGAGGTGGAGTTTATCTTTTGTGATTTACTATGGGCATTACTACTGTTACCATTCCCAATAACAGTGTCAGTGGTTTGTGTGGGTGTAGCATTGTCCAGTTCAAAATGCCTTTGCCTGACCATTGGCCTGCATTTGGTTTGCACAACAGCATTATGTGTTAGTTATTCGTCCCCTTATAGCTGTGGGCATTGAAGCCTGCAGGGTTAAATAATTTGCCTGCACAGTGAGTCACTGCAAGAGCAAGGACTCCTGGTCTGATCATTTTTTTTTCCCCAAAAAGCAATAAGGCAAATAGTATAATCATTATTCCAAAAGTTACAATGGTAGTGTAGGCATACATAGTATTTAGTTATAATGTGTGGTACTGTTTCTATTATATAACCATATTAGCTATTTCATACATAATTATATATTCAGCTGCATTTCACTTGAACACAAACCCATTCTTGTATCACATCTGATAGTTGGCAATAGCTCTTTGATAGCAATTTTTATTCTGATGTAGAAATTATCCTTGAACTGAAATAAGTTCATAATCCAATGTCTAGTCATTAAACACTATCATATTTGTGAAGAGCTTCTTCTAACTTCTGGCTCATTTTTCAGAAAAATATTATTTGTTGTTGTAATAAATGCTGCATCTGTGATTTAAAGTCTCTTATTTGAATTTGATGGAAATGGTGAATTTCAGCCAAAGTGGCAAAATAAATAGTGTTACAATGATCCTGAATGCCAGCCTTCTGGACTTCCACCTTCCCTTCTTTCACGTGTTGCCTACTCTCCTTTACTTTGGTAAGAACTCCTTTCAGGACATGGGTGATGTCTGGGAAGGTGGCCAGGTGCCCGAGATACAGCACTAGCAGGTCCATGATGGGGTCCAGGTCCTGCTTGGGCTTTTCAGTGAAGAGCTTGTCAATGGCGTTGTAGGCATTTCCAGTGAAGGCAAAGGCCTGGTGCGGGCCTGCAGAGAAGGCCTGCAGGTTCAGCCCAAAGGCCTGGATGAGGCTGCGGAAGGACTGGCCCACCTTCTGATACTCCTTCTTGAAGCCTGTCACCTACTTGCATGTACACTCATTGGCCATGTGGTTGAGCTGCAGCACGCTGTTGTCCATCTTCTTGGTGAAGCACTTGAAGCCGTTCATCTTGCTCTCCACCTCTTGCAGGTCAAGGGTGGTGGCAGAGGGCATACTCAGAGTCAGAAAGAAGTTGGCGCCCACCATCTCATCCTTCATAGCCTTCCTCTTGCTCTGTTTCAAGGGTTTCTCACTGGAGCTGTTTGGGCATGTCAGGAAGTGCTGGAAGATGTTAGCCAGCATCTGGGTGGATGATCTGTGGTTCATCCATCAGATCAGGCCCTTCCTGTGCTTGAAGATAAAGTCCCCCATGAAGTGGCCTGTGGCCTGCTTCTCAGGCAGGTGGGGCACCGAAATGCTCGTCTGCTCTTTTCTCCACTGAACCATGGAGACCAAATGACAAGGACAGTGGAACAACTGGCATTGTGCTGGTGTCAGGAGGAGCATGCCACTGCAAGTCTGGACATGTGTATCTTGGCCCCAGGCCCACTCCTTTCTGTGGTGGGATCTTAATCAAGTCACTTCACTTCTTGGACTTTAGGGTAATTCCCTAAAAAGTCAGGAGGTTGGATAAAGGACCTGTAAGTACCTTCCCTGTCTTATCGCTATGAGGCTCAAAGGAAAACACAACACTGAGTATGTCAGGTGTCTGTGCCTTCCTTTCTTTAGCCAGTGCACAGCAGAAGTTTAGAAAGTAAAGGAAGATTGGAAAAAAGCCAGAGTCCCCAGTGAAACCACCCCAAATGACAAAGTCTTACCCACCCACTGCAACCCCCATAGGTATTTCTCAGGAATCCAGATGTGTCTGTGTTCCAGAGAAACATGGTTGCCAATCGTGGCTCATGTTTGGTTGGAGTGCCTGAGAAATAAAATTATAGACCTCAGAAGGCATCTGGTATGAAGTCCAGATGAGGAACCTGAGGTTTAAAGGACAAGAGAGCTTTCTAAGTTCACAGAGTGAAGCAGACACAGGGTCTTGTGACTCTATCCACTGCCTTCTAGGATGACACATTATCAATGAGTTCGATCATGGTCTGCTATTGTTTTTTTTTCCTTAAATCACTTTATTAGATATGCTTGACATACAAAAAGATTATATGTATTTAGTGAATACAACCTGGTGAATTTGGAGATAAGTACACACCCATAAAACTATCACCACAGAGATAGGATCAAGATGGCCAACTAGACACAGGTAGTATGTGCCTCTTCCATTGAGAGGAGCCAGAATAGTAAGTAGATTCTCACATTTCAAACAGATCCTCTAGGAGAGAAAATTTGGATTCACCAGGGAAGTGACAAAAAGCACCAAAAGTGGGTAAGGAGAGGGTTCAGGGCAACTTGCCTGTCCAGGGACTGACTAAGAGCCAGAAGAAGCTCCTGGATGCAAGGAAACAGTAAGAGAGAAGGCCCTAGGGCTCCACTCTCTGAGACAAGCTTTTATGATAATGGCTACAAGAGAACCCCCCAACCCATGTAGGTCTTGGGCCTAACATAGGGAGCTGCCAGGAGATTGCACAGAGACATTGCTGCATAAAGGGAACCCATGTGGGATCCCACAGGCATACAAGCCTATAGCGGCTTGAGCTGGGTGCCATTCTGAGAGTCTAAATACCAGGGAACTGCAGGTGTGCCTGCAGCCACTGCATGGCTCTGAGGAGAGATAGGGGAGACCAGGCACTCCCATGACCCCCTGGGAAGATCCCCACTCCCCTGCTGTGGTCTCTGTTGAGACTAAGATGTGAGCAAACAGCATTTTCTATGGTTTATCACACACACTGCTTGCCAGGGTGGGGCCCAAACCTCTCTGGTCCCAGGCCCAAGGTGCCATTTTGAGAGTTTAACACTGGGCCTCATCCCACCCTTGAGCTGAATTTGTGCTGACATGGCTGCAGCCCCCACCCAGCTGAGGAAGAACAGGGGAGCCCAAGCTTTCCTAGGTAGACCTAGGGTGACTCACACTACGCTCCTACTGGCTGCTGTGAGACCAAGATATGAATAGACAGCCCTTTCCCCAGCATCTTGCCCAGGCTGCTTGCCTGGAAGGGGCCCTACCCTGTCTGGTCACAGGCCCAAGGCACCATTTTGGGAGTCTAGCACTGGGCTGTGCCCCACCCTCAGACCAAGTTCAAGGTGAC
The DNA here is from genome assembly GCA_023783475.1 of Daubentonia madagascariensis. Lineage (NCBI taxonomy): Eukaryota > Metazoa > Chordata > Mammalia > Primates > Daubentoniidae > Daubentonia > Daubentonia madagascariensis. The sequence goes on along the minus strand of JAKFHU010002573.1, from coordinate 17,041,712 downwards.
ATGGCTGCAGTCACCACCCAGCTGTGAAAGAACATGGGAGACCAAGCTCTCCTAAGCACACTTAGAACAATACTCACCACCCTGTTATGGGCAGCCATGGTACTGGGGGCTGGACTGCTTAATCCATTGCAGCTACCAACATGGACCATTTGGGTCCTAGTGGGTGGCTCCACCACCATTACTGCCATTTCCCATATTACACCATCTACTCAGGGGCCTGAAAACGTGCCCACACACCTGGCCCTCTTCTCCAAGTACTTGGTTTGGAGCAAGCCACCTGAAAGACCAAGAATTTTCCCTCCAGGACACACTAACACCACTGCCAGAGTAAGCTGCTCCGGGACCTAAAATCAGGTACACTCAGCCCACTGCTGTCAATACTGGGGCCTGAAAACAGGCTCAACTGGCATGCAAGTCCCCAGAAAAACACCACCACAGCCTCAACTAATAACTGTATCCTAAGCCACAAAGGAAATCACAGATACCACTAACCCTGTGCACTGCCTAAGAAATTATACAAAGATCACACCACCACAAGCACCCAAAATAAAAGCCAAAGTGTTCTATTCAACCAACAACATGTATACCTCTTCAGGAAAAATTTTCACCTTCAAATGCAATTTCAAAAAATTGGAACTAGTGACTGCTACATCAGATACACAGATATCAATGGAAGGACGAAGGAAACATAAAAAAGCAAGGGAATATGACACCACCAAAGGACCACAACAATTGTCCAGCAATGGATCCCAGTAAAAAAAATTTCTTGTAATGCAAGACAAAGAATTTAAAATATTGATTCTAAAGAAGCTCAATGAGATGCAAGAGAAATATGAAAACCAATAACTAAGAAATCAGAAAATCAACTCTGGATATGAATAAAAAATTTATCAAGGAGATAGATATCTTAAAAAAAAAAACCCAGAAATTCTAGAGCTGGAAAATTCACTGAAGGAAATAAAAAACACATTAGAAAGCTTCAAGAATAGACTAGACCACATAGAAGAAAGAATCTCAGAACATGGAGACAGGTCTTTTAAAATAATCCAGTCAGATAAAAATGATGGGAAAAAAAGAATAAAAAAGAATGAGAAAAGCCTTTGAGACATCTGGGACTACATAAAGTGACAAAACTTATGAATTATTGGTATTACCAAGGGGGAAGAGAGAGCAAAAAGTTTAGAAAATCTATTTAAGGAAATAATTGATAAAAATGCCCCAGGTCTAGCAAGAGAGTTAGACATTCAGATATGGGAGGCCCAAAGATCCCTAGGCAAATACATTGTAAAGAGAACTTTGACATAACATTATAATCAGAATGACTAAAGTTGAAGTAAAAGAGAAAAATTTAAAATTAGCAAAAGTGTTTAGACTATATGAGAAGAATAAAATCTCACATATCAATATTAACCTTGAACAAAAATGGATTAAATGCTCCACTTAAAAGATACAGATTGGTAGAATGGATAAAAAATGATCTACTATATGCTGCTAACAGGAAACTCACCTTACCCATAGAGGCACATATAGATTGAAAGTAAAGGGCTAGAAAAAGATATTCCACATAAAAGTAACCAAAAGTGAGAAGAAACAGCTATAATTATAACAGAGAAAACAAACTTTAAATCAAAATGGTAAAAAGAGACAAAGAAGGTTATTATATAATGATAAAGTGATCAATTCAGCAAGAGGATAGAACAATCCTAAATATATATGTACCTAATATAGAAGCACCCAGATTCACAAAACAAATATTAGTAAACCTAAAGAAAGAGATAGATAGCAACACAATAATACTGAGGGATTTCAACACCCCACTCACTGCATTAAACAGATCATTGAGACAGAAAATCAACAAAGAAACATTGGACTTAATTTGGACTTTAGATCAATGGACTTAACAAACATTTATAGAACATTCTACCCAACAACTACAGAATATACAGTCTTTTCAACAGCACATGGAACATTTTCCAAGATAGACCACATAATAGGCCACAAAACATGTCTGAAAAAATTTGAAAAAAACCAAAATCATATCAAGTATCTTGTTAAACCACAGGGGAATAAAGCTAGAAATCAATATGAAGAGGAACTCCAGAAACTATACAAACACATGGAAATTAAGCAACATGCTCCTGAGTGATAACTGGGTCAATGAAGAAATAAAGATGGAAATTAAAAAAATTTTTTGAAACAAATGAAAATGAAAACACAGTATACCAAAACTTGTTAGATACAGTTAAATCAGTGCTAAGAGAGGATTTTATAGCATTAAATGCCTACATCAAAAAAGTAAAAAGATCACAAATTAACAACCTAATCTTGCACCTCAAAACACCCCTAGAAAAATGGTAACAAGCCAAACATGTAGTTAGCAGAAGAAAAGAAATAACAAAGATTAGAGTAGACCTAAATGAAATAGAGACCAGAACAAACAAACAAACAAAATACAAAGGACCAACAAAGCAAAAAGTTGTTTTTTCAAAAAGATAAACAAAATTGATAAACCAATAGCTAGATTAACAAAAAAAAAAAAAAAAAAGAAGAGAGAAGACCCAAATAAACACAATCATAAATGAAAAAGGACACATTAAAACTGATACCAGAGAAAAACAAAAGATTATCAGAGACTATTATGAACAGCTATAGCTCACAAACTAGAAAACCCAGAGGAGATGGATAAATTCCTGGAAACATACAACCTTCACACATTAAACCAGGAAGAAATAGAACTCTTGAATAGACTGATAATGAGTAGCAAGATTGAAGCAGTAATAAAAAAATCTCCCAGGAAAAAAAAGCCTAGGATTAGATAGAATCACAGCCAAATTCTACCATACATCATAGAACTGGTGACAATCCTACTGAAACTGTCCAAAAGATTGAGAAGGAGGGATTCCTCCCTAACTCATTCTATGAAGCCAGCATCACTCTGATACCATAGCCAGGAAAGGATGCAACAAGAAAAGAAAACTATAGACCAACAACTCTAATGTTCAGAGAAGCAAAAATCTTTAACAAAATACCAGCAAACCAAATCTAACAGCACATCAAAAGGATAATTCACTACAATCAAGTGGTTTCCATCCCAGGGATGGAAGGATGGTTCAACATACATAAGTCAATAAATGTGATGAACCACACAAACAGAATTTTAAAAAACCCCCATATGATCATCTCAATAGATGGCAGAAAAAGCATTCAATAAAATCCAGCATTCCTTTATGATAAAAACCCTCAAGTAACTCAGCATAGAAGGAACGTACATGACAAACTCACAGCCAACATCATTCTGAATGGGGAAAAGTTGAAAGCATTCCCCCTAAGAATTGGAACAGGACAAGCATGCCCACTTTCACAACTTCTATTCAACATAATACTGGAAGTCCTAGCTAGAGCAATTGGGCAAGGGAAAGATATAATGGGCATACAAATTGGAAAAGAGGAAGTCAAATTATCTCTGTTTGATGATGATGTGATCTTATGCCTAGAAAACCCTATGGACTCCTCCAAAAGACTCCTACATTTGATAAGTGAATTCAGTAAAATCTCAGGATATAAAATTAACCTACAAAAATAAATAGCATTTCTATATACTAATAATGATCAAGCTGAGAACCAAATCAAGAATGGTTCTCATTCTCAAGAACCCCACTTACAATAGCTGCCCCCCCCCCAAAAAAAGAAAGAAAATTCTAGGAATATGTTTAACCAAGGAGGTGAAAGATCTCTACATGGAGAACTACAAATCACTGATGAAAGAAATCACAGAAAGCACAAACAAAAGGAAAAACATTCCATGCTCATGGATTGGAAAAATTAATATCATTAAAATGATCCTACTACCCCAAACAATCTACAGACCGAATAGCCAAAGCACTCCTAAGCAAAAAGAACAAAGATGAAGACATCATACTACCTGACTTCAAAATATATTACAAGGCTGTAGTAACCAAAACAGCATGGTACTCACATAAAAGTAGACACATAGATCAATGGAACAGAATAAAGAACCCAGAAATAAAACCATATATCTATAACCAATTGACCTTCAACAAAGCAGACAAAACCATGTACTGGTGAAAGGACACACTATTCAATAAATGGTGCTGGGAAAATTGGATAGCCACATGCAGAAGAATGAAACTATCTCTGTCTCTCACCATATACAAAAATTTATTCAAGATGGATTAAAGACTTAAATGTAAGACCTGAAACAATAAAAATCCTAGAATAAAATGTAGGAAAAACTTCTGGACATTGGTCTAGGGAAAGAATTTATGACTAAGACCCCAAAAGCAAATACAACAAAACCAAAAATAGATGAATGGGATTTAATTAAACTGAAAAGCTTCAGCACAGCAAAAGATATAATCAGGAGGGTAAATAGAGAACTTACGGAATGGGAAGAAAATATTTGTGAACTATGTATCTGACAAAGTACTAGTATCCAGAATCTACAAAGAACTCCAACAACTGAGTAATAAAAAACCAAACAACCCCATTAAAAAGTGGAAAAATGACATTTAGAGGAATTTTTCAAAAGAAGATATACAAATGGCAAAAAAAAAAAAAATGAAAAAATGCTCAACATCACTAATCATCAGAGAAATGCAAATTATAACCACAGTGAGATACCATTTTATTCCAATTAGAATGTCCATTTTTCAATAGTCAAAAAGACAATAGATATTAGCACAGATGTGGCAAAAAGGAAATACATATACACTGTTGGTAGGAATGTAAATTAGCACAACCTCTATGGAAATCAGTATGGAGACTTCTCTAAGAGTTAAAAGTAGATCTAACATTGATCCTGCAATCCCACTACTTGGTATCTACCCAAAGGAAAAAAAATTGTATAAAAAAGATATCTGCACTCATATGTTTATTGCAGCACAATTCACAATCACAACGCTATGAAATCAACCTAAGTGCCCATCAACCAATGAGTGGATAAAAAGAAAATGTGGTATATATATACCATGGAGTATATGTACTACACAACCCTATGAAAGAATGAAATAATGTCTTTGGATGGAACTGGAGGCCATTATCCTATGTGAAGTGACTCAGGAACAGAAAAATAAATGCTGTGTGCTCTCACTTATAAGTGGGAGCTAAACTATGTCTATGCAGTAAAGGATGCAAACTTACCTATGGGGTACAATGTACACTATTTGGGTGATGGTTATACTAAAAGCCCAGACTTCACCACTATCCAATATGTACATGTAATGGAATTCAACTTGTGCCCCTAAAATCTATTAAAATAAAAAAAGGAATAAACAATAATAAAATAAAAAATCTCATGCCCACCATCTATGCCATAAGTCTATCCATCACCTCCAAAAGTTCCTTCCTGTTGTCTTCGATTATTATTATTTTTTGTGATAAGAACCCAACCTAAGATCTACCCTCTTAGTAAAATTTCAAGTATACCCTACAGTATTGTTAGCTATAGGCATAATGCAGTAAAATAGATTGGTATCAAGGTGATACTGGCTTCACAGAATGAGTTGGGGAGGATTCCCTCCTTCTTGATGTTATGGAATAATTTCTGCAGTATGGGTTCCAGGTTTTCTATGTAGGTCTGGTAAAATTCAGCTGTGAATCCACCTTGTCCAGGGCTTTTTTTTTTTTGTTGGAAGCTTTCTTATTACTGCTTCAATTTCACTGCTTGTTACTGATCTGTTCAGGAGTTCTATTTTGTCCTGATTGAGTCTTGGGAAGCTGTGTGTTTCCAGGAATTTGTCCATTACCTCTACATTTTTGAGTTTATGTGAACAGAGACTTTCATAGTATTCACAGATGATATTTTGTATTTCTGTGGTATCAGTTGTAGTGTCTCCTTTTTCATTTCTGATTGAGCTTTTTTGGGTCCTTTCTGTTCTATTACTGGTTAATGTAGCAAGAGGCCTATCAATTTTGTTTCTCTTTTCGAAGAACCAACTTTTTGTTTTATTGATCCTTTGTATTTTTTTTTTCCATTTTGTTTAGTTCTCCTCTGACCTTAGTTATTTCTTTCTTCTGCTGGGTTTGATTTGCTCTTCCTTTTCTAGTTCCTTGAGATGTTTCATTAGATTGTTGATTTGTGATCTTTCTGCCTTTGTGATGTAGGCATTTAAGGCTATGAATTTTCCTCTTAGGACTGCTTTTGCTGAATTCCATAGATTTTGATAGTTTGTGTCCCCTTTGTCATTCAGTTTGAGGAATCTTTTTATTTCCATCTTAATTTAATTATTGACCCAATAATCATTCAGTAGCAGGTTGTTTAATTTCCATGCCTGTGTGTAGAATTGAATGCTTCTGTTGGAGTTGATTTCTAGTTTTAGTCCACTGAGGTTTGAGAAGATACATGGTGTGATTTCTATTTTTTTGAATTTGTTGAGACATGTTTTGTGGCCTAAGATATGATCAATCTTGGAGAATTTTCCATGTGCTGATGAAAAGAATTTATATTCAGTAATTTGTGGGTAAAATGCTCATAAATGTCTAGTTAAACCTGTTTGTTCTAGAGTCCCATTTAAGTCCAGTGTTTATTTATTTTCTGCTTCGATGATCTGTCCAGTTCTGTCAGTGGGCTGTTGCAATCCCCAGCAATTATGATGCTGCTATTTATCTCTTTGCTTAGATCAGGTAGGGTTTACTTTATGAATCTGGGTGCTCCTGTGTTAGGTGCATAAATATTTAGGATTGTTATGTCTTTTTGTTTAATTGTTCCCTTAACTATCATATAATTGCCATTTTTGTCTTTCTTTACTATTATTGATTTAAAGTCAATTTTATCTGATATGAGAATGGCTACACCTGATTTCTTTGGTTTCCATTTGCAAGGAATATTTTTTTCCATCCCTTCACCTTGAATCTGTATGAGTCCTTGTGGGTTAGATGTGTTTCCTGAAGACAGCAGATATTTGGGTTGCATTTTTTCAACCATTCATCCAGCCCATGTCATTTGAGTAGGGCATTGAGACTGTTTACATTGATTGATAGGATTGATATGTGGGGTGCTGTTCTGTTCATCCTGTTGGGTAGTACCTTATTGCTTTATTTTACCTCTTGTGCTACTGTTTCATATGAGCCCTGAGTTTTAGCTTTTGGGTGGTTTTACACTGGTGGGTGTCTACCATTCTGATCCATGTATAATGTGGTTCTGAGTATTTCTTGCAGGGCAGGTGTGGTCTTGACAAATTCCCTCAGTGTTTGCTTGCCTGGAAAAGTCTTTATTTCTCCTTTGTATATGAAACTTACTTTTGCAGGATCCAAAATTCTGGGCTGACAGTTGTTTTGTTTAAGAAGACTGAAGATGGGGCCCCAATCCCTTCTGGCTTGTATGGTCTCAGTTGAGTAGTCTGCAGTTAGCCTGTTGGGTTATCCTTTGTCAGTTACTTGATTTTATTGCCACATGGATTGCAGGAGTTCCTCCTTTGTGTTGACTTTGGCCAGTCTGATGACTAAGTGTCTTGGTGATTGCCTCTTTGCAATGAATCTCCCAGGTGTTCACTGATCTTCTTATACCTGGATGTCTAAATCTCTAGCAAGACTAGGGAAGTTTTCCTCAATTATTCCCTCAAATAGGTTTCCCAGCCTTTGTGCATTTTCTTCTTCACCCTCAGGGATGCTTATTATTCTTATATTTGGCCATTTTATATAATCCCATATTTCTTGTAGGCTTTTTTCATTCCTCTTAATTCTCTATTCTTTATTTTTGACTGACTGAGTTAATTTGAAACAGTTGTCTTCAAGCTCTAAGATTCTTCCTTTTGTCTGGTCTAGTCTATTTTTAAAACTTTCTGCTGTCTTTCGTATTTCCTTAAATGAATTTTTTCATTTCCAGAAGTTCTATTTTTTTTAATATGTCAATCTTTTCAGTGGATTTTTAATTCATTTCCTGAATTTTTTTTTTGTTTCTTTGAGTTGGTTTTTCATCTCTTGGATTTCACTGAGCTTCCTTACAATCCTATTTGGATTTCCTTATCTGTCATTTCAATATTTTCATTTTGGTTGGTATCCATTGCTAGAGAGCTGGTATTCCCTTTTGGGGATGTCCTTTTGCTCTGATTTTTCATACTTCCGGAGTTCTTTCACTGATTCCTTCTCATCTGGGGCAGCTGTTGCTTCTTATTTTTGGATTTTCTTTTGTTTTGATGGGGCTTCCCCCACCCACTTGTAAAGGAGTCTCTGTAGCGTATGTTTGGTAAGAACATTAGGCTTTGCTTGTGGGTGCTTTGATGGCGATCTAGGTTCTGGATGGATGTCTTGGTTATAGATATACTTAGTGTGGTGATTTTCTCAGTTGCTAGTTGGTATAGGCTGTAGCAGTGGTGAGCTATGTGTGTGGGCAGATTTCCTGTGTGTCTTTGATAAGAGAGGATGGAGGTCTTTGAAATCTGTTCTCTTTCCCCAGCCCTGTGGTCTTCTTAACAGTGTATAGATCTCTTATTCATCTTGTGTAACCAAAATTTTGTATCCTTCGACTAATGCCTCCCTGTTTTCCTGTCCCCTCAGCCCCTGGCAACCACCATTCCCTTCTCTGCTTCTATGTGTTTAACTATTTCAGATTCATCATATAAGTGGATGGTCACCACTGGGTTTTATCCTCATGAGAGCAGACCAAGGCTCTCTTGCTTGCCCCATGTCCCCAGTCTCAAGCACAGGGCCTGGTAAAGGTGGATGCTCAGGATATAGCTGTTGTATAGTTGAATAATTGAATGAATGGTGAACAGAAGGATGCATTACTTAGATCATACTTCTAAGTTCCATTGCCAAGGACAGCCTACACTTTACCCCCTGTCCAGGAGTGGGGAACATGTGGCCTTCTTGATCCTTGAGTATAGCCTTTTGACTGAATCCAAATTTTACAGAACAAATCCTTTTAATAAAGGGGTTTATTCTGTGAAGTTTGGATTTAGTCAAGGGGCTGTACTTGGGGATCTGGAGGGCCACATGTGGCCTTGAAGGTGCAGGTTCCCTCCCTTGATGTACACAAGTCCATTCCTGCTATTGGAAAACAAACTCACAAATCTGGGTGTACATTCAACATTATTAGAGCCCCCTTATTCTCATAAGATACAGAGAACCAACTTCTGGGGCAGTAGGTTGGGCCAAGTCCAGCCTTGGAGAAGCCTGTCCACATGAACAGAAACCAAATCCAACTTTAATAGATGATTTGGTTAGGAGTTGGGGTTGGCTCCTGCAAAGTTGTGATATTGGAAATTTGTTCTTTGCTTACTGTTCCTTTAACCAACTGAGTAATAGTGCCCCATGCTCTAGATATTCCCATCACAGTGCCTGCAAGTGCTAGGTCTCCAATTTATGATTTTAATGTGCCCTCCATCAAAGCTTCCAGGCCTCCAGTGCTTTATTCTCAGCTGTTGGAGAAGATGAAAGATCTGACACATATGTTCCCATAGAGTCATTTATAGCTGACCAAAGTTTCCTTCACCTATCTGAGGGATAGTTGCAGTTAACTGTTAGGAGTTTTAGGCTCTTTTTTGACATAGAGATTTTGGAGGAATATTTTAGTGATGGGGATAGGAAAAGATTCATGTCTCACAGACACTTTTCTTTCCTGTATACACACACATGCACACAGACACATGCACAGACACAGATATACACATACAAGTACAGGCAGAGGAATTCACCTGAGGAAATGGGAACCTCAGCCATAGAGCCTAATAAATCCTGCCTCACATCATAGTGGTTAGTTCTGCCTTATTTGCACCAGGAAGATCAGGTTTCTCAGTCCAACATTTGTAAATAAAATAATTTATTTTCCTGACAGATCTGAGACTTTAAGCACTTTTAAGCTGATAATATATAATAAAATAATTGTTTAATTAGGAAGACATTTGTCACTACCAAATAATTATTATATTTAGACCATGTAAAAATGACCTTTTAAAGAGGGAATTAAAAAGATGTTGTTAAGAATTTTACTGGATCTAATGAAAGTTTTCAGTTTTATTGGAGAGGAATAAAGGACCCTAATTGGAATTGGTTTTATGGGCCTCTAAGTCCATTTTAAATAGGGGCAGGCAATGAATTTGAGGGGGAGGCCAATCTGGTTGAATTCTCCCTAAACGCCCTTGTGCAGTATTGAGTTAGCTTTGGACAAATACAAAGCCAGCACCTGTCCTACCTCCTTCCCCCAAACCCCATCACTCCAGCTTCAGCTTGTCATTGATGGGTTTGCTAACCCCCATCTGCACATCACCCTAGTCAAAATTACCCACAGCTGCTGCCTGGATTAGTCCTACAGCTCCCTGACTATGTCTCTCATCCATTCTTGCACCACCAACCCATTCTCCACACTGTGGCTCAGAGGAAGGCCCTCCAACAGCTGCCTATATCTCTTAGGATGAAATCCCATGTCGTTACTGTGGCCCACAACACTCTGTGTGGTCTGCCACCACCTACTTCTATCTGCCCATCCCACATGAGCCCCTCTGGGCTCCATTGTCACTGATCTTTGTGGTGTCTGGAAGAGACCTCGCTCTGCTTCCTCAGGGCATTTGTGCTTTCCCTCTGCTTTGAATGTTTTTTGCCTCCCACTCTCACCCTGCTTTTAGTAGTTATTTTCTGTTCATCCAGCAGATTTCAGCTCAGTCATTACTCCTCAGGGAAGCCGTCCCTGAAACCCTGCCCAGATTGCGTCTGCCTTTCTTCTCCCTGGTAGCACCATGCACTTCTTTTTTGTAATATACGGCTCTTGCGATTTTACATTTATCTCTCTGTTTTGTTTTTTTTATTGCCAAGTTATAGATGGATATATTTATGGGGTACAGAGTAGTTTTATGATTTTTGAATATATTGCAGAATGTTTAAATTAATCTAATTAACATATTCATCACCTCAAATATTTAACAATTTTGTGATAAGAACATTTGAAATTTACTCTCTTGGTGAAATTTAAATGTACAGCTCTCAATTATTAGCTATATTCACCATGCTGTGTAATTTATCTCACAAAAAGAAAAACAATCAAATTTATTCCTTTCATCTACCTGAGGATTTGTGCCCTGTGCCTGTCATCTCCCCATCCCCTGTCTCCCCCCACACCTCCATCTCTGGCAACCACCTTTCTATTCTCTGCCTCCATGACTTCAATTGTTTTAGATTCCACATATAAGTGGGAACATGTGGTATTTGTCTTTCTGTGTTTGGCTTCTTTCACTTAGCATAATGTTCTCCAATCCCCTCTATGTTGTTTTTTGTTCTTAATTAATCTTGAAAGAACTATTAAGAGTATACTTCAGTGTGAAAATAGTAACCCCAAAAGGAAAGAGTAAAAAGGAGGAAACTATTATGAACACATAAATTGGTAACTATATAGATAAATCTAAGTAAGTGACTATAATCATAATATTCACTACAGCTACTCTTACCACAAATACAGGATTTTAAAAAAGCTAAAGTTAGAATACTAGACACTAATAAAATGAGAGATATCAGGGTATAATTTTAGTGAAGGTCTTTTAAGGTCTTTATTTTGTTAGGAGGTTAGTGATTAGCTTTTAACTTTCCAAAGGCAGGCATGCATGCTAATATTGGAGAATAACCTCTGGAAGCACAGAATATGACACTGATATAACTTTGCAATTAATTGGAGTAAAAGAGAAATAAAGAAAATCCCACCCATCCAAAGGGTGTCGGAAAGGAGAAGATAAAAGAAATAAAAATCATGGTAACATAAAAACCAAATACAACAGGTAGAACTTGACTGAATTCTAGTTTGAAAAAAAAAGTAATTGAAGATTATTTTTGGGGCAATGGAGACATACGAATATGAATATTAGATCATATTAGGGAACTATTATAATTTTTCTTAAGTTTAGAAATGGTGCTTTAGATATGTAGGAAAATGCCCTTAAATTTAAGAGATGAATTTTAGGAGATGAACTCTGAAATACTTATAAGTGACATGGTAACTGCAACTTACCTTGAAAAGGTGGCCATGCAAATAAAATAAAAGGCTGTAGGCCTGAGGGCCTCTACACTAGAAATGGTGAGCAACTCTTTATTATTATCCTTTGCTCCTGACGACTTTGCATACGCCATTCCCATCAGCTGCAGATGGCCTCTGCTCCCACCTTCCACCTGTGAACACCAACATGCTACGTAACAATGAGGAAAGAGAGATTCCTTTATGCCCCTTCTCAGGGAAGCCCTCGTTGGACAACCATCTCCCTTCTCTGAAGCATGTATGTATGAACCATTTGGGTAGCACTGACCAAAGAGTGCAGACATGCCTGCACCTGTCATGTCCCTTCTTGCACAAGAAGGGTGGTAAAGTGCAGCGGTTAGTATTGTGAACTCTAGAGTGGATGGCCAGGGTTTGAATCCCAGAAATTCCACTCACTAGCCAGTGACCTTGAGCAAGTTACTTAATCTCTCTGTGTCTCTTTTCTCATATGTAAAATAGTGATGATAATAATAACACCTACCTCATAGGATGTTAGGTGGATTCATTGAGTAAGGCATGTAAAGGACTTACAACAATGCCTTATTTTTATTTTTTTAATGAGGGTGCTTAGAATGCTGTCTGGAATATATTAATAATTAGTATTATCTCCATGGTAACTCATTTTATACATAATATGTTTTCCAATTACATAGAACTTCAGGCTTTTTAAACCGTTTGTGTTTATTATCGCTTTTATTATTTGACTTTTCACTTTCTCCCCCTAATACTTGTGAAGAAGGAAAGGCAGGTATTAGCTCTCTGTTTTCAGTGAGAAAGCTGAGGCCCAGGATGGTTAAATAACTTACCTCTGGTCATCCATTTGGGGACTGCTGAGCAGAATTTGGTCTTCTGACTCCTGAGCCTTTAATTCTGGCCAAAGAGTGGGAAGGGCAGTGAATTGGTCATGGGCAATGATTAATTTTCTCACTTTCCTGAGGATAGTTTGTCTTCCTTGCCTAATGGCCATTCTCAGAGCACAAACCAGGGAAACCACCTGGAGCCACCAACCTCCTTTACAAAAATGTCAATGGAACAGTTTAATACATCTAGAGCAACAGAGCTAAACATCAAAGATTGGATTGTGTAGGTCAGTATTTCAAGGTGAATATTTATTCTGTGACATGGTAGTTCCAGGTAATCACAACAGAATGGTGAACACCTGATGAGTCAAGTTAGTGATAAAAGTGAGGACAGATCCTTTCATGGATGACCTGCTGTTCTTCTGAAAACAGTCGTTTTGTTTTTTATACATAAGTGATCTAATTATTTCTGGAATTTATTAAAGGTATCACTTGGTTCTGCAAAAACATGTTACTGTGAACAATTTGGAAGCAATCTCAAATCAAGCAATACTGACATTTAGATGCTACCTATTTAACAAAGAAAATTTTAATTGCCCTTGTTGCAATGATCTTTCATGATTTACTATTGCTATTACTACTATTGTTGTCAATAATACTAATTTTTACAATGTGAATATAGCACCTTGCAGTTTAAAAGAGTCTTTGCATAAGCTATTAAACTATATCAGATTCATACAACCACACTTAATATAGGTTAGATTAGGAATCAATGATTTTTTAAATAAAGGGTCAAATAGTAAATATTTCAGTCTTGCAGGTCATATGGTTTCTATGTTAACTGTTACTCAACTCTGCCTTTGTAGCATGAAAGCAGCTGTAGACAACAGGTAAATGCATAATTATTCCAATAAAACTTTATTTACAGTTTTATTTACAAACAGGGGCACATCGGATTTGGCTTCTGGGCTGTAGTTTGCGAAACTCTGAGTTAAATTATGCAGGATTTATCATCCCTCCTTTTGCAGCTGTGGATTCTGAGACCAAAGGGTTAAATGCTTTTCCCAAAGCCACATAATGAATTAGCGAAAGAACAAGGACTTGGCCTAATGCCAGCTAACTCCCAGTCTGGTTTTCCCACTACTACACTTCTATGGCCGCATTACAAGCACAGTGCAATGCCAAGACATTGTGCTTGTATCAGGAAGGGTACATCACCGCAAGTCTGCAGATCTGGGCCCTGCCACCAGATTGGCTCCTCTTTAGCTGTGTGACCTTAATCAAGTCACTTCAACCCCCCTTAGCCTCAGTTGTTTCATCTAAAGAACGAGGAGGTTGAATGAGGAATCTCTAAGGTTCCTTCTGGCTTTAAAATGCTGTGTTCTTAAGATCAGGGATAAGGAAGGAATATTTGATTTTGAAGTGTTTCAGTTTTGTATTATAGCATTTATTTACACAGATGTCATTATGAACCGACCAACAAATATTTACTGAGCCTATTACTCTGTGAATAAAAGGAAGAAATGTATGACATAGTTTTTATCTTTAAATAATTAATATTTAATAGTTAGGAAGAAAAGCATTTTTCTAGCACTTACAGAACATGATTAAATAATCCATATGTATGAAGCATTCCTGTGGGTTTCTGAGGACGGGCATCAGTGAGAGCAGAAGGCTCGAGAAGAAACCTCATGGGAGGTGTAGAGGCTAGACCATGCTGAGTGTAGGGCAGCAGTTCCCAGCATTTTTGGCACCAGGAACCGGTTTCATGGAAGACAATTTTTCCACAGACTGGGGAGGGGATGGTTTTGGGATGATTCAAGTGCCTTACATTTATTGTGCAGTCAAACCTCTCTGCTAATGATAATCTGTATTTGCAGCTGCTCCCCAGTGATAGCATCACCACCTCAGCTCCACCTTAGATCATCAGGCATTAGATTCTCATAAGGAGTGCACAACCAAATCCCTTGCACGCGCAGTTTACAGTAGGCTTCGCGCTCCTATGAGCATCTAATGCCACCGCTGATCTGACGGGAGGCGGAGCGTATGCAGTGATGCAAGCAATGGGGAGCAGCTGTAAATATAGATGAAGCTTCGCTCCCTTGCCTGCTGCTCATCTCCTGCTGTGTGACCTGGGTTCCTAACGGGCCATGGACCAGTACCAGTCAGCAGGCTGGGGGTTGGGGACCGCAGGTTTAAGGGATGGATAGCAGAGGAGGGTGAAGAGAAGCATCCCAAGACTGACAGGGGCAGGTATGAAGACCTATGTACAGAAGTTGCTCATGTGTGTCACAGTAGGTCAATGAGTTGGGTTAGGCTAGATGGTGTGCATTGGAAAAATGTAGAAAGTATTGATTTTGCATCACTTTGTGGTTAGTTGAAATATAGTGCCATTTAAAAAAACACAGCATGAATAATTTCAGCTTTGCCATTTGCTACAGACAAATGTGCTCCCATTAGTGCACATCAGTGAGGTCTGCCTAGATTTCATCCCCTTTTGAGCCTCCTAGGAGGCACCTTTCATGGAACAGTTGAACATTCACGACCTTTCACTCAGGTCTCTTATCTCAAATCTCCCAGAAGAAAACTGGGCAGTCTTGCCCCCTGACTGGTGGTGTGCAGAGGCAAGGTCTTCATTGGTCATCCCTGAAGATCCTGATTAAAATAGGAATGAAGTGGTTTTCTTCAATTCCTTTCAACTCTTTTTCTCAAGCAGGGAGGCAATTTAGAAGGGAGTACTTTGGTAGTTAAAGCCAATTCTCTTCCATCACCAAAGGTACTTGGCTTGCAGGGTGTAGGGTTGGCTGATTTATTAAACTGTGTTTTTCACCACAAGGTTCTGTAATCTGAGTGTCCCACCATAATATGGTTATCCCCACCAGGCTTCTGAGATAACCCTCAGTGAGCCAACTGGAAAGCACAATTGAAGTGTTACTCTGTCAAAGGTGCTATTGCTATCCTTACAAGGAAAGAGTTTGGGAACCTTTGAGAGTCAAGGGCTAGGGCACATCTGCCATGTCCTTTTAATCCATGCCTTATACTGCTAAAAGCATGCAAAGTTGCCCTCAGCTCTCCAATGGTGAAGCTAACACTTGTTGAACCTTTCTAAAGGCTAATCATTGTCCTAAGTTTTATTTTTCATATATTATCCCACCCAATTCTGTCAACATTCTAATATTTCTGTCCTCATTGTACAGATGAGGAAGGAGGCTGGGTCTCACTGAGGCAAACTTGCTCAATTTCATACATAGGTGACAGGCTGCATAGCCAGGGCTTGAAAGAGTGCAGTTTGATTTCCGGGATTTCACGATTCAACCCTGAGTTCGAATGCTGGAAACCATCACGTTCTGACAAAGAAAGGGGTTAATGAATTTAACCCTAAGACAGGTAGAAAGGCGGAGAAACGAATCCCCATGGACCCATGCCCTGGTTGCCATGGAGACACAGCTGCGGGGGGGAGTCGTATGGGAGGAGAGAGATGGGATACACCACGGGGTTTTCACTCCGAGGCCCAGAACACAAAGGCTTCACTGACTGTGTCAGGCACTGTCAGTCCTTTCTCTCTCTACTGCACAGCCACAATTTGGGCAATTAGAGGCAGCATGGAAAAGCCAGAGGCCCAGTGACACCACCCCCAGTACCTCAGTTTCCCTTAGCCTCTGGATCCCCCAGCAGAGTTTCTCAGGATTCCATGAGGGTCTCTTCTTCAGAGAAGCATGGCTGCCAATTGGCAGGTCATATATGGTTGGGGTCCTGAAGCCAGAAAGCCAGAAGGCTTCTACCAGGGCTCAGCAAGTCCTTCTAACTGTAAAGACTGTATGCTGAGATGAATTGGAAATGAAACACCACCAGAGCAAATAAGAAAAATTTAACCTTAAGAAAATGGTCAGAACTAAATACCCCTTAATGCACTAAGACTTATATTTCAGTAGAGAGCTAAAAATTAGATGATGGGAGAAATATGCTTATTGAGTTCTATAATCCTCAGTTGCCTCATACATAAAATAAGAATATAAAGATCTATCTCATTTTTTTGGTGAGGATCAAATGACAAAATGCTTACCATGGGGCCCACTGGCATGTACTTAATTGGTATCTAGGAAGCAGCAAAGGGTAGTGGTTGTAGCAGTTATGACTCATACTAGCTGTGTGACCTTAGCTAAGTTACTCTGTTGCCTCAGTTTTCACATCTGTAAAATGGGTGATAATGATATTACCCATCCCATGGGGTTCTTCAGGGAATTAAACTAGGTAGCATGTGTAAAGTACCTAGGACAGTGCCTGCCACCTGGTGAGCTCTCAGTCAACTCAATTGTCATTATCATCATCATTACCACCACCACCATCATCATCACTATGTCATGAAAGCATCTTCCCTTACCAGTGAGCTTTACCTAAAAGACTTAAGTCTTTGTAATAACAAGATCTCTCATTTAAGTTTTAGAAAAGTTTTAAAGTAAAAAGACTATTGCTAGATAGGAAAAGTCTCTTCTCCAAATAAAAGTCGAAGCATCCTCCTAAACCATTTCCAATGCTGCTGCTGACTCTCTGGCCTCCAGATGACTGAGGGTGCTTTTTTAATGCCACTCCCTTCTCTCTGATACCCTACTTGGAGAATGAAGCAATTACACCAAACTTGCAGGATGGGAGAACTATCTGATGATGGCATTTCATGCACTTGTTGTATTAACCATTTAAAAAAATACTTAAAAGTTTCTGAATTATTAACTTTTTCAAAGTGATATTTGGTGGCGAAAGTAATATCTGTGTAAAGTATTGAGTTTTAAGGAAAAAGATGAATAATTTGGCAGTGTTAAAATTATGCTGTCAAAGATCCCATTTTCTCAGAGCTGTCTCTATTTCCTGGTTTCAGTTGCACAGGCTGTCATCAAGATAGTGAGATTTATTTTTCCTGTAATTGCAACATGGCAGCCAGTTTTATAGGAAATATGGCTGTGGCACCCACTTTTTAGAAGGGTGCAAAATCCATGGCATCATTTGTGCAGGTGATTATACACATGATCAGGAGAATGGTTTGCAAAAAAGAGATCAGAGAAAAACAGGCTTTATAGATCCCTGGGGTGCTGTTCAGATGTTTAAAAATATATGACAACCAGTGATTCATTTATTAGGAAGACAGATAGCATCCTCCTTGCAGGGAACAGGAATTTGACCTCTTTTTGTGTAATTTTCTGCATTTTGCTTTCTCATGCATTAAATATAGAGCATGCATTATTCACCCTTTATAGCTATTTCAAGGTCTGTGTGTGGCTTCCCCTTATAACCTCAGAAATTTCACACATAATTTATTAGAGACAGATAATGATCTAGTGGTTAGGACCAGTGCACAGAGTCAGTCCTGGCTTTTCTCCTTCACTCTGCTACTTGTGTACTATACAGCAGTATAGATGATCTGCATTTATGTGGACTCCCCAAATGTCCATGTGTATTCATTGTCATTTATTGAATGATTTCAATGTGTACCGTTTTGTACTAGGTCCTGGGGGCCATACTGAGGAAACATAAGATATATATTAGGGTCCCTTAGAAGAGGATTGGAGAATTAAGACTTACATTTATAAAAACTTAGAGAACAAAACGAACTCTGAACTATTAGGTGTGAGTAAAATATAATTAGATGCATCAGTGAGTGGCCAGAAGAGCTTAGCTACTCTGTATATCTGTAGGCATTAGCTGTCTGTATCCTTCCTTGCTCCTGTTTGACTATACTGCTTTGGTGGCTGTTCCCCACATATATTGTGGTTCAGGGTTACAGATGTCATCGAGCTTGTCAATGTTAGAGCTTACATTTCTTGTTCTAAGTTGATTTCTGAGAGAAGAAGAGGGCAATTCCATTAGACATTCAACAATCAGGTCAATGATGAAATCAAGATGGAAATTAAAAAACTTTTTTGAAAAGAATGATAACAGTGACATGGGTTATCAAAATTTCTGCGTTACAGCAAAATCAGTGCTAAGAGGGAAGTTTATAGTGCTAAATGCCTACATCAAAAGGACATAAAGATCACAAATTGACAACCTAATAGCACACCTCAATGAACTAGAAAAACAAGAAAAACCAAACTCAAAGCTAGCAGAAGAAAAGAAATAACAATAATCAGAACAGAACCAAACAAAATTGAAACCAAAAAAAAAAAAACAAATACAAAGGATCAATGAAACAAAAAGTTGATTCTTTAAAAAGATAAACAAAATTGATAGACCACCAGATAGATTAACCAAGAAAAGAAGAGAGAGAATTCAAATCAGCTGAATCATGAATGAAAACAGAGACATTACAATTGATGCCAGAGAAATACAAAAGATCATCCAAGACTACTATGAATACCTCTATGAACACAAACTAGAAAACCTAGAGGAAATGGATAAATTCCTGGAAACATACAACCCCCAAGTTTGAATTAAGAAGAAATAGAAATCCTGAACAGACCAACAATGAGTAGCAAGATTGAATCAGTAATAAAAAATTTCCCAACAAAAAAAGCCCAGAAACTAGATAGTTTCACAGCCAAATTCTACCAGATGTCCAAAGAAGAACTGATACAAATCCTACTGAAACTATTCCAAAAGATCAAGAAGGAGGGAATCCTCCCTAACTCATTCTATGAAGCCAGTATCACCTGATACCAAAGCCAGGAAAGGACACAACAACAAAAAAGAAACTACAGACCAATATTCCTGATAAACATATATGCAAAAATCCTCAACCAAATACTAGCAAACTGAATCCCACAGCACATCAAAAAAATAATTCACTATGATCAAGTGGGTTTCATCCCAAGGATGCAAGGATGGTTCAACATATGTAAGTCAATAAATGTGATTCACCACACAAACAGAATTCAGAACAAAACCATATAATCATTTCAATAGATGCAGAAAAAGCTTTCAATAGAATTCAGCATCACTTCCTGATAAAAACCCTCAACAAACCAGGCACAGAAGAACATACCTAAAAATCATAAAAGCCATTTATGACAAACACACAGCCAACATCATGCTGAGTGGGTAAAAACATTCCCCCTAAGAACTGGAAAAAGACAAGAATGCCCACTTTGTCACCACTTCTATTCAACACAGTACTGGAAGTCCTAGCCAGAGCAATCAGTCAAGAGAAAGAAATAAAGGTATCCAAATTGGAAAAGAGGCAGTCTCACTATCTCTGTTTGCTGATGATATAGTCTTATACCTAGAAAACTCTAAAATCTCCTCCAAAAGACTTCTAGATTTGATAAATGAATTCAGTAAAATCTCAGGATGCAAAATCAATGTATGTAAATCAGTAGTACTGTTATACATCAATAATGACCAAGCTGAGAATCCAATCAAGAACTCAATCTCATTAACAATAGCTGAAAAAAGTAAAAATACCTAGGAATATACTAAACTAAGGAGGTGAAAGAGCTCTACAAGGAGAACTAAAAAACACTGATGAAAGAAATCTTAGATGGCACAAATAAATGAAAAAACATCCCATGCTCATGGATTGGAAGGATCAACATTGTTAAAATGTCCATACTGCCCAAAGTTATTTACAGATTCAATGCAATTCCTATCATTTTTCACAGAGTTAGGAAAAACAATCCTAAAATTCATATGGAACCAAAAAAGAGCCAGAATAACCTAAGCAATCCTAAGCAAAAAGAACAAATCATGCAAGCATCACATTATGCAGCTTCAAATTATACTATATGGCTGTAGTAACCAAAGAACATGGTACTGGTATAAAAGTAGACACATAGACCAATGGAACAGAATAGAGAAGCCAGAAATAAAGCCACAACCAACTGATCTTCAACTGATCTTCAACAAAGCAGACAAAAACACACACTGGGGGAATGATGCCCTTTTTAATAAATGGTGCTGGGAAAATTCGATAGCCACATGCCGAAGAACGAAGCTGGATTCCTATGTCTCACCATATGCAAAAATAAATTCAAGATGAATTAAAGACTTAAATGTAAGACATAAAATAATAAAAATTCTAGAAGAAAACCTAGGAAAAACTCTTCTGGACATTGGCCTTGGCAACGAATTTATGACTAACCCCAAAAGCAAATGCAACAAAAATAAAAATAAATAAATGGAACTTAATTAAACTGAAAAGCTTCTGCACAGTAAAAGAACTAATCAAAAGAGAAAATAGACAACCTATAAAATGGGAGAAAATATTTGCAAGCTGTTAATATGTATCTCATGAAAGACTAATATCCAGAATCTGTAAGGAACTCAAACAACTTGGCAAGAAAATAACAAATAATCCCATTAAAAAGTGGGCAAAAGACATGAACAGGTATTTTTCAAAAGAAGATATACAAGTGGCCAACAAACATATAAAGAAATGCTCAATGTTACTAATCACCAGGGAGATGCAGATTAAAACCACATGAAATACTACTTTACTCCAGTAAGAATGGCCATTATTAAAAAGTCAAAAAACAACAGATGTTGGCATGGATGCAGTGAAAGGGAATGCTTGTATACTGTTTGTGGGAATGGATATTCATATGGCCTCTGTGGAAAACAGTGTGGTGATTCCTCAAAGAACTAAAATAGACCCACCATTCAATCCAGCAAGCCCAGACTGGGTATCTACCCAAAGGAAAAGAAGTCATTATATCAAAAACACACTTGCACTCATATGTTTATCACAGCACAATTCACAATTTCAAAAATATGGAATCAAGCTAGGTGCCCACAAAGTGTTGAGTGGATAAAGAAAATATGTTATATATACCATGAAATACTACTCAGCCATAAAAGAACAAAATTATGTCTTTTGCAGCAACTTGGGTGGAACTGAAGTAAATTGAAAACCTTCTGGAAAGGATTCACCATTCTACATGTCATTAAGAACATTGGTGATTCATGAGAGGAGATCAAAATATCAACATGAACAGGAATTTGGGGAAAGTTGATTCCAACCCTCATGGATGAGTTGGAGGGGTCCAAGACTTAAGTGGAAGAAGTAACTGCAGAAGTGTTGGAAATAGCAAGAGACTAGAATTAGAAGTGGACTCTGAAGACGTGACTGAATTGCTGCAATCTCATGATTAAACTTGAATGGATGAGTTGCTTTTTATGGATAAGCAAAGAAATTGGTTTCTTAAGATGGAATCTACTCCTGGTGATGATGCTGTGAACACTGTTGAAATGACAATAAAGGACTTAGAATATTATATAAACTTCATTGATAAAGCAGCATCAGGATATGAGAGGATTGACTCCAATTTTGAAAGACGTTCTGCTGTAGGTCAAATGCTATCAAACAGCATTGCACGCTACAGAGAACTAGTTCATGATAGGAAGAGTCAATTGATGCATCAAACTGTATTGTTGTCTTATTTGAGGAAATTGCCACGGTCACCCCAAACTTTAGCAAGCCCCACCTTGATTAGTTAGCAGCCATTGGCATCAAGGCAAGACACTCCACCAGCAAAAAGATTACGACTCACTGAAGGCTCAGATGATTGTCAACTTTTTTAGCAATAAAGTATGTTTAAATTAAGGTATATTAAATTAAGGTACCTTTTTTAGACATAATGCTATTGCACACTTAACTACAGTATAGTGTAAACATAATCTTTATATGCACTGGGAAACCAAAAAATTTGTGACTTGCTTTATTTTGATATTCGCTTTACTGTGGTGATCTGGAACAGAATGTGCAATATCTCCAAGATCTGCCAGTATGTGTTGGCCATTTGTATGTCTTCTTTTGAGAAATGTCTATATGAATCTCCTGCCCATTTTAAAATCAGTTTATTTGTTTTTGTTTTTTGCTATTGAGGTGTTTGAGTTGTTTATAAAATTTGGATATTAATCATTTTCAGACGTATGGTTTGCCAATATTTTCTCTTCTTCCCTAAGTTATCTCTTCACTCTGTGGATTGTTTCCTTTGCTGTGCAGAAGATTTTTATTTGGTGTAGTCCCATTTGTTTATTTTTGCTTTTATTGCCTGTGTTTTTGGAGTCCTTTAGTATAATTTAATTTCTATTTTGCAGACTTGTAAACTGAAATTCAGAGCAGTTGGATTATTTGAACAATCCACAGGATCACTGTAATGATCAAATGAGATTATATGGCAAGAGCCTTGGCACAGTGCATGAGCCCACAGGACATAGCACTTGATAAATCAGGGTTACTATCACCAATATGATTATTATTTTATTCCTATTACTACCACAGCACCAGCTGTGCTCTTTAGTTTTGTCTACATACATCAATAACCTGCCTTTAGAGTTTCTTCCTTGTGTTTTCTTCCCAAGCACACCCTGGAGCCTGTTTTCTCAGCCTGATTTCCAGGTCTGAGCCACAATTACTCACTTTATAAAGTCTCTCCCATTTGTGCCCCCAGCATTATCTCCTGAGCTTCTGTACTTCCTAGCGGGCTTGCGAGTTTTGCTCATTAGATGCTAAATTACTGCCACCAAAAAGTGCCAAATGACAGTTTGCAACCTTTTACCACCATAAAGCTCGTGCAATAAAACAAAAAGGAACTATAGAGAAGCAAGTTTCATGGAATCATATGGAATACATGTGTGCTTCAGGCAGTTTATCTAAGTGGCAGGATTCAGTGAATTAATGCTTAAGAAAGTAGATAGCTTCAGTTAAGGAAATGAAGTATTTAGGAACAGATCTGTCACCAATGCTTGCCATGTAAAGCAGTGGATTTGTTACTTGTGAATGCAACTGCCTTAACAGAAATATTTGCTCATATTGAAACACTACCCAGAGCAGTGATTTTGTTAATAAAGATATAGGCTTTATGTTGGCTGTCAAATGTTTCCTTCCCATCCTTGGAACCCTTCCAAACAGCTTCCTGACTGGGGGCCGTGGCCGTCCCAGGGCTTTATCGCCTGAGATGATTCGACAAATGCAGTATATATTCACCTGCATTTCAGAGCCAGGTTGGCTGCTGTGAGCTGAGCCCCGCGGTTCCCCTTGTGACAACTTGAGGTCTGAGTTTCTGTGCTTTTTTGGTGAAGCAGGGAATATAGAGGTAGAAATCCTGGGATGTCCAAGCCAAGGCAAAGCTATGCATGGTAGTGGGAAAATTTTCCAGGTACCCACCCTGCACCTTCCAATCCTCTTGACAGCAAATTCCTTTAGAGGGTGTTTATCCCTTCACTGTCCCCTGAACTCTAATTATTCTCACTAACATAATGAATGATCCCTATGTTCTGGAACAAATGAATATTTTCTATTCCTGCTCCACCTTGCACTATTGGCAGAATCTTCCACTATTGACCAGTTTCTTCTGTTCTTGGTTTCCACGACTCCGTACAACCCTTAGTTATCCTTTTATCTCTTACTACTCTTTTTTGGGACTCCTTTTCAGATTTGACCTTCTCTAACTTCAGCCATTAAGTGTTGGTTGGCCTTTGAGAGTCAGCCTGAGGCCCTCATGTTTTCTTACACCTTGCACTCTTCCTAAAGCATCTGACCATTGCTTCCACTGCCATCTGGGTGAAGACACTCCATACTCCTCCCCAGTGAGCTGGGGACTCCCTTAACCTGCTGACTCATTGAGAGCGCCACAGGATGTCTCAAAGGCATTGCAAACTCAAAACGTCCAGGTCCAAATGACCAACCGTCTTCACCAAACACCCTTCCAGTTCCACTGTCCATTCTGTATTTGGTGAGTGAGAAACTTAGAATCTACTCTTCACAGCTCCCTCTTCTTGCATTCCATGCCCAATTCATCAGCAAGTCACGTTTATTTTCTCTCTTACTATTGCTCGAATCTCTCCACCTCTGTCTATCTCCAGCCCCTGGCACAGAACATGGTATATAGAGGAACTCAATAAATATTTGATGCATGAATGAATGAATCTCCACCACATGCCCTAGTCCAGGCTACCATGGCCTCTGGACGAACAGCTTCCAGAGTCTCCTGATATGTTTACCTCATCTAAATAGTTCTCCATATTATAACCAAAGGCATCTATCCAAAAAAGCAAATCTGGTCATGTCATTTTCCTTTCCCCAGCTTAAAGTACTTCAGTGGTTTCTCATTGCTCCTAGCAAAATGAAAATTTGTAGCATGTCTTGTAAGGACCTGTGCAGTTTTTCCACCGCCTGTCTCTCCAGCCTCATCTCACACCACGCTCCCCCTTCTCTTTGCCTCACACCCACCCACCACGCTACTCTGATCCATGCCCTGCCACTCAGCCTACTCCCTCCTGCCGTTGTTAACTTCTCCCTGTGCTAATCACTGCCTAGTTAGCTGGAACTCATCCTCCAGATCCTGGCTCACATGGTCACTTTTATGTCCTCAGGGTCACTCACCTTGACCTCTCATGATGCCACATACCTCTGAAAGTAATAATTGTATTTTTTAAGTGTGTGTAATATTTGATTAATTATTTGATTAATTATGGATTGTAAGCTCCATGATGGCAGGAATACTATCTGGCTATGTTCTCTGTTGTCTTCTTGGAACTCAGCACAGCTGGTGCTCAATAGTATTTGTTAGATACCTTGGATAATGGTAGACCAGGAGGCCTCGGGCCAGGTTCTGGCTTTGCTTGGGATGAGGATGACAGTATGGATTTAGGAATAAAGGACTGTCAATTGGATGAAAGAAATTCTGTCTTTCATGTTGAGATTTATTTGTACAAAGCAAAAATCTTGCCCACTGGGGGATTCAATCCATTTGCTGATAAGTCCTTTAAACAGAGGTCTCAGGTTTTCTTAGCTTGGATCCAGGCAATTAGCAGTACTCAGCTGCCTCAACCTAATTTCCTAAATTCCTGTCATTAGCAGCAGTAAATGCCCCAGGGTGCAGACTTTACTTGACTGAGCTTTGTATTAGGAACCCGTTCATGGGCAATGTCTTGCCTTCTTTCGGAGCTGCAAAGATACAGAAAGTGCATTGTTTGTCCCACTCTGGGATGCCTGAGATTGTCTTGGTTGCTCTATGATTGAGATACCACTGGAGTCTGTTGCTTCCTTCTTCTGAATCCTTTACTTTTGTAGAACTTACTTGCAGAACGAGAGGGCCCATATTTTATTATTATTGAGGACTCCTAACTATCACAATGCATTTTCACAGGCTTTGCCACATTTTACCTTTGTGACAAATCTGATATATAGTATTGTTTTTATTCCCATTTTGTATATTAGGAAACTGAGATTAGAGAAGGCAAGTGGCTTATACTCTGTGATCCCTCTAGTTTCAAACTCAGTTTTTCCTACTCTAAAACTAATGATTTTCCTACTACATTATTTAAATTACTTGTCCTATATTTCTATGTTGTTATAGATTAAATTTGTGTCCCCTACAAATTTATATGTTGAAGCCCTAATCCCTAATGTGACTCTGTTTGGAGATAGGGCCTTTAAGAAGGTAATTAAGGTTAAATGAGGTCATAAGCGTGGGGACCTAATCCAATAGGACTGGTGTCCTTATAAGAAGAACATATACTAGAGGGGTTTCTCTTTCTCTCTCTTTCTCTCTCTCTTCCCCTCCCTCCCCCTGCATGCTCAGAGGAAAGGCCATGTGAGGACATAGCAAGAATGCAGTAGTCTGCAAGCCAGGAAGAGAGGCCTCACCAGATACCAACCCAATGGTACCTTGGTCTTGGACTTTCAGCCTCTAGACCAATGAGGAAACACATGGCTATTATGTCAACCACATAGTCTGTCATGGCAGCCTGTGCAGACTAAGACACATGCTAAGTGGGACTGCTGCACAAAAGGTTGGGTGGGTACAAAGCTGGTGACAAAGCAAGTGGACACAAAGCCCCTGTGTTAAAGGAGAGACAACCACAAACAGAGTCCCTAGTGATCACAGAACACGGAGTTGCCTCTAACCCTAGGGCACAGAGAATTTATACACAGCTGGGTGCTACGGCTCTGGACCCAAAGGAATGAACTGAATCCAGGGTACAGTCAGAGATTTCTGGACCACCAAGGCTCCTTACATTTTGCATGTCCCATAATCCAGCATGTAGTGGCCGTAAATAAATATGGCACATGATTAAATTGTAGAGAATCATAATAAAGCAGCAAAACTATGATCTGTTATTTTAAATCATAGGATTAACTGAAACCAAACTTTCCTTGGAAACACGACAGAAAGATCTGTTGACTCTTCACTTACATTGCTAGAGATAAAATGATGGACTGTCAGACGCACAGGTTTAACCTTCTATTAGCAGCAGCAGCACAGGCTGTGAGAACACCTCCTTCACTCTGCTCCCCCAGCAGAGGTATGCTGTTTTTCAAGAGGGACGGTGGCCTGAACTGATGACTGCACAATATTTGATGAGTAATATTCCCCATCATTTTCAGGAAATGGCATCCAAACAAAGAAAATAAATCTTGAGACGTCTTAGACAACACACTTGTGGGTGGGCAGAGGTTTGTCCTGGCCTCAGGGCTGTCTTTGATTGTTTTGCTGTGTTCACTAATTTCACCTCTTTCAAGAGCCATCACAGGTGGAACAGCAGCTATAAAATATTGACTCCCAGGGAGGGAATTGGAAGGCATCTCTCTGGGGCTACCCATTAACCTTACACCACACAGGCTTGTGAATAAAAGAATGCTTGCAGATTTATGGGACTTCTCTTGGAGAAGAGACCCCACTGGGCCACAGGTGGAACTACAACCCACCCAATTCTCTCTAGCTTTCTTTATACAAGAGTAATCAGCCATATTCCTACGAAGTCAAAGGTGGTTAAGTTTTAAAAATTATTTTTAAAAATACACTGTATTTTTAGGCCAGTTTTAGACTTATAGAAACATTGCAAAGACAGTACAGACAGTTTCCATATATCTTATACACTCATATCTCATATACTTTCCCTTATTAATGATCTCTTACTTTAATATGGTGCATTTGTTGCAGTTAGTGAACCAATATTGATACACTATTATTAACTAAATGCCATAGCTTTAATCAGATTTCCTTAGTTTTTACCTAATGTCCTTTTTTCTGTTCTAGGATCCCATTCTGGCTACCACATTGTTTTTAGTTGTCACATCTCCTTATGCTCCCCTTGGCTGGCCAGTTTCTTCGACTTTCCATATTTTTGATGACCTTGAAAGTTTTGAGGAGTATGGGTCAGGAATTTTGTAGAATATTCCCTACTTGGGTTTGTCTGGTGCTTTTCTCGTGTGTTGTCAAGTTTCTCTGTTGTAAAGTTATTTTTTCCTTCCCTTTTCCATACTATACTGTTTGGATGGGAGTCACTTTACACAGCCCCCTGTTAGGGAGTGAGGAGCTATGCTCAAGCTCGTGAGGGTGGAGTGGTTTAGTTTTTATTAATATAAACTGAATTCCTTTTATAATCCAAGACAATTTTCTAATTGAGTGAAGCCCGAAGTGAATCCTTTGGAAACTCAAAGACTTCCCTTATTCCATGAGTAGCCATGGTGCTCAGAAAAGTGTTGAACAACTAGCATATATTTGGATCATCATTTTGGAGTGGGGGTGTTCCTAGTTTTCCCTAAGAGCAGTTCTGTGCATTCTTATGCATGCAATTCTTTACTTTAAACGGTGAGTGTTAGTTTTGTTTTGGGGTCATTTTTTTTTTCCCTGAAATGCAGTTTATGTTTGCATTTCTATTAATGGGCTAAATATTGGATGCGGTAAATGTGCTATTCCAGATTATGTCCATGGAAAATGGAGGATAAATAAAACCAGTTAGCTCCTGATGTGTCACCACCTGACAGATGAGCAAAAGCATATTCTAACCATGTTATCATAGCTGCATCGCATGCCAGGACATACATCAGAGGTGATAGTGCAGAGTTATAAACAAACCATGCAAAGTGGGGTCACTTCTCCAGTGACAGAGAGTTTACCTTTTGTAATATTTGTGGTAAAAGAAGAGCAAATATGAGACAAGAAAAATAAAAATGGTCATTTCTAAATTATTGTGGTTATGTCTAAAATCTAAATATATTTGTAGGTTCTACTTCAAAATAGAAAAATGTTTTAAGTTTCTTTCTCCTTCTCTCTTTTTTAAAAAAATTTTGAAATGTTGCTGCCCTATAAACAGGATTTTTACTAAATGAGCCACATTTTCTACAGCTCACTGTGAGAGAAATGAAGAGCACATTATTAAAAAATCCCAAGCAGTTGTAACAGTCGCACAAAGCCTGCTTTGTTACATTCCTACATTCAACTGTTCTAACTACTGAGTCTTCTCTTGCCTTTATTTTTAAAAATAGGTCAAGATACTAAGTTCTGCATTGGTTAGTGTAGGCCAAGCAAGGCAGAAAATACTGCCTATTCTGCCAAAAGACATATATAGGTCAGTAAGTTATTTGCTACAAAGATACAGGAAATTCCTTGCCCCACATGCAGCTGCATACAAGAAAAAGGGAAGCTGCAGCCTGGGAGTTGGTTGCAGATGCACTGCTGGGAACCTGCCATCTTGCCTGGCCGAGAGCTTCTCATCGTCAGCTACCTTGTGGCAGAAGCCTTTGTGTCTGTTCACTTCCGCCAGTAGGTGGTGACTCTTTTGAAGCTGCCCCTGTGTCTGGGATTGATCCTGAGGCTTCCTGACTCCCTCGCCTGGGTGAAATTCCCCTTTCACAAGCTCCCGTAATGCCTCGAGGTGCTTCATCATATTACACATGGCAATTGTGAAAATACATTCAGTACCGGAGCATTAGATTATTTCTATCTTCCCTACTGGGCTGTAAACTCCGTAAGAGCAGGTGCCATGTATTCACACTTGGAATCATTTTGGAAATCAAGAGACTGCAAAGGCAGATGCTGGGAGTGGTCAGCGGCAGCAAAGTCAAAGGAATCTGAACTCTGGGAGCTCTCCCCTTTGATTGTTCAGGATTACTTAGCAATTCCTGGTGTAATTGTTTGTAAACAAGAGCTTGTATGAAATCCAGATTTTGTGTGATAAATGATGAATACTTTTAGAAAAAGGAGAACCTGTTACAAGCTAATCTCAATAAACTCCCACTATTGCAGTTTTTTTGTTTGATAGTTTTTTGTATAATTATTTATTATACTATAACACATTATATTTAATAAAAGCAGTTTTCTAAAAATAAGAGGTAGAAATAATCCAGGTTAAATACATATGTGATTAAGTTCAAATATTTTCTAGAAACACACACGTTCACATACACACATGTATACACACAAGGATCCTAAAATGATCTTTTATTTCTCATAGCTGTAGGTCTAACCTCATTGAAAATAACGCCCTAAATTCAATTGTGCTACATGTTGTAGAATTACCAACTAAGTTGAATCCACAATCTCACTAAGTCAAGACAGGGCATTGATTTGGAGAGACTAAAAGCCTGAAAGTTGGAATGGAGACGTTTGGATGGACACAAATGAAACTGTGAATCTAAATATCCTGTTCTCTGCAAGCCTCACTTGCTGAAAGAGGTGGCCTGCCTTTCTGTCTGAGATTTCTAGCTTTCCCTTACTTGAAGACCTTGTAATAACCTTACCAATTCCTTCTGTTAAATTTATTCTGTTGAAACAATATGGTTTTTATTTTCCCAGCTGAGCTCTGAATGATGTACCATCCTAAAATACCGTTTTATTCTGCTTGAATATAGTTTCATGGGCTGGGAAAAATTGATAATAATGGTAATCCATTAGTCTACATAGCAGTTGGGTTTTATTTCTACCTTACCACTCGCCAGATTACACCCTTGGATTTTTAGTTCACACTTTTAAAAGACTGTAGTATATTAAACTTTCCCCTCCAAATTTCTTCAATATGGAGACCATGTTTATGTGTTATAATGACATCTTCTCAAAAGTAGCTGGTTGATATTATAATGACATCTCACAATTTATAGTTTCTTGCCATCTCTTATATATTTTTCTCCTTTGATTTGCAGCAGTAATAGCAACTATTGATGAAGGCAACTAGTTCAATCTAAGCTTTGGTGCCCACCTACCCTTAAGCCCAAACTTTCCCTTGTGTCTCCTACCATTAATATTATAGTCATAAAACCTTAAACTTAAAATTAGCTTTAGCTTCTTCTTTATCTAATGAACTGCAAAATTCTATCCAGTTTAGAAAACGTTTGTAGCTCCCACTACCTCATGGCTTAAAAAAACATGTTTGCTTATTTTTGTTGCTTCCATGGTGCTAGGCACAAAACCTACCTCTGAAACAAGCAACCTCCCCATTCACCTCTTTCCAGTTCTATTGCTCTATTATTGCAGTCTTCCTACTGATCTCCCTGACTCCTCCTCCTCTTCTCTCTCTAGATTTACTGATAAAATCTCAAGGCAATCTCTCTAGAGATCCCATACATTTTCGTGCCATTAAAAGTACATCAACATAGCTCAAGACTTTGGTAAACAGAATAGTAACGTGGAGTGTCTCAGAGGCCGTCTGAGTTCCTTTACTATTATAATACTTCTAGATCTGAAGGACACGAAAGAGTTGAGTAAGCAGAATTAGACAGAATGGTCCCATTGTTTTTTACAGACAGATCATTTTCTCTAGTCCCAATAGTATTACATTTAGCAAGATGAAATATATTTTCCAAGCTTTTACATGAAAAATAAATATGCATTGACATAGCAATAATTAGCTCTTTTCTTGGTTATTTACAGTTTTGGTAAAGTAATGTGTGACTCACTGGGCTTTGCTGATGGCATCTCTAAGTATCTCAGTTTGGTAAAAGACCTGGAAGCAACAATACTGGTTTTGATTTTTTGTTAATGAAGAGAAAGATCCAAGGCTGGACTGACCTTTACTTATCCAGGGCCTACTTTACTTTAGCAAAATTCAATCTGCTTGGGATAAAAAGAAAATTGACTTTCTCATTTCCTTTGTCCTATCCTGGAGGGAAAAATAAACTGAAGAGGTGAACAGAGCTGCCTGATCATCACCAAGGGCCGACTCTGCCTTTCTGCAGCTGGGAGACATCGGAAATTGAAATTTATAACACCACGGGCACTGTTCCTCCTCTGAAACAGGTCACACTGATTGTGTTTGTATTATTGGGTTTGCTTCACATATTTATCACATTCCTGCCCAACCAGTTCCTTATAGAAAGCTGTGTGGGGTTCTGAGGTCAGATTTTCATTAAACATGGGTGGGCAGCTCAGGGCATTTATCAGCTAAATATCATTCCGCTGAAAAAATATATTTTTAAGGTTTTCTTTCACCTCCTCCTCCTCCTTTTTCTCCCTGTCCTTTTTTTTTTTAATTTATTTTTTTATTTCAGAATATTATGGGGGTACACCACTTTGGCTATATATATTGCTCATGCACTGTGCGTGTCAGAGCTACAATCGTGATCATCCCCCAAACTGTGCTCCCCGCATCCATTCAGGGAGAGTTGTCCCATCCCCTCCACCCCCCTCCCGCCTGCCCGCCCCCTGATTAATATTATTGCCCTGTGTGATGTAGGTGTTGATCAGTTAGTACCAATTTGATGGTGAGTACCAGTGGTGCTTGTTTTTCCATTCCTATGACACTTCGCTTTGGAGAATGGGCTCTAGCTCCACCCAGGATAATACCAGATGTGTTAATTCACCATTGTTTTTTATTGCTGAGTAATACTCCATGGTATACATATACCACATTTTATTAATCCACTCGTGTATTGATGGGCACCTGGGTTGTTTCCACATCTTTGCAATTGTGAATTGTGCTGCTATAAACATTCGCGAACAGATGTCTTTATTATAGAATGTCTTTTTTTCCTTTGGGTAAATTCTTAGTGCAGCTGGCAGCGCGTCAGTCTCCCTGTCCTTTGAATTAATTGTACTCATATACTGCAGAAGCCACTTCAGAGCCCGAGGGTGAGGCAGGAGACTGTCAATTACAACTTTTCTGTTTAAGACTTTATGGCAGCTCAAAGATCTGCAACAGGTACAATTCACTTCCTGGAGCATCTGCTTCATACCTTCACAGAACTGATCCTAACAGCAGACCTTATTTGTTAGCAAGAAACACTGTGTGAGCAGAACAGATAGCGGTTAAGACCTTCAGAGTAAAACATATCTGAGTTCAAAGTTCTGTCCTATCCCTCACTAGTTACATGACCCCTCAAACCCTCAATTTCCTCATGTGTGAATTCACACATGCTACACAGCAATGAGTGAGCATATAATGAGATAAGCAAACTGAAAAGAAATTACAGAGTGCCTGCGGGCAGTGGCTCCAACAACATTACTTGGGATGGATACAGATGCCTAGGCTCTCTCGACGTGGTCAATCAGGATTTCTCTGCTTTATTGGTGTGAAATATGTTTCCCAGGTGATTTTGGTGGACAGTCAGACTTAGAAGCTGGATGGACTTGAACAAACCCAGTATCTTGAACCCCAACTCTCCTCATTCATCCCACCTCCAACTTTTGGTACCCAGTCCCTTCTGAAACATCTACTATCTGTTTAAATTCTTCCAGAGACAGTAAGGTCACTACCACTTGGAACAGCCTTGTCCATATTTGGCAGCTTTCAGAATACTTCTAGTACTCAATCAAAGTTGTCTCTAGTATTGTTCTCCTACCTATGCTAATTCTACTTCTGGCGACATGCAGAACAAATTTAACTCCTTTTCCCATTTGATAAACCTTCAGATATTTGAAAACACCTCCCATGTGCCCTAAAGTACTCTCTTTTAAATTTCACGTCCTGCACCAAAATGCCAATCTCTGAACTTCAGCCCCTGCTTATTGAACCTTTGCCAAATGTATCCCTATGGCTGGAGTCCAGCTGCTGTACCTATCCTGTTCTTGGAGCGCTGACCCACCTTTGGAGTTTTGCACCCCCCTCTTCCAGTCACTCTTCGTCTTGGCAAGTATGGACAAAAGACACTCTTGTCTGTAAGGTGCATCATATGGAATCTCACAAATTTCATCTAAGTGCTTTCCATCTGTTCAAACATAATGCAAGCTGTTCAAAACCCTGACTGTGACTTTTAATATGAGAATACAAGATTTTTATTTATAGGAGAGAGATAGAGGTAAGGGAGTTGAGACAACACCTGTGTTAACTTCCTTTCATCAGACCTATTTTACAGATTATGAAATTGAGGCACCAGGAAGTTACTATAATTACCCAAGTGCATGTAAATAGTATCTACCTCCTAGCTCCTTTTAACAAGGCATCCTTGTAACCACAACACTTTCTACTTACATATGCATGTGTCTCAAACCAGGGTCTTCTAGACCTATTTTATTGATCTTCAAAGGCTTTTAAAATATAGACCAATATTTAAAAAGTTAAAATATT
Organism: Daubentonia madagascariensis; assembly: GCA_023783475.1. Taxonomy (NCBI): domain Eukaryota; kingdom Metazoa; phylum Chordata; class Mammalia; order Primates; family Daubentoniidae; genus Daubentonia; species Daubentonia madagascariensis. The sequence continues at coordinate 17,007,722 of JAKFHU010002573.1, read as the reverse complement.
TCACATAATACTATGGATTTATGGCTTCTTTTGAAATAATGGAAATCTTGCCATTCTTGGCCTTGCTACATAGCAACAAGGGGATTGAGCTCTGTGGGGCTTACACTGTCCACGCCATCTGCCTGGCCTCTACAGACATTTGTATTTGCCACAACACCCTTGGTATCATGTGCTTTTAAAGCACTCATATATCTATCCTTTGAACCCTTAGGTCAATCCAATGCAATAGATAGAACTGGTATAATCCTAAGTTATTTTAATTTTTTTAGTTCAATATACTAGGGGGGTAGAGATATTTTTGATACATGGCTTAAGTCAGTGCTATAAATGTGTCCATCACCTGAACAGTGTTCATTGTACCCATTAGGTGGGTTTTTGTCCTGCCCCTCTTCTTCCCCTCCCCGCTGCTTGATTTACAATGACTTTTACTTTCCTCTGTGTACTTGTGTGCCCATTGGTTAGTTTCAACTTATTAGAGAGTACATGTGGTATTTGTTTTTCCATTCTTGGGATATTTCACTTAGGACAATGGTCTCCAGTTCCTTCCAAATTGCTATAAAAGGCATTAATTCATCCTTTTATACATCTTAGATGTATGTAGAAGTTCCCTAACACACATCAGGCAGGGGAGTGTACTGCAGTGCTTTCTGGAATTCTGGAGTCAAACCCTTGGCTTCAAATCCCAATTTGGTCACTTAAAGTTGTATAACATTGGACAAGAAATGTATAACACTTCTGAGACTTGATTTCTTTATCTTTAAAATGAAGATGATGATGTTGGCAGTGTCAATTTTATAGCATTGTTGAGAGAATTCAATGAGAAAAAGTAAGAAATCTTTTGGCAGCATTCTTAACAAATATTAGCTATTGATATTTCTTGCAGACTAGCAAAAAGAATCTAGGCTCTCTGACACCGAGTGTAAAGCTCCTCCCACTCACCCAGTGTATTACACTGCCACACCTACTGTGACTCATGTGCTTTTCTTGCCCCCAATTCCCGGAGCATCACAAACTGAAGATCTTATGGGGTTCACTGATGAGGACTGCCTCATGGGCTGATGAGCTCTAGACAAGCTACTGAACTGCCTGAATGTTCTGCCCAACCAGATGAAGGTAATAACGTTTCAGGCTTTACTAGATAAATCAAAGCCATGGGATTCCAACTGATGTCCTTTTTATATCATGATGAGAGCCTCACACAATTGATTAGCCACCGAAATGTGTGGCTTTACCTCTGCTGAATCATCACACTGGAAATTTTACCTGTTCCAGAAATGTCGGCCAATCAACCATCCCCAGGTGCAGGAGCAGCCAGCTGTTGCAAAACTTCATATTCTCAACAGATCTCTTCTTTTTCCAGTTGTGGCCCTTTTATCCATTTCTTATGGTAGACTTTTGGGGGCTATGTAGCCAAATGTGGAAGTGGAAAAATTCAGACTGGAGGGGCAGAGAGGCTTCCATTTTTTGAGACGTTACTTCCTGATGCCTCAGGAGTCCCATGGATATAATTGAGAAGCTTTTTTGGAAGCACTTCTCAGAATTTGGTCCTTGGCTCACCTGCCTCAGAGTCACATGGGAGCAATCATTTACAAAGGCAGATCGCCGAATCCCCTGAGGGTCTGCTGAAACACGAGGGCCTTTATAACAAGTGCCCTTGATGGCACTGAAGTTTGAGGATTACTGTACAAATGGATCCAGAAATCAGTGGTTGGAGAAATGTGACAACTTGTGAACTGTTGTAGAGTTTAGACATGAATTGCAGTTATCCCAGCAATAGGTATTACTTTGAACCAGGATATCAAATAATGGGCTCAGTCCTTTAGGATTATGCAATTTTGACCCTAAATGGGTAGAAAACATAAGAAACATGAGACAAAACAAGAAATTACATGATTAAGTCTTAATATGGGTAATCCTGATGGTAAGTGCTGTGGGATTTCAGGAATGAGGGGACCAGTGTAGAAGAGAATGACCTGGGAAGGAGATGACAAAAATGAGCAGGAAGTAATGTAGATAGGATGTAGAATAATAATGGAGGGGGAAAAAAAGAATTTTCCAGGTTGGGAGCAATATAGGTAAATGTGAAGAGACGGTAACACACAGGATGTCTAGAGGTGATAAAGGATGGGATGGATGGATCAGGATAAAAATTTACAAATTTGTGTTACTGCCTCTAAGAGGAGTCAAGGCGAGACCTGAGATGCTGCTTCTCAACGCCGCACTGTGGAGTCTTAGATAAAAATTTCTTTATCCATCTTAGAGATGCTCAGTTCATTATAGAATGGTGTAGTTTGCTGGGACATTTGACATTCAGGGTTTTTTCTCCCCATCAAAGACTTTGGCCTGGAAGTGTGTAGCCCAGCTGTACTTTAGGCAGAAGAAGACAACAAACCGAGCTAAGACTGAATGCGGCAGTTGTGATTTGTGAGAACACAGAAAGAAGGAAAAAGTGAAAAGGAGGCAAGTAAGACAAGAGCCAGAGATTTACCTGCCTCCACTTGTCTTTTTAACCTGGCTTCAAGGGCCATTCTTCTGCTCTTGGAAACCAAAGCCATCCCTCTACAGTAATCCATGTGTGGCAGGATTCACCTACAAAGATTAGTTTTCTAAGATACTGTTGCTGAAATGGGAATTGGTGGCCTTGCTGATTTTAAATAAGACTAAAACATAGAATTACATTCCTTTTTCTGCTTGCATTGAATTACTGAATTGAATTATTCTTATGCTAGACCCTAGATTACTTGGAAAACCCACACAAGACTAGCTTACTTCTTGCCCCCATCCCTTGGAACATTAGAAAAATAAAGGTTTTGCCCTTCTTCTTCCCATCTCCTAGCTAGGTCACTATTGCTCATTTGTACTACTTGGGGATGGCCCTGGGTGGTAAGGTAGCATAATAGGTAGGCATGTGTGGACACACAGATTTAGCCTGTAAAGGATTTGCTTGGGAGTCTCAGTGGAAGATGCCCTGGCAACTGGAAGCATTTTGTGTATGGGAGAAGGTTCTGGTGGCTGTATTGTAGCAAGGCTGAACATTCCACTGCTAGTGGAAGGCATGAAAGCATCTGTCCCTGGTATTGGTGTGAGAAGTTTGCTTGGTTCTAGCTTTTTACATCACAACTGTAACCCAGGAAGTTCGTGTGTATGCTGAGCATAGTGAATATTTGTTCTTTTTTTTAGCTACCCCCAATTTATTTTCCCTTCTTTTGGTAAAAAACACCTCCACTTCCTTCTGGAGAGCTGCAGGTTCCCTGCTGTCAGAGAGCATGGTTTGGATGAGGCTGATTCCATCTCCTGCTCCAGAAGTGGGCATGTGACCTTAGGACACACAGTCAGCACACTCCATTCCCTTGGCAACAAAAAAGGGGGTGTAGGGATAGTCCTAGAACCATTTAAACCAGTGAGAACTAATCTTTTGGCTTGGCTGCTGTGGCCAGGAAAGAGACGTGCAATTTCCTTTCTCCTGGATTTGAGAGATGTTGCCTGGAACTCCTGCAGCCATCTTGTCACGATGAGATGGGAAAGGAGCTAACACAGAGAAGAAGAGAGACTGTGAGGACAATATTAAACTGCGCTAAGACTGAGTCAAGTCGCACCAGGAGATAAATATTACCTGTGGACTTTTTATTTTCAGAAGAATATAAAGTCTTATTATGCTTAAGCCATTTATGGTTAGGTTGTATGCTGAATTCTAAGTCAAAGCATTTGCTTCTTTTGACTTCATCGACCACTTTAGAAATACTACCTCTTTGTTTTATGTCGAATCTCAGTGGATCAATATAATCATACTTTATTTCTGAGCTCTTTCAAGCTTCCTTAATTCTTTTCTAGCTAATGCACTATTAATAGACACTTAGTGACACGAGAAAAGCTGCCCACTTAGAGAACCTCGTAGTTAAATCCCATCATAAATCAGACCATCCTCTTGTAAATTGTTAGCCACCTTTAATGTAATAGCTGTGCCGATTTTGTGTTTCATCTGCTTGAGCAAGTACCACTCCTAAGACCTGCCCATCTCTGAGCTCTGGCTGGTGGTGCTCCTGATCTCCGAGCCATCAATCACCTTCTCAAGGAAATATGGAATGCTACATACTCATTGAAACATGTAACACCCATTTCCCTAATCCTTAGTACTCCTTGCAGAATTGTAATGTTCGTATATCAGATTGATTTTTCACATCAAACCATGTCAAAGAAGCTTTATGTTTGTGTACCTCAAGGCCATAGCCATAAGTCACATTATAAAATGGGAATAAAATAAATGCTCACAATGATAATATCCTTTTTTCCTGTGGTGAAATGTAGCTATGGTGAGTGCTTGATAAATAGTAGGGACCTGCAGCTATTTTCCAGACACTGCTGCCTTTTGAAGTTTGTGTCATGGAAATCAAAAAGGAGAAAAAGAATTGAAGAAGAAAGAATTGACAAGTCATGTCTTACGCTTCCGCGGGGACCAGCCATAACGGAGTTGTGAACTGTCCTTGGAATCTGGCAAGCTGGCCTCTCTGAGAGCAGTTTCAGTGGAATGGCCAAGGCTTGCTTGCAAACTGATGAGAAGTTGGAGAATGTCAACGTGAGCGTCTCATGAGGTTTTGTTGATAGGAGGAGAGAGGGAGGGAGCTCTTTCGAGAAGGCTGCAGAATATCTGGAGAGGAATTTCTTTGTTTTTAGTTTCTGAAGGTAAGTATCTTGGATTTATTTATAGCCTAGGCAATCAAGAAAAGTAGTTTGAAAATGTGGGGATTGGGAGGATGAGAAAGGAAAAAAGAAGGGACTTCTGACAGGCAAGGACAAGGGAGGATAATCATAGGAAGGCACAGGGTAGGATGTGGGTGTAGATCAGCCCATGAGAAGCCACATTGAGGAGGCTCAAGAGGGAGCAGGAGGCAAGAAGTCTGGCAGGTAATGAAAACACAGAACTGGGGACAACTGAGCTATGGGCAGCCATCAAGAAGTTCAGCAAGACCCTGAGAGCATAAGCAAAGAAGGAAAAATAGATAAATTGAACCCAATCAAAATTAACAATGTTTGCCATCAAAGAACATTATTAAGAAAGTGAAAAAACAATCTACAGAATGGGAGAAAATATTTGCAAGTCATATATCTGTCAAGAGTCTAGTATCCAGAATACATAAAGAACTCTTAAAACTCAACAACAAAAAGACAAACAGCCCAATTAAAAAATGAGCCAAGAACTTGAATAAATATTTCTCCAAAGAAGATAACCAAATGGCCACCAAGCACATGAAAAAATGCTTGACACCATTAGTCATTAGGGATATGCAAATCAGGACCATGAGATACCACTTTATATCCTCTAGGATGGCCATAATAATAATAATTAAAAAGTATAAAATAACATATGTTGGTGAAGATGTGGAGAAAGTGGAACCCTCATATACTTCTGGTGGGAATGTAAAATGGCACATTCACTGGGAAAAACAATTTGGCATTTCCTCAACAAGATAAACATAGAATTAGCATATGATCTAGCAATTCCATGACTAGATATATACCTAAAAGTATTGAAAACAGGTACTCAAACAAATCCTTGTACGCTGATATTCATAGCACCACTAGTCACAATAGCTAAAAGGTGGCAACAACCCAGATGTCCACCAATGAATGAATGGATTTTAAAAAAATGTGGTAGGTATCTACAATGGAATATTACTCAGCTATACAAAGGGATGAAGTAGTGATACCTACTACAGTGTGGATGAACCTTAAAAACATTTTGCTCAGTGAAAGAAGCCAGACACAAAAATCATACACATATTGAATGATTCCATTTACATGAAATATCCATAGTAGGCAAGTCCATAGAGACAGAAAGCAGGTTAGTGGTTGCCAGGGATTGTGGGGAGGGAGAAATGAGGAGTGACTACTTAATGGTTACAGGATTTCTTTTGGAGTAATGAGGTGTTTTGGAACTAGTTTGAGGTGATGGCTGCACTACATAGTGAATGTACTAAATGCCACTGGATTTTTCCCTTTAAAATGGTGAATTTTATGTTATGTGAATTTTACCTCAATAAGAAGAAAAAGGTGTAGTAGGTTTAATGCTCCTGGGTCCCTCATGCTTCCGGCATCGACCACCCCCAGGGATGGAAAACTGGTGAAGCTCCCACCTCCAGCTGCAGTCCATGGGGACCGTGATTTACTTCTTTCATCCATTCCTTTTTGCTTTCCATTTTTTTAGAATGCCACTGGTTTCTAATCCTTTGAGGTTCCTCAAAAGGATTCTCTTATATTCAAAAATTATAGTTTTATAGTTTTAAAAATATTATTTCACGAATGTTTAAGGGCTTGGAGTAGAAAAAAGAGGCTGTAACATGTACTTTTTTTTTGATTGAATAAAAAAAATCTCAAATTAAATAACTCTATCTCCTTTAGTTCAAACTCCCATCTAAGAATGCAATTTTTGTTCTCAGTTCGTATTTTTCTCTAAAATGACTTAACTACTTTTTCACGAAGTTTCCAGTGTATGTTTTCTCAGCAATTTGCTCCACGGCTAGAAAGAGGCTTTCATCTTTTTTATTACGATCCAATGTCCTGATTGACCAACTCCTTCCAAGTGGAGTTCCTAAAATGTATACTTTAAAACAAGCCAGAGATTACTGAACAGAAGAAAAGAGATGCATAATGAATTATAAATATTGTACAAATGGGTTTCATAAAATATTTTCCTGCAGTGAAGTAGGATTTGATGCTATCTGAACATAAAGAAACAAGTTTAGCTCACTACTACATCCATAGTCCCTACGGCATACCACATTTTTGAACTTTTATTACAAGGCCCCATCATTGGGAATGAATAGGGACCTACACATGTTTTTTCCCCCCACTTGTCTCTATAGTTTTGTCCTTCATATCCTGATCTCAGTGTAGTGGTAAGAGTTACTGGGCACTAGTAGCCTGTTGGAGCTTATGTCCACAGTATTCACAATTTTGACCACTTGCTTGCAACCCTGAAGGTGTGTGTACAGAAATAATCACAGCAACCTCATAGAAGTTTTTTTGCAGCTTAGATGAGATAGTGCATGGAAAGTGCCAGGACTAAATCGGGTTAGCTGTGAGGCGGTGTGAAGGAACACACTAGGAAGCCAGTGAGTGTCCCTACCTGAATGTCCTGCATCCGTGTCTCAGTTAGCGTCTGTTCCCTACACTCTGGAGCCCATACAGCGCAGGGGTTAAGAGTGCTGGACTCCGATGACTTGGCCTAGGTTTCCAGCTCAACCCTCCTTAGGCCTATAACCATGGGTGTGTTACTTAACTTCTCTGTTTCCTCTTCTGTAAAAGGGATAGAATTATGGTGCCTAGTTCATAGGACTATTGTGGAAACGAAAAAGAAGCATACTTAGAATAGTGCTTGGCTCATACTAAATGTTTAGTAAATAGTAAGGATTGTTTCCAAGATTGTGGGTTTGCAAAACTCTCTAGCTATTAATATATCCCTCAAGAATGTCAAGGTCAAACCATATTCCACATAATTTAATGCCAGTATAATAGCAATAACACTCTGTCAGATGCCATGCTCCATGACATTTGAGCCATAGTATGTGTGATAAATTCTTATTTGCCCCATGATCTCTTTCAAAAGATGCAGGGATAGGAAATATCTGGCATGTGTGCTGATACCTCTTCCTTCCTGTACAGAGGGCGGTCGTCATTAATGGATCCCAGTACTCTCTCCAACTGAGCCCAGGTGTGGCCTCAGAGTTCTCCTTCACACGGCGTCAGGACAGCACTGTTAAGTAGAGTCAGCTCATAAGAGGTACCCTGTTTGCCATCTTTCTTCTAGAAACTCAGTCTAATAATATTATCATAGTTCAAGGAAGAAATTGAATGGAGGAGGGGGTTAGGGAAGGCACAAAGAGGACCAAAAAAAAAAAAAAAAAAAGATGACTGATGTACTCTGTGGCATCTGTTACATTTCCTGTCATGAACACTCCTTCTTCATTATCCCAGTGTGATGATTTGTAAGAACATAAAATGAGCTAATTTTGGAAATTTGTCAATGCAAAATCTCAAATAATAAAATATCCATATTTGTATAAGAGCTACTGTAAAAGTGACAGCAGAATTTCTGTGCGTGACTGGGTGGGGTGGATACTGCAAAGGGTGTCAGCTAGCAGTTTGCTTTACTGAGTGGAGAAATATTCTTGCATTCAGTATTTCAGTTATGGGAAGGCTGATAAACTCTCAAGGCAGAAACTATAGAGAGAAAAGATTTATCAATGGATGCATGGTTTATAAGATTTACTTTTAAAGCACTGTCATCTGGGTCATGATATTTGTATGTGACCTTTGATTAGGAAAATTCCTAATCAAATTTTGAAATAAATAAATAATTATTAAAAAAAATTAAAAAATAGAATTCTTTAAGAGGTGATTGCAAGTATGGTATGAGAGGTGGAAGAGTCTCCATTGACCTAACGTTTAGTGGAACACAGGCCTGCATATTGTCCTTCCTCTAACCACCTCCAGGTTAGCCTTTCTGAGGCCAGCACTGACACCTTGACCCCATTTCAGCTGACCTGAGCCATACATGGGAACATTTGCGCAGAGTTCTGACAGTCCTTTGGATGTTGTGAAAGGTGGGTGGGTTTGCTGCAGTTCGTGGCCCAGTTTGTAGCACTTGTTTAGTTTCCTTTTGTCAAGGCTCTGCACGGGCATTGGTTCACTGATCCAGAGGAGGGGCTGGTAACCATGTTTGTGACCCTGACCCTCTGGTCACAGTGGACTGGCTGCTACTTGATTTAAGTCGAGTCAATAACTTTCTGTCTCCTAGAAATTTGGAATTGGAATTTAGAGATTTGTACAGAGCCAGTCTTGCCTGTGTTCGTACTTGTAAAACAACATATTACATATTGGAGTTGGGGGGCACTGTCTTCTGCCACCTTGTGAATTCAGTAGCATTAAGAAATATTGGGGGGGATGGAGAGAGAGAGAGATAGAAACAGAAATAGAGATAGAGACAAGGAACAAAGACATGCTCTATCCTGGGCTCCTTCACATTTTTGTTTGCCGGATCCAGTCCTTCCCACGGACTGGCTGCATCATTGTGGGTCATCCAGGTGGGTTAGAGTGAAGCTGGGCAGAGGGAAACACAGCTTGCCAAGGCCATTATATTTCTGATTCTTTTCAAGCCATCCACTTTCTTATGACCACTATATTGGTGGGTCTTAGCATGGCTCCTTATATTTAATAGAACACCTCACCATCTTCATCCTTCAGATCATAATCCCATTTCCTAATGAAAGACGTTGCTCACAACTCTTTAAAAAAGTCAAGGCAGGTTATATAGCATCTGGGGCTAGCACCTGAGATGATATTTCCTCCTGGACCTACATACCATCGCTCCTCTCTTCTCTGCCAAAATCAAGAAGGGAATGGGGTAGTTAAGTGCTTTTCCCTGGCTACCTTCCATAATCCATTCCACTTCTAGATTATGCCTCTTTTTTCTTGACTGAGCATTATGACTAACCCTTACAACAGCCTCAAGATAGCTGTCATTTCTGTTTATTTTTATTTTATTTTATTTTTTTTTCACAGGGTAGATTTTTTATTTCTTTGTATAGGGTCAAAATAATCAAAATATAATATTAAAATCATATCAGTTTATTTTTTAATTTTTATTTATTTCAGAATATTATAGGGGTACAAACACTTTGGTTACATATATTGCCTATGCACCGCCAAAGTCAGAGCTATAATCGTGAACATCCCCCAGACAGTGCACCCCGCACCCATCAGGTGTGAGTTTTCCCATCCCCTGCACCCCCCTTCCACCTGCCCGACCCCTGATGAATATTATTTGCATGTCTGCACATAAGTATTGATCAGTTAGTACCAATTTGATGGTGAGTACCAGTGGTGCTTGTTTTTCCATCCTTGTGATACTTTGCTTCGAAGAATGGGGTCTAGCTCCATCCAGGATAATACCAGATGTGTTAATTCACCATTGTTTTTTATTGCTGAGTAATACTCCATGGTATACATATAACACATTTTATTAATCCACTCATGTATTGATGGGCACCTGGGTTGTTTCCACATCTTTGCAATTGTGAATTGTGCTGCTATAAACATTGGAGTGCAGATGTCTTTATTATAGAATGTCTTTTTTTCTTTTGGGTAAATACCTAGTAGTGGGATTTCTGGATCAGATGGTAATTCTACTTTTAGTTCTTTGAGGTATCTCCATATTACTTTCCATAGAGGTTGTACTAATTTGCAGTTATTTCTGTTTTATAGATGGGAATATTGAAACTCTGGTTATGCAATGGAATGGGACAAATAGTGGGTAAGGTGGAATTTTAACCCAGGGTTTTCTGACTCCCAAACGCAAAGCCCACCCACCCTCGGGTCATTTCCTTCCTTATGCTCAGTAAGGCTGAAGGTGGGTTAACTTCTTTCTTACTGGGGAAAAATTGCTCCCTCAACCCAGTCCTAGTGACCCCAGCTCTATTCTCTCTTCTGCATTTTCAGCTTACAGTGGAGTGTGGGATGGTTTGGCTCAGTCCTGTGATGCTCTGGAGAACGGGTGGTTAGATACACTCATTCATGAAAGGAAAAGGAGAGAAAGAGGAAGGTGATACTGCCAGATGGTGCCACATGGACTGGGAATTCATGTGATTGGCAAGTAAGCCCCGGCTCCCCAGACATGCCCCTGACTTTGAGGAGGACTGTGACAGGTTGCCTTGGAGTAACACCCTCTCCCAGCTTCCACACGCTCCTGTCCCTGTCTCCAAGTTGATGCCCAGTGGTGCCTCTTCCTCTTCCCTTCCCCCTCAAGTCTGTATATTTTATCCCAATTTCACAGGACACACCTCTGTCCTGTAGGGAGGGTGAGTGATGCGGGATGCACTCTAAGCCTTCCTGCTGCCCAGTACCTTCCTGCTTGTCCTGCCTCTCCCTGGTCCATTCATTCCTGTTCTTAATATTCATCATATTACCACATCCTTGTGCATTATAGTCAGGAGAGGAAAATTACCCATTCTATTTTATGTCTTTCTCTAAAATGCGCACCTGAAAACCTATATATGTGAAGAGGAGAAATCTTTTGAGCTCACTGGAGGAAACTTCTTCCCGAGTGAGACTTTTTCTGAGCAGACTTCCATCACCCTTTCTAAAATTTCACCTGGCCAGAAGGCTTCCCTGCTGCCAGCCTAATGCCTTCCTTCCCAGCGCACAGCTCAGGCCTCAGGAGATATTAAGGACAGCTGGTCACCATCTCTCCTTTACAGGAGCCATTCACATATTGTCATCTCCACGGTTTTACTCATCTCCAGACTCTTGAATTGGTCCAGATGGTCCTGATGTCTGTGGCTTTTCTTAGGGATCCATTCTGGCCAAGCTTGAAGGGCTGTGGAGGCTCCTTGCAAGTCCTCTTCATATTTCTATGCATACTTGAGGGCAGAGCTGCCCATTGACAGGGACCCCAACATTGTTTGCCCAATCTTTCCCACCTGTGTGATTTCTGAAACAACTCCTTGACCAAGCCTATGAGGGTATTCTGGGCTCAATACAATGTAGTTGCAATAAGGATCTTTTACTAGGGATCTTATTTATATTTTTATGGTTTCTGAAGCTCTTCTTTAATTACTGCCTACAGAGAGCTCAAGATCTGTCACGAATGATAAAGGATCATTCTCATTATTACCTTAAATTTCCTTGCCTTCCACCCAATACATTAACCTTTATTACTACAAATTATGGCCATTAGAAGCCAGAGCTGAAGAATGAATTTACTTCCATTTGAGTTGTGAAGGCAGGTGACCCACTGCTTTCTGCATGAGGGTGGGATGAGGAATGGAGAATGTGTCATTTGGTGGCTACATAAAAAATGCTTTATTTCTTTCAGAAGAAAATTATCTAGGAGGCATTTGCTTAGTAAAGTTAGAAGTTTATTTCTGAGGTAGAAAATGAGGGGAAAGAAAAGAGAAAGGAAAGAAAGACGGATTGGCTGACAGATGGACTAATACAATGATGAAGAAACAGAGAGACAAGGGCATTGCAGACCAGGAAGGCAGCAGCTCTCCTGAAAGCAGAAGGATGTGAAATGTCTCCTAAAAAAGAAATCATAAAACAGACACTGCAAGTTAAATAAATGAGGTTTGGTTATTGAAAAATGCATTTCTTCCTAGCTTCTACCACACTTTAATGTCTCTATATAAGAAAAAATGGAACAATGCTCATTTGGGATTTTTAATAATAAATATTAGTCTTTTATTGCTTTACCTTTTGTTCAGTGATCTCAAGGTCCTTTGATCAGCTTAGTTAGAACTTTGCAGTTCTCCTTCATGGGGGTAAATTAGAGCTTTGTTTTATTGATCGAATAGTGAAAGCCAAAGGAGTTGTCCCTCAAAAAATGATGCAGGAACAAGGGGTACTACTTCTCGGTCATTTTCCCCAGTCCCTCTGTTGGAGGGCCCCTGCCCATCACTTGTAGTTCCACATCTTGTTTGGTTCATTCTTCCATTCTGTATTAATAAGGACCGTGTGTTGATTATAAGTAACAAAAACCTAAATCAAACTAACTTAATCTTAACAAGTAAGCAAACAGTCAAAACTGGGAAGCCCAACTATTGCCTTCAGGTTAGGTTGGATCCAGATATCTAACAAAATCTTTAGGTCTGTCTTCTCTGACCATTGGCCATGTGGCCCTGCCAAGCCGTCCCCCTTGCTGGTGGCAAGCTGGTCTCCAGAGCTGTGGCCCTAAAGATCCTTAGAATTCATGAATCCCCAAATGGAAGGTCCATGACACTCTGTAGGAAGGACTCTGTTTTGCTGACAGGTGCACATCCTCACTAATTTCTCAGGTACAAAAGGTGGGTCCCTTGACTGGATACTATATCTGAATCACATGGAGAGAGGAACAAAAGTTTTCCATTAGGAAGCAAGAGACCAAAAGCCTAACAGATGCTGACTACACACTCTATTTTTCAGAAAGTCTCCACAGATTAGACACTTTGGTTCCCATCCTCCTAACATCCGTGTTTGATATTGAGCACTAATTGGAAAATTTGCAACGTGTAGGCTTCTGTTTCCCGCATTATTGCCTTTATTATGTTGTTCCTCCACCTGAAAACTACTCCTCAGCTTGCCTTTGTCCTACCTGATGCCCTCTCACCGGTCTCTTCTTAACCTCCCACAACAGTCTGCATGACCCAACTTGGCACTTAACAACAGGTCACCCTTATGGTCTTTTCTGACATCTCATGTGTGTTAGTCTTAATTTCTTAATCAGACTATAAAGTCCCAGAGGGAAGGCCTCTGGCTTCATGTACTGCTCATTCCATGCTCACCTGCCGCAGGCAGTGCATACTTAATAGTGTGATTAAATATGCAGGATTATATACATTTTGTACTTATTGTCTAGTTTTATAATTTGCAAAATGGAGATGAAAATACCAACTACTTAGGGCTTATGTGAAGAATCAGATGATATCGCTGAGGCACTTATCACATAGTAAGTTACAATAAACAATGGGCATATGTTTGCGTGTGTATAAATATGTGTGTGTATATATATAATATGTCTAAATATAATTTAGATGATGAATTTCCTGAGCACAGAGCCTATGTCTCTTCTTTCTTTCTTTTTTTTTGTTATGCCGGAGGAGGCATACCACAGGCACTCAATATGAGCCCGTGACTGTCTAACACTCAGATTTTTCTTTTACCATCTCCCACGTGATGTCACGTTAATTAAAACAACTGTTGCCATCAATATATCCTTTCAGAATTTCTTTCCTTAAGCAGAACCAATGGTATAGGGAAATATATGAAAGCATGTTACACAAACATATACAAGCAACTGAGGACTTGCAAATTCTTCCCAAAAGTTCTGCTTCTGCTGCGACATCTTTGTGAGTTAGCAAAGAAAGGGTTGGAGTGGGAAAGGAAGTGGCAGGGGTCCGGGGTCCTCTGGCAACTCTCTGATGGATAATCTCCTTTCTTCTTTCTGGGTGGTGCTTGGAAAGATGACTGTTTCCAGTTTTTGTTAAAGAAATACAACTTAAGTGAATGTGTCCCATTTCACTTTAGTTTTCAAACTAAGGACATTGGCACATAGGTAATTGAGCTCTTATTTATAGATAACTCTGGTATTTTAATGCTTTTATGAATCACTGGGGCATTCATTCACAGCCCTGGAAAATCCTGCAGAACTGAATTTAACAAAATAAAAACATTTCTAGCATTGATAAGGAGGAAAGAGCCAATAGCTTCTTAAAGAGAAAGACTGAAATCAAATGAGTATCTAAGGGAAACATTCGAAGACTGAAACCTTGGAAAAGGGAATGTTATTGTTGATAGGTCTCTGGGACTGTTCTTCCTGGGAGGGGGTAAGAGATCCTGAACTGGTCTTTAACAAGCACTGAAGATGTGTATGGATGGCAGAGCTAGTCACAGAATGGAACACCCAAGTCTTGCAGAACATCTGGGTCTCATAAAAGGCCCTGAAAAGGTCCAAACCATTTATTGCCCTTCTAGTGTCCATGTGGAAGTGACCATAGCACCATAGTAAAGATCACGGATTGAATTTGAATCAGATAGACCTGAGTTTGACACCTAGTTCTACCATCCTGTGGTTTGGTCAAGCTCCTTCTAAGATTCAGTTTTCCCATCTTTATAAGTCAGGATAATAATAGTATTCTCCCAGTGACTTACTGAGTTATAAATGGAAGAGTGTATGACCAGCACGCTGCATGATGTCCGACACAGAATCAGCACTCAATATGCTGGTGATGATGGTAATCCCAGATATTGCACCTGCAGTATGGGCTCCCCTGCAGACATATTTTTGGGAAAAGTACATTTCACAGATAAGTCTTGAAAATCTTGTAACTGAACTTTATGAAGACTTCTAAGATATAAAAACAAACAAAGAGCAACAAATATTCATGAGGAAGTGTGTATGGAGGCACAAAATCCTATGATCAACCATTAGAACTCCATTTTTCAGGTATGGCAACTGGGCCACAGAGCTACTGAGCAGCAGAATCTAGATTAGTTCTCCTAACTCTATAGTCCTAGTTCAGTTGTCTTCAAACAGCATAACTCCGTAACTGTTTATTTCCCCCCTAAACACTGCCACAAACTCACTGAGAGATCTATAAACAGAGTTATCCCCATGAGAACACAAGTACAGCCAGTCCTGACTGAAATAGCTGATAGCAGAGGAGACCAAGTACACATGAACAAGCTGCCCAGCCCACTCTTCCTGTGTAGAGAGTGAGATGCTCTCAGTTGCACGCTCTCTTTGAGTCTGTAGAGCCCATAGTTTCATTTTAGAGTTCAGCTCAGTAGTTACTGAACCATGAAAAACAGTTTATGGACTACTGAAAACTTTATATATCAAAGGTTATAAGGAAATTTCAGAGCATGCCATTTAAACAATTCCACTTTCCTAAGGGAAAGCTCCTTTTTACTGAAGAATGCTAGCTAAAGTAAATAAAAGAAATTATGAAATTAGAAATCATCATTTTGCCATTGTCAATATAATAATTATTCACGCAAGAACCACCAATTGCTGCCAAAACCACAAGGTAGGGGAAAGTTTATTAATGAAGAGGATAGTCACATAATCTCAATGTACCATCCCATAAATTACTTATTAATGTCAAAGGGAGAAATGTTCCTTACAATAACAAATTCTGACTGACATGAGTTTGAATAAATGACCAAACTTGGGGAATTCTAATAGTGGGATAAATTGACACTATGTAACACTCGATGTGATGCCCACACTGTGAAAGACATAAAAAAGTTAGAGGAACTATTCTATGTTAAAAAGATAAAGAAAAGGATGCATGCAATGCACCTAGATCTAGTTCACCTTCCCAGAGCACAGATAAATCTTTGTATTTAAGGAATGATGAAAGGAAACACATGTCAAGCTATAGCAGTAACAGGAGCATCAGATACTTTCATTTTACAAAAACAGAAATCTGGGATAGGAAAGCAATGATTACCTCAAACAGATTAGGCACTCGGCTCTGTCCACTCCTGCCACAGTGGCCTATTTGTGTTTCTCAAACCTCACAGACAGAGATGCAGGGCCACTGGGTTTCCAGCATCCTCTGCCCAGACTACTCTTCCTCCTGAGAGGCCTGGCTCTCTCTCACTTACTTCTGCTCCTTGCTCAAACAGCCTTCCCTGACCACCTGTTTTAAACTAAAATCTTACTCTTACTTGATTTTCCCCCTTAACATTTATCAGTTCACCATATTATATATTTAACTTAGTTTTACTGTCTTCCACAGTAGAATGTAAACTTTACGAGAGCAGAGATATTTCTCCATGTTTGTTCACAAGTCAGTGTCTCCTGTATGTCCAGCATTGTACTGGTGGCTACATTCCCTGCTTGCAGAAAGTTTCTGTCTAATGAACTTTCAGAGCCAGGAGAGACTGTTAAAGGAGCAAGTGTGACACCAGCCCCTTCTCAACCTTGCAATGGTCACAGGAACAGGCATGAGTTCTCCTGAGGAGGGCACACTCTGGCTTTATATCAGAGACTGTGCCTGCCTCTTCTCAGGGCCGAAAGAGCTAATTTTGGATTTAAAAAATTGCCAACACTGAAAGATTATTCACACTTTAAAAGTTCTTTAACATAAAGATATTATTTTTCTAGAGCAATTTGTTGAAAGAAGATGTACTCCTCTTAATGGGACAGTTAAGGAAGGTTCTACTAAAAGATAAAGAGAAAACCAAGATTAGATTTTCAAGTCCCTTAGGATCCATTTTCTTGCAGTAGATACATGATGGGATGGAGAATTAGGGTCCATTCTGTAATGCATGAACAACTGTGACCACCTGCTCATGTGTTAATCATGCTCCATTTGCTGCATATACTTTGCATTTGAAAATGATGTTTTGTTTTTTTAAATTTATTTTAACTTATTTTTTATTTTTTTTATATTTAGGGGGTATAAATGTTTTAGTTACATGGATAGCTTTTATAATGCTTTAGTCAGGCCTATAAGTGTGACCATCACCTGAATGGAGTTCATTGTACCCATTAGGTAGGTCTTTACCCCTCCCCTCCTCCCCGTCCCCCTTCTTGATTTCCAACAATTTTTACTTCTTTTGGTGCCCATGTGTGCCCATCAATTAGTTCCAAATTATTAGAGTACATGTGATTGTTTTTCCATTCTTGAGATACTTCACTTAGGATAATGGTCTCTAGTTCCATCCAAGTTGCTGCAAATGACATTATTTCATTCCTTTTTATGGCTGAGTAGTACTTCATGATGTGTGTGTATGTCTGTGTGTGTGTGTGTGTGTGTGTGTGTGTATATATATATCACATTTTCTTTATCTACTCATCAATTGATAGGCACTTAGGTTGATTCCACATCATTGCAATTGTGAATCGCTCTGTGATAAACATTCAAGTGCAGGTGTCTTTTTAATAAAATGACTTCTTTTCAAAAATCTTCTTCCTTTCAAAAATGGGATTGCTGGATTGAATGGTAAGTTTACACTTATTTCTTTGAGGAATTTCTACACTGTTTTCTGTAGAGGTTGTATTAATTTGCAGTCCCACCAACAGTGTATAAGCATTGCTTTCTCTCTGCATCCATGTCAGCATCTATTGTTTTTTGACTTTTTAATAATGGCCACTCTGATAGGGGTAAGGTAGTATCTCATTGCAGTTTTAATTTGTGTTTCCCTGATGACTAGTGATGTTGAGTATTTTTTTCATGTGTTTGTTGGCCATTTGCCTATCTTCTTTTGAAAAACTTCTATTTATGTCTTTTGCCCACTTTTTGATGGGGTTGTTTGTTTTTTTCTTGCTGATGTGCTTGAGTTCTTTGTAAATTCTGGATATTAGCCCTTTATCAGATGTATAGCTTGTGAATATTTTCTTCCATTCTATAGGTTTTCTATTCATTCTGTTGATTATTTACTTTGCTGTGAAGAAGCTTTTTAATTTAAATAAGTCCCATTAACTTATTTTTGTTATTGCTGTATGTGCCTTTGAGGTCTTACTCATAAATTCTATGCCTAGGCTGATGTCTAGAAGAGTTTTTCCTATGTTTTCTTCTAGAATTTTTATGGTTTCATGCCTTATATTTAAGTCTTTTATCCATCTTGAAATAATTTTTGTATGCAGCGAGAAAGAGGGGCCCTGTTTCATTCTTCTGCAAGTGGCTGTCCAATTTTCCCAGCACCATTATTGAATAGGGCTTCCTTTCCCCATTGTATGTTGTTGTCTGCTTTGTCAAAGATCAGTTGGTTGTAGATAGATGATTTTATTTCTGTGTTCTCTATTCTGCTCCATTGGTCTATGTCTCTACTTTTATACCAGCACCATGCTGTTTTGGTTACTATAGCCTTGTAGTATAATTTGAAGACAGGTAGTGTGATGCCTCTAGTTTTATTCTTTTTGCTAAGATTGCTTTGGCTATTTGGGCTTTTTTTTGGTTCCACATGAAGCTTTTTCTAGATCTGTGAAATATGATGGTATTTTGATGGAGATCGCATTGAATACATAAATCACTTTGGGCAATATGGACATTTTAATGATGTTGATTTTACCAATCCATGAGCTAGGCATGTTTTTCTATTTGCTTCTGTCATCTGCAAATTTGTTCATCAGCATTTTATAGTTCTCATTGTAGAGATCTTTCGCCTCCTTGGTTAAGCATATTCGTAGGTATTTTATTTTCTTTGTAGTTATTGTGAATGGTATTGAGTCCTTGATTTGACTCTCAGCTTGACTGTTATTAGCATATAGAAATGCTAATTTATGTGCATTGATTTATGTACATTGATATTGTTACCTGAGGCTTTGCTGAATTCATTTATCAATTCTAGGAGTCTTTTGGTTGAGTGATTGGGGTTTTCTAGATACAAGATGATATCATCCGCAAACAGGGATAGTTTGACCTCCTCTTTCCCAATTTGCATACCCTTTTTTTCTTTCTCTTACCTGATTGCTCTGGCTAGGACTTCCAATACTATATTGAATAGAAGTGTTGACATTGGGCACCCTTGTCTTGTTCCAGTTCTTAGGGGGAATGTTTTCAACTTTTCACTATTCAGTATGATGTTGGCTGTGGGTTTATTGTATATGGCTTTTATAATTTTGAGCTATGTTCCTTCTATGCCTAGTTTGTTAAGGGTTTTTATCGTGAAAGGTGCTGGATTTTGTTGAACACTTTTTCTGTTTCTATTGAGATGATCATATGGTCCTTGTTTTTGTTTCTGTTTATGTGGTGAATCATGCTTATTGATTTGCATATGTTGAACCATCCTTGTATTCCTGGGATGAAACTCACTTGATCATGGTGGATTATCTTTTTGATGTGCTGTTGAACTCAGTTTGGTAGTATTTTGTTGAGGATTTTTGCATCTATTCTCATAAGGGATATTGGTCTGGGTTTTCTCTTTTTTTTGTGTCCTTTTCTGGCTTTGGTATCAAGGTGATACTGGCTTCATAGAATGGGTTGGAGAGATTTCCCTCCTTCTTGATGTTATGGAATAATTGTTGTAGGATAGGTACCAGTTCTTTGTAGGTCTGGTAGAATTCAGCTGTGAATCCATCTGGCCTGGGTTTTTTTTTTTGTTGGGAGATTTTTTATTACTGCTTCAATCCTGCTGCTCATTATTGGTCTGTTCAAGATTTCTATTTCTTCCTAATTCAAACTTGGGAGGCTGTGTGTTTCCAGCTATTTATCCATTTCCTCTAAGTTTTCTGGTTTTTTTGCATAGAGGTTTTCATATTTGCAGATGATATTTTATATTTCTGTGGTATCAGTTGTAATGTCTCTTTTTCATTTCTGATTGAGCTTATTTGAGTCCTTTTTCTTTTATTTCTGGTTAATCTGGCTGGTGGTCTATCAGTTTTGTTTATCTTTTCAAAGAACCAACTTTTGGTTTCATTGATTCTTTGTATTTTTTTTTTTTGGTTTTCATTTCATTTATTTCTACTCTGAGCTTTGTTATTTCTTTTCTTCTGTTGGCTTGGGGTTTGGTTTGTTCTTCTTTTTCTAGTTCCTTGAGATGTGACATTAGGTTGCTAATTTGTGATCTTTTTGTCTTTTTGATATAGGCATTTAAGGCTATGAACTTCCCCCTTAGGACTGCTTTTTCTGTATCCCATAAATTTTGAAAGCTTGTGTCCCTATTTTGAGGAATCTTTTGATTTCCATCTTAATTTAATCATAGACCCTAAGATCATTCAGCAGCACGTCATTTAATTTCCATGACTTTGTGTAGATTTGTGTGTTTCTCTTAGAATTAGTTTCTAGTTTTCTTCCACTGTGGTCTGAGAAGATACATGGTATGATTTTGATTTTTTTGAACATGCTGAGACTTGTTTTGTGGCCTAAGATACGATCAGTCTTGGAAAATATTCCATGTGCTGATGAGAAGAATATATATTCAACAGTTTTTGGGTAGAGTGTTCCATAAATGTCTGTTAGGTCCATTTGTTCTAGAGTCCTGTTTGAGTATCATATTTCTTTATTCATTTTCTGCTTCAATGATCTGTCCAGTTCTGTCAGTGGAGTGTTGAAGTCCTCAGCAATTAAGATGCTACTGTTTGTTTCTTTGCTTATGTCTAGAAGAGTTTGCTTTATGAAACTGGGAGGTCCTGTGTTAGGTGCACATATATTTAGTATTGTTATGTCTTCTTGTTGAATTCCTCCCTTTACCATTATATAATGACCATCTTTTTTTTTTTTACCATCATTGATTTAAAGCCTATTTTATTTGATATGAGCATGGCTACACCTGCTCTATTTTGTTTTCGATTTCCATGGAATAATTTTTCCATCCCTTTGCCTTGAGCCTATGTGAGTCCTTGTTTAGATATGCTTCTTGGAGACAGCAAATATTTTGGTTTTGTTTTTTCATGTATTCAGCTATTCTATGTCTTTTAAGTGGAACATTCAGACCATTCATGTTGAGTGCTCATATTGATACTCAATCATTCTTGTTGAGTGTTTGTTGGGATGCTATTCTGTTCATCATGTTGGATGATACTGTATTGTTTTGTTTTCCCTCTTGTGCTATTGTTGTATAAGAGCTCCAAGCTATAAATTTCAGTTGTTTTTATACTGGTGGGTATCTATTGTACTCTTGCATGTATAATGCACTTTTTAGCATTTCTTGTAGGGTAGGTCTAGTAGAGACAAATTCCCTTAGTGTTTGCTTGTCTGTAAAAGTCTCTATTTCTTCATCGTTTATGGAACTTAGTTTTGCAGGATAAAAAATTCTTGGCTGGCAGTTGTTCTGCTTAAGTAGATTAAAATTTGGCCCCAATTCCTTCTGGCTTGTAAGGTCTCTGCTGAGAAGTCTGCTGTTAGCCTGATGGGTTTTCCTTTGTAGGCTAGTTGTTGCTTTTGTCTCATAGCTTGTAGAATTTTCTCCTTTCTTTGAGTTTGGCCAGATTGATGATTATGTGTCTTGGAGATGTCATATTTGCTGTGAATCTTCCTGTTTGATGACCATCTTGTACCTGGATATCTGAATCTCTGGCAATACCAGGGAAGTTCTCCTCAATAATTCTCTTGAATAGATTTTCCATGCTTTTTGCTTTTTATTCTCCCTCCAGGATACCTATAATTCATATATTGGCTTGTTTCACATAGTTCCATATTTCTCTGAGTGATTGTTCATTCTTCTTTATTCTTTTTTCTGCATCTTTGACTGAGTGGGATAGTTTCATACCCACTCTTTTGAGTCTTATTCTCTGTGATTTCATATGCTCACTGGTTGAACAAAGCTTCATAGAATTCCACTGATTAGGAGCAACTACATTCAAGCTGTGTCCTTCTCAGGAACCATGTTTCATGGACCTCTGTCTGGCCATTTAATTCAGATGTTCTGATTTAGATTTGGTTGCTGAACATTATTGAATCATGCCACCCTGGCTTAGATGCAACAAGTTTAATGAAAAAATTATGCCACATACTAAAAAAATGAGGTATTCTCATTTGCCATCTTTCTGTAAAATTAATATTTCCCACAGTTTTTTGGGATACAAAACAACAGTAATGAAGCAGAAATAATACATGTTAAGAAATTGAGGTGCTCATAATGGATTAAAACTTAAACCTTTTTTTTTTTTTGCCCATGCATTTTGAGGAGTTTGTCAAGTTTTAGACTTTTCAAATTTGAGGATATCAGTTTTATTTGTTCTAGTTATTGTGGAAACAATAATTTCCACATCTACTATTAGAATATTTAAAAATTTTATTAATCAACACACTATAAAGCAGATAGTGATTTTTATACCCATTGCAATCATTCATTGAAGCTTGCCTTGAGAAGTAAAACAGCTGTTTTCTGCTAATTATAAATTTTACTTAGGGATAGTAGATCCATGTGCCATGGTGATTATAGGGCCAAGATTTAGAGATGGAGCTGCTATTGTTACCATCTCTTCCTTGACATGATTAAGATTATTGCTTCAAACAGCAGAATATATATGAATACATGAGTGACTTTGACGTCATGGCAGAAAAATGGATGTCTAATGTCAGAAACCAGTGATGCTTCCTCCAGGGCACAGGTCATCAGTATCTTCATTGAATCTGTTCGAGGCCTCTGAAGGCAGTCACTTCAACTCTTGCCCCTTTACAATGGTATATATACATTTGCCAAGCAGATGAGCCAGGTTTAACAATGACAGCTGTTGTGGACTGAATGTTTATGTCCCTCCAAAATTCATATGTTGAAATCTTAACACCCATGTGATGGCATTAGGAGGTGGGGCCTTTGCAAGGTGATTAGGTCATGAGGGCAGAGTTTTCATGAGTTGGTTTAGTGCCCTTACAAGAAAGACTCCTGAGAGCTCTCTTGTTCATTTTCTGCCATGTAAGGACACAGCAAGAAGATTGCTATCTATGAACCAGGAAGTGGGCCCTCAACAACCACTAAATCTGCTGGTACCTTGATCTTGGCACCTCCAGAACTGTAAGAAAAACATATTTGTTATTTAAACCACTAAATCTATGGCACTTTTTATTATAGCAGCCTGAATGAACTAAGACATCAGCTTAAGACATAGCAGATGAAGTTTTAACCATTTTTCTTCTTCAGCCTCACCCAGGTTCTTATTTCACTGGTTTCCTGACAATTAATGCAGAATGTTCTATGTTTCCTTCACACAGAATACAGGGATTCATGTTCAAATTGTGTCAGAGAGAGGGAGGAGGCACTTACAGTATTACAGCATTAGACCTGTCAGTCCCAACTGACGTGGGCCATGATTTTTTAAGCTGGTGCAGTGTGAAGGAGAAAGAGTAGGATGGAGGAAAAGACCCTGATGAGCTGGCCAGCTAGCCAGAATTAAAAACAGCAAATGTGGCTCAGAAGACTAAGGCACACACTCTACTAGAAGAAAATCTGAGCTTTAAATCTCCAGCAGCACCCAGCAATTTTGGGAATGGTCTCCAGCTGTCTTGTGAAATGGAGTGGATCCTAATGCTAAGGACACAGGACTGAAAACTTAGCAAAGAGAAAAGGGGCAAAAGAATCAAGAAGTAAAACTAATCTGATAGGGAAAGAAAATATGCAGTATTCTCATCTTCCACTCATAGAAGATATTGCTAATCTTTCATAATACCTTCGCTGATGAGTTCTGAGATATCCCCAAATTCTCATTAGCCCACCCTTTCAGGCAGACCATCTCAATTTTTCAGAAGAAATCAATGTGTTGATCTTGATCCATGACCATATCTAGTATAACTCTAAACACCCCAACTATGAGACATCCTAACCTTTGGAAAGTTAAGAACAGACAGAAAAAGTTCTTTGCATAAATTACCAAAAATATTTTTCTTTCTTCATACCTATAACTGAAATCATTCATTTATAATTTTATCATGTTCTATCTTGTACTTACCTTTTCATGTAATAATAATACCTTAGATTAGTGTAGTATCTTATTATTTACAAAATACTTTCAAGTGTTAATTTGCTTAATCCTAAAAACAAGCACTATTATTCCCATTCTAAGAATAAAAAACAAAACAAAACAAAACAAACCCTGAGCCAGAGGCTCAGAGAAGGTGACTTCTTAATTTCATATATGTAGTACCTAGAGGGACTAAGATGAGAGTTCAGAACTTTAACCAGAGTGCTTGTCTTTTGCTTATTTTATATATAGAGGAATCTGTCCAAGATTAATTTTAAAAAAGGTCAGTTTCAAAAAAGAAAAGTTTGGGAACCATGAGAATAAATTATGTCTTGAGTCCTTTGAAGCCTAGAACCCAGAGATTCTGTGGCCAAGGGGAGAGGGGAATTTTCCAGTTTTGCTGAGGTCTTGGGCATGCCTTATTTGGAGTTAAATCCAGTCTTGCAATTTTGTTCCTAGAATTAACAATATCTCAAAACTGAAATATTGGAGGCAACCAGAAAATTACACAATAATGTACCATGGAGAGGAGATTGCTTTCTGATCCTCCAGGCGTTTGTTTTATATGCTGATGCAAACATATTTGATTACTCTTAGCTGTCTTATGGGGAATGGCTAATAAATGCTAATCTGTACAAGGGAGTCACTTGGCATTACTGTAATCTCAGGAACAAGTTCCATGACATCATGACCTGCAGGCATGAATCTTTTATCATTGAAATACATCTTGCCATTTGTGGTCACACTGTTAGGTCCTGGTCTCAGGAAGAACCTGGGGTCAAAATTCATGAGTTGCAGTCTGTCCTGAGTCGTGGTTTACTCCCAAAATTGTGTGTTCAAATTTCTTGACAGAATGAAACAACACTAAATGTGTTTCTTACAGGAGGAAAAATATTACAGAAGAAAGACAATCCTAAAATTTAATAAGGGAGTGACCAAAGGAAACCATGTGGTGAAATTTCCTGAGATTAAGAGCTTGGGTACCCTTTGCTTGTCATGGTGGACATATAGTCATGCTGAGACAGGTCTTTGCTTATCAAACTTTCCTGAGGCTTAGTTATTCCGCAAATCTTTATTAAGCACCTGCTGTGTGCCTGGCACTGTGCTAGACACTTCATACAAATTATCTCATGAGTTCTTCACAGTCACCTATGAAGCAGTTATTTTGGTTAGCTAAGGTTGCTTTGAGACATCACAATATTTTTCCTTGTTATTGATTTATTTATGGAATATCACCCTCTCTCCAAAATGCAAAATAATTTGTAGTCAATATGGTGTTGGGAAAAGAGTCTTGGAGTAGGAAGACCATGGGCGTTAGGAAGATCTGAAGGGTAGAGATAAAAATGATGCTGAAACTGAGAGAAGATAAAAAGCACCGAATTTAAGGCATAAAGGAACAAAGTGAGTCACTGGGACCTTTCCTTTCTTTATCAGTCTTTAGTGTTACAGAATAACTAAAAATAGTCAGATCCATCACAGTCCTTGAAGGCCCAGTGTCACTTTGATGGGAGATGGAGTTTGGGTTGAGGGAAGTGTTTGACAACCATTCCTTGTCTTGGGTGAGGGACTAGGAGGACACCAAGCTCAGAGGGACAGCCAATATCAAAATTCTAATACAAGCAAAAAAAAATTTAGCAGCATTAAATAATGTTTCTAATTTTTTTAAAAAAGGTTAATTTAGCACACAAATCAACTTCTGCTTGTGACCAGGAGAAAGGAACTTGCACCAGATCAATCCTTTTGTCTGAAAAAAGCAAACACAAACACCCGACCAGAGTCACTATAAACTGAACAAACACAAGGCAATTGTGTTCAGGCACCGGACAACAGGCAGAGAAAGTCTTAATCCCAGAGTGAGAGGAAACTCGCAGGTGAGTCTGGGCTCTGTGTGGGGACCATTTTGTGAGGCAGCCTGGGAGCTAAAGCAGAGCAGGGCAGGTTTGTGGATAGGAGGAGGAAGACATCAGAGGTGCCGGAGTCTGTGGGGAGGGACACAGAGGATCTTGAGTCTGGTGGAGGAAGGGCATGTTCCCACTGGTCTGTCACTGACAGGCTGCACAGATGCAATGTGAAGCTACACAAGTTTTCACAGAGTCACTGCACAGGCCTGAGCACAGGGCGCAGATCTTAGAGGTCAAGGAGTGCTGGAGATGGAGTTCCCCTAGCCCTGCCAGAGCGAAGAGAGTTCTTTAACACCTGGGTGGGCCTCAAGCTGGGAAACAAGGAAAGACACATCTTAGGAGTAAGGAGCCCGCACTAAAATGGCAAAAGTGAGGCTCAGAGGCAAGGCTGGGGTCTCAGGGAGGACGGTGCAACTTCACAAGTGGAACTACTGCCACGGCCAGTGTTGGCTCTGGCACTGTTGTCAGATGATAACCTGTTTTTACTTCCATGAGAACTGGGGTGAGGTTTGCATTCCTAAATGAAAGGACAGACACTTCAATAGGCATGTAGCTACTTTTAGATGGACATAATTGAATCAATAAACAATTTTATTTGAACATTCCCTTGAAAAATTTAAACCCCCCAAAGAAGCTTTTATTATGGCTTATCAGTACAAAGACCCCAAACGATGAGAATTCCCCTGTCACCCCCCCACCAATACAATACTCACTCATACAAGACCAATATACCCAGCCATCATATTTCAGATGTGCCTATTTTCTGGTCAATCAGCAATCACCTGCTTGTAACGTCAGGCACTGTGGCTGACTCACAGCCCCACAGGACACACAGTCTGCTCCCAGGGGTGCTGACACTCTTGTGCTGGTAGGAGGAGACATCCTTTACCAACACCCAGACTGCTGCCTATTTCTTCTGCTCTGTAAGACCTTCTGCTTTTAAGCTTCTCTTGTGTGTCCTTCAATGGTGAAGTTAGCTTATGCCGTAATTTTTTTCAACGTTCTTTTCTCCCACTGCCGGTAGATATTCAACTAAATGAGGCACTTGGGATCCTAAACTCACTCATCTGAAAGTGTTTTACATGATTTGAGACCATATCATCATTAATTTGTTCATTCAACTATGCATTCAACAACAGATAGCTACTGAGCACCTACACCTGTGGGGTGTGGGGTAGGCAGGAGAGATGAGGCAATGAGAGAGACACAACCTTGATCGTAAGGACCTTGCCACCTAGAGGGAGAGGCAGATAAGTAAACAGGCAATTACCATTCACTGTAATAAGTGCTTTGATTGGGTAAGTGTAAGGTTTTTGTGAGTGCCTTGTCCTGACGTGGTAGAAGATGGGGAGGCTCAGGGAGCTCGTTCAGAAGCAGTTTTACTAAACGTCCTACATTGCACTAAATATGTGCCAGGGCAGCCTGTATCAGAAACGTTTGGAATGTTTTTAAAAATTACAGATTCCAACCTCTAAGTGAATACCTACTGAATCTCTAGGGTTAGCACCGAGTGATCCACATTTTAACAAAATACTCCCAGTGAAGTGTGAGAACCACTGATTAGGATTAATTGACTAGTTAAATGCTTGTTCCTTCTTCAATGTGATCTTATAACCAGAAATCCAACAGAAAAAGTGCTATATAGAGATAATCTTGACTCAAATGTAAAATCACTGTTTTTTTTTTTAATTGTTAGTCACAACTTACTTGCAACCCACCCATTAACTGATGGACAAATAGGAGGTTGTGTATTGTGGTGGTTACAGTTCAGACCCTGGGTCAGGGGCTCTGTTTTTTACCAGCTGTGTAGCTTTGGGCATGTTGTCTGTGCCTTAGTTTCTCATTTGTGAAATGGGATGATAATAAAATTCCTACCATATAGGACTGTCGTGACAACTAAATAAGTTCATGTGTGTAAAGTCCTTAGAAGAGTCCCTGGCACATACCCTCTAGGCCTAATCTGGACTTGGCCCCATCATGCTAGGGCAGTTCCTATCAGTTCCCATCTCTTGCCTTGTAGATAACTGCTCTCTTGTCTTTTCTTGGGAGACAAACTGAATCATGAATTTTGTCCTGAAGAAGTACATGAGATAGAGGGAACTACTCTTTATCAGAGGAAGGCCACAGTGAGCACTTTGTTTCCTAGAGAGTTGTCTCATCTTTGCTTTACAGAATACTGGTCCCCAAAGATGTCCATGCCCTCATCTCTAGAACCTGTGAATATGTTACCTGATGAAACAAAAGGGACTTTGCAGATGTGATTAAAAACCTTGAGATGGGGAGAGGATCATGGACTTTCCAGGTGGGCCCAATGTAATCACAGGAGTCCTTTACAAGTGGAGAACCTTTCCCAGGTGAGGTCAGTTTGAGATGCATCCTTGCTGGTTTTGAAAGTGGCTACAAGCCAAGGAATGCAGGCAGCTGCTAGAAGCTGGAAAAGGTAAGGAAATAGATCCTTCTCTAATACCTCCAGAAGAGATGAAGCCCTGCTTCATCTTGGCTTTAGATGGGTGAGATCCATGACAGAATTCTGACTTGTAGAATTGTAAGATAATAAATTTGTATTGTTTAAGCCACTGAGTTTGTGGTAATTTGTTACAGCAGCAATACAAAATAAATACGCACAGTCTTTAGGGACATTTGTTTTTTTCCCTTAGAATACCATGTATCTGACCCTTCATTTTTATCATTTTTACCCCCAAAGTAATTCCCTCCCACTTCAGTGGCACACCCTCTAGTCCTTCAAAATGAAGTCATTGGAAGTGAGGATTTGCCTTGAATATAAGAATTTGAAGTCTAATTTAATCTCAGACTATCTATCCTCCAGTATGCTATGTATAAATCAGAATTTCTCATACTCATTTCCACATCACACCCTTGACTTCTTTGTATTTAATTTACCTCTCTTCCCTTTACTTTCAGAAGTTAGCATCCACAGAATTTTCATGAGGTAGTCTCCTAAAGACTTCTGTTCTTGTTAAACTCCTTGTTATTTCATAGATTCTTCTAATCATGTGCCCAGAAATAGGGTCTAAATAATTGGTAATCACATCATATGCCACACCACTCTAAAACTCCATAAAATCATAGTGCAACCAAATGAACCTAAAAGAAATAATGCAAGTGGAATATTTAAAGACCCTGACTAAGAGTTTTGCATGTATTTTTAAAAATGTGCCATTACCTTAAACTTTGGTTCCTTAGTGAAGATAATTTTTAAAGCTATGATTAAAAATATATTTAAATTAAAATGCAGTTAAGAGGTAGAACAGAGCCACTTGTAAAATCTCATCTGACTCAGAAAACCCAGTGGACGTAAATGTCTTCTGTGCACTTAGACATGGTTTATGGCATCTATATTGTGCAAGAGGAACAATAACAAAGTTTTCAGTTCAGTGAGAACACTGAAATTGATTTAAGCTTCTTTTCATTAGAGCATACATTTATGGCAGGCACCATCAGCAAGTAGGAGCTTAATTTTCTAATTTATTTAAGCATTCACAAAGCTGTTTGCCTTTTCCTCTGAAGAAACTTCTCAGTAGTTTCTATTGGCTGCAACATATTTCTCCTTGGGGAAGTTTGAGGCAACTGAAATTGTTTATCCTGGAGGTGAAACAGCCAAGGATCACTTCTGGCGAAAGACAATAAACTCCCATAGGAGTTTTCGGTGTGATGTGGTCATCAGAAATGTTGATGGGATCTTAAAAAAGAGTGAACTGCATTCTCTATGTTATTCCTTGGTGCTATTTTGATAGCAGCAGGAGTATTGATTTCAGGGCCACCCTTGGTAAGAGGCTGAGATACATCAAAGTGCACTCAGAACAGGGACAGTGATATTTCTGTAACCCTCATGTAGGGAACAGTTGGAGACATTAAGCCTACTTCACTTGGAAAAGAAAAATCTGGTGTAACATGATGGCTGAATTCAAACCTCTGAAGGGATGGCATGTGGAGAAAGAACCTGACCTACTTCTGTCTTTCTGGAAGGGGTAGAGGTGGGACCAGTGCAGAGGAGTTACATTGAGGTTGATTTCAGTTCTTCATAAAGAGGAGATTTCCTGGGGCAAGAATTGTCTGAAGATGGAGATGATGAGCTCTCGGTCCCTAGAGTTGCTCAGGCGTAGCCAAGAAGCTTGTAACCTCTTGTTCAGCTTTAAAATTTAATGATTTTGTGGCGTGCATAAAAGTGAGCCCTGTTGTGTGTTGGGAAGTAAAAGGAGGCTACATATCAGGACCCTGGAGTTAATTTCCTTCCCATTGCACCCCCTCTGCCAGGTGGAGTGAGGTTGGGCACTTGCTGCTGCTGAGGAGTTCAGGTTTCTGTCCCCAGGGCCTGATGTCCAAAGGGTGAGTGGGACAGTTAGGTGGCTCTAGGCCAGAGATGGCAGCTATATGCCACCATGACTGCCTCCTGCCCAGATATCAAACTAAGCAAAGCCATAAGAGGGAAATAACAGAACAGAAATTCACCCTTTAAGGCAAGAGACCAGTCCTGGGGAGGTTTCAATGAAGTACTGTGGCTCTGCAAACATCAGGTCCTCTCTGGCCTCCTGTGGTTGGAAAGCTAATAATGACTTCAGACTGGTAGGAGAGACAGATGACTGTCTTAGAAAGAAGGTTCTAGAAGATATTGTGGGTATTGCTGATTGAATGAGATTTAAGAACACCTTGGTCATTAAAATGCCCTTTTAAGAGTGTTAGAAAGATAAGAAAAATAGTGGAGAGAGGATACTGTAGGTCAGATATAGACTAAGTATGTTCATGACTTCATGAATTTTATGCTGTATAAAATTATTAATGTTTAGATGTGATATCAATACATTATAATAGTATAAAACAGTATTATGCACTATAAAAATATAACACAAAGTAATTATAAAGTGACTATAATGAAATTTCATCAAGGAACTTATAGACAAAGGGATCTGAAGAAATTAAGAGTCAAAATTTAGCAATGGAAATGTTGAGGAATAACCAAAAAGTGTTACAAATCAAGGAGTTTGTGAAAATGAGGAAGATGAGTCTCTAGGATGCAGTCAGAATCGAGTGATTTCTCCCTCAGCGCACAGAAATCTAAGTAGAAGGCAATAAAACAAAGGAAATTAAAATCACATCTGTTCTTCTGGTCCCAGTACTTAGCAACTGAGATTATGTGAATTCTGAGCTTCTTGCTGGTGAGATTTAATTCTTGATTTTTAATAATATTGGCTCCCGCTTATTAAGCACGTACTGTGTACCAGGTATTTTACTAGGCACACATTGGTGCATGTTCTCTCATCTCATTTAACTATCTTAAGAAATCATGTTCCCCATGTTAGAGATGAGGAAACTGAGGCTCGCAGAGGTAATTGTCCAAGGTTTTACAGCAGCCAATAGTGGAGTCAGGATTTGAACCTTGGTCACAGTGATGCCAAAGCCTTGCGCATGCCACCAGCTCCAGCTGCCTCTCTATTGGCCACTCCCTCCTTTGCTATTTACAATGCTTCCTTTATTCACCTACTAGTTCTTTGGAGATATACTCAGTAGACTGCCCATGGCTTTAAGTTAAACTGTTGACTACAATGCAGACCCATCCAAAGGGTCTTCTAACACAACCTCTTTGTAGATGGATCTTTGGAGGAGGACAGGGTGGGGTGGGGTTAGGGCAGGAAGTGGGATGATGGACCAGTCTGCAGGTGGGACAGGCACAGTTTCTGCCTGCACCTTGTTTAACTGCTCTGTCTCTTCTGTCATTGTGGTGATAACCTGCACACACCTCTATAGTTAACAGCCTCCTGTTCCGGCTGTTAACCTTTGATTTGGTGCCTTAGAAAGAAAAGCCTGCTTCATCAGAGTTGCCTTTGCCAAAAGCTTTTAGCCTTTTAAATGCCCACAAAGGCCTTTGACAGACTTTTTATGGTTCTTTATTTAGTTTTTAAATAGTGAAAAGCTTTTTATGTTTGTATTTGGTGCACCAGAAAAGTGAAACTGCTCCAAAGGGCCCAGGTAGTAACAGAAATCCTGCAGCTGCTGGGGATCTCTCAGTTCAGAGGAGGCTTATGATGTCCAAATCTAAGACAGGAGGGCCTGCACGGGGTTCACCCTTAATCACCCTAACCCCCTTCTCTAGCTTATCACATGGAAGGAAAAGCTGAAGGAGAAGGAGACCAAGAGTGAGAAGGGTCCCGGGGATGTGCCACGAGAGGAACAAGGAGGAAAACTCAGGTCAAGTCAGCATCTGGATTCAGACCTGACCCAGCACCACAGAGAAGGGCGTTGCTGGTAGGGACAGATATCCCACACGGTCAGTGTTGAGAGAGGACTGTCTCAGGATGAGCTCCAGACCTTTGGGCCAGCCATACCACAATAACTCTTTCTCTACTCAGGTCTATCTGAAAGTTAGAAGAATAATAGCAGGAAATTCATCAGAGAAACAAATAAAGGCCATAAACATGCAAATGATTAATTGTGTTGATTTTCACCAAATTGAGCCAACCTTTGTGCATTAGTAAGGTCAACCAAATAGAGAACAAAAGAGACAGTGACAGAGACTCTGCCACCTCCCTTTGCAGGGGAGAGACCATAAGCAAATGTTAGCAGACACTTAGGCCGTTAAATATTGTTTTCAGAGGAACTGAGTTTCTTAGTAACAACTTCTCCAACATGGTTAGAAGGAAAAAAAGTATTAAATAGATAATAAAGGGGAGAAAATTCTCAAATTATATGGAACTTCCCTCTGGCAGGCCCTGCAGGTTGGATGATCTGATCTCTATCTCCTACCACAGAGACTCTAAAATATAAAAGCTCAAATTTTAAAGCTCTGTTGTAGAAAAAGGAGGTCATGGTGCCACAGTTATGGCCAATAAACATAAACAGAAGTGTGCTGTGTCCATCTCTTTCCTTTTCCTCCTCCTTCCTGCAGGAATGAAGATGTGAGGTCTGAAACATTGCAGCCTTTGGTGGATCATGAGGTAATAATGAGGACAAAAGCCATGGAAAGATAGGAACAGCTTGGCACCCTGATGGGTCTCTAATGACACCACTGAGTCATTGGTTATACCAGTTCTGGATGGACAATATCGAGCTACTTTTCATGTGAGAAAAATGATCCCCTAAGTATTTGAGCTAAGGTGGTCAGTTTCCAGTTACTTGCAGCCAGAAACTTTCCTAACCAAAATGATATCTAAGCCTAATGTTTAAAAGTTACTATATGAGGCTGGGGTGATTTTTTTTCCTTTCCTTCAAAAAATGTTTCAATATATTTTTTTCCCAAAGAGTTGATAACTGATTTGATTAAGGAGAAGCCTCCATTTCTTACAAATGATGATAGAATGATTTCTACCTCCCATTTTCTCCTTATTTTTCTGTGGGTTGGTTGTCAGGGCTGCACTGATTTCCTCTTTAAAAGAAACTTGAAAGTATAAGAATCATGGCTCCTCTTTTAATGAACTCAAACACCAATCCTTAAGGTTGATAAGGGATGGAGAAGTCTCCACGGTGGCAGTGGTGCTATGAAGGAGATTCCTCAATAATGAGAGCAGTCTAGGGGGAATCATGTCTCAGTGTTCAGCCTGCACCTTGCTCCACATAGAGATTCTCATTCGCTGCTCACCCTGTGGGTCAGGGTGTGATTTAATGAAGACTGTAGATGGACTTCCTTATATAAGCCTCTAAAAAAGCTTGTATATATAAGTACTATTGAAATTTTTCGTTCTAACAAAAGAAGCAATTGCTGGCCTTTTCAATCCTGATAGTTTATTTTGTGTGGCTGACATCTCTAAATGCCGTTTGTTGCTTCATTCTTGAGAATGACTAAACTCTTCCATGTGTATACATATACATACACAATTTTAATTTCCTGAGGTATAATTGACCATTCTAGAGCACTGGCTTTCAATAAGGCATAATTTTGCCCCCTTCCTCCCTCAGGAACATTTGGAAATATCTGGATCCACTTTTGTTGTCAGAGCTGATGTGGAGTACTACTGGCATCTGATAGGTAGAGTCCAGGGATGCTGCTCAACATCCGATGATGCATAGGACAAAGCCTGCCACCAGCAAAGGATTATCTGGGTGCCCTAAAATGTCAATAGTGTCAAGGTTGAGAACCCCTGTTCTGGTTCATTGTCTTTTTTCTTAATTTACTACCATTCTTTGTCATATTCAGGAGTCAGAGGACACGATTATTTTCACTTAGGTTGTGAGCTAATTTGCTCTTACAGGTACTGCAGTGAAATTGATTCCTAGGATCTTCCAAACTTAGGAAGAACCAGGATGCCAAAATAAAGTTCTAAGAGAGATTATAAAATACATAAGAGGAGAAAAGGCCATGGTATTTACCCTGATATAACAAGAATTGGAAGGGGGCATTTCTCTTTCAGGTCCTGTGGAATGATCACATCTGTGCGCTGGCTGTTAGCCCACACAGCCTGGAGCTGTTATTTTTCTTTTGAAGCATGTTTTGCTTTCCTCCAGCTAGGTTAGAAGTTTTTGAGGACAAGGATTCCACTTTTTATCTCTCCAATTCCTAGCCTGTATGGTGCATTAAATTTGGTAGGTTCTCAATAAACAGCTGTTGTAAAATGTGAGGCAAATTGTATAGAATTTAGCTTCATTAATGAATTCTGACTTGTGTAGCAAGAACTCTGGATTTAGGAATTATAATATAAAAGGATAGAAAGTTATTTAATATCTTTTCCACATATTTCATTAAAACACGGTCATAAAATGAGAAATAAAATTGTTTATTTGGATTATAAATTATATATAGCAAATAAAATGTATTCTGAGGTGAGGCAATTTCCTTCCTTGACCAGACTGCTGGCTGAGGAAGTTAGGCTTTGATTTCTCCCTTCTCTGTCACAGACGTTAACAAATAAAAAAAAGATTAATAATTTACCAAAAATGAGCTGAATATTTTCTTTTGTTATTTCCCAGCTAGGCAGCAGTACTTACTTTAACATCAATCTTAACTTTATTTTATATTGTGTATTTACTGTTCCAGAACAAAACTGATTTTATTTTATGCAAACCACTGAACAGTCATAGAGTAAGACTGTTTCTGAAAACTTCCTTTTAAAAAAATCAACATTAATAAAAATACAGCATATTGTTACATTTAGTTTAAGATTATTGTCCACATGGAAATTTTTAGCCACTTAAATAGTCCACTTAATTCTGGAACATAGGGTTAGAGAGAAGATTCTTTTCTACAATAATTTTATAAAGCAAGTATTATGAAAAGCAGCTTAAAAAGAGGGATGCATTACTCATTGCCACGTAAATCTTCCCTAATGAATAGATAATAATGGCTTTTCTTGAAGGACTTTCTGTGATTTTTTGGGTACACAAACGTATGCTATAATGGAATAAACTTCTGGGAATAATCGCAATATTTTTCTTTTGCATGGTTTATAGAAACTCCTCTGTCACATTTGTTTTGAAATAAAATTTCAAGATATTAGAATTTTGTTAATGTCTAATGAACTTTCGAACCTTAAAAGTGTTCCACGTATAGCATGGCAATAGGTTGATATACCATGTTTCTCATTCAATCAATTTTTGTCAAATATTTATTAAGAACTCGCTATGTGCTAGGCACTATTCTAAGTGTTGTTTACTTCTACAATGATGTTTGCTTTTACAACCTTCCTTTTTAAACCAAATGAAAATCAGTACATTCTCCAACATAGTTAAAGGTACTTTTAATTAGTTCTTTAGGATAAAATGAGATCATACTCTTTTAGATGTTTGACTTTTGAAACTCCATAAATTTTCTCATGGTATAAGTTCTGCTTAACCACCTAAATTCTGAAATGTAATGGAAAATATGACCCATAGATACTAAGTTAGTGTCATTTGTCTTCTTAACATTAATAAGCAAATGAGTATTCTATAATCAAATCAGGTCAATATTCTGGATCTGAGTTGAATTTATTTAGTTTGTTTCTGAATACATTTCTCTTTCATCACAATAAATTTGTCACAATATAGCAGCTTTTATGCATTACTATTGGAATTTGTTATCTTGTCTCAAAATTGTACTTTGTGAAAGTCAACATACACAATTCAGGTTTTCTCTTTATTTGGAGTTCATCTCTCCTTCGCTATGGCTCCAGAGCACTTAGGATGAATAATACCATTGTCTTTCTAGTACTGTATGTGTGAGTGTGTGTGTTTACATGTGTCTCTGTGGTGTGCATGTGTGTGATGTCAGTGTGCATGAGTGTGTGTGGTGTGTGCATACAGGAGCACACAGTAGTTAGAATCACAGGTGTGGAATAAGGCATTGCTGTGTTTAAATTCATCACTTCCAGAAGGTGATATTCATAAAATTACTGAATGTCCTTGGACTTCACTTTTCACAGAATGAGGTTAAGAAAAGCTACTTTATAGGGTTATTGTGAAGATTAAAAATAACACTCCTCTTACATAATGGACCCTCAGTAAATAGTAGGTATTTTTATCCTTCAATTGGAAATGTTCATGCTGATTGTCAACAAGATGGTAGAATAGGAGGCTGCTGATTTTCCTTCCTTTCATGGACACACTAAATGAAAAACTACACATGTATCAATTCCCTCAGAGAAATCCAGAAACTAGTTGAGACTCTTGCACATTGGGAAACTGAGGAAATATTCACATCAAAATAGGTAGGAGAAGCTTAGAAATGCTCACACCATAAACACCACCCTGGGCACAGTGCCTTACAATCAGGAGGGAGCCCCCAACTCCCTGCTTTTCTCTGAGGAGTGAAGGGTTTGTTCCACACATATAGTGCCCCCAATTTTATGGTTACCTCCTGAGGGTTTGGTTTCTAAATCACCTAGCTCTGGTAGCTAACAGGGCTCTGCATTTGCAAGTTCCCCCAGAACCACAGGGAACAAAGATGGTTTTAAATGGGAGTTTAAGCATTTCCAGCAGCTATTCCTCTGGGCTCAGCACAACATGAACAGGCAGAAACTCCCAGCTCCCAATTTATCCCTGGAAGAGCTTTGACTTGCACCTAATGTCCCAACTTTCTCAGCTGCTGCCTGTGGGTTGGACCTTTAGCTTGAATCTGAGAGCTGACAGAACAAGCAATCAGTAGTCATTTATAATCCTGGCTGGGCATGTGGGCACTTCCCATAGCTCCTCCCCCCAACTCACTCCAGAGATAGAACCAAGCCTTCAGCTAACTTTCCTGCCTCTGATAGCTGATGTGAACCAGCATTTTCTAGGGCTCTGAGGGTGATAAAGAGCAAAGCAACAGATTAAAAGAGTGTGAAGTCTGAATGAGAGTGAAGGCATTTTCCCAGATTCTCTTTCTGGCATAGTTCAGATTAAATGGAAAATGAACTCCAGCTCCCAGCTTATCCCTGAGGAGAGAAGGAAATAGAACACATATCTAACACTCCAACTCTTCCAGCTGAATCTCAAGGGACTGACTTCTATCTTGCCTATATTGGGGCACCATTGAGACTTGGCACACCCATATCTCTTGGAGGCCACTAAGAACAAAGACAGTAGTTTGGACAAGCCTAAAGTTTTGATGGCACCCAGTGTCTTTTACCAGGCTGATTGGTGAGATTTATATCCTACATGAGACCAGTCTCACAAGACTTGGAGAAGCAGCAGTCTTATCTAATGCACAGAAACGAATACAGAGAGTCAAGGAAAATAAAGAAACACAGAAATATGTCCCGAATAAAAGAACAAAATAAGTCTCCAGAAACTGACATTAATGAAATGGAGATAAGTGAATTACCAGATGCAGAATTCAAAAGTAGGGTCATAAAGATGCTCCCCAAGGCCAAGAGAGCAATGCATGAACAAAATGAGAATTTCTACAGAGTTAGAAAATATAATAAGGTACCAAACAGAAATCATAGAGCTGAAGAATATAATAACTGAACTGAAAAATTTAATTGTGGGGTTTAATAGCAAACCAGATAAAGCAGAAGAATGGATCAGTGAACTTGAAGACAGGCTGTTGAAAATCATCCAATCAGAGGAGCAATAAGAAAAAAGAATGAAAAAGAGTGAAGATAACTTAGGGTACTTATGGGACACCATCAAGTGGATCAAACTATCACTGGAGTGAACAGACAACCTACAGAATGGGAGAAAATATTTGCATGCTACACCTCTGATAAAGGGCTGATAACCAGAATCTATGCAGAACTTAGGAAAATCAACAAGAAAAGATCAAACAACCCCATTAAAAAATGGGCAAAGGACATGAACAGAAACTTTTCAAAAGAAGACAGAATAATGGCCAGCAAACATATAAAAAATTGCTCAACTTCTCTAATCATCAGGGAAATGCAAATCAAAACTGCAATGAGATATCACTTAACTCCAGTGAGATTGGCTCATATCAAAAAGTCCCAAAACAACAAATGTTGGTGGGGATGTGGACAGATAGGAACACTCATACACTGCTGGTGGGACTGCAAATTAGTACAACCTCTATGGAAAATAATATGGAGATACCTCAAAGAACTAAAAGTAGAACTACCATTTGATCCAGCAATCCCGCTACTGCGTATTTACCCAAAGGAAAAAAAGACGTTCTATGGTAAGGACATCTGCACATGAATGTTTATAGCAGCACAATTCACAATTGCAAAGATGTGGAAACAACCCAGGTGCCCATCAATACACGAGTGGATTAATAAAATGTGGTATATGTATACCATGGAGTATTACTCAACAATAAGGAACAATAGTGAATTAACACATCTGGTATTATCCCGGTTGGAGCTAGAACCCATTCTTTGAAGCGAAGTGTCACAGGAATGGAAAAACAAGCACCACTGGTACTCACCATCAAATTGGTACTAACTGATCAACACCTACATCACACAGGGCAATAATATTCAGCAGGGGGTGGGCAGGCGGGAGGGGGGTGGAGGGGATGGGAAAAACTCTCACTGAATGGATGCGTGGAGCACAGTTTGGGGGATGACCACAATTGTAGCTCTGACACGGGCAGTGCATGGGCAATATATATAGCCAAAGTGTTGTACCTCCATAATATTCTGAAAAAAAAAAATTAAAAAAAAATACACATATTGTCAAGTTTCCAATATGAGAAAAGAGAGAGAGAAAGGGGCAGCAAGATTATTCAAAGAAATAATGGCAGAAAACTTTCCAAACCTGGGAAAGACTTCTAAATCTATATCCAGGAAGCCCAAATAACACCAAATGAGATGAATCCAAAGAGATTCACAATGAAACACATCATAATCAAATTGTCAAAAATTAAATGCAAGGAGAATTTTGAAAGCAGCAAGAAAAAAGCAACTTGTTACATACATGGGAACTCTCTATAAGACTATCAGTGGATTTTTTAAGCAGACACCTTGCCAGCTAGAAGGGAGTGAGATAATATTTTCAAAATGCTGAAAGAACAAAAGTTGCCAACTAAGAATACTATACCCAGCAAAATTGTCCTTCAAAAATGGCAGATAAAAAGACTTTCTCAGACAAACAAAAGCTGAAGGAGTTTATAACCATTAGACCCACCTTATAAGAAATGCTAAAGAGAATTCTTCAAGTCAAATGAAAGATGCTAAACAGCAAAAAGAGAGCATAAGAAAGTATGAAACTCATTAGTAAAGGTAAATATATAGACAAAAACAGAATAATGTAGTACTATAAGGGTGGTTGGTAAATCACTTTTAATTCTACTATAAAAGTTAAAAGACAAGATGATTAAAACAACTATAACAAAATTATGTTAATGGATACATAATACAAATAAATGTAAGTTGTGACATCGATAGCATATAACCTGGGATGAGCAGAGGTAAAAGTGGAGAGTTCTTGCAAGTAAGGGAGGTAAGTTGTTATCAGTTTGAAGACTTTTATAAGATATTTTATATAATCCCCTTAGTAATCACCAAGAAAATACTTATAGAAATTAAGTAGAAAAAGAAAAAGGAATCAAAACCTAAATACAAAAAAAAAGAAATATAAAAGAAGATAGCAAGAGAGAAAAAAGATATAAAATACAAAACAAATACAAAACTCTTAACAAAATTACAATAGTAAATACTTCCTTATCAACAATTACTTTAAATATAAATGGACTAAAGTTCTCAATAAAAAGATACAACATGGCTGAATATGTAAAAAAACAAACAAAAAAACCCTCAAGATCTATGCTGTTTAGAAGAAACTCACTTTAGATTCAAAATGAGCAAAAGAATAAACATTTTTCCAAAGAAAATATACCGCCAACAGGTATATGGAAAGGTGCTCAATATCAGTAATCATCAGGGATATGCAAATTAAAGCCACAATAAGATATCACCTCACACCTGTTAGGATGGATATTATCAAAAAGACAAGAGATAACAAGTGTTGGCATAGGTGTGGAGAAAAGGGAACACTTACACACATTGGCGGGAATGTAAATTGGTACAGCCATTATGGCAAACAGTATGAAGATTCCTCAAAAAAATAAAACTACCATATGATCCATTAATCCTACTACTGGGTGTATAGTCAAACAAAATTAAATCCATATGTCAAGGAGATATCTGCACTCCCATGTTCATTGCAAGCAGTATTCATAATAACCCAGATGTAGAATCAACCTAAGTGTCTATTGACTGATGAATGGTTAAAGAAACTGTGATGTATATATATACACAGTGGAATATTATTCAGCCTTAAACAAGAAGAAGATTCTGCCATTTGTGACAACATGGATGGAACTGAAGGACATTAAAGTGAAATAAACCAGATGCATAAAGACAAATACTGCATGATCTCACTTACACATGGAATCTAAAAAGGTCAAACGCATAGAAACAGAGAGTATAAGGGTGGTTACCAGGGGCTGAGGAGGGCGAATTGGGGCACTATTGGTCAAAGGGTACAAATTTGTAGTTATAAATTTTGTAGACCTAATGTATAGCATGGTGATTATAGTTAATAATGTGTAGTATACTTGAAATATTTTAAGAGAGTAGATATTACGTATTCTCACCATAGAAAGAGTAAATATGTTAGGTGATGGATATGTTAATCAGCTTGATTGTGGTAATCATTTCATAATGTATATGTATATCAAAACACCACACTGTATACCTTGAATATATGTGATTTTTTTGGTTAGAAATCAACAAGCTGGGAAAAAAGTTCTCCAACCTTAGCTTTGTGACAGGTTTTTGTTTTTTTTTTAACGAGGAGATAGAGGACTTATGAACACAGAGCATCTATGGTGAATATGTGTTGAATCAAATCCCTTGGGTCAATTTCTGTATAAGAACCATTCAGTATCCATCTCAGAAATAATTTCAGTTTGTTTTCAACTTATTGATGAATATAGAAAACAGACCTCCACTCAAGACTGCTCCTTTCCAGCACACATTCAAATCCAATATCCCATACTGACATTTCATCTTTCATAACTTTTCCTGAGGAGAAGACAATCCAACCATTTGAATAAATTCCATACAATTTCAGCATTGAGACTTCATTTTTCACAATTCATTAATGAGAGGATGAGTTATTAAAAATGTTAACTTTATAGTAGTTCAACTAGCAAAACCATAAAAGCAGCTATTTGTCTTAATTTTAAAATTATACAAAGTTACAAACATTTATCCTGTGCCTTTAATATATTGCTATCCTTAAAAATTTTAAGAAACAACATCCTCCACTTTTGACTCAGTATATGAATTGAAGCAAGTTAATCTGTCTTCATTAATTACGAGGAAGACATTTTGCAATGAGTTGTTTGTTTTCTAAACCTGAGTCTGACATAGCCTCATTGCAAGTCTGACGTGTGACAGGGCTGCTAGCATGACCAACAGCCCAGCGGTGGGATGCTCGGGCGTCTGTGGAGGACAGCCCACTTGCACATTCCACTGCTTTGCCTCTTTGTCCACGTTCTCAGAAAAAAATTCTCCTTTAAATAATATTTGATGAAAGAAAATTGTCTTTTGCCTTGCAAAATTGTCAATCTAATGATCCTGTGTGCCCCAAAAGGCACCCT
This sequence comes from Daubentonia madagascariensis, assembly GCA_023783475.1. NCBI lineage: Eukaryota > Metazoa > Chordata > Mammalia > Primates > Daubentoniidae > Daubentonia > Daubentonia madagascariensis. The sequence continues at coordinate 16,965,970 of JAKFHU010002573.1, read as the reverse complement.
ATGGCTTCTAGGGGAATCATGGAAAAGGTACCAGGTGGATAATGGGGGGGGGGCAGTGAAGTGACACAAATGAGGAAATTAAAAAAAACATTTTCCCACAAACTGTACATCTGCTCATATATCCGGAATGATGTTTAAGCAGAAAGGTAAATAAACCAGAGCTCAAAGCTATAATTTGAATAAGGGGCTAATGTTGCTTTAATGATGTTCTCTAGATCCTCATGCTTTAGCGCAGAGAGCCAAGAATGAGAAGTGTTGCTTTCCAGCATGTACGTCTTACCCACAGCCCCCACTGACAGCTATCCACAGGAAAGGCACTGCCCGACTCAAATGTGGGGCCTCGGTGTTGCTGACCTTGGTCTTGATGGCATTTATTTTAAAATAGAGCAGGAGAGCTGGGCTAAAACTACCCAACACCTATTAACTTCCAGGCTCCTTCTCTTTCCAACATTAACATCTAAAACAACACAGGGTGGTAGTTAAGAATTTGGCTCTAAGGACGGAGGACTTAGATGTCAGTGCCAGCTCTGCCGCTTACTGGTGGTGTGATGTTGAACAAGGAAATTAATATTTCTGAGACTCAGTCCCTTCATCTGTCAAATATGAATAAAAACAAGACCCGCCTGCAGGGTAATTGTAAAACAATATCTCTAGGGCGTAGAAGTGCGCAGGTGTTTACAAATATTTGTTATTATTATACTGTTGCCAGGACCCCATTTCAAGGATATGTGGGTGACCTTTGGAACCAGCCAGGCTAATGGAACCTTAAAAGGCTTTATTGAGGGCATGGTCCCTGTATAAAGGTGTGGAGCCTCTGGCTGCCTAGGTTTGTCTCACTCTGCCATTCACTAGCTATATGACTTTAGTCATGTCACTTAACATTTTTGTGCTTTTAGTTCTGCAACTTTAAAATGCAGATTATAATCCTGTCCATTTTATAGGATTGTATTTAGGATTGAATGAGTTTGTATTTGTAACATGCTTTGTATAGTATATGGCATGTATTAACTCTTCTATGAGCGTATTATTTTTTTTATTCATTGTGGAAGCCAAGTCATTGATATCTTCAGTTCAGTTACAGAATGAACATTCTGAATATGGTTTCTATAAGAAAGAGGGGAAAACGCCCTTCCTTACTGTACAATCCATCCTAGTCCTCTCCTGTTCAGTGTCTATAAGAATTCACATTATGTATTAGGAGAGTATTAACTCAGAGGCATCTTTTCTGGGAGTTTCCCTTCTCAACTCTCTCTGCGGCTCTCAGTACCTTGATACTCTTGGCCCATGAGCTTGTAGGATCTAGGCTGCATGAGACAAATTGATCTTTGGGTCCCTCATTCATGTCCATTGGTCATAGATCAGACAATTGCCCACATGCTGACAAACCTACACATGCACTGGAGCAATACAAAATGCTGTAAAAAAAAAAAAGAAGGTAAACAATCATCAGACAGCTAATTTTAAGAGACAAAGAAATCCAGAAAGAGTTTTATTACAGGGCTTAGACAAGCACTCAGTGTGGCCTGATTCCTCTCTATGCTGGGGAGTAGGATACCAGCCAGCATATTTTCTCCAAGCCCTGGTAGGAGCAGTGCTGGGTAGTAAGTCTTGTGTGACCATAGTCGTGCCTGGGAACCACAAAGACAGCATGTCTGCCAGGCTGGAGCCAATGAGCTGTCTTCTGAGACCATGAACATTTTCTTTGAAACTAGATTTTCCATATCCTAGTCAATTTGAAGCGAAAGTTAATTTTCTCTAGATTTGAATGTGTAATAAGCTAGATAATCTATTCCTCTTAGAGTTTAGTAATGATTTAAAATATAGTGAGAAAAATGCATGTCCTTTGATTCAGAAAGTCTGAGTCTAGGAACATATAAAAAATTGGATAAGTACAAAGAGAAATATATATTCATAGACATTTCTTAAAAATTTATTCATAGAAATATTTATTGCAGTGCCGTTCACAGTAGCAAGGAGGAGAAAATAACCTTCACAACATTTAAAAGAGGCAAAGTATCTATACAGATCTGTACAGATCTATACAGATGGACCAGAAAGTAAAAGCTAACTTAACGTTACCTGCCTACCAGGTGCCAGTTTGTTACAGGTCAACATACTTAATCCTCACAACAGCCCTATAAAGTAGATGTTATTGTTTTATTATTGCCAATTCACAGATGAATATATTGAGGTTCAGAAAGATGACTTGCTCAAAGCCAAACAGCTTAAAAGTGGGAAGCCAAAATTTGAATGCCAATCAGCCAGAGACAGAGCTGTTACCTTCCCTGGGGGAGCTTATGCAAGAGCCTCTAGCCAGTTCAAAATACTCCCTGTTGCCCCACAAACAACTGCCTCTAGTGCAATCACTGATGAAAATTATTTGAAAAGAATCAAAATTTATAACCACCATAGAGTAAACAAGAGTGGGGAAGAGATAAATGGGGAATAAGGCCCTGGCACAGAAATCTCTCTGGCAGCCACTGAAGCCATTGATCCAGAAAAATAACAATGCTCCTGGCAAAGGAAGCATTAATTAATATGGAAGGATGGGGGAGGAGGAAGAGTGTTTCTGCCCTTGAGACAAAGAGCAATACATTTCACACCAAGTGGGACTTGAGTGCCTTTGACTCCAGGGACTGGCCTCTCCCTTCCAGGTGCTATGCTTTGTAGAGGAGGTGACTGGGCATCCTGGAGGTTCCCACACAGGCCCCATGGTGTGACTTTATTTTTTTAAATAATGGTTCAGTAAAAACCATCATTATGAAAAAATATTATTACTAAGAGCTATACCTATTTTCATTTTTAATGGTTGGTAAGCCATAATATAGATATAGATGTATAGACATATTAACAATCAGAAAAATATTCTTTGTTAGATCATATGCTCCATTTTTGGTTGGGAAATATAACCACAGTAATCATGTAATTTGGGTTTGTCAAGCCTTTTGTTCAAAGATTTAAAACAAGTATGGAGTTTTCTAAATCACTCAATATCTACAGTTAAAATTCACCAGTGCTCCACACAAATCACCTGATAGAAACTCAAAGAATTCCTGATAATAATCATTATCATAATAGTAATACTTAGACTTTATTTGGAAATGTTTACATAGCTCTGTGATGATCACTTTCCAAGCAATCCTCAGACAACCTTAGGAAATGGTCGATTTATTACCACTTTATGGAATAGGAAACTTGCTTAGAGAGGTTAACTAAATTGTGCAATTAAACCAGCTATTAAAAATCTGAGCAGGGAATCAAACCCTGGTATGTTTGATTCTGGAGCCACTGCTCTAACCACTGTGTGCACTTCCTCCTTATGCTGCCCAAAGGACATGAAAAGACATTCGTAATTATATTATGGTAATATAACAAAAGACAAGTGACAAAGGAAAGGAAGAGAGCCTTCCTATGAGCCATTTTAAGGTTTAGGCCTCTGAAAGAGGAATTGCAGACACTGTCAGGTTCTGATTTGTTGTCTAGGAAGCAGTATAGAGCATGCGGGTTAGGTCTCGCCCCTAACAAACCGAGATGGACCCTGGAGGATGACAGTGGACCGTCACAAACCAAGCCAAGTCATAGCCCCAGCTGCAGATGATGTGACAGTTGTAACATCTTTGCTGGAGCAAATTAACACAGACTCAGTTGTGTGGTATGTGTTCATTGATCAAATGAATAAATTTGTCTCCAGAGATATTAGGGAGGACCGTACATTCCTTAGGGCTTTAAGGATACTGCTAATCTCTGCCACTCTTCTCATGATGAGACAAAGGTTTTGATTTACTATTTTGGCTGTGGGGAGTGTCGTTTAAGAGGCTTCTACCTGGTCCTGACTATCTGAATCTCTGATACTCCCATAATTAAGTCCTGTGCCTGATCCTTTTCTTTTTTTGCGCTCTGGTTGCGGGAGATGAGAGTTTCTTTGTGTGCTGCCAATCAGGCCCTCTGTCTTTCACACTTCTTCCTCCATCGTTCATTGTTCTTCTCCAGCACATCCACGGTACCCATTAACAGCTCTCTAAATCCGAAATTCTTATAATTACTATTTCCCATGAAACTTACAAACGTGTGAGATACTGCACTCCCCCGTGCATCCCGTGGGGTGGGATCCCACACCACCGGTGCAAACTTCACAATGGCACTGCACTTGCATGCCAGGGGCCCCCATTGCTCCACCTACCACAGCGATGGGGTCTCATTACTACTCTGCTGTTAGTAATCCGGTGCCAACATTTCATTCTGGAGTCTGCTCGCTGGATTGCTTCTGGTTTCAACAATTGTAGGTTGGCTAACCCAGGATATAGACATTTTCATGCAATAACATTATTGGGGAATATTTTTAGGAACAATACCTGGGAGAGGTGAGGAATGCAGGATTGGGCAGAGGAAGAAGTTAAACTTCAAGGCAACTACAATAGAGTACGTAGCTGGTCCCATAAGGATCTCTGAAACTAGGATGTCCTTTCAGAGTTGTCCCTCTTTGAGGCAAGGGGGCCAGGCTTTTGCACTCTGCAATAAGCAGTCACTGGATGAGGGCTGTCCCTGGGGAAGGAACATGGCCTTAGTGAGGCAGCTAACCTTGGCCAAGATAAATTACCAGAGAGCCATCAGTCACTAACACTCCCAGCAGCTGGGGGAATAAGTCCCTCAGTCCTTAAGGAGGGGGTTTTGGTGGTGCACCACAGTATCCATTACAAAATTAAATGAAATAATTCAGTAAAATACTTGCGGGAGTTTCTGATACTAGTAAATGATCAAGAGTTTATGATGAGCACTATCCTTTCTCTGGAAGATCTGCTGAATTCTGACACATGGAACTTGCCAGGTAATTGGGTGAGTATTGTCACCACTCAGGTCATCTGGGTAGTAAATAGTATGGATTCTGGGTATGGGTAGCAGTCAGAATGCACTGAGTTCCTGTAAGAACTGGGCTGAAATAACTGCAACCATGTCTACCCTGTGTTCTTTGCTTCTGCAACTATAGACAAGTATGCCAAGGGAGATCTGTCTCTCTCCATCCCTCCTCCATAGAGTGCAGTGTGTCCTCTTTCCTCCAAGAGTCAAACTCTACTAGGGCTTCAAATGGCTTCTGCCAAAATGTAAGAGAAAGCTGTGCCCTTTCAGAAAAATTTCAATGAAGTGGTAGGAGTGAATTTATTAAATGTATCTTCCCTTTGTTTGGAATTAAATGAACAAACCTAGGGCTTTTTTCACTTGTGGACAGATTGCTAACACTGTATCTGAGCTAAAATCCATCATTTACCTGGTTAATGATGGTACATTGTAGTATTTGCTTCTTTTAGGGAGGGACATCCTTAATGTCTCAGTTCAGAACAAATTCAGGTGCAGGTGAATGGCATCTTTATCCCCCAAAACAAAATGTTTCCAATGTGGAACAAATTGAACTGTGCTTAAAAACAAGATTTTAAAGTCATTCCAATAGACAGGTAGGGGGCAAAGCCTTTCATCCCCAAGCATGACAGGGTAATTGTGGTACTCTAAAGGTTTATAAAATATAATGACTTCTTTGCGAAAAACTCCTAGAGAAAAGTTCTCAAGATTTAGATAGGAGATTTTTATTTGTTTTTTTTTTTTTTCCTAAAGAGAGACCGCTGAACTCTAATGAATTACCATATGTAAACTTCTTTGCTGATTTTTCCAATCTCTGCCCTGCAAAAGTAAGACTCTGCCCTGAATCAATTCAGTGACATTTTTTACATGGAGCCTGAAAAATTGCTTATTACATAAGCCAACTTCCCCAGTCCCCATGGGCCTTTCTTTCTCTAGGAGCAAAATTAAAGTGAACAAGAGCATTTGAAGTGAAACAGATTGAATGTTCTTTCATGCTGGAAGCACGGACATATTTATAAGCACACAGCTGAGCTTCTCCTCAGACACATTATGATTTAATCTGCTTTTATTTTTCTTTTCCAATAGACTTTTTTGAACTTTTCATTGGAGTGGGTGAAGATAACACGTTTACTGATAAAATGCTAATGGGGGCCGATGAGATGTGGCTTTGGAACTGTGCACTATTATGCAGATGCTAGTTGTTCTTAAGACAAGGATTTTTGTTTTTTTTTCAGAGACAGGTCTCACTCTGTTGCCCAGGATGGATGGAGTGCAGTGGCTCAATCATAGCTCACAGCAACCTCAAACTCCTGGGCTCAAGCAATCCTCCTGCCTCAGCCTCCCAAGTAGCTGGGACTACAGGCACTCACTAACATGCCCAGTGGGGTCTTGCTATGTTGCCCAGGCTTGTCTTGAACTCCTGGGCTCAAGTGATCCTCTTGCCTCGGCTTTCCAATGTGCTGGGCTTACAGGCATGAGCCACCATATCCAGCCCGATCTTATATCCTCATGGAGGTTATGCAGTACTAGTCAGCCATAAAAAAATGGCAAACTAATACCCTTTGTAACAACCTGGATGGAACTGGAGACCATTCTTCTAAGCAAAGTATTGCAAGAATGGAAAAACAGACACCACATATACTCACTATTAAACTGGAACTAATCAATCAACACTCATGTGCACATATGGTAATAAAACTCAGCAGAAACCAAGCAGGTGGGAGGGGGGTGGAGGGGATGGGTAAATTCACACCTAACGGGTACAATACATGCTATCTTGGTGATGGCACATTTATAACTTTGACTCAAATGGTACAAAAACAATTCATGTAACTGAAACGTTTGTACCCCCATAATACTCTGACATAAAAAAAAAAATAGAAGATGGGACAAATATATGCCCTGATGGGACAAATTATATATAAACACAAAATGATGACAACAATACAGGCAATTTAAGATGTGTCTGAATAAAGATACTATTACATGTACTCTAAGAAATAAAAAGTTTACAATCTCTGTGAGGTGAGGGATTCGGGGGAGTCTACATGGAACAGGTGTTCTTTGAAGAACAGATGGGCTTCCAGTTGACAGAAAGGAGGCAGTCTATGTTTGTTGCAGAGTTCCTGGGTACTGCAGTGCAATCTAAATTCACAGTGCACCTGGTTTACAGTCTCAAAAGGTATTTTGACCAATTTATGTACAGGGATAGGGTTAGAAATACTGCTGGAAGCACAAAGTAAAAACAGGTTTCCTTTCAGAAAATTACAGTTGATCTGTATTATTAAAGCCCTGACACGCAGTAGAGACATGCAGGTGAAGATGTGGAGACAAGACAAGGTCGGGACTGGAGAAATGGAGAGTTGAAACGGAACCTGGGCTGCCAGCTGATTACCAACCCCTGCATTCCATCCCCAGAGAGCTCCCCTCGCCCCTGCACTTTCACTTAAAGGCAGTTTCTGACTCTTGACAATGTTGACTTGACAGGGTGCAATACTGCTCTCCCTGTCTCTCTCGGGAGTTCCCCCACTGGTTCTGAAGAGTGATGGATTTGATAAGCAATTTAGCCAGGCGTTAGTTTGCATGCACATAGCAAACCACAGTTGCTTTGAGAGCTGTCAGTGTGGAAGTGAGTTTCCCTACCACCAAATGTAATAAAAGTGAATTAGGGACCAGGACCAGGTCCCACGACCAGGAACTGAGTGAGATTTTTGTTAGGTGATTTTAATAAAAATGTGTACTTCCTCTTAGTTTTCTTCTGTGGTGATGGACTGATCCACATTAAGATCATGTCTCAATCCCTCCAGCTCCCCTTTCTGCAATTACAGACATGAAGGTGCTTTTCTAGTGCGAGTTTATTGCTATGACATTGCAAGCCTTCATTTAGAAAACTCCATATCTGTATAACTAACAAACACGTCCAAATCCCCTTGGATTTTTTTTCTACTCACAGTAATGTTCTTCCCTGCAGAGGCCTTGGCCTTGGCGATCACCTGCCCAGAGACTCGAATAAATGAATAAATATGTACTTTAAAGAGAAAGCAATGTCCTGAAGAGAAACTGTAAACTAAAGCACTACTTGGAAACAGGAACATATATCATAGGTTTGTGTATTTCTTTTCTGGCCTGAATTCAATAAAATTGGCATAAAGCAAATTCACCAAAAAGTTAAACTGTGAACTCAAGGTATGTGAGCTTCTCAGGGACTGAAAGCCCAGAGTGTGTACAGGCTGTACTGCTGAGAATTGTGGAGTGCGCAGCTGTTCTCTCTGCATGTGGCTTGACAAGAGACACAAACGTCCTCTGTGCCTGACACAGGCAGAAGTGGGGATTGGTGTGACTAACTCTCCTAGGTGGCTCTTGTAAGCAAACCATCTCCCCTTTCCCAGAATCCCTCATCTTTTTCCAGAAAGCCCACACTTATAGTCAAATGATACATAGGTCCCCAAGCACCTAACTGAGGCTGTGTGAGATAAAAATGCAACCACTGAGGTCCAGGCAGATGACTTGGAACACGTGCCCTCCCCTAGGAAACATATATAACATTCTATGGGTTTTGAGAGTTGAAAGCCTTCCTTGGTATTTCTGAGAATACCCAGGCAGCTGCTGTTCTGTGGCCTCCTCTGCCTCCTGGGCTCCAGATTCCTCGCTCAGGCTGCCTGCTGCTCTTCACATGGACCCAGACTTGAAATTCAGTCCCTCCATAGATCTCTCATCATCTTCCCACTCATACCCCCAACTTATATGAACATGCGTGACTTCATAAAGTGGGTGTCACCTCACATGCCACAGAGCCAACAAAGTGGCCTATTTCTCCTCTCCAGAGAATTCTTTGGCAACCTCATCACTCAGGATCCAGCCCCAAATCCCCTCTCCTCTATAACCTCTCCCCTTTCTTCTCTTGTTCATCTTCTCCCTTCCTAGAGCCAAAAGGAACTTGAGGCTTTTTTCCTAAATCCTTGGTGTCACCTGATTCCTAGGTCTGTGGGCTCCACCCTTTGCACCAAATACTTGGCTTTCCATGTATGTATTTCCCTCTCTAAATGGAGTCCTGGTGCCTGTTATTAGGATAATAACATCTTCCCCATGTTTTTACACCAGCACTGCTGCACAGAGGGTGTTAGGAGCTGCTTTACCACTCCCGAGATAATTCCAAACTGGATTTGCCACTTTGCCTTCTCCCTGGTTGAAGGAAGGACTCGCCACAGCAGAGGTACAGCATGTCCCTAGTTGTGCTGTTGCCTTGTTATACACCAGCAGGGGACCTGATCTTAGTCCCAGATGAATCACATTTTCAGAGTCACATAAATCAATGGCAGCACAGCCATTCCATTCAGAAAGCCACTGACACCATTTGTGGTAAGTGGCCATACACTGCTACAACTGGCTACTTTTCTTCAGACACTGAGAGACGATAGAGATACTTGAAAACAAGCCACGCACAGGGAAGGGTAATAAAGAGTTTTCCTGAAGCAGACACAAATAAGCACAAAGTCACATTCAACTACTGGAATCCAGGGATTTGAGCTCTCACACATCTTACCAGGGTTTCGCATCAAGATCCAGCCAGTAACTTACTTGCTGTGTGGCCTCAGGTAAATGGCTGAATTCTCCTTGCTAGGTTGGGCAATGAGGCCAATGTTACCCGTTCCACCTGCACTGAAAGTACTTACTGCTGTGCTTAGCACATAGAAAGTGCTCAACAAATGGTGGCTTTCACAAAGACAATTCACACAGAAAAGGAGCCAGTGCAAAGTTGAGGCACTGATTTTGCAAAAGCATTGTTAATGGACATTCCTTTTGTGCAGACTTGCCCTTCACATATAGCAACACACCCTTAAACTCATTTAGAAGCAAAGTAAATTTTAGTCCAGTATCCCAAAGCCTATCATTTCACTACACTAACCTTCTTTCTTGCTTTCCTCTTTGAAACATATTGAAAGCAGAACAGGACAGGTTCAGATTTCCTATTCTTGATTTGATATCTGTGGCCACTGCCATTTTCTTTCCTTCTATTGCTTACAAACAGCATCCTTTTCTTTCTGGACTATTCACCAGGTGGCCCATATACAGCCTTCTGAAAGGAGAATGTGGCAACTGCAAATGACCATGTCCCAACCGAGAATCCTGGGTTTGAGGGTGTTGGTGCAGGAGACTCACCACCTACAGCAGACTACCAATTGTCCTTAGAAATCACAGAACAGGTCCCAAATTCCAATCTGCTGGCATCCATATCACACCCCCTCCACTGCCTGTTATTCCTGGGAATGACCCCCAAATCCTTCACACCACAAGTCCTCATGCCTGGTACAGACAGTACTGCCCACAAATTTATGTATTGCCTAGTCCTACTACTGCCATCCCACAGAAACTTGAGTCCCCACACAGCAGTCACTGACATCTGTGCATCCCCCTCATCATGCTGTGGAGGAAACCAAGGAAATTGACTTCATGCATCACTGGAGAAATGTGCATGTTTGTCCTTTTCCCACACACGTATCACTACTGCAAATGGCTTGCCCCAAACTACCGAGCTGCAGAAAATAGTTTATTCAGGTGACATGAAATTTATTCTGTCTATGAAAGAATTTTCTCCTTATTCCTCAAAATAAAATTTTCATGTATTTATTAAAGACTGTAACAATATATATTATAACTACATAGGTACATAGCCATATAACATTAATATATTATGAAGATAATTTAGTACATATCATGTGCCAAGCAAGCTCTTTGGTAAGTGCTTTGTAGGAAGTGTTTAATTTACTATCACAATCCTATGAGATAGAGACTTTTATCGGTCTCATGTTTCAGATGTAGAGGCTGATTCCTGGACAGTTTAGATAAATTCTCCAAGGCCAGAGATTTGAACCTAGATCTGTTTCTGGCCAGAATCCAAGACCTTAACAGTGCATAAAATTCAGTTTACTCTGAATTTTTCAAAGAAAGAGCGTTTGACTGTAGGAGACTACCGGATAGACAGTGAAGGAAGCAGCTGCCACGGGAAGTATGGAGCAGGTGGGGTAGACATATGGGACATAGAGATGCTGTTTAGAAAGCAAGTAGTGCAGCCCTCTTTATACATCCTTGTTACTATCGGGTACTAACAGATAATTCGTAAGACTTAGCTAAGAAAATATAATAGTTGGCAGTCAATAAATATATGCTACTTGATGAATTAACTCAAACTGTCCTACCTTGCCTCACTCTAACAAAGGAAACTTAAGAGACAATATAACAGCTGACCTATTTACTTGATCATAAAGACTACTCATTATAATGCCATGAATGAAGCTTCTAACACACACACACACACACACATACACACGTACATATAAGTAAAACTGGGGAAATATGAAAAAGATTGATCAACAAATAATTGAATAACATTGCTGCGACTATCCTGGTTGTAAGCTATAGAATACACGTTCTTCTCCTCAGCTCATGGATCATTCTCAAGGGCAGAGCATGTGTTAGGCCAAAAATAAGTCTTAAAAAATTCAAAAAGATTGAAATCATACCAAGTATTTTCTCTGACAACATGGAATAAAACTCGAAATCAGTAACAAGAGGAACATTAGAAAATATATAAACACATGGAAATTAAACAATATGCTCCTGAATGACCAATGGATCAATGAAGAGATTAAGAAGGAAATGGAAAAATTTCTCAAAACAAATGAAAATGAAAACACAACATATCACAGCCTATGGAATACAGACAAAGCAGTAATAAGAGGAAAATTTATAGCAATAAGTGCCTACATCAAACAAATAGAAAAGCTTCAAAAAAACCATAACAATGCATCTCCAAGAACTAGAAAAAGAAGAGCTAACCAAACCACAAATTAGAAGAAAATAAATAATAAAGATCAGAGCAGAAATAAATGAAATTGAAACAACAAAAAAATACAAAAGATCAATGAAATTAAAAGTTGGTTTTTTGAAAAGATAAACAAAATTGACACACATTTAGCCAGATTAACTAAGAAGAAAAGAGAGGCAACCCAAATAAATAAATTCAAAGATGAAAGAGAAGACATTACAACTGATACTGCAGAAATCCAAAGGATCATTAGAGACTACTATGAGCAACTATATGCCAATAAACTGGAAAACCTAAAAGAAATGGATAAATTCATAGACACATACAACTTACCAAGATTGAATCAGGAAGAAATACAAAACCTGAATAAACCAATAATGAGTAATGGGATAGAAGAAGTAATAAAAAGTCCCCCATCAAAGAAAAGCCCAGGACCTGATGGCTTCACTGCTGAATTCTACCAAGCACTCAAAGAAGAATTAATAGCAATCCTATGTAAACTATTCCAAAAAATCGAGGAAGAGGGAAAAGTCACAAACTCATTCTACAAGGCCTGTATCATGGTGATACCAAAACCAAAGACACAACCACAAAAGAAAACTATAGGCCAATATCTCTGATGTATATAGATGCAAAAATCCTCAACAAAATACTAGCAAACAGAATTCAACACCACATGCAACAGGTTATTCATCATGATCAAGTGGGGATTCATCCCAGGGATGCAAGTATGGTTCAACATATGCAAATCAATCAATGTGATATACCATATCAACAGAATGAATGACAAAAACCATATGATCATTTCGATTGATGCTGAAAAAGCATTCAGTAAAATTCAACATCACTTCATGATAAAAACTCTAAAAAAAGCTGGGTATAGAAGGAACTTACCTCAACATAATAAAAGCCATGTATGACAGACCCACAGCTAGTATCATACTGAATGGGGAAAAACTGAAAGCCTTTCCTCTAAAATCTGGAACAAGACAACGATGCCCACTTTCACCACTGTCATTCAACATAGTACTGGAAGTTCTAACTAGAGCAATCAGACAAGAGAAAGAAATAAAGGGTATCCAAGTTGGAAAGTAAGAAATCCTTTGTTATCCTTGTTTGCAGATGATACGATCTTATATCCAGAGAAACCTAAAAACTCCACAAAAAAACTAGTAGAACTGATAAGCAAATTCAGTGAAGTTGCAGGATACAAAATCAACATAAAAAATCAGTAGCATTTCTATATGCCAACAGTAAATAATCTGAAGAAGAAACCAAGAAAGTAATCCCATTTATAATAGCTGCAAAAACCATAAAATACTGAGGAATAAACTTAACCAAAGAAGTGAAAGATCTCTATAATGAAAACTATAAAACACTGATGACAGAAACTGAAGAGTACACAATGAAATGGAAAGATATTCTATGCTTATGTATTAGAAGAGTCAATATTGTTAAAATTTCTATACTACCCAAAGCAATCTACAGATTCAATGCAATCTCCATCAAAATACCAATGACATTCTTCACAGAAATAGAAAAAATAATCCTAAAATTTACATGGAACCACAAAAGGCCCAGAATAGCCAAAACTATCCTGAGCAAAAAGAACAAAACTGGAGGAATCACATTACCTGACTTGAAATTATATTACAGAGCTGTGGTAACCAAAACAGCATGGTATTGGCATCAAAACAGACACACAGACCCAAGGAACAGAATAGGGAAACCAGAAATAAATCCACACATCTATAATTAACTTATCATCTTTGACAAAGTTGCCAAGAACATACAGTGGGGAAAGGACAGTCTCTTCAATAAATGGTGCTGGGAAAACTGGATATCCATATACAGAAGAATTAAACTTAACCCTTATCTCTCACCATATACAAAAATCAAATCATAATGTATTAAATACTTAAATCTAAGACCTGAAACTATGAAACTACTAAAAGAAAACATTGAGAAAATGCTTCAGGATATTGGTTTGGGCAAAGACTTCTTGAGTAATATCCCCAAAGGACAGGCAACCAAAATAAAATTGGGCAAATGGGACCACATCAAACTAAAAAGCTTCTGCACAGCAAAGGAAACAGCCAACAAAGTGAAGAGACAACCCACAGAATGGGAGAAAATATTTTCAAACTACCCGTCTGACAAGGAATTCTTATAACTAGAATATATAAGGTGCTCCAATGCCTCAATAGAAAAAAATCAAATAACCTGATTAAAAAATGGGCAAAGGATCTGAATAGACATTTCTCAAAAGAAGACATGCAGATGGCCAACAGGTAGATGAAAAAATGCTCAACGACATTAGGCATCCGAGAAATGCAAATCAAAACTACAGTGAGATATCATCTCACCCCAGTTAAAATGGCTTTTACCAAAAAGACAGGCAATAAGGAATGCTGGCAAAAATGTGGAGAATGGGGAACCCTCGTACACTGTTGGTGGGAATGTGAATTAGTGCAGCCGCTATGGAAAACAGTATGGAGGTTCCTTAAAAAACTAAAAATACAATAGAACTACTATATGACTCAGGAATCCCACTGCTGGGCATATATCCAAAGGAGAGGAATTCAGTATATTGAAAACATATCTGCACTCCCACGTTTATTGCAGCACTATTCACAATAGCCAAGATTTGCAATCAACCTAAGTGTCCATCGATGGATGAATGGATAAAGAAACTGTGGTACATATACACAACAGAATATTATATAGCCACAAAAAGAATGAAATCCTGCCATTTGCAACAACATTGATGGAACTGGAGAACATTATGTTAAGCGAAATAAGCCAAGCACAGAAAGAAAAAATCTCACATGTTCTCACTCATATGTGGAAGTTAAATATTAAGAACAATTGATTTCATGGAGACAGAGAGTAAAATGGTGGTTACCAGAGGCTGGGAAGGGTAGCAGGGAGCCAGGGATAAAGTGGGGATGGTTAATGGATGCAAAAATATAGTTTAATAGCTAGGTAGAATGAACAATATTTGATGGCAGAACAAAGTGACTATAATCAACAGTAAGTTATTGTATACTTTAAAATAACTAAAAGAGTGGAATTAGAATGTTCCTAACACAAAGAAATGATAAATGCCTGAGGTGATGGATACCCCAATTGCTCTGATTTGATCAATGCACATTGTGTGCCTGTATCAAAACATCACATGTACGCTATAAAGATATACAACTATTATGTACCTACAGTAATTAAAAATAAAAAAAGAGAAGACAAAAAAGATGATTTAATTTGAACGCATCTCTCTTAAAAAAATATCCTGGTTGTGATATTAAACTATAGTTTTGTACAAGTCATCATTGGGGAAATGAGGCAAAATAGATACAATAGATTTCTCTGTATTATTTCCTACAACTACATGTGAATCTATAATTATTTCAATAAAAACTTCAATTAAAGAATACTTTACAGCACTAGACGTTGGCTTATCTCTCTCTCCTTCAACTCTATAGCCCTGTGAGTTGCACAGAGTCTAAACTGGGGCATAATAAACTTTATTATACATCTTCAACTTGTATGGTAGTTTGCCACACACGTTTGTTGCTGGGAAACACACAGATTGCTAAGTCTGGCTTCAGCTACCTGTGAAAGAAAACTTAACAACCATTAATAGCCCCTGTGTAAAGACAACTGCTGCCTCTGCTGTGCTCACCTCCTGGTACCTGCAACCTCCACCCACATAAGCTCACCCCTTAGCTACCCTTGACTGGGTAAACATTCTTCCCTCGTGGGGTTCCATTTGGGGCATATACATCATGTGTAGGTATGTTTTTATTTATTTTTTTGTTATTATAAAAATGCTGCTCTACTGAAATTATATATTTAGTTATCATAAGAAACACAGCTGTAAAATGGATGGGTGGATTACTTGCAGATTTTTGTTGCCAATGTGTCACCTGTAATTGAAAAATAATTAGATGATCCATCTGCTTCCTGTCATGCATTCCTCTATTTTCTTCACTATCCATGGTACTTAAGAACAGTTGGCATTTTTTGTGCTAATTATTTACCAACAATAACTCTGTAGAGAAATTCACTGGCCTTGCAATACAATTTTGCCAACATTTAACATACTGTTGCTCTTTTTAATATATTTAAGTCTGACTATGATGAACTTTCTTCTTATTAATAGTTTTAATTTTATCATGACAATACTATTGAGATCTCTCTTTATTTGTATTTTATAGACACTGCTGGAAATAATATCATAGGTGGAACAATAATCTAATCTATTATACCTGTAGTAATTCCTGATAAGAACACAAAAAAATTTATACACAGGTTACATCTCTATGCTGATATTATTCAGAGGTAAAGGTTGAAATAGACAATAACTTTTGGAAACCAATTAAATATGATTGTACCAATTTCTCCCCATGACTTGTAATTATCCCACCATGAGACAGCACTTGTCATTGCAGAGAAAAGCTGAACTTTTTTCATTTTTCAAGAATTTTTATTTTAACCCTTTCTTGCTCAGGAATCTTTAGCTTTTATTCATTTCCTCAATCCAGAACAATATTTGCAAGACTTTGGGGGGGGGGCATGACATCTCTTGAAAACGTCTTTATACTTTATAGACCATGCTTTGTTTTTGTAATTATACAAGAAACCTGTTTTTACTGTTAAAAGATGTCATAGATTTAAAATATCACTCCACTTATCACATAGAGATAAACATCACTAACACTATTGTTTTTCTTTCCAGACTTTTAAAATATGCATTGTACATTTTAAACTAATGCAATGCCATAATACTGTTAATTTAATTTTTTTTACCTCTTATTTTCTTAATTAACAATATGTGGAATGAGCATCTCTCCATGCCAATAAACATAGATCATTGTTGTCTTTTCCAGTGGCAGCATGTCCATTTGTTATTTGTTATAGTCCATATTGTGGACATCTAAGCTAGACTAGTATTGCCAGCACTTTGATTCATATTTAGTTTACTTCTGATAGCTTCTCAGAAGCCTGGGCCTTCTGTCTCCCAGTGCTCTCATGACGGTGGCAACTGGTTCAGAAATTAAAACAGCTCTCCCTCTCTCGCTGGACATCTTCTGCTGTTTGTAGCTGACTCAGCAGTTGGTGGGAAGTTCCATATTCTCTGTTATTTCATGGCTTAGGGGAAAAAACAAACAAACAAAAGGAATATTACAAGATGAATTCTACCCTCTACATTAACAGTTTAAATGTCTCACCTCTGTTATTTTCTTCTCTCTCTCCCATTAAGCATTCTTGCCAGGAAAAAAATAAAGTCTAGACTAGGTAGTTTTATTAAATTTTCCCCCCACACTGAAGTCATCTTGTGGTCAGAGGGTTCAGCAGACACACCCAAGCCCCACGTGGTTCCCATGATGAGACTCCCATCTGTAAGGATGTGCTGGGCTCCTCAAGGTCCTCCCCCCGCCCCCTGGTCACTACTTGATTAATCCCATATTGTAATCAGCTTCCTGGACCAACACTGACCTTTCCCAGAAGGAATTTGAGAGTCTCAAATGCAACAGCTCACGTGGGAACATGACTTAGGCCTGACCACCAACTACGACAATGAGCTTTCCTTCCAGAACTGGGAACTTGGCTGTGTTTTCTACTAGGCCATTACTTTATAACTCAGTTACAAGGATATGCTCTCTTGCAACTTGGCAGCTACTGCAGGTACCACAAGAGTGGGGTCCTGTCTTATTCTTGCTTGTCTAGTCCTTTCCTGGATCATATGGCCTGTGTCTCCTGTTGCCCTGATCCACACACCTGAACTTACACTTATCTCTTATGCCCTCTTGACTTTTCTGATGTCAGCCAAAATGCCTTATTGCCTTTCTCTGAACTTTCTGGACATTCACTTGTCTGCTGCTGTGGAGTCCCTTCTTCTGAGGTCTCATCCACCAATAACAGGGTGGGATAAAACTGAGGCTCCAGAGCCTTAATTGTGAACAACCAAGGTCTAAGAACCTCTGCTCTAATGGTGTCTATCCGGGATATGCTTAACTTCACCATGCTACTTTTTTCGCTTGTTCCTATTCTTTGTATCCCTTTCCCACTAGCCTCCCACTGATTCCTGGGATTGCCTCCCAAACAAACTCCTCAGATTCAATCCTCCTGTCAGTGTCTGCTTCTGGGAAAACTTGACCAAAACAACTCCCTAGCCCAACCACATTTCCTGGGTCTCTATTTTCTGCAGAGTAAAGCCCAAATTTCTTATTTCTTACAGCTTTCTATGAGCAGCCTGAGCAGTCATTTGTAATGACCCTTCTTGCCACACTCCTAGGATGGTTCTTGCCCAGTCAGGATGTGCCCCCAGAAGCACATTACCAAGGCAGTCAGTTTGTATGTGTTGTGTGGGGAACTACTGTAAGAACTCTTGCCTTCTGACGGCAACCCGGGAAGAGTTTCAGTATACGGGTCTTGGGGTCAGGCCTCTTGGATTCAAACCCCAAGCTGTTTGAGCTCAGACATGTGTGAACAAACGTGAACTTGAAAGAGCCGATCCTTTAAGATGGATCCCGAGCGGTTTACTGGGCCTAAATTTAAGAGTCTAGGGCCACTTGCTGACCAGGGGTCACATAGGTACTCTGGGTTTCCTTAAAACCCAACCCCTTTTTAACTTTGGCAGTTTCAGAGCTCAACTGAACCAACCAATCAGAGCTCACTGGCCTCGGCCAATCAGGGCTCAGCTATGTCAGTCAATCAGAACCAAGCAAATTTCAATCGTTCATTTGCAGAAACAGATCTGATTGGGAACCTGGGTGAGAACGTGCGCTGTAAAACCAGAGCCTTCGCTTTGTTCTCCGGAATGTGCCTTCTGATACACTGAAGGCTGTGTCTCCTGGGTTTGCAAACTTTTTACTGGAATAAAATCTCTTTCTTCCGGATCCTTTTTCAGAGAACTTTTGCTTGCACGTGTTGTTTAAACTCTATGAGCTGCAGTTTTCTCACCTGGGAAAGGTGGATAATAACAAGAATAGCAATAGCGCTGTCTTCATTGTAGGGTCATCGCGGGAACTAAAAGACATTGTAACTTGTATATGCACTTAGCACACTGCCTGGTTAACAATAAGGACTTTTTAATTGGCTACTATTTTTACTAGATAGGACCATGCTTTTCCACATGATATTTTATAGCACTTGAGGAGGTTCATTTTCCTCTTTATAAGCAGCAAAATTCCTTCTCTGTGGCACATCCTTTTACCTTTGGGAGACCCTTGGGTTAAACAAACTAAATAAAGCTAGAAATCACTTTTCAATTAACATCTATTAATACCTAAAGAATTTGTAAATGGCAGGAAAGTCTGGGAAGTGTTGATCTATGCTGATAACACTGAAAGCTTTAGATTAAAAAAATATATCTGGACTTGGTTATGATACATGTTTTAATTTCAGCTTGATTGTCTGTGGATAAACTACACTGTAATGGAAAGAGAGAAGGTATTTCCCTTCCCTATTCTATGTCACTCTCCTGGCTCACCTGCTGCCCCCTGACCCTGTGCATTGGGCAGGAGCTGTTCATCCATAAAATGATTTTTAAATGGACTCCCTAAAGAAGAAGTAGTGTCTCTCTCTAGTTCTATTTATATATGCTTTCTTACAGTAGTGAAGTATAAATTTTCATTTTAAGATCTTTCTTCTCTAGTCCTTGCTGATCTAAGATACTATTTCAGAGAGGCAGGAGAGGGGATTAGTAATCAGATTACTAATTTGAAAAATTTGCAAAATTTCAATAATATTTAGAAATCTAAGTCATCTCATAGACAAACAATAGGAGTTACCAAATCTATCCCTTCAATTAATACCCTTGGTGTCAGTTTATTAGATAAATAAAGTAGATACCTGCTATTTCCTTTTTTAAAATATGCAAATAATCATAGGGACGTAAGCTACTTCACTGTGGGCTGTGTTTAATAATTGTTAATTATTAAAAG
The DNA here is from genome assembly GCA_023783475.1 of Daubentonia madagascariensis. Taxonomy (NCBI): domain Eukaryota; kingdom Metazoa; phylum Chordata; class Mammalia; order Primates; family Daubentoniidae; genus Daubentonia; species Daubentonia madagascariensis. The sequence continues at coordinate 16,946,344 of JAKFHU010002573.1, read as the reverse complement.
TTCTGTGTTTTGTTGGTTTGAGGTTAAAGTCTAGTTTTTTGTTTTTTTTTCCCTATTGTTTCAGGTCATATTCTAGCTGTTTAAAATCTATTTGAGTCAAGTGGGAATACAACAGGCATCAACTTTGTGACTTTAAAGGATACTTTGATGCTGGTGGGGAGTGTATGGCTGCTTACGTTAGATGGTCTCTAATCCAGTGACACCTGATCAGTTGTCAGAGTAATTTGCGTCTATCGTGTTTGAATGGTTGCCTGTTGCCTTTTGTATTGCCTTAATAAACTTGACATTTGTTCACTCTCTGTAGTATGTTATAAAAGAAATAAAATCCCTGCTTCTACCAGCAGCACACTCCCATTAAAGAGCAGATCAGTCCTTGAAGTTGGCATGTCCTTCTTCCTATTTATAAACACAGCTACTTTAAACCACAACTGATAGCGGTGTCTCTCATATCACCCTTATATTTTGTCCTAGGTAAAACCTTTCTTTCCACTTAAATAAAGACAAACATCTTTAACTCTTACAGTTGGCAGCAACTCGACATTAAAAACCATTGTAATCAGTTGCCTGTGGCTGATAAACTAGTGGGGTAAGTGATCTTAGACACTGAAGTTCTACATTAAAATTTATAAAAAGGAGAAAGATGGCAATAGAGATAAATAGATAAAATATAAGGGGGGAGAGAGAGAGAGAGAGAGACCACATGAGCAAAAGACTTTCAGACACAGTTTGTGCACATACTAAGGGAGGAGTCAAGCTGCCTCCGCCAGTGACAGCTCCTGGACTGACTTGGGCAGAGGCTGTGCCCTTGGCTAGTGGGTTAGCACTAACCAAGGGAAATCAAGGGAGGGCAGAGCACTTACAACATTAAGACAATTTTATGCCCAAGGTGTTTGGCACTAATGGATTTATTGACCCTCATTTCTTTCATTCAGTAAATATAATTGGGTGTCTATACTGTGGCAGTGTTGGACAGAGCAGGGAGCAAGCCAGACAAGGTTGCTGCTGCCATAAAGCTGAAGTTCCAGAAAGAGAGACAGAAAACAGACACAAGGTAAACTAAATCCCAGGGCCTCAAATAAAATGAGGTAGAATGTAACTGAAATGATCTGATCCTCTTCCTCCCATCCTTCTAGACTTCTTTGTTCCCCCTCCCCCGCCCCAGCTAAGAGCTGATCAGATCATTTTCTTTTCTTCTCCCTACTCCTGCGCTTGCTCCCACACACACTCTTCTTTCCCTCTCTCTCTCTCCTTTCCTCCCACATACTAGAGCAACGATTCTTAGACGTGGATTTCACAACAGTAAAATTAAAAAGATAAATTGAGGAGTCTATGTAGAATTTTCGACTTTTCTTGCCATTTTTTTAATGTGTATGTATGCATATATATTATATGTATATACACATATATTACATCTATTATCTATATTATAGATAAATAGTAATATATATAACCATCTATTCTAAACATTAGCTAACATGTAAGTGTTTAATATGTGCATGACTCTTTGCATCCAAACTGCACAACACTTATGATATACGTACTTTTGATATTCCTATTTTACATATAATGAAACAGAAGCTCAAAAAGGCTAAGTATGTTATCTGATCTGATCTAACCTGGCTGGTGGGTCGTAGAGGTAGGCTTTGAGCTCAGGGAGTCTGATACCAGAGACTGGACTCCTGACTACTTAACACCTGGATTCTCAATACCCTCATTTCCTTTAAAACAGAAAATAGAACTATTCATCACCAAAAAGACATAAATCTTAAAGTTATCTTTATGAAAAACTGGTTTGTTTTTATTTTTCTTATTTCACTGCAGACTGGTGAAAGCTTTGTCAAAGGCCTGTTCTGGCCCACAGACCTGCACCCAGGAATCCTGACTCCAAGACTTTAGCAATGGAAGAGCTTTTAATTGACGTCCTAGGCTTAATTTCTAGATATTTTAGATCAAGAGCGTAAGCATGTCAGTCATTTTAAGGATGTTCATCCTTCATTTTGTGAATGACCTTCAAATATATTTACAAAATTCCTCAATTTTAATCTTCCCCAATTGGTGCCAGAAACTACACGGAGTTAGGAGACTGGGGGATGATTCTCAGGTGGGGAAAGGTCCTTGACACAGAGTCCAATGACTTTAGGGATTTGGGAATTCTCTGAAATGAATCATAAAATTTTGCCACAAATTCCCCACACCTTGGAGACAAAGTCTTTCCAAGAATTCCTAATCATTTCCATAACCCCAAGGAGCTTAAAATCAATGCTCTCGGCTCAGGCACTAAGTATTGATATTAGCTTATCATATCAAGTGATTGAACAAATGACTTGACTATTAGGTCCCTCAGTTTCCCCATTTGCCAAATCAGAATAATTTAATTTCTGTCTGATATACTTTCAAAAGGGTGAATGTTAAATGAGATAAAGTGTATGTATTCCCTCCCCTTTTCCCTCCTGAGAGAGCTTGTGCAATTCAGTCTGTAGTTTCAGGAGCATTCTTGTGAACCAGCTCCATTTCCTTGTGTCATTGGAGGTTCTCTTCTGATGCCTTATAACATGTTTCCCCCTTTGCAGATATTTAGGATTCTGTACTCACTGTTCCCTACGAATTGTTATTTCTTTTTGCTCCCCAAAGGCAATAAAATTTTAAATTAAGAATAAATGAAAACAGTAAATACTGCATTTCTGCCAAACAACATGTAGATGTGAGACGAAGTGAGCAGTTGAACACATAATCACTTCCAGGTAGATTAGGAAACTGCAGCAGGGATTGTTTTAAAACAGAGCAGCTCTTAGGGAAAAAGACAATGCTGGGTGGCTGCTCTGGGCATGTCTTCCAACACCAAAGTATTTCTAAGAAAAAGAAATTCCCAATGGTATGATTTTGCCCCTCAAAGAGGAAATCTGGAAGTCCAACAGGCACTGAAGGTGCTGCCTTGATTGCTTTTTCCTGACTCTGCTGATCTGTGTGAGGAGCAGCGTGCATGCACATGTACACACACACACACACACACACAGACACAATCACAGTAACATCTAGCACTCAAGTAGAACGTTCAATAACCTGATTCTATCAACTGTGGCCCAACGTCCACGGGTGAATTTCTTGTAGGAGCTGCATAATCAGCCATCATTTTGGGAGAAAGTTAGCTTCCCAGGGAGTGAAGCTTTTATCATTGGCCTCAGAAACCTGCACCTTCTGAAATACAGATAACAGGGGAAGGCTTTGTCAAGAAGGCAGTGGGGTGAAGGGAACAAAGGAGAGGGCCATTAGGATTCCTTGAAACATAACAAGGCCCTGGAGAAAAGCACACAGCTCCCCAGCCTTACCACAGGCCATGGAATTATGATTCATTCCTTGAAGAATGTTTTTTAGATGTGGAGGAAGATTTCCCTAAAAACTGTGTGAAGAGGCACAGTTACACAAAGGCTAAACAGACATTCTAAATTAATATTGTAGGAATTAGTTTCATTTTATTTTACACTCAATTCTAAGGTCTCTGAAATTGGGATCCTGTGTCTGAATCACAGAAGATCAGAATTAGGTCAGACATAATTATATGCTATTTGGTTTAACCTCTACTTTGGGATTTCTGCTATAATCCCACGCGTGTCCGCCACGCTGGAGCCCCCCCAGTGGTGCAGAGCTCGCCGCTTCCATGACTGGACAGCTCCAACCATCGGACAGCTATGCTCCTCCTCAAACACTTCCGAAAGGCTGCTTTACCAGGCAGTGGGAACACAGCAGTGGGCAAGAGACATATGATCCTAACTTCAGGGACCTTGGAACTGAGAGTTAGACAAAATGAAACCAATAACTACAACATTGCGTTCTTCCTTATTCAACTCTCAGGACAGTAAGTGCCGCTCACTATTTAAGCACACACAGTAAATCTAATCCATCTCCTATAGGACAAGACTATCTGAAATTTGAAGACAATGATCATATTTCCTTTTAAAAACTAAAAATACTCATCCTTCTCCCTCTCTGCTCTTCTTCCTCTCTAACGTGAATTAGGCAAAGCTTATGCGTCAACATGTGAAATAAGCTACGCCTTTCAACATTTGCAGTGCCAGGATATTAGAGATTGTACAAATAATATCAAGCAAGCCTATACTGTGTTTTCCTTTTTGTCTTCAAAAGTAAAACAAAAACGAATTTGTGAAGAACAGTGGAGGGGCAGGGATTATTTCTTGCATAAATACTTCTTACTTTTCCTGGTCTGATTAGAAAAATTGACTCCCTGTTCCACACTTCCCCTCAACCATGGAGACTTTTATTACACTTTTCATATCCTCAAACTTTTCAATAAGAAACAGAAAACCTAACAAAGAAACCTAAACAAATTAAATGGAACCTATTTTTTCTCACATGCAAAATGGATTTCAGTTTTCCCTTAAGGAGGACTTATGTTTCATTATTATTAAAAATGTCAGGAATATTTTGCCTGCTGGGAGCACAGATTTTCCTCCTATTTTTCAATCTTACTCAAAACCCCTTATTGCATATTTTATGAGTGACAGAAGCTCTTAGGTGTTACTTTTTAAAATTACAAACTCCGAAGCTGACGGCATTCTGCTAAATGGTCTTTGCACGTGTAGAGTTGATGAGCATTTCCAGAAGGAAATGTAGTAAGTGAAACATTTATGTGATGAATATACACTTGTGTGACCTTTAGAAGCAGAAATAGGTGTTTATTGAGGGAGCAAGCTGAGTTCCTCCACGTACTAATTTCATGAGACCGTCTTTCATTTTGGGCGGCATAGGCCACAGCTACTTTATCATTTTTTCACTCCTCTCCTCCCTGCCAATTTTGGGAAATCTATAATTACAGCACAGAGTTGAGGCTGGGTTGGGTGCTTTGAAGGCTTCTGTTTTCTCCTTTGCTTTGCCTGCAAGGGTACTGTGATCTTCTTGAACTTATGTCTGCAGTGTGAACTATTCCCCTTGCAGTTGGGAAGAGTTGAGGATGTTCATGGGAAAATGGAGAAAAAATAGTTACAAGCAAGTAGTTGAGTTGGGGAACATTGGGATTTTGGAATTTTAGAGTTGGCTTTGTGTAATTTATTTCCAAAAGGGCTGGAGAATTATGAGAATTAAATGGGATAAAGCCTGGGAAGTGCTTAGTGCAGGCCCTGTCACTTGGAAGGTGCTCAATAAATGTTAAGTATTATTGTTATTAAGTTGTAGGTACATTCCTCTTGTATGGGATTCATTGTAACCCCCTTGAAGGGGTTTGGGAATCACTTTTTAAAGAGGGCTTTAGTTTTATTAGGAAACTTGTAGGAAAGAGCATCTTGTATGGCCTGGGTCTAGGATCTAAAACCAATAGTGATGCCCAAGAACCAGTAATGGCAGTGGGAGGTGAGCTGGTGACACCATGCACAGTGAAAGGAACGTGAGTTGCAGGAGGATGTGACCACTCCCTGGCTGCTGTATCTCAAGACAGCCCTACTCAAAAGTGAACTTTGGAGTAGACGGGGCCGGTAAGTCTCACGACCTCTCCAAATCAGTGTGGTTCTTGGCTTCCCCCAAGCAGATCACCTTAGGGAGACTGATGCAGCTCTGTGGAGGTCAGAGCAGTGGACCCTCAGGGCCAGAAATAGTGAGAGCCACAGCTTAGTCCCAAACATTCTGCATCTTCTTTTCCTTACCTCTTAGGACCACATTCCAGTGCCACGCCCTATCTGAGGACAAGGATTCATTTCCTCACCCTCCCGCCCTCCCTCAAATGTTGCGTTCATATAGTGCTGCAAAACTAAAATGGAGAAAGTTTCCCTTTCACTCCTACCCCCTCCCTCCATTGTCCTCTTCATCCCCCTGGTGTGCTTTCTGATAGTCTTAAGCATGCTCTTCCATGCTGCCCAGGACACCCTGTGGGGAGAGCCACTTGGGCACAACCCAACTCAACTATTGTGCATTTTATTCTGTTTGGGACAATCCCTCAACCAAGGCAATGTTGTCCCAAATTCTGGAATTGAAGGTCATTTTATTTTATACAAAGACATACACATTAATAACAATAAACATAAAAGCAAATATTTGATGAACATTTATTATGTGCCAGACATGATTCTAGATGTTTTGGATGTGTTCATCTCATTTAATTATCACACAAACCCCAACTTTTTGACCCAGAAAGTTTATTCATTTAATACTCCACCTCATTCCAGGAAGGACTGACATAAAGGTTTTTCCTACTCGTGAGAGGTGGGTTACAGGTTTAATTTTCAGCCTCTTCCAGCCAGTGGAAAGAGGTGCTGAGCTTCTTTACCAGTCTAGGATATGGAACTATTGTGATGTTTGCTGTCCCTGTTCATTAATTTACTCAATGTTTTCACTTCCTCAATTTGTCTGTCTACTGAGTGTCCTACCCTTGTATAGTTATTAACCACTGTCTGATCTCTAGCTACAACCTTTTTGCAAGCCTCACACCAATGTTGAACAGGATAATATGTCTCCAAATCAAACTGTTGAAAGTAAATGAAATAGTCCAGACCAAGAATATAAAAACAAAGTAAATCTGATGGAGAAGCCTGGTCTTTACCCAATATCACCTGGTGGGTGAGTGTTGGGGCCAAGATTAAAACCTGGTATTTTCTGATTTCTTGAGACTTCTAACCACTAAACTCTCAAGACCTCTTCTGGAAGGATAAGCAGCCGCTCACTGAATGCAGAGGAGAAGGAGTTCCAGACAGAGGGGACTGTAGGAGCAGGGCTCAGAGAGATAAAAGTATGTGCCACGTTGAGGAAACAGTCCTGAGGGTCTAAAGAAAGTCAGGGTAAGGATGGCAGGAGCTGGAAATGAACACGGAAGCTGAAGCCGTATTTTGAAAGGCCTGTCAGGGATTGGATTGCATTTGTGACATGATGGAGGCCATGGGAGTATTCTCACCTGGCGAGTGACTTTATAATTACATGTAATAATTATTGGGTGTTTACCAGGTACCAGGCACCATTGTTCTACATATACCACTAACCTGTGCTACTCCAGCCCTATGAGAGAGGACTATTATTACCCACAGGTCAGGGAAGAGGAAACTCAGGTACAGAAGCGTCAGTCAGCTTGGCCAATGTTATCCCACATGAAAGTAACTGAGGTGGGATTTGAACCCTGGCAGTCCACCTGTCCAAGTTCTTAACCATTCTTCTTTGGAAGACCTCTTACCTCTTGTGATTTTGAAAAATGCTTCTTTCTGGCAGAGTCCAGGAAGGTGAGATGAAGCTCAAGGACAAATTTAGGAGGCTGCTTAATACATAGGATACGAGACACTGATGGTCTGAACAATGGCTGTGGGGATGAAAAGAGATGGTGCTCAGTGTGGGACAGACACAGTTTCTTAAATAAAGGCATGTCCACCTGTCTGGTATAAAACCTGATGGACACCCCCTGCCCTGACTCCATGAGACTGGTTTCTGTATCTTTAAATTTGAGAAGCAGAGCTAGAAAAATGGGAAGCTTCTATTTCCTCCACCCTCACTTCTGCTCCAAGTGTAGCTTGCAGACTAAGTATCTCCTCCACAAATAAAATGTATTCCTCCTTCCCTGGGCTGACTTCTGAATTATGGTTTCCTTCTGGAAAGGCTTGTAAAGATTTATAAAGATGGGCTATTATTTATGTTGAAAATCTTCCTCACCATCATTCCTCCCGGGAGAAAATGCCTGGCCTTTCTCTAAACCTCAGGGAAAAAAACGACTTCTTACTTTGGACAATTTTCTGGTCGTCTGTAGTGAGTTACAATTACTCTGGTTTGTGCCTCCAGAAATGCATGCCTGGCCTTGGGGAGGCGTCATCTATTTGTAGAGGCCTTGAAGCGCCACCAGACCTGCCCAGGCATAACTTTCATTGCTGTTGCGTTCTGATTGCATTAGGACTTCCTCTGTGTCCCCAACATAATGTGCGAATACCAATTTACAGCATCCTGGAGAACATTATTTGGTTTCCAAGTCTAGTGTAGTTAAAAAATGTATTCATGATTCAGTCACCAACTTATGTTTTCCTGCTCTGATGATTTGAGATAAATAAGCATCTTGTACTTCTTAGCACATACTATTTCATTCCTATAAACATTCCCACATCCAGTATCACCCCACCCAACAAAAGTTCTCCTCTCTGTGGGTTAATATAGGTGTCAGGAGGAACAGCTTTTTTTGGTGAGCATGCTAGGATGCTTTGGGCAGTGACAAAGCCATAATAAAAATATGATGTCTAGGAAATAGAAAGGAAGTGTTAAACTAAGGAAGGGCTTATGCCTCAGACTGAGGATCCAGGGTCTCTGTAGGGTTCCCATGTATGCCTGTGCAGATTTACTGTAAAGCACCCTTACAGAGCCTGACATCCGGTCCTGTTCCTCTTACCAGCCCTTGAGACCGTGAGGCTGTGTTAGCCCAAAGCAGGAGTCTTAATTTGTAACAGGGCATTATGTGGGCTAACAAAGGCTTCAGACCCCTGGTTCCAATTCCCAATTCAGGTGTGAATTTGTTAAAGTATAACTATGACCCCTTTGATTGCAGGTGGAAGTAAAAGGCTTTAACTATCTTAAGCAGAAAGGGAAACTTATTGAAAGAAAATACTAGGTATCTTGATAGGGGTTTGAGTTACATAGGTGCATGCATTCGTCACAACTCACTGAATGCTACCCTTAAAACTTGCACATCTCACTATGTGAAATTTTTACCTAAGTAAAGTAGACAATAAGTGAACTCTACTTCATGATATGTATGCCAAATTGTGTGATGTTTGCAGCTTAAATCAAAATGAATCAAAAATAATATGACTTTATGGGTAAAGGATGAATAGGTAGATACAGATGTAATAAAAATATGGCAAAGTGTTAATTGCAGAATTGAAGTGGTGGATATGAGTGTTCACTATAAAATTCTTCCAACATGTATATATGTTTGAGCATTTTCATAAGAAAGTATTGGATCAAGAACCCAAGAACAAGGCTGTAGTTAGACCTCCATAACAGTAGAACCATCAGGATGTTGTCACTTTTTCACAGTTTATTTCTCTCACTGTGTCATGTCAGCCTGCTTCTCTCTACAACACAGTAGCTTTCTCCATGTGGTCAAAAACATGATTGCCAAGATCTCCCCGGGTTTACATCTTATGGCTTCAGTACCAGAGAAGGACTAGCCTAAGGTTCTTCCTGCTTCCCAGTCCAAAAATCCAGGAGAAAATACTCATTGGCCCAGCTTGGGTCATGTACCCATTTTTGTTTCAGTCAAATGTGGCTACAAGGACAGGGCCACATGAACAAAGTGTGTCTGTTTAGAAACATAAGATAAATGACCGAGTTGGAGGGGTGTGAAGAGAAGAAATCTTCAAGAAGAATAGGAATGCTTTTCCTGGATGAAGAGGGACAGGAATCAGACCAAATGATAAGTGTCTATTACAACTACATAAGAAGGGAGGGCCCTATATAATTCACATAATTGAGTTTACCTCTAAACAAAGAAAAAATAACAAAGAGCAGGAGACTACATATACTCAAAGTCATCAACGAAATCTGTTGCTGGAGTTACACCCCTCCACACCGATCTGAATAGTGTTCTTTCTGTGTTTTATTCTATTTAAATCCTCCTTACCCCACAGAGCTTACTTCCTGTTTCACCTTCCTCAAGCGTCATGCTGCTCCCTGATCTATTTCTCCTGTTGTATTCTCTGGTTATACACGTTCTTTTATTCATCAATGGTTTTGTATGTAGAACTCATCCTCCCTTCTAGTTTTTAAGCTTCATAAATATCTTTATAATAATTATTATTGTTAGCATGAATAATTGACAATTACCCTTCTCCTGTCCCCTGCAACTTCTGGTCCAATCCCACATACACTCTAACTAATTACATGTTTGGGAAGAGATTATGAGGTTTCACATTACTTATACATACTCATACTTATTATGCTGAATATTTATACAGCAAACAAAGCAGATGAATGGTAGGGTTATTTATATTGTCTTGACACATAAATGGGGCTCCCAGCATTGAGTAATAAGCTAACGAAAGATCTCAAGATGGAACACCAAATACAAAATGGATGTAAAACACGTGACAGTGCTTTTCGCCGCAAAAAGCATTGAACTCACGAGTGAGGACACAGTTACCCCACCTTCTTCTGTACTTAGGGAGGTCTCAATAAAGATAAGTGCAGATGTATAAAGAGAGGTGTTCTTTCTAGAAGGTAATGGAAGTCTGTGATTAACGTCGATTTCCAAATCTGAGGCTTGCCAAATAAAGCTCATTAATTTACACTAACTGAATGATGATCAACTTACATTTGTGAAAAGTAAGAGTTAAGTGGTATGTGAATTATGTGGCATAATTAAAAGGCAAAACACCGATTAACAAAGTATTATCAAAAAATGTTTCACAGAGAGCACCTTCTTTAGTGAATGAATCTTAAAAACTTTTCATTTTAGAATGTAAACAATGCTCCCCAAGTGACTGAAACAGCTTGTTCTTTACAGTAAGAGACACTTTCCCTTTTTATGTGTTTTCTATGTGTTTGTTGCTGTTGAATTGAATCCCCACCTGAGTTTCCAACATTTTAGCAGTACTTTACAGTTTAAAAGTCTCAGGTAATTCTGGCTTGACCTCAGGAGGTAAACAGGTTTTGAGCCTTGCACTAGTTTGGGGGCCCATTGAGTGGTTCGGTGGGACTAGAAAACAATATTCTTGATTTCTAATATGCCAGGCAACTACAACCACTGATCTGAATTGGACCAGTTATAAACTACTAAATGAAAATTTTTTTTTTTTGCGATATAGGTGTGCCCAGGGGTCAAAAATTTCAAGAGAGAAAAGCCATCTTAGAGTATTTAGGCTCCTAGGGACAATGTTTATGAGGGGTTGGGGGCTGCGTGTGAACACAGGGAGCCCATCCTGATGATTTTGGCTGAGTCCATTATAAAATGTATGATTTTTAAATTTTTGACTGTTTCAATTGGAAAAGTACACACACACACAGATTTATTTAAATAAATTATTATTGTTTTCCTTTGTTTATTTGGCAAGAGTAGATAATTGGAACTAAATTGATCTTTTGAAGTTCCACCCAGAATCCTCCCTCCTTACCCTCCATCCTGTACTAATCCTGTAAAAGAATGTTTTTGGAGGAAATTAAATTCACTGTACATTTAAACCAATATGTTTAGCTAGTGACTATGCAGGTCCAATTAACTCCTCTAACAATTTGGGTGAAAAGAGGTTATTAAATTATGTTTCTAGCCAATTAGGGTTGTTTTGGTTGAATACTCCCTCTTGTAAACTTAAAGTGAATAGCACATGGTACTGAAATATATTTCATGGGAGCAGAAGTCTGGAGGAGAAATAGAAGAAAAGCGTTGGGCACAAAGCATTTTGAAGGTATCTTAATATTACCTTTGCCCATATTATTATTACATATGAACTGAAGTACCATCAACGGGTCACAACATGGTGAAGTTGAAGGAACACAGTATTGGGAACTAGTAGCCCCACATCCTAATGTTAGTTTTGCAGCTGCTGAGTCACAGACTCTCTGAACTTACTTTCCTAATCTGCAAAGTGGACATAATAAATCTGGTTCCCTGAGGATCCAATGATACAGTGAATATAATGAAAATCATGAATCATAAGTTAGAGATTAAAAAATAGAGTTGGAACTCGAGGTGATCTTTCTGAAAATGCTTTAAAATATATAAGGAGATTTGCTCTTCTCAATACAAATGTTCCCAGTGAAGCATTTCTAAATAGAAATTTTGTAAATACAACCTAAGTTTCATTGAGCTAGAGATATATAATCAGCCTTCTCCCTCCTCTGGTCTGATTATATTGCAAGTGAAAATGGGGTTTATAAAAGACAAAGGCAAAGAAAAATCATTTCTGAAAAAGCAAATTGTTTCACACAGGGATTGAGATGAATCATCAGGGCAAGTAGAGGTGACTCTTGAAGAAAACTGCAGCCAAGTGGGAAATGTCTGCTTTGAGCCACTATTTGCAAAAGGTCAAGTGATCCAGTAACTCTGAGCATCAGGACCAATCAAGAAGCCCCGGATTGTGGCTTTCTGAGTTGTTCTATGATCGTATTTAGCCACGTTCATTCAGGCTCTGATCTAATGCAGGCACAGCCCCCTGTGCTCAGCCTGACTCACTGAGGAGGACAGCTCCCTGCAAGGCAGGCCCTGACTTTTGGGAAGGCTCTGGGGATGTCTTGGTTGGATTTTGGTGGCTCTGTTTAAATTAAGTTAATCATCTGGGGGAAAATAAGCAGGTCAAGTGTCATAAGGTAACAGCTAAAAGATGGGGTCTATACAGGTGTACTGGACAAAGAATTTAACCATATTAGATTAATAGAACATGATAATAACTAATTAATAATAATGCTATTATATTAGCTGTAGTTTGGATGACACGGTATGTTCCAGATGCTGTGATGTGTGCTGTATCTCATATAATCTTCTCAATAACCTTGTGAGGTAGATATTATTACCATCCCTGTTTTCCCTTCTTTCTCTTTGGTTTTTTGAAAGCTCAGGGTCAGAATTGCTTAAGTGCTTTAACCAAAGCCATATAGACAAGGTGCTAAGATTTAAGAGCAAGTTTGTCTTATTCCAATCAGACAAACTTAGTGTGTGTATATATATGTGTATATGTGTATATATGTATATGCACACATATAGAATACATTTATTTATATCTATGTTTGTCCCTTTCTCTATTAAATGTCCTGAGTTCATAGTGATACCACCAATTCCAGCCTCACAGTGCAGGGTCCATCCTTGTCTTCCCTTTCTCCATATTCATACCTCCACCTTGTGCAGCGTTTGTGCAGATTACATGTAACGGTGTATACAACACCCCCCCAACCGAGTCCTGCCATGTGGTGCCTCATGTGAGCTGGAAAATGGTGCTCCTTCCCCAAGGTGGACAAACTGGCAAGTGGAGTGGAGTTTGAATCTAACTCCTACTCACCCCCTTGGCTGGCCTCTTCGTTGCCATGCACAACCAGAACAAGACTACACGGAGGCCCTGAAGAGTCAGCATTCGATAAGTGGTGACTTATTTATGTCCGAGGTCATGACTTGCAGGAAAATAGCATAGATACATATAAAGAATTTGTGACTAATACAATTTTTTCTTGGAGAAACTTTCATAACTAATTTTTTTTATAACTAATTGGGATGAAAAGAAAAGTGTTACCAAGGTTTTCAGCTCGGATGGGAAAATCAATGCAACCCGGAGAGGTGTCAATATCACCAATTATATTTCCCTGGATATAATTGAAAGTGGTTTGACTGCTCTATTACAGATTATTATTTTTTTTAACCTGGTGCCCGACTGGATGTCACCCTAAGCTCTGAATCAGAAGCAGGTTGAAATAAAAATAAAACCTATCTCTGTCTTGGCTACCAGCCAAAAAGAAGCTGATCTATCTATAATGTAGAGTACATAATTCAAAATGACATTAGAGGTAAAGGGGAAAAAAATCCTCACCTGATTTCACGTACATAGACAGTAAAGTTTGCTGACAGATTTAAGAGCTTTAACCTGCTAAAGAATCCTCTGCTGAATTTTTTCCCTAGTTTGTCTTTGAGGACAGGCAAATCAGTCCACCTTCAAGCCTTTTGGGTTCTCTCTCCCCGGGACTTGATGGACTTTAAATCTGCCAGAGAGAAACCAATTAAATTTGACTCGATGCTACAAATGGTAGCAGTCCAAGGCCCTGAAAAATGTCACAGGTGTCTCCAACTGGTGTTTGGCGTGGAGGACAGCAAAGTGATGATGATCACCACACCTTCATTAGGAATGGGGTGGAGACATTGGGGGCCATCACCTGTCCTCTTGAACGGGACTATTTTATATGACATTCAAGTGACACAAAATTCCACATCACTGTGACAACTGCTCAGCCACACAGTGCTCTTTTTAACCTTTCAATGGGGGGGGTGGTTATAAATGAAAGAGTCATAACCGTGTGGTCTCACATCTCCTGAGCCAGGTGACAGTGACATCTAAAGAGTGTTTTGGGGGAATTCTAAGACTTAAAGAATATCATCCAAGAGAAAAGCAGAGCAAATGTTGTTGTGTCCAGAGTTGGAAGCTCCCATCCATGTGCTTTCCAGAAGTTCTCAGGCTGAATCAGATGATACATTCTAGACACAGACAGATAGATGATTGGTAGATAGATTTATTTTTAAGGAATTGGCTCATGTGATTGAAAGGGGAACTAGCATGTCTGAAATCCATACGGCAGGCTGGTAGGCTGGAAACTCAGGCAGGAGCTGATGTTGCAGTCTTGAGGCAGAATTACTTCTCTGGGAAACCTTGGTTTTATGTTTAGGGCCTTCAACTGTGGGAGGCCCACCCACATTATTGAGGCTAATCTCCTTTATTAAAATCAACTGATTATAAATGTTAACCACATCTATCAACTACCCTTAGAGCAACACCTAGCAGGGTTTAATTAAATAATTAGATACTATAGCTCAGCCAAGTTGACAAAACTGACCGTCATACAGGCTTTGATCTGATGCCCTATCTGGTGAAGATGATGCAAAAGTCAAAAAGCCAAGCCAAATGAGCTCTCTGTGGTTTATTTTCCAGTCATCTGCTCCCCCAAAATAGTGCTTAGTCTACAGACCACCCCCCCATCAAGGAAATGAGGTAAGTCTGAAAGAATCTAGTGCATAGTGTGCACCCAGTAGGGAGTCAATAAGTGAGCTCTCCTTTCCTCCTCATGTAGGATCTCTACCCCTCTTTTACTGAGCATGGAAGAAGGAAGGAGGTTAATTTTGTTCAGAGGGGAGCTGGGTCTGTGTCTCCCCTGCCTTGATCCCTCAGCCATAGCCAGAGCTCAGGAATCACCCTCATTGTCACCCTTGGCCACCCGGTAATTTCCCACCACAGACAGGAAGGAAACACCATCACCCTGGGAGTGAGGGAGATTCCAGTGAATTCTTTGTCAGAGTCGGTCTGCATGTGGGCAGGGCGGGTGGCGCCTCTGGCTGACCAGCACAGGGAAGGCTTTTCTGCTTACACCTGTGCCTTCCGCCCAGGTGGACCACAGAGCTTAGGTATAGTTTTAGGGTGAGACAGATCAGAGTTTGAGCTCACTTCCTTCATTTACCAGCTGTGACACAAGGCAAATCACTTTCTATGTCTCCATTAGTAAAATGGGATCAGCGTACTTGTTGTGCAACGTTGAGGTGGCGTTTAAATGGGATACTACGGGGAGAACTTGGTTCCAATTCCTGGAACTGAGTATGAATATGACGCTTGTTACCTGTTAGTGCTTTATCTTAAAATTCTACCACCTGAGAATCATTCCTTTACCTTACGTCCTCCACACAGCGTCATCTATTTTAGTGCCACCTGACAGAGGTACCTCGTTATGTTACCAACACCCAGTGTGAACCCCAGGCCCCTTTTCTACATGAGATGAGTAATCTGGGGACGCTGGGGAGGCCAGGGGCAAAAGTGTGGAGGAAGCAAAACTTTGGGGAAGCAAACTTTGTTATATTTTGCAGAATTTTCCAAGCCTCAGAATGATTCATATTTCTTAAGAAGAAAAATTGGGGGCTCCTTGCCAGACACTACTCCATTATCACCATGTGCCCAATAGCAATCCCCAAGCCCACCACGCTGCTGTCAGGATGCAGGGTGGAAGGCGCTAGATTATAATATAAAGAGAATTCAATTCTATTCTAAAAAGGAGAACCACAAACCTGAGACTCAGTCCATCATGCTAGAAAGGAAAAAGTGGGTACAGAAGAAGGAAAAGGAAGGCAGAGGAGCCTGAGGACTGAGGAGTCTCTGAATTTTGGCTTTCAGCCTCAGGCCCGTTTGGGTTCACAGAGCTTTCCCAGACAGAACATGCGTGAAGCAAACCTATCGACAATTGTTTGCAAAAGCCGGCACAAAATTCCCTCGGCTCACAAGACTCAAGGGACCTGAGGCAAATGAAAGTTGCACAGGGGCTCCAAGTACATGGCGTAGAGTCAGGTGGCCTGGTGTGAGCGTCAGGTGGGGCACTGGCTGGCTGTGAGAGCTGGGCCTCAGCTCCTGTGCCTGTAAAATGGGAATGATAATAATAATAAAAATAATGATAATACCTGCCTCATAGGGTTTTTGGGAGGAGTAATGTGAATACGCAAGGGAAGTACTTAGCTAAGTGCTTGCTGTCTAAGTCCTCGATAAATTCTTTTTTAAATCATCACAGTCATCATCATCATCACCATCCAACTCACAAAACAGGAAATACCGGTATCAGAAATGTACTTAAAATGGAGAGTGGTGGAAAATTATCATCGACAACAAATCCGTTTACTCTTCCTTATCCCAGATAAACCTGCAGTCGAGGTTTGGTTAATTAAAGTTTAGGTATCTTAGGCATTGGATGACTATGGAAATAAAACCAAGAAAAGAATTTGCAGCTAAAAACAGAGGAGCTGCTACAAGTAGAGAGTCCCTCTGTGAGCCACGCAACACTAGGCCATCATTAAACTCTTCCCTAACAGAGCACACGGATTCTAGGGTTCACAGCCCCAGACAGCCTGCAGAAGCCTTTGGTGGTCCAGGGGACTTGGGTTTAGGAGCCTCAGCAGGGGAAGCAAGTGAATAAATGAAGCACTGAACAACACAGGGCAGGCAGCTGCAGGCCTCCACCAGCATTAATTTCACTTACAATCACAAATGTTTACGTGCTGCAAATACACACAAGCATGACAAATGGGAGGGCACAAAATGACCATTGAGATTATAATATGTGTGCAAGAAAGCCGTCAAATAATCTCTGAAAATAAAGGGCCATATAAATACTAAATAATTCCACCCCTTATTACTACTAATAACGTGTCATCTGGCCAAAGCAGTTCGTTAAGTACTTCATGTTCTCCGCTGGAATCAGATCCTTAATCCCATTTATATACTTAATGGGAAAGCCCTGAGTCCAAATTAGGTTCCTTAGAAGATATATTAGAATTAGGGCAAAGGGAGATTCTTTTTTTCCCTCTGCAGATGTAATGTTGATTTTCCATGTAATACTTTTTGCCCCTGAACTCTACTTTGAATACTGAATAATACGTGGGAAGAAGTGGCTCTTAGAACTCATGATGGTTTTGAGTTGGATGACCCATGCATTGCTAGACCCTCAGAATAACCCTGGTCCATTAATAAGCCTTCTCTACAGCGTTCCCATTCCAGTCAGCCCAACAGGTTCTTCTGTGTGCCAGTGAAATGGGAAAGAGAAGGAGGACGCCCAGTGATGTGCCCCTCTCACATTCCGCAAGACAATTACCCTATGACCCTCTTTCCCAATGGGAGGCAGTAAAGTGATGTGGCTCAGAGTGTGGGCTCTGGACTCAGCCAGACCTGCTTAGCATCTCAGCTTGCCATTATCTGAATTATGATTGGTTAAGTCCCTTAACATCTTTCAGACCAAGCTGTCTTCTCTTTAAAAGAAAGGCTAAACCTTTAACATGGGTATAGTAGTAGTAAGTACTTTTAGGTTTATTAGGAAAATTATCCGTTATTACTAGAAAAGAAAGTAAAGCATGGAGGAAGACAGGCAAAGAGAGAGGATGCCGTGAAGTGTCACTGCTTTACTCTAGGAGCCTGTCCTTGCTGTGAACCTGAACAGAGCAGCAGCCTCCTTCTAGGAGCCAGACCTGAGGAAGTTTGAGCAGCAGTGGCACCTGCTTTTGTTTTTTGTGGGGTATGTGCTGCGAGCATGTTTAAAGACTACAAAGAGGAGATGCTGAGTCTGTCTTGTGGCCCTACTCCCAGCACAGGGTGTCTTGGCTGAACTGATTTGTCCTGCTCTGCAATCACCATCCTAATTAGAGGAGGAGGTTACAATAAAGGAGCTCAGTGCAGCTTAAATGACTGCCGGCCACTCTGGCTACAAGTGTACGTGAATATATGATTGGAACTGGAAGCATATTCAGAAATGCACAAAGAAATGATCACTCCTTGATTTCAGGTAGATTATTCCAAGAAAATGAAAGAAGTTTCCATGGAGCTCATGGAGGAGATTTCGCCTGTCTTTACTGCAACTGATCTAAACAAGCTGATGAAGGTTATTCAATATGTTTTCTATCACAAGCTTGCAGATTATTCTGTGTCAGAGGTTTGACAACAAGGAGAGGAAGGTCATCATCATGATCAACAGAAACTCATTTACTGAGTCCTTTCTATGTGCCAGAGACCAGGCTAATGCTTTAAAAACATGTTCTCTTTTATTTATAAAACACTGTCATTTTTTGGGTGAGGAAACTGGGCTATATACATCAAGTAACCTTTTCAAGGCCATGCTGCTAAGTCCCAAACTGGGATTTGAACCCATATTTATCCAACTCTAAATTTTCTATTTTTTAACCACTATGGTCTACTTTCTTTCACAAGCAAGAGCATGTGTGTGTGCATACATACCCCTCCACTGTGAGAAAGCTTAGTGGCAAAGAAGACAGAGGTATTAGTGACATCCGTGAAAGGTGAAGAAGGAGGCAACTACTGAATTGTTGATAGTGACACTAATGACAGTTGTCACCCTCCTATTAGGTAAGATTTGATATAAAATGGAAGGTTTGTCAGAAAGGAGAAGCCCTTTGCTCTGCAGGCAGGTGGCCACTGGGCTCTGGGAACTGGCCAGTGCTGGATTATCTGTTCCCTTCTGCCAGGAGGGCTAGACACAGGGGACAGGCCATCATGGTGATGACATCTGAGTAACTGGGCACATCCTTCCTCACCACTCTCAAAGCCCCTGTGGAGGCATGAGTTCTGCTGCAGAAGAACAATCAGCTTTGCCTGAGAGCAAAGAGCAGGAATTAGATTCTCCCGAAGGTGTTGTAATGAACAGTGCCACTAAGCCGCCCCGGGCTGTAAGGATGCTGGCCGTCCTCAGCCTTGTCCTTTGGAGCTTCTGCGTTGAGCTGTGGAGCAGAGTCTGGCTCATGAACAACTGAAGCCGCTGCTTAATGCGTTCTTCTTATTGGCATTTGATAAAATACTTAAGATGTTGAGGATATAATACCCTCGCATATTTCAAATGTAATTAAGGATTAGAATGAAAAGATTAATTCCACTTCTGTCTCTCCTCCTCCAAGTTTACATCCTCCTCCTTTAGATAACTACTTTTTAGTAGTTTTTAATGTATCCTTTTGGTTTTTTTTAACATTTAAAAAATTAATGATTTTTTTCCCCAATGGACAATTTATTCTTGTCTTATTTTCCAGAAATCATAAAGAAAAAAAGCAAAAGCTGTGCAGTTCATTTTGTGAAGTAATTCTTGATTTTAACACTGAATGAAGAAAATTGGGAAAGAAGATCATAAGCTCATTTCACTTTGAACATAGATATAAAAATCCTAAATAAAGTATTAACTAACCAAATCTGGTAGTATACATTTTTTAAATTACCACAGGGTTGAGTAAAATTTATCTCACATAGGCAAGGATGGTTTCAATCAGTACAATTTGCCATATTAATAGATTACTCAATTTATTTTTAAATTGACAAATAAAAGTTGCATATATTTATTGTGTACTGATGTTTTGAAATATGTATACATTGTGAAATGGCTAAATTGAGCTAATTAACATATGGATTACCTCACATACTTATCATTTCTTTGTGGTGAGAACACTTAAAATCTACTGTCTCAGCAATTTTTAAGAATATGGTACATTGTTATTCGCTGTCACCATGTTGTACAATGGATCTCTTGAATTTATTCTTCATATCTAAATAAAATTTTGTATCCTTTGGCTAATATTTTCCCAACCACTCCATGGTTTTGTAAATGCAAATAAAATATGCATAGATATAATATTTTTCCTTTTTTGTTTTTACACAGAAAGCATCATACTTTTCTGCACCATTTTCCCCTCCCCTCCAATTAGCAGCTTACCTTTTTTTTATGAACATGGAAAGATTTCTTATTCTTTTTTATAGGTGCATAATGTTTCACTGCATGAATATACAATAACTGATTCCATCAATTTCCTATTGGACACTTGAGCTGTTTCCAATATTTGCTATTTTAAAGGATACTGCAGGAAACAATGTGCACAGGTGCTATTTTACACATGTACTTCTGAAGGTAAGATTTCCAGATTGGTTGCTCAGTCAAGGGTATGTGATTTGTCATTTAGAAAAATATTGGCTTGCAGATGGGTATTCTGAGAACCTGAATCAAAATTTAAAATCTCATCCTTGAGAGGTGATCTGGAGTGCACTAGGTCACATGTTTTCTTCATTCTTGAAGGGGAGGAATCTCTTCATTTGAAGATCCTTTCCAAGCCTTGGGTGATTCATTCCATTTCTTAGAAACTCAGAAGCCTCATGACCACATTAATCCTACTAGAAGCTGGCTGTGCCCACCACACTTCCTGCTTAGATGTCTTCAAGGGGTTCCCCAGTGGCCACAGTCTGGAAACCAAGGCCATTCACTCAGACGCCAGTGGCTGTTTGCACTGCTCTTCTGGGCAGCTCTGTGCTCCCTGCCTGTCCACAAACAGGTCCGAGCTCTCTCGTTACCAGTACTCTCTCCTTCCTCTCAACTCTTACATGGCACTTTATTTGCTCTGAGGAGTGCTCACTCTTGCACTGAGTTCTGGGTACACACCTTCTCTCTTCTTCCAGGCTACAAGATCTTCTGGTATGAAAGTTTGTCTACACTTTCCAGGCAACTACCTCCCCCAACACCTAATAAACAGCCTTGCTCGTGGTAAATGCTCAGTAAATATTTGTGGTGACTCTCAACAACTGCTCTCTGAAGCTCTGAGCTGAGGCCCCCCATTCTTTTCACTTTGACTTCTCCCCGTGGTAACTTCCCATGATTGTTCCAGTGTTTCTTACCTCCTCAGAAACCTTCAAGCAGCTTTGGACCACTGTGAAGCTGGACAGCTCCATTTTAGTTCCTCCTGGAAAGCAGCTCACAGTAGGTGAGGGCCCACTGGTTGGATATGGTGCTGCAATTTGTCTTTGAAAGCTCTTGTTCAAAGCTCCTTGCCATCTGCCCCCTCAGCTCCCTTCTCTTTAGCCTTGTCCCCACTGGGTGAGCTCTCTTACCAACAAAAGATCTTTCCTCTTGCTCTCAAGGTTGCAGAGAACTCTACATTTTTTTGGTTTTCAAACCCAGATGAGAGACATAGTGACAGTAGTAAATTCAGCTTCACAAGGTCCTATTTGCACAGAAGATCCTGGAAACCAAGTCTTAGAAGCTACCATGTTGAGCCTGAAGTTTACTTTGTCAGATGTGTGCACTAAATTCTAATAGTGGCTCCGCAGTTACTCAGGGAGGAGGTGATCAAATCCATTTGCTCCCATATCAATGTCCTCAAAGTGTGGTCCAAGCATCATCACATCAGAATTATCTGGGTGATTTTAATGCTGATTAAATTTGGCAAACTTTGATCTAATTATTGGAGATGATGAAAAACCCAGGAAAGAGATAGTAGGATTCATGATCCAAAAATCTTCCCCCACCCCCCAGGCAGTTACACTAGATAATTCTTTTTCTTTCTTTTTTTTTTAACATTAGATTATTCTTGAGGGAGTTACATCAATCATTTGTGCTGGAAAAAACAAGCCCAGCAAATCTCCCTGAATTACACATTATGTTAAACCAAGGCCGTTTAATCTGGGGTCTGCAGATGTATTAAAATGTGTCTATTAAACACTTGGTTGTTTTGTATAGTTGGGGTATTGGTCAGGACTCTTCCTGCTGAAAGAAAGAAAACCTGACTCAATCTGGTTTAAACAAGATACTGGTATTTATTTACTTCCATAGGTTAAAGTTTCAAGATCTACGCCCAGCTGCCTCTAGAGGTACTCTCAGCTCTGTTTCCCTGCATGTTGGCTTCACTCCAAGGCAGTTTCCTCCCTGTGATGTCTCTCAGCCCCAGTCTCCCAGCCTCCCCACTGTACGTCCAGCAGAAGGAGAAGAGTTTCCCTTTCTAGCAGCTTTAGATGGGCCAACTGGGGTTGTGCTCACTCCTGAACCAAACACTCTGGCCAGAGGGAGTTTATGCTCTCCCCAAACACACACATGCACATGTGCATACCTGCATGCACGCACACATACACACACACACACACACACACACACAGAAGCTGAAAACAGGGAGAAGTTGGTTTTGGAAAGGAAATTCTTATTTTATTTCATTACTAGAAATGAAAATGGATACTGTGCAGGCAAAACAACAGATTCCACCATAGTTCATACATTGACAACAAACAAACTGATTAATAACCAATATAAGGCATTGGTTCTTTATATGTTAATACTTTGAAGGTAATTATGAAATGGCAAGAGTCCTGAATTTGAAGTCAAAGTCCCAGATTCTTGCCCCCACATCTGTCTAAGAACCACTTGGGACATTCAGTTTTCTTGTCTAGAAAGCAGAAGTAATGCCTGTCCTGCAAAACTCCTCGTTTCAAAGCTGACTTTGCATTTGTAACTGCTTGTTCAGTGTCAACCTTCCACTGGACTGGAAGACTCATGAGTGCAGAGCCAATGGCATTTGATTCAGTGATGTATTCCTAATGCCTGGCATGGAACTTGGTGCACAGTAGATGCTTGATAAATATTTGAAAAATAAATTAAACGAATTAATATATGGTACAAGTAAAAGTGGAGGAAAAGTCAATAAACTAAAATGTTATGGATTTTGATCTCTGGGTTCACATTAATGGAAAATCAGACTATGTGCTGAAGAGAATGTTGGGAAACTCAAATTCTAACCCCACTCCCTGCCTTTGATTATGGTTATTATCTTACATAATCATCAAAGCTCTCTGAGCCTCAATTTCTTCCTCTGTAAAATATGGAAACTAAGGTAGTTGATTCCTAACAATCCTGCACCACAACTAAATACTGTCAGTTAACATAGGTGGTGAATCAGAATATGATCCCCCAAATATAATGAATTCATGTATGAAAATCTTAAAATAAAATGATGGCTCTAGGCTAGAATCATATGCCAGGAGTGTGAATCCTGAGACCACCAATTTTATCCTTTCTTCCATTCACTCAAATAATTTTTAAACACTTGCTCTGTGTGTTCCAGCTCTGTTGATGATTTAAAATTAATCTGGTCAATCTACATCCCTGCCTTGATTAGTAGCCCCCTGTTAAGCCCTGTAGGTTCTATCTTTGATGACAATTAAAGTCCAGTCGTGAAAGGTCTACCATGCATAATTCCATAAAAGATTAAGAGAATTTTATTTCTGACCTTGATGTACTATGAAAACGACAGAGGCTAATCCTCCCTGAAGTACAATCTTCTGAAATAGAATTTTGGTACCAAAAAGCCAAGTCCACACCGGAGAGGGGCTTTTCTGTGCTACCCTCTTCTACTTTGTGAATTTCTTTTCTAAGATGGATTAATTGTGTTGCACTTAGTTTCCCAATAGATTTCCTTGTCCTTAACCATAAATCAGTGTTATCCTTGAGAAATCCACTTCCCTTAGGATACTCTGGGAAAGAAAATAACAAATCTTCAGACAATATACTTCATATCTCCCTTTTAACTATAGATATGCAGGTGCTGTAGTGTTCACATGCTTGTTTATTAGTTCAATCCATTAAGAGAACAATGATCAAATGTAAATACCCCAGGCAGAAACATGACAAAAGCCAGGAAATATATGACTCATGGAATTCATTCATAATATAATATATAGTATTTCAGCATACTATAAGTTTTTGACCTTACGCAAAAGAAGTAGATGACTTTAATAGAGTTTTTTAAATAAACCTTTTCTTTTCCTCTTTGAAACTACTGACTTTTTTGGTATCCCTGGCTCACCTATAATTGCTTTTCAAGACACATCTCTAAGTTTCAAAGCCACAGTCCACTTGGATGATGCTTGGTTCATTGTACAGGTACTCACAGCTGGTGGCAAGCAGGGGCTCTCCAGGATTGGAGGAAGAACAGCATTGCAATTCCTGCTCCCTGCTCCCTGCAGAAAGCCCCCACCCTAGATATGTGAGAGGCACTGGTTTGGCTCCACCTCTCTAGGAATTCAGCTTAATAGTAATAATCTCTGTCATACACAGCATAAGAATTAAGAAATTTCTATTCACATAGGACCAAATCCAATTCCTGTCACTGCATAGATGTGAAATTTGGGCACTTACTTAACTTCTCTAAGCTTCAGTTTCTTCATGTGTGGATTGTTAAGTGACACCAATGCCCACCTCACCGAGTCATGGTGAATATAACATAACATAAGGCTTGTGTAAAGTTTAGCAGAGGGTCTGGCACATACCACATGCTCTATAAATGGTGGTCACAGACATGTGGAAGTCTATGTTCTTGTTCTCCTCCTTCCCCTGCCTCTTGTCACTGTGTGAGCAAAGTAATGCTTTTTGTCCACAGGTAGGTCAAACCAAAGGCAGAGGGAATCCTGCTTATTAACATATGATAGGATCTGTGGCCATTTCCAGCCCTTCCCAGATCAGCCTGTCTCATATCCAGGATTTTGACACTCCTGGTATCTTCTTGTCACGTGTATGATCAGGGGACTCCTGTATTTGTTTTCTAACTTAACTTCTTTCATGTATATTATTCTGTTACCCCTTTCTACCCCTTTCTTCTGTGCTCAGGGCCACTCAAAACTAACCTGTCTGCATCAATTTGTGATGTCCTATCAAGTCTCAGAAAATAGCAGTCTTTAAAAATCCCTTATCTCATAGGAACCACGAAGGCGAAGCCCACAAAGAAACTAAACTTATCAAATTAGAAGTATTGATCTCTTTGTCAAGGTGGAAAGAAAAAGACCCAAACAACTCTTCAAATGACCAATGGACAAAAATATGTGATGTTGACAAGAAACTGTAAGGACTTTGTTTTTGTGATGAAGAGATGAGAAAGGTTGGGAAAATAGAAATCATACCAGACACATAGATCATTAGTTCTGTAAAAGTACAAATATTTGACTAAATGTATGGCAGTGTGCCCTATGGGATCTATAAACAAATATCCCTATAGAAAACCTCCTATGATTTTATTGGGAGAGGGTTGTTTTGCGTCATCTATAATATTGAGTCCCTGCTATGGTTTGAATGTGTCCCCCCAAAAGCATGTGTTGGAAACTTAATCCCAAATGCAACAGTGTTGGGAGGTGTGGCCTAATGAGAGGTGATTAGGTCATGAGAGCTCCACCCGTGCATATGGATTAATGCCGTTATCATGGTAATGGGTTTGTTTTCGCAAGAGTGGGTTCATTATAAAAGGGCAAGTTTGGTTCCCCTCTTTCTCTTTCTCATTCTCTCTCTCTCCCTTTCTTGCCCCTTCACCTCTCACCATGGGATGATGCAGCAAAAAAGCCCTCACCAGATGCTGGCTCCTTGATCTTGGACTTTCCAGCCTCCAGAACTGTGTAGGCCAATAAATTTCTATTCATTATAAGTTATCTAGTCTGTGGTATTTTGTTATAGCAGCGCAAAATGGACTAAGACAGAGAATTGGTACTGAGAAATGGGACTGTTGCTATAACAAATACCTGAAAATGTGCAAGTGTTTATGGAACTGGATGGAGCTTTGAGGGTGATTTTGGTGAGGGTTCATAAGAAGAGCTATAGGGAAAGTCTGAATCTTGATAGAAATTTCTTATTGGTTATGATTAGAATGCTGGTAGAAATATGGACAATAAATACCATTCTGATGAAGTATGAGATGAAGATGAGGAACAGGTATTGGAAAGTGTAGGAAGATCCTTCCTTGTTATAAAATGGCAATGAACTTGGCTGAATTTTGTTCATGACCAAAGGCTGTATTAAAGGCAGAACTTAAGAGCTATGAACTAGCATAGCTAGTGGGAGAAATCTCTAAGCAACAAAGTGTTTAGGGTGCTGCATGGCTTCTTTTAACTGCAATTAGTAAAATGAGAGAGGAGAGAAAAAATTTTAAGATGGAATTTATAATTAAAAGGAAGCAGAATAGAAAGATCTGGAAAATGTACACCTGGGCCATGTAAAGAATGAAAAGGAATGTTTAGGAGAGCAAACGAAGGACATGACTAAGTAACCACTTGCTAAAGAAATTAAGAAAGAGTGAAGACAGCCAGGTGTTATTCATCAAGACAACAGGAGAATGAACCCAAGGGCATTTCAAAGATCCTTGAGGCAAGCTAGGACCTTGAAGGCAAGTTTTCCAGAGAGTCACTGGTGGAACTTCAGCATTCCCAGCCCTGTGCCATCGAAAGTATCAGCTCTTCACCTTCTGGTGCAGCACTACTTGGCCACCCCAGCCATGACTCAAATGGGCCCAAGTGCAGTTCAGGCCACTGCTCAGGAGGGTGCATCAGGAGGCTGCACCTGGCAACATCCATGGGGAGCTAATTTTGCGTACATGCAGAATGCAAGAGCTGTAGGGTCATGGCTTCCTCCACCTAGATTTCGAAGGATGTCCTGGAAAGTCTTGGGGCTCAGACATAGACTTGTGGCAGGAGTGAAGCTACCACAGAAAGTCCCCACTACTGTAATGCCTAGTAGAGCCATGAGAGTGGGGCTGTCCCCAAGAATGCAGAACTGTAGAGCCACTAGTGCACAACTCTAGCCTGGGAGAGTGGCAGGCATGAGGCTTCAATATGTGAGATCTACTGAATGAGCTGAGCCTAGCAAAGCCATAGGGGCAAGGTTTCTTGAGGCCATAGGGACCCAGCTCCCACTGCAGTGGGCCCAGAGGGTGGAACATGGAGTCAAAAAAGATTATTTTCCAGGCTTTGGATTTAATGTTGTTCACCCTGTTGGGTTTTGGACTTACTTGAGACCTGTTAGTCCTTTCTTCTTTCCTGTTGCTCCCTTTCATAATGGGAATGTCTATCCTTTGCCTGTCCCATCATTGTATTTTGGAAATAGATAATTTGTTTAATTTCAGGATCATGGCTGGAGGGAATTTGTCTCAGGAGTAACCACACATTGAGTCTCATCCATATTTGATTTAGATGAGATTCTGGACTTTGGACTTCTGAGTTGGTGCTAGAACAAATTAAGACTTTGGGGCTATTGGGGTGGAATCAATGTATTTTGCATGTGAAAGGAGCTGAGTTTTGGGGGTCAGAGGTGGAATGCTATGGTTTGAATGTATGCCTCCAAAAGCATGTGTTGTAAACTTAATCCCCCATTGAAAAGTGTTGGGAGATGGGACCTAATGAGAGGTGATTAGGCCGTGAAGTCTCCACTGTCATGAATGGATTAATGCTGTTATCACAAGAGTGGATTTATCACAGGAGTGTGTTAGTTATAAAAGGGTGAGTTCAGTCTCTCTCTCTCTCTCTCTCTCTCTCTCTCTCTCTCTCTCTCTCTCTCTCTCTCCCCTTCTTGTCCCTCTACCTTTCAACTTTTCACCATGTGATGATGCAGCAAGGAGTTCCTCACCAGATGCTAGATCCTCAATCTTGGACTTCCCAGCCTCTTGAAATGTGAGTTAATAAATTTCTGTTCATTATAAATTACACAGTCTGTGGTGTTCTGTTGTAGCAGCACAAAATAGACTAAGACAGCACCTTAGTATATTTAATGAATAGTGTGCTATGATAATACCTAATTTAAAAAATCATCATGGAGGGTGTTTAGTTAAGCCATCCCACCATCTTTACACCTGGCAGCCCCAAATGGTTCTATTAGTAACCTCAGTGGCTTGGAAGGAGTAATCAGAACATTTGAAAGAATGCAAATACAATTTACCCTGGACTTCAAACATTTGCCTAAAGTGATTCAACAGTAATCAGTTTCTGTGCTTCTGTGACTTGATTCTGATATTAGGTCTTCTTCATCTACAGATTACTATGCCATATACTATAAATATCATGCCTCTTTTCTGCACAGGTATTTGCCTGGCATCATGCATATCTTCCTCTTATTCTCTAGGTAGATCTGTCTCCCTACCTGAAATCATTCTTCCCTGAACCAAAAAATCACTGGCATTGATTTAATCCTCTGGACCAAAAATCACTGGCGTTGCTATTACACCAAAATGGTTATGGAATTATAGGGTCTGTGTACCACGAAAGGTCAAAAATGTGACAACACCAACATGTTCATCCCTCCTTCTTCCTAATTTCATCAGTTGCAGTCCTATGGAAAGCTTCAAGGTCAGATCTCTTTAATCAAATGCTTTTCCTGTAAGCCTTTCTTGTTCTAGAAGTCATAGCCTTCATTGTCTTTTACTTCATTATATCTTCACTTGTCTACTACTATCTTGAGGCTAATGTTCTCGTAGGCAGCATGGCGAAAAGAGAAATGTGGCTTCCTCTTGAACTACTTAGGTTAGAAGTGGGAGCCCTAGCTACATTTTTCTTACGGCAGCTTAGATGTTATCTGTTACTCAGAGGGCTCTGCTATTGCCTGTTTCCATCCTTAAAGGAAAGTGAATCCAGCTATAGTAATTGAAAAGAAATGAATATGAATGCTTATGTGCTAAATTAAAATGTCATCTTTGACCTTTGGAGGTTAGAACTTCCAAAAGGGCTATGATCAGTGTTATCTGCAGCTGTCATGGGTATAGGAGGCACAATTGTAAATCAGAGCTTGCAAAATGAAGGGAGGCACATGAGCACAGGGCAGAGTGTTAACGTCTTTCCAAACCAACCCTCCACCTGTCTTCCTTGCCACTATCACTTACCATGCCGGTTTCAGAAAGCCTGATTCAACTGTTTCGTTCCATTATTACATAGCAATTTTATGAAACTAATTAGAATATTTTATTTCATGTCATATTGGTTAGATATCTTCAGAGGATTGTGAGACAGCATCTAGGCAAATCTCCAGTAAAGATCTGGACCAAATTCTATCTCCTGTCCAGGCAGGTTCGGGGGGGGACAATGCTGTTTTCGGTTGTTGCCTCAAGCAACTCCTCCCAGTGTGCCTGATGGGATGGCACAACATCACGGCCTTTGGCATGTGTTTTGTTGCTTTATAAGTTTATCAATCAGTTTGTAAAGAAACCAAAGCATATAGCTATTTTTTATTTATTTGCTTTCAGTATCATAACACTAGTGATGTCCATATTCTGGGGGGGAAGGGTTATCAACCAGCCCTATCCTACCTCTCCCCATAAAAAGGGCACATAAAAAGGCAGACCCATAGCACTCGAGGGCAGGGACCCTTCACTGGACCATGTCTCAGTAATTCAATTCCGAAAACTTCACTCGTGAACCTGAATTCCTGAAAATACTCTCACGTTCTTCCCGTGTTTGATTTTGACAAAGCTTGGGCCATGTTTCCCCACCTTCTCCCATCACCAATGTTAATGTTCCCCACTAGCTGCAGACTCTCCAGTCCAGGCCCTCGGTAGTGTGCTCCCAGCGTCCCCTTCTGTGCTCCTTTCTTCTCCTCCTTCCCTACAGGATGTCCACCCTCCAATCAAATTCCACTCCTCACTGCTGGAGCATATTCTTCCTACTTTTATAAAGCTTTTTACACAGAATTCCCTTTCCCTGGAAGGCTTTTTCCAACCCCAGTCTCAACCTCTGAGAAACTATCTCATATGTCATCTTCTTCTTGAACCCTTTCCTGTCTGACTTCCTCCCACGCATCTGTGAATTTTCTTCCTTTAAACTCCCACACACTTTGTGTGTTCCTGAGGCACATATCATCTTTCTACTTTTTATTTTAGTCATTGGCCTACATATTTTATCCCTATTCTAGTTTGCAGTTGTCTTGGAGAAGCAGGGGTTATATCTCAAATGTCTTTACATACCTTGCAGTGTCAGGCAGTGTCGGGCAGGCAGAGCACCTTACACACACAAATATATTTATTAATAAAAATAGCAATGAAAAGGCACATTCCGGTATGGATGTAATTACATAGAAAAATTCAACATAAGTTTCTGTGGTCATTGAAATCAAATGATGGATGAAAATCAAACTGACATGTTCAGGATATTTTATGCAAATCTTCAGAAACAAAGCTTTATAAAGACTTGAATTTTACCTTTCCAGAAAGTCTACTCACTTTGATCTAGAGTCTCTCAAAAGTTAGGGTGAATGATAAATCATGAAAGTATGCCATGATTTTGGGGAGAAAAATTTGTAAGAGCTGAAAACACTTCTAATATTTTGGCAAAGAGTAATCAATTACAGAGAGAATATATATATATTTAAGAATTTTTTAAAAAGTGAATTTTGGCTGGAACAAATAGGTTTCTATCTGGAGGAAAATAAAATTAGGTTCATGCCTCATGCCACAATATATTATAAGTGAATCAAAGATTTAACTATTTTTTAGAAAATATTGAAGCCATGAAATTACTAGAGGAAACCATGGGATAATATGTGTGTGTGTATATATACACATGCACACACGCACACACACAAAATCTTGACATGGAACGGGACTTCTAAATATCTATTTTATTCTGTATGGCAAAAAGACTCTAGTCAAATCAAAAGACAAGTGACAAAATAAAAAAATTAAAATTCTTATCAGAAAGAGTTAATCTTCCTAATAGGTAAAGAACCCCATAAATCATAATCAAAATATCAACAACCCAGTAAAAATTTGGGACAAGATTTGAAGACAGTTTGCAGAAAAGGAAATGAAAATAACTTTTATATATACATGAAAAGATGTGCAGTCTCATGTATAGGAAAAATGGAATTTAAAACTGTACTGAGTACTATCTTTCATACATCTTTAAAAAAATAAAGATATATTGGCAAAAAATCAGAAATCATACATACTTTTTGACAAAGATTTCATTAAAAAACACTCATGTATTACTGGCAGGAGTTTTCAGAGGAGAAAAATATGTAATACTTATTAAAATTTTGAATGCTTACACTTTTGACCTAGCAATTTGTGGCCTCCACACTCCCTGCTGCCCTCATTTTAAAAAAATCCATTGCACATTTCTAAGAAGGAATAACTGCAACAATGACAGGTAATACACAATTTTAAGGATACCTTAAAAAAAGAAGGAAGCTCTTCTTTGGAATTTGCCTAAACAGGTTGTCATTATGCATTGAGAGCCACCAAAGCAGCTAATTAAGAAGTGTATCTGTGTTTAGGCACATTCCCAGTGAGACACTTTCATAAGTTGTTTTGATTTAAAAAGAGATCATTTTTGACTTGAATTAGAGCCTTGATATTGAGTGAACAGAAAAGGAGGGATGTGGAGAATAAAAAAAGTGGAAGTTTTACAAGGCCTTAAAAAATACAAATAAAACATCATCAGTCTTCATTGTGTCAGCAAATTGACAAAATTCAGATTTCTCTAAAAGCTGTCTGGGGATGGTCCCTGCCTGTTCTCTTGCTGGGAGATGTTTTCAAACTCATTAACTTCCATTTACCAGAAAGGAATTGCTTTTGCACAAGCACAGAAACCTTAGAAGTTGCAAAGGGCTTGATATGGAGATGATATAATGTCCATGGATGACTAAGTATATGGCTTTAGAATCTCCCTATTTTAAATCCTCCTCACTGAATTTGAAGCTGAGAGCCATTCGAAAGGAATAATTTTATTTCTAGCCTAACATTTTCAAGGTAACTGCAGCTATTTTTTTTCTTATATAATCACTGCTGTCTCACTACAGACTCTATAGAATCTCTATCGTATAGAAACAATTTGCATTTAAATCTGTACCCTAGAACATTCCAGGTATTTAGAGGTATGACAGTGATCCATTGCAATATACAAAATAGATAACAAAGCACATAATAATAGAAATAATTATAGCTAACATTTATTAAGTATTCAATATATGCCAAGCACTCTGAACTGAGATATACATAGACTATTTTGTTAAATCATCCCTAGTGCACTAAGAAATAAAATTAAGTATATTACCAGCAAAATTTTTATTTTGACTAGAACTAAAGCTCTCATATCCTTGGTCCTTTTCTTCAAAAATATTTTCATCAAAAACACTGACAAATTCTTCCATGAGTCTACCCTCAGGCAATTGCCAGAAATAACTGACCCAAGGCTTTTCATCCTCAGCTTGAAAAAGTAAAAGAGCACCAGTTTGCCCCACAGGGGACCTAGTCTCCATATGGCTGTCTGTAAGAGGTTCATGCCTGATGTTAGTAACAGGGAGCATGTCTGATCAGAGTGCTCCTCATCAGTGGGAAGAGGGTGTTGGATGACAAAGTTTTCTGGATTTTCATGGGTGATAGTCAGGGTGAGGTGGCTATTGTTTGCTACATGTCTGGTCCTTTTCAAAGGGGCTGGCCCATCCATAACCTGCACCACAATGACCAATAAGAGACAGATACAGATAATCAAGTCTATTTCTCGACAGAGACCCTGCATTGCTTGCAGAGAACTTTTTTAACCTTTGGTTCAAACTTTATTCCTGGTTTCGTCAGCTTAATTAGCTGCAAAGAATTATGTATAAACAAAAACTGAAAAGAGCTGCAGTATGCAAGGGGCTTGGGCTTAAAAATATTAGAGATCTAGATTTTATCAGATCCATAAACAAAACAGTTTAAAAAGCAATCATAATAGAAAATAGCAGCTCCCAGTAACTTCTTCAAGTTTTATCTTCTTCAGAAGTTGACTCAATTCAGTTTGCCTTCTTCTTGGAAGCCTTATCAAAATTCTGCACAAGATCTGGAACTTCATCATCATTATCATCCTGTCCAGTAGCCACTGGTGCTTTCCTATCCGTAGGTTTTTTGGGAAGAGCTTGTCAGTCTCCTTAAACTAGTCAAAGTGTCTGTACCAAGATGGTTTAAGATGGTAGCATCTCCCTCAGCTGCTGTGTCTCAGCATGGCCTGTAATGGTGAAAGTTGTCCACTGCTAGAGATGCCCAACCTTTAGGCCTGTTAAAGTCGATCACCGTTCCTTGTTATGTACACATATTCACCTCTTCAATATCAGAGATGTTATTGACCCTTACTTCTTTAAGGAGAATCAAAGTTTTGTATCATTCTCTGTAGCTGCTCTCTGAACCGTCTTCTTTCTGGAAGCAGTTCTTTTCCCACCGATGCCCACATGTGCTTCCAGTTTGGTGAGTTTCTCTTTCTTTATGATAGTTTCTTTCATCTTGTTGGGGTGTGAAGGGACCGAGAGGGGCTCTAGGGTTGACGCTTGGGGGGTTTGGAGCAGACCAGCTGAGATTAGACGCATACACCCGGGGATACAAGATGGCAGCTAGAGGTCTCCTCGCGTTTCTGATTGTGCAACTCATACCCTGAGAGCCTGGGGGTTCTGGGGACTCTGCAGGGGTTATTTCCACTGCGGTGGGTTGACGTTGCTCCCCTGTTGCTGAGATCTTTCATACTCTCGAGTGATCTCACGATGGCAGGTGGAGCCTGTGAGACTGCTTTTCTTCTCATCCTAAATCCCATGAAATAAAAGATGAAAGGAAATATTTTTCAAAAAAATTTTAACAATGGTGCCGTTTAATAAAAGAATGTTCACTAGTGGATTAAAAATGGAAGACTTTCTGAAAATTAGAAATGAGATGAAATCAGATCTTCCTACTCCACACACACACACACACACACACAAAAAAGCAAACAACAAACAAAAAGCAAACAAACAAATGTGCAATAGAGAACTTTTATGGATGTGATCAAACAATTAAGAATCCCCAAACATCAAGGAAAGTTAGATTCAAGGAAAAGAAGCTCCAACATCAAACAAAAGAATTATTCTTTAAGGAAACAAAGTCAATAGATTCCATGGAAGAAGTCTATAAATAATATATTTATAGCTTCATAAAACATTTACGAGGTTATTAATTGTAGCATCTGAAACCAATAGAGATCTTGGTGTCTACAGTTTTAATTGTCAAAAATAATGAGTGAGGAAATTAATGGAGAGGGTTCATAAGATTAGAAAGAAATAAGCTAAAGCCTGTGGTAAGATTGGTATTAACTGAAAATATACATGAAAAATACTACACAGGTGCTTGGATTGGCTGCATGTTGAACTTAGGGCTGCCTGGCAGCCAAAATGAAGAGGGAAATAAGAGCTACAATTAATAAACAAAAATGTTCAGGAGAAACATAAGCAAGGCTCATGGTGAAACTGGAGAGAAATTTCTTCAGGAGATTTTTGTAAACCAAATATGTTCATGAATATTCTTACAGTACATATACCAACTATTACCACAAGACTCATTGTTGTCATATTCCTTAACATCAAACATTATTGTATTTTCCCTTTTTCTATTTATAGCATTTATAAAGTTCAAAAAGTATGCTGGTCTTCAGGGTACAGCTTAACGGATTTTTGCATATGTAAATAACTGAATGATTTTCATTCATATCAAGATACAGATCATTCCCAGCACCTCAGAAGCTCCCCTGTGAGAGCTGCCTGGAAAACAGCCTTTTCTCAGTCAGTAACTTCCACTGAAATAACCACTATTCTGACTTCAATTGTCAATGACATTTACCTTTTCTTGATCTTTGAATAAATGGAACCACACAATATGTACTTTTTGTGTATAGCTTCTTTCATGCAATATAATACCTGTAAGTTTGTATTCATCTTATTTCTTGTATCAGTAGTTTATTCTTTTTTGTTTCTTTTTTTTCTTTTTGTGAGACAAAGTTTCTCTCTTTCGCCCAGGCTATAGTGCAGTGGTGTCATCATAGCTCACTGCAACCTCAAATTCCTGGGCTCAAGTGATCTTCCTGCCTCAGCCTCCCAAGTGGCTGGGACTACAGGCGTGTGCCACAACACCCACCTAATTTTTCTGTTTTTGGTAGAGATGGGGGTCTCGCTCTTGCTCAGGCTGGTCCCGAACTTCTGAGCTCAAGTGATTCTCCTGCCTTGGCCTCCCAGAGTGCTAGGATTAGAGGTGTGCCACCATGCCTGGCCCAGTAGTTTATTCTTTTAATGACTGTTTAGTATTCTATTATGTGAATACTCCTCAATGTATTTATTTATTCTCCTGTTGAGATACATTGGAGAATTTTCAGTTTTGGATATTATGTGTAAAGCTGCTTTAAATATTCTCGTACATGTCTCTTGGTGGGCATATGTGCTCATTCATCTTGGCTATGATTAGGAATTCCTGTGTCATAAGGTCAGCCTATGTTCAGCATTAGTAGATACTGCCAAACACTCTGAGGTAGTCACGTCAGTTTACACTCTCACTAGCAATGTATAGGGTTTTCAGTTTCTCTGCATCCTTGCCAGCATTGGATATTGTCATGTGTAGGAATTCTGGATATGAATCCTTGGTAAGATACATGTACTGTGACTATCTTCTCTTGATCAAGGGCTTTTTTCTATTATTTTTTCAAAGGCTCCTAGGTGAATAGGAGTATTCACCTACTGGCTGTAATATCCATAGGTAACCTTGGTTCAGGGCAGGGAAGCCAAAAGGCAAATGTCCAGTTGTAGAGACTAAATGATTATGACAGAAAGCTGGAGTCGAGAAGGAAACTTGAGAGTCTCGATTTTAGACCACAACATGGGCACAACTGATGCCAAATCTAAGGTAGTGTGATGCATTCCACACTATGACCTGGTGGACTAAAAATGCTGAAACAAAGTACTATGCAGTCTGGAACTGAGCAAGAAGAAAGCTGGATAGATCCTAGGGTAGAAAGCCCCAGTAATTCCAGCTAAGAGAGGCTCAGGCAGGTATGGGCGGAGGCAATGTTCTGCCTGACTAAACATTTTGAGATGGTAAAGGACTATCAACTAAGCTACTGCCAGCCCAGCCCATAATTATAGGGTGTCTGTACTCTCTCAGACACGACTTTTCTGATATGATCACCTCCCAGCCACAACATCCTATGCCACACATGCTATTGTTACTAAGATGAGAAAACTGAGGCTCAGAGAAGGCAGATGATGAGTCTAGGGTGGTCACAACTAGGAAGTGACAGGAAATGCTTCAGTGTTCAAATGCAAGCAGTTTGACTCCAGAATGTGCATACCTACCTGCTATGCATACCCTCTTTTATCTGTTGGGACACCCTTGGGCGGCACAAAGCAAAGAATTGCCCATCCTGCTGGTGCTAATAAAGAGCCACCCTTGTAACTACCTATTATTTCAAACCTGGGCATGCTATTTTTTAAAAAACAGCTTTATTGAGATATAATTCATGTAACCCACAATCCATCTATATAAACTGTACAATTCAATAGTTTTTAGTGTATTCACAGATATGTGGAGCCATCACCACAGTCAATTTTAGAACATTTTCATTACCTCAAAAATAAACCCCATATCTTTTAGCTATCATCTCCCCATTGCCCCACTGCACTCACTATCCCTAGCTCTAAACAACCACTAATTCACTTTCTGTATCTAGAGATTTTCCTGTTTTGGACTTTCATATGAATTGAATCATATAACCTGTGGACTCTTATGACTGACTTCTTTTACTTAGTAGTTTTCAAGGCCCATCCAAATCACAGCATGTATTAGTACTTTATTCTTTTTTATGGCTGAATACTCTTCCATCATATGGATAAATCACATTTTGTTTATTGGTTTTTCTGTTTATGGGTATTTGGGTGGTTTCTACCTTTTGAATATCTTGAGTAATGCTACTATAAATATTTGTGTATAAGTTTTTGTGTGGACATGTGTTTTCATTTATCTTGGGTATGTACCTTAGGAGTGGAATTGCTGGGTTGGATGGGTAACCCTATGTTTACTTGTTTGAAGAACTGCTAGACTGATTTTCACAGTGGCTGCACCATTTTACATTCCCACCAGCAATGCATGAGGGTTCCAATTTGTCCACATCGTCACTAACACTTGCTGTTATCTGTCTTTTTGATCCTTGCCATCCTAGAGTGTGTGAAGTGGTATTTCACTGTGGTTTTGAATTACATTTCCCTGATAACAAATGATGTTGAACATCTTTTCATGTATTATTGGCTACTTGGAGGAGTGGCTGTTCAGATCCTTTGCTCATTTTTTAATTGAGTTCCTCTCCTTTTATTATTGAGTTGTATATATATTCCAGGTACAAATCCCTTAGATATATGTTTTCCAAATGTTTTCTCCGATTCTGTGGGTTACCTTTTTATTTTATGGATGCATCCTTTGCAGCACAAAACTTTTTAATTTTGAAGAAGTCCCATTTATGTATTTTTTCTTTTGTTGCTCATGATTTTTGTCTCATATCTTAGAATTCTTTGCCAAATCCAAGGCCGTGAAGGTTTATCTCCTATGTTTTCTTCTAAAGGTTTTATAGTTTCAGCTCCTGCATTTAGGTCTTTCATCCATTTAGGGCATGTTATTGTTCCTGAGTTCTAAGGGAGTCCCTAAGGCTTTGTAAATAACAGATACTATATTTTTCCTTTCAACACTGATGCAATGAAGAAGTTGCTGATTCCTCAGATATTGGTGTTCAGTTAGGACCTCAAGAAGAAACAAATGATACTGCATGACAGTATTCATCACATAAGATTATTTTCTTTTCATCTTATGGCAGAAAGTGTGGGTGATGGGGATAGAGAATATCAACTACTTTGAAATCAACAGCAGTTTATCTACCATCTATCTATCTCTCTATCTTTCATGCTGTTATTTGTATTTATATTTAAATACACTAGCCACCACTTGACTACTGAATTCAGCATAATGGAGGTATATGATATGGTGAAGAACTACAATTACATTTTCTCTAATGTAAAGTTCCAGATATAAGAACATTTTAAAATTTTATTATGAGGTTTTATTTATTATTTTTCAAACAAATTAGAGTTTGATAAATTATTTAGAAAGAACTGGATAACCAGTATAGCACAGTATGCACCTAAGGTAAATTTGATTCAAATAAATACAGTATTTTTTTGACAAATGACTTCTGCCTGCATGATTTATCAATTTAATGTGAAACAGCTCTACAGTAGCTAGGTACTAGTCCTGTTTCACAATTTTTTGGACTTTGCACTGTAGGCTGAGAGACGTATGGAGAGGAGTACATTTCATTTCCAAGGGGAGATTAAGAAAAAAACACATTTGTTTTAAGTTGACAGTATATGACTCAAAAACTTGAACTAAAAAACACAAAAGGTGATAAAGACAAAAATTTTACCTGAACTTACAGTCGTGGAAATTAACTCTGTCCCGTGAAGAACTAAAAGGAATATTTTTAGAGTTAATGGTGATTACCAAGCTATAAACCACAAAATGACTTCTCATATCATAAACTCATTCCCATGGGGCCAGAGTCAGCTTGGAGTTTAAGGGCATCTCCACAGATTAAATGCTTTAGGTGGGGTTTGGAAAGTAGAAAATATTATAGCTAAAAACTATACTAGATATAGGTGGTAAGAGAAAGAGAGGGGTCAAGGGTGACATCTGGGTTTCTAGATTGTGGTGCCACTCCTCAAGATGTGGAAGAGAATATGTGCCATGGGCTGAATATTTGTGTCCCCCCAAAATTCATATGTTGAAAATCTAATCACCAATGTCATGATATTAGGAAGTAGGGTCCTTTGGAGGTGATTAGATTATGAGAATGGAGACCTCATGAATGGGATTAATACCCACATAAATGAGGCCTAAGAGAACTGCTTTCCTCCCTCCACCATGTAAGGAAAAAGCAAGAAGTTGCCCTCTATAAATCAGGAAGTGAGCCCTCACCAGACACCAACTCTGCTAGCACCTTGATCTTGGAGTTCCCAGCCTCCAGAACTATCACTTTTATGGAGTAAGGCAAAACCTGGAAGCAACAGGAAACATGAGGCTGAAGAGCTAGTAAAAGATGCCCTACTCCACAAGGAGTACTGGAAGGGGTGGAAGAGGCAGAAATGGGGAGGTGGCAAGGTGGGGTGAAGCGAGTGTGGACTCTGAGTCAGACAGACCAGAGGTTGAGTCCTGCTCCACTGTTTGCTAGCTCTGTGGCCTGGGGCAAGTTATGATTTGGTACTTATTTCCTTCATTTGTAAATGTGGCATACCAGTACTACCTTGGAGAAGGTTTCCAAAGATTAGGAAAAAATACACATAAATGTACTAAACACAGTGCCTGGTACACAGTACATACTCAAAAGCAAAATCCATGGACCAAATTTGTAGGTTGCATTAAAAACCACTTAAATTCCAGTGTCACATAGACATAGCACTGAGCCAGGACCATGGGACACACATACCCCTGCCTAAGCTGGTAGGACCACACCAGCATCTGACCATCACATATAGTCTCCTCGGGTAGGGCCCAGGCCCTTTCCATATCCTATCTGGAGCTTGGCATATTGTGGGAGTTCACAGGTCTGTCCCTTTGCTCATAGCAGACAAAAGCTCCAGGTCATCAAGGACTGAGTCTGTTTTGTTCACCACTTTGTGCTCGGCACCAAGCACAGAGCCTAAAACATGGTCCATGGTTCAATATTCGTGGAATGAATGTTCACAGCTAACTACGTGGACCCTGGAAGCAGATACATTTGGGGCCTTTAAGATGGAAATATGGTAAGGCTTTTCTCCATCAAAGCACCAAATATGTTCTTAGGCATTGTTCAAGGTGTTTCAGAGTTTAATTAATGTGCAAAAAAACATCCAATCACTGAGCTAGAATGATGAAGAACCCAAAGAAAAATTCTGAAGCTTAGTCCTTTCATATCTTATGACAAATGTAACTGAAGAGATGCTTTTGAAAATAGTCTAGACTCTACAGCAGTACTAGGGTAAAAAATTATCCTAGAAAAATAATTTCCCATATATGGGCACCCATCAATTTTCTACCAGAAAGAAAAAAGGTATATAAGATACTCCATAATATCTGCTATTAAACTACTGTAGTCTAATATCCAACCAAAGACATGCATCAGACACAGGAGATGGCTCCTCCTATACTTTATTTCAGCAAGACATTGACCTGGCTAATGCTTCGCACATGTGATCTAGGAGAGAACAGATTATAGCCTAGGTGATAGTTGCCTACAGCTTGAGAGAAGATAAAATCTGCAGTTGAACATTGCAGGTAGCTTTCCTAATGAAAGAGCTCATTATTTAATTTTAACTTTTAATATGATTTACAGAATCAAAACATATTTGTGAAAGCCAGCTGGCATTTTTATGCCTTTGATTTTAGCAAATTATTTTCTATAGTGTAAAGTTTTTTTTTTTTTTACTATTTGCTTATTATTTTTAGCCAGTAATATATCCAGTTTTGCTTTTTCACATCTTTGTTTGAAGAAAGAAAATTAGAGTTCTTTCAAAAATCATTTTCACAGGAGAAATGATTGCCTAAAGCAATCAGGAGGCAGCAGCGTCAATTAATGAAGCTTGGGAAGGGACTTGGCTTCTGTCACGGACTGGCTTGGTGACCGGCAGTGTGAGTCACCCGGGTCCACGGCTCCATCTAAAGTGTCTTCCCATAGTTCTGGCTGGGAGTTCTCAGGGGGACGATAGCTATGACATTTTCACTGGTCTCTCAAATGCTTCCCCAATTCATCCCTTTCAAACTACTCTCCATACAACAGTCAAAGTGAACTTTAAAAACACCCCCCAGCTCAAAATTCCCCAGTGGCTTGTGGCTTTCCTTGATTCAGAATGAAACCAGAACTTCATGCCACATCCTACATGCACCTCATGATCTGGCTACTGGATCTCTGACAAAGGTAACTTTGGAAAGATTTGCGGGAGGACAACTGAAGGCAAGTGAACTTGGTGTCTGTCTGTACCGCCATGGTCTGAGAGGTTTCCCTGGAAAGTGAGCAACAGGTCTGCAAGCACTACCTCTCCTTCCTCTTTGACCATCTGTGCTCCTTATACATATCCATGATAAGCCTAATTATTCTTTCTTCCACTTCCTCCTCCTCCTCCTTTTCCTCCCAGATAGATTTGTCCCTGACAACTCAATTAGAAGCAAGGACTCTGGGGCTGAAATGATAAGAGACCCTGCTACAGAAAAAGCATAATTTTCACTCTGATGATCCTTACATTTAGGACTTTTACATCTTTTATCTCAGACCAAAAATTACCAGTCTGGGCAAAAAATTTTAAACCACCTTGCCCTACAGAGGCATATCAGATGTAAGCAAAAGAAAGCTCTTTATTGACCTAAGTAACAGCCACGATGTGGAGGGAGCAGTTGAGGAGCCCAGCACCACAGGCAGAATCAGCTTAGCCTGTCCCACCTGGCCTGCTTGAGGCCAGGCCCTCACGTGCTCCTGTAACAAGTTTTTTTATTTGGAAGTGGCTATGTTTGCTGCTTAGCCACACATGTTTTGGTGGGTCTGGTGATTAGGGTGGGGCTGGCCACCAAATTTCAGGAGAAATTTGAAAACTTGAAGTCGTAAATGTCAAAGACCATCACAAACTCTGACCACTTTGATCCCTGGAGGGAGATTGTTTGGACACACCCTCAGTTGGCCCCTCCTGGTCCCTGCCTCCTCTTGAAGGTGGGTATGGCTTATGACTTGTATCTAACTAATGGAATATAGCAAAGGTGATGGGATGTTACTCCTATGATTATGATAAGTTATATAACTCCATCTTTGTAAGCAGATCCATTCTCTCTCTCCCTCCTTCTCTCTCTACCTATTTCTGGCTTTCAAGAAGCAAACTCACATGAATCCCACAGCCTGAGGAAATGAATTCTATCAACAACTTGAAGAATCTTGGAAGTAAGATCCTTCCCTAGTCAAGGTTCTTCAGATCTTGGCTAGGATCCCTCAGATGTCTGCAGTCAGCTTTGGCTCCTCTTCCAGGGTACCTTAATTCTTCTCCATGTGGTATCTCATCCTTGTTAGGTAGGGATCAAATCTGCAGGTGGTGGGTGTAAGTCAGGAGGATGGTTCCTAGGGGTGGAGAAGCCGGGGACCAGTCAGGGGAAGGGACTGAAGGAAAATGCAGAACACCTGATAATCATTTGGTACCATCCCACACCCCCTGTAAGTCTGCCTGTGGACCAGGCCAATAAAAGGAAACCACCTGGGAGTCCTCAATGCCTTTCTCCACTCATGGAGACTGACCTGCTCCTCTCTCTGGAACATATTTTCACTTTGGATAGCTTCCTTTTCTTCTTTCACTTTGTGTAGTTTCTTTCTTTTCTGTAATAAACTGTTTGGGATTGCTTCGTATTTGTGATTACTCTGTCTTTGGCTCAACTCGGTACCAGCACTCACTCTTGACACTGGGAATCGAGGACTGTGGAATATCAAGATAGACCTAACATCCTCCAGGATGAGAGTCTGGGCTTATTCTTACGGGAGAGTAAGGAAGAGAACAGAAGGGACACGGCTTCTTCAGGCTTGGACTTAAATCTGGCACAATGTTATTTATGCCACATTCTACTGGCTAAGGCAGTCACAAGTCCATCCCAGATTTAAGGGAAGGGGAAATAGACCCAATTTCTTCAAGGGAGATGCTGAAAGGTCACATTGAAGAGAGAGAAAAGAATGTTAGACTACTCGAGTCATTTTCTTGCAATCAATTTCCTGCATCATTATTATTTCTATTGTTATGACTCTTCCTTAAACTCATATTGATTGAAAGTCATCTACGACCAAGTGTTCTGAGTATTGGAGAAAAGAAATCAGTAAATTGTCACTATTCTTGCCCTTGAAGGGCTTGCAGTCTATTAGTAATAATAATTGCTGATATTTAATGAATAATTACACACTGTCAGACACTATTCTAAGTGCTTTACATGTGTCAACTTATTTAATACAATAACATTATATCACCTCCACTTTATGGTTAATAAAACTGACACAGGGAGAGGTTAAATTACATGCCTAAGGTCACAAAGCTATAGATAGCAGCTGGGTTTAATCTCAGTCAACTAACTCAACTGGTTATGTACTTACCCACTACATTATACTGCTTACTGAACTCGAAGAATTGATAGAACCAGGAACTGAATGTAATGCGATTTAATAAAAGAGGTAATTCTGAGACAAAGTTTGACATAAAAGTGGAAGTTTACTAGGCACAGTACAGTAGATACCCATGATATTTGCCAATTAATCAATTGAATTATTGATTAATTAATTAATGAAGCTACCTTCAGCAAGCATGGGGCTTACTTTTTAAGTGCTCTGAGTTAGTTATTACTATTGGTAATAAGATGCATAAATTTAACTCAAACTGAATTCAGGAACAAAAAGATGGGAGTTATTTATTAGCTCCCAGTCATGGCAAGATCCACAGACTATAACAATGTGATGGACAAAAGCTCTTGGTCTCTGCTTTGTATTCTTCTGTGATGGCTTTATTCCTAGTCAGGTTCTTCCCTCATTTGTGAACAACTGACCACTAGGTACCACAGGGACTCAGTAGAGAGAACGCTGTGGCCAAAGCAACACTAGGCAATCCCCACATC
The DNA here is from genome assembly GCA_023783475.1 of Daubentonia madagascariensis. Lineage (NCBI taxonomy): Eukaryota > Metazoa > Chordata > Mammalia > Primates > Daubentoniidae > Daubentonia > Daubentonia madagascariensis. The sequence continues at coordinate 16,903,152 of JAKFHU010002573.1, read as the reverse complement.
ATTTCCTCTTCCTGGACACCCAGGAAGACTGCGTTTCCCAGCCTTTCTTGCAGTTGGGTTGAGGCCAAATGGCTGAGTTCTGACCAAGAAAAGATGAGTAGGAGAGATTAAAGCCACTGGCTGGCACCTTCTCTCTCTCTGTCTTTCCTTTGTCATCATGCATCAGAGGCCCCATGGTTTAGATGGAGAAGCTATAACATAGTGGAGAGCTGCCAAACCTGAATTAGAAATTTCATGAACCAAAAAATAAAATTTTATTATCTTAAACCACTGAGATGTCAGATTTTCTTTGTTCCTGCAGCATGGCCTAGGCTATCCAGATTAATAGGAACATTACTGTCCCAATTTGCCAAGAGCCATCTCTCAGTCTACTGATTCGACTCTTGTACCCATCTTTGGAATAGCTACAGCAAAGCTAATCAAATGGGAAGAAGAATCATTTCCCATATGGTCTGAGGTGGGAAAAAACAAAAATTGCCCTACATTTTTCCAAGGCCATTACTGATCTTTGAGAGATGTATTACTGTATATCATTCCCAATTTCCCAGGTCATTGACTGAACACATGCTCACAAGTCTACCAAAAGCTGCAAGGATAATCATTCTGAAAATAGGAATTTGGTCACTTTTGCCAGCACACATTCATTGGAGATTTTTTAGTCCAGTAACCAAATATTTTATCAGTCTGAAACATTTCCTTTTATTCACACCCATTTCATGTCTGGGAATTTATGCTACTCAATGTAGTATGTTTGTTCAAATATAGAAGGGCTTTATGTAAAGTCCTTATTTTTCACTAACACTGTAATCTGGCTTTGTTTTTATTAAATATTAATACATTTATCTTGGGGAAAAATTAATTTTTTTCTTTGTAAATCCTGCAGAATTGAAAAGTTAAACTCCAGAGATTATGATTAGCATCGTACTTGGTCAGTCTCATCTACATTAATCCCATCCTGGGACCAATTTTTATTATAGAAAATCTTTCTTGCACTGAGGAAGTAGGGCAGGTACTGTTAGCATACTGAGATCATAGGAAAACCTATTCCATTCTCCATAGTAGAGTTTGTATGGTGCAAACAGAGACATCTTTAATGACATAAGTTTTCTCTACTTACGAATTTCAGATCTCTCTGGAATGTTCTATTTCCATAATTGGACAAAATTCAAAGGCAGCCCTTATCAAGATTATTGTTCTTCTTGGCAATTACATATTCTTACACTTAAAATGTAAAGGTATGGGCATTTTACTAGTGCCATAAAGAATTTAAAAAATATGTTAGACACAAAAAAGCAGATTTTTGTGCAGAATTAAATGCCCAGATTAGTAATATAGGCAATGAGCTAGTATTTAAATAGAAAATTTAAAACCCACAGGAATTTAAAAAAATATAATGGATACTTGTACACCTCTCAAGTAGTTTCACTACTCTTAACACCTATATCACTATGTCACTATATCAGCTATGTCACTATAGCTGTCTGTCACAGACATACACATGCATATACATATGCACATATATAAACATATACTTCCCTTTTTTCACAAATCTTCTGACAGTAGCATGAAGACATCTTGACATTTCTCTATTAAATACTTCACTATGCATAACCCAAGAACAAGAAAAATATTTTTTTTCCTAAACAGGCTCATTGCCATTGCCATACCTGGGAAAATCAACATTAACTCAGTAACATCATCCAGCATGCAGTCCATACACAAATTTTCAGTACTACCCCCAAAATATCCTTTATAGTTTTACTTATTTTTAAAATAAGTGTCCTTTTAAGATATGTACATAGCATTTGCTGTTGAGCCCCTTTAGTCTCCCACAGCCTAGAACTTTCCTGTCACCTCCCTCTTTTCTTCATGATACTACATCCTTTGACAATTCCTGGCCAGGTGTCCCTCTTTTCTTCATGATACTACATCCTTTGACAATTCCTGGCCAGGTGTCCTGAAGAAGGTTCTACCTTCTGAATTTATCTGACTGATTTATCTAGATCTTGCTTATCTAGATCTTGGTTAAATTCGGACTGCACATTTCTGGCAAGAATCTCACAAAGGTGATGTGTGTCTCCTACTGCTCATATCAGAAGACACAGGACAATGGAAGCTTGACCATTTGGTTAAGATGGTGACTGTCAGATTGTGCCATTTTACAATTTTCCCTTTGGAATTAGTCAGTAATCTGTTGGGTGATACTTTAAGATAATGTGAATTTGTTGTCCCATGCCTTTCCATCCAGTGGTTTTTATAATTATTGTTGATTCTTGTTTGAATCATTATTATAATGGGGGTTACAAACGTTGATTTTCTAATTCCTTTATTCCTACTATTTTGCTATTGAACATTCTATAAAAAAGAGTTTTTCCTTTGTTTTATCTTTTCTTTCTATGCTTTGTATATTTATATAGCATTTATTTTAAACATCACCATAGACTCATGGATTATTTAAATCTAGTTGTTCCTATACATTATGATTTTATTTTTCTTGCTCAAATTATTTCAAATTGGGCCGTAGGCAACTCTTCAAGCAAATTCTGCATTTATTTCACATAAAAACATTAATATTTGAGCACTTAATTGCTTTTTGGTCCAACAAAAATTTCCTTGCTTAAATTACCCTCCCTGCTCCAGCCATGGAATCAGCCATATTGCCAAAGAGATTGTTTAAAGACAAAACAAAACAATAGTTTTATTTAGATATAACTCCTGTAGCATATAATTTGCTAATTTAAAGTATACAATTCATTTATTTCAGTATGTTCACAGGTTATGCAACCATTGCCATAACCTAATTTTTGAATATTTTTGTCCTCTCAAAAAGAACCCTGTAGCCATCAGCAATACTTCCCATTATCCCCCAATTTTTGCCTTCTATCCCTCAGCTCTAGGCAACCACTAATCTACTTTCTGGCTGTATAGATTTATCCCATTATGGACATTTCATATAAATGGATTGATACAATATGTGATCTTTCATGACTGGCTTCTTTCACTTTACTGTAATGTTTTCAATGTTCATTTATATTATATCATGTATCAGAACTTCATCTTTTCTTATTGTCAAATAATATCCACTGTATGTACATACCACATTTTGTTTACCCATTCATTAGTTTATTGACATTTTGTTCTCTTAATATGGTACATAAAATAAATTTATTTTCCAATGTTAAACCAACCTTGCTCTGTTGTTATGTGTGTATATATTTTTATTGTTGTATCTTCCTGATGGCCTTTTTATAATTTGAAATGTCCCTCTTTAACTCTGGTAACACTTTTTTGTTTTTAAGTCTATTTTTTCTGATATTAGTATAGTGATACAAACTCTTTTATGGTTGTTGTTTATATGATATTATCTATTTATATATTTTTACTTTCATCCTGTTTGTTTTTTGAATCTAAAGTGTGGCTCCTGTAGACAGCATGTAGTTGGATCTTATTATTTTTAATACAATCTGATAATTTCTGCCTTTTGATTGTGTTGTTTAATCCATTCACATTAAATGTTGTTATTGAAATGGTTGGATTTACACTTGCCATTTAGCTTTTTCTTTTCTATGTGTCTCATTTCTTTTTTATTCCTCTATATCTCCTTTATTTCTTTCTGTTTTACTAGGTGGATATTTTTGTTTAGTGGATATATTAAATGTAACATTGTCATTTCTTAAAATTTTTAATTATATAACTTTTGGTTATTTTCTTAGTGGTTGCTCAAGGGCTTAATATCTATCTATCTATCTATCTAACTTATAAAAGTCTACTTCGGGTTACTACAAATGGAACCATACAATGTGTGATCTTTTGTGACTGGCTCCTTTTACTGAGCATAATGTCTTCAAAATTTGACCATATTGCAGCATGTATCAGTACATCATTCCTTTTAGACCCAAGTGAGGTTAATACTTAGTTCCCATGAACTATAGGAACTTGATTCCTATATAGCTCCATTCTCTCTTCTCTTTTTGTGGCATTATTATTATACATATTGTGTCTATATATGTTAAAAACCCAAGAATAGATTGTTATAATTGTTACTGTATATTATTTTATATTTTTAAAGAAACTGACAGAAGATAACAAGTATATATCTATAGACATTGTAACATCAACCTTATTTACCTGTCTGCTTGTTTTAACTTCTTTCTGTGAATTTGTGTCACTATCTGGTGTCATACGCTTATTCCACATTTGTTCCTATCCACCCCTTTTGTGCTGTGATTGTCAAATATATTACATTTCTAGATGTTATGGGCCCAGCAATATTACTATATATATAGTTTTATAAGTGGAATGCATTTTCCACTCCTTGATATTGGGCTTAGCCATGTCCTTGCTTTGGCCAATTGGAAGTTAGCAGGAGTACCTTAAGCAGTAGCTTCACGTGCTTGCACAGTTGGGCTTCCCCTTGTACATGTCTTTCATCACTATGAAAAGAGCTTCCCTGATAGCTGCTGTGTCTTCAGTTTGGCCCCCAAATGAACACTGTGCCTAAGGCCAGCCTTTCCTTGGTTTGGACCAGGTATTTGTTGGGACCACCCTCTGAGGAGGCATAAACAATGGAGAGAAGAAGTTCTGAATGGATTATTGGGTTAGGAAACCCTTATACCTCTTCTCTTTCTCTCTCTTTCTTTCTCTCTCTCTCTCTCTCTCTCTCTCACTCACTTTTTTAGAGACAGGGTCACCAGGCTGGAGTCACCCAGGCTGGAGTGCAGTGGCGTGATCATAGCTCACTGTAACCTTGAACTCTTGGGCTCAAGTGATCCTTCTGCCTCGGATTACAGGCGTGAGCTACTGCACCTGGCCCTGTTCCTCCTTCTAGTAGAAAATCAGTAATAACACATTTTGGCCATTGCAAACCAATGCTTGAGGTTCTCTTCTCCCATTTTAACTCTTTCAACCTCTGCAATGGAGACAGTGACATCTAGTACTAGAGTATCACTCTCATCTTCCAGCTACCCCCACATGTCCCCACGTGTGTGCTGGCTTACAGAAAGCTTTCCCTGGGGGTCACTGGAAACCACGGATGAGCACTTAAGGAATCCCAGTTTTTGCTCTGTGACTTCCCTTCACTGAGCTCCTTCCACCCATGCATACCCACACAATGTGCACTGCTTAAACTTCAGCCCAGCCAGCATGTCCCTTTCTCTGCTATCTGGTGATTTCCTTCACTTCATCACTTAAATATTCCAGCAAATGTCCCTGTTGCACGATTATCTCCACATCACCAAGTCTCAAGTCTGACTTTTCTCTTGATAGAGGGAGAGAAATACCATATTATGAGAAAGCACAAGTCCCCTTGCTTTTTAACCAGCATGCAAAGTCTTCCTTTTATGCCTAGATTTTCCCATTTGACTTAAAAAAAAATTCAGGCTCATAATGGATAAATTTATGTTTAGAAGAAATGTCTAGCTCTCCTTCAAACATTTTAATTACTAGCTCTCTCTTTTCATTCTCATTGCTCTTACTGTTAGCAGAAGAAACCTCTGCCTTCCGTCAGAGTCAGCTTCTTATAAAGGAAAAATTTATTTTGCTTCTTAAGATCCCAACTCCATGAATGCTGCATTTTTACAACATTGTTCATCTAAACATACCAGCTCATGATATTTTAAAATTCCCACTTCTTCTCTCAGAGCTGCTTAAGCCCCGCTAGAATAAACTGAGGTTGGCCCCAGGCAAACTTAACCCTCCTTTTGACAGTGGGATATAAATTCCTAAGAGAAGGCACCGATTTATACATATACTTAAGAACTAGAAGTTGGGGTGAAGCTAATGGGTGATGGGGCTCGGAAGAGCAATGAACTTATTATCTATAGGTCCTTTCATTGCTAACTCTCAGTAGTTATCTGTTTCTATGTGGTAATTTGAGAGAACAGTGAATGATAGTGTGTCTGGATTGTCCTATTATCTGAAACAATTAAACAGATTACTATCCTAATATTGTAATTACAGTTACATTTCTGGAGATAATTGTGAAGAGGAATTCTGACTTACAACTGTACTAACAGTGTTTACTGACTGTGGATGGTAGCCTCTGTCTAGTGCCTTAAAATGTAGTATAGTTCTTTCATTCTGATTACTACCTATGTGACTTTTGGCAAGTCACTTACCCTCATTAAAAAACAGTTTCCTCATCTGTAGAGATAGGATAATAATATAATTCAATTATCATAAGGACTAATTAAGCCTGGCATATATAAGAACTCAATAAATGTTAGCTAATTATTATTTTTATAATCAATATATAAATAGTTATTGGATGCCCATTTCATGTCTAACACACTAGGCTAAACTCATTGGTGATTGTCAAAGAAGCAAGAGACATGATTCCAGCTTTCAAGGTGTTAAACTGTCTGTGAAGAGAACAAGATGAGACCAGGTATATTAAATCCCAGAACTCTCCACAGGTGCTTTAGGAGTTGAGAGAAGAAATTGATCACAGTGAGTTAGAGTAGATAAAGTAGAGGATGAAGACCTGTATCGGCCTCCCATGAAGCATAAGGTTCTCAAACTTTTAATCTTTCTCATAAATTTACAGAAGCAATTTATATACAGTAGAGATGATAGAGCTGCCAAGACAAAAGAGAAGAAAAAATTTAACAGGAATTGGTGATATTCCCAGTGCTTCGCTGACAGTACAGCTTAGGATCTTTGCTACACAGGCTCAGTTCTTCCCAACTTTGCTATGAAATTTATAGGCAACACTAGATTTTAAAATAATATAAGTGGATGCTTTGTGGTGAAAGCCTTAAGGAAAGCTTCTCATAATAAGTATTGAAAAGGAAATCCATTGTAATTCCATCAGAGCTTTTTTAATGTTCTAAGCATATTATATGTACATTAGATTGTAAGCTATCAATAGGAGATTTCGAGAATGATTTTTCTTAGCAGAAGGAAAAGAGACAGGAGTGTATTTGTAATTCTGGAAACATGCACCCTATAGTATTCAATTTCAAAATATGCATGCTTTTATACCATAAGATAAGTGAAATGTAGGCATAATCATCTATTTCTTATTAATAATAACTATTTTCATAAGAAAGATAAATGGAGAAACTTTTTGTAAAATTTCATTTCAGAATATTATGGGGGTACAACACTTTGGTTATATATATAGCTCATGCACTGCCCATGTCAGTCCTGCAATTGTGGATATCCCCCAAACTGTGCACCCTGCACCCATTCAGTGAGAGTTATCCCATCCCCTCCACCCCCCTCCCACCTGCCTGATGCCTGATTAATATTATTTCCATGTGTGACGTAAGTATTAATCAGTTAGTACCAATTTGATGGTGAATACCAGTGGTGCTTGTTTTTCCATTCCTGTGACACTTCGCTTCGAAGAATGGGCTCTAGCTCCAACCGGGATAATACCAGATGTGTTAATTCACCATTTTTTTTTATTAATGAGTAATACTCCATAGTATATATATACCACATTTTATTAATCCACTCGTGTATTGATAGGCACCTGGGCTGTTTCCACATCTTTGCAATTGTGAATTGTGCTGCTATAAACATTCGTGTGCAGATGTCCTTACTACAGAATGTCTTTTTTTCCTTTGGGTAAATATGCAGTAGTGGGATTGCTGGATCAAATGGTAGTTCTACTTTTAGTTCTTTGAGGTATCTCCGTATTACTTTCCATAGAGGTTGTACTAATTTGCAGTCCCACCAGCAGTGTATGAGTGTTCCTACCTGTCCACATCCCCACCAACATTTGTTGTTTTGGGACTTTTTGATATGAGCCAATCTCACTGGAGTTAAGTGATATCTCATTGTAGTTTTGATTTGCATGTCCTTGATGATTAGAGAAGTTGAGCAATTTTTTATATGTTTGCTGGCCATTATTCTGTCTTCTTTTGACAAGTTTCTGTTCATGTCCTTTGCCCATTTTTTAATGGGGTTGTTTGATCTTTTCTTGTTGATTTTCCTAAGTTCTGTATAGATTCTGGTTATCAGCCCTTTATCGGATGCGTAGCATGCAAATATTTTCTCCCATTCTGTAGGTTGTCTGTTCATTCTAGTGATAGTTTCCTTGGCTATGCAGAAGCTTTTTAATTTGATCAGGTCCCATGTATTTATTTTTGTTGCTGCTGTAATTGCTTTGGGGGTCTTCTTCATAAATTCTTTGCCTAAGCCAATGTCCATAAGAGTTTTTCCAATGTTTTCTTTGAGAATTCTTATGGTTTCATGTCTTAGGTTTAAATCTTTTATCCACCATGAATTAATTTTTGTGAGAGGTGAGAGGTGTGGATCTAGTTTCAGTCTTCTACATGTAGCCATCCAGTTTTCCCAGCACCATTTATTGAATAGGGAATCTTTTCCCCCGTGTATGTTTTTCTGGAATTTGTCAAAGATCAGATGACAGTCTGAGGATGGTTTTATATTTGGGTTCTCAGTCCTGGTCCATTGGTCTACGTCTCTGTTCTTGTGCCAGTACCATGCTGTTTTGGTTACTATAACCTTGTAGTATAGTTTGAAGTCTGGTAGATTGATGCCTCCCAGTTTATTCTTTTTGTTTAAGATTGCTTTGGCTAGACAGGGTCTTCTCTGGTTCCACACGAAGCATAGAATTATTTTTTCTAGGTCAGCAAAAAATGATGTTGGTATTTTGATAAGGACTGCATTGATTCTGTAAATCACTTTAGGTAGCAAAGACATTTTTACAATGTTGATTCTGCCTATCCAAGAGTATGGTAGGGTTTTCCATCTATTTACTTCCTCTGCAATTTCTTTTCTCAGTGTTTCATAATTCTCTCTCTATAGATCTTTCACCTCTTTAGTTAGATATGTTCCTAAATATTTGATTTTCTTTGGTGCTATTATGAAACGTATTGCATCTTTAATTTCTTTCTCAGCTTGACTGTTATTGGCACATATGAAGCCTATTGATTTGTGTGGATTGATTTTGTATCCTAAGACTTTGCTGAATTCATTTATCAATTCCAGTAATCTCTTGGTTGAATCTTTGGGGTTTTCTAGATATAATATCATATCATCTGCGAAGAATGAAAGTTTGACCCCTTCTGCCCCCATTTGGATGCCCCTGATTCCTCTGTCTTGTCTAATTGCTCTGGCAAGGACTTCCAGCACTATGTTGAATAGAAATGGAGATAGTGAGCAACCTTGTCTGGTTCCAGTTTTAAGGGAGAATGCTTTCAATTTTTCCCTATTCAGTATGATATTGGCTGTGGGTTTATTGTATATGGCTTTAATAGTTTTGAGGTATGAGCCATCTATGCCTATATTGTTAAGAGTTCTTATCATAAAAGGGTGCTGGAAATGGAGAAACTTATCTGGAGGCTATAGCTTTAAATAGCTGATTAAAACCAGTTATGAAATGACTTTGGAGTCTGGATGCAGTTGAAGCTGATTTGGCTAGGCTTTTTCTATCACAATAAAATTTTAGAAGTGAATGCAAAAAATAATAAGCCCTATTTCAGATAAGTCACCTGATCCAGACCTAGAGACAATGTAGACTTGTTCCCTAAAATAATGTCTATAAGACTTTGTACAGATCAGTCTGAAATCAATACTCAAGAAAATGCACAGATCTGCCCATCTTAGTGTTACCTTGAAAACCTATTTCATAACGGTAGTAATGACTAGTCTTCCAGACCATTAATCTTCCATTAAGATGGAAAAGAAATTAGTATTTTGAGACTATCATACATGGAGGAGAGTTAGCTTTGGAGTATTGACATATCTGCATGGAGAAAATAAAACTTGACTCCTATCTCACTCAATACACAAAATTTAATTTGAGATGGATCATTTACTTAAGCATTAGTGTTAAAACCACAAGATGTCTAAAACATTAGTCAAATATTTTCATGACTTTTGGACAGGAAAAGATTTCTTAGAATACAAAAAGCATTAACAAAGGAAGAAAACAAATAATAATCAAAATAAAAAATTTCTGGTCATGAAAAGATGAAAGGGCACATTGGATGAGAATATTTGCAAAACATATATCTGACAAAGAACTGGTTTCACAAAAATACCTAGAAAGACTTTTACCTGTGGAGTGCCATGGTCATGTTTTCATTTTGATGTATCACTGTGGTAGCTGTGTTGGATGGATTTTAAGAAAGTAGGATTGGAAATAGGAGAAGAGTAGGATACTGTAATAGTCATCTGGGTAAGAGGTGATGAGGGCCTAGTATATAAGAAGCAGTTTCATAGGGAAAATTCTCTGAAGTCTTTGAATGTAGTGTGGACCAGGAGAAAATCCAATATATGTTTTTAGTTTCTTCTTATAAACGAAAAACTGGTATAGACTGGTGTTTGAGATGCTAGAGTAAGATCTGCACAAACAGATGAGAGAAGAGAAAGCTTTATTTCTGCTACAGCAAAAGAGACCATCCAAAAATTTGACTACCTTAGATTTCCGGCAGTTAGCAAAGATTTTTATTCATTAAAGACCGTAGGGAAGGGAAATATGAGGAAAAGGAATGAGAAACAGGAAATATGATATAAGGGCAAAGAAGATATTCCACTAAGTCATTTTCGGTTTTTGAAAAGTTGATCTAAAGTCTAGAAAAATGCGTTCGAGAGATTAATCATTCTGAGTCTTCAAAAGATGGTGTAAAGTTAAGTAAGTCCTGGAAAAGGACACTGCAGTTCAGAATTTATCAAGAAAACTGTCAGTTTAGGTCAGTCAATGAAAAATACATTCTCTTGTGTCTTTGTTACATGAGGGTTGCAAAAAGGTCCTTACTCTTTACACTCTGATAAATTTTAGTTTTTGCCCATTATTTCTTCCATGTTTTTCTATAGCAATGTTTTTCTTCTTTCCTTGCGAGGCTCAAATGACAAGAATATTAGAGCTTTTTGATATTGTTCTACAGCTTCTCAAGGCTCTGCTCATTTTTTTGGTCTTTTTTTCTCTCTGTATTTCAGATTGGATGATTTCTATTGTTCTGTCTTAAAGTTTAATAACTCATTCCGCTTTCATCTTCATTATTCAGTTGAGCCCATCCAGTGAATTCTTTTATGTCAGATATTATAGTTTTTGATTTTAAAATTCAAATTTGATTCTTTTTTACAGTTTCTATTTCTCTGCAGAGAATTTATATATGTTTCCATTAATTTTAAGCATTTAGCCTATATTCCTAGAGCTGGTTATAATAGCTGCTTTGAAGTCTTTGATAATTTCAACATCTGGAATATTTTGCATTGGCATCTGTTAATTGTCTTTTCTCTTGAGAACTGGGTACTTTTTGGGGTTCTTTTTATTTGAAGTAATTTTGGATTCTATTTTGGGTGTTTTGAATATTATATTGTGAGACTCTTGGTCTTGTCAAAATCCTCTGGAGAACATTGCTTTTTTATATATATGTATAAGGAAATCAACCCAGTAATGTTCAATTCATGAGTTTTGTTTAACTTTCTGTACATGAGGACTCCAAAGTCCGTTCAGTTTTCAAAGCCTTTGCAGTGCTGCTGGGGGTCTGTCCCACGCATGTGCAACTTGGTGATGAGCCTGGGACTTATGTTGGTTTGTAACAGAATTAGGGGAGAGACTCTTTTCCAGGTCTCTCCTCTGGAATTGCCCCCATCTTCTCCTACTCCCAGTGTTCCATTTTCTACTCATCTGACAGGAAAGACCAGATTCTTTTGGAGTTTTATCTACATTCGTTTCTGCACAGTTCCACGTGGCTGGCACCACTCTTGGGATAAAGCAGTGAGAGAAAACTAATGGGATTTCCCTACACTCTGTGGACCACAGGGTCCTCTTTCCCCAATTCCTCTGGACAGAGAGAGACAGGCTGTCTGTTGGGGTTTTCGATGACTGTTCTGTTGCCACCACGACTGCTGTGGTTAAGGCTGCCTTTGAATCAGGGTTGGGAGAAAAAAAAGAAAAACAGAACAAAATGAAAACAGTAATTCCCTCCATACTCTCAGACTCCATAGGGGCTTGTTTTCGTGCTGTTCGGCCGGAGAAAGACAAGGTTACAGAATTGATCAGGTATCTCACTACACAGTTATATGCTAGGGGTTGCTCTTAGGTCAAACCAGGGGGTAAAAGGGGGAAAAAAGCGAGAAACTCACCCCACACAGGTCATTTTTAAGTGGTTCCTTTCCAGTCTCGGGATGTTATTCCAGAGTTCTTAGGTAGTTGCTTTTTATATTTTCCCAGAGTTTTTAGTTGCAATTAATTTGAGAGATAGGCTATAGTAGGCTTGTTCCATCTCTGTTGTCACTGTGCATCTCCATTTTGTGCTTTTATGACCTGCGTTTAAAAAATTTTTAATTGACACATAATAATTGTACATATTTATGGCATACAGAGTGATATCTAGATACATGTACACAATGTGTACTGATCAAATCAGGGTAATTAGCATATTCAATACCTCAAACATTTATCATTTCTTTGTGTTAGGAACATTCAAAATCTTCTCTTCTAGCTATTTGAAAATATACAATAAATTATTAACTATAGTTACCCTACTGTGCTGCAGAACACCAGAACTTATTCCTCCTATCTAGCTGTAATTTTGTCTTCATTAATCAACCTTTCCCTGCCTCCCCTCCCCACTACCCTTCTTAGCCTCTAATATCCACAATTCTACTCTCTACTTCTATAAGCTCAACTATTTTAGCTCCCACATGAGTAAGAACATGTGGTATTTACCTTTCTGTGCCTGACTTATTTCACTTAACGTCTTCCAGGCTCATCCACGTTGCCACTAATGACAGCATTTCATTCTTTTTTATGGCTGAATAGTATTCCATTGTGTGTATGTACCACATTTTCTTTATCCATTCATCAGCTGATGGATACTTAGGTTGATTTCATCTCTTGGCTACCGTGAATAGTGCTGCAATGAGTATGGGTATGAGAGAATCTGCAGTAGCTTCTAATCCTAAGAAGCCAGAGAGGCAAAGCAGAAATTCTCAAATAATATTCCCATGCAACAGATATCAATGACAAGAACAAAATGGTAGAATGAAACAAGAGAGACATGAGGCCACCCTTGAATCAGCCAAGTGTCTATGGGCTATTTTGGAAATAAAAGAAAAAAAGTAGAGAGAGAAAATTATCACTGGGGGCAGAGACTCCTGGAACAGCAGAGATGCTCAGGCATTTTTTCGGCACACAGTCAGCTAATATTTAGTGAGTATCTCCTTTGTACCAGGTACTGGGCCAAGATCTGAAGATTTAAGCATGAAACATGATTCAAAAATACGATCCCTCCTCTCAAGAGCTTATAATTCAGATTCTAGATGGATGCAGCCACTGATAAAAAAGAGGAGGGAAAACTGTTTTAAATGATAGATGGGCTTATATCTAAAGGCAAACTCTGAACCTGAGAAGCCTCAGATTTCTTCTCATTTCTGTCATCAATGGATTAAAAGGAAAGGAAATTAGAGCAAAAACCTAATATTGGATCTTTCTCTGTCAAGCCTTTTGCCTTCCTGTAGCTAGTGTATTATACATAATATATAGGTATTATATTATATTCATTATATAATGATATAATATATGAATTATATATATCATATATACATAACATTTCTGCCTTATTATTTTTTCTTAATTAAAATTTCTAAACTACTTTGACGTTTTTATTAAGAAAATAAGCAACTAGGTAGAATTGATATTATTTTAAGTATAAAGTAGACTTATTTATTTAAACTTGGATATAGTATGATATTCAGTGGATGGCTCCATGCTTTGGAAAAGGACAGGCAGGGAATTTAATCCAAGTTCTGCTATTTTCTTTTACTTTTTGCTATTTGTGCAAGTTGTGTAACTTCTCTGAATCTTCACTTTCCTCATCTACATAATGGAGGTGACAACATGGAGTATGATATTAGGAGGATTAAATAAGATATTGCTTGGAAAATGCTTGTGTAACATCTGGAACAGAGTAGCTCCTCAAAAATATTTAGATATGAGCTAACTATACTAAGTAATTACGATATTCCAAAAAAAATTAATTCACATTCAGTGTCTCCTTTTCTCACAGTAACCCCATTTGCCCAGAACTATAATTATCCCAGTTTTACAGCTGAAAAGACCCAGACTCACTGGGGTTAAAAACTCAACACAGCAAAAGAAAGTGTCAGAATTTGGGTGAATACGTCTTTCAGACTCCAGGGGTGGGACATATGACTGTAATTGCATAGGGTGCCTCAAAGATGACCCTGTCAGTTCCCTTCCCTCATCACCCTCTCCTGTGGATTGTAGAAGGAGCTCGCTGGCCTGGACTCTACTCTGAAGCAGACTGGATTCTTGAAGGATCCCAACATATTACCCATCCACTGACCATCCGTGATTCCTCCCGTCTCCTGCCCTAGTCCCTCGTTTCTCTTTCTCTCAATCCTCAGGCTCTCTCCTCCCTGTCCATTGACATCTTCCAGCGCCAGCCATGACTGCAGAGAAGGCTGCGTTCTGACAAGGGGCTGCGGCCACCCCCATTACGCCTGAGGAGAGGGAGCTTCTGGCTGCTGAACTCGGCACACAGGTGCTCTGAAGTCAGGAAACGAAGCCTTCAGAAACTCAGTTTGGTGCTGCTGTGGCTATAGAGAGGATCACAGATATTCACTTATATGAAGTCCAAACAAAGGAGATTAAAGAGAGGGCCTGAAGCATTTTTTACAATAAGAAACAAAAGAACACCCAAACCAGTAAACTGGAAAAATGTAGAAATACTGCGCTTAATTGCTCTCTTCTAAAGAAACCATGTTTTGTTGTCACTGCTCCTTTGTAGAATTAGTATCTAGCTGCGGTGGGGGAAAGTGAGGCCTCCCATTCCAGAGCGGGGTGGACACACTCACCACCTGAAAAACAGTCTAGTCTGTTGTTCTTGCTCATTTTCTTCTTTGTGGCTGTGTGACTTTTATCCATGGCCTGTTAAATATGTATTCTGTCTTTCTGTGCCAGAAACAGGAATTTATTTAAATATACAATTGAGCTTTAATTTCATTTTATTTGTGCCACCCCCTCTACTCTTCATTCTAAGGCAAAAAAGGCAAAAACTATATTAGTAAGCTTCAGAATGTATGAACATGTCCATTCTGGCAGTAGAATTTAACTATAGTGAGTAGGCACAAAAGTGTTGTTTCCTTTGTTGATGAAATCTCTTCCTGGTACAGTATTCTCACAACAACTGGTGTAATGCAACTCAATTCTATTGCCAATCACCAGGAGTTAGTGCAGACTCCACATATTACGGATTCAGTCCTCCATAAGACTGCCCTCACTTTAAAAGCCAGCCACACGTCAGGGGTTCCTAGGTCACCTGTACTTCTGACCAACTGGCTAAAAATCCAGGGGTTCCCACAACCCCTTCAGGCTTTGATAATCTGCTAGAACAATGCCCAGAACTCAGGAAAATGCTATACTTACAATTACAGTTTTATTACAAAGGACACAAATCAGGATTAGTCAAATGAAGAGACACATAGGATGAGGTCTAAGAGGGTCTCAAATGTAGAGCTTCCATGTTCTTTATCCATGAAATCAGAGCCTGTCATCCTCATAGCACACTGGTGTTCACCAACCAGGAAGCTCCACCAAGCTTCTGTGTCTAGAGTTTTTATTGGGGTTTCATTATGTAGGTGTGGTTGACTGAACATTGACCATGTGATTGAACTCAATCTCCAGTCCCCTGGACTCCCTGGAGGGTGGGCTGGCTCAAAGCTCTAACCTCTAATCACATACTTGGTTTTTTTGATTACCAGCCCCCATCCTGAATGATCTCATTTCATTAGCATAAAATCAAGTGTGATCCAAGGGGCTCATGAGTAAAAAAGACACTTATCACTTGCGATATTCCAAAGGTTTGAGAAGCTCCATACCAGGAACCTGGGACAAAGGCCAGGCAAATTCTTTATTATAAAACAGATGGGGTTGGAACACTTTATTTGGAACTGAATGGGTGCATGCAAAGAAGTTCTCTTGGTTAAACAGAAGTGATTGCATAATTTGTTATTCAAATGGCCATTCTTTTTGGAAAGAAAGGTGGGTGCTAATTGGATGGGAATGCCAGACAACAGGCATAAACAGGACATATTCTCGGTGAACTGGGACTTTCATTTTTTTTTTCCTTTTTTAAAAATTTCAAAATCTTAAGGGGGTACCAATGTTTTTGTTACATGGATATTTTTGTATAATTCTTAAATCAAGGCTTTTGGTGTGACCGTCATCAGAATTGTGTTCATTGTACCCAAACTGGGACTTTTGATGACCTTAGTTAGGTTTTATTTCATTCCCAAGGAAGTATGAAAAGTTTGGGACCAATTTGTAAATTCTTGGAGTCCTCCTTGGCAAGAAAAGAGCTTCTTTTGCCTCTGATAATCACATATTTGAAACTGAGAAGACTATTTGTTCAACGGGAATGATAATTAGAGCAAACTTGACATTGACAGACTGTGCCTCTATTCGAGTAGAAAAATAATTCCATAGCAGATACCTCAAGTTATTTTTACTCCACCCAGGTGACAATGTATGTAATGTTTTCTTTTTCATTTGTCTATTCTGAAATATCAGGGTCTGGCGAGGTTTTCCAAACAAAAAGGCAGTAATAGCCTCCCCTCCCCTTACCCCACCCATAGAGGTGATCATTATGCCCTTTGCCTACAACGCCAGTCACTTTTATATGCTTCCAGATTTGTTGCTCACAAGTACACATAGTTCATGGCTGCATCTCCATTCTCCCATGAGTTCCTGAAACATCCAGATTTATTGGCATTACTTCTTCATACCAAAAATTGTCTAAAATGTCAAATACCACTGTGTTAACTCAGGCTGCCATAACAAAATGCCACAGGTTGGGTGGTTTAAATAACAGAAATTTGTTTTCTCACAGTTCTGGCAGTTGGAAGTCCAAGATCAAGGTCTAGCAGGGTCGGTTTCTGGCTTTCTGGTGAGGACTCTCTTCCTGGCTTGCAGACAGGGGCCTTCTTGCTATGCTCTCACATGGCCTTTTCTCACTGTGTGTGTGGAGAGAGTTCTATGGTGTGTCCCTTCCTCTTCTTATAAGGATACAGTTCTATCAGAATAGGGCCCTACCACTGTGACCTCACTTAACCTTAATTACCTTCATAAAGGCCCTATCTCCAAATACAGTCGCATTGAGGGTTGGGGCTTCAACATATGGATTGGAGGAGGGGGCTAATCCAATCTACAACAACCACTCCAGTTCCATAATTCTGCATGTTTCAGAAATGACGTCAGTTCTTTAAAGTAAGGCCCTTATTTAATCATAGTTTCTATATTCCCATGGTCCAGCCTATAGTACGCAATCAGACACATTATTTTTGGGGTGAATGAATTCATGATTGAAAGAAGCATTGGCTTGAGTTGCCCACTGACACTTGTTTTTTGCAGAAATGTTACACAGAAAATATACTCCCAGGTTCTTTTCATGCCAGTTCTACTATTGCCCATTTTTTTCCCCATAAGGAGCAGGAAAAATTTAGGTATGAAACTCCTAAAGGAGAGCACATTAAATAAAGAATTTATCAAAGCCTTCTGGGACCCAGATGGGTAAACTGCTTTATTTCATGGCAACCTCAAAAGAGCTCTCAACAATAATTTCCAATGACGGCATTTGATTCTCATACATGAAGTCCTGACTCAGGTGTATTGGTCTCATCTGCGACAGTTGCAAAGAGCCTGCAAGCAAGATGACAGGCTATCTGCACTCTACCTCAGGTAGAAGGAGAAGGCTTGGGGGAGTGGATTTGGCATAAACACTGCAGCAGAAAGTCGACAAGTTCATTCCATAGCAGCCTGACCTTGCATTTGTGGCCATTGATAATAATAATATCGATAACAATAATTATTGGAAGAGGAAACCCAATTAAAGACATTAAATCAGGAGGCCTGGCTGAAGTGGCCTCCTGAGGATTTGGATTGGAACGAGGAACTGCAAACAGTCATAAAATGGTTTAAGCTTTCATGGACATAGAGGTTTGGGAGCTTGAAATAAACTTAGTGCAAAATCCTCATTCTATAGTTGAAGAAATTGAGGCCCAAAGAAAAAAGTGGCTTTTCTATTTCTCACTTAGGACTATACAACTAAGTGATTAAAGTCTAATATAAATACAACATCCCTTTATCTTCACCAGAAGATAAACTGTATGAAGGCAAGGTTTTTGTATTATTCACTCACTGAATTTTTTTCATTACCTAGAACAAAGCCTGGTACATGGTAGGCAGGCACTCAGTTTGTTGAATGACTCTCAAAGAATAGCATAGTGGTTAAGATCTTGAGTTTTGAGTCAAACAAGTAAATCAAAATACTGACTACCTCCTATAAGATGTGTTACTCTGGGCAAGTTACTGAACTTCTATAAGCCTTAAATAAGATGTCAAACAAAATAATGCATATAAATCAACTTGACCAACCTGCTACATAGTAAGTAAGCACTTAATAAATATTGAACATTTCCAATAGTAATAGTCACATCTTGCTTTACTGTTGTTGATTACCTTATAATTTCTAAGGGATTTTATTTCACCCAACTTTTTTCCCCAAGTTCAGTGTTTTAACATTTTGCTTTTCATACAAGAAACGTTAGGCCATTCCCATACTCAGTCATTCTTAAAATGCTTTATTTTAATTTTCTTCATGAAAATACATTAAAGAAATATGTTGAAAATTAGCTTTCATATTACAACCTCATTTCACTTGCTCAGCAGCCTTTCAATTACTGTTGTTGTTTTATTTTTAATCATAATTACTCCCCAATTGCTTATACATTTAAACAATGCCATTATTACATCCTCAGTCAAGAATATCAAGATAAAAATTATCTGATGGAAGAGGCAATTGTTGACTAATGTTTCCCATTGTATAGTGGGTGTTCTGTGATTTAAAATAGTGTCCCCCAGTGTTTATGTTTATTAATTGAAAGAAAAATAAGAAAACTCCAGGATCCTATTCACCTAGAAATCACTACAGCACTAATAAACGAGGGAAAATAATTTCAGGTCAAGATTGCCAAAAAACTACGTATGGAGTGAGTGCTGAAAGGGCCTAGTAGAGTAATTAACTAAACCAGGCCCTTGCAATGCAGAGTATTCTTCATTCAGCAGCACTGGCATCTCCTGAGAGCTTGTTAAAAATGCAGATTCTCTGGCCCCACCCCAGATCTACTGAATGAGAACCTGCATTTTAGCAAGATCCTCCAGCTGATTAAAGTTTGACAAGCACTGGTTTGGACAGTTTAATAAGGCACAGAGAATCAGAACTGCTTTCTTGTTTTAAAGCATTTTGTTTTTTTACAACACATTCTTATTATAAGAGGTTTAAATAATATTCAGTAAAGGTAATAGACAAAAGTAAAAAGATCTTCATAATCCCATCATCTAGCAAAAACATCGTCTATGGGTATAAGTATGCAATTTCATCTATAGCAGGCCATGCTATGCATGCTGTTTTGTAATATGCTTTTTTCCCTGAAACAATAATACATCATGCTCACCTATCTAGGACAATAAACAGAGCTCTATATCATCATTTTGAATGGCTGGGTAGGATTCATGGTTTTTATGTACTCTTGTTTATCAAATGTCCTACTGATTGAAATTTAGGTTGTTTTCAATTTTATGCTATTATAATCCCTAAGTGAAATGTCTTTGTGATTCATCTCCTTGCTTTTGTGTATTTATCTCCTAAATCCAAGAATATTCATCCTTTGTCAAAAGTTGCAAAATGTTTTAGCAGAAAAAGCACTGGATTGGGAATCAAAAGACCTAGACTCTAATCCTTGGTTTTGTCTCTACTAACTTCCTCACTGCCATCTCAGTTTGCACTTTCATAAATGAGAAGTTTGAAAATTATCTTTAAGACATTCTATAGTTTGAAACTTTCAATGCAAATAGTGTTGTCAAAAGTCTATCCTATTTATCATTATAGTGTATTTTGCAGAGAATTTCTGCTTTTGTTTTTTACTTATTAATAAACACTCTTAACTATTATGCATTTAGTTGAGTCTAATATTAAATTTTATATGCATGTCTTGAGTTCACGTCAATTTGATAGCAGGAAAAGATGGCCTAGGGATATGCTGGGTGCCAGAAGGAACTTAGCTTGGCATTACATATTCACTGATTTGAGAAGCTATGGTGCATTGCTTTTAAATCATGCTTTGATCCTAAGTTACTCAGAGCAAGTATTGGTGGGTGTCACATAACCAAGGTTTGAGGCCCAACTCTATTACCTACTAACCACATGAATTTGGGCAGATTATGAAAAATTCTTTTAGCCTCAACTTCTTCATCTAAAAAATGATAATCCACAGAGATTGTAGGACCTTTATGTGTGTTATTTGAAGAGAAAGCACATAAAGTCCTTAGCGTGATGCTTGGCACACAGAAAGTGCCCGGTAACTTTTCAGCATCTATTTATACTTACCTAGAATTATAAACTTCTTCCCAGTTTGGATGCTTTCAGGACTGTGAGAGGACAAATAAATATGCCCAGATGCCATCCTTAAATAACGCAATGAGGATGTGAAGGTAGCTGGGGTGTAAGAGAATCTCGATCATTAACTCATTTATTCTAACTTCATTTTGTAGATGCAGAACATAGTATTTAGATTAGAATAAGACTATCCTTTCCAAAAATATAAGATTATGTAGACTACAGCGTTTATTCTCATTCAGATGGAGAAAATAGGGTATGGAGAAGAATTAATTTGTCCAGATTATATAGCAAGCCACTCTTAGAGCTGTGGTTGATTCCTGTTCCTGCTGCAAACTTCGGCCACTAGCATCACAACTAAAGAGGAATGTTGGAGTCAGTGATATCTAGGTGCTCTAGTCCAGTGACAAATCATAATTGTTCTGTTGGATATAAATGAGCAGCTTAAAAAATGTCCAAATGGACAAATTATACAGCCATCCTCACTAGTAATTACAGAAAAATTGTATCAAATGCTGTTTTTGACCCATCAAATTTCCATTTTTAAAAATGCTAATACCCAGTTTGGCAACAGATCATAGAAAAAGCCATTTGACAGTAAGTACTGAAAGCTAAAAATGTTCATCCTCTTTTATCCAGTATTTCTCCAGATAGGGACTTATCCTAAAAAATAGTCATAGATGCACACAAATATTTATGAACAAGGGTAATGTGAATAACAGGAAACCACACACAGTCCAATAACAGGACATTGACTAAACAAATTGCAGAAGTAATGCAGCTATGGAAAATTAAATTTTAAAATAATATTTAATGACCTGAAAAATGTTCATGATATATTAAGTGAGAAAGCAGGTTATAAAATATTAATAGTAGATGCAGTAACCTCCCATATAGACAAATAAACACACAGAGATATGAAAGAACTGGAAGGGTATACAGCAAAACATTATCAGTTTTTGTCTTTGGGGTGAGGAATTAATAAGTAATTATTATTATGTTTTGCTTTATTTATTCTCTTCTGTATTGTTCAAATATCCCTATTGCATTATCTTAACATAGTCATGGTGCACTAAGTAGTCAGGTGCTTCTTCTCAGTAAGAAATTCCAAGCCCAAATGTTCTTAACCTTGAGTTGTGTTAAAAGAAATTGCCCTTCTTAGTCAACCTTCAAATTTAAAAGGTTGCTGCATCTGGGATTTTCTTCATGCCACACTATTATCAGACATCATGAAAGGCAATGTAGATCACAAGACATTTGGTTTTTATCTATACTGACCATGAGTAAAATTTGCAGGAGAGCCAACAGGCCTGCAATACCCAAGAAGTTCCCTAACACGTGGTTCAGTGCAACTCTTCTATCACAAACCAAAATCTACTCCCCTGTTATTTCTTTCTTTTTCTACTCAAGGAATCCTTCCCAAACTCTCCCGACACATTTCTCCAAGTGAGCAACCTGGGATTTTGCTCTGTCAAACTTAGGACTCTATCAGCCCCTATTTACTGTATATACACATGGCTTTTATCATTGTACTATTGTTTTCAGAGGCAGGGGTCCCTAAGAGTCATTGAGAAAGAATCAGTTCAACTGATTATGAATCAGAACCTAAACCTACTTGGTTTGTACCACTTTTTCAGTGCCCCAAATTCAGGAATTCTGCAGCATTTTCCTCCTGTTGTCTATTTTTCCCTAGTATCTTGATGACCTTTTCCACATTTATTAAATTTATTAATTTTGTTTCCACTAACTAACCTTGAAAACTTTTCCTTTTTAAAGTACAGTGATTCCTTTATTGACTGATACTGCCCAATTTTGTTTGCTACGGAGCGTAGTTCTCAAGAGCTCTCATACACTTATTTTATGCATTTGACCAACTTTCCATTCTCTCTCCATTAAATAAATCACCATGACCATTACACAACCATTAAATATGTTGTTCTCAGCAACCACCTCTGGCAGATTTGCCTGTAATGTCTCTATTTAAAGTAACTTTCACTACTACTTTTTCCATTAAGAGCAGACATGCTGAATGGAGTTGTGGCTTAGAGCACATCTTGAAGAATTTTAAGGTTCTTCACATTATTGCTCAATGAAGAGACAAACTAAAAATTTTCAGCTTCGTGAAGAACATGGACCCCATCTCATATGATCATTCTTTGGAGTATTTAGGAAAAATGTATTCAGGTATATTTAAGAAAAATCTGTAGCCAGGATTAGATGAAGGAATTCCAGTATCTGAGGGGTTTTCAGGCAGAATTTTTGAGCTGGAGTGAATGTTGAAATCACCTAATCCATCATTCTTCCTGATATCCCACAAGTAGACTTTTGTGTAACTGTAGATGGAAGTTCTAAATCAAGGTAGAAGAGTACTAATTTTTGACTCACATTAAGAAAAAAAAATTGTAGACTCACAATTTTCCAAAGAGAGGGTAAAAAAATTCATCTCCAGAAATATTTAGTGAGAGGCTGGTGAGAATTTTTCAGAGATAATTTAAGAGATATTAGGTGGGAGTTGCACTAGTGATGTCTAAGTTCCATCCCAAATTATACATCTGGGGATATTTCACTGAAAAGTTGTCCTCTGACTGTTTTCTGAAGTCAATGGATAAATAAGAAAAAAACATTAGTGACGAGCATGCCCATTCTCGTGAAGATCATTGCTTTGCAGTTTGAATGTCTATTTTATGCACCTTAAATAGTATGCCTGTATCCAGAGACACAATGTGGTATTGATAGAATAGAAAATAAACTAGACTTCAGGTCAGAAAGCTTCAGTTCTTCTGCCACTGGAGAGCTGTATGACCTTGAGTAGCTACATCACTTCTCTGAGAATTGTATTTCCATGACTGTATATATCCATACCCTTTTAGAAGCTGTAAAATGTTTTAAAAATGTCAAATGATTTTAATTACACAAATTTTCTGGAAATTATTTCAAAGGAATGCTCATTTGTAATTATTAAACTCATTTTCAAAGTCCTAGTCTTCTAAGAAACAAGACCACCTCCCCATCTCATATGGTTGGCATATAAGACATAAGCCCCAGAAATGCTGAGCACTGTTTCCATGATGCCTGAAGTTGACGTATCAAATATACTTGTTTTCACACTTTGAATAATCAACTGAAATAGCTCCCTTTTATTAGTTGCTACTATCCATCGTTGGCTTACAACCTCATGTTTCTCTACATCTGCAAAGGCAATCAACCAGTTATGTAAGACATCTAGAAAAAGAGCAGAGTAGAATAATTATGCAAAGAAAATCCCTTGAATAACGGGCACTCTCATAGATGGCATGTTTAAATAACACCATTAACAAGTCCACTGTCTTTAAGGGAGGAGGAAAATGATATCTATAAAGGAAATTATGGTTGTTCAATACCAGATATAATAATGGAGTTACATGGCATTTCACTGCTCAAACAGGCTGAGCATTCACCTCCGTTGTTTGCCTGAGTCACCACCAGCTCCAGACTTTCAGCTCATTGGTCACAGGAAACAGTTACAGCTACATGGATTGAGTAGGCTATATGGGCTGTTGGCTTATTTAGTCACCTTGGGTAAGATATTCATGGCCTTAGAACACATGATTCATTCATAAAAAGTAGAGGGTTGTTTTTGTTTGTTTGTTTCTTTTTTTAACCAACAACGTGCCTCAAAAAGTCACAGTGGGATTGGGGTAAGACAGCAAGATGCTTTCAAAGTTGAGTCATATCATCCATTTGAGGTTGGGGGAAAAAAAGCAAAATTGAAATCTATAACCCAAAATCAGTGCTCAATAATATCTGTGTATTCTCTAGCCATCTGCAGTTTTTTGGGTCAATAGGAAACAGTAGTGTTTAGTGGGTAAATATTAATTTTTGGCATCAGACTGCCTAGTTTGGATTCCAAATCTGCTATTTTATAGCTGTCAAATATCAGAAATTATCTAACCTCTTTGGGCCTCAGTCTTTTCACCTGTGAATGAGGATTATTATCATAAGAGATCCGTGGGCTTGTTTACACTCATTAAATGAAATAATTCATTTCGTGTGGTGTGCCAGTACATGTTTAACAATCAGCTCACAGGGTGAGGGGGAGGGAAGCATTTGCTGATTTCCGCGGTATAAATGCTCCCACCTGGGCCACTTCAAGCTGGGAAGATGTGCACACAATCAGCTCTCTGGCCACAGCATACAGCACGGATGTAAATCACTTAGCACAGTGCCTAGAATATCAAAGGACTCAATTATTATAATTAGCTATTATCATAAATTTTATAATTATTTTGTTATGGATTTTATTATGATTGAAATTCACCAAACTAAATTTGTCCTTTCTCTTCTTTTGATATCTTTCCTACAGAATATAACAAAAGTGGAAAAATTATAAATTTGCAAAATTATAGTGACAATTAAAAAATAAAACACAGCCAAACAAAAACCCTACGTAATTTCTCTTCTTTAGAAGGAAAAGCCAAGAACTAGAAGACTTTCATTTTAGATCTTGTTATGTACAGTTTATCTGACTTGGGCAAGCCACTTAAACTTTCTTAGGCTCAGTTTTTCTGCTTGTAAAATGGGTAAAATAATTTGTGTTTTGCTCACTTTACTGGAAAGTTTGTGTATTAAAATATAAAACTTATGGGGAAATTCCTTGTTAACAAGTCTTGTTTTGTATTCAGAATCACTGTTTCAGTAATCCAATTTATGGAATTTATTCTAAGGAAATAATTACAAAGAAGTAGGAAGCCTCTTAAAAATAGCAAACAATTGAAACAACTGAAATGTGCATTAATGTACTTAATCTATTTTGGGTAATTTATCTTAGGTAAATGCAATTGAATGTTATATTTGTGTAAATGAATATTATGCTAATATATATGAATATTATGCTAATGTTATATTAATGTTAATATAAAGTTAACTTTGTCATGGAAAAAATATTGTCTTTATGAACATAAAAATGTTATTTTTCCAGGAGAAAAGCTTTATGACATTATATGGCAAAAAATCACAGAACTGTATTATATTACAAATATAATAATATAATATATGGTACATTTGGAAAACATGAGAAAGGAAAACAAAAAGCATTAAAACTGTGGTGTTAGTTACGGATTTTATAACAGTCATGAGTAAAAATCAAAATTAAAAAATGCATTATAAAAATGTTACAGGGTAATAATGACCCTTTGCATTTTTTCCTAGATCAGATCTAATTATTTGACTAATTACTCTATAAAAGTGATTTTTCTGAAACCTAAGAATGGAAAGAGTGGCAACCTCTTCAAACTAGAGATATATTTGAAATTGAAGCTGGTGACAGCCCTTCTCTTCCAGGTAAAACACATGTCAAACCTGCCATTCCTGCCATCTTATAACCGAGGTCACCCCTACAGTGGTAGAGACAAAAAAACATGAGACTTCTGACGGAAACAGACCTTACTTCCAATCCTGGTCCACACCCTTATGCTCAGATGACTAAGTTTTGACTCAGTTTATTGTAAGCCATGACTTCATGGTCTTAGTCTTCCTTGACCTCCAATTTGGAGTGCCCTAATCCTTTGTCTTGCTTGCCTGAGTTCTAGACCACTTTTGCTTGACTTCTTATAAGAGTACACTTCTGTACAACTCCCTAGATCCCCACTACCATGCACATCTTGTGGCACATATCCCAACACTATTGGGTGCCTTCTAATTAATGATTTAGGGTAAGAACCAAATCTTTGTTTCCTCATTGGTCTAATTACTGTTACCTTTGTGTGTGAGCATGTGTGTGAGTATGTGCGTGTTTGGGGGGAAATCTTAATGAACACTGGAATGAAGCTTGCAGTATACAATAAAATGAAGAGTGGCTCCAAGGCTTGACAGAGACAACAGCTGGCCTTTGTGGTTATCAACAGGCTTTAACTCAGTCTGCAAACTCAAAATTATACAGGGGGAGGCAGAGGGCACAGAAGAGAGTGAAGTTGCTAAATTCTGTTAAGATCTAGAGTAACACCTTTTTAGTTGCACTATACCTGTGCAAATACCATGTAGACTAAATATGTGGACCACACAGAATGTGTCTGCAGGCTGCTGGTCTGTTCTAGCCCATGCCTGCTGCCCAGTGTAGAGTGGAGAGTAGCAAGAATGCTCATGCAGCAATGTAGCACGTCTGGCTGAGAGAGAATGCAGCCCTTCTGCAGCTGACCTCCCTTGCTTTGTCTCTTTATGCCTTGCCCCAGCCGGCCCCACAGGTTGCTCTGCTCCACTTCTAAGACTGATCTGGGCTGTGCTAGAAAGGATGTAAGTAGCTTCTTGATGCTCTGACACAGTAATGAATACTTTCTGGTCCCTGCCCATTCCTCCTTAATGAGCCCATTCAGTTCCCAGTTTCATGCACCCAAGCACCTGAGCTAATACTGACTCATCTCCCATAGTCCAGTATCTAGAACATGACACCTGTATTAGTTCTTTCAGAAATGAAAACCAGCTGTGCCTTCACAATGTGTGCACAGCTTCCTTCCTGCAGTCCTGTATCAAATGAAATGCCTTGGGGCAAACAAGACTCTCTCCTAAATGCAATATCTAAGCTGATGCGCTCACAGTTTGATTATAGAAAAGGTTTCCTATGGCTTAGATGCAGGTGATCAAATTCTCTTAGGATCTTATCAAAGGCAGAAGTGAGTCTATTAATGCAGTTTTGATGATTTTAAATATACTTGACAGAGCTGAAGATGATTTTGCATCTTCTTTCTGTCAATATATCAATCAAAAATAGTTGCTAAAGCTGTTGTGTGCCCACTTACTATATCCTCAGCACTTTGTTGGAAGCTGTAGGGGATTGAGAGGAAAAGTAGGCCACAGTCTCTGTCCTCAAAGAGTTTATAATTCAGATGTGGACACACATGTATGTACACACAGAGACACACATAAATCAAACTCAGGAAAAGAGTACACACTAAAGTCAGTATATAAATGATGATAGTTACCATCTACTGAGCTTCTACTAGGATGGGCAGTTTACATGAGTGGTCTTATAACCTCACAACAATTCTGAAAATTGTCAATTCTCCCCTCCAATTTTCACATTATAAACTGAGGTTCAGAGACCTCAGCCCAAGGTCTCTGTCAGTGGAATGAGCCAAGGATGTCTAACTTCAAAGCTGGTGCTCTTTCCTCCATACAAGTAATTTTTATTCTTTACTGTGCATTTGAATCAATTGAAGCATTAAAAAAATATAGATGCCTGGGCCATGCTGTCAGAGATTCTGCTCATTGAGGCCTGGGCACTGGTATATTTAAATAGCCCCAGGTGATCGTAATGTGTGGCTGCTGTGAGGAACAATTGTGCCATTGTTCAGCCAAATGCTGAAATAAAATAGTATATTCTGAAAAGAGAGTTCAGTGTGTAAAAATGTATAGTGGGTGAACTGGAGTGAGACAATTTGCCCCTAAAACAAATGCTCTGAACACACATACTTACAGGTTGAAGGTTTTTCTGCAGAGTTGCAGCAATAAGTCTTCCCGACTTCATCAGATTTTGGTCTGTAAAGAAGGTAAATGAATGAGATTTGTAATATGTGCCTATTGCTCATTACTGATCACACTGCATCTTGACCTCTTCATCTCGTTTGAGCATCACAACAACCTGGGGTATGATGGGTCAGATAATTTATTTACCCACGAGAAAACTGAGATCCAGAGTGACAAAGTGACTTACTGAGGGTTGCTCAGCTAGTTGGCGACTCCATACAGTACTCATTTCATCGCTCTGCTCGGACTTAGCTGCTCCCACAGCAATGGAACTTTGTGGCACTTCTGCAAATTGAACAGTGAGATCGATAATTGAAGAAGCTACTAATTGAATGAGGTGAAGGGTATGGCTTTATTAAAAGACATTACTACTCTCATGAGCACTCCTTAAGCTCCTAAAATGGATGCAGCTCAGGCTGTATTATCCTAATCATCCTTCTAAATAAATTATTCAGATTAGGCCATGTGTGCTCATGAGCTTGTGAAATGCAGATAAACACATTTTTTCCCCAAGCCACTTTCTCAGGGCATTAGCATGCATTCCCTTCTCCCTTCCCTCCCCCAGATATAATGGACTGAAATACTTCAGACCATGACCAGATGAAGATGCAGGAATGCCCATTCAAGCACTGGGAAAGCATCAAATTAGTAGCTTTCAGCAAAGTTACCTTATTTGGCTGGTGCTTCCAGAAAACAAGTTGTTATAGAATAATTAATTTTGGGCAGGCAGCAACATGAAGCCACTACAACAGAATGAGGAACTGAAATACCAGATGGTGCTATCAATGAACAGCAGATGTTTGTCAGTGAGCTAGGATCTGTGGTTTTAATTCCCAGAGTGAAATGGTTTTCTAAAACAGAAAAGAGCCAGTGTTAGGGGTCCCATTTGTGGAACTGCTGCATGCTGTGAAACTCACTGGTGGGGAGACCCTGCTTCTGTGCAAGTCAGCAGAGAAGAGCCAGTGCAACTGTCTTCTTGGCCATTTCTAGAAAACCTTAAGGAAAATGGGGGCTTCTGGTCCTAGAACATTCAGGAAATCTGTTGACTGATTGTTGGAGAATAAGGAAGGAAAGAAGAGAAAGTTCCTAAATGATTAAGATGTATCATCTATTAAATAAAATAATAGTAATATTAAAAATAAAGAAGATATAAACCAAAATGAAGAGGTTAAAGTTACCCACACATACATTTAATTCTTCAAAAAATGAGTCTACTGCAAATATTTTCTGAGGAATTATCATTAATATCATTTACACATAAGAACACAGGGTTCCTGTATTAAAGTCACCAGATCTGGGTTTAAATTCTAGCAGCAACGCAGGGATGCAGATTAGACTATTTTGCTTTGAAGTAACAAATACTTAGTTAATTGAATAGGCAATGACTGAATCCAAGAAAGAGTTGGGTAACTGGGTCTTGGAGCAGACAAGATAATTATTCTTCTTCCAAAGAATTGAAGTTGATCAGGGTGCAGCTTGGAAAACCGTAACAAGACAGAAGCCACGTGAAGCTCAGATAGGAAGAGGCCAGCACGCCTTATGCCGTTACCACACAGTGCGCATCCAGGGAGCTATCCATGGTCCTTCATTTCTCAAGAGTGAGCAGAGAAGCACATGGGTTTATGTGCCTCTTAAGCTTTTATGGTTTGTAACCTCTATTCTCTCTGGCTATCATCTACCTTGAAGAGTGTTGCCACCTTCTATGGAATGTGAAAAATGTCTAACAGCAGCCCCTGCTCAACACACACACAAAAGGAAAGATAAGGAGGGGAAATGCTGGGAGCACATCAGCACTTCCCCTGGTTCATAGAACTGCTATATTTATATCAATAGAGGAAAAATTTGACCAAAAATGCACCTTTCTCCAATTCTTATGCATTTTTTCTAAGTGGCAATCACTGAGTGCTTGTGGAAAATGTTGGGTATATATAATTAAAAACAAAACTTTTCCCAACCCAGAGACCCTTTCCACAAAGGTAGTAGAGAAAGAAAATTTTATTCCTGAATAAGCATTAAACCATAATGTGATGTGCATCACAGGCAATCACTAAGAGGTTGAAAGAAATCTCACCCTTATATAAAGCCAAGTGCATACAACCCATGCACACATGTTCTCCACCTAAACAATAACTAGTCATCAAATAAGAGGACCTGACAGCACCATTTGTCGCTCAGTTCATCCTAGATTCACCAGGCAATTGGAGCAACCATTGCTGTTAGCTAATCAGCTTTATCCAAAGGAGAAACAAACTTCTCATATCTTTATGACAACAGGTAGTTAGGCAACTTGGGAGCAAGGAGCCACCTAAGTGAGGCACCTACCCTCTCAGAAACTGGAAGGTTGGGGTGCTATCTCCTTGATGCTTACATTTCAAAGAGATGGTTCACAGACATTCTCGGGTCATCAAAGCTGATGGAAAGGCCTATCTAGTTTTCAAAAGGATATATATATATACATTTTAAAAAGAGGGGAAGGTACTTACAATTACAAGTTTTCTAAAGTAAGGGCTCCAAGGAAAAAAAAGGGGGAGATGGGAATCTCTTCCCTTATTTTCAACAGGGAGAACTAAACCTCTTATTTTTAAGTTTTATTTGTCCTTACAAAAACTAACCTTAATTTCCATCATTGCCCAGCATCTGTCTTGATGAAAATCGTTCAGTCTTTTGCTTCCAGAAACTTTCCATCATTTCACTGGCTGACATGAGATGGGGGGATTCAAGAAGCAAACAAGAAAGCCACAGGTAACTTAATGAATAATAAACCAATTGTGTATGATATTTTTGCATTCTTTTTCCTTCCTATTTATAACCCTATTTTATTGGCACCTAAATGCTGCTCTGGTTCCCGCCTTCTCCCAGCACTGGCTAAATAGAAAAAACAAAAACAAAAACAAAAACAAAAACAAGACTTTCTAAAAAGCTATTAGCATAGTTCTTACTTTGACAATTTTGAAAGTCAACTGGAGTTCATATCTGGTTAACTGTCTTCCTGCTATTATTTTGACCTAACAATTTGAGCCAAGGTGCTGTAAACTCAACAGATGATAAAAATAAAAAAAGAATAAGGCAAGCTGAGTGTAATAGAGAGGCAAAACCTACAGTGAAGAATGCCCAACTGCAGGGACACCTATTACTCAGCTTCAGCTCATTGTTGCAGGAAGTAGAGCCTAATGTTGTCAGATATTTACATATTGAAATAGAGGGTGGAAAACTGATTTTTTAAATCTGAAATTTGCTGATATTTAAATGTTGGCAAATAATTTTAAAACATATTATGTGGATCAAACAAAATGTGTGTTCTTTACCTAAAATTATGTTGATTTCTGAGCTCAAACCCTGAAAATGCAATGCAAATCCACGTGCCTGCTGCAAACACACTCCCATACTAGAAGGTTCAAGAGTTAGCACAGTATTATGATTGATAACACGGATGCAGATGATGTAAATGATCGTTAGCAATTGTGATCAAGAATTACTTACACATTCTACGACTTTAATCTCGTCTTTCTAATGGATTTTTTTCAAACTCTTTTAACAGTTTCTCTTACCTGTGCATCATTCCTAACCAGGGAAACAGGAATGAGACATGCCACTGCCTTTAGATTTATTTCACAGCTCTCACCCTGCACACATATGCTCCTGAACTGCCTTGGCATTCTGATTCCCAAGTAAGTCCATGTAGGAAGCTCTTGAGGGAAAATACTCCTTGGGACTTTAAATTCACATGATTATCATCAGGGAAATGCAAATCAAAACCACAATGAGATATTGCTTAACTCCAGTGAGATTGGCTCATATCAAAAAGTCCCAAAACAACAAATGTTGGCAGGGATGCAGACAGATAGGAACACTCATACACTGCTGGTGGGACTGCAAATCAGCACAACCTCTATGGAAAGTAATATGGAGATACCTCAAAGAACTAAAAGTAGAACTACCATTTGACCCAGCAATCCTACTACTGGGTATTTACCCAAAGGAAAAAAAGACATTCTGTAATAAAGACATCTGCACTCAAATGTTTATAGCAGCATAATTCACGATTGCAAAGATGTAGAAACAACCCAGGTGCCCATCAATACATAAGAGGATTAATAAAATGTGGTATATGTATACCATGGAGTATTACTCAGCAATAAAAAACAATGGTGAATTAACACATCTGGTATTATCCTGGATGGAGCTAGAGCCCATTCTTTGAAGTGAAGTGTCACAAGAATGGAAAAACAAGCACCACTGGTACTCACCATCAAATTGGTACTAGCTGATCAATACTTATGTCATACATGGAAATAATATTCATCAGGCATTGGGTAGGTGGGAGGGGGTGGAGGGGATGGGAAAACTCACACCTAATGGGTGTGGGGTGCATAGTTTGGGGGATGTCCACAATTGTAGCTCTGACTTGGGCAGTGCATAAGCAATATATATAACCATAATATTCTGAAATAAAAAATAAAATAAATAAATAAATAAATAATAAATTAATTAATTAATTAATGTGATTATCATCTGCCTTCAGCACTATTCAGACACTATACCCTCTTGGTTAAAAAACAAATCACATATTCCTCTGTGAACTAAAATAAAATCTTAAGCCCCTTAGTTGACTGAATGGACCCCTTCTTGGCCAAGGGGACTCCCCCCTCCAAAAAAAAAAACAAACTTTAAAGCTGAGTTGCCAGTCATGAGGAGAAGGGAGGTTAGACATGCCTAGTTATGCCTGTCCCTTTTGGAGTTATTCTTTGTAACAGTAAGATATGAAACCATTAACAAGCCTAAGACTATGTAAGACAAAGGTTCAACCACACCTGCAGGTCATCAATTTCCTTAACAGACAACTTAAGTCTTGGTATATGTCTGGTGGCTCAGACTTCCTTATTTTAATTTAAAACATTCCCCTTTAGACAAAGCTTCATCTCTTTAACCAATTACAAATCAAAGATTCTTTGAACCCATCTATAACCTTTAATCCCTTGCTTTGAGATGTCCTGCCTTTTCAGACCAAACCAATGTACACCTCCATGTATTGATTTATGATTTTATGTGTAATTCCTGTCTCCCTAAAATGTATAAAACCAAACTATAACCCAACCATGGGGAGACCACTTGCTCAAGCCTTCTTGGGCATGGCTCTCAGGCCATGGTCACACATATTTGGCTCAGAATAAACCTCTTTAAGTGATTTACAGAGTTTGGGGTTTTTTTTTCTGTTGACATCTCTAAAGATAAAATGACTAAACAAGAACTGAATTATTTCTCACCATTCCAAGACTAATGTGAGGTTTTTGGGAGTTAACAATGATAAGAAAAAACGAAATTAGTAGTGATGAAATTTGAGGTAGTAAGAAGCTACCACAGAAAGATATATTTAAACTAAAGCATTCAAATCACTCTTGCAGTCTTAACTCATTAACCTTCTTACTGTCCTACAGAGAGAGGCAGCAAGTTATTCAAGCAGCATTTAATCAGTGTCTACTACATGTACAATGCTGTACTGGATGCTTTGCAGAATGAAAAATAATAGATGGCATCATTTGCTTCATTTGCATCATGGTCATTATCATCATCATAATAGTTAATGTGCACTGAGTGTTTAGTATGTGCCAGGCACAGTCTTAAGCATTTTATATATATAATAGTGCCTCCTTTAATTCTTATCACAACTCTACAAGGTAGTACATTAGTCATGGCTCTTCCAATTACAAACAAGAGAAGCCCAATTCAAGCTAGCTTAAGCAATGACAACAACAGCAGCAGCAGTAGCAACAACAGCCTCTCAAAGTACTGGGAAGGGCAGGTCATCTATGTGAATCTGGTATAAACAGTGCCAGCCCTTGCTCACTCTCCCCCTCCTGTCCCCTTTTGTTTGGGCTTCAGACTCCCCTCCATGGACATACTTACTTCTTATGGCAAAACTAATTGCTACCTGCAGCCATAAACAGCAATCAAGCCTGCTTTCTTTCCCTGTGAAATCCCAAGGAAGAACAGCAATTGACTTGGTTTAGGTCACATGGCTGTCCTTTAACCAGCTACCTGAGCCAGGGAGATGAAGTGCTCTCATTGGCCAGTCCTGGTTCATAGTACCCAAAATTGAGGTCTAAGGAACCAGATCCCATGGTTTTGCAAATCCCATGATTTGCACCACACAGTGCAAATGCCTCACTAACATTTGTGTTGTATGGTGGAAGGGCAAACGAACAAAAATCAGACATCTACTACAGGTAAATCATTATTTAATCATTTTACAATAAAGATACTGAAACTCAGAGAGATTGTCCATGTATGAGTGGCAGAATGGGATTTTATTCTAGGTTTGACAATTTGAAAGCCAATGCTCTTAACTATGGAGCCACATTGCCCAATGTATGTACAAAGGGGGTAAATGTGAGATCATGGTGACTTTGATATTGAAGAGTTATGGCTATCACCTTCAGAAATAGGAGAGCAAATACCGAAGTGTTTTGAAAAGCTAAAATCTCTGTCCCAATGGATGATTGCATCATTATTTCTTATTACATGCTTCCTTCTGAGAATAAAATGGGCAGTTTTTCCTCTGACAGACTTTCTAAAATTAAAGGAAAAGTGAGACTATATCACAATAGCAATTTTATAAACAGGCAGCTGAAGAGGTAAAATTTACAGCAAACAATTTGTCCCTCTATTTCTATTCTGTCCCAAAGTGAAGCTATTAATTTTGATGAAGTCTTCTTTGCTAACCAATTCTCTGCAGCAGGACTATTATTCTGTGCCCTAAAAAAGTTTTGCTTACAACTAAATTAAAAGTTGACATGTTTGGTAAGCAGGGGTACCTTATCAGATGCTTCTTCCTGATAAGTAATTCATAGTCTTATGCATCTCGCCCGAATATTCTACAAGCTGAACAAAAATCCCTCCCTACTAACACTTCAAGTCATCCTCAGGTCTCTTCTTAGCAACTCCAAAATCAGTCTGAGGCATTGATTTAAACTAAATCATCATCCACTGCTCTGAGAAAACAAGGTGAAATGTTGCATTTTGTGAATAATCGGATCAAAGAACAAACCCAAAATGTGGCTGGGTAAGAGCAATGAAATTCATGCTTTATTTTAAACAGGTCCAGTTATGCATGTTCATATAGCTTAAAAAGTTTCAGACAGAACATTGACAAAGAGGAAAGATATGTCACTGTCAAAGAAAGCCAGTTACTACAGCTCAAGACCCTTAAATTTTGCCTGAGGTAGACGCCAAGCTGCTTAGTGTGTTTCTACACATTTTTTGTCATGTAGGATACTGTGAATGTTTTCCAAATCTCATTTTACAATGCAATAACTGAGAAATCCTCTAAAAGCATCACGGATGGGGTACCATGATGGTGAGGGCCAGGAGGCACAGGGCAGTGCTCTCTCTTGGTGGACACTGACCCTGCGGAGCCCTGGATTGTGACGAGGGAATGCAGAAAGATCCTCCTTTTCTTCTCTCTGTGTTCCTTCCTTGAATAAAAGGCCAGGATAGAATAACCATTAGAAGAATTCTGAAAGAGAAGCTACAAAAAAATACAAAAATCAAAGACAATGTATATACAAAGGGGGTAAATGTGAGATCATGGTGACTTTGATATTGAAGAGTTATGGCTATCACCTTCAGAAAACTATAAACAGAAAAATGACCTAAGTTGATTATTTCCAGGAAGTGGAATTTCAGTTGAGGAGCTGTTGATTTTTATTAAAAACCCATCTTGAATTTTTTGATGTTTATTTCTAGTTTTAAAAATGTTTTTGATACATTACATTTGTATGTATTTATGGGGCACATATGAAATTTTGTTACATGCATAGAATGGGTAATGATCAAGTCAGGGTATTTAGGGTGTTTACTAGCTGAGTATTTATCATTTCTATGTGTTGGGTACATTTCAAGTCCTCTCTTGTAGCTATTTTAAAAATACGATACATTATTGTTAACTACAGTCACCCTACTCTGCTATCAAAGATTGGAACTTATTCGTTCTGTCTGACTGTGTGTTTCTTTCCATTGACTACCCCCTCTTCTTTTCCTCACTCTGCCACTCATGCACCCTTTCTGGTCTCTGGTACCTGTCATTCTACTCTCTACCTCACTGTGATAAACATTTTTAGCTCCTACATGTGAGTGAAAACATGTGATATTTGACTTTCTGTGCTTTGCTTACTTCACTTAACACAATGACCTCCAGTTCTATCCATGTTGCTGCAAATGACAGGATTTCATTCTTTTTTATTGGTGAATAGTATTCCATTGTGTATATATACTCCATTTGCTTTATTCATTCATCAACTGATAGACAATTTAGGTTGATTCCATTTCTTTGTTGTTGTGAATAGTGCTGTGAGAAACATAGGAGTGCAGGTATCCCTTTGATATATTGATTTCTTTTCCTTTGGATAAAATACTCAGTAGTGGAATTGTTGGATTGCATGGTAGGTCTATTTTTAGTTTTACGAGAAATATTCATACTGATTTCCATAGTGTCTGTACTAATTTACATTCCCACTAACAGTGTGTAAGAGTGCCCTTATCTCCACATCCTCAGCAACATGTTATTTTTTGTCTTTTTCATAATAGCCATTATAACTGGGTTAAGATGATATCTCATTGTGGTTTTGATTTTCATTTCCCTGATGATCAGTGATGTTGAGGATTTTTTCATATACCTGCTGGACGTTTGGATGTCTCCTTTTCAGAAATATCTACTCATGTCCTTTGCCCTTTTTAAATGGGATTATTTGGTTTTTCTATTGAGATGTTTGAGTTCCTTGTATATTATGGATAGTAGTCCCATGTCAGATGAGTAATTTGCAAATATTTTCTCCCATTCAAGAGACTGTCTCTTCACTCTTTACTCTTTTTGCTGTGCAGAAGCTTTTTAGTCTAATATATTCCCATTTATCTATTTTTGTTTTTATTGTCTGTGCTTTTGAGGGCTTAGCCATAAAATCTTTGCCTAGACCAATGTCCTGAAGAGTTTTCCCTATTTTTTTTTAGTAGTTTTACAGTTTCAGATCTTGTGTTTAAGCCTTTAATGTATCTTGAGTTGATTTTTGAATATGGTGAGAGAGAGGGTCCAGTTTCATTCTTCTGCATTGGTTATCCAGTTTTCCCAGTACCATTTATTGAAAAGACTGTCTTTTCCCCAGTTTATGTTCTTGATGGCTTTGTTTAAGATCAGTTGGCTGTAAATAAGTGGATTTATTTCTAGGTTCTCTATTCTGTTCCATTGGTCTATGTGTCTATTTATATACCAATACCATGCTGTGTTGGGTGCTATAGCCTTGTAATATATTTTGAAGTTAGGTAGTGTGAAGCCTTCATCTTTATTCTTTTTGCTGAGGATTGCTTTGGCTATTCTGGTTCTTTTTTGGTTCCACACAAATTTTAGGATTTTTAAAAATATATCTGGGGAAAATGACATTTGTATTTTGATAGGTATTGCATTAAATTTGTAGACTGCTTTGGGAAGGTATGGTCATTTAAATAATATTTGTTCTTTCAATCCATGAACATGGAATATCCTTTCATTTGTTTGTGTCTGCCTCAACTACTTTTATCAGTGCTTTATAGTTTTCCTTGTAGAGATATTTCACCTCCTTGGTTAAATTTATTCCTAGGCATTTTATTTTATATTTGTAGCTATTGTAAATAGGATTGGCTTCTTGATTTCTTTTTTGGCTATTTCATTATTGGCGTATAGAAGTGATATTGATATTTTGTATGTTGATTTTGTAAACTGTGACTTTACTGAATTTATCAGTTCTAAGAGTTTTTTGATGAAGTCTTTTGGTTTTTCTAAATATAAGATTATGTCATCTACAAAGAGAGACAGTTTGACTTCCTTCTTTCCAATTTGGATGCGTTTGATCTCTTTCTCTTGCCTGATTGCTCTGGCTAGGACTTCCAGTGCTATGTTGAATAGGAGTGGTGAAAGTGGGCATCCTTGGCTTGTACCAGCTCTTAGTGGAAAGGCTTTCAACTTTTCCTTATTGAGTATGATGTTAGCTGTGGGTTTGTCATATATGGCTTTTATTATTTTGAGGTATGTTTCTTTTATACCTAGTTTGTTGAGAGTTTTATTCATGAAGGAATGTTGAATTTTATCAATGCTTTTTCTGCATCTATTGAGATGATCATATGGTTTTTGTCCTTCATTCTATTGTTTTGATGATGTATAACATTAATTGATTTGTGTATGTTGAAACATCATTTCATCCCTGATATAAATCTGGTTTGATCGTGGTGTATTATCTTTTTGATGTGCTGTCGTATTCAATTTGCTAGTATTTTGTTAAGGATTTTTGCATCTATGTTTATCAAGGATATTGTCCTGTAATTTTCTTTTTTTGTTGTGTCATTGTCTGGTTTTGGTATCAGGGTAATGCTGGCCTCATAGAATGAGTTAGGGAGAATTGTCTTCTCTTCAATTTTTTGGAACAGTTTGAGAAGGATTGGTATTAGTTCTTTTTTATGTTTGGTAGAATTCAGCAGTGAATCCATCTGGTCCTGAGTTTTTCTTCATTGGGAGACTCATTATTATTGATTCATTCTTGCTAGTCATTATTGGTATGTTAAAGTTTTCTATTTCTTCCTGATTAAATCTTGGTAGGTTGTATGTTCCCAAAAACTCATCCATTTTCTCTAGGTTTTCCAGTTTGTTAGTGTTCAGTTGTTTGTAATAATAGTCTGTGATGATTTTTTGTGTTCTTGTGGTATCAGTTGTAAAGTCTCCTTTTTCATTTCTTATTTTGTTTATTTGGGTCTTTTCTTGTTAGTATAGTTAGCAGTTTATCGATTTTGTTTATCTTTTTGATGAGCCAAATTTTAATTTTATTGTTCCCTTGAATTTTTTTCAGTCTCTATTTCATTTATTTCTGGTCTGATCTTTATTATTTCTTTCCTTCTTCTAATTTTGTTTTGGTTTGTTTTTGCTTCTATAGTTCCTTGAGGTGCATTATTAGGTTGTTTATTTGAAATCATTCTGCTTTCTTGATGTAGGCATTAATTGCTATAAACTGCCATATTAGCACTGCTATTACTGTATCCCACAGGTTTTGGTATGCTGTATTTCCATTTTCCTTTGTTTCAAGATATTTTTTGATTTCTTTCTTAATTTCTTCATTGACCCAAATGGTCATTCAGGAGCATGTTGTTTAATTTACATGTATTTGTATAGTTTCCAAAATTTCTCTTGGTGTTGATTTCTAGTTTTATTTCATTGTGGACTGTGAAGATACTTGATATAATTTCAATTTTTAAAAACTTTATTGAGACCTGTTTTGTGACCTAACATATGGTCTATCCTAGAAAATATTACATGTGTTGATGAGAAAAATATGTATTCTCCAGTTGTTGAATAAAATGTTCTGTAGATGTCTGTTAGGTCCATTTGGTCTAAAGTTCAGTTTCACTCCCATGTTTCTTTTTTGATTTTCTGTATAGAGTGTCTGTCTATTGCTGAGAGTGGGGTGTTGAAGTCCCCCTATATTATTGTATTGGAGTCTCCCTCTCTCTTTACATCTATTAACATTTACTTTATGAATTTGGGTGCTCCAGGGTTGAGTGGTTATATATTTAGAATTTACATCTTCTTGCTAGGTGGATCCCTTTATCATTGTATAATGACCTTTTTTGTCATTTTTTTTGACTTAAACTCTGTTTTATCTGATATAAGTATAGCTGCTCCTCTCACTTTTGATTTCCATTTGTGTGGCATATCTTTTTCAATCCCTTTACTTTGAGTCTATACTCATCTTTATAGGTAAAGTTCATTTCTTGTAGACAGCATATAGTTGGATCATGTTTTTCTTTCTTGTATCCATTAAGCCAGTCTATATATTGTAAGTGGATAATTTAATTAATTTACTTTCCAGGTTATTATTGATATGTGAGGTTTTGTTCCCATCATATTGTGAATTGTTTTCTGGTTATTTTGTATGTTCTTTATTTATTTTTCTTTTATTGTCTGTCATTACGATTTGGTGGTTTTCTGTAATGGTACCATTTGAGTCTTTTTTCTCCCTCATTTGTATGTTTGCTTTGCCAATGAGTTTTCTACTTTCTTGTGTTTTCATGATGGTAAATGTCATTCTTTTACTTCCATGCTTAGGACTCCCTTGAGCATTTCTTGTAGGGCCAGTTTAGTGGTGATGAATTCCCTCAAGCTTTTGCTTGAGAAAGATTTTATTTCTCCTTCATTTATAAAGGATAATTTTTCTGGCTATATTCTCCTTGGCTGGCAGTTTTTTCTTTTGGCACTTTAAATATATCATCCCATATTCTCCTGGCCTGTAAGGTTTCTGTTGAGAAATCCACTGTTAGTCTGATTCCATTATAGGCGACTTGATGCTTTTCTCTTGCTGTTTTTAGAATTCTCTCTGTCTTTGACTTTAGATAATTTGTCTGTAATGTTCCAAGGAGAACATTTTTTTGCATTGTATCTGTTTGGGGATCTTTGACTCCCCTGTACCTAGATATCTAAATCTCTTTCTGGACTTGGGAAGTTTTCATTTATTGTTTCATTAAATAGGTGTTCTAACACTTTTGTCCTCTCTTCACCTCCCAGGATACCAATAACTTGAATATTTAGTTTCTTTCTGGTGTTCCATATGTCATGAATGCTTTGCTCATTCTTTTCCATTCCTTTTTGGGTTTTTTTTTGTGACTGGGTTATTTCCAAAAACCTGTCTTCAAGTTCAGAGATTCTTTCTCCTGCTTGATCTAGTCTATTATTGAAACTTTCAAACGTGTTTTGTATTTCATTTCAATGCATTCTTCAGTTCCAGAATTTCTGTTTGGTTCTTTTTTATATCTATCTCTTTAGTAAATTTCTGATTCATATCCTCAGTTGTTTTTCTGATTTCTTTGTATTCTTTTTGAGTATTCTCTTGTGTTTTATTGAGCTCCTTTAAAATCAATATTTTGATTTTTTCCCCGGGATTTTGTAAATTTGTTTTTGATTGGGATTTATTGCTAGAGAATTATCATATTCCTCTGAAAGTGTCATATTTCCTTGCCTTTTCATGTTTTCTATATCCTTATGTTGATATCCATGCATCTGATGTAACAGTGACTTCTTCCAATTTTTTGAATTTGCTTTTGTAGGACAGCACTTTTTCCTGAAGATATATATATATATACATACATACACGTTGTTGGTTGGGTAGGGTACTTTGGCTTTGATTCTGGGTGCATGCAGTTGTGTAGACTTTGTATGATTTCTTTGGCTGTAAGCAGTGCCAGTGGTATCTGTGATTTCCTCATTGGTTTAAGATGCAATTATTAGTGGAGGCTGTGGTGAAATTTTGTTGGGGACTGGGATGTCAGTCTTCAGGCCCCAGTGGTGGCAGGAGTGGGATGAGCAGTGGGATGAGCATACCTGTTTTGGGGCCCCAGGGCAGCATATGCCAACATCAGTGTTAGTGGATCCAGGTGGTCTGATTCATGGGCCTTCAGGTGGCTTCACTCAGATGCTCATAGTGGCAATGTTGGGCCAGATGGTGGGCATGTTCTCAGGCCTCTGGGTAGCTGTCATGGTGTGGGTGATAGCAGTGGCAGTGGTGGGGTGACCTTCTTGGTCCCAAGCAGTGCATGAGGTGTTGGAGTTGGCTGTCATGGGCTGGGCTTCCAGCTGTGGTGGTAGTGGCAGAGTGGGTTGGCCCAACGTGAGACCTGTGAGTGGAGTGGTCAGGGGCCAATGGTGGTAGACTAGGTTGGACAATCTTCTGGCCCCCCAGACTGTGTCCTCTGGTACAGGGTTAGGAGTGACACCACTCCTAGGAGTGCCATTGGGGAGGTCAGGGCTGCCTTCAGTGGAGGCAGCTTAGGTTAGCAGGTGGGGAACTTGTGCTATGCTTATGTCTCAGCCTCAGGGGTGGTGGCCCACACCTCACTTGTGCCGCAGCTCTGGCAGCAGTAGCCCACACTCTGCCTGTGCCTCAGCCCTGGCACTGTCAGCCCTCAAAACAGTGCACAGTCTGTTGGGGGTGGGGCTCTAAAGTGGTGCCTTGCTGTAGGTGCTTCGGTGTTGGGGAGTATGTGGGACCCAGCGCAAGCATCCTCCTGGGGGCAGAGCCATCACACAAACTCCCAGAAGCTCCCTATGTTAGTTTCAGGCCCTGTGAGATCAAAGGGCTCTCCTCTGACTAGGGTTGCAGAAGTCCACTGTGGGAATGCGGACCACTGAGGGGCTCTCACTGAGCTTTTTCCCTGCATTTGGGAGTCTCTGTATGTTACCAGTTGATCACAGCCCAGCAGGCGGCCTCACTTCCCTCTCCTTTCGTACTTTAAGTGTTTTCTGTCACTTTTTAAAAAAAATTCCAATGTTCTCTCTTGGATGATCTATTCAAAGTGTGATTTTCTACTTACTCTTTTGGTTCTTCTTAGTGGAGGAAGTGAGTATGAAATGCTGCTAGTCAGCCATCTTGCAGCTCTTCCTGTCTCCAATTTTTATTTAAACATGAGCATGTATTACTTTAATATAAATACTATTACATAAATAATAAATGAAGCATAATAAAAATATGACAAATTAAAAAAGCATGACTTGAGAAGAAATGTGAACTTTATCCCAGAATACTGGTTTGGTGTCCTTAAATCTACCTTTTACAAAACTTCCCAGAAAATCATGATAGTCTTAAGTTCTTACCACGTATCTGGCATTACTTGTAGGGTGTTATAAAAATTAACTTACTGAATTTTCAAGGAATCCTTTGAAATAGGTACTATCCTCCCCATTTTACAGGCAAGGATGCTGAGTAACAGAGTTCAGTAAATCACTCAAGTTCACGCCAGCAGCTTTGGAGGCAGGATTCAAACCCAGGCACTTCCTGGCCTCAGGCTGCACTCATCTGCTCTACTACATCCGTGTGATTCTGATGCACATAAGATCTGAGAACACTGATTTACAGGATAGGTGTTGGGCCTTCTGATATAAGATTTCCAGGGTACAACTTAGGAAATACTGCAGTAAGTATTTAATGATCCTTAATGTTGCTCCTAAACTTTGATCTCTGGATCAAAGTATTTCCAATGAACTCCAGATCCTTATATGCTATTACCTATTCTAATGCACCTTGCCACACCCTAGAACAAACTCACACAATTCTCCTGTTAGTGGTTCTTCTTTTTGTGCTCCCTGTCTCAACAAAGGACATCACCTTCCACACACTTGAGCATGTCTGAAAACCTGGGAACCACTCCAGATCTTCCTTTCTCTGGTCACTGGTGATCACCTTGCAGCAATAAATGATGCCCATCACTCTTACCTCCGAAATCTTCTCTCACAAAACCACATGCTTCCCCCTTCCCTGGCCACCCTCAATCATGTACCATAATCTCCCAGGGACTATTGCAAAGGTCCCTCCAATCCATTCCTCACACTGCAGCTAGTGTGAAGTCCCCAGTCCTTAGCTTTTGCTGGAAAACCCTGCATGCGCTGACCTGCCTGCCATTTAGGCTTCATCTCTGACCACTATTCCAACTCCCCACACTCCAGCCATGGGACTTTTCTTTAGTTCTTCAAACTCTCCATGTTCCTTTGGCTTTACATCCACACACCACGTGATGGTCCCTTTGCCTGGAATTTATCTCCATGTTAGGACAGTTACTTAATCACTCAAAGCCTAATTTGTCTCATCTATAAAATGGGAACAAAATTGCCATAGATCAGAGGTGTCAAAAATATAAAATAAAATAAATACATAATGTTCTTGGCACAAAACATGTGTTCAATAAATTTTTCCCCTAAATATATCACAGAATTTAAAATTTTTCCCAATAATTTTCGTATTTTAAAGATAACTCCTTTGCATTTGTTTTCTAATAGTGATTTATAAAACTTCAATGCAGGAAAAAAACTTTAAAGGATTGTTTATCTCATTAAAAAAATTTATTGAAATCATAATGCATCTCAGCATGAAGTATTTGTGCTGCAGTTTTTAATTACTGTCAAGTTAATAATATTCCTTGGAGTGTGGAGTCTTTCTTAAATGTATGTATTAGATGGCTATAATTTTAAAAATTACTCTTTTGTTCTATAACCCATTAAAACAGTCAGCAAAAATAATTAAGGAAATATACACACTTTTAGAGGTAATGATATGAGAAAGGATTTCAAATAAATGAGCAAATAAAGAAAATAAATCAGCATATAATTTATAATTAGAGGTTGTAGTCCTTGGCAATTTGAAAATGAGTTGAACCTTTATGTAAATGTATAAGATGGAAGCCCAATTGCATTCCCATTGAGATTAAAATTATCTTAATAAACTACTATTAAGAAAACTGACACATTAAAAGAACAAAGATATGATTACATAAGGAACATCAACAAGATAGACTCAAGTTGCTATAGCTAG
This sequence comes from Daubentonia madagascariensis, assembly GCA_023783475.1. Taxonomy (NCBI): domain Eukaryota; kingdom Metazoa; phylum Chordata; class Mammalia; order Primates; family Daubentoniidae; genus Daubentonia; species Daubentonia madagascariensis. The sequence continues at coordinate 16,858,892 of JAKFHU010002573.1, read as the reverse complement.
AAAGAAGACATTTAAAACACAGTATATACATGTAAAATGTGAAAGTGCAGTGAGATGCTAGAGAAAAAAACAAAAAGAAATCATAACCTAACAACAAGTTTATCATAACCTAACAAGTTTATTTATTTTTTTAACCTAACAAAAAAATATTAAAAATTACACTGAGATGGGCAAATACTTACAAAAATCAAAATAAATGTGATTTTGATATTCTTTTATTTTGAATAAGAAGTATTCTAATATTTGAAATTGGAAGTTCTGGGTGTGTCATGGCTATATTTTAAAAAGTTATATCCATGGAGTTGGATAACTATTTGAACTCAACACTCAGCAGTGCATCTAATTGCCTTTGGGCTGCTAGTATAATTCTCAGTTGTGCTCAATATTAAAAATTCCAGCTAGTAAACAGTCTAGAGTTTAGAAAGAGGGTTGTCATGTTCAGATGAGAGCAAAGAAATAAATGAATGTGTGCTAATGAATGTGTGCCCGTAGGTGTGTCAGATCTCATTTGTATATTGCCCCTTGCTGGCTGTGCTAATTTGGGGGGTTATTTAAGGTTCATAACCCTCAGTTTCCCCATCTGTAAAGCAGAGATAATATCTGAATCAAAGGATTGTTGTGATGGCCAATAAAATATCTAGGGAAAGAGGTAGTGCTAGGATTCACCTAGGAATTCTGACTCAAGAGTTCCACACTTTTTAATTATTTAAATGTTAAATTAAAATGTAAACATTAAAAAAATTTAATTTAAAATACAATAAAATTTACTTTTATTTTGGTGTACAGTTCTATGAACTTTACATATGTATAGAGTCACGTAATCAGCAGCACAATAGAGATACATAATAGTTCCATCATTTCAAAGAACTTCTTTGTGCTGGTCCTTTGGTGTTATACTCTCTCCCCATCCCTAACCTCTGGCAACCACTAATTGATTCTCTGTAACTTTAGTGTTGCCTTTTTGAGACATCAGTGGAATCATATAGTATGTAATCATTTGGGATTGACTTTCTTCACTCAGCCTGATGCCTTTGAGGTTCATCCAAATTGTTGCATGTAACAAGAGCCCCCTCGTTTTTATTGCTCAGAAGCATTCCATTGAATAGTTGTACCGCTTGTTATTCCATTCACCAATTGAATAAGTTTTAGGTTGTTTCCAGTTTTGGGTAATTATGAATAAAGCTTCTGTAGACGTTCATGTATAGGTTTTTGTATGAACATAAGTGTTCATTTCTCTAGGGTAAATATCTAGGAGTTGAGTTGCTGGGTCTGGTGGTATTTTTAGCTTTGTATGTATAACTTTATATGTTTAACTTTATAAGAAACTACCAAACTGTTTTCTAGAGTGGCTATACCATTTTACAATTGCAATATCAATGTATGAGAATTCCAGTTGCTTGACATTCTTGCTAGCACTTGGTGGTGTGAATATTTTTAAGAATCAAAGCAGTCATTGCTGCACACTTCCGTCCATGGATTATCTCAGCTCAAGTTAGCAAGGACTCTTCTTTCTCTGGATTTAATTCGTCTAGTCCTATTTGCTTTTGCAGCTCTCTGGTGTCTTTTAAAATATGATTACAAAAATCATGTGGATATGATTAATTTGTCTATTATTTTCTAGTTCTGGACTATGTAGTTAGGAGCAATAGTCTACTAGAAGATGAAATTGACAATGATATTATTTCATACTTCACCATTTCAGTTTGGTTATACAAGATATTCTTTATAAATCTGAAATGGTTGTGAAAATATATGATCTTAATACACGAACACACAAACACAAAGTGGGGAAACAATTGGACCAATTGTGGTTGAAAAACTAGTAAAGTTTTATTTGAAGATTTTGTCTTTAAATCAATGATTATGGGTAAGTTTCATTATATTCTATAAGAATAAGAAATATTATCCTCTGTCTGTCTTTTGGATTTGCTAAAAAATTTAACAATTTAAAAATCTACATACTATTTAGCAATCTGATTGGGATAGGTATATCATAAATACAAGGCAATATCATTGATATTAGTAACAGACTTCAAAAATTGAATTAACTTTTATGGCATTTTTTGAATCAAGTAGATGATCTTTCCCCCACTTTACAGAAAAGAGTTCTTAAGTCCTTCATCCAAAGCCACTCACAGAAGGTGAATAAGCTGAGACTAAAGAGGTGAGAAGGAACCAGCCACGTGAAGAGAAGGGATGAGCATTCCAGGCAGGTGGAATAGTATGCACAAAGGCCATGAGTTGGGGGAACAAAGTCACACAATGAAGGGTTTGCAAGACCATAGAGGTCGAGGCACAATGAGGTTAAGATATAGGCAGAAGCCAGCTCATTCAGGGCTCGTGGTCTATTTTTAATTCTGAGTCCAGTGGGTAGCTATTAAAGGGTTTTAACCAAAAGTTGTGTGATGTTTTTATGCTTTAAAAAAATACTTTGCTGTTTTGCAGGGCAAGAATTTCTATACTATTTTGATCATAAATCTCATTTAATAGAAAAAATTTTTGAGCATGTGCTCCCAAAATATTCATATTCATTTATAAATTATTTGTGTTGCTACTAATGTTACTAATTAAACATTAGTAAGGATAAATTGCTAGCTTTTGAATATAAAAATTAAGTACATATAAAAATGAATTATTTTCCTTCTTCTCCCCTATTGTGACTGGTGCCACTGGATATACAAACTCTACTTTCAGTGTGAATTTTGTAGAGAAGAGATAAGAAGAGAATGTCTTAGAAGCAGGGACAGTGGAGTGGAAGCTACTGGGGTAGACATGATGAGATGGAGAAAGAGTTGAGGTATATTTCTCATCTTTAGAGCCTTCAGACTTCTCGTAGTAACTACCCATCTGCACCCTCTGCCTGAATCCTGACACGAATTCTCCCCTTCCTTCCCCACTGGGTAGCTCATCCTGTAGCAGCCTATCAATGAAATCTTTCCAAAATCACAAATCTCAAATTACCTAAAATCAACTTTTGATATTATATCCCCTAAAAAGTCCAAGAGAAACATTTTTAGGCTTATTTGGTATGTTAAAATAGTACAGAAAGCATTGTCAAATATGAAATGGTATTTAACTTTCTTTGAGTTATATTTGTCTAAATGTGTTATTGATATGTGTTCTAAAATTATATGAGATTCCCAAAAATCCTGATATGTCTTGATATATATTATCAGTAATAATTATGATTATTGTGTTAAATTGTTGTATGCCACAGAAATAACCAAATTTCCTTTGTGTCTTTAACCACGGCCATTCTAAGAATTTTGTTATCCATAGACAATTGTTGTTTTACTTTGATTCTTCTCAAAAAGCAGTTTATAACCAGCTTCAAGGAAATGTCTTCAAGGAAATTTATGGAAAGGACTCTGATAAGTACTCTTGATTGTAGGTTTCTGAGTGGATTAGTTAAAAACCTCCAGGACTCTAATTAAAAAGCTGATGAGTTCATGAGGATTGTTAGCCCAATACTAAGCAAAATAAAAATTAATTACATGGGACTGAACTGATAGAGGACTGAAATAATTCTTTTATGACATTTTGTTTAAAATGTTACTGATTTTTTAATGCTTTTTCAGAGTCAAGACAAATGTTAAGTAAACAGAAAAGTTTACCTGATATCCTCCAGAATTTAAAACCTATTCAATCCCACTGGGCCTGGCCTGTTCTCCACTGCCAACGCCCTGCTGCTACAACTATACAAACATCCTCCCTCTAGGCCCAGGGACTACTGCAGAAGAGGTGGGCATGTGAGATTGTAAGGGACAATTTTGAAGAAAGAGATTAGTCCAGAGACCCTCCCAATCAAGATGGACACATAGAGGCATGGACACAATTGGCAAATAGAGAAACTTTGTCAATCATAAAAAATGTCCTGTTCCCCATAGACTTAAAAGAGAATTACCAAGAGGATATCAAGACACATGATGACAGAGGCTTCTTTATTGTTCTTTCTAGTTATGGGGTTTATATTAATAGAAATATGATAAAAAATTTATCAGCCACCTTAGGCTCAAATGGCTTTAACAAACTAATTATGCTTTGTATGGCAAATTCCTAGAAGTCTACAACTAAAACCAAGATTACAGTAGCTCAATGCTTACAGATAAGTTAATTTTGTAACCTTGCCTTTAACATTTTGGTTTTGGCTCTTATATTGGCTAAAAGGTTTTAAAGGGTTAATGAGGTATGTATGATGGCTAACACCACCTGTTGCACTTATATTAATTCCTCCTCTGAAGTAGAGACCCATATTGACAAAGTTAGGCAACAGGCTACCTGGCTTCAACAAACCTTGGAACACCAAAGAGGGTTTAGTCTGGCTGGAAACTCTTGAAAATTGGTTTACAGATCTATTCTCTTGGATTCCTAGTGGAATTTGGTGAATCCTGGGAGGTATTGTTAAATTAGGCCTCACTGTTCTTCTTTTGGTTGTGATGACATACACACTAGCAAAACTTATTATATGTTCTGTAAGCAAGAGCTGTACAGATTTTACTACAACCAACAAAACAAAAACAGAGATGACCTTTGAGACATAAGTCCTCCATCTCCTCAGGATGTAGGTTTTTGAAATAAACCTACTTTTCCTTTTACCAACCCCTCATCTCTCAAGTTTGACTTTTCAAGTGATGGGCAGCTGAGCCTGCTTTTGGTTACATTTATACCTGTAAGAATAGCTATTATCAAGAAGATAAGAGCTAACAATTGTTGGTGAGGGTGTGTAAAAAAGGGAACCCTGTACATTGTTGGTGGGCTTTGTACAACCATTATGGAAAACAGTATGAAGTTTTCTCAAAAAATTAAAAATAGAACTACAATACAGCAATCCTAGTTCTGAGTAATGAAATCAGTACATTGAAGAGATATCTGCACTCCCATACATATTGCAGTGTTACTAACAATAGCCAAGATATGTGTTAACCTAAATGTCTATCAACAGATCAATGGATGAAGAAAATGTGTACACACACACACACACACACACACACACAGAGGAGTATTATTAAGCCTTAAAAAAGAAGGAAATCCTGCCATTTGTGAAAACATGGATGAACCTGTAGGACGTTATGCTGTTTGAAATAAGCCAGACACAAAAAGACAATGCTACGTATGGTTTGAATGTATCCTCCAAAGTTCACGTGTTGTAATCTTAATCCTCAATGTAACAGTGTTGAGATGGTGGGACCTTTAAGAAGTGTTTAGATCATGAGGGCTGTGCCCTTATGAGTGGATTAATGCCACTATTGTGGGAGTGGGTTAATTATTGAGGGAATGGGTTCCTGGCAAAAGGATGAGCTTCCTTCCCTTCTGTCAAGAATGTTCTCTTCCCCTTCTGCCTTCTGCCATAGGTTGACATAGCAAGATGTCCCTCATCAGATGCTGAGCACATGCTGGTGACATGCCCTTGGACTTCTCAGCCTCTAGAACCATGAGCCAAATAAATTTCTTTATAAATTACTCAGTCTGTGCCATTCTGTTATAGCAACACAAAAGGGATTAAGACAGGCAGATACTGCATGATCTCACTTATATGTGAAATCTAAAAAAGTCAAACTCATAGAAGCAGAGAGTAGAGTGGCGGTTACCAGGGGCAAGGGAGGAACAAGGAGATGTTGGTCAAAGGGTACAAAATTTCAGTTAGGATGAATATATTCTGGAGATCTGTTGTACAGCATGATGACTATAGTTAATAATAATGTATTGCATACTTGAAAATTGCTAAGGGAATAAATCTTAAATGTTGTCACCACAAAAAATAAGAATGTGAGGTAATGCATGTGTTAATTAGTTTGTTTAATCATTTCACAGTGTATATATGTATCAAAACATCACTTTGTACATCATAAATATATATAATTTTTATGTGTTCATTATACCGTAATAAAACTGGAGGAAAAAAGTTTGTTTTTTAAAGAAAAACAGTAACTTAAAACATATTTTAAAGTTCACCCATTATAGATCTTCACCTTTTAAGTAGCAGCAGAGGTGCGGGGCTTATATTATGGTCATACAATTCATAATTTTAAGTACTGGAGGAGACTTTGTCATCTAACCAACTCCTTCATTTTAAAGCTCAGTTTGCTGAGAGGTGCCTTGATGAAGGAGCCTCTACAAACTGGTGGCAGAGTATCCAGTACTAGAATTGAAGTTGCTTAACTTCATTTACTTTTATTCCAAGACATTACAAGGCATGTGTCACCAGCTCTGGGCTAGACCTGGAGGTGAAGACAAGATCAATATGGATGGCTACTTCTCCAGGTGATATTATGTGTCATACTCGGTGTCATGCACATTTGTGGTGAGCAAAACTCAACATGGTGCCTTGCCTCATGGAGCTCCCCATTTAATCTTTCTGTCTTCAAGAAGTTCGCAGTGTTTTGAGGAAGCCAAAATACATGCCCACAAAACACGTGGAGGATGGCCAAAGGAAAGTGCTCTTTTAAATCAGATAGGGTGCGCAATGAGAGGGGGTGCTTTAGGCAGTCAGGAAAGGGAGCACAAACATGATCACTCATTGACATTATTTCCCGCCCAAGCTAGGACACACAGCTGTGCTCTGGGTCAGGTCAAGGTCCTAACGCACAGACAGAGCAGGAAGCTTCCACCGCACGATGTTGTGCACGCTTTGGGATCACAGAGTGCGCCGGCTTAGAGGAGTCGGGGGTCGTGGCCGCAGCCCGCAGCGGCGCAGAGCGGTGAGGAGAGCGGGGCGCGGCTCGGGTCCCCGCAGCTCCCGCCCCGCCCGGGGCTCCGCTGGCGGCCGCGCCCGGTCCCTGAGACTCGGGTCCAGCCCGCGTGGCGGCGCCTCGCTCCACGCCAGCGGCCGCCACCTGCCCGGCGCCGCCTCCGCCTGCCTCACATGGGGCGGCCACACGGGGATGGAGTCGGGGTCCTGAGCGCCTGCCCCCCCCGCCCCGCAGCCCGCCAGCGGAGAGGCCACCTCGGGTCCGGGACCCCCCACTCCGCTCCTGTCGCTCCCGGATGGGACAAGGCGCGGGCCGAGCGCGCTCCTCGCCGGAGAGGGGCTATGGTCCTCCGCGCCCCGGTGTCTGGGGCGGTGGCTCCTGCCGCTCCCCGAGGTACCAAGGCCCCGACCCCAGGGGCTTTCGTCCCTAAGGGCCGCGACCAGGCCACTTCTTTGCCTCTCTCTGCGCGCTTCCGTTACTGAGCGGGCCAAGGCGAGGATGTGAACTGCGGATCCCGGAGAGCGCCTGGACCCAGGAAGGACCCAGGCAAAGCCACCCGCTTGGAGCTGGAGGAGCTGGAGGAGCTGAGGCCAGTCGGCGTCACGTGTGCTCTGATAGGCGACTCGGTGCACACCCAAGCCCTGCTCCACCGTTCTGGCCACCACGGCAGCATGAACAGAGGAGAGGCGATGGGGTTGGAGGCAGGGGAGGGAACCGTGGAGAGGATTAAAGCTCGCTGGGTGATCCCAAGGAGAACGTGGGTAGATGAGGCTTCTGGACCGCGAGATGCTGCCAACTAGAGCCTTTGCCCATTTTTTCCACGGAAGTGATTTTTCCTTCTGCCAGATCTACCTCCATCCCACCCGATCCCCATCTTCTCTTCCAAATCCCAATCCTGAAAGAAATTTCAGAGTGAGCAGACAATGTGACCTGTCTTCCTGCTCACATGGGTGTGTGTAGCTGAAGACCAGGAATAGTTGGGTGTAACAAAGGGATGCAGAGATGGAAGAGTTAAATTTTGGCAGGCTGACATTCCTCCCAGGAACTTTCTCTTTACTTGCTAGACCTTTTGGTGGACTCAAGTTAAACCAAAAAGGCTTGTATGTGTAGGGTAATTAGATAGGGAGCCGGCCCCTTATCCCTTCTTCCCCCAGAGGCGAGGAGAACTTCAATGGGCAGTCAGTGTCCTTAGAGTACTACTGTTTCCGGGCACTGACCAGATGTAAGTTATGGGGGAGAGCTCTGCAGCACCTTCTCATAGCACTAGGGAGTGTGGCCAGACCTGGCACTCTGCAACCTGTGGATGAGCCACTGGTGTGATCAGTCTTAGGAAGATAAGATAGCCCAGTGACAACCACCCCCACTGTGCTCCTCATTCCTGACCTATTTTGCTAGTGAAGAGTACAGATAAGGACTTAGATCTCCTCCCAATTTATGGGAGGAGAAATCGGATTGCTGGATTACAGGAGGCTGAAACTGGGAAGAGTGGGTGTGAGTGGGCTTTGACTAACAGAGCACATGGAAATCAGCAATCTTCGGCATTTTCAGGGGCGGTTTTAGGTTTTGAGGAAATTCTGCATCTTTTACATCAGAGAGAACTGTTATAATTTAAGCTGATTGTGGAAACTTTAACTTCCTGAAAAAACATCCTGGATACAATAGCTAAGGACCATTTTTAAAATGTTCACCAGGTAATGAGAACCTAGGAAGGGTACCTTCCATGGTGTGTTTCATTGCCATGTAATTGCTAGAAACATCGCCAGAGAAATGACACTTTTAGTTATGCTGATCATCAGCTTATAATGAAATTTGTGAACGTTTAAAAATTAGTTTACTTTTTCTGAATCCGTTTGGTGTGCAGGCATAGGTTGCATTAAGACAAGCCATGACAACAGCAGTTCTGACACCATCAGTTAATTTTGCCTGTCTTTGAACTTCATGAAAATATGTACTATTTTGGATCTGGCCTCTTTCCTATAACATTGTGCTGGTGAGATTCATTTGCAGCTATCATTTTAACAAGCATGTACATCTGGGAAAGAGTAATACAATCTTATGAATATTTTATTTTGGTTTTTACTTGTTGGTGTGGTGTAACAGAAATAAAATGTCAGCAGTATTTTATCAAACTCCTACTGTGCACCCAGGCTGTGTGCTGGGTATTGGAGAGATTTAGATGACAAAGTTAGGGAAGCTGTTCTCTGGGGGTTCTCAGTCTAATATGAGTGTCTTATTAACCACTGACCATTACTTTGTGATGTATGTTGCAGAACATATGTGAAAAAGTGACAAGAACACAGAGCAGGTTGGGGCTCACATTTCCCAGGGTGTTGTCACAGAGGAGGTAAATGTTTGCTGATCTTGAAGGATGGGTGACAGCTCACCATGTAGAAACTTGAGATGGAAGCTGATAGGTTGTTATAGGAAGTCCCCAGTTCAGGTTTGCTCTGTCTTGAGATGCGGTCTCTGAATTCAGGTTTCTTCTCTGTTTTGGGGAGATATCCTGCCTACCCATCATCACAGGGCTCTGAGTGAGATCTAAGCAATGCTGTTATGATGCATATCTCCTGCTAACAGTGCTGTGGGGAGGCAGCTGTCATCCTTAACTATAAGCAGATTCATCAATACTTATTGAACACAACCCATGTGCCAGGAACTGCTCTGAGGATGGCACCAAGACTGGAAGATGTGGCTCTACCACTGTGGGTATATTTTTATTTTGTGCTTTTTACATTTGCTGTGAGAGCTTGGTGGTTTGTGTGAGGAGAAGCTGAAAGAGTAAGGAAACCACTGAGGAAGGGAGGTGAATATAGAGCACAGATATCTCTGATAATCTTACAAGGCTGTTGCTCTCATGGAGCGTCTTTTGTAAGGAGAAAATAAGTTAAAAATGAACTTGGAACTCCTCAGTTATGAGGGTTAATCAGTAGAATTGTTGATAGCAAAGAAAGATGTCAAGAAGATGAAACAAGGTGATGCTGGAGTGATGAGGAGAACTAAAAAGCGTGTCAAGAGATTTCTTGATCAGTCAGTGTTCTATGATGCAGCAGAAGTAGTATCACATCTCAGATGACAGTTTCAAAGATGTTTAAATTCCCACTTTAGCCGTTCTGATGCTTAGTACAGGATGTAGAAGTCCTAGAAAGTGCATACAACTGAGGATGGTCTTTGTAGCGTGTGACCCTCTACCCCGCCTTGCTGTTCAGATCTAGAGGAACATGTGGCTAGACCCAGAGATGGAGGCCTTTTTGACTGACAGGAGTCAGGGTTTGTATTTGTTGGAAAAACTTAGCAGCCTTGGCAAAGCATTCTGGTACCTCAGTATGCATGGAGTTGTTTCTGTTCAAAAGAACATCAAAGTGTGCCTCCCACAGAATCATTGCAGTGTGAGGGGATTTCTGTGGGGCTTGTGGCGAGAAAACTCTTAGGTACTTGGAAGTTCTGTGATAATCACTTCAAGCCTAATGTTTAGCCATAGATCTACCATGATTTTGGTCTCTCTCCCTATGTTGGCAGTGATAGCAATGGAAAACTTGCTTTGAAAAGTAGAATTAGAATATTTAGAAAAGAGCATAGTTTGTGTTCATTGGCATGCCAGGCCACCCAGGTTGGAATCAGTATGCCTGAGCCCTCCGACAGTGTGTCTACCTAACCATAGCTTCATACACCAACTTTGCTAGGACATTGGATGGTGAGATCGAGGAGGGAGGAGGGAGAGACAGGCAGACTGGAAAAGATGTAACTTCTCATCTCTAACTCTGTGATCTTTCTCTCCTTCTTGAAGACCATTTTCACAGCCAGGATTTGGGCAAGAATCCTGTTGAAAATCACTTAAATGAAAGCTTTCATTCACATAATCTCAACCTGAATCAGCTGTCACCACATTTCATAATCTCTCTAAGTCTCATCAAGTAATAGTATTTTTGCTACGTTACAATCCAAGGTGCCGAGCTTTATTTTCAGTCTGGCCTCTGCATGGTTGAGTTCTTTATTCTTGTTAATTGGATAGGTTTAAAGTTGCTCACTCTCTTTAGCCAGATTCATACCTTGATTGGTCTTGTTAGGTAGATAGTTAGGATCTCCAGCTCTTCTCAGGACAAGGGTTCCCTGCTTTGGTGCTGTTTAGAGCAATTGTTCCACCTGGGAAGAAGGATAAGGGCCGACACTCCATTTTGGTGTTGCCCCACACTTAATCCTATCCCAAGCAACTGCTACACCTGGGGAAGGAGGGAATGCTTTATGGATCTAGGAATTCCCCAGCCCAGGCATAATAAGATTTAGAAAGTGACCTAGAATAACCTAAGGGTAATTAATATGCCATTAGCTTGAATCTGTCTTACAGTTCACCCCCCCCCCACCAGGTGGGCTTTCTTGGAGCTCGTGTATATATGCAGATGAAATTTTGAGGACACCTGTTGATCATTTGATAACATCCTACACCTCCCAAGAGCCCACCTCCAGACTGGGCTAATCAAAGGAAATAATCTGAGAAGTCAGGAGGAAGTGAGTGGGTCAGTCACTGAGTGAGTTGGTCTGTCTCTCTCCACTCACCGAGACAGACCCATTTTATTCTACAATAAAGAGCTGCTTTTGTGAAACTGCTCCCTGCCTGAGGTTATTCCATATTGGCCCTGCTGGTAATTTTTCCAAAAAAGGAGTCAGAGGACCAGAATAATAATCTGGACTTTACACTTTGGTTTGTCTGGTCATTCTTCAGCCAAGAGCACACCAAGAACAGAGGGCAGACTCCCACCCTGACATCTTTGGTGCTGAAGCCTGGGATTCTGAGAAAGACAAAAGAAAATAAAAGTACTTTGGTAAGTTCCCAGTGAGCCGAGCTGTCAATGGTATAATCAGATCTCTCCTTAGAAAATAAGTAATGAGTAAAGAACCCGAATCTCGTCCATCTCCCAGGGTAATGGAGAAAAGAAAAATGACTTGTCAACCTTTACCAAAGTGTATTCTATGGGCTATTAGTGGGTGTTACATAAAACGATATGTATATTTTTGTCATGGTGGTGGTTTGGACAACATTGGGTTAAACAATGTTTATTTACTGCATTACTTACAATAGCTTTTAGTATTCTAATGTTCAATGAGAGTTCCCAAATTTATATAAAAATGTGAACTCCTCTCCCTCCACCTTGCCACACCAGTCTTCTGGGGAACCCACCTGGAAAGGGCTGGATTAGTGGCCTGTTTTCATGTTGTGGGTTTCAAATTGTTAAGTGATGTGGGGAAATAGTTCTCACATTTTGAGGAAGAAATCTTGGAAGGCCATAACCCAATCTTAAAAATTTCACTTCTATGTTTCTGTCAGAAACATTTTTTGTCTGACTGGATTAAGGGATGGACAAGGGTGACCGTCCTGGGGAGATGTTTTTAGTTGTTATACCCACAGGTCTTTGTGTCTGTTCCCCCTTTCCTTGCTGACATGCCATGGCTTTTGTTTGGGGTGGGGAGTGGACTCACAGTAACAACTTTGCTTTCCTCTGCCAGATGTTAATTTTCCCAGCCCCCCTTGGAGCTAAGGGTGGTCAGTACCCTCGTGGCCAATGAGACAAAAGAAGAGCTCTGCTGGTGGGGGGAGGGAGGCAGAGGAGGGACAAGAATTTTCTGGAAAAGATTAGGGGAAAGCTCCCTAATAGTTTACAGCTGTGGAGGAATTCTCATTTACTTGACCTTGAGGCTAGAGACATTTGCTTAGGTTCATCAGTGGTTCTATTTACATTTCTCATTAGCAAGCGATCTTTCCTTTTGTCTTGAATGTGCTTGCAGTTCTGTCTGCCATCTTGTGATGGTGAAGGCACAAACCTAAGAATGAAAAGCCAGTACCCTGAGGATGGCAGAACAGAAGGACACAAAGAACTTAGACTTTTTGAGTTGTTACTGAGTTGTTGCACAGAATTGCCTGTTTTCGAACCCCTTGTTAAATAAACAATGAATGCCTTCATTATTTAAGCATTTGTTAATAATTTTTTGAAAATTGACTTGATGTTGAGCACATCCTAATTGATACATATTTTATTTCTAATATAAGCCTTCATCTTATTTTCTTTCTCCAGTGTCTGCTCTTGACACTATGGGTAGCTCAAGGGAAGCATGCTCCTATCTTGGGATGTTTTGAACAGCATCTGAGCATGCTGATAACTTTTTATCGATGACAAAACTAATCTTGGCCTGCTTTGAGTTACTTTTTCCTGCTCTTGATTTGGGCAAGCAGGACAGGGACTTCTGTGAATATGTCCCCATGTTCCTTGGTGGCACCTGAGGTGGGCTTGTGTTTACTAAAAAATAAGTTATATACTGTTTATACGTAGTTAATAAATTAGGACTTTTATTCATGGTACAAAAGTAATTACTGTTGGGTTAAACTGTGAGCCTCCTGGGAGCATCTTAAATAGGATTTTAGTGGCAAAAATGAGGTCACTCAGAGCCTTTAAAGAGCTTGTTGTTTGAAGTGATAGCAGTCTTCCCCTTTTCTTCTTTGCTGCTGAGCTCTATTCCCAAATAGCTGGGCTGCTGCACGGGCAAGAGGGCTCCCTAGAGCTGGATTTCAGGTTCCATGGGGGCTAAGGAAATCTATGAGGGATCAAAGGTGCCATGCTGTGATGAGTAATTAACGATGCTGAGAATGCAGAACTGGAATGCACCCAGTGGTAAGGGCATGCTATTTTAAATGCTTTCAATTATGGACTGTTAGTGCTCATACAGTCCTTCTGCCTTCTAATAATATAACCTGTGCTCAGATTCCCAAACCTCAATCTGTCCCATTGTAGTCCCTTCTGGTTTTGTGCTTTTCTCAGGATGCTGTGGTCTGGGAGTTTGGGAAAATGCAAACAGGTCTCCTGGTAAATTTTATCTACCTACCTGGCTATTCTACTTATCTAACCTACATATCTATCTACCTACATATTTACTTATCTTCCCAGCCTACTTAACACTCCTAAACTACTTACTTTGTCTAGCATACTTTCTTACTATACTTACCCACCTATCCGCCTACCTCTCTTTTCAAAACATAAATAACACTTATCACTGAAACCAATGAAATTCTTTCTCCATTTCATGGCTTTGTTCAATGTTAGTGTGACCTTGAGTTGAAGGGCTTTAGCTCACACTCAGGGACTATTATTATTATTATTACTATAATTTTTGTTACAGTTCTACTTAAGAAGCAGTCTTTAATGTGCTACCTATGAGGAGGATAGGCAGATGGATTTGGTCAGATTCTTTAATAGATGATGATGATGTTGAAATGGATTATGAGGAGGTTAAAAAAATTGTCTCTGAGGTTGTGAGAGATTTTTAAATTAGCTCCATATAGAATGATTCATTCATTTATCTGTTTTTAACTTTTGCATTTTCCTTCCATCCTTGATATTTTCCTTCTCTGTCGGTCATCAGGTATTCATTGAATGCTAGTATATACTGAACCTCATGTTAGGTGAAGTCATATTTGTATCCAAAGAAATATAGGCCAGTCTCTGACAATAGATACTTGATTTTTGTCTCAACAAAAGAAAGAAACTCCCAAAATATTATACTGGATTGGATAGTGTCTCCCCAAAATTCATGTCCACCTGAAACCTCTGAATGTGACCTTCTTTGGAAATAGGGTCTTTGCAGAATATAATCAAATTAAGATGTGGAATGGTGCTGCCGTAAACCAAGGAACACCAAAGATTGCTGGCAACCACTAGAAGGTAGGAAGAGGGAAGGGTGGACTCTCTCCTAGAACCTGTAGAGAGAGCATGGCCCTGGCCAACACCTTGATTTTGGGCTTCTGGCCTCCAGAATTATGAGAATAAATTTCTGTTTTTAAGCCATGAAGTTTATGATAATTTGTTACAGTAGTCCTAGGAAATGAATGCACATATTTCCTATTTTAATAGGATGTTTAATTCAGAGATATAGAACATTAGGAAAGAAGGGGAAAAAATCACCCAAACTTCAATGTGTGAATCCAGTCTCTATCAGTCCTTCCCTAATGTAAATAGATTTTACTGGTTGTAATCACAGTATAATATTTTTTGTTTGTTTCTTGTAGACATTTATCATTATTTTTTGGCTGTTCAGCATTTAAGTCTTTTTTGGTAAAAATATTTGAGGGCTCCTCCTCCCACTATGGCATCTGTAAATGCCAGATCCTCACTGTCTCAACGGCCCCTAAAGCTCATGAATAGTGAGACGCACCCACCTTAGACTTGAATTAGAAGCTGGTGACCTGGCGGGAACAGTAGTATATTCGGGGGACAGCTACATCCAGGTCCTAGAGGCAGCAGCATCAGTGACTACAGGCTCCAGTGCTGAGGCTGCCAGCAGTGCAGGCTGAGGTGTCTGTGCCTTGGCATAGTGTCTTCCCTGGATTGCTCTGTGACATTCTTGGCTGAGTAGCCACCCACCCTGGTTTTCCAAATTCCAGTGTTTGTTTTAATATATTTATTTTCTGGTAAAATTAACCAGAATGAATCCCTAGTGTTTAGAGGGAAAACCCTGGCCACTACAGCATCCTGCTGTTTTGATTTAACATTATATCATAAGCAAACTCCATAATGTTATATATCTCTGATCATTATTTAGAATTTCTGGATAATACTCACTTGTGTCAGTATATAATGATAGATGTAGCCATTCTCCTGTTAAAACAGTAGGTCATTTTGAAACAAACCTGCAAGGTATATATTTGCATATATAATTATTTTTCCATTGTATTTTTTAAAATAAAAATTATAAGAAATATATTCACTGGATCAAAGAATGTGAACTCTGGATATCACTGTGCTTTCCTGAAAAGTAGAAACCATTTATACTGCTGCTGGCAACGTGTGAAAGTGCTAATTTTGTTGCATCATTATTTACACGAGGGGGTATTATCAGTGAGAAATATTGCTACTAAATTTCTGAGTAAAAAAGTATTGTTACTACCTTCCTGGGCACTATCTTGATGTTTTAATATTTACTTCTCAGATTATTAGTGAGAATAACATCGTTCCCTTATTTTGTTACTACTAATTGGGATTCCACTGATTGTTCTGTTGACTAGGGAGGAATTTACTGTAAGCATGGATAAGCATGTGCTGAGCTTCTTAGCAAGGTTACGAGTCTAAACTCTCTAGAACGATTTCAACAGACTGGGCAGGTGCTTGTTGGGGCTGTGATGCAGGGGATGGGGGAAGGATTTAAGAAGTATGGATGCAATAAAGTCATTCAATCCTGAGATTTTTATTCTTAGATGAATATGCAGGAACATGCTGTATCTGCAATTCAGAGTGGCAGAATCACCAAGGAAAAATTCTTTTCCTTGTAGGTGTTGCCTCAATGTTCTCATTTTTCTTCTTATATATTTTCTTGACCCCACCCTAGGTAACTAAATCTTGGTAACATTTCTCTAATGGTCACTTTCTGATCAGCATCTTTATAAGCTAGCATATTTTTGCCTGACATTTTCTTTCCTTCATCTCAGGGGTCTTAAAAGCCAACTTTGTGGTTTTTGAAAGCTGATTTCTCACCAGTGGGTGGCAGCCTGTTACTTGCAAGGGGGCCAGCCACAAGTGTTTATGTGTAGGGGCAGGGCGGGGTATGGTGTGTCAGAGATGACCAGAATTCTGGGGCGGATATAGGACTGTCAGATCTGCTTGATAACAGGATCAATTTGACAGTTTGCTTGAACAACTTTGAATGGTGATTGATGTCAAAAATACTGATTGCATAAGCTCTCAGATTATTCATGGGAAGTTTTGGGGGTGGGGCATCCTACAGAAAAAAATGTTTGTTTGATACACATTTTTTTCCCCCAGCTTCCAAACCCTCACGCAGAGATTTGATTTCATCAATGTGTACAGGTACCGGCACAACTCCCATCTCCCCAGGAGTTCTTCATCCCAAATCAGAGAATAAATAGTAAAGGGGGGGGGGTTAGTCTCAAATGCCTCTTGCTGATGACAACATTTATATAATTCTTGTAATGATTTCTGCCATGTTCTAAATAGTGGGGCTGGGAGGAAAGGGAGGAGTCCTTCTTAATTCCTTGTCTTTCTTAATCTAAGGAAAAGAGATTTTGATCATTCTATTAAAAAATTTGGGTGAATCAGGATAGCAGAACCCCAGGGCTATAATTATCCATATGCTGGCTAGTGAGGGCAGCATGTTTGTCTTTGCGCCTCCAAACAGCTTTGCTCAAGCCACTTGAGAGGGAGATAAAACCGACAAAAACAAAGAAAGAGCAGCAGATGAAGAGTGAATAAGCTGGGTTCTTTTTTTTTTTGGGTTTTTTTTTAATGTTTTTATTTTTTTCTGTTTCTTTAAAAAATTTATTTTAATAGATTTAGGGGGTACAAATGTTTTTTTATTACAGGGATGAATTGTATAACGGAGAAGTCTAGGCTTTACTGGAGGGTGGGAGGGGGGTGTGGGATGAAAAATTAAGCTGGGTTCTTAACCTATTAAGCTGGGTTCTTGATTGTGATCTATCACCAGTCAGCTGAGGGGCTGGATGTTTTCCTTCATGTCTCTGGACACCAGTTTTTCAACTACAAAATGAGAAGGAGAGACTGGACAGTCCCCGGGTCAATTTCTGCTCTAAAGTTCTATGAGGCTTCCCTCTTTCCTGTCTTAAACTTCCCCAGGTAATCTAATCTCATACCTTCTTTATTAATCTTTCCTTAAAATTGTGGGCTTAGGATCCCTAACATGTTGTATATTTTCTTCATAGTTCTCTTACTGGGATAAACATCAGCGTATCCCTTTTTCCAAACCTTTTCCATGCGTTCTGTGCCGCACGGGAGGGTTCTCCTGGTGAGAAAGTTGGTGACCCCTGGAGGCATTCCCAGAGACTCTGTTTGCTTTACTTGGCTGAGCGGCCCTCTGAATTGCCTGCTCAGTCTATCAGATTGCTGAAAGCAATTCATTCATTCAGTAATTCATTCAACAAATATTCAGTGAGGACTTGCTGATTTCTAGGTAGAAATGTTAGATGCAGTAGTGCTTCCCAAGGAGCATTTGAGAATCTACCATATTTCTTGCCTAAATATGAGTGTCTACCAAGTGAGAGCATAGCCTATCCCTCTATAAAAGCTTCCCAACAGGGCTCCCACCCTTCTTAGGCAGGTTGTCAACCCAGGACATACCCCTCTCTGAAGGTAGGTGGGGCTGAATCCTGGGGAAGGGGAGTCTTTTTTTAATATGTACAAAAGCATCTCCTGGGCTAGGATGGCCTTGCTTCCCAGGGGCTGAGCATCTGAGCTTTTCTTTCTTTTCCTCCTTCTTCTTGGATTTTCTTTTCCATCTTTAGATCTCCACTCCCACAGATGAGAGACTTTGTTCCATTCTGGACCTCTTTCCTGTTAACATTTTCTTCTTGGTAAAGAATGCTCAAAAATGTATTTAAATTTTTATGAAGCACTTGGTTTATTACACTAATAAATCCTCCTTTGGTTTGCCAAACACTTGCAGTAAATGTGATGAGTTTATATGGAAATTAAGGGAGCCCTACATCTTTTTAATTAGACAGACATATATGTGAAAGAAAGTGAGTGTCTGCTGGGGTGAAAGGAGCACTTGGGCCTGGAGGAGAGTTTTTCCTCAGTTGTTCCCACAGGTAATTTGGAGAGTGTTGACTGACCGGGTTCACTCAGGTGGGGCACCTCCCTCCTCAGCAAGAAGGTGTGTATGTGGAGGGGGATTTGTCCTTTTCCTGCCAGCTAATTTATTCAAAACTGCCTCACGCCCCACTGATATTATCGATGTTAAAAGCAAGGAAGGCAGTTTGCAGCTTTCTGGGGAAAATGACAGACACCCTGGTGCAGTTGTTCTCAACCATGGTTGCACCTTAGGGTCACCTATAAAGGGTCACCTATAAAGTACCCATTCTGGACTCCACTACAAAGCAATAAATGACAATTATAATATCTGCAAGTGGAGTTTGGGCATCAATGTTTCTTTGAAAGCTCCCCAGAACCTCTGCAGACAGATTAGAGAACTAATGTCCTGTGTTTCCAAGGATTGGTTTGACAACAACACAGAATAACTTAGGGTCACTGACGGACCGTATTGGAGTTACTCAGTTTTGTCCTTTATCACACAAATGCATGTACATATGGTATTGGATACAAAAGAGAAGTTTCAATGACAGATACAACACAGAAGAACATAGATATGCACAAGCCTATTAGACACACACACAGTTATAGACTATGGCTCGTGACACAGACATAGGCATACATCTAGGCACAGAGACACAATCCTAGAACTTCATTGAAAAATACACATAGACACAGATATATACATTCACAACATTCATAACATAGAGACAGAGATACACACACGAGCACAGACATAGTCTCAAGGAGAGGTACAGTTATATACAGAAAGACACACACACACACACACACACACAGAGTTACTCCCATGTAGAGACAAAGCCCAAGATACACAGAGAGATGCACAGAAGTTGGCACAGAGAGACCTGTACTCACAGAGATACGGAGTAGCACAGAGAGGTACATTCAGACACCCTACAATAGAGACACACGTTCAGAAATGGCTTTTTAGTAACTTTTAGGATGTTTTGTGTGCAAGATCTTGAAGGAGTCTTTTGCTTCCATAGAATTGGTTTTTGCCTAGGCCTATTTCCAGGTGGACATGAGGAACAGAGGAGGAAAGTTGTGTAGCCTCAGGGGGGCACATGCTAGCTTTCAACAGAAATAGATCCTACTGAGAAATTTTACTTTGTATGACCTTGAAATTTTGGGGAAAGAACAACAAAAACACACAACAAAACTGTCACATTGTGTGGGGTGGGCACAGCTCTGGAGAACAAAGCAAAAGAGTCTATAATGACACCTTACAGTCTACCAATTTCTCTCACATCCATGATCTCACACCTGCCATTTGTAGTGAGCTTTACAATTATAGTGTCATTTGATCTTCAGAACAACCTAGTGGGCTAAGTTCTATTTATCCTCATTTTGTAGGCGTGGAAATTTAGGCACAGAGAGATTAGTTAAGTAACTTTCTCTGGGTCAGTCGGCTAGTAGGTTCATATTCATGCCTGGCTTGAAAGTCTGTCCCCTTTACTACCCATGCTGCTGCTTCTCCCAGTGAGAGGAGATTAATCTGACTGTTCTTTCTCTACATATGAGGAGACAGAGGGTCAGAGAGGTTAAACACTTCAGCCAGGGCACCTCAGGAATAAATTCAAGCTTTGAATCTGAGTGTCTGGTTCCTGGCCGAAGCTTGCTTTCACCATAGAAATGGACCTTTGGATCATTCCTTAGGCTGCATGTGAACTTGTCTGTGTCGGGTTGGTGACTCTGAAGGTAAGGACCCAAGACTATAAATAAACAACAGTGACCATGCTGCAACTGTCCTGAGTCAGAACTTTATTCTCCCAAAAGACAAAAGAATTAGAGGTCTTCTCTACTTCTTTCCACTCCTCTTTGCCTCTATAAGAAGTGAGCATCTGCTTTTTTGTACAACACAGACCACTGGTCCTTAAAAGCTCTTGGATTTGAATGTGTCCTGGTAAAGTTCCTAGAATGTGTCCTGGCTTCTCATTCCCAGGAAGGGATGATCTAGCTTTGGGAGAATGTATTTTCCATGGACGTGGGTCTCATTGGAGTGGCAAATGCCCACGATGTTAGCAGACTTCTAGGTCATAGTGCTTCATTGTGGAATCCAATTTAGTCCTTTCCTCAGTGCATGATTGTGGAGAGGATGGTGGCTTGCGGTGCAAATATGGTGTCTCTTGTCAATCAGCAGTTAACCAAGGGTTTATGGGCATGTGTCACAGGCTTATCTGTGGGGGTAACAAAGTGAGTGTTCCTATATCAAGGGGTTTATGATTTAATTGAAGAGACAAATAATTAAATTAATTAACAGATTAGAAATGATTAAACCAAAAGTTAGAGACTGGATGTGGAATGGCTGAATCTGATCAGGAGATACTCTCTCCTCCCCCAACATGATGCTTTAAAAACATTTTTAAATGGTTTGGCAATATTTAAATATCAGAATATTTCACATAAAAATTTTGGATTCCTTGGCTCTTTTGCAAACAAGTAGTAGATCTGGCAACTCTGGGCCTATGTATCATATAGTTTAGGCAGAGTCAACATAGTAAAAATGGCTTTGCTACCTAAATTGATTTACAGAATCAATGCAGTCCCTATCAAAATACCAACATCATTTTTTACCAATCTAGAAAAAATAATTCTATGCTTCGTGTGGAACCTGAGAAGACCCCGTCTAGCCAAAGCAATCTTAAGCAAAAAGAACAAATTGGGAGGCATCTATCTACCAGACTTCAAACTATACTACAAGGCTATAGTAACCAAAACTGCATGGTATTGGCACAAGAACAGAGACATAGACCAATGCAACAGGACTGAGAACCCAAATATAAAACCAACCTCATACAGTCACCTGATCTTTGATAAATTCCAAAGAAATGTACACTGGGGAAAAGATTCCCTATTCAACAAATGGTGCTGGGAAAATTGGATGTCCATATGTGGAAGACTGAAACTGGACCCACACCTCTCACCTCTCACAAAAATCAACTCACAATGAATAACAGATCTAAACCTAAGACATGAAACCATAAGAATTCTCAAAGAAAACATTGGAAAAACTCTTATGGACATTGGCCTAGGCAAAGAATTTATGAAGAAGACCCCCAAAGCAATCACAGCAGCAACAAAAATAAATACATAAATAAAATAAAAACCTGATCAAATTAAAAAGCTTCTGCACAGCCAAGGAAACTATCACTAGAGTGAACAGACAACCTACAGAATGGGAGAAAATATTTGCATGCTACACCTCTGATAAAGGGCTGATAACCAGAATCTATACAGAACTTAGGAAAATCAACAAGAAAAAATCAAACAACCCTATTAAAAAGTGGGCAAAGGACATGAACAGAAACTTTTCCAAAGAAGACAGAAAAATGGCCAGCAAACATATAAAAAAGTGCTCAACTTCTCTAATCATCAGGGAAATGCAAAGCAAAACCACAATGAGATATCACTTAACTCCAGTGAGATTGGCTCATATAAAAAAATCCCCAAATAACAAATGTTGGCAGGGATGTGGACAGATAGGAACACTCATACACTGCTGGTGGGACTGCAAATTAGTACAACCTCTATGGAAAGTAATATGGAGATACCTCAAAGAATTAAAAGTAGAATTACCATTTGACCCAGCAATCCCACTACTGGGTATTTACCCAAAGGAAAAAAAGACATTTTATAATAAAGACATCTGCTCACGAATGTTTATAGCAGCACAATTCACAATTGCAAAGATGTGGAAACAACCCAGGTGCCCATCAACACACGAGTGGATTAATAAAATGTGGTATATATATACCATGGAGTATTACTCAGCAATAAGGAACAATTGTGAATTAACACGTCTGGTATTATCCTGGTTGGAGCTAGAACCCATTCTTCGAAGCAAAGTGTCACAGGAATGGAAGAACAAACACCACTGGTACTCACCATCAAACTGGTACTAACTGATGAACACTTACATCACACAGGGCAATAACATTCATTAGGGGGCGGGCAGGCGGGAGGTGGGTGGAGGGGATGGGAAAAACTCTCACTGAATGGATGCGGGGAGCACAGTTTGGGGGATGATCACGATTGTAGCTCTGACACGGGCAGTGCATGGGCAATATATATAGCCAAAGTGTTGTACCCCTATAATATTCTGAAATTAAAAAAAAGAAAGAAATAATTGGCTAGAGCTGATTTACCACTGATGCAGAGATGAGATGTGTCATTCCACTTCATACACTTCCCGTAGTCTTAATTCTGGCCTTCTTTACTCATTAAAATTACCTGCCTGGATACTGCAGATATTTAATTCACTACCACGAATAGGCATAAATTAATACAAAGTTCAGTGATACATGTCTGAGGAGGCTGAAGATGGAAAGTCATTGAGGCCTGAAGCAGTCAGGGAAGGCTTCATAAAGGAATTGGTAACTAAACTGAACTATAAAAATATCGTGATTTAGGTAAGGGGATGTAGTGTTGGAGTGTACTTGTGTTCAGGGTACATAAAAAGAGAAGCAAAAGATGAGTACAAAGTGAATACATTCTGAATAGATTAAAGGGCTTTTTAAACATTTGGAAGAAAATATGGAAGACTATTATATCAGAACTGGGAAGAATTTATTTTAATGACATGGAAAGCCCAAACCATAAAGGAAAATATTCAGAAGTTTGACTTCACCAAATTAAAAAATAGAGGATTAATATCCAGAATTCATTAAATAAAAACTTACAAATCAATAAGAAAAAGATAAACAACTCAAAAGAAAAATGTGTAAAATATTTAAATATTCCATTGACAGAAAGGAAACACAATGGCTAATAAATAATGAAAAGACACTCAGCCTCAAATTTTATCTGGGAATGCAAAGTAAAACAATTATGATGTATCATTTCATATGTATAGTGGCACAAATTTTAAAAGGTGACAATTCTAAGGGTGTGGTAAAGTTGGTAAGGATGTTGAAAATTAGCACTTTCACACACTGCTTGTAGGAGAGGGACATGGTACAAAACCTGAAGAGAATGTACTTCAGATTAGGTTACTGTTTCAGCTCCAAACCCACTGTTCTATACTCTGCTTTGGTTTGGAACTCTGCAAAAATATTAAATTCAGTGGAAATTTGGACATTTGGGTGAGGGGGGAGGAAACATTTTTTGTTTACTTGCTACTATTGTAAGTGTTATCCCATGGACATGCTCACCCAGCTTTTTATCAGCACTTTCAGAATGAGCTTTATTGTGTCCTCTCAAAGGAAACAGCCCATCTTTACTGTCTCCAAACAGTGTCCCATTTCCATATGGACACTCTTCCAAGCTCCTGAACATGATTGCTAGAGCAGCACCCCCTCCTCAAAGATCTCATCTCAGCTCTGTGGGGCCCCTCTTTCAGCCTTCAAGGTTCTGTTAACTCCAACCTACTAACTCTTGTTGAGTTTCAACTATCCAGAGGGGAGGGTCTTCCCCGAATATCTAGTTCATGTAGTGGAAATCCCAAAAGGGCTATAAATTAGTTGGAGGGATAAAGTAGCCTTAAAATAAAGATTTCTCTAAATCTAACTCTAAAAAAACTTAAAAATAAGCCTCTAAAATAATCACGTTGATCAATAAGTAACTTATCTGCCTCATAGAAAAGAAAAAAAATACTCCAATAAAAAAACAATAAATGCTGGCACTCAACAACAAAATGTTGACAAAAATCATTATTTAATCACAAATAACTACATAGGGCAAGAAGCAGGAAAGTGCTACCCACAACTGGAAGAAAAATGAGTCAATAGAAACAGACCCAAAAATGACCATGATGAAAAGTCAACAAAGATTTTACATATTATCAATACACTCAATTTTTTAAAAATGTGAACATATGAAGAAATAAAAGATATAAAAAGGGTAACAGAAATTCTACAGATATGAAATACAGTATCTCTAATAAAAATTTCACTAGGTGGGTTTAAGAACATAGTATACAAGGTAGAGAAAAGATGACTAAAATTAAGAGGGTATAAATAGAAACTAATCAAACTAAAGCAAAGAATGAAAAAAGATGAAAAGCATAGATTCAGTGACTTATACAAGATCATGGATTCTAGCTTATGTGAATTTCAAGTTTCAGAGGCAGAGAGAAAAAAAGCAAAATTAAAAAAATGAAGAAATAAAGATAATTTTCTTTCCCTAGTTCTGACAACAATTTTCTGACACCAACTTGATGTCCACCTGTGTGTTCAATTCATTTCTTACCAGAGTTAGTACAGGCCCCACAGGGTAAGGGGCTCTGCCCCACAAGACTGCTCCTGCTTTAGATACCAGGGAGAGGTCCCAGGACCACCCATGCTTTTGACCGACTGGCTTGACCACAAATTGAGGGTTCTCACAATCCCCTCTTTAGGTTCAATAATTCACTAGAATGACTCCAGAACTCAGAAAAGCACTATACTTATGATTAAAAATTTATTATAAAGAATATAAATAAACAACCACAAGTACATAGGACCAGGTCTGGAACAGCCCCAAGTTCAGGTGCTCCTATCCCATGGAGTCAGGTGTGCTGCTGGCCTCCAGGTACTTCAACATGTTCTCCAATTAGAAATCTCCCTGAGACTCATTGTTTTTAGAGTTTTTATTGAGGATTCATTACATGGGCATGATTGATTAAATCAGTGGTCATCGGTGATTGGACTCAATCTCTAGCCCTCCTTTCCCTGGTTGGGACCAGCCCCCATCCTGAAGCTATGTAGGGTACTTTGACCCCTGCTATGAATAATCTCATTAGCATAATATACATTCCTATCACTCATGGAATTACAATTTCTAGGAACCAGGGACAAAGACCAAATGCATATTTACACATCTTTAAAAATTATACCATACTTCTCCAAATTTGATGAAAATTATAAACCCAAATATCAAACATATTGAGGAATCCCAAGCATGAGCATGAAGAAAACCATACCAAGGCACAAGAGATTGACAATGCTGAAAAGCAGTGATAAAGAAAAGCTCAGAAGCATCCAAAGAAAAATAACACATCACTCTCAGATAAAGAATCACTACTGACTTCTTAGCTGAAACTAAGCAAGAAAGAAGACAATGGAATGACATAACATCTTCAAAGAGGTAAAAGAAATAAAACAACAAATACCTAGAATTCTATATCCTATGAGATATTATAAAATAAAATGAAAACTATTTCCTAGATAAAAACTGAGAGAATTTATTGCCAGCATAACTTCTGTAACAAGAAATGCTAAAGAAAGTTCTCGAAGCTGAAGGGAAATGATGCCAGATGGATCTACAAAGGAATGAAGATTGCTGGAAAAGGTAAATATAAAAGACATTTTATAATTGTAAATTTCTTTGAAACATGATTAATCATTCAAAGAAAAATAATATATTGTGGGTTTATACTATATGTAGAACTAAAATGTATGACAACAATATCACAAAGAATTGAAGGGGGAACGGAAGCATACTATTTTAAGGTTCCTGTGTTATACATGGAAGGGTATAATATTATTTGAAGGTAGACAGTGATTAAAGATGTATAGTTGAACCATAGAACAACCAGTAACAAAACAAAACAAGAGTGTACAGCTAATGAGCCAAAAGTGGAGCTAGAATGAAACACAAAAATATAATTCCAAAATAAGAAAGGAAATAAAGGAACAAAGGACAGATCATATGCACACAAAATTAAAAAGAATCCAAGATGGTAGATTCAGACATTACAATGTTGATAATTAAATGATCTAAACACACAATTAAAAAGCAGAGATTATAAAACTAGATTTTTAAAAAAGAAGATCCAGTTATATTCAGTTTACAAGAAACACATTCTAAATAAAAAGACACAGATAGACTTAAGAAAGAAACTAAAAAAAATTTGAGGAAGAAAAGAAATGTTTTATCTGAAGAATAAGAGCCCCTTTAAATTATCAGGCCCAGAGAGGCATTGAAATGTCACATCTCACTCCACCCTTGAGCTAAATAATTACCTCTTGAAGCCACTTGCTATGTGGGCTCTAGACTGACAGATGTCAACTAGCCATAAAATTAACCTACCAATGCCGTATGTTGGACACCATAAATCATACCCTATAGTTCAACAATGTATAGCCAATCACAAATCAATGTTGTTTCTATAAAACAGAATTCCTGTCAAACGACTTTGTTTCAGTTCACTCCTTGTTCCCTTCTGCCTTTAAAAACTGCTTGTAACAAAGGCCAACAGAGCACTTCCCAAGGCAAGTTGGAAGTGTTCCCCAGGCAGTTGTTCTCACTTTGGCTCAAGTAAACTCTTTAAAATTATATTTTGTGCCTCAGCTTCTTTAGGTCGACGTATAAATATAAAGAGTAATTGCATAAAAGCTAGAGTGGCTGTGTAATATCAGAAAAAATAGTCTTCTTCAGAACAAGGAATATTTCCAGGAATTAAGAGGAAAATTTTATAACGGTAAAGGGGTTTATTTATGAACAAGACATAATTCTAAATATCTATGCACAACAACAGAGTTTCAAAATATATAAAGCAAAATTTAGCATCACTGGAAGGAGAAATGGGTAAACTGATAATTATGATTGGAGATTTCAAAACATTAATATTTGGTTTAATAATTGTCACAGAGAAACAGTAATAATATAGAAGATTTGAACAGCACTGTCAACCAACTTGAACTAATTGACTCTTATAAAGCACAGTAGTCAATTAGAGTGGAAAAACAATCCTTTCAAATGCACATGCAACACTTAAGATGCACCCCACAGTGGGCTACAATTTTCAGTAAATTATGAATATTGAAGTTGTACAGCGTATGCTCTGTGACCACAGAAGTAAATTAGAAACCAACAAAAAAGATACCTTTGATACTCTTGAAACTTGTAACTAAACATAACACACTTCCAAATAATGGATCTAGGAGGAAATTACCAGGGAAAATAGTTTTAACTGAATAGAAATGAAAACAAAACATCAAAATTTGTAGAATACATATAATGCAGTGGTGGGGAGAAAGTTTTAAATGCTTATGTTAAAAAATAAGAAATGTCTATGTGTGATTAAGCTTAAACCGTAAGAAGCTAGGAGATGAAGACCAAATTAAACCTGACATAGTACGAAAGAGGAAATAAATAAATGTAAGAAATGAAATCAATGAAATCTTTAAAAAGGGAAACAATAGAGAAAATTAAAAATAAACCAAAAACTTTAAAAAAATACTCAATGACACAGGAGCTAATTTGAAGAGGTTTCCATTGTCCAAATCTGGGATATTTGAGCATCAAAATAATTAAGTATAGTCATAAGTTATTAACCACTAAAAAAAAATAGGATATCAGAATGCCACACTGATAATAGATCAATTTAAAAAATAGACTCTTTCTTACAGTAGGAAGCTGAGAATTGACCAATAATTGTGAGGTAAGGCTGGAGTTAGGGAAGCATCATTTTGCAACAAACATGATAAATATTGTACCAGGTGAGAATCACCAAAGGATGCTGAACTTAGCGGGAAATTTTGATGCTGAATAAGACATTTGCATGGTCTTAAAGCGTCACCCCAAAGACTGTCTATTAGTTACAAAGGAGAAGTAAAACAAGCATTAATTGGTAGAGAAATTTGGCACCCACTTGACAGGGTAATACAAATTGACATCAGCAACGAGGGACACATGTATATCATGCCATACCCTAAGGTGGACACAACATCACTGATTCAATATTCTTAACTAAGAATAAATAACTTGAATCTAATCATGATAAAACATCCAAAAAGCACAAAATGAGAAATATATTTATTTCTCAAACATTGATGTTATAAAAGACAGAGATTGTGAGAATGTTGCTGATTAAAGACTGTTATGGACTAAATGCTTGTCCCAAAATTCATATGCTGAAACCCTGTCCACTAATGGGAAGGTATTACTAGGTGGGGTCTTTGGGAGTTAATCAGGATTAGATGAGGTCACGAGGGTGGAGCCCTCATGAATGGGATTAGTGTCTTGAGAGAGCTTACTTCCTCTCTTCACCATGTGAAGACACGGCAAGAAGACGGCTGAATATGAATCAGAAAGTGGGACTCCGCCAGACGCAGAATCTGTCTTGCTCTTGGACTTCCCAGCTCCAGAACTGTGAGAAATCAATGTTTGTTGCTAAGTCACCCAGTTTATATTTTGTTATAGCATCCCAAGGTGCCTAAGACAAAATTGGTACTGGCTGTAGGGTGCTCCTCTAAGAAATACAAAATGTGAAAGTGGCTTTGGAACTGGGTAATGGGTAGAGGGTGTTCAAAAAGAAATTATAATCCATAGACACACTTGTTTTGAAGAATAAAATGGACATTTGTGTAATTTTTTCATTCACTTTTGGTTGATTTAAATGCTTTCCCCCTCCCCCCATCACATGTTGTTTATTTTTTATGAAAAAAAAAAGACATCTTTATCATTTAGGAACCTTTTTTTTCTCCTTTTCCATTCCCTAGTGCACATTTCCTGGTTGAAAATCTTTCTTGAGTGCTCTTGACAAGAATTCCAATTTCCAGAGGTTTTTTGGTAAGATGAAAGTACGGACAATAGGACAAGAAGGTGAATGTGCTGGTTCCTCCTTGTTCCCTCGTAAGGAATGAAGTTGGGTCTCACAACTATGGAAATACCTTACAAAAGTGGGTTTTTATACATTCCAGAAGATCATTTCACTTTGGGAATTCAAACCACAGATCCCAACTCACCTGCAAATATCTGCTGTTCATTGATAGCACCGTCAGGTGCTTATTTCAGCTCTTCACTCTGTTGTGAAAGCTTCTTTGTAGCCACCTTCCTAAAATTGTTTATTCTGAAATGACATGCTGGAAGCATAGGCCAAACAGAGTAGGTTTACTGAAAGCTACAAGCTAATTTGTTGATTTCTCTGCTCTTGAATGAACTTCCCTGATGCCTTTACCTTGTCATGGTCTAAAGCATATCAGTGCATTACACTTATGAAAAATCACATATCAATGTGCTTAGTAAGTAACTTGGGAAGAAATGTGTTTATCTTATTTCACCAAAAGCTGATGGGCATGCATTTCCTAATCTGAATAATTTATTTAGAGGAGGATGATTATGATCATACAGCGTGGGTTGCATCTGTCACAGGTACTTTTGCAGTGCTTCTTGGAGAAGTGATAACTTTTAATATATCTGTACCCTTTGCCTTGTTCAACTAGCAGCTTCTTGAATTATTGATTTCACAGTTTAATTTGCAGTGGTGTCAGCAGGGTCAGCTTCATGGGCCTATGACCTGTGCAGCTATTTAGGAGGGCCCTAAGCTTGGTTTAATACTCTGCAGTTGTGGTCTTGAAATTCTTAATACATTTTGAACAGGGAGCTCTGAATTTTCATTTTTCATTGGCTCTCACAAATTATGTAATCAGTCCTGGGTGTCAATGAGCTGCAGCGGCATTGGAATAGACCAGTGAGAGTCAAGTAATGAAATGAACAGCTCGGTCACTGGTTAGCTATGTGACCTGCAGTAAATGTTTTTGGTTTCTTTAATGGGAAATAAATAAATAAAATATCTACCCCCTACTTACTCCCAAATTTTTATGATGCTTAAGATGAAATAATGTGTGTGAAGATACAATGTAGGCTACAATAAATAGCATGCATATATTAGTATTATTTACTCATTTACATTTTGTTTACAAACCAGAAGTCAAGTTATGAGTTTGGAACAAGTTGATTAACATTAAAGTCTTTGTGGCTGAGAAACATGGGTGGCAGGGAAAATGGTCTCATCACAGTTTACCTGCTAAAAGTTTTGACCTACTGAGATTTCTTAATATGTATACTTTTTAGCATCCAGGCCATATAATGGCTATTGTTTTAGTTTAGTTCTACGCTTGACATCCTAAAATACATTAAAGGCCAGACCTTAATTGAATAAGAATCTGAAGAGGAACCTAGTTTGCTCTGATTTTCTCTTTGCTTGCTCTCTCTCTCTCTCTCTCTCTCTCTCTCTTTGTTTTGGAAAGAGCATCAGCTTTGGTATCAGATATCTTGGCTCTGCCCATTTTTCTAACTGTAACTTTAGGATGAGACCTCTGAACCTCAATCTATTAAGAGGAAAAAAAAAGTCAGAACTTTTAGAAAAAAAAGTCAGATCTTTAAGAGTTGTTGTGAGGCCGCAAAACCACTCTTGTCAAGTGCCTACCTCTATAGGGCCTCAATACGTGGCAAAAAAACATTTTTTTGCCACCTATTATTTATTTTTCATCTTTTATTGTGTATTTGTGTCATCAATGTTGTGTGCTTATATGTGTGTGCATATGCATGTCCACATGGTCTACTTTTCTTTCTAATCACCTAGTACCATGCTGAGAATTTAACAAATAGGTTCATAAAAACTATTTCTTGATTGATTTTTTTGACAGGAATAAATTTAAAAATCAGCTCAGCTCTCTCTAATGTATTTAAAAACACCAAAATTGCATCCTGGCACACTCATCACAGATTTCAATAAGATCCTAAGAACATTTGCTCATCTGTGTCCAGGCTATAGACTCATTTTTTAATAATCAGCCTGTGGAACTCATCAGTTTAGAAAGTCCATTTAGAGGACTAATACACTTTTTCTGAGTCATTCCATACTACACAGAATTGGAAGAAGAAAGCCATGCATAAATTTTGAGGACAGTGCCTGGGTCTCATTTCCAAAAGAACTAATGCAGTTGTAGTATTCTATAAACTGGATATATTGAGGAGTGTGTGGTAGAAAGTATTGCTCAGAAGAGGTGCCAGAACACAAAGAACAGGACTGGAACACAGGAGGGGAACCAGACGTCATTCAATAGTATCAGAGGAACAAGGAATGTGTGGTTGGAGAGTGAAGGAGCCTGAGGGTCAGCCCCGAATCTTGCTTTTCTGGAAATTCCTGTAAGAATGGCCTCATCTCAGTGAAGGCTCACTGGATTTGGGGAGGAGAGTAAGGGGAAGGGATGAAGATGCTTATATTTTTTTTGCTCTAAGCCTGGATTTATCATAGAATTGGAGAAGGAATCGAACCTATAGATGGGAGATCAGCAGGCTCAATGGTGATGCATAGTAGAGGAAAAAAGCAAGGGAGGTCAGGCAGAAGGTCTAGACTTCTCTCTCCATGGGGTGTACTGCATCACTGTGTGAGTTCCCTGCTGTTGTCCACACTGCTTACAGGCATGCTT
Organism: Daubentonia madagascariensis; assembly: GCA_023783475.1. NCBI lineage: Eukaryota > Metazoa > Chordata > Mammalia > Primates > Daubentoniidae > Daubentonia > Daubentonia madagascariensis. The sequence goes on along the minus strand of JAKFHU010002573.1, from coordinate 16,827,446 downwards.
GTGTGGCCATTTTTTTGTACATAGGACACACAGTGTTTGTGCCAGATAAATCCTAGGGTGGTCCCATGAGTCCCACCCTGGTGTTCACACCTGTTATAATCCTCTTCTTCTGAATGTGGGTGAGAATTGTGACTTGCTTCTAGCCGATAGAATATGTCATGGAAAATGGGATTTGGGGGGTTATATAATTAAGCCTCCAAATCAGTTGATTTTTATTTGAACAAAGTGATTTATCCTAATCTATCCTGGATGGGCCTGGCTTAATCAGGTGAAAGCCCTTACAAGAAGGACTCCTCACTAGCTGATGAAGTAAGTGATCATGTTGGAGAAGCCCACATGGTGAGGAAGTATGGGCAGACTCTAGGATCTGGCGTCAACTTCCAGCACACAGCCAGCAAAAAGCTATGGCCCTCAGCCATACAGTTGCAAGGAAGTGAGTTCTGCCAACAATGAGAATGAGTAGATTTTTCCCCAGTCAATCTTCTTGACTGCCTGAGAATTCAGACTGCCTGACACCACTATTGCAGCCTTATGAGACCCTGAGCAAAGGACCCAGATAAGCCAAGCCCAGACCCCTTACCCACAGAAACCGTGAGATGTATATTATTATGATAATTTGTCATGCAGCCATAGAAAACTAAAGTGGTGTTTTAAAAGGCAATACAACCAGGCAGGAGCTACTCCAGGTCTTACTACCAGCATTACAGGAGCGTCATCCTCTTCCCTGCTGTGATTTACATATCTTGTAGGCATGTAAGCTTACAAACTCTTACTTGAAGTCTTTGGATGGCTACAGGGGCTCACTGTTGTCTCTTCTAGGCATTACAGAGTTCTTTCTCATTTTATTGCACATTATATAATTCAGACCTTTGTTTCTCTGAGATTTTCTCTGCAGAGGCAATGGGAAGTCAGACCCAGGAGAGAATAAAGGTTGGGTTCGTATTCCAAATCACCATTTGCTATATGGCTCCCAGGTAGTTTTGACTCATGTGTCTTAGGTGTACTTGGAGTTTGAGGGGTTAAGGGGTTGTAAGAGGTCAAAGCAAAAGTGGTCCAGTGCTCAGGCAAGCAAGGCAGCCTGAATTTCTGGGCAGTCTAAACTAGCGGTCAAGAAAAACAAAGGCTCCAAAATCTTGGCAGATAATAAATAAATCAAGCCTAGACGTCAGTAATCTGAGCTCCATGATGAACTCAGTTTATAAGAAAGGTCTTTCTTGGCCAGGGATGTCTGATGTATAGTGTGCATTCCTCCACCAGACGAGCAGTGATCCCAGGCAGGAGACTGCTTGAGCCATGGCTTTGATAGGTGTTTGTTCCTGGCTAAGCAGACCTGTTAACAGTTCAATTGTAGACATATATCTAGTTTAAGGAAGCCATTTCTCTTTCTTGCTTACAAGGCTGAGAAGAATCATCTTTGTTAAATAAATTTTAGAATAATTAGGTCTGATATGGACACAGATACAGAGGGTTGTCGTGAAAGGGATGATCGCATGTTGTCTTCCTATTTACTGGAATTCAGTGTAGCTAATTTCCATTAATATCTTACTAGGATATAACAGTTTATAATTTTAAAAATGTATTTTGGACATTTAGTTTTTATTTATTATAAGTTTTATAGCAAAAATTCCTATGACCTTAACACCACTGACAATTTTTTTTGTTTCTCCACCATTTTTGTTCAAATACACCATAATTTACACATTATTATACTTGTAATATAATAAAGTCCTTTGCCTTTTTTCTTGTGTATTATTTTGTCATAAACATTTTCTCACAGAGAAATACAGTCTACATGACATAAGCTTTACTGGTAACCGCCATTCACTTTATATGCCTTTTGTAAATAAATAAGATTAAGCAAAATAAAGGACATTTCTGTGATTTCCTATTGTTTGATGTAAAGAGATTTTTTTCTTTTTAAAAATTATTTCTTTGGGATGAATGCCACAAATTATATTGCCAGATCAGTCATTCAAAATATGAAATAAAACTTAAATTTTTAGGTTTTAGAATACTCACAACTTCAGTGATGTGTACAAAGTACATATCATTTCCGCCCCCCCACCCCGATTTACAGGTTGAGAAACCGAATCTAAGAGAGTTAAATGGTTTTCTTAAGGTCATATGGTCAGTAACTGGCAGAATCAATATTTTTTAAAAATAATTTTTATTTCAAAATATTAGGAGGTACAAGTGTTCTTGTTACATGGATGAATTGTGTAGTGCTGAAGTCAGGGCTTTTAGTATGCCTATCACCAGAATAGTGTACATTGTACCCGATAGGTAAGTTTTTATCCCTCACCCTCCTCCCCTTCTTAGTTTCTAATGTCCTTGACACCACTTTCTGTCCCTGTGTACCCATTGTTTAGCCCCCACTTATTAGTGAGAACATGTGGTTTTTGTTTTTCCATTGCTGAGATATTTCACTTAAGATAATGTTCTCCAGTTCCGTACAAGTCACTGCAAATGACATTGTTTCATTCCTTTTTATGGCTGAATAGTACTCCATGGTATATATATATACCACATTTTCTTTATCCACTCATCAATTGATGGGCTCATAGGTTGATTCCACCTTTGCAATTATGGATTGTGCTGCAATAAACATTTGGGTACAGGTGTCTTTTTGATATAATGAATTGTTTTCCTTTGTGTAGATACCCAGTAGTGCGATTGCTGGATCAAATGGTAGGTCTACTTTCAGTTCTTTGGGAAGTGTCCATACTGTTTTCCATAGAGGTTGTACTAATTTACAGTCCCATCAACAGTGTATAAGTGTTCCTTTCTCAGCGCATCCATGCCAACACCTACTGGTTTTTTATTTTTTAAATAATGGCCATTCTCATAGGGGTAAGGTGGTATCTCATTGTGGTTTTAATTTGCATTTCCCTGATAATTAGTAATATTGAGCATTTTTTTTCACATGTCTGTTGGCCATTTGTATATCTTCTTTTGAAAAAACTGTTCATGTCTTTTGCCCACTTTTTAATGGGGTTGCTTGTTTTTTTCTTGCTGATTTGTTTGAATTCTTTGTAGACAGAACCAGTCATATAACAAATGTCCTTTGATTCTTAGCTTTTCCTTTTAAGCAAGGGAAATCAAAAGCTTTTGTTTGTTTGTTTGGCTTTGTTTTATTTTGCATTTTAAGTTGTCTTTATCATTTCCAAAATCCATAGTTTTTCCATATTCAGTTACAAGACTTTGGAGGAAGGGTTTCAAAAGAAGAAAGAGGAAAAATTTTGTGGATTTAATATATTTATATGATTATCATTATATGATAGTAAAATAAAATAATAAATTTAATAGTGATTAGGGTTTATGAAATACTTAAGTATGACAGGCACTATACTGAAGGCTTTAAATCAATTATCATATTTAATCCTTTCTACAAGCCTATGAGGTTCTTAGTATAGAAATTTCTATTTACACATAAAGAAATTAAGGCCTAGAGAGGTGAAATAATTTCCCAAGTACAGACAACTAGTGAGCAGTTTGGTCAGGATCCAAGCAGATAGTCTGAATTAAAAATCTTTATACTTAACCTCCAGCCTCTGCTATTACCCTATCAATAATATTGCAGATAACCAGAGGATGCCTTAGGATTATCAGGTGCAGATTCTGGGGTGTGAGTTTTGGTTTCACTTCCTAACTTCAGCTGCATGATGTGGGGTAGCCTTGGAGCCAACATCTTCTTGTTTTCTAACAGGCCAGCTGTGGCCCTGTGGTTTGGGTTTGTGTAAAATCCCCCAATTTCTATGAATAAGTCTAGGGTCCTGAGGGAATGAGTATCTTGCCCAAAGTCACCAGCCAGGATGACCCTACTCAGGCTGAGCTGATTACCATGATGGGTGAGCTATGGTCCTAGAGTGTTACTTGGGTAAGCAAGAGTGATGAAGGTTCGGACATTTAAAGCCGTGGATCACCATGGAACTCTACCATCGCTGATGATGAGTAATCACGATTTCCTGAAGGAAATCTCTTTCCCTTCTCCCTTAATGAAAATGAATTTGTTGATATCATTTATCTTCTGATGCTCCATCCATTTCAGTATCGGCTATTCTGGGAGGATTTTTATTTTAAATAATTATTCCTCTTTGCTCTTATCCAAGTGGCTTCTAAAATTGGCTTGTTGCTGTTACCAACATCCTGTAGAAACTTTAGGGTGTAAATCAACATTAGATCATAGCAGATAATAAAAGGGGGTCTCTCACTTTATAATTTAGTTGGTAAAATCAAGTGCATCAATTGTAGGTATCATAGAACATAAACTTCATTTTTCTGGGGTAGGAACTACATATCTACCATGTGATAAGGACATGGTCTTGGTACTTCTTAGGGGTCTGGGACTTTGGAAATAAGTTTAGTAACTATACATCAGATTTCATTTTAAAATAATTCCCAGAAAATGATTGTAATTATAGTCACATGATATAAAAAATCTTGGAATATGGTAATTTCTTTGATTTTATGGTATTTTACTGAAATAGAATTTTGGAATTACCATAAGCTGAAACATATTAGACACATCTATACTTTCATCCAACTGTATAGAACATCACTCACATTAAGAAATATGCTCTAATACTTCTTGTTTAAATCTTTGCCTTCCCTGACTTTATTTAGGTATAATTGACAAATAAAAAGTATATATATTCAAGGTGTACACGTGACGATTTGTTATACATATACATTGTGTAATGATTACCACAATCAAATGAATCAACACATTCATCACCACACATTTTAAGTAAACAATACAGTATTATTAACTATAGTCGCCATGTTGTACATTAGATCCCCAGAACTTATTGATCTCATAGCTAAAAGTTTGACCCTTTGTCCAATATCTCCCCATTCCCTCCACCCCTACCCTGCCCCGGCCACTGGTAATCACCATTCTACTCTCTGCTTCTATAAGTTTGACTCTTTTAGATTCCACACAAATGAAATCATATAGTATTTGTCTCTCTGGTTTATTTCACTTAGCATAATGTTCTACAGGCCCACCCATGTTGTCACATATGGCAAGATTTCCTTCTTTTTAAGGCTGAATAATATTCCATTATGTATATATTCCACATATATATTTGTATATATATATATACACACCCCACCACATCGTCTTTATCCATTCATCCATTGATGGACAATTAGGTTGATTCCATATCTTGGCTGTTGTAAATAGTGCTGCAGTGGACATGGGAATGCAGATTGTTCCCTCAACACACTGATTTCATGTCCTTTGGGTATATACCCAGAAGTGGGATTGCTGGGTTGTATGTTAGTTCTATTTTTAACTTTTTGAGGAGTTTTCCATAATGGCTGTACCAATTTACATTCCCATCAACAGTGTACATGGGTTCTCTTTTTTCCACACCCTTGCCAACACGTATTATCTCTTGTCTTTTTGATAATAGCCTTCTTATAAGTGTGAGGTGATATCTCCCTGTGGTTTTGACTTGAATTTCCTTGATGATTAGTGATGCCAAGCACCTTTTCATATACCTGTTGGCAATTTATACATCTTCTTTGGAAAAATGTCTATTTAGGTCCATTGCCCATTTTTAATCAGGTTATTATTTTTTTGCTTTTGAATTGTAAGAGTTTCTTATATATTGTGGGTATTAACCCCTTATTATGTTTTGCAAATATTTTCTCCCATTCCATAGGTTGCCTTTTCATTTTGTTGATTATTTCCTCAGAAACAAATCCATGCATATATGATCAACTAGTATTTGACAAGGGTGCTAACAATACACACTGGGTAAAGGATAGTCTCTTCAATAAATGGTGCAGGGAAAACTGAATACCCACAGGAAAAAAAAAAGAAACTGGACTCTTATCTCATACCATATACAAAAATTAACTCAAAAGGGATTAAAGACTTAAATGTAAGACCTGAAAATGTAAAACTCCTAGAAGAAAACAGTTTTTAACCTCTCTGACATTGGCCTTGGCAATGATTTTTTTTTTTAATATGACACCAAAAAGCATAGGCAACAAAAGCAAAAATAAAGTAGAACCAGATCATACTAAAAATCTTCTGCATAGCAAAGGAAAGAATGAAATGAAATGGAATATGGTAATTTCTTAGTAAAATGTGGCCAATATCATTAATATTTTGAGTAAATATTCTGTCCCAGAAGCTGTGCCAGCATTTTCTGTATATACCTTGTTTAATCCTCTTGATATCATAGTAAGTTTAATTACCTCCATTTTACAGATGAGGAAACTGAAGATTCACAGGAGTTGTACTTGTTCAAGGCCACAAGTTGAGTAAATAACAGAAATTAATTACATGGTCTGTCTCATTCCAAAACTTATTTTGTTTGTTTTTGCTTTTTTCTGTCACATGTTATGCTATATCTAACATAAAGTAAATACATTTATATCATATTATAATAGCTTAAATTCTGCCTGATTTCTAAATAGAAACTAGTTGTGTAGAAATTTGAATAAACAGAAAGAATAGGGCAGGAATGAGGCAGTTAAATAGATTTAATTCATAGTCTCTAAATAGAACATGTCACAAAGCAAACTTCAGGAAGACTAAATTTTCCAACGGGTTTTATAGGGGAAAGATCTGATATTCATTTCTCTTCCAATTGTCCTTCCTTTCAGGATGTCATAGAGAGGGATCCTGGTGATTTTGGGTTGTGCTTTTGCCTTGACATACATTGTATAAACTATTTAAGATGGTTTCCTACTACTTTGCCACAGGTGGCCACATCTATCTAGAAATTGGCCTGGTCCTTTCCTGACTTACCAACTCTTAAGAGTAGGGATTGTGACTTTTCAGTTTTGAATCTTTAGTACTTGGCATAGAGCTTGACTGATGTTAAGGACGGACTGTGCTTTCTTTCCTGTAACATTCGCCACCAAGCTCAAAGGATGTATGAATCCTGCTCAGCCAGTCACTTCAAAGTTTGTTTACTCTAAATTCTATGGAGTACTTCCTTGCCTCTGACCTAAACTTCCTGCTGTTCCTCACCTTTTCTGGCTTTTATTCTGGCACTTGCTTTTCTTTACTTACTATTGGTTTTATGGGAATATAATTTATTTCAGTACTCTTGTTCTTCTCTCTCTTGCCTTCTCCAGATTGGAGTCATTACTTACCTTGTTGAGGTAAGTGGGTTTGAATTATTGCAGGGACTTAGGTTTATTTTGGAGAGAAACTAACGTTTGCTTCTAGAGGTCTGCTGAAATACACCCACGTGGAGTTCCCGGTGGCTGCCTGATCATCGGAATATTATACTTATACAATCTGTTTTCTCATTCATAAATAGGGCTTGTCATATCAAGGTTACTTTCAGTTTCCCCATTCCCAACCCAACAGAGCTTTATTGTACAAGATAAGCTTCCTTTGAACTTGTATGAATGTGAAGATTTCACCCTAAAACTATACTCCCTCCATCAACCTATTGCCATTCTCCCTGCTTCCCCTTCAGAACTATTTCTGGGTGGTTATTTGCTGACTCTGCCCTCACGCTTGGCTGTAGATGAGTGTGGATGAGAATCTTTCTGCTGATAAGACAGTGACTTTGAGAAGATGATTTGCCATCAAGTACTTTATAACATTTCATCTTGACTGTGGAGATTTACTGAATATTGTGTGAGCCTCTGCTGTGGTTTCTGGCCATAAAATAAAAATCGTACTATTATCAGCTGAATAAAATTGTACATATGTAATGATCTCAAAAGGCCTTGAAGGTGAATAGCCTTTGAAGAAAGGGTCAAAGTCATTTTGAGTTAAATATGGAGCATTAAGTATATCATTGCTGAATATGGAAAAAGAAAATTATTTTAGTCAAAGATAGACTTGAGGGAAGCTTGTTTAAAAAGGCGAGTCACGTATTGTACTGCAAGCTTATTGCTAACAAAGTTAGAGTTAATAGATTATTGATCCATTTAATGTTTAGTAGCAAGCTAATTTTTTCATCAGCTATGCGATTGGGCATTTGTCTGTTTTAGAGGCCAATCCAATAAACATCTTTCATTCAATACTACTCTCTAATGTCATAGAGCACATGCCTTGGATCCACTAAATTCTGTTTATTGCTACAGTCACCGTGGGACATTGGTATTCCTGCCATTGTGAGCACTGTCTTTTCTGAGGTTTACTTTTCTTTGTCCCTCAGGAGACTGGTAAATTCTTTCTAGTATAGAAAGGCTTGGGCTTGCAGCACGGAGATAAGGGTGGAATCTGATTTTATCATCCCCTGCTAACATCTGCTCACTTGACTAAGGTTCCTATTATGGGGGATTTTATTCAATATTTTGATGAGGAACTTGAAATAGCGCATTGCTAGTTATCTTCCTGACATCCAAGAAGTTCTAATCTTTGAATAACAACAAAAGAAATCTTGTGATAGTACTTAAGCTCTGAAGTCCTTGAGTTTTGAAGAAGAAAATGCAAGACTTAGAAAGAACAGACATCAAACTCTAAAATACATGTGGGGGTATGTGGGGGTATGTGCACATGGGTGTGTGTTTCAGGCTTTAGTGATATTGAAGCCATGTGATTTTTTTTCCAATTTATATTGATAAGGAATTGAACATTTTTAGTAAATGGAATAAAAGTGCTTTTTATCTCCTCCACTTCCTATGGAGATGCAACACACTTTTGAGAGGCAGCATAGTACAGAGGTTGACCTTGCAGTCGGGGGCCTGGGTTCAAATCGCACCTCCGCCACTAGGTAGCTGTGAAATATTAGAGAAGACACCAGATAACTCTGGTTCTGTGTTCCTTTCTGGAAAACATAGATAATAATAGTAGTTTTTTAATAGAGTTTTTAAAGAATTAAAGAGGTAATATATGTCAAATGCTTAAACCAGTGCCTGGGTAAACAGCTTGGGAAAATATCTGGCTTTGCTTTTAGGACTACATGTCTTAATTGCTTACAGACTAACATTTACTTCTTTTCAATGTGTCTCTTTTGATTTAAATGATTTCACTTTTTCCTTATTCCAACTTTACTGTTTTCTTGTTTGAGTTCAGTGACTATAAGTAGCGGGTGATTTTTACCCCAACAACTGTTAGCAGAGAGAAGCAAAGACACAGTTAAAAGTAGAGATTGTCCCTCTAGTTAGTTTCTATTGTTGGATTTCATTGTAGGAAGGTGTACATAGTTGATATTCAGTCAATATTAAGTCATTCATTCAATAACGTTTAGTGGGATTTTTCTGTGCACTAAATACTGCTCTAGGTTTGGGGATATAAAGGTGAATCACACAACCTTTAAATTTGACCATTAAATTAAAAGAGTTCATAATCTAGTTTGAAAGGTAGTAGTTAGTACTTTGTTATCCACGAGAGGCTTTGGGGACAAATAAGGTCATGTTAATGTTTAATGCTGAAATCATAATGACAGTAATATCCACTTGCTTGTTAGCCCTCAGACTTCACTTCCTGGCCTTGAATACCTCAGTTATGTTTGCAAGTTCAAATGGGATCCATCACATGTGCCATCCACATATTTCTGAATTTCTAGCCACTCTCTCCATTGAACCAGAGCACTAATTGAAACCATGCTTTCTTGTTTTACCCAATTTACACTCAGAATGTCAGGATACATTGGTTATAAATAGTGACGCTTGTCCATGACAGATGCCATCTAACCTGTTTATGACAAGGACTCCTAGTGTCTCTGCCCAGATCTCTGTCCTCCTAACTTCATTCCCTTTTCCTTGTGTGTCTACTGAAATGCTGAGGGAGGCAGAGTCTCTCATTATATACAGAGGATGGTGGTTCCTGGAGTTTTGAGAAAAAAGGAGTATGAATCAACAGGAGTCCATAGAATTGAGGGAACTCAGATAACCTTCCCTAGAGGTGGCAGCACCAAGTGTTAAATAACATAAAAATATCAAGGAAAATGTTTTGACCATGGCTGGCACCAATGCCGTCCTGTTGGAATTGTATCAGGCTGTGATATTTTTACGTAGTTTTGTTTTTCCATGACTTAACTACCCATGCAGTAGTGGAACAATTAGGATATGATTTATGACACTGAATCACAGACTGATTAACGTGTCATCTGGAAGCTGTGGTGCAGAACATAACACATAGACATCTATTTCTTGCTCGAGGAGCTGTTGTCTCCTCTGCAGATGAGACTCAGGAGAGGGGCATATCTCTGCAATTCTGGGGTACCTGCATCACCCTTGGAACAGCCCATATACCTTGCTTCTGAGTCCTTCAGGTCCCCCTTCATTTTCTCAGGCTTTCTGTGGAATAATTCTTATTCTACCAGATGCCAGATGAGTTGGGGCTTGAAAAGCATTTGATATAACCTCAGCTACCACCTTGCTATTACTTAGGACCTGTGGGCAATTCTCATCCATGCCTGGTGGTTCCAAAATACTGCTTTCTTTACATCTTTAATGGAAGATGAATGGGCTGGAGGACTAGTCATTACTGCCATTAGGAAATAGGCTTTCTAGCTAAAACTAAAGAAGGAGGGTTATTAGAACTGTGCACTTTTCTGGGTATCCATTTCAGACTAGTCTGGATAAAGCCCTGAGACATTACTGTATGGAACAATTTCACATTATCTCTAGGGTTGGATCAGGTGACCTGTGTGTAATGGGCCCTTTTTCCCTCCATACTCACTTCAAAAATCCTATTGTGATGGAAATGGCCTGGCCAAATCTGCTTCAATTGCATCCAGACTTCAAAAGTCATTTTATAACTGCTTTTTATATAGCTATTTAAAGGTATAACCTCCAGATAAATTTCTCCATTTATCTCCCTTATAGAAATAGAAATTATTAATAAGAAAGAAATAATCATTCCAATATATCCCTCATTACATGGCATTATGAAATCATGCCTACCTTGGGTATTTTAAATACATTGTGCATGTTTCCATAATTACAAATACACTCCTGCCTCTTTTCTTCCTGCTAAGAAAAAAATCTTTCTGGAAAGCACTTATTGATGGCTTACAATCAAATGTGCAAATAATATGCTTAGAGAACCTTAAAACAGCTCTGATAGGATAGCAATTCATTTTTTTTCAGTACATATGATGGAAAACTTCAATAGCAGTTTTCCTTAATGCTTCCATTATGAAGAATGAAATTCCACACTAATATAATTGTAAAATTACATTTTAGAATGTAATTTGTTGCCTGTACATTTCAGAGGAAAGATGGGCAGGACAGTGCTTGTGTAGGAGAGAGCCTGGGTTTAGTAAGATGTGAAGGATTAGACCATGAGTTCTTATGAAATGTGGTTTTTTTTCTTTTTCAGAATTATCCAGAAATTAAGCTCCTTTTCCTCTTCTGGGTTTAGTAAGTAACCTATTTCTATAAAATAATGAATGTCTTTTAAAAAAATCACCCATCAGCCATGGCTGTTGAAGCGTGTGTGGGACTCTTGATTTTGGATAGAGCCATATCTCTTTGATCACCTGAGTCCCCATGTCAAAGTTTCAGTGGGCTAGAGATATGTTAAGCCGGGTAATGAATTCTCCAGGGTCCTCAAGGCAGTAGACCCAGGCTCTAGCTCAGCTAGGCATGATTTTCCAGTTTTGGCAGTATCCAAAGTAGCCTAAGTATCATGTAGAGCAGCTCAGAGTCTTCCCTCTTTGAAGCACTAGGGGTTAATATTCTACAGCACAATGAGAAGAGGGAAAAATAACACTGAGTTCCACCTATTTGATTAAAGCAAAAGAAAAGCCCAGGGAATATTTAGCATATCCTGACCATATTTACTCTTGGAACTGTAGTTTGATTATCTCTACCAGCTTACATGGGAGAATTTTGTGACATTATGCAATTCTGTTGCTAGTCAACATTTTAGATAAATAATGTTACATAAGAAAAGGTCCTACCCTCTGTTAAAAAAGTCTTTAAGGCTCACACTTTGGTAATTAAGCCTTATGTCAAATATGCATAATAGTGACAATTGCTTTATTCCATTTGCCAATGACTCTATGAATGTCTGGTGATGCTCAGGGGTTGAATTCCAGTTGAGTATTGTGATTTTATGATAACTTTATACTTTCCATCCCAAGGAATTACTAAGCATGGTAAAAACTTCAGCCCCATCACTATTTATGAATCTCTTCACTTGTTAAGTAAGAATGTAGCTTGAGATAAATTACTCTGGGTAATTTTAATCAAGAGCTTAATTTTAATGATCACCTGCTGCACAAATAAAATAAGAGAAGCAATGAAACCATCATTATTAAGGTAAGTCATATGTGTCTCTGAGGGATGTTATTTTTAGCAATGTTCATTAAGGATTCCTATAAACTGACTGGAAGAACAGGATGGTAGAACAAAGCTGTGAAGATAGTGTAAATATGTAATTAAGTAATAGGAAGCATTTTATTTTGTACACATTGATGATTGCTTTGGGATTGTGCTTTAGTTGTTTAATATGTATGTGTCTAGTCCTACAACCAGGTTGTATATTTCTGCAAGGCAGTGTCCACACTGTCTCAACGATTTGTATTTCTCCATGAATGACTAGAACCTAATCCAAGCTCAGAACAAGCTTTTCTTTAAGTATTTAAGAGAATAGATAGAATGAGTTTGAGCAAGTGGGAAGTGTCAGAAAAGAATAAAATGTGAGAAAATATGGTGACTTATCAGCACACCTCCTCCCAAAAAACTGATTTTGGCTTTCTGAATAAGCATAGAAGAATATAGACTGCAATTTCTTAAAACTGAGGAAATAATGCTTTTCTAAGACCTGTATCTAGGTATTTCACTACTTATTTAGTTTTTTCTGGATTTCAGCTGTGCTGAGTTTCATGCTATTAAAACATAATAAATGATGTTCCGTGGATAAATTGCCAGCTGTTGCTTGGTCCCAAGCAGGGTTCCGTTCATCGTCTCTGTATAGTTGTACTTCCCTCCCTCCTACCCACCCTCCTTTCCTCTCTCCCTCTCAACTTCTCTCTCTCACTTTCTTTTTTTCTTCCTTTCCTAACAGCACAAAGAAGCATGTCTTTCTATTTGAGATGAGATTTGCCTAATACTATTAAAATTAAAGACTTTATTAGGTTAAGTATAAGTGGTGAATTGAGGACAGTATTCAAAAGATTTGTAGCTTCTTCTTTTATCATTTTCACAAATGTTTCATGACACCTGATGTTCATAAATGTCACCTTACCTTGACATTTTGGACCTGGTGACCTGGGAATGCATATGTTTTTCCAGACTGTACAATGAGAACAAAACAAAACTTAAGCTTTGAGATCCTCTAATATTGGCATTTTCTGAAATCTCTCCCTAATGATGGAGACACATTTCCTTACAATGCAAAAAAAATGCTGTACTTGTAGTTCTTTCTAACTGTCTGCATTTACTCTGAGATAGACAATTAGTACAGCGAAATTGGAGAATATAAAATGCCCAGTTAGTTGCTAATGAAGTATGAAGATGCATTTCTAGGGCATATAGTGTAGCCTCATGCTTGGCAATTGTTTTCACTTTGCCCCCAGGGGTCACTGCTGAGAGGCTTGGAAACTCAACACCTGGGTTTAATTCTTGGCCTCACCAGTTGCTACACAGAATGGTGAGATAAGAGTATAGAAAAGGGTATAAAAATTGGGAAGCAGAAGACAGATGTATCTGTCTCTTTCCATCATCACCACTCAAATAGCTGCAAAGACTGAGCTAAATATCCCTGTAGTAGAAGCAACCCATTTCTGGTGGTATAACTCTGGCCATAACTGCTACTTCTGGGTCCTGACCTGTGCTTGACTGGTTAGGCTACAAACGCTTACTGAGTGGCAACTCTGTCTTAGGACCGGGAGCTGTGCAAGATTTGGGGGTTATTGGTGGAAAATTTGGTTTCATCATTAAAAGTTCTGAAGTTAGACAAACTTCTGAATTATCTCAGGCATTTATCAGCAGTGTAACCTGGGGAAAATTACTTAATTTTTCTCCACCTCAGCTTCCTTTATCTAAAAAAAGGGAATAATAATATCTGAAAATGAATTAGTAGTAAATAAATGATGCACTTAAAGCATTTAGTAGAGTCTTCAATGTTCGAGGATTAAGTGATATTATTATAGTAATGAGTGTCAGCCATGTACCAAGTTATAAAGCATATATAGACTGGGTCATATAGTTGAATAAATACTACTTTTTGACCTTAAGGACCTCATTATTTAATGAGAGAAAGTGACATGGAAAAGGTAATATTGCCATATGACAAGTGCCACAATAGAAATGTCTACACAGTACTGTAGAAACAGAAAACTATATAAATAGCTTTTAATGGCTTAACTGGCAACGTCAAGAAATTTAGCGTGTCTGGGCATCGTTATCTGACCAGGGGGACAATGAGCTTTGCTTTGGTCAAAGTAGATATAATGGAGGTGGCAGAGGCATGCAGGTAAGAAATAAACTTGTCTGAGGCCATAACAAAAAGTTAAAAAATCTAGGATTGATGAGGTTCCTCTGCCAAATAAGGTCCTTCATCCTGGATAGCTCAGTCTTACTATGTTGGTCCATTTCAAATTTTTTTTCCAAGATTGTGGGGGAAGGGGTTAAGTGTAAACATAAAAAATTTTGTAGAATAAATCTCAGTTGGCTTTCAAGCTTGTCTAATGAGTCCCGATTTTACAGACTAGAGAGTATCTGTTCCTATTAATGATTATGTGGTCATTTTATGCAGTATCTTTCCTTCCCTTCCATTGTGGTGCTTTGAAATTAGAGCTAACTTCATGAATAATGACTACTTGATTTTTAACATATTTTCTTATAAGTTTATTTCTATAATCCTCATTTCTCTTTAAATATAAATAAAATAAATAATTATAAATTGTTAAAAATGATAGAAGATTGAATAATGGGAGGCCATTAAATTCCCCATACTATTATGCTACCATGATCTATGTAGTAAAAAAAAAAAAAGATCATATAAATTAATAAGAACGGCCAATATCCTTTGTGATTGTAAGCCTAAGACTATCTGTCTCTCCAAGACTAAAACTATTTTTTGTTCTTGCTCCACCATGCTCTGCCTTCCCCCAAAAAATATTAAGGTGAAGTCCATTGAGAAACTTCTTTTCCTCAACAGAAACTCTGCCTGAGTTGCTAAAGTGTTAAACACTGTCACCCATTTTGAAGGTGACTGCTCTGTGATTAAGAGCCCAAGGGTACACCAGGCTAATTATGTTGTTGGTTTTAGTCCAAAAAATGACTTTTTCTTGCAACTTATTAGTAAGTTTATTGGATTGTTAAATCAGGAGTGTATTAAAACAAACTGTGATTTCCCTTATCTTTGCCAAAGCATTGGGGTTATAGAATAAGGTGCTTAAGGACATTAAAGGTTAAAAATTCATAGACTTAATGCTTATTAAGCAAAGCTAATTTGGTTTAAAAGTAACAAAGCATTTGCTTTATACTTGGAACTCTTAGCAAATTAACTCTCATTTTATGTGAAAAGATATCCTGGGTGTGAAAAGAAATTCAGGTCTTGAATTTGGGTGAGAAGATGAAAAGTGTGAGAAAATAATTTTGTGTTCCAGTGGCTTGGTAAGGGACAGGTTATTGTTTTATAGACCCTAGCCCTTAAAGGGCAATTATCTTTCACATTATCTGTCATGAGAAACATTTTCTTCTTGTTTCTCATGGGTTTACCTTGATTTAAATACATTCTGAAAGTCGTCATCACTAATAAGAAACAAATAGCACAATCTGAATCAGGATGTGTTTTTGAAATGTGAAAGTATCCTTTCCCTCACTTTGAAGACTTTCCACTCTCTTTACCTATCCAAATTCTACACATACCTGAAGACCATCCCCAGGTCCCTTGGCCTCTATTCCATCTTCCAAGACTATACCACGTTCTAGTCTGTTTCTGCTGTGGACTGAATTATGTCCCCCTAAAATTTATATGCTGAAGCCCAAAACTCCAATGTGATGGTCATGAAGGTGAAGCCCCTGTGATGGGATTAGTGCCCTTATAAAGTGTGGCACCACAGAGCTTACTCCCTCTTTTTCTCTGCCATGTGGGGACACAGTGAGAAATCTGTCTACAAGCCAGGAAGAGAGCCCTTATGAGAAACTGAATAAGCTTGCATCTTGATCTTGGACTTCTTATCCTCCAGAACTGTGAGAAATAAATGTCTGTTGTTTAAGCCACTCAATCTATGGTATTTTGTTATAGCAGCCCAAGCAGACTAATATAATTCCCAAGGTAATACTCAATTGAGCATTTGATTCTATGCTATCCCATGGTGTTTTCTTATTCTCTCATGGGTGAAAATTTGTCCCCCCAAAGGAATTTCAAACTCCTCAAAGGCAGAGATAGTAATGCCTCTAGATGACTGAACTAGGTTCTCATTACAAGATCATGTGTTCTTAAAACTGTCCAAAGATCCACTCTTTTCTGGGCTCCCCTTTCACCCCTGGGGCACACTGTATGATGGTGGCTGGGTTAGTGGTATGACCTAGGGTTAGCGAACACGGCCAGAAGGGGCTGAACCATTTGACAAATTCAAGACTTTGACCTCATTAGTGTCTCATGCTAATTCAGTGTGCTAACTAGCTCGAGATTTAAAATAGCAAAAATAGCATCAGTGATGCAACAGAAACAGGAAGACATAATTGCTATTTCATTGCATAGCTGGGAGTTGGGGAGGCTGAAAGGGAGCGAAGAGCAGGGGGGTTGAGTGAGTTTACTTGTGAGTAGAGTTCATGCATACCTCCCTCCTGGCTGCATGACCTGCCGAGAATTTATTTGCATGGGGCCTTAAGCAGCTCCAGAGAAAGAGCCCTGTGTAAGGGAAGAATGGCCTGGTGACAAAGAAGCACTTTATTGTTGGAGGAGAGTGACAATTCTGTACAGAGTAGAGTCTAGTCTGTTACTTAGCTTTGTCTCTTGAGCCAATCTGTGCAGGAGTTATTATAAGGTCTGTATAGCAAAAAGATGTACAACAGAAAAAAATTCTGCAAGGATTTTGTGCATAGGAACATTCTTTGGGTGTCCCTATAACCATGATCCAAGGGGAAACAGGAATTCTTCCATTTACCACAATAGTAACTTACCACTTCACACTTTGAGACCCTATGGCTTCCATTGCAGTAGGAACACGGTAATTGGTAGTTTCTAGTGGACAGTCACCTGGAAACAGAAACACCTAAGGGGCCTAGAGAAGGATGAGAGACTTCTTTAGAATTTCTGTTCACTGTTACTCTGTAAAACATATCTGTAATTACTAGCTTAGGCAAGATCCTTTCTTTTATGTTTTTGCTGGATCACTCAAGGTAGCTGTAAAATCCAAACACATTGTTATTCACTGTTCTCTCAAATTACCATAAGGACAAAAGACAAGTTTTTTTAGACAAACAACTGAAGAGAGTTAGCAAGGGGAATGTAAATAGAACATGGATAATAAATACGTTTTTTGTTCTTCTCAATTTTGTACCCATTTGTTTCACTTCTTGTCTTTAAAGATATTTATGAAACGACAGGCAGTGCAGTTCCTTCTCTCGGGAATATATATTTGACAGTCAAAATGGAGGACTGAGTTTCCCCGGTACCATCCTCTGTTCGTTCTAGCGAAGCCTAGGCTCCTCTAAGAAAAGAAGTGGGGATCTTAAAGTGTCATGAGCTGGCATATCTAGATGAACCATGTTGTGTAAATGCAGCGCTCATGGAGTTGGGCTCTTAAGAAGCAGAATAGTTGTTCCCTCACAGGAAGCCGCCTCTGATGGAAGGCACAGGTTTCTTTTGTTGTAAGCAGCAAGAGAGGTGACAATGAAGAAAGCTGGTAATTGAAATGTTTGAATGAGAGTTAAACGTTGTTTCTGAATAGGGATTTATCCATTGTGAGCCTGAAAATTAAAAAAAAAAAGTCAAATGGGGAAAGAATTCAGAAATAAAATGAAGAGCTTGCATGTTAGTTAAAGAGCAAGGGGACTTGTGCTTTTTCAGAGTATGCTGTTTTCTCACCCTCTGTCAAGAGAAAAGCCAGACTTGAGACTCGATGATGTGGAGGTGATTGTGCAATGGGGATGTTTGCTGGAACGTTTAAGTGATGCAAAGGAGGAAATCACCCGGTAGTAGAGAAAGCGATGGGGGTTGGTCTGAATTCTGAGCAGGGCGCACTGTGTGGCTGTGGCTGTGGCTGTGGGTGTGGGTGTGGGTGGGTGGAAGGAGCTCCGTGAAGGGAGGTCACAGAACAAACACTGGCATTCCTTAGGCACTCATCCAAGCCATGTAGTGACCCCAGGGAAAGCTTTCTACAAACCAGCACACGTGTGGGGATGTCTGGGGGAGGACAGTGATGCTCTGGTACTGGATGTTGCTGTCTTTATGGCTGGAATTGACGGACTGAGTGAAGAGGGCTGAGGAGAGCCTCGGGTGTTGGTTTGGTAATGGCCAAAATGTGGTATTGCCGACATCCAGCTGGGAGGAGGGTTGAGGGATTTCTTCAGCCAAATTCTCCTTAGGGAACTTCTGCTTCCCTCCCCTAGACGTACCTCCTCAGGAGCTGCCTTCCCACAAGCACTTCTTATATATTTTCTGAGAATCTCTAAGAACAAGAGATCTGAGGAAAAGTTTCCCTGTGGTGGGAAGAGTTTGATTCCTTTCTCATAAAAGTCATGCTGGATAACAGCGCCTACTGTAGTACACTGTGTCCAAAGCGGTTCGTGAAATCCTGTTGAATTATAATTTTCTAATGAAACTCATTTTCTAATGATGAGTCTTATTTGAAAGACTATGATCATTCTTTAACTAGATCTGGATATTGGTTAGCTTTAGCTAAAGTAAGAAACACGGCATTATATGGAAATAATCATAATTATTACATTTTCAATAATGAGTTAAGATATTAAGCATCTATAAGTAACTGTGCTAAATAATAAAATTATATACATTTTCTTAATGTATTGTTTGGGGTCCCAGGATAATATACTTTTGTAAGTCCTGCTTCAAACAAACGCTATCTTTTAAAGAGATTTTTTTTAATTTGGTCACTAGACTGTCCTTTAAAGTACTTGCAACTTATAGGTCTTAAGATAAATATAGGCTCATAACACCTTGTTATGATGTACTAATTTGAATTTTGGTGCAGGAAATATGCTTGAAATGTGAGGGTATGTTCTGCTTCATACAATACAATTTGGAAGAATTGCTGGCACAGTAGTTGTGTGTAAATAAACAGACTTTGCAAGCCTGGCTACTCATGAGAGCCAAGTCTATATTAAGCTATGCCCACAGGAGAGAAAGCTCCTTGGCCCTCCCTCCAGGGCAGTATGAGAGAGACATCAGGACATGCTGTCTAGTCTGTCTTGATGCTGGAACCTCCTATTGGAATTGTTGACCCTCATTGACCACAAGAGCCTGAACAAGCCTCTGTAGGTCCCCAGAAGCTTCCAGAAACTATTTCTTGTCTGCCATCCCTCATGTTTAGCAACTTGCCAATTTATCATCTTTTTTTTTTTATTTGGAGGCCCAGTGCATTTCCAACTATATTTTAGAATCATCTTCCTAATATGAAAAACAAACAAACAAAAAAAACGGCTGAGATTTTGGTTGTAACTTCAGTGCTTCTGTATATCAATTTGCAATTTGGGAAGAATTGATAACTTAACTATATTGTTTCTGGAAATCCATGAACTTGGAATATCACTTTTTTAAGGTGTTTTAAGATTTGTCTAAACAATAATTCATAGTTGTTTTTTAAATTCCTATGTCTTTCACATCTTTTATTATATTTATTACCAGATATATAGCAATCTTTAATGCTATTGTAATCATATTGTTTTTCTCATTTTATTTTCTTGTTGTGTGTTGCAATGTGATTTTAGAGACTACACAGTGCTGGTAGCTGTTAGACTCTGGGCCCAGCCAGAGTGAAAAGTCTTGTTGAACACTTTGAACATTCATTTGAGACTCAAGAAAGAACATTAGAAGTAAAGATAATTGAATATGGAATATTGATCTTTTATTTAGTACCTTGCTAAATTCACTTAATTTCAGACTTTCTATATTCAATATTATGTCATCTACAACAAAGATAATTTTACTTACTTCCCTCTAATTGTGTTTTCATTTATTTAATCTTGCTTAATTGCACACATTAGAAATTCCAGTAAAATGTTAAATAACTGATTATAGTGTACCTCTTTTTCTTATTTCAGATATTTGGGGAAATCTACAAAATAGTTTACTTTTGAGTATGATGTTAATTGTAGGTCTGTTGTAGATACCCTTCATTGGATTGAATATGTTCCTATCTTTTTCTAATGTGCTGAAAACATCATAAATATGTGATGATATTTATCAAATACTCTATCATCAGTAAATATCCCTGTTCATCTCTTGTAATATTTCTTATCTTAAAATCTAGTCAGCTGATATGAATGCAGCCATAACATTTTATGTAGTGTTTGCTTGGTATATCTTATTCCGTCATTTTACTTTTAAAATTATTAACATCTGTGTCTTTATATTAATGTCTTTGTCTTTATATTATATATTTCTTGTAAATAGGATAGAATTGGTTCTTATTTTCCTAGTCTGACAATCTTTGTTTTAATTGGGATGTTTATTTAGTTCTTTTATACTTAACATATTTGGGATTAAGTCTATTATCTTGCTAATTGTTTTCTATGTGTCTCACTGGTTATTTGATCGTCCTTTCCTGCCTTCTTTTGTATTGATCATTATTTTTTTTAATATATTTTATCTCTTTTATAAATTTTTCTCATTTATTAAATATTATTATTTTATCGATTAACCCAGAAGTTAAAAAATATATCCTAAACATTTACTATGAAACATTACATAGTACTGCTGAGCTCTTAGCCTCTGTGGTAGTCAGATCTTTATTTCTAAAGATTATTCCTCACTATAAGGAATTAGGTCTCTTATTTTAGGTGTGGGTCAGGGAATAGAAAATGAGCCTCAAATATCTTGTCAAGACAGAAAGCAAAGAAGTACTCAAAGTTTACTGGGGATCATGTCAAATGGATGAAGAGTTGTCTTGAAGGGGTCCCTCCTGGCCAAATTTGGAATAATTTGAACAACCAAAATAATAGAAATATGGTGATGCTAAGAGTGGTGAATTGATATAAGTCTATGAAACAAGACATATATAGACTTTCATTGTACTATTCTTCCAAGCGTGTTGTGGACATGAGTCATTTTAATAAGAACATTGTATCAGTGATCTAGGCACATAGTTCTGCACGTCTCATCTTCCAAGCCCCATTCCCATCCTTCATTTCTTTTCGTATTCTTTAGAGCACCAGTGAAGTCCCCTCCACAGCATTTGAAGCATAAAGAAAATGTGACAATGTGGCTGCTGACAATGGGAAAAATCTATGTTATGACAGAGGCTGTTCTTTAAGATTCTGTCCAGTTGTAGAAGTAGAAATTTCCTAAGGAATCTGACATCCAAAGTGAAAGAAACCATATGCTTTTGAAGATCTCCCTGATTTCACTGGTTTTAGATCTTTTTTTGTTATCTCAAGATAGGTTTTTCCTGTCATCTCAGGATAGAAAAATTTCCTGCTCCACTTACTAAGAGAAAAAAGGATTCTCTATATTGAAAATTGGCCCCCAAATTGGACTAATGCTAATGAGCTATTACTCCAAAACATCAGTCATAATCCCTGAAGTTTAACTTTCCAATTCTGCAATATTTTAAAAGAGAAAAAATAATTTTACCTGAAGACAAATTTAGCAGGAATTTGGCAGTGCTATATGGTAATTTACCTACGAAAAGGCCGTTAATGGACTATGGAACATATAATGCAGCCAACCGATTTTTTCCTATATTGGTCTCTTGGGGAATGAATAGTCCAAAGGATGGTTCTAGGCTAGGCACATGGCTCAAACCAGTAGGACTAGAATTCAGTCTGGGATTTGTGCTAAAAATATATGAAAATCAGTGTTTTTAGTAATCAGAATAGGCTAGACTCTTCTTCAGGAACAAATAATCCCTGACAGCTTAATTTCTCACTCACACCAAGTCCAATTCAGGTTGAGTAGCTCTCCACTATGCTGTAGATCCTCCATCTGAATCATGGGGCCTCTAACAGGAGAAAATTTTTTTCTCTGTTTTATGAACACCCTTCAAACAAGATGATTTATTGAGCTGTGTGGCAGAATTTTGTCAGTTTACCAACACCCCTGTTTGCTGCAGCATCTTTTTTGACAACTTCAGGCTGTTCTCTCATATTGCAGCAAACTCTAAGCCCTGATGCTTTCATACAGATTCGTCTTGTCATCTTAACTAGATTGTGCATTACTTGGAAATAGAGTCTTGTATCCCCATAGTCATAAGCACAGTTTAGGGTATATAATAGTTTCTCCAACAAGATTTCTTGGTTTTTTGATTCATTGGGTCTTAGAGATATCTGAAATTGTAGCTCTTTTTACTTTATGTACTCAGACATTCTATACAAAAGCAGCAACAAAAATCCTGAGTTCTGTCTATAATTATTTTTTTATTCTTTTCCTATTTGCTACTAGCCAGTAATGGATCAAGGGGCTAAGTCGGAATGTCTCATGTCATGGACCTTCTCTGACCCCGACAATCCATCTCTCCCTAGGTTTGGTGCAGAGTTAAATACTGGTAACTGATGGGTGCTTCCCATGCTGCTTGTTCATATTACCACTGGTAACACAAATTGTATTTAATATTTTGTATTTTGCTAGATTTCCACTCACTGCTCTGCCACTTTTGTAGATTGAGTGCTGGCATGCCTGACTGGGGGTCCAAGATTGGTTTATGATTCTAGCTCTATCTCTTCTCTGAGGTCTAAGGCTTTTGGAAGACAGTTTAACTACTTCCTGGGACCTTATCTGCTAAGTGAGGAGCATCAATAAGCAAAAATAAATAGCAATGAGCTACCATGTAAAAACTAATTTTGGTCTACTTGGCATGCCTCCTAGAACCATCTTTCAGCAAGGAATTTCTAATCTATATTAAATTTGCATCTTGTAGTAAATGAAAACAGAGACCTATGGATCAACACAAATAAGCAAAGAATTTACTCAAAATACTTTTTACTTTTTAACCTGAAATGTGCTCTTAGGTTCAGCATGGTTTTATTGGTATTCCTTCATCTTCAAGGAGTTTTATCTTTAGGCATCTTGACAGCAAGAAAAAGAGTCAAAGGGCAATATTTCTCTTGCTGGGTCATCAAAGTATTCCACTGGAGGCCTTTGTCCTGAGTTCTGGGCAAAGAAAAAAACCCAGTTCTGAGAAGCTGTTATGTGGAGTGGGTCTGTTTTGCCTGGCACAAATGACATCACAAAAAGGGGCTTGACAAAGTGGTCAAATGGGGCAACCTTGCCTTTGTAAAGAAAAATACATGACTAGCAGACTGGGAGGTGGGGCTAAGGAGAAGCAGGGCTTCTTTGAAGGGTCATGATCTCTAGGTAAGAGAAAAGCTTCTCTGCTGAAAGGGAGTTCTCTTCAAACTCACCCTAGATTTTATCTCATCCTTTCTCACTCAAAAATGATCTTACCCAGTTAAGACACATGAAATCACATCTTAAAATTTCTGCAATGTCCCAAGTCTTTTCTCCTTGGTCTGAGCCCCAGCAGTCCTCTTCTGAAGTCAGTCCTTTTCTGTCCTTTACCAAGTCCCTGTGACTGCAGCACGGTCACTGCCAGGAATCCTTGTCACCACTGCTTCCAGGCAGGTCTTCCTGGGAGCTGGTGTTGGTCCCATTAATTTCAGAAGGCAGATACCTGACACAATTCATCAGTTTTGGAGTCACACACTCATGGTTTGGCAAGGTACTATCTAAATTGACTGCTTCTGAAGTCAAAGTCAGGAGGAACACAGGCATGAGGGTCAGGCAATGAGGAGAGGAACAGGAGGACATCCCCTACAGTTGAAAAACAGAGCAGAGAGTTAGGTAATACAGGACCAGAAGCACTTTGGTGTAAAAAAGTGTCAAGAAATCCAGACTTGCCATGCTGGATAATTCAAAGAGCTATTCTGGCCCAGGCAAGTATGATGATGATGATGATGATGATGATGATAAAAATAATTAGCTATTGTAGTCAAGGTTCAGTTTTAAATTGTTTTGCATATATTATCTAATTTGTTCCTTATAACAAATATGTAAAGTATATGTTATTAACCTGTTTTACTCATGAGGAAGCTGAGGCTTAGGGAATAGCTTGCTCAGGGCCACACAGGTAATGAGCACAGTGCTGAGATTCTCACTGATACTGTGGTATGTGTTTTATTTTTTTCTCAATTGTTTTAAACATTGTAGTCTACGGATACTCTGCTCAGATCCCTTCTGATTACCTTTATCAATTCTGAGTGCATAGCTACTAACTTCTGTGTGTTTCTCCCAAGAACTCACTCCTGTAGCTTTCTTTAGAGGAAGCTACACCCTTGGGCTACTGGAGCCCCTGAGACCAGAGTAGGGAGTGCTTAGTAATTTACAGCCCTTTGCATATGGCCCCAAACCAATGACTGACCAGTATGAAAGCCCAGCACCTGTGCCTCAAGCTGGGATGCCACTTTAACTGTGATAGCTGGCAGTGGAGTTGGTCTTCAGAGCTCCCTATGGGATGCAGCTGAGACTGGGGCGTCACCTCAGATTGAACCTTCACTTGGCTGCTTCCCTCTCCTTTTTCGGCAGCTTCCACTCCTTTACCAATTTCTCTTGGTAACTGTCATTAATAAATCACTGGTGTACAAATCTTTGTGTTGGTGTCTGCATCCAGAGAATCTGAATTAATACAATTATGGTTTGGTCTTGCTCCAAACTTGACCTTGGAAATGAAATGACTTTAAAAATGGGGATTATGTAATAATAGTCAACATCTAATGAAGAAACCTTAGAAATTGTCTCAGTATTTTAGATTGACACCCCAGTTACCCTTGATTGATTAATTCATTGATCTATATCTATATCTACCTACCAAGTGCCTGGCATCATTCTAGGTGCTCACAAATGCCCTTCATGTGAAAGGTGGAAAGAACAACCTCCTCTGTATGTGTCAACAGAATATTCCTGATGAAAAAAGAGAAGATAGGTAAAGTTTTAGTAAAATGAAGTTTAAGCTCTTGTGAAACCTTTCTATTATGCCCAGTCCAGTTTTTTTCAGGATCTGGGTTTATAGGTTAGAGCTCTTTTTCATGATCAAGTTGGTGTGTGAGACAGGGAGTCTAGGGCTATAAGAAGTGGTGGCGGGATTCAGGGTAAAAACTGCCATTCACTAAACATTAAATGTGTCACATACAATGGTTCTTGAACCACCCACTGGCCTCTGTAATTCTTGGAGGGTTATCACGGAAGAAAGGAGAGTTCAAAGAAGCTAAATACCCCATCATTGCAAATGCTGACACTAAGAGGATCAAGTGTGGGGGCAAGATTTCATCTGGGGTGGAAGTTTCCTCCATGCCTGTGCACATGAGGTCAGAATTAGAATAGAATTCACGGAGGGAGGTGGATGAACCCAGGATTTTGACCTTAGGTCTCTTCAAGCTTCTTGTAGTAGTGTCTTGATTTGGTCACCCATGGGTGTTGCTCCTAACTGGTTATTTATTTACTTATTTTTCGCATCTACTCTATCTTACTTTCCCTGTTTTCTTCATATGCAAGAATTTGTATTACCTTCAGATTCTGTCACCTGTACTACAACCTCATTCACCAATCCTGGTTGTTTTCAGGCTCATGAATGTCATATTTATTTTAGTTGTAATATAATGTTCTTCTTTCTTAATGATACTCTCCAGTTTCTAACCCAGAATATGAACATATGCAGGATTTCACCAAAAATATGAAAACATGATTCTAAAACAAGTACATCACCAGATTGACTTAAATATAGTATCAAACATAGTGTTGGTATTTTTTTTTAAAAAAGGAATAAATGTGAAAAAGAGAGACTCAAATTTTGTAAGTGTCTGTGTAAGACAGTAAATGTCTTAACTTTCATGCAAATGAATTTTAATGAATGCAATTTAGAAATGCTACACAAAATATCTGGCATGAATCCTGGCACATGCAACAGAATAAAAGTTAGAGTAGAAGAACCTCCAGCTCAGAAGACTCACAGAGTTAGATCCCCCGGACGAAAAGAGACAAACGAATTTGTAGTAAATTTAGTAAATTTAGTCTTTTTCTTTTTCTCCCTTTTTATTTCAGTGGCTAAAAAAAAGACAGTAACTTTGGCAAATAGGTTTGGACTGTCAAAAGTACATTGAATCAAGCTACGTATATTATGAAACAGAAATTGTCATGGTTCTATTTGTTCTGTGATTGTGTGAAAAAAATCACAATCTCAACAGCATAATTATAATGATCAAAAAAAAGACTATGAATGCCCTTTCCTGGAAAGAAACCACTGTATGATATATACCACATTGAATCATTCTTTCAACAGCTTTATTGAAATAGAATTCACATATTATATAATTCATCCACTTTAAGTATACAATTCTATGCTTTTTGGTATATTCACAGGATTGTGTAACCATCACAGAATGTAAGTTTAGAATATTTTTGTGCCCTCTGAAAGAAACTCTGTACCCATTAGCAATCAATCCCCATTCTCTCCTACAATAACACCCCAAGCCCTAAGCAAACACTAATCTAATTTATGTCTCTAAAACGTGCCTATTCATACTGCATATAAGTGGAAAAACAGAATATGTTTTTTGTGACTGGATTCTTTTACTTCTTTCACTTGGCATAACATTTTTAAGGTTCATCTATAATGTAGCATATATTAGTACTTTATTCCTTTTTATTGCAATATAATAGTCCATTGTATGTATGTATCACAGTTTGTTTATCCAATCACCAGTTGATGGATATTTGGGTTTTTCCATTTTTTGGGATATTATGAATAACATCACACTGTGAACGTGCATGTACAAGTTTTTGTGTGGATATGTCTTTATTTCTTATACGTATGTAGGAGCAAAGTTGCTGAGTCACATGGCAATGCTATGTTTAACATTTTGAGAAACTGTCAAACGGTTTTCCAAAATTGCTGCACTATTTTCCATTTTCAACAGTAATGCATGAGAGTATTAATTTCTGCATATCCTTCTCAGCACTTGTTACTGTCTCTCTTTTTTGTTATAGCATCCTACTAGATGTACACTGGTGTCTTATTGTGGTTTTGATTTGTATTTCCCTAATGAATAATGATGTTGAGATTTTTTTCATGTGCTTATTAGTCACTTGTATATATTATATTCTTTGGAGACATATGTATTAAAATTCTTTACCTATTCTTTGAGTTATTTGCCTTTTTATTATTGAGTCATTAAGTGTTCTTTATATATTCTGAAAGCAAGTTACTTATCTGATATGTGATATGAAAATATTTCTCCCTTTCTGTGGGTTGTATTTTTACTTCCTTCATGGTATGGTTTGCAGCACAAAATATTTAAATTTTGATATAATCTAATAACTTTTATATTGTTGCTGTTTCTTATGCTTTGGGAATTGTACATAAGAAATCATTGCCCAGTGAAGATTTACTCTTATGTTTTCTTCTAAGAGTTTTCTAGTTTTAGTTCTTGTATTTGGGCCACTGAACTGTTTTGAATTAATTTTTGAATATGGTGTGAGTAGAGGTTCAACTTTATTCTTTTTAATGGGGATATCCAGTTGTACTAGCATTGACTTATTGAAAAGATTATTCATTTCACATTGAATTTTCTTGGCACCCTTGTTAAAAATCAGTTGATGTATGGGTCTATTTCTGGACTCTTAAGTTTTATTACATTGATCTATATATCTATTTTATGCTACACTGTACTACACTGTCTTGATTACTGTAGTTTTAGAGCAGGTTTTGAAATTGGGAAGTGTCAATCCTCCAGTTTTGTTCTTTTTCAAGATTGTTTCGGCTATTCTGCACTTTTTTTTTTCTGTATAAATGTTATATCAGCTTGTCAATTTCTGCAAAAAGGGAAGCTGGAATTTTAGTAGGGATTGTTTTGAATCTGTAGCTCAATTTAGGGAATTAGTAACAATATCAAGCCTTCTAATCCATGAACATGGAATGTCTTTCCATTTGTTTAGGTCTTGTTTGATTTCTTTCAACAATTACTTTGTAGTGTTCAGTATATGAGTATTGCATTTCTTTTATTTAATTTATACCTAAGTATTTTATTCCTTTTGATGCTATTGTAAATGGAATTATTTTGTCAATTTCATTTTCAAAATGTTCATTGCTAGTGTATAGAAATATAGTTGATTTTTGCATATTAATCTTGTATTCTATAACCTTACTGGACCTATTAGTTTATTAGTATTAATTAGTTTTTAATAGGACATACTTTATTATTTGTACAACTAATGGTTTTTTAGTTGATTTCTTAGGATGTGTGTGTGTGTATATATATATATATATATATATAAAATCATATCATATGCAAATAGAGATAATTTTATTTCTTCCAAATTTCTGCCAAATTTTCCTGGTAGAACGTCTGGTACAGTGTTAAATAGAAGTGGTAAAAATGGACATCCTCAAATGGTACCTAAACTTAGGGGGAAATCATTAAGTTATTCACCATGAAATATGATGTTCACTGTTCACATAGATGCCTCCTTTTCATGTTGAGAAAGTTTCCTTTTGTTCTTAGTTTGTTAAATATTATTATCATGAAATGGTGTTAGATTTTATAAAATGTTTTTTGCATCAATTGATATGATCATGTGCTTTTTGTCCTTTATTCTACTAATGTGGTGTATTACATTAATTGATTTTTACATGTTAAACCAACCATGCATTACTTGGGATAAATCCAATTTGCTCATGGTGAATAATCCTTTTTATACGTTGCTGTATAGTACTTTGTTGAGAGTTTTTGAATCTATATTGGTTTGTTTTTTTTCTTCTTGTGATAACTTTCGTGTTGATGTCAGGATAATATAGGCCATATAGAATGAGTTGGGACATGTTCTTTCATCTTCTATTTTGTGGAAGAGTTTGCAAAGGATTGGTATCAGTTCTTTGAATATTTGATAGAATTCATCAGTGACGCCATCCAGGCCTGAATTTTTCTTTGCAGGGAGTTCTTAAATTACTGTTTTATCTCTTTACTTCTTTTAGGTCAATACAGATGTTCTAATTCTTCTTGAGTTAGATTTGGTAATTTGTGTTTTTCTTGAAATGTGTTAATTTAATCTATCTAGTTTGTTGACATACTGCTGTATATAGTATTCTCTTATGATATATTTTTTTATTTCTGTAAGGTCAGTAGTGATATCCCCTCTTTATTCCTGAATCTTACAATTTGAGTCTTCTTTCTTCTTTTCTTGGTCAGTCTACTTAGTTTTTCAGTTTTGTTGATCTTTTCAATTTTTGGCTTTGTTGATTTTTCTCTATTTTTTAAATTCTCTATTATGTTTATTTATGCTCTAGTCTTCACTATTTCCTTTTTTTTTTGCTTTCTTTAGATTGAGTTTTCTCTGAATAAGGGAGAGTTTGGATCTCTAATTTCCTAATCCTCCCTTTCATGGAGGTTTTCTTCTGGGGAATTTTATGGGATCAACACTGTAAGTAGTGTGCTGGGCTGGGCATCAGAAAGAACCCAGCACTGACAGATATCTACCAATTAACTTTGCCACAACAGAATTTCATTATTAATATGTTCTTGTTTATATTTTTAAAAATAATCCTATGTAAGATTAATCACTGAATTAGATTGTTAAACTAAAAAAATGTTTGGGAATGGTGAAGAATAAAAAGAAATCAATTTACAGAGATATTGTACACTGTGGTAAGAAACGAGACTCATGTAATGAGGGAAGGAATGTATCTGTACTTACTTTCAAGAGGTTTTCCTTATGTAGGGATGTTAAAGTCAGTGACTTTCATAAGCAGGCTCTCACTCTTTCAAGGCACTTTCTAAAAATGGGTGTAAAGTTGAAAGTTAGAGATGAACAGCAGTGGGCCCTTAATGTAGAACTAGATCATATAAAATGATTTAACATAGCTAAATATGCAAACATAAAGTAAAAAAAGAATTAAGTTTCTAGGAAATTTAAAAAAATCCTTCAATCTATGTCAGAATTGATCTTTTGAGACCATCTAGTCCAATGGAGCCAAGTCCTGGTTATCTATTAGTATCACCTGTGGAACTTGATAAAAAGACAGATGCCCACTCTGGGCCTATTAAGTCAGAATCTTTGGGGTTGGGTGTTGGATATTTGCAGTTTTACACACATTGCTTAAGAAATGCTGTGGCTCAGGCTGAGTTAAGAATCACAGCACTAGTCCAAGGGCTTTATCCTACCTGCAGCCTAGGCTTCCTTAAGCTGTACCAGCCTGCAGGTTCAGTTGGGTCACAATCACACATATCACTATCTCAAGTCTCTGCTTCTCCCATTAGACCTTATTTTGCTGAAAATCCCTGGGAATATTTTTGGTGTTACCCAGGGGAGTCAGTCTCATGTGTGCTCATGAACGGGCCTGGGCAGACACCATATAGTGTTCCCTGGGCTCTGCTGCTCCAGGCGTCACTCCTGCGGCTTCCTTGGAAGGACCCGATCTTGCCCCAGGGCTCAAAGTCTCCCACTGGGCACCAGCCCTGATAGCCTGGGTCCTCAGAGCTTTGTGATGCCCTGGGTTGTGCTATCTGTGATTTC
Organism: Daubentonia madagascariensis; assembly: GCA_023783475.1. Classification (NCBI taxonomy): domain Eukaryota; kingdom Metazoa; phylum Chordata; class Mammalia; order Primates; family Daubentoniidae; genus Daubentonia; species Daubentonia madagascariensis. Next base: position 16,796,875 of record JAKFHU010002573.1, on the reverse strand, counting down.
TCTTCCAGGAGTCCTTTTTCTAACCCACTTCCTCACCAGGCATACAAAAATATCTGTGTTTCTCAGCTGCAGACTGAGGCACTTACAGAAGAAGAAACTAAGTACCAGAGAGCTTATGGGGCTGGATGCAAATGAGCTGGGGGCAAGGAACAGAGCTGAACTCAGCCCTGGGGGCCTCAGGTGCAGCACTGCCCCGTCCATAGCATGTCGATTGCGTAGGTCCATAAAGAGCTTGCTTTTCTTCCATGTCATGTGCTTCTCTGGCCAGGCTGGTTTAAAAATTTGGATATTGAGTTAAAAGTTGCAAAAAAATTAAATGCTAGGATTATCAGAGTGAAAATTGTGTATCTTCCAGAGGAAGAAATTATGCTTTTTTAAGATATGAATTAAGTTTTATTTTTGTCCCAGAGCTGTTGCTCGTTTTCTAGATGTTAGGAACAATTCATGTTAGGAAAAAGAAAGACTTAGGTTTCTTCTAGATATGAACAGGAACACACATGGGCTGCAAGAGGAGAGGTCAGTGGGGTTTAATGCTTGAAGGCCTGCTGGGCACTTTCCAGGAGAAACCTCTCAGGACACAGCCACGTAGGCAGACAACAAATCACTCACCTTTGTTGTTCTCTCTCAGACCTTTCAGAAGTTACCCTAGTCAGAGAGCTAGCAGACAGATCATGAGCAGTGTGTTGGGCATGACAGGAAGTTTTGGCTTCATTCTAAGTCAGGGAAGCTGGAGAGGCAGGATCTATGTTTTGAAAGTTTACTCTGGAGGTTGTGTGGGAGGTTGGGAGGCCATAGTACTAGTCACTGTGACAGCTCCCTGTCCTTATGGACCTTTGGAACCCAGGTGTGTGCGTGTGTATGTCTAGGTCTTTGGGGTGAGGGGTCTAGTTAATAAAAGTGATGATGGAGCACCTGGCAAGCACTGGACTTCAATCGTGTTGTAGTATTAAAAGAATTAGCAAGTGGTGGATTTGGCTCTTTCTTTTTTGTTTAATACCTCTTATAAGAAGGCATACCATGACAAAGGCAATGACATTCCACTGTCCCATCAGGCAGGGTGGGGAGGAATAGTTGTTTGAGGTGACCACTATCAGCAGTGTCCCCCTGAAGTTGCCCACTGACGTGATGGGAGTAGGAAGAAAGGGTGGAGAACTGCATGGCATTATCCCTCTATTCAGCACTCACATGCCTTCCTCCCATCCTCCACCAGGCTGTTGTTTATAAATGTGCCTCCTTTACCTACGAGGGTTGTGGACAGCACTGATGACAGTTGCCTTTGAATGCTTTGACTTCTAAAGGTTAGCGTAGATACTCGTATTGATTTTCCTTTATTTACTATAGCCAAAATGGTGTTCCCAGAGGAAAGAGGACAGAGCCCTTTGGGTCACGGGTAGTGTCTGGGGCACCTTTAGCTTGATGTATATGGGGCACACCCCTCTCCTCCATTAGGTGAAAGACGGAGCCACATTTGACTTTTTGCCATGTTATCTACTAGCTCATCATCTTAGCGATGGCAATATGCAGAGGAAGGTGTTCAATGGGCATACATTTTTTTTGAAATGTATTCCCCTAGAGGGAAAGAAAGTGACTTAAAAGAGATCTGAAAATGAAAATCACAGTGGGGCTAGGAATTTGTGAATTTAGGAGAAGAGAGCAGTGAATATGCGAGTGGCGTTATATTTTGAATTCTTCGAGATGCACATATACTAAATTTCCAGACCTCTTTTTGGTGTCACACTAACCCAGGGCTATTTGTCAGAGTGGATAAAAAAGTGATTAGAAATATTATTAGGGAGGAAGAAAAAGTGGAAGAGGAGCACGTCAGTGGTGCTGGGCATGTTTGTGCGCACAAGAGTATGACTTCTGTGGAATGTTGATCAGCAGATGGGGAAGACTTAATGTCAGAATCAAGTCACAGAAGCACAGAAACTAGTAACTGTGGAACCTCAGTTACTAGTGGTTGACGTCTGGGAAGTTGTGTTTTACATTTGCCTTTCAAGACACAACCTGAACCAGGCCATATGCACATATTCATGAATGTATTATGTTTTTCCCCAAAAAGAAAGGTTACTGGGGTATCATTTATATCTCGTATTTAAATTATACAATTCAATAACCTTTATTAAATTTACCCAGTTGTGCAACCATCATCATAATCAAGGTCTAGAATATTATATCATCCATAAGATCCCTTGTGTTAGTTTACAATTAATACCCATTGCTATTCCCACCCCCAGACAACCACTAATTTATAGATCTGTATAGATTTTTCTTTTATAAATACAATATTCAAATACAATATTTGGTCATTTGTGTCTCACTTCTTTCTCTTAGTACATAATGTTTTTGAGGTTCATCCATGTTGTAGTATTTATTAGTATTTTGCTCCTTTTTGTTGCTGAATATATCACATTTTGTTTATCCATTTGCCAGTTGATGGACATTTGGCTTGTCTCTATGCTTTGGCTAGGATGGATAATACTGTTACGAATTATTATTGGAATAGTTTGCAGACGGTTGTGTGGAGAGAGGGTCATGAGTTACCTCATGTCTAAAAGCCTTTTCCAATTATTTTTGTAGTTAGGTATCATTATGGCACCCTATTTAAAAATTATGGTATTTACTCAATATTATAATTAATAAATACACTCCTCTCTAAATGAAATCAGAGAAGGTTTTGTGTAGAGATACTATTTTATAGATCCTGCAAGGCACACCAACATATTGTTAGTAAATGTTTATATTTTTATAGAAATATTGACCGAAAGGATGCAAGCATTTTTATATTCACAACCCACCCTCATTTCTTTATCCCCTAAACAAATTCTTTATATCTTTCCCTCGATATTATGATTCTTTTCTTACTTGGCCATTTGAAAAAACTTTTATTTTTCTTCAATGTTACCAAACTGATCGATACTCCTGAGTTGGTGACTCTAAAGTTTCTCTGTGTGGTGCAGTCTTTATACTTTCTGTGTGATAAGGAATTTTTAAACAATGTTATTTTCTAAATGGACTTTTAGCATGGGGGTCACCAAGTAATAGAAATAAAGAAAAGTGGGTTAAAAAGCAAATGCAGGTGTCCATAGGATGGAGGTGTGAGAAGAGGCCCCAGGAATGTGAGGAGACTAGTTGTGGACCAGAGGGAGAGTCTCAGGTGGGTGCCCAGCTGTTAATCAGTGAGATTCCCTCCACCTTTGGTCTGGTTCATCTGTAGAACCAAAGACATTTCTTAGTTTACGCAGTGGCAAGAGGCAGGAGGGAAGAGGAGAACAGGAACACAGACATGCACATGTCTGCAACCACCATTTACAGAGCCTGTGGTATGTGCCAGGCACTCTGCTAAGCCTCACACAAGTCTTACATTATTTTATATTCACCGTGACTCTGAGAGGGGGGTACTGGTGTCACTTATATTCTGCAGATGAAAAAACTGAAGCTTAGAGAAGTTAAGTAAGTGCCCAGATTTCACATCTATGGAGTGACAGGAGTGGGATTTGGTTCTATGTGACTAGAGATTTCTTAATTCTTATGCTGTATATGCAAGAGATGATTATTTTTAAGCTAAACTCTTAGAAAGTTAGAGTCAAAGCATTGCCTCTCATGTATGTAGGGCGGAGCTTTCTGCAGGGAGCAGGGAGCAGGCATTGCAACACTGTTCTTCCTCCAGTCCTGGAGAGCCCTGCTTGTCGCCAGCTGTGAGTACCTGTACAATGACCCAAGCAGCATCCAAGTGGACCCCGGGTTTGAGACTAAGAGATGTGTGTTGCAAAGCAACTGTGAAAGAGCTAGGGATTAAAAAAAAAAATCAGCAGTTTTGAAACCAAAATGGAGAAAAAAGTTCATAAAGAGAACTTTATTAAAGTCATCAAATGTCTCCTGCTTAAGGTGGAAAAACTTACATTATGCCAGTATACTATAATATCACAAATGAGTGCCAGCATTCATCCATTTTTCCCTTTGTCGTGTTTATGCCCAGGGATTTGATATTTGATCACTTTTTCTTTTAGTGGTCTTAAATGAATGGATAAGCTTTGGGGAGCCACAGTCCCTGCAGATTTAAATTTTAAAGGAAGAGAAAGAGTTAAAGTTTGGAGTGTGGAGGCTCCCCCCACTTCCTTGCATCTATAGCATCAGAGCCAATTTGGCAGAGAGGTGTTGATTTATAGTTGAGGACGTGGAAATCTGTCAGGAACATAAGTTCAGCCACATGAATCCATCTTGGAAGAAGAAAGGCACAAAGCAGGAGAGGGTCCGGAAGCTCCTCTCCAGGGCATACATTTGCAAGTCAGCAAGTTTTGGGGCTGGGTTTATCCAGCACAGACTTAATGGTGCTGACAGAGGTATTTCCTTCAAAGATTATCATGTATTAGTCTTTGGGTGCTGGGGGAAGGATTTGTGGATCACAGTTTCTATTGTATTTCCTTTTCTGAGATTCTCATATTAATAAACTGAAACAGATCAATGGGTCTCCAAATCTCCAACAGGTGATTCTGATATGTTCTTTAAATTTTGAGGACATTGAAATTGATTCATATGATTTTGCTCTCTCTTTCCCTCCATAGCCTCAGGGATACAGTTAGAATTTAATTTGATTATCTGATTAAAAAAACTCTGGGCTCAACAGACTAGCTGCTGCTCTGTGACTTGCAAAGGTGCCCCTTTCCTTCACATAGGCATTTGTGAAAAGGAATTTGGGACGGTCACTAAGTCTGTTATTGCAGTTTGGAAACTGTGAGAATATGTGGGGGTAATTTTCTGCAGCCTCAAAAGTATAAGGATAGGCCTTTTTTTGGCCTGTGAACTCAACCAAACCAAAGTAGACACAGGGTCCTCTGTCCCTGTGTTGAGGCACAGGAGGAAGGAGTTGAGGGGGAAGATGGCAGACGCCTTAGAACCAGAGCTTTCAAAGGCCAGTGGTGACACCATGTCAAATACCAGTGGGCTCGCACTGGACATGGCCAGCTTGGCACAGGCCCAATAGCTATTTGATGGCTCTTTCATGTACTTGCAGGTATGTTCCAAATTTGAATGCATGTACTTTATAAATATTTTAAACATTTCTTCAATAAATTATATTATAGTTACTCACTTGACAAGTGCTGCCTATATGACCAAAGGCACGACTAAATTGCATTTTTCTACATTAAATTGTGCATTATTTGAGGCTTCACTCTGTGCCAGGTACTGTATTAGGCAAGTTTATGTGGATAATTTTACTTACTATTTATATTATAGAAATACTAGGAGGTGCACACTATTATTGTCACTATTTTACAGATGATGAAAGTGACAATTGGAGAAATTAGGTACTTGTCCGTGTTCACACAGTCGATAACGGAGAGGGTTGAGGGCTGGCATCCAGGCCTTTAGGTTGCCTCCATGGTAGGTGCCAGCATCTGGGGCCTCTAGGACACAGATTCTGTAGTGGGAGGTCGCCTTTCACCTGGTTCTACAGACAGTAACTGGGAGGCTTGGGCCAGGTCAAGTGTTGGGCTCTCTGATTTATTCAGCTTGACTGCTCCCACCTTAAACAGGTGGAAGCCTCACATAAAGACACCCACATACACACAGCTGCCTGATTAGTTAAGTCCAGAAAAGTATACTGAGAATCCATTTCCAATCTTAACACTGAAAGCATTCGGGTTACTTTCTACATTAGGGATCCTGCTGCAGCAGGAGACGGGAGGGAACATTTTATCATTTTATTAATTAGAGGTTGATGTGCAGATAGAGGAGGGAGATGGAGAAAAGAGGAGGCTGAAAAAGACATAAATATACACACACATATGTATATAAACACACACCACACACACACACATACGTATATATTCGACTGTCATTTTCAGTTTATACTGGACCCTTCCATCCTCAGGTGAAATAGTTTTGGCTTAATGAGAGATGAAGGTGTGAACTTATGTAAGCCCTGGATTGGTTTTCTGTCCCCCAACCCTCTCCCCAAGTGTTTGTAAATTGTGTGTATCACACTACAAGCACCAGCATCCTCCAGCCCGACATGGCAAGCTTTCCTGGTGCTTCAGCTAAACAGAAACACCAGCACTACCTGCCTAACAGCTGTCTGATCCATTCTTCTTCTGCACATTCATTACTTGTGGTGCCACTGCTTCTTCCTGGGACAACAATGTGGTTAGAAGATGCTGCTGTAGGGCTTCTCAGAGTTGGTTCTGTCAACTACCTGTATAAGCTCCATCAGGAGAATTTATTAAGGTGTAGATTCCTGGGCTTCACTCACAGAAATTTTGATTGAACATGTCTGGGGTGAGGCCTGGTGTTTATGTAGATACTCACCATATAAGATGTTAACTTATAAATTCACCATATGAGACCTCTGACCTTTTCACAAATGTTTCCATTTAAAAATTATACAGAACATATCATGGTATATAAATCATCAAACTAAATAGACCTTTAACTATTCTGTTCTTTTTATCTTTTTTTGGATTCTAGTTTACCTTTTAGTTTCAGTCTTATGCCTGTACAATTTTTCTTCCTTGCAGTTGTATATACCTTGCATGTTGAGGTTATTTTGTCTTTTCAAAGCATATTCACATCCTATTTTTATAGGATCCTCATGAGATCTGAATGAGGAGAGCCCATTTTCCGTTGAGGACACTGAGGCACAGAAACATTAGATGACTTGTCTAATGACTTATGGTCAGAGCTATTGACCTCAGTTCTAATTCCAGAGGTATTTCTGACACTTGATTTGAAGCACTGTCTGCCTTAAAGCTTGGTCAGATCTGTCCATGGTGGATAGAGACCTTTGGAAGTCATCTGGAACCTTCTCCTGCTCCCAGGGCATCTGAAAAAGGCCAACTGAAGGAAGGTGTCACCTCTTAATCTCTGTGGGAAAAGGCCTTACAGTCAGGTGGTCTCTAGAGACATTCCTCTGCAAGTGACCACCCTGTTCTCTGACATCTCCAGCCAAATCTGAAGCAGTCCAGGTTTGCAACAGGCTTCTCTGATGCCCCAGAGCAACAAGATTTCTCTCCATGGGTGTAGTCAATCACTCTATCCTCTGTGCAGGCTGGCCTTGATTTATTTCTACCTCTCTGCTGGGTGCAAGGTCATACTTGTGGCCAGTAAGAGAGAGACCTGGGGCCAGTATGTGCATCTCTTGAGGCATGCTGTGGAGCGGAAGGAACTCTGGGAGGAATTAGCAGACCTGGGTTTGCATTCTCCATCTTTGTGACTTTGGACAAGTGGCTTAACCTCTCTGAGCTTTGGTTTCTTCATCTGTGGAATGAGGATAGTAATACATAACTCATGGGGAGATGATTTAGACTAAAGATATTGGTTGTGAAGCAACAGATACCCTGTTGATCAGGGCGGGTGTTTGGAGAATACTGGTTTCCCTTACTCTGTTTCCTTTGGGGGCATGACTCTTCCCTCTGTCAAGTCTAGTAGGACAACAGAAACCCTTCTGTACAATCCCTAGGATAAACTGTCTCTTTAGAGAAGACAACAGCTGTAAAATAGCACCCTGCTGCTTAGTCTTTGTTACTAGCAGGCAATTTTATTTTAATTTTAAGGACATTTCTATAATGTCAGTAAGAGGTTTTCTGATGCCTTTCTGGGCACCCAAAGCAACAGTGGCATCATATTCAGTCACAGCCTTCTGTGATGGCCTTCTCTCTTGCTGCCTCTGCTGGTCCCAGCCCCAGCTTTCAGAGCTGGAAGGAGATTCTACACGATCTCCTGGGGATGGTGCTCACCCAGGGCCAAGTCCAGCCTGGGCCTCAAAGACCCGCCTCCTCCTCAAAAAGGTACCCCTGACACTCAAAGGATCTTCCTGGCCCCATCAACAAAATCTAAGAGGTTGCTGGTGCTGCTTCAAAGGGAGCTTCTCATCTTGTGAGGGAGATGATGGGGGTGATGCCAAAGTCCACAAGGCTGGCTGGGACTACTCAGCCCTTTCTTGAGGGAGTGCCTTTCCAAAATCAAAGAGGGGTAGGTATTCATCTGATTATATTTGAGGAAGCCTCTTATTGACATAAGTGTCCTTAAAATAAAAATAGAATTGTCTGCTCATGTAAAGGATTAAACTCCGTCTCTCTGGAATTTGTAAAATCTATGCTATTTGGCTCTGCTTTTAAGATCAACATAGATTGGAATATTTTTGTGGGTGTTTGCCTTTTTCGAGATTTTTTTGAGTCTGAGCAGGTTATTAGTATTACAGAAGCATTTTAAAGTTAAATTGTTTGCTTACCATCACTCAAAAAAAAAAGCTGGAGGAAATTCAAATATCGTATCGTTGTTCTGTGTTATGAAACAAGGGGAAAAAAGTTCAAGAATGAGAAAGGCTAGTGTAAGATGCACTTGCAGAAGAGACATGGCAGGGGTGGGGACTGGGCGTGATTCTCCCTCCCCTGCAGGTCTGAGGCGAGGCCTGCCTTTCTTGACTGCGCACTCTGTTCAGGAAAGGAGGATGCACCACTGGACACTTCTGCCAGCGATGGTTCTTATACTTTAACAGGTGCCTTACACCAGCCAAGTGACTGAAGATGGAGATGGAGGATCCCATAGTAGGGATCATAGGAGAGTTCTTAGGGCCGGAAGGAGTATCTTTGTATTCCCCAGACCTGCCGCCAAGGCTGCCTGCCCTCTCTAGCTGAAAACTGACTTTTCTCTAATCCAGGTTATCCCAACAGGGGACTGGAGTCAGGTCGGACAGGGGATTCGGGTATTCAGTGTTGTAGGGACATGGGGAGTTTGGAAATAGGAGCTCATCTTTTTTGTAACGAAGAAGCATTTATGTGCGTTTTAACAGTCCCTTGGTTTCATTTCAGTTTTCTTTCTTTGTGTGTACTACGTAAGATTAAATTCAACTGCTTTTATTAAAAGTACATAATGTAAGATTTCCTCATCATAAAATTATTTTGTCTTTCTACCCACCCTTCCATTTATCTATTTATTTGTTAAATGTGGAAATGTGGAAAAAATGACTTTCACTCAATGCTGCTTTCTCCCTCAGCCCAGATGGGTGATATTTTCAGTAATTTTTTGTACTTTTCTGTATTGCTTACTTTTAATAGTTCTGATGTATTTTATTTTAAAATGTTATTTCCTTCCTTTCTCCCTCCTTCCTTCTCTCTCTCTCTCTCTTTTTCTAGAAAAGCAGTTAAGATAGTTCCAAAGGGAGAAGGTTGACCAGCAGGAGGCCATTTCCTGCCTCTCTTGAGGGTCCCCAGTGTGCAGCCGAAGAGAAACTACTCCCTGACTCAGCAGCCTGCCTTACCCTTAGGATGACTGGCTGTCCTTGTTTGTTAGGATGGTGACATTTTATGCCTATTGCCTCAGTTGTGGTATTACCAGAGCTTTCTCTCACTTGATGCTGTATGTTGCTCTGGACAATAAATTGCATGGCCACTCTACTCACATCACAGCCTGTGGCCCCATAGCAGGGCTCAGGCCTCCTATTTTATGTTTATGGACACATTGAGCCTGGGGCCTCAGAACCTTTGGGGATAGAATTTGGTCCCCCCATTCCACCACAGGATGGGCACACAATAGGGAGAGGAATTGCATCTAAATATGGCTGCCTATGGATTCTAAGAAGAAATCCCACATGACCCAGGCTGGAGCCCAAAAGCTTCCCCTAGAAGATGTGCATGGGCAGAGGGGCTAACAACTGTCATTTCAGCCACATTAGGCTTCTTTGCTGTAACCTCCCCTCTCTAATTAGGTTTGTAATTGTAGAGCAGGGAGGAAGTTTCAGCAGAGGTGTTCTTTGTAGGAAGCATAGTAATGAGACAGACTCAGCATCTCCCTTTCTTTGTAGTCTTTAGATGTGCCCATAGTACATATCCCACTACCCCATGAAAAATCCAACACTGTCACTGATGCACAAAGGGCCTTGGGTCTGGCTTCTAGAAGGAGGCTGCTACTCCTTTCAGGTTCACAGCCTTTGCTCCTGAACCTCGTAGTGACAGAGAACAAGGACAGATTCTGGTAGGATAGACCCTGGGCTCTGGGGAGGGTTCCTCCAGCCTGTCATCTTACTGGTCTTTTGGATAAAGCAGTGACTCTTCAGGGAGTCCTCTCTCTTGCCCCGCCTCCATCCCTCTTTCCTTATAGTCACTTATTTATTGATAATAAATAATTATCCAAATGATCCCAAGAGTACCTCTTACTTCTACATATACTTTAAAAACAAGGAAAACTAGCCTGGAAGATGATAACTAACCCAGAAACTGCAGATGCTGGTAGAGCTGGGATGTCTGTCTGACCCTGGAGCTCACTAAAACATGTAACTACTTTGTCCTACTGTATCTCATGTGGAACTGGGCCACAGACTGAAAATGTGTCACCTTGTAGAGCTAGGGGCAAGCGTGATGTGGCTGTCCTAGTTTACTGTTGTGCTGCAAAAGCTGACTGAGCTTTTGTGGGCTGATTGGAACATGGTGATTGAGGGAAGAGATGTATTAAGGGGCCAGGGTGACTGTGCCGTCCTAGCGGTGTGTGGGTTGGCTAACTTGAAAACTATTGATGTAGGTGTATTAAGCATTCTTTCCTGGGTAGGTTATTCAGTATTCAAAGCAAAGTTCAGGGTCAAAAAGCACTATTTAGCAAAGCAACATTATAGCAGTAGAGAAAAAAATGATTCCCCTTTGTCATTAATTCCAGTACTTTTCTTTAGGACCTTAATTTGGACTCAGGGCTTCCCCATTAACTATATAAATGGGATTAATGACTTGATTCCAGCAGAGAACATGAAGTACTTAAGGAACTGTTTCGGCCAGATGACACATTATTATTACCAGTAAGAGGTGGGAATATTAGCATTTATATGGCCCTTTATTTGCAGAGACTATTCTGATGGCTTATTCACACACATATTTTAATCCTAATGGTCATTTTGTGCTCCCCCATTTGTCATGCTTGTATATATTTGCAACATTAAAAAAAATTGTAGTACTAAGGACAAATAATGTCCACAGAAGCCTGCAGCTTCCTGTCCTGTGTGGTTCATGGAACACTTGCTTCCCTGCTGAGGAACCTGATTCTAATCTCCCTACTCCCAAGGCCTCTGTAGGGGTGTTTGGGTTTAGGGATCCCAAATTCAAATTGTGTCCCCTTGGTGGAGAGTTAAATGATGGATTTTCTGGTTCACTAAGGGGTCTTCTATGTGGGGCACTTCCCCATTGGGCGGCAGGGGAGTTGGGGAGTTGGGGTAGTGGTGACCTTTATTTCTAGTTATAAATTTTTTTTTTATTTTACCAATCATTTTAGAAAACATCTAGTTATAAATTTAAAATCTTTTTTTGTTTTTGCTCTATTCCCATAGTCTTTTAATGCATTAAATCAGGCTTAGACTTTTTTTGAGTTATTTTTATTTATTTTCATAGTTTGAATATATTCTTTTATTTATTTGTTTATTTATTGATATATCATAGTTGTACACATTTTTGGGGCACATGTGATATTTTGATACCTGTATACAATGTGTAATGATCAAATCAGGGTAATTGGGATACCCATCAGCTCAAACATTTATCTTTTCTTTGTGTTGGGAACATTACGATTCTTCTCTTCTAGCTATTTCGAAATGTACAGTAAATTATCCTTAACTATAATTTCCCTACTGAACTACTGAATACTAGAATTTATTCCTTCTCTCTAACTGTATTTTTGTACCCCTTAACTAGCTTCTCTTAATCCTCCCTCTCCCCTTCCCTAATTGACCACTGCAGGAGAGTTTATTTCATATGACACGGGGTAGACATAGAAGGTGTTTCCCACACTTTCCATTATAGTGCATTTCTAAGACCTCTAGTTCCTGCTTAACAAGTTGGAGATGATGACAACAACAACAACAACAATAATAAGACAATTATTGAGTATTAAATGTCAAACATTTAGCTAAGTACCTTAAATTTTTTATCACATTCACATCTCACAACAGTGCCATGAAACAGATTTTATTATTATCCCCATTTTACAGAGGACAGAGCTAAGACTTAGTGTCTTAAATGACTCACCCAGCCAGCACTCAACCTGACATTCCAACCCAGCTGTCTTTCTCTACTTGTAGCCACACTGTGCACCTTAAATCTATTGAGTCTCACAAACTAGGAAGAATTTTTTGCTAGTTTTTGGAAATAGCTACCTGGAGTTTAGTTTAATTTAAGAGTGTTTTTAGGGACTTCCTGTTCACTCAAATTGCTTCAATGCAATGAGATAAAAGCCAGAGAATGTCCTCAGAGCTGGACGCTTCTTTATATTAGTTTTGCTTTTGCAGTTTCATTTTTTTTTCCCTTCTAGAATGATGGTCTAACCCCCAATTTTTGTTCCCTGCTTAGTTTAGAATTCTGAGTTTTCTTCATTTTTGCAAAGTCAGTCCCTTGAATTACAGTAGGCTTTGGAAATGTTACTCCTTTACTACTCTTTTGCATTAATGGGGTAGCATCTGGCAGTGGGCTCCTATTTTCCTTCTTATGGAATAGGAACTCTTTGCGGTTTGGGAAATTCTGCAAAATTTAACAAAGGGTGTCTTCAGGAAATTCCAGCCTCATGTTTATATTCCACTTTCTCTGTCTTCTTGCCCTGGCCTCTACCAGTGTCTCTGGTTACTGTTCTCATGTAAGAAAGTGACCTGGGATATTGACTTACACTGAGGTGTTGGTACATTAACATCATACCTCTTTTGGAAGGAGGCAAACTATTTGACTGTGTGTGGGGAGCGGGACAATATTAACTTGAGGGAATGCATCTCAAGTGGCTGAGTTTCAAGTAAAAGCAGTAAGAGTTAACATCTGCTATGTGCACTTCCTATATAGTTACACTTAACCCTCACCTTGGACTTAAGAAATGGTTACACAGATCCTCATTTTATACATGAGGAGATAGTAAGTGATTTGCCTCATGTGACACATCTGGGAAATGGGGTAGTGGGTTCAAATAATGCTGTCCCCTTCTGAATGCCACACCTGGCCTCAGTGGTGGGCCTGGGTGGGGGTGACAGGTATGGGAGGAGCACCTTCCCATGATAGCAAGCCAGAGGCGCCTACTCGCAGAGCTGGTCTTTACAGACAGTTAGTGGGGATCCCACCCTCATTTCCAGGGTGATGGTATTTCCTTTCCACTTGGGGTGGGAATTTGCCTGGCTGCTTGAGGTAGGCAGAGAGGAAGGGGGATTCTTGACCCTTGCGTATCGCTGAGGGAGCAGATTTCCTTCAGTGGCCCAGGGAATCCTCAGACCCCTTTAGACAGAATTAACCCGTTCACTTCTTCCATGCTCACTAGGAGAGGAGCAGGGGGTCCTACACTAAAAAGGAGGAAGGAGCTGCTCATTAAGCACCTACTGGATGCACACTCTGTGCTAGGCTCTTTCAGACTTAGTTCATTCCTCTTTTCCTTGATAGGGGTCTAAACGCTGCTTTTTGAGAGCAGATGACTGGAAAATAAACCTTAGAGAACTCACTTGGCTTGGATTTTGTGTGGCCTTCATCACACAAAATAAATCGAAGACTTCATGAGCCCGAAGATTTTTGAAACTCTTGAAAGTAGGCACAATGGGAACTGCCAATTCTGGGAGCAACAATGTTGCTTCTGCTTTTCTCTTGGATGATATTCTTTGATTCTCAGCATTCTGAGGCACTCTTCAGGCCTCACTGACACCTGGCTCTGGAGGTGAGAGACCACATGGTTCTGAGTCCTTTCATTTCTATCTCCCATTGAAAGGTTAAAAAGAAACATAGTAGCTGAGCAGTTGCTGCAGTGACCTTGGGTTTTGTGTCACTCTGATGCTGTAGTGTAGGGACTCCTTAAGAGGAGAGGGGCTGCCCACAATGGTTCTTCCCCTTCCTAATGCAGCTGTAGTTGCAACAGCCTTGCAGTCCTTGCAGACTTTAATGCTCTAGAACTCAGCATTGAGTTACGTTTATTAGGCTTCTCCCCAACAGATTGAAAGTCCATCAAGCCCTGTGGCGAGATCACCAGAGGAGCCTGAAGATGAACTCACATTCCTGTCTTCAAAGGAAGCATGTGGAACATTTTGGCAGTGGGGCCTTTGCAAGGTCATAACCCACATATCTGCCAGTGAACTTCACACTCTACATACATGACAGGAGGCAAGCTTTGCCCCTTTAGAGTCATTTTGAATTATGTACTCTATATTATATAGTGACTGTTTCTTGGCTGGTAATTGAGCCTTTGCATGACAAGAATGCATTTTATTTTCATTTCAATCTGCTTCTGACTTAGAGTTTAAGGTGTGATACAATCAGGCATCAGGTTAAAAAATGACCTGTGCTAAGGGAGTGAAAACTATTTTCCATTAGGGCCAAGGAGATATCCTTGGTGCTGTTGACAGCACTCTGGACTGCATCAGGTTTCCTTTTTTACTGAAATCTGGGCAGTACTTTTGTTTGGTCCTATTCTCCTACTTATGAAATATTTTGTAAAAAAAGAATATGTGCATGCATTTACTATAGCAATAACTACTTACTGATCACTTACGATTCAGGCCTTCCAGGAGTTACTATCATTCAGGTTGCACACAGGGGCAAAACCCGGCCCCCACTGCACTTGCCAGGCTGTCCACCTGGAAGAAGCCTGTGTTGTCTAATTTGCAGAAGGCCTGTTACAGTGCAGGCCTGTCTGAGGAAGTTTATAAACACCATTATATCTAACCTGCACAAAAGGTGGGCAGTGAGGATATTATTATCCTCACTTTGCAGAGGGAGCAATTGAGTCAGAGAGGTAAAATCACTTGCTCAAGGTTTTATGGTATGGAGGAGTGGGGAGGGTATAGGAAGGGAGGGACGATGGAATTGGAGATAACAGTATGAAGTCATGGTTTTTAATAAATAGATCTAGGAATAAATGTAGGCTGACAGCAATGACGTGCCACTAGTGATACATATCTTTAGTATCCAGATCTTTGTTTCTAAATATTATTTTTCACTCATAGACACCAAATCTCCTTGGTGGAAATGGCTATGCTGGGGCAAAGAAGGTATAAGACAAGCCTGAAACATGTTTTGCCAGAAGGTAAAGCATTACCAGCCGAGAAGCAGTCACTCTATAACAAAGAGTGCGTAATTGGGAGTGACTCAAGGAATGATGGAAACATGCCCCAAAGACACAGAATCCAACTAGAAGAGCCCACGGGTCAAATTAGGGGCAATTAGAGTATAAAAATAAATGACAATAAAATGGATTGTTATCCACTGAATAAAATAAAAATCCATGAGACCATAATAATAAAAATAAACAAATAAATAAATAAATAGGGGAGTAACATGAAGAGCTTCCTTAATGAACAACAATAATTGGTCCAAGGCTACATAGTCGGGTTTCAAACCATCATCTGTGTTCTGGCAGACCTTGTATTTATTCTTCCTGAGTCACAGGGCCTCTCTGCTGCAACAAAAAGATACCTCCCTGGGGAAAAGTGGGGTGTCTTCACTTAGTGGTACTGAATTCAAGATGAACTTTTCCATGAATATCCCAGCCAGTTGTTGATACTTTTGCCTATAATTTTTTCTGGGTCATTTTTCAAAGCATAAGCCAGTGTGCAGAGATCCTTTAGGAAAAGAAACCTGATATTCAGTTGGTTCTTCTCTGCCTTTGCTTTTAGAATTGACACAAGGCTTCTGGTCTCTTTAGGAAGATGATGTGACAAGGGGGAAAAAACCCCTAAACAGACAAACAAACAAAAAACCACAAGTTCATATAGAATCATTGGAGGGAGGTGTTGGCTAAGGCCAAAGCAAGGAATTCAAGAAAAAGCTGAACATCAGGTCCTAGGAAGATCAAGAAGCAAATCTCCCAAAGGATGGTTGTGTGATGTGAAGGCTTTGCCATCTTCCTTGTCATGGTTTGCCTGAGTCTCTGCTTCTCTGCTTCATCTTATTCACCCTGATCTGCTGGGCTCTGCCCCTCATAAGAGTGTCGAGCATATGAGCCGGTAATGCACTTTCAGGGCTTTTAACTGTTCTATCTGGAACTTTCTTTTGTGTTTCTTGGTTGAAATTCCCAATGCAAGGGATCTCTTTAGACTTATTCCTTTTTTAATGCCAGGCAGCACCCAGTCCATTGATGACCCACCGCTACTTGGGTGTCCTTTGTGGTCCAGTTGACTGACACTGGTCTGGGGCAATGGGTAGGTTGCAGGGATCACATGTTGAACCACACACGCTATAGGGATTGTAGGTGGGGAGTTCCCATATGGGGTTGGGTGGGCCCCAATAGACCCAAAATGCAGCAAAGGTTGCTATAACCACATTCCCATTCCTGTGATAAAGTAGGATGAGAGAAAAGAAGAATCTTATAGTGAGGAGGAAGAGACTAGACTGGCTACTGTGGTTTTGAAAAATAAAAGTGAATATCTATTTGACTATTTGCATCCTTTAGTTTCTACTTAACTGTTTTAAGAATTTTATGATCACAGGTATGAGGGGTCAGGGGACCCAGATTGAGGGGGTCTCCATACTTATGGGCCAGCTCTGAAATTACTCCAGGCCCTATTCCCACTGTCTGCTTCAGACCTATTCCCTCATCTATTCCCTTTGGTTGAAGACTTCCTGGATATCACTCCTCCCCTCACTGGCCCTGCTTGGCTTGCAATCAAGTCTCAGATGTTCTGCTTCACCAGGCAGTCCCTTAAGTTGTTAATTTTGTAAGCATCCTTGCGTCCCACCTGATCACACCCAGTCTTGACATTTTTATTCTTATTTTTGACCATTAGTAACAGCTAACATTTACTGATGACTTATTACATGTCAGGCATTATGCTAAGCTCTCTTCCTACATTAACTTATTTAATAGCCATGTGGCATTATCCCTATTTTACAGGAGATGAAATAAAGTTTAAGAAAATTAAATAACTTACCAAAACTAGCACAAACTATTAAGTGGCCAAGATGGAATTCAAACCTTTTGTGTCTGAATATATGAGCCTATAAATTTCTGCCTTGCAGTATACTTGTTGGCAGCAAAGAACCCAGCACTCTTTGGGTTCTGTGTATAGTGTGGTGATGTTTTTCCAGTTGTGACATACATCTAAGGTTGACCTCTCCACCTAGGCTACCCCAGAGTATCCGTCTCTTGAGCTGCAGACTTGAGCCTAGTTGGGAGCACAAAGGCAGTTCTTGGATATTGTTCTCTGCCCAGACTTCCACTGTACTTCAGTTTTTAGTCACAGCAAAGACAAGCTGTAATTTTGTTATTTTTTTCACTCAGCTCCAGATTGGCTTCCAACAGAAATAAGGTTTAGCGTTTTTCTTCTGAACTCTAGACCCCTACATTTCAACCAACAATGATGGGAAACATCATATGGCTAACACATAAATTCTGAAGCAATTGGCCCTGTTAGAAGAGGCAAATGCAATTATATGGCTCACTGGTCTTCTCTGGCAATCAGTTTGGTTGAGTAGATTTGATAAGAATAAAAAATATAATTGACTTGGCTGACATCTCTGCCTTCCTGCATTCCATCCCTCTGCCCCCACCATCTCTAGCCAGAACAGCACTAGACAGTGAGAAAATGTGGCATCTTCCACTTGCCAATTACAAAGCCTTCCCCATTAAAGTTTCTTAATGGAAAATAAACCTTAAGATAGATTTTTATAATTTTGGCTTATGGAATCAAATCATGCCCCACTTCTTCATTTCTATGTCTCTCCTTTCATGTCAGATCACTTTATTCTGTGGCTGCCAAGGTAGATGACATGGAGAAAATAAATATGACCAAGCCACATTCTAAATACCTGAAGCTTCTTTGTCCCTAGACCCATGTGCTATGACCTGGGTGTGGGGAGGGGGCATGAGGGTCACCTACATCCCCCACATCCTGTACTCACACAGCTGTGTGCACACGTGCACAGATGTGTGCACTCCTAAAAATTCATAATATGTCCTTCTTGACATTTGAGTATAAAAAGGAAATGGCTTCAACGGAAAGAGATCAATTCTCTCAGCTTTCTCCAACGTATTGCCATGAAGGTGCGTCCTGTACAGAAAAAGCATTTGGAGTAAAAGGTACTGGTGCTGGTCTTGGCTCTGCTAATTACCTTTTTACCTCACTTTATTTTCCTTTTAACCTCCATTTCTTTGTCTGTAGATTGGACAGGATAATACTATCCTACCTTTCAATGCTAACTCAAAAGAATCTAGGTCCCTGTTATATGAATACGGATGTTTTTGGACCAATGAACTCTTGATGCTCCTGTGCTTATGTTGGGATGATCATTCAACAAAAAGCTCAGATATTCTGGCACAAGTTCCCTGTATTTCATTAAACTCACAATGGTAGATTGTTGTAATGATGCAAAACCCACACTAGGTAAGAACATGGGCATTGGATTCAAACAAACCTGGTTCCTGCCATATGGCCTTGAACAAATAATTTTTCCACTCTGAACCTGAGTTCCTTTACCTATAAAAGGGTGGTGGTAGAACAATAATATCCACTCACAAAGCTCTTATGAGAATTAAATAAGACATAGCACTTAACACTGTACTTGTCACATAGTATGTGCCCCAAACTGTAGTTATTATAATACCTTTACTATTATCCTTAATAATACTTTTGAACTAAAATTGTTATAAAAAATCTATGTCCAGGACACCCAGGTAACACCTACCCAGGTAGCATCTCACGATCCTTGCTCTGCTTTAGTTTATCCCTGGGTCCTGGGGTTAAATGCAGTCATCAAAGTCTAGACAAGATTTCCTCAGGAGGAGCTTCCTCCTCAGTGAGTCAGGCTGAGCACAGGGGATTGTCATTGTGTTAGATGGGAGCTTGGATGAGCAAGGGTGAGCCTGATCACAGAATAGCTCAGAAAGTCTATCTTTGCAGAGGTGTCGCCTGGCTGAGCTCTCCCAACACAGGGCCATTTTTTTTTTCTCTTCAAACAACAGCTTATCAGAAATGATAAAATTAAAGAACACCTCTAAAATCTACCACTTTAATAAAGTAACAGGTGGTACTGAGCTGGCTAATGATGTCAAGGCCCTTCATTTGGGGCAAGCTAATTTCCTCTGAGCATGGAAAGCCACTCCTAAAATAAGATGAATGCCCTTCCCTACCTGTTCATCCAAAGCACGGTGCAACAATTAATCAAAGCATCCAGACATTTCAAGCAGTACCCTGCCAAGAAAAGATTCTCATTAAAGACTCTGCAAGGAGAAGTGTGGGCAGCTATCAAAGCTTGTGGCTCCTTGTTTGAACCCACATTCTCCCACCCTCTTCAGACTGAATGTCTGGTTAAGAATGAAGAGGGAAGAGCAAAGTTTGTCTACTTGCAGCTGACAGACCCGGGGAGAGGCAAAATATTATTTTTTCCCCCAGTGGTTGTTTATTTAAGAAACCTGGGATAAGACCTAGAATTGTAAAGCTTTATATGCCATCTCTGATGGGATGGCAAGTTCTCCTGACAAATACAATTTTGGGAATCACTTAAAGAAATGGTTTTCAGGTTGCTGAGAAACCATTAGAATTTATTAAGTATGTGGTATATTCAATATCTTCCTTAGATTTTTCTTTGGGTCAAATCAAAAGAAGAAAATTTCTTCCATAAATATATTATTACTTTTGGAGCTAGTATGTAACTAGAATCTCAATCTAGTGATTGATAGTAATAACACTGATAACAAATAAATTCAATAAGATTTTACATATCCACACTCATTATTTTGTTAGCTCCACCCCACCACTGAAACTACTGAGTTAGTATAGTGTTTCTAACAGTGTGATTGACAGATGTACTGCAATAGATTCTGCTGGTGTTGGTGGGGGAGAGAATGTTTTAAATTCTTTCGATTATGAGACTTTCTTAGTATCTACTGAGATACAATATCTATGGATTTGAACTGGGGATCTCTATTTTTAGCAAACTTTGCAGGTGATTCTTATGCATCACTTGTAATGATGGAGACATGCTGTCTATACCATTCCTGTGAGGAGAGCTCATTTAGTGTAACTTCTGTATTTTTCCCACCCTTTTACTGACTCCAGCCCAAAAGATGTGGAATAATATGTCTGACTTGTAAATCTGCAAAGAATAACCTGGGCATACTTGAGTTAACTCCATTCCCCTTGTCCTGGAAAGATAGTAGCTTTCAAAAAGGAGATCCTTCACTTTGTGTCCCCCTGAAGTGTGTAGAGGCAACTACTGCCCCCACCCCATCCACTCTGGTTGGAGAAACAACTGTATTTTGAAATGAAATCTGTTTTTTTTTTTCTTTTCATTTTCAATGATAAAGTAAAAACTGACATATTTCTCATCTTCCCCTAGCGCAGTAAATTGTCTTTCCTCTGCCAACTCTCCCTCTTTCTGCCAACTCTACAAAATCTTGCTGTCTCCTCAAGGTTAATTACAGTTGGCCCTTGAACAATGTGGGGGTTAAGGGCATTGACCCCCTGTGTAGTCAAAAATCTACATATAACTTTTGACTCCTCCAAAACGCAACTACTAATAGCTTACTGTTGACTTACTGACAATATCAACAGTCAATTAACCATATTTTTTGTGTTATATGTAATACATGCTGTATTCTTACAATAAAGTTGGAGAACAGAAAATGTTATTAATAAAATCATAAGGAAGATGAAATATGTTTGCGATTCATTAAGTGGAGGTGGATCATCATAAAGGTCTTCAAACTCATCATCTTCATGCTGCGTAGGCTGAGGAGAACAGGAGGGGTTGGTCCTGCTGTCTCAAGGGTGGCAGAGTCTATGGATGGATGCCAGATTTTTCAGGTGACATAAGCTGTGAGTTTAATTTTTAAAACCATTTGTAATGATATGAAATCATTTTGCAATGGCAATTCAGCATGAGTGAAGATTCTCGGCCTCTCATTCCAGTTCCTTTCTGGAGTCCTAGTTCTGCCATGAGTTTGTAGCATTACTTGGAACATATTGCACATTCCATAGGCCTGTGCAATGAATGGCTGGTCTATCTGATTTTTAATATTGATGGATGCAGTTCTATAGAATTATCAAAGGATATCCATGGCTAAATGGAAATTGAATTCCTGTTTCTGTTTATTTGCTTGTAAAGTGACCTTGGCAAGTTGTCTACTTTCTCTAAACTTCTTTGTCTTGTACTTACAAATGACTGCTCTGCATTCCTACAGAGTGGTGTGGGTCCAAAAACATCATGATGTATACTTTTCTTGTTCATTATAGATACCTTTGAAAAGTTTAAAACTCTTTGGAAATGTATGGTATGGTGATAATTAACAAAGATATTCTAATAGTATTTTTTCTAGCAGATATAAATATATATATATATGAGGCATGAAAAATGCTTACTTTTGCTATTAAACTTTAGTTTCAAACAAATATTAAGTAATTCATTGCAATTAAGGGTGTGGCCGCATGCTTCACCCTCCAGGAGACTCACCAAAACACTCTTGTCAATCACGTGACCCTTTCTTTTGCCCCTTTCCTTAGGCCAATTAATTGTTTTCTTTCATTCAGCTACCAACACCTGTTACTTGCAATTTGATTAAAAGGTAATTTCATTCTGCCATAAATAAGTAGTTGTTTACATTTGTCATACTCTCACTCAATTATGAAGTCCTTAAGGAAGGGGCCAGATGTTATGTTTTCACTTTGTGCAACTCTGGATTCTATCACAATGTCAAGCACAGAATACGTGCCGGATAAATGTGTATGTTGAAGTGAATTGCATTGAAATAATTTCTTGAATTTATGTAGGTAATACATACCTTTGTAGGAAAAAACTAGGAAAATCTTGAAAAGTATAAGAAATACATTCAAAGAATTTGTAATATATCCATCAAAAGCCATCAGTTTTAATCTTGTTTTTTTAAAAAACAGCTTTACTAAGGTACAACTTACATACCATAAAAATAGTATGTGTGTAGTTCAGTGAATTTTATTAATTTTATACAATTGTGCAACAATTACCACATCCAGTTTTAGAATACACTCATTATCCAAAAAAGTTCCCTTGTACCCATTTAAATCATATTATAATAAATACATTTAAGTATACATACCCGGCTATCAAACTCTACTTAGAAATTTATACTTAGAAGAAGAAAAAAAATCCTAATATAAATATTTTCCCCATGAAATTACAAACATAAAATGTAAACATTTGAATCCTGTTTTATAATCTAATGATATGCCCCAAATTACCTTTTTGCTTCTAATTTTATTCCAGTATAAACTACAAGTATAATGGAGTAAACATATTTGTGTATAAGATTCTGAAGTTAAAAAATATTTAATATTGATTACCATAGCTAGACTTACTTTATTTTGACATATTATATATACAATTGTTTTTCAAATATTTGCAATTTTCTTCCCCCAAATCAGCATGAGTGATTATCACCACCTTTGAGTATAAACAATCTTTATAATTACACAAAATTACATAAACCTCTGCAAATTTGAAGGACGTTTCCAGAGGATGTGGCCGTGTATTGGGATTGGGGCCGATGCGTACAGTGTTGAGTAGTTTGTGTGCCTCTGCTGGAGAGTGTTCTGGGGCTGAGATCACCTTGTGTTGAACCAGCCAAACTCTACACTGGGGGCTGCATCTGCCCTGCACTGCCTCTCTAAATCACACAAGGACATGCCCTGCTTGCCAAGCCCTGTGCTCACCTGGAGAGCACACTACTGTCTAATTAGTACAAAGGCTTCCTATAGGCCAGCTCGAGCCTTGACTGGGGTCTTCAGGACAAGGCAGTTACAGTAGGAGTCTTTGCTTCCTTCAAATGCTGCTTTATGGAAGAAGCAAAACTCAGCTGTAGAGATTAACCAATATAGAGGGCTGGGTGAACAGAACTGTCTGTTTGGGAAGCTTAGGAGGTTTTTAACATAGTAAAGTTCTCCACAATAGGCCTGACCAGCCTCATCCCTCACTGGAGGTCACCTGGGTTCTTCCCTCCTGCCACCCACACCTGCTGCCTCCTTCATGCTGAATTTCCCCATACTACAGCCACCATCCACTCCACCATCCATCCAATACTCCTCATCCTTCAAGATTTGTCTCACCATCTTCTTACGATGGGGAACCTTCTCTTGCCACTCTAATGCTGAACTGTCCTCAGTAAGTAATTATCTTACCTTTCCCTTCTTTGAATTCACCTCATTTATGGACATTATAGCATGTAGCAGTGGTTAAGTGCGGATGCTCAGAGGCCGACTGGGCTTGAAACCTGGCTCTGATACTTAACCAGCAGAGAGGCCTTGTAAAGTTTCCGAATCTCTCTTTGCCTTAGTTTTCTTGTGTGTAAAATAGAAATCATAGTATCTAACTCTTTGTGTTGTTATGAAGGTCAGCAAGTTAATAGTGTTTCTGGAGCAGTACCTAGCAAATAGTTATTTTTATCTTTTACATGAAGCACTTTGTTTTGCCAAATGTATTGTTAAGTTGTTTGAGAGCAGCAAGGAAAAGTAAGTTAGGAGAGAGGTTGTGGCTTAAGTAGCAGGAGAGCTGGCATGAGAATGCCCATCTACTGGTTCTCTACTCTGTGTTCCTTTGACTTTTGCCATTTTGTTTGGCATCAATAATATTATTTTTCATAATGAAGCAGTAATAACATGGATAATAAAGATGTATTGTAATGTGAGATTTTTAAAATTTGTTCAAATAAGTCTTCCCTTTATGCTTATATGTAAATGAGAGGTCATGTATTTCATATCATGACCTAGATATTTTTCTTCTCCTTTCCCTGAGGCATCCTCTCCCACTCTATGAACTATGTTGCAGTGCTGTGTTTTCTTCACTTTAAATACAATCACAAGAGGGAGTGTTCAATCAAAACAATTCAGTCAAAACAGTTGTAAATTTACTGTAAACATAACCATAACCTCATTTCACCCATATTGTTAGAACAGTTAATTGGACCTGCAGAGCCACCAGCTAAATACATTAGTTTATGCAAACAGTGAATCTAATTTCCTCTAAAATCATCCCTCTACAGCAGCCAAAGGAGACAGGGAGGCGAGAAGATTCTGGGTGAAATTTGAAAAGATCAATTTGGTTTTAATTATCTGTTCTTGCAAGATAGACATGGAGAAAATAGCATTACTTTATTGAAGTGAAAAATATATAATATATACATACACATGCAATTTCTTTGAAATTAGAAGAGCAAAAACAATAAAAGAATTAATATATTTTACACTACAATTGAACCCAGCCAAAATCAGTGGGGATGGACTTTCCCCTCTTCCCTGTCTTTCTTCTCCCAAATCCTTCATAAGTATTGTCTTTAAGAGTTTAGGGAATTAATACAGAGGTGAGAAAGGTTTATCTTTTCTTTTTTCCTTTGTAATTTTTGATTTATGAGCATATATGTCTCTTAGGAAAAAAACAAAACAACAACAAAATCCCAAAAAACCAAAGTAAAATTATATTTATTCAGACTTCATTGACTTGGAATCTCTGCAATGCAGATTAGTTGGCAAATCAGGACCTTTTTTAAGTCTCACTTTTTTCATCTGTGAAACGGGTCAAAAGTTACATGAAGTTTACATGAGAATGTGCTGCTAAATATGAGAAAACAGAATGAAGATTAAATTCAATAAACAATTTAAACAAATATGAGGGGAAATTTGTCTTATTTTTAAAAATCTAATTTTCACTCACTCTGGCACATTTTAAAAAATCCTAACAAGAAAGATACTAATGTAAAATCTTCATTATGAGTTCACTAAACAAGGTGGTTTCTGCAGACTATTTTCCCATAATATTTAAATAGATTTCAGTTATTGTGCCTTTTAAATATGTCTTATAAGTTTTCCTTTTTCATGAAGTCAAAATGATGGTCATTCAGTTAATGCAAATTACTGATTCCTGCTTCTCATCTTCTACACCTTAGTTGACAAGTCTCAGAATTGCAAATCTGGGTTGAATCACAAATTTCTATTGTCTTATAGAAAGAATGTTTCTTTGTGTAAATCTCCTGAACTTCCTTTTCCTTTGGGATTTCTTTAAGCAGAGAAAAACAAAAATGGGGTAATTGTATCCTTGCTTTTACTTCATTATCAGTACAGCATTTTATGGGGCCTGAAGTGCTGGCACATATTTTACAAATACTTTAGATCTTTGCCTCACATATTATTTGGTGTCTTGAGAGTTTTTCTTAGCATATTATTCAGTGCATGTCTCTGGAAAGAATCAGGAACCCTGCCACTCATTTGATCTGTTTGCTGTGGGGCTATGGGTATGCTGTGAATAAGTAATGCTGAATTCTGTTTTCCCAAGGTCTGTACCCAAACATGATTACTATGACTACACTCAGCCTTGTGCTGCAAGTTACATGGGATAGAAGAAAGGCAATGTTTAATTATTAGTGATGTGAGCCATAATTATTATAAAAATAAAGATCTTAAAATCCAGAAAAGGAGATGAGCTCTATACATACAATAATTCACAAACAAAAGCAGGAGCTGACAAAGAGATATAACATGAATCAAATTGTCAGTGGAGGCAAGAAATTGATCACTGAAGTACATGATACTTGGGGATGGCTTTTTGGAGGAAAAGAGATAAACAACAAATTTTATGGGATTAGTAGGGATTAAATGGGGTTAAATATAGGAGGAAAGCTGTTCAGATTGGGATTTGAGATATAGGACTACAGGAACAATATTGTTGTTTTTTGGCCACGTATTCATAGGATGACACTTCTTTTTTGACTTTGCTTTTTCACAAGGCACATTCAGTTATGTATAATAATTCATCGGGGCATTCCCTTTTTGTGTAATTTTAATGAACACTTATTGTTGTAACTGAAGTTCAGAAGAAAAGGCCTTCCCATTCTTCTGGAAGGCTCTCTCTCCCCACACCCCTAGGCGACTGCTTCTTATATATGGTTTCTAAATAATAATTATTATTTTTTTTATACGATCCTGCCCCGCTGACCACATTTGTTTGCTCCAAGAGTGGATAGCGCACTGGACCAATAAGTCTCTTGCCCAGGAGTTTGGACTTGGAAGCAGGAATGTCAGGCCAATCTTCCTCTGGTACTGAAGCAGTAAGACACAAAGCTGAGAAGCTCTGGGCAGAAGTCATTCTTGGCCATGTAGAGCAAGCTGCTCTGCAGTGAAAGAAAAGAAGGAGGGTGACACAGAGAGAAAAATAAGAGAGAGAGAGAGAGACAAACAGGGGAACATCGTGCTGGCTCCGAGGTTTCTGAGATCCAGTCATTATCCTGCCCTTGGTTTCATGATATATTCCTGTATTCTTTAACAAATTTTCTTTTCTGCTTAAGAAATGTAAAGTGTTTTATTTTTCCTCTTTCATTTAAAAAGGCTTTCTTATACTTTAGCAAATTCACCATGAAATTAAAAATTGGACCCTGAGGTCCGTG
Source organism: Daubentonia madagascariensis (assembly GCA_023783475.1). Taxonomy (NCBI): domain Eukaryota; kingdom Metazoa; phylum Chordata; class Mammalia; order Primates; family Daubentoniidae; genus Daubentonia; species Daubentonia madagascariensis. The sequence continues at coordinate 16,770,544 of JAKFHU010002573.1, read as the reverse complement.
GCTTCTGCTGGCCCGGATGGTGCCTTTTTCTAAATTAGGGAAGGGCTCCCCCTCCAGTCCCATGGGTTCAAGGGATTGTCAAGGGGAGTGGGGATAGATTTCAGCCACCTTGTCCCCCCAGCTATGAGCCCTCGTACGGCAAATATCCACAGGCCTATGTGGGATCCCTACCGAGGCCCTGGGTCCTCAGCCTTCACCATAAATCTATTTTGATTTAGAATTCCCCCTCCTTTCCCCAAACTCTTTGCTATGGCTTTGTAGTGAACCACAGCATCCTGAGGTGTTCACCAAGATAACTAACCTTTAAATCAAGCTTTCCAATCCTCAGTAAATGGCTTCTGGTCACTTCTGTTCATGATGGCCTCTGTAATAACCCACATGCATGAGAACTCTTATGAGGCATAGGTGTCAGTGGATAGGGGTGAAAAATTTTTATAGGGATAAAATAACATGTGCCAAGAATAAGTGGCTAGTTTACCTTCTGCCTTGTGATTTGAATTCTTTGAGCAGGAAAAGAAAAATTGGTGACTCCATCATAGACACTTTTTATAGTGACACTAAACTGGGACACCAAATATTATCCCCAGGGATATTGCAAATTGGTATCTACACATTACATTGTGGAAGCAAATTAATTCCTAATGCAAACAGAATGTAACAACAAGGAAAGTTATGCCTGGGCAGATCTGGTCATGCTTCAAGCTCTGTACATGGACTGCTCTTCAAACAGGTTATGCCTGTCCTTTCCCAAGGTCAGGCAATGTCTTCACAGGCATCAGACAAAGCCAGAAAATCCTGCCAAAGCAAGGAGATGTTTTTCTCTGAGGCTTGGGAAGAGGTCAAGCAGTTTTCTCAAAAGAATGGCGATGGGAAGGTATCTGGTGTAGCTAATTTCCCTTACAAAGTTTTCCATGAAGAAAAATATGATTTAGGTTTTTGGGGCAAGAAAGGAAGAATACATTCCATTTTATTTATGGAACAGACACCTGGTTGGGAAGTCACATATGAAGCCAAGAAGTGGAAAGTGGGCTTATTTGGAACACAGAAATTCTTCAGCCCCAGATTTTTCTAGCTTTCCTCCTTAAATTTAAAGGTCTAGGAAAAGAATCTGAATAAGGAGGTAGATGGCTTGTGATTTATATAATAAAATCAGTGAGTCAATCAAGTGATGTTTACACTCCAGGAAGGAGCAAATGCAGTTTAAGATACTTCTGCCTTCAGTTTCTATATAAATCTCTCTGTACCCACACTGCCATTATAGGTTGTTGTTGTCTCTTATCCTGTGTATCACACAAGCCTCTGAACTCTCTCCCTGAGGTTCTTCTCATCTCTTCGAGTTCTATAAGCCAGAGTTATTATTTGAAATCATAAAATGTGATATGCATTATATAGCACGGTGATTAAAAGTTTGAGTTTTTGATAAAAAGCTTAAAAGCAAGTCACAAAACTGCCAAAATCATTCTCAAGTAACTGATCTGCATGCTGGAACAACGTCCAATACATTTTAAAGCCATTTAGAAAAATCTGATGCTCGATAATGTAAAATTAACAATGCCTGCTATTTTAAGGAAATATCACCATGTAAACAAAGAATTGAAAAAATATGATCCATAACTAGGAAAATAATAAATAGAAACATACCCAGGAATGACAGATATAAAGATATTTGCAGACAATAAACCTGAAGCATCTATTATAAATATAACAAATAGACTCAAGAATATAAGGGAAAACATGAACATATTGAATAGAGATATAGAAAATATAAAAACGACCCTATTTGGTACAATGTACACTATTCAGGTAATGGGTACACTAAAAACTCAGATGTCACCACTATACAATTCATCTGTGTAACCAAAACCACTTGTACCCCTAAATCTATTGAAATAACTTTAAAAAGACTAAAATAGAGCCTCTAAGGATAAAAAACACTATATATGAAATATCACGAGAATGAAAAGAAAAAATGAACAAATTCATACAGTTATTCTTAAAAATCAGAATAGATCCAACACACTTCAAAATACAACCATGAAGTAGAATAAAATTGTAATTCCACACTACAAACTGAATTATATATACTCAAACATTTTGATATAAGAAACCACTTTGAATCTAAAATTTAAAAATTAAAATGAAATGAATTAAAACAGGATGAAATTAAAAGAGTTAGTTGAACGCAGGAAAGAAACAGACAATATTATCTCAGAAATAAAGATTAAATTACAAGGCACCCAAGGGAGTGTGGACTCAGAAATTCAATCAGGGCATTGATAAAAGTCAGGAAAACAAGCAAGGGATTAAAAATTAGATAAATATAAAAGTAAAACGGATTAAAAGAAAAAGTGATAGAAATGTGATAGAAGCAAAGAAAGTGTAATATTCATAATATTAGAATTACTAAAGAAGAAAAATTCAGAAATAACTAATATTGAAAATTATTATCCAATAGAACTTTGAATATTGAAATAAATATTGATGCAAAAGTACTAAATCAAATATCAGTAAACAGAATCCAATACCACATTAAGAAAATAACAAGCCATGATTCATTCTATGAATGCATGATTTTCTCAATATTAGAAATATTATTAATATAACATTCATGGAAATAAACTTAGGAAAAAATCATGTGATTGTCTCCATGTGTGCTGAAAAACCTTAAACAGAAGGCAGTACCCCTTTCTAATTAAAAAAAACCCAGGAAATTAAGAATCGAAGGATACTTTCTTTATCTTTTTTTTTTTTTGGACATTTCAATACTCTGTAATTGTTGTTTTGTATATTTTGTTCAAATTTTATAATGCTTTTAATCAGATACTTTCTTAACATGATAAAATATATGTATCTTAGTCCTAAAACCAGCCTTTTACTTAAGATCTAGTAGACACTAGAGGCATTCCCACAGAGATCAGGCCATGGAAAGGTATCTGCTATCTCTGCTATACATCATTGTTTAGAAGTACTAACCCATTCAACTAAACATGAGAATTCAATAAGAAGCATAACAAATGGTCAAGAAGGAGGAAGAAAGATTAAAGAAGAGCTAAATAAATTTAAGAATATACTATTTTCATGAACTAGAGGACTTAATATTTTTAAGATGTCAATCCTTCCCAAATTCTCCTAATAATTCAACACAATCCCAACAAAAATCTCATAAAGTTTTTGCAAAAATTGACAATCTCTTTCTAAAATTTATATGGAAACACAAAGGATTTTGAATAGCTAAGTCATTTTGAAAATAAGAAAATGGGATGACCTCAACTACTTGATTTCTAGCCTTACTATAAAGCTACAGTAATCAAGAGTATGCTATTGGTTTAGGCATATATAAATCCATGGGATTGAATAGAGTCTAGAAGTAGATCCTCACATCTGTGGTCATTTTTTTATTTTAAAAAGTTGCCCAGATAATTCTTTTTGGCAAATTGTGCTGAAACAATTTGATTAGACATCCACATACAAGAATATACAACTTAACTCTTTCCCTCACAAAATAAACACACAAAAAATTAACTCAAAATGGAGCATAGATCTAGTATAAAGGCTGAAACTATAAAATTTCTAGAAGAATAACTAGGACAGAAATCTTGGTAACCTTCTTTGGGATAGGCAAAGATTTCCTAAATAGGGCAGAAAAAGAATGAGCCATAAAAATTGAAAAATTGGACTCCATCAAAAGTAAAAATTTTTGCTCCTTGATTGAAATAGTTAGAAAAATGAAGTAGCAAAACAAAATCACATTGCCAAGACATTTATATGATAAAGGCCTTGATTCTGAATATATAGAGGCTATCTCAACTCAGTAATAAGAAACCAAAAAAAAAAAAATTAGAAGAAACCATATAACCCAACAAAAATGGGCCAAAGATTTGAAAAGACATATCACTAAAGTAAGAATAAAAATGACAAATAAACACTTTGAAGAGAAGCTTATCATTAGCCATCAGGGAAATGCAAATCAAAGCCACATGATACTACTACACATCCACTAGAATGGATACAATTTAAAAGCCTGACTACATCAAGTGACGGTTAGTATGAGGAGTAAATGGAACCCTTATACACAGCTGGTGGGAGTGCAAAATGGTACAGCTGGATTGGAAAATGGTTTGAAAATTTGCAATGAAGGTTTAGATAAACTTATCATATGTCTCCCATTCCACTCCTATGTATTTCTCCAATAGAAATGAAAGCATATATCAACACAAATACTTAAATGCACATGTTCCTAACAATTTTATTCATGATAGCTAAGTATTGGAAAAGGCTCTCCATCAATGGATAAATGGATAAACAAATTTTAGTATATCCATACAGTGCAATACTATATACAGAAACATGAATGAATCTCAAAGGATGCTAAGGATGAGAAGCCAGACACAAAAGGCTACAGATTCTTTTTATGTGAAACCAGTTGAGAGTGGATCTGCAATTGGGCTTGGCATGGAGAAAGTTACTGACTGCAGGAGAGAACTTTTTGGGGTAAAGAAAATGCTCTATGTTGTTATTTTGGTGGAGATTACATGACTGTGTACATTTGCCCAAACTCATCAAACTGTGCATTTAAAATGAGTGATTTTTTTATTTGATATATACTATATGTCAAAAATCTGATTAATAAAAACATATTTTTACTTCCAAAGACAAAGTAATATGCAGTAAAAAAGAAAAAAAAGCACCAGGCAGAAATCCATTTTATAGCCAAATAAAACGTCAGTCACTCTGTAAGTTTGGGATCTTATCATTTTAGGAAAGGGAAGTAGTTGTGATATTAGCAAGATATGTGAAGCCCACTCTGGACAGTCCACCTGTGCATATCTTAATATTCTAACTCCAAGAAAGCAATGGCCCAAGAGGAAGGTACATATTCTTTCAAAAGATTATTTCTCATCATGATACTGTTATGCTGAAAATAAAATTAAAATGCTGCTGAAAAGCCAGAAAGAAAATTGGCCATGCAAGGTCTGGAAGCGAAGACAGACTGGGTGTGGAAGTGATGTTGCATGTAGTGTTTGAGTAGTGAGAAGTACATTGTTGTTGTCATCACCACTACCACCACCAAAATGCACGTAGGGAGAGCTACATTAAAACATGTTCCTTAGCATATCCAACGCAGGTCTGTTGAGTTGAAATGGGCAGCTCCATTGTTTTAGGCATTTTACATTTATTTTCACAATAACCCTATGAGATAGCGATTATTAACTCCTTTACGTAAACGGCAAGGGAAGGGGCTCAGAGAAGTTTGATAAATTGATTACCTCTAACTAGTATTTGATCAAGAAGGTATTTGAACTCAGATATTTCTGTAAAGATCTTGCCATTTCTACTTTACCAAGCTGAAGCATAGAAGAAAATATAAAACAGGAGGGAAACGTATTACTATCTGTGTGTGTCTGTACCTGTGTCTAACATCTTGGCTCTCAATTCATTTCCTGTCTCTTGCCCTGCACCTGTCTTTGCATCTGTTTTTATCATCTCTCTCCTGTATGGAATTCTATCCATCCATCTGCCTTTCTGTAAATATACTGACTGCAACCAAATACAAAAAATCTTTTGGGCCGTTCGTCATTATTAGGAAAACATTAAGAATGGTTTTGGGGGAAAAAAATCCTATCCATGTGAAGGGAAATTATTTATATTTTTAAATTGTTGAATAATAGTTATCTACACCTTCATTTATTAAAGTTATTATCAATAGAGTATCATCAAGTTATTATGAAGTTATTATCCATACTGTATTATATATGATTGGGAAAAAAGTCACTTGAAGCAGGCACTGTATGTGCCTTGCTCAAACCTGTCCGGTCTTACCGTTGCGGCACAAGCTTTCTGAGCTTCCAACTACCAACGCGTGCATCTCTGTTTGATGCTATCTGTGGAGGCTGGGCATGGGACAGTGGCAGTTCCAGGGAATTAAGGAACTCCTCCATGCAGTAACCAATGAGAATGTTAGTATACAAGGGGCCTCTTAGCCCCTGCATCCCTTGTGGAGAATAACTCTTGAGAAATACTTTTTGCCTTGGCTCCAGATCTTTTCTGTGGCATTAACCACCAGGTACCTACAGTGGGAACTTGCTTGAAAAGTCACCCTTTACCAGCTTTCCCTTCCCTGCCTCATTCCCCTTCCCCCATCCTTGTGTCTTCTGGGATCACCTTTGAAACAAACCATATTTACTAGATGTCCATTTCTGGGGAAATCCAAGCTGAGATAGCACCTGAGCTGAGCCTGTGGCTTCTATGACAGAAAAGTGTGTGGGGCCTGGAAGCAGAGAGGAGCCGCCTCTCAGTGGGACGTTAAATTCTCCAAGAGCTTCATGAGAAGAGGGTTAAAACTGGTTTTGGGAGTGCCATGGCAGGACGCCACCGTGGGGACCAATAGGCCTTCTCTGGTCACTCCAATGCAGCCAGCTTTTCTTCTTGGATAGGGACTGATGGCCTTTTTGTTTGTTTGTTTGAGAATCTGATAAAATTTGATGTGTTTGTTGGCTTGACTTTAGGGACCATGTTGTATGAAAACTGAAGCTTTGAACACTGGGACAACACCCAGAGCTGCATGCCTGGTCCTCCTACTGTGGGGAAGGAATGGCACCACCAGCCCCCATCTCTCACTCTCTCCAGAGCACGCGGCCATTAAGCAGAATATCAGAGACTAGTCCTCCCACCGAGTAGTTGGTTATCCGGGCCTCTCGCTCTCTCCTTTGTACCACACCCCAATTCCGCAAGTGAGTATGGCTTGAAAATGAGGATCAGATGAACTCATACTCTGTCCCCAATCACACTGATTACATTTGAATTTAGACTGATTTTTCACCTAGTCAAGCTGCTTAAACTCTCTGTCTCAGTTTACTCATATATCAAAAGGGAATAATATTAGTGAATACCTCATATGCTTGTTATAAGAAGTAAATGAAATAAATCTATACTATTTAACAAGTGCCCAGCATTTATCAAGCACCTGATAAAAGCAGACTACTGACATTTTCCCACTTGTTGGTGCTTCCTCCCCACTCCCAGAAGGTTCTCCCCTTTCTCACATTACCCTACATGTTTGTTCCAATTATTCAATTAAATTCAATTATTGGTTACCAAAGCCTGAGCATTGGCAAGATGTGCAATGAATAATTTTCTTTCATTTAGCTTAGATTGCTGATAATGTATTTCATTGACTTTTGCTTAGTACCTATAGACAGGGATTTCAGGTAAATTGTGGTCTGTGCTGGGATTTATTCTTTACTTGGACATATTTATTTCTAAACTGGAAACTAATGTTAAAAATAAGGCAGGTGGTAGCAGAAATGAAAGTCTTAAAGCTATCCTAGAAGACTTTTATCTTGCCAAAAGTCTCTCTCCCTCTCTCAAATGCATTTTGGCTCAACTAAGATTTACTTTTCTCTTGTCCCTAAAAAGAAATACATCTCCAGAAAGAGTGGAGGTGAGAACAACTATATAAAACATGGAGAGTGCACTGACTACTCTTTGAAGGAGATCCTGCCAGCAATGCAACGGGAGAGCCTTTACTTTTGAAAATAGACAAGGAGAGACAACAGCTGTACTTGGGAGTGTTAATTGCCTGAAGCACTAAAAATGCTATTTATAAAGAGACATCTCCGTGAGATTTACTTTTAAAAAATATATTCTAGTTGCTGGATAACTTTGTTACTGTTACTGAGAAATGGGTTCACTTTCAGACCTACATAGAAGCCAATACTATGGCACTGGCTTTTGAGAAAAGTAAAAGGATTATTGCAAGTTAACTGACAAGGAGACAAGAGGCAATGCTCAAACCTATCTCCCTGATCTGGAGGGTGGGGAGGTGGGGGAAGTGAAGCTTTTATGGCATTTCTAACTAGTCCCAGGTGATGCCAATGCAGCCAGTCTGCCAGGCTGTTGGTGTTAACAATTGGGAGGTGAAAGCTTTTTCCATTGGGCATTCCAGGCTACATGACTTGCAATCTTGGCTCTGAACCATCTGTAACAACTTAAGCAATGGTTAATCAGTTTGAGCTGGTCCTGAGGTTACATCACTTTCAGCAAATGTTGATTCAAGAGCAGATTATCCTGTTCAGTGTCAGCTTGGTGCTTACAAAATGTTGTAGCTAAAGATGAAATTCTGGTTAATGTCTATAGAAGGGAAAAACATTCAGTAAATTAATGAATTGAGGGAAATATTAATTTATTAAATTAATGAATTAGGCTCTGCTTTTAATTATGTCATGAAAAGTAATTAATTCATCATTGATTTGGATTAATTATAGAAACATAACCTAAGTGGACTCCTGCTATGAAATGATAAAATATATGAATCTAAGTACAGATGGGGAAAATCATCTCTTTTTAACTTAATATGACACTTAAGACTTAATTAATGCATATCATGCCACTGACATCAAATGACTGGGTTTGATGGGTTGTAAGGTGATGAATGCATTTGCCCATAGTTTTCTCTACCCCTGGGATTCTTGCTGTGACACACATTTTTGATGCATTTTTCACTAGCCTTTGTGTTTAGGGACGATGCTGTTGAGGTGTGTGCACGTGTGTGTGTGTGTAGGTGGGTTCACACGTTCTTTTCATATTGTTACCTATGTAACTACCCTTTTTTGTGGTCAGAGATGCTGTGGTTTAGGATCTGTGGTTATAGCTGACATTGACGCTTGTATTCTTCATTGGCACTTATGATTATTCAAACTCAGTAGCTTCAAACATCCCATTTTCATATTACTTTGGCCAAGTCATTGCTGTGCATTCCCATACCTGTCTTCCCTCATACTTCTATAATTGTATTTTGGCATCAAGATATTTTCAAGATATTTTTTATTTGACTGCTGCCCACAATACAGCTGTTAGAATTTAAATGCAATGAGAGGAGAAACCATGGTCCACACCATGATGGCTGACGTCACCTACAAAGTATCCCCTTTCACTGGCTAGAAAAAGGCTAAAATCAAACTGCAGCCCAGAATGTGTGCGATAATGACAATTCTTTATGGAATAAAATTGAATATTAAAAAATAGATAAGTTTTGTGGTGCCATGAACTATATCTTTATATTCTTTATCCCTTTTGGCCATTGCATAGCTCATTGGCAACACAGCATTCCCTACATCACCCCTGACAAATCATGCAATCAACAAGATGAATGTGTATCCAGCAAATGTGACTTGTCTACTTTAGAGAAACCTCTACCATAAGCTTGAAATTTCCTCTCACGTCTTTTGGTGGTGACATACCTACCTAGTTGTTATGGATGCCCTACAGTCTTTTTTATTTTTGGAGGCAGAGTCTTGCTCTGTCACCCAGGCTGGATGGAGTACTGGAGTGCAGTGGCCTGATCATAGCTCACTATAACCTTGAACTCTTGGGCTCAGGCGATCCTCCTGCCTCAGCGTCTCAAGTAGCTGGGACTACAGGTGTGAGCCACTGCACTCGGCCAATAGTTAGTCCTTTTTAAGGAGCTGATAAGAATTTTTAGTTTGTTTGACTGAAAGACCCGGGGTGTTGGATGCAAGATTTTCTTATCATCCATCCACCCATCCACTCATCCGTCTATTTCTATTTATATAAGCACTTGATATTTGTCTGGTGCTGTGCATGCCATTGGGGATTTAACAAACAGGTGATATAACGAGTGTGACAAATGGTTTTTATGTGTGATTTTGCTAAAATTCCTATGTAATCAAGCCTCTCCCTCTTAAAAACCCTTTAGTAGGTTTTTTCTTTCTTTCTTTCTTTTTTTTTTTTTTTATTTTGACTCAGAGGACAAAGCTCAAACTCCCTGGGTTGGTATATGATGCTCTTAGTGATCCAGCCTCTCTGTCTGCTTTCTGCCTTCATAATGTTTGCATCACTTGTGTAAATCCTCGCTTTTACCATATTTAACCACTTACATTTTCCCAAAGAATCATGATTTACCAAACTCTGTGTCTTTGCATGTGTTGTTCCCTCTGCCTGGAATGCTTCTTTCTCATTTCCTTTTCTAGCAAATTCACACTGAGACTTCAAGACAGGGTCAAATACTACTTTCTCTCGGAAATGCTTCTCCCTGACTGTTCTCTTTTCCTTTTCTTTCTCACTTTCTCCATCCAAAGTGAGTTAACTTCCCCTCCTTTACATAGTACTTTTTACTCTATATCATGCTATTTTTTTAGTCTGGATATTTCTTGATAGGCACTGATAAAATATGTTTATCAAATGAGTGGATAAATAAATGAGTAAAGAATGAATAAAAAGGTATTATTTGCATAAACTTTTACTGAATTAGGAAAGAGTCCTTGTTTTTATTTCTTATTTTTACATGTTTATTCAGCAACTTATTTCTCCCATTAATTTGATGAATTTTATCACTGAAAGATTTATATAAGTCTGAAATTATCTTTCCCCTCTGAGGAACAATGACATTAAAAAACCAAGTACTTCCTTGAGGGAAAAGAATAGAATCATTCTATTGTTTTTAGTGTTTTTCCATTGTGAATGATAGCCTCGTATTTCACTGTCCTATCAGAAAAATGTACTGTTTCCAGATTTGAGAGGGTGGAAGCATACCTGTGCAGCTAAGAGTCAACCACCTCTGAAATTCATTCTCCTCCACTAGTACATTTTTCCCTCACTGTGAAAACAGGTTTATTGTTGTTTATGTTTACATAATTAACACATGTTGTTTAGAATAATTTGAACAGAAATGCATGGAAATATAAGAAATATAGAAATAGAATAGAAACACTTAGAAATATAAAAAGGATGCTAAAAACTCACTTGAAATTCTATCCTAAAATGATCCCATTAACCACTTGTTGACATTTTGCATCCTCTTTATGTACATGTCCACACAGGTATATTGTTGACATCGATGGGATCATTTCAGGCATGCTGTGTTTCTTTTGGGCTTTCTCTTTAAAAAAATCAGTCTTTTGTTATCTTATTTCCCTGCTTCTTTTCTGCTCGCCCTTCCATCTGCATCAACTCTTCCTTTCAGTCTAAGTCACCCTGTGTACCAGGCCCTGGGCCAGAGGACAGGTGGGCAGGAATGAATAAGTAAATACATAAACAAGCAAATAAATAAATATTGTCATTCTTTCATTAAAAATATATTCTAGAAACCTCTCCTAATTTTCTGATATAGCTCTTATTCCTTGTTTTATTAGTTTAGTCCCTAGTTATTTGTTGTATTTTGTTTATTTGTTTGGATTTTGATTGTGCTTTTGGTTGGCCACTTGGAATGAGACTGCCATGAATATCACTGAATATATGACGATCACATTACCACAAACATATTACTTCTGTTTCTATCAGATAGATAGATGCCAAGGAGGTATACTGATGGGCAAAAGAATATGCATATTTTTTATTTTAAAAGAACAAAATTGATCTCTAAAAGGGTTGCTATTCACATTTCCACTCATAATAAAAGAGAACCTTTTGGAGAGCCTCACGTCAACATTCTTACAAGAAGCAGCTGAAGTGCCCAGAAGTACTATCGCTGGGTTGTATGATATAAGAGACTGTCAAACTGCTTTCCAGAGGGGCTGTACCATTTTACAATCCCCCCAGCCATGTATGAATGATCCAGTTCCTCTGCATCTTCACCAGCATTTGGTGGTATTACTATTTTCTACTGGAGCCACTCTGGCAGATGTGTAGTAATACATGATTGTGGTTTGAATTTTCATTTCCCTAATGACTCATAAAGGTAAATGTCTTTCATGTGCTTATTTTCTATCTGTTTATATTCTTCAATAAAATATCTCTTCATGTATTTGTCCATTGTCTGATTATTTTATTTGTTTTATTATTGTTGAATTTTGAGAGATTTTTATATATGCTAGATACTAGTCTTTTGTTGAACACATAATTTGCAAATTTTTTTTCCAGTCTGCAGCTTGTCTTTTCATCCTCTTAACAGTGTCTTTTGCCTTGTAAAAGTTTTAATTGTGAGAAAGTCCAATTGGTCAATTTTACCTTATATGGATCATGCTTTTGGTATCCAGTCTATATTTGTTTTCTTTTTGTTCTCTGTTTTTTCTTCCATTTTTCCCCATTTCTTTTTGCTTTTTTTTGAATTATTTGCATATTTTTTAGAATTCCATCTTAATTTAGCCATTGTTTTTTTAACTACACTTTTTGTATTTCTTAGTATTTCTCTAGGGATGTGATTGCTACTATGTCCTTTATTTTAACAGTCTACTTAGAATTAATATTGTAATACTGCCTATAATCTGTAAAAATCCTGCCACTTCCACTCAACACCTTCCTTGTCATCCTTTTCTCTATAGTTGTCAAAAGTATTATATCCGCATAGTATATAAATCCCATACAAAACTATTATAATTTTTGCTTTTAACAGTTATATACCTTTTAAAGAAATAAAGAGAAAAATGATTTCATATTAACACAGATATTTATCATTTTAAATATCATTTTTTTTCCCTGAGGATTTGAGTGCCACTCCAGCATCATTTTTCTTCAGCTTTAAGGACTTCCTTTAGCATTTCTTGTGGTGTAGATCTACTGCAAATGCATTTTCTTTGTTTCATTTATCTAAAATAATATTTATTTTGCCTTCACTATTTGAAGGCTATTTTTACTGACTATGGAATTCTGAGTTGACCTTTTTTTCTTATTCAGTACATTAAAGATGTGCTTTCGGCATCCTCTGGTTTCCAAGGTTTCTGATTCGCTCTTCTCCTTATATCATGTCTTTTATTTCTGACTGTCTTCAGGAATTTTTCTTTTTTCTTTTTCTTCTTCTTTTTTCTGGTTATCAACAGTTTGGATGTGATTTTTCTAGATGTGATTTTCTTCATATTTATTTTGTTTGAGATTTGCTGAGCTCATTGAATCTGTAAACTTATGCCTTTCATCAAATGTGGATGGTTCTCAGCCATTATTTCTTTAAGTATTATTTCTACCCGTTTTTATCTTCCTCTCCTCTAGTGATCCCAGCGACAGGTATGTTAAAAACTTTTAATATTGTCTCACACTTCTCTGCATCTATGTTAATTTTTTAAATCTTTTTTCTTTCTTTTCTTCAGATGGAATATTTTCTGTTAATGTATTTTTAAGTTCATTGACCCTTTTCTAAGCCCAAGTAGATTTTTTTTTGTTTCAGATGTCACCCTTTTAAGTTCTAATATTACATTTATGCCTTTTAATATTTTATACTTCCATGCTGAGACTTCCTGATTTTTCATTCATTATAAGAATATTTTTCTTTACCACATTGACCACAGTTATAATAGTTGTTTTAAAGTCCTTGTTGCTTATTCTAACCACTGGGGCATCTCGGAATTGGTCTCTTTTCATCATTTTTTCTCTTGAGAACAGGTGATATTTTTCTTGCTCTTTGTCTGTTGAGAAACTTTAGATACAATCTTGAGTACTGTTAATAATATGTTTTGGAGACTCTGGATTCTGTTACATTTTTGTAAATATTGTTAATGTTTCTCTTTAAGCAGTCAATTAGCTTGATTAGACACAAACTAGAAACTCTTTTGGGTGGAATGAGTAGTGCGTAACAGCCTAGATTCTAGTTCAGATCACTTTTAGTCTACACTGTGCAAGAATAATTTAATGGACAGCCAAAGATTTCAGCAGGGTTTATACAGTGTATTTGGGTTTTGTATTCTCTGGTGTTCTCCTTTCTAGGATAAACCCCCTCTTTATAGTGGCCCTGGTTTCTTAAGGAAGCTTGCTCTGTTTCCTCTGGTCAGAAAGATGGTAGACCTTCAGCAGGAGGGTTAGTCCCTCTATATCATGCCACAACTACCGTTCTCCTCATAGCAAAATCCCATAAATGGGAAACTCATTTATTTTACTTGCCATTTTTTCCAAGTGTTGACTCCTCTCCAAAATCTGCCTACTTTTATTCACTCTCCAGACCTCTCAGGTAATTGCCTGTTGTATTTTGCCCAGAGTTCATAACTATTATCTGTGAAAGAGTCCGTTTGCTAGGATCTTACTTCTCCATACTGTTAATGCACTTAAGCTAGGACTACATCTAGTTTCTTTTAAGAAATGGTGTTAATTTGCCAACTTGTAATAGCAGTAACCCAGATTGATTTAGGTGTTCTGGGCTGTTGACCTCAAGGATAGAGAGTCATACCCTCATGTTTATTTATTTTAAAATCTCCAGGCAATTCAAAGGGCACCTGGAATGAATATGTGCTAGCTTAGCTGCTAATAGATCAGACTTTGGATTCAAGCACACTGGGTTTAAGTCCTTGCTCCACAACCTTCTTAACTATTGACTTTGGGCAAAGTGTGTTGTCTCTGTCAGCCTCAGTTTTTGTCATCTACGAAATGCGGATATAATCAGTATCTACCTTATAAAGCAATAGAGTGAATAATAAAGCATTAGGACTGTATGAGGCACATATGATGTATTCAATGAAAATTTACTTTAATTTTCATTATTATTAATATTATATCTTTGTACCACCTAAAACCTATTTCAGAATTTGAGGCAACACTCTCTTGGTTGAGAGTCCAAGGGAGTAAGGCATGTGATAGCTGTATAGTGACTAGGGAAGAGAAAAGGCGCCTGCTTGCATCCTCCTGGGATGGGAGTAGGCCCCAGTGATGCTTTCCAGTGCTGGGTCCCAGGCAGCATGAAGGGGCCAGATTCCAGAATCCCAGGATCCCAGGAAGTGGCTCCAGGAGGAACAAAGATGTCAGTGGAAGAAGTGAGGGTTGACAGTAAAAGGAAAAATTATCCCAATATCAGTTTTGCTAAGGTCTGAAACTCACTGATGTGACTACATAAATACAACAGCTTTTTTCAGTGGAGAGACTGAAAATGGGCCACCATTTTTTATTCTTCCATATTATGATGGATCCCATGAGACTGGGCAAGATGCTCTTCCCTTCAAATCTGCTGTTGAAGTTAAGGTCTCTCCTAAAATATTTATATCCCAAATCCCCTTCACATACAAGAGGAATGGACCTGGACCATAATAATACATAATATTTATTGAGAATTTTCCAGGAGCCAAGCTGTATGCATTGTACCTCCCATGTCTTATCACATTTAATTCTCATAATCACTTTCTCAAATCATTCTGAACATTTATGACATAAAACCCAGCTTTTATAAATAATTTCCAAAGTCCCCAGTCCCTAAATTCAACTGCTGTGCACAACTGTTTTCTTCCATTTTCTCAAGATTGACCCTCAGTTCTTCCCAAATTCAAGGGGAACGGTTTTGGTGTTTTTTTTGGGCAGCCTTAGCACGCTAATGATACAGTGGAAATTAAAACCCAACTACCCCATCCGACAAGGCAAGTGGGGAAGCAGGAGGCATCAAGACACACACCCAGCTTTCATCTCATAATTTTCCCTACATTACAATTACTGATAAATTTCCCAGGATTGGGGGATGGGTAAGAGAGACAGGAGAGAGAATGGTAGGGTACGTTGTAGGCTATGCCACTCAAGAGGAAAGGAAAGAGCATGAAGTTAATAGGGGCAGGAACACAGCTTGCTCTCCTGATAAAGCCCTATTATTTCTACTTCTGAAGGTCACACATAAGTGAAAAATCATTCTGAGAATGTTTGTCTTATTGTGTTTTATTATTTCTGTAAATGCTCAACAACCCTACATGTGCAAAATCTATTTAGCAAAATATCACCTTGGGTTTCAGAGTTTGTAATACTGAAAAGCAACAGTTAAGACCTCCTGTGACTCATAAAATATGCAACAAAGAGTTTGGAGTAGGATGGAAAAGTAGGAGGGAAAATCTGTGTTCTTTTCAGGCAAAATATTGCTGACATTTTTAATAATAATGAAATATACAACCTCCTTGGGGCAAAACTGAAATCTATTGTGCAGTGAAAGAATAGATCCATTTAACTTGTTTAGGCTTCTTTGTTCATTTTGTGCTTCTTATTAAAACTGTTCAAGATTATGAACAGTATTATTAATGTCTGAATGGTTGGGGGAAGTGTGGCACAGAGAGTTTCTTCAACCAAATTTTGGAAGGCAAGATGCTTATGCAAAAAGTGATTTCTCCCCCTTTTCTGTAAGAATGTAGTTTCATTTAATGTTCAAAAGGTCAAGAGGAAAACATTCCTTTTATGTTATTTATGTTCTCCTGGTTATGTATAAGCTTATGATAATAGTTCTGTTTTTGTCCTTAATGGTTTAGGTTTATCTAATTGTCACATGTCTAGCCTTTTCTCAGGTGAAATGGCACAATGCAGATTTCCTGATAATTAACATATTATTGGCAAGGTTGTCAGATAAAACAAAGGATCACACAAAAATTTGAATTTTATATAAATTAGATGTAATTTTTTAGTATGAGTATAATCATGTCCCATGTAATATGTAGTATATGCTTATACTAAAAATTACTCTTTATTTGAAATTCAAATTTGAATGGGCATTATGTCTTTTCATTTGCTGCATCTGGCTGTCCTCATTCTTGGCCATTCTTGTGCAGGGAGAGATGGTAAGATAGGGTTTGTGGTGAAATCTTGCTCTATAGGGCAAGCTTTAGAATTAAAGTACATCATTACTTGAACTTCAACTGGCCTAAAAATGATGCAATTTTAAAAATTATTTATGATTGACACATAATAATTGTACATATTTATGGGGCACAAGATGATGTTTTGATACATGTATAAGTTGTGTAATGGTCAAATCAGGGAAATTAGCATGGCCATCACCTTAAACATTTATCATTTCTTTGTACTCATGGAAGTAGACTTGAATAGCAGTTACAAGAAGATGAGAGGAAGGGGTGGGGCATGGTGAGACGCTGGTCAGCAGGTACAAAGCTGCAGTTAGATAGGGGGAATAAGTTCTGTTGGTCTATTGAGTAGTAGGATGACTGGAATTAAGAATAATGTATTGTGTATTTCAAAATATCTAGAAGTTTTCAAATTTTCTCCATCACAATGAAAATGATGCAATTTTAATGGTGCTTTCAAAATCCTTAAAGCACAATTTAAAAATTGTGTAGGTGCAGTTCCTCATGCACACATACTTGGAGTTGGAAGTGAATAATGATGATACAATGTACTCAGTGTTTGCTGGGTTTCAGAAGAGCTTTTTTTAGTTATTTTTTTTTAAAGTGGAATAGGAAGGGATAAAAGCACACCATTACAAATGTCTTTTCCTGGATTAAAAACTAATATTGGTATTAGAAGATATCCCCTTTGCAGATACCCTGTATTTCACATTTCCATACAAGTGCTGCTCTGCTTTAAGATAAAATTTGTTCCAGTATTTTAATCTGCTTGGGAGTTACTGTTTGTCATTTGTCCTTTAAGTGTTTGCCTGCTCACTTCAAATCCCATCCACATGTTGACGGGCAGAACTACAGTATTTGCTGTTTATATTTATTCTCAATTTAAAATTTTTATTGGTTTTGGGGAATAAACAGAAATAACAATTATCATAAATTAGTAAGTACAGAATACTAAAATAGTGACAGAGGGGGATATGTGTAAAATATTGAAATAGAGCCTTTTAAAGACACAGAGCAAAAGGACCATACCTCAAAGTTCCCTCATAAAACTAAAGGCTAGATTTCACAAGCTCTCTTCAAGGGGACATGAGGCAGAGAGAAATAATAAAGCTTATGATTATATACCTTTTTAAAATTTTCATCCTTTTGAAAGAATTCCAGGCAGTAACTATGTTATTCTAATCTGATATCTGGGAAAACTGATGTATAAGAGTGACTGTCAAGTGACTTGCTCCAAACCATTAGTATTCTAGAGTCTGAGCCAAGCTGTAGTTCTTAAATTATTTTAGAATATAGAATTAAAATCACTTGAAAGCTATAGATCTTCTTCCTGGAGGGTAGTGAGGGCATTGCAGAAACTGGAAAAAAATTGTGATTTATTTCAGGGGTTTCTCAGACCCCTGAAGCTCTTGTACTGTGTTAGGGACTCTTCCTCACATGATGGTCATTTTCCAAACTCTTGAATTCCTGTGAAGCTTCAGGGGGTGGTATTTTTAGAACCCCCTAATGTGCTATTAAAAGGAAAGGGTAGAAAGAGGATTAAAATCAGATACTTTGTATAAGTGTTTAACAGTATTTACAAAATGAATTATGAAAGGCATTCTAACAATGACTAACACGGTTAGGCTCTTGATGTACAATGTCTGGAGGATTAGCCTGGGATTAAGAATTGAAAACCCCTGATTCCTCTCTCTTGTCCAGATTGGTGCAGAAGAGATCAAACTTTCAACTCTTTGCTGATGATATGATGTTATATCTAGAAAACCCCAAAGATTCAACCAAGAGACTACTGGAGTTGATAAATGAATTCAGCAAAGTCTCAGGATACAAAATCAATGCACACAAATCAGTAGCCTTCATATAACACCAATAACAGTCGAGCTAAGAAACAAATCAAAGACACAATACATTTCACAATAGCACCAAGGCAAATTAAACATTTAGGAATGTATTTAACTAAGAAGGTGAGAGACCTATATAGAGAGAACTACGAAACACTGAGAAAAGAAATTGCAGAGGATGTAAACAGATGGAAAACCCTACCATACTCTTGGATAGGTAGAATCAATATTGTTAAAATGGCTATACTACCTAAATTGACCTACAGAATCAATGCAGTCCCTATCAAAATACCAACATCATATTTTGAAGATCTAGAAAAATAATTCTACACTTTGTGTGGAACCAGAGAAGACCCCATCTAACCAAAGCAATCTTAAGCAAAAAGAACAAATTGGGAGGCATCAATCTACCAGACTTCAAATTATACTACAAGGCTACAGTAACCAAAACAGCATGGTACTGGCACAAGAACAGAGACATAGACTGATGGAACAGGACTGAGAACCCAGACTTAAAACCATCCTCATACTGTCATCTGATCTTTGACAAATTCCACAAAAACATACACTGGGGAAAAGAATCCCTATTCATTAAATGGTGCTGGGAAAACTGGATGGCCACATGTAGAGGACTGAAACTAGATCCACACCTCTCACCTCTCACCAAAATCAACTCATGATGGATAACAGACTTAAACCTAAGATGTGAAACCATAAGAATTCTAAAAGACAACGTTGGAAAAACTCTTACAGACATTGGCCTAGACAAAGAATTTATGAAGAAGACTCCCAAAGCAATCACAGCAGCAATAAAAATAAATAAATGGAGCTTGATCAAATTAAAAACCTTCTGCACAGCCAAGGAAACTATCACTAGAGTGAATAGCCAACCTACAGAATGGGAGAAAATATTTGCATGCTACGCATCTGATAAAGGGCTGATAACCAGAATCTATACAGAACTTAGGAAAATCAACAAGAAAAAATCAAACAACCCCATTAAAAAATGGACAAAGGAACATGAACAGAAACTTGTCAAAAGAAGACAGAATAATGGCCAGGAAACATAAAAAGTTGCTCAACTTCTCTAATCATCAGGGAAATGCAAATCAAAACCACAATGAGATATCACTTAACTCCAGTGAGATTGGTTTATATCAAAAAGTCCCAAAACAACAAATGTTGGCGGGGAGGTGGATGGATAGGAACACTTATACACTGCTGGTGGGACTGCAAATTAGTACAACCTCTATGGAAAGTAATATGGAGATACCTCAAAGAACTAAAAGTAGAACTACCATTTGATCCAGCAATCCCACTACTGGGTATTTACCCAAAGGAAAAAAAGACATTCTATAATAAAGACATCTGCACGCAAATGTTTATAGCAGCACCATTCACAATTGCAAAGATGTGGAAACAACCCAGGTGCCCATCAATACATGAGTGGGTTAAAAAAATGTGGCATATGTATACCATGGAGTATTATTCAGAAATAAAAAACAACAGTGAATTAACACACCTGGTATTATCCTGGATGGAGCTAGAGCCCATTCTTTGAAGTGAAGTATCACAAGAATGGAAAAACAAGCACCACTGGTACTCACTATCAAATTGGTACTAACTTATCAATATTTATGTGGACACATGGAAATAATATTCATCAGGGGTCGGGCAGGTGGGAGGCAGTTGGAGGGGATGGGCAAACTTACACCTAATGGGTACAGGGTGCACAGTTTGGGAAATATCCATGATTGCAGGTCTGACTTTGGCAGTGCATAGGCAATATATATATAACCAAAGTGGTGTACCCCCATAATATTCTGAAATAAATAAAAAAAAGAACTGAAAACCTCAATGTTGCTAATGTCTTGGTGTTTGGGCTCCTGAATGCAGGGTTGTGGGCCAGGAATAGCTTTTGGTTAAGCTTTTACCAGTCTACAGTGGATTGAGAAAAATAAGGACAAGTGAAATCTTCATAAAAATAACTTTATGTCCTTCTAGTGTTTTTCTTTTCTTTTCTTTTTTTAGTAATAAATAGATATTTCTTTTTAATGACATGATTGCATTGAGAGTCAGGAATGTGAGCTCTGTGCCAGATTCATAGCCTGGCTCTATCAATTAATGAATGGTTAATTGGACAAAGTATGAACTTTTTTAATAAAGTACCTGATCTGTACAATGGAAATGATAACTCTACCTACTTTATAAGGCTATTGTGCTGATAAAATAAGTTTTTAAAAATATAATTAGAACACTTAGAAAACTGTCTGTAACATATTAAGTCCTCAGTCATGTCTAATAATTGATTATATATGTATATATTTATATATTACAAAACATCATATACATATTCTTAAATTCCAAAATTATTTGGAAACCGTAGGTAGATCTCCAAAATTATTATTAATTTTATTTTAAAACTTTAATTTTGTCTCTCTCCTACTGGAATGCCAGCTTTATGAGAACAGCAATCTATTCTATTTTGCTTTCTGCTTTCATCCTCCAAATTTGAAGCAGTTCACAGGATGGAATAGACACCCAAATCTTATGCATAAATGAATGGAAAGTTAATGGATCAAATTAAGTACCAAATGTCTTTAGCGTGAATTTGTGTTAATTTCCTAGGCTCTCTGTCCTTCCTTGGCCCTGAGCTTCCCAAGGGAACCCTCTAGATAAGGAAACAGCCTCTGCCTGTGCCAGGTGAAAATCCACCGCTGGCTGGATACCGTCAGAATCTTCTGCTCAGCCTGGCTGCAACACGTGGAAAGAACAGTGCAAGTCAGTTTCTCCCCCGCCACTCCTCTTTGTAGAAATTTAGCTTCCAGCATGACCTAAACCAATAATTCTCCAGCCATAGGTAACTAGTTACAATTGATTTTTAATGTCCAGTAGTCATCAGTTATAACATTAAAATATATTTGCCTCTACTAAGTGAAGAGGACAGTTTTACCTCAGATGAATATATTAATAACCTAATAAAATGATGATATGAGATACAGCTATTGGCTGTGGTTTAAAATAACTGTATTTATGAGAAAGAATAATGCCATGTCCAATTTAAGGACTAAACTGCTTTTCAATGAGAAGCATGCTGGGCAGAGGTTATATTTCTTTATCATCATGAGAGAAAATATACCTATGTCTGAAGACATTCACTGAGACAACAGGCAACATCCAAATGCTATAAATCAAACAAGTGTGATGAGACCCAGGTGTTGTGTCATTAGTGTCGAGGAGCATAAAATGTAAGCTTGTGTGCATCTCATGGGATCCGCATCTATGAGTTCTTCACACTCATGGGGTTTGTGCCATTGCCTGCCGTGGAGGCTAAAGCAGTTCCATCTCGGATGCTAATCTGCCATGTTGACTTCTGATTAAACCCTGTTCCTGGGAATGCCTTTAGATTTCTACTTTATTTGTCCTTAAATCCTGTAAATCCTGCCTTTAGGTCAAAACAACCTTAACCTTAAGTCCTGCCCTTAGGCATATTTATGTAGCACTGTTGCCTTTCTCTGTGGGGTTGACTTCAGTTGTGCTACACATTCCTAGAGCAGGTGAGTTGAGGGACAGTCAGGCATCTCCTTTAACACAGTACTGGGGCTGAGACAGGATGTGTTTCTCTAGCACTGGGAAGATTCATGGAAGTCTGAGGAGGTTTGGGGGGATTTTGGTGTTGTTGGCTGATGACTCAGATTAGATAAACTGAGATTTGCCAATGAGGCTATGAACTCTAAGTGAGAAAGGCCCAAATCTATGTATCCCAGCAGGGCCCACAGAGTGTTCTGTGAAAGTCACATCTCATGAAAATAACCTCAAAAAAAGGGTGAGGAATATGATCAAATAACTTTGGGTAAGCATGAATATATGAATCCCCACCACCTTAGAAAGTCACAAAGCAATTTAACTAATAAAAATTCCAAAAAACTTCTGCTATGAACTGGTATACAAGCCTGAGGTCTTGGGGTAATGGTGCCCACCGTCTCACTGCCCTGAGACATGGCTTCTGTTTGTAAGTCCCTATTAAATGTTTCTTTCTGAGAAACTGGATATGGCAGCCTCTTTCTTTGGCCTCTCAGCTTCCTCCACTTTTGGGGGTAGGTCTGCATAGAACTTGCCCACTAGTGGAACACCTACTCCCATCTGACTCAAACTGACTTAAAAGTGAAAGCCAATGTTCACACAAACTACTGTCAAAAACAGTAGGAAGAAAAGATATTATCTAGATCTTAACCCCAAATCGGCAACATGCTGAGCTTCTCAACCATTAAAAGCAGCCCTACTATTTGTGTTTAGGGATAGGAGAACAGCATACAGATCTAGAAGAGAAAGTAGCAAATTTCTATTGTATCTGTTTAATATGCTGACAGAGGACATAGATGTTATTCAAAAAATAGTGTCAGCTTTAAATAAGTTTGTGGAAGCCATATTTTCCTAAATTTAAGTAGATGTGGTTCATATTAGGCAGGGATCAAATCTGTAGGTGGCAGACACAGGCAAGGAGGGCAGTTCCTAGGGGCAATCAGGGGAAGGGACTGCAGGAAAATGCAGAACATCTGATAGTCATGTATATCAATCATCTGGTAATATCCCACACCCCCAACCACATTAGCCCTTCCCCTGACCAGGGCAATAAAAGAAACCACCTAGGAGTCTTTAATGTCTTTCTCCACTTGTGGAGACTGACCAGTTTCTCTCTCTGGAACGTATTTTCACTTTGTGTAGCTTCCTTTTGTCTTCCTTCTTTTCTACAGTGAAAGCTGTTTGTGTGGAATTGCTTCCTGTCTGTGTTCACTCCATCGCACCAGCCCTGCTTGTGATTCTTCCAAGCAAGGAGCCAAAGAACCAGGACAACATTTCTCTTTCCAAAACCAACCATGATAGTTCATAGCAGAAGTTTTTTGGAATTTTTATTAGTTAAATTGCTTTGTGACTTTCTAAGGTGGTAAGGATTAGTATATTCATACTTTCCCAAAGTTATTTGATCATATTCCTCACCCTTTTTTTGAGGTTATTTTCATGAGATGTGACTTTCACAGAACACTCTGTGGGCCCTGCTGGGATACATAGATTTGGGCCTTTCTCACTTAGAGTTCATAGCCTCATTGGCAAGTCTCAGCTTATCTAATCTGAGTCATCAGCCAACAACACCAAGATCCCCCCAAACCTCCTCAGACTTCCATGAATCTTCCCAGTGCTAGAGAAACACATCCTGTCTCAGCCCCAGTACTGTGTTAAAGGAGATGCCTGACTGTCCCTCAACTCACCTGCTCTAGGTGGATTACATTGTAAAAAATCAAGCTTCACAGTCATAGGTACACTTTTTCTAATCAGCCAGCTAATTACAGGGAAGAGTGAAACACTAAGAACCACTAACGTTGCTAACAAACTACAAAATCCTTTAAGCAGGGTTTTAAATCTCATAAAGAAGATGGGGACTGGTAAATGTTTGAAAGGTATCCCACGTACCAAAGCCTCAGTAGGATGTGCCATACAGGGCACCCCTTCCATCCTCTGCTTCAGGCTGGTATTTAAGGAGCATAGCCAGGGGTGGTGCCTTATTTAGTCTCATGACAACCCTGTGAGGCAACACTTATCATCACCACCCCTCATTTTTTTTTATTAAGCCATCTGAGGCTTAGAGCAGGTAAATAAATGCCCCAGTCATGGAGTTTATCAATGACAGAGTTGGGAATGCCATACAGGGCTTCTGGTGCCAAACCAGCATCCTCCAGCCTTCCCACCACACCCTGAGCAAACTCAACTGGCCCTTCTTTGTAGTTAGGAAAAGGGACCTCAGAGTAGCACACAGGAAAATATTAATAGCTGCTTAAAATAAAAAAATTAAAGTAAATAAATTGATTCACTGAACTACTATGTGTCTGTAGAAGTAAAGAGGCCTGACCTCTAGTATTCCATTGTATAAATAGACCAGAATTTGTTTATTCATTCCCTTCTTGATGGGAATTTTTTTGGGGTTGTTATAAGGCTGTTACAAACATTCATCTCCAAGTCCTTTAAAGAAACTCCAAATTATTTTTTAAAGTGATTTTATCTTTTACATTCCCAACAGCATCATATGAAAGTTGCAGTTGTGGTTAGGGGGTGGGGCCAGAAAGAGGGTTCCCACATGTGGACAGGAGGTTGTGTGGTTTGAATCACCTGCCAGCCCAGAGAAAGGAGCACCCAGGCTTTCTTCTTAGTTTGTTCAGATGTGAGGAAGAAAGGGAAGGGGGGGGAGGGTTAAAAGTTGTTTGGTGTCAAAGATCAAGAAAATAGGGTCGGACACTTTATTACAGTTCACCCCCAATATTTGATGATTGAAATGTATCATGTTTCATTTAACTAAATTTGAACCTGTTTAAGTAAGCCATCATAGTGCCCTGTGAGGGCTGCAGTCAGAAGGCTTTAAGGAAAATGAAAGTTTCATTGAATGTCTAGTTCAAGAGCATTGTGCATCCTCAGATGTGAAATGAGTGCCTTGGTTACTCTAAGGGATGTCTGGAACTCTAAAGAGGATAATGAGTGTTTTGGTGAGGCTTAATATAGGTAGAGACATGTGTGACCTTGATTTATATTTTGGTATCTGTGAAGCAAGAGATTTCCAGAGTTCCTTTTCCCAAAGAATGAAACCCTGGTCATCGGCTAGACCAAACAGACCATTAGCAATGGCTCAAGAATTTCTAAAACAAAAAAAAATATGTAGATGGAACCAATTGTTGGCCAATGCATCCAGTACTAAGACGACTGCCTCAATTTTAGCCAATTGTGCTTATACTTGGATACCATCCTTTATCAGGAAATGTCATGGTTAAGGGATTAAAATCAGCAACGATCCATCATGTTGATGGTGATAAGGCTGTCTGTAAAGTGTATAAATTCCAATTGCTGTTCACTCAGTTGACCCTAAGGAGCTGCTCAGGTAGTCGAGGGGCCTGGGAGTGGGGTAGTCTCACCCAGAACCATGTCATCTGGCAACGCATTGAAGATAAGGGGGAGCCACCTGCTTTTGTAGGTGGGACAGAGGGTCCAGGTTTGGCTCTATCCTGTAGCAAGGAAGCCTCAGTACCTGTACCAAATTTTCAGGATGCTGATCACAGGCCCCAAGGCATAATAAGCAGCTGGGTACAGAAGATCACATGCTTTAGGGCCTCTATTTCCAGGAGGACCCAGTATGTGGCCAAAAATTGCCATTCTGATGGGGATAATATGAGGCTGAGGTGGTCAGTTTCTTGCATCATGGCAACTTATGGTTATCATGGGAGGCTCAGAGACTCCTGGAGGCATGAGAAGAGACTGCTTACACCTTTACAGTGAAGGAGTCTCTAGAGGGCACTAATAAGATGCTGGTTGTATTGAAATTTGGACAGATTCTAGAGCTTTTTTTTTGTAGGGGCCCCACTTAAGGCAGATCGATTTGCAAGTAAGAGCATAAATAGGCTTAAGTAAAATTTGTAAAGGAGAAATATGTTGACTTCAGACCCCCCAAAAAGCCTAAAAGACATTGGGATTATTTTAATATTATGAATGCTAAAAGGATTAATAGCTGTTTCTTGACAGTGTCCCAGATAAAGCAGCCCTATATTTACCAAGTAGTTTACAGGAGCTTTAACAAGGAAGTTGGGCCTTGACTAAATATAGGGCAGTGGCTTATTTCCTTTTAGTGATCTCTTTGTGAATATTTGTGTGTCCTGAATGAGTGTGTCAAATGAATCTCCTCAGAGGAGGATGTCACCAATATCATGTTGTATTCGTGCTTCTGGAGAAAGGTGAACGTGGTTAAGATCTTGTCTGCAAAGATTGTGTGTGATGGTAAGGCTAAGATGCTCGATGGACTGCCAGGAAAAAATATATCATGACCCTTTGGAGGTGAAGATAAACTGTGACAGGGAAGCTGTTGAGATGGGCACCAGAAGACATATTAGCTACATCTCTAATAGCAAAAGATTGCTGACTGGATGGAGGTAGTAATTACAATAATATTGAGTGTGGAGGCCTTAATCAGTGGGAAAACAGCATTAAGTTTGCAGTAATCCACTATGAGGCACTATTCATTCTTTCCAGGCTTAACAACAAGGCAAATTGGGCTGTTAGATGGAGAAGCAGTAGAGATGATTATCCCTTCTCTAAATGGGTCTTGTGTTTGAAGGAAAAGACATTAGAAATTAAGATTAGGGGTGATGATAATGGTTGTAAGAGCTAAGAAGTTTGGGTTTTAATTGGCAGGCAATGGAGAACCTTAGAGACGTTTGAGCCAGGGTTTAGTTGGGCTGTCACAGAAGAAGACACTGATGACATAGGTTTAAGGGCAAATCATCTATTTGGTAGGCAACCACAAAAACATCATTAAAGATGGGGGTGGGAGTGGGCAGTAAAACAGGGAAGAGGAAGAAGCCAATGATGATGATAATATTTAGTAGAATATAGCAATAGAGACAGAGAGAGTACTATATTCCCACATAGCTCTAAATAAAGCAGAGGCTCTTAACTTCTTGTGGTTCAGATCTAAAGCTCAGTTTTATTCTGCCTCCATTATTGGTGAGTGGAAGTGCAGAGAATGGGGTCCATCAGAGTAGCCAGGCAAAACCTGGTATCCAAAGAGTTTGGGTGGCATTTCGGGTGGCATGAACAAGGAGGTTGGTGGGTATCCTGAGGGATGGATACCTATAATTGGGTGGGAAATGGCAATAGGAGTCTGGGAGCTATCAGTTCTGTCCCTCCCCCAATAAAGCTATGGGATTTATATCTCGGTTCTGTCACTTACTAATTGTGTACCCTTGGATAATTTGCTTAAGCTCTCTATGCCTCTGTTTCCCTATTTGGTCTATGGGGATACTAAGAGTATACACTGGAATCTACCTCTAACCAATGACGACCTTCAGAGCTTGGACTTTCAAGGATAGAATGCCAATACCAAGGTGAAATTTCAAGAATCAGAAAGAACTTCAGTGTCAGGAGACCTGGAGAAGTTACCAGGTTTCACAGGAGCACATGCTTGGAACTGAGCTGTATGGCAAATGCCTAGACAAGAAGGCACAATTCTCAGCACTTGAAGAGAGTCTTATGTCAAAGAAGACCTGAAGGGTAGATGCCAACATCATGCCACCATCTTAGCTGTTGAGTTTCAGCCTCTAACATTCCGTCTGCAGAAAGTCAGGGTTGGTCCAGGAGCCTGGCTGAATCTGCAGTAAAAGTCCAATCATGTAGCTATAGTTGACAGCTAGAGGAATTACTGGGAGCTGATTAGATTCTTTCAGACAGGTGAGAAAGGGGGATCTTGGAGGAGCATGCAGATGTTCCTTGATTTCCTGCATGCAATATGACCCTTCACTGTGGGGAGAGTCAAATCAAACTAGATTTATGGATTTTATTTCTTGGTAAGAATGTTTAAAACAGAAGAAAAAAATGATGAGCTGAATAAGTTATCTACATCTTTAATAGTAAGACTTTTCTCAGAATCTTAGGATGGTAAGGAATCTCTTTGTATGTAACTTTTTGTTTTCTTTCCAAAGAATAAAATAACATAGAACACAAAATAAATACTATTGAACTGTCTGTACAGCCATCTAGAAAAAAGAAAGATGTATATGATAAAGGAAAGGCTTATTAATTCTTGTACTACCCACATGGGGGCTCATTTGTGTGGACAGAAAGCTCGAGGAGAAACCCTGGCAATGAAGACTGGGTGTGCAAATGTTGGCAAACAGAGAGAGTGCAGAGAACACAAGTTGGGGAAAATATTGATCCACATAAGCCTTAGCAACATCTTTGACTTCTTCCTTTTTTTATGGTAGCAAAGTATCTTTTATGTGTCATTTAGAGCTTCTCCAAATTGAATAGCAAAAGCCATCTTTGCAAGAGGTGGAAGTAAACCATTTTTTAAGAAACTGTCCTCCTAGCTGTAGGAAAGAGATTAGGTATAAACTAATGGAAATCAAAAGTGCTGGCAAAAATCAAAATAGTTTATGTGCCCAGGAGCAGGAGCTTGGGGAAATAACTAGTGGCTGTATAAGCATGGAAAATGATGTTGATCTATATTTATTGCCATGGAAAGATGTTCAATATCTATTGTTAACTGAGAAAATAGATTAGAAAAGAGTGTTCTTATTAGAGTAAGAGACTAGTAGACAGGGCTGAGACTCGACCCAGGGACTTGAAGATTAGGTGTGGGTATTAAAGCAAACCCTCAAGCAGAAGCTAATTAGAGGGGCTGTTAACGACGCACAAGAACTGGCTTCCACTGGCTTGTCAGCTATCTCTGCTGCCTTACATGACCTTTGGCTAATTATAAAATCATTTACATTTTGGTTTTAAAATTTCTCTACCCTTGAAATCACCATGACAGTTCTGAAACAAGCATATAAAGTAAGAAAATAGGAGGGAATCCAATTCTAGTAATTACTACTCAAATTCTTAGTAAACGCCAACCTTTTAGCCTTGAGTATTCCTTGCCTCAATTAGGAAGATTTCAAAAGACCAAAAACCACTTCCTTCCAGGGCAGCTGCTCTTTTTGACCCTGCTGGCTCTCTTACTCTAGGGAACGTGTACCTTTATTTTCAGTCTTTCAATAAAGAAGCTGCTTGCTTTGGCTTACATGGCGAGTCCTGAACTTCTTTTCCCTAGAGGATCACCAAGAACCTGGAAAAACATCCACTTGGGGGCTGCTAACAGAATCATAATCACTGACTGCCTCCAAATATTTTTGAACATTTTTGACCTGATAGACCAGGGAGTTTAAAGATAAAACTGAAGTCTTCAGAGCCAGAGAGGCATAAAATTAAATATTTGAAAAACATAAATGAAATTATTGTGGCTTTTCCCTATGGTGACATATGCTGTGTCATTTTAGGATTATTATAACATGTGTTGGGGAAAAATGAATTGATACAATTATGTTTAAATGGTCCCAATACCTGTTGGTTATTCAACCTTCACCTCTGAATAGGGAGTAGAGAGTAGCAGGGAGATTAGTTTTGTGGTATAACCTACATGCAATAGTTTCTCTTCCTCCATCCACATACACCTGAGAATTACCACTTGGGCCATAGATTAGATTATTTTCCCTTGTTATATGATGTATTACTTCCATCATTACTGGTAGGACCCTAATAAAGAGAAAATCTTCTTAGTATTGGCATAACAAAACAAAAACCTGTTAACAAGTAGAAATAGTTCATTATAGTCACTATATTTGAGTGTATTGGAAGAGCCACAGTGTGTTAAGTATTGGCTAAATTGTCTCACAAGGCCAATAAATTTCTATGTGGAGTTTTGTTAGGGAGAA
This sequence comes from Daubentonia madagascariensis, assembly GCA_023783475.1. Classification (NCBI taxonomy): domain Eukaryota; kingdom Metazoa; phylum Chordata; class Mammalia; order Primates; family Daubentoniidae; genus Daubentonia; species Daubentonia madagascariensis. The sequence continues at coordinate 16,740,940 of JAKFHU010002573.1, read as the reverse complement.
ATTAGTACAAGTAATTCTGACTGTTCTTGAATACCATGGTTACACAGGAAAATAGAATGTGCCTCAAGTGGAACCCAAGAAGAAGGTTTAAAACGGAAGGTTAGGCCTTGAGGTGGAGGCTGTAGGAAGCATGAGGTGGTCACAGCAAAGAGCAACATATTGCCTTTTATGCAGGGGCCAGCAATGGTTGCAAAGTTTTTTGTTTGTTTGTTTTTTCTGAGTGTTTCTAATAATAAAACTATTCAGAAATATGTGGTTGTTTCTAGCAACAAGTGTGTATAGCAAACTATCATCCAGATTGCAGATGGGTAATAAATTTTATTGTACCCACTTTAGACACTATAACTCACAGGGCGAGCCTGAAGGGGAGAGATTCGAGCCAACCTTTGGTGTTGTGATTAAAGCTTTAAAAGCTCCAGTCTTTGTATTAGAGAATAGCTGTCTTTATTCTCAAGAGAACAGCTGCTCTGTTACATAACAGCATCCCCATTAGTGGGGCTGGTGTAGGATACAGATCAGAACAATGACACTGGTGAAAAGTCCAGAAAGAAGAGGGTGCTGTTTCTAATCAAAAGAGAAAGGAAAGAAATGCCATTGGCCACGTATAACAAGCTGTGAATAAAACATAAAATTTGAGCCTGTTCTTTTCTGTTTTAAAAGTGTTTCAAAGAAGAATGCAAGAAAGCAATTTAGTTTAGTCAAATGATAGGCTTTTGGGTGCTGGGTTTAAAATTGCTCTGCTTGTAAGTGGATCACTGTGTATGAGGGCAATGCTGTACAAAAGGTTCACCTTACACATTGGCTCATTTTCCATGTGACTTGTCTTTGTGAAAACTGCCATTTATTGAACACTTAATGCATTTTGTCATTTTGGACCTGTGGAATGAGAAACATTAGTCTCATTGTATAAACAAGAAGGGAGAAGTAAGTTATTTACGTCAGGATATTTAGCTAGTAAATGAATAATTAGAAATTGAACCCAGATCTGTCTGACTGCAAAACTGTGTCAAGTTTAGTTATTTGAGTGACCTCATCATTGTATTTCCATGGTTTGACTATCACTTTCTGCTTATTTGTATCTGCTCCAAAAAAATCTCTGCTTTATGCTACTTTCTCTTGTGTTTGGCCTGTTTTTACCCATCTCTACTGTCTCCCAATTTGGAAAAAAGTTGTCAATTATAGCAATGTGTGGTCATTTACTACAAATGGTGCTGGTGGCTCTTTGAATGGATAAGAGTTGCTGTCATTGATTTATGTGATTCTGAAGTTGTGATTTATCAGGAGCTAATAAGACTGGGAAAATTGGGTCCCTGCTGGTGTGTGACGAGGCAATAGCACAACTAGGGACATGCTGTACCTCTGCTGTAGACGAATCCTTCCTTCAACCAGGGGGACGGCAAGATGGATAATCCAGTTTGGAATTATCTAAGGGGTGGTGAGGAAGCTCCTAACACTCTCTCTGGAGCAGTGCTGGTGTAAAAACATGAGGAACATGTTATTATCCTAACCACAGGTACCAGGACTCCATTTAGGGAGGGAAATATATATATTTTTGCGTCAAATAAATATATATATTTGCGTCAATAATATATATATTTGCGTCAAATAAAATATTTGACGCAAAGGGTAGAACCCAAGAACCTAGTAATCAGGTGACACCAAGGAATTTGGAGAAAAGTCTCAAGTTCCTTTTGGCTCTAGGAAGGGAGAAGATGAACAAGAGAAGAAAGGGGAGCGGTTAGAGAGGAGAAGGATTTGGGGCTGGGTCCTGAGTGATGAGGTTGCCAAAGAATTATCTGGAGAGGAGAAATAGGCCAATTTGTTGGCTCTGTGGTGTGTGATGTGACACCCACTCTGTGAAGTCATTCATGTAAGTTGGGGATATGGGTGGGGGGTTGATGAGGAATCAATGAAGGGACTGAATTTCAAGTCTGTGTCCATGTGAAGAGCAGCAGGCAGCCTGAGTGAGGAATCTGGAGCCAGGAGGCAGAGGAGGCCACAGAACAGCAGCTCCCTGGCTATTCTCAGAAATGCTGCAGATGGCTTTCAGTTGCCACAAGCCATGGGATTACACACTCACACCCACACACCTGTGGCATGTTGGGGAAGATGTGCTGTGTCACAAACCGTTTTGCTAAGATCTTGGCAGTTGCGGTTCCAGCTCACATCTTGTTTACACTTTCCCCCACCTACCATGCCCACAATTGAGTGGTTGGAGCCTACTGATCCATGTGATTAAAAGTGTGGGCTTTCCTGAAAGAGATGACGGATTCTGGGAAAGGGGAGTTGGTTTGCTTACAAGGTCCACCTGGAAAGTTAGTCACACCAATCTCCACCTCTGGCTGTGTCACGCACAGATGACATCTGTCTCCTGCCATGTAATGGGCAGAGAGAACCGCCACTCACTCCTGGATTCTCAGAAGCATGGCCTGCACACACTCTGGGCTCTGAGCCACTGGGACGGCTAGCCCATCCTGGCCTTGACTCCTGTTCAGTGAGGATGTTGGGTGAGTAGTGGTGGCGGCAGGAGGAGGGCACGGGCGTGCCACGGTCCCAGAACAGGTGTCTAAGGCGGGACTGGTTGGGGGTTGTTTTCAGGACTGTGAAGGGCTGCATGGGTTCCTTTGAAGATGCCCAGTCAGTGAATCTCAGTAGGCAGAGATTGGCAGGGTAAATCAGGAAATAGTTTTGGGAATTTGCATTCCGAGTTTAAGTCACAGGGTTAGGTCAAACTAATTGCAGCAGAGAATGGGCTTTTTATTCTTCCCCAAAGTGATTATGTTTCTTAAAAATGTTTATGTCTCTGAACCAACTGATGGCATAAAACAACCCACCTCAGCCGTGAACAGCAAGGCCAGACCCTGTCTCCCTGCTGTATCCCACATTATCCATCAAAGCACTTGTCACAATCTAAGAAATCTCTGCTATTTTCATAGTTATTTGATAATGTCTGATTCCCCTGTTAGATTTTCAGGTTCCACAAGGGCAGGGACTGGGTCTGTATTTCTCTCGGAAATTCCTGTCACTTCCCAGAGCTGTTCCTGTCACTTAAGGAATATGTAGTAAATGCAAAATGAAGAGAAGCCCATAATCTGAATGAATGGCTGATGAAAATTAAATAAGAATTATTTCTAAGGGTACTAGTGTCATGTTGTACAGTTTACAACACACTTGACCACAATAGATCTTACTTGATCTTCACAGCAATGTTGTGGGGAAACCTGGGCTCGGGAGAACAGCTGACCTTTGGCAAATGGGGAGACTGAGATTAGAACAGGTGGCTTCCACATTTTGCCCAATATTCTCTTCTGCCACCTGCATCTTGCTGTGCCTCAAGTAAAGACAGAATTGGGTGCTAAACTTGAGCATATTTTTAAGGACCCAGTCTTGCTGGAGTATTGGAATTACCTTTTATAATGGCCCTTGACAAAATCTGGTATTTTAAAACTTGCCTTTGAAATAAATGGCTACTCTTCCTTTATAAAGCTGGCCAAACATTTTCTTTTATTCTTGCCAATGGATGCTGGGTCATAAAATGCTTAAGTTTGGAGACCAAATTTTAAAGTTTACCATTTCCTCTCCTAATTGTATATTTATTGGTCTGCTCTTCTCCTAAGCAACTAGGCCAAGCAGTCTTTTTGATACTGCCTGTGCCAGTCAGAGAATGTGTTCTACTGCATGTAAGAGAAGCCAGATCAGAGTGGCATGATATTTTACACGTCACAAAAAGTGGTACCTACCTACCACGGTAGGTAATCCGTGGTTGCTCCAGAAGGAAACAGGCTCCTTCTATCTTCCCATACTCCTCATCCTGGAGTGTGGCTGCCAGTCTCAACTTATGGGGCAGCTGCTTCTCTCCAGCCCCAAGGTAGCCTTCTGAGCAGAAAGGAGGCAGCAAGTACAAGGGGCCATGGTAAGATCAGGAAAGTGAGATTTTCACAGAAATCCCACCAGACCTTCCCTTCTATTTCCTTGGTCAGCACTGTGTCGTGTGGCTTTCTTAGCAGCAAAGAAGACCAGGAAATGTAGTTTTTATTTGGGTAGTTATTGTGCAGAATTTCTCTGAGCAGAGGAATGGGGTGATTATATATAGAGTTTTGGGAACTGAGGGTTCAGGGATTGGTGGAATTTCAGAAGCAGGAGTGCTCAGGGAAAGGTTAACCTTCAGTTTGGATGGCTGATCACCTGCAACTATGCTTATTGTCTGACTTTCAGCAGTGTGTTCACTGGAGTAAACTGTCATTGATCCATTAGTACTGGGTTTGAAACTGGGTCTTGTGATTATTGTTTGCTATGGCCACAGAAAAACCAGTTCTTGCCTATGAGGATAAGATGTTTTTATTCATTTTGTCCATAACAAAAAACAGAGTCCTCTTAGTTGGGAAGAAAGGGAGAGCAGATATTAGGATGGCGAGTGGCTACGCTATAGCCTTGTGCTGACGCTACTCTGCTTTGGAGAAAATCAAATTTATGAAGCGAAAAGCACACATTCATTCATATACCAATTTATTCATTTAATATATCTTGATTAAGTACTTATAATAGCAGTGCTGACAATTCAAAGGTAAGCCATATCTTGTCTGGAAGGCACTCATTCCAGTGGAAAGAAACAGAAAATGGACAACTGAAGCAAAGATATAGGTGCAATAAGGCAGAGAAACAAAGGGCACGGCAAGGGAGCATGAAGGAGGGGCAGTCACCTCCCCTGTAGGGATTGGGGGGCTCCTCAGGGAAGGGGATTTGAGAGAGAACAGTTAGATGATGAGCATTGTGCAGATGACTTCATATGTGTCGTTAGTTAAAGAGTAATGTGTCACTCATTGACTGTGCTACCTTGGACAAAATAGACGCCAAACTGATAGGCCTGACATGAGGGTTGTGTGAACTGAGATCTGACATAGAGTAGGATTCAACAGGAGTTGATTGAATAAATGCCTGCACAGGGACTCATTGCTCTACAGGTGAGGATATAGAGGCTCATGGGGTATGTAACCTCCCAGTGGCCCCACATCCAGTAAGTCTGCAGTCCCCAACCCTGGAACCGTGGACCCGTGCTGGTCCATGGCCTATTAGGGACCAGGCTGCAGAGCTCTGCTGCCCCACCCCTACCCCCACTCCCCAGGCTGTGGAAAAATTGTCTTCCATGAAACTTAGGAACCAGGGGGGCCACACAGCAGGAGGTGAGTGGCAGGTGAGCAAGCCCAGGGAAGTTTCATCTATGCAGCTGCTCCCCATCACTAGCATCACCTCCTGAGCTCTGTCTCCCTCCCACCCCTGCAACACACCAACGCCCGTGGAAAAAATTGTCTTCCGTGAAGCCAGTACCTGGTGCCAAAAAGATTGGGGACTGCTGCTGTAAGTAACAAGCTGGGTCTCTAACCCAGTCTACCTAACCCTAAAGCCTGCATAAAGCTTCGCGATTTGCCCTCCATACTTAGGTTAAAAAATTGCAAGTAGCATTATGCAGATCCTGTGAAGGACACAGATCTACCTGACAATTCAGCAGCTAGATGAAGTGCAGCGTTCTCTCACTGTTCCTCCATTCCCCTGTCATTCAAGTGATTTAGGACCTAGCAGTGTAAGTCCTTATTTCCAACCAGCGTTGATTGAGCACCTACCATGTAGAAAGTAGCATGCTGAGCAATGGGGAAGACACAAAAATGAATTACACGTGGCGCTATATCACTCGATACACACATTTTAATTCTTGTACTTTTTTTGTATTCATTAATTGCTATCTATTTATAGATAACTTCTTAAAAGTTAATCTGTTTATAAAAAGCTTTCCTAAAGGATTAGAACAGCACATAATGCAATGGACAGATACCAAAATAAAAACTCAAAAGACTGAAATGATATGGTAAGGGGGTATATGTTACAGCTCTTCCTGCCTGACAAAGGGTGTTAGATAACATTTTAACTGTGTTCCTGTATTATTATAAGTTCTGAATTGTTACAAACGTGTCATTTAGTCTTTATGGTAGGGACATAAAACAGTCTAATATAGGAGGTCACAACCTTATTAAAATTGTAGATGTCTTCCATGTGACTCTGTTCAAAGAACTGTTTTTAAAAATAGACAATTCTTCTATAGATATAAATATCTAAGTTCCACTGGAAATGAAAATTTTGAAAGACTACGTTAGTACAGGAGGAGAAATTTTTTTTCTGAACTTTGACCAGCTGTAGTAACTCATGGGGAAATAGAGCAAGGCAAATGCAGTACTGGACCCCATGGAGTATGTAGACAATCCTGTAATATAGATATAGAATAAATACTTAGGCATGTAAATATTAGCAATAAAGCAGTGACCTGGGTTTCTGTGGATGTGCATGTGAGGTGATATAATCTTCCTTGATGTTTCAACTGAAGAATGATTATGAATTTGCTAATTCCTCAGGGATTGGTCTGTGAGAGGTGACTCTAGGAAGAGGTGACAGTATTTACAAAGGTTCTGTGGTGAGAAAGAAGAAGCTTAAAAATAAGCATGTGAGGTAGAGTATATGGAGTAAGTGGGGAAATGAAGATGAAAAAATAAATTGTCAGGTGGGGATATGAGAATCAAGCAACAGAGTATACATAAAGGCCTTACTATAATTTCTTGCTAATAATGAATGTTAAAATGTGTTAGTAAAATTATCTTTATTTTATTATCTGCAGTGGGTTAAAATGTCGATTCTGGTGAAGATTTGCCCTCCCACTGTAAGTGAGTTGGTTTAAAGAAGGAGCAACTGAGTGGTTTGAGGCTAAGCTGGAGTGTGTGGAGGTTTCTTAGCAGGGCACTGTGTTCTGCAGCTGCTCCAGCACCAGTGGAACTTTCCAGCTGCTGAGTGCCGAGGAGAAACCATTTCTTTACTGGAGTAGGGAGCTGCATCCCTTGGCCTGGTCTTAAAGGACAAAATGTTGTTTCCAGACATCCTTAACTTCCTTGACTTTTTGAGAAAAAAGTTTGTTTTATGTCAGTACTGTGCTGTAGTACTTTTTATACCTTCTCTTTTCATCTTTGGGTCAAGCAAAAGGGCTGGCTCATGTAAACATTAAATATTTTTGATTGAATAAATTATGGATATTAATGCTGGAAAGGTTCTGTGAATCCTTCCAGCACTATTATTTTTATATCACAATTCTGAAAAAAAAATACACAGATTATAAATACACATTTCAATGAAATTCTACCCAGGTAAGCAATCCCCAAATCAAGAAATACATTACCAGAACTGGAAGTGGTCCCTGTTGCCTCTTTTCAGTAATTATCCATATGCAAAGGGTAATTGCTATAGTGACTTCTAACAACATTGATAAATCTTGCCTATTTTTGAATTTCATATAATTGAAATTATGCAGCGTCTATTACGTTGTGGCTTGTTTCTTTCACTTAACATGTTTGTGAGATTCTTCTGTGTTGTTACATGTAGTTGTGGTTCCTTCATTCTCACTGATGAACAGATTCTAATGTATGCTTTTCAGTTGCTTCCAGTTTGGGCCACTATGAGTACTGATGCTCTGAATATTCTCCTTCATGTCTTTTGGTGAACATATGCATGCATTTATGTTGGGTACAAATGTTAGTGTGGAATTTCTGCATTTGGAGCATGCATATGTTCAGCTTTGGTAAGTACTTGCAAATAGTTTTTCAATATGGTTGTACAAATTTATGGTCTTATTAATAGTGTGAGTGAGTTGCCATTGTTCCACTTACTTGCCGACTCTTTGCATTTCCTGAGTTGTTTGTTTAATTTTAGACTTTCTAATATTTACATAGTAATATTTTATTGAGGTTGAAATTTTAATTTGCAGTTCCCAGATGGCTAACAACATTTATTGGCCATTTGGATATCTTCTTGTGAATGTCCGTATAATTCTTTTACTTTTTTTTTTTTTTCTGTTTGGTTATTGCCTTATCTTCCTGATTTATAGTAGGATCCTTTACATATTCTACATGTGATTACTTCATTGGATACATGTATTACAAGTATACTGTACTACTCCATAGTTTGCATTTTTCCTCTATGGTGTATTTTGATAAATAATAAGTTTCATTTATTTTATTTTACTTATTTATTTTTTTAAAGGCTGGGCAAGTGAAGCGGTGGGAGTGGAGAAGGAGCAAAGGAATCTGTAACTGGTTGTGATCAATCAGTTGTAAACACCACTGCACTTGGACCAACCAATAATAAGTTTTAATTTTGATGTAATACAGTGTACATTTTTTCTTTTGTGTTAGTGATTTTTGTATTCTGTTTAAGATATCTTTGCTTAATTATTAATAAAAGTCATGAAGATATTGTCCTGTATTTTAAAAGCTTTACTGTTTTATATTCCACATTTAAAACTATAATCCAGTTGGAATTGATCTCTGTGAAAGCTTTGAGATGGGGTGAAATTCATATTTTCTAAATGGATATCCAATTGACCCAGCACCAATTATTGAAAAGACCATCCTTTCCCTATGGCACTGCATTGACACCTCTATCATAAATCACGTAACCACGTATGAGTCAGTTTCTGGACTCTGTTACGTTCCTTTGGTCTATTTATGTACTTCTTTTGTGATATATTAGAAGTTACTGCTAAAACTGATGAAGACAGCTCTTCATTCAGTATAAAGAAGGACTTCCTAATCATTAGATCTGGCCACAATTAGAATAGGATAATTTGGACAGTAGTGAGTTCCTTGTCTCTAGGAGTATTCAATCAAGAAATACAAAGAGAATAATTTCTTTGATGACTGGGAGACAAGCACATATGACTAAAAGGTTTGTCTCTAGAGCATTTAGCAGGTAGCACCAGGTCCCTGGAGTGGTGGACCTGGGGATACAAGGCAAGCATTCAAAACGTATAGAAAGGGTGGTAGCTAAACCTTGCCAATCTCACAGTTTAACTAAAGGAACATTCTTTACCATGTTTGCCTGAACTATCTCCACTTTAAGTCTGGATCAGCACCAGCAAGGATTCCAAACTGGATTTCCTCCCAATAATGCCTTCTCTTGGGCAACCCAAACAATTAAGCCAAGGGACTACTCTTCCCTTGTAATCTTTTCAAATATGTCATAGACCTTTTAAACCCCGGAGCAGAGGAATAACCTAGGGGAGATAATTTGATCCAGTCCTATATTGGAGGCCATTTATTTTGGGGGGAGATTTCCATGATCATAGACTCCAGTATGTCTCTCATTTCCCCATTAGAATTTTTAAAAATACAGCAACTTCATTCTACCACTTCTCATTTTCAAGTTCTGTTTTCCATAGGAAACACATTTTTAAAATTTCCTAGGATATTTTGTTATTTATACCCCTATTTCTAAGCTACATGTTTATGATCCAATTGCTTGACTATCTTCATATATTAAGTTTAGACATTATCTGTTGACTTCCTATTATAGATGAAAATTTTGTACTTTTATACAATGCTATTATCCCAATATTGCTATATCACAAAATTTAGTCAAATAGGCCCATTTTATGACTATGTACATATTGCTCACTCATAACAAATTCAATTTGGTTTTTTAATATTTCAAAGAATGCTTAAATACTTTGTATCGATTCAAATGTGTTCACTCAAAAGCAGTAGTATGCCTTTAAAGTTTTTTTTTTTCCCCTTTCCTTTTGGAATATCAAGCCTTATTTAGGGAATGCAGTTATACATTATTGACATTGTCCTTTTCATGAAAATGAAAGAAAATTATCATTTGATTGTAGTATACTGAACCAACACAGGTGGTATTATCAATACCACATTTACAGTTTCTTTTTACTCCCTTAGTCTTTTGGCTTTGCCTCTGACAGTCACTTTTACTGTTTTCATTAGATGAATACGATGACTAGAAATTGAGGATTCAGGTTTTGAAGCAAGACTAAATCTGGTGTATTAAATGCCTTAGAACAAAATCAGAGATTGGCTACCCCTCTGAGGACTGGCATTAGTCACAATCCCTTTATGATTACCTTCCTGGTAGTTGAGCTTGGTTAGTGATACTTGCTGGTATCCTTATAAGAGCATTTAAAAAATAATTGTAAAGATAAGCTATTTTTTTCACCAAGGAATTGTCCTCTCAGTTACACTTCTAGTTTTTTCACTCAAAATCCTCATTTAAAAAACAATTTTATGCCTTCATTCATATATATGAATCATAGCTTTACGCAAAGGCCATAAATGTATGAAGTTGAAAAAAGTACATCAATATAACCTATGTCAGGAAGGAGGACCTACCAGGGCTAAAAGAGTAGGACATTGTGCAGGGGCCGGTCAGAATCACAGCATAAAGAGGAGACTGGTTTGGTTTTTAAGCAGAGTATACAAATTTTCTGTGATTCCTGAAGTAAAACCATTTCTCTATCAGGAGTTATTACACATCTGCCATGACAAGCAGTTTGGTAAATGCTAAACACAAAGAGAGAAGGAGTTAGCCGATTAGCATACGCAGAACTCCTGCAGTATTGTGTATGTTAGAGCCAGTATTCAAAACCAGACCTATTTATCCACCAAGCTGGTCCCCTTTGTACTTTACCCTATGGGCTTTCAAAGTTCTCCTGATCTAGTTAGGAAAATAGTATATATGCATAATAGTGTAACACTGTAGATAATTGCATTCATGGTAGGTTCTCTTAGGGGAGGGCACTGTATTGCTTTGGAAGAAACATTTTGGCAAGTTCCTTGGGAGGTGTGTAGCCAAGCAACAAAATCAACATACAAAAATCAGTAGCATTTCTATATGCCAACAATAAATAATCTGAAGAAGAAACCAAGAAAGTAATCCCATTTATAATAGCTGCAAAAAACATAAAATGCTGAGGAATAAACTTAACCAAAGAAGTGAAAGATCTCTATAATGAAAACTATAAAACACTGATGAAAGAAATTGAAGAGGACACAAAGAAATGGAAAAATATTCCATGCTCATGTATTAGAAGAATCAATATTGTTAAAACGTCTATACTACCGAAAGCAATCTACAGATTCAATTCAATCCCCATCAAAATACCAATGATATTCTTCACAGGAATAGAAAAAATAATCCTAAAATTTACATGGAACCACAAAAGGCCCAGAATAGCCAAAACTATCCTGAGCAAAAAGAACAAAACCGGAGGAATCACATTACCTGACTTGAAATTATACTACAGAGCTGTAGTAACCAAAACAGCATGGTACTGGCATCAAAACAGACACACAGACCCAAGGAACAGAATAGAGAACCCAGAAATAAATCCACACATGTGTAGTGAACTTATCTTTGACAAATGTGCCAAGAACATATAGCAGGGAAAGGACAGTCTCTTCAATAAATGGTGCTCGGAAAACTGGACACCCACATGCAGAAGAATCAAACCAGAATCTTATCTCTGGCCATATATGAAAATCAAATCAAAATGGATTAAGGACTTACATCTAAGGCCTGAAACTATGAAACTACTAAAATAAAACATTGGGGAAATGCTTCAGGATATTGGTCTGGGCAAGGACTTCTTGAGTAATACCCTCAGTGCACAGGCAATCCAAGCAAAATTGGACAAATGGGTGCACATCAAGCTAAAATCCTTCTGCACAGCAAATGAAACATTCAACAAAAGTAAGAGACAATCCACAGAATGGGAGAAAATATTTGCAAACTACCCATCTGACAAGGGACTAATAACTAGAATATATAAGGAGCTCCAACAACTCAATAGGAAGAAATCAAATAATTCATTTAAGAATGGGTAAAGCATCTGGATAGACATTTCTCAAAAGAAGACATACAAATGGCCAACAGGTGTATGAAAAAATGCTCAACATCATTAGTCATCAGAGAAATGCAAATCAAAACTACAATGAGCTATCATCTCACCCCAGTTAAAATGGCTTTTATCAAAAAGACAGGCAATAATGAATGCTGGTGAGGATGTGGAGAAAGGGGAACCCTCGTACACTGTTGGTGGGAATGTAGATTAGTACAACCACTATGGAGAACAGTATGGAGGTTCCTCAAAAAACTGAAAATGGAACTACCATATGCCCAGTAATCCCACAGCTGTGTATATATCAAAAGGAGGGGGGATCAGTATATAGAAAAGATACCTGCACAGCACTATTCACAATACCCAAGACTTGGAATCAGTCTAAGTGTCCATCAATGGATGAATGGATAAAGAAACTGTGGTACATATACACAATGGGATATTATATAGCCACAAAAAAGAATGAAATCCTGCTCTTTGCAACAACATGGATGGGACTAGAGAACATTATGTTAAGTGAAATAAGCCAAGCACAGAAAGATAAATCTCACATGTTCTCACTCATATGTGGGAGCTAAATACACATGAGGATAAAAGGGGGGGATGGATAATGGGTGCAAAAGTATAGTTAGATAGTTACATAGAATGAACAATATTTGACAGCACAACAAAGTGACTATAATCAAGAATAAGTTAGGGTATACCTTAAAATAACTAAAAGAGTGGGATTGGAATGTTCCTAACACAAAAAAATAATAAATGCTTGAGGTGATAAATACCCTAATAACCTTGATTTGATTAATTTACATCATATCCCAGTGTCAAAACATCCCATGTACCCTATAAAGATATACAACTATTACATACCCATAATAATTAAAAGAAGAAGAAGCAGAGGAAAAATATGGCTAGAGAAGACAAGGGAGAAAAAATAAAGTTGGAAATCCAATAAAATGATGGACAACTATACCACGGGATGTGAATACTACCTACAATCTAAAGGTAAGTTTCTTGATGATTAAATGTTTGACCTGATGAATTTTTTGGTGAAAAACAGCTAAGTTTTTGAATAAGTTATTTTGATTTTGATTAAGCTGACTTATTGAATAAGCATTAAACCAGAATGTGATGCACATCACAGGCAAGCTGCTAAGAGACTGCAAAAACAGAAATCTCACCTACTTATATAGCCAAGCAGATACAAACCACTATATACGTGCAGGACTATATTAAACTAAAAAGCTTCTGCACAGCAAAGGAAATGATCAAGTGAAGAGACATCCTGTTGAATGGGAGAAAATGTTTGCAAACTTTTCATCTGACAAGGGAGTAATATCCAGAATATACAAGATAAACAATAATTTGTCCTCAAGTAAGAAGACTTGACAGCACCATTTGTCACACATAGTTTATCCTAAATTCACTTGGTTATTGAAGTTACCATCTGTGTTAGTTAATTGAATTTATCCAAAGGAAAAATAAACTTCTCATGCCTTTATGATAGGTAGTTCTGAAACTAGGCCCTTGCCTCTTAGGTTTCTGTCTGCCCAAAGAAACTGGGAAATGTCTGCCCAAAGAAACTGGGGCTCTATTTTCCTTGATGAATACTTTTCAAGGAGATGGCTCCCAGATTCTTGAGAAAAAGACATCATTGGGTCATAAAGCTGACAAAAAGCCTGTCTAGTTTTCAAAATATTTATGTACCTTTCAAAGAGACATAGAAGGAGCTTATAATTACAAGTCTTCTAAAGTAAATACTCTAATAAAAGGGTGGGGGGAGGCCTTTTCCCTTATTTTCAACAGGAAAAATTAATTTTTTTCTTTTCAATTTGTATTTACCTTTACAATATCACATCTGAGCTGAAAAGGAAGGTAGTTAGGAACGCTACGTAGGGACACTGAGGTGGAGTTTGAGAGGATGTAAGTAAGCCCTTGACTTTTGCAAATCATGGGATGGAGTGACGTATGGAGTTTCAAACACGTCACTGAGATTTCAAATACTGTTTATTCAGCTCTCTGAGGGGCATCTGGATGGCAAAAGGAAAGTGCATAGTACCATGTCACAGTTGAAAGGACTGAGACCCAGACCATTAGTGCTCTGGACAGAGTAAAAGGCCGTCACCAAAAGACTTGGCTTTATTATAGGAGGTGGCTCATTGAGAGGAGAGAAAGGCAGGAAGGGAGCTGCCTTCCATGTAGATGAGAAAGAATCAGCACAACTGTGATTGGTGGACTGAATATTGTATGTTTAGGAGAGGATTAGTTGGGAATGTTTTGTTTTTAAGTGGTAGAAAATCAAATAAAATTGGATTAAATAACACTGACAACAAGAAAAACCAAAAAAACAAACAAGAAAACTCCCAAAACCAAAAACCATAAGAATTCATTGACTTACATCCCTGAACAGCTGAGTTGGTAATTTTGGCTTCAGACACAGAACCAGTGTCCTTAGTAATCTTTCTCCCTCTGTCTCTTAGTCCTATTTTCCTCTGTATTAATGTAATTTTCAAGTGGGTTCATTCCATCTGGTAGCAAAATGGTCATCAGAAGGTCTGGGCTTAAATTCAAACTATTTGGAATATCAGCTAAGAAAGGGTCTCATTTTTACTGTGAGTCAAGCACGTGCGCCAGCCTGTATAAGGCTCTCCTTGTCTAGCTTGGGTGAAATGTCTACCCTGGACACACAATTGAACTTTGTGATTTTCAGTGAAATAAGGTATTCTTTTAGGGACATATCAAAGCCTTCTTGCTCTTTGTCTGTCAATTGAGGTAAGAATTTATAATAAAGCCCTGAACTTGTCACTTTCTTTTGTCATGCCCTCAAGTACAGTAAAAGGAAGACATTTTATTCCATTTACATCAAGAGCAGATACTTGGTTTTACAAGTGTCTTTAGACACTTTATCACAATTAACCATAGGTGACAATTTAATTAATCATGATATACAGCATGCCAAGCATTACTGATTTCTCATTTCCCATTGGTGAGAAACTCAGCATATCATTCAAGGCCAAGGACACAAGTAAACCAATCTATGAGTCTCATTTTTGAGGTTTGGTTTCCTGGGACTATGTTTGGTACCAATATAGTATCAGACTCAGAGTTTGGTTAGGAATAGGGAAGTCATAGCAAATATGGCAACAGAAAGAATTTAGGGTATTAAATTAGATAAAGAGGTGTTAGAGAACTGAAGGATCAAAATAGAGCACTGAGGTACAATGGAATTACACCACTAAGGCTTGAGGCACAAAGGGAAGGAGTTAGAGTTTTAGAGAAATTTAGAAAAGATGCCCTGGAGAATAAAGATTCCCTCTAAGAAGGAAGTGCCATGCAACTGCAGCTAATAGCACAGGAGCTTAGAGAAGGGGCTTTGCAGAGCTAAGCTTCAAATTTTGATGAAGAGGCACTAGTTGGCTACTCTTGGTATCTCAGGAGGTCAGGAGTTGGACACTGGAGAGTTTGAGTCCAGACCTCTGGGGATGAACCATCTCCCAGTAAGTGCTAGTAACCTCTGAAGGAATATTGATTCTGGGAGGACCAACATTACTACATACTGGGACTAACTGCTACTGCGTGGTGAAGGGCCATGGGAGGAACAGGGCTGGGGTGGTGCTGACAGGAAGGGCAGACAAACAGGAGGGAACAGGCTTTCTCCTCCCTCCTCCTGCCTTCCAGTTTCAATCTAGCACCCTAAATTGGTGAGACACAACAAAAAGCCACCTGAAAAAAAATAGAAATGTAGTTTTCAGAATTCCAACCCCATCATCATAAAGCAGAGTAAGGATGAGTTTATTTAGAGATGAGTGATGATAGCTTAAAATAAACTTAATATAGCTTTTAAATGACATTTCTATGTAAAATTGAAAAAAGAATCAGTTCAAGCTCGGGAAAAGGTACAAGGAATGCGTGGGATCGGGGTGCAGGGGAGAGAGAGTGACCATAAAATATTAGTGTACTGTGTGTGTATGTAAGATGGAGTCGAAAGTTATGTATCAGAAATGTTTAATATTCTGTGAACCTATTTAAGGGAAATCTGTGTGTGTGTGTGTATGTGTGTGTTTCTGTGTGTGTCTAGGTTCTTCCCTCTCCCAATAACTAGGACTTGAGTTTAAAGAAAGAGTTCAACTCATTTATCTTGAATTACTTACATCCTTGATTTTTTGAAAATTTCTTTTATTAAGTGTAATGTACTGTAATACAGCAAATCATCATAAAAGAAGATATCAAATCCAACATAAACATAAAACATAAGACTATGAGATAATGAGAGCTTATTGAGAAACCCCTATGACAGCTTTTCCTTTTTCTAGGTGGATTCATCATTTATAGTAAAACATGTATTAGATCCCAAATGTAATAAGCTATTCAATTTGTCTTTGCAAGAATAAAAGAGGAACATCATTTGAAATTTCTAACTGAGTGTATATGAGCTTTTAGAGTGCAGGATCATGAGGAAATATCCTGGTAATCGTTAAAACATTTTTGCATAAACAGTGGTTCTGTTTTCCTTGTATTGAGAGTGGAAGGAAATAGAGGTGTCTTGTTTGAGTTAAGTATTATATGTCACTAATGTCTTTAGGACCAAGTAAAAGTTGGAAAGGGGTCATTCTGGACATGATTTAAGGCAGATGAATGGAAACAAAGAGTAAGGGAAAGCTAGGATTTGAGAATCAACTGCAGATTGGCAAGAACAATTTTGAATTTTGCTCGAGCTGTTGTGTTGATAAATAGTTGCACAAGTTATTGCTAAGTAATCCTGAGTAATCAGAAGAGAGGGTCGTTGAAGTCGTCTGGATGTAAAAGCAAAGCATTTTGCAAATGATTTCTTCTGGAACATTTGGAGGCCATGTATATTTTTCAAAATTTAGCTCCTCAAGAGAATTCTCTGAATGATAATCAAGTTCAGGGCATCCTGATAAGAAGTGAGAGAGAGGAAAACAACCTTACCTTTAAGGGGAACTGAGATTTAAAACTGCAAGTAGTTCTTTGAGGGAAATTGTATATTCTTAATCTTAGAGGTAGTGATTTTTCTAGAAAAAGCAATGTGGCCAAAACAGGGGCAGGTCATTCCGAAATTCTAGATGGAAAGATGGGTAATGAGCCCCACTTTTGTCTCTGTCCTTCTTGGAAAGATGGGAAAATTGTCAGGTTCAAAAACAAAATAAAACAAACAAAAGAAGAAAGGAAAAGGAGTCCTTCACATTTTCATCTTGCTTTTGAGTACTTGTCAGGTTTGCCCTAAATGCTAGCTTCTAAGGGGAAAGTTTTTTTTTTTTTTTGGACAAACAAATCAGCAATTGGCACTTTTCTGCCCATGCAAGTTTCCTTAAGAAAGGATGAATGAGGAATGACACAAAGGGGCTAGAATCAGAGTCAGCTGCTGTTGGGATGATTTGGAACTTGGCTGCAACATGCTTACTTGGATCCAGAGTCCTCAGCGGGAGCTGGCTTTATGAGCTCTCATGTTGGTGAGCGCTTGGCTGCCAAAATATAACTTCTAACTAGTGATGTTGAAGCCAATTCAGTAAGTAACCTCCATCAAGCCAAAACACACCAATGCTCTGACACCCTCCTTGTCTACGGCTACCTGCACTCATTCCTGCTAAAGCTGGGCACTTGTGTTCCATAACTTCCCCCGAGAAGCTCATGTGCACTGAAAGCCAGTAGTGGACAAGACACTGGCGCTGTGGAGTCAGAGGCTAATGAGGCACAGCCCCTGCCCCTGCCCTCAAGACATTCACAGTCTTCTCAGTAGAGACAGGAGACTGTGCAATGAAGAGCTAAAATAAAGGTATCCTCAGGTTATGTTGGGAGCATAGCAGGGGAGTGAGGGTGGGTGAGATAGGAGAAGGTAAATCAGAGAAGATTCTTGAAGATGTGTGGTCTGAGTCTTGAAATATGAATGTGACTTGAGAGGTAGACAAAGGAAAAACAATATGATTAATACCAAGATCCGACATGCGTGAGTGCTTACTGTGTGCCAGGCAGTACCACATTTAATACCCTCAACATTGCTATGAGTCAAACATTATTACCATTATCCTCATTTTATGGATAAGGAGATGGTATCTTAGGGAGGCTAAGTGGTGGTTAATACGGCATTCAAACCCACACTATCTGGGTCCAGGGCATCTATTCTTAACCTCCCCAGGCCCTGCCCTCCATATGATAATTGAGAGGAGGGTGTGTTAGGCAAAGGGGACAACTGTGCAGCAGCAGGGAGATGCGAGGGAACAGAGCAAACAGGAGAATGGCATGGGAGGAAGGACCATGCACTGAGTCAGGGAGCCTGGATTTTGTTTGAAGAGTAAGGGGGGACCAATGAATTATTAGTGTTTGGAATGGCAAGGCCAGATTTGCATTTCGGATGGCGTATTCTGCTGTGAGTTGGATAAGTGGGTTGGGGGCAGGTGAGTGGAGTCAGGGAGACAAGTCATGGGGCTGCTGTGATAATCTGAGTGAGAACGAAGAGGACCTGAGCAAAGGCAATGGCATGAAGAAGTAGAATATGAATCAGGAGTGACTAGGAGGTAGATTTCCTTGGACTTGGTGATCACTAGGCACATGGGGTGAATAAGAGAAGAGAAGGGAGTTTCAGTCATGCAAGATTTTTAAGTTCTAGAGATCTGGGTACAACAATGCACAAATAGTTAACAATACCACGCTGAACACTTAAATTTTTGGGAGAGTAAATTTTATGTTGTGCTTTTTTTCCTACCACAGTAAAAATAAATAAATACAGGTAAGGAATCTGGGATGATTCAAAAATTTCGATCTTGAGTAACTGGATGAATAGTTGTACAAGTCATTGAGATTTGGAATACAGAAAGAAGAACGGATGTGGGGAGGAAAATATTGGAGGGGAATTTAAGCCAAATATGGGCACACTTTTTCTGTGAAGGGCTAGATGATAAATATTTTTGGCTTTGGGAGTCATATGCCCTCGTGGCAATTAGTCATTTCTGCCATTGTAGCATGAAAGCAGCAATGGGACAATATGCAAATGAATGAGTGGGCTGCCCTCAAACAAAGCTCTATTTACAAAAACAAGCAGCAGACCAGATTTGGCTGGCCTGCAAGAGTAGATGCCTAGAAGAATACATGGGTCTGGGATTCATATGAGAGATGAAATGGAGTTCCCAGGAGATGAGGTCTTTAGCTTTAGCCATATTTCTTCATTTGGGATGTTGGAGAGGGGATTTTCTCACCAGTTGGATAGTCAGAGTAGATGCCATAAATATTTCCTGTGCGTGTTCTGAGGGCTCAGTAGTGTGTCAGGTTAATGGATCTTATTATTATTATACATTATAATAATGATGATGCATAAGGAAGTGAGCCATGATTCCTTCCTCAATATCAAAGCTATGTTGGGAGTTTGCCATAGAATTCAGAGAGAAAAAAAGCACAAGAAAATAAAATGTGGGACATTTTCAGGATTTAAAAATATATATGCATTTATAAGCACATGTAGTTTTTGTGCATTATGTATATAAATATTTTTGTAGTACATATTCATTGGCCCAGGTTTTGTTTGGTCCATGTAGAAAAAGAATGTCATTTATGGTTTCTCTAGCTAGGGATTGTTAAGAAACCCTTTGCTGGAATCTGGAACTGTTGTCACTTAGCAAGAGTCATAACCATTCAGAACTGTGTGTTGCCACTGCTTGTTCTCAGAATTTGTCTGTATATCCCCAAGCCTGGTTGACAAGGGTCACAAAGGTAAATGAAACATACATGGTCCCTGCAGTGCTGGGGCTTATAGTCTAATAATGGAGGTAGAATAAACCAATTTCCCACAGCATTGACTGTATGTTCACAACTGCTATGTGTGTTATAAAGGGGAAGTTCAGGGTATTATAAGAGCTTGTAAAGTGGGGATTGCACCCATGATAGGGGGTCCGGAAGGCTCACAATCAATTGAAGAAGCAGGAACAGCTTCAATGGAGCCAGGTCATTAACCACATGTGCCTCAAAGAAAAACTATTGCAAACTTCCCTTGCAGCCGGTGATGTAAAGCATGCATGAGGAGAGGAAGGTGCATTATGAGAGTCTCATCTGAAACCAACTCCAATGCCAACTCCATAATCTTCTCTCCTGTGTGCAGCATTGGCAAGAATTTATTATATCTTTAGGGTAGAGACTATATCAGCCCATACATTAGTTTTTGGAAAAAGGCAGTATTTTCTGCTATGCTCAGCCTACACTGACTAATGGGAACCTTAATATCTTCAGAACATTTCCTCAGAGCAAAAACCTAGGAAAATTCATGTTACATGAATTGAATATAGGAACTCTCCTGCTATTAAGGTTATTCAACATGTTTCATAATAGGCCCTTCATTTCCCTCAGAGTTAGCCACAGCAAATGATGCCCATTTTAGTGCGAATCTTATCTGTATGGCAACAATGTTCTAAAATAGAAATTATAGAAGGAAAATAAAATTCTTTTCTCTGTTTTGAAATTGGTTATAGAAATATAATTGGATTTTAGGCATATGTACACTAAATCAGAGCAGACAGTTTTCCTAAAAGTGTTTTTTGTCCTTGTGTTTATTATTCTTCCGTGTTACAAGCTGTGTTGTATCCCTCTCAGATTCATATGTTGAGGTCCTAATTTGAAGTACATTTGGAGATAGGGTCTTTAAAGAGGTAATTAAAGTAAAATAAAATTATTAGCATGGGCCCTGATCCAGTATGGCTGATGTTTACAAGAAGAGGAAATTTGGACGCATACAGTTAGAAAGGGAAGACCACATGAAGACACAGGGAGAAGTCATCTATAAGCTAAGAAGAGAGGCCTCAGAAAAAAACAACTCTGCTGACACTTGGATCTCAGACTTCCAGCCTTCAGAACTGTGAGAAAAAGAATTTCTGTTGTTTAAGCTGCCCAGTCTGTGGTACCTTGTTATGGCAGCCAAAGGAAACTAATACATTCCATAAGAAACAAATAATGTAATACTGACTTCAACTGACAAGGAAAATGGATTTCAGAGCCTTGTTTGTGACTTCGCACTCCTGTCCCTGATGCATGTCTTGGGTGTGAACACCCTCTCTTCAGTGGACAGGAGCCTTTCTGATGACATACCTGTTTCTGTTTTGCTTTCAGTGTGTGATACATCTTCTGGTAATTTATTTTCTCTCCATTTGCTCTGGACATGATCTAGAATAGAATATTTGCCACATCCAATATTTAGCATGATATTATTAGAGATGCCAACCTAAAAGACTGCATTTCAGGAAAGAAACATGTTGACCACAAAACAAAACAAATGCTCACCATATAAAATGAAGAGCCACATGCATTCGGATGAGCAGAACTACTCTGAGGAAAAATCATATGCATCCTCAATTCAGCATAAAATTCTAAAATTATGCCAGTTATTCAAATATTTCTGAGAGCCGTGACTATTCCCAGAATAGGGAAGTCTGGGTTGGCAGAGAATTTACCTCAGGCTTCCCTCAAATATTGAGTTGTTCTGCATTAAAAATGCTATTCAGCTTATAAAAAGTAAATCACCCTTGACTTTGCATGAATGTGTAAAGTGTGTCCCCACACTGTGAGAATTGGGTGGATCGTAGTCCCTGTGTGGCTGCACAGGGTCTCTTCCAGAAGAGAAGTCTCATAAATCTAAAAGCACAATTTTATCCACAGACCTTTCTGGTCTGAGGCTAAGGTATAGCCCCAGAAAGGTTTCTTCCAATCACTTCTGTGGAGTCCACCTTTTTGGGCTGCAGTTCCACCTATTATAGCTCTGGAAACTGTTGGTATTAGTGAGCACAGCAAATACAATCAAGTGTGGTCCTGGGGTTCTAGGAAGGTCCCACACCAACAAGAATGTGTTGTTTGAGGCTTTTAGTGCTTAATTTTATTTGTTTTCTTGTCATTACCTGAAAATGTTAGAAGATGTTGGTCATCAAAAGTTGTGTGGCCTTCATATGGGGCCAGTGTCTCTCTGCAAAGATGGCATTCCCTTGCAAAGATGGCATTCCCTGCAAAGATGGCATCCTCTGCAAATATGGCATCCCTCTGCAAAGATGGCATCTCTCTGCAAAGATGGCATTCCCTGCAAAGATGGCATTCCCCTGCAAAGGTGGTGTCCCCTGCAAAGATGGCGTCTCCCTGCAAAGATGGTGTCCCCTGCAAAGATGGTGTCCCCTACTGGGGGAGCCAAAGTGAAGAAGGAGATCAGGATGAGGGAGGTGATCTTATCGTCTGGCCTGCTGCTGCCTAAAAGAATTAAATTTGATGTTAAAACCTGCATATCTGATACTTCATCTTCTTATTTCTATTAATGTGAAAGAAGTACCAAAAATTTTTCCTTTTGAGTTTTCAAGGAAAATCTAGCTTCAACTAATACTGGGATTTAAAAAGCAGATCTTGCCTTTTTGCTTTATTGTCAGTCTCTCCAATTTAACTCATTTCAGTGCCATATATTTTTAGGGCTTCCAAGTGTGATTTTATAGGGGATCCAGGATGTAAGGACTCTTGGTCCAGGAACCTCTGGACTCGTACAAACTGCATTGACACCTGCGAGCTCAGGGCAGGGCTGGCTTCCTGGTGTGCACAGGTGCACAGGGCCCCACACTTAGAAGGAGCCCCACCCTTGGGGTTTAGTGCTCTGCAATTATTGTCAAAAAATTCTTAATAATTCTGGCTATACATTTTATAAGTGAAGTCTGATGGGGCAATGGAGCATGCACTTGGGACTATGTAAGTCTTAGCAATCCTCATTTATAACAAAAAATAGAAAAAAATTTTATGCCCACTTGTTCTAAAAGCAACTGCTTGTAAGAGCAATATATTCAGTAGAGGAGGGCAGTAGAGTTGCCAGTGAAGCCTTGAAATTTGAGTAGATACTAACCAGGGATGCATTTTTTTTCTCTTTCATGGTTGGATGTCAACTGTATTCCTTAGTTTTGGAAAACTGCACCTTGAGACATTTGCAGATACTGATGGAGGAAACTTGGGAGTTAGATGAAATACAAGAGCCCCATCAATTTCGTCTATGTGAGCATTTTGAGAGTGAAAGTATGCTTAAAAGATTTATCAGCAAATGGATTGGGTCCTTCCAGAATTTGTATTAATATACTTCAATAACAAGGACAGATATCTCTTGGATCCAAGCAGCAGTACTTTAGGCTCAAAGTCATGAAGCTCCACAAAGGCAGAGCTATGCCTGGGACCCAGGTGTCCTGGTCTACAATTATTCAATACAGCCAACATATTTTACAGATCATCAATTGTGTTGACTCTGGGGATCACTGGAGACCATGGCTGGATTTGTCCCTGCCGTCATGGAACTTCCACTCTAAGAGGAGACTCATATTAATCAAATAATGACACACATAAATGTGTTTGTTTTAAGCTGGGAAAATGGGAATAACATGTCAGACTTGCTTTTTTCTTTTAGGAACTCTTCTATTTCAACATGGACCTGGACATGAGCACTATGGAATTCCCTTGAGACATTATGTGGAGACGGCAATGGGACAGCTGATTAAGGGCGTCCGCAGCTCAGAGGGGAGGCCTGTGAGTCACCCGCACATAGATGGCAGGTGAAGCCTGGGTGTGGTGAATCCTTCAGGAACAGTGCAAAGTGTGAGAAAAGACTGGAGCTTTGGCCGACCCTCACCGGCATTTAATGGTTGAGGTTAGAGGAAAATGACTCTAAAAAGGAATATGACAGAGAGGTGACAAGACAAAAAAGAATATAACCAAAAAAAAAAAAAAAAAGAAAAAAGAAAGAAAGGGAAACTAGAGCAATGTGGGTCATAGAAACCAAGGGACAGGGTGTTCTAAGTAGAATTGGTTATAAAGGAATATTCTTTTGAAGGGTCATGTTAGAGGATGACTGTAATAATATCCATTTGTTCAGTGACATGGAGATCCCTGACCATCTTATTGAGAGAGGTGGGGTGCGTGAGTGAGTGAGGGATGGTAGCATGAGTGGGCGGAGAGGTAATGAGGAGATGAGGAAGGGAGAAAACTGTTTTTTAAAGTTTTTCTGCAAAGAGATGGGCTGAGAGAGGGAGACAGCTGGATGAATTTTCCACTCCAACAAACATCCTTGCTTCCAACCCTGATATTCTAGGTTTCTACTTTTATATTCCTGGTTTTGCAAAAGCACACAGGATTAGACTTCAGTTTGTTACACAGACATCTTTGGGTTTAGTTCAGACCATTGTTCCTGGTTCTAAAATGCCAGTGAAATCCCACCTAAACAAATTATCTCATAAGATAAGCCCCCAATATTCTCATGCGTCACAGTCAGGTTGCTGCTGGAAGGGTTTCAAAGATGAAAAGATATCATTTCACAATCTGCCTAAGAGCTTTGTTTTTATAAACAGAAGTACAGCTTTGCAGAACATCTTAATATGAACAAATTATGTTTCTGTTAATGTAGCTGCATTCAAAAGTAATAGTTTCACTTCTTAATATGGCAAGTGATGAGAGCACTTCTATTTTCCTGATAGCCTGTTTCACTAACAGAAGCTGTTTATTTCCTTAGCATTAACCCACTTATCCTGACATGAGGCTAAACACAGGCTACCTGAAATATGTATTTACTTATAATTTCTCCAAACTCTTCCTCTCTAAGGCTCATTTCAGTTTTACTGAGCGAAGTTTATGTTGGTTACATGTTGTAGTCACTTGTCACTTTCTGGGAGCAGTAATTAGTATCTGCTCCCAGCATGAAGCTCAGAGGTTGCTGAGAGGTGTAGAAGATCAGTAGCTGATGCTGGGGGTGCAAATGGGGCTCCCCAGTCAGAGAAAACACTCTCCAAACAGTGTTAGGCAAGGAAAAAAACAGGGAGTTTTCAAGGGAAAATATTAATGGATGTTGAATACACTAAAGAGGGACGGTTGTCATGGTGGTAGAGTTAATTTAAGAAATAATCATAAATGGATTGAAACCTCTTATTTTCAATCTTCTATGCAGTTATGGTATCATGTGCTGTGCTCTGGGTTTTGCAAGCTTGTCTCGTTTAATCACTGCAACAGCTCTATAAAGTGGGCAAATTGCTTAACTTTCCAGAACTTCATTTTATAAATTTGCGACATGGAAATAATGATGACAACTAAGTTTATAAAGCCAGTTTAAAGTGGGAAAAACAGATTTGAAAACTAAGTCCAGACTTCCACTTTCAGTTAAGATAGAAACACCAAGACCTACTTACTCTCCAACCTGAAATTACCAAAAATATCAGGTAACATGTGAAACGATGATTTTCAAGTGATTGGTAGGGTGATCAACTAACCCAATTTAAAAAGATACATCAGTGGAGAAAGAATTTTTTTTCAACAAGTAATGCTAGTTATTGGATGTCGATATGGAATAAAAAAAAGTATCAATTGATTCCTTCCACCACATAGAAAAAATAACTAAAACCTTAAACTATAAAACATCTGGAAGAAAACATAGGAAAAGAGCTTTGTGACCTTACTGTAGTGAAAGTTTTTAGATATAGCATCAAACAAATTATCCAGAGAAAAATTACTTCATCAAAATTAAGAAAAAAAACTTTCACTTTGTAAGACACTGGTAAAAGAATGCAAAGACAAATAATAGACTAGAAAAAATATTCGCAAATCACATATCCGATGAAGAATTTGTATTCAGGATGTATAAGGAACTCTCAAAACTCAATAAGAAAACAAACAATCCAGTAAAAAAATTGGGTAAAAGGATTCAGTAGACACTTCCTCAGAGAAGTTATATACATGACAAATAAGCATATAAGGAATGATTAACATTACTACTCAGTGAGGTACCCCCCATCTATTAGAATTGCTAAAATTAAAAAGACTGATCATAGCAATTATTGGTGAGGGTATGGGAGAACTGGAACTCTCATACACTGCTGCCAGGAATGCCAGCTACTTCGGCACACAGTTTGACAGTTTCTTAAAAAGTTAAACGTATCCCAAATATGATCCAGCTACTCCATTCCTAGGTATATGCCCAAGAACAAAGAAAACATATCTATACAAGACTTAAAGTTTATAGCAGCTATGTTTGTAATAGCCAAAAACATTAAACAATTTGAATGTTCATCAGTAGGTGACTATATAAACAATCTGTTGTATACCTATACAATGGAATACTCCTCAGCAATAAAAATGACTTAACTGTTGATAGATGCAACTACAGGAACAAGTCTCAAATTAATCAGGATGAAGAAGCCAGACTGAAAAAGAATACATACTCTGTGATTTGATTTATAAACCTCTATAAAATGCAAACTAATCTACATGACAGGAGATCAGTGGCTGCCAGGGGAGAGGGATTTTGGAAAAGAACAGAAGGCTGGATTATAACAGGCACAGGAACACTTTTGAGGTGATGGATACGTTAATTGTCCTGATTGTGATGATGACTCCATGGGTGTCTGTATATGTCACATCACCAAATTGTACACATTAAATATGTGCAGTTTGTTGTATGTCAAGTAAACCTCAGTAAGGCTGTTAAGAAACAAAAAAAGCAAACGAGATGACATGTGTAGCCTTGAAACATAACACTTTGGAAGTGGCTCCCCAAAGCAGTTATGGTCTAACAGGCAGAAGGGAATGTGAGAAAATAGAAATAATGCCTGCAGCTACACATTCCAGGCAAAGCTGACAAAGTCAGGTTTTCCAGAGGGGATGTCACACCCCGAGGGAAAAGTCCGTGTGGGGAATACTGAGAACGTTATGTTGGGGGGCAGTGAGAGCATCCTTGGACCCATTTAAGCAGCAGGAAGGAGCAGGTTTGGGGAGCTGAATGCAGAAGCACACCACTGTGCCATATTTGCAGGAAGGATTCTCTTGGTGACACAGGGTGGAGAGACGCTGCATGGGTGCCATCCTACAGCAGTTCATCTCTATTGTCCTGGGAGAAGTACAAGCAGAGCCAACTTATACTTATGATGCTGGGCCATAGGAACCTCTTTGTGAGCCAAGGACATGTCCTGTTAACCCAGACCCTACTCTGGGTCCTAAATCATATAAAATTCCTAGCAATAGCAAATTCAGGGGGAACACAACTCATTCAGAGATGAGTAATATAAATTTATATAAGCACAGTAAGTATCAGCATAAATGTACCAAAAAAGAGAGAAAAAATGAGACAGAAACAGGAAAAACAAGTGAAAGATGAGAATTAGCTCACCAGAAAAATGCTACCACGGATCAGGTAAAAATGTTGACCAAGCCTATTTCCACGAATTAAAAAAATTCTGATAAAGCATACTCAATAAAACAAAAACTTAGCAGAAAGCTTTAAGGGCTCAGGAAAGATACAGTGAGACCATAAAGAGTATTTAAAACGAACTAAAAATTGAAATGAGAGAGAAATAGAAAATATTATAGAAAATACAGCCACATTGAAAGCTTCCCAAGAAAGAATAGGCATGGCTAAAATACTCTATAAACATGTAGGATTGAATTAAAAAGCAAGAAAAATTGAATGGAAATCCATAAAAATTAAAAAGGACAAAGAGAAGAAGTAGATAGAAGAAATAAGACTCTCTTAAGGATAGTACAAGATCAACAGAATATAAACAATATCTAAAGATATAATTCAACAATTTTTTCCAGAAACAAATAACTTTGAACTTGTATATTAAAAAGTTATACTGTGTGCAAAGAAAAATTGATGGACAGTGATCAAAACAGAGATCACATTCTAAAAAAATTACTGGCATTTAAAGATTAAAAATTTTTTGTGCAATTAGGCAAAAAGATCAAATTTCTTATAAGAAAAAAGAAAATCAGTCTGCTTCAGATTCCTCCACGCCCAGAGTCAGTGCTATTATTAGAAGACTAGCAATGCCTAAAAGTCCTCAAGGAAAGGAGTAGATCAAGAATTTTATTCCTGGCCTCTGTGTCATTCCACTTATAAAGACAGTGGATATCTCTAAGTACAAAAGAACTCCAGGAATATAATTCCAATGAGTCTAGAATGAAACTTTCTAGAAGATTCTAAAATGTAAACTTCAACTGATAAAGAGATGAATGAAGACAAAGCTTAGTTTGATTATGAGAAAGGAGACTGAAATAAAGGTGGGGGTTATAGTTACAGAATAGAATGTAAGTAATTTATAACCCTTGAAAAAATGAAAACAATAGAATAAAGTTGGGATAAGAAGGAGAGGAAAAATGGGAGGTAGTATAGAAAGCTGCATAGTTGGACACTAAAAGCTTTTAAAGCTGGAAAATCAGGTAATGGAGCTATAAGTAGGCATAAAGATTTAACGGAAATCACTACAACAAACCTTATAATCTGCTAACATCAGGTGGTGGATGAGGAAGCAGAGCAGCTGGGAGGAAGTGGAAAAAACAACAATAATTTCATTATCGCTCAGAGTAGGGAGTTTTATCCAGGATTTGGCTAAAAACCAGAAGAGTAAAGTGGAAGAATATAGGTAGTCTAGAAATACACTCGCAAATGTGAAAACTTAGACATATGCAAGAATTTTTATTGCAACATCCTTGTAAAAGTAAAAGATTGGAAATAACCTAAATATCTATCAATTGGAACTGCACAACTGTACGATGAATTCGTTGGAAAGACTGAGCAGCTTTCTGTGTACTCATATGGAACAATCTCTAAGACGATTATTAAGTAACAGGAGCAAGGGAAAGAGTAGTGTGTATGGATTGCTACCAATTTGATAAGAAAAACAGGAGCAGTACATATACATACACACACGCACACATATATATACATACAGTCATGCATGACATAATGATGTTTAGCTCAATGACAGACCATATATATGATGGTGGTCCCATAAGATTATAGTGGAGCTGCCCTATACAAGTGTTCCATTTTTTATTTTTTACACCATATTTATACTGTACCTTTTCTATGTTTAGATATGTTTAGATACACAAATACTTTCCCTTGTGTTACAATTGCCTACAGTATTCAGTACAGTGACATACCATATAGGTTTATAGCGTAGGAGCAATAGGCCATGCCATATAGCCCAGGTGTGTGGTAGGCTATCCCATCTAGGTTTGTGTAAATTCACTCTATGATGTTTGCACAACAACAAAATCACTGAAAGATGCATTTCTCTTTTAGTTATTTTAAAGTATACCATAACTTATTGTTGACTACAGTCACTTTGTTGTGCTATCAAATATTGTTCATTCTAACTATATTTTTGCACTCATTAATGATCCCCACTTTATCTCCTCCTCCCCGCTACCCTTCTCAACCTCTGGTAGCTGTCATTCTACTCTCTGTCTCCACGAGATCAGTTGTTTTAATATTTAGCTCCCACATAGGGAGAACATACGAGATGTCTTTCTGTGCTTGACTTATTTCACTTGACATAATGTTCTCCAGTTCATCCATGTTTAGAATGTATCCTCATCATTAAGTTATGCATGACTGTACATATCATACAAAATATACATGGAGAAAATAACCAACAAAAATGTGGTTATAACTTAAGTGTCTATGAGGAAGGACACTGTAAGTAGGTTTCAGGAGTAGGACAAAAATTATTTACTGAATATTTTTTCACGTCTTTTGAATTCTGCACCATCAGCACATGTATTAATTTTTACAATAATAATTACTTTTTAAATTTGTTTTTTAGTGTGATGAAATTCACATAACACAAAATTAATGATTTTAAAGTGCACAATTCAGTTAGTAGATTCACGTGTTATGTAATCATTAACTCTACCTAGTTCCAAAACATTTTATCATCCCCAAAGGACACCCTGTACCCATCAAGCAGTCACTCCCAATTAATACTTAGTTTGTAAAGGAAAAAACAAATCCAAAACCCTGACCATGGCTTGTAAAGCCATCTGCAGTCTGCACTTTCCTTGGAATCTTTGCAGACTCAATTGCAGCTGCCTTCCTGCTTCCTATGTTGAGTCACAATGGTCTTTCTGTGCTCCTTGAATTTGCCAATCCTTCTCCCTTCATTATCTCAGCACATGCTGCTCTCTCTGCCTGTAACACCATGTTCCAACTCTTCACCTGTAAAGCTCCTAGTCCATCCTGAGGTTTCCCTAAATGCCCTGGTTTGCCATCCAGGCTAAGAACTTCTCCCATAGCTACTGAGGTCGTGCAGCTTGTTAGTGGTGTAGTTGGGATTCAGACCTAGAAAAGCTGATCCTGAAGGCTATGTTACTAGTAACTTAGCTCTGCTGGCCACTCATTGGCACATCTGTTGTGTTCAATCCACACATGAGAGTAAATAATTAATTTTTTCACAAACACAAGCCTTTGTTCTCAAATACATGCACTCTGAGAACTGGGACAAATGATGTGCTTCCTGAATCAAGGCTTCAGGGACTAGCGTAAAACAAGGCACCTCGTGGAGGGTCTGACTTTGTGTATAAATGGATATGTGGAGTAAATGGAAACCAACCAGCCAGTCCTACAGTGACAGAAGGAAAGAAGGTAGTACTAACTATAGTTCCTGGTCCTGAGCTCTAGACCATTTTCTGCCTCTAATGAATTATGTGTGAAATTGAAGAGGTTTTAAGAGAAGCTTGGAACAGCCATGAAGGGTTTTTAATGCATGTCCTGTATTTTAGTGCATGAGAAAGCAAACCACCAAAAATTGCAGAAAAGAAGTCAAACTTGTACTGTCTGATGGGTGGTTCCTTTGAGATTAAGGTAATGAGCAAACTGTTTTGGATCTTAGACATCTGAATTGCAACCCAGGTCTCCATGAAGTCTTTAATGGGGAAGAGGTTCTGGTTTCATCAGCAGGCAAACCATTTTCTTCATTGTGTACCTAATCTCATACATAAGTGATGACATAGATTTTGAACCTTTTTGAAAAGTAGATACCACAGCTATATTTCCTATAAAACTGGCTGCCATGGTGCAATTAAAGGAGAAATAAATCTCACCATCTTGATGACAGCTTGTGTCACTGAAACCAGGGGATATAGATGCCTCTGAGAATATGGGATCTGTTTTTGACAGTGGGATTATCACACTATGTCAATTTCTATGTTTGTTTCCCCACAAAAAACACTTATTACAATCCATGCAGATATTAATTTTACCATCAAATGTCACTTAGGAAACATTAACAATTTAGAAACTTTTATATTTAAAATGGCTATTTCAACAAATTTATGAGATGCTATAACCATATAGCCTTTTCATTTTGAGTGTTTTGTATGATTTTTTCAGTCTCGATCTAGGGCATCAGAAAGAACAGGGGATACAACTAATAAGGCAGTATCTGGGATTTGGAAGCCAGAGAGTCAACAGCAGCATTGGAAATGGTTCACAAGAGCACTGTGACTTTCATCTTAAAGAGAGAATTTTCCTTTCTATAATAGTTTTAACTTTGACTTTATGTCTTTATGTCTTTTTAAAACTTAAATCAAAAATATTGTTGCAATAAAATTATCATTTGGCTAACATTCATTGGCAAGGGAAAAATGCATTTTTGATACAATGATGATGATGATGACAATGACTGATATTTACCAAATGCTCATCATGCACCAGACACTGTCCTAGGTGCTTTACTCATACTACCTAGTTTAATTCCCTTAACTACCTTATGTGATAAGTAATATCATTATCCCTGTTTTAAAGATGTGGAAACTGAGCCACCAAGTTAAGTAACTTGGTTAAGGTCACACAACTAATAAGACACATAACCATTGTAACCACTACATTTTACCATTTCTCCTTTATAGCTACCAATTACTGAGTACCTGCCTTTGGGCCCTATTAAAGTATTTTTTTTCATTTGACTCTCATATGTTATAGATAAGGCAACTGAAGTTTATAGAAATTAAACAAGTTGCCCATAGTCACCTTACTAGTATTACCTAATTTTCAACTTAGTAATAAAATCTAAATCTCAGTATATTAAAGAGTATTTAGTTTTAGTCACTTCTCTGGATATTAAATTTTTCTTGTTTTCTCCAATGACACTGCCTTTATAAATCATCTCATCTTACACAGTGCCTTGTGCAGTTAGAAGGGTCCTGAGAGAATTTTTTCCCATCTTTAGGATTAAATAAAGATACATATTTGGTACAAAAGAGACCTTTTCTTTATATTGGTTTATCTCCACAGTGAAAAAAAAAGTTCTGTCCTGAATCTAATTGCATGGACCTAATGTGTGGAGTGAATTTTATATATGCTGCATCTTCAAGTTATTCTTCCAGAATACCTTTATCCAATAAGAAGAGAAAAATAAATTTTGATGCTAGATTTTTATGTTAATGCCTTATCTTGATTACTATAGAATTAGAAGGTTTTCTTCCAGGAGAGATATCTATAGGAAAGATTTGATTGTATTTTCACGTGTACTTACAATAATAATAATGTGTTTGGCTCTCATTCTTTAGCACTTTATGTAAGTATTTTAATTAACCCTCATTGTAACCAGGACATAGACATTATATTCATTTTATTAAGGCACAGAAAATGAGAAGGAATTGGGAAGTCGTAAGGTCAGAAATATAATTGCCTAAAGTCATACAGTTACTAAGTGACAGAATCATTGACACTATAGACACTGAATTCTGGACATAGCAATTATATCAGAAAGATTAAAGTGATGTGGGAGGGGAAACTGAAAGGACATGCTTGAAGTGGAAGTAGTGGATGGAAGGTTAAGGGGTTTCTAGTTGTCATATCTTCATATGGTAAAATAAGAACATGATAAGATAAAAACAAGGTAGTGGTGTGTGTGAGTGTGTGTGTGTGTGTGTGTGTGTGTGTAAAAGGGAGAGGAGCAATGGGAATATTTCTGGGTTGGAAAGACAAATTCTGAGAGAGACTGAGCCATGGCAAAGAAAAGCTTTTGAAGATACAAAATGTTGTCATCATATGGAAAACCTATGAGATTTAAATCAAAATGTTGTTTTCCATAATGGAAAGCTATGAGAAGCTCAGCTACCTCACTTACCAGCTGTGTACTTGGATTGGACAAGTTGTCTAAGAGGGATAATAATACTGTCCTCCTACAAGTGCCGCTGTGAGATGTTGATGAGGAAATGTGGATAAGATCCTCAGATAGCTTTGCTAAATCTCTTACAATGTTCTGTGTTCTAAGTAAAAAAGAAAGTTGGAGGCAGTTGTCAAATGTTGTCAAATACTTAAATGCACTAATGTGGGAGAGGAATTAAATATATATTTTTTAAGTCCTAGTGAATTGAAACAGATTTTGACTTAATGCCAAGCCTAGTTTCAATGAAGAATGACCAGAAGGGTATAATTTTCCTGAAGAAGTTATGAGTTTTCTGTCAGTGGAAAGATTTAAAGGCATTATGGTAACTTTAGCATAAGGGCGATTCAAGCATTAGATCAGTATTAGTTTAGGTAAATTGTAAGGTTCCTTATAATCCCTAGGGTCTACGATAATGGCAAAAGTTTAAACTAAGAGAAAACAAACTTCTCCATTGATTTCTCTATCCCTAGGCCAAGGGCCCCTCTTTAAGACAGATTTGGGACAAATAAAAGAGAATTTAATTTTATGTAATAAGTGCCCAAGAAACTATGTCTTACCATAAATATTTTTGAAATTCATATGGGGTAACTCACTTACAAAACTTGTCACCTTAAGAGATGGTAAAAGTGAAAAATATGTATCAG
This sequence comes from Daubentonia madagascariensis, assembly GCA_023783475.1. Taxonomy (NCBI): domain Eukaryota; kingdom Metazoa; phylum Chordata; class Mammalia; order Primates; family Daubentoniidae; genus Daubentonia; species Daubentonia madagascariensis. The sequence goes on along the minus strand of JAKFHU010002573.1, from coordinate 16,707,632 downwards.
TTAAATACAGGCTTTAACAAAAGCTTAAAAGATGTTATATTGCAATTGCATGCTTATTTGTATGATTTCCTTTCTAGGGCAGGGATTGCGAACTCTTTAAAGAACCAGAGAGTAAATATTTTAGGCTTTTGGGGCCACATGGCCTCTATATCAATGACTCAGCTCTGCTGTTGTAGCTCCAAGACAGCCATAAACAATATTCAAATAAATGGGCATGACTGTATTCCAATAAAACTTTAAGGTAGTGGGCCAGGTTTGGCCCACAGGCCATAGTTTATCAATCTTTTTCCTAGAATGTGAGCTCCACAAGGGCATTGTATCTGTTGAGTATCTCAGTTGCAAGCAACAGTAATTGCTTCTGTATAATTTGAGAAGAAAATAAATTTATTAAAGAATATTGTCAGTTAGCAGAATCTCTAGGAGGCTAGACCAGGATTGAATGTCACAAGGCCAAGTAAAATGACTCAAATTATGCCACAAAACAGATCCTGTGAAGACACTTCTGCTCCAAGGTACTTAAAGGTGCTACTAGAACTGTGGACATCACTGCCTCTAGATACTAGGTGTAGCTATTTCTGTTATTGTTCCTGTCAGCTTTGCCAGAATATAATCTGCAATAGTCCTGCTTTTTTTTTTCTCACCAACTTTGGAATCCAAGTTCAGTGTGGTCCCTGTAATTGGCAGTCTAGGTCAAATATCTGCATCCTACTTATAATGAAGCCTGGGGATGTAATTATCCAGTACTTTTACTCTACATGGCTGATACATAAAGGATAATTCCCCAACACAGAAAAGAGGTTCAGTAGCTGGGCAGTAAAAAAGGGTGACAAATATCCACTATAAGAAGGACTGAGTTTTCTGCACATATGTCTCTGTAGTGCCTAGATTTTTGCCCACTGTATAACATATTTTCAGGAAAACTATATCTAATAAACAATAAATAGGAGAAGGCTTACTAAGAGAGGCTTAACACTTAATGGTGACACCAGGAGTGATTATTCTTTTCCCACAGTATATGCCTAAGCTCTTACAGAAAGTGATGTATAGTACAAAGGTAATGTCCTCATTCTCATGAGAAGGCAATGGCCAACCTGATATTCACTCATCCATTAATTGACTATTTTTGAATACTCCTCTGTGTCAGGCAACGTGATAGGTACAGAAGACAAAATAATGAGCACAAATAGAAGTGGGGCCTTCCATGGTGGAGTTTCTCATCTAGCAGGGGAGAAAGGCATTAATAAAAAAGAAGGTAATGTAAAATTGCAGGTTACTTAGGTGCTACAAAGGGAGGTACATGGTGCTATCAGTGTGAATAAAGGGACATGAGATCTGGGCAGGATTTCAGAAAAAAAATTTCCTGAGAAAGTAATAGCTGAGTTGAGATCTGAAGAATGAATAGAAAATAGCTACTTAAAAGAAGTGGTGGAATTAGTTAAACAAAAACCTACAAGGCAAAGGAAAAGCATATGAAAATGCTCTGGGGAAGCGGTAGCAATAAAGAGCATTTCTATAGACACTTGTGTGTTTCTAGAGCATCTTTAGAAGTGCTGTTCTGCTGACACAATCACAGTGTGAAAAATGGATTGTAGGGTGTAAGAATGGATTTTGGAATGAGAGTCCCAGGAGAGGAAAAACAGAAAGGGGAAGAAAGAATGTTTTAAGAAATTATGGCTGAATTGTCCCAAATTTGATAAAAGACACAAATCTACATGTACAAAAATCTCAATGAACACCAAGAAGGATAAACTCAAAGAGATCCACACCAAGATACATGATTCATTTTTAATACAACTAAAGAAAACCAGACAAAGGGAGAATCTTGAAAGCAGCAATAGAAAAATGACTCATAACATACAAGGGATGTGTGATAAGGTTAACAGCTGATTTCTCATCAGAAACCATGGAGGCCAGAAGGCAGTGGTATGACATATATAAAGTGCCGAAAGAAAAATATTATCAGCTAAGAATTCTATATCTGGCAAAACTATCTTTCAAAAATTAAGAAGAAACCAAGATATCCCTAGATAAGCAAAAGCTGAAGGAATTTATTGCTGGTAGATGTGCTTTAGAGGGAGTCATTAAGGCGAAATGAAAGGACACTAGACAGTAACTCAAAGCCATACAAAGAAATAGGAACCCTGGTAAAAGTAACCCCAAAATAGGTTAATGCAAAAGCCAGTATTATTGTGTTTTTGGTTTGGAGCTTCTCTTTTCTTCTATATGATTTAAAAGAAAAATGAATAAAATAATAATTGTAAACATATCTTAATGGGCAAACAATGTATAAAAACGTAATACGTGGTGGCAACAACATGAAAGGTGAGGGACAGTGCTGTGCAGAAGGAAAATTTTTGTATACTTTTGATGCTAATAAATATTAATTCAGAATAGATTGTTAATAAGTTTAAGAATTTAATGGTAATACCCAGGATAACTGCTAAGAAAATAACTAATCCATGTATACAAGACAAAATGAGAAAGGCATCAAAATGATACACTACAAGAAAACAGGTAAACACAAAAGAAGGTAGTAATGGAGATTTGTGCAACAAAATATAGGACATATGGAAAACAAGTACCAAAATGGAATAATTAAGACCCTATTAGTAATTGCTTTAAATGCAGATGGATTAAACTCTCCAATTAAAAGGTGATCGGCAGAATGGATCAATAATGATCCAACTCTATGCTATCTACAATAGACTCTTTAGATCCAAAGGCACAAGTAGGTTGAAAGTAAAATAAAGTTATTACATGCAAAGAGTAACCAAAGAGAGTTAGAGTGGTTATCATAATATCAGACAAAATAGATGTTAAGTCAAAAATTATAACAAGACACAAGGAAGGACATTGTGTTTTGATAAAAGCATCAATCCTTCATGAAGATGTAATAATCATAAATATATAAACAAGCTAACAAAGGAGACAAAAATGTAAAACAAAACTTGATAGAATTGAAAGAATAGACATTTCTACAATAATTTTTGAAGACTATATTACCATCATTCAATAATAGACATGACAACTACACAAAATGTAAATAAAGAAATAGAGGACTTGAACAACACTATAAACCAATATGCCTAACAGACATACACAGAACACTCCACCCCAAAACAACAGAATACACATTATTCTTAAGTGCACATGGAACATTCTCCAGGATATGTTAGGCCACAGATAAGTCTCAATAAATGTAAAAAGATTGAAATCATTAAAAATATTTCCTCTGACCACAATGAATGAATCTGGAAATCAATAACAGAAAGAAAAGTAGAAAAATTTATGTGTTAGTCCATTTTGCATTGCTGTAAATGAATATCTGAGGTTGGATAATTTATAAAGAAAAGACGTTTATTTGGCTCATGATTCTGCAGGCTATACAAGAAACATGGTGCCAACATCTGCTTCTGATGAGGGTCTTAGGAAGCCTCTGCTCATGACAGAAGGCAAAGAGGGAGCAGGTGTGTCACGTGGTGAGAAAGCAAGTAAAAGTGAGAATAGGAGGTGCCAGGCTCCTTTAAACAACCAGCTCTCACATGAACTAATAGAGTGAAAACTCACTCAGTACCTCACAAAAGGCATTAAACCACTCATCAGGGATCATGACCCAAACACCTCTCACTTGGCCCCATCTTTAACCTTGGAGATCAAATTTCAACATGAGATTGGAGGGGACATATATCCAAACCATATTGAATCGTAAGTATGTGAAAATTAAGTATATCACTCTTAAACAATCAATGGGTTGAAAAATAAAATCACAAGGGATATTAGAAAATACATTGAGACAAATGAAAACAAAAGCATAACATACCAAAACCTATGGAATACGGTAAAAGCAGTGATTAATGGGATGTTTATAGCTGTAGATACCTACATTAAAAGAGAAAAAAAAAATCTCAAATCAATAAACTAATTTTACACTTTAAGAAACTATAAAATGAAGAACAAACTAAATCCAAAGCCAGTAGAAAGGAAGAAATAATAAAGATCAAAGATATAAAAAATAGAGAACAGAAAAAGGAGAAAATATTCACAAAACTCAAGATTGGTCTTTTGAAAAGATTAACAAAATTGATGAAGCTTTGGTTAGACAAATTAGGAAAAAAGGAAAGATGCATGTAACTAAAATTAGATATAAAAATGGTAACATTACTACCTACCTTTGAAAAATGAAAAAGATTATAAAAGAATACCATGAACAATTGTGCACTAACAAATTAGATATCCTAGGTGAAATGGACAAATTTCTAAAAACACACGAACTACCAAAAGAGACTCAAGAAAAAATAGAAAATATGAACAGGCCAATAACAAGTAAAGAGAATGGATCAGTAATCAAAAATCTCCCAACAAAGAAAGTCCCGGGACCAGATGGCTTTGCTGGTGAATTTTGCCAATCATTTAAAGAATTAACACCAATAATTCTCAAAATCTTCCAAAAATTAGAAGAGGGAACACTTCCTAACTCATTCTATGAGGACAGCACTACACTGATACCAAAGCCAGATAAAGACATCACAAAAAAAAAAAAAGGGAAAGAAAATTACAGGCCAATATCCCTTATGAATACAGATAAATATTATTGAACTGAATCCAACAGTATATTGAAAGGATCACACACTATGACCAAGTGGGATTTATCTGAGGAATGCTAGGGTGTTTCAAAGTAGGAAAATCAATCAATATAATACTGTACAGTAGTAGATAAGGTTAAAAGTGACATGATTATCTTTATTGATGCAGGGAAAGCACTTGGCAAAATCCATGCCCTTTACAAAAAAACCAAAAAAACAAAAAACTTGAAAACTATACTTAACAAACTAGGAATAGAAGGGAAGTTCCCCAACATGATAAAGTATATTTAGGAGAAGCTCATAGCTAACATTATACTCAATCATGAAAGACAGAAAGTCTACTTTAAGATCAAAAGAGGAAAAAGATGCCCACTTTTATCACTTCTATTCAACACTGTACTGAAAGATTTAGTCAGAGCAATTAGACAAGTAAAAAATAAATAAAAAGGGCATCCAAATTAGAAAGGAAGAAGTAAAACTATTCCTCTTTGCAGATGACATGATCTTATATATGGATAACTTTAATCTACAAAACCCACAATCTACAAACCTAAATCTACAAAACAATAGCTACTAGAGCTAATAAACAAAATCAGTAAAGTTGCAAAATACAAAATAAACACAAAAATCAAGTTATATTTCCTTACACTAGCAATAAAATATCTAAAAAATAAATAAATAAAAAACAATTCTGGATAAAATAGTATCCAAAAGGAAAAACATGTGGGAATAAATTTAACCAAAGAAGTAAAAGACTTGTGCACTAAAAATTATAAAATATTCTTGAAATTAATTAAAGAAGATCTAAATAAGTGAAAAGACATCCTATGATCGTGGAATAGAAGACTCACTATTAAGATGGAAATACCACCCAAAGCAATCTACATATTCAATAATATCCTTATTTAAATTCCACAAGCTTTTTTTCAGAAATGGAAAAGTTGATCCTCAAATTTGTATGGAATTGCAAGGGGCTCCAAATAGGCAGAACAATATTCAAAAGAATAACAAAGTTGGAGGGTTCAAACCTCCCAATTTCCAAGCCTACTACAAAGCTACAATGATCAAAGAGTGTGGTATTGGCATAAAAATAGGCATATAGACCAATGGATTAGCATTCAGAGTCCAGAAATAAATCCATATATCTATGGCTGGTTGATTTTCATGATGCATACCAAGACCGTTCAATGAGAAAAGAATAATCTCTTCAACAAGTGGCACTGAAAAACTGGATATCCTCATAATACAAAAAATGAAGCTGGACCCCTACCTCACACCACATATTAAAATTAACTCAAAATGGATTATTGACCTAAATGTAAGACAAAAATGTATAAAACTCTTAGAAGAATACATAGAGCCAAATCTGCATGATCTTTAATTTGGCAATGGATTCAGAAACACGAGCAACAAAAGATAAATAGTTCAATTAGATTTCATTTTAAAAAAACCTTAGGTGCATTAAAGGACATTATCAAGAAAGTGAAAAGACAACCTACAGAAAGGGAGAAAATATGAAAATATTTGCAAATCATGTGTGATAGGGGTCTAGTGTCCAGAATATATAAAGAACTCTTACAAGTCAATAACAAAAAATAAGCTACCCAATTAAAAAATTTAAACTACCCAATTAAAAAATGGGTGAAGGACTTGAATGAATATCTCTCCAAAGAAGATATACAGATGGCCGATATACACATGAAAAGATGTTCAATGTCAATAGTTAAATGCAAATCAAAATCACAATGAGATACCACTTCCCACAGACTAGGATGGCTACAGTAATTTATAAAATAAGACAAAATCCAGAATATAACAAGTGTTAGCAAGATATGGAGAAATTAAAATCCTCATCCATTGTTGGTAGGAATATAAAATATTGCACTGGCTGTCAAAAACAGTTTGGCGGTTCCTCAGAAAGCTAAACATAGAATTACCATATGATACAGTAATTTCACTCCTATGTATATAGCCGAAAGAATCAAAAACAGATACTCCAACAAATTCATTTACAAGAATGTTCACTAAAGTACTATTCACAATAGCCAAAGAGTAGAGTCCTTGTAACCCAAATGTCTGTCAACAGAGAAATGGATAAACAAATTGTGGTATATGCATACCGTGGGACATTCTTCACCATAAAAAGGAGTAAAGTATTTATGCATGTATAATGTATATGAACCCTGAAAACATTATACTAAATGAAGGAAGCCAGATACAAAAATTGTCTTGTACGATTCCACTTCTATGCAATATCCAGAATAGGTCAATCCATAGAGACAGAAAACAGATGTGTGTTTGCCTGTGTCTGGAGGGAAGAGGAAATGGGGACTGACTACTTAATGGGATGGGGTCTCTTTTGGGGTGATGAAAATGTTTTGGAACATGATATAGGTAGTGGTTACATTGTATCACGCATGTTCTAAATGCCACCGATTTTACATTCTAAAATGGCTAATTTTATGTTGGATGAATTTCACCTCTATAAAAAGCAAAACAAACAAACAGAGAGGATGTGGGAACTGACTAGAAGGTGGTTGGACTAGTTCGGTAGGAGATGAGATGAACAGAAGCACACTGTGGACGACGAGCTGAAGCTGGGGTCATGTCAGAGCAAGAGGGGAGGGAGGAGGGCAGACGCTGACAGACACTGGCTTTGATTTGGTTCACAGCCAACTTAATGCTGCAAAGGGGCTTTAATGGGAATTCAGCCAGATCAGACTTTCCCACAGACTCATTATCTGACCCTGTTTAAAATGGACTTGCAGACCCATAAAACCAATTCTGGTTAGGGATATTTATTTCTATCCAATAAAATTTGAAGCTTTCATTTGATCCATTAAAATTCTTAATATCACCTTTTTATTTCTCTCTTTAAAAAGCCATTTTTTTCATGTTCTCAGCATAATAATTACCTACTTGACAAATGTATTCCTAATTACACAATTACTTTATTATATAGTATCAGCTTAAGAATACCTGAAGTCTGAGATCTGTCTGGGAAAAAAATTATTTAATGTATAATGTAATTTCTTCTTGAATAATTATTTAGGGGCTGGGGAAAAAATGAGTTGGGCTGAAAAGCTCTAGTGTGTATAATTTTCCTGACAGAATTTCCAGGCAGAATTGATCAGACGTTAGGAAATAAGGCAGGGTTGATTACAGTCCGTGGCTGGGTCCTTGTTTGCTGTGACATGTGAATGTGCTTCTATGTGTGTGGACATGTTCACATGTGTGCATGAATGTGCACATGTGTGTGCATGGGCATGAGTGTATGTGTGCTTAATGCAGTGAGAGAAAGTGTCTTTGCCATGAAGTGACCTCGTTTTGAGTGTAAGAGGTGAGAAGTGTCTCTCTGTGGCATGAAGGGGACCCCACCCCAGCCTTTGAAATATTTCTCTCCACATCTTTCATAGCAGTGGCTGGAATCCCTGTATGTTAAAGGGAGTCAGGTAGGATACCTTGATCAGCTATTAAAAACTCAATCAGAGTATATGATCAGATCTCTCATATTCTCCAGCAGCTGAGGATAAATTATAGGGGCAATGGGACTTCTGATGGAAGGTATTTTAAAACCAATAATTGGGGGTCTGAGACACTTCTGGGTACCTTGATGGACAAATTAGAAGTCTGATGTTTGGGGGAATGGTGGTCAAAGACCAAATTTTTCTTATTTGATAGATTTAAAGAGGTGATTCTTGACTTTTAGTGATTTCTGCTTATGTGGAAAGTCGTCTCTCAGTCTTTTCTTGGCTTCTTCAACTGCTCCAGAAATTGGTTTTCTCCTGGCTTAAACATGTGGCCAAACCCCGAACAATTTTCCCTATTAGGAGCCCATTTAACATCCTTTGGAGGATTTTAAACAACTCTCAGGTCCTGATAATCCCCCTGGGGACACCGAGCTCTTCAGTAGAAACGCCACTATTTCCCTCCGATGACTTAGGTTACACTGAAGGGCCTGGGGTAGACACTTTTCTCTCAACTACTCCATTGATATTTGTCCCCTAAATTCATTCTCTCTCTCTCCCTCTCTCAGCTACTTTACAAGAGAAAGTAAACACACTAAAATCTCATCTGTTTTTCTCTTGCCTTGCCTTTCTCCTTCTTCTTTTTCAAGGAAAATGTTAATATCACTCCTGGTGGAGAGTCTCCTCGACCTCCCCCCGCCCAGCATCCCATGCCCCAGACTACACTAGGCACTGTCCTCTGTGCTCTCACAGCACCCTGTCCTCCCTGCAGCATGATTCTTACTCTGTACTTGTATTGTCACCTGCTTGAGTGACATAAATGTCATCTGGATGCCTTTGTGTTCCTTGAGATATTGGTAAAATTGAATTAAACCTCTTAATTCTATGGCCTGAGGACAACCAATTCCTCCACAGAGAATCAGCTAATATCAGCTAATGTACACAGGGCATTTTGAGGTGAAGAGAGAAGGGTAGGGGAAGATGATCTTTTTTTGAAGTCCTGACTTTAGAGCAGGGGAGGAAGATGGGGACCAACTATTAATATCTTGCAGTACATGGACCCAACTTGAAACTCACCCCAGGGCTCAGTTTCAACAAGTCATCAGTGGAAACAACACTCACTCACCACAAGTCCCCATGAGTGTACTATGTCGCCAGAGTGGGGGAGAGTGGTTCATTGAACGGGTCCCATCACAGCAGCTTCTGCCTTCTCCAGATGCTTTTCACCTTCTCAACTCCTGCCTCTCAGCCTGCCTAGGAAATCCCAGTTATCTTCCCATTGTGCAGAGCAGTGTTCTCCCTCTGAATCTGTGGCACCAGTCACCACTGGGGCATCTCTTTACAATTGCTCATTTCTTACTGAGTATAGACTATGTGAGAGCAGGGTATGTGTCTCTCTCCTTCAGCTCTTTATGCCCAGCACAGTGCTTGACATAGAGGACTGGAAAGAATTTGAATGAAGTGATGCATAAATGAGTCAATGACTGAATGGAGAGACACTATCCACTTGTGGAAATAATTGGAGTCTGTGGCATTTTTAGACTCATGGTCAATAAATGAACTAGCAAGTTTAACTTTGAGTAACAACCTTGTGCTTGGCACAGTGGGAAACACCCTGGGGGGTTCACAAAAATCTCATGATGTCATTATCCTCATAAGTGGACAATGGAGAAGACAAAAGGATTGTACCTGAGACGATTAGCTGATGGATAAGTGCTAAGCCAGGTGGAACTGAAAATGGCCTCCAGAGAAGGGAGAAGCAGGAGGGCCAGCAGCTCTGGGAGGATTTTACGCATGAGGGCCTTGCAGGAGGGCTAGGACTTTGGATTGATGGACAGGAGGTGAGATAACCTGTCCTATCTGGGCAGTGAGGCAGAGGTGAGCAGGTGTGCATATGGGACAGTAAATGGCCATCAGCCAGGACACAGGCACACATGTGTGATGCTGGTGACATCCAGGAAGAGGAATTTGGGCCTATATCTGTAAGTAACGAGAAACCACAGTAGATTCCTGAGCATCTTTTACCTTCCACACGTCCGTGTAAACCATTTACACCTCCTAAACTCTTGTCTGAGATTTACAGGTGACAGAACTGAGGCTCAGAGAACCTGAGCAGAGTCCCCAGTTCACACTGTGAGCAGGTGCCAGAGCTTGGATTCATCCTCCATTTCCTCACTCTGCACGTAATGCACCTCCCATTTTGTGACTCTACTTGTTGAGGAGAGATTAATTTTGATAACAGGATAGGGAGAGGCCAAATTCTAAAGAGAAGGGTCATTGGGCTCCAAGGGGTCACTCTTTTCTGGAGGGTGGGAGACAGTGGAGCAGTTAGCAACTCGCAGTTGGTAAAGATTCCGCAAAGCAAATGCTGAGAATTACCTGGGCTCTCACATGCATCTGAAGCCCCCAGGCAGGCAAGGTGCCTGAGGCAGGGAGCAGTCTGCAGGGCCTTCAGAATTTTCACAGCATCTTCCTCTTCTGGGTGGCAAATTGTGTCCCAGAGACATCCCGGTAGGGGCAGCCAAGGTGGAATGTAAGTCAGTGCCACCTTGGCACTCTCGTTGGCCACTAAAAACTTTCTTGTCCACTTGGGATTTCTTGATTTCCTGCTGGGCCTCTAACTAGCCTATGAGCCTCGGAGTGCTGACTTGAAGGCAGGGAGGGGGAGGTGAGTTAAGTTTTATTTTCTACATTTAGGAGATGAAGAACACAAGACTTAGAGAGCTGAGCTAAGGCATATAAGCTACACAAGCTGCTCATGAGGTCACACAACTCCCATAAGGTAAAACTGGGATTAAAACCCTATGTTTTTCAAGTTCTTTCTACTGTGCCATGCTCAGTTAAATGAAACCTCAATTAACTATTAATAGAATATTTAGGGACTGGTGTCATGAAAAGGGTTTTTAATTTGGAGGCAGGAAATGTAGGTTCATTGAAAATATCCCAATAATTTGAGCACATATTCTGAGCTCTCCTAAGCTTGATATTCCATAATTATTATGAGTCTGACTTTCAAATCACTGTACCTTTCTTTAGACTGAAGGCTCACATAGCAAAAATACTCCTGAACTGGGTGCTTCCACCAAATGAGCTCTGGTTAAAAAAGACCCCATGCTTTGTTTTTCAAATTTTGCCCTTTATTCAGGGGGGTACTAAAACCTGTGTGTGTGTGTGTGTGTGTGTGTGTGTGTATAAGGCGGGGGAGAGAGATAGAGAGATCTTTCCACATGTGAGAGACACCATGTTCCAAAGTTCTAGGAGTACAGAGGTGCCAAAGGAGGCAGAAACCCACCCTGGATGACAAAACTCAAACTGGACAGTCTTGACTTCCCTAGTGGAGTTTAAATCATTCAGTGGGTCCCTGAATCTCTTGCCACTTTTCTGTGGAAGAGAAACTGTGCTCAGTGCTGATGTGGCATAGGCAGAATGGGGTGTGGATGGGGCATCAAGGTGCCCGAGTTCTAGTCCTAGTTCTTGCACTAACTCTGTGTGTGAACTTGAGTGACTGATTTCATCACTGGGCCTTCTTAATTCATATGTAAAAAGGAGCAATTTAGTGCAGATGATATATTATATCACCTAATTAAAAACAAGTACACAAACAAATGGTGGTCATCCTGAGGTGGGGAATTGGGGTGACAGAAGGGAACACAGAACTACTTCTACAGTTCTGGAAATGTTCTGTGTTTTGATCTGTGTGCTGGTTACAGGGGTCATCTAATCATCCATACAATTTTATTAGTGTACTTTTCTGAGAGTATTTTATTCTTCCAGAATACTTCACGATAAAAACATGCAAACCAAAAATATTCTAGTCACCTCATATCATTATTTAGAAAAAAGGCTAAGAATAACCATATTGAAAATCAAGATGAAAAATGATTTAAAACCTCCTAAGAGTTCTCATCTCATTTGGGGATTGCAGTTTTCAAAGGAAATCAGAGGTGAATAGTCACATAAGATGCAAAGGAAATTTCAGTAGTAATAGCACAATGATTCAGGATGGACTACTCTGGACAGCAAGTTCTTATGATAAAAATGATCATCTATCACAAGTTTCCACTGAATATGACCTTGCAACTACACAGTCTGATTTACTGTAATAACTGCATTCTGAAGCATTACATATTTAATCAATTTCATGGAAGAGGCGGCAAGTTGAAATTGATGTTGAAACTCAGCACTTATGTTGTTATCCTGGGATGCTATGATCCCACAATACAGCATAATAGAATGTTAATGTACTCAGGATGCAAGGAGACCAGGAGCATATGAATAGGATCGCAATCAGTCCTGCTAACATAGATCACATTTCGATAAAGGCATCTCTTTCTTTGACATTAAAGGTAATTTTCAGTTATGGTGAGAATTTGTGTTTAAAATAAAAAGGATCTAACAGTTTAGGGTTACAACAAAAAATATTTATACCTGGAACACTGAACAGCCACGGTGGCTTGTGGTCATGAAGCTACAGTGGAGGACTGGCATATCACAGTGGGTTGGTGTCTCTGCCTTTGAACAGACACCAGCATATCTCAGAAGCCTTGAGACACAGCCTCTTGGCAAGCTTTGCAGCAATGAGTGTTCTCTCTTGAAGTCAGTGCCCAGAAGGCCATAAATTGGTATTGCAAAACTGAAGTGTTACAAAATGAAGATTTGTGGGAGTATAAATTGGTACAGTCCATTTGGAGAGTTATTGAGTGATCCCTAGTATAACTGAGAATGTTTATTTTCTATGACCCTGCAACTCCCACTAGTAGTGATTTACCCTATAAAAATCCACTCACTTGTGCACTCAGAGACATAGGAAGAATGTTCATAACAGCTTTGTGTGTAATAGCAAAAAACTGGAAAAACACCCAACTTCCATCCATGTGTGAAGGATAAATAATTATGGTATTTCCACATAATGAAATACAATTCCGCAGTAGAAATAATTGAACTAGAATTATGTGTATCAACAGGAACTAACCTCATGATATTCTTAATTATAAATGCAATTTTCAGAAGAATACAATATGATATTTTATAAGATTTACCAGCATGCACAAATAATATTGTAAAATACTTAGGGATTTATACATAATTATAATAGTAAAGGTATGAAGAGATGCATGAGAATGATAAACACTGTGTTCAGTATACTGGTTACCTCTGAGGAGTGATGGGGATGTGAACAGGTATCCGATATATGAGTCTTTGAATATGTTTTTCACAGTTATTTCTTGTATTAGTCATTATACTTTTTGGATGGCTAAAATAATTCATAAGAAAACTTTAAAAGTTAATCTAAAAATAAAATTTGGATTCATCTATTAATCTATGTATCTATCTTTTTCTTTCATTCAATAAATATTTACTGAGCTCCTGCTTCATGTATGTACTCTTCTAAGAGCTATAAGAGAAACAAGAGAAGTAAAAGGAACAGTCTGTATCCTCAAGGGATAATAGTTGAGTTGGGAAGACAAGACACAGGAGGGAAATTTAGGCAATACTATGATAAAAGAGGAATCTGAAAGGAAGACAGCTTGAAGCAATGGTACACAAAAAGCCTGATTACCAGAAATGTGGTAAAATATGAGGTATATCTTAGATATGAAAAAAAAAAAAAGCAATTCATGGGATATAAATCTACTCATTGGATTCCTGGTTCTTCTTTCCAGGATACAGTGGAATCTATTAACTTGACAAGTGCTACCACTCAGGCCTGGGTTGTTTCAAACACTTCTTACGATGGCTGAAATTCTGCGCAAGGGGTGATTTTTCTTCTATGTTGTTTGTGCTTCGTCAATGGAAGTGTCACAGCTCTCCTCATGGAGGTGTAACAATGTCAGGGCAATATTGATTAGTCAGTATAATACCTTTTGTCCATAGAGATCTTTGTGACTCTGTTTTACAAAAAAAAAATATATATATAAGAATATATTGGGTTAAACCAGAGGAGCTTCAGTCCCCTCACAGGTGAACCAGGGGCTCATTATAGGAGGACTCAGTTGTCCTTGTTGATAAACATTTGTGTGGGACTGGGTGAGGGATGTTATGGAAAAGGCTAGATCATCTGGAAGGTCTTTATCAGCTTTGGTATTTCCTGCTTCAGCTTCCAAAAGTAAGGGGACCTTGAGTCCATGGATGCCTCTGACCCTCTTCTAATTTGTATTTCTTTATTTACTGCACTAGATGGTCCATAAAGTTATTTCATTGATGGCTTATTTCCACATCTCCTAAAACTATCTCTTTTGAGATTTGAAGTTGACCTCATATTTCTGGTATTTCATAAATTAATGAACTAAGTTCACCTCTTTCAGACTTTCCATACTTTTTAAAACTCTTAAATTAGTTCCTCACTCAACCTTCATTTGTCTAAAATAAGCTATTAAATTTATGAAGCTATTGACTTTCTTCCATATTTTCCATATATTGTTTCATTTTAAAAATTTTATAATAGCCTCATAGAGCAAACAGGGCAGGTTCTACTGATGTGTGTTTTTGTTTGTGTGTGTGTGTGTGTGTGTGTGTGTATGGGAAGTATTAAGGGAATTAGATTATATACTATGTCACCTCAATTTTATCCTGTTATAAGATTATGGTAGAGTGATTGGAGGAGAATCCTCCAATTGGATCCAGAATCTTGGATAATCTGGATGAATTAAAGTTAAACAGGTTTTTGTTGTGCAGGACTTCTCAGAGCTTCTGGAAGTTAATGTAATAAGTCTCTGAGAGGGAATCGAGTTTACAGCATTTTCTCAACGTTGCTGTTCACAACCTTTAAAATTTTTTTTTGTTCTTATACAATTTCTCTTGAGATATAGCCCTAACTCAAAGTTATTATTTCACTTGAGCAAAAACAAAGGCATAGAGATGTTAGAGAGAGTTACCAAATTTATACTGGTCAGCACCCAAGTTAAGCAGGGGAAGAGGAGGGGAGGGTTTACTGAATAACATTTTTTCAAAGAGGTGTGGATAACATGCAGTGCATGTTTACAGTCTGCAATGCTAATGACAGAAATTGAGTTAAACAGGGAGCAATGTACCATATATATTATTTGAGTCATAATACCAAAGATGTCCCTCATCATTGAATGCACACAGAAAACCAGAAATAATTTATAACAACAATATTCCTTCTGCATTGAATATTTAGTTTGACATCCAGGACAACAAGAAAGGCTGCGTAACATTATAAACATCACTATCCACACACATATAAATGCTTAGTAATATACACATATGTGCTAATTCATATTTTTATAGGCTAAAAGCTTATTAAAGGAGAATGGAATTTAAAGATTATTATGTTTGACCCTTTCAAATTTTACAATGAGGAGACTGAAGCCCAAATGGATTAAACAGTAAGGTCACACAATTTGTGCTAGAGCTAAGAAGAGAACCTGTTTCTCCATATTCTCATAGCATGATGCTCCTAGCCCTATATGAGTGAGTGCTTGTTACAATAACATAATATTGAAGATGACTCATGTGGTACTACATTTTATTCTCATTTAAACCTTCATTTGCATTTGCAGGTTAAAGTGTGATTCTGAAATGAAAGAACTTGTCATTCTTGAGTGACCAGGTCTTCTGTTCACATAAGCCACAAAATGAGGACTGCTACTTACCCACGGTAGCAATGGGGAAGAATTATTTGTTGCATGTGGGATTTACTAGTCATGAATCCCTTTGATTAGAAATAGTTCATGTTTACTCATTTTCAAGAGGAGGGACAACTCTTCTTTCTTATGTATACACGCCATCTGTGCTGCAAAACATAAATAAGAGGAAATATAAGTGAAAGAAACACGAAGGTTGGCCATTATGTAATGGCCACTGCACATTACAAAGAGCTGTTGCTCTTCTGTTCTAAGGCAACCTTAGAACACATTGTTATAGCAGCTATGCTCTTGTAGGTTTCTCCATTTCTATAGATGAGTATGAGTAGCTACTTTTATCAGAATCCAAATTCGTCTGAATTTTTCACCGCTTGTCTAAGAAATTTTGTCTTTAGATGACAAAGCACAGTGTGGTTCCCTGAACCTCAAGCATCATATCTCCTTGAGATACTCCTCTTGTCTCTGTCCAAGCGTGATGAGCTCTGGGAGATCCTGACCCAGAAGCTGGCTGGGGGGCTTTGGGAGGAGTGGGGGCCCGATTGATTCAAGAATTAAAAGATAGACCAAGGCCTTAGGTTCTCATTGGAATATTCAGCTCTTGTCCCTATGCAGCCCTGTTGACTTCAGAGTTTGACCATGTGTGGTTGATAAGCCAAGATCATCTTCAAAACTTGGAGGTTTAAGGCAGATGCCTCTATGTATCCCAAACTGAATTGTGGCTCTCTTTGCCTTTTGCCTTGAAGAAAGTCAGGAAGAATGAGAAATATGGGGTAGGAAACATGGCCTGGATGAAAGTTTACTTTTATTTTAAAATATTTATTGCTAGCATATGATCATTAAGGTAATAGATATTAAGTACATGATATTTGCAAACTACAGAATAAAAGCACTCAGATAAAAATCAAAACCACCAAAATGCCACCAGAAAAATATTTAATACATGCTCTTGTAGATCTTTCTGGTTCTTTACATATGCACATATAAAACCAGATAATAATTTATAAAATAATATATAAATTTTCTAGTTAGCTGACTGACTTTCTAACAAGAAAAAAATTTATTTTGGTTTCATATTCTATATAGATATTTTCACTACATGCTATATTGGGCACTTTGTTCTGTGCTTTAAATATTTATATAAATAATTTTGAGAGTTGCTTAGAAGACCATAGTAAGACTATGCCATTGTTTATATAATCAATTTGTCAACATTTAGGGTGTTTGCTGAAAAAATATGAATAATGATTTAATGTTCATCTTAATGGAATAAACTCCAAGTACATCTCTGACAATGTCCTCAGATTCCAAAAGAGTTATTGCTAGGTCAAGTAATATTCACATTTTTAAGACAGTTGACACATATTAACAAATTGCTTTCCAGAAAGATTGTACCCACTATAACACTAATCAGAAATGTATTAGAGAACTCAGACATTATATTATCATTAGAAAAAAGTTGAAAAAAACATCAATTTTGATAAAACACATAAATAAATTTTAGTCTTTAAATGTATATAATATATTTATGGCATTGGGATTTGTTCATTTGTGATTTGTATGTACATATCTTTTGAATATATGTTGAATATACATCTGTTATAGTGTTCAATTTTTTCTTATTGATATGTAGGAACTATTTATGTTTGGAGGCTAGTATAACTACTTCCTTTCATGTCTTTCAAAAATTTTTCCAGTTTTTTTACTTTCTACTTTACTTAAAGATGATGCATCTTATTGTGTCGAGGGCTGACTTTCAATAGATCGCAGCGAGGGAGCTGCTCTGCTACGTACGAAACCCCGACCCAGAAGCAGGTCGTCTACGAATGGTTTAGCACCAGGTTCCCCACGAACGTGCGTTGCGTGACGGGCGAGGGGGCGGCCGCCTTTCCGGCCGCTCCCCGTTTCCCAGGACGAAGGGCGCTCCGCACCGGACCCCGGTCCCGGCGCGCGGCGGGGGCCCGCCGGCCACGCGCCGCGAGGGCGCGCGCCGCGGCCCGCCGGCGGGGATGGCGGGGGACCGGCTATCCGAGGCCAACCGAGGCCCCGCGGCGCTGCCCTATCGTTCCGCCTGGGCGGGATTCTGACTTAGAGGCGTTCAGTCATAATCCCAGATAACAACACATCATCAGTAGGGTAAAACTAACCTGTCTCAGGACGGTCTAATTTTCTGTATCCCTAGTGTACCAGGTGACTTTTATTTTTGCATGTTCAAAATACAAGAGTACTGTCAGTAGAAGTTGGCCAATCTGGAAGACAAGTAGAAATTTTTTGTCCTGCTGCAAGGTTAAGATCGTGTCCACTCTTGCAGTAGGAGGAAAGATGGCTGAGTAGAAACCTCCAGACATTGTCCCTCCACATGAGCACTTCATTCAACAATGGTCCATGCAACCAAGTACCTTCACAAGAACCAAAAATCAGGTGAGCAATCATACTACCTGGTTTTAACATTATATTAAAGAAAGGGGAACTGAGAAGGGCAGAAAAGACGGTCCTGCATTGCCTATGCCACCCCTTCCCCATCTCCCTCACCCCCGGCAGTGCCATGCCAGCACATCAAGTGGGGAGAGAATCTGTGTGCTGGGGGAGGGAGAGTGAAGTGACTGTGGGGCTTTGAATTGAAACTCAGGGATGTCCTGACACAGGGGAATATAACACAGGGCAGAATTCTGTGGGTACCCATGGAGGGAGCATTTTGACCAGCCCGGCCAGAAGGAAATCCTCTGCCTAGAAGCCCAAGTTCCCGCTAGCCTTACCACCAGCAGACAAAGAGCAGCCTGGGGCCTGGAATAAATTCATAAGGCAGTTGGGCCATAAAGGCTGCAGCCCTTGGGCAATTCCTGTGGCTGTGCTCACTCAGAGCCAGTGGGCTTGAGATGCACATGACCTAGTGAGACACCAGCAGCAGTGGCCAAGCCAGTGCCTGTGTCACTCCTTCCCCAACTACAGGCAGAGCAGCTCAGGGAGAGTCTTCTTCCACTTGGGGAAAGGAAAGGGAAGAGCTCAGAGGACTTTATTTTGCAACTTGGGTACCAGCTCAGCCACAGTAAAATAAAGTACTGAACAGACTCCTGAGGCCCCTGCATCCAGGAACTAAGGCCCCACCCTGGGCCAAAAGGAAACATGCTGCCTTGAAGGGAAGGACCCAGTCCTGGCAGGATTCACCACCTGCTGAATAAAGAGCCCTTAGTCTTTGAATAAACATCAGAGGTAGCCAGGCCACAGTCACTGCTGGCTTTGGTTGAGACTGGGCTGGCTTTAGATGTGACCTGGCACTGGTGGCCACGAGAGAGTGTGCACATCCAACTCCAACTCCAATAGCCCAGCACAGAGAGTGAGGGAAGAGAGTGAGAGATTTTGCCTGGTAATCCAGGGAATTTTGTATCTTACCCAAGTCCAACAAGGCAGTACCATGAGGAGTCTGCAAGAGGCACAGTATTACTGGGCTTAGGGCACCCCCAGTGCTGATACAGCTACAATGACCAGAGACTTAGACCACAACACTCAATTCCCTTTGCATATCTGGAAAGCCTTTTCAAGAAGGACAGGTTCAAACAAGCCAAGACTGTGAAGATTAAAATAAATACCCAACGCTTCAATGCCAAGACATCGGTGAACATCCACAAGCATCAAGAACATCCAGGAAGATGTGACCTCACCAAATAAACTAAATAAGGTACCAGTGACCAATCCCAGAGTGATGGAGATAGGTGACCTTTCAGACAAAGAATTCAAAATAGCTGTCCTGAAGAAGCTCAGTGAACTTCAAGACAATACAGAGAAGGAATTCAGAAGCCTATTGGAGAAACGTAACAAAGAAATTGAAATTAAAAAAAAAATCAAGCAGAAATTCTAGAACTTAAGAATTCAATTGACAAACTGAGAAATGCATCAGAGTCTTTCAACAGCAGAACTGACCAAGCAGAAAAAAGAATTCGTGAGCTTGAAGACAGGCTATTTGAAAACACACAGTCAGATGAGAAAAAAGAAAAATGAGAAAACAAGAATGCACACCTACAAGATCTAGAAAATAGCCTCAAAAGGGCAAATCTAAGAGTCATTGTTCTTAAAGAGAAGGTAGAGAGAGAGATTGGGGTAGAAAATTTATTCAAAGAAATAATAACAGATCTATTCTTGCATAAAATCTTCCCTCAATATCCTATATTAATATTTAAAATAAAAGAATCTCAGGAATCTAAGGGCCTTATAGGTCTTCTAATTAAGTAGTTCCTACACAAAAGAGCGAGACTGTAGATGTGTACTCTTGTCTACCCAAAGTAATTGTAAAATGTTTCTTATCTTCTTTTCCTTGTGGGACTGGGAAAGAATGCATTTGCCAGATCAATGGCCACATACAATGCACCTGGAAATCATGTTAATTTGTTTTAGCAAAGAAACCACATTTGGCACAGCAGCTACAATTGGGGCTGCTACTGTATAGCATTTGTGTTAGTTCAGTGTCATCCTGTAGGTTCCAGCTGATTTTTGTAGTGACCAGACTGGTAAATTAAGTGGGGATATGATGGGACCCACCACCTCTCATCATTTAGGTCCATAAGGGTGGCATTAATGTCTGCTATTCTCCCTAATAGGACAGTTTCTGAGGCTTTCACCTGGCTTTCTCGACCATGACAGCACTTACCCCATAGGCCGAGGAATCGGTGTGGGGATTCTTCCAATTAGCAAGTGTGTACATCCCAATTATAAATTTTGGGTCTGGGGAAATGACCTCTGGTATATCTTTGGACTGAGTGGATTCTGTGTGAGTTGGACCTGGGCTACAAAAGGGTTAGGGTTAGGGTTAGGGTTGTGGTTCCCACAGCTGGATACCTGGGGTCTTTTCATGTACAAGGAATCAATTTTGAAACATTTATTGTTGATAAGACTTTTCACATTGGTGCAACTCAGTTTAATCAATACATGGGGAAAAAAAGGTGGTCACATTTCCTTTGCACTTTGGTGACCAGAGCTTATTATTATTATAAATGTCTTTCTGATCTTCCAACAATTTTTATGAGAGTGTGTCTTTTCTGTCTTAGTGATGTGTCTTTCTTGGTACCCTGCAGTTGCCTCACTCCGCTGTTCTCTGCCTCTATCATTGCTCATCTATTCAGGCTTATAAGAAGTAAGTGACATGCAAGTCCCTTGCCAGTTATGCAGGGCTGTGAAGGGCCCAAAGACTGCATATGCACCTAGGAAGCAGGTCTGCTTGGTTTCCAGGGTAAAAAATGTCACCAATCAAACTTGTAAAGTTCAAAATAGCTGAGCAACACAGGTAAGTAGAACTTTTAGCCCTCACCTATAGCCCACTGACAAACTGCGGTTTTGAGATACCTCATTTTCTAGCTCTATGTCAAAAATTTTAGACCAAAAATTATTTTATATTTGTATAATTGTGTCAAATAGACATTCCTAATTCTTTTAAGATGTGCCATTCTATCTCAATTTAATTATAGAAACTTTGAGCTTATCAGATGTTTTAAATCTGGCTCCCTATAAGCAGATATGTGTACTCACAAATACTTCTTTGCTGTGCTCCCATACATAAATCTTTGTGTAAATGAAGTATTAAGGGAGTGTTTTAAGGTGAACAAGTAAAAGGGCAAAAACAAAAACAGAACAAAACAAATAAACCAAACCAACAAATAAATAAAAGAGACAGAAGAAGAAGCTGGGCAAAGGTTTTTCAGAAATCTAGCCTCAGCCTGGTCCCACCCAGAGGCAAGTAGGATGGGCTCTGATAGACCCTTATTTGTCCCTTGTTGTCTGTTTGTCAGGATCATAGGAGGGCGGTGGTGGTATATGCTCCCAATCATCTGAGATTAGGCAGCTTTAGTTAGCTGATGGTTACCGTCTGGAGAGGAGTCAAGGTGTGAGCTGTCCACAGACCATGCCTGCAACAGCCAGGGAACACGTACATCTGCCTGATAAAGTGGGTATGTTTGAGGCACCCATAGCATCTGCTACATCAAGATTATGTGGATTCATACACTTAATAGTTCTAGGAGGTTTTGTCCCTTTAAAGATCTACTGTACCACTTTGATATTCTCAGATGCCTTAACAGAGGGTGTGTTATCTATACCCTTGACTACTCTTTAATAGTTTGATGGACAAACAATTTGCATATCACCACAGTCACTCAATTTAAATATACAATTCTATACTTTTTAATAAATCTATGGAGTTGTATAACCATCATCAAAATCCAATTTTAGAACATTTCATCCCCCAAACATCCTTGTATTCATACATAACCAATCCCCATACGTGAAGCCACACGTTATGTAGTCTATTAAGTCTGGCTTATTTCACTTAATGTTTTTCATTCCTATTGTGTCATGTATCAGTAGTTCACTTCTTTTTATTCCTGAACAGTATTCCATTGTGTGGATATACTATGTCTTTTTAATCCATTCACCAGGTGATTGACATTGGATTAGATCTACATTTTGGTGATCGTGAATAAAGCTCTTATGAACATTTGTGAATACATCTTTCTGTAGATATGTTTTAATTTCCTTGAGTAGATTTCTAAGAGTGGTATAGGAAATTTATTTTTAACTTTGTTAGAAACTGCAAAAATTGTTTTTCAAAGTGGCTGCACCATTTTACATTCTCAGTAGGGATATATGATGTTTCTCTCGTTTTTCTGCATCCTTGCCAACACTTGTTAGTATCTGACTTTTTCATCATAGCTATTTTGGGGGTGTGAAATATATCTTACTGTGTTCCTTTTAAAGAAATGCTTTATTTTAGAATAGTTTTAGATTTACAGAAAAGTTATGAAGATATTACAAGAGTTCCCATACACCCCGTACCCAGTTTCCCCATTATTAACATTTTACATTATGATACATTTGTCACGATTAATGAAAGAATATTGACATATTATTTACTAAAACCGATATGTTATTTATATTTCTTTAATTTTTACTGAATGTCCCTTTTCTATTCCAAGATCCCATACAAGACACCACATTAAATTTTAGTAATTGTGTGTTCTTAGGCTCCTCTTGGTTGTGAGAATTTCTTAGATTTTCCTTGTTTTTGGTGACCTTGACAGTTTTGAAGAGTACTGGTCAGCTATTTTGTAAAATGTCCCTGTATTTGGATTTGTCTGATGGTTTTCTTATGATTAGACTGGGGTATATGTTTTGGGAGGAAGACCACAGAGGCAAAGTGCCATTTCATTAGAGCATATTAATTGTACATACTATCAATGTGACTATCACTGTTGATGTTGGCCTTGATCACCTGGCTGGGGTAGTGTTTGTCAGGTTTCTCCACTGTAAAGTTACTCCACCCTCCATTTACATACTGTACTTTTGGAAAGAAAGTCACAATGCACAACCTATCATATGTTTAAAAAGTGGGATATTGTGCTCCCCTTCCTTGAGGATAAAGGATCTACATAAATTATTTGCAATTCTTCTTCATGACAGATTCGTCTATACTTCATTTATTTATTTATTCAATGATTTATTTATATCAGTGTGGACTCATGGATATTTGTCTTAGACTTTGGGTCATAATTCAATGTTACTTTATTCTAAGGCTCAAATTATTCCAGCGTTAGCCATTAGAAGATCTTCTAGTTGGCTTTTGTGTCTCTTTGACATACAGCCATCTTTACGTCTTTATGGAGTATTTTTCCCATTGTACTTTTCTTCCTTTCTTTCTCTCTCTCTTTCTGTTTCCCTCCCTTCCCTTCTCTCCTTTCTATCTTCCTTTCCTTTCACTACAAGATGTTCCAGCTCACTCACCCTGTATATTTCCTGCCTCAGTCCTACATCCAGCCATCTCCCCAGGGAGTTCTGTTTTTGTTTGCTTGTTTTTATTGAAGAATGCTACTAAAAACCATAATCTGGGTGTTAGGCATTCTCATTGTTACTCCTAGGCCCTCTCAGGTGGCAAAGCAAAGAAATACATGTGAGTGTACTACCCATGTACATACATATATCTTTAAATATTTTTATCTGGATCCATGGGTGTTTATATCAGACATGGGTTCATGCTAATGTCTCCAAGTCTAATCCATTACCCCATGATCATTTTAGCCTTCTCTCTTTGCTTATCTCTCACATCTCACTTCAAAAGTGATAACTGTGGCTCCCACCATCTGCAAGTAGTGGTTTCAGAATTGTTAACCTACAACCACACAGGAAAACTTTTATCAAAGAGAGTTCATCTTAAATACACATCTTACACACAGTTCCTTTCACTTTTATTTGGTTTTATAGACTCCACTCGTTCCCTAAGCTCTCAGATCAGCACCTCCTGCCTCCAGCCCTTTCAGTGAAGCTTTTTCACACATTTGTAATACAGTAAATTCTTTTCTCACAGTCTGTATTTCATTTTGGGTTCCATTGACCTCCTAAATTATTTTTAAAAATTTTTATACATTAAGGTTTACTCTTTGTATTGTAGAATTCTATGGCATTTTTTTTTATTTCAGAATATTATGGGGGTACAAAACTTTGGCTATATATATTGCCCATGCACTGCCCATGTCAGAGCTACAATCGTGGTCATCCCCCAAACTATGCTCCCCGCATCCATTCAGTAAGAGTTTTTCCCATCCCCTCCACCCCCCTCCCGCCTGCCCGCCCCCTGATGAATATTATTGCCCTGTGTGATGTAGGTGTTGATCAGTTAGTACATAATGCACAGTATCATGTATCTACCATTACAGTATCATACTGAATAGATTTATTGCCCTAAAAAATCTTCTGTGCTTCACCTGTACAATCCTCCCCTCCCCACTCTTGAAGCTCTGGTAACCACTGATCCATTTAGTGTGTCTATACTTTTGCCTTTTCCAGGAATTTAATATAAAGAGAAACATACAGTATGCTTCTCTGGACTGGCTTCCTTCACTTAGCAATATGTATTTAAGATTCATGTATGTTTTTGTATGGCTTAACAGTTCATTTCTTTTTATTGCTAAATATTTTTTATTATATAGATATACCACAAATTTGTTTGTCCATTCACTTATTGAAAGAATCAGACTATAAGCTATGGCATAGCCCTTCCTACATGTGACTGTACATAAAGACAGCTGGTCTGCTGACAAAGACAGATGAAGGAAATACATGGAACGCAGCAGCTAGAGACATGAGGTGCACTGACAGGGGTGCCCTGGATACCTGACACCAAATCCTTTTCTGAATCCAGCTCCTTCTTGAGATTCAGCTGCTTTCTTTTGCTTCTATGACCCCCTTCTTTTCCATAACTTGATGATAAATTTCCATTTTTTCTTAAGCTAGCTCAATGATTATCTGTTACTTGAAATCCAGTGTTCCCAGCTAATACAGAAGGACATACTGTTATTGAGGCCAAAATCAAAATTATGAATTGGATCTCCATTCAGTCTATAACTCCAGCTCCAGCCAGTCTGAAACCAGACTAGTTGGTCCTTCAGGTCTTTCTTAGTTATGAAGCTCTATGTATGTCATCCCTAGGTCATGGGAAATCTCTGTTTTCAAACGTTAGCAAATATAGCTGATGAGAATGAAGACCACAGAAGAATGGGGGAATAACTCTGCATACAGATTCTTCACTACTCAGAAACACCTAGCAATGTCTGCCCCTCAGGCAGAGCAGGAGGAAAGAGTTAACTTTCACTGTGTCCTCCTTTCAGGGTCCACAGCCAGCACGCTGACTTTAGGATTTTTTTTTTAACTGTATGTGAAAAAGAAAGAGTAAGCTACTGATTAAGCAGTAAATGTTTTCTTTATATATTTAAGAGGTCTTTGTAGGTAGCAGCAACTGTGTGTGTGCAAACACTGAGCTCATCCTACTAGACCAACCTGGAGACAGGTTGATGGAATCCTTAGATGCCAATTTCCTCAAAAGAACAATGTGAAAAGTTTCCACCTTCTAGTATGAGGGATAAAATTACTGTTTCCTTGATATAGAACCATACAGTCAGCCAAGTTAATCTACTCAAGCACTGGTATGGATGACAAGGTAGGAGGAGGGAGAAGGTGAGGTAGGGAGGGAGGGTAAGGGACTTGGGGATAGGGCTGAGGGACGTGGCACAGGTGTTATGCCTCAGGAAGCAACTCGCAGAAGCAGTGACACCAATATACACCTGCCTGATCATAAGAATGTACTTTTTACTACTCATATGGGCCTACCTGGTAGATGGAAAAAGATGTCTCTCAGTTTACTTCATACACCTCTACCAGAAACCTCCAGACCTTCTTGTGCCAGGTGGGCAAAGGAGTTCTCCAGTGAACATCCATTGTATTATATACAACCACTTACTGGAAAATATGCAGTGTTCTCAAAGTTTCCCTTTCCCTGGAAATGGTGAAGATTTTTGGAACTTAGCTTGTGTAGACCCACCGTGCTTTTCCCTGAACATTCCAGATCCCATGTAGGGACCATAAAGTCAGTGTCAGCTGGAAGGCATTTCCTGGTAAAAAACTGCTGGGCATTAGTGGGAGAATATATGCTTTTTCAGAAAGCAGCCATGCTTTAAAACTTGACTTTTTCCAAGTTCTTCCTCCTACCACAGTCTCTTCATAATTCATTGAAACCTCCTTGTCCCAGGGCTGAAGATCAGAAGGTCAGTATCATTTGCATTTTCTCAAACATCAAAGGAAGGCAATTTTACAGAATGGGGGCAAGCTGTGTTCATATACCCCCTTTCAAATGTGATGATGATAATGATGATGAGACTTGGAAAAGGCTGTTGCTAGAGGCATCTTCCTAAGGAATCTTCTGTACCATGAATATAAGCCAACATTTCCCTCCTCATGCCTATCAGTTAAAGTCCTTTGAACAATCACTTGTGTTGTTTATAGTAAATCCAAGTGGTTTTTGTTGTTGTTACTGTTGTTATTTATTTATTTGGTTTTGTTTTGGTAAGGTAGAATAGAGTCATGAAATCAAAAAGATTTGGATTAAATCTGGAGATACACAATTGCTAGTCATATAACCTTAAGCAATTTACTTTACTTCTGGAGGCCTCCATTCCAACTATGGAATGGAGATAATAATGCCTAGGGCCGGGGTGTTGTGAGGATTGTAATACAATGATGTGTGCAAAATGCTTAGAAATACTCTATACTTACTATGTGGAATAAGCATTTTTATTTTCCTTTCCTGCTGTTTTCTCTTTTACTTGCTGCATACAACAGCATTGCACATGGGGGCCCCAGGCACAAGAATCCATTTTATAGGAGGAAATTAAGACTGTCACCTTATGACGTTCCAATTTCTAATGATTTTTGTATTAGTCATGTCCAATTCTCCCACTGGACTAAAGCTGTTGCATTTCTCTCTAAGCCTTTGAGATTGGTGTGCTACATCTCCATAGAATGTTAGAGTCAGAAAAGTCCTTTCAGATGGTTCATTTAGTATAATCTCTTTATTTTATAGAAGAAGAAACTGTGACTTCAATAGGTGAGATGATTGTTTAAGGTTATTTGGCCAGATGGTAGCAGAGCAAAAATCTGAATCTATTCCAGTCCATTTCCATTCTGTTATCCTACCTAATAGCTGAAATTAAAGATGTCACAATTTTTCCTGGGTTGTCATTTTGCTAACTTTTTAGTAAAATAAATGAAAAAGGATCTGATTTTTCTTTCCCATTTCATCTTATTCCAAGACTATACACCCAAGCTTTAAATCACTAGACAGCAAAATGGTCAAATTATGGATGTATTTCAGAAAACAGCAAGAACTAAACAATTCCATGCAGCCCAAACACGCTTAAAAAACAAACTTTTTTGAAGAGTCTACCCAGGTTCCAATAAGGAAGCACAAGAGCCCTCACAGACCATCCACACATCCCACTGTCTAGGAACGTGCAGCAGGCTGCCAACAAACTGACCCAGAAACAACACTGATTAAAGCACACAGCAGAGAATGGAGCTGGGCCACCTGCATTGCCAATATACAGTGTTCAAACCAGAGAAAGGGAAGAAAATTCCACCATTGTAGTTGGTTCCACAAGAAGCATGCTGTGGCCTCTTTGATGTTCTGCCAGAGAGTGTCTACAATAAGCAGCCATGCCTGAAAATGCAGAGCTATTCAGTTGAGAGTTTAGCACAGGACAAAAAAATATCAGGAGAGATTGGTAGGACAGGCCTGATGATTTCTACATGTGTGACTTGGATGAAGAGCAAGACCATCTTCAAATGTAAGGCTTGTACATAAACCATATCTGTACCATGCACTGAGCAAGACAGTGGCAGAAGACAGACCACAGTTTCTTGGATTTACCCGGAGAGACAAGGCAGCTCCACACTAAGGATACTGACCACCAGAAATATCAAAACCTTAGTGCTGGGCGGAAGAAACAGGCAGTGAGAACAGGAAGAGTCAGGGTTAGCAGAGCCCCCTGGGGTGGTAATGAAGCATTTTACTTAGCAGGTAAGGTCTTCACTCTCCCCCTTTCTGCTTACTTCATCTTGGACCTGTGGGTCTTACTCACAGAAGATTAATTTGGACCTCTGTAATATCATCTGCTACTAATCTATTCATGTTCCTACTCAGGACTTATAGAAAAGTTGGGAACATGAGCCGCTGCTTCTGTGCTGCATCCTTGTGTCCCCCAGTGGCAGCTGAGCCCGGGTGGGAGGCTCATGATATATCAACCTTAACATGATACAGTGATGATGGTGTCATAGCCCCGCTTAGACACTTTTCAGGTTCCATGTCTTCCTCTCAGTGAACACTGTTCACTCTTGTTTCTCCAAGTTGTCATGATCTTATTCCCTAATAAGGCTTCTGAAACTGTCTTTTTCCCCTGAATTTGCTGGTTTGTTCCTGTGTTTTAGTGATTCCTGCAACCACTGGGCTTTCTACAACTCAGTTCCCTTCACCTGTGCCTTTGGATGATACAGCTTCTGTATAATTGATGGTTCGTGTCTGCCTGGTGACATCACTGAGTCATTTCACTCTTCTCATCCATGTTCAACTGGGATTTAAATATCACAGTTAGCTCTCTACTATGTAAGTAAAAAAAATATATACATTAAGAGCTTCTTAATTTTCCCCAGACATGTGCTGTGGTTGTTATCTTTAAGTATTATTATAAGCATTATTTAACAGTGCACTGGCTGCTGTGGAAAACAAAGATATATTCTCTTCTCAGTGGACTAATGATTTAAATCAGAAAAATAATATATTCTAAGAAGTTGAGGAAAGTATAATAGGCAAATGGATAAAATTTCCAGGAGATTGGTGATTATTTTGTAGAGATATGTGTTTCTGATCATGTATTTAATAAGCCCAGGAACCCACCAGAAGGTACTTGTAAGATCTTTAGAGGGTTGCTTTGATGACGTAAACTGGCAATGGATTAGTTTCCAGTAGGAAAAGGCTTTCTTTACTTCATTTAAACAGTAGATGTTAATTGTTCTAATCACTTTGAGCAACCACCACAGGCCTCTGCATCCTGGGGTTACTTTAGCTGTTCCCAGGGAGGTCACACCCTGCTATAAACAGGCCTGTTTCTGCATGTGGGCTCTAACCTACACAGCCATTTTAACTGCAGAAAAGGGTAAGTTTCCAATGTGAACAAAACACTAATAGGCCCTGGGTATACAGGTGAGCAAAGCAGACAAGGTTTCTGCCCTCATGGAGTTTACAGTCCAGGGAAGTGGACACCCTTACCTGTGTACCATGTGATTATGTATATAACACACCTGCTCTGGAGCAAACAACTCAAGACAGGGGTCTGACCTAGTCTGGGAGTGGAGGTGGTCAGAGAAGCTTCACCTGAAGATGGGGTAATTAAGACGGTGTGAGAGGTCAGTAGGACTTAATCAGGGAAAGGGGAGGATATCAGAGGATGCAGGAAAAGCCACAGGACCTGGGCTTGTAGAGGCCCCCATGGCCCGGAGGTGTGTGCCACACTTTGAAAGCTGATGATGGCTGATTTGGACAGGTGGTAGGGAAGGTGGCCAGAGACAAGGCTGGAGAGACAAACAAAGCTGCATGAGGCAGGGCCTGGTGGGAAGTGTTGGGGATTTTGAATTTTGTTTTGAGAACAAAGATGGTCACTGTGGGGAGTGTGTTTGTAAGCAGGAGGGTGACATGATTGGAGGTGTCAAAGGGGGTCTGGAAACTATGGCATTAAGTGCACATTAAGTGGAGCAGAGCTTGATTCTGGTTAAAATGCACCCACTTGTGGCTAACATGAAGAAACACCTATATGAACATTGAACCTGTTTTTTGACATTTTTTTTTGAAATAACAGAACCAGAAGAAATTATTTTACCTTTGTGGCCTTCATCTGGAAACTCTGCTCTTGGCAACCCTGACAGGTGGGGGGAGGGTCTGTCTGGAGACTGCAGATCCCCCTGGTGAGCTGCTTCTCTGCCCTTGTTTTCATTCCTCTGATTTCCACCCCTTGAGAATGCAAAGTTCAAAAACGGATAGACATGAGGTGTGAACTTGGAATATGGCAGCTGGTCCAAGGATCTGTGGAAAAGCAACAGCTGTGTCCCAGCTGGGGGGAAGTTAAGCCACCTCTCTCACCCTTACTCCACACCCCTCCTCAGGCCTGGTGTTCAAGATTTGGTTATGCAGCTTAACACGGATAGCTGCGGGTGGATTTTTAAATGGATTAAATATCAATTTGAAGTTAACAACTGCAGAGTTGACCAAATCCACTGATGTTCTTGAGATCAATATCTTAAGGCTCAGAGAGAGGTAGAAATTAGGAAAGGAATTTAACGTTGACTCTGGGATTCTGCTGCCTGCTTAAATCCATCCTGAGGGATGTCTACACCACCCTCCAACTAGTACTCTCTTTTAGTGTTTTGTGTCCCCCACCTTCCCCCAGCAACCAGCCCTTTCTTTTGGTGTGTTTTCACTCTGCCTCTTCTCCCTTCTCCTATCAGCTAACAACCCCACCTCAGCCCCCACCCATCCCATCCACCCCCATTTCTTTCTCTTCCTTTCTTCCTTCCTAAAACTTATGTTTATTTCTTTGTGGAGGTGAAATTGAATACAAGAAAATATATGGAGAAATCGTACCCGATAACATTATGTCAAGAAGAACTTGCTAAGAGTCAGCTCCTTTGTATGATGGAATGGGTTCCTAGGAGAGATAATAAGAGGCCAATCACATGAGTTATTTAAAACTCAATGAAACAAAGTCACTGAGGATGTGCTTCCAGGAAGGCCCAGCCTCAGCCATCTAGGAATGAAGAAAATCATCCTAACAGGATTTTTCTCTTCTCAGCTCAGTTTTTCTCTAGGCCAAATTCTGTAACTCCTGCTAAAGTCAGCTATTTCTACATTTCTATAGCCAGCAAGATTCACTGCTCTCCTATTGTCAAATTCTTCAGAAACTAGAACAAAATAAGGGTAGGGAATATCAGGGATTGAACTTGATATTGCAGGACCTCAGTTCTTATTCTAGGCCTGCTCCTGATTCTGCAACCAGAAAGAAATATCCTTCTAATATTTCATGACAAAATTACCTGGTAATACATCACTTCCTGAAGTGTCTGAGTATAATTTATTTCCATAATGAGTGAAGCAGGACAGCTTTCTCCCCACAAAAAATCCCTATTTTCCTAATACAAGTTTATGGCATTTTTGCTGAGATCCAGTTATTTTTAATTTTTTTTAATATACCATCCTGTAGTATACTGCAGAAATCTTTTAGTGGGAAGTATATGGAATAGAAACATTGCTACTTTGGGACAGATCAATGTCCTTGCTGCCTAACACTTTAGGGTTCATGGAAAGCTATTGCTGTTTTAGATGATGATGTCACCAGGAAAACATATCCTTTAATTCTCTTCAAACTTTGGGAGAAACTCACTTTGGTTTCATAAACCAGTGGGACTTTCTACATGGGATGAAAACTTTATAACTCTTTTTCACAAGTATTTTCTTACTTGATCTTTCATTTGGACATTACTAAAGCCATTTCACAGATGAAGGTCCTAGAGCTGACAAGGAAAGGGAGGGGAGATCATTTGCTCAATGACACAAAGCTAGGAAGTGGCAGGGTGGGAACATAATCTGTCTCCAAAGCCCCGTGGTCTTCTCATCCTGCCTCCCTGCCATTCTCAAGACTTTCTGGGGCCTCAGCCTAAGAACATACAGATCATGAGCTTTATATGCTGAATATCCCTTATTTTCTGTATATGTCTGGCCAAACTGACCATGCACAATGTTTTAGTCAGTCTCAAAAGCTGCTTCTCCACATGCGTTTTTCATTTTCAGGGAAACAAATGCAAATTCCTTTGAACTTTATGCCTCTGGATTGAATGAATTGTGCCTTCACTTGAGCATCCCAGAATCAGATCCAACCTGCCTCCTCTCTTTGCAGATCCCCCCTTGCCTGGCCTCTTAACACAACCCCTTCCACCCCACCAGGCCAGGACACCTAAGCATGTGTCCCTGGGCTTTGAGAAGACAGCTTGTTGGGGCAACAACTTACTCTTAAGCACGTTTGACAGGAAGATCAAGCCATCCGTGCCCTCACTTTGTCATAGGAAAAGAGCCTACTGTCTTTTGCAACTGACTGGATCCCCTGGCCAATTCCAAGGAACCATTAAAACTCAAAATTTTGAGCATAAAGTTAATAAGGAGTAAAATAAGTGAACTGATAAAACTTAAATAAATTCTCTGAGTATTGTGAATATAGCACAGAAGAAAATGTTCTCTCAGTAAAGAACTTAATATGACCTTCACTGAATGCCTTTCAAAGCTGAACTGCTACATTCACTTCTCATGTTCCCTGACAGACAGGAATCTCTCTTTGTCACCTGCCAAAGGTATTTGTCTTTAGCATCTGTAAATTAATGTAAGATATCTCTTTAGTCACTTATTGGTTTCTGGCCTATTGGCCCTGTCTTTCTGAGTTGCAGGTCTCTGTTAACTATGTTTTGTTTCAGAAAAAAATAAAAAGAAATGATACTTCTTCCATTGTTTGTCTTGCTATTTTCCTACCATCAAAGGGTTCTCTGAGGAAAGGACTGACTTTCTAGAAATCAGCTCCCTCTACAGCTAGATCAACATACCTGGAAACCCAGAGGCCAGAGCAGAGTTAATCAGCAGGTAACAACACCCTTTGTTTTCTCTAGAAGGAGTTAGGAAACAGAGTGTTTAGAGTTTGCACAGCAAGGCTGGACCTATTGTAGTAGTGGTAGTGTTAGTAATTAAATGCAAATAATTACAATTATAACAATGATAATCACTTTTATTGCTTAGCACTGCAATAAGTACAGTAATTCATTATCTCATTTAAAACTCATATAAAGCTCATCAGGCAGGTACTAATAGTTCTCCATTTTTCAAATGAGAAAACTGAGGCTTTGTCACGATCTCATGATCTGCTCCACTATTCACAAGGTGCTTCATGACTAAGGTGAAAGGGATATCAGTGAGCTGTCTACCCAGTGTCCAATGCCAGTGGCATTTGTCTTCTGTTTTCTTCACTTCCTCCATACTCCAGGCTTTGGATGCCTGTGGCTGACTCTTGTTAGATCCCTATTGTCCTTTCCAGATGCAAACAGGGAGAGACAGAAATGCCACCCAGTGAAATTTGTCCCCCTCTGGTTTAAAAAAATTGCTGTTATTGTCCGTAGATTCTATATCTCCATGGTTAGAAGCAGTGTGAAAGAGCAGGAAAGGGATGGGATTTGGGATTTGGTAACCTTAACTTCTGGTCTTACAGCTTGTCATGTGACCTTCTGCAAAGCAATTCACTCCCTAGATAGCAGCTTCCTTATCTTAAACATAAGGGGTTGACTTAGATCTCTAAGATCCCTGTCTGCTACAGAATTGCATATTTCTATGATTGCACAGTTTTCAGTCATTTTTTTAAATTTTGGACTATTTTTTATCTGTTGATTTATTTTTTTAAAAATAAAAGTCCTATGAATAAGAGCTTGGTGTCATATAATATCAGACTTCTCTTAAGGATAAATTAAGCCTGGCTCAATGCCAAAATGATTGCCACATGAAATCTATCTGATTAGTCTTGTTTTAACATATCATGAATTGACTTAAGTAAATAAACCAAATAAATAGGAATAGCGAAATAGCACAAGTTCTTGTGTCAGAACAATAGGGGATCAAATCTGGGTTTTGCCATGTGTAAACTGTGTCACAGTATAATTTTCAAAAAGCTAAAAACATGACTATTATAAAATACATAAAGAGTATGTGTCAGAGACAACTTAACTCATTAAGGAGGAAACCAGAGGACGGTAAAGCTGTTTCAAAGAGTACTTGAGGAAAAGAGATTTACATAGTCTGCCTGGAAAGGCATGTTGACATAAGTTTGCACGTTAGACACAAAGCTGGCTAGTTTCCTACAGAGCTATAAAATGATTACATTTGGGGTTATTTTTTCTATTGGCCAAAAATCTCTTGCATTCCTATCAGACAAATATCTACAAGTTGGCATGTAGCTGAGTATCTGAGCCTTAATCAATAGTAAATAGCAAATCAAACAAGGGTACATTTAGTAGAGAATCAAATAATATTTGGGCGGACTTATTAAATGATACTTCAGTATTGAAAGGACACAATCATCCTTTTGCCTTATTTTCATGTTTTGGATAAATTTTATTATCAATTGAACACTCAAACAACATTATCTTGCTATACCTAAGATGCAACATTCACAAAAGGGATAAATAATACCCAATTTATAGGCCTGCTGTGAGGATTATGTAAGATTAAATGTGTAATTCATGTACATGTGCACCAAAACCTAGTGGTTTTTGATCCTTTCCTTTGCGTTTTGAAGACAGCCACACTCAAAATGTCAGTAACTGCCAGATTTCTAAGTAATGTCCTTATTCTCCAAGCTTATGCCAAATGGTGCTTTGACACATCTGCCCCAGAAATTAGAGAAACAAAAAAGAGAGGAAAGCACAAATGGCTTATTTGCTTCCCACTCACACATAATTATGGAATAATAAGTTGCCCTTTTATGGGGGGTTGAGGAACAGAATAGAATTTAAACTTTTCATAAATATTGATAAATATTTGCAGTTAGCTTTTATTATTTTTATGAATTTAAATATCTGTAAGATAACGCTTATCTTGAGATAAGAGCGACTTGAACCTCCTGTTGTCAACCACCTTGACCTGGTTCGTGGTGAGGGTGTTTTCCCACAGCTTTCCCTGCCAGGATGTGTCTCTTCTCCAGGTCTGAGCAGAGGCGTTGATCACTGCTCACCAGGGACTCAGGGGACTACAACTGGCCATGGATTTCCTCACTTTTACTTTGAGTTTCTATTATCAAATAATTAATGGTTCTAAATAAGCACTTCCAATAGAACTTTCTGTGATGCTGGAAATATTGAATATCTGTACTGTCCAGTGTGGTAGCCACTAGTCACATGTGACCACTGAGCAATTGAAACGTGGCTAGTATAACTAAGAAAATGAATCTTTAATTTAATTTTATTTTAAGTAATTTTAATTCAAATTTAAATAGCCACATATGGCTAGCGGCTACTGTTATGGACAGCGCAGTTCTGTAGTCCCAGGGCTGGAGGTCCCAATCTACTTTATAGATATTAAGAGCAGAACCTGTTCTCTGCCCCAAACTGATCAATCAGCAAATATACTCTTAGGACAATAATCATACCTGATACTTATCTCTAAACTTGCAATTCATTTCATTTGAAATGTTCATAGGAAGATTTCTACTTCTGAGAAGACAGAGTAGATATAGTTTTCCATATTCCTCCCAGTAAGTTCAAGTAAAAATACTTCTTTTGTAGTCATTTTCTTCATCAATCTGGTGAGGATGACAGACTGGTAGACAAATATACAATGTTTTGTGATGAATGAAACCCACTGTCTTATGCCTTTTAGATGCATCATATTAATAAATGGTCCTTGTAATTACTTAGAAGACTTTACTCCCAGCTCTACGTGAAGAGACCAGTGAATATCTAATGAGGTAGTGTTTGAACTGAAACTTGAAGGAATAGAATTTACCAAGCAGGCCCTGAGGGTGAGGGAAGAGGACATTCTTCACAGAGGGAACCCATGTGCAAAGACCTGGCAGCATTAAATAGTTTGCAAAGTGACACCATCATTGAACTTCATAAAGAAGCTATGGCTTGCCCAAGGTCATGAAATGATTCAACAGCAGATCTTGGGGTCAAAATCAGTTCTCGTTCCATAGCACCTTTCTTGCTGATTGTAAGTGACCAGGCTCCTCTTAATTCACCGCTTTGAGCTTCCTGAATGGAATGATGCCTGATCAATCCTCCTCCAAATGGGTATGCAGAGCATGTCATCTTTATCATTCTTGGCCTCCAGCCACATTTCTTTGGGTGCACCGTATCTGCGTACTGGCAGAGTGCAACAATTGAGATCATAATAAAAATATTAGATGCAACTGAAACAGAGATGCACAGATTAGGTCTGGGCTTCAGGTACTGTAAAGTGCATTTAAGCGTAAGGCCCTTTGAGATTGCCTGGAAGCTGTGGCAGACTGCTCTTTGTAACCTGATTTTGTCTGGCCATTTATCTCCTCTTTCCTTCCTTGTTCCATCCTTAATTTTAAAGTGAGGAAAACTAGTCTACTTGCTGTAATCAGAACCTACGCAAACTAAGCCAGGACCAAAGTCATGAAAGACTACCAATTTATAATCACATTCAAATCATTTTCCCTAGTGGGCCCAGATTGGATTTTTGTATATAACTATGCAGCAGTTGGCCTAGCGATTTTGTCTTTTTATCACTCCCCTGAGGCTAGCTGAAAACTGCATTTCCAGCCCAGTGCAGATAGGTCTTATTCTGGCTGCTCTGGTAATTTCTATACTCTTGGACAGAGAAGTTGTCCACCACTGATTCTCTATATAGAAATAGCAACAGTTTGGTTGGAAGTATGGGCTACAAGACTTGTTTTCATTCCTTAGAGGAATGATCAGTAAGTGTTAAGGAGTGAAATCTCAATCATTAACCCTGTCATCCACACATCCAGGTGAATCAGTTTAATCAGATTGCTTTCCTCTACAGCTGTGGTTCGCAAACTTTTAGCCTGTGTCAGAATTACCTGGGGGGTGATTCTGAGTGGGCCCCACTCTCAGAGTTTCTGATGCATAGGTCTGGGCTGGTGCCTGAAGATTTGCATTTCTAAGAAATCTTCAGATGTTGCTGATGCTGCTGGTCAGATACAACATTGTGAGAACCACTGAACTAACTCTTATCTGATCTCATGGGGAATGAATGGTAACTACAGCACTTCCTGGGCACCCTTATAAAAGTTTTCCTATAAGGAAGTGGAACAAAGGGTTCTTACCTTGAATGGGACCCCAAAGAGACAAGAGAAGACCTAGAAATGGAGATGGGAAGACCTCAGTGTCAGACTTGCTCACTGGTGATTCATCCAAACACTAGGTGGGTACTAATTTGGATTGTGGAAGCAAGTGGAAAGGAAATGTCAATGCCAAGTGTTTCTCTATTGCCGTTGCTCCATTTGGAAAATCACATTGACTGAAGGGTTGTGTACCAGTTAAATCTGTTTGTAAACTTGGGTCCTAGGAATTTATAATATATACTTTACAAAACATTCGCTGAGCTCTCATTATGTGCAAGGCACTGAGCTAGAAGTTTTTTTAATGCATTGTTGAATTGGATCTTACAACTATCCCGTGGCAAGATATAGTTGTCTTCATTTTATAGATGTGGAAACTGCAAATTAAAGTGGAGAAGTAATTTACTCAAGGTGTTACAGAATTTAAATTCAGTGAATACTATACCATACCATACTATATTATACTAATGAGAAAGGCTGACTACTTGCCATTTGAGTTTTGGGAGATGAAGCCTGTCAGCCTGTTAACACATTCTGTGTTTCCAATGTAAGGTTTAGTGTGCACATGTATGTGTGTGTGTATGTATTCATGCGTGAACATATGTTGATATCTTAGAATAAAGAAAAGATGATCTCACTCCAAGGAATTCAGCTTCTGATCAGAAAATGAAATTTCCTTGCAATCGTGTGAGTATCTCTTAACAGCAATAGAGCATGACCTATCCTTTCATCCTCTCCAGGAAAGGAATGGTCTCTAATTTCAAATTTTAATAGGGACATATATCCCTAGCCTACAGTTTATGACAAGTGTTCTATCAGTGGGCAGGAGTGATGGCTTATTTAATTTCTTCCTCGACCCCATACCCCTGAGAGTAAAGGATGAGGGGGTGGGTGTTAAGGAGAATGTGATTACAATCAAAGAAGTGGATGTATAAATTTGGCACCTTTTTACTCAACGTATCTGCTCCTTTCATGGTTCCCCCATCTCAGCAAGGCCGAGGGTTTATTGTTTTCAGGGTCCTAATAAATAATTTATAATTTAGCACCTTTTCATGACTTGCTGTAAGGATTGAGGCAGGTGAGGGTACTGGATATTTTGTTTCCTTAAAATTAAGTAATCCTTTCAAGGGATTTTCTTAACTTCTATGCATGAATCAGAGGAAAGGAAACAATAAATTAATTAGCAGTTGTGGGCTTTGGGATCAGAGAGTGCTAAGTAAACCTTGGCCCTACTATTTATCAATTAGAAGAGTATGCATGACTCACTTTTTGATGCTCAGTTTCCTCTTCTGTAGTGGAGATAAGACATTATTTTTCTGGGAATAATTAAGTTGAGTAAGTATATGAAGTGCCCCTGGGATGCCGTCCAGCTCTCATCAATGAACAGAATCTGATATATAATAACATTCCCCTTCATTCGTTTACTCTTTTATATTTGCAAAGCAAATTCTCATCATGTCATTTCATCCTTACAACAATCCCTTCAGTGAGGCAGATATTCTTGTCTCCCTTTGCCCATGTGGTTCATAAAGAGAATGGCTGATTTATCCAGATTTTTAATCCAGAGCTTTTGATCCCTCAGCTGGAGAAGACAGAGGTTCCCCAAGGCCTGTGACATGCAGTAGAGCGACTCTCATCTGTTCATGTGGCAAAGTGCCTATACAGCATCATGGTCTCTATCGAACACCTTGAGCCTAAATAAGTTATCTTATTTCATTTCTAACATTGATAGGCTATAGCAGTCGTTGAAGTTAAACAGTTAGGAAAGAAAAGCACGTAACTACAAACAATCCATTCTATTGTCCTAATTATTTAAGGAAAATTAGGAAAACCATGTTATTTTTCAATGTTTGGCTGTAACGTACCTTAGTCAAGCTCCTGTATGAATGGCCTTTTGAAACTTCCTGGTGTGAGGCAAGGTCACACTGGTAGAAGTTGCCTTCCAGCCAGGGATCTGTTTTTTCCATGAGGAGGAAGGGAAAGTCTGAGAGCCACTATGATAGTCACGCAGTCTATTCATTAGTAATGTTCTTCTCCTACTGGGAGCATCCCAGGATTGCCCTCCCCTCCCTTCCTTAAGGTTGGCATAGTCATGTGACTTGCTTTAGCCAGTGAAATGCGAGTTAAGTGATGTGTGATCACCAAGGGCTCATGGTTGCCCCTCACTTAACCGTTCACTTGGGTCGACCAAAGTTTAGTCAGGCTTCCTTGCTCCTCACATGCCCTGGGATTTTGGCTCACCCCCATGGTTAAGTAAACGCTAAGGTGCAGAATATACTCCCGTCTCCACCACCCCCTTAACAGCTGAGTCGGAAAATCAGTTCACCACAGGGAAGAATGTTTCCTGCTGAACCGCCTGATCATGCAATCTGCTGGCCTCCGCTGACTGCTCCCTTTCCCTACAAAGCTCCTGGTAGCCTTGTTAACCCTCCTTATAAAAGAAAAACTTTTTGTTTTTGCTTAATTTTGAGAACGTAAACATATTCTGAGGTTGATGTGTTCTCTGCATTGCAATAGTCATCTGGAAAAATGTCTCCTTAATTAAGTCTGGATTTGTTTTTCATTTGATAGTAACTTCCAGACAGACATTTTAAGAGTCAAGGATTGATAAAATGTAAGTGATAATTAATCTTTTTGTGACACTGTATTACTTTTACTGTGTGTGTGTGTGTGTGTGTGTGTGTTGAGAGAGACAGAGAAGGAGGCACAGAGAATAGAGACAGAGACAAAGAGATTGAGACAAAGATAGTTTAACTGAAAAATAATAGCAACGTTTACTTATTATTTATTGCTGTTAAGCAAATGAGCTGCTTAAAGGGCATCATCTCATTAAATCCTGACAAAAACTATGAAGCTTGTCTCAGAAATACCTCCATTTTACAAGTCTCAAGAAACTAAGACCTAGATTTGATTTATTCACCAAGTTTCCACATTAGTAAGCTATAAAGTTGCCTGATCCTAACGTTTGCATTTTTAATATCTGTATCATATTGCTGTTCTCTGATTTTGTTTAGGTGATTTTTAGTTACCTGTGTGATGCTTGTTTCTAAATTATTGAGATTTTTTTAAAATCATATTCTTTGTTTTCACCTTTTTGGCTTTCTCTATGTCTAGGCGACACATAAAGCAAATTCTATCCATTCTTGCTAAATAAGAATATATTTAGTCACTGAGTACTTTTGGCACCCTACACAGGAAATGATTTGGGCTTTCTCTTGTGGAGGGCACTTCTATTATCTGATGACTTCTAGAAAATAACCACCTCCTATTAAGAATCTGTAGTTTTCCAGGATGGAAAACAAGAGAATCTTTTTTCCTGATGTATTTTTCAACACAGATGTCACTTTGAAAATGAGATGTCATATTTTGATGAGGGTAGTACTTTGGCCCCATTTCTTTGACTGGGCTTTGAATATAATTTGATAGTAATTCCTTGCCTGGGGCATGCCTGAAATACAGGTTTGGAATTGCCAGTGAAGCCATTGGCAGGCCTTCATTTTGCTGGAAATGTTACCTTTTAGTGTTCCAGTTCTAATATTTATGTTCATCTCTTCTGTAGTGACCCTCCTCTCAGTACACAAGCATCTTTTCTAAGTCTGAAAAAGGGGAGATTATGTTTTAGTGGATATGATTTCTCTTACCAGTGCCTGACCAATAACAGTGAGTCTCTGACCTCAGGCTTTCTGGGTTAAAAATGCCAAGTTACATCTTGCTAGAGCCAACTACAGACTAATCTGAGGCAGTAAAGGCCATAAAGAGGCTTTAGAGTCAGGCAGACAGACCTGTGTCCAAACCCCAGCTCTACCATTTCATAGACTGGTATACATGCTTCACAGTCAATGCATAGATGAGTTTGGTTGATGATCT
The DNA here is from genome assembly GCA_023783475.1 of Daubentonia madagascariensis. Taxonomy (NCBI): domain Eukaryota; kingdom Metazoa; phylum Chordata; class Mammalia; order Primates; family Daubentoniidae; genus Daubentonia; species Daubentonia madagascariensis. Next base: position 16,666,839 of record JAKFHU010002573.1, on the reverse strand, counting down.
TTTGACAGGATAAATATCATTGGTCATTTTAGCAGTGGGAACTAGATTCTTATATTCCTCGTATTTTAACTTCTGACATGTGTCCATTGAACCTGCCCCAGGCTCTTGGGGGCTGCAGCTATATGGTGGTCTTCAGCAAGCCACAGAGCCCATACCGAGGTTTGAAGTACTTCATGAGAGGTAAAGAAGGCAAGAAAAGCAATTCTGACAAATCCTTGGAACTCCAAGTGTCTAGAGGAATTCAATGGATATGAAAATTTCCACATGTGGAGTCTGAGCTGTAAGACTCCCATCTGCCAGTCTGACTGCTCTTGGAATCCACAGACCAATGCTATGAGGACTGGAGACATTTCTTGATAGTAGAGGGATTTATTTATAGGGTGAATCTTACGACCCTTGGAGAAGAGTTATGCTGCCTCAGTGTGCATTGAACTCTCTCTGTTCAAAGGATTAAAAATGTTTCTTTCCCACAAAGATCAAGGGCTGTGAAGGTGTAGGGTTTCTGTGAAAAACACACAGGGCCTTGGAATTCTCATAAGAATGTCCAGTGTCTGTCTGATGATTTTGTTCTGTTTTGATCTCTCTCTTCCTGTACCAGTTAATGATAGCAGTAAGGAACATCTTTGAAAGGTGCAGTTAGAAGATGCAAAGATCACATTTTCTGTGTCTCAGTATGTAGGCCACGCGGTCGGGGGTGGGTAGCACTGAGCCCTAGAGAAGCATGACTGCCTATCCTGGTTTCTGGATGCTGGCTTAGCTAGGGGTTGAGTATTCTATTAATAGGAAAGTGAATTGTGAGAAGTAGGGAGGGGGTGCTGGAGAAAGCCTAGAAAGGGCAGATAGGATGATAGGATATAATTTCAGAGTTCCTTTAACTCCATGACTTTTCTTAAAGGCTATCTATAGAGCCAAGAACTGTCAAGAGATCCATGTAAAGTCACTAAGTTACTTAAATGAAAAGCATCCATTGAAATAAACACATCTCAAATTGGCTGTATCCACTTTTCATAATCTCTCTAAACCTTACCAAACCTTTTTCCCCATTACCTATTCACTATGCCAGCCGCTTAATTTTCAGTTTTGCCTCTGCTTGGTTAAACTCATCAGTTTCTGTCAAAGCCTTTTTATCTGACAAAATGTAAGCCTGTTTATTCATTCCAGCCTAATTTATACCTTGCTTGGTCTGATTGAGAGGGAAGAATAAACACAAACTCTTTTTATATGCAATGAAATTAGCAGTGAGCTGTGCTATTGGTGACATCTTCAGATATCCCTTTAGATACATGTTAAGCACCTGATCAGATTCTTGTCTGCCTCCCTAGGGAATAGAGAGAGGAGGCAGCATTTAACAAATTTTCTGAAAATGTAGTTAATGGGATATTAGTCTTATATGGACAATATGTAATATTTGTAAATATGGAGTATTTTTGAATTGGTTGGTTTGTTTGGGAAATATTGACTCCATTTTTTCAGAGGCTACCAAAGCTTTTAATATCCTTACATTCAATGAAAAATTCGTTTTTTTCCTTTACTACAGAAATCTTTTTCCATGGACTTTCTCTGAGGACCAGTCTTCTGAGGAACCCATTTAGAGAGGGCTGGTTTAAATGGCTCATTTTCATGTTGTAGGTAGGTTTCAAATTAACAAGTCACGTGGACTCCTGATCCTCACCTTTTGAGAATCACAGGGGACAGTCACCCAATTGCAACAGTTGCTCCTTGGTGTCATCCGGGACTGACCCAAGACTGTGGGTGGGCAACTAACATGGCAGACACATTCTTTAACCTGATTTATTTTTTTCTTGCTAACACATCATGCTTTTTCCCTGGGTGGTAGAGGGGCAATACAAACTCCTATGAACTTTGTCAGATATTCACTTTTCTAACTTCTCTTGCTGCTAGTGGTGGCCTAGTGACCCATTTGGACAATGAAAGAGAAAATGACATCTGCCAAGTTAAGGTGGTGGGTTCTGGAGAAGATGGAGTTTCCTGATGGAGAAAGAAATGAAGGGATAGTTCTTTATTTAATTTTATTTTGATGTTAAGACCAGAGGCATTTGTGCTGGCTCTTAGATTTGTTTTTGTAATGATTGTAGCTTATATGTCTATTTAGGAGTAAATCTTTTGGCCTTGAAGGTATTGGGGCCCATGGTGGACATCTTTTGTGGGTGATCAAACAGGCCTACACATGAAAATCAATACTGTGAGGATGGCAAAATAGAAAAACACAAAGAACTTGATTTTCTGAAGACATTGTTTAGCCACTGCCCTGATGCTGGAGCTGCCTGTCTCCAGATTCCTTAGTAGGTAAACAATGGTTGTACCTATGATTTAAGTCACTGATAATCAGGTATATTAGATTCCTGTTGCTGCTGTAACAATTGACCTCACTCTTAGTGGCTTAAAACAACACAAAATTACCATCTTAGAGTAATGGAGGTCAGAACTCTGAAAAATACCTCATGGGGCTAAAATCAAGGTTTCGGTAGGGCTATGCTCCTTCTAAATGCTCCAGGGAAGAAACTGTTTCCTTGCCTTTTCCAACTGGCTGCCTGCACATTCCCTTGACTGGTGGCCCTTTCTTCCATTCTTAAAGCCAGAATCAAAGTGTCTTCTTTCCTCACTGGCCTCTACTCCTGTCCTTACATCTTCTCTCTCTGACTCTGACTTTTCTTCTTCTCTCTTACGAGGACCCTTGAGATAACATTGGGCCCACCTGGCTATTGCAGAATAACTTCACCTTCTCAAGATCCTTAATCACATATGAAGAATCTCTTTGCAATGTAAGGTCACATATTCACACATTCTGGGAATCAAGATGTGAACATCCTGAGGGGGAAAAATTTTGCACATTGTAATTGATATATATTTTAAATTCTTTGTTTTTTGATATGTGCCACTTTACCTTGTTATTTTTCTCCAAACTTATACCGCAGATTGTGCATGCCTCAAGGGGAAAAAGGTCCTCTTTAAATGTTTTAAACAGCAGCTGAACATATCATTTTACTGATCATAGAAAAACTTTGCTCTATATTGAAAATTTTTTTATAGTATCTGAGGTGGGCCTGTGTTTAAAAAAAAATAGCAACCAAAAAACTCTTGATGATCTATAATGTGACATATAGGTAAAAAATTAGCAGCATTATTTATTTATCCAAGAGTAATTACTACTGAGTTAAATGTTGATCTTCCTGGGCCTATTTCAAATAAGATTTTAGTAGCAAAATTGACGTTGCCCAGAGCTAGTGAGGAGCACATTAATCGAATTGACTGATGTCTGCCCTTTTTTCTCTCTGCTGCTGAGCTGTGTTCCCAAACAGCTGGGCAGCTCATTTGGCAAGAGGGCTCCCGGGAGCTGAATAGCAGATTCCCTGGGAGCTAAGGGAATTACTGTGTGTCATCAAGGATATCATACAGTGGTGGGTAATTATGGACTAAGGGGATGAGCAGTCAAGATCCACTGTGTGGCAAGGGCATGCTATTTAAAATGTTTTCAAGTTATGGACAGTGCACAGTGACTGATGTAATTCCCTCTGCCCCCTATTAAGGTTAGCTTGAGTTAAGCTTCCAAAATCCCAGCTGGTTAGGTAAGCTCTTCCCACCCTTTGTCCTTTGAGATCATCATTTCTATTATTTGTGAGTTTGAGAAGCTGCGGACTGGAAGTAGTGACTTGGGGAAATTTCATCTTGCCTACCTACCTCCTTACTTTGCCTAATTACTTAACTGCTGTACCTATTTTCTTGTCTAAACTACTCACTATCTATTTACCATGCTTACCTATCCAGCCACTTTTCAAAACACAAAAATTATTTATCAATGAGATAGCTGAACTGTTTTCTTCACACATTTTAAGGTTTTGATTAATATTAATTTGACCTTGAGTCTGAGAACATTTATTCTTATTTATAGATTATTTTTGTTATATTACTAATTAGAAAAAAAATAATAATGGAGATGAATGGGCAGAACTGATTATGTCAGATTCTTTAAGAAGTAGATAATAATGATCACAGTGATGATATCCATGATGATGATTATAATGATGGTAATAACAATGATGATGATGGTGATGATGATGGAGAAATGAATGAAGAGGAGGAAGTAGAGGAAGAAACTATCTCTGAGCTTGTGGCCGTTCCCAATTCTATGTGAATTTTCTATTAACTCCACATAGAATCATTCACTCATATATTCCTGTCTTCTCCTACATATTCCTTTCCTCCTTCCATCTCTCCTATCTTCTCTTTCTGTATCACTCCTTAAATATTACTAAATGCTCTCTATGTTCTGAGCTCTGCTCAAAATGCTGTAAGAGAAGACATATTTGGATTCCAAAAAAGTATGCAACCCCTGACATCAGAAACTTAATCTTTGACTCAACAGAAGAAACAATGCCCCCAAATCAAGTGTATTTTAATAACATATAGAAAAATATAGAACATTGGTAAATATTAATAGAAAAGAAAATGAACCAAACTTCAATGTATGAGCCCAAGTGGTATTTTGATTTCCTCTCAGTCTTTCCCCAATGACAATAGTTTTACTGGTTGTAACCATAGTATAATGTAGTTTTGTATCTCCGGTGGATATTTGTTATTATTTCTGTATACACAGGGCACCTAACCCTTGTCTTATCTTTCAAGAATTACTTATCAGACAGAGTCCTCATCCCACTATAATAGTTGAAAATGTCACATTCTTGCTTTCATGACGTCCTCTGAATCCAAGGTGCTGCTTATGAACAATTAGAAATTCCTACCTTATATTAAATCAGAAACTGGTGACTTTCTGTTACAGGGACTGCACAGGATCCCACCCAGAAGAGACGGCAGTGAAGTTGTTGGGGCAGTTACATCTAATTTTCTGAGGAGCAGAAGAGGTGATTCCAGGCTTGTGTTGAGACCCTAGCACTGGTACTGCCAGCAATGCAGGTGAGTTGTTGGTGCCCAGTGACAGCAGCACAGTGTTTTCCTTGGATTAGGTCTGTCCCATTTCTGGCTGTGGAACATCCATCCCAGCCTTGTTTTCCCAGTCCCCAGTGACTAATGTTGTTTACATGAATTTCTTATATGCAGAAATTAGTCATATTTTGCCCTGTTGATTGCAGCTAAGAGCATGGTTGAGGCAGTGTCCTGCTCTTAAATTAACATTATGTTACAAGCAAACTCCATGATGCTATATATTTATGACCATAGTTTAGAATTACTGGATGATATTCAGTTGTGTCTATGTGTATTGATAAATGTAGCTGTCATCCTACTGTTAGAAGAGTAGCTCATTTTCATTATGTAGTTGCTATTTTTGTATTTACTTTTTTGATATTATTTATTTATGATCATTACAAGAAATATATTAACTAGGTTAAGAAGTATCACATACTATACGCCTTATCATAGTGTTTTCTTGAAAGTTCGTAACAGTTTATTATGTTGCCAGCAGTGTTTGAAAGTGACAATTTTATTGTATTCATAATGTGCTTTAGATATCATCAGTGAAAAATGGCTTTATTAATTTTCTCTGTGTAAAACTATACCTTGCTGTATACATATATAAACATTGCTGGACCTTATTCAAATGGCAAGATAATTGCTTGATGATTTGATAGATTAATTTTAAAAGGGTTAGTTCGAATACCTGTTCTTTGAGTCTTTCAGTTCTAGGAATCTTTCAGTTATGAATTTAGTTAGAAAAACAAAAACACTGAAACATGCTTTATCTGCAAGTGGTAACTTCAGAGAAGAATCAATAAGGGAATTTTATTTTCTGTTTTGGGTGTTTTCCCTAATTCATTCAACTTTCTCTTATCCTTTTCTTCCGCTCCCCAAAGGATTGGATCTTAATAACATTTCTCGAGTGGTCGCTTTCTGATTACAGTCTTTTAAGAAATGTTAAACTTTAATCCTTCATCTCTAGGGCCTCCAGGTTCAACTTTGTGATTCTCAAAGCTAAATTCCCATCAGTGGGTGTAAGCTTGTTTCTTTTGGAGGCAGGTGGCACAAGTGGAGATAAATGTGCATGTGGGAAACATACTGTGTAAGAGGTAATTGGAACTATGGGACAGATAAAGGCATTGGAAACTACAGGAAAGCAGAATCATCTTAGTAGTTTACTTGACTAATATCCTATGATGATATGATAAAAAAGACCATATACTCCATGGCAATCCTAATGTTTGCAATTATTTCCAGGAAATATTTGGGGCCATCACAAAAAGAAAAATGTTTTGTTTGATTCCCCCTCAACTTCATGTATAGATTGATAGCATCAAAGATGAAGAATAAGTATGTTTTTCTGTTTTTTTTTCCCAGAAAACCATCACTCTGAAACAAATGCCAAATTAATAATGGGATTTGATCTAAAATCCTGCATATTAAGGACTAGGTTGCATAATGATATTAATCATTTTCCCCCCAAAATTTTTAAGAAATAAAGTAAGATGGGGCAGGGAACGTGGATTTGTAACTTAGTCAAACTTTCTGATATTCATCCTTGTAGAAAGAAATATAAAGAAAACATTTCTTAATACCTCTATACCCCCAAATATTTCCATCATAACCATCCAGAAGTCATAACCTGGCTTTTAGATGTAGCTCCTTAAAAGTTTTTGGGTGGATAACTATAATGGCTACTGTTAATTAACAGCATTTTCACTATATATTAGATGCTGTCCTTTCTGTGGCTTGTCTAATTTAATATTCTACACTACTTGATGAGGTTCATATTTTCATGCTCCCGTTTTATAGTTGAGAGGAAGCAAGTCTCAAGAGGGTGAATAACTAAGGTCATTTGATCAATAAGTTGTGGAAACAGAACTTCACCCCAAGTCATATGATTCAGAACCCATGTGCCTAACCAGGATAATATGTGAATATTGAACTTTTAATTATTGATCTAAAAAATACTTTACTATTGTCTTTGTGTTTCCTTTAGTTGCTAAAAATAGTCCATGTAATTCTCTATATGGGTCTATTGAGTTGTTAAAAAGCAATTCAGTCAGTCAATAATTTGACAAATTTTCATTGAGTACCTACTGTGCTCCAGTTACACAGGGAGGTGAAGTAATACAAACTAAGGTATATTTGGGAATTTACTTTTTATCTTGACCAAGAGTTTATCTGTTAACATGAATAAATGAATAAATCTTCATAGATGGCAGACTTCAAGTTGTCAGAACCTTGGAGAGCTCTCCAGGAGTAGAAGTTGGGGTTGGGGTTGGGTTTGGGGGTAAGGAAAAGTCAGATGGACACCTAGACTGCTTATCCTTCCACAAAACTCTCTCAGCAGGACTGCACCTATAGTTATGTGAGATATTAATTACAGTCTGGCACCCTTCTCAGAGGCAAGTGGGAGCTGTATCCTGAAGGAGGAAGACCTTTTTTAATTCACACAAAGTGGCCTCATGGATTAGGTGAGACTGCCTTTTAGGAATTAAACATCTGAGGTTTTATTTCTCTCCTTCCTCTCAGAAGCTCCCTCTCTGCTTTCTCTAGACATCCTTGCCATCCCTCCAGGTGAAGAATATGTCCCATTCTGAAGCTCTCCCTTTCTTTCTTCCTTGTGTAGAGAATGTTTAAAAGCATACATTAATTTTTTTATGAAGTGCTTCTTTTATTATGCCAATAAATCCTTTTTTGGTTTTTTTAAACACACGTAGTACATGTAAAAAGTAATACGGTCCAGATTTGGGACCCTGTAGGGGCTCTGCAAGTACTTCCAGGAAATGGATCTCTGACAGATACCTCACATACACTCTCTGCTCAATTCTCACGTGACTCCTGCTGGGCCTCACTGGAAGTTTCAGTCTTTGAGTGTGAAATATTAGGGCCAAATTTTGTCATTTATATTGGTTGGCCAGTTTGGGTACAATGTTAGGAAATGTTGATTGAAAGTGAAGGCTCTGGAGTCGGCCTCTGTGGGTTTGAATCCTGGCTCTTTCTCTCTACCTTATTTAATTGTCTCAATTATCTTGCGAGGCAAGTGTTATTGTCTCCATATTACACATGAGGAAACTGAGACTTATAAAGATTAAGTAACCTTTCCAAATCCAGAGCCAGCAAGGGGCAGTCGTGGGAGTGACCAGGGCTTTCTGAGTCCAAAGCCCAGGCTTTGGTCCTAGAACTGCATAAGTAATAAGTAACACCCACACCTGCTGGCTCAAGGTCATTTAGTTACTTTACTTCTCTCACCTGAGTATGATATCCTTCCTGCTAAAAACTACTAATGCTTCCTCCTAGAACTCTTCATAGTGAATATAACTAAGAATTATATGTGCTCCCATGGAGAATTAAATAACATTGCCAAATGTTGGTTAAACTAGTTAATATTAGATTTCTTAAAGACAACTTTTGCTGAGGAAGCCATTGTATACCCAGGGCTTCCAGTTTAATATCAAATTGTTATTTCAAAAATTTTTAAAACTATGTTTTAGGCTGACATATTAATGGAATTTTTGAATAATTCAGGACTTATATAACATTACCGTTTTGGGGATAAATAGCGTTTTATTTTTTTCCCAGAATCCCAGTCTTCTTCCAACTTTCTCTTACATAAAGGATAACTTAGTTCTATCTTTTCTTATTACAGTGCCAGCCAGACATCCTGCTCTTAATGTTCTTTTACATGATAAATTTTGATCTTTTAACAAGCCAGTTTAATTGATAATATTTTTATTAGGATGACACTAATCTTACATATATCATATCATACACACTTGGCTATGCTTCCACCTTATACATCATATACAGGTTTCATTCATAGTCAAATTATTAAGGATTGCACTTTGCTCTTATAAATTAGATGCTAATTAATGCTCTTTGACTTGCTCATTTATTTATATTCATTCTTTTTGTCATGTCAGGGTTCATGAAAATGTCTCAGTTTTATTATTTATTGTATGCATTTGTTAAAAGATTTATAGAAAAAAGTAGAAGTTTTGAAAATTATAACAACCTAACATGTACAAAATGCTACCTTCTAAAGAATCTTATTAACTTGAGGGTAATTAAAAACTGGTTCACAGGGCTTTGTAATATGATTCTCATGAATTTATGAAGTGAGACAAACAATCCTTTTATAGTTTTCTGTCAGTTGAGATTCTTTGAAAAATAACCAGAGAAACAATAGAAATGGCTACCTTATTTTGATATGAAGATTGATAGGAGAAATTTAAAATGATGGGTTATATTGAAGAACCAAAGGTTTTGAACACCTACTATGAAATAGGTATATATACTTAATTTATTCTATCTTTTTAATAATCATTATCTATGATTTTGCTTATTCTTATTTTATAGATGAGGGACTTGAGGCTTAAGATGAGAAAAATCAAACAACTTAACCCAAGACAGGTGGAGAGGGACATTCTAGTCAGAGAGGTCAGAGTATTTGAAGGAGAGAAGCCAAGAGAACATGGCAAGAACTAAGGAAGGACACTCGGCTGGAGCGGGGGTGTGGGGAGAGTGGCCTGAGCTGAGGCTGGGGAGGCAGGCAGGGCAGCACAACAGGCTTGTTAAGGAAATGGTAAGGATGCCTGGTTTCATGCATCATGTTTTAGAAAGGCCACTATCACTGCAGCGGGGGGAATGGATCGAAGGGACTATCGCAGCAGTTCTGGGGAGATGATGATGGCATTGACTGAGGAGTTGACAGGGAGATGGAGAGTAGAGGGAATGAGAGAGATTAGGAAGGACAGACCTATAGGAAAAGTTATTAATTGGATTGCAATAAAGAGGGATGAGAGAGAGGGAGGGGTTGGACAAGATTCTCAGATTTCGGAATTACATGACTGAGGAGAAAGTGGCACTGTTCATAAAGATAGGAAACACAAGAAGAGGAGCAATTGGCAGGGGCCGATTGTGAGTCCATACTTACTTATGAAGAAGTATGTTTGAGACTTCCAGTGTAGTGGTCCATGTCTATGGAGTTCAGGGGAAACATCTGTGCTGGCAATTTAAATCTGAGAACAACAACAAGAAACATTATTATTTACTGTATTTCCTTCTCAACCTGTGGCTTGGAACACCTTCTTCAGAAGCCCCTGCATATCTCACCTGTATTTCAATGGTCCTCATGCTTTCTTGTGTGTCTGATTCCCCTGGGGCATAGACTAGTGGGAAAGATGCTCATGTTTGATTTGCAGCTCTTCCAGTTACTATTGCAAACGTAGGAAATTTATTTAACCTCTCTGTGCCTCAGTTTCTTCCTTTCTAAAATAGGGATAATACTAAGCTAATACAGTTGTCTGAAGGTTAAATATGTTTTCTTATTTTAAACTCTAATAACACTCAATATAGTAAATGCTCAATAACAGTTAGCTACCCTTTTTGTCCAGGAACTTGTTAAAGCACAAATTCCTGGATCCTGATCCAGGATTCCTACCCACATCACATCTCAGGATAGATATGCATTTGAGCATGGGTTTGGCTGAGTTTCCTTCTGGAGGTAGAGAATGGAATGGAATCCCATGCTTCTGGGCAGGCAGCATCAGCATCACATGGCAGACTCCTTAAATATACTTATCCCTGGACTTTAACACAGACTTCCAAGATCATGATCTCTGGGTCGAGAGTCCAGGGAATCTGTATTTTTTTAAGTAAGCTTGCTAGAGTCTGGTAAGGCTAGTCTCTAGCCAGGTCTGGGAACACTATATTAGATGATGTGTTATGATACTTTTTATGTCAGAGATACCTATATATACGCTAAAATGTGTGTTCTTCTTGCAAAATAGAGCTTTTTATGCTAGTGCTTGGCTGTCAATCTTGCGAGCACATTTCTGGTTAGGTAGTTTTGGCTAATGGAATGTGGGTGGAACCAAATCTCTTAGGAAATGGTCCTCCCCTTTCCATACCTTCCTTCCTCTTGGGCTCACTGGGTGTGGACCACAATTAGGCTTGAAGGATAGTGTTTCCACAGGATGGAAGGAATTTAGGATTCCTTAAAAAGCATGATAAAAGGATGGTGTGTTATGTGAATAAGAAATAAACTTCTAATGTGTTAAGTCACACAACCTTTGGCTTTTTTTGTTTTGTTTGTTACAGCAGCTACTATTATCCTAACTGCTCCTCTACATGAATTCTTCTCTAAGGAAATAGGGATAAGAAGCCTGAGGAGGAAATATATCATGCCTTCATCAGTGTGCTAGACTTGAGGATACAAAGAATAAAAGTCTTTTATTCAGCTCTTGTAACACAAACCCATGTCTAAGCAATGTGACATTTCAGCCACTATTGGTCTTTTATATTTCATGTTGATTGGGAACTCAGTAATTAGAAAATCATGCATTTGAAGAAATTTCTTAAGATTCCCAAATGCCTTTCGAATATAAATTACTGAAAATCAGCTGCTTTCAGATCAGCTGCACCTCTTCTTTATTAGCTCAGATGCAGTTTAGTGGTTTTGTTTGTCTCCAAATGGGAGATGGGTCTGTATTCTGTATCTTCTCAGACAATCACCTGATCTTATAAAATATAAGAATGCTGCTTCTAAACCATTAATTAAAAGCATAAATCTCTCACAGATAAATAGCATAAAGATAAATATTCACAAATTACTCATTTTAAAAGCAGGCTGGCTAAATTTACATATAGATTAAATTTGAGATGTATGAAATATTATTTTCTTTTATCCTGATGGCTTAACATCACTCGTTTTTAATAATTATCATCCATGGACGAAGCACCACTGGTCTTTCCATCTACCTGGAGATGTGACAGCCCTAGTCCTGGGCAAACCTTGTAGGGTTCATTTGAAAATTGCTTCAAAGAAGGCAGGGGAAGGATGTTTTGGAGAGAAATTGAGGGATGTAAATCAGAATGAGGTAGAATTGATTCATCTGACTTGAGAAACTCATGCTAATCCTGCCTTCTTTAAAAAAAAGTTTATAAATGAGGAGCAGGGGGAGGTGGGTGGCAGGGAGTTCATTATCAAGGCCTCCTATTTGGTACCAACCTTTGGTTAACATGATCTCATCTTGATCTTTGCTTGGAAAAGATAATAATTTATTTTCCTGGAAGTTTATTTTACACACACACACACACACACACATATTCTTAGGCCAGGTTCTCTCACACAGCTGACTTTATGTATATTTGAGACTAATCCTTTCTTGCATAGAAACAAAGAATATCTCCTTGTCTCCATAAATCAGAGGAGGTTCTGGAATTCCCTTCTGCACCAATGGGATGAACAGGAGATGATTAAAATGAGAGTTGGGGGGTGAGGTGGAAGTAGGTGCTAGTGGGAAAAAGAAATAGGTAATACTGATTGATCAACATATTATATGCAGGATATTAATCAATCAGTCTGAGAATATTGTTCATTATACTATTTCTCAAAATGTGGATTTTGCCTACTAGGCTCTCCTCAGATTCCTAAACCTGCCCATTGACTCATTCTTACAGGTGGGACCTGGGAAGTTGCTTTTTAAATAAGACTCTCAGGTGATCCTGAAAATCCCAACTTGAGTATGTGCCGACTGCCGGAGTAGTTATAAAATGATTGATAATAAAAAAAAGACTCGGCAATTATCTGTAATGAATTTTCAGTTTGAAACAGTACTAACAATTCTCCATCCCTGCTCCCTCCCGTACCCGTAGCTGCCCTGGGCAGGATGAACAGACCGGCTCTTGTTCTTCCCTGTCTGGGTTAGTGATATAGCACTGGTACAGCAGATACGGTGCCTTAAAACACTTCAGATCCTTCTTTGCAAATAGGCAGGGAATAATTCATAAGTAAACATTTGAAAAAGGGCAATAACAAAAGCACTCTTAATCCAGCCATAGGTCTCCAGCCGTCAGACCCAGGGACAGTCAGGAAACTTGCCAATAAATAGCCATCCCTGCAAATAGCCCTTGGAATATCGCCAGCTCCACGAAGCACATGCAAAATAATATCTTTTCCATGGCTAGTAATATAATCTCCCTATTAGGTCCAAGCCACTAGCTATGATTGAAGTACTGTTTATTTTTCTCACTTTTATGTGTGTTTTAACACAACTCTCTTTAATCACTGGGGTCTTATTGACCAGTGCTACATTGTAGACTTTTGATTTTGCACTGGATAAGAAATATGCAAAAAATAAGCCCGTAAATGCATCTGAACCCTTCAAAGCCAGGGGTGAAAGCTTTCATATAACAACCACACAACAAAAGCAATCTAAGCAAGCTTCCCATGTACTGATAATTCTAGTTCTTTATAGAGGCTGCAGGAAATGAGTGGCTAGTTTGTATTGTAATGGTCCTTTCCATAGGTTGTAAACAGCTCCAAGGCCTGAACTAGGTAAGCAGTGTGGCTTAGTTGTTTTTAAGGCCTTTGGTTCTAAAATTAGTCCTGGAGTTAGACCTGGAATAAAATCCTGCTTTGCCACATGTGCTCAGATGTACTTGGATGATCTTCAACAAATTACTTGACCAATCTACGCTTTATTTCTCTATCTGTTAAATGGCAAGCTGATATACCTACCTCCAGTGGACTTCTGATATATTTTTATTTGAACCCCCCACAATTCAAAACAACCAGGCAGGGACCCCACTCCTTGGCTCTGAGGACTGAGCAAATTGACGCAGATTGTTCAGTTGGAGAACTCTATTCCTGTTGTTACAGTGATTGGTTAAAGGATAAACTTATAAACCAAGACAGAACAATTGGAGCTATTCCTTGGGATTTCTTTGCTGGAGAAAGCAAGGGCAACTGTCTCTTTCAACTGCAGGTGTCCATCTTTCTTGCCACAAGTAGAACACATGTCCGTGGAAGGCAAGAGAGAGTGAGGCCAATAAATAAAGAAAAGGTAGGGGGTGGCGTGGGGAGAGAGAGCAAACAAACCTGATCTAATACTGTGTCGAGATCCACATTTCCCATTTCCTTGACCTGTTAAATGCCTATTATTGTTATTATTAGCAGTAGTAAGAGTAGTAGCAGTAATATAACTTGTTGCTGTTGTTTTTTAAGCCAGCTTGAGTTGAGCCTCTGATTTGTGATTGGAAGAGTCCTGATGAATACAGCACCACATAGGCTTGCGGTAAGGATTCAATGAGGTAATGCATATAAGATTCTTAGTGCCGTGCCTGGAACCTCAACATATGTTAGCTATGATAGTGAGGATGGTGATGATGATATAGACAGTGATGATGACTGGAAATAATGATGTCTTCTATTTTTCTTTTATTCTTGTAGAGCAATATCGCACCATGCACATAATAGGTGCTCACTAAATGTTGCTTGATTGATTTCTCCCTCTTTTTGGAAGATAGTGAGAAGGTAAGGAATAAGAATTGGAAGGGAGCTTTGCATCTTTTCTGTTGTCAGCTCTGACCATTGCCAATTTTCTATTATTTATATGTTCAATGTTTCTTATTGATAATTCAGATTAACACCTTGCCTCAACCTCAAACTGTGGAACAAGAACTCTGTTCTTGCTTAGCATTTTTATCTTTTGAGGACTAAGTAGTTTGTTTTCTGGTGGCTGGATGATGCTGGTCAGAGCCAGCACTTATTTGCGTGGATTAAAGCTTTGGATCATATTGCCTTTCTCAAGCTTCCTCCATTTTCTGTTTTGAGAAACAATGCCAAAGACAGATCAGGGCAGAAGACTTTTAGAAAATAAAACGAAAAGGCAGTTGCATAGTTAATTTCTGTCACTCTTGTTAGGAATACGCACAGGTAAGGAAAGTTAGAAGGGTTTAGAACAATCTAGGAAAAAGCTGTGATAAAATCACAGAAGAGATATATAATTTTTCTAATGATTATTAATCATCACCATTTGCACCCTTGTTATCAATGATCATACCGTGCTAACTACTGACCATGAATTATGGTAATTTATTTCTAACCCACACATTGATTTGCATTGCATAGTCAAGCACTGGGCTTAGTCAACAGATTTGGGGGCAGGACTGTAAGTCAAGCAGGATCACTACCAACATAAATAAAGACATCCCTATATTTCCTGATTTTGGAATAGAGAAATGAAAGACACATGCTTGACAAAGCCATTTCCTCCCTGTGGACATTAGCCATAATTTGGACTATGTAACCCAGTTTGAAGGTGGTGGTTAGGGATGGTAGTTAATTTTATCTTTTCCGTATCTTTGTGAAAAGAAAATTCTGAGGAAAAGGTAGTGATGACTTGTGAGTCATATAGGTCATAGAGCTGCTTTAATTTGGGTTGGTGTATATGTATATATTTATATATATACACATAAATGTATATGTATATATAATACAGGTACAGGTATATGCATATAGGCTTATATTTACACAAATATATAAATGTGTCATATGTATTATATATATTATTAAACATGATGAAAGAAATTTTTATGTGCTCATCTAAATCAATTAACTCTTAGGCATATAGTTCACCTACATGTTCTGGCCTCCCTACTGTTAGATGTGGCCATATGGCTAAGCTCTGGCCAATGGAAAGGAGGTAGAGGCAAAATGTGTTGTTCCCAGGATTGGCCCATTACTACATCTCACATGAACATCCACATTCTCTCAGGATGTAAATGATTTATCAGAGGATACTTAAGACTCTAAGGGGAGATCCATAAGATAGAAGACTGAGTCCGTAAATGAGCTTCATGGAAGTTACCTGCCTGAAGAAACTCATTTGAGTGACTATGCAGGGCAAGAAATAAACTACAGGGTATCCCAAAAGTCACCATATATAGGAAAAATGTGAAATTGTAGCTAAATGCATCTTTATTTACAAAATATTCATTACAAAATTTTACAAAATTTTTCCTTTGTATGGAGACTTTTGGGACACCCTGTATTGTGCTCAGCCACTAGAGTTTGGGAGTCTGTTATAGCACCTGGTGATAATTTAATATTATAGCAACATATAATCTCTTGAACTCCATTAGGACTAAACATGTTTAAAATGTTTGTATGATATGTGGTCCAAAGTGACTTTTAACTAAAATATTTTATGGTCAGTGGGTGTGTTTTTAATTCTTCTAGCTGTGTGGCCTTAGAAAACTTGAGGTAACTAAGTTTAATTTTTTTTTTTAGCTGGAAAGAGGGGTAACAAAGTACCTAACTGACAGGATGGTTGTGTAGTTTAAAGGATGTATTGTATGCCCCAGCATCCTAGTGTAGGGTAAGTTCTCCATGTCAGGTGTGTGTAGCCCTCATGGCCACCTCTGGCAGAGACAGCTGCAATTTTCCAAAGCACTTTATTTCTACCTTCCCACAGCCTCATCTCTACTTGGTGAGCTCAGCTAGGGCCAGAGAGACCATGTCTTATTCACCTTCGAATCTTCAGCACCAAGATCAGGTGGTCTGATTAGCAAATTAGCTCCAAATAAATAACTGCTGAATATATGTATTCATGAATCGAATAATTTATGATATTTTCTGTCTTCATTAGAAATGGTTAGCATATCAATATGGTGTTTGTTGAACCTGACAAGGTGATCAATTATACCTGCATTTGTTCTTTGTTGCCCATGGTTAGTGGATGTACTAATAAAAATGGATAAATACCTACATTATTAAATTAAATGATGAGTTTTCACAAGTACAGTCAAAAGATTTGCTAACTCCCATGTCTATTGCTAGTGGTGCAAAAAACACTAGCATTGGATTCAGAATGATTAGGTTTGAGTCCAATTAAAATTTGGGGGTTATCACAGGAGAAAGAGGGGGTTGCCAATCAGACTACCTGGAGGTCTTTTCCAAACTTTATTTCACTACAACTTTGGAATCCAAAGAGACCATTCTAAGTGCAGCATGTCTAATGCCCTCCCACCCCCATGTAGACTCACTGACCTTTCTGACATGTGAAATTTCGGTTATTTCATCATATTTATGCCAGAAAAATAGTTGGAAACCATTCTAAGCCCAGTTTTCTCACCTGTGGAATGGACATCTCAGTGTGATTGTGAGGATTGAATTCAAAATGCCCAAAATCTAGTACTTGATTGTGTTTACTTTCTTGTACCATTGGCTACTCCATTGGAACCACCTCAGCTCTCGAGGCCCACTTTCTCTTTTCTGATTTTCCCAGCTAAACTTACTCGTGTAAAGGACCAGTATCACTCCTTTACATTTACGTCTAAATGTCAGTCATCTCAGAGTCTTTTCCTTTTCTGATTTTATTTTTTATTTCACTGCATTAGAAGGCATGTGTATTTTACATTTTAATATGAAGTGCTTGACTGCTCCTCTTTATGGCATTGCTAATCTGTGCTTTCACCAGAGTTTATGAGCTAATCTTTTTTCCATTGTTTTCACCAATACTTAGACTTTTTAAAGAGAAAGCCACTTTTTTTTCAGGTTCTTAGCAGTTTGAGTCTGATCAAGTGGGCAAACATGTATTATATCTCTGTAGGGTCGGGTGGAGATTGGAGTGTGGGGACAAAATAATTTTCTGCTCAGCGGTCAGATCACAAGGGGGGAGGTCTGATTGAACATCAGTTGGTCCCCCTGCCAAAGGCAGAATACCGGGACGCAGCACAGTGATTGTTTTGTCTTTGGTAGCTATAATGGCTTTGCCCTGTTCTAGAATAAGGGCGGACAATCTGTGAGCTTTTCAGGTCAGTCAGTTTTCCTGGGGGCCTGCAGTGAGCCCCGCATGGTAGTGGGGGACTTGGGGAAAGATAAAGGAAGCAGAAGACAATTTTCTGTTGTTAAGGAGTCTACAGCTCATTGAAGTAAAAAACTAACAGCACTTGGATAAATTTGCCTGATGGCTATTTTTTTTTTTTTTTGGCCTACATAGTGTTTGTGTTATATTAATTAGTTACTTTCACTTAAAAATCAGAGTTTCATTAAAAATGCAGAATGTTATCATTTCTTGAAAAGTAGGAGCTCTGGCACTAGCGGGCTGAAATTTCTCTAATGATCACCTGGAACTGAAAAGCCCTTTTGGGTGTCCATTCCTCAGTTTCCTACAGTTCCCACCACTCCCCATTGAGAACATGCAGCCTGCTCAGTCTCATTTACTATTATGAGGACATACGCTTTCAATATATTGACTTAGATGGTTGAATCAGAATGCCTGTAGGAAGCTGATGCTAACAAAAAGAAAAAATAAAACTGGGCCTCTAATTGACTTGTAGGCCTTTTAAATAAAAATTCTGGTGTTTAAATGGGATCATATTATATATAAACTTCTGAATCTTGGTTTTTCATTTAACAGTAAGTAGTAACAATATGTAATGTTCTTTTACTCTTTGTTCTTCCATGGAGTATACTCTGATGTTTCCTTTACTATGTTTTGTTGTTGCCTTTTTATTGTTATTTTGTTTGCAGGATTCCACCTATTCTAACCCTAAAATTTTCACCCATTAAGTCTTGCCTGCCCTTTGTTCATCTACTTATTGTAGTTTTGGCCTTGGGTAAGCATCTTGGATCTAAATCCAGACTGCCTGATTTGAATCCCTGTACTGCCACCTAGTAGTTGAGTGACCTTGGGCAAATTATGTAGCTGGAGTTTCCTCATTTAAAAAATAGAGATGACATTTTGCCTAACCTCATAAGGCTGTGGTGGGGACTCAGTGTGTTGATTCATATAAGGTTCTTAGAACAGTGCATGGTATGCCATAGAACTTTAATAAGTAATAATGTTTCAACTCTTTTATAATGGTGCAAGATATTTTGGAAATGTTAAGTATAAGACTATTAAGAGCCACTATTTATTGCACATCCTATATAATGGAAGATACTTTGCTTAGCTTATGTCATTTCATCCACAACTCTAAATCATTTCATAATCTTTCAACATGTATTTATTGAGCACCTAATTTGTGCCAAACATTTCTTAAGGCACTGGGCAATCAGCAGTGAAGAAATCAGCCAAAAAGCTGTCCTCTCACAAAGTTTACATTCCATTGGAGGAAACATAGAATTTTTATGTTAATAAATAAATAAAATATATAGCAGATTAGGACACTATGAAAAAATAATAACGTAGATATGGTGGATGACAGGTGTGGTTTGCTCCATGTCTGTAAAGAAACTGGCAGAGGGAGAGAAGATTATTAATTGTGGTCAAGGTTTTATAAGGCTTCTGCCTGAATCCTAATGACCCAACTCCTTTCTGGAAACTTCAGGGAAGGACTGGGCAACAGGTATACTTGTGTTCCATGTTGTCATGTGCGGTCACTATGAGTGGGAATGAAGACAATGTTTTGTTTCATTTAGACCTATGATATTGTTTCTCTTGGGAATTTTGTAACTTGAATCAAAACATTCAGATATCGCAAGTTGACAGTGGTTATGGATGGATGCCTGAGTTATTGGAGTGAATGTAAATGATCAAACTTATGCACATTAGCTTAAGTAAGTAAGTTGTCACTGTAAGAATATGTGAACCGAGGTGCAGACAACATTGAAGCATCTATCATAGCCTGAATGCCATGCAAATCCATGGACCTGGCAATGCCCCAAGGTGCTGAAGTTGTCCATTTAGCACTTCTGGGTGTGTGAGGCTCTAGTGGTAAATATAACAAGACTTACCTCAACATGTCAACTCAACAAGACTGTTTTCAAGGAGTTGAGCATGTGGGCATGCCCTGTCCATGAACTCTGCTGTGCCCATCAATAAGAACTGAGATACCTTGATGACATAGCCTCCAGTTGGTGAGATATCCCAGTATTCTTTTCTATTTACATACTTTTAACTTTTACTTGAGAACAAAGGAATCTAATTTAAAAATAGGTATACACATGCACAAGTAGTAAATAGCTATAGGAATTTGAACCCATATCTATGTGTTCTCTGTAAATACTTATTTTGAAGAATAAAATTTACAAACACTTGTTTTGAAGAATAAAATATAGTTTATCTCATTAATAATTTAGGAGACTTAAACCTTTTTTTTTTGCTTTTCATTTCACAGTGTTGGTTTTTAATGTTAAAAAAGCCATCTCAAGAATTTAGGAACATTTTATACTCTCCTTCCGCACTCCTGAATTACCGATACCCACATTTTGCAGTTCAAAAGACTTCTTGAGTGTTCATGGATTACATCCCTATTTTTCCAGAAGATTTTTAGAAAGAGCAAGTTACCAAGAAGAGGCCACACAAAGGAATGAACTGGTCCCTCCCTGCCACCTCTTGCAGAATGGAGCTGGCTCTCACACCTGGTTGGTTTCCAAGTGTGCAGGAATTCCACAAGAGTGGCTGATGATGATACTGGGCTTGTCTCATTTCAGAAGATGGTTTTCCTGTGTGAACTAAAGCCAAGGACCCTAGCTCACAAGCAAATACCTGATGTTCCTTGGTAGCACTTCCTGCCACTTAGTTTGATCCCTCACTCTGCTCTGTAATCTTCCAGATGTGTAGGGAGATGTGTAGTCACCTGAAGTTGTTTATTCTGAAAGGATACACTGGAAGCCTAGACCAAATAGTGCAGATTTGTTGAAAGCCACTAGCTAATTCATTGTTTTCTTGCGCTTGAGTGGCTTTTACTGGTGGCTTCACCTGCCCATGGTCTAAGTATGTCATTCATTTCAGTCATTATATTTGTGCAAAAAGCATATTAATGTGCTTAGCGAGTAGCTTAGGAAGAAATATGTTTATCTGCTTTTCACAAAAAGCTAATGGACATGAATTTCAAATCTGAATATTTTATTTTGAGGGAAGACTATGACAGTGCTCACTGGGTCGTGTCTTTCATAGGAGCTTTAGGAGTGCTTCTTAGGAAGTGATTGTTTTTAATGTATCTATTTGTTTGTCCTGCTCAATTAGTTGCTCTTTGAATTGTGGCTTTTCCATTTTATTTTGCAGAGGTGCCACAAAGTTACAATGGCACTACAGAAGCCAAATTAGAGCAGTGTAATCAAATGAATACTGGCTGCAGCACTAATTAGCTGTGTGTCCTATGAGTCACATAATCGTTCTAGCACTCAGTTTTCTCATTTTCTCATAAAATACCTATCCTTTGTTTTGATTCTTAAAACAGTATATATAAAAACACATTTTGAGCTAAAATGTATAATTTGCAAATTTTGTTAATATGAGAATCTGATGACGTAGGGTAGAACTCATTTTGTGAAACTGGATCAAGTTGATTATCAGTTTAAGTCTTTTTATGTGAGAAACACTTTTGTTAAGAGGAAATGATCATATTCCAAATTATCTGCTGTAAATTATAACCTACTGAATACTATCTCTTCTGGGTATGTATCCTTTTTAGACTTTGGACCACATGGCCTTCTGGTTGAATGCAATGATTTTTTTTCTCCTAGCCTTCACATTAAAATCACTTAGGGTTTAAAAAAGAAATACTAATGTTCAGGCCTCAACTGAGTTACTATTTCTAAGGATAAGGTATAGCAAACTGTAATTTTTTAAAAGGTCTTCAAGTAATTCTGATGACAGCAAAGTTTGTTAATCACTGTTTTAGTAGAAAGAGCATCAGATTTACAGAGAGACACACCAGGCACTGCAATTCTGGTAACTTTGTGATTTTAAGTTGCAATCTTGTATTTAAAAAAAAAAAAAAACCAGCTGGCCTTTGTCCCTAGTTCCCGGGAAGTAGCCTCTCAACCCTCTAAATTTCCCCAGTGGTTGGAGTATCTTTGTCATTTACGGTGGGCCCCTAGGGCCACACTACATCATTCATGCTAGGAATATGACTCAGGTTAAGCCAGAAAGACCAACTGTGTGATTAGAAGATTGGGGATTTGAGGATCATGATATCAGCCTGGCCTCAAGGAGGGAAAAGTGGACTAGAGATTGAGTCACATGACTAATGATTCAATCAATCCAGCCTACATAATACAGCCCCAGTAAAAACTATGGAGCTTCCTTGGTTGGTGTTACTTTGCATATTGTCACATACTGGTGTGCTGGGAGGGTAACACATGCTGATTCCATGAAGAGAAGACAATGGAAGTTTCATGTTTGGTACCCTCCCAGATCTTGTTCTATATATCTTTCCCTTTGGTTGGTTCTGATTTTTGTATATTTGCTATAATTAAACTCTAATCTTAAGTATAATGCTTTTCTGAGTTCTGTGAGTCATTCTAGAGAATTATCAAACCAGAGAAGGTAGTGTGGATTTCTGACCTGCAGCTAGTATCTGGGATGAGTGCAGCCTTGCAGAGGACTATGCCTTTAACCTGTGAAGTTTGGCCTAACTCCTCTGGGTAGTTTGTGTCAGAAGTCATTGCAGGTCTCTAAACTGAAATTCGGTAATTGCTACATTTGCGTAGTGTCTATTCTAATTGGAGCTCAATGGGTGATAACTATTATAATTGAATTATGTCCTAGCTTGTGCATCATACTGTTGTTTCAAAAGGATGTGTCTGAGATTATAAACTTCATGTTTATTTTATATAATGTTAACATCTAACACATTGCTAATTGTATGCTAACTTGCTACATAACAATTGTATTATTGACAGAAGAGCAATCCAAAGTCACTTTCAAGCATATCAACTCTATTTAAAAACACATAAAGTTTATTCTGACACATTCACTATACCTTTAGATGCTATTCTGACAGTATTTGCTCATCTTTGTCTAGGACCATAGGAAAACTTCGCATGTGGAGACCTTAAGCTTCTATTCAGAGGACAGTCACAGTTTTCTCAAGGCATTATATTTGATTTAAGATTTTAAGAAGTGGCTGCATGTTTGAAGACAGTGCATAGGTCTCATTTTTAAAACGACCCATATGGGAGCCCTGTCCTAGACTGAGTTTCATGGGAAGCTGGGTTAAGAGTATAGCTTAAAACCATTAGGTGCCTGAGCCATGTGAGCAGAGTGAGCTGAATAAAGATGGTGGCTTGGAACACTGAGAACAATGGGAAACCAGGGGTTATTCCATGTAGGGTCAGAGAGGCAAGGGGTATGGTTGGGAAGTGCAGGAGTAACATTAACTTAATCAGAAGAACAGCCTAATATTAATTAAGATTTGTTGAATTGGGGGGTGGGTATAAGGGAGAAGAATGGAGCTGCTAAAATATTTTCTGACTCAAGACCAGACTGGTCACAGACATGGTGCAGTGCTAATCCTAGGGAAAGGGAGAACAGTGGCTCTGGCTGTGATGAGCTAGGGAGAAGTAAGGCACAGAAGTGAGGCTAGATGGTGGGGGAATTTTTCATGTTGAAAGGCCACATTAATTTAGCTGTAATCAAATAAGGCTGTATTCAAGAAACTTCAGTTAGATATACTTAAAAATGTATATTATTTTGTAAAAATCTAACTACTGTGTACTTAATAATTTCAAAAAATGAAAACTATTTGTTAAATTAAAGTTAACAAACCTTTTAATGACTTTGTTGTGTCTGCTTTTTGTCGAAAAGCATTTGAATATGTGGTTGCAGCATGGAGGTCTGCAGTTTCAGTTGATCGTCTAGATGAGTATCACTCATTTGTGACCTTAAGGACATCTTGACTTGGGATAGGTAGGAGAATGTAGGTTCACAGCAATAAGTGGTTGAAAATCAAAAAAGCATTTTTTGGGCATGTTGCCAAAGGTGTGGGTATTCTAACTGCATTTTTCCATATTTCAATTGGATCTTTCTTAGCATCGAACAATGACTTTAAAATGTCATCTACTGAGAGCTCAATAAATTCCATCTGTAGTTCTTTAGGTGCCTTGGTGATATCAACTAGCTGAGGCTGAAATGCTAATTTGAGAGTGATGTCATGATTGTCAAAGTCAGGGAACCTTTCATTGTATTCTCCAGTTAATAGGTTTTATAACATTGCATATTCTTCGAATGATTCGCATATATCAATGACCTTTGCTAACTGGGGAAAATGTTCACCCAAAATTTCCTTTTGAAGAAGTGTTTTGAAAAAAAGTAGCTTTTTTTGAAATGCTTGGATTTTTTGCCACATACCATATATAGACTTAGTTTTACCTTGCAAAGAAATACTCAAGTCATTTTGATTTGACATGATATTACATAGAAATGCTGCATTCCTATAGAAATCTTCTTTCAATAATTCACATTGCTGATTCTCTTCTTCATAAAATTTAACTACCTATTCTCACAGAGATAAAATTTTGGCTAACATCTGTCCCTGAAATAGCCAATTCACTTTAGAATGATATGGCAAATCCACACTGAATACCTCATCCTTCAACTTCAGCGTGTTACAAAACTGAGGATGCCGTGTTGCATTTGCATGTTAAATATAGTTAACAATACGTACAACTTGTTGCGAAAATTCACTTAAAATAGTTGCTTTAGCACAGAGATTTTGCTGATGCAAGATGCAATGAAAAGAAATGAAAGCATCTGGATCTGTTAATAGTTTTTTAATCTGTGCAAGAAACCCTTCATGTTTTCCTGTCATGGAAGGTGCACCATCTGTATATACACTCACTAAATTTACCAAATTCAGTCCAACTTCACGACATTTATCTTAAAAGTTGTTGAAGATATCTATTCCCTGTGTTCTGTTCACAAGACAGCCCGAAGTGTTTTTTCCATTTACAGATAGAGAAACTGAGCCTAAGATAATTCAGTAATGAAGACCAGGTGGAACATAGGAAGCAGAGTCAGATGTAGAACAGTCTACTGGCGCTAGGATTTTCCCAATGGTCCAGGGAAAATAAGGAGACTGTTTCTATTTCTTCTTTTTTTCATTCTTTATTTTTTTATTGATAATTTAATAACTTTTATAATAATTAAGTATTTATTTACTTATATTGGAGAGAAGATATCAAGGGAGGAATAATTAGCAATTTTGTTTCAGTGGAATTAGACAGACATCATGATATAATAATAAAACAAAACTACAAAGTAATGATACTAATGTTAATTTACAGAGGAGGATGAGGAGGAGGAAATCTCTTAGCATGAACATTTGCCTGGCATGTACTAACTTCTTTTTTTATGAATAATCTCACATATACAATAATATGATGACTTTTTCCCTTTAAGAATCCCTATTTTACTGATGAGGAAACTGAGGCCTAAAGAAGTAACATGCTTTCCAAAGATCTGAAAGCTATTAAATAGCAGAGATGTGTCTTAAAACAGGGTAGTGGGACTCCAAACCCATTACATTTAACCACCCAACTCCACTGTGTCTTGATTGAAACTAAAGAGAGCAGATGGCTAGAGAAGGTCCTGGGACTAAAGGAGAAAGATTCTGGGTTGTGGATTTTACATTTGCTTTATTTTCTCAGCCTCAGGGGGATAATGAGGTTTAGCTTTGAATCTCGTTGTCTTTCCTGATCAGCTATGCCTTTGGGTGGGTGAGATTGAATTGGAACTGGCACAGGTTGGTTGATTCAGCATCAAAGCCTTTCTCTTGCTGTGTTTCTTCAATACTCTGTGACCATGGGCAGTTGATTGATGATAAAAACTCCCTATTTTTATTAATGAGTCCTATGTCCTAAGGGCATGAGTAATTTCCCCAAGGTGTCTGAGTAGTCATCAGCTGTTGAGCTCTACCCAGTCCATGAGGCTAACCTGTTTCCCATGAGGAATGAGCTGGGAGCCCTGGCTTGTGACTCAGGAAGCAATGAAGATAGAAGCTTAGCCTGTTTCAGCGGCAGATCATCATGTGATTCCATCTTATTTGGTAATGAACAATCACAATTTTCTTTATACAAATCTCTTTCCTCCCTCCCTTAATGATAATGAATTTCTTAATATCTTTGTTCTTCTTACATGTGACCTATTACAGTGCCAGTTATTCAGAGTAGAATTTTTTTTTTTACAATAATCTTCCTCTCTCCTCTGTTCCAGATGGCTTCCATAATTGGTTTATTACTTTTACAGATGTTATGAAGAAATTTCAGGAAATAAGCCAATAGTGGATTGCAGTAGCTAGTGAAAGTGGCCTTTCTCTGTTTGGAACAAATATAATCTGTGTATCAGCTGAGGCACTGTATGGCATAGGCTCGTATGGGAATGTGGTCTTATTGCTTCTTGGAAGACTGGGTCTCTGCAAATGAATTTAGTAGCCACAGATCATATTTCCCATTGAAATGACTTCTGAAAAAAGTTGTATAATTGGCACCCCCATATTTTAAACCCCATTTTATAGTTTTGAAAGTGTTTTGACAATAAAACTGAAATAAAACTGGGCAGATATAATTATTACTCTTGTTATTATTTGCATATGCCCAATGAGACAACCAAAGTCTAGAGAGGCAATACGGAATAATTCAGGTGTTCTGGGCCCTTGGCTATTCCTCTTTGCTTTTCACTATTACCATGTCATGTCTCCTGTATTCAGGAGCCCTAAATGAGTATCATAAAATAAATATTCTGCCTCTAACAGAAGGTAGTTCCCACACCCCTAAGCTTCAGGAAAGGAGGAAGGGGACGAACTCAACTTTACTAAAATATCTGCAATTCTATGATGTGGGATGAAACTTGGGGTATCCTTAAACCTAACCACCTAACCAGTATAGAAATTTCTCCTACAGCATCCCTTACTGATATCTATGCACCCTCTGACTGAATATTTCTAGTGATAAGTTGATTTACTCTATTTGGTGATAATTCTGAGTTATACAAATTTTCTTTTTAGAATAAATTAAAATGGATCATTACTGCTTTAATTTGGTCTTAGGTCACCATCTGCATTTCCACAGAGGAGGTATGCTTTTGAATGGGAAAACATTTTTGGATTAGATGATTTTAAGTTCGCTCTAAATGGATTATATGATTTAAACCTTATTTTAGCTCAAAATTTCTAACTCAAACACTTCTT
This sequence comes from Daubentonia madagascariensis, assembly GCA_023783475.1. Classification (NCBI taxonomy): domain Eukaryota; kingdom Metazoa; phylum Chordata; class Mammalia; order Primates; family Daubentoniidae; genus Daubentonia; species Daubentonia madagascariensis. Next base: position 16,640,199 of record JAKFHU010002573.1, on the reverse strand, counting down.
TTGTTAGAAATCGATCATTTCATTTTATGTTGTCTTTTTACTTAATACATCTTGATCCCCCAGCACATGCTCATAGTTCTCCCATTTTGGCCAATTTTGCTTGTCAACACCATTAATATTTTCAAGATGTACAGTCCATAGATTCTCTCAATGTACCTGCTGTTGTTGGAGAAATGCTTGAACGTTATGGTAGAGAGAAGATGAGAACATGTTTAGAATGGCCATTTGAGAAATGGTTGCAGAGGGTTTTACATCTTAGTTGACAGGTATTTACGTGATAAAAGGAGAAACTAAAATTAGTACGTAGATGTGGAGGGCGTGTAGAGAGAATGATTGGACATTGTGCTTTATCTCCAAACAAAAATATTAAGTTGACAGAATCAACAAGGAAATATATTATATCAATTGAGGAAAAAGTATCAAAATTGGTAACTAGAAATAAATCACACTGTAATAGCACATTCAGAGAAAAAAAAAATGTATGAACAATATAAAGACCATATAAGAAATTGACAAAATAAGGAGACTTCATAATGAACACCCCTTGGTACCAGTACCAAATAGTGGTATAAAAAAGAGCTCAGTGCAAGCCCAACCAAGTAATCTGAGAGCTTATTCATGGTAAGCTGTAGGTGACCCCATTTTCTGTTATTCTCCATGACCACCCATGCAAATATGCAAAGCTATATGCAAATATCACAAACATTAGCTGTGCTAGTACAGCTCAGGTTAGCTAGCTCCACGTTGGGAGGAGGTCTAGAAAGAAATTTGAGAGAGTTGGTTCTCTGAAAAGAACGTTTGACAAACATTTACCTGGACAGACCAAGAAAAATAAAGAGAAGATAAAAATACCAAAATCAGTAATGAAAGAAGAGGTGTCATTGCCAATCCTACAAAAGATAAAAGGAATATAGGGAAATGATGGGTACACATGGGCACAAAGAGATGTAAATGACATTGGAAACTAAGAAGAGGGGAGGATGGGAGGAGGGTGAGGGATAAAAACTTACCTATTGTGTACAATGAACACTATCCAGGTAATGGACATACTGAAAGTCCTGACTTTAGCATTACACAGTGTATCCAGGTAACAAAAACATTTGTATCCCCTTAATATTTTGAAATTAAAAAAAATGAATATAGGGAAAGTCTATGAATAATAATCCTATACCAAAAATTAGACTACTTAGATGAAATAGACAAATATCTAAGCAGACAAAAATTATTAAAACTGACATAAGAAAAATAGAATACCCAAGTTGACCTATAAGTAGTAAGAAAATTGAATTAGTAGTTATAAATCTTTTCACATAGCAAAATCCAGGCATAGAAGACTTCAGGGATTAAATTCTATGGAATATTTAAAGAAAGAATAAAACCAATGCTTTAATCTCTCTCAGAAAACAGAGAATCAGACAACACATCCAAATTCATTCTATAGCCAGTACTACCCTGATCCCAAAGCCAGACAAAGTCATTACAGGAATAAAAAATTATAGAATGACATCCCTCTTGAACATACATGAGAAAATTCTAAGCCAAATATTAGCAAATCAAGCCCAGAAAGATTAAAAAAAAAAGACTAAAGCACCTTGATCATGTAGAATTTATACCAAGAATGTAAGGTTTAGCTTAACATTTGAATGTCAATTAATGTAATATAGTCTATTAATAGAATAAAGAAAGAACTTATGATTATCTCAATAGACACAGAGTAAGTACTTGACAAACTCCATAATCCATTTCTTATAAAATGTCTCAACAAACTAGGTATAGAAGGGAATTTCCTCAACTTGATAAAGAGTACATATTGAAAAATTACAGCTAATATTATACTTAATAATATTAGACTGAATGTTTTCCCCTTAAATTTGGGAATAAGGCAAGGATATTACTCTTGCCACATTTGCTCAACTGTAGAAGCTAGCCAGCACAATAAGCACAATGAAAATGAATGGATGGATAGATAGATAGATAGAGGTATCCGTTAGGAAAAGAAGAAGTAAAACTGTCTTTATTTGCAGATGACATTATTCTTTATGTAAAAAATCCTACTGCATCAACAACAAAAGTTACTGTAATAATAAAGGAGTTCAATAAGTTGCAGGATACAATATTAATTATATTTCTATATACTAACAAAGAACAATTCAAAAATAAAATTAAGACAACAATTCCATTCAAGAAGAATAAACCACACAGGAATAAGCTTAGCAAAAGAAGTGTAATACTTATATACTGAATACGACAAACCTTTGCATAGAGAAGTTAAAAAATATGTAAATAAGAGACATTTCATGTTCATGCATTAAAAGATTCGATATTATGAAGAAGGAAATTCTCCCCATATACATCTATAGAATATTAGCTTTAGGTCTCTTGATTCTTAAGCTAATGCTTTTCTACTACAGCATTTTTGTGTGACAAAAGCTATTTGTTTATACCAAGGACATAATGATAAAAGTGCAAAATGTTTATGCACTTAGTGAAGATTTTAATGGCAAAAATCGGAAACAAACTAAATTTCCTAGCAGAAGATTTCATAAATAAATTAGCATATATAAAGTAATGAAATCTAATACATATAATAAAAATAATAATGTATTTTACTTACTGATCTGAAAAAATGATCCATGGGTAATTGTTGTTTGATAAAGTAGTTAGAAAAAATAGCATGTATATAATACACCCTATGTACTTCTAAGTACAGAGAAATATCTCTATGGATATTCAAAGGGTTAATAATATTTATCACTGAGTTGTGAGATTAAGCACATTGTTTTATATTTTTCTTTGAATTTTGTGGGGCAATTTGAATTTTTTAAAATGAGCAAATATTGTAATAAAACAAAACAATGTTCTTTAAAAGATCTAGATTCAATTTATGTGTCTTCTTTGATTGTACATCCTATTTTTATAAAATATTTCATCTGGCCTTTTGCTCTTTCCTTCCCTGTGTAATTTCTGGCAAACCTGGCCTAGGATTCTTTTCCCTCATTTGTTGTTAGTTATACATCTTGTCTTGGTTTCTAGGTAAGTGAGACCTTGGGGTTTTCTTCTGTGTTGTTATAGTTAATAAACCTAAGGTTAGAGGATGTGGTTTTAATTTCATAGAACCACACCAGTTACACAACAGGGAATCAAATTTGGCAGTTTCCTCTCCCATCAGATAAATCTAAAATTTATATTCTTGACTGAGCCACTCTCTGATTTAATGGCTCTGATTGCTGTTTAAATGTAGGAATGGCTGGGGAGTAATCATGCTTCTCAAGAAATAACCATAATTGACAGGCTGCTAAACAAGGAAAATGAGGTCTTAATGTGAATGTTAATTTTGAACACATTTCCATTGTGTATATCTTTAATGTATAATATGTCAATGTTAGGAAGCATTTTATTTCTTTTTTATTAACTTTTTATTTTAGAAGAGTTTTAGATTTACAGAAATTTTGCAAAATGTACAGAGTTCTCATATACGCCATACCCAGTTTCCCTTATTATTAGCATCTTATATTAGTGTGATAAATTTATCACAATGAAGGCACCAACATTTCTACATTGCTATTAACTAAATTCCATACTTTATTCTGAATTCCTTAGTTTTTAATTAATGTCCTTTTCCTCTTCCAGGATCCCATCCAGGATAGTGTATTTCATTTAATCATCATGCAAGAAACATGGCTGTGACAGTTGTTCAGACTTGCCTTGTGTGTTTGTGTGTACGTGTGTGTGTTTAATGACTTTGGCAGCTTTGAGGAGTACTGGTCAGGTATTTTTATAGAATGTCCCTCAATTGAAGTTTGTCTGATGTTTTTCTTATGATGAGTGAATTTTCTTATGATTCACAGATATGGTTTTGAGAGGAAGCCTCAGAGAAAAAGGGCCATTCTCATTATATATACGAAGGGTAGAGTCTACCAGTACAACTTAGCACTCTTGATATTAATGATGATCACCTGGCTGAGGGAGTGTTTGTCAGGCTTCTCCTCTGTAAAGTTACTCCCCTGCCCCCACCTTTCTATTCTGTGCTCTTTAAAAGGAAGTCACTGTGTGCTGCTGACACTAAAAGAGTGAGGAGTTATGCTCCACCTCCTTGAGGGCAAAATACCTGCAATTACATTTTCAAGGCGACCCTTTTAGAAGGGGAGAGGGGCAGCTTCCTCCTTTGTAAGGAAAAAAATCTTTTCTTCCTTATCCCTCAGTTATAGAATATCTGGCACTCACTCCTGCAGCCTCTCATCTTGCAGTCCCAGGGGTAACCAGTGGGGCAAGGAGTAGGGGACAGAGATATGACAACTTATTATTTACTGTGAAATAATTAACAAAAAATGTGTCTCAGATCCAGAACACCTCATGTGTGCATTTAGGATAAAATTAATAAAGATGAATATTAAAAATCCAACAGGCGGGAAGAAAGGTCACTGTCATAGAGTGACACTTAATTGGGAATGAAACCAATTAAGACAATTTTAATTGGATAAACAGTGTGGGACCACCAAGACCTCTGAGGCTCACTGAGGGGTCTGGTGCCTCATTCAGGGCTGACCTTGGCAAAGATGGGAATAAACAATTAATCTTCTGGTATTCCCTAGTTCTCCTCTCTGCTGTGCCTCTTTCCCCAGTTCTGCCTTCTGCCTTCCCTGAGCCCTCAGGGACTTGTTGCTTTCTCCCAGTAATCATCCTCACTGTTTGCCTTGTGCTCTGCTGAATGCATTACAGTCATTCTCTCTAGTGCTTACAAACACCCTTCCCAGTTCAGGAAGGTGTGTGGGACTTCCCTGGATTTCACAGCTAGTTAGAGGCCATTCTGAAATCTCTATTATTTTCTGCCCGACCATAAAGTCTGTATCTTGTTCACAGTATGCTCTCTTTTCCATGACATTGTCACAATAAAAATTTATTTTAGAACAGAAATTGTCTCGGATTTTTATACTCAATCCTGAAATTCAGCAGAAGTCTCTCACTTCAGTCTCTTACTTCCTGCACTGGCATGCCAGTTCTCTGGTTTATCAATCACCTGTTTTAGGTATAATTTCTACTTATGAACTCCTTCCGTCCTTGGAGTCCATGTGATACCCTTAGTCATCTAATTCTTACGGTATTACTAATGTTTCTTTTAGTTCTATTTTCTTCATTAGATCATAACCTTGTGGACTTGCACTATGCCTAGCACAGCGCCATACTCCTCATCGATGCTTAGCTCATGTACCTTGACGGAATGAGAGAAGAACTTGGATTCTGGGGTTGAGTTCTATTGTTAGGATCCTCCAGAGACATAGAATATATATAAGTTCCAATCCAAGGGCAGGAGAAGACTTATGTTCCAGCTCAAGCTGCCAGGCCAGGAAAGTTGCCTCTTACCCAATCTATTTGTTCTATTCAAATCTTCAATTGATTGGATGAGGTCCACCCACATTATGGAGGGTAATCTGCTTTACTCAGTGTATTTATTCAAATATTAATCTCTCACCCCCATAGACACACCCAGAATAATGTTTGACCAGATATCTGGGCATCCCATGGCCTAGTCAAGTGGACACAAGCAATTATCCATCACACAATCTCTAACTGGTATAAAGTATGGATGTAATCTCACGAAGCTGGCTACGTCTGCTTCCAGAGTAGGATAGAGGCTTTAATAGCCTCATGATCGTGAACTTAAGGTGAGCTAAGCAGCTGAAGATAGACCAACAGCAGGCACTGACATACTGGCATTTGCTGGAGTTCACATTAACATTCAATTCCTGGACTTTTGTTTGATCATAACGCTCTTGGCCTCTGCCATCTACTTCACCCAGTGCCTTTTACTCCAAATCTGGCTGCTGGAATAGATGTCCTTTTCAGATGGGTTGTTTGGGAGGCTCTCACCAGACTCCCTTGCCTATTTTGCTGTCTCCCCATACTGACACTGCTCTTGCTAGGTCTTTCATTTTTTAAAGGAACACAAACCATCTGTGCTTCCATTGTGGTTGTTCAGGGTCTAGGAACGGATCTGTACCTGGGAATGGTTCGGATTTTTTGTCTGTCTTTTTTTTTTTCTTCAACTGAGTCCTATTTTAATCATTTTTGTCCTTCTGGTAGAGGATGTTCTTTCTTCACTTCAGGCCTAGGGACAGTCACCATCCTGTAGATGGACACTTGGAAATAGGTGGCTGGCTTGGCCCTTTATGGGCTTCAAAGGAATCCAGAATCAATGTGTAAGTGCTGTTTAATTCTTACGCTCTCATTTGTTTTCTCTTAGCTATTTAAAATTCCCAATTATAAAACAGACATTTATTTTTCACATGATTCTTCCCACCACATGAACTATCTTAGGCAAAAATGCCTCAAAAAGGTCATATTTATTTCTTGCCTAACTTAATGAACTCTTTTCCCTCCTTTGCTAACTCTTTAAGTCCTTCACTAAGTTTTTAAGTGCTGGAAAGATGACATATTCGTCCTAAATTTTGGTTTTGCCATCCATCAAATGGGGCAATAGGCCTTTAAATGTGAGATCTAACTTAGAATAACATGATCTGCAACCGAGAGTAGCATTGATGATAAGGATATTTACTTTATGAGGACATCCTCTGTGCCAGGCAGTGCAAGGTGCTTTACCTGCATTATCTCACTTGCCCTCTCATGTAAGTCTAGAAAATTTCAATCCCTCACCCAAGGCAGCAAATCTAGTAGATGGTAGTGGTTATTAGATCTGTTTCTGTCTGGCTCAAAACTCAAGCTCTAAACTACTATACTGGGCTCGCTTCCAACAACAAGATGCTTGTCGAGTGTCTTCTGTTTGCCAGGTATTCCAAGTATTAGAGAAAGTTCACTCTGCTTTTGTGGATCTTGCCCTCTAGAGAAGATAAATAAAGGTTCTTATGAATTTTGGGACACCTAAGTCCCTTAGGTGTATAATCCAACGTGAACAATGTCAAACAGGCTGACAGATTCAGTTGGGAAGAAAATATTGAGCCCAGAAAAATGTAGACAGTTTATTACTTATAAAGACAGCAAAAGCAAGATCAGCAATTGTGTCAGCTTCCCGTGTTCCTTATTCCACAAGATGACGTGGGAACAAAAAGGGCCAGATGACAGGCGACATGAGAGGTGATTCACCCTGTTGCTGAAGAACCAGTGGGGCCCTGGGGTGGAGCAAGGTGGAGAGCCCCATACCTCACCAAAAGAAAGGAGGCACATGAGAAACTGCCTTCCTCAAGACAAGGTGGCAAGTGAGAAACACCTTGTAGCAGCTCCTCCCAAGACTGCCCGTCTTTCCCTGAACTTGGAGGGTTACAGGGTGCTCCACCAAGGCTTAGGTCAGCCCGTGTTTGAGTTTTGTCTTTATAGCCCACGGGAAGACATGCAAGGTTGTTCAGGTGCCAGCACAGAGCAGTTACTCTATAAGAAATGGACAAATTTCTGCCCCTATCTGGACCTCAGTTTCCTCAACTGTAGAAGGGGGAACTTGCACTCTGTTACCTTCAAGCTCCTTCATTCTATACCCAGGAAACTTCTACATATTTTATGTCTTTCCTCAGTTTCTTATCCCAGCTGAACAACTCTAACTTTCCTTATTTATCCTGATTTTCTGGCTTTGATTGGTTTTCCTTTCCCAGTTTTTATTAGTTCCTGAGTGTTAATGGCCACAAATGCAGACACAGAGATTCAGAATTTGAGCAGGGCTGGTTTGGAAGGACCTGGCATGGCTTGGTGGCCTGTAGCTACTGCTAAAGGTTCTGCCAGCTCTGATCCCCTCCCTCTTCTCTCCCTACCTATGCCAGACTGCTGACAGCCTGGCACCTTGCTTTTGGGCTCCCTGCCATTGTCACAGATGGGCCCAATATGCTGGAGTAGGAAAATCATGTATGAGAATTATATGTGATTATTGGAAATCATTGCATTTGTTGTCATGACATAAATTGGTCTAGCTAGCTGAATCCCAGAAGACTTTGTGAATCTATTGGGTTGATTCTTTAGGCAATGTGATACAATTTAGGCATTTTGTACCTAGAATTTTCCAGGTTTGAAAAGAACATGGGGTAGACTAAGAATGATGAGAGGAATGGATCTGTGCACTTTCGCTATGTGATTTTTTTATTACAGAAACATGTGCCAGTTTAAGTCCTTCTGAATTTGCCAGTGCCACTCTCAGTCATGAGTTCATTACTCCATATAATAATGTGTGTGGATTGCTTATCATGTGCCACTCACTATTCTGATTGGGAATATAGATAATAGAATTAAAAAAGGGACCCTTGTTTTTTAAGAAGCTCACATAAGGTTCCCATACATAAGTGGGATGGTGGTGGAGAGGGAAGATAATGCTATTTTAATTTTTAAAAACCTTATTAATTCCTGGCATTTCAGAACCGGTAACTAGTAGAGAATAGAATTTTAGATATTTTTCACCTATGCAAGGTTGAAAGAATTTGAGTCAATAGCAATGAATATATATATATATATATATTTTTTTTTCTATTTGATTTTGCTCAAAATTTGAGCAATCTGTCATCTTCTTTGGAGCACACCAAGTGTCACCCTGGGTTGCAAGTAATCGTGCTCAGCTGGGATCTAAAATTTTTCATTTGGCTGAAAGCTCTTCACCCTTCCTTTGGAGGTGAAATTACAAATAACCAGTGAGACCAAAATTCCCAGTTGATACATGAAATTCCCAGTTTATGCCAGTTTGATCCAACAACCAGTCCAATTTAGCGCTATATTCCTTTCTCAGAAGGGTTCCAGTTTGGATGAATTGTACGTTCACTCTGCACATAACCAAGCATAAGACCTTCTTTCCACATCTCCCAATGATTCCAAAAAGCTCTAAACAATCATGGTTCTCTAACACATTCTAGGAAGAGATTGAGCATCATAACAGAAAGTATCTCTTTACCTGCTTGTTGTAGTTAGATTTTCCTGCCAAATACAGACATTTTCATACACTCTGAAGCCTACTAAATATGATATTTGCCTTATTGCTTTGGAATGCAGGGTGTGTTGATGGGGCAGGCAGAAATAAAATAAAAATAAAGCTCAATTGCATATTTAAATGGATTCCCACTTCTGGCACAGAAAGAAATTAACAGATCATGCTAGCTAAACATTATGTGGCTATAAAGAGCAAAGTGTCTGAAAACAACAGACCATCCATGCCTTCCAAGTTGCTAAGTGTGGCTGCCTCTTTATGGAATGGGAGCCCTCATTTCTCCCCATGAAAGCTGAGAGGGCTCAGGCAGTAATTCCAACCACGAAGCAGGAACTGCAAAGGCTATTTCTTAAGAAGATAGCAGTGCTTACGAAAGAGGGCTTTGAAACTATGTAGACTTGGGTTTGAATCTTGTGATTAGAAATAATTTGTAGATAATAATTTGTACCTCAATTTTCTAATCTTTATGAAGTTGATAACAATTCCTCTCTTGTAGAGTTGTTTTGAGATAGTGAACACAGACTGTCAAACAGTAGCTGATAATCTAGTAGGAGATTAATAAATTGTGCATTCGGAACCATTCTTCACTTTGGGATTGTAGCTCTCTGTTACCTTGTCATTCTTTTTTGTTCGTCACTTTTGTTTTTGGTTTTAGCTGCATCTGAATTATCTGTGTAAGAATTTCTTTGCTGTGTATAACTTCAAAGAATGTATAGAGCCATTTGAGAAAATCTTTTACACTGTGAACCAAGGCAAACTGTTTTCTTTTTCTTCTGGTGTCTCCTTTTGACTGCTCAACAGAGTTTATTGGGCATTTTCAATTTTTTTGACTTACGTGATGTGATGTCATGTGATGTGATGTGTGTTTGTGTGTGTACTTTCCATCCAGCAGCCATTGCTCAAATATTTGCCTCATGCACACAAGCAGAATGGTGGTATTAGATATCTACAACTCTCTGGTTTGTGTGTTCTTTGGCTTCTTATCCGAAAAATGCCTCAGGCCCTCTCCTTATCCCCCTTTGTTTGAGATTCATGCAAGCCTATATCTATGATCCTTACTATAACCACCAAACTGAATTTTAGAATGTTTTGTTCCTGTTTCAGGAGTAATGGGAGGCTGAACTTAGAAATTAGAAGCTACTCTCCTTGGGTAGAAATGCAGACCGTACAAGCCTCTCCTTGAAACATGGCTTTATCTGAGCATGCCTGTACCTGGAAGTTGTCACCAAATGGGGTGGGAAGAACCTGAGAAAGGAGGAAGCAAAATGATGAACTAGGACAGAGAGTGACCCCTTTGGGTAAAGGCGCAAATATTGATGGCTTGGGGAAAAGGATGATAAAGGAAAATTGGTGACAGAAAGAGCTTTTTGAATACTCTCCCCCCCCAAAAAAAAAAGTGCTAAAGGGCAGAGAAGAATTATTTAGAGAGAACAATCAGAAGAAAGTTGAAAATGTTGTGGCAGGTTGGGGGATAGGTGATATATTGGAGTCTTTCTATAATGCAATGTATTTTGGAGCAAAATTCAAGAAAATTATGTTTTTCTGGAACCCAAGGGCAATGGAGTTAGCTCAATAGCATATGAAGCACCGCATAGATTTGTGTTTGTATTTTCTACTTCTGGACTCGAACTATAGTTCGTATCCCCACTCTACTTCTTTCTGACTATGCAACCTGTGGGCAAATTACTTAATCCCAGCGTGTCTTGTTTCTCTCACCTATGAAATGGGATCATAATAGTTTCTACCCCACAGGATTGTGATGGAAGGAGATATGCACAGAAGGCATCTGCCACCCAAGTGCTTGGATGGTAGTGAATTCTTAATTAATTGTAGCTATTATCATTAACATTTTAATTGCCTCTATCCCTAACATTGTGACAATGATTTATATACATTACTTTATTTAATCCCCATAACATGAAAGCAGGGTTATTACCAATCCCCTCTATTTTATAGAAAGGAAAATGGAAGACTTGAAGTTCAGTGATTTGTTCAAGAGAAGATAGCCCATAAATAGCAGAGCTGAAATTGTATTTCTAGTCTGAATGCCTCCAAGTCCTTTTTTTTTCACAATGTCATACTGTATTCAATACAAGATAAACAAACTTATATTGTACTGATAATAACTCCAATTATGCCTATTTTCTGAATAGAATATCTCATCAATATAAGTGGAGAATTTAAATAATGTAAGAAAACAATAAAGCATTGTACGGGCTGGATATGTTTAAATGGTACAATCTCTAATGGCCTCTCCTTACATTTAGCTATGCTAACGCACAAAGGTACACTCTTCTAAAGGTATGTTCATTGAAATGTACAATATCCACTTGTTTTCCAACTGCTCTTCCTCTTAAGACAGAAGGACAATGAAATGGTACTGGGAAATTCTCTGGTTGTTCCACGTTTTGCTGTAGACAGATACTTACCTCCTACGTCACTCAGAGCAGCCTACAGTATGCTTACGTCTCTAGAAATGAAATTTCACTTAATTCTTATAAATGGTATTGATTTAGTATTGAAATCTGTAATTGTTTCCTCAACATGAAACACCCCAAAAGGAGTTTTCGTGCGTGTCTATTATTTTAACCTTCATTCATTGTTTTAGAAAATATTTATTAAAGGCTTAATCTGTTTCAGTAACTGTTCTAAGTGCTGTCGATAGAACCGTGAACTTTTCTTTCAACAAAGAAAACCAAACAAACCAAAAGTCCTCTGCTTTCTTGAAGCTCACGTTCCAGTGACAGGAGACAGACAATGCATGGTGAGAAGATGATAAACAGGTTTATGTAATATGTTAGAAGATGTCCGCAAGGGGAAAAATAGACAACAGTGAGAGGGGTCAGACATGCTGGTCAGTGGGGCCTTTATTTATAATGGGCTGGTCAGGAAAGAGTAAGCCCTGGGCATTTTTGCAGAACCATTCCAGCCAGAGGGAAGAGGAGGCAGCTCTGTGTGGTCCCTCCAACATGCCAGGGACTGAGTGAGTGAAGGGGAGATTGGGAAGAGCTGCAGCCACAGGGATAAGGAGGGCCAAACTGTGCAGGGCATTGCTGCCCATTTTCAGGTCTTTAAGGACATTTTACTCTAAAAAAATGGGAAGCCCATTAGAGGTTTTGAAGCAGAGAAGTGACTTCTGCTTTTCGAAGCAAGGCAGTGACATGATTTGACTTACTCTTCACAGGGTCTGCAGGGCAGCTGTGCTCAGAATGGACTCCACTTTGCAGTTTTTCCTCATCTTGTTGTTTTCCCCACGTCTTTTCCATATTCAGCTAAACCATCTAGAATCAGGCAACTTTTCTGAATCTCACAAGGACTCAAAGTCTGGACTGTAAGCTCTTGAAAGCAGATACTGCTCTTCCTATTCTTTAATTTTCAGTTTCTAGCACAGGGCCTGTCACATAGAAGATATTAAATATTTGCTTACTTTTAGCTGATTGAGTGACTCGGCATTTCTGTTCTTCCAAGAGTCTTGATGCTCAAGAAGATGATTTATTCTTTTTTTCTCCTTAATTTTCAAGGTTCCTCTCAAACACTGAGTGATGAGAACTTTGATGAGATAAGAAATTTCAAACTATGAAAATAGTGAGGGTGTGGTTTCCTTGAGTTCCGTCAGACCAATGGAATACACTTCCTGTTCTGTCCTTCAAAAATGAGGCCATCTTTTGCTTCCCAACCTCAAGAAGTCTTTCTTATGTGTGAAATAATCCTAGAGAAATAACAGAAAAGTCAAAATTGCTTTGTAACCTTTCTTCCCTTTTTGTGTGCCGGGTAAATTTTCGATAATCCAATATTAAAATATTCCTTTCAACATGATGCTATTCTCCCTCTATTGTTCTATCCCCATCCGCACTGCAATTCCCTAACATTTATTTTCTACACATTTGCTGACTGCACTCCAAGGCAAATATGGGTGGGCACAAATGAGTAGATTTACGTGGATATGGAAATGACTTCGAGAAGATGTTTTGGCGCTCAGGTTTATTTTTTTTTAATATTTCATCTCAAGTAAGCAGATTTACTGGAGGTCTTCAGAGATCCTGCTGTGGTTTCTATTATGATGACAATCATAATAGAATAAGCTGAATATAATGATACATTATATAATGATCTTGAAAGGCCATGAAGGTGAACAGTTTTAAAAGAAAAGAACAAAGTTGTTTAAAATTATTATTAAGCTTTTGGATCAGAGTAAAGAGTATCACTGCTGTCCACATGCAAAGATGAATTTTAATTGGGGTAGCAAGTATAAAATTTAGGTCACAATTATAATGAGTACTCACTGCTAGGAAGATTAGAGATAATAGGTTATATTCTTGTATCAGCTCTGCTTTTGGGTTTTAGAGGCCAATCCAATAAAAAAGTTTCTTATTTGACATTATTGTTTTTTATGTCCTTAGCATATGCTGTAGTTCAACTGAACTTTGATTATTGTTGTGACCTCTCAAGGGTACCAGTACCTCAGCTATTGCAAACACTCTATTTTTGAGGCATCTTTTTCTTTGTCCTTCTGGAGACTGGTAAATCCTTTTCTATATGAAAGGCCTGGGTTACAGGCGCTGAGATAATGGTAGTATGTGATTTTACCATCACCACCTAACTCTTACACTGCTTGGAAAAATGGCCAACTATGTGAGTATTTTCCAACTATGCAGTATTTTCATGAGGATCTTGAACTGACATGGTGTCAGTGATCTCACTTGCTTTCAAGAAGAAGGTCTAATTTTTGAATAAGAAAAAAAAGAAATCTTTTGATAACTCTAGCATTGACACCTCAGAATTTTGGAGAAGATAGTGGACTTTTGGAAAACAGACTTTGAAACCCCATTTTCGCAGGTTGAATCATTTTTTTTTTTCTTTGCAGGATTTTATTTAATTAATTAATTTATTTATTTTTCTGTTTGGAAGGTCTTTTTTTTTTAATTATTTTTGTTTCTGTAAGTGCATGTATGTGAGTTAATCTACCAGTCTTCAGTGAAAGTAGACCATGAATATTCTTTTAATCTATCAAATGATGACTTGAAACCTTTTTCAGTAAATGGAAAAATGGTATAATGGAAGAACTTAATGCTTTGAAGTCTTTTCTTCCCTTTTCTTTGAGCTGTCTCATCTACTTCTCCATTGAGCAATATAGAATAGAGTTTAATTGTACAGACCCTGGTCCCAGATGACCTGGGTTCAAATCCCAGCTCTACCCTTTGGTTGCTGTATGACCTTGAGTAAATTATTTACTTCACTGTGCTTTTATTTATTTATCTGTAAGAATAGGTGATGATATTATTTCCCTCACAATGTAGTTTTAAAGGCTAAATGAGTTAATATTTGAAAAGTGCCTAGAACAGTGCCTGGCACAGAGTGAGTATTCTGTAAGTGTTACCTTTCATTATAGGGATGTTAGCTATCATTGTTATAATGCCATAACCATCTGCAGTCAACCTCTTATTTACGATAGCCAAGCATCCCTTTGTCTTTGCTTTGGAATAATGTCTTGAATTTCCTTTGGGAACCATGACTTCCACATTGCATATGTTCTTCTTACACAGAAGCAGTACCACCTTTAGGCTCAAGCAAAAGGAATCCCAAGATTCAGGACCCATGCCTCAGGATCTCTTGAACTTTGGAGTCTTCTGTGGTGTCTAGGACCAGCCAGTGTAGCAAGCAGTACCATCCAGGAAGGGTGCCCCAGTCTAAACCAAGACCAATATGGGCTCAGGTCCTTTCTCTTTGGGGGCATTATCCAACCCTCTAGCCCACATAGGGGTTTGACCATATGCTCCAAAAAGTTCTGGTGATGGTGAGATTGTCCCAGGGGTCTACCAGTGGGATCTGATTTCAGGAAGGTGACTTGGCAAGTGGAATGCTCTTGCTGATGTGCATGGTATTTCTTTCATAAGATTACAAAAAATTGTGATTCTGGAACAGTGCTAACACCCTGATTTTGGGTAACTCTTGCTCACATTGAACACAAGAAGATTTCAGGGCTCTGGGCTATAAAGAATATACCACTGACCATTGGGCACAAGCCCCTTGTGCTCTTGCTTGCCTGTGTCCTGAATATGGTGCTGCCTCTGGTTAACAGTGTGGGAAGGTGGTGGTGGTGGTGGTATGGGAGTCCTTCACCTGGAGTGCTCTGCATCATTGGCACATGGTGGGGGGGGTGGTCCCCAAAATACCTCCTCAGTTTTTGGCACATTTCAAACAATCCTTTGGGGGTAGCCTCATGAAATGTTCTTGAATGCTTTCAAGACTGTTGTTCCACAACTCCAAAAGGCCAATCTAATTGCTGTCCTTTCTGCCTCCAATCTTTCAAATTTAGTAAAAGACATAAACCTCTTCCAGTTCCACTCAAAGTTGAACCACAAGTCTTAGCCTATGCAATAAGATAAGAAATTAAAGGCAGAGCAACAACAAAAAATACCTAGAATTAATAACTGAGTTTCGTAAATTCCCAGGATAAAGTCAAAGCACAAAACCCAGCTGGATATTTATATATATACCAGAAATGTGTATTTGAAAATCAAAATTGAAATTATGTATA
Source organism: Daubentonia madagascariensis (assembly GCA_023783475.1). Taxonomy (NCBI): domain Eukaryota; kingdom Metazoa; phylum Chordata; class Mammalia; order Primates; family Daubentoniidae; genus Daubentonia; species Daubentonia madagascariensis. The sequence goes on along the minus strand of JAKFHU010002573.1, from coordinate 16,624,753 downwards.
ATACCTGAAAAATAATGAAAATTTTAGGTATATGTCTAACAAAAAATATGTAAGATCTGTATGTTGAAAATCATAAAACTCTGATGAAAGTAATCAAAGATCTAAATAAACAGAGAGACATATCATGTTCATGAATTGGAGAATCATCATAGAAAATATGCCAATTCTTCCCAAAATTATTTATAAATTTAACTCAATACCAGCAGGATTTTATTTGATAGTTATTGATAAGCTGATTCTAAAATTATATGCAAAAACAAAGAATTAGAATAGCTAAATTTTGAAAAAGAATAAAATTACAAAATTTTAAGATTACCCTAAAACTATGGCAATCAAGACAGTATGGTATATGGTATGTAGACATATAGCTTAATAAAACAGAATAGAGAGTTCAGAAATAAATCCATATAAATGCAGATAATTTATTATTTACTATACTACAAAAACAATTCAATGAAGGGCCTTTTCATCAAATGGTGCTGGAACAATTAGACATCCATAGGCAATAAAACAAAGACCAAAGCAAACCTTGATCTAAATCTTACAACTTACATGAAAATGAACTCAAAATGGATTATTGGTTTAATTGTAAAATGTAAAACTATAAAAATTTTAGAAGAAAACATCAGAGAAAATCTATTTGACTTTGAGTTTTGTTGTGAGTTCATACACATGACATGCAAAGCATTATTCATAAAAGAAAAGTTTGACAAATTGGACTCCATCAAAATTAAAAATTTTAATTCTGCAAAAGATCCTAATAATAAAATGAAGAGATAAGCTACATACTAGGAGAAATATTTATAAAACATATATCTTGCAATAGATTTTAACCAGAACATATAAATAACTTTCAAAGCTCAACAATATGAAAATAAAACAAAACAAAAAAATAATTTAATAAAGGGCTAATTACATGAACATATACTTTCCCAAAGAGGATATAAAAATGACAAATGTGTATCTGAAAGGTATTTACAGTTGTATTGTAAATATTTTTAGATTTTCTATATATCATGACATTTTGACATCTTTAAAAAAACTTGCTGGCTAGAGAGAGACTGCCCCTCCTGGAGCTAACCAGTTCTTAAAAGTAGCAAGGGCTCAGCCAGGAGCATGCCTCTGAGATGCAAACTAAGAAATCCGGAGCCATCCCTCCTCTATCTGGCCTATACACCCAGGAGTCAATATTCCTCTACCTTAATCATCCCAGGGCCTCGTATCAGACACCTGGTGGCCATCCCTATAGGTTAGAGCCACTGGAACTCTTTAAACTAGCCAATCTTAAACTGTTCACCCTGCCCTGTCTTGCCTTTCCTGTGGAAAACCCAACAAAGACTATGGCCTATGGGCTCCCCCTGCCCCTTGCTCCGGTCTTCTGCTTCCCGGCCACCTAGTATCTTTCCCATGTGGCCCTGCATGGCACGCCCATGCCTCCTGTCTCTAGGACCTGTGAGTATAGTAAACTTAGTGTTTTTCCTGAGCCTCTCTGTCTTCCCTTGTGGTTGCACCTGACCGACAATTTCAGAAAAGAATATAAAACAAATGTTGTTAACCATTACAAATTAAAGTCATGATGAGATACTACTACATCTCTATTAAAAAAGCCAAACAAAACATTCAATGTCAAGTGCTGACAAGGATGTATAGCTACTAGAACTCTTCGTAGATTGCTGGTGGGAATGAAAACTGATACAACCGCTCTGTAAAATGGCTTGGCAGTTTCTTGCAAAGTTAACAATACTCTACTGCATGACCCTGCAATCCCACTCTTGGAAATATGTGTTAGAAAAATGAAAACATATGTTCACAGAAAAATCACTGCATGGATATTTATAGTGACTGTATTAATAATTGACCCAAATTGGAAACAAACCTGATGTCCCTTAATAGGTTCATGAATAAACACACTGAAGTACTTCCATACAATGAAATACAGATCAGACACAGCAATAAGAAGGAACAGAATTGTGATCCACACAACTTTCAAGAGTCTCAAAGGCATTGTAGTGAGTGGAAAAACCTGGTCTCCAAAGATTACTGCTGTGTGATCACACTTATATAACATACTCAGGAAAAAAAAAAAAAACCCTGTAGGCATGGAGAATATATCAGTGGTTTCTAAGGATTATAATTGAGAAGAGAGTATGAATATGAATGGATAGCACAAGGTTTTTTTTCGTAGCAATTTAACTTTTTGCATATCATTGTGATGTTTTTATGGATCTATCTATATATGTTAAAATTCAAAGAACTGTAGGACTACCAAGTCAATATTGCTATATAAATTTAAAAAATGAGTACGTTGTTAAGTAAATGAGAAGGCAAGACATAAACTGAGAAAACATTTCAAAACACATGTCCTTTATGTCTGATAAAGGACATGTGTCTAAATAGAATATATATAAACCTCTTAAAATTCTATAATATGAAAACATTTAAGCCAATTTAGAAAATAGGATTGAACAATGTTTCAGCAAAGAATACAAATAGGCACATGAAAAGGTACTTAGCATCATTAGTCATTAGGAAAATGCAGATTTCACCACAGTAAGACATCACTACTCACCTGTTAGAGTGGCTTAGAAAAAAAAAAAGCTGACAGTACCAGGTACTTGGGAGGATGCAGAGAATCTAGATCTCTCATACATTGCTGGTGAAAATGTAAAATGTTATAGCCACCGTGGAAAACAGGTTTGCATTTTTTTATAAAGTTAAATATATACTTACCATATGACCTAGTAATTCCATTCCTAGGTTTTTATCTGAAAAATAAAATCTTATGTTCACACAAATATGTGGTCATCAAAGTTTATTGCAGCTATATTCATAACCACCCAAAATTTCAACTGGTGAATAAATAAATGCTGGAACACCCATACGATTTGATACTACTCAGCAATAAAAAGCAACAAGCTACTTATATATGTAATGACACAGATGAATCTCAAATGCATTATGCTCAATTGTGGAAGCCAGACTCAAAAGACTACAGGGTGTATGATTACATTTACATGACATTCTGGAAAAGTAAAAAAATATAGGGGGAAAAAACACACCAGTGCTTGGCAGGGACTGGGATTTGGAGGGGAAATCTGGATTATAAAGGGGCATGAGGGAAATTTTCAGGGTGATGGAAAGCTCTATACCATGACTGTGCAGATGGTTATACAAAGATATACATTCATCAAGGCTCATAGAATTGTACATTAAAAGGGATAAATTTGCTAGATGTAAATAATACCTCAATAGACTGAGTTAAAATATAAGGCTACAGAGCAGAATATTCACAATTGATAAAACTGGGTGATGGGTGTTTGGGGGTTTGTTATACTATTCTCTTTATTTTGTATATGTTTGAAATGCAAAAAACAAATAAAAATAAAGAAAGCTAACACTTATTGCTGGCAGGAATTTGGGTAAAAGAAGGCTCATACATTGCTGATGAACATGTAAATTGCCACAGGATTTTTTGAAAGCAATAGTGTAACAGCTGTTAAAACTGGAAACTACATAAACCCTTCATCCCAGAAGGCCCACTCTCTGAATCTTGCCCATAAAAATGAAAGCTCCAGATTTTTAAAGGTATACATACAGGATGTTTATTACAGCATTGAACTTGGTGGCAAACTGCTGGACACAAAATGAGTGTCCATAAATGCAGCACTCCAAGAAAACTCCCTTGCAATGTCCCTTTATAGTCACTCACATGTCCCGAATGGCACTGTGGCTCAATTACAGAGCAGCTGTACTTTGGAGTATTATACAGACACCAAAAATATAGTAATATATATTGTATTATATATATGAAAATATAATAATATATTTACAAATATAATAAATGATGTGGTAATGTTTCAAACCTATCTGTGTGTCTTAGTCCCTGAGGGCTACTATAACAAAAATACCATAAACTGGGTGGCTTACAAACAACAGAAATTTATTCCTCCCAGTTCTGGAGGCTGGGAAGTCCAAGACCAAGGCACCAGCACACCAGCAGATTCATTGTCTAGTGAAGGTCTTCTTCCCCAAAAGTGGCACTTTCCAGCTGTGTCCTCATGTGGTAGAAGGGCAATCAAGCTTCCTCAGGCCTCTTTGATAAGGGCACAAATTTCATTAAAGAGGGCTCTGAGCTCATGACTAAATCACCTCTCAAAAGGCCCCACTTCTTAATACTATCACGTTGGACATTAGGTTTTAACGTATGGATGGCAGGGTGGGCACAGCATTCTGCCTGACTCAAATATCTGTCTACTTAACCTCTGTGTGCTACTTCATTTTTCCTTTTCCCTATTTTTTTCTTTTGGTATATTCTTCCTTGCCTTCACCCTATCTTGATTAGGGTGATAAGATCTAAGGAGTGGAGTTTAGGGTTTGGGCCATTGAGATAGCTGGGACTTTTTCTGGGAAGAAGCAGTCCTTCTTGCTCATTTGGGCAACACCAGCTCACTGGCATAGTGCAGTGAGATTTGAGGACAAAGCCCCAGATCTTGCTTTTGTACTTAGCTTTGTCCCCCAAATCTCCCTGAGAACCTTGGGACTGTGGAACCAGCCACACAGAAGTTCTGGTGCTCAGCCATCTCTTCCTCTCTTCTCCAACTCTGTGATACAAGAAACTACTGCCTTTATCATAGAAGATGAAGGTCAGTGCTCGGAGGACAGCAGTTTGGGAGGCCAAGTTCAAGGAGAGGAGAGCTGTGTTCTTGCCTCAAGAGAGGCCTCTAGTGGTAGCCTGTTGAACTTCGGTCTCATCGTTCTATTTCTGTAGTCCAGAAAGAAGCAAAACTAATCCATGATGTTGGAGACAAGGGTACTGGCAACTCTTGGAGGCTATGGCTGATGGAGGGCCTGAGGGTGGCTTTTAGGAACTTATAATGTTCGGTTTCTTGATGCTGATGCCAGATACATGGTGTGTTCAGTTTGTGAAAATTCATCAAGCTATATGCTAATGATTTGGGCATTTTTCTGTATGTATATGTTATGCTTAAGTAAAATGTTAAAATAAATAGAAAAGAAACTATATTAAACAGGGTAATAAATATTCATTACTAAATAAGCAACCATGGAATCTCAATGACTTAATATAATAAAATTTGTTTCTTGCTCACATTTCTGAGACCATTGCTGGCCAGGGAGTAGTCCTAAAAACTCTACTTCAAGCACTTCCTTAAGGATCCAGGTTTATCCTATCTTTGGATATGGATATTTTCAACATATATTTATCTGTGGAAAAGGGATGGTACAGGAAAATCATGAATGGGTGAATATTTGGGCACTAGGCTTGGGAGTGGTGAAAATCACTTCCTCTCACTTTCTATTGGATAAAAGTGATCAAATGACTTCACCTAGAGGCAAGAAAATTTAGTCTTCCGTTTCCACTTTTTTCTCATCAGGAAGATGACATGGCTTGATACATATATAAAATTATTTTGCTTTGCATAGACTCTATTGTTAAAATTGTAACACAATCCGTTTGGGGGAGGCAAGGTGAACATTTGAAACACAAACAAACAATAAAGACTGAATCATTTGGGAAGGCTTCATGGAGAAAACAATTTGAGTTGTGCCCAGAAGGCTGAGGGTGATTCTAACAGGTGGAGGGACAAGGGGAAGCCTGTGTCCTGGGGGTCCTGCCTCATCATGGAAAGACCCAACACAAAGAGCAGCACATGAGCATCACTACCACAGAGCCATTGATGTATATGTTCATCGTTTTCCAGAAAACTCTTTGGAATTATAACTTAAGAAATTCAGGGTTGAAAGTTGGGGTTGTCTCTACTGTTCCCAGGTGCCAGCTTACCCAACTTCATAAAAGATGTTGAATATAGTCATCTTTTGTATGCTGTCACTCCAGAACGAGGGTTTACTGATCTGCTTTAAGACATTTTGTCATGTACCTCCCTCCACCCAAGATATTTTGTGACAACTTCCACTCTATTTTGGATCTTTTTCTATTTATTTTGCATACAGTACATTCTTGCCTTCTCTATTGGACTATACTCTCTGTAAACAGATAATTTTTTCCCTCAGTGCTAAGCACAGTAGGGGAGGTATAATAGTTGCCAAAAAAAAAAATTAAGACATTATGGCTCCTTGTTTCATTGGGTCTTGAAAATATATGGCATTGTATTTTTATTTATTTATTTTAAAAGTTTTTCTTTTTGGACTTATATACAGGACTAACAAAATACAGGAACCATGAATTTAAATCTTCATATCCTTTTCATCTTTGCTGTTACTCACTGAGGGAGCAAGGCACTAAGTTGCAATGCTTACCTCCACAAAGCTACACTCATCCCTGCAATGCACCTTGTCAGGCCAGGTGCAGAGCTGAATTTTATGAAATGAAATATGCTTTCCACTCTGCCTTTTTTGTACAGCCACCACTAATCTACAGCGTGCTTCATATTTTGTGCTCTAATACATTATTCATTTAGTGCTCTGCCACATTTATAGGTTGGGGTATGTATGTACACATAGGCTTACATGGCTTCAAATTCTAGCACTCTTTCTCTTCCAAGACCTAAGATAATTTGGCAGAAGCGTGATAGTTTCCTAGGATCTTTTTTGCCAAGTTGGAATTTTAGATGAACAAAGAAATAGCAATAAAATGTCACGTAATATCCAATACGTGTCTAGTTTGTATGCCTCCAAGACGCATTTCTCAACAAAGAATTTTTAATCTATGTTAAATTTGCATCTTAAGTTAAATGATGATTGTGTTAAATAGATCGATTGAATGAGAGAAAAATAGACTAAACTGATTTTTACTTTTTAATGTGAAATACAATCTGGGGATGTGAATAATTTCATTGTCAGTCCCCTTGTCTTCAAATTATTTTATCCTTAAGCATCTAGACAACAATAATAACAAAGCCAAAGGGCAATGCTTTCTCTGCTGGGTCACCAGGGTGCCTCACTGGAGTTTTTTCTTTTTCTTGAATGCGGAGGCTAGGTTTCAAGAATCTGTAATATCTGTCAGGCACTTCCATAATTCAGGGCATAATATTTATAATTAAAGGTCAGACCCTTCCATAATTAGAAGCAAGGACAGAAATCTCAAGGAGAGGTTGTAAGTTGCTAAAAGGGGACATTCTTGACTTTCTTGACAACAAAAAGATGACTACAATAGCAAGTGGGGTTAATGACGAGCCTGAGGAGTCTTTTGGGAGACTTAGAAGTTCAAGCTCTTTCTGTTTCCAGTTTGCTCAGTACTGGCACTGTTCAGCTCAGGGAAAGGTTCCCCCTGAAAACATGTGGCTGTTCTCCCTCCTCCTTGCATGGATCAGAAATTAATTTACCAGCTAAGACACATGAAATCATGCTCAAAGGCTCTGCAGCTACCCAAGGCCCTCAGCGGTTCTGAGACTCAGCAGTTCTGTTTTGCAATCTCTCCATCAATACCTTTTAACAAAGCCTGATCATCCCAGCATTAGTGCTGCCAGAAGTCTTTGTCACTTTTGCTTTCTGGCAGACCTTCCAAGGAGCTGGCAATAACTCCATTAATTTCAGAGTGCAGACAACTGAATATCTATTAGTTTTGGATCTACACCTCTTTCTGGATTTGCCTGACATTATTGGCTGGCTCCAAATTCAAGGTCAGGAGGAACAGAGACATGAAGATTAGACATATGTGGAGGTAGAAGGATGAAGTGCAGGAGGAGGAGAGCAAGAATATTTCATGAAACCTAAAAACTGAGTTAAAGAGGCAAATATTTTGGACTGGAGAACACAAGACAGCTTGGAATTTGGGCATTAAAGAAATGTCAAAATATTGAGGTTTATTAAAGAATTTTCTTTTTCCAGCAATGGTGAGGATGATGAGGGCACCGAGGATGAGGATGATGATGATAATGTCAATTAACATGTATTGAGTGGTTATTGTATAGAAGGCAAGTTTTACATTGCTTTGCACATGTTTTCTAATTTGGTCCTCATACACACAGGGGCAAGTGTGACTACCATACTCATTCTGCATATGGGGAAACCAAGGATCGGGGGCTGTGTTAATGTTGCTAATGTGACACAGATGTAAGTGCTCAGGTGAGCTTTAGACTCAGTTCTGTTTGGTGACATAGTAGGTGCTTTCAGTTTCCTCCAGTGGTTTTAAATATTGTAGCAAATGCTCTTCATGTCCCCCAGGTCTCCTTTACCAGTTCTGTGAGTAAAGTCTTTGTTTCTGTGAGCCTTTCCTAAGGGCTTACACCTGCAACCTCTTTAGAGGCCCACTCTTGGGCCTCTGGAACTACTTTGATCAGACACACCAGGAGCCAGAAATGCCTGAGAGTTTAATTCCAGCTGGAGAGTTGCCAGAAACTTGCAAAGGCATATGAAAGCCCAGCTCCTTGCCTAGAGATGGGATAAACTCTGCAATGTCAATGTGCTCCACAGCCCCTGCTGCCTCAGGCTGAAGGCTAGTTTGATGCCTAAAACTATACCCTGCTTGGCTTCTTCCCCTTATCTTTCCTGCTTTTTTTGCTCCCTTCCTGATTTTTTGGGGAAAAAATCCTACTTACTCTCATTTCATTTATTCGATCATTCCCTCAATGAAAATATATTTTTCTCCTAAGTGCGTAGGACCAACACTGTGTAAACCCACCTTCATGTAGACAGGAAAACAGCAAGCCTTTCCGCACAGATTATCAGGGTACCCAGAGGGATAGCGGTCGCCATAAAAATCAATCCTTTACAATTGCGTGCATCATTTCAATTTCCACAACATAATTTTTTCTAGATCTGAATTTATGTTTGGGGGTAGTTTTTATGAATGAGTGGTGTATGGGGCAGAGAAATCTGAGTCGGGGTTGGCTTCAGACTAGAAACTGCACTCACAATAGGTTTAGTAAAATCTTCCATGCAGTTCTGATAAAACCACCCAGTGGCTCTTGCAATTTTTGGAGGTTGGATATGGAGAGAAAGAGGAGAGTCATAGAATCAAAAAGATTCATCAATGAAAATGTAGTTATTAATATGATTAATTATTAAAGGAAAATAATGCCCAGGCTGCAAATTACTCCCCTGCTCCAAATTTATTTTGTGATTTGGTGTGAGAGATGGAAGTTAGAATAATATTCCGAGAGGGAAGTGGATAAACTCAGAATTTTGAACCTATGCTCCTCTGTGTTAAAAGTCTTTCCCATCTTGTGGGCTAGAGCTGTTGCTCCCAAGTAGCTCTGCCTGCCACTCACTCTCTTTCTCCTACTTTCCATTTTCTCTATGTCTGAAAACTCATTAGGTTTAGAGAATGGTCCATCTGTGTCTTTCTCCTGTCTACTTTCAAAGCTCAATACTATACCTGCTATTCCCTCTCATCTCTTTTAGCTGCTTTCTCTTTATGTAATTTATAGACTCTTTTTGTCTTAGTGACATATGACTTTTTACTCATTTTTTTTTAAATTAACACTGCCATGTCAGGTTGTGTTACCTGTAGCCAAAAGCTATTACAAAATATACAAGGCAAAAAACATCAATACACGGTGATCTGCACACACTGAGACTCAAAGAGAGCATTTTTGAATATGAAGATACACTTTGCTACTAGAAACATCAAGAGAAAAAAATCCAAATTGGTATTAACTTAATTTAAATGTAGTGTCAAAATGGATCCAGCATTTAAAAAAAGAAATATTGAAGAAATAGAGACTCAACTTTGTATGCCTATCTGTGTAATTTAATGAATTGCTCATCTTTTTTAGGACTCATCTTGCATGAATACATATAGAAATAATACAGAAACTATCTAGCATGAGTCAGAAACACAAGGCAGGACACAAGTTGGTGTGGGAGAATCTCCAGCTTATAAGGCCACACACTGGATTCACTGGGCTAGAGGAATCAGATGGGGTTGTTCAGCCTTTAGTTGTACAGAACTTGAGTACAGAGTGAAGTCAAAGGAACAAGTCATGATTTTTCAAAGTGTACTCTGTATAACAACTTTATAGTAAGTATTTGAGTGTTTTTTAAAACTTAAGTTACACGGTTTATCCCCAAACCCACTGAATCACACTCTGTCTGGCAGCAGGCTCAAGCATAGCTGGTTATGAGGACTTAAAAGATGTTTTATTTCTCACTCTGTTGCTCAGTGTTAACAATATTAACGTCACTTTTGTGTTAACTTTAGTATCAATCAGGTACTCTTGGTCACAATTTCCTCTTGGTCACAATTTGACTGCCAGCCATTCCAGGGCTACATTTTCCCTGGTCTATTTCCAGCCTGACACACGTGTATCTACTCTGTGTGTATGTGTATGTGTGTGTGTGCACGCGTGTGTATGTTGTGCATGTTATAAAATCGACTCATGGAATGCTGGAGGCCTGGCAAGTACAAAACCAGATGCGGGAAGCTCACAGGCTGGAGACTCAGGAAAGAGTTACAGTTCAAGTTCAAAGGCAGACTGATGGTGAACCAGGAAGAGACAATGTTGCAGATGAAGTTTGAAGGAGGTCTGGTGGCAGAATTCCCTCCTGCTTAGAAGAGATCAACCTTTTGTTAGATTTAAACTTTAAATGGATTGGATGAGGGCCATCCAATCCATTGAAATGGAAGGCAATCTGCTTTGCTCAAAATCCATTGATTTAAATGTAAATCTCATCCAAAAGCACCCTCATAGAAACATTCAGGATAATGTTTGACCAAATATCTGGGCTCTATGGCTCAGCCAAATTGACACAAAAATTTAACCATTGCAGGGCTCTGATCCGATCTGACTGGTATCCTTACAAGAAGAAGAGTCTTGGACACACACAGACATGCCAGATATGTGTGCACAGAGGAAAACCATGTGAGGACACAGTGAGAAAATAGCCATCTGCAAGCCAAGGCAAGAGCCTCAGGAGAAACCAAACCTGCCAACTCCTGGATCTTGGACTCGCAGTCTCCAGAACTGCAAGAAGATAAATTTCTGTTACATAAGCCACAGTCTGTGGTATTTTGCTATGGAAGCCCCAGAAAACTAATATAGTTTCCAGCCACAGACCAATCACTGTGCAAGGGGGATGGAGCACTCTTACTGGCCGGGCTGAGTCAGGTGCTCACCCCTGAAGTTGGAAAGGAAGGGGCCTTGTGATTGATAATCCCAAAAGAATCATAAAGATTAGAAGAGGTAAAGTCTCCAAACAGGCAATTACTTCTGGTAATTACTTTTGGTAAAAAGCAATTACTTCTGAGCCAATGCCTCTCACTGTAATAATATTCTCCATTGGGATGGAGCATAGAGAGCTACAGTAATGGGGGAGTAGAGCAGTGTGCCAGATAAATGGAGAGACAAAAACCAAGGCCACTCATTGAAATACACACGCCAGGAAATGCTAAAGTTGTATGCCCAGACTGGAAATAAGATACATACACAGATGAGATGAGTGATACATACCACTCAGGCTTTTCATAGAAGAGACATATATAAATGTCCCTAACTAATGGGGGTTATTTCAAATATATATGTAATCTTGGTGCTGTTAGCTAATGTTCTTGAAGAGAAGACATATCTTGCCACCCTATAATATATGCTTACACGTACACACTATAGGACGGGAAGAGATGTCATTTCTTCAAGAACATTGGCCATTAGCACCAAGACTGAGATTTACAGGTCCTCAAGTAGAACCATAAAATTTGCAAGGGTTCATTTGGGTTATATTCAAGCTTAGTAAATACTACTATTTGAATGTTTTGTCCTCTCCAAAGTAATGTTGAATCTTAATCCCCAATGCAACAGTCTTGGAAGGTGGGGCTTAATGGGAGGTGTTTAAGTCATGAAAGCTCTGCCCTAATAAATGAATTAATGTCACTATAAAAAGGGCTTGTGGAAGTGGTGTTTCTCTCTTCCACTATTCTGCCATGTGAGGGATAGTGTTCCTCCCCTCTAGAGGATGCTACACTCTAGATTCCATCTTGGAAGCAGAGACCAGGCTTTTACCAGACACCAAACTCTGTGGGTGCCTTGACCTTAGACTTCCCACCTCCAAAACTGGGAGAAATAAATTTCTGTTCTTTATAAATTACCCAGTCTCAGATATTCTGTTACAGCAGCATAAAATGGATGGAGACCACCCTGCTCATTGCCAATTTCTCTGTGTTCACATTCTAAAAAGAAAGGTTTTGACTGAGGTGCTTGCTACCATCCAGTTTGTAGTATTCCTGTTGGGAAGAATTGTACACATGTCACTTCAAAGATGGTTTACCATCTTCATATTTGGCCAATGTATGATTGCTTTTAGCTCATGAGCAGGCCCTGGTTTGACCATGTGTTGTCAAAGTAGCAGAGATAGTTTTCTTTACTCAGATCATGAAGAATACACCATAGTAAAATAACCACTAGACAGAGTTCGTGCTACTTTCCTAAGGCATCAAGGATTCCACTACCATGAAGTCAGCCATAAGTAGCTCAGAATCCATCGTCGATGATAAATGATTATTACAATGATAATGATGATGATGATAATGATGATGTTAGTTCAATAGCTATCACTAAAATTTCTCTTTCAACTAGGCTCTAAGTGTTTTATTAACTCATTTAATCTTCAAAATTATTCTATGCAGAAGGTAGTAACTAATTTGATAGACATGCAAAATGAGCAGAGAGGTTAAATAGGTTGCCCAAGTCTTCAAACTTAGTAAGTATTGAGGAAGGCAAAATAGTACTGCAGTCAAAAGCCTAGTTCTAAAAGTGCTATAGCTGTGGTAGATAGGATCAACGGATAATTTCTTTGGTGCATTCCCCTTAAGTACTTCAGTACTTCCCCAGAAATACTTTTGAGAAGACATACCATTCTCAATTCAGGAAAGGATTACATCCTGCAGACAGAGGGACTTGTCATAAATCCCATCTCTGAAGGCTCTTGTTCTAAAGCTCTTCTGCTTCTGAGATTTTGCAGAGTGACTTTCAGCATTCTTTCAAACAAAACATTTCAAACACAGACTACAGTAACCACTAACTTAACCATAAGGGTGATGAGTTTGGGGTTTCTTTTCTTTAATGAAGGTGCGATCTATTTCTCACTTTTGCTAGAAAAGTGGATACGAACTTCTTACCACTTTCCTTGCTCATTTGATGACACTGCTTATGTATCTCTGGGAAGTTATTTTTGAAAATAACTTCTAAGTCTTTATTGTTCTGAAGCCACATAAGACAGACATTTGCAAAGGAACTTCCCTCAGATGCTAGGTTCTTCCAACGTGTTTCCAAAACTATTGAAGTCACTATCTCTATCACTTCTCATTCCATAGCTACACTTAATTCTACAACTATAAATTTAATACCTTCACATTATTACAGATTGCATGTCAGTGTGAGCTCTGGCAATGATGGTGTCATCCAATAAATCTAATGAAAATGGTTGGGTTTCTCTTATTATGCCAGCATTGAAAATTTAGGATGATTGATAAATAGCTTGTTTTCACAGGTGTCAAAAGGAGAGGAGTTCAAGTTCTCATATTAATTAATAGCCAATGAGAAGGATTATGTATCATTAAGTAATCATAAATATTTCTATGCAGCAGAGCTAGAGCACCTTGTGTGTTGTAGCTGAATAAACCACTAAACTTGACCATATTGTTGAATATTTATTGAGTAAATAAATAAGGAAGTAAGAAAGCTTCCATAGGGGCCTGGGAGGCCCTCAGAGATCAGTGTTTTTGGTCTTTGGGCTTCGTTTTTGTTGATTCCTTTTTCCTCTTCTGTGTAGATTCTGAGTAGCTGCTCCACCTCTCCCAGTTACATTGTCACTGTTTTCTGTTTCTGACCAGGGTCTTCTCTTTCCTGAACCTCCCATGACTCAAGAGGTTATTAGAGATTCTCTTAGCTGCCTGTTGCTGATATAAGCACAGTAACTATGCAGGTTTTCTAAGATTTTTGCTCTGTTTGTTACTGCAGGAATTAGATTGGGAGTCAAAGGGTGGCCGATCTTACCTACTCAACACACACACCAAGGCATGTTGAAGCCTCGGTAGTGGAAACAGATACTTAGAAATGAATAAAACTAAAGAGCAACTGAGTTTGTGGAACCAATGACAAATGAGCAGTTCCCTCCACACAAAGTTCATTGCTTAGGCAAAGAAACCTCTTAGAAGAGCTTTTTTTTCTGCTTCCTAATATGTGCCTCTTACATGGTAGGCTGGTTTGGAATGTTGACATAGGGTCAATTATTGATACTAAATTAAAAGCTACGAAAGTAGCAGATGCAAGGATCATCAGAGTGAACATTATACTTTTCCCCAAAGTCTCAGATCTAAGTTCCAGTTCAGCTCTATAGTCTTTGCACCTAGTCCAGTGCCAAAAACAAGTTTAGCAAAAAAAAAAAAAAAAAAAAAAAAAAAGAAAGAAAGAAAGAAAGAAAAAACAAAGAAACAGTGGGCTGATTTAAGGTATGGGGCTGGAGCATATGGGAAAACACAGGAGTGGTTCATGGGACATGAGAGAGGCAACTGCTTGGAGCTCTGAGAACCACTTTCCAGGACAAGTCTCTCAGACCGTGACCGTGTAGACCAATACCAACTTCCCTCACCTTCAAGTATTTGTTCTCAAAACTTTCATAAAGTTTTCCTGGTCAAAGTGTTGGAGCCAGATCTTAAGTACCACTGAAGACATGGAACAAGCTTTTATTTTTATTTTAAGAGTCAGGGAAACCATTGAAGCAGTTCAAGCAGAAGAGGCACAAGATCTGATTATGCTTAATGACCTCACTCTAGTTGTTGTATAGAGAGTGGATTAAAGGGGACCAAGAGAGGAAGCAGGAAGACAAATCGGGAACGGTAGCAGTGGTCTTGGTGAGAGCTGCCAGCCAGCACAGTGCAAGGTGATTTAGAGCTTAGGCATCCATGTGACTCTGCCCCCCTCCCCCCGGCACACCCCCATCCCAGTCACCTAGCCAGGCTCTGTCAGATTTGAGAATTCTCCCCAGGCTGCAATAGCAGAACGCTCCCTCTCCTGATCAGATTTTGGACAATCATTTTTCTGAAAAGAATTTTTAGAGAAATTTGTATTTCCATCTTTTAAACAGAGAGAATAACTTGGTATGCTTATGGGCAAAAGTAATAGAAAGACAGTAAAAATCTTTCAGCGTAAAGATAATTACCCAAAATCAAAGGCATGAAAGTGCTGCTTGGCTCTCAGTGTTTTGTGCAACGTAAATCATGTTAAAAGTCGAAATTTGGAAATGATATCTCACAGAGAAGACTACATAAATATATTTTCTCTCCAGCTCTAGGCAGATGTTACCTCAACCTTTGGTCTAATGGGAGAAGCATGAGCCAGGTCAGCGTACCCATGAAATGCATTGTTTGAGGAGCTGGCTTTTGTGCCTGGGGTGTGTCTTCTTAGTAATACTAGGCTGACATTTTTAAATAGCAGATATTAGGGAGCTAATTCTGCATCTCCTTTTTGATTGCTAGAAAATTGGTGGCTGCCATCCCGGGAAATGGATTTCTGACTTTTTTTTCTTCAACCCTGGAGAGCTTTAAAGTCTATTGTAAAAAGCATTTTTGCTGGTACACTTATTATGGGATACAAAAAGACTAAGTTCCAGTATTACATTTTTCTCTGGGATTCTTCACCATTCTTTATCATAAACGTTTTGACTTTTCTTTTAACTTGTGAAATAAACTCTGAATTAACTTGAGAGACTTGTAAGAACCTATTATAGCTAGTGTTTTGATAAAGAAAGGCCTCCTCTACATTTCCTTCTTATAGGCTTCTTCTGTGACAGTCTTCAGGGTCAATCCAGCTCATTATGTACACTCATTCATTCATTGGTTCATTCAATAATTATTGAACCACTGTTATGTGCAGGCTCTGCGGTAGTCGCTATGCATCTGTTAGTGAGGAAACTGATCCAATTCTTTGCACACCTGGACCTTTCCTTGTAGGGTACACAAAGGGTCATACTGTTGATATTCTGCATTGTTCTGAGCTTAAAATAGATTTAGAGCAGAGACGAGCCCTGAGGTTTGGGTTGGTCAAAAATGCAAAGGCAAACATTGCTATTGCTGTCTCATTGGATTTAGGCACCAATGTGGGTTTTCCCGATGGCCTGGGGTCAGAATTCTGTCTATGGTGCTTTTGTATCTGTAGTGGATAATATAGTGCCCTGCCCAGATTGCTGCTTCAAGACAGAGCTACTCATTCCCTCAACGACCAGGAATGTTAACTGCTGGAACTCACATCTGTGTCCTCTCCAGAATTGCCCTCTGCCAAAAGGAGCTGCCCTGTCTAGACTTAGGATTCTTTCCAAGGGCAGCCTATATCCAAAGATGGGTTGATGTCAGGGAACAGATGGAGTTCCCTTGCCTCAATTTGGACATCTCTGATGGACTATCCAAACTCCAGATATTCCTACTGCATCAGCTGAAGCCTGTGTTGAATCTGTATCACAGTTCAACTTCTTCCTTTCCCAATCCTACTTCCTTCGTTGCCGTACATGTGTTGATTCTGAGTGTACTCACCAATAGGCCTCCTTTAAGAAAAGCTCCATTCTAGAGGTTTTTTCCCCAGAGAACCCTACCTAAGATGAAGATTTAATGCTTTTTACAAATTTAGTTTGTAATTTTGAGTGCCTAATATGCACAGGGTCTGGGTACATTTCCTTCCTTTTTTCCTTTACTCTTTGCAAAATTTCTTCAAGCTAGGTCATGGTAGGCCTGATTGACAACTGAGAAATCGAGACTCAAAGACTGATTTGCCCCAGACCAGACAGCCAGAGGGTGGTAGAGTCAGGATTCATGGCCCTGTCCGGTGGGAGAGCTGCACCTTCTTCACCTGCTGCACCACCCCTTTCTTCTGCCTTTTTCCGTCCCTTCTGATTTTCCTTGTGGAGTAGGGTAGCTTTCACTGCTTCTTTATTCTCAGAACAAAAATTAAATTTTTGATGTCTCAAGTCACTTTCTTGTTTTACTTCTCTCCTTCATGGCAGAATTCGAACAGGCAGTGAAGTTGGGGACAGATGCTTGGTTTGGAGTATGTTTTAAGGCTGTGTCATAATCCTGCTTTAGGTTGCAGCATCCAAAATACCCTGACCCCGTACGTGAAAATCCACATATGATATCACTTAAAAAGCAAACAACCCAAAACTGTCAGTGAGAAGGAAGGAAAGAAGAAGTTTTGCAGAGGTGAGGAAATAACTGAAGGATGTGACTCTAAGGTAGAATGTTATGAAAGGTGGCCTAGACATCTCATGGTAATTAGCAAAAATGACACTCTCTCATTGGGATGGGTGATGAGGGATAAAATGACAACCACTTTCAACTATCATCCTGCCATGCTGGCCATTCAAATGGTCTCTTTTCAAAGGGGTACAGGGTTCTCTAGGAGAGATTCAAAGCCCCTTCTCCCCCCACTGCCTGCCTTCAGAGGAATTGACAAGAATTTGTCACATCCTAGATATTCTCTGATCACCTTCTCCTGGATTCCAAAATAAAAATAAGAGCTCAGCCTCCTCAGTGGCAAGCTGAAGGAGGTTTGTCCATTCAGGGCACATAGTCTGATGCTTGAGCAGCTGCTACTCTTCTACCCAGAGGAGGGATCTGACTTTCTCTTGGACCATCTTCAGGAGAATCTGCTAGTCCAGCCTTGTGAGGTCCTGGGATGCTTCTTGGTGAGGACCTCAGATTGGTCTCATTTCCACTAAGCCAGTGGTTTCAAATCATGTTGGTGGTGAGTGGTGTGGAGGATCGATATCTCATGGCCCACAGAAACTGTTGGTGACACTAAATTGACTTTGTTCCCAGTAAGTACTCATGTATTGGACATCATCGTCCCTGATGTGCCCATTGACAACCTCTACTAAGGCATTTCTGGTGTCAATCACATCTTCCAGAAAATTAGTTCCACCAATTAATTTCAGATATAAACATCATGTGTAATAAACTTAGATAATTAAAAACTATGATCCTTTCAAAACACCTTGAGAAAACCCCTTCACTTCTCTGAATCTGAGTCTCTTCCTATATAAAATGGGTATAATAATACCAATTTCTCAAAAATTTTGTGAAGATGAAGCAAATCAATGTAGGTAAAGCACTTAGGACAGTGTCTGCCACATAATAAGTTACTTTAAATGGGAGCAGATGACATTACTCTTGTTCATACTGGAGCTTGAGATATAAGACTTGTCTTCCTAAGAACATTTTGATACCAGAAGGAAGCTCTCTGGGGTGAAATACAACCGCTGCCACCAAAGAGGCCACTGGACAGCATTTCCCAGAGTGGCAGACTGCTGCTCCAAGCCAGAAAGTCTTATCTCTGTCCTACAAATCCATGAGCAACACTATTTGGTTCCCAGATGAAGGGCCTCTGAGTCTTATTTATTGCTCCTGCCATATCTTTTCCTGTGGACCAGAGTCTAATTAAAGAACATATTCTCTTTTCTATGCTTTACATTTTTAAGAGAATGCTGATATTTTCCCTACAGAGGTCCATTTCTCCTGATCGATGCATCACACCGCCACCTGCCCCAGGTAATGCAATGGGTGTGGATGAGCAACCAGGAGAAAGTTTCTAATCAACAACACAAAATGCCAGAAAGAAGGTACACTTTCTTAAAGTAGAATTTTCTCTTCCTTTCCACTCTCTGAATTATGTGTGAAAGTAATAGAAAATACTGTTAGCGTCAACCCCAGAACAAGGAACAAATCTTTGGTTTGTTCATGATTAAAAAATTGTATATATTATGGTCAAAAAGAAACCTCTGGGTTTTAACCAAACTATACCAAATTAATTTTTTGGTTTCCAAAATGGAGAAAGGGGTTTGAAAAAATGTCATTAGCTATTTTCTGTCAAGAAACATCCAGGACATTTCAATGAGGAGAAGCCAGACTGCAGCTTATGCTAGAGCCATGCTTTTCAAATATAAATGCACACATGAATATCCAGTGGATCTTATTAAAATGCAGATTCTGACTCAATAGGTCTTGGGTCCAGATTCTTCATTTATAACAAACTCCCAGGTGATTCTGAGGTTTCCTGTCCGAGGACAACACTTGAGTAGCAAGGGAATAGGGTATGTTCTTACTTAACATGGTTTGCCTGTGATGTTATTAATCCTCGACTGTGCTGAGTGCCTCCTATGTGCACTCATGTTACAGTTCCCACCCTCAAGGCACTTATAGGTAGTGGGGAGTGGAGAGGAATACACAAATACCTAAACGCATAATTACAATATTATATGATATGAACAATAAAAATCCATAAAAAGTGCTGTGGGGATATAGAGGGAGGGGTAAACTAATTCTGCCTAAGAAAATCAGGGAAGTTATCGCAAAGGTTGTGATGTTTGAGTAGACTCTTTTAAGAAGGAAAATCAGTGTTCCGTGTATGTAGATGAGGGAGAGTATGGGTGGAATTAGGTGTCACTCATGTGGCTGAACATGGCACACAGAAGAGTTTTGTTTGTTTTTCCCTTAACAAAACAAGAGGGAATAAATCTGTGACCAGCACTATGCATTTCTCCATACTAATGAGAAAATCAGTATATTTCTCCATCAAAGAGTGAACACAACTGTGTCCATCTCTTCCACCTTTCTCTGCCACACCCTAATTAGCCTGTAGATCTTTGCTTCTTGAACTTTTATCTAAACACCCAAGTCAGAAAGTCAATTTTCCCTTCTTTCAACTTTGGGGCAGTCATATTTATTGAATATAAACTTTTTGCTCATAGGTTCCTGATACAAAACATCTCTGTAACATCTCAAAACACCTAAAAGAATGTCTTATACCTAATAATCACATTATAGCTGTCACCTATGTGCCAGATACTGTGCAATTATTGACTGCACAAATTCTCTTCTTTCATTGTTACTATTATCCTATGAGATATGCAGCATTACCACCAATCTCATTTTACAAATCAGAAATTTAAATCTCCAAGAGGCTACTTGTTCAGAGAATGACTTACCCCAAACCACTCAACCAGAGAGTAGCAGAGCTAGCATTTAAACTCTATCTAACTGTGAATGCAAAGTGCACTTAAATACTTCGCTATGCTGGAAGGATGTATTGATAGACTGTGTTGTTGATTCAAGGTTGCTGCAAATTCTTTGAATTTCTCCCATTGAGAGGTTGGGTTTTATATCTTCTTTCCTTGAATCTGGGTCGACTCTGTGAGTGCTTTTCCTGATAGAATACAGTGGAATTGACCCTATGCCAGTTTCTGGGCCCGAGTCTTAAGAAATTGGTACTTTCCTCTTCTTATCTATTAAAACATTCTGTCTTGGAGCCCTGAGCCACCATATAAAAAGTCTGATGCCCTGTCGGAGAGACTACCTGGAGAGGCCCTGAGATTACAGGGAGAGGGAGAGTGTCCTAGCTAAGCCCACCTTCCAAGGAACCAAGCACCGGGCATTTGAGTGAAACTATTTGGATCCTCTGGACAAGCCCAACAACTTACTAAATACCACTAAATGAACTCAGTCAATGCTGTGTAGAGCAAAAGAATCGTCTAGGTGAATGCTTTCCAAATTTATGAGCTCCTATAAAAGGTTGTGGCTTTAAGCCATTGAGTTTAGGGATGGATTCTTATGTAGCAGCTGATAGCTGGTAGCCTGTCATATCTGAAAGTTTTACTTAAGAACCTGTAAATGCTTTCCTTCTACCCACTCATGGCAATCTTACAAGAGATATTAAGGAAAAATGAAAAAAAAAAGAATATGAATTCTGGCTTTCAGTATCTTATTTTCTAGGCCTATGGTTAGTATGTGTTGGTGGCGGTAGTAGTGGGGAGAGCAGTACACTAAAGCAAAATCTGTTGGAATATGAATAAATGGCACTGATCAAAATTCCCCAGGTAAATGTGACAGGTTTCTGGTCTTTACCCTTGAGATTAATCACTAATCTTAGGTTAAGGTTTTAGAGCTAGAAGGGGTTTTAGAAATCATTTAGACTAATCATTTATTTTACAATTAAAGAAATTGAAGCCATGAAAGTTAAATCACTGGCTTAAGTAGAGTGCCGGGAATACAACCCATAGGAGAATCAATTATAATTCTATAAAAGTATACATAAGTCAATTGCCATAAATTGATATTGGCACAGTTACTTATTAATACTGCAGAGTGAATGAATAAATTGAGATTCTCAATCAAGAAATGTAATGAACTACCAGTGTTTCTCAAATTTGGCTGCACATTAAAATCACCTGTGGTTATTAAAAAAAAAATTACTGTCCAGGATCCAGGCCTGTAGGTTGATTGAATCAGTTTGTGGGTGGCCCCCAAAATTAGTATTTTTTTGTTTTTTGGTAACAACCCTGGTAACTAATAATTAATTTATTACTAGTAGCTAGTAATTTTGGGTTTTATAGTTTAATAAGCTTATATAATATTAATGGTGTTTTTACTTTCTTCAGTGATTATGCATAATTTGTATGATTTTTGATTCAAATAGTTTGTGTATCTTCATTTTCCTAAATAGTTTTTTTCTATTGCTTGAGCTACATTCTCTTAACATGTACTTATCTTTAACATGTATTTAATATGCACTTAATACAAACTTTCCTTTTTTTAAAATCTTGATCTCTTAAAAAAGAATTACACGTTCTGCCATCCTTCTCTCAGACTTCAATGGAAGCTCCAAATGCAAAACAGGACTACTAGCTGGCTGTTGTAAGACCATCTTATGCTAAGTTGATAAATCATCTGAGTGGGAGTTATTTGTCAAACATACATATACTTGAATAAATTAGCTTTCTGTGAAGAGGGTGTTAGATTTATTAGCTAGTTGTTACGAATTTATCACACCCTCATTTGTTTGAATATAATTCAAAAACAACCCATAATTAGACTAATGAAAGTATCTGTATCTAGAATTAATGCACTGGAATAAATGTAATTACAACTCGTTGACATATTATAAAAAACCATTATGGTGATTTCAACTGCCCAATGGTTGTGGGTATATTCAAAATGGGCATAATAGACACTATCTAATAACATTTTAGTTTACAAATGTAAATTTTAAAAATAGTTGAATCATTACGGTAAACTTGTTAAAGGGTACATAAGATCTCTCTGTATTATTACTTTTAATTGCTTGTTAATCTATAATTGCCTCAAAAGAAAATGTCTCAAAAGGATGGTTGATATTCCTCATTACTTTACACATTGCCTCTTCTAATAGGCCTTTCTGCTTTTGTGGGATGAAGATAAAATAATAATAATCTCATATGTATGTTGATTTAACAGATCCTTTGGTTTTTCTTTGGATCCTGACTTAGTTCCAATATCTTAGGAATGTTACATCTTCATAGGATATCTCTGAAATGCTGTAGTATTCAAAGGAAAATATAGTGCCTGCTATTATAACACCCAGGGGCAAAAATATGTTCTGATTTGATATAGTGGGTAATTTCAATGGTGTCACTGCAGGGGCCAGTGGGTTGTTTTTTGTCCAGGTGACCCAGAAAATAGAAGGGAGTGATGTATAGCCTAATAGCTAACTAAGTGTGCAGGTTCCAGAGTCAGGCTGTACAACTTGGAAACTTGGCCCTCTGACCTTCTAAGTGACCTTTGAAACATTTCTTAACTTACCTTTTCCTCTGTTGTCTCATTTTAAATAGAATTAATAATAGGGATCACTGCTTAGGACTGCTGGAATGAGTCACAGAGTACACATACCTGACATTCAGTGAACTCTCAGTAATGGGGAGCTCTATGTGGGGTACCTTGGTTGACATGATTCCAACACCTCAAAACATTCATTTAAGACCCAGAGCTGAAATTACTGGGCTTTCTACCTTCAGGCTGTGTCTTATCTAATTCCTGGGTTAGTCCTGACCAGGTTATGCAGTTCATCAGTAGTCTCAGCCCTCCAGGTTGTGGGGCAACCTGCCTGCCATAGATCTGACATTAATTGTGCCTATTTTGTGGTGTGGATCCTGAGTTCCCATCAAGTCACATCTTCTCAAACCCAGCTTTCCTCAATGTTGATTCAGTCTTCGCTTCTTGCACTATACCTAGAGTTTCTTTGCCCTATATTTTGTTTCCTATTGAGAATAAAGTGTGTCCCTGGATCCCTGACATTCTACTTTGCCCTTGCTGTCACCCTCTACTATGGAAGTGAGTTCTGTCCCTTCATCAGCAGACATAGGTTGGCATATTGATGCAAATAGGCCAATCACCCAGACCCATGGAACTTCTGCCCACCTGCATTAGAGCACTATGATGCACTATAGAGCACTTCTGAATGAGATATCCAATAAATATCAGAATATAACTGAAACTCTTCTGAGGTTACCGTACCTTTGTACACTGTTGTGGAATGCTAGCTACATGTAAGGGTCAGCCCATCAGCTTGGTCAGTTTCTTTAGCCCAGTCAAAATTTCCTTCCTTATACTACACTTTGGACCAGTAATGTACTGCAACTGAGACCAAATGTGGCAACTGAGTTAATAAGATATGCTGCATTGTCTTTTATCTATCAAAAGGTTTTTGAGTGATGAAAGAGTAGATAGGTTGACATTCTTAATCCCATACTTTGGGGGGCAAAAATCTTCCTTATAATATGTCATTTGGCTCTTTTTTTTTTCCTATCTTTGCTCTGTGTTCAAGAATCTCACTAGCAATGAGGACCTGAAGCATCATAGTTTGATTGTATTTTTTTTTTAATTTCCAGAATTCTAACAAAATATCTTAACTAGGTTTCCATGTTTACTTTATCTTATTTTCCTATAATATGCAAATGGACTATATAACATTTGATGGCAAACTAGTTATCAAAACAAGCTCAGGTACTTTATAACAAATTGAGAAGACTTCAAAAACATCACTCTTATTATCCAAGAACTCTTCAGGGAAGAAGTTGTCTCTGAATCTTTTTTTGATGAAAAACTGAGCTTGCAGCTTGGCAATGGCTCCAAAGAAAATAAAATACTTAGATATACACTTAACAAAACATATATATGATCTGTATGATGAAAATTACAAAATGTTAATGAAAGAAATTAAAGGAGGCCTAAAAAAATGAAAATATACATCACATCCATAGATTGGAAGACTCAGTATAATAATGATGCCAATTTTTCCCAAATTATGTATAAGTTTAATGCAATTCCTATCAAAATTTCAGCAAGGTTTTATAGTCACAGACACACAACAAGCTGGATAAATCTTCAGGGATTTAAGTTGAGTAAAAAAGCCATTTCCAAAAGATTACCCACTATATAATTTTATTTATGTGACATTTTTGAAATGACAAAATTTTAGAACTGGAGAATAGATTATTAATTGCTGGTGGTTAAGGATGGAATTCCCATCCAATCCAGGGGTAGAAGAGAGATTCGTGTGATTCTAAAGGGGCTAAATGAAAGATCCTAGTGGTGATGCAACTATTCAACATTTTGACTCTGTGGTAGATATACAAACCTACACATATGATGAAATTGTATAGAACTGAACACACACAGGTACAAGTTAAACTGTGGCAAATATAAATAAGAAAGGTAGATTGTATCAGGTCAATATCCTGTGTATCAAGGTCAATATCTTGATATTATGCTATAGCATTGCAAAATGTTACCATTGGGGAAAACTGGGTATACTAGTTTCCTAGAACTGCGATAATGAAGTACCACCAACTTAAAACAACAGAAATTCGTTCTTTCACAGTTCTGTAGGCTAGAAGTCTCAAATCAAGTGTTGGCAGGGCCATACTCCCTCTAAAGCTTCGAGGGGAGGCAACTTCCTTGCCTCTTCCAGCTCCAGGCATTCCTTGGTTTGTGGCAGCATGGCTACAATTTCTGCGTACATTTTCACATGGTTGTCTTCCCTCTGCATATCTCTATCTCTGCCTCTTCTCTTCTTCTTATGGGGCACCAGTCATACTGGATTAGGGCCCACTCTAATGACTTCATTATCATCTGTAAAGACCCTGTTTCCAGATAAGGTCATATTCACAGGTACTGGTAGTTAGGACTTCAACTGCTGGACAGTAATTTTGGTGGTGGTGGTGGGGGCACAATTCCACCCATAGCACTGGGTAAAGAGCATGTGGGATCTCTCTGTATTATTTCTTACAAACTGCACATGAATCTACCATTATCTTTGTAAAAATTCAACAAAAAATAAAAAGCAGGGAGGTCACAGCAAGGGCAGCAAAGGTGGTTGGTAAGCAGCATAGTGGCCACTTCAAGAAATAGGTTTTATAATCTGGGATGTGTGTGGTACCATCCAAAGAGGGGCTAGCTATTTGTATGGAGCTAGGACCCAGAGCAAATTCTAGTAACCTGGTCTGGTCTATTACTCTTGAGTATCCAGAAAAAATTGTCACTATGACCCTTGCTCCACTTCCAGGACTGTGTAGGGAGCAAATGCTCTTGCCCTGTAAGGTTTGCCGAAAAATCACTGACATGACACAGATTGATTAATAGGAGGAAGAAGATACAAATTTATTTAATGTGTATACATGGCAACCCTCAGAATGAAGATTCACCTCCCCAGTGGGGTTCAGAAGCTTATATGTCTTTCTGGTAAAATAGGTTATGGGAGGGAAGGAAAAGAGGAATTCTGTTGAGGGGCAATAAAGGATTGCTAGGGAGCATGAATGGATGGGGAACAAAGACTAACTGGTAAATAGTTCTCTTTGGAATTTAAATGTGTCTGAGAGATGGGACATTATCTTCTTAAAGAATCTGTTCAGGATGGTCACATTCCTGGTCTTACAGGGAGGGGAAGAAAAGAACAATTGTTCTCCTATGTGGGTCTGGATCTCGGGCAGATAAAGCAACTTTAACTTTTTTGGGAGTGCCAATGGTGGTGGTGGATGGGGCGAGGTCAGAGAGACCTTGAGGCTTCTTCAGTCAGTCCAGCATGTCAAAATGCCATATTTTCAGGTAAAATATTTCTAATTTCCTTCAACTGAAAGAACTCTCTCATTAGATATACCCATGTTGCTGATTCACAGGTATACTGGAGAAAATTGATACTGTTTGTGTGTGATTATGTTACCAAAAGTTCGGTACTTGTCCCTGAGGCCCAATCAGTGAGAATAAAGAAGGAGGACAAGTGGTTTGAGGAAAAGGAAAGAAAAATTTATTAATTTGCTGGCAAATGAGGCGGGCAGTGGACTAGCGTCTCAAAGACAGCCATCTTGTCTTTAAGCAGAAATATGGGGCTTTTAAAAAGGGAGGGTTTTTGGCAGTTGGGCTCAGGTCTACGTGACCTATGTCACATGTCATGGCTTTGGGCTATTGTTGTTCAACTATAATTGGTAGTTTGATCTTGACCTTATCTCTGGTGAGTATGATCTCTTGTGACCCTTGTCTGGACAATTCTGTGGGGCCATCTCCTGTGGTTTAAGATACTATTAATAGAAAACAAACAGCAAAGAACATTTTTCTGTCACTTTGATTACTGGCCTCAGGCAGGAATGCAGGTTTTAATTCCCAAAAAGAGTGGGGGAGTTTTAAGGAGACAACTAATAAAACACTTCTTTGCCCTTTTTCAGACTTTTACCTCTATTACAATTGAAGAAGGAAAGCACAAGGTCTGATATGCCTTGAATTTTAGTGCTTTTGGTAGAGTTGTTTTAAGAGTGGGCATAGGGGCTTGGGAGTCTAGACTAGTGAAAGCAAAGATATTAGAGATATAATTAACACATATTCATAGGACAGTTGAAATGATTCAATAAATCTATGTAATGCCCAAAATACAGAGCCTTACACATATTGCTCAGTAAATGTACACAAGTATTATATTTTCTATTTGTAATTTGTCAGCTGATTTGAATAACAAATGGCTCAGTCTTATCCCTCCAATATGCCTGGGGTCTTTTGGGGTAGAAATAAAACCAGACATATCTCCAAGGTGAGGAGTTTAGGATAATATGGAGATAAAATCACCAAGTTCTTCCTTCTGAGAACATTAGTTAAGAAATAATGGTTTTTTTAAATTTGTTTTTTGTTTTTTATTTTCAAAACATGCTCTGGCTTTAAATTTAGGCACAGTTGTATGAAAGAGAATTTGAATTACCGTATGTAGTTACCCCAAATTTAACATGACCTTGTACAATCCCTTTGCAACTTCTAGGGCTTCATAACTAAATCAATTCCTTCCTGCTACATGGAAATTGAAGAGCTTGTAAACATTTCCCTGTTGGAGTCAGGCAGGAGACCATCTTTCTTTCAGCTGTTTAAGAACTCAGATTGATGCCAGTCAATTGACTCAATTGAGACAGACAAGCATTTAATTTGTATTTTTTAAAGGCTCACTACAACACATACTTTCACTTTTTTTCCTGCTTAATGCCTCTATTTTTGTTCACTCCTTATCCACAAAGATAAATTTCTTTTTTAGATTTTTATAAAAGATGATCTCTTTTCAAATGAAAACCATTTATGAAAGCACATTGATGGGAATATACCTAAACAAGGATATCCATTCTAATTAGCTCTTTTCATTTGCTCACATTGCATAATTAAAGCTCATTGAGGCCAATTCAAATGAAGAACTGTCTTCTTTATTTTTTAAAGTATCATTTAAAGTGGTTTTGAAACTGACATTATCCTCATTATCTCTTCTTAGAAATGAACTTTACTGATTAAAGAGGAGAAAGTGGGATTAGCTTGGTGGCTGATGCAGGTTTGTTATTATTGTTTTGTTTCCTTTTGATTTGCTTCTTCTTCTTTTTTGCTTTTGTTTTGTTTTTGACCCTCATATGTATCATCTGACCTTTGTTTGCATCAAAGCCCTGGTAATTTGCATGTGTTCTCATCAGGCTCTCTGAGACAGCCAGAGTCCAGGCTGCATTGGGAATGTAGGAAACTCCCCTGAGAGAAGGCAAAGCTTGGAAGGACATTTCTCCAAATTCACAGCCAGCCAAAGACAAGAAGCAGGCCCTTCAACTTTAACATTCCACCGAGCTCCAAGACCTCAAATCCCATAGTCCACTAATTGTGTGTTCATGATACAGACAGACAGATGAATCACCTGATTAAATTAAGCTAAACTCTAGCCATCGTTGGCTGAGGCAGAAGCTTAGGATCTGAGGAACCCAGGACAAGTGTCAGCTGTGAGCTCCCTGCTTTCTGCTGAGAGTTCTCTCCCTAGAGGTGGCCAAAGAGTAACTTTTTGATGATTTCAAAGTGTAGGGAGGATTCTCCCCACAATAAACATACCAAGAAGTGGCCTGCAAGGGCTCCCTGGCATAATCCTCTCTTCTTTCTGGCCTGGCTGAGATGCTCGCCAGCTTTGTGAAGTGCTGCACTCTCCTCCGGGTCCCACTGAGGGATTTGTTGCTGAACACGGGTTTGGTTGCCTGCCACCCGAGAACTAGACACTAGAGGCGAGTGTTGGTGAAGGAAAGGTGGTTTATTCAAGTGTCGGCAGCCTGAGGAGATGGCAGACTATTGTCTCAAAGACCATCTTGTCTCCTCTGCTTACTGAGGAACTTTTTAAAGGAAGGGGTAAAGGGGGTCGGTGGCAGAAAGTAAGATTTGCCGAAGTCATCATGACTTGCTCTGTGGTTATCAGCAAACAATAGGTTGTTTGGTGGATCTTGTCATTGTCAGCAGTCTGTGGTTGCCCTCTTCTGGACTCTTGATCTGTTTTTCCTCAAGATTGGTTTTTTTTCTCATCTTGTGGCTGGCAGCTGTGTAAACAAGCAGCAGGTAATTCTAAACTTTTAAGACAGAACAAGCCAAAAGAATACCAGAAGCAAAATGACTTCCCTTTAGCTAGTCTAGTGTTATGGTCTGAATGGCCCTTGGGGTGTGCTTACAGAAGTACTATTCTAAAAGGGGAATGAGGGGCTTATGTTAAATTTATTTAAAAGATTATTTAATTAATGGTAATTATAATTTTTGAATACTTAATATACCTTTACGCTCAAGATTCCATAGATATCAAATAATATAAAATAAAATCTCTCCCTTCCATTCCCGTGCTCCAGAAATCCAGTGTTTTGCTCCAGAGGTGACCACTATTATTAATTTCTTAAGCAGCCTTTCAGATGTATTTTATGTGTATATATAGAAGTATATGCATATTCTTTTTTACTTCTTTTATAAAATACGTTGATTTGCATCAAGATTTTTGTTGTTATTGTTAAAAATATGTCTTGGAGATCCTTCCATGTCAGGAGAGAGAGCTTTCTTCTTATTAATTTTAAACAGTGATACAGCATT
Organism: Daubentonia madagascariensis; assembly: GCA_023783475.1. NCBI lineage: Eukaryota > Metazoa > Chordata > Mammalia > Primates > Daubentoniidae > Daubentonia > Daubentonia madagascariensis. Next base: position 16,595,649 of record JAKFHU010002573.1, on the reverse strand, counting down.
ACATGATAAGTATGTGCATAATTTATTTACCACAGCTCCTTCTGTGGACATTTGCATTGTTTCTAACTTTTCATATATAGTAGAGTAGTACAAATTGTAAGCTAAATACTTGAAAAGTGATTGCTGGATCAAAGGCTTTGTGGATTTACCATTGTGACAGATTTTACTTGACCTAAAAATTGTGCTATTTGTACTTCTTCCATCAATATATAATAATGTTTCCTTAGACCCTTGTCAGCACGTATGTATGTGATCATTATTTGTCTTTGCCAAAAAAGTAGATGAATAATATATTTCATTATAGTTTTGCAATTTTCACTCACAATGGATTGCAGCCATTTACCCCTATTTTTAAATTGGGTACAATTTATTTAAAAGTATATCTTGCATATCTGTGATATACAAGGCACTCAGCCCGGCACTGCAGGGCATACAGAGGCATTTAAACATAACCCTCCTTCAAGGTTCTTGCAGTTTAGCTCAGGGCCAAAACAATGGACTAATACTTATAATAGAAATCCCAGATATGATGACATGCGTCTCAAGACCATGCAAAGTACTTTGGGGCCTCAACAGAGGGAAGAATCACATGAAACGGAAATGGGAGTTGATCAGAAAAAGGTTGTGGAAAGTGACGTTTAAAATGTATCTTAAAAACTTGAGATCTGGAGCGGGGTAGGCATTCGGGAGAGAAACGCTGCAGGAGGATGCGGGGGTTGGGGCACTGGTGAGGATCAGCAATGAGGCTAGTTTGATGGAAGTGTAGAATTCCTAACGAATAGGAAGGTAGGAATGGATCTATGGAGGGAATTTGGGCCAAATTCTGAATACCCTCGATTTAGGAGTATGCAGGAAGTGGAGAAATATTAGCAGAATTTGGGAATATTGGAGGATAAAATAATAAAAACCATGTTTTTTGAAAATCAACCAAATGTACACATTGAGGATATTGATGAGAATTTAAGTTCATTTATCAAGTGCTCAAAAAGCCTTTATTATTTTTATACCAGGATATAAGAAAGAAGATACCATCTCTGCCCTCTGGGAGCTTCCAGCTCTGTGTGTGTGTGTGTGTGTGTGTGAGTGTGATTATGTATGGGGAGGAAGTGGGTAATGAAATTGAATCTGGAGCCCTCCCACCAGGTAATAGAGTCTGTTAATGTTGCAATATTTAAAAACCAGTAATTGGTCACTTGAATTATGTCAATCTCATTTTTGTACCTCACAAACATCATGCCAAAGACCATGATGTCGCCCCGCCTGCCCATAGCTCAGTTTTGGAGGAGAGGTGCTTGACATGTCTACAACCATCTGCATCATCCCCTTGAATCTGTTCTGGGAAATGGATGGGAAGAGATGTTGACAGATTTTCAGGTGGAGACAGGAGGTACATGCTGAGTTGTGTGGACTCTTGCCTAGCTTTTCTCTTTCTGACACCTCCTGGATGACACATGACCACTAATGCATTTAAAAAAATGTTAAATTAACAAACTAAATAAATAAAAAATAAATTGATTAATGTGGTAAAAAGTTATGAATAATTGACCAAACCATATTCTAATCAGCTTTTTAAACTGGCATAATTTAGTAATAGACAAGAGGGTGGAGCCCTGGATCTGGACCCTTTCCATATCCCAGCTAGTAACCACACACCTTCTTCTCTTCATCCTGCAGAGTGTAACTTATAAATATGCCTCTTTACCCAAGAAGGCTGGGGAAGCCATTAATCATGGCTGTCTTGGGCTGTTCTAATCTTCAAAGGTCAGAGTCGACATATTAATACAGCACCTGGGCATCTTTAGTCATTTCTAGTTATTCTATTTCACTGGAATAGCAATCTTGGGAGAATGAGGACACATATTAATGAAGGCTTTTAAGTAAGAGATGGCATTAGAATAATGTAGAACAAAATATTCCTGTAGAATAATGTATCTGAGGCTCCCAATTCTATATAGCTAGAGAGGAAGGGAGAAGCATTTAGCAAATAAAGATATACAAACAAAATGAACATCCATTTCGATAAGAAGACCTGACAAAGGAAGCACTTACATTAAAATAGACCTGGCTTTAAATATTTCATGAAGCTTGGGTATTTTGAAAATTTAGACTAAAATTTCCAGAACCTTTTAGGTATATTGCAAATTCTAGCGCCCTCCTATGGGGAGGATTAAAGGATGATGACAAATGGCTTTGGGTAGGCAGAAGGGTCTGTATGGAGAAAGGGTGTCAATGCTAGAGGTGCTAGCTGCATCTATATGGAAAAAAAAAGTAGACTTTACATATGCAAGGGTTATATTCATATGTGCAGAAACAGGAGTTAGGTCACAATCAAGTCACAGCAGCACAGAAACTGGTAATTGCTGACCCTGTTGAAGCAGATGATTGAAGTCCAATGTTAGCATAGCCTTTCAAAAGTCCTGATTACTCTTTTCAGCACACTGTGATATATTCAAAAGGGAGGATATTATTGGAATAATTTGGGGGCTGTCCCATGCAGAGTTAGGGGGTTGGATTAATTGACCTCTTAAGGTTTTTTCCTATGACTTTGAAATTAGTTAAATTATTATGTACCATATTTATTAAATGTTATATATACTTGACATTATAAAAAACAAATGCAACCTGTTCCAAAATAGAGGTTTTCTTTGGAAACAATGGATTCTAAATCATGGTAGAGTTCTACCCTGGAATTGGGAAAATGCATGTGTTTCTATGGAAACAATAAACAGTATGACTGTAATGATTTTCTACTTTCTAATCATTTTCCATTTCTCCATACAAAATGAAAATGTTTACATTTTATGTAAACATTATGTGTTTTGATCCATTTGACTTATGAAAAGGGCTTGTTTTATTTTTTCCCCAGTCCATTTCTGCTGCAACTAGTATTGTGCCAAAAATGATCTAGCTGTGGTATATCAACACTATTTTTTCTCTCTGGACCATAAGAACCAGTTCCCCACTTTGATACTAAAAATGATGCAAAGACTGTTTCAAAGGCAGGGTGTGAGTCTCTAATCTCAGGTGGAAAATAGACTAATATTTATGATGCAGTGACTCTCAAGTTTCATTTTTCAGTCCAGTATTTGTAATTTCGATGAGATAAAGGACTTTTTAAACTATATTGTCTAGGATTTAGGGGGATGTATAAAGCTGATGGACAAAGGCTGTATTTGATGGGCACATGAGCAGAATAAAAGGGAGACAAGAGAAGATAATCCAGTAACAGACACGGAGGAAGACGGATTAGAAAGCAATGCAGTGCCCTGTTGGCTGGAGGTGTGAGAATAGATTCCAGCAATGCAGGGAAGCCAACTATGTGTGAGGCTGATCAGAGGGAAGGACCTAGATAGCTGATCATATATCTTAAACAAAGGATTCCCTCTGTCTTTGATTTGGATCACTTTGCTTTCACAATGACAAAATCAGTCAGATACAAAGGGGATAGCAAGAACACCAACATCCGTGCCAGATTCTGCAAGAACATGGCATATATCAATCCTGTTCTTAAGTGCTCTATAAGCTTTTCTGAAGTTTGTATTAGCTCCGTCTTGTATAGCGTCTCAAGATATATCTCCCCAAACTTCACCACAACCCTATAAGATAGGTACTACTTTCACTCCATTGTAAAGAAGAGGATGTTGGGACTTAAATAATTTAGTTGACTTGTACAAAGGATCGCCATTACAAATGATAGTGATAGGGTTTGAATCTAGATCTGTAAGACTGGAAAACTCTTAATTATTGTTCTGAATAGCTAGGACACAATTATGAAGCAAATTTCTTAGACAAATGGAAGGAAAAAAGTATTATTTATATTTTAGAATAAGATTTTTTTGAAAAGGGTGGTAGGCACTTGAATGTTTCATTTTGTACAATAAATAATTTGTATGTTCTGCTTGCCACCAAGTGCCCATACAGTTAACTAAGAATTATTGAAGTAAGCTTTGAAATTTAAAGATGTGTATTGGCAAGCAATGGTATGAGAGCCTGTAGTAAAAATCAGCAGTTTTTAAGCAGAAAGGAAAAGACTTAGAAATAAAACTCTATTATAAAACCATCAACTTCTTCTTGCTTAAGGTAAAAATCCTACAATGTGCTAGAAAAATATATTACAAATGAGTGCAAGCCATCATCTAGATCTTTGCTCCTGTAGTGTTTATGCCTGAGGCCTTTTTATTTGATCATTGTTTTATTAATGGACTTGAACCAATATACAAGCTGGTGAACATTGCAGTACCTGTGGTATGAAGTATATGGTCTGAAGAATGATTTTCCCTCCACATGCAGGTGTAATACATCATGGGAGTCAATTTAGCATGGGTGGTATTAACATATGGTTGAGGGCCAGAAAATTTTTCAGGAAAGAAAGCACAGCCAAATTAATCCATATTATATTGGAAGAAGAAATTCACAAGATAGGACAGCTTTCTCCAATGTGTATTTGGTTATATAATTATGTCTAAAGTTCTATTTTTAAAAGATTATATACCACAGGCAGAATTAGTCTCTGTCATTCACATAATATGTAATAGGCTGTGCATTCAAGATCAGAAAATAACTTATTAATTCTATGATGGTTGGGTTTGGAACATCGAAAAAGGTGGGTAGTGTTGTTACCGCCCAACTAGGTTCATTGCCTGCTGCTCAAGAGGAGGCCAATACACTGAGACAGCAAGGTTTACAGCAGAGTATTGCAGGTGCCATGAGAGGAGATGGGAGGAATTTCTCAAATCCATCTCCCCAAAAATTTGGGAGAAGGGGTTTTTGAAGACAGTTTGGCAGGCAAAAGGCTAGGCAATTGAGTCTGCTAATTGGCTGGTTCAGGGCAGAACCATAGGGCTGTAGAAATTGTCTTCTTTGCTGAGTGGGTTCTTGGGTGGGGATTGAAATACCAGTTGAGTCAGTTCCTCAGTATAGGTCACTGGTCTGGGTGGGTAAGCTGTTCCCCTGGAATGCAGGGCCTGGAAGATATCTCAGAAACTACCTTTAGGTTTCAAAAAGGTGATGTTATCTATGGAGAAAGTTAAGAACCTTTACGATCACCATCAGCTGTGTGACTCCTAATTAGCAATTATAGGAAAGCAAACAAGGGGACAGCTTGTGCCTTTGCAGAGTTTTAAGTCATCACAGTTCTCACCTTGTACCCCTTTATTAATTTGTAAAGGGCAGTTTCACTATGACACCAGAGTGGGATCCCTTGCTGAAGGCAGGGATATACAGAAATCTGATTCATTTTTTATCACCTATAGAGCCGACACATACAGAGCAAATATTCAGTAACTAGCGAATGGGTGAGAGACCTGATGGGAAATGAAGAGGCAAGAAGTATGCCATGGATGGTGCCAGGAGCCAAAACTTACCTGCATGAGCTATGACTCCAGAGCAGTTTTTCTTTTTATTTCGTTTTGTTTTGTTTTTTCTTTTTTTTTACATCAGGATTTTGATACATAAAATGGCTGTATGTCAGGATTCATACTTTCTTCTACCATGTGTCAAACCCACATAATTTATATCTGGATGGGATTTGGAAGATTACCTACTTCAGACTCCATATTTTATAGGTGAGAAAATAAGACTCAAAGAAGTTAATAATCATATAAAGCGATCTCCTAGATAAAAGAAGAGCTGGAATTATAATACAGATTTTTCTGACATTGCCTTCAGTGCACAGATTTCCCCCCCCCCCATAATTTGAGCCCATTGGTAGAAATTAATGAAATACAATAAAATAATATTTACATCTTCTCTAATTATTTTTTCCTCCAGTTTTATTCATGATGTGAAAAGTCAACTCACAGACTGGGAGAAAATACTTGTAAATTATATACTTGATAAAATAGTTATACCCAGAATACATAAAGAACACTTATTACTCAATAATGAAAAGATATTTAATTCAATTTAAAAATAGACATTAGGAGGGGTGGGGTGTTAGAAAAAAAATTTAAAAAATAAAAATGGGCATTGGATTTGAAGAGACATACTTCCATATAAGATATACAAAGGGCCACAAAACACATGGGAAGATGCTCGATGTTATTAGTCATTACGGAGATGCAAATAAAAGCTACAATGAGATATCACTTCATATCTACTACCATGGCTAAAATAAATTTTAGAAAGGCAGTTAACACAAAGATGTAGAGATATTTAAACTCTCATACATTGCTGGCAGAATTGTGTAGCCACTTTGCAGAACAATTTATCAGTTCCTTAAAATGTCAAATATAAAGTTTTCATATGACCCAGACATTTTACTCCTAGATACATATTCAAGAGAAATAAAAACATATGTCTACACAAAAACTTGTACACAAATGTTCTTAGAAACATTATTCTTAAAGGCCAAAAAATTGGAAGTAACCCAAATGCCTATGAACTGATAAATTGATAAATGAAACATGGTATTTAATATATCCCTGCAATGGGATTTTGTTCAGCCATGATTAGGAATGAAGTACTGATACATGTTACAACATGGATAAACCTTGAAAACATTATGCTAAGTGAAAGAACCCAGGTACAAAAGTGAACTTAATGTATGATTCTGTGGAAAATTAATGAAGACCACACAAATGGGAACAAGCAAAGGCTATTTATTCAGAGCTTGCTATACAGCAAGGGAAGAAGTCACCATCATTTGTATTTTGCAGAGACTCAAAGACAGGCAGAAGAATAGGAAAGCTTTATAATGATAAAAAGGGAAGGATTCAGATATGTCCTAATTGGAGGCTGTTGACACAGGAAACTGTAGGTAGGCTGACTAGAAGCAGGGAATCCTAAGTAACTGGTTAGGGAGCATATTTGGTTTTCTCTGGTTGGTTTTAAGTTGGAAACAGGGCAAGAATTGGGAGAACTGTCAGTTTTTAATCAAGTCCTGGACATTTTGGGCCTATTGTAACATGGTTTATTGTCTAACTTTCTAGACTGTTTACTGAAGATAGTAAGTTGGCTTCCTGGGCTGGTTGCTGCAGGTTGTAGGTCAGAATTCTATTTTTGTATGTATAGTCTGTCTATTGTTCCTTTGTGTCTTCAGTCACCCCGTTCATTATATAAAATTTCCAGAATAGCCAAAACTATATAGTCAAAAAGTAGATTAAGAGTTGCCTAGTACTGGAGGGGTGGGATGGACAGTGATTGTTAATTTAATGGGTATAAGGGTTCTTTTTAGGTTGATGAAAATGTTCTAAAATTAGATTATAGTAATATTTGCACTTTGCAAGTATAGTAAAAAATATTGAATTGTACACTTTATATGGATAAACCTTATGTTATTTAAATTTTATATCCATAAGTTTTTAAAATAACTTACTAATGATTTTTGTATTGATATGAAATGATATTTTGGATGTATTTGGTTAAATGCATTTATAATTAAAATTAATTTCACTGTTTCTTTTTATTTTTATTAATTTGACTATTAGAAATTTTGAAATTTCTTATGTGTCTAACATTTAATTTGTATTTTACATTTTTGGTCTAATGAGAAGACAACATTGAAAAAATGATTATACGTGTAAAAAATGTTTTGAAAATGAAGACTTAGTAGGATCTTTGGTGTTATTATTTTTGTCTTTTGTAAACATAGATGAGGAAAGGGAAATCCCTAAGAGTTTGTTAGAAAGATGCAGGAGCAAAAATCTCTGCCTTTTTACTTTTGGGTTAGAACTCTTCCATCTCATAACTGCCTTCCTTGTATGCAAAGAACTATGGGCTTCTATGAGCTGTTAACAACTTCAGAGGTTTTTGACCCCGTTGAGAGGTCATGAACATTCTTCTCAGAGAGAAAAAAGTAACACATTTATGAACTATGGTGTGTCAACCAGGAAAAGGTGAAAGACCAGACTAAAAAGCAGTAAGACAAGGCGTTTACTGGGATCTTAGGAATTGCAAGCCAACCTGTGTCCCAAGGAGAGGGAGGGGAGTTTTTTAAAGGAAGCTGAGGGTGATTACACAAGTTGTTTTGAAAGAATCGTTGTTAGTGGAGGCCGCTGGCTTTGTACCTGAGTCCAGTTCACTGGTGTTGCTGTTCAGGAGTTGCAGGGCTGGCGAAATTCAGGTGTTTTCCAGGATGTTGTCGTCATGGCGGTTTGGCTTAGTTTAAAGGTTCTGGGTTTGTGTATGTGTGTGTGTATGTGTTTTGTTTTGTTTTGTTTGTTTTTTGCAAGGTTGCAGGTCACGCAGGTAATCATTCTTAGAATGACTTCCTGATTCCATTTTATAGCTCTGAACCAGAATGATGCCATTTTGTATATCCCATTTCACAGGTGAAATCTGTTGTTTCTTTTTGTATAATATCTGTCCATACTTCTGGTAACACCAGGTGGACTTTGCTTTTAGGAATCATCCTTGCCCTTCTCATAGTCCTTGTGATTTGTGAGGGCAGGTAAGGATACTCACCTGTTCTAGCTGCAGTGATTGGTTCTGGAATGAGATCATTACTTTAATTGGCCTAACTTGGAGATTTTAGGAAGGAGAAGCCCCTCTTGTGCTGAACTCAAAGCAGAAAAAGTTTCAGATAGATTTTCGTGGCTATCACATAAAGATAGCTGGCCTAAGAAATGGAGAATCACAGAAATCCTTAGATATAACTTCAGCCTCTGGACCCAAACTTTTCTGAAACCAATTTATCAGTTATGGAAGTCAATACATTCTTCTTCTTTTTTTTTTTGACTAAGCTGATTCAAAATAGGTTTTCTGTAATTTACAAGAGAAAACAAAACAAAACAAAACAAAATAAACCTTGGTTGTTATCCAAACTAAACACAAGAGGTTTTTACAGATATCATTTGGCACATCCATAGACTCCATCTTAAGTATCCCTGGGGTGTATCATTGGTAATCTAGAAAAGTTGTTTTGAGGAATTTGAACAGTGCATAATTAATAAGCCTAGATTGTATATTGTCTTTGTGAATCATCCTGTGTGCTTATTTTGGGAGAGTGGGATTTACAGATGACAAGTCTGTATTTTCTCTTTTTCCTGGTAGATGAGGTGATCACCAATCATATCTAATAATTAGTGGTTTCCAATTTAGACTTTACCCACATCACCCATGTATTTATAATGTGATGGTCCTTGGACAATACCCAGAAGATACTGGAATATGAATGTAAAGTTTTGATTTTCCCCAATGCTCTGCCCCCATCCAGTCCTGGCATAACCTCAGAGTCACTGTTAGAATTTAGTTTGTATATCAAATTAAATGAAAGGTGCAATAAAATGGCTTCTGGTATTTGATTTGCATATAGTCTTCTGGGAATAATATTGAGAATTTTGAGGAAGTTTTGGGTTTGTGGCTCAGTCTGCCATTTGAGTTTGGAAACTGTGAGAATATGTGTGGAATTCTTCACTCCTATCTCATGGGTGTGGGAAAAGGCAATTTTTGTCATGAGAGCTCACATAAACCAAAGTGGATTCATGGGCATCTGTCTGCCTTGGGGGACAGAAAACATCTAAGGGACAGAGCAGAGCACCTGTGAATTCAAAGACCGGTTGCAACACAACATCCACTACTAGCAAGTTTGCACTAGGATTATACTTTACCTACTTTCTTCCAGAAAGCAAGTGTATTGGTACCATATTGGTTCAGAGGGGCCTAATAGCTTTTGGAAAATGTTGTGTTAGGAGAGAAACATTCAGGACTTCACAGAACAGTTACTGGAATTAACCACCGAAGGAAGCTGCTGCTCTAGATGCTGGGATAAGGAATAGAAAGCTACATTATAATCTTGTGGGAGCAATTGCTGAGAGTTATCACAGATATTGAATGCTATCTGTGTGCAAGGCTTTCACTAGCTCCAAGAAGGTAGTCAAAGGAGGTAAGGCACGGCTCCTGCTCCAGGAGGTCTTGCAATCTGGAAGGAGACCGAGCTGTCTTAAATGCCTCACTTATCCAATGGGAATGACAATATCTGTCTCACAGGGATTACTGTAAAAATTTAATGGTGGAATTTTATATAATATGAAACACTTAGTCCTGGACCATGGTAAAAGTCTCAATCAATATGTGATTGGTAATCATGACTGTACTCTTATCTTCTAATTGTAAATCATGAGATATAGAATAATCTGTTTGCTCTTGATAGGAGAAAAATTGGGCAACCCTGACCAAGATGTTTGGCTCAGTTGCAGTAAAGGGAGACAGGGACACCACCATGAGTTCATTCGGAGTGTTTTTGTTTTTTCTGGATTATCCCAACTGGAACCTAGGGGTGATGGCTCCTTCATCCATTTCAAGATACTGTCTCAATTCAAGTGTGTGTGTGTTTAACATTCATCCAATAAATTATAATTGCTTACTTGGCAAGTTTCCCAAATGTGTCTGAGAACCAAATTTGTGACTTATGTGACCCATTTTCCTGGATGACTGGCATTTATTAAGCCCACACAGTCTGTGCCAGGCACTGCATTAAGAATACTCCATTTCATGTAGTTTACATAAACTATGCAACATGGATGCAGTTATTATCCCTATTTTATAGACGAGATGAGTGAGACTAGCTTTCCCAGTCACGCAGCTAACGCTTACTAGAGTTGAGATTTAGTCTTAGCTGTTCTTATTCCAGAGGTCATGCCTATTCTTAACCACTGTACTTTTGCGATGACTTGATGGGTTGTCTGAGGTTCTCAGGGCATTAGGACTATTAATTCTAGTCCCAGTGTTCATTCTTATCTCTTGCAACACTCCCACTTCTACAGACATGGAGTACCAGAAATGCTTTTCCCAGGCAAGATTTTGTGGCACTCTGATGAACTGTGACTCCCATGTGTCAAAACATCTGGAAGGTCTGCCCACCTCTGCTACTGCCCTTGACGTCCACCTGTTATAATCTGTTTAGTTAAGCTCAGGTAAGGTTAGATATTTAATTGTTAACCTTCGCCATCAATAGCACTCACCTTATTCTCTGACTCCAGACTCTTGAAGATCACCTAGATGTGAATCAGTTGGGGAATGAAATAATTAAAGTGTAGATCTCTAGGTCCCACTCTTGGAAATTCTAAAGCAACTAACCTTGTTGTTGCCATAGGCATCTGCTACTATTAAAAAGTGCCCCCTGTGTTTCTGACTTACGTTTCTGGATCACAATGAGGAATATTGGTGTATATATATTAATAGGTAAGTTTGCCAGAAAATGTGGTCTCTGTCCTTAAACTTAGAGTTGTATTAAGGTATATAGAGAGAACGTTAACATGGGCAAATGTAAATTATTGAATCTAATATAAATCTTAATACACATATAAATTTAAATATATTCCTTTGCTGATATTGGACTTAATGCTCTTTTCTAGTTATAGACATCTAACTTGCCTACTGTGACCATTTTATCTTTTTTAAAGTATTTTCATGCCTCAATTTTATCATTTGAAATCTGAGAGATCCAAATGAGGGGAACAGATGTCATCCCCATTTTACAGCTGAGGAAACTGCAGCTAAGCAAAATTAGATGACCTTTCTACGTTTCTAACTTAAGTATCGATTATGAGATCTCATTATGAGATTATTCAGGGAAATCCTGCTACAGGTAGCACATCTTGCATTGGATGTCCCCGGCTCTGTCTTTGATGTTTCTGGTCAGGTCCAAGATAGAAGGTAAGGAAGAGCATGAAGTGAGTTCAGGGATTCTCTAGTCCAAACCACTCGTTGATTCATGAAGCCCAAAAGGCAATGGATGATCTGTCCATAGTGGCTACAAGTCAGCACCAGGGTGTCTGTCTGCTGAGGCTCCACGTGGGGTTGAGGGAGCTTTGGGACAGGAGGCAAGCAGACCAGGCTTTGAAATTTGCCTCTGCCTGTCACTGGCTTTGTGACCATGGGTAAGTCTCTTAACATTTCTGAGCCTCAGGCTCTTCATTTGTGAAAGGGGGATAACAACAAAGCACCATGGATGAGTTTTTCAAACTGCCTATAACATTTCAAAGCATCTGGCCTGGCTCAGAATTGGTCCTTGGAGAATGGTGGTTTTTTCCCATGTCCAGTCTCCCTTTTGATTCAAACCTCATCTCTCAGGTCTAGTGAAACACCGGGTAATCACTAGTACATACATTGTCTCTTAGATGCTGTCACATTTGTAAAGCAATATCCTACTACATATTCGTAAATGCAAATCAGCCTCCAGAGCTGCAGCCTTTGACTCTGCAAATTTAGATCTGGATATGAACAGGAATTTCTGCAAGTGTCTCCAGATTATATTAACCAGAAGGAGGATAAACAGTCAGTGAATACCTACAAGAAACTCTCTTCCTGTTTATTTTTGGTCTGGGGAGTAGTGGAAGGAAGTGGGGACCCCCCCGCAATAGATTCCTGCTGAGTCACTAGCACCCCTGGATTGACATGGGGCAGGGAGTGTCACTATTCCATTCACTGCTGTTTCCGCAGCTCATAGCACAGTAGCTGGCGCATAGTGATATACAATTACTACTATAATACATAGTTAATATGGATTGATGAAGGGAATCCCTAACTTTAGTTCTTAATTGTTTCCTGTATTTTGTTATTGGCTCATTTATTTCATTCTTATTGTTTCTCCAGCGATGTTATAACCTCCTAAGAGGCAGGTTCTGGTAAAACTGGTCACAAAAGAAACTGAAATTTCTAAAGTATCTACTTCCTATAACAGGTTTGTGGGGCACACATGACAAACCCAGTCCTCCCACATTTTTTATGAAGTTGATTATTATTCTCATTTGACAGATGAAGAAACAGAGAAGTTACATAACTTGCCCATGATCACACAGCCTGTTCATGACAGAGCCAGTGGTTGAGTACAAGGCTCGTATTCTTTATCACCGTACTTCTTCTCTATCCCATATGGTGTGTTGTGGAGAGTTTGTACATTGCAAGTGTTAAATATGAACGATGATCAGTACAGTTGGGTAAGGTAAAAATCTGACGTGGAGAGAGTGGCTTTTTCTGCCTGTTTGCATTCTAGGTTGCCACCGTGCTATTCTAGGTCTGTCCATGGTGCTGGCTCCCCATTGCCATACCCTATTTAGGCCTGCCTATCCTAGAAAGTGTCTTCTTGCAGTTTCCCTAACCAACTCCCTTCCTGAGAATTTTTGTTGTGTTTTGTTAGCTGTCATTTATAAAAAATCTATAATGACCTAGAATCCATGTTTTAATTATTTTATAGTGTGCATTATTTAGTTCTCACAATAACCTATGAGACAAGTTTTATTATTATTCCCATTTTAAGGATGTGGAAACTGAAACTCCGAAAGTTTAAGAAACTTGGTCAAGACCATAGAAATATGACTCATTCCATTGTGACCTTCTATTTGTTTTTTTCTCCTGGGTCAAACTTCTCAAGCAGAACGACTGCATGGGCTACTGTTCTAACCATACCTTAGAGTTAAAAGTTGTGAAGATTTTAAATAATATCTCCCATAAGATCTTCACACTAGCCCTAAAGGAAGGAAGAGAAACCAGGATCAAATATCTTAAGTAATAATTAGATAGTAGCAAGTGTGGATGACAGGCCTTGGTCTTTTGTCCTCATCAGTCACTCCTCATTGTACCATACCAACCATCCAAGCCATACTTCTGCATTTTTCCCCAAACCAGTATCTTGATGCAGAGGGTGCCCCAATGAAGGAAGGAAAGCTGCCTGAACTCACCAAGTGGGTTCTTGGCTTTGTACGGGAATGAATTCAAACACGAGTCAACTAGCAACAGAAAATTTATTGAGATAGAGATAGACAATAGATCCTACTCCACAGACAGAGTAGGGGTCCTCTCCCAAGCAGGAGGGGTACCCCTTATAGGGCAATGGTAACAATTTAAATGTTCAAAAACCCCTGTTGGGAAACAGCTGTACGTTACCAGCACTGTCTTGTGGTTAGGCCATAAAGGTTAATCATAAACTGCTATCACAGAAAGGTAAGCATAAAAAGTTTGTAAGGCATACAGCTTAGTAATTTATCCATTTTTGGGTGGTCCTGGGCAGGTGTCTTGCTGGAAACTTCCTTGTTCAGGATGGTTAGGGTCTGGTATTGGTTAAAATGGCTGCACTCAGGCTTTCTTGACCTTCCTTTTCTGCCTTGTCCCTACGTTACTCTGAACATGGACCATAGGGAGGTATTTGGCAGAAGGAGTATCCTGGTGTTCCTTCAGTCTCACCACCTTGCTGAACATCTTATTTTACCTGAAGGCTAACCTTCTTTTTAACCCAAGTTAAACTGACATTGAACTTGGGATTAGGGTGTGTAATTATGTAGAGACCAGAAGAGTTTGTGAATAGAAACTCAACTTTCTTGTTGTGAAGAAGCACTTATTTGAAGTTCAACATTTTCTCTTTTTCATTTCTACTTCCCTTGTCTTGCTAAATTAAATTTAAATTATTTATTAAAATATTGTATATATTATGATCCCATTGAATCAGGTTTATTTAGTATAGATATTTTTCTATTCATATATTTATTCTTAATGAGTAGCAAGACAGCAGAAATGATGTTCGGCAAACGGTAATGCTATTTTTTCCCCCCTTGGGATATAAAATTTTCATTGATTTTTTTTTTGACTTTCTTTTTTTTTTATGCTTCTGCACTGCTTCCTTGTTAAAAGTTTTAAAAAGCATTTTATTTCAGAAATTATTACTAACAAAAAAAGGATTAAAGCAGTGTATAAGTTTCCTGTAGCTGTTGTAACAAATTACCAGAAGCTTGGTGGCTTAAAACAACTGAAATTTATTTTCTTACATTTCTGGAGGCCAGAAGTCTAAAATCAGTATCACTGGACCAAAATTGGCAGGGTCACGCTCCCTCTGGAGAATCTGTTCCTTGCCCACTTCAGCTCTGATGGCTGCCAGCATTCCTTGGCTTATGGCTACATCACTCCAATCTTCTCTGCCAGTGTCTTCAAATCTCTCTGCTCCATCTTCATGTTGCCTTTTCATCTGTGTGTAGTCAAATCCCTCTGCCTGTGCCTTATAAAGATGCATGTTACTACATTTAGGGCCCACCCAGATAATCCAGGATAATCACCTTATCTCAAAACCTTTTAAATAGATTCCTGCAGCATGAAGCCCTGATTTCATGCCCTACATCAGCTACATTCATGTATATTTAGATGAACTGCATATGGAGAGTCCTAGTTTGCATTCATTGACTATAGAATTATTAATATACTCTCTTTACTCTCAAGAGTGCCTCAGTTTCTGTGATAAATTATATAGTCGCTCTCCATATGGTACAGCATGTGTCCCCGAAGCCCGGCTCTTTCAGGTTTATGAGAATCATGATCTTGGGGCCAGAGAACCTCTCTGGGGGCAATATGTGGTCAGCCCATTCCACCATACCCTGGGTGCAAGGTGGGGAGAGAAGCCTCTTCTAAAAGCAGCTGCTAAATGATGATGAGAAGGGATCTAAGCAGACAATGGCTAGAGCCCATGTTCCTCCCCAATGGGTCTGAGAATGTGTGCAGGCAGACTGGCTGGTGACAGATGTGTAAGCTGCTCTAGGCTCTTTTGCTTTAACTTGGCTTTGTAATGGTGTCTGCAATTGAAGAGCAAGAGCAAGACCATTCATCTGCTGATGTTCTTTGCTGGGCTCCTTGCTCAACTCTTTACTTCCCAAAGAGAATATCACTTTAAAAATGGACAAACTTACAGAGTTTGGACTGAGGATCACTGGACATTCTTTCACTCTGTCCTCGTTCTCTGACACATAGAAAAAACCTTACTCAGTTTAACTGGGCAGATTGAAATAGAATGCTTTAGCAGAGACTGAGTTGGACCAGAGTTATTCCCTAGTCCTCACAAAGTGTGGGTGGTTTGGAAACTTTTGATGAGCTGGAGCAGTGTCTCTCTAGGGTGCATTCTTCTGTACTCAAGGTCAGGGCCGGGAGTTGGGGATAGTTCATTTAGCAAAGCAACATTACAGTTGCAAAATTGTACAGTACTCTTTTGCCTTTAATTCTGATGTGTTTCCTCTCATCCCTAATTTGGACCTAGGATTTCCCCATTAACTGTCTAAGTGAGATTAGTAACTTAATAATGGTGGAGAATATAAAGTGCTCCAGGAATAGCCCTGTCTTGATGACACATTATTATTGGTAGTAAAGGTGAAGTATTTAGTATTTATATAGTGCTTTATTTGCTTACTTATTCATATATTATACATACATTATAATCCCAATAGTTTCATTTTTGCTCCTCAATTTGCCATGCTTGTATTTGCAGCATTTAAATATTTTTAATATTAAGCAAAATTAATACTCATGAAAACTTGCAGCTGACTTTGCTATGTGATTTGGTGATTCATTTATTCATGAAGCTCTTGCCTCCCCTGCTGATGTTCTGAAACCCGAGCCTCCCCCACCATCAGAAGCCTGAGTGAGCTGTTTGGGACCATCAAACCTAGAGTCATCTGTCTTTAATTAATGGAGCATTTAATGATGCCTTGGTGTTGGTTTGGCTCATGGAGAGGACCTTCTACTTGGAGGAGCTTCTCCATCAGGAAGCTTCTCTTTCTAACTGCAAATTCAATTTTGGTGTCATGACTTTTCAGTGCCTTTAAATAGGCTTAGATTTTTTCCTCCCCTATTAAACAGCAGAAATGTCTTTCCAGCTCCTGATTGTAGCTTTATCTGGAAGCTACCAAAGGAAGAGTGTGTGGGTATGGATGCTAAAGGGAGCCTGAATGTAAAATTGGATATGGGAGAGAGAATTGATTTGGGAGCATTCTCCCAAGATTCAGATACAAACACCTGGCAAGGACCCTAGGAAATGACGCAAAAGCAGTATTAGGATGGCTCTTAGAAGCATGGGAAAAGCCAGGACCCATAGTACATGAAGTTGAAATGCCAGAGTTGCCATGGCAGATGGTGGAGGGAGGGACTAATGGGCTCAGGGAAATGGACACGCTGGACTATATGCACTATGTAAGGGCAGAGTATGCAACAGATGGTCATGCTCCATGGTTAAACCTAGAGGATACACTGGTTACCAAAGCCATTAGGACCAGGAAGGGCGCCCATGTCACTAACAATGGTCATGGCTGCCACTACTCTGGAAGCTATGGCAGGGAGTAGCAGAGAAAGAGCATCACTGAGAGCAATGACATCAGAGAACACTAAGATAACAGAGTCCACTTGACCCCCAATAGTCTGTAGGCCAGGATTTGAGAAATAAAAAAGATGTTATAGAAAAGTCTCAGGAGACTAATAGGCAAATGAAAGAAAAGGGTACAAGCTAGAAGAGAAGCATGTTGGGAGCTTACAAGGAGGCTCTCATCCGTGGCAGTAGGAGGGCAAAAAGCTCAGGACCAGGTACGGGGTCAGATGGCAAAGCTCCAGGGAAGATTAAAAGCCCAACCAAGGGAGGTCTGTCTTGCTGAGGCCTAACAGGGAAGAATAGGACCCTTTCAAGGGAGGCCCTGTTGCCACCTGCCAGCAAACAGGTTTCAACTGTCAGCACTTCAGGAATTGCTTCACTGCAGAGAGCCACCTCTCCCGAGGGCATGGCCTTCCTGGGGTGGCCCATATTCAGGACCAATGAAAACAGGGCTAAAAAAGCCTGGCCATTTTGGCCCGGCATGGGGCAACTCAGACAGGCATATGTACTCCAGCCCTTCCAGTGGGGTTGGTCAAGGCTTTGTATGACCTACTTCACAGTTAGACTGCTCCCTCCAGCCAATCCTGCTTCCTCCAACTCTTCCACAGGCCTTGATCCCTTACAGATACCCAGCATGTCAAACTCCGTCTTATTATCTGCTTCTGGAAGACAAACCTTCAGTAGACCCTGAGAATCCCTAGGCCCAGCTCTCCTTTGGATGGAGTTAATGTTCTTTCTTCCTGCATGCTAAGGAAAAGCCCCTCAGTTGGAAGCATAGAGTGCCCTGGATACACAGGAGGGGAAAGCCCTTTCACTAAGCACCGACTGTGTGGCAAGCGTGTTGCTAGGCACTGTCCCACCTCCCTCCTAGAAACCTCCTTCCTCTTTTTCTTGATTAGGTTCTGGTGCCTAAACACTGCTTTCTGGAAGCAGACAAAGGGAATACCAACCATAGATAACTCAGTTTACTCAAGCATTAATATTCTTGGATTTTGAATGGCTTAATCACGCAGGGAGTATGTTAGGTCAAAGCTTTCCCAAATCTGATGACTTCAGAAGGCTCAACACACATACCTAGGGGCTGCCACATCTGGGTACAAAAACATGACCTCTTCTTTAACCAGTTCTTAGTGTTCCCTCAAGACAGTCACTGTCCCCTTGCTCTAAGATGAGAGAATCACATGATTTATTTCATCCACCCACTCCTGATCATTGAAAATTGAAAATGAAGCACAGTCCAGCTGGGCAGTTGCCAGAGCTGCTTAAGGTTGGCATACATGAGGGGCTAGAATTGCAAATGATCCTTTCCATTTCTAATTCAGAAGGTGGCAACCCTCATAGCTTTGCTGTCCTCCACTGTAAAATGCCACGTGGGGAGGTATGTGTCATCTTTAGAGCTGCTACAACTCAGGGCCTCAGGCTGCTACCATTTATAGCACTGAGTCAGATTTAATAGGTCCCTATTTGACAGATTTAAAGTCCATCAGCTCCTGGGGATAATTTATCCAAAGAGCCTGAAGATGAAAGAATTTGCCTGTCTGCAAAGAGGACTGAGTGAAACATTTCCGCACAGTCTTCAGCAGGTCACACATAAGTCCATCAGCAAGCTTCACCTTCCATGTGTGTGAAATTATGCAAGCTTATTTTTTCCCTTATTGTCATTTTGAATTATGCAGTCTGTGGTACAGATAGATCAACTGTTTCTAGGCAGCCAACTGAGCCATTGGAAGATAGAGATATGTTTTATTTTTATGTCAACCAGTTCTGATTCAATGTTTAGGGTGACATATAAGCAGGCATCAAGTTAAAAATAATACTTGTTAAGTAAATCCAAACCATTTTCCATCATGAGCAATGAGATGTAGTCGGTGCTATTGATAGCACCCAGAGCTGCATTGATTTTCCTATCAGGTGGAAACATGATGACACTTTTCTTTTACCCCAACTACTGGACTAGTTATAAACCATCTCTAGGGAAAAATTATATAAATTACAAGTTGTTATATGGAGCTAGGCTGTATTTCTGAAAGAAGGGAGCTTGGACATAAATTATCTGCTGCAACAACTTAATAGTTAATACTTAATGACTATTAAGAAATTTTGCTATGTACTGCTTTTTAGATCTTTCACCCTGCTTGCCAGTTGTTCTTCCAGAAGTAAAAGCACATTTTTCTCATCCCATAAAGGCAGTGTGGGCTTGTGGTAGGCCTGCTACTGTCTGTTCACATGCTGAAAGTTTAATGCATTATCACATTTAATTTGTGCAGAACTCATTCAAAGTAGATATTCCCCCCAATTTATAGATGCAGAAGATGAGCTTTATAGAGGTGATAAACTCATCCAAGGTCAGACAACCAGTAAGTGTAAGGCATTTCAAATCCTGGTCAGAGAAACTGCAGAGTCCTGGCCTATTTTTCTTCAGCTGTGGGGTCTACTCTACATCACAGAGATGTTTTTTGTTAAGCTGTGTTGTACATTAGCCAGATTAGATTCCCAGTGGCTGATTTGTGATGCTCCCTGGTTGTTGTGGATGCTTTGCTTATGGTTTTTCTGGATAACCCCAAAGCATCAGCTAATATGAAGTGAAGCTTTAGGAAAGGAAAGCTTTGTTTAGTTGGCTCCTTCAAATCTTTGCTTTCAGAATTGACACAGGGTTTCTATTCTATTTGTCAAGGAAGAATAGCAAGTGCAAATAAAAGAGGTGGGGAGGGGAACCATGGAACAGCAACGTAGAGGCTTCCTTAGAATCTACTAAGAGCAGAGTGCCCAGTCTCTGGAACGTCAGGACCTGAACCTCCAGAAGGACAGCCCCAAGATGTGACTGTTCTCTCAAATTCAACTCTCTTTCTCATGACCTCTCTGTCTCTCTGCACATTTGCTCTGTTAATTTTGTCTTGATCTGCGTCCTCTGAAACTTTGCTTCTTCATAACAGCATTACGCACATGGGCTGGTAACCTCTGCTTTCCTAGATCTCTCAAGTCTACCATCTGGGAGTAGAATTTCACTCAGTTCAAATTCCCAATGGAATAGTCCTGAATTTTGAGCCAGAAACTGGCCAGTCCTTAGAAGGGCAAACCCTACGCAAATGCTATCCCTGGTCCAATCAGCTGGGGCTGGTTTGGGAGAGTGTCGGTAGCAATGTGGTCATAGGGTATATACTACACCCTCTGCAGGATATAGCAGCTAGAGACCTAGATAACAGAGAGGCCTCAGCCCCTGCACATTAGCCCTGAATTTACCCACACTCTGATCCCCACTCTCTGCTTCAAGCCTCTTCTCTTACCTGCTCTCCTTGGTGGCAGATTCCCTGGGCATCACTCTTCCTTCTGACGAGCCTGTTGGATTGGCAATAAAATTTCAAGTGATCCTCTCGGATCTGGCATGGCACTCCTTGAAATGTTCTTTCCCATACACATTTTTGAGCTCCATCTAATCATACATATTTGACCATTTTCCTATAAGATTTTCCTTATTACTACTGCTACTATTGCTGCTGCTACTGCTAATAGCTAACATTATGAGAATTTATAAAATATCAGGCATTGTTCTGTTCTAATCCTGCATTATCCCATTTAATCTTCATGGAAATCTTATGGAGTAGCTAATATTATTGTCCCTATTTTATAGATAATATTAATAATAGGAAGTGTCAGTGAGATTAACTCTATTACCCAAGGCAGCACAGGATCTAGAGTGTGTCCTAAGCACATCTGGCTCTGGTGTTTATATTCCTAAACAGCACGTTACATTTGTAAGTGACTAAAGACTAGCCTCTTAATACCTAAAGCTAATTGAGTGTTCTGCTTATGAGGAACCACCTTTCTGTTTCTTCATGTGTAATATACATCTAAGCCTTGTCTCTTCACCTAAACTTTGGATGTGCTGTGGGCAGGAGCCGTAGAACACATGTCTTTGGTGCCTTCTATAACACATCCGAGTTGGGAGCACAAATAAAGCTCACATATACTTCTTGTCTGTCTACACTACATTTTTTCAGCCCCACAAAAAATAAACTCTCACTATATTTTTCTTCTGCTCAACTCCAATATTGAATTTCCATAGATAAGATTTAGGATTATTCTTCTGAGATCTAGATCCCTGAAGATGAAGAATTTTCAATGACAGGGCACCATCATCGGCCTAACACATTTGTTCTCAACTGGTAATGATAGAAGCAGAAAGTAGAATTATATGGTCCAGGATGTTTTGGTAATCAATTTTTTAAGGAAATTACACAAGAATTAAAAACCTAAACTTAACCAAATCTTAATAAAGACACATAATTTGCCCCACTGCAGTGAATAGTGAAAAAAACTAGTATCTACCCCTCTCTGTATAAAAGTCCTACCCTATTAACCTCTCCAAATTAAAAGAAGACCATAAAACATCTTTTCATCATTATTAGCTGGTTGAAACAAGGAAAAATCTTTTCTTAATTTTGCCCAACTCTGCTACCTTCCCAACCAGGTGGGCTGGAACATGCTCAGATATTTTTGTCCATGCCTACCAAGATAATAACACCAAAACACAAGAATGACTTTGACCATAAGTTAGTGTGTCCCTAACCTCAATTAGCCATAGGCTACATCTGAGAAATAGCTTTTAGGACCAACAGATGCACAGACAAATGTGGATTTCTCTTATTCTAAAGCATGAGGTTTTAGGGAAGAACAGAAAATGGCTCAGACAAAACAAAAGTAGCTGTGTTCACAGGTTTTTCCACCAACTTGCCCTCTGAGATCTTTACTCTTCATTTTAATCAGTCCCTGAATTTCAGCAGAAGGGATATTTTGGAGCTGAAGCTCAGGGGTTGGTGCTAGCTCTGCTACTTACCAACCGTGTGACCTTAGGCTAATTATTTAGTTTCTTGGCCTCCTTTTTTTTTTTTAATTAACTTTGTCACCTGTAGAATAGGGTTAATAATCTCCATCCTACTTTCCCACATGACTGCTGTGAAGGCCACATAGGATAATAAATACTAAATGCTAAAGTGCTGTATAAAATTAAAAGCCCCAGTAAGTATTATTATCATTTCAATATTTCAATCTGTTCTTCTGGCCACTGAATGACTTAATACAGAAATATTTTTTTCATTGACCAACTGCAACAAATCTACATTTTTTAAAGGAACTATTTCCCCCTAGAAAACAAAAGAAAAACCCCAGATAACTTCTCCCATTATTGTCTTGACATTTCTTTCCAGAACATGAAGTTGGGACTTTCTCCCATGCCAGGCTGTTCTTCATCCTATTTCCATCTTCCCAGGCCAAACATAATGCCTGAAAATAGTCCAAAGAATAGTTTGGTCTCTATTGATAGATTCCTCTTCCTACTTCCATTCCCCCATGCACAAAATAATTTGAATTTCAAAGATGCTCTTACTGATGACGGAAAAGAATCTTTGGCCTATGGTGGACATGTGGGTAAGTTTTTGAACAAGTGAAGTTTGATGGCCCCAAATCTTACCAACAACTAGGGGCTCATATTGCTTGTGTCTAACAAAGAACTCTGATCTCAGGGTTTCCTGTCCCCATTACCCTGAGCTGGTTGGTAAGAGTACTGGTTGGTGAGAGCATAGTGGGTAAGACCATTGGCTTCAGTATCTTACAAACCTGGACTTTAATTCTAGTACATAACTTTGGACAAATAATTGTAGTATGTTGAGCTTCATTTTCCTTATGCCCCTAAAAAAATGGTGTTAGTAATAAAATCCACGTCACAAGGTGGTTGTGAGTGTGGAATGAGGTATAGTACTTGGCTCAGAGTCTGATGTGTAGTATGTCTTCACAAGTTGTAGCTAATTATAATGTCATTACTGCTATTATTAGGTGAATTTGTAAACATAAAGCTGATCTGGAATGATTAAAATCTTTGTTCAGGACACTTAGGTAGCTCCCCCATTTCTAACCAGCTCCATATGATCTTTGCCCTGCTCTAGTTTATCCCAGGACTCTGAACGTAAGTGAAGCCATCAAACCAGAAGAAATTTCCCCATGGCTTTCCTGAAGGCCAGGACCTATCCTATGGGGAACTGTCCTCAATGAGTCAGGCTGAGCCCAGGGACTTGTGATTGCATTAGACAGGAGTTTGGATCACTAAATGCTCTAAATCATAAAGGCTGTCCCTGCAGAGGGGCAGCCTGGCTGATCTCTGGCAAAAGACAGAAAATTGGAAAGTATAATTTTCTTCAGGCAATAGCTCATTTATAGTTGATAAGGTCCAGGACATCTCCATCATCCACCACCCTAATTTAATAAAATATCTTGTTAACTAAAGCAGTCATGCTTCAAACATATATTGATTCTAAAGACTGTCATTGTGGACCAAGTGTAGTGCCACAATTAGTTAAATAAGCCAGACATAGACCTTATAAACACAAGCAAACCAACCAAACCAACCAAACAAACAAATAAAAATAACAACTCTCTGAAAACTTTGCAAGATAAAAATGAGCAGCTACCAAGGTCTGTGGCTTCTTACTCTAACCTACATCTTCCCACCCTGCGCTGATTTAATGTCTACGGCTCAGCATAGAAAAGGAAGGCTAGAGTTTAATTATTTGATTTTGGTCTTTAATTTAAAAGAGTAATTGAAACACCTGGGGAATAGAAAGATGATTGTTTTAATGGGCACTTAGCTAAGAAAACTGGGATGAGATTTGTGTAAATATCAGGGTCCCAAGGCCTTTGTATGCCATTTCTGCTGGGGTGGAGAGCTCTCGGAAAAAGGTCATTTGCAGAGTTTGACGGCTGTTTCTCACAACTGCAGTTTGAGGAACTATTAAAGGAAGTGTTCTTCAGTGCACTTAAGAAGTCATTAGGGTACCCACTTCATTGAAGATAATCTTTAGACTTTCTCTGGACCAATTGAGTCAAGAGAATTTCTTTCAAAAATATATATTTAACTGGGAAAACAGAACAACTATTTGGTGCATAATTACATAGGACTAGTAATGATAAAGAATTATATAAAACCCGACATAGTTCCATTACCTTGCTAGGCCATCACGATATCACAGTTGAACCTTGGAGACATGCAGCGTGAAGTAGATAGTGCATTCCTCCTCAGAGAATACCTACAGACACATGGCAAGAAAATTACTTGGGGTGGGGTAGCGAGGGGGGGGCGGGAGTGGGGAATGGGGGGATGGGATGAGACTAGGGGCTGCTTGTTAAAAATGAGGATTTATGAGCTCCACCTTGGGATGACTTATTGGATTGGTAAATTTGCAAACAATATATTGGGCCTGCTTGGCTTTTTCTCTCAAGAGGTAGCCATCTGCAGGGAGGTGGTGTTCCTTGCTGTTCTTTTAGGGGTGGCTCTTTCCTCTACCTCCTGCTCCAGTGTGGTCTGCCCTGGCCCAGTGCATCTGAGCACATTTGATAAGTCTTCCTCATTCTTGGGTTCATTTGGCAGACCAATTTGTTTTGTTTTATTTATTTAGACATATTTGTTTTTATACTAAGCTATGTCCCCTAGCTTTGCCTTTGTTTTAGTCAAGGTAGCATTTTGAACTCCATTGGCCCTACTTTTTTGTTCAGAATCCAGGATAGGACAGAGAGCTGTTATTTATAGGGTCTCCTGAGAACTCAATCCCTTTAGCTGACCCTTTCCACAGTAAAGCCCACCTACTACCCATTCATTTGCACTGGGCAGTGCACTGATACCTGCATACTTTCTCTGCTCTGTTTACACCTAACCCATTCCCTCTACTTGGAGACTCAACTATTTCATTTGATAGTGATATTCTTCTAGTCACAATCCACTACGGGTGTTAAATTCTCTTCTCCTGTAATTTTCCCTCCCTCTGACAACTCTGCTCACACATCCTTCCTCTCTCCTGTATTTATTTATGTTTTAAAATTTTTTTTTTTTTTTGCCTTAGCAGAGGTAAGGCTGTTTCTGCTACAAGCACGATGAGTTTTCTTTCTTCACTGAATGGTACTTTGAAATGATGTCCCATGATTTATGTGAAAAGAGACCCATGTGAGGACTTCCTGGAAGGAGGAATGATTTCTTTTAAGTCCCGGGGCAAAGAAATGCCTCCTCTATGACCTTTCCTGCTACTTGCCAACCAATTAGTTACTCCTTCCATTCACCTTCCAGAAATTGTTTCTTTTAACATTATTGAAAGCCAATGTCTTACGTCTTATATAAGTAGTTTGTATGTTATCATTTCTTTTGCTAAATTGAAGCTCATTAATGTCAGGGATTATGGGGTTTTCATTTCCTTTGTATACATCTAGGTTCTAACTCAATGCCAGAAGGAGTATGTGATTTGGGGACAACAAGGGACTCATGCTTCTGTCCTCAGTACTAACACAAATAGGTCCAAGGATGGATGCTTAGAATGTGGTGTGCACAGTGCCAAGACAGAACTACATACAGTAGCCCAGAGGACGGACACCTGACCCAGACTGAATGGGGGAGAGGGGAAAGGTATTACATAGGCGGAGCAAGGGCATTCCTGACCAGAGCAGCATCTACCCAGTAGCATGGAGTATATGAAAGGTGATATTGGAGAGCTTAAAAGTTTCCCTACTTTGGAAACAACTGAAAACAATTGGGAGGAGAGTTCTGGGTCGGAACTGACATGTTCACAATCTAAGAGGGAACAGGTTTACCCAACTTGTGACAATCTGTTTTTGTTCATGCATCTTCATCCAAAAAAGAATATTCATACAAAAAGTTTGGGTGTTCATTCACAGCTACTGTACTGGGAAAAATATTTTTATTTTGTGCCACATCAGGCAAGAACCAGGCAGCAAGCCACTCATATCTTAATTATGAGATCTTATATTAATATTAAAGCAAGGCAATTTAATTGCTATTAGTGTTAAAATAATTTATTTATAAACTGTTATTATATGCATGTATATTCTATAATACATTTTATTCCAGCCTGGTACAATATATGCCTCATCATATTGTAAAGTACAAGGTCATTAACCTGCAACTTCACTTGCCATCTTATTGCATGGCATTCTGTTCTTCTCAGTTTGGTGTGGAATTGTTAAGCCTTCTTAGGTTACTTATCTGTTACTATTGAATTTCTCTGTGAATCTCAACAGGCTCTCAGTACAGCTAGTTAAGCAGGTGTGACCTGTGCTGTAAGCAACTGACTTTCCTTAAACATCTGGAGTGGGTCCCAAATGGGTGAAGACCTCTTTAGCTGTCTCTCCTTCCTTGTATTTGCCCGTGGTTGTTAGTGATTCCAGAAGCTCTATAAATGTTTCCAAGTTTGGGGCCATTAGAGTTCTTGGCATCTTTATAGAGAGTACTTGGAACACAGCAAAGTGAGTTGTGGGTACACTCTGTCTGCAAAATACTACTCCTGTTTTTGAAGCCAGCACATCACAAGCTTTGGGAGATCTGGTGCAGTGAGCTGAGTACGGTCAAGATGCGCAAAAAGTCTAGACTTGTGCAGGGGAAATCTCCATATTATTAGCTTCTCTTAGATAAATTTGTTTAATTAACACAATGTACGTGCAAATTTACTTGAGGGCAGCTGTCACTGGGCACACTTGGGCTCAAATGTGTGGATGGATCAACACAAATCTGTCTCCACCGTTGACAGAGTGACAGAATATTCATATGAATAGGAAGGAACGAGTATTTATTGAGATTCTGCTATCAGTGTGTCAGGAACTGCTGAGCTAGGCATTTTTTATTTGCTGTCTCAATTCGATTTCCTAATTCTGCAAAGCTAGTATTTATAAAAAGCTCATTATGCACCCAAAGAAACTGAGGCTCAGAGAAAGTTGCTCGTCCAAGATTAGAGTTACCAGATAGCTGAGCTAAGCCTCAAACTTGGCTCTCCTGAACTCTGAAGCTCTTTGCAGTGTACTACGCTCTAGTTAGTTGTCTGAGTTGTCCCTTTAACACCATTATAGGAAATTTTCCGTTGGTTAGTTGTTCTTTCTGAGGATCAATTCTATAAGTTTTCCTTTCCTCTGCTTAGTCCTGCATTCACCACATTATTATTTACTAAGGCCTTTCACTCAGAAGGTAAGCAGGAGAAGGGAAAGGAAGTTCAAGGCAATTGCAGTGAAAGTCCAACTATTGGTCACTACTGGGGAATGAATACTTTGGAATAACAAAGTTTTCTGTATTTTTGCAGCAGCATGTCCATATTTATTTCCTCCACATAAAAAAAGTTCTATACGATTCTGTTTTTCTTTAAGATGAATTTTACTTCCTATCATTTTGAGCATAACCACTTTAAATATGCATTTATAAAAAATAATATCTGCCTTCACTATAGCAGTGTAGTTTCATAACAGCTGTGACTTTGATGGAAATGTTAATTATGCATCCCCCTGCATCTACAGCAATACAAATGACATACTAACATGCTCAATAACTGTTGGATTAATGAATGCCTATTATGGTACTTATTTATTATACTGAAACTTAATATACTAAGCCTTAAGGATAAAAGTATAAGGCTATTTGTTCCTTATCCTAAAGCTCAGCATTCTTTGCTTTCTTGTATCTGTTTTTTTAATAGTTTTTCAGTTTCCTTCTGCATTGTCAGCTGTTACCACTCTACTATCATTTATTTAGTGTTTGGCATATGTCTGCCAATAGGAGGCACCTGCTGCTTCTATGAAAGCTATAGTGAATTAAGGGACCAGGTGCCCTAAGCTATTCAAATTGTGTGAAAGTTTGAAGTCTCTTCTAGGAGTCAACAAATACCTCCAAGTGGGAGTTTGTGGCATCTTCCACAAAGAAAAGGAGTTTTGAGTACTCAAGGACATCTTTTTAAGCTAGCTTTTTGGTCTAGATTTGTTATAGAAAATGGAAACATAAGTGATCATAGAAGACACTGTTAGTGTACTAACTACAAGCCCTTGGCCCTTATATTTCCAGTGCATGCTGGCCCAGCTTCCACCTGTCATTCCTGCCTGTGATGGTTAATTTGGTGTCAATTTGATTGGGGAGGAAACTGGGGTATATATATACATATAATGATGCGTAAGTACCCCAGTTTCCTCCCCACCCTTATTTGGGATAACTCTGAGTTGTATATTCCCCACCGATTTCCAGACTTTCCTGGGATGATATGCTCTAGTCACCACAATGCTAACTTGCTTGATAACACACCTCTGTTGGCTCCCTAACTTTCACTGCCTGGCTCTTCTACTTCTGTCCACATGTTTCCTGAGTAAGAATTAGATGAGATGCATGTTTTCCCAGCAGATACGGCATTCTCAATACAGTGTGAGTTCAGAGTTGATGCATATGCTTTATGTAATCCACCTGATAGGAAAATGGCACAGAGTCAGCTCAGATCCCTGCTGTTTAGACTTCAGCATCAGGTCAGCACCTCAGAGGCCAGAAATGAGAGTTTGTTGGCACTTGTGGCCTTTAGAAGCTAATGTGACATTGCCT
Organism: Daubentonia madagascariensis; assembly: GCA_023783475.1. Lineage (NCBI taxonomy): Eukaryota > Metazoa > Chordata > Mammalia > Primates > Daubentoniidae > Daubentonia > Daubentonia madagascariensis. Next base: position 16,567,201 of record JAKFHU010002573.1, on the reverse strand, counting down.
GAATAAATCATTGGTTAGCTCTTTTTGTCAATGATACAGGAGAATTTTCACTTTTTCCTTCCCTCAGTTTGATCAGGATTAGCAGTTTAAAGGGACAGTACTACTGAAAAAAGAAAGAAAATTATGGAATTTTGGTGAAGAAAGAAAATAATTTAAAAATAAACTTTTATCCAGCACATACTTCTTGAAAGCACCACCTTCAAAGGTGAGAAAAGTGAAGACATTTGCTCAGAATTCTTTCCCTCTGTGAAAGGAGATTGTAAAGCTGTGTATGGGCTTCAGTGGAGGAAAGAGCAGTTTTTTCAAAAAATGGGGCTGAGACAGAAGGATATTTATGTGCAAAACAATGAAGGTGGACCTCTACTTCATACTGTATACAAAACTTAAGTCAAAAAAAATCAAGAATTAAATGTAACAGCTAAAACTAAAAAATTCTAAAAAGAAAACCTAGGAGTAAATCTTTATGACTTTGGGCAAGGCAATAGTTTCTTAGATATAAAATAAAAGCCAAAGTAACAAAAAAATTGTATTTCATCAAAATTAAAAACTTTTCTCCTTCAAAGGGAACCATCAAGAATGTGAAAATACGAACCACAGAATGGGAGAAAATATTTGCAAATCATATATTAGATAAGGAACTTGTATCCAGAATATGTAAATAACTCTCATAATTCAATAGTAAAAAGACATATAACTCAATTAAAAATGGATAAAGAGTATAAATATTTCTCCAAAGAAAATATACAGATGGCCAATAAGCACATTAAAAGAATCTCAAAATCAGTCACCATCTGGGAAATGCAAATCAAACCCACAGTTAGCTGCCACTTCATGTTTGTTAGTATAACTATAATCAAAAAGACAGATATTAACAAGTGTTAGTTAGAATGTGGAGCTACTGGACCCATACATTGTTGGTGAGAGTGTAAAATTGTGCAGCCAATTTGGAAAACAGTTTGGCAATTCTTAATAAAATGTTAAACATGGTTACCTTATGACCCAGTAAACCCATGTCTATGTATATACCAATAAGAAATGAAAACTTGTGTCCCCACAGAAACTTGTACATAAATTTTCATAACAGTACTAATAATAGTCAAAGGGTAGAAAAGCCCAAATGGCTACCAGCTGATGAATTTATGAATAAAATGAGATTTATCCATTCAATGGATTATTACTTGATAATAAAGAGGAAAGAAGTACTGCAACAATATGGAAGAACTTTGAAAATCTTATGCTAAGTGAAAGAAGCTAGCCACAAAAAAAGGCATATTGTATGATTCTATTTATATGAAATGGCCAAAGTAGGTAATCTATAAGACAGAAAGTAGAATCATGATTGCCTAGATCTTGGTAAGGAGGGATGTGAGAAGCAGTTGGTGAGTGACCACTAATACAGATTTTTTTGTGTGAGGGGGTGAGAAGAAATTTTTAATATTGATTATGATGATGGCTGCAGAACTCTGAACACATTAAAATTTATTGAATTTTATACTTTACATGAGTAAATTGTATGGTATGTGAATTATAGCTCAATAAAACTGTTAAAATTCTCATCAAATGTTTAAATATAAATATAAATATAAATAATGTATTCTGTAGTTTATAACTTTTATATAAATAAAATATATGACAACAATAGCATAAAGCATGGAAGTGAAAAAATAAAAGTATGCTATTGTAAGTTTCCAAACTAAATATCTGGATACTCAACTTCAGCACAATTGTCATTTTGGACCGGGTAATTCTATTTTATTAGGGTATACTGTGCATTGTTTAGCAGCATCTCTGGCCTCTAACCTCTGCCTCGTTGATACCAGCAGCATCCTCCCTACCCCCATTGCCTCCATTTGTGCCAATAAAAAACGTTTCCAGACACTGTCACCTGTCTGTCCCCTGGGGGGCAAAATTATCTCAGTTTAGAATACCTGCTGTACATGAAGTTGTACAACATTATTTAAATACAATGTATTTGTTTTCTATTTCTCGTATAACAAATACCACAAACTTAGTGATTTAAAACAATACAACTTTATTATTTTAAATTCTGGAGCTCAAACTCCAAAATACCCTTACTGGGTATCTTAGTCCATTTGTGTTGCTATAAAGGAATACCTGAGGCTAGGTAATTTATAAAGAAAAGATTTTTTTTGGTTCATGGTTCTGCAGGCTGTACAAGAAGCATAACACCAACATCTGCTTCTGGTGAGGAGCTCAGGCTGCTTCCACTCCTGGCGGAAGGCGAAGGGACGTGGGCAATTGCAGAGATCACCTCAGGGCAATATTACCTAGTGCTCAGCCAATGACTAATAAGAAGTGGTTTGTGCTTAAGACTCCTGAGCTAGTAAGGCTTCTACCTTTTTCAGTTTGATCTATTTGTGATTTGATAAATACTTTCAAATTTGGGGGAGTTAGTAACTCTTCCTTATATTCAGGCAAGTATGCTCTCTGGATACTCTTGAGTGGGCATAGCTTTGCATGTTCAAAGCCTTTTGGGCCACACGGCATGAGTATGATCCTAACAGGAAACACTTTGTACGTGTTAGTTTTCTATTGATCATAACAAATTACTACAAATTTAGCAGCTTAAAACAGTACTTGTTCATTAGCTCACAATTCTGTAGGTCAGAAGTTTGGGCACAGTATAGTTTGTTTCTGTGCTTACGGTCTAATAACAAGGCTGAAATATTTTGCTTACCCTCTTATCTGAAGGTTCTGGGGGAAGAATCCACTTCCAAGTTTGTTTAGGTCATTGGTGAAATTCAATTCCTTGTGGTTATAGGACTGATGTCCTTGTTTTCTTGCTGGCTGTTGGCTGAAACCCCTTCTAGAGGCCACTCTCAGTTTCTCACCCCATGGCCTTCTCCATCTCAATAATAAAGAACTTCTATCATTGCAAATACCTGCCACACTTCAAATTTCCCTGACTTCCTATCCTGTAATATGATGAATAAAATTATTTGCTTTTAAGAGGCATGTGATTAGGCTAGACCCACACAGATAATCTCCCTATCTGGGTGACAACTGATCAGTTACCTCAATTGAATCTACAAAATCTCTTTTGTCATGTCAGTTTTGTGATGCCAGGTAGCAGGTATGATGGGGACATCTTAGAAGTTCAGACAAATTGTCTCCAGGTTGGTTTTAGAGACTCCCAACTCGCTTCACCAACTAGATCACTTTAAGTTTGTTCATACTCATGCCCAGGGCTATTCCTGGTTAAAGGTAGATTCCAAGTAGCTTAGACCAAGGGATTCATTGTGATTAGTGATGAATTTGTCTTCATTGGTTTTGGCTATGCAAAAGAGAAAACGAACATTCATTGCACTGGAGGGCTGGTCAGTGTATCCACAGACGATGGTGAGGTAGGGACATTACTCACCCAGTAATCTGTTCCCCTAACTCTCCCCTTTCATAGCAGCCATGTGGATGTTACATGCAGCTCAAAGAGTCTATTGTTTAGTTCTGCCTTCTCACCCAGTTAGGGAATGGAGGAAGCCCTTGCTCTTGCCCTCCTGTAGTTCGTCCATGAACTTTCTGTCCTTCTTTTTTAACTGTGTGATCAAGAACATGTGGGTGTTTTGCCTATAATGAAAGATCAGGAAAGAAATTTGGGTTATGTGTACATGGGTTACAAAGATAAAAGCACACTAGTCACTTCAAAAGAAAGGCCTGATTTCTCTGGTTAGCATGAAGGAGTGAAAAGTTTATGGGCTCGCGGATCTCAGGCAGAACTTAGATCAAATACACGTCTTTCACTTACTTGCTGTGTAACTTCCAGGAAATTACATAAACTTGATAAGCGTGAGTTTTCTCATTTTTGAATTGTGGGTGTTAATACCAACCCAGAAGTATTCTTAGGAGGATTAGCTATTACCATTGTTGAATCAAAGCTGGACCATGACTACAGTGGGTAGGAGTTGGTGATGGGAGGCTGAGAACTGTTGTTTCTTGTTTGGTCCTGGTACTCAGAGTTGTTCACTTGCTTGGTTTTTGGAATCTGACTTTGAGTTCCTTAAAGAACCCTTTCTACTTTTGTTGATCTGCCCAATATTGTGATTATTTACTTTTTGGCATAAGTTATTTTCCATGGTCTTATTAGAGACTCCATTCTCACTTACAAAGTATTCATACCAGGGCAATGAGAGGGTTGCTTATTTATCTTTAGCACAATTCAAGTAAGGTTTGGTTTTCAAATATTCTTTTAATAAGTATGTCCTTGGGTGTACTTCTAATGTATAAAGTAAGAGTATAAGATTTGTTTATACTAGAATTTAAAATAATTTCAGAAGAAACATGTATGATTCCAACTTAATTTTATAATTTATATCTTACACATATATATTACCTTATTTAATTCTCATGATATCATAATTATTATTTATAATTTTTAAAATGAGAGCAATTATGACTCATGAAGCAGTAGAAATAAAATTGAGAGTTGGGTCTATTGATTTTCCAGCTCAATATCCCATCTATTTTATCATATTCTCTTCCATCAATAATTTTAATTTTTGTAACATAGTAGCAATATTGGTAATAATAATTAAGAGATGTCTTCCTGCTACTTTATGCTCTACATGTTTCTGATTCTTACAGAAAAATCTCTCAATTTGCTCCTAAATATATATGAGGTCCATAAAATATTTTTCAGTACTAGGATTTCATAACTTCAAATGATGTTACAAGACTGAGTATTCAACCATGACATTTCTAATTGGCTACAAACATAATCCAATATCCTCATCTTACCATGTTGTCAGAAGAGTTAATTGGACTTGCATAGCCACCAGCAAAATATATCGGTTTATGCAAAGAGTGAATCTAATTTCTCCCATAAACATTCTTGTACAAGAGCGGTGCAGACAGCGGGGCAAGGAGGAAGAATGCTCAGTGCAACTTCAAAAGATCTTTTTCATTCTGATTTTCTGCTCCTGATAGATAGACATAAAAGAAAAAAAAGTCACTAATTTATTTTAACATGTTATTCTTTGCTAAGTTGGAACAGGCCAAAAAATACAGAAATGATAACTTTTATAGTGTAGTCCAGGCCAGTTAAGATCAGGGGGGTTAGACTCCTCCATCCTGCTTCCTAACACTCCATATACCAATTCCCTAAGAACTTTAAGAATTAACAAAGAGAAAGGATGTTTTTCTCTGTAACCAATATATGTCTTTTTTAAAAAATAGCCTTATTCATTCAAATTTCACTGACTTTGACATTGTGGGCTTTGGTCAATGCTTACCTGAATTGTTAGAAGGAACTTAATTCTATTGATTTCAAGCCCCAACCCTTACACACTCCTGTCCTTGGGTAAGTCACAAAATAACTTTAAGCCTCACTATTTTGCCCATTAATGTAGTTTTACTTACCTCATGAAGGCATGTGATGACTAAATGAGAATGTCACCTTAAACTTTAGTCTTCTGCATATATTTAAGAAAAAAATGATAAAACTCAGCAGGAAATAATGTGTATATGCCTGTAAATGGGAGACTTTAGCTTATTTCAAAGAACAAGCTGTTTTCAGTCATTCAGAGGCCATTGTTTACATCCTAACAATAAATAGGCTAATGCCAAATCTTCATGATTAAGTTTGCTAAGAGATGTTTGTTGTGTAGAACATTTTGTGATTACATTTTCTTAATCAGATTCAAGTTATTTTAGCTTTTTAAAATATTCCTTATAATTCTGAGTTTTTAAAAATTCAAATTGTTACTTTAGTGAAAATGAATGAGCTGCTATGTTAGTCGTTTTTAATGCCTGACTTAACAAGCATCAGCATTAAAAATCTGGATTGAAGACAGATATCCTTTGTCTTCTAGAAAACAAAAAATATTCTTTTTAATCTCTGACTCTGAGATGAGCCCTAAATAGATAATAGAAGAAATGAGGTATAGGTCTCTCTACTTCTCTGTTATAACTAGCACAGTCCTTTGGGGTGCAGAACACTGTCTTGTATATGACAAACACTATGAATTTGATCAGTAGGCTTGAGATGATTCCTACAGATATTATTCAGATAGTAGGAGCCCCTTTATGTCATCTTCTTCGTAAAATCTATTGCCAAACATAAGTTTACCCAGAGTTTAGCAAGGTTCGTGATACAAACTGCTGAAAGTATAAGAAGGATATTTGTTTCTTAACTATGCTGTTAAATAATATTTCTTATAGGATTTTCAGTGCGTTTATAATCCATAATGGATAAGCTCTACATAAAAGAAAATTAATGGATAATAAAGGTATTGCATCATCAGGGCATGAGATATGCAAATCATTGGAATCTAGAGGAAGAGATTGACACTCTCGATAGGAAGAGGAGAGAAATCCATCGAGTTTTGTGGAGTGAGAAGAATTTAAATAGAATAAAATGTAGAAGAAGGACTATTCAGATTGGAGTTGAGAATGGAACTGCTGGATCAAAGTTATTTTTTCTTCGTTCGGTTTTGTAGGAAGGTACCGTCCTTTCTGTTTAATGCAGGGCCTTCTTTTTTATATGTAGTTATAATGGTTGACTTAATTATTTTGTCTGACCTTTAGTCCTCCGTTTTATGGCAAAATAAATCTTTCCTAAAATGGTAGCCTACAATACCATTTGGTTTATAAAGATACGATTTCTGAATAGATAGCTTTTATATATAAACCACCTTCCTGGCAAAGTTTCCTTTGTTTAAGGATATGGTGACTGATGAAAGTTGTAGCAATGAATCTCTTCTTTATGCTTTAGGGACTGAGAACCAGGAAGAGTGTGAGGTCAGACTCTCTTAGAACAAAGCAATGATATGGAAACATTGATATTACAATGACAATACTCAGGAGGTGGTTGTGGTTTTGGCCATGTAGAAAAAGCTGTCAACAGGTGCAGAGAATGTGGCTGAGAACACAGAGAAGCAGACATAAGAGACAGAGAGAAAAGACGGTTTTGTTGTTGTATGAGGACCACCATGAACTGGTTCCCCAAATCTGTGAAATATCCAAATACTATTCTAGTGTATTCATTGTTTAAAACCTATAATCTGAGACTTCTGGGTGGCTGTAGTCAATGGTGGTAATTTAGTAAATATTCTTCAAAAATTTCCTCTTCAAACAATACAAAGTGTCTTTACAACTAGAAAACTTTCAAGGAAAACCACAGTCACAGTATTAATTTAAGATGAAGAAAGCAAAAACCACAAAATAAATAAGTGTGAAGAGAAAATTCACCAAAGCCAGGAGCCAGGGCCCTATGTGTTCCCACCCTGCTGCCACCACAGGCAAGATTATGTGGTATGCAAAGGTAGTCCTAGGCCAGCTGGAGGGAAGACAAAGGAACGATGCCAGCAAAGGGGCCTGAGGGTGAGTTGGAATGACCACCATGAAAAATTATATCCACCTTAAATCTGAACATACCAAAAAAGCAATAAGGCAGATCAGAGCAGCTACTACACTTTCAAAGTGTAAGATTTCAAAGTATTTGTGATTTAAAATAAACATCAAACAAAGGGCCAGGTGCTTGATTTCAAGAGGTAGACTACATATAAAGGGCCAAGTAAGATTTTTAGGGACCCATTCTATGAAAAGAGGTAGGTATGATTTAAGAGGACAGGTACAACTTAAAGGGGCAGTCTTCTAAACATATGGCTTCTGGAGAAGAAAACTAAGGCAAAAAGGAAAGAAGTACTTTTGGCAATTAGGTGACAACACAAAAAAGAATAACAATAGGGTCTTTAAGACAAAAGAGAACCATAAAATTGAAGGACTCACAACTAGTCTCTTATAACCAACCAAACAATCAAAATAAAGTATGGGGATATTTGCTAGACTGACAGAAAAGCATTCCATTAAACTTGGAAACTTGTAAAAAACTTTCATATTCTAAAATGAATAAAAGGAAACTAAAATCCATAGAGAACTATTTCAGCAAATCTGGAAACAAAATTTTATACAAATCAACTGAGTAAAATCCTCATATCACAAAGTAACTATTATGAAAGTGAGTAAAATACATAGATAGTCTCTAGTCTACCATCTTAGTTCCCTGTCATTTACTTTACTATGTATTTCCGTGGTATGTGTGTGATTTTCTAAATTCCACAGTATACGTAGATGATTTTTATTTTAGTTTTATTTTGTTTTAATTGACACATACTAATTGTACATATTTATGGGGTACAGTGTGATGTTTTGATACGTGTATGCATTGTGTAATGAGAGAATAAGGGCATTTAGCATATCCAACACCTCAAAGATTTATCATTTCTTTCTGGTGAGAACATTCAAAATCCTCTCTTCTAGTTATTTTGAAATATATAATACAATATTGTTAACCATGGTCACCCTACTGTGCAAAAATGTGGTATATATACTGTTAGGTCGGAGCCAAGAGGAAGACACTGGAGCCTGAGATATAGCAAAACGCCATTTATTTTGGGCACCTGGGGGCAGGTTGGTGGAGGCAGAAAAGAGCATCCACACCGAGAAGGGGAGAGTGGCGAGCTTTATAGAAGGTTTGAATGAAAATTCGGCTGTTGGGCAAGTGGGAGGGGGGAGGAAGGGATGAGTAAATTCACACCTAAGGGGTGCAGAGCGCATTCTCTGGGAGATGGGCACGCTTGAAGTTCTGACTCTGGCAGAGTAAAGGCAATACATGCAACCTAAACGTCTGTATGCCTGTAATACTCTGAAATAAATAAATTAATTAAAAAAATAAAAATAACAAAGAAAGCTTGGGGAGGAGGAGTTCTCTCTGAAACAGCCACTTGTCTTTACAGCCTTTGGACTCTCCAGACCCCTGTGGCTATTGTTTCACCCTCTATGGGTCCTTATCTGAGTTCTTTATCTACCCCATTCATTTTTTCCACCCTGAGCAAGCACAACATATGCACAATAAAATACTATTCAGTTATAAAAAAGAATGATATCCTGTAATTTGCTGCAACATGGATTGACCTGGAGGACATTATGTTAAGTGAAACAAGCCAGGTACAGATGCTTCTGAATGTCCTAATTTCCCAGAGAAACTCTCTCTCAGCTTTTCCTCCGGGGCTTTAGGCACTCTATTGTTTGCCTTAATTGTAATTGTTTGTCCCAAGTGGCAACAAAGGCAGGTTGGCATTTGCCTTCCAAAGTTTTTGAAAAAAGCCTGCTGCTTTTCCATTCTGAATGAGTTCTGAGTTAGGTGAAAAAAAGTCAAGTCCTTCCAATAATCCTCAGACAGGTTAGAACAGACAACACAATTATTTAAAAATAATTTCTGCTCTGCTTCCTCCAGAATCAGGTTCAGGGTCCCATGCTGAGAATTTGGCTCGTCTTCAAGACCGTGTGGAGCCTGAGAAGAGGCGGGGCAAGCACTGGTGAAAATGCCACAGTGCTTTCTCCCACATTTAAGTTGCTTTTATCTCAATTCAGCATTTGCCTGGTTGCTGTAAATGTTTTCCAGTGCTCTTAAAAAGTTGATTTTGACCTTTTTTGCTTGAATTCTGTGGATGTTTCCTTCCCAGTTGTTTCTGTGGAGAAATGAACCCTTTGAGCCACCTGTTCCAACATTTTTGCTGATATTCTCAATACTGAACTTTTAATAATGGTTGGGATAAATAGGCAGAAGATCAATGAGGAAATATAAAACATGAACAACATTATGAAACAACTAGACTTAATATAAATCTGTGAAGCAGTCTTCTACCAACAGCAGAATACACGTTCTTCTCAACTACACATGGGACATTCTCTAGATAGCCAGGATAGCTAGGGCCATATGGAAGGCCATAAAACAAACCTCGATAAATTTAAAATTATCTAAATCATACAAAATATGTTCTCTAACAACAATAGACTTGAATTTGAAATCAGTCACAGAAAAAAAATAGGGAAATTCACAAATGTGTTGAAGTTAGCACGCTGCTAAATAACTAATGGGTCAAAGAACAAATCACCAGAGGAATAGGAAATAACCTGGGATGAAAGTAAATAAAAACATAAAATACAAAATTTTATGGGATACAGTTAAATTAGTGTTGAAAGGAAACTTTATAGCTTTCAATGCCTATACTTAAAAAAAGGAGATAAGAAATAATTGAAATCAAGAACCTAGCCTTCCACTTTAAGAAACTAGAATAAGAAAAGCAAAATGAACCCAAAGGAGGTAGAAGAAATAAAATGATATTGACAACATAAAATAATAAAATACACAATAGCAAATCAATAGAGAAGGCCAATGAAACCAAATTTGGCCTCATGAAATGGTCAACACTATTGACAAACCTTTAGCTGAAATGAACAAGAAAAAAAGAGAATATTCAAATTACTAAAGTCAGGAATGAAATGTGAATGAACTATCACAAGAAAAGAAAACTAAAGACTAACATCCCTTATGAATATAGACACAAATATCCTCAACAATTCCAAAAAAAACCAAATCCAGCACATTAAAAAAAAGACTATACAACATGATCAAGTGGGATTTATCACAGGAATGAAAAGTTTTTTTAACACCCCAAAATCAATCAATAATACACCATGTTAATAGATAAAAGGGAACAAAAACCCACATGATCATCTTAATAGGGCAGAAAAAGAATTCAGAAAAAAATCCCACCATTTTATAATAAAAACATTGAACAAACTAGAAATCAAAGCAATCTTTCTCAATCAGATATAGTACATCTATATAAACAAACAGGTCACATAATACTTAATGGTGAATGACTGAATGCGTTCCTCCAAAGAACAGTACAAGAAAAAGATAAAAAGCATTCACTACATTTATTCAATGCTGTAGGTCAATACTGGAGGTTTTCTTATGCATTTAGACAAGAAAAATAAATAAAAGACATCCATGTTAGAAAGGTGATATAAAATGTTCTTTATTCACTAAGAATACGATTTTGTATAAAGAAAATTCTAAGGATTACTGGACACACACATACACACACTATTATAAGCAGTAAATGAGTTAAGTAAGGCTGCAGGATACACAATTGATATTCAAAATTCAGTTGTATTTCTACACACTGTCAATGGGCAATCTGAAAATGAAATTAAGAAAACAATTCCATTTATAATAGTATCAAGAGAATAAATTTCTCTCAATTTAAGTGAAGTCTACAAAATATTGAAAGAAATTAAAGATGATCTAAGAAAATGAAAGGATATTGTACATTCATTGAATGGAAAGCTTAATATTGTTAAACTAGAAATACTCCTCAATTGATTTACAGATTTAACATAATGTCAATCAAAATTCCAGCTGCCTTTTTGGTAGAAATTGATGAGCTGATTCTAAAATTCATATGAAAATGTAAGGTATCCAGAAAAATCAAAACAATCTTTAAAAAGAAGAAAAAAGTTGGATGATTTTCACTTAATTCCAAACTTATTACCCAGCTACAGTAATAAAGACAGAGTGCTGCTGATAGAAGGGTAGACTTGTAAATTAATGGACTAGAACTGAGAGTCTATATATAAACCCTTACATTTATGGTCAAATGATACTTGACAAGGGTGCCAAGACAATTACATGGGGAAAGAATAGTTTTGGTTTTTTTTCCCCCAACAAATTGTGCTGGGACAACAGGATATTCACAAATGAAACAATGAATTTGTACCCTACCTCAAACCATATACAAAACTTATCTCAGAAAGATTACATACGTAAATGTAAGTGTTAAAACTATGTAACACTAGAAGAAATCATAATGGTTGATCTTCCATACTTTGGGTTATGCAGTGTTTTCTAAGATAAGACACAAAAACATAAATGACAAAAAATAGAGAAATTGAGCTTTATCAACATTAACAACTTTTGTGTTTAATGGATACCATTAAGAAAGTGAAGAGGTAACACACAAAGTAAGAGGAAATATTTATAAATCATATATCTGTTAGGGCACTTGTATCCAGAATAAATAAGTTACACTTACAACTCAGTAATAAAAAGATAAATAATTCAATTTAAAAATGGGCAAATGATTTCAATAAATATTTCTCCAAAAAAGATATACATATCATTACACTATCTAATTTGCATTATAAAGTATTTTAATTAATCCTATAATTATCTTGTGAAGAACCTTTCTTTTCATTTGAATTAAAGCATTAATTTTTAAGATGCAAACATTTAAAATACATCACAATTTGTAACCCTGTTTTGCACTTATTATTTGTGTGTTTTTGCCCTTTTACTATGTGCTAGTATTCAAAACTATGGGAACAGGCTAGATACCTCTCAATCCTTGAAGCACTTGTTCTGTTGCCTGATACATAGGGTCTAGGGCACACGTTGGGGCTTTGGAAGGTTTTGTGAATGGCCATCACAAGCGGTTTGATGAGTTAGCTAGATGTTATTTGGCTGCCCTGAAAATAGTGGTGCTGCATGGTTGTCCCTGGGCTGTGATTTACCTGTCAGCTGGGGCACTGTTTGTACTACCACACCCCTGAAGAACTTGTGCCCTGAGAGTAGGTAACTCTGTTCATGACTTACGGACTGAACAGCGTCACGAAGGGAAGGAATAGGAACACAAAGATGAACAGAAAAAAGCTCTAGTGTGTATCTGAAGTTTATATTTATCTACTTTAATAGCCTGATTTGATAGTGTCTTCTGTGCACAACATGAAGATTAACTATTTTTTTTAAAAAGCTATCACAAACATTATCTCTTTTGTCCTTTGTACTGTCATTTTCCTCAAATTTCATTTTATGTGGAGTCTCAGGGGAGGTGAGGCACAATTTGAAGCCACAAATGACTAATTTTATGCAGAGGCTATCACCATCTGCAAGCCACAGAATTATGCCACAGAAATGTAGTAGGTATTTCTCTCAGTGGTTTACCCCTAATGGCCTTCCAAAATATTTAACTAATGTTATAATTAACAGCTGACAGATCCAATTATTCTCTAGTAGAGAAATAAAGTCACTATATATCATTATCAGTGGTCTGATTAATTATCATAGCAATGGTAGAAGTAAGTTCCCTAAGTAAAAAATCAAGTTTGCAAGATCCCACCCAAAGAAGGCCTTCTCTAAGTCTTCTTGATATCTTAATATTTCTTGATATTTCATGACATCATTTTCATCATGATCATCTTTGCCATCACCATAAGTCATGGAAAACTGAGGGTTTACCAAATGTATTAACAATTTGTTTGCATATTTTTTTTTCATTTAATTTACACAAAAATCCTATAAAGGGAGGGGCAATCCTATTATTCCTATTTTGTAAATGAGGCTTAAAAAGGGTAAGTAACTTGCCCAAAGTTTCACAGCTAGCAAATGCCAGAGTAATATTGCCTATCTTTATGGAGTATGGAGAGTCTGATGCCATAACCATTTTGCATTTTACCCCTCATCTAAAGACATCTTTAATGCAAATGTCTCAGAGCCTGCCATAGTCATGAATTAATTTCTTATTCTGTCTTTGGGAGATAGCAGCACAGCCCCAAATAGTACCAACCGGTCAATGGACAGACTTTTCTTGATAACAGTAACAAATCAATGCCAACGTTGGGAGGGAAACTGAGGGTACTTACAGCCAATATGTTTGCCATTATTAGAATTTATTGCTACCTTTCAATGACAACTTTTTATCGGTTTCTCCTTAGCAACGGTGTTTTGTTACAGAAAATTTCAAGGTATGTATTTCACAACTATTATATTCTGAGTGATTTTTATATTGTACATTTTTCTCACAGCGATCCTGAAAGGTAGGTAATATTGTTATCATGTTAGAGGTTGTATAACAAGCTTATAGATTTCCCAAGGTCACCCTTATGGTAGAGTTAGGATTCCCGCCACATTTTTTGATTCTAAAGATCATGTGCTTACTTTATAAACAACATGACCTTTCTGATGCGGCTGCTGTTGTTCATCCATCTAAGCCTCGAGAAAGGAGGCAGCACTGAGAAAGAAAGAGAATGGAAAAAATATCCGGAGGAAGTTTGGGGTCAAGTGTGGGGGTGGAATGGATTGAGGGAAGGTCTTATAAGAAAATGTTTTCCTGGTTTTTTTTTTCTGATGCTAGATCTCAGCATGACCCCAGAGAAGGAAAGTAACAACATGATGCCAGGCTGCTTGTTCCAGACACTCCTCTGTCTCTGTCGCTTCTTGTTCTTCCCATTCAGTGGCTTGGGTTAGAATTAACATGCATTAGAGTTGGTGTCACCCTGCGCAGCCAAGTTCTTAAGCTGAGGGTTGTATTGAGTATCTGGAAGTAGAAATTCTATTTTAAACAATGATGTGATAAATAAGTAAAAAAGAGAAAAGTTGTTGTTTCTGGGAGCTGAATTTGGGGAAGTGGTGGTATTGGTGCAAGACACAGTGAGTGATCTTTTTTTTAATTGATAAATAAGTTGGTACCATTTGTTGATTTTAACTATACTTTTCATTACATATATGACATATCATTATGAAATTTTTTAAAAAGAGTCTCATAAGTAGTTAAACATAGATAAGGGGTATAGTCAAAGGGAAAAGAAAAATATTTGTTACTGATTTTCTAAGACAAAGCTGGGAGTGTGACTTAGAGATAGTGTGTTGTGACCTATCACGAGTGGAGTCACAGCCAGTGTTGGCCACACAGAGATTCAACACCAAGGAAGGGTTAGTTCTTGGCACATAGTAGATACTCCATACTTGACTGTTGAACTGATCTTCATGCTGTACTAAATTATAACAGCCGAGCTAGTTTCTTCATCAACCAAACATCTTTCAGGTACCACTTGCTCCAGTTTACTAAAATGAAATGCTCTCAGGATTGGAAGTTATGTAACATCAGAGGGACTAAAACTTAGGTAAGAAAGTAAATCTGCCATAGGTAAAAAATCCCAAACAAATTGAGATGATAGTACAACTCATCTGTTTCCTTGTGTTTTTGTCAGTTTCCACCATTTACATGTGGGGTTTAGGCATTTGTCCTGTAAGATTTAGAGCCAGTCATTCAGAGTCACATTGATCTCTGGAGAAGAAAGCAGTGCTAGCATTTTAAAACTTTGGTACTGATACGTAAACACCAAATTGAAGTGGTTTAACTGAACTTAGTCTTTTTCATTAAAAAAAATAAATTTATTTTCCTTTTGAGGCAAGTAAAATGGAAGAGAGAAAAAAAAAGAGAAACCAAACGAACAAACAAAATACCGTACCAGGGAGATGGTCATTTTGGGACTAAGTAAAATCAAAGTTGTTATGAAGTTGAAGAATCTTATTTCAGGGAAGTGGGGAGCAGTTGTAGTGTTAACAAGAAGTGGGTGATTTTTTTGTGACGTTTATATTGTGAAAGCAGCACTCCTTTTAGATAGAGCATTCTGTACATTATTCTGACTCATGACAGGTAACTACCATGACACAGGCACAGTCATTTTTTCAATGCATTCTCTGATTCAGAGCAAGATATTGTCATGCAGATAACAAACTCCAAAAATATTGCTGAAAAGCCAGAGAGAGAAAGAAATAAAGTATAAGTCCTGGAAACAGAGACAGACTATGTGAGAAAATAACCCTGTGCACTCATGACTATGAACCGAAGAGCACAGCACCTTCACCATCACCACCAGCATGGATTCCTGGAGAGTCGCATTTTGATTACACACCTTAGGGGACTTATTATTTATTTCTTGAAATAATGTGGGGAAGAGAGTTGTGGAGGCAGCAACTTTTGATGAGATATCTCTACTCAAGGAACTTTATATTGATTTTTCCAATAAACCTTTGAAATAGCTATTACAGTAAACTTTCTATAAATATTTGGGGAGGGGTTCATATAAATTAAATGGATACACAGATATTATGAGACAGAGCAGGAATTCAAACATATTTCTTTCCCTTACTAAAGGTTTTACTTTCTTCCTTGCACAAAGCTGGAAAGAGAGGGGGGAAAAGTGGACATATATTTGTATTTGCATAAAGCCGTGTTTATGTCCAATCCTTCATGTCTCATCCCTCACTTTGTCTCTGTCTTTATCACCTTATCTCAGTTTGGAAATCTGTTCACTTACTTTTCTACCAAGAAAAAGATTGTCCTAGGTCAAATGAAGAGACTCTGTCGGATCATTCAAAACGATTACTACAATGAACCTTGTCTTGAATATAATACCTGTTCTTGAGGAAGCACTTTTAATTTTTTTCTAAAGAAATTGAAAAATAGTTGTACGTTATTTGATACTACCCAGTAATACAGAGGCCTGAAATACGAATGATTGGAGCAAAATAAAGGTACCTAAGATGAGCCTGTGGCTTCTGAGAGAGAGAGGATGAGTTGGGCTGTCTGGGAGGAGAGAGGAGCTGCACTTCGCAATGGCATTATGTTTTAAAGATGGTGCATGAGTCAAGGTTATGCTGCTTCTCAAAATCCTTTAAGAAGGTGCCACCTTGGAGACAGAAGTATCATCTCCCAGTGAGTCTAAGTTAAATTCTTCTCTGGGGATAGGCCTGATGGATCTTCCCGTGATTGAACATCTGATGAAGTGGTTGGTTCATCTATGGGGCCAGCTGTGTGAAAAAGTCTTGTTTTCATATGCTGGAAAGACTCCCAAGCAGCTTGCAAGATCTCACCGTGAGAGTCACTGAAGAACTGAGTCTGAGGAAGGCAAGGGCTTAGTCAGGTCTCTCGTGTCCTGTTCTTTCAGGGAACATACTCAGTACACAGAATGGCAGCAGGAGGCAGTGCCCGTCACTGATTGGCTAGTCAGAGCATTCTCTCTCTCTCCCTCTCTCTCTCACACACACACACACAAACACACACACACACACACACACACACACACGCACATGCTTTCCTCCCCCCTTAACTAGGTGTAGTTGCAAATTCTTCTAAGATGCAAAGCTTCTACTGTATGCATAATGGTGAAGAGTCTTACTGCCTGCATTTAAATTTAGGTTCCAGAACTTAGTATTCACCTTAGGTACACTATTTAAACCGTATAAGTTTCAATTTCCTCACTTATAAAATGGGGATAATAACAGTACTAATATTATTAGATTGTTAGGAGGGGTAACAAATGTGAGTTGCTTAGCACAGTGCCTACCACTTGGTAATTTCTCAGTAGAAGCTCACTGTTAGTGTTATGTTGCTGTATTTAACCATTGGTGAGTGCACTGATACTCACAGAGCCTCTTCCTCTCTTACGTCTCCTTAGACTCTATGTTCCAGTGACTTCCCATTTCTGTGAAGAAATTAACATAAGTATATAAGGAATAATTTCCTTTCATTTAGCTTGAGCCTTATTGCTCCTGCAGCATTTCACTTATGTCTACTTTGCTATTTATAGAATTGAATTTTAAGTAAATATTTTGTGATCTGTGCTGGGTTTTATATTTTAGGTGGCCCTTTTTCTAACTAAACTCACTAGAGGCGGTAAAAATGAAGCAACAGCTTGGAAAAATGAGTGGATTAAAGGTAGCCAGGAGGACTTTCATCTTTCTAGTTGATCCTCTCTCTCCTTTAATTTTTTTTTGGTTACACAAATACATCTTGGATTTGTTCCTGTTGTCTGTGGCCTTTCCCAGCTACTGGTAAATAGGCAGAGGGGATCTTATGATGAGAGGAGAACCTGAGAAAACTTTGCCAAGTGGGCTGCAGCATTTGTGATGCCACACTGTACACTAAAAAAAATCATCTGGATAAATTTTGAACTATTGTTACTTTGAAAATAATATATTGGAAGATATATATCTAAAAATAAGGATGCTATAAATATGAACAGAGATATAAGCTTTAAGTATAGCAGAAAATAAGAGGAGAAACCACATATGTCACTAGTTTAGGAGTCTAGGTTGGTATCTAACAAGGGATAGTGCTATCCATTGTAATATACTGAGCAGACAAATAAATGCTGAAAGATTCATGAGGGGAAATAAAAGCAAGAAAGAAGATTTACAACATAGGGCTCTAGTTTGATGTACAACAGTGGTCAGCAATCTTTTAGCAGACCAGTTTCACGGAAGACAATTTTTCTACGGACCAGGGTGGGAGGGGATGGTTTTGGGATGATTCAAGCACTTTACATTCATTGTGCACTTTATGTCTACTATTATTACATTGTAATATATAATGAAATAATTATATAACTCACCATAGTGCAGAGTCAGTGGGAGCTTGTTTTCCTGCAACTAGACGGTCCCATTGGGGGGTGATGGGAAATAGTGACTAATCTGCAAGGAGGCAGAGCTCAGGTGGTGATGTGAGTGATGGGGAGTGGCTGTAAATACTGATGAAGCTTTGGTTGCTTGCCCACCCCTCACCTTCTGCTGTGTGGCCTGGTTTCTAACAGACCATGGATAGTACTGGTCCACAGCCCTAGGGTTGGGGATCGCAGATGTATTCTATGCTGACAGGGTAAAGACCGAAGAAAAGTGTAGAACCCAGGAGAAATCTCTATGTGCGGTTATTTTTCTTTTCTCTGTGACCATGCTTGTATGCTTTTTGCTTATGCAATGGGAATACTAGAACAAATAAGCATATATTTTTCCAGAAGAGAATCTCTTATAGATCTTTCTAGAATTTCTGTCTTTTAGGAACATTTGTGTACAATATTTATTTGTAAAGCAATATGGGCCCTGTTGGTGGCAGACTGGTGAAGGATGAAGGGGGATGGCCTCCAGGCGGATGGTTGATTTTAACCCACAACACAGCCTCACTGCCTGATGATTCTTTATGCTTGCCTGTAAGTCAGAATCCAATTAGTCTGAAATACATTTACACAGAATTGTCACAATGGCAATAAAAGGAGATAAGAAATGTCATTCTCAGAAGAAATGCAAACAATTCCATTGTGGGAGCCTGGTGAAGAAAAGTACAGATCGTGTGGGGATTGAGGAGCTTTGCTCACCAAGATTTCAGTGACCCGCTGAACCTCTGAACTTTGCCTACTGCTATGATTAAACGGAACATATTTACTTTTCTTCATATATATATGTATATATAGAGAGAGTGAGCGCATACTGAGGTGACAGAGACTACATAGAATATAATGAATGCATCCAAAATAAATCAGCCAATAGTTGTTTTTGGATGTTTTGCTTCTGAAGATATATGAAGAAAGGCAGTAAATTGTGTTTGGTTATGTAAGTCACCTGGATGCCAAAAATGTTACCTGAACACTTAACGAAGATATAGAAGAAATGCAAGCTCTTCTCTACAAGATGTACTTTGTTTTACATTCTAGGACTGGAAAATTTTATTCATTTGCAAAAAACTTTGACAGATGATTCAGTTCACTGTTAAGCTGGAGCTCACAAAACATCGTTGATAAAGATGTGTTTAAGATTTATATACAGGGAAAGCTTAAGTAGTTTTATGATGTCAGGGGGAAAGGAACATTCCACAAATTAATTAATTGGGAGTCTATTTAGATTCTGTTGTGAAAGAAAATTCATTTTTTTAAAATGTTTGGGGCTAAATATATAAATATAACCTAAGTGAATCCTGATGTTAAACAGAGCAAACTATAAAATAAAAATAGAAGTGTCAAAGTACAAACACATTTTAATTTACTAATGAACACTAATGGCTTTGGATAAGGCTGGCCATGCTGCTGATAATAAATGATTGACCTCAACCAATAGAAGTGTGACTAATGTATTTGATCGTTATTCTTTTCTGCTCTAAACATTAAGTAATCACCAGTTATTGGCTATGACTGAGATATTTCATGCATTTGTTACTGTCCTCTCTTGTTTGAGGATAATGTTATAGAGGATGTTAACCATATACATGTGTGATTGTAGTTACAAAGTCTTCAACTGCTCTTTCCATATTATTATTGAGTGACTGTCTTTTAATCTTGGGTAAAAATTTCTGCTTTGGAGTTTGTTGTTGTAACCACCTTTGACACTTGGATTTCTAGTTGGCATAATTCAGCTGTCCCAAACCTCTTAATTTCATATTACACAGGTTGTTTTTTTTTTTTTTTTTTTTTTTTTTGAAACAGAGTCTCACTCTGTTGCCCAGGCTAGAGTGCAGTGGTTTCAGCCTAGCTCACTGCAACCTCAAACTTCTGGGCTCAAGTGATCCTCCTGCCTCAACCTCCCGAGTAGCTGGGGCTACAGGAATGCACCACCATGCCTGGCTGATTTTTTCTATTTTTAGCAGAGACAGGGTCTTGCTCTTGTTCAGGCTAGTCTTGAACTCCTGACCTCAAGTGATCCTCCTGCCTCGGCCTCCCAGAGTGCTAGGATTACAGGCGTAAGCTACTACGCTGGGCAAGGCTTGGTTATTATTGTACTTTACACTATTCTTCAGCTATGCCTTCATATAGACATCAGAATACATTTAAGCTCTTCTTTCTTTCTCAACTTCTGCCCACACTCAGTAGTGTGTCTAGATGTAATGGGAATTGCAAGTATAGCACCATAAAGTTTGTGGTGTCATAAGCTATGCCTTTGTGTCCTTCATATCTGTGGTCATTGTTAAGCTGCTTTTCCTATCCCAGTCAACCAATGAGGCAAATTTGGGTGAATGCAGCTGCTGTGATTTGTCTCTTTTAGAAATGCACTCTATTTTAGGTTTCAATTTTGGTGGTTGCATACCTACTTAGGTATCATTTTATTCTGTTAGGCTATTTGGGAAAAGTACAAGATGATTGATGGCTCCTACTTGTAATTGACAGTCCAGTGACCTATTTCCTATTTTCTCTTCTCTCCCACCATTTTAAATCATGGC
This sequence comes from Daubentonia madagascariensis, assembly GCA_023783475.1. Lineage (NCBI taxonomy): Eukaryota > Metazoa > Chordata > Mammalia > Primates > Daubentoniidae > Daubentonia > Daubentonia madagascariensis. The sequence continues at coordinate 16,546,574 of JAKFHU010002573.1, read as the reverse complement.
AACTTTCTTCCATCGTTTTCCTTAACCCATAAGCAGCTGGTCTCCTATGAGAAAGTTTTCAGGAAAACTCCTATGAGTTTTCCTGAAAAAGCTCTGTGTTCAGGCATTCTAGGTGGATTTGTTTTCAACAACTCAACCAGGAAAAGATTTATGGCAGGAGGGAGTCCTGAAAGGTGCCATGTGCTAAAGCAGCTGGATTTTCTTATTGAGCTATAATGCTGGCCATAAATATACATCAGATATCGGAGCACATCCTATTCCTGATGCTCTTGTCAATAGTTGGTAGTGGCTGTGGTTGCTGGAGAAAGACTATGAGCAACTGTGCACATCATTCTGGAGGTACCTAAAAGCTTATTATTGTTAGACCTGTCAATGAAAAATGGTCTATGGTGGAGCCCAGGATTATTGCTATGGTCTGAATGCTTGTTTCCCCCAAAAATTCATATGTTGAAATCCTAGACCCCAAAGTGATAGTACGGTAGGGCTTTGGGGAGGCTTTGCCCTCATGAATAGGATTAGTGACCTTATAAATTAGGCTGAAGGGAGTGTGTTTCTCCTTCTATCATGTGAGAACACAGCAAGAAGTTGTCATCTGTGAACCAGAAAGCAGGCCCTCACCAGACACAGAATCTGTCAGCATCTCAATCTTGGACTTCCCAGCCTCCAGAACTGTGAGAAATAAAGTTCGTTTTTAATAAGCTATCCATTTTATGGTATTTTGTTATAGCAGCCCAAACAGACTAAGACAATTATCAAAGATTGACCCATGAGGCTGTGAAAAATGATACCTCAAACTCATTATATTTTACTGGAAAACCTGAACTCCAGTGGTCCAGAAAATAATAGTTTTTAATTAGAGGAGATAAAATGCATACATTGCTGCGGGGGAATGTGGCTATTTCCAAGATGTGTTTTTGTTTTCTTTAATTTGTTTAATTGAAATTTACCCAGAGACTGCTTGGCACAGCCTTCCTGATCTGACAGTTTAAGGAAAGATTCATGGAAAGTTTAATTCCTTCATGTGTTAGTAATGTATCCTGACCTCTCCCATCACTGTGACTTCATTCCTCTCCAAATTTGCTCTGCCCTGACCCACTTACATCTCAGCTAACAAGGCAGATCTCTCTCTCCTCTCTCTCTCTCTCTCTCATTTCTGCTTTGAATTTTACAAATTCAAATGTTGCTTCTTTGGTTTAAATAACATTTCTGAAAGGCACCTCTCTCTGGCATTTCTAATGCCTGATACTGACCTACGGCCAACTTTGTGCAGGTTAATCTGACCCAATTTGTCCCACCTGATCACCAACCACTGCCCTCCTCAGATAATGAAGGCATCTGAGGGTTTATGGCAGTCAACCCAGAGCCCTCTATTCCAATCTCTTTTTCTTTCTCAGCCTCCATTTCTAATTGGTCACCAATTTACCTTCAATTTTTTCCTCACAATCTATTGACCCCCCAGTTTGCTATGGGAGTCTCCACCCTCTTTGCTCCCTGCTTGGATTACCAAGGTGGTCTCCTAGCTGGGCTCTTGGCCTCCTAGCTGGGCTCTCAGCCTCCAGTTCTTATCTCTTGCAATCCATCGTTCATACTATCTCCTATGTGATTATTGCTGAACATCAAATTTGATCATGTATGTCCTTAGTTTAAACTCTTTCAGGAGCTCCTTGAATTTCAGGATAAAGTTCAACTTCTTATTGTGCTGTACAACATTCTCCACAGTTCAGCTCTTGTCTGCTTTGGGGCCTGAAATCTTACCAACCCCCTTAGGAATGTGTAGCCTTAGCTTATTGAGCTCCTTGCATCTCCCTTGAAGCATCAGGTTTTCACTAAGGGCCTTTGCACATTCTGTTCCCTCTACCTGGGATGCCTTTTTCTCACATTATCTTGTCCCTAGATCTAGACTCAAATATCACCTTTCATAGAGAATGCTTCCTGTGGTCACCCTCCCTTCCTTCCTTTACTCACGTTACCTCCACATGGGCTAACTACCTTTTTATTGTGCTTTTTGTTTATATTTTGCATCCTACTGCTTTGTGACTGTATATACTCTTGCTGTACTGTGAACTCACTGAGGACAGGAACTATGTGTTGGTTCCTAACTTTTCTTGGGGTCTGGCTCAGTGCCTGATATTTATTTAGTTTGTTAAGTATGTAAATTAAAGAACAAATAAGTTAATTATTCTTTTTTGCATGGGTTTTACTAATTTGACAAAATATCTTTTTGGTTTTATTGCCTACATACAGCTGTTCATAGAGTAACTTTCTCCGAGAAACTTGAGGTACTTTGCAATGGAAATGTTTGGAGCTTATATTTATCTTCTGTGACACAATAGACATAAAAAAAAAAACAATTATTCTCTTAGAGAGAAAAGAAAATAATCAGAGACTTCTAATTCTAGGTCCAAGTTTTATTATTGTGTCTGTTTTGTTTTTTCAGACTCACACTGTGAGTCACTGACCCATCTGCAAAAATAGGCTTCATAAGCTCACACCAGAGAGGATGGTGGCATAGCCGTGCAAATAGAAACCAGGCACCTCTGCAATGTGTCCTCTTCCACTGGCACATTTTTTTGTGTGTGTGTCTAATCAATAACATTTGTCAGGATATGGGAAGAAATAGCACTACAGCACAGGGGCAGCTGGCCCAGACACATGGCTGGGGAGGGTTTGTTGCTCAATTAGTAATACTTGCATCTTTTTCTAAGAGATCACCTGCTTTATAAATCTGGGTCATCACTTATTAAAATATGATTTTCCTATAAAAATTGATTATTCATGAATACCTTGGCCATAGTTGTGGTTGGTTTTAATTTTTCCTAAGCCACAGACTCTTTGGGTTTTTGAGATATGGGCTAGGGCTAAGGGAAGGTGAGAAAATGAGTTTAACTTTAATGCGTATGGCTTGAGCAAATGGTTGGTGCTATGGAGGAATATATTTAGGGGAAGAAAAGAAGAATTCCATATTGGATGTGTTAAATTTAAGCTGCCTAAGAGATAACCAAGGGGAGATGTGAGTTAGGTAAACATATTCATTTGAGACTAAAAGAAAAAGTCTGGTTGGAGGATATACATTTATGGATTATGAAATTAGAATAGATTACCTAGGGAGAATGAGTAAATACAGAAAATGAGAGGACCCAGGTCAGAGAGAGGAAGAAGAGCCAGGAAGGCAGAACTAAGAAACAGCCAGTGAGGTGGGAAAAAACTATTAGAATTAAGATAGTCTCTGTATTGATCCTGAAGACATTAAAAGGAAATTCTATATGAAAGATTATATTATTTGATATTATTAAATATTTTGTGTGAACTCATACTCACAGAAAGTTAGTTTAGGATTCTTTCCTGAAGTCTGGAACTGTGAATACAGCTTTATGTTGTGATCATGTATCTTCTGAGCTACCTCCCCAAAATATCTAACCTAAAGAAATATTAGGAATCCTACAGAAACTCAGGTGTCCAAACTCTAGACTTTCAAAGAGAAAATAGAATGTTTAGTGATTTAGCAGCCAAATCTATTATTGAACTGATGAAAGTAAACATGTATCTCAATAGTTATTGTCAGAGAGAACTCAGACAGGATAAATCTATATAAAGTACAAGTAAATTCTGAGAACAAACTTGGCCTAGAATGACTGATAATTTTTTTCTGAAATAAGTCACTATGAAAGACAGGTCTTCTGGTTCAATCATGTACTTAACATTTCTGTCTGCTCATTGTGAACCAGCTGGGGATACAGCAGGGCCTCTTTGCTGAAGACATCAAGTCAGGGGTGGCATAAAGGTAGATGACAGACTGTAACTAAGTTAAAATACCATTGAATAAAGTAATTTCAGATCATGAAAAATTCTCGAAAACCAAATAAGGCAATATGAAAGACTGTGGTGGCTACTGCCTTAGATTGAGTGGATCGGGGGGCCTTTCTGAGTAGGTGAAGGGATATCTGTGCTTTGTCTGCTGTATGACTCTGGTTTGTCCTTCATCTCCAAACCCAGACTCAGGGCTGAGGGTTACCAGTGGGTGGAGGGGCTGGGGGGAGACTCAGGGATGAAGTAATGATGCAATTAGCATTTATTTAGTGCTAATTTAAAAAGCTGAAACTTAAATGTTTCATTGTTACGCCATATTAATATTTTCTTACAGAAAAGGTCATATCAAAGTAATCCATTAAAGAAACGAGGTAAAATTTGGAATTGTAAGTGGATACATGGATAGAGTGAAAGTCAGAGACTCAGGTCAACAAAGCAGAAAGAAAAAAAAAATGAAGACAACCACTATCAAAATGCGTCCCACCCCTCTGGAAATATTGGAGACAGCATATGTAGTTTGTGTTTCTTTGGTAGGAAAAAGACAGGCAACAATTATGTTGTGTTCTTTGACTTTCCAGAAGGCAGGGGTTAGAGATTGAGGCCAGAGTAACCTGAGATGCAGCCAACAGGGAGAGGAAAGAGAGCAGATTGACCCGAATACTTGCTGAGAGAATTTCCCTGGCAAACCCCAAGCTTTAGTATTTCAGTAGGGCCTCAAAATGTTAAACGGCCTCACACAGAATAAGTTGCAGCCAGGAATCTTAGAAAATATAGCAGAAAAAAAGAAATAAAGCATCAATTACTTATCATTAAGTCAAGGGGCTTTGTGGATTTAGAAATCTTCAAAGACTGCATGTAGCTGCTACACTCAAAGCTCAATGTTTGACATTCATTTTATGTTGTTTTTGATAAACATAAACCTCATCATTGTATCACTTTTCTGTATCTTCATATACCCATGATGGTGTTGGAAAAGGAAAATCTATATACCTAATTTAGGAAATTCATATTAAATGAAATGAATGGAGTAGCTCTACAACCAGCCCGTACGCTTCCAGATGGCAGGAAATGTGTCACTTTGTTCTATACATGAATAAATCTCTGCTCAGTGTTGATTGTTAGTATCTTAGTGGCAAATGAAGAGACATTTGGACCTGAGCACTTCCATCTACAAAAATCAGTAGATACAAGGGTGGGTGTGTACTTCTTGAAGGCAGAGGCTACGTTAGTATTTAATGCTCTGTGTATCTATAACGTGGCACATAGTAGACTTTCAAGAAAAAAGGACTGAATGAATGAATTAGGGATTTTTAACTTGCAAAGAGTGATAGTTATCTTCAAATTCTTGTTGGATTTGTTTATGGGGCATAAATTAGATTTCTATGTGTTAGTAGGGGCTGAATCCAGAAAAGTGAGTGGGATTTACATACGAGGGGGTTCAGTTAAGAAAAAGAAGAAGTACTATAACGTCATTGCTGTTTTAGTTTTGTCTTTCACTAGATTCCAAGCTTCCTCTGGCAGAGATCTTTTACCTACTGTTGTATTCCATCCAGAAGCACAGTGCCTTCCAGATAGTAGAAATTTAGTAAATTTCTAGGTTAACGCATAAATGAATGATTAGAGCTTTTCATATTGAAGTAATAAACTTCTCATTTTTAGAGGTGTTCTAGCATTGCCTAAGTGACTACACATCGTGACCCTTATAACAGAGATTCGAGAGTTACATAGAGGTGACACTTAATGATTGTTCTGATCATGAAACCCTTAAAGGAATATTTATAGGATTCATTTCAATTCTTTTTAATAGAAGCATGCATTTTACCTATATGTAAAAGTCCCTCCAAATAATTTTTAAAGAAATAGTCTTCCTTTAATTATAAAGAATTCTACAAGGAAGAAACCATAATTCCATGGTCCATGGCGAGAAAAGATTGCTGGATGCTCCCTCCTGGGACTATTGGGAAAAAAATTTTATTATGTCGAAGAAATCAAGTGGCTCTCTCTTTTTTTCACTTTGCCAGATCGTTACCTTACATTAGCTCTCTCTATTACTTGGATTTCAGAAGTTCTGTGTTCCCCAGGCAAATATTAAAGCACCCCACTTGCCCCCGGGAGAGTAACATGATACAACTTTATTTCTAAATGTTGGCTAATTATGGAGTTCCTATAGGGAATTCAGGCCAGGCCATAATCACCAGAACTTACGCTATCAGATGTTCCCAAAGTGTTGTACCTAAGAGCCTAAAAGCTACCTATTCCTCTGATGCATTTGTGTGTATGTGTCAATGTGAGTGTGTGTGTGCACATGTGTGTGTCTGCATGTGTATGTACTGCTTCTCATGGGCACAGCAGCAGAGCCCTGAGGGTAATCATGGCAGTGTCTTTAATACCTGCTAGAGCCTTATTTTTGGGAGCAAATCACATTAACACACACAAAAAGAGTTTCTTTTTCTGTTACTGGAGCACAGTTCTGGAGCAGCTACACAGCATTGCCTGTTTCCTTAGAAATGCTTCTCTTTTCTTAAAATAGTACCTGGTGAGGTTTGTAAATCAGTCTAGAGTAATGCTGTGTCATTTTGATGTTTACTTGTTTACTTCATCTTCCATCCCTGAGTTGGATAGGCAAAAATGCATATTTACTATTTTTATTTATCCTCAATTTAAAAACTTTTGGCTATTGGGACAAATTTGGATAATAATTTGTAGGCAATATTGAGTGCAGAATACTGAAATATCTTCAAAAAGGAAAAACATGTAAAGCATTGCACAAGTCAAATTTTGGAACTTTCCCAACGGAAACTTCATGACTAAATTTCACAAGATCTCTCAGTAAAGAAAGAGGATTGATGAAGAAGTAACATTAGCAAATGTAATATGTGGCACTTTGTATTATTCAGTCCTCACCCCTTTGAAGGTTTGTCAGAGAAGAATTGTATTATCATGATTTGACAGGACAGGAAATTGAGGTACAGTGTGACCAAATGACTTGTGTAAGGTCACATGGTAAATTAGTCTCCAGACCTAGAGCAGTGGCAGTTACTATCTTTTGGCTTAGGAAAAATTTCAGGATTCCTGAGAAAGATGTGGATCTTCTTCCCAGAGCTTGTGTGTGCGTTTATGTTTGTGTGTGTCTGTGTGTGTGGGTGGGTGTGTATCTGTGGGAGGAGAGGTTACTCGCATTTGATTAATTTTTCCAGATGTCTTCAGGTGATTCCTAGGCCCCTCAAGTCCAGCCATGAACTCTGTGACAGGGACCCTTCATCACCCCAAGGGTCATTTCCCAGTCTTCTGACAAGGTTCACGTTCAGAGGTTTGATAGTTTCTTAGACTCACAAACATGTTATTAAAAGGGCTAGCCAGGGAGGATATTAAAAATCGAGGTGGTATGGATAGTTTTTGAAATTCATAGGCAAAATAAATTGCCATCAGATCTTACAGATTGTTAACACAACTTTGCTCTTATTCTGTAATATCTGTAACATAAACTTGGGGTGAGAATTGCTATGGATTGAATACATGTGTCTCCCCAAAACTCTTATGTTGAAACCTAATGCCCAATGTGATGGTATTATGAGGTAGGGCCTTTAGGATGTGATTAGGTCATGCAGGTGGAGCCATCATGAGTGGGCTCAGTGCTTTTATAAGGAGATGAAAAGAACACAATTTATTCCTTCCACCTTGTAAGGATATAGCTAGAAGGCACCATCTATGAACCAGAAAGTTGGTCCTCATCAGACACAGAATCTTCCAGTCTCCTGATCTTGGATTCCCCAGCTTCTAGAACTGTGAGAAACAAATTTCTGTTGTTTAAAAGCTACCAAGTTCAGAGTATTTTGTTATAGTGGGGAAAACAAACCAAGACAAGTATTTTAAAATTCCATGAAGCTGATATCTTGGGGCTGGAGTTCTTGGCCACAGATTGGTGGTCCAGAGCTAGGCTTTGACAAAGTTTATTCAGCCTGTAGGAGTATTAGAAAAAAAAGAAAAAGAAAAGTGAGCTTTCCATTCGGACAATATTACTTACACATGGTGGTCAGGAAAACAGGCTCTGGTGCCGGACTCCTTGAGTCTATAGCCTGTATCTACCGTGGGATTAGATTGTGCAGCATACCTAACCTCTTTGAGTTTCAGTTTCTGCACATGTAATAAAAATTGTACCTACTTGATAAGGTTGTTGTGCTGATTAAATGAATCAATAGACATAGAACACTTAGGGGAATAAGCTCTCAGTAAATGTCAGCTGATATCAAAAGGGATGGCTCCTAATTACATGTACTTTAACATATATATCCCAACATGCCAAAATATTTTGCAACCCTATGTGATTTCCCAAACTACTATTATTGTTATTGTTTTTATTATTATATTGAAGTTATACCAATTACAAAAATCAAAATATGTAGTATGTGAGAGGGAGGAAAAAAGGGATGGGCATATAGAGAGAAATAGTATAAACAAGGGTGAGGAGAAAGATATCTGATTGACTCTTTTCTGAGAAATATCTTTCTGCCTAGAAGGAGGAGAGGGGAAGAAGATTATTTAATTTGGGTTCCACTAGAAAATTTGTTGAGTTTCTCATATCAAATTTATCTCTGGTTATTTTTATTTGTGTGTGTATGTATATGTGTGCTTCCCCTTCCAGAATGTCAGCTTTAAAATCGTCAGTCTTGTCTGTCTTGATCACTGTTACTTCCCCAAAATATAGAAAAGTTCATGGAACTCAATATTTATTTATTTATTTAATAAAAGAGTGAAGATGTTATGAATCCATTAGTGCCAAAGGCTCTGACATAAAATTATTTTAATGTTGGAAGTGCTCTGTCCTTCTTTGGCCTGTGCATCCCACTAGCTAAGAGCACAGCCTCTGGTCAAGTCACTCTAGGAACTGTTACTTGTGATGGCACCTTAAATCTTCCACTTAGTATGTGCTAAAACATGGGATACAAACAGTGTCAGGCAGTCCCATCTCTTTCTCTCTCTCTCTCCTCTCTCTGTCATTCTTTCTACACACACACACACACACACACACACATACAGGCATAGATTTTTTTTTTAATGTGGAATTTCAGTATCAAGCACACCTTGCCTCAACAGTAAATTACCTGCAGGAAATTGTTAATTGGCTTTTTAATGCCAGAGTGCTTCCACCCATAAGATTAAAAGGTGTTTGTATTATTTAAGGGAGAGAAGGGCTTTATCTTGGATAAATTTTGGTGGTGGTAAAAGGAAAACTTTAGACAAATTAAATTTAGCAGAGTTTATTTGAGCAAAGAGTGATTCATGAATAGGGCAGCACTCAGAACCAGGAGAGGCTCAGAGAGCTCCACCCAGCAATGTGGGCAGGCGGAAAAAGGAAGAGACTACTGAAACAGCTGGGCTGGTTACAGCTCAGTGCTTGCCTTATTTAAGCATGGTGTGGTGAGGCATTTGCCTTATGTGGACATGGTCTGATGAGTTGGCAGCCTGTGAGTGAAGTTTGGCTGTTATGATTGCCCAAGATTCTGCTATCTGTTACAAGAATATGTTCTCACTTAGGTTGCAATTTGTTTACATATTAAGTTACATTGCTGTGTGTTACTGGGAACACAAAGTGAAGAGATAGCCTTAGGCCAAATTTAGTTTAACAGTGGTGTGGAAAACATACCTATCAATGTGTTTTAACTCATTGACTGCCACACAAAAAAAATCAGAAACTTTTCCTTGGGGCCACAGTGTTTCATTATGAAAATAGAATAAAAACTTCAAGTGTTATTTAAAGGTAAACATAAATAGAAAAATGAAATTTATTGACTTCTATTCATTTAATCCACATTTTTAGAATTAAATTATCGATATTAATTGTAACAATAAGAACATCAACAAATAAGATTTTATATATGCTTCACACAGCCCTAGGGTCAAAACTAGAATGAGGTAAATACAACTCTCATGGCCAGGTAGGAGAAAATGGCCCTGGGGTCAAAACTAGAGTGAGTGAAATACAACTCTCATGGCAGTTAATATGTTAAAGCTCTCTGCTTATGAACAAAAATAGTGAATGTTTTTCTCTTTTCAGGGAACAAACTGTTTTTTTCAAATCAGGCATAACAGAGAATAAATAAATGTCTTTAAAACATTCACTGATGACAAGAGGAAACCATTTAAACCCAGAAAACAGGAACAACTTGACTAGTGCTTAGTTGTCAAATTGGAGACCTTCATGCCTAAGACTGTGTGCCGCCAGCTCAGAGTGTGGCTCATTCTTCAAAATCATGGAGTTTGTGCCCATTTTCTCCTACCTGGCTCAAACTGACATTTGATAGCTAAAATCAATATTAATTCAAACAAATAAACTGAAGCTCTCAAAAAATATATAAGCTGGACTTTAGCCCCAAAACAATAACATCCTGAGCTTTGTAGCAATGTACAGGTATTAAACTCAGGACACAGTAAATTAACCTGTACACCTGCTATTTATCTTTAAGTTGAGGAAAAAGCAAGGTTCTGATTCATTTATAGACATGCACTGCATAAAGACATTTTGGTCAACAACGGACTGCATATACGAGGATATTCCCATAAGATTATAATGCCATATTTTTACTGTACTTTTCTACATATAGATATGTTTAGATATAAAAATACTTACTATTGTGTTCCAACTGCCTACAGTATTCAATTCAGTAACATGCTGTACAGGGTGTAGCCTAAGAGGAATATAGTATACCCTGTAGCCTAGGAGTGTAGTAGGCTATACCATCTAGGTTTGTGTACATACACTCCAAGATGTTCACACAATGATGAAATCACCTAACAATGAATTTTTTCAGAAGTATCCCCCTCATTAAGGGATGCATGACAGTATTTAATGAAGCTTACTAGAAAGGAACTATTTTTAAAATGTCAATTCTGTTTTTCTACAAAATGACTGAAACTTCAGATTATCACCGATATTTGCAAATATTCAGATTATTAAGGGCTCCCATTCCTCCCCTCCCCTCAAATACAGATGGGATTTACAACGGGGTTACATCCTGATAAACTCATTGTAAATCAAATATATTGTAAGTTGAAAATGCGTTCGATACCCTGATAAATCCATCATAAAGTCAAAAAATCTAAGTCAAACCCTTATAAGTCCAGATGCTCCTTGACTTACAATGGGGGTATGTCCTGATAAACCCATTGTAAAGATAAAAATCATTAAGTCCAACCATTGTAAGTTGGGGACCATCTGTAATGTCCTACGATGAATGGTAAATAGAATGAAAGAATTTTAGAACTGAAATTCATACTTTATTACTGTAAGAAAAGACATAAGTACACAAGTTTAGAAAGAAATGTTAATTATTCTTTGGGTATCCATATAACATCTTTTTAATAGGTGATATAGTATATTCTTGGTTCAGTCAGGATGAGGAAAATGGTGAAGAGTAAAAGTGAATTAAGTGAGCAAAACAATTTCCCCTTTAACTTAGAGTATGATTTCTTCAGTATTGAACCCTTCTTTAATTAAATCACTTATCAGAACTGAGCACAGGTACATTCTGTTTTATCTAAACTTTTAATATACATTCAATGCAGATAAGAATTTCCAAGAAATTTTTGGTGTATGTTAATTTTTTAGAACATTGATAGATGTAATGGGCAGAAAACAAAACTTCACTGAATTGAATAATTGAGATTATCCAGATTCTGCAAAAGTTAAACAGGTGGAGTACATAGGCCATCACAAGTACTGTGAATCCTCAAGGAGGAGCTAGTTCGTGTAAGACTTCCAAAGTTATTTGGAAATAAGAGCCCCCCCTTCTATTCTTTATAATGTGTTTCATGGGGTGAATAGTCCCCTCATGAACATAATGTATTTTGGGAAATGCTGGTATATCTAGTTTTGGCTTTTCTCAATTGAAGCCTAAAATCTTGTTGGCAAAGAGTCCCAGCCAATGATGCCTAAATTTCAAATATCTTCCAGCAAAATTGTGCTCATCTCCTGCATGGGAGGGTGTGTATTTGTTAATGGAGGATACTGATTTCTTCTCAGCTTCCACCCTCTGGTTTTAATGGGTTGTTACATATCTAACTTTGCAGTGATAGAAAAGCTTTCTTTAATCACCCCAACTAATTACAGGGGAGAGTGAGTCAATCACTAAGCATCACTAGCACTGCTAATACATCACAAAATCCTTTAAATAGGGTTTAAATCTCTCCCAAAGAAGGAGAGTGATGAACATTTAAATAAGTGTCCCTGTTGCCAAAAGCTTAGCAGGACGTGACTAAGGGGGGACTCTTTCCATCCTTTGATCCGGAGCATTTACCACGTGGTGGGCAATGTGCCAGCCACCTTTCGGCATATCTTATTTAGTCCTCCTAACAATGCTCTGACATAGGTCCTTGCATTCTCTCTTTATGAGGCTTGTGAAACTCAGAGAAGTTCTTGACTGCCCAAGTCCTAGAGTTTATGGATTCTGTGGAGGAGCTGGGATGGGAACGAAGTCTCCTGGCTCCAAACCACCCTGCTCCAGCTTCCCTAGCCACACCCTGACCAAGCCCATTGGCCCTTCTTGTTTAGGAGTGGAGACATCAGAGTGACCCACAGAATGGTATCTATTTTTAAAAAAGAAAATGAATGGCTTCAGGTGCCACAGAACATCACGTAGAAGAAAAGCATAGGACTAACTAAAAATAGTAATTATAATAACCATTACTAAGAGGTAGGCACTCGGCTAAGTGCTTTTACAACTTATGTCATTTAAACCTTGTGATGATCTTATGAAGACGTTTCTATTGTTATCTTCCCCATTTTTTACCTGAATACTTATGAGTACACTAAAGCTAATGAGGATTTAAATAACATATCTAAGGTCACAGGGCTTAGGATTTTAACCCAAGTAGCCTAAATCCAAGGCCATATACTGAATCCCTCCTTCATGTCACCCTCAGCAGGACAAGAGGTCTGTTATCTTGTGCTATTAGCCATTAAAGACTCAGGTTTGGGAACTTAGCCTAAACTAAAATTTCCTTGATTTTTTATTTATGAATTCAAAGAATATGACTAGAAAAGATGATTTCTAGGCAGACTCTGTTCCTGCAAATGCATATTAATCTCATAATTTTTCCTTAGAAAATATCATGTAGGGCCTTAAATGATACTAGTGTCTAGATGATTGTCACATACTCACAGGTGTGTTAGAAAGACCCATTGCTTGTTACTCCATGAAGATCTAAAGGAGAAAAGAAGAAATTAAACAAATACTAGTTGTTGTTATCTGATGGAATAAGACAATTTTATATTCTTCATTTTACTTTTTTCTGCATTGTTCTAAATTGCCTCCAATAGATTTGTATTACTTTTATCATTAGAAAATAAATACAAAAGAGAAAGATTCACAGATTAATCTATTATTTTACTTTGCCTCTCTGTAGCACCCAAGTTTTACTTTTTATATTATTCTCAGTTTTGTTCCAACGTGAACTTTGTCCCCTTCAATTAAATTGCAGACTCCTTGAGGACAGGAGCCATAGAAAAATTCTTGGTGTGCCACTTAACATTTTCTCCTTAAGTTTACTGTTTTAATATTATGAAATCACTGTGTGCTCAATAAATAAAATGAAAATTTCTAATTTAAATATTTTGGCTGACAAGAACATGCTTTTGCATAAAGCTTATTCTATACTTTGGACTATTTTCATGGGGTAAACTCTCAAAATTAACATTGTGAAGTCAGTCTGTGGTCATTTTTAAAGCTTGGATTTTCTAATGGCTTTCCTATAATATAGCACCCTCTAAACACAAATTTATTAGTGCCAACTGAATTTTTCCAATTATTTGTTATCTTCATTTAAAAAAATCTTGGCCACCATGATAAGTGAAAAAAATTACCTCATGGTCATTTTAATTAGCATTTTTGAAGGTTGGACACTTTCCTATATACTTAATTTCCTAATACATTGTTTCTGGTGAATTTTTTTCATGTTTGTTCATTTAATTTGGTTGTAAGCATTGTTTACCTATTTCTGATAGATAATTCTTATAGAAAAACATTTTGGCCCTTTGATCTACTTCCTGGAAATACTTCTTTCCATCTGTGTTCAATTAGATAAAATGGGATTTTAAATTTGGCTCAGCAAAATCTTTGCAGTTTCCACTCTTGCTTTCATACCTATTTCCTATTTTTACAATTTTTATGCTTTTTAAAAACAACTCTGCGTTTACTCTAGGGTGTTAAAGTGGAAAGCACAATTTATAGATAAGAAATAAAATAAAACATTAATTGCTTGGAATGAATGGAGAACGCTTAGGAATTGATTTGGATGCATTTGGCTTTACCCAGGGCCAAGAAGACGTCCTTTTTCTCCCACTACTTTTCCTTCTCTCTAGAGAGTCCAACCTAGAAAATAACAGCTGTTTCCTGAAAAAAAAGTACTTTCAGAACATTGCGTTGTGTCCAAATCTCCACAGGCAGAGATAGAGAAGGCAAGGACCTGGAGAAAGGTCTCTAAAAAAGAGATTCTTTCCCACAATTCATTTTTTTCTCCCTTAATTCCTAAGAGGTGCTTGTATCTTTGACATTTTCCTCTGTCTTCTCTTCTAGAAAGGCTTTGCTGAGTACCACCCCCTAAGTGAGGTTGGGTGGACCAGCCATATGTGCCTAGCACACTTAATTTTTTTATCACACTATTGGTGTCTATGGCCAGCTGGAAGCTCTATTGACAAACTCTTTAAAGGCAGAGACTGTTAACATGAATTAAGTATGTAGAGATAGATATAAAATGTTAGTGTGCAAATTCTACAGGCAAGTGAAATATCTGAGAACCCCAACTTTTTTTTTTAATTTATTTTTTAATTTCAGAATATCATGGGGGTACAACACTTTGGCCATGCACATCGCCCCTGTTCTGCCCGTGTCAGAGCCACAATCGTGGTCATCCCCCAAACTGTGCTCCCCACATCCATTCAGTGAGAGTTTTTCCCGTCCCTTCCACCCGCCCTCAGATGAATGTTATTGCCCTGTGTGATGTAAGTGTTCCTCAGTTAGTACCAGTTTGATGGTGAGTACCAGTGGTGCTTGTTTTTCCAATCCTGTGACACTTCGCTTCGAAGAATGGGTTCTAGCTCCAACCAGGATAATACCAGATGTGTTAATTCACTGTTGTTCCTTATTGCTGAGTAATACTCCATGGTATACATATACCACATTTTATTGACCCACTCGTGTATTGATGGGCACCTGGGTTGTTTCCACATCTTTGCAATTGTGAATTGTGCTGCTATGAACATTCGAGAGCAGATGTCTTTATTATAAAATGTCTTTTTTTCTTTTGGATAAATACCCAGTAGTGGGATTGCTGGGTCAAATGGTAATTCTACTTTTAATTCTTTGAGGTATCTCCATATTCTTTTCCATAGAGGTTGTACTAATTTGCAGTCCCACCAGCAGTGTACGAGTGTTCCTATCTGTCCACATCCCCGCCAACATTTGTTATTTGGGGATTTTTTGATATGAGCCCATCTCACTGGAGTTAAGTGATATCTCATTGTGGTTTTGATTTGCATTTCCCTGATGATTAGAGAAGTTGAGCAATTTTTTATATGTTTGCTGGCCATTATTCTGTCTTCTTTGGAAAAGTTTCTGTTCATGTCCTTTGCCCATTTTTTAATAGGGTTGTTTGATTTTTTCTTGTTGATTTTCCTAAGTTCTGTATAGATTCTGGTTATCAGCCCTTTATCAGAGGTGTGGCATGCAAATATTTTCTCCCATTCTGTAGGTTGTCTGTTCACTCTAGTGATAGTTTCCTTGGCTGTGCAGAAGCTTTTCAATTTGATCAGGTCCCATGTATTTATTTTTGTTGCTGCTGTGATTGCTTTGGGGGTCTTCTTCATAAATTCTTTGCCTAGGCCAATGTCCATAAGAGTTTTTCCAACGTTTTCTTTGAGAATTCTTATGGTTTCATGTCTTAGGTTTAGATCTGTTATCCTTGTGAATTGATTTTTGTGAGAGGTGAGAGGTGTGGGTCCACTTTCAGTCTTCTACATATGGCCATCCAGTTTTCCCAGGACCATTTGTTGAATAGGGAATCTTTTCCCCATTGTACGTTTTTCTGGAATTTGTCAAAGATCAGGTGACTGTATGAGGTTGGTTTTATATTTGGGTTCTCAGTCCTGTTCCATTGGTCTACATGTCTGTTCTTGTGCCAATACCATGCTGTTTTGGTTACTATAGCCTTGTAGTATAGTTTGAAGTCTGGTAGACAGATGCCTCCCAATTAGTTCTTTTTGCTTAAGATTGCTTTGGCTAGACGGAGAACCCCAACTTTTAAATCACACTCTTTGGCACTATTAGATATTTTAAGACAGAATGTTACCAAATGCCCAGACTTCAGCTTAAACACTTTGATTTTGCTTCTTTCAGGACTCCAACTGTTTTAGAATAGTTTTGCTAATCCTTATTATCTTTTGGTCACTTGTGTTTTATAGCACTAGATAAATCTAGATTTGCTTGTAAGATACAGAGAACTTAAGACCTCCAGAGGAGAGATTCTGGTCTTGGCTCCAGATTCTCTGAAATGGTAGGAAAAGAATGACAGGTGCAATTAGCCATGCATGTCCTAAAGAGCCCAGACTCTGAAATAGACAAGGTTATTAGTTAGTTCTCCTGCCAAACACTTGTGGGAATTTTTCATGATGCTGACACACCTGGGCCACCATGTTCCTCTTTTCAAGGAGCTGGAAGCTGACTTTGCTCTTTGCCACACATTTCACAAGGTTAGTAATATTTAGCAGATTGCTATGAGCTTGTCCTGGGTTTTCTGAATACCTTTGTGATCCTCAGAACTAGGCCACCTTTGTTACCAGGAAGGCCTAGGGCCAAGTCTGAGACCACATCTCTCTTGCCTGTCCTGTTCTCCATTGATCGGACAGCAGCAAACACAGTGACATGCACAGCAATCACTCAATGAGCATGCATAGAATGAGGAAATAGTGACATCATTTACAATGACTTGAGAGTTCTAGCCAATTGAAGTAAACTAATTAAGAAAATATAAATGTGTCCCTGTACTTTTTAAAGGAAAAAAACCCCCAACCTTTGAACATTAACTATTTGTCAGGTAATGTGCTAAGTGATTATATTGACACTGTCATCTAATTTTTATAGCAACTCTCTAAGGTCAGTCGTATCACTTCCCTTTTATAGGTGAAGAAATTGAGGCGTTAAAATTTTAGCTAACTTATCCAAACACAAACAATTAGTGGGTAAATCCAGGACTTAATCCCAGATCATCTGACTTCTAACTCTGGGCTGTCAGCTACTTTGCAAACCTGCCTTCCAGATGCCCCCAGACATCACGCACCCCACTCTCTATTTTCTCACATCACTCCCTTACAGCACTTTTCTGCCCTTTGTAAGCATTTAAGTTTCCAACACCTACTGTAGCTCCTCTACTTTTGTAGCCTCTAAGAACAGATGACTTTTTCCTCTATGTTTTTTTTTCTTCAGAAAAAGCAATTTATTTTTCCCCATTTTGCTTACTTAAAGATGAAGGTACCAAGAATATTAATTTTCCCCGAGTCACACAGCTGGTGATGAGATATATAAAGCAGCCATTGCACTCTTTCAGCAAATGTAAACATCCATCAAAAAAGAGGACCAAAAATTGAAAGTTCATGGCCTTTTTGTTCCTCTTGTTTATGCAGTTTGCATGTTTGCATTTGCTGAAATATTCCAATGGCTGCTTTGTACCTTTTGTCCATAATTTGGGAAGTTGATATAAGCTCCTGGTGTAACAAGAAGACAAATAGTCTCGTCAGACCGTACTTTTTAAAAAAGTCACTTCTTTCCAATCCACGGTACTCAGAAACTAGATGATCAGGCATCAAGATTGGTTTCTCTGCTTCCTTTGAAGAAGAGGCTATCTCAACTGACTTTCACACCAAAACAAAGTCTCTAACAAAAACAAAAATGCCAACAAATAAAATATCTATAATCCATTAAAAAATTTTGTGTACCCTTTGGTGTAATGGTTTCATGTGTGTGTGTGTGTGTGTTTTGTGCTTTGACCTATTCTTACCACCTAAAGTAGTGGGAGTGAGTGTGTGGTGTGATGTAATTTAAAGTCAGAAATACAAGAGAGGTCTAACTATGGCTTTGAAAATTACCAATTTGATAATTTGGGGGATGATACATAACTTCTCTGAATGTCATATTTGCTAAAACAGGGATAATAATATCTACTGCAAAAGGGCTCCATGTACTACCCTTTGATGAGGAAAGATAAAGTATACAAACATCAGCTTGTAGGTGGTTTTAACAAATGCTAAAAAGTGGACATGAGAATTGAACAGACATTTCTTAAAACAATGCAAACAGTTAACAAATATAATATAAAAATTGTCTCAGCTCCATGGAGGCATAGTCATTAAGGAGACATAAATTAAAATCATAATCGTTGCACTATGTGCTATCCAGAATGAATGAAATGAAGAAGACTGAAGGCCAACAACAGCAGGTACTGGAGAGGAAATGAAGCCATCAGAACTCTTGTCACTGCCCACCTGGTACATACAGTATGTATTCAACAGTGTATTCAATGGTATGTACTATTCACAGCAGCAGTATCTACAATCACCGACAACTTGAAACTACTCGAATTATTGTCAGCAGTAAAATGCTCAGAGGTATCAGATGTTGAAATACCCGCATTGAGATCTACAAAACATCTACAAAACAAATCCATGTAGCAATATGGGTAATAATTATAAACAATGTTGAGCAATAGAAGCCAAAGTTAAAAGTATACATGTTGTAGGACTTCACTCCTATAAAGTATAACAACAGGCAAAACAAATACCTAGCGTTAGATGGCAAGATAGTGGCTTTCCTTGAATAAGTAGTTGCTAGAGGGGTACAGGAAGAGAGACTTTTGGGGGGCTTCTAATGTTATGTTTCTTCTTTGGTCATTGGTTAAACTGATATGTTTAGTTTCTGAAAATTCATCAAGTTGCATACTTTGTTAGGTGCACTTTTCTATGCATATATACTTCAAAAAGTCATAAAAAATATACAGATACCCAAACATGACAAAATAACTAAAAAGAAAACCCACAGTAATTAAAAAGCAGTGCAAAAAAACGAAGCATGAAAACTGGACGAAAAAAGCAAGAATCAACTAGTAATGATAAGGGGAAATTTAAAAAAGGATCACTGTATCAGAAAATCTATGTTTAGGGAATATACTATTATGTGGTATGAAACCAACCAATGATCTTTCTGAGCACCAGAGCCAAAAGTATAGTAGTAAATGCATAACAAACAATAGCACAAGTTTTTAATATTTTTTGGTTTAAACCACTTTTGAACTCATAGAAATATGACATGTCAGTCTTCATGTAAGGGACACCAGAGATTCTAATATGTAAGATTCTTAGGTCGTGAGATTTTTTAAAAACTCTTATGCCCTACATTTCATTCCTTTTAAGAAAATAGAAAAAATTTCCTTAGATATACACATTCAAGACCCATCGCTAGGAAAATAGAACCTTTGGAAAAAAATGTGTCAATTGCAGGAGGCGAGCTCTTCCAAACTTTGACAGCTGCAGCAGCAGAAAAGGAGACAGCGATCAGAAGAAGAAAACTATGATCTCTTTCCTCATGGAATCTGTAGTCTTATCCATGAATATGGATTTTGAAGTATTAAGTGCAACTGTGATGAAAGCTGTAAAGGGAGATACTGACTATCTACAGATGTGTGTATTTCTTGGGCCTAATTTTCTCTGCTAGTTCAAAGAAAACATAAAGAACGAGCAGGAATTTGGTAGGTAAAGGATTGTGGGATGGGAAGCTCTTGACACAGGAAACAGCATATTCAAGGGTCTTGCAGTGGGAACGGACACGGTATATAAGAAGAACTTAAAGGAATTTGACGTGTTTAGAGAGGAAGGACTGGGTGGGGAAAGGAAAGTGGAAGATACACAGGGCTGGTTGTGCTGGTGGAATGAGAGGCACACCCAGGGTATAGGGAGCTTCCTTGGTTAATTATAAATACTTAGCTATGTTAGCTATTATTTTTATTTATTTTAAGTCCTACCCTGGGCTTAAAATTTTGTCTCCTTTCAATGATGTGATAAATAAGGATCTTTCCCTCCTGCTAAAAGTTAGTTACTTTAAAGAAGTAACAGCAAAGTGGGTTGAGCTAAAATGGATTCAGCAAAGGAGCCTTCATTGTGGGACACTGTGTTATATAGCCCTTGGCCCCACATGGGGCTGATAATTTATTCTCTAATACTATCAACGTGCTAGCACTAGTGGTAACTTTATAACTAGCTGTGTGCAGTGAAGATACAAATTGAAAAAGATTTATCAGTTGCCTTGTCTTTAAATAGCAAAATGATTTTTCTAATCATTGTTATACAGCTTTCTTGTTTCTTTGAAAGCAAAACTTGTCTTATGCTGCTTTAATTGAATTGAGGCAAATATAGAAATACCAAAACCTGTGCTATGTGATTAGAGCTGTTTCCAAAGAGTATTTTTTCCTCATTGTTGCTTTTGTTTTAAAAACAATTATTATTAACGAAGCTGTACATTTTGATAATCATATTTCTTCAATTATGATTTGCTTACTTCTGTCTGTTGCCCATTTTTCTTTTGGGGTATTGATTTATTTACTATTTTTAAATAGATGGTTTCCACATGTCAATGGGTTATTATGTTTGAGGGTTTATTATATGTTAGTTACATTTCTACTGTTTACACAAATAACTTATTTTAATCTTTACAAAAGTTCAGCAAGATGTAAGTGGTATCATTACCATTCCTGTCTTACAGATCTATGCCACTTGTTGAGTTCATCAGTACACTTGCTAGGCTAGTTGTTCTACCAGTTGTTGAGAGAGGAGTGTTGAGCTCTACCTATAACTGTAGATTTGTCCATTTCTCCTTTCGGTTCTATAGTTTTTGCTTCACATATTTTGCAGCTCTATTTTTTTGGTGCATACACATTTAGGATTACTCAAGTTTCTTGTTGGATTGAACCTTTTATCAATATGCAATGTCCCTCTCTGTCCCTGGTAACTTTCATTCTCTGAAGTCTACTTACCTAATGTTAATACATGTATTTCTGCTTTCCTTTGATCATTGTTTACATGGATAATCTTTTTCTGTCCTTTAATTTACAGTTTTTGTTGTGTTTTCTTCCAATTCAGACTTGAGATTTCTATCCAGAGAGTGGCCATAAACTTTATCCCTGCCCTGACAGGAATCCAAGGGATGTGGTCATGGGTGTTTATTATATGCCTTTCACAGGATACTTCTTTATCCTGGAGGACTGCCTGACATCTCAGTGCCTGACCTGTGACCAAGTGTCCCTCTCACAGGAAACTTGTTTATACAGGCAGACACCCTTATGACTCTTGTGTGATCTGTGTCCAGTTTATTCCTATCAAGATAGCCATCTCCAGGAGAGCCCTGTCTGGGAAAGAAGTTGTATCTGTATGTCCCATATAGAGGTGATTACCAGGAGGTGGTTGTATAGGGCAGATCTCTGGATCAACCACCTTGAGGAACTGGGAGGAGTAGAGGACTGGAAACTATGTCAAAATGACTAAGCCCTGATTCTGGTATAAAACAGTTAACCATATGCTCAAAATGGATGCTGAGGCAACATAAAATTGCAAGTATTCACTACAGCTATGTGAGAAGTGAATTTCTATTAATAGCACACAGCTGCGTCATGTATTTTTATTCACTCGGCCCATCTATGTTTTTTAATTGGTGTATTTAGACCATATCCATTTAATGCAATTATTAATATGTGAGAGCTTAAGTTGCCATTATATTTTTTCTTTCCTAGCATATTTTGGTTTTCTGTTTTTCCCTCTCTGTTATTCATTTCTTTGTTTTTGATTTCCAATTTGTTTTTGTGGGTTACTTGGACATTTTTAATAACAATTCCAATTTGATTTATCTATAGTTCTTGGATAGATTTTTAGTAGTTTCTTTAGGTGTTATATATATACAACTTATAATAGGTTACTGATATTGACATTTTACAAGTTTGAGTATAGAAAGAATACCTCCTTTTAAATCCTTTTACTGTTCTTTGTTTATAATATAATTATCTTATATATTTTTCTACATATATTGAGAACGACCTCAGAAAAATGTTATACATTTTGCTTCTCAACATAATTTAGAAAATTTGAGAGGATCATTTTACCCATATTTTACACTTTCTGTTTTTCTTTCTTCCCTCCTAATGTTTTAAGATTCTTCATTCCTTTCTGTTTCAAGAGTTTCCTTTTGATACTCTTCTTGGATAGGTATGCTGGCAGCAAATTCTCTTATTTTACTTCCCAAATATTGTTTTATTTTACAATTTTTCTTCTGGCTATTTCTTTTTCTTTAAAGTCCATATTTATTCATTATATTCAGGTCTCTGGGTGGGTGATAGAAAATTGCACTGACTCTGCAGGAAAGAACATTTCTGTAAGCAGAAGAGAAAACCCAAGCAGTATTGGATGCTTTTATTGTATATACAGATATCCTATGAAGGACTGGAGTGTCGCTCCAGTCAAACAGCAACATAAAAGGCCATTTCATGTCTGTAATTGGAGAGTAGGGAACTGAGGGGATTTGGAAGTGATCTTAGTTGTGAATCAAGGGCTGGGGAAAGAGAGTGAGGGTAAATCCACATTGTCAATAGCTACTAATGGAAACCTCACTCAGCTCCTGGTGATGGGGCCCGACCCTTTAGGGGGAGCACACCTCAACACTGATTGTCCCATCCTGATGGTGTGGCCTTCGATAGGCATGCAAATGGCTGGCTAAATTGTTCAGAAAATCCATCACTATTTAAAGTGGGTAGGATCCCTCCTGAGGGAAGCAGAGAGAACAGAATCGCTGCATTGTACTCTGCCAAGTCAAAATAACTGAGTCACAGACCACCTTAAGTCAAAGGGTGGGTGGATGGGGAATTTCAGGGGTGGATGTGGAGGGATTCAGAAGCAGTTGGCAAATATAGATCCAATTCAACTCTTCATTTTTTTGTTGTTGTAGAGATGGGGTTTTGCTCTTGCTCAGGCTGGTCTCGAACTCCTAGCCTCAAGCAATGCTCCCGCCTCAGCCTCCCAGAGTGTTAGAGTGACAGGCCTGAGCCACAGCCCCCAGCTTCAACTCTTCATTTATCCAGGTACTCGCCTCATGGGTTCTTCATTTTGTTTCCCAAACTGCTTCTTAATTGTGTTTCAGGTTTCATAATGACATCGCTAAAATTTTAATTTTCTGAGGATGTGAACTTTTGTCATTGCGTAACTATAGTAATCCTTTTCTCTCTATCACTGTGCATAAATTGGAGCAACAGACTCCCCCTGAGAAAGTACACTGGGTACTCTGTAAATCTGAATCATGCTGCGGCATGTGGGGCGTCTCACACAAGTGCAGGCAGCCTTCTCTCACTGAAGCCCTGCAGCCCATCAAGTCACACCTCCTCCGTGTTCAGGCCCTTGACCACCTCAAATGACAGGCATTGTTCCTGTCTCATTTGTTATGAAATCAACTCATTACATCATCATATATGTTTTAAATTGCCTTGAATTGTTATTATTGTGTGAGTATTAATGCATTTTGTATGTACATTTTTCTATGTATACTGAATTCTACGTATTATATTTCTATTGTGCTGTATTATATTTGTATGTGTATTTTAATGTGTATTTTTCTATATGTGTTATTCTATTTGACTTTTTCTATATGTTATAAGCACTACAGTTAAATCGTATCCTCCAAAGAGATATAGGACTGTCTGTCAAAAATAACTAATATCTTTATAATGTTTTAGAGTCCACAAACACAATCCCATTTCATGTGTGTGTCTTACAAATCTTAAGAGACAGGAATTATCAATGCCTTTGTTTTAAAAATAAAGCAACTGAAGCTCAGAGAGGGAATTTCCTGATGATTCCAGAGCCAATGATAACTCAGAGCTTCTGAGTCTAAATGATTACTTCTACTCCAGCTGGTGCCTTTTTTATGTTTAATTCCTATCTCTGAGTCGAGTAGAGGGGCTAGTTCATATAGGTATTCAAAAATATTTGTGATTATATAAATAAGCATAATTGTACGTTCAGCTTGATGATTATGCACTACTCAGTGGGAATACCTGGGAGGGAAGAGATGGCTGGGGAGTCCCTGTTTTCCTACCTTCAAAATGTTTGAAGTCTAGTGGGATCATGTAAACAGAAAAAAGATAGAACACCTTGTTAAGAAATATCCTGAGTTATTTACAAAGTATTGTGGGGGTACAGGCAAGAGAAATGGTTAATTCTCTCTGACAGAATGGGAGAGGCCTTCCCATAAAAGGGTATATGTTTCTAGGCCCTGCAAGATGAGTCAGAATTTTCCAGTTGAATAAACAGAAATAGACATTCATAAAGAGAGAGCAATATGTGCAAAAGACATGGCATTGCAAAGACGACAGGAAGGGTGAGAATGTCGGTGTGCCTGGAGTAGGGAGACAGTAGCGGAGTAGGCTGTAGAAGTATGTATGGTCTCTTTATAAAATCATTTCTGTCTCAAATCCTGGGATTAACCCTCTACAATCCTGTTCATCAGAGGAACTATACAACTTGTTTTTTATAAAGGAATCAAAAGGTAAACTATTAGAACCACTGCTTATTATGTTCCAAGCCCTATAGTAGGTGCTTCATAGATGTCATAAAGTTAATGGACTAGAATAATCCTACAAAGTAAATAGCATTATTCTCATTTTGCTGATGATGGATCTGAGACAAGAGAAGATAAGGAGCTCACCTGTGTCCACAAGGCTGATAGACAGTGCATCCAAAATTTTGCTCTGGATCAACTCTAGAACTCCCTGTGAGTCTATTGGTAATGAGGAGGAGACACGTGTACACATCACACACATGGAACCTGGGAACCCAGTTGTGAAATGGGAAATCATAGACGAGTATTCTAGACTGGTAAAGATGTGGTGAACCGGAGCCAGGGCGGATGGATGGGCTTGATGAGAAAGGTGGCGCTCGGGATGTCCCCAGGGCTGGCTCCCAGCGCTCACTGTCCAGCTTCCCGCTTCCACGCTTCCCCTTTCCACTCCAGCCAGCACCAAGTTATAGAAAATCACATCATTTTCCTTCTGTTTCTTTTACATAGAAGTAAATTTAAAAAACTAATATGGAAATTAAACATCTGCCAAATTATCGAGCCTCCTTTCCTCCATTCCAGGAATTACCAGTCTTCCTTCGATTCTTCTAGTGGGATGAGTTCTTTCCAATCTCACAACTCTTGCATGTACTTTTTTCAGTCTGGAATTAATACTCCCCCTGCCCACTGTCCACTTTCAACTAGCTAATTTATCCTACAGTCTCAGCATAAATGTACAAGCCATGACTTCAGAGAGGCCTTTTTTTGATCCAGAATCTCTTTCTAATGTTAAAACCTGGTCAAAATGGAATAGGTCTACTTGCACAGTAGAGAGCTACCTGTCACAGGGAGTGTTTATAGTGGGTCTGTCAAAGATGTATTGGAAATTATATAGGCTACATAAAAGAAAATAAAAAAGAGATTAAATTAATTGAAATATGGGGACATCCTCACAGAAGGAGTAAAATTTTGCTTGAAGGCTGAGAAAGGGCCAGTTTCATAAAAGTAGGGGAGAGCTTGGTGGTAAAGTCAGAGAAGTAACAGAGAGGGCGTTCATAGTGGACAAGAGTGTGTGGAGGATCTGAGGGTGCAACGGACTTAACAAACTCAAGAACCAGAGAGAAGAGCAGAGCTGCTGGGCTGTGCATGGGGTGGCGGGGCTGAGGGTGGAGCAGCAGGCAGGCTGTTGTGAAGAAGCAGGCCTTGAGCTTTGACACCTATGCTAAGAGGTCCTTAGTGGCACAGATGCAGAAGCTCCACAGGCTCTCACCCATACGTACAGCAGTAAAATTGCTTTCTCTTGAAGTAACTCGAGTACAGCAATGGCCTCTGGTCCCAGAAAATTTCATCAGCAAATGACTTGTTGTCCACCCACCCTGATGGAAAATTCAAAGAAGTCTCTTGGAAAGTCAGAATGTGAAACAGATTACATCAAAATATGTCTGAGGAAAAGGTCAGAGATATGCTGATAAATATCCCTGTACTTCCCACGTGAAAGAACCCTTCAAACCCCATCCTGTCAAATGCTCTTGTTCACATCAGTATGGTTCTTGGCTGAAGGAAAGGCCTGTGGGGTTTGTGGAAGTTGGCTCTTTCTAGATAGAATTTTTCATGCTCCTTGTAAAAATGTCACTGAGTTAATTCAAAAACATTTTTATTGGCACCCAAATTGGTGAGTCTGCAAAAGACTCTGTATAAGGTGATTCTTTAGAACACACTGAAGTCCCCTCCAGGCAAGACAAAATAAAATCCTCGGAACTGAATCTGAATCAGGAGAACTTTCCTCTCAGAGCTCTTTCCAAACACATTATTTTATGGCAAACCTGAGACGACTACAATTGCCCTAGTCTGCCAGGAAATAGTGCGTTTTCTTTCTTTCTATTCCTCCTCTTCCTTCTTTTTACTTTTAAAGTATAAGTTTCAATTTTTTTTTTGAGTTTTACTTTGGAACCTTTTGTTTTAGAGTAACAAAGGCTTCACCATCCTGCACCCCTGAAATCGTCTACTTTTTAAGAATTCCCTGAGCTGAGGCATTAAAGGGGTTCCTTTAGAAAATAATGAGAACTCGCATTCACTCCTCTTAACAATGTGAAGTGTGTTGTTTCTTTCAAAAGTGGTAAAGAAACGCTGCTCGGTTAACTCAGTCTGAACACAGGGGCAATGCTGTTAATCAAATCACTCCAGTTGCGCCACTGAAGCTCCACCTGCAAGGCTGCAGCGTTTTCCATCTTTCTAGTCAAAGTCATTTGAAGCTGAATGCAGTTTGCCTCATGGAGGAAGAGACAAGGACATGCTGAGCTCTGGTAGTAAAGTGGAGAGAGAAGCCATGGTGTCAGAGGGGGGTTCACAGTTATCCCAGAATGGTCTTCTGTGGTTCGGATGCATGTACAAGTATGTCAGTCAAGTTCTTACAGATAGCCAGTACTCTCTGACCATCTCCCACACCCAGTGTCCACACCATCCCCCTTCAGGCAAACTCACTTACTCACCCGGCACACTAGGAGAGTCAGCACTGTGCATTTGCTTTTGGGTTTTCAAATAGCCTTTTAATTTTCCCATGAGAAAAAATAATAGCAACTACTATTTATTGAGCATCTACTATGTATTGGGTACTGTGATAAGCACCTTATAAGAATTTTTGTATTTAATATTTTAGGCAGTCCTAAAATATGAATATTATTGTCACCTCTAGTTTGCAGATGAGGAAATGAAGGTTTAAAGATAGTGTGGGGTAAAGCCAGTCCTGGCAGTTTATTCAGAATGGTCACAAAAGCCTAAGCTTTCAAACAACACAGACAGGCTGGTGATGAGGGGAGAGACAGCAGTGATTTGCAGCCGGGAGGACTGCATGTGAACAGCAGCTCTCCTACTCGCTTAGGTCACCAAAGTTTACCTCTTTGAGGTATGGTTTTCTTGGCTGTCGAAAGAAGAAAATTATAAGATTTTGTTGAAAATGAAATAAACCGAAGTTAGTGAGTATGCCTGGCACATTGCCTGCTATCAGGTAGGTGACCTTTGCTTGATCTGAACTTTAGCATTGTCTCCAAGCCAGACAACAAACACCTTTTGAGCTCATGTAAAGGCATATTGCTTCACTAGAAGGCATTTTTGTAAGTGGCATTTATACCCTTGGTGTACTTGAATAATCCTGTCCATGAAGAT
Source organism: Daubentonia madagascariensis (assembly GCA_023783475.1). Lineage (NCBI taxonomy): Eukaryota > Metazoa > Chordata > Mammalia > Primates > Daubentoniidae > Daubentonia > Daubentonia madagascariensis. The sequence goes on along the minus strand of JAKFHU010002573.1, from coordinate 16,518,975 downwards.
GGTAAAAAAGTTAAGGTATAGCCCACTGGGCAAGTGACCAGACCCACACATTTGTGATAATCATAGATATTGAGAAGGAATTCACAGAAGGCTTCAACTGATAGATAATGTTTTATTTCTCAGACTGCAATGTATGTGCACAGATGTTCATTGTGTCAGTTGCTACTGGCAGCACAACTGAGCTATTTCAACAAACGCTAGTCCAGCACTAACAGAGGCGGCCCTCTAACTGCTTCTCCTTTTCAGATTGAAGCCGTCTTATTTAGCATTTCCTGGTTTTGTTGCTTTTTTTCTTCCAAAGAGCCTACCAAGAGGCAGATACCCTCTCAGCCTTGAGCTGGGACCCGTCTCTGGACAATTGTGCTTGAGAGTCGGTGCTATGTGGCTTATCATGAAATCACTTTTTAAGCATGTCATGTGTGATTCTAGGTCTCGGTGCACGCCAGAGAACAAACACCAGCTCTCAGTATTTTGTTAGTTACTCATGGCATGAAGCATCCTGAAGAACACCTGAGACTGGGAGTTCTAGGAAGGCAAGGGACCTCTTTGTCTTTTCCCATTGGAACTTTAATGTCTAAGACAGCATCTGGCACATAGGAGGTGCTGTTGGTATATGCACACATTAGTAGATCTGATTGATTTCATGCACCAGGATTTCATAAGCTCTCATAATTAAGAACGCGTTGTTCTTATCAAGGATTGTCTCTTTTCAAGTTTCACTTTTAAACACTGATGTTAATTAAGATTAGGAAAAAAGCAGGAGATGTAAGGCATAGCTAGGGGCTAGGAAATAACAGCATCGTCATCAACAGCCATAATAACAAGAAGAATTAATTATGCTTATTGAGTGCTTACCATATGCCAGGCATGCACTTAGTGCTTTATGCATTACTCCATTTAGTCTTAATAAAGGAGATATTCATTTACATTCCCATTTATGGATGAGGAAAATGAGGGACAGGGAAGTTAAAGAACTCGCTCACGGTCCTAAGTAAGTCGCTGAGCTGGGCTTTGAGCCTGGCCATTTGCTGCCACAGCCACATTGTAACCACTATGCATTGTTATGATTCCAAGTCCCTAGAAATAACCCAAGAGTGTCTGCAATTTCTCTTTCAAAATAAGAGATGACTATCGTAGGAAACTTCACGGAAGGCTTGTTTTCTTTCCTCTGGCATTTGCTCCTGATGGTGTGAAATATTTATAAATAAATGTCATGCGTTCTTTTCGCACCATGGTGAGGTAGTTTTCAATGGTGATTAGATCAGGGATGCCGATGCCAGACAAACCAAACTAATGGGTCCTTGCTCTGCTTAGAAGCTGTGTTATTTTTAAAAAGTTACATAACTGATGAAATCAGTTTCTTGTTTTATAAGTGGTAACGACAGCACCTATATTCTAGGGCTGTATACTGCTTGGCAGAATACATGCAAAATATTTAGCACACAGTTTAATATACGAAGGTAAGTTATTATTATTTTATAATAACAGTAATAATTACTACAGAAGTATCGTGGGTTCTTTGTGTTTCTATAATGACATGAATATGAAGCAGATAGTGAGATTTAGATGTAGATGCTGAGTAATTTAGGAAAAAAACTTGGATCATCAGATTTTCCCTCTGTTTGTGTAATCCTTCCAAAAAGTCAATTGTCAAGTCAAAATTATGTTGTTACAATTATTATATGTTCCAAACAATAAGGATAGGATCATATAATCAGATAAAAGATTTTGTTCTGATATATGAATATAGATGAACGTTCACATACACACACACACACACACACACACACAGGCTTACCAACCCTTAATAGTGGATTTAATTGTCCTTTCCTTGTATCAGCTTAATTGAGAAGAATAAAATTATCTATAATTGTGACTATCTTGGAAAATCCAAGACGTATAGCTACTGTATTTATAATTCACAGTGTCTAAAAGGGACGTACCTTTTAGCGCCTTCAAAGCTATCAAAGACCTAATTTATATAAAACATAGTTTTCTTTTTCCTTATCCTGGAAACTCTATTTTTCCCCGCCAGCCTTCATTTTTAGTGAATGTTTCATTAGCCAATGACACTGATGCTTCATTTTCTTTCTAGATTGATTGTTCCAAATTGTTCTCATTTTATTAGTCCTTGGAGAATTTCTGCTCCATGGACGGTCTCCCCAGTCTCTCTTCCCCACTCTGAGTTATACTGCATGGTATTGAATTTGGTTTTGTTTTGTTTCTTCTCTTCACATTCCGTTTCCTTCCCTTCCTTTCCTTACTCTCCCCTTCTTGAACAATTAGGTCCTCAAGCCTTTGGAGAGAGCAGGATAAGATAAATTGCTGTGCTGGAGGGAAAGGCAAGCTGCAGTGGCCTAGCGAGAAGAGTCAGAGGCCGAGCAGGGTGACGAAGACACACACGTGTCCTAACAGAATGGACTGTTAGTGACCAAGCCGGGTGAGGGGAGCGGGCCACGCATGCTGTGGTGGCGGGAGAAGCCCAGCTTGGAACACTGGATATGAAATGGGGTGAAGGGCGAGGGCTTCCTTGTCAGGGGCTGGCCCTGTATAACCTCTTGGAACCTAAGTTGGGTAAAGTGAGTATTGGCAGACATGAAAGATTGGTTATGTATAGGGGGATGGAAGGAAAAAAAAGAAAAAATAAGAATGAAAACCTGGTTTTTCACTGTCAGAGAAGGGAAATCAAATGTCAAAAGGGTAAAAACTAAAAGGAATCTTTTCAGTTTTGGTAGATGGGAAGTTTTAGTATCAGTATGATTTCATGGAAGTGCGTGTGTGTGTGTGTCTTAGCACATTTGTGCTGCTATAACAAAATATCACAGACTGGGTAATTTATAAAGAGAATAAATTTATTTCTCACAGTTCTGGAGGCTGGGAAGTCCAAGATCAAGGTGCCAGCCTCTGGTGAAGGCCTTTTGCCATGTCCATATATGGCAGAAGAGTGAAAAAGAGAGTGAACCTACACCTGCAAGCCCTTTTTGTAAAGGCATTAATCTATTCATGAGTGTGGAGTCCTCAAGACCTAATCACCTCCCAGAGACCCCACTTTTCAATACCTTCAGGTTAGTGATCAGTTTCAATATGAATTTGAAAGGGGACACCACATTCAAACCATAACAGTATGTGTGTTGTTTGGTTTCATTGATTTCTTTGTTCCATCAATTGAAGGGGCCTGGGAGCAGTGATACCAATAAGATCTTATGTTAAATGTTCTTATCACACACACACACACACACACAAACAAACATACACATGAATAATAATAATAAAAAAGAAGATGGGAGGAAACTTTTAAAGGTGATGGATAGATTTATGGCATGGAATGTAATGATGCTTTCATAAGTGTACACTTACCTCCAAACTCATCAAGTTATATACATTAAATATATATGGCTGTTTGCATGTTAGTGATAGCTCAAAAACGTGGTTTAAGTAAATGAGCACTCCTTGTGACCATATTTTGTCTTCCAAATATGCTTTTCACTGAAAGGAACCAGTGGTATGTTTTTGCGCCAGAAAGTAAAGAAATGCTCAATGAATGATGGGGAGGTGTCAAAAAGACACAGAAGCCAGTTAGGAGGGGGATCTTTGTGCTAAATTGATCATAATTTGAGCTTCAAAGTAAGTAATGCTAGTAGCACATTACAACTCATTGAATAAAATAGGATACCATCAGTCAAACCATGTATAAATAAGTAAATAAATTTGAAGAGGAAAGGAAACTTTAAGTAGTTTCAAAGTAATTGTTCTCCAACAAAGTACTTTAAAAGAAAAAAAAAATTGTAACTCCACAGTGGAGAAGCACTACTTAATCAACATCATCATTTTGTAATGATGAAGAGAACATTATCAGTAATGGGACAAATTGAAATCATTCACTGTATGATGAGATGAAAGGAGGACATAGAACCAAACACGCGTGTAATCTAATCATGAGGGAACAGCAGACAAACCCGTGAGGAATACATTAATATATTTTACAAAATATCTGGCCTGCAATCTTCAAAAATGTCAAAGTTATAGAAGTCAAAGAAAGACAGGAAATGTTCCAAAACTGAAGGAGACTTAAGAGACATGACAATGAAATACAGCAAATGATTTTGAACAGGATCCTTTTGCCATAAAGTCATCATGGGGACCATTGATATCTGAATATTACATGGTAGTAATGCTTCAACATTAAGTTCTGGCTTTAATGGTGATCACAGTATTGTGTTTATGTAGGAGAATGTCCTTTTTTATAGAAATAACATGAAAGTGTTTGTGGATAATGGGATAACAGTTCAGCAACTTTCTCTCAAGTGGTTCAGGAAAAGGAAATTCTTTTGCCATCATTTTTATAGCAATAGAGAGTATTTTGAAGTGGCCAGTGGCTCTTTTATAACCTGTAGTTTATTAAAAGCTATGATTACCTCACTCTCTCTTCCTTCCCTCCTTCTTTCTTTCTCTGTTTTCTCTGTACTCTCTCTTCCTTGGTCTCTGTCTTTGGATTTGGGCAAACAAGAAAATCATGGTGTAATTTTTAATTTATATGACTTGAAAAACAATGCAATCTTTCCAAACCTCAATATTTTCTTCTGTAAATTGAGGACAATAGTAAATAAAAAGGGATTAGCACAGTATCTGGCTCATGTTAATTACTCAATAAAAATGCCATTATCATTATTGCTCATGTATTTCTGTGTCAAAGTGAATAGATTTATCTTACCCTTTTAAATAGTTTTGTAATATTCAATTATTTTTATATACTTCTTATATCAAATGTATTTTGGTTATATGTGTTTATATTTAGAATTTTTAACATACTTTAAATTGTTTTCAAATCTGTTGCTATTGTGTACAGCATTGCAATGAACATCTCTGTGTCTATATCTTTCTTTGTTCACTTATTCCCTTAGTATATATTCCTAGAACTGGAACTTTTGGGTGAAAGAGAAGCTAGTCAATTTAAAACAAGGATTAGCAGGTTTTTCTGTAAGAGGACAGGTATTTTAGGATTTTCGTGCCATGTATTCTCTGTCACGACTACTCCACTCTGCCATGGTAGAAGCAGTCATAAACAAATGAATGTGAATGTGTTCCAATAAAACTTTATTTAAAAAAAACACAGTGGACCATATTTGTCTGTTACTAAAATCAAGAAAGAAAAAAGAATTCCCTAGTATTTTTAGTTTCAAAATACTGAAAATCAGGAGGAAATCAAGTTTCATTTTGTAATAACCTGGATATGGAACTTCTACTGCATGATGGGGAAATGTCAGCAGCTACACAGGGAAGCATGTTTGCGCTCATCTGGCAGCCATGACTCTGTCTGCCAAGCATGACTTTGTCATCTGAGGTTCCCCATCCAATATCACTCCTGACCACATTGACCCTCAGGCAGAGAAGAACTTGAAAAAAAATTGTAGTGATGCTTCACTAACTAATGTAGAAGAATAATCAGCCTATGATGGATTTTACGCATTGTTTTAAAGTAGGAAAAAGGACTACATGGGGCATAAAGTACTGCTAGTGTGGCTTTTAAAAAAAGGTAGAGGATATTTTTAGCTGCCCTCTAATGTGGCAAGGATTAAAGTTTCTAGTTTTTTCAAGGTTAAGCCTCACAACAAGTTTTTCTCTGATATTTTCTTGGGTATTTAAATGAGCCATCTGATGATTACAGATGCTTCTTTCTGTCTCAGAGTAGTTTGCATTTCCCCAGCTGACATTTAGGCTTTCTGGAGTCTGGGCACTTGACTGACGTAGGGCTGCTGGCTATGGAGGAAGGACTGAAGCAGTGATATGTCTGATACAGCCTGGATCAACAGTGCTTGTGGGCAGAAGGTCGCAGCCTCTGCTGAGAAAGAGACTTGCCGGGGCAGACTATGCTGTGTTAACATTCTTCTGTCACATTGTGTGTTGTTGTGGGGACTGGAGGCTCCTAAACTCGGAGGAGTTGCTCAGCAGCGACGGGGACTTCTCTTCTCTCTTTTCTTTTCTTTTTTCTTTTTGTTTTTTCTTAATAGAAGCCACTTCAGAATGTCCACTCTGAAGCTAGGCTTTTTGTTTTTTCTTAATAGAAGCCACTTCAGAATGTCCACTCTGAAGCTAGGCTGAATATGTCAGTGAGATCGTTTCACAATCGATTATACTAGTAATCACAAAAAAGTGAAAATGGCACTTATATAGGACCTACTGTTTACTAAACATTGTTCTAAGCTCTTTACATATATCAACTCATTTAACCCCCACAACAACCCTGTGAGATAGATGCTTTTATAATAGTCATTTGAGAGTTGCAGAATTGGAGGCAAAGAGAGGTTAAATGACTTGCTCACAGTTACTTTTACAGCCTATAAAAAATAAAATATGGCAACACCAGTATTGGAACCCAAATGGTCTGGCTACAGAGTCATACTCTTATACTGATCCATATAACTTCAGTAAAATGATTTCAATGAAATTAGATAGACCCTAAATTCCCACAAGATCCCAAAGGGCCTACACATCTCCTAAAAATAGAGTCTTGGAACACCTAAGGACTAACATTGGGAAGCACCATACACGTAGGCTTCCAGTGCCATGTTATGGAGTCTGCATTTTATTTTCTCAAATTTCCTGCAATATAGTTTCTATTTATATTCACATTTGCTGGATGATGGACCTAAGGCTCAGAGACATTAAATTTATCATTCTAGATCAACAGCCACTAAGTGACAGAGAAGGCATTGAGATGTAAGTCTTTCTCCAAAACCCCAAATCTTAACAAATTTCCTGTGCAATTTCAGAGGTAAAATAATGAAAAGAGCACTGAATTGGAATTAAAGTACCTACATTTTAGATCCAGCTCTTCTATTGCATTAGTAGGAGGCTCTGGACAAGTTGTGCCTTTCTCTGGGCCTAAGTTTTGTCCTTATATCAAATAAGAGAATTGGTCTTAATTGCTACTCTTTCCATTCAGAATGAAATTGAATGATTACGTGATTATTTTATGTCAAAATATGCATGAGGGTCACTATCCGGTATCACTCCTGTACCTTTTCAAATTCTCAATTATCCTAAGATATATCTCAGTCCCCAGAGCTCAGTGTAAATAGGGAAAGAAATTTAGATAAATGCTACTTTCAGTTACTGGGATAAAACACTAAAAACTTGAATACAGAGCACCCACTTTTGAGAAACAAGCTAATGCCAATCTTTGATAGAAATTGTGTTGATTTCCTCAGGCCTCAATTTTCACATCCATGCACTGGCCATCCGAATGCCAGTGCTAAAGCCCCTTTTTGCATGTTCTGCAAGTGAGATACACAGTATAAGATCACAGGAGTTCAGAACTACCTTGTGCCAAGCTGCCGTGCAAATCGTGAACTGTATCCAAGACATCCTTCCATGCTGAATTTCCTATCAATTCAATCAGGGCATAGCAACGGGAAATGGACTGTGAGTGGACTGTCATGGTGGAGTTCACTTGGCCTTTTGCAGGATCCCACTAATTCATGTCCTGAAGCCCCCAGGGTTGTTTCCCATTCTTGGCCAAATGATGCAATATTGTGTCATAGAAAAGCTTTTGCTGGTGTCCTAGGTCTACCTCATTTTGTACCTTTCTCTTTTTCTCAGTACCCTACTTCCTCGATGAACACACCTCAGTAATATGTCCATGACCCTTTCTACAGATTGTTGGAATATGAAAAGTAAAGCTCATTCCTTGGACCATTTGACAAAATTTCTTAAACTTTTTTTTTCCTCTCTTTTCTCATTGTTATGTGTTTCCAACATGGTTGATTGATACCCAGTTCTTCTTCTTTAATAAGAGGTTATAATATAAAGACTGGAAATGCCAGATAGTATTCTTGTTTCCTCAGGATTCCTTGGATTTAGGACATAAACATGTGGTCTAATCCATGCAATGAGACCCAAGGGAAAGTATACAGTGGGGCACGGTGGGAGCATCTCTGGCAACAAGATACACAAGGAGATTGTTCACTTTTCTTCCTTCAGAGATGGTTAGGCAAGTACGTAGTACATGGAGTAGTGACAGCACTTCACGATCATGAGGGCATAAGCCTGAAGATTAAGGCCAACATGCTGAAGAGTGGAAAGAGAAGCACCCAGCTCACAGATGACATCACTATATTTCCTAAGTAACCAATTTTGGAACTGTAGATCTTTTTGTTGAGATGATGGAAGCACCAATCTTAAGGTGCTTTTTGTTCATTCATTAATTTACTCAACTAACATGGCTTCAGGCCTCTCAACGTATCATGATATGAGATAATCCTCTTTGATTACAAAATAAAATGACTAAATCTCCAAGCTGAAAGTAAGACTCCTTTGTATTGCATCTCATGTAAGTGATAAAGAAATACACTTCAGCACAATCAATTCCTTCATTCTGATCATGCTATGCTAAATATAAAAAGTTTTGTAGCCCCATGGTGTAATTATATATTGTATTCCATTTATAGTAAATTTTTTTTAGTTTTAAAATATTAAGGGTGTACAAATGTTTTAGGTTACATGGATCACTTTTGTAATGCTTGAGTCCTGGCTGTAAGTGTGCCCATCACCCAGATAGTGTTCCTTATACTCATTAGGTAGCTTTTTGCCCCCCATCCTCTCCCCTCCCCCTGGTTGATTTCCACTGAGTTTTACTTTCCTCTGTGCACATGTGTGCTCATCGGTTATTCCCAATTTAATAGCGAGTGCATGTGGTGTTTGTTTTTCCATTCTTGTGATAATTCACTTAGGAGAATGGTCTCCAGTTCCACCCAGATTATTGCAAAAGGTATTAATTCATCTTTTTTATGTCTGAGTAGTCCTCCGTGGTATACATATACCACAATTTATTAATCCACTCATGAATTGATGGGCACTTGGGTTGATTCCCCATCTTTGCAATTGTGAAACGTGCTGCAATAAACATTCAAGTGCAGGTGTCTTTTTGATGAAAAGTCTTCTTTTCTTTTGGGTAAATACCTAATAGTGGGATTGTTGGATCAAATGGTAGGTCTGCTTTTAGTTCTTTGAGGAATCTCCACACTTATTTCCATAGAGGTTGTAGTAATTTGCAGTCCCACCAACAGTGTATAAAGAGTTCCTTTCTCTCTGTATCCACGCCAGCATCTATCATTTTTGAACTTTTTAATAAAAGCCATTCTAACTGGGGTAAGGTGATATCTCACTGTGGTTTTAATTTGCATTTCCCTGATGATTAGTGACATTGAGCATTTTTTCATGCATTTATTGGCCATTTGCCTATCTTCTTTTGAAAAGCTTCTGTTCATCTCTTTTGCCCACTTTTTAATGTTTTTTTTTCTTGCTGACTTACTTGAGTTCTTTGTAGATTTTGGTTACTAGCCCTTTGTCAGATGTATAGCTTATGAATATTTTTTCCCATTCTGTAAGTTGCAATCTTAAGACACTTTTAATTGATCATTGTATGAGTTTCAGTTAAAAGCTTTTTGATACATTATACAAATCCAAAATACCTACTTGCAAAATTTTACATCTCCTTTGTCTGACTTAACATGTTTTATTTCATAATCATGGCAGAAGCATCATTTCAGAAAGACACTAGATGGCAATACATGCTTCATAATTAGTGGTGGGGGAAGGGAATTTAGGTTTAAGATTGAACTGTCAAAAGTAAATGAAATGTTCAATGTGAATGTGAAAATATGTCAGAGATTTTATTCTCTAACTCTGTAAAAACTACTCTTTTAATTAAGATAGAAATAAAAACTCTTAAGATAATTGCAAAAATATTTGAACACTGGGAGATACTAGGTAGGAAATTCTAATGTCCCATCCAGGTTTAGGGAACAAAGACTGCCCTATCTCACAAGAATGTGTCCAGACAAAAGCTAGGAACATGCAAACCTCACTGACTCTCTGCTATTTAAATTGGGCAGGGTACTGTGTCTATGGCACAGATGGTAACCCAGATAGACCATGTGTAAGGTAGACATGTCTCAATTTGATAAATACTACATTTTCTTTTGAGTCTAGAGAAAAATAATTTAAGAAATATTAGCCACACATTCAAATTTATAGCCTTAAGCCTTTGCCCAAATATCATCCCTTAGATAATTTAGTTTTGTTCCTAAGTGATGTTCTAAATATTGTAGTTTTTTTCATTCTTGACAGGAATTTACGCGTGACTTTACTTTTGTCCCTTAATATGCCAATCAAATGCTGTCATATAATCTATACATTTTGTAGCCTTGAAAATGAAGTCCAAAGAGTAGAGTTACTTGCTGAATAACACACTCTGCAAATATTGGAGTTTGTCTTATTTTACACGGACAGACATTGTGTAATTTTCAAAGTACAGCACACACAAACATGCACACACATACAAATAGTACAAGAAAGATTGTGGTAGGGCTTATTTTAAGTTGTTTCTTCAAAGATTTGTGATGCAGAGTGTATTTCCCTAATTCATGGTCAAAAATCTACATTTGAGGACTAAAAAGTGTGCACAACATTCCCTAGAACAGAACAGGTACTTGATAAACATTTGATGAAAGATTGATTGAAGGCAATGGCATTGTACTAAGCTTTTATTTGTGGCAATATAAATCATTTATTAACATTGTATAAAAACAATACATGTGTATTTTAAGAAAATATTTAAAATTTGGTTTATAGAGATGCTTCATTCTCATGAGTGCAGAGAGGAAAAAAATCTTGTATTTTCTAATTTCCAGCAAGAATAAAATTATTCCCAGAGACACGTTCAACTTTTGATGCAATTTTCAGAAAAAACTCACCACAAAATTCTTTAAGGAAAGTCATTACTCTCTATTCCTCAAAAAGGAGTAGAGTTCAAGGACATTGTAATGCTTCTCTGTCCTTAATTCCCTTTTTAGAAAATTTATTTTATAAAACTACAGTAGGAAAAAAAAAAAAACCCTGTCCAATGGAACAATGCTTATGTTTTCTAAAATTAGTAGATTTTTAAAGTTTCTGCAGCTCTCTACGTGTTAAATAATCTGAAATTGAATTGTCCAAGGCATGGTGGTTTTATTAATACTGATAAAATAAAAGGGGTGCGTTCTCTGAGAGAAATTCAAAATCAATTTTATGTCAATGGTGACTATTCAGTAGCTTTTATACAATAAATAACATTGGTCATATTTTGGAAAAATAAGCACATAACAAAGCATCTGTGTTAGACTGATTCTTAACTCAGACAACATTTCTGCTCAGTTGAAAAAATAGTGCAAGAAAATATTCAGCTCATTTTTGATAAAATATTAATCTGGTTCCTCTTTATAAAATTGTTAATATTTGTCACAGAAAGTTAATATTTGCAATTTCTCTATTCAGCAGTGTGGTTGAAGAATAAAATTGTCACATTTCAGAAAGCAGTTATTTGCATTCAACTGCTAGCCATGCATATAAAAGATTTATATTTCATTTTGTGACTAAGAATTGGTTTATGTGAAATATGTGAAAAAATTTTTTTAAAAAGCCAACATTTTTTCCTTTTCTTTTATAATTACCAAGTTATCAGTTTTCCTTGCTGGGTGAATCAAAATAAATAAGCTAATGTTTTATTCCTTTTGCATGATCTTTAATAACAACTGTTTCTTGAGTACAAACCATATTTAAGGAGCCATGTGAGCTAGGAATTGGAGAGAGGTGGAAATCCTGTTCTCAAGGGGCTTCTACCTAGTAATGGCAGAGTGTCGCAAGGTTCTGACAACTCCACCTCTGCTCTGGAAAAATGGATCTTATCTTTTGTGCCGGTTTCTGGTCTCTTTTCAGTATCCAGTTAGAAGGATCACAACAAAATTCTTTATTGTGCCCCTTGTTCTTGAGTATTTAGTTTTATAATCCCTCTTAGAAGTTTATATCGGTATCTTGGGCTCTCCCCAACTAATCTGGAACTTGATTTTTACTTCTCAGATCCTTACAGACTTGTATAAAGAAGCTCAGCTTCATTCTTAATCAAATGAAACCTAGATCCACAAGGCCTCTTAATGAGGGAGAATCTTTGCTAAGAGAGGGGTAATGAATTGAACGCTGAAAGCTGACCCATGCACACCCCACACAGGAGATTGTACTAATCCTTGAGGAATCTCTTCCTCATATCTCTGTCACCAGGTGAAAATTCTCCTTCCCTGACCAGCCTTTAAGGTTGGAGTTCAATTTTACTTGACGATGTGGCAGGGTCCTTACACTTTTGAGTTTCTTTTAGAGATGGAACCAGTACAGCATGGATAAGTCAACTCACAAGAAAATAGGGAGAAAAAAAAGGAGGTATATTTTTATGTAGAGTAAACAGAAGGCATTTTTCTTAATTAAAACCAATTAACAGCTCTCTTCTGAAAAAGAAAAAAATCACCTTAATGTCAGAGTACATTAATAACACCTTAAAAGTCATATTTGGTGGGAATCCCTTTGGCTGCAAGGAACAAAAATTATCACTCTTCCTAAAGTGGCTTAAACATTTAAAATATTATTTTTATCAACTAAAAGGGATTCCAGATGTCAGCAGTCCAAAGCTGGCACATCTGCTCAGTGATGCCACCAGAGATCTTTCTCTCGTTCTGCTCTGTCATCCTTTGTTTTTTGGCTTCTTGTCTTCATGGCTGCACCTCACGGTTCCCAGTGGCTATTGTGCATCTAGGCCTCACATATACATTCCAGGAGGAAGAAGGAGTAGGAGGAAGAGGCAGAAACAACAAAAACATATTTATGTGTTATTGGTCAGAACTGTGTCACATCCACCTCTTCCCCTCCTCTACTTAGGGAGGTTGGTAATGTACAACTTTACTTTCTGTAGCTTCTATTTTAGAGGTCATGAACAGAGAAGATGCTTGGGAAATAGGAGGAGATGTGTGAATATTTTCAGCTCATTTTTAACATGTCTCTGATGTAAGTTTGTCCTATGTGATTTTGTGAGTTCCATACCACATGACACTTTCATCCCCTTTAATATCTCACTAGTTTCCTTGCAAAATTTTGGGAAGAATTTTTATTAAAAATCTCAAAACCTCTCAAAGGGGTACTCAATTATCAAACCCTCTACAAACATGTACTTATGAAACTAGACATGTAAAAAACTTCCAAAGACTTTATATTGTCACTGTCCTTGTTTTCTCTCTAAGTGGCTATTTTTATGTCTTCTTCCAAAAGCCAATTCAGTCAGTTTGGTGAAAATCATAACAATGAGCTATTTGCTGTTTTGTGCTTTCTATTTCTCTGATGGACTTTTTGCTGCCTTTGTGTATAGTTGTCATTCAGGCATTTCTAAATTCCTGGTATCATTGTACCTGCTCACCCTGGGTAGCAAAGGATTTATTGAGACTAACCCAAAAGATTGGATCATTTAGGAATGGAACTCTCCCTTGCTCACTAAATTCTCTTCCTGGGATGACTTTCTCTCAACGGTGAAGATGTGGGATATTATAGCTAAACCCTCACTGTGGTACAGTGGCAGGAACAAATCCATCCCTTGATATAACTGAAAGATCCTCTACTCTCCATAATCTACAGATTTATGGCATTCCCAGCCTACTTCCCACTCTGCTTTTTCCTCCTTCCAGTGTCTCTGTGTTCTCTGCTGTGTGGGTAGGGTTTGATTGAGTAGATTATGGTTACAAGCTCTCCCTTCTCTAGAACTTGAATAATAGTGGATATCAGAGGGCACTGGGGAGACAGCAGCTGTGAGATTTCTTTTGCTGGCTTGGCTTTCTGGGGTTTCAGACTTCTCTTGTGTCCAAGATACAGTAGGAAAACACATCCTGGAATTTAGCAACAAGTTTAAGAACCATGGAAAAAAATCTCTCCCCAAAACAAACAAACAAAAATCAATAAGAATCTAGAATATGTGAAGGGTCAAGGAATTTCCTTTGTGTAAATTAAAACAGACAACAGTGGTGAGCAAATGCAGCTTTGGAGAATACTGTTCTTATGAAAGGGCAGAATCTGTTTCTAAGAGTTGGGACAGGAGACAGTTAGCCATAGTGGTGTGTGCATGTATGTGATGGTTAATATTGTGTCAACTTGACCAGGCCACAGGGTTCCGAGATATTTATCTAAACATTATCTCTGGATTTGTCTGAGAGGATGTTTCTGAATGAGATTAGCATTTGGATCTGAGGACTAAGTAAAGCAGATTGCCCTCAACAATGTGACATCTTCTACTCTATTGAGGACCTTGATAGAACAAAAAGGCAGAGGAAGGGAAAATTCACTTTCTCTGCCTGACTGATTGAGCTGAGACATAAGTCTTCCCCTCCCCTCATAGACTGGAATTTATACTATGAGCAACCCTGATTGTCAGGCCTTTGGACTTGGATTTGATCTATACCACTGGCTTTCCTGGGTCTCCAGCTTGTACATGGCAGATTGTGGGGCTTCTCCATCTCCATAATAATAACTCTCTCTCTATATATATATATATACATATATATATATATATATATATGTATACACACACACACACACACACAGATGCCCCATTGGTTCCATTTCTCTGGAGAATTCTAACAACGTTATACCCATAATGACAGAAGAAATGAATCAATTACTCAAGGTGCAGGCAGAGTCAGTTGTTCCTGTCCCACTCACAGACTTGTACATCATTCCGCTCCCTGCCCCAGCCCCACCATACACTGTCCTCACCATCTATAGCTCCAGATCTCTAGGGCCAGGTACTAGGAGGCTCTGGTTTGAGGATGTGGTCTAGAGTCAATAGTTTAAAGCCATTGGTAGTTTACTAAGATATCTCTTTGAACCTTGAAGGCAACTTAGAGAAGCATTATAGATACAGTAGAATGAGGCTGGCCAGGGGCAATAAGGGAGGTAGCCAGAGGTGGTTAGAAAGTGCAAACTTTTGCATTAAAGTCACCAAGTTTCAAATTCTGCCTCCACCATTGCCTGCTGTGAGATCTTGGAAAAGTGACCTAAGCCCTCTAATTCTCATTTTCTTCATCTGATTCTAGAAATAATATAGGGAAGAATAACACATCCTGCAAAATTTTTAGGAGGATCTAATGATTTAAGAAAATGTATACAAGATAAATGTGAGGTAAATGTGTGCATAATCACAAAGTGGTAGCCATTATTATAAAAGACCTAAAGTATGAAACAAGTTCATGATCTGGATGTATTGACTATATAATGGGGTAAGACAGGTGCAATTTTCATTTCTGTGTTTACTTACTCTATATAAAGATGTCTATGCAGTAGGGGGGAGTAGAATCAGTTGCTTGGTGAACGTATACTGGAGACTCATCCTTATTCCTGCTGTGAAAAGTAACAGTGTGAAGACTTTCTACAAACATCATCATTTTTGAAGTGTTTGATTAATTATTCATTAAGTAATATTTTGATGAAGTATGCATCTTATTTCCTTTATCTCACTTTTTACCCATAAATTTAATTTTTGGGTTTAATTATAATTACTTTATAATTACTATATTTTGGCATTAATTATATCACATCAAGCCATTAACAATATTATTCAGCATAAAACTAATGAAGTCATGAACATACATAGCCCACGGCTTACCTGTAATACCCTGTTTCTTCTCTCTCTCTTTTTTCCTTTCTAACACATTTGAAAGGGCTTCTCAATGACTCACATAGTTCTTCTTCAGTTCTATTCTCAGAAGCATACAATACTCACAACTGACTTATAAAGCCTTATTTCCTAAACACAACCTTCTCCTCTAACCTACCAAAATTTGCACCCATCATTCATTAGTCTTTCCAGCAAGCAGGGAAATGAAGCTGTTTGGTGATGTTTCCGAAGACTGGCTCCTTGCCACAAAATGTAACTCTTCATGTCTGTCATTCTAGATAAAAATTTTGCTATTTAAGTATAAATTTTCAAAAAAAACATTGAGAAGGAAGGAATTCTCCCCAATACATTTTATGAAGCCAGCATCACCCTGATACCAAAGCCAGGTAAGGACCCAACAAGAAAAGAAAACTACAGACCAATATCCATTATGAATATAGATGCAAAAATTCTCAATAAAATACTAGCAAATCAAATTCAGCAGCTCATCAAAAAAATAATCCATCATGACCAAGTGGGGTTCATCCCAGAGATGCAGGGATGGTTCAACATACGCAAATCTATAAATGTAATCCATCACATAAACAAAAACAAAAACCATATGATCCTCTCAATAGGTGCAGAAAAAGCATTTGGCAAAATTCAGCACCCATTTATGATAAGAACGCTTAACAAAATAGGCATAGACGGAACTTACCTAAAAATGATAAAAGCCATATATGACAAACCCACAGCCAACATCACACTGAACAGGGAAAATTGAAAGCATTCCCACTTAGAACTGGCACCAGACAAGGATGCCCTCTATCACCACTTCTATTCAACATAGTGCTGGAAGTCCTAGCCAGAGAAATCAGACAAGAAAAGGAAATCAGGGACATCCAAATGGGAACAGAAGAGGTCAAAATATCACTCTTTGCAGATCATATGATCTTATATCTAGAAAACCCCAAAGACTCTGCCATGAGATTACTGGAATTGATAAATAAGTTCAGCAAAGGCTCAGGATACAAAATCAATGTGCACAAATCAATAGCATTCACATACACCAACAACAGTCAAACTGAGAACCAAATCAAAGACTCAATACCTTTCACAATAGCAAGAAAGAAAATAAAATACCTAGGAATATATTTAACTAAGGAGGTGAAGGATCTCTACAGGAAGAACCACGAAACACTGAAGAAGGAAATATCAGAGGATGCAAACAGATGGAAAACTATACTATGCTCATGGATTGGCAGAATCAACATTGTTAAAATGTCTATACTACCCAAAGTGATCTACAGATTCAATGCAATCCCTATCAAAATACCAACACCATTTTTCACAGATGTAGAAAAAATAATTCTACACTTTGTATGGAACCAAAGAAGACCTTGTATAGCCAAAGCAACCTTAAGTAAAAAGAACAAACTGGGAGGCATCAATCTGCCAGACTTCAAGCTATACTATAAGGTTATAGTAGCCAAAACAGCATGGTACTGGCACAAGAACAGGGACATAGACCAATGGAACAGGACTTAGAACCCAGACATAAAACCATCCTCATATAGCCATCTGATTTTTGACAAAGCAGACAAAAACATACACTGGGGAAGAGAATCCCTATTCAATAACTGGTGCTGGGAAAATTGGATAGTCATATGTTGAAGACTGAAACAGGATTCTCACCTCTCACCTCTCACAAAAATCAACTCACAATGGATAACAGACTTAAACATAAGACATGAAACCATAAGAATTCTAGAAGAAAGTGTTGGGAAAACTCTTACAGACATCAGCCTAGGCAAAGAATTTATGAAGAAAACCCCAAAAGCAATCTCAGCAATAACAAAAATAAACAATTGGGACCTGATCAAATTAAGAAGCTTCTGCACAGCCAAAGAAACTATTGCTAGAGTGAATAGACAACCTACAGAATGGGATAAAATTTTTACATGCTATACATCCAACAAAGGACTAATAACTAGAATCTACATAGCACTCAGGAAAATCAGCAAGAAAAAAAATCAAACAACCCCATTAAAAAAATGGGCTAAGGACATGAATAGAAACTTCTCAAAAGAAGATAGACTAATGTCTAAGAAACATATGAAAAAATGCTCAACATCTCTCATCATCAGGGAAATTCAAATCAAAACCACAGTGAGATACCACTTAACTCCAGTTAGAATGGCTTATATCAAAAAGTCCCAAAACAACAAATGTTGCCAGGGATGTGGAGAGATAGGAACACTTATATATTGCTGGTGGGATTGCAAACTTGTACAACCTCTATGGAAAGTAATATGGAGATACCTCAAAGAACTAAAATTAGAACTACCATTTGATCCAGTAATACCACTACTGGGTATTTACCCAAAGGAAAAAAAGACATTCTATAATAAACACATCTGCATTCGAATGTTTATAGCAGCACAATTCATAATTGCAAAGATGTGGAAACAACCCAAGTGCCCATCAATACATGAGTGGATTAAAGAAATGTGATATATGTATACCACGGAGTACTACTCAACCACAAGAAACAACAGTGAACTAACACCTCTTATATTATCCTTGAGGGAACTGGAGCCCATTCTTCTAAGTGAAGTATCTCAAGAATGGAAAAACAAGCACCACCTGTACTCACCATCAAGTTGATACTAATTGATCAACTTATATGTGCACATATGGAAGTAACACATTAATTGATCAACTTTTATGTGCACATATGGAAGTAACATTCATCGGGTGTCGGGCAGGTGTGAAGGGGGAGGAGGGGATGGGTAAATTCACATGTAAGGAGTGCAGAGTGCACTCTCTGGGAGATAGGCACACTTGAAGCTCTGACTCAGGCAAAGGCAATACATGTAACCTAAACATCTGTACTCCTGTAATATTCTGAAATAAATAAATAAATTTAAAAAATATGATCATTTATCCAATATTTTTCTAACAAAAAAAATCTTGTTATTTTCTGGGTCAGACTCCTGTCAGAAGAGCTTTATGTGGAAAGGTCATTGACTTCTATTCAAAGACACTTGATTTCTTGCTCTACTACAATTAACCATTCAGTCCTATATAAAACCCCTTAACAACCTTGGGCCTTAGTTTCTATAGTTATAAAAAGGGAGTTGGACTAGATGCTGTTGAATGTATAGCTCTAAACTTGTAGAACTGTCTCTTGTGAAGTGCAATTACCCCTTAATCACCAATAGGCTCAAACTGTCCCACTGCTAAACTTTATGCAAATAAGGAAAAAAAAAATCCTTCCATACCTCACCTGCTGAAGAAAATGTAATGAATATATGTCTACATAGATTGTGAATTTGGATGTCTCCCCCACATATTTTGAGTATATAACCTGCATAGCATAGATGGTAAACCTAGAACATCATATTTATCAGTTAATATCTAAGCAGGGATTAGCAGCACCACAGAAGAGGCTTCTGAAATGTCATAATGATGGACAAGGGTTTTGCTGAGGCATGAAGCAAGAGGCCAAGTTTGTCCTAGAGCAGATATGACAAGCAGGGTTCATTTGGTGTGTCAACTACAATTGATAATGGCTGAATGCTGTGTTGGGCAGCTTTCTAACCTGGGCAGTAGGACAGACAGAGTCCTATGGATACATAGTGATGTCTGCCATGGGTATCTGCCATCCCTGGTCCAGAGCCAGCTCACTGTCTCACATGCACTTTGAACAAAACCTAAACTCTCTTTCAGCAGAGGAAAATACCCAGCCTTACTCAGTGTAAGACAATAATATATCTCTGGCAGACAGAACATAATGAGTAGTAAGGTAAATCAAAGGTTCTAGTCTCATTTTACTTCCTAATTCATATCTGGGCTTGCATTTAGGCAGTTCTATAAAGTCACAGCTGATAAAGCTCATTGGCTCTACTGGAACAACTGCAGGGGCAGAGAATTTTCTCTACCTCCGTCTTCATACAGCTCCCATTATAGGGAGAATCTTCTTTGGGAAGAAATGTAGCTTTCATTCACTTGTCCCAGTTTTACTTCTTAAAGACACAAAGAATTAGGTCAGGTTTCTGCCCACAGGACAGCCTTCAGATGCTAAAAGCCACCAGATTCCCTACTGGGCTGCAGCCCATGTGGTTCATGTCTCCTATGTCATAGCCAGATCTTCTGCTCTCTTTGTTCCGAGGTGTTTATATAAATCTCAGTCACTCTTAATGTGTGGCCTTGAATCATTGATCTGGGTGTGATCTGAACAGCACCAAGGTAGAAGACATGAAATACTACTAGAAATTCTTAAGATAGCATCAACACTTTGAAGAACACACCACACTGAAAACACATATCTGAAATTATTGTCAACTCAAACCTCTGTCATTCAGAAATAGTCACTGATTTTAAGATCTGTGGCTTTCTCTGAAAACTTATTTTAAAAGCACCAAATATCACCTCACAGACTCCTACAGTTTCATCGAGGGCTTTCTTGTACTAGCTTTGCCTAAAATGTCTCTCCTTTTGTCTTATCTTGGTATGATCAAGGACTCCAATCAAGCACCATTGTGGGGGGTTAGATAACACATTAAATCATTTATGAGACAATTTTTATCAAAACCTTGTGTTCTTCACTTTGTATTTCTTTTCAAATAAGCCACAGAAGTTTCCAACCCTAAAACAGAAAAACAGATCATGGAATTTGTGTGTCTTTCATTTTCCCATTCTTAGGTATGTGTGTATATGTTAAAATCAAAATATTTATAACAAAATACAGGTAGTTCTTCTTCACTATTTCTTATTCCATGGTTCCTATTCCCAAAGGTAACCTCTTTTTATTTCTTTTAGTTGTATATTTCAATATTTATTTCTCTATTTCTGAGTACTATATTTGTTTATAATTTTTTAAAAAAGAATTTTCTTGTTTTGGCAAGTTTACATGGTGTTCTTTGATAAACTAAAATAATAGATAAAAGTGATCTATTATTAGATAAATATATAGATAATAATAGATGAATTATCACTATCATGCAGCACCTCATCTCCAGTTAGCTTCTCCTGTTCTCCTAGGAGGCTTATCCTAAATATTTTTTCATCCTTTTCTTATACAACTTTTTGTTTTTCTTTAATTAATATCCATTTTTTGATCAGTTTCAATATTCCTATAATTAGTTTTATTGCCTCTATCAGTTGCCCATTAATCAATTTTTACTCCAAACACTCAAACAAATCTAATATTCTATATTTTGTTTTAAATTTCTGGAGATTCCTCTTTTCAGGAGCCTTAGTTCAGTACTACAGTCTGGACTGGTAGGTTTCTAGGTTGGTTTCAGAGCTGGTGTTTCATAGATTCTGTATCTTCCTCTTTATTAATAGACTTCCTTTATTTTGGTGGGTAATAGTTCTTCAGTAGATTCCTGAGAAATAATGTTTTGGAGCAAATCACCAAGTCATTGTGTTAGAGTAGGAGACGGGGCTGAGACCAGGTACAGAGGCTTGAATGTTGGGTGCAGGTGTTAAAGTCAACAGCCGTCAGGCAGAATTAACCCTCAGGGGCTAATAACCACAGGCAAGAACAGGTTTCCACCAGCTTGTCAGCTATCTCTGTCACCTTTCATCAACTTTGGCTAATTATAATATCATTTAGTTGCAGTTTTAAAATTTCTCTGCCCTTGAAATCGCCATGACAGTTCTGAAACAACCATATAAAATATGAAAATGGGAGGGACCCAATTCTAGGAATTACTACCCAAATTCTTAGTAAAACCAGCCCCTTAGCCTTGAATATTCTTCCCCTCAATTAGTAAGACTTCAAAAGACCAAAAACCACTTGCTGTCTGGGCAGCTGCTCTTTTAGAGCCTGCCTGCTTCCTCTCTCTGAGAGTGTACTTTTACTTTCAATTAAAAAAAAAAAAAAAGGCTGTCGCTTGGTTGGCTTACTTGGTGTGTCCTGAAATTCCTTTCTCCTGAGGATCACCAAGAACCTGGAAGAACCTCCATTCGGAGGCCACTAACAACTGTATGTAAGAAATATCTATTTTCACACTTGCCTGTGAGATAAGCTGAATATATAATTCTAAGCTAAAAATTTTTTCTTTCAAATGAGTATTTAATACAACTGCAATTTCTTACATTGAGAGATGTAGTCTAATTACCCTCTCCTTGAATCTGGGCTGGGCTTAGCAGCTCACCTGACCAGTAGAATGTGGCAAAAATATTCTGGAAATTCTGAAGCTAGGTCATTAAAAATCCTTGTACCTTTCACCTACTCCTCTTAAAAAACTTGCTCTAGGGAAGCAGTACACTGACATGACCATGTCTTAAAGAAGCCCAAAGTAGCCATGTGAACAGGCTTCGTGGAAAGAGAGATGCCTGGGCAGTTGCCAGCTGTTCCAGCCATCCTAACTCAGACCCTAGGCATTGAGTGAAGAAGTCATCTTAAACATTTCCAGCCCAGTGGATGTGACTAAAGAAAGAAAAAAAAAAAGCCCATCCAACAACAAAAGCTGAGGTCCTAAATTTATGACCCCAGTCAACCTATCTCAGCTAGTTGTTTGAGCTCCCTGGCTGAGGCCTGAGTCATCTTGGAAAGGGAACAGCCCTCAACACTGTGCCCTGACATAAATTTGTTGGCTTAATCAAATGGCTGTTGCTTTAAGCCACCAAGTTTTAGGGTGGTTTGTTACTTGGCAATTGATTGAAAGCCCATCTCTTTAGACTTCTGCCATTTAATGCTGTGATAAGAAGGTTGGTATCATTCTGAGTTTCTACCTTTTGAACTCTCCAAAAGCTTCTAGGATTTCTCATGACAGTCAGACCTCCATATCCATGGGTTTCACCTCTGTGGATTCAACCAACAGCAGATCAGAAAAAAAAAAAAAAAACTAAAAAATAACAATACAACAATAAAAAGCACAGTATAACCACCACCATATTTACGTAGCATTTACATTGTATTGAGTATTATAAGTCAACTAGAGATGATTTAAAGTATAAGGGAGGATGTGCATAGGTTATATGCAAATACTGTGCCATTTTATGTGAGAAACTGGAACATTTGAGGATTTTGGTATGGGAAGGGAGTCCTGGGACCAATCCGCCATGGGATGACTGTATTCTGGGATTGTGAAATTGCAGAAAGATATACCCTGTTTTCTCATCTTACTCATTGTGCTAAGCACTCTGTAACTGTTTTAAAAGGAAAACAGTTGGTCAGTTCAGGGCAATTCTCCGAATATCTTTTCTTTTGTTCATTACCATTTCAAATTAGAAATTCACATAAATTTTTTTCATTCCATGTCTGTTAGAAAAAGAAAATTATTCAAACCCATTCTTCCTTGTTTAATCTTTTGCAGATGCTGTTTGAAATGATCATAATGGTAGCCAAATAGCCATCACCCTATGTCAAACTCATTGTCATCTTCCTGTCTTGACTCTGTTCTTTCCCATTTTTCTCTTCCCTTGATCAAAATCCTATTAGTCAACAAGGCCCAGCTCAAATCTTATGACCTTAGGAAGACTTCCTAATATTCTGTCTCTGTTCTTGTCTGTCTCTTCTTTTTCTGAATTCCTAAAGTTAATATTTTATATTTATCACTATTATATGCATGGAAGTAAGCAGTTTCAGTAAGTCAGCATTGCTGCCCAGTAGAAATACAATGTAAGCCAAGTATTCATTAAAATTTTCTAGTAGTAACAATATAAAAGAAACAGGTGAAATTAATTTTCATTGCATATTTTATTTAGCCTAATATATCTAAAAGTTAAAATATTATTTTCACCAGTGATCAATATAAAACTATTAATGGGACATTTTACATTATTTCATGATATGAAGTCTTCAAAAGACATTACGTATTTTAGACTTATGGAACATCTCATAATGTGCTCTCCACAGTTGTGTGATAAGTTTTGTCATGTTCTGATGTCTAAATTTTGCTGCTCCTGCTCTTTCTTGCTGATTATTGGCAGCTCAGGAACTGCAAGCTCTTTAGTACATAACAACATACATTTCTTCAGACTGGTTAGTTTTCTTTCCAATTACATTATGAATTCCTTTGTTCTCCTGTATCCCCTTGGTACCTAGCATGATGCTGAGAATATTTTGGACATTGAAAAACCCTTGATTTCCCCTCTCTCTCCTTTTCTCTGTCTTTCTCTGTCTGCCTCTGTCTCATCTCCATCTCTACCTCATTTTCTTGTTACATTTACCTTGTTGTAAGAAAAGTATTTCAAATTACTCCAACAGCATAATATGAAATGATGTTGATTATCTTGGTAATTATAGTAATCAGAATGTTTTAGGACTTTAATGTAGAACTTTAATTTTATAAATAATATAATATTCATCAAGGTATTTTCTGTTGAAATGATCCATGGCCATTTCTTCTCCAGGATAAACAGCACCAGTTACTTAGAACATTTCCTAAGGAACATTTGTAAACATTCCAAATCAAGGAAGTTTCCTTTGTGAATTATTTTTTAAAAACTTATAAAATTATGCTTCTACCTACTCATGATGATTGTGATACAATTAGCTCCAGTGAAAAACTCTTCAATCAATATCAGGGTTCTCATTGAGCGGCATCCCGTGTTATTTTTCCTTCAGCACAATGTGGGTGCCTTCAAACATGTCTAAGAGAGGAGAAGGCATTCAGTTCCATGGGGCTTTTTGTGCCAGACGAGACTTAGTAAGTGATTGCTTTCTAACTTTTAACTACATTTTAACATAAATGTACTATTCAGCATAGTTTTAAAATAATCCCCAACAAGTAACTAAAATGTTCTAATTTTTAAAGTAATGCACATTATAAAAATGCATCCAAAATGTTCTTGGACAGGATCATTAAATGTTCTACTTAATTTTAAACACATTTAATTGCACTTTAATTTTATGGAGTTTCAGAGTAGTTGGGAACATGATGTGATTGTAAATTGTCCAGGTCCTGTTTTCAAGCCCTTTATTAGAAGATTTGTGGAAGTAAATAAAAGGAATTTTAAAAATGCATAAACTTTGATAAGCTACTTGATGGAGAGTTAGAAGATGCAAACTGCTGAAGGCTAAAAAAGGAAGAGGTTGATTTAATCAAATACAAGTAATTGGGGGTGTGGGGTAAAGAAGAGGAGGAAGTACTAATTTGTACTCACCACATGGAAGGATTTTTGCTAAGATAAAATATAAGTTTCCTAAAATTTTATTCTTGGCAAATTACATCTTTCAATTACTCTATTTTGATGGGTAGACACTGCCACTGGGTGGAAGGAAAATTTTTTTGTGGTCATGAAAGAATATAATGAATCTTCAGATTTCTAGACATATATTATCCCAAGAATGAAATTGAGTGATTATCCCCTGTCTTAGTCCATTTGCTATAACAAACTACCATAGATTTTATGGCTTATGAACAACAGAAATTTATTTCTCACAGTTCTGAGGGCTGGAAAGTTCAAGATCAAGTCACCAGCAGATTCAGTGTCTTGCGAGGGCCTGTTTCCTGATTCATAGATGTCATTTTCTTGCTGTGCCCCTGCATGGTGGAGGGAATGGGGGAGTTCTCTGAGGACTCTTTTACAAGGACACTAATACCATTTATAAGGGCTCCACCCTCATGACATAATCACCTCCCAAAGGCCCCACCTCCTAATATTATCACCTTGGGGGCTAGTTTTCAACATATGAGTTCTGGGGGACATAACACTCAGTTTATATTATTCCCCCCAAAGACTATGCTTGGTAAGGATGTAACTAACACTTCAGGAAACACAAATATCTCATTTGGACATTTTTTGGATGAAAATCTGGTCTCTCTCTCATGTGCTTCAATAGGTGTTCATTATATACCACCAGAAAAAGCAACAGGAAAATTAACAGCAGGAAAAGAAATGATAACTAATGGGAATTAACCTAGAATGAGTGTTTAGCCAAGATTAGGTCCAGAGAGAGAACAGATAAACCAAGTGAGATTAATAATGGCATCTAACACTTATACAGCACTTATATGCCAGATGGTATCCTTGGTACTTACCTCCAACCTGTGAGGTGGGTACTGCTCTTTTATTACCCATTTTACAAATAAGAAAACTGATGCATAGAGATGATATGTGACTTGCTCAAAAACACACACCTGGTAAGTTGCAAAATTAAGGTTTGAAACCAGGCAGTTCAATGGCAGGGTTTGAGCTATTAATATTTACCTTCTGGTTTGGGATTGGTTATGTGATGGGTTGGAAGTACGTTTTCACTATTGTTCTAAAAGTTAGTCAATAGTTTAAATTTAATTCAAAATTATCTGTGTATATCACATTCATTAGCTTGCATTCTCATGCAGATTTTCAGTTTTTGCATATATAATGAAGAGGAGGAAGAGTTGAATTAACTCCTACTTGTCATGAAGACTTCAGCATACATGCCAGTTGTCTGGAATAGTGTTTCTCAAACCTCCTTAGCAATAGGACCCTTACTAAAAAGGCATATTTGGGGGCCTTTACTTCAGAAGTTCTGATTTAAAGTCTAGGTTAGATCTTTGTGATTTGTGTTTTTAATGAGCATTCCAAGGGATTCAGATACATTTTGGAAAAAATCTGCTATTGGGTATTCTCTCTGGCACCAAGACTCCTAAGGTGGTCCATGTACTGCCATCAAAGACCCTCACACTTAACCCATTAGAACACTTTCTACCTTCTATGGTCATTGCTCATTTACTCATCTTTGGGTCCCTTTAGACTCTGAAGTCTTTGAGGACAAGGATTAAATCACTCCACTGATGTATTTCTAATATCTTGCACTGACCTTTGACACAGTAGCTGCTTAATAGCTGTGTGTGAAAGGAATAATCTGTAAGGTGTGTAGGATGATCGAGTGAACAAATGATTATGAGATGGTCTTATAATGTGCAAAGTAATGAATCATTTTTAGGTGACTGGATTTAGTATGCCCAATTGTCTCACTTTGTTGAATATGTATAGATAAAACAATGTTTGTTTTAGTGATCTATTCTGCATAACGATCTATCTTAACACTTAGTGAATTATGTTTCTTTTTACTTCTCTCTCTGCTGATATTGCTCAATTTAACGTTTTCTTTCAAATTCAGTTCCCTAAATTTTATTCATCTTAGAGTTTCTCAGAACATGCTCATGCACTAAACTATGGTTATACTGTTTTTTTTGTATTATACTTACTACAAGTGGATACACTTTTTAGCAATTTCACTGGAAGAGTCAAGGTTCTAAAATGTGGTATTTGCTTATCATCCTTCTTCCTGGACAGGAGACAAAGCCTTGGACTTTTGCATAAATGCCTTCTGCCCTAGTGCAGACCTTGCTCAATGACAAGTTCAAATCACTCAATTTAACAACTTTTTAATGGTGTGCTAGCATGAAGTCAAATACCAGAGAAGAGCAATTTAGTATGCAGAGTCCTTTTCTATTTTTATAGCATTATCTCACACATTATCCCATTTTATTCTTGAAACAACCATTTGAATTAGGCGTAATACTTGATATTGTTCTTATTTTTTCAAAAACACTAAGCCTCAGAAGTAGAGGTTAAATTCCTGCCTAGTGATTCAGTTGGGACTGGAACCCATTTCATAAAATTTGAGAGATAAGGCAATTCAGGCTCTCTCTCAAAGAATTCATTCACTTAAATCAACAAACATTTACTGAGCCAATCCCCAGTGATGAGTAGGGTTAGGAACTGGGGATTCAAAGATGAATAAGAAATTCTACTTGCCCTCAAGTAACTCATAGATTATGACGGGAAATAGTCTTATAAACAAGTACATTAAAATCAACATGGTAAGTGATATAACAAAGGTACGAACTAAGTGCAGATTGTAGAGAAAGGAGCAAAACTTGCCCAGGGCCAGCAGAAAGAGCTTTTTTTGTTCTTTTTCAGTTATGAGCATAAGAAAGATAATGCTGATATGGGTGCCTGTGGGGTGGAGGTTGGTGGGTGGAGAGTAAGGAGTGTGTGAGTTGAAATACTATACTTCCAGGAAACGGTACAGCCTTGCAAAGGCACAGGATTATAAAATGCCCAGCTTGATTAGGCAAATGAGATTTTCAGTGCTACCGGACCAGGGCCAAACAGGACAGGAGGATGTTGGTAAGTGCAAATATTTTGGTGTTCCTTTCAACCAATATGAATTTTATTTTTTTATTTAAAGGGATTCACTGATAATCTTTTAAGAGAATGGCTGAGGAAGAGGGCTGTTGTGAAACTGCTTGTTCTCTTAGCAGTTTGCTCCAACCTTAAATATGCATTCCTGTCTCAGCACAACAAAAACTTTATAAGAAAGTTTAGCCACCATGTTCTATAAGTCAGCTTGCCTTTTGGAAGCCTTACCCCCTATTCCAAATGGCTTAGCAAAACACTCTTTTGAACTACATGTAGCACTCCTTTTCTTACGTTTGAAATATATATATTTTTGCCTCTTATAGGTTGGTATACCAGCAAGCTGTTCACCTGGTTCATCAAGGAATCCTCCCAGGAATACCTGAAGAGGTGGGAATAGGGAACAATGGGTTAAAATGTCTGGATTTAATTATTCAGGCACAGGGAAACTAAGACAACTTTTGTTCAAGGGACTGTCAGAATAAGTTTTTAATTTTGAAGCTATTTCTGGAAGGGATGTCACCTCTACTAGTTAGACATATTAGAACAAAGAGTTGCTAGAATTAGGGGAACTAGAGAGAAGCCTATTAGGGGAACGTAAGAGGCCAGGGCCTGGTTGGGTATTGCCACAGCATCTCGGGATGGAGCACCTGAATTCAGAGATATTTTGAGGTACAACCAACTGCATTTAATGATTAATCTATGGTGGGGAATAAAGGAGGAGGAGGGGGTTGAGGGCCCCCTCCAAGGTTTCTAACTATGGAGACTGGTCAGCCTGTGATACATAATCAACACTGGGACAAAAAGAAAATAGTAAATTGATTTAGATATGTGTTTGGGAAGTGAATATATTGAGCTTGAGGGGCACCTAAATTACAGAGATGAATGTGTCTTGTATGTTAGATTTGGTTCCAGGTTAGAGGTTGGCAGCATTCTGAAATGAAGTCACTTATGGAATTCCCCACTAAAAGTTATCAGTATGATTCAAAATGGGGAAAATGCTTGTGTTTGATGATTAAAAATATCTGCTTATTATTTTTAAAGCTGTTCTGTGTACATAGTGAAATGATGCTTGACTAAGTGAAAGAGCTCCACTTCTCTGACTAGTCTTTCAGGAAGAAATTCATTACAAATGATCCAAAGTGAAATATATAAAGCTGCCTACAAAAGAGAAAGTTAATGAGTCTTCAGTTAATGAGAGGATACTTGGTTCAGGCTGGGATAATAGCAGGTTGTTGCCGTATGTACAGCTGAAGAAGGTTCACACTGTCTGGGCAGGAGTTGGCAAACTACAGCCCATGAGCTAAGAATCACTTTTACTTTTATAAGGGGTTGAAAAAAATAAAAAAAAATATGCAGAACATATGAGGCCTGAAAAATCTGAAATATTTACTATCTGGCTCTGTAAAAAAATTTGCTGACTCTTGGTGTAGCAACTTGGTCTGTTGATTTAACTGAGGAATGGGTGGATGGATGGATGACTGAGTTTTTGTCTTATGATTATGCTCTCTTCCTCAAGTGATTCCTCATATTTGGTATTGGTATTTGGTTGCCTTGTTTTGGCTTGAACAATCTCAGTGGTAGGAATTTTTCAAGGCCCCATTAATTTTGACCTCTATTTCTCTCTCTGTCTTTCAATAAATAGTTATCTCTATCTACCCATCTATATATCTATTTTTTTCCTTAGAGTAAGGTAAAATTCACTTTCCTATGGCTGCCACCCATTGGTCCTTCCTCTGCATCCTAGTAAAATACAGACCAAGGCCATATGATTGACAACTCTATGCCCATTTATCAGCTGCTAAATAAATTCTCTCTAAATTTTTTGCTCTAGACAAATTCATTCAACTTTTTTAAAAAGTCATTTTAATTTATTTTACTATCATTATTACTTTTTTGCCTGGGACAGAGTTTCTAAAGCCCTTCCTCAGTTGAATTTTTTCCTGTAGACTATTCTAATCTGTCTGTGTACCCTCTTCCTTAAAATATGGTGACTAGTCCCATGCTTAGTGCTCCTGATATGGTCTGTACTTTCTAGAGCATGTTCTGACGGAAGGTCCTGGAAGGAGAGTGTGATGCAGTCAGTATGAGACCAGGCTTTGGAATCAGGGTTTCCTGCAGACCGAAGTTAGAATCCTGGCTGCACACTTCCCAATTTTTTATCTATAAATGGGGGAGAACGTGCCTATCTCAAAGGTTGGTTATGAAGAGAAATGTGATATTTATGAACAGGGTCTTACACAGAGAAGTTATTTGAGTTATAGCACACACTAGGTGATGAAGGTGGTGGTGAAGTTGAAGTTGAAAATGACTAAATGTTTTGTTGGTTAGACTATCATCTTTAATAAGCTTAGACCAATGGAGATGTCAAGCCTTTTCTTCAAATTGCTCTCAAAATTTGAGTACCTATAATGTAGATTTGTATTGCAGTTCCTTATTTTTACTTAAAATTTAGAATTTTTCTGTTTATAGCTTCTAAATCTTTTTGTTTTTGAGATTTAATATTAGCTCACCTTCTAATCTGTTGGTTGTTGGAACAGGGTACAACTTATTAATTTTGACCCTAGGTTCTTCCCTGAGACTATGACCAAGTATTGTGACCAGCAGTGGTATGGCTCATTTCAATGGTACATGATCACAGGACACTGTTAAGTGGATCATAATTCCTGCAGCTTTAGTAAGGCCAGGTAATTTCCTGGTGTCTAATGATATCCATAGTCATTCACTAAAAGACAGCTAAAGAGAGTATTCAAATGTCCTTGTTTCAGTAACAAACACTGGAGGACCAGAAACTAATTTTCTCTCCCATGGTATATTATTGTGTTATTTTCTGGTTACTCTAACCTTAGAATTTTGAGGTATTGTTAACGCTAGGGGCAGATTTTCTGGATTTGTCAAGTTGGCTTTTGTTCCAAATAGGTCACAACTAAGATCTCCAGAAAACTGGGAAAACTCTCTAACCTCAGCCATAGGATATTTAGGACTCGTAAAGAACATTACATCTTATTTATTTTCCCAATTTTTCAGCCTCTTTAAGCAGCTAATTTAAAAAATTACTCTAGGGAAGATTCACCAATATATAAAGTATACCAAAGCTAACTTTGCTGTGTCTAGATTTAAATTTTTATTTTAGGCCCTACATTTACTAAATATGTGAAATTCAAAAGTCACTAAATTTTTCTGATCATTGTATTTTAAAATCTTAAAATGAGAATGATAATGCCTGGCTTGCCTACTTCATAAAATAAAGAATTTATATAAAAGTACTTTATTTTATAAAATATCATATAACACACATATGTTTATTTTACTACATCAAAAGATAAAACGTTTACATAATAAACTTGTGAGCCTTGGAGAGATGATTTCCGGGCAGAATGTTTCACATTCCAGTTGGCTTCGTTTTGCTGCCTGTGAAAAGTTAGGAGGAGAGAGCAGTGAACTAAAGAAGAAACTCTGGTTTGCAAGCAACATTTAGAGGCTGTACAAGAGGAAGGGCTTGTGTGGTTGGAAAACTGTTTATCTTTAGTCTTCTCAGACAGTAAAAGATTTTTCAAGTGAAGTGAGGCTTGGGCCAAAGAGCAAATCAAGGGTATAGGTATAAAGCCCCTTGTACCAATCTTTGAAAAGTTTAAGTTGATCTCCTAGTAGACCCTCTCATTTAGACAGAGAGGCTTCTAAGTATCGTAAGGGCATTATCCCGCAGCAGTCTGGCACAAACGAAGTAGAGAGAGTCCTGTTACTCAGGCTTCCCAGCTCCCTCCTCCTCATTTAGTTCTCACAGCATTTTTTTTTTCTCTCTCTCTATATATATACATACACACACATTTAGATATTATATATATATTATGTATATATATATTTTTTTGTATGTCTTTTTTAATTTTAATTTTTTAATTTTTGCCATACTTTATTTGTTGAAGGAGTTACAACACCAGATTTAAGGAAAGGGAACATAAACTCCTAAAGTCTTGGTAGATGGAGTGTCAAAGGATTTGTGGCCATTTTTTAAAACTGCCACAATAATATTTATTTTTCAGGATAAACAGAGTCTTTTGAATCGTTTTGAAGTTCAACTTCTAATCAGGGCACATGGAGTAAATACTTCATCTTTCAGAGTTCTGTCCGCTTCCCTTTCTCCACCACAGAAGCTTATTTGGTCAAGGTAAGGATTTTGTGTGCATTATTTATCTCCAAATCCTCATCAGCCTAGAAGAGTGTCTGGCAAACCATTGATGTTTAATAAATATCACTGACTACTTAATGCTTACTATGTCTTTGTGTGAGTTAGAGTGGAGAGGATATATATCTATGTGGCATCTTCTACTTCAGTATCCAATTCCAAATGTATCCTGCAGTTATCTGTTGAGTTGTAACTAATTCTGTCTATCTTTGGGAGTGATGTACAGGAACCCGCTATGGAGGTTGTGGTGCTG
The DNA here is from genome assembly GCA_023783475.1 of Daubentonia madagascariensis. Lineage (NCBI taxonomy): Eukaryota > Metazoa > Chordata > Mammalia > Primates > Daubentoniidae > Daubentonia > Daubentonia madagascariensis. The sequence continues at coordinate 16,486,947 of JAKFHU010002573.1, read as the reverse complement.
GACATTTGTGTCAAAGTCTCTATACACTGAGAACTCTTAGCTCCAACCACAGACCTCTGCTGGTCCACCAGTCTCTTAGCAATTTCTAGATGCCCTGCATGCCATGCTCAGGCTGTAGAGAGTGAGCAGTGCTGCCCCACACTCTCTTTTTGGCCTCCTCCTGCTGCTGCACCTAAACACTTGCTCCCACACCATCTATTGACAAAAAGCTGAAGAATGAACTCTAGCTACTGTAGCCCACTCCCATGTTATGTCTGGGAAAACGGAGTTTCAATATTTCTGAAGCTACCTGAGTTGAATTTGCTTTGGTGAGAAGGAGGAGTGTGTGTGTGTGAATGAGGACCACGCCTTTGTTCTACCCCTTTCCTTCTCCATGGGGCCAGAAGGGGCAGGCTTCTCTTTTACTTCCCCTTCCTGGATGGCCAAGGCTTCTATGTCATATCCTCCTTTCCAACACAAGCTCAGCTGCAAGTACAAAGGCACTTTATACTTTATACTTTATATATGACGTACATGAAGAAAAATTGCCTTGTCATTAAGAGGACACAAATTAGAAAGCATTTCAAAAATATTTTAACAATTATTCTCCATTATATTCAGGCCCACGGCAAAATGACTTAAGCTAAAGCAAGTGTCATTATAGACTAGCTTCTTTCTGCCAAACCACATTTTCACAACTCCAGCAGTGTAAGGGAGCTTGGAAAGTTTATACCAGGAAGGCACTGTCCTTGTTGCTGTCTTTAAGGAGTAAATCCTTGAGCCTCACTTTTCTCATCAATAAAATTAGGATATGCTACCAGTCTTCTGATTGGCAGCTATTACAAGTTTAACATGATTGCTAAATGAATGCTTGGATGATCTGCATGGAAACCCATGCAAAAACCCAGTTTCCCATCCCATTATTTCTAAAGGTTCCTAATACTAAGGGTCTCTGAATGACCTATTTGTATGCCTAATCTCATCTTGATCTCTGCTTCCAAGAGGACCTTTATTTAAGTTCAGCGGAAAGAGATGTTCTATTTCCCAAGAGTTGCAATTAAAGGTCTACATTTGTGTTTCAGTGATTCCGGTTGTTCTGGCCTGGCTTATATGACTAACTCTAAATCAGTCACTATGTCCAGGAGTATGTGCCATTCTCATTGGCCATTCCTGAGGGACATTGTTATGCCTGATAATCAGGTGAGATCAGTCGCTTTCCACCTCAACAGCATGTTAACAAAATAGTGGAGAGGTACTTCACGAAGGAAAATGAGGGGCTGTAGCTAGATTGGGAAATGAATCGAGGGCAGACAAAAATACCAAGTGTCCACTCCGTCTTCAACTTACCTTCTCGCCTTTTTCACAGACTGACAGCTTGTGAGTTGTATTCTTCCTCTACCATGCTCTCAGACCCTAGATAACACACACAGTCCTACTGTTTGGTTTCTCACTTCATTTCCTACCTCCCTTTTCTGGGTAAACACATATCCCTTCATAAACACTCCATTGGTTTTGATGTTTGTCTCAGTGCTGTGGTGTATTTGAAGGGTTTCTCTAAGGTCTGCTGACATTTCCTGATTGCTTACCACGCCTATTCTGTTTTCCTCCCGGGCCGTCATTCTTGGAAAGGCATCCACTTCATCAATATCCTTTACCACTGTTTGGGTTTGTGGGTGTGCATTCAAGCAGGAAAGGAGGCCTACGGAGGTGAGCAGAATCTCACTGATATGCTTTGTCAAATACTGGAGAAATTCATAGCTTACAGAGGAGCAGGCTTAGACAGTCAATGTGCTCCTTTCATCATGGGGCTAATAGGACAGAGCTGTTAGAGTGATGGAGCAGATGCTCAGGTGAGAGGGAAGGGACAAGTTGTTGCATATGTGTACATTAGACACATATCTTATCTGTTCAGCAGAACATAAAGCCTAGAATATTTTTATCTGAGGCTATGTAACTACTGCCACCACTCTAGCTTGAGTCTTGGGAAAAGTCATCATTCAGTGTCCCTGCCACAGCTTGCCAGCTGTTCATTTCAAATACTTTCAGATATCCTTGACTGGTCCAGGCATTTCTGCCCAGACATATTATAGGACTGACAAAATTCTGTCTCAAAGATGCTATTATAGATGAAGTTGTCCATGGCTGGTGCACACTTATGAGAGTGCGGTGGTGAATTTAAATTCCTGCCTAGCCCAAGGCTGCAGCCCAGATCCTCAGCAGTCACTCTGTAGCTGTGGTCGCTCCATCACAGTGTGCATTGCAGATGAAAGCACATGTGATGCAGTGCAAAAGGATCACCACTTTCCCCTTTAACTTACGTCCCATGAAGTATTTGTCTTGTTTTATAAATAACCAAGGAAAAACATATGCTCTGCAGGCCTTTGGCTAATGTGTTCAGCTTCATGATCCTCATTCTTTGGACAAGGCAGAAAATACACCAGATTGTTTATTGTCTATTCATGCCTTGGTAATTTTTTCACCCTATTTCTATCAGAACTGACTCCACTTGTGTTAACTCTATTAAATCCATCTCTTAGGGAGTTTGTCACAGTGTTTGGGGAGTAATGTGGGCAGTTGTATAGTTTTCAATGAGTTACATTTTAAAGAGTGCTGGACCAGGAGTCTACAGTCATAGACGCTGCTTATTAGGTTGTGATTCTCAGTTTCCACACCTACAAAATGAAGATGCTTGACTTTACTTCCTTTTATTCTTAACGTTGGTTGATTTTAGAATTTAGTGCTTCTATGACTTGCCGTGAATGTTTTTGTTGGATTTCAGGTAACTTTTAAAGTATTGTCTTAAATATTTTAAGATCTTAAAGAGCATCTCTAAGTTTCCATGCCTCCAAGAAAGTTTTCTTAAGGGGATGGATCCTACTGTAGGTGCAAAATCTGGCATCATCATCATTATTCACATCATCACTATCAACATTAACATCATCACCAACATTTATTCAGTGCATTTTATGTGCCAGCCAAGATGCTAAAGACATTATATATTTTCCCATGTAATCTGACAATAGGAAGTACTGGCATTATCTCAGTTTCACAGATGAAAAATGTTAAATTGAAAGGGAGTTCACCCAAGATTCAGAACTAGAAAATGATGGAACCTACTTCTCAAAACCAGTTTGGTCTGACTCCAAAGTGTGTATCTTTTACCACTATTCTGTATTCACTCCTGTATGGACACAATAAATAAGATAAATTACTGGACCCTTTATGAGGTGCACTATTAAGCAGTAGAGCAATGACATGTTTTTTCATTTTATGTATCGCTCCCCTACTTCCATATATACCCACAGTGTATATTCATAGCCATTCTTAAATTTGACCTCCATCCAATAAAAATAGGTCCAAGATTTGTTCATTATAAGGTTACCAAAATCAAGGTTTTAAACTTCAAAATGTTTCCCCTGGATACTCTGTGTATATGTTTTTTGTTTTTGTTTTTGTTTTTGTTTTACTTTTATTAAGAAGTGTTGTTGCTCTATTCTTCATTTCTATGTTAGATTTTTTTTTCAATTATTCTTATGTGTTTCTAGGATTGAATATTCCAATGACATTACATTTTAGAAATATTTGCTCATAGTAATAGGCAAATAAAAGGTCCAAGATATAGAGGCACCTCTGTGCTAATGTTCTTAATTAGAAAAGTATATTTGGAGCAAAGAATTTTTGCTCTTTTTTTCTTCTACCAAACTTTTGACAATTGAAACAGTTATTTTTATTTCTGAGTTTCATGTCTTTACCAGTTAATGCAGTGTGTTATTTCTCCACGGCACCACTCATAGAAAAAAAGGCAAATTCTCCTAGAGTTGCACAGGAAGCACAGACTCTTCTCCACCTCCTTTTCCCCTCCAACTTGCCCTTCAAGCTAACTTTCATGGATTTCCAGTGGTCAGAAGCAGAAGGGAAACTGCTGGGAAGAATTTGCATGTGTTCTGCTATTTGCATATGTTTATTCAATGTGCTTCCAAACATTTCCCTGGGACCTTGAGTTGTACTTTTAAATATTAAAATCTTTACATTTCTATTCAGTTTGAGGAAGGAAATTTTGCCAGTGAATATTTGTGGTGGCAGTCATTTTACCATGTTGTCATAAGGAAAATGGCAAAAAAAGAAGAACCTGAGTGTAGGATTGGTTAGTCATATACCCATATTAAGTGTCTGTTGGCCTGTTGTATTCTATGTTTGGCATTATAAGCCCATAGCGGTGAGAACCAAAACAACAACAATGACATAAAAAATTTGGGCTCCGTATCTATGGGCATCTTTATGGAAAAAAAAAAAGTACGGGTTGAGGATTCCTAATCTGAAAATTTGAAATCTGAAATGCTCCAAAATTCAAAACTTCTTGAGTGTGGACATGACACCACAAATGGAAAATTCCACCATTGGAAAATTCCACACTTTGTTTCATGCACAAAATCGTTAAAAATGTTGTATAAAATTACCTCAGGCTATGTATATAAAGCATATATGATACATAAATACATTTTATGTTTATACTTGGGTCCCATCCCCAAGATATCTCATTAGGTATATGCAAATATTCCAAAATCCAAAATGATCTGAAATCCAAAACACTCTGCCCCTGAGCATTTCGAGTAAGGGAGGATAAGGGACACTCAACATATGTGTGTTTGTGTGTGTGTGTGTGTATTTTTTTTTTTACTTGACTTTAAATTTTCTCATACTAGTCCTATGAGGTTGGGTTAATTATCCTCATACTACAAATGACTATTCAAAACAATAGGTACAATGCATGCAGTCCTCGCACATCCAATCCTAGTATTTAGTAGGCATGGCCTGTGGAAGGTGAGTGGAGGATGGCGACAGCAGTAGATTAGACGTCTTTTCTTCAGGTATTTACCCTACAGCAGTTGTGAAATCAAGAAGAGACATGTGAAAAGTCAATAACACATGGAAGCCTATTATTATTCATAAACCCAGATCATTTACAATGAAATAGCAGGGTAAAAGAATATAAATGAAAAGAGGAATTGTAGGATTAGACAAGGACAGTAGCTGAAGAAGACATTAAGGTGAGAAAACAACCCACATTGGGAATTATCCAATTACACTTGGTCCTTGATCAACACGAGTTAGAACTACATGGGTCCACTTACATGTGGATTATTTTCAATAGTAGTTATACCAAGTGTGCCTGCTTCTCCTGCCTTCCCTTCCATCTCCTCCACCTCTTCCTTCTCTGCCACCCCTGAGACAGCAGGACCAACCCCTCCCCCTCTTCCTCCTCATCAGCCTACTCAACATGAAGACAGACAAGGATGAAGACCTTTATGAAGAATACAGTACATAATACATATAACATATAAAATATGTGTTAACTGACTGTTTATGTTATTGATCAACAGGCTATTAGTAGTTAACTTTTTGGGGAGTCAAAAGTTATATGTGGATTTTTGACTGTGTGGTGGATCAATGCCCCTAACCCCCACATAGTTCAAGTATCAACTGTATATCTATGTATCATATTTTGATACTTGAAAGATGGGATTAGAACTAAAAATGTTATCTCTCTCTATATATATATAGAGAGAGAGAGAGGGAGAGAGAGAAAGTCTTTATTTATAATGTGCTTAAGTGTTAAGTGTGTTACAGGCTGTATTTTAAGTATTCCTCCCACACAGCTCCTTGTGGTTCATATTATTGTCCTGATTTTACAGATGGCCAGAATACATGATAGGTATAAAATGTGTATAATCCTTACGTTTCTGATTTACAGTGTACACATTTCACTGTCTAAGCAGGGGCCACAGAGGCAAGTGTTAGAAAGAGGGAGACAGCTAATGATTTTGCTGAACTCCCACATGAAGCCTTACTTGAAGTCATTTTCTCAGTGGATGTGTTTGTTTGCTTGTTTTAGCTTAAGAGCCTCAGGATTCAGTTTAAATTAGATTTTTGTCATTGTAATCAAGATAGTTATGATTTCAGTGTGGAAAAATGAAAGGGACAAAGTTACATTGATGTAAAATTCAGGGTCCCTCCAGCAGAGAGGCTGGGGAAATTATCCAGGAGTAACCAACCTGCTTTTTCTTTTTATTTGGGAAGAAGAATTTCCTTACCAAATCAATGTAACTGAGAGTTGCCTTTTTTTACTTTATGAAGGGGAACTTGCAAATTTCTAACTGAACTAAGCAAAAGATAAAGCAGGAGAAGACTGATATTTATTATTAAACATCTAAAACGAGTGCTGTTCCACCTTGACTGATTTAGAGATATTAAAGTGGTAGAAGCTGGGATTTTTCCATATCCAAACATCGTTTATTTTATTTGCACAAGATGCTTTCAAGAGAGCTACTGCCCTCCTCCTTTCTTATGTCCCGGCCTCTTTATCAATTAGTCAGCCAATTTGTCAGTTGTCTTTCTGGCTCCCTTTTCTCTTCCCTTTTCCATAATTTTTCGTCTCAAGGAGATAAACCTTCAGAGAGAAACTTGTAACTCTGACCTGAGCTAATGACGCAGTGGTGGGTGACTTTGCCAGTTCTCTTCTCAAAGGAATGTGATGCAGGTTTTAAGTATCTCCTGAATGCTACGTTCTCAGTTCCTCAGCCCACACTCAAGGAGGAAGTGGTGAGTTTTCTGCCTTCACATCTTATACAGACGTAGCCTTTTTTTCTTTTTCTCTGGTTGCTGATCATCATACTAATAAAATTTAGGGGCATAGATAGAAGGGAGGTAAATTGGTGTTTTTCATGAGAGCGATCCTTTATCATTCCCAACAGATCTTGAGTTCTGTGTGGGCAGTAATGAAATAAGGGTTTCAGGATTCATAAACACACACACACAAATAAAGTTTCTAGTAAATGTTCTTTATTATGACTGGCGTGGGACTGAGCTCAACATAACCGTGCAGACGTTCTTGTAAGCAGCTGTTTGGAAATCACTTCGGGGATTTCAGGAAGAGAGCGGTGAAGGATGGGAGCAGGTGAAGAGGGTTCCTGTTGGTTCCAAATCTGCCTCTGCGTGTCCTTACAATTATAGAGCAGTTGGAAGGAGCCACTGCAGCCACTAAAGAGTAGCAGGGTGGATCTCAAGAGTGGCTGCGGATGGTGGAATTAGTTAAATCAGTTTGTAGTCTGGAGGGGAATAGAAATGAGGAAATGACTCAATGGTGAGGGCTTTATGGAGGATAAATTGGTATGCATCTCTCCCTAATAACAACCAAGGTTGGAACAAGAATAGGTGCCCTGGCCATGCACCCGGAACAAGCTATACTGAGCATCTGACAGGTAAATGTGAAGGCTTTAGAATGGATGGATGGAAGAGGACAGATACTGAAGCTTCATTCCTCAAGGTCTGGAAAGAGATATTTTCACCCAGAATGAGAAGTTCTGCCATGTCCTCCAGCTTTCTTCTCATCACAGACACCAGGGTTTTGAGTAAGTGTTTATGATGAAGACATATAGAAATATAGGTCATTTGCTCCTCCTGCTTCTCATGCTATTGCACAGAGGGAGAGAAAGAGAAGGAGGCAGAGGAGAAAGTGAAAGAACCAGAGTTAATAAACAAGGGAGAAGAATGGTAAGCATGAATATCCTGGTGGGATTAATGCTTTGAGCAATGCCCAGAAACTTCAGTGTGCGTTGAATCATGAGGGGATCTTGCTAAATTTCAGATTCTTACTTAGTAGTACTGATTTGGGGCTGATGATGTGTTTATGTCAGGCGATGCCAGTGCTGCTAGTCCAAGGACCACACTTGGAATAGAAAAGATAAGAGATGCAGGTGAAATAGAGGTGGGGATGAACATTAGCAAGTTTGGGAAAGAAAAGAAAAGAAATATATGATACAAAGTAGAACCCTGTAGCCTGAGGGCAGCAGTGTAGGAAGCTGGAACTCAGTATTTACCACAAGCTCGTTACATGCTTTCTTCCAGTCAGGGGCATGGCTGAGAAGCTGCAATTTTCCTGCTATTACCTGAGTCTCTGCTGTTGGCATCACCACCTTACCCTCCCCTCCATTCCTGTTTCTTACAACCCCTCTATTCCCAAAAGAATTACAAGGTTGAAGCAAGCAAACAATTGCCACCCCCCAATTATATCTTGGAAGGTAAGACTGGGAATAGAACCACAGCAGCTGAGATGGTTTATGGGAACTGTGAACCCCAGTTTGGGAGAAATAACATGGTGGTAAGAACATAGGCTTTGCCATCTTTGATATGATATCCAGCTTTGGTACCTACAACATTTGTGATGGTAAGTTTCTCATCCTCTATGTGTTTCAGTTTTCTCATAAAATGTCATAATTATATTGTACCTAGGCTTATATGAATATTAAATAATGTATGTACAGTGCTTAGAAGAAGAGTTGTAGTATGGAAAGTACTCATTCTGATCATTACTATTAGTTGAATTAGAAATAATATGAACATCTTAAGGGAGAATTTTAGTGATTTATTTTTCAACAATCTCTATTTTGAATGCTGCTTAAGATCCTGTGTTCGGATCTGGGGTATTCCATTCTCCAACTTCACTTTGAGGATGTTTATAAAATATGTTACTCATTTTGTTCTGGAGGGTTCTTTGGTGGAATAAAACTGGGGAAAATTGAGTTGTTAAGGTGAGATTAAAGTACTGTCCCCACAGCTTGGAAACCTAAAAACAACCATATTCTTCATTGCATATATATTAATGTGAAATCTAAGAGACACTTTTGTCTTTAAGCTTTCTGCACCATAGAAGAGCTCACATGTCCATGCATGTCAGAGTGAGAGCTGACAGCCCTTTGCACTGACTTAGGGAAACTGCTCAAAGAAACATTACAAACATTACAAACATTGTATTGGCATTGAATAGGGTAAATTTACTTTACTGGCCATAAGTATGGTTAAGCAAAGGATTAGAGGATACTTGCCTGTCTAGAAGGAGATGGACAAGACAATTTGTTGCATTGCAAAGAATTCTGGAATGTGCCTAGAAACTATTAAAGCCATATACGATAAACCCACAGCCAATATCATACTGAATGGGGAAAAATTGAAGGCATTCTCCCTCAAAACTGGCACCAGACAAGGGTGCCCACTATCTCCACTTCTTTTCAACATAGTGCTGGAAGTCCTGGCCACAGCAATTAGACAAGACAGAGGAATCAGGGGCGTCCAGATAGGGGCAGAAGAGGTCAAACTTTCACTATTCGCAGACGATATGATATTATACATAGAAAATCCCAAAGATTCAACCAAGAGATTACTGGAATTGATAAATGAATTCAGCAAAGTCTCAGGATACAAAATTAATACACACAAATCCATAGCCTTCATATATGCTAATAACAATCAAGCCGAGAAACAAATTAAAGATACAATACCTTTCGCAATAGCAACAAAGAAAATTAAATATTTAGGAACATATCTAACTAAGGAGGTCAAAGACCTATATAGAGAGAATTATGAAACACTGAGAAAGGAAATTGCAGAGGATGTAAATAGATGGAAAGCCCTACCATGCTCTTGGATAGGCAGAGTCAACGTAGTAAAAATGGCTTTGCTACCTAAATTAATTTACAGAATCAATGCAATCCCTATCAAAATACCAACATCATTTTTTGCCGATCTAGAAAAAATAATTGTACGCTTCATGTGGAACCAGAGAAGACCCCGTCTAGCCAAAGCAATCTTAAGCAAAAAGAACAAATTGGGAGGCATCTGTCTACCAGACTTCAAACTATACTACAAGGCTATAGTAACCAAAACTGCATGGTATTGGCACAAGAACAGACACGTAGACCAATGGAACAGGACTCAGAACCCAAATATAAAACAACCTCATACAGTCACCTGATCTTTGACAAATTCCAGAAAAACGTACACTGGGGAAAAGATTCCCTATTCAACAAATGGTGCTGGGAAAACTGGATGGCCATATGTAGAAGACTGAAAGTGGACCCACACCTCTCACCCCTCACAAAAATCAACTCACAGTGGATAACAGATCTAAACCTAAGACATGAAACCATAAGAATTCTCGAAGAAAACGTTGGAAAAACTCTTATGGACATTGGCCTAGGCAAAGAATTTATGAAGAAGACCCCCAAAGCAATCACAGCAGCAACCAAAATAAATACATGGGACCTGATCAAATTGAAAAGCTTCTGCACAGCCAAGGAAACTATCACTAGAGTGAACAGACAACCTACAGAATGGGAGAAAATATTTGCATGCCACACCTCTGATAAAGGGCTGATAACCAGAATCTATACAGAACTTAGGAAAATCAACAAGAAAAAATCAAACAACCCTATTAAAAAATGGGCAAAGGACATGAACAGAAACTTTTCCAAAGAAGACAGAATAATGGCCAGCAAACATATAAAAAAGTGCTCAACTTCTCTAATCATCAGGGAAATGCAAATCAAAACCACAATGAGATATCACTTAACTCCAGTGAGATTGGCTCATATCAAAAAATCCCCAAATAACAAATGTTGGCGGGGATGTGGACAGATAGGAACACTCATACACTGCTGGTGGGACTGCAAATTAGTACAACCTCTATGGAAAAGAATATGGAGATACCTCAAAGAATTAAAAGTAGAATTACCATTTGACTCAGCAATCCCACTACTGGGTATTTATCCAAAAGAAAAAAAGACATTTTATAATAAAGACATCTGCTCTCGAATGTTCATAGCAGCACAATTCACAATTGCAAAGATGTGGAAACAACCCGGGTGCCCATGAATACACGAGTGGATTAATAAAATGTGGTATATGTAACCATGGAGTATTACTCAGCAATAAGGAACAACAGTGAATTAACACATCTGGTATTATCCTGGTTGGAGCTAGAACCCATTCTTCGAAGCGAAGTGTCACAGGATTGGAAAAACAAGCACCACTGGTACTCACCATCAAACTGGTACTAACTGATGAACACTTACATCACACAGGGCAATAACATTCATCTGAGGGCGGGCGGGCGGGAGGGGGGTGGAAGGGATGGGAAAAACTCTCACTGAATGGATGTGGGGAGCACAGTTTGGGGGATGACCACGATTGTGGCTCAGACACGGGCAGAACAGGGGCAATGTGTATGGCCAAAGTGTTGTACCCCCATGATATTCTGAAATTTAAAAAATAAATTAAAAAAAAAAAAAGAATTCTGGAATGTGGAATCAGATAGTCCTGATTTAAAATTTCAATTTGGCTACTTACCAGCTACTTGATACTTGTACCATTATTTAACTGCTGTGAGAATTCATTTCCCACTCATAAAATGTATATGTATATACACACACATATAACACATGTGTGCATACATATAACACTTGTAGCTGTTGTAAGCATTAGTCATAATAGTCATTAAAATTAATAGGCATGACTGAGAAGGGGAGGCCTAATGAAGCTGGCCCCGTGGAAAGCATATCTGCCCGTCATGGGCCCATTCTTCACATTGGCTAGAAAGATTGCACTGATAGTGTGTGGATTCAGGAAAAGAATATCAACTTAGGTACTAACCCTCCACATCAGAGGCTTGTTGAGGCTGCATTGGCATGGTGATCGAGGCTAGAGGAAATTTCTCTTTGGGGAGTAAGGTTAAGGTCCAAGGGCTGTAGATGGTAAAAAAAAAAAAAAAAAAAAAAACAGTGACTCTTGGTAACTAGTAAAAACAATGCAAGGCCAAGAGCACCAATGCAAAAGTTCTCTAAAAAGGCAAAACAAGTCCTTAATGCCTTAACAGGTCAAATTATGGCCTATGCAGGTCATTGTTCCCTCTGGTTGGCTTCGCTCTGGTCAATCATGGTGACTAAGAATCCAGCCCAAAAGAGACTGGGTGCTAAAAAGAGAAAACCCTCGAGAAACCTTGAGAGAATGGCTCCTCTTCAATCCTTGTCTCCACTTGTTTTAGCTAATCTGCCTCTGTCTTTCTCCTTGTAGACCAATTTTCACTGCTATTAAAATAATGCAATGGTAGAAAATGACTGCTCCTCAAAATCCAAAATGGACATAATTTAAGTTTAACATGTGCAGTCTGACTCTCAGAAATTCCCTAAATCCCAATTAAAGATTATCACAAGAGAGTCAAGTGAGCCAAGTACCTCTTGTAGTCCAATCAAGATTGGCCAAGGGTCAGGGTCACACAGAAAGACTCCAGGATACCACTCCTGTGGGTGAGGGAGCCATTTTCAACTGGGCAGACACCACAAAGAAAATGGCCAAGAGTTACACGGATATAAGGTGCAACAGACCTGCTTTCTCCACTAATCAAAGGGCCATCAGTGATCTCCCAGCAACTTTGTTCAGTTCACATGGGACGATACGGCTGTGCTGCAGAGAGTGAACACTGCACTGAATAGAGCCATAGGCAAGGTATAATCCAGGACTGTTTCAGGCCGCCTCACAGGAGGACAGGATAATAGAGACCCTTCCACCACTCATTCCATATTTTCATTTCACACTTGGACACATTTTATTTTAATTTGGGGCCATTTCTTTTCTTAGAAGGATACAGTGAGAGAATGTTCCCCTTTACATAGCCTTCAAATAAAGCACCACATGTTAAGAACATTCCCACATTTCAGTGACCTCCATGTAAATTCTACATTGATCCATTTTTCTTTTTCCTCTGTAAATTCTGCATTGAAGCTTAATTAACTTTCCCATAAGTGAGAACAGAGGTGCAGTAATATTTCTTTGAATGTTAAAAGAATTTGTCAGTTGTCATTCTCTATATTCTTTCCTTCTGAGCCATTTGAAGGATAAATTCTACTGTCATGTTTACAGAAGCACTTGCATGAATCTGGGTATTATTGGAGTCTCTTATTCACAATTTCCAAAATGTTATAATTTATGTTCTTATAAATTACCATGTAGGCATAGTAAGGAATGAGTGTTTATGACAAGGAATGGGCTTAGCAGATGCTAAAAGGAACATCAGTCATTGTTTTCTTCCTGACTCTTTAGTCCTCTCCTACAACTTAACTCCCTTCTTAAACTACACCTCAGAATGGTGTCATTAGATTGTATTTCCAGGAGAGGAGTGGCAAATGGGTTACATCTCTTGTGCTAATTTAATAAGTGTGTTAGTGGTGTTAGTGTATATGTTAAAAAGGATCTTGAGACTTTGTATATACTCAGCTAGAAAAATGCTTGGTTTGATTAGTATGGACCATGATGGACACAGGGGAGAAGAGTGACTGTATATGAGCCGTAAAATTTCCCAACTAAACATTTAAAAATAGACCAAGGTATATACAAGTTTTCTAAATCTTTGATAGATGTCATAGAGCCTGAAGACTGATAATCACATGTGATTGTCACATACTGGAATTAAATCACCCAGAACACACTTAGGAAATATCATCATAGACCTCGGCAAGTCCTTGCACATGGAAATAAAGCTCCGTGCTTACCAACCGCGTACTCAGTGCCAGGTGGTCTTTCACTCAGTCTTCATCACAGCCACTTGGTAGGCACTCTACTTTTCCTAGTTTATTTATTCTCCCCGACAATCCCATGAGGGAACCACGATTACTTATAAAAATTAGCCCTTGGGATTATTAGTAAATAGAATGATAAATATTAGCTCCATAAACACAAAGTTACTATGAAGTGCTAAGTATTTGTCATTGCTACATTTTGAAGATTAGCTTTTGGGAAAACAGCAGGAGAAAAAAAGGTATAGACTTTTTCAAGTTCTTTTCCATTACCTGTACTTGGATCTTTAAATAAAATGCAAAAATAGGAATCATACTATAGAAAATTTTCATGCAATAGAATGTCCTGTTTATGTTTTTTTATGTTCAGATAAGACCAAATGCCACTTCACTGCAGATAAATATTTTACGGAACTCATTTATGTTTGTACTTCACTACGAATCTTATTTATTTTCTGCCATTATTTACTGGTTATTTTAAGAGGTAAAAAATAGTACATGAAAATTAAAATAATAATCAGGGGCCACTTCTCTTCTCCACCAAGGAGATCTTATCTAGAAAATATCAGTCAAGTTGATTTATTTTTATTAAAATTTGCTTGGCAAGAGTCCCTTCTTTGTTCTGACATTAGTAGGAAAATTATATGTCTACCTTCAATCCATTCCTTGAAAACTCATATACAGATGGTCAATAGTTTACATAAGTAGGCTCAGGTCATATAAACAAATCTTCAAATTCAGACATTATTATAGACAGACTATCTTGGAAATCAAGCCAAAATATGAGCTATGGCTGGCTGTTTCTGCACATCTTCAGATGAGTCTTGTTTGGCAAGGCAAGAAACGTTGCTTCTAAGCCCCGTGGGTGTGCTCAGCCACAGCTATACTGCTGCTCCATCTAAAAGATAGTGAGGTTCAGGGATGAAGCATCAGACGGCAGGAAATGGAGCCATTTTTGAGGATTTTTTTCTTTTAGAATCAGAAAGTTTTTATGTAAAAGAAGTAGTGGTAAGAGGGACATCTGGATTCCCAGACAGAAAGCACCTAAAATCTCTAGCTATTACTGCAATTGTAAACAGAATATAAAAATATAATGAACCACAATAGAGTGGAAGGAACAAGAGCTTCAGACTGTATCTGCCACTTTTCAGCTTGGGGAGACCAGGCACACTGATGAACATCGTTGGGACTGTTTCTTCACCTTTGAAATGGAGAGGTAGGGAAATGCCAACAGGTGGTCTCATGAGGTAGGCTTGGTGCCAATGTGCAGAAGGAACACTAGAGATTGGATTTCATAATCTACAGTATGTGCAAATATTGATCTAATTATAGAATGACTGTTCTTTCTGGTAGCAAATTGGGATGATGTACAATCTGGAGAAGAGGAAGGTGGCTTGCATTCCAGAATCCTAATGTTTAGTATTAAAGTTTAAGATTATCCCTGCATCAATAAACTTTTCTGATTCAAAATTCACAAATTAGACTTAATCAACATTAGATCTTTTAATTAGAAGGGAGCAGGCGTAATTTGTTGCTATATTCTAATAGTCTTTAAATTAGCGTGTTGAAATATACCTTTTCTTTTTTGAGATAGTGTACAGCAATGAAAAGGAAGGTGGATTGCTGTTTTTAGGCTTGGATCTATTACTGTCTAGGTTTGTGATCTAGGACAAGTTAACTAGCTTCTCTAAGTCTCAGTTGCTTCACCTAAAAATGGAGATTAGGATCCTATTTCTAGCAACCTCATAGTTTTTAATGATACCATGAGCATTTTGTGAAGTGATTTCTCCCTGTTCTGGAACACCCTATGACCAGATCATCCTCTTCCATTTCTTTCATGTCATGGGTCACATTCTTCCCTGTTGTGTCCTTTGCTTTATTCAAGTCCGTGAGGACAGGGAAAGTGTCTATTATATTTATACCAGTGTTTGCCACTTAGTAGATCAAAATGGCTTTAAAGGAGGGAGGGAGGAAGACAAGGAAAACATATTCATTGAATCATTAATCCATTCATTCATTTTAGAAAGTGCAATTTGACAGGTATTGTTACGATGGTTAGCCAAAAATAAAGTAAACTTCTGAACTCAGCTCTTCTCATTGAAAGCATCTTGTTTTCAATGACTGCTATCATTTTTGCCCTGCCCTTGGTTGAGCACATTCTGAGTGTTTTGTCCACCTTTTTGCTTAGAAAACTTGTAAGGATCTAAGCCAGTGGAGCCCACCTAATTGTTGCCTGAACAGGTTGAGGAAAGATACAACAAAAAGAGAAGAGTAAAGTTGGTTTATAGGTGATGTGGCTTCTTCAAGGGCCTCTCTCTGGGCATCTGGTTTCTGCCAGGGGTATGGAAAGGATTCTGTCAATAAGAGAAAAAGCCCAGGTATGCTGTGGAGAGAACATGTACCTGGGAGAGGTGATATCTTGTTTCTGTCCTTTTCTTTGTAGAACGGTGTTTTTCTTGCTTATTTTCTTTAGACTTTTTTTATAACACAACTTTATTTGAATATTAAAGTCAACTATTCTGGAGCAAAAAAAAAAAAAAAAAAAAAAACAAATCTAAGTTTTTCTTTAAGCCTGGCATTTCCTGATCCAATTTCTGCAAGCTCACTACATGGGCATAGTTACTTCCTAAGAGTCTCAAAACGTGTTTAAGCTTCTGTAAATTTGATTAACAAATAAAGGTCACACTACCTTTTGTTCTACTTTGTTTTGTTGTTTTTTCCCTGAGAGGAAAATATGTCATCAAGTTAAATCCCTATAAAAAGAGACTCTAAGTGGGGAATGTAGATCTTCACTGTTAGAAACAGTTTGTTACAGAACACATGAAACCACAGGTATGTATGGTCCATTTTCCCAGGACTGCCTATTGTGTTCAATGATCTTGGGAAACATTTTGATACTAAACCAAACATGAATAAATGCAAAACACACTGGAATTTTTAAGATGAACACACACTTCAAAGAAATGCCTCACTTGTACCTGGCCCTTTTGCATGGCTACCTCAGGTCGCCCAAGAGGACTTTAGTGAGAACCGTAGGGGCAGGGAATCCCTGGACCTAGACTTACCCATGACAATCCATAAATGGAGAGGTTTCAGGTAGAATGGAATGATTCTAACCCTAAAAGCATTGTTCTACCTATTTTTATACAAGTAATCTAAGATCTGAAATTCTGACATTAGAATTTTTTTTCTGCCTTTCAAGGATTTGATTAATTCAGACTTAATCAATACTTAGGAAATACTCTCTAGTATTTCCTGCTTCAGTGTCTTAGATCATTCTATTTCCATGTGCCAGGAGATAATTTCCCATCACTTAATTCCTAATATATGCATACCCAAATCTTTCTCATTCTTTAAGGTCAATCTCAAATTCTACTTCCTACACATACACATACTTTCTTTAAAACTCTATCTTCCTGCCACTTTCAGCCAGACTTTATACTCAAAAAATGTATATTAAGTCTCAATTCTATAAAAATATTATGTTATACACCAGTTTGACAAAAGAAACTATCTGGGTTTTATCACCTCTGTTATCTCTACTTTCACTTACAATTTTTAGTATTTATTTTATTTTTTAAACCATTTATTATAATTACTTAGGAACATATGATGCAATAGAAAGAGCATGAAGTTTGAAGTCAGCAGACCTGGGCTAAATCAAAGCCCAGTGACAAATATGTGACCTTGAAAAACATCATTTAACTTCTTCTTAGCTTTTGTATCTTAAAATATAGAGACAATAGTAATCATATCATTCATTGATCATGATAGATGTTAAATAAACTGTATGTCCATAGCCTGGTGTGTTCAGTAGTGAGTGAGCCACATATATTGCTCTCTCATTGCCCCCACTAGCCTACGATAGTCCTTGAGGGCGACATACCCAATAGCATTCAGCAGAGTGATAAGCAAATACTAGGAACAAAATAAATATTGAAAGAATGAATAGCAATGGATATACTCTAGGGAGAAGTGACACACGGAGGGTAGAAGAACAAATAGGGGAATGGAGATGGAGCATCGTTAGATATTTGTGAGGTGGGCGTTGGGGGTGATTCAGTATGCAGGAGCTGAGAGTTCAAATTGGACTAACTTCATTATTTATCAAAGACCAGCTCTATCTACCATACACTTAGATCTGGCTCTTTCCTGCCCTTCCCTGTTCTTGGGTGGCGGGGGGAGGGTGATATGCATTTTGGAACCAAGGCCAGCAGCAGATTGTCTTTCAAAACCTATGTCAGTGCACTTCTTCCAGAATCTCATAGCTATGATGGAGGAAGGAAGTTCTGCAGGGCACCATCACAGGAAGGCTCATTTTTATCCTTGAATCAGTGATATATCCCTGAGAGTTGGATGTTTTATCCTGTTGTTCTCTAATCACCCAGCTTCCTCTTTTCCTAGAATTAATTTTTTACCGGGTAATCCTGATGTTACAGCTAAATTCTTTTTATGGTCATGATATTATACTAAATAAAAACTAATTTCAGATCAAGAAAATATTAAAGGGAATAGAATAGTAGCTTTAGAGTGCTGAACACATAGGATCACGTATAGGACTTATGCTAATTGACTTCTTGAACAGAATTCCTCCTGGGGCTCCAGTGACCTTTCATTTTAATATCTGCCAAGATTAGAGACTTCTTTAAGCTACAGCCACCCAGGTACAATGCAGAATTGTTAAAATGTCTGAACTAGAACATTTCAATGAGTCTAATAGAGGATGGAGTGCCAAGAAAAGACACTGATTTTAGAGTTCATTAGCATTATTTTGCCTTCCTCAATTCCTCCTAAAGGCCAAGAAAAGTAGCTTTATTTGCATTTTATGAATAGTGTAAATATGGAGTTTGTGGTAGTTATAACTTGGCTCCTTCAGTCAGTTTCTGTGTTAGAACTCAAGCTTCCTGGATCCAAACCAGAGTTTCTACCAATTAGCCACATCATTAATAAATGTTTCTGTTGTTTTATTTACTTTTATCACTATTGACCCTTACATTGCCTATGATTCTTTCATTCTTCTGAAAAACATTTCTCTAATCATCTATCTTAGGAGGAGATCAATCAAGGACATTTGAAGTAGAGTCCTTATCCTTGAAAACCCTTCTATGTAACTGGGGAGATAAGATAATATACATATAAGAAGATAATTAATATCATGGTTTTAAAAAATGTCTGCTCCAAAGTTATCATGGGATGGTGCTATAAGAAGGCTTTCTAGAGGAA
Organism: Daubentonia madagascariensis; assembly: GCA_023783475.1. Lineage (NCBI taxonomy): Eukaryota > Metazoa > Chordata > Mammalia > Primates > Daubentoniidae > Daubentonia > Daubentonia madagascariensis. Next base: position 16,468,342 of record JAKFHU010002573.1, on the reverse strand, counting down.
GTGATAGTTATAGAATTTAATAAAAGACTAGGGATTAGAGTTTGGAAAAAGACAGGCCTAACAAAAGTTCCAGAGGGTATTTCCATAGAACTAGTCAAAGATATGTATGATTTGGCCCTTGTAGGTGCTTTCCTTATCCTACTTGTTTCTCTATGTAGCTAACTTGGGAACATGAAAGGGCACTCAATAAATTTTTGAACCACTCGTGGGTAATTAACTATGAAGATTTGAGTGTGGGATGATGGTTTCTAAGTTACATTGTCATACACATTTCTCTCTCCGATGGTACTCATTAAGAGGATTTAGTTGGATCTAAACACAACTATCTCTTTGTTTGGCTAATAGATTCTAGACTTATATCATGTTGAGTGATATGATGTTTATATATGTAGTATACTACAGTCATCCCCAGTATCCATGGGGGATTAGTTCCAGAACCCCTGCATATACCAAAATCTGCTCATTCTCAAGTCTCAAAGTGAAAATGTTGGCCCTCTGTATACACAGATTTCGCCTCCTGTGAATACTGTATTTTTGATCCACCTTTGGTTTCTGAGGTAGAACCCACTGATACAGAAAGCCAACTGTTTTTATTGAAAAAAATCTCATAGTGTCAACCATGTAGTTCAACTATGTTGTTAAGGGTTATGTATGTTTATGTATAATGTATTAAATATATAATAGTTAAATAACAATGAAGGGGGAAGAGTAGCAGTGTGGCTCTGGAGTTTTGGCTGTAGAAGTTGTTTCAAGTATTACTGAGCTGGAGGCTTTTAAAGTTTCTTTTGCTGTCGTACTTGGCTGCTGCTGTGTTTGCCTGTATGTTTGGCAGTCTCACCCTGAGCTGATTTCAGAATGTCAGGCTTGGCAGAAGTTATGGCAGAGCTCAGCTTTACTGGAGGGTGAATGAGATAGTTTAGGTCGATGACTAAGTGGTTGTCAACCCCATAATCAACTCCCAAGAAAGGGAGGTTCCACTCTACCAAAGGTGACACTTGTGTTCAGGGAAACCAACCCTCATTCAGTCTTGTGCTTTAGTTTAACTATGTACTGAATTTGAGGCAGTAGGTCCTGCCCATGTGATAATATCAGCCTATCCTGCACTGTAGATATTCCAAAAGAAGGATTAAAATTTGACTCAAAATCCTTTGAGAACCTCATTCTAGAGAAACCAATTAATTAGGATGTAAATGAGAGACAGTTTGTAGCAGGAGGGGACAGCTGTAGACAATATATACTAATCTTTTTACAAGGAAATGGTGACATGCAATTAGGGGAAAATCCTTACAAGGGAATGAAACCACATTCTGAGAAAAGGGTATGGGACGTGTGCACACATTTGGAATTGATTCAATGCAGAGAACTGAGCATAAAATACAATCCCCTTAAATTACTCCAAATCATTTGAAATGCCGAAAGGATATGTAGAGAATCCATAAGCATTCTTGAATATAGAAGGATAAACTTCAATGGATGAGCAGCTGGGAAGACTCCTAAACACATAAAAAGCAAAATGAGACTCATTGAAGAAGGAAACCTCAGCCCTGGCAGGCACACTGGAGAACTGCTGCAGAAGGAGCAGCAGGTGGGGCCCTTCTCCAAGTCTTCCATGCCTAGTATGTTACCCATTCCACAGATGTAGAAATTGAGGCTCAATTTAAGTAGCTTTTCCAAGTCACATGGTAACAGAGAGAAACTTCAAATCCAGTACTGTCTCATTCTCACACCTGTGAGTTTATTGCCTTCTCTGCATGGTGGACACTTTACCTGGCAATTCTCCTTGATTCCTCACAATTCTATGATGTTTCTACCATTTTACAGATAAAAAATTTAAGAGTGGTCTGTGGGCCAGTGATTCCAGAGGAAGTATGCTTTCTAAGAGACTACTCTTAAAACCCATGCTTCCTCTTCCTCCCCATAATGGTATTAATAAATAGCTGGATGAAATCTAGTTCTAAATCTATCTTCTCCACTTCTAATCTATTTTCTTCTAAATCTATCTTCTCCACTTTTACTTGAAGAAGTTAGTCTTCATTCTGGATTTATCCACTATAATAGATGGGTGCCTGGTGTTGTCATATTATAACCTGATTTTACTTGTGAAAAAAATATTATTGTGAGCATTATATGTATCCCTATTTTACATCATAGCCTTTGGTTGTGGCCATTGGGTTCACTGATATAAAGCCTGATCTGATATAGTTTGACATGAAAAGTCAATCTGAAGTTGACTTGATTACCCTGCAGATAGCACTGAGTATTTAGAAAATGGGTTTTATGTATTTAGTTTTAGAGGACAAAATGATAGATGAGTGACCAGGAGGCTCAGCACCCAAGGCTCAGAGATGGAAAAGTGTTGCTGGAGGTCCCCAGCTTCAGGGAATTTAGAATATGGGAAGCCAAGTTAAAAAAATTGATGTATTAGTGGTGATTGTCAATTTTCAGAAAGATCTTCTCGTTTACAATGGCGTTAAACTGGGAAGCTCTTTAAATGGAAACTTAAAGTTTTAAGTGTATATTTATAGTTGATTGTCAAGGAAAGGACCAAAGGGAGATTAAAAAAGAACTGAGATAAAATGAAACAAGACTGTTGCACACAGAATACGCATCTCAAAGAAAGTTGTGGTGTTTCTGAAATGATTCATAACCACCAAGGTAGGTAAATGTTTCTGACTCATAACACCTCAGTATATCAACTGAAATGTTTATAGTCAATGACAAAAAATGCATTAAGCATAAAGTTTTTACTCATTAGACCAGAAAATGGAAAAGTTTGGGGTTAGACTGGCTTTCAACATGACTTGATCTTGAGATTAAATTATATTGTCTGTGCACTTTATATATCTGGGGTCTACCTTGCATTGGTCTCATTGTCAGAAAGGCTGTCACCATGACACAGAATGGGGCTTTAGTGGCAGGTCCAAGTACGTCATTGTAGGTTAAATCTAAAAGGAAGGAAAATCATGTTTTTCTTCTGGTTCACCAGCCACATTCTGAGATTAGCTCTGATTGCCTACATTTGAGTTCCATCACAAACCCTGAACTAGTTTTTGTGTCTGGAGGGATGGACACAAAATGCTGACTGGCTTAGGACTACTTCACATGCTCCTCTCTGAAGCTGGAGGTTGATCAGCCAAAAGATATGATCTGAGAATCCAATGGTGAAACTAAAAAAAAAAAATACAAGTATATATTATGGTCAGCATATATCAGCTTTGGTGTAAAGGATGAACAGTCAGGTAATAAGATGATACACAGGCCAGCATCTAGGAGAAATGGTGACAGCATCCTTCTACTAGAGGTGGAATAAGATCTTGGTCCTGGTATAATACAAGATTTAGGTAGAGCACAGACACAAGCACAGTCATCTCTTCCCACATGACAAAAGCTTCCAGTTACCTCTGGCCTATTCAGTAAGGACTCCCAACACATTTGTCATCACTGTCATCTGCAGTTCACACGTGGGTCTCATGCACAGTCTCAATACCTAGTGTAATCCCACAGCCTGGATAAAGGAGGATATCAACTTAGCTGGAGACTGGGAAAAGAAAGGATGATTTTTTTCTTATATTACAAGATAAAAAAGTAGAACAATGTTTAATCTTCTTAATGTGGGTTTTCTAAGTGATCTGAGATACAGTTCAGGAGTTATTAAATGTGATCTAAAACCTTGGGAAAAATATGATTCTATTTTTTTTTACTAACTTAACATGAATGAGGCTGCCATTTTCCATTTTAGCTGCAATATTGTACAAAATTAAGTTTGCAGGTTGATCCTGTTGCACACACACATAACTAAGAAGGGTCCACTTGGGTTTCCAGAGTGGGGTTGTAGACCCACGAGACCCAGCTAGAAAGACAAGCAGATGTAGGAAAGTCTCTGACTTTCAACATATTTCCTTTTTTCCCCTACTTTGTTCCAGATTTTTGCTGAATTTCTAAGGATTTTGGTTGCTGTCTCAAAAGGTGTGTTCTGTCTTGGTTCAGTGGTCATCCCCTTCTGAGAAACTGATCCACACATTTGCAGCCCAGGATGTGAGGTAACATGAAGGGACTCTGGGGGTGAAATGCTCAAGCATAATTCACAGTGTTCTAGAATGACATTGATGCACTCTGACTTGGATCTGGTAATCTTAGTTGACCTAGGGCACCCCATGAAGCTGGGAAATCCTATATCTCAGATCCTATCATGCCTCTTCTTAGAAGCAGAAACACAACTTTATGAAGTATTTATTCTCAATTAATCCATCCAATTAGTCATCATTTCCATAAACTATACTCATAACCATATCCTCATATTGTCCTATATTGTCCCCTTTCACCTTAGCTGGAAAACTCTTTTATCATCCACTCATTTTCTATATTTTAAGTCTTATCTTAAATTCTTCTCAGATAATTTGGTCCACATGAGTCTCACCTGTATTTGAAAACTTTTGAGTACTTATCTTCTGAATTACTCGTGTTACTAACTAGTCATTTTTTTTTTTTTTTTTATCTTTCACACTTCAAGTTCTTTATATGTTCAGGGCCTTAGTCAACGGCTCACTTCAAGAGAGCAGGAACACTACTCTGAATTCCCCATAGTACCCAATGATATGTGACACCTGTTGCTTAAGTAAATTTAATTCTTTTCTTATTACTAAAACCATTTCTAAAGCTCTCACCTGTATCCCACCACTGATTCCTTAATATAAGTTTTCAGTATATGTCAAATATCAGTATGTATCAGTATCATCTCAGATACTTGTTTAAAAGGCACATTCCTAGGCCCCAAACCAAGAGATGTGATTCAATAGATTTGGGGTAGATTCAGAGATGTATTTTTATGATTCTGAGAAAGGTGAGCGCAATTCCAAACTCTGGGAAACACTTCCACAGATGTTTCGATCTTTTCTACTTATAGAACTTTAAAGCATCAGATAGTGCTGTATCAAAAAATTCCCACATGTCTACCCCTCCAGCCTGAATTTTGTGTGGTCTCATACCCCCCAAAAATATGCTGTAAGATAGAGGTAAAAAAAATGTCCAAAATTAAGATAATGAGTTGATGAAAATAGGAAGTCTGCAGAAATTTGGTGGCGTAAGCTTGGGAACAGGTGAATGGCCCAGATTTTTGCAACAGGTAAATTTTCTAGCTTTGATGCTTCAGTAGTGGCAAACGACTCAGTATACTCACCTAGATGTATAATTATTTTTTCAAGGATCTTATGAGGATTTGAAAATAACATTAGCTGTAAAACAGTTTTTGATTTTTTCAGCAAGGTATTCTTATTTCCAATCCCTTAAGAGTTGGGGTACATTAGTTGTAACCCATCCAGTCCTAACCAGTGACTAAGACTAAGTGAGCATACAGTTGCCACTCACATGGGCTGCTCTTCGCATTTCTAATATAGGATCTGGTAGTGTGTTAAGTTGGGGCATGATCTTAAGACAACTCAGTGGACCAACTAGTGTTTGGCTATGAGTCAGTCCTCATCAGCAGCCCAGTGAGACACTCACTTTGAGAAGCTTCAGAAGCAGGAATTAGGGAGGCACATGGGACACAGTGGGTATAGCAGTGTTACACAATGAGAAGAACCATGCGCTAGATGTTGGGAGGTCTATGTTCCAGAGCCCAAGGTTTATGAATATTAATGGCAAACATTAGGTAAGTACTTGGCATATTACCAGAAACTGTGCTCACCATCTTATTAATTACCCAATTTAATCTTTCCTGAAATGCTAAAAGATGGGTCTTATCATCTTATTTTACAGTCTTAAGATACCAAAAACACTAAAAAAATTGCCCATGTTATTAGTTATTAAGTAGACAAATTGAGATTTAAATCAGGACATTTAGCTCCAGAAATGCTAAACCATTATACTCTCCTCACCCTGTCTTAGCACATGTCAGGTGACTTTGGCATATCTTTATGTACTTCAAAAATATACATATATGATTATATCAGTCCCTTTCTATTTCATAGGATTGACCTGAATTTCACATTAAATTGTAGATATGAAAGTTCCTGTAAACGTATGCAATACTATTCCAAGGGGGGCATGGTAAATCTAAGTGTATGCAGAGGCCAGGCAGGCAAAATGAAGTGCATGAGCCCAACCTAAAGGGAGGTCGAGGATGTTGCTGCTGTGTGGGAATGCAGGCACAGAATTGCAATTGCTAACTTTCTCAGGAAAACCCATGAATCCTTAGTTTAATTGATATTTTATACCTATTAAACATTGGCTTAAATTAAAGCAACAACAATGAAAAAATGAACTGAATCTATTAATATGAAGATCAGCAAAACATGCCTAGAAACTGCTGGCTTGAGACATCTGTACCATGTAAGTAGGAAATAGTTTTGTTACAAAGAATTATTGTACAAAAAGCCAGAAGATATATACTAGTTATATAAACTCGGGCAAGGCATATGACCTCCTTGGCCCTCAATTGCCTCAACTATAAACTATTCTCCCAAATTGTGTACACCTACTCCTGCCCAAAGGCTAAAATCTCAGATGCTCATAATAAAGACCATGGTATTGAATTTAAGGAGTTAAAAAGATGGTTAAGGAGGTGGAAAAAACTTAGATTAAAATCCAAAAGACATGAGGATTCTTTTGTAGCAGACGACAGATAAGTTCAAATAGCCTCTCCTTCATGTGCATCTTTGGTTTCCTCTTGCCAAGTAAGGGATTAGATTAGGTCAATGCGAAATTCTAAAGGTGGTCCAGTAGTGAGAACCTAGGATAGTGTGCAGGCATCTGGAACTCTACCAGTGGGAATATATTTGGCAAGGATTAGGTAAACATGAATTTGGGATTTTGGGATTGGCATTGGTGAGGAACATATTAGTTTAGAGGACAGACAACTTGGAGGAGAAAAACTGTGATTTCAAATATATGGATGGCTATTAGACACAAAGAAGGCTTAATATCTTTTCCTACATGACTCCAGAGGTTTGAATTTGTATCAGTGAGTGATGGATACTAGAGAAAAATTTTGCTTGGGTAGAAGATATCACTGGTCAAAACTGTTCTATATAGACAGAGATGTTTCAGTAGGCATTTCGAATTCCCTGTTATTTTAAATATTTAAACAGAGGTTACAGAAACACTTGGCAGCAATATTGCAAAAGGATTTCAGCAATGGAATTTAGGGTAGAATGAATAAGATAGTGGTTCTCAAGTTCAACTGCCCATCAGAATTGCCTGGAAAGATTGTTAGGCATGTAATAAATATAGATTCTAATTCACTATGTGTGGGATAAAGAATTAAAAACATGTATGTCTTATCACACACCTCCATGTGATTCTATTGCATCCGCCTATCCGCAGAAACACTGAAGTAAGTTTCCATAAACCTCTTATATTCCAAGATTATTTTTTAAAAAATGATCATTAACATCTTTGAGCAAATGCTTTGTTCAAGGCACTAGCTACTTGCATTATGTTTATTTCATTTTATGTACATTCATTGCTACTGCTTTATAGATGATGAAAGGGAGGCTTCAAGAAGTTAAATAAATGATAACCATGAGGTTATGGGGTAAGTGAAAGAGCAGAAATTTTAATTTGGATGTTTGCTCCATAATCATTCAACTCATACATTTACTGTTCATTTTTTGTGCTTTAGAGTGTGCTCTTGGAGACAGGTCTGGCCAGGCGTTGGGTGGGGTGATGTGCTCAGGAAGAGCCAGTTCTTCAGGCACCAGCTTTTGTAATGTCTTCCTCCTCAGACAGAATAATTAGGGCTGCCACCTTACCCCTGAGCACTGAAGTGGCATCTGAGTATACGAATAAATTAAATCAAAGGTCAAGGGCATGGAGAACTAGAAATGAAGCAACAGCAACAAACAAAACTATTTTGCACATGGAATACTATTTATCTGACTAATCCTCTAGGCTGCCTGCCCACAATTAATAAATGCTGCCCTTAGGGGCACACAGAACTCTGTCATGAACATGAGGGGGGAAAAAAAACACACCTAGTAATACAAACAGAAGCAAGATGACCTGTTTCAGAAGGAAGTGGGGCAGTGCCCACAGTGTTAGACATTTTAATTTTCAATATCTCTACAGTTGCAGCAAGGCAGAACAGACCTTTGTTCACTTCTTTAGTTTATTGTTTTCTCCAGTATAAGGCAATGCAAGTGAGAAGGGATTTTTATTCATAAGAAGAAGACCAGATTTTCTAAATCGAAATGGACTCCAGATTGTAAAGGTTGGCTTGGCCTTGACTTTTTTTATTCATTCTTAACAAATCAATGTCCAGTCTTTGTTGCTTCCAGCTCTATTAACAGAGATGCTTGAAGATGCCATGAGAAAGGGCCAGTGATGCATATAGTATGTTTCAGAATTGCAAATAGCTGAGGCAATTTCAATACACGCACTGACATTGGCTAAAAGCACTGTAAATATACCGCACGTGATTAAACTACTAAATTTAGAAGAATGATCTTTCTGAAAAAGAACAATGGGACAATGGAGTTGTAAAATTCTGCCTATTTATATTGTTTTGAGTCCTGCAGTTGCAAAGACGTTATCAACAAGAAAGTCAGATGGCTTCTAAGACACACCATCATATTTCTTTCTTCACTAAGGTCTAGGGCTATCTGGATGTCCTCTTTAAGATGCAAAATAGGTGTTACCACCCCAGATAGTTTGACTTAAATCCCTGTAAATAAATGTAATATATAGGGGAAGAGAGAAAGTAGATAAGGAGACTAACTAGGAGATTATTGCCATAGGGTAGTAGAAGTAGAAAGCAGATATATGCTTCTGAAATACAATTCAGAGGTAGGATTTCTGCCTATCACCATGCAAGACACGTAGTAAGCTTCCGGTAAATGTTTACTAAACTGAATTCACTCTGGCAACTGATTGGACAAAAAAGAAATTAAAGTTGATTTTAAGTTGAAAGCCAAGTTGTTCCTGGTTGAGGACCCTGGAGACACAGGGATTTAGAAGTATATGAAAGCTGGTGATTTTGACATATGACTTTGTCAACAGTTATAAACGCTGCAAAAGTTCAGATAAAAAAGCATGAAGAAAGGCAAGAACTGAAAAACTGTGCAATGTCAGTATTGAAACAGAAAATAATCTTTACATGTAAGGAATTCAGATTTTTAAAATTTGCCCCTCCCGTTGGCAGAGAGGCATAGTCTTCTCAGTTTGTACAAGAGTCACCATTGCTTATAACAACCCATTTCACAATGAACTAGGTTGAGAAAATGCTTTCTGTCCTGGAAGAGGAAGATAAATATGTCTGAGTTGAAGACTGTAAATATGTATCATAAAGTCAGGTGTCAATTTTACTGTAAGTAATGCTATCTATCAGTAGGGTGAACATTTTATTCTATCAGATCTTCATAGACATGTCCTACTAATGTAGTTTATCATTCCTTACAAACAAGTCTCAAATTTTCTAAACGTATAGACCTGGAAATTTTATTAATACCTAAGCATAGATTTACATAGAGATGGATAAAGTGTTCAATATATTTATTATTTAAAATCTTTTTGCCTTATGATCTTTAATAACTTTAACAGGAAAATAGAGGCAAATAAATACATCTCTTCACCAGGGATGTAATGCTCCCTTATTTTTTTTTTTGAATAGCTTCTATCTTAAATAATTATTTCAGAATTTTAAGCCTGAAAGCACAATCATACTTAAGTCACACATATGGTACCTGTGGGTTGTCATGTTTATTTCTGTGCCTCACCTTGGTTTGATCTTCAGCTTTCAGCATTCTGCCTAACAGAAATTGAATTTCTCGTCAGCCTATTTCATGGATGGTGAGGGAGGTACACAACTGAACTTATTTTATTGGCACAAATTGGCCTCATTTAAAACCATATTAATGTTTTCTTTGGACTTAGCCCTTGGCTTTTGGTCCAGAAAAAGTCTAAGAAAGAGCAATAACCAAGTCATAGGAGAAAGGATTTTCATCTCCTTTAAATCATGTCTCTATTTTAGGTGCCTGGTTAATTCATTTCTTGAGGTATGTAAATAAAATGATGTCCACTCCATTGTACATTGTACTGTACCAGAAAAGTGATTTTTTTTTTTTGCCCATGACAAGATGGACTTTATTCCTGGATACCTAGTAATTAATAGCTTTGCATTCACAAGCATGTCACCTCTTTTCCATGGTTTCTCATGCTGTGCCTAAAAGGGGTGGGAGTGTGCTTTTCCATTCTTGTGATTGAGGATGTTCTTATTTTAAACTTAGTTACCTAATTTTTTGCACTTATCACAACACATTGTGAGATCAGTTTTGAACCCTGCTTGCTATGCCATGTGTCACAAGGTAGAATATCAATTTCTAAGATTCTGTGTAGTTTATTTGACTGAAAAGAATACATACAAATTGAAGACAGTCAGAAGCACTGGTGATAAAGCAGTTCTCCCTAACTGTTGTTTTTCTTATTTTTCCAGAGGTAAAAGTCTCAGGCAAGATTTTCTCAATCTTGCCTGAGAATCTCCATTCAAGTTGGGCATCTGAGAACACTGAGAATCTCCATTGAGGTTGGGGATCTCAACAACCTAGCTGTGTTATGTCAACTAGCCAAAGCATGCCAACTATTACTACCTCGTGTTTTTATGACCTCTAATTAAACAATATTTAATGCTGAGAAGGTATTCTGCATTCCTGTTATATAGCATTTTTATCTTTGTATGATGGAATAGCTCCATGTCTTCAAATACCTGTCTGGAATCAGGCACTTCTGCCACCAGTAAGCCTCACCCATGACAAATTGCAAAACAAAAACACAACATGGAATACTGAGTTACTGGGAGGATATTGAAATTACTTTTTAACTGAATTCCTTTCTAAATGGTTTCATCATTTACACTAAGTTGATGTTTGGAATCCAAATAAATAAGCCATCCAATTTGTCCATGAATCAATGAGTAGAACAACTTGGAATAAGTTAATTGAGTATTTTATTGCATTTAGTGTGTTGGATCCTCAGAATATACCAAGGGCAGTGATACATGTTTGCATGAACAGCAGCTCAATTATCTTTGTACAGGAAGTGAAGAGTTTTTTAAAACTTAAGTATTACATAATTCCTACATCCCCTGGAATCAAGACACATGGAAAAAGGAATTGTCCTGGAAGTGGCCTAGGTCAGACAAAAAGGGGAGAAAAGAGTAAGGAAAAGCCAGGATGTAAGAGTCAAACTAGAGACTGTCAGCCAAAATATGATTTTCATTCAAATGCTTTTGTCCACAAAAATTGCACTAGTAATTGCCAAGTAATCCTGAGCAATCTAAAGAGAAATGCCATTATCAACATGCAAAAGCAAGAATGTATGAAGGTGACCCTTGGTGTGATGAAAAATTTTGCTGAAAATCTGGGAAAATTATGTATTTATATCTGTGTGTATGTGTGTGTGTATGTATATGTGTGTGTACATATATATATTTATATGAATGTGTATATATGTTTGAACCTCTGTGTTTTTTATAATTGATTAATTTCAGGACATCCTGAGGAAAAATCAAAAAGAAAGGAAATAAATCTCTTCTGCAGTAGAAACTGAGCTTAAACAGAAGAAATTGCATCAAAGGTAAGTATCATATTTTTAATTCTGAACGTGATAATTTTTCTTGAAAGAAAAATGTGACCAAACTAATAAGGGATTACTTTGAAATGCCAGTTGGGAAAAATATAACATGTTTCACATTCAGATTTGTGGCTCTTTGAAAGGTAGAAAAATTGGCAGATTCATCAAAATAAGGCTTTCACTTTTCATCACGATTTTGATGAGGGTAAACCCTGGTAGTCACCCCAAATGTTGGCTTCTCCGTGTCAATTTTTTTCACAATTACTATTAAGTTAGCACTTTTGAAGAAAAGTTATATGTCAAATTCTTCGAGGGAGAATGAGTTTGTAAATACATGAAGAGGTTGGAATCAAAATCAGCTACACTTGCTCGGTATGAGGCAAGGCTTGGCTAGATCATGTAGGGTGCCTGGATCACCAGATCTTCGTGATAGTCAGAACTCAGCTGGCTGGCAAAATATTCCTTCCAGCCGCTAATGTGAAAGCCAACTGAGTGAATGACTTTTACTGGGCCAAGAAATCTCCATCTCTGGCAAAATTTTTCTCTATGACTATGCATCCTAGTCTCTGCTACAGCTGTGCCTTAATGTTTCCAAATTTCACAAAAGAAAATTTGTGTTTACTGAACTTCTTCCGTGGACTAGATGCTGGCACTAGAGATTCAAAGGTAAATAAGGCCCAGTCCATGCCTCAAGATGTTTGCAGTTGTCTGAGGGGAGGCAGAACGAGAAACTATTATCATTTTCTCAGTAAGAGCTGCTATAAACGTATGTCATGGGTATAATGGGAACAAAGCAGGGGAGTGACAGTGGTGTGGGGTGAGGCAAGGGCAGTCAGCAAAAGGTCTTTGAGAATGTGTAGCCTGCATGTTGAAAAACGCATAAGGACTTGTGAGATGAACAAAAGAGGAAATAAGAATATTAATAACAATAGCTAATATTTGTAGAGTGCTTAGCAGGCATACATTATTGCACTTAATACCCTCAATCATCCTGTGTGTTAACTGCTATTATTATCTCCATTTTACACATAAGAAAGTGGAAACTCAGTGGAGGGTAAGTGAGGGACACAGTATTCAAACCTATTCTGTTTCCAAAGGGTCTGCTTTTCACCAAGGCTCATGTATAAGAACAGAATGGGAGGGAATTGCGGTAAAGGTAGCAAATAATAATTGTTTTTCACATTTAGATAGTGGGGATATGTGAGAAAGTAGAGAAAAACAAGAAAATAGTAACTATATTAAAAAGGCTGGGAAGTGCTAAATCAGCAAGGATCATCCAAGCTGTGCTATAGAGAATGGACTTTACCTGGGAAACGTGGAAGTATCATTGAATAGTTTTCAACAGTGGAATGGCAAGGTCAGGTTTGCGTATTACAGATCACTATGGAGGAATTATGAATAAATGAATTTGTAGCAAATGAGGATAGACTTAGGATGACAACTCAAGATGCTGTTGCAATAATTCAGGGAAGAAATAAAGAATGAGATGCAGGACTTCTACGTTCTCCGGGTAAGGAGCTTGACTAAGTTGCTTAGCAGTAAAACAACAATTTAATGGGTGAAAATGATATTTAAACACATACAAATCATTTGAAGACCCTGGAAATTGTCCTAAGGGCATAGAGCAAATGGAGAAACGTTCATTTGAGAAAATTTACTGAATCTCAGTGATTGCGGTGAGAATGTGGATACTGGAGCCATGACTCATTCTGTCACCCACTCCACTTTTGCCAAGCTCTGTTGCAAAATTCTATCCCTGGTGCTTTCTTCTGCTTAGATGTGGCCAAGAAGATGGGGGCTTCTTCTCCCCAAGCTCTCGAGGTAAATCTTTGGGTTCACCACAAGAGAGGTAAGCTGCCTGCATTTCTCATCTCTGCTACCCGTGTCTTGTAAAAATTCCCTCCTAGGTGGGCACACCTGAGAGAACTGAAATTGCTTTACTCCTCCCAGGCCTCGCCCCCAGTGTGGGATCTGTGTCCCAGGCGTGGCAGGCCAAGAATGCGAGGGCCACAGTCACACCCACTCCGGCTTGCTAGTAAGCAAATATCCTATGTTCAAAGGAGAAAGCCAAGGTGACCAGGGTCTGCCACTCCAAAGCAGACAAATAGAGTGGGCTCTCCATTGAGGAAAAGAATGTTCCCATCTGGCATAGGGGTTCTTCCCAAGAAGAAAAGCAGGCCATAAAGGTGAAGAGCTCTGTAGCTCCATGTGAGAGGGATTGATTTGCTTTGTGACAGAGAATGGAGAACTCCAAAAAAGGGGCATTGTTGAAAACAATGGGGATTTTGGTGATGAGCAATTAAGAAGAGTCTGGTAGCTCTGTATTTCAACCAAATGGCACAGTAGCCAGAAGTTTAATAGAACTAGGGAATATCCTGGGATCAAAGTTAACACTGAGATTCAGGAAGGTTGTGTGCATGCGCTAAGCTGCACCTACTCAGAAGCAATCAGAGGAGGGAGTGGGAACAGCATTCCCTGAGCTAAACTGATTAACATAAAGCAGAACCCCACACTAAGACAAGGGGCTAAAATACGACCTCTAACTAAACAGTAACAGAACAATAAGTTATTCTGACCCAGGGAAACTTCTCAGAAGCAAAGCTTAAAATAAAATGATACAAATCTCTTGCAGTCTGAAAGACTGCATGACCAAGACTGTGCCTTCTCATGAGTGATCAGAGGGGACCTTCCCTAAGCGTTGAAGGTGGTAAAACAATACCCAGGGGTGTTGTTAGAACTCTTTTTAGTAATAAAGTTACTTAAAGTTTTGTTTTCCTTTCAAATGAGCCTTTTAAATCTCTTATAGTGATTTTGCAGAAAATGTGACTTATTTTTGTTGAAATTATATAGGTCATTAAATATGAAATGTCTGATTTCAAATCAAAAGTTTATTTTGTTATATCTCAAACAAGAAGCAGTACAATTAATCAATGTATGTGCCTAAAATGTTGACACAGTTTTGCCATCTTAAGGGTAGTTTGTTTGTGCCAGCAGCGAAGAAGCCTGGAGTGAGTGGCGATGAAATCACAAAAGGCATTTTCCACACCCTGTTGAGAACTGAATATTTTTCCTTGCAAGAAGTGGTGGTCCAAAGCCTGGAAGCAGTGGTAGTCAGTTGGTGCAAGGTCTGGTGAATATGGTGGATGACAGAGAGTTTCCAAGTCCAGCTTCTGTAGTTTGAGCAGTGTTTTTTGTGTGGCATGTGGTCGAATGTTGTCTTGCAGGAGGATTGGCCTGTCTCCATTGATCAATGTCGCTGCTTAATCGCAGCCATCCTCATCATCTCGTCCAGTTGGTTGCAGTAGACATCCACTGTAATTGACTGACCAGATTTCATGGAGCAGTAGTGGAGAATACCAGCACTGGACCACCAAACAGACACCATTAGCTTTTTTTGGTGAATGTTCAGTTTTGGTCTGTGTTTTGGCACTTTATCTTTATGCAACTATTGTGCCAAATGCTTGCGATTGTCAAAAAGAATCCATTTTTCATCACACATAACAATACGGTGTGGAAATGGTTCACCTTTATGTCATGACAGCAAAGAACAGCAAGCTTTGAGAGGATTTCTCTTCTGACACTTGTTTAATTCATGCGGTAGCCATCTATCCAGCTTCTCTACCTTGCCGATTTGTTTCAAATGGTCCAATATTGTTGGAATAGTAATGTCAAACCTTGCTGCTAATTCACGCATAGGTTGAGATGGATTTGCTTCCAATACAACTTTCAGCTCATCATTATCCACCGTGGTCTCAGGTCGCCCACATGGCTCATTTTTAAGATTAAGATCACCAGAATGGAACTTCTCAAACCATTGATGTACTGTGCGTTCATTAGCCACATCCTTCCCAAAGGGTATTTGTTGATATTTCGAGCTGTCAGCGTTGCACTGGTTCCACAACGGAACTCATATTTAAAAATAACACAAATTTTTGACTTATCCATGATTTCACAAAAATTGCTCGAAAATAAATTTGAAAGATAATCAAAAGCCAAAATGTTCATTTGAAAGACTGAGGATGTACCTTCACAATAAAAATAAAATAAGTGTCAAAGTGAAATGATATCAACTGTCAAACTTAGTACTTAAGGAAATCGGACATTTCATACTTAATAACCGTAATCCATAGTACCAAGATTCCAAAATAAATATAAAAACTAAAATATTTTACTCTCTTGAAGTTTTCTCTGCAAACATATTGAATTGTGTTCAAGACAATGGCCCAGAAATGACAATCTGCTTGAGATTTTTGTTTTCTTTTTTCACATATACAATCTTCTACTAGAAATAAAAAAAAATGTAAAACATAAAACTTACTGGAACAGTAAATGTAGATCTCCACTTTGCACAGTTGCTTTGCAATTCCCCACTAGTGTCCCTGGTGTGTTTTCTGAACATTAGTACCCCTGTTTATGCTCATAGTTGTGATAGAGAATTTTTAATGATGTGATTAGAATACTTTTTTCTGCTGTCATGTTATAATAAATGATGTACCTATGGGTTTTATCTTTCCATCTAGTTTCCTTGGACTTAATCTAGAGTAGTACATTTCCCATATTTAATAGTTGGAATGATATTATTTCAAATGCCAAGGGGAAGGATTGTTTTCTTCAGAGGAGAAACATGTTGGTGATTATGTAAAGTGTCGTCATTTAAAAAAAAGCCAACAGAACTAATTTGAGAAAAAGTGCAGGCATCCACACTCTAATATGAAAATACAAACTTATGCAACTGTACATACTTTTTAGTCATGCTTATTCATAAAGAAAAGAAGTGAGTGATTTTCCAAAGGAATCACTACAGGATTAGTTCAAATATAGAGTTTCTTTAATGAGTATACCAAGGATATGGTTCATGAAATCTAACTGATCTAGACTTGAGATAAATCCATCCATTAAGCTTGTATAAAGCATGTGTGAATTAAAAATAAAATCCTAAGCCCCTTGCCGACTAATAGACCCCCTCTCGGCTAAGGGAACCCCAGAGAAACCTTAAAAGTGAGTTCCCAGGTATGATGGGATGAGAGGTTGGATATGCATCATTTTACCCCTCCCTTGCTAAGGGCCATCAGGCTTTTTTTCCCCTAAGGGCCAGACCAGCATTCTTTCCTGATGAAAGACCACCCAACATGAAATGGTTTGAACAGTCTACAGAGCAGGGGCAGAAAGGGCTTTCATGTCCTTTCCCCTTTTTGACATAGAGGGCAGCCATTTTTGAACATGGACCCCATAAAAGGACAGAAAGCTCCATTGTGTAGGCACATGTTCTCTTTTCATAAATATTCATGACTCCTTCCATAGCTTGTTAAATATATATATTTGGCCACCCTGCTCAGTATAAATTCCTGTTCCTATTGACCCTGACTCAAAGCATGTATTCCTAGCTTGTGGTCAGGGGTCCTACTTTACAGCCTGCTGGAATGACCACCAACAGGCTGCAACCCTTTATGAGAAATAAAGCTCTCCTTTTCCAAATTATGAACCTTGTTATCTCTCCAGTTAACACATGGCACGGCAGTATTGAATGTGAGCAAATTGGAATACTATCCAATGTCTGATGGAGTCTCTTTGCCAAAAGAAAAAGCCCTAGAATTCTTTCAACATCATTTGTAATTATTCACTGTTCAAGTGTGAAGTTACTGCCCAGTCCCAGAAAGCTTCCCTGAAATGACCTGCCTGGAAATCAGTATTTTAAATCTGCACAAAGGTGGGCCTGAAGAATATTGAGAATACAATTGAGAGAGGCACAGGGGTCAGGGCACTATTTTTTTCCCTTCTCTTAACCAGAAGTGTATTTTTATCAGGTTTCTTTGGCTTTATTTTCTCTGTTAGAGTCACCTTCCCTAGATAAGAGAGAGCCATTGCTTATTACATTGTGCCACTAACATAGGGATTTACCCTTTTGGAAAGACAGCTTGATTCTGCTGGTGGAGACAGATTGAAACTGGCTTGCAATTGCTTAGAAAGGATTATAATTTTGATTTAAATTTATGCTTCTCTTTGTCCATCTTATCTCTATTAATGCAAAGGAAGAGTGAGCGGATATTTGTGTTCTCAAAGAAAGTTTGGCTTCTGTTAATGCTTAGATTAAAGTATAAGATCTTGGATTTTCTGCTTTATTGGAAATGTCTCCAATTTTTTTCAATACAGTATTTATTAGGACTGTTATATGCTGATATTGTGGAGGATATAGAATACAAGGAGCCTTGGTGTTCCAGGAAGCTCTGGCTTCATCCTAATTTTAATTAATACCACTGGGCTCAGAGCCATACCACCTACCCAGAAATAATTAAGTCATTATTACCCTAGAATCAGTGATATTTGGGTGTCTTAGTTCAGGTTCCCTGTGAGCAGAATCTGAAACAAGGAATTTCATGTAAGAGATTGGTCAAGGAGTGTTCCTAGGTGAAATATCTAAGGATACAAGGAAAGAAGTGCTGGGCAGGGGAAAAAAATATAGGCAAAGATGTGAGTCCAGACGAAGTTTAGCCTCTGTCTTGTCCCGAAAGGAATTCTGGAGGGTAAATAGCAGCACAAATTTGTCCAAAAAAAGGGTTTTATTTTTGTTCCCTGTGCGATTCAGCCATAATGTAGCATTCCTTTATAATAATAATTTGATGCTAACTGGTAAGATCAGTAAGTCCTGTAAAGTTTTCATATGAACAATACAGTGAACTTTGTCAATGAAGCCTTGAATTTTGTGTGGATGGCAAATAGTAGAGTATATTTGCATCAAGAGTGGTACTTTTCTGTTTTCCTACATACACCTAAAATACTCTCTTCTTGATATTTCTGGAATAATACAAAAACCAAGGAAAGCTCAGAGAATCATAGAGTGTAAAGCTTCCATGAACTTTCTGTATGTACTCTTTGCATAAACAGAAAGTCATGGCAAGGGCTCCTGTTTCAAAGCTCAGTTGAAACCTGAATCCTAAGCACTTGCAGATGCCAACAGAGGAAATAAGGCAAATTAGACAAAGTAGTTAAATACTACCAATTAGTTTTATCCAGACTTAAAAATAAGTGAACCCTGTGCTTAAAGAACTTATCAATAAATGAATTGCAACACCCAGAAGAGTTTGGTCAGATATAAATAAATATCAAGAACTAAGGACAGAAGTTGCTATTATCCAAGCATTATTTCTTTGGTTTACTTCATGTGAACAGACCCCAACCCTGTGCCACCTAGACCAGAAAATGGGTCTCTCTTTCCTCACTAAAAAGCCGAAAGGAGAATGTACTGGAAATAACCTTGAGGTATGGTGACTTGGGGAAAGCATCTATTTATCAAGTGAATTTGAGATCAGAATGTCCTAAAAAGGTGACAAAGATAACTGAATATCTAAACTAAACCCAGATAGAAGTTCCCAGTCATCTCTGATAAATCAAGGAGTCAGCAAAAGAAGCCTTTGAGATCTCCGAGGATATTTCTTTAAACCCTTAACCTCCACTCCCTCTTTCTAACTCCCAAAGATTTCCATCGGTCATCGAGCAATATTTTCCTTCTGTCTTCCCATTCTCCTCCTTGTCTCCTCCTCCACTACCCACGCTTCCTCACACCCATTGAAATATCATCTGAAGACAGAATCATATTTCTTCAGTGACATAAATCACTTACCATTTGGAATGACATTAATTCAGGAAGGTGGGATCACCGGGACAGCATGAAGGCTTTCTTAGGGATACAAATGCAGTTGAGACATAATTGCTGAAGCACTTCACCAAGGAAGATTATGAGGAACATCTAAACACAAACTGAGAGCAGTGATGGGAAGGATGGGAAGGAGCAGGGAGTGGGGACGTTGCAATGATCAATTATCCATTGAAATGTTTTAAGCTGAGGAAAGGAGGATAATGTCACCATGTTTACTTTTTTAAAAGATTTTTGATTGTCATGGATAAAATTGACTAAATTGGAACAAATTTAATTGGGGATGATTAATTGAGCTCTAGCAGTCTAAGCAAGAAAACTTGGATCATGCATGTAGATTCACTCATACAGCAAATATCTATCAATTTCTTACTCAGTGCTAGGGGGAGAAAACAGGTGGATAGATCTGAACTTTGTATTTGGAGACAGGAAATGTGGACGTATTGAATGTACCCAAATTCTAGCATGTGGTTTGTAATTTCTTATGATTTGGATTACATGCATGACAATAAACCTGACTTTTGTGGTCGTAGTCCCCTCATATTGAATTCACATAAATGCAAAATGCTACATAATTGAATATCTCCCAGTGGGTAAGCTCTGATCAAGGGAGATTAATTTTTTCTTTTCATTTTTTATCTTCACCCATGTGACCTTGAAAACTGTCTCAAAGAGTCATTTGCTAGTGTGTGAGAGGCAAAATGTTTTAAGAGTAGAGAGGCACCATGGAGAAAGGAATTCAAAATGGGCTGAAAACCTGCAAACTTGAAAATATTGCCCTCCATACTGCAGAAATAATGAGACACCACTCAATAGATCAGTGAATTTCTTGACATATTTTGGTCAAAATTAAAAGATCAGTGGCAGTATGATATGACAGAATGGATGCTGGATAGGGCATAGAAGGCCTAAATCCAACTTTAATTCTTGTACCAAATCTGTATCTAACCTTGAGCATGTAATTTTTTTTTCTTTTTGGACTCATTTAAAATGAGCAGTTTACTTTTAGATAATTCAATTCATCTACTTAAAACATGGGACAAGAGAGATCTGTTAGACTAGGTGGGGGTTAGTAAATGGAAAGAGAAAAAGACAGCTTCTGAGGTTCTGGTAATATTCTATTTCCTGATTTCTGTATTGATATCAAGGATGTATTAGTTTGGTAAAAAAAAAATCCTCCTCAAATTGCATACTTATGTTTTGTACACTTTTCTATATGTGCTATACTCTAATAAAAACATTTACAATAAGTAAGGAAATAAATACAGATAATAGCACATCAGTATTTCAACTCCTTTTGGACCCCAAATCCTAAAATAAATGTATGGATAAATAAAAAATAAACAGGAGCATTATTTAAACCTCCATATGAATCTTCATCTCATTTTGAGGAGTTATCAATTTCCCAGCAGCTCTGCATTGAAAAGTAACCATTAGAAAGGTAAGATATGTCAATGGAGACCACAATTAAGGTGGCCAATCTGAATAACAAATCCTTATGTGAATAATCACCTTGGAAATAGTTTTCCTTGAAATGTGGCCTGAATACTACACAGTTTGCTTGGTTTTAATCAACTGTTCTGAAGTATTATGGGATTTAATTAATTTCAGATAGACATTTGGCTGGAACCTGCAATTTTAAAAACCGCAGAACCTGAGCAGCCATGTTGTTGTCCTGTGGTGCTATCATCCCACAGCACAATGTAACAGGATATTAAAGCTGTCAGGACACAGGAAGACCAGAGTCATATGACCTAGATCCAAATACTGTCAGCACAGATCACATTTAGATAAATGAAACCATTTCTTTGTTTTCAGAGGCAACTTTCAATTAGGGTGGACCTGTGCTTATAATGAATGAGCTGTAATACGATAATGGTTGGAAGAAGAAACTCAAATCCTTTAAACACTGAGGAGGCAAGGTGAATTCTGGTCATGAAACAGCCATGGGAGAATGAGAATCCATTTAGACCACTGCAGGTCTGACTTCCTGTCCTTGAGTGGGCATCAAAGTTTCTTGTAAGTTTGGGCAAGTTCAGCATCAGGGTGACCTTTTAAAAAAGAGTTTCCAAGGATGTTAACTCTAGTTTTGGAAAACTGATGTTAGATAAAAATGAGGATTCACAAAAGTTTGAATTGATTCAACTACTTTGAAGAATTACCCAGTGATCCCTACTGAAGTTGAGGATGCACATATCCTGTGACCCAGAAGATTCCACTCATCAGGATGAGCCCTGCAGAATTCTGCTCACACGTGCACAAAGAATTATGGTAAAAAGTGCATGGCAGCCTTGAATGTGGCAGGGAATTATTGGCAGAATCTGCATTTCCATCAGTGTGAGAGTGGAAATAAATCATGGTTTTGGATAATGAAATACTTTTAATTAACTAAAAGGATGTGTACTTACATCTATATATTTCTCAAATATATTTATGAGTGGAAAAAGCAAATCACAGAAGAATATCACATGATATGGGTATGATATGGTTATATGAAGTTCAAAAATAAGCAAAAGTAATCCTGTATGTCATTTAGGGTTTCATCCATAAACACAGAGAGATACACAAATACGATAAGCTCCAAGTTCAGTATAGTGGTTTCCACTTAGAAAGAGATTGAAGAAGCTAAATGGGGGAGGGGGAGACCCAGGCATCTGCTGTGTGAATCTGGATGGTGGCATCATATTCATTCATTATATTAGTTTGAAATATTTCATAATATTTTAAAACTTAATTGGAGAAATAAAATTGTATCCATCTACTCTTTACTCATCCACTTATCCATGTATTTATTTATTGAATAAGTGGTATTGAATTTCTACTTTTTACCAAATTCCCTTCTAGAGAACATGAGAAAACAAGAGCATTAAGGGACAATCCTTACCTTCAAAGAATTTAAACTCTAGTTGAGAATTTTAGAATAATGTGTAAGCCTTTAATAAAAGAAAACTTACTTGTCTAAAAGCAAGACATGGCTTGAAACAAAAAGACACACACAGCTTTTCTTTAAGACAGAGCCTATAGACAAAATTCTATAGGATCACTAAACAAAACTAAACTTAAGTTCCTTATTCTTTCCTTTTTCCCCAGGATGCGGTGATATCCATTATTTTGACACGTGTTTTTACTCAAGCCTGGTTATTTCAAAAATTTCTTACAATGACCAAAATTTTTGCACAAAGAATGAATTTTATTCTGTGTCATATGTTTTTCAGCATGTCACAATACTCATAGAGTTGTGACAGTGATGGGCACTGTATAAATCAATCTTGCATTTTGTATTTGGAGAGCACTTTGTGACTATGTTTTTCTCAGACTTTGTTTTATAACAAAGAGCAGAATCTACTTCTCACAAGAGAACCAAGAGAAACATAATAAGAGAGCTAGTTCATCCTCCTTGACAACTATTTGTGTAGGACTGGGTAGGAATGTTAAAAATTTTTTAAAAAGCTATGTCACCTGCAAGGTCCTCACCAACTCTGAGATTTCCTTGATTCAGCTTCCAAAAGGGAGGGCTGCCATTAAAAATCAACTAGAGTGTTTTTGCCCATGATTGACCCCTTTAAAATATACATATTTAGTTACCGTATTGGATAGTTTTAAAAATAAAAGGGTTCTAAAGTTCTAAAAAGTTCTCCTTTTAGGAAAAATTATTTACATCTATACCAAAATAATCTCTTTCAGGATTCAAATTTTCCAAAATTAGTACAAAGTCTGATGTCAACTGTTCTAGTCTGGCAGTTTCAAAGTCTTATTCTGAATGAAATTTTTATTCAATCTGTAATGCATTGGGACTGCAGAGGGTAGATCTCATAGCGAGAAATGTCTTCCTGCATTGAAATAGGATTCATTCATTCACATCTCTGAGTTATTTAAAGGAAATCATCCATGGGATTATATAATTAATTTATTCATTTAAAGTCACATCCTATTTCTTTTTTGGTTAGCATGTTTTTAAGCAATGTAAAAGTTGTAATAAAAATATTTTTGAAAAGACAGCTAACAGTTTCATATTGTTGAATTTAGGGCTTTAGAGAATTTTGCTTCTTGATGTGTATGGTAAACTGAATAAAGCCCCAAAGATATCTATGTCCTAATTCCCAGAACCAGTGAATATGTCACCATGCATGGTAAAGGGACTTTGCCAGTATATTTAAGTTATGAATATTGAGATGGGGAGATTATCCTGAATGATCCAAATGGGTCTGATGTACTCACAAGTGTCTTTATGAGAGGAAGGCAGTGGTGAAGAAAGAGAAGGCAAGCAGAGATTGGATGACTGAACGCATTTGGAGTTCTATCACAATTGCTGAGAAATCAAGCTGCCAGGTATGGGAGGTGAGATAGCTCAAAGTCGTTGCATAAATAAAATTCATAATTTCTGAAATTCCAAAGTGCCTTGCCCAGTTAATAGCAGAATTGGGGTAGAAAGGCTGCTCAGTTCCGAAAGGAGTGGCCTTTGCCCCTGCCCCAACTTGCCTCCCAAATTCATCCTTAGAAAATCCTTCCAGGAATGTCATGAGAGGCCCTAGATGCTTAAGAGCTTTGAAGATAGGGTCATCATAAATGCCTCTACTTTTCTTCAACTTGAAGGTGCTCCCATTGACCTTTGCCTTTAGGGAAGACAGAGCTAGAGAGAGAGAAATGTGGTACAGTACAGGGAAAGTTCCATGGAGGAAATATGCTCTTTTCTATTTTTGTAAAATACATTTATTACATTTAAATGATTATAAAAGTAATTGGTATTTAGTTTAGACAATGGGGAAACTGTATAACAAAAGCACATAGAAGATAATGAAAATCATTATAACCCTGTCATACAAAGACAAACACCATCTTGTGTAAATATGCATATAAAATAATGGATAATGATGTATAATAATGCATACATTCTCTAGCTACCTATCTTTTTTAAAGAAAAAAGAATATAACCTCAATTATTAATATTAATTATTATAGTGGTTACTTTGAATTCCAGTGAAAGAATGACGTACCATAATTTATATATACATGTATGTGTGTGTGTCTTTGAGGGAGAAAAACCTCAACAACAGTATTCTTGCCAATTTATTACATTAATAATAAAGTTTTGTGTTTAACATATCTTAATATTAGTGAAAACTGGTTTTTAATATATATACTTGTACATGTATTATATATTAAGCTATTTAATATTTATCTTTCCTAGTTGATGGTAGGAATTCTTTGTGTATTTGGTATAGTAATTCTTTTCTTTCATATATATTTCAACTATTTTTTCTGATTTTTTATCTTTTGGGTTGGTAAAGATAATGCTTCTATTTGTTTATGTATTTATTTCAGGGGTGGAGAGTGACAGAACCATTCTTACAAAATCAATATTTGCAACATGAAAATTCGAAGTTCACCTGCCCATATCTACTATCTTGTTACATAATCAATTTCCATAGAATAGGGTTGGTGTTTGATTATTCTTACCCTTCAATCAGGGATACCTGTTTTACAGTTTAAAATTCTCTCTGCCCAACATTTAGAGATGTTAATGTTCTTGCATGCCAAGCAGTAAATCTGTAGGAAAACTGTCCATAAAGTCTCTTTCAAGGTGCTTAGTCAGATAGGCTTTGGAGAAATAGAAAATTTGAACTATATTGATTTTATGTCCTTTGAGAAATAGGCAGCTTGGGCTTGATTAATGAGCATTTCCCACCTCATTTATGTCCAAAATCTCTGCAATTGACATCTGAAAATTCTCATACACCGTTCCAAAGTAAATTATGTTCAATGTCTTCTCTGGTTGTAATGCCTCTTTGCCTCCTATGGCCAAGTGCTGTATTCTTGACTATGCAGACGACTGTTTGGGGAAGAAGCAAAAGGAACAAAACAAAACAAAATAATGCAAAGCAAACAAAAAACCTAAAATGTGATATATGTTACTCGAATCTTAGACCATAGTTATCTTTAAATATCATTGAGATTATTTTTCTTGAATCCCTGGCCTCCTAAATGACTTGTTTTCATATATAAAATACAGTAATAGTATCAGTATGAGTTAATCATACTGATAGGAGAGGAGGATAGGAATATTGTGTTGTGTCATTACTCTATAATTAAAGTAGCATGTGTTATTTCATGAAGTTATACTCCCACATCTATATCTAGAATTGAAGAATCTCAGAAATGTAAGGGATCATATAGACATGTTAATGGAGTGGTTTCTACCCAAGGGTATGCATTAGAATCATCTGAAAATATTCATTTTTTTTCCAAAATACACGTATCAGGCTTATACCCTAATTGGTAAACTTCTTCTGTAAAGGGCCAGATGTTTAATATTGTAGGCTTTGTAGGCCCTGCAGTCTCTGTAACAATGACTTATCTCTGCTGTTCTAGCCCAAAAGTAGCCATAGATAGGATAACGCCTGAACAAATAGGTATGGCTGTGTGCCAGTAAAACTCTATTTACAAAAACAGATGGTTGTTCAGATTTGACCTAGGGCTATAGTTTACTGACCCCTGTCCTACATGATCAGTTTGATGTGCAAGTAATTTAATAAGCTGATACAAAAGCAAAACTGTTAGTCTTCATAGGATGATTACAGAAACCACAGTTTTTCTAATGTTTTACCTACAATGCTTTTAATAAATGGAAAAGCTACTATACATGAAAAGAAAATAGAAAATATTACCCATAGTGAAGTGGAATTTTACTTTTATGTAAAACATTCATAAATTACCCAGATGTTGAAATTAGAAAAGATTTTTAAAATGACTTTAAAATAACTTTGATAAGTAAGCTAAAAGTACATAGGAAATGATGACTCTATAGGTAAAGAGATTAAGCATTTCAGGAGAGAGAGTAGAACATAAAGAAGCAAATTTAATTAGGATTAAATAACACAATAGATGAAATGAATAATAGACATGAAGGCCAGACAATAAGAAACATAGAATAAGAAGGATACAGAGGAAAGAATAAGAAAATGAAGCAAACATCGATGACTCGTAGGGCAATATTAAACATGTTTACATTAATAAAATTGGAACCCAAGAAAGACAGGAGGAAGACAGCTGGGCAAAAACTCAGTGATGAAATATTGGTTGACTTTTTTTCTCAAAAATTTCATCAAGAACAGCAACTCTGAAATCCATGAAGTTTAATGGAACCAAGCAGGATAAATAGACAAATAAATATCTATCAAGGTGTATTATAGTCAACTACAGAACACTGAAGATGAGGAAAAAATCTTAAAGACAGAAAGACAATGAAACATACATTACATAGAGAGGAATACAAATAAGAATTCCAGCAACATCATCATCAGAAACTGGACGCCAACAGACAACCCAAAGGCATAAAGTGTTAAAAGGGGAGAAAAATACCTGCTGACCTTTGTATACATTGAGTGCTTTATACAGTTAAATCTACTTTAAAAGATCAGGGAGGACATGTATTATAGATGATGTTTAAATTGAAAACTTCAAAGGAGAAAAAGTCTACCAAGTGGATCTTGGGTGAAAGGGAGGAGGGCATTCTAAGCAGAGTAAACAGCTTAAACAAAGTCATGGCAGCATTAAATAGAAGTGCATGTGATGCAAATTGCATAGACGTGGAGTGACTGGTCCAATATCATGCAGGAATTCAGTGGCAGAGCTTGTTTCAAATTCAATATTCTTTTCACATCTTCCTCCCCAGTCGTAAGTATCCAGGCTCTGTCTAATATTGCTTCAATATTCTTGAATGCAATGCTGCCTGATCAATTGCCCTCCAAATCTTAATTTTATATTTGCAGTCATTTTTAAAAATTTTCCAAGGGAAACTATCTATCCACACTGGCAAATTAAAACAGTTATGATCATGGTAATAGCAGCACTTGAATAATCAAATGCAATTGAAAAGCAAATGCACCAATTTAGGTTGGACTTGAGCTATTATAATGTGCATTTTTGTTTAATGCCCTTTATATTTCCCTAGATACTATGATGGACTGGGTTGCAATTTAGTTTTATTGACAACCACCACCTCCATTTCTGTTTGAAAGGGAGGGAGAACAACCAACTTGGTGTAAACTGATTATAAACAGACTATGCTAGGGCTCAGGCAATGAAGGATGAACAATTACAATTGTGTTCAAACTATTATCACTGGCAAGGCTGTATTGGACTAGGGTAAGTAGATATAAAATAACCTTTATAAAGGAATTAGCAAAGCAAATATATCCTTTTGTATACTTCCTGTACTTTTGTACACTTCCTATAATCTTGTTGAATATTATAGTGTATTGCAAAGTGTGCATATTTTCATTCTGGCTGCTCTATAAATTTTCATATGAGTGGGAGATAATGTCTGCTAAAATTTTTAGTTTTTTATACAGAAAAAACAAAAAGAAAGGGACAATGTGCCTGGAAATTGGGACTACAAAATTTGTACTGAAGCTGCATTTGCATATCAGACATTGTTTTTATCTATATTGTGTATTTATTTGAGATAGTTTAGGGCTGGAGAGCTGAGTGTGGCTTGCTGTAGTTACAGGTTACCCAGGTCACCCCTTTGGTGTCACCAATTTTGGAGACCAGGTTACCCTCCCTTCAATAATAATTGAACTGAATGTGTAAACATACCAAGTGATCAAACCACAGATGGTGCCTGTTTCTGTGACAATTTACACCAAAATATAGGGACCCAATACCTCCTTCCCAGGCTTCACTAACCTGTATAGAAAAAATAAATAGAATCATTCCACATTTATTTTCCACTCAAGGCACACTAGACAATTCACAATAAGTGTCTTGAAGTAACTAATTTTCTGTACACCCATTTTACACAGTGAGGAGATACAGCTTGAAGCTATTAGATTAACAATTCTGCACACTGAATTCGTCCATTGAATTTATTTATATACAATTGTTAAAAAGTATTGAGATGGTTTTAGCTAAAGTAATTAGCTCCTGAACAAAGGTGTGTTCCTGGATGTAATCTAGCCATTCCTATGGGTGGAAAGAATGGACTACTTTGGATTTCTTACTCTATAGGTTCTTGATATGAATAACAGGGTGAATCAATTATACATTTTTCACAAATGTGTCCCCAAATGCTGTACTCTCATCAACCTTGGGAAAGTATTTTCCCTGTCTGTTAACTAATGGAGATAAAAATAGTAATTGAGGCCTAAACATTAGGCATTGCACTTCTCTACAACATCCCTCAAGATAAAATAGTCATTATGCCTGGGTTAATTCATAATTAACCCCTTAAATTAACCTCTAAGACCATAGTCAAGAGAGATGAAAACAAAAAATTATTATTTTCAACATATGTTATTAGGTACCTGGCACCAAGGTGAGCATCTAACATACATACTTTTATGTAATTTTTACAATGGCCCTATGAGATAGTTATTATTATTCCCATTTTATAGATGAGGAGATTAAAGTTTAGATATGCTATTCAAGAAATCAGCTGCCCAAGAAAATAATGGAAACAATAAAGCCAACATCAAAATCCATACCCTACACAAGGTATCTGCAAACTACAGACTGAGGGCTAAATGTGGCCTGCTACCTATTTTTGTATGGTTTGTGAGCTATTTATAAATGGCTGAAAAAATCAAAAGAAGATGAATATTTCCTAATCCATGAAAATTATATTAAATTCAAATATCATTATGCATACAAAATCTCATTGCAACATAGGTATACTCATTATGTATTGTCCATATCTGGTTTCCTGTTACAATTGCAGAGTTGAGTAGTTGCAACAGAGACCGACCATATATGGTGTTCTCATCACTTTGCACTGCTGCTTGGCACACTACAACCTGCAGTGACGCAGTTATAATTCAACAGTGTTTTGGGTGCCTCATATATGGCCGTATCAAGATATTTATCTTTTTATTACTAATGCATACTTATGATGTCAAAGCAACAAGAAGAACAAAATTCACTTCTCATGTTGAGTTTTAAGGCACAGTAGAGTGTGGGTTATTTTGTTATTGAATTAGATGTCAAAGCATTGTGTTTGCTATGCAACAGCATTCTAGCTATTCTAAAAGAATACAATATACGCTGACATTACCAAACTAAGCATTCATCGCAATTTCCCCACTCATAGGAAAGTGATGGTTAGAAAAATTAGAAAATTTAAAACAGATTATCTTAACAGTAGAATTTCTTCATAAAAATAAAAATGCAACTGCAACTAAAGGAAGTGTCCGAATGACTCATTTGTTATCTAAGCAAAAAAACAAACAAACAAACAAAAAACAACTGTTTACCAATGATGAGTTAATTAAACCATGTTTTTGCAACAGTCAAAGAAGTGTCTCTATAGAAAAACAATTTGTTTAAAACTACTAGTCTTTCTGTGACAAATTTAACGGAAGAGTTGTGGATATTAGAAGCAACATTAATAGTCAATTAGAAAGTAAGCTGGGTGATTTGAACTGTTTTCTTTGACTCTTGATGAGTCAACAGCTTTTTCCTTTTCAAAGAGTCAATAGCAAGTTTGAAATGACTAAAAAATTAGCCTCTATGTATAGATTGCATGGAACTACAGGCAAGAATATTTTTGAAGAAGCTGAGAAAACACAAATTCATTAAAACCTGAAGTGGAATCTGCCAAGATGTGTTATAACTGGTGGTGGTAAATTATGGGTAAATGAAAAAAAGCCTATTTGGACAGATTTACAAAGCTTGTGAAAATGTAAGTTGTTTAAAACTTATGTCTATTTATATTATTCATCAATGTGTACTATGTAGAAGGTATTTTAATCTGCAGTGTAGTATTGAACCGGTAGTGTTAATGATGAACTCCCTTTGTTCTAGTGGACTTAAGCATTCATATTCCATGAATTTTTATTGAAATAAAAGCTGAATCTCTTAATATTCATCCTTTACCACATAACTAGTTGATCGTTTACCAG
The DNA here is from genome assembly GCA_023783475.1 of Daubentonia madagascariensis. Lineage (NCBI taxonomy): Eukaryota > Metazoa > Chordata > Mammalia > Primates > Daubentoniidae > Daubentonia > Daubentonia madagascariensis. Next base: position 16,438,231 of record JAKFHU010002573.1, on the reverse strand, counting down.
TGCTGAAGTTTGATTGTGATTTCTGAGCTCAGGGCAAAGATTGAAATTTTTCTGAATATGAAGAACTGTCTTCAACCACTATTATTAAACACTGACGGGCTTTGAAAATTAACTTCTGTTCTAGATTTGATAATATTTCCCAGTGATTTCAACATAAAATTTCAAGGCAAAACTGAGCTGATATGTGGAGTTTATAGTAGTTTAAAGCTTTTTCCAAAAACTCTTATGTCGTTTGAAGCACAAGTAATGTAAACTACCTTGTAAACCACCCAGATTAATGAGTTAAAACAAGAAGCAAGAGTCATTCTTAAATAAATTTGCAGTGCTCAGTATTCAAATTTCTAAGCTCAACCTACAGTTCCAACAGTGTTTCAGACTTCAATGAAAGTGCAAAAATTATTTCCATATTTCAAAATCTTTTTAACCATGTAATTGAGTATCTTCAACATAATCTTGAATTAGAAGTGATTAGTCTTCAATATTGTAGCATGCTAAATGTCAAATATCAAGAAAAGAATCTAGTAGAATTCTATAAATGCCTTCCAAACAATAAATGTGCCCAATTAAAATCATATGCTCATGGATTAATACCAGTATTCTGCATTACCTAATTGTGTAGTAAGACATTTTCAAAGATAAAATACATAATATATCATTGCAGATCAGCATTAATAATGAACATTTGTAATTAATTTTTATGGCAGAGAAAACTAACTTTGAACCCAAATTAAGCAAAACATTACTCCCTTACACCCCTCAGAAATGTCTTTCTTCTGATAAGAGAATCTATATTATTTTTAAAATGTACTCAATTATTCTTACTGTTATATTTTGAATTTCATCAAAATTGTACAAAAATTTGTTTTATCTCTAGTTCTATAATACCTTTATAATATCCTCAATTTTGCCTCTTTACCTACAATGCCTAAAATATTTACTATCTGGCCTTTTACTGAAAAGTTTTGCTGGCCCTTGATCTAGGGCTCAGAACCAAGAAATATAATCATTACTGGCTTTTCTCCTTTTGTCTGTCATTAGTGTCACTGTAGGGAAGGCTGGTTGGTTTCCACTTACTTTTAGTCCCCAAATGTTCATTCATGCTCAAATTCATCCACCCTAAGGAGGTGATGTGGGGGGAAATGTGTTGAGCAAGGTGCTGGAAACTTATACAAGAAGGACATTATTTGTCTCAGTCCTTAGAGTGCACAAGTTTTATAACTAAAGCTTGTGTTTCTGGACAATGAGACAAAGCATAACTCTATATTGTCAGATGCTAAATGGAATAAAATTAGATGTATTAATGACTGGTCAGCAGAGATGAGTTACGAAGAGCACAGGCTTCCGCATCATTTTTCTAGGCTAGAATCTCATCTACACTACTAACTAGCTGCATGAACTAGGTAGCTACTAACTACTAACTAGTTACACTAACTTGGTGGTTATGGGAGGTGATACTAAGGGCTATAATCCTGGTCTGGTGATCAGGGAAAACCAAGGTAAACTAGGAGTATGTTAGATGTGTAGTGGGGCACTAGTGATACAGGCAGAGAGGGCAGTGTGCGCAAGGGCAATGAACAGCAGAGAAAAAGGATGTGGCTAATGCAAGAGACAGAATGGAGATCACTGTGACTCAACATAGGAAGCAGAAGTGGACCAGATTGAGGCTGGGGTGGGGAAGCGGGAAAGGTAGCCTGTGGGTGGCTTCGCAGAAAGCCATAGTTAGTTTTCCTTTCTTTTAAAACGTAATTATTTACATAAGATAGAATTTTATTGAGCTTTAAAATGAAGGAAAGTCTGACACATACTACATGCAACATGTATGAACTTTGAAGACATTATGCTAAGTGAAACAAGCCAGTCACAAAAGGCTGAGAGAGAGACAGAGAGACAGAGACAGAGAGACACAGAGAGACAGGGTGAAACAGTGAAAGAGACAGACAGAGAAAAAGAATGCAATCATTTGATCTTAAGCCAATAGCAAAATATTCATAGAATCAATGGATGAGTGACACATTTCCTTAATATCTAGAATGTTTTAATGGCAATGAGATCTCACTATTTCAAACTATAGTCCTGTTTCATACTATAGGATTATGTAATATTCTAATATGTGATAAAGCATTATAAATAAGAATCTTATCACACTTGTACATTTAACTCTCATTTTATGACTTATAAAATGAATGTTTAGACTACAATTTACTCACGATTACTATCATACCAAGGATATTCTAATTAAGACTCTGAGCCTATTACTCTTAATTATATTCTTCTTAACTAAACCTGTAAAGGACAATGAAAATCTCAGGACCACTTCCCATGGCCTTATGCAAAAAGGAAGGTCAAACCTGGTGGCTGAGTCATGTAACACCCCCTTCCAAATGAATAGCTGTTACTAACATTATGCATTAGCCATATCCCCACAGAAAGGCAAAAGGCCTCAGGCATCTACAAGGACTGTCCCCATAGATTATTCATAAGGAAATTTTTTGCTGCTTCCATTAACAAGGACATGCATATTGTAGGTTTTGGTGTGCAGGCTAAGTCTAGCTCCTAAAAGTAAGTCTGTTAGATTCCACACTAATGATGTTGATTACAAGTTTATCTTCCCAGGTGCAGAACAGAGACAAGACAAGGTCAATCATTCCTCCAGCTACCCAGGGTCATCTACAAGATTGATTCTTCCTTCACTTCCTTTTTCTCTTTAAACATTCACCTTATCTTATATAAAATGTAGATTTCCTGGGCCTCACAAGAATGTAACCAATTGCCTTATTACCCACACCCCCCTCCTCCTTTTTCTTCCTGTATGCCCTGTCCCCTTTAAATACTGAATTCCCAAATCCTGCTTCAACAGAAATAGTCACAGATGCATCTGTGGCTTGTGGTTTTTCTAGGAGCATCCTCAAATTTTGGCTTAATAAACCTCCATTGAGATCTTTGTGTCAGTGACTTGTGTTGGGTTATCAAACAAAATAAACTGTGTCCTGAGGAAGTAGTTTAATTTTTTGCTAAATCTACCATACTAATGAATACAAACAAAACTTGTAGTCCTTTTTCACAGTTGAAACCCAACATAATCTTTATGTCTATCTTTCTAACAAAACCTCTTCCAACATCATCGTACTTTCTCCAACCTCTACTTCCTTATAGGCAGAAACACTCTTGCTATTCATCCCTAAATCTTATGATTCTTTAGTTTCTTGTCCCTAAATTTGAATCTCAGTCCTCCCAGTTGGCAATACAGATCTTCTCTAAGGCTTTCTTTTCATCACAGTCCTAATAACTGTTATATCAAGAAATAAACTTGAAAGTGTTAGGAAAGGAACTACTTTGGGAGAATGTGCCAGGGGTGGGAGGCTGTACTTCTGGATGTCTTCCAAGATGCCTCTGGAATAAATGGATACACAGAGATTAAATAACTCTCTTAAGTATGTACAGCAAGGAAGGAGGGGAACAGAAATTCTGGTCTAGTTGTGTCAGAATCTAGAACTCAAGCTCTTAGCTCCTAAATAATCTATTTTTGATATTAGAGTGTGGAGAGCATGTTTCTAATCCTGCTCATTGTTTTCATCATTAGAGAGAATTATGATTCCTAGTGACTGAGAGATCTTCAATTAAATTAGTACCTAATTCCATTTTTCCCACTTATTATTGAGATAAATAAAAAAACTTCTCAATCATTCTCAACATTTTAAATAATTTTAATACAGAACAACTTTTATGTGCAAGATAAAGTCATGATTCTCTTGGATTACGTAGCTATTTATCTCCAGCTAGATTTCTTTTTAGCACAGTGTATTTGAAAATAGCCTTTTACATATTTACAAAAATCCCTTTTTCCATTGACAACAAGTCTTTAGGATTTTAACTTTTGATTTTTATTTTTAGGAAAGGGTGTTGCTTAACACTTCATACTTTCCTCTTCATAAGGGAAATGCCTAAGGTCTGAGAACCACTATCTCTGCACGTCAAGTGGTTCAGTTCTGGGAATTGCAGCAAGAGTCATTATTGCTTCCAGGAAAGAGAGAAGAACGTACAGTGGTCTCAGCATGGAGGGACTGGCCCTGAGGACAAGGCTGCAGGAAATACTGCAGCTTTGCCACCTTGTGCCCTTCAGCGAGTGGCATTGTTTCTTCACTGGGGACCAAGTGTGTAAAAGAACCTGGGAAGAGGAAGAAAAGGTGAAAACTGAGAAGCCAGGAATAAAATTTATATATCATATCTCACAATGTTGAGAGTACTAAATAATAATTCCAGTAATAGTAGGCAACATAAATATGCCAAACTGCTACTCCCCTACTACAGAATGAATTAAAAATATTGACCAATTACCAAATAGCTTAGCTACTCCCAAAAGACTGTAATATTCTGGGAATAGTAATAAGTACTAACAACCTTAGAGAGAAAGATGATCTAAGGCATAAAAAATAAATACATCTCATAATCTTATGTTTTAAACATGGAAGCTAAAGGAGGAGAAACTGGATGAGAGAAATATTAGCTTATTGGCCTAAAGAGTTTTTCATTTCATAGATACAAGAGAGAAGGAAGACCCAGATCTGTCAAAATTCTGGGGAAATAATATACAAATTTTCTATCTTATTAAGAATCTTTTATTAGAAAGCAAAAAAAAAGTTAGATAAAAATGTAATTGAGTTTGCTGAGCCACTGTAGGGATTCTGAACTTGCAAATAGGTCAATTTCCAAGAAGAAATTATATGTGAAAGAAAAATATGGATATTACTGTTTAATAAGTCAATTGAGAGAATTTTGTATGTATAGTATCATTATGTTTGTCCCCCACACACTGTAGATACTGAATCCTTCAATTTTATTATTTAAAGACATGTTCCTGTTTTAATTGCTGTGTAGGCAGCGATCACAAATCTATTAGCAAAATAAATTTTACAACATATTTTAGCCTGATAAATTATGATAATTCCAGCAGTCAGACAGTAGATGTCACATAAAAACAAAAATAAAGTAAAACACTATGTTATTAGCTCCTAACTTAAGGTTGAATTTCCTCCCTTTCAATATTTAGAGAAAATATTTTCTTCTTGGTAGCACAAATAATAACAAAACATATTTTCATCTGCTTTTTTAAATTAACATAGCTTGATTAAGTGAAATAAATATACAATTATAAGAAATAAAATTATGGCATTGGTGGCAGAGAATTTTTGCTGAACTTCTGTGTATGAAATGATGAGGGGAAGGATATGCCATCTGGGTAAGGAGAAAAATGGAATGTGGGAGTGGAGTGTGAATAGTTTTGAACTTCCCTCCCCAGCTTTGGTTGTAAATCTGGAATGATTCAAACAAATCAGTGTTCATTTGACACAATTTTAGAATAGCCATTTTAATTCCTTTTGCAACTTGCTTTAGCATAAGGTTTTGAAATTTTCAGAAATGTTCACACCTATTATGATGATGATAATGATGATGATGATTTAAGCTGCATATTCATCATATAGGAATGCATAGTTGATATTTACGGATGAGTCAATTAAAGGATAGAAAAATTAGGAAACTTGCAAAGGTCACACTGCAAGTTAATGGCAAGAACCAGGACAGAATTTATCATTTATTCATTAATTCTTTTAGATAACCATTTCATAGGCCCATAGCTCATCATTATTAAAGATCAGTTAGACCAGCCTGTAGTTAAACAGAAACAAAAATTAAGGTTTATGGAAAAGGTAACAGACCCAGAGCTGCAAGAAAGGACTAGATCAAATATGGGAAGTCTAGATTTGTTATACCATATTGGTCTTGTGAACATACTCCTTAATTTTATAAATTATGCTGAAATTAAATACACAGTGTTTCTTACTACATCTACACTTGTGTCCCCAGATGGACTTGCCATGCAATAGGCTTCAATGCACAGCCATGCCTTAGCTCTTCCTCTCTAGATTGTTTGGTGTCAAAACAAATTTCTTAAGTCTCAACACATGTGAAGCACAATGATGGTTCTTATGCTTACTTTTGGGCAGTATTCCATAGCTACTTTAAGTCACAAACAAGTCTCATTTCAGAAATCAGAATATCCATTCCAAGTTATTAATCAAAACTCTGAATTTTATTTAGCATTACAACTTCTCTCTCAGTGAGAACTTACTTTAGAATGGAAGCCTGAAGTAGGAAAGGGGGCATGATCAGTTACTTTTTAAATTTTAAATTATCTTTGTTTTCCTACCCTCACCTCACCCTACAGAGCACATTCTGATCTCTACAGAGTTGGAGCAGGTCAGGTTGGAATAGAAAAGGAAAGTGAAACCTTACACTTGAATTATACATTAAAATCATTTTGGGTGATTTTCCCTAAATTAAGCAGTGGCTAGAAATGCAAAGCCCTCTTAGTTTTTTGGTACTGGGATTGTGTATCTCTTATGATGACCCAGTTGAATAAGACCCAATATGAACCCAGGTTAGTTCTTTTCCTTTCAGGTAATCCTCATCTCTGTTTTATGTGTGTGTGCATGTGTATGTGTGTATATATATATAGACATATGTGTGTGTGTGTGTGTGTGTGTGTGTGTGTGATATATATATATATACCTCATTGTAACCAACAATTGGAGGTAGGCTGATTGCAAGACAGTAGCCCTGTCTTAGTCCATTCCTGCTGCTATAACAAAATATCACAGACTGGGTAATTTACAAAAATAGAAATTTATTTCTCACAGTTCTAGAGACTGGGAAGTCCAAGATCAAGGCACCAGCAGATTCAGTGTCTAGTAAAGCAACTCTCTCTGCTTCCAGGATGGAACCTTGTTGTTGCCTCCTTCAGAGGGGACCAGTGCTATGTTCTCACATGGGGAAAGTGATGAAAAGGCAGAAAGGAACAAACTCTGTGTGGTCTCTTTTATAAGGACATTAGTCTCATCCATGAGCAAGGAGCACTCATGACCTAATCACCTCCTACAGGCTCCAACTCTGAATAGTGTTGCATTGTGATTTACATTTCAACATTAATTTTGGAAGAACACAAACATTCTAACCATAGCCAGCTCTCTTTTTGATGTCAAACCTTGCGTCCTCCACTGATTAGGATGCAACCAGTCCTTGATTCTGGACTCCCTTTTTTTTAGATTCTCTTTCTATCCTTGGTGGGAGTCATACCCACCACAGAAGGGACATATTTACTCTGCATAGACCCAGGATGACCTCTGTCACCAGGAATGAGGTGAAGCAATTAAGATGCCCTAAGTCTTTCTTCAAGGTAGGGGAGGAATACAGAACACAACATCTCTTTTTAAGGAAAAACTCTTCTCAAATATTTCTTTGAAGTTTTTCTCTTATTTCTACTTGCCAATTACATTTTCTGTCTTTTATCTAGTTGAGTTCTAGATTTACCTAGGAAGCAGAGTGGCGCAGCAGAAGCGTGCTGGGCCCAAGAGTTCTAGAATTTACTTACAGTATTCCTTTTAACAACTACCTATGGTACATTGAAACCTCATTTTGCAAATTCTCATGTTTGTGTATTGGTGCCTGTTTGAAAATTTATTTTTAACATCTTGCAATATGTGACTTACAGTGAAGACTACAGCTATACTGGTCTTAAATAAGCAGTTCCTACAGCAAAGTAAATGTTTATTAGCTGTTTTTTAGATGTTGAGATAATAAATAGATGGATAAAATCAAACTCAAGCCATGCAGCTGGTTAACATCATTTTTGAGTTGAAATGGAAAATCTTTTCCCCAATCTAGTACTTACCTTGGGGATGACTGGGAGGGGGAACATGTTTACCAAATCTTATATAGAGATTGTTTATTCATGATTTTGACTTACTTCCCCAAACTTACACAATTATAGTTCTCTAATCAGGTGATCCCCTCTACACTAAATTAAAATTTTAGGCACATATAGTTGCTCTTTACACTTTCCAAAATAAAATTTTTAAAAATGCAATGTCTTATATTTAAGTTGGAAAGTCTTCATATTGATATGTATTTGCCATATTATTTGCCAATTTGAAAAAAGTGCTTTATTGGAAGCCGTTCATAACATCATTATTGATGAAAAACTGAAAATACAGTTTGCAGATCATTACACTTGTAATCTCCCTTTCCCCATCGTTATTCTTTATCCTCCAGCAAGCTCTTCCAGAGTCAAAGGAAGAGCTATATTGACAGTGATGGGCAAGAATATTTTGTGCTTTGTCAATTCAAATAAACCCCAAGCTAGTAAATTAAGTGACAAGCTATTTTGCTAGCAAGGTTGATCATCCAGTGATGTCTAAAAAAAGGACCACTGTATATACAATCACAAATAGTGCTCACAGTATTTTAAAAATTATTCTTTAAAAAAAGTATGTCATTTATTTGGCATGTTTTGAGCATATTGAGTGTTCTTTTCTCCCCAGTTTTCTATGATTGTTTTTTGAAACAGATCTGAAATACAAGACACTTCTCTTATTGGTGCCCATTAAAAACCAAGTATTTTGTTAACTTTTATAAAAACACTGTTCTTATTATAAGACCAAAATTATGTGATTAAGTGCAAGATGAAGCCAAATTATTCATCAAGTATGAGAAGACCAAGAGGAGAAAGGGGAACAAAATGAGAATGATATTATGTAGTGCCCATACTGTAGGATTACAGCAGCAGTGACCATGTTACTTATTTGATCATTGTTCTTTCAGCACAATAGCAAATTGAAATGGCAAACATATGTTTTTCCTTTAAATACTTTGTACAACCAGATTTGTTTGTACAAAGTAACTAAAAATGACACAAAATGCTTATCAAAGGGCCTAGAAATGGTAACAGCCCAATAGTGTTGTCTGATAATATAGTTAAGCGTGCATTGTGGGAAAGACTTCCAGGGCTCAAACCCTGCCTCCTCTACTAAGTAGCTCTGTGATCAGGGCAATTACTTAACTTAATACTAGTTAAGTACTATTGTTACCTAAATAATAGTACTTAGATAGATTTTGTAAAACTAAATGAGATAGTGTTTGTAGAACATGTAGCAAGTTTCTGGCACATAGTGAACTTTTGGTAAATATTAATAATATATAGAGCTGCTATACAGGTATCACTCAGCCAGCTGTTATTTAGTGATCACCCCAGAAAGCCAGACACTGAGAAAGGCATTAGGATCAGAGCAGATTGACGAATGGTCATGGTCTCTCTTCCCAAACGCTTTCCATCTGTTAGGGAAGATAGGTGAAACACAGAGTCAAATTAAATAATTGCACATTTCAATAAATTCTATAAATAAATACTAAGGGTCTTAAATAGAAAAAAAAATAGTTAGGGACCTATGTTAACTAGGGTGTTAGAAATAGTATCACTAAGGAGGGAACATTTACTATTCCCAGTGATCTGCTTAGGAGATGAGAGAGCTGTGTGAAGAACGTGAGGAACAGCATCCAAGCTGGTGAATGGCATGTGAAAATATAATGAAAAGGAAAAAATGCTTGGAGCAGTGGAGGAACTGATAGACCAGGGAGGCTGGGGCACATTGTGAGTGGGTAAGACATCATGTAAATACCTTTGAAGATATAGTCAGGGTTCAGCTCACTCAAGATCCTGCAGACCATTGTAAGGATCTAGGATTTCATTGTGTGAAATGGGAACCCATGGAAAGGTTTTAAGCAGAGGTGTAAGATGATGTATTTTATATTTAAAACATCTTTTGTGCTGCTTTATGGACACATATCTCTAAATGTTTTGCATTCTAATCAGTTAGTGATGGATGCAAGGTTCGAACCTACATAAACTTTCTCACAACATGTGTTTAACCATTGTGCAATATTGCTCCTGCTCCTACAATTAATAATAGATAATTATTGGGGGGTTACGTCCAGGCTCTCTGATACACACTTTGGGTTATTTTTAAATATGTTGTACAAAAAAGTCTGGTTGTGCAAAGTATTAATATTTGGAGTAAAAAATGTTTTTACCACTTCAATTTGCTATTGTGTTGAAAGGACAATGATCAAATAAATAACATGGTCATTATTCATGTAATACTGTACTACAGTGTGGACATTAGGTAACATCATTTTCATATTGCTCCTCTTCTCTTTCTTATAGGTCATCCTATTCTTAAGGGAGAATTTAGCTTCATCTTGCACTAAATCCCATGTCTTATAATTGAAACAGTTTTTTTTAATATTTAACAAAATCCTGGCTTCTTAATGGTTACTGGTATGAGAATGTGTCTTGTATTTCAGATCAGTTTCAAATAGAACCAATGATAAAAAATTGGGGAGAATAAAGACACTGGATGTGCTCAAACCATGTCAAAGAAGTAATGCATTTTTTAAAGCATGATCTTTAAAATATTATCAGCTCAGCTTGTGATTGTATATGTTTGTCCTTACTAGATGTTAATTCTTGCAAACAAATAGATTGTTATTTACTAGCTTATTTGAATTGACAAAACACAAAATATTCTTGCGCATCATGATCACTATTGCTCTTCACTTGACTCTGGAAGAGTTTACTGGAGGATAAAGAGTAATGATGGGGAAAGAAAGATTACAGCCGTAATGATCTGTAAACTGCATTTTCAGTTATCCATCAAAATGAGTGTGTGACATGAATGGCTTCAAAAGAAAAAAGACACTCCTTTTTAACCAATTGGCCAGTAATAGGGCAAACATGTATTTATATAAGGACATTCCAAGTTAAAGAAAATAGCATTTCAACTATAAAATAGAAAGGCATTTCAGTGGGCATCATAGAATAGTTGGTTTTTGTGAGGTAGCTTGAGCAGGAAAAAGTAAACAACATAATACAAAAACATGGATTGGTTAATATCAGGTTATTTTGTGTTACTTTTCTTATAAAGGTTAAAGTAGGATGGACTTCCTTATTATTCCTGCTCAGGTTGACTGTTGACTGGACCCTTTTTGATTGGTTGCTGTGAATCCTCTGCTTTTTGGAAAACCTGATCTGTTTGGGGATTTTTCTGCTTTTTTCTTTCTTCTAAAGTTTCAGTTTGAATACTTGGCATTTAACACAAGTGACTCCATGTTGGTTTGGTCTGTTGTGCCTAGTACAGAGCTCAGTCCAAAACATTTGCCTCCCATAAATTTTATTTAACGGTACTGAAGTCATTAAATGAAATCATTAGGTAGTTGAATGTTAATAAAAGTAAATTTCTATTTTGTTTAGGTGAAATTAAGTATGCATACAACTTCTATCATTTTAATTCTGTGTCCCTTGTCCTGTGGGGCTTCTGAGTGGATGTAACCCATGTTGGAGACAGTGTAGTGGGGAGGGATTTGAGAGGAGTGTTGGGAGAGGCAGAGGGTGCAGCAATATTCAGCCACTGTGGTTGTCCAGCTGGGAAGAGATGATAGCTTCAACTAGGGGGGTGGCAATTCTGATATGAAAAGTCAATGATTTTAAGATATATTTGACTCATAACATCAAATGGTTTTCCCACCGAATGCCTATTCATTTTAAGTCCACTCATGGAGTCTATTGAGGAAACTTCGTAGGTCGATGAATTAAAAACACCTTGAATTAGACTAGCTCACTTTCTTACGTGATTAGCAATGGGGTTGGTCTGGAGAATTTGTGATATTTTCACTTCTGCTTATTAACAGAGTTCAATGGGTGGCAGAAATGTATAAAATTAATGTAATGATGTAAAAAAATGAAGCCAAATTAATCTACATGTCATTAACCCTTTCCTCACATGAATAAGTAGTAGAAGTCATTAAAAAATCTTTAGGTCTCAGTAAATTGATATCTAATTGATCTAAAACACCTCCTCTTTAAGAAATAATTGGGGAAAGTGTGCTTGGGAAGGTGGGAGATTTATCTTCATGGACAGATAAAATTTCGGCTATATTTTCACTAAGTTTCCATAGGAAATGTTTCATGTTAGAAAAACAATTCCGGCTTAGGTAAGGTCAAAAGTAGCCTAGGATTAGATAATTAAGTGTGTTTACTCAAAATAAGCCTTGTTTCTTAGCCTTCAAATCCACTGATTTCTTGGTTTTCCTCTTGTCATTTTCAGTTCAGAAAGAATCAGGCAGAACTTATATTGTCTTCTGTCATCTAACCTTGGAAGTCACATAATGTCACTTCTGTCATAGCCTCAGCCTGTCCAGATTAAGAGAAGGGAATGTAGACCCTACCTCGCTGTGGAAAGTATCAAAGTCATATGATAGGTAGAGCACGTGGGATGAGTGAAATTGTTGCAGGCATTTTCAGAAAATATAATCTGTCATAACAAATTTTTCTTAGACATCACCTGAAAGTTTTCATTTTTGATGAGAAACAATTACTTTGTCTTTAAGGTGTGACTGTCAGAGACACAGGGGTTAAATTTTCAGTGAGGTTACCATGTAAGTGCTAACAAAAATAAAGTTAGAATTAGAAACTAGAAGCAATGCTACTTTATTGTAATTGTTATTTGTATTTTGGCATGATTCTTTCATTGTTTAAATGGTGATATATTAGGTTTCTGAGGACAGCAAAGGAATTGGAAGGCATTTCAGTTTGCTACACACAAACACACACACACACAGACACACGCGTGCACACGCTCTCACATTATCCTCCCTTCCACACCTGCCAACAATTACTCACACACAGAAACCCAGGGGCTGCCTTGCATCTCTGGGGTATCCTTAGGGCTGGGACACTCAGAGGGTGCTCTGGGTCAGACAGATCAAGGTGTCCATTTACAAAGACCAAGAGAAAAAAGGACGACCCCCTTACACACACACACACACACACACACACACACACCCCATTGTGAAAGTTCCTAGAGCCCTGGAGACGGGTTCCTGGCGGGACAGGCAGGCAGCAAAGAGAGAAGAGGTGCAGTTGGGGTGGAGGACCAGGTGGCGGGGTAAGGGCAAACCAAGAAGGCAGATCAGTGTGGGGTGGCAGCTCCCGCAATCCGTGAGCAGCCAGGGTCTCCTCAGCGATCGGAAAGCCTGTTGAGATTCCAGGAGTTTCCACAGCCCCCTGACTCCCTTGTAGCCTGGCCAACCAGTCCACAGCCCTCCGCCTGCGACTTGCGTCCATCTCCCAGGCCCGGTGGTGGCTGCAGCTAGTCCCCAGCAAGCGGCCACCGCCTAGCCCAGAACTGTCTACGCTGAGCCCCCTCCAACTTGAATGGAGTCCGTGTCCTGAGCACCCTCCCCCTACAATTGCCCAGCGGAGATCCACGCAGCCCCACTCCGGTCTGGGAACTCTCTCGGATCCAATGGTGGGAAAAGATGGGAAAACGTGGCAGGGGGGCCGCCACCTCTCCAGCAGGGCTGTGCGCTCTGTGCGCTCTTGTGCGCTCTCCCCGGCAGCGTAGGGCTGCAGAGTTCCTTGGCGCCGCGGGAGGTAGAGGCTCCTATTGTCTCCCCGCTAAAGCCGGCCAGATCTGCTCTTGGTCGGACCCTAGAAAGTAAGTGGCGGTGGAACTTCAACCTGGGGCTGTGAGGCTGGGCTCCTGCCACGCCCTTACTTCGCTCATAGCGCCCACTACGGGGCGTGGGGAGGAGGAAGGGAGCCGGAGCCCGGGGGAGTGCCCTTGGCACAGGGACCAGGGCGCGGACAAACCGCCAGTTTCCTGAGGGAGGAGCTGGAGCTGACTAGCAGCAGGTTCCCAGCAAGAGCCATAGCCCGGAAACAAGTCACAGCCCACTCATCCGCAAAAAAAAAAAAAAGGTGGGTCGAGGACAGGTATTGGGCCGGGTGCAAACAGATGAAAGAGGGTTAAAGTCAGAGGAGGGGCATCTTCGAAAGCCAATTCTAGAAAACTTCTAAGGAGCAGACAATTTAAATGCAGTCTACTCCCTCAAAAATGTACAGATCATCCAGTCTAGCATCTTTCCCTAGTTTTTAGTTGTAATGTAATTGCCAGACACCTTTTCTGAAAAGTGCTACTTTAGTTAGTTGCGCTCGTCTTTAGCTTTTTATTAAAAGTTATGTACATTTCAAAATAATAGTCTGCTTATTTTTAAATTTCTTTGGTACATAGGCATATATTATATTAAATAGAATAATGATAATAGCATTTGGAATGAGGTCATCCACAGGGTTTGCCCTGCAATTCTCTCTTCAGGTCAGAGGTTATGAATCTGTATGGTTCCCAGGAGTAGTTTAATCAAATAATTGGATCAGAGGTTCTATCCATTCAGGTTTGAGAGACTTTTGTCTTCACTTCCTAACTCAATCACCGTATCTTTTCTGTCATAACCCTGGAAATTGATCCTCCAGTTTGAACCTGAATCTTCTTATATTAATTGAATAACTTTCTTGCTGCTTTAGGTAATTGTTTGATAGAAGTTCTGTATTTAAGCAGAAAATTTAAATTCATGAAACAGGTATTAATAATACTTGTCGAGCCAAGATTGAAAAAAGTTAGAAAATATCCCTTACTCCTTTGACTTCTGGGTTTGTTCACATCTGAAAAGAAAGATGTTGGAAAGACTGAGAAGAAAAAACAACTTCGGCAAATCCAAAACTCCAGTTAAGAAATGGCACAAAAGATGGCCAGGCTTTTGCCTAAAATGCTCTAAATCATAATGGGGCTTATTTGGGTCAGGATGTAGGAAGAGAATGACAGGATGACATTTCTGGAATAAACAAATGACAAAGGATAATATGTGATAATATATGAGTATCCAAAGCGTGCTTACTAGTGAAATATTTTTTCTCTGAAACCACTACAAACACATATAGACGTGTTTTTTTCAGTATGTACATAGTTGTTGAGAAGGAAGAGCTTGTTTTGTTCCTCTAAAATAATATGCAAAATACTGTTCTACCTTTTTGTGTTATCTTAATTACTTTGTTATTTTTCTGGATGGAGAATGTAGGCAATGATTCTGTCTTTCCAGAAAAGGAGACACTGGCCAAACAGCATTCCTGCAGCAATCAAAAGTAATGGCAGAGAAGAGATGTGGTTATCGTGAGGATGAGCTACACCATGATGAGTAATGGTCACCTGGGAGAAGCAGGTGTCTCTCTTTACTTTGGATGGGAAATATTTTGAAAAAGTGTTTATGAAACAAAAATGGAACCTACTATGTGATGTTTAATATGAAAAAAAAGAAACTTATTCTAAGGTATAGGTAAGAAAAGATAAGAGGTAAATGTTCTATGGAATAACATTCATATGTTTTTTTAATTTCTTATTTTGAAATAATTTTAGATCTGCAGAAGGGTGGCAAAGATGGTGAAGAGTGTTTCTGTACTACTGACCCAGATTTCCCAAATGTTAATATCTTACAAAACCATGGTATATTTATCGAAAAGAAGAGATTAACATTCATGTTGTCAAACTACATAACAAACAGAGACAGACTCTCTAGAAGAAAATCATATTTATTTGGGAGTAATATTACAATGGGAATACATGTGCCATAGTAAACTATTAATATGTGCATATTCAAAGAGCTTGAGGAAAGGGGAAATTTTTAAAGGCAAAATGAGGAGGATTACATAAATTGTTTTGAGATAATTATTCTGACTACAAAGGTCAATAACAAGGGTGGCACCATTCCAAGCTTGGACAAGCGGTTACCTGGACAGATGTCCTTGCAAAAGTATTTTCTGTGTAAGTGTGTGACGGCCTTTATGCAAGGTTGTGTTTTTTGCAGTCTTTGGTGATAGTTCTTGCTACCAGGCATAGATGCATGAGAATCCTTCCTTCATGCCCTTCCCTGGTTCCAATGACTCCATTTTGATCCTGACAGCTTTCATAGTGCAATATTATTAATTAAACTACAGATCTTGCTTGTTTTTTTATAGCATTTCCACTAATGTCCAATTACTATTCTAGGATTCAATTCAAGATACCATGTTGCATTTACACATTATTTTTCCTGAATCTCCTCCAATCTGTGGCAGGTTTTTAGTCTTTCCTTATTTCTTTTTTCAGGACACTGACACTTCTGAAGAGTACTGGTCAGTTGTTTTGTAGAATATCCCTCAGTTGGTATTTGTCTAATGTTTTCTCAGGAATAAGGTGGGGTTATGGATTTTTTGAAAATGATTTTTATGTTAGGGAAATTTTAGATTTATGGAAAAATTGAGAAGATACAAAGGTATAGACAGTTCCTGTATACCCCACACCCAGCTACTCCTATTATGAATATCTTACATTAGTATGGCACATTTGTCACAATTAATGAAGTAATACTGATAAATTATTATTAACTACAGTCCATGCTTTATTCAGGTTTCCTTAGTATATACTCAGTGTATCTTTTCTGTTCCAGGATCCCATCTGGGATACCGAGTTGCATTTACCTGCCATGTCTCCTTACATTTTCTCTGGGTGTGACAGTTTTCTCTGGTGTGCATTGCTTTTGGGGACACTGAAACTTTGGAGGAGTACTGGTCAGATATTTTATTTTATAAAATGCCCTTTAATTAGGATTTATCTGATGTTTTTTCGTGATTATATATATGTGTGTGTGTTGGGGAGGAAGACCACAGAGGTAAAGTACCATTTTCATCACATGATATCACGGGTACATACTAGTCACATGAATTATCAATGTTTACATTAATCTTGAGCACCTAGCTGAGGTAGTATTTGTCACGATTCTCCACTAGAAAGTTATTCTTTCCCCCCTTTTCAACGTGTATTCTTTGTAAAGAAGTCACTATGCACAACCCACACTTAAGTAGGGAGGAGTTATGCTTTCTCTTCTTGAAAGATATTACTGAATTTAATCTAGCACACAGAGTTCACGCAAACCTTCTATCCTTGCTTATTTGTAACTTTTTCCCTCACAGCAATGAAAACATGACTCCCATTATATGCTATTTATTTATGTATTGGTTCCATCTTAGTATTAGGGAAGGTAGTTTCAGAATTGCTAACTCATACCCCTATAATAAACAAAATTGCCAACTAGAGTATAATATTTTCATACAGGTTGTTTTGTCTTTAGACTTAAGATTATCCAGTCAAAAATACTGTTTCCTAGAGTCACTTAAATCAGCTCTTTTTCCTTGACCCTCTTCAGTGAGATTATATCATACATTTGTAATACAATTAAATTAATTCATCGCAGAAAAAGAAAAGAAAAACCATGAGTTCCAGTCCAGACTCTACCACCCAGAAGGGCTTTCTGAGCCTCAGTTTCTTTATCTGTCCAGGGATGTTGTAGAAATCTAGGAAGTTCCTGTACATAAAACATTCCACATGTGGTAAAATAGTGTGCCATGTAGACTATCATCATAACTGCAACTGAATTCGTTTAGCATTTTTTGAGCACAACCAGCATTCCAAGCACCATGTTGGTAGTGGTGGTAGAAAAATCAAATGACCAGATTCCTGGGTCTAAATAAGATAAATATTTTGTGGGAACAGGTTCTGAAAAGGGAGAAACACAGGTGTGGTAGGGACACAACACACAGATATAGTAACAGTCTTCATTGTGAGTGTTGGCTTAGCTAGCAGATAGAGATAGTCGAGGCAAATATATAGGTGTTAATCCTTACAGTAAGTGTGGTGCAGCAGAAAGAGCATAAGCTTTGGATCCAAAGAGTGTAAGTTCAATCTTATTATTCATGTGGCCATTAAATAAGTCAGCAGTCCTGGACAAGTTACTTTACTTCTCTGAGCCATAGAGCTTTGCGGTTATTAATCAATGTGTAAAAGGTATTTGACACATTCACTCACTTGTTTATTTATTCAACAAATATTAACATTGTTTAATGCAATACATTAGGTAGACAAGGACAGGAGATGAACATACAAAATGTGAAACAGATAATTTTGTATGATGATAATTATGTAAAGATAATAAAATAGGCTGATGTGCTAGCAAGTGGCAGAAGGGGATGCATTAGGCTGGGTGGTTATGAAGCCACTTTGTAAAGAGGGGATATTTTGTTGAAATATGAAAGATGGAAAAGAATTGGCTGTGCTCAGTGGACTGTTGTGTAAACCTAACAAATGATCATTACAGAACCCATGTTTTTGCCTTGGAAATTAATATCAAATCATCAGATCAGGAAAGGGCCTTAGAGGGTAATCATAACCTGTGATTATTTTACCTTTTGAATGTGTCACAATGATCTAAGAAGTTTGTTAAAAAGCAGATTCCAGGGTCCCAACTCCCTTCTGCCCTCTCTCTCCAGCACAAAAAACATTTCTAAATTCAGCAAAACTATTTAAGTCCAGCTTTCTTTTCAGCTCATCATACTGTCAAGGTGCCAGGGAATCAGCAGATACATTATTTCTGTGCTTCCAGCAGTCTAATCAAAGGGCAAGCTCACAGTGCCCTAAGGTCCTGAAGGGGACGGTCAGAAAAAATGCCCTGAATATGTGCTGACCATTGACCATGAATCAGGCCCTTCCCGCTACACCCATTTCTTTCTTGCTGGCTTCCCTTCTCCCTAAAAAAGACTCTGATTCTAAGAAAACACCATAAATCATCATTGGTTATATAGTTAAAAATAATACCATCTGCTTGGGTCATGCCTTGTGTCAATAATGTCACCATTAATGTCATCAATTTAATCAAAGGGAGCTAGTGATGTGTATGACATCAGTTTGCCATTCTGAAAGATTGTACCAGTTACTGTCACCATGGGCTCAGGGTACCATTATACCCCAATTATGATTAAAAGAATGTTCAATCAATTTTTTAGCTAGAAATAATTGATGTTTATTTTATTTTTACACTTTTACTATCTAATCTCATTTCTTCCTCCTCTAAGTAGCTTACCAGGTTCTTGAGATGCTGTTTCAGTTGTCTTTTCTGGGCCCAGTTCTCCCTCTTCCTCTCAGTAACTGGGTTATGGAATTCTATCTGCAATTCTTTACTGATGGTGGCATGAAAAATTGTGAAGCCGAATTCCAAGAGAGACAAGTGCAAGTGTGAAGCTGGGGTCTATATGGGGAGGTTTTTGCTGGGCCATGATAGGGACTGTACCTAAGCAAATGCACCCTGAGCCTTCTCTCTGTTTTCCTTCCCTTCTTACCTCCATAACTATGGGAGATGATGTTAACATCAACATTCAGGGCAGCCTCAAAAAAGTAAAAAGCTTGTAAGAGAGTTTTCAGCTTAAGGCAGCTAACCAGCGCAGAATGAGGAGGACCCATCATCTGCCTTTTAGTTGGGGCTAGTGGTGTTCACAAGTTATCTACTCGTGGCTGAACTTCAGTTTTCAGAGAGAGAGAGAGAGAGAAAGAAAGAGGGGCAAAAGGAGAAGAGAGAGAAAAATACATTTTATACTAAGTTTAAAAGTACAGAAGGAGTAAGGTGAAGTGTAACAACTAAAAATTTTCCCCCTCCTCTAACCCCACTTTCAAAAAGTATCCAGTGTTAAGTCTGATGTGTTTTTAGTAGATTTACATAGTTTTCTTTACAAAATGAAATATTACTATCATATATAAAGTATCATAAAATATCATAATGGACACTGGTTTACCCAAGAACATATCTTTGTCAAAACTTAAATTTTGATGTTTTTCAATTTTTTTCTGTGCTTGTTTATAATTTGGTTGAATTCTGATTAAGATGGAATTGAATCAAACTGTTTATTTTGTTTCTAAACTTGTGCTTTTAGTCATTCATAAGTCATGTATATTTTTTTAGGTTACTATGTATAGGATAGTGTTTCTCAATCTGTGGTGCATATTATATTGATTTTGGGAGCTTTGAAAACAACAACCACACACACACGCACACGTACACCTGCAGATTCTGATTCAATTAGTCTGAGGAAGGTTAAGAGTGCCCACGTGAATCTAATGGACAACTAGGCTTGGAGCTATTGATGTGGGTAAACCTCTTTTTAAAAAAAAATTACTGTTGTATGTTCTATGATTTACTTTTCCACAGCCTGTTTTCATTTCCACAAATGGATATTTAGGTTAGGTTCAGTTTAACAACACTTGGCTTTGTTATCTTTTTTCCTATATACACATACTCGGGTTGTAAGGAACCTGTCTGACTTTAGGTCTTTGATTGATTGATAGCAGAGATGCTCCTTAAATTGTGGGACCTGATTTGCCTTGGACAGAGGCTGGCTTTGTAATTAGAAACCATGGTAAATGAAGTGAGCTTAGACTTGACGTTAGAAAAGGCAGGTAACAACCCCAAGCAGGTATGTCAATTTAGGGCTAATCTGCAGGTTAATTTCCAGCACTCTGGTACTTTCAATGCTTTGTGCTCATTTAAGCTCATTACCAGGGCACCTGGCACCCAGGAGGCCTCAGTAGCTTGATGGGCCATCGGACGTGAGGGAGTCTCACGTCGCTAGCTTTCCTGCTTCATGGATTAGATGTATGGTTGCTGGCTTTTCTGCTGAAACATCTTATAGAAGATCCCAAGGAAGCAAAGCAGAGGACAAATAAATATTAAATCCTTCACTGTGCTACTGGATCTGAGGTAAGAGGAAATACCTTGCATACCAGTGTGACATGATGTGCCTTTATTTTTCGAAATCTTTGCTTGTGGTTAAAAAAGTACTCAGAAAGAAATGCAAGGAAGGGAATTAAATTTAAATTTAATGGAATTAAGTTTTTTTCCTGGACTTTTGGCTTCTAGGAGAGGCTAGTTTCTGTAAATTAGAATTTATTCAAGAAGAAATATCTATTGCATAAAGATAATGCTGGAATCATATTTTATGAGTATTTCTTTCTCCCCTGCTGAGCCCTAAACTTCCCCTCTGCCTAGACTGGTTTAATATTCCTGCCTGGGATTTTTTTTTTCAAGAAAAAGGCAATACTGGCAAATACAATGGTTGTAATTGCTGGAAAAAATATATATTTGAGGCTAAATTTACCCTTCTCAATCCTTAGCAAAACATGATTCTGCTTAACTTTATTTTTCAGCTTGTATTCATTAAGTGCCTACTATGTGTCAGGCACTGTTTCAGGGTAGGAAAGTTGGTAAACGAAGCAGGTATGGGCTCCCCTTTCATTAAGCTAGCAGTGTGGTGGAAAAACAGATGAAAACATGACAGTTGGAATATAATTCTGGAAAAATCCCCCCTTTCTCTGTTTTTACTCCTTTCCTTTCTATTTTATCTCCTCTTTCGGCTTCCCTTGATTTCCTTTTCTCTGGCCTCCCAATGAGGAAGAGCACCTGAGGCCCCTGGTGATAAATATCTGAGTCTGTGGGAAAATGGCATGATGCATCCCCTTATGCAGCTGAGTGAGAAAGTCTTACACCCTGCAAGGCAGGCACAGTGAAATGGTCCTGAGTGAGAGGCCAGCAGCTCAGTCATGGTGTTGATGAGGGAAGGGTGGACTGATGGGGTTGAAGGCTGGGAAGATGGATATGCCAGGTGGGAGGGTGCTAGATTCAGATCTATGAAATCATAAGTCATATAAATGGCTAAATTAAAAGTATATTTTTAGAGCTATAATTATTGAAGGAATGAAATATAAGTAGTATGAATTACCCCTTGGTAAGTGCTTGGCTCAATTCATGAGCTGAGGCTAAAGAAACTTTTAAAGGCAAGTTTACAAATGAGTCACTCTACAGAGGATGTTTGGGTTATAATATATTTTAAAATTGATGTAGCAGGACAATCACCCCTTGAGCCATTGTCAGAGGTGAACCTCTGGTTTGAAAGCCATTGCTATGACCCTGGAAGGGATGAGTAGGTGCACAGCAGGGATCAATAAAAATTTTCTGTAAGGAGCCAGGTAGTAAATAGTTTAGGTTCTGTGGACCATAAAATGGTCTCTATCACAGTTAACTTTGCTGTTATAGGTCTGAATCAGCTATAGACTGGCTGTGTTCCAATAAAACTTTATTTACAAATATAGGCTGTGTGCAGATTTGGCCAGGGCCGTAGTTAGCCATCCCCTGCTCTAGTGAAAGAGCACAGGTCTGGGAGTCAGGAGATCTAGGTGTGAATACCAGCTTTGCTGCCGTCTCCCTGAGTGACCTTAGGTAAGTCACATTGTATATCCTCGTGCACTGTCTTTTTAAGGGAAAATAAAAGCTGTTTCATCTCTCGGTTGTGGTGAGAATTATATGCCATTATACCTTTGGAAATTCTTTGGGGAGAAGTTTTTAAAACTGCATGGAATCCCAAGAAGGTGATATTTTATTGTCAGACTTTTGGATTAAAGCACAAGACTTTGTATTGAATGGGAACAACTGCTCACTATCTTCACAACCCTCCTGAAGTAATAAGCACATCACATTTTCTCTGTTTATGTTCTTTCTGTTCCTTTCCTCACGTTCTTTCTTGTCCCTCATTATTTCAGGTTTAGCTCTAGGTGCAACATCAACTCATCTTTAGTATCCCACAGTCAGCGTACAGACCATCCTGCAGCTCATTTTTGAGAGTTGATATTTAAGGCCCATGGAGCAGCCACTACTGCCCCCTTCCCGCGAAACCTGTACAGTTGTCCCTTGGTATCCATGGGGAATTTGTTGCAGGACCACTGTGGATACCAATATCTGAGGCTGCTCAACTTCCTGACACAAAATGGCATAGTATTTCCTGTAATCTATGCACAGCCACCCGTGTACTTGAAATCATCTCTAGATTACTCATAATACTGAATACAGCACTATGTAAATAGTTGTTATACTGTATTTTTTGTTTGTATTATTTTTTATTGTTGTATACGTTTTTGTTTCTTTTTCCTGAATATTTTGTCTGCTGTTGGTTGAATCCGAGGATGTGGAACCTGTGGATACCGAGGGCCTACTGTACTTCCTGTTGACAGGAGCGGGCATTTTACGTGCTTTGATTGCAGCTGTTATATGGAGTGGTTAAATAGCATTTAGAAATAAATGTTAAAATAACAGTTGACAGGGAAGCTTTTTAAAGATCACGTTTTCTTCATATTTAATGCTTCCCCACCTCTATGGCGCAGGCAGGGGTCCATTATGCCTTGGAGGGCAAGCCTGGAAGCAGCTTCTTCCACTTCCCTAACAAGCGTTTTCAGTTTAAGGAAGGAGTTCTTTGTTCCTGGGGAAGCTCGAGGCTGCCTTTGAAAGGGCCAGTGCCTCTCAGTACACTTTGTTCTTCAGGGGGTGGGGGGAGAAAGTGAATATATTGACAGGATACTGGGAAGGGGCTGCTGTTTACCAGCTTGTGGCCTTAGCCAGCCATTTACCCTTTCAGGCCTCCCTTTCTGAAGACCTATGAAACTGTGACATTGCTTCTAACGCTCCATGTTCCTTTCATTCTTATTCTGGCTTCAATGGGGAAAATAACTAAGATTCCAGGTCTGCTTCCTGCCAGAGATTGACCCTATTTCAAGGCCCACATATACAGGGAGAAAAAGTGAAGGTAGAGGAGTCACCTCCTCAGTACAAGGAACTCTGATGCGTTAGAACCCTAGGTTCTGACTGGGTGGCCTTCCTGGCACCTCCTGGCTGGAGGGCTGAGTGGGTGACTGGTTGTCCAGGGCAACACGACCCTTGCTATGGTCCTGGGGAACCACGAGGGGGCCTGAATCAGGCCAGGAAAATCAAGTATTCAGGCCAGCACCTGCCCCTCAGTGGGTATAAGATAAATATTTGCTGACTAGATAAAGTGAATGCCCTCCCCATCTCTCCTCACCTCGGTGGAAGGAGACAAAACTTCAAGGCATCACCTCCAGTGGCTGTTCCCTGCTTCTGAATGTGCTGATCAGAGAGCATAGGTGTGAAGGAGTCAACACGTGGTTGATATCTATATTCAGCTGCATTTCACTCATGTATTCTGTCCTTTTATTCAGTGTTCATTGAGTATTTATTGTTGATGGCTCAGTAATGCATAAGGTAATTACAGTCCTTTATGTCATAACTGTAGGGCTCAACCTATCTGGACTCTCCAAATTTCCTGACCTCCTTAAAGCCTTTCCATGTCAGCTCAGGTGTTTCTCCCTGTGCTGGGAGAAATCGCTATGGTTTTTATCATCATGAGGTGACATGGCATGTGACAGTGCCCCATCTGGAAAATGGGCCTGATCATCTCTGCTCTACATAACCCATGTGAGATAATGTGAGATAAAACATTAATCTCACATTTAATGTGAGATAAAATTCTGTTTGAGAAACTCTAGATCAAAAAGTGGCATGCAAATTTAACACACAGAAATCATCCCTTATATCTGTATTGAATATATTTATTGCTCTAGACTTCAAATGGGTGTCCCTCCACACTCCCCACCCCACCTACCACCTGCACCCATGCCTTTAAAATATTCTTAGAGGGGCCCACTCTGTTGGTGGAGCCCAGTGCTGTTCACCCTCACGTCTCGTGCTTTCCTGGTTCTCTCCTGGTTATTTTTCACTGGGCTCCACAAGCATTTGTATTTTTTTTTCCAAACCTTTGCTCACTTTGTTTCTTGTTCTTAATTTCTGGTTCCAACTGTATTTCCTGATTCTCTTGCTGCAGATGCTGCTGCATGAATATTATGGATTTTAGCCAACAGAACGCCTTGCCCCACTTGAGAACAGACAGAATTATCACAGCTAAATTAATCAGATTCAACTTGTAAAAATCCATGAGATCATGAGCCACTTCTTTTGTGATTCTGCCTAATTAATCAGTCAATCGATGCATATTTTAACAAAAAATGGCCTCACACTGTAATACTGATTTGTAGCTTCCTTTCAACTCCTACTTATCAAATATGGTCATTCTGTGGTGTCAAATAATTATATTTTGTTTTTTAAAATGTATTAATTATACCAAAACTAATTTTGTACTCTTGGGCATGCAGGTTCTATTAGTTAATATTTTCAGTAAAGCTTATATTCCTTATAAGAACTCCATGATGTACTGTTATTATATTATTCTCATTTTACAGATAAGGCTCTGAGATAAAGGAATTTACTAGAGCTCACATAATTATTTATTTCTCTGTTAATAAATAAAGAACTAGGAGTCTACTTTTTGAGACTGTGTGAATAAAGGGATCTAACTTCATTGAAATCTCCAGATTTGGTGCCATTATTTTCCATGTTGTAGAGGTGAGGCAACTGAAGCATAGAGAGATTCAGGAAACTAAATTTAAATGTTACAGCTAGTAAATGACAGGGTCAGGCTCTGAAGCCAGCATGGCTGAGCCCAGAGTCTCCCGGAATAATGAGTAAAAACAAAGAATGGCATAGTTGGCCGTGGGCTGGTGGGCTGGCTGTTTGTATGAAGCCAGTCCTTTTTCAAACCAGGCACAGAAAACTCCCCAGGAAGTGGGAGAAGCTGTGAAGGGAGAAGAGATGATTTCTCAGGATCCATCAGCATCGCACCTTGAAGGCAGGGCCAGACTGATGTTCTAGGCATGAGCCAAGAACGGGAGCCAGGGACTTAACAGCTTCCTCTGTATCAAAGTTCCTTATCTAAAGAGGCCAGACAAGGGCCTGGCAGGTCTCCCTTCCCCACTCAAACTGAAGTGTGGTGCTGCTCCTTCTCTGCTAGACCTTAGGAGCTACCTGGAGGAAGCTTATTCTGACATTGAGAATGAGGTTGAACAGAGCCCCAGCTGATGGACGAGAAGTGTGAACGAGAAGTATTTTAAGCCACCTGGATTTAAGAGTTGTTATTGCAGCCTGTCTTTATGAACAGCCACACAGATCTCTGTGTGTGTGTGTGTGTGTGTGTGTGAGTGAGTGTGTGAGTGAGAGAGAGAGAGAGAGAGAGAGAGAGAGAGAAGGAAGAAGAGGAGGAGGTGGGAGAAGAGGTAGAGTTCGTGTTTTTGGTCCTTTGTTTTCAACTGAAAAAAGAATAGCCAACTTTAAATGCTTATTGAAAGCCATAGGGAAACTTTAGAGGCAATATAACATTTAATTCTTACAGAAACCCAGTATATCATGACTTACCATGTCCTGTCTATAGTCCCATTTTACTAAAGAAGAAACTGAGGCATGGCATGGTAGGATCACTAAACCAAGATCTCACAGTAAGTACTCACATGGGAACGCAAACATAAGGCTGACTTTTAATTATGTCACTTTTCTATGGTTTAAAGTTGTTTAGATGATGACTGATGACCAACATGATGTTGACTTTCACATTATTGCATTTATGGATTCTGATTGAGCCAGAATAGATACATTTGTTCTATGTGTCCAGCTCTGCTCTAGACATGGTGAAGGCTAAGGAGGTAAACAATTCCCAAGGTATTTTCAAAAAGGGAGTAGTCTGGTAGAGAAGATAAAATGTACGTGAATAACTGTACAGTGAGGCAAGTTGTGAATGCCATAATAAAAGAATATACAAAAGCCTCTGAAAATCCAGAGCAGTAAAGGATTTCTTTAAGAGAGTATGAACTGAAGTTCTTTTATGGTAGTATGAATTTGAGCAATAAAAATGTACAGAAATAATGTGAAACTAAGCATAAGAGAGTCTATATAAAATGTAGCCTTGAGGAGATATACCTTATCCAAAATATTGTCATTAAATAAATAAATTTGGAGCACTGTAATTACTAGAAAGGCTAATTACTTGATGCATTGATATAATAACTAAGGGTTGTGCAGATGAAATGAAGTGGTACTGGGAGGTGAGGAATTAAAACACTTTTAAGAAATTCATTGCTTGATCAGTGACCTATGATATGGCTAAAGTAGCAATGACAGTACAAAAATCCCTGAGGACGTTTCTGAGTAAACATTTTTTTAAATTTTTTTTTATTTTTTTAATTTCAGAATATCATGGGGGTACAACACTTTGGCCATACACATTGCCCCTGTTCTGCCCGTGTCAGAGCCACAATCGTGGTCATCCCCCAAACTGTGCTCCCCACATCCATTCAGTGAGAGTTTTTCCCATGCCTTCCACCCCCCTCCCGCCCGCCCGCCCTCAGATGAATGTTATTGCCCTGTGTGATGTAGGTGTTCATCAGTTAGTACCAGTTTGATGGTGAGTACCAGTGGTGCTTGTTTTTCCAATCCTGTGACACTTCGCTTCGAAGAATGGGTTCTAGCTCCAACCAGGATAATACCAGATGTGTTAATTCACTATTGTTCCTTATTGCTGAGTAATACTCCATGGTATACATATACCACATTTTATTGATCCACTCGTGTATTGATGGGCACCTGGGTTGTTTCCACATCTTTGCAATTGTGAATTGTGCTGCTAGGAACATTCGTGAGCAGATGTCTTTATTATAAAATGTCTTTTTTTCCTTTGGATAAATACCCAGTAGTGGGATTGCTGGGTCAAATGGAGGAAATAGACAAATTCTTAGAAACATACTACCTCCCTAGGCTCAACCAGGAAGAAACAGAATTTCTAAACAGACCAATATCAAGCACCGAGATTGAAGCAGTAATAAAAAATCTACCCACAAAAAAAAGTCCCGGACCAGATGGGTTCACACCTGAATTCTACCAAGCCTACAAAGAAGAACTGGTGCCTATACTGCAGAAATTATTTGAAAATATCCAGAAGGATGAAATCCTCCCAAACTCATTCTACGAAGCCAATATCACCTTGATACCAAAGCCAGGAAAGGACACAACAAAAAAAGAAAACTACAGACCAATATCCCTTATGAATATAGATGCAAAAATTCTCAATAAAATCCTTGCAAACCGAATTCAAATGTACATCAAAAAAATAATGCATCACGATCAGGTGGGCTTTATTCCCGAGATGCAGGGATGGTTCAACATACGCAAATCTATAAATGTAATTCACCATATAAATAAAAGCAAGAACAAAGATTATATGATCCTTTCAATAGATGCAGAAAAGGCTTTTGACAAAATCCAGCATCCTTTTATGATAAGAACTCTTAACAATATAGGCATAGATGGCTCATTCCTGAGTAAACTTTTAAAAATCTTCCCTATAGCTGTTTTTAATCACAGACATGGAAATTAACATCACTAAAAACTACACAGGTGAAAGTGGACACTGTAGCTATGACTTAAAATATGATCTGGTCCTGCATTATTTCTAGTACTTTCATAAAGAAAAGGAGCTATTTCTCTGTTCCAGAAAACAACTGGCTGTTATTTAGAATCTGTACTTTTCTAGGATCCAAACCAAGAGGAGCTCTTTACTTGACACTTTCGTCCTGTGAACGTGGAACAGTGAAGGCAAGTTATCACTTTTCATTGTGATAACACTTTTGACACTTATGCTTGACTGAGGTTTGAATTTAACTTCCTAGTAACTCCCTGCCTAAGGCATGGCCTAAATAAGGGTTTGTAACTGCCAGTTAGGTCTTCTCTTTGTTGGAGGCATTAACTTGAGGCAGCCTTATGGAATGGATTCTCCCCCCTCACCACCCCAGTAGTAAATCCGTAGAGAGGAAATCATGTGTGTGAATGTGATGTCACAGCCAGTTTGACAGCAGCTCCAGGATGCTCTCTGGAGACCAGAGCCCTGAGGTGGCAAAGGGTGTGGCCTCTGAGCTCAGAGTGCCACAGTTAGGATCCCAACTCTGCCTCTTACTAGAACCAACACCAAATCTTATTCTCTGAAGCAGTTAAGAGTATACATGGTCTTTGGAGTCAGACCTGGGATCAAGTCCCAAATCTAACCCTTAGTATCTGGATGTATTTGGATAAGCCACTTTTCTTGTTGGACCCCAGGGCTGGAGGATCCTGGTAGGTTTTACTTGGGCTTAGGCAGTGTTTTGTGAGCTGAGGATACAGAGGGAATTCTAAGCCAAGGTAGATAGTCAAATGCTGTGTTTGGTGACCTATGGGCCAACGGATCTTAGTGGTGGGTGCTGTGGGGGAGGAAGTATTAAACAGGAAGATTCATTCCTTTGGCAATAAGGAATAAGATTGGTTTCTAATCTTCACCAACCATGGGGCTCCAACCATGTGGGCGCTCTCCAGTGGGCCAACACAGACCAGTCCCCGGCTGAGTAAGACAACTGTGGGACATGAAGGAGGAGAGGTAAGCATTTATGATTAATCACTAGGAACTAGAAGTCTCTGGAGAAAACAGATGCAAGTATGTACGTATTTATAGTTATAAGGTCTAAGCCCTAAATTTCTTAACTGCCAGCCTAGTTTTTTGTAATGAATGCAGTAAATTGCTGCTAGGTCCTGGAACATTAGCCTTTCTGTTAGCTAAAGAAAGAGGGCTTATATTTGCAGAAAAAAATTTGTCATGATGAAGACTTGTGGTCCCTGAGTATGTATCAAATTGTCACCGTTTAAAGAACACCTAAAATTGTGTCCCCCAAGGAGACATTGGATTGTGTGAGAATTTCCACATGGGTTGGTTGTTGAAAGGTTCTGTAATGATCTGATGGTATGCATAGAATCCGATCTTTCTTTTAAGCCAGCAAATGATAGTAGTGAGAAATATCCTTTGAAGTTAATATATTCAAGGACAACTTATTTTGTGTTGCTCATCAGCCTGGAAATCATAAATGTTGGACTTGATATTAACAAGCCTTCTTGTTTCCTGTAAGGAGAGAAAATTATTTTGCTATTTTAATGATAAATTTGACATAGATCAGGAAAGCAGCATTCCTTGGTGCCAAACAATCCAGGAAAAGCTTAGTGAGGTCACCAAGTCTGTAGTTATCAAGATACAAGTTCAACAAGTCTGCATTTGTCTAGACATTCTAGAGGGAAATAAAGTAGCATGATATACTAAAAAGAGTAAAAGTTAAGGGAAAATAGTCCTGGGTTTTGGTTCCATCATTAACAAGCTCTGTGACAAGACAAATCACTTTATATCACTGCAAACTGGTTTCCCCAGTATTATATGAGAGGTCTGGACTGAACAGCCTCTAGGGGCTTTGCCAGATCAGCATTCTATGAAGTAGTTATCTTTCTTGTATTAAAAATGTCCAAGCAAAGGAATTGCATGCCTTTGTGAATAAGACATCCCTCAACTTTTTGTCAATAAGCATCTTGTTATCCCAAGCAGCTTAGGGTGTGAGATAAAAGAGAGGTGCATCATAAGAGAGAACTTGCAGTGGGACCCACCCATATTTCTTCACTTGCTTTATCGTCTTGTCCTTGGTGGGTGGAGAATGGGAGGTATGTTGGTTAAGCACACGGGCTCTGGAGTCCTATTATCTGAACTGGCCTCAGGCTTCCCCATTTACATATTATAGGACCTTAATTATATTATTTGATCTCTCTGGCTTTGGGTTTCTCATCAGTGAAATTGGGGTGACAAATATACCTGTTTCATTGGATAGTTGAGGATATCAGTTGAGAAAATCCATAGAAATAACATCTTCCTCATGTTTTTCCATGAATATTTTGTTTCTAAGATACATCCCCTTGGTGATAACTGTGCTTAAGGTATCAAACTTCCTTTGACTCTGTGTTGGCTTTAGTTGAGAGTTGCCCTGAGTTGCCCATTCACTTCCAACAAGTCATTAAACATGATGTAACACATTTCTTTATTCCACAAATATTTATTGAACACCTTACTATGTTTGTCCCAGATAAGTGCAGTAGTGGAACTGAGGAGTGTTTATAAATCTGGCTTTCCTGTTGCTGAATCAAGAGTCTATTTGCCTGATTTCTTGCTCATGGGTGAGAGTCATATAAATTATGAGTCCTATGGAGAGTTCCCCAAAGGTGAGAGTTGGAGGTGAGGTGGGGCTCAGTGGACACCAGGCAGGAGGTCTCTTTCCATCTGGACTTTTTGGTATGTTCACTGAAAAAAGGTGTCTGCTGAGGAGGCAAATGGGGCTGAATTTTGGAGGAAAGGGGGACTTTGTGCAAAGAAATTATTTTAGGATGAAAGAGGCTTGCCTCCCAAGGTTAAACACCTGCAGTATTATTTCTTCTCTTCCCAACTTTTGGCTCCTGTCTCTCTCCTATCCTGAGATCCTCATACTTCAAGGCTGTCCTCCTCCTTTTCATTGCTATGTAAAGAATGCCTCGCAACAGGAATTTAAATTTTTATGTAGCACTTGTTTTGTTATACTAATAAATCCTCTCTTTGTTTGCCAAAGGCCCACAGTGGCTGTGGAGAGTTTATATGTAAATTAAACAATCATTTCATCCTCTTAATTATCCTGAAGTATACATAAGAGCAAACAAAGGCTGGCTGAAAGAGAGGTGGGCTGGAGGAAGAGTTTCTCCTGGGTGGTTTCCATTTGTTAGTCCGGGGCTATTGTCTTACAGGCTACACTCTTGGTGGGGCACCTTTCTCCTCATCAGTAAAGGGAAGCAGATTTTTTCTACATGAGATAAATTATTTAAATGCTCTTTCCTTCTCCACTGTGAAACAAGTAAAGTCCCATATAATCAAAGCACATTGAAGATTTCCATGAAGAATTTCAGCCTTTTCACTCGTACAGTAGTTCTCAAACCTGGCTTTATACTAGAATCACCAAGGGGGCATTTAAAAATTACTGATGTCTGGGCTTCACACCAGAAAAGATATAGTAATTAAATTTTTGCAGGAATAGGGTAGTACTA
Organism: Daubentonia madagascariensis; assembly: GCA_023783475.1. NCBI lineage: Eukaryota > Metazoa > Chordata > Mammalia > Primates > Daubentoniidae > Daubentonia > Daubentonia madagascariensis. The sequence goes on along the minus strand of JAKFHU010002573.1, from coordinate 16,406,962 downwards.
TCAGTATGTTTTTAAAGGCATCCAGGTGATTCTGTTTTGTAGCTGAGCCCTGAACAACTGGCCGCCTTTTCCCAGGGGTCTATTAGACAGAGGCACAGAGTGACTTAAGAGCATTGCTGGACCAAGCAGAAGTTTCTTAATCTCTGCCTTTATTATGCAAAAACTCTCAGGCACATACATGTAGATCAAAGATAGTTTCATTGACAGACATGCAAATATGCTTGGACGTCTACATATACGGCCCCAGACATAACTTCAGACACAGAGTCATATTCTAGGATATTCACCATCACAGGCACAGAAAATAGATGCACACATTTACAACATGTGCACATAGACACACATGTACATATACCTATACAGGCATACCTATAGACACAGGTATACACAGATATAGATATGGGCATACAGTGATATACAACACATACAAAGACAGACATACAAACATATACACACAATAAGGCTTACTCGTGTAGGCATAGCCCTAAGCACATGGACTTGCCCACAATCAAGACATTCAAGGGTTCACGTACACAGAAACCTCCACACAGAGACACCAGATACCAAGCCATAAACTGAAAAAAAAGATATTCAAAAATTGACCTTAGAAGTTCTTAGTTTTTTATTTTGTGTGGGGCCTTGGAATGTCACTGGTGATTATCTGCTGCCTCTCTCTGGATATGATGTGGCCCAGCTCAGAGCAAGCTCTGTGATCTCTCACTGAGGTGGGTGTTGTGGAAAGCATGATGGCAATTACAGCCTCAAAGCAGGAAACCACTCAAAATTTCAACGAGGAAGGCAATTCTATTGAAAAATTACTGCTATATGACCTGGGATGGGGTGCTGACAGACATTTGAATAGCAGACCAAAAGTGCCCTGAAATGGTAATTAATAAATAATATTTGGCATCGTACATTTATCAAATGCTTTCACACCATCAACCTCCTTTTATTATGCCTGCGTTTATAGAAATCTTTACAGGCTTGATCTTCACCTAATTTGATCATGTGAGCAACTCAACTAGATGGGTAGATTTATTACTCCCGTTCTACAAGGAGATTGGAATTGACATTATGATTATTCTTACTTTACAGATGGAAAAGTAGAGGTTCAGCGAGATTAAGTGCCCCATTCAAGGGTATTCTAAGATAAATTCCTAGTTCAGTGTCAACTTCACCACAACAATTAGTTGTATATGAACTTGACCAGGTGTAAAAGGAGAGATCTAACTTAGATATTAAGTACCCGGCTTTGGAAATTAAATAGCAATATGTATACATCAAATAAGCTTAGAAGCAAGTGTGCATCCTCTAGAAGACAATAGGGGGTGCATATCTGAGATGTGTGTAACTGCTCTCTCTAGCACACAGGCCAATGTCATTTTAATAGATCTTAGAGACTACTATTGCCTTCTACTATGTTGAGTGTCGAGAAGGCCTGGACTTTGAGATGTGTCTGTCCATTTGCCATTTTCTGTAAATATCTGTCTAGATGGAAATAAAACTGGGTGGGAAGGCATTTGGTCACATTGACATGTGGAATTATCTTTTAAAACTATCCTCCAAATGGGACTATGGAGACAGCTGTGTGATTATAAGATTTCCTGCCAACCAACATGCAACTGTGGATGTAAATCTACATGAGCAGTTATCCTGTGATTTTCCCTGAGATTGGATCTGTGGTAGATACTAATGAGAGATTCTGTACTCAAATGGCATAAATTTTTATTTGGGAAACAAATAGTGGTTAGAAATTATAGGATGATTAGACAAAGATAAATCAAAGGAAACAGATTGAAGGTCAAAGAGAGGAATCCTGGGTATAGATACATTTTGTTTGTACTATGTATTGTTTTAAATATGAATGGAGGTGATTTCCAACATGTAAAAACCAACATTTTCAAATAGAAATGTAGATTCCTAATATTTGCATTTTTAGAATTTCAGATGATTAGCAGTTCTGGACCCTTATTCCCACACTCTCTATATCTTAATTGTCTTCATTCAGTTCTACTTCACTCATTTGTGTTACCTTCCTGGCACCAGAGGTCTACGAGTTTGCAATCTCTGATTAAACCATAATTACGTCCAAATGCAGTCACTGATGCCTTAGGAGTCTAGGAGGGAGAAAGGGAGTGGGGCAGGAGCAGCAAGGGAGGCCCCAAATTGGAAGTGGGGACTGAGCTCTCTTGAAAGAAACCAGGATTTAAACGCAGTGGTAGACGCAGGATACTTGAGAACAGGGTTCCTGAGAAGAGGCAGGAAAAGTGTAAATCAACACTTAAAACTTTCTGAAAACAATATAGGAGATTCTCTTTATGTTATCAGGACTTAGATTACACTAGAGAGAAAAAGCACAAACCATAAAAAATAATGTTTGATCTTTTTAAAAATTAAAAAATGTTGATCCAAATACAAATCACAGACATGGGATAATTATTTAAAATGAATAAAACTGGCAAAGAATTATATAAAGAATTTACAAAGAATTCCCACAAATCAGTGTGAAAAAGGAAAGTTAACGAAGGGCATGGCATATGAAGACACCATTTAGAAAAGAGGGAAAAAATGGTCAACAAAGATACGAGAAAATGCTCACCTCAAACTATCAGGGCTACGTAAACTAAAATATCAGTGAAATGTCATTTTATACTTACTGTACTTGTAAAATTCTAAGCACTTGGCAAGGATGTAGAAGATGGGAATTCTTATGGACTGCTGGTGGGAGTGTAAATTGGTAAAATCCTTTGATTACAAGTTAGCAATAATTTGTAAAGTTGAATGTTCATTATATTCCTTTGGACAAGCAATTTTATATATTTGCATATGTGTATGTGTATATATATGTATGTTGTACAGTCAGCCCTCTGTATCTGCAGGTTCTGCACCCACAGATTCAGCCAGTTGTTAATAAAAATTAACAAAAATATTAACAACAATACAATAAAAATAATATAAATTTTAAAAATATGCTATAACAAATACTTACATAGCACTTAAATTGTATTAGTTATTATAAGAGCACTAGAGATGATTTAAAGTATAGGAGAGGGTGTGCATAGGTTATATGCAAAAACTATATCATTTTATATCAGGGATTTGAGCATCCCCAAATTTTTGTATTTGCAGGAGGTAGGGGGGTGGTTACTGGAACCAATTCCCTGCGGATACCAAGGGCTGACTATATATATATTCTACATTTATTTATATATATATATATTTTCTATATTTATTTTTATATATATATATTTTCTATATTTATTTATATATATATATTTGGATGTATATATGGATATATCCTATATGTATAATTTCTGTATATGAATATATATAATTTCTCTAGAATATACACACAGAATCAAGTGTATACCCCCTAGAAGACACTTCTAGGTCTGCATATCTGAATTACATATCTGAGATATGTACAACTGTGTGTGTGTATCTGAGTACATTTCCTAGAGAAATTATTTCATATTTGGAGAAGGAATCATTTGGAGGAAGTGCAATGTGCTATATGTAAAACCCCAAATAGTTAAAATTAGTTAAAATGTTCCTCAGTAAGATGATAGCTAAATAATCAGTGGGATACACACTCAAGGGAAAACTATACAGTAGTGAAAACTAATGGACCAAGTAGTGTATATTTCATCTTAGTCGAAACCTAAGGTTAGAGAGAAAAACAAGTTCTAAATAATACACATAATGTGATACCATTCATATCAAATGTGAAAACATGTCAAACACAGCAAACCAACAAAAAGGTAAAGGAACATGGTCTGTGGGGAAGGAAGTATTCTGGGCTGTCTCAGGCGCGGGAGGGCTGGTGGGGTCTGCAAGAGTCAGGCTCTGGCGCTGGATCTTTGAGAATCACTCTGCTTTCGTTGTCTGACCAAGCAGCCATTGCTACTTTCCTCCTTTCAAAGCTTCTACCCAGGGGGAAAATAGCTGTTATAGATTAATGTGTAAGACACTTGTCACACGTGGTTACAAAACAGTATCTGAAGGAAGATGAAAGCCTGGCAGAGCAGCCAGCTCTGAGAGAGAAAGGAAAGGAAGAGTCACAGACCATTTTTCATTGCTCTTTTGCTGGGAAATATCACCTGGAGGGAAGGTTCAGAGACTCACAGATCATTCACTCAGTCGAATAAACATCACCTAGTGCTTGGATGTTTTCAGCTGCCTCCCAAACTGCTCTTCCCACCCTCTGTGCCTGCCTATACTCTCTGTCTTCTTCAAACCAGATGAATCTTCTAACAACATTGCTCTGACAATTTATGTCCAGTTCCATCTTCTCTTCTGAATAAGGTCCAGACTCTGCACCTTCCAACGTCTGGCTCCAGTTTTCCTCACTGGTCTTACCACCTGCTCACTCCAGAGACGTTGGCTGAGAACCTGTGTTGTGCGGGCTTCCTTGTAAGCTTTGGGGACTTGAGGAGGCCGAGATGGACGATGTGCTTTCTTCAGAGTATTCTTATTCCAGGGGATACACAGACAAAAATAAAACTACAAATAAGGTCACTGTACATGGCATAAGTGCTATGTATTCAATCAAACAAGTGTGTTACAGTGAGTATGGGACATTAGATAGGGTAATCAGGGAAGACTTCTTGGAGGAGGTGACATCTGAGCTGAAATCAGGGAGATAAGAAAGTATCAGCCATGTAGAAGAAGGGATGTCTCAGTTTTCCTTCATGTGCTCTGGCCCAGCTGGTCTCTGCCATGAGCACATTCTATTCTGGCTAAACACATCTCCTCCAGTATCCACCTGTAGGGGTTCCATGCTGTTTTAGATGTAACTTCCTCCATGACGTCTTACCTGTTACCCTCAGCCAAATGCCATCCATCTTGTCTCTCCTAATGGCTTTAGTGTTAATACCGGGATCTTTTCTCTTTTAGTCAGGCCTCCTCCCCTGATTACATGTTACAGAAGCTTAGTGGGGGTAAGGGTAAGCACACAATGGGGAAATGTGTTGGTTTTGATTAACAAACCATTGAACGAGCAAGGGTCGAGCTCGTCCCAGGGATGGCTGGATGTTGAGATCTGTCAAAATAGGAGGTGCTTCTACAGATTGCCGTCTGTCTGCTTGTGATTCTTGAAAGCATCACCCCAGAAATGCTTCTGTACCCCAGCAACAGCTGAATCTAATTTGCAGTTTTTCTAACATTTGCAGAATCAGTTTCTCCAAGTCTTCCTCACCATCCCCTCCCATGGCCCCCCACATACTCCCAGACCATAGCACCAGCTACCTGGCGACCCGTCTTCAGAAGTCTGGGTCCTGGGTCCCTGTGATCCATCCTCCAAATCCAATGACACCAGCACCAGCTGTCAAGCAGCCTCTCCTAGGAAGTTTGGGTCTTTATCCCATGGTGGTGTTCTCTCTAGAGGGCTGAATTCCACCTCTCTTTATATACATAATATATATTTTATGTATACATAAAATCCAACTTTTATATATTTTTATATAAATATATAAAATCAAAATTTTAATAATTCCAAATGTTTCCCTTTTTTCCTTTATCCCAAAAGAGTGGTTCCAAAAGAAGCTTAGAATTATTTTTTCTAGATCTGTGAAATATGTTGATATTTTGATGGGGATTGCTTTGAATCTGTAAATCACTTTGGATAGTATGGACATTTTAACAATGTTGAAAGAGTGGAAGTGTTTCTTCATTCACTAGTTCTGTTATACCTGAGTGTCTTTTTTCTTTCAGTATGTTCAGGTACCTGTTTGTAACTTTATACCTAATTAACGAGGCTATTTATTAAGTTCTATCTGTTGAAATAACAGATGTAGTAGTAGCTGAAGAGCATTTCCACAAATTCTGGAAGCTAGATAATACCATATAGAAACATACCACTGAGTCTTCTAAATTTCCAACAGAGTCCTAATACCAACTATTCTCCATATTATATAATAAATAATGAATAGTGAACTAAATGTATTCATCCTAATAACTTATCATGTATCTGGGATGAAGTGGTCTCTGGAGGTATCTTGGAAAGAGCACATTTTAATCAGTTCAAATGTAGTTTTTTTTGGAACTAAAAAACCTTGCCTTTCTTAAAGAGAATATCCTTCATCCTTTCTTCTTTTAACTGGTACAAATATTTAACCTTACCTCTTTCCCTCCTTCCCAAGCACAAGCAATACAGGTGCCTAAACACTGTCCTGGCACGTGACATTTTGTTTATACCTTTTAAGGCATATATTATATCTAGCATATTTTCACATCTGTGACAGGGATGACAGAAATGATATTAATTTATAAGTGTTTGCAGTTGTTTCCCCTCCCTGCTGAATTTTATGGAGGAGTAATTGTTGATTTTTATGTCAGCTCCTGGGTCTTTCTTTAAGGCACAGAATCTGAATAAAGATGTTTAGAAAATCTGAAAGTAGCACTAGGCTTAAGTTGATGTGAATGACACATAACTAAGAGAAGGCAGAGGTTGGGGGTCGGAATAACACAAAAGCTTGTATGTGCTTAAGGCTGATTTAGAAAAAGATAGGGTTTTTAAATTTGTATTTCTTTTTCTTATTTCAAAATATTATGGGGGTACAAATATTTTTGGTTACATGGATCGTTTTTGTAATGCTTGAGTCAGGGCTATAAGTGTGCCCATTACCCAAATAGTGTTCATTGTACCCGTTAGGTAAGTTTTCGCCCATCCCTTAAGGAGATTTTGGAATAGAGGAAAGGAGAGAGATTTTGAAGGACTACTGCCATGCACGAGTGAGGGAGGTCAACTGTGAGAGAATTTAAGGTTTGCTGAGGGTTATGAATGGGATCCCTGTTTATTATAGTGGCTATAAATTGACCTCAAAGAGAATAAATATTAAATTTCAATTATCTATGTTGGTCACTCTGAGATTTCTTAAAACGTGACTCCATGCCAGAATTTTACCAAAGTCTGCTTGGTTTGATATGTTTTATGTTGTTGTTTGTTATTTTTCTAGTTGACACCCCACCCCAGTACAATAGATGTGTCTGGAAAGCAGAGGTGTGGCATTTCCCACAGTGTCTGTGTCCATGCCTTACACATAGCACTCACTTCATGAATGCTGAAAAATGATTGTATTCTATTATCTAAAAAAATGGATTGCTTATTGTCAGTCAACCCCTATGCCAAGATTTGTACATACCTGGACTCATTTAATCCTCATAAGCAGCAGCAATGAATAGGCATGATTATCATTTCTACTTTTCAAGAGAAAACAGAGGTTTCTAATTTGTTCAGTAACTGGGCCCAAATTTATGCATCTTAATAGGAAAAAAAATGCCACACCAGGAAAAAAAAATTTCCTTGGCGCCACGGTGTTTTATTATGAAAATAGAATAAAAACATTGAAAACAAAATGATCCTTTCTAATTTCATGAAAAATTTGTTATTTTTTATTTTCTGTGCATGAGTTACATGCAACTTGAGAAATAGCTCACACAGCTCCCAAGGTAAAGAGATGTGTGAGTTACATATACTTCATGAGGCCTTGGGCTCAAAACTAGTGTGAGTTAAATACAACTCACATAGCAGTTAATGTGTTAAAAATGTTTTTAGCAAAAATAGTCAACCAAGAAACTTGTGGAACTCTGGCCTTTTCATTCATCAGAATATCTTTACAAAGTACAGCTCTCTAAAAGACATTTTACTAGCCTGCTGTTTCCAGCTAATCAAATGGGAGCTATCAGAGGCTGCCAGGATGGACTTAGTTTTTGGCAGGTGAGCCTGTGGTCATTTTCTAGGCCATTTCAGACCATTAGTAACAGAAATTAGATCTCCCTAGATCCTCTTCATTTCTTCACAGGTTCTCATCCACCTCCACCTTTCCCCACGTTTTCCGAAGTACTAGAAGGTGGCCCAGAGAAAATTTATATATCTGTCTTATTCTTGGGAAAAGCGACTGAAGTTTTTAGGAGGAATGCCTGCCACAGTGATTAGAGACTTCTTTTTATTGCTGTCTGTTTACTGTCGAGGAGAGGAAGCTTTATCTTGTCACTGGTTTCTTTTATTTCTAGCCATCAAGAATTTACTTTTTTGGACCGGGTACAGTAGCTCACCCCTGTAATCCTCTGGGAGGCTGAGGTAGAAGGATCGCTTGAGGTCAGGAGTCTGAGACCAGCCTGAGCAAGAGCAAGATGCTGTCTCTACTAAAAATAGAAAAATTAGCTGTGCGTCGTGGCACATGCCTGTAGTCCCCGCTACTTGGGAGGCTGGGCAGGAGGATCACTTAAGCCCAGGAGTTTGAGGTTGCAGTGACCTATGATGATACCACTGCACTCTACCTGGGGTGACAGAGCAAGACTCTGTCTCCAAAACATAATAATAATAATTACTTTTTTGAAGTATGGGAAAGAGAATTCTATGAACCTACATGGGGAAACTTTTCATGGTGAAGGGTGTTCCACTGTGACACTCTTTCAGTGCAAGATAAAAGAGACATCAATGTCTCTCTGGGAATAGAATAGCCTAACTTGGTAACAGAGGTGTTGGGGGCAGGATTCTTGATGAAGGAACTGCTCAGGTTACTAGAGCAGAGTGTGTGATGTCCTCATTAATGCCCCCTGCCTGTTCCTGCTTAGAGCTTCTGCTTCATATATTCCCTGGGCAGAGGAAGGGACATTGAGATACTTGGTTCTCAACACCTGGAGCAGAGCTGACTCCTGGCATATGTTAATTGAGTCAACAAATAAAATAACACAGGAATAAGAGCACCGATAAGTGAATAGTTAAACCAGGTGGATGAATATCAATGATATAACAATAACATTACAACCACCACTGTGACTTATCAAAACATACCGTTTGCCAGATCCTATGCTAAGTGTGCTTCCATTTCCTCCTTAAACCATGATAGTAAGGACTTAGGTGACATTGTTATATTTATCTTACTAATGAAGATATGGAGTTTTAAGGATGGTCTGAGATTTGAAGTCAGGTCTGTCTGCCTCCACTAAACTGCAAGACTTTACAGAAAGAAACCCAGTAAAGGTCTTGTTATTATTTCTTTTACAAAGATGAGCAAAGCAAGGTTCAGACAGATTGAAAACCTTTCTTATCTCAGGTGTGGGCGTTGGAGTCTGTCTGACCCGGGTTTAACAACCAAATCTGCCTTTTAAGAGTTGCATGACCTTGGGCGTCTATTTAAACGTTTGGAGCCTCATTTATTGTACTGTATATAAAATGGGGATAAAATAATACCTAACTCACAGGGTTGTTGGAAATAATTAAAATGAAATAATCATAGGCCTCCTTAACACAGGGACTAGTAACTTAGAAAACAATAAATGTTTCACTTTCCATTTCTTAGGATATTCACACATGCAAATACACATACATACTCACGCATAGAGAAAAGGGGGGTTGTTAAAGGTCAGTGGCTACAGAGACATAAGTTAGGCTAAGGACCGAGGAGAGGCTGCTGGCAGTATAATTCCCAAAAGGTCCCTAAAACTTGACACTGTGTATTTATCTTACCATCAATCAAACACAATCCTGAGTATGCAGTAGGAGCTTAGTAAATTCATATTAAATTGTGTAGAGTTTGGAGCAAAAATAAAGTAAAATTAAAATTAAATAAAGCCTAGAGAAGCATTACACTCTTACCAGGAAAGGTTGTAGGCTCTCCTGCATAGGTCATCTTGAGGAACATGGTGATATTTTTGTCTCGGGTAGTATCTGGAGGAAGAAGGCATCACATTAAGGGCTTCTTGAAACCCTTTCTAGCCCTTGAATTATTGATGCTTCACAAAAGGGGGAAGGAAATAGCTTGCAATATTTACCATGTGCCATGTCGTCTGTTAACAAACACTATCTCATTTAACCCCTTTTCTTGTATAACAAAGCAGCCCGTCATAGGGGCTTAGGATGATAGCAGTCACGTATTTTGCTCATAAATCTGAGGGTTACCTTGGCTCACCTGGGGGCAGGATTTCTCCTTAGGTTATTGTCAGACGATGGCCCTAGGGTCATATGAAAGGCTTCTTCAGTCATATGTGTGTACCCAGGTTACACAGACTCAGATAACTGGGGGCTATTCTCCACCCCCCCTTCCTTTCTCACCTTTCAGTTGTCTTTCCACACGGCAGCCTCCGGATAGACTGAATTCTTACATGTCAGATGAACACTCCCAGAGTGAGTGTACCAGCAGTCGTGACCTGGTCTTTTCTCACTAGCCCCAGAATCATGCAACATCACTTTTGCCACATTCTATTTACCAAGGCAGTCACAAAAGTTGTTCAGATTCAAGGGACTCCAGCTTTTGATGGGAAGAATGCCATAGAGTTCGCAGACATATTTAAAACTACCAAAGGCTATCCACTTGCCAAAATAATTTACATTCCTCCCAAATACAAAATATACTCATTATCTCCTAAGATCCCCCCAAAAGTGTCATCTATTACAGCATCAACCTCAGGCTCAAGGTATAGTATCTCATCCACTAAACCAGACGCAGATCCAGGTGCAGATGAAGCTTCTCAAGTGTGGTTTCTTGAGTCTAGTTTTCTGAATATCGTTTTCATCAACCCCAAATCTAAAGAGACAAGTTACCTGCTCCCCAACCCCCCACTCAATAATACAATATGTAACTGGCATAAGATAACCTCTATAGACACACTTCAGAAATGTTGAAAATGGAGCACACACAGCAGTCATTGTTCCTTAGTAATTCTGAAATCAGACCAAGCATGTGCTGCCAGTTCCTTGCATAGAAATTAGTTCTGTTACTTAGGAATAATTTTCCATGGCACTAGGTTCAGCCCTCTGGACTGTTTATCCTGTCCTCTGAGTTATTCTTTGTTTTCCATAAGAAGTGTCTGGCATTTGCAGCTGAGGACTTTTCTCAAACTATTTTATACCTGTACTAATCTGGGGGTTCAAAGTCCTCTTTTCATTTTTTTAATGTATGTGTTCCTTTAAGAACAAATGGATAGTGGTCCTGCCAGATTAGTTGTTTTAAAAAATTTTGTGGGTTTTCTATGAATTTTATTGAAATCCATTCCATTAGAACAAAGCCATGCTCACAGTGCTTGTTAATGTAAGTACTTCTCTGCATTGGGCTTTCTCTGAGGCTTCAGCAGGACAAATCCCTGAGATTTGTAGACGGCTGCTTGTTTATCTGAGAAGATCTAAGAGAGTTACTTGGCGATAGTTTTGAGTGTCTTTTGTAGTTTATGAGGGTCAATGTGGCAATGCTTAGGTATTTCTGAAGTCTTAACAATGGAATTTATAGTCCTGCCCTAGGTTTGATCTTTGACCTAGCGCTCTCTCTTACTTTAAGAATCATCCGTCTATGGGACTGGGAATAAGAATCAGTACTGATTTTGGATCCAGATATACCTGGATCCTTTATAGTCCCGCTAGATTTTTCTTTTGCATTTAAAAGTTCCCTATTTATCTCTTTTGATTATTATTTTAGGTAGTTAAAAGAAACTAATTGTCACTTTCAACATTTTGCCTTGAAACTGTGTTAGCCAAATCCACTGGTTCATTAGGTATATTTTGTATTTTTTACACTTAAGCAGGCAACAGTGTTGCTTATTTTTCTGCCATTACATAAAACGGTACCATTACATTCAGCTCGCAATAACTTTATTCTAACTTTAATCCCTCATTGCCAGCCTCCTCTAGGATTTAGGGCCATCAGGCTTTCACTACCAGTATATTCAGGGCTCTTTTGAACTCTACCCACTACCCAATTCCATAGCCACTACTATGTATTTTAGGTTTTATAACAGTACCCCAACAATCTGTTCTTGGTTATCTATTGCTAAGTTAAAAGATGTCTTCTGGTTATCCATTTATTATTAATTGAAAAAAAAAGCCCACAAACTAGTGGATTTAAAAAATAACAGTGATTTATTTGTTCATGAATCTGGGACCTGACTGGACTTAGCTAGGCAGTTTTCACTTAGAGTCACTCCTGTGATTGCATTCAGGTGGTGGCAGAGATTGGGTTCATCCTGAAGGCTTCTTCACACACACCTGGCACCCAGACTGGGACTCAAACAGCTAAAGGCGAGAATGGCTGAGGATACTTGGGTGTCTCTCCCTCTCTCCCTCTCTCCCTCTCTCCCTCTCTCCCTCTCTCCCTCTCTCCCTCTCTCCCTCTCTCCCTCTCTCCCTCTCTCCCTCTCTCCCTCTCTCCCTCTCTCCCTCTCTCCCTGAACGTGAAAAACCACCACAATCCTCTATGGTAGTTTTAGCTCACTTTTCACCCAAGGGAATGGAAGCTGTTTGAAGTTGACCACTGTGGTATGATATATAATAGTGAAACAAAAGAAACATTGTAATTATTTTAAAATATGAAAATCATTGAACGTATGATGCTACATCTATATAATGGATCATTGCACAGCTATCAGAAATTATAGTTTTGAAGGATCTTAATTATATGTGAAAATATCCAGTATATAATATCATTTGAAATCAATCAGGGTACCAGATTATGTATAAACAATCCTCCCATGGGAACAGTCATGCATATATGCATAGAATGAAAAATATAAAAAATGTAGCAGTCATCTCTAGGATGTGATATTTTAAAATATTAAATATGATTTAACATTTATTTCTATTAATTTTCTGTATTTTCAAATTCTCTACCAAAGGCTTTGTATTACTATTAGGAAAGAAATGAATATAAAATAGAGGTTCATGGATACCAAGTAACTTTTACATGGTTCAAATAGCTGTGAGTATTTCACTTGATATTTAAGTTTAATGTCTCTTATTTCACAGTTGCATGTCTTTCGTCTGCATGCTGTGCTTTTTTCTCAAAAGAACTAGAATCACACCTGCCTTAGTTAATAGCACTTACTCTATATATAGCTTCTGTCTGGCTTTAAATAGTCAAGCCTACTATCTTGTCCACCCACGCTTACTCAGCAGTACATATGGACAGCCTGCAGAGTAATATGTACCTTAGGATGAGTTTTTCTGTTCCATGTCCCTTGTTCTTTAGAGAGCATAGGACTCGCTGTCCTTAAGATGCTACCTGTTGGGACTTAATGTGTACACTTGACTCATACATCTTCACGGGCCTCCCTGGACTCAGTTTTTTGTGTCAACCTCTGCAGTGGCTCCCAGCCACCTCCTGCCAGCATTGCTTTCCCCGTTGCGACGTTTTCTTGCATATCTCACATTGCTCAGCCCACACCAGCCTCTCAGATCCATCTCGAAATGGAACCAGCCTTCCTCTTTTCCTGTGCATGATCCTAGATGTCTGTATCCAATTCTCTTCCTTTCCAGATAGTTTTAAACAGCTCACACTCCTCGCAAGGTCAAGGTCAAGGTTTAGGTGAAAGGCTAATCAGCAGTGAACCTAAAAGTGAAACGTTAGCAGGTTGGTTTACTTCAGTGAGAATAATCAGCTATGGGACCTCTGTTAACGACTTTATTGTCAGGTGTTAATAGGTTTGGCACGAGCAGTTTTCCATTCATTTAACTGGATAAAGATGGAGATTAAAATTTCTCCTTTGTTTAGACTACCTCAGTGTATCACTTCAGGCCCCTTCATTTCTCTGAAAAATCGAAAGGCCCCAGGGGCTGAAAGAAACTTATTAAGAAGACAAAACAGGCAGGGTCATCACAGTATTTTCAGTCTCTCTCTTCCTGGGGCAATTTCTCTTCCTCACTCTAGTTTGATTCTCTTCTTTCCCTCCTCCTCCTCCTTTTCCTTCTTTCTTTTCAGGAAAATGTGATTTGTTTATAGCCATATCAGTCCTAGCCTCACCATATTTATGGCCCCAGGAGCCTTCTAGAAATGAGATCCAAGTCAGAAAAGAGTGAGCTAATTTACTAATGAGAATATGTTTCTCTGAGTCACAACTGATACTCATGAAAACAACCACACCACATGACCACATTGTATATTATTCTGCATAGCACATTGCATTTATCTTTATATGTAATTAGACCTCTTAGTTTTCATTTATATAGTATCAGAGATAAGTTGTGCATTATTATAAGATAAGGAAACTGAGGCTGGGAGGAATTAAGTGACTTGCCCTTCTTTGTCTCTCATTCCTGGAAATCATTTTGCACACTGATGCCCAAGTGATGTTGATGCACTACAGACAGACGATATCAGTCCCTTCCTTAAAACCCTCCCACTGCCAATGGGGTAAAGTACAAACTCCTGAGTGTGGCCTGTTACATTTTTCCTAACTATTTGAACTCCTCAAACCTGATCTTATACCACTGCATACTACTGTCTCTAGTCAAAACCATATTAATAGTAATGTCTAAACTATGGAGCACTTACTATAATCTAGGTACCTGATAAATGCTTTACATAAATCATCTTGTTCATAACAAATATGTGAGGTAAATACCATTATGATCAGCATTTTACAGATATATTCACTCATTCATTCTACAAATATTTGTGTATGTCTTTGCACATGCCAAACTGTACTAGATAGTAAGAATATAGCAGTTAACAAAATGGAAAAAATCCCATTATGTAGTTTTTAATAAAATGTTTGTTGCTTTAAAAAATATTTTATCTGAGGATCTTTTAAAGTAATGATCTCCTCTAGTATATTTAAAAAATAATTTTTCAAGCAATTCAAACTTAATTTAGGGGCAAAACTTTTTTCAATTAGTGTGAAATGGGAGATTAACTTGTAAACCATAGATTTCTCCCCATGACTGAGTTGGATACTCAGCCTTCATCACAGGGCAAGAATCAACTGGTTTGGTCTAAATTGCACTGATTCCCTGTACGAATGCTAGTTCAAGAGGCTGACATTTGCTTGTGATGAGTAAAGCAATCAAAGACAAAAAAATAGAGCTGAAGCTTGTAACACAACATATTATCTCTACAAGCAACTTCAGGAAATGGATGTCTTGCTGATGTTCACGCTATTCATTTTCTTCCTTCTCCCTAGCCTCACCCGACTTCCTGCTGGGTCTCACATGCAGTTTTTGATATCTGAAGGTGAAATGCTAGACCAAAGTTTGGTATTTATCTTCTTGATCAACTTTGGTCAAATGCCAAAAAATGTAAAATAAAATATTATTCTGGATTATATTAATACTATCTACCTTTAATGAATACTTACTACGTGCCAGGCACACTTTTGAGCATCAAAATCATGTAGTAGAGTAGAAAGGTGAGTATAGCATCATCCTTTTAAGATTTGGGGTTCTGGAGTTAGACTACTTCAGTTGGAATCCTGGTTCTGCAACATTGTATAATAACCTTTTCTAATCTTCAAAATAAACCAATGAATAATACTATTTTCATTTGCCAGCTGAAATCACATGATTGGCTAAATTTTCCCAGCCTGAAAGAGTAAGTGGGAGAATTCAACCCATGCCTGCTGAGTCAAAAGCCTGGCCTCTTGGCTGTAGTCCTGTGCAAATGATGACTGATGGTCAGTCCCTTGTCTCCATCATCTGTGTGCCTTGCTCTTCACTGAAGTTATAATGCTGCCTGCCTGAAACACATCCTAGTAAGCACAATTGAGAATCACAAAGATTCCCCCAAGAGAATTTAATATCCTACAGAATATTGAGTTTAAATAATTTCAATTTTTAAAAGATAACTTTTAAAAAATCCTCATATCAATTCTTTCAATTATTATCATAAATTCATTTATTTTGATTTTTCTAAAATAAGTTAACATCTAATTTAAACTTAACATAAGTAACACAGTGGTCATTGCTGCTATTGTTTGTCTCCAGAATCTTCTTTTACTCCACAAATTTATAGTATCCTTTAAATAATCTACCTTCTTGCTGTACCAAGTTGGGTGAGCTCTGAAATGGATATACCTTTGTTTCTTCAATAAGCCAGTTTTCTTAATGATATATTAAATTAACATTGACCTTATCTCAATGAGAACTTGGTTATACTTCCAATTTTCATACCAATGCAAAGATTCAGTTCATTTTCAAATAATTGAATATTGCAATTTGCTCTTTCAAATTAGATACTAGTTAATATTCTTTTACTTGCTCATTTATTTGAAACTTGCTTCTTTCCTGACAGGGCCTACAAGGATGTGTGCATTTCATTAATGATTCCAAAACAAAGCAGTAGTGTTGAAAATGATAGCAGTTAAGTACCTTTATTTGGCAAAGATGCAACTCTTAAAGATAGTATTAACTTGACAGTAATTTAAAACTGCTGTGACCCTTCTTCAGAAAAAGATGCACTGTGATTTTAATAAATTTCTGAATTGAGATAAATAAGTCCTTTAAGGGTTTTTTCCAACTTAGAGGTTCTATAAAATTATGATTAGAGGAACAAGAAAAATAGATATATCTTTTTTATGTGTGTTGGATAAAATTTTAAAAGCTGGAACTTATTAGGAAAAAATTTGTTGGAAATCTTTTATGTGCCAACTTCTGATTTTATTTCATTTTTTAATCACTCCCAGTTGGTGGCATTTAAGTTCATTTTATAGATAATGACATTTGGAGTGTTCAAGTAACCATCCAAAGTGGATTAAGGGGTGTTTTAGTCCTTTCAAGCTGTTATAACAGAATGCCATAGACTGGGTGGCTTGTAAACAACAGATATCTGCTTCCCACAGTTCTTGAAGCTAGAAAATCCAAGATCAAGGCACCGGCAGATTTGGAGTCTGGTGAGGGTCCACTTCCTGGTTTCTGTGTCCTCACATGGTAGAAGAAGCAAGGCAGCTCTCTGGGGCCGTTTTTTACAAGGGCACTTATCCTATTTGTGAGGGAGCCTTCATGACCTACTCACCTCTCAAAATCCCTACCTCCTAAAACCAACACATTATTGATTAGGTTTTGGGGGGACACAACATTCAGACAATAGCAGGGGAGAGCTACAGGCAGAGAGGCTCACAAGTAAACATCTTAACCTCAAAGGGAGATGGAAATGCATGGTTTTAAGATTCAAGAGATGGAATGTAGACTAATTTATGGTTGGATGGAGATGGTGGGCAATGTTGGTGAAGAATGTGCTGGACAGATGACAAGCTTGTAACACTTGGGGGAGTTGTAACCATATACTGAGATTTGCAGCACCGGAAAAAAATGAATTTTCAGCAAAAGATTGTCGGTTTGTTGTAGGGCATAATGTGTGCCTTTGAAACAACCAGAATGTTGGATGTACAGAGTTGGAGTTCAGAGTAGTTGTTTGGATGAAGATTTAAGTGAGAGAGGAAAAGTAAAGAACAGTTATTATTTACTGCAGTGATTCTCAACAAAAATCCCTGTGTAATCTTAATCAGAAGGCTTCTTCATATCTATCCTTAACTCAATGTATTTTAGACATTAAAGTATTTCAGGAATACCTGGGTATGGTGTGATAGGAGAGATGTAGGCTTTGGAGTCACACTGCCCAGGTTTAAATCCCATCTCTGCCATCTCCCTAGTATAACTTTGATCATTTAATTTAATCTCTCAGTGCCTCAATTTTCTTATCTGTAAAATTGGTTTAATAATAGCTAACTTGTAATGTTTATGTGCAGAACAAATAAGGTAATTCATATGACACTCCTGGAACAGTACTTAGGACATCTTCTATGCTCAATAAAATTTAGCTAACATTATCATTTGAGGAATTTGTTAAAATGAATATTCCTAGAGCCAGACTAGGATGTACACAATCACTAAATTTGAGAACATTTGAGTTCCAAGATAGGTATCCATTTAAGAGATAGTCAGACGATGCCATGTTTGGAGCTTCACGACAGATTTGAATTAAGTGGTCTAGTTAGGCTGTATAAGGGTGGCCTGGGGGAATTTTTTTTATAGTACCCATTCCTACACCCTGCCACAGGCTTCCTAAATCATGTTCTATGAGTCAAGAGCCACAGGAATATGTATTTTAAAATAAACTCCCTAGGTACTTAGTGATAATGACCCTGAGCTTAGTTTGTATCCAATTATATGATGCTTAGATGCTTTATTGAGATTCCCTTTGTCTTAGGTGTACGAATGGCCAGCAAAATGTGTGTTTCCCCTTTCACAGTACAGAGATTTTGCTGACAATGGGCTGTCTCGGTACCGATCACGTTGCCCAGAGCACTTGCTTCTAAGGAGGGCCATGTGATTAATTCTTGCCATTAAAATGTGGAAAGATACTTGTAACTGTTGGAAGTATGTGGAAATAATGCTTGTAACTTCTGGGGCAAAGCTATCAAGAGGTAGCTGTGCACTCTCAGTATTCTCCTTCCTGTGTAGCTGGACTGCAGAGGACAAGGAGGTTCTAAGGGGATGTAGGAACCCAAGATAAAAGGAACCCAGGTCTCTAAACAGCCATGTGCAGAAAGAGTGCTCATCAGCCTGAAACAACACAAAGGGCTGTCATCCGAATAAAGATTCAGCTTCTATTTTGTTAAATCATAAAAATATTGGAACATATTTGTTACAGAAGCTTCTTTACCTGCACCAGTTTTTAACATGAGTATTCCCACCCGCACCCCAACTCTGTGACGGTTAAATTTTGCGTCAACTTGGCTAAGCTATGATGCTCAGTTACTTGGTCAAACACTAGTCCAGATATTGCTGTAAAGACATTTTGTTGATGTGACTAACCTCTATCATTGGTTGACTTTAAGTAAAGGGGAAATTATCTTTGATAATGTGGATGGACCTCATCCAATCAGTTGAAGACCTTAAGAGCAAAACTGAGATTTCCCAAAGAAGAAATTCTGCCAGAGTTTCCAGCCTACCTCCCTGACCTATGGAATTCAGAATTGCCAGCTCCCACAGTTGCTACACACATATATCCTATTGGTTCTGTTTCTCAGACAGCCCTGGCTGATACAAAGTCTATATTCTTCAGAAGAAGCATGATGAAGTGTGTGTCTCCATCATCATCATCATACATCTGTAATTCACATACTATATGTTGTGGATTGTGCAAGACCCTGAGAAAAAAAAGAATAAGATCGTTATTTGGTGCTTAGAATATAACACAATTCTGAATTAATGTCAACATTTCAGTCATTATTGGTTTTATATTTTATATGGCTCAATTATGTAGTCATTTTTAAAATGTGCATTTTGTAGACTCATTTTAATACCCCAAATTACATTTTAATATTGATACCTTTATGCTCAACATCATCCCTCTTTTCATTTTTTACCTTAGAAGGGTTTTAGTGGTTAAAGTTTTTTTTAATAAAAGATGAATCTATATTCTGTAGCTCCACATACAGCCAATTACTGAGTTTTATAAAATGAAATTATGTGCTTCTAAACTATGATTTAAAATATAATTTTAAAAAGGCTTTATAGACAAACAGCATTATATAAATATTCATAAATTATTCTTTTAAATATGTTGGCTAAATTTACATAGAGATTAAAGTTGAAATTTATGAAATGCTATTTTATGCTCATGCTCATGGCTGAATGCCAGTAATATTTTATGGTTGAGATCCCTGGACAAAGTGGGCTACATTTCTCCATCTGAATGAGAACATGTGATTCCCACCCCTGTTCAAACTGCACAAGGTTAAATTACTCACTAGCTTCAAGATGGCTGGAAGAGATAGATTAGAAAGGGACTGGGGCTTGGAAATTAGAATTATGTGAAGTCAATTCATTTGACTTGAGAAACTTATAATCAACCTGTCTCCTCTTAGAAGAGAGGTTATAAAGGGAAATTTTAATTATTGAGGCTCATGACTGGTGCCAGCCTTTGATCAGCATCATCTCAGCTGTTCTCTGCTAGGAAAAGACAGTAATCTCTTTGCCCGGAGGTTTATTGCAATAACGCACACGCGCGCGTGCGCGCACACACCCCCCCCCCATTTTGGTGGGGAAAAATGCAAAACAATGCATTTGTTTGGTAGGGCTCCTTCACTGATGGCCTGATTGAAAGTGGATATGAGTTCAGACTTTTATTTTAGATCCACTTTTTAGTTTTTTGTCATGTAGTAACAGAAGCTACCATTTTTTGGTTTGTTTTCAAAGCCATGCTGTTTAGCACAACCAGCTGTGGGCCAACTTTGATCCCTTGGGGAATGATGATTTATTAATATCTATATTGGGCCACCTCAAACTGGTTTGACAAACATCCAATTTGCAATAATATTGCCTCCCTATTGTGTTCTTCCTGCCCTTCCTACCCCATTTATGTGACCTTGGCCCAATCAGTTGAGCTCTCTGAACATCAGTTTCTCCAACTAGTAAAAAAGAGGGGCTATAATACCAATGTTTCTAAAGATCCTATGGTGATTAAGTCAGATGATTATCTTTCTTTGTCACTGATATGTCTGCTTCTTTTGCCATTACTGGTGCTGAATTCCAGAGCAGGCCAGCTACAGGTGTTTCTATTCTTATGTGGTGACCTTCACAGGTGGGGCCAGTTTAACCTCACACACTAAACTAAGGCAATTTGGGGAGGATGGGGGTTGGGGTATGGGATCAGTGGAAAAGAGTAACAGACATCAATTACCAAATCATGTGCAAGATATTAACCTATCAGAGGGTATGGACCACTTTAATACTACTAAAAATGGGGCTCCAGCCATAGGATGCACCTCAGGTGCTTGTTAAACATTGATATTCCTGGTCCTCACTCAAGGCCCCCTGGATCAAATCCTTAGGGGCTAGGCCTGGGGCACCAATTAATTAATTATTTTTACAAGCTCCCAGGGTGAACCTTAGGGACATGGGAAATTTGAGAACCACTAACTTGGAATGTGCCTATCACTGTGGTAGTTTTAAAGGCAATAAAAATATGCAATGACTCAGCTGCTACCTGTTACGAGTTTTTACTTTTGAAATAGGAATTGATAATCTCCACCTCCATCCCTTCCCTTACTACACTCAAGTACATGTGGACGGGATGAACAGGGCCAGCTCTAGCCTCTCTAAAAGATGTGGGATAGTGTAAACCACAGCCTTGGTAGAAAAGCAAATGTGATTTAAAGCACTTTACATCTTCTTGGCAAATAGGCCATTGCTTATAAACACATAAATTAGGATAAACAGCAAAACCAAGTGTGTTCTAGAAGCCTCAGGCCTCCAACTCTGATTTACCATCATCAGGAAGCTCGGTAACTTCCAGAATGTCATCAGCTCTGCAAAGTAAGTGAGAAATAAAATTTCTACAGATGGATAATATGGATAATATGATATTTTTGCTACTTCCAAGCAGATAACCAGTTTCAAAGCACCATGATAACTATTCACACTTTTACGTGGGTTTTAACACCTGCCAGGATGTGTTTCTTTTGCACTGCTTGAGCCCCTTTGATCAGTGCTGCATAACTGATTTTTGTTTTTGCATTAGATAAAAGTCATGCTACACGTGTATCCATGAATTCAACCCAAACTCCTCAGAGCCAAGAGTAAAATCCTTTTGTAAAATCAAAAGGAGATAATTCCCCATTTTCTGATGTAGTTGTACAGAGACTACAAGAAAAGCAGAGGGAAAAGTCTCTCTTTTTCATTTACTCTATAGTGCCTTTGCAGCTGTGTGTTTACACACATGAACACACTTATACACACATACACTTATATACACACACACAACTTCACACCCTTCCTGTGTAGGATCTGGTGTTCTACTGTGGGAAAGTGAAATTTGTGACTAGAATATCATACCTGGTTCTTATGCTAAATTCTGATGGCTTTCATCACTGAGTTAACTTTCTTTCTTTCCTTCTTTGTTCTTTATTTCTTTCTCTTTGTCTCTCTCTCTCTCTTCCTTTTCTTTCTCCCTTCCTTCCCCTTTCTTTCTTTCTTCTTTTTTTTTAAATAAGTAAAGCCAAAGATGTAAGAGATGTTTTTGTGGTGTTTGGATGGAGAGATTTAAAGCAACAGAGGTATTGTTTTTGGGAAATAGAACGGATACATAGTTGGGTTGACTATTTGTCTCTCTCTTTTTTCTATTTCCCTGATTCTAAAATCTACTATTTATTGAACATTTACCATGGGTCAGGCCCTGGACTAAGTACATTGTAAATATTTCTTTTCATCTCACAACAGCCAGTGATATATGTGAACATGAATAGGGAGAGGCTGAATGAATTGCCTAATCCACCCAGATCGTAACACAAAAGCCATTCATTCATTCATTCATTCATTCTCTCATTTATCTCCCAGGTATTTATGGAACAGTTATTATATGCCATTATTCCAGGTGCTGGGAATACCAGCAGTGAACAAAACAGGGACAGCCCCTGTCATCTTGGAGTATACATTCTAGTGGGGAAGACAAGTGGTGTCTCGATAAGGAAAGAAATGCATAAAGGAGAGCCATGGAGAGAATAACCAGGGGGTAAAGGGCTGGCGAGCAGGAGAGTGGACGTGGTACCACGGGGGCTTCTGGCGGGTGAGATTCATTAACAAGGCGTGTGATGTGTCCTACAGGAGCAGGCTCCTGTCCACCTCTGCAGCTCCGTACCCTCCTCTCTCCTCACGCTCCAACCCAGCTTGTATTTCTCTTGTTCTTCAATGAGCTCTGTAGTTTTCTATTTCAGAGTTTTCATGCACGCCGTTCTTGCTTTCTTCTGCTGGAATATTCCTCCACCCAAATCCACGGGGTTAGGTCTAGCTGTGATATTTTCCTATCACTGGACACGTCTTTAAATATTCACCACCATCAAAACAATCAGAAAAGATGCGAGTCAGCCTCCTCTTCACCCCCGGCGTGGAAGGCGGGCAGAGTCACCGGGCAGTGATGGGAGTGGCTGGGGGTCTCCCGCTGCCTTTATCTGTAGAGGTTGTGCGCAGGTCAGCACCTGCTGATGTTTTTACACTGACCTTACCACAGCAGAAGGGATTTGTTCCTTGTCTTGCTGACCTCTAAATCTAGAATCAAATGAATTGCCTCACTATGTCGAACTATTATCCACTCATTTCTGTGTTTGTGTTTTTCTGTTAGTCTATGTGTTTGTTCAGGGATAATTTATGGGAAAACACTCTTGTCATCCTTAAAATGCCAGGGCTCTCTCCCAATTATGTGCAGTTTCTCATATTCTGAACAGATCAATTGCTCGCACATTTGTTATCCAACCTGCAAAGGGTTCTTTTTTTTTTTTTTTTTTTGGCTCAGTTGCTCACCGCACAGAAAGCCAATTACTGAGACATGAGGACTGTTGAGGAAGAAAGTAAGTTTATAGCAGAGGATGTCAACAGGGAAGTGGGGGGACTGCCTCAAATCTGTCTCCTCAATGATGGGGTCAGGGTTGTTTTTTTTTTTTAAGAGGTGAAATAAATAATGCATGAAGTGAGTGAACATCATTACATGTTTGGGGTGGAGTGCAGGGCATGCAAATGCAGTGAGAAATCATATGGGCTCATATATCCCATGATCAAAAAATGGTGTTTAAGCCTCTCCCAGGGTGGAAATTTTAGTAGTATGATGAGCTGGGGGTAATAGCAGTTATCCTTTCGGTCTTGTGCCCTGGGCAGGATGCAGGGAGTAGGTTGTGCAGTGGGTCCTTGGGCAACGTATGTGGTGGAATGCTGCTTATCTTGACTTCTCTGAACAATCAGGTAGTATAAGGCCTTGTGATTATCTTGTTACTGCAAGGAGGGTCCACTGTTTCTGAAAAGCAACTCAAAAGGGGAGGGGATCAGTGAAACAGAAAATTACAAAGTTCCGGCCAGCAAATCTTGCTAACCTGGGAACGTATAAGAGAACTGCAAAAAGGCATTTTTGTTCATGGAGCCAGTTACACATTTACCACTAAAAGCTTTCTTGAATCAGTTGGTACTTTCATCTCTGTCACCTCTCAAGTGGATGTTTATCGGCCACAGTGGTATTCTCACCCCTTCTTTTTGCCCTAAATCTCTTTTTCTCTAGTGACTGGTGTTACAGGAACATCTTTTTCAATCTGGTGGTCAGGAAGGAGCGCTAAAGTCCGGTTCAATAGAGAGGTTCTCTCCCAGTTCCTTTATCTCCAACTTGCCAGCCAACTTTGGGAGAGGTCCCTAGATTTTTTCAACCCCAAATTCTCTATTGGAACAATGGGACAATAAACCTGATCTATATAACTCAGAGAGTTACTATGATGCTTCAATAGGCTAATCATTGTGAAAGGTGATTTCATTATTTAGCGAACTTGTATGACACTTCACCTTGACTTTGATCCTTTTAGTGTAGAGTCATATTGTTATTTTTATTGTTGACATTGTTATCATTGTCATCATCAGTACTACAGTAGTATGTGCACATTGAAAACAAACCCAATAGTACCAAAAGCTCCACGACAAAAAGCAACAATCTCCAGCCCAGTGAACCCCAGCCGTGGTCTCACTCCTTGGGTACAATCAATTTTTATATTTTTTCTTTTTATATGTTCATATCACAATGTTTCAATAATATTTCTATTCCTCTATGTATTGATTGATTCCCTTTAGTCATTCATTCTATGTACTGTCTATATTTTACCCATATTCTTTTTAAAAAATCTGTTTTTCTCCTGCATCAAACACAGAAACTGAGTCTGAGGAAAAGGGAGACATTTTCCTCCTTCATTTCTAAGATCCAGGGATCGTGTCCAGGAAGAGTTCTGCTCTGAACCAAGAGGGCAACTGTTGCTCTTAGTAATTTTTGGCTCCCTAAGGGAATGCTTTTAATGTGCTGTTTATCCTATTGTGGAACAAAATATAAAAAAATCATTTCAGAGTTCTCTGATAAATTATATACCCCAAATAAGAGGATGCTCTACTCAGTCACAATTTAATAGTCTTTGAGCTTCAGTGAATCTGAGTCTCTCTGACTTTATTTTTTTTTCCTTTTTGTGCCTTGATTTACAAATATTAACATGTACAATTGGACTTTAATTCATGCAATTGTCAAAATAAACGAGATGAAACACAAATTCCATTGCTTTTTTCTGTTGTCCTCTGGGTGTGTTTTACAAACCAATTTGTGAAACGTGGCATTTCACATTTTTCCTTAGGGCTGTGGATAAAGATGTAGCATAAATCAATGCTTCCTTCTCACCTGGAACTGTATGAGAAGAGGGGCCCTCAAAAGGACTAGAAGTTTTTTGGAAAAAATATGTTTTTCATTTATTTCTGTAAAACTTTCAGGACAACATCTTGTATTTAGGAGACACTTACTCAATGAGGTTTGAGTGACTTGCTTTCTCTTCTTTGTGGACAATGAGAGGAATGATAAGTTAGCATTGGAATATAACTTTGGACCATTTGGATGAAATGTCCTTTTTTGTTTTGTGAAATATCATCCCTGATTCCTTCTATTTTAATTCATTCTTATTATAGATGATGTCATATATCAAGGTCACAGGACACAGGTTAACATACAAAAGTCAACTGCTTTCCTGTGTAACAGTAATTAACAACATAAATTTGATAATGAAAACAACTTACAAAAACATCAAAAAAATAAGGAAAAAATTGGTACTTATGTATAAATCTAACAAAATATGTGCAGGATCTTTATGCAGAACACTATAAGACTCTGATTTAAAAAACCTAAATAAATGGGGAAATAGTCCAAATTCATAGATTTGAAAACTCAATATTGTTAATATGTCAATTCTTCCAAATTTTATCTATAGAGTACACATAAATTCAATCAAAATTCCAGGAAGCTATTTTGTAAATATCAGCAAACTAGTTCTAATGTTTATAGGAAAAACAAAAGACTTAGAATAGTCAACACAATACTGGAGAATAAAAAAATGCTAGAGGATGCACACTATACAATTTCAAGACATAAAGGTACAGAAATCAAGAAAACATAGTATTGGTTACAGAATAGGCATATGGATGACTGAAACAGAATGGAGAACCCAGGAATAGAGCCATATGAGTATAGTTAATTGTTACTAATATTTGACAGTGGAGGAAAGGCAATTCCATGAGGAAAGGATAGTTTTTTTCAACAAATGATCCTAGATCAATTGGATGGCCACATGCAAAAAAAAATATACCTAGACATAGACCTTATACCTTTCACCATAATTAATTCATAATGGATCACAGATCTAAATATAAAACACAAAACTATAAAACTCATAAAAGGAAATATAGGAGAAAATCTAGGAGACTTTGGGTTTGGAAAAGCATTTTACATACAACATCTAAACCATGATCCATCACAGAAAAAGAAATTGACAAGTTGGACCTTATTAAATTTAAAAAAAACTTCAGCCTGTGACAGAAACTATTAAGAGAGTAAAAAGATTAGCCACAGACTAATTTGAGAAAATGTTTGCAAAACATAATAACTTGTATCAAAAATACATAAAGAATTCCTAAAACTCAATATTAAAAAAATTAATTAAAAAATGGGCAAGTGATCTGAGTAAACATTTCACCAACGAAGATATGCTAATGGCAAATAAGTATATGAAAAGGTGCTCAACATCATTTGTCATTATAGAATTGCAAATTAAAACAATAATGAGGTATCATTATATACTAATCAGAATGGCTAAAATCCAGAAACTAACAATAACAATTATTGGTGAGGATGCAGAGCTACAGAACTCTCATTCATTGCTGGTGGGAATGTCAAGTGATACAGTGAATTTGGAAGACAGTTTTGCAATTTCTTACAATGCTAAAAGTCTTATCACGCATTCTAGCAGTTGTGCTCCTAGATATTTACCCAAGTGATTTTATATCTTATGTCCCAAAAATGTACATGTATATGTTTATAGCAACACTATTGATAATTGCCCAATACTAGAAGTAACCAAGATGCCTTTCAGTAGGCACATGTATGAACAAACTGCTTTAAAGGAATGCTGTTCACTGATCAAAATACATGAGCTATCAAGCCGTGAAAAAACACAGTTCAATCTTAGATACATATCTCTAAGCGAAAGAAGCTAATCTGAAGTATCTACATACTATGTGATTTTGATTACATAAAATTCTGGAAAAGGTAAAACAAAAGAGGCAGTAAAAGTGTCAGTGGTTTCCAGAGACTTGGAGGAATCAGAGGGTTGGAATGATATCCCTAGATCAAAGTTTTGGAGCACTAAATAGCACTAGTTAAATTGACAAGGATTCTTCCCATAAGTTTTAGTTTTATTTATTTATTTTTTATTGTAGTAAGACCACTTAACATGAGATCTATCCTCTTAACAAATATTTAGGTGTATAATACAGTATTGGTATCTATAGGCACGATGCTGTTCAGCAGATCTCTAGAACTTGTTCATCTCGTATAACTGAAACTTTATATCCATTGAACCTCAACTCTCCATTTTCCCCCTCCCTCCAGCCTCTGGCAACCACCATTCTAATCTCTGTTTCTATGATTTTGATTATTGTAGACATCTCATATAAAATATCTAAAATTTAAGTGGAACCTTATAGAATTGGAATCATGCAGCATTTCTGCTTCTTTGACTGGTTAATTTCACTTAGCATGATGTCCTCCAGGTTCACTGGTATTGTTACGAAGGACAGGATTTCCTTCTTTTTAAAGGCTGAATAACATTCCATTGTTTGTAGAGATCACCTTTTATTTATCCATTCATCCCTTGATGAACACTTAGGTTGTTTCCGTATTTTGGCTATTGTTAATTATGCTTCAGTGAACATGGGGGTGCTAATCATCTCTTCAAGATCCTGACTTCAATCCTTTGGAAGATACAGTAGTTCCCCCATTTTCACGGTTTTGCTTTGCATGGTTTCAATTACCCGTGGTCAGCCATGGTGTGAAAATATTAAAAGGAAAACTCCAGGTATAAATAATTCATAGGATTCAAATCGTGTGTCAGTCTTAATAGCATGATAAAATCTTGCACCATCCTGCTCTGTCCTGTCAGGGACGTGAATCATCCCTTTGTGTAGTGTATCCACACTGTGTATGCTGCCTGCCCATTAGTCACTTAGCAGCAATCTTGCCTATCACATTTACTGTCACAGTATTGCAGTGCTTACATTCTAGTAACCTTATTTTACTTAATAATGGCTCCAAAGCACAGAGTAGTGATGCTGGCATATTGTTATAATTCTTCTATTTTATTATTAGTTATTGTTAGTCTCTTATTGTGCCCAGTTTATAAATTAGACTTTATCATAGGTATGTATGCATAGGAAAAAACAGTATATATAGGGTTTTGTACCTATAGTATATATAGGGTTTGGATCCTTGGTTTCAGGCATCCACTGGGGATCATGGAACATAACCCCATGGATATGAGGGGAACTACTGTACCCACAGAAGTGAAATTGCTGGGTCGTGTGGTAGTTCTAGTTTTAATATTTTAAAGAATCTCCATACTGTTTTCCACAGCTGCTACACCATTTCCCACTCCCATCAACAGTGCAAAAGGATTCCAATTTCTCTACATACTCACCAGCATTTATCATCTTTTTTTTGTCTTAATAAAGGCCATTCTAATATATGAGATGTTATCTTACAGTGGTTTTGATTCACATTTCCCTAGTGATTAGTGATGTTGACTATCTTTTCATATACCTATTAGCCATTTGTATGTTTTCTTTGGAGAAATGCCTATTTTTAGTGGGATTATTTGGAGTTTTTTCCTCTGTTAAGTTTTGATAGTTCCTTATATGTTTGGATAATCCTTTATCAGGGTTTGCAAATATTTTCTCCCATTCTGTAGGTCGCCTTTTCACTGCATTGATTATTTTCCTTGTGTGCAGTAGCTTTTAGTTTGATGTATTTGTACTTGTCTACTTATCTTTTTTTTTTTTTTTTTTGGCTGTGCTTTTGGTGTTATATTTAAGAAATCATTGCCTAGACCAATTTCATGAAGTTTTTATCTTGTGTTTTCTTCTAGGAGTTTCATAGATTTGGGTCTTATGTTTAAATCTTTAATCCATTTTGAGTTGATTTTTGGTGTGGTACGATAAAGGTAAGGGTCCAATTTCATTATTTTAAATGCAGGTATCCAACTTTACCAACACCATTTGTTAAAGGGACTACCAATTCCCTATTGAGTATCCTTGGCATCCTTGTCGAAGATCAGTTGATCATACATGTATGGGTTTGTTTCTAGGCTCTCCATTCTGTTCCATTGCTGTATATGTCTGTTTTTGTGCCAGTGTCATACTGTTTTAATTAACGTAGCTTTGTAATATAGTTTGAAATCAGAAAGTGTGACGCCTCCAGCTTTGTTCTTCTTTCTCAAGATTGCTATGACTACTTGGAGTCCTTTGTGGTTTCATGTGAATTTTAGGATTTTTTTCTGTTTTTATTAAAAATGTGATTGAGATTTGATAGGAATTATGTTGAATCCAAAGATCTTGTAGGTTTTAGATTTTAATGCGTGTCATTTGAGGAGAACAGAGTGTATGTTTTTTCCTCCATTTTTGAAATGGTAGAACTGAGAATTTAAGTACTTTGCAAAGAGATGAGGGCAGTCCATATTAGAGCCAGGTCTAGGACAGATATCTTCTTATCTTGAGATTTTCACACTATCCCAGGGAAAATATGTAGATCTTTTATTGTTTGTTTTCTTTTGCTTAAGTGTGATTATTTCCAATTTTTATGGCATTTATAAATTTTATTACACAACTTTTAAGGAAGGATGTCAAGGAGGAGAGAGGAAAAAATGTATTCATTATCTTTCAGGAAAGATGAGAAATAATGAAAATGAAAATATTAATGATAGTATATGGTAAGTGCTTAAAACAGGCACAATGGTAACATGAAGTATTTTCATTCTCATATAAGCCTTTGAATATTTTACTACAATAGTTTTCAATTTTCAGATGAATAACTGAGTCTTAGAAATGTTAAACAAATACTAAGGTCAAGATCACATAGTAATTTTCAGATTTGTAATTCAAAGCAGATTGATTTTATTCCTAACCATTGTATTCTGTTATATCATCTTCCTATTGATACAATATAGAGAAGATAACTACCATGGGGATTATTAGTGACAGATTGCATTAAGTTTTGAATTTTCTTTATTTTCTCAAACTAGGTACATGAGTTGGTTAAAGCCTTGTGAGTAATATTTTCTTGAATTTCTCCATTCTGTGGTTCTGTGGCACAGTTTGGTGGTTAAAAATCCATGTTTTCTATTCATGGATTTAATCCATGTTTTCAATGGATTAAAATGAATTAAATGGATTAAAATCCATGTTTTCTATTGAAAAGCATGGTGTCCCATAGACTTGAATGTCTTGTCCAAGGTTACTAAATAAGTCACCAGCTGAGGACCTCAGCATGTATCTCAAATATGCACAGCAAGGATATTCAGCCTATTTCAGCTTTGGATCAATATGTGACCCCACTGTGTCTGATAATAAGCAATCATGATGTTCTTTATGCAAATTTCTTTCCTCCTTTCTTTAATGAGAATGATTTTGTTAATATCATGGCTCTGACATGGCATCTATTACAGTGCCAATTATTCTGGGGAGAGATTTAAAAATATAGTAATTTCTCTTCACTCCATTCCAGATGGCTTCATAATTGGTTTATTATTTTTGCAGATGTTATAAAGGAAATTTCAGGGTGCAAGCCAACAAAAAATATCATAGATGCTAATGAAAGTGGGATTTTTCATTGAATATTCATTTTGTAAAAACAAATATGTTCTATATCAACTGCAGGTACTGTGGACTATGAGTTAAGCATGTTTTGTTTTTTATAAACTGCATATCAATTATTTGGGATATAAACTGATTTTGTTGCTTTTTGGGAGATAGCGATCTTTGCATATAAATTTAGTAATAGTCCCAGATCAAATGTCCCTTCAACTCAATTTTTTAAAAAGTCATGTGATTACATTCTCTTGCATTTTTCTACTATTTTACGACTTTGAAAGTCTTTAACCATGATTCTTAGAAGACAGACAGACAAGTACTATTATCTTCAGAACAATGCTGAGGAAACTGAAGTTCAGAGAGGTAAAGTAATTTATTATAATGTCTTTCAGCTGTCCAATGGATAATGAATTCAACTTTCTGACTCCTAATCTAGTCCTCTATACGTTATTCTGATACCAAAGAGTCTTCTGAATATAGGCTCTCAAACATAGATGCAGGTTGAAGATGTCCTACCTCCTTTTAGGGCCCTTTCCAACACTCAAGTCTGAAGAAATGCAAAAGACTGTTCTTTACGGATTCTTTTTTATTTGGTTCCAATGCACTTTGGTTTCAAGGAAGGAGGCAGGAGAAGCTATTCTCTAGAAAATTCCTAATTTTAGAATTTGGGATGGGTAATAGAGGTCATGAAATTTAAAGACTCATCCTAGCTAAAATCTCTACTACACCCTTCCAGGAGGATACATTCCTGTCTTTAACAGAAAGTTTCTAAAGATGGGGTGAAAATCCACTCAAAAAATTTTTTTTAAATTTAAATTTAAAATTTTTTAAAAATTTAAAATTAAAAAAAATTCTGAGTTTGCGACATTTTCTTCTAGAGTGTCAATATTTGTTTCCTTCTACTTCTAATGGATCTCAGGTTTGCCATGTGCATGGAGGAGATCTCTTTGTGTGGAAGAATAATTAAGTGATTTAAAATTTGTCTTTGACTCAAACAATCTTCCCATAAACCTTCAGCTATTGATACCATTGTCTTGTGTCTGCTAGGTCTTTTTCCTAAAAAAACACCCTGACTTTCTAATGGATGACCGTATCAAAAGCTATTCAGGTTTCTCATCAGGTTTGCCATTTTCAGTTTTCACTAAGCTTAAAATTCTTCACGATATGTCTCAAGCCATACTCCTCTCAAAAGTTCTGCTAATAGCCAAGTAGTAGTTGAAGTAGTTGTGATACTTACGGTGGTGAGGGATAGAAATTATTTGGGCTGGCCATTTGGGGATGGCTTCCAAGAGATTCATATTTCAGCAAGTTCTTAGTTGCTCTGCTGTTTTATGCAAGAGAAGAAGATGGTAAAATCAGTAAAGAGAGGAGGAATGAATGAGAACTCTGCTGTTCCTCAAACAAAATTATTAAATGGAAGGTTTTGGTCAGTAATGGAATTTACTAGACTCGGGAGGGACAAAACTCCTAGTTAGGTAATAACAAAAACAAATTGAGATATATTTAGGGATAATTACATAGCTCATTAAACACTGTTGGGGAAACAGATGCAAAAATAACACTGCAGAATAATTGCATTCTTAGGGCCACAGGAGCCCAGCAGAGTATATCTGATGAACTAACTGATATTGAACTATATGTGCCTCCACCCCCCCTCTCTAAAGACCTCCTGTCCCTGATGATATTATAAAGATGTGACCAACCATAGTTAGAAGTGCTATGGCCTAAAAACCAGCTAGCTTAACTTTCAGATAGAATCCTGGGTGGAGAGTGGGCATGTTTCATGCAGTAGGTAAAGATGAGATCACAAGGAAAACATTTTAGATTGTGCCTAAAAGAAAAATTATACTGAGCACGGGGGTTAGGGATCTTTTTGGGTGTTGAAGACTCATTGACACCCCTACTGACTTTAGTATATAGATTATTCTTCAGGAATCTCTCTTGCTCAACATTTCATCCTAATGCCGTTGCTATGTGGAAAGAGATCTGATAGACCAGCCTTTCTTATTTTAGGACATGTGGCTAGAAAAATTATCCAAGATCAGCAACTTATTTTAGTGTGATTCTGTGTCAGAAAAATATTCCTTGAATTTGGATACTGATGTGAAGCAACTATGTGGTAATTTATTTCAAAATAGATTTAAGACACCAATAATTATCCCCTCCCATGAAAACAGAATTTGAAATATATTCTTACCTATTTTTCTGACTATAATCAGCATCAATGATTTAATGTAAAAATATGGAATATACATAAAAAATGAAAGTTTGTGAGTTTTTATATGTATATAATATATGTAACAAATCCTCCATAATCCTTTTCTCTGTTTACCTTTCAATTATTTTTTCTATGCAATGTGCTTTATCTAGAGCAATATTTTATAAAATTGGCATTCCACAGTGTTCACACTTTTGTAAACTGATTTCTCACTTAATACTTCATGAATATTTTTATGCCATTAAATATTATTCTTGATCTTGATTTTTAAGAGTTACATATCATTTCTCCATTTTAATATGCTGTAATTTATTTAGCCAATGCCCTGTTAGTTCCGGTTTTTTCTCTAAGCATTCCATGTTCATAAATATTTACTGTATTTGTAATATTTCTGCAATATAAATTCCAAGTTGTAGAAATATTAGGATAAATGGCATGCGTTTTTTTAGGCTTTTAATATATTACAAAAGGCCTATGTCTATGCTCTATGGCCAAGAGTATATATTAAATATTAAATATATTTATATTAAAAAATAAAACAGTTTGGAAATTTTATAAGATAACATGGCATTTGATGTTGTAATAATCTGTGCAACTAGATGTCACTGATACTAAGCTTCCTCTGATGCTTGATGCTGGCAGCTAATGCTCTGGGTCAGGAACTGGAAAGGTGAGTTCAACCAATGACCAACACTGGCTTGCTATACAATCTAGGTCAAGTTTCTTTATTCCTGTCCCTTAGTTTTCTCATCTGTAAAATGGAGGTAAGAATAATCCTAAGCATTTGTACCCCATCAAGATGCTATGAAAATAAACTAGGTCACTGTCTAAATCCTTTTCAGACTTTAGATACTTTGAAATGTCTGTGTGTGGTTTAACACCATTATAGTGTTGTTTATGGTGTAAATAGGAAATGTTTATTTTTATGCATTAAAAAATTTGTCATGTTCCTAAAAGCCTGACAAAATCTAA
Organism: Daubentonia madagascariensis; assembly: GCA_023783475.1. Lineage (NCBI taxonomy): Eukaryota > Metazoa > Chordata > Mammalia > Primates > Daubentoniidae > Daubentonia > Daubentonia madagascariensis. The sequence continues at coordinate 16,373,372 of JAKFHU010002573.1, read as the reverse complement.
GTTTAGAAGCAGTTTGTGGTTTTAAAAGTATATGCCACATTCTCTGCTAAGGTTTTCACATGCAAATAACTACAAAATATATATTATAATTTTACCCCATGATTTAGGTGAACATTCTGAGTTTATGAGAGTTTAAGTAATCTATCCCAGGTCATATATTAGTAAATAGTCATGTTTTGGTTCATGGCTGGAAGTTTGACTCTAATAAAATGACTGTTCGAATATCTTGGAAAAAAGACCCAATTTAACGTAATGTTCAATCTTCTTTCAAATATGCACACTTATTGTTCATGCTGGGTTAACTTCCAGCATCTCTTTGGACCCCCCTTCCCAAGAGTACAAATAAAATTGATAGACTAAACAAAATGTCAATGGTTGAGTAAATCAATGGACAAAAAAATTATAATTTTCTGCAAAATTTGTAGTAACACCAAATATGACTGCTTTTCATTTATCACTGCATAAGAATGCTTTCATCTGTTTATTTAAGTTTAAAGCTTAAAGATTCTTTGTCCTTCTCATTCTCTTTTTTTCTAATATGCAAACTGAGCTAGAAAAGAGGAAGTGAAGGAACCAAAATTAAATATAGACTTTTGGTTTCCTGCTTCATAGTTCAGTGCTTTTCAAGCAAAAGATTTCGTACTTTGGACAAAAGCTGATTGATCTTTGTTCCAAGGGTATAATCACATAAGTGTATGATGGCATACATAAAAGGATATTCTACTTATTATAGTTCACAATAACAGAAAATCGGGAGCAACCTAAATTTTCCCAATAGATGTGCTAAAGAAAGTTGAGTTGAGAAAAACAATGAAAGACTATACAGCCATTAAAACTAAAGATGTAGAAGTTCATTTTATGACTTAAAAATGTCCATGATATAATATTTATTGAAAAAGAACAGACTACAAAATAGCATGTGTAGTATTGTTCTCTGTGTATAAAATTACACATAAGAATTTTAAGTGCATAAAAGTTCAGGATAATGTCTGAAAGAATGTTCAAAGTGTTCACAGAGGTTATGTTCAGGTTGTGGAATTAGGATGTCTTTTTTACTTCAACTGTTTATTAAGTGTTTATTAAACAGAAAGTTCCTTATACTTGTTTTTTTGCCTGCTGTTCACAGGTGGTTTATTTACTTTATTACAAGTAAAATGACTGTGTTTGACGATACCATCTATTGTCTTACAAACAAGAATAAACCATTCTAAAATAATAGAATATCTCTAGGAACTGAGTTTTTCCTTAAAAAAAAAACTTTACTACCAATGATTGCTGTACTTATATCTAAATAGCATCATTAAACTATAGAAATGTAATAAAAGTGTGATGTATTATGATATATAAAATTACTTTATGCAACTAAGGAATAATTTTTTAAATTGTTAAAAAATACTATTGTTTAAAACTATCATTAATTGGATTCATGGATGTGGTTTGCTTTTCTACTGCTTGCTTCACAACTTCTGCCAGTCTTAGTCGATCTATATTGTGTTTGAATTCACAATATTCTAGCTGAAGCTTTGCAGAATATCATTTAGGAATTTGCATCCCTGCTATACTTCCAAAGTTCATGTGTGACTTTATTAAGCTTCTTATCTTTATTTTTTTCCAGCCTGTGGGAGAATATACTGAGCATCATGTCTCAGAGCTTTCCTGTGGCAGCATTTGAATCCTTAACTACATTCTCACCACTGTAGATAGAAACACCATCCTTTGGCTTGGTGAAAGTAACTTCCTCTTTCTTAGAATAGGGTTGTTAACAGAGTGCAGGGGTTTAAGGCTGACCAATCCTGAGGCAACTTTCCTATATGAGTCTGCTGGGTTCATATACAACCTCTGCCTTCTCCATCATCTGTTGAGCACAGGGCAGCCCATCGCGCATAGCCTCAGTCAGGTTGAGCCTCGTCTGCTCCCCACTCCTTTGAAAGTAAACATCACCTCTAGCTTAACCTTTTGGATCTCTAAGATCTGGATCCATGCTTCTGCTTGAAACTTGACCCTGCCTTTCAGGATATTTCTGCACATATTTTTTGGCATTGTCTGGCTGTGACATTTGGAGTAAAAGGAGGGTATCACACAGTATCATGTGGATAATCACCCTGAGGGTCCACCAACCACAGCCCTGGTTGTAAGTTTATGTTGTTAGCAAGGTGTGAATGATGCAAAAATCTTCTGAAGACTTTTCACATCTCAAGAGAGGTGCTACATGATAAAAGGGTGCATTGGGGTGTTGTCATGTCACCATGGTCAATTTGGGCAAATTCAAAGTTGTAAACGTCACTGGGGCATGCATAAAGTTGTTCTGCAAGAGCGGATTCTCAGGTGTGAGCTCTCTGTGTGTGAGGTTTAAGGCTAGACGGTGCTGCTTTGATCCTTAGCTGGCTTGCTTCTCGGTACAATACTGGTGCTGGGGGATGCCATGTATCCATTACGACTGAGTGAAGTCCTGGGGCTGGACACATGAAGAGACCACACTGTCATCAAACGCTTTAATAATTTGAACTGTACTGGGGCCTGTGGCACACATTGTGTGTGTAGCTTATAGATGATCAAGAATAATTTTCAGTGAGCACAAATTCTTAACCAAATTTCTTTTCCACACAGACCCAAACTGGATCATTAATCCCAAATCTTAGCTTGAGTCTAATAGATACGGATTCTTTGAAATGGAAGTCTCCTAGTCTCCTGCTGACTTTCTGCATCACACTTTCTTCTGACATTCTCCATGGGGACCCCATCCTTGGGGATAGAGTTGGGTTTTTTTGTTTTTGTTTTTTTAACATTTGTCTTTAACAGTTTTTATATTGTTTGAGTTATCTGTAATAAACTTCATCTGGCCTTTTTCTGGCCAGGTCATCTTTTCGCTCATTTATTAGTTTTGTAATCTGCAATTTTGCATAGGTAAGTGGAACTGGTATATTTTCTTTTCATGTTATTTCCTTCCCTCTTTCCCTCCCACACCCCCTACTCTTACTTTATTTCTTATATTAATAAGCATGGGTTTATGGGACATTTTACAAAATTGTAGCACACCCATTATGTAAAGAGCAATAGGGCTCAAAAATTGTTCCCTATAAATAAATTTTATGTTGATATCCTTGACTGATAATGTTCTCTGACTTAATGGAATTTATCATATTTTTATGCAGGAATGACATGAAAGTAATCATGCTTCTCAGGAAACAAGACTTGTCTAGCAAGTGAAATGAGATGTAAATATTAATTTCTAAAATATTCCCTGTGTATTTTTGTTAAATAAAAGTGTCAAATTTAGAGAAACATTTTATTTTCTAGTGAAAGTGATAACAACATATTCATTTTTAATGAACTCATAAGAGTCACTGTGTATGGGGATGATCCAACTATTACTTAATGGATGCAAGAAATTTGGGAGAATTGGTTTGCCCTTCTCGTTGTATTCTTGGTTCACTTGAGGAATTACTTTCACATCCTTAACATATCTCCCCTCTCCACCCCACACCGAGAGTTAAATGAGAATGGCAATACCTGACCATTATTGAACATAATATGCCAGGTGGTATGCTAATTGATTCAAATGTACTACATTTTTTTTAATTGAGAAGAAAATGTGTAAACAGTGAAAAGCACAGAAAGGAATCATACAATTCAATGAGTTTTGATTAATGTACATATTGATAACCTCTATCCAATCAAGATATAGAACATTTTTATTACCCTAGAAAATTCCCCTAAATTCCTCTCTAGTCCACACCACAGGCAACTCCACACCAAAGGTAACCACTGTTCTCATTCCTATCACTTTACATTAGTTCTCTCTAATTTATATAAATGTAATCACATAGTATGCATTATCTTTTTTTCAAAAATGATGTTTTCTGAGTTCACCTTTGTTGTATATTTGCCATGTTTGATTTTTTTAGTGGTTGCACAATATTTCATCTTATAAATATACCACAATTTAACAATTTTTCTTCTGATACACATTTTTCACAGATTTTAGCTACCATAAATAAAGCTTCTATAAGCATTATCCCACAATTCTTTTTGTGAACATAGGGCTTTACTTCTCTAAATATTTAGGAGCACAAATGAAAGGGCTTAGGGCAGATATATATTTTGCCTTATAAGGAACTGCCTTATTTTAAAAGTCTAGTTGTTCCACATCCTCAATAATATTTGATGTTTTCCATCTTTTTAATTTTAACCACTTCAGTGGGTATGAAATTGTATCTCATTGTGATCAGCAGTCTCCTAATGAATAATGATCTTGGGCCTGCTATTTAGTAGTCTGAGCCTCATTTCCTTCACCTGTACAATGCTTTGAATATGTTTTATCTCACAATATTTTGAAAATTAAATGAGATAATGTGTATATAAACACTGCTTGATACCTAGCAAGAGCTTTAAATTATAGATTAAGGGATTTATCTTCAGACTGGGCTGCAGCTCTGTTACTCCTCCTTTTCTTTTTACTTTGGTTCATATTTTTCTTCCAGGCTCAGCGTGTCCAGAAAATAGTTGATTATTTATGTGCCATTTGTAGCTTCAAAGCATGCTTTGAACAAAGCATGGTTTTACACTGTGTGCCAGGGCTGCCTCTCTGCTGCTTTCTTGTTCATTTGATACTTACTTTCAAAAACTCAGCGGAGCTGAGACAGCTTACTTGGGAAGCACTCTGTTTGTTTTTGTTACGAGGATTTTTTTTTAATCAAGCAATTTTTGTTCAAATATTTGTGGAGACAAGTAGTGCAATGTACTCCAATCTGTCTATTCAGTGATTATGCATCCCAAAATCTGCTTTAGGCTCCATCTTCCACTATGCTTGTATTTCAGGCAGCCACGTATCTGTGATCACTGCTTTAACCACAGTGATATCATAGTTTTTTTGAGACTTTGTTTCAGATTTAGGGGCATTGTTCGTTGTGAATTCAGATATCAGTAGCTCTCTCCTTGAGTGGAAATGGAGATATCTGTAAATCTTTCATTAGAACAAGGCTTTCCCCCAAGCATTGCTGTAGCTAGAAATTGTCGGTTAATGAAGAGAAAGTGATTAAGAGAAAGAGAAGGCAAAATGATGATGAAGAACGCCATGGGGCTGGATTTTGTGTAAAGGGGTCAGTGGCTTGGAAAGGATGACAAAGGAAGAATTGGACAATAGGAGACGATGAGCTCTCTGATCACCTAAGGGGATGCAAGCAAAAGGGCAGAAAAGAATTGTTCAGGAGAGTATGTAGAAGGGAGTAGAAAACTTTGCAGTGATACCTTAGAATCTTCTTCTAATGATGCAATACTGTTTGGAGCAGAATTCAGGCCAGGGCAGGTCCATCGTGTGTCAAAGGGAAACGAGAGAGGGACACAAGGATGATAGTGGGTGGAGCACAGTATAGAATTGTAGTTACAAGTCCATCCCCACAGTCACTAGTGCTACTATTTTCTTGCTATGTGACTTCAAGGCAAGTTACCTCTGAGAGATTTCCTCACAGAATATTGAGAATAGTAATAGTTTAAACCCCACAGCGTTGTTTTGCTGAATAAAGGAGATAACGTTAATCACTCTGCATATGGCTGAGAACTTAATAATTGTGTGATAAACATTAGCCACTGAAATTAATATGTTTCACGATGTATTTTTGCCCTAAATACTGTTAGGACTTTTCTAATGTTTAACAGTTATCTAAAAATTATGTTTTTCATAAGTTCTGCTATTTACCTGTTTTTGAGGCCAATCCAATGGAAGCCTCTTATTTGATGTCATCTTCTTTTTCTCACAGCACAGACCCTGGGTGGATTGAAGCCTGCTATTGCTGAAGTTGCCAGAGGGTATTGATGTCCCTTCCTTTGTGAATACTCTTTTCAGGAGTGTCTTTTTATTTGTCCCTTCTGAGACTATAAGTCCTTTCCAGGTTGAAATGGCCTGGATTTGCAAGCAAGAAGATAAGGGTGGCATCTGATTGTACTGTCACCTGTTAATGCCTGTTATGCTTCACTAAGCTTTCAATTATGTGATTCTATTCAATATTGTGATGAGGGACCTGAAATGACATGGTGTTAGTGATCTCACCTGCTTCCAGGAAGAAGTTCTAATATTCGAATAAATAACAAAAAGAATCTTTTGATAACATTTAGGCACTGAAGTCTCTGATTTTGAAGGAAAAGATAGTGGACTTTTGCAAAACTCCAAACCTCAATTATATGCACTGAATCATTTAGCACTTAACTTTCATGTGTGAAAGTGAATTTTAAAAAAAAGAAATCTTCCGAGCTTTCATGAAATTGAGGCATGAATTGGATTCTGATTCATAAAATGAAAGTTCAAAAACTCTTTCAATAAATGCAATACAGTGGTATAATGAAACGGTTTAATGGCTTCAGATTTTTACTTTTCTCCTTTACACAGCTGCTTTTAGCTCAAGACTGGCTGCTCTATTTTCCAGGCAGCACACATTTGAAAAGCATGGAGTAGAGATTTAGACATTAGACTCTGGAGCCAGGTAGCCTGGCCTCAGATTTTGTTTCTGCCACCACATAGCTGTGTAACTTTGGATCGGCCTTTAATCTTTCTATTTATCAGTGTCTTTTTCTGTAAAGCAGGGATGATGAGGGTTGTTGTGGGGGTTACATGAGTTGATATAAGTCAGTCGTAGAATAGGACATGGCATAAAGTGCTTTATATATGTAGATAATATTATGTATGTTTTCACTAGCATTTTCCTGCTGTAACTATGTGTAATGGAAATCTGATGCTTTATTTGTATAGCATCCTTTCCTCCGTCTATTGCTAATAAGTTTTTAAAATTTCCCTTGAATTTCGTTTCCACTCTAGTGTCTTGGTTGAGACTGTCAGTTGAGGCAACCTGACCTCCCTGACCTAAAGGACTTGAAAGAATGACCATCTGAAATCTCCTGATTCTTCCTGAGGAATTTGAATCTTGGACAGGGTGACACAGAAGTAGAGTTGATACATATCAAGGATGGTGCTTTAAAGTGTCTGTTTTGTTGTCCCTGCTACCTATATCCCCACAATTTTCCAGTGTCTGTTCTATCCTTTTTTCCAGACCCCTTGTTTCTCCCCCTACACAAGTTAACTCCCATAGAAGGCAGTTTAAGGACATCTGTTACTGGAGCATGTCTCCTGGAAGTCTCAAGTCCTACTTTATTTATCTGAGTAGTTCTTCCAGCCATACATGGTACCTCCTCTTCTCTTGTTATGTTTCCAAAGACATCTTAGAACCTAAAACATATGTTAGAACTCTTTATACATAGGCTAATAGGAACCTGCTGGCTTGTTTCTAGGATACAAATTTAAACCCTAACACATTTTTATTCGTTCAAGTCTCATTTTTCCCTTCCCCTTTGATTTAAGTCATTTTACCTTTCAATATTCCACATCTAATATTTTCTTGTTTGAGTTCAATGAGCATTAGGATACAGATGTTGTTTCCCCAATAACTGTAAGCAGAAGGGAATGAAGACAGTCATCAGTGAACATTTTTACTACATTTTATCATCTATGATAATCTCACTAAAGAGAGAAATAAATCTTTGATAGTTTGAAATATATAAAAATATGTATGTGTAATTTATTTAATATTTAGATATCATGCACTCGACTAACCTTTATCAAATGCTTCTTGGGTACTAAGCACTGTATTGGGTTCAGTGTTACTAAGGCGAATGACACAATCCCTGCCAACAAATCTTTTAATCTCCTAGTAAAGATATGTATCTGGTATGCTGCAAGATACAATAGCCTTTAGGTCAAAAAAACACTTTAATTTTTTTGTTTTATTTTGTTTTTAATTAAGATTAATTGTACATATTTATGGGTATAGTATAATATTTTGATACAATTGTTGGATTCAAATGGCTATCAGACCTCACTAATCTCATGCTAGACATCACTTTCTCTTCCTTTCCTTAAAAATCTCCTTAGTTAATTAATTTTTGTAGATGTATTTAATGTGCTCTATCACATGTGCCATTCATACATTTGTAATTACTCTTTCCCCTAAACTTTAATGTTATTCCCTGCAGGATTTGATTTATCCAAATGGTTTATACTCAGAATATTAGAATATAGCTGTTTAAAATAAGAAGTGCTGCCCATGGAAGATGCCATCTAAACTACTACTTATGAAGAAGGACTCAGGAATGTCTGATGTCTTTGCCTAGGCATTTCTTCTCACTTCCCTGTACCTTGCTCCTTCCTGTGTCTACTGCAGGGCTGTGGTTAACAGGGATCTTTCACCTTGTGCAGATGGTAGTGTTCACTTCAGTTGTGAGAAAACGGTAGTGTGAAATCAGATGTACAGAGAACCAAGAGGCTCTTTTTGGGAGGTAGCAGAAGCAACTACCAAATGAGTTGAAAAATAATAACCACAAAAGATGTCTTTACCATAGCTGGCCTTTATGAAGAAATACTGAAAGACATTGTTTTAGGCTTTGATATTTTTTTTTGGCAGAGAATATATTCTTTTTAGTGCACCTAAAATATTCACCAAAATGGGCCATATAAAAACCAAATTACAATCAATTCCAAAGGATTGAAATCATACACAGTATATGTTCTGAAAATAACAAAATTAAAGTAGAAACCAATAACAAAAAGAAACATATAAAAACCCAAAATACTTGAAAATTATTAAAACGCTCTTATCACATTTCTAAGTAATTTTGGAATTATACAACAAGCTTATAAATTTCTTCTGTATCCGAACACAGAATCAGAAGGAAAATTAGAAACATTATGTTATTGAAGACATAATGGGCCTAATATCTGTTTTTTACAGAAATACCTAGAAAATTGTCATCTAGTGAGCATTTAAAGTCAAAAACTGTTAAAGAGATAAGGGTAAGATGGTCTCATCCAGCTACAGTTAGATAAACTATCTTTAGGTCAGTTGCTTGTTTAAAACATACTTTTTTATTTCATTAAAATATTGATTCCTAAAAGTCAGTACATCTACCTTTATCCTGTGGAACTAAACAACCCCTTAGAAGCAACCAAGATTTCCAAGCTTTCAACAACTTGGGGAGATTTTAGAGGAAGTTTTTTGAAAATCAAATATTTGTATATCCTATAGCATATATAGGAACATACATATGTACGTAGATACATGTCTAGATCATATATCAATTTGTCACAGAGTTTTCTTTTTTTTTTCCTCAAGTATTTCTTTTTTTTTTTATTTCAGAATATTATGGGGGTACAACACTTTGGCTATATATATTGCCCATGCACTGCCCGTGTCAGAGCTACAATTGTGGTCATCCCCCAAACTGTGCCCCCCACATCCATTCAGTGATATTTTTCTGTAGCATTTTTTAGGCTTCGATTTCCCTGTGATATTTATTGATGAATAAGGCTGGAAATTTTTGATATGATTTATAATAGTGAATCCCAACACTGGTTGATATCATATTCTGAAACCATGGTTTAAAACATGACAAACATTAGTCCAGTCTCCTCCCAAGGAAAAATAGTTTTCTCCTTATTTTCCACATCTGAAAATCAGAGGTGAGGTGCAGGTGCCTGGGCTTCCAAGGTATCTTCAGCACTATCTCAAATAGCCCAAACAACACACTATCTAGTTTCCAAAATTCCCACTTTCTTTACTTCCCCTGAAATAATGCTTGTCTCAGGGTGTTGAGTTCTGCTCAGAAATAGTTGTACAATTTCAGCTACCCATTTGCTATCACATAGAAACCATAAGCCTATTCTGCTCTTTGACCCATGTTACAAAAGACTGCTACTTTCACCTTTAAAGAAAGATGAATGTGTTGGCAGATTAGTCATTACTGCCATTAGAAACAGGTATTCAAGCTAAAAATAATGAAGAAGGTGAAATTTGTGTGTATTTCCAATAAGACTGGACAAAGCTCTGCAGACAGTGCTGAAGGGAACAATACAGTATTATTACTAGGGCTGAATCAGGTGACCTCTCTGTAATGGGTTCTTTCTTCCCGTGCGCTCATTTCTAGAATCCTATTATGATGAAAATGGGCTTGGCAAATGAGCTCCAAATGCATCTAGATTTTAAAAGTATTTTGTAACTGCTTTTAATCTGGCAATTTAAAAGTACAGCCTCCAGATAAGTTTTACCATCTATCTCCATTATAGATCTTATAATCATTAAAAAAGAAAGGGAATATTTATCACGTATTTTTCTTTATCTCATGATATTATAAAACTATGCCTATCTGGGGAGTCTAACTTGCAGCTTGATGTTTCCAAAATTAAAAATATACTCCTTTTTTTATTTTCATGCTGAGGAAAAAGTCTTCTTAAAATTGTTGATGGTTTGAAATCGAATGTGCAAATAATTTTCTTAAGAAACATTAAAATAGTTTAATAGAAGAGCAATACATTTCCATATACAGTTTACCCTTGAACAACTTGGGTTTGAACTGTGTGGGTCCACTTATATGTGGATTTTCTTCCACCTCTGCCACCCCTGACACAGCAAGACCAACCCCTCCTTTTTCTCCTCCTCCTCCTCAGCCTACTCAATATGAAGACGATGAGGATGAATACATTTATGACTACCCACTTCCACTTAATGAGTAGATTTCTTTTCTCTAGCTTACTTTATTGTAAGAATACAGTATATAAAACATATAGCACATAAAATATGGTTAGCGGACTGTTCATTGTTAAGGTTTCTGGTCAAAAGTAGTTTTAGTAGTTTTTAGTAACAGTTAAATTTTGGGGAAGTCGAAAGTTTTACGTAGATTTTCTGTACTGCATGGGAGTCAGCACACTTATACCCCATGTATATAAGTTTGAGGGTCAACTGTATACATATGAAACATAAATAGCAGCCAGTTGATACACTCACCATAAAGAATAGATTTCCTACTAATGAATTCTAAAATCTAGTCTTAGCTGTAAATTTCATGGAAAGGATGGGAAAAAGCAGAGCTATGCAGCAGAGGCATTGGACTACTTCAGTTTGACGTTCGTATCGAGACTTTGGAAGGCACTTTGGAAGACTAGGCTTCCCATTACCCCACCCGCAACTTTAGTAGACTAATCTACTTTCTGTTTGTATGCATTCGTCTTTTCTGATCATTTTGTATACATGGAATCATAAAATATGTGGTCATTTGCAACTGTTATTTTTATATGTATCCTAGGTACATCTGTGTTTTAGCATGTATGGACAGATTATATGAATTGGATAATGGAGAATTCTAGGCTTTTAATGTACTTGTCATCTGAACAGTGTGCATTGTACCCAAAGGATAATTTTGCATTCTACACCCCCCCTTACCCTCTCCCTTCTGAATCTCCAATGTCCATTATGCCACTCTGGTATGACCATGCATACCTATTGCTTAGCTCCCATTTAAAAGTGAGAATATGTGATATTTGAGTTTTTTGTTCCTGTGTTACTTCATATAGGATTATGGCCTCTAGTTCTGTCCAAGTTGCTGCAAAAGACATTATTTCATTCTTTTTTAACGGCTGAGTAGTATTCCTGATGAATATCCACATTTTCTTTATCTGCTCATGTATTGATGGGCACGTAGTTGGTTCCATATCTTTGCAATTGTGAATTGTGCTGCAATAAACATTTAGGTACAGGTGTCTTTTTGATATAATGAATTCTTTTCCTTTGGGTAGATCCCCAGTACTGGGATTGCGGGCTCGAACGGTAGATCTACTTTTAGTTCTTTGAGAAATCTCCATACTGATTTCCATAGAGGTTTTACTGATTTACATTCCAACCAACAGGGTATAAGCATTCCCTTTTCACTGCATCCATGCCAGCATCTATTATTTTTTGACTTTTTAAAAATGACCATTCCGACAGGGTTATGGTGGTTTCTCATTTTGGTTTTAATTTGCATTTCCCTGATGATTGGTGATGTTGAGCATCTTTTTATATGTTTGTTGGCCATTTGTCTATCTTTGGAAAATACCTGGTTGTGTCTTTTGCCCACTTTTTAATGAGATTATTTGGTTTTTTCATGCCGATTTGATTGAGTTCCTTATAGATTCTGGACGTTAGGCCTTTAATTTTGAATTGTAAGACTTTTAAAAAAAAATGTATTCTAGATGTAAGCCCCTTATCAGATATATGATTGTAAATATTTTCTCCCATTCTGTCAGTTGATTTTTCACTTTCTTGATTGTGTCGTTTAAGCACAAAAAATTTTAATTTTGTTGAAGTTCAATTTATCTATTGTTTTTGTCACTTCTACTCTAAATGATATTACCTAGGTCAGGCTCACTAAGATTTACTCTTACATTTTCTTCTAAGTATTTTATATTTTTATTCCCTTTGAGTTAATATTATTGTATAGTGTGAGGAAGGGGTCCAACTTCCTTCTTTTGTATGTGATTCTCCATTTGTCCTACCAATATTTTTGTTGAAAAGATTTTTCACCATTAAATTGTTTTACATTCTTGTCAAATAACATTTGATAATAAATGTATAGGTTTATTCCTAGACTTTTCAATTCAATTCTCTTCCATTTATCAACCTATCCTTACACTGGTACTACGCTATCTTGATTAATGTAGTTGCAGTAAGTTCTGATATGATGAAACGTGAACCTTCCAACTTTGTTTTTTCTTTCTTTTTTAAAAGATGTTTGACTGGTCTGAATTATTTCCATTTCCATAAAAATTTCAGGGTCAGCTTATCAACTTATGAAACAAAAGCAGCTAGGATTTTGGTAGTGCTTGCATGGAATCTGTAGATCATTTGGGGAGTGTTGTCATCTTAACAATATTAAGTATTCCAATTTATAAATGTGAAATTTCTTTCCATGTATGTAGATTTTCTTTAATTTCTTTCAATAATATATTATAGTTTTCAGTGTCTAAGACTTACACTTCTTATTAAATGTATTCCTATGTTTTTTCTTTACAGTTCTATTGAAACACAAATGTTTTCTTATTGCATTTTCAGAGTGCCTACTAATAGTTTATAGACATGCAATTGACTTTTACTTAAGGATATGTTATCATACAACCATGCTGAATGTGTTTAATAATTCTAACAGTAATTTTTTTGAGGGGTTCTTAGATTTTTCTATATAGAAGATCATGCCATTTGTAAAAAGAGACAATGTAATTTCTTCCTTTCTAATATGACTGACCTTTATTTTTTATTCTAGCCTAATGATCCAGGCCAGGACCTCCAATACAATGTTGAATAGAACTGGCAAGAGTAGACATCTTACCTTTCTCCTTACCTTAGGGGCAAATAATTAACATGACATTATCTGCACTTTTTTTGTAAATAGCCAACAGGTTTAAAAGGTTCCCTTTTATTCCTAGTTTGTTGAGTATTTTTACATGAAATGGTATTGGATTTTCCCACATGCCTTTTCTGTGTCTATTGATAAGATATTGTGGTTTAAGAACTTTATTCTATGTTTATGGTATCACGTTGGGTCGTATTAAGATGTTCACACATTGTTGAGATAAATTCCTCTTGGTCATGGTGTATAAACCATTTTACATGTTGATAATTCTGTTACTAGCATTTTGTTGAGGATTTTTATGTCTATATTCAAAATTGGTGTGTAGTTTTCCATTCTTGCATGTCTTTGTTTTTTATTCTTAATTTCAAAATATTAAGGAGGTACAAATAAAATGTTTTTGTTACATGGATAGGTAGTATAATACTTAAATCAGAGCTTTTAGTATGCCCATCACCAGAATAGTAAAACTAACAGATAGGTAAATTTTTATCCTTTACCCTCTTCCACCCTACCCGCTTCTTGGTTTCCAATGTCCTTTACATCTCTTTGTGCTTGTGTGTAACCATTGTCTACCTCCCAATTGTTAGTGAGAACATGTGCGGTTAGTTTTTCTGTTACTGAGATACTTTACTTAGGATAATGGTCTCCAGTTCCAACCAAGTTGCTGCAAAAATATTATTTCATTCCTTTTTATGGCTGAGTAGTACTCCATGCTGCATATATGTACCACATTTTCTTTATCCACTCATGAATTGATGGATACTTAGGTTGATTCCATATCTTTGCAATTGTGAATTGTGCTGCGATAAACATTTGACTGCAGGTGTCTTTTTGATAAAATGACTTCTTTTCCTGTGGATAGATACCCAGTAGTGCAGTGGTCCCCAACCTTTTTGGCACCAGGGACCAGTTTCATGGAAGACAATCTTTCCACGGATGGGGGGTAGGGTATAAGGTGTGGTGGGGGGTGTGGGGCTCAAGTGGTGATATGCAGCCCATTTCCTAACAGGGTTGGGGACCACAGCAGTAGCGGATTTGCTGGATCAAAATGTAAATCTACATTTATTTCTCTGAGAAATCTCCATACTCTTTTCCACAGAGGTTGTACTAATTTGCAGTCCCACCAACAGTGTATGAGCATTCCTTTATCTCTTGATCCATGCCAGCATCTATTGTTTTTTGCTTTTTAATAATGGTGATTCTGACAGGGGTAAGGTGGTATATCTTTGTACTTTTAATTTACACTTCCCTGATGATTAGTGATGTTGAGCATTTTTTCATATGTTTATTGGCCATTTGTCTATCTTCTGTTGAAAAACTTCTATTCATGTCATTTGCCCACTTTTTGATGGGGATATTTTTTTCTTGCTGATTTGAGTTCTTTATGGATAATGGATATTAGCCCTTTGTTAGAAGTATAGTTTGAAATTATTTTCTCCCATTCTATAGGTTGTCTGTTTGCTCTGTTTTTCATTTCCTTTGCTGTTCAGAAGCTTTTTAATTTAATTAAGTCCCATTTATTTATTTTTATTGTTGCCATATTTGCCTTTGGGGTATTCTTCACAAATTATTTTCCTAGACCAATATCTAGGAGAGTTTTTCCTGTTTTCTTTGAAGACTTTTATAGTTTCATGCCAATATGTACTTCTTTAAGAGACCATTATTCTGCCTACCAGAGGTATATTGTTGTTTATGTCTTCTATTTCCTTATTGATCATCTGACTACTTTTCCTATCAATCATTGAAAGTATTGTGTGAAAATTTCTAATTATTATTATTGAATTGTTTATTTATCTCTTCAATCCTATCAGTTTTTGATTCATGTGTTTTGGTGCTCTGTTTTTTGGTGCATGTATGTTTATAATATCATGTCTTAGGGATTTATTAAACTTTTCATCATTATAAAATGTCTTTTTCTTTAATAACTTTTTTATTTTAAACACTATTTTGTCTAATATTAGCATAGCCTCTTCAGCTCTTATGTGACTACTCTTTGTGTAGTATGTTTTTTCAATCCTTTATTTTCTTTTTTTTTTTGGTCATAGAAGTTTTATTCAAAATTGTTTAAAAACTTGAAACAATCTAAATGTCTGTCAATAGGAGAATAGATAAACAAAATATAGCATTTTCATATAGTTGAATTCTATGTAATATAAAAGGAACTACTGATGCATGCAACAACATAGATGACAATCCTTTATTTTCAATTTGTTTGTGTTTTTAAATTTAAAGTGTGTCTCTTGCAGACAAAGTGTAGTTGAATCATTTTTTTAAGTTATTCTGCCAATCTCTGCCTCTTGAATGGAGTGTTTAGTCAATTTTATTTAATGTAATCACTAGTAAAATGGCTTTGCGTCTGTCATTTTGCTCTGTATTTTTTATACATCTTGTGCCATTTTTCCTGTATTTTCCATTACTGCTTTCTAGATATTTTCTAGTTTACTCTTTTAATTTCCTTTTTGTAAACTATATTTTTGAGTTATTGTATTTGTACTTTACCTGAGAATTATAATACATATCTTAAAATTATCTAGTTTGTATTAATAACAACTTAGTTTTAATATTGTTTGAATTTTTGCCACAATATTTTTCCTCTCCCCTATATTGGCTGCTATTATCATGCAAATTACTTCCATATATAAGTTCATCAACAGAGTTGTATAATTATTGCTTATGCAAATTTCTTTTAAATTATATAGGAGAAGAAAGACTTACAAACAAAAATGCATTTATAATGTCATTTTTATTTACCAAAGGAGTTATCTTTACTGATGCCCTTCATGTTTTTGCATGAATTTGAGTTGTTTCTACCACCTTTTTATTTCAGACTGAAATGCCCCCTTTAATAGTTCTTACAAGTACATTTGCTAGAAATTCTGTCAATGTTTATCTCAAAATGTTTTAATTTGTCCTACATTTTTGAAGCATAGTTTTTTGAGATATATAATTTTTTATTATAGTGGGTGTTTTTTTCTTTCAGTATTTTAAATGCACCAACCCATTACCTTCAGGCCTCCACAGTTTCTGATGTGGAGATCTCGCGTATATTGTGATTCAATTCTCTTTTGATGCTTTCAAGAGTCTCCCTTTATCTTTGGCTTTTGGAAATTTCCTTGTAATTTGTCTAAGGTGGATCTCTTTGAGTTTATTCTACCTGTGGTTTGTTAAACTTTTTAAAGGTGTAGGCTAATGTTTTTCATCAAATTTGTGAAATTTTTGGCCATTATTTCTTCAAATATTTTTTCTACTTCATTGTGTTTCTCCTTTTTCCTAGGACTTCCATTATAGGTAAGTTGGTACTCTAAATGTTGTCACACAGGTCTTTGGGGCTATTTCCACTTTTCTCCATTCTTCTCTCTCTCTCTCTCTCTCTCCTCTCTCTCTCTCTCTGTTCCTTAGACTGGATAATCTCCATTGGCATGTTTTCATTTTGCTGATTCTTTATTTTGTAAAATCAAATCTGCTGTTGATCCCTTCTGGTGAATTTTTCATTCAGTTGTTGTACTTTTCACATTCAGAATTCTATTTGCTTCTTTTAAATATAATTTCTCTTTATTGAACTTTTCTATTTTGTGGGACTTTATCCTCATATATTCGTTAATTATTTAGACATCACTTCTTTTGGTTCTTTAAACATATTTATAATAGCTAATTTAAAGTCTTTTTAAGAAATTTAAAGTTCAATATCTGGACTTCCTTATCCACAGTTTCTGTTGACTTCTTATTTTTCCTGTGTCTGGACCACACTTTCTGTTTCATTACATATCTTGTTATTTGCTGTTGAAACTGGCCATTTAAAATAATATAATATAAAATAGATAATATGTATTACATATTATTTAAACATTAATTTTAATGTTAACATATTTAATGTATTGTTATGTTTAATCAACATAATCAGGAAGTATTGGAACTCAGACCCCCCCCACACACAAATACTTCAGAATTTGTTCTTGCTGTTTTCTCATACTTGTGTCATTGCTAGTCTTTTGTTTAGTGACATTTTTGGACTAATTATGTGAAATGTGTATTTTCTGTTATATGTTGTTACTTAGGCCCTCTACTCAATATCTTTAATATTCACTAATAATTGGACAAAAAATTCCTTAATTGACTTAACCAGTAAGCCTCCCAGCCTTTGTCAAGTGGTTCTTATTGTGTTGGGGAGTGTCTTCAATGCTCTAGCAGTTTACAACTCTGTTTTCACCTTCACTTTTTTCTTATGCAGAACTTCACATGAGACAGAGGTAAAAGATTAGGGTTTTTAGTCTTTTCTAAGCATGTGCATGTCCCAGCACAAATATGTGGCCTTCAAGATTCCAAGGAGTATGTTGACGCTTTTAAAAACTTCTATGTACATCTGACATCCGAGATCTTTCTTTTAAGTTTTTGGCAAACCGATTCTATGTCCCAACTCGGACAGCTATGATGTCAAATAATTTCCTCTTTTTGTTCCACAAATTTCTAGTTACAGAGTTTCTTCCACTTAGTGAAATCTTAGTAAGGGCAAATAATGACAAGCCCTGTGAATGGAGCTTTTTTAGGTAGCTCTCAGACAAGTCACATAGTAATAATACTTTGGGGATAGGGCTTTTTGAAAAGTTCCGATTGTGATATGCCCCCTTCAGTTGCTGATAGGCAGCTGTTTTTCACAACCTCCATAATTGTAAAGACGCTGTTTTTAAGGCTAATGCCGAGCTGGAGAGAAGGGGATGGGGACAATGCAAGTTAAAGCACAACATATGTTCAGTTTTTAGTTTAATTCAGAATTATGTGTTGAATAAATATTATGTATTCTTGCAAGTGTTTGTTCATTTTCATAATCCTGAAAAGTTGATTTTGACAATATATATTAGTGTTCTCATTGTTTATGGAGAAGCACATTTTTCACAGGTCCTTGCTCCACTATTTTGGAAATCATATCTGGCTGTGGGGCTCTTAATTTTAGAATTCCAATGTCACTTTAACTGGATCACCATGTGAAAACCAAGGGGCCAGAGCTTTGTTAGCTTACCTGAGGAGTTGTCTGGAATACTTTGGGTAATAGACCTATCTCTAGTTCTTTTGTAGGTAAACATTACAGTGTGAAAAACACCCCTAGATCTTAGTATAGTTATTCTGAATCCTCCTATCTTTTGAGAGCCCAGTAAAATAATACCATCCTATAGCCCCATGAGAGAAAAGCAAAGTATCACTGGGGAAAATATTGGATAAGAATACTGTAGTAATTTATGGGAAAATTGGAAATCTCGCCATTTCTACTTCGGAAACTACAATCTTCCTTGGGTAAATTTTGTTACACTGGAGGATGTGATTGCTAATGAGCTTCTGAGCTGAATAATTCTAAATTATGAAAGCATTCTCCTCTTCATTAAAAAATCATCAAGCTCCATCCTCCTGCCTTGGTAATTATGCCCTAATATGTACTATCCATTATGGTAACTATCCCTTTATTACCTTTGCTTATGAGCCCATGAATATCTGTTGATAACCAGGGGTTGACCTCCAGTTAATTATTAGGGGCTTACATTAACATAACACATCATATCCCAAGGTGTCACCTAGTATGGTTAAATATTAAGCTCCATCATTTTTCATGAATTTCTTCACCTGTAAGTGAGATGTAGCCTGGGATGAAGAATGCTAGGACTTTATTTTAATCAGAGCTTAATTTTAATAATCACATGCCGCACAAACAAAATAAGAAAAGCAATGCAGTTGTCATTATTGAGAAAACACATGTGTCTCTGATGCAGGTTATTTTTGCAACCCTCCCTGAATATATTTACACCTCAGAGTAGAATTAGAAGGTAATAGAACATAATTTTAAAGAGAGCATTAAAAAGTGTCTTTTTATGTATTTAATTTGTAATGACTTCTTTAGAACTTACCAACAGTTACTTTGTAAATGTCCTTTTGTTGTTTAACATATGTGTCCAGATTCCACAAGCAGATTGCAGATTCTTCATGTTCTCTGTTGTTTGAATTTCTTCAAGAGGAATCAGAACATCATACAGTCTGAGAAACTCTAATTCAAAATTACAAAAACCAAAATCCAAAACTTTTTGAGTGTCACATGACATTCAAGGGAAATACTCTTTGGAGCATTTCACATTTCAGATTTTGGATTTTTGGATTAGGGATGCTCAACTGGCAAGCATAATGCAAATATTCCAAAATCTGAAAAAATCTGAAATCCAAAACTTAACTGGTCCCAAGCCTTTCAGATAAAGGATACTCAATTTGTATAGGGTCAAAACTATTTTCTTTACTAACTAGAACATTAAGAAAACAATCAGATAAAAATAAGAATCATTTGGAAAAATAAAAATTGTTTGGACAGATGAGATAATTTTATATATATGTGTGTGTCTATATATGTATATACATATATTATAATATATGTGTGTATTTTCTACAACCCAGGTTTTGAATTAACTTTAAAATATGCTAAAATGCACTATTTGGCAAGCCTTTGTAGTTTAATCAATATGGGGCTTCAAATCACCATTATACCTGGGGATTGCAATAAATTTAAACGAGATATTTTCTATACTTTTAAGGAATTGATCAAACATGAAGCAGATATGCCTCCTCTTAACCATTAGAACTATTATCTTGCCTAATTTCTCCATAGTATAGCATTCATTGCCCTAAATGAATTCAAGCCTATAGTGGTCATGGCCACTCTCACCCAATGATTAATAAATAAAAATTAAATTTTCAGTACTTAAATTAGCTTGACAATATTGGATCCCATGAATGTGCTTCTTTGGTTAAAATAATTAATACAGCCCAATATAAACTAACACAGGGTTTTCAAGTATTGAAACCCATTATGCAAGACCTATTTAGGGAAGTAGTGATTATGCCTACTATTGTGACAATTATAAACCCAGGTTCTTAAACCTGGAAAGAATGAATGGCACCTCACAGTATATTACTGATACCTTAAGGCTGTGGTCCCACCAATTAAGGCCCCCTACCCAAGACTATTGAGATAAGTGATCCCTTGCAATCAGAAATTGGTGAATACTTAGCAGTCATTTTCTCTTTAGTGTCTATTTTAGCACCTTCTCAGTTGCAATTTGCCTCCACTTTCAAAGGGACACAATACACCTTTAATCAGCTACCCTGAGGCAGGTAATTAAATTAGTACAGAGAAGTTTAAAAAATAAAATTGTTCATGAATTGAATAAAATACCTAGATCCAATTCTAGGCAACACAGCTTTGGTAGGAAACATCTAGCAATTTTCCCTTTTTTGCACAGATATTTTCAGGCTTCACTTCTGAGGGCCAAAAAGACTAATCATCTGGTTTCAATCGTTAGCCTCATCACTAACTGGGGAAAATGGTAAGGTGAGAGAGTAGAGAAGGCTGTTGTAATTGGGGAGGAGAGCGAACTCCCCATCTTTATCCCCCAGAACCTTTCAAATATCTGTAAAGACTCAGACAAATCTCCTTGAAATAACACAATTTAGTTTCCAGTATCTGAATAGTTGTCACCAATAACTTTCTCCAAGTCCTGCTTTATGATCAGTTCCTACTCTCTGATCCACTGGCCAATTTCCAAACATGATGGAAACAGAAAAAAAGGATTCAATTTGACAATTGCTACCAGAGAGATATACCCACTCAGTGCAGTAAAAGAGCAGAAAAGGAAAACACAGTGTTTCCATAAATGTGATATTTGTGAAAGGCTTCATGAAGAATACAGTTAAGCCACATCTTGAAGTATGAGTAGGAGTTTACCTGGTTTAGGAAAGAAGAATTTGGAGAGACAGTAGGGTGTGAAAAAAGCACAGCTAATTGGTAAACAAGAAGAAATTTGATATATCTGGGCATTCTTCTCTGGTTCTAGGGGCCAGTGGGCACTGCACCCTTAAAAAGGAAACAGAGAACAGTTAGAAATTTAAAAAGGAGCCAAAACAGCACAGTTTAAATAGTGATCTTGATTAGGGCCATGACAAAGGTAAAAAAAAAATCCCAGTATTAATGGTGCTCACACTATGAAAGTTGTCTTTAACACTGGGCAGCTCAATCATAGCAGGTTTGTCTACCCCTGTGGTCCCCAACCCCCCGGGTGGCAGACCTGTACCTGTATCTGTTTTCTGTGGCCTGTGAGGAACCAGGCTGCACAGCAGGAGGTGAGTGGCGGGCAAGGGAGGGAAGCTTCATCTGTATTTACAGCTGCTCCCCCATTGCTCGCATCACCGCCTGAGCTCCATCTCCTGTCACATCAGCCACTCTCTCCCATCATCCCCCCATGGGACTGTCTAGTTACAGGAAAACAAGTTCAGGGTTCCCACTGATTCTGCATTATGGTGCGTTGTATAATTATTTCATTATATATTAAAATGTAATAATAATAGAAATAAAGTACACAATAAATATAATGCATTTGAATCATCCTGAAACCATCTCTCCCACCTCATCCGTGGAAAAATTGTCTTCCGTGAAAACAGTCCCTGGTGCCACAAAGGTTGGGGACCACTGATCTACCCTCTCTGGGAGAAATCTCTAGTTTTTAAAGGGTCTCATTGGTGAGGGCAGCAAAGGGTGAAAATAGTGAGGACAATGAGAAAAAGTCCCTGAAGACATTTCAGAAATCTTCAGGAAGTCCCTCTGGTCATAGGCCCAGAGGCCTAGGAGGACAGGATAGTTTTGGGGGACAGGCCTGGGGCATGATAGCCCTATACCACCTCTGCATTCTGCTTCCTGCATCCCGGCCATTCCAGCAGCAGCCAAGGCTCAGATGGCCCCAGGTACTATTTGGGCCCTTGTTCTGGAGGGCACAAGCCATAAGCCTTGGCAATGCATGTAGTGCTAAGTTGACAGGCACCCAGAATGCAAGAGTGGCAAAGGCGTAGCAGCTTCCACCTCGATTTCAGAGGATGTGTGGAAAGGCCTGGGTGCCCAGGCACAAGCCTGCCACAGGGGCAGAGCCACTGCACAGAGACTCTACGAGGGCAGTGCTTAGTGGACCTGTGGAAGCAGGGATGCCACCCTCCAGACCCCAGAATTATAGAGCCATCAGGGTGTGCAACCTCAGCCTGGAAAAGCCACAGGCATTCAACTCCCACCTGTGAGAGCAGCCACATGGGCAAAACCCAGCAAAGCCATGGGGGCAGGGATGCCCAAGGCTTTGGCAGCCCATCCCTTGCACCGATGTGCCAAGGATGCAGGATATGGAGTCAAAGGAGATTATTTTGGAGCTTTTAGATTTAATGTCTGCCCTGCTGGATTTTGGACTTGCATGGGACTTGTTATCCCTTTCTTTTGGCTGATTTCTCCCTTTTACAATGGGAATGTTTACCCAGTGTCAGTCCTACCATTGTATCTTGAAAGTAAATAACTTGATTTTGATTTTGTAGGCTCAGAGCTGGGAGGAACTTGACTCAAGCCTCAAATGAGACTTTGGACTTTTGAGTTGTTGCTGGAATAAATTAAGACTTTTGGGGACTATCGAGATGGAATGACTTTTTTTTTGTATCTGAGAAAGACACGAGGTTTTGGTGGCCAGGGGTGGATGGTATAGTTTGGATATTTGACCTCCAAGCCTCATGTTAAAATTGGGGCCTAATGGGAGGTGTTTGGGCCATGGGGATGGATCCCTCATAAATAGATTAATGCCCTTCCTGGTGGGAGGTTGAGTTCTCAATCTATTAGTTTCTTCAAGGGCTGGTCATTAAAAAGAGCCTGGCAGCTCCCTCCTCTCTCCTGCTTCCTCTCTTGCCACGTGAGCACTACATGCCAGCTCGCCTTCACCTTCTGCCATGAGTGGAAACAGCTTGGGGCCCTCATCAGAAGCAGATGCTGGCACCATGCTTCTTATACAGCCTGCAAAACTGCGAGCCAAATAAGCCTCTTTTCTTTATAAATTACCGAATCTCAGGCATTCTTTTGTAGCAACACAAGTACACTAAGATGTGCAGGAAAAGACACAAAGAACGAGTTGCTTAGTCTGTTTTGTCCTGCTGTAACAGAATACCTGAGACTGTAATTTATAAAGAACAGAATTTTATTTCTCAAACACTGAAGCCTGGGAAGTCCAAGATCAAGACAGTGGCATCTGGTGAAGGCTTTCCTACTGCATCCTCATTGGCAGAAGGCAAAATGGCAAGAAAGAACCAATGCCTATAGGCCTTTTTAATAGTGGATTTATTCATCCATTCATGAGGGGTCTACCTAATATCTCAACCCCTCCCAAAAACTCCACCTCCCAATACTGTTGCATTGTGGGATTAAGTTCCCAACACAAATTTTTGGGGGGTTACATTTAAACCACAGAAAAGAATAAGATGATTTTATAGAGCTTAAAATACAATGGGCTAGGTAGATTCTTATACAAACTAAAACAAGTCTAGGCAGTGAGTAAGGAGGAAGGGAGACATAAGAAGATTTGAACATAGAATTACTTAGCCTCAAGGTTAAAGCTGTGATTTAGAATTAAGGTAGGAAATCATTTAAACCCACTGGAATTTTTGATCCTGGTTTTATCATTTATACATTGTGTGATAGTAGGATAATATCTGTAAAACTTTTTTATCACTACATTGAGGATAATGATGGTAACTCTGCATGGGATTATGTTCAGTCTTTGATAAAGGATTTGCAAAATTTCTATCTCAGTGTTTAGCACAGAAGAGACAACAAAATTGGTCACTTATATAACTTGGCTTATTAGGTGATTTCTTCTAATAATAACAGGGACCTTTTAAAAATGTTTCTTCTGAGAGAATCAAACACACAAATCTTTAAAATGTTTGTGGTTAATTCTTACTTAGTTTCAAACTCATCTGATGGCTCTGGTGGGTAAAAACAAGAGCAACATCTGCCTCTCTTGGAGTCTCTGGCCATTTCATCCAGTATGTGATTGCCTTGTTTCCTCCTTTTATCATGATGCTTAAAATTTTAAGATAATTCCATTAATATAGGCTATTTGGTTTAAAACATATTTTGTTTACTTTTATTTCCATCCTTTCGTGCTTACTCCTTTAATAAATAAAATAAATATTAACCAAAAGATAAATTATGGGAGCCCTTGGAATGGTAGGTGTTAAGTTCCTCATGTTTTATGCTACCATTATGATTGTGGTCAGGGGAGATGGTGCTATGATTTTCAATTAACAATTTTCTTCTTGCTTACAAAAAGATGACAAGATCAAGGTGAAGTCCATTAAGAAAATTTTATTTCCTAAAAGAAACTTTACTTTGTTTTTAAAATGTTAACCATTTTCATGCTTTGTGAAGTGAATGCTAATTATATTTTTGTTTTAGTCTAACAACAAAGCTGTATTTTGGCAGTATATAATAAATTTCATGGATCGAAAAATCAATTTATTAAAGCATACTGCATTTTTCTTATTTTCTCAGTATTATAATATCAGTTGCTTAAATTTACAAAACAATTGAAATAAAGCCCATAAGCTTGAGTTTCTTAATAAACAAAATGATTTGATTAAAAATTAGAAGATCTTTCACTTCATGCTTAGACTTATTGGCAAATAAACTCTTATGTTTTATAGAAATTTACCTATGATTTGAGAAGAAAATGTTATATTTACTTGAGTGAGAAAGTAAAAATGCAGAAATCATTAGGTGTTCAATTGGTATACTTGAGGGTTGATTCTGATTTTTATAGACTGGCTCATAAACAGTAAGTAGTGTCAACATTAGTTGTCATGGTGAAGGTTTTGTTTTCATTGTTCCCTATGGCTTATTCTTTAGACAACTCTTAATCATTACTGTTTAATAAAATCGATCCACAGAATATACATTAGTGAATTAATTTGTATAATATTAATCAGATTATGAAAAATGTCTTTTTTCTCACTTGAAACTACTAATACTTGGATTTATTATACAAATTATGCACATAACATAGGACACAGGAGAGTTCCCATGGCAGAAGAATCCATTATGTTCAGTTAAGCATTTGATTCTGTGCTGTCCGGAGTGGTTGCCTGTACACATGGCTAAAAATTCATCTTCCTAATTGAATTAAAAATTGCTAAAGAACAGAAACAGTGATGCCACTAGATGACTGAACTTAGGTTCTATTAAAATATTTAAAAGATCAGCACCCTTGTAAATATCTGAGGAAATACCCTATGTATTAGTCAGGGTTCGTCAGAAAAACAGAATTAATAGGATAAATATCTGTCTGTATAGCTACACACACACACATATATATAGGTATAGATTATAAGAAGAGATTTATTATGTGAATTGGCTAACCTGATTAAGGAAGCCAAGAAGTTCTATTATATGCCATCTGCAAGCTAGAGAACCAGAAAAGCTGGTGGCACAATTTAGTCCGAGTCTGATGGCCTGAGAACCACAAGAGCTGACAGTGTAACTCTCAGTCCAAGGCCAAAGGCCTGAGGACCCGGAGTGGAGGTGAGGAGATGTGCTGGTTTAAGTTCCCCAGTCTGAAGGCTCAAGAACCAGGAGCTCCAACGTCCAAGGGCAGGAGAAGATGGGTGTCCCAGCTCAAGGAATGAGGGAGAGAATTCACCCTTCCTCTACCTTTTTGTTCTATCTGGGCCCTCAGTGGATAATGCCAGCCCATATTGGGAGGGCAGATGTTCCTTACTCAGTTTACCAATTAAAATGCTAATCTTTTCTGGAAACACCACCATAGACACACATAGAAATAATGTTTTTGTGAACTATCTTGGCATCCCTAAACGCACACAATTTGACATATAAAATTGACCATGGCAGTCTCTTTTCTGCTCTCCCTTTTGAGTAAAGAGGCACTTTATATGATGGTATCTGAATTAGAGATGTAGCCTAGGTATAAAGTAATTGTTCTATGCATGCCTCATACAAATTAACTGAACTGAGTATCTTCTAATTAAAGTTTGGGACTAAAATAATAGCAAAGGAGCTATTTTAGCTACTTCATTATGTAGTTGGGTAGAGGATTATGCTGAAAGGAAGAGATACAGCTTCTCTCCCTTCTCCCTTATTTACCTTTCCTCTTCCCTTCTTCCTTTTGCAAAAAAGAAATGCTTTCAATATCTACTAAATGTAGTGTGCATTTCTGTGCTAGAATCTGAAGATATGGTAATAATGAATTCTCTGCCACAAAATAAGATAGGAGGTGATAGACATGGAGTCACTTATATGTAGTAAAGCAAAGTAATAGCCTGAAGGAGTTTGTAGGAGTGCAGAAGTCAAAGAAGTTGACTTCTTTGGAAGTTGGAAGAAGTTCTAACATAGGGCATGACATTTGACTTTAGTCCTGAGTGGTGAGTGGTCATCTACTAGTCAGAGTAGGCACAGAAAGCATTCCAGGATCAAGACGTAGCACGTTCAGATGGGTCAAATGATTGGGCACTATTGTGATGTTATCGCAGTAGTTATGGTAAGAGATTGTGAAAGCCAGGAATATATAGATATTAAAAAGGGGAAAAGAGGTAAAACTAAAGAAAGATTTTCAAGGGTAGCATTGGAAAGACTTGATGACCACTTAGAAAAGTAGATAGGGATAATGGGGCATAGAGAATAACTCTAAATTACTTGGTGATTAGATGATGGTATCATCAACCGAGACTAAGAACACAAGGACTTGGGTGTTAAAGTGCTGTGAGACAGGTCTGATGTTTTACCAGCAAGTAGTGGTTGTGCTTGCTCCACTTCTTTGTGGCTGGTTGCCATTCAGGGTCATTGGTATCTATTCTGATTAGTTAAAACTTATGATGCTCTGGCTGTAAAATATTTTGAATACTAATGCTGGCCCAATATTATAAATTAGATTTGGACACCAGTAAATTGTGGGATGTTTATTGACCATGGAAGTGAAAAAGTATAGGGATAACTTGTGAAAGAATCCAAAACATGCACCCCAAAATATACTTTGGCATATTTTGAGATTGTTATTCAGAGGGGCTGCAGATGCAGGGATAGCTCTGAAAAACTGTCCTTTAATGGGGGATGTTTGCATCTGTTTAGGGAATCTCCATTACTGAACTAAACAGCAGATGCAGAGGCTTTCTTGGGGTCCCCATAACTGAATCTAGGAGAGATTAACTAACAGGAACAGGAGAATAAAAGTCTGACACTTTTAAAGGTCTGGCACAGAAACTTTTACCACAGGCCACCACCTCTTCTGTCTGAGGGCTATGACCTGAGAGATTTCATTTGGATAGCAAGATAGCCTTTGCTCACCATAACCTGCCACCATGCTCCAAGCCTCTATTTCTTTCTGTACCATATAAAAACTTCCATTATCTGGCTCTTCTTTGAGTCTCCTGTTTGCTGGACACTCATGGCCACATGCATGTTAATAAATTTGTATACTTTCTCTCCTTTTAATCTGCCTATTGTCAATTCCTTTCAGCAGACAGACTCCAGTCTTCAGACAGAAAGACTGAACTTCCCTACACTTCCAGATATTATTCTATAGTTTGGCATGTAACTCAGGACTGGTCTGACTTCATAAGCTCTAAATTACTAAATTTATAGTCATCAATTTATGGATTTTGGTTCATGCTATTGTTGTGGATACAGGAGACATGTGTCACATTCTGTTGAGAAGAGAAGATTTCTTGGCCTTTTACTATCTCTACTCCCTGATTTCCATTGACTCTGCTCTTTGAGGCATCTTGATCTCCAGTCCTCTTAGCTCCCCTGGCCTGTACTGAATTCATTTGCTTCAACCTGAACACCATGTGTTGCCATTTCAATTATGTGCTCACTTTCACCTTGGAATCACTTTTCCTGGGTACACCCTACACATTGCCCCTACCTCTATCCACTTCTTAGTTAACAACACTATTTTCTGCTCCAAGAGTGATCCTAGGCTCCTCCCTTAACTCCCTCACCCAAAGAATCTTAAAATTCCTATTAATTCTATCCCCCAATAGATCCATAATCCATCCCCTTTCTTCTTTTGTCCATACTTTAAATACCTTTGTTTGCCTCCTTATTAAGACTCACATGGATTACAGAAATTCTCTCTAAATGACTTCTCTGCCTTGAGTCTCACACCCTCCTCTATTCACCATATTGCTGAAGAGATGTCTTTGTAAAATACTAATGGAATCATGTCACACTTGATTAAAATCATTTGAAAAATCCCCATCTTCTTCATAAGGTCATATTTATTTGTATGTCAACAAGTTCTGCATGCCCATCCAGGCTCATCTCTTTAAACATACACACAGACTATGTTCCAGTCATGCCAAGTTATCTCCAAATCCCATAATTTGTAAATCTCACTCAGGCATTCAACCCTGTATGTCTATGCCCATTCAATTCCATTTGCTGAAATTTCCCCTCCCCAACCCCTGTGAATACTGCTATTCTATCATTTATTCTATGAATTATAATTTTAAACTTACTTTTCTAGCAGGTTCTCTAAATTCCTATTCATTTTCTTAACACTTTATTATTGTGTATATTTATGGGGTAAAATGTGATGCTTTGATATATGTATACATTATGGGATGTTTAAGTCAGGTTAACTAACATCTATCACCTCATATACATATCATGTAGAACATTTAAAATCTACACTCTTAGCAATGTTCAAGTAGACAATACATTATTATTACCTGTAGTCACCAGTCTGTAGAATGGATCTCCAGAAATAATTACTCTTGTTTAACTGAAACTTTTTCCCTTGTCACCAACATCTCCTCACCCCATCCCTAGCTCCTAGTAACCACCATCCTACTCTCTACTTATGTGAGTTTGACATTTTTAGATTCCAGATGTAAATGAGACCATGCGGTATTTTTCTTTCTTTGCTTGGCTTATTTCACTTAGTATAATTTCCTCCAGTCTTACCCATGTGGTTACAAGTGACAGGATTTCCTTCTTTTATAGAACTGGATAATATTCCATTGTGCATATACACCACATTTTCTCCATCCATTCTTCCACTGATAGACACTTAGGTTGATTCCATATCTTGGCTATTGTGAATGATGCTGCAACAAACATGGGGGTGCAGATATCTCAAGATACTCATTTTATTTCTTCTAAATATGTACCCAGAAGGGGAATTGCTACATCATATGGCAGCTCTATTGTAATTTTTTTTGAGAAGCCTCCATACTGTTTTTCTTAATGGCTATACAAATTTTTATTCCCACCAACAGTATACAAGAGTTCCCTTTCTTCTACATCTTTGCCAACACTTCTCTCTTGTTATTTTGATAAAAGCCAGTCTAATAGGTGTAAGGTGATATCTCATTGTGGTTTTAATTTGCATTTCCCTCATAATTAGTAATGTTGAGAATTTTTTTATATACCTGTTAGCTATTTGAATGGCATCTTTTGAGAAATGTCTATTCAGGTCCTATGTCCATTTTTAATTGGGTTATTTATTTTATTGCTATTGAGCTCCTTCAGTTCCTTATATATTTTAGATATTAACCTCTTATCAGGTACATGGTTTGCAAATATTTTGTCCCATTCCATAGATTTTCTCTTTTCTCTTGATTGTTTCCCTTTATGTGCAGAAGCTTTTCAATTTGATGCAATCCTGTTTGTCCATTTTTGCTTTTGTTGGTAGTGCTTTTGATTTATATCCAAAAAAATCTTTCCAAGACCAATGTCAAGAAGCTTTTTCCTATGTTTTCTTTTAATCATTTTTTAAAATTTTGATCAGGTTTTTTTCCTTTAGTTTTAATGGTTTTTTTTTTCTTTTGTGTTATTGCTTTCTGTGGCTTTTCTATGAATGTATGTCTATTCCCCCATGGTCTCATGTGTTTGTTTATTTCTGAAAGCTTTATGATATTAGCCTTATATTTAGGCCTATGATTCTTCCCAAATTAGTTTCTGGGTATGGTGTGAGATATAGGTTGAGGGACATTTTTTTCCCGTCTAAATATCCAGTTATTTCAGCACCATTTGTGAAAATAATTTCTTTTCACAATTTGATGTCAGGTAGTAAAAGTCCTGCAAATTTGATCTTTTTTTTACTATTTGCTTTAGAAAATGCTCATGGAGCTGCTTTGTATTCCTACAGACATTTTTGAAGCAACTGGCCAATTTCTACAAAAATCCCTGTGGAAACTGTAATGGAATTTATGTTGAATCTATATAATAATTACTTTTTGAAAATTTAATTGCCCTCCCAAATGCAAAGTCCTCTTCATCTGAATATTGCTTGGCTTTCCTGCACTGGGCTCTTTTGAATCTTGATCAATGACGTTACCTTGTACTTTTCCGAATTCTCGTTCTAATTCATTGTCTTCATTCTTTGCCTTTTTTTGGTCTATGCTAACTTGGAGTTGTCTCCTATAACTGCACTTCCAAGTGAATGTGGGGCCCTAGATTGACAATGGCCTACTGTCTTTGTGTGTTTTCTGTTGCTATCACAGAATATCTGAGATTAATTAATTTATTAAGAAAAGAGGTTTATTTAGCTCACAGTTCAGGCTAGGAAGTTCAAAAAGCATGGCATTGGCATCTGTTTGCCTCTGGTGAGGGCTTTTGTGATGTGTCACGTCATGGCAGAAAATCAAAGAAAAAGCAGACACGTGCGCAGAGGCCAAATCCAAGGGGTATATCGGCTTCATAACAACCCACTCTCTTAGGTACTAATCCATTCCTGTGAGATCTGCTCCAGCCTCATCAGAGCAAGAACTCACTACTTACTGTGAGAACAGCACCAAGCCACCCATGAGGTCAGAGCCCTCATGACCCAAACACCTCTCATTAGGCCTCACCTCTTAAAGGTTCCACCTCCCAACATGGCTGCCCTGGGAATTAAGGTTCCAACATGAGTTTTGGTGGAGGCAAATCATATTTAAGCCATAGCATTCTGTCCCTGTCCCCTCAAAACTTATAACCTTCTCGCATACAAAATATAATCATTCCATCTTAATAGACCCCCAAAGTCTTAACTTGTTCTAGCACTGACTTAAAAGTCCAAAGTCTCATCTGAGACTCAAGGCAAATTCCTTTCATCTATGAGTCTGTAAAAGAAAAAAACAAGTTATTTATTTTTAAGATACAATGGTGGAACCGAATTTGGTAAACATTCCCAATTATAAAAGGAGAAATAGACCAACAGAAAGGAAAGACAAACCCCATGCAAGTCCAAAACCCAGCAGGGAAGACATTAAGTCTTAAAGCTTCAAAATAATCTCTTTTGACTCCATGCCCTGCATCCTGGGCATACTGGTACAAGGGGTGGGTGCCCAAGGCCTTGGACAGCCCTGATCCCATGGCTTTGTGGGGTGTCACCTGCATGGCTGCTCTCACCAAGTGGAGCTGGGCACCTGTGGCTTTTCCAGGCTGATGTTGCATGCTGCCAACGGCTTTACAGTTCTGGGGTCTCAGTGGTAATTGTGCCCCTGCAGCTCCACTAGGCATTGCCCTCATGAGGACTCTGTGTAGTGGCTCTTCTTGTGCATTTTCCATATAGCCCTTAAAATCTCAGTGGAGCAAGCCAGGACTCCATAGCTTTTGCATTCTTTGGCTGAAAATTTAATACCATGTAGAAACCACCAAGGCTTGCCATTTGGGCTCTCTGCAACAGCATCCCAAGGTGGCACAGGGCAGAGGCAACTTGGCCCTATTCCCTGAAACCATTCTGCCCTCTTAGTCCTCTGGGCCTGTGATGGGAGGGGCAGTATTGAAGATCTTTGAAATGTCTTTGGTACCTTTTCCCCATTGTTCTCACTATTAGCGCCTGGCTCCCTTTCAGCTATGCTAATCTCTTTAGCAAAGGGTCTCTCAGCAGTACCTTTGGATCACTCTCCTGACAAACAATTTTTCATTCTCTATCACATGGCCAGGCAGTGAATTTTTCAAATATTTATGTTCTGCTTCTCTTTTAATTGTAAATTCTGCCTTTAATCATTCCTTAGCTGCCATAAGTGAGTGTAACCACACTGCTTTTTGAGATGCTTAGAAATATTTTCTGCCAGGTATACTAGTTCATCACTCTTAACTTCCACCTTTCATAAAGCCCTGGAGCATGGGCACAGTTCTGCCAAGCTATTTAATACTTTATAACAAGGGTGGCATTTGTTCCAGGTCTCAATACCTTGTTCCTCATTTCCATCTGAGATCTCATCAGAATGGCCTTTACTATCTGTATTTCTATCAGCATTTTGCTCATGGCCATTTAACCAGTCTCTAGGAAGTTCCAAACTTTCCCTCATCTTTTTGTCATCTTCTGAGCTCTCACCAGAATCACCCTTGATACTCCATTCACTGCAATGCAAACTTTTTCTAGCCCAGTCCTCCAAACTCTTCCAACTTCTTCCTATTACCCAGTTCCAAAGCCACTTCCACATTTTTAGGTATCTGTATAGCAACACCCCACTCTTTGGTATCAATGTTATGTCTTATTTAATTTTGTGTTGCTAGAACAGAATACCTGACATGGATGATTTA
The DNA here is from genome assembly GCA_023783475.1 of Daubentonia madagascariensis. Taxonomy (NCBI): domain Eukaryota; kingdom Metazoa; phylum Chordata; class Mammalia; order Primates; family Daubentoniidae; genus Daubentonia; species Daubentonia madagascariensis. Next base: position 16,340,800 of record JAKFHU010002573.1, on the reverse strand, counting down.
TATTTTTAAAAAAAGTGGTTAAGCAGGCTGGGAAGTTCAAGAAGCATGGAATGGGCATCTGCTTGGCTTCTGGTAAGGGATTTTGTGCTGTGTCACAACGTGGCAGAAGGTCAAAGAAGAGCAGACATGTGTGAGGAGGCTAGATCCAAGTGCCATCCTGCCTTTATAACAACCCATTCTCTCGGAAACTAATGCATTTCTGCAAGAACAAATCCTGTGTTGCCAAAGTGAGAACTCACTCACTACTATGAGAACAACCCAGACACCCCCCATTAGGCCTCACCTCTTAAAGGTTCTACTTCCCAACATTGCCACCCTGGAAATTAACATTCCAATGTGAGTTTTGGCAAACACAAACCATATTCAAATAATTGCACCCACTAACATTTCGAATTTTAAGTTTTGAAGTCCCTAAATCCCGATTGTAAATTTTAAGGTATTTTATTCTTATAATTTTTTTCATATTTATATCTGTACTTTCCTCTCCACTTAACTCTCTCTAGATGTATGATCTCTGCGGCTGTCAACTTCTCCCTTATTTCAGCTTTGGCCAGATGAATTTCCATACGGCAACACTCTCACCATATCAGTCCCTTGAGTAAATGGTGGCTCCCATTACTTGCCTACAGAAGACACAAATTCTGAGTTTTAAGTAGCAATCAAACTAAAAATGTATAATCTAATTTAATATTCAAGGAAATTGTATCATTATTCTAAATTTACATATGTGGAGATTGAGATTTAGAAATGCTAAGTGATATCCCAAAGTTACAGAGTTAGTAAATGACAGATATTCTTACCTGCTCTAGCAATGACATCGCTATACTCTATTTTAAGACAAGAGCCACAAAGAGGCTGATGCTTACAGTAGGAAAAATTATGATTTGGGATGTCTGTTCATGGTTCTACTGTGAAATATAACTATAATCAGTAGGTAAAAAAAGACATCTTTTTTTCTTTTTGGATCATGAAAAAGACCTTGAAATTTAAATCTATTACCTTTAATCTCCCTCATTTCAACAAAGACAAAAGAAGCTAGTTCAAACCAGCAGTGCAAGAGTAGGGAAAGTAAGCAACATAAATGTATATATAGCTCATGAATAATCAATAAACTCATTGTTCTCCTGGCTGCTCTTCCTTTTGAGCTTTTTTTTCAATTCAGTGTACTTAAGGAGATTTATAAAGTGTCAAGAAGTGTTTCTTTTCTCAGGAATATATATTTTGTAGTCAAAGTAGAAAGATTTAAGCTTTCCTCCTATGCTCTTTAGTTCATTCTAACTGGAATTAGCCAGACCTGAAAGAAGCAGCAGGGAGTCTTTAAAATATCATAGGCTAATGTTCTTAGATAAACCTATACTGTGTAAACATGACATGGAGTTGAGCTCCAAATGAGCAAAATGAATTATTCCCTTAGAGTAAGCCACCTCTAGGAAGAGTCAGAGGTTTCTTTTGTTATAAATAACACGAGAAATGAAACTGAATAAAGTCAACTGAAATGTAAAACATTGAAACAGAGCAACATCATAGTTTTCGGAAATGGATCTGTCCTTTGTGAGGAGGTACAATAAAAAATTCAAGAAAGAAAAGGATTCAAGAATAGAAATGAGACCTGACTTGTTAGAGAGGATCAAGGAGATACACGCTCTCTCTTACTGTGATTTTTTTCTTTCTCTAACAGAGAGAAAGGTCAATCTTGAGATTTGAAATGTAGAGATAATTGGGCAATACATCCTTTGTCAGAATTCATAAGTGATGAGAAATGAAAAATAACCAGGTGTTAATAAGAAGGGTCAGCTATTGCACTTAATTCTGAGCACTGGTCATTCAGTGGGTGGATTTGAAGTGGCTTAGAGAAATAAGGAGCTGCAGAAAGAGGGAATGAGTTTCCAGCGACATTCACCAATGACTTTGAGTGACTAATAGAGGAGGCATTATGTGAGTGTATTGTAGTACTAGACTCACCATGACAATGGTGAAGTTTTATAGAGTTTAAAATGGGGAAAAGATTATCCCAAAGAGTAGTTCATAATATATAAAACAATACTGTACTTGCTTTCTCTCAGGGGTTTCCTCAGATCAGTAATTCACAAATTCCTGAGAGAAATATTTTCTCCCTCCTGTAGTCATGCATCAGGAGGGATTTCTGCCGTTACCACAAATGGCTGTTATAAATTTTCACAGGGTCTGCGGGAAAAGGGCAAGGCTGGTTGTAACATCTGAGAGTTGAAGAGAGAAGTGGAGGTAGAGTTTTCTGCTCTTTTCTCACCAAAGGCATGTTGGATATTGTTACATTCCCCAGGAGACGGCTTCTAAAATGGTAGCAGTATTTAGTTCAACCTTAAATCCCTCTAAAAGTTCCCTGATAATTCAATGCTGAGCTTGTACTTGAATGATTTCAGTGTAGGAAACTCAGTATCTATTGGATTAGGATGGTCATCTTTCCCTTAGATAATTTTGATTATGGAAAAAAAAAAGGCTTGTATCAAACCCAAATCTATCTCCTTGTGACTCTTGATCATTGGCTTAGCTCTAGTAGATAGAGTCAAAAAAGGCAAGTCTAAGTCCTTTGACACGCTGATTTCTAGAGAGCTGCTATGTCTCCTCCCTAATTTTTCACTAATCTTCTAATATGTATTCTAAAAATATTTACCTTCTTCAATAACATCTTTAGTGGTATGTCATTAAGTTTCTTCACCTTATTAGTTATAATAATCGAAAACCCCTCAAGATGTCTGTTCTTCTTCCATTAAGGCAGTGTAACTCATACTTTATGACATTTTAGGTTCTGTGACTTTCATGAAGTTTTTATGACTATTCTTGTTTCCACTGGAAATTCTCTTTCTTTGAACTCCAAAAAAAAAAAACTAGTGTAAAACATATGTGATATAGGTCTTGTGATATTTAATATTAAGAGTAATTAATGCTAATTTCCATGAGATACAGCAACAACACACAAATTTCAGTAGCTTTACCCAATAGGAGTTTAATGTTCACTCATCCAAAATCCTATGTAGAAATTACTGGTTGGGTGTTTCTTCTGGGAATCACCTCGCCATTAAGTGACTAAGCAATTCAGGCTCTCTCCATTCGGCATCACTGCCTTCCTCACCACAGAGTATCCATTGCTATGATAGAAGGGTAATGGACAGGGCAATATGACATTTTATTTTCTTTTTTTAAAAATTAACACATAATAGTTGGGGGTACGTGTGATATTTTGACACATGTATATAATATGTAATGATCAAATCAGAGTAATTGAGATAGCCATTACCTCAAACATTTATCTTTTCTTTATGTTGGAAATGTTCAAATTCTTCTAGTTATTTTGAAACATACAATAAATTATTAACTATAGTCATGCTACTGAACTATTGAACACTAGATCTTATTCCTTCCAAATGTATTTGTGTACTCATTAATCAACATCTCTTCATCCTTCCCCTTCCCCTATCATTCCCAGCCTCTGGTAACCACCAATCTCCTCTCTACCTATATAAGATCCACTTACTTAGCTCCTACATATGAGTGAGAACATGCAATATTTGTCTTTCTGTGCCTGGCTTATTTCACTTAACATAATGGCCTCTGGTTCCATCCATGTTGCTGCAAATGACAACATTTCATTCTTTTTTATGGCTGAATAATACTCCACTGAGTCTGTATACCACATTTTCTTTATCCAGTCATCCACTGGTGGAGACTTTAGGTTGATTCCATATCTCGGCTATTGTGAATCGTGCTGCAGTAAACATGGGAGTGCAGTACCACTGCTGGGTGTATATCCAAAAGAAAGACATGGGAGAATTTTTACAAGTGAAGTTTGAAAATACTATGTCTCGTTTCCAATTACATTCTACTGATCAAAGTTAATCATATTGTCCCACTTAGTGACAAACATCTGGAATGTAGTCTTCATGTGTGTCCTGGAGGTAAATTAGAAGATTTGGTGAACACTTAGCATTGTCTCTGCCACAAATTGCCCCTTTTCTTCAAACACTTATGATTGAATTTGGGGAGGCAAGAGAAACACAGGAAATGTGAATGAACGATGAAGAGTTCTAACACTTGAGCAAGTTTCCTGAAAGAAGTAGAATTTTCAGTGGATGCTGCAGGACAAGGAAGATTTTCGTAGATAGAGGGAAATGAGGAAAGCTTTCCCGGCAAGTCACCTTGGCAAATGTGCAGAGGAGTGAAAGCACAGGAATCTTTCTTGGTGGATAGTTGAGAGTTTCTGGGGATGCTCCTACTTAACACAAATAGGTCTAATACCAGCCACAGCACATGCTCATCCTTACTAGATAGCAATTAACACATTCATTACTGCTTTTTCAGAAGCCCCTTTGGAATTAGAATTAAAGCACATTGATGCTGGGAGTTGGGATTACATTTATTATAACTACTTGCCATTTTAACATGTATCTTTCATGAAAATGCAGGCACCTTCATATGCATAAACTTCAGATGAGATGGCTTTACTTACCTGGCTTGGTAGAATCTTGACAGGCCGTCCTCTCCAATTAGCTTTTATATTTCTGCCTCCAATGCCTTTTTGCACCCTTTTCTGAATCCTGATTGTTTCTCAGATGAAGATTATTTATATTGTACATTCTTTGAAAACAGATACTCGGATATCCTAATGTCTTCAACACAGTGCAGGAAATTCAATAATTATTACAGTGACTTGATAGTGGTTCCAACAATATTTTCTGGCTTTGTGATTCTTCGGGTCTTTAAAGACTCCAACAGTACCCTTATTTTCCTTCTCTTTAGTCAGGCTTTTATACAAGAAAAATAACAACAACAAAACCTGAATTTTATCTATAAATTTTTTTTTCGTCTTTACTATTAGACAGTAAAGAAGCAAATAGCAGAGATAAATGAAATGGTCAAAATGTCAGCCTTGCCAATCCAAAGAACAACTTCTTTTTTAGGCCAGTGGCAGTAATGAAAAGCCTATAAACACAGGAGTCCTTTTAGGAGTAAAGAGTCCTTTAAAAAGCTAAGCTCTCTCCAGAAAACAGGGTTTTGCTGGCTACTAGAAGAGTTTAGGGAAGAATATAACTTGAAACACCCCCAACACTTTACTTGCTGTTATTATCCCACCTCAGAACAGAAAAAAACACTGAAATCACATCCAGAAGTCTCAGCAACTTGAAGTTCTTTCCTTTCTTGTCTGAGCTCAGTGGCTATAATCCTCAGCCTGTCAACTGAATCTCTTCGAGGAGGTCTTACCTCCTTCCAGTGTAGCAGCCATGAGTCCGAGGCACTCCTGCTGGTTGGCAGGCACTCCTGGGATCTGGCCATAGGCTCATCAATTTTAGAATGTAGACAATAGGAAGAATTGATTCTTTATGAGTTCAACTCCTCCCTTGACAGTATTTGGCTGAACAATGAAATGACTGCCTCCAATGTTAATTTCAGGAAAAACATAAAGCATGATAAATAGAAGAACCAGGAATAAGAAGGAAGGAGCAAAGAATGATTGATCAACCTGGTGAGGAAGTAGAGTATTTTAAGACCTAGAGAAACTATAACACCCTGAAATTTAGGTGTTAAGAAGCTTCAAGAATTAAAGGCTTACCATGATGTCTAATTCAAAAAATATTCTCGCCCAGGCAATGCTAATGATGATGATAATGATAATAGTCAATATTGATAGAATGGTTAATCCAGGGAAGGCATGATTTTGTATGTGTTTACATACATTAACTAATTTAATGCTCACAATAAATTCATGAGTAGAATGCTATTAACATATCTGTTATAAAAATGAGAATGCCAAGGCCCAAGAAAGTACTAGAACCACTTATGCTTACCCAAGTAACAAACAAGTACAGCTGAGATTTGAACTCATAGTAGGCTAATTACATGCCTGGCCAGGTGTCATTCTGTGCTCCAGTTTTATTTTCTGTCCTCATCCAGGAAGATGGAGTTAGAATACAATTCAGGGATGATAAACTGTAGATTTTAAACATAGGTCTTTCATGTTAGTAACAGCTCAGATCCTGTTATCCATAGATGTCACTGTCACACAGGTATTTCCCTTATCTGTTTGCTTTCTCTAGCTTTCTTATTCATATACAAAAACTCATGTGGTCTGCAGATTGTTCTATCTCTAATTCAATCTCTCTCATTCACTTAGTTTCTTCTTCTTTCTGCTTATATCTGTAGAACTCATTTTAATTGTGCAATTCTATTTTCTTAGTAAAATTTTCCATCTTTCCCTCTTTTCTCTGATTAATGCTTTCACATCAGATCGTATTGCTTTAGTTGAAGCATATTATGACACATATAAAGCAGAAAATATGTTTCAAAGATGGAGTTTTTGAATATTTTAAAATATAAAAATATGCAAATATTCACTAAAAATTTCAAAAAGGGAATTAAGAAACAAAACATCACATGTTGACTTAAATTTAGTACCTAAAATAAATTTAACACATTTTAAGTAATTATTTCAAAGAAAGGAGACACAGATTTATATTCCCTTCTCTGTGTAAGATGACATATAACTCACCTTTCCAAAACCCAATCTTTCATGAATACCATTTTAAAATAGTACAAAATATATTTGGCATAGATCCAGGAATATAGGGCAGGAAAAACAAATGTGTGGTAAGGCCTTCAGTACCTTACCATAAATGCGAGGTACGTGAGGCCACGATTCACACACATACCCAAATTACCAAGAACAGAGGGGGGTAACTTCATTAAAGAGACTGTAAATTCCAGAGCAAACCCATTCCAAACCAATGACTTTAACTGTAATAAATGTCTTTATCTTTTCTAGAACTAGAGAAATAGAGTACACATATTAGTAGAGTGGGTCATTAAACCAGAAAAATTGCATGAAAAGGATAGAGATATAATCAAGGCTTCTCAGCAAAAAAAGTAAGAAGAAAAGGGATGCTGAAATTGGGAATCATGACAGTCTTAGAAATATATACTCATGCAGGATAGCGGACAAGCTTTTCAAGAAATACACACATAGATAATATTCAATGACGTGGGAGTAGCTATTTTAAAGTATGCCAAAATGTGGGGTATTAAAGAAAGCCATTTTATCAGGAAATCTGGGTTCAGGTGAACTCAAGAATGAATTGTATCAAGACCTCAAAGAAGACCAGGAAAAATAGTACAGCATCATTAGTAATGTAGCTTAAGTAACTGTACTTCACATTGTTTTGTGGTTTTTTTTAATGAGATTATTTTCTGACAGCTTTTGATTGCTTGACGTCACTTAAAAATTGAGTGCTAACATTGGTCAGATTTTCACGCCAAGCCATCTTGAGTGTGGTTGGCTTTCTTCATGTCTAATCCATATGCGATATTTTTCAGTTCCGGCTCCCATCCCTGGTTCAATCTTTTGTGAAAAGAATAGTGGAATTGGCTTTATTTTTTAAAACTTGCAGCATATGCATCATGTTTGTTTAACCATTCCCCTGTTGAAGAATACCTGGAAGGTTTTTTTCCCCCCAATTTTTGGCTATTACCAATAAAACTGATTTGTTTTAAAAACTCACTCTGGCTGCTGAGTGGAGGATGAATTGCAGTAAACACGAATGGAAGCAGAGAGACCAGGAGAAAGGCCTTGGCCGTATGGCAATTCCCACATGTGGTGGCAACTCCCCTACAGCCACCACAGTGGGAAGAGTCTTTAGTCTGGAGTTGGTGGGCACAGGTGAGCAGCCAGACAGTCTATGTGGGATGGATAATTACTCCCAGCCTACGGTAATTGACTATTCATTTTCATAATTTCCTTTGAAATTATTTCTCTTGGGAAAAACAAAAGCACAGACCTCTAATGTTCCTGCTTTTAAGCAGACAGGGAAAGAAAAATCAAAATGTCCTTTGTTTAATGGCCAAAATTGATGTGAAAGACAACAACAAAAAATCTTTTAGCAAAAACAAATAATTCCCCAAAATCAAAGGCATGAAATTACCAGCTGGATCTCCTGAATGTATTTTAGGTTGTGTATATCATACGAAAAAATGGAGTTAGATGGGATCTTTCCCAGGCAAGGCTGGGGTAATTATTAGTCAAAAAGAGTTATTTTCTCTCTGGCCAGCCACTACGCAAACTGTGCTCTATTCTCTCCTAGATGACATGTGAGAAGCGTCAGGTCAGTGTCTTAGTGAAATAAATTTTAGGAAAGGCCATATCCCTTGCCTGATGCGTATCTTTTGTTAGCAATATTGTGCTGGAATGGTTTAATAACAGTAATTATGGAGATAATTTTGTACCTTCTTTCTGGTTGCTAGAAAATTGATTCCTGAAATCTCTGGAAAATTATTTTCTGATATAATTTTGTTCTTTATACTTGATGTAGGAATTTTAAACTGTTGTTTTTTAAAGGTGTATTTGAAGCTATACTCACAATGGGATATGAAAAGTCTACATTTATAGCTACACCCCCCTGAGTTTCTCATCATTCTTTGTATTATCAGTTGAGTTTAATTTTATATATGAAATAAATTCTGAAGCAATTTAGACAGCTTCTAAGATTCTATTTGATATTTTGGTGAGTAAAATGGCCTTTCCTATATTTTTTTTTCTTGCATGCCATCCCAAGTTAAGTGTGGATATGAATTAATTAATTAATTTAATTAATCTGCTAGGCCTCAGGCATGGTACTATGTTACAGATAGACAGTGGTAAACAAAACTGACTTCTTTTAAATATCTAGACCTTCATTTCTTTATATTACTTTCAATCTCAGAGGAAGTTTTCAATATTTTACCATTGAGTATGATGCTTGTCGTAGACCCTATGTAGTCATCCTTTACCATATGAAGGACTTTTTCTCTATTCTCAGTATTTCAAGTATTTTTATATGAGTGAATGTTGAATTTCTCTAAGTAATTTTTCTGTATTTGTTGTGATGATTAAACATTTTATCCTGAAGTTTATTAATATGGTTACTTAAACTGATTGATTTTTCAAATGAGAAAGCAATCTTGAATACCTGAAATAAAAACTGTTTGATCATCATGCAGTATGAATTGCTATTATTGATTACTATTATGTCATTTAACATTTTTGTGTATGTGTTCATGAGAGCTACTAACTTATGAATTTCCATACTTATAACATTGTCAAATTTTGAAATCAGTAGTATATTGGCTTCATAAGATCATCTGGAAAGTGTTGTCTTTCTCTGAATAGAGAAATAGAATAAATAAGTGTAAAATAGGTAATATTTCTTCTTTAAATATTGGTAAATGTTGTCCTGTGAATCCATCTAGGCTAGGAGGTTTTGGTTTTCTTGTTGTTTTTGTTGCTTTTGTTAAGTGAAAAGGCATAGAGCCATTTCATTTAAAAAATTTTTTTCTTTGTCAATTTTGAAAAGTTATTTTCCTCAAGAAATTTGACCAGTTTATGTAGAGTGACAACTTTAATGGCACAGAGCTATTCATAACATGCTTTCAGTATCATTTTAGTGCCAGTAGAATCTATACTTATATAGCCTTTTCATTTGTTTCATATACTTCTTATTCTATTAATAGATCCTTTTTGTTCATTATTTTTCTTTCTGCTTCAATTTGGAAATTTCTGTTGATCTAATTTCAAGTTTACTAATCCAGTCTTCTGTTTATCTATTTTCCTATCAAATCTAGCTGAGTTTTATTTTCCCAATATTGTATTTTTTCTGTTCTAAAATGTCCATCTGATTCTTCCTTGTGGACACTGATTCTCTATTGAAATTTTCCATGTTTTGTCCATTGGTCTAACCATCCTCTATTTTCTTCAACATATTAGTCATAGTTATTTTAAATTCCTCATATGCTAACTCCCATCTCTGATTCATCAGTAAGTCTACTTCTATTGTGTCTTTTTTTCGTCTTTTTAATGTCACCTTTTTCAGTCTCTTTGCACATCTAGTGTTCTTCTGTTTTGTTTTGTTTTTTTACTTTCAAGCCAGACATTGTGTATAATAGATGTGTGCAGCCTCTAAATGATATCTTCCTCCAAAGATAGCCCCCTTCTCCTCTGTTAAATAAGGTGAGGGCCTGATTTACCCAAGAGATGTGCAATGCATTGCAATTGCAGTAGGACTTAGTACACTTTTTGTCAATGTTCCTTATGCATGACCCTATCCTGTGCTTTCTATTGATAACCTGGCAAGTATTGGTATTCTTACCCCTAAAAGAATGAAGGAATTTAAATTATGCTTTTCTGATATTTTTCCATTAGCTCTTATTTTCACACCCTCTGTAGCTTTACCTCTGGTAAATACCTCAATGGAAATATCAGATGAATATTTGAGGCAGATACCCTCCTCAGAGTGAAAATTTCCCTATGAAATTTGGCAACAATACAAGAGATCTTATTCTTTTTTGACTGTGGCCCAATAGCAGTCTATGCACAGACCCAGAACAGAGCAATAGAAAAACTAGTTGCTTATTCAGGTTCCTCAAGGTTCTAGACTGTCTACTTAGGGGCACATGACAGCCGAATATTTGCTAGTTTCTCATTCCTCCAGTATACTTTGCATGTTTGGGCCAAACCTGATTCTCAGTCGATGCACAAGATCAGCAAATGCCTTTAGGGAAGAAAGAAACATTCTATCAAGAAACATTCAGCTATCTTTGAAAAGGGACTCTCTGGAAATACAATTCATTTAGTCTGTGTTTCTTCCATCATTCTCTAATATTTTAAAATTATTATTTGTATAAGTTATTCAGCTTATATTTGTTGCACGATGAATACGCACTGACTTCAGTGACCTGCTTCACCTTACTGATATAGTTTGGATGTTTGACCCCTCCAAACCTAATGTTGAAAAATGATCCCCAGTGTTGGAGGTGTAGAACCTAATGGGAAGTGTTTGAGTCATGGGGGCAGTTGCCTCATGACTAGATTAATTACATGCTGATGCAGGCAGTGAGTGAGTTCACACTCTGCCTCATTCCAGGGAAAAGCTTGTTGTTAAAAAGAGCCTGGCATTTCCCCTCCATTCCTGCTTCCATGTGATCCCTGCACATGTGATCTCCACCATGAGTGGAAGCAGCCTGAGGCCTTTGCCAGAAGCCAAGCAGACTCTGGCATCATGCTGCTTGCATAGCCTGCAGAACTGAGAGACAAATAAACCTCTTTTCTTTATAAATTACTCAGCTTCAGGTATTCTCTTATAGCAACACAAAACAGACTAAGACACATACCTAGAAGCAAAGTCTTTGACCTGAACCTTAAGGAATGGTATCTCTCAGGACTTAAACCAAAGCCCTCTTTCTAGTCATTATTTTTTCTATGTTATCTCATCTTCTTAAAACTCTTAAATTTGTATTTCTGATCCAGATTCCTCTTCTAAGCTATAGGTTGTTATATAAAACTGTTTACTTTGCCTATCAACTTAGATGTTTATTTAAAAAGCACCTCAAAACTTTTAAGTCTGGAACTGACCTCATGGGCATTACCTGTCAAACATATCCTCTTTGAGATCCTGGTGAATGCTACCAACATTCAGTCATGTGAATTAGAATCATGGGAGTTACCTTTGCCACCTCTTTCTACACAGTCCTATATATCTAGTGCACTGCCAGTTACTGGTTATGTTACTATCTAAGGATCTCTTGAATCTACTCATTTTGCTATATCTGTATTGCTGTCCCTATTATCTAACCTGGAATACTGCAGTCGCCTCTTCATTATTGCTCTCCTCCAACTCATTCTTAACAAAGAGACCTTTCACAAAACTAAATTTAATTTTGTCACTTGTCTGCTTAAAACTTTTTGATGACTTCCCATTTATTGTAAGTGTGTGCTCAAAATCCTTAACAAGGCTTCTGAGTTACCACCTATATATCCACCTTCCTCTATTAAGTTCCTCTCTTTTATCTCACTCATACTCCCATGCAATCCTTAACTCCAGATTATTTTGAAACAAAACCCAGACGTGTCAGTATATATCTCTAATTTATATCTCTTTTAAAAATCAAAAAAATATTTTCATATCCAAAATTATTAACCATATTCAATATTTTGTTACTATATTCAAATACGTAGTCAGTCTTTCCCCCACTCCCTGTCTCATTTGTTTGAATCCAGATCAAAATTGAGTTCATACATTGCAGTTGCTTAATATATCTTTGGAGATTCTTAATATATTGATTCCCCGTACTATTTTATTTTTGTCATTAGTTTCTTAAAGAAATCTAGCTCAGTTGCCCTGCAAAGTCTCCTGCAGTCTGAATTTTGCTGAATGTATCCTTTTTTTTTTTTTTTTTTTTTTTTTTTTTTTTTTTTTTTTTTTTTTTTTTTTTTTTTTTTTTTTTTTTTTTTTTTTTTTTTTTTTTTTTTTTTTTTTTTTTAAATTTTCTTACATCTTAGTTCGTCTAGGTAAACTATCCACTGTATTATTTTGTATGGGTAGACCCATTCTCAAAGCAAGTGTCCAAGATGGAAATCAGGTCGAGCTGAGGGATGGGAAACACTCTCACTGAATGGATCGTGGGCACAGCATTTGGGGATGTCCATGATTGTAGCTCTGATGGGAGGCAGTGGGGAATATAAACACAAAGTTGTATCCGTAATTCTGAATTAAAAAAAAAGATTCCTGTCATTGGGGCAATGAAATGAATTATGGTCTTTTTACTTCCATTAAGAGAGACATAATTTCCAGTTGTCTCTATTTTTGGAACAATTTGGGGTCAATTATATGTATTGTTGTTTATTCTAAGTTTACCATTAGATTAAAATTCACATGTGCATGAATAGTCCTGTTAATTTATGTCCCTGTTGTCAATGCTAGTAATTCAGTCCATAGACAAATTTAAACATATTTAATTATGAATAAATGTATTGTTTATACCTGTGCATGTTATATATTATAATCAAATTTGATCTTTCCTTAATGAATCAATGATTGTATTTAGGCTTCGTTACCTTTACATCTAACTGAATTACAAATGTATTCCAGAGCTTGTTATACTTAAATAATTTTCTACGTTATGTTAGACAATATTTCCTGTCATAGAGGCCTATGAGCCAATGAAATAAATACCTTAAGCCTTATAAATCTCTGCAATTTCATCTTCCTGAGGCTAATTTTGGGAGTATGCTCAATATGCTTCTTCACTATAGCACTTTCTATCCATTCAAACTGCACCAAAGATCTTTAATGCTACTTAATGCTCAACTGACTAATTGCAAGTAGCCAGTGGCCCCTTAGAAAAAATTTTATGACTATGAGAAACCACATTTTGGTTTGAGTGTTAAGTTAAGCTTAGTTAATTCTAAGTGGCATTTTTTCCTTTATTCAGCAGATATGGGTCATTTCCACAAATGCAAATTTAGGCAAAGTTTCGTACCGTTATTGCTTTTATCCAATATCCGGGAATAGTACATTGGAGGAAATGTGATTATATGTCATCATCATATCATATATGCTATATCCAATAGTCAAATATTTCCCATGTATTTCAAAATAGATACAATAAACAGAGGTTAATACATATTCTGTTATGACTTTTTTATCATACAGATTTATGGGGTACACAAATTGTGCAATTTTGTTACATGCATAGATTTTGTAGTAGTCAATTCAGGGAAGGTGGACATTTATTAGGTCCAGTGTTTAGACAAGCAGGCTCCAGAGTGGGGCTGTTCCACCTTATACTGACCTGCTCACTTCCTATCAGGGTGAACTTGCAGCAGTAAGTAACCTTTCTATGTCTCCTCTTCCTCATCTTAAAACAGAGATTGTACATAATCTCTCTATATAACCTAATAACGACTCAACAATTATGAGGTAGTTGTTAGGCAAGCTTGGCTGATGTTGTTCCCCCAGCTCAAAACACATAATTATTCTATCAGTCTTTTATAGCAGCCATAGGAATGCCCCTACAGTCTTTAACCACTGGAAGCATAAATTGAGCCAGGCCCTGGCTGCTGCCCACTGAAATCCACCCCTCTGTTTGTGCTGAGGCCACACTTCTTGGGAACTTCTCCTGGCCAATGACAGAGCACAGCAGGTTTCCTAAGGCAGGCCCATTCCTGTAAGACCCAGGACTCCTCTGACTGCTAATCTGTGGCTCGAGAGCTCACACATGGCCTCGCTGACCCTTCCTGGGACTATCTAGGCCACTTCCATTTAACCTTCACTCTCGCCTTCATTCAACGGCTGAATTACAACGTGGTCTGGCAGCCTCCCCCTCACCTCTGCCTTCCCTGGCTCCCTGCTCATTTCTGTTTTCCTCTAAAACTCTTGCATACTCATTCTGGTCTTAGTACCCTTTTTATGGAGTCACAGTAGTTTCTACTCTACTCTCACCTCTCAACTGGAATTACTGGGACTTCCTACATTTAGGTCATACCCTGCCTACTTCCTGAGACATTCCTGCCTGGGACAGAACACTCACCAGCATTTCTCTCAGCACACCAAATCATGGGGTCTGGGATGAATGAGTCCTGGTGCCATGGATCTGGCATCTGTTATCCCTATTTTGTGGCCTAGGCTCTGGACTGCCAAATCAAGCCTAGCTTCCTGCCATATTGGTTTGATCAATATGGCTGGTCCTCTCCCTCATGGCTTTATCCTAGACCTGGATTCCATATGAAAAACAAAGTCTGACTCCAAATCCAGGTCTACTTCCCTGACCTTTGACATGCTACCTAGCTTTTGTCGCCACCTCTTCTTGCAGTGGTGAATTGTGTTCCTGAATCGCCAACCATAAGCTAACACCTTGTTGCAAAAGGACTGATTACCCCAATCCATTATCCTTCTTCCCCTTTACTCATAAGCTTCTGTCATTTCTGGGTTAAACCTCTGTGAATATCAGAGCAAAATTGAAGCTTGTCTGAGTTGGTGACACACAATGGGTCAAAATGCTACCTTTGGCCAGAGGTCAGGCTTTTAGACTGGTCAGTTTCTCTTAGTCAAGGCTTCCACTTTCTTGCATCGGGCCAATTTGATAGAGCCTCTAGAATGCATTGGAGTTGAGCCCATGTTTAATAATTAGTTAATACAGAATTCTGAGCTTTCTTCTTGTTATCAACAGGGCTTTGAAGGTAGGACAGAAGGAGAGACTGGGGAAGCTGGCATTGATTGAGCTCAGCTTTGGGACTAAATGACGAAAATGTGCCTGTATTTTTTGCTTTTTCTCTCTTTGTACCTGTTTTCTAGAATATCCCTAGAAATGAGAATGGAAATGTCATAGTTTCATTTTACTATCAAATTGTTAGCATTCCAGCAAGAACACAGTAAGTTTGTGTTTGTTCTTTTATTTTACTCTTATTTGCAAGTAAAGTGTATATAATTTGATAGAAAATTATTTATCATAACAAGCTCAGTTACATTTCATTATATCAACACAACTTTAAAACAATCACTTCTGTTGTCTAAGTAATCCTAGGTAAGGGGGTGTCCCAAGATTCATTTGTTGCAAAACTTGTCTCACTCTTGGTCTCTCTCTCTTTCTCTCTCTCTATCTTATGTTGCTATCATCTCTCTTCCATATAAATACTCTTTGTTTTTATTAGAAACTGAAGGCAGTCTCCTGGTTATTTTTTGGAGGCATCATCTAGGATCAGGAATATACGGTGACACTTAAAAGGGACAGATGGAAGCCTGGGGCAAAGGGGAGTTTGATGAGATGACATCAGAACCAATGACACCTCTAAGCAGAGCTATACTTTACATTCCCAGAAAAGCCACTGGGATCTTCTACTAAACTTCTGCTTCTTCTCTCTTAAAATCAAGAATCACTAGTCTACTGGAAATTAAAGGAGAGAGAGGAAAAATGCTTTAAAATAATAATATTCATATTTGACCTGAAGGATGTTCTAACAAACCTTCCTATGGTCATCGTTGTCATATTAATATTTACTGTGGGGATGTTGATGAACATATTGTCTTTGTGAAAACTCTTTAGAGAGTTTTCTCTCAGCTTCCACTATGAGACCTGCTGTAATTTTTCTTTATCAATTGCTTGTTTTGTAATTTTGTGAAACCTATAAATTGTGTAACTATTTACATTTTAGTCGTTGTTTTGTCTTTTAAGCAGCTCTAAGACCAATTTGCAGCATACCTTAAACACACAAATTTTGAACATGTGCCAACTGTACCTTGGGCTATGGCTTTACTTTTTTCAATTTTTATCACCTTTTTCAATTAATTCCATCATTTATTACTTATGATTCTCAGAAATATATTCTTTAAGATCTCTCATCTTAATTGGATACAATAAATATCTTCTTTTTTCTAATAGTATTGAATTATTAGTTTTAGTATCCTTGGCCATTTGTTCTCTTTAGTCTCTTTGGAAATCATTCTGTTTTCTCTTCACTAAGTTCTTGCTGATACTCACTTCACTCAACACTTGGTGATTCTTGGTCATTTGATCACTTCCAGAATAGCCTTCTTGTGCAGTTTGTTTTCTGATTTCTTCTGCTGTCTATCTCATAGACATTTCTTATTTTTGTTGTAAAAATATAAGTTATGGGCCAGGCATAGTGGCTTATGCTTGTAATCCTAGCACTTTGAGAGGCTGAGGTGGGAGGATCGCTTGAGGCCAGGACTTTGACAACAGCCTAGGCAACATAGCAAGACCCTATCTCCCTATCTGTCTCTGTCTCTCTGTCTCTCTCTCTCTCAATATATATAATATAATTATAATATATAATACTTATATATATGTATTATATATAAGTATACACTTAAATATTATATATGTTTATATATATAATATATACACACACACATATATATATGTGTATGTATATAAAAGTTATTTTTCAACATTTTCAGTGTCTCCTTTTTCTGAAATATCGTGTGGTTGGAGAGCTGAGTAAGAGACCTATGAGTTTAGTCTGTCATCTTGATTCAGTCTCCTTTACTCACTGATTTTCTAACTTGTGCAAGAAGAGAGAGTAAGAATGTGACAGATTCAATAAATCAGCCTCTGACCCAATCTGAGGGCCATGGAAAAAAGCAAAAGATGAAGAGCCCAAGAAGCCCACCAAACCAATGGGCCTATCTCTGGATGTGCAAAACTGTAAATAAGAAAACTGGGGAACAACAGCAAGTGCAGCAGGTGCCGTTGGCACTCAGCCTGAGGTCACTACCTACAGTCAAGTTTGGTTAACTGCAAGAGGTCTTGTAACTTCCAGGTCAGTGCAGTGTCCTAAATGGTTTGGCCAGCTGTTCCTAAAGGTGAGTAATAGTAGACAATACCAACTGAGACTTTTCTGTCACCCTAGGAGAATTGAGAGAAAAATCCCATTGCTATCACCCTCTCTTATCTGCCCAGATCTGTAGAAGTTGGTCTCCTCTGATATGCTTCGTAGGGACGTTGTGAAGTGTGGCGTCTTTCAGAGAGCAGTCAGGAATTCATAGACTGGGTCTTCTATGGAGAACACTGATGATATTTGTCTTTTATATACTGGAAAGGAAATGAAGCATTACTGTTATTCCTAGAAATTAACTCAGGCTTGGCCTCTTAAAAGTGTTTTTAGTGGGTCTAGTTAAAGACATTTTGAAGAGGTCAAGGATTGTTAGGGCTATCAAAAATGAAGATTCTATTAGGGATAAAATAATCATTTCAAAATAAAGAGGAAATAAATAGGAAAATTCATAAAATAAACTATGTGAAGCCCAAAGTTCAGTTCATGTTGAGTTCTCAACCATATTTCTCATTTTTATTTTAAGCATTATGTGTTTTTTAGCTGGTTGAAATATTCAAGTCACTCCCTGTCTTCTCTCCAGGATAGTTGGCATTTTCTGAGTCAGGTATTTAAACTCAAACACATCTCTGGTGAAGTGCCTGTGATTTTGTATGACATAAAGTAACAGTATCATACTTCTCTTTTAAAATGTTAAGGTTGAGATAACATTGTTCCTTTAAAATGACTCTCTGGCTTTAATCCCAGTCAGAAGTAGTTAAGTAGAGTGAATATGAAACCATATTCTTAATCATATTGAAATAATTAACTCAATCTTGATATAGCCCTTTGCAACTATTAGAATTTCAATACATGTGAGAAATAAGTTCCTTCCTAGGAAATGAAAATTAAAGAGTTTAAGAAAATCTCCCTGCAGAAGTGAGATCAGGAAATTGCCCTTTAATTTTTCTGAGAGATCTGAATTTTGTCCATTTGCTGGCACAATTAAGACAGACAGGATATTATTTGGTTTGTTTTTAAGGCCTGACAGAATATAATTTCTTTTTATTAGTTTTTTAATTTTCACGTACATTTACCTCTCTTCCCTTATATTGACAAAGATCAAGGCACAGAGAAAAAAAGTCTTCAAAACACTATTAGTAAAGGGCATTGATATAAATGTGCCTAAATATTGATATATATTTTCTATAGCTTTATCACTGGCTGTTCTAGCATAATTAAAGAATATTTGGAAGAATAAAAAAAGAGTCTTCTCTTCTCTAAGAAGGATAATTTACACTAATTTTTGACCCTGCCCTTATCTTCTTTATTTCTTATTTGGAGTGAGTTATCATTATTAAAAGGGGGGTGTGGTTATAGAGTAACCTCCTGATGCCTTCCAGTCCTAGGGAAGCAGTTCCCCGCTGTGAGCTCACCAAGAACACTCCTGTCCACTTCTCCCTCCCCTTGTTGTGCCTCCTGTCTGGGTTGGCTGAGACTCTCTCACAGGCATCTTCTGCCCTTGCATTTCAGACACTGTCTCCTGAGACTTCCTCCTAGGATCCACTGAGAGAAGCGCTGTTCTAAAATAGTAATATAGGGACACAACAATTCACGTTAAGTTCAGTTTTTGAAATTATATTTAATTAAATGCACTTATGTTTATTTTTTGAATAAATAATGCATTTTTATTCAAAATTCAATAGGTATAAAAGTTATAAAGCAAAAATTCTGCCTCTTGCTACTTATCTCCAATTCTAGCTATCCGGTTTTCTTCCCTAGAGGAAACCAATGTTATTAGTTTCTTTTGTATTCTTCAGCAGATGCCATTTGTTTCTTATTTTTAGAGACATGCATATTGATTGTATTTTTTCAGTTAATAATATATCTTAGCGATAACTCCATAATAATATAAGAACAATTCCTTATTTGAAAAAAAACCAGAAAAATAGCATGGTATTCCATTATGGAATGGATGTTTTTATCTAGCCCTACTGATGAGCATTTATTTCATTACCAAGATTGTTATTATAAATGATAGGAAGGAAAGATTAACCTGAAAAAGTAGCATAGGGCCAAATTATAAAGAGATGTGGCTAAGGATTTTGGAGCTAGTAGGGAAAGTTTAACCATGTTTGTGTAGGTGAGTAAAGTAACACAATTAAAGTTCTGTGTTGTAAAAATAAGTTCAGTGACAAATTGAGGGTATTGAAAAGAAATCAAATAACAACGCCAGGGTTTGCTCAGGAATCTTCATTTTTTCTAAACTATGATACAAAGATGGCATTTTGTACCTTAAAGAGGGCTTCTAGACCGGGGGTGTGTGTGTGTGTGAGAGTGAGAGACAGAGACAGAGATAGAGACAGAGATAGACAGGATGTGTTTGTTGGGGGGAAGGGTTGCCTGTGAAACTGAGTGCCTTCTTTAGTACCTTATAGAAACAGGACTCAGCTATTCTTGTAATATTAAAAGTACCAGCAAGCAACCAGTAACTCTGTTATGTTTTTCAGTTTGATTTTGTACATCAAGTAGCTATGCATTGTTACGCCAAAGACCACGGTATTTGTGCACCTTGTTAGGGAATGTGGTGGGAGTGAGGTACCTGAGAGTACTACCATCAGCAGCAGCCCTGAAACATACTTCGGGTATTGGATGGAAAGACAAGAACACAGGGATCCTGGCCTGACATTTTCTTTCTGGAAAACCCTGGAAAACATCTAGCCACTAACACATTTTAAAAAATCTATAACATACATTTATTTAATTAAAAAAACCCTATGAATAAATTATTTAAATCAAATTCTAAGCAGTTTTGTTTACCCTGGCATATGCTGCCTGGAATTCATTTGACAGTCTGCCCAGCACCCACACACCATCTTTGCTCTTGCCGGCTGCAATTTTTAATTGTGCTGTCTTATCCATGAATTCTGGGGTGAGCGTTGACCATGATTGTCTTTGGATGTTTTGACCTCTAAATTCAGAGTTGACATTTTAATTTAGCAACTGAGAATTCATATTCATTTATTTTTGTTTTCCACAGATGTAATACCCTTCCTGTGAGAATGGGATATATTCCAGGGCTTTTTGAATTATAGATGACATCTGGGCTGTAATTCAAAATATGGATCTATCCTATCCATCATAGCCATTAAGCAAGACAGAAACAATTCACGTTTTGCCAAGTGGTGTGTGGCTCATTGTTTCATATGTGGCAATATACAAATAAAGACGTAAAAGGAAATAGAGGACTTCCTTTTCTAGTAAGATTGAGTAAGCTCCTACTGGACTGACCCTCCTGAAGGTAACTGTAAACTCTAGACAAAAAAAAAATCAAAACACACAGGAAAGTGAACCCAACAAAGCAAATTAGTAAGGCGGGCAACACTTAGATAAAAATGTTAGCATGCGGTGAGTTTCCAAATTCTATGTCTTTTAACCAAAAGGTAGGTCATGATTCCCATGATAAGAGACTACATGGGTGCACAGTTTCAACATTTTACTTGAAGTGGTACAATAGTAACTCTAAGAAATCTGTAAAGAGTTAAATAATACTTCTATATCCTAGAGCAGATTATTTTAAAAAATAGTCCAAATAAGCATGAATAAAAGCCACCAAATAAATTAAAATGAAATTCTAATATTTATTCAAATAATACAAAAGAGGTAAGAAAGGAAAAAAGGATAAGGAAAGATAAGAAAAAAAAGGTGACAATAATAAAACATAGTAAATTGAAGCAATAGTCCTACATTCAAGAAGATCAAAAATTGCATTAAATGGAATGGCATAAACACCCCATTTAAATTGCAGAGGTTATCAGAATGATGGAAAAAGAAAACGCTGTGTTGTCTATCAGTGACATCTTTAGCTATTAAGATACAGATAGACTGAAAATAGATATAAAGTTATACCATGCAAACAATAAACAAAATACAATTGAAAAGCCTATAATAATAGCAAATAAAATAGACTGAAAAACAAAGAGTACTAGCAGAGATAAAAGGGCTATTTCATAATGATAAAAGTGTGAACTCATCAGGAAGAAAATTATAAACGTCAATGTGCTTAATAGCAGAATTACATGGGGCAAAAACTGACAGATTTAACGGGAAGTAAATATTTACAGTCATGAATGCAAGATTTTAACTCTCATTTCAGTTATTTACAGAATAATAGACCAAAAGAAAAAAGCCATTCTAACAGGGGTAAAGTGCTATCTCATTGTGGTTTTAATTTGCATTTCCCTGATGATTAGTGATGTTGAGCATTTTTTTCATATGTTTGTTGGCCATTTGTCTATCTTCTTTTGAAAAGCTTCTGTTCATGTCTTTTGCCCACTTTTTAATGGGGTTATTTGTTTTTTTCTTGCTGATTTGAGTTCTTTGTAGATTCTGGATATTAGCCCTTTATCGGATGTATAATTTGTGCATATTTTGATCCATTCTGTAGGATTTCTATTCTGTTGAATATTACCTTTGCTGTGCAGAAGCTTTTTAATTTAATCAAATTCCATTTATTTATTTTTGTTGCTGTAATTGCCTTTGAGATCGTAGTCATAAGTTCTTTGCCTAAGCCAATATCTAGAAGAGCTTTTCCTATATTTTCTTCTAGAACTTTTATGGTTTCATGCCTTACATTTAAGTCTTTTATCCATCTTGAATTAATATTTGTGGGTGGTGAGAGATAGGGGTCCTGTTTCATTCTTCTGCATGTGGCTACCCAATTTTCCCAGCATCATATATCAAATAGGGCTTCTTTTCCCAGTGTATGTTGTTTTCTGCTTTGTCAAAGATCTTTTGGTTGTAGGTAGATGGTTTTATATCTGGGTTCTCTGTTCTGTTCCATAGGTCTATGTCTCTATTTTTGTACCAATGCCATACTGTTTGGGTTACTACAGCCTTGTAGTATAGTCTGAAGTTTGGTAATGTGATGCCTCCAGATTTGTTCCTTTTGCTTAAGATTACTTTGGCTATTTGGGCTCTTTTTTTTTGTTTTGAATGAAGTGTAGAATTATCACCTTACCTTTGTTAGAATAGATTTTATTAAAAAGTCCAAAAACAATAGATGCTGGCATGGATGCAAAGAGAAAGGAACGCTTATACACTGTTGGTAGGACTGCAAATTAGTACAACCTCTATGGAAAACAGTATGGAGATTTCTCAAAGAACTAAAAGTAGACCTATCTTTCAATCCAGTAACCCTACTACTGGGTATCTGCCTAAAGGAAAAGAAGTAATTTTATCAAAAAGACACCTGCATGCAAATGTTTACTGTAGCACAATTCACAACTGCAAAGATGTGGAATCAATCTGGGTGCCCATCAAGTCATGAGTGGATTAACAAAATGTGTGTGTGTATATATATATATGCATACATACATATAGCATGGAGTACTACTCAGCCACAAAAAGAAATGAATTTATGTCTTCTGCAGCAATTTGGGTGGAACTGGAGACCATTATCCTAAGTGAAGTATCTCAAGAATGGAAAAACAAGCACCATGTGTACTCTGTGATAATTTGGAACTAATTGATGGGTACACATGGGCAAAGAAAGAAGTAAAATTATAGAGAATTAAGGAAGGGGAAGGAGGAGGGGTAAAAACCTACCTAACAGGGACAGTGAACACTATTCAGGTTATGGGCACACTTATAGCCCTGACTAAAGCACTATAAAAGCTATCCATGTAACAAAAACATTTGTAGCCCCTTAATATAAAAAATTAAAAAATAATTAATTAAAAAAAGAAGAAAGAAAGTGAAAATGTAAATAATCTGAACAATACAGTGAACTACTTTTAACTAATTAATGTTTACAGAACAGTATACTAACACCAGACAAAGAAAATTTATCATCTTGGGCGTTGCAATATTTAGTTATTGGTTTTCCATATTTTAATAGGTTTCATTTCTCTCCTGAGTTTTCACACATGATCACACATAATGACCCCATCTTCCTTTAAGTCTTTGAACATATTAATGATAGCTGTTTTAAATTTCTTATCTGTTAATTCCAAGATGTCTACTCATCTTTGGGCATATTTACCTTGATTGTTATTTATCCTGGTTATATGTCACACATATTTTTTCATATTTTTAAAATTTTTTTACTGTATGTTGGAAATTATGGCTCTCCATTGTTGAGAATCTTCTTGCTGTCTTCTTTTTTAAAAAAAAATGTTGGATTTTTTCTTGTAGGTAAATTTTGACAGATCAGCTTGATCCTGTGTAAGCTTGATTTTAGGTTTTACTGTGTCGGGGCTAAGTAGCCCTTACATAGAGATAGAGTAGCCCTACTCTTTAAGATCTGGCCTTTTTGTATTCTTAAAGTATAGACTGGGATGGGAAGTGAGATTTATCTACTCTGATTGCCAACATCTCTCAACACTCTTAGTCCCCAGTAGCTGTTTTCTGCCAAGCCTCATTGGTTCTTACTCTACACGTGCGCAGGTAATTACTCGGCCAAAGTCTCCAGGGGAAACTTATTGAAGTTTCTCAAAGTCCTTAGCAATTGTTTCCTTGTCTGTGTTATCCTGCCCATAAATTGCAAATTGCCTCAGCAGCCCCATACATCATTTCTGTTTTTTCTGTTCGTTGAGACCAAAATGAGTGAATGAAAGCTTTATGTTTGGGATTCATTTCTCTGTGCTACTGCATGGAAATTGTCCTTAGGCAGAAGGTCATGGAAAATACAAAGCTCATCTCGTATGTACCCTTTGCTCATGGATCAAAGTCCTATGCTTTCTGTTATCCAATATCTAAAAACAGGTGCTTCATAGTTTGGTTTTGTAGTTATTTAAGGAAAGATGTTAGATCTGGTATCTACTGCTCAGTCACGACTGGGACTAGAATGAGCAATTTGAAAGGGGGTGGAAAAGTTAAAAACAAAATCTCTATTATAAATAAGTATCAAGTTTCCAATAGTTAAGAAAAATATGAAATGTTGGAATAATATATTACAAGTTTGTACAATCTTCTTTTTTCTAATCTTTGTCATGTTTGTGCCTGTGGTCTTTTTATAACCATTTTTCTATAACGTGTAGTAATAGTCTTGAACTAATAATTCAGCTGGTGAGAGCTGACAGATCTGCATATATAAATAATAAATATTTATTAATATTAATAAATTATTGTAAATAAAAATATGAATAAGTAAATATAAATAAATAAGTAAAGAACTCCATGATATGAGGAAAATTTATTTATTTTTCTTTTTTTTTCTGGTGTAATATATCATGAAATTTAATTGAGCAAGAGTGCTTTGTTTTATGGCTAAGGGCAAAGACACTTACCAGAAAAAGCCAGTTCAATCAAAACAACCCATCATCAAAGAAGAACATAAGGGAATGGAGGACAGTGAGGAAAATCCCTTTCTAACCTGACTGTGTTACTGTGGGAAAAGTTCTATTCTCTGAGGATTGTTTCTTGATTTAGCTTCCTGAAATTCACAAAATATCTCAACCTGTTATTCAAGGTCAAAAATAAAGAAAACAAGGAAAAGGAATAACTTAATTTAATGATATTATGGGCCAACTTTATGGCAGCATTTTGACAGAAAGTTTTTAATTTCATTAGAAGACAGAGACCACGGGACCAGATTGTCGTTCCTAACTTGAGTCAGGTTATAGAGAAATCTGATTCATTCTTGAGCATCATTAGGGCCTTGATAAAGGAGGTGTCCAATGACTACTGGCACATATAAAAGAATGAAGAGAGGGTAAAGATAGAATGGGCGATATCGTAGGAAACAACTAATGTTTATAGACTAGGGTCCTCGAGCAAACATTTGATATTAGAAATTTGATGCATGAAATTGGCAAGACTTGGAGCAGGAGTCACACTTTGGTCCATGATATTGCTAAGTCTCAGAATTTAGCTCTGAAAGGGATTTGAAGGTTTGTGCTGTCTAAGCCCCGTGTTTTACCCAGAGCATGTGTTTTATAGAAGAGTGGTGGAAACGTTAACCGTCTCAGTAAATGGCCTTGAATCCCACACTGAAGTCTGTGGGGGACACTTGAAGTTGTCTGAGTAGGGAATTAGCGATGGTTAAAGCCAGGTTCTGGGTAGATTAAGCTAATCACAGATACTTGACTTACTAAGAATTAAGATGTCTTGATTCCTAGGGAAAGAACCTTGAACAAAAAGACTTTTTTTTTCCTTAAACAATGGAGAATATTTGTGTTTGCTAGTGGACCCTGTCCAGATGACCTTTTGTAGATATATTGGTTTTCTAATTTTGATTATTCTTCCATTTTGAAGAAAATATTGTCAATATTTTTCCAAATTACAAATGTGCCTATTTTTTACTCAGAAAATCTACATCTAGTACTTATCCTATTTAAATGATATATAAGCAATGTTATTCCCTGCAGTGTTCTCTGTAACACTAAAACCCTGGAAATAGTCCATTTCTTCATCAGTAGGGTTTGGTTAAACAAATTATGGCTCATCCAAATGTGGTAATAAAAATTTTGTTTAAAAGAAAAGCCAATTCTCCATGTACTGAAGAAAAAAATCTGAAAGATATATAGTTAAATGAAAGAATAAAGTATGGAATGTTGTGTAGCATACTATGTTTTATGAAAAAGGAAAGGAAAGATTTTTATTGGTATGTTTGCATTTATATAAATACATTTCACAAGGGTACAGAGAAAGTAACAGCAGTGACTAAACTATTGGGGAAAAACATAAACTGGGTTGATAAAAAAATACAGAAGCAAGACCTTTAGCTGTATTTTAGTTTTGCTATCACAATGTACTAACTAGGCAAATATTATATATAAAAATGCTACAGAGCAAACTGCCTCAAGCAGGGGCCTTAGCTGGTTGTGAGACTTGGCTCTGATCCAGAGATCAGTACAAGTGCAGAAGGAAGGGGTCCAGGAGTGTGCTCATCCATGCTTAAAGTTGTTAATCCTTTCAAATCCCTCCAGGAGAATCTAATTTCTACTCCTCCCTATCAGGGAAAGCCAATTGTTCTCCTACAACTGAACTCATGCCTCCAGGGAGTATTTGACAGCAGTGAGATGGGATGTGCTTATTTGACCAAGATATCATTATCATGATGAACTCTCTCCCATGTCTAGCCTCCCTGTTTCAAAGGAGCAGACAAACCAAGGCCAGACAGTGCCAGGGCACCTGCATTCAATGGCAAAGAACTTCCCCTTCCTTGTGCTCTCCCAGTAGCAGCAATAAAGGGAAGACATCATCATTTAGAATTTCCACTGATAATTCTCCGCAGACACCACATAATATCTATTTGCCTTCTTTCTCTCTGTTTCCTCACATTGGAGATCTGCATGTGTGTGTGCCATGCAGATTTAAAGTTGAAGGAATTGAGGACCAGCAATGTTAGAATTGCTTGTCTCACCAAATCAGAGATGGTGCTGCTAATCATGGCTGTGAGATCAGAACTATAGTGTCATCTCAGGCTCCTTGGGGAATGTGTCTGTCAGTCACATGTTGTCTAAAAATCCTCTCCCCCCCCCCACACACTTAAACAATGCATCCTATTTTCTGATGTCTGCAGCCAACCCAAGCTGGCTCAGCTTTAGTACAGGCTTTTGTTAGCCTCCCCATTGTTCTTTCTGGAGTTAAAAACACTCTTCTAAAGAAAACTGGAATTACTCCCTCAGTGTGATTATTCCAATCTTCCTAGCTTGCAGGTCCAGTTTCCATTCCTCTGTTGGGCACCTACCACTCTGCCCCTTTAGGCCATAGGATGAGGACCTCATTACTTTAAGAGACCCCAGGAGTTACCTAATCTAAACAACTCATTTGCTCACATTAGAGAACAACTCAGGCAGAGAATGTACAGCCTTAGGCTATGCCAATGGCAAATTAGAGACAGAGCCAAGGCCAAGGTGCACACCTCTCATGCCACCACGTGGTGGAAAGAGCCCAGAAATGAAAATCAAGCGTAACTGGCCTTGAATTCTGCATCTGCAACATACGGACTCTGTGACCTTAGCAAGTCACTTAACCCTTCAGAGTCTGTTTCTTGGACTGTGAAATGGGAATAATAACAAATATCTCCTGGGGCAGTTGACTGAATTTAAGATAATGTTTGTGAGCAGTGGGTACTCTGTGAATGCTGGTTCCCTTCCCCTTTTCCAGATCATTTTTGGATTGAGTCTTTACTCCTCTCATCTGGTCTGACAGCAATGATCCTACTTTTCACCAAATGATACCTACTGTCTTTTTAAAGTTCCTCTGACATTTTTAAAGCAATGCAGCACTGCCTGTGAATGAAGTCCTAAGTATCTCAAAGAGTTAAGACATTATGCCCAACTGAACCCAACTGACCTCCTCAGGCTGCTGCCCCAGTGGGCCAGACAATGGCACCCTGAGGCCAAGGATCTGGGAGGAGGCTCTGCTTAACGTCCTGACGATGGGCTTTAGCCAGCACCAAGTCCAGCCTGGGCCAACAGTCTTCTTCTTCCAAGGAGGCACCCATTACATTCTCAAGATCAGTTTGGCTCCATCAAAGGAATCCAAGAAGATACAGATAGAGGTAGTGATAATGCAGACTATGGTGGTGATTCCTATAGGACTCCAGCCCCATTTCTGCTGGTACCCTTTTCTAGAAAATGGGAAGAGTCATTCTTTACAAAAGTCAAAATGAGCCCCTGACATTCTTTTTAGTTTATTCCAAAGGTTTCTTATCTATATAAGTGTAGGTCAAATGAAAATAGTATTACTTGAAAGTATCCAATATTACATTCCGTCTGTCTTAAATTTCTGGAAATGAGCTATTTATCTGTACTTTCAAGATCATCATACATGGCAGTGATTATGTGTTTTTGTTTATTTGTTTGCTTATTTGTTTGTTTGAGCCTCAGCAGTATATTAGTAGAGCGCTTGACTGCTGTTAAATGGTTTACTTACCATTTCTCCAACCACAGGGATGGAGGAAGCTGTAAAATCCCACTGTCTTTTTCAGAATTTAGACAGAAGTGAAAACAGTTCAGGGAATAGAGAGGCTAGTGTGAGCTTTTCCTGTTGAAAGAAAATGGAAAGGGGACTGCTATCCTCTGCTGTCCAGCTCTGACTACATTTCCTGAGTTGGACATTCAGTTCAGGAAGGGAAAATGCACAGCCGTACGCTTACCACTGACACCCACCATAGGGCAGAAATCCCAAGCAAGGGGCTCGTGCTGCTGCATATTCATGAATGCACATCAGGCCCCAAGGCTACAGCACTTGGCACTGAGATTTCAAATCTGGATATTAACAGGGATTCCTACAAGTTTCTATGAATATTAACCAGGAGGGGGATGTCAAACAGGTGGTGAGTGCATGCAGAAACTTTTCTTCCAGTCTATTGGAAAAATGAATGCTTCTGGTTAAAAGATGCCCCACGCTCCCATTTAACCCCTTTGTGAGCTGGGATAATTCAGGGCTTTGGTAGTGAAACAGAACTGGGGAGCCCTGGCCACGGACGCCCCCAGAGTCAGCAGCAGCCCTGTACTGTAAGCACCATGAGGGCAGGGATCAAGGCTATTACTCCCACATCCCCAGCTGTTAGCACAGTGCCCGTATTGGGTATCTATTGCTGCAAAACAAATTGCTCCAACACTTAGAGGCTTAAAACAACAGAATTGATCACCAAGTTTTGGTAGGTTGGGAATGGCTTAGCTGGGTCCTCTAGCTCTGGTTCTTTCACAAAGTGACAGTCAGTTCAAAGCTTGACTGGGGAGAAAGCAGTGCCTTGTTCACTCACATGGATTCAGATGCTCGGGATTCAGATTCTTAGGAGCTGTTGGCTTTGTGGTCCTCTCCATAGAGTGCTTTACAACATGGCAATGTGCTTCATCAGAGACGGCAAGCAAGACAATGAGGCACAGCATGCCAGCAAAAGGGAGTGCTAGCAAGACAGAAAGCACAGTCACGTGGGTGGTATACAAGTATACGTTTTGTCTACAGTTGTCCAAACTCATCAAACTAAAGACTCAGACTAATTTTTTAAAAGGCTTATATAAGAACTCTCTGTACTACCTTTACACAATTTCTGTAAATCAAAAACTATTCTAAAATAAAAAGTTTATTAAAACAATTATCATTTAAAACAGAAAGTGGGTAAGGACTACAAAACTAAAGGCAAGGATTCTGGAAATGTGGCAGTGACCTTTGTCAATCTTATTGGATCCCTATGTAAAACTAAACAGAAAAAACTAGACAGCAAAACCCCAAAACCCATGAATAACATTTACAACCAAACTAGGTGATAAGGTGATCCACAAACCCCACAATGCAAGTACTAATCACAAACACAAAATATAGGTACTAATCACGACTAGCCCTTGGCATAGGATTTAACAGGCACCATCCCAGTAGAACCCTCAGGTCCACTCTATGAGGTGGTAACTGTTGTTTGTCCTCCTTAAAGAAATCTGGGACTTAGGCTGAGAGACTCCACAGTTCACAGTACTAATCAGAATTCAACCTGATACTTAAACTCAGGGAGTGTGGCTTCAGAGCGTGTAAGTTTAGTCACAGTCTCACCTTTGTGTTCCTAAAATCTCTTGAGTCTCATGATGTAGAAGAATGTGTGCTGGTATATGAAAACAGAAACATATATGGGCTGTTTACAAAGCCTCAGTGCACTCAAATTACTTTGATGTTCAGACCTAAAAGCCAGAGAATTGCTCTCAGAACTGGATGCTTATTTTCTTCTTCCCGTTTCTTTCTTTTTCTATTTTTTTCCCATCAAGAATGACGCCTAGAGCTTTTGTATTTTTTTCTGTTCAGTTAGAATGTTATCTTTTCATGCAGCTTCTGGTGCCCCATATTCTAAATAGCATCCCAGTGGACTTTGTAGTATTTTTATTTCAGCACACATTTGAGAGACTAAGATAACATGGCGGGTGGCTGACTCTTTTTCTTCTTAAAGAATATTATGCTTTTGATGACTTGTAGGATTCTGCAAAATGTAGCAAAATTTGTGCTTGGAAACCCCTTCTTAATGTACCTAGTCTTCTCCTTCATCAGTGGGTTCCCCAGGATACCCAGAAACCTCCTCTCACGTAGGAAAGAGACGTAGTATACTGATGCACACGGAGATGTTGCCAACTTATTGTTTTACCCATTTAATACATACTAAGTGCCAGATGCTACATTAGTATCTTCTCATACTATTTAATTTATTCCTCACTTAGGTCTTAAATAGTAGAAATTTTCACTCAATTTTAATAATTAAAAAAAATTGTGGGTCAGAGAAATTTAGTACTTTGCCCCGTGGGATTCAAAATCAGACCTGTTTAGTTCAAAACGCTTCGGATAACCACTGTATTTTACTTGGTGGAGGACATGTGTGATCATTGCTGGAGGCACCACCCACTTTGCCTGCACCCAAGACTGGTCCTGGTGGACAGTTAGCGGGGGTCTCCCTTCACCACCCATCTATTGAGTATTTATGAGCATTGAATGTGTGCCAAGAATGATAGCGACTCCTAAAAATCCACTCTTACTGAGGGAAGAGGTTTCTATCAGAGACTCAGAGAACTCCTTAGGCCCATTTCTTTGGGCAGAATTAACCACCTCCTTTCTACCAGACTCAGTGGGAATCCTTAGAGGGAGAACCAAGATGCCCTAACATGAGGAAAAAGAGAAGACAATTTTGCTGAGAACTTAGCATGCTTCAGGTGATTTGCTAGTCTTTTTCAGATTTACCTCACAGGAATCTTATTCCTATTTTCCTTTCCTGTGCTTAAACACTTTTTAGAGGTTGGGGTAGAAGGAGCACTTGGATACAATAAATAAAACTAATATAACTCGGTTTAGTGGAATATTTAAAATTCTTGTCTTTTCATGACTGTCAATACCAAATTGAAGCTTTTTCTGAACTTGATAACTTTGAAACTTTTTAACAGATTTGGAATCTGCAAACTCTAGAAATAAAGGTATTTTCTCTGATTTGTCTTTTGTATGATACTTTTAAACCGATTTTCAGTGTTTACTTAAGGCATTCTTTTTATCTTGTCATGTTACCTTGCTTTGAAGATAAGAATCATATGATTCTGAGTTCTTTTATTTCCATCTCTCCTGAAAAGTGTTTAATATAAAAAGAACACAGGACACCTAAGCAGTTGTCACTGTGTCCTGGGGTTTGAGTTATTCAGCAATTTTATAAGGTAGAAACCTCAAGGTAGATCAGGAACTGCAAATAACATCTCCACCTTATTTCTAATTTGGATTGAATTAATTATAATAGGTTCTGCGTCCCTATGGAAAACATCATTTGGGGAGCTCTGTGTCACTTCTTAGAACTGTTACAACTCAGGGCCTCAGATGGCTACCATCTATAGCATTGAGTCAGACTGAATGAATTCCTCTCAGACAGATTTAAGGTCCATCAAGTCCTGGGGAAAGATTATCTGAACAGTCTTAGGATTAACTGATTTTTTTGCCTTCAAAGGAAACAAGTGAACGTATCAACAGAAGGACTTCAGCCGGTTATAACCCATAAATCTGTCAGCAAAATTTATCTTCCATGTTCATAAAATTAGACAAGCCTATTTTTCCCCATTTAATGTCATTTTCAATTATGCACTCTGCATTATACATAGATCATCTGTTTCTTGGCTGGTGGCCTATCTTTTTGGAATCTGGGGTGTGTTTTCTTCTCTTGTCAATATGCTTCTGATTTTGTGCTTAGGATGACATTTGGTCAGTCATCAGGTTAAAAAAATTAATCTTAAATAGATAAGTGCTAAACCACTTTCCATTATAAGCAATGAGAAATAATTTGGTTCTTTTGACAACTCATTGAGCTGCATTGATTTTCCTGAGTAGCTGAAACCTGTTATGACTCTTTCTTTAAATTTTCATCCCAACTACTCTACCAATTATGTGAACTTCTCTGGGAGACAAGCTTAGTTTCAACTTCCTTAAATGAATTTATGTTGCTTGCCTGATATACGTTACCCACAATGACATGATTATAATTATCACTTACCTCTTATCTCATATTCAGGCTCACCACGCACCATTGTTGATGTTGTCTTATGCACAGGAGCACAGAGATGAGGGAGTAAATTGGGACTGAAATCCAGTCTACACGCCATTTTACAAATAGTCCAGTAAGAGAAAGGGCTACATTTTTTCAAATTAATGGCAGTAATTATATTAGAAGCTATGTCAACACTATTATATTTAGTCTGCCCCCAATCTGTTCAAATTGGTTCTTACTATCCCCATTTTACAGATGCAGAAACTGAGGCTCAGAGGAGTGAACTGGCTCTCCTGGATAACTCAGTCAGTAAGAGGAGTCAGATTTAGACCTGGGTCTGGCAGGCCCACACAGCCCCTGCTTATTTCCCCTGAGCCGTAAGACCTCTACTGTCCCAGAGATACACCTTCCTAGGAAGAGGCGCTGTGTCTTCCCTGAGCTGGACTAGATTCATGACTTCTTCATGACTCTCCCAGGTGCTACAAATACTCTTGCTTATAGCTGCTTTGGATCATTCTCATCGCATCGGCCAGTGTGAAAGTGAAAATTTAGAAAAACCAAGTGTGTGTTTAGGTGACTCCTCCAGCTCTTTGCTCTCTAGGGTTTCTCTTCTAATTAGGACTACTTTTAGGGCAAGAAAGACAAGCTGAAATAAAAGAGGTAGTGGGAGGGGTCGTTGTATGGCTATAGAGAGTTGTCAGGACACTCTGAGAACAGCTAAACACAAGGCTTCATGAAGAAGAAGCAGCAAATCTCTGGAAGGGCAGTTCTGCTAGTGGTACTGTCTTCATTACACCTTTTTCTGTCTTCTCTGGACAGACCCTCTACACATATACTCCTTTCTGCTCTATATTTCCTCATCTGCCTTTTTCTAGATTCTACTCCTTTATAACTGTGCATCCAGGCTGGAAACGGCAGCCTCAACCTCAAGATTACAGGACTTTGAAACCCCAACGTATGACATTGCCTTCTGTGTCTTCTGCTTCAAAAATCTCTTTGCTGGTGCACATTATTTCTAAGCCAGTTTATGGATAATCCATCCTTGGTGAGGTGTCCATCCCTTATCCAATTATGGTGGTAGGAGTGAGCCAACTGTCTTATATGTTAAAATAATCACTCTGTAGGAGCTATGGGTGGGAGGAGCCCCCCATCAGGTGCTTGAATAGAAGGTACCAAGTTCTTCATAAATGTGTTGCAGCCACTCTGGTGCCGAATTGCTCTTGTCCTCAGATAATCAACTACTTAGCAAGGAGCACTGATAGACTCAAAGCACAGCCAGGGCCTAATAGCCATAGTCCTTTTCCAAGGAAAAGGATGTTATGATAAGAAATAAATGAGCCCAACAGTAAGAGAAAGGGAATGGAGTAGTTGTTAGAATTCTAATATAAATAAGTTAATACTTGGCTCTTTATACTTTTTGGTGTCTATTCTACAGCCATCACTGGAGCCTTGCTTAGAAAAACTAGATTAAAAGTCACCTCAGTTACATGCGTATCAGCTATGGATTAGCTCCAAAGTTTAATTCCCACCGTTTGCTTCAAACCCCTCCCTTCATCTGTTCCCCTTGGTTTCATATACCTAGACTTCAAGAGGAGGAGTCCTATTTACTAACTTTTTGGGTTGACAAGTTTCAAGTCATCTTCTTGGGTCTGGCATGATGCTGCTTCCGATACACACCCTGTGCCTCACCTAGGTGTACCCTGAGATGCTGCTTCCAATACACACCCTGTGCCTCACCTAGGTGTACCCTGTCTTACCATTTTCCCTTGTTAATAACTATGATGAAAAACATGTATTGATTACTGGTTATATCTCAGCCACCATCTTATGCTTTTTTATTGTGTTATCTAATTTAATTATTATAAAACCATATATAGTAGCTAATATAATTATCTTCTTTCTATAGAATATGAGATAAAATTTCAGAGAGATTGAATATTTTACTCAGGGTAACACTTTAGCCAACATGGAATATAAATGTAAGTGTGATGGATTTAGGCACCTATACTCTTATAAAAACACCTGGGTCAATGAAAAAAAAAACATGAAAAATTGACAGCTACCATTGATTGACCTTCCCGTGTATATATGATGATCCTGTGTCTAAGATGTCACTTCATTCAGCACATAAGCTTTCCATGGGTGGAAACCATAAAATATATCTCTGGTATTCTCATAATATGTGCCTAGTTGCAAGCACCAATTAAGTTCTCAAATTCTTAAGTCTGTCTGTATCTATATTGTATTTCAGCTACCATCACTGACCAGGTCAAGCTGCAATAACATCAGTTTCTTCTGCTGAATTCTATATAAGTTTTCTGAGAGTTGTTGTTCTGAGCTATAGACCCCAAAGATTACTACCTGGCAATGATGTGTCACCATCATCATCCTAACAAGCTCTTTCTGAAGCAATTAGAACAAACAGAAGCAGGACATGTGATTATATGGCCCATTGGTCTGTTCTTGTGAGTAATTTGCTTAATGTGATTTAAAAATTGTCCCTGAAAACACACTGCTGCACTCTAGTCCCCATCCACTCATAAATGGAGAACTATATGGTGAGAAACTGATAGCACGTCCCATGCACAAAGCCTGTCCTATGAAACTGCCTTGGTTGCAGGAAGGTTTTAAAAACATTTTTGTCATTATTGGTTGGTAGAGACCATAAAGTACCTTTCTTCATCTTTACTCAACTTTCTCCCCTTCCCAACAAGATGACCTGGAAAATGTTCAGGACACTGTTTCCCAGTCATTAAAATAGGTGAAAGGGAGATATAAAAGGGCCATGGCCCATGTTTCACATAAGCACACTTGGTCTGTCCCTACTTCCTATTTAGTCATTACCTGTGTCTTGGAGGAGGCCTTTAGGATTACATCACTGTCCTCTCTTCCCCCCCCAAAAAACCCACACATATACTTTGTGCATCTGCACAGGCTCGCTGTTTCTCTCTCTCTGTCTCACATGCACCTCCCCCCACACACACACACGCGTGCTCCTTTTATTCTAATTCACAAGATGTGTGTATAAGCAGAAGATGGCCTACACAGAAAGGATCAACCTTCCCTGCTCTCAGACACCTTACATGTCTTGCCTTCTGAGGTCTTTATTCTCTGTTTGCTCCAATTCCCTGAGTTACAGCAGAAAGGCCATTAGGAGCAAAACAAACAAACTCTGGATCTGTCCCTGCTAATTGCCAGCTCTGTGGCCTTGGGCAAATCATTGACTTTCTTAGAACCTATTTCTCCATCTGCAGGATGAGAATGATAATAACTGTCAAAGAAAAATTGCACTGGACAAAATTAAACAGGCAAGGGAGACTTTATCCAAGACTATTACAATAGGGGAGAGGGATTGGACTCAACTCTGATGAAACAAACGGCAGGAGGATTTTAAGTGTCGGGGTGAGCCAGTGGAAGAACACTGGAGGATGTGCATAGAATTTTGTCTCCAATTTCCATCATGTGCCAGTGTAAATAGGGGAGGACACTGACAAAATGAGATGAGTGACCAAGCATCTCGCTCCGTGGTTTGACTCAGTCAACGGAATCAGCATTGACATCAAGCACTAGCAAATGAAGAGGCACTGCCTGTGAAACCTCTGCAAAGGAGGAAATAAGCAGCTTCCACAGTCTTCCATTTTTTCAGGGGACACGCCTGCCCTCACTCTCTGTAGACTTAATGAGTATGGCTGGGCGTGAAAAGGGAGAGGCAGAATTTACCTACCTGCTGCTTGAAGCTTACTTGAATGACCACATGGCAAACTTGGGGAGAGGCAAATGTTATTGCTTCAGTGGGCGTTTAATCAAGAAATTTTGCTTATACATGGGCCTGGGGAATGGAAGTTTCTGGCTGCAAACACTGGGAGTCAAGAACATCTTAAGATTTCTCTAGTATGGACAGTGAAGTCCTCCACTACTTCACTCTGTAGTCTTATCTCTCCCTGTGGTCCCTTGCTCTGGCCACACCATGTTCACCTTTGACCGGGTGCTGACTTTCCTTATTTACCAACTCCTTTTCCTATCTGACTCTTCCCACCCTTGGAGATACCACTTCTACTCTGATGCAGTTTTTAATCACCCCCATGCATTAAAGATCAATTTGTCTTTTTTTAAACCCAGAGTATTTTTGTAGTTAAATCTCGTGGTAATTAAATGTGCAGATTCTGGAGCAAGCTAGCCTGGGACAGAAAACTGGCTATGCCATTTACCAGTAGAGAGGCTTTGGGAAAGTTTCATCAACTCTCTGTGGTTCAGTTTCCTCATATATGAAGTAGGGATAATAATAGTATAATAATAGAATCATTGTGAGGATTGATGAGTTTGTATTGTTTTCAGTACAGTGCCTGGCAAAAAATTGATTTAACTTTTATGTTGGTATTCATTTTAGTAAATGAACTGTAATTTATTTGAGGGCAGGAATTGTAATTTATATGTCTTTGCATCTTCAGAAACCCTTGCAGTTGGTAGACACTAAATAAATAAGAATTGGTTTAATTACATATGGTTCCTCAGTGATTGTGATGAGTGGGGAGTTAGCTTTCCTTTCTTCTTTCCTTCCTTAACCCAGGGGTCCCCAACCTACGGTGACTTGTATAATTATTTCATTATATATACAATGTAATAATAATAGAAATAAAGGGCATAATAAATGTAATGTGCTTGAATCATCCTGAAACCATCCCCCCCATCCTCCATCTGTGCAAAAATTGTCTTCCATGAAAACTGTCCCTGGTGCCAAAAAGGTTGGGGACTGCTGCCTTAACCAATCAATATTTTTGAACCATACTGTATTTTAAGATCTAGGAATATACAGAGGGTCATGGTCCTGCCTTTAGAAACCCACATAAATAGATCCATAAATTGATGATTGGAATGTGGGGAAAACAATATTGTGACATGGCTACACACAGTAACCATGAAAACATAGAGGGGGACAGGTGACCCAAATGGATCCCATGGCAGTTTTACACATAACCAGAGCTCACAACTGCCATGGCATTTCTGACAAAGGTGTTATCCATCCAGTGTCAAAGGATAGCTAAGTGGTGAAACAGGAAAACTCGAGAGATGGCCCAAGCTTTGGGGGAACAATCATTTCTGGAGAAGACAGAGTCAGAATTGATAGTGTTTCTTGAGAGCAAGAGGGGTTCAAGTTTACGCAATTTACTGTTAGTATTTTTTTCTTTGTAAATGCTCATTAAAAAGGCAAGGGGGGAAGAAATCCTTATTTACATAGTTCAGATTTCTGCGTAACTCCAGTGCTGCACAAAAGTTTGGGGGTATATTCAGAACTACTTTAGCTGAGTCAAGTAGTTTTCTTTGGTGCCAGTTCAGGCAAGAACCAGGCAGCAAGCCACTCATGACTTAATTACTAAGCCATATTAAACCATATCAATTTAATTGCAATTAGTGCTATAATAATTTATTTAGAAAATGCAGGTATATGCATTTGCATTTGACATCCATTTACTTTCAGCCTGGTACTGTGTGTGGCCCATTAAATTATAAAGTGCAAGGTCATTAACCTGCAATTCCACTTGTGATCACATTATTAAATTGCATCCTGTCCCTTCTCTGGTTGAGACAAAATTGTTGTATCATTTATCTGTAACTATTTAATTTCCCTCTGATCTTCCAAAAGCTTTTATTATTGCTAATTAAACAGGTGTGACCTGTGCTGAAATCACTTGGCACTCCTTGAACATCTGGCCAGGATCCCAAATTGGGTCAGGTCTCTTTAGTGCTCTCATTTTCCTCTTACTTGCCTTTGCTCATTAGTGATTTTGGCAAAATACAGGTTTTCATGTTCAGGATCATTAGGGTTTTGGGGACTTTAAAGGGAGCACTTGGCATGTGACGAAGTGCACCATGGATAGACTATGGAAGCAAAGACTTCCTCTGCTTCTGAAGCCAAGATGGCACTTAGTGGTGAGTGGTCAAGGTTCTTTAGCTCAGTGTTATGGATAATGAGTCTGGGATTTGTAGTGTAGAACTTCCCAGGAAGATTCTTTCTCACAGATAAAAACCTACTTTTGATGAACACAAGCACAAGCATTCCTGGTCTAGACCAGCCATCCTACATGCCTCACATGACTTAGAGACTGGATGGCTCAACCTGACTTTTCCTCATAGGTGAACAATGAAAGAAATAGATGGGACAACCATTTGTGATCCTCCTATTGATATAGTAGTTAATCCCAGATGTGGAAGCTCCCAGCTCAAGTTAAAATTGATTTCAGTAAATTGATCAAGTAAATTTCTCCATGATGCTGTAAGAGAGGTATTACTATAAATCCAATTTTACAGGAAACTGGGGCCCAGGGAGAGAAATTTACTTGCATACGTTTGCACAATTACTAGGTAGCTGAGCTAGGACTTGGTCATGCCTGCAGGACTCCAGAGGGCTTTGTAACAAACCACAACTCCAGTTACCCTTTAGTACCGCGATGTTCAGAGCTAACTCTGTTTCCCTGAGTCCAGGTATTCTGTCTGAGGATAAAGCATACTTGGCTTTTACCTTCCTCCTCATTTTTATGAGTCTCTACTGACCACATTATTTGTTACTGAAGTTTTTCACACTGAAGGAAAGGAGGAGCAGACATAGAGTAAAGCAAATATAGACAAATTTCAAATATTGGTAACTTTTGATCCATGAAGCATCATGCACATATTTAAGACCCAAATATGAATGAGTGGATGAAGAAAGAGAAAGAGAAAGAAAGAAAGGTTTTTAACTGACCTCTTTTTCAAATGAATACAGTATATTTTTTTACCAGAGCCATATATAGTCAACCCCAGAGTAGTGTTGTTTACTGAGGTAATAGCGCGGTAGGATGGTAGCATTGAAGAGCCCTTTGCATGAGGTTGGCTGCCAAGAGTGTGAAGAGGGAAGCAGGTGGCAAAGTGAACAGTGGTCTCCAGAAGTCCCTTCTGCAAGGGAAATGCCCCATGTGTGGAATGTCATGGCCTATGCTGGGAATTCATTATCGAGCACCAATGATATCCACAGACTGTATCAGGTCCCAGGCATACAGTGGTGTGTATGGTATACATAATCCATATTCTCTTATGTCTTACGATGTGGTAGTGTCTTGATCTGTACAGATGTTTGAATAAAGCTAATGAATAAATTGTGAATTGAGAAAATCACTTGCGATTCTCTACTACTCAACACTTCTCTCCACTGTCCCTGTGATTGGCAGAACACATCAAGTCAAGGTGTTGAGCGATGCTTCAGCTATATCCAGAGAGTTACTGCATTTATATTTAGAAACTCATTTTCCCTCAGCGACCTTTTTAGTTCATGAGTTGTATGTTAAAGTGCAGTTTCCATTAGTCCATATTCAGAGATGCTGACTACATACTTTGGCCTAAGTAACAGTAACGTTTAAAATAGCCTCAGGACCTGAAGTGACTGCCAGGCTGCAAGAATTTGTGCTTGGGAGAAACAAGTGTAATTCAAGTTGGCTACACTTGATACAGATACTCTTTTTCTGGGTCCATCAGGGAATTTTGCTGACTTCCTCTTAGTAAGTGAGTAAATAATTGGCTTCAGTGAATATATGCTATCAGGTTATATTTAGAGGGCTGAGTCAGCTCAATATTTCATCAGATTATGAATTCCTACTGTAGAATGAGATCATCGTCGTGACTTTATGCTCTGTGCTTCCATTAGGCTTCATACATGTTAGGGCATGTCTGACTGGCGGGGCAGCTTGCCATTGAGTTATCTTTATATGGGACCAAATTGCATCCTGGCAGAGACTTTATCCTCAGAGAGATGGAGAGTTTCTTAAAAAGCTTTATGATCATGGGAGGGAGGGTCAATTTTGAATATAGCATGAAGGTTTAGAGCATGTCTCCATTAGGTTCCCAACATTTTTTATCCTCCGGTCATCTGTCTAGGTTTTAAGAGCTTGGACAATATAGAACATGTACTACCCGTATTTAACTCCCTTGTATCGACCATAGTACCTGATCTTTAGCAGGCACTCAATAACTACTTCCGAACAGATAAAAAATCCAGAGTTAGGGTTATGCTTAGGGAAAGAATTGGAATTAAAGTTACTTCTTTTTATGTGCCAGGCACTGTGCTAAGCAGTTTGTAGACATATCCTTCATTACCTACAATAACCCTTTGAAATAGGTGATGATGTTATTATCCTTGTTTTTCAGATGAAGAAATTGAGGCTCCAAAAAACAAGTTAATTGGCTAAGGTCACATGGTTCTCAATCTCATGGTGCCTTCTAAATATTCTTGTGCCAACATCAAGTTGAATTTCAGTCTAAGTAGTAAGGGCACAGTATAAAAACTGAGACAATTTGCCAGCATCAACAATAATAAACATGTTGATATAAAATAATTAGCAGAAATTTTATGGATATGAAAAACCCCACATGCTGGAAATATGTATGTTTAGGATCTCTTAGAATCTGAGGGTGAGCATATAGCATAAAGATCATCTAATCAATTGCTATCTTTATTCTATTAAATTCTAGGGTATATTTAAGAATGTTGGTATTACTAATGAAAACATATATCTGTCTGAGCAATGAAAGGTAGAATAAATCCCCCATGACATTATTTCAGCATCTGAATTCAGGTGTGACTGAAGATCTACCTCCAGATTCCTTTGACTTCCTAGTTTTGTTGAGCATTAAATACATTCCCTATAGTTTGTTTTTTAAACTATTTTGGGTTGGATATTTCTGATTTGAAACAGAATGAGTTCTGGTAAATACAGCATATAATATTTCTACCGGTTCAAGACCCATGATTTTCCCAAGACCATCCAATGGAATGGTGTTATGGCTAGATTGGAAATGCATACTCCTTTACATCCCAGTTTGGAATTAACATGAGCCTTTCTGAGTTTAACTTCTCTAGACTGAAATTGGACTCCGGGCTACTTAAATTTTTACTTGTGTTTAGATCATGATCTTGAGAAATTTTCCCTATGTGATGACTACATTCAGCCCATTACTTTTGGGAGACCTAAGGCAAGTGTGAATTTTCATGGCTGAATTTTTCTGCACCAGCAATTATATAAGGACTTAGACTCTGTCCCATGAGTCATTTGGACAACTTCTTCACTAAAAATCCTGAGGGTTCAGCTTCCACTGGCCTTTCTTATAGAACACATTAAGAAAAACACATTTATTTGAGAGTTTTCTGACATTTGGTACATTCTCATTTACTTGTCCTCCAGGTACTTCCTGTAGTTTTTGGCCAAAGTCTGTCTACCTTAATGAACTGCATATAGATTCTTAATGTGGAATATAATAAAACTGGTTTTGAATAAGAATATAAAGCTACCTGAAAATAATAAAGGTTAAAACAACATTTTAAACACCCTTTTATTAGGCTTTGGAATATTGCTGAGTTCAATTTTTTTTCTTTATCTCTCTTCAGCAGATTTGATATGTTTTCATGATTAATTATATTAGCTATGTTTCATGATTCAGTAGAATTGTAATAACATTTTAGATGCACAATCATTTATCACCCAAGCAGAGAGTCACCTCTTTCTAGTTTGCACTTTAGCAATTTAATATAAAATCTAACCTTATGATCTTTCAAGTTCAAATATCTCAGGATAACAAGTTGAACTTGGGATAAGAAATTGAACTCAAAACTTCTAAGCCCTAAGTATGGGGATCATATTATCCACACTAAAAATTAGAATACTCCATGTGATAAATGATTATTGTTTGCTGATTAGTAGATATATTTACATAAAAAGTTGTATTAACTTAATTGAAATTAATACATTTAATGTAAAATGAGGGCTGTACCATAAATTTGATTATTCATTTAATTTGACTTAGATATTTGCACTTTCTTTCTGGTCTTTTTTTCCCCTACCTATTTGAAGTAAATATATTCAGCAAATGCTGTAGTTAAACACACTAGCTTAACACAAATGAGACAACGAAAGATAACTGAAGATAATTATGGAACATTAAACATGTTTTCAAATATGTTGTCCCAACACCAATTGCGTTGAGTCTTGACCTGAGTGTCAGTTGCAGGATTGTTAACCTGAGGTTAAGGTGGGCTTTCAGTGACATTATATGCATATGTCTACAATTATATGCACATACATTTTCTTCTGGTAGGTGTTCAAACCTTTTATATAATTCTTAACAGAGTCCATGGTCAATACCATTTAATTTTTACTGACATAATAGTTTCTCTATTGGCAAAACCTAAAACAATAGATTTTATTTTCACTAAGTTCCATTCTACCTCTCAAATTCTAATTATTTATCTTGTGTGTACAAAAATAATCAACCTACAACCTACCTACCTTTCTTCCTCCCTTCCTCCCTTCTTTCCTCCCTCCTTTGCTCCCTCCCTTCCTTCCTTAGAAAATGTAATGAAACTCCCTAATTTTATAGATGAAAATAAATCTCACTGAGGGTTAGCAACTCTCCAAAAATTATGTGGATTGTTCCTCCTGTGTTTGGAAGCTAGATGTTATAGTGTTTTGAAATCAGGTTTTACATATATATATTTAAATAAAAATAAATAAATGCTGGAATGGAGTAGTGAGAGTGAAAACCCACAGACAAAAGGAGAAGGGTTATGGCTACAGAATTGAGATGGGCAATGAATTCATTAAGCCAGAGAGGGAAGTCTAACTTTTAAACAAAGTGGAAACTAACACGCAATTATGGGGATCCAGGAAGTGGAGACAGAAATTGTAGACTCATAGAAACGACCAGAGAGTAGTGGGTCAAGGCAGAAAACAATTCAGAGCAATTCCTTAGAAAAGCTATTATGTTGTGATGTT
The DNA here is from genome assembly GCA_023783475.1 of Daubentonia madagascariensis. Taxonomy (NCBI): domain Eukaryota; kingdom Metazoa; phylum Chordata; class Mammalia; order Primates; family Daubentoniidae; genus Daubentonia; species Daubentonia madagascariensis. The sequence continues at coordinate 16,297,953 of JAKFHU010002573.1, read as the reverse complement.
CCAGGGCGCTCATACAAATAAGCTGTGTTAAGTTGCATGGAAGAGGCAGCTACATATGAAGGGTATAGCAGCAAGCTCAAATCAACTACTCCGTTGTTCCCCTTCCATCCTCTTCTTACACTTAGACTTCTGTCACTGCAAAAACATTCAAAAACTGCTTAATAACTTGAAGCTTCTGGAATGAACTAAATGACCATAAACGTGGGTGATTTGGGACTTTGGCAATGTGGTCAGAGGACTGTCACACTAAATAGAGAAGATGCGATTGCAAATTCAAGTCAGGAGCACCATGTTGTTCATTGAGCATCAGGTCAAAAGCTATCCCCTCCTTTCTATGCAGTGGAAAGGGGACACATATCTGAGTGGCATAGTCTCTGCTTCCCTGTGAGGCGTTTCCATCATCGAAGGGATTTCATGTAATATTCAAAAGATGCTCACTGCCTGAGCACCTGATATACTGAGAGGTAAGGCCTCTGAATGCTTTCTTGGGCACACTTCCACCACAAAAGTTTAGATAGATTGTCTAAGGTCATTAGGTAAACAAAAAGAATGACATGGGGGAAAGGGTATACTATTTTGGAGGCCAAATGACACAAATTAAGTCAATTCAGTAATTTCATTACTAAGCCATTTCCCCATGTGAAAAACATGCAGATATGTACTCACTGAGTTGGGTTCAAAATTTAATTAAATGATGCATGTGGTAGAACTTTGTAAAGCTCTTTATAAGCATTAGCTTATTTATTTAAAGGATAACATATGTGTCCCTGGGAATTGCAAGGCCCAGAGACCATTTGGAGGTTAAGGTTGCATATAGTAGACAGATCAGTGCTCAAATGCAGCACAGTGGGAACCTCTCCGTCTACTATTTTGTCCATTGGCTGGAGGCAGCCAAGCATCCTGAGCCAGCTCCCAGTGTGAGGCCCATCAGAATTCCTGCCACGGCTGACCCTTTGTATTACTGAAGTAATAACATTTCATTGGAAAATCTCCCATTTTTTAAAATGGAAAATTCAGAATCAATAAAGATCCAATCACAGAATTGATAAAGATCTTTTCCAAAATCTTATGTCCTTTTTCCCACACCGTTCTTTTTGTTTACTTAATGACCTTAGATAATCTATCTAAACCTTGAAATGTACCCAAGAAAGCATTCAGACACCTTACTTCTCAGTATATCAGGTGACCAAGCAGCAAGCATCTTTCGAATCTTACCTGAGATCCCTTTGATGGAAACACCTCACAAGGAAGCAGAGACTAGACCACTCAGATACACTGGGGAAATGTAGAAGATGGGTACGTTGGGGAGGTTTTCCAAAGAAATGTTCTTACTGTAGTTTGGGCAGGAGGCATTGCGAGCAGGAGAAAGGTGAGGCTAAGTCTGGGACGGGAACAGCTTCTGAGCCTGGTGATGGAGAAAACTTTGTCCTCCAACTTTTCTGCTTTGATTGGAGGAGAAAATTTAGTTTCTCTGAGCACAAAAAGAAAAGAAATATCTAGTATGAGAAATTTCAGAATAAAATGGGGTCTTTGTGTTTACATCTTTGTTTACAGCATGATGTGGTGGGAAGAGATCTAGATTTGGAGGGAAGAAGGCTGGTTTCTGGGTGGTCCCTCCACTCACTCACCTTGGGATCATCAGGAGTGCATCTGACCTCGTTTTCCCATCTGTAAAAATGAGATATAAAAACCTGTCCTATTTTCCTCATGAGCTGTTGTGAAATTTATTTGAAAATCTCTTAAAAGCACACAATATTATAGACAGGTATGTCCTCCCCCTCCCGCCCCTACCCCCGCATGTTGTTTATATTGTTGGGGAAATCCAATTTTCTTCATTTATAAAGCACTAGATTATACCGACTTATGATCCAAAACTCAGCTCTGCCGTAGACTACTACAGCTCTGGTAGTTCCTAAAGTTGTACCTTGGGGGAGATGTGTAGGAGTTGAGAGAGTTGTACTTTAGAAGTAGGCAGACTTGGTTTAAATTTCTGCTCAGTCATTTACTTGCTAAGTGATCTTGAGAGATTTCCTTAAACTGCCTGGGATTCAGTTATCTCAGCTGTAAAGTGGTCATGAGGATCCCTTTATCACAGAATCAATGCAAGGTAGAGGATGTGTCACAGACGGCTATATAATATCTGGTTAACAGTAGATTCTCACTGATTGTTAACTCTATTCCATGCATCCCATACAATATTAACATGAAACACATTAGTGCTGTAAATATGCGATGCTCTTTATCAGACGTTTGGCTTCTTCTGCTGTTCTTTGGATTTTTCACCTGAGCAAAGACTATAAAAGTAATTTCACATGGACATTTTAAGGAAACATAAATAAGTAAAAGCACATTAAAGGAGACATTAATGGGTTCAAGTGAGAAAAGAGTAATATCCTTTTGAAGATTCACTTTTCCTTGAATTTAGGAAATTTTTAAAATAAAATGAATGTAGTAACAAGTACATCTATAATAGATGTAAAAGAAAGAAAAAAATACATAATTCAGACATATTTTTTCTTTTGTGTAATGTTACCTTTGACAGCCCATGTTCTTAGGTTGGGCCTCCATTTCATCCCTTATAAAGTAGTGCAGTTCGACACAGGCTCTTGCCAGCACTAACATTTTCTAGGTCAATATTACTTTGGCTATATTTCTGAATCTTTGGCTTGGATGAATTCATCCCTAAAAGAGGAAGCTGGGGGTTGATCACTAGGAGCAGGCAGAAGGCAAAGTCCAAGTGGCAACATGAATGAGTGACCATGTTTCCAGCTTCAATTCTGTCTCTCTGAAATGCATGCCTACTAATGGCCACCTCTTCAGGACTCTGCTTAATGAACATTTGCAGCAGCACATTACACCGCAGGTTGACCAATGATGCCCCCACAAGCCCGTGTCCCTTCAGGGAGGGGCTTGTTTTATGGTTTTCTCTCAGTTGGAGTTAAAACAGTTGAAACTCATTATGATCCTAGTGCTGGTCGAGAATGAAAAAGACACTCTGCATCACCAAGAGCATTAGGGTCAATTTAACCTGATGCATAATTAATTATCTTTGGCACAGCTTTAAAATGGCTGAAGCTAATAAAGGTTTTTTATTTAGAAAGGTGTTTTCATTCTGCTGTGGCAGCTCATGTGGAGGTAGAATGTGGTCACTTTTCAAACGGATATAACCACTAGGCTGTGGGAGACCCATCCACTGCTCAAGGAAAAAAATGCCAGGGTTTTGAGGGTTTTCTTGAAAGCAGAATGATTTGAGTTACAACATAAAGATTTTCTTTTTGTCCCTTCTTTTTTATCTGGTTCAGTGGTTCTTCCACTTCAGCGTGCATAGGTATTACGGTGAAGGGCTGTATACTTCCAACTGCATGTATTATACATTAGGGATGATCCAAGAGACTTTTCAGGATGATTTTGACAACATGCAATTTTTATGTTACATGCTGAATATAGAATCTAACCTCAGTAAAATAAACAATTCCATTTCATCATTTTTCATCCTAAAATGATTGATGATTCTTAAAATCATTGATAATAATAAGTTAGCTAAACTTGGATATGGGCTCTCTCATATACTTTGGCTGAATTTCAGCTAACAAAACACTTTTGTAATGCAATTTGTCAATATGTATCAACTTTAAAGTTTTGCACATTTTTGACTTTGTAATTCTATTTCTAGCAATTTGTTTTTGCAATTGGACATGTGCACAAAGCCATATAAATATGTTTATTGTAGTTTTGATTCTGTTAGCTAAACTAAGTCATTAATGGACATTCTTTTTAAAATCCTTTGATATCATGTCATACTTTCAACAAAATTGTATTTGACTCATGAGGCTCTGAATGATGTGGCTTTTGGCTACATCTACAGATTTTTTTTTTTTTTTTTTTTTTTTCATCCTTTAATCTTGTCAACAGCAATCATTGTTTGGGGTAGATTATAATACATCTAGGCAAATAACAAGTTTGTAGCCAATTACAAGTTTGAAGCAAATGTATCTATAAAGACAAAAAGATCTCCGACAATATCATCTTATATAGAGGTATCCAGGGGTGTGTGTGTGTATACATACATGTGTGCAGCCTTTACTCATCCAGAATTCTGGGTCATAGTTGTGAACCTGCTCCTTCAACTGGGCTGAGTGGAAATCCTGAATAAACTATGGAGACTACCACTCTCCCAGCTTAATCTCTTCTACCTCTTTTCACAGAAATTTATATGTGTGTATATATATAAATATGATACATATTTATATGTATACCTCCAGTTTACTTCTCATTTTCTTCTTGCAGAATGTCCTTGTAAGCCTGTCTTAAGCTTTGTTATTTATTTTTGTAGTAAGTTATTATAAAAAGTAAATTTTTTACAAGGCCCATACATACTTTACATGTATTTCCACATATGCATTCCTCTCAATAGACCCACTAGGTAAATAGTTATTAATAATATCCCTATTATGATGAGGACCAGAGAGGTTAAATACCTTATCCATGGTGACACAGCTAGTAAGTGACAAAGTCAGCATTTAAACACAAGTCTGTTTGACTGCAGTGCTTATAACCACTAAACTGGCTGACAATAGTGGACAGACAGTAAAATTTATAAACTTAGAGCCAACTGACAGCATCTTTCCCCATGCTTCAAGTTGAGGGCTGAAGCTCAGCTGCACACTGGGCCTCACTGACACTTGGGGAAGGAAAGGAAGAAGCACAGTGCCAACTTGCTTCACCCCCCAGGATCTTGTTTAATTTGGATTGGAGTGGAGGCTCAGCTTGCCTCACTGGAATCCACTGATCCTACCCTGGCAGGGCCATTAGAGTACTTCCTGCTTCTACCAGGTAAGGGATGAAGATCAGCTCTCGTCTCTGCCCCACTGGCACTACTTGGGCATGAGATTTGGAATACCACTTCTTTCAGTGGGTAGAGGAGTGAAGATCATCTCCCCGTTCAGTCCTGCAGACACCACTGGGCAGAGCAATTGGGGCATCACTATCTGCTTCCACAGAATGCTCTTTTAGGGTTAGGGTAGAAGGTCAGCTCCCACTTGGCTCCACTGAAACTGTGGGAGTGGCATGTGAATAGGTTTTCTGCTGGTGCTTGGCTGGGGTAGGTTATGTATTGCCATTTTTTTCCTCCCCTTAGGCAACTAGTTTTCTGGTCATTTGGCTAGGGAGACAGGCTTTTCTTGGAGAATTTTTTTCTGTACCTATTGGCAATTCCAGGTTGAAGGCTTCTGCAGTGCCTTGTTCACGATATATGGGAGGAAATTAGAAAACTGAGGAAACTTATTACTATGTTGCTCCTCAAGTCCTGAGTACTCTAGAAAATCCAACTTAAATAATCTTCCAAAACTTTTTTATTATGTCCAGAGATTTTTAGTTGGGCTAAGTAAAGATGATCATTCCATCTTGGCCAGAACCAGAAGTTCTCTGATAATGTGCTTTTAGATTAAAGTCCAACTCAAATGTAAAAAAGCATTGTCAAAATAAAATCTGGAAACAATTTAGACAAGAAGATAGAGGGAAATTTATATTACTTAAAAGAATAGCCTCTTTTTGGCCTCTCTGGGAGAATTATTTTCATCCTAACGATAAATATGGTAATGAAAATTTTTGAGAATTCACTAAAATAGGTTCTTACCATGAAATGATTTCTGGTAGCATTTTGTTACACAGACTGTGGTTATTGTGCCTTTTAATAGTTCTTTTCAGAAATTCAAAGTATTCATCGCTTCACTTAGCAAGCTAGTATGTCAGTCATTTTCAGTACCTGACTTGAGGAAGATGAAAATCTGTGTTAAAGCACACTATTCCTTTGCTTTATTTTAAAAAAAATCTCCAAAGCATCTGAACTTCCTCATCTTATACGATATCCTCCAGTTAGAGAAAAAGAGGGATGTGTTAACTCTGTTCTTAAACTAAGCTTCATCTTAGAACAGTGTTCTAGGGTAAAAAAAACACTCTCCCTCATATAGATACTGAATTTTTAATCTTCCAGCTTGATAGAATTTCTTAGCATATCATTCAGTGCCTAGAAGTCCATTTACTTACTCATAAAGTCAGTTGTGCTGCCCTTTATTTGTTGTTCTTGCTGCAGGACTACGCAATGTGCCTTTTGTAAATGATGCTAAGCCTCATCTTAACATCTTTTTCCAAATATGTATTTACCAAAAATTCACCTGCATTATACTACAAGATCTAATGGGTGGACAAAGGTAATTATTAATTACAAATGCTACTAACAATTATTATAAAACTTCATAATTATAAAAGATGGAAGAATCTTGCAATCTAGTAAGATGAACTGAATGAACAAAACCCTTAAAGATCCCGCAAAATCACAGCTAGACACTCTGGAGCCTGAATTTTACAACACTGTTGGTCAAATCTGGTGGCAAGGATTCTGACCTTTTGTACCTCCAAATCAGCCAGTTTTTGTCTGTGGCCTACCTAGTCTTTGGTGACAGAGGATAACCTTGCAGTCAAAGCAGCTTCTGTTTGAGAACAGTTCTCGGAGGTTAGGGCTCCTGTGAGATGTTAGCTGACAACACTCCCAGGACTTATGAGATGGTACTCCTACACATGTTTTATGGGTTGAATCGTGTCCCTTCTTAAATTCACATGTTGAGATCCTAACTCTTAGTACCTAAAAATGCAAACTTCTTTGGAGATAGAAGACAGAGCAAGTTAAAGTGAGGTCATTAGAATGAGCTATAATCCAGTATGACTGGCATTCTTATAAAAAGGGGAAATTAAGACACCCAGAGAGACACACATAGAAGAAAGGTAATATGAAGAGACCCAGTGAGAAGACAGCCCTCCCCAAGCCAAGGAAAGAGGCCTGGAACAGATCCTTTCCTCACAGCCTCCAGAAGGAACCAACCCTGCTGACACCTTGATCTCTGACTTTCAGCCTCAGGTCAATCAGTAGTTACTACCATTACAGAGAACTCAATGAGTCTCAGTCTGGGTACTAAATTCCACTTTTGTCAAGTTTATCAATTCTCAGTTAATGGGTACGTTGTTACCTCCTTTCTGCATGACCTCTCTAATAACTCACAAATGGGGACAGGGGTGGAAAGTGGTCAAAAGCATGTGCTGGGAGGAGCAAGGGGCTTATTATTATTATGCCTTGATATCATAGGTCTTACCTTCTTAGGAGAAAATCAGTTCCCAAATTGTTAAGTTTGAACATCATATAATATTTACTGGGAAACTGATATGTATGCTTTTTCTCTAGAAGTAAATAAAGTCATAATGAAAACATAATGCTATTAGCAGGAAATATTATGCCTGGACAGGGTTGGTCTATCTCCAAGACCTACATATGGACTCTTCTACAATAGAGGATGCTCATTCCAAGGCCAGACAGAGAGTAAAGTGGCAATAGACAAGGCAATTGTATTTCTCAGCCACAAAGCCTAGAGCATTGCCTCAAATAGATAATTATCTGAGGTTTAGGAAGATGCCAGGTATATGAAAAGAATATTCAACATAAATAATTGCCCAATTTGTATACATTTTCATGAGGACAAAAATATAATTTAGGAAGTCACCTTAGGAAAGGAAGAATGCGATTTATAATACTTAACGGGGATATTCTTAGTAGGTAAGATACATATTTAGTTAAGGTGGAGAGAAGGAGTTTAAATGACACTTAATATTTCATATTTTTCTAGTTCTACTCTCAAATCTAAAGATCCACAAGACAGGGAGTATGGGCTGTGATATACCTGTTAGATGAGGTCTTGTATACACCTGTCATGAGTTCTGAGAGCAGGGGACTCGGCATCATGCTTTACAGGCTGCACAGGAAAGGCAGAGGATCCCAAAGATGGACAGAAGAAAATCTCTAGTGTGCATTTGAAGTTAATATTTATCTACTCTAATAATCAGTCTGCTTTGGAAATCTTCCCTGTGTCCTCCCTAAAGATGAACTGCTTTTAGAAGAACTACTGTAAACATTTAACTTTTTTGTCCTCTACACTGTCATTTTTTCTGAAATTTCATTTCAGGTGGAGTCTCAGGGGACTATGGCAAATATTTGAAGTTAGTCATGACTAGATTTATGCTGATGTCATTACTACCTGAAACACTGACATGAGAGAAAGAAGTTCCATCAGTACTTTCCTCGGTCAATTACTCTGACAACCTTTCAAAATATTTACCTAATGTTGTGTTAACAGGTGATGGATCTGGTCATCCTTTGGTAGAGAAGTAAATTCACACAGCACATCATATAGCAAACATCAATGGTCTGGCTGAATGTCCATAGCAATTGCAGAAATAAGCACCTTCATTATAACATTTTCAAGAAACTGTAAGACTTCTTGAAGTCTTGGTAATTTTTTACACTTCATGACATAATTACTGTCTTCATCATCACCATATAAATAAAAAAAATAAAAATATATATGTATACAAACCAGGCACTAAGCTCAGCCCTTCAAATGTATTGTTTAATTCTCTGTAATGTGCATGTAGCCAGGCACGTGCGTGCACACACACACCTCTGTGAAGTAAGCATTTTGATCATCTCCATTTTACAGATGAAGTTTAGAGAGACTAAGTAACTTGTTCAAGGCAACCCAGCTAGTGGTACCAGAGTCAGAGTTTTTTTGCCTTTTTTAATCAATCTGAGGCCCTCACCACGTGCCATACCACTTCTCATCTGAAAGAATCTAAAATCTTTAAAGCAAAGGCCTTAGAACCTGTCCAAGCCATCAATTAACTTCTTCCTTTGTCCTTAAGACATACTTGTATTAGCCTACAGAAGGTAGGACTAACCTTTTAGTACCTAAATTCTTCTTATTTTTTCAAAAAATGTAATTATAGGGGATGTGTTCCACACTTATTATGCGCCAAGTTTTTATATAGTTTATTTTATCCTCAAAGCAATCGTGAAATGTCATCTTACTCATTTTGGATATGACGTAACTGAAGCTTAGAGAGGTGGAGTAACTTCCCCATGGCCATAGTATTAATAAAATGGCAAAGACCGGATAGAAGCCCAAATATACTGGGCTAACGACTAAGCAATCTTATTTCTACAGTTGTTATCAGTGATTGATCCCTTGGTATCAAGACCTGAGACAAAGTCGAGATACAGAAACATGGGGACAAAACTGAGAGTATCAAAAGCTTAGAGGGAGGGGAGAAGTGGGGATACGGGAAAGGGGTTTATGAGGTGTCCAGGGGAAGGCACATGGGGTGGTGGGCAGGGAGGTGGAAGCAAGAGCTGGGGGCCGGGGCTGTGCAGGATCTGCTGGGTTGTCTCAGGCTGGCTCCAGGAACGAAACCAAGAGGGAGAAAGACTGATTTGATGCGGTGTTGCTTATTCCGGTTATACACTATTGCTCTTGTTCCTCCCTCCTTCTCCATTTGGCAGTTTAAGGAAGACCACTAACTGGTTTTGGGAGTCCCCCAGCATACCTCTGTTCTTGCCTGGGGGATTGGAGGGGGAGATGATAGGAAGATGCTGTTCTAGTGGGCAGGGGTGGAGTCACACTGCTGTCTTTTTCATGTTTCTATTGTCATTATCCCGCTGATAGACCTCTAAGTACAATTTACTATTTTAACTATGTTTATGTAATATAACAAAAACAATTGAAATTCCCAAGAAATAAAATCACAAGCAAGGAATTTAGCCAGAGAGAACACAAACGATAGCTGTTCAATAAGAGCCTCCCATTTCTGAGATGAGTGTGGGAGAGGGACCTCCAGACAGGAACACCTGGGTCATGGCTGGGGTCCCGGAGTACTTGCCACTCTGAGATCTTGCTCCTGACACCTGTCAGGTTCTAAACATATGGCTACTGACCTGACCTTGAGTCCTTGAAGGGAAATATAATACCTAGGATAGTTATCCCCCAATGTATTTCTTTTCAAACTTTGCCCCACTTCAGTGGCATAAGTATCGTCTGGGAATGGGAATGAATTTCACATAATCTGGAGTAAAATCTAATTTGGCAAATAAATTTGCTTTCATTAAAGAGATTCAAAACCAAACATAGATGGTCTTATGATTTATCTGGTCTCTAACCAATTCCAACCAAGTAACTTAATCAAACATGGATTTAGTAGCTCATTAATCCCATCTACTTGTTGAAAAGTAAACAATGCTGGCTTTCTTAGCCTGGGTATTAGTTAATTGCATGAAAACATCAGGCTCACTTGACAGTTTTGTTAGTCCCAGTCCCCACCTGGAGCAATATGTGTATGTGTATAGTCTGAGGATGAAGTAGGCATTTCTGTGATAATATTATCTTTTAAAAACATGAATTTCTTCTAACATGATTGATATATTATGGATCAATTTGAGCATAATGCAAATTTTGTTTGCTCAAGTGCATCTTTGCTCTTGTGAAATACTAGGTGGACTTAGTATTCACTCTGCACCCAGCTGAACAGAGCTCTCGGGAATATACAAAATAAACACACAGGTCTGCACCTCAAACATTTACCAGCTACCTCAGTTCAGTGTGTGTGCGTTATGAGCCACATCCATACATATCTGGTGTTATATTAACAACTTTCTGTTTGATTTCAGACAGCCCTCCTTTACACTTTGCAACAACTCATAAGCTGCACCTTTCAAGTACCTGCTTCCGCAAGCAAACTTTCAGTTCTCTTAAGGGTCAAGTATCATATTTATTGGAGCATTATGTATTTCTTAACTCTTTCATATATGTAAAACTCTGCTACTGTTTTTTCCTTTTTTTAAAAAAATGCTGCTGTCTCTCCCTTTTTTCTTTCCACCTCACTGATGAAGCTTTTGAGTGTTAGGCTACTAATCTAATTTCCCCCTTCCTTTTTGTTACTTTTTTATTGCATGATTTTGCAGAACATAGTGATTTTTAATAACATTTATAAGGGCAAAGTAAAATGCCCCATTAAAAAATATAATGAAAAAAAGCCACTTTAAACCCAGTGGCTGCTACTATGAACGTGTATAATACATTTTGGAGAGACAGGGAACATGAGTGCTGTTAGCCAACATGGAAGATTGCTGTGTGATGTTCAGATAATGAAAATGACAAACCACTTCAGGCAGACCATCTGTATGTTATTCATTATTCTGATTCAAGCAAGACAACTGCTCATGTAGAAGATACACTTTATCTCCCACAACTTCTCTCTGACAAAGCATGGCAGTGTTATGCAGACAACAAATGAACTATTAAGAAGCTGACAGGCTGAGCGGGGTGGCTTATGCCTGTAATCCCAGCACTTTGGGAGGCTGAGGCAGGAGGATCACTTGAGGCTGGGAGTTTGAGACCATCCTGGGCAACATAGCAAGAACTTTCTCTACAAAAAAAATAAAATAAAATAAAAATTAACTGGGTGTGGTGTCATGCTCCTGTAGTCCCAGCTACTCAGGAGGCTGAGCAGGGAGGATCACTGGGGCCCAGGAGTTCAAGGTTGTAGTGAGCTATGATCACACCACTGCACTCCAGCCTCGGTGACAGAGTGAGATCTTGTCTCCAAAAAAACAAACAAACAAACAAAAAAAAGCAAACAAAAAACCCAACAACAAAAACCAAAAAACAGGTAAAATATGGCCCAAGCATAGATTAGAAGTGGACAAGGTCTGGAGATGGAGATAAACTTGATGTTAAAGTAATCTTATACCAAATGCTTCACAACCACTACCACCACCACCAAAGGCATTTAAATGGACTAATATAATACATATTTTTTGAAAGAAAGTGGGACCTGGAACTATTTTCTTGCATATGCCAGGCTACAATTTCAACATTTTATATTATTTCATAATTACCCTGTGAAAAAGTTGTATAGCCTTTTTTATAAATGGGAAATGTGAGTCTTGGAGAAGTTTAATAACTTGCCTAAAGACACGACACAGTTACTATGTGACAGATTGAGATTCAAACTCCATTCTTTCTCCATAATTCTTACCCTGTCCGCAGAACTAAGCAGAAAATGGAAGAACAGAAATATGGGAACAAGACATCCACTTACATACATATGTGCCCATGGCTTTATCAAAATTCTAGGTTCTTGTCTATCACTCTGTCATGATCTTTTGTTCTTGTTTTATGTCTATTTCTGTCATCTCACTACACATGGACATCTTGCCATTTTCTTGTTTTTCTGCAAATAGGCAGATTGATGTGGGCCAATTTGAAAAAATGTTAGACAATTCATGATCCTTAGTACCCTTGAAAAAAATCTTGAAAAAATAATCATGGGATGGTAAGTTGATTTACCTTCTGAAGGAATTGAAAGCTTGTTCTTAAGTTTGGCTTTTCTTATATTATCAATACGGAACCAGTATTGTGGGTAATTCAAAGCAAAAAAAAAAAAAAAAGATTGTGGCTTCTCAGCAGAAGAAAAGCTACTGATTCATAGAAATGTATCATATTTGTATCTTGAGGATATCATAAATGTATTAGTCATACAAAACAAGTCAAGTCAAAACCTTAAAGATTACTCCGATGTTTACATGTCAACCTAGTGGTGCACCTAGTGGTGCAAGTCAAAACAGTATCGAAAATTGAGCCTCTTTACTCAGTTAAGATTGTAGTGACTTTTCTGCCCTCTGCCTTCTACTAACAGTAAGCTAAAGTTTTAGTTTTCTCCGTATCCTTAAGAGAAATGCATTTTTAGAAAGAGAATGGGTAGCAATGATGTTAATAGGAAATAATGAATTCACTGATAAAGTTTCGAAGGAGAACCAGCCAACAATAGTCTTGAATGCCTTGTTTAAAACTTTATATGATGCTGAAAGGTATTTTTCACCATTTTAATGAAGATATAGAAGCACTCCAGACTGATCTCCACAGATGTACTTTTCATTTTCATTTTAGGGTTGGGTGATTTGAGTAACATTCAGTGAATTTCAATGTAAGGAAAAATACCCAGCTTATCATTAGGAAGGGCTTTCAAAATGTTGCAAATAAATATGAAATCCCAGTAATCTCTGCATAAGAAAAGAACATACAGTAAATTAATACATTGAGAGAGGGGAAGAACATTCAGTAAATTATTGTATTAGGAATCTGGTTAGAGTGAATGTTAATTTAATTACCTAATATTTTTTGATTAACTATAGAAGTAGAAACTAATTGGGTTCCTGCTGTGAAATGTATGAAATTAATATACAAATGAGGAAACACAAAGCCCCTTTTAATTTAATAATGACCATTTATGACTTTAATTAAGCAGACTTTCTCACTGATAATAAATGATTGACCTTGTATTTGCTCATTATTTTTTTTTCTGTTCCAGACTTTAGTCATTGGTATCTGGCTGTGACAAACATGGTGATTCATTTTTCATGGACTCTTGTGTTTTAGGATGCTGATGCTGATGGTGGCTTTTCTTTGTGTTTGCCAATGTTGGTACAAAATCTAGTAGATGTTCAATTGTACTTTTAGTACTATTCTCATTTGACTGTCCTTCAATCTGTGGTCAGAGTTGCTGTTTTAGATCCTGTCATTGTAGCTTACTTGATTTTTGAATTCCTAGTTGGCCCAAAGCACTTGTTCAATCTCAGCAGCTCTACGTCTGTTCAAATCCTGTAGTGTAAATCTGGTTATTGCTGTGCCTACCCACCATGTCCAACTAGGTGCTCCACTAGGTTGATATGTAAACATCAGAGTAATCTTTAAGGTGTTTGGTCTTCTTTATACCATTTGTATCACTCCTTTCAGATGTGATTTGAAAGCTGGGCTCTGCCCTGAGATAAGGTGGTTCAGAACAGCTTGGAGATGGAAAGCAGTCTGAGATGATGCCCCAAATCAGGAAAGACTGATCCATGTAGAATTTCAAAAATCATCCCAAACTCATTATACTCTACCACGTAATTGTTAATATTAAATTCAGTGATGCAGAGAAAAATGACTTCTAACTAGCAGGGGTCAATGACTCATTCTCTTGCAGGAGAGCACTGTACTTAATCAACTGATTCCATGGACCTTCCTGACTAGAGTGACAGTCATGGGAAATTTAATTTCTTTGTTGGTTATTTGTCTCTCTTTACTTCACTGTGCCCTTAGGGGGAACAGGCAGAAAAAATACTGCCTAGAAAAGGCAAGTCATTAAATGTGGGACTGTTTAAGGGCTACTAGGAAACTATTTTAAAATTATTTTCATCATCTACTTATCCTTAGCCCTTGAAATTTCATGTAAAGACTTATTCTTCTGTTCAATGTACCTTTTTCTCTAAAAAAGAAAAGACTTTTTTTCTGAGCAAGGCAATATATTTAGCAATTTTATATCCCTTAATTTTCCTTCCCTCCTTCCTTCTTTCCTTCTTTTCTCCCTCCCTTCCTTCCTTCCCACTGTTCTCTTATCCTTCTCTCTTTTCTTTGTTCAATTCACTAACAGTTGAGCACCTGCTCTGAGTCTGGCACATCTGTGGACAAGTTAAATATGAGACCAGTCAAGTGGGAACTCGCAGCGGGTCAGTTAAGGAGTCCACTGGGCACTAAAGACTGATGCCCAAACAGGCAAAGGAGCTTATTAAGCAATAGAGGCACATCCGTGTTTAATTTCAGGGTTTCTACTTCCAATTCTGTGTTTTGATGTTGTTGCTTTCATTCTCCACCCCCCACATAAACTATCTTATTTTAGCTCACTGAACTAGGCTTATTTTCAATATTTTCCATATCTGTGTTCCATATACATATATATTTTATCACTGGCTATAAATACATGGTAACTGTAAAAATAAATACAATGTAAAGAAAATATATCATTAAACCTAACTTGATGTAATAGTTCCAAACTGAGACTTTGCCTTTATTAAAACAGAAGAATTAAAATAATTGTAAAGGGTGTACTTTCTTCATTTAGGTGATTCAGTTTAGAGCCATGGTTCTCAATCTTTATTGCCCATTATCATCACCTGGGGAAGACTTAAAAGTTAACTGATACCTAAGTCCCCAGAAAGTCTTATTAAATTGGTTGGGAGAATGGTGCTGGCATCACTCACTTTTAAAATTAACCAGGTGATGATAAGTTGCAGTCAGGCTGGGACATTGCTAGCTCAGGTTAAGACTCCAGATTCTAAAATCAGAGTGCCTGAGTTTAAATTCTGCTCTGTCACTGTCTGATCTTGGTCTTTCACTTCCCCAAGCCTCAACTTTCTTATTTATAAAATGGGGATGAAAATTGTACCCACCTCATAGGTATATTGTGAGAATTAAATGAGTTAATGAACAGA
The DNA here is from genome assembly GCA_023783475.1 of Daubentonia madagascariensis. Lineage (NCBI taxonomy): Eukaryota > Metazoa > Chordata > Mammalia > Primates > Daubentoniidae > Daubentonia > Daubentonia madagascariensis. The sequence goes on along the minus strand of JAKFHU010002573.1, from coordinate 16,282,769 downwards.
AAACACAGAGCAATGTTTGGCATGTGATAAATGCCAAATGGGTATTCAGTTCCATTACTGTTTTTATCAATGTTTGAGTCTTTGCAGCATTTAAGATTCTATTAAATACATAGACATAATTTCCAAGCTTTGCAGTAACACTCTCTTTACCGGAGAATTGTCCCCAGAATAGTAAGACACACAGTGAGTACTTTGAGGCAGGTTGATGGGAGGCCTGCAGGAGCCACGCCTGCGTGGTCTGCGTGGCCAGCCACAGTGTTGGATTCCAGGCAGCCTAAGAGTACCAGACTCTGGAACTGCAAGAGGTACATGGCACCAGCTAGATGGGAGATGGGACTTGAAGGCATAAAAGTTAAGAGTGAAAGGAAGATGTTCCTACATTTTTCTTCCTCTCTGGGCTAAAGCTGGGGAAAACAAAATAGAATAGCACAAGTCAAAATAAAATATGAAGGTGGCCATTGCCACTGTGTGAATACAACAGTTTCCTTCCTTTCTTCCTCCGTCCGTCCCTCCCTCCCTCCTTTCCTCCCTTCCTTTCTTCTTCCCTCCCTCCCTTCCTCCCTTCCCGTCCTGATTTTGTCTCTCCTCTTCCCTCCCTTACCTACCCTCCTTCTCTCTTCTCTTCTCTCTCTCTCTCTCTCTCTCTCCCCCTTTCTCTCTCATAAGCTTCTTTCTTCAGCTGGGTCATAGGCCAGGGAAATGGTCCTGAGAGACAAGGAGAAGTGACAGGAAGCAGGGACTGAGCAACATCTCTCACTGGACAAGGCCTTGCAGATCAACAACTCTTGACACCCCTTGAGGTGCCTCAGGTCCCCAGTGCTGTCCATTTATGGGAGGTCAAAGTCAGTATGTCTTTGGAGAGGCAAGGTAATTTGTTACCACATTTTCTCCAAGGTAGCCTTTTGAGAAAGAAAACTGTCTCAAGTTGTACCAGATAGACAAAGGACTGTTAAAGAAAAACAAAAACAGAGGCTGCAGTTTAGATATACCCCAAAGCCAACCATCCATAACCCCATAGCCAAAACTTAAGTCATCCTGATTTCACTAAATGCCAGCTGTAATCATAAATGAAATAGAAAATGTAAGCTTCATGTCATTGTCAGCATGATTCAGTGAAATCCAATCAATCAGCCATAAACAAAGTAGTTTAACCAACTCTGCTTGCCTTAAAAAGAATGCTGATGTATAACAGCCAATCATGAAAAAGGGCCAAGTACTGTATGCTTTATAAACTATGCTGTAACTGCTGTGAGCGGGCTTCTTACCACTTTTCAGTTCAAAGTCTCTCGGTTCTCAAACTGTTTTTTGGTATGTGCAATAAACTACTAAAAATCTTCAATTTGGTCTGATTTGACTTTGACAGGGGAAATACTTTTCAAATTCACATTCTATTTTATTGCATATGGTATCACAGCACATGTGTGTGATATATCCCATCCCAGGCCCCTGTTAATTGGTTCTTATCTAGTTGTTATTATTTTATATTTTGTATAATGGCTTCATTGAGATATAATTCACATACCATAAAATTCGCCCTTTTAAGGTATATAATTCAGTGATTTTTAATATATTCACTGAATTTTGCAACCATTACTAGTAATTTTAGAATATTCCAATCACCCCAAACAAAACCCTCTACCATTAGCAATCACTGTCTATCCCCCAGCCTGAGGTAACCATTCAGGTATTCTCTGTGTCTATGAATTTGCCTATTCTGGACTTTCCATAGAAGTGGAATCATAAAATATGTGGTCTTTTCATCTAGCTTTTTTCACTTATCATAATGTTTTCAAGGTTTATCTGTATTGTAGCGTGTATCAGTATTTCATTATTTCAATATGGCTAATATTCCATCATGGGTATATATAAAATTTTGCTTATCTTCTAGTCAGTAGATGAACATTTGAGTTGTTTCCAGTTTCTGGTTACTGTGTATAATGCTGTTATGAATTTTCCTATACAAATTTTTGTGTGGACATATGTTTTCATTTCTATTGAGTATATACCTAGAAGTGGAATTTGCTGGGACATATAGTATACTCCATATTTAACATTTTGAGAAACTTTTAAACTGTTTTCTAAAATGGCCACACACCATTTTATAATCCTACTAGCAGTATATATGGGTTTCAGTTTCTTCACATAGTCACCAACACTTTTTAGTTTTGGTCTTTTTGATGGCAGCCATCCTAGTGGGTGTGAAGTAGTGTCTCTCATTTGTCAGTCATAGCTGTGGTGCTAGAATCTCAGTCTTCCTTGTTCTTATGTGTTCTGATACAATCAGGGTTTCTCTTAAAGAAATTATATCCCAGTTCCCCTTTATGGGTTTCCTATGACTCTTGCATAAGGGGAAACTTAATACCAAACATTTATTGAACATTTGCCATGTGCCAGGCCTTACTCTAAGCATATATTATCCCATTGGGTCTTCACAATTACCCTGTCCATCCTGACAGGAAAATATGACCATGGTAATCTATTCTGAAAAGTTATTGAACAAAACGCAGCTATTTAAAACTCCCCACGTGTCAAACCCCAGTGTTCTCAACTCTCTTGATTTGCCCAAATATGCTATGCTATTTCTCCCACAAGTGTTCTTCAAATATTTCCTATTACAAAGTGAATTATTTTTCCAGCAGCCTTAGCACACTGCAAACACACCTGATTGAGTACATTAAACTCACAGAACCCCAGAAAGTAAGGCTAGGGAGAAGGCAGGCAGCCTTGTTATATCACCCAAGCTTTCAGCTAGTAAGTTCTCTCCACATAACCCCTCCATCAATGGGTTTCTCAGTAAAAGGTAGTGGGGGAAAGGATGTTGATGAAGAGAGAGAGAGAGACAGAGTATTTGACTGATAAAACAGTTTGAGGATTGCACCATCGAAGATGAAGGAAAAGTACATGAATTGAGTAGACAGAAGACTCGACTCACTTGCTCTATTAATGCAGCCAGATTATTTTCATTCCTAAAGGTTGCACACAAGAGAATAATCATCCAAAAAGAATTTCTCATTGTTTACTTTTATTCTATTATATACATGTTCAAAAGCCAATATGTGCAAAACCGTTTAGCAAAATGCCACCATGGGATTCATAGTTTGTAATTTAAAAAAACAACCAAAGGCTGCTGCTGTACCTCATAAATTATGCAATAAGGGGTTTTGAGTAAGATTGAAAAATAGGAGTAAAACCTACACTCCCAGCAGGCGAAATATTGTTTGACATTTCTAATCATAATGAAACATACGACCTAGTGGGGCAAAACTAAAACACATTTGCATGTCAAAGAATAGCTTCCATTTAATTTGCTTAAGTTTCTTTGTTAGCTTTTCTGTTTCTTATGAAATAACTTCAAGGTTATGAAGAATATAAGTGTCTAAATGGTGGAGAGGAGGTATGAACAGAGATGAAAAAGATAGTTGATTTTTCCAGCCAGACTTTAGAAGGTGAGAAATCGCTGTGCAAGAACCAACTTCTCCTCTTTGCTTTCTTTAATGCAATTTTGTTTCATTTTCAGAAAGCAAGGAAGGTAACCAAAGTATTGGCCAGCTTACATTTGTAGAATGTGTAGTCTCCTGACTGTGCCTATATTTAAGGGCTTACGCTCTGTTTCTTTTCCTAACTGGTGAAGTTTACCTAATTGTCACATTTTTGGCCCTTACCTCATGAAAAAGCCTATGACAACAAACCTCTAAAGTTGAACACTTCATGGTTTACTCATTCACTATTGTTTATTCCTCTTTTTAAGAGAGAGGAGAGAAGCTGGTGCTGTGATTTGGAGTGAAATTGGGTTTCATAGGTTCAGATTTAGAGTTGAGGCAATACATTTTGTAAACTTTGGTTAACCTGAAAATCTTTAAAGATGTTTAAAAAAACAAAAACATTTCTTCTATTTTATATATATATATACACATATGTATATATATATTTTAATCAAACCTTTTTATTTTATGATTGGTTGTAATTTTTCACTTAAGTTGGAATTACCTTTAATAGCTATTAAATTGATAAAATATAACAAAAATGTTTTCTATATATTTTCCTCCTTTATTAATATCATAATTCTTTCTAGTTGAAAGAAGTCTTAGAATAATTGATGCTTAAGCCATTATTTTAACTTATCAGGAAAGCATCATGAGGACCTATGGTTAAACAATTCAGTTGGTTGTAACAAGGTGTAGAAGAGATTTTCCAAGAGCTTACACTTCACAAAGATTTTCTAACATTTGGATTTGTCGAACTGACCTTCAATGCACAGAAGAGATGTTAGAATACCACTTGGAGACATGAGTATGAGCGCTGTGCTTGAGGTGAGATATGTTCCTCCAGAGCAGGGGCACAGTATGCCACCTTTGGTCGGTAGCCCAAGTGCCTGACATTTACTAGGAACTCAAATATTTGAAAAAGTAAATGTGTAAATGCACAGATGAACAGATGAGATTAAATTATGGCTAAATCTGGTTTCTTGGAAGTAACAGTGTTTCCTTGCCACATTGTGATGACATTGACTGAGATTTATGTAAATGGTAATCACAGGGAACTTTAGGGTAAGGAGCACACGCCATTTACATGATTTAAGTTAATTGATGAGGGAATTCACTTAACATGGGGGCCTAGGTATCATTTGTTTTGCTTCAAAGTTAGATGGAATCATTCTTAATTTCCCAGTTCTGTAGTTTCTCCTACCAACCTCCTTTTCTCACGTGCCTCCACTATAGCATTTTTCCAATTCTAGTGTCCTCAGTTTAGCTGGAGTTCCAATCTTGGCTCTGTCTCCCCCTGGCTATTTCATTTTGGGTGAATTACCTAATCTCCTCCACCTGAAATTGTTCATGTATAAGAGGGTGTGCAAACACTTACTTCTCAGTATTATGAGGTCTTCATGCAATAATATATGTCTTTTACTGAGTGCATAAAAACTTGTAGCAAAAATAAGCTACAAGCAGTGGTGGTGTTACCACAAACATCACCACCAAGAAACAGTAATGTGATGAAGGGGGAGTTATGAGTCAATATGATAATTTAATCTAAACCAGTGTCTTCCCTGATCACTAGAGGGTGACCCTCAGATAAGGAAATGCCTCCACTGAGCTATAATTTATATTTACTTAACAAATATTTTTTGGTGAAGGTAACAGTAGTCTTCAGGACAATCTCAAGTTGTTACCAGTTTCTCACATATTAAGATTGTAGTAGAATTTTATGCTATGGGGAAGGAATATATTTTGATGTGATCATGTCAAACCTGCCTTGACAAAATGCAAATCTCCTCATATGTTTGTAAAATGTTACTAGATAAGATACAAAACAGATATCTGTTACCTATACCCCATTTTATAGCGCTCCCAGATGATTGTTTTTTTTTTTTTTCAGATTTGACAGGATTATTTTTTAATTGGGGAAAATGAGACTTTTTAAAGGCTATTAAAATAAAGTTAGGTCTATATTATACCTGATTGCCAAAATTATTTTTATAAAATGTTTTAGTAAATTAAATTAATAGTGATTTTTAAATGTTAAAACAATAGTGGAAAAACTGTAAGAAATATAATTTAGAATTTCTTATAAAGTCTGGAATGGTGAAACGAAGATCACATATGGCTCAAATATCCTCAGCCTATCCTTGTCCCAATCCTGTGTGTCTAATATATAATTAACCAAAATAAGGTAGTATACAGAAATATAAACTATAAATTTAAAAATAGAAAATGGTTTAATTTCTGATTTTGCAGACCAATGTATTTATTAATTGAAAGCAGAGTGTGTGTTACTGTTCACTGTTGAGTAGGAGTCAGAAAACATTAGATACACCCAGTTTAGATACAACTCTAGGAATGAGCACTTTGCTTAGAATGATTGGCAACTCTTTATGGAAGAAGCCAGTGTGAAAAATAAATTTCACACTGGCTCAATCATTCATTAAGGGGTGTGTGTATGTGTAATTTTTTTTCCTATTGATTTTATGCCAGCCAGAGATCCAGTGATAAACAATACCAATAAGATATTTGTCCTTGTAGAGCTGACATTCTAATTAGGGCTGGAGGCGGGTCCATCATGGGAAGAATATAGGCATAAACAAGTAAAGAAATAGATTATTAAAACCATTTCAGAAAGTAGAAAATGCTCTGTAGAAAATAAAATCATGGCCACGTGAGAGAGGCTCACTCCATATGCAATTTTCTTTTGGATGGTCAGGGAAATTATCTCTGAGAAACTGACAAACACACGCAGCTTGTCTAATTAATGACGGCTGATGCCCCCAACGTTGCATATTTTGAATGTTTGTCCTCTCCAAAACTCATTTTGAAATTTAATTGCCACCGTAACAGTATTAAGAAGAGGGACGTTGGACAGGTGATTAGGCCATGAGGGCTCTACCCTCATGAGTGGGATTAATGCCATTATAAAAGGTATTTGCTTTTCTTGGCCCTTCTGCCATGTGAGGATCCAGCCTTCTTCTATACAGAGCATGCACAGTGCAAAGCATGTTCTTCTTGGAAGGGGAAAATGGCCTCACCGGACACTAAACCTGCTAGTACCTTGACCTTCCCAGCCTCCAGAACTGTGAGCCAATAAATTTCTGTTCATTGTAAATTACTAAGTCTCAGGTATTCTGTTATAGCAGCATAAAATGGACTAAGACAAGTAGTTTCTTTTTGCAAGTGGTTGAGACCAGTGGTTCTGAGGGATGTCTGGAGACATTTTTGCTTGTCACATCTGGGAGGTATTTCTGGCATCTAGAGGATAGTAGAGGCCAGGAATACTGGTGAACATTTTACAAGGCACAGGAAAGTCCTCCACAACAAAAAAAAACCTACCTGGTGCCAAATGTCAATAATGCTGAGATTGAGAAGCCCTGACCTAGACTGAGCTGTGCATTCAGCTGAGCTCCTTAGACTCCCTCCAAGTAAACAGATGGTAATGTCTCTGCCTGTAAGAGGAGGACAGGGAGCATTTCATTGTCATATTCATCATGTACATATTAGGTGTATGCCACAGTCTCAGCACAGTGTGAATTCATGAATCCCTAAGACAAGATGTAGACTAATTACAGCATATTAAATAAAATACCACAGTTTGTGGTTAGACAGATTTTTGTGTGGTTTGGCTGTGTCACTTACAAGCTATAGTTCCATAAGAAAGTAACTTAAGTTTTCAGAGTTTCAGCAACCCTCAACAGGGTGATAGTGATGGTATAAAGAAATTATGCTTATAATATCCTCAGTACATTGTTTGGTACATGGAAACTATTCAATGAATTGTAGATGTTATCATTGTTGACATCTTCATTACCATCATCGTAATCATCATCATCATCATCACATCTCATCTCATCCTGGCTTTAAGCCACCTCTCTGATCCAACCCTAAGCTGTGTGTGTAGGAAATGCTGCATTTAATGAAAACCATCTTTGCCAATTAACCTACATGTGACATAGTTGGGGAGGAAACTTGAGGAAGGTAAAAGGAAATCAAGCAGTTAGATAAAATGACATTTCATCCACCTGGCCCCACTTTCTATTACCTTTTAGATTGATTTTTGTGGAAATATATGATGTGGGCTGACATTGGAGGAAAATGCCAACCCCTGAATGTTCTGGTTGTTGACTAATATCTTATATTGCAGAATATTTTTCCTCTTTTTCTTTCTTTCCAAGAGAATTTTCATGCGTCCTCCCTGAATGTTCCTGAAACACTCAGGGCTTCTCCAACTTCATGCATTTTTTCTGTATATCAGTTTGACCCTTCATGGTAGGAAAAATTTTACTGGTCCAAATTACATAAAAGTCCAGAAGTTACTAGCTTTACGTGGTGTCAATCTAAGGCACAAATTATGTCCTCAGAACCTAGTTTCTCTCTATTTACCTCCTGACTCTAATTTCATGTGTTTTAGTCTCAGAGTCCCCTAGATAGACACCAAGTTGCTTGTCCGTAGCTCTGGATTTATGTCTTTTCAGATCAAATGCAATGGCATGAGAGAATGACTTTTGTCTATCTTTAAGGGCAGGAACTGTACCTTGGTATTCTTTGAACCCCTTGCAATCTAGCATAGAATCCTACACTCACCAAGTAGACAGAAAATACTGGTTGAATTAGACTCTATAAGAATATGTATGGTTAAGGATAGGTACTATGCCTCAAAGAAAAAAAAAAGGAAACAGAAAGTTTACTCCCAGAGAGAAAAGTCACATATCTTAAGTTGTACAACTGGGTAGTGACAGAGTGTATTAAACACTATCATTTGCCTACAAGACAAGGTAATACAATTTCCATTTCCAATGAATGAATTTTGAGATATGATTGGCATTGAAATGTTAGGGGAGTTTTGCCAGTAGAACTCTGAAAAAAGAGAGGGTTTTGTTTGTTTGTTTTTTTCCTTAAAAAAAAACCCATAAAAAGATACATCCTCATTATTGGCACAATGTTGCTTAGCAGTTCATGCCAGATGAACTCCAACAGACATCTGGCCATGGAAGGGGTGAACACGTTGAGGCTGGCAGAGCAGAAGGTTAGGAGGAACCTAGGCCATGATGGTATCATTAAGCTATTTACTTAGTGACCCAGGAATTTCCTGTTTCTGCAGTTATTATTATTATGCAAGAAAATAAATTTATTTATTATTTAAGCCAATGTCGATAGGGTTTCTGTACATTGTAGCCAAAAGCATCCTTATGGGTATCCAAAGAGTCAGAGCTTTTTCCAAGAAATCAGTTCACTTTTGGAGAAAGAAGACCTTTGTCTGGAAAGACAGCAGGTTTTGTTTGGTCTGAATTGATTGAGAACATTGTCACCTGGTCATCTAATTTTATAGATTCAAAGTTTGCAGAGAGTACACCGGCCTTTTCTGATGCCCTTGCAGCAATAGTATGGAATTGCAAACATAGCTCATTCCCTGAAAGACTTGAGCACAGACCTGCCCAGCCTGATAAGGTTGTATGGCAGGTTACTCTGTTTGTTATTTCAGCACTATCAGGTGCCTGGTAGGAATTTATTCAACATAAAGGTTAACTAACCCATTAAGCAATCTAGGCAATATGTATCTAGGAGATACACATCTTCAAAAATACAAGAAGGAAAAGAGAAATGTGGGAGAGAAGAAAAAAGTATGATCCACCTTCATTTATGTTATAAAAACATTATCCTAGTCTTTGCCTTGAATTATTGGCAGGCCTACTCTCAGGAAATGGCAATACCTTGCACTTAGAGTTCTGAGATTGAAACAAAAAAATGCATGAGAACCATCTCTTCAATTAAAAAGCCAAAGCTATTAAATGTAATCTTTTCTAGAATAACATCCAAACATGGTGATTGATTTTTGTGTACCCTGAGCAATTTTTTTTTAATTGTGGTAAAAATCATGAAACATAAAATTTACCATCCTAGCCATTTTTAAGAGTACATTTCATGGGTGTTAAGTGTATTCACATTGTGCAACAGATCTCTAGAATTTTTTTTATTTTGTAAAGCTGAAACTCTATACTCAAAGAACCCCAACTCTTCATTTCCCTCTCCCCCAACCCCTGGAAACTGTCATTCTACTTTTTGTTTTTATGAGTTTGACTACTTTTAATACCTCATATGAGTGGAATCATACAGTATTTGTCCAGGTTCATCATGTTGTTACAAATGGCAGGATTTCCTCCTTGTTTAAGGCTGAATAATATTCTATTGTACATATAGATCATGTTTTCTCAATCCATTCATCATGCATAGAAACTTTTAATACAGTGGCCATCCTAATGGGTGGAAGTGACATCTCATTGTGGTTTTGATTTGAGTTTCTCCAGTGATTAGTGCGATTGAACATATTTTCATATGCCTTTTGGCAATTGATATATCTCCTTTAGAAACATATTCAAGTCCTTTGCTCATTTTTTATTCGGGTTATTTTGTTGTTGGGTTGTAGATCTTTACATATTCTAGATATTAACACCTTATCAGATTTATGAATAACAAATGTTTTCTTCCATTTTGTAGGTTGTCTTTTCACTCTATTGATTGTTTCCTGTGCGGAAGTTTTTCAGTTTGATATAGTCCCATCTGTTTATATTTGCTTTTGTTTTATATCTAAGTAATCATTACCAAACCCAATTTCGTGAAGCTTTTTCCCATTGTTTTCTTCTGGAGTTTTATAATTTTAGGTCTTATTTTTAGGTCTTTAATCCATTCTGAGTTAATTTTTGTATTTTGTATAAAGTATGGGTCCAACTTCATTCTTTTGTGTGCACATAGCAAGTTTCCCTAACACCATTTTTTGAAAAGACTGTCCTTTTTCCATTGTGTGGCCTTAGTTCCTTGAACAAATTTTTAAGCCTGTAAGCAAATAAAAAAATTGGGCAGAGACACATATTTGGATGAATATAATGCTTTTGTATTTGGTTATAGTTTGAGTTTCTAAGAGCTACTGTGTGTTGCTTAAACATTACACAGAACCAGAAGTGCCAATCTTTTAGTCTTGAATTCTCATTTTTTGGTGGTTTATTTTTAATGTGCTATAAATGAAAATACATAGCAGAATTAATTCTGACCTTTGATAGAGATGGGTCAATTAGATTAAACATTTAATTTCCACAGTTGCTATATACTTTGTGTTTTATTTTCTGGAAATAAAATATAACTCTGAAGTTGGCATTTTCTATAGCCTTTATGAGGCCAGTTAAGACATTTTAAATGGCATGAATTAATGTGCTCTATCTTTTGGTATGTTTTTTATTGGTGGGGGAGTTAAAAAAAAGTTCATTGTGTATTTCCTGAAGTTTTACTTTGTGTTTAGCAGTGTATTGGATGAAAAATTAAAGAGATATTTTTCTTCTTAAGGGGTAGATGGTTTAGTAGAAGTAATGCAAGAATTTAATCATAATACATGCCAGAAACTAAATGTTACGGACTGCATATAGGTAATGAATGAGTTCAAAATGGAGGATGTTTGTATCTGGCTGAGGGCAGTGGGAAAGTCTTCCTGAATGATGTGCATTAAGGTGGTATTTGAAGGATGCTAAGAGTTAGAACCACGTAATAATAGCTGATATTTATTGAAGTCTTACTTTATCTTCAGCTATTATTCTAAATGCTTTAATAATTCTTTTAACCTTTATAATCATCTAATGATGTAGGTATCATTATGTCATTTTATGAATGAGTAAGCAAAGGCACAGAGAGGTTAAGCCACTTGCCTAAGGACACACAGCTGACAAGTAACAGAACCTGGATATGAAGCCCTGCAGTCTGACTCAGAGCCCAGATTCTAGCCACCCTGTTACAGGGCATTACAAGACATATAAAAGCATAAATGTAAAAGCAGGGTCAGAAAAATATGAGAAGCGAATGGGAGTTGGCAAGGAGCTCAAGCTGTAACATAAAGGCCACTAAGGGGGCTGTTAGGGATGGATATTAGATGTGAAATTTAGGGCAGAATGACAGCGGCCTATAAAAGCTAAGAAGCTTGTTGTTTGTTCTGAGGGCAATGAAGACAAATGAAAGGTGTTAGTGTCAGGGAGTGGTGTGCTCAGAGCTATGTTTTATGAAAATTAAAGTTACAGTAGGGTATAGAATGCTGTGGACTCACAGGGTGTCACCTATGTGGTTTGATGATGCTCATATGCTGAGGGAGAAACTGAGACTCAGAGATACTGAGATAAATTATTTCCTAAGTTCCCCCGAATAGTAAGTGAAAATGAGATGGAAAAACCAACATTAAAACCTTAGTTTCTGTGCCTCCAAAATCCCATCCCCTCTGCTCCCCCATCTTTCTGATTGGTGACTTGCGGGATGCCAGTCAGGTGACTACAGTATCGCAGAGGAAGAGGTAATGAAGGTCTGCATTAGGAACAAAGGACATGTTTGTCAGGGGCTTGGGACAAGCAGAATCACCTTATTTCCACTGTCAATTGCATCTGAGGAACTTGGAAAAAGAAAAACCAAAGAGGATTTTGTGAGTTTAGATAAGTAGGTAGATATTGGAGCTGTTAACAAAAAAAAAAAAAATTTGAAAAAAAGGATAAGACATACATTTGGGGATGAAAATGATGAGTCCAATTTTGGACCATTTTCCAGGTGACATGCAGCATCCAGGTAGATATATCCAGCAAGCCAGACAGGCATGTTGGAAGAAGGTCAGAAAGGAAGATGCGGATTTGGAAACTGATATTCTCAGAGAGGTGACAGGTAGTACTGCTTTCTTTTGAATTTAATCCTTTACCAGGATTTTGTTATCAGATAAAGTAAACATGGCTCAATTTTTAAATATGTATGGCATTACATCATAAATCCTATTTCAAGAGGTGCATGGTTTGTTTTTTACATTTTATGTTGTTTTTTGGGACTTCCATAAGCAAATATGTGCATATATTTATATATATTTATATTTTTGTGCTGATGCACACGTAAAGATGATAGCTGGATAGATAGATGGACAGACATTGTCACATGGATCATATTAAAGTAGAGGCTTTGACCATTTTTCTCCCCTGGGGCTAATGAGACTCTAGGATGTCAGTTTTATCCTGACTCTATTTATTGGTGGGAGACATTGTGTCAAGGACAAGAAAGGGGAAGGAAAAAAAAAGAGAGGAAAAGACAGTCCATCAGTGTGGTCTGTCAAAGCCTGGTGCCTGGAGTTTGGCATTTCAGGTGACATCAGTGATCTGGCAGCGGATAAGGATTGGATTCAGCCTATACACAGGACAAATGCCTGGGGACAGAAGACAGAGTGGTCTGAGGAGGAGGATTGGGAAGGGCTTCTAGGACCACACTGAACTTTCAAAAATAAGATAGGATTTTGGTTTTGCAGCTATCTGGGGTAGCTGTCAGGGTTCCAAGAAACTGAATTATGCGTGTTGGTGTGAGGAAGGTGGTGTTTTCAGTTTTGGCTGTGAGGGCCACAGTTAATAAAGGCTTGAAGGCCGCTCGACTTTTTGAATTTGAGCTTATTAAGTTTCCTATGAGAAATATCAGAGATAGTGTCTTTGTCTCCACCCTTCCATCTAGGATGGCCTTATAACTGTCCTACGGCAGGACAACATTGTGTGAGTTCTGAGCCTGGGATTCAAGAGCCTTGGTTTACTTTTCTTCATCCTCTCAGAATCCCTCTGCCCTCCCCTTGTGAACAAGCCTAGGCTAGCCTGCTGGGGGATAAATTAGCTATACTTGTTTTACATATTTCGCTTCATATTTTTAAGCATCTGACAATGAGTTGGTATATATCAGCCCAGGGAACACAGCAAAGATTTATTTTTTCAAATATATATATATATGGTATTTTTTTTTTTAAAAATTAACCCTTACCTTTTGTTGGAACCATTTTTTTCCCACACATGTGGAGTAGAGAGAAGGCAACCTAGCTGAGGCATTTTACATGAGCCAGCACCTGACCACAAACAGCTGTGTGGGCCCAGCTGAGGTCAGCCAGTCCCGCACTTGTGAGCAGAACCATGCAAAAGAGTCCAGGTCAAATTGCTGCCCCACAAGGTCACAAAGTCATGAGCCAAATAAATGTTTGTTGTTTTAAGCCACAAAGTTGTATTTTTGTTTTGTTTTGTTTTAAACCATGGCAAAAGCCAACTGACACAGGTAAAGAAATTGGCTGGATATGAAGTATAAGATCAGTCAAGTAACTGGAGCCCAGCACTGTCAGGTCAGCTAGAAAGGGACCTGCCAGTCAACTCAGAGGGGACATATGGAGAGACCAGAGAGTGGCTGTACCCCACAAGCCTCTTCATGGAATATGACTAGACTTGGAAAATATCTAAACAGAATTGACTTGTTTATCGCCTTTTTTTTCCCCTTTGGAAAATGAATGCTTAAACATAAAGGGAGAAAAAGTTAAAAATTGTACCTAACCAGGCAGTAATGTGACTTTTTCTTATTATATCCTCAGAAAGCAAATGAAAGAAAAGTACTTTTTTTAAATATTTGTTTTGTTTTTCCTATGCCTAAGCCAAGACATAATAGGAAACAAAATAATCACAACTGAACTTTGTATAGCCTTTTGAATCATCTGTTTAAAAAGAGGGAAAGAGACAGTGGAAAAGGGAAAGAGTGGTTCGATGATCGTGTGAATGAGACCCAGCAAAAGAGCCCAATCTCGACAGAAGGCTCCAGACTCTGCCCTGGCAGTGAGCCTGGAAGTACAACAGAAGGAAACACAGATACTGGACGGAGCGGGGGAGGGAAATTAGGATTTCAGGGAATCCTTAAATCCTTCACAGATGTGTGGCTTTTTTCTTATTTTAGAAAACAGTGCCTTCTAAGAGTAAATATACAAATCTCTGCTACTGACTCAGTAACTAATGCAAGAGGCAGAAATGAGGCTCATTTGGGAAGAATTCCTGTTTGGTTTATATATTCCTTCTAGGCTTTGGGAATGCTCTCAGAAATAAACTAAATATGACAAAGGAGCCCTAGCAATAGCAAAGTAGCCTAAATATCCAGAAATATACACTTGGTTAAATAACTAGTAGCTGTTTGGACATTAAAAACCATTGCACCAAACCCGATTTAAAAATGGTGGAAAAACTCTTATAGACATTGGCCTAGGCAAAGTATTTATGAAGAAGACCCCCAAAGCAATCACAGTGGCAATGAAAATAAATAAATGGGACCTAATTAAATTAAAAACCTTCTGCACAGCCAAGGAAACAATCAATAGAGCAAATAGACAACCTACAGAATGGGAGAAAATATTTGCATACTATATATCTGATAAAGGGCTGATAACCAGAATCTATAAAGAGCTCAAGCAAATCAAGAAAAGAAAAAAAAAAAAAAACTCCATTTAAAAGTGGGCAAAATACATGAATAGAAACTTTTCAAAAGAAGATAGACTAATGGCCAATAAACACATGAAAAAATGCTTAACATCTCTAATCATCAGGGAAATGCAAATCAAAACCACAATGAGATATCACTTAACTCCAGTGAGAACGGTTTTTGTCAAAAAGTCCCAAAACACAGATGCTGGTGTGGATGTGGAGAGATAGGAACACTCATACATTGTTGGTGGGACTGCAAACTAATAGAACCTCTATGGAAAGTAGTATGAAAATACCTCAAAGAACTAAAAGTAGAACTACCATTTGATCCAGCAATCCCACTACTGGATATTTACTCAAAGAAAAAAAGACATTTTATAAAAAAGACATCTGTACTTGAATGTTTATAGCAGCACAATTCACAATTGCAAAGAAGTGGAAACAACCCAAGTGTCCACCAATACATGAGTGGATTAAGAAAATGTTGTATATGTATACCATGGAGTACCACTCAGCCATAAAAAAATGGTGAACCTCTTGCATTAATCCGGATGGAATTGGAGACTATTCTTCTAAGCAAAGTATCACAAGAATGGAAAAACAAATACCACATGTACTCACCATTAAATTAGAACTAATCAATCAACACTCGTGTGCACATATAGTAATAACATTCATCGGAAATCCAGAAGGTGGGAGGGGGGAGGAGGGGATCAGTAAATTCACACCTAAGGGGTACAATGCACACTATCTGGCTGATGGACACACCTACAACTTTGACTCAAATGGGACTAAAGCAATTTATGTAACCAAAATGTTTTTATCCCCAAAATATTCTGAAATAAAAAATATATAAAAAAGTAATAATAAAAATGGCCAAAGGACTTGAGTAGACATACATCTGAAGAAGATGTACCAATGAACAATAAGCATATTAAGAAATGTTCTACATCACTAATTTTTAGGCAAATTTAAATGAGAACCACAATGAGATATCATCCCATATTCATTAGAATAACTATTATCAAAAGACAGAAAATAATGAATATTGGCAAGTATGTGGAAAAATTGGAATCCTTGTGCATTTCTGATGGGCATGTAAAATAGAGCAACTGCTATGGAAAACAGTTTGGTGGTTCCTCAAAAAGTTCAATATAGAACTATTAGGATGCAGCAATTTAACCTGTAGGTATATAGCAAAAAATTGAAAGTAAGTACTCAAACAGATACTTACTCACCAATGTTTATAGCAGCATTATTCACAATAGTGAAAAGGTAAAAACAACCCAAATGTCCACCAATAGATGCATGCATAAACAAAATGTGGTATATACTTATGATGAATATTATTTGGTCTTAGAAAAGAATGGAATTCTGATACATGTCACAACATGATGAAACTTGAAAACATTATGCTAATGAATAAGCCAGACAGAAAAGGAAGACTATTTCCTGATTCCACTTACATGAGGTATTTAGAATAGGCAAATATATAATGACCAAAAGTAGAATAGTGGTTACCAGGGCCTGAGGGGAAAAGGGAATGGAGGGTTATTATTTAATGGGTGCAGAGTGTTTTGGGGGGGATGATGAGAAAGTTTTGGAAATGGATAGCGGTGATAGTTGTGGAAATGAATAGTGATAGTTGCAGAACATTGTGAATGTACTTAACGTCATTTAATTGTATACTTGAAGTACCTAAAATGCTAAATTTATATATGTTTTATCATAATAAAAATACAAAAACATCATCACAATCTATATTCACTGAATATCCTCCTTCTATCTTGTTAAGTAAAAAAAAAGTCACAAGGTAATGCTCTGACATTTAATTTTTGTGAAAAACAAACTAAAAATGGGAAGAAAACATGGAAGGTTACTATAGCAGATTGTATTTTCAAAGATGGCTAAGCCAATACATCCATTCCCACAGTCTGTGGCATTATGTTCCCCCCTGTTGAATCTTTGAGATGTTGTGACTATGATTAAATTGATACTGTGACTTCCAAGGCTAAGTCATAAAGGCAATACACTGCAAAACAGTAATAATTGCTACAAGCAAGTTCCACAAATGAATGATTCATTTAGAAGACAAAAGTTTAAGGAGAAATAGTATATTTGCTGAGCTTCAAAGTATCTTTCTCAAAACATTGGTTAACTGCAAGGGAAAAATAATAATGTTACTTTGGAGAAACCTGGCAGACACTACCAAAACCAAGCAATCAGATCTACATCACCAATAATAAGACTTGTTAACATCATCAACTTCTTGATATGGTACTCTGAGAAAGGCACATCACCTCTGTGTTATCTTTTCCAATAATGCATAAGATCAATCTAATTATGAGAAAATATAGGCAAGACCCATTTGTGGGGCATTCTACAATATAATTGGCCAGTATGTTTTAAAAGTGTCAAGGTCATGAAAGATAAAGAGAAACCAAAGAACTATCAATGATTGTAGCAGACTAAGGAGACATGACAAATACAGGCATGTGGTTTCCTGGATTGTGTTCTGGAAGAGAAAAAAGGGCATTCGTGGAAAAACATGTAGTCTGAATAAAGTCTGATATTCAATTAACAGTATCATAGCAATGTCAATTTCTTAATTTTGATAATTCTACCATGAGTATGTAAATTATTAACATTAGGGGAAGCTGGATGAAGAGTATTCGGAAAGTCTCTATACTAACTTTTCAACTGTTCTATAAGTCTAAAATGATTTCAAAATATAAAAGATTTTTTTAAAAAAGGCCAGTGCAACTTCTGCCCAACCTTTTTGAGATGCTTGTTTTTTGGAACACATTTGTCATCCTACAAGGAAGCCAAACAACCCCACATGCTAATTGAGGAGGCATATGCTAATTTCAGCCATAGCTCCTCTTGCGGTCCCAGAGACAGGCAGACATGTGAGCAACCAAGTCTTCAGATGATTCCAGCTTCTAGCAATCAAACCACGACAGCTGATGCCAGTGGAGCAAGAATAAACAACGCACCATCCCCACCCAAATTGCATGTTTGTGAGCAAAATAAATGTTGTGGTTGTCTTAGGTTATGAGATTTTGGAGTGGTTTGATAGATGGTAATAAAAAATTAGAACACAAGGAAGTGTTGGGGTCATTATATCTAGTGATTTCTATTTTATTTTTCTTACCTATATTTGCTATTATTATCATGGTGAATATGAATTATGTATGTAGTTAAATTAAAACATTGGAAGCAAAAGCATTTACAGATGCAGCTTTGTATTATCATTGCTTCTCCAAAATGTTACAAATAATTTACTGGACATGAATAGGCATGTAGGCTCATGGGAAAAAAAAGAAAAAGGTTTTGGCAATAGTTAAGAGTTAAAAATAATAATAATACCATTTTTTTTTAATGAAAATAAATTCTTCCTGTGTTCCCTGAGCTGATATATACTATCTCATTGTGTGGTGCTTAAACATATGAGGGGAAATACTTATAGTAAATTTATTCCAATGACTATTGGCTATTTCGACTCTCACCACTAAACCAAATTAGCAGAAACGTTTCATCTTATGATTTAACACATATAAAATACGCTTATTTTTATTTATTTATTTATTTTTATTTATTTTCTCCTCTCCTTTAAAATCATAACCACCGTAATAGATTATTCGTTCATTCATTACACAAAAGCCTGTAAGTGACAAGCACAGATAAAACTTAATAGCATAAGTTAAAGAGAAAACAATATTAATGAGACAGGGAGTTCATATGCTCATTAGATTTGAGGGTATTGGAAAAAGCAACATTTTGTTAAGTATTGGCAAAATTATATTACAGAGCCAATCAATATAAATATGGCATATTTGTTAGTGAATAATTAGTATAAATAATGCTGACTTCATTTTAAATACCCAAACACTGAAGAAAATAGTGGAATCAATGGTGGGAAGCAGATGGAGTATTTAATTTATTTCTCAATTACAGCTAACACATTAGTTACAGAAATTTTCGTGTCATCTATTTTTTATGGTCCATTCTACAGCTGTGTTTATTGTTGTAATAAATAAATACATTATATCCTCTTCTTAGAGCAGAAATGGAAATTTCTTGTAACAAAATACTAATATTCTCATATGACACAAATATCCCAAATGCAACACCTGTAAGGTAGAATGTTTACCCAACCCAAGAGCAAGGCCTGAGTGCAGCTGAAGCTGAAGGCAACAAAATACTGTCAAAGGAAATGATGACATTTTGCCTTTTGAAAGGGGTTATTAATACTTGAGAAAATTTACATTTCACATAATCTTTCTAATAATGCAGACACACTTATAAATCTATGTGTATGTTGCCCAGCAACAAATAAGTATTGCAAGCTACCATCTGGGACACAGATAGATAATGAAGTTATTACCTCCATTTTAGTATTTCCCTACAACTAGCAGTGCCTAACAGGCTGAGGGGAAATATCCATACCAACTTGATATTTTAAAGCTTCACACATTGGATATAGGAATTTTTAGGAGAATGGGGTCTTTATTTGCAAATAAACAGCTAGGTTGTTTTATTTTCTGAGAGACTCCATATTAGAGTAGGGAGGGATGGATATTGGCTAAATCCATCAAGTAGTATATATTATACTAACTGACCTACAATTTCTCTAGTACTGTGTTAGGAAATCATTTGGTGTACTAGTGTCCCATGTTGACAGAGATTTACAGAGATAGAAGTATAATTTAGGAAATACATTTCTTGCTTACCTGACTATATTATTCAAACATGTAACTATGAGGACATTCTACCCATTTATTATTTTCCTTGGCTGTTGTAGCTGTGATTAACTGTCTACATGGATGTCTGGGTGTCCTTTTGTCTATGACTTTGTCCTTGAAATAACATGGCTAAGCTGGATTTTAGCAACTATTAAGGACTTAAACTTGGAATCAGACGTATATAGGGTAGATGAACTTTGAAAGTAATGAACAATCTGATAAAAGCTACAAAGAGGAGGCCCTGAGTTTCTGTATATGTGAATAATAGGCAAATGCAATGTTCTGTGAAACAATGTTTCAACTGAGACAGGGAGAATGTAAAAGAACAGGGTGGGGGAAGGAAGACAAGTTAATTAATGGGTACAAAAATACAGTTTGATAGAAGAAATGAAAGCTAGTGTTTGATAGATCAGTAGGATGACTATAGTTTACAATCATCTATTGTATATGTCAAAACTGCTGGAAGAGAATAATTCAAATGTTTCTAACATAAAGAAAAGACAAACATTTAAGGCGATGGATATCCCATTTATACTGATTTAATCTTTACAAATTATATGAAGTTATTAAATTATCACATGCACCCACGAAATATGGACCTATATTATGTATGAATAAAAAAATTAAATTAAAAAATCCATTAGGCAATAAAGGATGATGAAGGGTAAGAGAGAGAAGGGATACTGGACTTAGGAAATAGTGTGTGCAAGATCCTGCGTAAGTGAGAGCACGGTAGCTGGTAGAAACTTAAAGAAAGTCAGGAAGTGTGAAGTGAGAACACTGAGGGGTGTAGGAAATCATACTAGACATGTGAGTGGTGTTGCTGGAGCATGAAATAGAATAATGCATGTAACAGACTTAGTAGAGCATCTTCCTAATTGTAAATGCAATGCTCTCTGTCATTATTTCTACCATTGACTGAAATATACAATGTCTACTCACAAAAGTCTAGTAAATAACAAATAATTTTCCTTCCATAAAAGAGAATTAAAGAAGGAGAAAGCAAGCAGTTTCGATACAGGAAAGCGGACTCCAAAACTAGGGTCCAGCCTGAAGGCCAAGTGGGCTCTTGGCTTCACACAGGAAAGAATTTAAGAGCAAGCCTACAGAGTCAGGCAAAAACAAGTTTATTGAAGTAAGAAAGAAACAAAAAGAAGGCTACCCCACAGACAGAGCACTGGCTATCTCTCAGAACAACTGACAGTAGCCCTGAATGAGTTTCCAGGGTCTTATTTTATACCTTCTATTTAATTTTATGTTAAGTGGAGGGAGGATTATTTATAAGATTTCTGGAAAAGGGGAGGGTGCCTCCCCCTTTTAAGCCATATAGGATAACTTCTGGGAGTTGCCATGGCATTTGTAAGCATGCTAATGCACTATAACTAGTATATAATGAGTAGTGAGGGTAACCAGAAGTCCTTTTCATCACCATCTTGGTTCTAGCTGATTTTGGCTGGTTTCTCCACCACCTCTTGTTTTATCAGAGACCTTAGTTCAGGTCATATGACTTTTTATAGAGTAGGGCCTGCCAGTTCCCTATCTCAGTTTGAGTCTAAGATAGAGGACCCAGGGGGTCTTCTCAGTGAGAGTTTTTGTGGTTCTGGACAATTCTTACCCAATATTTTATTAATTCTTGAAGACTATCAGGTTCCAGAACAAGGAAGGCCTTTCCATACAGCCCTGTTCAGAATAGGGATGGACCAGTCAGCTTTGTCTTAATATAACAAATGAGCTATTTCCAAATATCTATATCCAATGTCCTTGGCTCTTTGAGAAATAAAGTTTGTTAAATTCCGGTTTCATTGGGTTGAGTCAAGAAGATAAATACATAATCTTATGATAAATGATCAGAATTACTTCCAAATAGAGTTTTATTTTACTATTTTTCCCCTGCACATTGCAGTCTCTTTCAAGTACATGTTTATTCATTGCACTTGATTCTTCAGGTAGGTGATTGTCAAGTGTAATGTGTGCACACAAAAGAACATTACTGTGAGTTAAAGGAAAACCTGATGAGTTCTGAACATGTTTGCCAGGTATACAGATTGTGTGTTTTCTACACAAAGGATTGGAATATAATGCCAATAGAATAGAAATAAAAAGACAACTTTCAAGTCTGTAAGTGTTGAACTGGAGGGATTTAGAAGGATGTTGTTCATGAATCAGTGGCTGGGGAAGGAGAATTAGGGGAGGCCTTAATTTTCATTAAAACCACCTACAAAAATCTTCCTCAGCTCCTGGTTATGGTGCCTGGCTCTGATTACTATTTTATTTTTATTATATTTGACGGTGAAAAACCTCACATTAACACTGACAGTTCTATAAAGGCAACTTTGGCTTGCAATGTGCATGCAAATGTCTGGCTAAATTATTGAGCAAAACCAACATTATTCAGAACTGGTAGGAACACTCCTGAGAGAAAAGAGTAGAATCACTGACTTGCATCCTGTAAAATCAACATACTCGAGTCAAAAACTGCCTTTAAATGAAAGGGCAGGTGGAGGGGAGGCTCTTTGTTGTTAACGTGAATAATTAGGAATCAGGGGTATTCTTGGGTCCATTGAGGTCTCCATTTCTGCAGCCACCACCTCTGTGATCTCCCCATTATTATTCAAACCATTCTTTGACCATATTTCTGGTTGCATAATGTCATTTGTCAACTATCACGTTATGAAGAAGGAACTGCTGTCATTTTGTACTTGTAGCTGTCTTTTGCTTCCCATCATTGCATACATATTGAATCAGCAGAGTCCTTTTGAAACAGTCTACTAGAGGCATTGCAAATGCACATTGTGCTGCAATATCTGGAACCTCACAAATACATAATTAGTTTTCACTCCATATGTTTGAATCTTACCTATTCTTCTAGTTATACCTCTAATACCTTTAACTCACAGCTATCATACTTGTTTGTTAGAAAACAAACTAATGGCTCCATTCTTTGGACATATTTATAGTGTCTTATATTTTAACATGTTATAGATATTATTGTATTTTCCCAGGTATATGTAGATCAGAGACCCCAATTAAGTTCAGTTTTTTATGTTAATCTTAGTAATTCCATAAAATCAAACAGCTATGTCTTAAAAATGACTAAAATTATCACACTGTCATAGCCACAATTTAATTTGTATTTAAAAAAAATTTCTGTGTGGTAGGATTTCTTAATGATTTCATTTTAAAGATGAAGAGATGAGGGTCCAAGATTACACAACCAGCAATAGCTCAGAGATTCTGAGTCTTAATCTCTCCCCACTCCTTTAGTGTGTTTTATACTTTTATTTCCATCTTAATGCCAAGAACAAGGATCGGCTCTTAAAAATCCCTGGTAAATGTTTGTGACTGAATTACAAAACATGCATGTACATTAAGCTCCAGAGTCAGTTAATAAATTCTGCTTGATGCGGATAGAAAAGTAAAACAAACCAACCCTGTCTCTTCTGCTATCAAAATGTTTGTAGTCTGATGGAGTCGTGTAAATAGACAAACTCTAATGTTAACATATAAGGGTAATTAATGAGTATCAAGAATGTTGTGTGGATTATGAATAAGGGTAGCATTATCTCACCTACTTCAGGAGAATTAGCTAAGGCTTTACTAAGAACATTACAGTTTGTTGAGATTTGAAGGATTAGTAGGAGCTTGCCGGGTAAATAAAGATATCTGAACATGTGTTATAGGGAGAACAGTATGTACAAAATACATGGAGTCAAAAACGTCACTATGTGCTATGAGACAAAGAGACTGTCACTGGATCTTAAGCTTAGTGTCCTGGTGGAGAAGTACTGTATAAAAGGAGACTGGAGAGGTATGTAGAAGCCAGAGGGAAGAAAATATGTCTCAATTCTAGGCATTAATTTCATACAATCTTATAATTAATCCTATTTTTCACCAATGTAGCTATAAAACCCATTAACGAAGGAGAAAAGTTGTTTTAGGAAGAGCCATTAAGGATTGTCTTTTACATTTCTAGGCCCTATGGTAGGTGCTTCACAGATTTTTTAAATTAAATTCATGTCTCCAAACTATGAGATGAGGTAAAACTTACTATTCTCACTTTGAAGACGGCCAGTCTGAGTCTAAGAGAAGTTATGGACTTGCCTCTTGTCACAATGCTGGTAGGCAGTAGAACTTGATTTTCATCCAAGATCCAATTCAGAAGCTTCCCAAAAAGCAACAAAGTGGAGGGAATAGACACACAAACACATGCACATAAACACACACACGGAGACCTAATTAGGTGAACACTTCATAGCAAAGCTTAAAATTACATATTCCAAAACTAATAAAATGGAAATTAAAATAGTCAAACCCATAATTATAGCTAATGATTTTTTAACTTTCTGAATATTAATGAGTAGTGAAAAAATTGTTTAGAATATAGAAGACTTGAACAACTCTGCCAACTTAACTAGAAATAATTGACATTTACCAAGCATTTCACCCAAAAATAGTAGACTACACATTCTATTTACTTGCACTTGGAGCATTTAGCTAGACAGACATATTCTGGGCCATAGAAAACAGTCAGTGAATTTGAAAGGAATGAATAATACAAAGCATCTCCTTTTACCAAAATGGAATTACATTAGAAATAGAAAATAACAAAAATATTTGAAAAATTCCCAACTACTTGAGAATTAGATAACACACTGCTACAAAAAAGAAAGAAGAACCCACTAGGAAAGTTAGAAAAGAAGTTGAATTGAATGAGAATAGAGACAAAACATGCGCAAATTTGGGATGCAGCTACAGCGGTGCTTATAGGGAAATCTACAGTCTTAATTGCCTGTGCTGGAAGAAACCTAATGGTCACAAAACAGTGTTCTAAGCTTCCACATCAGAAAATAAAAAGTAAATTAAACCAAATTAATAAAAAACAACAAAATTATAAAGATAGAGGCCAAAAAAGAGAAATGAACAAAAGCAACAAAAAAAGACAGAAGTGGCTTCCTTAACCAGCAAGCAAATTGATAAACACTTAACTGTATTGATAAAGACAAAAAAAGAAGACATAAATTATCAATATCAAGGATGAAAGAGCTGACATCACTTAGAGCTTCTATATACACTAAAATTATAATAAGAATATATTATAAATTAATAGATGCCAATAACTTTAAAAATTTAGATAAAATAGAAACATTTCTTGAAAGGCCCGAACTACTAAAACCTACTGAAAAAAAATTATTTAATTTGTTCTATGCTTATTTAAAATAATTGAATTAATAGTTAAAAACCTCCCCACATGGAAAACCATAGGCCCAAATGAACCTATTGGATAATTCTATTAAACATTCAAGGAAGAAATGATACCGGGTATATTCAAACTCTTCCAAGAAATAGAAGCTAAGGAAGATATTTCCAAACTCACTTTATGAAGCCAACATTAACCTGATACCACAAAAAAATAAAAAAAGAATAACAAAGAAAGTTATATAACAATGTCAATTATTGACATACAGATCCAAAAATCCTTAACAAAATTGTAGTAAGTTGAATCCAGAAATATATAACAATTAATTACGACGAAATGGAGTTTCTCTTAGAAAATCAAACAAATGCAATATACCAAATTAATAGACTAAAAAGAAAAAAAAATCAAGTGACCAGTAAAGTAGTTCTTTCAGTAAAGAATAAACATTGCTCAAAATTCAACAATCATTTGTGATTTAAAGCAAAACACTCAGCAAACTAAAAATAAACCTGAAAAGGTTGTCTGTAAGGCATCCTACTGTTAATATCATACTTTATCATCATACAATATCATCAATATCATCATGTTGAAAGATAAAATTCTATTTCCATTATACCGGGAATAAGGCAAAGCCGTCCAGTCCTACCATTTTTATTAAACACTGTACTGATCTTCTTAGTGTGTTAAGGCAGGAGAAGGAGCTGCAAGACATACAGATTGTCGAGAAAACAAAACAAAACAAAACTGTATGGGTGACATGATTTTCTATAAAGAATATTAATCTACAGAAAAAAAGGTGAAAGAAAAACTAGCAGAACTAATAACTGTGTTTGACAAAACTACAATACAAAACTAGTGCACAATAATCATGTCTCTATACTAAAAAGCATTTTGAAAATAAAAAAAATTTATAACATCAATGAACTTAAAATATTTTGAGGTAACATTTTACCATGCTTTTGAAAGACAATATTGTTAAGACATCAATTCTAACCAAATTGAACTTTAGAATCATTGCTGTCCTAAAATTTCAGCAGATATTTGTTTTTAAATAGAAATTGACAAACTCAGACTTAAGCCTCATTAATGGTGAAGAGTGATTGTTTCTAATTCGGATTCAACATTCCTTTTCTTAGGGGAGGGAAATGTTGCAGGGGGTTAGGGTGCAGGGTGGGGGTGTGGACGTGGTGAGTGAAGGAAGCTCTGGGGAAGATGCCGTGTTTTTGTGTTTTTTTAATTCCCTGAACTTGCTCTTCAGTATAATTTTTTCAGGAAGCCAAAGCTTTCTGCAGCATTTTAGAAGTCATTTCAAGGCTGAATGCACTGATCCATCATGGAAGGAGAAGAATTTTCATGCACTAATAGGGGAGTCAGGAGGGAAACACAGACTTCAGGGTTCTAGGTTATCTAATCATAAAAAGAAAAAAGTTACAGGTCAGCCCATCTCCATGAAGGAAGGCAGCGCTTTCTGACAGTTACCCATAACCAGTATCCACTACATTTGCCTCCCCAAACAGACTCGTTTACACGGAAATTCCAAGGGTCAGCGCTGCGTGTTTTGCTTCAGAGCTTTAAAATCACCTTCACAAAAGAAAGAACTATAATAACTATCATTAAGCATTTACTATGCGTCAGGGATTATGCTAAGCACTTTTACAAAATGATTTTATGAAATATTTAGAACAATCTTATACATAATTATCATTTTTACTTCTATTTTCAAAAATTAGTAAATATAGACCTAAAGAGTTCAAATAACTTGTCCAAAGTAACACACATAGCATATGTTAAAACTAGTATTTGAAAGGCATGTAGGATCACCAGAGAACATAAACTTTATCACATCACTGAAAAACATCAGGACTGGGCCAGAGACACCACAGCAGATTTGCAGTCAGAGGGACTGAGTATAAACCCAGCTTTTCTACTTACTCATGCGACCCTGGGCAGCCTCTCAGAGAAGGTGCAATTTTCTTATCTGGAAATTGTAATAAATAATTTTTCTGTGAGAGTTAAAGTATTGTGCAAGAGTGTGTTGAGCACACTATCTAGCAAAAGGTAGGTAAACTTCACTTGGTTCTGAACTTTAGAGCTATACCAGAGGTCATAAAACAAGGGCATTGGTGTCTTACATGAGGCTGTGTTGCAGCAGGAGAATACATTTGTTTATTTTTATCATATAAGTAAGTAATCTTATTTATGACATTATTAAAAGTATTTACTTCCACCACATTGAATAGGTGGCCAGCCCTATACATCTGTAAGAATCACATGACGTAGCAAGTAAACTTTCAAAGAGGGCTTCAACTGTACTGACAATATACAGCTGAGAGGCAGGCATATAGTCTTCATCATATATTTTTGTGTATCTGGAAAAAAGCTCATACTAAATTGAAACATATTAAAATAGTTTTAGACTGAACATCATCATATTTCATATTTGTTTGGATTTTTCTCCTCTAGGGTTTCCTCCCAGGACCATTGCCCCAATACCTCTTCCCTATTCTGAATCATACTATGGTGGTTTAAAAGTGCTATGCATTAAAAAAAAAAGAAAAAAAGAAAAATTTTGATCAGCAATTCTGAACTTGTTCAAGTTTTGTGATAACAGACCTGCAAAGGGGGTTTCCCCTCAATTGCTTGCCTCACAGAAAGCCAATTACTGACACAACAAGGATTGTCAAGGAAGAAAGGAGCTTTATTGGGAAGGATGTCAACCGGGAGATGGGAGGAGTGGACTGCCTCAAATCTGCCTCCCCAACTGATGGGGTCAGTGGTTTTTTTGGAGGTGAAATGAATAACGCATGGAGTCAGTGAGCATCATTACATGTTTGGGGCTGAACAGGGCATGAACAGGGCACGCAAGCATGGCGAGAAATCATACTGGCACATACGTTGCAAGATCAAAAAATGGCAGATAAGTCCCTCCCAGAGCAGAGATTTTATAATATAATGAGTTAGGGGCTAATATTGGTCGTTCTTTCAGTCTGGTGCTGAAGCAGGATGCAGGGAGTATGTTGCTTAGAGGGTCCTTAAGCAAGATCTGTGAAGGATTGTCACTTGTCTTCTCTGGACAAACAGGTTGTGCAAGGCCTTGTAGTTATCTTGTGGCTGCAGGGAGGTTATGCTGTTTCTGGAAGGAAAAAGAAAAACAATTCAAAAGGGGATGGATCAGTGAAACAAAAAGTTACAAGGCTCTGGTCAGCAAGTCTTACTGGCCTGGGAACTTGAAACATAAGAGAATTGTAAAAAGGCATTTTTGTTCATGGAGCTGGTGAGAATTGTGGTTGTTTCTACGTCAGTGGGGAATATTTTGAAGATCCAGGGGCTCTTGTGGTGTTATGAATTAATAGATCTCTGTCTGGAGTTCTGCAGACCTGGGTTCACATTTTAGTCCAACCAGATTTAAACTCTGTGTCCTTGAGGAGGTCACTTAATCTTACTATTTCTCAATATTTTTATGTGTGTTATTTTTATAGGCCCTTTCACAATATCTGGACATAATAAGCAGTCAAAAATTTTACCATGAATATCTTTCTTTTTATAACTAAATAGAAGTATGATGCATTTTTTACACCGGTACTATATTCCATTGTATGGATATATCATAATTTATTTTTATATATGTTAGCTTATATTCCTTTCTGGTTTTTGAGCAATATTGACATGAACACCTTTATGCATATGTTTTTGCATATTTGTCTAGAATTATTTTTAGAACTAAAACTTTGGGGTCAAAGAAAATTCATTGTTCCCAGTTTCTTACCAACCATTACAAAAGTCTGGCAAAAAAGTATCTATGACCTATGTCAGCATGGAAATTTTTAAAATATGCAAGAAAATGACTCTTAGTTTAAATTGGCCTAATGGGAAAGGTAAATTGACCCAACTGACAGCATATTGGTTCAAGCCTGGCAGCAGTGTTTCCCCTTGTGCTGTAAAACCTGAAACTGGCCACATAAGGTTCCAACCAGCACCACTCCTGACCCCTCTGACCCTCAGCAAGAGTAGAATATAGAGGAAATCCCGAGGATGGTGCTGCAGTCTCCAGCATACGGGGGCAATCAGGCTATAATGGATGATAAGTATATTAGGGGAAAGGAGGGAAAGAGACAAGAATTAATATTAACATTTATTAAATAAAACCGGAAAAGTATTCTAGGATATAAAGAGGCAAGTAATTTAATGCTCCTGGATTCTTCAGAATTAAATACGGTTGAAACTTTCTCCTTGACATTTTATTGTGTTTTAAAATGAACAGCCTGGTGACTTTTGTTTTCTCATTCTCTTTGTTTTAGACTATTTTGAATGTTTTTGGTTTACGTGAAAATTCTCTGGAATTCTGGATATTTGTCTTATCTAATACTGCCAGACAGGGAACAGGAACCCAAAAGACCACTAAATCCAATACAGTCTGGATCCTTTAGAGCTCATGAGCGGAGGGTCACGTGGTATTGAGAGCATCACATAGAAGCAAGAAAGGACCTACTAAGAGAGGCATTTCTGAGTTCATATCCTCCAGTTGTACAAGATGGGTCATTATGGGGTATGGTGAGTCCTACAATTAAATGGGTTATGGAATAGTAAAATGGGTTTTCTCTTTCTTATAAAAAACAAAGTTCAGACTCCCCATTTTAAAGCTAGGGTGAAGATATCCCAAGGCCTCCCTACTCCCGTTCTCCATTCCAGTGAGTGTCCACTATCTTGCCAATGGATTTCTGGAATCACAAGGGTTACTACACACAGAATATACGATCTATGTATTTTTATACAGGTATTTTTAAAGTCTGTTTTCCTCTTTTTGAAGTACGGAAGACACTGCTAGTCTGTAACCTCCACTTTTTGTTTTTTCACAGAGACCAACTCTCATATAAAAGCTAAAACTGCCAGACAGTTTTCTTGATTTACCAGCCTCTTTTGAAGTTAAAGTTTATCTTAGTCTGCTTGGGCTGCCATACACTGGGTAGCTTAAATGATAGAAATTTGTTTTCTCACAGTTCTGGAGACTGGAAGTCCAAGATCGAGATGCCAGCAGGGTTGATGTCTAGTGAGGGCTCTCCTGTTAAGTTGCTCACTATGAGCTGCCTTCTCACTGTGTGTTCACATGGCCTTTCCTTGGTACGTGCCTACAGAAGGAAAGAGATCTCTCCCCTCCTCCCTTTATTTTCTTACAAGGTCACCAATCCCATTGGATCAGGGTCCACCACTTATGATATCATTTAACTTTAATTACCTCCTAAAGACCCTATCTCCTATTACAGTCACAAATGGGGTTAGGGCTTCAACATTTAGATTTTTGGAGGATAAAATTCGGTCTACAGCAGGATTATAAGCACGTAACCTAATCCAAGCCAGTACAAACTGAGAAGAAGACTACAGAGGGACTTCTGAGAAAGATAGGCACGGGAAGTATTCTCCTACCTGTATTTGGATATATTTGTGTGAGAACGTGGTGGCTGGAGTAGTGCAGCCATCCTATGAGCAAAGCCACGAAACCTGGGAGCAAAGGCCAATTTGTTGATCATGCTAAATGGAAAGATAAAAGCACCATGGTCCTGATGAGGTAACCAAGATGCCCATTAAACTAATTCTGAAAGTTTCTAATTCTTGTTATATGAGAAAAGTAATATACTAATATTCTACTTTATTTGTATATTTTTCTAATTAGAGATAAGTGGTTCTAGGTATAATACTGAAGTCCAGTATACCCCTTGCATATTGTTTTCACCCCCTCTGTCTGACTTAACAATTTTTAGATCATGATCAAGCCCCATGTACGATATCAGAGAGCCCCAAGACAAAGACATATACTCCTTAATTTCTGGGATAGGAAAGAATTGTTAAAAAAATAAAATAAAATGAACTATCAAAGTATATGAAATGCATTACTTAAATTGGAACCATAAATCATGATTTTGTTTGTGCTCTAATTGTAAAAATCACAGCAGAATATAAAAATATTAATTAAGATAGGTCAAAATAAAGAAAAAGAAGCAAAGGAAAATCTTGGGACATGAAAGAGGATGGATGGGAAATTCCAGTGTCCCAGGGTTAACAAGAGCATGTCCTGTGACAAAATGGCATTTAAGGACCAAGGCTAGCAACACTCACGCTTTATTTCCATTGTAATATACTACTGTGCCTCTGATATGGATTGTCACCCAGACAGGATGTGGGTAATT
Organism: Daubentonia madagascariensis; assembly: GCA_023783475.1. Classification (NCBI taxonomy): domain Eukaryota; kingdom Metazoa; phylum Chordata; class Mammalia; order Primates; family Daubentoniidae; genus Daubentonia; species Daubentonia madagascariensis. The sequence goes on along the minus strand of JAKFHU010002573.1, from coordinate 16,251,896 downwards.
CAGGCATAGATAAGCTTAGGAGAAATGCTTTCTCTTCCAGATAATCAAAAACCAGCATACAAGCATCTAGAGAACATAATGAGAATGACATTAACCACAAATTTAATTGTGGACATACTATTTCGTTTATATATCCCTGTTGATTTATTATAGAATGTAATTGTTCTAGATGATGGTCTGGAATATGATAGGTGTTTTCTTTTTTCTTTGAAAGGGTCTAAACATGGCTTAATATTATGCCTTGATACTTTAATAAAAAACTGTGATCGTATAATATCTTCATCCAAATAATTTTATGCACAGCCATAGTTGCTATTCAAGAAATATAGGTATGCATAACTGGCATGTCAGTCATATGTTGTTAACATTAGGAAATTATTATTTCATGAAAGAATATATTTTCTTTGAATTTACCTTTCAGTTCCATAGTTCTGCTATATCCTTTCTGCTGTCTAAGCTATTACCTATGACCATTATTTGAAATACCATTTTTGAGACCAGTAAATAATTCCCTTTAGTAAATAAAGTTTTCTTAAGAAATAAACTAATGAGAACACTAGAATGTATTGTCATTAGTTTATTGTTTTCCACAGATGTCACTACATCCTTTTGGCTGGACTGTTGTTTACAATGGCAACTCTGATTGCCTAATCACCTTCTTCTGCACATTAGATTTAGGCTAAAATAAGTACCTTGCTTCAAAAATTCTCCCCACTTAATTTACAAAATAATATTAGTTTGCTTTAGACCTTAATAATGTTTTAAAAGCCTAAGCATTGGGTGAATGTTGTATCTCTTTACATTTTTAAAAAATAAGACATGAAACTAATTTTCATATTTTTTGCTAATGTAGGTTGTCATAGAAATTACCTTTTTGCAATTGAGATATTTTCTTTCTTATGTTAATGATCCATGAAAAAAAAATCTAGATGCTGAAATTATTTATTTGTTAATGTTTAATCTCCAAAAGAATTATAAAACAATTATGGATTTAAATATATTATAGAAAAGTTGACTTTTTGATAGAGGATATTTTATATAGTCATCATCAGTGATTGAGTAATCAATGTCTTCAGTTGCTGATGATTATTTTTTTCCCCTAGAAATATGATCCAAGGCATTCAGTTTAAGAAATACTTATTTTAGGCATTTACTGTGGTTAACGAAAATCTCCCACTCTTTCCTAACAATCAATAATAAGGATGAGTTAGGAGAACATTTTTCACATTAAGAAAAAAAAATAGCTCCTTTATTGAAATTCTATTATGTGACATGGGTCTGAGGTAATCACAACCCTATACCTTATATTACCCCATTTTACAGTTGTGAAAAGTAAGGCCAGAGAACTTGAGTAACTTGCTGAACATCAAACTTTGGAAATAATGGGATGAAGATCAAAACACAAATCTGGCATATCTTATACCCATTCTCTCGATTACTGTATACTGCCCAATACCCACAATCACACACATGCGCGCACATGCACACACACACTGATATGTGCAGACATGCACTGTGAGAGGAAGATTTTAGCAGTGCTCAAACTAAAGATAAAGAGAGCTAGGATAAAAGAGAAATGAATTCCCAGTAGAGGTATTAATGAGAGCAGAAGTCTAAGTTTTAATATTCTTCTACAACTATATCCAGAAATGTATCAGTGTCATCTGACTCTCAAGAAAGGACAATATTAACACATTGTGTGGGTTCTATGTTTTAAAGCACCAATGTGATGTTAAATTTTCAGTAACTGGATGGAGATATGTTAAAGAAGCAAACTATGTAAATCTAATAAGGAAAACCTCAAAATGTTGATCCTATTAATATTTTGTTAAATAATACTTATTTACTTAATACCCATTAACAGTGCTACATCGATAGTGTGTAGTATCATGACTAATATTTTTTAATTTTTAATTTTACATACATATAAATGGGGTAATATAAGGTATAGGGTTGTGATTTACTACAGAAAATAGAGGGTGCCCAAAGGAATCATCCAAATCAGTACAAACTTTTTAACCTTAAAGAATTTTTTTTAAATGCTACCTATGTGGCTTGGGAATAGGAAAAATATTTGCTTTGGTTTGAAAGGAACAATTGTATAGTAAACATAACTGTAGAATTAAATAGAACCTATTATTTTTCCTAGCAAAGAGTAGGTGCTTAATAAATTGGTGGAAACTTGAACAAATGAAGATGACAGTATATTGTGCTACTGTTTTGTGGCAAGTGAAATATTTACTAAGATTAAAAGATCATCATGCACACGCAAAATATCTATTTCATGAGATTTTATTTTAAAATGCAGTTTCTAAGGATGTTTCATTTTGTAAGTATGATGAGTAAAATAAAATAAACCTTTCATTTTATTAATTCAGTAAAAATTGTTTCCAATTTTTAGGAAACACTGCTGAAATTATCCTAATAGCATGTTCTACTTTAGGTTGTTTATGAGCTAAAATAACCACAAAAATGGCTTGGGAATTATCTATTTCTTCATGGAGGATTTTGTAAAAAGAGTAATTCTTCCCTCTCTTTAAGTTCCTTTTACAACATTATTTTAAAACAACATTATTGAAAAAAAGATTCATTTCACTCATGTTCACGATATGACTGAGGTTTTTAAATGTCTGAAATACTCCAGGTGGAAAAACATCTTAAATTGAATTTTACCAAGACACTGTGGTTTCATTAACAATAATAAAAAAATAAAAATAAAAATAAAAGGTGGGGTTGCTTTAGAGAGATTGAGAATCAATCTTGTTTTAGTTGTGACTGCTCAGTGGCTTTGCAGAGAATAAATTTATTTTGTTCTGGAACAACAGTAAGTACATAGTAGAAAATAAGGTTAAGCTTGATTCTAAGGTAAGACAGCAATGCTGCATAGCTGGTAAAATAACACACTCAGCTCAGATTTGTTATGTTATTAATCTACCTCCTTTTTACAAAACTGTTAATGTCTGTGGCAGAAAGGGGGGCATCATAGGTTGACATCTGCAGTCGGCAGCTGGGTTGAAGAATGAAATTATCTTGCCTCAGAATATTTGTTTGCTCATGCCACTTGTAGTGCAAATAGGTTTTACTTCTCGTTTAAGCATTAGTATTTTATATCAAATATGTAAAAACATTTTAGAAATTCAACATCTTCCCCTATTCTTTCATAATTCCCAAGTCATCAATTTTTATTTTTTTCTACGTGAGTCAACATAAGTTGCAAGAGCTACAGTCTGTCTCATTTACATAAATTTTAACAGCAGAGCTGTATTGAGTTTCAATAGTATCTAAGGCATCATGAGGGCTAGAAATTGAAGATATAGAAAAAGTCTGTCTGTGAAGGGTGTCACACCTAGCCAGGAAAAAGCAATACATGTGGCAAAAGATAAATTGCAGTTCCAGGCGGTGAGCACTGAGACCCCGGTCAAGGAGGAGGCCGTGACCTCTCCTCTAGGGAAGTGAGACTTTTCCACTGTGACAGGATGACACCTTTCAGTCTCCAGTCAAGGGTGTTCATCTGAATTTTTATTTCATCAGATTGTCCTGTCTCATGCATATTTATTTTGTATAATTCCTCTTAGAACTTTGTTTTATTTTGGCATCATGGATGCCCTCCAAGTGATCAATATTTACTCTTGAGAGCCTTGGCTTTTCTCTGCAGTACACTTGGATGCAAGTTTAGATTATAATCCAAATGACATTAGCATATTACTTTGGCTTCTGAATGTGATTGAGAATAAGAATATATTATATGAGAAGCAAGGATAATTATCTTTCAAAGACCAGTTAAAATTTTAAAAATGAAAATTGTGTGTAGGTATACATCCACATTTAAGAAGATCCTAGCCGCTTTTAAGATATTGAAAAGATTAGGGCCAAGTAAAATGAACCAGCAGAAGGAAAATTGTCAACAATTGTGTTTAATATTAAGGTGAGTCAACACAATAGTCAATCCAAAGCTTTCTTACTGTGGAGGAAGCCCATCAACTTTCATAACTGAAACAAAGATAAGTATTATGTGGAAAGAATTGCATGCTTTAATCAGATTCTTGCCTCAAATACTTTACCTTGTATTTGAGCAATGTTTACAATTCCAGGAGCCCCACGCTATGGTAATGCTCCCTTCTTTACCTGCCTTTGATTATTTTGAGGGAGATGGCAAGATTATTATATTTTATTGTGTCTTTTATATAAAGGAGTAGTACAGTACTCAGGAGCCAATCCACAAGAAAATAGGGAGGGAAAAAAAGAGGAATATCCTTATTAATACTTGGGAAAAATGGAAGGATTTTTTTATGAAGAAATTATTTACACACATATTTTTAAGGTCAAGAGACAATCACCTTGGCCTCAGAAGTTTTGGAACACCTTAGACTTGGGTTCAACACCTTAGACTTCTCAGTGATGCCTTGGGACTATAGTTTCTCTCTCTTTCTTCATTGTCATCCTTCCAAGCAAATTTGGGAAATTTTTATTTCCCAATTTTTTATTTACAAAAATGTATTAACAAATGCAAATCCTCTGGAGAAGATGATATTTACTTGTCAACACCTCTGCTGTCTCTCACTTATGACATCTCCCATATCAAAGAATTCAAAATGCCTTGGTCCTGTCACAGTGTCTTTTGTTCTCAAGGCAAAAGTTGACTCTGGCAATTTGAAAGAACTAAATATAATTAATTGTTTGCAATTTTATGGTCTGATAGATAGACTCTCTACTCTTCATTTTAGCTCCAATTTTCAGGTGTGTGTTTCTACGTCCAGTTCTCTTATGTATGCTCACATCGGCTAGGAAATACACATGCACACACATATCCCTTCAGTGAACTGAGGTTGACTCAAAGGTCTGGATCACACAAGGAAGAGGATTTCCTCCTGCTCATTAGATTGTCTTCCTGAGACAGAGCTATCTCGACACTGATGCTGTAGGACATTTGCGGTTATTGATCATGCCTCTCGCTGTGAAACAATGTCAGGGATGAATTCAGTCCTTGACTTGACTGAAGCATGTTCCTGCTGTCCTTGCTACTTGTAAATTCCGCTCTTTGACCTCTTTCCCTAGATGCCTCTACCTCCTTCCAACTCCACTTCCTTTGTTCTCTGCTGGTGTTTCTGAGCTTTGATTAAGAATGGATTCCTCATGCTGTGCTGTTATTCTTTTGTCTTAAATGTAAATATTAATAAGCATGTGAGGGTTCTGAGAAAGGAGGAAGCATATGTATTTTCCCAGTGGTTTGGTCCTTTGGTATTTTAGATTTCTCCTATGTACAAGATACAGAGGGAAAACTATATGAAATTAAAAGCCATGAAAGACACTATAAAATCTGAGAAGGGTTACAGAATACCCTATGTGAACATTTAAACAGCTAAAAGCCATTAGTATAAATAGTTTTAATGAAGGAAATTATTTTTATTGTCATTATCATCATTGTTGTTAGTAATGGGCAGAGTCAGAGGTCAAGAGCTGGGGCAGGTGCAGTTATACCTATGGAGGACGTTTCGCTGGTTTGGTAAATCAAGGATGATTTACCTCACTCTTCCAGCCCCACACCATTGCCTCATGCCCCAGCTCCACACCCTCTTCTTTCTCCAAGGCTTCATCTCCCCAGAGGCAGTGAGTCAGTGGGCCTGTTTGTCTCTGCATAGGAGTCCACTGGTTAACTTAAAACCATATGCAGTGTCCTATGTTTGCCCCAGAGAATGTAGAACCTGGGAAGCTCTTGTAATTAGTGGAGGTGGAAGGGGGGGGCTATACGAGAGGAAGCAGGAGATGGTGAAAAAGCAAAAGCTTTGGCATCAGAGTAAATTGACTCCACCAGTTTCTGCCTATGAGACCTTGGACAAACACCTATCCTCTGTGAGCCTCAGTTTCCCATCTCTAAAATGAGGAATTTAATACCTACTGTGTAACTTTCTTTGTGAGTATTAATTTATAGGAAGTAATAGAGTACATGGTACAAATTTATCTGCATATCTCTCTAGCTGAACAGCCACCATCCATCTATCTATCTGTCACCTACCTATCTTCAGACTGTGCCCACAGCGAGCTCAGAATTCAGGAGCATTGCCAAAATAGTAGAGCGGAAGGACAGGTGTGATTTTAATTTCTCTGTTTACTTGTTTTTCACTTTGCCCTGAGGGGAAAAAATCACTTAATGGGTGGCACACTGGAGTCTTATCCTTTTTCCTGCTGTGAAAAGTGATGGTGTGGAGATTTTCTAAAACCCCATCTTTTTTTTTTTTTTTTTTTTTTAGCGTGTTTTGATTAATTATTCAGCAAACAATATTTTCATTACTGAATTGTTCACCTTATTTCCTTCATCTCCTTTTTGCTGATAAAGTCCATTGTCAGATTTGATTATAATTACTTTCTAATTGTTGCGCTATGGCATTAATTCATATCATGTCACGCAACTAACAATATTATTCTCCATAAAGCTCATCAAGTATCAGTGACCACACAGGGCCCGTAGCAAGCCTATGGCTATTTGTTTTTCTTCTGTACTATTATTATTTTTCTTTCTGACAGACTTGAGAGGGCATTTTAATAGCCTGTGTGCCCTTAAATTCTTTTCTGCAAACAACAGGCATCACCTGCTACTTTCTTGTGAAGTGTACTTTCCTGTTCAAGGCTTTCTGTCTCCCAAAGGACATTTATTGCCCTATTCCTTCTTACTAATAGCCTAGACCAGTGGTCAGGAAACCACAGTCTGTGGGCTCAATCTGACCAGTAGCCTATTTCTGTACAGCTTTCAAGCTAAAAAGATTTTTTTCCCATATTTAGAGAGTTATAATCAAGCAAACAAATAGAGAAACAAAAACAAATAATACAGGACAGAGAACATATATGGTCTGGAAAGCATAAATTTTTTATTATTTGCCCCATTACAGAAAAAAGTTTGCCAACCACTGGCCTAGAATCCATTAAGGCAGCTAGAGAGAAAGTGGAAATTGCGGAGCCGGAGTTCTGCTTTGAGCTCTCCTTCAGGACTGGCCTCTTGCTACAAACTGTTAATCGCCATGTTCCTCATTCCATTATACAGTTTTATTATCTACATCTGGGTGTCTCTCTCCTTGTTTGGATCAGTCCTACATTAGAGAGGCAATAAGGAGTGGAGAAGGTTTAGGACTAAATTCAGAGAGACTTGGTTTCTCATGCCATCTCTGTTCACCCTGTGGCCCCCGCTGAATCCCTTCAACACATCTGGTCCTTAGTTTCGTCTGTGAAATGAAGAAGTTTGACTGGTTGGTATTAAAAGGCCTTTACAGCTCGAAGATTCTAGAATTAAGTCAAGTAAAATGTAAGAATATCTAAATTACTTACAGGCTGAAACATCTGTATAGCTATACTGGATGACATCTGATAATTTTTGGCTTTTCTTGAGCAACTATAATGACAGTTTATGCCTACATTGTCACACAATTTTAATAATTATAGACAATCTATTTTTTTCTACAGAACTGAGATCAATCTCTCTGTAACTTCCACCCATTGGTCCCGGTTCTACCTTCTCAGGACACAAAAAGTTAGACTAGACCTTAGATATTAAAACCTAGTCAAAAATTTTCAACAATTCTTTCTTCTACATGTGAAGCAACCTTAATTTCCTTGAACAATTCAACAAAAAGGGGTGATCTAGAGATGTTTCCATCACTCTGATCTGAGTACACTACAATATATCTCGGCCTCTTGAAAGCTGTCTCTGAAGTCAGTATTCCAGATGAGATTCTATAGACCTGGGATATATGAGAAACACTGAAATATAAGAGAATGGCCAGGAGGGAAACTATCAAGCTTACTTTCTCTAAGGACATATTATTCTATTACGTTTGCCTGAAATATGTTTCGTATTGGCCTGTGCTGGTATCACTAAACAATCCAGTTTTCCCATTAGCACTTCTTCCTTAGGTGAACTAACAAATATAATAATTTTTGTAACAATTTAAGACACTAGAACAGAACAAATGAAACATTGGTAGTTTATTTTATCAAATCCTAGACAGGTAGTTGTTTAATTTTCTGTAAAGAGTTCTAATATTATAGACTCCATGATGTCTCTCACTTTTTCATTAGAAAAATTTTCAGGAAAAAGTTTAAAATAAAGTTATCTTAAAGATTTTAAAGATAAAATTTTAAATAAAGTTCTAAAATATTTATAACAAAATGAACTGACTCTTTTTACCATTTCAAATTCCCCAATTCAATTTCCCAGAAGAAACAGGTTTTTAATTATTGACTTGAATTTATAATGCTGTATCTTGATGTTCTTACTTTACCACTTACAAATTTATGTCTGTTGGTATCCTGTTATGATAGATAGGGATTTATCACCACCACTATCACATAACAGCTCATCTCCAGTTCCTCTTTTCTTCTATTTTCCCAGTAGAGTTAATAGAAATTATTTTTAAAACTGGCTAATATTTGTATTATTATGACTTTGTACTAATCCCTGCAGAGTCAAATAATAAATTATGATCATATTTCTTTTCTTGTTACTTACATAGTTTTAAATATACCCATTATGAATTATTCTATCATTACTATTATATGATTATCAATATTTAGTCATATAAATTGGCTCAAACAAGTCTGAAAATTATAAATTCAATATTTTATCCCTGAGATCTGCCTCTTAAAGTTTCCATTCTCCATCCAAATACTGGAATCTCTACCAGTTTCTTTTTAGACCTGTTACATATCTATTATGTTCTGGATGTTAGATTTTCTTTCTCTTTTAGTTTGCTAACTTACCTGACTTGGTGGGATTCCTCCTCAGTAGTAGTTTCTTGAGAAAGATGCATGGAAGAAAAAACAAAAACAAAACAATAAAAAGATGCTTGTATGTCCAAAATGATGCTTTTTGTCTTTACATTTAATGCTGTTTTCCTGACCACATAACTCTAGGTTGAAATTAATTCCCTGCCTGAAACTTTAAAGATATAGCTCTATTATCTTTAGCATCCAGTGCGGACAGGGAAAATGTTGATGCTCTTCTGATTTCCATATTGTTCTAGCTGTCTCAATGTGTGTAGGATCTTTTATTTATTCCTGGCATTCTGAAATTCTACAAATATGTGCCTTAGTTTTTACCCCTTTTATTCATTTTGGTAAATGCTCAGTGGACTCTTTCAATCTGGACTTGAATGTCATTCAGTTCTGAAAATTTTGCTCGTAAATTTTTAATTTTTTTTTTGGAAAGCCATCATTTTCAATCAGGGGTCCATGGTAAATTTTAAAAATAAATTCCCATTAGGTTTGTTGGAAACTATTTTTACTTTCATTCAAGCTGTTCTTTCTGGTTTGATGATCAGGAGACACTGCTTGGCATGGCAGCAGTGGCCACTGAACACACTGATAACTGCTCTCCACCCTGTGCTGTACTCAGTCTGTTCTGTCCTGCTTCAAGCCCTCTTCCCTGTGTTCCCTTCCACTCACCCTATTCCTGTTTCTCCAGCAAGGCCCAGTCTAAGTCCATGTCCCTTAAGAATGTCACTGACTATTCTGGTCCTCTTCTTTCTCTTTCCTGAAACCCTGCAGTCAGTTTCTCACACTTGATCATTGTTGTACACGTGGCAGTGGAAAAGTAGGTGCTGTAAGTCTCTTGGTAGTGCCTTTTTGAGCTCTTGATAGCTTGCTCTTTCTGAGCACATTTTTTTAAATGCTGTCAGTTGTGTAATAATACATGTCATGTCTTAATACTTAAATTCTTGGCAGCTCAGTGACAACAAGTTTCTGAATATACAATGTCATAGTATTTTATTTTGTTAATTTTAATCCCCCAAACTATATTATGAACTCCTGTTATTTTGTAGCCCCATAAAATATTTTACATATTTTGAGAACATTTTACATATTTGGAAATCCCTTATGTCCGCCTCTTAATCACATTTCTTTCACCTTATTTCCAAAAGGATTTTAGGTCTTTTAAAAAGCACAGAAACTACTAACAATAATAATATTAATAAATATCATGATACTCTAATATTTTAATTTAATAGAAAATATAATGTTTTGCAAGGCACTTTTACTTGAACTCAGGCATTTCATTAAAGGATCAATAATTCCAGTTACCTCAAACTCCCCCAGAGAAAAGTACTGTAGCCATTGCAAAGTACTTGAAATTGTCCAGAGGACACATGAATAGGTTTTAACTATTAAAAATTTTCAAATAAGGTAACTATGCTCCTACTTTCTTGTGGCAACTGTCATCAATATAGGCTGCAATAAGAGGAGGTAGTTAAAACTGCCAGTTTTTACACTGAACTAAAAGCTTTGATATGGTTCCTCCAGCACAATATGAGTGACATAAAATACGTCTATGTACACAGAAGACATTTACTTCATTTATTTTGCAGGAAGGGCAAATGAGACTTTGTAAGTCACTCTGTTTTCCAATTTAAAGACAATTTAATTTAACTGCATTTTAAAATCAGCTTATCAAAGTACAATTTATATACAGTATCATTCACCAGTTTTAAATGTACACTTCAATGCATTTGACAAACGTATATGATTATATAACTACTGCCTCCCATCGCTACAAAATATTCCTTTAGCCTCTTTGCAGTCAGTGCTTTCCATCCACCCCCCAGTCTCTAAAAACTTCATAGATGCTTACTGTCACTATAGTTTTATCTTTTCTAGAAATTCATATAAATGGTATCATATAGTATATAGTCTTTTGTGTCCAGTTTTTGTCACTTAGCATAATGCTCTTGAGATTCACCCATGTCATTTCATGTAAGAGTAGTTAGTTCCTTTTTATTGCTGAGTACTATGCCTGTATGGATACATTATACTTTATCCATTAATCAGGTTGAAGGATATTTGTGTTCTTTTCAGATTGAGGCCATTACACATAAATCTATTATTACAAAGTCTCTATTGGAACATAGTTTTGTTGTTGTTATTTGTTTTGTTTTTATTTCTCAGATAGTTACCTAGAAGTGGAACTGCGGGGTCGTGCAATAAGTTGTGTTCAAGTTTATAAGAAACTGTAAAACCATTTTCCAAAGTGATTATATTACAGTATTTTGATTTTCCATCACCAATGTAGGAGAGTTCCATTTACTCTGTTTTTTCATCAACACTTGATTTTGTCAGTCTTTTGAATTTTAGCTGTTCTACTAGGGGTACAATAATATCCCATTATGGTTTTCATTTGATTTCCCTAGTGACTAATATGCATATTTGCCTATGCTTGTTTTCCATTTGCATATTTTTAGTCAAGTATCTGTTCAAATAATTTGCACATTTTAACTTGAGAAGGATAATAGACCTAAATGTAAAAACTGAAATTATTAAAATTCTAGGAAAAAAAATAGAAGAAAATATTTGTGACTTGAGTTAGGCCAAAATTTCCTAGGTAGGACACAAGAAGTATGAATCATTAACAATAAATTAAATAAGATTTATCAACAATTTTAAGACTTTATTAAAACTTTTGCTTTTCCAAAATGTTCTTAATGAAAAGGCAAGTTAAAAGAAAATATTTGTAAGACATTATGATAAAGTGCTTGCATATGGAATATATAAAGACCTATTATAACTCATTAATATGATATAACAACTGATGAAAATACATAAGTGCATCACTTTTAAACATGGCTTTAAAAATTATTCTAACTAATCAAAGGGGTTTAATTTCTAAATTTTCAAAAGGCATCTAAAATTTTTTTAGGCAGAATTTAAAGTGTTCAATATGTATTATTGTTAAAGTTCATTTAATTGCACTGGAGTTGTACAAAATTTTACAGTAGCAGAGTATGTAATGAGATTCAAAGTTTCCAAACCCCATTTACAGACATATCACAAGAAGAATCCATGATGTAAAGAGGAATTTCCAAGAGCAGAGGACTTCAAGGGGCTCCTAACGAAGAGCCAGGAGATATATTTCATGGCATCCAAATAAGTAGGGCAAGCAGAGGGAAGAAGAGGAGGAGGCATCCTGACTTTCACATAGCACATCCGAAGAGAAAGATCTGCTCTGAGTACATGCCAACTGCCTTATTCCTACTCTCAGCAAATCCTCACTTCCAGTAACTTCATTTTAAAGAGCTAAGGAGTATGCTGCTGAAGAGAGAGAGGAATTATTTGCTGGTTATGAGAGGTAAAAATGATATATCAGGTTTTTAGATTTCTCTTATCCTAAGCGCAGATGGGCTTTTCTTCATAAGGATCACGCTGACCCAGGATGAGAACAACACTCCAAGGAGGAACAAACCTTTCTTCAGCACAACCCTCCTATGAAGACACCTCCGTTTCATGGGCGTGTCCAGAAAAACACCAAGTTCCATCAGAAAAAGTGACAGGAAAACAATGTGCAAGAAGGGCCAAGGTAGTGAGACTAGGTTAAGCCTAGAGAGGGAGAGGATTAAGAGACTGATATTAAAGATAGTACCTAACACTTTCTTTGCACTTGCTATGTGCCAAATTCTTTACATATATTAACATATATATCAAGTACTTTACATATATTAACTTATTTTGTCCTTACAGGTGCCCATAAGGTAGACATGTCACTAAAATCCCTGTTTCACATATGATGTTAACTAGGGCACAGAGAGATTAGGTTATTTGCTTCAGGCTACCCAGATGGTAAGTGGCCGGGCCAGGATTTATCACAGGAACTCTTAACTCAGCCTCCTGTGTTTTCATCAGTTATGGAGTGGCTTGCAAGTAATTTGTTACCATAGTTAAAAAAATATCAGTCTCTCAATGATTTACTTTTTAATCAGTGCTAACTCAGAACACTGTCCCACTGAATTGCATTTTAAATTAATGTCTACTTATTACATATATGTTAAAGGAGAAATAAGACTTGAACTAAATCATAGTGACTATTCAGGTCTCCAAACAGATATCAGTTAATCTAGAGTTGTGGTTCTCAGACTTCCCTGGGCACAAGAATCGCCTGGGGTACTTGTTAAAGTGCAGGTCACTCAGCACTGGCCCCAGAGATTTCTATACATTAGGCTTACATTGGAGCCCTAGAATTTGCATTTTTAACAAGATCCTAAAATCTTTTTCTCTGTAACCCTCTACCTTTAGACCATTTTTTTTAAGTTAGCTATTAGAAGATGTCACTGACCACAATCTCACCAAGACAGTGCTGGTTGTTCCATGTATTACACCCACAAGACTCTCCTATAAACTCATCCCAGCACTGACCACATGGTATGCAGATGCCTATTTGCTTTTCCTTCTCTCTCTCTCTCTCTATGTATATATATATATATTTTTTTTTTCTGGAAGTGTCTTTAAATCAATTCTTGTATGTATTTTACCACTATATATTGAAAATTCTCTACAGCAATTGATATATAGTGACATCCATAACGGAGTTGTGGATTAAGGAATGAATAAATGAAAATAAGGTAGTTTCAGATCGTGTAAAACATTATCAGATGGCTAAATTCAGTATGCAAAAATGCTACATTTAGTTAAAAATTAACAGAGAGTACATTTTTAAAAAGATTTTAAACACATAAAGAATGTCATGAGCTCCGTTCGTCATTGAACTCCATTGATAGCAGTTTAATATGTGAAAGATGGGCATGTATTAAACACAGCAGCAGAAACGGTAGATGATGCCTGGGCTTTTGTCTCACCTGGAACACTGTCAGCAGCATGGGACTCAGACTGTGCTCTATGTCCGCTTCACACCATCCTTGCTGATTAATTGTAAAAACAGGCACATCCATCATATGAAAGCTTACATACCAGTGACCTGTTGACACTTGAATGCTGCTGCTTAATATACCTTCTTTGCTTTGTAGTTCTGTTTATTTATTTAGCTCAGTATTCTGTGGGTCAGCAACTTGTGTTGGCTGAGATGAGAGGGTCTGAGATTTCTTTGTTTTCTTACTGCATCTTTGGTGAGCTGGCCAGTCATCTGGAGGCTGGCTCGTCAGAGATTGAAAGCTGGTTGGCACTCGGCTGGGCTCGTTCTTATGGCAGAGGTAGGGTTTTAATACCGTGAGCCAAAGTGTTGAGAGTCTCTTGTGTTAGATTAAGTATAAAAATGGTCCCACTTACCTACCCCCTTTAAAATGTGAATTTGCAGCTCCTTCCATTAAGAAGTAGAGCCTGTTTTCCTACCCCTTGAATCTAGACTGGCCTTTTAAATTGTGCTGGAAAACAGAATGAGTAAATGTAACATTGTGCTAGTTCAAAATCGAAGGATTAAGAGACCTGTCATGCTTCTGCTAGGTCTTTTGAAAACCTGCTACTTCCACGTGAAAAGGTATGAGCTTGCTTGCTGAATGATGAACAAGCCCTGCCAAGATCAGCCACGCATGGCCCAAATCAGCAGAACCACTCAGCTAATCCATAGATTTCTGAGCAATAAAAAATGCTAATTGTTTTAAGCCATTGAATTGTGCAGTGATATGTTATATAGTGAAAGCTAACTGATATTTCTCTTGCAGTGTTGATTAGAACAGGCATAATGTCACTTCCACCTCAGTTTGCTGGTCAAAGCAAATAAAAAAAGCCAACCCAGATATAAAATGTAGTGTGATTAATTCCGACTTTTAATGTGAGAAACTGCAAAGTTGCACTGCAAAGGATGTACATACAGGAAGGCGTGGAAAGTTGGAGACATTTTTATGATCAATCTACAACAGTTTGAAATGTCCATCTCCCTCCCTCCCTCCCTCCCTCCCTTTCTTCCTCTTTCTTTCTCCCCCTCTCTGTTTGATTAAGAGAGGGAGAGAGAGCAAGAAAGAGGAGGAGAAAGGCTCCTCTTTGTATTTTGCACAAATACTCTTTGTATTTAGTGTTTCAATGTAATGTTCAATTTCTTAAATGTTAATTATATTCATCTAAAGATATTGGCCCGTTGAAGTATTTTTTTCTTTGTTTAAGAATGCCAAGCCTCACGTGGTGCATATAATTCCAATTTTTTTGGACACCATCCTTTTCATGGTAGTAAAACAAAGTACAATTTGACTACACTATTCTGAAACAACACCAATGATATTAGTTCCAAACTTGCAGTTGCATTATATTTCTTGAAATTTCATCTTTGCCTGTGACTGCCACTGTTCTCTTTCCATTAGATGATATAATGAGGGTTTGAGTTTTAGAGCATGGTTTAATTTTGTATACTCAATAGTACAGTAAGAATTAGAGATGGACCGCCTGCCTCTCTAGGCACTACTGTTAATTGCAATATCTTTGGCATTATAGAAGAATTTCACTGGGTAAGGGGATAAGTAGTAATTCTTGTGGGTGTGCTCATAAAAATTATTTATTTTTAATATTTCTAATGAAATATTTTGTCATAAAGAAGCTGTCTTCTTAGTCTTTCCAATTTCTACACACATATACAACACACACACACCCCCTCATTTTCATTTTGATATTACCCACAGTAAGTTCATCCAAGAGGCTCAGACTACTAGGCATCTGGAAGGTCAGAGGGAAATGCCATCATTGTTTGCTGGGTTGGGAAGAGACTTCTCAGAGGAGGAAGCCTTAATCAGGGACTTGAGGAAAAGGCATGTAGGAACCATGTAACTTACATGTACATTACATGTAAATGGCACAGATTGAGCACATCTCCAAAGAGGACACAATGCGGTATCTTTAGGGATGTATTAACCAAGAATGTTTTGGTTGCAAGTAGCAGAAAGCTAAGTGCAATAGGATTAAATGGAAAAAATGGCTCATGTTTCAGGCCTAACAGGAAACAAAGTTATTGGACAAAATTCTATGTCTCCCAACTTACTTCCTCAATGTTGATTTAATCCTCAAGCAAAGTCTTTATACATAGAAGAAAAATAGTCATCAGTAGCCCCAGATCTAATTCCCATCTGCTTGACAACCCTAGCAATAAGGGAGTCTTTCTTTTGCAATGGTTCAACTGGACTAGGTAAGATTCGCATCATCTGACTTAGGTCACAAACCCACACAAGAACACCTTGTGGCCAGGAGGATGGCTGGAGTCATATGTCTCCCCTAGTGGTGGGGCCCACTCAAACAACACGGATCGAGATAGGGGGATGGGTGGTTTCTAAAAATCAAGGATATTTAACAAAATAACATATATTAGACAAAGTCAATAGGTATCTGCCACCAGTAGGCCGTAAATGGACTAATTAGTGAAACAGGTGTTAGTTTTGTTGATTCATTTGTTTAATTTTGTTATCGTTTGTTTGAAGAGTAGACAGTGTAGTGACAAGTAAAGCCGCATTTGTAGGATGGGATCGTATCATTTAGGGCCTTGTGGTGTCTTCTCCTTTGCATTTCTTATCAAGAGAGCACTATGTAATTGGAGGATCTGCAAAGGCCTGTCTCAATGCCATTTTTATTTTCTTTCTCTGCTGAGGTTGCCCATTTTTAGCTTTTTTATATACATAAATTTCCCAGATTTCTTTTCATGTCCACGAGT
Organism: Daubentonia madagascariensis; assembly: GCA_023783475.1. NCBI lineage: Eukaryota > Metazoa > Chordata > Mammalia > Primates > Daubentoniidae > Daubentonia > Daubentonia madagascariensis. The sequence continues at coordinate 16,235,503 of JAKFHU010002573.1, read as the reverse complement.
ATCTTAGAGAGCACTGAGGTACTGAACAATTGCTATGCCATTCTGGACCTATGTGCTCGATGCTGAATGTACTTGATGACCTGTGTACTTGAATGCTGAACTTTTGGAGATTTCCCTAGAAGAGTTGATGTCTCATAATGCAGTCTTTGCCATTTACTCTGTGTTCAGGGGATGTGGACCTGTAATTAAACACCTTGGACCTTTCCATTAACATGATATTTTTTGCACAGATCTTATCTACTATTGATTCATTCCACTCAATTTAATGAATAATCCTATATGAAAGAACGATGTTTAATGCCAGATAAATGAATTAAGTTGGTAGAGTGCTTTTACTATACCTTACTGTTTTTCATACATTAACTTTTTTGATTCTTCAAATAGTGCTTCAATGTAGATGGGCATGTCCTGTCATTCTCATTTTTTTAAGCTCTTGAGTAGGTTAGTGACTTAATAAAGGCCACACTCCCTTCATAGAATTTAAAAGGTAATGCAGTAAAGAAACTAATTCAATTAATTCAACAAACATTAATTGAGCATTTAGCCAGTGTCAGATAGGGAGGAATTAAGCACTAAGGAAATGAAAATAAGGAAGACATTTCTGCCCTGGAGTAACTTGAAGGGTATTACTGAAAATAGACTCGTGAAAATATATGTCACATTCAAGATGATAAGTAATAAAAATAAAATGGTGTGAAAAGCACTGAGGATGCAGAGGAAGATACAGAATAAATGCCTGATCTGAGGCCACCAGGTAAAGCTGATATTCTTTAAGTTCAGTTATTAAGGATGAGAAGAATATTCTTAGCATTACAGCAGAGGGAGTGGGGGAGTGGATGGTCATTCATGACCCTGGAAAAACATGAGCAAAGGCACAGCACTGTAAATGTCCAGCAAATCCAGGGCACTGGGAAATTTCATAGCAAAAAAGGAGAAGGGCTAGACCTAGGCAGGTAGGTGGAAGGACAGGATCGTAAACAGAAGCTTCTTTAAGACAAAATTATTTATGTATGTATTTGTATTTACTTATTTAGAAAGGAATGGTTTATCATTAATTGGAGTAATGACCAAGAAAGAGGGCATTTTCTGTTCACCTCTACCTCAAAACCCCATTTCAGGAAACCAAAAGTCTAACAGTAATCCAATCACACCGTCCTTAGGAAAGGGTCTCTTGTAATTCAGTCTTGACTTTTATTAATAGAAGTCGAACTCCAGACCTCAAGCAGTGTACCAAAATATTCCTTCAAATGAATGCAATATTTTCCCTGAAAGGTGATACAGTCAGTACAAATTTCTCCTTTATTTTACATTTGAGCAACAGTTTATAGATCGGTATTCTAGGAAGCTGCCCAGCTGGTCTCTTTGGGTGATGTCTCAATTAGTTTGGGCTGTTATAACAAAATACCTTAGGCTGAGTGATTTATAAACAACATAAATTTATTGCATACAGTTCTGGAGGCTGGGAACTCCAAGGTAAGTAACTGGCAATTCAGTTTCTAGTGAGGGCCTTCTTCTTCAAAGATAGCACCATCTATATGTCATCACACAGCAGAAGAGACAAGAGCGTTCTCTCAAGCCCCTCTCATAAGGGCACCAATCCCATTTATGAAGGTGGGACTGTCATGAATTAATCACTTCCCAAAGGCCCCACCTCTTAATACTATCACATTGGGTATTAAACTCCAGTATATGGATTTGATGGTGGGGTCACCAACATTTATACCACAGCAGTTGGGAACATAGCAGGCCTAGGGAGCACAGTAGGGGAAAGTAGGGGAAACTGATCATGGAAACTGGGTAGCTGGTGATGTAAATCATGACCAAGAATTTAGAAAACAATGTTAACATGGACAGAGATGGGAATGGACATGGTGGGGAAAAGAACTGGTGTGGACATGGTCACATTAGGTTCCTTTAGGGGAGCTAAGTAAATTATTTAGTAGCAGTGGTAAATTGTGGCAAACTGTATCTGGATTCAGCCTAATGGCTGAGATTGGTATTTTGTAATTAAGTCACTTGTGCAAATTTTATTCTAGAAATTTCCATTAAAATTCCACAGAAATAAAATGCCAGTGAGAGATGAGTAAAAATGCCCATTTACATTGTTAAAATGATAATGTGTGCAGTGAGGGAAGGCATGGCTAAATCATTAAAGCTACCCCACTACTCTAACCACTCTATTGGAGACATTTATTAAAAGAGGAGCTAAATAAAAATGTATAAAATAGTTACAAAAGAAACTGATGGGGATCAATTAATTTAATGATAATTGATACAGTCTCGATTATTGTCAGACACTGTGAACACTAATAAAGAAGTTCAACATTGTCTAGAACATTGATCTGATGGGCTGAGGGAGGAGTGGGTAAATAGACTAATATAGAAAATTGATGGTTTTTGTCATTTCTCTCTGGAAATACTAACACGCATCTTCTTGGGTTGTTTCAAGCATTGCCAGTGATAGAGAGTTTACTGTTTTGCAAAGCTACCCATTATCTTGTTTAGCTTCTGAAATTATTGCTTCTTTTTTATAATGAGACAAAATCTGTCTCTCTATGGCAATGAATTATCAATCCGTTTCAGATTTCCAGAACAATATTAAGTCACAGACAGCTGTATATCTATATAATGACTACCTACTATAGTCTTCACACATGATCTTCTCTAGAGGAATCATTCACTTTTTAAAAGAATTACTTTAAGAAATTTTAAATTTTAACAATATTGATTCTTACAATCAATGAGTATGGGATGTTTTCCCATTTGTGTCATCTACGATTTCTTTCATCAGTGTTTTGTAGAGAGATTTCACCTTCCTGGTTAAATGTATTCCCTGGTATTTATTTATTTATTTATTTGTAGCTTTCATAAATGGGATTGACTTCTTCATTTGGTTCTTAGCTTGACTGTTATTGGTACATAGAGATGCTACTGATTTTTGTACATCAATTTTGTGTCTTGAAACTTTAATGAATTCATTTATTAAATCTAGGATTTTTGGGCAAAGTCTTTAGGGTTTTCTAGGTATAAGATCATATCATTTGCAGAGATAATTTGACTTTGTCTTTTCCAATTTGAATGTCTTTTATTTCTTTCTCTTGCCTAATTGCTCTGGTTAGGACTTCCAGGACTATATTGAATAGGAGTGGTAAAAGTGGGCATCCTTGTCTTGTTCCAGTTCTTAGGGGAATGCTTCCAACTTTTCCCTATTCAATATGATATTGAGTGTGGGTTTGTCATATATGGCTTTTATTATTTTGAGGTATGTTCCTTCTATGCCTAGTTTTTTGAGGGTTTTTATCATAAAGGGATGCTGAATTTTATCAATTGCTTTTTATGCATCTATTGAGATGATCATATGGTTTTTGTTTTAATTCTGTTTATTTGGTAAATCATATTTATTGATTTGTGTATGTTGAACCATCCTGGCATACCTGGAATAAAACCCATTCACTTATAATTGGGAGCTAAATAAGGTATACACATGGACATAGAGAAAGGAATAATAGACATTGGAGACTTGGAAGGGTGGGAAGGTAGGAGGGGGGTGAGAAATGAGAAATTACTTAATGGGCACAATGCACACTATTTCGGTAATGGCTACACTAACAACCCAGACTTCACTCCTATGCAATATATCCATGTAACAAACCTGTCCTTGTACCCCCTAAATCTATAAAAAATAAAAAATAACAACAAAAAAGAAATTTTAAATTTGTTTTCTGCATGGGCCAATTTTCAACCCCCTTTTTAATTTTTGTTGTCCTATGCTTATTGTTATATCTAGTTTCCTACTGAGGTAATTTGAAATTTCCAATGGGGTTAACAATACTGATCTCATAAGGTGGTTGTGTGGACTAAACGAGATATTTTATAAAAAGTACCTAGCACAATACTTAACACTAAGGAATCATGTAACTAAGGATAAAGTCTAAAGATGTCAAAATGTTAGATAATTTTTTTCTTATTCTGCTGATCAGACTATAAGTTTATAATTAGGGAGATATCAATGATCCCTTCAGAGTTTTGTACCAAATGAATTGCTCTTAAACTATAGCTCTTCTATCTTGGACTTATAATTTTTTTAAAAATTTAAATCCTAAAACGTTCATTTAATAATGATAAATTTATTCTTGGTTGCTTTTTTAAGTATTGATATTTACATTCTCTCTTATCTATATGTCTTATATATGATTTTGAGTGTTGGTATTTGCTCTTTCTCTGCTGGATGTCATCCACATATTGTTAAATATGCCTTCTATACCTTTACTAATGAAAATTTAAAAAGTTCTATAATGTAGTACAGCACTTTCATCAAATTGATACTGGACCTTGAACACCAGGTGAACAAATTATGTTTAAGTATTCTGTGACATTAGATAATGATACAGCCAGGAAATGCATGAGGAAATCGTTCACATTATCTTTTTTCCCTGAAGTGCACTGAGGTTTGTTTTCTTAGTTCTGTGTCTCTTTAGTTCCACCCCTTAAGAATTCCTATCTAATTTCCATAGTCTCTCTACTCTGAATTGAGTCCTTTGTTTTTTATAACACCATACTGACACCACTTTTATTTTGCATCTTGGAAACAGTGGCATCATTTCATAATCTAATCAATAAATAAGCTAAAATATTGTGATGTCTAAAAAGGCTTTGCTTTTGGAGAAATGACTTGAGTTCCCCAAAGTTAATGAGTCACATCTGTGAAAATCTCGAGATAATATAAGAACCAAGCACAGTGAAAGACATACAATTGGTACTCAATAAATATTTATATATTTTGAAAAATGAAATCTTAGGAAGCGTTTCTAAGCATAGATATATATTATTACAATCCACTGTGACAAGAAGACCTGAGCATTTCACCATAGAATGACTTTATTGAACAGTGCCCTTTGGTTGTTCCTCTATTAGATTTAAGCATTTTGTTTCCCTTATGGAATATTTTTCATCCTTTAAAGAAAATATTTTAAGATGTTTATCCAAAATTATAGTTAGATAGGAGGAATAAGTTCTAGTGCTCTATAACACTATAGCATGACTATAGTTAACAATAATATATTATATAGTTTTAAATAGCTAGAAGAAGGCTGTTGAATTCTTCCAACACAAACATATAGTAAATGTTTGACATGATGGATATGCTAATAACTCTGATCTGATTACTATACATCATATGTATTGAAACATCACTATGTACCCCATGAATATATACAATTATTATTTGCCAATTTAAACAAACAAAAATAAAAAATACAAGATGTTTTAACTAGTCAAGAATTCTGGGCCCATTGTTTCTAGGAGAAACTGTGGCTCATAGGACGAGAGGAAAACATTAATTTTGACCACAGGTTCTTTCTGAGATTTATTTGTTTTCAGTGTGACAACGGATGGCACATTTTAATGACACAAAATGCATGAGCAGATGTTTAAGTTAAACATTGCTCCTGCAGATTTAGTAAAGCCTGGTAATTTCCTGGTGCCTAACAGCATTTGTGGCCATTCTATTTAAGACAGCTTAAAAAAATCAAATAACTTTGTTTAAGTGGAAAAACAAATGCCTGGAGGATCAATAACTAATCTCTCCCATGGTATATCATTGTGTAATTTTCTGGTTGCTCCACTCTTGGAGTTTTGATATATTGTTAATACTGAGGGCAAAACTGGTGGATTAAACTGGGTGGATTTCAGCTCTTAAAAGGTAGATTGAAATGCTTAGGAAATTTAGGAAGACCTTATCTAGATTTAGTCACAGGATCTATGGGTGCTAATTTTGGAATAGACTTTATAAATCATTTGTTCTCATGGTTTCCAAAACGCTTATATTAGATAACTTCTAAAAATATTAACCTGAGGTACATTTTCTAATATGTAAAATTAATAAAAGCCAATTACTCTGGTTGAAGTTCTAATTTTCATCTTAGTTGTTCTAATTACTATTAGTAAAAATAAGAAACTGAGATGGTTCTTCACTTCTTTCAGCCTGACATATTACTTCTTAGAGTAGGAAAAATTACACTTGCATTACTTACCTCATATCATTGTTATAAGCATCAGAAATAGTAATTATAATTTTTATAATTTCTAAATTATAAAAAAAAATATTCAGCTAAGATAATATTACTACAGGAAAAAGTAAACTCTCAAGGTAGTACATGACATGACAATGTGATAACTGGGGCTTTAGACAAGTAGTAGTCAAAAATGTAGAGAGGGAAAGATTCTGGGTTGTTTGTGCAATAATCCTTTTCTGCCTATTCAAAATGTCTTAATGGATTACAACATACTACATTTAGGGAATTTGACATAACACTGATTATGTTAAATAGATCATCAGGGATGACAAATAAGATTGTCCTTGAAAATTTGAGAGTGATTGCACAGAGAGTTTTATTCCTAAGAATTTTGTGTCTTTCTTAGTATTCAGAAGGAAAGAGTTTTATGATGAATTGATAATTTCTGCATTTGTGCCTTGTATTTTCCATCCATGCCACAGATAATCTAACTTCCCTTGATTTTCTCTCCTTTTTTCTCTTCCCATGTCCTCAACCCTGGCTCCTTGGTGTTAGGACTCACACCATTTCGTACCATTTTTTATAACCACTGGAACTCTATGTTCCCAAAAGTTTTTTTTGAGGATGTAACTACCTGTTCAAACTTTCCGTTATAGAATGTATTTTAGTTTTTTGGACCTCATTGTTTTAGATTCTGGCCAGTGTTCCAGCTCATCAGGGTAATTTATTCCATTGTACAGGTAACATCACTTGAGGAAGTTCCATGAAAGCCCATTTCACTTAAGAATTTGCAAATTTATTAATATACCATTGTAAGTGTCTCTTCCCTTTCTCTGGAAAATTCTGTAAATGCATTCACGTGTTATTTGTAGGGAACAGAAAAGTCATACTAGATCATACTTGACAGGGCCTAAAATTCCTCTTGTGTACCTTGATCTGCTGATTTCAAACATGGTCTGACTGCTCAGCAAATAATTGTTTGTTCCTGAAAGTCAAGGGGCAAGAGGTGAAGTGAGAAACTCCATGAGTTTCCCATGGGCTTGATGAGGAAATCAATGTGCCCTAATGGCAGCATCCTTGGCTCCCAATATCAGGCTTCTCTATCCCTCTGCAAAGTCAAGGGTGAGTAAGGTATCCAGAAGCATTCCACTACCTGTGTCAGTAATCCTAACCATACTAAAGAAGAGATGATAACCTCAGCAACTCCATCTAAATTCTTCCATAGATCCTAATGGCTCATGTACATATCAACCATAAGTCTATTTTTGGAATCAGCAGAAAACAGCAGTTTTGCTATCTGGAATAAGCAAAATGACTGATTAGAGTAAGTATAAAAAATCTTGCTTTATGATGCATGGATTAGTAAAAGTATTAAACTCTTCTAATAATACATAAGAAAATTACTCCACTATGACTCTCATTCTGCAATCGTTGCTTTTTAAAAACCCACGAAGAATTAGGGCAGTCCACATTCACCAGGCAGCACATTTACTGGTTGCAATTTGGACACTGGACAGTAGGCTAGATTTACTCGTTAGTTTAGTGAATTTTTTATATAAGAGCCATGTGTTAAATCTTGAATCTAGGGAGAGTGTTCCCAATATACTCTTCCTTATTTAAATTTATTTTCCAGCCTCTTTGATCAAGCCCCCTCACAATCCAGACCCAGTGTACTCCTCTGGTTCATGCCAGGGGATGCTAGCTTGAACTTGTAGCTCTATTATTGGGTTCTTTATGTCCCATGCTGGATTGTGCTGTGGCTTAGGTATATCATGACTACCTTTTCTGTAGGATCCTTTAGAGAAGTCTAGTTACCCAGGCAACATGGGCTCCCCAGAACTAATTGTATATGGTGACACTGGCCCTATAGCTTCAGAGCCTTGAAGCAGTAGTCAGGATAGGACAAGACTTGACTCTGATCCTGAACTTCATCTTAGTTCTGGCCATCTTCCTGATCATATTACTCTAGTCATAAACCTAGTAGCCAGGAGTAGAGGTAGGAATAGGTCCTAAGTGGGACACAGGTTATCTTGTGGGAAAGAGACCTCTGCACTGGCTTCCAGAATAGGAGGAATGCTAGTTTTTTGAAAGGAATAGTGTCACATTTCTGCAGTCTCAAAAGTGTTCAAAAGAGTGTGGGGAATCAAAAGCTTTGAGGTCATCTGTCCACATGACTCCATCCTATGTATCCGAGTCCCAGGTTTTGCCAACCAAGGCTGTGAATATAGCATACCAACCTATCTTGGTTGGGTTTTAACTTTCACTGAAGTTCAGCTGCAATATTAGGGCATGATCTTGGTCCTTTGCTTTCTTTGCCCACACACTACAGGGGATGAGAGTTTCTTTGAAAACAACCAAAGAGGCTCTCTGGCTTTCAGTTGCCTGATACTCTTCCTCACCTGTTCATTGTCTTTCTGTAGACCATAATTAGTGCTTAGCAATAGTTATCCACACACATTATATATACTCTTTCCTCCATTACTTCTCAAATGTCTGATACACTGAGCCGACCAGTGTGATCTCTTCCATTAGTGTAAGATATCAGTTGAACAACCCACCATTGTTGAAACTTTTAACAACTAATCCTCTACTTTGTTGTGGGAGTTGTCTGTGCTCCACCTACACCCAGTGGTGATGTTTGATTGCCGGGGTAGGGATTAATCTACAATGACATTTTATTTTATTGCCTGTTTTCTCAAGCAGTAAATTGAAATGGCAGCTATTGAGGTTGTGTTCTTCAGAAGCAGATGCTCAGGTGGACTTTGAGGTGCAAGGTATTTTTAAGGCTTCCATACCTATGAAAAGAAGAGGGAGAAAGAAGAATTGAGAAAAGTGATAAATTAAACTTTAATTCAGGTCCTTAAATCCCAGGCCTCTTTTCAGGGATCTTTTGAACAAATATTGTCCATCAGAATTGTCCCCTGTTGGGTCAAATGGATTGGCATGCATACCCCTGCCTTGTCCAGTCATTGGATGAGCACTTCCCTGATAAGGGAATGTCTTCATTTCAAGTGACTCTCTGCAGCTGAAGGAGACTCTGAAGGAACTGAAAGGCTGGAGGCTGTTTGCTGACCCCACAGCTGTGCCATGTGTCCTTCTTTGAAGGGGACACAGAGGGTGGTGCATTTCTGTGTGTCCTACAGCAGTTTGTCTCTTCCTTGAAACCATGAGTTCCTGAAGTGTGGGGACAGTGACTTACTTATTCTTAAGTGCAAATTCTGGGTTTAAGCTTTTAAGTAACATTGGATGAAGTAATAAATAATGGGCAGAAGTGTTGATGGCACTAGGAGTGGCAGTGATGGTGGTGATGACTATGTTGATAGATTTGTTTATTGAGCATGCACTATACGCTATAGTATCTAGATCCATTCCTTGGATAAATATTTTGAATATTTTAGAGATATTCAATAGGTGCTCAATGTGTGTTCAATAAATATTTTTCTCAATAAATATTTTGAAAACATTAGAGAATGAACAAATATACTTGATACTGTGACAAACATTTTAAAATATTAAATTTAATCTTTTCAAAATCAAACAAGTTTTCTTAATTTACAGATGAGGCTAATAAAGATAAAACATTATCTGAGGTTGCACAGCAAAAAGTTAAAGAGGCAGAATTGAATGCAGTCCTGACTCCAGAGATTCTGCTATTAAATACTATTAATGTATTAATGTATGGGGCGGTTATTGGCAGTCAAGAAAAAGGGATGGGCCTCCCACTGCACAGAGAATGGCCTTCAGGGTTGGGACCTCAGGAGTCCTCGCAAGAGCATGGATGAGAACTATGGTCTCTCTTGGAGACTGAGTAGTCAGGTATGAAACCAGAATGTTAGCTTAGGTCCATAAATAAGCCTGATTTGGTCCTGTGTAAAGATATTTCCAGAGGATATAAAACTTGTTTGCCCAGCCAGAGATTTAAAAAGGCTATGAGATTGATCTGGACTAAATCTGTGAGTGAGGGTTGCATGCCCCTTAGACGCAGAGAATGAAAGAGAACCAGAGAGGGTGTCTTACTTTCCAGCATGAAACTTATCTGGCTACCTCTGTTTTGCTGTCATACATGCTTCGCGTGAAGAACCACATGAACAAGAACCAGATTAAGACCTGTTGCCTTTCACTTGGATTGTGAGTATCTGAAGCATGGGAGAAATAATTTAATTTTAATTTTCAGTTTAAATGTTCTGTATGTCTCCTATTACAGCTGACATACTATTTAAAAATCTTTAAAAAATCTTTAAAATTCTGTTTATGGCAACTGAACTCTCTTTCTGGGAACCAGTCTTTCATTTGCAAGAAATATAAACAAGCATCTCTCTAGCATCCATTGTCATTGCATGAAATTCTTACCAGATCTTGTCTGTTGAGAAGGATGAGTTATTTATTTCACTAAGGAAGTTTTTTATCTGTGATATGAAAGGAGAGTAGTGCCTTCTATAAGTAGAGAAGTTGGAGACTAAAGAACTTGAATTTAGCAAAGGCCAGTCTCCAGACTGTAGGTTATCATGTTTGCTTTGGAGGAAGAGGAAAATCTGAGTTGTTGAGAAAAAGTAGAAGATCACATATTCAATTCATTAACTTGAGGTGCTAGAATGTGGAGCCATGAAACTTAATCCTGAGGGTAAGCTGTTGGAGGTCAGAGACACTTAGAGATTCTGGGGGGAGGTGATAAGGATACAGAATGTGGATATCCTGGCAAATGAAGTAGATAATTTCAGGCAGCTGAGCAGAAAAGGGGAGTTTTTGAACCTCATACCATTTGGTAAACTGTGTACTTTTTAAACAGATGCTGTATACTTAAGGAAGAACATGAAGGGAAAATCGTTCTTTCTAGGATTCAGACACTGACAAAATGAAGTCCATAAATTCTTGTTAGAAGTATAGACTTATTTGGTTGCAGAAATCTAATGCAAATTGGTTAAAGCAAAAAGTAAATTTGTTGGCTCATCAAATTAAAAAGTTTAGGACTGGGCTGAACTCAAGTGATGTCATGATTAAAATGGCTTCTCTCTTTCTGTTCTGCATTCTGTTTTAGCTTCATTTTAAAGCTGGCTTCCATTTTATAGTGGCCCCTGCAGCTCAAAGTTTCCAATCTATTAATTGTAAGCCAGCAAAATAAATGTGCTGTTTTGCAGTGGTTCTAATAACGGTCTAGGACATAATCTCATTGGCTCAGGATGTATTGACTGAGTCACATGTGTACCTCTCAGTCAATCAGATGTGATGCTGTCATTGGCCATTCCTGAATCACATGTTGATTTCTGTAGCTGATGATGGAGCAACTTCTATTTCTCTATCTTAGCGTGATTTGAGAGTGTGACATGGGTTGTTAGCAAAAGAAAACTAGGGAGGGAGATATTACTAGAAATGGGGTGAGGGGTTGAGAGGGTAGATGTTTGTCAGACCAGAATAAATGTACAATCTATGCTTTAATTCTCTTGACTTGACTTGTTAGAAGGCTGGCCAAAAAGGAAATACAAATAAATTGAAAGATATCCTGTGTTCATGGATTGGAAGGATTGATATTTTTATAATGTCCATACTACCCAAAGTGTCAGATTCAATGCAATTCCTATTAAAATACCAATGACATTCTTCACAGAAATAGAAAGACAATCCTAAAATACATATGGAACTACAAAAGACCCTGAATAGCCAAAGCAATCTTGAGCAAAAGAAACAAAGTTGGAGGCATCACACTATCTGACCTCAATGTATACTATAAAACTATAGAAAAATGCATGATACTAGCACAAAAATAGACACATATACCAATGGAACAGAATAGAGAGCCCAGAAATAAATCCACACATTTACAGCCAAGTAATTTTTGACAAAGGTGCCAAGAATACACAATGGGGATAGAATAGTCTTTTCAATAAATGCTGTTGGAAAAACTGTATATCCACATGCACAAGAATAAACTTAGATCTTTATCTCTCACCAGATATAAAAACGAACTCAAAATGAATTAAAAACTTTAAAGTATGACCTAAAACTATGAAACTACTAGAAGAAAACATAGGGGAAACACTTTGTGACATAGGTCTGGGAAATGATATTTTTGGATAAGACCTCACAGTACAGGCAACAAAAGCAAAATCAGACAAATGGATTATATTCAACTAAAATGTCTCTACACCAGCAAAAGAAACAAACAATGAAAAGATGACCTACAGAATGGGAGAGAAAATTTGCAGACTGTACATCTGACAAGGGCTTAATATCCAAAATCTATAAGCAACTCAAACAACTCATTAGCAAAAAAACCCAAATAACCTGATTAAAAATGGGCAAAATATCTGAATAGACATTTCTCAAAAGAAGACATACAAATGACCACAAGTATATGAAAAATTGTTCAACATAACTAATGATCAGGGGAATATGAATCAAAACCATAATGAGATACCACCTTGCCCCGGTCAGAATGGCCTTTATCAAAGAGGCAAAAGATAACAAGCGCTGAGGAGGATGTGGAGAAAAGGGAACCCTTATGCACTGTTGGTGGGAATGAAAATTAGTACAGCCATTATAGAGAAGAGTATGGCAGTTCCTCAAAAAATTAAAAATAGAACTACCACATGATCCACAAATCCCATTCCTGGGTATATATCCAAATTAAAATCAGTATGTGGAAGAGATATTGGCACTGCATGTTTATTGCGATACTATTCACAATGGATATGCCAAGATATGGAATCTACCTAAGTGTCCACTAATGACTGAATGTTTAAAGAAAATGTGGTATAAACACACAATGGAATACTATTCAGCCAGAAAAAGAATGAAATCCTGTCATTTATGAAAACATGGAGGAACCTGGAGGGCATTATGCCAATTAAAATAAGCCAGGCACAGAAAGACAAATAGTGCATGATCTCATTCATACGTGGAATGTAATAAAGTTGATCAAATAGAAGCAGAGAGTAGAAGGGTGGTTGCCAGAGGCTGAGGTGGTTAGAGGGGAGGAGGAATGGAGAGAAGTTGGTCAAAGGATACATAATTACAGTTATATGGGAGAAATAAATGCCAAGAGATCTATTGTACAGCAAGATGACTAAAGTTAATGATAACATATTGTATTCTTGAAAGATGTAAAGAGAGTGGATGTTACATGCTCTTACCACAAAAATGATAACTATGGGAGGTAATGCCTTTGTTAATTTGCCAGATTTAACCATTCCACAACGTATGTGTACTTCAAAGCATCATGTTGTATATGATAAAAACATACAATGTTATCTGTACATTTATAAAAGATTTTAAAAAGAAAGATTGTGTTTTCTTCCTGCCCAGCCCTTTGCCTCAAAACCACATGCAAAGCCCTCTTGCTTGGTCTCACACCTCATTTACCCTGTTCTCCCACAAATACACATCTCTTTACAAACACTCCATTAGTTTTGATGTTTGCCTCAGAGCTCTGATGTATTTGAAGGGTTTTTTTTAAAGTTCATTGACAACCCCCCTGAGTGCTATCTGAAGGCTTTTTTTAATCCCCCACCCCCACCTCACCCCTGGGCTCATCATTCTTCCAGGCAATACTGGCTTCGTCAATATTTGCTAACACTGTTTGACAGTCTGTGTGTGTGCATTCAAGCAGTGAGGGAGACCTCTGGAGGTCATCATAATCTTGCTGATGTGTTATGTCAAGTACTAGGGAGGGTATATAATAAAGGGAGGGGCAGGTAGTGACATTCCGATTGCCCAGTTTATTATGAGCTAATAGGAGAGAAGGAATATGTGATGCAAGAGAGAGGGGATGGACTGTTGAATATGTCTAGGAGAGTCTTAATTTTTATCTAAGTGGCAGAATATTGAATATTGGAAACTGTTCTACTTAGAAACTTCTGCAGTCCTTCTAGCTTGGGTGTCAGGTGAAGAGTACACTTAGCATCTGCGCTGAAGCTCACCAGCTGTTCAAGGGGATGCTCTCATAAGCTCTTGATGGAACCAGGCACTTCACCTCTGATTCACAACATTGGAACTATTCTGTCATCATAACATCATGCATTCTGTCTCAAATATGGTATTAGAAATTAAAGGTGATACAGCGCTGAGTCTATAGTGAGAGGCTCAATTCCTATGGGGTCAGTGAACTTTATACCATTCTCTGTCTTAGGGCTGCAGATTAAATCCTTACCAGTCATTTTTAAGGTGGAGTGACTGTTCCGTAACTGGAATGGAGGAAGAAAGCATATTTAGCTCAGGACAAAAGGAGTTCCCCCCAGAGAAGATTCTTTATGTATGGCTTATTGACAAGGAATCTATAGTATAGTATAATTTCAAATGTAAACCAGATCTGGTATCCAAGCCTGGGTGGATGGTGAGACTTGCCCAAGGCTTAGAGAATTGACTGGACTTTCTCATGTCATCATGGAGCTAAAACAAAAAGATAGATTCATAAGAGACTTGAACATCTAATCTTGGTTTTCTCCCTATCTTCCAGTAGGACTTACCATAAATATCTATCAAGAAGACTGTACCTCCCCTATGCAAATAATTCTAGAAAAATAATTATTCTGTGTTAATGAACTTTTAATGGCATTGACTATATTTTAATTCCTGACTTTTTTTTTAATGTCTAAATTCAGCATAATCAGCCAGGGAGGAGGAAAGTAAAATTTCTGCTGTGAAGCCTTGATATGGTGTCCTTGGGAGAATTACGTCAATTTCTGCGGCCACCACACAGCAAAGAAGTTTCTAAGGTCACATTTGTTCTTTTGGAATTCTTTTTTAGGTTGTGAGAAGGCTCATGCAGACCAGGAGACTGAAATTTCAGGCAGGCAGGGAATGTGACGTGGGCTCAAAAACTAATAAAGAGAACACTCATCACGGTGTTTACATTCTGAGGATGAGGAGACAAAAAATAAATATGAATAAGTAAAATATATAGTATGTTAGTGAAAAAGTATTCTGGGAAAATATCAAGTGGAGAGCATGGGGACAATGTGGTTCAGATGCAGTAGGTTGGTCAGAGAAGGCTATCTGGGCAAAGAACTGAAAGGAGAAAGATTCCTGCCTGCCTGGAGCAAAGGCCAGAGGAAATGCAAGAGATCTGAGGTAGGGGCCTGCCAGGTGTGCTTCACAAAGAGGAAGATGTGTCTAGAGAAGAGAGAGCAGAGTGTGTGAGGTAATCACTCAGTTCCCGTCCCAGATCTCTTTGATAAAACATCAGGTATCTGATCCTCCTTTCAGTGCAGCAACTACACGGGACTTGTGCTTTTTCATCCTTCCCTAGGCACAAAGACTTTCACATTTTAGCTCTGGGAAGGTAACTTACCTGTTTTGTATTTAGTTATCATGCCTTGTTTGTTACTCTCTGTAATCCAGAGTAGATTTGTCATGTTTCTTTTTCATTCATGACATTGATATTTTTTAAACAATAGAAGCCAAGTATCTTATAAAATGGTTTTCAATCTTGGTTTATCTAATTTTTTCCTCATTACCAGATCCAGGCAAAAATCTGGGCGAGTTGGTACTACAGGGGGGACTCTCTGTTCTTCCCACTGCTTCCCTACAAAAGGCATATCCATGTGCCCCACTATTATGATGCCACATTGGTCATTCAGCTAAGATAGGACCTGGATTTCTTCTTTGTAGAGGTGTTTTCCCTGTTTTGTCAGTAGTGAGTAATCTCTGAGACAGTGTGAATATCATATTTTCCAACTCCTTTCATCCAACAGTTTTAGCGATAATCTATGATCCTTTTCTTAGTGAATTATCACATTGGTGGTTTTCTGAAGTTTTTTTTTTTTTCCTGTTTAGACATTTATTCTGTATATATTAGCTACCATTAGTCTGTAAAGAAGAGTTATCCTTTGGTAAAGTACTTTTGTGGGATGGAGAGAGGCATAGATGTCACATTCCAAGATTTTTACTCCCTTTCTTCTCCCCAAATTTTTCCTTTTTGCTGATGCACAGATTTCAGAGGGGGTGCCTGCTGGGAAGAAACTCCATGTGCTCTATGGCTTCCATATATTTATATAATGTGCCTCTAGCCTTTTCTCTATGACCTGGAGTTACATATTCTAAAATAATAAGTAAAACCTTTAAATTTCTCTAAGTTTAAGGCAGAAAATTCTGAAAGGGTATATTTATGTTGGCAGTCATTCTACCTAACACGTAATCATGAGAAAAATGAAAAAAAAAAACAAAAACAGAAACTCAGCATGAAAAGTAGACACTCCTGTGCACCTATTGGTGCCTGCTGTATGACACTTCTGGCATTACAAGCCTTAATGTAGAACATTGGTGTAGAAAATACCAGAATATCTGTCATGGTTTAGAGATAAGCTAGGTTGATTGTAGAAGAAAATCATGTGCTTCCTGGATCATGAGGGATGTGTTCAGCTGAATATCCCTCTACTCTTTAAGAGGACAGAGCATACTGGGAGATTCTCCTGGTACTGGCTTCCTTATTGCCTTTTCTCATGCAGCTTATCTGTCTTCTCCCTGCTGTTTCTGTCAGCCCTGGCTCCATCTGCGTTCTCACTGACTTGACACTGCTAAGTAGGTCTCTCAAAGGTTTTGTGACAGAGTCAGGGTGGTGTTGAGCTTTTCAGTAAGGTGCAATTCAAAGCACTGGGCTGGGAGACTAGAATCATGGATGCTTATTCAGACTCTGATGCTGACTAGGTTTGAGTCCCTTAGTTTCAACATTGGTGAAGTGAAGAAGCTGGGCTTAGATTGTTTCAGTTTCAGTGTTAGTTTGTCCCGGGAATCTACACCGCTATACACTTTTCCATGAAATGGCTTAATGGATTTTTGAGCATTTTATTCTATTCTAATTATTTCCAGATCTTAAAAATAATTTGTGAAATTTGCATTTCCCTAGAAGAAATTCCCCAAAGGAAGAGGCCACGTTATAGATGTGATATCTGATATCACCATTGCCAGTATTTACTGAGTGCTTACCATGTGACACATACGTTACATAAATTATCTTGTTTCATCATTTCAGTATTCAGTTAATCCAATATGAGAGGTGCTGTTATTATCTTGATTTTATGGATGAGAAAACTGGGGTTGGAAGAGAGCTTGCCCAAGATCAGTTAGAAAATAGTGGCCTCGGTTCTCAAACTCAAGTTTATCTATTTCAAAGCCCCTAATTTATGTCCCTATATGCTCCCATATGGGCATAATAGGAGTGATAAATTGCTGGGCCCCTTTGGATGCCTCTTGTAAAATCATTAACCTTACAGGAGACGTGGATTCTTGTCCCCAGACCCTCTTCTCCAATATATATCCTCAGTGATCATTACAACGCCCATTCAATGAAAACAGGCTCAGACCTGCCAATGGTAAGATTCCCATTTGGTTCCCTTAAATGTTTTGTCTTTATTTTTAGAGAAGATATTAGATATCTCCTCAGTTTTTGCTCTAAAAAAGTTGTTTTTTTAATACATTTTTGTCACATTCAATTCCATGGATTTTTCAGTGTTATGAAAGTTTTAATGACTCATAAAAGGATTAAAATATCTATCCACAGTAATCCATACATAAAAAGCATGAGCACAGGCTGTCTTCTGTATATTTAATTTGAAAATTAACAACTGAACAAGGCAAATTTGCTTTCTTCCCCTTGCACAAAACCTTTGCCAATGAAAAGTAGTCAGTCTTGTTCCTTGATTACATTTCTTTACCAAAAGGTGAAGTTGACCATGTATCCCCTGTGCCATCCAGAAAGAAGTCACGAGAACTGTCTCTCAGACAGTTGCCTGAGCGTCCTAGATTTCCTGTCACTCCCTTTCCCCTCCCCAAATAGCCCCTTTTTGCGACATACAGATTTCAGAGGGGTGCCTGCTAGAATGAAATAGCATGATGCTCTATGTGTTGTATAAATTTATTCATATAATGAGCTTCCAGACTTTTCTCTATGACCTGGAGTTACACATTCTAAAATAAACAAATAAAATCTTTAAATTTTTATAAGTTTAAGGAAGAAAACTCAATTCTAAAGGGTATATTTGATAGTCATTCGACCTAACATGTAATCATGAAGAAAATGACCAAAAACAAAAAACAAAGTCACAGAAACTCTGTGTGAGAATCGGGTAGTCATATACACCTACTGAGTTCCTGCTATATGACACCTCAGGCGTTATAAGCCTCAGGATAAGAGAAAAAGACACAGATACGAACTCTACCTTCAGGAAAGTTTATATACATGGATACACACACAGACACATAAACATTTGGGGTTTTTTGGTTTTTAATTTAATTATTTATTTTTAATTGACAAATTATAATTGTATATATTTATGGAATATGTGATATTTTGGTATAGATATACATTGATTGTGATTGTGGAATGATTATATCAAGTTAATTAACATATCTATCACTTCAGATACTTACCATTTTTTGAGTGAGAACATTTAAAAATCTATTCTTTTAGCAAGTTTGAAATATACAATACATTATTATTAACTATGGCCACCAAGCTCTGCAATATATCTCGAGAACTTATTCCTCCTATGTATCTGAAACTTGGTACCTTTGGGTCAACATCTTCCCATTCTCCCCTCCCCCAGCTTCTGGGAACCACTGTTCTACTCTCTACTTCTATGGATTTGACTGTTTTAGATTCCACATATAAGTGAAATTATATTGTATTTGTCTCTCTGGGGCTGGCATATTTCACTTAGCATAATATCCTCCACTTTCATCGATTGTCACAAATGACAAAATTTCTTTCTTTTTTAAGTTTGAACAATATTTCCTGTTTTCTTTACCCAATTATCTGTTAATGGACACTTAGGTTGATCACATATCTTGGCTATCATACATAATGCTGCAATAAATGTGAGGTTGCAGATATCTCTTCAACATGCTGGGCTCATTTCTTTTAGATACGTGCCCAGTAGTGGGATTGCTGAATCATACGGTAGTCCTATTTTTAGGTTTTTGAGGAACTTCCATACTGTTCTCCATAAAGACTGTACTAATTTACAGTTCCATCAGCAGTGTGCAAAGCTTCCCTTTTCTCCACATCCTCACCAACCCTTGTTGTCATTTGTCTTTATGATAATAGCCATTCTAACAGGTGTGAGGTGATATTTCATTATTATTTTAATTTACATTTCCCTGATGATTAGTTATGTGGAACATTTTTATATTAACTTTAATATAGGCATGTCTACTTATGGGCATTACCTTACTTATTTCTCCAACTAATATACTAGGCAATAAATACAAAATGTTTGTAATCCTTCAGTGTCTATTTATGGTAAACAGCATACATTGCGTGCACAAGCTGAGTCAGGGATGGAGGCACTAGATGGATTTACTGCCTGGTTGGGAGAACACATATACAGTGTTAGTCAGTAACATGAGACAAGCTGTTATTAAATACAAATTTGAGTGATACAGACTATTGTGTGAAGTTAAGCAGAGACAGGGATCAGTTAGGGGAAGCCTAGGAGGGTATAGGCAGGTTTACAAGCAAAAGCCAGTGTAAGTAAGGGTACTAATGTGGGAAAAGCAGCCAACTACATGGTAACTTTCTAATTAGAGTTATATATCATACATTATTGTTAGGAGGATGGGATTGGAACCAAAGGAGTTATTTTGGGAAATATGTGGAGTCCTTTATGGAGAAATTGAAATGGGCTTTTCTTGTGTGGGGTCATGAATTTTAACGACAATTCAGGGCTAAAGTTCCTGGGAGTGAACTTGATACCACCAGAAGAGTAAGAGTCAGAGGTGGACAGAGACTCAGTGTCTCCAGAGATATGCTTTAGATTTACTTATTTCATTTAATTTCTTTAAGTTTAAAAACAGTTGGAGTTAGATTTTATAGTCACTGGTGACAAGATTAAGATTGGCTAAGGTGGTACAGAAGAATGGAACGCACAAAAAAGGATTGAGGGTAGAGACTCTCCACAGAGGGGCTGGGGAAATTACTGAGAAGGAATAGCCCCCATTTTATTACATTTATAGAGAATAACCCCCTTTGCTTCTATTTACCCACTCGGCAAAATATTTTGGTTTTATCCGCACTAATGAGACCCTGCAAAAGTCTAGTCTGGCTAAGTTAATTTTGAGATTTTCAGGTGAAAGAGAATGTAGGAAATGGCTGGTATTTATTATTTAATCCAAGACCGGTATTGTTTCCCTTGTTTATTTTAAAATAGTAAAGTTTTGTAGATTCTGTAACAAGCATACATTTCAATAGGCGAGCATCAGTTCTTTAACTTAAACTGGCTGCAATATGATTTATTTTATGAGTTGTTTGACAAACTGCTGCTTTTAGGACAGATTCTGCCTCTATTTCTACATTCTCTTATCTCTTCTGTCCCTTCATGAGGTAGTCACCAGTCTGCCTTTTGCGCCTCTCTCTCTTCCCTTCTCTCCCATTTCCATCAAAGGAAGAGGAGAGAGGGAGGAGGGAGGGAGGGAGGGAGAGAGGGAGGGAGGGAGGGAGAGAGGGAGGGAGAGATAGAGAGAAGGAGGGAGGGGGAGAGAGAGAGAGAGAGGAAGGGAGAGAGGGAGGGAGGGAGAGATGTGAACTGGGCAAATGACTGATTGACAGGTAGCCTGCAACTTACTTTCTTAAGAGAATATCATGATATTTACATTGTTATGTATCCAATAAATGACACTGTTTCCATTCTTCATTATACACATAAACGGAAAACAAGCAGTGATTTGCCTGTCCTCACATCTTAAATGAAAGTATACTTTGCTGTGAAGCTCTGGTTTCTGATGGTCATATCTTACTCTAATAAGAGTTGAGGTAATAGGTGGAATGGATGCAAATTTGAGTTTATAATGAGGACGATCCTTTATCATTCCCGACAGATTCTGTGTGCTGCATAGGCAGTAATGAAATAAGGGCCTCAGGACACACAAAAAACACATAAATAAGCTTCCTAATAACAGATCTTTACTTTAATAACGCTGGGCTTAACCCCAGAATGCCTGTGTAAGTTTCTTGCCTCAGAATTCTTGTGGAAATTAGTCAGGTGGGGAGGAGATTAGAAGAACAATATTAGTATCTCTTTCAAGAGGCAGCTCTTCCCTCAAGTATCCTCAGTAATATGAAATAATCTCTATTCTATAGAATAAGTATTCTATTCTATAATAAGTGTTGGTAGCTCCCTTCCTGCCGGCACATCTTCACTTCATCCCTCTCCTAAAATTCGACTCCCTCCCTGATCTGTGATTCAGAAGAATGGTATCAGGCTGAGTTTCCATGAGAGTGCTGTCAAATAGGCTTCCTCTCATGGGCTCTAGTCTGATTACTATGTGTGTTCAGCAGGGTTCCAAGGTGTGATCTAGGCTGAGAAAGAGTGCTGATGACATCATGGTCATGGAGGAGAAGGGTGACATTGTCAGTGCCATCCATTTCCTAAGCCTGAATCTTTAAAAATATACCTAGGGACAAGCACAATTTAAAAACCTATTGTAGAAATCATGTCATCAAGCCTGGTGCTAGGGATCTGGAACCTGCAACCAGGCTGGCATTAAATCACATGGACTGCGGGCGACCCTTGACATTCTTAAGGGAATCTATTCAGACACCTTTGCTAATCCTCAGTCTTGGTAGCAGTGCTTAACATTTATTAAGCATTTATTATGTGCCAGACACTGTTCAAAGTTCTTTATATGGATTCTCTCTCTCTCTCTCTTTTTTTTTTTTTTGTAATTTTCAGAGCAGCCTTATGAATGAGGTGCTGTTATAAGTGAGGATACAGGCTTAGAAAAATGAAATAATTTTTCTTGGTTACAAAGCATGACTAACTCCTTTTTTATTAGATAAAAGTACTAATTGACATAAAGATGCAAAATAGTCAGGTAGGAGCAGTTACCAGTTCATAAATTGCTTTTTCATACCAACAAGTACCAATACTAACTCATTTACATTCTAGGCATTTTGCATACACTGTTTCATTCAATCTCCACAGTGATTCTATTGGGTAGCTGTGAATATTCCTAAACAGTGACTGATAGGCTCAGGAGCAGACAGTTAAAATGGAATTTATACACACCTAGGAACAATTGTTGTCACAGTTGTCTTTCATGATGATATTTAGAAGATTACCTTTATGACAATGACAACAACAAAAAACAAGTGGGCAAGACATTGAAGGTCCATATTCACTCCTGATAATGGAATCATTCAATAAAATTGTGCTGTAGTGTCAGTATAGAGGGGATTTGGAAGTGGGGGAGGGCTGTATTTATTTCTCTTTATTATCACATAGTATCAAACAACTTCAATGCAGGTAAACAGTTTATAAATCTCACATGTCTGTATAATTCCTTATGTATTTCATTTTTCTTTTGACATTTCTTATGGTTTATTTTAAGGGCCAAAACCAGAAATAGAAATTAAAACATTAGCAGAGCAGTGGAGGGGGTTTGTCTTCTGTCAGCTGTCTCCACTCCTTCATATAAATTGTCTCTAGAGAATCTAGTTCAAGTTGATTTATTTTCATTAGTACTTTAAATCACCATTTCTGTTTTCGCCCAGTGAGGTCAAACCATGCTATGTTCATTCTTAGTCCATTTGCTAGGAAACTCATGTACAGATGGTCAGTAATTCACAAAAATAGGCAACAGACCATATAAATAATCCTTCAAATTCATGCATTATTATTATTAATAATGTTTGGCTTCTTCCACTGTTTCTTACATTCATTCTTGTTGAAAAGGCAAGAACTATGCTCCTTAATTCCTGTAATTATTCTGATGCTTCATTTAAGAGATAGTGAAAATCCTGGGAAATAGCCTCAATTGCCAGAAATCTAGTAATTTCTAGAGAGAAAATGTCTTACAACAAACAAGTGGCAGAAAATAGCATAAGGCCTAGGGAACAAATGGAAAGCATCAAACATTTTAGGGATAAGTGTAACTGTCAATGAAACTGAGGACAAGCATAGCAAACCTTGTGCTGCATGTGGTGAGCAAGGGCTTTGGACTCCCACAGACCCAAGGTTTAAATCCCGTGACTATTTGTGATCAGCTAGGTGACTCTGAGCAGGTTGTATAGCCTTTCTATGATTGTTTACTCATCTGTAAAATTGAGACCATGATAACCCAGGGTTGTAGTGATTGTTAAATGAGATAATATGCATAAAGGTCTGGTGCAATATCTGGCACATAGTTGTTCAGGAAAGATTGGTTCCTTTCTTGGAACTTCCAAATCCCTCAACAAGAAATGTAGGATTTCATTTTTTCTCCAACCACTAACACCTCAGGAAATAACTCTTTCCTTACCAAAACCAAAACCAAAACACAACAGAACAAAATCATCCACCAAAAAAACCAGAAACAAAAACAAATAAAAAAGGAGGGAAGCCCTATTCTTTAGTTGGGGATCTTGATGTCCACCTTAGAGTGGAGTAGAAGAGTTGTTAAGTTTCTTATTTTTCCAAGGTCACTGATAATCAGTTTATCTAACCCTCTCCAATTGTTGGCTTTCTTCTTTCCTTGGTAACAGCGAGTAAATGTCCCTTTAGGAACTCCCTCCCCTCCAACACACACACCTTTCTCTTCTCTGTCCAAATGATTTGGGTGAGTTGGATCCCAATTCCTAGTTGTAGGGTTAGGCACAAAAAGCTTGACCTATTAAAAAAGTTCAAGAAAATTGTATTTGAATCTATTAGAAAGAAGTTATTCAGGCCACTATATGGAAACATTTCATCTAAGAAGTAGTCTGATACAGAGAAACCAAGGGGTGTAGCATGCACAAATATATACATACACAATGTGAACAAACATGAACCTGAAAGAGCCAGTCTTATAGATGGATCCTGAGTGGATAACTGGGCCTAAATTTAAAATAAAGCCAAGAAACCATTTGCTGACTAGAAACCACACATGTACTCTGAGTTCCCAGAATACCCATACCTCTGTTCAACTTTGGAACTTCCAGAGCTCACCTGAACCAACTAATCAGGGCTCAGCTGTAAAGACAGGTAAAGACAGACATATATTCTTACTTATATAGTTTTGATTAAACTGTTCTCTTTTGTGTATGTAAAATGCCCCCTGTTCTCTGCTTCTAATCTGCATCTTTCCCTTCTTTAAAATCTGTCAGACAACATCCTGCACAGAGCTATGGGTATGTTCTTTCTACCTGTGCCCAACCCACCATTATGATTCATGTGTTCCACAAATGCAGTTTTGTATTTTTCGTTATTCATACCCATAATGTCTATACATGAAGAAACTTCCTGTAAGTGAAATAAACTCTATGTATTTGGGAACAATTCTGGTAGGAAATCTCCAGGACCAGCCTTACCTGTGGCCCCTAAAATGCATGATTTCAGTTGATCCGTGTTCTGGCCACAGAGCACTTCTTCCTCTATGATATTTTTTCAACAGGTATGTATTGATTTTCAATTTTATTCTAGGTTTCATACTAGGCCAGTAATACAGTTTTAAACGAAGACATCTGGATTATTTCCACTCTGATATCTCCTCTCTTATATAAACTATATTATTTTTTTAATCTTGTATTGCAGTTATTATAAACAAATGTAGTAAAAATGGACATGGATTTTGGAGACAGGCAGTACTGGGTTCAAATTGAAGCTCTCACACTGATACATCTGTGAGCTTTAAATATTTATTTAACCTCTCCAAATCTCAGTTTTCTTATTTTAAAACTGGGAATAATAATACTGACTTCGTTATAGATGTTAAAATAAGGCACATAAACTGCCTTATCATACAGAAATAGGCTGTTGTATTGGCTTTACTTTCCTCCTAATCTGAATATTCCTGAAGGGCATCAACATTTTGTGGTTTGATCTAAATATCTTTCAAAGCACCCAGCTGAGTGCTAAGCAAATAATACAGATTCAATAAAATGTGAAAAGATCAACAGCAAGGAATATGCTCTGGGAAGAAATAAATTAGTCACTGACATTTTGGAATATATGGAAGTGCTGACAGTATATTGGAGAATTAGGAGAGTGCATCCGTGTGTGTGTGTGTGTGTGTGTGTGTATGTGTGTGTGTGAGAGAGAGAGAGAGAGAGATGGGTGCTAAGACTGGGATGTCAAATTAAATCAAACTTCACTCTTTTGCCAAAGTACGATTTTATCTGTCATAGTTGAAATAAGAATCTGACCTGCCTTCTGTTGTTTGGTGGAGGGAAGAGGTTGTATTCCTTTCAGAACCAGGATCAGCATCTGGTTACAACCTAGAAACCAGATGTGACAGTGAGACTGTTTTCAGGAGCCCATGCTGTTCTCAGCTGGATCACACAGCCGTGGGGGTGGTATTTGGTATGGTATGCAAGAAGGAAGCTTTGGTCCTCAAATCAACAGCATGTCTCAGAGAATTGGGATGTTCTATCCTGAGGTGCTCTAGTCACCCAAACTACAGTCTCCCTAGAATTAATCTGTTTTCCAGGTGCTCCTGATGCTACAGTTAAATGCTTCCTGTGGCTATGGAAATTATATGGCACAGTAACTAATTACAGGGTATAAAAATAAAAAGGGAACAAGGAGGTAGCTATAGAATAACTACTGAGCAGACAGAGTCAGGGGTAGACCTAAGCTAATTGGCTTCCTGACAGAGTTCTTCTCCAGGGTCTCCAGGTGGCCTTTTATTTTAATGAGCATTTGTGAAGATTAGAGGCTTCTTAAAGCCCCCAGCTACAATGAGGAAGCTGAAAAGAATGAACTCTTTAAGGAGCCCTGAGGTCTCTCGACTCAAAGAGTATATATCATCTAAGAAGATAGAGTGCAGTTTAGTTTTAATTATTTTATTTACTCAATTTCTCCTATAACTAGAGACAGTGGTCATATTTGCACCTAATGTGTAATGTGAAGCTGATGCTCAGAAGTTTTTGCTGTTTCAGTCAATTCTTAGATTAAAACTGAAGTGTCCCAGTGCCTAAACCTGAGACTCTACCTTTGATATCCCACAGCCTGATCATTAATAAATCCTTATTGTTTTAATTCCTTATAGAGCTTGTATTCAATTCCATCAGCATTCTAGTTAATTTTCTCTAATCTGTTTAATCAGATAACCCATCAAAATACATACATTAATATAAAGCAGAGATATTACCTTGAAGACCTTTTTACCCTCCAGTTGTCCTAATAGTAATAAAATGTATTTAAAAAGATATCTAACAATATACTCTGAATCAGATGAGTTGTAGAAAGTAGTTGTATAGAGATGAACACAGTCTGTAATTCTAAGGAAATTTTCTCAAAGGACATGACATTTAAGTGGGATCTTTTAAGAAATGCAATTTAGATGGATGGAATAATGGAATAAGATTTAGAAGTCTGGATAAAATTTCTACTGATGCAGAATCTTCAGTGGTGGACTAAGAAGGATCAGTTTGGGTCCATCAGATACTTCAACCTGGGAAGAAGAGAGAAATGAGTGGCCAGTGTGTTTATGCTAGATGAAGAAGACATTGATTTGGGGCTGAGGGTGTTAGATTTTTATCTCATGCATAAAAAGGAGTCATTGTCCATAGGCTGAACAACTTTGGAAGTCAATTCTGGCTTGAGTGTGCTAATCGTGAGTTAAAATGAAGAAACCAAAATTGGGGCTTCAGATTACGAGAAGTCTGTCATGGCTTACAGATAGTACAATTGTGATCTAAATAAGGGAGGGAAACAGAGATAGGGAGAGGGATTCTTGGCATGTTATAAAAGACGGTCTCTCTATGCCTGCATGCTTTTCAAGGGTTCCTGCTTTTTCTTTTTTTATTTGTTCATGAAACCTCATGCATATTGCATACATGGTGAGCACTCAACAAATATTTGAAATGCAGAAAGATTGGTTTAAGGAAAAGAGTGTTGGATTAAAACAGAAGGAATTGGTTCTAGTTTTTGGATTTATCATGTATAGGCCATGTAAACAAGATAAAATGGAATACTCCTATATGACAAATGTTGAAATTGCCTTGTAGGCTTGGTACTTCTTGCTTTACAACTGCTCATGTCTTCCCCAGGCGCTTGTGTTTATACCCTGACTTCTGTTACCAACAAAATATGGATAATTTCCAAACTATGCCTTCAATCCAGATTTTTCCAAAATTCCAGACCATTATATCTCACTGTTTTCCTGATGTCTCCAGATTGATGACCATAAACATCTCAAAATTAACACATCAAAAAAGAAAAGAAAATTTCCCCTCTCTCTTCCTCCTCCTCCCCAACAAAATCCTACCTCTCCTCTTTTACTCTTCATCCTAATTAATAGTAACTTCTCTACCTCAAACCTTTCCTTTTCCAGAGGAATTTGTCCCTCAACTAGTTGGGGGGAAAAAGGAACTTAGGACGCTAAAGATGGTTAAAACCTATTGGGGAACTCTGCCAAAGACAATTTTTTCTCACATAAATAATACTGCTAAGGGCTGATTGTGTTTCCCAAAATTCTTACACTGAAATCCTAACCCTCAAGATGATGGTACTAGGCAGTGGGGCTTTTTGGGAGGTGACTAAGTAATGAGGGTGGAGCCCTCATGAAGGGTATTAGTACTTTCACAAGGGAGGCCTCAGAAAGCTGCCTAGAAGCAGCTAGAAGGTACCACCTATGAAGAAGCATGTCCTCACCAAGCACTAATGTCACCTCGATCTTGGACTTCCCAGCCCCCAGAACTGTGAGAAATAAATTTGTGTTGCTTATAAGTTAACAACTCCAAGGTATTTTGTTATAGCAGCCTGAATGGACTAAGATAAATACTTTATATTTGTACAACACTATAAAATCTATTAATATAAAATGTGTTTTCAAAGATCCCATAGCTTAACAATGAAAAATCAATTTTAATGATAAAATTTAGTCTGTAATCAGATGTTATCAGGAAGAAAAAAAAGTATTGGAATTAGACAAACCACCAGACATCAATTATTTGTCAATATCCACATAACTAATTGCCTTTTTTAACCAAAAATAGTCTACATTACCTCATATGTTCAATACCTTGTAGTTGTTTCCTGAATACATTAAAACATTTCAAAATATCACATATATCCCATAAATATGTACAATTATTAGGTATCCATAAAAATTAAAAAGAAAAATAATGCTTGTCTAATGTATTGTGTCGACATGTGAGTCAAGAATGAAAGGGTTCACATCACACACACAGAGATATACACAACTTATGCACACGCTTAAAAAGATACCTCCCAAGCATAACACTCCAGGATTCCATAAGATAGCATAGACTGAGGACACTGGGCATTGTCTCATGATTTAGGAAACTCTACGTTCACTCTCTGTATTTTCTTCAACTATGTCTTCTGTGCCTTTGTGAGATTGTTTACAAATCTCAAAGTGTCAGAAGGACATCTGAGTCTGTAGAATTGAGGGATAATTAAATGAGGAATATAGTAGCGCACCAGATATGAAGGGAGAAAAAAATTAAGCTCAACTTTGAATGGATACAGACAATGCATTTTTAACCTGCCTTCCTAGACCCATAGTGGAAAGGATCCCTATAAAAATCTTAAGGAGTTATTACCACATCTCTATTCTGTTAAAGGTGACATGAAGCATTGGGCCAATGAGACTGGACCTCTAATTTCATTTTTTAAATTTATTTTAAGAGCTCTATTAAGATATAGTTCACATGCCATAAATTTTACCACTGATTTAAATGGTACAAGTCAATATTCACAAAATTTTGCAACTATTGCCCCATTCTAATTTTAAATCACAGTCTAATTTTCTCACTCTACAGGAGTCCTCGTTCATTTTAGCAGTGATATCCATCTCCCTCTTCTCCCCTAGCCTTAAGAAAATATTAATCTACTTTATATCTTTATAGATTTGCCTATTCTGGACATTTCATATAAATGGAATCACACATATGTTGTCTTCTGTGACTAGTTTCTCTCATGTAAGATAATGTTTTCAAGATTCATCCAAGTTTCAGCATATATTGGCACTACATTTTACTTCAGAGTAATATTCCATTGGGTGGACATATGACATTGTATTTCTTTGTTCATGAGATTAGAGCCATTTGGATTCTTTTAACTTTAGGCAATTATAAATAATGCTGCTATGAACATTTGAGTACAAGTTTTTGTATGGATATGTGTTGTCTCTACTCCTGGGTATATATGTAGAAGTGGAATTCCTGGATCATACTGGTAACCATGTTTAACCTTTTGAGAAACTTTTAAACTTTTCCAGAATGGCTTTACCATTGTACATTCACTAATAGTGTATGATGGTTCCAATTTTTCCACATCTTAACGAAATGTGTTATTACAGTATCTGTCTTTTTAATTATAGCCATCCTAGTAAATGTAAAATGATATCTCCTGCCTCTGATTTGCATGTTTATAATGACTGAGGGTACCGAGCATCTTTCCATGGGATTATTGACCATTTGTATGTCTTCTATGGAAATATTTTTATTGATTTTTAACTGGGTCATTTATATTTTGACCTGGGTTAGTTATATTTTTATTTAAAACAAATTTTTATTCTTGAAAGTTCTTTCTTTATTCTGAGAGAGTTCTTTATTTTTTCCCTCATATAATATAAGAAAAAGATCAGTAAATAATTTGGAAATAATTTCTCCTACGCAGTTTGTTGTCTTTTAACTTCCTTGATGTATAATTTGTATTATAAAAGTTTTAATTTTGATGAGGTCCAATTTATCTATGCTTTTGTCACTTGTACTTTTAATGTCATACGTGAGAAAGCATTGCCTAACCTAAGGTTGCAATTGCTTACTCCTATATTTTATTTTAAAATTTTTATAATTTTAAGTTTTATATTTGGGTTTATAATTTATCTTAAGTTAACTTTTGTGTATGGTATAAAGAAGGGGTTCATCTTAATTCTTTTCCATGTAGATATCCAGTTGTCCCAGCATCATTCATTGAAAAGACTGTTTTTTCCCCATTGAATGGTCTTGGCACCCTTGTCAAAAATCAATTGACTGTAGATGTAATGGTTAATTTAATGGAATTTCCATTCCATTCCATTATGTATATACCCTTATGCTTACACTGTAATTACTATATTTTGTAGTATATTTAAAATCAGGAAGTATGAGTTTTCCATTTTTGTTTTTTTTGAAAAAATTTTGGCTAGTCTACTTTCTTGCATTTTCATGTGAATTTTAGAGTCAGCTTGTCCAGTTTTTCAAAAAAAATACCATACATTTGGAATTTTGATAGGGATTGCATTGAGTCTTTAGATCATTTGGAAGAGTACTGCTATCTTAACAGTATTAAGTCTTTCAATCAGTGAACATGGGTGTCTTTCATTTATTAGGTCTTCTTTAATTTCTATGAGCCATGTTTTATGGTTTTCTGTGTATTATACATAGAAAAAGTCTTGCAACTCTTTAAATTTATTTCCAAGTATTATTAATATTTATTTTTGATGATATTATAGAATTGTTTTTTTAAATTTCATTTTCAGATCGTTCACTGCTAGTGTATAGAAATACAACTTTTTTGTTTATTAGTTTTGTAATTCTAAAACTTTGCTGAAGTTCTTTATTATCTCCAATAGTTGTTTTTTTTGTGTGTGGATTCTTTAGGGTTTACTCTATATATGGTCAGGACATATGCAAATAAAATCAGTTTTACTTCTTTTCCAGTCTTGATGCCTCTTATTTAGTTTCTTGCCTAATTGCCCTGGCTAGAACTTCCAGTGTATTGTTG
This sequence comes from Daubentonia madagascariensis, assembly GCA_023783475.1. Lineage (NCBI taxonomy): Eukaryota > Metazoa > Chordata > Mammalia > Primates > Daubentoniidae > Daubentonia > Daubentonia madagascariensis. The sequence goes on along the minus strand of JAKFHU010002573.1, from coordinate 16,204,869 downwards.
AGTAGAAGTGATGAGAATGGACATCCTTGTCTTATTATTAATCTTAAGGGGAAAGCTTTCAGTCTTTCAACAGTAAATATGATAGATGTGTATTTTTCATAGAAGCCTTTTATTATTTGAGAAAGTGCCCTTCTATTTTTAGTTTGCTACATGCTTTTATCATGAAAGAATGTTGGATTTTATTAAATGCTTTTTCTGTATCTGTTGAGATGCTGATTTTCCCTTTAATTCATTAATATGGTGTATTACATAAATTAATTTTTGTAAGTTGAACCAATCTTGCAGTCCTGTGATAAATCCCTCTTAGTCTTGGTGTATAATCCATTTTATATATTACTGTATTCTTTCTGATCTATTGTATATGAATTGTTTTAATTTTATTTTGTGGTTTTTTAATTCTAGGGTATAAAAATACAAACTGTTTTTTATATTTATTTATTACTTTATAATTTTTAAGTTTATAGCATAAGTCTTGAAACTCTGGGGCTCAGGTATTTTCTTTCTTTTTTTTTTTTTAAACTCTCATAATATCTTTAATCAGATTTGGTTGAGGAGCCCACTGGTTCCTAGGAAGGAGCTATTAGCAGCTAATCCCAGAGTCATATTGTATAACTTTTAGTTTTCTGTATGTAATATTACACTTCTTTAGCTGATCGGTAAATGGAATATACGTCTCTTTCCTTAAATGTGTAACATCATTTCAGATGTTGAAATAAAAATGTTTCTGGATTGGGTGGACTTAGTTGACCACCCCCCACAACTCACTAATAGCAAAAAATCAATTCTATCTCCAAAATGTACCCCAAATCTGTCTTCCTCTCCTCATTTCTTTCTCAATGTTGTCAAAGCCACCATCATCTATTGCCTGGACAATAGTAATAGCCTCCTACCAAGTTCTTTGCTTCCATTCTTGGTCTCTGCATCTAATGTCAATTCTTCAAGCTGCAGCTAGAGTGATCTTTTTTTTTTTAATTTATTTTTTTAATTTCAGAATATCATGGGGGTACAACACTTTGACCATACACATTGCCCCTGTTCTGCCCGTGTCAGAGCCACAATCGTGGTCATCTCCCAAACTGTGCTCCCCACATCCATTCAGTGAGAGTTTTTCCCATCCCTTCCACCCCCCTCCCGCCCGCCCGCCCGCCCTCAGATGAATGTTATTGCCCTGTGTGATGTAAGTGTTCATCAGTTAGTACCAGTTTGATGGTGAGTACCAGTGGTGCTTGTTTTTCCAATCCTGTGACACTTCGCTTCGAAGAATGGGTTCTAGCTCCAACCAGGATAATACCAGATGTGTTAATTCACTGTTGTTCCTTATTGCTGAGTAATACTCCATGGTATACATATACCACATTTTATTGATCCACTCGTGTATTGATGGGCACCTGGGTTGTTTCCACATCTTTGCAATTGTGAATTGTGCTGCTATGAACATTCGAGAGCAGATGTCTTTATTATAAAATGTCTTTTTTTCTTTTGGATAAATACCCAGTAGTGGGATTGCTGGGTCAAATGGTAATTCTACTTTTAATTCTTTGAGGTATCTCCATATTCTTTTCCATAGAGGTTGTACTAATTTGCAGTCCCACCAGCAGTGTACGAGTGTTCCTATCTGTCCACATCCCCGCCAACATTTGTTATTTGGGGATTTTTTGATATGAGCCAATCTCACTGGAGTTAAGTGATATCTCATTGTGGTTTTGATTTGCATTTCCCTGATGATTAGAGAAGTTGAGCACTTTTTTATATGTTTGCTGGCCATTATTCTGTCTTCTTTGGAAAAGTTTCTGTTCATGTCCTTTGCCCATTTTTTAATAGGGTTGTTTGATTTTTTCTTGTTGATTTTCCTAAGTTCTGTATAGATTCTGGTTATCAGCCCTTTATCAGAGGGGTAGCATGCAAATATTTTCTCCCATTCTGTAGGTTGTCTATTCACTCTAGTGATAGTTTCCTTGGCTGTGCAGAAGCTTTTGAATTTGATCAGGTCCCATGTATTTATTTTTGTTGCTGCTGTGATTGCTTTGGGGGTCTTCTTCATAAATTCTTTGCCTAGCCCAATGTCCATAAGAGTTTTTCCAACGTTTTCTTTGAGAATTCTTATGGTTTCATGTCTTAGGTTTAGATCTGTTATCCTTGTGAATTGATTTTTGTGAGAGGTGAGAGGTGTGGGTCCAGTTTCAGTCTTCTACATATGCCCATCCAATTTTCCCAGCACCATTTGTTGAATAGGGAATCTTTTCCCCAGTGTACGTTTTTCTGGAATTTGTCAAAGATCAGGTGACTGTATGAGGTTGGTTTTATATTTGGGTTCTCGGTCCTGTTCCATTGGTCTACGTGTCTGTTCTTGTGCCAATACCATGCAGTTTTGGTTACTATAGCCTTGTAGTATAGTTTGAAGTCTGGTAGACAGATGCCTCCCAATTTGTTCTTTTTGCTTAAGATTGCTTTCGCTAGACGGGGTCTTCTCTGGTTCCACACGAAGCATAGAATTATTTTTTCTAGATCGGCAAAAAATGATGTTGGTATTTTGATAGGGATTGCATTGATTCTGTAAATTAATTTAGGTAGCAAAGCCATTTTTACTATGTTGACTCTGCCTATCCAAGAGCATGGTAGGGCTTTCCATCTATTTACATCCTCTGCAATTTCCTTTCTCAGTGTTTCATAATTCTCTCTATATAGGTCTTTGACCTCCTTAGTTAGATATATTCCTAAATATTTAATTTTCTTTGTTGCTATTGCAAAAGGTATAGCATCTTTAATTTGTTTCTCGGCTTGATTATTATTAGCATATATGAAGGCTATGGATTTGTGTGTATTAATTTTGTATCCTGAGACTTTGCTGAATTCATTTATCAATTCCAGTAATCTCTTGGTTGAATCTTTGGGGTTTTCTATGTATAGTATCATATCGTCTGTGAGTAGTGAAAGTTTGACCTCTTCTGCCCCTATCTGGACGCCCATGATTCCTCTGTCTTGTCTAATTGCTGTGGCCAGGACTTCCAGCACTATGTTGAAGAGAAGTGGAGATAGTGGGCACCCTTGTCTGGTGCCAGTTTTAAGGGGGAATGCCTTCAATTTTTCCCCATTCAGTATGATATTGGCTGTGGGTTTATTGTATATGGCTTTAATAGTTTCTAGGAATGAGCCATCTATGCCTATATTGTTAAGAGTTCTTATCATAAAAGGGTGCTGGATTTTGTCAAAAGCCTTTTCTGCATCTATTGAAAGAATCATATAATCTTTGTTCTTGCTTTTATTTATATGGTGAATTACATTTATAGATTTGCGTATGTTGAACCATCCCAGCATCTCGGGAATAAAGCCCACCTGATCGTGATGAATTATTTTTTTGATGTACATTTGAATTCGGTTTGCAAGGATTTTATTGAGAATTTTTGCATCTATATTCATAAGGGATATTGGTCTGTAGTTTTCTTTTTTTGTTGTGTCCTTTCCTGGCTTTGGTATCAAGGTGATATTGGCTTCGTAGAATGAGTTTGGGAGGATTCCATCCTTCTGGATATTTTCAAATAATTTCTGCAGTATAGGCACCAGTTCTTCTTTGTAGGCTTGGTAGAATTCAGGTATGAACCCATCTGGTCCAGGATTTTTTTTTGTGGGTAGATTTTTAATTACTGCTTCAATTTCGGTGCTTGATATGGCTCAGGTATTTTCAATAGAAGTATTTGTTAAAAAAGCATTTTCATGGGTTCAGCCCCCAGAGATTGTCAATCAGTACATTTTGGTTTGGTTCAGAGCTACCATTTGTTTGTTTGTTGTTACCAATAAGCTTAAGGTGATCCAGGAAATACTTTCATGGGTGCCTTAGCCAATTCTGTTCAAAGATCTCCTGGAGCACAAGAAAACACCCTCTCAAAGAATAAGAACATCTCTGCCCCGTAGCCTGAATTTCTTACTTGCACATTTGGCCATAGAGTCCCTAAATATCTGCCATAAGATACAGGATAAAAAGTCCCAAACTAGAGAAATAAGAGAAAATTATTGAGAACGTAAAGTTTGTGGAAATGGTCTTAGCGATGAACGAAAGGCCTAGGATTTAGCACAGGAGAATTTACCAGACTGATGATTCCCAGAGGTAAAGCCAGGCATTTGGGTGACCAATCAGTTTTTCGTGGCTCTTAGAAATATATGAAAAGGGCCTCAGTTGCAGTCCTATGGCCAGTGATTTACCTAGTAAAGTATAAAATCTGATTATACAATTGTGTGTACACACACACACACCAGTCAGTGTTAATAGGTCACAAGAATATTTAGACCCACTCAGGATCCAGCCTGAGTATATGACTCAGGGGTCACCTTGCCCACAGGGTATTCTTCACATTTTCCATTTAGAAATATGGGAGGGAGTTGGGTTGGGGCAGCATGTTGAGATGTTCCAGTAACTCATCTAGTGCTTGACCATGGGGGAGTGCTCATTAGCATCACAGTGAGGCTTTCATTTTGAGCAACTCTAGAAAAGGGGCTCAAGAAAGGTACATGAGACATAATGGGTGTGTAAGACCCCTATATTAGATTCCAGGAGACCTGGGTTCTACTGCCTAGTCTGCAAGAAATGTTACTAGCTAACATTTATTAGGAACTTGTATTCTAAACCACTGCACCATACTACTCCTGCCTGACACCTTAGGGGACCCGTGTCTCATCTCTACACGACTGTAATACATGTATATTATTACACCAGTTCCGTATATTATATGGTGTTGTGATGGGCTCAGATCAAAAGGGAGATATGAAGTGCTTGTAAAATTATGCAATGCTATGCAAAAAACAATATGGTAAATTTATATACCTATAAAGGACAGGCCAGGTTACTTGGGGAGAGTGATCCCTTCCACATGGCACAGGCACTGTTGAGCTCTATGGAAAGTGAGAATGTAGACCCAGAGCTGCAAGAATCTCAAAAAAAAAATGTTATTTAGGTAAAAAACAAAATGTCTAGGCTCTGGCTTGAGAAATCTGTGCCAAATTTATGGAAAATCTTATTACAAGGAGTCCTTGAATAGCAGGAAGAAGACTAATGCTACTGTAGGAATTTGTGGAAGTCAGGTAACCTCTTGGCACTTCAAGTGTCTAATGTGTAAAGTGATTACGGCAACAGGAATTTGGGCCAGGTGTTCTCTCAAAGCTCTATACACCAACCCCAGTCCCAACTTTAAAATCTTGCATTCTTATATTTAGTAACAATGATCTTTGTCTTTAAGCATCTTACATTATGATTTAGGAGTTGTAAAATAGATGAAAAAACATGGTAATCCTTTTATAACAAGCTTGACAGGTACGAATAACTCCCCATCCCTCTCAAATTAACATTAGTCTTTACCTGTCAAGGGAAGGAGTGGTTAGAACATGGAAAGTCAAAATTCCAAAGGTTAATTACTTGTCAGAGAACAGAAAAGACACAGACAACTGAGACTCTAGATGAGGAAGTATTTGGCAAGAGCATTTGGATCAGGTAGTTAAACAAAAGATTGGGTATAAGGACTGATAGTTTTGGTACACAATAACCTTAGAAGAGAGAAATCTGGGGGGTGGGCATGGCATGTTTTCAAATATCCAAAAAGCTGTCAAATAAGAATAGGGGTTGAATTTGTTCTTCTGACCCCAGTTGTAGAATTAGCATCCGTGAGTGGAATATACTGGGTCCAGATTTTGTTGAAGATCAGGATGCATTCTCAAAATTTCTCAGTATGGATGAGGCTTCTTCAAAAGGTGGTGAAGTTCTGTCAGTGGAGATATGTAAATGTTGGTTAAAGTAACACTTGGTGGGGATGTTCCCAAATGGATTTTAGTATTAGTAGACATAGGGAGGGATAAGCAATGGGGAGCTAGAGATTAAAGACCCTTGGCTTTTCCTGAGTCCATCAGATGTCCCCATGCCAAGTCTGAGTGCCCATGAGAATAATACACAGATTCTTCTTAAAGCCTATTCTAGCCCTGAGATTATCTTTAAAGATATTCTGTTTAGCATATGTTGTATAAGGGGTCCAGTCACTGTGAAAATTTCTTTACATTCATTATATTATCTTACCTTTATCCCATCCCTCTGGGGCATTTTAGAATTTACAGATGAGAAAAGTAAAGTTTTCATGTCTTTTATGATGTTATGTAGCTTGTTGTGTGATGGAGTGGAATTTTTATTTTAGACCATTGTGACTTCAAACTCTTTTAATCATTACACATACTGCACACAGCATGTGTGTGTGTGTGTGTGTTTATATGAACCTAGAAAACATAGGGTGCTCGTGGAGACTGGGAGAAACATGTACCCCCAGGAAAAGAATAATACCTGTGTCAAGTTTGTGAGCGGAACACTCAAAGAAAACATTTGAAATTGCCAGGTCCCCAGCCTGCCTCTGTGATCTCAGCTGGCTTCTGTGAGTTTATGGGTAAAATTAATTCAAAGGGCAGGGAAAAGGCACAACGGTGGGGGGGGGGCCAAAAGAAAAACCTGAGAAAAATTTATTTTCAAAATGGAATGATATTTATCCAATAAATGCCCTGGGCTGCCTGCTCATGTGTAATGCAGCTCTGCTCTCGATGCAATACAGAGTTCTCTCAAAATGAGCTGGCTGGGCAGAAATGTTAAGGACATGTAAAGCAACCCAATAATACAAACACAATCAGGATGACCTGTTCCAGAGGAGGAAGCAGTGCCTGTGGTGTTGTAAATTTCAATTTCCCATGCCTCTGCATCAAAGTAAGGCAGAACAGCCCTTTGTGTTGAACTGGCAGCGCTGTTCACCTCTTAATTCCTTCCCCCAGGATAGGAAAATGGAAATTAAAAAGTCATATATTCTTTTTTTTTTCCATGCCAAGTCAACTGAATTTTTCTAAGTTAAAATGGACTCTAGATAAATAAAGGTCAGTCCAGCCTTTGCACTTTCTTCATTAACATCAAATCGACTTCTAGCTGTCTCTGCTTCCAGCCCTTTTACCAAATCAAGATGCTTGAAGATAACATCAGTATGGGCCAGTGAAGCAGAGAATGCATATGTTCAATAGCAGAGGCAAGAAGCAATCATTATTTAGTTTGTAGTATTTATTTTGTATGCATAACAGCACTGTAAATATAATCTTCACTAGGTTTAATACTATACTATTAACTCTAAAATAATGGCTTTTCTGCATGAAGCAATGAGACAATTGTGTTGTAAATTTCTGCTTATTCAGAGGTTTGGGTTCTGCCACAGATAGAAGTCTTAAAAGTCAGACAGCCTTTATGACATGCTATAGTACTTCCCTCTTAGCTAAGTCTTTGTCTGTATTGATATCATTTTATGGTCCAGAATGTATAGACTCTCTATGGAGGTTGTATAGGTTTCTGTTAATAAATATAGTCAGAAGTAAAAGGGAAGAAAGATACTAGTAGAACAATTGTGTGAAAACAATTTAATTGTTTAATTAGTAGAACAATTAGAGCAGGAAAAATGTAACAGTGAAGCATGCTTCAGAAGCAGTATTTGGATCTGGCCTATGTCAAGAATATAGTAGGAATTGATTAAATGTTTAATAATGAATAGAATTTGGCAACTAATTGGATGAGGAAAAGGTTAATTCTGAAACTTACGTGAATGTTATATTTAGGACAGGAGACACAAGAAAAAATTGGTGAATCTGTAAATTCATTTTATATTGTAGTACTGCAAACTGCACAATTAAATGTTAAGTATGATTTGCTGTGATTACATCTGTGAATTTATAAGAATGAAAATATTGTTTTAGGACCACCATATAAGTACTATTTAAAAATTAAACTTTTTATATTAAGACAATTTTAGATTCACAGCAGTTGTAAGAAATAATGAAAAGATCTCATATACCTAGTTTTCTGAAAGGTAATCTTTTGTAAAACTATATATCATAAAAAGAATACTGACATTAATGCAGTTTAGATACCAAGCAGCTTCACCACCATAAGAATCCCTCATCTGCTCTCTGATAGCCATAACCAACTTCCTTTGAACATTTATGTGCAAGTTTTTTGTGAATGTGTGATTTTATTTTTCTGGAATTTATGTCCAAGGGTGTACTTATTGAGTTGCATGGTAAATGGACGTTCAGTTTTATAAGAAATTGCCAAATTGTTTTTGAGTGGCTAGATCATTTTACATTCCTATCTGCGATCTGTGAATGACCCAATTTCTCTACCTTCTACCCAGCATTTAGGATTGCCACTTTATCTTAAATCTTATCCATTCAAGTGTATATGTATGATGTTTCATTGTGGTTGCAATTTTCATTTCCCTTGTGGCTAACGATGTCGAACATCTTTTCATGTACTTACGTGCCATCTGCATTTACATCTTCTTTGGTGAATTGTCTGTTTATATCTTTTGCCCGCATTCTAATTAGGTTGATTTTTTTTAACTGTTGAGTCTTTGGAGGTCTTTATATATTCTTGATACCAGTACTTTGTTGGCTAGGTGGTTTGCCAATATTGTCTTCCAATCTGTAGTGCATCTTTACATCCTTTTCCCAGGGGCTTTTGCAGATCAAAAGTGGGTTTTTTTTCTTTCATTTAATGAACTATTTTAGTTCAGAACAATTTTGGATTTAGAGAAAAATTGCAACAATAGCACATACTCTCTGCACCCAGTTCTCCCCTAATAGTAACACTTCATTTTACCATGGTGTATTTGTTATAATTAGTGAACCAATGTTGATACATTATTATTAACTGGTGTTTGTACTCTATCCAAATGTCCTCAGTATTTACTTTATGTCCTTTTTCTGTTCCAGGATCACATTCCTGATAAGTATTTCATTTAGTAGTCATGTCTCCTTAGCTTCTTCTTGGGAATGACACTTTCTTAGAATTCCCTAGTTTTTGATGACTGTGGTAGTTTTGAGGAATACTCATCAGGTATTTTGAAAAATGTCCCTCAGTTGGGATTTGATGTTTTTTGCATCTTTAAGTTGTGTTTATGTGTTCTAGGGAGGAAGACTACACAGAAAAAGTGCCATTTTCCTCACATGATATCATGAGTAAATATGATTAAAATGACTTACCACAATTAATGTGAACCTTGATCATCTGGCTGAGGTAGTATTTATTAGGCTTCCTCAATATAAAATTACTTCCCCTCCCATAAAAAAGTCACTATGTGCAGCCCACACTTAAGAAGCAGGAAGTTCTGTTCAACCTCCCTGAGGGCAGAATAGCTCTATATATTAAATAAAATTCTTCACAAGAGATCTGAAGTGTTTTATTTTGAAGAGATATAATTTATCACTTTTTTCCTTTTATAAATTGTTTTTGTTGTCAAATTTAAGAACAATTTCCCTAGTTGACATTGCACAGATTTTCTCCTATGACTGTTTTTAAAAAGTCCTATATTATTTATTTTAAGTCTGTGATTTATTTTGAGTTATTCTTGTATAAGGTATGAGCTTTAAGTGAGGTTTGTGTTTGCAGCCTGTTCATGTTCAATTGCTTCATCACCATTTGTTGAAAAGACTAACTTTCCTCTATTGAATGGCTTTTACGTCTTCATCAAAACCTAGGTAGGCATATTTGTATGGGTCTATATCTGGATTCCCTATTCTGTTCCATTGATCTATATGTTTATACCTCTGCCAATAGGACACTCTCTTGATTACTGTAGGTATCTAGTAGGCTTTAATACTGGACATAGTAATTCCTCCCACTTTATTCTTTGTTAAAGATTGTTTTAACCATCTTAAGTCCTATTCCTTTCCACATAAACTTTAGAATAAGCTAGTCTATGTCTACTAAAAATGCTGGGATTTGGGTAGGAATTGAATTAAACCTAGAGATCAATTTCAAAGAGAATTGATATATTTGCTATATTGAGTCTTCCAATCTATGAACATGGTATGTCTCTCAATTGGTTTATTTCATCTTTGTTTTGAGAAGGCTTTTCTTGGAGATTTTGTTGTCTATGTTTTTTGGAAGTTCTGGATTGGAAGCTTTTAAAACACCCTGGTCAGGATATATGGGAGGTAAAAAGGAAAATCAGACAAATCACCACCATGTCATTCCTCAAGTTCTAAGTTATTTGGGAAGTATGCCTCCTTATTTCCAACTTTTGGAGTATTCTTCTGCTTGCTGTGCTATTCCTGGAGCCTTTTAGTTGTAAGAAGGAGGACCTTCTTATGAGGCTGCTCCACATTGGCAGAACCAAAAGTCCTTTTTTGTTTTCTTTTTAATGTAACTTGAGCTGAAATTTTAAGCTGAAATTTTGTCAATTTATTTCTGTCAGCACTACAGTATACAAGACACATATATTATTAGCCTTCTCTCTCTCTCTCTCTCTCTCTCTCTCTCACACCACACACACACACACACACACGCTTAATGGTCATTTGCAGCAGACACTTGCTTCCCCTGTATTCTTGCTTAGGTAGGCACTTAATCTCAATGAAATAAAAATGATGATTTAACTAATAATGAGTCTATTGCATGGTTTGGATGTCTAGTATCCGATTTTCTATTGGAAAGAAGCACAGCACTATGTTCAGAGCCAAGGTCATTACCAAACTAATCTAAGAATGTTTGAGGCTCTTGTCCCTACCAGAGCCATTTTAAAGTCAGAGTAATATTAGGAAAATAGAAATCACACTAAATATTTCAATGGAAAGAGTTTAATACAAGAAATTGGTTAAATATTTGTTAGAGGACTGAAAGAGCAAAAAAAAAAAAATAAAATAAAAGCTCTGAGGTAATAAGAGGCAATAACTGCAGAGGGCATCTACCACCACTAAGGCTGAGAAACAAACAGAAGAGACTGTGGTTATTAGAACCCACATGTTCAGAGGACTTGGACTCAGACATTTGAGGAAAGTGTATATCCCAGTTGTTTCTGATATCCCAGAATTTTGAGGAGAGTTTTACAGATATGGAGCTCAAATTTGTAAGTTAGAGACACCACAAAAATAATATTGGTAACTCAAAAGCTAGGAAGAGGACCATCACAGAGCTGACACCACTGAGAAGTTAGTCCTGCTCAACTGGGAATGCTACCTCTGAGCATGTATTCTGAAGTTGGTTCTGGCAGTGGCAAATGCAGCTAGATACATGACCAAATAACTAGTGCTTGGTGAAGGGGTGTAACGGGTAACACTGCCAGCAACATCAGGGAAATTGAAAGATCAAATCCTGTCTTACTATTTTGATTTGGTGGAACCTAACAGGAAGCCCTCTGAACAAAAATATATTTGCAGAATTCAAGCCTCATAATTATAAAACATTATAGGATTGTTCATTTAGAAATGAGAGAAAATAACTTAATTATTGACATAGAACGTGTTCTTTTGCTTCCAATGTATCTTTATTTGAAGTCAGTAAACTCTGTTAATCACATCTGTCAACAAGTTGGGATGGGACACATAAGTACAAGCAGAGGAAAGCATGTAAGGATTTGTTAGCAGTGGAGCTGCAGGAACAAAGAGGGAATGAATCTAAGTGTATTATATACTATATTTATAACAAGATATAGACACAAGAAAGGCATGCTTCAGAAAATTGTGAGTCTTCTATGAACATAGTTAAGGAAAACCTAATGTGTGTGTGTGGGATTCTTATCTGTGCATGGTATTTTTTTTTATTTAAACAGAAAGTTAAACTTGCATTCACATTTTCCTTAAATCAAACTGATTCTCACGTTTTATAAAATTGCTTCAAGGATATAAACATAAGACACTGAAATATTATATATCATTACATAAAAAGTCATCAAACATAAGCCTAAAAATAAAACTTTAAAGCAGTAGGAACTTATTAAGATTGCCTTACAATAGTCTTTTCTTTTTCTAAAAGCATTTCTTATTTATAATAAAATGGTATATTGTTACTTGCATATAACAAGCTATCCAATTTGTGTATGCATGAAGGAGAGAGTAGAGCCATTTTTATTTCTCACTTGGGTATCTCATTGTGTTTAGTCTAAAGGGCCATCAAAAATAAGCAGTTGCTGGTGATATACTATTACATAAGCAGTAGGAAAATTATCCATCTACAGAAGTAGAAAGGATTAGGTACATTTTTGCAAGAGTGGAGGATCGTATATCACCCATGTCCTCAGGAATTAAGACTAAGTCGGAAGCAGAAGAGTTCAGGAAACAGTTTAAGAGGAATAAATAAGATGGGAAATGAGGAAGAGCTAAGAGTTTAAAGCCAACACTGCAAACTGTCACGCACACACACTGAAACTCTCAAATTTGTGTCCTGAAATAATTGCAACAGTTTTTGTAAGGTGATTCTGAGCCATCAGAAAGGTTGGATGCAATGTTTTTTGGGTGTAAAAGCAAGTTTTTTGAAAATGAGCTGTGAAGGGCTGGTAAATCCCCTTAGACATATTGGAAACTAACCTTATTTTGAACAATCAGCCCCTCAGTGCATTCCCTGATCCATGAGCAAGTTCATCTGATTCTGGGAGAAATCAGAAAATAGGAGGAAAAAAACTCCTTTACTATACTAACTGAGCTTTGAAACTTCTGCTGTGGTCTTAGAATTTGTATCAGCATTCTCCAGAGAAACAGAGCAATAGAAAATTATATGAGAATAATCATACATATATACATATGCATAATTTCATATATTATACATACATGAGAGAGAAGGAGAAAGAGAGACAGACAGAGAACCAGATTTTCAAGGAATTGGCTCAAGGGATTTTGTGGGCTGGTTACTCTGAAATCCATAGGGCAGACTGGCAGACCCAGGAAGGAGCTAATGTTGCAGTCTTGATGCAGAATTTCTTCTGCAAAACAACTTCTTTTTCTTCTTCTTCCTCTTTTTTTTTTTTCTGTTAAGGCCTTTTAGTTTGAATGAGGCTTACCCACATTATCAAGAGTAATCTCTTTGCTTAAAGTCAGTGATTGCAGATGTTTGCAGATGTTAACCACACCTACAAAATAGCTTGAAAGCAACACCTAGATTAGTGTTTGATTGAAACTGGGCGCTATAGCTAGCCAAGTTTGAGACATAAAACTAATGATCACAAGTTTTAATATCATATTCTTAACTCTGGCAGTAGTGGTCATTCCAAAAAGAGAAATGCTGACAGACTGGTGAGGGGCTGGGTTTCACACCGTTTTGAACAGGTAGACAAGATAACAGCTTCAACAGAAGTGAGGCCCTCTTAATTTCTTCCTGATTTTAGTGATGGTAGCCTTTCACATTTTTCCAAATGTTGACTTCTTGGCAGCAGGATATTCAAGGGAAAGTTCATAGTTAGAGCTTTTCCACCAGTTAGGATTCTGAAGAAGACTCTGTTTGGAATGTAATGAAAAGGCCAGAATAAACTGGTATGACCTAAGTCTGGCTGAATTCCACTTATTTAGATCCAGTTGAATAGAAGAAAACGAATCATTACCTTTTTATAAGATGGCATGCCAAGTGTACTATGGAATCACAGTTTAGAAAGAAAAATCGGGTGGTAGAGAGAAGGCTATTACAAATGATATCCTTGATGATGTGTGTGAACTAATAAGAAATATGCCTATTGGTTGGCCTATGCTCCTAGCACCTAGCACAGAATTCCTAATACTCTGTAGACAGGGATGCTAAGAGAAAGAATCTTATGTTCTAATATTTGATCTCTGCCCTGGTTCCTGACACAAAGTTCCTAATACTCTTGTAGATATGGGGTACTAGGAGAATCTTTTGTTCTAATACTTGGTCTCTGCCCCAATTCATGACATAGAGCTCCTAAGACCTTTGCGATTTTCTGATAGGAGCATCTGTCATAATTTCCTGGGTCTTTTATTTTAATGAGGTGACTTTTGTTGGACTCCTGGATGGGGACTGGTCACCAGAAATGCAAGCCAGGATTATAAGCTTGGAGCTTCCTCCAGAGAGTAGAAATGAAGTTAATAATCTGTCATAACTACATGATGAAGCCTTCATTAAAATCCCTAAACTATGGGGTTCAGAGACTTTCCAGGTTGGTGAACACATCTGCGTGCCTGGAGGGTGGCACACCCCAACTCCATGGGGAGAGAAGCTTCTGTGCTCAGGACCCTTCCAGACCTCACTTTACATATCTCTTCCTTTGGATGTTTATTTGTGTCCTTTGAAATAGCCTTTGTAATAAATAGGTAAACATGAGTAAAGTGTTTCCCTGAGTTCTGTGAGCTGCTCTAACAAATTAATCGAACCTGAGGAGAAAGTCATGAAAACCCCAATGTATAGCTGGTTGGTCAGAAGTTCTGGAGGTCAGTACTAGTGAGTGGCATCTGAAGTGAGGGGCAGTCTTGTGGAACTGAGCCCTCAACCTGTGGGATCTGATGCTATCTCCAGGTAGAAAGTGTCAGAATTGAATTGAATTCAAGGACATCCCACTGGCGGCCACTGGAGAATCTGCTGGAGAACTTCTTGGTGTTTGGGGAAACACTTTCATGTAGTAGGGGTCACAGAAGTGTTCTGTGTTGAGCGTTGAGTGAGAGCAGAGGAAAAACACTGACTTTTCCTGTATCCTCACAATGAGATATCTGAACGTTGAAATAGAAATAGAAATCTGTTAGGTGGACAAGTCAAGAATATAACAATAGCAAACATTTGTGGAATGTCTACTTAGTCTCAAACATAGCTTTTCAAATATTATCACATTAACTCCAGGAGGTAGGTGCTTTTATTATCAAACTTTTACAGGTAAGGAAGTGGTGGACCCAACATTTAAACCCAGACTGTCTGGATCCAGATCACCTGTTCTTGTTGTGTGTGGGCCCTGCTTTCTTTATGACAATGTAGAGGACAGCCTCTAATATAATCTAAGGGGTCAACCTATGCAAATGTAGAGAGATTTGAAGGGAGTATAGCTGAATAATAACATATGCACTGGAATGGCAGGAAGGGGCCAGATCATGAAGGACCTCGAATGGAATCCAGATTATATCCAGGATGCAACGGAGGGCACAGAGTGTTTGGGACAGTGATGTGCAACTGTCACACATGCCTGGTATAAAGCTTACTGTGACAGTCATGTGGATACCTGAGTTGTACACCAGTGAGATAAATGAATGGGAGACAAAACAGATTGATGGAAAATCAAGTGAGGAATAAAGAGGCATGAAAAATGCAGGAGCAGTGAAACGCAGAGGCCAGGTAAGAATAAAAAGCCATTTACAAGGTAAACTTTATCAGGCTTGGTGAGTGATTTGGTGCAGAGGATAATTCTGGGATGATTTCAAGATTTCTAGAATGGTCAACTGGATGAATGATTGTAACGTTTTTTGTGATGGGGAATACAAGAAGAGGAGAAGCAGGTTTGTTAAGGAAGATAACAGTCCAGTTTTCTTGAGTCAGTTAAACTGGATGAGCCTTTAGGCCTGTACTTTCCAATATGGTAGTCACTAGCCAGATGTGATCATTTAAACTTAAAATAAGTAAAAATTTAAAAAATTAAAACTTTAGGACCTCAGTTTCACTAACCAAACTTTAAGTGCTTAACAGCAACATGTTGCTAGTGGGTGGTCACAATGTCGGACAGCTTGGATTACAAAACATTTATATAATCATTAAATTATATTGGACAGTGCTGTTCTTGGTCATGCAAGTAAAGCTGTTCATCAGAAACTTGAATATATAGTTCTGGGACTCAGAGCATGGTGAAATGTGTCGCCTTAGGAAATAATGAGTTTCTGATCTTTGGAGATATTTCCTTGATGAAGACGTTGGAAAGATTTAATTGTTAGATGAGTGTTTAGATTGGATCCACAGGTGTCACTGAGCATGTTCCAAGGGCTATCAACTTAAAATCATGAGATTCGTAAGTTTGGAGAAGACAGCTTTATTTATTATAAAGGATTGCAGCCTGTAGGCTGGCCACCCCACATGCCAGGAAGTGTAGCCTCTGGCAGGGACTGAAAGCAGGCACTTCGAAGGAGGAAGGATGAGACAGAGATTCGTGCTGAATTGGTTGGCTAAGTATACATATTCAACACGTTATAGGAGGAGAAATAAATATTCATGAAAGGGGAGTGACAGCGTGTGTAGTAAAACAACCATACATGTTGTATAAGTCTCGTGTTCACTTTGGGGTGGAAAATTAATGTTTAAATGCATTAAAATTAGTCTCTATATATCAAAAGGTGAAACAGAGACACAGAGGCATCCTATTTGCAGTCTCTGTAAAATGGCCAGAACTGGTCCACGGTCAGGGGTCTCTTATAAGGAAGGAATGCCCGTAAGTTCTTGTGTAAATCAGCACTGGAGCAAGTGTTTCTAAAGGGCTGGTTTCTGTTTAACACTTAGGAAGGAAACTGTAATGGTGGTAAACAAGGGAGGGGGTATAACCATATGTGTCTGACTCCCATCTTGTCAAGGATGGGAAATCAGTTTTTAAGATTTCTCTGGGGTCCCCTTGGCCAAGAGGGGGTCTATTCAGTTGGTTGGGGGGTTTAGGATTATTTTTATTACTCAGGCTGTATAGTATGTTAGGTTAATACATACAATTATTATTGAATTTGATGACGATGATATATAATGTAACTGCATGGAAAAGGATGGGGTCACTTTTTTAATATTAAAGTTATTTTGTTACTTTGCTCTAAAGATTCAAAGCAAAATCCATCAAAAAGATTGCAAAAAGTTCTCACTATTTTAAACATATGTGCCATCATAGGACTATGTAGTTTGCACGTATTATTTTACCCTGAATGTCTTTAGCACATATTTTTTTTTGGTTCAGCTTCAGTTTGATCTAGGTAGGGAAATAATGAATTTCTTGTTTCACAAACTGTTGAATTATAACTCAGCTATTTTCTTGAATCTTATGCTTTCTTGTAGGTATGGTTTACATACCATAAAATACCCCCATTTAAAATGTACAATTCAATGACTTTTAGAAAAATTAGAAAGCTATATTAGTTTCACCACAGTTCAATTTTAGAACATTTCTGTCACCCTTAGTGATAGAAAAAGATCCTTAGTGCCCATTTTCATTCACTCCCATAGCCACCACTACTCCCAGACAAACACTATTTACATTTTGTCTCTATAGAAATTCCTTGGATAGATGTTTCATATGAATATAATCATACAATAAGTTGTATTTTGCATCCAGTTTCATTCAGTTACCATAATCTTTTTTGAGATTCATTTGTGTTGTGTTTGTATCAGCCCTTGTTTCCTTGTTATTGCTGAGTAGTATTCCACCTCATAGATATAGCACACTTTGTGCATTCACTGACTGATGGTCGAGTTGTTTACAGTTTTAAGCTATTTGAAACAACGTAATTATGAACACTCATGCAGAATTCTTCATGTGAACATAAGTTTTCTTTTCTCTTAGAATGATACCTAGAAGGGAAACTGATGGATAATATGGTAAGTTAATGTTTAAATTTTTAAGAGACTACCAAAATGGCTACACCACTTTATAATCCTACCTGAAGGTTCCCATTTCTTCACATCATCTTCAACGTGTGTGTCTTTTTATTTCAACCATTCTTGTCTGTGTGAAGTGGCATCTCATTGTGATTTTAATATTCATTTTTCTAAAGAGTAATGACTTCGAGCGTCTTTTCATGTGCTTATTAGCTATTTGCATCTCTTTGATGAGATAACTATTGACATTTCTTGCCCATTTTTTTCCTCTGATACTCTTTTCACTTAGTGAGAACACTGAAGGTGGACAGGTGCAGGCTTATGGCTAAGCTCCCTCCTCTACATCCTCGTTATTTGCATGGCCCAGAGGGAGAACCCCTTTGTATTTCATTTTTCCTGTGTGCTTTTCTCTCTCTCTTTTTTTAATAACATGATGGGGTGAACTTTCTTTAATGTCAGTTGGCAACTCTCTCAGAATAAATATATAGGACACATACAAAGGCTGTTCTGAAAGTATCCAGCCATATAATATGTTCTTATTATGTTAACAATGGCTCGATACTTTTCTGTATAGAATGACTTTCCACATAAGCATACATAAAATTATTTTTCCCCTCTACCTTCCTGTCCCAGACCTTCAATTTGCCATAAAAAAAGACATGTCACAAAAATATATTAAAGCCATCGTCAGGCACCTCTCTTCCCCAAGAGTCCAAGGAAGCCAGACCGTAAGGTGAGCCCTGAGCAGCTTCCAGGGCCTCTGTTTCATTTATTTGCACACATTTAGTTGGGGCTGAGAATGAAGGGGAAACTGTGTTACCTTAGGTAATACTTCTGTAATCAAAACTTTTCAATTGCACAGCAGTCTACCTGCCCATCTTGGGTCCATACATGTATTAGGCAGTGATTGTTCAGTAAGGGATATCAAATATGTAGTTCCTTACATGGAAAGCAGTTCACACAGGACTGCACAGAAATACCACATGATCTTACTTATAAGTGGAGTGTAACCAAATTGAACTCATAGAAACAGAGGGTAAAATGGTGGTTATCAGAAGCTGGGGGTTGGGAAGATGTTGGTCAAAGGATACAAAATTTCAGTTAGGAGGAATAATTTGAAGAGATCTACTGTACATCATGGTGACTACAGTTAATAACAATATATTTTACACTTGGAAATTGCTAAGATACAGATTTAAGTGTTCTCCCCACCAAAAAATGATAATTATGTGAGGTAATTCATGTTAAATAGCTTGAACTAGCCATTTCATAATATATACACATATCAAAACATCATGGTGTGTACACTATAAATACATATAATTTTTGCTTGTCAATTAATTTTTTTAAAAAGTATAGAGTATTTAAGATGGAATGAGCCTTAAAACACATTCATGCTCAAATTCTGTGATAATATTCTGCAAAAAAGTCTTGGCATTGTTTTCTTCCTGAGGTCAGCTCTTGCTGGTCCCCATGCAGAAATGTTCAGTCAGTTGTCCTGCCTGAGGACCTGCAGTGGCTCCTCTGCACTGCTATGACTCCCATCTTTGTGCTGGGCTCCCAGAGTCCAAGCTCTCTCTTGTCTTGAAGCAATTGTTAATTCCCAGCATCTGCCTTCACAGTCCTTATCAGTCCCCTTGGAAAAACCCAAGTGAAGGTTTTTCAAGTTCTTGGTGTTTGTTCGGAAAAGAATTTCAGGACACACCATGTCAGCCAAGCAAGTGAAAGCTTTTATTGAAAGCAAAAGTACACTCTCAGGGAGGAGAGTGGGCAGGCTAGAAAGAAAGCAGTTGCACTGGGAGAAAGTGGTTTTAGATCTTTTGTGGTCTTACAATTGAGGGGAGGAATATTCAAGGCCAAGGGGTTGGCTTTTACTAAGAATTTGGGTAGTAATTGTTAGAATTGGGTGCCCTCCCATATTCATAGTTTATATGGTTGTCTCAGAACTATCATGGTTATTTCAAGGGCAGAGAAATTTTTAAACCACAATGTAAATGATATTATAATTAGCCAAAGTTCACATAAGGTGGCAGAGATAGCTGACAAGCCAGTCAAAGCTGGTTCTTGCCTGTGGTTATCAGCCCTTCTAGTTGCCTTCTGCTTAAGACTTGTTTATTTTAACACCTGCACCTGATCTTCAAGCCCCTGCATCTGGTCTCAGCCCTGGATCTTACTCTCCTACTCTAACACCCTTGCTGACAGGGTTGACAAAGGTGAACAAAACACAAGATCCCTTAACTCATAAAGTTTATAGTATAGTACTCGAGACAGAAATAACAGAATATTCATAATACTGAATGTATGTTTGTAACTTTTATTAGTATGTTAAAGGAGAGATACATAGTATTATGGGATTTCACATAGGCTAAGGGTTCAAGGAAGACTTGTAATCAATCTAGATGCTGGTTTAGCTTCAAATATGTCATCTTGGTGACTGCTTGTGGCCACAATGAATAAAAAATGGCTCTTGCTATAAGGTACCATCTTCCTCTGGCAGTTGATGATGAAAACCGTGCAGGAGGGAGGAAGGACACATGACCTTGGGCACATCTGCAACTAGCTCCCAGCCAGCAGCTTATCTTTCTCTTCTTTATGCAGCTGGTGTGTGTGTACAGGGGTGTGGGGGGGTATTATATGTACTGACGCTGAAGAATGCACTGTCCACACACGATTGTTTTCTTTAATAGGCATATTTCCTGATTTGCCCAGTCCATAATGATAGATGTGGACCATAGTATGTTGGGCACAGTTCTTGGGAGAATTCAGTAGTTGCATGAATTGAACATAGAAGCATGATAGAGCAGACTTTGTTAGAACTTCATGCTGTTATGGATACTTTATATTTTTCATAATAGTCTTGTGGAAAATGTGACTTGTTTCTATGGAAATCCAATACTTACAACGGCACAATTCCAAAATAATAATAAAGTGGTTTTCTCTGTTTTGAAATTTACTCTACAAAGAAATCTGGCTGCCAGTTATTTGTGAGATAACTTATTTAACAAATAAATTATCTAAGGTGAAAGGTCTGTCATCTTTTGTTATCCTTTTGTAGTCTTTTTAAATTCATACTTTTTCTCCTTTTGGAAGCAAATACAAAGTAAAAGTCAATGGATTTAGTACTTGATTTTGCATAGTCAGTTCTTAATCCCCATAAGTGTCTCTGATGCATTTTCTTATTATGAGCATCTCCTTTTCTCTCAAAACTGGGAACAGGGTATTTCTATTGATGTGGGTATAACAGAGTTTCTATTTTGCTCTCAGGCCATGATAAGTAGTATGTATCAATTATCCCCATTTTCCCTCCATTTTCCTCAGACATAATCTACAATGATATTTTTCCTATATGAAATATTTAGCATGACACTAACAGAGAAGCTAACTTAAAATAATTGCATTTCAGAAAAGAAACATGGTGGTCACAAAAAAGAAAAAAAGACTCTCGCCATTTAAAACAAAGAGTCCCATAAATATTAATGAACAAAATTGACAAGAGAGAAAACCATTGACTCCCCTTTGCCAATATGAAAATGTCAACTTACACAAATAATTCAACAAGGTTTTGAGAGCCATGGTTGTTCACTGAACCAAAGACTGCAGGGTTCCTTCAAAGATTAAGTTATCATAGTGCATTTTAAATAGAAGTCAGTTTTTAAAATCTAAATCACCCCTGACTTTGCAGGAATGTAGTTATTACTCTCATAGAAAGCAAAACCCAAATAACATTAAACTCTGTAGCACAGTAGAGTAGATTTTACAAGACAGAAAGTCCTATAAATTCCAAGCATAAAGTTAATATCTAGCCCCAGTGTTTCCTTCAACAATCTCCCTGGGAGTCAGTCTTTCAAAGCTGTGGTTCTTCTTCTAATGGCCTCAGACAAAGGGAGAATTCATGAGGGGTACAATTACATTTAATGAAGATAATAGCCCAGTGGAAGGGTTTGTTTCTTATCTGGCAGCTCCCCTATTCCTCCAGGAGTGTGCTGTTTAAAGCTATTTGGGCTTCATTCTTTTTTGTTTTTTTGTTCATTTGTTTGTCTTAAGCTACCTTTTTTCAAAAAAGTGAAAGCCATTGACCATCTGAGGTTATGTCATTAAAATAAGGTCTTTACATCTAAGGAAAGACATTTTGATGCTGCCAGTCCAGGGAGATATGAAGAAATAAGGAGAGTGAGGCACTATTGCTACTTAGCCTGCACCAGCTCTCAGAGAGTTAAACTACAATCCTATTCATCTGACAGTTCATATTGACATTTATTTACTTATTTAAATGTATGCCCAATGCTGTAGAAGTACAATCATTAAAGTGTAAATGTGTCAATTTTAATCTGTTAAAAAGCTAAAAATATTACAGCATAGTACGTGAGTATTGGAAAATACGTATATAGGTGGATGTCACGTGGACTCACGTACACAAAGATGTTTATGGAAGTCATTTTTAGGTGGAGGAACTATTCATGATTTTATGCTTATTTTCACTTTGATCTTTATGTTTAGATTTTCTCCCAAAAATTTCATCTTCGATATTCAATAAAATAATTTATAGAAGAAAAATGTCATTTTGAAGCGAGTTGCCTTATGATGTTATTTTTGCCTGAGTTCTTTTTTTTCTCAGATTAGTGATTACTATTAAGAATTTATATATGAAAGTTAGGCTTTTAGAATTTTTCTATTTCACCACCTGAGAGCCAATTAGCTGAATTAACTAGCTTTGTGAATTAAAATGTGATTGGATGAAGAATTTGAAAAGTCTCTCAGGACAACCTTCCCTGACAAGGACATGTACTCATCTACAGGCTGAGAAAATTGAGAGAGAACAGACAGTATGTCCTTTCAGAAGGAGATGCAGCAGGATTCTTTCCTCATTCCCTTTGGTACATAACAAACCTTGTACTTACTGCAGAAATTGTTCTTCTTTCTGTCTTTCTCCCTTCAAATATGGCCTGGTCACATGGAGTTAATGTGGCATCCTGAACAACTGTCTCCCACAGAAGAGTCTCCTGTCCTGGGGAGAGACAGTCTGGTTTCAGGGCACTGTTGTCAACGTGTAACTGCTTCCATGCTCCAGTCTGGGAGCCTGAGGGTGGAGACTTTGCCGTAGGTCGTTACCTAGATCAAACCACATAGGAAATCTAAGACGTACTAAAATGTCGTTATTAAACACATAGACAGACATCAAATGAGATCACTTGTAAAGCTCATTTTCTCACTGCAGTCTTCTTTGCTTGCTGCTGTCTTTTAAATCTTCTGCATTTTTTCCCCGGTTTTATTGACTGGAAAATCTATTGACTTTATTGGTTTAATTGACAATAAAAATTGTGTGTGTGTATATATATATATATTTTTTGGTCAAGGTGTACAATGTGGTGATTTAATATATGTATACATTTTGAAACAATTACCACAATCAAATTAATTAATGCGTCCATTACCGTACATAGTTACCATTGTGTGGGGGGGAGGGGCGGGGGCATGTGGTGAGGACATGTAAAATCTACTCTCATAAATTTCAAGTAAACAATACAGTATTATTAACTACAGTTACCATACTGTAAATTAGTACCTCAGAATGTATTTATTTTGTTACTGAACCTTTGTACCCTTTGCACCAACACCTTCCCATTTCCCCTACCCCCAGCTTCCAGCAACCACTGTTCTACTACTATCTGCTTCTATGACTTTTTTTGATTGCACATATAAGTGAGATCACACAACATTTGTCTCTTCTGCATTAAGATTGTACTGGACATTGCCCTCTACTGCGCATAACCTTTACTTCAGCCATTCCTTCTACTTGGGATGTTCACCTCTTCACTTTTGCTTATCAAAATCCTATCCCAATTCAAATGTGACCTCTTCAGGATGCTTCACTTAGAAGGAAGCTTTACTTGATCACCTCATATTATCTCTGCAATTTGACGGCTGCAGTCCTGTCTTCCTTGCATTGGCAATCTTTAGTGTCCACGCCTGTGGAAACGGCAACAGGCGTATGGTGTGTTCTTAATACAAATTAATTGCAAGAAGGAACAGATGATCAAATCTTGTACTTCATGGTCTATATATCTCATAAGACTTTGACCTCACATTATTTTGTTCCAGGGCCCCTTTTTTCCTTTTCTTCTTGATTAGTAATCACCTTAGGACCAGGGATTGTGTCAAGGACTTCTTGCCACTCTTCCCAACCTTCTCATGAGCACCTAACACAGTGTCTGCCACTGAGTAGGTACTCAATAAAAATTGTTCAACTGAGATAGTGTAAGATAGTAAATAAATGAATAAATGAATTTCTGTGCTGCATGTTGCAACCACTCGTATGGCTATAATCCCAAATCTCCTTGTATCATTTAAGGGTCTTTCTTTCTGTATTGAAGAAGAAGATCTGCAAAAATGTACATGAGCTGCAGCAATGCCTCACCCCACACCAAATATCCAAGCGTAAAATCACTATTCCTTTATAGCTGCCTTCCAAATCTTAGACAAATTTCCTTCATAAACAATCCTAACACAGAGACGCCAGGGAGAGAATTCTGAGAAACATGGTTATATTTTTGCTTAATTATCATGGTGCAAAGCTACCAAAGAGGCCATATTAAAGTGTTTGGATATTACGAAGGAGATGTATGATAGATGATTCAATTTTTGTTTTGTCTTCTTTTATTCATGTGAATGTTGATAATTGAGACCACAGGTGAATCTCAATAATAATAAGTAATTTGTTAAATGCATTAGTAACCATCATGTAAAACAGATAATAATAATTTTTTAAAATATCTCCCTACTAATTTATTTCATTTTGGACTAGAAGAAAATTGTACTGTCATGGACTATATTTACATATTAGGAATTTTACTATAAAAAAGTAGCAGAATATTTAAAAGGAAATGTCATCTGATGTAGAAACCCTCCAGCCCATCACTGAATGAATTTATGCATCCCTGCCCTGTTTTAATCCCCCCTCTTCCCATGGTGCGTCTAGGTTGACGGATATATCTTACTTAATTTGGAACTGGGATTCAAGACGTCCCACCCAGCTCAGCCCGGGCTTGCCCTCCCACAACCCACCCGATAAACCAGGATCAAGGCAATGCCGACGGGGGCTCCTCAGCTTTCAGACAGCACCAGGCTTGCGGAGGCCAACACCGACGTGAACATCTGGAATCTGCCACATCTGAACGCGTGCTTGCCTTTTTGCTTCCCTTCTCCTTCTCCCCGTCTCTGTTCCTCCTCGTTCCTCACCCACTGACCATTTCCCTCTCTTCCCCTTATCTCATCTGCTTTTCTGTTTTTCTTTGTTCTTCTCACCGCCCTTCATCTTCCAACCAATCCAGGCTTGTATGCTACAGGTTCTGGGATTTCGACCTCCTTGTATTTGTGATTTTTCCTGTCTTAATATGCCTTCATCCCTTGTCTCTATTTCTTGGGTTCTACCCAGTCTTTGAAGCCCCACTCAGTTTTTACTTTCCCAGGAATCTCCCCCTGCGTTGTCTAGTAGGCACAGACCTGTCCTTCTAGAGAGGTCTCAACCTCTGACAATTAGTTCTACCCTTATGTCACTAGGCATGGACTGTCTTGAATTGTTTCACAAATGTTCCTGCATGGTATTACCAGTAAACCACAAATACAGGAATTAATAGAAGCTCAATCACAGCTTGCCGATACATCAGTGATGGTTGGTTAAGATACATGCTCCCTTTAATGTCCCTCTTCTATTTATTTCTTGCATTTCCCCCATTTTATCTCAGTGATCACCTGTTTTTCATTTACTTTTTCATGACCTTTCAGTTTCCTGTAGCATGAGGTTATGAGATCTGCTTAGGCTGGAGAAGAACTAGTTTTGATCAAGGAGCAAGACAAGGGTGCAACTGTGCAATGGTAAGAATATGGTGTAATATACTTAAAATTGCAGAGCATCTATTCAGAGTAAGTTATTGTGATTTAAACATTCATATGCAAATGACATAATTTGCAAGAGCATGCATGTGCTGACTGGTTGTTAGGACTTTTTAGGATGTTCCCCCATGCGATTCTGTTGGAGAGACTCAGGAAGATTGCCATTTACTGCTGCGAAGACCAAAGATACGCGTCTGATGGGGAACTTACAGCACTGACAAAACTCTTCATCCTCTTCCACCTGTCTATACCCTCTGCTGGCAAATAAACCATCTCACAGAGACCTCCAGAAGTGTGCTGCTCTGTGGCACTGCCTTTCTGCCTGTTCTACCTCTCTGTCCTCCCGATATTCTTCTGTTTTCTCCCTGCCCGTTCTCCTCCTGTTTCTCGGGAGAAGCTCCAGGGGTGGCTTTGTGAAAAGTTCTCCACCTTCTTTCCCTTGCTCTCCAGTCCCTCTCACCTGCTTTCTCTTTTCCACTTCCTCCCTTGCTCACCCAACTTCTTAGCTCTGTGACTTTTATCTGGAAAGTGAGTAAAAATAAAAACACTTAAGAGCTCAGATCATGTAGGACAAACCTTGCGTGGAGAAAACTTTTATGACTGAGTGTTTATTATTGAGGAATTGAAAGACTTTTCACTGAAGCAGGGAAGGAAATGTTAGCAGAAGAATTGCTGGAAGCAGGAAAATGAGAGTGTGGTAATTCCTGCAGCAAAAATAAGTATTTAATGGCAGCAAAGATCAAGAGCTATTATGGTCAGTTTGAGGATGGAATTAAGACAAAACTTGGCAGGTAGAAAAGATACTCACCTGGCCTTGAGACAAGACCATCGGGTGGGACAAGGACTGGGATTCCAGACAGGCAGTCAGCAGCGCAGGAGCCTGACAGCCAATCCCTGGGGCAGTAATATCAAGGGTCCGGGAGATAATCCCATCCCCCATCTCTAAGACTATCAGTGGTCCCTTGTCTTGAGGTTCTCTGCATGAGACACTGGTTAATATGCTTGGACTATAGAATTTAGTTCCAAGAACTAGAAGGAAGCCAATTACAATGTTACGAGTTCTGTGGAAATGACTAGTCATTCACCAAACATTTCTCTTTTCTTTTTATGCACATAGATAAATAACATTCCTGAGTCTGTCCTTATATTTCAGCGCAGCCACGTGCCTGAGTTCTGGGCAATGAAATGCAGATGAAAATATAAATACTGCCTTCAGCCCTACACCCCATAATTCCCTCCCATGGCTCATCCTCTGTGTTTTGGTGTCTGATAGAAAAGAACTCTGAGGACACGGGTGGTAGAGCCACAATATAGAAGTGACCCAATAACCTGAGATGCCACCTGGAAGAAAATGTCTTAAGGTAAAAACAAAAAAACAAAACAAACAACCAAGAACTAAAACAAAAACCTACCCGACCAGGAACACTTGCCTCAGACTGTTGAGTTAGAGATAAATACATTTTATTGCAATGATACTGACATTTTTCTACTGTTAGAGAAATCAGTACACTATTCAAACACACGGCTGCCATAAGGCTGATAACAGTGGCTATTGTGGATTTTGCCCACCCTGTATTACCGTACCGTATTCTTCTGATATCAGCACCCTAATATTCTCAGGAAACTACTCCCACCTTGAGCTCATGTGGTTTCAATGAGTTGATGTCATCTCCCTCCAGATTCAGAACTGAGCATATAACCCAGAACTTGCAATCAATCACCATATCAAACCCCCCTCCTTCACAGTGATAAATGGACATGTAACATAAATTGGGCCAAATTAAAATTATTAAGAGTTTTGCACATGTTAGAAGGAAAGAAATATTACATCTATAGAGAGCTGGCAGCTATCAGCATTTCACTGTGGAGTTCTAGGCTTCTATGTAGGAAATGCCTGCCAGAGAAAACAGAATTGAGATACAAAGTTTTTAGTGACATCATGTGCCCACCTGAATCCAGCCATACCTGAAAAAGGTACCCATGGGTTTTCAGTTATGGGAACATATAAATCTCCCTTTTCCAATTAATCAGTATATTAGCTTCCTGTTGCTTCTGTAACAAGAACTTAGTGACTTAAAACAACACAAATTTATATAGTTCTGGATATCAGAAGTCTGACTTTCACTGGGCTAAAGTCAAGCTGTTGGCAGGGCTGGGTCCTTCTGGAGGCTCTATGGAAGAATCTGTTTCCTTGCTTTTCTCTGCTTCTGGAGACTACCTACATCCCCTGGATCATGGCCCCTTTCTTCATGCTCGAAGCCAGCACTGTAGAAACTTCTGCTTTCACCCTTACATCTTTCTCTGACTCTGGCCTTCCCACCTCCATCTTATAACAACCTTATGATTGCTTTGGGCCACATGGATAATCCAGAAAAATCTCCCCATCTTATGATGCTTAATATAATCATATCTGCAAAGTCCTAAGCCACCCAACCAACTGGACCCCCTCTTGGCCAAGGGGATCCCAGAGAAACCTTAAAACTAAGTTCCCAGCAATGGCAGGATAGGAGGTCAGACACACCTCCTTTAGACCCCCTCCTTCATTAACCACCATCAAGCTTTCTTCCCTAAGGGTTAAACAGAACCAGCCCTTTGGAAAAACCTGCTCCACTGCTGATTTCAATCAACTGCTAATGGTGCTCCTCTGTTTTTGTGGTTTTGGCACTCCAACTGGCCAGAATTCCTTCCTGATAAGAGGCCACCGACCATGGAGTGGTTCTGATCAGTCTAAGGAGTATGCACAGAGAGGGTTTTCATGTCCTCTGGTTCACCTTTTGACATCAGAGAGCCAAAACCTCCACCCTCAGATCATGCTAATGCCATCATTTTCTGAATGTGGGTCCCATGAAGTAGCATGAAGCTCAATTGTGCATGCACTTGTTTCTTCTTTCATAAATATTCATAACTCCTCCCACATCTTGTTAAATATGTATATTTATCCACCCTGGTCAGCATAAATTCCTGTTCCCATTGTCCCTCCCTTGAAGTACACGCTCTCAGCTTCTGCTTGAGGCTGTTGCTTCCTATCCTGTAAGATGGCCAACCTGCAGGCTGCAACCCTTTATGAGAAATAAAGCTCTCCTTTCCAAATTTATGAAGCTTATCATTTCTTCAGTTGACACAATGTAAGATAACAAGTTTGTAGGTTCTGTGAACTAAGACATGGACATCTTTGCAAGGATGGGGGGCATTATTCAGCCTACCACAGTCAGTGTGATTTGGATTTTTATCATTTAAACCCTAAAGAGTTGTTGTGAACTCTAACCTGTGCTCCTTAAATCTTGCAAACTGTGTGTCTGTAGGTTGTGGTCATGGCCCAAGATGCAGAAAGGAGGAGGAAAAGAATGCATATGTGGCAGGAAATAAGCAGGCCATTATGTAGGGGACATAAAATGGAGAATTTGGCAGAGGCACCTAAGGACCATTTTTGAAAGATAAGTTGTATACTGTATACTTCAGTGGGGACCTGCCTGCTTTCTCTTAGACTACTTCGTTCCTTGCAGAATGGCACGACGCTCCTCATTATTTTTCTAGAGTCTGGAGTCTGAAGGTTCCGAAGACTGCAGGTGTATAAAGAGCCACCTGCATGTCATTCTATGCAGGGTGGGGGCATCCAGGCCACACTGTTGAGCAAACCCTGGGTCCAGGTAAATATCAAAGGGGAGGGCAACACAGTTGGCAAGAAGGTCTTGATCTTGCTCTAAGAATTTGGTTACCTGAGCCACTCACAGCAAGAAGCTGCTGTAGCTGCTCTTCCAAAGGTGAAAAGGCTATGACTGATGAAAACAGACCTAGCCTCCCTGCCAAAAGAAACAGCGGGGGCTGGCCTAGCCCTTGCTGGGTGAGGACAGTGTCATTAACAGTATCTGTTCTTTGAGTTTTATTAACCCTTCCATCACTAAAAGGAGATTTTACATCTCAGGCTGTGTGTCTTCTCTAGTCCTTGCATCGCAAGTTATGATACGTCAATTTGTGTGAAGAGGAATACCTAAAAACCTCCCAAACAATCCCACTCACCTTGAGAGCATTTGACAAGTCTTACCCTAACAATGTGTTTTCTGTTTTCTAAATAACTTTAAAAAATGTATATTAATTGCTAGCAGTAATCAATTATGACATATATTAAAATGATTTGTAGAGTTTAGTTTTAAACAAGTTTTTCATTTTTATCTTTACAGCATCACTGCGAAAATAGATTTTATATTCCTTTTTATCAGATTGAAAAACTGAGGCTGACACTATAATTTATTTGCATAATATCACATAGTTTGAAGTGGCATCCCTGGGACTTTAATTCAAGTCCAATCTACATCATTCCATTATACCACAGCTGTTGTTAACTAACAATAGTTAGCCTTTTAGTGTTTTAGAGCTCATAGCTCTATTCCATATACATCATCTAATTTTATCCTTATACGAATTTGCGCAAGTAGGGATGGCAGGCAGGGTTCTCTCCCAAAGAGGAAGAAACTGGGGCCCAAAGTGGTTAAACTATTTGTCAAAAGGAACATGGCGGGTTAGTAGCTTAGTCACAGGTAGAAGCTGCTCTCAGGAACATAAGATGCCATTAATAGTCAAAGGGCCATTTAATAGGTGCTTCTGTTCTCTCAATAGCAGGGAGATACTCTAGTCTGATTTTTCAAGTGAACATATTGTCAACCAAGAAGGGAAAGTTAAGGCCCCTCGAGGCCATGAAGGTAACACAGGGAAAGGTGATAACAGTGGGAAGCCCTGGCTACCTAAAACCATGTTCTAAGTGGCAGCATGTGGTCAGCCCATGAGAGACTTATGGTAATTAGAAGTCAGAATTCAGCTATGGGTTTGTCGATCTTTTGAAATGCATTTTTTTGGTCTTGCTGCCACCTGTAAGATCTGAAACACTTTGCTATAGTTTTAAACACTTGCACCTTGCAAACATGCAAATACTTAAGGGAACTCAGTGAAATTTCATTTTCCATGGAAGTTCTTCTGATCATAATTGGCAAGCTAATAACTTTTTCCCATAGGATGACTAAAGCATGTATTTCTTATCTCTAATAGAAATGCCACTTGTCCTTTTGTCATAAGCAACAGGTGAGGTAGCCGAGAGAGGTAGTTAAAGAGAAAGAGAAATAGGAAGACAAAAGGGACAGACTGTTCTATTTAGGGTGAAATGTGCTATTAGAGTGCATAGCACCTTTTTCTCCTCCAAACAAATGTTTAAAGCTCTGGAACGTCTATGTTTTGGGTCTATATGTATGATAGATCAGAGTTTTGGTTTGTTCATGCTTCTACTTTTTAAAAATTTTTATTTTTGTTTTGAATCACTTAGAAGTTTCTATATCATCTTGGTATATTTAGAATTCAAAGTGCTGTCAAAAACAAAAAAATAAAACAGATACATATTTCACTTTCTTTGCACCTTTTGATTTGAATGGTTAATAGTCTTTCCTCATCGTAATTAATTAGGCTTTAATGGGATCCCAGAAGACAAGTCATTGTAACCCAACTTTCATAACAGATATGACAGCAAAAAGAGATGACTGATTTAGCGTAGACCACATAGCAAGGACGAGGTAGGAATGATCAAAGTATCAACCATACCCTTTAACTAGAAATACACATCTTCTATACTTTTTTTTTTTTAACAGAATAAAGGCAAGTCTAGGAAACATGAGATCATATCCCATGATCCTCAAACTGCATGACCTTCTCCAGAGTTCTCCAATTTTTCTGGTCTCAGAATCACTGGGACATATTTTTAGATTATAGATATACAATATCAGACCCTAGGATTCTGATATCACAAGTGTTAGATGAGATCTGGGAATCTATGGTTATAAGGGGCATACAGGTGAATCTGACAATTAACCAGACTTGGATGCCATTGATTAAAACCACATTTCATTCCTGTCAGTCCAACCCAACTCAGCCCACCTGAAGGAGGCCTTCAGTGAATTGACAGCACTGACCAGGAGATGGGGTAGCAGGCCTGAGCTTTCCTCCTGGCTTGGACGCTAATTTATTGTAGGCTTCGGACAAGTCACCTCATTACGTTGTTTCTTCATCATAAAAGGGTGAGGGTTGGATTAGATGATCCTAGTGACCATTCTAGCACTAATAGGCTGTGATAGGAGAAAACAGTTTGGAAGATAAAGGTGTAGGTATCTTGGCCCATTCTATGTCCCCCTCTCTGCTGCCATCCTCCTGGCAATCCAGGAAGCAAAGCCCACATCCACTCCTATTTTCCCGCTGTTTTTGAGAGGTGCCTGAGCCAAGGAAAGCCACACAATCAAGAGAAGCAAAGACTGTTTTTAACACACTTTCTCTCTACAGTCATGTCACAAGTGATAAGACACTTCTTCAGAGGGAGAAGGAAATATAATGGGTTTGTAGCAAGAAAAGAGAGATCAATGCTTGCAGAGCTGACAGAGTCTATTGTGGAATTTTGAAGATGCATCTACCCTGAGTCAACTTTTCTCGAGAAATTTTAGACTTTAGATGGGCTCTTTCACCTATTTTCCGTCTGTAATCTTTTGTAAACTTTGTAAGAGAACCACAGTTATATGCTAAAAGGCAAAAGCAACCTAAAAGAGGGGAAAGAGTATAAAACAGGAGTTTTAAAAAAAGAAAAAAAAAAAGAAAACTTGAGAATAAGTGTGTTTTTTTCTTTCCAGAAAAATCTTCAGTAAGAGTTATATAACGATATTGGTGGTGGGGCGAGGGGTATTGTTTCCTTAAGTGTCTCTCCAAATCTGTCCCATGGATTATAAATATAATTCTCTGCACATGCTTCTAGAAAAACTTGGTGTTTTGTTTGTACTTTGGCATAAATTGTGGAGAATGATATTATCTTTCTACATGAAGCTGCCTAGTACCCATTAGGATATTAAAGATACTGGTAAGTCTAGCAGTTAAGATGTAATGATGCTTGTTAAACTTAATCATCAAAACGACCTGCCTCCCCCCTCTGAAAAAGCATTTATCAATTACCTACATGGCTAGTGTTCTGTGGAAAACAGGCTGCCACTTAGAATTGTTTAAGATGTACACAACACAACTGTAAAACATTAAGGATTGGCATTAACCTTGTAATCACAAATATGTGTCTCAATTATACCATTTTTGTTTGTTTGCTGGAAGGTGGCAATAAGGAATGCCACTTGGGAAGGGATGCATGTTTTTTTTCTGTCATAGTAATTCAGTTTGTAGGAAAATGCAGAGTAAGGAAAATATTCTTTTAAACAGAGTAGAGTCCATGCTCTTGGCAGGGGTGTGGGAAGGGTGATATCTCCTGTCTTAGAGGTAGGTTTTTAAGGTGCTAAACTGAATTGTATTCTTTCAGGGTTTTTCATAGACATATAGCTGATGTTTCAGTGAGCATTAAAGTCAATTGCCCTTAGATATTCCATAATTTCAGCTGGACATGTTTTTCTTCTTCTGAATTTAATAAAAACTTTTAGCAAACAAATGGCTATCATCTGCAATTTGGAGCAGTGAGAATTTCAAACATCCAACTTTCTATTCCTGTAGGGCAGTGGGATTCATGGAATGAATTAGGCTTAGCAGTCCAGTTGCCTGCTGGATTTGCATGTTGCGGTTACTGAACAATGGAGGGATAGACAAAGTTTCTAAGTTCTAATGTTGACTCTTTGATCCATATGACTTTGGGTTTATAAATATCATACCCTCTAACTCAGTTTCCTCATGTGGAAGATGGATGTTATCGTCTCTACTATATGGAGATCAAATGCACTCAATGACATAAACATATGAAATAACTTTGCAGACCAAAACTCACCAGTGCCAAAATGACTAGTTAGGCAACTGCTCCTGAGAGCATTTTACTTCTTGTTCTTTTTGGCTTCCTGTCCTGTGAGCAACATCCTAGCCAAGTTTGCCTTTGCAGTAGTAGTTTATTCTAGTATCAGCAGTTGATTACACTTTATAGTTTTCACAACAATTGCATAACCAGCCTCATCGTGCCCCTCAGAGACTCCAGCACCAGGCTGACCCTTTCTTCAGAATTCTGGGTCCCAGAAAAGTGGGGCTCATCTTAGCTCAGAGATACCAGCACCTGTCAAGCAATAACCCCTTCTTACAGCTCTGAATTTCTTTTCTGTGGACTTCCAAGTTTCAAAATTTAAATAATTCCAGTCTTTTCCCATTGTTCCTCACCTCTAGGGTTGATAGCTGCTTTCTGCAGTATCTCTGATC
This sequence comes from Daubentonia madagascariensis, assembly GCA_023783475.1. Classification (NCBI taxonomy): domain Eukaryota; kingdom Metazoa; phylum Chordata; class Mammalia; order Primates; family Daubentoniidae; genus Daubentonia; species Daubentonia madagascariensis. The sequence goes on along the minus strand of JAKFHU010002573.1, from coordinate 16,171,466 downwards.
TTGCTAACTTCTTGATACTTTAATGTTTTATTTCTACATTTTTAGTTACTCAACACCTCAATAACACTTCTGTCCAAATGACATTTTTTTTTTTCTGTCTCTTGGATCCTTACTGATAGAGTAAATTTGTGAACCAGGATTTTTCTTTCCTACCACATATTTTCTCTTGCTTTGCATAATTAAACACATAAGCGTAGTCTCCACTTCCATGGGAAATGATGAACTCTTGATTATTCATTTATTTATTCATCAATTTACAATGAAACATCTTGTTCTCTTGGTCAAGTGTAATGGTCTCACTTCTGCTAGGACATGAACCAAATAGTTTCCTTTGCTTTTAAAACTACTGAGAATTTAAGCACAATTGTTATATAGGACAACCATCTTTTGACTTCAGAGTTGTGAAGTAGTAGGGTGTAGTAGGGATTGTGCAAACTGAAAAGTGGCCTCTGAAAGGGTGGCCCTTTCCCAGCTATAGCTTACTGTTAACATAGGGAAATGCAGACTCAGGATTTCTGAATTCTTCCTTTTTTTCTTTTTCTTTTACAACGGGCCAGAAATACAGATTTTTATTTGAATCTCCTGATTTTAAAATATTGGCCACTATGTTTTTAATTAAATACTATGCAGACTATCTTTGTGCAAGACATGCAAAGCTCACCTATGAACCAAATTTGATCCCCTGAGCATCGTCAGATGACAACTTATGCATCATAGAATCCAAAACCTATGACTGACAGCCTGGTCTGAGTGCATATCCTCATGCTATATGATAATCACTGTAGCAGCAGATCCTCTAATCAAGAAGAAAAACTCACTTATGAATAGAAGCAATTGATCACATAATCATGATTTTAAAAAGATCTATTGCTCAACAAGTGCTTTCTATTTCTGGAACAATTCAGGAAAGTGTAACACTGCAAGACTCACTGTTGAAAATTTTAGGAATTGATGTAGAATTAGAAAGATACCCTTATAAAATACTACTTCACAATTACTTGAACATAATTAATATTTCTTTCTAAATATAGACCTTGAAATACTAACATAATATTTAAGACGAATGGTACAGCACTTACTTGTAATAAGGTCACTGCTATTGCTTGAAAAATTTTGGTTAATGTTGATGGAGGCATACACAGGCCTTTTCAGTGCTGAGTCTTCAGGTCTCTTTTTAGGGGAATGAACAGGGTCTATACAGATTGAGAGATATTTTTGTATACGGTGGCACATGGTGATTGTGTTATTTATATTAAGGAGATTTGTTTTTGAAGTGTAAATGAGTTTTCAGTCAATCATGTAATCAACAAGTCAATCATTTAAGTTCCTGTTGCTACTAACTGCTTGAAAAATATCTAACATATTTTATCTTTTGCTCATGTGATTCCGTTTGCCTGGATGTATTTCCCCTTCTACCACTTGTTCACTTGTCGGTTTTTAAACTATTAATATGGCATAGTTTTTTTATTGTGGTAAAAAAACCCACATAACATGAAATCTTTCCACTTAACAAATATTTAAGCGTACTGTAGAGCAGTGGCCCCCAACTATTTTGGCTCCGGGGACCGGTTTCATGGAAGACAACTTTTCCACGGAAGGTGGGGGGTGGCGGGAGAGGCGGAGGTCAGGCGGTGGTGCAAGCGTTGGGGGAGCGGCTGTAAATGCAACTGAAGCTTCAGCTTTGCTCACGCCACCGCAGATCCTCCTGCTGTGAGCTCCCCCCACCTTCCTAAGTTTCACGGAAGACAGTTTTTCCACAGAGCGGGGGTGGGGCAGCGCAGCTCTGCAGCCAGGTCCCTAACGAGCCGCAGACCAATATCGGTCCGCGCTGGGGCAGTGGAGTATAGCTAAGTGTATGCACAGCACATTGTTGCACAGTGTATGTCTAAACCATTTTCATCTTGCATGACTGAAATGTGTGCACTCTGAACAGCAACTCTGCAATTACCCGTCTCCCTAGTCCCTGGCAACCACCATTCTGTTTTCTGCTTTGATGAGTTTGAGTACTTTGGATATCTCATAGAAGCGGAATTCTGCAGTATTTGTATTTCTGGGACTGATTTATTTCACTTAGCATAATGTTCTCAAGGTTCACCCATATCGTAGCATGTGACAGATTCATTCTTTTTTTATGGCTGAATAATATTCCATTGTGTATGTGTGTGTACGTGTGTGTATACACACTTTCTTTATACATTCATTCGCCAGTGGGCATTTAGGTTGTTTCTACTACCTGGCTATTGTAAACGATGCTGCAATGACATAGGAGTGAAAATATCCTTGGAGATAATGATTTCAATTCTTTTCAATAAATAACCCAGAATGGGAATGCTGGATCATAATGTAGTTCTATTTTTAGCCTTTTGAGGACACTCCATACTGTTTTTCATAGGACCTACACCATTTTACATTCCCGCCAGCAATGAACAGGGTTCCAGTATCTCCACACCCTCACAAACACTCATTACTTTTTTTTTCCTTTTCATATATATGTGTATATATCATATATGTGTATATGTGCGTGTCTATATATGTGTATATATACACATAGCCATCCTAACAGGTGTGTGGTGATATCTCATGATGATTAGTGATATTAACCATTTTTTTAATATACTTGTGGATGACCACTTGTATGTCTTTTTCGAAGAGATGTCTATTTAAATCTTTTCCCCATTATTTAATCAGATAATTTAGTTCGTTCGTCCTTCCTTCCTTCCTTTCCTTTCTTTCCTTTCTTTCTTTCACTATTGAGTTGTGTGATGTGAGTTCCTTAAATATTTTGGATATTGACCCTGTATCTTATATATAGTTTGTAATATTTTCTCTCATTCTGTAGATTGCCTTTCATTCAGTTCTTTCTTTTGCTGTGCAGAAGCCTTTTTAATAGTTTTATGTAGTCTCACTTGTCTATTTTTGCTTTCATTTCTTGTGCTTTTGGTATCATTTCCAATAAATCATTGCCATGACTAATATGATGAAAATTTCCCACTGTATTTTTTTCTAGGAGTTTTATAATTTTAGCTCTTATGTTTGGGTTTAAGTGTTTAATCCATATTGAGTTGATTTGAGTTGATTTTTATGTTTAGTGTAAGATAAGGTTCAAATTTCATTCGTTTACATGTGGATATTCCATGTTCCTATCACCATTTGTTGAAGAGACTATTCTTTCACTTATTGTGTAGTTTTGGAAACTTTATTGAACATCATTTGACCAGATATGCATGGATTTATTTCTGGGCTCTGCATTCTGTTCCATTGAAATATATGTCTGTCTTTATGCCAGTACCCTATTGTTTTGATCACTGTAGCTTTGTAATATTAAGTCAGGAATTGTGAGGCCTTCAGTGTTGTCCTTCTTTCTTGAGATTATTTTGGCTATTTGGGGTCCTTTGTATTATAGTTCCAAATGAATTTTGTGATTGTTTTTTCTATTTTTACAAAAATGCCATTGGAATTTTGCTAGGCATTACACTGAATCTATAGAACACTTTGAATAGTATAGGCATTTTAACAATATTATGTCCTATCTATGAACATGGGATACCTTTCTGTTTATTTGTGTCTTCTTTAATTTCTTTCAGTAATGTTTTGTAGCTTACAACATACAACTTTTTTACCCCCTTAGTTAAATTTATTCCTAAGTACTGTATTCTCTTTGATGCCATTCTTAATGGGCTTATTTTATTAATTTCCTTTTCAGTTTTTTTTGCTGTTTTTATGTAGAAATGCAACTTATTTTTTGCATGTTCATTTTGTATCCTGCAAATTTTCTAAATTTGTGTATTAAAGTTTTTTTTTATATTTAGAGTTTTCTGTATCTAAGATTATGTCATCAATGAACAGAGGAAATTTTACTTTTGCCTTTCTGATTTGGATGCCTTTTTTTCTTTTACTTAACTAATTACTCTAACTAAGATTTTCATTTCTATGTTGAATAGAAATGGCAAAGGTGGGCATCCTTGCCTTGTTCCTAATCTTGGAGAAAAAACTTTCTGTTTTTAACTGTTCAGTATGATGTTAGCTGTGGTCTTTTTATATGTGTCTTTTTATATATGTTGAGGTGGTTCTCTTCTATTCATTGTTTATGAATGTTTTTACCAAGAAAGGGTGTTGAATTTTAGCAAATACTTTTTCTGTATCTATTGAAATGATAATTTGATTTTTATACTTCATTTTGTTAGTGGGGTGTATCATGTTGACTGATGTTTATACATTTCACCGTCATTGCAACCCAGGGATAAATTCCACTTTGTTATGATGTATTATACTTTTAATGTGCTATTGAATTTGATCTGCTACTATTCTTCTGATGATTTTGACATTATATTCATTAGGGATATTGGCCTGGAGTTTTCTTTTCTTGAAGTGTCTTTGTTTGACTTTGATATCACAGTAATATTGGCTTCATATGGAGAGTTTGAAAGTGTTTTCTCCAATTCAATTTTTTGGAAGAATTTGAGAAGGATTTGCATTAATTCTTTTTTAAGTGTTTGCAAGAATTCTTCAGTGAAGATATCAAGTCCTGGGTTTTTCTTTGTTGGGAGGTTTTTGATTACTGACTTAATCACTTTACTAAACATAGGTCTATTCAGACTTTCTGTTTCTTCATGATTCCATCTTGTTACATTGCATATATCTAGGAATTTATTCATTTCTTCCAGGTTATCCAATTTGTTAGTGTATAATTGTTCATAGTAGTCTCTTATGATATATTTTTAAATTATGTGATGTCAATTGTAATCTCTCCTCTTTCATTTGTGACTTTTACTGTACTTATTTGAGTCTTCTTTATTTTTTCTGTAGCCTTGTTTAAGGTTTTTCAATTTTGTTGATATTTTCAAGGAGCAAACTCTTAGTTTCATTGACTGTCTTCTATTCTCTTCATTTATTTTTGCCCTAATATTTATTACTTTCTTTCTTCTAAATTTTTGGCTTTGTTTTTCTTATTTTTCTAGTTGCTTAAGGTATAAAGTTAGGGTATTTATGTGAGATCTTTCTTCTTTATTAATTTAATTGTTTACTGCTATAAACTTTCTCTTTGTTGTCTTTTGTTGCATTCCACAGGTGTGGGTATGTTGTGTTTTCATTTTTGTTTGTCCCAAGATATTTTATATTTTTATCTTTGATTTCTTCTTTGACTCATTGGTTGTTCAAGGGTATGTTGTTTAATTTCCACTTTTTAAAATTTTCTAATTTTTCTTTTTATTGATTTCTAGTTTCATTCAATTGACGGTGGAAAAGGTACTTTGTATGGTTTTTCTCTTTAATTTTTAAGACAATTTTTGTGACTAAATAAGTCATCTATCCTGGAGAATATTTCATATATGCTTGAAAAATATATGCATTTTGAATTTTTGGAGTGGGATGTTCTATATATTTATATTAGGTTTATTTGACCTATAGTTGTTGATCAACTCCTCTGTCACCTAACTGGTCTTCTGTCTATATACTCTATTCATTATATAAAGTGTGGTATTTAAACCTCCTAATATTATTGTTTTGCTGTCTATTTCTCCCTTCAGTTCTTCTAGTGTTTACATAATATATTGGGTGCTCTGATGTTGGGTGCATATATATTTATAGTTGTTACATTTTTGTGATGAACTGATACCAGAATTAGTAGGAACTTCTGTACCACTGTGGGTATTCTGTATTTGTATTTGTCTATATATTTTTCTTTACCAGCAAGCTTCACATTTTCATATGCTTTTGTATTACTGTCTAGCATCCTTTCATTTCAACTTGAAGAACTCCTTTTAAATTGCCTGTGAGGTAGGTCTAGTGATGAAATTTCTCATATTTTGTTTATCTGGGAAAGTCTTTATTTCTCCTTCATATTTAACAGATAGTTTTGTTGAATGTGGTATTCTTGGTTGGAAGGTTTTTTGTTCTGTTTTGTTTTGGTTTTTTGTACTTTGAATATATCATCCCATTCACTTTTGGCTTGCAGTGTGTCTACTGAGAAATCTGCTGATAGTCTTAAAGATATTCCTTGCTACCTGACGAGTTGCTTTTCTCTTGCTATTATCAAAATTCTTGGTTTGTCTTTTACTATTCACAATTTAATAACAATGGTCTCAATGTAGACTTCTTGGATTCTTCAATGTTGGAGTCCATTGGGCTTTTTGAATCTGGATGCTCATTCATTTCCCAAGATTTGGGACTTTTTATGCTATTGTATTTTTTGAATATTTTTTCCATCCCTTCTCTCTCTTTTTTCTTACTTTGACTCCCATAATGTGGATATTGGTCCAATTTACTGCATCCATAATTTCCTTAGGTTTTATTCATTCTTTTTATTCATTTCATTCACTCATATTTATTCTTTTCATTCATTCTTTTTTTTTCTTGCTCCTCTGACTAGATATTTTAAAATGATCTGTCTTTAAGTTCACTGATTCTTTCTTCTTCTTGTCCAAGTCTGCTGTTGAATATCTCTAGTAAATTTTTAGTTCATTTATTGTATTATTCAACTCCAAAATTTTTTTTTTAATATTTTTTGTTTATATTCTTTTGTTCATGCACATTTTTTTCTGAGTTCATTGAGTATCTTTATGATACTTACTTTGAATTCTTTGCCATGTAACTTATATTCCTTCATTTGTTAAGGTCAGTTTCCAAGAATTTGTTTTATTCCTTTGATTGGTCCATTATTATGTTTCTTCATGTGCCTTATACCTTTTTGTTGGGATCTGTATTTTTGAAAAAATAGTCACCTCTCCTCATCTTCATGACCTGTCCTCATTAGGGAAAGACCTTCACCAATTAACCTGGCTATATGTGGAGGGCCTCTCAAACCTTTTCTGTGGATGCATTTTCTCTGGACTTGTACATGTAAATTATGAATTAGAAGGATTTTCTGGTTCCTGTCCTCCCTTGTTATATCTTTCTCCCTCTGGTGTCTGTCTGCGACAGTGCAGGTTCTCAAGAGCTGTTTTTGCAAGACGCCTCACTCACTTTTGTTTTCAGGAGCTCCAGACATCTAGAGTATGCCAGGTGTCATAAGCACTCCAAGACAGGCAGAAACTAGTCCTTCATTCAACCTCCCTAAAAAAGCCAGAATGTTGGACACATCCTTCAACTCTATTCCTTTCAAGGTAATTGGCGGTTTTCTCTTGCTCATTATGCACTTGGGTGGGGTTATGACAAGTGAGTGCATGTTAGTCTAAAGTGGCATTTTTTGGTTCTCCATGGCCCCTAGCCTGGCACCCATTCCTGTCAGCACTTAGAATCAGGCAAGACAGAAACCAGTCCCATAGACAGCCTCTGAAAAGTCTGAACATTTTACATATATTTTATCCTTCTTTTTCCCTCCAAAAGGGAATCTTGGAGCTAGAAATTTTCTCTCAATTTTGCTGTGCTGAGCTGGGAAGAGGAACTATGGTGAGTGAGTGCCACAAATTTTCCTACTGGCTTTGATGTTGCTGTTTCACACTAACGTGGGGTGCAGGAGCCTCTTACACTGTGTCTGGATTTCTTACAAAGTGAATTGGTCTATGTATTGTTGCTGAGTATGTGTTTCCATGAGGGAAGAAAGGCCTGGGACTTCCTATTCCACCATCTTGCTTACATCACCCATCTGGCACAGCTTTTAATTAATTTTTTAAGAGGCTTTTTCAGACTACCTTAATAAAGATCAATTTTTATTTCTCCTCCTCTCATAGTATACTCTTTGTATGGTTAACTTTCATGATTCCTTGTTTGCTCTTCCTTCTTAGAATCTTTCAAGTGAAACCTTTGCTCTGATAACTCTTAATATCATTATTTTCAATATTCAATCTTCAGTCATTTACCTTTCTCTTTATACATTTATCATGGGAAATTTTATAAATTCTCATTGTTTTAATCAAAGCCTATGCTTGGTAAATTCCAAAGCTAAAAACTTAATTCATTCCCTCTACTGAACTACAGATTAGTGACACTTCCTGACTTTGGGAAATATTCAGAATATCACACAGGAATCTTCAACAGAAAATAATTTTAATAGAATTGATTATATGTTCCAACAAACTTACTGTTTATCCAGTAATTCCTAACTCAACAAATGGCATTATCCTCTCTTCCAATGATAAAAACCAGAAACCCAGATATTCTTCTCTTCCCTGATTATCCAAAGAGAACCAATCACTAACTCTATTCTCTCTTCTTTAGTATTTGTAAACATTACCCACTTCTTCACATTCCCAGTAATAATTACCTTAATTGCTCTTCCCATTCCTACTGTGGAAGCTATCTTTCATCTGCTATCTAAATTACCATAGTAAGTTTCGAACTGGTCTAGCTGCCTCAAGTTTTTCCCCCATCCAGTACATTGTGCACATCACAGTTAGATATTTTTTCTATAAGAAAAATTTAATCCACTACCCTGCTTAAAATCCAGTGGAACAAGTTCCAAATTCCTTGGCATTGTTTAAAGGATATTGATTATTCAGTTTTTATTTGACTCTATAGTTTTGTCCCTACATTATCCATGCATGCTTTACTCCTGTAAACATACAGAATCATCTTCATTTCATTAAATTTGCTATAATCTTAGACTCATGTTAAATATCACTCATTTGGGAATTCATTCTTGACTTTTTTTTTCCAATATACATCGAATGTTCTCTTTTATGCTTCTCTGGCTTTCAGTTCTTTGTATAGTATTTATAATTATTCATTTTCTTTCTGTTCAGACCAATTAGACCAGAAATGTTACAGAGGTTATAAGCTCCTCACCAGCTCTTATTAGTTGGTAGGTATTGCATGAACCGTTGTGTTGAGGTGAATCTGAGACATTTTATTAGTTCTGTGGGGGAAAATATAACATAAATAATTGATAATGTCTGCAAAGGAAAAGAAAGAAAAGGAGGAGTAGTTGAATGCCTAATTGTTTTTTCAATCACTGACTATATTTTAAAGCTGGTGCTGTGTTAGAGCCCTGCCATATATCAAATGCTGTTAGACCCGTGATATGTTTGATTTTAACTTTAAAACTATGTTATATAGTGTATATTATTGTAATTTTTAAGAACAATTAAATTGCTCATGTAAGTTCTTGTCTAAGGACACAGTGTAATTAGTAGAACAGGATAAACCATGTCTATTTGACTTTGGTATTCATATTTCTTTCAGGGGATAAAAGCAAACAAATATACAGTGATCAATGTTCTTTAAATTAAATGGGTGGATGAGATTACCTCAGAAGTAGACAGTCTGAACAAGATATTCTAAGAATAGAAAGGATGTAACAGAAGACATTATTATTTCCCTCAGGAAGCTTAAAAGCCATTTTGGAATGTGACACAAAACATAAAATAACTGAAAAAATTAAGTGTAAACTATGTTCTATATTCATAATTTTTTTGTGTGGAAAGCCAATTAGAGAAAGAAGAAGAAAAGGGGTTTAGAAATTGATGTCTTCTTAAATTTTTTGCTGACTTTTATGATGGCCCTCTCTTAGCCCTACTTCTCTGCTAAAAGAGAGATAATTTTCACCTTCACTTTCTTCCTAGCATGGGGTTAGAGGGCTTATTACCCTTTGGTTTTCAGTTCATTAACTTGCCTTCTGAATTCAGTTTTCTCTTGTGGCCTCTAAATGTAAAATTGTATTGACTATCCAGCTTATGCTTGTTGTTAGGTTGGGGATAATGTTCCTCTGCAGCTTTCTACAGCTGAATGAAAGCAGAAGAACTTAGGCTTCATCATTTCTTCACTTACAAATAATAGACTGATATCATGATTATGTAGATGGAGAGGTTGGGAATTCTCTCATGCAGAGCTAAATCCTTGTTATTATAACAAATGCCTTTCTTTTTCTTTTCTTAAATAATAATAATCCCCTAGGTATAAAAATCTTATCTTGCAAACAAAATCCCAATTTGGTGGCAGTTGGTGGTGGTGGTAATGCCATCTTTACACTTGCTATAAAAGATCATGTTATCTGCCATTACTATTTTATTATTATTATTAAATACTTTATTTTTAATTTTATTTTATTAAGCATCTATTTTATGCAACATTATGCCATAGGCTAGGCCTACCTTTATTCCCTGTAAAAGGTCTGCATAATATCTTCAGGTCATTCAATTATTTCTAATGTGGCTACATTTCTATAACTTTTACTAACATTTTGTGTATAAACAACTTTCAAATGTGAGGGTTAGAACTGATGATATTAGTTATAATATTATCTAAACAATATATACAACACTGTGGCTTTTAATTCTCTGAAACAAAAGAATGTATGAATTTCATTTCATATTGCATATTCCTTAACTTAATAGTTCAGTTCTGCACCATGGAGCCATTTCTACATACACTTGTCCCCCAACGTTCTGACATGGTTCATGGGCTTAGTTTTACCTTCCTACTCTGACAGGTTTGTGATCCACCTTCAAATTATTCAAAGACTTATTAGTTTTTAACTGTTGCTTCATTTTGCCACCTATTTAATGAAAATCTCATCATTTTAACTGTGGCTCTGACATCAACTCTCTCTCAACTATGTTTTGAATCTTCTCCCAACTATCCGGCTTCCAACTTCTATGGGCCAACTCCATTTCAAATATGCATCGAATAGAAAAAGCAGGTGCTTTTTTTGGTGACAACCCTGTCTGTGGAGGTCCTGTTTTTGAACAAGACTTAGATACTTACCAACTAGCTATCATGCTGAGAAGTTCATATAGATTATTAAATTTAATTTTCACAACAGTCTGTGCAGTTAATAGAATCTTAATTTGCCAGAGATGGAGATGGTAGTGAACTGCCTGAGCTGAGACCATATAACTAGTGTGTGATAAAGCCAGGATTCAGAAGCAGGAAAGTTGATGCTGAACACTGCTCCCTGTTCCTGTGCTTTACTTAATTATCCACCAACACATGTAATTATATTCAAGTTGGCATCAAATTATAGAAAGTTATCTTTTGTTATTTATTTTTTTATTAACACAGTTTTACTACAGTGTTGGTCTAAGTACATTGAGAACTGGGGCAGATTATACGTTCCCTGCCTATTGCCCCCAGGATCTAGCACAAAACCAATGTTCCATAGGTGCTTGTGACGTTACATTAAATAAGTATGAACAGAAATGGACATTTGCGGAACTAGAGAAAATGCAGACCAGTCAGATCACCATACAGTGACACTAATAACTAAACCAAGGAGAGATGTCAGTATGCATTTTAAGTCCTGGTCTGAAGTAGTAGATCATCATGTGTCTCCAATGACTTATGTGTGAAATATCTGTGGTTATAAAGAGAGGCTGCTCACAGACATTCAATCATCTAGGTTAAATAACACATGCTCTATATTCAATTTATTAGAATACAAACCCTAGAAATTTATATAAAAATGTCAAACTTCACATTTTCAGAATAGTTCCTTTGAGCTCCAAGTAGGGAAAAAATTACTTTTGAAGGGGCACACTTTTCACCTTCTAAAATCACCCCCATAATATTCTGAAATAAGAACAATAAATACATAATTAAGTAAAATCACCAGTTGTTACATATTTTAAAAGAACTGGCCATAACCCCAGAGATGCAAAAAGCTCACTTTCCCCTGCCCTCCTTGGCATTTAAGCTGTTCCAATAATTGTGCACTTACTCGTCTAATAAGCAATGTTATGAATTTTGCACATGTCTGAAAAGCGATACCATAAGTATGTTTCCAATAATAATGACTGCTATGATGTATTTAGAAAAGAAATGAATCTTGCCATCTTGAAAAAGATGTGAAACCAAAATCGAGGATTATAAATGGTGCTGAGAGAAAGGAATCTTGTACTCTTCGATAGCGTAATTATTATATTGTCAAAAACATTGGCTTTTTCATAAAAATCACTTAATACTTTACGCAGATATTACTTTTACCACCAAATATCATTTGGTGATATTGATTCATCATTTAGAAACTATTATAGTTAAAAAGCCAATTGACCTAATTCATGAAATGGCATAACTGGACAGGTTATCCATAGTAAAAGCAGGTGTAAGTGTCTCAGTCACAAAGTAGGGCAACAGAGAAAACAGGGAGATAGCAAAATTAAAGTGACTTTTAATAGATGTCATTATTATTTAAATGTTATGGTATGCTTAGATATTTTGGTAATGCCCACAGGTCAGGAGGTGGCTGCCATTGAAAAGATGGTTTGTTACTCCCATTTCCCCAGAGAAGGGGACGTACCAAGATGCCATGTTGCTGTTGGGGGCTTCACGGGGAGGCACAGGGATCTGCCAGCAGACTGAGCGAATGAGTGGAGAGGCAGGCTGTGGACAAAAGTCTTTATGGTGGTTTCTGTGGGAAGAAACAGTGAGAAAAGGATACGTGGATTTAGGATTGGCTACTTTGAATAATTTCAGAGAGGTCCTGGGTATAGGAGCTGTCCCCATTCCCCTTGTCTGGTGCCTGGCCCTGAGGTGATTAGGGCAGGTGGATTGGCTCAGAGAGTGAGAGTCAGGTCATGGAGGAAGTTCAGGATGTTCAGGCTCTGGATTGGTATGTTTCCATCTGAAAACCCTGCTCACTGGGAGAGTTGTTTACTATCTCTAGGGATTGGTTAGCCCTGGGAGGAGAAGTCCTGTAGGAAGTCAACAAGACCTCTGACGTGAAAGATTTGGAAAATAAAAAAAAAAAGATACGTTTAATACAGTAACACTTATCGAGACTTGGAATCCATGGTGTCAAAAGCACACTGGAAATGTTTAGGAGTCCATCGCATTTGTTTTTTTGTTTGTTTTGTTTTGTTTTAGGAACAGAGAATTTCCCTTCGAGCAATAGTCTTATTCACCTTATGGTAGACTATTAACAACTTTGTTGACATTTTATTGACACATAAAACATGATTAAAATGTACAGTTTAATAATTTTGACATACACTTCCACTCGCAAGACCATCATTACACTCAAGACTGCAAATTAGTACAACCTCTATGGAAAGTAACATGGAGATACCTCAAAGAACTAAAAGTAGAACTACCATTTGACCCAGCAATCCCACTACTGGGTATTTACCCAAAGGAAAAAAAGACATTTTATAATAAAGACATCTGCTCGCGAATGTTTATAGCAGCACAATTCACAATCGCAAAGTTGTGGAAACAACCCAGGTGCCCGTCAATACACGAGTGGATCAATAAAATGTGGTATATGTATACCATGGAGTATTACTCAGCAATAAGGAACAACAGTGAATTAACACATCTGGTATTATCCTGGTTGGAGCTAGAACCCATTCTTCGAAACAAAGTGTCACAAGAATGGAAAAACAAGCACCACTGGTACTCACCATCAAATTGGTACTAACTGATCAACACCTACATCACACAGGGCAATAATATTCATCAGGGGACGGGCAGGCGGGAGGGGGGTGGAGGGGATGGGAAAAACTCTCACTGAATGGATGCGGGGAGCACAGTTTGGGGGATGACCACGATTGTAGCTCTGACATGGGCAGTGCATGGGCAATATATATAGCCAAAGTGTTGTACCCCATAATATTCTGAAATTAAAAAAAATTAAAAAAAAAAAGAAAAACTGAAGGTAATATGATGTGAGCCACATAATGTGAAATAAAACTATCAGTCCAAAAGGTGTTAATAAAAAGTTCAAGTTTTAGAGTAAAAAAAAAAAAGATAACAGATAACGCACATACACATCACTCTCCGAGGTTTGCTCATGCTGGTTTGTAATTGTTGTAATTGTTCAGGCTTGCCCCTCCCCACCCACTCTCTATCTCCCAGGCAGCCACTAATGTGCTTTCTGTCACAATGGATTAATTTACATTTTATGGATTTTTACATAAATAAAATGATGTAGTAAGTGTTCTTTTGAGGCTTTTTTCCCTCAGCATATTTACGTCGTTGCATGTATTTATGGTTCATTTTTTTCATTGCTGAGTAGAATTCAGTATTTAGGTCGTTTATGTCATCATTAGTTTGGGATTACTAGAAAAAATGCTGCTAGGAGGTTTTATATATACAAATCTTTGTATGGACATATGCTTTCCTTTCTATTGAGCAAATAATCTGGGATTAAAATTGCTGGGTAATATGGTAGATGTCTGTACAATGTTTTAAGAAATACTAAACTGTTTTCCAAAGAGGTTGTCCCGTCTTACATTCCTGCCAGTAGCATATGAGGATTCTGGCTCCACCGTGTCCTGATGTCCTAACTCACACTTGGTGTGGTCTCCCTCCCTCCCTCCCCGCCTTCCTTCCTTCCTTGCTTCCTTCCTTCTTTTGTTTTCTTCATTCCTTTTTCATTCTTCTTTTTCCCTTTTTTCTGGCTCTTTCTTTCTTTTCTTAATTTTGACTTTTTAAATATGTGGGTACTGATATTACATTGTGGTTTTAAACTATATTTCCCTAATGACTAAAGATGTTAAACTTCTTTTCATGTGTTTATTTGCCATCAGTATATCTTTGGTGTGATATCAGCTCCATCTTTGGCCCATTTTAACTTAATTACTTATATTTTTTTGAGTTTTGAGAATTCTTTATTTCTTTACATATTGTGGATAAAAGTTCTTTATCATAGATGTGATTTGCAAATATTTTCTTGCAGTTTGTGATTACTTTTTCATTCTGTTAATAATGTCATTTGAAGAGAAGTTCTGGATTTTGATGAAGTATAATTTATTATTTTTTCCTTTTATGGATTATATTTTAGTGTAATATCTAAGAACTTTTTGTCTAGTATATGATACCGTAAATTTTCTTCTACATTTTCCTGCAGAAGTGTTTTAGTTTTATGGTTTGAATTTAGGGCTATAATTTATTTTGAGTTAGTTTTTGCAAATATTATGAGGTCTGAACTTAATATTTTGCATATGGATATCTATTTTTTTCCAGCATCATTGTGGAAAAGACTATTTTTTCTTCATTTAATTTCCTTTTCATTTTTATAGAAAATAAATTGCTTGACTATCTTTATTTTAATTCTACATTATCTAGATTATTATAGCTTTAAAAAAATTTTTAAAGTGAAGTAATGTAAGTCGTCCAACTTTGCATTTCATTTTTCACAGTTGTTTGGCTTCTTCTAGGTTCTTTGCATTTCTATATTGTAGACTCATCTTCTCAATTGGTGCAAGAAAACAGCATAGATTTTGACTGTAGTTATGTTGAATCTATAGATCAACTCGAGGAAAAATGAAATTGCAGCAATACCAAGTCTTTTATCCATGGAAATGGTATATATTTATTTCAGTCACCTTCAATTCTCTCAGTAGTGTTTTATAGGTTTCACTGTGTAACTATGGCATATTTTTGTCATATTTACCCCTAAATATTTTCTATTATGATGCTGCTGTAAAGGGTACTCATTCTAATTTTTGAATATTAATTGTTAGTATATAGAGATAAAATTAATGTTTGTATATGTATCTTCTAACCTGCAGGTTTGCTAAACTCACCTATTTGTTTTAATAATTTTTCTCTATAGATTTCATAGGATTTTCTATGCATGCTATCAACTCATCTGCAATGAGTTATTTTTATGATTTCCTTTCCAATCTGGATGCCTTAAAATAACAATTTTTTTCTTGCATTTATTTATTTTTCTCCTGGCTAGAACTTAGAGTTAGTGTGGTACATGTTAGTCTAAGCACCCTGAGGACTAAGATCATATCTTTCCTGCATATTGTCTCTAGGACCTGGCCCAAAACAAGCATCATAGCTGTTCTCTGAGAAGTCATTAAAGGGTTTAGAAGAGAGCCTTTTCTACCATGATCAGGTTTGTGATTTGGGAAAAGAACTCTTGCTGTTCTGTGAAGAATGATTAGAGGTGCAAAAGAGTATAAGGAAGAGACCACCTAGAAGTCTAACCCAGGCAAAGGGGTGGCTTTCAGTGGTGATAGAGAAGAGTAGAAGTAAACTATGGATAACAAATTGAAGATGGGCAGGATATAGAACCTAGCAGTGCCTGGTACATAGATGAACCTCAAGAAATACCACTCGTTTTGAGTGATATAGAAGGAGAAGGGAGAGGAGGAGTCCAAGCCAAATTTCATGCTTTTTCAACAGTATTAACAACAGTCCAGATAAATTGGACTTTTCTCCTAAATTTTGCCTGATTCTATTTAGAATGTCTTATAGGCACATAAAGCCAAATCTAGTTAGGGGTGTTGGTTTCTATCCTGTAAAACCTGAAGCTTTCATTTGACCTAGTCAAATTCTTGATCATCTCTTTCTATTGCCCTCTCTAAAAATTTATTTTACATGTTTGAATATAATAATCACTAACTAGTGACAAGAATATTCTTATTTCCATAATTAGTTTATAAATCACATCAGCTTAAAAATTATCAAAGTTCTGACACTTATCTGAGAAATGCTTTATTTAATATATACTATAATTTCTTCTTTAAATAACTAGGGATGGAGAAGTTAATTGACTTGGGTTAATAAGTTCTAGTTTACTTTAGACTTGATCTCCCTGGTGGAGATCACAAAACTGATCAGCCAGTGTGGAATAAGTTGGATTGATTAGACTTTCTGGCTAGAATTCTAGTCTCCTGTGCAGTGCTAATGAGGGTGTGTGTGTGTGTGTGTGTGTGTGTGTGTTTCGAGTTTAGTTTGCCATAAAAAGGGAAATGCTCTTAACCAGCTGGGGGCCCCATGGCTAGTCTTCTTGGCCAGGAGTTAAACTAAGTGTCAGAGATATTGTAGAAATTAGTACTTTGTTTCTGTAGTGTTGGTGGCAGAGCATGGATTCTGTTGACAAATCTTGTGAGAATATTCCTTTTTGATGTCTCCAGAAGCAGCCAAATATTTATGGTATCTCCTGTGTCCTTCTGTCATCTGAGCCTTCTTCAAGGGATGAAAAAGTATGCTTGGCATAGGGTAATTAGGAAAATAGCATCTGGGTATGGATTTTCAGTAATCTTGTCACAATGGACATAGGTGCTGAAAATATAGAACAGTGGCCTCTATGCTTAAAATGTGGAGTCAGGATAATCACAGGAAAAATGGAAATGACTTTTCTCATCTAATTGGTTTTAAATAAAATTACAATTTATTAGGATCTTTACTTGTTGAGCAGGGGGCTAAATGATTTGTGCACTATAGTGTATTCTAACGATTGCCCTTTGACATAACATAATAATTATTATTCTCCTCATTTAACAGATAACACAATTATTGGAGAACAAAGGGGACTAGCCCAAGATATTACATATATGACACTAGAAATAAAATATAAATACATCAAAATCTGAAATTTCAAGCTCTTTGCACTGAATCATACTACACTGAAACATCAATTAACCAGAATATGTAGGGCCTGGCATCACAGACTAGAAGTTAGACAATCTGGGTGTATTGGATGTTTGTGCAGGTTAGGTTCTCCAAGAAGTGCAACGTTGAACAGAGCACAGTCCGACACTTTTGGTGAGGAGTATCAGCTATGCACAGAAAAGGTAGGAAGGGGCAGGATTTGGCAGGGGAGCTGTCAGACCACAATGTCAGCCTTATCAAGAGTCTGCCAGCCTCCCAGGGTACTGCAGAGCACAGATTATTTGTTAAAGAAATTCCACATTGGGTGAAATTGGCTAGACCCTTGTTCAGTCATTAGCTTGGGCTCAGTCACTGCTTAGTTATTGTCTGGAGCCACCCAAGTGAAGCCTGCCCTTAGCTACCACTGACTTTCTCAGTAATTGGCTGGGGTCACCTCATAATATCATGACCTCAGCTTAAAAAGCTAAGATGAATCCTGAGGAAATCAATCACTGAGCACTTTAGCTATTACATTCTTCACAGCTTTCTGACTTGTCCTTTCTTAAAGAAGAGGAATCCAAATGGCACAACTCTATGTTGACCAAAGGTGTTTTGTGATACCAGCATATACCATGGGTATCATTTTGTTTAGGATTATACATTGATGTAAGTTTAATTTGTATTTATTTTTTCCTCAGATAAAATAATACATATATTATAATAATTATAAATAATTGTCTCCCATTAGAAGATCCTAGTTAGCAAACATTGCATGGAGTCTATCTACATATCTATCTACCTACCTACCTATCTGACATGCCATGCAATACTCTCTTTCATAAGGTCTTAAAATCTAGGAGAAGAGAGTTGTCCGGGGCAGAAGGCACCCAACTAGAGCATAGAATCTGAGGCTCCATAACGGAAAGGTAATGTGACATCATTCCATTTATTTATTGAATTTCTTGCCACATTTAAATGGAAATGAAAGCGATCTGAGTAGCTGCAAAAAAGTGATAAAATGGACACTGGACAGAACCTCGGGATGCCTAAGTCTGTCTTAAGTTCTCATTCTGCTTTCTTTTGTAACTTTAGGTTAAACTTTTTCCTTTCTTGCCCTTACTGATCTCATAAGGAACTTTTTGGTCTAACATTTCAAAAGTTTTTGGTTTATAATTAACAAATTAAAAGGTGACTTAATGATTATATTGGTAAAGGAATGTTTGGACGAGTGCCCAAGAAGGCTTCTGGGGTTTGGTAATGTTCTTTCTCTTGATCTGGATGCTGTTCACATGGGTGTATTCACTCTGACAGAAAATTCACCAAGTTGTACACTTATTATTTATGTACTTCTCCCTCTCCATGCATAACATAAGTTTTTTAACATTCATAGTAAAACAAAATCTAGTAGCCACCTCACATTCTTATTGAGCAAAAGGCCAGATAAAAAATATGTATTTATATCTAACCACACATACTGTCTCCTGATTCCTGATTCTGATTCACATTTGAAGGGGCTACTAGTTTCCAAAGGAAATCTGAAGTGAAAAGTAACTGTTAGAAAAAAAGAAATACCAGTAGTTACCTCAGTGCCAAATCAGAATAGGCTATTTGTGGTAGTAAATCCTTATTTAAATGATCACTTAACATGGACTTTCCTTTGAAATATGGCCTGAATACTTCATAGTCCAGTTTGTTTTATTAAACTGTGCTCTGAGGCATTATGTATTTAATAAATTTCAGTTATGGGGCATTAACTGAAGCCTAACGTTATCCAGACCTTAAAATCTCAGCAGCCATCTTATTGCCCTATGGTACTATTAATCCTCAGCACAAAGAAATAGTATATTAAGCTTGTCAAGACTCAGGGAGACCAGAGCATGTGAATCTGATCACAATCTGTCCTGTTAAAACAGATCACATTTAGATAAATGCAGTCCTTTATTTGCCATTAAACCAAACTTCCAATTATAGTAGAAGCTGTGTTCGAAATGAAAGAGCTCTAAAACATTGAGAGTTAGGAAGAAGAGACTCATATACTTGGAACGCAAAACAACCCTGGTAGCTTCGGGTTATGAAATAGCAGAGACGCTGGGGATCCATTCAATGATGGTGAACCTCAGTCCTGACTCTTTAGCAGACACAAGAGTGAATTAGAGAATTTGAGAGGCAGCCCCTTGAGCAATGTTGACAACAAAAGTTATCCTCACATAAATGTCAGTGCCTGAAGGGGCTAAGAGTTAGTGTTGAAAAACTATAGTTTTTTAAAATGAAGATTCATAAGAATGTACAGTTGTACAGCCTTCTGTACAACCAGTTCAGAGAGCCGTCCAGAAAACTTTAATAAAATTATGCACAGGCTGGGACCCAGCATTTCCACTCCTAGACATGCCCTAGAGCAACCTGTTCATGTTTGCCCTCAGAGACATGTGTACCAATGTTCATTGCAGCACTGTAGTAATAGTGAAAATATTTCCATCAGTACAAGAAAAGAAAAACAAATTATTGCATATTCATAAAAAAATACTAAAAAGTAGTGGGAATGAAGGTATTAGCATGTCACGACTCAGCATGTATTTATCACACAAACATACTTATGGGTGTAAAAGCGAGTTGCAGAGACTGTGAATAAAATATTTTTTATAGTTGAAAAATATACAAGGGCAAAGTTGCATATTGTGTAAGAATTCATACATGAATAGGAGAGACAGAGAGAGGTACATGGCAATTGAGAATGAGAAACATCAGACTCAGAGCAGTTACCCCTGAGGGGGAGGGAGGTGAATGTAAACAGAGTAGGGCATACAGGTATTCAATATATGAGTCTGGTGATGGGTTCAGTTATTTATTATGTTAGTCATTCTACCTTTTGGTATGACAGATATTTTTAGGAGAGTTAAAAAATTGTGAAAACTAATTTTGGCTTTACCTACTTATCCATTTCCCCATATGTTCATTCATTTAATAAATATTTGTGGTGCTTCTACTTTGAGTGAAGCCCCCCATCTACAGCCTGAGAATGAAATGAAAGATTATAAACCATCATCCTTTTCCTCAAGGGACTTACATCTCAGTTTGGAGGATTAAACTTGCAGAGAAATTTGAGCATTTAATAATATTCAAGGTATTCAGTAATTTTTAATATACTATTTTTTATGGCAGTCATAGGTTCACAGCAAAATTGAGTGGAAAGTACAGAGAACCCACATACCCCCTGATCCCAGACATGTAGGCTTCCCCACTACCAAAGTTCTGCACCAGAGTTGTACATTTTTTACAATCAATGAACATACATTGACACAGCATTATCACCCAAAGTTCACAGTTTACATCAGGGTTGACTTTGGGTGCTATCACAGTCTATGAGTTTTGACAAATGTATAATAACATGTATCTACCATTATAGTATCATGCAGAATAGTAACACTGCCCTAAAAATCCTCTGTTCTTTGTCTGTTCATCTCTCCCTCCCCCCTTACCTGTGTCAACCACTGAACTTTTACTATGTCCATAGTTTTGTGTTTTCCAGAATGTCACATACTGGACATTATAGTTGGAATAATACAGTAGCAAGCCTTTTCAGATTGGCTTAGTAATATGCATTTAAGGTTTCTCTCTATCTTTTCATGGTTTTATAGTTCATTTCTTTTTAGGATTGAATAAAATTCTATTACCTGAATGTATCACAGTTTATTTATTAATTTACCTATGGAAGGAAATCTTGGTTGCTTCCAAATTTTGGCAATTATGGATAAAGTTACTATAAACGTCTATGTTCAGGTTTTTGTGTGGACATATTTTTTCAACTTACTTGGGTAAATAACAAGAAATACAGTTGCTTATTCATATGGTAATATTATGTTTAGTATTTATATTTGTATTTATTTTAACTGACAGATAATATTATACATATATATCACATACAACATGAACATTATGAAATATGTATGCATTGTGGAATGGCTAAATTGAGCTAATTAACATATGCATTACCTCACATACTTATCCTATTTTGTGGTACAAGGAATAAGTTCAAGAGGTCTATTGTATAACATGGTGATTATAGTTAATAATATTGTATTCTTGAAATTTGATAAGATTATGTTTAGTTTTGTGAAAAACTGCCAAACTGTCTTTCAAAGTGGCTGGGCTATTTTGCATTCCTACCAGCAATAAATGAGAGCTCTTGTTCCAAATTCTCATCAGCATTTGGTGGTGTCAGCGTTTTGGATTTTGGCTGTTCTAATAGGTGTGCAGTAGTATCTCATTGTTGTTTTAGTTTGCGATACCCTAAAAACATATGATACTAGATGTCTTTTCATAGGCTTAATTTCCAACTATATATCTTCTTTGGTGAGATGTTTGTTCAGGTATTTTGCCCATTTTATTCATCAGGTAAACCCATTTGGGCTTGGTGCTTTCTGTTTTGGAAGGTTATTAATTATTGATTCAATTTCTTTAATAAATATAGACCTATTTAGACTGTCTGTTTCTTCTTGTGTGAGTTTTGGCAGATTGTATCTTTCAAGGAATTGGTTCATTTTACCTAGGCTATCAAATTTGTGGGCATGGAGCTGTTCATATTATTTCTTTATTATACTTTAATATCCATAACATCTGTAATGATGTACCTTTTTTCTTTTCCCATATTAGTAATTTGTACCATCTCCCTTTTTTCTCACTTAGCCTAGATAAATGAGAAAATTTTCTTGATTTCAGAACACCAGATTTTAGTTTTATTTGATTTTCTCTATGGATTTCCAGTTAGTTTCATTTATTTCTATTTTTTATTATTTTTTCCCTCTGCTTACTCTGGATTTAATTTGCTCTTATTTTTCCAGTTCCCTAAGGTGGAAGCTTGGGTTATTGATTTTAAATCTTTCCTCTATTTTAAGAAATGCTTTTGCTGAATCACATAAATTTTGGTAAATTATATTTTTATTTTCATTTAGCTCAAAATACTTCTTTTTAATTTCTCTTCCTTGACCCATGTGCTATATGGAAGTGTGTTATTTAATGTACAAGTATTTTGGAATTTTCTAGCTATTGTTGTTATTGATTTCTAGTTTAATTCCACTGTGGCCGGAAAGCAGATATTGTATAATTTCTATAATTTAAAATTTGTTAATGTGTGTTTTATGACCCAGAATGTGGTCTGTCTTGGTGGATGTTCCATGTGAGCTTGAGAAGAATGTGTATTTTGCTGCTGTTTGGGTGTAATCTGTAGGTGTCAATTATATCCAGTTGACTGAGGGTGCTATTGAGTTCAATTATATCCTTACTGATACTCTGCCTGATGGATCTGTCTGTTCCTGGTACAGGTGTTTGAAGTCTTCAAGTATAATAGTGGATTCATCTATCTCTCCTTGTTCTATCAGTTTTTGCTTGTTGTATTTTGATGCTCTGTTGTTAGGCACATGCTCATTGAGGATTGTTATATCTTCTTGGAGAATTTATCCCTTTATACTTGTGTAATGTCCCTCTTTATCCCTGATAAATTTTCTTGTTGTGAAAACTGCTCTTTCTGAAATTGATATAACTATTCCAGCTTTCTTTTGATTAGTGCTAGCTTAGGATATTTTTCTCTATCCCTCTCCTTTTAATCTGTATGTGTCTTTATATTTAAAGTGGGTTTCTTGTAGATAACATATATTAATAGTTGGAGCTTGGCCCATTCTGATAATCACTGTCTTTTAATGGATGTGTTTAAACCACTTAAAATGATTATTGATATAGTTGGATTAACATCTACCATATGTGTTACTGTTTTCTATTCATTGCCCTCGATTTTTGTTCCTACTTTTATATTCCACTCTTTCCCTGACTTTTATGGTTTTAATTGAGCAGTCTATGATTACATTTTCTCTCCTTTCTTAGTATATCAACAATATTTTTTTTCCTAAGTGGTCGTCCTAGAATAATGTGCAACATATATTTACAACTAAGCCAAGTTCACTTTCAAATGACATTATACCACTTCACAGGTAGTGCAAGTACCTTATAATAACAAAATATTCCTTATTCGCCCTTCGTGTTCTTTGTATCATTGCTGTTGTTCATTTTACTTATACATAAGCATATATATTAAAATACATTGCTTGTTACTTTTAAACAAACTTGTATCATCTATTAGGTCAGTTAAGGATAAGAAATATAAGTTTTTATTTTATCTTCACTTATTACTTCTCCAATGCTCTTCTTTTATATAGATCTGCATTTCTGACCTATATCATTTTCCTTCACTCTGAAAAGCATCTTTTACCATTTCTTGCAAGACAAGTCTAGTGGCAAATAATTCCTTCAATTTTTGTTTGTGTAAGAAAGCCTTTATTTTTCCCTGCCTTTCAAAGAATGATTTTCTAGAGTACATAATTATAGCTCCACGATTTTTTTTTTCTCTGAACCCTTAAATCTTTCACTCCATTCTCTTCTTGCATGCATGGTTTCTGAGGAGAAACCTTATGTAATTCTTATCTTTGCTTCTATCTATACAAGACATATTTTTTCTTTTTTTCCAGTTTTTTTTTTTTGGTCTTTGATTTCCTCCATTTTTAATATGATATGTTTAGGTATAGATTTTTTTACATGTATCCTGCTTAGTGTTCCCTGAGCTTCCTGGATCTTTGGTTAGTATCAATTTAGTAACATTAATGTTAACCATATGAATGTGTCTAACATTAATTTAGTAAAATTCTCAGTCATTATTGCTTCAAATATTTTTTCTGTTCCTTTCTCTCTGTCTTCTCCTTCTTGTATTCCCATGATACATATATTACACCTTTTGTAGTTGTCTCACAGTTCCTGGATTTTCTTTTCCATTTTTTCAGTCTTTTTTCTCTTTTCCTTCTAGTTTCTAAAGTTTAGATTCTTTATTTAGCCATGTCCAGTCTACTAATGAACTCCATCAAAAACATTCTTAATTTCTTTTTTATCATTTTTGTTCTCTAGTATTTCTTGTCTATTCTTCCTTAGAATTTCCACCTCTTTGCTAACATTATCCATGTATTCTGGCATGTTTTCTATTTTGTTCATTAGAGCTGATAGCATGGTAATCACAGTTTTTAAATTTATTTACTTATGTACTGATAATTTCAACATTCCTCCCGTATCTGACTCAGGTTTTGATGCTTGCTCAGTTTCCTCAAAGCTTCCTCAGTTTCCTATTATTATTACTTGTAATTTTTTTCTCGATAGCTGGGGATGATGTACTGGGCAAAAGAAGCTGTAGTAAACAGGCCTTTATTAATGTGGTGGTAATATGTGGGGGCGGGGAAGTGTTCTATAATCTTACCATGGGGTCCCAGTCTTTCAGTGAGCCTGTGCCTCTGGACTGTGAACTTCACAAGCACATCTGAGTTCCCCACACTCCACTCCCCTTAGGGGGGCAGGATAGCCAGAGGGGCTGCAGTTCAGTATTTCTCTTCTTCCAGGTTCATTTGGCACAGATAAAAGCCCAACAGATTAGGCTGTGGTAAAATATTTTCTCTTGAGGGCGGGCCTTGTTGGAATGCTCTGGAGTATTCCAAAGTAGCTACTTTCCCCTCCCTCTTCCGGAAGCAAGAGAGGATGTTTCTCTGATCTTCACTGTGAGAACGTGGTAGAGCTCCTAGAAGTAAAACTCACAAACGTGTGAGGGTTCTCCTATGACGGGGTCCCCTGG
This sequence comes from Daubentonia madagascariensis, assembly GCA_023783475.1. NCBI lineage: Eukaryota > Metazoa > Chordata > Mammalia > Primates > Daubentoniidae > Daubentonia > Daubentonia madagascariensis. The sequence goes on along the minus strand of JAKFHU010002573.1, from coordinate 16,146,610 downwards.
AGATTTTAGCTCTCGGACTTGTTCACACCTAGCCTCCAGCAATTTTTCCATTACAGTTTAGATTTTCCTACCCCGGTACTGGTGTCTGCAGAGGTGTCTGCTCTGTTAAGTTTTAATTCCCTGTATCTGGCCTGTCTCCAATTTTTGAGGTGACAGTTTGCTCTGTTACCTCACTACTCTGACAAATGTAAGAAGAGTTGTAGATTTTTGTTTGTTAGGCTTTTACTTGTTAGGGAGGAGGGATGACTTCCAAGCTTCTTATTTATATGCCATGATGGAAACTGAAGTCTTATCAATAATTGTTTAATAATGTCATTAATTATGTCTAAAATAAAACTGTGTTAGGCAACAGCATACACATAGCCTATCTCCTGGAAACTTGGTCGACAATAAGAGAGACATAGGCAGTAAAGCAGAGCCAGCTCTATAGGCATAGATCTAGATCTCTTTACTAGATCCTTTGCCTTTCTTTCCAGGACATGGTAAAAGATATTAAATTGGCAAGTGCTGCCCCTCAAGCCTGGATTATTTCAAACATTTCATACAAGGGCTCGAGTTCTACAGAAAGGGTAATTTTTGTTCAGTATGTGTCTACTTTTTCATTTTATATTGTTCTGTGAACTTTATTTTTTCAGAAAAGTAAGTTAAAACAGAGATATTTCAATTTTCACAAAGTCCCCAGCAGCCAGTTTCAAACCTGCATGTAAACCATGGGACCAGGTAGTTCGTTTCTAGCCTGATGTTCCTCTGTTCTTGTCTGCTACTTGGACGTAACCTATAAAAAAAGTATAACTCTATCTTTGCCTCTATTTATCTATCCATATATCTACTCATCTGCCTATATACTAATCCAACAATGTGATAATGGAGAAATGGGAGGGTGTGTCTGAGGGTATAATCTATAAATTTCAATTCAAAATTTCTACATTCCACACTGAAACTTTATCATACGATTAATATCCATCAAGAACTGTCCCTCAAGATTTCATAAAATATTTGACCGTAAAAGAGACCTTGGAGGACATCTTTGAGGTTTTCCTAAATGACCCAATTATTATTTAGTCATTACAGACTACTATCTTTGAGGAGATTTATTAATGTCTATTACTCCGAAATAAAGAATTTCACAAATAGATGTGTATAAGATAAATTTTGTGTTGCTATAAAGGAAATACCTGAGGCTGGGTAATTTATAAAGAAAAGAGGATCCTTTGGCTCACAGTTCTGCAGACTATACAAGAAGCAGGGAGCTAGAATCTGCTTCTGGTGAGGGCTTCAGGGACCTTCCATCAAGGCAGAAGGTGAACAGGGAGCAGGTGTGTCACATGATAAGAGCAGGAGCAAGAGAGAGGGGGTGGTGCCAGGCTCCTTTAAAAACCAGCTCTCTCATGAACTGGTAAAGCCAGAACCCACTCATTATCACGGGAAGGCACCAAGCCACTCAAGAGGGAGCAGTCCTCATGACTCAAACACCTCCTGCCAGGCACCACCTCCAACACAGGGGATCAAATTTCAACATGAGATTTGGAGGGGACAAACATCCAAACCATATCACTGGGTTAATTAGAATGAAAGTTTTCTCTTCTGCAGGCTTCTCAGAGCTGTTAGAATGCTGATCTGATGGCTTCATGTGAGAGCAGATAGATTTTGCAACATTTCCTGAGCATTTTTACTCATATAATCCTTTGGTCATGTTGTTTTTCACAAACAATTTTATATTTGGGGAAAAATAGGTCTAATAGAAACTCACAGTTTTACTGAAGGAAGAAAACTAAGGCAAAGAAAAGTGCATTGATTTATTGGAGGCCATATAGCTGGTGAGTGGATGATACCAGGAACTGAGCAAGGGAGGAGGCTGAGAAAGGCCACTGAATATAATCTTATCCGAAGAGGTATGAGTAATTATGTCATGTTTTGTAGCCTACATAATGTTCATAGCAGAAATGCACTGAACAGTAAGACAAAATAGCAATTGGTTACATACATATCATTTGTTTCATACTTTTAAAGATGTCCTTCTTTATCAAAGACGATACAGAAAGCTCAGAAATGGTTCATAGCAGGAATGATGTGACTCTTGCATTAAATTCCTATTTGAAATCTGGAATACAAAACACTAGATTAACTTTATGTACTTAGACCATTATCCCAATGTTTATAAATGTTTTAATAATATACACATATTTGTTAAATTATAATTCATGGGTTTCATATTGTTGAAGAAGGACAGACTGTTTTATCCAAACTTCTAATTTTCAGATGAGAGAATTAACTGGAGAGCATCTTGGTTAAACTGAAATGTCTCACAGTTTTTCTGTGGCAGAGGTGGGACAGGAACCTGCTTCTCTTTATTCCTATGGCACGGTGTTTCCAGTCCTACCTGACTGTCTATTACGATGCCAAATCATAGGCAATGACAACAACAATATATTCTTATTTAAATGTCCATATATTTTTGTAGGATAGGGAAAAATGGAAACAAAAACACACAAAAATGTTTTTTAAAAACTTATTTCCTAGCTCTGTTTTCACTATTGTTGGTTATGTCTATTGCATGTTCCAAGTCCGCTAAATTTAGCTAGTCTAAAGCAACTTTATAGCCAGTAACTGCTTCTACCAGTCATGAGCCAGTATTGAACAAAGCTGTTCTGTTGTGCACCAAACATAAACTGTTAGTGTGCTCAACCTTGCTCTGGAAGACGATATTAATCCTGAAGAATAGACACCTTATGATGAAATCAGAATAAGGCCAGATGTAGATTTGAAGCTATAACTTAAAGAAAGATTGTTAGAAGACCTGTATTAGAGCGTGATCTGCTATGTACTACGTGATTCATTTTGTAAATCATTTGGTAAAATTCAAGTTCATCCTAGGAGGCCTTTGGTTATTTTTCAGATTAAAACCAAATCAAGCAAAGAAGACATGCAAAGGAGAACAGAACTGCCTCACTAAATTTTGTCTCATTTTCAGTAAAAAAAAAAAAAATCTCAGTCATAAGTAAAAATTAAATTTAAAAAGATTCAATTAAAGGATGATTTTTTCTTAAATAGTTCAGAAACAATAAAAAGACTGTGATGTTGTCTGTGCATGCCTTCACTTTCCACTATAAGTTCCTAAGAACTGACAATTTGTTAAGTCCTGATTTTCCATCAAAGACCTATGTGTCTGTTACATATTGAACTTCAGAGGCAGATAAACCACTGTGGGGGACAGGGAATAAGGTTAAGAATTTTGGATGACGATAACATATCAGGAAAACGTAGTTCACACTATGGGGAATTTTGGAGAAATCTTTAAAGCCACTTACATCTCTATATCTCTTTACAAAGTAAGTTGCTTTGTGCAGAAGAGAGACGTTTGAAACACAAGAATTCATAGAAAGTGGAAAAATCTAAATATATTAACAGGTGTCCCAGCTTCAGGGTTTAGGTTTTAGGCCAGAGCCAATTTAAGAGTCTTATTCTAATTGAAAGTTTTTACCTGATCTATAAAGCAATAAGATTCCAGAAGGTAGAATTCATTAAGGGAAATAGCTTTCTGTGGTGATATATGATTTATTCACTCACATCTCTGAGATATTTAGAGCAAATTATCCATGAGATAATGTCATTAGTTTAAAAGCAGCTGCAGTTGTTTTCTGTCAGTATAATTTTAAGCCATACATGATTATTTTTTGGAAAAACATATTTTAATCAGTGTATAATTATTTCCATATATTTTTAAATTGGGATTTCAGAGAGTAACTGCTTCTTTATTTGTAACCAGTTACATGCATTAGAACAGAGTCAGCGCTCTCCCACAGATGTGAAAGCTGTAATTCTTCCCCTCAAGTCCTCCATTGGAAGGAAAGACATTTCAGGCTCAGCTTTTCCTGGCCTGAGTGTGATTAGAGAGGTCTTAAAACATCTTTTCTAAAAGCCTTTCTATAATTGATCAGTTGGGTCTCCGAGATCCATAAAGCTTTGAGATTATTCCTCCGATTTCCATATGAAACTCATGTCTTTCTTCTCAATATTGTTTTTATTAAGATTCAAGCATGAGGGGCTTATATCCAAGGGGGCTTTTAAAAAATATGAGAATATATAGATATAGATATATGTGAAGAAAGTATCAAAAATAGAAAATCATATTCATAAGGGAAACAGGGAATAGTCTATCTAATAGCATTCACTCTGTGTTTTCCTCATGAGCAAATAAAAAATGTTCAAAACATTATGAACAGAAGGAGGAAAGAGAAAGACCTTGAAAAAGGATTATTCATAGCTGGAAATGTAGGTCAGAAATATCAAGAAAGAGGTCTCTTTTTGCTTCAAATAAATAAAAGCAAAAGAATAAGGCAAAGTTGTTTACTATATGAAAAAATTGTGCATTTTCCTATTCCACAGTTTAATAGGGTCGTAAATGCTGCAAGGTGGGAGAACAGCCATACTAGCTGCATCCTAATGTGGGTTTCTACCTGGCAGTTTTCTGAGTTCTTCTTTCTGGAGAGCCTCCTGTATAAAAACCCGGGAGTGTCATGGTCGCCATTTGGCAGGCTCATCATTGCAGGACAGCATAGGACCAGCAATGTGAAAAGTATATGATTTTGTTACTTTGAAAGAAAATAAGTGTTTACAGCCTTTAAGTTTTTATAGTTGCAAGTTTTTGTGAGAATGTGCAGAAATTGGAATCCTTGTACATTGTTGGCAGGAATGTAAAATGGTACAGCCATGGAGGAAAACAGTGTGATAGTTCCTCAAAAAATTAAAAATAGGATTAACGTATGATTCAGCAATTCTACTTCAAGGTATGTACTCAAGTGAATTGAAAGCGGGGTCTTGAAGAGATATTTGTACAACCATTTTCATAGCAACATTAATCACAATAGCTAAAAGGTGGAAGCAACCCAAGTGTGAATGAATAAGCAAAACGTGATACATACAACAGAATATTATTTAGCTTTAAAAAAGAAGGAATGTTACAACATGAATAAACCTTAAGGACATTATTCTAAGTGAAATAAGCCAGTCACAAAAAGACAAATACTGTATTATTCCACTTGTGTGGGGTATTTAGAGTACTCAAATTCATAGAGCCAAAAAGTAGAATGGTGGCTACCAAGGGCTCTGAAGAATGGGGAATAGGGAGTTACTGTTTAATGGGTATAGAGTCTCAGTTTTGTGAGTCGAATAGAGTTCTGGAGATAGATGGTGGTGATAGTTGCACAACAATATGAATGTACTTAATACCACTGAACTTTACCCTAAAAAATGATTAAGATAGTAAATTTTATGTTATGTGTATTTTACCACAATAAAAAACAACAAAAAGAAAAAAGATAGAATCAAATCTAATTTTGACTCCAGAACCGTACTATTTCCACAACCATAATACAGTGCTCAGTACACCTGCTTCAGCAGATTGCAAACATTTTTAGGGAAGATTTTTACTGATCTTTGTGTCACTTTCAGTTCATAATGTTACCTATTCTTAAACTGAACAGAAAACTATTAAACACGTTGTAATGTGCTCAATGCTGTGCTGAGATAAATAAGATATATCTTCCTAGATATTTGCACCATTTTTTAAATTTAGATTTATTTTAAAATTTTTCTTAAATTGGTTGTAATGATCATTTATTTATTTAAACTCAAGTGTTATTTAACCTTATTTTAGTTTACTTTTTTGGTTGTTGCTTCTGTGGTGTTTGTTATTTTCTTCAAGGACAGCCTGTGTGTCCCTATCAGTGTGTTGTCTCTGTGATAGATTTTCCATCTTTGTCTTCATTGTTTTAATCATTTTTTTCTTGTCCTATACTAAGGAAGCTAAAATTATATCAAGTTTTTATTTCTAATCTTCTGCAGCACGAATTCTCCTTGTTAGTGACGCCCAGGCTAATTCTTGTTTCCTAGTAGTCTTTTGTTTACCTCACTTGTGTACATTTTTTCTCATTTATCCTTTTATCCTTTTATCTTTTTTCTGTTTTTGGATTTCTCTTTATTTTTCAGCCATGTGTATTCATCATTTCTGGAATTTCTTTGGGATCATATTACTTTAGTAGCCTTTCCAATATTGGTCTTTATCCTGATATGCATTTTCCCCCATTGGCCTCAATTTTGTTGTATTTTTCTGTTTTCTTTATTTCGTACAAGTAAGAACTTGATTTTTATAAAGAGGCTGATGTATGGCATTTTTTGTTGCTGCACCATGGCTGTTTCTCTGATAATCAAATTCCTCCACAGCTCTACTACTTAAGGGAGGATTCATGTGCTCAGGCACCCCTTCTGATTCTTACTTTATAGGTGATAAAACTAAGGCACCAAGAAACTTGCCCAAAGTAACACACCTAGTAAGTAGTAAGCAACAGAGTTAGCAATGAAACACAGGCAATCTGTCTTCAGAGTCCATGACATAAATCCCTACTGTGTCAAATTCTTCCTGATACTTTTACTTTTTATTGATGTATACTATAAACAGAGAAGAACACATAAATCATAAATTTACAGTTTGATGAATATTTATAAATACAACACACCTATGCAACCAACTTCCCAAATATTACCAACTCCCAGTCTCTCCCATGCCCCTGAGGTTAACCTTGCCCTACTTTTTTTTACAGTAAAAATAGTTTCATCTATTTTTGTATTTTATACAAATATAAATATACAATATGTTTTCTATTGTACCTGGTTTCTTTCTTAAAAGTTATGTTTATCATACCCATTAAATAATTCTGTTGCTATGAAATAATGGCATTGTGGGAATATCCCTCAATGTATATGTTCATTCTGATGGAAATACAGATAGTTTCCATTTTATTTTGTTTTTTGGGAGGAGAGGGCTATAAAAATATTGCTACATTCTAATATTTTCATTTATGTTAGTATTTCTGATGTGTATATGTTTAAGAGTGAATTTTCTGGTTCTTAGGATATTCCATTGTTCAGCTTTATTAGATAATCCTGAATAACGCTCTAATGTGGCTGAGCCGGTTTAACTCACCAGCAGCGTGTATAAGAGCTCTGGTTTATTCACACTCTTAGCTGGTATTTCACAATCAATATTAGTGTTTATTTTTTCATTTAAACTAGGTTTAATATGTGTTCCCATAATATCTAAGGAATTTGAACATCGTTTTGTGTATTTATTTACTTATTTATTTCTTTATTATTTAATTTCAATAGATTTAGGTGATACAAGTGTTTTGTTGTTACATGGATGAATTGTACAGTGGTGAGGTCAGGGCTTTTAGTGTACCTGTCACCCAAATAGTATACATCGTACCTGATAGGTAGTTTTTCATCCTTCACCCTCCTCCCACCCTCCCCGCTTCCGAGTCTCCAAAATCCCTTATACCACTCTGTGTGACCTGTATGCCCATTGTTCACCTCCCACTTATCAGAGAGTACATGTGGTACTTGTTTTTCTGTTCCTGAGATAGTTCAATTATGATAATGGTCTCCAGTTCCATCCAAGTTGCCGTGGAAAGACATTATTTCATTCCTTTATATGGCTGAGTCGTGCTCCCTGGTGTGTGTGTGTGTGTGTGTGTGTATCACCTTTTCTTTATCCACTCATTAATTGATGGGACTTAGGTTGATTCCATATCTTTGCAATTGTGAATTGTGCTGAAATAAACATAGGAGTGCATATGTCTTTTTGATATAATGAATTATTTTCCTTTAATCCCAGTAGTGGGATTGCTGGACCAAATGGTAGGTCTACTTTTAGCTCTTTGAGGAATCTCCAAATTGTTTTCCATGGAGATTGTACTAATTTACATTGCAACCAACAGTGAATAAGCAAGTATTCCCTTTTCACCACATCTGTGTCAACATCTATTGTTTTTTGACTGTTTAATGTCCATTCTGATAGGGGTAAGGTGGTTTTAATTTGCATTTCCATAATGATTAGTGGTGTTGAGTATTTTTTCATATGTCTGTCAGCCATTTGTGTATCTTCTTTTGAAAAATGTCTGTTCATGTCCTTTGCCCACTTTTTAATGGTGTTATTTGTTTTTTTCTTGGTGATTCATTTGAGTTACTTCTAGATTCTGGATATTAGTCCTATGTTGGATTTATAGTTTGTGAATATTTTCTCCCATTCTGTAGGTTGTCCCTTCACTCTGTTGATTATTTCCTTAGCTGTGCAGAAGCTAATTGATTTAATCAAGTCCCATTTATTTATTATTGCTGTTGCTGTATTTGCCTTTGGGGTCTTAGTCATTAAATTCTTTCCCTGGGTCAATGTCTAGAAGAGTTTTTCCTAAGTTTTCTTCTGGAATTTTTATGGTGTCAGGTCTTAAATTTAAGTCTTTAATCTATCTAGAGTTAATTTTTGTGTATGGTGACAGAGAAGATGTGTGATGGTGCTGAGAAGAATGTATATTCTGCAGTTTTTTGGTAGAATGTTCTGTAAATGTTTATGAGGTCACTTTGTTCTACAGCACTGTTTAAGATCAGTGTTTCTTTGTTGATTTTATGCCTTGATGATCTGTCTAGTTCTTTAAGTGGAGTGTTGAAGTCCCCCACTATTGTTATGTTGCTACGTATTTCATTTCTTAGGTCTAGCAGTTTTTTTCTTTTTTTTATGAATCTGGGAGCTCCAGTGTTGGATGCATATATATTTAGGATTGTTATATCTTCTTATTGACCTGATCCCTTTATTGTCATTTAATGATCATCTTTGTCTTTTTTTTTTTTTTTTTTTTTACTGCTGTTGATTTAAGTCTGTTTTATCTGATATAAGTATAGCTACTCCTGCTTGATTTTGGTTTCCATTTGTGTGGAATATTTTTTCCACCCCTTGATCTTGCATCTATGAAACTCTTTATGAGTCAAATGGATTTCTTGGAGACAGCAAATATTTGACTTGTGTTTTTTTATCCATTCTGTCAATCAATATCTTTTAAGTGGGGTATTTAGGCCATTTATATTCATTGTAAATATTGACAAGTGAAATACCATTCCAGTCATCATGTTGATTGCTACCTAGTTGCATTGCATTCTCCCTTGTGTTACTGCTTTATCAGAGCTGTGCATTTTTACTTGAGTGTTTGTACACTGGTGAGTATCAAGTGTTCATTTTGGTGTTTAGAGACCTTTTAGTCATTTCTTGTAGGGCAGGTCTAGTGGTGACAAATTCCCTTAGATTTGCTTGTTCGGGAAAGATGTTATTTCTCCTTCATTTATGAAATAGTTTTGCAGTATAAAATATTCTTGATTGACAGTTATTCTGTTTAGAAATACTAAAGATGGGACCCCAATCCCTTCTGGCTTGTAAGTTTCTGCTGAGAAGTCTGCTGTTAGTCTGATGGGTTTTCCTTTGTAAGTCACGTGATGCTTTCATCTTGCAGCTTGTAGGATTTTATCTTTCACTTTGACTTTGGCCAGACTGATGACTATGTGTCTTGTTGATGTCTTATTTATAATAAATCTTCCAGGAGTTTGATGACTTTCTTATAAATGGATGTCTAAATCTCTAGCAGTACCAGGGAAATTTTCCTCCATTATTTTCTCATATAGGTTTTCCATGCTTTTTGCTTTTTCTTCTTCTCCCTCAGAGATACCTGTGATTCTTGTGTTTGGGTGTTTTACATAGTCCTATACTTCTCAGAGACTTTCTTCATGTCTCATTATTCTTTACTTTTGACTAACTGGGTCGAGTCAAAATCCTGTTCTCAAGCTCTGAAATTTTTCTTCTGCTAGGTCTACTCTCTTGTTAAAATTTTCCACTGTGTTTTGAAATCCCCTAAGTGACTCCATTTCAAGAAGTTCTGTTATTTTTTTAAAGTATCTATCTATAATATTTACTGAATTTTTCATTCATGTTCTGAATTATTGTTTTGGTTTCTTTGTGATGGTTTTGAACTTTATCATTGATTCCATAGAGTTTATTTGCAATCCATATTTTAAATTCCATAGCTGACATTTCAAAATTTCCTTTTTGGCTTGAGTCCATTGCTGGAGAGCTAGCGTGATCCTTCTAGGGTGTCAAAGCAGCCTGCTTTCTCATATTGCCAGAGTTCTTATCCTGTTTCCTTCTCATCTGGAACCTCTTCCCTTAGCTCAAAATAGATAGCTTTGCAGATCGCCTGTTCTCCTCTGCCAGAAACTCTGCTGCTAAGTGTAGAGAGGTAAAAGTGCATTCCCTTTAAGCTCTGGCTAGTAGGTACTCACTATGGTATTGCTGGCAATTTGGGTCAGCTGAACCTCACACCCCTGGGAGAGTGTTCATATGCCACCAATAGTAGACTAGGTTAGGTAATCCCCAGTTCCCAGGACCCTGGATTGTGTGCTTGAGTCCTTGGCAGACTAGACTAAGACTGAACTGGCATACTTGAACTCAAGCCATGAAGGTTGGGATACTCTCCTGCTCCAGAAGAATGCTCAAGCAAGAGAAGGGTAGATGCACTGTGAGCCTAGGACAGGAGAGGTGGGCCCCTCTTGATGAGATTAGCAGAGGCAGGCAGCTGTTGGACACACAAGCCGCTCTCTCTTCCCTCTCTTGGCAACAACAGCAGTTTCTGTCCTTCAGGAGCACAGAAGCACCCAGATTCCCAGCTTCTACCCTGGCGCAACTGCAGCAGAGTTAGTGAGGCAGCTCAGTCCACTGTGTGCAGGGCTACCAGACTGGCTGTGGGCTATTGCTGAAATTCTCCTGTGAGGGAGGTGTGGTTGCATCAGGGACTTGCCTCCAGGGAGGGTAGGCTCCTTGCAGAAGAGACAGACAACTCAGGGAGAGGACTGCTAGCCCAGGCCACCCTCAGAGGAGGTGGTAGCTTTTGTCCTTGTGGCACACGAAAGTGCTTGGTGCTGCTTTTTAGTGGGGAGGAAGTGAGCCCCAAGCTGTGTGGAAGCTTGGGTGTGATAGGAACTCTGTCAGAAGTAGGGCAGCAGTGGGCAGGGGAGGGGAGGAGGAGGAGAAGGCCCTGAATGGCAGGGAGTGTCTCCACTGGGAGAGGCACAGACAACTTCAGATGATGAGCCACGGCTCTCTGGTGCAGGAGAGTGCACATTCTGCCTTTGCTATCCTAAAAAGCATTCCTGGTACTTCCCAGTCCCCTTGGGGCAGCCTGCCCTGTGGGTCAGAATGCCAGGAATAATCCCGCTGTCCTGTGTTTCTCTGTTCCCTCGTGGTTGTCACAGTCTAAGTGGGTGCTGGGAAATGTTCTTGTGGGGTCCAGTGGCAGGGAGACTGAGGGGCTGTGACTTCCCTGGCTGGATAGAGGCACCAGGAGTGTGTGCAGGCAATATGGTGCCTGCTGCCTCAGCTCAGATCTGTGGTGGGGGAAGTGACCCTACGCAGGCCCACAGGCCAGTGCTAGGCTCCCAAGAAGCTCTCAGTTTGCTGATGGCAGCAGCACCTGGATTCCTCAGGTGCTCTTCAACAGATCGGGAGCTGGTAGACCAAAGGTATGAGGGGAGGAAAAGTAAACACTCCCACCTACCCTTTCTGTCGAGCTCTGAATCCCTCAGGGATCAGTCTCTGCCAAAATTTTGCTCCTCATTTTGCTCTGCAAATTCTTTCCATGGGCTCTCCAGTAAGGGTAGATTCTGGCATGTTTTCTTCAGTATTTTACCTAAGTTATGCTTTCTTACCTGAAACTTTTTCTTCTATTTAGGACAATCAGGTGACCAATGTCTCTGGTCAGCCATTTTGCCCCCTTCCTTTTGATGTGTTTATTGAATTTATTCATGTATTTATTTTGGTATTTTGTGTGTGAAGAGCCAGATCTTTTGTCCATTTTTTTATTCAGTTGTGTGACCTTTTCTTACTGAGTTGTAGAGGTTCTTAACATATTCAGAATATAATGCCTTTGTCACATATATTACTGTCAGTATGTTCTGGCAGCCTATAATTTGCCTTTTCATTCTTTTATTACCATTTTAGTGTTTTGTTAGAACAATAGTTTTGTTTGTTTTTTGTTTTAATAAATTTCAATTTTTCCATTGTGTTTTTCTTTCTTCTTAAGAATTTTGAGCGCTTTTAAAGATCTTTGCCTACTCTGTAATCAAAATTATGTCCTCTAGTGTTTATTCTTTACAATATTTTTATTGCTTTTCCATTCATCTTTATATACGGTATCTATTTGGAACTGATTTTTGAGTCTGAAAGGAAATAAGGATCTGGATGTATTTTATATCAAATTTATATCTAATTGAGAAGATCTTTTCCCCACTGTATTGCAGCTCATCTTTTCAGTGGCTCCAGGTGGACTTTAAGATGTGGGTGCTTCCTAAATTCTGTGACCTTGATTATTTGTCTAACCTTGTGCCAAGGTTATGAGATATTTACCACAGATTTGAAGTAAATGTTGCTATTTGGTACTGTACAATCTTCAGCTTTCTTCTGCTGCTCATTCGGTATTACCTTTGGTCATCTTAGACCCTTGAATTTTCATTTGAATTTTAGAATTTATTTTAATTTGTCAGTTTCTACAACTAACGCACAGACACATAAACAAAGACAAAAAACAAACTGCTAGGAAACATTGGTTTTACAGATTCATTCAGGGACAATTTGCATCTGTACAAAATTGAGTCTTCTGAGCCATAAACCTTTTGTAGCTTCTGTTTCCTTTGGTCTTTTAAAGTTCTTTCAGTAAAATTTTTAGTTTTCAATGAAGTCTTGCATACCTTTTGATGCACATATGTAATATATATATTTCTGGATGTTTGATTTTTCATGCTTTTGTAAATGACAGCACTTACAATTTCTTTGATGCTATTGCAGACAGTATCATGTACAATTTCATTTTCTAGTTGTGTATATAGAATCTGGTGGGGAATATGTAGTTCATATATTCTGTAACTTTGATACATGGAGTTATTAATATTAATTCTTTGCCTGCAGATTATTTTGGATTTCCTAGATAAACAAACTTCCACAAATTATAATTTTGTTTCTTTTTTTCTTTCTTAATAGGGTATTTTTTTCATTGTTTAATTTGACATACTGATACTTTTAGTATTTTTTTTTTAAGTTGTTAAAGATTTTTTTTTCCTTTCCCTACTCTCTAGGGGGAAATATTTCAATATTTCGATATTGTGAGTGATCATATATCACATGCAAAGTGATGGGGCCCAGGTTTATTGTGTGTGTTTCAGCGTGGGAGCCTACTGGTTAATTCTTTCTTCTTTCCTACCACTCAGCTTTTCCTTACTCTTCATTTCATTGTTTGCCGAGCATTCTTTGGCTGTACCAAGAATGAACACTCTCACCATTGGTAGTCACATGATTCTTTTTCTTTGCAATGAAGTCACCAAGCCGGGTACCATGAAGAGATTCTGTGAGGGTATTCCCTTCAAGAAGGTGTATACCAAGTACAGAGGACTTATGGTCAAATTCAAAATTTGTTCCTAGACAAATTGACACACAAGATAAAACATATACTCTTTCTAAGGTTTTGTAGCTCTCCCAGGGTCCACCAGCGTAAAACCCTTACTCCTGAACATACTTCTTCATCCAGAGCCACCCAGCTCTGTCCTTCACTGCTTTCGGTTTCCTTGGGTCCTCTCTTTCCAGATGGTGTGGAAATTGTCTAGCTTACCAGGTTTCAGGATATCTTTTGATATTTTTTGGAGCAAGAATGACATCTTCAGCCTTAAAAATCTCCCTAGATTCTTTGGCTTCTGAAGGAATTCTTATCTTCAACTATCACAACTTTTTTTTTTTTTTCCTGAGTCCTGAAAAGATTCTGTGCTAGATCTGATACAATGTGTGATATCTTCAGGTCCAGTTTTTACCTCATTCAGGACAACAGTTTTTTTCATTAATAGAATTAAAGTAAAATGTAAAAACTAAAAGGAAACTACTTTGTAACATGTATATACCTTATGTTCTTAGAAGAAGAAAATTAGCAATTTTTAAAACTCCACTTCTTCATGGCTTCTCATGGTTTAGCTCAGAACGCAAAGCTGCAAGATCTCTTAATAGGGTGTTAATTAATACTCAATGTGCAATGTCTCATTTTATTCAATTTATACTTAGTATGCTCTGCCAAAATGCAATAAAAAGAAAATTTAAAAAGCCAAGAAGGCATAAATTATTAAAGCTTTTTTTCCCCCTGAAGCATAATTTTAAATAATATTCAGTTAATGCAATGTCATCCAGGGCATTTGGAAATTACATATTTTATTATTAACAAATATTGTGGCTGCACAGGCAGAGGTAAAGCAAGTTATATGTATCTTTCTCTGAGTGTGAATAGATGGGTGCACAAGGAAGAACATTGGGTGCCCTTTGTCTGTCACCATATTGACCCAAGTGAGCTTAGTTGGTGACAGTATCTTGGAAAATATCTGAAGAGCAGTGGAGGTGAGGACATGGAGCTGCACCTGCTCTCAAACTTAAGCAGCCTCTGCCCAGAGTGGACTCCATGAAGGTAACATACAGGTGGGAGAACCAGTGGTCTTAGGCCTCCACTTCATTCAAGCTCCTAGGAGGGAATCTTGATTTTAAAAATGAATTAATCTCTCCCTGAGAATATCCATGCTCTTCTGGGTATCTTTATCAATACCACAGCTTCTACATTGATGGTTTTTGGATACCTTTGTGTATGCAACCTCATTTTTCCTACGCAGAATGGAGAAACACAGAATAGAAGACACTAGCATGAAAACAGGAAAGGGAGAGGGGATAAGCAGAGAAAAATGAGAATGCATCTGTTTTCAAGATGTTTCAAGATAAATAGGATATGGGTGGTGCTGGAGAAAAAGGGGTGCTAGCTTCTGGGCAGATTAGGTGATAGGAAAAGAAGAAAGGACAACTGATGTTTTCATACAGTGGGAATTGAGAAAAATTGCAATCTCATCTTAGCCAAGCCTTGGAGATTCTAAAATTAATGACTGGATTTTGGCTTCTGAACATCTATCTTATGTTTGTGATTTCTACTGGAGTAGAGGAGAGCAGTTGACATGAAGTGAATAGGATTAGCCCAGGGATTTTTTTTTTTCCAGGAAATGGACTGACTTCTTTACTATGAAAGAAAGAGAGTTTCTTGACCATTCACTTTATCTTCCACAACTCTGTGTGCTTTCACAATTAGCTAAAGACCATCACAGGCAAGATGTTTCCTGATATGTTATTTTCATCAAACAAATCATTGGACACTGGTGGGTTTTTTGGTTTGTTTTCTTTTCTTTCACCCCTCCCCTCATTGTATATGTAGACCTGAGATGAAAAACATAAAGACATAATCCTTTTCTCATAAAACCTACAAGATAGATTTGTATACATAAAACAAGTGCTTAGGACCCTAGATGGAAGTCCTGGTAGATCATCCTTGTTCAGATTAATTAAAAAGGATTTAGTTGGAATTGGGTCTTGAGGGAGGCAAAGACTTGGATAGGTAAAGAGAAGTGAAGGAAGAATTAGAGCATGAGTAAGTCCCTTGTCTAGGGGGAAATACTCTCCGTGCAGAGCCCAGCCTGACTCAGTCAGGATGTTCACACAGACACCCGCTCTGGTCACCTGAGCCCTAAACCACCTCCCACCCCTTCACACACCACGCCCACTCTCAGATTTTATATTCCTGATTATGTTCTGTTAGCCAAATTACGAATGAATGAGGTCATGAATCACAGCTTTTCAACTGGTTTTTATCCCTAAAAGTGGACAAATCTGGTAATAGAGTTTTATAGTAGGAGGCTTTCAGTGAGTCTTCCTAAGCTACTTGGTACTTTCCCTACTTTCATGACCTAAATTAAAAAAAAAAAAAAAAAAAAATATATATATATATATATATATATATATATATATGACTTTTTTCAGTGAGACTGGGCACAACAGAAACAGAAAACATTACTTTACAATAAATGTGTATATATTATATATATGTGTGTGAGAGAGACATATTTTATTGACATGCTCTTACCGGTCCCAACTGTAAGCCCCATACACAGCTAACAGCAGAAACAGGAAGGAAGGTGGTATGAGCTGTTCTCTATGAAAGAGGTAGAGGTAGAGCTGTTCTCTAATGAAAGGTCCAGGAAGTTAATGTGTTCATAAAGGGCAGGAGATTGTCCTGCTATTAACTGGAGAGTGGACAGCAGCCAGAAGTCTTCTCTGGAGACAATTTCAAGGTGATGGCTCCTCTCTGCCTAGAGCAAGTACGCTTTTCCTTTCTGTAAGTTTCTTTAGGAACACTCTGGAAATATATCAGTCATGCCCAAATGTGGCCTCCTAGTTGGAAGAGGAACTGATAGAGAAAACTCAAAATCTCTAACTTATTCCTTTTTAAAAAATGACCTAGTTAGGCACAGTGGTGCACACCTGTAGCACCAGCTACTCAAGAGGCTAAGGTAGGAGGATTGTTTGAGGCCAGGAGTTCCAGACCAGCCTGGGCAACATAGCAAGACCCTTTCTCTTAGAAAAAAAAAAAAAAAGAACAGGTCAGGTCAGATTTGATACATTGCTCACCTTCTATTATTCAATTATAAATTTTATCCTATATGTAACTAAATTTTCCCTCTGTTTTTCTTTTCCTTTATTGATTCTCCTGGGAAGGGCTCTACCCCAAATCATTTTTGAAATGTATAATAAAAAGTATGTTATGCGTAGATATTATGATGATTGTTAAAATTGGAACTCATGAAAAGGAGTCTTGAATTAGTTCCTACTGATAATAATGCTGAGTATTAATGCTGTATCTTCAAGGAATGAAGGGACTCATAATTGACAGCTTGTCATTCCTTATAATCTGAAAATATGCCCAAGAAAAAATTTACAATTATGCTCACTCTTGCATTTTTGCAAAAGGAAAGAATAGGAAATGACTGAAATTAGCAAATATAAGAAAGTAACTAAATGAATGATAATATATCCACATTACAGAATATTATACAGCTGTTGAAAACCATGAGGTAAAATTACATAATGATGTGAAAAGATTTCTAAGAATTTATATTGAGGGAAAATGGAAAATTACAGGACATGGTAAATTTGAAATCATGAAGTAAATGCAAGTAATACTTTATGCACATATACACATGCATGCATGCATTTATATGTGTAGAAATATATCTGGAAGGATGAACATCAAAATAACAAGTACCTCCGGAAAGGTCCTAGGATTGTAGGTGGAAAGAGACATAGTTAAGGGAAAATTTAGTTATGTGTGATATATTAAAAAAAAAAAAAGGAAAAAGAATAAAGAAGATTCCATATCTCAATTCTGAGAATTAACCAATGTAAAATTTTGTCTATTTATTACTGTTTTATCTTTTGTTATTAAAAGTTACATGTTCATTACAAAGAAAGATTTCAGTGATACAAAATATCAAAAAGAAATTGCATCTCAAAATAAACTAATCTCGATATTAAGTGAGCGTGATTCAGACAACTGTCTGAGCATTTAAATGTGCAATTAGATATATCCACATTCATAAAAATTCTAAGATTGAGATCACATTTTAAAAAAATGTAACCAAATTTGTTAAATGTAAATTCACTTAAATTATAAGGAGAAAAACTATAGTAATTGCTGAAATTCAAATAAATATTACCTCATCACAAGATGTACCATTTCCTAATATATTCCTTTAAGAAGAAAATATTAAGCAAATAAGAACAGAAGTCATTTTATGTTTCTTTAACTTTATATTTTAATTTTATATAATTTAATTGATTTCTTGTCATGAAAGATAAAAATAGCAGGCTTTTCACACCAGCTCCTACAATCCCTTCCCTCCACTTCCTGATTTTTGCTAGCGATGCTGATATTTTTACTCTGACAAGGTTTTTTAACAATTTGTTCTATAACCATCATTTTACAATTTAATACTAAATTTAAACTTGAATGAATTCACTTCTCACCACCACTTTCCTTTTTACAAAAATCAGTTTCTTCATTCCTAAATTCTTTCTTTTATTGAAAAAGTTTAGATGGCAAATTTTGTAGGGTTTTTCCCCCCAAAAAATGGGTTTGGGGCATTTTTATTCGCTGTGGTCACTCATGTTTCAGCCTATTGCATAGCCATGATACTGTTGTCCACACTTTCTTTTGGAACATCTTAGATACTAATCTTATACTTTTTTGACGTTAAATTTTGATGTAGAGAAGTTTGAAACCAGTCTAATTTAAAGGATGTATATAGAAGATTGTTTTTTTTCTGACTGAATGACAGAATTGTTTTCTTATTCTTCTAGATTAGTAATTTAACTGGCATATGTGTTAGAATTAAGGGTTTTATGTTAAATTTTTATGGAATACTATATGTTCCTTCAATTTTCAGGTTTTAAAAATTAATTTTAGAAATATATTCTTTTGTTTTTGATTAAATCTTCTATTTCTTGAACTCTTTTTCTCACAAACACCAATTTTTTTTTAAACCTGGGGTTATTTTTTTCAATTACTTTCTTCCTAATTTTAGAATAAATTTGTGTGTATTTGCTCTTGTTATATTTAAACTTTTCCTATATACTAATAGTTCAATTTCTGGTGGTAACTATTTTGTTTCATGCTTCTTCTAATTCATTTATCACTTCTGCCTTGATACTAAATTCATCTACTTCTGCCATCATTTCCTCTTGTCTTTAAAGTTCTCTTGAAGTTCTTTGCTGGTTTTTCTATAGTGGTAAGTGTTGAGGAAATATAATTAAAAAAAAAATCTCTTGACAAAGATAGAAGAGAAAGAAAACAATTTTTATTATTGAATGAGCATTAAATCAGAATTTGATGTGCATCACAGGTAGTCTGGTAAGAGATTGCAAAACTGAAAGAAATCTACCTTTTTATATGGCCAAGCAGATACAACCCATTACATATATGTTTTCAAGATAAACAATAACTTGTCCTCAAGTAAGAGGACTTGACAGCACCATCTGTCACACAGAGTTCACCTGATAATTGGGGTGTCCATATGTGTTGGGTGATTGGCTTTATCCACAGGAAAAATAAACTTTTTGTATCTTTGTGACAGGAGGTAGTTTTGCAATTTAGGGTGTGGCATCTGTGTAAGTTAGGCTGCTACCTTCCTATAGAAATTGGGAGATAGGAACATTATCTTCCTGAATAAATACAGTTCAAAGAGCTTGTTCTCAGATTATTGAGAAAGACATTCTTAAGTCTTAAACCTGGCAAGAGGTTTATTTAGTTTTTGAAAAGACTTACATATATTTCAAAGAGGCAGAAAACAACTTAAGAGTTTTCTAAAGTAAACTCTATCAGGAATGAAAGAAAGTCCCTTTCTTTATATTCAGGAGAGAATTAAACCTCTTAGTTTAATGTGTATTTGCCCTTGAGTAAGCCCATGTGAGAAATGTCCCTGTTTCTTGAGTTTTATTTTCTTCTGTGTCTGAATCTTTGCCTTCCTTATAGTTTCCTTCCTCATTTCTCTACTTAGATGTTTTTCCCCTAAAAAGAGGTGAGGGCAATTCTTGGGCTCTTTATCACTTGCCCGATTTATTTTATAGGCCCAGACCCTTGGCTCTCTCATAGTGAATCAGCCTTGTTATTGATTTTTCTGTGTTTTAATATGTCACAGTAGCAAATTTTATAAATTCTCAGTCAAAAGAGGAATACTATGAATATACACATTTCTAGAATGACTGTACTAGTGCAATTATTTAGAATTTTGTTCCCTCACCTACACAGATACTTTGATGTTGCTCCCATGGGAATATGTTTTCTAGTTGATATCCCAGAGGGAATATCTTTTCCTAATTTGCACAGAATCCTCATATAGGGTACCTTAGCCTTGTCTCACATGACAGCCAGAGCTATAGATGTTTCCTTTATCTTTATATCCTTCCTCCCTGCCTTCCTCCCTCCCTCCTCCTTTCTTCCCTCCATTCCTTCCTTCCTTCCTATTATATTTTCTTTTTCTTTCTTGATGAGGTGGAGGTGACGTTTGCAATTTTCTCTCACTTTTGGAAGGGGCATTGTCTGGCCTCTGGGTTTAACCAAAATGACTGGTTTCTGATGCTAAGTTTTGACTTCAGTTTTCTCTAAGTTTTGTTAGATCCATCAGCAGCTTTGTACAAAAACACTTGGCTTCTCTGATCACCTTGAAGAAGACCTTGAAGAGGTGGTATTTGAACAGAAACTTAAATAAAGTGAGGGAGAAATACATGCTAAGACCTAAAAAGATAACTCTGCAGCTGAAGTAAAGACACATTTGAGGTCCAAAGTTGAGATCACGGATATAGAAATGCTTTGGGACATGTACAAAGATCTGTCTGGCAGAGATTATTCTTACTGCTTTTTCATTACAGTTTTTGTTTAATTTTGTATTAGAGAAGCTGTTGAAAAATTTTGGTGTCTTCTATAGTTAAGTCAGAGTAGCCTAAGTGATTTTCTTCCTTTGTGAGGACCTTGATGTCCTGCAGAATACTACTACTTCTCAAAGAGATTCAAGAATGTTCTTGGCTACAAGTAGGCAGACATGAAAAAGTGGCCATTACTCAGAAGTGAATATGGAAGAGTGTGTGTGGGCACATGCCTGGGGTTGTATTGCTGTCTGTGTTTGTCTATATAATAGGGGGTAGGTTGACCAGATATCAGGGAAAAATGCTATTTCCATCCTGTAATTCAAATGAACTGGAAGAATTCTGGGGAGAGGAATTAGAAGAAATTTACAAAAAGCATAAGATACTAAAGGGGAATAGATGTCATTATATTACATAAACAATTACATACTCATTGATACCAAAAATTGATATGCACCTTGGAGTTTGTTTTAAATATTTGATTTATATTTTTATACCCTAGTTTTGTAGAAAATGGCTCATACTTCCCATGTTGCTCTTACCCCTACTTCCATCTATATGGTTACCAATAAAGTAGTAGCCATTTTTAATCATATGAAACTTTACCCTGATCACAAAGAGGCACCTGACCCAAGTTATGTTACTTTTTCCTTTCAGTATTTGTATTTGGCATTGAAAAAAGTAGAACTGATGTCTTTTGTCCACTTGTTGAAGGATAAAGGGCAAAGCTTTGGAACTCTTTCTTGCTCCTTGTACTATATGGGAATTGTGCACACAAGAAAAATAAACTGAAGTAAATATAAAGGGGGGCATAGACAAGCAATAGGAAGAAAGGGCTGCTGATGTAACCCCTGGTCTTGTTCCTGAAGGCTTGCAGTTTTCCCATCTTTGAATTACAGAAGACAGCACTATAATATCATTATGATTCTTCCCTTTTGATTAATGTAGCTTGAATTGACTTCATTGTAATCAAAAGTGTACTACTAGTATTTTCCAAATACAATTTAATTTTGTTCCAAAAATAGCACTATATAAAAGGCATTATATTTCTAACTTTGTAGATGATGAGCCTGAAAATCAGAAAGTTTAACTGACTTATACAATATCATATAAGTAGTATTTTGAATATCTTCCTTCAGATCTCTGATGCATAGTAATTCATGTAGTGGAAGTGATGACAGGTGTAGTGCATGGAGTTTGAATTAGTGATTTCTTTGACTTGTTTTTGACACCAACCTGATGGGTGGCATGGTAATTTAATCCTGGTGTTACTAATGTGCAAGTTGTGGTTGAACAATGTTAAACTGCACAGGAGTGAGTATACAGGAAGGAGACTGAGGAACGATACAAATGAACACACGTGCGCTGCCTATTATTGGCACATCATCCTGTACTTGGTTATCCTGGATTCTCATGGCTTTCCAGGGCCAGCAGGTTAAAACTTAGCATCTTTTAAAGAGAGATAAGATTGATTTTGGAGAAATTACTGGTATGATAGAGAAGCAGAAAGAGTGCATTAGAAAGAGACTTTTTTTTTTTTAATTCTCAGCCCCCATTTTTTCCCTGTCAGCACCATCTGGTGTCTCTCTTGACCTTAGATTCTATGGCTCATTACTTTCACTAACTTCCAACCTATAAACCGACTGCCATTGCTATGTATTGTCTCAATTTTCTCTTCTGTTAAAATGAAAAATGCATCTCTTCCCCTCTTAAGTCTAACTGCTCTATTGTGTGTTTCATTCCACCTCAGCCTCCTATTTAGAGGTCTTGATATCTTGTTTATACCTCACTCTTTCCTATATCTTCAAATACTCATTAAATTTTTTCAATTAAAAAAAATAAAACCTCCATGGATTTCATATCTCCCTCCAGCCCCCTGCCATGTTTTTCACTTCCCTTGGTAGAGGACATGTTTAAAAGACTACAGTTGTGGTTTCCATTTAATCATTTTCCATTAACTTTTCTTGTCCCATTACTTCATTCCACAGTCACAAATAATTTCCCTCTTGTTAAGTTTTAATTGGCTTTTTAAAATTCTTATATTCTTCAAACTCTGGGCATTATTGAACATTGCTGTACATTTTCTCTTTCTTAAAACACCCCCTTAGTTTTTCTCTCAACTCTATGTCCATTCATTCTTAACTATTATTTTAAAGGAATTTACTACTGATGTTCCCAGATTATTGTTATAACCAACTATCTTTTCTTTTCTACCCTGTATACTCCTTTGTGTCACCTACCCTCCCATAGCTTCTGTGGCTATATTGTTTCTGGTGATTCCATATTATGTGTCTCCATGTAAACTTACTTTCTGCTCTAATATCCAAATATCTCCCTTTTTAAGTGTGACACCACAACTGAAATCATTACATTCCCCCACAGTGAATATCAACATCATCAGTAAAGTTGCCCAAGTCAGAAAATGAGAAATCATCCTTGACTCCTCCTTCTCCTTCATTTTGCATATCTGAGAAAACCCCATGTGTCAACCTTTTAAATATCTCCCTAATCTCTCTTCATCCCTACTGCGGTGGATACCTTGGCACACCATCCAGGTCTTTCCTTCAGAACTTGGTCACCATTCATTCTGCAGCACTGCCTGGTGCTGGCTCCCATATGTGTCTCTCCCCTGCAGCTGTTCTAAGCTGAGGGTTGATGTCTCATCCAATCTTAAGCTTCTCCCCAGGCACAGGCCATATCCTATGACTGGTCAGTGTGGTAGAAAGGTCCAACATTCTTACTTTAATTTAAAACGTCTCTGACAGGCTATTTCTGACTTCAGAATTCCCTGTAGGACTGGCTGAAACCTCTGATTTAGCAGCATCATAGTTCAACATCTGCTTCTGCCCAAGCCTGCTTCCCTCAACCAAACTCTCCAGGAAACCTTGTTTCCTTGTGAAACCAATCTGCCACTATTTGTGTTTATACCACTATCATTTCTTGTTTGTCTCTGACTCTACTTTAGCTCTTCTAGTACATCTCCACATTTCCTCTAAAGCGGTCTTGCTAAAGTACCACTGAATCCTATGAAATTTTTGCTAAAGACCGTCCAATACATTCCCATCACAGTTAGTTTAGATTTTAGTGTCCCATATTTTATTATAAATAATGAGAGGTCAAGGATTATGCTTATCTTATAAATTACTGCACCACAATTACCTGACACATAGTAGGTTCTTAGCATTTTTTAATATAAGTGAAGATTGATTACTCTTTAACTAAACTCCTTTATCAATAATTAATAATGAAAAGAACTAGTAGACTAGAGAATTGAGCCTTAATTTCCACTCTGCCTCCAATTAGTTGCATGACCTTAGGCAACCCTGAATGAATTTTGTAACAAATAAAATTAGAAGATTTCTCAACCAGCTGACATTCAAGGAACCTACAAATCTGACATAATTTAGTACTGCATGTCTACCAACTTATTGATCACCTGTGTCAGAGCCCACAGACGAACAAATGAGAAAAATGAGGGAAAAAGTTTAAACTGATAAATAAATATAACTCATACAAATAAAATCGATATAATTAGTACCTTAAAAATAGAAACCTACATTATTAACATGTTTAAAAATGAGAAAAAGCTCCCCCACTTTTGTCCCCATCAAGCCCTGTGCGTTTAATTATGTATCTGAAATACATATGCCAATTACTTAGGATTCTAGGTGTAGGTTAGTAAATGTTTCCCTAATAAAGCAAAGCAAAGAAAAACTAACCACTGTTTAATGCAAGTTGTCTTGTAAACACTGAAATATACTTCACTGTTTTTCTGCGGAGGGTCACAATGATTAACCCAGATATGTTGTGTGAAATTATGTTTCTTGCCGAGTAAATCAGTCAAAATTTAAGTGTGGATGTATTTGAGGAAATGCATGTCAATTTTATGCCAAAAGTGTGCCAGTTGGCCTTACCTGTATGTAATTTTACAAAACAATAAACTCCTATCAGAACAATTTTTGAGCACCATCTGCTATGCAATAAATGTTGAATGGCTAAATCTTTTGCCATTTGCAAAAAAATTCCCCAGTAAACAGAAGTTCAGTATCCATCCAAGAAGGAAGATCAACCTTCTACAGTCAAGACAATTTTCCTTTCCTAATTTAGTAATCTTTAACATAATGAACAATCTTAGATAATATTTCATTTTTAAACTTAGTAATAAATTTCTATTGACACTAAAAACAACAATGAATTCTAGGGAGTGACGTGTTACCTCTGGGTATCTTACCTCAAAGGAGCCAAATATATTAACACTACTATGATTAATGGCTTAAGAATTGTTAATGATCAAAATAAATGCTCACTAACATGCTACGACAGATGGGTTAGTCTCCATACACAGTAATAATTAAATGTTGATTGCTGCTGTGAAAAATAAGTACAATCGTAGCAGCTGGAGGTGTTACTCTTAATCATATAATGCGATCTTCCTTGTCTACTTTTCACACAGGAGTTGACTGCCACTGGAGAAATTGTGGTAGAGAAAAAGCGACCTTCGGTGCCTTTGCACTTCACTTTCAGAGCCTTCACCTCCATGCAAAATGTAAATAAGGTATGTGGATAATTTAATAGCATTCTATGGATGTTAATCTCAGCTTTTGTAATTATACTTTGGTTATATAAGATGTTACATATTTAGGGAACTGGTTGAAGTGTTATGTAGGTATCCTTTGTTTAAAAATAAATAAAAATGCATTTGCAGAATTCAGCTCTGCTGTCACAGAGCAGGATAAAGAATAGGTTTAAAGCTGACAAGTAAAAAATTAATAACTGGCCCAGTTACTCTAAGGAGTCATTGCTCTGTCACTGGATCCAAGCCTGTGCAGCCAGGACACACTGCTCCATTAGACATGAGAGTCATAACTTCGAAACTGGGGTTGCTGGCTCGTCTTGTCTCGCGAGGCCTCCCAATGTGGCTTCAGCAAGTATAATTGTTTTGTAGAAAGGTTGTCACCTCTGTAAAGGTCAGCCTCCTATTTCTCTGAAACTCGAACATTGCCATTACTGCCTGGAGAATGGAAAGAGAAAGGATTTACTGCTTGAAAGTCTGCTTAATAAATCATTAGGCTCAGCAGAAATGTGTTTCCCTAATTTATGGAGGAAGTGATGAATCACTAGAAAATACATTCTTCCTATTAAAGTAAGTCATTGGCCTCTTGCCCAGCCTCTCCGGGTAAAAGGAATGGTCTAGGCCAAGGACACCTAGAGCTGTGTCAGTGCCTCAGAGGTCCTGAAAAACTCGAGTTCAAGAAAGCAGATGAGTGTGTGTGTGTGTGTGTGTGTGTGTGTGTGAGAGAGATGTGAAGGGAGAAGAGGTTCATATTTAACGGGATAAGGCTTAGTGAGTGAAGCTCTGACTGTTCATTTAGATGATGAGGAAGCCAGTGTGAGTTGGAGTCCTATACCTGTGGCCAGGTATTTATCTGGAAGGTTTGGATATTTAAAGTAGGTGGATATCCAGGGGTCCATGAGGCACATAAGGATCCTTTGGCTATTGTAGGTGAGAAAAGGGGGTGATACCTTTCCTCCCCATCACAAGTGAGGGTCACGGCTGACATCCCTATAATAAAGACAGTTTAACAAGAGTAAAGCATAGCAAATTCATTTGATCATCGTTTTACATTACATGGGAGCCTTCAGATTGAAGATGCCAAAGATACAAGGGAAGGGATCTGATTTTATGTGTATGTTTGACGAAGCAGGGACAGCTGTGTAGAAACGTGACTTGTCAAAAAGAGTATAAGCTAATGGAAATAGACTGAATGGGGAAACCTGGCAAGGCCTGTCTTTTCATATTCTTCTTGGCTTCTCTGAGTATGCATTTCTTCTCAGGAGAAAGCATTTTTTTAATCCTGGCTGGATCCTTCTAGAATGAGGTTTTTAATTTCTTTAAGGCCAGCTATTACAGAAAAGTAGAGGAAGGTTAATGTTTTTAGGATTTGTGGCTGGCTTTGAGTAAGAGGGGTTCTGGTTTCTATGACCGCCTTGGGGAAGAGGAATTCTGCTTTCTATGGCTTGCCTTGGGGGAGGTTGAGGGGAGACAGACAGGACAGGAGGGCAGAGAGAAACTTTGTTTCTGAGGCTGCTTCTGAGGCCTTCGTTTTGTGGTATTGCTTTCTGAGCCGCAGCATTGTCGGACCTCTACTTGTTTTACAGACTAAGGGAAAAGAGCAGGAGAGAGATTGATGGAAGAAAAAAATCTCAGAGTCTCAGAAAAGTAGGAATGACAGGATGAATAAAGAAAGTAAAAGAATGGTTGCTTTAAAAAAATTTAGATATAGAAAATTGAAATCTAGAATCATACTGTTTGTGTAATAATCAGTTGTCCACTACTCTGGCTAAAATGCAATGTCATTCTTATTTTTAAATTGCTCAGAAGTTATCACAAACGTACCTGTTCTGTCTTCTCTAATTTGTAAAAATGAAAAATCCCAGACATCATGACAGCTGGACAGACATGCCATGTCACCTTGGCCTGAGATCCCTCTGATATTTCTGACCCTACAGAGGCAGCTTTGGGGTCTCAGTTTGCCTGGCCCACAGGTCTTATAAGTCCTTGATCACTGGATAAGAGAAAAGCTAATATAAACAACTGGGAAATAGTTCTCCCCCAGCATATTGCTTTACAAGCTCTCTTCTGTTGTAGAATGCCTCCTCTTCCTCCCTGTTCATCGCTTAACTTGGAGGTCTCAAATCCCCAAAACTTGGGGGCTTTTTTTTTCCCAGAGAAATCTTTACTTCATACTTCCATATGACACTTATTCCTAATTCCAAGCTTCTGTGATGCTAATGGTGTCCCCACGTTTCAGAAGGTCTCCCTTTCCTTTCAGATCACTATCAACCCATGACAGTTAGCTCTGCCTCTGAAAATTTAAACCAGGCAGTCGTTCCGCTGTACGACACTCACATCGCCCGTGGAAAAGGCATTTCGAGTACTGCGAGTTGATTTATTAAATCTCTGCACGTCTCTTCTCTTTGCTGTTACTTAATCCACATTCCTGCCTCATCTCTCCTCACGTGTCCACTTGGAATTTCGCCTTCCACTTTGCCTTCTCCCGGGTGCTAGTCATTTTCCAGCCTGTGTCTTTCCCCAGTCACCTCTCGCTGCCCTGGAACCTCAGCTCCTTCTAATTGTTTCCTCAAGGACGACAGGATTCTGTAAACACCCACAATTTCCTTCTAAATCCTCCCATTAGGAGCTTTCTAAAAAATGGCCAAATCTCCTCACACTTGAGAATATCTTCCCTTATGAAAGATTCTGGCAGTTTTGCTCGTATTTTTCCATTATTTTTTACCTGAGTTCCCCCAGGGCTCCTATCCCACTCAACAGGAACACCTGCTTCATCCTGTCTTTGCTCTGAGCCGTCCCACTTTCCCCTTCAGTTTCACGGGTGTTCAATGATAACGTCTCCGTTCTATGTTATTAAAGTAAACAAACTATCCATAGTTTATAGTATGAGAGATAGCATTTTTTATTTCCTTAACATAAAACTCTATTAAGATATTGAATCTGCTTGTCCAAACTATGTATATTTCCATACAGAAAGCCAGAATTTAAGTATCTACTTTTTGACAACTAGCAACATCTTCTCTGGCACTGACTGGCCATTTTGGCTGTCATTAGAATTACCTGGGGTCTTTAACAAAAAGACACTATTTGCCAGACCGCACCATGTATGGTCTGGGTATATTGTATACAAAATGCTTTAAAAATCTGTCCAGGTGATCACCGCAGGCCAGTTTCAAATCTCATTTTCCATACTTGAAACTGAAGCTCAGATTAAGTAACCTTAGTAAGGTAACAAACTAGCCAGTAATACTAGAAATGGAACATATATTACTCTGGACTTCTGGTCCTGAGTGCTTTTCAAATTTATAATGCTTTGTTGTATTATAGACATTTCAAGTATCAGTCAGAGGACCTCTTTTGAATACTACTAATTACATTGCAGAATTCAATACATTTTTTTCTATGTAATGTGCTCATCACCCACTCATTTAATTATTTGTTTTAAAATCACATAATATAAAATAGTTACCATAAGCCAGACAACAAGATAGATACTGGAGATGTTCTCAGGTAGCTTAAAGTCCTAGAAAGGATTCAGAAAAGCACAAAAATATTTTACTGGTATTTGTGTGATTCGCAACTCTAACAATGACAGATTGGTTGGTATTAGGTTGACTCTCACAACATACATGATTATAGAATTTGGTGAAAGCCATACATCAACTGTTTTAAGGCATTAGGTCAAGGACAGAGTGAGGTGATCCTTGCAAGGAAGCAAGCACATTAGGTGAGTTCCATGTTCAACTCAAATTTCTGCCTAGGGATATTTCCCAGATGTGCATAAAAGCAGAGTACCAGCAGAGAACTAAAGTTTCACTGCATGGAGGAAACAGCAGAGTTCATAGATGTTAAAGTAATTGCAACTTGCAAGGCAGGGTACCTTAAAGAAGTACCTGAGATTTGCTTAGGCTTCCCCCCTTAATCCTATATTGCATATAGGCAAGATAAGATTGTACAAAGTATAGCAGAAAATACATTAGGGGTTGAGAGCTGAAAAAAGATTTCTAATTTTCAAATTTGCAGATACCTGGAGATATGTTGGAGTTTTTTTCTAGTTAGAGTTGAGATCCCAGAAAGGCCTCGTCCTAGGAGTAAGGCCCACAGCATAATAATAAAGGCTGTGCCTTACTTGAAAGGAGAAAACTAAAATAGGCTTTCTTTACCAAAGCTAAAAACGAATCCTTGACAGGTTCAGAATGACTGCTGATAATTTAACTGCCTTCCTCCAAAAAAAAAAAATGTGTAATACATACATACACACACGTGTGGGTATGTGTTGTGTGTGGTGCATAGAAAAAGAAAAAAATCTTCAATGCATGAATAGGAACAGGAAAATGTAATCTAAATAGAGAAAAAAAGTCAATAGTTACCAACAGACATATGAACCAGATATTGGAATTAGCAAGGATAGATTTAAAAATGACTACTATAAACATTTGGAAGAAATTAGAAGAAATTTTAACTAGATAAATTTAAACTTAAAATCCATCAAATGATAATTCTAAAATTAAAAGTACAATATTTAAATAAAGAATCCATTGGATATATTTAAAAGCAGATTGTACACAGAAAAATTGAGATCAGTGAAAGCTAGCATGGATCAATAAAAAAATGATATAGAGAGAGACAGAAAAAAGAACAGAACATCATAGAACATTGGGACAATATCAAACGTGTTACTATACATGTATTTGAAGTCACAAAAGGAGAAGAGAGAGAAAATGAGGCAAAGACAATTTATTATTGATGAAAGACATTAACCCATAGTTTCAGGAAACTTAGAAAGCCACAAACAATAAATAAAAACAAAACCACACCTAGCACGTGTAGAAAAACTGCTGAAAACCTAAGTATTAGAAAGATAGACATTTCATAATGAACATAGGTTTGATCCATTAGGAAGACATAAAAAGTGCATATTCCTCCAACAACATAGTTTCAAAATAAATAAAGAAAAATTGACACACATAATATTTTAAAAATCCCAGCAAGTATATTTTGAACTTTCAGTACTCCTTTTAAGGTAAAAGATAAATAAACACATAGATCAATGGAACAGAATAGAGTCCAGAAATAGAAAACATGTAGAAAAAAATCTAAGATAAAATCTAGGTGATGTTGGGTTTGACAATGAGTCTTAAGATGTGACATCAAAAGCAGGATCCGTGAAAGAAAAAATTGATGATTTGGGTAGTGTAAGGCCTTGTGATTACTGCAAGGAGGGCCCACTGTTTCTGAAAAGCAACTCAAAAGGGGAGGGGGTCAGTGAAACAGAAAATTGCAAATGTCTGGCCGGCAAATCTTACTGGCCCGGGAACTTGAAACACAACAGAACTGAAAAAGGCAGTTTTGTTCATGGAGCCAGCTATACTCTCCTGGAGGTGACACTCTAGTTGGAAAGACATATTTACTTATACGATACATGCTTAATTACATCTGCTATAAAGGGAGAGATTGGGGATTAGGATGGTCTTGTGATGTGGGAACTAACCTGGTCGGTGGATGAAGGTGGTCAGGAAATGTTTCCTGGAAAATAAAACAATATACAAGGATCTAGTAAGTGAATAGGAGTTAATTAGGGAAATCAGAGAGGGCAGGGTAGTAAAATTTAAGGGGATTAAAACATATGGAGGCCCCTGAAACATGTAGGTCATATATTTTACACATGTAGACACATACGAGAGCGTGGATGATGGCCAGTGTGGACAGAATGCAGGGAAGACTGACCTATGGGAGGCTGGAGAGACCAGAGCCAGATCAGGCAGGGTCTCTATGATCATATTAAGGATTCTGTCTTTTATTGCAAGAGCAGTGTAAGCCCTTGCAGGCTGTTAAACAGGGAGACGACAGGAATAGAATTTGCTTGTGGGTCTAGTAACTGCCGACAGTTGGAGAGTGGATTAAATATGGCTAATTTTAGGTGGCATGAAGGAAATAATATTTTAACGTTTCTTCTCTTTCAATTCATTTCCCAAAGAACCTTTGAGTTGTGTCTGCTGCTTTTAAACTGGCAATATTCCTCTGGATCTCTGCTCTTGACCATCTTGACATGTAGAATGAGGAAAAATCTGGTTCTCTTTGGGCTGTGAGATTTGTAGAGCCCTCTTGTGAGCTACCTGTCTGCCCTCTTGTGCGTTTCAGAAATCTATTGCTCTGAGGATCCAGGGCTCAAAAACTGATAGTCTTAGAGGTGTGACTTCAGGAGATGGGAGTAGGGGCCGAAGGGGGGTCTGTTCCATAGAAAAGTAATAGCTTATGTTACTATATGCAGGAGAATTAAACCACTTTCTCCGTTTACCCACCCTAACTGCCCCACCTACTGGGCTTTTGTTCAAACTTTGGTTATGCAGTTTAACATGGATAGCAATGGAATTTTTTTACATGGATCAATTTGAAGTTAACTACCTGAGAATTGACCAAATCTATAGAAATTGCTGAAATCCATGTCTCAAGATGCATTTCAGCTCAGAAAGAGCCTGGAATAAGGGAGGAAATTTGCTGTTGATTTTGGACTATGCTGCCTCCTCAGATCTGTTCTTATTCATAATCACTGCAACATTTCTTCCTGTATTCCTTTTGTTTTGCTTTTTAAAGCATACCCTGGCACTGCCTACTCCTAAATTTTCCTCCCAACCACTAACAATTCCACTTCCAAATCAGTTTTTTTCTATTTTTAATTTAGTTGATTTATTTATGGAAAAATTGAGCAAAGAAGAGTTTATATCAAGAAATCAAACCCAGATATATTGTATAATAACAAGAAAGACTTCCTGACAATCAGCTCCCTCATATAGGTGAATGAGCTCCCAAAAGAAATTTTAAGAGGCCAATCACTTGAGTTATTTAAAATCAACTGGAAAAAATTATTCCACAATAGGCTATCGGGAATTTCCCAGCTTCCACCAACTGGAATGAAGACAAAAACCATTATGATAATTTTTCTAAAAAATCTTCCAATTTTTCTCTAGACTGATTTTTTAATTCCTGCTGATATCGGTTATATCCATAGTCAGCAAGAGTCACTTCTCTTTTGTGGAAAAATTAATCAGGAACCAGACAAGAGAAGGGGATGTTAAGGGAGCCCTTCCTTGAATACCAAGAAACAACTTGGTCCCATAGGTAAAATTCTGAATTTGGTGTGGTAGGATCTGTGGTCTTATTCTTGGTCTGCTCCTTATTCTGTGAACAAAAGAAAAATTCCCTGGGAACAGGACAGTAAATCTTGCTAACATTTCATGGTGAAATTACCTTTTTATATATCACATCCTGATGTGTTTAAGTATCTTTTTTTTTTTTTTCCACCACAAGCAAAGCTTCTACCGCCATAGAAACTTATTTTTCCCATTATAAGTTTATGGCAATTTTTCTAAGATTGGTTTACTTGTTTGCTTGTGGTTTTGTTTATAAATCAGCCTTGCAGAGTATTACAAAAAACCTGCTTAACCTAAAAAAGCATGAAATACAGGCATTGCTACACTGAGGCCTTCTTTGCTGACATCACCAGAAAGATAAACCTCACCAAAATTTCAACAACAACAATAACACTGTTGTTTTATAAATCAACTATACTATGTACTTAGTACTTGTAGCCTATGAAGCACTTCTACAAATATCTCATTCTTTGCTTTTTCAATTGGGCATGAATATTAACTTCATTTTACTAATGAAGAAACTGTAGCTCAGAAAGGGGAGCTAAATTGGATCCTTGTTACAGAGCTAGTAAGTAAGTGGAGACTGTAAGACACACCTAGATCTGTTGATTCTGTATACCCATACTCTTTCCATTTTGCTACCCTTCTCTTCTCAAAGCTTTTGTAGGGCCTCAGCCTGTAGGAACAGCCAGTTGATTAATTTCATATGCTAAATACTCACTGCCCTGAGTAGCTGCATCCTGTTTTGCCTCTATATGCCAGTCTGAGTGACCAAACACCTAACAACACACATTGCTGCTTGTCTCCTTTCATGCAGTTTTTCATTCATAAAGAAATCTTCGTGCAAATTCTCAAAGACTTTATGATTCTGAGTTGAAGAAGTTATCCTTTTATCAGGTCACTCTGGGATCATATCCATTCTGCCTACTCATTTTGCAGGGCTCTCTGATCTGAGCATTTATCAGCTTCAACTTTCTCTCCTTCCCCAGACCAGGGTACCCTAGGGTATGCATGTGCTCTTAGAAAGTAGAATATAAAGGTCAAAGCAACTCATGCCTTATTAGGTGTAAGAGGAAGAGCGAACATGATGACATCAAAGCCAGAGTCATCAAAGACCTCAAAACTCTGACAACAAGGATAATAAGGAGTAATAGATACAAATGAACGAACAAAGAATCAACACTCTGAGTTAAGTGAATACAGCATAGGAAAAAAACAGTTGTTTTCAAAAAGATCTTAATAAAGCCTCCTTGTGGTAGCCCTTCAATGCTCATGTTCTCAGTGTTCACTCTGCATGCTGCTCTGACAGACCCAGTTCTGTCTTTGTCACTTCCAAAGTCTTAATTTGTCAGTAGGATCCAGTTCTTCATTGACTTGGAGGATACCTCTTCAGCCAGATATTGGTGACTATCTTATTGGCTGCATTTCCTGAGTTGCAGGTCCCTGTTAACAATGTTCAGCTCAGAAAAAAAAAAAAAATCTGAAAACTGCCTTCTCTCTTATTGTTTTTAAGGTGTTTATCCAGATCTTATGGCTCTCTGAGAAAAGGGCTGCCTTTCTATTAAAATACAAACAAAAAACTCCGGTCTCCAGCCACAGCCAACAAACACAAATCCCAGATCAGATCAGAAGGCAAGACAGAGCAATGTAGCAGGTCGACACCTTTAGATACTCCAAAAGGCACTAAGAAAAGAGTATTTGGGATTTGTTTAATCACTCCATCCCAGTTGTAAGAGTAGTAATAAATAGAGTGCTATATCTTAACAATAACAGTGTACACTTTTATTATTTATTTATTGAATATTTCCTATGACTAGTTCTGTAGTAAA
This sequence comes from Daubentonia madagascariensis, assembly GCA_023783475.1. Lineage (NCBI taxonomy): Eukaryota > Metazoa > Chordata > Mammalia > Primates > Daubentoniidae > Daubentonia > Daubentonia madagascariensis. The sequence goes on along the minus strand of JAKFHU010002573.1, from coordinate 16,112,866 downwards.
TATATGAGCATATTTGTTCAATTATTTCTCACATCAACTGGATCAGGCAGATACTGATACCTTCTTTTTTTTCAGATGATAAATCCAACGATTAGATGAGTTAGGTAACTTTCTGAAAATCACTGTCATATACTTAAGTCTGATTTCTAAGCCCTATCTGTGGCTGCCAGGCAGGTTTGAGTGCCTGGCTGGTTTTTATAGTTGGGGGCATATTATAAGCCACTTGTACCTGATTTCCTCCCATTCTCACCACCACCATTAGAAAGGTCTAGGAATAAAGTGAAGTGGTTAGAGCTTATGGTCAAGATAAGGATTGGCAAATAAAAAATCAGGCAAACCGCTCAGTAGAGTCATCAGCCTATAGTGGTGAGGCAGAGAGAGAGCCTGGATACAAAGGCAGTGGTATAGAATTTGGCCTGACCAGGCAGAGCCAAGGTCAGAGCAAGGATGAAGGGCAGAGTGTGAAGTAATCTACAAAGTTGATCAGCACCATTGGATAGAATTTGTACATTAGGAGAGGTCTTAAGATACAGAATATAATAGAAATGAGACTGGTGTTTTCCCAATGGAAAGAGTGGGTTACTGGAGGCACACACAAAAAATTTTGGCTGGCTCACATATGTTCATGTAAATATATAAATTTAGAAAACTTTAAAAAAAAATAGAAAACATGGAGTATTAAACTCATGACTTCCTGGATAAAATATTGCTAAGTTATTAATCCAGAATAATTTGAGCCTATTTAGCAAATATTAATAATATTGAGGTGATACAATTGCTTGGATATCTGTTGCCTCTAAATCGCATGTTGAAATTTAACCCCCGGTGTTGGAGGTGGGGCCTAATGGGAGGGTTTGGGTCATGGGAGTGGATTCCTCATGAGTAGATTAAGGCCCTCCCTGTGGGTGGGGGATGAATGAATTCTCACTCTTATTAGTTCCCAAGAGAGTTTGTTGCTATAAAGAGACCGGCACCTCCCCACCCTCTCTTGTTTCCTCTCTTGCCATGTGATCTCTGCATAAGCTGGCTCCTTTTCAGCTTCTGCCATCAGTGGAAGCAGCCTGAGGCCCTCGCCAGAAGCTGAGCAGATGCTGATGTCATGCTTCTTGTACAGCTTGTGGAACTGTGAGACCAATAAACTTCTTTGTTTATAAATTACCCAGCCTCAGGAATTCCTTTATAGCAATACTAAGTGGATGAAAACAGGTGGTAAATGGATGTACCAACAATTATGAAAGCAGTCCTAGAACACTGTCTGAAGTTTGGAAAATACTTGATTATACAATATGATTGAAGCATTCCTCATCATGATATACTCATTAGGGTACTAGATAGAAAAAAGGGGAAAACAGGTTAAATTTCTACTCCTTTTAATCAAGAAATGTAGCTTCTAAATTCACATCATCCTCATTTTCTCTTCAATGATGATACACTTTTAATGTATTCTATGTTATCATTCCATAGTATCATCATATATCATATTCCTGGCATTCCATGTTATTATCGTGTATGTTGCATTTGGACACACGCTAATTGGACTTCCTAATCTAATACGTAAACACCAATTTGCGTAGACTTGAGCCTTATGCCTCTCCCAGGGCCCTGGCTGCTAATTGTTACAGGCAATTATTTTTAAATTATTTCTCCAGTGGTAAGTCTCTTGGTCTGTGCCCTCCAAGCCTGAGATCACAGCAACTTTAACCTCCTTTCTCATACACATTAACTCTGGTTTTTGAGAAGAGTGCATCTCCCATAATCCTCGCTGCTACAGCATCTTTCTTCTCCAGTCCCAAGGCATAGAGCAATGACTACCACTGTTGTCAGGGTACCAAGGCTGTCAGGGTACCAATGCTGTCAGAGTACCAAGGCAGACGAGGTCTCTTCCTCTTTCTCTTTCAATTTTAATTGTTTTTCTTTTTTTTTTTTTTTTTGGTCTTTATATTTTTCTTGTTTCTTCTTTCTTTTTCTTTTCTGTTTTGAATGGTTATGTGTACAATATTTAACAGGGTCAGAGTCTTTGATTTCTGCTAACACAGAGCAGGGAGGAGAGCCCATTGTCTTTCACAAAATAATCAGGCAAGTGAGAAATACTTGAATACTTGGAGTCTTTTATAACTTTGAGTCATTGCCTTTATCTCTTTTAGTTTTACATTTTCTTCAGCAGTAAAATCAGTTGATCTAAATCACCTCTGCCATGACTTCACCCTTGAATATTCTATTATTCTAATATTTTAAGAACCTTAATCATCTACTGTGTTGTTTGGTTCCATGGGTTTTTATAGGATGTAAATGCTCTGTATTGAGGTTCCCTCTGGTAAGGTTCTGTTTCCCCTTTCAGGCATCCTTTGCTAAAGAGGTCATGCTATATTTTTTGAAAAGGAAGACAACATATGTGGGGAAAATCCTTTTATTTAACATTTTAGAATAATGTTTGATCTTTGGGTAGTGCATTTGGAGGCAGGGTGACCAGGAAGAAAAGAATTTTATCAATGCATATGATTATTAAATTAAGAACTATTAAAGTAATCTGAGTAAGTCTGGAGTATCCTTAACTTATTAAATAGTAATGTTTAGACTAGAATATTATGGAAGATAAAGAGGGAAATATGGGTCTGTCTGAGGAAAAAACGGTTAGGAGTTTCATGAAACCAATTGCTCCTCTCTCAAATGTGAGCACAGAACAAATTATCTTTGATATTCTTAGTTTGAAATCACATTTCTTAGTGGGTACAAGTTCCTCTTTAATAACAAATTGCAACAGCTATGATTTTGGAATTAATATCACAAGAATAATCACATGCAATTAAAACAAAAGTTCACCCATTTACCATGGGTTTCAACTATTGTATTAGGCATTTAAGCTTGATAAACTTTCTGATTCCTTAGAAGCTGTGATAGACCGCCCTCTAAAATATGGTTTTGTTTAGCAGTTTATCTCTGTTTTCATCCCCATTTAATAGAAAACCAGTGAGCTTGCTCTGATCATATGCAAACAAAGCCAGGGATAACATAATGAAGGAAGGTCAATTTACAATTAAAGCATTATTACTGTTGGGTCCTGATTGATCTAGTTTAAATTTGTGAGTAACATTTGATAATATGATAATTATCTCATCATTTCAGATCTTTAATCATGTCTATGAGGCTGTCTAGAGGGAGTTGTTGAGAGATGAGGATCTTATTTTTGATGTTTTCATATTTTTTATGATAGGGTGGGGACCAATGAATGTTACTGATTTTCTATAGAGAAAGGGGACAGTCTGGAAATGGGGGCTAAAAAACTTGTTTTAAAACTATAGTTGGATGTGAAGAACATTATTTTTGCTTAGGTTGTGGATTTATTTAAGATGGTTTGGTGTGATAGGGGCTGGCAAATTTAGGTTGGTGCAGTTGAGTTCTCACAGGTCATCTCTTGGCATCATTCGGGGGTGACCATGTTTGCCTCTTTCCCCTTCAATAGGATGCAGATAACACAGTGACTGATTGCTTGTTATTATTGTACGCATCCTGCCAATGACCCAATGAGAGACAACACTCATAGGTCCAGTGGTATCACACGAGCAAACTGAAACGCAATTTCGCTCTTCCTAATTTCTCATTCTTTTAACTAGTTTGCCTGTGTAGAGAAAACAGCAGAATCTTCTAACATTTGCCTTTCCACACTAGGCCCATTGGACATTTTCAAAATGGGAAGCCTGTTGCAGTGACTGAATTCTTTTTTCCCCCCAAATTTATTTATTTTTGAAATTGATATACAAAATTATATGTATGTATTATATATAACATGTTTTGAAGTATATATACATTGTGGAATGTTTAAATCTAGCTAATTAACCAATGTATTACCTCACAGTTAGCATTTTTGTGAAAACACTTAATATCCACTCTCTTAGCATTTTTCAAGAATACAATATATTATAGTCACCATGCTATACAATAGATTTCCTGAACTCAATCCTTCTATCTAACAGTAATTTGACCTACATCTCCCCTCTATCTCCTATAACCACCCCAGCCTCTGGTAAACACCATTCTATTCTCTAATTTTATCAGATTAACTCTTAGATATGAGTGAGATAATTTTTTATCTGTCTTTTTGTGCCTGGCTTATTTCACTTAACGTAATGACCTCTAGTTCCACCCATGCTGCTGTAAATAATAGGATTTCCTTCTTTTTATAGCTGAAGAGTGTCCCATTGTGTGTATACATCACACTGTCTTTATTTATTCATCTGTTGATGGACTTTTAGGTAGATTCCATATATTAGCTATCGTAAATGGTGCTGCAATAAACATAGGAGTGCAGATGTCTCTTTGGCATACTGATTTCGTTTACTTTGAATATATCCCAGTAGTGGGACTTCTGGATCATATGGTTGTTTTATTTTTAATTTTTTGAGGAACCCTGGTGAAAACTGGATAATTTGAGGGGTGGCAAACAGAAGCATGAAGTATCACAAATAAATGTAATTTGTTTTGTTAGTGAAACTTCTTAAAATGTATTCTAACTTTGACTCAAGGAATGGAGTACGGTATGAAAGACAGTAATATTTATAACTACAGTTAACAAATAGTTTTTTTTTACATAAGCCTAAAACTAAGGGCTTTGCATAAAATACAACCTTTAAGCAGCAAATATTATACTCCCATTTTGCAGATGAAAACAACAAAATTCATAACATACATTCATAATTTCTGGTATATACATTTAAAAATTCAATTTTGTTATATTTTTCTGTGTCCCTCCAAAGTTCATAAGTTGTTCTAATCCTCAATGTGATAGAATTTGGGAGTGGGCCCTTTGGGAGATGATTGAGTCATGAAGGTTGGTGCCCGTGTGAATAGGATTACTGCCCTTATAAGAAGAGACACCAAAGAGATTTCCTGTCTTTAGGCCACCTGAGGGTACAGCAAGAAGGTGATTGTCTGCACATTGGGAAGAGGACCCTCCCAGAATCCAGCCTTGCTGATGCCTTGATCTTGGACCTCCAGCCTCCAGAACTGTGAGAAGTAAATGTTTATTGTTTAAGTGACTCAGTACATGGTATTTTCTTATAGCAGCCCAAACTAAGACAGTTAATGATATAGATGGTATTACTCATGTGTATAGAACCTGAGGAATATTCATATTGCTGTAGATCATGATTATTGCCAGTTGTCATCTTTACTTCCAAAGATCAGTGTTGCAAAGTGATAGTCTTAACTTCCTATTAATAATTGGATGCCCATTATCTTAATCTGGTCTCTTCTGCAAAATATTATAACAAAAATGAAAGTCTGGTATGGACAAAATCACATAAAATTTGAGGATACATAGTTCGGTGCTTAAAACACAGATCCATGACATATGGGTTATGTGATGCTAAGTATGTTACTTAACCTCTTTGATCTGAAGTGTTCTCATTTATTAACTAGAGAAAATAAAGCGTACTACATTAATTTGATGTGAAAATTAAATGAAATTCTAAATCCAGAGTTCTTATTACAGTCTCTCAAAGCCTTTAAGTGAAAGTCATTTTCTTCCCCACTGTGACATTGTGCATGCACTTTGCTGCTTAGAGTTGAGAGACGTCACTGATCATCATCACAGAAAAAGTGAAAGTACTTTATAATGATAGTGATTGTTATTAATTGAATAACAATAAAAATTAATCATGAGCTTTATGATTAAGGTCTTAAGTATGTTATATTATTTAATCCTTGCAACTATACCCTGAGAGGAAAAAAGTCCAGCATAGGTTTGTTCCTGTAGAGATATTCTATGTGATTATTCCAGGATTAGGATTATGGCCAGTTTGTTTAAAGTCTGGACTAGTGGATGCATCTGTACTGTGAAATGGGATTAAGTTCTGTCATGGAAACATGCTGTTCCTCAAATCAAAGAGTGTTTGGTGCATTTAATTAAATTCATGCAGCAGTTTCAGGAGAACATGTGTTTCTTCTCTTGAGAGGTAGTGAATGTATATGTGGTGGGGCCTTCAGAAAGTGTTGACTGAGTGTGTCATTACTTAGTAACATGAAGAGAAAGAATCCATGAATTGGTTAAAAAGCAGTATGGACCAGGAGACTAAGTAGGTGAGCGGGGTGATCCTCAAGCTCTCCCCATATGTTACTTGACGTCTCTGGCCTCGAGTTTCTTCACTGTAATAGATAATGACTTTTCTTATATATGTAATACAAGGAAGGTGTTCTAGAGTCTTGATACCCAAGCCCGGCTTCATATTAGAATAATCTAAGTTTCAATAAAATGATACTCAGGTTTTAGCAAAATAATTAAATTAGAATCTCTGGAATATGGCGTTTGGTCATAGATACTCAGGTTTCAGAACTACTGAGAAGGGTGGTTTTAAGATTTATTTTAGGACTAAGATGAATAGTACAAGAGACTAGTTAGGAAAAAGGGAAGAAGAAGCTAGCATATCTTTTATAATCTGAAAGCCAATAAAAATAATGCAGTCCAAATAGAGTCCATGACACCCTGATTATTTTAAGGAACTATATATGAGGCTGTTGTCAACCTCACAAAATGTTGTGTGTGTCTGGATGTAAGAGACATAATTCTTAATGGGTTAACGATGGGCCTGCTGAGAGATTTTTGAGTCCATTCATTCAATATATATTTATTGAAGATCAAATATGTGTGAGTCCATACTGGAGTATGTAGTGTAATCACCAATTATAATTTATTATAATCCTACTGAGAAAAAATCTACAATCTCTTTGGGAGGAATTAGCATTGGACATAAGAGAGCTGTTTTGCAGGGAGACTGTAATTTCTTTCCAGAGGCATCAGGAAATACTCCAAGAAGTAAGTTTAATGAACTGAATGTGTACTCCCCCAAATTTATATGTTGAAGCCTGAACCCCCAAGGTGATTGCATTTGGAGATGGGGCTTGTAGGAGGTAATTAAGGTTAGATGATGTCATGAGGATAGGGCCTTCATAATGGGATTAGTGCCCTTAGAAGAAGAAACAACAGAGAGCTTGGGTGCCTGTGCTTGCTGGCTGGCTTGCTTTCTCTCTCTCTCTCTCTCTCTCTCCCCCCCCATCTCTTTCTCTCTCATTCTCTCTCTCCCTCCTTGTCTCCTGTGTGCACACAGAGAAGAGGTTATGTGAGCACACAGTGAGATGACAGCTGCCTACAAGCTGAGAAAATAGACTTCAGAATGAAATCTATCTTGCCAGCACCTTGATTTTGGATTCCGAGCCTCTTGAACTGTGAGGAATAACTTTTAGGGTTTTTTTAAGCCACTTAGTCTATGGTATTTTGTTATGGCAGCCTGAGCAGACTAATAGACAGGTGGTGCTTGAACTGAACATTAAGAAGTGGTCGGGAACCACATACACATGTGGAACTCAAGATTGAGGTAAACATGTTCTCACAATAATGCTGACAACAAAACTATCCACTTCTGCCTGATTATAATGTATGTTCTGTAAACACAGAATCTTCATTTGTCTGTCTCCTTCATTATTTCAACCTCAGCACTAGAATAGGGCTCAACACATAATGGACCCTCATTGTTCATTTCATTAAAAAAGTGAAAATAAAGGCATGGGAAATGGCACCTTGTTTGGTTTGTTTTAATCACATTTTAAACTAGAGTGATGGGAGTCAGGGCTAGAAAGTTTGTCTTCAGTCAAATTATATCAATATGATTTTTGTGGAGTAATAAGTAGTTGAACATATGAAATAGGATGGACTACTAAAATAAAAGTTTAAATTGGCTTACATTTTAGAAAGGGGAAAAAAAAGCGAGTCTTTCTCCCTTATCTTGGTTTTGATTTTCCTTGTAAGAAATGGAGGGGTAGTGTCATCATTCACTGGCGCTTCCTAAGGCCCATATCTATAAACAAACCAGGCAACATTTGTACAACATTTTAATATTTAAGCCCCATTCCCCAGAATCTTTCTGAAAAAAGATACTGTGTACTTGGAAATAAAAAACTAGTATGTCTTCCTTTGTCATTAAATCAAAAAATAAATTAAATATATTACCAATAATGGTGTTTCTTAGAAAATATATTCTAATAGTATTTCTTATTACTGTCATGATGATGGTAATGATGCTGGTGATGGTTAATTTGATGTGTCAAATTGACTAGGACATAGAGTGGCCAGATATTTGGTGAAACATTATTTTGGGTGTATCTGTGAGAGTTCATTTAGATTCAGTCAACATGTAAATTAGTAGACGGAGTAAAGCAGACCCCTAATATGGGTGAGCCTCATCCAGTCTGTTAAAAGGCCTGAATAGAACCAAAAGTCTTGCCCTCCTCCAAGTAGGTAAGAATTCTTCCTGCCTGGCTGCCTTCAAACTAGGATATGGGCTTTTTGAGTCCCTGCCTTTGGACTCAAAGTGAAACATTTGCTTTTCAAGACTACCAGCTTTCAGACAGAAACACCATAGGGTTGTCTGGTTCTCAGGCATTTGGGCTCAAGATAGAACTAAACCATCAGCTCTCTTGGGTCTCTAGCTTGCTGACTTACCTTGAAGATCTTGGGACTGGACTGCCTTCATAATCTCATGAGCCAATTCTTTATAATAAATATATAAATATTGGAGCTGGGAAGAACTTAAGAATGATCAAATGTAACTTTCTCATGTCACAGAAAATAGAAGTCCCAGGGTGTTATCTCATTAAGAGTTTATTACTTGGAAAACTTTCTTCTTTCCAAATGGACCCAAATTTACTAAGGTGGGCTCCCAAGCTGTGGGTCCAAGGTGGTTTTTCCAGGTATGATGGTGAATTTTATGTGTCAACTTAACCTCACTAAGAGATGTCCAGATAGCTGGTAAAACTTTATTTCTACATGTGTCTGTGAAGGTGTTTCCAGACAATATTAGCATTTAAATTGGTAGATTGAGTACAGAAGATCACCCTCACTAATGTAGGTGGGAATCATTTAATCTGTTGAGGGCCTAACTAAGACAGAAAAGTGGAGAGGGGTGAATTTGCTCTCTCCCCTCAAGCTGAGACATACATCTCCTGCTCTTGGATATTGGTGCTCCTGGTTCTTGGGCCTTCAGACTCAGACCAGGCCTTACATACACCATTGGTTCCTCTGGTTCTCAGGCCTTCAGGCTTGGACTGGACCATGTAGATCTGCATGAACATGGGCTGTCACTGAAGTTTTCATGGAGTTGGTGGGGCTTGAACCAAGATGTGAAAACTGTGCAGGATTTGCATAGGTAAAATAGCATGATCAGCCTCCTATGTGAAGAGCAGTGTGTTTTTTTGTTATATGATAGGGCAACCATAACCACAGACAGTTGGCCAAGTTATAATATATTCTGGCTAAGTATTTCCAAAAGTCAATTTCTTCTGAGTTGCAGGTGAAAAATTAATGTCTATAAATAGGGGTTCTTCAGTGGAGGGTATTCTTCTTTGGAGGTGAGGAGCAGGGAACAAAGAGAGTATCTGAGGAGAATTATATCTAAGGACTCATTGCAACTATGACGTATGCATTTGTGTAGCTTGTGGGGAGTGTAAAGTAATATAGGTCTTTGAGTGAATGATTAGTAAAGAAAATGTTTTTCTCCGAGACTTAAGTAACATTGTGACAGAGGATTCTGTGCCCATGTGAAAGGCTTCTTGCCTCTCTGTGAAAGTTATTTATTGAGAGTCTATTAAGTTCTAAGCACTATGTCATGCTTGGTATTTAGAGTCTATTAAACATTAAGCATTATGTCTCATTTAACTTTCACAGTATCCCTAATGCTCAGGCATGTATCCATAACCATTTTATAGGTGAGAAAATAGAGGCCCAGGGAGGTTGAGTGAATTGTCTTCATTCACATCATGGTGATTATTATGGTTTAAACACAAGCTCCAGCTGTAGCTTCTGCCTCCCAAAATGGAGAAAGGTCTTATTGGAAAAGAGAGTTGTTTACTTTATCAGAAACCACTACCATAATCCAAGTTCTACTTAACTTTTTGAGAACATTACTCCATTTTAAACCCTGTCTTCCAGTTGGATATGGCCATCTGGCAGAGATCTGGTCAATGGAATGTGAGCAGTGATGTGAAAGACTTAGAACTAGCCCCCCAAATAGCCTCTGAAGCATGGTCCTCCATATTCTCGTCATCCTGTGGTTGACAGGAATTCAGACAACCACTGAGAAAATTGTGAGAGCCACATGTTGAAAATAGTGAAGCTTCTATCATCCTGGGTCTCTGAATGACTGTGAAGGTGGTTCACACCACTAATTAGTTTAGCTGCCCAGTGCTGTTATGTGAACATGAAATACATGCTGATCATGTCTGAGACATTATATATTTGGATTTATATTTTTTGTACCATATATCCCATTTTAATAATGTTCCCATGTTTTAGATTTTAACTGTGGCAGTTCACTAACCTCATCTGTTTAGACCTCGTTTGACTGACTAGGGTGTCTTTGATGTGCTCTCCCATCTACACATTAAGAAGATGCTTAGTGACTCAGCCCTGTATTTTGGGATGGCCCAGAGTGCCATGGACACAGCCCAGTAAGGGCCATGTATCAACATTATCTTCAGCTACTTGGAGTAGCTAAAGTAAAAAATCCTGTGCTAGCTGGATTAGGCAAAATGTGGAGTCATTTCCAGGAGAGTTTGCTATAACTTTTCCTAAATTGGCTGTGATCAAATGAACATAACCCAACATTTTGATCCAGACAGATTTGTAATCACTAAGCTAAAAATGACAGTAAGATCGTAACTACCACATATCAGATGCATTTTATAAAAAGGTGTGGAAAACGAGTACAGATATTCCTGCCTGGAAGAGTAAGGTTCCTGTATGCCGTCAGGGTTATCGAGTGCTATCTGTCTTGTCACTAGCAGTCAGAGGTCACTTTGGACTAATGAAGAAAGATTCTGGCCTATGAGAATTCATCATTAGCCCCACAGCTACACCCCACCCCCCACCACAGATGCCTCAAATTTTGAGGACACATTTGGAAGCTATTCCCAGAGGATCAATGAAAAGTAGTAATACTGAGATGTTAACCAGCAACTATATATTTATAAGAATTGAGAGTTTTTTATGTGCAGAGATCTGAGCTAAGTGGCCAAGCATGTTGCATGGATTATCTCTTGGAATACCACCTGCTAGTTTACAAAATCCTCTTATAAATATAAGGAAACTGAGGCACAGAGAAGTTAAGTACACACAGTAAGTGGAGAAAGAGGATGTAAACCCAGAAGGTTTTGATTCCAAAGCCCACAATATTAATCTTTATGCTTTTCTGCCACTTGTCAAGGATGATAAGAATAGCCAAAAACTGGAGAAAACATGTCCATTCCTCACACATCTTCATTCCAAAAAAAAGAACACGGTTCATATCACACAGCTCCAAATATGCATGGGATTCCTCACTTACACACAGCTATTGCTTCTGCTGTCCTGAGGGGAACAAACTTAAACTGGCTCTTTCAGACTGAGACATGCAGTGAAGAGGGCTTTGGAACCACCTGGATTTTATCTGGCTCTTGGCCTCCTCCCGCAATAAAGTGCTCGCTTTCACTTTGGCATCAGGGGATAAGGAAGACTTTATGTTACAATATGTCTGGGTAATTTCTCTCTGGACCACAGAATAAAGGGCAAATCTTGATCATGGCTTTCAAGGGCATCAGTCGTCTGGCCTTCTCTAACTTTCCGGTCTAATCCTCTACACTCCCCTCCACAGACCACGCGCTGCAATTGCATCTGGTTTACCACAAGGCCAGGAGACAACAGTGACATTCTGAAGAATTAGGTATGATAGGGAACTAAATGTCCTGTTAGGGAGTAAGGGGACTAACATATTTTTTGACTATGACTGTTAATTTATTTGAATATGAGTCCAACTCTTTCACAATTCATTGACTTATTTAAAATACTGAAGAGCATTTTTTTTTTTTTTTACTATCTAACACAAAAAACTAATTTGTACCATGAACTGACAAATTTATCAGCATTTTTATAGCACTGGGAAACCTGAGGACCAAGACTCAGACTTTTCTAGTGTCACAAGGCAGACTTAATCTTGATCCTATTGTATGAGATAGAATTAGGCAAACACTTTTTATTTTGTTGCTTCAAAACACTATTAAGCTGTATACTAACACATACGCATGTAATCATCATAAAATTTTAAAGCTATGAAATATTTACAATGCCATGTCTAAGGTAGTTGACATGTAGCATATTACTCAACAATTTAGTAAATTATAGATACAGAGACTCAAATTGATGCTTTCAAGTGATCATGTCAATGTAAACTCACCTTTCCTTAACAATAGTCCTTTATTTGGAGATTTAAAAGTGTTTATTCTGAAAGGTGTTTTTTCCATACACCGTGCAGAAGGTGGAAATAATTCTTGGTTGTAAGACTTTCTGACAGCCATTCAAGCATACTCTGTCTTTTGGCTGTATCTTTTTCTTTACATTCCTGCTGTTCCTTCTTACAGGATATGGCTACCTCATAAAAAGATTTTTCTAAGAAGCTATTTGCTAAATGAATAAAATATTCTTTAAGGTGAATTTCACAAAGTTCTGAGCAAGTCTCCTACTGTTTTGCTATATCAATGAAATTGCTGGCTACATCAATAAATTCTTAGTTTCTGAGAAATAACAAACACATAGTCACAGGCATTGCTTAAATTGGAACATGTCAGGAGGCTTTCCTTTGCAGATTACTAAAACTGTGTTTACTTACTTTTATGTTTTATTCATTTTCTCTTTAAATCACATTGCCTCTCTTACATCTTATTTTCTTATTATTCCACAAATATTATTTTTTCTTTGTGTTTCTTTTTCTCATAATATTCAATAGTTATCAAATCGACTTTAGAGGTTTTATGGATTTTTTTTTACTAAAACAAATTCATGAAAATGATTTAAGAAAATTTCTCATGGCAATACAGGTACATTGCTAGGAAACAGAAATAGAATAATGAAGCATAAAAAAAGAAAAAGAAAAAATAATGTTTCTGCCACCATAGAGTTCACAGTATTATAGAAGTAATAATACTTAGTCAAGTTATGAAGCAAAACCAATGGGCAATTATTGAACACCATGTTATAAAGCAAAGTTTATTAAGCTTCTTCTGTAAAAATACCAGATAGTAAAAATTTTAGGGTTTGCAGACCGTTCCTTTCTCATCTCAAGTACTTAGCTCTACTGTTGTAGCATCAAAGTAACTAACCATAGGTAAAACATTAATGAATGCACATGGCTGTGTTATAATAAACTTTGTTTATTTACAAAAATAGGTAGCAGGACATATTGATCCATGGCTGTAGTTTGTTGACCCCTAGATATAAAAAAAGAAAAAAGGCAACATGATGCGCGGTAAGAGGAGTGAAATAGTATAATAAACAGAGGGCAATGCTAAGTTCTCATTTGCTAATCACTTACTTTGTGCCAGTCACTGCAAAATTGACACATCATTCCCAAAGTAAAGTTCATTACAAATTGGCTCCAAGCAGATACTTGACAGCTCAAGGCCTGAGGCTCTCAGGCCTCAAAGATATTGTCTTTGCTGTGCAAACAACAGGGATCAAATGATGGAGAAGATAATTTCCATAAGTTTCCAGACATTTGAGTTTGTTGTATATCCTCATGGTTCGTTCACAAGTTCGCTTAGAGTGTGAATCTCAGAAGATGCTCTGGTGGCCAGTTCCACTGCCACATGCACTCACTAGTTTCATACTTTCTGTAGTTCCCAATTATGATTCTGACCTCAGGTGACCATGACAGGGCTATTCTCACTTCTAAAGATGCCCGAGCATGTATTTTATTGATTCTAGTTCAATAACATTATTTTTGAAAAGAAATAAAAGCCTGTTTTCTACCCCTCTAGGATTTTTAATGACACTCATACATCACTACAGCAATGAACTTTATAGTTTGTGCTGTGGGATCATATGATATAGAAGGCAGCTTTATATATAATAATCTTATCTGCTTGCATATTAATCATCATTGCATGGATTAAAAGACTAATGTTTTTACTAATCATTTATTTATAGATACTCTCTAAGTATCCAAAGCATTTTAATAAGTCTCTGAACCTATTTCTCTTATTTTATGTAAACCCAGTTAGATTGAAGTGGTTTAATTGTTTGCCAGATATACCATACCATTGAATACACATAAAACTCATTAGCTTTTCGTCATTATCTCTTAAAATTAAAACTAACCCAGCTTTTGATGTTTATCTAAAAATAACTACCCCATTGGGCTTTTCATAATTACTCAAATGACTATTTTTTTCTCCTATGAATCCCTCAAATCTTTTGTTTATTTCTTTTGGAACACATCACATTTTGACTTCTATGACAACCTCCCATCCCAGTAAATTGTAGATACCATAAGGGCAGAAATTATTCTTGCTCATTCATATTTTAATCTTTTGAAGTATTTAGCCCAGCTTGTGATAAATGCTCAATTTGTTGTGTTTAACAATTTGCTGAGGTTAGGATGATCCATGAAAATCTAAAACCTGGAGCCGAGGTCCTCCATATTGCCTTGGCAATGTGAGAAAATATCATGGTTAAGGCTGCTATTCCCATCATCTGACCTGGGTCTTTGCTGCCCGCATGCATGAATCTAACTGCATCAACTGAAGGAAGCTTTATAGCTAAGATTCTTATAATTAGCCATTGTGAAATGTGCAAAAATAGCTAAAGATATCAATATATGAATTTTAAATACAGTATATGTAGTCTTTTTCATTTTGTTCTTAAACAGTTTTTTTAACTTCCTTTACATAACTTTATCATGTTAAGAATGTAGGATATATTTATACACACGTACATACACACTCACATATATACATAGAAATGAATGGAATCTGTTATATTAAAGGAAAAAGAAATTGCATGTAAACATTTTAATCTAGTTGATAAAGTTACATCTCATGGGGGTATGAGTTAACAGTGGAAACAGCTATATATGTAGATCAAAATTGAATAAATAAGTAAATAGGTGACATGATGGGAAGCAAGTTCCTCGCTGTTGAAGTGTGAATTACAGACAAGTAAGGAAAGAGGCTAGAATAGTACATACAGTTATGGATTAGAATTGGAGATATCAGTATAAACTCATGTTTAGCATAATATAAACACAGATGATTTATTATATATAAAAACATTTATAAATCTATGTATACATGGGTCAGCATACACAAATATAAATCCTTATTTTGTCAGCTGAGAGGGCCTAAAGAAACACTACCTCAATAGCAAAAAGCACACTTAGCATCCAGATCTCATTTTCCAATATGATTCTCTAATAAAAGGAACTAGGGATCCTTGAAAAAAAAAAGGCTGACTCTAGTTCCAGAGCAAGAAATAAACTAGATAAGCCTGGAGCATATTTTAGTGACAAAAAGTAATAAAGTTCAAAAAAAAAAGGCTAACAATTATGGGAGCATGTCAAAGGGACAGAAAAGTCAACTGAAAGATTTCCCAATGGGCAAAAGCTTAATGCAAGCCACAAAATAAAGTCCTATTAGTTTATAACCTAAAGTATAAAACACAGATCCAGGAGTCCATAGTGATGTAAATAAATGATTAAATAAATATCCAGGTACAAGAAGGTCAAATAACAACAAAAAATATTAGACCCAAATAAGACTACCACAAGGCATATAATAGTCAGACTCTCAAAGGTCAAGGACAAAGAAAGGATCCTAAAAGCAGGAAAAGAAAAGAAGCAAATAACATATAAAGGAGTTCTGATACGTATGACAGCAGACTTCTCAGTGAAAAACTTACAGGCCAGGAGGGAATGGGATGACATATTCAAAGTACTGAAGGAGTAAACTTCCAATCTAGAACATTGCATCCAGCAAAGTTATCCTTCAAACATGGAGGAGAGAGGAAATCTTTCACAGGCAAGCAAAAGCTGAGAGAACTTACCACCACCAGACCCATCTTACAAGAAATGTTAAAGGAAGTTCTTCAATCTTAAAGGAAAAAATACTAATGTGCAAAATGAAAATATCCGAATATAAAACCCACTGGTAAAATTAAGTACACAGACAAACCCAGAATGCTCTAAACTGTAATTGTGGTATGCAGTTCACTTACAACTCTACTATTAAGCCCAAAAGACAAATCTATCAAGAAGAATAATATCTAGAGCAACCTGTTAGGAGATAGGCAATATAAAAATATTTAAATTGAAGAAACATAAAGTCAAAATATGGGGGGTGGAGTTAAAGTGTAGAGATTTTTTTTCCCTTTTTTCTTTGTTTCTATTTTATGTGATCTAAGATAAGTTATCATCTTTTTAAAATAATTTAATATAACAGATTCACTAAAAATATAAAGTAATGAATTAAAACATACTACCCAAGAAAATCACTTAACCACAAAGGAAGACAGTAAGAAAGGAAGAGAAGAGTTAGAAAACAATCAGAAAATAAGCAAGAAAATGCAGGTAACTCCTTGCTTGTCAATAATAATACTGAATGTAAATGAATACAGTTCTCCAATTAAAGGGCGGAATAGCTGAATGGATAAACAAGACCTAAGGTATTGTTGACCTTTGACTGTTCCACCTATGTTTTTTACATTCTATTTTTAAAATATTTTTTCTATTTTTCTTTATTTTATATTTTCTATCAGTCTATCTTGAAGTTTATCAGTGTTTTTACTGTTATTATATCCATGCCATGAGTTATTAGTTGCAGACATTTTATTTTAAATTCTAGGATGTTAATTTTATTTCTTTGTTGTATTTTTTATTTCTGATAAAGTTATCTATTTTTAAATTCATTGTTTCTGTGCTCCCTCTATTTTTTTAATCATAACTATTATAGTCTTTTAGTAATCTTGTCTGCTAAATCCAATATCTCTACATATGTATATGTGGTATACATATATCACATTTTATTAATTCACTTATGAATTGATGGCACTTGGGTTGATTCCACATCTTTGTGATTATAAATTGTGTTGTGATAAACATTCGAATGCAGATGTCTTTTTGATAAAATGGCTTTTTTCCTTTGAGTAAATACCCAGTAGTGGGATTGCTGGATCAAATGGCAGGTCTACTTTTATTTCTTTGAGGACTCTCCATACTGTTTTCCATAGAGGTTGAACTAGTTTGCAGTCCCAACAACAGTGTATAAGTGTTCCTTTCTCTCTGCATCCACCCCAGCATCTGTTGTTTTGGGGCTTTTTGATAAAAGCCATTCTCACTGTAGTTAGGTGATAGCTCATTGTGATTTTGATTTGCATTTCCCTGATGATTAGAGACGTTGAACATGTTTTCATATGTTTATTGGCTATTAATCTATCTTCTTTTGAAAAGCTTCTGTTTATGTCTTTTGCCCACATTTTAATAGGGTTGTTTGATTTTTTCCTGCTGATTTGCTTGAGTTCTTTGTAGATTCTGGTTATTAGCCCTTTATCAGATGTATAGCATGTGAATATTTTCTCCCATTCTGTAGGTTGTCTATTTCCACTATTGATTGTTTCCATGGCTGTGCAGAAGCCTTTTAATTTAATCAAGTCCCATGTATTGATTTTTATTGTTGCTGTGATTGCCTTTGGGGTCTTCTTCATAAGTCGTTTGCCGGGGCTGTTATCTGGAAGAGTTTTTCCAAAATTTTCTTCTAGAATTCTTATAGTTTCATGCCTTAGGTTTAAGTCTGTGATCCATCTTGAATTAATTTTTGTGAGTGGTGAGAGGTAAGGATCCTGTTTCAGTCTTCTACATGTGGCTATCCAATTTTCCCAGTACCATTTATTGAATAGAGATTCTTTTCCCCAGTGTATATTGTTGTCTGCTTTGTCAAAGATCAAATGGCAACATGAGGATGATTTTATATCTGGGTTCTCTGTTCTGATCCATTGGTGTATGTCTCTGTTTTTGTTTCTATTTTCTGTGGCAAGATTGATGATCTGACATTACCTATTGTTTCTACCTAGAAGTGAAATTGGATAATGCTATTATGCTATGTTTCACTTCCTTGTTGATTATAGAAGCTATTTTTTAAAAACCTAATATGATCATACAAGCACTGTCTAATAGCTGTAAAGTGTATAGGGAAAGGAATTAATTGGCTTGGGTAACTGAAATAGGATCCACTGCTACATTTGCTCTCTATTTCTATGCCCTTGGGTAAATGCTTGTTTTTTGGGGGGGGATTTTGTTTGCTTGCTGTTTGTTTTTTGTTGTTTTTTGTTTGTTTTTTTGCTTTGCTTTTTTGTACAATAAGACAGCAGGTAGCTCCTTTTTCCCATCTATCTTTCAGAGTGCCTGTTAAGATTTATTAATTTAGGGGAGAAAAAGCAGAAATTATTTAGCCCTATGATGAGATAGGAGTTACATAATACATAGAAATAGTATTTTTATTATCAAGTTGTTCATAAAGTGGATTTACCTTTCACAACTTCCTTAGTAGTTGGTTAAAGATTCTTAGTCCAATGTTTATAAATGAAAGGACATACATCCTTTTCTTAAGCCACATTAGTTTGGTATATAACCAGAGACACAATTATTGATTTCAGGCCTGTTCCAGAATTTGTTGATGCTTGACAATATTTTAAAAGACAATGATGCTGTCAGAATATAAAAAGAGCCAGCATCTTTGCTTTTCCCAGTTTTCTATTTTGTTTCTTTACAAAAATGATCTAAATTAGAAGACATCTTCCCAAATGGTATTCAAGAGAGTTAGCATTTTGAGAGCTAATAAAAATCATTGTTCTAATTATGAGACTTATGTTGTGTGCTTAAAGCCATGTATCCATCAAGGAAGAGAAGGATTAAAAATGAGAGGGAAAAAAATTGAGATTAATATTTACCTGAATGAATATGAATATAGTAGTATTAAATGAAGAGAGACTATGCTATATTCCAAAACACTGTCTTTTCAAAATGCAAGAATTTAAATGGAGAATATGGATTTTTTTCAGCCTAAACAAGCATAGCTTTCTTATTAATTTGCAGAATTGGTTGCTCAAATAGTTATTCAAAACGCTTATAAAAATGTCCATATTATAGTCAATGCTCAATACGTGTAACTTATGAGTTGATTAAGAGAAGTAGTGTAAAATATTTAATCATGTGTTAAAAGCCAGACTGACTGGTTTCATTGATCAAAAAAAGGAAAATAATAATGCCTTAGGCAATCTTTTAAGCATGTTAGTGGTGTGTACACGTGCCTACATGGTGATTCAGTATTATTTTTGGTGCTGCCTTTCCAAGGTCTCCCCTAGGCCAGAACACGGAGCCTGAGTTAAAAGTCGGTCAAGGTGCCCAACCATTGGGGGGAATAGGATGGCAGAGAAAAGCCCTCGCCTCACCCCCGACAGACACAGCAACCGCTCCGGGAGCCCGGGGTGGGCCGCCCCCGCGGGCAGGGTGCGCGGACTCCTCGCGGGGACCCGCGGGCGCGGGGGTGCGAGCGGGCGGCGGCTGCAGCGGCAGCGCCCGCGAGGCGAGGCCGAGGGGGGTTCGGTCGGCGCGGTGCGTCCAGCGCCCGGCGGCGGGACCGGCGCCCTGAGCCCCGGCAGCGCCCGCCCTCCCTCCGCGTCGCCCGCCGGCGCGCCAGCGCCCGCTCCGCCCGCGACTTCAGTTCGGCTCCACCCCCGCGCGGCGGCGGCGGCGGCGGCGGCGGCGGCGGCTCGCTCCGTCCCGACCCGCGCTCTGCACGAGCCCAGCCCGGGCGAGCGGCCGCCACCTGCCCGGCGCCGCCTCCCGCGCCACCGCGGCCCAACTTGCATGGAGTTGGGGTCCTGAGCGCCTGCGCCCCGCAGCCCGCCAGCCGAGAGCCCCGCGCGCCGCCTTCGCTCTGGGACCCCCTCTCGGCTGCTCTCCGCGCCCGCCGGGGGAAAAGTTGGCGCCGGCCGCGGCTGCCCGGCCCGGCTGAGCCCCGGGAGATGTGGGCACGGCCACCCGCCTCCAGATGCCAGAGCTAAGGCGACTTCAGACATAATCAAGCCGTAGTTACTGGTCCGGCCAGCACAGCGGGAGTTGGAAGCTCTGACACGGCGGGGGGCAAAGGGAAAGCTCTAAAGCCGCCCGGGCGGTCTGTGGGGGAAGGGGAGTGGGTGGGGTCCTGGGCGCAGAAGGGGTGGCCGACTTTCACTCATCCGCTGAGCGATCTGGCTTCACTGCTTCACGCCGCACTGCACCCTGACCACTGAATAGTTTTCTCCAAATAAATCCCTAATTCCTGACCTGGACAATCTGGTTTATTTCTTGGCCACAGTATGTGGAGCTGATGACCAGATCAAAGAGGCAAGGGGTCAAGTTATAGTGTATGGGGTTTGGTTTTGAAAGGGTTACATTTCCAGGTAATCTGTAATATGTGCCCTTAGTGTATTCCTTGTGTTTTTTTGTTTTTGTTTTTTTGAGAACCTGTCAGTGTATATCTGGGGACAGGGCCAGCATCATCAAAGACCCAGTGTGTGTCTGGGTGCACGCGTGTGTATGTGGACGAGTTGTGTCCAGTTCTAGGTAGATCAGATATCCCGGTAACAACAGCCTCTGTTCTCTCACACTTCCTGACCTCCCTTAAATGAAGAGTACACGTAAAGACTTATCCTGCCCTTCGTGAAGCGAGGAACAACATTGCTAGATTACAGGAGGCTGACACTAGAGAGTGAGGGTGAGATTCTGCTGGAAACAAGCAGATAGTTAAGAGTGAAATTTAATGATTGTGGCTCTTCCCAGGGAGGTTTTAGGGTTTCCAGAAAATTCTACGTGTTCAGAATCTGAGAAAGCTCTTCTAGTTTAAGCTAAACTTAGAAATTGCTGCGCCCAAAATAAGGAAACAGCTTTCATGGTGGTAGCTCAAGACCATTTATTTCAAAATGTGAAAAGATCTCCAAACTGTCATAAAGCAGGAAAGAGACCGTGGAAACCAAGGATGGATAAATATAAAATGAAATAAAAATTGGAAGCTCAGTTAACAAATTGAGAATTTTATTGTTTGTCTTATGCAATGATTATCCAGCCGAGTAGTTTCACAGTGGTTGCATGTGAAATTTAACTGCCAGAAACCTTCCCAGAGGGGTACATATTATCAGGTTGTACTTGTTTCTAGATCATTACAAGTAACAACCATGAACATTTAAAAATACTATTTTGCATGTTATGAATGCCCTTGGTACACAGATATAGATTGCATTAAGACAACTCATGATAAGGTATTTAGTATTGATGTTTATGTCATGAGAACAGGATTCCCTCTGCTTTTCGGCCTTCATTGCATGGGCTGTGATTTTATAGTGGTTCTTAACACTTGGCTAATCAACTAAATGAAGAGAAAATTATTTCCCTTCAGGTACTGAAGACTTTATCCTCATTTTCTACCTTACCTATTGTAGTTTTCCTGCCATAGCCACTATAATTAATCCTCCAATTTGAATTTGAATCTTATTAAACTGATTGAATAACATTCTTTCTGCAAAGAAAGTTTCTGACTTTAAAGGAAAGTTTTCAAAACAAGTATATAGTTCTTGTCTGACCAAGAAGCAAAGAACTTATAAATAATATTGTTTAAGCTGTAGAATATCACTTGTGCATTAAACTCTTTCATCTAGTTTATTTCTTAAAAGAGTGAGAAGTATATATGATTTTGGCTAACTAGTAACACCAATTTAGAACTGGCTCAAATATTACAACTTCTACCCTCTTTGCCTATCTCTGTCTGGTTGCTTATAAGCAGAACGGGGCTTATTGGGATTACAATGTAGAGAGCAGCAGGCACGGGAGTCTAGGAAAATGCAGTAAATACGGAGGTGGTTGCCAAGTATTTGAGTACTCTAACGTATTTCACTCTACTCTGTAAAAAGATCCATTTCCTAATACCTGGTATTGCTGCCCCACAAACTCTCCCCCTGAACACACACATGGATGGGCTACTTTTCCAATATTTACATATAGGTTGGGGGGGACAAAAACAGTTATTATCCAGATCTTGAAAACCAAAGATCAGTTTCCCTCAGCCCTCCTTATCTGGTCTAGTTTCTTGGGAAATTTTATATACACACACACACACACACACAAACATATATACATATGTGTATGTATATATAATTTATATATTTATATATTTAAATGGGGTGTGTCTTTATAAAATTTATTTGATAAAGGAAACTTGACAGAATGGAAACCAAAGTGAGTAAATTCTAGTTCAACTTACTTGTGTCTGTGGCCTTGGCAATTTGCTTATAATTCAAACCTGAATTTTTTTCATCTTTAAGAGAGGATAATGCCTGTCTGGGTTGGTTTACTGAGAATCACATACCCTCAAATGAATAAAAGTCCAATCTGACTGCAAAGTCCTGTTCATGGATATGGTACAGCTCAAGGACCTATTTAGGGGATCTCATGATTTTACACTTAGATTTCTGTCTCATTAAATAAACCTCCCAACATCTTTAGGACCACAGGTTAAACACACCCACTGCACCTGACTGGTCTTCAAAATAGTAAGTCTTTGCTAAGAAGAGTATTGATTTTAATAACATGTGCATTTGAGATTCAAGTGTAGGGTAATGAAAAACTGCCCATCATTTTTCTTAGAAATTCGGAGTGGTTCTCTTGCCTTCTTCCTTTTTCTGTCCTGTTTCCTTTACAGGTAAGTGTACTACAGTTTGTCAAATGATGTAATGTGCACAATGTGACTACCCTATTCTGTAGCCTTAGTTGGCTTACTGGGGACTGTTGCTAGAGTTAGGAGAACACATGTGGAATCTTTGGCAGGGACTACAGTGTGGATGCAGTATCACTCACGAGCAAGTTAGCTTTGCCTCTGCCCCACTCAGGCATAATGCTTTATGCTGTGATTCGGTTTCATACAGTAATATTTAGTGTGTTGATGCATGTATGTGTGTATATTTAATATATCCTTACTTCCTAGAAGTTCTAAAGTGCCACACCATCAATACCTCATAACTCTTTCAAAAATCTTAATTAGATAGGTGACAAGTATTAGTATCTCTTAGTAAATATCATTTTCACATTTTATACTGAGGTTAACTTAAATGTTTATTACTGGGAGTGCATTTATAGGAAATGGTCACCAAAGAGAGTCATCTCCAATCTTTTCTTTGATTCCCTTAATGTCATTATATTTTTAGTGCTGTCTATATGAGAAAGCGTGGCTGTCTGATTATTTTCCACGAGGCCCCTTCCTTGAGTAGCCATGTGTTAATCCAATGTTCCTATTAAACTGAGGGTCCAAATTGGGCCATTTAAAAAAAAATGTGTTTAAATATTTTAGCTGCTTTATATAAATGATCTCATTTAATTTTTCAGCCATTTCATGGAATAGGCATTATGTTTAATAATTCTCATTACATGGGGGAAAGAGCTGAGGCTTAGAAAGGCTCAGTGACTTGGCCAAGGAGATTGTATTACTTCATTTGGGCTGTTAAAACAAAATACCATAAACTGGGTGGCTTACAAATGACAGAACTTTACTTTCACAGTTCTGGAGGCTGGGAAGTACCTCCAGATTTGGTGTCTGTTGAGGACGAGGACGCACTCCCTGGTTCATAGACTGCCATCTTTTTCCTGTGTCCTCACATGGCACAGAAGGGGCAAGGCAGCTCTCTGGGGTCTCTTTTCATAACGGCACTAATCCCATCCGGGAGGGCTCTGTCCTCGTAACCTAATCACCTCCCAAATGCCCCACTTCCTAATACCATCACCTGGGTAGTTAGGTTTCAACATTTGAATATGGGAGGACACAAACATAGACCGTAGCCAAAATAAAGGAGGTGAAGAGCAGAACAGTGGCAGAAACTCCAATTAATCTGTCACCAAAGCCTAGAGAATATCTTGCCTTTCAGGCTTTAATGCAAGATATAGAAAAAAATGGATTTTGAAGAATTGGTATTTCAAATGACTCAATCTTGGGTACTTTATGGTGGAAGAATTTGAGTTATTTAAAATAACTCAGTCATGGGTATTTTCCAGTGGACAGTGGGAGCAGGACATATCTTTGGTTTGGAAACTCCATCTCCCTGTAGAAAAGAAAAGACTTTAACATGTGCCTGTCACATTATAATTGTTATTATTTACCTAAGGTGGTAATTTAGTGGGGGTCTCACCTATTCATCTCTTCATTTGTAGTGCTGGAATCTGCACCCGGTGATTCATTGAGCGTAAGATAACCGTGATTATTCAGGTTATTGAGCAGACCATTTAATAGATTTGTTCTTCTGAGTTAGAGTACTTCTCAGAATTAACAAGGAAATCTGATTCTGTCGAGAGGTTGGGTATGAACATTTGGCTTGATGCCTTTTTGATAAGGTCTTTCCATCTTATTATTATTTTTTTAGGTAAAAAGATAGGAAACAGTGTTTTTGTTGTTTTTTTTGTTTGTTTTGTTTTGTTTTTTGATTTTTTAAGCAAGATCATTTTTTTTCCCTTTCTGATTAACTAAGATTAGTGTTCTGGCAATATTCATAAATGAAATGGAATGTGTTAAGGAAAGCAGGACACTATAGTCGGTAAATCATAAAATTTGGTAGCAGACAGACCTAGTTTTGAATAGATTTCCCATTTATTGTCTATGTGGTGGTGCTCTGAATGTCACCTAACTTCTGTGTACTTTCATTTCATCATTTGAAATATGTGGATTGTGCCTGCTTGGTTTGCTAAATATTTAACACTATGCGTGATATATATCTAAAGTACTGACACATAGTAATTAATAATCAGTACTTGTTTAATTGACATTTAATAATTGGTACTTGTTTTTATTAAAGAGTTTTCTGCTGGTACACAGGAGCCTTAGGTTCTAGTTCTCATTCTCTGTATAAATTAGCCATGTAATCATAGCACATAAGTCCTTTTTGGTCTCAATTTTATTCTCTATAATGTGAACATAAATAGGCTAGAACTTATCTAAAGTCATCCAGGTTTGAATCAGTATATCATATTTTTAGGCTGCACATGTTGAGAACCTATGACATCCAAGTGAAGTTCACTTGGTATGCTGGGAATAGAGAGACGACACATAGATCTATACCACCAGTGTAGCAATAATAATATATCACATTTTACACATAAAGTTGCTGTCCGTATATGGTTGTGGAACCATGATTCCCTGCTGTAAATATACTTCTCTATGCATAGACATCCCTGCCATTTAAAGTTCAGGGTGGCTTTCATTTAAATCAAAGTGAAAAAATTACTTTTCACATTGAAAAACAACACATGAACATGTCCTATGTGTGAAAGATTTCTATGAAGCAATATATAGAAATATATTTATTGACTTGAACTAAGCACCCTCTAGTATGAAGCTAAAAAAAATTTAAAAAATAGCAAATTCATGCTCCATGAGGACAGGTATCTCAGTCTGGATTGCTCGTCAGTGTATTCCAGGGTTCTAAAATAATATCTGGCATAGTGTGAAAGATCAATAAATATATATACACACACACACACACACACACACACGTATACATATACACACACACACAGAGATACATACATACATAAATACATAGATATGTAGATATAGATATGTTTGCAAAGTAGCAAGATCATTTGTGTTATCTCTTCAAGAGATACACACAGAAGGAGCTACCAGGCCTTTGTTTATGAACTACTTTTTTGATTAGAAGAGAAGCATATAGAATAATTGTATCAATCTTATTAATTTTCTAGATGTTATGTGGACATCAACCCCACAAAAGTTCATCTTGAGCTTCTTTACATTTAAGTAGGTGTATGTGTGTGATTCATTCATTTATAGTAGAATTTGATTATCTAGGCTATGATGGTTGTTATTTAATATGCTTCTGTTTTTAAAGAAGGGGAACATAAGTGCTTTATCTACTTTCTTTTGGTCAAGCAGCCAAATCAAAGTACATGAGATTGCATTATGCCAAGTTGGTTGGTGACTACTTTTATTATGTTTTTGGTTTCCTGAATAGTGATCTCTTTAATTAAGTAGGTTTACACATGCAAGTAAGAGACAGTAGTTACATAATTTAAATTAACTGATATCTCTCAACATTTTAATCTTCACAGATGTATACAATTTATATAAAATTTATATGAAAAAGAAACTTACACTATTATTTTAATTATTATTATTAGAGTAATTTAAGGGAAATAAAAACGGTTGCTTGAAACTGCTCAGGGAGAAACATGGAATCTCTGAGTTTGCAGAAAGCTTGGAAATTTTTTTGGAGGTTTGCAAGATTTGAAAAAATCTTGCAGACAAACTGCATAGCCTAGAAATAGCAAAAAGAATTAAGAAAAAGTTACATATGTCATGAATGCATAAAATGTATGTAGATACTAGCTTATTTTATCATTTACTACCATACAATATAAACACAACGACTATAAAAAGTTAAAATTTATCAAAACTTATGCACACACTTACAGACCACAGATGGTGCCTTGGCAGTCAAGAGAAATGTAAACAAACATAAAGATGCAGTATTAAATCATAATTGCATAAAATTAACTGTGGTAATACTGTACTACTGTAATAATTTTGTATTTACCTCCTGTCGCTATTGTGGTGAGCTCAAGGGTTACAAGTATCTGCTTAAAATGCCCTGTGATGCTAATGATCTCCAGGTGAGCAGTTTATTTTCCCCTGTAAATTGTGTGTCTCAGTAAAAAGTGATCTTTCCTGGTTCTCAAGTATGCTTCATCCTGTGTTTGTGTGCCTAATCATACATGCAATTTCACCTGGACTATACCTTCTCACATGACTATCTTCTCTCCCAATCCGTGGCTCCTCTGATGACTGTTTATCAGTGGAGACTAGAGAGCAATCCTGTTCAATAGTGATGGAAATACTCCTGTGCCCTGCCGCTCTTCAAGCCACTGTGGCTACTGATCATTTGGTATCTGACTAATGTGACAGAGACATTGTATTTTTAGTTTTATTTAATTTTAATTAATTTGAATTTAAGTATTAATAGTCACCTGTGGTCAGTGGCTAGCATATTGGACAGTGCAATTATCTAATACCCCTTATTGACTGTCTTCATCTAAGAGGTATATGCAAAATTCAAGTGGGTTCCACAAGTACTATGTTGAGTGATTATAAAGCCTGATGCACTGATCTCTTTCTAAAGGAAAATTGGAAAGACCAGCTATGCCATGAGTGAGGTCATCCTCAAATTCAACATCTCCTCTATGGCCGCCTTTCTACTCCCCGCACTCCTATGGTGGCTGAGTGTGTTCCTACAGGATTTTCAGCTCTTGCATCATCTGGCCTTTTTACCCCAGAATACAGTGTCTGGCTAGTCAGATTCCCAGAAATGTTTGTCAGATGGTAGCAGCCATTCTACCTGACTGAGTCCAATAGGCTGGGTTCTTATTGAGAGGTGAGAGAGTCTGAGAATTTAGAACCAATGACCTTTAGAAATCATGAATCTTGATGTTTCCCAAGTAGGGTACATGTAATGTTATGGCATGTGAGGTGGTTTTACGTGGTACGATAATGTACTTTGATGCACTATTTCATTTTAATTACATTAGTTCAACTTATTTTAATGTGCACTCTCGAGTTAATATTTGCATGATGTATCTTTTTTCTATTTCTCTTATCATTTGTGATACCACTGGAACTCACTCAGTGACATTGTCTGGAACAGAGCATGAGGAAATCAAATCACTTTTGAAATGCTTTTTAATGTTTGAAAAAATGTATTCTAACATGAAAGTATCTGTGACTCACTTTCTGTTTTGCAGACTAAAATAATTTTATTACTTTATCATTCTGTCTCTCAAAGAGAGGAAATAATTTATATCTTTCCCGTCTGGTGGCCTGGAAAACACAATTAGATACGTTTGATGGAGTCAGGTCTGAGGAATGAGCTGGAGGCTATGGCTGGAGCTGAAACTGCCAGGAACATGTGGAAGCTGATTTCCAACCCAGGCTTCTCTGTTCCCATGACAATCTAGCTTGGCTCTTTTTTTTTTTTTTAAGTAGTTCCAACAATTATTATTATTATATTTTTGTTCTCTGATTTGATCTAGGCATATATTGATAGAGATATAAAGAAATATATATTGGCACTATTGAGCTCACCATCTGGTTGGAGAGATGAGTTGGCTAGTCCTTTGAATAGTAGAAGAGTAGGAATAGTCAAATTAATTAACTTTAATTATTAATACATTTCATGCCAATCTCTGAGCTCTATCCCTAGATGAGGTGAACCTCATAGACTCAGTTGCTCAATACAAGAGTGTACACTGGGGCTGCTGTATATCTCTACCATCCTGTTGAAATACCACCAATGGTTTCATGTTCCCACAAATGACTGTTTGATGTAAACACGTATTTCCCGGTAAGGAGTTGTTTCGTGTTAAGTAAAACAGGGGTACAAGAACCATTTTAAAGGCTTCCACTTTAGTCTCGCAACTGTTAGTCTATTCCCATTCCTGTGACTATCCTGGGCTCTTGTGAAGTGAGGGATTCATTTATTCGGTTTTGATTAAATAAATGAAAGAACAAGAATGGATGACTGCTCTTTAATTGCTTCATTTCCTCCCACATCTTGCTTTTTCACAGTCATCTTCCATGATAGGCTCTTGTAGAAGAATGTAGGGTTGGAAACGGGTCTTGACATGAAAGGCAGTGAGAGGCAGAGAGAGCAAGAAGGTGGGAAAACAGAATCACGAGTGCTGTGACAGATGCCCACAGCTATGACTTTAATGTTATGTTAGCACAGTGGTTAATGGAGAACCTAATTAAGAACAGAGTTTAACCAATTTTATGGAAACTACAGCTTAATCATTGAATGGATGGATGGACTTCTATTATTAATAGTAATAGCCTCAACTAAGAATATTAGGATAATATTATATAGGTAATTGTATGAACTTTTGTTCAAATCTAAATTATATAAAAATACCAAAATATACCCCTTACAGGGAGCATGGGTGTAGATGTTATAAGTGGTAGCAAAGCAATATCCTCAGGATCTCTGCCAATAAATCCCTTCTCCTCAAAACCAAGAGTTGAGTTGTAGCTCTAGTCCCCTTTGTCCAACAAAGAATTTTGTTTTACTTTCACTTGAAGCTACTAGTATCTACAGGATGGTTTGAAGAACAATATCTTCCAATAAACAAATTACCCATTGAAGACACAGTCTATATGTCAGAGGCTAGCTGAGTTCATTTCCACCACAGTGGGCCACCCTGCGCAGTTTACGTTCAATTTCAATTTTTTTTTTAAAGAGGGGCTTATTTGGACTTAAAATTTTGGATCCCTTTTTGAAAAGGGTTGGCATATCTGAGGTAACTTGATCGTACATTTTTGGGACACCCCCTCTCCCCTTCACACCTACAGCAAGAAGGTGAGGTGGAGGCAAACCCTCAGAGCTGGCTCTGCTTTCTTAAGGAGAACACTACCCTTGTAAAATGAGTTTGTAGGAAACAGTAAAATTATATGAAGGGCAGTAAAGCAGCTCATTAGTGTGGAGTCAGACTTACCACTTTATGAGGTCTATGTAATTAGTTATTAAAGGGTAACACATTTGTAGAAATTATAAAAGCATTCTGTTAAGGTCAAGGTGGTTGAGATTCAAGTTTAAACAGGTTTAGTCTTTGCCTTGATTCTAGAAATCTCTATTCCATGATGAGGAATGAGGTTAAGTACTGTTTGCTGTTCAGTATCTAGACCAGATTATAAAAACCCCCTAGTCTTCTTTCAAACAGTTTCCTAATTAGACTTTACTTTCTGGGGTGTCTTCAGTTACACCCTTTTAACTGGTATACTATGATTCTGACGTGTCCTAGATTGAACAGAAGCCTGAACCAGGAGTCAGGGGACCTGGCCCCAGGCCTCGGCAGCTGTTTACCAGCTCTGTGACCTGGAATCAGTCACTTAACTTTTATGAGCACCTCTCTTCCCATCTGTAAAAAAAGGAATATATTGCTACTCCCTTCCTCAGGGAGTTGTGAGGATGTCATAAAATATGAGAGCCCCTGGCACAGGGAATCCTGGCCCACATTAAGGGCACAGTGCTTCCAGGCTGAGTATCTATGATTTTTTTTTAATCCTAAGAAACCCATTCAGATAGTGTCTCAAAGTAAGAAATGTTTCCAGTCCATTTATGACTTGTATGTGTAAATCAGCAGTTTGGAAGAACATGGACTTTGTGTCTGAGACATTTTTATGCTATGGAAGGAGCACTGAACCACACTCAGGACATGATCAGGGTTTTATGCTGACTCTGCTCCATATCAGCAGTGTGATATTGAGCAAATCAGATAACTCTACTTTTGGGCACTAATTCCCTGTTTGGTAAATAACCATATAACCTTCAGTGTGCTGTGGTTGTACATGGTTGTACTCTGAGCGAGACTGCTTGAGTTTGAATCCTAGCTCTACTTTGTGCTTTGTAACCTAGAACAAAGACATAGGTAAGTGTACCTTGGTATCCTTCTTTGTAGAGTGAGCATAATAATCATACCTACATCATAGAGTTGTTGTGAGGAAGACATGTATTGATAAGAGTAAAATACTTAGCAGAGTGTCTGGCACATAGGACACTCAAAACGTTTTAGTTGGTGTGATTTCCTTTTCCTCAAATTAGATTATCTAGGACAAAATCTTCTGTATGCTTTAAGGTACTATGGATCATATCCAAGCCGGCTCTCACTTTGCTAAGTCCCTCTTTTTGGAGATTTAGAAAAATCTTGTGTTCTATTTTGTTTTGTTTTCTTATTATCTGTGTGACAAGGCAAAATACTTTAAAACACTTTATCAATACTCTATAGGGAGGTGATAAACTACCAAGAAAAAGAAAGAAAGAAAGAAAAAGAAGGGGAAAGGAGGAGGAGGAGAAAGAGCAGAAGCAGGAGGAGCTGCAAGAGGAAGACAGTGATGAGAAATCCATTCCCTGATAAGCAACTGTGGTCCTGTGGATTTTTTGGCAGGAATGTTGCACTTGTGTCTTCAGGGTCCACATAGCTTGAGTTCAGCAGCCTTCTACCCAACTGGTACCACAGGTGGGTGGTTTCTCCTGTCCCAGGTTCATTTTCCAGGTTGTGAAATGCACACTTTAACCTTTTGTAGTGGAAGAGCAAGTGCTTTCCCTCCCTGTGCTAGCTCCAGCCTGCCTCAGCCCCAGCTAGGCTAAGGAGAGGTAATGCACGGAGAAGACCTCCCAGGGACCAAGGCCCGAGGATCGGAATGTGTCCTCAGCAGTGTCTTCTTCCTGAGAAATTACGGTGTTGGATGAAACATCAGGTCATGATCCTGGAGAGAAAATTTCAGACATGGAGTCCAAGGGACCAGTGGAAGCTGTGGCCAGTCCTCCCTGTCTGTCCTTCAGCAGTGGGCCAGAGCTGCTGCCCGTACTTTTTGTTGGGATTTATTTTATGGACATCCTAGCTTTGAGTACGTAGCCTTTTGCTTGAAGATTGGAGGACAGAACACTAGGCTGGAAGTTGACAAGACCTGTGCTGGCCCTGATTTTGCCGCTAATCACCTGCATGACATAGGGCAAGGCATTTAATATCTCTGAGCCTCAGTTTCTTCATATAAATGATGAAGCAGTCAGGCCTATCATAATGCTTATAATGTTGTTATGTGTCTATTAAATCACAACTTTGTTACTTTGGAATCTTAGATCTGAGAAAGTAACAGAATTAGAGTTCATCTAACACAGCCCTCACAGATGCAGGGAGCCCTCCACTCATTGGCTTCTGGATGAGGGAGCCTCTGGTTTCTGACTGGACACCATCATGGCTGGGAGGCACGTGATCTCGGGAGGCAGCTAATTCTGCATGTGGAGAGCAGTGATTATTATAAAGGCAGACCTGGCACATGGATGATTTTTAAAGAAACAAAAATGCTTCTGGAGGTTTAACCCCAGCATAGCTGTCAGGAACCAATAACCCAGATTGGTATAATGGAGATTATACCTGGTGTGTGAGCACATGCATGCTGAGCTCAGGCATGCCTGTGTCTGAACTGTGCTTTCTCTTCAGCACAGGTGGCCAATCTTCCTGTTGATCCTGATGCAACGATCTCCCACACACACATTACATGTTTTCCTGGTAACACAGGAGCAGCATCTATGGTTGCCGTGTTAATCACATACCTCATGTGCCCTGTAGAAATGGTTGGTTCCTATTTATACCCGTTCTTTGTGTATTAGTACTTAGGGGTCTCCATCTCTGATAAATATGAGTTTTCAGTGGTTAATTATGGTAAAAAGCAGCATAACCTGCTTCTCCTTTCTCTTTTAGTGTATTTTCAAAAACCAGAAAATTCTGGTGTTTGAATCTCCAACTTTGCTTCCAATGCAGATTACAAAAATGAAAGTGTATTCCCTTATGAAGAAAGGGGTTAGGAGAAAGGTATGCAGGAGCAGGATTGTGGCGGGCAAAGGAGGCATCCTAAATTCTCCACGCCATTCTCATTTCTAAAATAAGAGGTTCAAATCCTTTAAAAGCAATAGGTCGTATGAGCATGAGAGTATCTTTTATTTGTTGAGCCATAATCCAGGAAAGGTCTTTCTCCCCCAGCCATTATAGGATGCTCAAATTTTGCAAGTGGGAGTGATAAGTGATCAGGTGCAGCAGAGTAGGCACCTGTGGGCAGCTCTGCTGAAGCCCGTGTAGCAAAAATAGCCACATGTGATTTTGTACAAAATGCCAGATGGACATCTGAGGCTTCCTGACACATAAGAGAATGTCATCGTCCTGTGTTGCATGAAGCATTTAGGAATTGAGAAGCAGAGTCCTACACCTTGTGCCAGTTCTCCCACAGAAGAGAAGAGAGGTGGTACTGGGACTCTCTGATCAGCTACAATGACCACACAGGAGAAGTCAAAATCTGCCAAAAGTCAGGGGACATCAGCCAAGGCTTGACTTGGTATAATAAAGATTATGGTGGTATATGTGCAAATGTCCAGCATACCAGATGAGGGGGCCCAAGCACCTGGAGCAGGGCTTATAGGATCACACAGGTGCTTGAGGTTAGATCAAAGCCATGCTTAGGACTGGGAGAGACATGCATAGCACAGGGCATACAAGCTGAGTCCCAAAGCAGACAGGCAGGAGCCATACAGACACTAATGCCAAATGACAGAGCAATGCAGGTGGTCAAAACTCCAAGCAAAAATCAAATATATGGCAAGAACTAAAGGAGCAGAGCCAAGTAAAATAGTCACTGCTGGATAAAATGAAATTAAAAACAGACAGACAAACAACTTTGTCTACATGAGGAAGCTACTTGCTTCATCCCAAAAGTATTGTGTCCCTTTCAAGGTAGGGATTTGTCCTCAATTAGGAACTGATTGGGCCTTTCGAGTGGTAATAAACAAAAATTCCTATGGGGAGTGAGGCGTAATGGGGTCTCTTCCACTGGCTCTCTCTTACCTTGGCATGGTTCTCCTAGCTGGAAACTCTCCCAGTTTACCCAGCTCACTGATGGTGGCATGGCAAGGTCAGATGTCTGCCAGGGATCTTAGCTCCTTGATGCTTATGACTGCAGTGCCAGGATGTTGTTCAAGGTATGTCACTTGCTGTGACCTTTCAAAAATAAAGATGTGACAATGAATAC
This sequence comes from Daubentonia madagascariensis, assembly GCA_023783475.1. Taxonomy (NCBI): domain Eukaryota; kingdom Metazoa; phylum Chordata; class Mammalia; order Primates; family Daubentoniidae; genus Daubentonia; species Daubentonia madagascariensis. The sequence goes on along the minus strand of JAKFHU010002573.1, from coordinate 16,079,362 downwards.
TGTGTCTACCTCTGCCCATCTTCAGTGTCATAGGCTTGATAATTAGCATCTATCTTGTGCTCCAGAAGGAACTGCAAAACAGGCTCCCAGGCTATTGTGCCTCCGAGAGATAAAACTTATCTCCAAACATTACTGACACCTCCCATTTTTAAAATATGCTCTGGGGAAAGGAAGAAACACAGCAGACAGACTCCAGACATCTATCAATCCTCCGCCTCTTCTTTTACACCTACATTTTTGCTGTTGTTTCTGTTTTCATACTCTAAGAACTCCCAAACCTCCATAATATTTTTTTTTTACAATCACTTTTATTCTTTTATTATTTTAATTGTTGAGAATAATCCAAATGTAATGTTGCTGCTCCAGAGGCACGTGCCTTATGAAGGTGAAAGCTCTGGCAGGGGCGCTCCCTCCGCCAGAAGCCATGGTTCTCTCACAGATGATGGCAAAGCAGTCAGCCCTCCCACGTGATCAAATTCCGGCTGCGACTGTAGTATTCCAAACATCTTTATGGTCATAAGAATATAATTATGATTGGTAAATAAAAATATCCAAGCCGTGTGCCCTCCCAGTGGTCTCTGTCCCACAGAACCATCCCTTTGTGTGTCAGGAGAGCTGTTTCCAGGCCAAGCCTGGAGGCACTTTCAGCTAATACTGGGTGTCCACTTGAAGAAGCGTCAATGGCAGGGAGTTTTCTGGAAGAAGGTATTCTTGTGCAGAGGCCTTGAGAATCCCTGCATTTCCCTTGGATTTACTGTAGTGACTTTGTCTTTTCATTATAAAATATAATTTTTGGTGACTATTTTTATTTACATAGTTTTGTAGCGATAGTTACATAAATTTATTTACGTGTTAAAATTTGTAGACCTATCCACTCAAAATATAAATGTTAACATATAATAATTTTAAAGTAAAATTTGAAAGAAAAATATGTATGGTATAAAATAAATGATTTACTAATACAGTGTGAAAACCTTTAACATAACTGTGATATAGGTTATATATATATATATTCTTTGATTTTTCCTGTTCATGGATAAACATTGCATGTGAGTATATGCGTTTGAAATTATCTATACATCTATTTAATTATACAAAATGGATCATAATATACATATTTATACAACTTGATTGTTTCATTTGATATTAATACTATTTCTTGGCCATATTTTCATATCCATACATGTAGGTATACCTCCTTCCACTGAATGACCATATACAATTTCATGAGATAAACTTATTTAACTATCTTCATTAAAACTTAAATTCTATCTTTAATTTGAATTATTTTAAAATATGAATAAATCAAAACTTATTTTTGGTCGGTCACCAAAGTAGGGTTGTCCATGTCTGCTGCTTGCTTCAGCTGGAGGCCCAGGAAGTGAAATGAACTAACCTACTAAAAGTCTAAATATCAGGAAACATGGAATAAACTAATTTTTAAAAAGCATGTTAGTTATACTTGGAAATACTATTCTCAATATGTTTTTTTCTTTAACACCTACCATTTAGGTATTTATAAATTTAAAGCAAGTTTGTTAATCTGAAAAAAGTACTATGAGTACTCTAAAGAGTGTTCAAAAAGTTGAGAAACACGAGGAAAATGGTAATAGTTATGCAGTGCAGATTGGGTGTATTTATCATCCAGAATCACGATGGCATAATGGCAACAAAGTTAATTATCCTAATAGTATGAGTTTAATCTGATGTAGGTGCTTAAAAATAACTTAGTTAACATTATTTTTCTTTCTTTTTTTTTTTTTTCCTCCTTCCAAGAATCCAATTCCAACTTACTGTGTGGGTAGAAGGAAAGTTTAGAGTTCTCACTTATATGTGTAACCAGGACAGGGAAGAACAGAAATGATTCTTCAACCTTGAGGCACATATTTGATTCACTAGAGATCAATTGTTGGATGCCTTTGGTTCAGAACTGCTTGTATATCCAATATGTTTTATAAAAGTGGTCGTAAATAAATGTGGCCCCTTGTATGATTGGACACATGCAATGACCTCATTCATCTTTTACCCTCCCTTCATTCCAACAAATCTGGGGACCATCTCTTTGGGACTTAGCAGTTATCTCCTCTGTGATACTCTGAAGGTTTCCCTCTTTTAGGAAACGGAAACTATGGATTGCCGCCGATCTGTAGTTTAAACAGACAGTAACTCAGGTGTGACGGCAACTCCACTGTTTGTTCACCAGGCTACTCAGCCTGTCACTTCCCAAGGCAGCCTCAGAGCAAAGTTTGATTTAATTGGTCAAACCCAAGAAACAAAAACTTCCAGGTGTCTGGTGCCTGAAGCTTTTTGCTTGGGTCTGTCTGGGGTTGGCATTTAAATTGAAGAGAAATAAACAAGGCAAGATGGCGCCATAAAGATTGCAAATACCAGAATAAAAATGTAATTTTGCAAGAGTACAGAGGGAAGATTGGGTTATAAAAATGTGGGTCAAAATAAATGGTCTTTCTCACTTTTATATAAATGACACAAATTTTTGGATAGAAAAGGTAGGCACTAGACTAAAATTAGAGAGTAACTCCCCAGGGGGGTAGATCTTACTTATTTGATTTGCTCTCTTTACCTTGTTGTGAAATTTTATGTCCAATGAAATGAGTTTTCACAAAGGGGTTCAGATATGGGGATACATTCCTTTCTCAGTCATTGCTTCTCCAGCTAGACAGGCGTGGTCATTGCCCGGTTTTTAAATGTTGCTAATTTATCAACATTTGGAAAAAACTGGTTTGTATAATAATATAATCACTGACCTGAATTTGGCCCACAGGCTCCAGGTTATGGCCCCTTACATCGCAACTTTCCTGAGGAGGTACATAATTACCTCCCCATGCCCCAAGGTCTGTCAGGTATGATGCTGAGTGCAAGTTTTCCAAATGAGTTGATTATTATGAAAAAGCCACCACAGTAACAACTGAAAAAGTCAGTAGTGACCACTAAGATTTCATCATTCCCATCATAGTACCTTTGAAAGGACATCATGGTGACCGTAATACATCTTGTCTCAAGGTAGAAGAATTTCTTCAAGCCAAAATGTCCTGTGTCGTGACTGCAGTGGTTGATCTCTAAAACACAGTATGTTTTGGAGTTGGAAGGGATCATATATGTCATCTACTAACCTCCTCATGTGTGATAGAAATAGTCAGGATAAAGATGTAGCCCAAGCATAGATTACTGGTCTCTGGTTCTGCATGCAGGACATTTGCCAACAAGGTGTGATGCTTACCCAGCCCTAAAATTCTCCAAACTGCCTTGCAAGCAGGTATCTCTCTATTACGTCCTTTGGATGGCGCTCCTCCTACTGTATCCGTCCAATTCCTGGTGGTCTATTCAATTACCTGTGTTAATGTTTTTCTGATTGCTCAGTTGGAACCTCTCCCTCTAAATTTCTCCTTAGCGTTTACTTTCCTTTGAGCTCTAAACCACTTCTATTCCTTTGATCTGTAACTACCAGTCTCCCATTCAATGTAGCTTCTTCACTAAGAACAAGAATCTTCTGTTGGCATATAGGAGATATTTAATAAACAATAATTTGTTTATAAAAATTGGTGAATAAAATGTCCAACGTATTTATAAAATAGTGGTTAAAGTGTACAGAAAAGCCAATAATGACTAGCTGTGTGATCCTGAATAGGTAGCCTAACTTCTCTGAACTTCAATTTCATGGTAATAGAGTTAGCATTGTAACTACGTTAGAGGGTGTTATATAAGATTAAATGAAGTGTAAGTACAGGCTGACCTCTTAAGAAGACCAGTGACCTGTTGAGAGGACGTTCGTTTACGCAGCTTCTACAAGGGCAAAAGCCTTCAGATCGGGATCCTTCAGAGTTGAGTAAAGTTTGATAAGAGAAAATAGCCTCAGAGCCTCTAAATGCCTGACTAACTGTATTAATGCGACAACATATTAATTCTGGCCAGCCAGGAAGAATTTTTAATACTGCAATTATAGTCATTCACTGTGTTTTTGCATTTTATGCTCCTTCAGGGTTTGCAAACTCCCCAGAGGAAAGCTTACATTTTGCTGATTCTCAGTCCCATAACATCCTGAAAAGAGCTGAGTAAAATTGGTTTAATCTTATGCATTGGTTCTTTTACTATAAATTTATAAGAAATGCGAGCATAATGGTGTGGTTGTTTCACAGTTACAAACTGATCTAGAAGAAGAACAGCATCCCCAAGCTTAAATATCCTACCTGGCTACAAATGACCTTTAACTATTTTTAAAAATTTAAAAATCTCATCTGCCAAGGGCCAAGGTCTTCTAAATGAGAGAGTAGAAAAACTTTTTCCGTAAAGGGCTTCAAAGTAAGTATTTTAAGTTTTGAGGACCTCCCAAAGTGAGGATGTCCATGATTAGAACTTGGAATGATGAACCTAAAAGGCCAGTCATGTTGTGTCATCCTTACCTACCTTATGCTTTGTCTCTTCCCTAAGTCCTACTCCCATGCTCGTGCACATCTCTGTCTCTGCCTCTTCTCCTCCTCAAGCTTCTCTGACCTGAGTCTGGGAATGAAGGAAACATTTGTGGCATTCCACAAGCTGTAACTTTTCCTAGTCCTATGCAGACCCCTTCATCCAGGAGGTCACAATGCTCTATGTGCAGCTGGTGCAGAATAGAGTTGCAGCATGGCCCTGATCTAACCATGCAAAAAGTAGGGAAAGTAAAGACAATCCTTTTAAGAGAGTCTGGTGGATATATGGAAGTTGTTGATGGTGGCTAGAGTTGAACATTTAGGGTGGGAGGGGGAGATGAGGCTGGAGACTTTTTGTTGAAATAACTGATCAATAATAATAACAGTAGGGATGTTACTGTAGGGAGAGAGGAGGAAGGGGTGAGCATGTTCAAAAGCCATGTAGAATTACGGTGAAGAGTAACAAATCATAGCAAACCTGAGTACTTTTTGACTACTGGCTTACTAGTCACTCCGTCTCTGACACATACGCAAGTACCCAGCCCCCCATCTAAGGCACTATTCTGCTACCTCCAGCACTACCTAGCACAACACTACTGCAATACTAGTAATGCTATTGGTGATGGTGGTACTGATAATGATGCCGGTTGTCATTTCCTGAGTGCCAGCTATGTCTTGGGCTCTACTTTTAGTACTTTACGTACTTCATCTCTCCTAAGCCTTCTAGCAGCCAACAGTGGCAAGTTCTAGTAACATCCACCAACCCACTGAGGCACGTTTGCCAATAATTCCCATCACTTTTCTGCCCCATATTCAGAGAAAATTGGGTAGAAAAGTGAGGGTAAAAGGAAGGGCAATATTTAGTAGAATGGAGCAGCAATGGCCATTCCACCATTACCCAGAGACAGTGCCCAGGGTAGGGATGTTACCGTAGGGAGGGACGAGGAAGGGGTGAGCACGTTCAAAAGCCACGTAGAATTACGGTGAAGAGTAGGAAAATAGCAAACCTGAGTACTTTTTGACTACTGGCTCGCTAGCTCTCGCTCTCTCTCACTCCGTCTCCAACACAAACGCAAGCACCCAGCTACCCATCTCAGGTGCTATTCTACTAACTCCAGCACTAATTAGCAAAACACTACTGCAATACTAGTAATGAAATTGGTTAAGGTGTAACTGATGGGGATGCTGGTTGGCACTTCCCGAGTGGCCAGCTACGTCTTGCTCACCACTTTTAGTACTTTGCATACTTCATCTCTCCTAAGCCTTCCGGCAGCCTGGAGTGGCAAGTTCTAGTCACATCCACCAACCGATTGAGGCAAGGTTTCCCAATTGTTCCCCTCACTTTTCTGCCCCATTTTCAGAGAAAGTGCGGGTAAAAGAAAGGGCAATATTTAGTAGAACGGAGCAGCAGTGGCCATTCCACCATGACCCAGAGACAGTGCACAGGGTAGGGATGTTACTGTAGGGTGGGATGAAGAAGGGGTGAGCACGTCCAAAAGCCATGTAGAATTATGGTGAAGAATAAGAAATCATAGAAAACCTCAGTACTTTTTACTACTGGCTCGCTAGTCAGTCCGTCTCTGACACATATGCAAGCGCCCAGCCACCCATCTCAGGCGCTATTCTGCTACCTCCAGCACTGCTTCGCACAACACAACCGCAATACTAGTGATGAAATTGGTTAAGGTGTAACTGATGAGGATGCTGGTTGGCACTTCCCTAGTGCCAGGTTCGTCTTGCTCACCACTTTTAGTACTTTACATGCTTCGTCTCTCCTAAGCCTTCCGGCAGCCAGGAGTGGCAACGTCTAGTCACATCCACCAACCGATTGAGGCAAGGTTTGCCTATTGTTCCCCTCACTTTTCTGCCCCATTTTCAGAGAAAGTGCGGGTAAAAGGAAGGGCAATATTTAGTAGAATGGAGCAGCAATGGCCATTCCACCATTACCCAGAGACAGTGCACAGGGTAGGGATGTTACTGTAGTGTGGGACGAAGCAGCGGTGAGCACGTTCGGAAGCCATGTAGAATTACGGTGAAGAGCAAGAAATCATACAAAACCTGAGTACTTTTTGAATACTGGCTCGTTAGGTCTCGCTTTCTCTCACTCCGTCTCTGACACATACGCAAGCGCCCGGCCACCCATCTCAGGCGCTATTCTGCTACCTCCGGCACTATTGAGCAAAACACTACTACAATACTAGTAATGAAATTGGTTATGGTGTAACTGATAATGATGCTGGCTGGCACTTCCCGAGTGCCAGCTACGTCTTGTTCACCACTTTTAGTACTTTGCATACTTCATCTCTCCTAAGACTTCTGGCAGCCTGGAGTGGCAAGTTCTTGTCATATCCACCAACCGATTGTGGCAAGGTTTGCCTATTATTCCCCTCACTTGTCTGCCCCATTTTCAGAGAAAATGGGGCAGAAAAGTGTGGGTAAAAGAAAGGGCAATATGTAGCAGAACGGAGCAGCAATGGCCATTCCACCATGACCCAGAGACAGTGCACAGGGTAGGGATGTTACTGTAGGGTGGGACGAGGAAGGGGTGAGCACGTTCAAAAGCCATGTAGAATTATGGTGAAGAATAAGAAATTATAGCAAACTTGAGTACTTTTTGACTACTGGCTCGCTAGTCACTCCGTCTCTGACACATACGCAAGCACCCGGCCACCCATCTCAGGCGCTATTCTGCTACCTCCAGTACTACTTAGCACAACACTACTGCAATACTAGTGATGAAATTGGTGACGGTGGTGCTGATAATGATGCTGGTTGGCACTTCCCCAGTGCCAGCTATGTCTTGGGCATTATTTTTAGTAGTTTACATACTTCATCTCTCCTAAGTCCTCTAGCAGCCAGGAGTGGCAAGTTCTAGTCACATCCACCAATCGATTGAGGCAAGTTTTGCCTATTATTCCCCTTACTTTTCTGTCCCAAAAATGGGGCAGAAAAGTGCGGGTAAAAGAAAGGGCAATATTTAGTAGAATGGAGCAACAATGGCCATTCCACCATTACCCAGAGACGGTGCACAGGGTAGGGATGTTACTGTAGGGAGGGACGAGGAGAGGGTGAGCATGTTCAAAAGCCATGTAGAATTACAGTGAAGAATAAGAAATCATAGCAATCCTGAGTACTTTTGACTACTGGCTCGCTAGCACTCTCTCTCTCTCACTCTGTCTCTGACACATACACAAACACCCACCCGCCCATCTCAGGCACTATTCTGCTACCTCCAGCACTACCTAGCACAACACTACTGTAATACTAGTAATGATATTGGTGACAGTGGTACTGATAATGATGCTGGTTGGCATTTCCCGAGTGCCAGGTACGACTTGGGCACTACTTTTAGTACTTTACATACTTCGTCTCTTCTAAGCCTTCTAGCAGCCAACAGTGGCAAGTTCTGCTAACATCCACCAACCCATTGAGGCAAGTTTTGCCAATTATGCCACTCACTTTTGTGCCCATTTTTGGAGAAAATGGGACAGAAAAGTGAGGGTAAAAGTAAGGGCAATTTTAATAAAATGGAGCAGCAACGTCCATTCCACCGTTACCCACAGACAGTGCACAGGGTAGGAATGTTACTGTAGGGACAGATGAGGAAGAGGTGAGCATGTTCAAAAGCCATTTTCAGAGAAAATGAGGCAGAAAAGCGAGGGTAAATGAAAGGGCAATATTTAGTAGAATAGAGCAGCAATGGCCATTCCACCATTACCCACAGACAGTGCACAGGGTAGGGATGTTACTGTACAGACAGATGAGGAAGGGGTGAGCATGTTCTAAAGCCATGTAGAATTATGTTGAAGAGTAAAAATCATAGCAAACCTGAGTACTTTTTGACTACTGGCTCGCTAGCTCTCACTCTCTCTCACTTTGTCTCTGACATATACGCAAGAACCCAGCCACCCATCTCATGCGCTATTCTGCTACCGCCAGCACTACTTAGCACAACACTACTGCAATATTAGTAAAGAAATTGGTGACGGTGGTAATGATAATGATGCTGGTTGGCATTTCCTGAGTGGCAGCTACGTCTTGGGCACTACTTTATTAGTTTACATACTTCATCTCATCTAAGCCTTACAGAGGCGAATAGTGGCAAGTTCTACTCACATCCACCAACCCATTGAGGCAAGTTTTGCCAAATGTTGGCAAAGTTTTGCCAGAGACAGTGCACAGGGTAGGGATGTTAGTCTAGGGAGGGACGAGGAAGGGGTGAGCATGTTCAAAAGGCATGTAGAATTACAGTGAAGAGTAGGAAATCATAGCAAACCTGAGTACTTTTTGACTACTGGCTCGCTAGCTCTCGCTCTCTCTCACTCTGTCTCTGACACATACGCAATCACCCAGCCACCCATCTCATGCACTATTCTGCTACATCCAGCACTACTTAGCACAACACTACTGTAATACTAGTAATGATATTGTGACCTTTGGTAAATACTTAATGTCTTTTACCTCAGTTTCTTTATCTGTAAAGCGGGGTAATAATAGTGTATACCTATGAGATAACACATGTAATGTCCTCAGAAAAATATGTGACGTTAAGCTAGTGCCATGTGCCGTGTGTACTAGCTTCATGTGTAATGGTGAAGGACACATGTCTCTGGCTAAGAAAGAGATTTTCAGAGAAAGGAGGAGTCCAGGGAGATCCTTAGAACACTTTCAAGATCAGTCTGTAAGGTTTCTACAGCTGGAAGTATCACCTGTTAAGGATTAAGAAGACATTACTAGGGAGTCAAGGAGTGTAACTTTCCAACTAACCCCTACATTGTTGGGTACAGCCTGTTTCTGCTGATGCCATTATGTATCCTGACAGCAGATAACAATGATTTTCTTTGGGGCGATCCAGGACAGAATACCTTTAAGAAATCAAGTTGCCTTGAAAACTGTCAATTCCTGAAAATGAAATAAATTAGAGCTGGGGAAGACCTTCACTTGCTTTCCCATTATCTGAGCTCAGGCAGGTGATTTATACTCAGTTGCCTGAGTTGCAGAGACTCATGGGGTCACTCTGCCCAGGCCAGGACCTAGTTATGACAGAGGTAAATTAGGGGAATTTGACTCTGCCAGCTCAGAAGGGAGCTTTCTGTTGAGTGTGGGGAAAATAGAAAGTTGCACCTTGTACGGTCCCTCCTCTTCCAGAACATGTGCTTTGGTGGAGACCCATCCAACCATAGCCCCACCAGGCAGTTAATGACGTAAGTGGTACCATCAGTTGGATTCTGCTAAAACCTCTCTAGATTCTCCCTGGTTGGGTCCCAGCACTCTGTTGTATGGGCACATCCTTCAATGCTTGGCTCAGGCTGCTCCAAACTGTCCTATAAGTTCATTTTTTTAAGAGAAGAGCCTGCCTCTAGTGGCTGCATGCATCTCCTCATCAGGTTAACAGATGAACACACACAGCTTCACTCACAGTCTTGTCACCTTAGTGGGAAATACTCATGCGTCCTTTTGTCACCACCAATTCTTCTGGGACTCTGCCTTCCTAGTACTTAGTGCGTTTCCCTGACTTTTCCAAATTATGTCTTATAAACCTATAAGCCTGACATAGATTCTTCTCTGCATAGAGGAGGAGAGTGCTAAGTGTTACCTTCCTTTTCAAACAGGCTACTAATATTCTACCAGAGTGTTTTTTATTTCTTTTAACAAAAGCTCCATGCTGTTCTATCAAAAGCATGATATGCACTCTGACCCACGCATTGTCCTGCGTGGATATTTGCCCTCTCCACATACCATTTTGAACTCTACAGCCTCAGGTAGTCTGATTGATTAGCATGGTGGAAGCTCAACTCAGATTAAGTTTGAAGTCCTGAGTTCAGTCCCCAAGTGGGTCAACAATTTGCTTTGTTCCATGGTCACAACCACTGCCTTTAAGCCCATCCCACCCCATGGGTGTCTGGGCTTCTTTTTCTACTCCTCAGTTCCGGAAACTGAGCTTTTTAGCTTCTATCTGCAGGAACAGCCACACATCAGGCTTCAGGACTAAGCCTTTCTTTGGTCAAGGGGATTTAGAGGGCACTAGATGATTACTGAATTGATACTGAGTACTCTTTCCACGACCCCTGTTTCCCCATTGTGCCCCACTTCTAGGAAAATCTTTGACTTAATTTTTAAGCCTGAGAACTGAGTTTCCATCTTATCTCCAGCTTCTAATTTCTGCATGGTCTCCCAGTGAAGTGAACTTGACTTTGGAATCACAGCAACCTTCTCCAAATCTTGGCCCTACCATTTATTAGTTTTGTCATTTTGGGCAGGGAAATGGCCAATTTTATGTGTCAACTTGACTGGGCTAAGGGATGCCCAGACAGCTGGTAAGACATTATTTCCGAGTGTGTCTGAGAGAGAGTATCTGGAAGAGATTAGCATTTTGATCAGTAGACTGAGTAAAGAAGATACCCCTTACCAATGTGGATGCACATTCATTCAATCTGTTGAGGACCTGACTAGAACTAAAAGGCAGAGAAAGAGTGAATTTCCTCTCTGCTTCTGTTGGGACACTGATATTCTCTTGCCCTCAGATATTGGTGTTCCTAATTCTTGGGCCTTCATACTCTGACTGTGACTTACATGATTGGCTACCCCGGTTCTTAGGATATAGAGAATGGACTGGAATTACACTAGGGGTGTTTTTCAGCATCCAGCTTCCAGATCATGAGACTTCTCTGCCTTCATAATTGTGACACAATCCATCATAACAAATCTCCATCTATCTATCTATCCTATTCATTATGTTTCTCTGGAGAACCCTGACTAATACAGGTAGGTTCTCTGGCTTCTTCGAACCTCAGTTGCTTTATTTCTTAAAGAGAGTTTGAGTGGTTTAAAGCATAGCCTTGTAGGAGTATTATGAAAAGTAAATTCTATAAATTATGAAAAGTGCCGTGTATAAAATAGATATTCATTGAATGCCAGTTTTCTCTCTCTTACATTTCCTCTACCTGAAGTTCTACCCCTGGGGCCAGCAACAGTTGGCCATATTTTGATGCCAATTGTCTGCCTGAAATTCCTCATTGTTTTCACCTTCTGCTGACACAAGTCCATGCTCATTCCACCTGGTGAAATCATCTGTTTTTGCTGGATTCCATGGAGGTGACTCTTTACCTGGACATCAAGTCTCATCCCTCTTTCCAATACCACTGCTCTGTTATCGTGTTTTTGTGTCTCTCCCTGTTCTAATGGGTATGTTCAGTTTCATATCTTGGATCCTACCAATCTATTTTCCGGCATGGTTCATTTTTCTCTTGATGCAGGAGCCAGAGAGATGCTGTATATTACCCTTTAGCACTAATAACTGTGGATCCAGATGAGGGAGAGTGTGGATACACCAGCACTTCCATTACTATTTCTAGAAACCTGTTTCAAACAGCAGCTGATAAGGAAAGTGGGTCACCTGCCTTGTCTCCATGTTCCAAAGCCAGGAAGAGAGTCGTTACCAGAAACCGATTCAGCCAGAACCTTGATCTTGGATTTCTAGCTCCAAAACTGTGACAGAATAAATATCTGCTGCTTAAGCCACCCGGTCTATCATATTTTGTTATAGCAGCCTGATCATCTAATGCATCTGTGTATACCTTGGACAATATTTCAGTTGTACAAGGGGAACATTTAAGGAAGCACAGTTGTATCTTTTCACAAGCTATTCATACCAAAAAACAAAAAATCCTTAAGTTGACTTTTTTTAAAATATGGAATGATGGCTTTCCTCAAAGGGGGCTTTGTTGTATATATCGCTGAGCTCTCCTGGGAAAGATATTTCTGAATACGTGAGGCCCTCTCTTTGAATAGATCTTGATGGAAGATCCCATTATAGATCCCGTTTCTTCATCAAGCAATCATCCCTTAAAAACTAGGCACCCTAGGAAACATTTTAATGTTTTCTTCCCTTGAGGGTTCTGTTTACCTGCTGCTGCTTTAGGGCAGGAGAAGAATATACAGACAGACGCAAAACCTACCAGAAAAAATATTTTTGTAACAACAGACACTGTTTGCTTCCAGCCTAGACTAATTTTCTCTATATGCACTTCTGAGAATTTATTGAGACTAATATTCTCTCTCTCTGTCTCTCTCTCACCTGCCTCTTCCTGCTCTTTGATGACCTCAGGCCATCCTCCTTTCCTCAGATTGCACCAGCACACCGTACCTGAAGATGTAGACATATGCTTTAACTCACACTGCCTTGATCTTTTATCTTGGTGGGGTTTTTTTTTTTTTTGGTTTTTGGTTTTTATTTTTTTTCCCCCTCTCCAAGTGAGTCAAATGCCCAGGCCAGACTTCTAGGTTGTTCCTTAAGGACTCAGATAAGACCTCATCTGGCCTGTTATATAGACAAATTTAAACAATTTATTACTACTATTATGTGGACACAATCCATTTGGAATACTTCTCTCTGAAAACTCTCACTTCATTCTCTCCTATGAAAAAATATTAATTGTTTGGCTTTTGGGACTTTCTCTCCTTTCATAACTCAGCATTCAAAGGAAGTTCAGAATCTCAAGTTTTGCTGAGCAAATCACAGAGCCCAGAACCCTATAGATGCTATAGCACAACAGGCTCCGGATTTAGGGTTTGTAAAACCCAAGCAAATTTCAAGAAAGCATACAATTTGGTAAAAAAATTTCCTAAGTCAGGTTACTAAAATATGAAACACACAAATCAGACATCCAGCAGTTAGAGATTGATTTCATAAAAGGAAAGGACATTTTAACAATAAAAAAATGGAAAGAAATGATTCTGAGAACATTATTTAATGGACTAAATTTAGACTATGAAAAACCAAACTCATATTTTTCTGATTTGTGTCATTTTTGAAAGGCTTCATTGAAAACCAGCTCATTGTCGTAGTATGGGCCTACAGTCCTTTGGGAACCTGCCACCCAGTTCAAACTCCCATTTGGTCCTGCAAGAGAAAGTATATTGTTCAAGGTCACATAGCAAGTCACGGCCAAGCAGAGAATACCCATGTCACTAGAAACTCAGTCCAAGGAACTTTTGTTTGCTCAGGATTTTCACATTTAATTAACACTGGAGGTGTTACCAGTGAAAAGGCTCCATTTTCCTTAAGAGGTGCATGTTTATGGTGCCAGTCATGAGGCACACACTTAGTACTTTTTTTCTGAAAATGTTCAATGCATATTGCTATCATTCAGTCCTCACCATTGATGGAAAGTTATCTCCTGCCTGCATATAATCCAGTCATTATTGCATCATCTTATTATTGCATTAAAGGAAAGAGTTATCGTTTTTTTTAAAAAACCTATATCAGTTGAACCCATTAGGCCATTTACCACAAGCCCCTTATATTTTATTTATCACCTCCTCTCGCATTTTTATCTTACTCTTACATTTACAGGCCCCCCCTACAATTTTCTCAGCATTCCCCTGTCATATAAAAGCAATTCCTTTCTAACTCCCAGTTATTCAGTCAAAACCTACATATTGAGCATCTCTAGATTCCAGCCTCTACACAAGGTGTTAGGGATATGACAGTGCATAAGATGCACACGGTCTCTGCCATCACTGAGCTCACAGTTTAGGAGGACCTGGTCCCTCTTAGATTACTCTTCAGTATCATTCCTCTGTTCTCTTGCAATTTTTTTAAGCAGCATGATCCACTCCCGTTTCCTAATGTTCTTTATCTCTTCTTGTTTCTTTAGTCCACTGCTGTCTGCTTTCCACCTCATTGTTCTACTACAGTTGTTTTTTAAAAGGTCACCAGCTCCCTCTTAGTAGGGAGACTGTACATCCCCTTTACAGCTGTTTTCTTGGCATATTCTTAAGAATACTTTCTTTGGTCTCAAAAGTATGCTGGTATGGATGATAACTTAAAGGATCACCTGTGTCTTAGTCGCCAATAACAGAGGCTTCGATCTCACTGGCCCTTCTGTCATATTTGCCACAGTGGAGAATATGGGTATAGAAGATATGTTTTGATGATAGAATAAAGCAGGTTTAAATCCCAATTCCTTCACGTATTAGTTGTGTGATCTTGGAAAATTTATTTATTATCCTATATATGTATTTTTTTTTCTTCTGTAAAATAGAAAATACTAGTGTCTACCATGCAGGATGGATGAAGGAGTTCAAAAGTAAAAGTTTCTGAGGTAATTGACCCAGTGCTTAGCACAATTAAGAGGGAACCATTCCTGGGCATCTCCTGCTTCTGGAAGGCCCTTGTCCTTTAGCTCTGAGAACTTCCCTGTCCTCTGTCACTGAGATAGGCCTTTGTCTCCTTTTCTGTCACCTGCTACTTTCTCTCTGCTTGTCTCCATGTCCCCTTGCCTGTAGCGGTTTGCTCCAGCTTGTTTTGCGTGTGCACAGTCACACACACACAGGATCAAGAAGCATTGACAGAAGAGCACTTGCAAGCACAGATGGATGTGATGCCCAGGAGTTGGCGAGAGCTGAGCAGATATGGAGCAGGGAGTGCCTGGCCACGTGCTAAAGTGGAAGAAGGCTGTGTAGATGAGGAGGGGCTGGAGGCAAGGAGACACAGAGATTGGTAATAGGGAGAGGAAAGGTTGCCCTCTAGGTAAGAGGACCCAGGCAGGTGACAGCCACACCCACTTTCCTTTTGCCTGAGAGATAAGGCTCCATACTGGGGATATTCGGAGGATAAGTGGTCAAAACAGGAATAGTTTCAGGGTACAGCTTAGAATTTGAAGGAGATTAATCTTCCATGGATCA
The DNA here is from genome assembly GCA_023783475.1 of Daubentonia madagascariensis. Taxonomy (NCBI): domain Eukaryota; kingdom Metazoa; phylum Chordata; class Mammalia; order Primates; family Daubentoniidae; genus Daubentonia; species Daubentonia madagascariensis. The sequence continues at coordinate 16,064,249 of JAKFHU010002573.1, read as the reverse complement.
GAGGAAGAACAGAGACTTTGGAGTCAAATGGGTTTGGGTTCAAATCTTCTTCTACTTGTGAATCATACGGCAAGATCTAATCTTCCTGGGCCTCAGTTTTCTCATCTGTGCTTAAGAACAGAGTCTTTGGAGATAGTTTGACTTGGGTTTGTAGTCTGGCTCTCCTAATTGATAGCTTTGTGACCTCAGGAGAGTTGCTAAACTCTGTTTCCATTCCTCAACTGTAAAGTGGGGATGACAATAGTGCCCCATAGGGTTATTGTGAGGGCAGATGAAACAGTGTGAGTAGATGCCTGGCACACGTTACATGCTCTGTATTAATATTGTTGTTGTTGCTGTTGTTGTTGGACATATTAACTTCAGAAGACTTCACATTACATCCAATATCACCACTTCCCTGTAGGCCCTGCTCTTCAAAATCCGTGCTTGTGCTTTAAAAACAAAACAAACAAAAAATAAAACTTCGGCAAACGAACACATTATGCATTTTTTATAGGAGAACTACACAGAAATGCAAATTTTATCCAGGCTTTTGGCCCCTGGGAGAGACTTATCCTTGGAAATGAGGATTTATTGCAAAAGCTATACCCAGTGAGTAAAAATAAAAGTGGGGTTATATTTTCCAGTTGTCTTCTCCCCTACAGTGCACAGCCCTGGCTGCCTATAGCTAGGGGCCTTGTGTACTTTTCCCTGTCTTTAAATTCAAATCTTATATCCTTTTCAAGAAAAAGGAAATAATTGCATACAATGTTTATTTTTGCTAAAAAATAGGTTTTCTGAAATTACTTTTTTCCAATCTCTGATAGAGCCTTGTTCTTCACAGCTTTATTCATTCATACAACAGCTATCTGTCAGATGATGTTTTAGGACCTAAGGAGATGCGGTGGACATAATAGATGTGGTTCCTGCCTTCCTGGAGCTGACTGAAGATAATAATTCTGGGCATTTCTGCCCTCCTCCCTTAATCTCTGTTTTCCTCCTTTTGTTTTTATTCACTTTGTCCTCTCTCTTCTGTGGATCTGTCCTTCCTCTCTCTGGTATCCCAATGAGAAGTGAATGGAGCCCTAGAAACAAAACATCTGTGTCTATGGAAAAAGTATCATGATGTATCTACATGTGCAGCTGTGTTAAAAGGCCTAACTCCATGCAAAGGAGCCAGCATGGGACATCCCCAGAAGAACCAGAAATGTGATCACAGGGATAGATAGGAGGGAAGCTTAAATAAGAGAAGGATGAGAAATACAACCATAACTCTCACATGGTAGCTTCTCAGTGCGTGTTTGTTGAAATGAAGCTGGTTCACAAAGCAAGAGAAGAGTCACAGTTGATTGCTCCACAGAGAATGTCTGGGGGATATAATAGATTTGAAATTGATGTCACAAAGCAAATGATTTTGCCTCAAACCCCACCTTGGTGCTGCTGTCAAAGGTGGTTAACTGGACAGAAATGGCCGTGCCACTCACCCTCGTTGTCAGGCATCATGGTCTGTGTAAAAAGCACAGGACTAGGGCTCAAGAGGCCTGTGACCAAGCCCAGGTTTGTTGCGAATACACCGAGTGACTTGGGCAGATCACAGCACCTCTGTGTCTATGTCTTGTTTCCCCTCAAGGGGAAATCATAAAATGCAGCTTCATCTCAAGGGGCCACGGTGAGAAAGATGAGGCTCAGGTGTGGAAATACTTTGGGAAAGTATTAAAATCTCTGCACAGTCTCTAAGAGGAGACACCTTACAATTAGGCTTATAGTATTAAAAACAAACAAACTAAAAACTTGATATTGAGTGGGAAAAATATCCTTCCACACTTGGTACTTTTTGATAAACTCTAAAATCAAAATCACCTTTTTTTTCCTCCTCCCATGCTGCCCCATCCTCGTCTTCAACTTCCTCTTTACTCCTCGGTGTCCCAGTTTTATGTCTGGATGTGTAATTATCCCTTTCTTAAAGCTCCTCTGGGAGATGCTTCACCCAAACCCTTCTTCTGGGAAGAACATGTTGCCTGGTCACTAGACAGGCTGTCAGCGACAGTCTGCAGGTTTGGCTCCTTCGTGGTTTGCCTCTGCTGCAGAGAGCTGCCTGGCACCAGGCCATGCTCTCCCGGGGGGCCAGACCCACTGACTGCTCCTGCTGGGGGTAGCAAAGGTCCTGCCCTTTCGGACCTCTGTGGGGAAACTCAGATAGGCCATTTACCCTCAGAGCTCACCACAGGGTGACTGAGTGTGGAGCCAGAATCACTGTTCAGATTTTCTTTCTGCTCTACCCAGCCTTCGGTCCCTCCCTGTCACAGGTTTAATCCCTAAAAAAAATTCTTTATGCCCATTTTGTCTCGGCATCTTCTTCCTGCGTCTGCAACCTGCAACACCCACTGTCACTATTAACTTTCACTTGCTAGTAGCTGGATCATCCTTAAATACCCCATGTACTCATCTACCCCCTTCCTCAGGGTACAGCTCTCTGGTTTACCTAAAAGGGCATTTTACGGGCTTTAATGGTGTCTGCTAGAATTAATGAGTTAACTCTCACTAATACCAGAAAAAATAATCATCATTTACTGTCTACATTCAGAAGTAAATGGTAAAATAAAAATCGTCAGGGAATGTTTCAAGGATCACATATTCTCTGAGTTCAGTGTTGTCACTAGCTCAGAATGTATCATGCCCCAAATGTCAAGAAAGGGGTCTGGAAGGGCAAAGAAAGGAACAAAGTCAAAGAAAAACACAGCAAGCATTTTTAAAAATTTTAGCATCAACTGAAATCTGTTCACGAGGGGGCATGTGGTTCTGATCAAGGGCTGATTTGGGGAAGGGTATCGGTTTTTCATCTCCTGCTGTATCACTGGGCTTCCAGACTTGCTAAGGGCAGGAGAAGGTGATTCCAGAGCTGGGAGATCAGGAGGTCAGGAGGTCAGGGGATCGGAAGGCAGCGGCTGTGGACTAGCCATACAGGCTTTGGAAAGGAACCATTCCCCTCTCAGCCTCAGGTGCTTCATCTGGGCGAGTGAGGGAAACAGTAGGGCCAGTGAGACCGCTTTAAACAACTCTCCTACATCTAGTTGCTCTGACTCTAAAACTGACTTTTCCCTGTTTCTTGCATGCTGTACTATAATTAGTCCTCTACTCTCATTCAAACGTGGAGGGGAAAGAGGATAGGAAGAGAAAAGTTATGTTCAATGTTTCTCCTTATAAGAATATACGTGCGTGTGTGTATACATGTGTATATGTATATATACAACAACCAGACATATTATAATGGAAAAAATCTATTGTCCTGTTTTTCAGAAATGTGAGAAAAGAACAGATAGTATCAGTTGTCAGTTGAAGAGTCTGAAGGGAACAGTGCCTCAGACAAACATCAGACACAGGGAAAAGACACTATGGGCCAGATTCACACTGGCTTGAACAACATGCCTCCCCTCCCTCCCCTTCCTTCCCCCTCCCCCTCCTCCTCTTCCCTCCTCCCTTTCCTCCCTACCCCCTCTTCCTCTTCCACTTCCTCTTCCTCCTCCAATTTGGAAGACTAGCCTCTACCATGGGTGACTCATGGCTTCAAGGGCTTATGTAATTAGTCCAATGTTCTCACTGAGTTTTAATATACTTCAACCCAGGCAGTAAACATTTTGGCTCACTCTTGTTCTTTTCCCCTCCTTATTGTATGTTGGCTCTTTACTATAAAAACAACCATAGTGGTATATACCAGGATCTCCCAGGGAAACCCTAAGAGACCTGGAACTTGTCTGGAGCATTCAGACATCACCACCAGAACACCACAGAACAGTTCCAAGACCAGTGTGGAGGATGCTTTCCATGGCAGTCTGCCAGCCTTCCATGGCTCCGCAGAGCACAGCAGCTCTGCCTGTGAATGCCAGAATCCCATAGTCCACACTGACCACACCACACACAACCCTGTGGAGTGTTCTGTCTCTAATGTAAACAAGAACCTGGCAGCCAGGACCAACCATCACTTGGGCCGAAGAGGGGAGGAGGGGGAGGCCAGCCAGGTTCTTGAAAACAGTTCTCTTAACTTTATTCTGCTCCATGCACAAATAGAAAGTGGCATTACCTACGTGGTAAATTCGGGGAAGCAGAAAGGGCTGATTGCAGCCAGAAATCAGCCTGGAGCTTGGGCCATTTTAAGCCACACCTGGCCCTGAAGCAGCAAACCTAGAGGACCAAAGCAATGCCGTGCCTTACCCCTGCTCTGCACACAAGCTCGCCAGGGTGTTTTGGTGGTGTGCGCTTCAGTGGAGGTCATCCTTGGGTGAGACTCATTCTCCTGATTTAAAGTTTGCTTCTGCCACAAGGAAGCCTGATCTTTCCTGCATATGTCACAGGGATCTCCCTCCTCTGCAGGCCCCCTGTCCCCATTGTGTTTGGTCAATGAGGGTAGCAGTGGCAGAGGACTGAAGGGTCTCACCAGCAGTATTATGGAAGAAACCTAGATTTCAATTTTGAGAACTCGAGAAATCAACAGGAACTGGCCAGGTCTTAAAATTTCATGGACTTTCTGTAAAGCCAGTTTGTCCTCATTCAATTCAAGCGTTCCTGAATGGGGGTGACTCTCGGGGTGACACAGTGACCCAGGCTCTTTCCCTCCTGTGGCCCTGCCATCTTCAGCTCATGTTCCCCACAGTTACCCTGGGACAGTTTCCAATCACCAGGTGATCTTCAGCTGAACTCTTTTCTACATAAAAATAATATTTAATTGAAGTTGGCTGGAGAGTACATGTTACTTCCAGTCCCACAGTATTTTTATTTGATATATATTTGATTAAGTATATTTGTATATTGTGTTCAATAAAGCCGTGGACATCATTAAGGTTTGCTCAGGATTGGATGCAAAGCTTTAAAAAATCAAAGCTTTGAGGGATCTTAGAAAACATCTAGTCAAACACAGGACTATTTCTTGAATATTGAAATCAGGGAAAGGATTCAGCTTGTGCCTGGCCACCAAGTTGTTTTTGCAGACTTGGACACAATTTCATGTTGCCTTTTCATTTAAATTTCCTATTCTTGGTGTCTCTATTACCTATGGTTCAGTGAATAAAGTCTTATTTCTGGACTCCATGTTTTATTTTGTTTTTTTCTCTCTTCTCCTTTTCTTTCTTCTTCTTATTTATTTTGTTGTCTATCAGTCTCAGAAGTATGCAAAAAAGGATCTGGCTTCCCTTAGCAGCAGTATCAACTCTGTGACTCCCTGACCTGCCAGCCCCAGCAGTGCCCAGATATGTTCCATCACACATGACCTCTACTTGAGCTTGAAGACATGCAATCTGGTAACTTACCATCATTTTTCTCTTTTGGACCACTTCCTTGGATCAGCCTTTTCCCACTTCCTCTTTCCACAGTTATGGAAGCTGATCTCTTCATTTGGAATCTAGGAACTCACACATTCTAAGAAAAGCATTTGTTGAGGGCTCATTCCGTGCCAGGCACCATGCTAAATGTTTCTCCTTTTTAACATGCATTTACTTATTTAACTAAATCCTCATGGTGATACCATAAGGTTGGCACTTTTATCCTTACTTTCATAGATGGGGAATTAAGAATCAGAGAGAAGAAGTAATTTTCTAAGATTTTACTATTAAAACACAAAAGAGATAGAGTTTGAATTCCAATTTGTCAGACTCAGATGTTCCTCCCTGCCACCCAGCTTTCATGGCTGATACTTTACACTCGTCTGGAGATTGGCTTGGTGGTCCTTTTCTTTCCAGTAATTAAGTGCTTATCATGGGGGGGGTGTGTGTATTTGTGAGATTGGCTGTGGGCTATCCAAACTTTCTGTATCTAAAAGAGACATAATCATCTCATCTTAGAGAATACAGCTTTTGGCCAGGAAAGGAAAGTTCCTTATGTGTTTCTCAAACAAATATATCCAAACCTGCTCCTCAGACCTCTGGGGGGGAGTCATGGTTTCTAATGTCATTATTTTATAGGGACTCAGCCTACAGTTTATGAGCATCATCTTTCCAAGAGGCAGGAGCAATGGCTTATCTTAATTAATTCCTTCTTTACCTCCACACCTTGGAAGGCGAGGAATGAGAAGGCATTAAGGGGAGTGTGATTATGATCCAAGAAGGGACGCTGTAAAATTGGCACCTTCTTAGTCAATATTATTGCTGCCTTGTGTGTCCTGACTCCCCCATTAGCATACCGGTTTTCTCAGCAGGTTGTAGGGTTCATTCTTGGCAGCACACCAGTGAGACACTCATGATCACAGCGTTTTTTTGCTTTGTTTTGTTTTTTATGAATTGGCATGAAGACTCAGGCAAGGAGATCCTGATCTCGTTACTAAAACTTTACTGCAAACGAAAAAGTTTCCTTCTTAACCCTTTTGTTAACCAATAAATTCAAAGCCAGATAATAGCAGGGCAAAAGAAATGAATTATTTATTTATGGAATGTGGATTTGGGTACCAGAGAGACATGAGCATGAATCCGGGCTCTGGGATATACTGAACCTGAGGAAGGTTTAAATCACCAATCTCTCTGAGCCTCAGTTTCATCATCTGTAACATGTTGTTCATAATAGTTACCTCAAAGTTTTAGGGAAGATAAAGTAAGATAAGTGTCCAGTATAGTACTAGCACCTAGTTAGCGCTCATTAGTGGTAATTAATATTCACAGCAATCTCCATGTGTGTCTACTCTTGTATAGATTACCAGGCATAATGGCATTATGTCATTTTATCTTTACCACAGACACATATATGGCTCTATTTGCTTACATCATACACAGGTAGAATGGCTGATTTGTTTAAATTCACAATACCATGTTTTTTCTGTAACACCAGGAAGAGAATCCCTTAGCCCCATGAGACTCAGGGATGAGTGTGTCTTGCTGACCTCGCAAGACAAAGCAAAACATCTTAGGAAAGAGTGACCCTTCCTAATTTTCCCAGCTTATCTCTGTATTTTTATTGAGGGTCCTGAAGAATAGGATCTCAGCACAAACCATTTAGCCAATGACAAATACTTTTTTGAAAAATTTATTTTTTAATTGACAAATAAAAACTGTGTGCGTTTATCACATGCAGCATGATGTTTTGAAATATATATGCATTGTGGAATGGCTAAATCGAGCTAATTAACTTATGTATTACCTCACATACTTATTTTTTGTGATGAGAACACCTAAAATCTACTGTCTCAATAGTTTTCAAGAATGCATTGTTATTAAATATAGTCACCATTCTGTCTAACAGATCTCTTGCATTTATTGCTCCTATCTAACTGAAATTTTGTATCCTTCCATTAACACCCCCTCAGCCCCCTCCTACCCTGACTCCTAGTAATCATTATTATACCCTGTTTTTATTTGTTCAACTTTTTTATATTCCACATATAAGTGAGGTCATGCCATATTCATTTTTCTGCACCTGGCTTATTTAACCTAACGTAATGTTTCCAGGTTCACCCATGTTTTCACACATGGCAGGTGTGAGGTGATATTTCATTGTGATTTTTGTTTGTATTTTCCTGATAATTAGTAATGTTGACTGGTTTTTTAAATATATTTTTTGCCCATTAGTATGTCTTCTTTTGAGAAATGTCTATTCAATTCCTTTGCCCATTTTAAACCAGGTTACTTTTTTTCTTTTTTTTTTTTGCTATTGAGGTGAATTCCTTATATATTTTGGATATTAACCCTTTATCATATGTATGTATGTTTGCAAATATTTTCTCCCTTTCCGTAGCTTGTCTCTTCATTCCGTTGTTTCCTTTGCTGCACAGAAGCTTTTTAGTTTGATATAATCCCATTTGCTTATTTGTCTATTTTCACTTTTATTGCCTGTATTTTCAGGGTCATATCCAAAAAATCAATGCCCAGACCAATATCATGAAGCTTTTCCCCTATGTTTTCTACTAGTAGTTTTACAGTTTTCAGGTCTTACATTCACATCTTTAATGAATTTTTAGTTGATTTTTGTATAAGGTGAGAGATAAGTTTCTAGTTTCATTATTTTATGTGTGGACATCCAGTTTTCCCAGCACCATTAATTAAAGAGACTTTCCTTTTTGCACTGTGTGTTCCTGACACCTTTGTCAAAAATCATTTGACTGTAAATGTGTGGATGTACTTCTGTGCTATTTTGTTGCATTGTTCTATGTGTCTGTTTTTATGATATGTCAAATGTTTATACATATTATGGGTCTGGATTTGCTGACTTGATTAGGGCATTGAATCTCCTGACTTTTCTGATGAATTAAAAAAGAGCAGTGGTTTTCTATTTTTCAATATGTAATTCCTGGAACTCTCTTCTTTTATTGTGTGTACAAATGCATGCACGTGTGTGTACATGTATGTGTGTGAATCTGGAGAGGTTTAGGTACCAACTTTAGGATTATTATAATTTTTTTTGTCTCTATATGAGGGGGTGGGTTAGGCAAAACCATTGTGTAGTTTCAAGGTTCTTGGCCTCTGAATTTTCACCCAAAAAATATTTATGGAGGACTTTCTCTCTTCCAGACATTGGGCTTAGGCCAGAAGAGTCACTTTTCCTCTCTGAAGAGAGGAGATATGACATATAGACAAAATAAAAAGTGGACAAGGACCGAACATATATATTTAAGTGAAACAAAAGTGTTTTAAAGACAGAGAGTTCTTAATATGCAAACAAGAAGGAGACTATCCATTGTGTCTCCAGAATTATTGCTGGAAATTTAGTTCCAATGGAAAAATAAGGCTTATAATTAATCCTGCCTTTATGAGTCACTGTTATTCAGGGTGTGAGATATGAGGAAAGAAAAACAGGTTGAAGAGTTTGATCTTATGATGGAGATCAGGCAATAAGAGACATAGAAATGGAAGACAGTGTCAACTTTAACAGCATTTTATTGCAGTTTTGGTGTCAGGTGGGGCTGTGGTCTTATTTAAGGCTCATCTTGGAAAAGATTTGCTTCCAAGCTTACCTGATTGTCTGCAGCACTTCCTTCGTGCATGCTGTTGTACTGACAGCCTCATTTTCTTTTAGACATTTGACCAGAAGCCAATCTCAACCCCTTGCCACAAAGTTCTCAACACGGCTGCTTCTTTCCTCAAAGCCACCCACAGAGAAAGTCTTCTGTTATGGTAGGCAGTACAATCTTTTGTAATGCATTCAAGGATACATAATTATGTGCATCCTGTTGTCTTCACCACATTGTGTTAGGTAGAATCAAGTCAACAGGTCTTGACTATACTCGAGGGACGAGGATTACACAAGCGTGTAGATACTAAGAGGTGAGGATCGTCATGGCCACCCTAGAATTGAGCTTTGGAACCTTATCTTGATTTAACAAGAATGTACTTAATTAGTTCTCTGTTATTGGGTCCTCTGTAAACATGGTGAAGTCCACAGAGATGAGCAAACCCCAATACACTTTTGAGAAGTCTGCAGTCTTAGTCTAGTAGATGTAGATAAGATGTTAATCAGTGACTCTAGACTGAGGCACGTAGGATAAGAATCAAGAAAAAAAACTATCATTGTTGGAAGTGGAGATGGATTTCTTCCGTAGGATGGGAGAAGACTTTTCAGTCAGGTTTACAGGATGGGTGGGGATTGGGGTGATGAAAAGGAGGACAGCACAATTGTAAAACTGGACCAAAGAGATTTCCATATAGCCTTTAGAAGTTAGGTTCGACCCCAAATATTGTCATTTAAAAAGTTGGAGAAAATTGTATATTCCAAAGATTAATAAATAGATATATTGATTGCTAAGACAGTAATGAAGTTAAAATGAGGTGGTGCCAGAGAGTTAAAGTAGAATTAAAAGCTTTGCAGGGAGTTTCCTGCTAGGCCAGTGTCCTGTGAGACAGCTAAATTATATAGCAGTGCCAGTACAAAATCCCTTACAGTATTTACAGTATTCAGACAGAGAAGTTAGCATCTCTGGAAAGTGAGCACAGATGAAAATGGCCTCCACAGTAGACATTTAAAATGTGCACAGACCTTATGCTAGTCTCGGAGTAGTGGCTTTGCTACCTTCACCAAGGCAGGAAATTGGGCTTTCTCTTGATGGGGCATCATCTATCATCTGGTACCTTTCAGAAAATAATGGTTTGTGTTAAGAAGCTGGAATTTTTCAGGAAAAAATTCAAAGGATGCTGTTTCCTGAAGTGTTTTGCCCCATGACTCTTTCTCCATGAGAAAAAAGTATCAATCATCCATATGGTAGCAATTTTAACAACTTTATTTTACTTTTTACTTTTGGACAATTTCAATGTTATAGAAGAGTTTCGAGAGTAATTTTTTAAAAATCCTTATACCTTGCACCTATTGGCAATTATTGACATTTATCACCTTTTATAATTCTCTAAATATAGTAGTTCCCCCTAACCTGCAGTTTTGCTTTCCATGGTTTGTTACCCATGGTCAACAAGATGCCAAAAATATTAAATGGAAAATTCCAGAAATAAACAACTTGCAGGTTTTAAATTTTTTGCTGTTATGAACAGTGTGATTAAATTTCCACCCATCCCACGTGGTCCTGCTTAGGATGTGAATTATCCTTTTGTCCAGCGTGTCCACGCTGTGGACACCACCACCCATTAGTCACTTAACAGTTTTCTTGGTTATCAGATTGAAAAAACAGAGTGTATGTAAAGCTTGCTACTATCCACAGTTGCAGGAATCCATTGGGGGTCTTCAATGTATTCCTGTGGATAAGTGGGGACTAGTGTACACCTTATATAAATACATATGTGTAATATTTTTGAACCATTTAAGAATAAGTTACAGAAATGATGCTCCAGTACACAGAATACTTTTGTGTGTATTTCTTACATCAAAGGACATTCTGCTACACACGCATAGTAAACCCCTCAAATAAAAAAATTGATATTAATGCAATACAATCATCTAATCTACAAATTCTACTCAAAATATGGCCAGTTTTACCAATATTTTTGTTTATAGAAATGATCCAGTCTAGGATAATGTATTCAATATAGTTGTTACTTGTCATGTCTTTTTTAAGTTTATTTGGAATAGTTTCTCAGTTTTTTCTTGTCTTTCATAATTTTTTTAAAGATTATGAGCAACTTATTTTGTCACATGTTCCTCAATTCAACTTTTATATTCTAATGAATGGATTCAGGTTATATAGTTTGTCCAAATATAATCACAGAAATAAGGCTGTATTCTTAGTCAGTTAGAACCTATCTGGTACCACTGCATGCGAATTTGTCCAATTACTAGTTCTGTTAACATTGGTGTCACTTGGTTAAAGTGTGTCTGCTAGATTTCTCCTTTTGTCTATTCCCTTTGAAATTAACAAGTATTTTGTGGGGATATGCTTTGAAACTATGCAAATACCTTTTTATCCTCATTACATTTTCCTATTAGTTTGGGCTTAAATCAATTATTACTGTGCATGCTACCAAACGGTTATCTTTCTAATTCCATAGTTCCTCCTACATTTATTGTTTGACATTCTAATATAAAGTTTTCTTTATTTCTTCATTTATATAATCATGTATTTATTTATGACAATATGGACTCGTGGATTTCCCTTGTTTAATAGGTTTTGATATGTTACTATCATTGTTTATTCTTATGTTCAAATTACCCAAATTGACCAGTGGAAGCCTCTTTCAAGCTAACTTCTATGTCCTTTTGACATTTCCTATTATTCCGTGAACACGTTTTTCTGATTGGCACAATAAGATAATCCAGGTTCATCCTGGCCTTTCACTGCCTGTGTTAAAGCTGTTTCTTCACGATGGTATTTAGAAGTTAGGAGTTCTAGGTGTGCCCATTGCCCCTGGCCTTTCAGTGCAAAGAGTTGAAAATAATATGTGCGCATATTATACACACATGCTTTCTATATTTATTTCTATATCTGTATTTACTGAAAAATATGAGTTTACATAAATACTTTCAAATTAAACAATTTATGATTCATTTTTTTGTCCCTCTTTCTTTATTTGTAAATCTCTTTTTTGACACTGATAAATCTGGCTCCCTTATCCCAATATATTGATTTTCTTAATTGGCCATTGTCCTTGTGTATTATTAATCCAATGACAAACTCCGCACCAGGGCAGCCACCTCACTGAAACCGCCAGGGGTATAACACACTCACTCAGCCCCAGATCCTGACGGGCGGGCCACTCTCAGGCTGATGATGTCACCCAGCCACCTCCCCTGCTTGGCTCCCAGTCTTGCCACGCTGTTGTTCTTAGCTGCCTTCCTCGCTCAGTTCCCAATCGCGTCAGGCCACTGCTGCTCTCGGCCTTCTTCCTCTCTCATGCTGTTCTTCATCAACTGCCTCCAACAAATACGCAGAAAGATGCAGGGAAAAGTAGAAGAAAGGAAAAAGAATGTGGTAAAAACTTTGACTTGTAAATTTAATTGGGCTTTGAATCTAACATTATGATACTATCTTGCATGGAACGTTTCTGGAATATAAGTTTAAAATTGGCACGGAAGCCACTGGTCTTCTAAGAGGATACAATCTCTTCATTCAATTATCAGTTGTATGGGTCCTTCCCAACTTCTTTCAAATGCTCATCCCATCTTCTCACGAATATATTAGTTCTTCAATTCTGAGAAGGGAAGGCTTGTGTGAGAGCGTATGATTTCATTATCCAGTGTCCTACCAACAACTTATGTAGGGTTTTTTTGCTTTTTTTTTTTTTGGTCACAGAGGTAAAGTGATTAGGGTCATGAATGCTGCCCTTAGGCTGCCTGAGTTAAAATTTCATCTCCACTTCTTACTAGAACAGGATGTTATGTACATGGAAAAACCTCACTATCCGTCAGTCAGATGTGTGTTCAAATCTCAAATCTACCACTTAATAGCTGAATGTCTTTGAAGAAACTCCTTAATATCTCCGAGCCAAGAGTCAGGGAAACCTGGGAAACTTCTGTGCTGGATGTTGAGGGGGAACTTCTCCAGTAAGGAGAGAGAGAGAAAGTGGGGATTCCAAGGAGACATACGTGTGCACTTGCTGTGTTAGATAAACTGTGGTGAGTATCAGGGTGGAATGGATGCTGTGGGAGACAGAGCACTGGGGAGGGTTGCAGGTCACTTCTGCAGTGAGATTGAGTTTTAATCTTCTCAGTATTCCCCTCATTGTGTGTGCTCACCAGTGGACCTGTGAGGGAAAAATAGAAATTCACTAAAAACCTTTTACCCTGAAACAGACAAGCTATAGCCCTATGTATGTTAATTGCTTAATCTGCTTCTGTAAGACTGCTTGTCGCCACACCCACAGGAATGTTTCTGAAACTGATGTTATAAAGAAAGAAATTGAAATTGACCAATGCCTGCAGCTCAAGTTCCCGTAAACAGCTCCCTTTGCAGCAGCTACCTTGTAAGTTACAGTAACTTCCTTAGGTGTACACTTCCTGGTATAAGCCACTCTGTACCACCTCCTTGCTCTTGAAGTATAAAAGACAAGTCCCCCTGACCTGGGGGTGCTCAGAATTTGGCGGAGGATCCCCTCTGAGCCCACTGGCGTTAATAAACCTGGTCTCTCTGCATCCTCGTGTACCTCTCGGTGTTTCTCTCAGCAACGTGACTCCAGTTTTTGCCATTACAGACCCACACAGCCCAATGACAGGTGCCCCTCAGTAGGTAAAGGAGGCAAGAAAAGCATTTTGACAAATCACTTGGCATTAGAGTGTCTAGGGAAATTATTTAAGTGAAATGTCCACACATAGGTTCTGATCTCTAAAACTCAGATGTATCAGCCTGCTTGTTTTTTGAATCTACAATAATGAGCTGCTGGATTCTGAGATGGAGGATGTCTCCACCAGTTTATTATAAGTTTGTTATTGGTGGAAGAAGCATTACACCTGTGGCGAAGGATTTTGGTAACTTAGTACATGTAGAACTGTTTCTGTTAAAAGGATGTTCAAAAGCTTATCTCCCTCATAGTCATTGGAGTTTGAAGAAATTTCTGTGTAAGTTGTTTCAGAAACCCTTGGGGGCTTAACATTTCTATATTGGTCATGTATTAGCCCATTGTCTTCCAGATGGATATGCCCTGATTTTGATCTCTGTCTCCCTAAGTCATCAAATGCCAGTAGGGGACGCCTTACTCTAAAACTGGCCTTAGGGACATTTTGACACATGCTTCAGTGTGGATGAAACTTGAAAACATTACGTTAAGTGAAATAAGCCAGTCACAAAAGGATAGACACTGTATAGTCCCCTTATATGCAGTACCTAGAGTAGTCAAATTCATAGAGATAGAGAGTAGAATGGTGGTTGCCAGGAGCTAAGGAGGAGGAAATGAGAAGTTATTATTTAATGGTACAATTTTAGTTTTGCAAAATGAAAAGAGTTCTGGAGGTAGAAGATGGTATGGTTGCACAATAATGTGAACATACTTAATGCCACTGAACTGTACACTTAAAAATGGCTAAGATGGTGACTTTTGTTATATGTATTTTACCAAACTTAAAAAATAATAAAGTGAGTTATATATTAAACATATTTAATATATTCATATATTTTAAGTGGAATTAGAATATTTACAAAAGAACACATTTTCTGTCAACTAATGTGCCAGATTGATATTATTGATCCCTAGGACAGCATGATGCCCATCTAGAGTTTTTAGACAACTGTTTGGCTACAGGTTGCATGTTTTAAGACAGTGCTTGGTGGAAATCAGATAAGAAAGAAGAGAGAGGGTGCAGGAAGTCATGGAAGGCACAAAAGGTTATAATTTTACAGTCTCTGGAAAACCATGAAAAACGTTTGCTGAGATAGGATTTGTGCAATTTGTGCAATATCCCTGAATAAAGTCAATTCAATGAAAGTTGCAGCTGAAACAAACATGACCTCAATTGCCATTTCCAATTTTCAAAATTCCTCCAAATCTCGCCAAATGTTATTTTTTTTTCCCACACGACAATTCAAGATGTAATTTAACTTGATTTTTCAGCTTTGCCTTTGCTTAAGTTCATCCATTTGCGTCAGATTCCCCCTTGGGGGATAAATGTAAGAATGCATATGCATTGCTTCCTGATTTATTCCTTGTTTAGTCTGGAGAAAGAGAAGTATAAGGAAAACATAACATAAATGAGCAGCACTACTAACAGTGAGGGGACACAACCATGGTATCACTAAAGGATATTTTCTTAGAGAGTATTAAGTAGCCAACCAGAATTTTGTCTGTTTTTCTTAGAGAGAAGGGACGTGTTTTACCAACCTTTCCACATGAGCAGTCATAATATAAAACATTTATTTTTGACATTATGCCTTTTTTTCTTCAGCTATAAGACTTATCCATGTCTTCAATATCTAATATGTATTAGGAATCCTCAACCCAGAAGTTGGGCTGGAGGTATCCAGAGGCTAAGGAAATTTCTACAATAAATCAAAGTCATCAAAAAGTGATGTGCAATTATGGATTCTGGGGATGCACAACCAAGATATTCTATGGGATAAGGGCATGCTATTAAAGTGATTTCTTATTTATAGACTGTGCACAGCAGCTGATGTTCTCCTTTCTAACATCTAGTACAATCACTTTGCACTCAGGTTCCCAAATCTCGGCCTTTCATGTTGGAGCCCCTTTCACTATGGACCTTCACTGGACCACTTGGGGAGATAATGTCTGTTGCCTCAGTGTTTGAAATGCTAAGAGAACAAAAAAATGACCATGGGGGAATTACATCTATCTACCTACTTGCCTTACCTAACCTACTTACCATACCTACATGCACTCATCTACCTAGCTTTTGGGGAAAAAATGTATTAACTATATTGATAAAAGGCTTTCTCAAAAAAAAATTAAGGCTTTGCTTAAAGTTACTTTGCTCTTGATGCAGAGATCATTTATTCAGGTTCACTGAGTCATATGTGTGTGTATGTTATTTTTATAATTAAGAAACTATCATAACTATAATATTTATTAAGAGGACACAGAAACTTTATTTTGGCAGATGCTTTATTTAGTAGATGATAATGATAAAAATGATGAAGAGGGAAAAGAAAGTGGCCCTGATCTTCTCCTAGATTTTTATCAGATCCAAACATGGTCATTAGTTCACTAAACATATTCACATAAACATTATTTGTTTATGCATTCATTTCTTTCCTTGTGCCCTCAGATTGTCTATACCCCCACCATTTTTTAAGACTTTTCTAAACACCCATCATTTTTCAGCCCAATGCTAGTTGCCCTGTGAAAAGGAACGTTAGAATTAAAAAGGGAGAAAAGAGACATAGGGTCTGACATTAGAAACTTGAATTTTAACTCATCAGAAGAAAGACACTTAAATTGAATAAAGTTTTGTTTTTAATAAGAATATGTCTTATTCAGTTTGTCCCACTGTAACAGAATACAAAAGTCCCCCCTTATCCACGGTTTTGCTTTCCATGGTTTCAATTACCCTTGGTCAACTGCAGTCTGAAAATAGGTGAGTACAGTAAAATAACACATTGAGAGAGAGAGAGAGAGAGAGAGAGAGACAAAGTAAGAATTCACATAACTTCTATTACAGTATATTGTTGTAATTCTTCTTTTATTTTTAGTTATTGTTAATCTCTTACTGTGCCTGATTTATAAATTAAACTGAATCATAGTTATGTGTGTATAAGAAAAATATACATAGGGTTTAGTACATCCAGGGTTTCAGGCATGCACTGAAGGTCTTGGAAGGTATCTCCCAAGGGTAAGGGAGAACTACTGCACCTGAGACTGAGTAATTTAGAATGAACAGAAATTTATTGGCTTTCAGTTCTGGAGGATGGGAAGTCCAAGATCAAGATGCTGGCATCTGGCAAGCACCTTCATGCTGTGTCACCATGTGGCAGAGGGCAGAGGAGCAAAGAGGGAAAAGGACTGATCTTGCCCTTTTGTAATGGCGTTAATGCATTCACAAGGATTGAGCCCTCATGACCCAACACCTCCCAGCTCCTGACACTGTTTAAGTTCAACATGAGTTTTGGAGGGGACAGAAACGTTCAAACCATACCAAAATATAAAACAGAGCATTAGAGAAATAGGAAAATGATACTTAGACTACCAAGTGAGGACTCAGCCACTATTACGATTTTATCCCAACTTGGTTTGAATTTAAAGAGTTTTTCTAGTTTATAATCACAGTTTAACGTATTTATGTGTCTTAGTGGGTGCATGCCATTATTTTTGGCCCATCTGTGTCTGTTCCTTCTTGTTGTCTTTGAGAAGCTCTTATGAGAGACTCCCTCCTACCACATAAGTTGGCAATGCCAGGCCTCTCTTTTCCTCCCTCTCTTGCAGCCAGGGTGCTACTCACTCACAATCAGACACACGCACCTTAAATCTGAGTCAGAAGCTGGTGATATGAGAAGACAGGGTTTGCCCAGGATTGTTAGGTCTCTCACAATATTCCCTGGTCCTCAGTTCCTGGTGTCAAGAGTGAGTCCTGGTCCGGAGGAGGGCTTACAGGAGGTGTGGGATATTACCAAATGATTATCAGGTGTTCTGTGTTTTCCTGCAGTCCCTTCCCCTGATTGGTACTCCCCCACCCCGAACTACCCTCCTGGCCTACACCCGCCACCTGCAAGCAGATTTGATCCCTACCTAACAGGATCCATTCTGGTGGGGGCAAGGGTGATGGTGGTGGTGGTGGTGGTGGCGGTGGCGGTGGTGATGGCTGCATCAGGACTTCCAATGCTGCAATTACCGTAATAATCCCAGGGCAGCACCCAGGTTTAGTGACAGTGCCACCAAAAGTGCAAGCTGTGGAGCCTGGGCCAGAGGCTCACCAATGGTATCTTCCAGTTCTGTGGTATGTTTTAGAGTGTTTTTTCTTGGATATATTGCCTCCACTCCTATTTGTACAGATCTCCTTGTGTTTCTCCTTGTAATTCTTTCAATTGCCAAATGTTGTTTTATGAGTTTCTTGGTAAAATCAGCCGCCATTGAATTCTGATTCTTGCAACCCAAAACTTCTGGCTTTTAAAGCAGCGTACTCTTTGCAAGAAGAAAAAATATAACCAAATGTCTGTCATGGTGCTATATTGTATTTAACCATATTTTAAAATTTCTGTATAATGTTTGAATGGATGCAGCTTAATAGATAAAATAATTGCCTTAATGCTTTAAAAAAGTAGGTCACTTCTAAATAACCCTATGTGAATATCTTTGCATATGTGCTTTTTTCCCCCTGGTTTTAATTTCCCTTTGATAATCACCAGAGATTATTTTTTCACACTTTTATGTTGTCAAAGAGTTTTCATGACTGGTTGTTTCTAATTTTGATGCTACCAGGAATATATGAGATTTTCAATCTCATTACGTCCTTATTTACATGGAACATTACCTACAATATACATTTCCTAATACATATTTTTAAAAAGCACCTTACCATTCTAGTTTGTACTCTGAATATGAGGAAGGATGTCATTTCCATACATTTGTTTACTAGTTGAGAATTCCACTTATTTTTCTGGTCACACAACAACACAAAACAAGGAACTTCTATTACAGATGTCTAAGGAAAAGATGAGTTTCTGAGTCATGTGACATTGTTGACATCCTGGATTTCTTTAAACTTAGGCTGGTGAAACAGATCGAGGGGATGTGGTAGGAAGGGAGTTTAAGAGGGGAAGTTGAAATAAATAGTCTCTGACTCATTTTCAATCTGGAGAAGTCAACAATTCTAGCTGGGGAAAGTCTACATGAAACCATGCTGCATCTCAAAGTGCTAAATTCAGAGTAGGAAAATTTACAAGGTGACTCTTTCCTTATTTTATATGTTCCCCTCATATCCTAATTTTCTCTCTTTTTCCCATTTTACTGCATCCCAGAGAATGTGATCCCTTGATAGCATTTCTCTAATGATCACTTTCTGATTAGCTCTTTTAAGTTCAGCCAAGTTATAACCTGGTATTTACTTTCCTTCATCTCCAGGGCCTGGAAATCTAGCATTGTTGCTCCAAAAAGTTGAATTTCTATCAGTAAGTTTCCTTTTGAAAATAGGTAGCAGTAAGTGGAGATAAGTATGGGGGGAGATGTGGTGTGTAAGAGATAACTAAAAACATTGGTCAAATAAAAGGCTATTGGATCTCCTTGGTAGCTGGGCCAGTTCCACAGTTTGCTTTACTTACTTGCAATAGTAACACAATTTAAAGGCACATATTTTGCATGAAACATAAAAATGTGTGGTTTTTTTTTGTTTGGTATCTCTAAATATGAGATACTTTCTTTTATTTGCTTTTACTTCAAACATTCATGGAAAGATTAGAGTGAATCAGAGCGCAAGGGCACCTGACCTGTCTTCATTGTCCAGCAAGGCTCTATCCTTCTGAGTAAGAAGCCAAAGCAGTGAGTAGTGACAAAGGCCATCGTAGAAGATTGATGCTAAATTTGGCATTTGCATGTGTCTAAGAATTTTCTCCATATTATAAATGGTGGAGTTGGGAGACAGAGTTCTATTTTTTGGTTGTCACATAAAAATAGCTTTGTATTTTTATTGAAAGAATTGTGGTTGATCAGAATCTTTTGGGATTACAATGGCTAAAGAATACTGAGGTCAACAAATCTGCCTTTTGAACTCTAAATAGATGTGTTCAAGTCATTCAAAAGGAATACAAAGCAGCATGACATAGTTGAATCAGTGTCAGATGAGGAGTGTGTAGATCTCATCCTGGTTCTGTCCCTGAGTTGCTGATTGACTAGAAACATGATTTCATATTTCTGGGCTCCAGTTTCCACAACTATCCAATGGAAGACTGATAATCTCTAGGGCCATTGTCTACTCTAAAGCTTTGTGAGGTGGCCATTTTTCATGCCTTAAAAAAATCATTAAGCAGTGCAGTTTTGTGTCTTCCCCATTAAGTAATTATTCAAACTTGTGAGATCAGAATACATTTTGTGTTAATCCTAAACAGATTACTTTACGGAATTCAAAAGAGATTTTCCATAAAATTTCCCCGCCAACCCTGTCTATGCTTCTTTACATTTATCAATTGCTCTGTTACCAGTTGTATTTAGCACCTAACTCTTTTGTGGATAAGCAACTAAACACTATACTGTGTAATCATGTGGGCTCTGGAATCAGATGATCTGAGTGGGAATCTTGGCTTGCTTGCTTCCTGATCATGTGAACCTGGGTACCTATTTGACCTTTTGGATCTTAGTTTTCTCATTTGTGAAATTGGTCTGATATTTATAGTTGAGAAAATGAAACAAGGTAGTTGAGAAAATAAGATTTCTTAGTTTTTTACCTTTCTGTGTTCTAGGATCTCACCCAGGATACCATATTACATTTTATTTTCATATCTCCTTATGCTTCCCTTAGCTGTGACAGTTTCTAAAAATTTTCTTGTTTTTGAAGATTTTGATGACTTTGAAGAGTACTGGTCAAGTATTTTATAGGATGTCCCTCAGTTTGGATTTGTATAAGTTTTTTTTTTTTATGTTTAGACTATAGTTATTGGTTTTGAGGTGGTACATTGCACATCATATAAAGGGTACACATTATTAACCTGATTTATCAGGTTCATTAATATTAACCTTTATCACCTGACTGAGGAGGTGTTTATCAGGTTTCTCTACTGTAAAGTTACTCCCCTCAACCCATTTTTCATATTATACTTTGGGAAGGAAATCAGAATGTGTAGCCAACAACTTAAGGAGTGGGTAGTTATACTCCACTTCCTTGAGGGTAAAGTATCTATCTGTCTATCTATTATTTAGAATTGTTTTTCATGGGAGATTTATCCCCAATTTATTATTTACATAATAATTTATTAGTATGAACTTAGTTTTTAATTACTAATATTCCATTGTATGGATGTACTATTGTTAGTTTCTTTACCTATTAACCTATTGAGGGACGTTTTGGTTGATGACAGTTTTTGGCAATTATGGATAAGAATGCTATAAACGTTTGTGTGCAGATTTTGTATGGACATAAATTTTAAAGTCATTTAAGTAAATACCTAGGAACACAATTGATTGTATGCTAAGACTACGTTTAGTCTTGTAAGAAACTTTCAGTCTGTCTTCTAAAGTTGCTGTACTGTTTCATATTCTCACCAGCAATAGAGAAAAACTCCTGTTGCTTTGCATCCTCATGAACAGTTGGATTTATTTTTATTGCCATTCTAATGGGTGTATAATAGTTAAATAAGCATTTTTAAGTAATTCAATTTTATATCATATATTGACTTATTTATTATTCTTTTTAACTGTTAAGTTTTTGTCCTGCTGTTAACAATATTCACTTAAAAATAATCTAAGCTCACCTTCATATCATATTATATTGCTTTATATGTAGTGATGATACCATTTAGCAAAATGTTCCCAATTCTTCCCATCCCTGTGACATTGTTGTCATTTGTTTCACTTTTACATATACTTTAAACACCCAACATATTGCCACCATTGTTTCTTTAAACATTTATCTTTTAGATAAATTAAGAATAGAAAACATTAAAGATTATATTATATTTATCTTCATCCATTCCTATTTTGATGTTCTTTAAGTTTCTGACATTTATCATTTTTCTTTCTAACTGAAGAACTTCTTTTAAAATTAATTGTATGGCAGGACCACTAGCAATGAGTTTCCTCAGTTTTTGTTTGTTTAAGAAAGTCTACATTTTTCGTTCACTTTTGAAGGCACTTTTTGCAAGAGCTATACTTTTGGCTCAGCATTTTCTTTTTACTTCTGTTATTTGTTTGTTTGTTTCTCTATTAGCACATCAAAGATGTAACTCTCTCTTCTTCTCTCCACTTGCCCGATATCTGATGAAAAGTCTGCTGTTAAGTGTCGTCCCTGTTTCTCTGTAGGTAAAATATCTCTCCATACCCATGGCAACCTTCAAGATTTTCTTGTTGTTTTTGTTTTCTGTAATTTGTATATGATATGCCTAGGTATTTTGTTGTTTTATTTTGTTTTACTTTGTATTGTCTTTTGCATCCATTTTCTTGAGAATTCTATGACCTGCTTGGCTGTGTGATTTACTGTCTGTCTCTAATTTTAGAAAATGTGCACCCATTATTACTTCAAGTATTTCTTCTGCTCCATCTCTCTTTTTTCTCTTTCCAATGATATGTTAGACTTTTTGATATTATTCAGCAGTTTTTGGATATTCCATTCTTTTGTGTTATTTTTTTCTCTATTAACCTTTCAGTTTGGGTAATTTCTATTGACTTATAGTTAGATTTACTGACTTACTCTTCACTTGTGTTGAGTCTACTGATGATTCATGTAGGGCATTCATCATTTCTGATACTGTGTTTTTTATTTCAAGTATTTCTTTGTTATTCTTTCTTATATTGGCCATCTCTCTGTTCATGTTACATGTCTGGTCTTCCATGTTGTATACCTTTTCCTTTAACATATTGAACATATTTGTTTTAGATTCTCTGACTGATCAATCCGTGTTATATATGACTGTGATTCTGATTATTGCTTTTCTGCTTAAAATTAGTGTTTTTTTTCCCCCTTGCCTTTGGTTTCCCTTCTAATTTTGTTGTTGCTGTTGTTAACAGTCAGACATGTTTTATAGGGCAATAGATACTAAGGCAAATTGGCATTTAATATGAGAATTTATATTAACTGGGTCAAGAGTTGGCTATATGTAATTTTTGTTGTACCTATGGGTATCAAAAGCTTAAAATTACTTCAGTGGCCTTGTTTTTTGTCTTTCCTCTTGGCTTTGGGGCTTCTTTTTGTGCTTCTCCTCAGGGAGATTTTTTTCTTTTGCAACTTTCCCAGCTATAATCCACTATGCCTTTCACTGTAGCCTCATTAGCATGGTGTTAGAGTGTGGAGGAAGCAGTGAGGTTTTCTTCTTCTGATTATTTGGAATGCACGTTGGATCAGACACATAGCCTTCACTCAGTTTCTGTCTTTTCTCCAGAAAAAACAGCTTCATTCCTCCATGCCCCTGATCTCCTCCCATCTACAGTAAGTATCCTCCAGGGTCTCCAGTCTGTGCCCTTTAAGTCCTCTCCCCTGAAGGTTATCACTTTTATTATTTTTATATGTAAAACAGGGAGGCTGGAATGGGGCTGGAATAGAGCAAGTTCCTTCACTTTAGTGGGATGGGATTTCATGTTGCCCTCTGGAAATTTCTTTCCTGAGTTTAAGTGTTATTTTCTAGAGGAAAAAAGTTCTGAGTAGATTGCACAGTGGTTACTCATCCTCTCCTTTTCTTCTGCTATGGTTAGGTGGGGTGCTGTCCTCAGATATACCCAGTTCTCCCTTTGAGAGTCTGGTGGAGTTCCTGGACGAAAAGCCTGCAGAAGTGTGGGGACCCTCCTATGACTGTAGCTCCCAGTAACTTGTTCTCACACTAGCCCACACTTGGCCACCTGCAATTCATCAATATTTCTAGTTTTATGTTTCTATAGCACTGTGGCATCCAGTGACCTCTGCTCTACTAAGCAACTCTCAGGTGCTGTGTCTGGATGTGTTCCAGATTTTGAGACAGTAGTTTGCTCTGAAACCTCAATTATCTGTTGAGACAAATAAAAGTTTTTGTCCATTCTTCCAGCTTTTCTCATTATAATAATGGGAATGGTTACTCCAAGCTCTTTACACATATGAGCTGAACCAGAAGCCCCTCACTAAGCTTTTAAATACCTTCCTCTGCAGTATACCAAAGCAAGTATTACATTTAGACTTTATTTAATACAGGCCATATTGGGGTCCAGATTTCATTCAACTAACCAATCAAACTCTAAGAGTCCTTCTCAAAGCATTTAATAACATATTGAATTCAAAATGTCTGCTTAATAAGCCCAAATTTATTCTTTTCTGACATCATATTCCTTCAACTCTGATCCAACATTTTTAGAATACATTTCAAAGCATGTATTTACCAGGTATTGTCTATACAAAGTTTTAAAATAATGCAATACATTTGCTGTATGTTGCAACTTGCCACGGGTCACACTTTGTTCCTCACCCTCATGGTCTACTGAGACTTGGGTCTTATAATAGGTCTTAAAGCTATAAGAGGTAGTGTATATGTATAATGGAAAGGATTATCATTTCCTTGTAAGACTTCTACTTCATAGGAGGCCTTTATAGGTTTTTCAGGCAATGGACAGATTTTCCTATTTAGACAGAAAAGGAAGGTCTGCTTCTACTGTCAAGAGAGGCTAAATAGAATTTTCAAGTCAAACTGCCCTGCTTCATCCAAATCTTCCCATATGCCTACATCCATCTGAAATTCAGGGTCTCACTTCTTCCCAGTGAATTTCCTAACTTTGACATAAAGGACACTACAAGTTTGAAAATTTAATTTGCATTATAATTCAGCCATCTGTGTTATTAGACTTTGAATTTTGTTTTCAAAAATCTCAATCCTTCAGCTATAGGTAATAAGATTTCATTTTAGGTCAATCATAGACGTTTCTGCATCCCTTAAGCAGTCTTTGAACTGGGAATTTAAAGCCCTAAACTCATAATTTTATTTAAAGGTCTCTAATGATTTTAAAAGCAAAGCAACAAACCAACCACATTATATTCCTTATTTGCACTAAAATATTCTGTGGTACCAACCATTTCTATAGGTATTTGATTATGAGTGTCAATGGGTAATCATTTAATTAGCTTATTGGCCACTGCATTCTATTGACTAATGGTGTTTTATTTTCCACTGGAAACAGATTAAATAAAGGCCTTCAAATCTAATCATATCAGAGAACCATTTCCAGATAACTCACAATAAATTCTGAAAACCTATCCTTAAAGTTATTTTCCTCTGGAACTACTTCCAGTACCAACAACTTTTGTATCAGTCAGGGTTCAACCAGAGAAAGGGAACCACTGGGAATGATGTAATATAATGTATTCATTATAATAATTTGATCTCACATACAATTGTGGGAGTGCGCCAGAGAGCATTGATTTGTCTGTTCCTTCCATCTCTGATTATGAACCTAAAGACACAGGGCAAGTAGTTGAGATCGACAGCTATATTTGAAGTAAAGGAGAGCAGGTACAATGGGATCCTACAAGAAAATAACTAAAATCTTCATCTCTCTCTATATTCTCTCATGGAAACCTGTATTGGCCTCTTCCCATCTACAAGCTTCCAAACTAGTTGCTGTGGATGACTTTCAAAAGAAGCTGGAGATCTTGTCATAGAATCACACTAGTATCTGGCCCAGGATTTAGAGGAGGAGGAAGAGATTCCATGCAGCTGGACAGTTGGCATGACTTCTACCCACAACAAGATGAACCAGAAGATCTGCAAAATTGTGCATAATCTGCAGCAGGTCCTGCCCTACATTGACTTTCTGAGAGTACATATGACAACTGCTTTAATCCTACTTTCCAAAGCCCTTGTACAGATTTTTCTTGTGATAAGCTGAACCAGCAATATATAGGGATCAAGATTCTAGGAAATATGGTTCAATTTATTCAATTTGACCTATTCCAAAGATACCACAATTTTCCAATCATTCAAGAAACCACATTTAGGAACCCTAAAATGGTGATAAACATTGAATGCAAATATCTGGGAAATAACAATATTAAATTTTTGTATGTTTTATTTTCATTTTCCTCGCTATCAGCTTTGAATATCAGCAAGTAATGCAGACAAAAATAGTGCTATGTTCTCTATCTCTGTCCTCTTGGTGATTTTCCAAGAATATTTTGTTCCAAGGAACATACCATTGCTGACAAATCTGGAGATAAAGAAAACATGTCCATTTACTCTTTGGCTTTTTGTCCATTGAGAGAAAAAGTCCTTTGAGTTTCCCACTCAGATTCAGCTTGTGACTGAACAGTAATATGTCCATTCACTACAGAAATGTGTATTGAGTGCCTACTATGTCATGGGGCACTGAGAAATATTTTAAAACATTGTGTTCTTCTTGCCCAATAAAATGGGTGACAGTCGAAATACTCAGACCTCTGAATACTCTCTAAGGGTGTGAGCTGGAAGCTGGGAGGGAAGAAATGTCCTGTGGACACCCAGACAGCCTAACCCACCCCCTATCCCCTCCAGCAGGACCGTCAGGGGGCCCACGTCAGAAAGGCACTCATCCAGTGAGGCAGGCAGGGACTGAACTGTGGAGAAGTCAAAACCCTTTCCCAATTTTCATAAAGCTGCAAGCTGTGTTACGTACTAGAGCCTTGCTGCCCACATTTTAAGTGTCTGAGATTTCTGTCTTGTTTTCTTTTCTTTTATATTCTAACTCTCTCTCCAAGGTTAGCAATTTTGTCTCCTTTCCAGTTCCTCCTCTTTTTATTCCCCTGTAAAGAATGCTCCAAAACATGCATTTAAATTTTTATAAAGTATTTGCTTTATTATACCCATATATTTTCTGTTTGTCAAACACACGTGATGGGTGTGGAGATTTTATGTGGACATTAAAGGAGTGCTGTAGCTTATTAATGAGACAGTCTGTAAATGAAAAGGAGACCCATGTTAGCTGAAATGAAGGAAAGTGGGATGGAAAGGGACTTTCTTTCTGTTGCTTCCAGGGGATTAACCTGAAGGCTGTTGATTTACAAGCTCTTCTCATGGATCATTTTCCTCTTGAGCAGGAAAGGGGAGAGTCAGCCCTTTGCTATACCAGATAAATTAATTAAATTCTCCTCCCTATTGAATTGTGATAAAATTAAAATGACACACAAGTGAAGCAGGTTGAATATTTCCAGGGAAAACAGCAGAGTCCTGGCTATCTAGCTGATATAATCATTCTCAATACCAGATGCACACTGGAATTACCTAGGAAGCTTTCTAGGAAATGCTGTTGTCTGGGCCCTTACCTTGTAACATTTTCTAGTATTTCAGAATATTTGACTGTGACGTGAGATCAGGGACGTACTATTCTTTAAAGCTCCCAGGTGATTTTTTTTTTCCCAGAAAGGATCAAGAGCCAGTGGTTTGTGTTTTCCAAGGGGCTTGATAGTAGTACAGAGTGATTTAAGAGTATTGCTGGGCCAAATTGAAGCTTCTTGATTCTGCTGTTTGTCAAATAAATATCAGGCACTTGCAGATGGCTAGAGCAGGGGGTGCAAGAGAGCCTTGACTCAGGGGGCAAGGACTCAGCCCTGGAAATGAAGCTGCAGTGGTGATGCTGCCTAGTTAAAGAACAGATCTAGCTATTGGGAGCATGCGCAAATTTGGCTGGGATGCCAAATAGTAAGTAGGTGGACAGGCTATTGGTCATTTTGATTCATTGTGGAATCCCCCATGAAACTCCACTCACTATATGGCTATGGGGAGGACTGTGTACTCATATGTGATTATAAAGTCTCCTGTTAATCACATCAATCAAGACTTACTGAGCATTTTCATGCTTATGTTTCCACAATAGGTGCAGTGGCAGTTACAAAAACAAGTGTTACTAGACACAAAGAAATCCTCATTTAATTGAGGAAACAAATAATGTTTACAATCATTACATTACTATAAACAATTAGAGTTTAAGGTCAAAAAGCAAAATCCTGCCTACTAGATACATTTTATTTTGACTCACATAATACTTTTTAAGAATGTTTGCACTAGCTGACAATATTTAAAAATCAGGAGGTTTCACATAAAAATCTATATTCCTAGCATGAAAAACAAACAAAAGATATCAGCAGATCTGTCAAAGGTGGGACCATATTCCCTCATAGCAGTATTTGACTTAGCAGAAGCACATGCTCTCCATTTTAACACAGTCTGCAAAATCCCCCCCATTGTACAAATCCAGGTTCTCTTTATCCATTTAGGTTACCTGTATGATTGCTGCAGGTATCTGAGTTTACAACTATTAAGAAAAAAATTGTCATTAATTCATTGACGAGCAATGTAGGATTCCAGGGAGCGGGTAGTCAGGTAGGGGTGGAACAATTAGGAAGGTTCATGAAGAAAGTGGGGACTGAGCTGTCCTGTAGTCAGGAATTATTAATATATAAGATTAGGGAAGGATAGAAGAAGTACAGAGACTATGAGAAGAAGAGCAGAAGGTAAATGAAAATTAAATTCTGCTTGTATTATAGTCCTAAAAGAAGAAAATAGAGGCCTATATATTTATTACAGGGTTGAGAAAACACTATGTGCAAAGTTTATAAGGAAGTCCTACAAATAAATACCAAAAAACCCCTACAAACTAATAGAAAAATTAGCCAAAATTATTAATATGGTATTCACAGATGAGGAAACACAAATGGCCAAGAACTACAAGAAAACATTTTTGAAACACAGAAAAAATAAATGAAAATAATGCATATACATTATAATATACAAATATAAAAATTTCAGTCTTGTAATTCCAAGGGATTGACAAGGATATGGGGAAAATCAAAGCTGTGACAGTATGCTGAAGGATGTTATAAGTACTATAGCACTCTTTGAGGGCAATTAGATACAGTATCTACTAAAATTGAATATTTATAAACATACTTTGGACCTAGCAATTCCATGTTTAGAATTTCTCAGAGATTTCCTTACTAGGGATGCAAGGAAATATATATGATATGTTCAATGTAGCATCGTGTGTAAGATTAAAATACCAAACCAAAGCAACAACAACAAAAAGAATGAAATGAAATGTTATCCAGTAAGAAAATAGTTAAATAAATCGTGGTACCTACTCACACAATGGAAACTCTGCAGCAATGGTAATGCATCATTTAATGCTACAAATCACTTGCCTAAATCCCCAAACCAGATGTTTAGGGGAAAAAAAGTTGTAATATAGCATATACAATATGAAAATATTTATAGTAAGTGTAAAAAACAAACATACAAATTGAGCAAACGTGATCTGTGAGGGCAGGCTAGATGGGGGCTGTTGGGGTAGCGTGATAAATGTGGGCTGAACTGGCTCAGGAGCAGAAGAAACCTGGGCAAGCTTTTACTACCTGATCAGACAGCCATTGCCACTATCTTATTTTTAAAGCCATTACCTTTAGGGGGGTTAATTGGGTGGGGGGGGTTGACATTATAGATTCCTATGAAAGATGCTGGTGATGGAAATACTATCAGAAGGAAGATGGAAGAGTCTCGCAGGAGAACCAGCTCTGAGAGATGGAGAAAAAGGGGAAAAATAGACATGTTGCCTTTGTCATTGTTTTCTTTGTTGCGATTATGAAAACTCAGAATCCCTCAGCTGATTCACTCAACCAGCAAGCATTAGCCTGTGCCTGGGTGTTGGCAGTGGCCTCCTAATTGCTTGCCTTTCTCGGTCCCTGACCACTCTCTGCCTCCTACACGCAAAATGAGTTAGTCTCCTGAAAGCATAGCTCTGACAATTACCCCAGTTCTTTATTATCTTCTGCATAAATTTCAAACTCTGCAGCTGCCACTGTCTGGCTCCAGCCTCTCTTTCTAGCCCCACTCCTGCACTTACTGTCTCAGCAGATATTTACTGAGAACCCTCTTTGTGCAAGCGCCTTGATGGGCACAGGCGATCCGAGGTGTGCGAGACGAACAAGACGTCCATTCCTGCAGACCTCACGGTCCAGTGGGGGAGACAGACAACAGAGAAATGAAACGACAATTTAGATCATTGCACCTGGCATAAATGCTGCAAATTCAACAAAACAAATATGTGACAGTCAGTGACTGGGAACATTAGCTAGGGGAATCAGGGAAGTCTCCTCTGAGAAAGTGGCATTTGAGCAGCAATCAAAGAGGTGAGAAAGTGTCGGTCATGGAAGCATCTCTGGAAGGATAGCTCAGTCTTTTTTCTCATGCTCTGGTCAAATTGATGTCTGCCATGAATACATCCTGTTCTTCCTAGCTACCCTGCCTTGCCCATGCTATTTCCTCTGCCATAAAAATGTCTTTTCCCATTCCCTCCTGTGGGAGCCCTGTCTTGTTTTAAATGCCACCTCCTCCATGAAGCCTTACGTGATTTCCTCAACTAACTCCATTCTTAACTGTAAATGAGTTAGTGTTAATACTTCAACCTCCTTCTTTTGGTAAGGACTATTCTGATTATAAACAACAGAAATCTAGCTGGAAGCAAAAATGAGTCGTATTTATTGGCTTAAATAAACAAAACAGAGTGGTCAGCTGTAGGGCTAGCTTCAGGAGCAACTGTGTCAGGGGCTCTAAATCATTCCCCTCCTTCCCTCCTTTCCTCTTCCTCCCTCTTCTTCTTAAATATTATTGTCCTCTTTCAGACTGTTTTTTCTCATAAACCTGGAAGCATAGTCGCAGGTAGTTCTGTACTTAAACCTTTAGGCCTTATGAACCTAAGAGAAAACTTTCCTTCAGCAACTCCAGCGAGACAAACCCCAGCGAAGGACTGTTTGGTCCAGCTTTGACTATGTTTCTTGACTATATCTGGGAGGAGAAAGGTGAGAGAGCAAGAGTGGTCACACAGCAGTCACACACCCACCCCTGTGAAGTTAATGGCAACCCCATATGCAATTGTTTGTCTGAAGTTGGGGAAAAACTTGTACCCAACTTGTACCCAAGGACAGGGAGCTTGTTCCGTGCTGACAAAACAAAAAGAGTTCCCTTAGTCTTTTACAAATACTCATGACATCGGGAAACTCCATCTCCGGATAGAGACATTATAAAGGTGCATGGCATAAGTGCTCAGCCCTTCTCTGCCCCCAGCGCTAAAGGAGCATCTCAGAGGTTTGGCAAGGTCGTGCACATGGGACATCCCAAGTCTTCCATAGTTTCTGCAGAGCCATAATATCAGCCACATTCCATATTACATTTTTGCAAATCCATTTATTCCACACAGACTCTGTGTTTCCATCATATTTCTATGGCAGACTTGTCCCAGAGGGCAAACATGAATGAGTATGAATGCCACTCTAGAGAAGTTTATTTGCAGCATGTTGTGCCATGCCTCTCTGAGGCTTGCTGTTTGTTTATGGACAATTTCCGTTACTGCTGTCTTCAGTTTCTCCCTTACTCTCCTTTTTATCAGTCCAAATGTCATTTACTTTGTAACTAGAAAGCATGGCCTTCCCTGAGGGGAACCCCAGCCTGGGCCCTCCTTATTTGAGTGGTAAGATGATTAACCTCACCCTCCTGTGGCATCCATCCCTGCTTCACACTCTAAGAATACTGGCTGCCTCAATGCAGCCTCGGCGCACCCTGTGTTTATAACCATGGGTCATTTTGTACCATTTTTATATTTTTCACATATTAATTTATGTCTTTAACATCCTCTGACGCACACACTTCCTGCTTCCTTCTTTGAAGGAACAATTATTGATTCCTAGATCTTTTATAGTGCAGAATCTTGGAGTTTAAAGAAAAAAAGAAAAAAGCCAAAAGGACGTGGATGACAAATCACTGAGCCAGAGATGGAAGAGGCAGGGAAAAGCATAAAAACCTGCTTGTCTTCTGAGTTTTTAAAGAGGAATTCCTTTTTAAAAAAGAATAATTTGAAATAAAAAAGAGACATATTGAGGGTACGCTACAGTGAATGTGCAAACTTAAGTGTGAGAGAGATACAGAAAAATAAACTTAAGTTTTTTTGAGTGGTTTTAATGGGAACTCACTTTGAGAGTTATAAGGAGAAAACAAACTTGATGTAAATTAATTGGCAATCATTTTGGATTGTCATACTGAAGTTTCTTAAAATATGACTCAGTGTCAGGACCGGAGCAAAAATCTGCTCAGTTTGAAATGATTAATTTAATTATTTGGAATTTCTCTTGGCACTCCTATCCCCCTCCCCAAATACAGTGAGTATTTCAGTGTTTCCCAAAGTAACTATTCCCTGCCTTAGATATATTATTCACTTGATAATCCTTTGTAATGATAAATGACTGCATTTTGCATTTTATTATTATTGTTATTTTTATATCATCATCATTATTCACTAATTCTTATGAACACTAATTATGTGTCAAGCCCTATTCTAAGATTTGTAAATACCTGATCTCATTTAATCCTCACAATCAGCCTAGGCTCATGAGGGGATTATTGCAATAATTTGTGATAAAGAAGACCAATTTATGAGCTAGGCTGGCTGAAACAGGAATATCAAAATGGGGCAGATATTATATATACCTAAAAAGCAAAATCAACTGAACTTGAATGCAAGAGAGAAGTAAAGATGAAGATGATTTGAGAAGGAAGGAAGCCTTGAGACATTATGGCAAGTTACAAAGACAGGTTGCAGATTCTTCTACAGAAATCACCTTGAGTCAGCTGTTGACTGTATAGAAGTAAGGTCAGGTAGGGGCTTCTTGAGGGTACATCTAGCTCTTAAGTGACTGACTGATGCTTCTATGTAAGGTAGGTGAAGAGAACACGGAACTTCTACTCCATGCCATACCCTGTGCAACATAAACAATCTCATTTAACCTGCAAAGAGTAATACAAGCTCACTCTTCACAAAAGGCAATGGAGCCTCAATATTGCTGGTTGTAGTGGTATTTTCTATAGAGTAAATGTTTGGAAATAACCTTAATGTCCAACAATATAAGAATGGTTATATAAATGATATATTCATATAATGGACCATTACACAGCCATTTAAAAATGGCGGTCTTGAAAGCAATTTAATGACATATGAAAATGTTCAGGATATAACTTTGAGTGAAAAAATTAGGGTATCCAGTTATATGCATGACATGATTTCAGTTTTATAGAAAATATCTACTCTCAGCAGGGAGAATGAAACTGAGCTAAAGTAAGGTGCTTCTGCTCTAGAATGAGCATCCATGTCTCATGTGTCTTGAGCAGTAAAAATTACAGTATTTTTTGCCCGTTGGATGATGCCCATTTAGACCTGCCATGCCATGTGACTCTTCTTGTTCTAGGTGACATTCCTGAACTCAGAATTTTGTCAGCATCCACACCATCTGCCTTACTTCTCTTTCCAGTATCCCTTGTCATGTCTAGATCTTTTCCTGTGGTTTGTCCTTGCCTCATTCCAAACTAGCCTGACATGTATCTATGTACATAATGGTTTTTACTTTCATTTCTCATGTAAATGTAGGTTTGTACTAGCTCTATCTTATGGGAATATGGAAGCCATAAATACACTGTACATATGTAATTTTAAATTTTCTCTTATCAATATGAAGAAGAAATGTGGCTACTTTTTAGACAAAAAATACAAGGAAACAAATACATTTAATTTTAGTAATATATTATTTAACTAAATATATCCAAAATGTTATAATTTCCACACATAATTAATATCGAAATTATTTATGAGATTTTTCACGTCTTTGTGTTTGTACTAAGTTTCAGATTCCAGTTTGTGTTTGACACTTAGAGCACATCTCATTTTCGATTGGCCACATTTCCAGTGCCCAGGAGGCAGGTGTGGCTAGTGGCTACTGTATAGGACAGTGTAGATCTAGACCCAATACTCTTGCCTTTCAGATTTGGTTTTTAAACTTCTCAGCTTTGTACACTTTAAATTTAGGTGAAAGGCTAGTCAGCACTTGATGCAAAAGTGAATCGCCAGAAAATTGTTTTTCTTCATAGGGAATTCAACCGTGGAGCCTCTGTTAATGGATTAATTGGCACGGTATATTTGGCAATGGGGCAATTTTCCATTTGTTTAAGTAAAGATGGAGATTAAAATTACTTATCTCTTTGAGTTACTTCAGGCTGTAATTACAGGAGCCTTCACTCCTCTGAAACATGAAAGGCACCAGAGCTAAGAATTTGTCAAGAAATGACAGCCACCTAAGCCCATGGCAAGGGGCCAGCAGGGTGAATTCCCCTTCTCCATTGGTCTCTGCAAATCATTTAGTCATTTGTTTGCACAGTTCTGCAAAAGGATGAAATGGCCTGAATTTTGGCTACCAGTGATTGTGCAGGCTAGACTTTTTCTTTTCTCTTTCCCCCTTTTAACTGCTTTTGTGTATGGAAAATGGCAATTTAGTCACAGCCGTATAATTACCCATAATTATTCTCCTCCATCATGTTTTGCCAGTGGGTCCAGTAGGCAACTGGAAATGGGAAGAAGTGGGCTGATTTGCAACTCAATGTTTTCCTCTGGGACAGAGCTACTTGCTCATGATCCCTACTTTAATGAAATCTGACATACATCCCAATATTATCACACATCCAACGTATCGACCCTTACTCTCCGGAGAACTTCACATCTATCAGCATCCTTCCTTACACATTACGTCATTTACCTGTGTCATTTCTAACTGTGTGAGCTGTATTGGGCAGTTACTATTAACCGCATTTTATAGATGAGTAAAGTGAGACTCGGGGGTTTTTAAATGACTTAGCCTGCTTTTGTCGCTCACTTTGCCAAACTATCCTCCACCCCATTGCTACAGTGATGCCACATGATACAGACTTTGACTGGGTCATTCCCTGACTAAAATGCTCCCAGCTGGTGTCTGGTCATAGGACACACTCCTTGATGTGACCCGTGGGTTCCTCTGTGATCTGGCCCCTTGTCCCTCATCTTCAGCCTAATTTCTCAATTCTGCACACTTGGAATACTACCTGTACTGGCCTAGGAACAACCACAACTGGGTGTACACAGCTGATACAAGGCATTAAAATGATCTCTTAAGGTTTCTGCATTTTATTGTATGATTATGTCAATTTAAAAATAAAGCATGGGCTTGTTACAGCATAGCGACTTAATAAGTGTCTCCAGCAAATGCATTTCTGACTCAATGCTCCCTCGTCCTCTCTTCTCTCCTCTTTCTTGCTCCTCACTTCCCTACTGGACTAGTCTCAGTCTCTGAGTATGATATTGCCAAATTCAATCATTTATCATCTTTACCAACTTTGGACAAATATGTGTGAAACAAAAAATTATTTTAAGTAATAATAGTTGTCTCCAACTATTATAATAAGTATAATGTCCATAACTGACATTGTGCTGTCAGGCACAATTAACTTGTACAGGATCCTCATCCTGTAAGTTTAGGATAAGGGTCAAGAGTGTGGGCCCTGGGGAACACACTGCTTAGGTTTGAATCTGTCTCCATTTTATGTACTTATTACATCTTCACAACAACCCCAAAAGCATGTGCTATTTGTTTAACAGATGAAAAGACTGGGGCTTAGAAATGCCAAGTAACTGGCCTAAATTGTACATCCAGCAAGGAAAAATGGAGGGATCTGGCCCAGATCTTTCTGAGTGCAAAGTCCATGCCCTTCGCTAAAGAAAGGATGATAGTGGTCAGAACTGCTGGCTCAGATTCCTTTATCCCTGTCACTGTCATCTCTTTTGATGGCTCTTTCTAGCTAAAAGCAGAATGTTGCTTGCTAGAGCAATTCATATCAGACACAGATAAAAAGTGTAAGGGCTCACTCAAGAAGAATTTGATATGCTGCTAAATGTTAAGTTTAAATGTTTACTCAACTTCTTAAAGATGCTGCTTTCTCTTCTTCTTTTTTAAATTTAGCTGTCACATAACTAGGGTTTCTAATTTTCACAATCAAATATTTCTATCTTTTGATTTTTTAACAATGATGATGTCTTAGTAGAATTTTAGATTTTATGTAAATAACATCATTGCTGCTGGTTTAAGTATTTGTTTTTTTAATCACCAGAATCACACTGCATTTCTACATTACACAGGCATAGGTAATCCTTTAAATGTCCTTCCTTCTTGCTCTAACAGTTGGTTATATACTGATATTGATGTTCCTTATAGAAGAAAACTTAGTTTCTCTAACAAGGCTGTTTTTTGAGTATTTATATAGTAATGTGATATTAATCGTGCCTTAAGGAGAATTTGGCTATGCTTTCACCTCATACATTCATAAAACAGTCAATTTATTTTAAAATTATTGAGCACTGCACTCTGCTATTGCTAATTAGATGCTAATTAATGTTCTTTTACCTGCTCATTTATTTAGAATCTCCCCTCTTCTTCATGTCAGGGCCCCTGAAAGTGTGTAAATTACTTTAATGGCTTTTATCTGCTTTTTAAAACAGATTGTAGAACAAAGTTTTGAAAACTATAGCAGACCAACATCTATCTACATTTGACAAAGACACAACATTCCAAGGGATATTACTAACCTGACAGTAATTAATAATTTCAGTGAAATGTTTCACAGCAAGATGCATCATGAATTTCTTACCTGATATAAATCACTGCTTTAAAGATTGCTGTTAACATTGAGGTTCTGAGAAATCACAAGGAAAAGATGAAAGGACAAAACTTAAACTGCTGCGGTCAATTTTGTAAAAACTAACATGTCAGGTAGTTGCTTATTTTGTTTCATCGTAAAACAATCCTTTTCATTGGTAAATTAGTCCCTTTTTATTGATGAGAGGACTGAGACATAGTATTTACATATGTTGAGTTGGAGGGATAATTTTATGCAGAGAGAGTAGCATGTTCAAAAGTAAAAAACTTGAAGGACCACGTCAAGTCAGAGGAAGTGAAGGAAAGTCTGAGCTGAGGCCCATGATGCAGGCAGGACAGGCACATGCAGGGTCTCTCGGAAAAAGCTAAGGGTTTGGTGCCTCATTGTTATTGGAAAGATCACCCCCACTAAAATGTGAAGAATGGATTAAAATGGGTAAGAGAGAAAAAAAATTAGTAAAGACAGATAATGATAGTTTGAACTAGGGTATTGGAAGTACAAGTGGAGCGTAGATAGTTTTGAGAAAGATTTCACAAGCAAACTGATCAGGTTCTTTTATGGGTTGAGTGAGGATGAGCAAGACTAGGAAGAGGAGGTGTTGGGTATTATTGTCATATGTTAAACATTCAAAGCTGAGTAGAAGGTGGAGGCTTTTTTTTTTCCTTTTTAACAGAGAGCTCTGGAAAAGGAAAAAGAAAATTATAAATCAAGGGAAATCTCATAAGTTGGGTTAACCATGAAATAGGCTCTGAGACCGAGGTTTGCTTGCAGGAGGCTTACTGGGGGGTCTTCCATGAAACCACATCTGTTGAAGGAGGGAGGAAAAGGAAAGAGAAGGTAGAAGGTGATGTAGTTGCAACAGAGGCTCCAGTCAATCCCACAGGGGAGTCTGAGGCTAGAAAGGCCTTTCAAAGATGTTCCAAATGGAGGCAAATGAAGCACCTTGACTCATTGTGAGTAGGAGATTCCCCTGGAGAAGAGAGTCTTACTTCTGGTGACTCAGTTCCCATCAAACAACAGCAATTCTTGGGGAGGGACTCAACTGTGAACTGTCAGCAGGTAGCACATCTGGCAGCTGAGAAAATGAATGAATGGATCCTGTAGGGGGTATAGGCAACATACAACAGTATCTACTATATTCTACCCTTTGTACCGCTTAGATCCATCAGGAACAGCTTCTGTAGGATTCTGGTGGGACCTTTCTGGTAGGAATTTTCAAAAGACAAGTTACTGGGACAAATTATAGCCCCTGTGGCTGAACTGAACTGCACATGATTCTCTGAATCTTTCTCTGATATTTAGCTCTAAGACATTGAGCTTTCCCTCACCCTTGTTAGCCCCTCTACTGGGCCACGTGTATAATCCAGATCCTCCCACTGAAGTTTCAGGGCACAGATCACCATGTGTTTCTCAGGTCATGGCCACTGCACTTGCCAATGTACCATAAAAATCGGATATCAGATAGAAGAGTACCAGAACCACTACATGGATACTCTGAGTGATCATTCCTGTCCCCACCATTTGACAGAAGTCAATTTTTCCCCATCTCCGTTGTGTAACAGCAACCCTGAATCCTTCTGATGTTTGGGTCAGTTGCACTTGCGATGACTCCTTTCTTTGTCTACTATTCTCTTGGCACAAGTAGCCTACAGTGACTGGGCAATAACCTCTGATGGACACTTCCCTCTCTTTAAACCTGAATATCTCTTTTTCTGCTCTCCAGCTACAGGAGATAAGAGTTTCATTTTATATTGCTACAAAGACCCTCTGACTTTCAAACTTCATCTTAAATTGTCCTTAGACAATCAATAACTTGGTTTTATAGCATACAACAAAGCTGCTTCCAAAACATTACTTAAAGGTCATTAAAAAGCATGAGAGCCAAGCAGTTTAAACAAAGCTACCTGGGAATTATATATTGGCCAAACTTAGATATAGATTAAACTTGAAATTTATAATTTTTTTTGCTCATCTTGATGGCATAAAATGTGATTTATATTTTACAGTTGAGGTCCTGGACAAAGTGCCTTCATTGTCCCATCTCATTTAAAAAATAGTAAGCAGATCCCACAGGGTAAAACTGCACATTGATTTCTAGAAGCAAAAAAGAATGTATTGGAAATGGACCAAAGCTTGAAATTAGAATGATACGGAGTTTTTTCATATAACCTGAGAAACTCATAACACATGATATACCTGTCTCCTCCCAAGAGAGGGTTACAGACAACAGGTTTAATTATTGAAGCTATATGTGTGATGCCAGATTTTGATAAGCTCCAACTCAGAGAGCTTTCTTTGCTTAACAATATAATAAACTCTTTTCTGGATCTCTCTCTGTCTCTTTCTCTCTTCTGTCTGTCTCTCTCTCCTCTCTCTCTCTCTCTCTCTCTCTCTCTCGTCTCTCTGTCTCTTCTTCTCTCTCTCTCTCTCATATACACACGTGCACACATTTAAGGCGGGCATAACCTACCTGTTAGGCATAACCTAACAGACACTCATATTTTGGATTTGTATACTTTAGGTGGCTTTCACTTGGCATTTTGTAAACTAAAACTAACTTCTTGCTCATTTGGTTTTCCAAGCCATGGTGTTTAACATGGCCAACATTTTGACAAACATTCATCTCTAAAGGACTGATTATCCATTGTTACGCAGACATTGACCCCTCAAAATGAAAATCAGAAGCCCCAATGCACAATGACCTCTGAATCCCTGCCCCCTGGTGATCTTCCTTTCTCATCAGTGCTTCTGTCATCCCTTCTCCATCTTCCTCTGAACTGGGGGAACATGGCCCAGTAGTTTGAGCTCTGTGAACAGCAGTTTCCTCAACTATGAAAACAGAAAGATCAAACCTTCCTTCATGTACTGTTGTAAATACTAATGAGATAAGGAAGTCTCTTTTCTGTGTCTGGGCCTATTTCTCCCTTGACTACACTTTCTGGGAATAATGGGTGAGATCTGTAGTCTTGGAGAGTTCCCTTTCTGTCTAGGGTCAGTGTAAAGGGGACCAGGGAGCCAGAGTAAACGGACACAAAGAACAGGGATGACCAGCAAGTGAGCGCAGATGTTAAAAAATCAATCTAAGAGTATTGTTAACTATAGTAATTTTCAAAAAGTAGCTTCCAGCCTCCAGATTTACCTTAACTTATACTTAAACCTTGAGATTCCTCAGGTTCACCCTGGATGCATTGAATCAGATCCAATGGAGTTTTGTTTAAAAGCTTCTCCTTGCTTCTGAGGCCTAGCAAATCTTAACAGTCACTAGCCTATTTTGTGCCTGTCACCATCAGAGTTTTGAAAGGATTAGAAATAAGAAAACAATTCTGTTTCCAGCTTTAATGAATTTTTAGTTTCAAAGGAGTCATTGACAATCCTTGCCCACTCCACACCCCTACACCATGTGCTCCCACATCTGGAACTCCACTAAGGTGGGATGAACGAAAACAGCCATAGCTCCTTCCCAGGCTGTCACAGTGGTACATAGACACGTGTTCCTTAAACCACTTCAAACAGATTGGGTATACCTTATAAATAAATGCATCAGAAAAGCAACCACAACCTCGTGTGCTCTAAAAGGAGCCTCAGACTCCAGCGTTCAGATCCACAGGCATCAGGAACATAAAAAATAAGAATCCTTGCAAACAGCTTCTGGAATATCACCAGCTCAACAAAGCAGGTGTAAAATGAAAATTTTCTCATGGTGGATAATATAATCTTCTTATTAGTTCCAAGCCAATAGCAACCCTAAAGTACCTTATTAATAATTCCCACCTTTATATGTGCTCTAATGCCTGTGAGATGTTTTTCTCTTTCATCCCAGGAGTTCATACTGACCAGCACTGCATTATTGATTTTTATTTTTTGGTTGAATAAGAAACGTGCAACAAATAAGCCCACAAATGTGCTCTAAACCCTTCTAAGCCAGGCATAAAATCTTTTTGCAAAACAAGAGATAGGTAGAAAGCTTCTCATTTCTTTATGACCACCATCTTAACAAGAGCAACCAGGGATCTAGAGGACTGTTAAATATCTCAACTGGGCCACTTTCACATTTGCACTGCATGCACTTCCTCAGATACTACCTCAAACACAGGTCACACACACGCGCACACACACACACACACACACAAGGCTCATACACCCCTACCTGTGTGAATGCTGACAAATCGTGGAGAAGCAAAATTTGTCACTGGACTATCTGATTCCTGGTTCTGTGAAATAAAAATCAAACTTTATTTTTATTCCTTATAAGCTTATTCTCTTTATTTTTGCTAGAAGAGTCAAAGATCTAAACAATCTTTTTTTCCCCCACATTTTTACTTTTACTTCTTCCTGTGTGTTTGTCTTTGTGCCTGTTTCTTTCTCTAC
This sequence comes from Daubentonia madagascariensis, assembly GCA_023783475.1. Classification (NCBI taxonomy): domain Eukaryota; kingdom Metazoa; phylum Chordata; class Mammalia; order Primates; family Daubentoniidae; genus Daubentonia; species Daubentonia madagascariensis. Next base: position 16,023,982 of record JAKFHU010002573.1, on the reverse strand, counting down.
TCCTATGCCTCTCTGTCGACCCATCAACCTTTCTGTTTCTGGGGAATAATCACTGTCTTCTATCTCTGATAAACACTTGTTAGAGAATTTAACAAATTATTTCCTTATTCATCAATCCCAACTTCATTTTTCCCAAAAGAATATTATTTGGTTTCTGTGTAAAAGATATTCTTATTATTTTTAGACTTATTTCATATTCCATGTCAAATTCCATCGATTTGGTCTACAGCCATATTTTAAATAATTGCTAATATAGTTTTAATCAAATCTCTGTATATATGGTGAATATATGTGTGCATGTGTGTGTGTGTGTGAGTCCATAGCAAAAAGCAATGGTTTTCCACACCACTGCTTCCCCCTTGCAAACCTCACCCTTATATACAACTGCTGTTAACCATTTCCAATTTTAGTACCTTGGTGGTTAACTCATAATTCTTTATAATATGCTCCTATCTCTATATCTTGATTTTTCCACTCATGAACTATCTTTATCTTCTATATTTTCCTCCTCCTTGTTAGTGCTCTGTTTTTCTATTTTGGTATTGAAACCAGAGACTGAAACTTAGTGAGAAGACATGAGGATCCCTCGTGCCTCTGATTCCAATGCCCTGGTTACCTTTGGATTAATGTCCACCCAAAGGTAACACTGCTCCACAACAAAAGGTCATAAAGTGATGTCAGGGATGGGGGCCAATGGAAATGTAGCATTCCATGTGTCACCGCTCTTACTGCTCTTACTCAGTTATTCCCTTGTAGGATAAGACATAGTAAATCATTCAAAATCCCCTGACCAGCAATTTCAGGTAAAATTAAATGATCTTTGAGATACTGTGGAACTTAGTTTGACAATAACATATCTTTCCTTTCCCCGCCTGTCTGCCTGCATCTTAAAAGCATCAACACATATAATCCGACATGGAATTTGACACCTGTCAGAATAAATGAACTGCAGCATAAATCCCATCGTTCTATCCTGCTGCACATGGGGTTGGCTTCCTAAACCAATTATTCAAAAATATAGCATTATTACCTTACCTCCTTAGGGCAATGGATGAAGCTTTACTATAAATCAATGTTCAAATTTCATCTGGAATCAGCCTGTGGCTAATTGGAGATGTTAGGGAGAAAGAGAGATTTCTATGAGGAACAGTGAAAGGACTATTTAGGCTGCCGAGAAACAGACTCAGGAGAGAAGGTAACAGAAGAATACACATTAATGACTAGTATGTAGAAAGCCAAGGGAATACCCTTGTCAACAGAAGAAATCTAATCAGAAGGAACCTTCTTCTAATTTGGACAAAAACAAAATCTTCCATTGAGCACACAATTTAATCTATAAGACTCCTACCCAGAGGATTAGTTAGCAAAAATAATTTAATCAGATTTTAGTAAGAAGAATAGAAATGGAAGAAGTAGACCAAGGAGCAAGAGGAGGAGGAAGCCTGCAACAATGACAACTTAAGTGAAGAAGAGGAACTGAGTAGTAAATTGGTTGGAGTAAAATCTGCTTGTTTATCAAAGTACTATAATAAAATGGTCTTTCCTTCCCTCAGATTTTTGAAAAGCTGTCAATAGATCACAATTGCATACTTTACATATAGAAGGCATACAAAGGGATACAGTTGGCCTTCTTCTGTATCTATTGGTTTTGTATCCGTGGACTTAACCAACCTGGATTGAAAATATTTGGGGGAAAAAAAAGAAACCAATAAAAATAACAATACAACAATAAAAAATACAAATTAAATAACAATATTGTATAACAATGATTTACATAGCATTTACATTTTATTAGGTATTTTTAGTAACCTAGAGATGATTTAAAGTATACGGGAGGATGTGTGTAGGTTATAAGCAAATACTATGCCATTGTATGTAAGGGACTTGAGCATCTTGGATTTTGGTATTAGTGTGGGGGCCTGGAACCAATCCCTCATAACTACCAAGAGATGGCTGTTTTATCCTTTTTGAAGGAGGGGGATTTTTACCTTTTCAAAACACTGTTTTTTCTTGATGATTTGAGTTTGAAATAACTATATGAAATAGGTGAAGTAGGAGGTTTGTTTGATAAAAAAGATACCCACAGAAGGTAAATGACTTGCACTGAGCCTGGACTTGAATTACCTTCTCTTTAAGTCTAAGCTCTCTCAACTAGACATCAAGATTCAAAATTTGTAACTAAAATAAATTATTTCATTTTAAACATTAATGATATTCTCAGGTACCATATTTTTGGATCTTCTTTCTGGTTAGCCAAATCTGAAGGACTCTTCTTCAGATCTACTTAAGTTTATTTCCTCAAAAATGTGTCTTATAATTCATATCATATTTTGTGCACTACCAGAAGTAAAGTGAACAGTGTGAAATATATATACACAAGTACACACACGTGTGCATGCACATGAGCGCGCGCACACACACACACTGCATTAATAGTTCCACTGATACCACCTGGAAAAAGTAGAGTTCTGTTTACGCTATCTCATTGAAAATGAGTAGGATGAAGGTTCAGCTTCCACTTTGGCCCCACTGACATTTTTTGAAATCAATGTAGTTCATCTTAGAGCATGGGTTACCAAGTCAATCAGATCTTGGTCAAATCTACTCTAACACGTATACATGGATGATGTTAGACAAATAATTTAACCTCTCTAAGCTTAATTTCTTCTAATGTAATATAGTAAAATGAGAGAGAGAGAGAAAGACAACACTGAAATGTTCTGAGTGTGAGTAAAATAGATTGAATGTTGCCTTCCTGGTATCTTGATCTGCTATTATTTGCTAAGTATCCCCCTATTTGTTTTTCTCTTAGGTTACATTGAGTTGTAATTTCTCATCAAACTTGTAGGAGTCCTGACTAATATAATACCTCGTAAAGTTGTAGGGTTAAAATGATTAATAAATTAATTCTTACATGTTTAGTTCATTGCCCTGCATATAGTAATCAAACAATAAATCTTTGGTCTGATGAAAGTGATAATAATGTTGGTTGTGATGATGATATCTTCCCTTTCTGTCTTCATTCCTGGAGATTTTCCGGTTGAACACCATGTAAAGAGTAGGTGCTCACTCAGTTCTGGCTAATCTGTGTGCTTCCTTTCTCTGGGAGACTCAGAAAAGAGTTAGGGCTGGGAGAGAACTTTGAATGACATGAATGAATAAATGGTTGTTGTTAGATCTAACCACCACCTACTTCCTACCACTTTTATTTTCATTCATTCCTATCATTGTTAACTCAGATTGAAACCTCAACTCAGGATCAGACTTGAAAAAATAGTTCAATTCCTGCTCAGTGTGTTTCTATTTGGAGAAACAAATGCATTTGTTATCTCATGGAGACTGTGACTGCGTGGTGCTGACTGCAACTGGCTGTCATTTATGTGGTTTCTGGATCATGCTGTTTGCTCTTGAGTATTCTCGATGGCTGTCTTGAGAAAGGGGACTCCAAAGATAGTTCAGAGTGGAGGATATTTGGTAAATTATATTAAAAAAGTGACACAGTTAATTACTGTCAACATTAAGATAATATAGAGATGAGGAAAACTATGTTAGAACAGTCTGAAAAATTTTTGGAGAAATATATAGTAATCATTGCAGGCTTACTGCACATGATTACTAAGTATCATCATTGTCTTTATCTGTGTCCACATCATCAGTGGTAATATCATGATTAACCCCTGAACCCTGAATTTGGAACATATAAGTGCACGTTCATTGCATATCCAGGAGCCTATTTAAAACAATTTTTAGAGAAAGACTTTAAGCAAAGTAGAAACCCTGCTAAAATCAAAGAAAAAAATCAGCTTTAAGAATAGAATAATGGACAAATTCTTAACTGCCATTTCTTCACTGTGGACTATAGGTATAGTTTTGACTTCAGAGTTAGTAGCTGTTCTGGAGAATACATAAGCAGTGTCAAAATGAGGACTTGGAGCAGAAGTTAATTTTAAACCTTTGCATATCTCAAAAAGTGTCAAGGGAAAAATAAAATGAAACTTAGGAATCAAATTACAGCTTTAATATAGGTGAGTATTACCCAAACTCTTTGGCTTATAAATATCTTTTATAATCACAGCAGACACTGTTGTCTAGCCATCGACATCCATTTCTTCTGCCTCTTGGGCACATGGCCAGTCTGTTCCTTAGCATCCTTTCCATTGGATATGACCATAGGACTAAGTTCTGGTCAATGGCAAGTAGGCAAATGTGATGTAGACCACTACCATGTGTTCACTTTCTCCTTTGCTCTTTCTTTCTTTTTAATTTTTTTACATTTTTTAAGTTATTATGGGTACATAGTAGTTGCATATATTTGTGGGGTACGTGTGATGTTTTTCTTTCTGTTGGAAAAATGTATAGGATGCAGGAGGGGAGCCTAAAGAAGGGTAGAGCCTGAAGATGGAAGAAATCTGAGTCTGTTTGGGCTGTGGAAGGGACCCCAACAGTGAGAAACATGAACGTGGGAACTTATGAGTTATAAATGCATTTTTATCGTATTAAAACAGAATGATTTGGGGATATGCTTGTTATAGTTTAGATAGAGATATTTATCCTAAATAATACAATAGTAATATGTAAACTTCTAAACCTCTTAAAATTACTTATATTTTACATTTTGAATATTACCTGAAGAAGAAATGTATTTTAGATTTTGACTTAATGTATCTCATTAAAGCTGTACCACAAATCAAATTTAAAATATAATATATAATATTTGTTACATTTAAGAACACGTTTTAACTTGTGATGCCTGCTTTTTAGTTAAACTGAATTAAGTATATATAATTCGCTAATAAATTTATATAAAGATTCTTTCATTTTATTTTGTCTTTGGTTGAGGCAGTCTGGTGTGAGGCTGCATGGGTTTGAATTACTGACTAAGCTGTGTAAAGCTGGGTGACATATGCAACCTATTTAAGGTTAATGTCTCCATCTAGAAAACAGGATGATGATACTTACTTCATAAGGTATTTCTTTATTCTTGAAATGAAATATCATACTACATACCTCATGGGTTGTTAGTAGAATTATTAGTTCATAACATATAAAAGTGACAACCCAAAATAAGTGACTGAGGCAAAGATCTCAATCATTGGAGGTTTAAGCCAAGGTTTAAGGGTAGCCTTAGGAAAAACACAAGACACAGGTGCATCTGTGACTACTTTTCCAAAGCCAGATTTGAGAACTCAGTTTTTAAAGGGGGTAGGGCACACAGAAAGAAAAAAGGAGGAGAGGGTGGGTGGTGAGACAAATGGTTACATTTTTGTAAAACGTAGGAAGTCTACATTTTACATAAGCTAAAACTAATGTTAGAAGAGAACAAGGGAATGAAGGAAGAATCAAGTAAGGCAGATGTCCCTGGGTAGGTGGAAGAATGATTGATCTTGTCTTGTCTCTGTTCTGCACCTGGGAAGATAAAATTGTAATTAACATTATTAGTGTGGAATCTAACAGACTTTAGTTTTAGGAGCTACACTTAGCCTGCAGACCCAAAGTTAGAATTTGCATGTCCTTTTTTATGGGAGGCCAACAATGAATTTCCTTATAACTGATATCTGGGGGCAGCACTGCATACATGCCTGAGGACTCTTACCTTCCTGTAGGGATCTATAGGAATCTGAGTAATGCATAATGTTAGTAACAGCTATTCATTTAGAAGAGGATGTTGCACAACTCAGCCTCTGGGCTTGACATTCCCTTCTGCATAAGGGAGGGCGGGTGTCCTGAGATTTTTATTTTCCTTTACAAAAGATTTAGTCATCAGCAATAATATTTTGATGGGCATATTTTCATATCTTGGAATCTGAATCCTGTGGGACAAGATGACTATTTTCAAGTCAGTAATGCTGCCTCTGAGACTTTGTAGAAACATAGAGTTAGATGGACATTTTAGAGAACAAGTCTGCCTTCCAGAAGTCCATCCCCCAACTCAGTAGCTGGGTCAATATTTGTAAATTGCAGATCTTATTACCCACTTCCCAGTACCCATCCACCAATTGCCATGCAAAATATTTCAGTGACTTCATGCTGCTCTTACCATTAAATATTCAACTTGGATTGCAAAGCCCTATGTGGTCTTGCCTCTGCCAATGACTTCAGGCTCAATATCTCCCCATTCTACTCTTTCTGTCTTCTACCTTTTTTTGTGGTATCTCAAGTGTCCTGTGTTCCTGAAGCCACAGGGCCTTTGTATTGATAATTCCACTGCTATGAATGCTTTTCTCTCATATCGTCACCTAGTTTCATTTTCCAAATCTCAACTTAATTATAACTTTCTCAAGAAAGACTTCCTTGACTTCTCAGACTAGGTCAGATCCTCCTGCTATACTAATCCATAGCTGTGGACAATGTGAATACTAGTTCTCCATAGTACCTATCACAATTCATAATTAAGCAACTATTCATGAACTCTTTGATGAGCTGCTCAGACCCTCCTTCAGGACAAAATATATTACCTGGGATTCCTCAAATATCAGCCACATTTGGAAATATGTTGGCTGAAGAGAGGCATTTTGCTAACTGGGACAGCCTGCATCTAATGACTGGGATAGAACATCCAGACCACCTTACCCAACTCAGGAAACCTCTGAAATCCATCTTAGAGCTGGACTTCCTCATAGGGATGACTGAAACGTTGTCAATACCACAATAACCTTTGCTGATGTTACAGTTCAAATTCTCCATTGTTCAATTTGCTTTCTCTCCTTCCTTCCTACATGTTAACAGTCACAAGATAAACCTGCTTACTTCCATCTCAGAGTCTGATTCCTGAGGAGCCGAACCTGTAGCAATCTTCTTGGGTTTTTTTGATTGGTGTTTATCACTTTCACTGTCAGCTCCATAAGGGACATAAGGGATTGCATGTGTTTTAATCACCTCTGTGTCTTTAATTTTAAGCACAGATTCTAATACACTATAAGCCCTCAAAAATATGGCATGAATTAATAGCATCTTCCCTTCTCATTTTATGAATGAGTCAAGATGTGGGAAATTGGCATCCCTAAAGGCTGTTGTTTCCTGTTCTTATCAGAAACCCATACTAGAAGGGAGCAAGATTTTTATTTCTCACAAAATATAGCTTTTCTCTTCTTAGGTGGAAGAAGTCACTAAGTCCAAAGCAGTCTCTGGAAGTAGCTGGAACTCTGGAAGTATCAGTGTTCATTACACATCCTCCACTGATCTATGGATCATTCCCAGACAGCCCAAGTCCAAAAATCCGTCACCCTGACCTTGGTAAGAGGAACTCAGCTGACATAAACATCCTTTAATACTTTTTGTTCACCAGCATATCTAAGTAACAGGAAAATCCTCTCATGGACTACAGGACTGTGTCAGGGACCATTTGCTCTCCATATAATTTAGGTTACTATTTAACACATTAACTGCCATGTGAATTGTATTTAACTCATGATAGTTTTGAGCTTGGCGCCTCGTGAGGCATTTGTAACTTACACGTCTCTTTACCTTGAGAGACGCGTGAATTATCTTTCAAGTTGTATATAACTCATGCACAGAAAACAATAAAAAATAACAAATATTTCATTAAATTAGAAAGGATCATTTTGTTTTGGAAGTTTTTATTCTATTTTCATAATAAAACACCATGACTCCAAGGGGAAAAAAATTTTTTTCTAGTGTGGCAGTCAATGTGTTAAACTTTGTAAGTCTTTCATAAGAGGTGAACTATTCTGCTTTTGAAATTAAAGAGTTACATAGTTGATTTGTCTTATTAGTTCCTCTTTTACAGTGTTCACTGGAGAAGGGATAGTGAGAATAATGTTTGCTCCTTTTGAATTGAATGACCAGAATTTGGTGCCTAAAATAATTAAGTATCTGGGAGGGGGATATATTCCGAGACCTCCAGTAGTTATCTTACACTTCAGATAGTACCAAAGCCTATATATACTATGTTTTTGCCTATACAAACATAATGAAGTTTAATTTATAAATTAGGCATAATAAGAGATTAACAACTAATAATAAAATAGAATAATTATAACAATATACTTTAATAAAAGTGACATGAATGAAGTTTCTCTTTCTCTCTATCTCAAAATATCTTATTTTGCATTACTCACGCTTGTTCTTCTTGTGATGATGTGAGATAGTACAATGCCTATTCCTGGCTTTAGCATATGCCCTGCAGAATTGCCATAGTACAGATTTGTTCTTACCATAGATCTTAGCAACCTCAGTGTACATTTTTTCTTTCTTTATTAAGTCAAAAACTTTTACCTTTTCACTAAAGGAAGCACTTTATGTCTTCCCTTTCACAAATCTGAATCGCCAGCATCACTACTTTTGTGCTTTGGGGCCATTATTAAGTAAAATAATGATTGCTTGAACACAAGCGCTATGTACCAGGACAGTCAATCTGATAACCAAGATGGATACCAAGTGACTTGTGGGCAGTAACATACAGAGCGTGGATAAGCTTGACAAAGGGATGGTTCATGTCTTGGGTGGGACCAAGTCGGATAGGGCAAGATTTCATCACGCTACCTAGAATGGTCCACAATTTAAAACATATAATAAATTATTTATTTCTGGAATTTTTCATTTAATATTTTTGGACCATGGTTGACTGGTAACCGAAATTGCAGAAAACAAAACTGCAGATAAGGAGAGACTATCGTATTTCTTCAGAAAATGCTGTAGTTTGGTTCAATCTTGGAGTGTATATGCTGTATTTGTGTGTGTGTGTATGTGTGTTTTACTCTGTGTGTGTGTGTTTATTGCGTGTACATGTGTCCTGCTGTTCTTCAAAACCTATAAGCTTAAAAGCCCCTTGTTGAGCATCCAGTGAAAGGTAATGTCCATCTACCACCACCACCACATTAGAAATAAATCGTTACTTTTTGATAGCACAGAATTGAAGAGCATGAACTCTGCAGTTAGAGCTGTCTGTTTTTAATATTGGATTCACCACTTATTCAACATCTCTGAGCTTAGGATCACGACCTCCCCAGCTGAGGAAAACATAATTATAGTATGATATTCATGGCATGGTTATGACCTTTAAGTTACCTAACAAACATAGTAAGCTGTCAATTAATGCTAAATATTTTGAATCTTATATCATGGTTGACCCTCAAGTACTCTTAGCATTTCACTCACACCTTTCTTGCAGCCTGATCAGTAGATTGTGAGTTCAGCAAGAGCAGGAAAGATTATGTATTACTAATCTTTAAATCTCTAGAACTAAACACAACCAGTCTCCTAATAAATGATTGCTTAATCTGTGAATTTATGAGTTTAAAAGTTTATGATGGTTTCTATCTTCATTAAAGGCCATTAACACTTCACAATGGTATTTGTTGAGCCTGACAAAGTGATAAAATATGTATGTGATCACTCATTTTCCTATGGCTAATTGATACTCTGCGAGTTTTAATGAAGATGGATAAATAAACATAGCAGGAAATTAAAAGTTGAGCTTCACATGTGCAGTCTACAGATTTGCTGATCACTGGTTTATTCAATGCTGGGCACTTGATAAGTGACGTTTTTGTGTAGTGAACATAATATGTGCATCAGATTTAAAAATATAATGGTTTAAATGTATGATAAATTAGTATTTATCAAAAGAGGAAAAGAGGACATATGCTAATTAAAATAAACTGGGAGGATTTTCCAAAATAATATTCACTCTTGGTGTGGTTATCTATTGTTCTATAACAAAACACCCCCAAATTGAAACAATTCATTATTAGCCTTGGCAGTCCTATGAATAGACAAGATTGTCCTCCTTGAGTTATCTTATGAAATTGAGCTATAATATTTGTGTTTTTGTCCCTCCCCTCTCTCTCTGTGTCTCTGTCTCTGTCTCTGTCTTCCTCTCTCTCTCTATATATATAGTATCATCCTCCAAGCGTTATTCATAGTGTATTTGTCTCAGAAAATTTACACTTGTGATGTGGCAGATGCTGTCAAGTGACCAGAAACAGAAGTTGCTATGTCAGTTAAGGGCTAAGCTCAAAACTTGCACTGCATAATTTCCACCATATTTTATAAGTTAAAGCAGTCAGAGCCTACACATTTTTGATTGAATGCAGAAATAAACACTTCTTGATCCTAGGCTGACATGGTCACATTGCAGAAAAACATGTAAGATAGTAGACATTATTGTAGCCATCTTTGGAAAATATGAGCTGACTTAGTTTATTCTCTGGCCAAAGTGATTCATATTCCTCTCACATGTAAAACATACTCACTCTGTGCAAAGACCCACGATGCCTCATCTCACTAGGATATTCACTCTGAGTCCAAACTCTCATTATCTAAATCAGGTCAAAGATTTGTATGAGACTCTTTGAATATGTTCCCTCAGGTATAGCACCTTGAGTACAGATTCTCTCAGTCTGAAACCTGAAGTTAAAAAGGCAAGTCATCTGCCCTGTATACAGCCAATAAGATGGGGTAAGAAGACCATGGGATAACCACAATAGACTCTCCTATTCTAAAAACCAGGAGGGTGGCTTTTGTAGACACTGGTCTCTAACAAGTGTAAATCCAGGAGGCGTGTATTGTCAGTTGCTTGATTAGAGGTCAATTCTGTACCCCAAAAGAAAATTGAGGTCCCATGTACTCTTAATTTTGAAGTTTCTCTATCTTTTTCAATTCAAGTTGATATAATCCCTATAAAATGTTGTATGGGATTAGCATATCGAATTATAAACTATTCCATATACAAAGAACACTCCCTTATTTTATTCCAAAAAGTATCTTCTCTTCATAGGCTACAGTGGGAAAACACCCTCGTGATTCTTAGAGACCCTATAATCAGGCTGTAAAGGCCTAAGAGGCACATACCAAAGATTCTTAGAGACCATTTTATCTAGTAGAGAGGGTTTATGGGACACCACATATTTGTTGTCTTATTAAAGGGCTTTAAAGCCACATCCCTGGTCTGAACTTTACCCTGAGGCCACATTTTATATTTAGCACCCTGGATTTAATCTTTTTCTTAAGATCATTTCTTATTTTGAGAAACTTTTGGTTTTCTTTCTTTCTGACTATACATTTTAAATATCATCTAAACTTGGAACTGTCAGTTTTTTCGTACAAGGGATATAGTGCCACAATAATATTTCATGACCAAAAAACTCAAAACCTTAGTGACACAAATGATAAATATCTGTTTATCTCACCAAATGTAGGATTCAGTTGATCTGGACTAGGCTTAGGTGGTATTAGCTGGCCTTTCTTATGTGTCTGTGTTAGATTCAGGTAGGCTGGGTAGCTCTGCTAATTTGGGCTAGGATTTCTCCCATATCAGGCTATTCATTAATGCAAGACAGATTTGGCTGGAATGAATGCAATACCTGGGCTCTGTTCCACACGTCTTGTCCTCTGGTAGACTAATGTAGGCATGTTCCAATATAAAGGCCAGAGATAGAGAGAATAGGAATACACAGTTCTATTGCAAGCCTCCTTATACATTATACTTGCTAATATTCTTTCAGCTCAGGCAAGCCAAAAGTCAAACTCATGAGTTCAGGTGTGGGGGAAGGGAAAAATCCCTTGGACAACCCCCTGCCCAGGGTGGGTAGACATTGCAATATTATAGTATTATAGTGTAAAAAGCAGGGATCTAGGGAGATATAAAATTTAGGGTCATCATAGAAGAAAAGAAAGAGATGGAGAGAGATTTTATATATATATATATATATGTGTGTGTGTGTATATATATATATATATAGAGAGAGAGAGAGAGATTAATTTTAATTAATATTGATTTTTTTATTTCTGGTGATATAACTTGAGCTGTTACTTGCAGTCATGCATCAGTTTCACCAGAAAAATGTCAGTGGGGACAAAGTGAGAGCTGACACTTTATACCACCCATATCCAATGAGATAGTGTAAACTGGAACTCCACTTTTTCCAGGAAGTATCAGTGGGACCCAGAAAAAAACTGAACATCTACCTCCCTCTAGATTCCCATGCTATATATAAAAAGCGTGGCTTTGTGCTACAAATTAATGTAAAATGCATTCCAGAGCCTGAAAATATAATACCCAAAATGTCAGGAATACTTTAAAAATTTACTCATCATAAGAACTAGGACAATTATAACTCGAGTGAAAAAAGGCAATCACAATCAACAGATGCTGCTCCTGAGAAGACTCAGATGACAGAATTATCTGACACGGACCTTTACCTTCAGACTGATGGAACATCTAAGAGCAGTGGGAATCACCAGAGAGGAAATAGGAGGCACCCAAAGTGAAGGAGAAGGAAGTTGGGCAACCCGCTTGGAGGATCAGAGGTACCCAGGGAAGGAGCCTGCCCATGGGGAAGGGACAGAGGAGAGAACCCTGGATTTCCACTCATCCCCCACAGACATTGCAATCCTAGCTGCAGGGGGGCCTCTTCACCCTTGCAGGCCTTGGGACTAATACAGGGAGCTGCCTGGAGACTGTGCAGCAGCATTGCTCTGGAGAGCACAGCAGGGTTCTGCTGCCTTCTGAATCCTGGGCACTGCACCTGGTGTCATTCTGAGGTTCCAGCTCTAGAGTGCTGGCTGCATCTCTCTGGGGGTCAGCTGCATCACAGCCACCTCCTCGTCACTCCTGCCAGGGTAAGGAGGGAGTGGGGAGGCTGGGTGCTTTCATGCTTCCCATGGGCAGGTGTTGTATGCCCCCACCACTGCCAGGGGACCTGAGTGGAGCAGACATCCACAGCCCCAGCCCCCATTGCCATTGCCTAGGTAGCCCTGCCCAGCCAGCGCTTCTGTGGGACAAAAGCATAACACATGCTCACTGCCCCTGGCACCCACCACCACTGTCTGGACAGCACAGTTGCTGCCTCTGCTGCCTGGGTGGCACCAGCAATGGACCTGGGCAGGGTAAACGTCCATGCTGCCACCACAGCCACCACAAAGAGACCTAGGTGCTGTGAGTGCCTACACCAGCACCACCACTGCCACAGCTGCTACCACTGGGCCTGGGCAGAGCAAATACCCACAGGCCTAGCACCCACTGCTGCCACCTAGGTACCTCTGCCCAGACACCACTGCCCTGCCACTGCTGCTGAGGGACCCAGGCAGAGCAAAACCCATGGCCACCCACTTCCATTGAGAGGGATCCATATACCCTGTCCCCACTCAAGCTCTCAGCAATGGCCTGGGGACCAGCCCACCCCTCCACATGAATATCCTCCAACACCTGCTTTGACTGTGACAACCACAGTGGAACAGGGAGATGCAGGAGAGCAGCAGTGTTACAGGGTCACAGTACATCCACCCCACTTCTGCCTGGTCAATTTTCCACAGCAGAGCTCAAGCACACACATCTATGGACCTCTCCTTCTCTTCACTGAACGACAGAGTTCCCAGCACAGGAGAACAGGTATATTGCAAAGCTATCTGTTTTGAGCTGAGAGAGGAGATTCCAGATGAGAAGGAACTAGCATAAGCACTCTGGCAACATGAAAAATCAGGTTGTTTTGACACCCCCAAAGGATCACGCTAGCTCTCCAGCAATAGACTCCAACCAAAAGCAAACACTGAAATGTCAGATATGAAGTACGGAATATGGATTGCAAGTAGATCAGTGGGATTGATGAGAAAATTGAAAACCAACAGAAAGAAACCAAAAATATAATTCAGAATATGAATGAAAAATTCACTAAAGAGAGAATCTAAGAAAAATATAACAGAACTTCAGGAAATTAAAGAGACATTCAGAGAACTTCAAAATACAGTGGGAAGTTTTAACACCAGACTAGACCAAGCAGAACAAAGAATTTCAGAGCTTGAAGACAAGGCTTTCAAATTAACCCAGTCAGTCAAAAATGAAGAAGAAAGAATCAAGAACAATGAACAATTTCTCTGAGAAATATGGGATTATGTAAAGTGAACAAATATAAGAATCACAGGTATCGCTGGGAGAGAAGAAGAAAAGGCAAAAAACATGGAAAATCTATTTGAGGAAATAATGGGGAAAAACTTTCCCAGTCTTGCTAGAGATTTAGACATCCAGATACAAGAAGTTCATCAAATACCTAGAAGATTCATGGCAAATAGGGCATCACCAAGGCATATATAGTCATCAGTCTGGCCAAAGTCAAAGTGAAGGAGAAAATCCTACAAGCTGCAAAATGAAAGCATCAAATAACTCACAAAAGAAAATCCATCAGACTAACAGCAGACTTCTCAGCAGAAATTTTACAAGCCAGAAGGGATTGGGGTCCTACTTTTACTATTCTTAAACAGAATAACTGCCAGCCAAGAATATTGTATCCTGTAAAGCTAAGTTTTATAAATAAAGCCTTTCCCAAACAAACCAACACTAAGGGAATTTGTCACCACTAGACCTGCCCTACAAGAAATGCTTAAAAGTGCTCCGTATCTGGAACAGAACAATTAATACCCACTGGTGTAAAAACACCCAAAAGATAAAACTCAGAGCTCTTATAAAACAGTAACACAAGGGAGAAAATAAAGCAACTAGGTAACAATTAACATGATGACCAGAACATTATCTTACATACCAATGCTAACATTGAATTAAAATGGTCTAAATGCCCCATTTTAAAAATATTAGCAGAATGGATAAAAAACACAACACAAATGTCTCCAAGAAACCCATTTAAATCACAGAGCTTCTCATAGACTCAAAGTAAATGGGTGGAAAAAATATTCCACACAAATGGAAACCAAAAGCAAGCAGGAGTAGCTATTCTTATACAAGATAAAATAGACATTAAATCAACAATGGTATAAAAAGACAAAGATGGTAATTATATAATGATAAAGGAATAGATTTAACAAGAAAATATGACAATCCTAAATATATATACACCTTACACAGGAGATTCCCAGATTCATTAAAAAAATCTACTACATCTATGGAAAGAAATAAACAGCAACATCATAATAGCTGGGGACTTCAACACTCCACTGACAGAACTATACAGATCATCAAGGCAGAATATCAACAAAGAAACACTGTACTTAAACAAGACTGTAGAACAAATGGACCTAACAAACATTTATAGACATTGTATCCAAAAACTGCAGAATATACATTCTTCTCATCAGCACATGGGACATTTTCCAAGATAAGTCACATGTTAGCTCACAAAACAAGTCTCAGCAAATATAGAAAATTTGAAATCACACCATATATCTTCTCAGATCACAGTGGATTAAAACTACAAATGAATTCCAAGAGGAACTCTCAAATTTACACAAATACATGGAAATTAAACAACCTTCTGCTGAAAGATCCTTGGGTCAATGACAAAATAAGGTGGAAATCAAAATATTGTTCTAATTGAACAACAAAGGTGACACAACCTTCCAAAATTTCTGGGATACAGAAAAAGCAGTGCTAGGAGGGAACTTTATAGAAGTAAATGCCTACATAAAAAAGACAGAAAGATCATAAATTAAGAACATAATGTCATACCTCAAGGAGCTAGAAAAAGAACAAACCCATTCCAAAGCTAGCAGATGAAAAGAAACAATGAAGATTAGAGCAGGAAACCAAAAAACAATGCAAAGGATGAAGAAAACAAAAAGTTTTTTCTTTGAAAAGAGAAACAAAATCAATAAACCACTAGCTAGATTAACCAGAAATAGAAGAGAAAGGATTCAAATAAACTTGATCAGAAATTAAAAAGGAAACATTACATGTGATACCACAGAAACACAAAATATCGTTTAAGACTACTATGAAAACCTTTATACACACAAACTAGAACATCTTGAGGAAATGGGTACATTTTTGGAAACACACAATCTCCCAAGCTTGAATCAAGAAGAAATAGGAATCCTGAACAGACCAATAATGAGTACAAGATTGAAACAGTAATAAAAAAATCTCCCCCCCTCCAAAAAAAAACCCAGGACTAGACGGATTCACAGACAAATTCTACCAGACCTACCAAGAAGAACTGTCTCCTGTCCTACTGAAACTGTTCCATAACATCTAGAGGGAGTGAATCCTCCCTAACTCATTCTATGAAGCCAGTATAACTTAGATATGAAAACCAGGAAAGGACACAACAAAGAAAGAAAACTACAGACTGATTCTCCTCATGAACATAGATGCAAAAATCCTCCAAAAAAACAAAATACTAGCAAACCAAATCCAACAGCACATCAAAAAGATAATTGACCAGATCAAGTGGGTTTTGTCCCACACTTGCAAGCATGGATTGACATATGCAAATCAATAAATGTGATTCACCATATAAACAGAATTAAAGACAAAAATCATATGATCACCTCAATAGGTGCAGAAAAAGCATGTGATAAAATACAGCACCCTTTATAATAAAAATCTTCAAGAAATTAGGCATGGAAGGAACATACCTCAAAATAATAAAAGCCATATATGCCAAACCCACAGCCAACATCATACTGAATGGGAAAAAGTTGAAAGCCTTCTGCCTAAGAACTGGAGCAAAATAAGAATGCCCACTGTTGCCACTTCTTTTCAATATAGTACTGGAAGTCCTAGCCAGAGTAATCAGGGGAAAGAAAGATATAAAAGGCATTTAAATTGGGGAAGAGGAGGTCAAACTATCCCTGTTTGCAAATGATAGGATCTTACATCTAGAAAACCCTAGGGACTCCACCAAAAGACTCCTAGAATTGATAAATAAATTCAGGACAAACAATTAGAATAACAGTCAATTTATTATCTCAAACTATAGAGACCAGAAAGAAGGGGTACAGAATTTTTCAAGTCCTGAAACAAAAAAAACTGTCAACTACAAATTCTATACCCAGTGAAAGTATCTTCAAGAATAAGTAAATAAAGAAATTCTGAGATGGAGGTAAAATAATAAATTTTGTCACTAGCAGGTATAGCCTTAAAGAATGGCTAAAGAAAGTTTTCCAAACATAAAGGGAATGAAAACATAAAAAGGCTTAAAAATTCAGGGCAAAATAAAGAAAAAATGAGTGGAAACAGGAGTAAGTACAATAAATTATTATTTTTGTTATGATTTTTAAAGTCATATTTGATAGTTGAAAACAATGTTATAATATGATTTGATAAAGTGATTAATGTATACAGAGAAAATACATATGACAATTACATTTAAAACATGGGGATAGTGAAGAGACTTAAATGAAAGTCAGGTTACAACACTTCATTTGAAGTGGTAAAGCATAGACTGTACTAGTAGACTGTACAGTGTCATACCTAGATCAACATATGTATACTGTCATAACTAGATCAAACGTTTAGAAAAGTATACAAATCAGTATACTGAAAATACGATAAATAAAATGGAAATCTAAAAAAAACATAAGTAACCCATAGAAAAGGGGGGGGAGGAGTTGGGGGGAGAGAGACAGAGGAAGTCTTGAGAAACAGGGCAAAAAAATATAAAACAAAAAAATGGAAGTCTTAACTCCAATATATCTGTATTTACTTTAAATGTAAATAGTAAAATTACATCAAATAAAAGACAGATTGGAGAGTAAAATAAGAAAAAAATCCAACTATATGCTTCTTTAAAGAAAATCATTTCAAACATAGGTTGGCAGTAAAGGAATGAAAAAAAAATAAACCATACAAACATTAATTAATTAAAAAAATATGGTGTGGTTAAATTGATGTCAGATATAGGACACTTTAGCAGAAAACTGCTAAAGACAGAGGACATAGCAATTTGTATGCACCAAAGGGAAATAAAAAATACAATTAATCCTTCTTAGTTACCTTTTTCATTTAGAAGACGAGGATGTTAAGGGAGAAAGACTCCAAGAATCGTGGAATGGTAATTTTCTTTCCATCTGGAAGCATTTATAAAATATCCTTTGCCAGAAGTATGCCTGGGCTAAAGAAATAGTATAAATGTTAGCTACTTTGAGATTCTATCTGCTTTTTAAAATACAATTGTATATGATATGAGACTTTCCAGATCACTTTTGGGGAAAGAGGCGTAGAGGAAACCTGCACTTGTATTTTTAAAATTTTTAAAAATTAGGAGGCAAGCCCAGCAAGAACTGTTTCTTTAGCCCATGTTTCCAAAAACCTTAACACATGCAGACATGGGGCATAGTCATAAGTTATAAGTCATAAGTCATAAGCAAGTCAGCACCTTGATTCTCTACTGATGGAACCCAAGAAATAAAACTGACAGAACCCAAGGCCAAGAGATCTTTGGCCTTGATGAGCCCAGAATCTCCAGAGATAAAACCCTGCATCTGCATTTTTAATAATTGTCTGCTAGGGATTCTAATGCACAATGAGACTTCAAAAATACTTCACTAGATCCGTGGTTCCCAAGCTTTTTTAGGCATCATAGTCCCCCAGAGTGCTAGTTAAAGCACAGATTATTGGCTTCTACTCCCACAGTTTCTGATTTGGTAGGTTGGTGTGGGGTCTAATATTTGCCTAACAAGTTCCCAGGTAATGCTGACGTGTTTGTATGGGAACCACATTTTCAAAGTCATTGTTCTAGGGTAGTGGTAAGAATTTTTTTTTTCCTCTCTCTCTAAAAAGCCAGATACTAAGTAATTGAGACTTTGTATGTCGTATTGCCTTTGTTGCAACTATTCAACTCTGCTGCTGTAGTGCAAAAGTAGCCATGGACAATACACAAATGAATAGGTTTTTATACATTCTAATAAAACTTTCTTTATAAAAACAGATAATGGTCTAAATTGTCACATGGTTTATCTAATTTCTATTCTAGAGAATAGTTCAAAAAGTGGAGTTGCTGGATCACTGTATATTTAAAATTGAAATAAACACTAATGGGTTGCCTTTCACTCTGGATTTCCAAATTTATACTTCAGCAGTGTGTGTGAAGAAAACCCTAATCACAAATGTACCACTCTGGTGAGAGATGTTGATATTGGGAGAGGCTCAGCCTATGTGGGGCAGGGGATATATGTGAAATTTGTGTGTTGACCTCTCCATTTTGCTGTGAACCTAAAACGGCTACAAAAAAATAAAGTCTCAAAACATAATTAGAACAGACTTTTTTTAAAAAGCCCTTAATTACCCCTCCTAACCAACATTTGGAATTTTTAGACTTTGACTTTTGCCAATCTAAAGTCTCCCAGTTTTTTATAGACCACCTCCTCTGGCAGTTCTACAGTTTCTGGGCTCTTTGCAGTCTGATCTTAGGTAAGCAGATCCTAAATTTGTGTGATAAGGATGTGGGGAAGGACACATCTTAATAATGGAGCATGGGAAAATGTATATTCCTGCCAGTGCTCAGATCACCAGTGCCAAGGGTGGACAAACACTAATTGATTCACCATGCAAAGACAGCCTCTAGGAAGGGTCTCTCGACCTCAGCATTATTGACTTCTTTGGTCTGATAATCCTTCGCGCTGTGCATTGTAGGATATTTAGCAACATCCCTGGCCTCTACTTGCTAGATGCCAATAGCAACCCTCACCAAGTTGTGACAAACAAAATTTTTCCCAGATATTGCCAATTGTTCTCCCTGGGGGTAAAATCACCCCCAGGTGAGATCCATTGACTCTGAACCACAATAATTGCTTTTCATTTCCAATAGCGGTTGCAACGACTCTGACCTTTTCCAGGATAAGAGCTGTGGACTCCTGACTTTCAAGTGAGTCAGCCTTTATTAGAGGCCTAACTTGTGCCCACACAGTGATGGAGGCTGCTGTGAACAGAAAAGGAAGTAGAAGTCATATTCTTATTTTCAAGGAGTTTATGGTTCACTGAAATCAGAAACTAGAGGCCTTTAGATCTAATTTGGACCAAAATACTTTCTTTGACTCATCTATGTTATTTTTTTCAAATATTAAATTATTTGCCAACATTTGCAAAATGGGAGTATTCAGATAAGGAAATTTTAAGCTCCCTTTTAAGAACAGAAAAACCTGGCAGTGTTGGACTTTAATCTTTTCAGTGAGCAGCTGGAGCTATGTAGCAGCTGTACCTATAGATGGACATGTGCTCTTCAGATTACTGCAGTTCCCACCACTGCCATTTGTTTATCCTCAGATTCTGTAGACGGAAACACTTTGGTTTGGATTGTTGGGTCTGTATGGGTCCAAATGACTGTAAGGAGGCAGGATTAATCAAAGGATAGAACTAACATGGACTCCAATTTACAAGTATAATTGCCAAATCTGAACTTTGCCCTTTACAAGTGTTGCTTCTTTTGCATTAAGCCAGTGCTGACTCATAAAAAAACAACAATCCTTGAGCTGCCAATAAAATGAGATTGGGGAAGAAAAACAGGAGAATAAAATTATGTTAAATGTCACAAAATAGGTTATTTGGTGATTTATGTGTGGGTTTGTTTCCATTACTGAATCTTAAATTTCTCATGACTTAATGTCTGCTGTTGAAATGATGGGAAGATTTTTGGAGCAAGAGGCTGAATGATTTCCTCCAAGTCAGGGAGTAGGCACATATAAAAAATTAAAATGAGTTTTCTACTTTCAACTGGAGATTGCCTCTTTGAAAGAATGCCTGAGAATTGGAAAAACATGCATTATAAGTCACATTTTTCCTCTCCCCAAGTAAACAAAACTGTTTCATGTTTTAGGGGAGAGTATAAATGTGTTCCCTAGCATTATATCTCATTAACTAACTGATCTCTCTTCCTCATGTTGAGGTAAGAACTGCTTGTTATGCAGCATTTCATGCATCATAGGATGTGACAATATTTTGAGGATGGGCGATATCTATACATAATAGAGATCACAAACAATGAAGACTTAGAAGACACATAAACCTGAGTGTGTCCTGCTCACTTATGAGTGCTGAGAGACTGCTGAAATCTCTCTAGTCACTTGGTATGTGATAACTTTAAAACACTGGCTAATCTCTCATTATGTGAGCTTTATGTGGCCACTGTACCAAAGTTTTCCAAGATGAGCTCTGGTCATCTTGAATTTTTCTAGAGAAGAGAAGTCATCTTGTTAACTGAGATTTCCGTAGGGAAATAGCAGAGAGACGTTGACTTACGAATTGCAGTGCTGTCAAATAAAACATTCTACAATAATAGAAATGTGCTATAATCTGTGCTGTTTCATGTTCTAGCCACTAGTCATAAATAACTATTGGTCACTTGAAATTTGGCTATTGTTAGTAAATTTCTAATTTTATTAATATAAGTTATTTGAATTTAAATTTAAAGAGCTACATGTGACTAGTGGTTACTCTGTTGGACAACTCAGATCTAGAGTCTTTTTGTCACATTCAGGGCTAAGGGTTGGTTGTCAGAGAAGTATGAAACAAGCGACAATGAATTATAAGGAGTTTAGGTAAAGGAATATTAGTCAGGGCTCTCCTGAGAAACAGAAACAACATGATGTGTGTATATAGAGAGAAAGATTTATTTTAACAAATTGGATCACACAATTATGGAATCGAAATTTGCAGGGTAGGCCGGCAGGCTAAAAAGTTGCAGTGACTTATACAACATACTTAGTGGGAACTCAATAATGTTCCCACTATTCTGCCAAAAATTCTGTATTGTTGTTTCATTAGTGTTTGCCTTGTGAACTCAACTGAATTATCAGAGTTCCATGGGTGCTCTTTGAAGGCAAGACTCTGGTTTACTTTCCTTCTAATCCTCTGCAGTGCATAATACAGTGCTGAGAGTACAGCATGCCTTAGGTGCCTAAGAAAAATTTGTTGGCAGAAAAAATAACCAAAGATACCTTCAGCTTTGTCTACTGCCATTAAAAACACCATAAATGAATTTTGGAAGATGTAACAAAGCCTTAGATAAGATTTTTAGAATACTTTCCCATGTACAACCAGACCATAAAAAATGTTTTGTATGATCAGCCTCTGCAGCCTCTTGGTTTAGCTATTCTTTTTAAGAGGAAACTTTGCATTCAGTCATCCTGTTTGTTTAAGAAGTATAAGAAAGATTTGAATACATTTTGAGGGCAATGTTTACATCATTTGTAAATGGAGCAATGAAGAAGATTTATATGAGAAACAGTTAATGGGCCAGGTTAGGTGGGAAAGAATTCAGGATATAGTTTAAGAGTTTGGGTGTAGAAGCAGGTTAACAACTTGGGGAAGACTGTGACATTGGAAAAAATGTTGGGGAACTGAAGGGAATTTATTGCAGATATAGGTAACAAAGATTGTGGCTAGAAAGGGCAGGAGTCTAACAGTTAGCATCGGGTCCTGCATTTATGGTCAACCAAACTGGAAGAAGGCTGGAACTTAAGCAAGGTGCACCAAATTTGGGGAGAAGTATAAGAAGGAAAGTTAGAGATATTGAAGTCTTTTTCCCTCAGTCCAAGATGTGTCTCACATGTGGTGCAGTTCTGATTCTACAGATGGATAAATCACTGGTCCAACTGTGGTGATCTAGAAAGAGTTGGAGGAAGGAACTGAGACAGAGAGGCTGGTTTTCCGTCTGGACTGAGTGCCCTGCATCCTTGTGTGATCTTTTTTGAGGTGGGCAGCAGGCAGGATAGAAATCAGACAGATGACTAACAGACATGTTTTATATGACTCTTACATGTGGCTGAGATTGTGTATTAAAAGGCACTTCTTTTGGGAGGGGTGCTACTCTTGATTGTATCTCCAGCATCTCCACAATGTCCATCTTTTATGCTGTCTTTCTGGTCTCTTTTGAGCTTATAAGCTCTGAGTAAAGACATGTCAGTGGCCACAGATCTCAGCTGTAGTCTCCCTAAATCATTCAAGAACTCCTCACTTTTCATTAAACATTCCATGTTTCAATCCTGCGCTGGTTTGTGATTTACGTCTCATGCCAAATGGACAATTGGATCAAGGATTGAACAACATTTAGGTTTTATCCTGAATAATCATTAGTTACTGTGTGTCACAGATGCACATCCAGTTTGGGAATTCAGGAAGTTGTACAGAAGCATCCAGTTATAAGAGGTCAAATAAAGGAGCTGCCCAGAAATCAGGAAAACACAACTAGGTTTTGGGGGTAGCTTCAGATCAGGTGTTATTATTTATCAACTTCTATAGTATGTCTATAGTTTATTACAAGATTGTAGAAGGTAAGTGACGAGGAAAGAGGATAAATTCATTGCATAGATTAGATGGTCATCATATGAAATAATAAAATAATAAAATAAAACTAACAATAACAGTAACCGGCATTTACTGACTACTTCTTTGTGTTTACATCATTACCTCATTTAATTCTTACTACAAGTCTGGGATTTTTACATTCATAAACCACACTTTTCAATTGAAGAAACTGAGGCCTTAAGAAGCTGATTAATGTTCCAAAATCAGATAGCAGTAGTAGCAGAGTTAAGATCCAAATGGAACGGTCTAACTTCAAAACCCTTGTGCTTGACACAAAACTCTACTGTCTCCTAGTAGAAACAAGACAGCATAGACAGCTAGAAAGTGCCTGGAATCACTGAAGGACACATTCTGAATTTTTCTTTGTTTTCCAAACCAAGTGGATGATAACGTTTAACTTATCAATATTTCACTGTTGTTCATCAATAAAACTATGCCCTCTGGGTTCAGCTGGTGGTAAAATTACATAATTTTATCAATAATTCCAGTACCCTGAAGACATGAGTAATTTGTCCAAGGCAACTGAATGAGTCACCAGACAGCCCGCTCAGTCCATTAGATGGAACTTCCCAGGATGAGTGAACTGGGCCCAGGTGTGTGACTCAACAAAGCAAGAGATGAAGCCTTGCATGTTTCAGCAGTGCATTCTCACACGACTCCCCCATGCCTGGCAATGAGCGATTGCTATTTCCTCTAGGTAAATCTTTTTCCTCCTGCTTTTAATGAGTGAGTTTGTTAATATCATTATGCCTCTGACATGTCATCTATTATAGTGCCAGTTGTTCCTCTCTGCTCTTGTTCCAGATGGTTTCCATAATTACTTTTGCAGATATTGTAAGAGAACTTCAGGATATAAGTCAACAATGAAACTCTGCAGCTAATGAAAATGGGCTTTTTTCAGAGGATTATTCAGTATGTGAAAACAAATACATTCTTTGTGTCAATTTCAGGTACTATGGGCTGTGACTCCAACATTACTTAAGCATTAGGAAATAAACTCTCAATTACTTGTGATCGGGAGTTGCTCTTATTGCTTCTTGGGTGATTGGAAGTATAAAAATAATTTTAATAGGTAACAATCACATTTCTCTGAGTGAATTAAAATATCATGTGTAATTATAAACTTTGCATTTTATATGAGTTTTGAGATTTAAAATTATGTTGACAATAATCCTGGGAGGAAAGCCAGGCAGCTACTATTATCCCCATATTTCTGGTTGAGAAAATTGAGGCTCAGATGAATTATGTGTCTACTGATGGTGATTACTAGCAATCTAGTAAAGGAAGCATTCCTTTGTCTTTGTTAATCTTAATCTAAGTTTTTTTGTCTTTTTTTTAATCTCAGTAATACATTTTGTGCCCTACATTGCAAGTGCCAATTGACATGCATGAGCTAGACATTGCACCTCCTTCCTGAGGCCATATCCAGAGTCAAGATGATTAGAAAAGCAGAATTTGTCTTTTGTGAATTTATTTAGGACCAAATTATAGAAAATAGCATCCTTCATATGCAAAGGAAGGCAGAAAACAAATTTTCACAAAAATAGTCCCAATTCTATAATTTGGAATGGTTCTTGAATGTTATAAACTCAAACATTCAACCCATTGTACAAACCACTCCAGTCCAGTTATAAGGAAAATTTAATAAAACCAAAATCAGTAGAAACAACATTTACTTTGCCTGCATATGTGCAATATGGGCAGGGTTCAGACCTCTGTTCCACACGGCTTCAGATAAAATGTCTCAAAAGCAGGGGTCTCTAATTGCTTAAAGGCTTACTCACTCACATGTCTGGTGCCTGGGCAGGGAGGACCTGAAGTACTAAGGACTAGTGTGTACGCGTGCACACGCACACACACAAACAGATGTTCTATCACTTTTTTTAAACTTTGACTTGGAGGTGGGTGTCGTAGACTAACATCTCCCTTAGTTGCAGACTAGTGCAGATTCCAGGGGAAGGAATATAGACTTCAGTTCTCATTGTAGAAGTATCAGTATCATCATAAGAAGATCATATAGGGTAGGATACATGAATACAATCTGCCATACTCTCCTATAGTTACTCATCCTACTTCAGACTGTGTATTACTATACTGAGTTGAGTTTATTTAATTTTTGTGCAGTTATAAGTTAAAGAAACTTTCTTATCAGGAGCTTTGAAATCAGTCTTTATCCTTATAGTTAGTCTTAGGCTGTCTTCTGTTGTAAATAGAACAAAAGTTGTTCTACTTGTGGTGAATCAGGAAGGTAAGATTTAGCAATTTCAATGTTCAATCTGTCTAAAAAAATCCTAGCTGGAAATGCTTAAAATGTGATTATAGAACATTTTTCCCTCTTAAATATTTTCACTAAACACACCTTGATTTTCCAGTGCACCATCATTTTGAGATACTACCTAAATGCCTCGCTATGATGGTCATGTTTATATATCAGTATCCTTAAAATTCCTCCATGTATGCTGATCCTGAATTCCTCTCGGCAGGTCTGCTGTCAGTGTGGAAGGCGGTAGTAAATGTCAGAGGACAGGGATTTCTTTAGGATGTTACTAAGCAGCAGATTGTGAGGGCTTCCTGTTTTAGCATGCTTAGTTGGCAAGGCTATTTATTAATATGTGATGTTAGGCAATAAAATGGCACAGTGAAGTGGATTGATGGGTGAGAAGAGTGATGAGAACTGTGCTCTAACTCCTAAAATCGCTGTCGTATAAACAGTGTTGTTCTAAACGGAAATTTATTGCACTAAAAGTATCAAGATTAGTTAGTATAAATAAATAAAACTGAAGAGTAAATCAAAATTTTATTGAGTAACAGATGATATAAGGAGACAGACACTGAAATTGTTGAATTCCTGAAAATACAAGACTAAGGCAAACCAAGACTTCAGCAACGTATATCTGAGGTCCTGATTCACGTTAAAGAGTCTGTGTTCCCACGCTGACATTCTCAGGGACATCCTACCTTTAATAATAATTATGAGAGACACAACTCAAAGACTACCCTACACCTTGAGGGATGGTCTGGTGGAAAATTTGGTAGCGATTCATGCAGCAGGAGAAGGATGAGATCATCATCCTTCCAATGTTTTGAGAGATTGTGAGTGAGAGACCTGGATGGGGCGGGTTTCTTTGACCTCCCAGGGACTAGTTGGTGTCACCAGAGGTAATATCTTAACGGATTTGGATATCCACTTTACATTAAACAATTCTATTTCATGTTATTACTACATAGCATGATATCAGAAAGGGAGCATCTTTTGAAATAGTCAGAATATATGACTAAAGGAATAGACCGAGATTGGCAACTTCTTTGACCCTGACTCAGGCTTGAAAACAGTTGGGTTTAGATTTGTTAAATAAGATGAAGTGACTGTTAAATCTAGTGTAGAGTGGCTATATTAGACATAAATAATTTTGCTTCCTAACATCTGCTTCTGACAATAGGGCTAGAAAATAAATACCGATTATTTTTCTGATATTACCTACATAAATACATTGTAGAAATTTGGAAAATGAAGAGAATAGTTAAAAAAAAAGGGAGAAAATTTTAAAATGCACATCTTTTCTGTGTGCAAAGATGTTTGTTTGATTTGGAAATAGCTACGTTTTGCAAAATTGGAGCCATACTACCCTACAATTTTTAAATCTCTTCCTCACTATCAAATATTAACTAATGTTGTCAAATATTTTATAACCTTTACTTTTAATGGGGCATATTATTTTGTCCTCTATATTTTATTTAGTCAATTACTTGCTACACACATTTAGACTGTTTTTTCATTTTACGCTCTGATTATGGTTCATAAATATTTATGTACACTTATGAATACTTTTTAAAGATAATTTCATATTTGGAAATATTAAGGTAAGGGTATGGACATGTTTAGTCATTTAAAATGTATTGCCAAGTACACATTCTCTTGCCCAATGGCCAATACACCATGCATATATAATATAATATTAATTTTTTTAAATAATAAAAATTTGAAAATTTTATAGGCCAAAAGTGGTATTTGGCACTGGTTTCCTTTGATTACACACATACACACATACATGTTTGATTTCTATAACTGTTCTTTCTTTGATTTCTGTTTACATTTGCCCCTCGGGTGTCTCCATTTCTCTCTTTCACCAATATTATTTTAATTGACAAATCATGATCGCATACATTAGTGGGGTATGATATGATGTTTCAATACATGTATACAACGTGGAATGATTAAATTATGTTGGTTAACATATCAATTGCTTCGTTTGTTTAAAATTTAAAATTTTTTGTGGTAAGACATTTGAAATTTACTCTCTTAGCTATTTTAAAATATACAATACATTATTATTGACCACAGTCACTCTGTGGTGCAATAGATATCAAAAATGTATTTCTTCTAATTAAAATTTTATACCCTTTGACCAACAGCTTCCCATCCCACCCTACCCCAGTCCCTGGTAACCACTGTTCTATTCTCTATGTCTGTGAAGTCCACTTTTTTACATTCCACATATAAGTGAGATCATGTGGTATTTGTCTTTCTGTGCCTAGCATAATGTTCTCTAAATTGCTTGCCCATGCTCCTTTTGAACTGTAATATAATTTGACATTAATTTAGCACCTCGTGACTTTTCTTTGATCAGCATTTTTTTGGTGCCTAAAGCCCTACATTAGGGACTTGAAGTCTGGCTTGAGCCAAAGGCTTTGATGCTGGCTGGCTACATAATTTAGAGGAAAGTTCTCCATCTCTGGGCTTTGGTTTCCCCCTTTAAAAAATGGACATAGGCTTGGTCCAATATATTTCATTGATACGTCATTATATGAAATGAGATTATGACCCAGTTCCTCTGATGCATCTTAAATGACTGTAGAAGATGAATTTATGTTTTCATATTTTATTTTGTTGCTTTGTGGGCACTTTCAAGTTATTGCTGGTTCAGCCCTCCTCTGTTTATATACTTAGAAGTTTGAAGCTGAAGGAAGCCTTAGACGTGGTTCTCAACCTTCCCTTTGTACCAACGTGCAAATTGAGACTGTGATGTGTGGAGTGAATGAAACTTAACCTGGGATTAGAATTTGGTGACCTGGGTGACCTGATTTTTACTACAATGACTCTATTCTCCAATTCAAAGAAATAATTACACGAGTGCAAGGAGGTGTACACATGTTCAACTAGTATAGTTTCTAATATCAGGAAAACTAAAAATGAAACACATTTTCTTAATAGGAAATTTACAAATATATTAGAGAATAAAAATACAGTGGAATATGATCACATCATTTAAAATTACAATATAAAATGCTATTTGTTGAGCTAAATATATGTCCATGATGACTATTATTAAAAAAAAAAAAAAAGCCCCGATCACAAAGTAGTATATATGGTGTAGTCCTCTGTGTTTAAAATTATATGTGTGCATCTACATGGGGATCAATACAGAGGGATGTCTGGAAGAATGTTCAAGGTGTTAGAGTATGCAATTATTTTGGTGAGATTATCCATTATATTTTTAACTTGTTTTTTAACTTTTTCTTTAATTTTTTTAAGTATTTACTTTTTTTTACAAAAAAAAATGTTGTATAAAACAAGACAGCTATTCTGATTTGTTGTGTTTTCTTTAGATATCCAAATTGTTTATGTTAAATACTCTGGCTGGCCTTTTCGTTTTTCACTCCATATGTAGTCTCTCACAATCCTGGCCAGAAGAGTTTTTGTTGTTGTTGTTGTTACCTATTTGTATGTAACCCGATAATTTCTTATCTTTTATTGTAGTTAGTAAACATAAGTTTGAGGAGTTATCGTCTTAAAGTTGAAACATACCATTAATGATACAGCCAAGAATACCACTCAGTAATTGCCTCTCCCACGAGAGATCTTTTATCTTCATACCCTTGACTGAGGATGTTCTCTGATTTTATGGCAATGCTATCTGTTTAAATGTATGAACAACTTGGGAGTAATCATGCTTCTCAAGAAACAATGGTAATTGTCAAGCCATTAGCAAGTGAAAATGAGGTCTTAGAATGTTAATATTAAACATATTTCCCTTGTGTATTTTCTCAAATAAAATGTCAACTTTGGAAGAGCATTTCATTTTTCAAAATTAATATGAAGGAGTGAGGCATTCACGTATTTGCTTTAAATTAGTTTTAAGAATGACAACATAAACTAATCTTTCCTTAAGTGATACTGCATGGGTAAGGCACTGGACTTAAGAAGAATGATGGTTTGTTTTTGTTCCTAACCTGGTCTTACAAAATTTCTTTGTATTTATGCTTATTTTCAATATTCAGCACTGATATGCAAGTGAAAAATAACAGTAGCAGTTATTTTGCACCTGATATGTGTCAGTCTGTGTGCTACGTTATTTAACTACATTTTCTCATTTGATTTATGTAATGATCCTGTATGATTAAAACTATAATTACCTATATTTTACAAATGAATTCATTAAAAGTTAGAGAAGTTCAGCAGTTTAGTCATGATTTAAAAAGACAGCAAGTTGTAGATATTATACTTTGACTCACATCTACCTGACTACAATATCCAAACTTAATCACTGGACTATATCTAATATTCCAAACAACATTTTTAGGACCCACTGGGTGGTTTGTGTGTGTGTGTATGTATGTGTGTGTGTGTGTGTGTGTGTGTGTGTGTTATTGCTCTTTTTGTTCATTTTTTTTTAGAGGAGCTAGTATCTACTTGCCCTTGAATTACTTTGAATCAATAATGGATTAGAGTATGTGCTTTTTGCTCTATATTTAGCCATTGATACATCCGATCAACTCTTGGATAATAACTTATTTTCCATTTCATGGAAAATTTATTCTTGCACTTCTTTCTAACTCAGCAATGGAAACTCATAGGCTCCTTGCTGTCTCTGAATGACACTTCCCTCAGTCAACACCTGGCAGGGTCCACCTCAGCAAATCTCCAATATTGGCAACTAATTAAAAATTAGAATGATGTAGGGAGTGAAGGTCCTTATCATAGTGTGACAGCAAAACTGAATAAGCGAGACAAGCTTTGCTTCAGCTGAAGAGTGCAGGACTGACGAGATCTTGCAGGCTTACTGTAGGCTCTCATGCTTCATTCAGGGCTGGCCCTGGCAATGATGGGAACTAAATGGACCATATCGTCCAGTGTGTCTCTGCCTTCTCCCTGTACATTCCCAGGCGCTTCTCCATGCCCCTCTTTCCTCAGTGTTGCCCCTTTTCTTCCTTTCAAGTCCTCCAAGTCATGCTGCTTTCTATGAATAATCATTGAATATTGAATGCACCATGGATTGTCCTAAGTGTTTTACATTTTATCCAATCCTGGCAGCAAGCAACCCTTCAGGACTCAGAAACATGAAATAACTTCCAAGGTCACCAGCTCAAAAGTCACCAAAGTCAGATTTTAACTTAAGATTGTCTAATTGCAAAGGCCATATTTTTGTTTCCACGCGATGTTCTCTTTTACTAACACCTCCACAATTAAAGCACACTCTCATGAGATATTCTGGCTTGAAGTATTTTTTTCCTCAAATGAAAATTTCAGTAACTATATGATATTAATCCTCTCATAGGGATATGTTTATATTTTAAGGGTTCTATGTCACTGGTGAATTGAAATTTGTAGCCTTCTCTGGACATTTTATGCAGTGGTTGGCAATTGAGAAAGTACTTTTGGATCAGAAGAATTCTCCTGTTCTTTTGAAATGTCTGGAAGTAGGAAAATACCTTATTTTACTTATGTGTAAGGATAACATTGCTTTTTGCCATGATAGGAAAATAGTCAGACTTACATTTGAGTGTATCTTCCTCCATAAAGTAGGATCTGCTTTCTCTTGAAAATTTTCTTGCTTTCTTTTTCTCAGAGAATTTAGTGTCTCCCCAGGATCTTCCAAATGGACAAGTTGTATGATGGCCATGTAGGCTTTTCTTCCTTCTAAGCTCTTGCTTGAAAATTCTGTTCTCAGAATAGATCTGGAAGGGAGGAGGTTTATTTTATGTATACATGAAATGTATGTGATATATATATTTATATACATATATATATATGTTGGCATACAGCATGCATATATATATTAAGTCAGTGCTATCGTTCATGCATTGTAAGTTGGGAAATAAAAATATCACATGTTGATGAGAAGCTGAAAAAGAGATGGAAGCTCATAAATTTTAAGCCAGCATTGCTTTTTCATTACTCTATCACTTTGTTATTAAGGAAGAGAGCTGGATCTGTTTGTTGTAATACTGTATACACTTAGAGAGATTATCCAGGCACCATCTTACTTGACGTTTTCAAGAAAGTCAGGGACATTCCAGCATTTGCTATTTCATTTCCTTTGTTGAAACTACAAGAGATAAATCTAGTTTGGTCCCTAGGTTGAAGAAAGGAAAAATATTTCAAAAGGTGTTATCCTACTCTAATGGTGAAAATGTTTTGCATATGATCATGGAGTTGCTATTAAGCAAGTCTATGACTAACCAATCCCATTTCATAAATTACTTTGTCTCTTTGTGTAAGGATATTAAAGCTCTCTGAGGCCAAGAAGAAGATAATTCAGGCCTTAGAAGGTGGTTCAAGGAATTATGGCCTTATGGTGTTGGGAGATATCTTTGTGAAGCTCTGATTATTTTTTCAAACATTTTTATGTCCTGAGTGAGGAATTCAAGTCTAAGGAAAGTCTCACTGCTATTTCTGGCTTTCTAATATAATTATTTTGGCTGAAAATAATAGAAAATCTTCTCACAATTGTTAAAACAAGGCCACAAATAGGGTAGGATTCAGATATTATTCAATCAAGATGCCAACTACATTTGATTCTGAGATTTTTTTTTTTCCTGAAAGTATACCCTTCTCCATGTCCTGGATTCATTCTCAGGATGCTTTCCTCCTGGTTGCAAAGTACCTGTCAGCAGAGACTTATGTATATTCTTCCTCACTCACACCTGGGGAATTGAAATTTGTATCCTACTCTGGATGTTTTATGCAATGGTTGGCAATGGAGAAAGTACTTTTGGATCAGCAGAACTCTGAGCTTTGCTTCTCATAAACATCAACAAAAAATTCTAAATTTTAAGATATAAAGAAAAAAACATATGGTCAGAGAAATTCAATGATCTGATTGGCTTGGCCCTGCTTACAAATATCATAAAATATTATTGTGGAAATTTAGATGCAATTATCCTCATTTCCCTTTACTATTCAATGGGCAATGTGTCAGATATGAGAAAAGTGAGGGAATGAAGACTGAGTAGGAAACAAAACACTATTACATTTTTTAAAAATTTCCTTCTATTTGTTCATTAGTCTTCCACATTAGCTCTCTTTCTCTTTTAATGTATTTATTGTGATGAAGCACACATAACATAAAGTTAACATGTAACCATATTGAAGGATGTAATTCAGTGGAGTTAAGTACATTAACAACGTTGCACAACCATCACCACTGGCCATTTCCAGCACTTTTTCATCATCTCAAACAGAAACTCTGTAGCCATGAAGCAATAACTCCTCATTTCCCCCTCCCTCTGGAACACTCCAGCCCCTGGGAACCTCTACGCCACTTTCTGTCTCTATGAAGTTGACTATTCTAGGTACTGAATATGAATGGAATCATACAATATATTCTTTGTGTCTGACTTATTTCACTGAACAGAATGTTTCCAAAGTTCAACTATATTGTAACATGCATCAGAATCTTATTCCTTTTTAAGGTTTTATAATATGCCATTGTACCCATCTATCATATTTGTTTACCCACTAACCTGCTGATGAACATTTGGGATATTTCTGACTTTTAGCTATTGTGAATAATGCTAAGAACACTGGGGTACGAGTGTTTGTCTGGTCCTTGCTGACAATTCTTTTGCATATAAACCCAGAAGTGAAATTGTTGGATCATAGGGTAATTCCATGTTTACCTTTTTGAGGAACCACCAAACTGTTTTCCACAGTAGCTGTATCATTTTATATTCACACCTGCGGTGCACAAAGGTTCTAATTTCTCCACATCCTCACTAACACTTGATATTTTTTGTTTTATTATAGCCATTGTAATGAGTATGAAGTGGTATCTCATTGTGGTTATAATGTGCATTTCTCCAGTGGCCACAGGTTGAGCATCTTTTCACAGGGCTAATGGCCTCTCCCTTCTTATTTTTCATTTTCTTATTCTCTTCCCTTTCTTTTTCTTCTTCCTTTTTTCCTTCTGTCTCCCTGTTTCTCTCCCCTTTACTTTCATCTTCCCACCTTCCCTCTTTCCCTCCCTTCTCCCCCTTCCCTCATCCTTCTTTCCCCTCCCTCCTTCCTTCATTCCTCCTTTTATCCCATACAGGACATGAAAAAATGCGGATTGACTCTATACGTCTAGGACTTTGTGCCTTCTCCATCCAATCAAAACCCTAACTAGCCCCGAATTAGCATTCAAAGTTATATCTGTTTGACTATGACTTTAAGTTCTTAAAAGTATATTACACTGACTTCAACAACAGAAATCTTTTAGATTTATTTCCACATATTTAAGAAATGGCTACTATGTTTCCAACACTGTTTTATAGAAGCGGGATGCTTCCTTGAACAAAACAGATAATTCCTACCTTCTTGGGACTCACTATATGGCAAAAGTAAAGAGATAGAGGTTTTTATGGATTGGTGAGAAATAAATAAACACATCACTTCTCTCGGGACCTCAGTTTTGTCAACTATAGAAGTAGAACTTTTTACTCCAAGTTATTATTTAGATCCAGCACTCTATGTCCATAATAATTTTTAATGTCTTTTTTTTTTCTTCAATTCCTAATCCCAACCCAATTGACCTTTAGGCCACTTTTGGTTCCTTTTATTTCATGGCTTTAACTAGATTTCATTTTATACTCTTTTATTTGTCTGTGGCTGTTATTGGCCATGAATGAAAGCAAAGATGGGCAAATTTGAGAGGCAGCCAAGCTGCTGCTATGGGAAGACATAGCCTTGTGACAATAGCATTCTGCCAGCTCCACCCCACCCACCTTCTCCTCCAACCTGTGCCAGGCTGCAGATGGCCTGGGGCTTGCCACCTTGCTTGAAGGCTCCCTGCCATTCTCACAGATGGACCCAGATGATGGGGTCAGGACATCATGTGTTAGAATCAAATGAAGTCATTAGAAATTATTATGGACAGCTGTTTATGGGTTTCCATAAAATAAATTCATCCACCCATCTGGGTCTCAGAAGATGTCATGGGTCACTGTGGTTAAGTTTTTAAGCAACATGCTAGAATTTAGGCATTTCAAATATAGGTTTTTCCCCCCCAATAAAAAAGAATTTGGAAGATACTGGAATGGGGATGAGGAAATTCTGAGTGTGGATTTACCTCGTGATGCCTTTGCTGGAAATGGTTGTTATTAGATAGTTCAAGCCCTTCTCAATTTCAACTGTTAATTTTCAACAAAGAATTAATTTATCCATTCAATAATATACATTGACACATGTTTAATACCAACATTGAGGATACATAGTTATTTATAAAATGAGGCCCCTTGCCATTAAGGAATTCACATGATTTACAGAAACACAGTGTTTGAGTGATTTTCTCCATTTTGGATAAAAATTGGGATATAATGTCAAGAAATCTGAATTTTCAAAAATGCACATAAAAGTAATAACAGAGGTACATAAATGAAGGCCTTCTTTGAGTGGCTAATAAGATATGGAAATATATGAAAGTACCCAGTTTCAGAGGGAAAGGGCATTAAGCTCACATCTGTGGGTGAATTAGAGGGGAAGGTATGTACATCTTTGGGATTTTGTAAACCTTGCACAACCTGGCAGCTCAGTCCATGTTATAAGTAGAGAATAGAGCCTTTACTGAGTGTTTTCACTTATGCAGGGAAGGAACGGCTTGAGTTATCTGTAAGGACATGTTTAGTTTCCCATCAAATAAGACCCAAACATCTGGTGCTCACTGCCCTTTCATTTTGAGCAAACCAGCCTCTTCTTTTGAGGAATCTAGTGCATCTCTCGGCTGCAAATAAGTACCTGACAGTGGGAAGATACACCTTTGGTTTGCCAGTAAAAGTCCAAGAGTGTTTAAATTTGTCTAAAATACTTCACACTTCCTAGGAGATGAAACAATTTATTGTCCCAGTTTACCAAGAAGAGTCCCAATATACACGTATTGTCCAGATGCCCTGTCCGGTAGTAAACTCTACAAAACTTCCAGCTTGAATGGTACATTTTATGGCCAATGTACATATAGCCAACACATTCAAACCCCAAACCAAGTATGATATTCCAGTATATTCCAGGAAGGAAGAAACTTCATAACAGAACCTATCTATATATCTATCCCCTGTAGTTAAATTGTCCTGACAGCTCAGATGTTTTCATATACTCTGAAGACAACTAATGTGGGATTTTCCTTATGTCATTAGATAAAGGGGTCAGAGGAGGGGGGGTTAGATAAAAATAAAATAACAGTAAGGCTCAATTGCTTATTTAAATGGATTTCCATTTCTGGCACAGAGGATATGATATGTATTTAATAGGCTGTGGATAACATTATGTGGTTATGAAGAGCAAACTGCTGAAAACAGTAGAATGGAACATTCTTTTTCATGTTGGTAGGTGTGGCCACTACTAGGAGGGCTCAGTTAATAATTCCAACATGAACTGGAAAGACTTTCTTAAAAAGACAGAGTAGTAATTAAGAGAAGAGACTTACAAATAATGTAGATTTAAGTTTAAGTCCTGTCTTTAAATTAAATAGCTGGGCAATCTTAGGCCTTATACTTATTATTTTAAGCCTCAATTTCCTAATCCCTATAAAGTAGGTAATAATTCTGTTCAGAGTTGTCTAAGGATCAAATGAGATTATAGAGATGAATATACACACAAATATGTATGTGTATATATGTATAGTGTGTGTGTGTGTGTGTGTATACATACAGTGTCAAATAGTGACTGATCTCTAGTAAGAGCTCAGTATATTTTGTAATTAATGCCACTCTTCTGGTTGGACTGAAACTCTCTGTCACCTCTCTTTTTTCCCCCTTTGTTGTAGTTTTAGCCAAGTTCTGACTCACTATGGAGAACTTTACCATTCCTTTGCTGTGTGTGGCTTCAAAGTATTTATACAGCTCTTTGAAAAACCCTCTGCTTAGAGTATATACAGGGCAGCCTCTCAGCTTTCTTGTCCCTTTGAGGTCTCCACTCAGCAGAGTTGGGACAGTTTACCTGTACAGTGTTTTTAAGTTTTACTCTTATGTGCTGGTTTGTTTCCCCAAATTATTATTCAGTGTTTTCCTCAAGCACACAAGCAGGAGAAGCTTCTGCATTTCAGAGGCCCTTTGTTCTGTCTTTTCCTTTGCTTCTCATCCTGAAATACACTTCAGGCTCCCTCTTTATACTCTTTTGCTTGGATTTCATGCCATCCTATGCCTGTGATTGTTGCTCTAAACACAGCAACCCCAAACATGGTTTTTGGAAGATTTCGTTTCTTGATTTTGGAGCTTGTGTGTACTGAATTCAGAAACCAGAGGCTTCACCTCCTCAAGGAAAGGAGCGAAATGTCAGTGGTTTGGTAAAGATGACAAAGGAAAAATGCAGAAAAAAGGAACTCTTTGAGCATCTTAATAAACAAATAATAGAAACTAAAGAGCAGAGAGGGGTCGTTTTATATAATCTTCTTTGGAATTGCAGACAGTGCAGGTGTTTTTGGAATCTGAGGGAAATTGGAAAAGGAACCAACATAATCCTGTGTGGAGTACTAAGCACAGTATAAAATGTTTGTTTCTTCTTCTACCTCTGATTGCAGAAAATGCTTGAGTTAAAATGCCCTTTTGGCTGCTTCCAAACCCAGTGATTTTAGGCGATCCAATTACCTGATGGAATCTTGATTTTATCATACATAAAATATGAATAGTAATGGCTACCTCACCAGATTGTTCTGTGGAATGAAGGAAATAATACACATAAGATACCTATGAGAGTGTTTGGAATATATGCGCTCAATAAATTTCAGTTATGATGCACAATATTATGGATTATGTGTTGTTCCAGACACTGTCTTAGCTCACTGTATATTATGTACATTATCTGGTTTAATCCTAACAATAAACTAGTAGGTGTTACCATTGCCCCCAAATCAAGATTATCCAATTAAAGATTCAAAGAAGTTAAACAATATGCCCAAGGCTACATACCTTGTAAAGAAAAGAACTGGATTTAATCTCAGGTTTGTTTGATGCTAAAGACTTCTTTTTTCACCATAAGATATGCAGCATTTGATATAAAATAAATATATTCTTATTATACATATAGTAGCTCCAAAACTGTTTGTTTCCTAAAAGAAACATCAGTGTACACAGAGAATTTGAATAACACAGACAGAATAGGAGCAGCTGTGAGCATTTAATATATTTAAATAGGAGCACTCCAAAGCCTTTATATATAACAATGCCAACTGCAGGAAAGCTAAACTCTTCCAAGTGTTTGATTGGGGAAGGGTCCTATATTCATCTATTATCTAATGTTCTTCCTTAGAGATACCAAAAAAATACAAGGGATCCCAAGAGATTATCTTGCATGGAATTTTTCTTTAGACTGATGGCTACCTCAAAACCATTTAGAACTTCTTATTATTTTCTCTGAAAATCAAATGGAATAAAAATGTCACTTTTAAATATTTTAAATATTTACATTGTAGATTCCTGCACTATTGTATCAATATGAAATGCTCCCAAATTGTTCTTAAACATTGTTTTCTGAATATTACTTTAAATTTTCTCTATTTACTCAAAAATATTTTAGGTACCTACTGTATGAAAAGCACTGTTCTAGGAGCTTGGGGATACATCAACAAAGAAAAGATACCAAAAAAAATTCTGCTGTTCTTCACCTTATGTTCTAGTGAGGAAAGATCAGCAATAAATGATAACATAATAAGTAAATTAAAATGTAGTGTATTTAGGAGATGGTGTTTTGTAAACAATAACATGGATAATAACAAAAATAACAGTCCAGGGTAATAAGGAGTATGTGATTAAAGTTATTGCACATTCAAATGATGTGATAAAGGTGGGCCTCATCAAAGGTAACATTTGAGAAAGACTTTAAGTAGGTGAATAATTAAACCATGGGACTATCTGCAAGAAAGAAGTCTAGGCAAAGCAAATAGCTTGAAACAGTGAGAAAGCCAGTGTGGCCACCAAGAGTGATCAAGGGGTAAGGTGGCGTGAGCAGAAGTCAGAGAAATTGTATCAGACCAGGTCATGTAAGGATATTGACTTTATACCCCAATTTGAAACCAAGAGTTTTTGGAGGGTTTTGAGCATAGAAGCAACATGATTTTAACTTGTGTTTTAGATAGTCGCTCTGAGTGTGGTGCAGCATATAGACTCAGTTTCCCTGTTTTCTTACTTCATTGTCTCTTCTACCTCTCTTGCTATAATGGCTGCCTCCATCCAGACTCTAGACCACTCTCCAGCTACATCTTAGAAGGGTTCTGTTTCTTCTTGAGAGAAAGAGATACTCCTTCACCCATAAAATTGGATATTTTAATAATACATGAAATACTGTATTGCTAAAACAATATAATAAAATAAACATTTCAAATGAAAATGATGGAAAAAATCAGGCAGGAAGAGGAGATATCGAAGTCCATATCAAATCCAATGTTATAGTATTGAGGAGTCTCCTTTTAAGCCTCAATTTCCTAATCCCTATTTTTTTTCATTTTTGTTTTTTGTTTTGTTTTTTGTTTTTTCATGTGTGTGTGCAATAGCCGCTGAAATTTAAATTTACTCAATGAAACTGAAAACAAAACTTTTGGTATTCTTTAAATTGGGTATCCTTCACAACACAGTGGAAGGGGACACTCAAATCTATTAGTCATATACACAGAACTGAAATATCCACTGTGTTATCAGTGAGAGATCTATCACAATCTTTAAAGGCAAATTACACAATTCAATGGTCAACTATCAGGTTTTTTTTAAATCGAGGTATAATTTAAATGTAATAAAATGCACATTTAATTTTTACTGTAATGACCACCATAATTAATATGTATATTTTTTCTATCACCACAGAAAGTTCTTTTGTTCCATTTGCACTATAAATGTAGATTAGTTTTGCCTGTTCTTGAATTTTATCTAAATCAAATCACACAATATGTATGTATACTTTTGTGTCTAATGGATTCATTCATTTAGCATAATGATTTTTAGAAACATTTTTGCAGCTGGTAGTGCTTCATTCCTTTCACATTCCTTTTATCAGTGATATACTTTTGTTTTTCCATTCTCCTGCTTATGAACATTTGGGTTGGGTCCAGTTTTTGGCTATTATGGACAAAGCAGCAGTGAATATGTACAACAGGTGCTACAAATGTAAGTTTTCATTTCTGGTGTTTAAATCCCTAGAAGTGGAATAGTTGGGTCACAGGGTAAAGGTATGTTCAACTTTATAAGGAACTGCCAAAGAGTGGTTGTTAATATTTTATATTCCAACTGAGATTGTGAATGTGTCTATTTCTCACTTAGATCTCTCAAATTATGCTTTATTTATTTTGAAGCTCTCCTGTTAAATGATTAAACATACAGGATTATTATATTTTATTGATAAATTTTCCATTTTATCATTTTGAAATGTCATGCTTTACCTCTCATAATAATTCTTAGTGTTTGCATAGAATATATCTTCCCATTCCCTTACTTTAAATTTTACTGTACTTTCATACGAAAAGTCTATTTATCATATACAACGTATAGTTGGATATTTTTTTCAATTCATTCATAAGATCTCTGTATTTTAATTTCAGTAAATACTCCATTTATATTTAATATAATCACTGATATGGTTAGGTTTAACACAACATTTTATTATTTGTTTTCTGTGTGTTCCTACCCTTCTTGATACTTTTATTTCTCTTTTCCTTTCATATTAATTATTTGTAGTATTAAGTTTTATCTACTTTATTGGTATTTAACCTACACCTCTTTGCATGTTGTTATTGACATAGCTTTAATATTCTTGTTAAAAATAACATGTATTCTTAACTTATCCAGTCTACCTTAAATGCATAATATATCACTTCACATATTATAGAAGAATCTTAAAACAGTATAAGTCCACTTAAAACCTCTTCACAACTTCTATGGCATTGTCATACACTTTACTTCTATATGTGTTATAAACCCCAAAATGCATTCTTTTGGCTTTAAAGAATCAATTGTTTCTTAAAAACTTGGGGACAGAGGAGAGAAAGGAATATGATATATAACTTCATATTTATTATTTCCAGTTATCTTTATCCCTTCTTATAGATCCAATTCCCTTTTGATATTACTTGTGTTCAGCCTAACACATTATTTTAACATGTCTTGTGTATTGCACATAGTCTGGTGATGATTATCTGAGATTGTTTTATTTATCAGAAATATTTTCATTTTTCTTTTAATTTTTACAGAATTTTTTGCTAAATATAGAATTTTAGTTTGACCCCTTCCCCCATCCAGTTATTTTAAAAAGTTATTCTGTTTTCTTTCAGTTTCTGTTGTTTCTAGTGAGAATTCAGCCATTAGTTTCATTGTGTTCCCTTGTATGTAATGGATATTTTTTCCCTTCTGGCTGTTTTTACAATGTTCTCTTTATCTCTGATTTTCAGTGGATTTAATAAACTGTGCTCCAGTGTGGCTTACTTTAAATTTATATGAAATGCCTGTTTTCTAGTTGGGCTTTACTGAGCTTTTTGGATCTGTGAGATTCCCCCCAGTCCCCGTTTCAAATTTACATTTTGTCCATTACTTTTTTCAAGTTACCATGCATTTGAACTTTAACCTTGGACCACCATCTCACTCCACCCCCAGCACAGTCAGACGTATTTCCTTCTTTCAAGTCCTGTCTGCTTTTGATTGCACTTCCATGTCTTTATTGTCCCCAGAATTTATAATTTTTGCTTTCTGGAAGGCTAGTCCAATACATGTTTTACTACTATCACCAAAGCTAGAAATTTAGAATTTATTTTTCATTTTCAAACTTTCAATACTTACTACAGTACATGGTATATAGATAGTTCTCATTAAATATTTGATTAATGAGTTACAAATAAACGTCTAAATATTTCTGTTTTGCAGGAATCCTTTGTGATGTAAATGATTATTGTCTTTCTTGCTTTTCCTCTTATTTCTAAAAGACTTCATAAAGCTGGATATTAAAGCTTGAACCTTTTTTAAGTTAATTTTTATTGACACATAATAGATGTACATGTTTTGGAGGTAAAGCTGGAACATTTCTTAATTTATCTAACATTTTCTAATTAGCTCAGTTGCTTTATGAATTCCTCATAGACAGTTTAACATGTGTTTATCCAAATGTCTCAGAGCTCTTATTTCTAACTTTATCTTACCTCTTTTCTCCATCTTTTTCTTGACTTTATTTTGGTCTTTTTTTTTCACTAATATCTGGTTATCTGGTATAATTTATTTCAAAATTTTGCTCTTCCCTTTCTCTGCCTTCTCAAGCCCCAGTTCTAATTCAATCTGTGTTTTTCTACAGTTCCTTAGAATAGATCTTAATACCAGGAAAGGAATTTTAGCTTAAAGTTGTGGAAAGGAAATTTCATACTTTGCCTCAAAAGTATTATAAAAACTATACTCCAATTGGATGGTCTCTGTCTGGCTGGTTGAATATTTATTTGAATATAATCTGTTCTTTTTTTCCTTTATTGACAAGGCCTGATATTTTTTACCACCCTGAAGAAGTTTGTCATGAGAAGAAAATAAGATTAAATAAATGAGAGTGGTCATTACGGTTGCATTAAAAACATTTATTTTTATATATAAACTTTCTACAATCTTATAATAATAGGTTGTTAACATAATGCTACTATTTGTAAAGTATTCCAACTTCTTCATCTTCCCTGTAACAATTTTTCTTTGTGGACTCCTGCTGGTTTTGCTCACGGTGTTGCATATGGGTGGAAGAAGGAAAGAAGGAAAAGATTTGCACTGCTGTGGAAATAACTTTGAAATATATTTGACACAAAAGTCTTTATAATATTTCATCTTAAGTATGGAGATTTACTAAAGATCATCTGAATCTCTCCTGAGGTTTTTGGCTACAAAAACATTATAAAATAAGCCGAATATAGTTATTCATTATGTAAAGATATTGAAAATACAGAAAGTTAGAATAGTCTTTGAGTTAAAGGACAAAATAATTTTGATGTAATATTATGCTTTCCAATTAAGGACAAACATATCAATGTTGTCCACGTGAAAAATACCTACTTTATTCAAAGCTAGACCTTGGTAGTAGAATGTCCAAAATGCAGGTCACAAATTATAATGAAATCTCATTTGCTAGCAAGACTAACTTAATAGATCATTGATCTGTATAATGGTTAATGGAAAACTAATTTTTATATCAGCTCTGCTATTGGACATTTGTCTATTTGGAGTCCAATTCGATAAAAATCTCTTATTTGATATAACTTTCTTACATTTTTTAGCATACATCTTAGATTGACTAGTCCTAGTTGTTACCATAATTACTTACTGTGTTGGTATCACTGCCATGGTAAAGTCTCCCTTTTTAAATGCTTCATATTCTTTGCCTATATCAAGATTGATGAATCCTATCTGCTGTGAAATAGCTTAAGTTTGCAAACACAAATATAGGATGATATTTGATTGATTATACCATCACACGCTAATCACCTGTTATGCTTGGCTAATCTTTTAATTTTGTGACTCTTTTCAAAATTGTGTGAGGTACGTAAAAAGACATGGTCTTAGTAATCTCACCTACTTTATAGAAGTTCTAATCTTTGAATAAACATGATATGAACTTTTTTTAATAATAGGTAAGCACTAGCTCTTCTGTATTTTGAAGGTGATGACAGTGGACTCTTGAAAGAACAAACACCAAACTTGCAATCACGTGTGGTGTATATGTGTAGAGTGTGTGTATATGTGCGTGTATTTAGGCTTCCAGCATTTTGTGAAATGGAGGTTGTTGATTTGCTTCTGATTTAAGAAATGATGGTTTGGAAAATATTTTTCATAAATAGACTAAAGTGGTATGATGGAATAGTTTATTGCATTTATATCTCCTTTTCTCATTTACTTTTTCTCCAGACTGGCTGGTCTATTTTACTTCTTTGAACAAACTTTTCACATTTGAGAGGTGGCATAGAATTGAGGTTTGTGATAGTAGATTCTGGAGACAGGCAGCCTGGTTTTATGTCTCATCTCTGCCACTTGATAGTTCTGTGACCTTGCATAAGTCACTTAACCT
The DNA here is from genome assembly GCA_023783475.1 of Daubentonia madagascariensis. Taxonomy (NCBI): domain Eukaryota; kingdom Metazoa; phylum Chordata; class Mammalia; order Primates; family Daubentoniidae; genus Daubentonia; species Daubentonia madagascariensis. The sequence goes on along the minus strand of JAKFHU010002573.1, from coordinate 15,980,735 downwards.
CCCTTTCCGTATCTATAAAATAAGGCTGATATTAGTATCATTCCTTCTAGAGTTGAGTTAGTATTTCATTATTATATGATTTAACTGATATTAACCTATAATTTGTCATGTGCAGTAGATCCTAGTTGAATTGCCTTCTAAGCACCTCTTCCCCTTTCCTTTAGTAACAATCTCTTAAATTTCCTTTGAAGCCAACTGTCCATTACATATGCCTCTCCTAGCACTGTTAGTTGAAGTGCCTTTCTTTCCCTTGGCCATTGCTTGAATGAGTGACCCTCTTGGGCAAATCATAACTTCAAAGAGTTTGAACCTGAGGCAATTACACAAGGGCAGATTTTGGAAGAACAGGTTGGAGGTAATATACATCATGGGTGGTGTTCATAAGAAAATAGTCTTTAATCCTCAGAACCTCATAGTTGTCCTGTTACTGAACTGCCATTTGAAGGGACTGTTTGTTTAGTCTTTCCTTTGGTTTTCTGAACTACTTTCCATATCCTTCCAATACATTCCTCTTTGCTTTTAATTCAGCTAAAGTTGTCTTCTGCTCTTGCAATCAAAGGACAACTGGGTCACACTGTTCATAATATTCCCTACATTGCAGTTCCTCATTATCCCTCTATTTATACTCTGCCCATCCTTCAAGCTCTAATTTATGCTCTTTTTCTTTCCAAGAAATTCCTGAAAACCACAAGACTCCATGACCTCTTCCATTCTGAAGATAATTCCCTTTTTTTTTTTTCTTGGTCCTTATCATTTTGTGTATATATATCATTTTCGTTGCTGCATAACAAACAACAATGAATCTTAGTGCCTTAAAGGAATAACCATTGACTTAGCTCCCAATTCTGTAGATTAGAAAATTGGTCTAGGCTTACCTGTGAAGTTGGCGGCATCCTGGACTCAATCATGACTTTTCATCAGATGTCAGTTCAGCTGAAGGATGGTCCATTGTGTTGGTAGTGGTGGAGATCTATAGCTGGGATGGCTTATCTGTTCTGTGTAGTCACTTCATCATCTAAGAGGGTAGTATGACCCTGTTCACACAGCTGAGGACTCCAAAAGCAGCAAGACAGGACCGGCCTTACTGCTCAAGTACTTTCAATAAGCTTACTACTTTTCCCACAGAACAATCCTTCAGATATTTATAAAGAGCTATTACGTCTGTACTGAACCTTCTCTTCCCTAAGCTAAATACTTTTTATTCCATTGACTAGTCTATGTGGGAGATAGTTTCCTTGTCAGCCCTGTCACAGTCTCTGGATACATTCCGATTAACTTCTCTTTCCAATTCACTTATAAAATGACGGAAGAAAGAACATTATTCAAGATATGGATTTATATTATGGTAGAACTAGTACTTAACATGTAGGAACTATTTTAACTTTGTAGTTTCAAGAGATCCTTATGTAGGCCATTGAGGAGGGTAAAATAGAAGGGACTGTTGTACAAATGAGACCAGATAAGGATTTTCCAGTAACCTATTTTTAACAGACTCAAATTTCAATTTTCTCACTACTACAAATGGGAGTCTGTGGGTACATGACATCCTGTGCCCTGGAACAAATGGTCTCAAGAGGTGGTTTTATAGGAAGAAGGCCTTCTATTAAAATAATTTAAGAATTATATAAATTAGTAAGAGGTAATTTATTTTCCCCAAAGGGTTTGCCACAACTTGTTTCAGAGTTCATTGAAAATATAGTGTATTCAAAAAATCAATTTGTGTGTAAATTTCAAGAATATGTCACACATTTATTATGTGAAATGAAGTATTCCAATAATCATTTATTTGATTTGATTTTGGAACCTCAGTATCATGAATTCATTAGTCAACCACTTTAGGAGCCAACTTCTGAACTCAACAAAAATATCAACAAAGTAATATATTGTTAAAGAGCTGCATCAAGAAAAGAGTGGGGATGGAGAAGTGTGGCAGGGGAAACTGTAGTTTGAGCCTATGTTGGGTTTTCTAATGGGATTTAGGTATATGCTTAAACAAGCTAAAGAAATGGTGAAGTGGCAATGTGAACTTGGCTTCCTTTTTAAGGCAGGTAATAGAACAGGTGCATAAAATAGACTTTTCAAAGAATAAAACAAACTTTATTGATTAGGAAAATATAATTTAAAAATTTGTTACAGTATGTTTATTACTTGATGTGTTACCAAGCCTAGTTCTAGCCATTAAATATAATAATTATAAAATGTATTATATTCTTTTCCCAATCCAGCTTAAAATTTATTTTATTTTACCATAGAATTGAAATTAACAGATTTTCCAATTAGTATCTTCTGTCATGGATAACAACTTAGTTTGGCTTTGGGCAGTGGCCTTTATACAACTCCTGTGAAGATTAAGATATTCATATTTAGGCTTGACTATTAAAGAGAAACTGAAAATGTATGTCCTCCAGGAAAAAAAAAAATATATTGTTTTAACACATTCACTGCCATGTGAGTTGTATTTAACTCAGTCTAGTTTTGAGCCTGGGGCCTCGTGAGGCAAAACCCGGCAATTGGTTCATGAAAATCTTACTTGTTGATGTTCTTATTGTTACCATTAATACTGATAATTTAATTCTAAAAACATGCATTGTGTTGCATATAAGTCACACACAAAAAACACTAAAAAATAACAAATTAGAAAGGATCGTTTTGTTTTAATAAAACACTGTGGCCCCAAGGAAAAATTTTATTTTTCTAGTGTGGAAATGTGTTAAATATTGAATAAAAGAAGTACAATCTGTATGACTTAGTTATTCATTAAAAGGGAAGTAAAGGATATAGTGTACCCCAGGTCCTTATCACTTCTTGTCTAAACCACAACCAGAGCCACCTGGTGTTCTCTCGGCTCACAATCACATTTCTTTCAGATCTATCCCACATGGTCAACCATGTGATTTATCAAGAAAAAAGTTGACCCTATTACTCATTCCACAAATAACATTTTTGTGTGGTGAACACAGTGCCTCCCTACAACACACAGCAATTCAACAAAAAAAAACTATTTTTCAAACTGTTTTATAAACCTCAATTCTGCATAAATTTTACTTGATCAAAATCAACTGATAAAAATAATTAGAACAACGGCCCATATAGTTTGTTCACATAACAAACAAAACTAATATGACTTGGCTTTCTCCCTTCTAACTCTGGTTTGTATCTCTCCAAATTAATGACCTGTCATGCTGTTGTTAGATTCTGTGTCTTTGATCACTATGGCACTATATACTAGGCTTGTTTTTTCTGCTCTTCTTTGTCAGGCTAACTCTTAGTCATACTTTAAGACTCGGTTTAAGAGATATTTCTTGGGAACTTTTGCCTACTCTCTAGTATTAGATTATTTCCTAAGCACATTTATATGGCCAAACTTCCACAATATATTTTCTATATTCTTAGCAGGAAATTCCCTGAAATGTATTAGCATTCCAGTGCAAATGGGCATAAGTACATTTTCTAGTGAGAGATCCCATAGCTGCTTCAGTTTCTTCAGATTCTAGGAAGGATGAAAAGCCCAAAGAAAGTTGCATTTTTGACATACTGACCTGTTTGTATCTCTGTATTAAGGGCAAAAGAAAATATTTTTAATTTCTAATAAAGTAGCTGACATGTGCATAGCGGGACCATAATAAATGTTGAATGTGTAAAGAATATAATTATGTGAAATAAGATTCAATTATTTTGTGGATATCCACACTATTCTCTGTAGTCCAGTATTATTAAGTATTAGTATTAAGTATTATTCATTATTACTATGAATCATACCCACTATTCCCAGGGTATCCTTTCTGTTTGGACAATGTGGATGTCGCTAGATGGCTAGAGATATATTCCTAAGAGTGAAGTCTTCCCTTTAAGTATAAGCATCAACCACCTACACATGATTAAGTGGGATGGCCTCACAGACAGCTTCTATCCAGCCTCCTATGAAACTTAATGTCCCAAAATAATTTATAACCTCAATGAAACTCTTCTTCCCTAACTATAAAAATACAAGTAGGATTTACTTTGTAAAAATGACCACATATTTTGAAGTATAAAAGAGTAAGTATGCAGGCACAGCAAACTATATCCAAAAAAAGAAAGGAAAAAGAGACAAGAAATAAGACTAACACTGTAAGTTATTTAAAAAGTTAGGAGTGTTATAGTGTCATAGATATGTCACTAGTAATAGACATGTCCTTGAAATAAACCACCAAAACTTATCAGAAAGTCTTAAATATAGAGGGGAATAGAGGTTGTAATAAAAGAAACAACATAGGAATCTGTTGAAAAATTCCTCCCTACTTGGTAATCCACAAGTTCAATCTGATCCCTTCACAGTGCATTTTCAGAAGTTGGTGTTAAATGCAATTTGATTTAAGGTAATTTATCACTGGCAGAAGATCAAGACCAATGCTGGAGGGTCCACTTTGCTTTTGTTGTTCCTGAGAAAATTATGAGGATAATCTTTCCTCGCTCTCTTTTAAGAGCAAGTGCTATTACTTTTTGAACATTTAATATATGCCTAGCATTGTGCTACATTCTTTAAATGCATTATCAGATTTTATTTTTATACAAACATCTAAGTACTATTATTATTCTCATAGAAGATGGAAAATTGAGGATTCTTAAAGTCAGACATTAAGGAATGAACTCTACAATATGTGAAAATATGTCATGCTATGACTGTAAAGCCCATTCTGGTTAATGTCATATGGTATACTCAGGTTCCCTAAACACCCACCCCTGCACAACGCCTCTGCCTCTGTAGAATGTAAAATTAGAGCAGGACTGTATGGGAAGCTTCCATATCCCCATACCTGCATAGCTCTTTTAGGCATTGACAGTCTGCTACTCAGACAATGTAGCACATAATGCTTCTCTACAAGTGGCTTTCTCCTGCAACTCTACTTTGTGATACCTCAAACCTTAATGATACTTCTATTTGTGTTTTATCATCTTGGAAAGTGCTCAGACGGCACCGAAAATGATATTTCTATTTGCTTTCTATTATCTTGGAAAGTGTGAGATGGGAATATCATCTAAACAGTAAGGGTGTATTGGATGGAGACCACCAGCTTCTAAAAGCTGGTCACTTTCCTCTTATCCTTTATTTCTCTCTAACTACTCAAGATTATCACCTTTGGGTCAGAAATTAGTCCTTACATCACTGTTCATTTTGTTTCCCAGTTAGTAGTTTGTTGTTTCAACTCTATGCTTAAACTCTGTGTTTTCTAGGCATTGACTCTTTATACTTAAAGCCAAATTTTGAAATTAAAATAAATAACAAAATTGGGATGCAAAGCTGAAGGAATCACATTTTTTGTTACCAAGCACATGAGTCTTAAAATTAAAAGAAAAACAAAATCAAACAAACAAATAAAAAGCATGGTTATAAATTTATTGAAGTGTCAGTAACTGCTTAAAAATCGAAATCTGACTTCTGATTCTTTGTGTTTTATCCCCACCCTGAAGGAAGTGCATGTGGTATGTCTTCACAGATGCTTGAATGGGAGAGAAGGTAGAAGGAAGAGGATAAATCTACAAAAAATTGAAAACAAGAATGCATAATTTAATATCAAAGAATTATACCCTTATACATGAAGTTTCCCATATAATCTTCCCAGACAAACTATAGAGTTATACTATTATCTCATATTATCCTAGAGGAAGCTAAAGCTTAGAATAGTTAAGTATCTTACTCGAAGTCCCACAACTATTGATAATAAAGACTGAGGCCCCTTTCTGAATTTATTGCTCAAAGTTCAACATTTAAATTATTGCAGCTCACTCTAACTGGGCATTTATTATAGGCTAGGCGTTGTTCCAAGCACTCAATGGGTATTACCTCCTTCATTGCTCACAACAAATACAGGTAGGCATTGTGGTTAAAATTCTATATTATAGTTTAGAAAACTGAATCAGAGAGAGATTTGGAAACTCACCTAAGGTCACATAGCTAGCTGATGGTACAGATAGGATTCAAGCCTACGACAGTGTTTATTCATGCTGTTTGCTATGCTGCCTCCCTTGCATGTCTAATACTCTAGTGTCTAAAATTTAAGGGATTGTTGTCTGGTCAGCCTTTCCTGATTTATTCAGTTAGTCTTGCTGGTGAGTTTTACCGTTATTGGGTAAGCTCTAATGTCAGACAAACAGCATCTTAGGTCCTGAAGAGACTGGGAACTTTAATATCATCAAGGTGCTAAATTCTACTTCCAGAGGTAACAAAATATTCCAAATGACACTGCACAGGCTCACGACATTAAAGCATCCATGTGTAAAATACGGCCCACCATCCATCTGAAGCCAATGAAGATTTTTCATTTGAATACTTGCTGTCCTGGACAAAGACTGCTTTATGGCATGGTTGCAGTGCATGCCCACCTGCAAGTTGCTAATAGTGGCTTACTACTCCAATTAAAAAAAGACTCATACACAAAAACAAAGACACATAAACACCAAAAAGCACTCCTATTTTGTCTTCACTCCCCCATCACTGTTCTCTCTCCTTCCCTTGATGTGTTGTGAGAATGTTCAGTATTCACTGCCCTCCCATTTTACCTCCTTGTATTTTATCCTGAGCATTCTCCAATCACAACCAGTCTCTGAATTTACTCTTATCATGGTTGCTAATGATCCCAACTTTGCTAAACCTAATGATCAATTCTTAGTCCGTCTAAATTGATCTATGAATAGTTTGACTATACATCCTATTTTTTCCTGGGACAATCCTGGTGTGTGCCTGTTGTCCTGTTTTAATTATTTATAGCATTCACATTCACTCTCCAATGCATCCAGATTTGGATACTAAATTATAGGGTCACTCTAACTATCAGCCATATATGACCAAATCACTCCATGAAACACTTCTTACACTTGGCTTCCAAGCACCACATGCCTTGTTTCTTCTTGCCTCCTGACTACTTCTTACTCTTTGCTGATTGCTCTTCACACACATGCTCTCCATGTAGTCAAGTCCCTAGGACTCAGTCGTTGGAACTCTTCTCTTTTTTTATAACCCTTCACCCTGGATAATCTCATGTAATTTTGTGACTTTATATATGATGATAACTTCCAAATTTCTGCCTTTAATCCAAGCCCCTTTTCTATAACTTCATTCTTACCTAGAACATACCTAATGTTCTACTTGGCATATCCAGGTAAATATCTTATTAGTCATCTCAAATGTAGTATGTTAAAAAACAAATGTTATTGCCACCCCACATCCAGTCCTTGCAAACCTGCCCTCTGCAAAGTTAGTTAATGACAACTTCATTTTTTTTAAGTTCTGAGGCCATAAATCTTTCAATCAATCTTCAGTCCTCTTTCTTTCCATGATATATGATATAAAATCCTCTGTGAAGCAAAAACCAGAAAAAGTGTTTTCTTTTTGTGCTATGAAATGCCCACTAGGACTTATCTAGGCCCACTGTCAAATTAACATGTGTATTAAAATCTCAGGGGGCTGATGTTCAGCCAGAATACATCGTCATGAATGTTCCTATATTTGAAATATTAAAATACACTCATGCACTGTATAATGACCTATCAGTCAAGGTCAGACCACATATATGATGATAGTCCCATAAGATCAAAATGGAGCTGAAAAATTTCTATCACCAAGTGATATTGTAGCCATTCTAATATCATAGCACAATTACTTTTAAAAAATAAATTTAGTGTATCTTAAATGTATTGTGTTTATAAAAAGTCTACAGCAGTATATAGTAATGTCCTAGGACTTCACATTTACTTGCTACTTACTCACTGACTTACCCAGAGCAACTTCAAGACCTGTAAGCTCCATTCATGGTAAGTGCCCTATATGGGTGTGCCATTTTAAAAAAATCTTCTATACAGTATTTTTACCATACTGTTTTTGTATAGATATGTTTAGATACACAAATACTATCATGTTACAGTCGCCTACAGTATCATAACTGCTTACAGGTTATAACCTAGAGCAGTAGCATACCATATAGCCTAAGTGGGTAGTAGGCTATACCACCCAGGTTTGTGTAAGTTCACTCTGTAATGTTTGCATGATGATGAAATTGCCTAATAATGCATTTATCAGAATGTATCCTATCATTAAGCAGGTCTATAGCAACATCACTTGGTAAATAACCAAATCCATGAGCTTAACCCCAGCTTGTCCTTCTATACTGGCCAGTGGCCACCCTTGCCCACCCCCAGTAGTTCCCAGACCTCTGCCTGGGCCAGTACCTAAAAGCCCCCAGGATCTCATTCCAGTACAATGGGCTGATGTCCATTTCAAGTGCTCAGTATTCAGGTCACTCTGACTGTGGAGTAGTTTAACTCTCACTTCTGCTTATTCTCAGTGGAATCAGAAGAATGAAGTGCTTTGAACACTTATGAATAAATCACTAATGCTAAATGCTATTAGATAAACTTTCTAAGCTCTTTTTAACTCACTTTTAACAAGGTACAGCTGCTACTTCATTTTCTGAATGATTCCTTTCCCTTGGCCATGCTTTGCTGTGTTTCCCACATTCTTCCTTACTGTTTTGATGCAGTCTCCTCCATCTGCCGTTCTTGGGTATAAAACATCAGCAAATAACTTTGACTCTAATTCAGTAATTCAATGTGTCCTTTTTTTTTTTTTTTGACAGTTTCCTGGGAACAAAGATGATTAAGAAAAAAAATGATGAATATGTTTCTGTATTGAACAAAGTTCTATCCTTGATGTCTGGGACAGGGGCAGAGAGGGCCAAGAACTGCTTCAATTTAGGTCTCCACATAAAGGAGAGGAGGAGGGGTAGTATGAGGTAGGCCTGAGCTAAGGGATATCTTCATACTCCTTACAAAGCTTCAAATAAGAACCTTTGGGGCAAGTCTCTGTTGACTCATTAACTTGCTATAAATCTGTTAAAATTTCTGACCACTGGTTATCAATTCATTTAGCCCTTGCTGGTCTAGCTAAAACTTGTTTACTGTATACTCTTGGGAAGATCAAACATATGTGGACCAATAATTAGTCAACTCACATAAACTATTTAATAATATTTTTAAAATATCTGTCCATTTTTATGTTTTTATTTTTTTTTATAATGTTCAAAGACCTGGTGGGAGAAAGCTCAGAATTTAGAACCTGAGGCATGGATTAGTCACTTTTTTTGTTATTCTGAGTGGTTCAGCTCAGTTTGCAAACTCTTCTAAACAAAATCAATGACCTACAGTATCCAGACCCACCTGCCATAGAAGGCAATAGATGAACATCTGTTATTATGTATTGGTACTTGCCTCCTAGAAGTCTTAGATCCTACCTGAAGTAGTTTCTCTGGCTAACTCTTCCAACCATACAGTGTCCTCCCCTTGAGAAATTTTCTGTACTCCTTTTGTATTTCCAAAAATGTATAGTAGTCAAGAATTACAAGAGCACTTTCAGGCAGGTATCCATGGATATTGGCTGAATTAGTTTCTAACACTGGAAATTCAAACCCAACATAATTTCATCGCCTGAATTCAAAGAATATTAAGGAGTGGGCCATTTTTACCCCAATAAGTATATGCAGGAGAAAATAAAGACACAATTTTATGGAGACATTAACTACATTTATTACCTACAAAAAACTCACTAAAGTTAAGCAAGATACTTGATATTCTGGAATAATATAAATAGAAATGTATATCACTAATTCAATATATAGTCATTAATTCATTCAGTTTGGTGCTAGATTTGGGATGCAGTGATGAATAAAATAGTTCCTACCCTCAAGGAGTTTTAGAGACAAATGAAATTCTATTAATGTTTTATTATTGAACTCACAATGGATGCTACAGCCTATCAGCTTTCTTGCTACACATTAACTCTCCCTTATACAAAATGTGTCTCAGTTGTTTTGGAAATTTATCAATAATATGCATTAAACATGACTTCCAGGTACTTCCAAACATTCTTGTCATTGAACTGTGGCACTAGTTCAAACAGGATTTAACTTCACCAAAAGAACTTACACTTAGAATGTCAGAAAATAATTGTAGTAGCAGGAAGGCATGCCCACGATGGATACATTAAATGCTTATAATGTGGAAGGCATAGATTCCTTCTGTCTTTGTCCTTCTCTCTCTCCTTTCCACTTTATTCTGCCTTCCTTATGTGCCTGTTGCAATGCCATGGTGGTCAGGGATCTCTTACATTGTACAGAGGTTATGTAAAGCAGTGTTGAGAGAAAGCAGGAATTAATAGCATAGAAAACAGCCACAAAACTTGCCTTGGTCATTTAAGAAATCTTGATGGAGGACGTGATATTTTTCTATTGTGTTTTCTAGAATTGTGATTTTCCCCATGATTTAATTGCCAATGCAGTCAGCTTGGCAACTGTAATTTAATTTGTGACAGTGAATTTCAGCACTGAATGATGTGACATTAAGAAGCTATAGTGGAGTCTCCAAAACATACATATCTATTTCTGGCAGAAGGACTAGTGGTCTCCATAGATGAGACGCAAACAGCTCATATAAACTGCTTTTCAATTTCTTCCAGCTGTATTTTATTTTCCTCTTTGGAATAATGCCTATTTTACTGAGTTGAAGCACAGAAGCATTTGTATACCCTTAACCAGCTCCTATGAGTCAATTCTGTCCCTTGCCTAATCACTTAACAAATAACTTTGATTTTACTCTTTAATGGGAGATGAATAGGTAGACAGAATGGTCATTACTGCTGAGAGAAAATAAGCTAAAAATAAGATTGGATGGAGGGAAGGAGCACTGAGATCATTATGCCTTCTCCTTAGATAACCATTTTAAACTGGTCTCACCAAAATCCTTTAGACTTTTCCATAGGGAATAATTCTGCATTGACAATAGACTATTGCTGGATCAGGTGACTTGCCATAACAGGTCCTTTTCCCCCCTTACTCACTTAAAAAATCCCATTATGATGGAAATGGACTGGCTGAATGAGCTCCAATTGCATCTAGTCTTCAGAAATCATTTTATAACTCCTTTGAATCTGGCCATTTATAAGTAAAACCTCAAGATAAATTTCTCAATCCATCTCCATTAAAGAACTAGTGATTATTAATATTAAAGGGATAATTATTCCTAATGACTCCTCATCATACAGAATGATGAAATTATACCTCTCTTGGGTATTTAAAATATATCGTGCATGTTTCCATACTTGTAAATATGCCCCTGCCTTTTTCTTCATTTTGAGGAAAATCTCTCTAGGTAGCACGTACTCTTGTCTCATAATCAAATATTCAGAGAATGTGTTTAGGAAACATTAAAACAACTCTAATGGGGTAAAAATATATTTTCTTTTCAATATATATGATAACTTTAATAACATCAATGAAAGCATAAATGAAGTAGAAAGTTATCCTTAATGAAATTGTAAAACCTTATGTTTCTTATGTAACTTTATTTGAAGAATGAATAAGAGCAGAGTTTATGGAGCAAAGATCCTGGACAGTCCTTTTGCTGAGATTTTAGCAACTACTCTCTGCTCCTGGTAAGTCATTTCTCTTCCTGCTCCCACTTCATCTCTTATTTTTCCTCCTCTTCATGTATTTAGTCTTGACACTAACGAATGCTTCATCCCCTTTGTATCTACAATATCACTTTTTTTCATAAATCAGAAAGAGGTTCTAAAATTTATATATATACACACACATACATGTCCACTAGACCAGGGCATTGAGACCATTATTTTGATCATTTTGCTGTGGGTCATCATGTCAAATCCCAAGAACCTAGAGATTTGTAAGCAAAGTAGTAAATTATGTAAGTCTTTGAAGCCGTAGACTCAGCTTGAATTTTTCTTCACTTTAATTTCATCTCTCAACAGTTAGCAGTAACCTAAAACAGTCTTAGTACCAATACAGTGATACAGAGTCTGCTATTTTGGGGAGGCAATAAGGGTTAGTATTCTACTCCACGGTTAGAACAGGGCAAATTGGCACCAGGCACCAAGCATTGGGTAAGAGAAATATCAGCATCAGGGGAAAATGTTGCAAAGTCTAACAAGGACTTTTATTGAAAATGTTGTTTGTATTTCTCTAACCCTTATCTCACTTGGATGATCTTTTACACTGTGGAATGTTGTGGCTAATGAGCTTTTTTAAATGAAAAAATGCTAAATTAGAAAAGCATTCTACCCTCTATTAAAAAATCATCAAAGCCCAGGTTCCTGCCTGGATAATTAAACTTAATACAGAATATTTATTATGGTTACAGTACCTTCATTACCTGTGCCTATCAGTCTGTGAATGTCTGTTGATACCCAGGGGCTGGTTCATTATAGTAATCTTATATTAAAATAACATCTTCTATCCAAGGAATCACTAAGCATGGCAAAATTGTAGCCCCATCACTATTCATGAATCTCTAGAGCTGTACGTGAGATGAACCCTGAGATGAATTACCCTGAGTTTCAACTTAGTAAGGACTTATTTTAATAATCATTTACTGCACAAATAAAAGAAACAATGAAACAATTATTATTGAGATAAGTCACATGTGTCTTTGCAGGGTATCATTATCCCCTTTACTTGAAGATTTTATATTTGAATGGAATAACATGAGGTAAAAAAAGCAACAAGGACAATAAAATATAATTAATTGGCACAGTTATGTATTCAATTTGGCATGCCTTGTTTTGTTTTGTTGACAGTTCCTTTGTAAATTATCCATCTATTGTCTAATGTGCATGTGTCTAGTTCTGCAACCTTGTTTTGAGTTCTTTGAAGTAAATCTCTGGGCTCCCAGTGTTTAAGAATCTCCAAGATTGTCCAGGAACTTCACACAAGTGTAAAACTAGCTTCTTCACTAACCCAAAGACAAATGCAAAGTCATAATTAATGTGAAAAAGTGGATTGACACAAAGTATATAAAAATAATAGATGAAGATGCTCATGGAGAGCTTGAAGTGATAGAAAGGAATAGAAGCTACTAAAAATGAAGTGATCTGGAGGTTTGTTGGTGTATCTCCCAACTGTTCAGTGTATCTTTATGTATAAGTTTAGGGTGGTATATCCCGCTATTTCTTAGGCCTGAGCAAATAATGAATTTTAAAGAATTTTTAAAATCAATGTTACTTTCACATTGTTTTACCAAATTCCAGTTTTACTAAGATTCATGAAAATACTATTAAGTATAATAAATGGTGAAGAGCTGATTAATTGACAGCTATTGCTTGGTATCAAAGGTATATTTTCCTTATTACATTCAAGTACTTTTACTAACCATCCTAAAAAACAAACAAACAAAAGACAATATTTCAGTGTTTCCAGCTCTGTGTGAGATGTATCTAGTTATAAAAAGCCAAGCCATTATGGGCAAAATTGGGAGTTGCATTAAAAAAATTTTGGAAATTAATGATAAAATGATTTATTTTCCTTTGAGTAGATACCCAGTAGTAGGACTGCTAGATTGAATGGTAGATCTATTTTTAGCTCTTTGAGGAATCTCTATACTGTTTTCCATAGAGGTTGTACTAATTTACACTCCCACCAACAATGTATAAGTGTACATTTTTCTTCGCATCCATGCCACCATCTATTGTTTTTTGACTTTTTAATAATAGCCATACTCACAGGGGTAAGACAGTATCTCGTTGTGGTTTTAATTTGCATTTTCCTGATGATTAGCGATACTGAGCATTTTTTCATATGTCTGTTGGCCATTTGTCTTCTCTTGAAAAATTTCTGTTCATGTCTTTTGCCCACTTTTTGATGGGATTTTTTTTTTCTTGCTGTTTTGTTTGAGTTCTTTGTAGATTCTGGAAATTAGTCCTTTGTTGGATGTATAGTTTGCAAATATTTTCTCCTATTCTGTAAGTTGCCTGTTTACTCTGTGCTCAAATGTTTATCGCAGCACAATTTACAATTGCAAAGATATGGAAACAACCTCAGTGCCCATCAATACATGAGCAGATAAAGAAAATATGGTATGTATATACCGTGGAGTACTACTCAGCCATAAAAAAGAATAAAATAATATCATTCACAGCAACTTGGATGGAACTGGAGACCATTATCCTAAGTGAAGTATCTCAGGAATGAAAAACAAACACCACATATTCTCACTAAGTAGGAGCTAAACAAGGGTACACATGGACTCAAAAAGACATAAAGGACATTGGAAACTAAGAAGGGGGAGGGAGAGGGGTGAGAGATAAAAACTTCTCTATTGGGTACAATGAACACTGTCCTGGTGGCAGGCGCACTGAAAGCCCTGACTCCAGCATTATAGAGTGTATCCATGTAATGAAAACTTTGTACTCCCTTAATATTTTGAAATTAAAAAAAAATTTAAAAGTTCTTATAACCCTAACATTCTATGTATATATATTTAACATAGAATTGATAGATAAGGTATGAGAACAGAATAGGTGCCACTTTTTGGTAAATGCCAGCCTTTTCCATTTGGGAAATTTAAAAAAAATCTTAATGTTCAATTTAAAAAGAAGACTTAATTAATAACTTGACACACAAATGAACAGAATTTACAGAATATGGTAGAGATGCCTAAAGCTTTTCCTAAATGTTCCAGCAATTGAAATAACTCAATACATTTATAAATTCTTCTAAAACGTTTGGGACTTCATTTCTCATGTTTAAAAATGTGTTATGACACTTGAAATGCATAAGGGAAATGATTAAGCATCTAATCTTGGACCTGGTGACCTGGGAGTGTATTTATGTTTGCTAGACGCTAAGATGAGAAAAAAGCTTAGATAGATAGACAGAAGCACACACAGACACACACACACGCACACACACTTTCAGATCCTCTGAGATTTTGTATTACCTTGTATCTTCTAACGATGAAGCTAAATGTCCCTGATAACATAAAAGTTGTTGAGGAATGAGAATATTCTGCACTGTGGCTCTTTCTAATTGTCTGAATTGCCCCTGAAGCAGGCCATTAGTAAAGGGAAATTGGAGAACATGAAATGCACAATTAGTTGCTAATAAGGTATGTAGATCCAGTGCTAGGACACACAGGGAGTATGGGCACCTTTGCAATTGGTCTCACCTTTTGTCTCCTGGGCTTCATAGCTATAAAGGACAGAAACTCAACAACTGAATTTCAGTTCTAGGGCCTTACCGAAAGCTAGAGAGAATGGTAAATTCAGAGAGTAGGGAAGCTTGTTTTAATTGAAGAGAAAGAAAGAAAAATTTACCATCTGTGTCCATCACCACCTCTCAAATAGCTATGGAGGTTGAGGCTTGTCTCCCTGTTGTAACAGCAAATAATTTCCATAGTGGAATATCTGTTTGCAATTGCTATCTCTAAGTTTTCCTCTGTACTCATTTAGCTAATCCAGTGGTATCTAATGAGTGCCAACTCTGGGGCAAAGTTAGTGTTAGGTGTCAGGATTATATGTAAAATGATTTAGTTTAATCTTGAAAGTATGTAGTGTTTAAAAAAAGATGCATATAAAGCACTTGGCACAGTACTTACATATTTGAAGAATATCAAGTATTATTATATTTTAATGGATGTCAATTGTGTTGGGCCCCGTGCTAAATGCTGGAGTGACAGCAATAAATAACCCTGTCTTTTGTCTTTTAGAATTTAGTTTTGTAAAAAGTGGGGAAATAGGAAAAAAAAAGAATCCCATGTGACATGTGTGGTGGAAACATGAGGGGGAAGAAAGTAAATAGATCTTCCATGGATATAAGAAGACATATGAATGGCTTGACAAGAGATATTTGGTCTATGCCTTAAAAGATCGTAGAAATCTACCAGCTATGGAAGAGAGGTGTGTGGAAAAGAAAACAAGTACAGCTTAATTGGTAAATAGCAAGACATCTGTAGTGCCCGAGCATCTATTTCTGACTCAGGCAACGGGGGATTTCTGTTTATACCAAAATGAAAATACGGGGTTCCTGAAGGACACAGGTAAATGGTAAACTTAGGCAAATGTACACAATCCACAATCAGCAACGCACTTCTAGAGACTTAGGCCCTCAACCTACATAACTCACTCCTATTATGCAGATCTTTATCCTGGCTTAGAACCTTCTAGGTCTTCAAGGGCCTTACTGCTGATACCATTATAGACATCTTGAAATCACATAGATCGTAGGTAAATTGTGTTCCCTGATTTTGCTATTTCTTCACAAAATTATTTTGTCTTTCCTAGATACTTTGCCTTTCCATATAAATTTTAGAAATGGCTTTTTGATGTATACCAAAATCATGCTGGGATTTTAATCATGATTGCATTGTATCTACAGATTAGATTCAGAAGAATTAATATCTTAACAATATTGTGTTTTCCAAACCATAAGCATAGAATATCAATTCATTTATCTAGGTCATATTTGATTTTTTAATCAGTGTTTTGTTGTTTTCAGCATAAAAATTTTGCCCATATTTGCTCAGATATACGTGCATTTCATTCTATGTAGGTATTGATAATATTGTAAATGTTACTTTTAAATTTTTAGTTTCCAATTGTTATTGCTAGTATGCAGAAATACAATAGATTTGTTTCTAATTGATCTTGTACCCTTCAACTTTGCTAAACTGACTTATTAGGTATAAAAATATATATATGCATTTGAGGCTCTTGGGTGGTCCCAGGTAATTAGCTTCCACGGGGGCAACTTTTCTCCTTTAGTCTGATTCCCAACAAAGACAAGTCTTAGGCATCAGCTAATGTTCAAGTAGTTTATTCTGGCAGTGCTCCTACAAGATGGATAGCAGAAGCAAGCTGGTGGCACGACTCAGATACAGTCAGGGGTCAGATGACCACCTACCGAAGGGTGTTGGTCTAGAGAACATTCTCAGAGTTGGGGCATTCTTCTACCTGTATTCAGTCCAGGTCAGTTACCAGATGTTTCTTTCATAAAGGGAATTTAAGCTATTCTTGTAAGGGTAAGCTTTGTTTTAAGGTTCATGAAATTTTCATCTGTGCTGAAGAGGCCTTGTCTCTAGGGTAACCAGTTTTTTAGGTCTTATTGTTATAAAGACCTGGTAACCATCAGGCCAGGGCTGGAAAACTCCAAGCCAGTTTCCATTATGCTGCTGAGTGGCACATAGTATAGTCTCTGCAAGATGTTTGAGTGGGCCTTGTGGCTATCATTAATCTTATAGCCAAAATGTGTCTCTTGTAGTGTACTACAAAAAATTTTATAGCTTCTTTGGGATTTTCTAGACCATCATGTTGCCCTCAAGACCATTATGTTTCTTCCTTACCAATCTATTGGAATTTTATTTATTTTTCCTGCATAATAGAGATGATAGTACTTTTTGGATGATGTTGAATAGGAGAATGTGAACATCCTTTCCTTGCTCTTCAACTTAAGGGGAAAACATAAAGTCTTTATCAATTAAATATGATGTTAGCTGTAGATACTCTGTAGATTTCTATTATTAATTAAGGAAGTGTCCTGCTATTCTTAGTTTACGGAGACATTTTACCATTACCATGTTAAATGACCTCTTTTAATATGTTTTGCATCATCTTTTGAGATAATCAAATGTTTTTTTTTTTTTTTTGGTATAGTGAATTACATTGATTTTTATGTGATGTTAAACCAACCTTGCATTTTCAGGACAAACACTACTGGGTCATTATATGTATATGTGTGTGTATATACATATACATATATATATATGTGTGTATATATATATTATGTGTATATATATGAATTAAATTTGCTACTGTTTTATTGAGGGTTTTTGCTTCTATGTTTATGAGGGACGTTGGTGTGTGATTTTATTTTCTTGTAATGTCATTGTCTGGTTTGGTTTTAAGGGGATCCTGGCCTTATAAAATAAATTTAAAAATTTTCTTCCTTCTTCCTTTTTTGGTAAGAGTTTATATAGGATTAGTATTTACAAAAGAAGCCATTTAGGTCTGGAGTTTTCCTTGTTGGAAAATTTTGAACTACAAATTCAAATTCAATTTATTTAATCTCTTTTTTTCTCTCTCTCAGATATAAATATCGTATATACTATTTAGATTTTCAATTATTTCTAGAAGAAAAGTTAGTAGTTTGAGCCTTTCAATTAATTTGCCACTTTATGTAATTTGTCACACTTACAGGTATAAATTTGTTTGTAATATTCCTGCATTATCCTATTTGTACTTGTTCAGTGTATAGTGATATTCTCTCTTTTACTCTTCATATTGCTGATTTTTACACAATTTATTTTTAATCAATAAGTATCAGTTATATCTACACTTTGCTATTTGCCCCATGTATTCTTTTTTTTTTCCTTCATTTCCTGTTTTCTGTTATATTAGTTGTAGTCCTTGGGCCTTTAAAATTGCTTAACTTTATCACCACAATTTTTTTTCTTAGCATATTAATAATACACTGTGTGCATACTCACACACTCATACACATCAGTAACGACTCTAGGGTACACAAAATTACACCATACAATTATAACTTGTCAAAGTCTGTGGTCAAAAATATTTTGTATCTTTTTTTATAATGTGAGAAGTACACAGCAGAACACTAACATTTATGTTTCCCATACTTTGTAATATTATCACACATAGTGTAGGTATATAATAAACTTCACAACACAGTGTTAATACTTTAACTGTCGATTGTCTTTTAGAGATTGATAATGTGAGAAAAATATTCATTATCCATGCATTTAGTGTTTCCAGTGATATTTATCTGCACAGATACAAACTTTATCTGTTATTTTTCTTCTGGGTAAAAACTTCATTTAACATTTCTTGTAGTGCAGACCTATTGGTTATAAATTCTTCGAGCTTTCTGTATTTTTCTTTAAAAGCTTTGACTTTTCCTTTATTTTTGAAATACCTTTCCACTGGGTATTGAATGCTAGCTTAACAGTTTCTATTTTGTTTTGTTTTTCCATCACTATATTAAAAATATGTCTCTTAGTTACATTGCTTTTGGAAAGAATTCTGCTGTCATTCTTACTTTTAGTCCTCTGTACATAATGATTCCTTTTTATCCTGCCATCTGCAGAGTTTCTCTTTTGTATTGATTTATTAGCAATTCAATTATACTTTTCTTGGCATGGTTTTCTTTATTTTTATTTTGCTTGTGATTAATTTTGTTTTAGATTGGAAGTTTATCATAGTGATTAGCAAAAAAAAATTTTTTTTGTGAAGGACCAAATAGTAACTATTTTAGGTTTTGTAGCCATGTGACATCTCTGTCATATATATATATTTTTTAAACTTGTAAAAATGTAAAATAACTTTACAGCTAAGGAGCCACACAAAGCAGGCTGCATGCTGAAGTTGTCCTGCAGTTAGCAGTGTGACAACCCCTGGTTTATCATGTTCATTACAAACTTTCCCTTGTTTCTACAGATACTTTTACTGTCTTCCCAAATTTTCTGGAGCTCCAATTTCATATATGTTATATCATGTTATCTTCTCAATATTTACTAATGCTTTGTCCATTTCCTTTTATTTTTTGTCTGCGTTTAATTTTTATACTTTCTATGTCTTAAAGTTTTTTTTATCTTTCCTCTACAATGTTCATTTTTTTTACTCCAATTAATATATTTTTAATGTTGATTATTTACTTTTTATCACAAAGTTTAAAAGTTTCTTTTATATATGAATATATGGAACTTTTTTTTATAATTCAGAATATTACAGGGGTTCAAATGTTTTGGTTACATGAATTACTTTTGTACAGTTTGAGTCAAAGTTATTATGTGTGTCCATCACCCAGAGAGTCTGCATTGTACCCGTTAGGTGTGAATTTACCCATCCCCTCTTCCCCCCTTCCACCTGCTTGATTTGCATTGAATTTTACTACCATGTGTACACATACGTGTTGATCATTTAGTCCCAATTTAATAGTGAGTACATGTGGTGTTTGTTTTTCCATTCCTGTGATACTTCACTTAGGAGGATGGTCTCCAGTTCCATCCAGGTTGTTACAAAAGGTATTAGTTCATATTTTTTTATGGCTGAGTAATACTCCATGGTATACATGTACCACATTTTATTAATCCCCTCATGTATTGATGGGCATGTGGGCTGTTTCCACATCTTTCAGATTGTGAATTGTGATGCTATGAACAGTCGAGTGCAAGTGACTTTTTTATAAAATGTCTTTTTTTCCCTTTGGGTAAATACTCAGTAGTGGGATTGCTGGATCAAATGGTAGGTCTACTTTTAGTTCTTTGGGGTATCTCCATACTACTTTCCATAGAGGTTGAACTAGTTTGCAGTCCCACCAGCAGTGTATGTGTTCCATTTGCTCCACATCCACAGCAGCATCTGTTGTTTTGGTACTTTTTGATAAAAGCCATTCTCACTGGAGTTAGGTGATATCACATTGTGGTTTTGATTTGCATTTCCCTTATGATTAGAGACAATGAGCATTTTTTCATATGTTTATTGGCCATTAGTCTATTTTCTTTTGAAAAGCTTCTGTTCATGTCTTTTGCCAACTTTTTAATGGGGTTGTTTCATGTTTTCTTGCTGATTTCCTTGAGTTCTTTGTAGATTCTTGTTATTAGCCCTTTATTGGATGTATAGCATGCAAATATTTTCTCCCATTGTGTAGGTTGTCTGTTTGCTCTATTGATTATTTCCTTGGCTGTGCAGAAGCTTTTTAATGTAATCTAGTCCCATTTATTTATTTTTGTTGTTGCTGTGATTGCCTTTGAGGTCTTCTTCATAAATTCTTTGCCTAGGCCAATATCTGTAAGAGTTTTTCCAACGTCTTCTAGAACTCTTATAATAGCTTTTTTTCCCCTCAATCTTGTCAATTCCATCAATTTATTCATTTCTGTTTCCATTTCTATTGAATTATTTTTCTTGTAGTTATAGTGTTATATTTTCTTGATTCCTTTCATGACTAGTGATTTTTGATTGGATGCTGGGCATTTTTAAATTTATACTGTGAGTGTTGGGTTCTGTTGTATTCTATCAAATAAAATTAACTTTTATTGCAGTGTGTAGTTAAGCTACTTGGTATTAGTTTGGTTCTTCCAAGACTGGCTATTAATTATTAGGTTGGTTAATACTGCTTTTAATTTAGGGCTAACTTTTCCCCACAATTATGTCAACATTTATCTGGTGATTTTACCTAATGTTCTTGTATCATGAGATCTTGTCACTCTGGTTGGTAAACACATAAACTATTCATTCTCAGCACTATCTGAGTGCTAAGAATAGTTCAGTCTACTTTTTTCCAGTGGTTATTTCCTCTCACACGTGTGCAATTCAATACTCATCCAAGGATTTAAATGGGGACCTTCATATCCTGTGAACTTTCTTTTCCGGAAGCTCTCCCCTGTACAGTAGCCTGCCCCACATACTGTATCTACTTTGGACTCCCTAAACTTCAGTATCTGTCCTCTAAACTGAGAATGACTGTTTGGCTCTGAGGCTCTGTTTAGAGTTCCCTTTCCTGCACTGCAGTCTGGAAACTGCCTCCAGACAGTAACCTGGGCAATCCTAAAGCTAATTTTATGTTTTATGTCACCTAGTAATCACAATGCTGTACTGTCTGTTGTCCAGTTTCTGAAGACCTTTGTTTCATATATTCTGCTTGATTTTCCTAGTTATTTAAGATGGAAGGCCAGAAGTGCAAATCCCTTTATCACAAAGATGCAGGATGAACTCCCAGTTTTGAGGTCTTTGTATTGTGTTGTACAAATAGGTCTGCACCCACTTATACTAGATGTTCCTCTGACAGCTCTGTTTACTACTGAATAGTGGGATCTTCTCCAGCACGTTCATCTGGGCCTCCTGCTTGTGCTGCTGAATCTCCTTCAGGCTCCGTTATCACCACTAAACTCATTCACGTAAGTGTCCTAGAGCAGCAGATTATTACTTCTGGTACCTACCAAGTTCAGTAGCCCCCACTACCCTCCTGATAAATAAAATAAACATAAATTCACTATAAAAATTATAGGACACTGTATAATAGAAAACTGTTAAATTTTCACTGCCTTGTATTACTATAATCTACATGACAAAGCAAAGCAGTGAGAGTATTTAATGGAATTCTTATGAGAAAGGGCAAAATTCTCCCACAATTATATATATAGCCATTAGCAATCAGTATCTTTTTTTTTCTGTCTGTAAAAATAATGAAAATCAATATAAAGTTCATTGAGAAAGTTATGTTCTTCAACGGAAATTGTTTTGATTGTTAACGTTTTACACTCTGTCACAGCTTATGAAATGACTGTTCTCTGATTAAAAGCCCTTGGGTAAACCAGGCTAATTATATTGCTGATTTTAGTAACCATGGCATATTCTTACAATTTATTAGCTTACTGAGTTGCTAAATAAACTATTTATTAAAAGTTTTTCTTTAGTTTTGCCAAACCACCAGGCCTATGCAGTAAGACACTTTAGATTAAGAATATTAAATAAAAGATAATAGGCTTGAGTTAATGCTATAAAGCAAAGCTAAGTGGTTTTAAAATTAGGAAAACTTAGTTTTAAACTTTAAGATCTTAGCAAATCAACTCTTACTTCTTTGTATTGGTTGTGTGATATAAGAGGAAAACCATGTCTAGAGTTAGAAAAAAAGGTAAAACATTTGAAGAAATCACTAAAGCCCAAATGTCAAAGGGGGAATTTTTATTTTATAGACCCTGGATCTTAAAGTAGCTTCAGAATTATTTGACATGAGAAAGCATTTCCCCTTGGTCTCATTTTAGCCATTTTAACCTACGTTTACTACTCACTGACAGGTATCACCAAGAATGAATGCCAATGAAAGAAAAATTGATTTGAATCAACACAAGTATTTGGTAACATTAAGGTGCCATTTTCCTCCTTTGGAATAGGTACCCTCGCCTTTTATCTATCTGACTTTGATATACACTTTAAAAATAAAACCATGTTTTATTTCCTTCTGCATTATAAAAACTTCCATAATTATTCCAACTCATTCTAACCAATTGAGTTCTTAATTCTTTGCTACCCAAGTGTTTCTTGTATGATCAGAGGTGACAATTTGTCTTCCCAATAACTAAAAACTGCCATATGGCAGAGCCATTGGTATAAAATGCAAATGCAAGAATTTGATATCCCATTGTTATACACTGGTGTGGCTTACACTTTCTTTGCTGCTATTTTCCATTCTGATTAATTGAACACCCATTGCAATGAGTTGGAGCCTGTACCATACTGGTTGTGAATTTTGAATACCATCCCTAGTTATAATTAAGATAAATAGTTTAAATTTTAAGTATCTATTGAAAATTGAGATAAAGAGAAGGAAAATAGTTGGAAATATGATTTGGGGGCTTTAGAGAGAAATCAGGATGAAGGATATAAGAGTTAGAGTCAATATATAGATTGTCATAGAAGCCAAAGCTAAAAATGGGCCATGTAGGAAGTGTTAGTCTCAGTCTATTGAGAATAAAATAGGACATTTTTGCTTTTTACTTTCTTGACTTCCTGATATCCACTAGGTCTGCCTTTGTGTGCCCGGCTTGATCTCTAACTTCATTGAACTTCTGATCTTTTTTATTTCATTTGCTCCAATATATATCCCATGGTCTGCTATTTCAATTATATGCCTATGTCCTACCTAAAATCACATCTCCTTTGACTTTTTCCATTTCTGCCTCACCAGTACCTCTAGTTCCACACACCAAAACCTGTCCCTCACTTCTCTTTTATTATTTTCAGTTAATAGCACAAAACTCTACCAATGGAATGATCCTAGACTCCTCCCCGCCTCACCTTTCTTCAACCAATCAATCAATCAGTCCCCCGATAGCTCTCATATCCACAGCCTTTTTGCCCTCTATTTCTGCTGCTACTGACTTAGCTTAGCCTTACCACATTTCACTTGTACTATTGCAATAACCTTCTAATTTGTGTTCATTTCATTGGTGTTACCGCCTCCGATCCTTTCTGTCCTCTGTAACAGAGTAAACTTCCTAAAATATGAAAGGGATCATGTTCACGTGTTTAAAATCCTTCAAAAAATTCCTTTTTTCTTCCTGATCAAATCTTGAGTATATCGAACAAGGTTTTTCATCATTTGAGTCTTGCATATCTATCAGTCTTGTCTTTCATCACGTGTCCAGCAGTGTCCTGTGTTCAAGCTATGTGAAGCTCCACGGAACTCCCCTCCCCGTCCTCACTCAGGCCTGTGGATTTTTGTCCCCATGTTTCCATTTGCATGGAATGTCCTCCTACACTCCTAGACCCTTCCTTCAGGTTAGCTATTTCCTACTCGTTCTTTATGACTTTCAGCTCAAGCTCCTCTTGGAAAACTTCCTGAGTATCCCAGAGCATGTCTGCATCCTAGCACTCAGTGTATCTTATTGCACATGTCCATTTACTCTCCTCTTACACCCTCTAAACTCTTTGATCATTAGAACTGTGTACTGTGTATTCTTATATCTCCACCCATACCATATCTGGTAAAAATGCATAATATATTATTAATATATGACTACCGAATATGTTACTGAACAAATGAATGAATTGAGGAATGCTGATATATGCTTTATCTATGATAAAACATCTATCTATGATGTATACTGTATCTATCCCCAAGCTGCAAAGAATCAAACCCATTCTTATATTCCTAGGTAAACCCACAGATCTTGTTTTTTTTTAATCCACTTAAAATTTCATATTTTTGCATCATAGTATGTTTCTTACTGCTAATAATATCTAATATATCCTTTTATTTATTTCATCTTGAATATTTGATGTATTTTCAGGGATGGCTCTTACAAACATTGTCTACCCTTCTTCACCCAACAGTTTCACTTCTGGCCCCTTTATCCTCATAACATAACTCACGTGCTTGCTTGGGGCAATGTTATATAATATAGTGTTGCCTCTTTCTGTTACCTTTAAACGCCTATGTTTCATTTCCTACAAGCTTTTTCTTTTGCATGAATGGTCCCTGACCATCCCTTTCTACCCTCTTGGATGCCTTGCTTTCATATTTACCTCTATATTTTTAATACTTTCCCCTTCCAAATGAACAAAAATAAAATAATCATTAACAACAAACCATTTGTTTCTCCTTCTAAGAGAGCTTTCTTCAGTCGAGTACCTCCTTAAGCTATTTTGGCTCTTTATTTTTCATTCTGTGCTATAGAATTTTCCAAAAATAGGCCATAATAGCTGACTCTTATTCTCCCTCCACCATGAAATCCTTGTCTTTGCAATCTGGCTTAGTAATTTATTTTTTTAATGTTCTCTATACTTTCCCAAACACCAATTCTAAAGGGCCTTTCTCGCTAGCATTTTGCTAGGCCTCTCTGCAACAAATTGTTCCATGCCACTGCCTTGCTCTATTTCTCTGTCTATTCCTTATGTATCTTTCTCACTGACTTCTCTGCTCTTTCTACTGATTTGTCTTCTAATTCCAACTCCTTAAGTATTTTTCCAAATTGTTTAGCACTTCCAGGTAATGATACCTACTCCACAACTCTATCTATACTAATGACTTTCAGATCCACATATGTAGCCATGGTCTCTCTCCTAAGTTGCAGTCACACTATTTTAAGTGCATATTAAATACTTGACAGTAGTGACTAATCAGTACTTCAAATGATAAACTTAGGTTAATCTCTAACTCATTTGCTGTCTACTCCTACTATCAATTTTGAAATTTGATAGATTTTTGCCTCCACAGTTTCCTTACATCTAAAGCTTCATTTTCAGTTCCAGTGAACTTGTTCTGACTCGAGAAACCAATACTACTCATCTACAATATTCTCCATGCCTTTAGGCTTCTCCACCCTGTACAGAAAAAAAACTGTATTTTTCTGCCAGGTTAATTTTCTTATAATTAGAGCCCTCTTCATACCACTCCCTTGAACAAAAACCTTTGATAACTATTCATTACTTTCATATTGATAAAACAAATTCTTGAAACTAAAATTAAACAAAGACATTCCATATTCAAGCCCTAACATCCTAATGTGCCTGTTGTATACTACTTTGTCTCATTGTAGTTGAACTGGACTGCTCCCGATTCCCTAAGTATGTTTGATAAATTCTTATTAATGGTATCCCTGAACCTACTTAAACCTCACCTATAACTCTACTTATTTCTCTTTTCTGTCTCTTTGGCCAAATTAAAGGATGCCCCCTAACTACATGAAACATTTTGTGATACCACCACCATCAGCTATAGTAGCATATTCTCTCTCTCTCTTTCTCTCTCTCCTTTTCTGTCCTCATTTTCCTCCCTCTTTCTCTTTCTTTCCCTCTTGTTACATCATAGCATTCAATTCTCTTTGTAAAAATTTTTTGATTTGCACCAAAATCAGTTTCATACACCATCTCCTATGGAGTGCAAATTCCTTAAATACAGGACCTCATGCATATAGAAATAATACTTGACTAATGTTGGTGGAAGAACATGGAGAAGAGAACAAGACATTTATTGCCTCTTCTAAAAGTCTTCATCAGTGCCTTCACCAACTGTGTTCTGTTCCCTTCAATCGGGATGAATGAGAAGATTATTAAAAATTGGGTCATTTTCTGGCAAAATGCCAACTTCAATTCCAGATGGGTAAAAGTTAAATGCAAACTAAATCAAACAAAAAAGCATATCCTTAAATATCTCACAGAATTATTGATGGATTGTTTTTTATTTTGGAGTATTATGGGGGTACAAATATTTTGGTTACATGGATTACTTTTGTAATGCTTGAGTCAGGGTTAAAATTGTTCCCATCACCCAGATAGTGTTCATTGTACCCATTAGGTAGGTTTTCACCCATTCCCTCCACCCACCTCCCCCCTGCTTTATTTCCATTGAGATTTACTTTCCTCTATGCACATGTGTGTTCATCAGTTAGTTCCAATTTAATAGGGAGTATATGTGGTGTTTGTTTTTCCACTCTTTAGATACTTCACTGAGGATAACGGTCTCCAGTTCCATCCAAGAAGGATGACTTGATGGACATTTTTTGTGGGTTTGAAAAAAAAATCTAAAGATATCATAAAAAGAAAAATAGCATGATTTGATGAATTTCTAAACATAACTTTAGAAACTCTTTACATTTAAACTCATAAACAAATTAAAAGCAAACAGCAAATGGAAAACTGGAAATAATAATTGAATCACATAATGATAGTATTAATATCTATTTTATAAAGACATTTATAAAAACAAAACAATAATGTACCTATAGATTAACTGGCAGAGGAAAATATGTGGTTGATAGATATAGATGATGCTAATGGAGACAAAAATTCAATTACCTTCATTTATTAAGTAAAACTAACACAATAATTTCCTGGGTTTTGTTTTGTTTCTTTTGTTTTTACCTAGCAAATAAATGATGATGAAAATAATGAGAAACTTCAGTGTTGGCAGGGGTGAAATAAAATGGGCAGTTAAGTTGTACCTCTGACATGATTTTACACTGGCCCAAACTTTCTGGAATGTAATTTGTAGCTTATTGTAAAAAAAAAAAAAAACCTTTAAAAAGTTACAACCCATATGTACTCCTGTAGGAGTCTATATTTAAATATGAGAAAAATATATTATACACACAGTTTTGTTTTTTATTTCAAAAAATCAAAATTAATATAAATTAATTAAATAAATTTTACCATACCAAATAATAGAATATTGTGCAACATTCACAATGTTCTTTTCAAATACATTTAATGACAGAAAAAATATTTATGGCATAGTGTTAAGTAAAAATAAATGCATTTTGAAATTTATATGCCACCACCATCAATGTAAAGTGCACACACACATCCACGGAATCACAAAGTAAACAGAATATCATGTTGGTTTTCCTGATGTAGGATTAAGAGTGATAGTACTTTTCTATTTTCTTTTCTTTCTAAAATCTATAATCATTATCATGATTACTATTTTAAATTAAAAATACATAAATGGATGTGTGTTTATTTAGGTGTTGCTGATGTCACCTGTCATCACTGGGGAGTGATCTCATAGTATAGGAGAAGAAACTTAGGAATGGGAAATAAAATTATTTGCTCAAGCAATTAGTGCCTGAAAGTGAGGTAAAGGGAGTGTGCATCAGAGGTTTCTCCCCACTTCTCCCCCATTATCATAAACCATGCTGACACTTGACTCAACCCACAGGTGCTCACTAGCATGTTAGCCTGATTTGCATTTGTCAGTTTCACCTGAGGTCTCATTAGACAGTTTGGATGCTTCTGCTACTTCTTGACATTCTTATCAAGGTAAAGCTGGGACAGGTGGTCCATCACAGATTAACTATCTGAGGAACCCAGGGGAATTTTCATTTTACATATTTTCTCCCTTTGGGAAGTTTGTCAGCATTGGCGTTTATTTATGTGTGGCTTATTAAGGCTTACTCTAAAAAAAAAAAGTCTTATCTATAATACCATTCATCTTGCCAAACACTCAATATTTGCTTATTTTAGAATTTAACCCTTCAGTTATTTTCTTATGATATAGCTGATTTCTGAAATTGCAAATTTCGTGATTTTTCTAAGATAAACTTTATTAAATGAACAATTTATTGTTTTTTGTGTTATTTTTGGGCCAAGTTTAATTCATAGCACTGACATTTGCTAGCTTAGAAGTCTTGGGCAATTAACATAAACTCTCTAGGCTTTAGTTTCAGCAACTTTAAAATAGATGAAAATACCTATTTCTATTAGACAAAATATTTTTGGTTGCAGGTTACAGAAAATCCTACTCAAATTAGATTAAATGGTTAAAAGAATACATTAGTTTATAGATGTAAATATAGGCATCAAACCGGTTTTTTTTTATAACTATGGTTCTGCATTTTTCCTGCCTTTACCATATTCCATGTGTCTGTGTTGTCCTTGGGATGAATTTCCTAATGATTGTAAGACGGCTACTATAACATTAGTACTGTAAGCTTCCTTATTCAACAAAGGGGAGAATGTCTATAACTCCCTATAGCTATCAAACAAATGTCATGAAAGCAATCAGAGTCTACCCTCAGGATGCAGTAAGAGTGTGTGGGGAGGTCAATATTATTGAATCGCATAGCTGGTTTATCAAGGGGAAGGATTGGAATGAATTTTGGGGAGGAAACTTCAATGTTCACTACAACACTTCATGAGGTTGTCATGAGATTAAAAACAATGTTGTATGTAAATTATTTAGTAATGTACATAGCTGGGAGTATGCACTACTGTAAATCAGTTGTAGAGTAGGCACTACTCTGCAACTTGCCTCATACAATTTCTCTTATGCAAAATATTGCATAAATTACCTAAAACCCACCTTTTCAAGTCAAATTTCCTCTCCCTACTTTTCAGTGTATTTTGTTTAATTTGGCTTCCTTACCCTATATGGTATCTTCTTATACTTCCCCAGAAGCCACCTCTACCTCTCCTTTGAGCTGTTTTGTTTCTGCTGTGACCTTGCCTAGAATATTCTTTTACCCTCTCTTTGGGATTTGAGTTCTACCCATCCTTTGAGAGGTTCAGAAATTCCCAGTACTCCATAAAAACAATTCTGCCTATTCCAGCCTGTTCTGGTCTACTTCCTTTTTTCCTAAACACCAGAATACTTTTAAAGTGTTTCGTGTTCAAATGTGCAACACCTCATTTTGTTCTCTTAAAACTCTGTGTGTATGTGTTGCTATTCATTGCCTCTCAGAGTATTTAGCTAGTGGAAATTTGCTTTTTCATCACATGCTTCTTTGATCTCCTCCAAAAGATGAGCGTACTATTAGATATGAAGTGAGCATTCAATAAATTCTCATTTATATAATGATAACAATTATCATTAGCAATGATCAGTATTTATTTATGTGCCTGGCATTCTAGTAAGTATTGCAACCATGTAATTCATTTATTCAACATTATAGCCCCATTATTATCCTAATTGCACAAATGAGGAAACAAAGTTTTAAGGAACAAGTGTTTTTCTCAGTCACAGAGTTCTCAAGTGGCAGTGCCTTCCATCTGCCCTAATAATGACAGCAGTGGACCTTAATTTAAGGCAGCTATTTTCAGTTTTTGAATTCAGAAATCTCTTCATTCTTTAACATCACTGAGGGCCCCAAAGAGCTCTATTTTATGTGGTTGATATATCTATCAATATGCAATCTATTAGACATTAAAGCTATATTTTTACAAAAAAAACTAATTATTTTACAGTCATGAGCTACATAACGGCATTTTGGTTAATAATAGACTGCATATATGACAGTGGTCCCATAAGATTATAATGTAACTACCTATACAAGTGTGCCATTTTTCTTTCATACTGTATTTTTATTGTACATATGTTTAGATATTTTTAAATACACAAATACTTACCATTGTGTTCCATTTGCTTACAGCATTCAGTACACTAACATGCTGTACAGGTTTGTAGCCTAGGAGCAATATGCTATACCATATAGCCTAGGTGTGTAGTAAGCTATACCACCTAGGTTTAATTACACTCCATAATGTTCATACAATAACAAAATCACCTAACCATTATGCATTTCTCAGAATGTGTCTGTGTTACTAAGCAAGGCATGGCTGTATTTTAAAATAGCAATATGCCTATGTATTTATCATCAAAAATATTTTTCAAAAATTAGCAAAACATAGGAGATCGTTTTACATTTTTGTAAACCTCTTAACATCTGTCATAAAAGAATACACCTGGATTTTCATAGCTGCTTCTGTACTCGATTTGTTGTGGTATCACACTTCATATAGTCTCTGGAAAATCCAATTTTCAGTTGTGATAAAATGAATTAATAAGGCAATAGTATTATTATGAGAATAATTTTTATCTTGTGGGGGGACTTCAGGGGTACCTTGACAATTTTACCTTCATTGTTTAAAGGCAATAGACAAGACTAATATCTACAGTGGGAAAATAGCTTTTGACAAATGTTTAAGTCATGATTTATGTATTTATGTTCTTAATCTTTCCATGAAATACATATGTATTTAGGCAAGTGAGTCTTGTGGGGATTCTGCAATAGAACTATGAACTAATAGAATTTCAAATCATCATTATTTATTGTTCTTACAAATAACAACAAAGTTTCTAGTTTAAATGTATAAACTTGAGAATTATCAATGAAAATGGAAACATAATTCATAAATGATAAATTAACACATGGTTCTTTGTGGTTTTACCTTCCATTAACTCCAAGTTATTTTTCTTATAAACATCTATAAAATGTCAGTATGTTTTCTTGGAATATACCTTTCACAGTCAAAATACAAAGAATTGAGTTTTCTTAGTGTCACTTTTACCTTATTTTAGCTGGGCTTAACCAGCTCTAAGAGAAAAAACAGAAAATCTTAATATATCAGTAGCTGGTATATTTAGAACAAGCCAAACTATGTAAATATGACATTTATAGATTTGGATTGTAAAGAATCAAAATGAATTGCTCCCTTAGAGGAAGCAGCCTCCTGCAGAGGCAGAGGTTCCTTTTGTTGTGAACAATAAGAGAAATAATAATGAACAAAATCAGGTGAAAAGTAAAAGACTGAAAATGAGAAACATCATAGCTTCTGAAAATGGATCTATCTTCCATTACTCGTAACAATAAAGAAAATATTCAAGTGGGAAAAGTACTCAGGAATAGAATGAAGACTCTGCCTGTTGAATAGGAATAAAGAACACCGTGCTTCCTTAGACTGTGTTGATTTCCCCCGCTTTGACAAAAAGGTTGAATTTTAAGTTTAGAGATGTAGGGATAATTGCATATTGGAGATACCTCCATTAGAATGTGCTCAGTGATAAACAGTGAAAAATCAGCAAATGATATAGAAATGGAATTGGCTGGTGGGCTGAATTTTGGTCACTCTGAATGGAGTCAGTGGCCACTGAGGGATTCTGCTGACCAAAAATATAATATTTATGATTTTGATGGACCCACAGGAGACAGTTTTATGTAAGTTTGCATGTGTGTGCATACTGGGGGAGGAAGCATGGTTGGGTAAAAAGAGGGATATTCTAACGCTTGGATACTACTTTTTTTTCTTTTAAGTCTTCCAATAGTTTATTATAAAAAATGTAGACTTTAATAAAAATCCCCACTTTTATGAAGATAAATTGAGGTTGTGCAGCCCTCATTTAAGCTGAATTGTTTAAAAATGAAAAAGAAAAAATCGAATGATGCATTAACCTTCTCTCTCTCTTTCTCTTATTTTCCATACTGATACTGCAAATATAAATTTAGTTCTAAATGTGCAGACTCTCAAGCAACAATATACAGCCTTTCTTTGTCCTCCATACTAATAGTTGTAAAAGCTAAGGGTCAAACCATACCAAATGTACAGGCTTCAAAATCATCTAAGTTAGGGCATTCATTAGTTTTAGCTGAGCTGTATCTGCAACATTGACAAGTGACCACTTACGTAAAACAATGTACATTTTTTGGAAAAATAAAACTTTAGTGGAACAATCCTGAAGAATACATCAAATAAACAGCACATTGCCAGTTTAAGGTGTCAGGCAATTTGTTCCACAACTTTGAGTCCATGTTCTAAAACTAAAACTTAGTTATAATATCTTTTCCTATGCTGAGAGCTCCTTGCATGTCAATATCTATGTTAGGAAGCAAAAGAGAATTAGGAGAAATGTTTTTATTCATTACACCAGCTGTATCAATTGCTTAGGACTTCAACAGCTTCATGGAAGTCTGGGAAATGTTCACATATAAGATTATTACCTTAGCTGATTTAAGTTTGTCCCACACAATGGCATATACCAACCCATGGTGAAACCCTTTAGAAAACAAACATGCTGAAAAATGGGTTAAAGGGAGGAAATACAGCATCTGTCCCTACAACTATCAATGCAAGAATTCTCTCGATTATGGAATCTTGCAGAGAAATTACATTTCTTTCTCAAAATCCCAAAGACAGCAACATTTCTTACTCCAGATCTTACCTGTTGAGATCATCATTGTCTCATGAATCATCCGTCTGCTCCACCTACTTCTGGTAAATCTACATGCATATCACCATTCTTGTTGTACATCATCTCAGAGAAGCAGTCAAAATTAAACATGTTTCATCTGAATCACCTTTCCAGTCTTTCAAATTATTGAAGTTCGCACTAAACCAAACAAGCTTGCTCTTTCTTTTAACCTTGGCCACAACCGCTCAGATTCTCCTTTTCATAAACAACATAAGACTGATCTGTTCTTTTATGCTTGGGATCGTTTGGATCCATACGAAGAAAAAGATCAATGTTTAAATGTTTAAAATTATCAACTTTCTCCAAGACAAATGAATGCAAGTTTGGATTTTTCAAAACTTACATTAACAGTGTTCCTGTCTTCAATAACGGCAGAGAACCGCGTGGTGGTTCACAAGAGCACCTTCACTCTTCTTTCTGATGACACCTGCCACAGGTGCACTTGCCACAGGGCCTGGTCCCTGCATCACAGAGCCCCAGAACCAAACTTCTCAGGAAGCCAAAAGGAAATCCAAGACAGGCCGTGCTTCCAGGGTACCTGCAGAGAAAAGCCTCACAGGTGATCAAGGCCTAAGGATTGCGCACAAGGCAGGAAGACAAGCAAGAGAGTGGGTGAGCCAATGACTCTAGCGTTTTCTCGCTGGCAGTGGCCTCTTTTCACTTCCTGCAGACAATGGCAGCCAACAGACTCGACCTGAATTCCCAGGGTACACCACGCAGAGAGAGCGACTCCTACCCTGGGGAGGAGAGGAAAGAGGGAAGCTTACAAAAGGGGCGTGAGTACCTGCAAGCCTGCGTGCGCATGCCTGTGAGTGAGGGGTGGTGAGGCACAACAGCTGTAGATTTTATTGTAGGGTGTTGGAGGAGGAATATCTCCAGACCTTAGTCTGTTATGTGTGAGTATTGATATTGCTGGCTTCCTCCCAAAAAGAGTCTCCCAGGGCTGGTAATCCATAGATGCTACCACCAATTTTCCACTAATCTGTAATCTAAACAAGCCTACATTCTGTATGTGTCCCAGGAGGTTGGTCACCAAATCCATTACTATCCTGGTTTCAGTTATTGACCTTCTGAGTTGTCCATATTCTCTTTCAAATTGGGCACCCACATCAAACATAAAACACATTTCAGACCATTTTATGTCCTATTTCTTTCCTGAAGTTCATCACGATAATTCTGGTTCTGTTGAAATTATCTTTCTCTGAGCCCAGTAATTTCAAACTGTTGCCTGTTTACTGATCTGGGCTGAATTGATCACATTTTGTTTTCTGTGTCTCCTACTTCTCTTGACTCTGTTCCAGTGTCCAGTCCTAGTTTGTCCACATACAAATTACAGGATAAGGAAAGTAGTTGCAGATAAGTGTTAACTATAGTGTAATAAGAACTTTCCTTTAAGATTGTGCTCAATTGTGAAAGGAGAATTTTCCTAAGAAATCTAAAATTCAAAGTGAGAGAAACCATCTGCCTATAAAGATCTCTCTGATTATACAACATAATCCCTAGTACAGAGAAGGACAAACGTTTGTTTTGTTTTCTTTTCTTTTCCTTTGCTCTTGGAATGCTGAAATTCCCTGCAATGTTTGCTAAATGAAACAAAGATTTTCTGTAATGAAAATTCGCCCCAGAATGAGATTAGGGTTGATGAGAATTCCCCAAACAGGATACTAATCTTAAACCCAAGCAGTTTGACTTTACATTTTCATGGGATTTCCAAAGTAATGAATGTATTTTCCCTAAGAAAAATGTACTCATATTTCACGAAAAACTAATCCAGATAACAGTGTTATTATAAAATAAAAATTTTGCATAAAGTCTTCTTTGAGCAAAAAAGTTAAGTTGAGTAGTGTTACCATCTACTCATGAAAGGCACATAGGTGAGAGAAAAAAACTTGAGGCTAAAATTTTTCGTTGTTAAGTTATAAAATATGAAATTAATCTGTATAAAATAAATACATCAAACTCTTACCTCAAAATTGTTTGCCTGTAGCTGTGACTTGTGTTAGCAAATAGTACAAGAAATCACTACCTATGTACAGAAGAGTTCACCTGCTACAAGATCTGATATAGGCATGTTCATCCAAGGGCACCATTAGGAGAATTAAAGGCATCTTTCCATGAGGAAAAAAACTAAAAGGTATTTCTAAATTTATAAACAACAAAGCACTTCCCCCCTCTCCAGAATATATAAAGAACCCTTACTGATAAATAAAAGAAAAACAATTCAATAGAAAAATAGACAAGACACTTGAACTGGCACTTTGATATTTCAAAGGAGACAATAAATTTATGAAAAATTGTCAACTTGAAATGGCCAAAATTCAAACACCAAGTGGTAGTGAAGATGGAGAATAACAGAAACTCATAAACTGCTCAGGAGCATATATACTGGTACAATCGTTTTGGAAAAATAGTTGGCATTGGTTTACTAGTATTGAACACATGTATAAACTGTGATCCAGCATTTTATTTCTAACATATAAAAAACAGAGTGCATATACATTTTTACCAAAAGAAAAACATGTACAAAAATATTCATAGCAGTATTATTCTAAGGAGCCCCAAAATCTGAAAAAAAGAGAAATACTCATCTAAATTATAAGGTATTAATATAAATAAGTGCCTTTATATTTATACTATGGAATACCACATTTTAATAAAAATAAGAAACCATTTCTATATGTAGCAACATGAGCAATTCTCACCAATGTATTAATACTGAGAAAAGTAGCCAAACACAAAACGTACAAAATGTATAAATACTTTTAAAGTTCAAAAGAGGCAAAACCAATCAATGGTATTAAAAGTCAAAATTAAGTGTAAACTTTGTCAAGGACAGAGCGAGTGATGATTAAGACAGGACAAAGGGGAGCCTTTTAGAATGCTGGTTGTGTCCTATTTAGTGAGAGAAGATGGATACACAAGTGTGTTCCTTATATGATCATTCATCACACGGGGACGTGGGGGTCATATTTAGGGATGTTATAGGTCTGGTGACCGTTTATGTCCTTCACTCAGCAGAGACGCTTTCCTGTGAATGACTGTGAAGGTGGCTGAGGCATGGCAGGCCCTGCAAGTGCAGCCAAAGATAAAAACATGTAAAACAGATCTACAAGTGGGCAAAAACAAAACAAACACACATGATCTTGGGGAAAATAGAACAAGACTCCATTATGTATACAAAGCCATCCTACAATCTCATGGTAAAACTGAGCAGGAGACCAGCTGGAAAGACGTGGCAGTCATCCCAAAGACAGCTCTTGGGTAGTGCAGTGGGGAGACTCATAGGCCAGAATTAGTGGAGCCAGGAAACTGACCTCTCAGTCATCTAGCCAGGTGACTTCTGAGTCACTCCTCAGCCTTCAGTAACTTGCTACTGCCTCTCCTGATTAGCTTTGGGCAATCACTTTCTCTATAAAATTTTTTTGGGGGGAGAAATATCTACACTTTTATTTTCCTTTTAAATAGAATGGGATCTAAAGTGAAAACTTGATACAAAAGAGAGTAAAAGTCTTTTAGCTATACAAAACATACTAAAAAAATAAAGGCAGAAAAATATGCCGTCTCTCTCTTAGAAATGTATTTTGGATCATTTGATTCATGTTGTAAGTTGGAATTAGTGATGAGACGTTTCACTGTGCAAATGGCTATATGTAATTTTAAACCACGGTAATTTCTCTCTCGACCTGTAGGCAATCATTGCTGCAAACTATAATCTGTTCTCTTCTATATTACATGTGAAAAGCATTCACCAACTTTATTTTATCATGGAAATACACTGAAGAGGAGCCATCGACTGTGCCTGATAAATGTCTTCTTATTGATACGAGGGTGAATTGTTTAATAGCAGATGTAACGCTAATTCTGTGCTTCCACCAATTGTGGAAGTCACTAGCTATCACTGCCATTCAAGGAAAATTAATCTCTAATAATTGTTTCTGCAACCCCTCTTTAGAGCTTTTAAGATGATTTTTAAAAAGCATCTTTGAAGTTATAGGCATCATGGACTATAAAAGATCTAAGTTTCAGAGTTATAATTTTCCCTTGGAGACTTCATTATTTGTCATAAGAGAGCTTTTATCTTAAGGACTGGCACATGGTAAGGCATGATTAAAAAGCAGCTAATATTAATATTATTTATCATTGATATCATAATACTGTAATCCTCCTAACAACATCAATGGCATAATCTATAATGGTCGTAAAGGATATCAGGCCTATCAGAAATACCACACTGTCAGAAACTGGTTTAAAGAGAAAGCAAAATTTAAAAACTTGAAAAGATTTTCAGAACTAGACAGAAAATCAGCAAGGAAACAGAAGGCCTAAACAACTTTATAAACCAACTTGACCTTACAGACACATAGAGAACACCCTACCCAGCAA
Organism: Daubentonia madagascariensis; assembly: GCA_023783475.1. NCBI lineage: Eukaryota > Metazoa > Chordata > Mammalia > Primates > Daubentoniidae > Daubentonia > Daubentonia madagascariensis. The sequence continues at coordinate 15,943,554 of JAKFHU010002573.1, read as the reverse complement.
CAAACAACAAAATATACATTCTTCTCAAGTGCACCTGGAACATTCCCCAGAGTAGACCGTATGTTAGGCCATAATAAAAGCCTCAGTAAATTTTAAAAGGATTGAAATTAGGCAAAAGTAATGTCTCTGACAACAACAAAATAAAATTAGAAATCAAGATTTGAAGGAAATTTAAGGATCTCACAAATATGTGGAATTAAACCTTACTCACAAAGAATTATTTAAAGAAGCAATTACAAGGGAAATTGGAAAATTTCCAGAAGATAAACAAAAATGAAATCATAATATATCAAAACGTAGGATATTCTGTGACAGCCATGCCTGGAGGGAAATTTAAAGCTGTGAATGTCTGTATCTTTTAAGAGAATGAAAATCTAAAACCAATAACGTAAGCATCTACCTTAACACACTAGAAAAAGAAGAAAAAACTAAAGCAATCAGTAAGAGCATGATAATTACAGAAGCAAGGACAAAGAAAATTAAAAATAGAAAACATAATAGAGGAAATAAAAACAAACCAAACAAAACCATAAACTAGTTCTTTGAAAAGGATTAACAAAATTGACAAATCGTTAATTAGACTGACCAAGAGAAGTAGGGAATGTGCTTAATTTAGTAAAATCAGGACTGAGAGAGGGGGCGTTACTATTGACTTTACAGAAATAAAAATAATTAGATGGGAATGCTATGAACAATTTTATGACAAGGAATTAGATGACTTAGACAAAATAGACAAATTCCTAGAAAAGACAAACTACAAAGAAAAGGTCTCAGAAGTAAAAGGCTTTCAATGGAACTATAGCAAGTAAAGAAAATGTATTAGTAATCAAAAAGCAAAGCGCAAAGCAAAGCAAGATAAAGCTTAGTGAAACATAGCTTCACTGGTAAATTTTACCAAATGTTTAAAGTATAATTGACACCAGTCCTTCACGAGCATTTCCTAAAAATAGAATAGGAGGGAGCACTTCCCAGTTTATTCTTTGAGACCAGTATTTCTCTGATAGCAGAACCACAAAATGTTATGGCAAAAAAATTATAGATCAATATTCCTCATGGATATATAAGCAAAAGTTCTAAACGAAATGCTAGTAAACTGAATTCAGCAACATGTAAAAAGGATTATATACCAGGACCAGGGAGCAAGTGGAATATAAGGTTGGATCAACATACAAAAAATAATCACTGTAATATAGCATATTGACAGGAAAAAGGTCACAAACTGACTTCAATAAATACATAAAAACATTTGGAAAAAAATCCAACATTTTATGTTAAATATAATCTCAACAACCTACGAATAGAAGGTAACTTCTCAACTGATAAAGTGGGTCTATTTAAAATCCACAGCTGACATCATACTTAGTGGTAAAAGAATGGAAACTTCCTAAGATCAGGAATAAGAGAAAGATATCCACTCTTATCACCTCTGTTGAACATTGTACTGGAAGTTCTAAATATGGAAACTAGAAAAGTAAAATAAACAGCATCTAAATTGGAAAGGAAAAATTAGTAATCTCCATGTGCAGACGACATGATCTTGTTTGTAGACTATTATAGTGTATTAAAGGTAATAAACAAATTAGAAAGGTTGTAGGATACAAGGTCAACATATAAAAATCAATTGTATTTCTCTAGCAATTAACAACCTAAAATTAAATTAATAAAGTAAATCCAATAACAATACCAATAAAATGAATAAAATATTTAAGAATAAAATTAAAAGAAAAGTGGGAAATGTTTTGTAAATTTCAAAATGTCATTGGAAGACTTTAAAGAAAACATAAATAAATGGAGAGATACCTCATGTTACTGGATTGGAAGACAATATAATTAAGGTAACAATAGTCCCCAAGTTGATGTACAAATAGTGCAAAATTTTCGTGAAAGTCTTAGCTGCTTTTTTAGTAGAAATTAATAAGTTGATCCTAACATCCATATGGAAATTCAAAGGAACTATAAACGTCAAAATGATCTGGAAAAAGAAGAGCAAAGTTGGCAGACTCATAGTTCCAGATTTCAAAATTTACTACAAAGTTAAAGTAGGCAAGACTCTGTAGAACTAGTGTGAGGATAGACATGTAGATAAATGAAATAGAATGGACAGTTTGGGAATAAGCCCATACAGTTAGGGTCAACTGATACTTGACAAATGTGCAAAGACAATTTAATAAGAAAAGAATAGTCTTTTCAATAAGTGATGCTATGACAAGAGGATGGCTTCTGAAAAGAATAAAGTTGGACCCCTACTCACTCCATGTATACAAATTAACTGAAATTGGACCAAAGACCTAAACGTAACAGCTAAAACCATAAAACACTTAGAGTAGAATATAGATATAAATTTTTGTAACTACAGATTAGGCAAGAGATTCTTAGATATAATGCCCAAAAGACAAGCAACCAAAGAAAAAACAGATAAATTAGACTTCATGAAAAATAAAATCTTTTGTCCTTCAAAGTACACATCCAAGAAAGGGAAAGACAAGTCACAGAAGGAAAGAAAATATTGACAAATCATGTATTTCTTATGGGTCTAGCATCCAGATTACAGTCATGTTTTGTGTGACATTTTGGTCAATTATGGACCATATATACAATGGTGGTTCCATAAGATTATAAAGGAGCTGAAAAATTATCATCTAGTGATTTCATAGCCATGATAATATCATAGCACAACACATCACTCACATCGTGTGGTGATGCTGATGTAAACAAATCTATGCTGCCATTCATATAAAAGTATGCACATGCAGTTAACCATAGTACATAATACTTGATAATAAATGACTATGTTACTGGCTTATGTATTCACTATATTATACTTTCTATTTTTATTTTAGAGTGTACTCATTCTACTTGTAAAGAATCTTAGGTGTAAACAGCCTCAGGCAGGTCTTTCAGGAGGTATTTCAGAAGAATATATTGTTATCATAAGAGACGACAGCTCTGTGCACGTTATTGCCCCTGAAGACCTTCCAGTGGGAGAAGATACAGGGATAAAACACAGTGATATTGATGATCTTGACCCTGTGTAGGCTTAGGGTCATGTATGTGCTTCTGTTTTAGTTTTTAACAAATAAAGCTTACACAGTTAAAAAATAAATAAAAACTATTATAATAATAGAAAAAAGCTTATAGAAGAAGAATATAAAGAAAGAAAATATTTTTGTTCATCTGTGCAATGTGTTTGTATTTTAAGCTGAGTGTTATTGCAAAGTAATCAAAAGTTAAAAAAATTGAAAAGTTTGTAAAGTAAACAGTAAAATAAGTTCAATTTATAATGGAAGTAAGAAAAGTAGTTTTTATAAACTTAGTCTAGCCTAAGTGTACAGTGTTTATAAAAAGTCCACAGTAGTGTACAGTGATGTTCTTGGCCTTCACATTCACTCACTGTTCACTCCACTGACTCACCCAGAGCAACTTCCACGCCTGTAAGCTGCGTTCATGGTATAAGTGCCCTATACGGGAGTACCCTTTTTTGTCTTATAGCACATTTTTACTGTAACTTTTCTATGTTTAGATACACAAATACTTAACAATTGTGTTACAATTGCCTATAGTATTCAGTATAGTAGCATGTTATACAGATTTGTAGCCTAGGAGCAGTAAGGTATACAATATAGCTCAGGTGTGTAGTAGGATACTATCTAGGTTTCAGTCAATACATTCTATAATGTTTGCACAATGAAAAAATTGTTCAATAATGCATGTCAAAGAACGTATCCCCATTGTTAAGCAATGCATAAGTGTGTATAAAGAATACTTATAATTCAGCAAAAACCACAGGACAAATAACTAAAAGACAAATAATAATTAAAAATTGAACAAAGAATTTGAATAGACATTTTACCAAAATAGATATACAAATAGCCAATGAGCAAATAAAAATTTAGTTTGTGGAGAAATCCAAAACAAAACCACCTGCTAAAACACCACCACCTGCTAAAATGGCTATAAACAATAAGATGAATAACAAGAGTTGAAAAAGATGTGAAAAAATTGGAAACCTCGTGCATTGCCAACACGAATGTAAAATAGTGCAGGCACTTTGAAAATATTTTGGCAGTTGTTCAAATAGTTAAAAATAAAATTACTATATGAGCCAACCATTTCACTCCTATGTATAAAAGCAAGATAATTGAAAACATATTCACGCAAATACCTGCAAACAAGTGTTCACAGCAGCATTATTCATAATAATGAATATTTGTTTCCATAAAGTGGAAACAACCTAAATGTTCATCAACTGATGAATGAATGATGATATATCCATACAATGGAATATTATACTGCTGGAAAAATGATGAAGTATAATGTAGCTCAAGCTACAATATGAATGTACCTTAAAAGCTTTATGCTAAGTGAAAGAACCAAATATCATAAGATTCCATTTATATGAAGTATCCAGAACAATCAAACATATCGCAAGAGAAAGTAGATTAGTGGCCACTAGGAGAGAGAGGAAGAGACAATAGATGGCCAGTAATGGTTATAGAGTTTCTTTTGTGGCTGATGAAAATATTCAGGATTTAGATAATGTTGATGGTTTAATAATCATGTGAATATAACAAAAATGACTGAATTATACATTATAAAATAGTAATGTATATCATATACAAAGTGTATCTCAATAAAAATAACAAATAAATAAATACATCCTTTAAAAAATAAGACAATCTCTCTACTTGTGTTCTGAGTCTGATTTCTTGTCATCTTTTCCAAAACCTCAAGCTGTTAGGTACTTTTTTTTAATCTCTCTTATAACTTCAAACTTTCCTTCTCTATGCAACACATCATTTAAATATTCTGAACCCACCTTTTGCTTTTAACATCAGCAAGATGGAAGAATAAGAAGGCCTGGGCCCTCCTTTTTCTGATAAACACACCTATTGAGCAACAATTCATGGGCAAATTTTCTTTTTGAGAAATCCAGAAACTAGTAGAGAACTTCCTGCACCCTGGGTAAGCACAAAACTACCCTCATGGAAGAAAGTAGTGATAATTGAGACACAATATTACCATAATCCATACCCCTGTCACAGTGCCACACAATCAGGAGGAAACAACCCAACACCCAGTATCTCCTTCAGGAAGGAAAGAGTAGGCTGCATGTCTAAAGACCTAGCTTTTCTGGAGGCTAACCAGAGGACTGGCTTCTCTGTAGTCTATCTTAAAGTACTGATTGGACCCAAAACAATCTAATCACCTGAGAAACAGAACAGAGACAGTGATTTGGTCTGGCATAGCCCCTCACTCCAGCTCAAAGCAAGCAGACAAAAAACCCAGCTCCTGGCTTCTACCTGTGAAGGAAGAGGTGGATTGTGTAACAAATACCCCAAATTTGCCAGGGTCTACCCAAAGAACTGGCTTTTATCTGGTCTGTCTCAGAGTGTTGGTGGGATCCAACATAATCTAGCCACTAGGAGCCAGTGAGAACAGAGATGGCAATTTGACCTAGCACACAACTAGTCACCACAAGCCTTCACCCCAGCTGAGTGCAGAGCAAAAAGGTGAAAAACTCCAGATCCCAGTTTCTCTCTGGGGAGGGAAAGATTTGGAAAGAGCATCCAATAATTCAAATTTGGGGGGGAGTGCTACCTAAGAAACTGGCTTTGCTGTCAATTTTCTTGAAGCACTGATGGAACACAGTATACTTTAGACACCAGGAGACCATTAACAACAAAGAAAGCAGATTGAACCAGCATGAAGGTTGAGGAGGACCCCAGAATCTCTGGCCAGGCTGATTGGTGAGGGTTTTATCCTGTGCAAGTCCAGTCTGTGAAGACATGGAGAGGTGGCCATTATGTCTAATGTGCAGATACCCACACAAAGAGTTAAGGAAAATGAAGACACAGGGAAACATGTTTCAAACAAAGGAATAAAATAAATCTCCAGAAAGCAACCCTAACAAAATGGAGTTATATATTTTACATGACAGAGATTTTAAAATAACTTCCATAAAGATACTCAACAAGGTCACATTCGAGGGACTCTCCATAAGACTATATGTGGATTTTTCAGCAAAGATTTTGCACATGAGAAGGGAGTGTAATGAGATATTTAAAGAGCTGAAAGAAAAACAACAAAAGCAAAATTAAAAATTTTTTAAAAACTCTAAGTTACCAGCTAAGAATACTATACCTGCGAAAATTATCTTTCACAAAAGAAGAGATAAAGACTTTCCCAGACGAACAAAAGATGAGGGAGTGCATCATCACTAGACATGCCTTACAAGCAATGCTAAAGGAAGTTCTCTGACTTGAAACAAAAGGATGCTAAACAGCAATAACATAAAATAAAAATGTATGAAACTCATTACTAAAAGTTAATATATAGATAGATACAAAATACAGTTGACCCTTGAACGACACAAGTTTGAAATGCATGGGTCCACTTATACACAGGGTTTTTTTTAACCAAATGTAGATCAAAAATAAAATGTGAAGGGCCAGCTTTTCACATACGTGGGTTTTACAAAGCCAATAGCAGGGATTCAAGTGTGCACAGATTTCAGTATATGCAGGGGGTCCTAGAACCAATCTCTTGAGTATACCAAGAGATTATTGTATTACGATATTGTAACTATAATATTGTAACTTTTAATTCTAGTATGTGAATTTTTTTCTAGTTTTCTTTTGTGCAACTATAGGCAAATGTAAGGGTTCTGAGCATGTTTAAGATAGGCTAGTCTAAGCTATGGTGTTCAGTATGTTAGGTGGATTAACTACATTTTCAGTTTATGATATTCTCAACTCACAATGGGTTTGTTGGGACCTAACCCCATTTTAAGTCAAGAAGCATGTGTATATTACAAAGCTACAGTAACTAAAACAGTATGGTGCTGGCATAAAAACCTAACCCCATTTTAAGTCAAGAAGCATGTGTATATTACAAAGCTACAGTAACTAAAACAGTATGGTGCTGGCATAAAAACAAGCATAAAGATCAATCGAACAAAACAGACAGCCCAGATATATATAGGATGCCAAGAGTACACAATGGGAAAAGGAGTCTTTTCAATGAATTGTGTTGAGGAAAATGGATATTGACATAGAAATTAATGAAATTGGATTATCTTACACTGTACACAAATATCAAATTTAAATGAAATAAAGAATTAAACATAGAAACTGAAATTGTAAAACTTCTAGAAGAAAACATGGGTAAAATCTTCATGACATTGGTCTTGACAATGATTTTATGGATATGACACCAAAAGTACAGAAAATAGAAGTAAAAACAGAAAAGTGGGACTATATCAAGCTAAAAAGCTCTGTGCAGCAAAGGAAACAAAAAACAGAGTGAAAAGACAATTTATTTGATGGGAGAAAATATTTGCACACCATATATCAGATAAAGAGTTAATTTCCATATTATATAAGAAAATCCTACAACTCAATAGCAAAAAAAGAAAAGATAATAAAATGATTTATAAAATGAGCTAAAGTTGTGCATAGACATTTTACCAGAGAAGCATACAAATGGACGACTGGTATCTCAAAAGATGCTCAATGTCACTAATCATCAAGGAAATGAAAATCAAAACCACAATATGATATCACCTTACACCTATTTGAATGGCTATCATCAAAAAGATAAAAAAATAACAACTCTTGGTAAAGATGTGGAGACAAGGGAACCCTGTACATTGTTGATGGGAATGCAAAAATGGTACAGTTGCTATGGAAAATAGTATGGAATTTCTTCAAAAACTAAAAGATAGAACTACCATATGATCCAGCATTCCCACCTCTGGGTTATTCAAAATGATTGAAATCAGGATGTCAAACAGATACTATTTAATACTTTCCAATGTTCATGGCAGCATTATTCACAGTAGTGAAGACGTGGAAACAAACTAAATGGCCAATAATGGATGAATTAATGAAGAAAATATGGTATATACATACTGTGGAATATTATTTATCCTTAAAATATCCTGAAATATGTAACAACATGAATGAACCTTAAGTCCATTATGCTAGGTGAAATAAGCCAGTCACAGAAGGAAAAATACAGCATGATTCCACTGATATATCTAGAATATTCATGCTCATAGAATCAGAGGGTACAATTGATTGATTGTTGTCAGGGGCTGATTGGAGGGAGAAATGGAAATTTTCCTATCAATGTTCATAAATTCTTAATTATGCAACAGGAAGAAGTTCTAGAGATCTGGTGTACAACATCATCCCTTTAGTTATCAACACTCTATTGTGCACTTAAATATGGTATCTGTTGAGGGTAGACCTCATGTTAAGTGTTCTTACCAAAATAAGTAATATTATATTATATTATATATACACATATATATTAAAAAACACTTTAGTCTGTAAAATTTTAAAAAATAAGTATTACCTTGGATCTTATATTCTTCAGGTGCCACCCTATCACTTTTTCTTCGCTGCCAAGCCTTGTCAAAGACATGTTTCCTTCACCCTCTCAAGCACCTTACCCACCATCATTACAAAGTATATCTACCCATTTCATTTGACCAAGAAAGCTCTCTTTCAGGGCAATAATAACTTTCTTAACTCTAAATCTAATAAACACATCTAAGCTCGCATTCTACCTGACATTTCAGCAGCAGTTGCCATAGTTGACAATCTGTTTTGCCTGAAATTTTCACTTCCTTTGGCTTCTGTCTCTCCTGATCTCCCATCTATCATACTGGCTACTCTTACTCTACCTTCTTCTCTAGTTCTTTGTTTTCTATGTTTTTTTTTAAGATAGGGTTTTTTAATGTATATATCTAAAAACAGTATATGTGTGGGTGTGTGTATATATACTTGTGTATATATAAATACGTGTACACACACCCCACCCACCCCAAGTGATATCAAGTTTAGAGGACTCCTCTCAGATTCCTATTTCCAGTTTACCCCACAGCTTATTTATGAGGTCTAGGATGGTATATTTCTCTTCCTATGCAACACATGTAGTTGAATATTTAAAAAACATCTCAATTTCAACAAGTCCAAAACTGGAATCTTGGTAAATACATCCATAACCTGGTTTGTTCCTAGCATTGCAGATTTGTTGGTCTAAATATTTACTATGTTGAACAAACTTAGAAACCATTTTTGATATATTTGTCCCCCTTCCTCCCTGTACCTAGTTCATCATCAATTTCTGGTGATTGTATCTAAGCATCCGCTGACAGCATTGCTCAGGTAAATAACCGCAAACTTTTTAGCTATAGCAGTTCCTACATAAGGACATTTTTAAGCCTGGTTAATACTGCAGTGGTGTCCTTATCTCTAAGTTGACTGTGGCCTCTTAAAGTTTATCATGTAAGAAAACATTTTATGTTATGGTTTAATAAGCTCAGTTAGCTCTAATGATGCATCTTCTTTCTTCAGAGATCAAAGATAATTTCCATGATTGTAGATCCAACTAAATTTTATATTTCTTTATTGCTTTTCCTTTATTCTCTGCTATTTATGCCACACACTGTGAATTTAACACAAACCCAATTTTTCTCTACCTTCCTCATGGAAATGAATTATATTTTCTGCCACTGTTCTCTCAGTCTGCCGTAGAAGAAACAAATTCAAAACAGGCCTGATACCACGCTGTTATAGGGCCATTTCACATTGCATTGATAAATCATGAAGGCACAAGTCATTTGTCAAAAATGCATTTCCTTGAATCAAATTTGCTTTGCATGCAAGGGGTGCTGGATTCATATCTAGCTTTCACTCAATAATTTATAAAACTCTAACTTATTTGAAATATAATGAAAAACAACCCATAATAAAATTTAAAAAAAAAATTGTACCTGGGAATATTTCATTGGATGAAATGTACAGCTCATCACAATATAATACCGTTAATGCTGATTTTGATAGTTAAGAGGTTGGTGGTACATTTAAAGTAGACCCAAATTCAATTTCATGTAATTTTATAAATTACTCTTCATTTCAAAATGTCTGGTATTCTTCACTTCTTCCCACTTTTCCACTTTTCTACTTACCCCATGACTCTTTTCTGTGTGGGATGAGAAGAAAATAATAATAATCTCAAGTGCTAACGGCAGAGGTTTTTGTTTTTCCTTTTGTCACCACATAAATAAAGGATGCGGAATTTCCCTTCAATTCCTCAAGGCTTTTCCTTTGTAGGCTGGGAGGCAAAAGTAGGATGATGGCATTTGTAAAACTCAGTTTTTGGGGTTGCCTTTTTTAGAAAAGAATTGTTCTTTTTGTCTATACCACAAAATCTCACTATCAATGAGAATTCTGAATATCTTGGAATATTCTACACATATTAGACTCATTGTACTATACTTCTTGTAGTATGGTTCTGCCATTGATGAATTCTTTCAACATTTGTATTTCTGAAAAGTTCTTTATTTCATTTTCTTTTCTATCAGCTTTATGGGGATATATGTAACATACAATATAATGCACATATTTAAGGTGTACAACTGGATGTGTTTAATATATGTATACACGTTGAAGCAATCACTATCAGTAATAGAGCAAACATACCCATCACCCCCAAAGGGTTAACTGTTTCCCGTTAATATATCTTTTTCCCACTCCTTCCAACCACCCCCCTTTCTCTAAACAACTTTGATTTGCTTGATCATGGTAGATCATTTGCATTTTATATACTTTAATTTAAATGGAATAATAAAGTATGTACTCTTTTGGTCCGGCTTCTTTACCTCAGCATAATTATTTTGAGATTCATTCATGTTGCTGAATGTATCAATAGTTCATTCCTGTTTATTGCTGAGTAGTGTCCTGTTGTTTTCATTGTAAAGATATATCACAACTTACCTATTCACTCACCTAATGGTAGACATTTGGGTTCTTTCCAGCTTTTTGCTATTATAATTGAAGTTTCTATAAACATTCTTTACAAGACTTTTGTATAGACATTTGATTTCATTGGATAAACACTGAGTTGTTCATGCCTGGACCATATAGTAAGTGTATATGAAGAAAATACCAAACTGTTTTCCAAAGTGATTGTACCATTTTACACTCATATCAGAAGAGTGTGAGTTCCAGTTACTCCAATTTTTTGCCAAAACTTGTTATCATTTTTTTTTAATTTCCACCATTATCGTAAGTGTTGAGTGGCATAGTATGTAGTTACAATTTTAATTGCCCTAGAGAATAATTATACTGAGTATCTTTTCACGTGCTTGTCTGCTATTCACAGAACATCTTTAGTGAAATATATCCTCAAATTCTTTGCCCATTTTTGTATTATTTGTTTGCATATTAGTCAATTTGTAGAATCCCTTATATATTCTGGTAATAAGTCCTTTATCTGATAAATGCTTTCTTTGATCCTTTTATTTTCTTCACAGCGTATTTTGAAAAGTAGAAGGTTTAATTTGATGAAGCCTGATTTTTAAGCTTATTCTATTAGAGATAATACTTTTTATGTCATATCTAAGAAATATTTGCCTAGTCAAAGGTTAGAAACATTTTTATCTCATGTGTTCTTCTAAAATTTTAGACCTATGATCAATATTGAGGAAATTTTTGTATACAGTGTGAAGTATGGATCTTATCTGAAAAAATAATATTTAGGATTCTCTATGACTTTGCTTTCATTACTGTGGACAACCAAAGATATATACTTATGAATATAATGACAAAATACAGTTATATAGAGTAGAATGAGAACAAAAATATCCACATTGTCATATACTGATAACTTGGTATATATCCAGCCCATGTCTAGATGTACTGCAAGTGTTGTCATGTATTATCTTCATCACAACCCTGAGTTGTAAATATTATTTTCACTTAAGTTATACATATAAGGAAACTGAGACTTGTTCAAAGTTTTAGGTGTAATTACAAATTACAGCTGTGAGATTTGAAACCAGGTCCATGAGATTAGAATTCTCAATTATTTGTTGACAAGTAAGATATTATAGTATGAAGCAAAAAGAAATTTTTGCATATTTAATTAATATTTTTTGAAGAAGAGCAGGTTTTCTAATTCTTTATTCTACAGTCAATAAATTATGTTGTTTTCTTGTCACTAATGGTGGATGTTTATAAAATTAACTAGGCATTATCATAGCAAACCCTGGATTTGGATCTGAGAGGTCTGTGAGAAAAATGTTGAAGGAGTACCTGAAATAAAAGGATAAAAATTTTAAAATAAAAAGGAAATGTTTTAAAAAATAAAATTATATTCAAAGTATTACCTTCCCCTTACTTAAGTTTAAAAATCTGAATAATGTAATAATATCATATTTAAAATGAATTCCAATAGACATTTTTCTTGTTTTTGTTGTGTTTATGCCTGAGGACTTTATATTTAATTATTTATTTATTAATAACTTTGAACCAATGAATAAGCTGGTGAGATCCGCAGACACTGAAAATATAAAAGAACAAAGACAGACAATGATAAGAGATAGAGGAAAAGAGACAGAGAGTTATTTACTGATTTCCAGGTATTATCCTTTAAGGAAAATCAGTTTGGCAAGGACAGCATTGATTAATGGTGGTAGGCAAGAAAATATTTTGGGAAAGTAAGTACAATCAAATCAATCATTCATAGAAGAATAAAAGAACAGGGAAGGAGAGGGCAGTGGAGCAATACTTCTCTCCAATGTGTAAGTGTCACCAAGCTCTATTATTAAGATTAAAGCTACACAGGAAATTAGTGTCCTATCATTTACATCATACGTTATTTACTGAGCATTTAATTCAGAAAAGAAGTTTTCATAACCATTCTATGCAATAAATCCTTGGTAATTTATTGATAGCTTGGCATTATATAATACGAGAAGATGGGTACTATTAGCTAGGATGACTAATTCAAGGCAGGGGCATAGAGAAATATGACTAAATTTTAGAACACTCAAGGTTGCCACATACAGAACAAATGCCCAATAATTCTAAATGTATGGAAGAAGGAAAGGAAAATACAAAGAGGGAAGGATGAAATGGACGGTCTCAAGAATAGAGCCTCGCATGCGTGTTCAACTTTAGAGCAGTCAATTTATATCTGAATTTTGATTTAAAATTATTGCATTTCAAGTGATATAATTTGTTCTATCACATATAAAACTCATAAATTTTAGCTTTGAAAAAAAATTTAGGGATCATCTCTCATAGTCCATACATTACAGAAGGAAATAATAGGAGAGCTGGGTTTACAATCCAGACTTTCTGATAAGCTATTCAGCACATGGTCTGCTTGTTCATTAATTAAAGCAGAGAATCAAGATCAATAGAATTCTGATATTATTTGCTTTTTTTTCCCCAGATCTATTTATATCATGCTTTATCTATTTTAATCCACTTGACTATTCATTAAAATCTTACTGCAAGCCACCGGGAAATGACCAAGCACTTACATAAGGAAGACATAGTCTCTGCTCCCATGACATATATGTGAGGCAGACATTGAACTAAAAAATGCTAATTACAAACAGTCCTTGAGAAAAGAAGTGTAATAGAATCTTTGGTTAATCAGGTGTTAATATTCCAATTTTAATAGATGTATAATAGAGACTGAAACTCCTCAACAGTTGTTACAGACAGAACTTGAGATGATTTTATTTCAGCATCCTGCCATTTAGCACCCATTTGTAGAGTTTATACAGGATCATTGATTTGTATCAGTTCTTAAACATTTTAAGGGAACTAGATCATATTAAAAATCGTATTAAATCTATACAAAAAATACATTTATGAACTGTAGTGATTTTTAGTTAGGCCTTCACAATATCAATCCCCACTTCTGATTATAGTAGCTTGATTTTCTTTTCAAGAAATTTCCCCACTGCTCTGTCATTGTGATTTAGATCAGTGAGTGTTATTTTCAACTTTCTGGCCACAATGATAGTTCAGGAATAATCTTTGACCCAAGTTGGCACATTTTGGAAATGCTATGAAAGAGAAGCCTTCTCTTTCTGCTGAACTCAGAGAAGAAGGTCCTAAGGCTTGAGCTGCTGGGGCTGTCATATGGGGAGACCTCACACATGTAAAGCAAACATGTAGGAAAGCAGGAGAGAGAAACAGCGTATGAGGAATCTGATGATGTCTGTTAAGTCTATGGATGATGTCAGAAGCTGAAATTCTACTCCTGAAATCATCTTATGTGGAAACCAGTCCATTCTCATTTTTGCCTAAGCCAATTTAATATGAGTTTTCTGACACTGGCAACACAAAGTTTCCTCCCTAGCTTCTATCTAAACTGTACAGCTTAATACCCATTATAGGAATCTCCCTAGGCCTTCTTGTGAACTGCTTTCAAAAAGGAAGAAAATAAAATGGAGCTGTCCAACTTTGGAGACCAAGACTTTTTTGAAATAGTTATATAGGGAGTGAGAACCAGTCAGAAATCAACAGAAGCAGTCTTAGGAAGTTACCATGAAAAGAGCTGCTGTCACAGTTCCTTAGAGCAAAGAGCAGCATAATCATAGCTCAGAGCTTCAGGGAGTTGACAAGAGTCACCACAAACATTCATGAGCACTAATTATGTACAAGGCTTTGTACTTGTTTGATGGAAACATTGGAAGTGTAAGACATGCCTTCTGCTCTGGAAAAACTAATGGTCTGGAGGAAGAAAGAAAACATGTAGATACAAAACCATGCAGTGGGGGTGGAGACCAAATGAGTGGAACAGATAAAATCCCATGTAAGAGTTGAAAACAAAAAGTTAAGAGGAAAGAGAGATCCAGAAACACTTCATGGAGGAGGTGGCATTTAAGTAGAGTCTTCAAGGATGAGCCTAATTTTAGTGACTTAGACTTTGGAAGTGATATTTGAGGTAAACAATATAAGAAGAAGCTCAGGGACAAAAGAACACATGCCTGAATGTAGACCAGTACACATCATGAATTTGTACAGAGGAATCATGGAAATAGCTGTCAGAGTCATTAAGAAATGACCTGAATTTCAGACTACAGCCAATGGAGACACCTCAAAGATGTCAGAACAGGGAGATGTAAGGTTCTGAGTAAATTAAGGTGGTTGTAGGAGATTCTAATTGTTAACAAAAAATATAGTTCCATACCTGAGTTTGAGGAAAGATCTTAAAAAGAAGATATTCGTTAATTTCCCTTAAAATTAAGGAAGTACCTGCTACTTAGTACACTTAACCCAGATCACCTCTCATACATACATGTTTGAAAATTTTATTTTTTATTTCAAATTTATAGTAATTATTTTTAAATAATTAAAATAATTTATTTAATAATTTAAATAATTAAAAATAATTACTTTATTATTTTAATATTTATAGTATTTTTTCTAATTAATTATTATTAATTAGAAATGCAACTGAGCATTGACCTAGCAATAAGAATTCATCCTCTAGGTTTACTTTCACTTGTGTGAAATGATATTTATACAAGGAATTTCATGACAGCATTGTTTGTAATAGCAAAAGAATTCAGTTAAAATAAACCCAGTGCCATCAACAGAGGACTGTTAAATAAGTCATGATTAGTCTATTTGCTAGAATAGCAAGCATCTGCAAAATGAATGAAGAAGCTTTCCATGAACATAATAAAGTTACCATAAGATATATATCTAAGTAAAAACATACAGAATAACGTGCACAATAGGCAATCTCTGCTTACAAAGAGGTAGAAAGAATTTATATTCATATTTGCTTGCATTTTAATAAAAAATAGAAAAGGAATCTAAGAAATTAATAAAAGTGGTTATCTATGAAGAAGAGGGTAGAATCTGAGTGCATGAAGAACAAGGGAAGTACTGAGTCTTTTCACTGTATAGTTTTAAGATTTATATATACATATTTTCAAAATATTTAAACCATGTAAATATGTATGCAAACATGAAATACAGGAAATTGCTTATGAAAAGAATATATTAACCAGGGACCTGAACTGTACATGTGATTAGGCTCCAATTTATAGTTCACCATAAAACTCCAAAGGAAGAAAACTCAGGAGCATGTGTATCTATGCACACTTGGACCCACTTAACATCACTAATCCTTTTAAGTCTCTTCATCTGAATCTGTCTAATTCCTGCTCTTTGTTATCAGGTAAAGTTCATTGCTCTCCTGAAGCATAATATGTGTCTCTGGTGAGGCTTCAACAATGATAAACTGAGATATGCTTAATGACTTAGATGCCACCATCATCATGGAGCACCCCTAATGTCCAGCTCTCCTGGCAGAAGGGAACAGAGAAGCCATCACTAGTCAGTGTCCAAAACTCAATGTGTACCTGTGCGCAGTGTCCAAGGTTTTCCCTTCATTGTGCTCTGGCAAATGGTACCACATAAGAGAGAGGAAAACTGATAATAAACATCATCAGCAAAGATTAAGAAGTTGCCACTTTAGTTTCCCTCTGTCTATATGGACAACACTGAAGTCTCAGTTGCCTACCAGAAAAATAGGGCAATAACAAATAGCTAACTAATTAATTGAAAACAAAATTGAAACACCCCTGGGCATACAGCTATGATGAGAAGAAGATGGAGGGGAAGGGGTTGGGGAGAAGAAGCCACCCTTCATCTCCTGGTTGTGAATCTTCTGATACAGAACAATCTGAATGCTTTTGATAGTGAAAGTACTAGGTCAGTCTCATAAATATGTTTAGTTCATTTGCAGTAAAGGGAGTCAGAGACACTTGCATGAATCCCATAAAAAATTTTTTTTTCTGGATTAGGTCTACTTTAGACTGTGGGATTATGGCTGTCTCACACATTTACAGATATCTTCCCAATTTAAATGATGTTTATTGTAGCTATTTATATTAATGCCCTTAATGAATTATAAGTCTCTGTGTCAGTATTACTTTGCAATGGACATTGTCACTTCTCTCATCAGAGTTGGAATACATGTCTCATGCCCTTGAATCTGGGCTGGTCTTATTACCTGCTTTGATCAATAGTGAATGTGGTGAAAGTGATGGTGTGTGAATTCTGGAGTCTAGATCTTAAGCGGCCCTGTCTATAGGTTTTGCTCTTGCCCTTTTGAACTCCGGAGACCACCCTACTGTAAACACGCCCTATTTAACCTAGTGGAAGATAAGAGGGAGAACTGAGCTGCCCCAGCCAAAAGCCAGCACCAACACCTGAAAGTGAAGCTACTTAGACTCTCTAGTCCTAGTTAAGTTGTCAATTAACTTCAGCCACAAAAGTTGGTAGAAAAAGAGTCCAGATTGCCAATCTATAAAATTATGATACACAAGAAATCATTTTTGTTTAAGCCACTGTCATTTTTATGTAAGAATAAATAACTGATAGACTTTTATTTGTTCTTCTGAGAAAATTACGCTTATTTACATTAACATGTCCTTCAAATGTGACCAGAAACAAACATATGACTTAAACATGTTGCTGTTTTAGCTGGCTAACACTTCTTACGCTCCTGACCGGCTTGGCATTAAGCAAGTTGATAGATTTTGTGTTTTCACAAAGACGCAGAGAAGTAGATTTATTCATTAACCTATTTTCAGATGAGGAGGGTGAAGTTCACTTCCATAGTCACGCAAAGAATCATTGGTACACCTGGTATTCAGAGGCAGATACATCTTTGCTTTATTTCAAAAGGCTTATTAACTATATAATAAATGTCCTTAAAATAAATAAGAATTGCCTGATAATATCAAATATTAACCTCCATCTCTCTGGAAAAATAGTTATTTGGTTGTGCCCTTAAAATATGCATTTCATTGTTATTGGTTTTTAGTCTTAGCTGAGTATTAATAAAAGCATTTAACTACTGTTAAATAGTTTTCTCACCATCATTCAAGGGTTAGGACTGTAAGAAATTGCAAAGCCAATACTGCCTTTCATCCAATCCTTAAACAGGACTAAAAAAATCAGGAAAGGAGATAGCAGTATAAACAAACCAAAAAAAAAAAAAGTTGAGGGAAGGGTCATCTGTTTTTTCCTCCTCTCAAGCCCTTAGGGCCATATCACATGTATCAGGTGCATGGTTCAGAGAGGGAGAAGTCAAAGACAGAGGCACTGTCTGACATCTACCATAAAGACAGTCACTTGTGAAGCTGCACATCCCTGGAGTCAAATTAAGCCTCATGGATACTAGAGTGTGGCCTTAAGATTGTCAATCTGAGTATTAACTGGGAGTTCTGCAAGTTTCATGATTTGTATCAACTAGAAAAGGGGTGAACAACAGCCTGTGAACACCTGGAGAAATCTTTCTGCTTATTTGAGATATGTATTATTTTTGAGAACAGACACTGTTTTCAGCCGCCCTCCCCTTTATTTTGATAGATAGATGCGCTCGCACGTGTGTGTGTGTTTGTGTGTGTGGTGACAGGGACTGGGGAATTTTGAGTCATCAGCATCACCTGAATGTGAGTTTCATGTGACAGACAACATAGATAGTTAATTCCTCACACTACCCCCAGCTGTCAGCACATTGCCTGATTTGGTAGGTGCTCAGTAAATACTTATGGGTGGAATGAATAAATAATTTTGAACTTTGATTATTTCGTGTCTTCTATTCTCGGCACTTTATTTAATGTATGTCAGCCTTTTCCCTCCATCTGTAATGTAAACTCCATGAGGACAGGAAATAATAGTCATAACAGCAGTTATCATTTATCAAGAACTTAGTCCTAGTTACAGGCTTTGTGGGAGACATATGCACATACAAATAGGGTCCGTTCCTACTTCTGGTAGGAACAAGTTCAAAGAGGCTAAGTAACTCGCTGTGGTCACTCAGCACCTTCACAGCAGAGCATCCGAAGCCCACATTAACCACCGTGGAACTAGGCTACTTCTCATGTATCACACACAATGCCCAGCAAGCACGACGCCAAACCCTGGTGTAAACTGAATTTGTCAGGGCTGGCTTCGTATAAATATGACAATTAGGGAAGCTGCTTGTCCTGCCATTTCCTTTTTGAGTAGCCATCATGTCCTTGTAGGGTTGGCCCTGGCTTCCCAGGATCAAAGCCCATTCAGGCCTGCCCTGCCTAGGAAATGGCCCATTCCTGCTATTTCCAGAATGAGGAAAGAGTCCACAGGACTCTTTTTTTATGAAAACTTTTCTCTTCAAAAAAAGAAAACTTTTTTCCCCTCTAACATTTATTGAATAATTTTGTTAAGCCAAATGACATGCTAAACTCTACAGGCTATCTCATAATTCTAACAATTAACCTAAGAGATAGTTTGAATTACTACCTCCACTTTAAATATACAGAAATTGAGTCTCAGGAAAGTTAAGAAACTCAGACAAGGTTATGGAAACATGATTCATTTACTTCTGTATATTTATTTGGGCCAAAGTCCTAAATGTACATTGAACAATTCACATACTACCCTAACCATATCTTATATTTACTAATTCTAAAGTTTTGGGTCTTTGTTGTTTGTTTGCTCCTAATATTGTCTCTCATTTATCTTCACACCAAACTTCTAAGGGGAGCAGAAAACTAAAACTTAAAAATCTTAAGTGATAATTAGATTGTCCTGGTAAGCCTGGCGTTAGGATCTGAGTTTCCTGACTCCTTGCCAAGTGCTCATTCCATCGCACAAAACAACGCTACTGAATTTTATCAGGGGCCTTCCCTCAAATTAGTGGCTGAAAGCAGAAATTTCAGACCCCACAGTAAGATCATAAGGGAGATATTTGGGGGCAGAGGAAGTATCTTCAATGTTTCTTCAGCTAACCACCAAAGCTACTATCCTGTTGTAGCTAAAGACTTACCTTTATTTTCACCCAAGTTATTTTGATAGTAGACTGGAGTCATATCAGACAAGGAGGAGCCATAGTGTAGCGACCTGGAGAGTTTGGAAATTGGAACTCATCTCCCTTGCAGTGAAAGAACATTTAGTTTCATTTTAGTTTCCTTTCTCTAGTGTGTAAATTTAATATTTTTCTGTATAGAAAAACTGCTAGAAAGATTTTTGCCAGATAACTCTGCTTCTTGGTGGTCATATATTGAGTAATGTACTTATGTTCTCTTTTTTATATTACATGAGAAGATATTAACCGATGGAAAGGACATACTTGTTTCTTTCTTTTATGGATTCTGGTGAGGAGCAGCTCTAACCACATTCTGTTCCTGCTGTAGCTGTATGTCTTACCCTTCAGGGAGTGATAAGACCCTATTTGCAGAGAACTGTCCAAGTTCCTGCAGTTCTTGTCCTGGAGAAATTTTTGGCAGTATCCTGTTTTATTTTCAAATGTATTCTGATTTGCTTAACAAAATTTACAACTGTCTTATATATTCTGCAGCATGTGACTACTGTGTTCTACTATGATAAGAGAAGAAAATGTTTAAAGTTTATGTGAGAAGTACTGACTTCGTGACCAAGTATGGTCATTTCATTATTTAGACCCCAAATAATTAGAGGAACTACCTTTAACACTAATTGCCAGGTCAATGAGAATAGATAACCGTCCACACAGGCTGGGGCTGAAGTGTTTCCCCTTATAAATCTGAGGAAATATGCAGTCACACTGACTAATGATAATCATTTAGCCTTTATTATTCCATGTTACGGTAACCATGCCCTTCCCTACAAGACCCTCCATAATTATGCCTCTAATTGCCTGGCACAGACCAAAGCATTCAGTTTCAGATTCGATTTGCTGAGGAGGATGAGCTCTAGAACACCCTGTATCTTCATCTCTGGGAAAATTAGTTTTCTTTAAACACACATACATAAACACACACGTGGACAGCCTACACACATACGCACACACATACACACTCTAGCATGGCTTGTCACTCTTCTCATGGTCTCTGTGGTATAGGCTCCTAGAAAGAGGCTGTTGGCTTTTTTAAAATTTATAGTTGTCTTGTTTATGATATTTTCAATGAGGTTCAGAGAAGAAGAAATGTCTCCTTTAGTAAACTTATCCTTGAGAAGGATTTATTCCAACTGGTCTTAGGAATAAATGAGTAAAGAAGTGATTTCAGGGTCTTTTATATCTTTTCCTTCACTTCTGTTTCTGTTTCTTTTTAATTCTTATTTCCTTCCTAAAGGGAGTATTTATTCTTAATATAAATTATCCTAATAAGTCTAAGTTAGCTAATACTATTACCTAACTACTAAGACAGGTAATACTAAGTTAGGTAATACCTAAGTTAGGTAAGTTAGGTAATACTAATAAGTCTAAGTTAGGTAATATATTTAGAGAATAGGAAACTAAGGCAGGAAAATGTTATGTAATTTACCAACTGTGGGTTGGCTGGGATCAGCAGGGCAGTTCATACTCAGGGTGTCACAGGTAGTAGCTGCAATTGGAGTTAAGACTCTACTGGTATGGAAGACCAAGGTAGCTTCTTCACTCGCATGTCTGGCGCCTCATTTGGAAGGGGTGGAACAATTCTTGGCTAGTTGGTCATCTCTCCACACACAGTATCTCAATGGGGCCAGCTTGAGCTTTCTCAGAGCATGGCATTTTCAAACTATTCATACTTCTTGCCTGTAGGCTATATGTATAAGAAGCATTTCAAAAAACCAAGACATTAGCTAAAAAAATATCTTATAATCTAGTCTTAAAGTCACAAGATATGCCTTCTGCAATATATCATTGGTCAAAAGCAAGTTACATGCCTAGCCAAATTCCAATTGAAAAGAATTACACAGCACATGAGTATTGGAAGGCATAGTTCCTTGGTAGGTCATATTTGGAGACTAGCTACTTTAAAGACATATATTTAAAAAACTGCTTTGTGTTTAATTTTAATGCTTTTCCTTTGATCTTAATTTGGACTTAGTATCAACTGTATAAATGAAATTAATGATATTATGTCAATAGAAAACATAAAATACCTAAGTAAGAGCTTCAGCAAGATGACATGTTATTATTGGTGGTAAAGCTTAGAAGTATTTAGCATTTTTACACTGTTTTGCATAATTTGAGGGTTCTAGGAGCTTATTCTCACGTATTTCAATTCTAATGGACATTGTGTATACTCCTATTTGCCATAAGTATATGTTTTTGCTTATATTGTATCAGCAAAATAAATGCTCATGAAAGCATGCAGCTGCCTGTTCTGTGTGGGTGTGGTGCTTTGTATATTCATGAAACACTTACCTCGCCTGCTGATGAGACAAGTGCTAAAGGCCTAGATAGGCTTTTTGGGTTCAGAAACCATAGAATCTATGTCTTCTGTTACAGGAGAGTTTAATTTTCCCTGGATATTCTTTGGATTATTGAGAGTGTTTCTGTTTGAGAAGCTTCTCACCTGGGAGGCCTTTGTTTTTGGCTGTATTATTTTTTACTTGGCTCTATTTTCATAGCCTTTCAATGCTTCTGAGAACAATGTTTTTTTCTTTAAGCATCCAACCTGCTTTGCCTAATCTTGGATGAAGGTTAATTTTTCTGGAATAATGATGACAGCATCTGATTGACATGGATGCCAGTTTTGTGACTAATCTCTACTTCAAGGCCATGTCTATCATATCTATTTCCTGTGATGTATTAGATGACAGTACTGATATCATTTATTGGGTACTTAACACAAATCAAAGTTTAACTAAATAAATTTACTTGCAGTCTCTCATTTACTTCTCATACAAGCCTACAAGGTTAGTCCTATTTTTTTTTCACATTTTGCAGATGAGGAAGCTGAGGATTAAAGGGTGAAAAAGCTTCGTGCAGAGTCACACGTTCAATCTGGTATTCAACACCAGGCCATTAATTCTAAGCATGTACTTCTAGCCACTATGCCCATTCAACCAAAATCTACTGAAACTCAAGTCTGGGAAAATGTTATAATTTCTCTTTCTTTTTTGTTTGTTTTGCATTGTTTATTTATTTTTATTGTTTTTTAATGATCTATTTGGAAACCCTCAGCACACTCAAATGTTCTTGATAAAGAAACCCCAAAACCAGAAAATTGGCTAACTTTTTCATTGTTTTTCTTTATTTCTCTTATCTTTTCCTTGCAATAGTGATGACTAGAGTCTCTGATTTTGTGGGGTTTTTTTTCTGTTCAGTTCATAATGTTGAGTTTTGTTTTTCCATCCACATACTATAGGCTTCAGATATTTTTGTTTTAGCACAAATTTATGATAATAAAGTAGCAGCCATCACATGGAATTTCTTTTCTTGTTAATGAATAGAAAAATTTTGAGACTTGGGAAACTCTGCAAACCTTAGCCCATATTTGTTTTGTTTTGCACAAACAAAAGTTTGTCACTGGACATTCCAAAGTGTTGTAACCCCTTGCTCTGCCCTCTCCTCAGTGGCCACCACAGGCTTGGCTCATTTGGCAAAGTAACCCATTATAATATTTATAGCAGTCAGTTGATAATGTATAGCATATCCTGTTGGGTGTTTCTATTTAAAAGTACGGCTGTGTAGAAAGCAGAAAACGTTTACCTTAACAAAATACATTTTAAGTTATTATATTTGTGTTAGAGTTTTCCAGAGAAACAGAACCAATAAGAGGAAATGAATTTAAATTGGCTCAGACAATTATGGAGGCTAAGAAGTCCAGATGCAGGAGAGACAATGATATAGCTCCAGTACTAGTTCAAAGGCCTGAGAAGCCAAATGTAAGTTCCAGTCTGAGTCCAAGTCAGAAGTCAGGAGAATATCAACGTTCCCACTTGCAGAGAGTCACAAAGAGTGAGAATTTTTTTTACTCAGGTTTTGTTCTATTCGGGCCTTCAAAGGATTGGTTAAGGCCCACTCATATTAGGTGCCTTACATGAGGACAGAGGGGGACCCTTTTACGGAACACCTATTTAGTACTAATTATCATGCTGGGAACTTTCAGTCAAATATATTTCACAAAAAGCACAATTCTTTTTACCTTCTCAGGGTTTGATGTCTAAATACTGTTTTGGGGATCGGACAGATGGAAAACAATCCCTTGATTACTCAGTTCAGTTTGTGAAAACATTGTCGTTCAAGGAGTTTGCATGACCTTAATTGTACAACAGAGGGAGTTGGATGAAAGCTGTCCTGGGCTTGACCACTTTAGAACTCTTCGGTACTTCCAGAGAGAAGCTGTCAGCTCTAGGAGCAAACTTATCTATGCCTTGTTTCTTGCATGATAGCTTTTAAGCCAATTTCCAGTGATTTCTGAAGGCACTCTTTGTAGCTGTCAGAATGATTGTTTCCTTGCCCTAGAGATGCACAATCACATGATTCTGAGTCATTTTATTTCCACCCCCACATAAAAGTGACGTGAAAAAAGAGCACGGTGTGTCTGAACTGGTGTCAGTGTCCCCCGAGGTTTGTGTCACTGGGCTGTTGTGAAAGATGGGCCCCTTAAATAGAAGCAGAAACTGCAAATGTCTCTAATTGGGATGGTGGGGACCATGTGGCTGTGAGGGCCTCTAGTGTAAACCGCCACATGACAGACAGTGTGTCATCCTCAGCACTACTGTGACTGAGAGCCCCAGACTGCCACAGTTTGAATGCTGAGCCAAATTTAAAGTGTTTCTCCCTGATGGATTTAGTAGCCATGGGACCTGGGAAAAGGGCACCTGACAAGCCTAAGATTAACTGTGTTCTAAGAAAAATGAGTGCAAAATATTCAGCAGAGGAGTGTTTAACAGGTTGAAACATATAAATTTGTCAACAAACTGTACTCTCCATGTACATGAAATTATGAAAGGCTTTTTAAGTACAATTTGAATTATGCACTCTGCAATATGGATATATCAACTGTTCCTCGTTTGTTAGCCGATCATTTGGAAGACAAGGATGGATTATGTTTCCGTGTCAATCTGCTTGTGATTCTGTAGTTAGGGTGATATATCGTCAGGCATCATGTTAAAAAATGAGCTGTAAGAGTAAGAGCAAGCCATTTCCCGTCATGCCCATTGAGATATAATTGGTCCTATTGACCATACTCTGGATTGCATTGATTTTTTTTCTTTAACTGACAATCTTTAACATACTTTTTCCCCCCATCCCAACTATCCTATGAATTTTAAAATAATTTCTAAGGAAAATCTATATTAATTTCACTTTTCTTATATGTATTTAAATTGTAATATTCACAGAGTTAAACTTGGACATAAATCATGCAACCTAAAAATTACCTGCATTGTCTAAGGTCATCCTCCCATTAACTAATAATAATATCCTTATTTTACAGATGATAAAATTAATTTTCAAAGTTAATTAATGTATACAAGTGAGTACAACTAACAAGTGGCCACAATGGAATGCGAACCCACTTGCATCTGACTGTGAAGCCTATATACTTCGGTACCATAATATACTTGTTAGTGGCAAAGGAAAGACCCTTATTATCCAACTCTGATTGTATTTTCTAGCATACAACCTGCCTGCTCTCCAGTTGTTACAAGCATCTAAAACTTCTCTCCTCTTTTAGATTGTAAGCTTCTTATGTGCAGGAACCAGAGTATATGAGTTTTGCATAACCCTAGCCCAGTTGAAACATGAGTCAAGTTCTCAAACACTGTATTTTTTCTTCTGCTTATTTTAAGATTGGCCTTCTAAATAAAATTAATCAGAGTTGTTTTTCTGATCAACTGGCAGTGATGGAAACCATTATCTTTATAATGAGTTTATTCTGAAGAAACTGCCACTATTAGAAGCAGAAAATATGATTGTATAGCCATTTTTTTCTGGTAATTTGCATCCATTATGGTGATTTGATAAGTATAAAAGATCCTTGTGCACTGACATCTCTATATTCTATTCACCTCACCCTACTTCGCCTCCAGAGAACAATGGAAAGTGAGAAAACATGGCATCTGCATACAAAGCCTAGCCTATTATATTGTCTCTATTAAAGGCAGACTCTAAGAGAGCTCTTTATCGTCATTGGCCAATCAAAACAAAAGAGTACACATTATTCTCTCTGCCCACCCCATGTTCCCTCCCCAAAAAATGAGCTGAACAATATTTAGGTCACACTGTTCCATCTACAAGATGGGGAACATAAGAATGATTTGGGGCCACATTTTAAATGTTAACCTCTGGTCTGTCCCATTTAGTCTGTGTCTGGGAGGAGGCCATTAGGATTAACTACACACCTACCTTCTATACATTCACATAAACACGCATGTCTGTGAAGTCCTTTCCTTCCAAATCAGGAGATCTGGGTATATGCTGGAAACAACAGCTTTCTCCAGCATGTTGTCCTTGAGGTCCCTCCTGTCTTATTTGCTGCTGTGCTGCAAGGAAGAAGCATACGGAACTGCAGACGCAATAGACTTGGATGGCTTAACAACAGCTGCCTGACATTAGGCAATTTGTTTAGCATCTTAGCCTCAATTTCCTATATGCTCCATGTACAGGGATTGATAACACTCAATCTATACTACCCCGTAAAGTGTTGAACACATCTTACTTACCATAATTGTTTAATACTATACCAGGTCAGTAAGAGTGATTGATGCTGGAAGAATATATTTTTTCCGTAGTCCACTAAGACAAACCTTGACTTTTTCTAGAGGACCTTCTTTTTGTTCTCCAGGAAAGAAAATAAGAAATAAAACCTACTGCTTTGCTTTGGCACCTCATGAAATACTGTGAAATCTGGACTTACTGTTCCTCCATGCTGTTTGTCTTATCTGTTGTTGGTCCAATCAGTCATTTTTCATCCCGCTGCATCTTTTCCTGACACATAGCAATCTCAACTTAAATGGAAGTTTTCAAAGAGATCATGGACCCCAAACCTTACCAAAAAATAGTTGCTGATTTTGTCTGTGCCTATAATGGCTTTTTTCAAAAAGGAACTCAGGTCCTCTGTCACAGGTTGCCCTGAACCCCATGAACACTCGTGGGGTGTTAGACTAAGTACTGGAGGACTAGGTCACAACTGGCCTTTGGGCTTAAATCCTAGTAAGGACAATACATAGCCATTTGGCCTCAGGGAAATCACTTTACCATTCTGAGAGTTCCTTCAACCTCAAAGTCTAAGAAACATAGAGATGGTTATAATTTCTGCTTCACAAGGTTGTAATGAAGTGAAACATACACTCATCCCAGGGCCTCTGGCAGAAAGGCCTCCCAAATTGCAGCTCTTGTTATATCATCACTGTTATTATTAGTGATAATAACGTTGATCTAAAATGGTTAAAATCTTTGTCCATCCAGGACGCCCAGTTAGTCCCCATGTTTTAGCAGCTCTGTGTAATCCATGCCCTACTTTGATTTCTCCCAGGATGCTGGGATGAAGTGAAGATTCCTCTAGGGCCTTTGTGAAGGCCAGGATCTACCCTGTAGAGAGCTGCCTTCCTCAGTTAGTCACGCTGGGCACAATTAATTGTTAATTGAACTAGATTAGAGGATGGATCAAGAAGGCCAGATCTGATCATCTGCTAACTCAGGATGCTTGTAGCTGCAGACACAGCATCCTGGCGAATGATCTCTGGCTTCAGAGGGTACTTGTTTTCTTCAAAAAGGAGGTCATTCATAATTGATAAGAACTGAGAACATCTCTATTATCTACTACCCTAATTTAATAAAATATCTTGTTAACTAACACAGTGGTGCCTGAAATAGCTATTGCTTTCATCTTTCATTTGAGACAAAGCTGATTTCCTATGGCTGGGGTGGGAGGTGGGGAATCACACTGACAGAATGAGATGTACACCCAAGCACTAACTCTCAGGGTCCACCCAAGGTCTGATGCCTCCGTTAGTCACAGCAGCCAGACATTGACATTGTAAGTACTACAAATTAAGACAACACATTCTGTAAAACCTCTGCAAGTGGGCAGCCCCCAAGACCCCCGGCTCATTGCTGGAACCCACATCCTACCATCCTCTGATGAAATCAATGTGTATGTTTGTTGCATGAAAAAGGAGTGACAAGGTCTATTTAGCTCCTGTTGGGCCCTTATTTGAAACAAATGATCTGACAGATCTGAGAAAAAGCAGTATGTCAACTCAGGTGACATTTAGCCAAGTGACCTGGGGTAAAGCTCTTATGAAGGTCCCAAGGCCCTTGATGCCATCTAAGGCATGGTAGAGAACATTCTGACCAGGATCATCGGCAGAGTTCTGCTGGATGCTCCTGATGACTTCCATTTGGAGAATTAGTTAAATTATTTCAGTCTAATAATTTCAGACTAGAACTCTGAAGTCAAGTGTAAGCAGGATTGAATTATTCTGAAGGCCTATTCTCCTCTCTCCTAGTTTCTGGTGATGGCTGGCAAGCCTTGGTGTTCCTTGGCTTGTGAATGCATTGCTTCAGCCTTTGCCTGCATTTCGCATGGCATTTTCCCAGTATTGCTCTGTTCTCGTCCTTCTGTGCATTTCTGTCTCTGTGACTAATTTTCCCTTTCATGTAAGAACATCAGTCTTATTGGATTAGGCCCACCCTAATGACCTCACCTTAACTGGAGGACATCTGCAAAGACCCTATTTCCAAATAAGGTCAAATTCTGAGATCCTAGAGATTAGGACTTCAACATATCTTTTTTTGGGGGGGGACACAATTCAACCCTTAACAAGGAGTCATTATGCACTGAGTACACTGAACACGTTTATTAGACTTTCTTAGGGCCAGATAAAGGCAGATATTTTTCCCCATAAGTATATAATTACTTTGAGAACTAGAATGTACACAGAAATAGAATGTAGGGAACAATAATAGTCAGCAGGAGATGGCACATTATTTCCAAAAGTATAATTCACAGATCAACCGTAACAGAATCCTCAAGGTCAGGTTGGTTGATAAATATTAAAAAATAGATTCATTAGAACCACCCCAGAATTTCTTGAGGGAAAAAAACCAGTCAACTGACATCTCTGTTTTTCCTCCACTCTTCCTGCATCCTATTTAGTCTGGCTAGAGTGGCAAATATTGAATTTCATCCTGAAAGTTCTGTTTGTTTTTTACAGTGACATGGGGTGAACTGGCATCTTTCTCTGATAATATTTCTGACAAAGTGATAACTACTCTTTCCTTTGTCCATCCTCCCTCCATGTGCCAAAACTCCTAAAAATTTATTTATTTCTCCACAATTGCCAGGGTTTATTATTTATGTATGTACTTATTTTGTAGCACAGACAACCTACTTGTTCTTCAAGCAGGGAAACATTTTTTTATCTTTATTAGCTCTTGATTTATGCATGTTAAAGGATGTGACTGAGGGCTTCACTCACCAGCCACTCAGGAGACCTCCCCAGCTACTGGGCCTCAGGACACCTCGTGGGGCAGGAGGCAGCCCAGGGGATATATATGTGACCCGCATTAAGCCTTTCTCTTCCCTTTGGCAGCCAAATAATTATTTCCTTTATTCACCCTCCATATCTTGTTGTTTGTATCTCTATCAATAATAATTTTCTTCTGCCTTACATGAATAATTGTTTCTATGTCTTGTCTTCCACTAAATTGTGAACACTTTCAAAGTAGAAATCATGTGCTATGTCTTTGCTTTGTGAAATCTAGATTCCAGTGTAATGCCAGACACAGTGTGCATTTACTGAAGTGAATTGCATTGGCATAATTTTTTTAATAATACAAATAACACATGTCATTGTAGAAAATTCTGGAAATATGAAACGCTAAGAAGATTTAAAAAATCCTTCCACTATAAAGCAACCAACTTTATTCTTGATATTTTTAAAATCCATTTGAAATGAACATGGTTGGCTATCAAGTTCTACATACAATTTAATACTTTTTATAATGTTAATATTATATAAACATTTCCCCCATGGAGTTACAAACATAGAATGTAACTATTTTCATGGCTGCATTATTATTCAGTACATGAATGCAAGGACAATTACTATATTGTTTCCAACATTATTTTAATATAAATTATACCATGGTGAACATCTTTGTGTATAACTTTCTGAAGTTGATTTTAAAACTTCCTAAGAATATATAAAAATAGAATTACTAAGTTAAGGATTATTTTATAATGTATAATTGTTTTACTAAACATTAAGTGTCATTTGTTTTCCCAAACACAGAAGAATAGAATACTTATGTTCAGCTACAAATATATGCATATATATAAACAACTTTTATAATTAAATAAATATTTAAAAATTAGAAGAAATAACTGTTTGCATTGTGATCAAATTTGTGGTATACAATGTTGGGCAAATGAGGGCTATGTAAAAGCCTGGTGAGGGGGTGAATGGACACTGAAATCCAGCCTTTGTTCCACTAGCCAAGCGGAGCATCCAAATCTGTATCTGTCCATTGACTTTCTTTATCTGAGGAAGATATCATCCGCTTAACAAGCTGAGTGCTCATCTGGAGAGAGTGCCTTTTGTCTGATTAGCACAACACCTTCACAGGCCTGTTGTGGCCCTTACAGGATTCTTCATGATGGGTGGGTGTATAGGGGGTACAATCTGACTCCTTAGTTCCCCTAAAAATATTGCTTTTTATTAAAAAAAATTTTATTTGTGCAAATTAATGGGGTACATGAGAAATGTTGTTACATGTATATAATGCATAGTAATCAAGCTAGGGTGTTCAGCGTGTCCATCTCCCGAGTACAATACATTTTTGTTAAGTGTGCTCATCCTACTCTGTTATCAAACATTGAATTTATTCCTTCTATATTCCTATATGTTTGTGCCCTTTAACCTGCTTCTCTTAATCCTTGCCACCCCCCATCTTCTTTTCCAGTCTTTGTTATCTTTTTTTCTACTCTCTACGTTTATGTATTTGAATTTTTTATCTTCCATATATATGTGAGAACATACAATATTTGTCTTTTTGTGCCTGGCTTATTTCACTTAAGATAATGACCTCCAGTCCATCCATGTTGCTGCAAATGACGTGATTTCATTCTTTTCAATGGCTGAATAGTATTCCATTGTGTCTCATGGACTCAGGTTGCTTCCTTGAAAAAGCAGGCGTTATTCCGTGGAGCTAAGGTATAGAATGACCCGATGAACAGCACTGTCTGTAGTGTCTGTCTCGTAGTGTCTGTCTGTAGTGCTTGCAGGCAAGGGTCTCTGAAGATTTTTTAAGTTGGCAGTCAAAGCCTTCCACGATTTTTTGTTCTGCCTTATCACTCACTGTGGTGTACCTGAGCCCCCTCCTCCTCATGTCCACTTGCAAGTCTACTTTGATTTTTCTTACTCAGCTCCTCTCATCTGCTCCTCTTTGCCCACATAAATCTTCCCAGTCTTTAAAGGCTTAGTTCATCTCTGCTGTGAAACTTTCTCTGGTCTAATTCTTGATTATCAATGGCTCTCCCTCCTTTGAATTCATATCATTTATTTTTTTGAGAGTAAGTCTGCTATATGACCAGTCTTTGGAGCCATTTGGTCTAGATTTAGAGTTGGTCCATTCCTTCTCTGCAGAGAGGCAGTGATAATGTCTTCTAATCTATGCCTCAGTTTCCTCACTGGTAAAATAGGATAGTAATACTACGTTGTTGCTTAGGGTTCTGGTGAAGAGGGACATCTTAACAACTAATTCAATGCAGCAGCTGACAAATAGTGTTTTTGTTTGTTGGTTGGTTTTAATATTGTATTCCTTTTTTACCCAATGATTCTTTAATTTTTTGCAAGCAGAAATTGTATCGTATATTTGTTTTTTATTCTTAGAGATTCTTGCACAAGACAGATGCTAAATAAGTATTAGTTTGTTAAGAGAATGCATGCACATGAACTTTTAGTGATTGGTATAAGCAGTTGATTTGGTGTCTTTTTTTTTTTTCAGTCAGTCAATATTTATAGAGCACCCATTATATTCCAGGCATGGGAATGCAAAGAGTGTCATTTTCCTGGACTCAGGAACCCACTTAAACAGGCTAATAAGTAGATGTAGTGGGAATAGCACTATGTGAGTGCTAAATACACGTAGGAAGCCTAGGAGCTCAGGGAGGGAACATCGGCCCCAAGTGCATGGGGGAAGTTTGTGCAAAGCCAGAGCCAAGCTCACAGTTGTGGCAATTCTGACCAGGGAGACATCTATCTAACACTAAGGTGAAAATGAAAAGTGCAACAATGACCTGAAAGTTCCCTCAAAGCCTCAGCTGCAAGTACCATCCCAGAGAGAGGATCACATCAGAAGTAAAGGTGTTTCCTATAGTGCAAGAGGGGCTCAGGTTTACCCAACTCATTATAGTGCTATTTTTCTCTTGTGGTATGTACAAACAAACAAAAACAGTCTTTTTGTATGTAGTTAGTATGTCCAGCAATCACAACCCCAGTGATAGAAAAGTATGGGAGTATATTCATGGCTATTTTAGCTAAGTCAAATAGTTTTATTTGTTGCCCATTTAGGAAAGAGTAAGGCACTGAACAAGGTATTGTGTAATTGCAGGATCATATTAAAGAAAGGCAATTTAATTGCAATTAGTGTTAAAATAATTTATTTATGAAGTGCCAGGACTTGCATTTATGTCCCATCATTCATTTACTTCCAGTCTGGTGCTGTGTGTGCCCCATTAAATTGTAAAATACAAGGTCATTAACCTGCAATTCTACTTGCAATCATGTTACTAGATTGTGTTCTGTTCCTCTCTGTTTGGTATAGCATCATTTAGCCCTTTTGAGTCATTTATCTATAGTTATGTAATGCCTCTGTGGTCATCTAAAGATTTTTTTCACTGCTAATTAAGCAGATGTGACCTGTGCTGAAAGCAGTTGGCTTTCCAGGGACATCTGGTGAGGATCCAAAATTGTCAGACCTTTTTAGTTCTTACTAGTTGTCCATATTTGCTTTTTGTCATTAGTGATTCAAGAAGCTCAATGCATGTCTCCATTTTTTAGACCATCAAAGTGTTGAGGGTCTTTATAAAGAGCACTTGTCACATGACAAAGTATACTATGGTTAAAGTTTGAAAACTAAATTCTGAAGCTGAGATAACACTCAGCCAACTGTTTATCATTATTATTGCATTGATTTAAAGTGTGGATAGTTCAATATAAACCCATGCCCGCTGCTGGTTGAAGGACTAATAGGTAGCAGAGCAGAAGAGCAATACTGTTTATTGAGTTCCTTTCACTGGTACAGTAGAAAATATTAAGTTGGGGGTTTCATATTTATGGCCCCAGTCAAAATTCTCAACAACTCTACACTGCATTTTTCAGACAAACTAGCTGACGTACAGGGAATTTGTGCAAGGTAATTTAGCTAGGATTTAAACCCGGGTGTATTGGACTCCAAAGCTCTTTGGATATCCCACACTCCAGGTGTCCCTGTATCATCACTGTGTGCAAAGTTGACTCTTGATTTTACAGAAACAGATTATCCCGTTTTAGGATTAAGCATCTTGCCTTTATCCTCCTCCTTCCCATTAATAGTCTATTATTAACCACTTATTGATTACTTTAGTCATCTACACAGAGGGTAATCAGGAAGACGAAATAAAAGATAATTGCAATGAAATTTCAACCATTGGTAACTCTTGGGGAATGTGTGTGTGTGTGTGTGTGTGTGTGTGTGTGTTCTGAAGAGTTGTTGTCATAGATGAAACACTTTGAGCACATTTAAGTATTTGGATTCTGTGTGGCTTGCACTGCCCAGGTTGCCTGTCCCTGTCTCTCACTTGCTCAGCTTGGTTAGGCCCAGACTTGTCTCATTTTTCCGATAGATATTGGGTCTAACTATGATGCTTCTACAGACTTGACACTAATGTTTTATTAAATACACTCCATGGGGAAAAATTCTGCTGTGTAATTTCCAGGTCAAAAGTAGAGGTGATGGAAGTTGAGTGGTTGCTTAGGCTTCAACAAAACAGTACTACATGTATTAGAAATAAAAGTTTATTACCCTCTGTGGTGTTAGAAACAAATGGTTCATTGTCTGATTCTGTGCATATGTTGTTAAATTGGTTTTTGGCCAAGAACACAAAGAAACATGTTTTTGTCACTCCTTAATTAATTAACAGGCTTAATTAACAGACTGCAGCAATATAAAGGGTGCATTGTGATTGCAATGCAGTTGAATATGAGGCATTAAAGGAGGGAGAAAAATATTTCTTCATGTTCTGTACACTCTTGTTCCTGCAGGGAACCACCCTTCAAAGGTAGAGATTGTACACGGCGCTGGGTTTGTTCAAACATTTACTTAGGGCTTATATACCAAGAAAAAGACATCATAAAGACACATGTGAGCTGTGCACTCTGATGCCCAGGGCTGGGAGATGAGCCCTCTATTTATAACCATAGTCACCTTTGTACTCAGAACTTTATCAACCCTCCACTTTCTCACCCCAAGCACTCTTCCCTCATAGCACTCTTTCAAGAATTAGAGAATTGTATTGTACTGTTATCCTTGTTCGTCTTCCTGTCTTTCTCTTCCACTATGTTGTAAAGAGGGCACTCAAGGCTGAAGCTGTGCTGTGTCTTATTTGTCTCCATCTGTTCAGTGCCCAGCACAGTCTGGTACATAGTAGCAGTATGTATGTACCTATTGCATCTATAAAAGAAAAAATGTGGAGCTTAGAGTCAGAAAGCAGGTTGACTTACATACAAAACTAACTGAGATTCAGCTTCCTTATTTGGAAATGGGCATAATCATCACCTTTTTCAAAGACACAGTATGAGGATTAGACATGGGTAAGGAAACTTTGATTATTGAAAAGCACTGTGTAGTCTAGTCACATGGTTGCACAATTAATTATTTCTAATTAAGGAAAAATCTTCCAGGGCCACATATGTTTGTTTATATATTTTCTACTGCTACTACTGCTACTATCACCACCATAAACTCACACACACAAACACACACACTCACCAGGTAAGAAGATAGACTGCAGAGCTTTAATAATGGAAGGCAGGCTAATGCTATGTTGGTTCTCGACTGGTTTCGTATCTTTTTTATTTTGTTTTGTTTTACTTAAAAGAAAGATAGGCAATTTCATGCAAAAGTGCCATAATGCCATCACTCTTCCCTTCTTGCTTTGTCTTTGTTACAGCTCCTAGGATTTCCCTGGCAGCAACTAGCGGTGGTTGAGAGTCCAGAGTCTAGAATGAAATTATCTTCAAGTCCTGGCTCCATCCCTTCCTGCCTATGTAAGTATAATAACTGGCCTCCAGTAACTTATTTAACATCTCTTTGCAGCAGTTTCTCATCTGTAACATGTATGATGGGATAATATCACTTACCTCATAGGGTTTGTGTGGCTTAAATGTCTGCAAAAACTTTAGTAAAATGATTATATAGTATGTAGTAAGTGCTACATATATAGGCTATTAATGCTACCAGCAGTAGTAGTACCTGAGTTATTAATCCCCTTCTGCATGGTACTTTTATTTTATTTTTTTTTAATTTTATTTTTTTATTTCAGAATATTATGGGGGTACAACACTTTGGCACTATATATTGCCCATGCACTGCCCCCGTCAGAGCTACAATTGTGGACATCCCCCAAACTGTACTCCCCACATCCATTCAGTGAGAGTTTTCCTATCCCCTCCACCCACCTCCCGCATACCCACCCCCTGGTGAATATTATTGCCCTGTGTGATGTAACTGTTGATCAGTTAGTACCAATTTGATGGTGAGTACCAGTGGGGCTTGTTTTTCCAATCCTGTGACACTTCGCTTCGAAGAATGGGCTCTAGCTCCAACCAGGATAATACCAGATGAGTTAATTCACCATTGTTTTTTATTGCTGGGTAATACTCCATGGTATACATATACCACATTTTATTAATCCACTCGTGTATTGATGGGCACCTGGGTTGTTTCCACATCTTTGCAATTGTGAATTGTGCTGCTATAAACATTCGTGTGCAGATGTCTTTATTATAGAATATCTTTTTTTCCTTTGGGTAAATACCCAGTAGTGGGATTGCTGGATCAAATGGTAATTCTACTTTTAATTCTTTGAGGTATCTCCATATTACTTTCCATAGAGGTTGTACAAATTTGCAATCCCACCAGCAGTGTATGAGTGGTCCTATCAGTCCACATCCCCACCAACATTTGTTGTTTGCAGCTTTTTTGATATGAGCCAATCTCACTGGAGTTAAGTGATATCTCATTGTGGTTTTGATTTGCATTTCCCTGACGATTAGAGAAGTTGAGCAATTTTTTATATGTTTGCTGGCCATTAT
The DNA here is from genome assembly GCA_023783475.1 of Daubentonia madagascariensis. Lineage (NCBI taxonomy): Eukaryota > Metazoa > Chordata > Mammalia > Primates > Daubentoniidae > Daubentonia > Daubentonia madagascariensis. The sequence continues at coordinate 15,907,678 of JAKFHU010002573.1, read as the reverse complement.
TCTGTCTTCTTTGGAAAAGTTTCTGTTCATGTCCTTTGCCCATTTTTTAATAGGGTTGTTTGATTTTTTCTTGTTGATTTTCCTAAGTTCTGTATAGATTCTGGTTATCAGCCCTTTATCAGATATGTAGCATGCAAATATTTTCTCCCATTCTGTAGGTTGTCTGTTCACTCTAGTGATAGTTTCCTTGGCTGTGCAGAAGCTTTTCAATTTGATCAGGTCCCATGTATTTATTTTTGTTGCTGCTGTGATTGCTTTGGGGGTCTTCTTCATAAATTCTTTGCCTAGGCCAATGTCCATAAGAGTTTTTACAATGTTTTCTTTGAGAATTCTTATGGTTTTGCGTCTTAGGTTTAAATCTGTTATCCATTGTGAGTTGATTTTTGTGAGAGGTGAGAGGTGTGGGTCCAGTTTTGGTCTTCTACATATGGCCATCCAGTTGTCCAAGCACCATTTATTGCATAGGGAATCTTTTCCCCAGTGTACATTTTTCTGGAATTTGTCAAAGATCAGGTGACTATATGAGGTTGTTTTATATTTGGGTTCTCAGTCCTATTCCATTGGTCTATGTCTCTGTTCTTGTGCCAATACCATGCAGTTTTGGTTACTATAGCCTTGTAGTATAGTTTGAAGTCTGGTAGATAGATGCCTCCCAATTAGTTCTTTTTGCTTAAGATTGCTTTGGCTAGATGGGGCCTTCTCTGGTTCCACACAAAGCATAGAATTATTTTTTCTAGATCAGCAAAAAATGATGTTGGTATTTTGATAGGGACTGCATTGATTCTGTAAATCACTTTAGGTATCAAAGCCATTTTTACAATGTTGGTTCTGCCTATCCAAGAGCATGGTAGGGCTTTCCATCTGTTTATATCCTCTGCAATTTCTTTTCTCAGTGTTTCGTAATTCTCTCTGTATAGGTCTTTGACCTCCTTAGTTAGATATGTTCCTAAATATTTAATTTTCTTTGGTGCTACTGTGAAAGGTATTGCATCTTTAATTTGTTTCTCAGCTTGATTGTTATTAGCATATATGAAGGCTATGGATTTGTGTGCATTAATTTTGTATCCTGAGACTTTGCTGAATTCATTTATCGATTCCAGTAATCTCTTGGTTGAATCTTTGGGGTTTTCTATATCTAATATCATACCGTCTGCGAATAGTGAAAGTTTGACCTCTTCTGCCCCCATCTGGACACCCCTGATTCCTCTGTCTTGTCTAATTGCTGTGGCCAGGACTTCCAGCACTGTGTTGAATAGAAGTGGAGATAGTGGGCAACCTTGTCTGGTTCCAGTTTTAAGGGAGAATTCTTTCAGTTTTTCCCCATTCAGTATGATATTGGCTGTGGATTTATGGTATATGGCTTTAATAGTTTTGAGGTATGAGCCATCTATGCCTATATTGTTAAGAGTTCTTATCATAAAAGGGTGCTGGATTTTGTCAAAAGCTTTTTCTGCATCTATTGAAAGGATCATGTAATCTTTGTTCTTGCTTTTATTTATATGGTGAATTACATTTACAGATTTGCGTATGTTGAACCATCCCTGCATCTCGGGAATGAAGCCCACCTGATCGTGATGAATTATTTTTTTGATGTACATTTGAATTCGGTTTGCAAGGATTTTATTGAGAATTTTTGCATCTATATTCATAAGGGATATTGGTCTGTAGTTTTCTTTTCTTGTTGTGTCCTTTCCCGGCTTTGGTATCAAGGTGATATTGGCTTCATAGAATGAGTTTGGGGGGATTCCATCCTTCTGGATATTTTCAAATAATTTCTGCAATATAGGCACCAGTTCTTCTTTGTAGGCTTGGTAGAATTCAGGCATGAACCCATCTGGTCCGGGACTTTTTTTTGTTGGAAGATTTTTTATTACTACTTCAATTTCAGTGCTTGATATTGGTCTGTTTAGAAATTCTGTTTCTTCCTGGTTAAGCCTAGGGAGGTAGTATGTTTCTAAGAATTTGTCCATTTCCTCCACGTTTTCGTGTTTGTGGGCATAGAGATTTTTGTAGTATTCGAAGATGACGTTTTGTATTCTGCATGGTACTTTTATAGGACTATGCTGCAGAAATGTAAAGATAGATTGATACATCAGTCTGGGTGTCATGTACAAAACTTTGTGGGATACAGCCATGACAATTTTATCATTTATTCTTGTAGTAAATAAAATAGTTCTATTTATAATAATAGCGAAAACAGTATTTCCATTTGGAAATCACTGAATATGTGCCAGGTACTATGCTAGTTTCTACATATTAGTTTATAATCCATATGCAAACTTTCAAGGACAGTATTTTTATCTTAATTTTACAGTTGAGGAAACTGAGGCTGAGATAATTTTAAGTCAATTATCTGAGGCCCCATGATATTGTGTAGCTGGTATTCAAACTCAGGTGTTTCCAGCTGCAGAGCTTGTGCTTTTCCTTCCACATCAAGTTTCTCATTCTAGGAAGAATTTCTCACAGCCAAGTAATATATAAAAATCTCCACTGTCTTTAGGATGGTGTAGGAAAAAAGTTAAAAAGCCAGCCTTTGGGAAGTGGGCCTTGGTTCAAATTCTTTTTTGTTATTCCCTTATAGTTTAAGAATGGACCAATCACAGAGCCTGAATGTCTCCATTTCCTCAACTCTGTATGTGTCTGACTGTACATCTTGCCTCACATTGTTCATATGAGCATAAAATAACTGAAATCATGTATAACTATTATGAAATTAAGTGAACACTTAACTACTGTTTTAAATAACAGTTATTGTTTTGAGATCTTTTCATGGAGGGATAAAGCCTTTCCTTTTGCAATTGGCCTTGTAAGAGGTAAAATATATGTGTTGTTTTAGTTTCTACAAAATTGACTTAATTAAACTATCACAAAACTATATACCTTTTTGTCCCAGGAATGTAGGAACATCTTGCTAGGAATCCTTTCTGAAAACATCCCCCTGAAAAGTCAGCTTTGGCTAGTGATAAGGCAGATCTCAATCACTTGGGATGGGGCAACTCCTTTTCCTCGTTTCTGCATAGAATGGAGGGATCCTCCAAACAAATATTGATGTTTAATATCTTTTTCCTTTATTTGGGCAGTTCGCTTAATATTTTGTTTTAATTTATTTCACAAATATTATTTATATATATATACACACACACATATATATAAATACAAAATGAAAGAAATACACACAAAATTTCACACCCTAATACTTTGACTACTTTCAGTTGTTCTGAATCCTATTTTCCACTTCACACCTAGAAACATATTTAATTTTCTGCCTGGCTTTTAGAAAACTTTTCATCGTAGACATTTATCAACTCTGTGGAGAGCTTACTAGAGGCCAGACTCTCTCTCTGTTTTGCTTTGGGGAACGTAGAGTGGATTTTGACATGTTCTCAGCACCTGGTAGACTCACATTCCTTGGTGCAGGCACATTCTCATACAAAAATGTATAGTACAGGAACAAAGGTCAGGCCTTTTAGGGTACACATCATTCAAATATGAGGGAGTATGGAGCAGCAGTCCTGTATGGCTGAAATATGTGTGGGGAATGGGGCCAGCAGGTGGATTTGAAGACGTCACCAAGGATCAATCGTAAAAGACATATTATATGGAAGAAGTTGACAATCCTATAGACATTAAGAATTTTTGCTTCATTATTATTTAGTAATAATAACAAAGTCATATTTTCACACTATCCCATTTTGATACCTAGAGTAATGCTGGATTTGCCCTGGGGATGATAATATGTTTTAGTAGAACTTTAAGGATATAACCATTTTGTTTGCAATCCAGAATTGGCAATATTGACTGATTACAGGCCAGCAAGCATATTTTAAGTTAGGTTAGTTGATGACAAACTAGATAAAAAACGTTTGCTTTTGACATTGCAAGTTGCATCAGGATCAGGCAGGGGCAGTTGGTGATTGACATAAAGAAAAGAAAGGCTGAAAGTCTTTAACAAGCAATTTAATGGTAGATGTGGACGCCAGAAGGCCTAAGTACTTTATCTTAAAAGTACAGAGCTCCAGAAAATTCCAAAGGTTTGAAATAGCAAGACCTTCTGTGCCAAGGCAATGATATGGATTACAAAAAAGCAGGACTCAGAGATAGAGGATGAGAACATCAGGATTGACTATTGGATCTGTGAAGTTCTCTGATTACAATGAACCCTCTGGACTGGTAAAAATGGCTCATTCCTCCCAGTTAAAAGCTAGCGCCACCTACCACCTCTCTCCCCTGCCCTTGCTAGAAGATGATCCAAAGGCCACTCCCTTGCAAGAAAACATATTAGCTCCTCACCTTTTCCAGGATCTGACCCTACTTTTTCTCCTTACAACCAAACCAGTAACTAGGATTAAGTCATGATATAATCTAGCCAGGGATATGCTAGACCTAAAGAATAAAATGTGTTATACACTGAAGTAGCCTCCAGACCTAGACATTACTTACCAACATGAACCAAAAGAATACTTATGGGATTGGATAGTGAGGGTTCTGGATGGAGGAGGAGAGGAGATTGAGAGACAAAATTGGATAAGAATATTTTATGATTTGCTAGCATTCATAAAGGATGCCATATTTAGCACCCTGGGAAGGACCAGGAGAGGTGGTACTACAACATCGCTAGGTGGGTCCACTTGTAGAAAGTGATAGTCTGCACTAAGTAAAGCAGAAATATCAGAATTCTAGTGACAACGGGTAGAAAAATGGATCAGAATATTTAGAGGAGGATTTATGTTACAGAGGATATAATAAGTAAGGCCAGAAAATAACCAGATGGCTGTGTTCTCTAATAGGCCTTGGAGGACATTATGTTACCAAAGAAATGATGGATGGGTTGGTGAGAGGGCACCAGCATCACCAGAAGATGTCAGTACAGAGCTAGCTTCACTGAAAGAAATGAGATGATAAACCCGGGAAATAATGGGTGTGAGGTAGTGGCATGCAAGAGTCAGAACAAAAGACAGGCAGAATTGTCATAATGAGCAGTAAGACTGGAGTTGCAGCAAGAGGAGTCTGACCTGCAGAGAGCATGAAGATAGCTAGTTAATAGAACTCAATCTCTGGGAGAAGGAAGACTGTCAGTCAACAGTAGTATTGATTATTCTGTACAAATAAGAGAAAACAAGAATGAATAATTAGGAGATTGAGGGGAACTGTCCCAATAAAAAGTCATAACTCCTTGCCCAGTTTCTAGACTCCAGCTAGTTTCCTGATCCAGTGAAGGAAAGGCTAGGCCTTCGGGAAAAAGTTATCCACAACACCATGGCACATGCATATAGCATTGATACTCCCAGAATTACCCTGAAGGGACACTGACATTTACCCAGTTAACCAGACACTAGGGAAGTAGGAATATCCAAGTATATAAAGAACTGTTGAATCCAACCCAGTCCCACATAGTACACTGGGGTAAGCACAATCAATTAGTTGAGATAGAAAATGCAAACAAAACAGGAAATGAGATGGCAGAAATTAAAGCCATCCTTAAAGATTTACAAGATCCAGCAGAAGTACTTTTTATTATGTCTTATAGGGGTGAAGGGAAACTTGCCCTTTCCCCCTGAAGTTTGCTGAAGATCAACTCACAATTCATGCAGATTAATAAGAAAAGCGTTTATTTACCATGAGCATGGGCAGAATCACAGAGTGATTACCCAATATCCCAGTGAAATTCAGATACTTTTATACATGCCTTTTAGAGGGGAGGGGGGAAAATGAGAAGTATAGATAATTCTGTTTAGGGGCTAGATGGTTGTTAGGGAGGATGAATGGATGTAGGACACAGATTGACTTGTAAATTAACCTGGGAGACAGGTATTATGTTTGAAATGATTTGGGCCAGGTCTGGCTCCATTCTTGATCTTCTTTCCTGCAGTATATTGAGATAACAGTGGGAGGAAGGGAAGTCCATGCCCCCTTTGATCTTTTAATCAGGTCAGTTTGGTTTATGCAGATAGAGGGAAAGCCTTTTCCAATGCTTTTTCATCTCAAATGGCCTTTAATTCAAAATATTCTTTATACCAAGGAGTCATATTTTAGGGTGAAATTTCCTAAGCTCCTTTAATCTCTATTTATTCCACCAGTCTGGATCTTATAAAATCTGTATGTATTCTGGAAAAAAATTAGTGGACAACCATAAACTCAACGAAATAGTAGGCTCAATTCCACTTGCAGTGGTAAGGTAGTATCTTTGCTAAAGCAGATTAACATAAACTCAGGATACATGTATATGGCTATTAATCCAGAGAATGCATTCTTTTCCATCCCTATCAGAAAGGGAACTCAGAAACTGTTCTTATTTGTGTAAAACTTACAATAGTATTAATTCATAGTCTTCCCCAAGGGCTGTGTCAATTTCCCTTCCTTCTGTCATAATATAGTTCAAAGAGACCTGGACTATCTGACCATCCATGGAACATTACACTGGTTCACTGTATTGATGATATTGTGCTATTATATCAGATATGCAAGAAGTGACAATAGATCTGAGACCTTAGAAATACACACATGCTCCAGAAGGAGAGGAACACACTCTGCAAAAATTGAAGGGCATTCCACATCAATGAAATATTGTGGTAGGCTAGGACATTCCCTCCAAAGTAAAGCACACATTATTATATCTCTCATCTCTTTCCACAATGAAGGAAGCAAAACACCTTTTAGAGCTCTTCAGGTTTTGGGGGCAGCAAATGTCATTCTTGGGGAAATTATACCTGCCCATAAACCAGGTGACTCAAAATGCTGCTAGTTTTGGCAGAAGCCCAGAGCACAGAAAGCTGTGAGGTAGGGTCAGGCCGCAATTCAAGCAGCCCTGATATTTGTACCGTATGACCATGCAGAACCTATGTTACTGAAAGTGTCTAGGATGGACAAAATGTCATATGGAATTTATGACAAGCTCCAAATGGAGACTCACAATGGAGATTCCTAGAATTCTGGACAAGGCCATACCCACCACAGCATAGAATTATATACTTCTCTAAAAAGTGTGTTACTACACCTTGGTAAAAACGGAGCATTATGAGATGCATTCTATTCTACCCCCCGAACCATGTGGAAAGGAAGACTCGCAGCAATTTATTGTGAGATGGAAGTGGACAGGGCTTGAATATGCAGCACAACCAGTTGCCCTGACCCTCATGGCATCCACCACAGTTGCACCAGGGCCTCTCCCTCAGCTCATGCCCAGGGCTACACAGAGGGAGATGATTCTTATGACCAACTGAGAAAGGGAAGCCTGCTTCTTCAAAATTAGAATGAACCAACACATGTAATGTTTAACATAAAGATAGCAAATAGTAAAAGCTCAAAAAATGCTAGACATTTATTGCTGTCATTTACTGTTTCAGCCACTAAGATTGGGTGTTTCTTCCCACTTTAAAAATAAGTTATTTTCTTCTTATATTTTTTCCTCAATTAGCAACTTTAGTTAGTTGTCTTTACTGTATCGGAACACACTGCCCAAGGCAGCAAGTTTGTGGCTGTTTGTGGCTGATGAGTAGCTGGACTGAACCAAGAAGTTTTCCCAGGCCATGACACAGACCAAGGCCCCACGTTACTCAAGGGCATCATGCATTGCACAGTCCCTCTCATAGTTTACTGATGTGGCTTAGCATTGGTCAAACTTTATATTCACAAAGAAGTTTCCTTGCTTTCCTCATTTCCTTTAAAAAATGAAAGCATCCATCAATATTATAATTAATATTATATTTCCCTTTCAAAGCAAAAATATCAATTTTTGCATGAAAATACATTATCTTTACGTTCTGATTTTCTTTTCTTTTCTTATCTTGTAACTACTGGCTTTTAATGAGGCTTTTACTTTCCATGAAGAGCCCACAGCCTGCCCTGGATTCCTGTTGTGGTTTGCTCAGCATCGATTGGCCTACCATGGCTTTCAGAGAACTCTTGAATTGTGCGACTGTTGATACCAATGTAGGATGGTTTGCTGAGAGATTTCCAGCTTTACCACTGAGTGAGAAGCTGACACTGGGGAGCACTTTGCACTTTCTACACAGACGTGTTTTCAGGTCACCCAAAGAAAAGGGGCTGAGAGATGCTTCAGCAACATTCCCAGAGAGGTTTAGTATTTATATTTATAAACCCACTCCCTCAGCAGCTTCTTTAGCTCACAAGCATGTGGAGCTGTGAGCTCAGGAACAACTTTTACTTGTACATGTCCAAAAAGGCTGAATGGATATGTTGGCTTCATTTACAGCAACATCAGAAACTCCCCCAGGAGTTGGAAAGGCCAGCAGGCTGGGAAACTCTATACTTAGGAAAAAACAATTGAACACATAGAAGTTGCACTTGTCACAGATCATTTTTCTCAAGACAGAATAATCCTTGGGGTGTGCTAGGTAAACAGCTTCATCAGAGAATTTTGCTGAATTCCTCCCAGTCATTGAGTAAATAATTGGCCCCTATAAAACATGTTCCATGGCGCTATATTTAGACAAATGGATTAGCTCAATTCCCATCCTGGATCCTCACTGGGTTTTGTTTGGTTTTCGACTTTTGGCAAACACCTAATATTCTTTCTGCTATTAGTTTTGGTAGGATTTTTGGTTAATTTAACAGTCTAAAATAAGTTTTTGGCCAAAAATTATGTGCAGTCAGAAATTACAGTGAACTTGAGTAAGAAATTTAGTACTTTATTCATGCAACAAGTATTCATGATGTACTTATTGCATCTCAAGCATTGTGCTAATCACAGAGAGGACAAAGCTGCATAACACCATATTCTGCCTTCAAGGAACTCATCGTCCAGAAATAGAAACAAGTATACAGACATTTATAGTAGAGACAAGAGTCCTTAGGGGGAAAACAAGAGAACATGTCTAGGAGAACCTGGGAAGGCTCTGGAAGAAAATAACTGTTGAGCTAAGATGAGAATTATTAAGAATGAGACGGCAAAGAGAAGAGGAGGAGAGTTCCAGCGAGAGGTAAGAAACCCAGAGGTGAGAGATATTTTGACACAGTGGGGAGCATGTGGTAGTTGACATGGCAGGATCATGGAGTTGATGGTCCAGATGGAGAGATTTGCAGTTTATGGGGTATTCAGGGCCAGATGATGAAACCATTGGCAGGGCCTCTCTACGCTTATGATTTAGAGAGGACTGGCGCCCTCTCTCACAGCCATGGATCTTGTACAAATATGTATTATGACACAGATAATATTATCAGTTTTACATGGCAGTGAAAAGGCCCATGGCCCATCTCCCTGCCCTGTGGGGACATAGGCAGTCGCTCTATCCCGTTCATCCTCCTTATAAGGAGACTCCTGACATAAGTAAGGGAGAGTTTGGAGGTTGCTGCAGTGTCCACCACACTGTGTGGGGTAAGATGTGACCTGTAGAACCAAACTGTATATCAAAACTGTTAGATTCCTAAGACATCCATGGCAATGAAAAGAAAATTGTTTTATCCAAGGTCCCAGAATAGGTTTTATAATAGAAAGAAATAGTATCTCTAACATTTTGAAAGGATGACCATGCTCTTGAAGACCAAGCTGCTTGGATTTCAAAGGCCAATACATGTGCAAGTTCATTAGTAAAAGCACAAAATTTATGTAAGAGAAGACATTTCATGCAAGATATATGTGCATGCCGCATGTTTCAGGACATTGGCGACACTTCAGTAACTGCTTAGAAAAGATGCCAATTCCTCAAAGAATCAAATATTCCTCTATAAATACAGAGTGCACCCAGTTAGAACTATTTATTAGAAAAAAATCTGAAGTCATCTTCTAATTCTGGAGAAGATAAACACACTGGTAATTAGGCATTATATATTATGGCCTTATTAGACTTTAGGCATCCTTTTCTTTATTCCTGAACCTGAACCTCTATTTTATCCTATTTGAGGATCAGTAAGGATCAATAAACCACTATTATGTAAGGGAAGGGGAGACCCAAGCCCAAATATTCATTCTAGTCTTATAGCCAAACACACACCAAACACTACTTGGAAGAATATAAAGCAATAATTTCCATTTGAATTTGATTTGCATATTATAAGCCATATGATTTTGGAAAATTGGGAGTAGCTACTCTTCTCTACTCCAATTTCCCACACTATGTTGGATGTTGAGGCCTCAATTCTAGACCCTCAAGGGACCACAAGACTACCCATGGGCTCACCCAGGGAAAATCCTCTGAATCTATTTTTCCAACTGATTCTCAACCAAGGCTCCTTAAACCTTAAATACTGTTTTGGCTTTCTATCACCGGAAATATCTCTTCTCACTTCTGCTGTAGTATCCAGTGCCTTGCTAGATGGAAGTAGGGAATCAATTTTGTTCCCAACATGCTAATAAGAGGACAGAGAATTGTTAGGTCAATGAGGGCACTGGCCAAACACTTCAAATGTAAACTGAGTGAGAATTGTGAATTCTTGCTTGACCTGATTAATGGATTACACAGGACAGAGTAAAGTGGAAAGAGCAGCTTTTGGGGTCCAAAGACTCGCAATCAACATTTGGCTCCACCATTCACTTAGACTTCAAGTGGGTAAGGTGCCATTTATAGCTCCAGCTGTCTTATTTGGGCAGTGGTGGTGTTAATCACAGCTACCTCCCAGGATTATACTTGAGATCAAATGGGAAAATTGAAAGTACTATGTAAATGGTGGTGATCTTTCCTATTGACACGCTGGGAATTGGTATTTAAAGTCTGATACAGTTATTTTAAAAAGTAACAGGGCTTCTGGGGTCATGCTGCCTTCTTTGCATAAGTTAAATTACCTTTAACCATGAAAAAATGACTGGAGAAAGGGAGAGGACCAAAACCATTTGATTGTAAAAACTAAATACTGTGATCTAATCAGCGACAGAGGATGGTGAGAGCCATCATTCAAGGGAGGGAGTAATGACTCTTGAAAATAATAACAGAACTTGCAATAGGTTATTTTCCTGTTGTTATGCATTCATCCTTCTGCAGGGGTAAATGCGTAGTTGTGTGCAAGGAGATGACAATATTATTATTGCAGTTGAAGTTGTAGTAGTAGTAATATCAGCAGCAGCAATAATAATATTAATAGCATTAATAGTAACAGCAGCAATAGTATTTGAGTTTCTTCTATAGGCCAGGTACTGTAGTAAGCACTTAATATTCATGAGTTCATTTAATCTTCAAAAAATTTATAATGTGAGCACTATTATTATTCTCATTTTGTAAATTATAAAACCAAGGCTCAGATAAATGAAATAAATTGTGTAACATTATGCAGCTGGTTAATGTTTGATGGAATCTGAACCTAGAACACTATGATGCCAAACATTATGCTATTATCCAATGTATTATTATTGCTGTTTAAATATTTACCTTAGAGAAACTAGGGCAGCTTTCTTGACATAATAATAATATTAATATTAATAAATAAAACCAATTTACTTGACTAGAAATAAATCAACATTCTGGATATTCAAAAATTTACAGAATATTGTAGAATCTTAGCACTTGGTGGGATTTTCGAGGTCATTTAATCCATCCATCTTTCTTTTCTACTTGATCCTGGGACATGCTGGAGATTGTGGTTTTTAAAAAAAAAAGATTTTTATTTTTAATTTGAATGAACCAATATTGCTTTCTCCAGGTAATGAGGACAGAAAATGAGCCACATTAACACTGTTCCTACTTCTGTCTCCAGCTGTATCGAATGACTTACCTCCGTGAGTTTTTTTTGACTTGCACTTTGTAGGCCATTAACACTCTCCCTTTTTCCCATAAATTCATGTGAGTTGAGGTTGCCTTACAATAGAACTATCACAAGTACAGCATAAAATCCACCTTCCAACTCTTAAACTATGCATCCCCCAAGGCCATTCAGCAAATTGATATTATAGCTGGGACTAGAACTTTTTCTTCCTTAACTTCCCAACCTAAAAATGATAACATATACTTCCTGAATTTGCCTTCTTTCATAGTATTGTTTTGCTTTTAATTGTGGACCATTTACCATTTACTCATGTTCAAATCAAATATCATGACAAACTTTCTCTGATGATAAAAAGCCTCAGTAATTAAAACATATGCCCCCCTCCCATGCACATACTCACACAGCCAATTCCTCTATGGATGCCTCAGGCATGTACATGGGTTTTCACAACCACACTCTGATCTCCAGGAATGGACCCAGACCTTGACTGTGTCTCATGAGCTACTTTAGCAAATTTTCCATCACTGCAAATGCCTGAGGTCTTGGCATCTTCTGGCTCTTTTTGTTGGACATGACAACAAAAACACATTCACTGGCTTATTCAGTAGCTTTCTGACATGGTGATAGATACTCATTTATTTGTCCTGCAGAGACTTCCTGCAGTTCTTGGCCTAAGTCTATCAACCCTGATGAAACATATTATATATTCTTAACATGGATTTTAATATGAGGTTTTTATACAGGAGAATATTAAGCCACCTGAAAACACTTATGTTTCTAAACCCTACTTTACTGGGTTTGGGATTTTGCTGAGCCTGTTTCTCTTTATCTATCTTCAGCAGATCTGTTATATTTTCATGATTAATTATAATAGCTTTATTTCATGATTCAGTACATTCATAATAACATTTCTCATTCATGATCATCCATCACGCAAGTGTGGAGGGCCTGCTGTCTTTTTCTAGGTTGTACTTTATCAATTTAGCATAGAAAATAACCTGACAATTTTTTACCTTCAGATAGATGTATCTAGACAAGAAGTTGGACTCACAAAGTTTGTCTTCCTCGGTTTTACGGTGACATAAATGAAGATCATAAACACACTAAATATTAGAATTCTCTGTTGAGTAAAACTTTTCTTGCTGATTGATAAATATATTAATATAAAAACTTAAAAATAACAGCTTATTTAACTATAGAAACTCATAAAATAAACTTAAGCTGTGGAAGTCACAAATATTAAATTATTTGTTGAATTTGGCTTATTTTCTGGTATATTTCCCTACAGTGTTTTTTTTCTTTTTTTCTATATTTTCTGTAAGCATATTAATGAAATGGTGTAGTTGGAAAGACTACAGAAAAATGTAAGATAAATATAAGGTAATTAATTTGTGTTCTATACAAACTACCAAAATGAATGGTCTGAACAGCAATCATGGTGAGTGTCGGGCTACCTTGCCCTATGAAAGTTTTTTAATCTTTCGGGAATTGGGCTTTAGTAAGTCTCTAAGACCCTTGAAATTGAATATGTACATACATTTTCTTCTGATGTGTCTACAAGATTAGTCAGATTCTCAGTGGAGTTCATGACCTGAAATTATAAGTATTATTAATATAATAATTTATTATCTGTAAAATAAGTTTGATTTTATTTTCTCTAATGCTTATTTCAACTTTGGATTTCTTATCTTTCTTCCTGTGTAATAATATGTTGTTTGCTATTTCTTTAAAAAATTATCCATAGAAGGAAAATTATCCACACAACTGCAGCTAGATAATTCCAGAATGAGGAAAATAAATTGCCCAAACTCTCCTTCTCTCTTTGGGGGGTACTGGATTGTAAGGTGTTACAAGGGATCTTTTTAAGGGAATCTTAAACTGTAAGGAAAAAGGAGTAAGGGTGCAGAATACACACACAAAATCAAGGCGGTCACCAGAGTCGATGTGGAACTCTGAATTAACTAAGCCAGGTGGGAGGGAGCGACTTTTGCTTATCAATAAGGGGAAAGTCTGAGAGGAATTATGGTGGACCAGGAAGTAAAATCAGGAATTATAGCATCATAGAGTAATGGAACAAAGCACAGCACAGTTCCACAGAAGAAACAGTGTGGACTGATGTACCAGTTCTCCCATGTATGGATTGTGCAAAGTTGCATGGAAAGCCTGCTGCATTTAATGCATACATCAACAGAGTCAAGGTCTCCTGGGTCTAAGATTTTCTCTATTATTTTATTTCTTACATACACAGGACACTCTTTCTAAAACAGCAAATTCAGATTGTTTAAAAAAATTAAAGCTGCTGAATGCATTGGATAAAGTAGAAATAATTTTTTGAAAAGAATAAAAGGAGGTTAGTTGGGGGCTTTCACAATCACATCATTGCAATTGGGCAACTGCCATACCAAATGGAGAGAGAATGGATCACAAGTCACCAGTCAAGAGCAGAAAAAGCTAATCGCTGAGCATCAGTCCAAATGCTGATTCCTCTTTAGCTATAGTAAGACGTGGTGCATGTCTTTGAGTGACGTGGTCTTTCCTCCACTGTGATGCGTCTCCATCAAGGAAGAAACTATACCTATAAAGCAAGGCCCATTCTCAGCATGAGCACATGAAATATCTAGATTTAAGGCCTCTGAATGCTTTTTTCAGATTTCTGCTACCACAGAATGAATAATTACACTAAAATCATTATGGAGAAGCAGATTGGCATAAAACACTGTCAGCAGAAGGATAAATTTCAAGTCTTGGCTCTGTTACTCAGGAACTACACAGTTAAGTCACAGTTTCTTCATATGAAATGTAAGGATAGTAACTCATTGGGGTTAGTTCAAAGTTTAACAAGATGATAGGTATGGCAGAACTTCATGAAAGACTCTACAAATGTTTAATCTCATACTTACTCAAAAGCAACAATTTGTCCCTGAGATTTGCATCCTGCAGAGACCATTTAGAGGTTAAGTTTTCACTAAGTAAATAGATGTGTACTCAAATGGGAAGCAGCAGTGGTCTTTCCCTTGGACATTCATCCCAAAGTACAGCTCAAGGCAGCTAATTCTCTAGCTCTCACTATGAGACCCATCAGAAAACTGCCAGGGCCTGACCCTCGCCTAGTGTGAAGATTCTTTCACTAGTGTTCCTTTATAGCTTCTCTGGGTCAACAGGACTGACAGCAGGTGGGTAGAAACCAGAATTCCTGAAATGTGCCAGCAGCTCCCAAAGCCTGGCTGTGGAACAAACATCTATCCTCATGATCTACTATCTTGTGTGAAGAAGACAATTTAGCTTATTTAGGGAAAAAAATCACTGACATCAAAATAAATGAGGCTCCCTTTCTTCCCATGTCTGAGCCACAGAATGTGGTAGAAGGTGCTCTGGCCCTGAAAGTAGGATGTCTGCTTTACAGGCTTGTCCTACCTCTAGTTCCTGTTGTGAACTTTATGAAGTCACTAGGCTTCTCTGCCTGTTTCCAAAAGTATAAAATATTATTAAAATGTATATTTTCCTGATATTGGTAATAGTATTTTGGGAAACCATCTCTTTCTCTTTCTCCATTTATGAGACCTTAGTTGACACTGTCCTCTCAAAATCCTTGTTAAATGAGAAACACAGGGGGTAATGTTGCAGAAAGAGAGAATGCTTTCCTTGGGGTAATGTGATAGCCATAAAAGAACATGAACTTTAGAAACAAGAACAAAAAATTTTGGCTTTAAATGCAGCTTCATTACTTACATGTTAGGTTATCTTAAAAGATTTTGTTTAGCTCTATTTCTCTGCTCCTGAGAAACTAAGGGTCTCCGTTTTACCATCTGTATGATGGACTTCTCTGTCTCTCTTTATAACACTACGATCTCCTATAAAAGAGGGTTCAGTTGGGCATTAATTGTGTAAAAGCACAGATTTCTTGATTCAGTTTCTTAGCACATTCTCTGGATTTTTGAGATGAACAAGTCATAGAAAATCTATGGTATGCATGAATTTTAAAGAAAACTTACAACATGTGTATATTTATTTGAGGAAAAGAGATATTTCATTGTGAGATCTAATTTCTCTTTGAATTTAAAGAAAAACTAGCTGAGTTAAGTTTAGAAGTGAGCAAGTAACCAATAGAAAAGCTAAAAGAGAAGCAAGCAGTGGAGATCTGCTTTGTTTGGTTTTGTTTTGAGCAACGTAAACTTTGGCAAACATGTAAACCACCTTGGGTTTCAAACTCCTCCCTTAGAAAATGATGCAGGTTAATATAAGGCTTTTTGCAGCTTTGACATATAAATTTATAATCCTAAAATATCATTTTTAAATCTTTGGTGTAGATTTATACCCTTTAAAGAAAGTACAGATTGTAAGCTAAATCCCAGTGGGCAGCATGAATTATTGACCGTAGATCCAGCTGAGTGAAGCCACCTCCTCAGTGCTCTGATGAATGGATCACTGCAGGAGAAACTTACATCGCAGCAACCATCCAACATTCTTCCCATGGCCTTCTTCTCCTGGGTGGGTGGATGTGTGTGTGGGGTGGTGTTGTTTGTGGTCTTCTCTCAGTTGGAGTTTATCATTTGGAAACTCACTATAATCCTAGTGACCAGAAAGAGTGAACAAAAACAACAACAACAAAAACCCAAAACCAAAAACAAAAAACTTCTCTATCACCCAGAATACCAGACTAAATTTAACCTGCAGCATAAGCAGTTCTCTAGGGCACTGACTCAAAAACTGTTTTTAATGCACAAACAATTTATTTTTCTATTTTTTGGCAATTCTTGCTCAGGTGGAAAAAGAGTCACTTTTCTCCCAGAGAAAAGAGCTGAGGGTGTGGGGGGTGGAGGGAGAGGAAACCTTGGCTCTGCTCAGGGCATGTTGAAATCTGGGTGCATCATTGGGATGGGTCATGGTAACTTTGCCACCAGCTTTCTTCCTCGGGACACCATGTAGAGAGAGCCCATCTAGCAGGAGAGAATGGGCTCAGCAAGGAGGTGCCATGCAACTTATAGCCAAGGAACAAACATAGATCTGTAGCTGGATAAATGGATGAAAAGATAATATGACACAGAGGGAGTCCTGAGGTCATCAATCAAGCACCGGTATCATACTGGGCCTGAATTATGAAGAGAATAAACTACTTAGAATTGAATTTCTGTCATTTGAAACAAACTCATAAAAATGAGTACTATTAATAAAACAACCACACATTATAATGAGTCATTTCTTAGAATAGTACTCAAAATGCATATATATTTAGCCCTTGTACTGACCGAGATAGCCTTACATGTTTCTTCAGCTTGAGGAAAGTGTAGATAGGTTTCTTCCTTACTATAGGCCCCTGACCTCCCTTTTCTTAGAGTATTTACTTGAGAAAACTTGAAATTAAAAATTCTTTCTCTGCCCCTTTGAAATCTTGTATAACCCAGGAATGTCTTTCTCAAGGACCTGGGAGCCATCTCTTTGAAATATTATGATGAAGAAAGATAGGATCTCTATTTCCCAGTCTCGGTGAGAGGGGAGGAGGCTAACTTTGAAAAGCACCAATTAGCAAACACAGATGGCCTAATCACATTGGCCAACTTCCACCTTAAAGCTCTGCAGTACTTTCCACTAGCTCATTCAGTTGCTTAAAAACTCTCACCTTTTTTTGTAAACTGACACATATAAATTATACATATTTTGTTACAGGGTAGCTGAGTTCAATCTCTCTTCCCTCTTGCAGTAGTCTTGCATGCTTAGCTGGCCAGGCATAACTTTTTTTAAAAAATACTACATGATTTTCAGGGCCAGGGGAGTCAGCAGAGAATTAAGAGTTAGAAGACTTTTTTTCTACCTACTACTTAGAATCTTCCTTAAACACTGCAGTTAACTTCGGTGTACCATCATTTTCTCATCCGTAAAACGGAAGCCTCAAAGATTCTTGGGAAGATTATACAGGATGAGGGATGTAGAGAGCATTGTAAGTTTTAAGTAATTACATCTAAATAAAGACATAAAGGAAAGATTTGTAGATTCCAAAAGCTCTATAAATTAAAGCTTAAAAAACAAATAAATGATAGGGACATTTTACAGAATATACAATGAACTACTATAAATCAATACAACTTAAATAGAAGTGGGTTTGGAGGATACGAGCACTCAATTTATAGAAATAGAAATAAACAATGCACAAATGGCCTAGCAAAGCATTTATGACTAAGACCCCAAAGGCAAATACAGCAATAACAAAAATAAATAAATGGGACTCGATTAAATTAAAAACTTCTGCACAGCAAAGGAAATAAACAACACAGTAAATAGACAACCTATAGAATGGGAGAAAATATTCACAAACTATAGATCTCATAAAGAGCTAATATCCAGAATCTATAAAAAACTCAAACAAGTCAGCTTAAAAAAACAAACAATCCCATTAAAAAGTGGGCAACAAACATGAACAAAAGTTGTTCAAAAGAAGATAGACAAACGGTCAACAAACATGACAAAATGCTCAACATCATTAATCATCAGGGAAATGCAAATTAAAAGCACAATGAGATATGACCTTACCCTTGTCAGAATGGCCATTATTAAAAAGTCAAAAAACAATAGATGCTGGCGTGGAGGCAGAGAAAGATAACGCTTATACACTGTGGGTGGGAACGCAAATTAGTACAACCTCTATGGGAAACAGTATGGAGATTTCTCAAAGAAATAGATGTAGACTTACCATTCAATCCAGCAATCCCACTACTGTGTATCTACCCAAAGGAAAAGAAGTCATTATATCCAAAAGACACCTGCACTCAAATGCAGAATTCACAATTGCAAACATGTGGAATCAACCTAAGTGCCCATAAATTCATGAGTGGATAAGAAAATGTGGTATATGTACACCATGTATTACTACTCAGCCATAAAAAGGAAGGAAATAATGCCATTTGCAGCAACTTGGATGGAACTGGAGACCATTATCGTAAGTAAAGTATCTCAGGAATGAAAAAACAAACATCACAAGTACTCACTAATATTTTGGAGCTAAACAATGGGTACACACAGGCACAAAGAGATGTAAAGGACACTGGAGATCAAGAAGGGAGAAAGGTGGGAGGGGGTGAGGGGTAAAAACTTACAAATCGGGTACAATGAACACTATTCTGGTGATGGGCACACTAAAAGCCCTGACTTAAGCATTACAAAGTATCCATGTAACAAAAACATGTGTATCCCGTTAGTATTTTGGAAAAAAAATAAGAAAAGTCTTAACCTCTTAAGCTATGAGGATAATTGCTCATGAAACTGACAATAAATCATTGTCTATCGTGGCATGGAAACCTATGTATATTTAACTTCATGTTGACTTTAGAACTTAGCACAAATAACTTCCACTCCTACCAACTCACCCTCCAATGTCACTTTAAAGATCTTGAGACAATGCCTAAACACATGGGTAATACTCATTATTGTTTTAATGAGAGAAGTTGCCAACACTGAAAACAATAAAGGACAATGGAAACATGGGTCTCATAGAACAAAATTTAGATTTAAAATGTGATGTTTTTTCATTTCTAAATGCCACATCTATGTTATGTAGTTTTACACATAGTTTTATTAATTGTCTCAATAATACACAATCTCTTGATATCTATGGAAGTTGTAGAACCTTAATATAAAGCAGAGTGGTGTGAACCTTATAGGCAAACATGAACGTTTTATTTAAAATTTCCTAGCCATCACTCTCTCACCTTAAATATTTAGTAATTATCTTAAAAGTAGAATAATTTGAGTTAGATATCAGCATGAAATCTTCCCTTCTGTTTTTTGTTTGTTTGTTTTTGTTTTGGCTCAGTGGTTCTTACATTTCAGGGTACATAAGATTTATCATCAAGAGTTGTTCACCCCCAAATAACACGACATATTTTATGACTTTCTAAGGTAATTTTGCCTATATATAATTTGTATGTTATGCACTGACTTTAATTTCACTTAAATGCAACTCCATTGTATTGTTTGACATTTAACAGGTTAGCAAATCTTAAAAAATAATATTAAGAATTGGCCAAGTGAGGACATGGACTTTCTCATATGCTATTGCTGGGAGTGAGGCATATTTTTAGGGCATTTTGCCAACTACCCATCAACATGTTAAATGTGTAGACCTTTTGAACTCTTATTTCTGCTGCTATCAATTTATCATTCTGAAATATTTATAAAATATGTATAAAGATGCATGTCCAAAAATGTTCAAGACAACAGTGGTGCATCAGCAAAATCTAGTGTTGATTAACATTCCTCTTAAATGCCTTGAATATCTATTCACTTCATTTTAAATAAAATAACAATTCTTTATTTTGACCTACAAGGCCCTAAATGATCTGCCTTTTCTTTTCTATCCAGCCTCATATTGTTTTTCTAACTCATGTGCTCACCACATTCCATCCATGACCTTTTTATAGTACCTTGGGCACGTATCAATCGGGATGGTTAAAAAATTGCTTCTAGTTTTATACTATGGAGCAGGTAATAAGTTTGATGCAGATCTATATATTCAATATAGAAGAATCTTAAAGGCAATATTTATAATGGCATTCCATTTGTGGGTGTGTGTGTGCATGTATGTGTGTGTGTGAATGTGTGTGTGAGTGTGTATACTTCTTCATTGGTTATGTGGTTTTATTTTCATCATGGTCCTTCTACAGACAAGATATATTTAATAAAAAGACAGGTGCAACTTATCTACCTCCAAAGACTTCCTCCAGTTCTTCTCATTCAAAAAGGCCAGCCTATTTCTCTCTGTTCTGCTCCTGAAAAATGTCCTACTACCCTCTGAATTCTGTCCTAAAGACTTTTAAATATTATTATTGATAATAATAACAAGCATTTACAAAGTGCTTTTTTGGAAGGCACAGTTGCTGAGTACTTAACGTAAATTAGCTCATTTGCTCTTCACTGTATTGAGAAGGTAAAGTCATTATTTTATGGTGAGGATCACAGAGGATAAATAAATTTTGAAAAAGCCATACAGCTTGTGGTGGCAAAATCAGACTTCAAGTCCTAGTAGGGTGACCATGTGCCCATTTTCACTCTCAAAAATTCCCTGCTTTGTGTGATATAATAGATAGTCATCCTAAAAATGGAGAGAATATTGGCACATATCTCAAGGGGTTGATATGAAAAATAAATAATGCAGCATTTTGTAGAGTTTACCAACACTCTGAATTCAGATTGCAGAAGTCTAAAAATTGGCTATGGTGCTTCACAGCTGTGTGACTGTCTACAAGTTACTCAACTTGATAGACAGGAGGCACTGGACGTTGGGCTGTCTTTTCTAGGGGTGTGGGAAGATCAAGAAGGGATATAGCTGCCTGGGGTGGTCTGTGTCTAAACATCCCTCATGCACCTGTAGGTTGGGTACATCAAGAGTCAAATTTGAGGGAATTTGGAATCATGAATAACATGTAAATTGAGGCTTGAGAAAAGATCATTTATTTAACATTTCTAATTAAGTGTTTAAAAAAAACAGAGAGAGAAATACAAATTCCTTTTTTAAATAAAATTGTTTTAGCTCTATTAGTTCATGACCAGTAGAACTAATATTTGATTTTTTTCTCCTAATACTGAGGGTGGATGTGCTTTTATTCATCCACACTTTCTGGCAGAGTCTTCTTTGTGATGCTGTGTGAAGCGTGGATGGAGATAAACACTGTCTGAGCAAGACAGCCAAGCTAGGTGGGCCACGCAGGGATCACATTTCATAATACTAGCTTTATAAGCATCTTTATTTTCCCAGAAGAGGAACTAATGGTACCCATGAATCAATAAACGTCACAAGGAAGAGAACTTCGAGAGAAAAAGTCTCTAGCTTTGTTAGGGAGTTTTCTGAAAGTGTCATAAACCAAACTCACTCGACTATTTATTCTCACAGCTAGTCCTAGTTATGGGCATTTTCCAAGATATTTGGATAAAGGGGCTTCTGGTGTTTGAGGGTGAATTGGTGAATACTTAATTATTAGTTTTATCTGTAGACAGGACAAGCCAAGACTTCCCTTGGACTAGTGGGCTGGTTAGGGTATTTACAGTTAACAGTGGGTTAGAGACCATACTCACCCTATCCTTACTCAGCTTCCTTACTTCCCAAAACACACTAACCAACAGTTCAGTGATTTGGCCTTCCAAGATGCTCAGGACCCACTTGTACAGTTCTGCCTTCTCCCACTGCCAGGTGGGAAACTGAAGGAGCCCAACTTTCACTTGTTCTTGTGTGGGCTGTTTTATGACGGCCTGCAGGAATTGACTGGCCTTCTCTTCTTTATAAGTGAGTTAGTGGCAGGGGGCAAATAATAAAACAGGTATTTGGTTAATCATAGGTAAGTCACAAAGATAAAGGCCATCTCAGTTTTATAGGATGAATAATTTCTTAGTTGATGCCAGGGGGATGGAAAGAACATATACTTTACATCCCCCAGGTAGAATCTGGCTCACATTCTCTCTTTAACGCACTAGCTGTGTGACCTTAGACAATTTATTTAATCTCCTTTTACCTCAGTTTCCTTCTCTTATAACTGGGAATTATAACAGCAATCTAGAAGTGTTGTTAGGAGGATTTTCTATTTCTATTATTAGATTAGGACTGAGTTGCTGCTAACGCTAGTAAGAGCACGTGATTGGAAACCAAGAGCTAAGGTATTTGGTTTTGTTGTTGGTCAGAATCACTCTCACTTGGTCTTTGACACAAGCTTTGGTTTTCTGAAAGATCCCCGTATGTTTTTCCTGATGATCTACTTAATCACTGTGACTATTTTATTTTCTAGCATAACGTCATGGGCTTTTACCCATTCATGTTAACAAAATTTTTATATCTTCAGCAAAATTAAAGTGAAGTTTACTTAACAAAAAAATTTTTTGAAAACACATCCCAGAAAACAGTCATAGTGTGTAAAGCAAGGCTTCTTATATGATAGTTTAAAATACTTTCCAAGGAATCCCTGATTAATCCAACTCTATCATTTATACTTTATAATTTGTGGTCTTCAAAACACACAATGTTTCTGTTGATTCCCAAACCTGCATTCAACTTTACCATGTTCTGTTCTATTAATGAGATTACTTTTCATGATGTGGTGGTAACAAGTGGATAATGATGATAATGAGATGTCTTTGAAGTTCCTTATGCCCAACATTCTCCTGGTATTTTCAACAACAGCAATAATAATAAAGAAAACTTTCCTGTAAAGGAGCTCTTTTTCCTATACTTTCTTCTAGGAGTTTTACAGTTTCAGGTCTTACATTTCAGTCTTTAACCTATTTCAAGTTAATTTTTGTATGTGGTGTAAGACAGACAAGAGTCCAATTTCATTGCTTTGCATGCAGATATTCAGCTTTCCCAAAAACATTTATTAAAGATACTTTCCTTTCCCCATTGTGTATTCTTGGCACCCTTGTCAAAGATTAGTTGACAACATGTGTGTGGGTTTAAAGGTGTGGGTTTAAAAGTGGGCTCTCTGTTTTGTTCCATTGGTTCATGTATCTGTATGGCAGTATCACACTGTTTTAATGACAATAGCTTCGTAATATGGCTTGAAATCAGGAAGCGTGATGCCTCCAGCTTTGCTCTCTTTCTCAATATTGCTTTGGCTATTCGCAGTCTTTTGTGGTTCCATACAAATCTTAGTATTTTTTTTTCTCTTTCTGTAAAAAATGCCATTGGAATTTTGATAGGGATTTCCTTGACTCTGTAGATCACTTTGGGTAATATGGACATTTTAACATTAATTCTTCAAATCCATGTACATGAGATATCTTTTCATTTGTTTGAGTCTTCTTTAATTTCCTTCATTAATGTCTTATTGTTTTTAGTGTACAGATTTTTCAAATTTAAATTAAATTTATTCCTAAGTATTTGACCATTTTTGATGCTATTGTAAATGGGATAGTTTTTAAAATTTCTTTTTTAGATGGTTCATTGTTGGTGTAAAGAAACACAATTTTTGTGTATATGTCGATTTTGTATTCTGCTACTTTACTGAATTTGTTTGTTATTTCTAGTAAGTTTTTAGTAGAGTCTTTAGGATCATGTTGTCTGCAAATAGAGACAATTTGACTTCTTCCTTTCTAATTTTAATGCTTTTTATGCTCTGGCTATGACTTCCAGCACATGTTGAATATAAGTGGCAAAAGTGAACGGCCTTGTTTTGTACCTGATCTTAGAGGAAACACTTTCAGCTTTTCACCATTGAGTATGCTGTCAGCTGTGGACTTGCCATATATGGTCTTTATTTTGTGATATTGGTCTTGGTGATAATTTTTTTGGGGGGATATGATAGAAAAAGTACAGGAAACAAAATAACAAAAAACAAGTGGGATTTCATCAAACTAAAAAACTTCCACACAGCAAAGGAAACAATCAACAAAATAAAAATGAAACTTATGGAATGGGAAAGACTGTTTGATAAATCTTATGTAAAACTCCTTATCAAACCATATATCTGATAAAAAGTTATTAATAACATCCAAAATATATAAGGAATTCACACAACAGAAGAGCAAAAAACAAATAACCTGATTTAAAAATGGGAAAAGGACCTGAATAGACATTTTTCCAAAGAAGACGTACAACTGGCCAATGAGTTTATAAAAGGTGTTAAAAATCACTAATCACCAAAAAAATGCAAATCAAAGCAACAATGAGATATCACATCATGTCTGTTAGGATAGCTATTATCAAAAAGACAAAATATAACAAGTGTTGGCGAGGCTGTGGAGAGAAAGGAACCCTAGTACACTGATGGTGGGAATGTAAATTTGTAGTGCCATTATGGAAAACAGTATGGAGGTTCCTCAAAAAAATTAAAAATAGAACTATCATATAATCCAGCTATTCCACTTCTGGGTACATATACAAAGGAAATAAAATCACTATTACAAAGAGCTATCTGTACTTTTATACTCATTGAAGCATTAGTCATGAGAGCTAAGATATAGAAACAACTTAAGTGTTGGATGAATAGATAAAGAAAATGTGAGATATATTTACTTATATAAAGACAATGTGAGGGGTGTGTGTCTGTGTATATATATATATGTATATATACACGATGGAATATTATTCAGCCATAATTGATGGACGAATGGATAAAGAAAATGTGATACACACACACACATACATAATGGAATATTATTCAGCCATAAAAAGAAGGAAATCTTGCCATTTGCAACAATATGGATGTGGAGGACATAACCCTAAGTGAAGTAAGCCAGACATACAAAGACAGATACTATGTGATCAAACTTATATGTGGATTCTAAAAAAGTCAAACGTACAGAAAACAAAGAGTTGAAAAGTAATTACAAGGGCTAGGGGTAGGGGAATTGGGGAAATGCTGATCAAAAAATACAAAATTTCAAATACAAGATGAACAAATTCTGGGTATATAAGGTACAACATAGGTGGTGATGAATGCGTTAATTTGATTGTGGAAATTGTTACACAATGTATATGTATATCAAGTCATTACATTGTTCACCTTTAATATATACAATGTTTATTTGTCAATTAAATATTTAAAAAAGAAAAAATATTTCCTTTCTTTCAATATAAATTAGGGACCATATGTTACATTTCCTCATATAAAACAAAATAATCAATCTTCCAATTTTCTCCAAGACATCTCACCATTCCATGTAGTATTTTTTAGGTACATTTTCTTAACTTTAAATAAGTTTACAAGGAGTATTCGATCAAATCAAGTTTAATTGCCTACCAACATAATCCAATAACCTCATTTCACTCGTATTGTTACAGAAGTTAATTAGACCTGCACAGTCACCTGATAAATGTATTGGTTTATGCAAACAGTAAATCCAATTTCCTCTATAAACATATCTCTGCAAGAGGAGTGCAGACAGAGAAAAGATAGAGGATTTTGGATATAACCTCAAAATATCAATTAAGTCCAATTATCTGCTTTATTAGATAAAGTAGGAGGAAAATATCATTAATTCATTTAAGCAAATATAAATAATTGTGTATATATTATACAAATGCTATATATTATTTGTATTATAATTATACATAATGTATAATATAATTACATATATAAATTTATATGTACACATGTATATACCCCAAAACACACACATATATATTTAATTATATGTATTTAATTTGACCCACATATATCATTACTTTTCAATTTTAATATGTCAACAAAAAAAGGAGTGATAAGATTTATAGCATACCTGAGTTCAGCCAAAATCAGCAGGGAGGGAAGTTCCTTCCTCCCAGCCCATAATGCCTCGTACACATTGTCCCTAATAACTTGAGGAATTAGTTTAGGAGTGAAGAGAATTTTGTGCTTGTTGGACTTTTTTTAATCCTGCAGTTTTCCTATGGGTACATCCACATATGTCTCTAAAGAAAAATGTAATGTATTCGGACCTCAATGTCTTAAAATTGGTGCAATTCAGATCAGTGGTTACTTGGTGTATCAGAAAGAACTTGAGTCTATTGCTTTCTGATCCTATCCCATGACTCACTGGTCTTAGATCGCGGAAAATTCATAAAATGTCTTTAAGCTTCACAGTTTTGTTTGTGGAAGGCTAGAAATTCTACTTTACTTACCTGATAGATCATGGGAGTTTTAAATGAGAAAGTACTTTTTAACTGCAAAGTACTACACAAAAAGAAGAAACCATTTTGAGGTTAAATTAAATACCAATAATGTAACAAGTACAAAAGAAGATATTATTTTACTTCAGAGAAAAAGCTATTTTCTATCACTTTGGGAACATTGTTCGCACGCTAACAATAAATATAATAATGAAAAATCTTCATGAAGAGTTCACTAAACAAGGTGTTGTCTGTGAAACATTTCCCTGTAACATTTTGTTAATCAAATTCTAGTTATTATACCTATGAAATACGGCTCAAAAATTTATTTTTCTACCAATTCAAATCAATTGCCACCTTAATTATCTCAAATTAGTGGGCTAGTAATCACTTGCACTGCCTGACTTGACAAGCTTCACATCTAGAAATCTGTGTTGAATCACGAATTCCTCTGCCTTTTAGAAACAACAAAAAAATACCCCTTCTGTAAATTTTCTGAACTTCCTCTTCCTTTAAGAAGTTACTTTAAGTAGACAATTGAAGAGACAGAATAATGGTCTTTTCACTTCATTCATTTATAACAACTTATGGGGGCCAAAGCCACATCACTGATAATACAAACATGCGTGTCTAAGCTTCCACCTTGAGATCATTCCTTAGCATATATTTTAGTCAGTCTAAGGAAAGAGTAAGTGTCATGCTTAATTTTAGGTGTCAACTTGACTGGATTAAAGAGTACCCAGATACCTGGTAAAACATTATTTCTTAGTATGTCTGTGAGGGTATTTCCAGAAAAGATTAGCATTTAAATCATCAGACTAAGTAAAGAAGATCTGACCTCATCAATATGGGTGGGCATCATCCAATCCATTGAGGGCCCTGATAGAACAAAAAAAGCAGAGGAAGGGAGAATCCACCCTCTCTTCTGGAGCTGAGACATTTATCTTCTTCTGCCCTTAAACATCAGAACTCCAGGTTCTTGGGCCTTCAGACTCCAGGACATATACGACTTCCCAAGTTCTAAGATCTTTGGACTCAGACTCAGTTACCAACTTCTCTGGTTCTCCAACTTGTAGATGGCACATCATGGGACTTCTTAGCCTCCATAATTGAGTGAACCAATTCCGATGATAAATTCCCTCTTATCTATCTATCTATCTGTTATTGGTTCTGTTTCTCTGTAGAACTCTGTAGAACTCTAATACAGTAAGTGTCCCTGGTACTCATCTGGTAAGCTTACTGTGGGACTGTTCAATCTTCTTTGTATAAGCAATGCTAAGTCTTATCTTCCCAAGATCTGTTCCCAAATATATTTACAGAGAGTACACCCTGCACTGTGGCTCAACATGCAGGAAATAGAAGGTAGGTGATTGTTAATTAATAGTCCTGTACATCATAATTATTATGATGGATTCAAGGAATTTAAAATCTAATTAGTGAACAATTAACTCAATGTATGATCAAGGGAGGTAATGTGTAAATCAAGCTATCAGTACCTCAGAAATGGACAAAAGAGAAAATTCAGTGAAGAATATGACACTGGGGAAATCTTATTAGAGGAGGAGATATAAATTGAGCCTCGGAGGTAAGTAGAACTTAAACAGGATAAAATGTAAAAGAAATGTACAGGTTGGAATTTAGGAATGAGAATTTTGAGGATTTAAGCTGAGTATACACATTTTGCTTCTCCTTTTTAATGCTATGCATTATAGAGAGTTAAACCGAAATCTGTGATTAATGCATGATCTTACCGTTTTTATGTAGTTGAAATGACACTTAATTGTTCAGATAGACCTTCAGATCACCTTCGGAGACATGTATTTCTCTTTGTCCGATTAAACACTGATGGCCTCTGCTCCATCTGTATGGTTTCTAGAGACATAACATTTTCATAGGACTCCATCCTTCTGACCATGTCTGATTGAGTACCTGTCTCAAGCTGGGGCAATGATTCTCTTTCCTAGGACTTTTGGACTTGGCACCAGGAATAACATGATCAGTCTTCCCCAGGGACTAAATCTATGAGACATAAAACTAGGGGACTTTTGGCAGTTGTGTTTTCAGCCATGTGCAGAAAGCTGCTCTGAGATAGGAGGAAAGAATGAGGGTAACACAAGAACGAGGAGAGAATCTTGATGGTTCTCTTGTTTCTGAAGTCCAGCTATAAAACTATTCTCAGGTCTGTCGTTCTTTGAAGCAATTCCCTCTATGAGTAAATAAGTTCAAGTGTTTGTTTATTCGTTACCTCCATTTGTAAGCAACAGTTGTCCTATATTATACTTTGTAAGTTATTAACTATTGACAAACTTAATGAAAGGTCCAGGGCTTAGTCTAGTCTATACAGTGCCATATAGCAACTTTGTTTGAATTAGAGAAAGACACCCCCTTGGGCAAGATGCAACCCCATGGGGGTTGTGTTGGTGAGTGGACAACAGGCTGGATTCCATCCCCTGCCAGCCTCAAATCCAGATGCAAAACCATATGCAGCAACCCTCGGCCTGGGCTGTAAGCACTGCTGTGGTTTGAAGTTTCCTTCTATTTCTCAAACACCATATCCTTTGCTGTGATTTTGTAGCTATATAAAGCATCTTTGGATGGTCACAAAGAAAATCTATTGATGATGACCTTTATAATAATCCACAAATAGGAGAACTTTGGTGGAGGGCAATGGATAAGGCTGAAATGAGTATGCTAAGGAATCCTGTTATTTGAATCTTCTGAGTAGAAAAAAATATAAGTTGATTCTTGGCTCATTACAACTTTTTTACATTTACGCTGGTCTGGGTCACCAAATATCATTCCCAGGAAAATGCTAATTGGTATGTAAAAATTATGTTACAGAAGTAAATGAAGTCATGGTAATGCTCACAGTAGGAAAAGCTATACATGGACAGGTCTGATTTTTCCTTATGGCCTGCATTAGCATGACTCTACTGATAGAGGGCGCCCTTCCATCGCCCAGGTCTGGGTTTCTGCAATTGTCAGTGAAAGTTGTCTAGAAATTCTCCAAAACAAAAAGCTGATTTCCTCTGAGTTTTAAGAAAGCAGCTTTTGACATAAATACATAAACATTTTTTGTAAAATTTTCTTTAAAGAAGAATACAATTTAGGTTGTTCATTCAGAGAAGGAAGAAGGCTCTTAACCATTCAGATTTGCCCAGCACCAAGGACTTTCAGGGCTAAAATGAGAAAAGTTCCAGGCAAATCAGGAGTTGGTCACCCTACCTATGGAAGGGATTCCTGACAAACATGCCGAAGGTAGAGCTAAGATAGGGACAGCGAGCTTACTTTGGATATGAACGTTTTCCAGGCCACGGATTTTTGTAGCTTCATTGCTCAAATTTAAAGTTACTGAAAACAGCCTAAATGGGAAGTAGCCAGCTTATATCTTAGGTTATTTAGTCAGTCAGTGAAGCAATGCTTATGAGTTAAACAGGCAGGAATGTAGTTAAAGACATACCCTGCCCTCAGGTTGTGTAATCTCTGCCCATCTCCACAGCCTTTTTCTGATCTTTGTTGCCTCTTTCCAAATAAAGACAAGACATAGGAGGCATTATAACATCATAATATTCAGAGCAGAGCTTGAGTTCTGGAGTTAAATGTCTGCGTTCAAATCTTGATTGCATAGTTTTCTTGCAGTATGACCTTGGTCAAGTTACTTCATTTCTCTATACTTTGGTTTTCCCATTTCTGAAATAAGGTTAATAATTATTATCATTTTACAGGCTTTTGATGAGGCCAAAGGAACTGGGATATGTAAAAACCAGGTAAATATTAAATACCTATTAGTTTTTATTTTGATTCACTCCCAGTATAAATACTCCAGTGCCTTCCAATTGCCTATCAAATTTCTTGAGAAGTTATTTAAGACTTATCAAAACCTGGTACCAAGACTTCCCTTTTACTCTCAGTTCCTGACTTCCTCCCAACCCTATACT
The DNA here is from genome assembly GCA_023783475.1 of Daubentonia madagascariensis. Taxonomy (NCBI): domain Eukaryota; kingdom Metazoa; phylum Chordata; class Mammalia; order Primates; family Daubentoniidae; genus Daubentonia; species Daubentonia madagascariensis. The sequence continues at coordinate 15,877,525 of JAKFHU010002573.1, read as the reverse complement.
CTGTTCCTATCCCTGATTCTAGACATACGGAACTCCTCCCCATGCCTTCAATATGTCATAGTTTTTTGTTTTGTTTTGTCTTGTTTTGAACTCTCCTGGCACACACATATTCTGCTCTCTTGGCCAATATCTTCTTTCCCTCCTTTCTACTTCATGCACCAAGATGTGGCCTCATAGAGCCCAGAGGTTAGAGAGTACAGAACTAAAAGAGCCCGGATTTTTACTTATGATCCTGGGAAATTTTCATTTATTTTCTATGCCATTGTTTCCTTATTTGTAAAATGCCTTTAAAAATCACAAGATAGTTATAGGGTTAAATGAGACAATATAAACACAAGTGCTTAGCATGGTCACTGGTACATGTTAGTAGCCTGAATAAGCAAAACTTATTATTACCTGACAAACTTTATCTTCCTTGTGAAACCTTCCCTATTACCTCAGGACAGAGCTGGTCACCCTTTTCTCTAAGCTTCTCTACCACTTTGTATATACCATTATAATAATATTTATTAAGTTGTATGTTAATTATATGGTTATAACTCTGTTTTTTTAATGGACTAGAAGTGATATGCAAGGGACTGTGTCCTATTAATTCTTGTTACCTTGATACATAACACAGTTATTAAAGATATAATATGCTTAATGTATATATAATGAAAGAATAAATTGACAACGAAAGAAAGTATATGCACTTTAAATCAGTAAAAGATAATTAGTGTGGCAGTTTTTATTGTGTCAACTTACCTAGGTTTATACTACAGGTTCCAGAATTCTCTCCCCTGTATAGTTGTTGTATATAGGGCCAAAAGAAACATTTTTTACTGGATCTAGAAGGCAAAGAGGATGAGGAGCCACCTTTTTTTGTTTATACTCATAATGTTGGGAGCAGTATACAGGTGCTTTTGCATCATGTTTGGTGTCTGTCATCTGTTGGTTGTGGGGCTGCAAACCACCCACTTTTCCAGCTGCTGTTGGATCTCCACCTTCAACTTTTCAGTTTCTGGAACAAATACATATTTAGTTTCATGATGAAAGGCACTACCTTCTCCTCCAGTACACCAGTGCTGTAGAAGGTGGACGCTTAGGGGCAATGTGAGACTGACACGGGTTCCAGTTCACCATGGGTACCAGATAAACCGTGCAATTTCCTGTTTGTCCTTTTTTGCCCCATTCTAGTTTTGCCTGCCTTCCCCTGTAGATTTCAGTTTCTAATACCTGGCACAGAAACAAACACCTTACAAATACTGTTTAACCAGTTCCCACCATTACTTAAGGTCTATATACAATCATAAACATATGTGTGTGTATTTGTGTGTGTATGTGTATGTGTGAATAATCCCTGTCTCCAAGTGGTTGTACTTTTATGTTCTAATCCTGATTTGATATCACTAGCAAAATGGCAATGTAGTCTAAGGGCTTAGACTTCTTTCAGTGATGTAGGATTTCATAGAAGGGAGAAAATTTTGTTTCACAGTATTAGAGAAGGCTTCCTGAAGGAGGGAGAGCTAGCATTGGGCCTTGAAATACGGGAAAGAGTTAAGTAGGTAGAGAGGAGCCAAGGACATATTATGTGACGAAGGTCCAAGAACATATTATTTAAGTAATTCTTAATAATACTAACCATTATAGGCTAAATTATGCCCCCTCCTAAAAAAATGTTAAGTTTAATCTCTAACTCCTAGTACCTTAGAATGTGTCCTTATTTGGAAATAGGGTCATTGCAGATGTAATGAGTTAAGAAAATGTTGTGCTGGAGCAAAGTAAGCCCCTAATCCAATATGAGTTGTATCCTTATAAGAAGATGACCATATGAAGACAGAGACAGACACAGGAAGAACACCATGTAACAATGAAGGCAGAGATCTGATTCATGAGGCCTCAAGCCAAGGGATGCCAAAGATTGCTGGTAACCTACCAGAGGCTAAGAAGAAGAAAGTAAGGATTACCTTACAATTTTCACAGGGGCATGCCCCAGTCAACAACTTGATTTTGAACTGCTAGCCTCCAAAACTGAGTTATAAAAATGTTATTGTCATATACCACCCAGGTTGTGGCACTTTGTTAAAGCAGCCCTAGGAAACTAATAGACTAATAGAGAGGCTACTCTTAATTATTTAAGGAGGGAGGCAGTTTAGGTCATGGATAAATCTGGATCATGGTAAGGAGAAACTTGGTCAAACTGTTGTACATAATAGATTAAGAATGTATCAAATTGAGATTGTAGCAAATCTTCAGTGTTCATCCTTTTGTATCTGAGAAGCCTCTGTCTGCTTTTTGCACAGTCTACTGGGTAGTCTAAATGGTCAAGCACAACACCACCAGACTGTATTGTTTAATGCAGGGCAACAATAGCAACAAAGAGACCTCAAATTGGAAAGGGAAAGTGGCACAACCGTTAATAGAAGTTTTTTTAGTGTTAGTTTTGTTGATTGGTTTTGCTTCAGTAATAGTCTTAAGCATGTGTTTCTGGTCAGCTGATGGATTTCCTCCCTGTGATGATTCAAGAATCCAGAAACTTTCATCACGTTTTCGCCCTATCCCTTGGAGCCTAATTTTTGTATACGTCTTGTCGGTGGATGGGGAATGAGCACGGAGAGAATCACAGGAGTATTTCTATCAATCAGACCTAAAAGTTGGGCACATGTTTTCTGCTCATGTCCATTGGCTAGAAGTCAGTCTCATGGTCACACCTCTGCAAGGGAGTCTAGAAATGAAGTCTGGCTTTGTACTCAGGAAACAGGAAAAAAGAAAAGAGTTTTTCTGAATAGCTAGCCGTCTCTGCCACTCAAGACATCACTGTTTCGTCAATGATTCCCTCTCTCTCATTCTGACAGTCATTGTCTTCGTCCCCTCCAAAGGACCACACAACGTTGTCATCATTATCCAAGGTCCGGAACTCTATATTTTCCACATCACAATGTAATCATTAACTATGCTGTTTTTAAGGACATATATTTCCCCAAAAGTAACACTGGCTGCATGAACTAATGCAGTTATCTGCTGATCTTACACTGAATGTCATCATGTTTCAAAGAAGTTTTCATCTAATATAGAAATAGTTTAATTCACTTATAACATTTTTATATTTTTTCTGAAAATGCAATACCTATTATTATTAGTAGCTGTGTTTTAACCACTCTTAATCAATCCCTGAATAATCATGATTTGGCTGTAATCCCATTATTTATTAATTGCATACTATGCACTTTACTGGCACTTTATATATAAATCTTAAACCTAAAAGGATGTGTGATGACACTATTTTAATGATCCAGTGGCCCAGAGAAGTTAAACAATTTGCTCTAGGGATTTGAATTTGTGTTTTTATAGCCTTATAGCTTACACTATTTATTGTAGACCATAATTCATTCTTTTCACCTCTTAGTCAAGCATTTAAAATAAATGTCATAGTGTAATTGTGAGCCTTCGTGTGTTACCATGGACATGCAACTGCATATTTTTGCCTAACAGACCGGCCACTGAATTGAGGGTCCAGATTTATAAATGTCAGTCTCTTAGAAAGGCAGTGAAATATTATGATTATGACTTCTGAAAATGAAACTTTCATTTTCTGTATGATTATTAGGACTCTTTAGTTAATGACAGATTTGTGATGTATAATTGGCAAATGATATCAGTGCCAAGACAGAAAAGAGAAAGCTGATGATTCACCTGGATAAATAAAGAGTTAAGGTTTTATTGGTTGGGGGTCCAGAGCAGATTATTGTTCTTTGAAGTAGTAACAGTTCTTTAAAGAAGTCAGAAAATATTTCCATAGCTTATTATTGGGGCAAGGTAGCATCTGAAGGGCATCAAATTATTTTTGAGTTATTTATGAATCCAAGCAAGGATGTACATTAAGTTGTAGTGATAGCTTAATTAAATTGATAAAAATTGCTTATTATTCAATGTTAAACTTGAATGCCATTACTAAAATACACTGTCTATGCTGTGTGATAAAATAATATCTTGTATCAGTCTTGAAATTATCCTTTGAATAAGACAATTATATTGCAATTTTTTGATATGTGTATTTATAAAAGAATTATTAGTAAAATGTGAACCTCTAAAGCATACCATAACTTTGTAAGACTATCTGGAACGTTGATTAATTAATTTTCATATATTGGCTTTCACAGAAAATAGAGGTAGGCCAAATTTCCTTCAACTACTGAGAAGTGTTGGTTCTACTTGAAGATACTTGGAGATACTGAAAGGTTTTTTTTTTCAATGACTTTTTGTCAAATGCAGATATTATGTGGGTGCCCTGGAAAGAGTGCAGCTTCAGTTCCGTCCCTGGGCTGTGATTTGCCCACACACTGGGTATGCGTACTGGGTCTTCAGAGCATCTGGGCTCTGACAGCAGATGTCTCTGTGTTACACTCTATGGACCACACAACACTGTGAGGAGAAAATCCAGGAGCCTGAAGTTGAAGAGAAAAAAACTCTAGTGTATCACTGGAAGTTGTTATTTATTGATTCAACAACCAGTCTGCTTTGGAAAATACTCTTATATGCTCCCCTAGGATAAACTCTTTTTAAAGAAGCTACAGTAAACATTCATATCTTTTTATTCTCTCTACTGCCATTTTCTGGAATTTGATCTCAGAGGAGTCTCAGAGACCACTATAAATATTTGAATTTCCAAATGACTAAATGTCTGCTGAGGCAATCATTTATGGTACCACAGGAAGATGTCACAGTGGTACAATAGTGGTGCACTGAATTATCTCTACCTCCTAAAATTGTGATGAATACATCTAATTATCCTTTGGGGCTTTGGGGAAGAAGGATGTACTACCATGCACTCAACATCAATATCAATAGCTCCCTACTAAAATATTAAACTTCTAAGATCTCCACAAAGATCTCTTGTAAGCCTAGCTTGAGGACAGGAGTTGTCTGTTTTTCTGGAAGAATCTGGGATTTTAACTTTTGTTCTTTTTTTTGCTTTTCATCTGAAAGCATCTTGGAACTCTTCAGTGGGGCAATCTCAGGACCTGCTAAAAGCGTAAATTAACTTCTCCTTTTGCCCTATTGAAAGTGGGACCCTTTAATGACTGTTAATACCATTAATATACAGAAGAGATTTTCTCAATTTAATCAGCAATCAAAAAATCAGAAGATTTTAACAGCAAGCCAGCAACACAGTTGGGAAGGAGAAGCAAGATTCTAATGGCTAAGATCTGCACTATAGTAACCAAAGTTGTTGCTACCTTTCAATGTTTTTGTTTCTTTTCAGCAACTAGTTTTCATAATAGGGGAAGGTAACATATTTATTTCAATCTTATGTTTCAGTTGTTTTGTTTGTTCAGTATGCTTCAGTTACTCTATATGCTTTACATTACTCTCATAGTGGTCATGCCAGCTAGATAATATTATTCTCATTTTGGAAAATGTATAACTGAAGCTCAGAAAGATCAAATCACTTCTCCAAGGCCGTCCTTATTAGCATGGCAGAGTCAGAATTCAAAGCAAAACTGAAACTTCAAAGCCCATTTATTTATTTATTTACTTAGAGACAGAGTCTCACTCTGTCCCCCAGGCTGGAATGCACTGGCACCGTCATAGCTCACCGCAACCTCGAACTCCTGGGTTCAAGCGATCTTCCTGCCTCAGCCTCCCGAATAGCTGGGATTACAGGCTCATGCCATGTCCAGCCCAAAGCCCCTGTGTTATTTTGGTCCAGTTATAGTTGGTGATTGTCTCCTTCACGTGAAAATGTACATTTATATTAGGATAAAGAAAATGGCCGAGAGGGAGGGAAAACACAGGGCTGAGAAAGAAATAAAGTGGCACATATCCACATGGAGATTGTGGGCAGGCTAGAGAGCTGCTGGAAGTTAGGGTCAAGGGACATACAAGGTCTGCTTTTCTTATTTGCCTAAAGCTGTTCCATCAGTGCCCCAGGGAAGAGCCTGTGGCCTGATGCAATGCCGCTGTTGGTTGCAGACACCCTCCTGTGCACGCTTGGCATGGCCTCTCTTCCTCTCGCTGGCTTAAGGTATCACAACAAAATAAGAGTGGGTATTGTCAAATAGAAAAATGCACCAGACATAGGAAGACTTTATTTTTGTTTTTTAAGCTTCATTTTTTTTTTTTTACTTAACAAATAGTAATTGTATATATTTATGGGATACACTGCTATGTTTAGGTGCATGTACATACATGCTGTGGAATGATCACGACTATTGCAGTGGAGGAGAAAGACTGAACACAACTCCACCGAAACAAAAGGGAGGAGGGTTTTTCAGCACTGGAGTGAACTAGGAGAAAAGGACTAGAGGACTTTAGGGGGGAGGTTGGTCAATGTGATTAGACCATCTGTGTTTGCTAATTGGTGTTTGCCAAAGGGAGGCTCCTCCCCTCCTGCAGAGAGTAGGAAATAGGGCCTTATCTTCCTTGGTGATTGTATTTCGAAAGAATGGCTACCAAGTCCTTGAGAAAGATATTCCTAAGTTATAAAACTGGGTGAAGTTTGGGAGTTTTAAAATCTCAAAGGGGCAAACAAAGAATTGACAATTGCAAGTTTTATAAAGTAAGTGCTCTAAAAAAGGGGGGTCAGGGGCCTACGCTCAGGAAGAAAGCTGTCTAAAATTTAGTCAAGCTGATGAGAATGTTAAAAATTTGTCTGGGTCAATGACACGCAGCCCAACACTTTTGTCTCGAAGATTAGAAGGACAAATGATATCAAAGAGAAATTCTATTTTAAGCAGTTATGTGATGAAACAACTTATCGAGTCAAAAGTGGCTATCTCTGGGGAATCAGAGTGTGCAGTGGACAGAGGTAGAGGAGGAAGTGGCTGAGTTTGTTATCGTTGTTCATAAATTAGAACAATTTACCATTTTAGAACAAGTGCTTGAAACAATTTGATTAAATAGTAGTAATAATAATAAAAAGAGTAACAACTGTCAGGCAGTTAAGAATGAATACAGAACTCTGAATAAGGGAAGAGACAGATAGCTGCTCCTGCCTTAAGACACATGAGCCCCTGTGTCATGACCAAACTCTCCGCATACGCTGACCACTCAGAGATGTGTCCACGGGAAGAGCGCAGCTCGTGGCACATAGTGAGTTCTGAAGATGTGACTATAGAACTCCTCTTGGTCCTCTTTAGCCATACGTATCTGCCAGCCACCCATGTGTTTTTGGTCAAACTTTAACCATTTCAGTCGCATGTGGATGTTTGGGAGTAAGAAATGATTTCACATTAGCTAGAGTGAATTCTGATTAGGAAATGTCTGTAGGCATAGCGTATGCTCCACTTATGAATAATGATTAAAAGTTATATTAACTGCATTTGAATTCAGGCTCTTTGATTTTCTGGTGATGTCATCTCAGGCAAGCTCCTTAGTCTCTCCAAGCCTCAACTTCTTTCTCCCCCAGTTGTTGAGAGATTGAGTGAAATAGCAATTCCATAGCACTTAGAACCATGCATCCGGCTTTGTGAGTGCCCAGTAAACATCTGTTGGTGTTGTAATCTGCCTCTCATAGCCCACTGGCAAAGGCCTTCGTGCTGATTGGAGTCCAAGAACTGCTCCCACCCTTCTATCTCTTTAAACTGTGTCTTTCAATGAATCCCTGTATCTGCCAAGCCCCAAGACTTAGCATGGGCTATCTAAAAAATGGGTTCCTTTCATTTAGCTTGACATTTACTGTTAGTGGATTTTTCTGATGTCTCCTCAATTTTCACAGAGTTGGATTTTAGGAAAATCATTTGTGGGCTGGGTTGGGATTTATGTTCATATTGCAGGTAAATCTCTTTCTCTCTGAACTGGCCTGTTGTGGTAAAAATGAAGTGGTGGCTGGAAAAATAAAACTCTTAAAGAAGTCCCCAAGGTCTCTCATAATGCCAGTTGATACTACTTTTTTCTCAATATGTCTAATTTATGTCCCTTTTCTCTGCACTTTCTCACCTCTTGGTGTGTGGATAGTGGGGCCAGGGTGACAAGCTGCATAGTTGGAGGACATTGAGCTCAGCATATGCAGCAGTCAAGACACCCTCCTGTGTACTAATCCAATAACTCCTCTGGGTAAATGCAGTTACCTTGAAAATATTATATTGGAAGATAGCTATTTGAAAAATGGTCACAGTATAAGGATGTGGACAGTGAAAATGAACTTTAGATATTACGGAAAAATTAGAGGAGAGAGCAAACATCTCAGCAACTGGGGAGTCTGTATTGGTATCTGTCAAGAGGTAGTGCTATCCATTTTAGTATATTAAGCAGAAGTGTAAACACTGAAACATTCATGAAGGGGACTGAAGGCAGAGAAGCAGAGTTACAATCTACGGCTCTGCTGTGTGTGGATTCTATGCCAACAGATAAAGGGAGAAGTAGAAAGGATACACAGTTGGGCAATTTTCCATGTTCAAGTTTGTTTTATTTTCTATGTTTATAAAATTTCTATTTATATCATGACAATATCAGAAAATAAAAATATTTATCTTTTTGTGTAGTCCAGCAAGAAACTTTTGAGACCAGGCACAGGGTTAAACAGATCTTCCTGGGATTTCTGTCTCCCAGGAATATTGCTATGTGATATATATCTGCATATCAGTGAGGATTCTGTTAGTGGAAAATTCAATGAGAAAGGAGTAGAGTGACCCAGGAGCTGACGGTTGAAATTTCAGCAAAGCCCCCCAGCCTAATGATGTTTGACTCTTCTCCTGCATGCTTGAAAGCTGGAATTCAGCTAGCACCACTCCTAGATCACAGTGCCCTGATTGGAATGAAGGCAGATGAGAGACTTCCCTCACAAAAGGTGTGCCAGCAATGCCACTTTGGGAAGCCTGGCAACGGGCCAGTCTGCAGGGTCCTTGGGAATGAGGTGCTCTGTTTATAGAGATCTCTGTGACCCTCTGCACTTCTCCTCTGCTAGGAATAAACTGAAGTTATTTGTTTTTCTCCTTCACATGAAAAGAAATGCATTTGGAAAATAAGAGTTAAGGTGACAGAGGACTATGTAGGAAACTATGAATCCATTGATTAAATCAACCAAAGAAGGCTGTGGGTGGCTATGCTCCTGAAGGAGTACAAAGAAAGGTAACAAAGTGTGCTTGGGTGTGTAAATTGCCTAGAATACTAAAAATATGAACTGCATTTGTTTAATAATATTATAAATGGAGTACAAGCTCTTTTCCACTGATGTACTTTACTTTTCCATTCCCTGATTGGACAATTTAAATTACCTTCAACAATTTGATTTAAGGAGAGATTGCCCAGTTCATCATTAAAGCAGGGGTTGCAAAGTGTTGTTAAGATGATACCTTGGCTAGTGTCTATGCGAGAGAAGAACATTTAATAACTTGATAAATTAAGGATAAAGAGGACATTAGCAGGTTGAATTATGGGACTGCTCCTGCTTCTCTTGTGAGCAATAACTCATGTAAATCATATCCAAATAAAATATGGACAAATAACCTAAGTGGATTCTTGATGTAAAACAATAAAATGTATGAGATGAAAACAGAAGTATGGATATAGAAACACATTTTCTTTTCCCAGTGACACTAGTGTTGTCAGATAAAGCAGATCTTCTCCCTAAAATTGTAATTGTAAGATTGGCCTTGGCTGATGGAATTGTGATTACTGAATTTTCTCATTATTTTTCTTTGCTCCAGATTTTTTTTTTTTGAGACAGTGTCTTACTTTGTCAGCCAGGGTGCAGTGAAGTGGCACAATCATAGCTCACTGTAACATCAAACACCTGGGCTCATGCCATCCTCCCACCTCAGCCCCCTGAGTAGCTAGGAGTGCAGGTGCCACCACCACACCTGGCTTTTTTTTTTTTTTTTTTTGATGGAGACAGAGTCTCACTATATTGCCCAGGCTGATCTTGAACTCCTGCCTTCAAGCGATCCTCCTGCCTTGGCCTCCCAAGGTGCTGGGATTATGGGCATAGGCCACTGTGCCCAGGCTTTTGCTCCAGATTTGAGATGGGTCTCTGGTTGTGGCACACATTTGTGATGACTATGTCACCGGTCTGTGTGTTTGAGAATCATGCTGTTGGTTACCATCTGTGTGATTAGGTGCAGGGTCCAGCTGCAGCTCTCCTGCTTTTTCTGTGCTGTTCTCACTGACTGTGCTTCAGTCTGTGGTCAGAACTACTGCTTTGAAGACTGTGGTTATGGACAACTTTGACACTAATTGCTATTTAAACCAAAACACTTGTTCATACTCAGCACACTGCACCTTTTAATTTTACATTAGCCGGGCCAGGTTATTGCTGTGCTTTCCCAGATCTCTCCAGCTATGCCTCCCCATTAGCATGTTGGCATTAAGATACCTTTAAAGTATTACTGATATTTTTCCTATAGTCACACTATAGCCATTTGGGCACAGATGCAGTGAAACTTGTAAGCTCAGCCAATGATGCTACTGTGAATTTCACAACTGCCTGAGTTTCCCTTTTTGTACTGACTGAAAAGGAGACTGAGAACTGCAGTTACAACCCAGCCATCACAAAGGTACCGCACTGCCTGCTGTCCCTTTCCTGGTTACGATGAATGATAAATAAATTAATATTTCAATTTACTAGTTTTTCTCTTTGATCATTGTAGAATTCATTTAGCAACACCTATGAACAGCAACTGCCATTCATTTAGCAGGCTCCTATGAAGAACGATTTGTTTCCCTGGGGTGGCTTTCTGTTCTGGCATTTTTTTTGCTAGCTTCTCTCCAAATAACCTAGACCAAAAAGGATTCAAGCTTATAGGGATGCTCAGATGGTGGTATCTGCTAAGGCAGCTGGATTTCCATAATGGGCTTTAATGCTGACCATGGGAATGCATCAGATTGGGGCACAAATACTATCCAGAGGTGATGGTGCCCACTGGATGTCAGGGGTGCCTTTTAAAGCCACTCACAGCTCACTCTGGAAGTTTCCACATGACAGCTTTGTCCTGGGGCACTGTGGCCAAATTGGGGTGAGGCAGAGAATGGCCTTGAATGGGGATAAGGATTGTCCAAACCTGATCCATATGTCGTTAAAAAGTCACTACAAACTCATTTTATTCTACTGCAAAACTCTGTTGATCTGAAATGCAGGGATCTTGAGAAAAGCAGCTTCCAATTAGGAGAGATCAATAGCTCATTCAGCTGCGACAGAACACAGCACATACCAACAACTGTGGGGCAATGGTTTTACTGATCTAGTTGTTCTTAGAGAGGCTCATGTGAAGTGTAATATCCTCAGATGTTGGCTGTGGCTCGCTACTCTCCCTTCCCGCGTCTTCCTCCTTCTCCTCCCCCTGATTTTCTCTGCTGTGACATTTCCTCCTGTCACTTAACCAGACGTGCTTTCTCTTTCTGCATTTAGTCACACGCTGCTGCTACTTAGGAAGAAAAGACTGAATCCAAAAGGACATCTCCACTTGGTGTTGCTAACACCCACGGTTGAGGCTGAAGTTCCTGCTGGCTATTCACAAATTTTTCTATGACCCACATTTAATTGGTCAGCAACGCCTATTATATGCATGTATCCATCCTCCATGATGACATTAATGTGATTTGCTAAAATGCAAAGGTGACCGTGCCTATACCTTGGTTAGAATCTTTCAGTGGCTTCTTAACACTTGCAGGATAGAGCTGGAATTCTTTAGCATGGCTTATAAGACTCTTATCAATCTGACCCTAGCCTGCTTATCTGGTCCCATATTCCACCATTTCCCACATGCATCCTTAGTGTTAGCTATACTAAGTCACTTACAGATGCTCTAAAGCAGTACACTTTCACACAATTTGGTGCTATACCAGTGGAAATGCCTCTCTCTCACCTCTTTAGTTGAAAAAGTATCTCATGGATGACTTCAAAAACAAGATCAACCACCATATATTCTTGGGGATGCTTTCTCCTTCCTTCCTTATTTACCAGTTCAACCCCCAATATGCTAACTGCTTTGCCTTTGTGCTTTAAATTCGTATTCTGTGCCATGCTGCCTTGTAATTATGTGTTTTCACATACTGTGAACTTATTGAGAGTGGCACTATGCACCTTGGGGACAGTCTTAGTGCTTGTTACTCACTAAATACATGTTTATTGAGTGAATGATTAAACAAATACAAAAACAAATTTAAAAATGATGTTTGGGTATCATTCAATTGACAGAGTTTTTAAAAATCTTTTTTCTTTCCTATATCTAACTGTGCAAATACTCAGAAGAGACAGGATTTATTTTTCCCGTATGAAACACTTCAGACGGGAAACCAAGGATCCTCTTAGAGAGAAAAGAATAGAATCAGAAGGTTATAACTCTAGTTCAGAATTCCATTGTGGTGGTTATTTTTTGTTGTTTGTTGTGCTTTATTTTTTTTTGCTCATAGTTCTTCATCACTGGTCATCAGCAAACACCAGGCTTCATAAGGAGATGTGTCTAGGTAGGAACCATGTGCTTTTAAAATGCTTCCTCTTCCACCAGCACAATTTTAGAGTCTAATCATAGTTCCTCCTCCAGATACAGGAAGGAGTTGATTTTCCTGAGCACCATGAGATGGGGGTAGCTGAGCCAAAATCATGGCTGAGGACTTTTGGCCACTCAGTGAATGATGTTCTGGAACTTTTCCTAAGAGGCAGCTGCTCTGGCCCAGTCTGTGTCCCTACACTTAGCAATTGGCTTCACCTCAAAATTGGAGCATTCTTTAGGACATGACCTTGGATGTTTTCTGTCTTCATTTTCCCTAAGCCCGACCACTTTAAAGAGGAGGCCATGGCTCCAGCCTGAGAAGCCCTTGGAAAACCTTGCTGGGTGTGGCCACTGTCATGAATGACCTTCCCCCTCTCCTTCCCAAGAACATTTTTCCTTTGTTGAGTCTAGTATTTTTTCCCAGCCCTGTGATGAGGGTCAGAGAGGGAGCACTCTCTGGGTGCTCCTCAGAGAAGGCTTTTAGAACTGCCTTTGAAACTAGAACTCAGGAGTCAAAGCTGATATCCACCCTTGTCCACTCATTTCTCTCTGACTTTGACTTCATCATCTCATCGTTCTGATACTTTCTCCCTTATAGAAAGAATTAAAAAAAAAATACATCTCTGTTTACTTATAGGGTTTGTTTGAAAACTAGTTTCAATAATATGTATAATATCTCTTTGCAAAATACACACAATTACTGAATCTATCTTAAAGGTTGTAGTGAGCATTAGATGCTTATCACAATAAAATGTTTAAAACAGTGCCTAGATCATAGAGAATACTATACAATTTTAACTTTCATTATCGTTACTGGTATCATGAGTAGGAATATTATAAAACCTATATACTTATAATGTCACTATTTGTTAGAGTCACTGCAGTACTTTCCACTGAGTACAAATCCTGGATCTGGCTCTTCCTTGCTTGATGGCCTTGGTTACATCACTTATTTATTTACTTTTTTAGACTCAGTTACTCTGTTACTGAATAAAAATTAAGAAGGTAATACTACCTCTTCTTCTTTCGAGGATCATTAATTCTCCCCCATGGTATCTTAATTTACATTCAGAAAAATGGACATTATTATTATTACCAGCACCCTGCCCCTTATGCTTATAAGTGAAAGAGGTGGGAGACAGCGGGGAAAAGAAAAGAGGCGTTGAAATGTTCCCACACCGTTGAGTTAAGAACAGCCCCTCCTGACAATTTTATTTTCACACAGTGAGATTTGTATTTATCTCCCCCAAAGAGAAATATTATAAGCTTCTTATCACAGCAGATATTTGAATGTCAGTGGCCCTCCCAAGTTCCTGTGATCCAGTCTTGTTTCTTTTGATCATTGCCTTAGAGACAATAGGTCATTTGCTAAAATTGCCTCTCCCTTTGTGGAGGTGACCTGAGTCTCTCCCCCTGAGTTCTGTGGTGTTGCTGCTACTTCACAAGCCTTTGAGGGGCAGTTCTCCCTGTGGGTCCCTAACACTGAGGCTGAGCTGAAGGATGTGAAAATAAGGATGTAAAAGAAGGACAAGTGTTGGCAACCTCAGGGTAGTGTGATAATCTTGAGTGCCCAATGTGTCAGGAAAGGTTCTTTGGTTACAAGCAGTACAAATCAACTATTGCTAACTTTAAAAAAAAGTTATTGCATGAATTAAAGAAGGTCATCAGTGCAAAAGGAAGCACACGGAGATACACTTGAAATATACAGGGTGGATGAGGCGAGAGCAAACCTTGTCCTCATCCAAAACCACTTGACGACACTCACATCAACCCTTGGCATGCTTGGAAGGTGGCACCACACTTCCTACGTAATCTGCATTCTTCTGACTCTTCAAAGGAGCTCTCTAAGTTCCCCCATATCATACATGCCTGCCCCATACCTGTCTCAAATAGCTATTAATTCATCTTTGCTAAAGTGTTTTAACTGAAATGTAAGCTGAACGAAGTAACCATTTATCTCACCAAAATTTCCAAACCAGCTGGGTACCATTATTGCCATTCTACATAAGGTTAATAGTGATGTCCAGAGGCAATAAGTAATTTGTCCCAAATGGTGTAACAAGTGGTTACACTAACAAGTGGTTATCCTAGGATTCAAATACATCAATCTGATTTCAAAGCTTGTATTTTTCAATGTAATAAGTTTCAGAGAGGTTGAAAATCCCTTTTTGCAATCTATTCTAATAATGATCACAAACACAAGTTAAGTAAAGGAAATTTTGACAACTGAAGAGATAACCAGGACACATTTATTAATTCAGATAAGTAGTTTTTATTTTTTTAAATTTATTTTTAATGTAACCCAAGTAACGTGTGACCATTGTAGAAAATAGTAGAACACTGATTAGTCAAGAGTAGACAAAGCAAACAAATAAATCAGAAAAGCTATCTGAAAACCCATAACTCAAAAGTAGCCTAATCTTAACATATTATAAATTTAAATTTATTTATTGATTCACTACTTCAATAAATATGTATTGCACACCACATATGTACCAGATGGTGTTTCAGGAGCTAGGGACACGAGACTGAAAAATAACATGATCGCTGATCCCTGTACCACTCTTCCCACCCCACTTGGATGATAGGAATCACTCTGCTATCATACAGAATCATTAAATGGGAAAGGAAGCAGAGAGAACAGTTGGGCAAAGAAGCAACAACTGCATAAATAAATAAACAAGCAAACACTATGTGTTCAGCCAGTGATAAATTCTATGAAGGAAAAGAAAGTTGTCCTGGGGATAGAAAGTGAGGGTAGTTGAAGAGGGATGCCTTTTTTCACTGGGAAGTCGGGGAGGGCTCTACTGTGCAGGGGACATGTAAGCTGACACCTGAGTGCAGTGAAAGAATGCACCATGGGGAAACCTGGGGGAAGGGTGGGAGGGGAGGAGACAGGCCTTGGCAACAAAGGATCAAGAAAAGACTAAACAAACTTACCTTGTAGCTGTGATAATCTTTACTGTATTGAGAACCACTTACATGTCAAAGTATCCAGATAAGTGTTTGTCATCTTTGAAAAAAATAGAATTCTCTTAACATAATTTGAAATAAAAATTTGAAAATAAAAATTGAGAACAAACAAAAATTGAAGGGATGAAACAAAATGTAGCCATGTTTTCAAATAATATATCTCCTCAGTCCCCCTTCCTGCTTCTATTTCATGCTCCCTGAAGAAGATTCATTAATGACCAACAACATCGCCCAGGTTAGGAGGTCTTCTAGACTCTACAATTAATCAATCTTGTGAAATTATACTTTACAAGAAATTATTTAACACTAGAATTTGAAAATGGGAAATTATCTAGTCCAAATTCTGCATTTTACAAGGTGAAGAGACTGAGGATCAGACAGAGGCACTTGTGTTCTCAAGGCAGTATGTCTGAGCAGCAGTAATAGGCCCAGACAAGTTTTCCTAGATCCTTAACTCCCAGCTGCTTTCTAATTTTCCTTCATGGGAAATGAGCATTTAAATAATTTACCTAATTTAAAAATCAGAAAAAAACTTAAAGAAATCCCAGTGGCCAAAGCCAGAATAATTTGAACAACAAAATAAGTAATGATGGCAGTGAATTAAAACCAACAGAATAAAAGAAATATCATTGAATTCCTTTCATATAAATACATTAATGAATGAATAGGAGAGAAGGGACAACTTATTCTTGCAGAAAAATTCAATTAATATATGTAAAACAAATTAAGAAAATAGACAAATCACCATTAGAAAGACACAATAATATTGCTTTAGGCAAGGTCCATCAATAATGGCAAAATTTAGCTGACAAAAGTTTAAAGAGAAACAGGGTAATCTCAAAGTACAGCTCCCCCAAATAAATATTCACTAATTACAAAGGGAAATATATTACCTTTAGAGTGAAGACTACCCAGCCAAGCAATCAAGGGTAACATCTGCAGTAATGAGACGTATCAACATCATGTATTCCCTGAAATAATGCACTAAGAGAAGCATATCACCTCCATGATATTCTGCACCAAAAGAAATTATATGACCCTAATCATGAGAAAACATCAGAACAACCCAATTTGAAGGAAATTCTACAAAATATCTGGCTTTAATAATCTCAAGGTCATGAAAGATAAAGAAAGACTGAGAAATTGTCATGGTTTGGAGGAGACTGAGGAAACATGACAACTAAATGTAAAGCACATCGTGGATTAGATTGATCAGATCTTGTAATTTTAAAAATGCACATTGGTGGAAAACTGGTGAATTCCAAAATCTATAGTTTAGTTAATAGTATTACACTTCCATCAATTTCTTAGTTTTGATAATTGTACTACGGTTATATAAGATGGCAACATTAGAAAAAGCTGGACAAGAGTATACAGGGACTCTATGAACTATTCTTGCACCTCTTTTGTAATTCTAAAGTGATCTCAACATGAAAAAAAAACTAAAGATACATTATTAAGCATGTGACTTTATTTAATAAAACTGTCATGTGAAACGGTCTATTCTCTATTAAAGTTAAGGTAGTAAAAATAAAGAA
Organism: Daubentonia madagascariensis; assembly: GCA_023783475.1. Lineage (NCBI taxonomy): Eukaryota > Metazoa > Chordata > Mammalia > Primates > Daubentoniidae > Daubentonia > Daubentonia madagascariensis. Next base: position 15,860,607 of record JAKFHU010002573.1, on the reverse strand, counting down.
GACCAAATAGATTCCAAGTTGGAACTGAGGACAGCACTGGAGAAAGTGATGTGCACTAAGGCTGTGGGACCTCTCCTGGGTGCTCTTTTCCCAGCTCATCAATGTGTGGTAGAGGATAGTGGTTAACAGCATGGATTATGTCGATTAGTCCACTGTGCATTTAAATCTTAGCTCCATGATTTGCTAACTGGGCCAACTTAGGCAAGTGACAGTTTCCTCAGGTATAAGATGGAAAAATGGTTGGGTGAGAACAAAATGTACCCAGAATTGTGTCAGACATGGAGAAAACTCAATATATGGCAGCTCTTATAATATATATGTACTTCACTGGATTTCTTGGTTTTAACTACCCATTTTGGGGCCTTACAATGGCCCTCTGGAGGGGATAATTAGAAGCTAGGAAAGCCTCACCAAGAGGAGAAAGCAATCCTTTGGGTGGTAGAAGTACGCATTGAACAACGTGCTGGAAATCAGGGGAGAGTCAGAGGCTCCCAAATGGGAACAGGTACTAGTTCTGTCTGTGTTCTTTTCCATTGAAGTCTCGACTTACTCTGTTCAACAGGAGGGATATATTGCTAAATAACCTGATTATTTAAAATGAAAGTTCCATTAATAAATATATTTAATGATTATTTTTCAGGAGTCTACTATGTGCTAGGCATTGTTCTAGCTTCTGGTGATTAAGCCATAAGCAAGAGAGAAGTCAGCTTTTCTTGGGGGTTTATGTTCTAGATTGTGTATGAGTGTGTGTGTGTGTGTGTGTACTGAGGGTGCTGTTACGTAATAATATTAATGTCTCATGTTAATAAATCAATTTCAGATAGCATGACTTGAATCAAATTTAGCACAGTGGGGTGATAGCAAGGGGTTGTGTTTTAGGGCTGTTTGGTAGAGTGAGCAGGGAAAGCTCTCTAAGGAGGAAATATTTAAAGTGAGACCTGATTGACATGAAAGACTCAGCCTCGGGAAGTTCTGGGGAAATATATTTAGGAAAAAGAGAAAACAACGTGAAAAAGTCCTTAAACATAACTGAACTTAGTGATATATACTTTGACCATTGTAATAGGTTTTTGGTTTGCAAAATATAACTATAATTTAACAAGTTTCTCTCTTTTGTGATGTGTATATTTTAAATTTTATCAGATACTTAGATGTTCAAGAGTCATCCAGGGGAAGAAAAAAAGTTGGATTCTTCAGGTGAATGACTCCTGAGATACTTGAGGTCAACCCTGGGAAAGGAAAGGTTAACAAATAAGGTTATTTACTGTATATGAGTATAGTACAGACATGGGTACCTATGCTGTCAATATAAAGATGTGAATTTATATTCCATACGGAATAAATATGTGGCCTAGGCCCTGATCTCTTAATAGTGCACAATCTGAGATAGCATCAGTTTCACGGAAAAGTCATTTTGATCTTGGCAACTAGCAGTTATGACTGTGCATTTCTGGTATTTCTCCTCCTGTCAATCTATGTTGATGTTTCAGCAGGGCATTCATCCCCCTGTCTTCCGCCGCTGTCATCAATAACACAAGCTTGCAGAGTTCTAAGTTTGAACAAAAATCTGCATTGCTTTTTTAGCTTTCTCTGTCCCTGAAGTTTTTGCTCTATGAACTGAGAAATTGAAGAAATGAGGATAGAGTCAGGGAGGGAAAAGGAGAGAAGAAAGGAAGTTTAATTTCCCTTCTTAACAGCTGAAGACATTTGGGCTGCTTGAGATCATAGTAAATTTTTCATCAACTAACTTCTTCTGATCTATTTAATACCTAAGGAAGAAGCTGGATGTTGACTAGGAAATGGGCTGCATGCACAAAAAGGCAGACGCTGAGGCTGGGAAAAGGAACCTTTAGGCCATAAAGCTTAGTCCCTGAGGACAGTTAATCATGAGGCTGCCTGAGCTGTGGGTCAGCTGGGCCTACAGCCTGCTGAGTTATAATGCATGTCCTGACAGAAGAAAAGGTGGCCTTGGATAAAAGGGAGTTCTGATATCTGAAGGGAGAAATAAGGAATAGCTTGACTCTACAAGATCGTGATGCTTGTGAGTATCAACTGAAAACAAGGTGAATAATTTTAGAAACAGTATGAATGTCAAGGATTACTCCTATACTCAAATCAAATAAAAACATGAAAAGAAAATTACAGATCAATATCCTTCAATAACATATATGCAGAAGGTTTTTAATGATATCTTATTATATTATATCCAGAATCAATAAAAATAATATATCATGATCAATTAGAGTATCTCTTAGCACTGCAAACTTAGTTTAAAATCTGAAAATTAATTAATATAATTCACCACATTAACAAATGAAAAAAATAAATTACATGATAAGCAAAATTCAACATCTATTGATAATAAAAACTCTCTGCATACTAGGAATTGAGGGGACTTCCAGAATTTGATAAAGGGTATCTATAAAAAAAAGTCTGCAGCTAATATCATACTTAATGATGAAAGATAAAATGTTCTCCTACCAGGATTGAAAGCAAAACAAAGACGTTTGTTCTCACCACTCCTGTTCAATATTTTGTCAAAGACACTAATATGTGCTATAAGGCAAGGAAATAAATAAAAATCAATACATTCAAAACAAAAGAAGGTAATATTGCCTTTATTCACAGACAACATGATCATTCATTTAGGAATATCCTATGAAATCTCCAGATCAGCTACTAGATGTAGCATATTTGTTTATCAAAGTCATGGAAGATCAATAATCAAAAATCAGTTGTGTCCCTACATGCGAGAAAGGGGCAATATTTAAATATTTAAATATTAAATAAAAATATTTAAATATTTTTAAATACCATTTATAATACCTCATGAATAGGAAATTCTTAGGTATAAATCTAATAAAACTTGTGCAGGATCTGTAAGCTGAAAATCATAAAACATGAACATAATTAAATGAAGAGAAGAATCAAAGAAGAACAAACTAAAATGGAATGTATTAGGGTTTCACAGAGCTACAGAACAAATAAGAGAAAAGAAATTTTATACACATACACACATAGAAAGAGAGAGATATTTATTATAAAGAATTGGCTTACACAGTTATGGAGGCTAAAGCTCTACAGTCAGCAAGCGGGAGAGCCAGGAGAGCTGATGGTCTAGTGGTAGTCTGAAGTCAAAGGCCTGAGGATGAGGACAGCCAATGGTGTGGTTTCAATCTGAAGGACAGAAGGCTCAAGGTCCAGGAAGAACTCACGTTTTAGTTTGAGTCCAAAGTCAGTAAAAAATTAATGTCCCAGCTTGAAGGCAGTCAAGGAGGGGGAGGTCCTTTTCACTCAGCCTTTTAATTTTATTCAGGCCTTCAGCTGATTGTATAAGTCCCACCCACATTAGGGAGGTATATGCTTTATGCAGTCTACCAATTCAAATGTTAATCTCACCCAGAAACATTCTCACAGTCATGCCTTAAATAATATTTGGCCATATATCTGACCACCACATGGTCCAGTCAAATTGACATAAAATTAACCATCACATGGTGAGATATACCATGGTCATGGACAGGAAATCTCAACATTGTTATTATAAAATGTTGTCAGTTTTCTCCAACACAATCACAATCAAAATTCCAGCAGTCATTGTTGTAGCATCGACAAGCTTATTCAAAATTTATATGGACATACAAAAAGTTACTTTAGTGAAACTGATTTAGAAAAGAACAAAGTTGGAAGACTTACACTACCTGATTTAAAAACTATAGAGCTACAGTAATCAAAGCTGTGTGGTATTGGTATAATTATAGACATATAGATAATGTAACAGTATATACAGTTGACCTTGGAACGACATGAAGGTTAGGGGTGCTGACTTTGTTGCAGCCAAAAATTGCATGTAAATTTTGATTCCCCAAAAACATAACTACTAGTAGCCTGCTGTTGACTGGAAGCCTTACTGATAACATAAACAGTTGATTAACATGTATTTTGTTTGTTATATGTATTATATACTGTATTCATACAATAAGGCAAGCTAGAGAAAAAATGTGATTAAGAAAATCATAAGGAAGAGAAAATATATTTACTGTTCATTAAGTGGAAGTGGATCATCATAAAGGTCTTCATTCTTCTTGTCTTTACCTAGAGAAGGCTGAGGAGAAGGAAAAAAATAGTTGGTCTTGTTGTCTCAGGGTTAGCAAAGGCAGAAGAGGTGGGTAAGGTGGAAGGAGAGGCAGGGGAGATTTATAGAAAAAAATCATATAAGTGGACCTGTGCAGTTCAAATCCATGTTGTTCAAGAGTCAACTGTATATCCAAATATAGACCAATACATATATAGTCCACTGATTTACAAGAAATATGCCAAAGCAATGGGGGTAAAGGATAGACTTTTCAATGAATTGAGCTAGAACAAATGGATATACATATTTAAAAAGAAAAAGAACAGGAAACCTCAACTATTAGCTCACACTAAATTAAAAAAACAAGTCAAAATGGGTCATAGGTCACTGATTGAAATTTAAGAGCTAAAACTTTAAAAATCACTTCAAAAAAATTGAAAAGAAGGACAAAGAACGGGGAAAAAATTTCAGGAAACATACATTTGATAAAGGACTACTATCCACATATACATATATATATATATAAGAACTCTTTCAATTCAATAATAGAAAACAACATCAAATTATAAATGGACAAACACTTAAAAATGTTTGGAATATATTTGGAAAATAATTCATACAAAGATGCTTAACATCATTAGCCATTATGGGAACACAAATTAAAACCACAATGAGCTACCTCCACATACGTCCTAGAACGACTAAGTTTAAAAAGAATTATGATATCAGGGTTGGTGAAGATATGTAACAACTGGAATCCTCCAGATTTTGTGATGGGAATGCAAAATGGCATAGCCACTTTGGAAAACTTTTTGGCAGTTTCTTATAAAACAGTTTGTCACTTACCATGTGACATGATAATTCCAGTCCTAAAGTGTTTTCCAAAGACAAAGCATTCATTCAAAAATGATATGAGAATATGCGTAACAGATATTCATAATAGCTAACTGCTGGATATATCACAAATGTTCATAAACTGGTAAATTTAAAAAAATGTGATATATCTGCACAATGGATTTCAACTGAGCATAAAAGGAATAAAAATGGAATACAGTAATATGGAGGAATCCTAAAAGCATTTTCCTAAGTGAAAGAAGGCATACACAAAGAATGCATTATGTATGAGTATGATTTAATTTATAGAAAATTCTGGAAAATAATAAAATGACAGAAAAAAGATTGCTAGTTGCTAAGGACTGGATATAAACTAGTGAGTTGACCACCAAGGGGCATGAGGGCACTTTTTCAGGAGGTTTGAATATTCTATTTCGTGATTATGATTATGGTTACGTAAATGTATGCATGTCATGACTCATCAAATTTTACACTTAAAATTTATCAGTTTTAATGTATCAAATTATGCCATAATTGACATATTATAAAAAGATGAAATAGGGCATGTGTGAGAAAGGGAAGAGGCAGATAAAGGCTAGTGTTTAGTAAGAAATAAGTAGTTAATTGTGGGAATGATTTGAGCAATATTAGGTATTAGGTAGGAGCAATAATATTCCTCTTACCATATTTTTCCTTCACCTGCTAGTCCTTATTGTCTGAATCCAACTATTAATATGTGCTGTTTTATTGATTAAACTATAAAAGAAATTGTTTTAACCTATATTATTGATATCTTTTATCAATTATATATATCTATATACATATAGATATAATAACACCTTCTGTTCTTTTAGCTGGACCATGGGGAGAAAAGTGCTCTCATATATTACACATTGCTGATGGGATGACACATTTGTACAGTTCTCTGAGAGGGAAATTTGGCAATATCATACAAAACTACATATGCATTTACCTTTATATCTAGTGATTCCACTTCTAGTATTCTACCCAGAAAATGCATCCCCCAAAATTCTACACACATACACACTGACATACACTCACATTTATTCATTGTAAATAGTGGTAACAATTTAAATTTTAAAATATAGGAGAGAAGTTCAATGAACAATAATACATAAATCCAGTGGAGTACTATACAGCTTTATAAAAAAGGAGGAAGGTCTCCATGAATTTATAAGGAGTTTTTCCCTTGATATATTTCTGATTGCAAAAAGCTAAATGCAAAGGACTATCTACATATGTTACCTTTGTGTAAAATATAGGGGAATATACATCTGGTCATTGGTGTACAAAGAAACACAGGAAGGACAAATCAGACATGCACGAGATTGTGTGGGAAGTGGATGGAAAGGATGGGGGATGGAAACGTGGTGGGATGGCTAAGGGACAGGACTGAGACAGAAGGAATTGAGTTATAACCCTTCCCTGAGTACACCGTCTTCTTAAAAATAGCTTTGGCTTTTAGAACCATGTTCTATTTTACATGTTGAAAAAGTAAATAATAAAATCAGCAAGGGTTTGGGGCATTGGAATGTGAACAGGAACATATGCATCTAACTGTTTTTCACCTAAATAACACAAAGAAATTTGAGGGGGAGATAACTTTGGAACACAGTATTTTGACTGTATATCCTCAGGCTAGAGACAAAAAAGAATGTTCAAAAATAATGATTCTATTAGTTCGTGTTCCACCATGATGGGAGTTAGTTATTCTGAAATGACTCGATGTGTGTTTTGGAATTGAGTGCATAAGTGAATGTGTCGTGAATAGTGAGAGTCAGGTTTCTCTCTGTCAGAGAAGAAAGTTGAAATGGTAGAAAATCAGAAGCTGTAATACATGCTGTGGTGTTGGAATGAAATTGGAGGTATTAGTGTGCATATGTTTTTTTACGATCTGGATGTAGATATAGATGTGCATATAAATATAGATTTTGATTTAAATTTACAAACAAGGAAACATACAGAAATAAATTTTGGTGGCACATAAATATCTTATCTCAATGCTTCTCAATTCTGCTAAAAACATTATTACACAAACCCCACATATTTAAAATCAAATTCCTAACATCTATGTGCTTCTACTCACTTCCTTCTTGCAAATTCTTCGTTTCTTTTGTTTTGAGTTCCCCTTAATTTCTCTCAATTGCAAATTTAACAGTTTTTATAGCAGCCTTAGCATTCTAAAGTCACACAGTTAAAATTTATAAATTCATAGGAAACCAATAAATAAGGCAAAGTGAAACAGGGGGGACTTTCAGCACATACATTTTCTCCACACGACCCTAATTAATAGATTTCTTAATGGTACACGGGTACAGGTAAAGAGGAAGGGACAGAAGGGGAGAGAAAGATAATAAAGTATTTGGTGGACTATGTGATGTGAAATGATAGGGGAGCTTATGAGCTGAGCATGTGCAGGCTCTGGAGGGACACAGATTACTCCCTTGAGGAAAATGTATTGTTTTTTTATTCTGAAGGTCACATGCAAGAATATAATCATCCGAAAATGGTTTTCTCTTTTCTTTTTCTTTCGCAAGTGCTTGACAAGTCTACATATGCAAAAACCATTTAGCAAAATACCAACATAGGCTTCAGAGTTTGTAATTTTAAAAGCAATAACAAAGATCCGCTGCAACTTGTAAAATATTCAATAAGGAGTTTTGAATAAGATTGAAAAATTGAAGGAAAATCTGTGTTCCCAGCAGGAAAAATATTACTGACATTTTAATAATAATGAAACATAAGACCTAGGTAGGGCAAAACAAAAATCCATTTTGCATGTCAAAGACTTGTTCGCAACAAATTTATTTAGATTATTTTGTTAGATTTTATAACTCTAACGGAGTAACTCCAAGGTTAAGAGATGTCAAATAAATGTCTATGTGATCATGGGGGGCTAACTTTCCCAACAAGTTTCTGAAAGATCAGAAATCTTTATGCAAGAAATAACTTCTCCAACTTTGCTTCATAAATGTAGTTTCGTTTCACTTTCAAGACAAAAAGAAAATCAAAGTATCTGCCAACCTGATATGTTCATAGATATGTTCTCCTTGCTGTGCATAAATTTAAGGTTTTAGGCTGTTTCTTATTGTGCTTGGTGAGATTTTCCTACTTGCCACATTTTTCAGCTTACCTGAAGAGAAACACAGTAATTCCATTTCCTTAAAATTTAAATATATGGTAGTTTATTAGCATATTATTAAGTCTTTTTACTGTGGAAAGAGGTAAGGAAAGGTTTAGCATGAAATGAGCTCCTGAGATCATGAATTATAGTTGAAGAATCACTTTAATGGAGGTTTAGTTTGCCTGAAATAATACAATTTAAAAGGTATTTTTAAAATCCTTAAAGTATAAATTAAAGATTAATCACCTTTATGTATTTATGACTAGTTTGGATCAGTTATCAGTCAAGTGCCTTTTGATGATGAGGTAATTGACATGATAGAAAAATGTCTTCCATTGATTTTCATCTTCTAATTAATTTCAGAGTCTTTTTTATTTTATAAAAAGATCTTTGAGAGAGTGTGATTGATGTTTAAAACATTATTTCCACTTAATAAGAAAGCATGAGGTCCTTTGGGAAAACAATTCCATTGGTTGGAGTAGCCTGAACAAGAGAAAACTGTGATTTTCAAGAGCCTATCCCTCATTGACAAATAGTCCCCTCAAATTAATCTTGGATTCTGTGGAAGCAGCCGTGTTGATTTGCCAAACTGTATTGCCATTAACTCAAACTGATTCAGGTTGTGTTCAAGACTGCTGGCCTCATGGATAGGAATCTGTCTTACTTATATACACAGCTTTAGGATTTCAACATGGACTTTTACTGACTGATGACAGAATTAGTGTAAAATGGGGACGTAAGTGGCAAGTTCCTGGTTGTAGAGTTAGGTGAAATTACTATTAACATTTTCTTGGATACACTCATGGCTTTCTTGCTGCCTTCCTGTAGCTGTCATGGGCCTCCACTGGGCATTTTTCTAGTTCCCATCTCTTCCTCGCCTGGGGTCCAGCTCTGGCTTTGCTTCCCACTTGTTGTCTCAGGAAAATTACCTATCCTCTGCCACTGACATAAAAGGGGCATAAATTCCTGCCTTCAGATATGTAAGAATTAAATACAGTATGCATGCCAAGTACTTAGCATAGAGGGAAGTGCATAGAAACCTTCCAAAACATGTTAGCTTTTACCACTATTGCTATCTTTGTCAATAAGTAGGAACATTTTCTCACAATCTTGCTATCTCAAGTAAGAATTATGGGTTTGCAGATAAACTAATCTGAGCAACGTGTTACTCTTCAGGGGATGAAATGCCATAAGGAAAGTATATCCATTCTTTTTCTTTAATTTTTTTATTGGGTATTGGCAAATTATAATTGTATATAATTGTATATGTTTATGGGGTCATTTAAAAAATAAGGTCCTTTAAGAGTTGTTTTGTAGTGTTTGCTTTTAATGAGATTGTACTAGAACATTATGATTTAAGGACCTGCATGTTTTACTATAATTATGTTACAATAGCCTTAAAAATTGCAAAAGCAATGAATATGATATAAGAAAATTTTGCTAAGTTATGTTCACAGGGAAAAGAAAAAAAAGAAAAAACATAGACCGACTTCATTCCTAAACCCCTCCAAATTGTAGAGGATTTCCATTTAACAAACATTACTTACAGAGTTTTGATTGAATTATTTTATATAATTAAAAGAAAAAGTAATGTTTAAGTCTTAGAGCTAGGTTAGTTTTAGTATCAGTTTTATTCCCTAGACTCTTTTTATAAGGGAGATTTGTTATATTAAATATGAAATATATATTTTTTGAAAGTCTGAGAAAATAATTTAAAATTAAATTTAAATTTAAATTTAAAATTTCTTCTGATGTCTGAACTTTATGAATGATATTGTGGCTTAAATGTTCTTTTCCTGTCCTCCCTGACCTCCTATCCTCCCAAATCTCTAATACATACATAAATAAATGTTAGGAATGACAGAAACACAGGTTTTCAAACTTCCTATTTTCAAAAAGAAAATTGCATAAGATGATAAGCACCTAAATCTAGTAAGTAGTTAAGAGTAAATGATTACTCTCAATTATTTTCATGGAAAATGAGTCATTTAACATACAAGTGCACTTTGTGAATAAGGACTTTCCCTGGAATGACTAATGAACTATGCGCCATTGTAATGAAAAGAAATGTCCTGATTTAATATATTTAATACATTTAAAAATCTGTCTATTCATCAAATAGTTATTCTCTAGTGTTGGTGCACCAGGTGGGAGTATGTTAGACATTGAGAAAAGCAGGGGAGAGCTTCTCTTTCTCTAGAGCTCATATTTTAATTAGGGGTGAGGGAAAAGGTGGGGATTGAGAAAATACAGATAATAAACAGGTAAATAAATAGATGAATATGGTGATTTCAAGTAGTCAAAGCAATGCAGTAAATAAACCAACGTCGTGGGAAAGAGTGTCTGGAATACTATTGTAGTTCAGGTGGTCATGGAAAGCCTGTCCTCTGAAAAGGTGACATACTGCATGAGTTTTGCTTGGCAAATGATGCCTGACCTCCTCAGCATTTCCAAACTTCCCCCTACTCTGCAGATCTGAGGAATCATCATGGGGAGAGACTCAAAAGAAAATGGTCACATCAAAATACGGAGTAATCTATTATAGAGAGAGAGGAAAAGCTTGGAGGACTGAATGGATTGAGGACCTATAAGCACACTCAGTGGGAAAAGGGAAAAGTCAGAGCTTGAGTTCAAGAAAGAAAGGAAAAAATAGTGATGGAGGAAGGATGAGTCGAAACAAAAAGTTCTCTGTCCCTGTGGGAATATTTGAGAAGGTTTCCACGTGTGCTGACTTTGCTATAGAGAGGGAGGTTATACCAGTTTTGCCCTATGGCATCTCACAGCAGGAGGCCACGCTAGCCTGAAGTGTGGCCCGTCTCTACTGACCAATCTCCGCTGCTTAATCACAATCATCCTCATCATTTCATCCAATTGGTTTCACTAGACATCTGTTATAATTGATTGACCAAGTTTCACGATGCTGTAGTGGATAATACCAGTGCTGGACCACCAAACAGGCACCATTAGTGTTTTTTGATGAATAATAGGTTTTGGACTGTGTTTCTGCACTTCATCTTTACCCAACCATTGTGCTGAACACTTGTGATTGTCAAAAAGAATCCATTTTTCATCTATTAGGGAAGACGGGCATTGCACAAATAATTAGAAATGTGAAACAAATATGGGGAAGTGAGTTTACAGATATGTGTGACAAATAACACTTGATTTTTTTTTTTTTTGAGTCAGGGATGGTTCAAAAAATACAGAAGAATGAGTAGAAATGTGCTAGGAATTTACTACACAAAGACATGAGAAGAGATGAGTGTTGGTATGTGACACTGTGGAAAGAGAAACTCTTAGTAAATTAAAATAAAACAAAACAAAATGAAAAACATGGGCAGGTATCTACTGATAGGAAAGAGTAAAATATGTACAAGAAACTTAAAAAAGTACAATGTGGTTAGCAAGTAAAGACTGAGGAGGAAAAATGAGACTAGATAAATAAATAGGAGTGATTATGAAATCAAAAGGAGCTAATAAAGGGCCGAATAGTATAACACAATTATAGTGAATGTCCAACACTGTTGATACTGTTATTATCTTTATTATTATTAATTTAATCGTGGGATTAGCATTTTGTGTCTTATTCACAATAAGTAGGCATATAAAGAAAAATCAACTTCCTCTGAGTTGTTTTGATAAGGAGTAAAGTACGGTTTCATGTTATGATAGAGGAGTCCTCTCAATGGAACCTTGTGTTCTCTAGTTCTGGACCAGTCTGAACTCTATGTTTTATTTTATATATGATAGATAATATGATATAATATAATATGACAAAATATAATAGAAATTATATTTTATACAGTCTAAGACTATGTTAAAATTATGGAAAACTTACCCCAAAGTGAGGTGCTTTGGCATGCTGAACCTTGAATTAAAGGAAATTTGATGACCTTAGAAACCACTTTAGAATCAAGGTCTCTCTGACCTTCCTTTGTTTCTCCCTGAAGTGCAGGATGGGGCTGTTTCTAAAGTCCCTCTATCTGACTGAGGGAAGCTTTTCCAAAAGAAACACAATTGCCCAAAATCCCCAGTCTGAAATCTCATTAACTAGGTAAGATTTATCTAGTGAGGAAAACTAGTGAGGAAACTAAAGATCATCTCCATGCCAGCCAAATTTTTCATCTGTTCTTCTGAGAGCTGTTACCCCAAAGACTTCATCTACATCCTAAGACGACCATTGTTGACAATGCATTTACACCCACCACCTTCCCATAACTTGTTGCCACCTACCCCAGAGCCCAGTGGAACTTTTTCCTAGGCTATTGTTTGTTCTTTGAGCTCATTCATTTCCCCTAAAAATCATTTACTTTCTTTCCAAAATTGCCTATACTCCCTCCTTTTCTCTCCCTATGAAAAGGGCATTTAAGCTTCAACCATCTGGTCCTTTTTTGAATTTTATACTTTGTGTGACTCCGTGTGCTTACACATTAATAAATTTGTGTGTGTTTTCTCCTGTTAATCTATCTATTATCAATTGGTATATAGACTCAAATTCTCAAACCTTGAGCGGGTAGAAAGTAAGTTCCTTTCACCCCTACAATTTTCAGGACTCTACCAACAATTGTAATTTTCCAGCCAGTTCTGTGCAGGCAAGACAATGTTTCTTCAGTGTCTCTTTGAGAGAAGGGAGAAGGGGCTAAATTATTTTAAAATATAAAATATTGTTTCCAAATATTCTTATGTAACATCTTTGGCTTTTGAGAAACAAAGCTTGTTTTATATTAATTTCCATTTGATTGAGGCAAGATGATAAATATGAACCTATGATATATGATCAGATCTGTTTTCACATATTACTTTATTTTATAGTTTATCTTTTGGGTAACAGTGTTTTTTTTTAAAGTATATATTTATTCATTTTATTGATGTTTCAGGGAGATGATTGCCAAGTGCAGTGCCTCCACAAGAAAGAACAATACTGTGAGTTAAAGAAAAATCCAAGGAGTTCTGGATGTGTTTGTTAGTTATATAGATTTCTTGTTTCTAAATGAAGGTTTATAAAGCCATGCCAATAAAATGGCAACAGGAAAACAATGGCCATGCCTATAATTGGAGAAGAGTGAACTGGAGAGATTAGTAAGAAATCTAATTTGTGTATCAATGATTAGGGAAAGATAGTTAAAGTGTATGTTTTCATTAAAACACCTAACAAAAATCTCCCTTAGCTGCTAAGGATGGATACAGGCTCTGGCTCCTGTGTTATTTATTTATTTACTTACTTATTTTAGGGGTTAGTGAGAATCTCATTTCAATACTGACAATTTCCTTGTGGCATCTGGGCTTCCAATTTGCATACAAATGACTGGCAAAGTGGTTGAGGAAATCCATTGGTATTCAGAAATGGTAGGAACAGTACCTAGAAAGACCTGGAAAGCAAAATTACTGCCTGGTACCCAGTGGTGGTAAATATTGAGAGTCAGAAACTGCCTTTAAACAAAAGGGCAGGTAGTAAAAAGACTGGAATTCATGTGCAGGTTAGAAACCCTTGTGCAACCTTGGCTTCATTTTAGGCCGTCAGCCACCAGTTCTTGGGATCTCCAAACTCTCAGTCAAACCACTCTCTGACTGCATCTCTTATTCCATAATGATGTTAATCAACATTCATTCTCTGAATAAGTAACTATCTTCATTTCTCACCTGAGGCTGTCCTTCTCTTCTCATTCCTGCACACAAATTGGACTACTTTTTGAGTCTGCATATTGTCAGGTCAGACCTCTTGGCAGAATGTTGTCCTGGTTCTTTGGCAGCTTGCTTGGAAAATTCACAAGCAGGGCCGGTATGACGGAGTGACCACAGACAGGAAGCAATACCACACAAACAGCTTTTATTGCAGAAAGGAAGGGAGCTATACAAAGCAAGAGTACATTCCAGAGAGGGAGCGGGTCAGTCTCCACAAGTGGAGAAAGACGTTGAGGACTGCCAGGTGGTTTCCTTTTTTTGGCGAAAAAAGGGGAGGGCTTACAGGAGGTCTGGGATGTTACCAGGTGATTGCTATACATACTTGACAGGTGTTCTTATAACAAAGTTGCAGCTCCACAGGTATTTATGGCTCAAAACCTCAAGCTCCTGCTCTGTGCAGTTGTTAGCTGCATTTTCCTGCAGTCCCTTCCCCCAGCTTCTCCACCCCTAAGAACCGCCTTCATGGCGGTATCTGCCACCTGCAGATTTGTTCCCTGCCCAACACATATCAGGTACATTGATGGTGCAATATTCTGGAGCCCCACAAGAAAGCACAAGTGGCTCCCCCCTCTCCACTTAAGTCCCATATCTTCTTTAAGTCACACCTTTCCAATGTAGATGCCATCATGACCTCAGGTCATAGTGATTATTTCTTTCTCATTACAGAATTAACTAATGGTACCATTATAACACATCTTTAATTGCCTTGTATATTTATCATTTTATAAGTACTAATATGTCTACCAGAATACATGTAGGTAAGTGATAACATCCATGAAAAAAAAAGACCTTGTCTGAAATGGCAACTATAGTCCCCACAATGTTTTACCATCCAGTAGCTGCCATTAAATATGTGCCTTAATAAAAATCCTTTGAGGAAGGATTTCTTAATGTCTTCATTTTAAAGATAAGGATGCAACAGTCTACAGGTAACAGTTTACAATAATAGATTCTGAATCTAAATCATTTTTCCTACTATAGTTTCTTCTATACCTTTTAATTACCATTTTTTACTCAAGCACAGGAACTAGCTCATATAGAGTATGACTGAATAAATAAATACGAATATAAACTATGTTTGATAATAAGTGTCTCTGCTTGGTGGGGTTACCATGGTTAAAAAGAAAAGAAACATATCTCTTCTGCCTTCAAAATGCTATGGTCTGGTAGTCAAATAAATAGACTTTAACAACATGGCATAACATAACCCAAAATAGCATATTAAGTAAATTCATGAAACATAAACAAAGTGTTATTTTATAGGGTGTAGATAATAGTGGCAATTAATTCTCCCCAGAGGTATGAGGTAAAGCTTTACCAAGATGATCACATTATCAGAGTATAGTAGAAAGAGTTGATGTTTGCTGGGTGAACAAACAGGAATAGACATTACATATTAAGAGAACACTATGTTAAGAAAAACATGGATTTATACAAAGGCAATACTACACACTAAGAGAAGGGTGAAAATACAGCTGGCAGGAGCTTAGATGCTTATGGGGAATTATAAGGAAATGAGGCTGGAGAAGTAGGTTTGGGCCAAGTGGGAAGAAGATTATGTCTCAAATAAAGGAGCTGATTTTGTAAAAGTCTGTTTTGAAACATACTTTTTTTTTTAATCAGAGAAGCTACACAACCCCTTTTTAAGGTATTGTATGAAGAACTTCCAGTCATTGAATGCTTCCTAAATCCCTTGGCATTTTGATAGGAGCTTCACAGCTGTAATCTCACAAAATTATACTTCAAAACCACACCATGAAGTAGATAAGATAAATCTCATTTTACAACTAACCAATCTAAGCCCAAGAGAAGTTAAGAAACTTGTGCCTGTTCACAAATTTGGTAGGCAGTGGATTTTCTTCTGGATCACTCTCCTAAGAATTTGGGGACCAGGGAATTATAAGCAAAATGGCTAGGGTATAAAACTTTAAAGTTTAAATAGGCACTCACTCACAGGGTCTTAAAGAAAGCATTGATCCTATACTCACATAAGCCTGAGTGCCTCCTTAAATTTTACTCCAGTCCCATTTGCCCGAGTCTGCTTGCAGTGAGGAGCTCTCTCCTACCAACCATAACACAGATGTTGGGAAATTTGTGCATCTAATAAATTCCAAAGGGCTAATTCCCTAGAAATTTCTAATCCTCTGGCCATCTCCATTCAAATCTCTAATGGGTTCTCCACAAACCTAACCCATAATATTTTTTAAAAGTTCTACCAAATCATGTATCTTTCCTGCTGAGATCTTTTCCATTTTCCTCATTTGACTTAGGAATGAGCCTAAAATCCATATGGCTATCAAATTCTTGCCTATTTTCTATCAAATTCATGATTTTTTTTCAGTTTCTGTCACTTTACTTCATTTAACCACGTTCTAGTTTTTATCCAGTTCTACCAATGTAATGAATTCTTTCAGACCTCAGGCAGTTTGCAGAGGTTGTTCCTTTTCCTGGATGTCCCGCCCCTTCTTGTCACAGCCTATAGTGACTCATCATTGAAGTCCTAAGCATCCAGGTCCCTTCCTGAGAGATATCTTTTCTTCTTTTTTAAAAAATAGCTTTACTGAGATACAACTTATGTAAGTTATAATTCACCTATTTAAATTACACAATATAACGATTTTTAGTATATTCACATGGAATAATCACCACAGTCAATTTTAGAAGATTTCCCTCATCTCAAAGAGAAACGCTGCATCCTTTAGATATCAACTCCCCTACCCTCCCACCCACACTCCTATCCATGAACAACCACTAATCTACTTTCTGTCACTATAAATTTCCCTATTCTGAATTTTCATCTCAATAGAATCACATAATATATGGACTTTTATGGTCAGCTTCTTTCACTTACCATAATGTTTCCAAGGTTCATCCAGGTGGTAGCATATATCAGTACAATATTCTGACTGAATAACTGCATTGACATACCACATTTTATTTGTCCGTCTGTAACCAGCTCCCCATTGAACAAATTTCAATGATCCCTGTATAATCCTCTCTGTTAACTAACTACCTGACCTTTTGAGTTGTTTCTCAGAAATGGTGGATTTTTTGCAAGACAAAGGAGCTGAGATTCTGAAGTCCCCTGGGCAGATTTCTGGAGGACCCACTCTCTCTCACAACCTGCCCCAATGCCAGTAGCCCCTTGTTAGTTACATTATGACCCGCCCCAAGGCACATGACCCCTCCTTTAAAAGCCCATCATCTAGGAGAGATGAACTGGAGACAGCTTCTCCCATTCTCCTGGCAAGATGTTTGTCCTATTAAAAATTCCTTTCTTCCTTGTCAATCCTCATTGTCTCAATAACTGTATCTTTGTGCTGTGAGCAACTGGACCCCTTGGGGTTTTGACAATACATCTGTCTATTGATGGACACTTGGGATCTTTCTACATTTTGGCTATTATGAATAATACTGCCATAAACAGTCATGCACAAGTTTTTGTGTGTACATGTTTTCATTTTTCTTAGACACATGCCTAGAAGTGAAATTGGCCATTTGTATATCTTCCTTAGAGAAATGTCTATTCAGATCCTTTGCCCATGTTTTAATTGTGTTATTTGTCTATCGTTTAATTATGAGTTCTTTATACAATCTAGATATAAGTCCTTCATTAGAAATATGATTTGCAAATATTTTCTCCTATCTTGTGGGTTGTGTTTTCACTTTTCTTTTCCTTTCTTTTCTTTTTCTTTTTCTTTTTTGACAGAGTCTTGCTCTGTTGTCTGGGCATGAGGGCGGTGGCATCATTATAGCTCACTGCAGCCTCAAACTCCTGGCCTCAAGTGATCTCCTGCCTCAGACTCCCAAATAGCTGAAACTACAGGCACATGCCACCAAGCCAGGCTAATTTTTGTATTTTTTGTAGAGACAGGGTCTCACTCTTGCTCAGGCTGGGTGTTTTCACTTTCTTGATAGTATCCTTTGAAGCACAATGAAAAAACATATTTGATAAAGTCCATTTTTTTTTCTTTTGTTACATATGCTTTAGGTGTCATATCTAAGAGTTATTTGCAAAGTCCAAGACTGGAAGGCTGCAGATGAATTTTTAAAAATACCTATTTAGTGATATACAAGAGAAAGCTTATGTGGAAGAGCAGGTTTACAACACTGAAGAAAATGAAGTGTTTTATAAGGATGTTGGAAAACAAACCTAAATAATGCAAACTGTTTTTGTTTGAAAAAAAATTTTGGGACCAGAGCCTCATAGAAACCTAAACCTGGATTTTCTCCAGGAGCAATAGTTCAGTGTATGTTAATTCAGTGTTCTTGGTGACTTCATAGACCATAATTACCATGAATAACAAAAATTGACTATTTCTTATCCCACTGCATTCTGTCCTTCATTATTTCTGCTGCAAAGTCAGCTGTTAATCTTATTAACAGTCTCTTGAAAATGATGACTCTTTTTTGACTTGTTGTTTTCAAGGTTTTCTCCTTGTTTTTGACTTTTAGTATTTTTACTATGATGTGTCTGTTTCTGGAACTCTTTGTACTTATCCTATCTGAATTTCCTTGAGCTTTCTGTGTATGTAGGTAATTATTTATCCATAAATTTGGGTAGTTTATTGCCATTATTGCTTCTTTTTATAGTTATTTTTTAAGTTTTCCTTTCTTTCTTTTCCTTCTCAAAGTCCATTATGAGTATGCTGGTGCTTTGATGATGCTGAACATTTCTCTGAGGCTCTGTGCATTTTTTTGTTTCTTTTTCTATCTATTCTTTGGCTTGCATAATTTCTATCAATCCATCTTCAACTTTACTAATTCTTTCTTCTGCCAGTTCAAATCCACTGTAATGCCTCTGTAGTATTTTTTTTTAATTTCTGTAATTTTACTTTTCAAATACAGAATTTCCATTTTATTTTTGGATATACACACATATATCTCTCCTGTTTATTGATATTCTGTATTTGATGTAACATTGTTGTCATACCTTCCCTTCTTGCTTGAGCATGTTTTCCTTGATAACTGACATTTTGAACTCATTTTCTGTGAAATCTTACATCTGATTGCTCCCCCAGGCAGTTTGTGCTGCTTACTTCTGTGAACTAAAATAAAATCTCAAGCTCCCCCAAGCCAACTGAATGGACCCCCTCTTGGCCAAGGGAATATCCTAAAACTGAGTTGCTGGCCATGAGAAGGGAGGTCAGACATGCCTGATCGTGTCCCCCTCCCTTCTTGGAGATATCCTTTGTAACTCATTAACAGGCCTAAGGCTGTGCAAGATAAACCTGCAGGTCCTCAATTTATATAACAAATCACTGAGTCTGGGTATATGGCATGTGGCTCGTCCCTGTTTAACAGACCTTCTTGTCTTAAAACATTCCAAGCCTTCAGACAAAGCTTCATTTCTTGAACCAATTACAAATCTAAGTGTCTTTAAACCCACCTATAACCTGTAAGTCCCACTTTAAGATGTCCCACCTTTTCAGGCCAAACCAATGCATACCTTCCATGGATTGACTATAACTTTCCATGTAATTCCTGTCTCCCTGAAATGTGTAAAACCAAACTGCAACCGAACCACAGAAAGTCCACTTGCTCAAGGCTTCTTGGGCGTGGCTCTGGGCCATGGTCCTCAAATTTGGCTCAGAATAAACCTCTTTAAGTTATTTTACAGAGTTTGGCTTCTTTTCCAGTGACACTTCTTTTCCAGAGTAGGTTGTACTTTCCTGTTTCTTTGCATGCCTTATAATTTGTTGTTAGAAACCAGACTTTTAAAAATAATATATTGTAGCAACTCTGGGTACTGGGATTCTACCTCCCCACCCCTACCCCTATGACCAAAGGTTTGTTATTGTCATTTGCTTGTTTATTATTTAGTGACTTGCTGAATCATTTTAGTGAATTGTTTCCCCTCAACAGTGTTAAACTTTTGATGTTTCTTCTCAGGAAGGCACAGCTTTGGGTATGCCCACAGTCATGCCAGGATGTCAGTGGCATTTGTAGGGCTATCCTTCTCTTTTCTAAACACACCAGCTGAAGGAGCTTAGGAAATTTCATCCCAAAATATGACTCTTTGATATAAAGCATAATTTGAATAGCTCCTTAGAGATCAACAGACTCTTGGAAGGGGCTTTCCCCTCTATTTGCATAACCAGACAGACCCATCAAAAGAACAATGAACTTCCCTTCCCTTCCCTGTTATCTTACTATATTGCAGGAAAGAAAATCAAGAATGCAACCAGACCTGGCCCAAATCATTTTAAATATAATACCTGTCTCTCAAGGTTAATTTGCAAAGAGAATCATTTACAAGTTAACCTGTTTTCCCCACCCATTCAGCCTCCCTAACAACCATTTAAAAGGAGGGTATAAAAATATCTGGGTCCCATTGGGATATGGGGTAATCACTCTGTGATTATCCCCATGTGCATGGTAAATAAAACTCTTCCTCTTATTAATCTGCCTTAATTGTGAGTTGATCTTGCAGTGAACTTTCAGGGGAAAGGGGAAGTTTCCCTTTGCCCCCACACAGCTTTTAAACTCTACTAATTTCCATTTGACAACTACACTATTTCAACAATGCCCTGGAACATAAATTGCTATACAGACTAATCTAATCAAATTGTAGCTTCTTCAAAGGAATAGTTTATGAGGCCCCTGTTAGATATTTGTTCTAATTCCAGAGAAGATCCTCTCAGCTGTCTGATTCTCTGAGGTCTCTCGGGCAAACCAGCTGGCCTACCATCTAGGCTGTATCTCCATCAAATCCACAAGTCTCCTCCTAGTTGCCTTTCATTGCAAACTGCCACCCCCCTATACCCCACCCCCATTTTTGATAGGTTTGAATTTCTCCCATCTCTTTTGCAAACAAAGCCATTTCCTTTGGGAAGAGATTAAGAGCTGCCTGTTTTAATAGCCATTTCTTTTCCTCAGTCAACATCTCTGAGCCAGATCTCTGGAGCTGAGGTGGAACAACAGAAAACTTCTTTCTGAGTGACTCCCCCACTCTAGGAGCTGAGCACTTAGTGGAGGTGAGAATAGTAGGAGGTGACTTCAGTTTGCCTCTCCTTGCATGAAACTGCTGCTTCACAAGCTGGGAGGGGGAGGGAGTGAGGGTTATAGGGGCCCCAGCATTCTCACATTGTCATGCTCAAGGTAAAATCTCCCTTCCATTAGTGAGGACGGAGAGAAGAAGTGAGCTCCTACCTACCAAATGCACTTGGTAGGCCTTAGCCTTAGCAACAGGTAGTTGGGGACAGAGTGTGAAATACTGAAGTTCTGCTTTGCCCAGGAAGAAAACTCTCTGCCTTGCAGCTGAGGAGAGAAGGAGCTCTGTGATTTGGCCCCAGCAGCCTGGATTGAGGTCTCTGCCTTGCTAAGTTAAGGGTAGAGACTGGGGAGGGAGTAGTTTTCATTCAAATACCATCAACTCTTGCCTTTCTTATCAAATTTTTGCAGATTTTTCTTGAATAGATGTTTCTTTATTTCCTCTTTACTCTTAGTACCATGTCCAGAGACTTTCTTTTTACCAGTTTCATTGGGGAGTAGATCAGAAGAGCTCTTCGTGGTGTGACACTGGTAATAAATTGAGAAGCCTTTTCTGGTCCTGTGTTCTAAATTGGAGCCCTTTGGAATATTATCTCATTTAGCCCTGTTTTCTTCATATACATTATCAAGTTACAATTATAATTTTCATAATAGTTATTTAATATTGGCCTCCTCACTTAACCCTGGATTCTTGGGGCCAGAAACTATGTGTTTAGTTTGTCCACAAACTAATTTTTCCCTAGGCCACTACATATCAAAAGAGGCATTCAGAAGCCAGTGCTGTATAACATAGAGTAGGTAGCCTGTGTAGAAGAGGAAGTTTGTTCAAGCATTACTTCTACAAATGTTAATTAAATGGTCACATTGCTCTGGACTCATTGTTAAGTGCAGCAGGTATATTAATGCAAAAACACATCTGGTCTTTGACCTTTGAAAGTTCCAGTCACCTGAGAGAGACAAACAGTAAACATGACAAACAAAAATACCTACAATAAAGAATTATGCAATTGTTATAAAGCAAAAGTATATGCTCCTAGAAAAAAATCTACTAGGGCCCAATTTACTTTAGGATCACATATATTCCCTCAAAAGTAATGAAGTGATGTAAAGAATGTGAAGAAACCTGTTTGGTGAAGGGGGAAAGGTGTGTTTTTGAAAGAAAAGTTAAGAACAAGAGCTTTCTAGGAAGGAGGAATATCTTAGGCATAGGAACTGAAACGAAACTATATTTGGTACATTGAAATGACAGAAAGAAATGCAACATGGCTCATGTAGAAGAGAGAGAGAGAGAGAGAGAGAGAGAGAGAGAGAGAGAGAGAGAGAAACCAGGGAATCAAGACAAGATTGGGGTAGTATATGAGGGTTTTGCAGAAGAAAGAGGAATTGAGATTTGGTGCCATATTGAATAGTGTCCTCGATGTCATGAGGTTGGGGAAGCTTGACCGACTCTCCCTCTTAGGATGAAGGCATTATATTGTTTTCTGTTGGAGAAACTAAGATCTCAGCAGTAGCCTTTGAGCCAGGCAAATTTTATTCATGAGTTATATTCCACTCATCCTGAGAAAATTTCTGAGAAGCTTTTTCTTGCAAAAGCAGAATACAAAAGAGATTAAATCAAAATGTTTCTTGGAGAAGGTCAGGTATGTGTTTATAAATCTTCCTGAGCTCCCCATATGAAAGAATATTTCAAACCATTTTCCTTCAAGTTCTCTTGTTCAAGGCAATATTGTTCTTGGCAAAAGAAAGGCCTGTGGGAGATACAGAAGTTGGTTTTTGCAATATCCAATTTTTCAAGCCTCATGTAAAGCTGTCAGTGAGTTGATTCAAACTTACTATTACTGAGCACTAGGACTCACAAGAAAGAAAAGGGCTTTGCCTGAGCTAATTTATTATTGTCCAGCAACCCCACCTCCAACCCCAGGAAAGACCAAATAGGAATGTTAGCATACTCCCAGAGCTCCTGGAGCTCTTTGCAAACAACCCATTATTCTTTGGGAAACCTAGAGCACTTCAATTGTCTTTGCCTGTTTGGAAATGACAAGTTTTGCCTCCAAACAAATTTCTTAAATTACTTTTGCAATATTTTCTTCAATTATATTTCATGGGTTCTGCATTAGGAGTATTTTTGCTTTAGAGGGACCTGTATCCTGAACCAGCTTGGGCTTGTTCTGACTGGGACATTGATGGTACCTCTTCCTGGAGGGAACTTACATTTACTGTTTGCTCTCACTAACCATGTCAATTGGCTATTTGTACTTAGATAAGGTGTTGCTTCCCTGACCATAGGTGAAGAAAGCCCTGAGCTGTTAACATAGTCTTCAATCTCGGGAAGATGATATTAATGAATTTACTACAATTGCTCTTTCACATTTCTCCAGAAAGTTGAATGTTTTCCACAGAGTTTCAGAAGAAGTCATTTCAAGCCTGAGTGGAGTGTGACCTGTGGAGGAAAATGAAAAACATATTGTGCCATGGTGTTGATGTTGGGGGACAGTCAAGGCTTCAGGGTTTTGGCTTATCTTATCTCAGGAGATAAGGGCACAGTTACAATCATGTCAGCCCTGTTCCTACTGGCAACCTTTCTCTCCAACAATAACCTACAGCCATCCATAACATTCAGCATTCACCTCCCAAGGCTAGCTCACCTACTTCTCTGGCAATTTCTGAGTATTGACTTTTAATATAGTGTGCTTTGAAGTTTTTAATCATCTTCTTTCAGGAAAACAACAATAATAGTTATTTGTTGAGCATTTACTTTATATGGGTCTTGAGGTTTATAGAGATTAGTTAACCTTCCTAAGGTCACCCAGATGGTGTTTGGTAAAGCCAATATTTGAAAGTAGTCCATAATCACCATAGCACCTAAAATTTCAACATATCCATAGGAAGGCTAGTGATGGGCAGGAAATATTTGTGGACTTGGAGTTAGGAGGATGGATTGCAAACCTGAGTTATCCCACTTGTCCTGGTGATCCTGAGCAACCTCCTTGAAGTGTTGTTTCCTTACTGTGAAAAGAAGGGAATTATCCTTTTGTGAGAATGTAATAAATTAATCTCAATAAGGGTGTCTTGGTATATTAGGAAACTTTGCTTGGCTCTGCACTCTAGAGATATCTAAGAGGTCTAAAAACAGCCTATACTTTTAGCTTACATGATACCATTTTACATTTGTGGAAAGAATTCTTGTGATAACTAAATGCCCTTCAAGTAGTAAAATAATTCTGCTCATCACTCTAGTGGAACAGTTAATTTCTAGCACATGGAGTAGATAGTAATACCTGTATATTGGGGATAATCATATGGACTCTTAAGGAGCAATTCACAGAGTGCTTGATTTGTACCAATAATACTTTATTTTTTCTTGCCAAGAGGTTGGCATACATTATGGTTATATTATTATTCTTGCATTGTTTCATAATTGAAAAAATTATTTTTCAAATTGAATATAGAGAACACCAGCTTAATGTCTATCATTTCCAGATAGAATGACATTTTATTTAGTGTCTCTTAAGCTCTGCCTCTTCCAGGGAGCCCACCCAGAGGCATATACATTCTCTTCCTTGGACTGTGGCTCTTCTCTGTATTGTTATGTTTAAAGTCACAATGATGCCTTCCTGTGTTTCCATCTGGAACATATGAGGGTAAGTGCCATATGTCACATTCTTTTTTCTCATGTCATGAAGCACACTGCAGAACACAGGAGACTGAAATGTCCATGAGAGTAGGGGATTTGTTTGTATTTTAATATTGGATTTCCAATATCCAAGACAACATTGGCATATAGTAATCTCTCAACATATTTATTGACCAGCTGGCTTATTTAATAGGAAGTATTAGAAATTCTCAAGCCCTTGTAACTAAAGACAGGTTTCTCAGGTTTCAAGGTTAAACACGGGTTAATTGTGTGAGGATAAAACGGAAGATACAAGGCATTACTAGCAAACAACCATCTAACTACCAAACAACATCATCAACATCAACAACAAATATATCTACACTTACTTTGTGTTTATCATGTGCCATATACTATGTTAAATGATCATGTGATATTATACATAATTATAAGAAGCAATCATCATCATTTCTAATTATAAGAAAAATAAGACACAGAGAACTTAGATAACTTGCTTAAGGCATAAAGCTGGTAAATGGCATAGACAGAACTTTACCCTAAGCACTCTGTTGTCACAACCCCAGCCCTTAATCCCCAGGTACTACTTCCATTAAAGCAGTACAACTCAGCAGCATCTGTAATTAATCATCCAATTATATGAGACGCAATCGCACAACGAACTAGTAAGTACCTCACCTCTTCTCTGGCACCTGTTCCAAGTTAGTATAATATATTTGCAGATTTCATACCTTGACTTGTGGCAACCTGGCAGATTGGACAAGATGCTCAAGTAGGATCTGGAGTGAATAGTATGAAAGTCTCTACTCAGTCTTATTAGCTGTGTTAATTTGGGCAAGATGTTTAACCTCTCTAAAACAATTCCCTGATTTTTAAAATGGTAACAACATCCACTTCCAAAGTCTATACAAGGATTACTTGACAGAATGCACACAAAGTACTTGGAATGGAGCTGAGAAAATAGGCACAAAACAAATATAAGTTATTATTATCATCAGACATTCTTGAGGTTTTTATCATAAGGTACTTATGGAGTATTAAAATAATTTTTGCTGTAAATCCTGGCTCATTTTGTAGACTTTAGATAAAGAGTATCCCACATTTGTTTAAGCCTCCCAATGAGAAGGCCACCAAAGTAATTCATGTGATTAAAGAGATTATATTTTTCCCAAACAAAAATAGAGCATATGGTTTATCAAGGATCAGTTTTTTTGCTTTTGTTTTTGTGTTTTTTTTTTTTTTAAATAGAGACAGGATCTTACTCTGTTGCCCAGGCTGGAGTGCAGTGGCATGATGACAGCTTATAGCATCACTGTAGCCTTGAACTTCTGAGTTCAAGCGATCCTCCTGCCTTGGCCTCCAAAGTAGATGGGACTACAGGTGCACACCACCACACCTGGCTAATTTTTTCTTATGTTTTGTAGAGATAGTGTCTCCCTATTTTGCCCAGGCTGGTCTTGAACTCCTGGTCTCAAGCAATCCTCCTGCCTTGGCCTCCCAAAATTCTGGGATTACAGGTGTGAGCCACTGCACCCGGCTTGAAGAACAGTTCTTAAACATACTTAAAACTAACAACTTACCAAACATTAAAGATACAAAGCAAATTTAGTTGTGTTTATGTTGAATTTTCCTTGTTGTGAAAAATAAAATCACACAAGATCATGACTGTCTTGAAAATTAGAGGCACTTTATTTGTAATGTGTGATGTTCATAGGGGTGGTATTCATCTTTGTCTTCAGACTCAGTTCTCCGTGTGAGATTTATTTCTCATTGTGGCAAACAAAGTGTGCTCTCAAAGCAAGAAAACTTTGCTTTGAAGAAGAACTTGCATCCTAACCCATAGGAGTGGGTTCAGCAGATAGTCTTCAGCTGTCAGCTCTTCCCGTGCCTGCACCAGCTGCAGAGAACCACAGCACCTGCAATCACCCGCACCGGGGCAGCCTGCGTTCAGTCATTAAACAAGGAGGGCAAGGTTAGAGTCTTGGCTGACCAGGATCCTCTGCTGGGAAATACTCACTCCAAAGCTCTGCCCTGGGTTGGCTGAGGCCTTGTTGGGCTTCCATTGCATTTCCGCTTTTCCCTCTACCCAATTCTGTTTCTCTTCTTTTCCTTTCACAGATGTTAATCTCTAACCAGTATCTTACACATCAGATACCATCTCAGCTTTTTTTAATTTTCCTGGATGGCCCAAACTGCCATAGCCAGCAATAAAATTGCAGTGGTCCGAGAAAGCATGCGATTCGATGGGGTTTTGGAGCTGGATCACTCGCTTTCTGGCTGGTGATGGGGACTCCTTCGCTGGTGGTAGGAGGAACACAGGTGATGGTTCATCTGTTTAGCTTTCATCTGGTGGTGAACTGAGAGGCTGTACTGGTGGGGGAAATGCATTAGCAGGTAGAATGTGTTCAGTATTTGAGATCATAAAGGAAATGGTTCATATTTTAACTATCCAGACTCCTCTGAATGTTTAAACCCTCTTCCCAAGGAAGAGCTAGTATCCCCTGTGTTCTGTAAGACATCACAGAAGACTACACCCCTCAAAAAACTGGGTGCCTCCCTTAGGCCATTAACTTGCCAACCATGCACCCACACGTTAAAAAATAAACTTTCTGTTTTAGAAAACCTTTAAAATTTAAGAAATATTGCAACGATAGTACAGAGAGTTTCCATATACCCCCTACCCAGTTTCCCTTATTATCACTTTACACTATATGGCACATTTATAAAAATTAATGAATCAATATTGATACATTATTATTAATTAAGTCCATACTTTATTTAAATTACCTTAGCTCTTCTTCCCAATGTACTTCTTCTGTACCAGGGTCCCATCCATGGTACCAAATTACATTTAGTAGTCCTGTCTCCTTAGGTTTCTGTCGACTATGACTGTTTTCCAGACTTTTCTTGTTGATTTTAATGATCTTGACAATTTTGAGGAATATTGGTCAGTTATTTTGTAGAATGCCCCTCAATTGGCATCTGTCTGATGTTTTTTCTCATAGTTAAACTGTGGTTGTGGGTTTTTGGAAAGAATGGCACAAAGGTAAAGTGCCATTTCCATCACATCTTTTCAAGGATACACACTATCAACATGATTTATCACTGATAATGTTAAACTTGACCATCTGGCTATGGCAGTATTTCCCAGGTTTCTCCACTGTAGTTATTTTCCCCCCTTTGCATACTGTACACTTTGGAGAGAAGTCACTATGCACAACATACACATAAAGAATGGAATGTTATGCTCTACTCCTTAAGGGCAAAGTATCTGCATGAATTATTTTGGATTCTTCTGCATGGGAAATTTGTATGTTCTTCCTCATTTATTTAGTCAATCATTTATTTATATTAGTATGAACATTCATTTTATATTTTGAGTTGCAATCCAATATTATTTGTATATTTTGTTGTTTAAATTTTTCTAGCTTTGGCCTTTGGAACTCATTTAGTTGACTCCTGTATTACTTGGTCATAGCCCCAACAATTTGTGTTTGTGTGTGTGTATGCATACATGTCAGTGTTTTGTGCACTTCTTTAGTTTCTGATGCTAGAAACATCTTCAGGCTCATCTTTTATATTCCCTGCCCCAGTCTTAGAATGAGCTAGTCAACTATTTTTATGAGGAGTGCTGATTCCTTGTGTTAGAGAACAGAATTAAAAATCAAGATCTGGGTGCAAATTGTACTCATTCTAATGGAGTATCATTGCTTCTAGACTCTTCCAGCTGACAGAACAAGGAAATATGTGTGTGTATACTAAGCTATGTAAATACACATATCTATAAATATTTCTGTGTGTAAGTATCTGTATCAGGCTAAACATTAGTCTATATGGAGGGCTCAAACTCTAATTCATTACTACATGGATAATCAAGCCTCTTCCTCTTGCTTATCTGTAACCTCCCATTCCAACACTGAGAAGCTTGGAGAAAGCATCTGCTCTCACCATCTGCTGTCCATTTCTTTAATTGTTAAATGCTAGTGTGTGTGTGTGTACGTGTGAATGTGAGTGCACAGTGTCTTTAGAATTGTTAACCTGTACCTCTGGGGGAAGCATTTTTATCAACTTGAGTACAGTGCTTATATGCAGTTAATCTTGCTTTTAGTTGTACAGACTTTAGTCACTCAAAAATTATTTAGGTCAATACCTCCTTCCCTGACACATTTTTATGTATGATTTTATGTATGGTTTTTTCCATACATTTGTAACACAGTTAGATTGTATAAAACTAATTAAGAGCCCTTAAAATATGAATCATAGTTATGTAAAGCATTCTGTCTGATAATGCCAACATTGATGTCATATCCTGGTCTATTTCTGATGTTTGCTTTGTTTCTTTAGATTTATTTCTCATTACCTTTTGTCATGCCTTGTAATTTTGTTGTTGTTGCTTAAAGCCAAACATGTTGTATCTGGTAATAGAAACTGAGGTAAATAAGTCTATAGTAAGAGGATTTATGCTTATCTGGCTATGAGTGGGGCTGAGTTTATCTGATGTAGCTGCTAGTGCTCAAGACTTGAAAATCCTCTAGTATCCCAGTTTTTGTCTCCTCTATTGACTTTGAGTTTCCCTAAGTACTCCTACTCAGAGAGAGTCCACATCTTGCATATCTTTCAGCCATTATGTAGTGTTATTATATTAGAGTTTTCTTAAAGTAGTGATAAGATGTAGAGTAGGAAAAGCATTCTAGAATCTTATGATTCAATTTCATTCTTTATTGGGCCTGTGTCTCTGGTCTGTGACATATTTTTTTTTCCATTAGTATAACCACCCCACCCCTTGGGGAGACAAGAAAGCTAAATGTAGTTGCAATGGAAGAAATATCTTTCCTCCAGAAGAAATGAGTTTACCTTAAAGACATTTACCCCAGAGAGTAGACCTTTATTATGGAGAATTTTTTGAGCATATTTTACAATGATTACTCTTTCCTTCCTCCTGACAGAGCCCCAAGGGATCTATCTTGAATCTTCACCACAAGAACTTAGTGCTGTTCCAATAGGTAAAGCCCACAAGAGTTTGGGAGACCTTCTAAGTATGCATCTCCCAGGAGTTTCATACTTTCAATCTAGTCCACACCTGGCCTACAGGATGTCCTCAAAATCACCGCTGAAGTTTTCATACAAGTATATGGCTTCATTGGCTTCTGCTTCAGGTAAGCAGAAAGGATAACTCAGCTATGACTGCTGAATTTGCCTCTCTCCCCAGCTTTTAGGGTGTGGTTGACCCTCCAACCTCTATTCTCTGACGGTTTCAACAAAAGGGACAAACCATAGCCTGTGGACAAAAATAGCTGTTTTTGTAAATAAACTTTCTTTTTAATTTTTTAACATTGCCATGCCCATTTGTTTACATATTATCTTAGTTGCTTTCATACTACAACAGCAGGATTGAGTGATTGTGACAGAGATTGTATAGCCCACAAAGCCTAAAACATTTAATATCTGTCCCTTTAGATAAAAAGTTTTGTTAACGATATACACCAAAAAATGTATTGATGGATATTTATGTGGTTTTCATTCTTTTTTTTTTTTTTTTGCTATTATGAACAACATTGCAATGAACATCCCTCTGCACGTACCTTTCATTTTGTGCACTTGTCCTATTATTTATTTAGAATACATTCTTAGAACTGGAATTTCTGGTTCAAAGAGCATGTCTTCATCCAGTTTATTTTAAACTGTTACCAGTCTAAAAAGAAGACATAATCGAGCCTGCTTCCAGTTCAAAATTTTGAAAATCTAGAGGAAATAAACGATCACTTTACTTTAACCATTCCACAGATTGATGACAAATGCTGATATCTTCAGAGAAAAGGCAAAGATCCAGGCTGGCATCAATAGTGTGCTTGTAACTTCTAGACCTGATCCTGAACCCGTGTGTTTCAGCTGCCGGCCAGGCTGATTCTCAGGACAAGGTGAGCTTGAAAAAGGTGCACTGGTTAGTGCCTTACCCTCTAACACCAAGTGATGATAAGGTCACAATGTATGTTAGCCTCAGTTCTAATGCAGTGTAGTGCAGGACGATGGTGGCACAGGAGTACTGCTAACATGGCTTACGTAATTTTTGGAGGAGGGGCTATCCAAGGTTTTCCATTTAAAGTGCCAGGAATTTTGAATCCTTTTCCTCTTTAGAGTTAAACACTGTTACAGTGCCCTCTCTTATTTTTCCTTGTCTATTGAAATTGAACATCTGAGGATTCCATGACTTTTGTTTGTTTTCGAATGGATTGCATTCCATGTGGTTTAGATGTAGATTCTCTGGAAGACTGATGCCTGTCTTATCTAAGCCTGTCTTGGATCTTCTCCTAGGAAGGCCCCCAAAACTAGTGATTCTAAATGGGTTGGATCCTATAGTAAGTAGAGTGTCGTAAAGAATTGACTTTATGCCATCACCCAGCCTCCATTACAATGTTTAAGATGTTACACGATGAACATTACATTTTATAGTTCCAATCACCCGAAAAGGTAGGCTCTATTTCTAGAATTAAAATATCAGGAAGAACACTCACCTGAGAGACCCGAGACTTGAAAGCTGGCTACTGCTCTACCAGCGTATCTTCCTACGACTTGTTTTCTCGGGTCTCAATTCCCTCCCTCTATACAACGAAGGGGTTGGACTTGATTACTTCTGTTTTTTTTCCCAGGATGATAATCTATGATTCTGCAACTTTTTATATAAAAACATCCATGAGGATAAATCAATCTCACATCTGAAATTCAGCAGAGGTCTTGTAAGGCTTCACCTTCCCCCACCTTGCTATATTTTCGTTTGTTGTTTTAAAAGAAGAGTGATGTTGTAGGGGTGCACGACGGAGGTGTAAGACTCTTAGTGTCTGTCTGGGCAAAGGGAGGGCCCAGGTGTAGAAGACATAATTGAGCCATGAAAACACATACAAAGTTTTCCTACACTGAAAATATAAATTATAGTTTTATATATTCTTTGACTAAGTAAAAATCATAAGAATAAAATAGAAAACAAGGAAAATTTGAGCACTTGGGAAGACTGGACAGTAAACTACCTGCTCCCAGAGTTATGAGTTATGGAATGACAACATGCCCAACTACCATATAATGTTTCAGAAGCACAGCTATAGAGATACATGTCCTCTTTCCACCCTGACTTTTGAGTTTAGCATGTCCCAATGCCTAGATGGTGGATGGTCATCAGGTGAGCTATGGGTAATTTAATTATGTAAAGATCTGGAAAGAACAACTTTTTCTACATGGCTTTATTCACTAACATAGAGTGTAGTGATCTATGGAAAATTCATGTAAAGAATATGAACTATGTATCAAATTATGTTCTTAAGTCTTGATTTTTTTTTACCTTTTTCTTGATTTTTAAAAACTCTTTTCCTATAAACATTGTCCTGTATCTCAATAATTGACTAATATGTTATAGTTCTTTTCCTTCTTTTTTTTTGTGGCAGAGATCTAAATGTGAATTTATCTCTGCATTCAAAATTCTTTGATTTAAATTTTTTTTCTTTGAATTAGTTCATGTATGACATAAATTGCTATTTAAAAACTTTAGGGTTATATAAATGTAATGAAAATTTGACACTTCTTTCTAAAAGGAGGCTACTGATTCATAGAATATATATTTTCAGCATGTACAAAATAATCAACATGTTCTGATAAATCTCCTTTCTTAGAGAGATTGATTTGCTTCAGATTTTAAACTATATCAAAATTAGATAATACTTTTGTCCTAAAAAATAAGAAAACATACTTTAGAAATAATATAAATGATATAAGTGTGTGTATATAGTAAATGTTTTAATATAAGACATTCAGGTGGTTTTTATTGTACTGCTAATATGATATTTTAAATAATTTTAACTGATATTGTCATATATTCATTAATTTACTGGGGAAAATGAAATCTAGATGCCGAAATTATTTGGTACTTTTTAAAAAGTTATTCAAATAGTTGGAGTAATTTTTCTCAGGAAGAGTTTGAAAGGTACATTTTCAATATGGGATATTGAATTTCAGTGCATGCTTGACAGGATGTTTTGGAGAGTGTTTCATGTAGTTATCCAAATTTGGGTATAAATAGAGTTGTTTCTGAGATCTTGGATGCTAAAGGGTTCCTTACACAAGAACTTAAGCCAAGGTATTCAATCCAATATATTTTAAAGAGTAATATTTAGCATGTTTATGTAAACTTCCCCTCTCCCCAGTCCACCCAAAAGATTAACAACAAAGCTCAGGTTTAAGACCACATCATATTTATGGAAAACAAATACCTACCATTTACTGAGGGCCCATTAGTGACCAACGCTTCAAATGTATTATCACTAATCCTCACAACAACCCCTTACAATAGCTATTATTATCTTCATTTTATTGTTCTGAAAAGAAGCTCCAGAATGATTATGTAATTTAATGAAAGGCATCATCTAGATGTGTTGCAAACTGAGACTAAACCCCAGATTTTATTACACACTATGCCCTTAGCCGCTCTATGCTACTCAACACACATACACACATGTGCAGGCATAGGAACACTTACCACACAAGGAAAATTCCTGCCGTACTCAGAATAAATGTGTAAAAGAAAAAGAAAGGAACTACAAGTTGAGAAATAGGGAGGGCAGAAGCCTATGGTTTAAATATCTTTCTCAAACTAATTCCTACATTGTGTCTATTAATTACTGAAAAGGACAATTTTGAGTCAAGCATGTGAGCTCCAGTTTGAGATGCAGTGAATGTTATGACAAATTTCTTGGGACCAGATAAAAATGCTTTAAGAATCAAACTGAATAAATTTAGTAAGAACAGACCATGAACATTGATCCTATTAAAGTTTGATTAAAGAATATTCATTTAGCTAATATTGACAAAGAATACTTCGTCATATCCATTGGTTATATTTTCTATTGGTAATGATTCCATGGCTTTCTATTTCCATAGTCAATTTAAGGTCTATAGTATGCTTAACTATTAGATTTTCAAAACTCAAAAATTTTATTTTATCCTGAAGAACTAATGACAAGAATTAACAATTTAGTGTGGAAAATAAATAAATTATATTTGATTTGAAAAGCTCTGTTATAAAAGTAAACACCATCGTACTAAGCAGCATTTAGAAAAGTGCCTAGTACATCACAGCTGCTTAATCTTTGATGAAATAGTTGATAAATGGCAACGTCAGTATATTAACTTATCTTTATGTAGTACGTGGAACGCTTAGGTTCAGAAGTTCATGGGACAAAGGCAAAATATCAGCATTGATATCTTGAGATTCTATTTAAATATATTATTTGTCAAGATGTTTTTTCTGGTAAGAATGAAGTAAAAATATACTCACATTTGAGTCTTTCACTAAAACACTATTTTTCATCAATTAACATTGACATTATTCTTAATGGAATCACAACAGGAATAAATATTAGTATCTATTCCCTGAGGAGGATTTCTGGAAGGACAGAGTAATATTTCGCTCTACTTGAGTTCCCTTTTAGCATATTTATTTTCTAAAACCTTATATAACATGTTTCAAAAATGAATGGATTTTTTTAGGAGCCTAAAACTCTCTAAAATAATCATAAATTGAATTTTACAAGACACTGTGATTTTATTAACACTGATGAAAAACAAAGGATGGGGTTGCTTGAGAGAGATTCAGAATCGATCTTATTTCAGTGGTGACTACACAGTGGTTTGCATGAAATAAAATTAGACTTGTTTTGGAATAACAGGAAATAGATAATAGAAAATAAGGTTAAGGCTGCTTCTAAAGTAAGACAGCATTGCTGCCTGGTTGATAACATAGTGGAAGAAAATGTCCTGCCTCTTTTCATAAAGTATTAATCTAGTTCCTTTTTATAATGTTGTTTATGTTTTTAGAAGAAACAGCAGTGGGCATCAAAGCCTGACTTTTGTAGTCAGCAGCTTGGTCAAAGAATGAAATTACCCTGCCTGAGAATTCAATTTGTTTGCTTGAGTAGCTTGTGATACAAATGAAAGTTTTATATTTCATTTTAAAATTGCAGATTTTGGGGGGCTTTAGGATATGTTAAAATGTTTTAAAAACCAGTATTTTTAATATTTATTTTGTAATTCTCAAATCACTAGTTTTCTTGCTGGATGAATTGAAATATGTTAAAGAAACTAGTCTAATCCATTTTCCTATCTTGATTAATATCTCTTTATTGGATAATGACTATATACAAAGAATCATGTGGGCTAGAAATTGGAGATATATGGAAACCTTGTCCCTAGGAAGAAAAAGGCGACACATATCTCAAAAGGTAAATAATGGCCCCAGGCAGTGTGGACTAAGACCCAAAGGAGAGGTGTGGTTTATTCTCCAGGATGTATTAAAAAAGCACCTGACTTCTGCTCTGGAGAACTGAGGTTTGTCCACTGTTATGAAGTTGGACCTTATTTAGTCCCCACTTAGAAGGCCCTCACCCCACATCTTGTATCAAGGAAAGGGCTTTTCTTTTGTTTTAGTGTATTTATTGTTATAAATACACCTACAAGTCTATTTTTGTACTCTTTGTTCTCCCGTAATAGTCAGGATTTTGCATGTATACCACCAAAATCCTGAGATACTCTCTCTATAGCACACTTACACTCAAATTTTGCTTAAAACTCAATGAGAATCACCTATTTGTTTGGTTTCTGAATTTGATTGAAGATAATTATGACTAATTATAGCTGAGGAAATGAGAATTTTATATATATATAAGATATATATATATATAAAATAAAAAAATATATAAAATATATATATATTTTTCTAGGTCCATCCCAAGAATAAAGCACAATTAATATTAAGAGATTCCAACCACACAAAATAA
The DNA here is from genome assembly GCA_023783475.1 of Daubentonia madagascariensis. Classification (NCBI taxonomy): domain Eukaryota; kingdom Metazoa; phylum Chordata; class Mammalia; order Primates; family Daubentoniidae; genus Daubentonia; species Daubentonia madagascariensis. Next base: position 15,825,430 of record JAKFHU010002573.1, on the reverse strand, counting down.
ATGATCAGAATGATTCAATGTGCCAGTAATTGCACTTTATATTAGGTGAGTGAGCTCATTCAATCCATATCTTGCTTGTAGACTCATGTAAGCCTGTTCATCTTGCTCTTATTATAAATCAGCTATTGATCCTCAGAGTTAATAATGAGGAAGACTATAAGGTGAAAATTACTGGTCAGACACTATAATTGAATTGATGCCTCCAAAAATTGACCACATCCCAGTCATATCACTCCTACCATGTGAAAATGCACCCTAACTTACCACCATTGAAGGATGGAAATTTTAGTTTATTAAGAGAGATGATGGGATTTATACATTTTGTATTTCCTCAAGAGTGGGTGAACAGTAGAGGTCTAGCAGGTCAACCCTCTGGAAAAATAAGAACAAGAAGGCAGAATAATTCCCTCATCATTACCTGAAGGACATGAAAAACTAATTGATCAATAATTGTCTTAATTTGTTTTTCTTTTTATAACAATTTAAGCAAAGAGAAAGCACCATGACCTCAGAGATTTAGTTGTAAGCACCTTAGGGCTTAGAAGTTGTATTATTGTGGAATGTCTCTAGCTGCAAGTAATAAAATTCCTGACTATGGGGACTCAAATATTCAGGAGATTGTTTTCCACATAAAATGGAATCCAGACACCAGCCATCCAAGGTCATGGCAACTGCTCAGTGATTTTTATCACGTGTGAAAAACAGGGATGGAGTTAGACAACCTGCAGTAAAGATGCCTTTCCCCTATAATCTCTAATGTGTTTCCTTCCATATAAAAAAATAAAGTTGTTATTGAAGAATTGAAACCTCTTGAAATAATATTTAATTGCCAAGCAGTATGCCGGCACCCACTCATGTCATCTCTTATATAATGAAATTCAAAAGACCTTAGTCCACGTCACTGTCTCTTTCTCTCACTATAGTAGTCTTTATGGGTCTGGATCCAGAGGACATTTCAATTTGATAAAAATATTTACAACTAACTCTTTGCAGCTATATATTTTCTGCTTATTACCCAATTGATGATTATCTTGCTGTCCATCCTTTCTGTCTAATTATCAGTTTGGTATTCTCAATTGCCCAGATTAGTTATATATTTCCATAAGGTATAGAAAAAGTATCTATTGAAGTGAGTTGACTCAAAAGTCTAGATCATTAAAAGAGGGAATTTTCTCTTGATGCTTGAATTCTGTTCTTGAAACAGCTTTACCTCAACACTGAAGGTAGGGAATACTTACGGTCACCAGCCACACCCTTCACTGGGCACACTTTCAGATATGCAGTTCTTGCCTCTACTAGGATTTTCTTCTGTTTTCCTTGGTACAATGAAAATCCATTTCATTATCTTTCCTTCTCCCCCAAATCCCCAGTGCCTCCTTCCTGTTCCTGCTTCTCTTACTGTTTTCTCTGATTGATTTATGGGTTTTGATTTAGGATGGGGCCCCTGCTGTCTCTTTCCTCTTGAATTTGATTATTGGTAGGCATCTGAGAGCACAGAGCAAAGAGAAACTGCAGGGTTTCTTTTACTATCTTAGCCCTTTGTTGTTTCAGACTTCCCTTGTGACCAAGAAAGAAAGAAAAATAAATTTTCTCGTTAAAACAAAGTTAAGAACCTTAAAAATAAATCTATGAAAGCCTCAGGAATACCTTTTGTGCATTTAAACAGCCAAGAGGTTTTGGGAAATGTGACTTTGATGAAGGATGTTTTTTTGTTCATCTGGATTAGGGTAAGAGGTGGGGAGAGAAAAGTTATTGACCAAAATAGCCTCAAAATTCACCTCAGTTTGGTTAAATTTTAGACAGGTCTCTTCCTGACTGTAACCCTCTTACCTCCCTTTGTTTAGAACATTTAACTTAGAAAAGTTGTAATTGCAAATTCCTCCCCTGCCCTTTTTAATTGTATATAAACCTCCTTAGAAGCCTCTTGCCAGTTTTAGGACCCAGGGGAAGTCTTGATCGAGGACCTGGGAGTCACTCCTTTGCAGTGTGGTCATCAAAGATAGTGAGGGCTCCTGTCTTCTGGTCTCTGTGGGAAGATAAGAGCCCAACTTTGGTGGGTGCTTTGTTCAAAGTTGGAAAACTACTTCCTGTTATAAAGATAAGAATAAATGTACTTTTCTTTTGGGTAAGGCCAATTAGCAAACATGGGTGACCTCTGACCCTCCAACCCAGCTCTTAAAAACTCTCCAGCCTTTGGTTTCAGCAGAGTAGAATTCGATCTCTCTTGCTTATTACAATAGTCTTAAAGTCTTTCTTGCCTATTTAACTCTGTCTGGTGCATTTTTACTTTGACGTTATCTGTCCTCAGAGGTTTGGGCAGCATGCCTGTGAATGGCCTGAGAGATGAATCAGTTAATCGAGGTACAGGCAAAGTCAACTAGTTCCTTGTGCTCAGTGGCAGACTTCTCAAACATCCTGTCACACCCCACACATACCCTGATATCCTCCTCCAAGACTTCACCTACAAGGCAATGTGGCCAGAGTCTCTGTCAGAGGATTAGCCTAGAGTGACACTAGCCAAAGTGATATTCAATAGCCAAAAATGGCTATGGAGCATCTGAAATACAGCCAGTTCTGAATACACTGTAAGTGTAAAACATGCTCCACACTTTAATATGTTCTTATTGATTACACGTAGAAATGATAATACTTGGATTATTGAGTCAAATAAAATATATTATGGAAATTCATATCACTCATTTTTTTTTTACTCTTTTCAATGTGACCACTAGAAAATTTAAAATTATATGAAGCTCTTATTATATTTCTGTTGGACGGTGCTCATCTAAAGTCAACCATTTAATTTAAAGTCCTAGGTAGTCTACTATGTTTGTCTCAAAGAATCTAGAAGGTTAGTAAGAGAAGTTCTTGTAAATAAGGGAGGAAGAAGGTAAGTATTAAGGAGGCAGCAAGAAGTAGCAGAGAAAAAAGAAAGCTTTGGTGTCAGGGTGACCAAGTTTCACACCCTGACTCCACCACTTCCTGCTATGAAAGTATGGACAAATTACCTCACCTCAGTGAACCTCAATTTTCCATCTCTAAAATGGAAACATAATATCTCTTAGCAAATTCTTAACAGTGTTAAGTGACACAGGGTATCTGAAATATTTCCTATGGTACTTGTTTAATAAATGGTGTAACTAAGAAAAAATCCACACCAACAGGAGGCTCAGAATTCAAGAGCATCACATAGGTACCAGGATCTGAAGAACAGGCTTTCACTGGATATGGAAGTGGGGTAACTGCTAGACGGCTGGGGTCTCATCCTTCTTACTCTGAAAAGGGACAGTGTAGTGATTTTTGAACAAGTCTAACATTTTTTGGTGTGCATTTTGATTAATTATTCCTTATTCAAGATTTATATTCATAAATTATACAATGTAATTTTGTAATATTCCTTTTGCTTATATAATTTATTTGAGGAACTTAATTATAATCACTTTATAATTGTATTAAGACACCAATTGATATGTCAAGTCATTGACAATATTATTCAGCATAAAACTCATTAAATCCTAAACATGCTCAGCCCAAGGCTTACCTGTTATAGCCATGTCCTCTGTATGCTTATCTTGTCTTTTCTTTTTGATAGATGTGTTAATGGCATTTTAATACTTTATATGCACCATGTGATAACACAAACCAACTACAAATATATTGTGAAGCCTGTTTCTTATGACATAGCCTTCTCTCTCTCAAACAAGAATTATTTCTGCTTTCTTTCCCACACTTCTAGTTTGCTGGGGCTTTGATGACATGTTAAACCAGTGGATTAAACAACAGAAATTTATTGTCTCACAGTTCTGGGGGCTAGAAGTCTAAAATCAAGTTGTCAGCAGAGTTGGTTTCCTCTGAGGGCTCTGATAAAAGAATTTTTTCCAAGCTTCTCTTCTTGGCTAGTAGAATGCCATCTTCATGTTCATTTGGCATTCTCCCAATATGTAAATCTTTCTCCAGATTTTCCCTTTTTTAGAAGGACACCAGTCATATTAGATTAAAGCCCACCAGAATGACCTCAGTGTAACTTGATAAAGACCCTATCTCCAAATAAGGTCACATTGTGAGGTAGTGGGGGTTAAGATTTCAACATATGAATTGCAGTAGGACTCAATTCAACCCATAACACCTACTAATAACCTTGATTAATTATTTATTAGTTTTTCTTGCCAAAATGAGGCTACAAATGAAATGGAAAATGCAGAGCTATAGTGCTATTTTATGACCTTCCCCAAAACTGGTCTCTTGCCACAAAATTTACATATTTATGCCTTTCATCTGCTATTATAGAGCTTTTTAAAAATCTCAATCCAGATATCTTTTCATTCTCTGGATCAGCCTTCTGTCAGATAAATTTTATGTAGTAGAAAGACCATAAAACTCTATCAAGGAGACAAGTTCTAATTCTGTCTCTAACTCCTTTGTTACCATGAGAATGTTCCTTTACCATCTTTGGTTCTTAGTTTATTCATCTATAAAATCATATAGTTAGACTTGATAATGTTGGAAGTCTCTTATGATTCCATCTTCCTAGAATTTATTAAATTAAAATACAGTTTAGCCTTAATCACCTACAGGCTAAAAAGTACCTCTACTAATTTTCATGTGGATTTTAAAACAAGAAAACAAACATACACTTCAACTACTTTTCTTTCTCATTTTCTGGAAAATTGCCATAGTACATATGTAAATCTATATTGATTATAAATATCAATGTTATCCCCTAGAGTTGTCTGACATTTAATCTGCACAGATTGCTTGGCATATAATCTGGTGCATGAATGTCTAGAAGGATGAATAAGAATCACAGGTAAGAAAATTTCACTTCTGGTCCATCTAAAGCATTAATATAATTAGACAAATCAGAGCTTTCGGGAAAAGTGTGCCCAACTGCCAAGGTAGACCGAAAAAGGGAGAGATTGTGGATAAATCTATGTAAAGATATTTCTATCGTGTCTGTAGCCACACAACTCCTATTGGTTGGAGGCCACTGCTGCTCAGCACCTTTGGCTGTTAGGACAATGAGTTGGTTGTTAGGCACCTCTTTGTACATCCATCATTATATCTGAATGTAGAGACTAATGTCTTTGTTACTCTTGCTTTTCAAATCTGTTACAAGTGTCCATTTTCACCACCTGTAATCCAGAAACATAGCATGATCTAATCAGTTATGTTAGTTTTCTAGGGCTGCCATACAAATCACCTCAAGCTTAGTGGTTTGAAACAACAAAAATGTATACTCTCACAGTTCTGGAAACCAAAAGTCTAAAATTAAAGTACCGGGAGGGCCATGTTCTCTCTGAAGTCACTAAAGCAGAATCTTTCTTTGTCTCTTACAGCTGACGGTGGCTCTGGGGCTTCCTCGGTTTGTGGCATCATAACTCCAGTCTCTGCTTCAGTCTTCACATAGTCTTCCCCTCTTGTCTTTTCTTCTGTCTCCTCTTACTTTTATAAGGACACTTGTATTTGGATTTATGGTCCACTCAGATAATCAAGAATGAACTCATTTTGAGAACCTAACCTTAATTATGTTGCAAAAACACTTTTGCCAAATAAACTCATACTCACAGGTTACAGGTGGTCAGATATGTTTTGGAAGGCCATTGTTCACCCACCACATGAGCATTTTGAAAAACAGCTCCCAGGTACTTAGTCAACTTGACATAGTGCAACCCATAACTAACAATCTTTTTTCAACTTGTCATATATACCTCTTTCAACCAAATTTGCATCCAAATAAACTCAATAGCAAAATCATGCTTCCATATAAAATGATACAGCTATTTTTTTGTAAAACTAAAAACACACTAACCTTCTTTCCAAAGAAGACACATAAGCTACGATTTGTTATGTTTTTCATATTTATTCATCTTCAGGTATATTCACTTTTCATCTAGTTGTTTGACATTACTCCTATGATATTCTAAAACTGTAATACTGAGATTTCAGTTTAATCATTGCCCATTCTTAAAATCATTTACTTTTAGGTGTTTGATGAATAGGAAAGAAAAAAATAAATTATAAAAATTGAGATACACACGAAACACTACTCCTGTAAAAACAAAGAAGAAATATTCCTAACTACTAAAGGTCTCATTTGTGCCATTTGTTACATGCTGATACCTGGTATTCAAAACTTCTTTCTTCCAATATCCACACCATGCTCTCAGAAAGTGCCTCAGCTGGTCATAATCCCATGCGTGGTAGGGTGATCCAAGCCTACATTCCTGGAATATTTGTGCTATTATAAATCCTGCCTATATTTAATTATTGAAGTTTATTATTAACATTTTGTAACAGAAAATAGAAATACTAAGCAGGATCCCATAAGACATTATATATTCAAGTCATATTAGTTCCTACCTCTAATTTTCAGGAACAATCCAATTTCCCCTTGGGAATCAGGATAATTTACCCCAACCAGTTCAGTTACTCTTTTCATTGCCTATTTGTTCGCTGACATGAAAAGTCCGGAGTTTCCAAATGACAGCCTCAGAATCCAGTTAAATAAAATTATTGTTTCCCCTTTTGGAAGTATCCCTCCATTGGGAACAAAATCCTCTAAGCCAGAAGAACCCATGTTTGTATATTAGGCTGGAAGAATTTTTCTAATATACAATTAGGGGTAATAGAGGAATGCCCACCATTTACATGCTTTGATTCTTGGATCCGTGAATTCTGGATATGAGAAAAAGAGTACTGTGTATTTATCACAGGTTTAGAGACTATAACACATCTTGGAGAACACAACCTTAGTGCCTCAAAGCATTGTCATCCTCTGATGCCACCAGTACGTCATAAATAGCTATCCCTCTATTATGTCAAGCCAGCTGCCTCACAGTGATGGGGAATGTGATATGGTCTTATCAAGACCGTAAATCCCATGAGTTTGAATCCAGTGCTATACTTCATTTCCTATAAAATGAGTTCCCTGCTCCGAAGCAATGCTAAATGGTATGTATGACAGTAAATAAGACATTCTGTAAGTCTTCAATTGGGGATTTTGGCAAAATCATTGCTGTCAGGGATGTAAATCAATATGCAAAATAAATGAGAACAATGCTCTCTTTCATATACAATGAAATACTCCTTGTAATTAGCTAGTCACGTAGTGGCTCATTGTTCACCCTGGGTAATTTTGGGCTCAGTGTTAATCTGTGCTGTTGCCAGGTTGGGTTCTCACCAGTAGCTGTAGCCTTGATGAAGTGAAATCCACGTTTTTGAGCCCATGCGTGAACTCTAACCCTGCCACTATGGCCGATTTATTCACAAGCCCATTGAGTAAGCACAAAGAGGCCTGGGAAAAGAAGCTAAATGGCATTCACTGAACAGTTCATCTTACCCACCTGATTATTGAGATTCCTTCCAGCTGAATTTGCTCTTCTGTAAGCATTAGCATACGTCTTCCCTAGACCCATTGATTACCGCTTTTCCCAATGTCTTCCATCTAAATATTTGAACATCCAGACAAACCATTAGTCACTGCCCATGAATTAGGGTAATTTCACGTATTTCACGTATTTGGCAATATCTTCTTTAAAACAAAATTCAGTGTCCTTCGGGTTTAGCAGACCTTTCCTAATGCATCAACTGAAGTATTTTGATACCTGGATGATGATATATCTTGATGATGATTTTGTCTGTACTAAACTAATGACATTCTGACATCTCAACTTAATGCAGACCAGCTCTAAGTTTAGTTTTCGGACATCAGACTGAGAAATCTGTTAGACCCATTCCTCATTGCTCCAGCTTACTCACCGAATCTAGGAATTTTGGCCAGTGTACCTACCCATTTGAAGCAGTTGGCTTAACCCAACAATACATTCCATTCACTCAGATCCAAAATCTTCATAATTCATTCCCATACATATTCCAGTTTTTGATGAAGTAAATTGTTAAAGTCTTACAATTCTATTGTTTGTGTCTTCCTCAGTGATCACACTGTATATCTAGTCTCCTGGGGCCTGCTGGCACTAGATCTGGTTATAAATCTATATGCAAGGAGACATTGTGTCATAGGTCCTGAGTGGGGTCCCCATTTCCCCACAAGGCAACTACCTCAGGGTAGCCCATTACAGGTTCTTCAGGAAAAGAAAAATATAATACATTCAGATAGGGCAGAATGGGCTGCTTTTACTGGCAATTGAGGCTTGGTAGAATTTAGGGGTTCAAGGTTCTCAGTCTCATGAAAATTTTTCCATGTATCGTCATTCCAATTTTCAATGCCTCCTGCTTTCCAGCAATATCCTAACATGAACATAAGAGAACCTGCAAGGTTTAGTCTTGGATTTAGGTTTTCAGAAATCTTAACACTGTTGCTAGAGGAGATGTGGTTTACTTTCAGGGCGGAAGAGAAATATTCTGTTCTCTCACTTAAATGTTTAGCTAGGAATTTGGAATCCTGAGTTCATCTTTTTGTTTTTTCTCCTCTTTGAAGTATCCAGCACTTTCAGAAGTAATACAAAACAGTCATTATACTCCTTTTTCCCCACTAAACTGCTCTTTGGCTCTGTGGCAACAGCTACTTGATCACCCAAAGCCTCACCTTCTGAAAGCACTTCACTCCAGGTGACTACAGCCTTAATTTTAGTCATGCTTTTCCCATGGACCAACAAGTACTACAGATGTTCTGTTTCTGCCTCATAACAGTGAAATTGGTCCTGTGAAATCTTCTCAGATCGGTAAACTGATTCCAGATTTCTACCCTTAAGAGTCTCTTCCCATGAAACTATTTTTGATACCTATTCTGAATTTTCAGAATATTTAATCATAGAGGTAAAGGACTGTATTATGGGATTAAGGGATTTATTTCAGATGTTAGATCTGTAGCTAGAGCTAGGGAGATAAAGGTTAGAAATGAGTCAGAAGATTTAAAAAAGTATCACTAATAGTTTTTCTGAAGTATTGGCATAGTTGAACAAGTCAGAGCTTTTGGTGAAATCTGAAAAATTAAGCAAAACCCAAATGCCAAAGGGTAAGCTCATGGAGCAATAGACAGAAAAATGTGCTATTGTGTAATGACCACCTCTGTGGTTCCACAATTGTGCATCTGGTTGGGGGCTGGTGGCTGCTAGACTGTTCAGCAGTCTAGAGAATAAGCCAGATGCAAACCTGAGTACAACAAAGGCAAATTGGACATGTTGAACTGTTCTGTATCTATGCATGAATATATCTTCCTGTGTCAACCTTCTGATATTAATTGCAGTTGCTGCATTTCCTCCTACCAAATCTCATGTAAGTGTCTCTTTTTGTCAGTCCTAACCTGGGATCATACAGAGGTGGGGATTCTGGGATACATTTTCATCTTAGCTAAATTTCCACCTAACCAAGTTGATCTGGAAACATCCAGCACATATATAAGAATGCTTCATTAAATAAATAGTCACTGGTTCCCTTGGTATGATATGGCAGGTACTACTCACTACAGAGCAGATCTTTCTGTGAACTACATCTGCCAATCAATAGTTCTCATATGCCATCATATGCCAATCAATAGTTCTCTTTCCAAATTCTAAACTGTATTTTAGAATCTATTGATGGCAATTTTATTTTTTCTGGAGAGCTCCATTATGTAGACTTCTACCCTCCTACTACAAAGTAGATTGCATTCTTTATACAGTATGTCTGCTAAGTGTGGTTTTTGTTTCCTGAATTCTGATGTCTTGATTTTTGTTAGTTTATTTATTTGTTTGTTTGTTTGTTTTGATAATCTATGGAGTTAGATACATTCTCAGTCAATAGCTTTTTGAGGAAAGGTGTAGGAGAGAGAGAAAGGAGTAGGAGAGGGAGGCAGAGAAAAGGAAGAGGAAGAGAAGGGAAGAGAAATTATACATATCTAAAAATTCTCTTTATTCTATTGTTACACTGGATTGAGAGTTTTGCTAAATATATAATTCCAGGATGAAATTTTTTTCTCATAATATTATCAAATAAATAGATCTTTTTTTTTTTTTTTTCTCTATCACAAGCAAACCTATTGAGATGCCTGATGCTGTTCTATTTTCCCTCCTATTTTAGCCCTCTGGAAATGCTTAGAATCTTTTTACTTTTTGATTTCTGAAATTTGACAAGACATGCCCTGATTTGGTTCCCCATTTCATTCACTGTGTAGAATACTCAGCCTACTATTTATTCTATTTGAAAATGATTTCTTAATTTTTTTCTCAAGGTGTTATTTGAAATTGAAACAGGAAATCTATGTTGAATGTGTTTTTTTAATTCTAATTGCGTCCATATTAAACAAACTCAGTATTCACTCAAACCATTTTTTTTTCCTTATTTGATGCTCTGGAGACAATGTTCAGTATATACATAATGGTTATCAAGCCACTCCTGAGTGCCTGCAGCCCTGTGCCATGTTCATTACAATCTGTGCAGTCTTTGCTCATGTTCTGTCTCCGTTTTCATTCTACCCATCCAAACCCTACTCAATTAAGAAGATCCAGTGCATGCCCCATGTCCTTTAGGGAAATTTCTGCGTATTTTATTTATTATTTCTCTCTTCTTCTCTGAACTCTTGAACACCACACTTTGGCAATTTTATATGCATGGTAGTAGGGAAAAGCCATTGTAAAGTTCTAGGTAGTGTTTTTTTAATTCATGACAGTTTGCTCATTCTAAGTATGTTTATTTGAATATTTCAGGAAGCTTTATAATAAGTTATATTGTATTTTGATGTCTAAAGTTTCTTGTTTCTCTAGTTCTGCCTTATTAATGATGACAGAGGAACTAAAAACTCTTCAATATATAAAGTCATATTATTTCATATTTGTTATTCTTATTTTTCCAGCTATATTATTTATTATTCCATATTTTCATAGGGATTTTGGAAATTCATGATTTCCCCTCATTGTTTTATTATTTTCAGCTTGTTGTAAAAAATTTAAGGATATTAAATGTCATACAAATAATTTATAAAAGCAAAGTGATCATATTTTAAGTGTATTTTATAGCCTGAAATGTGGTCTATTTTAGTGAATGTTCCATGTGAACGTAAAAAAAAAAGGGTAATCTTCTGTTGTTGGATGAAGTAGTCCATAGATGTCAGTTATTTCCAGTTGATTCATAGTGCTGTTGAGTTCAACTATATCCTTACTGATTTTCTGCCTGTTAGATCTGTCCATTTCTGATAGAAGAGTGTTTAATCTCCAACTGTAACAGTGGATTCATCATTTCTCCTTGGAATTCTATCAGTTCTTGCCTCATATATTTGATGCTTTGCTGTTGGGTACATACACATTAAGGATTGTTATGTCTTCTTGGAGTATTCTTTATCAATATGTAATGCCCCTCTTTATCCCTGATAAATTTCCTTGCTCTGAACTCTGCTCTGTCTGAAATTAGTATATTTATTCCCACTTTTGATCAACATTGGCATGGTGCATCTTTCTTCATCTGTTTAGTTTTAATCTAAATGTATCTTTACATTTAAAGTGGATTTCTTATAGCCAATAGATAGTTGGGTCTTGTGTTTTGATCTACCTGACAGTCTCTCTCTTTTAGTTGATGTATTTAGACCACTGAGGTATAAGGTGATTATTGATATAGTTAGATTAATATGTACTATATTTGTTACTGGTTTCTATTTGTTGTATTTATTCTTTGTTCCTAATTTTGTTTCTACATTTTTTCTGCCTTTTGTAGTTTTAGTTGAGCAATTTATATGGCTTCACTGTCTTTACTTTCTTAGCATATCAATTATACATTTTTAAAATCACTTTTAGTGGTTGCCCTAGAGTTTGCACTATATATTTACAATTAATCCATTCCACATTAAGATAGCATGATACCACTTGACAGGTAGTTCAAGTACCTTATAATAACAAAATATTTCTAATTCCTCCCTGTATCATTTATGTGATTTATTTCACTTATACATAAGTGTATATACATATACAAGTGTGTATACATATACATATGTATACATATATACATATACATATATATCCAAAAGTTTTGTTGCCATTATTATTTTGAACAAATTGTTAAATCATTAAAAATAAGAAAAGTAAAAGTTTTCATTTTACCTTTACTTTTTCATTGTCTGATATTGTTCCTTTCTTAATGTAGATCCAAGTTTCTGACCTATATCATTTTTCTTCCTGCTGAAAAACTTCTATTAACATTTCTTGCAAGGCGGATCTATTAACAACAAATTGTCTCAATTCTTGTTTGAGAAAGTCTTTATTTCTCCTTCATTCTTTAATTTCACAGAATAGAGAATTTTAGTTCCTTTTTATTATATGTGTTTTTCTCTCAATACTTGCTCTTTTGACAATTAAATATCTCTCAACACTTAAAATTACATTCTACTTTCTTCTTGCTTGCATGGTTGTAATCTTACCTTTACTCTTCTATAGGAAAGTTTGTGGGTTTTTTTTTAATTTGTTTTGCCTCTGGTTTCTTTTTAGGATTTTTTTCTTAACCTTTGTCTTTCTGTAGTTTGAAAATGATATGCCTAAGGCATAGTTTTTGGCATTTATCTTGTTTTGTGGTTTCTGAGCTTCCTGGGTCTGTATTTTGGAATCTAATGTTAATCTGGGGAAATTCTCAGTCATTATTGCTTCAAATGTTGCTTCTGTTCCTGTTCCTCTTTCCTCTTCTTATATTCCCATTAAGTGTTTATTATATCTTTTGTACCTGTCACCTAGTTCTTTGATATTCTCTTCTTTTTTTTGTTTCCAGTCTTTTTTCTCATTGCTTTTCAGTTTGGAAGTTTTCATTGTTATATCCTCAAGTCCAGAGATTCTTTCCTTAGTCTTTTCTAGTCTAATATTGAGCCCATCAAAGATATTCCTCATTTCTATTACAGTGTTTTCATCTCTAGCGTTTCTTTTTATTCTTTCTTAAAATTTCCTTTTATCTGCTGACATTATCCATCTGTTCTTGAGATTGCCTGCACTTTCCATTAAATCCCTTAGCATATTAATCAAGTTTTCCATTTGTTTATTTGTTTGTTTGTTTAATTCTCAGTCTGATAATTCCAACATTCCTGCCATATCTAATTCTGTCTCTTCAATCTGTGTGTTTTGCCTTTCAGTATGCCTTGTAATTTTTAAATGAAAGGCAGACATGATGTACTGGGTAAAAAGAACTGTGGTAAACAGGCCTTTAGTAATGTAGTGGTAATGTGTGTGGGAGGGGAGGAGTTCTAATCCTATGATTAGCGTTAGACTTTGGATAAGATTGCTTCTGGCCTGTGGACTTCACCAGTGCTTCTCTGTGTTTTGTTTTGTTTTCTTCCATCTTTAGTTAAGACGTGATATGTAGAAAGCACTGAAGTTAGGTATTTCTCTTTCCCCGAGTGGAAGACGAGATCTGGCTAGAGTTGGATGTCCACCCCTCCCCCTGGATAGGTTAGACTCTGATAAAGCCCCAGAAGGCTAGAGTTTGGTAAAATAGTTTTTTCCCTGAGGACAAGCCTTGCAAGGAATAACAGAACTTTATGGCACATTTCAAAATGATTCCTTTTCCCCTCCTTCTGCTGGAAGGATGAGGAGATTCTTCTCTGATATTCACTTTGAGAATCAGATCAAACTCCTGGAGGTAAAATAAAAGTGTAGGCTCCCGCTTATGATTGGGTCCTTCTGGAGTTTTTAACTCTCAGATTTGTCCACACTAAGCATCCAACAATTTGTAATTACAGTTCAGGTTTTCCCACCCTGGCACTGGCTCCCATGGAGGCTTTTGCTACTGGGCTTTTAATCCAGTAAATTTTGATACTCAATATGTGCTTGTCTGTCTCTCTAATTTTGAGGGGCAGTGGTTTGCACTGGGACTACACTTCTCTGACAGATCTAAGGATCTAAGAAGAGTTGTTGATCTTTTCATTTTCTTCAGCTTCATATTTGTTGTTAGGATGGAGTGATGACTTCTAAGCTTCTTACATGCTGGACTGGAAACCAGAAGTCCATAATACCTTAGCACTTTAATTGTATAAACAATTTCAAATTTTTTGAAAGCATTTTTAATTGAAATGATCTTCAGCAATTTCATGTCCAATAAAAAAATGCATTTTCTTCAAATACTCTAATCAAAAAAAATGCAAACATTTTAAATGACTTGGAAATATCTTTGGAAGAGAAAGCAAACAATTTTTTTAATTGAAAGATAACATTGCAAATTTTTATCATATGCAAAATGATGTTTTCAAATACATATGCATTTCAGAATGGTTAAATCTAGCAAACCAACAAATGCATTACCTCACATAGTTACCATTTTCATGTTAAGAGCACATAATATCCACTCTCTTTACATTTTTCAAGAATACAATATATCATTATTAACTATAGGCACCTTGCTATGTAATAATCTCTTGAAATGTATTCCTTCTATCTTACTGTAATTATGTATGTTTTGACCAATATCTCCCTATTCCCCCCACCTCTCCACCCAACCACCTCAGCCTCTGGAAACCACCATTCTACTCTCTACCTCTATGGCATCATCTTTTTTAGATCCTATGAAAAGGTCATGCAGTATTTGTTTTCTATGCCTGGCTTATTTTACTAAACATAATATCCTCCAGGTTCATCCATGTTGTCACACATGGCAGGATTTCATTCTTTTTCATTGTACCACATTTTCTTTAAGCATTCATCTGTTGATAGACATTGAGGTTGATTCCATATCTTGGCTATTGTGAATTGTGCTGTGATAAACATGGGAGTGTAGACATACTGACTTCAATTCCTTTGGAGGATTTTTTTTAATAGTAAATAAAAATCTTATTTAAAAATTAGACTCTTGCTTGCTCACAGTGACTATAATGAATTTCTGCTGCAGTGGAAAGAATTTAAACCAATTTTGCTGTTTTCATTGAGCTGCAAACTTTGTTATTGTTCCTCTAGCATAATATAGATGCCATAAGCCATGCCTAAATGTACAGAAGACAATTACTTCCATTAGGTGTTTTGAGCCAGATGAGGCTTTATATAAGTGACTGTATTATACCTTATAACTACATTTTAATTTAAGTGTAATTTTAAACATAGCTTTCAAAAATCCATCTCCTCACTAGCTACCCTAAGTAGATTAAATTCTAGACTAATAGTGTATCTTAAAAATCTATCTAAAATTCTCTTAGGATCTTTAAATATTATACTTTTAATATATTTAAGCTTATTTAATTATATTGCAATTTTATGGAATTTTAGAGTAGTGGAGCATAGGATGTGGTTGAAAATTGTCCAGGTCTCATTTCCAGACACATTATCAAACTATTTTATAAACAGATTGATTTCCAGAGAAAATATCTTCAAGAGGTCACCCACTGAAAATCTAGTGTGTGCAAACATCTGAAAATTAAAGGACAGAAATGTAAATTTAATCATATATAAAAGTACATTGGGGGTGTGGATTGGAGCAAAAGATGAGAACTTCTAATTTATATGCAGTGCCTTCAAGGAAAATAAATCCACCTAGATATAATACAAGCTTCCTAATTTTCACATGCATTAAATGCCATTTACAATGACTTCCTTTGAAGGACTGCATAGTGTGCTACAGAGGAAAGAGAATTATTTTCTAGGTATAAAATACATAATAAAGAATCATATTTATTGATATATATTATCTTAAGGAAAATAAAATTAATTAATTTTCTCAAATGCTGTGCTGAGCAAAAATGGGACCAATTCTTCTTGGAAAACAGATCTCTCATCTGAGCATCCCTCAGATGAGAATTTGACCCTGTACAAAGTCAGAATAATATTCATAATCAAAGTGTTTCACCATAAAGGACAACAGGAAGAAAATTATAAGTGAAGAGAATTAATGTAGAATCTATGTGGATTCAAGGTTAGGCTTAGAAAAGGAAATCAGTAAATTAATAAAAATGAAGACAAATAATAATACACCATGCTGCTTAAGTAGTGCTTACTATTTGTCAGTGACTGTTCTATGCATTTCACACATACCAACTTATTGACTCCCTATAATAGCCTATGAGGTAGGTACTCTTATCATCATCCTTTAAAAAGAATGAAGAAATTAGAGCACTGACAGTTTAATTGACCTGTCCTGATACAGTGCTGATTGACAATGAACAAGGAAGCAAGGTCTGAATCCAGGCAGTCTGGCTTCAAAATATGAGCTATCAACCACCATAGAATATTCTCCCCTTTGTTATGGAGTAAGTTTCAAGTAATTTGATGTAATCATCATTTGTTTTTAAAGTTTTGATTCCTACTTGGTTTATAACTGAGTAACAGTTGCTGGATTAGCTCTATAATGTAAACAATTAGAAAACTGTAAAGATATATGTAAATAAATCCACCGTCTTTTTAGATGTTGGATAGTAGCAACAGAGGAGTATATTTCTGAAAGAAGGAAAACAAATCTGATGAGCCCTGTGATCATTCTGGCTTTCTGTCTGGAGACATTGACTGAACTCTGACTCAATGAGGCAAAGAAGGAGAAACCAAATACAACATAAAACTCTCACTGAGCTGAAGATATGGAAATCAACATTTGCGGAGGGAGAGGGAGCTGAAATTTGTAGGATAGAGTACAAGCAAAGAGGGAACTATTCAGAAAAAGAGCCTCAGAAAGCTATGCAATGGTTCCTTAGGGGAATACTACATGAGTCTAGGGGGAAAAAAAAGATGATGAAAAAAATCTGTGACCAGAGAGCTGTAAACCAAACAGTTACAGAACTGCAAAGAGTTAGAAGGCTTTTGATTTCTGATCAACCAGAGTGATGAGACCTTTTGAACACCTGGAACATTCAATAGAGAACCTCAAAATTCCTTGCCTTAGGAATAGGGCCAAAATAGTTCTAGAATAAAGGCTATTCTACACTTACCCTAACAAAGATTAAACATCCTCAAAATATTAAGATAATCCACAAGTAAATTAACCACTGCCAACATAAAGTTCAATTTTCTTAAAAGAACACAACAAAATCTATATATTCAACAACATAACATTTAAAATGTCCAAAATCCTGTTGAAAATTACTGATTCATAATGACACAGTAAAATGTTTTAAAATCAGAAGTAAAATCAGTTAATAGGAACAGAAAAAAAAATGATAGTGATGATTGCATAAGCAGTCAAGCAATTTGTGTGTGTATGCATGCATACATTTAAACGATGCATATGATATCAATGGAAATTGTAAAAAACAAAAACAAAAACAAATAAAACACAAATAGAATTTCTAAAACTGAAGAGTATAATAAGTGAAGTGGAAAAGTTATTGGTAGGCTAATAGCAAATTCAACATTGCAGAAGAAATATTAATAATCTTAAAATAAGGTAATAGAAACTATGCAAACTAAAGCACAGAAGGAACAGAAACAGAGCCTTGGTTATCTGGAAGACAATATTAAGCATCCTAAGAAAGAAGTAATTTATGCCACAGAAGGAAAGAGTGAGTGCAGGATAAATATTTGAATAAGTAATGGCCAAAGAATTTCCAAATTTAATGAACACTATCCCATATTATCAAAGAATTGAAATTAATTGCAAACAGAATAAACAAAAAGAAAGTCACACCAAGGTATATCATAAATAACTTTCAGAAAAGCAATAGTAATAATAGTGATGATAATAATAAAAAAAATCTTTAATGCAGCCGGCGGGGGGGGGGGGACCCATTGAGTACAAGGGAGCACAGATAAGGTTTTCCATTGACTTCTCATCACAAAGTAATGTATTTATATATTTGAAGTCATTGGGGAGAGGCAAAAGCCAACCTAGAATTCTGCATCTGTTGAAAATACCCTTTGAGATTAAGTGAAAAATGAAGAACAAATCTTTCTTGAGATAAAGATGGCAGTGAAACCATCAATGGCCTTTCACATTTTAATGATACACAACACAGGTGATCATCAAGGCAAACGTGTCCCTCTAGTTTTAATAAGACCAATTAGTTATCTGTGATAATATTTATAGCCAGTCATATAGACAGCTAAAAGAGTAGCCAAATGCCTTTGTTTCAGTATATATAAAAAGATGTCCTGGATTGTAAGAAAGGCATCTCTTTTTCTCATGAAATATTATTGTGTAATTTTCTAGTTTTCTCTAAACTTGGCTTCTTGAGATACTATTTACATGGAGACAGAACTGCTGGATTAGAAAAGTCAGCTCTCACTTACAAATAAAATCCAAGTAAGATTTTAGTAAAACTAAACGACCCTTTATAGCTGTAGTCAAATAATTCTTAGATTGCTCTTGGATAGACCTTAATAATAACTTATTTATTAAACTTCATTTTAGCTACAGGCCTTTTTTAAAACATAAATTGAAAATATGAATGAGCATGTTCTCATTCATATATATATAATACACACATACACATACACATATCTGCTTTGTTTATTTTTTTCCATTGGTTAGTTTACTGATTTAACATTTTTAACTTTTAATCTTAGATTAATAATAATAATAATTCTCTTGCTTTACCACATATAGTTGTAAGGATAAAAAATGTAATGTATAAAAAAGACTTGTATAGTTTATAAAATAGCGTACGTACACAGCAATACATGGTAAAGTGACAAATAGATAATAGATATTCCAAAAATAGTGTAAAGGAAGATTCTAGGTAGTTTGTAAAAATGCCAGGGTTTTTAAACCCACTTTTTTAATAACATTCCCCACCATAATGACATGTTATGTTGGGTATGATCATAGGTCAGAGATTACACGTAGGTTCCTCTTTGAAAGGTTGGATATCTCTGCCTGGAGGGTTACGTTGCAAAAGGTTTGAAGATTTTCCCAGTACTCTGCATGAAAGAGTTATTTTTTTGGTAGATTAATGTTGGCAGATCATTTTGGTAGATGTGGGTGGCAGACGGGAGTGCTGTATATTTTTTGTTTACATCATAGATGATTTTTCCTTCTTTGATTATTTCTCTCATTTTCTCATTCTTAAATTCTTAATCCTACATTCTTGGTATTAGCCTCCACATCATTTCATGAGACAGGTAGAATATATCATTTTCAAAATTGTTGATAGAACTAAATCATCAGGCTTTTTGTTAGCACAGTATCTTCTGAGCCTTTCTGTTTTTAAATTATGGCCAGTCTACCAGTTCATCAGTGCCCTTTCCCTCCTAGGACATACTCTTCTTTATAGCACAGCAATTTTAGAAAATTTCCATCATTATGAAGTTCTACTGGGGCCCATATCACTTGGGGACTGAACAGTTTATTATCACGATATTATAAAAGCCTCTTCCCTCCCTCCAGTACGTTTTGAATACAAATTTGAGTGGCTTTCTGTGAAGGGGAAAGAGGGAGCCTTCTGACGAGATGCTCAGTAGAGGAAAGGCGTAAGGTGACAAGGCTCCTCGGGGAGAAATGGTTCAGACATCTTCAGCTCTGTCTTGAGCTGCTAAGTTCAAACCCAGCCCCTGTGCTCAGTAAATGAGAGGTTTTGCCACACAGAGAAAGGAAGGGGATGAAAGGAGCCTCTCCAGGGGTTTCCCGTGGATTCGGTGAGGAAATTGACTCCCTGGTCTCAAGAGTCATCATTGCTGACTTCCACCATCACATATCCAGCTTTAAAAACACAATGTTGTTTTTCTGATTTGTTCCAAAACCTAACAATACCCCTAATCATTCTTATAAAGAAATAATGGCAATAGAAGCCCCATCTCTGTATCTTCTCTTTCTAATTATGATGGCTCATGAAGATACTGGCCTTAAGTCTAACTTTGGAATCAGCAGAAAATAGAGCTTTCTTTTCTGGAATAGAAGCGAGTGATTGGAGTAGGTAAAAAAATCACTCCCTGCTTTATGATGTGTGCATTAATGAAAGTATTAAACCATTGTAATGATAGATAAGGAAATTATATCCGCTGTTGCTGAAAGAAATAAAACTATTTCATCATAAATTAAAGAGGTCTAAAACGTTGCAAGCTCATGAATAGTGCATGGGCAACAAAGAGGTACCATTTTATAGCCTATTATGAAGCACCTTAATTTCTTAACATCCATCATTTTTTTTCTGCTTCATTACTGTTGGTGTTACTCTCAAAAACTTATTGAAAACAGCAATTTTTGCAGAAAGTAAGTATAAATGTGGGTCAGGCTGTAATCATCTTTAAGAAGAATTCTAGAATTGTTCTATTTTATTAGCATGTTACAATGTTAATTTTTATTTCATTGACATTCACGTCTAGATAGCAGCTGCACCCTAAGCTTGAATGACATGGTTTACTGCTCAAATATTAAATCTGGATTTTTAATAAATGGTTCAACTGTGGATCCAGAAAATATAATTCTTAAAATGTCATAACATGAATCTCATTCTTTTATATTGGTAAAACCCTATGGATTCATCAGACAGGCTATTACAGAGTATAGTGTCATAAAAAGTGGGTGGAGGGATATATTTATTGGATATCTCTTGTCTACCTCTTTGTGTCATTTATGCTTTCTGCTGCTACAACTTGATAATATCTTCCCATAGGCCTTGCATCATGTACTTTTTACTTCTTGCCCTAGATCTTCTCCAATGCCAAGAGGTAGGATGCCTACAACAAAGTGCTGAACACGCATACATGTACAATCTGAAAATAGAGCCTGGGGATGTAGGAGGATTGGCACCCTACAACTTCCACTG
Organism: Daubentonia madagascariensis; assembly: GCA_023783475.1. Classification (NCBI taxonomy): domain Eukaryota; kingdom Metazoa; phylum Chordata; class Mammalia; order Primates; family Daubentoniidae; genus Daubentonia; species Daubentonia madagascariensis. Next base: position 15,804,852 of record JAKFHU010002573.1, on the reverse strand, counting down.
ACAAATTTGTGATGAGAGCCCCTAAATAACTGCTTCCCCCTTTCATTCCCCAAGACAATGTCCTTTTCACCCCCTTTGAAGGAATGTCAAGTAAAAGGCTTGTTTGCTAATCCTTTATATTTTCTCATCTATCACTTAAGAAATATGGAGTTTATCTCAGTACATGGCCTCAGAAATTCATGTAAAACAGTGTTCTAGTCAGGCATTGTTAATCGATTGGAGTTAGTATCCTTGCCTGAGCTCATTTTCCACTATTCTAATGAGAATTAGATTCATACATAATCATTGATTCTGCCTTTCCTTCTGCAATCACTGATTCCTATGAGTACCTGAAGAACTAAGGCTGCACACACAGAATAGGCAGTGCATTAATTGCTGCGCTGTGGGGACAGGACAGTAGGTTGAGCTTGCTTATTTACTTGCTGACTCTTCTTACACCAATCTTGTAGAAATAACATGAAACAAATTTATGCCTTGGCATAATTATAATCATCATTTAATCATGAGGATAAGTTGAAAATAGTTGAAAACACAAATGTTGATTGTGCAAATTACACAAATCTACCACTGGAAGGTATCCAAGAAAAATCATGGCCAAAATAAGGCCTGCCTCTAAGTTTTTGCTCCATCAATGGACCTGACTTCTGAATTCAGAATTGTTTTGATCCATTGACTGCTGTATGCCTCCTGTTTTTATGATTTTTGAAAGAAAGTTTTGATGGTGGCTATCCTGTGTCTGTCAACCACTGTATGTTGTCTGTATGGCTGTAGTTGCTGTCATCTTCCACTTCTTGGATGAGCAGTACTGAAAATGTTGCTAGCAGCATTGATTGCCAGTGGCCATGGTAGTGACAAACGTGGTAACATAAACTTGGACTGGCTTTTCCCATTACCCTATGACCACCTGTCCCCAGACCCATTCCTTGGGATCATTTCCTAAAATAAACCAGCTGCACACAGGCCCTGTTTGTCAAGCTTTGCATTTTAAGAGAAACTAAGTAAGGCTTAATGATTTGCATATTTCACAACTATTCTGAGGAGTATCAGTGACAGAACTATAACTCAAACGAATTTGAAGCAAAAGTTCAATAAATGTTTTTCACTTATGTATATGAGTAACTTGGGGAAAGCTGTCTAGGGACCCAGATAAGTTTCTTAGTAATTGGCCTCTCTTCATCTTTCAGATTTGCTTGGTGTGTATGTGTGTATGTGTGTTGGTTTCATTCTAAAACATATCCCTCAGCCACAGATAAACTCCTACAGCCGTAGGTTTGCACTTTTTAAATTTCTGAATCTGGCAGAAAAAATATGTTCTCTTTCCAATGTTTTCAACAGAAGGTGTAGAATTGAGTATCTTATTCTCAGGATGGCCTGACTCAATTCATGTCTTCACCTACGGCCAGTAAGATGTGATGCTCTGATTAGATATTTCCAAGCTACATGTCAATCTCTGTGGCTCCCCATCTTAACAAATGTCTCCCCATCTTAACAACGTGGTTTGAGAGTACAAAAGTAGTTGTTCAACAAGTAAAATTAGAAGATTATTACCACCAGAAGGGAAGGTGAATTCTGGGCAGAAAAAACAACAAATGGCACTATATGATTTAATCATCTAATTCATATTTCATAGCCCCTTTGACAAACAGAAAGCTTATGGGTTTGTACTTCTCTAACCCTGCCCACATGCCCTAAAGACCACCCACAAATCTCCTGCTTATTCTCTTGCCTCATTTACCCTGCTTTCTCTGGCTAACAACACTCATCTTTTCACAAGCACTCCATTAGTGTTGATGCTTGGCTCAGTGCTTTGGTGTGTTTGAAGTGTTTCTATAAAATATGATGACATCTACCAAGTGCTAACTGTGGGATGTCTCCATTTTCCTACAGGGCCATCACTCTTAAAAATGCACACACGTCATCAATATTCTTTTTTAATGGTTGCCTTTATTGTGTGTATTCAAGCACTGAAGGGAGCCTACTGAGGTCATCAGAAACTCCTGCTGTGTCTCACCTACTAGGGAGAATTCGTGATAAACAAAAGGGCAGGATGTGGCATTCTGACAGCTCAGTTCATTAGAGCTAACAAGGTGTGGTGGTATGACAGTGGTGACGTTGTGGTAAGAAGGAAGAAACAAGTTATTGAATATGCAGTGCTTACTTACTCTCTTGCTCATTATCTCTATGGCAGAACATCAAATCTTGTTCAGGAACTTGTGCAATCATTTTAACTTGCATTTTAAGTTAAAAAAAAAAGGAATAAAAACATAGAAGGCCCATTGAGTAGCTCTGCAGCCGTGTTTTGGTTATATTTTCATATAACCTTGATTGTCTCAGACAATTCTCCACGGACACATGCCAAAGGAATTGCAAAACTATGTATCAAAAATGCTATTAAAAATTAGATTGAGTACTGATACTGAATGTGGGGTCTACAGGTATGCTTTCGATTTGTCGGTGGCCTGATTAACTTTAACTTGTTCCCTGGCTCCAGAATTTATCTTGAATCCTTACTATTTAGCTTTTTATCAAGTGGAAAGTTGTCAAAACAAAAGTAGAAGGAAGGAACACATTGGGATCAGGGAAATAGGACCTCCCATGGTGAGAAAAATACTCAGAAAGTATGTTTTATTGAAGATGAGCTAGGAGACACATCTTCAAATGTAAGGAAATATATATAGGGGATTTGAATTCAGTATGGGCAGGTGATCAGCATGGACCAAGTCCTAGCAATTGTCCAAAATGTCCTAACCTCTTTGGTTGCTACAGCAAGAGATTGAGTTCTAAAGGACTTTTGTAGATTATCTTCATTTTTTTATATCTACTTTCTAGAGGGGCTTCTCTTAATCACCCATCAAGTGTACCACATCACCTTTTAGCAAATGGTAGTAAAGAAATGAATCCTCTATGCCATAAGTCTCTAAATGGTACAATGTGCAATTTATTATTATCTAAAAATCAATTCTTACAACCATGAAGAGAAATAGGTAGTTTTTTTTTTCCTGTGAAGCCTGTATATGCCCTCCATAGAACTGATAGAAAAATATTTGTGTACCTTTCATATCTGTAAAGCTACAGATCATACTTGTGCCTTTAAAATTCCTTTCTGATATCCTAAAAGTTGATGGAGATTATTGATCTGCAACTTCATGAGGGCAGGCTTTAGAACATCTTGCACAATGACTGTGTCTAGTAAGAACTGATTTTTTAAAAATTAATTACATGAAGCCTTTACTGCCTTGAGAACATTGTATTCACTATGTCCACATATTCAAATAGAGTTGTAATTTCTACTCAAGAAATGGTCTTTGGAAGAGTTTCCACTGTCACTTCCTTAACTCAGCTGCTTACACTTAATCCCTTACTTACCTAGATTGTAGCAGTTAGTTGAGTTTTATTGAGCCTTCATGCCACTCTCATCTAATTCCAGCTCATAGTATATACAACTTTTGTATTCAGTCATGGTCTTATCCCACCCCTTTAACATCCTTCTGGCTTTTCAGTTGCCTATAGATAACACACAGACCTTTTAGCCAATTGTGTATGAAATCCATGCAGAGTATACCTATAAAAGAAACAATGCACTGGACCGGTTAAGAAAGCAAGGAAGACTTTATTCAAGATTATTGCTGTAACAGAGAGATATTGAACACAACTCCATGGCAACAAACGGTGGGAGATATTTTAGGCACTGTGCTGAGCTAATGGAAAAGTACCTGAGGATACGGGGGGAAGTGGTCAGTGTGATTGGGACATGTATGTTTGCTAATTGGCACGTATCCAAGTTAGACCCCTGGCATCCCACAGGGACTGGTAGATAGAGGCCCTGTCTTTCTTGATGCTTATATAATATTTCAAAAGGACGGCTCCCAGGTCCTTGAGAAAGACATTCCTGGGTTGTAGAAGGTTTATATCTTGAAGCAGAGAAATAACTTAATTGCAAGTTTTTTAAAGTAAATATTCTAAAAAGGGATGGCAGGGGGCTATAGTCAGGAAGAAACCCATCTAAAATTTAGCCAGCCAATGGGGAAGAGTAAGGCCCTCTTGGCCACCCATCACTTTGTGGTCAGGATAGAGTTGACTGAACTGTCTAGTGTCTTTTACCTGTGCTATTCTCTCTTGTCTTTGCTGTTTCTCTCTTGCTGGAATTTTCTGCATTCACTTGGGATTGACCTTATTAAAAGATTTCTCAGAGTTTAAGAATAAGGTAAACAGAAAAGCTGTGGCTCTTTTCAGTGAGGTGCAGTTCAAAGAGAAGGGGTCTGGAAGTCTAGAGTCAAGAATGCTTATAACCAGCTCTGTGACCCTCCATTTTAACACCTCTGATGTGTGTCTGTGCTTTCTTCCAGTTCTAACATGGGTTGCTCCTGGAATTTTGTGACTCTCTGAAACTTATTATGAAATCTTTGGTAGAATTCACAAGGCTTTATAAAGTTTGATGGAATTCAGAAGATTCTGATAAAGTTCTAATTATGTTTTAGTTTTTGGAAAGTTTCTGTGAAATTTATATTTTCCAAACAAAATTTCTTGAGGAGAGAGGCCATGCTGAAGATACCATGCTTGACGTTATCATGAACATTATCACCAAATTTATTTAGAGCTTATTATATGCCAGGCATATTGCTTAATGCTTTTTATTTATTATATCATTTATTATATCATTTAAATATAGCTCATTACAGCATCTACCAACTCAACCAAACAGGGCGTGGCTGATTCTTACAAGCATCACCCACCATCTTGGAAATTAAGCTGGGGGTCCCAATACAATTCACACTTCTGGGAAGAGGTGAAGATGGCAGGATAAAAGCAACCTGAAGGGACACTGCTTTTTAGCAGAGAAACAAAAGTTACAGGCAGCTCAATCTATAGGGGTCTCCCTCTTCCACTGCAGACCTCTGGGCTGATCGGGGAACTGCTCAGAGTCTGTGCAGAGACATTCTACCAGAGAGCAGGTACAGTAGAGATCTAGTGCCTCACAGTCCCAGATTTCCTCAACTGGCACCATCCTGATCACTCTGGAGCAGGCACCCAGGTCCACTCGGGATCCAGCCTTCCAGCAGTACCCTTTGCGTCACCCCCACTGGGCTAGGGAGGGAACAGATGCTCCCCTATGTCATGCCCTATGCCTGGGCACTGAGCGTGCCTCCTCCCCAGTATAAAAGTTGAACAGAGGAGGAGCCCTAGACACCACAGGCACCTCTTGGGAAGCATGGGGTGACTACCTCAGTGGGTCCTACGTGTGGGGGGAAAACCCTCGGCTGACCAACAGCTCCAGCCCACCTACACAGTCCCCAGGCTGCTGAGACAAATGCCTGCCTGCAAGACTGGGCATCAGCAGTCCCCATGATGGTGGAAGAGCCCTCCATATAGGTGGCTCTGCCACCAAAATCCCCAGAGCCAGTTCTGAAGCTATTGCTGTGCCCAAGTCTAAAGCTCTGCCCCTATAGCTCCAGGGCCCCTGCTAGGCCTCTGACTCCACCCCTGAGACTCCAGAGTTGTGCCTGGACCTCAAGACCCCACCACCGAATCCCCACCAATACTGCTGGGCCAGCAGAACCTCTCTGAGGTTCAACACTTCACTGAGGACCCACCAGCCCTTGGCAGCCATCACTCCTGGACTTGATTTGAGAGGAGAATAGGTGCCCTGCAATCCTATTAACCTAGAGCTGAAAGAAGAGGAGCCAGATGAGAAGAACCCAGCAAAAGAACCTGACAACATGAAAAAACAGTATAGTTCAACACCCCCAAGGGAACACAATGGAGCTACTGTAGTGGATGCCACCCACAAGGAAATTCCTGAAATGACAGAAATGGAATTCAGAATATGAATGGCAAATAAGATGAATGGAATCAAAGAGAAAGTTGAAAACCAATAAAAAGCAAAAAAAATTTCAGGAAATCAATGAAAAAATGAAAAATTCCCTGGAGAGCTAGACAACATAAGAAAGAATATAACAGAACTTAAAGAAAGGAAAGAGTTATTTAGCGAATTTCAAAACACAGCAGAAAGCTTTAAGAACAGGCTAAAACAAGGAGAAGAAAGAACCTAAGAGCTTGAAGACAAGGCCCCCAAGATAAACCAATCACTCAAAGGGGTATAGAAGAGTTTAAAAAAGCCTGAGCAATCATTGAGAGACATATGGGACTATGTGAAGTGAATTAACATTTGGATTATAGATATCCACAAGGGTGAAGAAAAATGAGCTAAAAGCATGGAAAAATTATTTGAGGAAATTATTGAGGAAAACTTCCCTGGTATAGCCAGAAATCAGAAATACAGATACAAGATTGACGGTGAACACTGGGAAGATTCATAGCAAATAAGTCATCTCTGAGACATATAGTTATCAATCTAGCCAAAGTCAAAATGAAGGAGAAAATTCTGCAAGCACCAAAACAAAAGCGTCATATAACCTACAAAGGAAAATCCATCAGGCTAACTGTAGACTTCTCAGTGGAAACCTTACAAGCCAGAAGGTATGTTCAATCAACTTAAATAGAACAACTGCCAACTTAGAATTTTGTATGTTTCAAAACTAAGTTTCACAATTGACGGGGAAATTAAGTCTGTTCTAGACAAGCAAACACTGAGGGAATTTGCCATGACCAGACCTGCCTTGCATTAAATTCTCAGAACTGCATTATACACAAATCAGAACAACAGATACCCACCAGTGTTAAATCAGCTAAAAAACTCCCAAAACTCACAACTCTTATAAAACAATAGAACAAGAGCTAAAACAATGCAATAAGAGACTACCCAATGGAATAAACAGACCAACATCCCATGTATCAATGCTATCAATTAACATTAACAGACTGAATGTGCCACTCAAAAGACATAGACTGGCTAAATGGATGAAAAAACAAAACCCAAATATCTATTGTCTCCAGGAAACAAGGACTCACAAAGACTCAGCATGAAATGATGGAAAAAAATATTCTATACAAATGGAAATCAAAAGAGTGCAGGTGTAGTCATTCTCATATCAGATAAAATTGGCTTTAAGCTAGCAGATGTAAAGACAGACAAAGAGGGTCATTACATAGTGGTAAAGGGAGAAATTCAACAAGAAGACATAACAATCCTGAATATGTATATGCCCAAAACACCAGAGCTCCCAGACACACAAAGTAAATTTTACTAGAGCTAAGCAAAGAAATAAATATATAGCACCATTGTAATTGCCAGGGATGTAAACACCCCACTGTCAGAGCTAGAAAAATCATCAAAGCAGAAAATAAATAAAGAAACAATAAACGTAATCCAAACTCTAAATCAAATGGGCCTAACAGACATTTACAAAACATCCTACCCCATAACTACAGAATACAAAATCTTCTTAGCAGCACATGGAAGATTTTCCAAGATTTATCATATCTTAGACCACAAAACAGGTCTCAACAAATTCAAAATAATTGAAATCATACCATGTACCTTCTCAGACCACAGCAGAATAAAACTAGAAATCAATCACAAGAAAAACACTCAAACCTACACAAAGTCATGGAAATTAAACAACCTGTTGCTGAATGATTATAGGGCCAAGAATGAAATTAAGATGGAAATGAAGAAAATTCTTTGAAATGAATGACAAAAGGTACACAAGCTATCAAAATCTAAGAGACACAACAAAAGCATTCCTCAGGAGAAAATTCATAGCCTTAAATGCCTCCATCAAAAAGACTGAAAGATCACAAATTAACAACCTAATGTCTCACCTCAAGAAACTAGAAAAGGAAGAACAAACTAAACTCAAAGCTAGCAGAAGAAAAGAAATAATGAAGGTCAGAGCAGAAAAAATGAATTGGAAAAAAATTCAAAGATTAAAACAAAAAATTGGTTCTTTGAAAAGATAAACAAAATCGATAGACCTCTTGCTAGATTAACCAAGAACAGAGGAGAAAGGACCCAAATAAACTCAATCAGAAATGAAAAATGTGACAATACAGCTGGTATCGCAAAAATGCAAAACATCATCCATGAATATTACTTAAATCTCTATATAAATTAGAGAACATAGAGGAAATGGATAAGTTCATGGAAACACATAGCCTCCCAAGACTCCCAACCGGGAAGAAACAGAACTCCTGAACAGAGCAATAACAAACAATGAGATTGAAAAAGTAATAAAAACCTCCCCAAGCAAAAAAAAAAAAAAAAAAAGCCCCGGACCAGATGGATTCACAGTTGTATTCTATCAGGCCTACAAAGAAGACCCAGTACTCATAATACAGAAATTATTCCATAATATTGAGAAGGAGGGAGTCCTCCCCAACTCATTCTATGAAGCCAGTATCACCTTGATACCAAAGCCAAGAAATGACACAACAAAAAAAAGAAAACTACAGACCAATATCCCTTATGAATATAGATGCAAAAATCCTCAATAAAATACTAGTAAACTGAATTCAACAGCACATCAAAAAAATAATACACCAGGACCAGGTGGGCTTCATCCCAGGAATACAAGGATGGTTCAACATATGTAAATCAGTAAATGTGATTCACCACATAAACAAAAGCAAAAACAAAGATCATATGATCATCTCAATAGATGCAGAAAAACCATTCAACAAAATCCAGCACCCTTTCATGATAAAAAGCCATCAACAGACCAGGCATAGAAGGATCATATCTCAAAATTACAAAAGCCCTATATGACAAACCCACAGCCAACATCATACTGAATGGGGAAAAGTTGAAAGCATTCCCTCTAAGAACTGGAACAAGACAAGTATGTCCACTGTCACCACTTGTATTCAATATCTTAGTTCTGGAAGTCCTAGCCAGAGCGATCAGGCAAGAGAAAGAAATAAAGGGTATCCAAATCAGGAAAGAGGATTTCAAATATCACTCTTTGCTGACAGTATGATCTTTCATCTAGAAAGCCCCAAAGATTACACCAAGAGTCTCCTGGAATTGATAGATAAACTCAGCAAGTCTCAGGATACAAAATCAATGAACAGACATCAGTAGCATTTCTATATAACAATAATAGTCAAGCCGAGAGTCACATCAAAGACTCAATACCATTCACAATAGCTACAAAGAAAATAAAATGCCTAGGCATATACTTAACCAAGGAGATGAAAGATATCTGCAAGGGTAACTATGAAATTCTGAGGAAAGAAATCACAGAAGATACAAACAAATTGAAATATATACCATGCTCTTGGATAGGTAGAATCAACATTGTTAAAATGTCCATACTACCCAAAGGGATTTACAAATTCAATGAAATCCCCATCAAATTACCAATGTTGTACTTCACAAATCTAGAAAAAATAATTCTGCACTTTGTTTAGAACCAGAAAAAAGCCCCAATAGCCAAAGCAATCTAAAGCAAAAAGAACAAATCTGGAGGCATCATATTACCAAACTTCAAACTATAGTACAAGGCTACAGAAACCAAAACATTATGGTATTGGTACAAAAACAGAGACAAAGACCAATGGAATTAAACAGAGAAACCAGGTAAAAACAACTACCGATAGCCAACCGATCTTTGACAAAGCAGACAACAATGTACACTGGGAAAAAGAAGCCCTATTCAATAAATGGTGCTGTGAAAATTGGATAGACACATGAAGAAAAATAAAACAGGATCCACCTCTCTCACCACTCACAAACTTAATTCAAGATGGATAAAAGACTTAAATGTAAGGCATGAAACCATAGGAATGCTAGAAGATGTTGGAAAAACTCCTCTAGATGTCAGCCTAGGCAAAGAATTTATGACTGAGACCCCAATGACAATCATGGGAACAACAAAAATTAATAAGTGGGGTTTGATTAAACTAAAAATCTTCTGCACAGCTAAGAAAACAATCAACAGAGCAAATATACAACCTACAGAATTGGAGAAGATATTTGCAAGCTACATATCTGATAAAGGGCTAATATTCAGAATTTACAAAGAACTCAAACAAATCATCAAGAAAAAAACAAACAACCCTGTTAAAAAATGGGCAAAGGACATGAACAGAAGCTTCTCAAAGGAAAAAAGACAAATGGTCAATAAACATATGAAAAAATGCTCAATGTCATTATTCATCAGGGAAATGCAAATTAAAACCACAATGAGGTATCACCTTACCCCAGTTAGAATGGTTTTTGTTAAAAAATCCAAAAACAATAGATGCTACCATGGATGCAGAGAGAAAAGAACACTTATACACTATTGGTGGGACTGCAAATTAATACAACCCTTATGGAAAACAGTATGGAGATTCCTCAAAGAACTAAAAGTAGACTTACCATTTAATCTAGCAATCCCACTAGTGGGAATCTACCAAAAGGAAAAGAAGACTTTTCATCAAAAAGACACATACACTTGAATGTTTATTGCAGCACAATTCACAATTGCAAAGACATAGAATCAACCTCAGTGCCCATGAATTCATGAGTGGATTAATAAAATGTGGTATATGTATACCATGGAAAACTATTCAGCCATAAAAAAGATGCATTAAATGCCTTTTGCAACAATCTGGATGGAACTGGAGACTATTCTCCTAAGTGAAGTATCTCAAGAATGGAAAAACAAATGCCACAAATACTCATTATTAAATTAGAACTAACCAATGAGCACACATGTGCACAGAGGGAATTAAAGCTCAGTGGAAATCATCCAGGGAGGAAGGGGGGAGGATGGGAGGGACAAAACCTACCTAATGGGTACAATGAACACTATTTGGGCAATGGACACACCAATAGCTGGGACTCAAGCATTACAAAAGCAGCCCATGTAACCTAAAACATTTGTACCCTTTTAATATTTAGAAATAAAAAAATTATAATAAATAAATAAAATGGAGAGTCTGGAGTTTTACCTCCATAATTGGGAACTTCCAAGATTATAACAAAGCTAAGCAAAGGAATTAGAGATCTATGGGTAAAAGTTAAAGTCGGTGAGGAAAAATATTTATAATGAAACTTCCAAAGTGAATATCTTCCACTTTCTTTTATTTAGAGATATTAAAATGTGGTGAAAGCTGGGAAAATATGCATAGAGATGCATTTTTCAAAAACTAGAAGACTATACTTTCAGGGATCGATCATTTCTATAGTTTGTTAATAAATAAGCATTATTTATTTGACTTGAAATGGCTGCTTTATGATTTCTTTTATAGATATCATTTCACATGTTGCTGCTTTCAAGACATCAGCTACCCATCTCTCTCTCTCTCTCTTTCTGTCTTTCTTTAGTTAACTAGTCAGTCAGTTCCTCTTCTTTACGTTTTTTTTTTTTTACTTTCTTTATATCCTCATTTTTCATCTCAAAAAATCATCTTACCCTGAATGGACACATAAACCAGTGATAAATGACCTATGTGATTATCTCCTGAAAGGAATATTATGCTTTTTTAAAGTATTCATTTAATGACACATCTACAGATCTTATCTCACACTCAAGCTGGAAACAATGACTCATGTGTTTTCACATCTTAAATAAAATTAAGCCTTTCCTCTTTAGCTCTGGTTTCTGATGGTCGTAAATTATACTAACAAAGGAGAGGCAATGGTTGTAAAGGAAGTAAAATTGAGTTTATAATAAGGATGATCCTTTATCATTCTCATCAGATTTCCAGCTCTGTGTAGGCAGTAATGAATAAGGGTTTCCCAACGCATAAACACATAAATAAGCTTCCTAGTAATAGATCTTTATTGCTACAAGATTGAAACTGAGCCTAGATTGCTCAGGTAAGATTTCTTGTACAACAATTGTTCTCAAAATCCTAAGTGGGAGAGGTAGGTTGGGTGAAGAAAGGTGGTATCCTGACTCATGGGCACCTCTATCCTCAGCAGCCTCAGAAATGGAGGGAAAGACTGAAGAGAACCTTCACAATTATTAAACAATTGGAAGAATGAATTTCCAAGAAAGGTATCAGGCACTTGTTATCCAGACAAATTTAAAAATTTGGAGTAAAGTAGAAATGAGACAACGACGCATGAATAATGCTTTGTTTGCAAGATAAGCTGTTGAAACAACATTCAATATATCCTGAGCCAGCTGTGTACCCGGACTTAGATTTAGCCACAGAGAAATCCCTCTGACAAGGTGAATCAGAAGCTGTAGAATGCATAACAGAAAGTTGTCACTGAAGCTCCCATTTTTCAAGGTCTTGTCAGATGTTTCTCAATTGAGGTTGAAGGATTTACAATATCCTTACAAGACTTCTAATCCAGAAACCAGAATTTGAGTGGTATTTTTCAAAGGAAGACATAAAATGGAATAGAGCCATTTCTTTAAAAACATTTCATTTTCTTGACTTTATTGCATGGACAAAGATGGAGAGAGAAATAGACAGAGAGGAAAAAATTACCAAGTGAGGATAAGCAGGAGTATCCAGAGCAGAAAGAAGGCATAAAATCAGGTGTACCAATGATTCAATGGTCTATGAGAAATCAGGTTGAAACAATGCACAACCATGAAGGGGAAGAAAGAAAAAGAGATGCCACAAAATGGCCACATCTGGCCTGGGGACAGGAGAGTTTGGAAACTGGGAAAGAAGTGTTACCCTTAACTCACCTATCACAGACTTTCTCAAATTTAGGTATATGGCTAGAGAGCTGAGGCTACTGCTGATGGCATGCATCTCTGCTCTCATTTCGTCCTGTTTGGAAGTATACTCTTTCTCCTTTTTCATTTTTACTGTCTTCTATTAATAAATCATTACATATAAGCATATATTCTTAAACACTTTTTGTCAGTGAAAAAGATGTAGAATACAGTGGTTAAGTGCATCAGTCAGATACAGTTGGGTGTGATGTCCAGCCACTTATAAAGTCAGTGACTTTCAGTAGTTTGTTAATCTTTCTCTGAGATTTTGCCTTGAAAATACGGCAAAATTACAGTCTATTTAAACTATAATGAGGATTAAGTTAAATAATACATGTACATTTCTTAGTATGGTTCTTGTGAATTTCTCAAGAAGTGTTAGTTGTTATTATTAGCTGAAGCAGAAATGACAGAAAAGCCTTTAGGAAAAAAATATGAGCGATCTCCCACCTATCAGCAGCTCCCATCATGGACACTTTTTGAGATTGCATATTTAGATATTAGGCCATTCATTTTTCATTTTCAGTGTCCAGATTTGTATAAACATAGTGCTATCTGTTCTCTGAAAGCTTTTTTGTACTAGTAAAGCTAGAGGAAATTAATTTTAGCAAGTTGAAAAGATTAAATCATTAGTAAACAGCTTTGAAAAACTAAAAAGAGAGCTATTTCCTATGTCAACTACAAAATTTACATTTGGCAGCCATATGAGCCCTTTAAGTTTTTTCTTTTTCACAATAGGGAAATTAACATATTTACATGTTTCTGGAGTGTGGCTGGGAGCATTTCATAGCGGCTTGAGGAAATTGCACAAATAAACAGTCTTGGCATAGAAGAAGATAAATCCATATTCAGTGGCTGAAGTCATGGATAAACAAAGGATCTAAGGATGATCACCCATCTATAAGGTAAAAGGAGAAAAAAGAAGGGTATGTTGGGAATAAATTTGTAATTTCCAGTAATCCTGTGTTAATATTCCAAACATATCATTTATCAGCTATGTAGCATTGAGCTCATTCCATAATTTCTCTGAGTATCCATTCATCCATCTGTAAAATATAAACATTTATATCCATTTCATGGTTGTTGCAAAGATTAGTCAGACTGCTCCTTAAATGATAGGCGTAATGAAGAGGTGGAAAAGTTCAAGAAGGATGTCCATGGTAAGAGGACGTGTCAATTGTATACCTGCCACTGACTTTGATTCTAAAGATTGAGGTAATGGCTTGTTAGTCAAGGCAAAAAGTTAGTCTCACATCCTAACCTGTAGGTGGAAGCTGTGCAAAGCTGCTTTATAGCTCTAAGAAACACCTCTCATTAGGAAATTGAACTCATATTTAAAAGGTAGAGCTAGTAAAGGACAGAGTATCTTGACAACTTTCAGAAGCCATCTGAAGACTCACCAACACAATAGTCTTAAAGAAAGGCAAAGCATGGTTCAAAAGAACCACTCAAGTAATGGCCTTAACAGACTGTGATTCCCTCTGACCAGCAATTTTATAACTAGTATTACTGAACAAGAGCACAGTCAAACATAAAAAAAAAAGGACTGGATCCTGGGAAAAACCTTGTTCTTTTCTATGTTTTTGGACACAGCCTCTCTTTGTCCTCATCCAAACACTGCTCCCCTCCCCCACTTTCTCTCTTTCCAGACTGACTCTCACTGCTGCTTCTGAACTCTGAAACTACATGTTGCCAGTCTAGACCTGTACAGAAATGTACAAAGACTTGCTCTATTAAAATTCCACAGGGATTGCCAAAACCCTGTGTGAGAAAAGTTGATTATCTTAACTTGAATTTAGTGCCTACTTGTGGTCCAACTAACTATGGTAGGTTCAGCATCAAAACAATGACTTCTAAGTCTTCAGTCCTGTGGCTCAGGAGCCATTCTGATATGGGCAGATATCATAAAATATTAATAAAGAAGAATCGGCTATAGTGATATAAGCTGGAGAGAGTCATCACCAAGAAGTCACCAGGATTTTATTTCCTCCACGTTAAGTTAGGGCGTAGTGATACAAACCTTTTCATTATTATCCTATGTTTTTATTGCACACCTAAAAATACTCAATTTTTAATTTGTAGTAATAATTTGTTTAGAAGATCACAATAAGAGAATATTTTTCTTCTTATTGTGTTCAAATCAAGGGTCTTACCCAAAGGTTATGCCCTAAAATCAAGTTGCCTAAAATCTAATGTGTTATTTCTCTTTTGTTCTGTAATTTTTTCATTAAGACTTTATTGATTTCACCATAAGTGATTGAAGAAATGGGATAGTATTTATCCACATGTTAAAGGAACTGACAACTTTCATTTTCTTCATTCTTCCCTCTACCACCCAATTGCGAATGTAAATTCTTCTGTCAGTTTTATTTCAGTAACTGTAAGTATCTAAATATTTTATTATTTGAGCTTTTACATTGACAAATTTTGAAAATTAGCTAACTTTATGTTCTTACAGATCATTTTTCTGGAATAATACAGATGAGTGTTCACAATAGAAAATAGCCTTAGCAGCTGATACTGGAAACATTAGTCATTCTTTGTTCTCCTGCAACCCACATTTGTCATCTTGACTCTATTAAGTCAGTTCCTTCTGACTGACATGCGCAGGCTCTTATCTATTAGTCACTATTGTGGTAGGCTGAATAATAGCCCCTGAAGATATCCAAGTTCTACCTTCTGGATTCTGTGAATGTTTTCCTTACATGGCAAAAGAGATGTTGCAGATGTAATTAAGCTATAGGCATAGTAATACAGACCTTTCCCTTATTTTGAGAGAAAGATATTATCCTGGATTATATGGGTGGATCCTAAATATAATCGCAAGTGTCCTTATAAGAGAGTTAAGGGGATATTCGGTTAAAGAAAAGGGAGTTAGAGATACGACAATGGAGGCAAGAAGTTGGAGTGATTTGACCACAAGCCAAAGGATGCCAGGAGACACTGGAAGCTGAAAAAAGACAAGCCTTGGAGGCTTCAGAATTATAAACTCTGCTGATACATTGATTTTTAGCTTCATAAGATTAATTTTGAACTTCTTGCCTCTGGAACTGTAAGCAAACAAATATCTATTATTTTAAACCACAAAATTTGTGGTAATTTGTTACAACAGTGTTAGTAAACTAATATAATGGCAGTTCAGATTTGTACTGAGAAGGATTCCAAGGGCTTTCTGGAATTCAGAAATAGTTTTGTGATTTAATATGTCTTGATGTCATGGAAGGACACATTTCTTAGGAATAAATACAACAGGATTTGTGCCATATATGTTTAATTTCTGCATATTTCAAAAGACATTACTGGATGGCCAAAAGTTTAAATGCAATTATAGAGATTTGATGTCAAGAAATCTGGAAACTGTTGTCACCATCTTGGCATTTACCACATGAATTTGACCCTTGGCATTCTGGAGAGATATATTCAGATACTTGTACAAATCACTAGTCTTAGTAATACTGAAAATTTACTAAGCACTGTTTATGTATCATCCACTATTCTGAACATTTAACACGTATGTTCTCTCTTGTTCCCCTTCACAGCAGTCCCGTGAACTAAGTGCAATAATTATAACTCCGTGAGCCTATGAGAAAACTGAGACTTAAAAGAGTTAAGTAATGTGCTGATGATCATGTAGCTAGTAAATAGTGAAGCTGGGATCCAAGGCCAGAGAGTCTTTCTTTGTAAGTCTTAAGCCCCATGCCATAGTCTCCTATGTGTAAGGGACCTAAAATGTAATAGAGACAGGAAGGCAGGGCCGTTGGGTAGGCACACGCATTAGCTGGTTAACTTGTTCCGTTATACCAGCCTCACAATTACCTTTATTCAACTTTGGCTGGGCAACTCTACATATACTGTCTTATTTAATATTCACAATAATCTTATAGTATAGCTGTGATTTTCCTAAACATTCCTTTTAGGGTATCTAGAAAATATTAAAAATTCTGAAACCATAAACTCCAATGGACTATTGTAGCACAACGTATCTTTTACTAGGGCGTTTTCAAATAAGATTAGCTCTTGACAACATAACAGTAGAGACTAGTAGGCAAGGACGTTATCATTTCCAATGATAGAAAATTTTAGTAAAAATTTTTTACAAAAGGAGGTCAAGGCACAGAGAATGTGAATGTATATAGCAGAGCTACATTTACCTTCCCTTATGCTCTGTGAGTACGTTTAACTTCACTGTATATAATTCATTTGTGTTTACAATATATTATGTATTTAATTTCTCTTTTGTAAGTTATTTGCTGTTTATTTTAAAGGATATTATCAAACAAAGGAAAAACCTTGGAAATTCAAAAAGCTAAGCAAGGTGTCTTTCTACTCTCCATAGCTAGGAAAATGCCCAGAGCTGGACTCATGAGGCTGCACTATGGGCTGGGTTATGTCATTATCAGTGTAGAAGAATATTGAAGTATTTGTGAAATATCTAATTGCTCCTTCTGGCTGAAATGCAGGATGATGTAGACCCTAGAAGAGAAGGGAAGAGGATTGCTTCAGGAAAACTAATATTTAATTTTAAGGTATAAATTATCTCTGCATTAATAGAGTTGTTTGATTCATAATCCAAATGTTGAACTCAGTCAGTTTTGAATTTGTAACTGGATATAGGCCAGTGTAATTTCTTTATTGCTATATTATTAGAGATTTAAACATTAGCATTTGTTTGTTTATGGTGTTCTTTTTTCTTATTTTTGCATTTTCTCTTTTTTGACAGAGAAGGTAGAAGAATAAATTAAAATTCAAGTGATGGATTTTTAGTCCTGCTTCATCATCTTTTAGTTTTATGATCTGGGATGGTTTACATAGTTTCTCTGCCTCAACAACGTTTGAGGATAAACTGCCCTTGTCAATGAGAAGGAGAGGTGTGTATGTATAAATTAGGCACTGTAAGCATTTTATGAAATGATGAGGTGATTTCTCTTTGTTTTGAACTCATATGGATTATATTTTTCTTTCTCTTTTTTGCCACAGACACAGTCTTTTATTTTTTCTTCTTTTTTAAGAGTGCATGTTTCTCAAGGATAGGACAGAATCTTTTTTCATTGTACTATCAGCAGTACTTGTCACAAAGTAGGTGCTTGATAAAAGGGCTTTGACAGAAGAGGGAAAGAGAAGAAGGCAAAGGTAATATGTTAATTTATTTCCTCATTCATTTCTTCATTGAAATATTTTATATATTTTATGTGTATATATATTCTCATATGTGTGTGCATATATATGTATGCATGCATGTATGTATACACACATAAACAGATGTGAAAAGGACACGTCATGTAAAAGTCACATATCTTTATGGTTTTCAGCTAGTAAATTAACTTGACTTGGGTATCATCCTTTCTATAGTAAGTAGTTTGGTTTTATGACTGAATTTTTAACTCTGTCCTTCAGTAAGCAGCCTCCAGTAATGACTTTTATAGGCTGGATCTAGGAAACATTTAGGTGGTAGAGTTCACCTACTTTTTACAAGCTGTGGAGAGGCAAGATTGTAGGTGATAGGCCTTCCCATAGTGGTTCCCTGAGCATTTTTATTTCTGCCAACAACATGGAGAATATGGTAGACAGAATATTATCTCCATACAAAGATGTCCATGTCCTAATTCTGGAACCTGTGAATATGTTACCTTTCATGGCAAAAGGGCTTTTCAGGTATAATGAAATTAAAGATTTTGAGATAGGGTGAATATCCTTGATTAGCTGGGTGTGCCAAGGTAATCACAAGGTTCCTTCTGAGAGATATGGGAGTCAGAGTCAGAAAGGAGATGTGACAATAGAAGCAGATGTCAGAGTGATGAGACCCAGAGCCAAGGAATGTGAGCAGCCTTTAACAGCTGGAAAGTTCAAGGAGCCGATTCTACCCTAGAGCCTCCAGACAGAACACAGCTCTGCTGACACCTTGATTTTAGACTATAAGACCTGTTTTGACTTTCTCACTTTCAGTACTGATCAAAAAATATTGACCTCCCTTTCTTTCTACTAGCCTGCATACTTCTTGAGGGCAATATTCTTAAGGGGATAATCTTTATATCCTCCATAACACCCAGCATGATGCTAAGCAAAAGGAAAGGATTCAATAAATAGTGAAAGGACAGATATCAATAAACTTTCCCTGCAGGGAAGTGATATAGTCATGGATACTTTCAAGGAAATGGAAGGTCTGAAAAACAGACTGGCAGACTGAGGGAGGGCACTGAGTATGTGTTTGAAATGGCTAGCAATGAATCCCAGGGATTCAGTTAAGGCATACAACAACAACAGCTTGGCGTGAACCCTAAATATACAACATGCATATTCCTTAGAAAATATATTGCTTAGTAAACTCACTCTGAAGGAGCTGGTTAGTCAAGACATTGGTTCATAATAAAAAGAGGAGAAACTCTTTCTAGCAATAGATGGTAAAAGTTGAAGTAACATTTACTGAATACTTTATGAGACATTTAAGTACAATTAAGGGAAAATGCTAATTAGAGAGTGAAATTACATCCTAAAAAAGTTCAATGACTTGAGAAGAGATACTCTTTCAAATAAATTTTTGGGAGTTCTAATTCAATCATAGAATTAAACAACAGCTACAGATTCCTTTTCATACTTCATATTTCTAGAAATGTTGTAGGACCTTCAAAGCATGAGAAACTGTGAGTCATCTGAAAAGATGAAAAGCAAAACAGATAGGATTCATTAAGAAAGTTTAAACCACAAAATGCACATCATAGAACTGCTGTAGATTGGGTAACTTCATCAAGAATTCTCCTTGCCTGGAGGTGATGGATTCTGAGAGTAGGAGAGGGTTCAAGGCCTTTAACCTCTTCAAACCTTTCGAGGACTATCCTGTCCCAGTTATCACCATGACCTATACTTTATTGGCCTCTAGCCTCCTTTATTCCTGCTTCTCTCTTGAGCCCACTCAATTCAACCTTCTTCTCTATTGGACCTATGTCTCCCACCCCAACTTGGAGCCTTCCTTGGACCATTTGATCCCTTCAATCCCCCCTGCTCACCAACACATACACTTTCTAACCCATCTACTTTTAAATTGTCCTTCTTGACTTAGTCTACAAACAAGTCTAAGCCACTTCCATCCTGGAAACAATAATCACAAAGAAAGAAAAAGTCTCTCTCAAGAGATTCTATATTCCCATCTAGAAGTAATCCCACCTCTTGACTTCTCTTCTTAGCCTAACCCCATAGTCTATGCACATTAGTTATCTCTATGTTCTCAACCTCTTGCAGTTCAGCCTTGGCCATGACAATAGATCAGCCCTGGGAGAGGTCATTCAGAACCATAAATTTGACAAATCTCAAAGATACTTCTTCTGTGGATAGTCCTTTCTGTGGAATAGAATACATATACCTTATCAGTCCTTCCCTTTACATGTGTTCTTGCTACTTAGCTTTCTTTTGAAACGAATTTTCAAATGCCACACCATCTGTGTAACGGCTCTTGGTTCAGCACATTTAGATTATTTTCTCTATCGGCATGCAATCGATATTGAGTGTGCTAGAGTATTTAGGAAAGTGTAATATAATAAACTTTACTAGCATTTGATTCTGTCTCTATTGTTTATTAAGCACTTTGATATTATTTCATTTCTTCCATATAAATTTATTTGAGATAGATATTATCATTATTTTTATTTGGCACATGAAGTTACAGAGCTCAGAGACATGAGGGTGATTTACCTAAAGTCTCAACTAACACACGCTAACGTTGGGAATTAAACTACTTGTTTTTCTCAGTATCTCATACTACCTCCGTTTCCTTACAGATGTCTGTTAGAGGGATTAGAGGAGGGGGTCCCTGATACTATCGCAAAGGAATACTAAGAATAATGGGTAACATTTATTGATTGTAATAATACTCATCATAATAATCATTAATATTTATAGAAAACTTACTGTGTTCTAGACATTTTGCTAAGATCTTTTATAAATTATATACTACATCATGACAAACCTGTAAAATAGATATTTACATTTTCCCCATTTTACCAAGGTGGGTAAGGGCTTTTGGTGAATTTCCAACCTATGTATTTCTGATTCCTAAGTCTGTGCTCTTTCTATTAATTTTCTAATTCATTATCTCCCCATAGTAAAACATAATAGTTAAGAAAAATATGAGAGATTTCAGGAAATATAAATCTACCCTCCCCGTTGTTTAAAACAGAATACTAATCTTCATGATTTATCAGCACCTTAGAGTATAAGAGTTTCTGGAATCATCATACTGCGGACACATTTCTCTGGTGAAAAACAAAGGCCTTTATTGTTGTGACGTTAATTTTATTCTATTTTATGTTCTAGTCTCTGACGACAGCCTTAAAGTTCATAGATACAAAAGTTATCTGACATGATTATATGGAAAATCAGTTTGATATAATAAAGATTGTAATTCTATACAGATTATGAATTAATAAAATAAATTTTCAGCATTATTTACAATAGCGAAAAGGTGGAAACAACTAACATGTCTATCAACAGATGAATGGATAAACAAAAGGTAGTACATATAGTATGTACACACATACAATGAGATATTATTCAGGTTTACAAAGGAATGTAATTCTGTTACATGCTACAACATGAATGAAATTTAAACACATTATGCTAAGAGAATAAGCCAGACACAGAAGGACAAATATTGTATGATTCCACTAATATGAGGTACCTAGACTAGTCAAAACCATAGAAAGAGAAAGTATAATATAATGATGGTTGCCAGGGGCTGAGGGGAGGAGAATGGGGAGTTCTTGTTTAATAGGTACAGAATTTCAATTTGGAATGATGTAAAAGTTCTGAAGGTGGATAATGGTGATGATTGCACAACAACATGAATTTACTTAATACCGTTAAACTGTACTCTTTAAAACAGTTCAAATGGTAAATTTTAGGTAATGTGTATTTAACCATAATAAGACACGTTAAAAAAAAGATTTTAAATAACTTTCAAACCTAGATCAAACGAGGCAGCTGGACAGAACTAGCCATATCTGGAAGAGCAAGACCATGCTCAAGGCCACACATGGTGGTTTTCAGGGCCTCTGTGGCCCAGCTTCTGCCTACCTCTGTGAGTCAGCGGGTCTTCTCTGGGCTGATCTGCTCCAGCCACACCTGCCCGCTCTCTGTTCCTCACACAGGCCCAGCTTATTCCTGTCTCAGGCTCATAATTTCTGCTCCTCTGCCAGAATCACTATTTCCCAAGATTTTTGGATGGCTGAGTCCTTCTTATCATTTTGATCTGCAGTTCAAAAGTCATTCAAGAATCACTCCCTCATGGACTTCTTCCTTAACAATGCTTTCTAAAATGAGGTACCCCTTATCTCACCTTTACCATTGCAGGGAATCTTTGTTACAACCCTCTGTGTTATTTTTTATAATACCACTTAACCATGATTTGAAATTACTTATGTACGTCTCTATGTATACATGGAGGTACGTGTATAATTTCTGTACCCCTCCACATTAAAATGTAAGCTCATTGAGAGAAAGGGCTTTCTATCTGATGTCCACTGTTGTTTTATGACGCTTGGATTTCTCAAAAAATCTAGAAAGAAGAAAGAAAGAAAGAAAGGAAGAGAGAGAGGAAGGGAGGGAGGGAGGGAAGTTCTTATCTTTCAGTAACTAAGTAGCATTACAGTTTAATGTTCTATTATAACAAGTATACCAAACATGTAAGACTCAAGGATGAGAATACCTTCTAGGCGGACTCTTGCTTTAGAAAAGCAAGCATATCAAAAACAGATTTTACTGTGATGATACATTAGATGATGAAATTCAACTTTCAAAACAATCCTTGTGTTGTCAGTGAGATCCATCAAAGAAGCACTTTAGCTGGCAGCTTTCTCACCATATATAAGTGTTTGTTTATAGATCATTCACTAGAAAAGTATATGAGGGAGGTTTCAGAGTTCTTAGAACTAAAGTAAAATGGTATTGTGTGCTGAAATCTACCTAAAAGAATGATGTTGCTGAAATGTCTGATAAACTTCAGAGAGGTAGAAATTGAAGAGGACACCAAAAAATGAAAAGATACTTCATGCTTATGGATTAGAAGAATCAATATTTTAAAATGTCCATACTACCCAAAGCAGTCTACAGATTTAATGCAATCCCCATCAAAATACCAATGACATTATTCAAAGAAATAGAAAAAAAATCTTAAAATTTATATGGGACCACAAAAGACCCAGATAGCCAAAGTCATCCTGGGCAAAAAGAACAAAACTGGAGGAATCACGTTACCTGACTTCAAATTATAATTACAGAGCTGTAGTAACGAAAACAACATGGTACCGGCAAAAAAAAACAAAAACAAAAACAGACATATAAACCAATGGAACAGAATAGAGAACCCAGAAATAAATCCACACATCTATAGTGAACTCATCTTTAACACAAGTATTAAGAACATACAGTGGTGAAAGGACAGTCTCTTCAATAAATGGTGCTGGGAAACTGGATATCCATATGAAGAAGAATGAAACTAGACACTTATCTCATGCCATATACAAAAATCAAATAAAATAGATTAAAGACTTAAATCTAAGATCTGAATCTATGAAGTTACTAAAAGAAAACATTGGGGGAAAACTTCAGGACATGGTCTAGGCAATGATTTCTTGATTAACACCCTGAAAGCATAGGCAACCAAAGCAAAATTGGACAAATGGGGTCATATCAAGCTAAAAAGCTTCTGCATAGCAAAGGAAACCATCAACAAAGTGAAGAGACAACCCACAGAATGGGAGAAAGTATTTGTAAACTGCAAATATGACAAGGGATTAATAATTAGGATATATAAGTAGCTCAAACAATTCAATAGGAAAAAATCAACTAATCCAGTTTAAAAATGGGCAAAAGTTCTGAATAGACATTTCTCAAAAGAAGACATAGAAGTGGCCAGCAGGTATATGAAAAAATTCTCAACATCATTAGTCATCAGAGAAATGCAGATCAAAACTACAATGAGATATCGTCTCACCCCAGTTAAAATGGCTTTTATCCAAAGACAGGCAATAATGAATGCTGGTGAAGATGTGGAGAAAGGGGAACCCTTCCTTGTACATTGTTGGTGGGAATGTGAATTAGTACAGCCACTATGGAGAACAGTAAGGGGGTTGCTTAAAAAGTTAAAAATAGAACTACCATATGACCCAGCAATCCTACTGCTAGGTATATACCCAAAAGAAAGGAAATTAGTATATCAGAAAGATATCTGAACTCCCATGTTTATTGCACCACTAGTCACAATAGCCAGTATTTGGAATCAACCTAAGTGTCTATCAACAGATGAATGGATAAAGAAAATGTGGTACGTGTACACAATGGAATATTATTCAGCCATGAAAAAGAATGAAATCTGTCATTTGTAACAACATGGATGGAACTGGATAATATTATGTTAAGTGAAATAAGCCAAGCACAGAAAGATAAACTTTGCATGTTCATACTCACATGTAAGAGCTAAAAATTAAAACAATTGATCTCATGGAGATAGAGAGTAGAATGATGGTTACCAGAGGCTGGGAAGGGTAGTGGGGAGAGGGCGATAAAGTAGAGATGGTTATTGGGTTCAAAAACATAGTTAGATAGAATAAACAAGATGTAATATTTGGTAGCATAACAGGGTGACTATAGTCAACAATCAGTTACTTTATACATTAAAATAACTAAAAAAGTGGAATTGGAATGTTCCTAATATACAGAAATGATAAACGTTTGAGGTGATGAATATGTCAATTACCCCGATTTGGTAATTATACATTGTATGCCAGTATCAAAACATAACTTGTACCCCACATATTCATACAACTGTTATGTACCCATCATAATTAAAAATAAAAAATAAAAAACAAACAAAAAAGAAAACAAAACAAAAAACAAAGAACAAAGTCTGAGAGTAGGGTAGCTATGGAGCCTCAGAGGGAAATTAATGTACTTTTCCTGAAAGGGAGGAGAAATGTACATAGGGTTGTTTAAGAAAACTATATATACATGAATATCCTGTGTTACAACTGTGATGCTTATACCAACATTTAGGATAAAATAAGATCATACCTTTCACTGCCAATAGAAATGAGGGCTTTCTCTAAGAAGTAGGAAGAGGGAAACTACCAGAAGCTTCTCCACTTGTAATAAATGTTTCCACTTGCCACTAAGGATACAAGAAACTTCTTCAGCAGATAAACCTGAATGTGTGTCTACATACTGGTGACTCAAACACCATCTCACCACTGACTACAAATCCAGAACAATATGAATAAGCAATAGTGACTTAATCAGGAGATGGAAAAAGAAAGAGAAAAAACATTATTTCTTTGATCTTACAAAACAGAAAAAAGCACATGTTCATCGTTTGTGGCTGTTCCAAACTACCTAGAATTTAGCAAAAGAACTATTAACTATAATCCACAATCATGAACAATAATATGATTCTGTATTGTAGACAGTCAAAATGAATGGGGTTTCCAGTTTCCATTTCAACAGTATTTTACAAGGGTAAGTTTTGTAAGTTGATCCTTTTATACATACAGATTTCTGCAGAGGTGACCTCTGGTTTCCAGAGTGGGGAAGTAGCCACTTGGGATCCAGCTAGAGAGACAAGCAGAAGTAGTTGAATCTCTGCTTTCATTTATTGATCAAATTCCTCAGGAATTCTCATAGTTCTTTGTGTATCCATGTCATCAGGGAGGCATGTTAAAAAGGCGCATTCCTGGGCTCTTCCCTCCAGAGATTGTGAAATTTCTTTCAGTATGAACTTGAAATGTCTCTTTTATTTTCTCTCTCTTTATTTTCTTTTTTATTTTACTTTTTTTCCATGTTATTGCATATTGTTGTTTTTATAATTACATCAGGTAATTCTGAGACAGGTGGGCCAAGGACCAAACTGTGAGAAATGCTGTCATATGTGCTTCAGACAATTCCACCTGTGAGGCTCCAGAGGCTTTAGGAAATACTGTTGCCAAAAAAAATCTCTACTTCCTCAGTCTGATTTTTCTTACGCAATTTTTGGTCATACAACTGACATAAGTATATTGTAAGATTCAGGGTAAATGCAAAAGTGGAGAAAGAAGGAAACATTGAGAATGTGAAGTCTGGCTGCCCCTAGATACTGAATTGAGTAATCTGGATTTGGGGTTAAGGTAAATTTTGCACATCATTGGTTTAACAGAGGTAAAACCACCCACTTAAAAGGCCAATGGATTGTACAAGTCTCTTAGCAGCATTTGTAAAGGAGACCAGCTGCATTTCTATAGCCATTGATTTACCTAGTGGAGCATAAAATCTGATTATTCTCTCTTTTTAATTCTTTAACAGTCATGGCTAATTGGACACAAAACCATCTCCAGTAATCCTAGTCATGATCAAACTAAATATATGCCTCAGTGAGTCACTGCTTACATAGGGCAATCTTCAGATACCCGTTATAAAAATTTTTAGGGATGGATTTAGTTAGCACAGAATGTTAAAATGTTCAGTTACTCATTAAGTGGATAGATACGAGACCTTTCAAAATCTCCTCACCCCATGAACTTTTACATTACACGGCAGCAGAGACTAGGAACTGGGGTAACATATAAGAGATCAGGTGTGAAAAAGTGGCATAATGGAAAAATCTGTGCACTAGGAGTCAGGAGATCTTGGTGCCAGTTCTCAGCCTGCAAGAAATCTCAGTAATGAACACTTATTAGCGACTTCCAATCCTTTTTTAAAAATGTTTACAAAAATGCTTTCATATTCATTTTACAAATGAATAAACCATGTCTCGGTAAAGTTCAAGAGACTTTCCCAATGCTACGTAGCTACTAAATGGTAAAACTGGAATTTGAAGCAGGCTGTTTAACTCCAGGAACCTCTTTGAACGATTATACTTTTCTGCCACCACTTGAACCATGTGATTACCTGAGATAATTTAATCTGCATATGTGCATTCATGCATATGTAAATATTTTTGCATATGTATATTCCAGTTCTGTATTGCCTTAGTTGTCTTATATTACATGCTAAGTTGTTTGTAAAAGTGTATGATACTATACCAAGGTTGGCTTGCAAACATAAACACCTACAGGAGTTAGGCTATATGGAGAGAGTTATCTGACATAAAAGTAGCAGGTACCACTGAATTATTGACAGTAACTGAAAGTGATGGCCCTTTGTGGTACATGGAACATAGGACTAAGATCTGTAGGATCTCTCAATTGTTTCTACATAGTTTTATGTGAAGCCTTCTGGTTTTAAAATACTGTATCAGAAAAAGAAAGAGAAAATGCTGACCACTAGAAAGTCTGTAAGCTGCTGGCTTAATACGGCTGCCGTACAAAAATGCAGTCTTATGGTTACAAAGAACCCTTATATTAGGAGGAAGGAAATGCTACTGTTTGTATAAACTTGGGAAATATTACGTCACCTGCCAGGATCTTAGTAGGTCTTGTATACAAAATGGGTCAGATAGCAGGTTGCTCTAGGTGTTTTTACCTGTCCTCCAAATCTAAAATTTTAAATTTTCATAATAAAATCAGTCTTAAAGTTGCTCACCTTACATATAATTGAAGAGATAGGAAATGCATAGATAAAAAATATATGAGGAACAGTTTATGGCAGCATATAGACAAGAGTATCTTTTGCCCTTAGTGCTCAAGAGAAGTAGTGATTAGAATAAAGCAGTGCAAAAATTCAAAAGGTGGGCCAGATATCAGAGAAACGGAAGTGTGAACAGCTGGTATTGCAGTAGTGGAAATACGTTTGACAACCATTAGGTAAGCAAAAGGTTGATATGTTAATGTGGGATAAATTATCCTAGAGGAAGAAGATTTAAAAGGAAATGTTATGTGTTTTCAAATAACTGTAAGGTATTCAAATGGGAATAAAGGTTAAATTTGTTCTTCGTGGCCCAAAAACATTGCTGAATGAAAGGTACAAGAAACAACTTGTTTGGGTAGATGAAGGTGATGAAGGTGTTAATTATAGGATGGTGGCTCCAAAAGGAAGTGAGTTTACTATGATGGAGTCATTTACTACTGGTGTAGTTATCTTTATCTGTGCTCTTATATCACTTTGTATGGATTCAAGTTACTCTCTGGTTTGTTTTAAATTTCAGCCTCAAGGACTGCTTTTAGTATTATGGAATGTCTACTAGGACTTTGTCTCTGTTTGTCTCAGTTTTTTTTTATCTGGGAGTATCTTAATTTCACTTTCATTTTTGATGGAGTTTTACTGGAAATAGAATTGCTGATTAAGAGCCTTTATCTTTTATCACTTTGAATATGTCATCTAATTGCCTGTGCCCTCCATGGATTCTGATGATGACTCTGTGTTTATGATGTGTCTAGGTGTGGAGTTACTCAACTTCATCCTGCTTGGAGTTGAACTTCTTGGTTGTGTGTATTAATATTTTTCATCAAATTTGGGAAGTTTTGGGCCATTAGGTCTTCCAATATTCTTTTTTCTCCCTTGTGTCTCCTGGCTCCTCCTGGGATTTCCTTCTACAGATGTTGGGTTTTTTGCTTATGTCCTGCAGGACACTGAGGTTTTTAAAAAAATTTTTCTTCTCGTTTTTTTTCTATTTTGTTTTTTGTTTGTTTGTTTCTTGGACTGGATAGTATCAATTGAGCTATATTCTAGTTAACTGATTTTTGTTTTCCTGCTTCCTCAAATTTTTGGGCCCCTCTATTGACTTTTTAATTTTATTACTGACTTTTCAACCCAAGAATTTCTATTTAGTTCATTTTTAAAACTTCTATCTATTTAATGATAGTCTCTATTAGGCAAGGCATTGTTCTTATACTTTCCTGTAGTTCTTAGATGTGGTTTTCTTTAGCTCTTTGAACTTATTTAAAATAATTGATTTGTCTAGTAAGTCCAATGTCTGTGTTTTCACAGAAATAGACTGCATTGGCTACCTTTAGTTTTCTGTATATGGGCCATACTTTCTATTTTCTTTGCATGTTTCATAATTTTCTGTTGAAAACTGGACATTATACACAATGCAATATGGTTACTCTGGAAATCATATTTTCTCTCCCTCCCACAATTTGTTGCTGTTGCTATTTGTTGTTATAGTTGTTATTTGTTTAGTGACTTTTGTAATGTAAATATGAAAAGTCTGTATTCTTTGAGGCCGTTGAAGTCTCTGTTGGGTTAGCTTAGTGGTTAGCTAATGATTTGACAAGGATTTCCTTAAATGTCTGAAACCAGTAAGTCTCCCAAATGAAATAAGGCCTGTGATGTTATATATTTCAATTTCATAGAGGTTGGAGTATCAGGCAGCTCAGCTCTGTTCACCTATTTATTTGGTTCTCCAGCATAAGAAAATAGAAATGTGAAAACCATTTTTTAAATGTCAACGATACCAAATTTTGCTAAGTGCAAATGGGCTCTGGATATGTAAAGATCAACCAGGCCTTGTAAATTTTTCTTTATTATCAACAAATCAGCCTATTGCTTTCAGCCCTTTTACCAAACAGAGAAGATCTTGGCAATGCCATCAGAAAGGATCAATGATGCATATATATGATATATTTGATGGCAGAGTGGATATACTTGATTAAGTTAAATATTGAATACCACACTATTAATTCTAGAGATAAAATACCTCTGGAAAGAAGAGTGGAACAATTTTGTTACACATTCTGCTTAAGTGGAATTTTAAAAACAAAGTAAGTGAGATGATGTCTAAAATAGGGTATGATACTTTTTCCTTTACCATGGTCTTAGGCTATGTTGTTATCTTCTATATGATATAAATTTTATATAGGATTTCTAGAGATAATATCTTAGAATACTGACCAAAATATATTATCTTTGTGAGAAAAAAGTAGATTAGGCTGGTAGACCAGTAAGGAGATTATTAAGGTGGACTTGAAAGAACGGAAAGGGGTGCGTGGGGTGGAGCTTGCCTCAGTACCAGGACTTGTGTCTAGCACCATTATGGGCATGTAGTAAATTCTAAAATCTTTGCTGAACTGAATTGAATTTGCAACTACTTTGATAAATTAGAAGTTAAACATGATAGGAGACCCATGAAAAGGCACAGGTTTGGGGTAGGTGGAAACTGTTAAGTTTGGTTTAAAGTTGTGGATTTGCCAACAGAAAATATCACTGTAAACTGAAGGACAAAAGAAAAAAATGTGAAATAAGGCAGAAAACTATAAATTGTGATCTCTATTTATATCAAAAGGTGAGTTCTGTATTTGAAGAATATGAAAACAATTTTAAAAATATTTTTATCACTGTGTGTTTTTTTTTTTTTTAGAAAAGGCACTGAGGGATTCAAGTGTTCAAGATTTTCAGTTTCTTGTCTATCCACCCAGATATCTTTACTCGAAGGTTGAGGCTCCTACTTCTTTCCAATGCCCTAACAATCACATGAGGGTTTTTGTGATTGTGCATCACATTATCTTGTAATTATGCAACCCACATAACAAACTTTGTATTAATTTTTCAATGGCTTCATAAGAAATAAGATATTAGTCTCAGGCCACCACTGAAGCTTGCTGTTACTTAGATATTGAGTTGATCTCAGAGATTAGAGACCAACTTTATTATTTTTTCTGAAGGTTCCCCCATGTAGTGAGCATTGTCCATCCTACTCACAGCCTTTGTAGTCTTCATTACTTCCATAACAGTAAAATGTAGATGCTACTTGGTGCCCATGGCACGTGCTCTAGTAGGACCTTTGTCATAATCAACCACAAATGACATTGTGAAACTGCATGCCATGGATTGCTATTTTCCCATTTTCTTTTAGTAAAGAGCACAGTACTATGTTCAGTGCCAAGTAAACCACCAAACCATTCCCAGAAACCATGCTCAAATGGTTCCGCTGCCTTTAAGGAGGCACAGAAAGGCCAGTTTGGGGATTATCAAAAGAAACTGTATCCTGTAACACTGCTGCTTCTAGAGTGAAAGACCATGATAGAAACAGCAGACAGAATGGAAAAGAGCAATTTGTTTTCCCTTCCTCCTTTCTTCCTGTCTTCCTTTTGTGCATTTTTCGCTGGGACCTAACAGGAAGCCATCTAAGGAGGAAAACAGTTCTACGCTCTCAGTTCCAGGAGCAGAGTATAGAAAAACAAATTTCAGGGGAAAAGGAATAGCTTAATTATTGGCATAACTTTGTTGGCAGCAATAAGTCATTCTTTAAAGTAAGTTTATTTGTTTCAAATTTAGACCATACTTGTGTATAAAATTGGGAGTGAATTTCTAAGTTCATTCTGAAACATTATGTGTATATCAAATACTGATATTTATATTAACATGGGTGTGGAGCTGAGAAATAGGGGAAAGTTAATGTGAACACAGTGAAGTCAAAAGTCAGAAACTTTTAGTTTTCCATTAAGCTGTCAGGAAAAACCCATTGTGTGTGTGTGTGTATGTGTGTGTGTGTGTGTCTGTGTCTGTCTGTGTCTGTGTGTCTGAGTTCTTACCTTTCTAGAGATTGTTTGAGCTTAAGTGTAGATATTAAATTTGCATATATATTCCCTTAAAAAAATTCTGTACCTGTTTCTGGAAAATTTGTTTTATTGAGCTAAATATAATATACTGAAATAGAGCAAATCATTACACAAAAAATATTAGATGTAAAAAATAAGATTGTGAGAAAATAAGTGTATATTTAAATTCATAACACATTTTCCTTCTCTTAAAAGGGTTCATCATTTACGATAAAACAGTATATTGGAACCCAAATACAATAAGTGCTCCGATTTAACTGTGAATGAAAGAGTAAGCTATTTTGGACTTACTCTTAGGTATCTTATTGCATTTCTTGTGTTGGGCCATCAAAAACTTCCTGCTGGTTGTAATATATTTTTTCATAAACAGGAATGTAAATGGAATCAGATATGTTTTTGCCAAACTTAAGGACTATACGTGACATACCTTTTAAAGTCTAAACAAAGTATTACAGGGAATCCTTCAGGAAGATGTCCAAGAAAGATGAAAAGGAAGGGAAGCAAAGAGGAAGGAGGAACTAGATTTTGAAAGCCACATTGTGTATTGGCAGGAACACATTCTGGTTTTCACTCAAGCATTTCTTTCTACAAGGAATTTCAACAATTATTGTCAGATAAATTTGAGCAAAAGAAGGGAGAGCCTCTGAAGTCACCTGGTTTCAGGAGCAGGGTTTCAGAAAGTGAGCCTTGGTGTGCTGAGGAATTCTTTAAGAAAGTTTCAAAACCAAAAGTATTTTTTAAAGTTTTGTCTCTCAAGTGCATTCCAAGGTTGATGAGCAAGTTCAGGGTATTCCAAGAAGAAATAAGAAAGGGAAAATGTTTTCCATTATCATAGAAAATTAGTTTTAAACTGTAGATAATACCTCAAGTTTAAAGAGGATATTTGTAACACTGGAAATAGCGACCTTTCTAGAAAATGTTGTGTTCAAATCAGTGGGATAGCTGGTGTGAATTCCTGAATGGAAAGATGTAACATATGAACCATATTTGTAGTTTTGGAATAATAGAATTAAAAAAGAAAAAAAGCAGAGGTCTTGATTCAGCAAACAACCACATGAGTTTAGAAGTGAGTCCTTCCCCAGTCATCCTTTAGATGAGACCTTAATTTGGCTGTCACCTTGATTGCAGTTTTGTGAGGAACCCTGAAACAGAGGACCCAGTTAAGTCGTGCAGTCATGCATAAATTTCTGACCCACAGAAACTGTGAGGTAATAGAGGTGTGTGTGTGAAAGAGAGAGAGAGTGTGTATGTGCTATTGTGGTAAAATACACATAACATAAAATTTACCATTGTAATGATTTTTAAGTGTGGAGTTCTGTGATATTAATACATTTGTATTGTTTTACAGCCATCACCAAACATCCATCTTCAGAACTTTTTCATCTTCCCTGACACTCTGTATTATTAAATACTAACTTACCATTACCCTCTCTCCCCACTGTCTGACACACACTATTCTACTTTCTGTCCCTATGATGTTGACTACTCTAGGTTACCTCATCTGAGTAGAGTCATACAGTATTTGTTCTTTCGTGACTGACTTACTGAGGGAAAAATACAAGTTCCCTGCCACTGGCTTTTAATGTTTAATAGAACTTGTGCAGATTTCCTTTGAATTTAGAGATATAGATCAAAACAAAAAAAGCTGAAAGAAATACAAAACACAAAGGATATTCTTAAGTAGCTCCTTTTGTGTAGATGATCATAAGTCTTAAGACCAGTTAGGACTGTTTTAAGCTTCCTTAACTGTCTTAATACTCTTTAGTTAATTGTAATACTAAAATCCCCACCTAATGGGAAGTACTGTGCATGCTTAACCTGTATTGTATTAAACTATACAATGATGCAGAGATGGACCTCTGCATCACTAGCCAGAAAGAAATTTAAGGCTCCACAAACAGGCAGGTAGTACAGATTCTACTCTCCAGAGAACTTATGCTGCTACCCTGGAGTGAGAGCCCTGGGTGAGTAACTTCTAATAAACTCATCTAACCCATCAAGATGAATTTGTCTGGGTCATTTCTTTGATCTCTTGGCACCATCTCAGTTTGGAGGGTGGTTTTTTAATACCATCCCAGGACTTTCCCGAAACACTTATTTTGTTCAAACTTATGTCTTCAAGGTTCATCCATCTTGTAGCATGTATTCGAATTTCCTTCCTTTTTAAGGCTAAATAATATTTCATTGTTTGTACAGACCACATTTTGCTTATTCATCCATTCATTAATGGACGCTTGGGTTGCTTCCACCCTCTGACTATTGTGAATAATGCTGCTATGATCATGGGTTTACAAATATCTGTTTGAGTCCTTGCTTTCAGTTTGAATATATACCCATATGTGCTAATTCTATGTCTAATTTTTTGAGTAATCACGATACTTGTTTTAAGTCACTAGGGTTTGTGATAATTTGTCACACGGCAATAGATAACTAAAAGGAATAGCTTTTAGGGTACATTAAAGTGGAAAACCAAACAAATGAACAAATAACAAAAAAAAAGTGATTCCTGCACTCATGGAGCTTAATAGCCTAGTAGGGGAGATAGAAATAATCAAATACTCATGGCATTGGATGTATATTCACAAATGTTTATATTTAAAAAAGAGAAGTATATGGTATAAGAGGATTTGTAAAAATGGGTATTGCCCAGGCCAGGAAGTCAGGCTTACTGTCTATCAATGCGAGCAGCAGGAATAGCTTCAAATGAGCCAGCTGGCCAACAGTTTGTAGCCCAGATTAAACAGAAGAAAGTTTTTTTGCTTAGGAATCTCATCCTTCCCTTGAAGCAGAAGATACACATCATGCAAGAAGAGAGGAAAACATATTATCAAGACTTCATACTCTACCATCTCTAATGCCATGAGCCTAACCTTCTCCTCTTCTATGTAGCTGATATAGAGTGGCAGGGATTTATTATATATTCATAGGAAAGATTTTACTGGCCCAGGTATTACTGTTTTGTTTATTTTAATTTGTCTTTAAATAGTATTTTCTGCTCTGTTAATTTACAGATTTGCTTTGTTAATTAACAGACGTGAATCTTAGTATCCCTCAAAGCAAAGAATTAGAAAGACTCAGTATTATGTGAGTT
This sequence comes from Daubentonia madagascariensis, assembly GCA_023783475.1. Classification (NCBI taxonomy): domain Eukaryota; kingdom Metazoa; phylum Chordata; class Mammalia; order Primates; family Daubentoniidae; genus Daubentonia; species Daubentonia madagascariensis. The sequence continues at coordinate 15,770,743 of JAKFHU010002573.1, read as the reverse complement.
AAATGTGGAAACTGAACAGACATTGTTAGAATATCCTCCTGTTAAGACTACTTGAAGTTTTTCCATTTTGGATGCTTCATTTCCCTCAAGTGAACTTGCATAAATTGTGTCCTATTTAGGGTTAAAATCCTAAATATATAGAAGCTAAGCTACAAAATAAAGAAACTAAAATATTTGGCTTCTGCCTTGAAGTTTTCTCTACAAATATTTTGGATTCTAGATAGATGTGCAATAATTTAGAAATGATAGTTCTCTTGAAAAGTTTTATGCTTATCTATTTTCCACCAGAAACAAGTAATAAGAAAGACAAACTCAATTTATTAGGAAAAGTGAATTTTGGAATTCATTTTGCACAGTTCATTGGGATTCTCCACTCTGGTGGTGTTTTCTCCCCATAGGCATGAGCAACCTCTCTTCTTCTCACAGCTGGGTCTGGGGTATTGCTAATGACATGATTAGAATAGTTTTGATTTTTTTTCTTTTCTTTTTCCCTGCTGTCAGGCTGTGATAACTTCAGTGCTAATTGGCTACATGATTCGGAAGAGTGCGTTTTCCATACCCTACATTTAGAGTGACAGTATTAGAGATGACAAATTAAGGGACTGATTTCAGGAAAATAGAAGTCACATAGACCACAAAAAGATACATAGTCCATAAAATGAAGTAAATAATGATGACAATTGAACTAAAAGTAAACTGTAGGCAATCCTATACCAGTATAAAAATTCAAACTTATACAAGCAATTAGTATAGTTTTGAGAGTCATGGTTTTTCATAGGATAAAGGGAAAATGTTAATTTCCAGAGGATTTGTTGCAAGATGACTTCAATATTGAGTTAATTTAATGCATTATAAATGAAATTGTTTATAAATTCCAACCTGACTATACAACAATAGGCTGTTAGTCTTGTATAAAAGAAGGATATACAGAATCAGAAGTAGGCTGATTGCAGAACCCTCTGTGGCTCAATGGGGACTCTTTTCCCAGAAAAAAGGTCCATAAATATTTTAAGCATTATTTATAATCACTTGCAATTCAAGTCTGAAGCTAATGCCTAGGCCAAGAAAGGTTCTCTGTAGTTACCTCCCTAGAAATCAACCTTATACTTCTGATATTTCACCTCTAACGGCCCTGGACTGAGATAGAACTAGTGAACATCTGAAGTACAATCAAGAGTGACAAAAGGGAAAGTGCATCTTTTTCATCTTTTCCCTCTTCCAAGCAATATGTTCTCTGAAGCTTTCTGGGCCTTATTTTCTTTACTTGTCTGTCATTTCTTAAAAATAATAGAGGTCATTCCTCATCAAATATTGAGATCCTTTATAGCAGCACTTACCTCTCAGTGAAAAACAGCATGATGCAAGGGGAGCCTACTGAAGAAGGAAGTCGGCATACATAAGGTCCTTTTACAACCCAACCTTAGGTGACTTATAGGGAATTAAACTTTTCTTTCACCCTCCACATCTAGAGGTCTATCTTCTTACTTGTATTGAGAATAGAAGGGATCGAAGGGAGAGCAAACCTTTCCTTCTGAGTTTCCAAGAAAAGTTTGGCTTTAGTTAACACTGGAATTAAAAATATCTTGACTTTCTTTTGTTACTTTATTGTGAAGCTGTCCCGTTTAATTTAATGCCCTATTTGTTTAGGGGTACCACATGCTGGGGGGTGGGAGACACAGAAAATAAGGGGACTTGTTGTCCAGTTAACCTCTCCACCCAGCAGTGAATAAATAATCTCTGCCCTAGAGTGTCTAACTATGATTGTTTCTCCTCTAATATATACATATATACACACTCCCAATATAGATTATAACCTCTCTATGTGTCTGAATACACACAGACATATATTTATATGTGTGTGTATGTATATATGCGTGAATGAATTAGTGAGAAAACTTTTTTATAATGTAGTAGTTTTAGTGTATAAAAAGCTGAGTTTGAAACCAGACCTAGTAAAGAGTGACACAGACTAGGACTCCTGCTTTCTTCCATTCTCAGTTTCTTAATCTGCAAAATGGGAACAAAGGTAATTCTTACAATTCTCTCTATTCAAATGTCCAGAGACTGAGAACACTCCTTAAATTATTTATTCCCAAATGGTTGGGCTCCCTAGTGGGTGAGATTCATGCTGTGCACATATAAATTTCAATTTAAAAAGCCAGAAATCTTTCTGGATGCAAGCACCATAGTCAGTGGCAGAACCACTGGAACAGTGGTCTCCTAATTCATATACATGCAACTTATTCAATTGACTGAGCATCACTATGATAAGTTAGGAGATGTAATGGAGAGAATAATTATATATTACTTTTGCCATCATGGAGTTTATACTCTCAAAGCTAGTACTTTGAGAGGAAACAGACAGAGAGACACACATATATACACAAACACATACAACACACTTGCAAATTAAAATTATATTATTTAACTTCAGAGATATGTTAGGAGACCATAAAATAGTGTGGGTTTACTTTGGGAGGTGAGAGAATACCTGAGGAAGTAAAGAATGAGCTGTGACATCAAGGATGAGTTGGGGTTGCTAAGTGTGGTTGAGTAGGAGGGAGAAGAGGGGATGAAGCAAGACATGTGACAAGTGTAAGGGGCATCAAGCAGATGGGTGCTGCTGGTTGGGTTGGGCAAAAGACAGGAAGGGATGTCTGAAGTGTGAGATGAGGCCGGAGTGATAGGCAGTGGTCAGACCATGCAGGCTGCCATAAATCATGTAATTTTCATAAGAATTTTTATATTATCTATTCTAGGAACAATGAGAAACCTTTGAAGAAGTAGTATAAGCTAGGGAAAAGGGATAGCATGATCAGAGACAATTTTTTTTAAGTAAGTCCCCTTTAGATGCAATGTAGGAAATTGAGTAGTTTGAGGGATAATATAGATTAGGGCCACCAATTTGGGGACTTCTGAAGCATTTCTGGAAATAGACCATGATGACATGGACTAAGGTGCTGGTGATAGGTATAATATTTTCCTATGACTTCTGTAAAAAATGACTAATATTTGGTGGCTTGAACAACAGAAATATATTCTGTCACAGTTCTGGAGGTCAGAAGTCAAATCAGTTTCATTGGATCAAAACCCTGCTACCTATCTATCCACAGGGCCATACTCCTTCTAGAAGCTCTAGGGGAGAATTCATTCCCTTCCTCTCCCAGCTTCTGGTGGCTGCTGGCACTTTTTGGCTTGTGGATGCATCACTTCAATGTCTGCCTTCTTGGTCCCATTGCCTTCTCCTTTTTGGTCTATGTTAAATCGCCCTCTGCTTTTTTCTTATAGGAAATGTTTAATTGAATTTAGGACCCACCCCCTGAATACTTCAGGATTATCTCCCCATATCAAGATACCTAACTTAAGTTCTTTTTACCATGTACTATAATTACCCATAATTAGCTAAACCATGAATTCTGAGAGCATAATGCCCTCAGACTGACGCCAACTGCAAGTTTGGGGCAGAGGGCTCAAAAAGTCACTCTCAGTTTCAATAATTTGCTAAAAAGGCTCCCAGAGCTCACTGAAAGCTATTATACTCACAGTTCTGGTTTATTACATGGAAAAGATACTAGTTAAAATCAGGCAAGGGAAAAGACATATAGGTCAGGGTCTGGGAAGTTCCCAAATAGGAAGTTTCCATTGTCCTCTGGACATACTACCCTCCTGACATTGATGTATGACGATATGCACAAATCATTGCCAACCAGGAAAGCACAGTTTTGGTGTCCAGCATTTTTAGTGTCGAGCGACACCCAAGTTTTGATGTCATTACATAGGCGTGATTGATTGATTGATTGATTATCTATAGGATTTAACTCAGTCTCCAGATCAACTGGTACTGCATGACCCAAAGCTCCCACTCTAAGTCACATGATTGGTATTTCTCGCATGGCCAGCCCTTACTCTGTGACTATCAGGTATGACTGGCCCACTCTAAGATCTGCTGTGACCAGCCCCTACCCTACACAAAGGAACTCCTAGTAGGTATGAAATTGATTACCTCCAAGAAGCCAAGGGCAAAAGCCAAACCTGTCTTTGGCAAAGCCAAAGTTTCTACTACACAGTAACACTCACAGTTTCTAGGAATTAAGCCATAGATATCTTCAGTGGGGTATACCACTGAATCTACCATACAGACGTTTATTAATTCATCAAATTCTTATTTGTTGCCTATTATATACTAGGCTCTACACTAAGGGCTGGAGATGGAAACTTACGTGGAGAGATCTGAGTAGGAGTTGAGATAAAATGGTCAAGAGTTGATGATGTATTGGATATGAAATATAAGGGAGAAGGAGATGTTAATGTGTACTTCCAAGTTTCTGGTTTCAAAAAAAAAGAAAGGAATGAGTAGTGGAGCTAAAGAGGGACCAGATTTAAGGAGAAAGATCATATATTTAGTCCTGGACATGTTAAGTTTGCAGTTCCTATGGGATTTCTAAATACCAATTTCTATGTGACAACTAATTAAGAGAATCCCAAACTCAGCAGAGTTGACTAGGTCAGTGTGTCACTTACCGATGTATTACTTTTCCCGTTCAAATTTACCCTTTATCGCCTGCTTTGCCATAAAGGAGATGGATCCTGTAATCCTTTGCCAGCTAGATTAATGTTGAGTTTGTCATTGGAGGGCTCTGGAGGAAACTGGAGGAGGAAGAGGTTTCTCCCCCTAGTTCTAGCGTTCTCCTTCAGCAAGTCCCTGCAGTGGACAATTGTTGCAGTGCCATTCTGAAGAACAAAGGGGTCAGTAATGTCCCCAATAGCTTCCTCTGGCAGCTTTTAAAGCAACTTTTTAATGAGATCTGATGAAGGCACCACCCTTGGACTGTTTCCCTGGCATCCTAGGGGACAAATTTCTACCAGGATTCTCAACAAGTGTCTATGGTACAGCATATCAGAAAACCACTCCTCCATTCAGTAATCCACAGCTAAGCCTTTTCCAACAAGACTTAGATCTTAGCCTTGGAGAAAAATTACTGCTGAAAGGCTAAGTAAGAGAAAGGCTAAAAATATTTATTTCATTTAGGTACAAATCAATGATTTTAAAGAGAGATCTTGGGTAGAGAAGTGGACAGGAGTCAGATTGGAACCAACTGAGGAGGAAGGGATAATAGAGACAGTTGAGAAAATGCTGTAAATCAATTAGACTATGAAAAGAGGAAGAGAAAATGAAGAGCTGAATGATTTTCACACGGCATCTTGCAGCATTACTTTTGGCTCTGCAATTCTAAGATTTCTACCTCTAGATTCCCTTTTCTACAGACTCTCCCAAGGTCAGATCTCAAGATGTCACCAGAGCAGCCCTGGAGCATACTTCAGAGCATCTACCCTGTTTCTGAGATGCAAGTGAAGCTACTGCAACAGGCAACTCATCACAGGGAGTAAATGCCCAGCATTCCCTTAGCCCACAGTCAGAAAACTGTTGGAACTGTTCCAAGGATAGGACTATAACATTTGACAATCCATAAAGGTTTATTAACAAAAGTGCAGTTCTGGGGAACATTGCAATATGAAAAAATGGTATTTCTGTTAAAGTAGCTAGCCTCCAACAATAACAAATCCACTCTTTTATGTGGCAAGCAATAGTGACAATTCTGTTTTCCTGGATAATCACTCTCATTAACTGAAGCTGATTACTTCCTTAGCATTAATTCACTTAATCATCCAACTTGAATAAACACAGACTATTTGAAACAGTATATACATATATAGTCCTTGTGATCTCCAAACCCTGTTGTTATCTATGCTTTGTTTTTTTTTTTTTTTTTTTGTAGAGTGAGCTTTATGACAGTTAAAGGTTGCAAACTGTAATTTACCAGTTTCTCATGGCAATAGTGTAGCATCTAATGGCCCAAAATCACAAATGCAAAGAAATGCAGATGCTTGGCAACTGATGATGAGAGCACAAATAGGAGTGACTTTAGGAAGAAGCAAATGCAGCTTAAGAAAGGGGATCATACCCCAAGTGTGAAGAAGAAACATGCCCTAAGTGTGTGTGTGTATGGGAAGGAAATACAAGGAGGAAAACTCTAAAAGCAGAGGAAAGTTGACTACACTGAAGAGGGACAGCAACTATTACGATGTAATAGTAGTAGTACTATGGTTTAAATGTGTCTCCTCCAAGACTTAGGTGTTCCCAGTGTGATAATATTAAAAGACAGAGCATTTAAGAAGTGATTAGGTCATGAGGACTCCTCCCCTCATGAATGGGATTAAGACCTTTATAAATGACACTTCACACAACATTCAGCCACTTGCTTTTTCGTTTTCTGCCATATGAGGACACAGTGTTCCTCTCCTCTGGAGGATGCAGCAACAAGGTTCCATCTTGGGAATAGAGAGCAACACTCACTAAACAACTGAACCTGCCAGTGCCTTGATCTTGGGCTTCCCAGCCTCCTTGTTATTACTAAGTAGTAATAACAAGACTTATCATAACATTGATTTAGCCTCTATTATTAAGTACCATGTACTGTGATGCCAGGCATTGTGCCAAAGGTGTTGCAAGATTATCTTATTTGGGCACGTAGCATCCACATTGAGTACATAGAGTACATTCTATTAATATATACTGGGAAAATTTTTTAACTTCCCTGACCATCAGTTTATATTAATAAATATCCAAAATGTGACTAAGACCATGAAGCTGGTTTACACTGGTAGATATAGATTTTAAATATAAGTCCAGCAGACTCTTGAGAGTAAACTCTTAGCCATCTTGCAGGATTTGGACTGATAGTAAGTGCATCTGTGAGCTACCTTCATATGATCATGAATGAACTGTGTGACTCAGAACCAGAAAGGTAAAGCAACTTTCTGCAAGTTTCCCCACTTGTAAAATGAAGATGTTGAACTAGGCGATTTTTCTGGTCCTCTTTAGACTTAAAATTTTACCATTTTCCTTGCTGCAAGCTTTTGTAGAGAGTCTTCTTCTTGATTTCCATCTGCTGTTATCTGGCAAAGTAAACCCTAAATAGCCCTTCTCGGCTTTAGTTAGAATGAATGCATGAAAGGATGAATGCCAGCGTGGTTGCCCACAGCCCTACTTCAGATGCCATAGGGATAGGGGGTATGTGACATACAGAGGGAGAACCAAACTTTTTCTGATATCCCTGCATGCTGGGGTGTGTGTCTAGCCAGAAAACACTTAGGCTGGAAGGGATCCACAGATATCAGAATCAGTCCCCAAATTCTCTTGCTGCAACAACCTCTTGATTTGTTCTTCTATCTTGATTTCCCAATGTCTAATAACTCAAGTCCAGAAAACTCACCAAGTTATACTCGGGGATAATCAACCAACAGTGTGGAAAAGGAGGGTGTTAGCAGGACCCCTCTACCCTTCCTCCCTGTGGCCTTGGCCTCTCAAGGAGGTGGAGTGAGCTGGAGACAGCAGTGGACTGTGATGGGCTTCACAATTCATTGTCATCCAATAACCACTGTCAGCATACAAACCCTGCTATTACCCAGCCAGACAATATTTGCAGGAATACCAAATGGCAGAGGAGTGGAGCAATAATGGGAATCTGTTAGCATTTATTTATTTACAGTGGCCTGCAACTAGGTCAGGGGAAAAAATAACCCAAGCAGTTCTCAAATATACATACTTGGATTTACATATTTATAAAAGCCTACTCTCCTTTGCATTTTCCACCCAGTGCCACTCGGAAGCCAATTTTACCAGCACCTAGGTGGTCCTCTCAGCACAATTCGTTTTTTGTTTTTTTTTTAAATTAGGCCTGTCCATCCAATTGCTTGTATTGTCATGTATTTAAATTTGAGAGTGATTTGGGGTCTTAGGTGATCCCTACCTTTCTCTGACTATCATGCTAATGCTGCTTGATTTTCTTTCAAATGTTTGCTAATCAAATTTACTTTTGAGATAAAAATGAACACATATTCATTTTCAATTATATATATATACTGTATATATATGCACTATATATAACTGCATATATACTATATATATATATAAAACTATATATATAGTTCACTCAATAAACATTTATTCATCTTCTGACATGTGCCAGGCATAGAACTAGGAATTGGAGATATAAAGCTGAGTAGTTTTATAAGTAGTTTTTAAGTTATAGGTGGTCCCTGCCAAGAAAGCACATGTCATTTATTGGAATCAGGCAAATGCAAAGAAATAAATGCAATGAAATGGTCAACAGAATGGAATAACTGCTGAGGGCTGGGAAGAGAGAAACAGAGAGATGACCGCCAGGTTTGGTAACAGGGGACCTTGTCAGTATAATCTCAGAGGCATGGTAGAAACAGTGGGCTGAGCAGAGGACAGTGGGTAAAGAAAAAGACATTGCTTCTCAGACATATTCTCAAACATAGCCCTTTCTCTTTTGGTGTATCCCTTGAACACAGACTTGAACTGTATTTTAAGAGTTGCCAGCTGCTGTTAAATGATGTGTTTTCTTCTCTGTCCTTGCACTTTGGGTTTTAATATTTGTTTTCTTTTTCTTTTATTTGGGAAGGGGCTGCTTCTTTGGTTTTGTTTGGTCTTTTCTATTTGTAAAGTTTGCCAATTTCAAAAAATTTTTTTTCACAAACTTTGAATTTTATTTTACTCCCATTTAAAGACTGCTCGATCATACAGGCAGTATGTTTATTGTTGATGAAATAAAGGGAAAGACTTAGGAACACAGAATACTAAACTCTATTTTGCAGCCAGAACGATAGACTTTTTCCTTCAGCCTTTGAATGTATGTTATATATTTAAATAAATATATCTATATATATTATATATATATATCAATCAAACTTCTCCTTCTGTAAGTATCTTATAATAATTAAGCCAAACCTGTACAGCCTTGCTCTTTTTTATTTCAATAGATAGAGATGATATGCAAATATCCAGATTTGTTTTTGTTTTTGTTCTTCACATAGAAGAAAAAGCAAAGTGCAATGTGACCATTGCTGGGGAGGCTGGAATTTGGGAAATAGCCAAATTCTCAATTTCCCATTTTGGTTTAATTCATTAATTTTGTAAAAGTGTAAAGCTACATCCTCTTCCCATGGAGTTCTGGACCTCAGGTAGGGCACAGAGCAGTTGACAGCTCTGTGTGTCCTGCTCATCAACTGTCTTTCTCTAGACTGTGCCTGGTAATGGCTCAGTTTGGGAGTGACTGCCATGTAGTAGGGGCTGGAGTCCTCCCACAATTGTTGTCTTATTTTCCCTTTCTAACTGCTTTGTCCCGTCATTTAAAGGTATGTGTTTTTGTTAGTTTGTTTTTAGTTTTTTCAGTTGAAACATGTGTTGTGGACTTTGGATTAGGCTGCAGACTGACATGACTAACACAGTAATTTAAACTGGATCATTCTCACAGAATCTATTTAGCTCTGCTCCTCCTCCTGTCACCCCCAACACCCACACAGCCCCTTCCTAACCACATGTACCTTGTAAACCTTTTACAGAAGCAGATACTTCTCTGACTAGGATCTGAAAATACGTGGAAGGTGAGTACATATTTAGAGTTTGGGCTGGTGACACTGTATTTCCTTTACTTTCCTCCAACAAGAAATTGGTGATATCCTAAGCAAGGTCCTTTACTTACAGTAAAGATCTTGGAATTTCTGAAAAGTCAGCTGTGAATTGAATAATAATTCTCCATCTACTCCTTTTTGGAGATGAACTGACCCTGAAAAGGTTGTGACTGAAGCTCTTTAACTTCTCTGCCATTGGGTCTTAATAGACAATGATCTGTAAAAAGAGGGGAGTGGGTGGTAATATATCTCTATTTAATATTTGTTATTGTGATGATAGCTAACTAGTCCCTGATTTATGGTCTGCCACTCATTTACATCTCTGTCGTCTCTTCTGAGTCCCACCTTTACTCACTGGTCAGGGCTGCCTTAGAGTCTTAGGTTAATCGTGGAGAAAACTTACATTCAGAGGCAGTAAATGAATTGCTCAAGGTTATACCACAAAGTAGTGTCCTGTATCTTAGGTGTGATGTTTCTTAAATTTCTGATATTATTTTTACTGAACAGAAATAAATTGAAATAGTGACAAAGCCTAGACTTTAACCCTGGCCTGAGGTCACTGCCCAGAGAGCCTGCATGAGGGATTAGAACTCTAGTCACATAATTTTAAAAGCTGCTATGAAATATTCCAACTTCATCTGTCTGAGCTCTAATCCCATTTAGGACATCTGCCAGGTGAAATTCCACCTGGGGTTTTGGCCGTAAGCTATTATATATTTATTGTTAATTATAATTTTAGGGTCACATTGAATTATTTCACATTGATATGGTACTATTTTCTAAAAAGGGGAGAATATTGGCCTGACACTAAAATGTTTCGAGAGTTTGAGTATTAAAATGACAAAATTTTATTAAAATTAAAATAACAAAATGAAGAAAGATAGTAGTGATAATAATTACTAATCCCTTCTGAGTGTTTAGTAGATGCCAAGTACTTTAAAATCATTCAAGAGCCCTGAGAGGCAGACTCTACTATCATCGTCCACATTTTATAGATGAAGAAACTGAAGCTTGCAGTTTAAGTCACCTAACATTTGAGGCTATAAAAGTTAAAATCATTAATTACACAAGATCGTCTGTGGACAGTTGATGGAACCAAGATTTTAAAATGGTCATTTTGACTCCAGAGACAACAGGTTTAATCACTCTACCACACTATTTCCTTAGGCTTTACCCCAAGGAGATCAGTTGAAATATATTTAAAAATCGTAAGCAGAGCATGTGGGAATGTACCCTTACATGTGTGAGCATGTGTGTGAGTGTATCAGAGACGACTTCCAAAGTCTGCACATGTGACTGTGCAGGGGTGACCCATCTTTGCTCCTCTGTGGTGCTTGCAGACTGAGGACCATTGATTTGGATTTATTAGAAGATATGGTGATATTTGGTGAAACTTCCTCTGAACTTAGCCTATCCTTTTGCTCCAAGTGCAGCAAGTGAGGATTTCAGTTCTGCATGTGAGGTTCCATGTGACACATCTGTGCTGCTAAAGTGAACTCTGTCTCAAATACGAATTCAAATAGCCCATCAGTGTATTTTAGAACAACATGGAATCACTGACATTTCTAAATCACTCATCAGTACACTTATTTTTTTTCACTTTTAAAAAATTGTTTTATATTTATTTATTTATTGTATAGAAAAGAGTAATTTTGTTTTTTTTATTTCAAAATATTAAGGGGGTACAGATGTTTTTGATACATGGCTTGAGTCAGGGCTATAAACGTGACCATCACCTGAATAATGTTCATTGTACCTGCTGGGTGGGTTTTTGCCCTTTTCCTCTTCTCCTCTCTCCCCTGCTTGATTTCCAATGACTTTTACTTCCCTCTGTGCATTTATGTGCCCATTAGTTAGTTACAATTTATTAGAGGTACATGTGGTGTTTGTTTTTCCTTTCTTGAGATATTTCACTTAGGATAATGGTCTCCAGTTACTTCCAAATTGCTGCAAAAGGCATTAATTCATACTTTTTTATGGCTGAGTACTACCCCATGATGTATATATAAAATCATATTTTGTTAATCCATTTATGAATCAATGGGCACTTGGGTTGATTCCACATCTTTGCATTTGTGAATTGTGCCCTAATAAACATTTGAGTGTCTTTTTGATGAAAAGTCTTCTTTTCCTTTGGGTGGATACACAGTAGTAGGATTGCTGGATTGACTGGTAGGTCTACTTCTAGTTCTTTGAGAAATCTCCATACTGTTTTCCATAGGGGTTGTACTAATTTGCAGTCCCACCAACAGCATATGTGTTCCTTTCTCTCTGCATCCATGCCAGCATCTATTACTAATACTAAATAATATTTAGTCACAAAGAAAGTAATTCTTCAAGATTAAAAATTAGTTTACCCTGTTGTAGGTATGCTTACTTATGTGTGTATATATGTGTACATGCATACCTCCTGCCCTGCCTTCATTTATATATATTTATATAAATATATATTTATATGTATTTATATAATTTATATAATTTTATATATATATATTTATATATATGTAAAACTTATGTTATTTGGGGGACAGTAAGCAGAAATGCTATTGAAAGCCATCTGTGCTGTGCAAGCCGATGTGTGTGTGTAGCTGTTTGTGTAGTCATCTTCTAAGATACAAAATGTTTTAAGAATATAGGTTGTGAAGAAAACTTTTTTCCCTCAAAAATGGTGTTAATTTGGAAACAGGGTGATAAAAATAATTCCACAGTATTATTTGAGATGAGAATTTAATTAAGATAATCATCCCGTACTTAATGCCTTATGTGTATGTGTATCTATCTTAGCATGTTTATGGCATAAATTATAGCTATAGAAATAGCTAAGGATAAAGGATGGAAAATAGTAAATTACCCTCTGGTCTTCATTTGCCAAGCTGCCATTTCAATGAAAACTTCTGTCCTTATAATTTGGCTCGAGAATTCCACCCTAGGAATTTAACCAAATACATGATTTAAAAAATTATAGAAATATAATGTAAATATATGGATGTTCACAAGAGTGTTGTTGATAATATTGGAAAACTAAAAACATCACTTAAATGGTATGGCTGAGATAAGGGATGTCCAGGTATTAATAGTTAGCAAAGCATTACTTCTGGGTATGTCTGTGAGGGTGTTTCTGGCAGAGATTAGTATTTGAACTGACAGAATGAAGAAGATAGTTTTCTCCAATGATGGTGGGCATAATCCAGTCCATTGAGGGCCTGAATAGAACAAAAAGGTGAAGGAAGGGTTAATTTGCTCTTTGCTTGAGCTGGGACATCATCTTTTGCACTTGAACATGGGCAATCCTGGTTCTCGGACCTTTGAACTCAGAGCAGGACTTATACCATCGGCCCTGCTGATACTCAGGACTTTGCATGTGGACAGGGACTTTTGCCATCAGTTCCTTTGGTTTTCAGGCTTTTGGACTTGTAGTGAATTACACCACCAGCTTTCCTGGTTTTCTAGCTTATAGACAGCAGACAGTGGGAGTTCTCAGCCTCCATAATTTCATGAGCCGATTCCTATAATAAATAAATAATTATATAACTGTAGAGAGAGATAGATCTAAGATTGGCTAAAAATATACTCTGATTTAATTGAATACGACTTAATTTTTAATATGTCATAACAGAATGAATTTAGAATGATATAGGAATATGGAAATAAGTATGCAGAAATATGTCAATGTGAAACTGTTAAGTTAAAAAATAAATTAATAAATATTATAGCTTGAGTTTATTTTTGAACAAAAAATATAAATACACATAGGGAAAATGTGTGGAAGCATACACACAAAATGTTTAGAGAGGTCCCTTTTAGTTAGAGAGTTTAGGAATGGTTTCCATCTTTTCTTCATAGTGATATTTATGTTCAGGTTTTTAAATAATCAATTCAAACATTAAAAGGTCTTATGCTTTCTTGAGGGTTAGCTGCACTCTTAGGTAAATTTTAGTTTTTTTCCTGATTTGAGTGTTGCTTGAATACATTATTATATTATAATTTTCAAAAATATATGAATATATATTCATTTAATATATGAAAGAATTGGAATTTCACAATTCTTATATTTTATAATTAAATGACAATTAGAAAAAATGATAACAGTGTTTTAGAATAAAATGTGTGATTAGTTGGAGAATTCATATACTTTCCAATTGTCCTTCCCTGATATGGACATGTACCCACTCATGGGGCTTACCACAGTTGGAGAGATATAGATGGAGTGTAGTGTTCCTTAAAGGGAGCTGCAGACCAACCTTCTTCCTCATTTTAGTCTTTAAGCCACTCTCCCAGCCCTGAGCAAAACCTTGAAGGGCTCCTGATGTGCTGTGCTGACTGCAGACATGGTTCCACTATCAACTGGCTACATGCTGAAATTCAGCCTGATCACATGAAGAAAACATGACCTTCTGACAAACTTGTCTCCCTGGAGACAAATCTCTTTATCACAGAGGACACTGTCTGGCCTCAGGGCAAGTGGGACAGTCACATGCTAGCTCTATTTCTACTTTGCTTTCTTATTTCTAGGTGATTAAAGGTGGAAACCTTGCTATGAGTCATGACCCAGCTTATGCCACCTGGTTAATTTAAGAATCTAAATAAGATGTCACTGTCTTTTAGCTAGAATACCTTCAAAGTAAATCATTCTGCAGAGTCTAAAATATTAAATCTCTCCTTGTCGTTTACCCTAAATTTCTTCTCTAGACTTATCTGTCATAATGCCCCTACAATTAATCTAAGAGAAGCAATACTTAGATTAAAAGACGAGCTCACACACTATAGGAGGGAATGGTGGCATGCATATTGAAGGGGGCATATTCTCAGGCCAGCCTCCTGCCATGATGGTAAATACTGGACGTAGAGAGAGGGCATGGCTTCTGCCTGACACTCCAGAAGGGGCTGGGCTGGGCTACACTAGAATCTGTACCTAGGGCTACCAACTATGTAGGTCCTCTGTACAGATCCAGGTATAGATACAGGGAGAAAGTTTAACCCTAACATTCAGGCCTAAAACAAAACACTATGGCATCAGAAATTCAAGGTCTGGGCCAGCTGTTCACTCTGGAAATTGCAAGGTATGGCAGTAGAGAATAATCCAGGCCTGGCAGTATACACAAGTGTAAGAAGACACATATTTGGCATCATGAAAATCAATGGGTGGGTAGCTGGATCATGGTCCTAGGATGGGCCTCAGAGACAAGATTCCAGAACTTGGGGAGGAACCTGAAAAAGAATTCCAGGGCCTCAGTTTTATAGGGACAGGGATAGTGGACAGGTTAACAGACACTGGGGACCTGGGTTAAATGCTGTGATTTAAAGGAGCTCTCATGTCAGAGCTGGCTCACAAGCAAGCATGGGAATACCCAACTTTCCTGTCTGAGATTGTTTCAGGAGGTGAGGGCAGAAGATCTTGCAAATAACCACAGAGCAAAGGGATCAAGTGTGCGGCTCTGGTGTCGCTTTCAGACATAACCCGCATAAGAAATGATCAGCATCAGGAAAGCCTGCCTTCTTTCTAAAGACCTGTGTCCCTGGATCACATTTTGGCAATGAGGTGAGAAAATGCTTCTATAAAGACTGTTTAGTGACACAAACAAGCAAGTGCACCCTGTCCTTGTCAGAGCATTGGGGAAGATGCCTGTGTCACAGAAATAACTTCTTTTCCTCATCTGGGCTAAGGTAGCAAGGAATAGAGGATCAAGTTTAACCTGAACTCTCTATACTCATGGTAAGGTCTCTCTGATATTCCTGCTGCACCTCATGAGAATAAAACAAAGAACAAATAAGTTCTAGAAATAGAAGCATGGTATTTCTGGCCTGCTCCTCAGGTATCTATTATAGTATTTAATGTTTGTATTTCCTACTAGAAGGTAAGCCTGTGAGAGTTGAAATGGGGCCAGTCCTAACCACTGATGTATCTCTGGAGTCTGATGCAGTGCCTGGGGCAGTTTGAGTAGTTGTAGGAGGGAGTGATTTTAGGAGTTATGTGGGGTGTTGCTTTTCTGCTGGACTGATCAGACTAGCATATGTCTGTTGGATCTGGCTCCTGGGGGACTCAGATACTAGAGGCCTGTGAGCTCTCCAGGCAGGGCTGAGACCAAAATGGGAAAGTGATTAGGGCATGGGAAGCAGAGTTGGAGTCTGAGATGTAGCATCAGGAAACCCAGAGCCAGCCCAGTCTCCAGAGGGGCCTGAGACTGGGGACGGAGCTTGGAAGAAGCAAATGTCCAAGTGTTCTCCTAATAAAAGGGGCTTTCTACAATAAAATGAACTCTTCCAGAAATCTACTCTCTCCTCTCCTTCCCATCATATGATGGTGATGGTAGGTGCCTGACCCTCTCAAATTAACCCTTTCAGAGTGAGCATGCTGGTTGTCAGGAGCTCAACTGCACCAGGGTGAAAGCTGAGCTGCCAGGTATTAGAGTAACCAAATAAAGCAACAAGCCAACTATAAGAGTAACAGCCAAGCATTTATTCACTTACAACAATAGTATAGGCCACAGCTCAAACTGGAGTGGAGTCAAAGCACTGACTTGCCTTGGTCCATTTTCTTCCATGGAGCAGCATACCCTAGAGGAGTCTCACTGTCTAGTGAGCCCTGAACAAAAAGCTGGGGCAGTTTAGGGACCTAGGGGCCTGGGGGAGAGAGAGAAAGAAGGGCTCAGAAGAGTAAAAATGAAAAAGTACTGAGTACTGAGTCAGCATCTTCAAGTTTCCCCCACTCCCCAAGGTGGCCTTGGCAGAGGTGCCTGAGGAAGCTCTCAGAAAAGGCCCAAGATAAAGGGACCTCCAAGGTGCCTGGGCCAGGACTACAAATATGTATAGCAGTATGGCCAGTCAGAGGGTCCTGAGTCCTTGATTACAGCTCCCTTCAAAGGCCACAATGCACTGACTGTGCCCTAAGTCTGGTGTGGACAAGGTAGTTTTTACCCGTGAGGCCTGCCAGGTAGCCTGGATGTGTCAGTTGCCCTGGGTCGCCATTCCTGGCAAACAGTTCTCAGTAATATGGTTTCTGAAACGACCAGGGAGGAGTCAGCTAATTGTCCATGAGTTTTCATGTGGCTGCTGAGTGTGGATCAGAAGAAGGGGGCTCTAATAAGTTGCTGACAATGAGAATTAATGATTATATACATATAATCATTTTGTAACCATTCTCTATTAATATCAAGGTAAAACTCGTAGGTCCTTTTCTATAAATTAGTCAGGATTTAATTTATAATTTATTTTCCACCCTTTTAAAAACTTTTTACCTATTTGACTAGGATGCATATGTAAATTTTGGGTGAATATGGTGGCATATGTACACACACACACACGCACAGACACCAAATGGTGATTATCTGGGGTCTTCAAATACTAAACCATCCACTTGGGAACTAAATTACATAGTTAGAAGGAAAAGCAAGTCTCCAAGTTTTAGGTCAGTTTTATGTTTTTCTTATCAAAGATGGTTCTAACGATTGCATATTTCCCCATCAATTCAGGGTGCATATCTATGCTAAAAGCTACACTGCTCTGACAAAGACATTGTAAACACAATATTCAATTGAGTCTCAATTTTGTCATCTATAAAATGAGAATGATGATAACTTCATTACAGGTTTTTATATAGATTCAATGAGAGTATACGTATATGAAATAAAATTTGTTTTGTTATTTTTGCTTTATTACCAGAAAAGTGAGTGACTGAAAATCCCATTCATTTTAGACTAGTCAGCGCAAAAGAAAATTCTGAATGATGGTGAGAAAAAGCACAGTGAATAAGAAGAGAAATCAAGACTCACCAAAATTTAATTTTCATCATTTCTGAGAAGCTTCAGAATCTGCAGCTTTGCATCCAGTGGTGTAGAGGGCCCTTGTAAAGCTCTTGGGTCATAGGTCCTGATCCATAGCTGAAGTGTGCTGTGACCTTGGCTCCCAATCTATTCATATGGAACAGAGACAACTGACGTCCACTCCCCTTTTTGTTCAAAGGCTGCTGTAAGGATGGATTAGGCATCAAGATATTAGACAGGATTCTTTCATTGTGAGTGACAGAAATCAGATCAGAGTTAAGAAAAAGAATAATGAAAGGGGACTTGACTGACTCACACCGATAGACTACAGAAAGGTAAGGGCAGAATTGGGCCCCCATGGATGAGGCCATCACAGCTTTCTATGCCATGCTCCTTACTCTATTTCTCTCTAGATTTTTCCTCTCTTACCATCTATAGTAAAAGATAGGGGTAGGAAAAACATATTCTAACAATGTTGAGTTCTCATACTTAAAATATTACTACCAAAGACAAAAGAGATCTCTGATTGACTTGGAAAACTATGAGGAAGAGACTGGCTGGCCCAGCCAGGTTACATGCCTTCCTCTGTGGGCTCTAGGAGGGACCAGTCTGTGGCAAGTAGAGAACATGAATGCTTGGTTCCAACCAGAACAAGAGCTTGGAGGAGGGAAAAAGCATTTGCCCAAAGGAAGAGGGTTGCTGTCCTGAGGAGATGATAAAATACATGTAGTCTGCTATACCTGTGCAGTAGACAAGGTTACTGTTTCCAAGACTTCAATATTTGAAGTACCACTTTACAGTATTTGCTAAGTACCTGTGCCACTGGAAATAAGGCTTTGCCATGCCAGTGACAATGCTTCCAAGCACTGCATTTATTTTTGCCTCATCCTATGTGTAAATTCTGTAATACCGTGATTTTGGTGTCTGCATTAGAAAATGACTAAAACAATGACCAGTGTATGTGGTTTTAACTCAGTGCCTTACAGTTTCATTTACTATTTTAATATAATTCTGTCACCATCCCGTTTTTCCCACAGTATGCAGTTTGATCACAATCAGCACAGACTGAAGCAGCACAGATTACAAAGCAGTAGAGTCGTAGGCAATGAGTTTTGCCATATTCACATTTGCGCTCAATTGATCAATTCCCTCTGTGATGTTTCAAAACAGAGTAAGCCCTTCATCAAAATTTTGACTTTACTGGTTCCCACAATGATGATAACAACCAGCACTTGCACAGAAGTCTAATTCCCTTATGAGGAAACTGAGAGTTAAAGATGCATATTCCCTCGTCAGTGGCCCAGTCCCATAGTTATAAAATGGCGACCCTGTTATGTTCTCCCTGAGTTCAATGTTCTTTTCCCTATCCCATTGCACCTCTGGCCCTCGCTCGCTGCCAGAGGAGTCAGTCTTTTTTAGAGAAGACTTAGTAGTCCTCTCAAGCTCCCCACTTTTCACATAACCAACCCATAATCCAGCTAATATTTAACACAATGATAACCACCTTTCCTCTATCCCAGAGAGTCCAAGCTAGCCATTTGACTGTATACCTACTGCTTTCTCAGTGTGTTCAGAGTATTTGAATTTATTAATTCAAGTAGTAATAGTTGCGTGAATACAGTATGCCAAACTGTATAAGGCACTAGGGGTACAGAACCCAGAATTAATATTTATTCAGGATAAATAGTGAAGATCATAGTTGCTTGAAGTATAATGTGGTAAACATTTAACTGGGAGAGCTGCAGGCTGCTCTTAGAGCATACACTGGTAGAAGCCATGCATGGGCCCCCTCATTGGTACGGTAGTAAAACCTCTGATTTTGGTGGAGCAATGGGCATCCGAAATAATACTATACTTTCAGGTGTCTTTTCACAGCTAAGTGTGACCCTGCGGACAGAGTTCTGGCCAATGAGATGTGCGGGGCAGTGAAATGCACAATGTCTAGTTGTTTCCTCGGGGGGAGACGTAGGAACTCTCTCTCTCTTTGCCATGCTTCCTGCTGGCTGGAATACATTACAGCTCTGGGCAAGCCCATCTGGACAATACAGATGAGGACGAGACCCTAGAGACAGTGAAGCAACAAGGCAGAGCCTGGGTCCCTGGCACTCTAACTCCTCCGCCCCAGGCCTGAACGGCGTAAGCTCTGTGTGCTAAATGAGGGATAAATAAAATCCACCCCATTGGAAATAAGCTTCTGTTATTCTGAGGCTCCATTAGAGTAGTTAAACCTATGCTGTAACTACTACAGAGGACCACACAACCCAGAGGATCAGGGAAAGCTTCCAGAATGGAAGCTAAGACCTTTGGTTGAGTCCTGAAGAAAGTTCCCTAGATAAGTATTTGGGGGTGGTGGTGCAGGCAGTTAAGAGTATTTCTGCTGAAAGGAGCTGCATATTTAAAGGCCCAAAGATGATACCCAACATTTCATTTCTAAGGGCCTGTATGGAGTTGAATGAGCTAGACCTTTATGGAGTGCAATGAAGCAAGAAAGATCACACTGGTCCAGCCTGAGAGACTAGGTTTAGGCCACGTTAAAAGTGATTCGACTTTATAGTTAATGTACGTAATGGACACATTTTGTCTCATATGAAGATGAAGAAGTTCGAGTGAATCTCAATAATAAAAATGTGTTAAATGCATTAAAAATACTAGGCAATAACTATTTCCCCATTTTCTATTTTATTTCCATCTATAATGGGGAAAATTCATTTTCATGGTCTAAGATCTTAAATAACAAATCAATAAATGTTAGGAGAATAGTTAAAAGAAAATCCAATTTAATATGTTTACTCCTCACCAATTCTGACAGGGTTTATATGCCTCTGTTTATGTGCCAGCATTTCAGCTGGTTAAATTTGTGCCTGCAGCACGCTTGTCATCGCACTCGGAGCAACCAGAGCAGGAGTCTGGGGGTCAGGCTGTGGCTATTCTGTTCACAGCCCATCTGGTGAAGTGACAGAGAAGCCCAGTCCATAGGGAGGCCTGCACTCTTCTTGGCTGTGTCAGGTTTTCTGAGACCGTAAGATTGTCCCAGGCCTGAAAAGTTGGTGGCCAGATCTGTCTTTATCTCTCTCCCTTATCCATTTATCTGTCTTCTCCTTTATCTGTCTTCCTAATGCTCTGGGTTTTTTTCTCTTATTCTTTATTCCTTTGTTTTCTTCCATTTAATACTGTTTCTTTCCATACCTACAAATATAAGCTCATGAGCTGCAGGTTCCTAGAATGAATTATTCTTATATGTATGTTTCTATTCTGCTTAGAGTGTCCCCAGACCTTGTCTCAGCTCCTCAGATCCCATTTGGCTTTCAAGCCTCAGCTGCACCTCGCTCCTACCATCTATGTATGTTGTCTCTGTTTTCCAGCCAGCTTAGCTTCTGCTTCAGAGAGCCTGTGCCACTAACAACCTGCACCACCTATTTGTGACCACCCACTGGCTGGAATTTATACCAGATTTGCCCTATTATAATATGCTTAGATGATAGCTTATATAAAATGTTTGCCAATGAAATAATAGAAGCTCAATAAATGTGTTGTTAATTCAATAACTTGATGAATTACTCAATGGAGAAAAAGCGAAGGACATAACAGGAGCAAACTGATAACGACCTCTTTTCTGGAAGCTTCCCTGTTTCCTTCGATCTTATTTTTTTACTGTTTTTTTCCCTCTCATGGCTCATTCTTTCTTGGCTCTCCATTCGGTCTTGTGCCTGCAGTCGGTCCCGCGCGTGCTCTCTCTTTCCTCTTCTCTCTCGCTTTGGTGGCGCTGCGTCTTCGTGACAATCTCTCGTCTTTCCCTCACGTTTTCCCTGTTCCTTTCTCACACTTTTTCTTTCAGGTTCCCTGTCTTGCTCACCCACCCTCTGAGTTTCTCCAGTTTTATTTGGAAAGTGAGTACAAACAAAGTTGCTTCAGAGCCCAGACAATGTAGGCACGCTTTTATATAATTTTACAGCTGAGTGACAAATCGAAATTATGGCGGAGGGGTTGACAGGCTCTTAACTAACGCATCACTGGGGATGTTTTCACAAGAATTGCTGAACAGGGGAGAGTAAATGCTTAATGGCCTCTGTAGTAAAAATATGTCAGCCAATAGCAACCACGGATATGATTCATTGTGGTTAGGTGTGGGGTGGGAATTGGGATAAAGTTTGTCGGTGAGAACAGATCCTCAGCTGTCCCAGAGACAGGACCCCAGAGCAGAGTGGGGTCTGGGAGTCCAAGCAGACATCAGCAGTGGGGGGGTCTGACGACTGGTCCCTGGAACTTGTTAGACAGTCCAGGAGCCACTGGCTCATTCATTTTTAGTTATCAGTTCCTTGTCTTGAGGTGCTGGTTAGTAGGACTGGAGCATAATACTTTACTGAATAAACCATGGAGAAACCAGTTTGGGGCCTGAGGTCAGTGGTAGAGACTTCCAGCTAACAATCTACTCTCCTCGCTAGGCACAAAGACACATTGCCTTCCCAGCCTCTCCACACTCACACACAGTGCGGAGGGAACTAGTATATGTCACTTGCCGTCCTGTGCATAAAGTTGTCCCACACACGATCCTCCAGTCTTTTTTCCCCTATCTGATGGTGTATCGGACAGTTCTTTAAAGACGCTCTCTCTCTTCCTCTCTCTCTCTCTCTCTCTTTTCCTATCCCTCTCTCTTTCTTTGTCCTTCAAGATCTAAACCCAACTTAATCCTTTTCTCTAAATGCTCCCCAACTTTACCAACACTTAGGGCAAAATAAATATTTCTAATTATTTAGGACATAAACACAGGTTTTCTTTTTTTTATTAAAATAATTTAAAATGTTTCTTATAAACACAAGTTTTAATTCTGCGATGCAGTTTTAAGGCTTCTGGAAAGTGGGACATATCCAAGGATGACTGCTCACTGCTTTCCGGAACAGCACAAAATGAGACACCAACCTCATACCTTCTGAATTCCTTTCAGTGCATGATATTGAGCAGAAGTAGACTTTGAGGAATTAGGATAAATGAAGACAAATTAGACTGACATACAATAACACAAGTTGCTGATCGAAGGAGAATGCCCGTACGCACTTTGTCCCCTGCTCCTCTGCTCTAGGTTGTTGTCTGTCTCTGTACGATTCATGTGTGAAATTTCTGAGGTTAAAAAGGGAGATGGCTCCCAAACCTTGAAATTGCCAGAAAACTTACATTCTTTGGTAGAAAGTTACTTTGAGCTTCAATTCAGGGAAAAGTTATTTTGGAAAGGAGGGCTTCTGGCCTTCCTGCTATTAATAGATCATCATCCTTTCGTATCTTAACCATCACTGTTCTTCTTCAGTTCCACGGGCTTGCAAGCCAGTCGCTTAATTGTGCACACAAGTGAATGTATAAGTGATGCCACGCGTTCTGCACCCTTCTTAAAAGCAGACATTGCATACGCATTTTCTATAAAACAGCTGCCATGGTGCAATTAAAGGAGAAATAAATCTTACCATCTTGATGACAGCCTGTGAAACCGAAACCATGTAATATAGATTTCTCTGAGGAAATTGAAACTTGTATTCTTTGACAGTGTAATTATTATGCTCTGTCAAATTACTTGGCTTTTTTCATAAAAATCACTTAATACTTCGTGCAGATATTACTTTTGCCATCAAATATCACTTTGGGTAAAGTTAATAATTTAGAAACTCTTATATTAAAAAATGGTAAATCCAATGGATGCCTGAGATGTCATAACCAGATAGTCCACCCACCCTGAATGTTTAATGTGATTGCTTCAACCTTAAAGTAGGACTCCATAAAGAACAATAGGATTGTACGGTAATGAGATCCTGTTTGGGATTTGGTGGTCAGAATGTCAACAATACTATTGGAAATAGCCTAAGAGGGTGTTGTGACTTTTATTTAGAAGAGAGATATTTCCTCTCCAGCAATAGTCGTTTTTTTCTTTCTTTTTTTTTTTTTTTACTTTATGGCATTTTAATTTAAAGATCTCATTTCTGCAAAGTCTAGAGTCCCCAAGCTGACATTTACTGGTAAGCAAAATGCACTTTTATCTTATGACAGAAATTATAGTAATAATGATAATTTTAGCTGTCATTTACTAAATGATTAATATATGCTTGGCACCCATCTAGTTTTTATATTTATATTATCTTGTATAATTTCCTTAACAACATGAGAAATTTTGTCATTATTCCATTTTACAGATAAGAAATATGAGCTCAGAGATATTAAATAACTTTCTCAAGGTCACACAATTAATAAGTGTCTTACTGTGAATTTGTATCCAGACAGTCGGAGTCAGAAACAACCATAGTAGTCATCACACTTCACTGCTTTCCTGTGTCAGCTATCACTTATTGCTCTTGAGCACATGGCAAGCATTTTAGTTTTCATTTAAAACTTATCACAAATGAGATACAGTAGTCCCCCCTTAGCTACTGTTTAATTTTCCACAGTTTTAGTTACCCACAGTCAACTGTGGTCTAAAAATATTAAATGGAAAATTCCAGAAATAAAATAAAGAATTAATAAGTTTTAAATTATGTGCCTTTATGAGTAACATGATGAAATCTGATGAAATCTTGCCCAGTCCTGCTCCATCTCACCCAGGTTGTTATTCACCCCTTTGTCCAGCATCTCCATGCTCTCTCTGTGGCCACCATTGCTAATTTAGTAGCTGTCTCAGTTATCATATTGAAAAAACATAGTATACAGGATTTGTTACTATCCACAGTTTCAGGCATCTACTGAGGGTTCACAGATAAGGGGGGGGGACCATTGTGTATCCTTTAATTCTTATTTTATAGATAAGAAACCGAGGCTTATAGAGATTGAGCCACCTGTCCATAGTAACTCTGCTGATATTAATTAGTTTTCAAATACATCTTGAAATCTCTCTCAGAAGTTAGAGGGTGTTTCATTTTGATTTTTTAAATATCAAAATTACCCAATTTCCTTATTGATTTTTTTTAATTTCCAATTCATTTCCAATCTCATCATGCACACAGCTTTTGCAGGTAGAATGGCGTTTTAGACACTGGTAGTCTTCCACACTTCAAAATAATGAGTAGATAATAAAATATATTTGGTACTAATGAGACCTTGTCTCTATCTTGATTTATTTTTCTATGTTGACTTTTAAGGGTTGAAAAAAATAAACTCTTAAATCTAATTGAGTGAATTTGACAAGTCAAGGACAACTCGATACACACTTCAACAGCATATTGTCACTTAAGAGCCTACATTTTTGTTCCAGGATGAAAATTTTTTAAAAAAATTTAATGCTAGATTGCTTACATTAATGCATTTTTTAATCATTGTCGAATTGGAAGCATCCACTATCTAGGAGAGATATATAAAGGAAAAATTTGGTTGGTTTTTTCAAGTCTCTTTATGGTGATTATATTGTGTTTGGCTCTTGTGTCTTCAGAAAATCAAAACAAAATAAAAACCTTCAGGCACTTTATGTAAGCATTTTAACTAACTATCACTGTACTTAGGACATAGATATATCATTTTTATTGAGGCACAGAATGTGGGAAGCAAATGTGAGGCATTAATTCATCACGGTGGTTGTGGGGCTGTGAGACAACAGAGTAGGCTACAATATCCAGGAAACCCTAATATCTGATGTTCTTCCAATAATAGCTACCCTTCAAACATCTCAGTGATCCTTTGATAGTCAATTTTTCAATACATTTCCATATAAGAACATACCCTAAGTCTTTTCTCTGCTCTTTTTTGTGGACTGGAATATAGGTCTGAAACAGAGGAGAGATTTGGTGATGTCTGGAGAGAATATCCCTTTTCTAAATGATACTAAAATTTTCAGTTAAATCTCAAATCACTGCCAGGTAGACTTTTAGGCACTTTAATTTAGATTTTTCACATCCTTTGTCATTGTAGGAGCCTGGCTGGGTTGAGACTTTCCCAAAATCATGCTGCAGTTTGAAGCCACTGCTATCCAGTCCTCCTTTCTTCCTTCTCTCCTTTCATAGGTGTCAGACCTTCATTGTGTTCTGAAGCTTCTCTCCACCCACTCCTATTCCTTCACTTTTTACCTTTCACAGATGTTTCCTCCCATAAATCTCTTGTATATTTCACCCCATGTTAGTGTCTGCTTCTCACAGGGCAAAAACAAACATATCTAACCTATCAGATATTCAAGTGATTACAACTCTCTCTTGAGCATTATGTATTTTTTTTGCCATGAATTATAGTCATCATTATTAAATTAATGATATCCATCAGATTATTCAAGAATTAACAAGGCAAGGGTCAGCATCCATCACTCATTTTAAAGCCTTTAAAAATGGAAACCACTGGGCCCATGAACATATTCTCCATCCTTCTCTTCCTGGACAGCTCTCACCAGTCAGTAATCAGATGGTCTGTTCCCTTTTCTTTCCGGTTAAATTCCAATCTAGTTTGAGACACTGACACTTGCTAGATGAGTTAAAAATTCTTTCTAAGGTTTAGTTTTTTCTTACCCAAAATATGATATCAAGTGACTATAGTTAATATTAATGTATTGAAATTTGCTAAGAGAATAGATCTTAAGTATTCTCACCCCCCCACACACACACAAGGTAACTCTTTGAGGTGATGGATGTGTTAATTATACATATTTCAAAACATTGTGTTGTTCACCTTAAATAGATATATAAATATATACATATTTATTTATTGGTCAATTATACATTAATAAAACTAGGGGAAAAATTGAATATGATAAACTGTATAAAACACTTAGTACTATGACAGCAATTTTAAAGAGCTCAATAAATATCTACTGCTGTTACAAATATAAAGGCAGTTCTAGCTTTCAACATGCAGACCTTCAAAATTGCATAATCATAGAATTGAAAAGTGTTTGAAAATCCTCAGAAATCATCTCATCTCATCTAAACTCCTTAGTTACAATGAAGCACCTGGAGGTCATGAAGGAATTCAACACAGTTTGGCATTATCAGAGGGAGGATTATAACCCACATCTTTGGGGTTTTTTTTGCTTCCCACACTGCTTTCCTTAGGACAATCTATCCACTTGACTCAATCTCATGAAAATAGTCTCAGGCAGAAAATGGGGTCAGTGTGATGCTCTTATTTCATACTTTGTAAGTCCTTAGTGGGACATTATTGGACTGGATGGATTTTGAGAGTCAGGAAAGAGGAACTGGGTTTGCAATGCTGAAACATCCATTGCTAATTCCCTGTTACTCAGAAAATCTCCTATGAAATCATGCTCCATAATAATGAGGAAAGAAAGCTAGATGTTGACAACAGGGTACATGAGTTCTAGTGCCAGCTCTATTACTCATTTGATTGCAGCCAAAGGCAAGACATTAACTCTCTGATCCTCTGGGTTCTATTCCAAAATAAAGAAATCTGACCAAAAGGACCCTAAAGATGCTTAGAGATATATGCTTCTACCCCCTACTTTTTTTTTCTGTGCACTTTATGTAGGATAGAATAGGCTCTATATTCTTTTGAGGGAGGCAGGCATTATACAAGTAAAGCCTCTTTAAAGTGTTTAGCTATAGGTGGAGAAAAATCATCTCATGCGCAATTGTATCCTCAAATCAAGCCTTGGAGAACAATTAATCAAAAATATTTGTGAAAACATCTTCTAAATGGTGAGGTATTATAGAGACAGTCACGTGTTTAGACAAGAAACATTTTGAAGTATTAACTGTCAAGGTGTAAGAATGCAATGCATATAAAGTCTTACTACATTAGTGGATACAATATAGAGTATGAGAGATGGACAGAAAATTGGAAAAAAATATTAAAGTGACAATTGTCTGTAAATGTGAGGCCCAGAGCAAAGATTTCAGTGGGTGTCAGAATCACATTAAATACTCAGAAAAGCCGGTCACTATTGGTGTTTTGAGGGTGTTGGGGTGTTTTACTGGTGTTTGTGAAGGATATTTTACTGGTTTTTGAAATTACTTCAATGTCTTAAAAACCTCAGGCTCACCTGTGCCTATGGGGAGGTAGCACAGGCAGTGAGTGGTCACACATATTTTTTTGAGCACCTTCTCTTTGCACAGTTCCTGTACTGGAATGAAGTTGGAGTTAGGAGTCAGAAAGCAAAAAAGACCAACAAAATACATAATGTAGTCTCAATCTTCAGAAAACTTAAATGACTGGTTTTAAAAATATGATTCAGGTCTGAGAATACATCTAAGAAATTTTGCCTGCCGCACTGGAATATGGGCTCCTTATGCATACAAACTGGAGTTGATTTATCTCAGTTTTCTTCATGGCCAACACAGTGCTTGGCACATCCTAGGGCTTCTAAAAGTGCACATGCATATATTGAATAAAATGCTTCATTGTACAGTTGAAGTGTGTAGATGTAAGTGCAAAGGGCATTGTTGATTGCTGGATGTGGCTGAGTTGTATTGAGCTCGGTGAAGATAGCACTAAAATGTTTGTGGTGTGTCCTGGGGAAGGGGTGGGACCAGTATCTTGAGAAATTTACCCTCCCAAAGGGAAACTGAAGAAAGCCTAATTGTAAGGTTTATTTATTACTATGGAGGAGAAGTGGCAGATTCCATATGAGAACTAAAATATGGCGTTCAATTAAGACAGAGCTTCACAAGAAAGAGGAAAGAGAAATCTTCAGTTTGTTACCTCTTGGGATGGGGTGAGTGATGGGGGTAAATCCACAGACACCAGGAACTTCAGTGAGTCAAAGAGCTAAAGGAAGATATGCATTTTATTTTTGCAGCCTGGCCAGTGAATCTACCTGAGCAGGAAAATGAGGGGACACCAGGAATAATGCTGTCAGAATAGTAATCTTCTGTACTATATCTCATCTCCCTTATTGTGCCCTTGTGGCACAACCTCTTTTGCTCAATGATCACCTGCATACTTGGACCCTCACTACTCTCCCAACTTGATATATGATGGTTTCAGTCTTGAAGTGGATGGAAGCCAGTGTTCCCAGAGGAAGAAATTAGCAACATATGAAGCCCTGCCTCTCATTATTCTCCATCACAACTCTTTGTTTATTTCATCTATAGCATATATCAAAATCTATTTTTTTTATTTTACATTCCCAATTCATTATAAGTTCCATGCAAGGAGAGATCTATATCCAAATCTCACTGCTATATCTCCATGTGTCCCATAATCATCTTATCTGTTATCTGAGATACAACCAGAATATTTAAAAATGAGTAAAGGAATGTTTAAAATTATTTTATGTACCATTTTCTCTAGTTAATTAATGTTCTGAGTCTTCAGATTCTGAAACACTCACTCATTTTCAGAGAACTCTTTTTTTTAATTATTTTTTTATTTTTGGAGACGGTCTTGTTCTGTTGCCCTGGGTAGAGTGCAGTGGCATCATCATAGCTCACTGCAACCTCAAACTCCTGGGCTCAAGCGATCCTCCTGCTTCAGCCTCCTGAGTAGCTGGGACCATGCTGGGACAGGCGTGTGTAACCATGCCTGGATAATTTTTCTATTTTTTCTAGAGATGGGATCTTGCTATGTTGCTCAGACTGGTCTCGAACTCCTGGCCCCAAGTGAAGCTCCCGCCTTGGCCTTTCATAGTGCTAGGATTACAGGCGTGAACCACCGCGCCCAAACACAGCTTGAGAACTCTTAAAAAATTTTTTTCAAGAATACAGAAAAGAAACATAAAAAAGAGAGCACCTACCAAAAGTAATTGAAACACTATCTAATTATCAAACATTATGTTGACCAAAAGGACCAGTCACAAAGATAACATTCTGAATTATGTCATTTCTCTAAAACAGGGAAAACTAATATATGCTTTTAAAAATCAAGGTAGTGATTATGTTGGGATATGGAGAAAGACTGTACAGGGGCAAGAGGGAGCTTCTGGGGTGCTGGTATAGTCTGTTGTTGACCTCGGCCTGGTTAAATTCATCAAGCTATAAATTTATGAGAGGATCACTCTTCTGTTTCTATGGTATGTGGAAATACAATGTCAAAAGAAACACAAAATTATCTTCTCTTTTTCCATGTCATTATAGCTAGAAGGCAAGTTCCAAGTAACCATAGAATTTAGAACTAGGATGAAGTAAAACTTCATGATTCTGGAATCTTTTAAGAATTTTCTGCAGTTATCAAGAACGTACCTAAGCATCTTGAGAACCTCATATGTACACTTTATACCACAGAGATGAGTCCAATAATATGTGTGACATGCTGTGCCAACATGCACCTGGCCTTGTGATTTATATTTTCCCATAGTAGGAATGGACTTGTAGGTACTACCTCAGGTCCAAAGTCTGTGTGATAAGGCCTGCATAGGTGTTAAAGTATAGGCTGTCTGTGGTCATGTAGCCAAGAAGAATGATTCAAATTATGCATCCTCCATCCAATCATTCTTTCATTGATTAATTCTTTCATTAAGAGCTAATTTCACCTGATTTGGGCCTTGTGCTGGAAACTGGGGTCACAGAAATGAGAGACAGAGCACCAGAGTTACAGCCCAATGAGTGGACCACAACTTAACCTTGTGGTAACATGTTGTCTGCAAAGGGCAATGGGTAGAGTCACCCAATCCTGTTACTGCTTTACTCTGTGACCTCAGGACACATATGGATTCCTAAGAAAGGTCTCT
Source organism: Daubentonia madagascariensis (assembly GCA_023783475.1). NCBI lineage: Eukaryota > Metazoa > Chordata > Mammalia > Primates > Daubentoniidae > Daubentonia > Daubentonia madagascariensis. Next base: position 15,740,911 of record JAKFHU010002573.1, on the reverse strand, counting down.
GGGGAATGCAGAGGGTGGGTGAGCCTGTGTCATTGGAGTTTTGTTGGGGTTTTGAGCTTTGGGTTTCTCATTCTTCCTCCATTTTTCTAAGTCACCGTAGGACACCCGCTAGAGGAAGGAAGATGCAGTCCTGGGGGAAAACAATAACCCTTGGAAAAGGAAATAAATATGCAATCACTGTTACCTTATGTGCTGTCTAGAGAGTACGTGACGCAAAGAGAGTACATAATGAAAGATATGACCTAAGCATAGCAAAGGCTTCTTTGAAGAAGTAACGATTGAACTGATTTTAAACAAATTAGTAGAAAATAGCCAACTAAAGGGGATAGAGGAAAAACCTATGGAGATACTCCAGAATGGCAGAAACCTAGTATCTTCCAGAAACTAAAAAAAAAGAGACAAGTGTTATTGGTCATTGAGTGTATCCTATGAGATGAGGCTCTAAAGTGTGGCAAAGGAGAGATAAGGCAGATTTTGAAGGCTATATTAATAATCTTTTCTTGTATCCTAAGGACAAGGGAAGTCATTGGAGGGTTTGAAATAGAAGAGAGCTTCCTCTGCCATGGTCAGATGTGTGCTTTGGAAAGGTACCCTTGTTGTATTGTGAGGAAAGTTTGGAGGGTACAAGAGTGGAAGTAGAAGACCAGGTAGCAAACTATTCCAGGCAAAAGATGATGGGGGCAGTGGTGAATTTGAGGTGACACAAATTCTTGACTACAAAATGAGGGTTGGGTGTGATGTGGGAAAGGAAGGGGAGTAGAAAGAATAAGAACCACCTTTGTCTTATTCTAATCATAACTCAGTGTTTCATAAATCTTTTAGTAAGAATCCAGCCAGATCAGATTTCTCCCCCAAATTTATTATGTGCCGCTATTGAAAATGAGCATATAGACCCATAAAGCAAATTCTAATTAGTCTTTTAATTCTTTGCTAATAAAACTTGAAACTTTCATTTGATTCAGTAAAACTCTTAATAACCTCTTAAAAATTGTTTTCTTCTTTTAAAAGCCATTTTATACGTTCTAAGTAAAATAATTACTGACTTATTAAAAAAAGTATCCCTAATTCTATAATTACTTTACTAAAAATTACCAGCTTAAAAATGCTTAGTCTAAGATTTTTCTAAGAAATAAATTACTTTTTTTTTGATGTGTTCTGTAATTTTCTTTCAAATAATTACTTTGGGGTTGTGGAAAAAGGAGTTGGGCTGAAAAATTCCAGTGTGTAATTTTAGACCTGATCTCCCTGGCATAGATCAGGCAACACTGATTGCTATGAAATGAGGCTGAGGTCCATCACCCAAGTGCTGGCCATTGTGTGTGTATCATATTTTGTTTATCCATTCATCTGCCAATTGACACTTAGGTTGCTTCCACATTTTAGCTATTGTGAATAAGACTAGTGTGAACATAGATGTATACATATCTTTGTAAGATCCTAGTGTCCATTATTTTGGGTATATACCGAGAAATGAAATTACTAGATTATATGGTGATATGGTTTGGATGTTTTGACCCACCAATCTCATGTTGAAATTCGATCCCTAGTGCTGGAGGTGGGGTCTGGTGGGAAGTGTTTGGGTGATAGGGGCAGATTCCTCATGAGTGGCATAGAGCCCTCCCCACGATAGTGAGTGAGTTTTCATTTTGTTAGTTCACATGAGAGCTGGTTGTTGTTTGAAGGAGCCTGACACCACCCTCTCTTGCTCCCCCTCTCACCGTGTGACACACCTTCTCCCCCTTCACCTTCCACTTTGATTGGAAGCTCCCTGAAGCCCTCACCAGAAGCAGATGCTGGCACAATGCTTCTTGTACAGCCTGTAGAACTGTGAGCCAAATAAACCTCTTTTCTTTATAAATTACTCAGTCTCAGGTATTCCTTTTTAGCTATGCAAAATGGGCTAGAACATATGATAATTTTATTCTTAATTTATCGAGGAACTGCCACACTACTTTCCACAACAGCTGTACCATTTTACATTCTGACCAATACTGTACAAAGGTTCAAATTTCTGTATATCTTTATCAACATTTGTTATTTTTCTTCTTACAGTAGCCATCCTAATGGGTGTAAGGTGATATTTCATTGTAGTTTGATTAGCATTTCCCTAATGATTAGTGATGTTGAGTATCTTCTTATATGCTTATTGGCAATTTGTATATCTTCTTTGGAAAAATGTCTATTCAAGCCCTTTGCCTATTTTTGCACAGGGTTGTTTCTTTGTATTTTGTTGTTGTTGTTGTTTTAGAAGTTCTCTCTTTATTCTGGGTATTAATCCTTTATCAGATATATGATTAGTAAATAGTTTCTCCCATTCAGAGGATTGACTTTTGGTATATTTTAATGAACATTTAAAAAATTTCATGAAGTCTAATTTGTCTATTTTTTTTGTTATTGTTGCCTGTACATTTGGTATTATATCCAAAAAATCACTGCCAAATCTAACGTGATGAAGCTTTTGATCTCTGTTTTTTCTAAGATTTTTATAGTTTAAAGTTATGGATCCATTTTGAGTTAACTTTTGTATATGGTGTTAAGTAATTATAATGGACTGAATGTTTGTGTCTACCTAAAATTCCTATGTCAAAACCCTAAATCTCTCTGTAAGAATATTTAGAGGAGGGCCTTTTGGAAAGAATTAGGCCATGACAGTGGAGGCCTCATGAACAAGATTAGTGTCTTCATTAAAAAAGAAAGAGAGAAAGAAAGAAAGAGAAAGAGAGAGAAAGAGAGAGGAAGGGAGGGAAGGTGTGGGAGGGAGGGAGGGAGGCCAGAGAGCTAACTCGCTCTCTTTCTACTATGTGTGGACGCAATACTATGGGTTGGTAGTCTGCAACCCAGAAGAGGGCCCTCACTAGAACCCAACTATGACAGCACCCTGAACTCAGACTTCCAGCCTCCAGTACTGTTTCCTATAAGTTTCAGTATGCTGTGCTTTTATTTTCATTTTTCTCTAAGTATTTTCTAATTTCTCTTGTGTTTTGTTTTTTCATTCGTTTGTTGTTTAAGAGCACATGGTTTAATTTCCACAAATTTGTGAATTTTCCAGTTTCTATTCTGCAATTAGTTTCTAACTTCATCCCATTGTGGTTGGAGAATATGCTTTGTCAGATAATTATCTTTTTAAATCTATTGAGACTTAATTATCTTTTTAAATCTATTGAGACTTAATTTGAGGTCTAACATATGATATATCTTGGAAAATGTCCCATGTGCATGTAAGAATGTGTATTCTGTTGTTGGGTAGAGTGTTCTGTATACGTCTGTAAGATTTAGTTGATTAATTGTGTTATTTACGTACTCTATGTTCTTATTTGTATTCTGTCTGATTAGTTTATTTTACATTGAAAGAATGGTATTGAAGTCTCCAGTTATTATTGTAGAACTGTGTATCTCTCCCTTCAATTTTACCAATTTTTGCTTTTTTTGGTGGTCTGTTAGGTGGATACATATTTTTAGTTGTTATATTTTCTTTCTGTATTGAGTCTTTTGTTTATTTAAAATGTCATTCTTTGTCTTTTATAACTTTTTCTGCCTTAGAGTTTATTTTATCTGATATTAGTATAGCCACCCATACTTTCTTTTAATTACTATTTTTATGATATATTCTTCTCCATACTTTTAGTTTCAAACTATTTGTGTTTTGGGCTCTATTGTAGAAAGCATGTAGTTGGATCATGTGTTTTGTCCATTCTGACAATCTCTACCTTTTGGTTATACACTTTAATTCATTTACATTAAAATAAATTACTGATAAGGAAAAACTTACTTTTGTTCTTTTTTTATTTGTTTTGTATATGCTTTAGAGATTTTGTCCCTCATTTCCTGCAATACTGTCATCTTTGTGTTTATTTGATTTTCTTGTGATGAAACATTTAATTTCCTTTTTTGTATATTCTTTAGCTATTTTCTCTGTTTACCATGGAAATTGGATTTAACGTCTTAAAGTTATCACACTCTAATTTAAATTTGTACCAACTTATCTTCAATGACATACCTAAATCTGCTCCTTTAACAGCTCCATCCATACCCCTCTAAGTTGTTGATGATACAAAATTACATCTTTATGAAATGTGTGTTCAAAAACATTAACTAATATTTTCAATGCATTTGTCTCTTAATTATGTGGAAAATAAAATGTGAAGTTATGAACCAATGGTACAACAATACTAGCTTTTAGACTTATAATTTTTTAATGCATTAGTCTCTTAAATCATGCAGCAAAAAATGGAGTTACACACCATTATTGCAATAATACTAGCTTTTATAATTGCCCATGTATTTACTTTTACTCGGATATTTGTTTCTTCATATGACTTTGCATTCCTGTCTAGTGTACTTTCGTTTCAACATGCAGTACTCCCTTGAGCATTTCTTGCAGGACAGGCCTAATGGCAACAGTATCACTCAGCTTTTGTTTATCTAGAAATGTCTTCATTTCTCCCACTCTTTTGAAAGATAGTTTTTCAAGATAGAATTCTTGGTCGACAGGGTTTCTTTTTCCCTTTATTTTAGCACTTCGAATATATTAGCACTCCAATGTTTCTAAGTTTCTGATGAGAAATATGCTTATAATCTTATAGAGAGTAATGAGTTGCTTCTCTTTTTCTGCTTTCAAGATTCTCTCTTTATGTTTGGATTTTGAAAATTTGATTATGTTTCTCAGTGTGGGTCTCTTTAAGCTCAATCTACTTGGAATTAGTTGAGCTACTTAGATGTTTATATTCATGTTTCTCATTAAATTTGGGGAAATTTGTGCCATTATTTGTTCAAATAATCTCTCTGCCCCTGTCTCTCTCTGATGGTGTCCTACAGGTCGTTTTGTGCCCTTTTGTTCAGTCTTCTTTCCTTTGCTCGGGCTTGATAACTTTTATTGTCCTACCTTTAAGGTCTCTGATTCTTTCTTTGCCTTCTCAAATATGCCTTTAAATCCCGCTAGTGAATTTGTTTTTCGGTTATTGCATTTCTCAGCTCCAGAAAAATTTTCGTGGTTTCTTTATAGGTTTTTTACCTTTTTATTGATATTTGCATTTTGCTCATACATCATTTTCTTGACTTTCTCCATGTTTTCCTCTATTTTTTTGTGTATCTTTAAGAGTTGTTTCAGTCTTATTCTAGTAGATCTGCCAGCAGTTCTTTTTCAGGGACAGTTTCTGTTTTGTTTTGTTTTGTTTTTCCTTTTGAATGTGCTGTTTTCATGTTTTTTATACCTTGTGATATTTTTTGTTGAAAACTGGGCATTTGCATCTAATTATGTGGAAACTCTGGAAACAAGATATCTTTCTTCCCCAGGGTTTGTTGTTTTCTGTTTTTGTTTTGATTGTTGTAAGTTGTGTCTGTGCCACTGATCAGATTTAAGTGTAAACTCTAGGTCTTATAAGTCTTTCCTTAACATGCACCTTCTCCTGGGCATGAATGGTGACTTTCTAATTTCACCCATATATGAAGTTGCTTTTGCTTGTTCTAGCATTCAATGTCTGGTTCCCAAAAGGGGAAAGAGAGAAAAATAAAGGGGGAAATGGCACTGATTATTTTAATTTCCTAAGAGCCAATTCTGCCAGAGAGAGAGGGGGCTTTCAACAATAGAGAGGGTGCAACAATGGTCACTTCTCTATGTGCATCTCTAGTGATCAGAAATATCAATTAGTGATAAAAACACAGATCCCCAATATTTCAGGACATGGTGCTTTTCGCCCACTTGGGCTCCTGCCAGCTATGTGCAGGTTCTTCCTGGAACGTGTATGTGGCTGCCTATGACTGGGCTGAGCAGTGGGGGATAGGTAACTACTACTGTAGTAAAATTAACAGAATGTATTATCCAAGTCTTCCCTTAGAAGTTACAAGCCTTAAATAGACTCCAGATTTGCAAAATAGGCACATCTGACAGATCCTGTCAGTGCGGTTACTGTCTAGATGGAGAGAGAGGTTCCTGGTGCTTCTTACTCTGCCATCTTCCCAGCACATGCTTGACTCATATCGTCATTTCTCCTCTGCTGTTTGAAGATGTTTGTGACAATGCAGTTCTGGTGCTCATTCTTGTACTCCTCGTGTGACCTTGGATAAGTTATTTCTTCTTTCTAGGCTTTACTGACTTCATATGCAAAAAGTTTATTAGATGCATCATATGTATTTAAAACCCAGACATACAGTTAGGTGATACACGGTTACACAGTTAGGTGTTGGAGGTTGGAAAGTGCCTAATGAGGGAACCAGGGAACCTCTAAAGGTGTGGGTAAGTGTTCTATTGATCTATACTCTGGTCATAAAGTGCATTCACTTTGTGAAAATTTATTGAGCTGTACACTTATGATTTGTCTACTTTTTTATATGCATGTTTATTTCAAGGAAGACATTTGCTTTAAAAGATAACAAAAACATCAACAAAGAAGAGTCACATCTAAAATGTTCAATGGTTAAAAAAGGCAGTTATAAATATATAGAAAATTAACAAATGGACAGACAACAGAAAAATGTAAAATGTCATATGATCCTCATCTCTTTTGAAAGGTTACTATTTTCAGAGGAATACTGAGATGAAACATAACTGTTGGAAAAGAAAGATATACCAGTAAAAACTACAGGTCTATATGGTATCATTTTTTTTTTTTTTTGGCAGGAAAGGGTTTAATTTAAAAAACACCTATTATAAGCTTCTCTTTAAAATATGTCTTGAATACTAGAATTTGATTTATTTTATTAAACTTTATTCTGAGACATTATGAAATTTAATAAATTGCACATAGAGGCAATACATTGAAACCTGTGATTACAAAAACCTCAAAACCTCAGCAGCCATGTTGTCATCCTGCGATGCTATTAACCCACCGGATATTAAAGATCTTAGAACAAAGGGACACCAGAAGCAGATGAATCGGGACACAGTTATTCTGGTTAATACAGATCACATTTAGATAAATGTAACCATTTTTTTTTGTCATGAGTTATAACCTTCGATTCAATTATGCCAGAATTTGTGTGTACCGTGAATGGGCTGCAGATAGTTGAGGATAAAAAGGAAGGAAATCTTAGATTATGGACACTGCACACCACAGTAACTTCAAGGTGTGAATTGGAATTGGACTTGATTCTGCCTATAGTGGGTCCAATCCCTTGAATTGGACATAACTCCTTGAGCAAGCTTGGGAGCAAATACTATATTCTTGTATTTTGCCCAAAAGGCTAAGAATTATTGTTGGAAAACTGGAGTTTTATGAAATAAGGATTCACAAAAGTGTAAATTGAATAAACATTATGAAGAGGTGTCTTTCAAAGCTTAGTAAAATTGAACATATTACACCCTATGCCACAACTATCCCATCCACAGGTCTGTTCTCTAGAAAAATCCACTTTCTTGTGCAATTTGAGACATGTTTAAGAATATGTATAGCAACATTTAGTTAACAGTCAAAAATTGGGGGACAAAACCCAAATTTCTATCGTACAAGAATGTATAAATGAAATATGTTATATTTATACATTAAAATTCTACTAAGCAGTTGAAAGGTATTAGAATCTCTTAAGTGAATAAAAGCAAGCTGTGGAAGGATAAAAAAAATGATAATTTTGAAAGCATAAAACAATACTGTATGTTTATTAGGGATCTAATTGAAATAAGATACCATAATAATATAAAGTTCAGTATAACAGTTACCTCTGAAAAAGTTTGTAAATAGTTAAAAAATAGAATGATACTCTATTCACTTGCCTATCTGTCCATTTCTTCATTTATTCCATAAATACAGAGAGTTTTTTTGTGGTATGCCATCATCTAAGGGCTAAGGTACCAACAAAAAAAGAATATAATGTACAATCACGTATTGCTTAATGACAGGGATGTGGTCTAAGAAATGCATCGTTCCACAATTTCATTGTTGTGCGAACATCACAAAGTGTACTTGCATAAACCTAGGTGGTATAAGCTACTACACACCTAACCTATATATAGCCTATTGCTCCTAGGCTACCAACCTGTACAGAATATTAGTATAGTATATAGGCACTTGTAACATAATGGTAAATATTTGTGTGTCTAAACACAGAAAAGGTACAGTAAAAATTCAGTATTATAATCTTATAGGATCACTGTTGTATTTGTGGTGTGTAGATGGCAGAAACAAAATTATGTGATGCATTACTGTTCTTGTCCTCAAACAAGTTACAGTCTAATTGGAAGACACACAGGAGAATTTAGATTATAGTTTAAGCATTTAATATTGAAGAAAATGTCTGAAATAAGATTTAGCAAAAGCAACACAAACTATCCCAGGACGCTATGGAGGACAGTTATGGTGGGAAACTCAATTGGCAAAACACTGGACATGATATCTTCTCCTTGGGTTCTTCATTTTTCCTTCCAAGATGCAATGAAATCCATTGACTTGACAAATGTCTCCATTTGAGCCTAGTCATTTCAAGCATTTCTTATAACAGCCTGAAGTTCTGCACAAAGAATGCTTTTTCTCCTGTGGAGTGTGCCTTTTTTTAAATGTGAGTTCTCCTCACGAAGTCAGATCAATGATAGGTGTCATATAAATTAGTCACGTTTTGTTTGGAAAGCACCAACATAGTGCAACAGACCAGAGCAGATTTTCTCCCTCAAGAGAGAACAAGGCATGTGTTATAGGAGACATCTGTTGTCATTTTTGACAACATTTGTGTGGTATAATGTGGGAGAAGGGACAGGCTACACTAGATCACCTGAAAGGAACTTCAACTCTGAGATTCCCTAGTTTTAGGTTTCAAAAGTGAGAATTGTCTTTAAACTTCACTCGGTATATATACATATATACCTTTAGGAATCTACTGTGGTGGAGTGTCCATCCATTGGTGTCTACAATTCCTTGTTTAAGGTGTATTATCACCGTTAATTTTAGTTTGGTTATTGCTTGGATGATTTTGAAAATAACAAGCTTGAGGGAATAACCTCATCTATTTTTGTACTAAAATTATCTCTTTTGAAATTCAAAGGGAATTCTCTAGGTCTTATATTTCAGAAATTAGTTTTTTTAAAAAAACTGAGTTCTTCTTATCTGGATTTTCCATAATTTTTATACCTTTAAGCCCAGCTTCTCATACTTCTTTTATTTCTCTAGGATAAGAAGCTATTTCATTTTTAGACCAGTTTTATATATTTTATTTTCAACATCCTCATAAGAAAAACAGGGAGGCTGCTATTGAATCCATTTTCCAGGTGAGGAAACTAACACAGAGAGAGGTTAATTTGCCTAAAGTATCATGATGACCGGATACAACTGTGGGGAGGTTAGCTTCCTACCTCATGTTATTCTCTGATAACTAAACCTAAAATGTAGGAAAGTTTTATACAAACACAAAGACACATGCACACACATGCACAAACACCTGTAAAGGTAGGTAGAGGGAAAAAGGATGTATACTAATTATTAAATCTGGGGTTTTTTCCTCCTAAAATAAGGAAAGGGTGGGTAGGGAAGGAATATCTCATAATGAGGATTTATAAGTCCTGTTGTATAATTGGGCAGTATTATATTGCAGCAACACCATAGTTTTAAAACAAATGAAGAATCGAAGAAATCTTGGAAATTATATACTTTCAAGTGTCCTCAATGTGAATCCAGAGATCACTGCATCTGATGGACTCTATAAATTGCCACAACTCAGAAAGAAAGGATTCCATAATCAAATAAGTCTGAAATATACTGGGAGAATTAAAGTTAAACAAGTTTATTCCCTGTTATATCTCAAAACCTTTAATGTATTAATGAATAAGCTGAATTTCTAAGAAGGAACAAAAATGCAGAATTTTGCAAACATTTGATAACGGAATGCTATTTTTTGTGTTATATCTTACAAAAGCCATTTTAGGAAACATTGTTCTGGTCCAACCTTATTGTTTTACCAACAGGGAAACTAAGATGTGGAGAAGTTGAATGATTAATCAAAGATAGACGGCTTGATAAAGAAATTAAACTAGAGACATGGAGAGAGAGAATTGAATATCCTTTTGCCCAAAAAAGGGTAAATACCATAAGTTAATATTTTATAGCTTATATAATGCTAATGAAACAAATATGTCCTCTATGAAACTAAATAGGGAATTATATATATATCATAATTATATACAATTATACTATATTATTTATATAATTTATATTACCCTTCCAAAGACATCCATCATCATTAAACAGTATACACAAGGTACATAATTTTATTTTGGCAGCAGTGATACTACTCATGTATTAAATACTTATTAGACATCTCAAATGCCAACAGGAGCTTAATGGCACTAACTTTACCTGCACACGTAGAGATGTTCTGATAATAATATGCTGGAATGTGTTAATATATGCATCATAGGCCCACAGATGTTCAATGAAGAAGAATTTTCAGGATGAGTCAGACTAATCATCTCATTTTGAGTAAATTGAGACCCAAGTGAGTCCAATAGTAAAGGCAAACAAGTAGATTTTGGCAGTTGTTGCCCAAGATTCTGTGTTCCCACAGCACAGTGATTCAGTCTTGTATAATCATGTATAGCCATGCCAACTTTCTTGAGATGGCTCATAGGGTGCCCCATTCCATTCTTATTTAAACTTCCATTTGGGTTTGTAGGAGGGAGAACAATTATGAAATAAGATGACTTGTCATCTCTGAGTGAACAATTCTCCTGTTCAGGTAAAACAAAACAAGGAACATGTTTTCTTCTCTGAGGAGGGCGAGAGGCAGGAATAGCTGCTTGCTTCATGCAGAATTATTTAGAAACACCTGCTGTATTTAGAAATGTACACTCTCCTCATGGAGAAGAAAAGCCCTCCTTTCTTGTCTATAAACATCATCTGTGCTGCCCATCAGTAGGAGCAGCGAATGCAAGAAATACAATTAGTTCTCTGACCAAAAAAAAAAAAATAATAATAATAATAAAAATCTTTAATTGCCCTTGAAAGACATAATGGAAATAAGGTACAGTTTGTTATTCATGATTTATTGCTGCTTGTTATTTGCCTCCAGGTAGGCTGAGTATCACTACAAACACTTTGGCGTCTTACCACTCCCTTCAGCAGTGGGTGTTTACTCTTTCTTCTTAGGCTGATCACGGGATGTCTGGATTCCCCACTTTTTGGAGTTCAAGAAACTCCTACCTGGTAATAGAAATGCCCAATACCTGTGTATCTAACTCCAAATTCTCTTATTCATGAGATTCTTCTTGGGGCTTGGTATTTCTGTCTTGTCCCAGTGTTGGATGGGGTTCAACTGCTGGCTTCTGACCACCGTCTGACTCTAAAAACAAGTAGTAAATTTAGGATTGGATCAACAGCCTGTGAATATGGGCCTGAATTTTCCTTGACTGTCTACTCTTGACTGGTCAGTACATCTGTTCCTGATGTACTGACGCTCAGGCTTTGGGCCATGCTACCTAAAAGACCAAGGTAGGCCTGTACCATTCATCTTTATTTTAGTCTCCATTCTCAGTGACCTGCTAATCTGGCATTTATGTCCCCTTGGAAATGTCTTGAGTTTGTAGTTTTGTTTAGAGACTTGCAGTGTCTGCTGGATAACTCCAGGCCACTTTGATTCTTTGTCTTATCAGATGTGGCTGGCCCTATTCTATTATGGCCAGGAATTTTGATGAGGCATTCCACCTGGAAATTGTGGGTAGTTTCAGCTGCTTAGGGACATTATTATAGAACATAGGTACCTGAATGTCAAAGATGATATTTTCACTGAGGTTACTTGATCTTGACAACATTAATATTCCCAAGAACTAATCCTGCTAAATGAACATTATAGAGAAGAGATTTTTTTTAATTTTCTTTTTTTATCTCCTAAGAAATGGAAGTATTTGATGAACCTCTGATGTAAGATCAGTATCAGGACTGTGACAACATCAAGAATACGTGGGCTATTTAGGAACTCAGGTCCAATTTTTCACAGCATCCTGCTGTTACTGATTTTTTTCATCCCTATAGATAAGTAAATAATTTACTAGAATCCAAATCCGTCTGGATTGTGTCTGAATGTCTTACTCCTTATTAAAGCATTTTGGTCCTTAGATATCAAAACATGTACAGTAAGCATGGGTCCTTAGATATCAAAACATGTACAGTAAGCATGGGCTTACTGTACATGAGAATCACAAGCAGAAAAGAAAAACAAAACCAAAAAAAATGATGTGACTTCATGGTTTAGAACTTCTAGTATATTAGTGTGGATTTACTTTTTCTTTGTCATGACTAGATAAATGAAAAACAGGATCTATGCCTCTGACTTTGGCTTTCATTTGAAATACAAAGGAAAGCTGAATATCATGGCTCCACTGTCTGGGCCAGGTGGTGAGGACTCTTACAATTTTCTAATGCTGTGAATTTGATTGGCCATACCTACCACATTGATGTTCAGGAAACATTCTGATCTCAGGGTGGTATAAAGAACACTCTTGTTACCTGAGATAAAAAAGCAAACTTTATAGCACATGCAGGACAGTGGGTTCTCTGGGAGCATCTCAGCCTCAACGAGTGAATGATGACTTGCTGGTGAGTCACACCTGTTAACAGGAGGAAGAGGCAAAGTCCCAGGCAACAGCTCAGCACAATGAGAGACTGGAACTCTTCTCTAGCCAGCTACCCCCACATAAACCAAGTTCATGGTAAAATTTGAGATGGCAGAATGGCAACATCTCCTGAAATAACTATCTCCCACCAGTTCCCTATAAATCTGAACTTTTGGGATTAGAAATATAATTGTTTTAGTTAATAGGTATTTTTATTTAAAATGCAAGTTGATGACACAGTAAGAAATAATTATAGAGTATAGTGGTTTAGCTAAATTGATGTAATTCCAAACCAGGCCTTTCTAGTTGTCTATCTTGAGATGGGTTGCCCAAGTTTACAAAGCTGTGTGCCTTGAACTTCAGCAAAAGGCAATCCTATCTCTCATTTGGAGTTATTCAAAGATTAGCTATGATAAAACATAATTACATATTTGGAACAGGGCCTGGTTATGCATTCTCCTCTTGCACAACACTCACAGGGCAACCAGTAGTAGAACTAGAGTCTGTATTCTCAGCTTCTGAAAAAAAGGGGAGGAGTAATGAGGTAGCCTGGAAGAGAAGCTGAGGGGATACTGTTGAAATGGGAGAGGGAGGATAAGTTTTTTCAAGCCTAGAAACACAGATCAGGACTTCAGGCCAGTGTCAGAAGACATATGTCTGATGCTGAGGGCTCCTTACTGCCTTTGAGGGCCAAGCCTTCTTTCAGTCCAAGTCCTGGAAATCCCCTCAGCCTCATGACAATTGACCGAACTTGCCTTGTCGTTGTGCAGGGATTACACCTTTAAAGAGAGCAGAGGACCCAGTGGATTCAATTCCAACACACAGGACATGTTGACCTTTCTCAAGGAGTTTACATTCTTTTAATTTCTCTTTACATTTACAAATGTAAATGTACATAGGCACAGGTGTATGTCTGTACTACTTATAGTTTATTGGGGGCTTAACAAGTGCCTGACTCTTTACAAAGCTCTTTACATTATCATCTGATTTAATCCTCTCGATGACTCCATGATGTGGATACTCAGCATCACCTATGCTTCATGGGCATAATATATTACACAAGGAAGATGATGGTTACCTAAGACTAATTGGACCTACTTGACAGTTTTACCAGGGATGAATTCCATCACAAGCCATACAACTTCCAGAGAACTAGCTGGAGGGTCTAGCTATGCTGATTTGACACAACACCAGCATCACCAGCAAAACCTCTGAACTGGTGCCCACAGAGCCACCTGCTGTAGAGAACCAAACAATTTAATGTGGAGGTGACACCTGGTCCCATAAAACATAAGGCCACCAGAATAGAAAGGCATCCAGGTGGAACAGATACAGGTGCTGATCCCAGGTCACATGCCTTCATGGTCTTTACTCTTTTACTCATTAGCTATGTGGCCTAGCATAGTTCCATAATTTATATGAGCCTCAGATTCACCATTTATAAAATGAGAATAATGAATTCCATCCTAGTTCAGTGAGAATTAATTAAGATAAACATACAATGCATTTTTCAGTGCAGTTCCTGGCACAAAGTAAGCTTTAAATAGTCATTAACTCTCAGAAATATGCTGAAAATAATAATTGGTGGTAGTAGTATTGGTATTATTATTGCTTTTATCAAAATAAGCAGAATCACCTGGCTTATAGTAGGGCCAAAGTATTCATGGAAGGGTACTGGCTTTTTAAAATCTTATATTAGATATTCTTACAAATATAGAGAAGAATAAATATGGTAACATTTAATTTCTATTAAATTTAATTTAAATATCATCTGTTGCCCCCTCTATTCCATGTCATGTAGAAACCAGCATATTTAACCCAGGGTCTGATGACTGAATATTTCTGTGGCACTAACCGTGTTGACATTGTTCATCTCTTGCATCCTTACAACTTCTCAGTGGAGTATTCAGAACAAGTATCACCTCCACTTTCTTAAGAGGCTATCTAAGTAGTAAAGTATCAAAAAAGAAGCCAATCCCCAGGTTTTCTGATTCCACACCATAAACTCTGGTTCCGCTTTTACAACCTCTGTCTACTCTATACTTTCACTCCCCCAAGACCTGTGATTCAAGTAATCAGAAGAAGTAATAACTCTTTCATCTATAATAAGCCAGTCTTGAACAAAGCCATTCTGCAAGGCATCAAGCACCAGCTGTTAGCATGATCAGCAAGGTGCTATGGGATGGAAGTGGCACTGAAGCACAATAAAGACCCTCTCTATCTACAAGCACCTTCTTGTTTCATTGGAGAAACAAGCATAGGAGTCATGTTGGAAGCAGTATAAGAATAGATATAAATTGCCATCCATTATGAGAAGAAAGAAACATTGGAAGTATCTGGCTCTTGTGTTGGTACCTGGTTCTGTGTAGACCAGATGTCTAACTTTACATGGTTTAATGCTATGTCCTGAGTTTCAGGTTCCTGATAGAAGGCTTTGATTTGTTCCTTAGACCTAAAAACATACCAAGAAAGTATAGCTGAGTAGGTTTGCCTGCTTAAGTCATGTCCCAACTTAGGGGGAAATAGATTCATCATAAAAATATGCACAAACAAATACATAAAGAGCGTGAATAAATAATACATAAATATATACAATAAGAACTGGAATAAAGTGCTAGAAGTAAAAGAAAAACCCACAACTACTTTTTTCCTAAGTTTTTTTAAATTTTAAGGTCAAAATTAAAAGAAAGACTGTAAAGCTGTTTGGAGCTGGAATGTATAATATATTTCCTGATACAACATCCTAGGATCTGATATTTGGTTAAGGTGCCTTAGTATCCCAATGACCATCTATATACCATTGACATATTGAAGGGTAGAGGGAGGTAAATTTTTGAGGAAATACTTGTAAGATGACACTCCATCAAGAAATGCCAACCCACATTAACGGTATTATGGGTTGGACTTTGTCCCCCTAAAATTCTTATGTTGATATCCTCACCCCCAGAAACTCAGAATGTGACCTTATTTGTAAGTAGGTTTGTTGTAGATGTAATTAGTTAAGATGAGGTCATACTGGAGTAGGATGGATGGGCCCCTTGTCCAATATGACTGATGTCCTTGTACAAGGGTAAATTTGAACATAGACATGCACACAGGGAGAATGTCATGTGAAGATGAAGGGGTATTACTGCTTCAAGCAACCCACCAGAAGCTAGAGGAGAGGCCTGGGACAGACTCTTCCTCACAGCCCTGAAAGGAGCCAGTTCTACCAATACCTTGATCTAGGATTTTTCTGTCCTCCAGAACTGTGAGATAATACATTTTTGGTGTTTAAGTCACCAAGTTTATGGCACTTTGTTACAGCAGCCCTAGAAAACTAATACAAAGGGGAATGGAACATGTCAAGAATTATTGAAAGCCACTTACATCACTTGATTCCTTTACAAAGTAAATTGTTGTATGCATAAGAAAGATATTTGGGACTGAAAGCTCCTCAGAAATGGAAAGCCCTAAATATATTCATGGCTGTTTCACCCTCAGGATTTAGGTTTTGCTTTAGAGAAAATCTCAGAGTTTTATTTCAATTGAAAGCCTTTACCTGATTTGTGATGCATTAAGATTCCAGCAGGTAGAACTCATGGAGGAAAATTACTTTTTGCAAAGATGTATGATTCATTCATTCATATGTCTGTGCTATTTAGAGGAAATTATCCATGGGATAGTATCATTAGTTTAAAAGCTGCTGCAGTTGTTTTTTGTGTCAGTATAATTTTATACTGTAACAGCATTAGTTGGAAAAACATGTTTGAAACTGTGACTAACTCGTTCCCTTTTGTTAAAAATGTGAATCAAAGATTACATTTTTATTTGTGATCAGCTGCAAATATGTGGGTTGAAAACAAAACCACCCCTCTTCTGCTGTTTTCCAAGTCTGGAATTTCTCCCCAAATCCTCTGTTAGATACTGTTGTATAGTCAAAGGGAAATGTCAGCCTCTGCTATGCTTTGCTTAGATATGCTGAGAAAGAAAGGGCTTTATTTGGGCACCTTTCCTGTTAGCTCCTCTGAAAGTCTGGTTATGGCAGTTGAGTCTCTGAGTTTCATATGTACCTTAAGATATTCCATATCACCAAATTCCATATGGAACTCAAGTCATCCAGCTAAGTTGCTTAAGAAATCATTTCTTCATGCTACTATGCAGGGACTAGGAGTTCATAGTTATGAGAGTTTTCCTTAATTAACCAGAAAAGTACTAAATATATAAGTATATCTAAATCCTTATCTATTTATCTATCTATCCATGTATCATCTATCATAAATTGTAAATGTCTAAAAGAGTCATTATGAAATGGTCAAAAGGAAAATATACCATAAAAAAAAATTAGAGACTGACACTCACTCATCACAATCAGGGTAAAGGGCATCTTTTGCTTCCGATAAACATTATTTTAGCAATTTTTTTATTGTGGTAATATACACATAACATAAAATTTACCATCATAACCATTTTAAGTGTACGGTTCAGTGTTATTAAATATATTTATAAAGTAAAGCTATCACCATCGTTCATCTCATAATTAATTTTGTCTTGTAAAACTGAAATTTTCTACCCATTAGACAACAACTCATCATTCTTTTCTCCCAGACCCTGGCAACCGCCATTCTACTCCCTGTCTCTATGATTTTGAGAACGCTAACTGCCTCGTATAAATGGAAGCATACAGTGTTTATCTTTTTGTGATTGGCTTATTTTAGTCAGTATAACGTCCTCAAGTTTCATCAGAGTTGTAGTGTATGTCAGAATTGACTTCTTTTTTAAGGCTGGGTAATATTTCTGTGTGTGCATATATATGTATATATACACACACCACATTTTGCTTATCCATTCACCTGTTAATAGAGACTTAAGCTGCTTCAAAGTTTTAGCTATTGTGAATAATGCTGATATGAACATGGGTGTACAAAATGTCTTTGAGACCTTGCTTTCGGTTACCCTGGGTATGTACCCAGCAGTGGAATTGTTGGCTCATATGGGCCATTCTATTTTTAAGGAACCGCCATGATGTTTTCTGCAGTGGCTATGCCATTTTACATTCCACCAATAGTGCACAGGGTTCCAATTTCTCTACATCCTTTCCAACATTTGTTATTTTCTGTTTTTTGTTTTGGTGGGGGTGTGTGGGGGTTAGCAGCCATTCTCATGGGTGTGAAAGATGCTATCTCATTAAACTTTTGACTTCCTTTTTTCTAATGATTAGTGATGTTGAGCATCTTTTCATGTGCTTATTGGCCATTTGTATGTCTTTGGGAAAATGTCTATTCAAATATTTTGCCCTTTAGTAGCCAACTAACTATTTTTAACAACCAAAAGCAAATTTTAAAAAGGCAGGTTCACTCTGCTTACATAATTGAAAAGACTTTTTTTCCCCAGATGATATGTTGGAACATGTTTTCTTAAATATTCTTATGTTTTCTTCATGAAAATAAATTGTATATTTACTTAGAATTCCATAGTACAAATCTATCACAATTGATTTAACAATTATTGAAAGAGTTATGTGGTTTGATAAAATACAAGCAGGGCTGCAATGCACATCTTTATAGAAAAATTTAAAGTGCATCTATAATGAAATTAGTAGGATAAATTGTTAAGTATTTGACTTAGCAATACCTCTAATAGTATATGTGTTTGGGCATTTGCATAATAAAAAAAGACTTGTCTCCATGCTTTATAGATTGAGGGTAATCATTTTGTTTCACATGTGTTTTAAATATATTTCCTATTACTCTTTTTGCTTTTTACATTGGTGAGAGATTGTGTGTCTGTTTGTCTAAGTATTTATGATTACATATGTAATGTACATATGTATTTATTTGTAGTAGATATAAATAGAATGACTTTTTTCCAAAATAAATATTTGGAATATGGAAAATCAAAGTTCACATGCCCACATTTGTCAAAGTCTTTATAGAAGGAATTTCCCCAAACAATGCAGGTGTTCGAGTCCTTATCTTTATTATTTTTTTTTGACAAATAGGTGTATTTTAGTCTACTTCTACCCAGCATATATAGAGATGGATTCAAAAAAATAATTTCACAGGAAAACTGCCTAAAAACATTTTGTAGAGATGCTTAGTAAGACAGATTTTAGAGTCAATAGAAAACTCAAACTGTATTAATTCTAAGCCTTTTAAGAAATAAGCATTTGGAGTTTATTAATGAGCATTTTTCACTCATTAATGCTCAATTTCTGTGAAGTTTTCTTATGAAAATTCTAATATATTGCCTCTGAGTCAAATATGGGGAGTGGGTTTTCTAGGTTTGTGATCCCTTTGTCTCCTGGAGGTAGGTGCTCTCTTCGTGAACTTGCAGACATTAGCCAGGTGGACAAAGTGGAAAAGGAGCCTTTTTTTTTCCTTCCCCCCTCACTCAGAAGGGAGTGTCTGCAGCATGCCTTGAGTAAGAACCTTTGGCTTTGCTTGTGGGTGCTTTGATGGGAGCCTAGGTTCTGGATGGATGCCTTGGTTATAGATATACTTAATATGGTGGTTTTCTCAGTTGCCAGTTGTTTGTAGCCTGTAGCAGTGGTGAGCTATGTGTGTGGGCAGATTTCCTGTCTCTCTTTGATGAGAGAGGATGGAAGTCTTTGAGATCCTTTCTCTTTCCCCAGCCCTGTGGTCTTCTTAACAGTGTGAATTGTATTGACACACCCCGTTTAGTCTCTGAGATAGTAGGTGGTGATTGTGGGTAAGAATCAACCACACCCCGTGTGAAACAAAGCAAACATACAAAATCCTCCTATATAAAAACTTTGCTTTGATTTATAATCCTTGACTATTTTGAAAGGTTTTGGGTTATTTTTTTCTTATATTCTTGACCTGCAAGTAACTTTAACTTTAACAAATGTGATACGTGTATACCATGGATTATTACTCAGCCATAAAAAAGGATGAATTAATGACTTTTGTAGTAATATGGAAGGAATTGGACACCATTATCCTAAGTGAAGTATCTCATGAATGGAAAAACAAATACCACAAGTAGAGTCATTGGGAATCAAGCAGGGGGGAGGGGTAAAAAATCCACCTAAGTTATACAATGAACACTCTTCAGGGGATGGGTGCATTTATAACCCTGACTAAAGCCATGTTTCAAAAGCATTTGTACCCTTTCATATTTTCAAATAAAATTTTTAAAACATTGTGCAAATAAAAAAACATTAATATGAGTTTTATAATCAATACTGCAGATGGTAATGTTAATATCTATATTTCAAAGTGTAGATCGAACCAACGTCTTCATGGAATCTTCCCCAAACATTCCACACTAATCATTAAAATCATAGACTTTCAGAGAAAGAAGGTAAATTTTAATCCTCTTAGTTGAAGTGAAATTTAAGCAAGTATAATAATTAGAATCATCTGAAAGGAATATGTTTTTCTCTGAAATACAGGAGCTTGAATCCCAAGTATACTGAAGCACAATCGCTATGGTTGGGACCTGGGTAAATGTGAAAGAAAATAACCATGTAATTTACCTGAACACTCCATAATAACGAACCACTATTCAATATGTGACTTTATTCAATAATAAAACAAAATGAAATACGTTTATTTAATGTTGATAATGTGTCTGGCACTATGCTAAATGCTTTTTCTAAATGGGTTTTCACAGCAACTCTACAAGATTAAGAAACTTAACCCATTTTTATACAGACAGTAATTTCAATCAGGATCTTAACACCTAATCTCAAGCCAGAATCTTCACTATTTCCTCTTCTGCAATGTTGTTATATAGCTTACCCATGAGTGACATAGCATGAGGTGAAATCTATACCCTTTCCTTTTTCTTGGAAACACCATTCACTATTTTCTGGATAGACTAAAGATTTAAGATAAAGAGATAAGATAAAGATTTTATAATAAATTTTATAATTTTGAATGGAATTTTAGATCTTCCATTTTCTTATGATGTGACCTAGCCATAGGTTTTCACTTAAGTGAGACTCATTTTTTTCTCTCTATAAATGAGTCCAATAACATATTAACCAGGGTTATTTTGAGGACTGAGTGAGATGGCGTGTGTAAAGGTCCCAGCTTGGTGTAACAAGTAGCAGAGACTCAGCAGATTGTTCGTTTCCTTTCCCTTCCTCCTTTTTCCTACTCTCCTTTATCATGCTCCATAGGAAGCGCACTTCCAGTACGCACAAACTATTGAAGTATATTAAGGACCCTGTTGATTAAGGTATATGTTACTTACTGTAGCT
This sequence comes from Daubentonia madagascariensis, assembly GCA_023783475.1. Lineage (NCBI taxonomy): Eukaryota > Metazoa > Chordata > Mammalia > Primates > Daubentoniidae > Daubentonia > Daubentonia madagascariensis. The sequence continues at coordinate 15,720,176 of JAKFHU010002573.1, read as the reverse complement.
CCCTACTTGCGTGCTGAGACGTGCAGATGCACGTACTTCAGATATATGCAGATCAATTGGGATTAATGTGTTCAGTGTGTACACTGCCCTAGTGCACAATGAGCCATGAGTAAGAGGCATGAGGTGAGCATAAAAGCAAGCCGAAATGAAAGAAAATTCATGGGCCATGAAATAATTCTCCCTTTGGAGAATGTGAAGTGGTTTGGGCAGTTAAATGGTGATAGAGCATTTAGAAAGACAAAGCAATAGTGTGAAAAGTAAGGATAATTTTATGGATAATATAAATGTTTTAAAATTGTAATATTAGTTACAATATGAGTTAAAAGTTCTGATTCCATTATAAAAGTGAAAGACCCAAATAGGTCCTTTCCTCCTGCTGGATACAACCAGTGTCCCTGGAAGATAAAACCTAAAACAGTTAGGTAAGGTATCTTAGTCTGTTTGGGCTACTACAATAAAATACCATAGACTGGGTGGCTTATACACAGACATTTATTTCTCACAGTTCTGGAGGCAGAGAAAGCTAAGATCAAGTCTTCATCAGATTTGGTGTCTATTGTAGTCACATTTCTCATAGATAGCACCTTTTTACATGGTGAAGGGGCAAGGCAGCTCTCTGTGGCCTCTTTTATAAAGGCACAGATCCCATTCATAAGTGGTCTGCCCTCATGAGCTAATCACCTGGTAAAAGGCCCCACCTCCTAGTAATATCACCTCAGGGAGTTAGAATTTCAACAAACAAATTTTGAGGGGACATAAGCATTCGGACATAGCATAAGGTCTCTGAAAAGAAAAAAAAGCAAGTGGATGATGTGGGAGTTAAAACTTAGAGAAGTGACTTACATAAAGACAGTCTCCCTTTTTTTGTTATTTTTGGTTTTGGTTTTGGTTTTCCTTCTCTCTGAAGGCGTTGTCCCAATTACAAGTTCCAGAAGCTGGAGAAAAGTGCAGGCAGGAGTTTGAAGGGAAAACCTCAAAGAAGAAATAGAAAAATCCCAGTTCTGTGTATGAACCCACGTATCTCTCAGCCTAACTCCTGACTTATGCATGCATAAGACATACATATGCAAACCAACTGAGAAAAGGCTTACTGAATTTGGAAGCACTGGCATTAAGTGTCAGTGTACTAAACCAGACATGTGCAGAACAGACCCAATCCAGAAAATGTGGCAAAAGCATTGAGAACTAAATTAAGATTTGAACAATTTTCATATCTATCAAGCAAATACCTGAACTATACCTGGACAGCACAGAGCCAAACCAAAATAGTGAAGTTTGAGAACTGAATTGAGATTTGTATGACTCTCAAGGAGGGTGAGACAGAACTTGTTGTCTGAACCTATATCAATGATCAAGTAAAACGTCATTATTCAGGAAAGGATTATAAAAAATTTTTTAAAACTACAGAAAGAAACGTGCATAATGTCTATAATGTAATCCAAAATTACTTAACAAACAACAAGGGAACTGTGACATGGTCTTGAAATAAAAGACAAAAACAAAGGCCATCTCTGAGATGATGCAAATGATAGAATTATGAGTCAAAGATTTTAGGGCAGCTATTCTAACCATATTCCATCAGCTAAAGGAAAATATGCAAAATAAATGAAATGATAGGTCATCTCATTAGGGAAATTGAAATAAGACCAAAGTGTTAACTTTATAACTATAGCTTTTAAAAATTGACTAGATGGGGTCCATAGAAGAATGAAAATAGCAAAGGAAAGAATAAGCAATGAACTTAAAGATAAATTGATGCAAACTATCTAAGCTGAAGAACAGACAAAAAAAGATTAAAAAAAAAAAAGAAAGAACAGACAAAAAGCCTTAGGGCCCATAGAGGAAAAAAGCAACACACTGTATATAATGGAGTAACAATTTGAATGACTAGATTTAAAATAATAATAATCGAATCAACATGAGTAAAGGGATGAAAAGGGAGAAAAGAAAAAACAAACCTAAAACAAAGCCAAACACTATAAATCAGGAATTCTATATACAACAAAAATCTCCTTCAAAAATAAAGGTAAAATACATACATTTTAGAGAAGTGGAAACTAATAAAAATTATTACTATGCCAGCAGATCTGCTATGTAATAATTTCTATAAGCTGAAGAAAAGTGATACCCAGAGTATATTTGAATTTTCTGAAATGAAGCAATAGTATCTGAAAGGGTAATATGTGAGTAAATGCAAAAAAAATTTTCCCCTCAATTTCTCTAATACTATGACCACTATTTAAGCAAATGTTATAATATGATCTCCAATGGAGGTGATGTGAAATAACATTAAGTATAAGTAAATTATAATTTGTATTGTAAATAAAAATATTAAAAAATGTACAAAGTCAATAGTTATATTAAAATGGTATATTAAAATATTCAAAAACATATAAAAGATGGCAGGGAAGATAGTAGAAAAACAACAACAAAAAAGGAGGGGCAATCAGAAAACAATAAAATGGTAGACCTAAATATAACCATATCAGTAATTAAATTATTAATATTCTACAATGTTCCAATTAAAAGACAAGAGACTGCCAGTGGATCAAAGAACATATCCAAACTTTTGCTATCTAAAAACAAGACATATAATATAAAGTACAGATAGGTGGAAAGTAAATAGTGCAAAACCAATGCACCATGCAAACAATAAGTGTAAGACAGCTGGAGTAGCTTTATAAAAACACTAGATATATGAACTTCAAGACAAAAATATTACCAGAGATATGGAGTAATATTTCACAATGATTAAGAACACCATTCATCAGAAAGCTATAACCACTGTGTACAGGTGCTTAATAGAGAGCTGTAACATGCATGAAGAAAAATAAAGGAAATGAAAGCAAGAGAGAAAGAGAGAGAAAGAAAGAAAATATTTCCCCATAGTTGGAGATTTTAATACCCCTCTCTCAGCAAATGTTAGAAATATCAGATAAAAATTCAGTAGAAACATAGAAGATCTGAAAAACACTATTAACCACCTTGATCTAATTTTCATTTAGAGGACAGTACTTCCAAGTTTAGTGTACACATCTTTTTTAAGTGAAAAAGATACTTTGATCCATATAGACCATTTCCTAGGCACTAAAATGACAGTCAATTTATCAAAAGGGTAGAAATCATACTAAGTTGCTGTGAATGACCATAACAACATTAAATTAGAAATTAAGAGCAACAATACACCTAGGAAAACCCCATATATATAATAATTAAACAATAAATTTTTAAGTAGTTAAGAGGTCACATATGAAAACCTAACTGACATTAGAAATCATTTAGAAATGGGAAGGAAAACATCCAGGTATTACTATGAGAATAGTTTTGACCATTCAGACTCCCTGAATGATCTTGGGGGCACTCACTGAAAACACAGCCCCCTAGAAATATGAGAAAATATTGGGGGAGTTGTCAGATCTTCTCCAATTATTGTTGATTGAATCAGTGTGTTCTGAATCCTGAGGGTCAGAGAAACCCTCGTGAGATATTTGGACTCAACAGTGAACTGGAAAAACAACCTCAGTTCTATCAAAGCTTCACTATACTGCCTTTAAAATGAACTTATGTGTGATGCTGTGATGGCAATGGGAGTCAGATAGATATACGGTTCAGGGGGATTGGCTTAGTTCAAGGAAAACAGCTCTGCAATAAAGAAATTGACAATAATAGAATAATTGATAATATTTTTGAGCATTTACATGTATTGTTTATTTAATACAAAGGAACACTCTTGGTTTTATAGCTATGATTAATCTCATTTTATGTATAAGAAATTTCAAGTTAAGAGAAGAGAAATATCACGGCCAAGGTCACAGAGTAAGTAGGTAAATTAGGATTTAAACGCAGGGAGTTTTATTCAACGTTCTGGTAACTACCCACTGTGCTAGTGAGGCCCTTATCCTATAGCAGGTGAAGAAAGACAACATAGAGGGGAAAAAAATGACAAAAGTGAACTTAAAAAGCCACTAAGTGCCTCACTTTTCCTGCCAGAATCTAAAAGAGCATCTGCCAAGGAATAAATAAGATATGCAAGTGACACTCGATGGTAGAACCCTCTGAACAATTCTTACGTCATAGAATTAATCAACATTTCCTGGAGAAGACCATCAGTTCCCCTCCTCCAAAACAACATTTGCCCTCTTAGAAGAACAATACAATATAGCATATTTGCATTTATAACTTGCATTCTGAAAGAAGGAAAATCAGCAAATGATATTTTTTAATTCCATTCATTTAAAATTTCCATCTCTGAGAGCAGACACGTTATTTCTCAACATTTTTAAATTAATGTATATATTAATATGTGTAGTGTCTTATTTTATTCAATGTATAGTTATTGAGCTCCTGCCAAGATGCAATAAAAGAAAATTAAAATGGCCAGGGAGGCATAATGTATGGCATTTCTACCACCTCCCTCACCAAAACATGCTTTGAAATAACATCCAGTCAGTGCAGTGTCATACATGGCATTCGGGGATTACACATTGTATTATTAATAAATTGTTTGGCTGAAATGAATTGAACTAGCAGGGGCAGTAGAAGTTAAATGTATCTTTCAAAGTGTTTGAAGAAACTGATGCATATGAAAGAATGTGGGATTCACAACATCTGAAAATACATAAACCCAAAGGAACATGATGGGTAAGGAGGATTTGGAAAAGGTCTACTTCCTGTCCTCCTTTTCTCTGCTACCTATTATAAACAAATGAATCCCTTCAAGGTACACTTGCTGAAGGTTTCTGTACCCAAAGACAGTGGGATGCCTTGTCCAGGTTACAGAGTAGAACCAAAGGTCATAGGATTCTGCATCTATCAGCAGCCTGAAGAGTTACGAGCTCAAAGAATCCATGGTGGTGAATTAGGTCTTTGTCTCTATCAACAATTCTTGGTCTTAAATATTTCTTTATAAACATCCTGACAATCTGGGTAGGGTCCGTACTTTTCCTGCATGTCAATCCATGTTTCCCTGTGGATTTACTAAGATGAGGAGAAGAGAAGCAGCACGGAGATTTAGGAAAGACGCTAAAGAAGGCCAGTGCTGGATAGGAAAAGAAAAGAAAAAATAGGCTGCATTTCCTATAGAGAGCAGATGATGTGAAAGGCAGAAGGAAAGCTGGTGAGACCCAAGCAAGGGCAAGGAGGGATGTAGAGGGACTGTATGCGGGTAAAATCAGCTTGAACAAGCACAGGGTGATTTCGAAAAGTGTACTGAAGTTATAATATACATAAGGAAGAGGATGCATATCATAAATTTACAACACAAGGGATATTAGAAACTGAGCGTGTACTTACAAGCAGTACTGAGCTCAAAAACTAAATGTTATCAGTTCCCTCAGAGGTCCACATCTTGCTTAGTAACAGTCTTTATCCCACCAAGAATAACTTTACCCTGATATTTAAGAAAATAGACTGGTTTTGCTTGCTATTTTCTTTATCTCTCAGTATTGCATTTATGAGTTTCATTCATGTTGTTACATATTGTAAATCATCAATTTGTGTTGTTGTATATAGTACTTTGTTTGGCATGTGTAAATCGCTGTGGATAAACCTAAGAGTAGAAAGTACGGCTCATTCAGTGTGGATATGTTGGATGTATCATCTATATTACATACTTCCAAATGGCAAAATGACTGCACTAATTTGCACCCCTACTAGTAATGTATAAGAGTTCTGGATGCTCCACAGCATTGCTGGCACAGTTGATTTTCATCTTTTGTATTTTAGCAATTCTTATGAGTATTTAATAGAGCTAATTATAATTTTTATTTGAATTTTCCTGATGACTTAAAAGGGTGTGAATATTTTCATATTTATATTGGTCATTTGGATGTCTCCTTTTATAAAGTGTTTATTTACAGTATTTTTTTCATTTTTCTATTAGATTGCCTTTTTTATAATATAATCCTGTTGATTTATAGCTATTATTTATAGATTTAGAATATATGTATTTTAAAACATCATTGTTCAAACTATGGTTGTCATTTTACCCTCTACTGGTGTCTTTTAATAAACAAAAATTCTTAATTTTAACATAGTATAATTTATATTATTTTATTTAGGGTTTAAGGTTTTTGTGGCCTTTTAAAGAAATGTTTGATTAGTTCAACATGATGAAAACCTTTTTCTGTCTTTCCTAACAAAGCTATGTTGTTTTAAACCATTATTCATATATGTAATCAATCTGAGATATATATATATATATATATATATAAATGAATGCATGAATGAATGAATTAGGTTAAAATATGATTTTCCAACAGATATTCCAATTAACACAGCACTATTTATTTTTTAAAGTATTTTTTCATTTGCCTATTAGGGTGTTGTAAAAGGTGACTATACATGTATGGGTCTATTTCTGATCTGTTCATTCTGTTCCATTGGTCGATTGGTCTATCTTTGTACCAAAAGAACAGTATTTTGATTACCACTATTTTTTATAATAAATTTTGATGTCTGGTAGGGTACGTTCTCCAACTCTCTTCTTCTTCAAGTTTTCCTTGGCTAGCCCTGGCTCTGCACAATTTCGTATGAATTAAAAAATCAGGTTGTCCAATTTTGTTAAAACAAACAATAAACAAAAAAACAAACACTAGTTTTGGATAATGTGATATATTAAATTCATAGATTACTTTGAGGAGAGAAATTGACTTTCATTAATACATTAGTAACTGTTCAAGCCTATGAACCTCAAATAAGATTTCATTTAGGACTTTATTAATAAATGTCAATAAAATTTTGTATTTTTTAGCTCAATGGTCTTGTACATCTTTCTTTAAATTTGTTCTTAGATACCTGCTCATTTTTGATGCTATTGTTAATCATATTTTTAATTGTTCCATTTATTTTATTGTAATATAGAAATATGATATTTTTTATATTGATCTTATATGTAACAAACTTGTGAAGTTCACATTGAGTCTATATTTCTGTAATAGTTCAAGTTCTTGGAAGACAAATCACCTATGAATAATAAAGGATTTTTTTTCCTTTCCATTCTAGATGGCTTTTATATTTCTTTCTTTTCTTCTTAAGCTGGCTTGGCTATCTAGTAGAAAGTTGAATAGAGCTAGTGTTAACAGGCATTTTTTCTCCTGTTCCCCATCCCAGAGGAATACTTATGTATTCTTCCACTAAGTACACAATTTATTATAGGTATTTTTAATTTTTTCTAATTTTTAAATTTGAGAATTCTTTGATACCTAGAGGCTAGTAATAAGAAACAATTTTATTTTCAAGACTAGGAATTCCTGGCTTCTTTATATTTTCTGTAAATATTTCTTGAAAACTAAATAGGAATTAGGTTTTGTTTTCTATTTTTTGTTATGTTTTTTTATCTCTTCTCTCTATATCCAGATCTTATGTTAAAAAGAAACCAGTTAACACTTTTGAAATCTTGCCTAGAATTTCCTTTTCCAGATCCAAAAGTGACACACACACACACACATATATATATATATACACACACACATATATATATATATAAAATCTCTTAGATATATAAAAGAGAATATATAAAAGAGAATATATATTCTCTTTCCCATGTTATGACAGGTGATAGCTTTGCTAAACATTCTGCAACTACATAAATGAGTCTAGAGGTTCCTAGGAACAATGGTCTTGCCTTTTTTGTTAGGAGAGGTTGAATGCATAGGCCATTTCTGGTTTATGGTTTGGTTGGTTGAGCCAAATTATAATGAAAGAAGCTGCTGCTTTAGATGAAAGCTGTGTCTATTTTAATTTTCAGGGCTTTGGGTTTGAAGTATAGCCACATTCTCCCTTCAAGGAAATTTTGTCCAGGAATGGCCCCACTTTGTAGTTATTCATATACACCGCTTTTAATTTTAGTAGCTATGGCTTTGTGAGTTGGCTTTGTGTTGTCTCTATGGGACAATGTATTTTCAATACTTTTGTCATCATCATTCAAACTGTAGCAAATAAATCAGGAAAAATTAAGGAAAGAAAGATGCCTATCTTCTGGGTTTTTTTTTCTATTCTGTTCATTTTATTTTTCATTACCTGGAATAGAGACATTTAAATGCATCAGCACTGTTTTTGCAAGATTAATGATGATATTTTCTATGAAGCCATGGTTTGAGTCTTATAAGTATTTAGATTCTCCATTGCATCATTTTGTATGGATATAAAGTAAGCACATAAGCACTTATGGATGTAAGTAACACTATATGTGCACGTGTGTATATATATACTGCATTCTATTCAACTTTGCATCTTTATATCTCTGGAAGTACCTAACATTTACAAGTATTTTATAATAGCTATCATTAAAAGAACCATCTAGCTGAGAATCCACAGAATAAATATATGAAAAAGTTAAACAACATTACAAGAGATACATAAAAATTCAATACAGCAGTGTGAAAGAATCATAAGATAATTCATGCTCAACAAATTTTTATTGAATTTAACTGAACAGAATTCTTAAGGGTGACAAAGGAAATAGAATGCCCAGCTCCTTTTGTCTTAGATATTCCAAATTAATGGGAAGGGTAGCAAACACAACCCTTCTGAAAAATATTTAAAACATTTAAAAAGAAAATCAAAAATACATGAGAATGCAAAGAGCAGGTTGTGAAAATTGTCAGGGTGCCCACCCTTTATCCAGATATTTGCAATTGTGTGATTTATCCATAGGGAGTTGGCATCCTGGTGAATTCTTAATGAGGCACTAGGGTGTGTTGGATTTGGGTCACAGGTGGTGAAAGATTCTGGAGCCAATTCTAGTCCACAACAGGCACTTCCTTTGAATTCATTCATGTTCCTAAACAATCAGAAGTATTTTTAAATGATTCTCACTTTCTGTCTGTGCCTAATAGTCATACCTTCTCATGGGGCATCAGGAGCTGCTCTCCTCTTCCTTCCTCCCTTCACTTAAAATTGGTAGTTTTATTTTGAATGCCAGATATCATTTCAGATTTGACTATGTAAGCTGTGCTTTATGAATTGCTTTTTTAGGTAGCAAAAAAAAAAAAATCTGTAATTTTAGCTTTCGGTGATGTCTAAGAGAAAAGGCTATTAATTTAGTCAGTGTATTTCACTTCATTGTTCATTTAAAATATTCCCAATGTTCCTGGGTAGTAAATTATCTGCTTTTTAAAAAAATTTGTCTACTTAACTTCCACTATAGAATAAGAGTATGATGGCTATTGCAGGCTTCATAATATGACTAAACTATTAATCCTGACCTAATTCCCTGGCATTCTATCATCTACTCTATCCTATAAGCAGAGTCTAATTTTTTCACTCTAGTGAATTTACAAGTTGGTTGTCTATTTTTCCTCTGTTTTTGATGACTACCACTTTACCTTTCCAAGGATGTTAAACAGAGTTAGGAAGCCTGGGAGTAGAGAGGAGAAGTTAAGGGAGCAGAGTCACTGTGCCATATAAAAAGACAAAAGAGGGAAGGATCTAGGATTTTAGGGCCTAAATCTTAACAATTTGGGGAACCTCTTTAAAAGAAAATACAAACTATGAATACAAAACTAGGTAAAAATAAAACTAATTTTTTTTAGAATGAGAAAATAATATGACTTGGAAGGGGCTCTTGCAATTGAGGGGCCCTGAAGCATGTGATACGTTAGTTCACACAGAAGCCTTTCCGGAGCGAGGGGAGGGTAGGGCTTGGGATTTCAGGGAGGATCAACATATTTTTTTTCCTTCTGAGTCTTCTGAAAAAAGATGTCTGCTTAGAGCTGAGTCTAAATGTAATAAAATGGTGATAATTTTACTTACTATTAATCTAAGAATGAATCTTAGGATGAGTTAATCTAATCAGTTCTAGGACTTGGAATAAACATTAAGACCTGAGCTGCAACCTGAAGTGTCCCAGCTCCTTCTGCTAGGACAGAGAAAAACATGTGTATATCCTGAGAGCAAGGGTAAAAAAGATGGAATAGAAGAAAAAATTTTAAGAAGGCCAAGTAAAGATTCTAAGGTGGAGCTTAGTGCTTCCCTGGGGAAAGTCAGAGATATGGACCCTGTTCACAAAGTTGCCCCCAAACTCTTTAGGAGTACAGCAAATCCATGATGGGGAGGAATTCTAGGTTTCCCTTTAATGTGCAATGTAATCCACACCCATCCTCCTCCAGCACAGGCTTGTTCCCTCCTTCTATATTGATTACTAATTCCTTGAAGTTGTCCTATTCTGCCTGCAGTTTGCCGTTGATGCAGACTGCATCACAGATTTCATGAACAGCATAAAGTGTGAAGTATTGGGTGATTGGGCACAAAAGTATAAGAAGGGGAAAGAAGAAAACAATCTTCACTTGTGATTAATTCTTGAACATTTGTTTCATATTCTACCAGCCCCATTTTATAGAAAGAAATGAAAACTATCAATGTGTGTGCTTTGCCCACATGTCAATACCACAGCACACCCCTGTTGCTTCCAAGCCATCTCCTCACTTTGTCTGCTTTCCTACAGCCCTTTTCTTTCCCCTGAGTAAAAGCATCTCTTACTTGCACTAATGTCTACACACTAACATCTGTAGGAAATCGGTAGGCTGAATCTGCAGAGCCGTAAAAGTGCCTAAGATACAAAGGCTGAACCTCTAGGCAGCAGTGCACTGGTGAAGCAATGCACAGATAGCTCCTTGCTTGGCTGTTCTATATGTTCAACTTCACTGTGGTCTCCAATACCAGGGCAGTCCCTTCATGAGCAGTGAAGTGACTGGAAACATTAAGCCTTGATAAGACTCTTCTCCATGATGTCATACTTTTCAAATTTAATAATCTCAGGTGGAAAAAAAGAAAAAAGAAAAAAAATTATTTCATTTCCTTTGATATGCATATTGATAATCAGAACTCTTTTTTTATTTAAAGCTCTTTCTAGGGTGGCCCCTAATTCACATGAACACAATTAAATGATGAGTCATCTGCCATGTCTGTCTTATAACAAACTCTTACTTGGCAGCTTGTAACGTAGCTATGCTGTTTTCTGCCATGTCTGTTTGGCCTGATAGAAGCGGGAATCATGTAAGGTGACAAGGATAGCAATGTAAGGCTGCCCATGGATTGGAATCCAGTTGAGACAAAGTTGTATCAGGTTTTAGGAGGCAGAGAAGACACAGTATAAACTTTTAGAAGTGAGCATATTTGAGAGAAATTTGTGAGTAATCTCTTATCCATAGCACATTGGCCAATTGCAGTTTTGAGTTGCCCAGTTTTGTTTGTACAAGAAAATTTTAAAATAAATTTTGTGTATATTTAAGATATACAACATGGTGTTATGAGATAGATATATATATAGAGAGAGAGATAGTAAAATGGTTACTATACTGAAACAAATTAACATATCCATCTCTCATTTTATATGTAAGATCTATAAACCTGAATCATTTTATATTTGCACAATTAAATATGTCTATTTTTTATGCCAAAATCTACAACTATAATGTTCCTCAGATATTCTTCTCTACACTTTGTGTGTATCAGGCTTCTGTAAGACCAAATCTTCAATATTTCTAAGACTCAGCTGGATCCTTCTGTTCCTCTAAAGGGATCTACAAGATGCCACCTTAATACTTTCAGAGGTATTAATAGGAATGTGACAGTCATACCTTTGAGTGAGTCATTACCTTGATTCTATGTCTTAACGACAGAGCTCTGGATTTTCTTTCAGCAGCTTTAAAAAAATCACATTATCTTAGATTTTCATTATCCTAGACTTTTTGTGTGTCAAGAATCTGGATATGGCTTAACTGGATCCTTTGCTTCAGAGTCCCTCACACGGCTGCAGTGAAGAGATTAGCCAAAACAAAGGTCTCATCTGAAAGCTTGAGTGGGGGAAGATCTTCTTCCAATCTCATGTGGTTGTTGTCAGAATTAAGTACTTTGAGAGTTGTTGGAGTACACACCTTGGTTCATAGCTGTATTCCCAGACAAACAAAAGCTAAGGGAATTCATCACCATTAGACCTATCTTACAGAAATTGCTAAAGGGAGTTCTTTAACCTAAAACAAAAATCTGCTAATTAATAACATGAAACATACAAAAGCACAAAACTCAATGGTATGGGTAAGACAGAGCTATATTTAGAATACTGAAGACGGTAATAATGTTGTATAAGGCAATTTTACCCCTAGTACAAGGGCTAAAAGACAAAACTATTATAATATCTATGGATAAAATAAATTGCCAATTGAAACACATTACAAAATGATGTAAATTCTGACATCAAAAACATAAAATGTTGAGGGAAGAGTAGAAGTGTAGAGTTGTATGTAAAGTTGTTATTGGTTTGGCATAGGATGCTATATGTTTAAGTTGTTTTATGTCAGCCTCATGGTAACCACAAAGCAAAAAATATTTAGTAGAAGCACAAAACAAAACTTTTATAAAGCATTCACAGCACACAACTACAGAAAACCGTCACACCATAAAAGAAGACAGCAAGGGAGGAAGAAAGAAACAAAGTATTTACAAATCAACCAGAAAACAACAAAATAGCAGCAGTGTTTACCTATCAATAATTATATTGAATGCAAATGGATTAAATTATCTAATAAGAAGGCATATAGGGACTGAATGGACTAAAACAACAAAAAGTCCCCAACAATATTCTTCCTGTAAGAGATATGCCTCACTTTCGTGGAAAGTGAAGCAATCGAAAAAAATATTCCATGAGAATGAAAACTAAAATGGAGCAGGGGTAGCTATACTTATATCAGACAAAATAAACTTTAAGCCAGAAACTATAAAAAGATACAAAGAAGGCATTATATAATGATACAGGGGTCAATTTATCAAGAGGATATAAGAGTTGTAATTGTATATGCACCTAACATCAAAGCACCTAAATATATAAACCAAATATTAAAGGATATAAACGGAGAGATAAAGTGCAATACAGTAATAGTAGGGAAACTCAATACTCCACTTTTAACAAGGGAAAGATCATCCAAGCAAAAATTCAATAGGAAAATGTTGGACTTGAACGACATGTTAGAACAAATGAACCTAACAGAAATATGCAGACATTTCATCCAACAACAACAGCATACACATTTTTCTCAAGAGCACGTGGAACATTCTCCAATATAGGTCACAAGTTAGGGTATAAATCAGAAGATATAAAATATATCAAGTATCTTTTTCAACAACAATGCAATGAAACTAGAAGTCAATAACAGTAGGAATTTCAGAAAATTTACAAACACAAGAAAATTAAACAAAATGCTCCTGAACAACCAATGGATCAATGAAGAAATTAAAAAAGAATTTTAAAAATTATCTTGAGACAAATGAAAATAGAAACACAACATACCAAAGCTATGGAATATAGCAAAAGCAGTTCTAAGACAAAAATTTGTAGCAGTAAATGCCTACATCAAAAAAGTAGAAAGTTCTCAAATGAACCACCTAATGCTACATCTCAAGGAACTAGAAAATCAAGAACAAACTAAACCCCAAGTTAGTAGAAGGAAAGCAATAACAAAGATCAGAGCAGAAAAAACAAAACAAATTTAGAAAACAACACAAAAGATCAGTAAAAAAAAATTGTTTTTTAAAAGATAGACAAAATTGACAAACCTTTGGCTACAGTAGGAAAAAATGGAGAAGACTCAAATAAAATCAGAGACAAAAAAGGAAACACTGGAAATGATACCACAGAAATAAAAAGGGTCATAAGAACTATATGCTAACAAATTAGAAAAACTAAAAGAAATGGATAAATTTTGGGGTACATACAACCTACCAAGATTGGAACGTGAAGAAATAGAAAACCTAAGTAGATCAATAAACAGTAATGAAATTGAAGCAGGAATAAACTCTCTCCACCAAAAAAAAAAAAAAAAAAAAAAACTCAGGACCGCATGGCTTCACTGCTGAACTCTACCAAACATTTAAAGAACTAATACTAATTCTTCACAAACTCTTCTCAAAAAATGAAGGGGAGAGAATACTTCCAAATTCTTCTTGTGACGCTAGCATTACCCTGATACCAAAACCAGATAAGGACATTGCAAGAGATGAAAATTACAGGTCAATATCCTTGATAAACATAGATGCAAAAATCCTCAACAAAATACTAGCAAACTGAATTCAACAATATATTAACAGGATCATCCACCACGATAAAGTGGGATTCATCCCTGGAATGCAAAGATGGACAAACATACATAAATTAATAAATGTGATACCACATATTAACAGAATGAAGGACAAAAACCATATGATCATTTAATTAGATGCCAAAAATTTGACAAAATTTGACATCATTTTTATTGCAAAAACTCTCACCATATTAGATATAGAATGAACATACTTAAACACAATAAAGGCCATATATGAGAGGCCTACAGCCAACATTACACTCAAAGATGAAAAATTGAAAGCTGTTTTTCTAAAATTTGAAACAAGACAGAATGCTCACTCTCACCATTTTCATTCAATATAGTATTAAAGGTCCTTGCCAGAGCAATTAGACAAGACAAAGAAAGAAAAGGCATCCATACTTGAAAGGAAGAAGTAAAATTATCACTGATCTTTGATGACATGATCTTATATGTAGAAAATCCTACAGACTCCATCTAAAACTGTTAGAACTGTTAGAATAAATACAGTAAAGTTGTAGGACACAAAATCAACATGCAAAAGTCAGTAGTATATCTATGCACTAACAACAAACCATCTGAAAAAGAAATCAAGGAAACAATCCCATTTACAATAGCTACAAAAAAAAAAAAAACCCTTAGGATAAAATTTAATCAAGAAGGTGAAAGACCTGTACACTGAAAACTATAAAATGTTAATGAAAGAAATGGAAGAAGACACAAATAATGGAAATATATCCTGCGTTCATGGATTGGAAGAATTAATATTGTTAAAATGTTCATACTACCCAAGGCAATCTACAGATTTAATGAAACCTCTATCGAAATTTCAATGTCATTTTTTTATAGAAATAGAGCAATCCTAAAGTTCATATGGAGCCACAAAATACTCTGAATAGCTAAGGCATTCAAAAGCAAAAAGAACAAAGCTGGAGTCATCATACTACCTGATTTCAAACTATAACACAAAGCCAAAGCCAAATTGTTTTAACACAATTAAAACAGCATGGTACTAGGAAAAAAAAAAAGGACACATAGAACAATGGAACAGAATGGAGAGCTTAGAAATAAACTCATGCATGTATGGTCAATTGATTTTTTACAAAATGTCAAGAATACGCAATAGAAAAATGATATTCTCATCAATGAATCATCTTGAGAAAACTGGATATCCACATGCAGAAGAATTAAATTGTACTCTTGCACCGCATACAAAAGTCAATTCAAAATGGATTAAACACTTAAATATAAGGCCTGAAACTGTAAAACTACTGGAAGAAAACATAGGAGAAAAACTACACAACATTGGGCAGGACATTGAGTTTTTGGATTTGAACTTGAAAGCACAGGCAACAAAAACAAAAATAGACAAACAAGATTACATCAACCTAAAAAGCTTCTGCATAGCAAATGGAACAATTAACAATGTGCAGGGACAACCTACAAATTGGGAGAAAATATTTGCAAGCCATTCATCTGATAAGGGGTTAATATCCAAAATATGTAAGAAGTTCAAACAACTCAATAGCAAAGCAAAAAAACAAACAAACAAAAAAAAAACAATTAAAATGGGTGAGGGACCTGCATGGACATTTCTCAAAAGAAGACATACATATGGTCAATAGATATATTTTTAAAATGCTCAATGTCGCTAATCATTAGGGAAATGCAAATTGAAATGATGACATATCATTTCACACCTGTCAGAATGGCTATTACCAGTAAGGTGAAAGATTACTAACGGTTGGCAAGAATGTGGAGAAAGGGGATTCTTGTATACTGCTGGTGGGAATGTAAATTAGTACAGTCATTATGGAAAACTGTATGGACTTTCCTCAAATAACTAAAAATAGAATTACCATATGATCCAACAATCCCAATTCTGTGTATTTACCCCCCAAAGTTGAAATCAGTTTGTTGAAGAGTTGTCTGCACTCACATGTTCTTTGCAGCACTATTCAAATAACTAAGTTATGGAATCAGCCAAAGTGTGTATCAACAGATGATTGGATAAAGAAAATGTGGTATATATACACAATGGAATACTATTTAGCCTTAAAATACAAGGAAATTCTATCATTTATGACATCATTGATGGAATTGGCAAACATTATGCTATGTGAAATTAGCTAAGCACAGAAAGACACGTACTGCATATTCTCAATTATGTGTAGAATCTAAAACAAACTTGTAGAAGCAGAGAGTAAACTTGTGGTTACAGAGGCTAGGGGTTGGGGGAAACAGGGAGATGATTGTCAAAGGGGACAAAATTTCAGACGGACAGGAGGAATATTTTTTAAAGAAATCTATTGCACAATGTGGTGAATATAGTTAATGGAATATTGTAAATTTCAAAATTGCTAAGGGAGTACATTCTAAATGTTCTTACCATAAAATATGGTAAGTATTTGAAGCGATAGTTATGTTAACTGGCTTGATATAATCATTCCACATTGTGTTCATAAATCATACAATCACTTGCACCTCATAAATATATACAATTATAAATTGTCAATTTACAATAAAAATTATATAGACCTGGTTTTAGTCTTAAGGTCCATAGCTTTTAAATGTCCATAGCTTTTAAATATTTGGAAAGAGTTTCATTTTACAACCATGCAATTCCCAGATTTCTAGGCTCTTTATATGTCTTCTCAATTCTGTTTGAAAACCAGAGGTGCTTTTTTGAGCTCATCTAGTGTTTGGTGAACCTTATCAAATTCAACTACTATCAACCAGCTTACTTTTTTAAATATTCTGCCTTAAAACTCCTTCATAAAATTCTTTATGTTCGTAAGGTACATTTTCTCTCTTTATATTATTTCAAACGTGTTAATAACTGGATAGTTTCCTTAACTTTGATCGTTCATTCTCAGTGCCAGTTCCACATATTTTAAGTTTTTGTTGTGATAGCACCCAACTTTAGTACTGATTTCTGTATTGGTCAATTATTACGACAATACCATTACATAACAAGCAACCCCAAAATTTACAATGGCATTTATTCTTATGCTCATGATACTGTAAGTTGACTAGAGCATAGCTGATCTAGACTGGACTCAGCTTCAGGCTGTGGCTTCAGTTCATATTTGCTCCAGGTGTATTTGTTTGGGGACCCGAGTTGAAGATGCAAAAGCTACCTGGAATATGTTCTTCTCATTGTGGATCATCAAATGGTAAGAGAAGAAGCCCACACACACAAACATATTTCAAAACCTGAACTCAGGAGAGGGATGTATATTCCATCAACTATATAGCCATAGCAATTGAATGGAAGTATATACCTATTACATAGTAATAAAGTTGAGATTAATCAACACAAACTGGGCCAAATGAAATCCTTTACTTGGGAATGGAGACTAGAAAACCTGTCTTAGTCAATATGATCTATACAGCTATAGCACAACACATTCTCCCCTAAGATTTGGGCAAAGAGAGCCAATCTGGAGAAAGGAAATACTGTGGTTACTTTTATTTGCCTCTGAGAAAAACACCTATAATGTTATCATATATTATAATTTAAAAAAAAATCTTACACGAGCTCAAGTCATTCAATATAACTTGAAAGCAAACGCGCCCAACTAATGTAGAAAGGCAGTGTTGCTGAGGCCAATTTTTTTTTTAAATTTCAAAGTATTAAGGGGGTACAAATGTTTTGCCCTCAGGGGCAGGGCCAGGCAACAGCACAAGAACCCTGGTTGAAGAGCCTCGGGCCTGGATGACAACTTGGGGCTAGATCGCAGAGGAAGGCAAGACCGCGTGGGGCCCGGCCGCTGGGTAGCCTGGGCTCTCCCAACCTGCCCAGGCTCTGAGGAGGCAGCCGCTGCAGGGCTTCTCAGGTGGCATCTATGAAGCCCGATCTGTTCAGATCTGCTTGGCTCCCAGTCCTGGGGCATGCAAGAACCTCCGCTCTCCTTGCTGTCTCCAGGGCTGGTGGGGCAGTGGGGATGGGGGTGTGAGGGCGATGTGGGGCAGGTTGATGCAGAGGCTGCTGCAGCAAAGTTGAGCCCTATGTAGACCTGGCGCTCAGAATGGCATCAGTTGCAGCAACCTGGGAATGCAAGCCCCAGGTCCCTGCTGTGCACGCTCTCTGGTGCAATGTCACACTGCACAGACTCCAAGCAGCTCTCTGATCAGTCTGGGGGGTCTGTGGTGGTGGTGTTTTGCCCCTCACAGCTCAGGTTGCAGTGTCTTGGTGGGTTGGAGGCACATTGAGCCCCAGGGCTTTCTCCTCCTTTCCTTCCCCACATGTGCATGCTTCTCCCAGGTATCTTCTGATCTTTCCCAGTGCCTCATTTCAAGAAGAGCCATTCATCCGTACGAGGGCATCCACCTGCAACTTTTCATCTTCTGCCTGACAGGGGTTGTGCGGGCTGCTTCTAGTCCACCATCTTGCCTCCCCCTGAGGCCAAATTAATGAGTTAGATCCCCACAGAGACCAGTATTCCAAACTCCAATCAAAATCCAGTCTATATGGATCTTTAGTCTCATTTACTTCTAAAACTCTATGGAGGGAGCCTCTGAATGACCTCATTGTCATGAGGAATCAATGTCATCCACATAACAGCAAGTGAAGACCACACAAGAGTGACTGAATAATTAAAGACACCAGGACTCCATTATTGGAGAAACAACTTAAAGTATACACTGCACAGGGAGAGCATGAATGATTAGTTAAGCATTCACTGAGTACATTCTTTCTGAGTACAGTGCCAGCACACTGACTTCAGAATTATTGAGTTTTTCTTGTGTATGTATGTGAGAAACAAAAAGGAAGAGTAAGACATAGAATTAACAGGAAGCAAAAAGAAGTTAGTTTACAGGTTTACATAGACTTTACAAGTAGCAGTAACTGTATGTGTACTCATACTGCAGCCTGAGGTTGGGGTTGACTGAATCCTTTCGTGATATACATCCTGACATGAAAGCTTCTGCAGTCCTTCCTGTGATAGGTGGATTAGGGAGTCACCCCATGTACATCCATCACATTAAACCCAATCACTTAATGTAATATACAGAGTAGCCCCTAAAGTTGTCCTCCTTCAAATGATGGTGGTTCTATTTGGTCTTGGGTTGGGTAGAACAAATTGTGTGCCTTCTAAATGTAATAACCCCTGTACAAGAGCCACAAAGTCAGTACCAGCTTGATGGTACTTACTAGCAATCCTGCTGTGTGTTTATATGTGTATGAGGTGGGAAATGGTGTAGTGTGTTGTGTGCTGTCTACAAAATTCCAGCAGCCAGATTGTAGAACATGTCTTTTTTCTTGATATCTAATTTACAGACTTTTATTCCTACAAGGGAAACTTCACTATTCACAGAAAATTCCTTGTTCTAGGTCTATATGTCAGAAGGCTAGTCCTATTGTATTTGCCCAAGCAGTGGAGACAGGGAATTTTATTTTGTTTCATAGACCCTACGAATTATGTGATGGTTAGTTCTTCTCATCAAAATGACAGATTGAATTAAATTGATAGTACAATAAAAACAGTAAAATAGAAGTACCATGGCGTGTTCCCTACTACAAGAAAAGAAAAAGTCAAAAATCCTGAGTTAATGTTTGTTGAAAACTCAAGTCCTTTGTTTAGTTCCTTCCAGATAGAATATAGGAATAAAGGCTTTAAAATTAGAAAGATGAGAGTTTGAGTCTAGGAATACAACAACCTTGTCACTTTACTTTCTCTCTAAGCCTTGGTTTTCTTATCTGTTAAAGTGCAGGTAATGATAATAAAGCCTACTTCTTAGAATTATTGTAAGGATAATAAGATGCTATGAGAAAAATGTTTAGCGTAATGTCTAGCTAATAATAAATACTGCTTTTGGTGGTTATTACTTTATTATCTTTAACTTGGTTTGTAAAGTAGCATCGCAGATAAATGTCTCATTGTTAAAAATTAATTTTTATAGGTGAAATTGAAGGACATTACCTTTTGCCATTCAATGTTATCCTGATCTTTATTCATACACAAATATTCACTGGACTGGGTGAATATTTGAAGGTTTTGAGCCATGTGTTTAGAGAACTTTAAGCTGGAAAAGGTGCTAGGTCAGGCTTATTTAATCTAACACTTTCATTTCATAAATGAAGAAGCTAAGACCTCAAAAGATGACATGATTTTTGGGGGTGAATTAAACAGGATTTTGACTGCTGAAATTAGACTCTCTGATGGACTACTGCAGCAATATCACTCAGTTTGCTGATGTCTCCTGTGCCCATGCCCATAACATTGGCAAGTCTCCTCCTAGAGTGACTCTGGGCTTAGCCACATGGCTTGCTTGGGCCAATAAGAGAATAAAAATGTAACATGTGCAGAGACGTAAGAATGGATTGTGCATTAGGACTGGAAGTACCATGGAGGAATACATACCAGAAAAATTGAGCCAACATTTCACTGCTCTTATGAATCATTCTTTGATGTGTCTTGTAATCCTGCCACTACAATATAAACAGGCTCATCTACTGGTGGATGGGGCTGTGTGGGGAGAGACAGCAGTCCCCCTAGCTATTGCAGATGTTCTAGTCATTCTAGCCAAAGCCTTATCCGAGAACAACCATGCCTGAACTCAATAAGTTGGACAGACCAGTTGAATTCAGCCCAAATTTGTAATCCACACCAGCATAAGGAGCTGTTGTTTATAGCTACTACTTCTGGGGAAGTGTGTTACAAAGAAGAAGCTAATGCTTATGGAATAAATTCATTTTATCTTGTGCTCTTCCATCCAACCTAAGGTATGCTACGATATTTTTCCTGAGTTGACTTCCTACTGATTCTTGAGCTAACATAAGTGAATTAAGGATAAGATTTATTTTTCTTATATAACCCCAGTTTCAGGTTATGCATTTAGCACTAAATTTTGGGTCTCATAAGCAGGAAGCAGGAGCAAAAGTGATTATGAGTTTATTTCAGACACTAGTACAAGGAAACAAATCCAAGAGCCCCACAAATCTCTAAAAAATAATAGTTTTGAGAATTTGCTACAGGTCCCAATCGGAAAATTAAAGACCCTCTCAGAACTCCTATATAGCCTAGCATCCAGGGACACCTAGCAGGCAACCAATAGCATAACATAGAAACAAGTATAATTAGTGAATCTGGATCACCTTCACTGGTGAGACCCAGTGCTTGTTCAAAGCAAGGACAAGGAAAAAGAAAAGCAATTCCACTATTGTAGCTCTGAGAGAAATATGTCGTACTTACCACAATATTCTAATGGAGGGTATGTGCATCCAACAACTAGATCTGAAAATGTACAGCTGTTCTGTTAGATATCCAGCACTAGACCCAACACTATAGCAGGAGAAGATTTATAGAGCTACACTTGGAAATGATGGATATGACTTGGATATATAGCAAGATTATTTAAAACATGAAATTTTTATGGGCACCATGTTTTGTGCCATATACTCTGTTGGTTGGCCAATAAAGTAATGGGAGGTAAATTATGGTCTCCTTGGCCTTACTGGAAAGACAAGGGAGGACATGCCCCAAAGATGATAATCACCTGAGCATCAAAACTTCATAGTTCTTGTAGGTAAAATATGGCATTGTGCTCATGGATCAGTAGAATCAACACTGTTAAAATGTCCATACTACCCAAAGTGATTTATAGATTCAATGAAATTCCCATCAAAATGCCAATGTCATATTTCACAGATCTAGAGAAAATAATTCTATGCTTCATTTGGAACCAGAATAGCCAAAGCAATCTTAAGCAAAAAGAACAAATCTGGAGGCATCACATTACCAGACTTCACACTATACTACAAGGCTATAGAAACCAAAAGAACATGGTATTGGCGAAAAAAAAAAAAAAAAAAGACTTAGACTAATGAAATAGAACAGAAAACCTGACTGCAAACTAGTACAACCTCTATGGAAAGTAATACGGAGTTACCTCAAAGAACTAAAAGTAGAACTACCTTTTAATCCAGCAATCCCACTTCTGGGAATCTACCCAAAGGAAAAAAAGTCATCCTATAATAAAGACATCTGCTCTCGTATGTTTATAGCAACACAATTCACAATTGCAAAGATGTGGAAACAACCTAAGTGCCTGTCAATACATGGCCAACTGATCTTTGACAAAGCAGACAATAATATACACTGGGGAAAAGAAGCCCTATTCAATAAATGGTGCTGAGAAAATTGGATAATCACATGCAGAAGAATGAAACAGGATCCATATTTCTCACCACTCACTAAAATTAATTCATGATGGAGAAAAAAAGGTCAATATAAGGCATGAAACCATAAAAATGCTAGAAGAAAACGTTGGAAAAACTCTTCTAGATATCAGCCTAGGCAAAGAATTTATGAAGAAGACCACAAAGGCAATCATAGGAACAACAAAAATAAATAAAAGGGACTTGATTAAATTAAAAAGCCTCTGCACAGCTAATGAAATAATCAACAGAGCAAATAGACAACCTACAGAATGGGAGAAAATATTCATAAGCTATATGTCCAATAAAGGGCTAATAATCAGAATCCACAAAGAACTCAAGCAAATCAGGAAGGAAAAAACAAACAACCCTATTAAAAAGTGGGTGAAAGACATGAACAGAAGCTTTTCAAAAGAAGATAGACAAATGGCCAGTAAACATATAAAAAAATGCTCAATGTCAGTAATTATCAGGGAAATGCAAATTAAAACACCTTACCCCAGATAGAATGGCATTTATTAAAAAGTCCAAAAACAATAGATGCTGGCATGGATGCAGAGAGAAAGAAACACTTATACAATGTTGGCAGGACTGCAAGTTAGTAAAACCTCTATGGAAAACAGTATGGAGATTCCTCAAAGAACTAAACGTCGACCTACCATTTGATCCAGTAATCCCACTACTGGGTATTTACCCAAAGGAAAAGAAGTCATTTTGTCAAAAAGACACCTGCACTCAAATGTTTATTGCAGCACAATTCACAATTGTAAAGTGTGGAATCAACCCAAGTGCCCATCAATTCATGAGTGGATTAACAAAATATGCTATCTGTATACTATGGAACACTACTCAGCTATGAAGGAGGATGAATTAAGGACTTTTACAACAATTTGGATGGAACTAGAAACCATTTTCCTCAATGAAGTATCTAAAGAATGAAAAAACAAACACCACATGAACTCGCTATTAAATTGGAACTAACTGATGAGCACACATGTGCACAGAGGGAAGTAAAACTTAGTGGAAATCAAGCAGGGTGGAGGGGGAGGAGAGGATGGGCAAAAACCTACCTAACAGGTACAATGAACACTATGTGGGTGATGGGCACACTTATAACCCTGACCCAAGCATAACAAAATTGATACATGTAACCAAAAATATTTGTACCCCCATAATATTTTGAAATAATGATAATAAAAAAAGTTAAGAGGATAAATCTCATATTGAGTGTTCTTACTTTAAACAAAACAACAAAAAGGACATAGGAAACTTGGGAGTTATTAGGTATATCTATCCCTTTGATTGTAGTAATGGTATCACAGGTGTTTGCTTATGTCCAAACTCATCAAATTATACACATTAAATATGTGCAGTATTTTATATATCACTTATACCTTAATAAGGCTGATAAAAAAAACCGGGCAATGAGTACTGGAGGAATTTATGTGAAAAAAAAATGACTATTGGGGGAATGAAGGAGGTCTTCGTGGACTAGGTTCAAGTTCATCCATTCTCCTTCTCGTCCCTTCTTAAACCCTTCCTCTGTGCTCATTAGTCTTGGCATTTCAGCTTGGAGTATACATGTATTACCTACTGCTGAACTACAAATGTCAACCTAGGACATTTGGAATAGGTGTAGTTTAAGCTTCTTCTCTTAGATCTATCTTCCTGAGTGTTCAAATGTCTGCCCTAGGAGCTCTTCCTCAACTTAACTTTAGCATGATGATAACAGGTATGCTTCTACTTACATACATTCTAAGTCCTTTGGTCTTTGTTTCAGGAACCTTATTACTATTAATTCCCTACCACTTCTCTGCATTTTAATATGCCTTTACCCTAATAATGCTTCTGAAATAGTCTTGTTTCCCAAAAGACATTAGAATTGTTTATTTGTACATGAACCACTGGAATTTATATTTACCTTTTCCCTTTACTCATACATTTGAATGAAACAGCTTCTGAATGATACATGATTTTTCCCATCTATGAAATGTCAGAGAATCTCTTCTCTCTTACAATGTACTTGTCAACTTGGATTTAAATATCACAGTTATCTACCCACCACATAAGATAAAAAGCACTCTGAGAGCCTTTTAAATTTCCCAAGACATATGTTGTGGTTGTTATTCTTAAGTAGTATTGCAAGCATTATTGAATAGTGCACTGACTGCTTAAAAAAAAAAACCATGGTCCTTTCTCAGTAGGTTTACCATTTAAACTACAAAAAGATATATATAAGGAAAAAGGAAAACACAGAGCATTAGTGAAAAAAACTGTTGAGAAGAGAAATCATTATGTAAGGATGTTTTAGCTGCACGGAGGGAGGTGTGTATGTTTGTCCTTTGGAACATTGCTTTAATGGACAGAAAACTAGTTTGCATTTGGAATAGGCTTTATTTACTCGTTTTAAAACAGGTAGTTGTTGATTCTATGCATTTTTTCCCAGATGTGTCACACCTTACTATAAATAAGCATTTGTTTTTATTATAAACTGTAATGTACACAGTTATTTATTCAATAAAAGCAAGCAAGGCGTCCATAATGCAACAGGCACTGAGCAGACACTTAGGATAATAATGAACAAAAGAGACAAGGTCTCTATCCTCCAGGAGCATACAGTTCATTGGCAAACATATTTATGTATTTACTAGTATGAGTATGTGTTTAATCATACTACTTACTCTAGAGGAAAAGAGCTATGTTTTATAAGAACTTACAACAAAATAAATGATCCAATCTGAAGGTGATGTCAATGGTTTTTCTGGGAATGTGACAATTAAGCAATGCTCATAAAAGTAAGTAAAAAAAGATGAAGTTGGACCTAAGCAGAACACATTTTAGGAAGTCTCCGCTGGCCAGTGTGTCCAGAAAGCAGGAAAAGCTGGTCAGAGGTAAGGCTGGAGAGACAAACAAGGGCCAGGTCATGCAGTGTCCTGTGTCACACTGACAACTTTGAGTCTTATTGTGAAACAATGTGACCCGTTGGATTTGAATTTTAGGAGGGTCTGGAAACTGCAGCATTGTATGTATGTAAAATATGGAAAGTCTTAAATGTCAATTGAAACATATCTAATTTTGACTGGCAAAAATGAAATAATACCGTGACTCTCTCTCCTTTTTGGATGCCTTACCAAAGATACCCTAAGAATTTTATATGAGACTTTATAACACTTAAAACATTCATCAGGAAACTCTGTTCTTGATTTCTCAAACAGGAGGAGTAGAAAAGAAGCTGGTTCCATAGAGCTATTTTGTGTTCTGTATGTCTGCCTTCTGTCATTACTTTGTAAAACCCACTGCCTTAAGAACCCAACATTCAAACAAGATAGTCTTGGAGATGTAAATAAGGGAGGTAGGGATGAGAGGGTATCTGTGGGAAAACGATCATTTTATTACAACTTGGAGGAAAGTTAAGATGTTTTACCCACTCCCACTCCAAATGGCCCCACAGCTGATGTTTAACATGTTATGCCTGTTAACCTGCATAGAAATGGGTTTTTAAGTGGATTAAATATTAATTTGAAGTTAACAATTAAGGAGAATTTAACAAGCCCATGGATGTTACTAAAATGAGCATCTTGAGGTTCATTTCATCTAAGAAAGCGCCAGGAATTCGGGGCAGGGGAGTATTTTCCATTGCTTCCATACTGCAGCTTTTTCAGCTCCATTTGGAGGGGCTATTTTTCTCTCCAGCTAGTCCTGTCTTTTGAGGTAACCTGGCTCTGCCACCTCCATCCTTTCCTGGATTATGCTCATCAGCACCACTTCCCCACACCCACCGCCCCCTTACCCTCTCATCTGCCAAGTGCATTCTTTCCCGTTTTTTTTTTCCTCCCACTGATTTCTTTATGAAGGCGAAATTGTGCAGAGAAAATTTTCTCAAGAATTGAGCCTGGGGATGTTATATCAAGAAGAACTTCCTAAAAGTCAGTTCTATTATATGACAGAACAAGTTCTCAGGAGCAATTGTAAGAGGCCAATCACCTGAGTTATTTAAAACTCAACTGGACAAAGTCACGGTGGATATGTTGGCAGGAATTCTCTAGTTTTAGCCACATGAGAATTAAAAAGACAAAAAGATCATAAAAGGATTTATTTCTCTTTATCTTAGTTTTTCTCTTAGCTGAGGTCTGCAATTTCTGCTCAGATCAGCTATATTAAGAGAATGCAAGATTTTCTGCTATTCTGCTGTCATATTAATCAAGAATTGGAACAATAGAAGGATGGGGATACTAAGGAAAATCTATAACTGTAAAGAAATATCCTGTTCTCATGAAATACATCCCAACTTGGTGTTTAGGGGCTTGGATCCTGATTCTGTTTCTCTTCCTGATTCTGTGATCAAAGAAAATAAATTCTGTGGGAACAGACAGTAAATACTGCTAACATCCTGAGATAAACTTGCCTGATTTTATATCACTTCTTGCAGTGTCTATGTATCAATTTTGTCAACCAAAAAGTTACGTTTTCCTTAAATTAAAATATGTTTTGCCATTAAAAGGTTAAGGTTATTTCTCTGATATCCATTTATTATTACTACTGCTACGACTATGATTATGATTATGATCATAATACATAACAGCCTTAAAGGACATTACAGAAAATACCCCAACCCAAAATATGTAAAATATATGTGTTGCCATTTTAGAATACAGCTATGTTCCTACCATAGTAATATTTTGGCTTTTCACTACAATATCATCAAAGAAAACGTACTCTTGGAATTTCCCGAACCTTTAATAAAAATGCCACTGTGGTTTCATAATTCAATAGCTCAATGTAATTGGAACCCATTGTTTCACAAATGCCATCTCATTTAAACCTCAGGAAAACCCTGTGTGGTGTGTATTATTATTAAATGTATTCAACATATAAAAAAAAGAAAACTAAGAAAAAACATTCCTCAGAAAGAGGAATGGTTTGCTCAGAGTGAGAGTAAATCCAAACTCAAATCCAGCTTGGATTCCAAAGCCCTACATTCTTCCCAGTTCTACATAGCAGCGCTTCTCAAGAATTTTTGGGGCCTCACGCTCTAAAAATACTCAGATGATGTATTTTATATGCTAAGTACACCTTCCTCCCTCCACTCTTTTCTCTGCATATTCCTGTTCCAAAACCATACACATAAATACATATGGTATTTTAATTAGTGGCCCAGGAAAAAAAAATAGAAGCTTATTTAATTTCAAGTATTTTATTTTTCACTCACAGGAATGCAATAATGCCAATTCTTTTGGACTATCTGCCTCTTGGTTGAAGTAATGAATCATTCACTTCATCTCCCAAGAACTGGATCCAATCTGTCTGCTCACTCCACAGGGTCCTCTGACCACTTGCTTCCTTAACCAGTTCCTTCCATCCACCAGGCCAGAGACCGTAGCATGTTTCTCTGTGATTTGAGAAAAGAGCCTGTGATTAAAAAAATGACGAATTTTGTGTATAGTTTCAACAGGTAAAAATGGTAATACGTATCCTCATTAAGTTGTGAGCAAAACACTGCTGTCTTTTGCAGTTGACTGGGACTCATTGTTAATGTCAGGGAAGTATCAATAACTTAAAATCCTGATTTTAAGAGTGAAAAGGAGTAAAAAAAAAAACAAACTAATGAACATAGCAATAATCCTTTGATTATGTGAATACAGCTCAGAAGAAAAGTTTCCTCCATAAAGACTGTAGTAAGATTTTTCTCCATTGTCAGGATGATCATGTAATCCTACATATACAATAATGTAAATAAATGTCACAAGTTTTATATTCAATGAAAGAAGGCCAATACAAGAGGACATACTATAAGGATCATCTTCAAAAACTTTTTTTGAGAAAAATTTTTCAAAAAAAAAAGACAGAACTAATTTAAAGTGAATGAAGTCAAAATAGAGGATTCCTCTGGGGAACACTGGCTGGGGAAGGGCTCTAGAGGGTTTTATGGGGTACCGGAAGTAGTCTGTATCTTGGTGTAGGTGTTTATACAGGTGTGTACACATGTAATGATTGAGCTTTACATCTAAGACTTATGCATCTTACTCAATTATATACATATGTGAATGTGTGTGTGTGTGTATATATTTCAATTAGGAGAGGGTGGAGACCATGAAAAGCCTTTTCATTTATGTTTAGGACTTTGTTTTGTAGGAAATGGAAAGCACCAATATATGTTAAATAACAAATTGATTAAATTTGCATTTTAGAAAGACCACTTGTTGGAAATCTGGAGTATTGATCAGGTGGGTAGAGAAGCTCGAATCGTATACCTAGTCCAGAGGCTATTTAAATAGGCAGAGTAAGAAGCGATGAGAGCAAAGAAAGACAGAGAGGAGACAAGGGCTATTAGGGAGGTTGAACCAATAGTACTTAGTGAATATTTGTCTGTGGACAATGATGGCAAAAGAAAAGTGAATAGTTATTCTCAAGTAATTTGTGATAATCTCAACTACAGTCCTTTGAACTAGATGATCCAATGACTCATCAAACTTAAGAATGAGCTACTTGTCTTCCTCCTATATTACTGTGAAGTGGGAAAATAAGTATATGTGTGTGACTTACCCGGGAAATGTCATGGCTGTTGCGGTAAGCTTGTGAGTCATCATAATGCACATATTCTAAGCCACTGTCATATTAAACATTGTTCAGAGTTATTGTTTAGGTATAGTAAAAGGAAGATACAGTAAAAGTAATAAGAATTTATATATATATAAATTATATTTATTATAATAATATAATTATTAATATATTTTTATATATATAAATGATCCAAAAATAGAAGGTAGAGGATAAGGAAGGAAAACAAATAGGAAAAATGATACAAGCAGAATAATATCCAAATAGTTGCAGAAATAAAAAAAGAGAAGGTTTCAAAAATTAAATAGTCAATGGTATCAAATCTACACACGAAAAGATATACAGATTTACAATGTCTATTGAATTCGGGCATTAGTGGTTACTGGTGACGCTTGCAAGTGAAGAGAAGTGAAGTAGTTAATGTAGGTTGTAACGGTGAAATTGCTTATAATAAACCGTGGGAGGATTTGGAAGGGAGGCATAGAAATTGTGAAAATGACTCTTTAAGTAAGTTTGGGAGTTAAAAAATTAAGGGTAAAAACTAAATCCATGAAGTTTTTAATGTTATTTTTAGAATGCAAGAAAGACTTGTGCAACTGTGCTTGAGGCTACAGTGCAGTGAAGGAAAAAAAAGGAAAAGACGGAAGATCGTAGGATTCATCTATATTAACTACTTTCAAGTTTTATTGTTGGGGTGGTTTATGTTGCCTTAAAAATTCTTTATTATGTATTTTCTCATACATAGTTTTCTCACTGAAAAATGGAATACTCTCTTATATTGACTGTTGTCAATATAAATATATATATAAATATAATATATATAAATATATTATTATATTATATATAAATAATATTATATATTATTATATTATATATTAAATATATATAAATACATATTTATATTTATATATATATTTATATTGACAACAGTCAATATTGCTCAAATATTTGAGCACACACACTATTTATACTTTTCACAAAGAAGCTTTGATAACATCACATTGCTACTCAAATATGGAGTATCCCCCTTTATCAACGATTAATTCCAAGGCACCTGAGAGATGGTTGGCTTCTCTCTGCTCTGATCCTGGGTGTTAGCTTTAGCCCTGTGACCATCACCTGTGGCCATGCAAAAGGAATTTATTTCCCTCCGGATGCATTGAGACTTGAGTCAGTGGGCATGACAGGCACCTGAGACTTCATGGACTCCACCATAGTCTCACCCAAATCCTCACATCTGCCAAACAGAGGAAGAATTTCTCATTCCATTCCTTTTCCAGAGAGAAGATAACACAGCTTTCTAATTTCTTTCATCCAACTATTAATATTAGTTGAATGTAGGAAGGGCGACTGTAGAAAATGCAGTGCTTGTTTTCAGTACTTTATGGAATACCTGCGTTAACATTTCTGGGCTAGAAAGCTTTTACATGCCAACTTTATGAATGTGAGATGTTTACCACAACAGTCAACAATCCTTTCAGGCTTTTTACATATTTCCAATGTTGTCAGGCCTTACCCTGACACTCATGACATATTCTACTATTTACTAATATAATGTAATGTACTTCTTGATTATGGGAAAAGGGAAACCAGTAAGCTGTCATCAATGGCCCATGCTAATGATATTTGCCTTCTGGTTCCCTCACATCCTCCAAACTCCAGGCTCTAGATGCTTTGCTGCTGACTCTTATTATATCTCTGATATTCTTTACCCAGGTAATATAGTGGAAGCCAGGAAATGCTACTCAGAATTGCTTATCCTCTTCTCATTGTTTCTGCTTCTATAATTGGCTGGTTAATAGAGTAATTGTGGAATAGTGTCAAGGGAACCAGGACTGTAATTAGGTCATCTTGAGATCTATTCTTCCTTGCTCTGTGACTCTGAGAAAAGTACTTGACATCCTTGGATAACATTCTTCTCCTTTGTAATAGGAAAGGGTTAAATTAAAAGATCTCAAATGTATTTTCTAGGTAAAACTATGTAATTCTATGATTGTGTAAATATCAGTAACCCATTATTCTCACAGAAGTTTTGCGAAAGGAAGCTAGCACCTTAATATGCCTGTGTCATTCATACAGATGCACTCTTACAATTTTATTGTCACCAGTACTGTGACATGACAGCTACTTAACCTCCCTATTATGCCTATTAATGTGTCATGGATTTATTTGTGTGCATAAAGTCAGCAAATCTCTGACACCTGGGATTAAGAGAAGAGCGCAACATTGTGTGTCAGAAAATCAAGGGAGCAAATCTAGGCCATGTCACAGATCAGGTACTTACATAATTTAACCTCTCTGTGCCTCAACTTCCACGTGCATAAAATTAGGATAGTTATACCTATTCCCAGGGTTGTCATGTAATATACGTGACCAATTGAACACAGTGCCTGGACCATATTGAGTACCCATAATAGACTTTTTTATTTTTTTGCTTGCTTTCTTAATTTTGAAGCTGGCCAAGTATACAAGGTAAATAATTATCTAGTTCTCAAATAAAATTCTTATCATCAAAATTTGTACTGAATCATCATATCTTCCTCCTGACTTGTCTGCCTCAGTATATATATTAAATATATATATATATAAAAACTGTGAAAGTTAATAGCTGAGGCAGTGATGCACACCTTTCAGTTTTCTATAAATGAATATTTGTATTTAAATAGAAGGCAATATAAATATGTGTCCTAATAATGTATCCTCTATTAGAATGTTTGCCTAATGGAGAATCACTAGGCAATATTTATGTAATATAGATCCTTTTCATAAACATTATTTTAAAAATCACTAAAGTAATAACTGTCAAGAGTTAGTATTTATAATGTTGTATCAAAAATTCTGGATTTTATCATCCTAAACATATACTTCTCAATGATAATTTCTTATATAACATTTCATGGCAACCATTAAAATTCATTAATTTTAACGTCTATTCATGTTGGAGAAGAAATATCATTAGTGTTTTCTAATGATTTCGTATCTCTGAATCCTGAAGCAGACAAGGCATGAATTCTGCCTTTTTGAGAGGGTATGAGAAGTGACTGCTCGGTTGATTTTGGGTTTGAACTCCCTACACTCAAGCTAGTTGGCTGCTACATCATCCGGGCTTGGGAGCCCACACTCCATATGTCCACACAAAAGATAAAATGCAGATATAATGATGAAAAAGGGGTCAAAATTTGTTCATCTTGAAATAATGGACATCTATTTTTGTCACTTTAATCCTTATTTTGAAGAAGTATTTACAATTTCCCTTGGTGTATCATACCTTCTCCACTCTTAGCTCATATGTTTTGGTTGCAGTTGACCTTAGTCACAGCTGTAAGGATAGATACTGAATATTATATAACATACTTCTCAAAATGTAGACAGTGAACCATGTCATGAGCATCATCTGGCAACCTATTAGAAATGCAGTGTCCTCGGCCCTGCACAGACCTAATGAGTCAGAATCTGCCTGTGGACAGACTCCCCGGATGAGTGCTATAAGCATGAATCATTATAGCCCAGGTAAATCAGTGGTCCTTAATTCTGGATAGACACTGAAATCACTGGGGGGCTTCAACATATACTAATGCCTAATTCCCACTCACACATGCACTGACTTAATTAGTCTAAGGTTGGCCCCAGCATAAGTATTTTTTAAAATCTCTGCAGGTGATTCTAATGTACAGACTTGTTGTAACAACACTACTTGGTTGTAATGATTGTCAACCATTGGTAGGCTACCACCCTTCTCCTACTGCCTTCGGTGATTGCTTCAGGAGTAGAAATTCAACCCAATCCAACAAATAAGAGACTGACCCTGGGCATTTGTCCCATTCTGAGGGAAAGACCATCTCTCTCTTTCAAGCTGGAGGTGAAGCTAAAAATATATGAGATTCAGAGCAGCGGTACACATCCTGAGACAAGGATCATTACCTGCCTGAGAGCAAAACCAACACATGGAAGAGAATAGAGCTGACAGAGAGGTGGAATGAAGTGGATCCTGGTGACATTTTCTAATCCCCAAGTTAAGTTGTTCCTGAGGCCAATTTAAGCTTTTCCTTTGTAGTTATGTGAGCTGGCAAATTCCTTTTTGGCTTAAAATCATTTTATTGGTCTTTCTGTTTTATGCAGCAGAAAATGCCTTAAATGATACACAAGCTAGTGATAAACTCAGAGTTGAGGATCTTATTGCTAAATTCAATTTCCGAAGCAAAATACATCAATTGATAATAAAGTTACAAAATTATAAAGTTAGAAAGAAATCTATTGAGATTTGATTCCAACACGCTTATTTACAGTTGGAAAGACTAAGGGCTATAATATATTGGAAAAGAGAGCATTACAAGTGAGAAACAAGCTGGTTGGTAAGAGCTAGTTGCAGAGCAGCACAGTAAGAATCCAATGTCTTTACAGGAGACTTGCAGTTTTCTATTTGCAAGAGTCTCCACTGCCTTGACATTTCCCCTTTCCATTAATTGCTTGGATCTTTTAAATATTTGAGTTTTGAAACTTTTATCATCATTTACTAAAATGTGCTCAAAAATCAACAGCATCTTGGTAGATGAATACACAACAAAAGGAGTCCTTTCATCAGGTAAATTTGGAAAGCGCTTTTTAATAATCTCTGCCTCCTCTGGGATCATTTCAATTCACTTAAGGTTCTGATAAATGCTTTAGTAAAGGATCATTCCTAAATCACCCTCCTCCATAAATAGACCTATTAACATAACAGCTCTTTGAATTGAAGTTTTAGAATTCAGTTGGTGTATCTTAATATGGCTTTAATTAAGTTCATAAGACAAGAAATGCCTAAGTTCAATTTCTCCAAAGAAACACTCCAAATAAAAGATTTAAATAAAACAATTTATTTAGGAGGTGGTCACAGGGAACAGAGCACAAATAAGGGAGTGGATGAAGAAGAAGTGGGAGAAAAATCTAGGAGATTATGCATATTTTTGAGTGAGTTAGTTATCACTGTCAGCAGCCAGAGTTCCATATTGCTGAGTTGGTTAGTAACTGGACTTAAGGGTTGTCCTTGAATGTGTTAAATGTCCTCTGATTCTGCTCTGCTCTGAGTACTGCTGAGCAGGCTCTCATGTTACTGGGGAAAACCTTCAGCCAAAGAATCAGAGAGACACAGAGCTTAGAAACTGTCAGTATTCTGGGAACTGTCATGTACCAGTGGTGGGGACCTTACTAGTCAGGGAAAGGATGGGGGTGGGGGGCAGTGGCTGAGTATCAACATTGTAAAGTGCCATAAGAGATCATGCATGTCTGCATCTATTTTTGTTGTTTAGATATGTCCCCACCAACTAGGGCCTTAAGCAGAGTTAATAAATAATCTGGTAATAATGGAAAGATGGGTGGAAGGTATATATGAAGAATGATAGAACACAGAGAACCATGTGCTGGAATCTCATCAAATGTGAGAATGTGGAAACAAATAACCATGCAAATAATTAAACATCCTGTCAGAGAATGCGTTTTTTTTTTTTGCCCTACCTCTTACTAAGATATGTTAACTTAGAAAAAAATTTAAATAAAGAATAGAATAAAGACATATAAAAATGATCCAAAGAAATTGAGGTTCACAAGTAGTGTTTGATAAATTTCCTACAGATTTTTTTCAAGGCATATTTTAGCATAGAACCTATTTTGTTTTGTATTATACATTTATACATACATTTATAACATGAGGATTTTAAAGTTTCTGCCAAAATCATTTAAAGGTCACCTAAGCATATGACTCAAAAATCCATAAAAATAGAATGGATAAATAAAATACGGGTGCTGAGTATGACAGCACTTATACTAAAATTGGAACAATACAGAGAAGATTAGCATTGCCCCGTGCAAGGATGACAATAAATTCATAAAGTGTTCTGTATTTTTTAATAAAACAGTAACACAGTGGGGAATACAAAACAACTAGGTAACAAACAACAGGATAACTAGAGCAGTATTTCACATGTCATTATTAACTTTGAATGTAAATGGTCTAAATGCCCCACTTAAAAGATATAGATTGGTGGAATGGATTTTAAAAAAAAACCAAAATCCAAATATATGTTGTCTTTAAGAGGCTCACCTAACTCATAAAGATTCTTGTAGACTCAAGATAAAGGGGTAGAAAAATATATTCCACACAAATGGAAAACCAAGCAAGTGTAGCTATTTTTATATCAGATAAAATAGACTTTAAATCAGCAACTATAATAAAAAATGAAGAAGGTCATTATGTAATGATAACAAATCAATTCAACAAGAAGATATAACAATCCAAAATATATATGCACCTAACACTGGAGCTCCCGCATTCATAAAACAAATACTACTGGACCTAAGAAAAAAGATAGACAGCAATACAACAATAGTGAGGGACTTTAACACTCCACTGACAACACTAAACAGATCATTGAAGCAGAAAGCCAATAAAGAAACAATTGACTTGGACTGGACTCTGGAACAAATGGACCTAATAAACATTTATAGAACATTCTGCCCAAAATCTGCAGAAAATACATTCTTTTCAACAGCACATGGAAGATTCTCCAACATATACCATATGATAGGACACAAAACAAGTCTCAATAAATTTTAAAAAAATGAAATCATACCAAATAGCTTCTCAAATCATAACAGAATAAAATTAGAAATGAATTCCAGAAGGAAACCTTAAAACTATACAAATAAATGGAAATTAAACAACGTGTTTCTGAATGATCTTTGGGTCAACAATGAAATAAAGATGGAAATTTAAAAATTTTTTGAAATGAATAATAGCAGTGACAAAAGTTAGCAAAATCTCTGGGATACAGTAAAAGTAGTGCTAAGAGGGAAATTTATAGCACTAAATGCCTACATTAAAAAGACAGAAAGATTACAAATTTGAAACCTGTTTCACACCTCAAGGAACTAGGAAAAAAACAAACAAAATCCCAAGCTAGCAGAAGAAAAGAAATAACAAACATCAGAGCAGAAGTAAGCAAAATTGAAACAAAAAGAAATATAAAATATCAATGAAACAAAAGTTGGTTCTTTGAAAATATAAATAAACTGATAGACTACTAGCCAGATTAACCAGGAAAAGAAGACAGGGAATTTAAATAAGCTTGATCAGAAATGAAAATGGAGACATTACAACTTATGCCACTGAAGTACAAAAGACTATACAACACTGCCATGATCACCTCTATGCACACAAACTAGAATATCTAGAGGTAATGGATAAATTCCTGGAAACATGCAACCCCTCAAGTTTGGATCCTTGGATCCAAGGAAGAAATAGAAATCCTGAACAGACCATTTATGAGTAGTGAGATTTAATCAACAATAAATAGTCTTCCACAAAAGCCCAGGACCAGATAGATTCACAGCTTAATTCTACCAGACGTTCAAAGAGAACTGACAGAAATCCTACTGAAACTGTTTCAAAAGATTGAGAAGGACAATATCCTCCCTATCTCATTCTGTGAAGCCAGAATCACCCTGACACCAAAGCCGAAAAGGACATTAAAAAAAAGGAAACTACAGAACAATGTTCCTGATGAACATAGATGCAAATCTCCTAGCACACTGAATCCAATAGCACATAAAAAAAGATAATTTTCCACAATCAATTGCATTTCATCCCAGGGATGCAAGGATGGCTCAACATATGCAAAGTAATAAGTGTGATTCACCACATGAACAGTATTAACAACCAAAACCATGTGATTATTTCAATAGATACAGAAAAATCATTTGATAAAATCCAGCATCAATTCATGATCATAACCCTCAAAAACTTGGTATAGAAGGAAGAAACCTCAAAATAATAAAGGCCATATACAACAAACCCACAGCCTATATACTGAATGTGGAAAATTTGAAAGCATTCCCCCTAATAACTGGAATAAGACAAGGATGCCCACTTTCAACACTTCTATTCAACATAGTACTAGAAGACCTAGCCAGAGCAATCAGGCAAGAGAAAGAAATAAATGGCATCCAAGTTAGAAAAGAGGAAGTCAAACTATCTCTGTTTCCTGATGATACTATCGTATATCTAAAAACCCTAAAGACCCCACCAAAAGACTCCTAGATTTGATAAATGAATTTAGTCAAGTCTCAGTTTACAAAATTAACATATGCAAATTAGTAGCACTGCTATACAACAGAAACAACCAAAATAAGATCAAATCAAGAACTCAACTCTATTTAAAATAACTGTTAAAAAATACCTAGGATGAGACTTAACCAAGGAGAGAACGATCTCTACTAGGAAAACTATAAAACACTGATGAAAGGAATGGTAAATGACACAAACAAATGGAAAAACATCCCATGCTCATGTATTGGAAGAATCAATATTGTAAAAATGATCATACTGCCCAAATACATCTAAAGATTCATTGCAATTTCTATTAAAATATCAGTGTCATTTTTCACAGAATTAGGAAAAACAATCCTAAAATTCCTAAGTAATCAAAAAAGAGCCCAAACAACCAAAACAATCCTGTGCAAAAAGGACAAATCTAGTAGCATCATGTTACATAAATTCAAATTAATTATACTACAAGGCTATAGTAACCAAAGCAGCCTGATACTCATATAAAACTAGATACATAGACCAGTGGAACAGAATAGAGAACCCAGAAATAAAGCCAAATACCTACAACCAACTGATCTTTGACAAAGTATACAAAGACATACACTGGGGAAAGGATGCCCTATTCAATAAATGGTACTGGGAAAATTGGTGAGCCACATGCAGAAGAGTGAAACTGGATCCCTATCTCTCATCATGTATAAGAATTAACTCAAGATGGATTAAGGACTTAAATGTAAGACCTGACACTATAAAAATTCTAGAAGAAAACAGGAAAAACTCTCCTAGACATTGGCCTAGGCACAGAATTTATGACTAAGACCCCAAAAAGCAAATTCAACAAAAACAAAAATACATAAATGCATCTTAATTAAAATAAAAAGAAATAGTCAACAGAGCAAATAGACAACCTACAGAATGGGAGAAAATACTCACAAACTATGCGCTTAAGAAATGACTAATATCGAATCTTCAAGAAACTCAGCAGTAAATAAACAAATAGCCCCATTAAAACGTGGGCAAATTACATGAACAGACATTTTTCAAAAGAAAAGATAGAAATGGCCAAGAAACATTTGAAAGAATGCTCAACTTCACTAATCACCAGGGAAATAGAAATTAAAAACACAATGACATACCACCTTGCCCCTGTCAGAATGGCCGATTCCATAAGAGGGAATGCTTATGCATTGCTGGTGGGAATGTAAATAAGCATAACCTCTATGGAAAACAGTATGGAGATTCCTCAAAGAACTGAAAGTAGACCTACCATTTGATCCCATAATCACACTACTGGATATCTACCCAGAGGAAAGGAAGTCATTGTATCAAAAAGATACTTGTATTAATATGTTTATCACAGCAAAATTCACAACTGGAAAGATATTGGATCAACCTAAAGACCAAAAACAGATGAGTGGATAAAGAAAGACAGATAGATAGATACAAACAAACATATACCATGGAATCCTGCTCAGCCATAAAAAAGAATAAAATAATGTCTTTTGCAGAAACTTGTATGAAACTGGAGGCCACTATCCTAAATGAAATATATCAGAAACAGAAAACCAAATACTACACATTCTCACTTATAAGTGGGAGCCAAGTTATGGGTACCCAGAGTGGTATAATGGACATCAGAGACTCAGAAGGGGGAGAGTAGGAGGGAAGTGAGGGATGCAAAATTACTTCTTGGATATAATGTGCACTATTCAGGTGATCGGTACTCTACAAGCCCAGACTTCACCATCATACTATTCATCCATGTAACCAAAAACCTCTTGTACCCCTAAATCTTTTGAAATTAAAAACAAACAAACAAACAAAAAGAAATAAAATAAAATAATGTATATTCCTTAAATGGAAAAATCTACAGTCCTGAGAAAGAACAATCTAGAACTATATGTAAAAAGAGAGATGAATCTCGCAAACGTGATGTTGACCAAAATAAGCCAATCATAAAAAAATGGATATTATAGCATTCCTTTTATATTAAGTAAAAAATAAACAAACAAATATACAAGTACAACTAATCTATGATGTTGTAAGTAAAAATAGTGGTTTGTTTAGAGAGTAGTGACTGGAAAAAAGAATAAAGGGACTGCTGGAGTGTTCATGTTGTGTTAATTGATTGGAATGTTGGTCACATAGGCTGTTCATTTTTTTAATTAATTCTGCAGTTGTCCACTGGTGTATAGTTTTATGTATATACTTTATTTATAATTATATATATATCATATATAATATATAATACATATGATTCTATTTAATTAAGAAATAGAAACAATAAATATCACCAAAGCAGTTATTTTGCAGCCTTCAGTAAACATCCACAACAGAATATTAAAGGCTTTGTCTTCTGATCTCTCCTTCAAAAATGACTGAATAATTTGTCTCCTGTGTCTTGCTCCTCTTTTTTTCACTTCTTCAATCACCATTCCCACTAGTACCAATTAAAGCTGAATATGTCTTTCTTAAGGCAGTTGGGCACAATTTTTTAAAAATTTTCTTTTACTGTGTTAAGAACACTTAACATGAGATATACTTTCTTAACAAATGTTTAAGTGTGTAATACATTATTGATGACAGTATACAATGTTATATAGCAGATCTCTAGAGCTTATTCATCTTGCTTGACTTAAACTTTGTCATTTAATTAGTAACTCCCCATTTCCTCTTCTCCCCAGCCCCTTATAAACACCATTCCACTCTTTGATTCTATGAATTAAACTATTTTAGATACCTTCTATTGGTGAAATCATGCAGTATGTGTTTTTCTGTGAGTTATTTTTTTATTTCACTTGGCATAATGTCTTCAAGGTTCATCCACGTTGCAGAATGTCCTTATACAATGAATAGTATTCCATTGTATGGATATGCCACATTTTTTTTATCCACTCATGTGTCAATAGACATTTAGGCTGTTTCCACATGTTGGCTATTTTAATAGTGCTGCAGTGAATATGAGTGTTAATATCTCTTCATGATCTTGATTTTAATTATTTTAGAGAAATATCTAGTAACTGGATTGATAGCTCATATGGTAGTTCTTTTTTTAAATTTTCTGAGGAACCATCATACTCTCTTCTTTAGTGTCTGTACCTTTCTTTATTCTTACTGCTATGGTTTAAATATGTCTCCCACAGTTCATGTGTTAGAAACCTAATCTACAAATAGTATTGGGAGGTAGGCCCTAATCAGAGGTGATCCGGTCATGAGTGCTCTGCCCTCATAAATGAATTAATACTCCTATTGCAGGAGTGGGTTAGTTATCAAGAGAGTGGGCTTTAGATATATTGGGTTAAATAAAAGATACTATCAAAATTTTAAAAAACAAGCATGTTTGGTCCCCTCTTGCTCTTTTGCTCTCATGGTCTCTTGACCTTGCACTTTCCACCACAGGATGATGCAGCACAGAGCCCCTGGCCAGATGCTGGCACCATGCTCTTGGAGTTTCCAGTCTCAAGAACAATGAGCCAAATACATTTTTGTCCATTATAAATTACCCAGACTATGGTATTCTGTTATAGTAACACAAAACAGACTAAGACACCCACCAATACTGTGCAAGGGTTCCAATTTTTCCACATCCCTATCAACAATTGTTATTTTTTAAATAATAGTCAACGTGACAGGTGTAATGTGTTGTTTCATTGTGGTTTGGGTTTGCATTTCTCTGACGATTAGTGACACTGAACTTTTAAAAATGTACTTATTTGCCATTTTCACTTGTATGTCTTCTCTGAAGAAATGTCTGTTCGAGTCCTTAGTCCTTTTTTTAAAACTATTGAGTTGTAGGAGCTCCTTATATATTTTGGAGATTAATCCCTTATAAAATATGTGGTTTACATATATTTTCTCTTATTCCATAAACTGCCTTTTCACTCTGTTGATTGTTTCCTTTGCTGTGCAGAAGGTTTTTAGTTTGATGTAATCCCACTTGTTTATTTTTGTTTTTGTTGCCTCTGCTTTTGGTGTCATGTCAGAATGAATTTACTTAATAAATTATTGAAGTATTTGTTATGAGTTATCCTTTATTATATCCAGTAGATAGATATAACCCTCCCATGCTGATGATAACTTTATTTTAAGTTCCTTTATTCTGAATCAGAGCTCTGGATAAAATTAAAATCTCTACCTTGCAAAGGATACAATCACCACATTTTATTTATGATTTTTTTTAAGCAGTGATCTTAGCAATTGGGGGGGTCTGCAATAGTGATGTAACTCTCTTTGTTTTTACTTAACTTCAGTTGGTTCAGACTACTGTATTTTTGAATTATATAGTATGTTGATATCACTAAATGTTTCTATCCAGCAAGATTCTATCCATGTAATTGGAAGTGCTGGGTCAGCAATGACTAATGTGTTATGCTTACATTTATACAAATTAGCTTTGGGGATCAGTTTCAATGTGGATTAATTATGATATGGAGTGTTAAACGTAAAGAAATTATCAGTTACAAGGGTAATGGTGGATTTTCCCAATTCAGATTAAATTCTAATATTTGTATTGATTTGTTTTTTGGAAGACAAGTTGCTGATGATTTGTTGTTCTGAATACTGGCAAATTCCTTTCATGACATGGATTGTTATCTGTAATGACTGAGAGATATATACTTGGGAGAGTCCTTCAAAGTTGGGTATGTGTCCTTGATGCCAATATGTGTTTGTACAAATTTGTCTTGCAAGGTTGCAGTTCCTGCCTTCCTATCCAAGGGGTTGAAGATGGCATTCTGACTTAAAAGCCTTGGTAATCTTTCTGTGACATATCATAAATGTCCTCCCAAGAAATGCATCCAATAGAGACCATTCTGAGCTCCTAGCAGTAAAGCAGATCTTTTCTCAATTTGGGATGGTATTGTGGGAGAAAATCTGGTAAATTATCTGCAGGGAATTTTGAGATAGAACATGCTCTTCTTGCCAAATTGTCTTGGAATTCCTTATTACGTATTCACCCTCAGCAACCCAGGAATTTTTTAAACACAAAACACAGTAGAAAAGCCCTAAAAAACAGGTAGAACTGTTATAAAACCAAAAAGTAAGACAACAATAGTAACAATAAAAATAAAAGCAAATAAATAAACATTATATCTATAGGAATTTCAATAATATATGACCAAGAAACCAGGGTTTGTTTGTTTTCCTTTCCCAATGAGAAGCTTGAAGTTGGTCATTAGGGGTTTCATGACATCAGGACTTGTATTCTGTTGATGAGTAATTACATGATTTCTCACAAAAATTCTCTTTGCCTCTTTGGGAGATTATAATAACTTCTGACATATGCATACTTTGTTAAAGCTTCAAGATATTTTAATAATCATAACTTCAATGATCCAACATTCTGTGAGATGGAGAGCACAGTCAACATTACCTTTTTTATTGAGGAATTGTTCAAATATTATTTACTAAATGTCTACTAATAAATATTGCATAATATGAAATCAAAGTGGAGCAAGGCACATTTTCTGTTTTTAAGCCACTTACCAGTGATAGGACCAGGAAGGATATAGACAAAATCATCACAATAGAATGTGATTAATGAACCCTATTATCACCATAACATTTTTATACTCATGATATAAATAATAGAAGTTGTCCTTCTATATATAAATGTATATATGAATATATATACTATAATACAAATATTGAAGGCATTTATAGTCAGCTCTATGTAAAAAGAGCTGAGATGATTTAATGAGGCATCACTTGAGTAAACTTGAAGGAAGAGAAAGAATATATTAAGTACAAATTAGGGAAGAGGGGGTCAATGATATTCCTGCAAAGGGACTAGCTTGTGCAAAGGCATGGCCACATTCAACAGTATGCAGCACAGTGCCATTAATTTCCTTTTATTGATGAATAATTTTTCATTGGACGTACTACAGTTTTTATTATTATTATTATTATTCATCTACTGAAGGGTATCTTTGTTGCTACCAAGGTTTGGCAATTATGAATAAAGTTGCTTTAAACATCTGTATATAGGTTTTGTGTGAACATAAGGTTGGGGAAATACCAAGAAGCAAAATTGCTGGATCATATAGTAAGAATATGTCTAGTTTTGTAAGAAATCACTAAACTGCCTTCCAAAGTGGCTATACCATTTTGCTTTCCCCCCAGCAAGGAGTGAAAGTTCTTCTTGTTCTACATCCTCACCAGCACTTGGTGTTGTCAGTGTTCTGGATTTTGGCTATTCTAGTAGGTATGCAGTGGTATCTCAATGTGGTTTAAATTTACCTTTGTCTGATAACATGATGTGGAACGTCTTTTTATATGCTATCTGTTGTCTGTATGTCTTCATGGGTGAGCTATCTGTGAAGGCCTTTGGCCCATTTTTTAAATTGGGTTGTTCATTTCCTTATTGTTGAGTTTTAAGAGTTATTTGTATATTTTAGATAATAGTCCTTTATCAGATATGCCTAATGCTTTTCTCTGTCTGTGGTTTGTCTTTTCATTCTCTTGACAATATCTTTAACAAAGCAGACAGTTTTAACTTTAAAGTAGCCCAGCTTATTAATACTTTTTTCATAGATCACGTGTTTTTGTGTCATATCTAAAAAGTCATCACGAAATCCAAACAAGAAATTTTTGAGATAGACTCTGCTATACACATTTTATAGATAAGGAAAATGAAACTTAGAGATCAGTAATAACCTGCCTAAGAAATGCTTGACCAAGGAACTGGTAGAGTTGCAACTTGATCCCAAACCCAACTAACAAGAAATCCTTTACTTTTAACCACAGGCTAACCTACCTCCACAAAGTGTAGGTTTCATTTAGTTTAACTCTATAATTCGAAATTATCTTGGTTCAAATATACCCAGCATTTTTAATAGATCCTTGTTGTATTCGAGGCATAGTGCTAAGCATTTGGGACATAGAAACATAAATAAGAGTTAGCTATGTTCCAAGAGAACTTTATTTGGGGTTAAAAAGTGCTCTACTTAAAAAAAGATATTCAGCAAATGTCAAATCTAGCTGCTTAATCAGATTGGCCTATTCTTGCTTCGTGGTTCAAAAACTTTATTG
The DNA here is from genome assembly GCA_023783475.1 of Daubentonia madagascariensis. Taxonomy (NCBI): domain Eukaryota; kingdom Metazoa; phylum Chordata; class Mammalia; order Primates; family Daubentoniidae; genus Daubentonia; species Daubentonia madagascariensis. Next base: position 15,676,270 of record JAKFHU010002573.1, on the reverse strand, counting down.
TGCATCTGAATCACCCAGAAGACTTGTTAAACACAGATTTCAAGGCCATGTGCCCCCCACATTTAGCTTGTGATTCAACAAATCTGGGGTGTTGCCTGATAATTTGCATCTCTAACAAGTTTCCTAGTGTTGCTAAAGCTGCTGGTTCAGAACACACTTTGAGAACTGCTGCTCTAACTCTTAGCTAATTAACTGTTTCCCATGGATTATTGAATAACTGGTAGCTTTTGAACTTCCTGAGGGCAGCAAGGGGATGTAAATGTTGCTGGTATGCATGTGGAAAGGAGTGGTCATGGCTTAAAAAGTATTGCAAGGTCGGGTGAAAACTAAATATAGGCTGGGGATTTGGAGTGATGGAAAGTAACGTGAGAATGCCGAGAGGCAGTGTAAATGGACAGCAACAGTCCTCTATGACCTGGAAATGAGCAGAAGCATATCTCAGGGTCAAACTCGACCACTGGGTAGTTTATCCTAGAGCCAAGCATGATTTATGTTGAGGAGGAAAATGGAGATCAGTGCCTAATGTCTCTCCACGGTTTTTGCTTTATTTGGTGAGTCACATTGATTGGATTGCTGTGTGAGGTCCTGAACCTCCAAAACTTGCACCTGATATAGCTCAGGCTTCTGAAATGATAAAAGGCTAACCCAGTGCCACCTCTAGGGACATCCTCAGTGGTGCAAGCTTGAGGGTGATCACTGGCTGGGTGAGTCATTCTACTTATAGCTTCATAGATGGAAAGATTTCTCCTTACCTCTCAGGTGTTTGCTGTGGTCCTAGGACACAGTTCTCAGGTGACATTGTTCTGAGCTTCTTAATTTGAGAATTTCAAGGTAGGGAGGAAGAAAAAGTAAAAGGTGCTGTTCTTTTGCTCTGATGTGATCAGCCTTTGTTTATATTGATGGCGCAGACTCCAGTATCCTGGGTCTCATCACAGAAGATGGCAATCTCAAATTAAGGACTCTGAAGCCACCAGTATGATTTTAAATTCAAGTGACTCTCAGATGAAAATGGGGCATGTTGTCTGGTGTAGCCATCAGGAGAAATGAAGGCTGACAGTTTAATTTCTGTAAATACTGTAAGCAAAATGATGTCTGCTCCATTGACTGGTGGGAGTTGCCCGGGTTGAATATAATAAGATATTTATATTAAAACATATTTTCATAAGATGTTACATTCAGAAACCATAAGAGACTCTTCTGGATAAACATGAAAAACTATATTTTGCTTCTTACCCTGATCTCAGCATTTACAGCAGGCTGAATTGGGTTTATTTATTTGCTACAGCCTAAAACACTTTCTGTTTATCAAAGTGGCCCTTGTATCTTCTGTACATCACCACTTACACAGTCTTTAAAAATGGGGTCTCAACAGGTGACAAGTACCTATAAAGAACTCATGTCTTCCCCATTTAGAGGCATTTCAACTTATAATCCATCAAACACTTTGGCGGGTACAGGAAACCTAATGTTATTGAAAGAGATAAAGGCTACATGTCATGTCTGAGTTTTATTTTTTGAGGGAAGGGCTGTGTCTTAGTTCATTTGTGTTGCTGTAAAGGAATATATGAAGCTGGGTGATTTATAAAGAAAACAGTTTCATTTGACTCATGATTCTGCTGGCTGGAAGATTAGGCATTTGGTTAAAGTCTCAGCCTGCTTCATTCATGGCAGGAGGCAAAAGGGAGTCAGTGTGTGCAGAGATCCCATGGCTAGAGAGGAAGCAAGAGAGTGAGGGGGAGGTGCCAGGTTCTTTTTACCAACCAGCTCTCCTGGACCTAATAGAGCAAGAACTCTATTCACTCTCCCCCAAGGGAGGATTAATCTAGTCATGAGGGGTCTGCCTTCATGACCCAAACATGTCCAACAATGGGATCAAATTTCAACATAAGGTTTGGAGGGACAAATATCCAAACCGCAGCAGACTACAATCTTAGAATTAATTTTAAAGGCTGAGCTTACTCAACATAGAGAGCAAGATTTATTCAGCAGACAGAACATTGGAATCCAATGATGGGGAAAGACAAGAAAGTTAGGAAAGTCAGATATTTTAAGCTTGAATTTAAGTAAGTTTGAGTCTAATTGGAAGGAGAATTCCATGTTGTGAATGAAGTAATTTGGAGGGTGGGAGGCTGAATCAACTAATATTTCTTCTTTGTGTTATTTTTAGGAAATCTAACTTAAAATATATACAACTGTCCTTCAACTCAGGTATGCTGCACACTATAATAATAATTATAACTACAATATATTCATAGTTTTTTTTATATCAGGGATAAAGGTAGGTATTAATAGTTTACCTATATTAACTCTAATATTTGCAAGGTAGGTAATTTATCATAATGTATAAGTTATAACAATGAGGAGAGATTAAATGATTTCTATACATTAACTATGAATTTGTTATTTATAACAAATATGAAATGAAAACAAAACAGCCTCATCATTTTACAGCCATATTGCTTACTCATGAAATGGTTTAAGAATGAGGATGAAATATCATTTCAACTGTGAAGGTTAATTATATGTGTCAACTTGACTGGGCTATGGGATGCTCACATACCTGTTAAAACATCATTTCTTGGTGTGTCCATGAGGGTGTTTCTAGAAGACATTAGCATTTGAATCAGTAGACTGAGTAAAGAAGATCTGTCTTCACCAATGTCGGCAGGATGGTTAGTCTGGGCCTGAATAAAATGAAGAGGTGGAGCAAGGGAAATTTATTCTTTCTTCTTGAGCTGGGGCTTCCATCTTCTTCTTTTCCTTTACATTGGTGCTCCTAGTTCTTGGGCCTTTGAACTTGTCCTAGAAATATACCACCAGCTTTCTTGAACTCCAAGCTTGGAGATGGCAGATCATGGGACTTCTCAGCCTTTATAACCATGTGAGCCAATCCATCACAATAAGTCTCTTTATTTCTATCTATAGATAGATAGACAGAGAGATAGATCCTATTCGTTCTTTTTCTCTGGAAAATCCTGACTAATACACCTGCTATGGTTTTAATGTTTGTCTCATTCAAAATTCATGTTGAAACTGAATCCTCCATGCAAAAGTATTAAGACGTAAGGCCTTTAAGATGTGATTACGCTAGGAGGTCTCTGCCCTCATGAATGGTATTAGTAACCTTATAAAAGGACTGAAGGGAACTATCTGGTTTCCTTTTGCCCTTCTACGTTCTTCCACGTGAGGACACAGTGCCAAGCAGAGACCAGAAACAGAGACTGGGCCGTCATAAGACACCCAACCTGCCGATGTCTTGATCTTAGACTTCCCAGGCTCCGGAATTGTAAGAAATAAATTTCTATTGTTTATAGATTATCCACTCTAAGGAATTTTGTTATAGGAGCACACAAAGACTAAGACAGAAATACAACTATAAGTAAGTATCTGTGAATAATAAGTGAAAATAAGCATTTAACATATTTTTATTTGGTATGTGACAAGGGTACATCCATAGCTGGGTTTTTACTAGAATTGTCCCTGGGGTGAGGAGGGAAGAAGGGTTGACCTTGAAGAAATTCTTTGGACTCCATTTCAAGATCAATTTCAATTCCTTATTCCTATGCTACCAAGGCAGACTTCCCACAAGGCCAAGCAGAATTCTTCTGTCATTTCCTGGCACCCTCCACCTGTGTTTGAATGTTTTGCAAAGTCTACTGGTTATTAGGATTAATACTGCAATACCTTTCCTCTCTTAGATGGTGAGAGCTTAGAGGATAGACTGTGTAAAATTTATCTCTGATCTCTCAAAATATTTAGCATAGAACTTCCCAAATATATGTTAGGTATTCAATGATGCAAATGGTCCAATCCCTTGAGGCTCACTTGCACACTCTCCCTCCTTGTCTCTCTGTCTCTGTCTGTCTGTCTGTCCCTCTCTCTCCCCTCCCCTCTCCTTTTACTTTGTGTTTCTCTTTGTCTTTCAATTTCTCATTTTTGGTCTTTGGTCTCTTCACAGAAAGATAAATTGTTTTCAATCACTCTTTCTGCCCCGACTCTCTAGTTTTGTTACCCAAATAAATAAGCTAAAAGAGTAAGAGAAAAACCAACTTCCATTGGGATAAATTGTATTTCAGGTTATCCAAATTAAATTGAATTTTTAAACTTCTAATATAAGGCAAATGCTTTCAGCTTTGCCATCTGGAATGGAAGAGGTGTGAAACAGTGAAAATAGACCGTATGTGTGTGTAGGTGTTGGGGTAGAGATGGTAGTTGGGAGGGGTTCTTTTATGCTAAAGTAATAGTGGGAGGAATTGTAAAAAGTTTACAGATGGTTTTTGGAGCCATGTGTCTGAACCTGTGGCTGCTCGGGCCAGGGACCTTTGGGAGGAGAAAGGATGCTTTCGCAAGTCTAGGCGTCTTAGAAATTTGGAACACTCTGTGCCCTACAAATATCTTTCTCAGAAAGTGGAACTTTTGTCTTTGTTTCTGGCTTGGACAGGAGAAGAAAGAACTATGGATGGGAAAAAAAAGAGCTGCAGCATGAAGGAATGATTTTCAATCCTTTGATAACCTTGAAGTCTAAGTGTAAATTCCAGTTAGCCTGTTTCGTAATTTACTGACTTACGTCTAACAAACAGATAACAATATTCTTAGAAGTTAAGGGAATGACCTTTTTTTATATATAAAGGTAAATTAGTTCCTAAGAAAACCTTTTCTTATTTTCGTGGGGGTGGTGGTGGTCACATAATACTCTTACTTTCCATTACATATTATGCTATTTAGCATGTAGTAGTTTCCCACCAAGTGTTTGTTAAATTAGTAAATGAATACATTGACTACTTATTTAACAGTTTGTTAGTTTTCTATTGTTGTGTAACAAATTATCACAAACTTAGTGGTTTAAATAGCACCCACTGATTACCTTACAATTTCCATAGATCAGGAGTCCAGGTACATTTTAGCTGAGTACTCTGCTCAGGATATCACCAGACTAAAATCAAGGTGTTGGCCAGAGATTTAATTCTCATCTGAGGCCCAGGATCCTGTTCTAAGTTCAAAAATTATTGGCAAAATTAATTTCCTTGTTTGCTATATTACTGAGGTCCCATTTTCTTACTACTTATCAGCCAGTTACAACTCTCAGCTCCTGTAGGTTGACCTCAATTTCTCACCTCATGGCTCCATGGTAGTTTAAAGAAGGCTATTTACTTTCTTACAGTCAGCAGGGAGTGCATCTCTCTGACTTAATTCCTCTCCAGTCTGCTATAAGGCAGTCTTATATAGTGTAACATAATCACAGGAGTGACTTACTATCACCATTTACCACATATAACATAACCTAATCAAGGGAGTCACTATCTCATCATATTCACAGATTCTGCCTGCAGAAGGGAAGAGAACTATACAATGGGCTTGGAATGTGGAGTCATCTATGGATTCTCCCTACCACAAATGAGACTTATCCATTACCTATCAAGATGAGGAACATATACATTTGATTTATATATGAATTTTTTGTGGGCTTGTTTAAGACATGGTCAGGTTCAAATCAGCCATCATGGATAATCTATTTCCTACATTTTTAAGAAACTGTCTTTCTCATTAGTATAACAGGTAAAAATTATCACCTCGCCCTAAAGCACAAAAGATACAAGCCAAATATGCCCAAACTTGCAAAGGTGGCTTGGTTTCTCAGATAGTCCTAAGGAAGGCCTCTTTACTTGAGTAGTTCTTTTATTCTTGCCTGCTGAATCTTGGCAATCCTTTGATAGAGAAAGAAACTATTCACTTCACATAAATATTTGACTTTGTCATTCATAGTCTTCCTGTTTGACCCCAAATCCTTATCAATATTCCCTGGACAGTGACTGTTCACCTGAACCAAGCTGAACCTACATGTTCATTTAGAAATAAAACATAATAAGTATACTCTATGGAAAGGTTATGATATGCTCAGGCACATACCAGTCACCATGAGTAACACAACTTAGATAAAATTAGCCCTTTCTATAGAGACAGGTATATAATTTCTAACATTTTAGGGAGAGCCACACAAAGGCCTTCATTTATAGTAAGATGCAATAGCTATTCTCAGAGCCTTTGTCCATCATAGATTTTGACCATTACTGAGGCATTATTGTCTTATTACAGAAAGTAAGGACCACTGGAAAATAGAAAATGGGCTGAAAAGAGCATCTTAGGCCACAATGTCATACCACATGGCCCAGTCCTCCAAAGATTTGATTTCCTAGAGCCATGCTCTTCCTCCAGTTTGTTCGTCCAGAGCTGGGGATCTTTTGGAAAACTTCGAGATCATGCTATGTTTGTCCATAGTGTCCCAGTGTAACTTTAAGTGACTGTTTCCTCATGCAGTGAGATCAGATTAAGGTGGGCCCTGCCCACTGTGTCGCACTTTGTTCTGCTGGACCTAGTTGTTCCAATGCATCTCTCTTTCTCCTTGGTTGTAGGTAGGCTTGCCAGTGTCTTCATTCTGGCAAGGTTATGTTGTATTCTCATACCCTCTCACCTATTAAGACACAAGGATGTCTCTACCGAGTGTCCTTCATCTTACCCCCATCAGTTGACATATTAATCAACCACAGGATGCTGAGAACCTGCATTGTGAAGAGCACAAAAGAGGTGAAAGCCACTATCTTTTCCTTAGGGAGCTTTATAATTTCGTATAGAGTCAATACTATTTATTATATACTTAAGAGTAGAGAATGACCCAAGGCAGAGTTAATCAAATGGTGAAGTAGATTAGATCACCCCCAATCCCACCAAAGCTGGGCCTGGATCAGTCTGAATAGACCAGGAATGGACACCTGAAAAAAGCTGGAACAATAAGAGTCTCTTTCCCACAAAACTTGAGTTGTGTGAGCCTTTATTGTACACTTGAACTGAAAGGACATATAAGGTTTAGGGAGCCCACCCACGACATGGCACAGAAAAACAATGTGTAGACAAAGAAGACAAGGAAGAGAGAGGGAAAGAAGGTGAGAGAGAAAAGGTTTTCTCATCTTGCTTTGAATCCCTTGTAAGGTCCAGATGTGTGCTGTGTCCATGAATTACCAAAGATACCCTTAAGTTCTTTCATCTTACTTGTTTAATCTAGTTTGACAAGTATCTGTTACTTATAAACAAAGGATATCTCATGAAGAGAGGTACTAATCTTTGTGGTCCCAGCCATGCTTGCAACAGGAATTCAGAGAAGGGAGTGATTTAGTTCAACTAGAACAGCCAACATGGGACTTAGCTGATTCTTGAAGAATGAGGGATAATTGGAGAGGCATAAGACAAAAGAGAGAATTGCAGGTGGGTGAACATGTTGTATATGAAGAACATGGGACCAATCTGGTTTCCACAAGGGGTACATGTCTTATGTTTGTAGCATATCTAGACTGGAATTATCAAAAATATTCATTTTGTGGAACATCAAAATATTTGTCTTTTTTATTATTAACTTCAAAATGTCAGGATTGCAACAATAATAGTCCTAATTTCCCATAAATGGTCAGTTACCCATGCATTTAATCTCTAAACCCTTCTGCAAAATGTTATAACAAAAAGTGGGAAAATCTATGTGAATAAAAATCACATACACTTTGGGGGGCAGTTAGCCTAGGACTCAGCACCTGGCTCCGTCATTTACCAGCTGGATGATACCGAACAAATTACTTAGTCTCTCTGAGTTTCAATTTTCTCATCTACAAACTTGGGCAAATATACCTAATTCACAAGGCTTGTATTTGAATGAAATTAAATCATTCAGATATGATAATGTCAGAGTCATTTAAGATGATACCCAATGTATATATGAGACTCCCTTCCCTAATTTCATTGTGCATCTGCATTGCTGCCAATTTAGCACTAATATAAGATGAAAATAATAATCATTGTCATGACTGATTGAGACAAAATATGACCTAGAAGCTTTGCTAAATGCTGTATGTGCCTTATCTCATGTAATTCTCACAACAACTGCAGAAAGAAAAAAAATCCAGTTCAGCATTATCCTTATAAAGATTTTATATTGTATGTACCTCTGGAATTCCTTCCAGCTTGTTATTGATTCTGGATAAGTGAGTATGTCTCTGAACTCCCAAATGGAGTTTGATTCTAACATGAAAACAAATGCTGTCCCTCAAACCTAGCCCGTTAGGGAGAGCCTAATGTAAGCCAAGCATCACTTTCACAACAGTGTGTTCATTCTCAGAGAAAGTTGTGTTTGTGTATGTTTGTGTGTGTGTTTTTATGGAGGAAGGACATTCAGAAGGCATGAAGGAGGATGATTATACTTGGCAATTTGAGAAGAAAGAAAGGATTGAGCTCCAGATGCAGCTTTGCCACAATTAGATTATTTTTGTCACTCCTGTGCAAGTCACTTGACCTTTCTCCATTAGACTTTCTTCACTTGTAAGAGATGACTTTGATACTGTGTAATGCAATGATTTTCAGTGGTTTTAAGCCATGGTTTCACATTAGAATCACTTGGGGAGTAACCAAGACCTGCTTCAGACCAATTAAATGAGAAGTTTTTGAGGGTGGAATCTAACCACAGACATTTTTAAAGAGCACAGAATTGATTTAAATGTGCAACCAAGGTTGAGATCACTGAAATAGATTTTAAAGATCTAGTCCATATCTAAGATTCTAGGTACCAGGAACTAGTTACCAAAAAACTAAATAGAATCACCACGATGGGGACTAAAAGGGGTCAATGAACACTGTGTGTCCCAAATAGAAGTTATGGTAGCCTAATAACTTTGGGAACCATTTGTGAGACTGAGCCCAACTCAGTGATAACAATTTTAAGATAGAAGTTGGAATTGGCACTAAATTTAGAAATAGTTGTGCTGACACATTAATTTAATTCATTTAGTCAGTACGTGTTTTTTGACCACGTACTATATGTATGCCTCTATTAGGCATCATAGTAGAAATAGTGATAAAGTAGACCTGGGTCCTATCTACAAAGGACTTAAGATTTGGTGGTGGTTTGTTATGAACTTAAGAGAGGTGTTAAAATTTCATCCCATGGGCATTTGAACATACTTCATGGAGGGAGGAAGTGATATTGGAGTGGAATAGGTGGAGACACATGAACATGTGGAATGGAACTCATGGTTGGGAAGATAAGTGGATGAACATTTAAAGCAGGAGAAGTGTGGCATAAATGCTTTTCACTTTTTACTCAGCAGTCCTGAATTCTGCATGTTGCCTCATGCTGTTTTATAATTCCATACCATGGACGCTATTCACCTTGACCTTAATGCCCTTTACTTTTTTGTTTTTATCTTCAATCCTCAGCTGAGGGCTACCTCCTCCAGGAAACCACTCCCACTGCACCTTGTCTGGTTGTCTATCCATACATCCTTGTGCTTGTCTCTACCATAATATTTGCAATGTAGTATTGCAGTGAGGTTGTGAGTTCTTCAAAGCAGGGACGTTGTTCCAAACTTTCACTTACAGGGCTGTGCCTGTTATATGACCTGGCTCAAAATAATCCATAAGAAAACTGTTGGACTGGACTGAAAATAAAAACATAATTTTTAATATGATGATTATAATGATTCAATCTCTAGCTAATGTGATTTTTTTTTTTTTTTTTGCTGTACTTAAAATTAAACCCACCACCAAATTTTAAGTTCTTTGAAGGTAGGATTCATGTCCTTGCCTTAGCCTTATAAAGACTCATATTATTTGTCTCCAGAATATTTTTCTGCTATTGTTTCATAAACTTCTCCCCCATTCTTTGCTCTGTACCACCCACACTGTTTTCCTTTCTTCTCTAAGATGTGAAACTTGTTTCCCTTTGGGATCTTTGTACTTGCTGTTTCCACTGCCTGAAACATTCTTCCCTGTCACATGGCTTACCCTTCCCATTGTTCTTGTCTCAGCTTAAAGGCTTAAAGGCTTCTCTCCTCACAGAAGCCTACCTTGACTACCACTTCTTTATCCCACCCAAGCCCTTCTTTCATTACATGTATTATGTTATTGAATCATCAGTTTATTTTTTTTCACTATTAGACACCTCCTGACCAGAACACAAGCTACATGACAGGAAATATTATCTCTTTTATTTCCTCTTGCATCCTTAGTCCTAGAATGTCATATGATATATAGTTGTTCCTTGCTATTTATTTTGTTTTAATAATTGAAAACAACTGCATGGAGAAGAACAATATGCATAGTTTGCCAACCCGTCTGGTTTGGAAAGGAGAATAATGGAAGACAGGGGGAATACAGGAGTAGAAAGTTTGGCTCGTGACAAATCTTATGCAAGCTTAGATGCCAAATCTCTACATTGGTTGTAGGTTCATGTATCAAGTGTTGGCAAAAAATCATAGCCCAATATGAAAAATTGATGGACTCCTAGAGAGGTATCAATTGACTGACTTTTCAAAATGTTATATTTTACAAAAGGCGAATCTTTTCATCTCCTGATCTTGTACTTTCCCATGAGAAATGAGGTAATTAGTTGCCATGCATTTAGCTGGCCAAGTGCCAAATGCATAAACAAGCTAGGTGGTATTTAAACAATGGTGACATTTACACTACATACTTAGAATCTTCCTTCAAAAATAGAAAATGTATCTGTAAACTGGAGAGAGTGGTAAGCATAATCTTCCCTTGGCATTAAATCAATACAGAAATTAAAAACAGTGTTACAAAAAGTGTAGGTCTCAGAAGATATGCCCTAGTGTTGTCTTATTATTGTCACTACATTATTTTTGATTGTGATATTTTGTTGTTTCTTTGACAACCACCAAGTCTAAGGTTCTAGGAATTAAAGGGATAACAAGATGTAAAAACTATATTTCTTTTGCCTTGTTTTTATGAAGCTGATAACAATTTCTTATTTTACAAACTTCAGTTCTTGTTGTACCCTAAACGTAGCCTTTGATTCCTTAAATATGATTCAGACAGGAATACAAATGAAAAAGTTCTAAATTCTATTAGCCGGTAGGGTAGGAAAATGCTGACTTACTTCCCTTCCCTCAAGAATAAAATTCAGGAAAGGTCAAAAAAACAAGTCAGATTTTGAACATAAATGTGAACTCAGCCGTTTCAACAAATGAAAAAGAGGTAAATGTTTTACTGTTGTCCATCCTACTAGAGGATAAAAGACAACAAACTTGATAGTGCCCGAGTATGTGGGCTAGTTGTGAAATGGTAACAAGAGTTCAGGCCCAAGGACCAGTCTGAACTTTACCGCTGATTCTGCCCCTAAGCAATCTGTGGCCTTGGACAAATCACTCAACCTTTCTAAGCTATAGTGTTCTCATCCATGAAATTATAACATTAGATTTTCAAATACTTTCCAGCTTGAAAATTTCATGGATAAGGTACGTGCCTACAGCAAAAATCCTCAATATTTATAAAATACTTTGTAAGACACCACTTATACTGACTTCCACAAGTTTGAGAGAAATAAATGGACCCACACCCTCAATGTTATTATCTTTATTTTGCAGTTGAATAAATGCAGGTTTAACTGAGCTGAAGGAAATGTGTTAGCTAAGCAAGGTATAGCTCTGTTTCTGGGATCCAGCTTGCTTTTCTTATGAATTATGGAAATGACAGAAAAGTGGTATTGGAAGATGCTTAGGAAGCACTCTTGGCAGAGGATCTTTGGGGATACCCTTAGATGGGATCTAGTCTAAACTTTGATTCCATGCTAGAATATCTTTGATTTAGTTACTGACAGACGATTATTCTAACTATTCCCTCACACTCCTTGGGATGAGGTGCTACTTAATTACTGACACAGCCTGACACAGCCTTTTGTCATTTATGGGCATCTCTGTTCTTCCTGCATTTTGCAATGTGAAGGACAATGTGTGGAATTCAAATAGGTGAGACTTGCCATGTTCATGTCAGACTGGTAAGTATACTAAATCTTCCTTTAGTGTTGATGTTTGTCTAATGTCTTTTTAGGTAAAATCATAGAATGATCAAATATTACAGAGAATTCACTTGGGAAGCATTTATTCACTGTTCTTTTTAGCATGGTAGACTGAAAGCTACTCGGGATCCTTTCCACATGGAAAAAGATGGAGGTACTCCATGATGCTTTGAGCAGTTTTACTTTGCAATGGTTATCTTTAATATTAATGATTTCCTATCATCCATCCCTGTACATCCGGTCTGCTAATGATTCTCTTTTGCTAGAGCAAGGGGACAGCTGTATTGTTATCAGTTTGAACAAAGCAATACCAGTTTGGAACATCTGCACATTGTCACTTTGGCCATCTTAAGGAAAGGAAGAGGCTATTACATAAATTTCTATTATTATAAAAGAAGGAAGAAGTTAATAAATAGGGAATCCCATTACCTCAGATATTTTCTGTGGTTTTGATTATTTTATGGCAGGAGGGCTAGTCCAATACCAACATGTCCATCAGTGTCAGAAGTAGAACTTCCCCCTGCTTTCTTGCCAGACTCTTTAATCACACTCCTCCTTCTACCTTTGATGGTCTTCTTTCTTTATGTACGCTCCTTTCGAAGACCTCTTTCCTGATTCTCATAGATGTCAAGTATTCCTTCCCTGTCATATAAGCTTTTATGAAATACTTAACCTTTCTTCTGTCATTAGTACAGTTCTTCCCTGTATTATGGTTATTTCCATATTGTCTTTTTCTTCTATATGAAATGCTACATTTATCTAAGACAAGATGGATTTTACCTTCCACAGAACATGAAATTAGGGGTTTAAACCAGCATTATCTAAATCACCATAGTACCAGGAGATCCTGATTGACATCCTACTTACACAAGTTTTCGTGGACACCAACAAGTTTTCAACATAAATGATCAAAATATTTGTCACTGGTTAATTTACTTACTTGCATTTCTTTGAGGCCACTATGGAATAGATTAATCTTTTCTAATACCAAAACAAATTTATCAAACAGCTGAGGAATTTCTATCCATATTTTAATAAAATTTTCTCCTAGAAAAACAAAGACCAGGGAACCTTTGTAATACGTTATTACTTCTATCACAAGGAGGCCTTGTACTTGTTTCTAATGTATGAATGATAGAATTAATGCTGTGATATACTTTAAAACCTCCAAAATATGTTGGCCTGAATGAAAGCATTTTTATTTTGGTGCTTTAACACATTATTCAGCTAAGTATTAATCCATAGAGTTAATTATCATAAATGTTGCAAGGCATAGAATATTTACAACGCTATGTCTAGTACAGAGAGCGTATATTTTATTCACTCTACAGTTTGTTAAACTATGAAGGCTCAAATTGATGCTTTTAAATGTTCATGCTATTGTAAAAAATAAAGATTCTTATCTGGACTTTTTATTTGAATTTTGAAAAATGCTGTTTTCTGCACATCTTTTAGAAGACAAAAATAAATCTAGTCTATGACATATCCTGACAGCCATTAAAGCACATTCCGTATTTTGGTTATATCATTTCTGCACAGATTATATTACTACTGCTACTTCTTATAGGATATGGCTAACTCTTAAAAGGATACTTCTGAGTATATATTTACTAAATGAATATAATATTTTTTCCATTAAATTTCACAGAATGTGAAACAACTCTCCTCTACTTTTTTGGTTCCTCAGATGAAGTACTGGCTACGTCAATGATTTAAAGAGGAATATGACAGGAGCTTTTCCTTTATTGGCTCTTGGAACTGTTTTCTACTTTTATCTTCTATTCATTTGTCTTTTTAGACTATGTCTTTCTGTCACTTCTTTTTTTGTTTTCTGGTTATTGTTGTTCTGGAGCCATTGTCCTTACCTTTGTTTTTTTCTTTCACAGTGATCAATATTTACTGCATTCAGTTGTAGATGATCAATTAATATTTATTAAATAGAAAGAAAATTATTCTAAGAAAGGTCTTCATTAGCTGCTAGGTAAAATGCTAAAAACTTGAGGTAGAATATTAAAAAATAAACATGTTTCTGCCACCATGTATTTTATAGTCAGTGGGAGAGAAGGACCTTAACCAAATCATTAAACAAATCCAATGGAATGTTAAAGATAGCACTAAGGAAGGAAAGTAGCAGGACTGCAGGGTCAGAAAAGACAAACATTAACTAGAGAGTAATAAGAAGTTCTTACCTATTGAGCTGTTATTTTGTACCAGTCTCTGCTAAAGAAATATACCTGTTCCTAAAGTAACAGTCCATTTTAAATAAACTCCAAGTAGAATCTCTTGATCCCAACACACTGTCCTGGGCAGTGGGCTTTCAGAGATGTTAATTTGTAGAACAAATAATAAGAAACAAATAATAATGAAAATTTCAAGAAAATAGCCAGACATTTGAAATGCAGTGAAAATAATGTGGCTATTTAACTCATTAAGTAAGAGTTAAGGGATCTGAAGGTTATGTGACAGTTCTATCACCATAAGGGCTACCCAGTTTCAAACATACCCCAGCTCCAAACTCTACTATAATCTATGACAATCATTATTCTGAGACACATCATGGTCACAGATATCAGCTGATCTTGTGCCACTTTTATGCATGAAAAAACCCAACAGATGTGATTTATTGACCTTGGCCAATAGCATTGGTTTTACAAAGGAAGAATAGTCCATTTGCTTATTATCTAAGGTATTTTAATGATGCTCACACTTCACTAGAGCATTAAATACCTATTTCAGGTTATGGAACTATCTGATATATAACTCATAGCATTAAACATAAGAATCTTACCTACATGTATAAAGAAATATCCTTGGATGGATTTCAATAATAATGTGTGAATTACCATCTTGTTATGACTATTCTTTAAATACCAAAAGCATTTTAATTGTGAAATTGTGACTCAGACTATTCCTCTTAGTTTCTCTCTTCCTCATTAAAGAATATAGTGAATAGACTATATTTTAAGAAAGTGGTCTAATTGACATATCTGCCATTCTAATTAAACCAAGCAAAGCTGTTTACCTCCCTTTTGCCCTCTTTCATCATTGATATAGAACACAATCTTCACGGTTTATCTCTTTCTTAATACCTCTATCATTGAGCATTTCATGTTTACTGCCACTCTAGTGGCTGAAATGTTTTGTTGGTTTTTTTTCCCTCCTTTGAACCTTCTAAGGCTTCTGTATCTCATTTGTGGAACACATCACATTTTACTTTCTATAATTATCTCCCACCCTCACTAGGCTGAAAGATTTTGAGGACAAGACTCATGCTTGCACATTCAATTCTGTAACCTTTAAGTTACTTAACCCAGCTTAGAGTTGATTCACCATTTATTGAGGCTAACTTTAACTGAATACAGAAAAATTCTGGAGAATCTTAAACTTGAATCCCAGTTCTACTACAGCTGCATTGACAATGTGTGAAAATTCATTTCTCATGTCACAGCTACCATTTCATCCATAGAGCTGGATCTCTTTGCTGCCAAAATTATAATAAATGTGAATCCAAGCTTAACAACTGAGAAAAGTTTTTTTAATTTGATTTTTTTTAGCTGAGATGATTTCAATCTCAATTGTGAAAAGTGCTAAAAATTATGAAATGAATATTAATGTAGAGATGGAGACATTTTGTTTTCTAATAAATATGTGTGTGGATGTATATGTATAAAATTTCATTCTCCCTTATACTAAATAAAACATAGATCAAGCCCACTCACAGAGATCAAGTTACTGTCTTAATATTGCACAGTGGGAAAGTGGTGAAGTTGAAATTCTTAGGCAGTCTTTCTATTTAGAGGGCAATGTCTCAACTTCCAAACCATCCCTTCCTAAATAACATGGTGTGGGGAGCATTTCTGAACGCTGCGGTTACTACATCTGCTCTCTAACATTGGAGGAGGTACAAATTCTCACTAGGAATACACTCAACTTGAGATTTAACTCTCCTTTTTGCCATCATTATTTGGTTGAGGAAAGAAAAAATTCAAAATAATTATGGAGAATCAGAATGAAGAAATAAATTTTGTGTCAAAAGTACAGAAAGTGATTTTCCTGAACATTTGAGCTATTTGTCTCTTGCCAATTGCTAACACTTAAAAGACATTCGAAAGCAACTTTCTAAGGTTTAAAAAAATCTAATGAAAGCAAGTTTGGGTAGCATTTGTAAGTGTAATGGGCTGATGCCCTCCCTTTCTTGTGTTGAAATCTTAACCCCTAGTGCCTTAGAATGTGACTGTATTTGGAGGTAGGGTGTTTAAAATGGTAGTGGTAGTTAAGTCAAATTAAGGCCATCAGGGTGAGCCCTAATCCAGTGTAATGAATGTCCTTATAAGAAGAAATTACTACATAGACATGTATACAGGGAAGACCATGTGAAGACACGCAGAGAAGACGGCTATCTACAAACCAAGGAAAGAAGACTCCAAAGAAATAACCCTTAATCTCGATTTCTAGCTTCCAGAATTGTGAGAAAATAAATTTGTACTGTTAAAGCCATGTAGTCTATGGTCCTTTTCATGGCAGTCCTATCACTGTAATAAAATAAGTTTTTAGAAAACTGGGAATCTCAACTTTATATCTTCTTCTTTTAACAGGAAAACTCCATGAGACAAGGAGTCATTACTCTCTGCTTTATCTGGTATCACTTCAGATTATAACCAGAAATTTTATCAATAGAAAGAAATAGAGGAGCAAGCCCCGTGGTGCTGTCAACCTGGAGGGCCAGCTTGAGAGAGAATGCTGGAGAGATGCCGTAGCTCTGCTAACTCTGTCTGCTTCAGTGTGTCGGTTCACATCCTTCCCCGAAGACCAGGAAACTAAGCAATAAGCCATGGCAGGGCAGAGGAGGTGAAAACTAGAAAACCAAAAGTAATTTAGTACTCCCTGCAACACAATATTGGGAGTGCTGATAGTATAACATATGGATATGCCAACACACCAGAGTAATTGAAAAAATATAAGGAATTACATATTCTTACCATCACCCACTGAAAGTCTTTAATATACTGGGCACAATAATAATAAACAAAACCAGAGAAATTACTTAAGACATAAAAGAAAATGTGCTTCTCTTTTTTTATAGAAGCTACAGAGAAACAAATACAGTGAGAGAGGTATTGTAGTTTATTGACTCAAAGAATTCAAAGTCACAGACATAAGACTTGGAAGACACTCAGATGTGTCAAAATTCTGGAGACTTAATGTGTAGATTTACAAATTTACTGAAATTTCTATATAGAAACACTCAGAGCTATATAAAAATATAAATGTGGTAGCTAATCCATTACAGGTATTCCAAACTTATACAATGATCAATTTCCAAGAGGCAATTATATATGAAAAAATGGAGTTCTACTGTCAATATCTAACATATTCAATGACAGATTTTTTGGTACATGCCATATTATTTATCATTCGCACTATAGGTAGTTAATAACTTTGCATTATTGTTTGGAGACACTGACCTGAATCATCAGTGTAACTTTGAATAATAGGTGTTACCTAAAAACAAAAATTAAAAGCCACTTGACATAAACTTATAACTTGTTTAATGTAGGGGTTTCTCACCACAGTATTATTTAGAGCAACCCTTTTCCTTTGGCAGCAAAGCTGATAATAAAAAATTATAGTTGTTTTCTTTTTAAGCCCCTTTCGTTTAAAATGAGATAAATTTTTAAGGATCTAGAATTGCTACCTCTGGATTTTGATGACTGTCCATGCCTGTGATATTTAAGAAAAAAATAGCATCTTATTGAAAATAATAGTGGGATAAGAAAGAGGGAATAGACATGCCTGATAACCTTTAGAATTCCTTCCTTACCATTAAAAATACTCAGGAATGTTTTTGGCCAATGTTCACATTACATTGCATTTGAATATCTTTGTTAATTGCCACCATACCACACATTTCCAATGAGTTTTAAACTTTTCAAAGATATTCATAATACCAATTATCCATAATAATTTTTTTTTAACCCACACACACTCTGTAGAAATGCAGGGCAGGCATTTTTAAGTACAAGACAAAGAGGTTTAGAGAAAGTAGATAATTTGCCAAAAGGTCACACTACAAGTAGGTGGACAGAAACAGGAATTCCCATTCCATGTAATCATTAATATCCTTTGATAATGCTATAGAACTTCATCCCATCAACATTAAAAATCACCCAAAGCAGCCATTCAGTTCATGGGACTATGGAATGTGTAATATATTCCACATAGCACTACTAATGTGTGGCAAAGCTAGGACTCCAAAAAAGCACTGGAATGAAAGGCAAAAAATCTTATTCATGATGCTGAATTACCATTGTGAAATTACTCCATATCCTTAAAAATGGTTTTAAAAATTAAACTCACGGCTTACGTTGCCTGGAAAATCTGGCATCTGTCCATGCATAGACTTGCTGTTAGCTCAGCTCTGGCTCATTAGATATCCTGAATTTGAAGCAAATTGCTTAAGATGCAACATGTGTGAAACCAGAATATTGATTAAGTATGACTCATGACATAATCAAAACAAATCTTATTTTTATCTCTCACTACTCCGTTAAAATATTGTTTAACTGTTCAATTAATGCAAATATATTCTGTAGGAATATTAAGCCCCTCAAATATACTGAATTTTGTTTCAGTTAACCTCATTCATCTTTGGATAAGCTCTTTAAAAATTGATAGAAAAAACTGATAGCTTCTTCTCTTGACATGGCCTGCCACTTCCTTAGAGAAACATTTGGGAAGATATCCATTCCTCTTGCTTCCCTTCTTGTAACTGTCATCCCAAAGAAATCTTAATGAACAATTGGGGCTCTCTGATCCATTCGTTTGTGCCTTTCATAGTTGAGTTTGTGAATGCAATGCATCATGATCTCTTTAACATGTACTAATATGTTAAAGAACTGAAGGGGCTGAGGATGGTTCATTTTAAGACCAATGTATGAAATAACAAGCCTAAAGTACGTTAGGTCATTTCAAGACTATTTTGATGTAATGCTAATGTATTTCAAGACTTTACTATAAAATAAATATTTTGGAAATCTGTGATTATTCCTAAATACCCCCACAGAGTCATGATCTGCATTTTATTTAACTCTCATTCTAATTAGTGTGACTATTTCTGAAGAATATATATAGACATGCCTGATATGTAATATTATATATGCATATGTACATATACACAAATATATTCATATATTCAAAATTACATTATTTCATGATTCCTTTTTGCAGTTTGATTAAACAGTTATTTTTTAGAAACCTGAAATAATTGAGAAAGTAGTATATAAAGCTTAGAAGCAATGAATGTCTTCAGTGTGTGTATATATACAGTGAGGAGAGAATGGAACCAATTTAAGTAAAAAATGGATACAAGATCTCTGACCTCCATTTGATCTCTAAATCTAAATTTATTTTTATTCTGTAAGATACAGTTATTTATTCCCTTCCACCTATTTAAGCATTTGAAACTTTTGTAAGACTTAGAAAATTAAGGAAAAATTACAGAAACTGTTTATAGATCTGAGGGGATACATGTCCAATAATTACAAGGGAGTGTGCATAAGTCCAATTTATGTGGGTATGTAATTAGGAGTATAATTGAGGAAACGTATAGTACTCTGACACATTTTTACAAACTGATGGTAACAAGATTTGTCTATTTTGTTTTTGTTGCGTTTGCTCTTGGGGACTTTGTTGCTTTAGGTTTAGTTTTCTCTTTTTCCGTTTTAAGGTGGAAAGTTAAGTTATTGATTTGAGATCTTTCTTCTTCCTTAATATAGATATTTACAGTTATAAATTTCCCTCTAACACTGCCTTAGCTAAATCTCATATATTTTGGTATGTTGTGTTTTCATTTTCATTCATTCAAAAGTGTTTTTTTGGTTTCTCTTGTGATTTCTTTTTGACGTTTTGGTACTTTAGAAGCATGTTGTCTAACTTCCACACATTTGGGAGTTTCACAGATTTCTTTCTTTTATTCATTTCTTATTTGTTCAAGGACATACTTTTTATCATTTCTATACTTCAAAAATTATTGAAGTTTGTTTCGTAGACTAGCAAATGGCCTAAGCTAAGAATGTTCCATGTGTAGTCCAGAAAAAAATGCAAGTTTTGATGCTGTTGAGTGCAGTTTTCTTTAGTTTTCTGTTAAGTCTAGTTTGTTTATAGTGTTGTTGAAGTCTTCCCTTTCCTTTTTGGTCTTCTGACTAGTTGTTCTGTCTATTACTAAATGTAAGGTATTGAAGTCTCTGACTATTATGGTTGCATTATGTATTTCTCACTTCATTGCTTTCAGTTTTTGCTTCATGTATTTTGGTGCCCTCTTAATAATTACATACATATTTATAATTGTTTAATCCTCCTGATGGATTGGCCCTTTTAGCATTATAAAAAAACCCACTTTATCTCTATTAATTTTTTATAGTCTATTTTGTCTAATATTTAGTATAGACACTCCAGCTTTGTTGTGGTTGCTGTTTCCATAATATATCTTTTTTCATCTTTTTACTTTCAATCGATTTATATTTTTAAATATAAAGTGTAGCTCTCATAGCCATCATATAAGTTGGATCATTTTTTAAAATTTAATCTCTATTTTTTATTTGAATTATTTAATCCATTCACATTTAGTGTTATTATTGATATAGTTGGATTCATATCTGCCATTTACTTTTTGTTTTCTATGTGTCCCATGGCTTTTTTGGTCCTGTGTTCCTTCTTTAGTTGTTAACTTAGCATGAAGTGAATATTTTCTAATGTAGTATTTATATTTAGTTATTTTTTCATATATTTTTGGTTTTATTTTCTCAGCGATTACCCAATGCTTATCATGTTCATTTTAACCTATCAGAACAGCTTCAGATTTATGCAGACTTAATGCCAGTAAAATATAGAAATGCTACTCCTACAGAGATCATCCTCACATTTTTGTGCTATTATTATTATAATACACATTACATCTACAAATGTTACAAACACAAAATTATATTTTAAAAATTTTTTATTTATATAATTTTATGTATTTTAGAAAGGCTAAAAGAAGAAAACAAAAAAGTTATATTTATAGCTTTTTTACATTAATCTTTATATTTAACATTTTTGGTTTTATTCATTTTTTTCCATGAATTTGAGTTACCATATGGAGTCATTTCCTTAACCCAATATATCTTTGCTCTCACCCACCTTCTTTGTGCTGTTACTGGCAAACACATATATGTTATAATCTTAATAGTACATTACATATATATTGTTTTATTCAATTAACTTTTAAATTATTTAAGAGAAGATGGGGTTAAAATATGCATATATACTTTTATAATTACATAATAATCTTTATGGGTGTTCTTTCCTTCTTCTTGCAGACTTGAATTACTGCCTGTGATCGCTTGCATTCAGCCTGAAGAGCAGTCTTTAGTATTTCTTGTATGGTGGGTCTGTAAGCAAAAGATTCTCTAAGTTTTTGTTTATCTGGTAATGCCACTGTTTTGCCCTCATTTTGCAAGATAGCTTTCTTGAATACAGCATTTTTTGTTCAAAGTTTTTTTTCTTTGATCATTTTGAATATGTCACTGACTTCCGGTCTTTTTTAAATCAGCCGTTAATCTTACTATGGATCCTTTCTAAGTGGTGTGTCTTTTGTTCTTGCTCCTTTCATGATTTCCTTTTCGTCTTTGTCTTGGGACATTTTCACCTGGATGTGTCTTTTTGTGGATCTCTTTGCTTTTATCCTGTTTGTTTTGTTGCATTTCTTGAATGTGCAGATTAAAGTTTTTCAATAAATTTGGGAAGTTTTCTGCCATCACTTCTTTGAATATTTTATCTGTTTCTTTCTCTCTTAGCTCTCCTTTTGGTACTTATATCACATATAAGTTGATGTGTTTAGTAGTGTTGCACATTTTTGGAGGCCCTGTTCATTTTTCTCCATTCTTTTTATTCTTTTACTATTCTTTGGATTGTATAATCTCCGTAAATCTACCTAAAGTTCTCTAATGCTTTATTCTATGATAAGCCTGTCTTGAAAAGTTTTATTTTAATTGTATGTACTTTTCAACTCCAGAATTTCCATTTTTTAAATAATTTCTATCTCTTTTCACTATTGTTTATTTGGTGCATCATTATCATCATACCTTTCTTACTTTAAGCATGGTTTCCCTTAACTCTTTGAATATATTTATAATGACTACCTTTAAGTCTCTGTCTGCAAAATCTGACATTTTGTCACTCTCACAATTTCTGTGGCCTGCGTTTTTTCCCAGTGTATTGGTCATACTTGTCTGTTTCGTTGCATTCCTTAACGTTTTTCTTATTTATTTGTTTGTTTGTCTGTTTTCAGTAATTGGAACATTTAAGACAATACTTGTTAGCAACTCTAGGCACTGCCTCCCCATCCATGGTTTATTATTGCTATTTGCTTGCTTGCTTGTGATAGTCTGAGTTATTTTTGTGAAAATTCTACCCCCTCTCCCATGCCCTTGCAGTGTGAAACCTCTTATGTTGCTGCACATGAGGCACAGATTTGGGTATGCACATAGTCACTGTGGGATGACATTGATTATGGTGAGGCTCTCTTTATCTCTTTCCCTGATCACACACAGCTATTAAGCTCTTCTAACTGATGACCAATTCTGGCCAATTGCTCTGTTGTTTTCAGCAATGCTGTAGGGTATACATTCCTTCACAGACTAATCAAGTCAAATTTGGACTCCTTTGAAGGGATAGTTTCTGAGGTCAGTGTTTGTATTTGTTTGACCCAGGAGGTCTTTTTCCAGTTGGCACTGTCCTCATTTCTCTCCACTGGACTAGCCAACCTACCATTTAGCAATAAGTCAATCAATCTTCCCAGTTGCCTACCACCATTACTTTCACTGTTTTTCAGAGTGCCTTTAGGCTTGAACTTCTTCATACTTCCTTGCAAATATTAATAAAATCAGTTCCTTTAGGGGATAGGGATAGGATTGGAGCTCTCTGTTCTATGGCCTACTTCTTACTGCAGGCAAAATATCTAAGCCACTGCTCTGGTGCTAGAGGCAGGGACAATGACAGGCCCATATGAGTGACACATCACCTTGAGCTGCTGAATGTTCAATAGATGTAAGTGAGAAGCAGCTCCAGATCTTCTCAGGTGGCCCCTCTCACTAAGAATCTCCCACCTCAAGAGCCCAGGAACTATCTATTGTATCATCACAATTTTTCTGTACATCTACAACTATTCTAAAAAATAAAATTTATTTTTTAAATGTATTCTAAAAGGTGCCCAGCCTCAGTGAATTCCCATAAATGAGTCTCTCGGACCACCTATTTAAGTGGCTGATCTAGGGATATATATTTGGGAGCATGAGAAAGTTATATTTATATGGAGAAAAACAAAAACACAAACAAACCAAAGCAAAACATCTATGTTTTTACTAATTTTCTCTGGGAATTGTTTCAGTCTGGTATCCATTCTGCTTTCATGCTAGGATGATGATAAATAATCTAGGTCTAGAATATTAAGAACATTATTAAAAATCAACATTAGTCCTTATCCTTGAACTTTATTGATTCCCTCTTTTCTTTTTCCTTGGTTTTGTCTGATTTTATATTTGTATAGGGACCTATTTATATTTTGATATTTTTTCTGGATTTCCACCCATGGAGTAAGGCAATTACTCCACATTGCATAATTCTCATGTACTATTGTGGCTAGAAAGGAGTTAGTAAGGTTTGTAGAAAAGATATTAAACAACTCATTCTGAAAATCTCTCAAACCATTTTGAGATGAGGAAGTAACAGCTGTCTGGACTAATGAATAACATTTGTAATTTGGGGATCAAGGAGGACCTCAGATTGTTTTCTCCCATATGTAGAACACCACTGGCCAGTATGCTGCTTTGTTAGTAGGGTACAGGTTTGTTTTCCAAGGATAAGCCCTTACTCATGGATAATAAAGGTACTTTTGGAAGAATATTTCAGGCTCCTTTAATAACTGAAGTAGCCAATCTGTTATTTAGAACATTCTCTTGTTCATGGACGCACAGAAATTTAATGTCTGATATAGCTGCTTTGCTTGAATTTGTTCTTGTCTTAGACTGATCTATGGAATAACCCAGAAGTCGCTTCCAAAAACACATCTTATGAAAGAGCTTGTGTAAGAGAACTTCCCTTGGACAATTTCAAAAAGGTTTAATTATTAATGAGTAACAACTACTCTCTTATCTTCAAAGTGGTTCCATCACAGGTTCAGAGATTATCTTTTTCAATGAAGTTACCAAGAAGAAAATTTTATATATATATTATAATATATATGATTTTTACTATTTTATTGTTAAAGCTGTCGTCTCTTTGGCATTCATTTATTGACTATTGACTTCATGTACATCAGGAGTGTTAGTAGCTTTGTAAAGACTATAAAGGAATCTGAAGACATTTTGTCCTTCTAAAATCAAACTATATGAAAAGGTTTAAGTTTAAAAAAAATTCAATTTTCAAAGTCTCTTTTCCTTCCTAAAGTCTCCATTTGAACTTTATAACAGCAACAGCAGGAGCGCTAGCTTGGTAGATATTGCAGCCATATAATTGAAGAATTTTAGCCTCAAAAAGAATTTTAAAGGTCTTTCAATCCTATCCTTTTATATTATTGTTATCATACAAAAACTATTTTCTCTTTTCATTTTAAAATATCAGACTTCAACATTTGCAAAAATAAATTTCTTGTATACTGTTTCTTCAGCTTCCACAACTATAAATATCTTACACAACAACGGTGTGTTTCAAAACTAGGAAATTAAAAGTGATGTGATATGACCAACTAGGCCACAGACTTTGTTCAAGTTTTGCCAACTGACCTACTCATGTCTGTTTCCTGGACTAGAATCTAACTCAGGATCCCATGATCTGTTCCTTGTCCCCTCAGTCTCCTTTAATCTGGTGTGCTTCCTCAGTCTCTTTGTCCTTCATGATGCTGATAGTTTTGAAGTGTACCGGTGCCTTATTTTGTAGAAATGTTCCTCAGTCATAACCTGTTCATTTTCAAACTTAGGAAACCAAGGATGGTGATTCCACACATCCCACAGCAAATTAGTGCTAACTTTATGGAAAGTTCATCCCAAGATCTCAGAAGGCATGTCAGCTATTCAAGGGGCGACGTGGGGACTGATACAGGTAAATCAATGAATTTGTTCAACAATTATATAACAGATGTAGTAGATATATGTCTCTAGTAGATTACTAATTTCCTATGTAATCTTGGGTTTTGTACTAAATCCTGGGACTACAATGGTGTGCCAAAAACCAAAATGGCCCCAGGCTACAAGTTTTAAGTTCCTTTTCTGTCCCCCTTTACCCTCCAGGACTTTGTAGTGTTTTGGAGGAAGCCAGACTGTATGCCCACAAAACATTTGGGACAAGACTAGTAGCAAAGTGCTCTTTCAAGTGGGATTATGGTATTAAAGACTAATTTTAAACAGAATAGGTACTACAGAAAGTGAGGAAAAGGGAGTAAAGCTGGTGACTAATGGGGAAACCCTAAACACACGTGCGCACACACACACAATGATCGCGATTGTGTGTGTGTGTGTGTGTGTATGTACACACACATACTTATTTTTTCCACACACAACCCCACCCCCATCTCCGCTGCTGTCCTTCTGTGTCTCTCTCAGCCAGGACACATCGCTTGCGCTGTGGGTTAGCTCAAGGTGCCCATTTACAGAGGCTAAGAGGGCAAGAGTAGGAGTCCCCCTGCTCCCCAGGACACTGGCTGGAGTCCACAGCGAGAGGCGGAGGGCAGCAGAGGGAGCGCGTGCGGTCTCATCTCAGCCCGCAGCGGCGCAGAGCGGTGGGGAGAGCAGAGCCACGCGCAGCCCGGTCCCTGAAGCTCCCGCCCCGGGATTCCGCTGGCGGCCGCCCTGGGTCCCTGAGACTCGGGTCCAGCCCGCGTGGCGGCGCCTCGCTCCGCGCAAGCGGCCGCCACCTGCCCGGCGCCGCCTCCGCCTGCCTCACGTGGGGCGGCCACACGGGGATGGAGTCAGGGTCCTGAGCGCCTGCCCCCCCGCAGCTCGCCAGCGGAGAGGCCACCTCGGGTCCGGGACCCCCCCTCTGCTCTTGTCGCTCCCGGGATGGGACAAGGCACGGGCCTCTGCAGCGACTCCTCCTCCCTCCCCGAGTGCCGCCAGCGCTGAGCCGTGGGAGAGGTAAGCGGGAGCAGACAGGAGTAGAAGCCCCTGGGGACTTAGGGTAACGCGACCCCTGAAACTCCTCAGCAAGATGAAGAAAAGCCACGGGCTTCCGGATGGAGGAGTTGAAGTTGACAAGTTGCACATTAGCGGTGGCGAGGGACTCACGAATATGCTCCCTGGGTCTGAGCGCAGCTGTGAGTAAAGCGGTGACAGGGCGGGGTCAAAGAGGTGGGGGCTGGTGGGTTAAAGTGGGCTGGAGGGTCGGGCGGAGAAGGGGATTTGAGACATCTGGCTTGGGAAGTGTGTACAATAAAGGCTTTGCCCGCCTCTCCCAGGAACTATGTCACCTTCAGGCTCTGTCTCCATGCTTCAGGGACTTCCAACCAAAAAAAATAACTTTCAAGTAAGCACATAAATCTCTACTTTCTGCCACTATGGCTTGTGGAGTTGAAGACCAGACAAAGGGGTGGGTTTTATTAAGTACCTGGAATGTGGTGATGAAAGAGTTAACTTTTCAGGTAGTCTGACATCCCCTCAAGTGATTTCCCCTTCACTTGCTGCAAGTTTACTGATGGCTCAAGTCTACCATGCCATATTTATGGTTCAATTTAGAGGGGACAAAGATCCCAGTGGACAATCATTGCCTTCCAGTGTGGTCCCGTCTGTGACACTCAGCTAATGGATACAAGTTACAGGGAGAGCCTGTTGCACCATCTTTCTCAGGACCATGTGTGTGCGTGCGTGCGTGTGTGTGTGTGTGTGTGTGTGTGTGTGTGTTTTCAGAGCTGGGGCTTTCCAGCCTGTGAATTATTGATTGTTCTCCAATGTGATCCAGTCCTAGAAACATCAATATCCAAGTGACAACAACTCCCTGTTCACCCTTCACTGCCCAGACCTCTTCTAGTGAACAGTAAACATAACCACTTGACCCTTTCTTACGCAGAATGGAATTGCTGGATTCCAGGAAGCTGACTCTGGGGAGAGGGGGTGTGCTGGGCTGCCAACTGACACAGAAACTAGGAGGGGTGAAAGTTGTTGATTTTTGGCCATGCCAAGGGAAGTTTTAGATTTGGGGGAATAAATCTGAAACTTTTTAATCTGTCAGAGCTGTCAATTTAAAGTGAACCTGGAAATTATTACTGGCAGAAATACTAAAACAACAGCTTTGTTGGTAATGATTAAAGACCATTTAAAAAGTGTGTGAAAGTTCTTCCCGCTACCATAGAGCAGACAGTGAGAACATTGTAACCAAGGATGGGTAAAAATTAAACACATAAGTAAATAAGCAGAGATTAAATCAGGAAATGGAGAATTTACTCTTAGAGATGTGCACAGATTATCCTGCCCAGCGCCTGTCACCATATTTTCATTTGTACTGTAATTGCCAGAAACCTTCCCAGAGAAGTGGCTTAACAGCTATGTTCATTGTTAGCTTTTGAAATAAAAGTTATGAACATTTTAAACCAAATAATTATGCACTGGGAATTCTGTTAGTACATAAATATAGATTGTATTGAGGCAAATCTTAACAGCATTCAGTATCATGGCCCTGTCCTGAAAATATCTACCGCTGCCCTACTATCCAGCCTTCAAGACACACGTTCTGCTTTATTCTATACAAGTGTATTGAAGTTATTGCAGCAGAGATTCCATCCAGCTCCTGGAGACCTTTGCCCTCACTTCCTACCTTAATAGTCACATCTTTAATGTCAGTATTTAATATTATTAACATATCACCACCAAAATACTCATGTCATTTAAATTTGAATTTATAAAACTTTTCTACTTCCTTAGGTGAAACTGAAAGTTTCTGGCTTCAAATGTATCCAACATGAAACAAAGAACTTTTGGACTAGAAATATATACTATTATACCAAGCTGCAAATTATCTTGTAACTAGTCTTGAGAGATTTTGAACTGAATGACAGGGGCCAAAGTGCATTGTTGCCAAATCAAATGCTCATTCATCGAAGAAATGACTGAAATGTTTTGCCAGATTTTTTTCTGTGTGTGTGTGTGTATGTGTGCATGTGCACACTTATGCTAACAAGCCCAGTAGAGACACTGTGAGTTAGGTTTTGGTAGGGTGGCATTCAGGAAGTCTACTAAGGCTATATATTGAATATATACTATACTGTGTGTATATATATACACACACACAAACACTATATTGAATATAGTAAGTATTAGTGGGGGTGATGTAATGTTTGAGCACTCAAAGTTTGCTAACTAGTGAGCTCTCTCTCTTCTCTGAAATATTCTATTCTCAATGCCAACCCTCAACGCGCGCATGCGCACACACACACACACACACACTACTTGTTCCAGTATATATGTACATGTTTTCAAAAACAGGGCTAATCAACTTCATCTAGCCACATTTATCTGTCTGAGCATCATGGAGGAAGTAAAGCTTAAAGGTATTATTTTTGTAAATTTCAATGGGGGAATCAGAGGGAACTTAAATGCAGGCAACTTGATGAAATGAAAGCAGAATGGAGACCTGACTTCTAGTCTTACTTATTTGTCATGTGCCCTTGACAAGTTGTTATAATAATCTGGGTTTTAATCTCCTCATCTGTAAAGTGGGGTCAATGCCACTCAGAATCACATATCTTGAGACACATAAAAGGACATTGGTGTTGTGAAGCTCTGTATACATATGTGTCACTGCCTTTCCAACATATTTTCTCTTAGATCGGTAAAGGGGACAGTTCATTAACCCCAAATATAAGACCCAAATTGGAGACTTATGATTTCCCACTTAGATTTCCTAACCCAGAAAGAAGCAGGGCGCAACATCAGACATCCTTTGGACCTCTCTGATCGTTAGCTAAAAGCTGTGGCTAAGAAAGACAAATGATTGCAATAACACTTATATTCTAGGTGCAGATTTATGGTAGTTTATAGGCTGCCCATCTAACTTTTCAGGAATTCTGTATGGCTTCCTTGCCTTGTTCCCTTCTCCTTCCTGTGCCTTTTGCTGATGCTCTTGGGGCAGCCTTTTGAAGATGTTGCTTTTGCTTTGCATATGACTAGTCCTGTCCAGTGTGTGTGTATATGTGTTTTGTGTGTGTATATTGTGTATGTGTTCAGTGGAATTCTCCAAATTTGAGGGCCATCATGTTCATGAAGGTACTAATACATACAGGCTTGTCATATGGGACAAGTTCTTGATGGGAACCTTTGCTAGATCTGGATCCTATGGGGGAATCTTGTGACATGAAAGATACCGAGTACAGATAATTTCTCAAGAGGAAGAACATGTTGCTTCTGTGCCCCTCTTTTTATACATCATGTGCTGTGATCTAATTTTATATGTTAATATTTAGTGCTTTGTGTGTGTGTGTGTCTGCATGTGTGTACTATTCTCTCTTCCACTGAGTTCCAAAATGCTAACCAGCATTAGCTAATTATAATTTATATGGGATTCTTATTAGGTAGATGGTAAGCATTAACATCTCTTCTTTAAATTTTTATGCTAAATATAACTTAAATATGTCAGTTTCTCACCACACCCCCTCACCTCCCACCCCCAGCATCTTTAACACTGGCAAAGTTGTTTAAAGAGTTGTATAAACCAAAGACAATAATGCACGGTATATTACTTAACTTATGTCATTATGGTGGTATTAATACTGCATTCACAAGTCTGGTCATTTGACATCTCTGCATTTGCCTTCAGCTATTTTTAGTCATGACATGTATTAACACGACCTTGGTAATTAAACTGGGCCAGTTTTGTTTTAATGTCTTATATTTATCATGTTTTTAATTTTCATAATAATCTTATGAGGGCAGGATTATCAATCCCATTACACAAAACTGAGGTTAAGAAAGGGTAATTGAATTAGCCAAGATGACGTGAAGGGTCAGGGGTAGAGCACAATTTACAACCCACATTGATCTGACTCCAGACTTTAATGTAGAACTTAGAAATCACATCCTTTTAAGATCTTTCTGTAGAATTATTCATCTTGGATGGATATCAGAAGAGATTGGGTGTAGGCAAGTCCTGGTTATGGAAGCTCCATCTCCTTTTGAAAAAGAGATGTTTGTAACATGTGCCTGTCACATTTCATTCCTTACCTTCAGTAGTAATTGCATTGTTCTCACATGCTGCTCCTTCGTCTTGTCTTGAAATCAACACTTGGGTGATTAATTGATCACTAGGTCATCTGAAAATGTTGAGATCTGGTTTTGGTTAATGAATTTCTGAGTTAGCAACAAAATTAGGTTTTATTTTGACATTGGCTGTGCAAACTGTGTTGGGTGATAATATGTATATGATCCTTTTCACCTGACTTTTAAAATTTTAGTAGAATTGGCTTTCTTTATCAAACTTACATTTCTCCTTTTATGATCAGGGCGCTGGTCCAAATAAAAAATGCAAATACAACATGGCATGAAAGACAAAGTGCTATGGAAAAATAAAGTATAAGATGTGGTAGCAGACAGACCTACCTTCTGTCTAAGACCTCCTTAATACCTATCTTAAAAGTAAGGAACCTACCTGCTTTCTGCGTTCTGGTGACACATGGTCGGTAGCTTCTCTAAATCCCCACCCAGGTCTCACCTGATATATTAGTGTCTTCAACCTGAAAGTGTTGAGCGCCTTGCACTTGTAAAGTTATGGGGAAACAAAGATACCACATTGGTATATGTCCTTGATGTGAGGTGAGCAAACCTTATATTTCACATGATGAGGTCTTTTCCTATCGTTCATCTACAGATGAAATTTGAAAACCATTGTTTAAATAAAGTACTGATATTTTCAGTAAGATATAAAGGCATATTAATTTGTTTTATGTCATCTTTGTGTTGGAAAACATGCAGTCTTTGGCTACAAAATACATAATCTGAGACAAGAACTTAAATCTTTTTTTTTTGAAATGTACTGATATCTTCTAGAAAAGATAATTAAATATTGACTATGGAAATGATTTACATCTTTTTTAAAAAGGACTCTCAAGACTATAGAATTGGGTGCAAAAATACATGGAGTGTTTTTATTTATGATATTAATAATCACAGGTTTTATTTACCTATTTAAGGGGTGTTAACTCTGTGCCAGGGAAAATGCTAACAACTTTATACAAATTATCTTGTTAACTTTTAATTCTGCAGATATTTTCTCAGCACCTAATATGTTCCAGGCACTGATACAGGGGTGTGTGTGAAGTGGTACAAAAAGTTATGAACATTCGTATGAAGCAGTAGAAGATGCATATCATCTGGATGACAAAAGTGCTGAAGAATAAAGGTAAGATGTGAACCTTCTGGCTTGGACAGTTATGAAGGCTTGTGGCAAGGGGGTGCTTAAAGTGCACCATGAATGGTAGGAAGAACTTTAAAAGGAGAGTTTTGAAATGACCATAAGCACAGAATAGATAAAGAAATAAATATAGAAGGGAGAGAGGTTAAAATCCCCTAATCTATAACATCAGTTTAGAATGAATGTAGGTATATTTCATGCCAACGAGAATTTGGAAATCTATGCCAGAAGAGAAAAAACAAGAACAAAAAAACTATGTTGTCCCTTAAAGACGTGATTGCCCTTTTTTGAACATTTAAATCTAATCTTAGATTATTGGTGCTTCTTTGTATGCTGACTGATTTCTCCTACTCAGTTTTTAAAAGAAAGAATTTCCTTTTATTTAGTAAACTCTTTCAGAGATGTCCTCAGCCAGGCAGCCCAGATTGCCATTTTGCTTTATGACTCTCAATTTATATGCAAATTCTGTGACATGTCTTAATGTGTCTCTTAATTATTACCCCATATCTCTAGAAAATGTGGAGGATGCTTCTGTGTCTCCGGCAGGGAAACAGGGCAAACAGCATCCCTGCAGTGGCTGATGGTGATGGTGGGGAAGAGGCTTGGTCAATGTGAGGAGGAGCCAGATTCCACAGCATGTAACAGTCACTCCTGAGGAACATTGGCTCTGCTCAGATCAGACGCATGTAATAGGCAAAAGGTCAGCAAGAAACAAAGGTGAAATCTTACTGTGCAAGGTTTATAATGAAAGAACAGAGCCTAATTTAAAATGTAGGTAAGGAAAAAAGGACTTGAATACTCTATATGTACATAAAAGATTTCTACAGATCTCCTGAATGTTTCATACCACTTTAGATCAGTAAGGCACGTTTTCACTTTTCAAAATGCTTCACTTCTGAAGAATTTTGTCACATTATTTCAGTTTTATTCTCATCATAGTCCTAAGAGATAAGAAAGACAGATACCATTATTTATATTTCATGGCAGATGAAACAGAAGAACAACTGATTTAGTATGATTTGCACGTTAGTTGTTGGAAGAAGAGGGACTGAAACTTAGAACACAGCATTCTGCTGATAACTGGACTTACTTAGAGTTTTGTTGTTGTTGTGTTGCTGTTTGTTTGTTTTGCCATGGACTGGGGACAGACACAGAGCTGTATTCACAGTTTATGTTTTGGCTGAAGCCTGTGCTCCTGCCTGTGAGGGATCGCCACTGGGGAGAAGTGTAGAGATTGGGCAAAGGGCTCCTTAGTTCCAGGAGAATATATGCAAATTATATGTGCTGGGCTTTAGAGCAAGTTGCTTAGTCTAGGGTGACTTCTGGTTCATTTATTAGCCTTTAAAACATAACGTTAGATGGTACTGATAAGACTTACTGCAAGTGAGGTTCCTGCACACCCATTTATCCAATGTATATGTGGCAGGAGATCAGGAGAGGGAAGGCAGTAGAGTCTGCTTTTTCTATCTCATAATCTTAGGCAGGTGAAATTTAGTAAAGTCAGGGCAACCTGGAGCATAAACATTGGGAGCACTAATGATAAGGAGCGTTGTTAAAGTTGTCCATGCTGTCCCTCTAGGCTCAGTATCCGGCAGGGAGAAATCAAATGCCAGCTCCAAAACGTCCTCCCCAGATAACAAGCTGGAGATGGCACGTATCAGTAATGCTGTGCAGACTACTCATTACTTATTGACACAAATGTTATTTTTAATGCTGAAACAATTGTAATTAAGTTATTATTATTATTTTTTTTTTACTTTTCTGGTACCTAGTGGGGTTTGGGGGTTGGTGATGGGGGGTAGAGTTTGCTGAACACTAGAGCAACTGTGCTCCAGCCAGATAGGCCATCCATGTTATAACAGAAGCTGACTTTGAACAACACTGATAAAAATCATCACATCTTTTGAGCACTTCTCTGTAAACACATTTCAGAATATCACTACATTATTTAATTTAATCCTTACAGCAACCTTGTGAAGTAGGTATTATCCCCATGCTAACATTGTAGAAAGTAAGGCTCAGAGGAGTTAAGAAACCTGCCCCAAATTTCCTACCTAAAAAGTGGCAGAACAGAGATATGAGTTGTGTATAGTTTTATTATGAAGTTTCTTAGAAAGAGACTTCCTAAGTCAATTGAGAAGGTAGGGAAAACTCTTAGCCTGAGCAGAAAAATCTAAGTGTTCCCCTTTCCAGTGTCACCTATTCTCAGGTCACTGACCTGTTTCCTTCCTTTCATCCATCCCTATGAGTAATTCATATAGCGTTATTCACATATATCATCTTGTTGGAAGAATATGTGGGACCTGACATTTGATTTCTTCCTGCTGGCTATTAAGCCTAGAGAGACAGCATGGACATGTGCACACTCATTTTAATATAGTGCTACTAAGGCACAGTATCAGGTCATTGGCTAATCAGACTGTGCTCAAGAGGCAAAGGTTTGATGGTTCTGGTCATATTCCCTACCCAGAAGAACAACACTCATGGGATTACTGTCTCCAATCCCCCCTGACTTTCCCTGCATTTTGCTGAGTGGATGGAGGGATTCTGAACTGGGCAGTCATGGGCTTTCTCACCAGCTACTAAAACAGCATTCAGGTATGGATTTCAGTTGCCTGCATTTGAATTACTTAAATTTAGGTAAATTTAGACTCCAGAATTAGTACTTTGTTGGAGGAGGCAGGAGAGTGAGCAGGTATATTCATGTTTTAATTAGTCCCCAGATGATTCTTATGAACACTGAAGATTGAAAAACATGATTTTTCTAAGGGCTTCAGGATCTATCAAACTCCTGAAATTGCCCGCACAATGTGTGTACATGAGCATTTTTTTCTGAAAAGAATTGAAGTCCACAGCTTTCAACAACATCTCAAAGGAATCTGTGAATGCAATGGGATACGATCCTCTGAAGCAAGTAGTGGAGAGATGATGACGCACACAGAGGATATCATGCCAGCTCTTCAGAAAGAAGAGACAATACCTTTTCCTAGAAAGGGACATTTCTACTGTTGAAGTAAACACTTTCCTTTATACTTCCTATAATGGGAATGAGTTCCAGGGAACCATTTTTTCCTGGTTATCCACATAAACAAGGTATGTGTTGTGAAGATAAAAGGATGGAGTCTTTTAACTATAGCATAATGATTAGTAGCAAAGACTCTGAAAACAGATGTCTCGGGTTTGAAATACTGCTTCAGAATTTTGCTAGCACTTTGACTTCATGAAAATAACTTTGTGACTCTATGCCATCATTTGTAAAATATACCCTTCTTAAGTTTTGTTATGAGACTTAAATAGGTTGATAGATATGTAGTCCTTAAAATGGTGACTGGCACATAATAAGCACTCAATAAATGTTAGCTGTTATTATTACTTTGTTATGATTGTTACTGTTGTATTAATAACAATCATGATAAAAAGCACAATGCCTAATATTTACTTAGCAAATTATATTATATGCTTGTGACATTACTATCTTTATTGTAAATATGCCCTGTCCCTTTTCCATTTTTATCTCTATCATGGCTGGGGCTTTCTCTTATCTTATTTTTCTTGTTTTGTTTTGTTTTGTTTTTTCTATATACCCCTTACAGCATTTATAACTATTTGCTCAGAATAAATACTAAATAAATTTTTGCTAGATTTTCATTGTTGGTGGTGGTGGTGGAGGTGGTGGGTTTTTTTGTTTTTTTATTTTCCTTTTGCTTTTCTTGATTCACAAAAGCAAATAAAACCCATGACGTTGTACTTGAATATGATAGGATGTTATATAGTCATTAAATATATTATCTAGATATATTTAATAGCTTAGAAAATAAACAAAAGTAAAACCAAAAGTAAAGACATAAATTTCAAAAAATAGCAAAGAAGTAAGTTCCATGAGGGCAGAAATTTTTCTCTAATAAGTGCCTTGACGTGTCTCAAATATCTAACTGGGTATCTGATATGTAAAGGAGTTCAGTAAACTTGGTGGAATAGGTTCCTATTTTTGTAAAAAAACTCATGAAGATGTAAAAAAAATCTGGAAAGATAGGGCTAAAATATTACCATTGATTGACTAAGGATTTTGATTATTTCTTAAATTATCTGTGTTTTCTGATGTTTATTTGGCACCCTCTTTAAAAACATAGAAACTTCCCCTTTGGGACTTAGACAGTTGTCTCTATGAAATCCCAAAACCCCTTCTATCCTACCTTTCAGGAACTGTGAGCCCTGAATTACACTTGATTTGAAGTTTAAACAGACCACGTCAAATGTGATGGCAGCTCCACTGTTTGTTCACCAGGATGTTAAGCCTGTCATTTCCAAGACAGCCTACAGAGCAAATTTTTATTTAATTGGTTAAACCCAAGAAACAAAAATGTACAGGTACCCTGGCTTGTCTCAAACTTTTTGCCTGGACCTTGCCGTCAGAGAGAGAAAAAACTAGATGAGGTGATATTTAAGTCATCTGATATTTAAGTCAGAGAGAAATAAACTGGATGAGATGACCCCATGAAGATTCAAGATCATAATAAAATTGTAATATGCAAGATTTCAAATGGATGATTCAGGAATAAAAATGTGGTTTGAACTTCCTTATTTTTATATAAATGATTTTTTAAAATATTTAAAGAAAATGGCCATTAGGCTAAAGTTACAAAATAAGTCCAGATAAGCAAATCCTATTTCTTTGATTCACTACTTTTTTTTTTAAGTTTTATATACAAAACCACAATTAGTACCTGTTTAGCCCTAAGAGTTCTGACTTCCAACAATTATTATTAGTCATCCTTCATCATACCACTTCAGAGTGGAAAATTGTAGCAATGTAGTGAATGAAAAATGGCTTTCCTCCATCCTTCTAGTTCTCTGGCTGGGCTACAAATTAAATTGATATAAGAGAGGTTAATAGAAGAAAAACCATATTTACTTATGTATATATGCACAGGAATTCCCCGAAGTATGAGCTTCAAAGGCGGGTATGGTGGTGCATACCTGCAATCCCAGCTACTGGCGAGGCTGAGGCAAGAAGATTGCTTGAGGTCAGGAGTTCAAGGCTTCAGTGCACTATGATTGTGCTTGTGAATAGCCACTGAACTGCAGCCTGGGAAACACAGTCATGAGCCTCAAAGAAGGGTCACATGATTCCATGATTGAAACTTATATAGCATCCTTTATACACTGTTTGTGGGACTGAAAATTAGTACAAATCCTGTGGAAAACAGTATGGATATTTCTTAAAGAACTAAAAGTGGACCTACCGTTTGATCCAGCAATCCCACTACTGGGTATCTACCCAAAGGAAAAGAAGTCATTTTATTAAAAAGACACCTGCACTCAAATGTTTATTACAGCACAATTCATAATTGCAAAGATGTGGAATCAACCCAAGTGCCCATCAATTCATGAGTGGATTAACAAAATGTGGTATATGTATACCATGGAGTACTACTTAGCCATAAAAAAGGATTTAATGCCTTTTGCAGCAATTTTGAAGGAACTGGAGACCATTATCCTAAGCAAAGTATCTCAAGAATGGAAAAACAAACACCACATGTACTCTCTAATAAATTGGAACTAATCAATGAGCACACAAGTGCACAGAGGGAAGTAAAAGTCATTGGAAATCAAGCAGAGGGGAGGTGGGAGGAGGGGAGGGGCAAAACCCACCTGATGGGTACAATGAACACTATTTGGGTGATGGGTACATTTATAACCCTGACTCAAGCCATGTATCTAAAACATTTTTACCCCCTTGATATTTTGAAATAAAAAAAAAGAAACTTATAGCATCCTGCACTACAGAGAGGAATAAGGGCTTTGGGCTTCTGAGGCATGGTGATGACATAAATTACGGAAGGGTGAGGGAAGAAAATGTATGGTGAATAATATTTGTCTTTTTATGCAGATTAAAAAAAAATCTCTCATGTAATAAAAGTTGTCTGGAGCAGCCCTCTTCTAATACAGATACTTTTTACTAATGTGCATTTCCTTTATATATATATATTTACAATAGGACAGCTTCTCAGAGCTACTCCTATATCTACAGTTTGTCAGAATAAGCAGCTCAAAATATGCCAAAGATGAATATTTTGAGGTGGCATATTTTGGTCTCCTACATTCATATTTTAGAGTGATATGTCCTGAGTCTCAGCATTCCCGCATCTGGAATTTCTCCAAGAAGTTTCACAATCCAGAAAGTGTGTTGGTAAATTATCCAGTAACTCATTGAAGAGGCAATTCTATGGCAACAAAAGAAAAATGTAAGTTAATAATTAAAGTAGACTATGAACCAAATTTCTGAGTCTGAAGCATAGCCAGTGAAAAAGATTTCTAGATTGTGGTTTAAAAGTATCTTTTGGTGTTTAAATATCTCTGGTGATGTCTGAGTGGCTCACAGGGCAACAGGCATAAATGTTGTTCATATATGAGCTGTTGTGGTGGTCTCTCCAAAGTTCATATCAAGTCATCCAGCTTCAGTTTGCAGGGCTTCAGGAAAAGGGCAGGTTTTGTTCTCGTGATTCTAAGTCAGAAAGGTGGAAGAAAATTTAGAATTTCAGTTAGGAGAATTGTAGCCAGATATTGGAGGAATTCAGGATCCAGTCCAGTCTACAAGGCGGAATAACAAAACCTCCAAGAATAGGACTAACACCCAATAATGAGTACATTATAGATTTATACTGAAACACAGTTTCTCCCAGTTTTACCAAAGATAATCACAGTAGACTAATTTGTTTGCAAAATTAGTTTAGTTTCATTAAATTTGGCCTGATTATTTGCATAAGTACAGCAAGAATAGTGATTGTCTAATATAGGTTCTTTTAAGTCTGCTTTGCTAGAACTTTTAATAAGAAATTTCAGGTTGAACTTCTAAAAGTCTCTGAAGGCTAGAAAGCCAAACCAAGAACTCACCCATC
Organism: Daubentonia madagascariensis; assembly: GCA_023783475.1. NCBI lineage: Eukaryota > Metazoa > Chordata > Mammalia > Primates > Daubentoniidae > Daubentonia > Daubentonia madagascariensis. The sequence goes on along the minus strand of JAKFHU010002573.1, from coordinate 15,638,095 downwards.
AAACTTTACCTACAAAACCTGTAGATTTGAGTGCATTCCTCTCTTCAAGGTCCTCAACATATGCTGAGGTTCCTGGGAGGACCAGAAAGTGACATTCCTTACCCACCTGTAAGGCAACCACGGGAACTGTGTATTCAAGGTATCACGCCATTTTTCCACCGTAGGCTGCATAAATTCAAGCTTAGTTTCATCATATCGGAAAATATGACATTCCAGTCAAAGCCTTAGTAATATAACCAGTCTTTCCGATTGTGTCCTGTTACAAGAAGCACAGATTCTTTTTGAACTTATGCAAATAACTATATTGCTGTGAAAAATAAGAATACTCAAGAATAGTGACCAAATTTTGAAGGATTAAGATAGGGAGAAAAAGTAAATATTTCCATTGTTGCTCACAAAATTATACTTTAGCAAATTCTGTAAGCTATAGACAGCTTAAAAGAAAAAAAAAGAGTTTTCTTAAATCTGGAAAACAAAACATTTAAAGAACCAGCAATGTTTCAGACATAAATGTCATGAAACAATGATCCTAACCAGTTCATTTAGACCTATGTAATTCGTGTTCTGCTTGCTGTTGGGTTAGCAGTTTCATGAACCCATCAATTTCTTCATTAGATTTCTTGAAATTCATACCCAGTCCAATGGTAAGATCTTAAAAATTATCAGAAAACTGTGCTTGTTAGATTTCTTTCCATGAATTTTCTTGAAGATAAAGCACTTTTGGATTATAGATACTTAACTGTGGATGAAAAAATACTTAAAAATGGACATGGCTAAAGATCTGATGAGAGTTCACTATAATGCAATTGACAAGGGAATTTTGTTATTTTTGAGACATGTAACATTTAAAAATGATAACTAAAACTATGACTGACCAGAACTTATCAGTTTCCTAGGAAATTTATACAATTTCTGGAACACATATAAATATCATATATCCATATAACTCAAATAATGTGTTGAGGCTCCAAAATCAATACCCCAAAATATGGCATGTTGACATACTGAGCTGAAGAGGCTTCAAGTTCTCTCTGACCTCCCTCCACCCTGCTGTCTCTCCCAAAGCATAGGATAAAGTTGTTCTCTGAAGTTCCCTTATCTGTCTAAAGTCTGGATATACCAAGAAGAAAACAATTACTTCTGGTCCCTTTCTTGGGTTTTCATTAACTGAACCCACATGGCAGGAAGGAAGATTAAAGTCTATCAACAAACCTGGACAGACTTTTATCACAAACCACTGTGCATTGTCCACTCCATATGCCCAATAGACTTTGCCCCAGACTGCTGTATGTTCTTCAAGCCCATTGAATTTTCTCTAGTAATTATTTACTTACTCTCAATAGAATTCCTCTTCTCCCACCTCCCATTACCTGTTTTGCCGGGATCCAGGCCCCCATTTTTTCTGTAACTTCAAGACAGTATTGAAGCTTCTGTACCACATTGGGTACAATATTTTAGTTGGCTACACACAGGCCTGATATCCCACGACCCCTGACAGGCAGAAAGCCAAGCCAAGATCTCAGGACAAAAAATTTTTAAAAAAGAAAAAGAAAAAAAAAAAAAGACAGACAAATAAGAAAGCAATAGCTGTCCTTGGGAAAGAAAAAATCAGTAAGAAATAAGCACCCCAAAAACCAAGAGCCATAATTCAAACTAGTTCTTACAAATGTTTCTCTTCTGAGCTAAAGTATTTTACTAAGGAAATGGAGCTGAATTTGGAGGAAGATAGTCGTAAATTAGATGTCCAGAGATCTAAATATTTTAGAGGGCCCGGGACCAGGAGTTGGGGAAGTATAAGAGGGCAGAGAGGGGAAATTTATGGTGGGTTTAAAGAATTTTAACTTTCTTCTATCTGATTTTTTTTTTCTTTTAATCTTGCTAAGGTCAACTCTAAGCCTAGCTGTTATACTCCTATGTGTTATTGGGGCAAAGGGAAAACTTCTTCTTTACCCTTGAAATGTTCACTGAAAAATCAACTCACAATAAAGCAGATTAATAAGAGAAAAACTATTCAAATTTATTTTAATGTGTATACACAAAAACCCTCAGAAAATGAAGATTCAACTCTTCAATGAGGTATAGAGGTTTTTAAAGAATAGGGACTTGAAAGCAGAAAAAACAGATTTTGGGAGGGAGAGAGGAGGCTTGTGTAGCCAGCAAAGGTAGTCTCGTTACTTAAATGAAAACTTAAACGTAGGAGCCCTCACAGAGAATAGATGTTAAATGTTTATTTTCAGACCTTAAAAGATATCAGACTCTCAGTTAATCTTTTTTAGATTGGGGAAGGATACACCCAGCTGCATTCTCTGCAGAAGTAAATTTCTGCCCACAAAAGACGGCTTTGCAGCATTACTTCTATCGGTGACACTCCCAGCAGCCATCTCAAAATACATCAAAGAAATAGATTTGGGGGTAAAATATTTCTAGTCTCCTTCAGTGTTCTCTTTTCCATTTGGTCTTTTCATAGGTACCCATAAGACCTTTGTTTAGGATGAGAGCTCTCTAAAACTTTTCTCAAATATAGATAGCCAATTTATACATTCTAGAAGCAACTCAAAGCAATAAGATTTTTCATGGGAAGACCCAGAGATAACTTTCCAGGTTTAGAATACCAAGATGTGAATGGTGTTCCTAGAGTGGCTGCAGAAGATACAGCCCCCACAATCCAAAAATTTCACTGCTAGAGAGAGACTGAGAGAGCAAAGACCTTCATTGCCAGAGCTGGTAAGAATAGTGTTTGTGAAAAGGGTGTTAAATTAAGTTTAGCCTAAAGCTGCCTCCTTACATATTTTAAGTTCAGCCTAAAGGTTTCTTTGTACATAGGACACTGTAACCTAACTGGATGTAACTTCTTGTGCCAATCATCAAGTTTTGACCAACCAAAAGCCACCAACTGTTCAAACCTTGCTCTCAGATAAGGCAAAATGTGGAGCTGTAAACAATCTTGCTGTTTCTGTACCTCACTTCCATTTTCTGTACATCACTTTACTTTTTTTGTTCATAAATCTCCAACTACATGGCTGCACTGGAGTCTCTCTGAACCTATTCCAGTTTTGGGGGCTGCCCAATTCATGGATTGTTCTTTGCTCAATGAATCTCTGTTCAATTCAATTTGTCCAAGTTTTTTCTTTTAACAGCAGTATCTCTGGTCTCCTGCAGAAACATGGGGTCCCTCCAGCCACTGATCTGGGAATCTGTGACATTGAACAGGCACTGCTGGGATTGGACTTTCCCAGCACTGACCAAACAATTGAAGGTTGAGACAATAGTGGCCCTTATGGATTGGGTCCTCTTATTAAGACAGACTCTCCTGAGATATAGCACAGTTGGACAAAGACATTGCTGGTTGTCACTTGCGTCTCAAGCTTCTAGCCTATTCACCTGGCTGTCTGACACAAGCCGACACTTGCACCAGTCACGGCAGGCAGAGAACAATGAGAGTTTGCTCACTGGTCAAACAGCCAGGCTCTCAGGACATAAAACAAGATAAAAGCAGAATGTCATCCAGCTTTTTCAGAGACCCACAGCAAAGTTTATCTTAACAGTCTGGTGAGAACCATAATCTTACCAGTCTGTGAGGCCAGTTCAAACAGTCTTATATAGGTCCTATGCTTGTGTTCTTGCCCTATGATTCTCCTGTTTATGACATATGACACAAGACAGAGACAAATGGAAAAAATTATCGTCTCTGTGAGGGAAGGGGTCAGAAAACAAGAACACTCACGCCTCTTCAAAAAACCACCAGAGTCACTGTACCAGAACTAGTTCACTCACACATTTTCTCCTACTAATCCAAATTTAGAAAGGGAAAAAGGCAAAAACACTCTTAACCACTTGCTTCGACCAGACTCTGTAGGCAGAAAGCTGGGAGCCTGATGTGGTAAGAAATCTTACACGTGGCCAGAATTTTGTCAGGGGTCCCAGGATCCTGCAGCTACAGCAGACCTGGAGCAAGCTGGTGCCAGTTAGTCTAGATAAGATGACTCCATGAAGACTGATCATCACTATAAAATTGTAACACGCAAGATCCTAAAGGCATGATTTGGGAATTAAAATGTGGCATGAAAGAAATGTTCTTCTTCACTTTTATATAAATAATAAAAAAAAAATACTTGGAGAAAATGGCCATTAGGCTAAAGTTACAAAGCAAATTCAGATGAGAAGATCCTATTTGTTTGACTCACTACTTTATCCTTTTCTTAAAATTTTATCTACAAGACCCTCAACTTAGTGTTAGTGCCTGTCCAACACTAAGTTCCGGCTTCCAACAATTATTGTGTCATCCTTCATCAGGTTGATTTAGAGTGGAAAATTGTGGTGGGTTATATAAATGTAATTGCAATTGTAGTCACTAATCTTAAACAAAATTTTGGTCTTGGTGATTCTCAACAATTAGTAAGTTTCTGGTTTTTCAGGAAATGTAATGGAATTTCCATGTGGATTCTACATGAGCAATTGGACAGATTTATTAGCAACTCTGGTACTTTTGCCTTTTTGGAAGATGGCTGGATTCAAGAGAAAGGTGTATTTGGCTATTTTAAAAGCTCCACTATAGCTGTTGATTACAATGATAGTTTAAGGTGTAGATATTAGGAAATAATATTCATAGCCTATAAAGCCATAGTTGTCAGGCAGGTTAGGTTCACAGGTTAGGTTGGCAGGATCAGGAGGTGCTAGACTGAAGAATGATTGCCCACTGTATATGGGGCAGCTGATGTTCATCTTCAGCTAAGTGTTACAATATGGCAAAGGAGCTCAGGGGAAGAGGTGAAAATCTTTAAGTTTTATTTTTAAAGCTCACTCTGGGCTCAGGCAGATGACTTGCTTTGACCAATAGGATGTTAACAGGTATTAGTCATGCAGAAGCTTAAAAAACTATTTGTATCAGTCCACCTTCTCTTGGAATCCTGCTACCATAAGCACAAGCCTAGGCTAACCTATCTGAAGGTAAAAGACCACAGGAAGATGGCAAAGGTATCCCACACAACCAGCCTGGAGCCAACCAACTTCCACACACGAGGGAGCCCAACCAAGATCAGCAGAAATGCTTACGAAACCTATAGCGGAATGCAGACACACAGTGAGCCCATTTAAGTCTGGTCTAGATCAGCAGAATTACTTGATTATTCCATAGCCTCATGAGAAATAATAAATGTTGACTGTTGTATGACATTTCGGCTTTGTAGTTGTTGGTTACCCTGCATTCATGTAGCAATAGATAATAACTACTATACCAGCCCATGGAAAGTGGTCAATAAATATTAGCTATTTACACTCATATTTCCTAGAATCTAAGGTGCTTGGATAATGGTGCCTTTTTGCTTTTTCCAGAAGCTTTCTATAGAAAGTTTTTATACAACAGCACTGTAACTACCATCTAGCTGACAGTGACTGTTATATTCCATCAATTCTGTGATGCATCCCAAATGAAATGATGTTAAAATACAGGAATCCTACTTATTATAACCAAAAATGTTCAAGGTACTGGTGATCTATGAGTGTAACTGAAGCCCAGCTCCTTGGAGCCAGAGTGTGCTACAGAAATGAAGATTGTTAGCTGGATACAATACAGAATCAGAATTTCAAGTTCATGAAGAACAGAGGTACCCAGAGCTTGCAGGCTGAACAGTCCCCTCCATTAAAGCAGGTTAGTGCTATCCTCTTTGATATCCTAGGTGACCAGAGAGGGAATAGTTTGAGACACTCATGAGGGCTTCCAAGTTGCCTAAACATCACAAGGACAAAGGCTTGAGAAACAAGGCTTTCTTTTACACTTGCATTTTGAAGGGATGAAATATGGCTCCTAGGGTCTCTTTATGCTGAATCAGGATAATGCTTAATTATGCTGACCATAAATATTGCGGGGACAGCCAGGGAGTGTTTAAATACTACAAGTATGAGGGCAGTCAGAGAGATTTTAAATACTACAATTAAAGGTACTCATTGGATGTTTTACTTTTTATGTTTCATAAGGGTTTGTGCACTACCTAGAGACAAATTTATATTTTATTCCATTATCTCAATCTTTTATAGTCTTTAATAGAGTGAGGTAAATGGGTTTAATATTTGGCATTTGTACTTTTAATGGAAGTTTACAGGCATTGCAAAAAAATCAATAATATGGTTTCATTGCTATTCATCATTTTGGGCCAAAAATTATCCCCAGGTTGAGACCCACCATTGGCTTCAAATAACCTTAATATGGTAAAAAAAAATTCTCTAAAGCACCTTTTAGACTATGAGGTCCATTGCAAAGATGAGTGTCCCCAAAGTGTTGGCGCTACAGGGATCCTGATTGTCCCTTCCAGAGGAATTAGCATGCTGAAGTTGAGTAATATGCTCGTTCTGAATCCTCTTTCTGCCAAGAGATTCTTGTTACTCCCCTGTGCCATGTCTAAGAAAGGGCCTTTGCCTTATTAATGATCAGGCTTGACAACCAAGCTCCTGAATTATCCTCTTTATCTCAGATGCAGCTCTGATTTCCTTCCCAGACCTTTTGTGTTGTCCTGGGAGAGCAGAGATAGTACCAGGTTGGGTGGAGAGAGTATAGGTTTTGGGGTCACAAAATCCAAGTGTTGAAGCAGAATAAGAATGAACATTTATTGACCATTTTTTAATGTGCCAAGCTCCCTTCCAAGGGCTACACATTTATCATTTAATCTAATGCTCACAACATATCTATGATGTGGGTGCTATTAATAGCTCTATTGTACATATAGAGCTGTGGAAACTTGAAGCACAGGGAAATTAAGTGACTCACAGAAGACCATATAGTTACTGGGAGGCAAAGCCAATATTTAATCCCAGGCTCCTCTGCTTCCCTCCAATTGAAGCCTTCCTCAGTTGGGTGTTGGTCATTTTCAGATTCAGGCAGATTCTTCAGGTGACCTGGAGAGCTGTAGGAGGGAGGGGTATCTGTTGTTCTGTTATGAAGGAAACTACCTTTGCAGTCACACACCATCAAGTTCAGGACCTTGTTAAAGGTTTTTCAGAGTCTAGGAACAGCAGAGTGCATTGCATCAAGTGCCCAATGGCAGGGAGGGGACTAAATTCTTTATCTTTGGGCACCAGTGGATGAAATAGCCTGTGGGTATAAAGGGAAAGACAGGTCCAAATTCCCTTCTCTCTCTTGGACTCCACCCTCTACACTATGGCATGTGGAATTAGAGGACACATGTATACTGGCTAGATCTGATACTAATTAGAAGAAATGTCCCTTCATTGCCATGTGAAAACAGTGCTCATTAATTAAAAGGGTATTCTCTTCATAGTTGCAGAAATTAAAATAAGGACATTGGGAACAGCATATCCTGAAGCAGAAACACAGCACAGTTATTTCTAATATTGTACTTCATTATCATAACTATGTTTTTGAAACCATACCCACTGTAGGAGATTTTAAGATGCTTCTGTCTGTTTCTCCTCAGAAACATCATACTTATCTTTAAACACTTGGGCTGTGAAGTCATCTAATTGTTTTTCCTGCCTTTTGGCAATGTCAGGCAGGAACAACTCAAATTGTTTTGTCAAACATCTGCTTTATTCCATTGATAAAATGGAATATATAAAAGAAAATGCATTCTCTCCCTTTGAAAAATTAAGATGTGTTGGGTATATTTAAGTTTACATGCTACTGTTCTTGTTTGCAAGCCACAGAAACCAACTCTATCATTATCAAAAACAAATACATAATTAATCTAATTAACATATCCATCACCTTGCATAATTACCTTTTTTGTGGTGAGAATATATATGCATGAAAACATCACATTGTATACATTGATATAGGATTTTTGTCAATTATATTGCAATAAAGCTGAAGGTATATTAGTGATAATAAATGGCTTATACAAGATTTTTATATATTATATGCGTGTATATGTATGTACACACAGATATATACACATATATTTGGTGGGAACAGAGATTTTATGCAAAGCTATCATTAGCCCCGAGGATAGGGCAACAGGAACCACAGCTGAGAGTCTACCAAAGGGACAGAATGATTCATGCACCTCTTAGTTTCATACAGTCTCTTACTCTTACAATCATTTGATCAAGATTTAAAGTCTTGAAAAAGAGCAGGAGATGGAGATGCTATGAAAAACAGCATAAGGAGGTGTTGAATGCTAGCTAGGCAAAAACAAACAAAATTTTCCTTCTAGAAATAAATGTAAAAACAAAAACTGTGTGTGTGTATGTGTATGTGTGTTGCCTTTTATAACTTGTAGGTTTCCGAAATGCTGTATTTGCAATGCATCCTATTTCAGTTGTAAAAGCTGCTTCTTGTCCCAGCTGGCAGTGCAAAACAGAGCCTCAAATTGATTTTGTTTAAAAGTAGAATTGTCCCATAATTGCTTTCCTCAAGGAAAGAGGCTGAATATGTAATTGCAGTCCTTTGGGGAAGTGAATTCTGACTTCTGCCAGCAGGAAGCTCCTCTCTTCAATAGATCTTGATGGAAGATTCCATCACAGATCCCATTACTTCAACCAGGCAATTATTCCTCAAGAACTGAATTATCCCTCAAGAAGGGAAAGTGGGATCTTCTTTCTCTATTTTTTTTCCTTTGTGGAAGTATGTATGTGATCTTTCTTTGAAACAATACATGCTATTTCAACCATGATTAAAATTATTTATTTTATCCTGTTTTCCAGATAATTAAAGACATAATTTTTGTTACTTGAGTGCTTGTGAGGAGTCTCTACATTTTCTTGAAAGTCTACTCATGGTGATGAGGCTTTCTTTGAGTACCACCAGCCCAGGGTGCATCCTCCCTCTTGCAGAATCCCACTGGGGCATGGTGTCTGAGGCACAAACTCACTCTTGATGTCTCTGCTCTCCTTCTTCCCTGTGTCAGGTCACATGTCTTCTCCTAGTCCAGGCTTTATGCTAATCCTTATGGGCTTCTGATAAGAAGACCTAATCTGAGGGAATTGTTAGTGTTATTTGCTATTTAGGCTTGTAAATTCCAAGCATCCAAAAAAAAAAAAAAATCTTCCCCTCCCTATATCCCTCTAAGGAAACATCAATAATTGGTAACTGTGGCTCTTGTGGCCGCCTCTGAGAATCTGCCCAGATGAGATGTTCATCAAAGGTGGCTATAACTGAAGCCCAGAAGCTCCAGCTGGCCTGTAAATCAGAGCCAAGAAATTTAAGGATCTGCTAGCCCCATGGAATCCAAGCTTGAGGATTTCAAGGCCCAGTCAAATTTTTTAGAATGACAAAATATGGAACTGATTTTGCTAAGTTAGAGCATTAAAATGAAAACAAAACAAAAATAAATAAAACATCAAAACCAAAATTCCAGCACTTAACAAAGGATTTCAAAAAAGAAAAAACATTTTTATCATAAAATGGACAAAAGATAATATCAAATTAAAGGAAAATGATTTATTTTTAATAAATTTTGCCTTATGTAAAACTTACTTCATTTTTAAATTTTTTTTGTAATTTTTAAAACATGTCATTGAATCCTTCATCATTATACTCTAGAATAAGGATAAATCTCACAAACTTAATGCTGAGTCAAAGAAGCCAAATACAAAATGGTTCCTACTGTACAGTTCCATTTATAGAAATAATATAAACATGTGAAGCTAATCTCTGCTGATAGAAGTCAGGGTGGTGGTTTGTCATTGAGGGGTGGAAGGGCAGTGTCAGGAAGGGAGTGAGGGAGGGTGCATTTCTAGGGTACCAATAATATTTTGTTTCTTGTTCTAGGTGATCCTACACACATCCATTCATTTTGTGAAAATCAAGCTCTAACTATTTTAAGTGTACATTTTGCTAAATTATTCTTTAATTACAAAAAAAAATTTTAAGAGATACACCAACATAGCCTAGTATGGATCTACAGGCTTTTGGAAACCACTGAACTGGTTCAGTTTCCCTTTCGACAGATGAGAAAACTAAAGACCCAAGAGGGAAACTACATCATGCAGCAAATCAGCGCTCCAACTGGGAACCGAGTCCAGGCTTCCTCAGCTTAGTCCAGGGACCTTGCCATGCTGCAGGCTTCTTCATCCTGGGATAATCCCTGTGCTTGAGGTGTCTCTACCAGGAAGGGCCTGGCTTACCTTAGGGTGCTTGCTCAGGTGCCAGGCATGCAGAAGACGTGTGATATAAGTTACTGAGTGAGGCCTAGATGGATGTTATCATCACCCCATCCTCTCCCCGGGAGCTGAGCACTTCTTGATGGACAAGGGAGCTATCTCCTTTGTACTCACACATACCTAAGCCATTTTATTATTTAAGAAAAATATCTTCTTTTCTCCAAGAAAAAAACTCCTGTTCTTGAACACTTGAAGCTCTCCAACCACTCTTGTTTTATTTTCTCCTCTCACATTTGCATCATCTACGTCTTTCTTTTTGCTGGTTCTCCCCCTCTGCCTACAAATATGTTCAATATCCCTTTGTTTTGGAAAACAAACAATCTAAACAAAAGCAAAGAAAAACAAAAAAACAGCTCCTTTTCTGGCCCCTGCAAGTGTGCCATGGGATATTTATGGGTGTCCATCATGTGTCCATGTGCCAGACCGGTCCATAGGCAGGCAGACCCAGCCTTCCTCTCTAGTTATTTCTTTACGTTTTCAAAATTTTTAAGAATCCAAGTAATTCTTATTTTTCCTGCTTATCTCTAATTTTTTTTTCTCAACCCACTGCTATCTGGCTTCCACTACCAAGACTCTGCTAATACTGTTCTTTTAAGATGTCCATACCCTCTTGGTAGGGCATCCATACATCTCAATTTGCCTGAAGTAATGTGCTTATCATTCTGACACTCATATTAATGGACCCTTATTTTTAAATTCTATAAAATTCACAGATTGGAGAGTAAATTATGTGGTCAACATTGCCTCTTGGTGGCCATTAGTGAGTCCTTGTTCTCACTGACCCTTTGTCACATTGGGCACAGTGTGTATAATGGTCATGAACATAGGCTTTGACATAGAGCCCTGGATTCCATTCCTGGCTCTCTTGTGTAGGAGCTGTGTGATTGTGGGCAAGTTACTTATCACTCTGATTCTCAGTTATCCATGTGCAGGAAGGGAGTAGTAATAATAGTACCTACCTCATAACAAAGCTAGATGGATTCAACACAAAAAGCATCTAAAGTATGTTGTGCAGTTCCTGGTACAGAGTTACCACTCAATAAATCGGGCCGTTTTCCCACTGTGTCTTCCTTGGAATCTCATACTCTTGTACTCTACACTCTCTTCTTATCTCTGGTGATGTTTCTTGGGATACTTCTGTCCTCTCACTCATTACTTACCCACCCATACTTGCTGTGGTCCCTGTGTTTACTGGTTCTGTGTTTGACACTATGGTAGAGTCTTATGGTTAAGCCTTGTGGTCTGGGCTGAGCAGCCAGACCTCATGGGTTCATGATCTTAGTTCTGTTACATACTAGCTGAGTGTACTTGGACAAGTTATTTTACCTTTTGTTGCCTTGGTTGCTATTACTGTAAAATGAGGTTTATAGCAGTATCTATTTTCATAGCTGCTACCAACTTTAAAGCAGTTGTTATAAAGATTCAATGAGCTAAGACATCTATCATGTGCTTAGCACAGTATCTGGAACAGATTAAGCACCCACAAAATGTTAGTTATCACTATTCTTAGCGACCAGATTAGAGATGTCAGCCTACATTTATTCTTACCTTTCCCCTGTCCCCATATAAGAACCTATGATTAGTTCTGTGCATTTGTCCTCTGTGGAGCCCTCACAAAGCTACTCCTTTCCCTTCATACCATGCTTACCCCAGTTCAGACCCTTGTTCTGTTTTTCTGACCTCCTATAATAATTTCCTAACTAGTTTCCCTACCTGCATTATGCCCTCCATTCAATTTATTGTGGACAGTAAAGCAGTTGAATTTTCTCAAATCACATTTCTGAGCATGTCACCCTTTGATACTAAGAACTCCCACGGTGCCCTATTGTCTATAGATCAGATTTCAAACTCCTGCTACTCAAGCTCTCCTCCATCTAGACTGCACTTCCTTTTCAAACATTATTTCTACTCTGAACACACTGCTGCACCCAACTGCCCAGCTAAACAGAGCATTACACTCTTTCTCATGTCTGACTGCAATTATCCCATCATTGTTTCTGTTGTTCCATCTACCTCAAAATCCACACCTCTCTGAATGTCCAATTATTACCATGCTTTAAAGTTGAACACAGATGTTACATTCACCATGACTTCCCTGGTTTGTCCTCTACCTGTAAAATGGAGAGATTCTCTCCTCCTATATGCCCCTCTGAGATTCTGTCTGACTCTTCCCAACAGATGCCACATTTTCTACCTTGTGTTCTGTCAGAAGACAATTTTTCCCCCCACAAGAACAGCATCTGCAAGTGCTCGCTTCTTGTCTTGTTTCCCTGTCCTCCATTCTTCACCAGGCACTTTGCATCGTTATGGCCAGGGGAGGGAGGAAGGTGGCTTGATTTAATTAACCCCACTAGGCGGAAATTGAATCAGGCTCTGTGGAGGCCATTGCAAAAAACATAAAGGCCTTCATTCTTGCTTTGCAGGAACACAAAGCTGAATTGTGAAGAAAGAGCACACATACGTGAAAATGACTTAAGCACGTTCTCAGAGCAGCACGTCAACAGAAACGGCTTAATGCACTGCCCATGGAGTTTGTAAGTGCTGAGAGATCTCATCAGCCTTGGGGCATCATGATGGGTAAAGGCTCAGTGGAGGAAAAGAGCTTTTAGGAAATGGAAAGAAGAGAGGCAGAAGTATTAGCAGAAAAAGGAGGGGAGACTCTCTTGAGGGGGGGTAGTAGTGAGGCAGGCAGGATGCAGAAATGCCTGTTTCCTCCCTTGCCTGAGGGGCAAGGCTGGCTCTATCCTGGAAAAGTTTAGGTGTATTACTGACCCAAATCGAGATATCCTCAGGCCCCAATATAGAGCATTAATGAAATCAATCCTTTATGTTTAGTACTGAGGACATGTACTTTGGAGTCAAGCATGCTGGCTTTACATTTTTTACTTACCGAGTGTGTGATCCTGGGCCCATGACTCTACCTCTCTAAGCCTTGGTTTGCTCAACTGTCTTTAGCACAGCTTGGGGTTCAGAATAAGAGTCTGACAGTAATTAAATTCTGCCTTTCCTAAGTTCTGGCTATGTAATCTTGAAAAAGTCCCTCGACTTTTCTGATCATCTTCATGGAAATGGTGTATATAGGGGTCTTCCATATCATAAAAGATCAATGCATCTTAGGTGATATTATCAATATTATTTATTACATTACTTGAATTAGCATTTTCATTTATAAAATGGGAAAGCTAATAGTCACTTGCTAGGGATGTTGTGTGAAATTAATAAGCCATCATTCAAAACACTGGGCATAGAGTGGACACTCAATAAATGACAAATTGACACTATTCCAAGACCATATATGCCTGGAGTTAATGAGAAAAATGCATCACCATTGTGTTTAATTGATTGTGTAGTTTTGTGTTTAATGTCTATCTTCCATGTTAGGATAAAATTCCAGGAATTCAGAATTGTGTTGAACTTATCTATGACTGAATGCCTGGTATGAAACACAATCTCTATATACAGTGTGAAGTAATACATAGACAAAGAAAGGAATAGGGAAAAAAGTTTCAGTGGTAATTATAGAGACAAATACAGCTGGTAAGTGGTAGATTTTTATAGACTAATGAAATGTGCAAGTTATTTCCAGAGTTGTTGGAATGAGGTCATTTGTGTTAAATATGCAGAATATTACTAATTAAGCTATAGATTCTAACTTTCTCCAGTCTATACTCTTCTGTTTTATTTATACCTTATTTGCAACAAATTCATGCTCTTGCTCCCATATTATCTAACTTTGTCTATTGATTCTTCTAATTTTCTTTTATGGATCTTATTACTTACTACACAGATTGAAGGATTTGTGGGCAAAAAAATCTCCTTTGTAAAAAGTGCTTACCATTAGAATCTAAAGCATGGTATATCTCCTGAGAATTAGTATAATTATTAGAAAATCTTAATTAGACCCTGGGAGGGGGAGAATTTCCTTGGGGTAAGTTCCACAGAGAAGAGAGAGCAGGGGGAGAGACAAAGAGAGAAACTGAGAGACACTGAGAGAAAGGAAGGGGAAGAAGTTTAGTCATAGCAATTTAACCAATCAGCTTAGACTTACTCTCTCAACTTGCAATCTTAAAAGTGGCTAACCAGTTTATTTGCAAATATTTATTGTGCACCCGCCGCGTGCCATGTTGTGAGGTGCTGTACCAGGTAGGGTAGAGATTAGGGAGATGAATACGGCACAGCCTGTGTTCTCATGGACCTTCTATCTTAGCTGTGGAGGAGAAAAAGAAATCAATAAAACTTGAGTAAACCACCTTGATTTTAGTGCAGAGAAGACAAGACATTGAAGGGGTTTGGAAACTATTTTTCTAAGGAATGACTAGAAAACCTCAGACGTACGTCTTGGAGACATTAAGCAAGAGCTGCCCAGGAGCTTCTGGGAACAACTGGCTGTTCTTTGGAGGAGCTTCAGATTCATTTCATGTGGCTCCACTGGGCGGGTCTAAGATTGATACATTTATTATCTCTTTCACTCATTTATTCATTCCACGAATTTTTACAGAGCACCAAGCAAGTGACAGGAATTGTTGTAAGTGCCACAGAGGCAAAAAAAAATCATAAAAACCTGTGCCCTAATAGTTAGGAATGATCCACAGAAGAGAAAAGCTTCAGAAGATGAACTTCACAACCAGAGATTTTCAGAGATGAGCTTCCTATGAGATAGGGTCAAAAACCTCTCAACAAAGCTTCCTACTTGTTAATACACAGAGAGAATTTAATATATTTATTTGTGATTTATTTAGCAAATATTAGTTTACTACAAGTAATGAACCATGCTAAGTATGGGAATACAGAGAAAAATAAGACAGACAAGCCCCTTTCTATATGAAGCTTATATTCTACATGGAAGGACAGACACAACAAACATTCACACAAATAAACATGATAACTTCAGGTGATGACAAATGTAAAAACTATAAAGCATCGTTTATAATTGTGCTAAGGAGAATCTGAATGGGAAGTTTTAGATTGGATGGTCAGGGGAGAGTCTTTCTAAGAGAGGGAATTTGAGCTGAGATATAGGGCATTGTGCCATAAAATTCAGATTCTCCCATTTTAGGACCTAGGCACTCATTGGATCAGTTGCTTGAAGGGGTGGAAGATGTCATTTTGCAGTTGAGTTCCTCCCTCTAGTGACTGCCCTCAGCTATAGAGAGCTGCATCTTCTAAGGCCATGACCCCTTCCAGCGTGGGACTGGGAGGAATTCAAATCCAATGAGTCATCAGGTAAGTATATAAAGGCCCTCATCCTAATAAAAGACAATCCTGCAGGGCCTTATGAGCTCCAAAACTTGCCATGGTGTTGATTGAGACTTTAATTGAGATTGCATTACCTCTCTACTTCTCCTTCTGCCCAGCCGTGCTTTCTTAACACCCTACAGAGCTTGATTCTGAGAACACTCCCCAGGAAATTCCCTGCATACAAACCTCTGCCATGGAGTCAGCTTACCAGAATCCACTTCCACATGACCTGTGACAGATGTAATTGACAAGGAGTTGACCATACAAAAGTACATTGCATCTAAGCAGGCATTAAGATAAAATAAGAAATTGATAACAATAATGGCACCATTATTGATACAAGGCAGTCCAGGAAAAGGGGATCCTTTTCTGATTCCCCAACAAGCATGATACCAGCCAGCTGCCCTCACATGGATGTTCTCTCCTGACCAAGACTGCCTTAACATTCCTTTTAGCTTGATTGAACTTTAGATACCTTTCTTCCTGATTATAGGCTCCTGACCTCTCTTTTCTTAGACTATTTACCTTAGGAAACTTGTAATTGTAAATTCTTTCTAGGTCTCTTTGAGATGTAAGTCTTCTCTCAGCCTGTTGCCGGTTTTGCAACCTAAGAATGTCTTTCTCAAGGACCTGGGAGTCATCATTTTGAAATATAATCATCAAGAAACAACAGCACCTCTACCTCCCAGTCTCTGTTGGTGGGTAAGAGCCTAACTTTAGTAAGCAGAAATTAGCAAACACAGATGGTCTAATAACACTTACCAGCCTCCTCCCTAACGGTATCCAGTACTTATCCATTAGCTCACCACAGCGCTCAGAACTCTCCTGCCTTTCATTTCAGTGGAGAGCGGAGTTCAATCTCTCTAGGCTACCGCAACAGTCTTGAATACAGTTTTCCTTGCCTGTTTAACTCTGTCTCGTGTAATTTTTCTTTGACATTCCTCTTCTCTTCAGTGACTTTGTCAAGCAGGAAGGCTGGCGGAGGAAAAGTGGCTGGGGTTAGCAGGGCCCAGCTCTGCCAGCAGTAAACTAGGTTATTTGAATTCCTTCTGGTCAGGACCATAGGAGATGGTAAAAGTCCCATTAGTTAGATTTCTGGAAGGACAGCAACAATGTATCTGCTAATACCTCAGAAACTCAGTCTCATAAGGAGCTGGCAAAGAGCTTGCCTTGCAGAGCCCAGCACAGGAGCCAAGCCTGGGTCTATCATGGTCTGAAAGAGCAAGAGAGATTTCAGGCCTTAGAATCTGTTTTGGCAAGCTCCAAAGCCAATACTGAGCATACTAAACTATGAGGCCCTTGGTTATTTCTAAGGGCTCTTTCCTCCCTGATGATTTTATATCAACTTCTCTAAGCATCAACTTGGTATTTCGGAGAGCTCTATTATTACGATTACACAATGGCCCACTGAGCTGACACACTAGAGTTTACCTTATAAACTCCTATGGGCATTTGGGCAGCTTCTAGATTTTTTGATATTTTTTGTTTTAATGTTATTTTTTCATTAGGATAAATTCCCAGCAGTGGGATTATTGGGTCAAAGGGCATATTATTTTTGTGGCTGTTGTTACCTGTTCAGATTGTCCTTTTGAAAAATGGAAACAATTTACTTTGCTGCCAACATTGGCTGAGTGTATTAGTATCTCACAATTTTATTCAATTTTCTTTTTACCAATTTAAATATAATGTTTTTGTTATTTATTTAATGGGACCTGGTAATTATTTTAATAAAATTTGCATGTATTTACTTACTATATAGTTTATTTTTTCCCTCTAAGTAGTAGGACAAAGACTCTTGTGAGATGTTTCAGGGCCCAGCCCTCCCATTTCATCTTCTCATTAGCTAGGTTTAAGAGATTCTTTCTGTCATTCTTTAATTACTGTAGTGTGCACAATGGTAAAGCAGAGATCTCAGTTGGACAGTTGACAGCATGGAGGTGGTCTCTAAAGCAGGGCTTATTCCTGGGCTGTCAGAGAGGGTTTCTCTATGCCTAGGGAGATGTATATTGGGCCTGCTTCTGCACTCTTTCCCTCCTAACCCTCACAACTATGAGATATTATATTAAAATCAAGTAAGAGCAGCTCAAAAAGGTAAGAATTCCTGTAGGGGTTGCCTCTGCATGAGGCAGCCAGGTAGGAATGGGAAAGAGTTTATCAACTGAAGTTTTACAGGCTAATTCTATAAGACTCAACTTCATTATGTTTAAAAACAACAACAACAAAAACAACAAACTGTGGGCTGAGCATGGTGGCTCACACCTGAAATCCTAGCACTTTGGGAGGCCGAGACAGGAGGATCACTGAGCACGGGAGTTCAAGACCAGCCTGAGCAATATAGGGAGACCCCTATAAGTGCACTTATAAACCGCACTCTCATAGCCTCATATAAACCTAATGTTCTCCTAAAGGCCCCATCTCAAATACAAAAATCTTTATAAAACACAAACAAATGTGAAGGAGGGAAGTGGTAAAACATCTTAACAATACTCTCATGCTCCAGATAAAATTATTCTTAACTTCTTAGTGTAAGTGTATATACTTGCAAGGTTTTAGTGGGGGGCAGCATATTTTAATGCTATTATACTATAATACTCTTCTACAGATACTCTCCTCTACACGCAAGCAAACAGTTATCAACATAGCATCATCATTTTGGGTATTGGTTTACCTTCTTCTACATGTGATTTTTAAATGTTTTTCATATGGTTGTATCACAATCATCTAGAATTACTCATATTGGTCTTATTGAATAATAAAAACTCCTTTAGATAATGCTACAATGAATACTTTATCCTAGTGACATTTACTTAGCTATTGTCTTAGGATAACATACTAGAATTGGAATTATTGATCAAAAATCACACATATACATATACATATATTTTTTCTTTAGTTTCTTTGTTCCTAGATTGCTTTGCAATGACTGTGGCATTTTATCTCAGTTTTGTATTACCCCTAAATGAGATTTTAAAAAGTATTTTATATATTTATTTAAATTGGTAAAAAACGTTGTACTAGAGAGAGTCAAATAAAATGATTTTTGGCAGAATTTTAGACACGAGTGTCAAGGTTAATCCATTACAAAAGAAAATGAGAGCTTCCATCAAGTGTGTATACATCAAATAGTGACCTTATCTGTCATTTATATTCATCCAAGGAGACTACTGTATTTTATAAAGAGTCACCATCAGACTCAACAACGATAATTTCTAAAAGGGAATTTTTCTCCTATTTAAAAAAATCATAACAATAATAATATATTATTGTAAAATCTTAACATGTGAATACATAGATCCTTTACCGCCTTGACTCTTCTTCCTGCTCTCTTGTGTGTATTTTAAAATCGTGTGATTGACCAATTTTAGATGACAAAGACATATGTGACTTTTCATTTTAAAAGTAAAATTGATGCTGGCTCCTAATGATCCCTTCTATCTTTTCTCCTTCCTGCCTTCTTGTAACTTCTTTAGTTCCCCTCTTATTTCTTTGGTTCTTTCTTCCTTCCTTTCTTCTATATACTTACAAGCCATCTGCTTAATAATTAAATGTGGAGTTATGGCAAGTGTTTTTGAAATGTACTGGGTAAAATAATTCAAGTTTAATTATTTGAGGAATTGGATTTGCCTTATAATGATGTATATCCAGTTACACTCATTATTACCAGACTTGTATTTGTTTATTTTTATTATTTGACTATGTGTAATGAAACATTGCACATCATAGTCTTTTATAGGATTAGAACTAAAATCAAAGGGGTCTTATGATGCATTCTGTCTAATGTTGAAATTTTTATTTAATATTGACCCTAAGGATGGGGTTGTGCCTTGAGCAAAGTCACAAGTTGGTAAATGGTATAGCTTGGACAAGATGCCAGCTCGTTTTGATTTTTAACATAAAGTTCTTTCCCCACTCCCAGTTCCTTGCCTTTTTTTTTTCCAATTATGATTGGTTAAATCAATAAATTATGCATCCTTTGTTCCATCTTTCCTTATTTCAAAATGTATTACAAAGCTACAGTAATCAAAACAATATGGTACTGGCATAAAAACAGACATATAGACCAGTGGAACAGAATGGAGAGCCCAGAAATTAATCCACACATTTACAGCCAATTTGATCTTTGACAAAGTCGCCAGAACACACAATCAGATAAAGACAGTCTCTTCAATAAGTGGTACTGGAAAAACTGGATATCTACATGCAGAAATCGGATCCTTATCTTGTACCATATACAAAAATCAACTCAAAATGGATTAAAGACCTAAAATAAGACATGAAACTCTAAAACTACTATAAGGAAACATAAGGAAAAAGCTTCTTGTCATTGGTGTAACCAATGACTTTTTGGATATGACACCAACAACACAGACAACAAATGCAAAAATAGACAAGTGGCATTGCATCAGATTAAAAAGCTTCTGCATAGCAAAGGAAATAATCAACAGTATGAAAAGGCAACTTATGGAATGGGACAAAATACTGACAAACCATATATCTAATAAGAGGTTAATAGCCTAAAATATATAAGAAACTCATACAACTTAATAGCAACAACAAAAACAAATAAGCTGATTAAAAATATGAACAAAAGACTTGAATAAACATTTCTCAAAAGGAGGCATGCAAATGGCCAAGAGGTGTATGAAAAAAGGCTCAACGTAACTAATAATCAGGGAAATGCAAGCCAAAGCCACAGTGAGATACTATGTCACACCTGTTTGGATGGCTTTTATCAAAGAGTCAAAAGATAATAAGCGTTGTCAAGGAGGTGTAGAAAACCTAAGCTGTTGGTGGGAATGCAATTTGGTACAGTCATGAAAAACGATATGGAGGTTCCTCCTACAAATAAGAATAGAACTACTATGTGATCCATCAATCCCAGTTCTGGGTCTATGTCTAAAGGAAATGAAATAGATATTTCAAGATATCTAGTATTTTGCACTCCTGTGCTTACTGACACATTATTCACAATAGCCAAGATATTGAAAGAACTTAAGTGTACATCAATGGATGAATAGATAAAGAAAATGTAGTAAATATACACAATGAAATATAATTCAATCTTAAAAAAAGAAGGAAATCCTGCCATTTGTCACAACCTGGACAAACCTAGAGGGCATTATGCTAAGTAAAATTAACAAGACACAGAAAAACAAATAGTGCACGATCTCACTTACATGTGGGATCTAAAATAGTGAAACTCATAGAAGCAGAGAATAGCATGGTGGTTGCCATGGGCTTGGGGAGTGGAAGGAAAAGTGGGAAGATGTTGGTCAAAGGGTATAATGTTTTAGTCATGCAAGATGAACAAATTTTAGGAATCTAACGTACAGCATGGTGATTATAGTTAACAATACTATATGGTATACTTGAAATTTGCTAAGAGGGTAGTTCTCATGTGTTCTCACCAGACACACACATACAAAAAAAAGTAACAATGTCAAGTGATGGATATACTAATTAAGTTGAGTGTGGTGATCATTTTATAGATATATGTATATCAAAACATCAAGTTGTAAACCTTAAATATGTAAAATTTTTAATTGTCAATTATACCTCTATAAAGCTGAAGAAAAAGAATATACCATGAATATTTTTACTTTTTACATATATATTTATATTTATTATTTTATTTTTCTAACCTATTAAAGCACAAGCTTTACAAACCATGCAAATACTTCATGATGGATCTGGAATTTGATGAATAGCTGCCAGACTCAGAGCCAGTAATGCTGTAAGGCCTGATTCCTTCCCTCTTGAGTTTGTGTGTGTGTGTGTGAATGCATGTGTTTGAGTTCACATGTATGTGATTTTTATGCCTGGCATATATACATGTGGGTCTGTGTATGTGCCTGAGTAGCTATTTTAGAACCAGAAAAGATGACCTTGTCATTTCAAAAATCTGGCTCCAGACTATTGAAAGGAAGTGTGAGAACATCCTCTAGTGGGGAACATCTATCCCCAGCCCATAGTTTATGAGCAACATTCTGTCAGCAGGCAGGAGTGGTGGCTCACTGTAATTAATCCCCTTCTCGTCCCCACGCCTCCCAGAGTGAGAAATAAAAGGGCATTAAACGGAATGCAGTTACAACCCACAAAGGGACCACATAAAATGTCACCTTTTGGCTTAACACATTGTTCCCTTCATGACTCCTAGTCCTGAGTTGACCTCTCATCAGGGCAGACAGGGTTTATTTCTTGCTGAGACCCAATGAGAGATTTCTTGGCAGTCCGTTGGCACAATATGGTAGGAGTATTAGCTAAATCTTTACTGAAAGTTAAAATTTTGTCTCAGAGGTTTTTCCTTATCCTGTATGTGTTACATGGAAGACAGAAGAAAGCAAGGAAAAGAGGGGAATTATTGTTGGATTAAAGTTTGGGGGCAGAGAGTTGAATGTGAGCTCCAGCATTTCCATGTGAGATCATAGAGTAGGGTTAAGTTACTTAACTTGTCTGGGCGTCAGTCCTCCCACCCCCCCTTTGTAGCATAAACATCATGATACACGTCTCTTAAGGTCTGGAGGAAGGGTAAGTGAGTTCAGTGTATGTAATGAATAACATAGTACCTGGCACATAGTTCTCGGTGCTGACAATCATGTAAATTAAAACAAATTAAAACATCCTCATTCATTTTCCCACTTGTAATTTACAAAGCACATGTACATCATGCCACTTTATCCTTGCAACAATCTATTAAGGTAGGTATGCACTCTGCGTTTGCGCATGTTTCATAAACGGAATGGCTAGTTTGATTAGATTCCATCAGTGATATTTCTACCACAACAGCTGCCACCTAGAGAAGAGGACAGTAACCCTCCTAGCCCTGCAACATGCTGCTGGCTCTGTGAGGGACAACCATCAAAACACCGGCGCTGCTGCTCTCCCAAAGTAAAACAGATGGTCTTAAGCAACAGGCCCTTATAGATAGACGGGAATCCTGGCACAGACTCTTTAGACTACGATAAGCACTTTGTACAAAACCTCAACCTTGTTTTACTTCCTTGATAAATTTCAGGGTATTGGTGCTATTGACTTTTTTGTTTCTTTAAAAAAGAGGGCAGCATTTTCTTTGTACAAATGCAATTCAAGGTTATCTCTTCTTTTAAGAATCAGGAAAACAAATTATGGAAAGGGTTGGTGCAACTCCAAGGCTTGGATTTGATTTTCCCTCCAGCAGAGCATGGGCTAGAAAATGCCATAGTGTGACTTCATGTGTCCTCAGAAAGATACAGAAAAAGGACTTAGAGATTCAAGGAGGAGGGTTCTATGGTTAATGAGGGTATCCCTTCCCTTGTGTCCCCAGTGGTCTTTGGTAATTTTTGGAAATAAGGAAAAAGAAACAGGTTGAGGGCTTTGTTCTCTTACAAAAAGTAAGAGAAAAAAAGACAGAACTGGGAGATAAGGAAACATGAGAAGCTATCAGCTTTACAATCTTGAGCCTTGTATCCTTAGGTTGGCAATTTGGAAAACATAGAAGTATATAGTAGTCTTGTGTATTTTTTAAATAAATCACTAAAACATATCCAGCTACCCACTCTTAATTTGCTAAAAATAAAATATGTTATCAAAGCGTTTGGGTGCAAGGTATTGTCCTACTCCCCTGAAGAACTGGTCTCTTGAACTCTGTTCCTCTATCACTCATCTTATTATTATTTTTAATTCATCTACAAGCACTTACTAAGCGTTCACTTTATAAAAGGAGAAACTGTCCTAAGCCAATTATTACTGGATTTCAGGATAGTCAGATAAAGTATATGTTGCTGGAGAGATAGTTATTCAGCACAAGTGGGTGCTGTTGTTCCAATATGGGACCCAGGGGAAAAATGTGAATAGATCATACCCTAGTGCTGGAAAAGTAACCAGAGCCTTCCTGGGGGTCAGGTGCTGTGTGTGGATACTACCTCTGGGCCAGAAGATGATTCTACCTTGATGTGCTCTGACTGGAATGTGTTTGCTGAATATTAGGAAGTATTCAGAAGGGTACATCATAATGAGGTGGTGGTTGGGGACAGCAGGAATCCTTTATATCATGGGCTAAAGGAAATTACATCATCTGAATTATAAGAGAACTCAGCAATCTCCCAGCCCAAGTTTCTTACCTGGGAGATGAATAATCTGAGATTCAGGGAGGAAAGATGATTTCATCTAGGTCACCCAGTTAGGGAGCAGCAGGAAGATTAGAACTCACATCCCCTCATTCCATGTTTGATATTTCCATAAACATATAGAAGCAGGAAACCCTGGGAAGAGAAGATATTAGCTGTGTCTTCCTACCATCCAGAAGCTTCACTTCTCCCTTGTTTCTAAAATGAAATACCAGGTTGATGTTGGGACCATGGGTCATGAACCAGGGTCAAGGAATCCCAAGGAGCCTGGTCTTTTCTTCTTTCCAAAGAAACTTGTCTCCTTTATCAAGTACAGTTCCATAGATAGGCCAGACAGAGTCCTAACAGGGCTATGAATCCACCACTTAACTCTTTCCCTACTATAGCCAGATAGGTCCAGTGCTTCCTACTCCCACGCATGCTTTAGCAGCTTCTGGGGCTAACTGGGTGATATTTGTTCAACAGTCCAGAAGACACTCAATGAAGCAGACTACCAATGGGGTAGGATTTAGGAAAGAATGCCTGGAAATTATAATTTCTTTTTGGGTTCTATTGGAAAAACCATTTGTTTTAGCAACATCTATTTTTGGTTCTCTGGATGTGCAAATACTTCTTAAGCTCATCAAAGTTGTATGAACACAACAAGAAGTTTTTTTTTTTCCTCAGATAATCAGAATGTAACTTCAGCACCTCCTACTTAGAATATAGGACGTGCTCAATTGATTACCCATAGTTGTCAAGTAAACAATCTTTTTTTTGTAAGTCTTTACTGTATGTTCATACTTTACTTCATCTTGAGAATAGAAGAGGAAGAGAAAGAGACATGGTCCCCCTGACATATTAAGCTTGCAGTTTTGCAGAGGTAGATTCATTAAATAACTATCAATTATAGTGGATCAGTGTCATGTAGAAGTAAGGGTAACATAAGATTTAATCATAGGGCCAACTAACCTAGTTTGGGGAGGCAAAGATATGTTTACAGAAGGACCTTTCAAGGACCTGATCGATAGGTAGAGGGTTGGGTGGGTGATTATTATCAGGGTAGTATTGAAGCATTTTGAGGTGGGGGGTATGCAGGTTCTTCAAGCAAAAAGGTGGTAAGTTTGATTTTGTAATAAACCTGTGGTTTTCACCCTATCAAAAATAAAAGGCTAAAAAAAATCACTAATAAAAATCAATCACTAGGATTATGTCTATAGCTATCGTTGATAGGCTGTCGGTAAGGAACTGAGGTCCTTAGTCTAACAGCCTGTGAGGAGCTCAATCCTAACAACAACCGTGTGAGTGAGTATGGAAGGGAACCCTCCCTCGGGGGATCCTTGAAATGACTGTAGCTCTGGTCAACAGCTGGACTGCAGTCTTAAGAGAGATCTTGAACCAGAGGCTTCCAGATGAGCACACTCAGATTCCTGTCTGAAAAGAAATTGTGAGAAAACAACAGATGTTTTAAGTTGCTAGGTTTGGTGGTATTTGTTATGCCAAAGTAGATAATTAATACACCATTACTTGCTGGGATCAGGAAATGTTCAGCCTCATTTTTGTATATCTTAAGTTGTTCTGCAAAGCCCTGAAAAATAGTCATAAAATTTCTTCTCCTAATTTTCCTGAGTGAAAACAGACATCAAGCAAACCATAAGCCACACAGCTTTATATTTATTGGATTTTTTTTGTAGTCATAGAATTCTGAATCTGTGGTTGATTGACATGGAAGCATCCAGTTATTCAGAAACTCTACCTTAATACTGATTAATGCTTTATGTCAAAACAAGGCATTTGGGGTTACCCAGCCTATGGTGTGTACTTTGGACTAAAGGAGATGAACTGAAGAAGGTTGGAAGCCAATTCTAGGAGAGCAGAAGCTGCTGCCATATTTTTTTTTCACACAGCCTTTTCTACCTCTGTATCTCCAGATGGCCTTTTTGGATGCTGCACATGGTTCCTAGTGAATTTTTTTCCTCTGGCTTTCTTTCCCTCGAAGGTCCCAAGAACACAGATAGGTGATTTGTGATCTCCTGGCATCCTGGGGCAGCTCTTATATTAATAACTGAGATGTTCCTTCCTTTGGGAATCAAGATCCCTCTATACCCTCTGCCTCCCACTTCTCCAAGGGGAAATAACCCTGCCAAGTATATTCTTAGAGTTTCTTAAAAAGCACATACCCAGCAACATTTTCTGGCAGAAATAGAGGCAAGAACGAGGATAGGTTATTTCTAGATAAAAATA
The DNA here is from genome assembly GCA_023783475.1 of Daubentonia madagascariensis. NCBI lineage: Eukaryota > Metazoa > Chordata > Mammalia > Primates > Daubentoniidae > Daubentonia > Daubentonia madagascariensis. The sequence goes on along the minus strand of JAKFHU010002573.1, from coordinate 15,612,416 downwards.
CAAGAAATATATGCATAGAAGAAAAACCAAGCTTATATAAACTTTCTGCTTCTTCCACTGTCCCAGGGGCCAACATCCCAAGAGTTTTGTTTTCTTTCTGTTTGTTTTAATGTTTTAATTATGAAATATTTCAAACTTATCCCCAAAGAAGAGAATGATGTGATGAAATCTTACGTACCTCATCTGCCTTTCAACTCATTTATATTTTATCTAGACCCTTCACTCACTCGCGCCCCCAACGCACACAGTGGACTATATTGGATGCATTTTCAAGAAAATATGTCATTAGTATGGGAAGGTAAATATAATACATTCCAATGATATTTCTTTTCCTAGTACCATGGTGTGAGGTTATATGACTTTTCCTAGATCTTGTGTTTTTAAGCATTGTCGTATTGAATCCTCATAATGATGCTCTGATGATAATAATATTACTAATACCATTTTACAGGGAAAGACTGGTCTGGTGAAATTAGGTCACTTGATCAAGGTCATGAAGCTGGTATGTGGTCAGCCCCTGATTTGAAGAAAGGTCTGTAAGAAAACTTATGAGAACTATTTAACAAATAGTTTAATATTGTTCCCTCAAAAGAATTACACTTTCATCTTTCCTAAAATAGGCTTAATGTTTGCTTTTCGTGCAAAAGGAAGCCACACAAACTCTCATATTTTTGCTCTTTGCTGAATTAAGAAAGTGGGGTATCCAAGGTCTGGCAATGCTTATGCTGAAAGTACTTTGTAACCAACAGCCATAGGTTAGCTGAGGATGTCCAACTGGGATGGCAGGGGCTAAAAATAGGGAGAGAGAACAGTTTATTTCAGCTCTAATCAAAATAAAACAAATGGATCAATGTTTACCAAATGAAACTTGGTTAGACTAGCACTTATTTTCTAAGTCCCATGGGCATTACAAACTGAAACAGGAAATGAAAAGCTATTAAAATAAATGATCCAATAGTGTTCTGTAAACAACTATCAACACTTTGATAAAAAGGAAACTCTTATCACCCACTTCTTCAGTATTCCTTAAGTTCAAACTCATATATCTTTCTTGGTAGGTCAGTCCTAAATTAGGGTAATGACTTCTAAATCCCAGGCACTATTATTTGAAAGGAAGTTGAAGTTAAAAAAAAAAAGATAAAAGAAAGTATTTTTAATATATGTGAGTGTTATGCTTACAGGGACTCTGTTGCTGGACCTAGAGGGAAGTTGAAAACAAGGCAATAAAAAGATCCTGGTATGAGTCCATTAATACATTTTAATTTAATGTGCTGAATAAATATTATTAATGGGAGATTTCTAGAATTTGCTCTTTTTTCCATTTTCCCATGAAGTTTGAAGAGGATTTTCTGCTTCACTTAGTCTCTTTTCTTCACTCATGTTCCAAGGAAGTGTCTGGGGAAAGGACAAGGGAAGAAAGACAACAGGGGTAAAGTAAAATAATAATATGGTCTTCTTTTCTAATATCATTTTTATTGGTAGCTAAAGTTATGATTGGTATGTAATTTTATAGAATGGGAGGCTTTTTAATGGGGTTTTAAGGAGGATGGAGGAGGGGTTATTATAGTAGGTATTTTAAAAAATATATGAAGAGACCCAAGTCATTGTAAAGTTGCTTTTGTATATCTGGATTATGTGTTTTTAATGGCCTCATTAAGGAGTTCTGGGCATGAACCCCATGGGTCACAACTTTCATAAGCAATGTGTAGTGGTCCTGATCCTCCAGTCTGTTAGGAAGAGTTAAACTAGTTTTTTCTTCTGCATTCTTTCCACCTTTCTTGGCAGTAGGAAGGGTTGATATATTAATAAATGCTTTCTCAGTGCAGTGGAAAAGTCCTGGATATGCTAAAAGTATAATTCTGGTAAAGTAAATAAGTGTGTAAAGAAGGACTAACAGTTTCAAAGGACTCTGGCTTCAGTTTTTGAAGCTGTGCATGTGTTTTCTGCAATTAAAATTCCTTTCCATTCTTTCAAATTTGTATCTCCCCAAGGAGGCTCAAAGCACCACTTTCCCTCAAATAATTGCCTGGTTTATCTGCAGAGTAGGCTTATTCACAGGGACTGCAATTTACTCAAGAGGTGGCTTGTCTATTTGCAGAATATTTCACATCCAAACTTTTTGGGTTGAGCTGTTGGTAAACTTGAGAGAAGTTCAGCAGAGGTGGTCGTCACTGAGGAAAAAAGCAGGGGCTGCTGCATGTTAGCAATCTTGATTGGAAGCAAAATATGCTGCAATTCTTAGGACATTGCAATACGCCTGCCTAACACATCAGAGAGGTGGCGGGGAGAGAGAAAGAAAGAGGATGCCCTGATATATTTAACTGAATATAACGAGAGAACATGTATTAGTTATTTATTACAATATGTAACAGGCATTGTGTGTCTTCACAACAATCCTAAGAATTATGTTGCATTAATAGCTCCCATTTTACAGACGGAAAACACGAGATTTAAATAGCTTAAAACTATTGCCCATAGTGTCTCAGGTAGTAACTGTCAGAGCTGAACCTAAGTCTGAACCTGTTTGATACTAAAGATTGAGCATTTTTTACTCTATTTTTCTATAATTGAGACTGGGTGGTATTAATCACCTGGATGATGTTAGCTATCAAAGTACTGGGTTTTGGAGACTTTTTATTATTTTTATTTTGAGACTTATTATTATTATCACTCTGTCGCCCCGAGTGGAGTGCAGTGGTGTCATCATAGCTCACTGCAACCTCAAACTCCTGGGCTCAAGCGATCTTCCCACTTCAGCCTCCCGAGCAGCTGGGACTACAGACATGCACCACCACGCCTTGCTCATTTTTTTTATTTTTGGTAGAGAACTGGTCTTGCTCTTGCTCAGGCTGTTCTCGAACTCCTGAGCTCAAGCAATCCTCCTTCCTCAGCGTCCCAGAGTGCTCGGATTACAGGAGTGAGCCACCGTGCCCAGCCGACATATTATTATTTAGTAAGATTATATTAAATTACTTCTATGTGTCAGACTTTTTCTAGATGTGATGGAGGTCACAAAGATGAATATAATCTAATACATTTTCACAGAATCTTCAGCCTGTTAGAGTAAGTGTCTCTAAAGCAAGGCTTATTATAAACGACACAGAACAAGAATAAACAAGGGCTCTGAGAGTTCAGAAGAGAGAGGGATTCTTTCAGGAGAGTGGAAGAGAACTTGTGAACTGCTTCTCTTTAGGCAGAGGGCTTTGGAACAAAAATGAGAAGGAAATAGTACAATTGGAATACTATTGTATACTATTGTACAATTGGAGCTACACTTTAATACAGAGAAGATTGATTTGATCCATCTATTTTTTAATTTAAAAATATTTTTGGGTCGCTTTAGTTCTTTTAAAGGTTAACTTTTAAAGGTTAATTAATGGATGCATTGAGTTATGGCAAGTAGTATTTTAGGTGGTGCTAGAGGGATGATGAGGAATTTAAAGTATTACGTGAATTTTCTGCTAGGTTATTTTCCTATGAGACAGCAAATTTGATGGCAGCAACAGTACCAAATTCCTGATGACATTTCTGAGTAAACTGTTTAAATACTCACTCTGGTTATTTTTTAATCTGCAGTTGCAACAGCTAACATCCCTAGAACGTGCCCAAATATGAAATGGCCTCTGTAGATTTTGATTTAAGATGTATTTTAACCCTATGTCAGGCCCAGAGGTATAGTTTAGGCACCCTAAGCAGCAAAAAAAATTGGAATTTCTCTTGAAAATGGATCTTTGAGCATCTTGTGCCTTCCAGAAAAGAGCTAGCACTTGTTAAAAAGTTAACACTTGTCAGGAATAAATGCAAGATCTGTTTTCCTGATGTTTTTTCCTCACAAACATGTGTCGGTGAAGTCAATGTGCAAGATGCCTCATAAATTTGATTGGACTTTGAATCTCACTTTATAGAATTACCTGATTAAGGCATGTCCAATATGTTGGTTTGAAACTTCAAATAAAGCTACTAGTTGGCTGAATATGGAGATGTTACTGTAAAGTGCTCAAATTACTTTTTTTCTTCAAATCTTCTCCACAGTATTCTTTCTCTTGTTTCACATTTCAGTGATTCTAGGCTGAAAAGTGGAGATTATGTGAAAGTACATGGATTTTTACTAACCAGAGCCTTTACCAACAACCCCAGAGGTCTCTCTGCAGGCCATAGAAAGTGAAGTCCTTGAGGGTATGGACTATGCACTCAGACAGTCTGGATTAGGATTTGCAAGTCCACCTTCTGCAAAGGGAGAGTCAGAATGTTACTGCCCTTTAAAAGAGTTCAGAGCATGGATGGACTTTGGAGTCAGACAGACAGATCTTTATTCACATCTGACTGCTAATACTTAATAGCTGTCCATCCATCCTTGGATGAGTTTCTTAACTTCTCTGAGGCAAGGCCTTGGAGTGCCAGGGGAGACTTTATGGAAGAGATATATGTGGAAGACTTAAAATTTGGAGGGGATTCCAAGAAGATACTAATACTCCAAGCCTGCATTTGATAACACAGAATCAGATGGATTTGGATGAATGTGGAAATCCTTAAGAGACAGAATCGAACAAGAAAGTTGGCCACTTCCAGGTAAGAATTGCATTAAATTATCTGTAGTATTTCCCATTCTGATGTGTTCACTGGACTTCTCTGAGGCTCCAAGTTTTCCATCCCTGTGTGCTCTCTCCAATTAGCCTGTAGCATCCAATGTGAGGCTGAGGATGCACTCCATCAGAGAGGAAGAGGGAAAGCCAGGGAAACATTTCTCTGTGTATGTTTATTATAGGAATATGAACTCTAAACCACAGATACGCCTGTCTTTTTTACAGTAAGGAGTCACAGTAAAATGCTGCTAGGTCCTAAGACTTTGACTTTCCTGACCACCATAGGGTTTGAGTTTAGTATTTTGGGGGAGAAGGTTACTAAACATGGTGAAAAGTCCTGGCACTTCAGTGTGTATTAGTGAAACCTATCACTGTTAGATAACTCATCAGATATCAAAGCTGTGTATTCTTCAGAGCCTTTGGAGGGTGAGGGGATTTTTGTGGTGATTGCGTAAGTTTCTTAACACTTTCTCATTTTCATTTCTGAATGAAGTGTTTACCTAACTGGCCTGTTTTGATTGTGATTGTTCCTCATGTGCCTGGCTAATGATCACATCGACCCCTCCTTCACCTCTTGAGTGTGGAGTTAAGAGGATTCAAAAGAGAATACATTTTATGTCTGCTGACATGTCAGGGCATGACCACTGGGATCAACTTTACTGAGCTCCGATACTTGGCCTATTTTTAGTTTCTGGACTCTGACTTAGCAGGATTTCAGCTACTCCAAGCCACTGGACAGTAAGAGTAACAGAGAGCAGGAAGAGGGAGAAAGGCATCAAATGAAAGACCATTACACATTCTCCAAGTTCATGGCTTATTTCTTTCTTTTCTTGAAACATAGTCATATTTATGAGTTAAATTAAATTTTTATTTGAATAAACACAGCACAAATTGTTTGTTTCCAACTTTTCCTAATATTGCTAAATTTCATCACATATCATTTGTTTTGCCTATGTTATAATTTAAGATGTCATATCTTAAGTTTATTCATATAAACTGAATTTCAGTTTACCTGGTAACACCTATTGGTTTCTGCCAGAGACCTGTTAACTTGAGAACAGTAATTTTTTGTATTCATTCCAACCTGATCCTGTTGGTTGAACTAAAAAATAATAAAAAATCATGAACAATTTTGAAGAGTACCACTGTTAGCCATGAGCTGAAATATCAGTGGATTTATTGGAAAATATCTCTGTGGAAAATCAGGATTAGCCTTCCAAGCTGACTAGAGAAGGCAAATTGTTTACCAATATCATCCAAATTAATTCCCGAAAATGGTAATATGTATTACATAAATTATGTTTGGAAATTTGGGAAATATTATGTTAAATGTTTTTAACCATAGGGCTTGTCAGAACCTTTAACATACCACTGTGTGTTAGAGAATCTCTGATGTATTCGGCAGCAGGAATGTTTTTCTCTCAGGCCTTATTTTAGGACTAATCTTCAGGGGAGCACATTTGGAAAAGCTTATCTAAATAGATTAATTTAATATTGATTGTTTCAATCTAATAAATAGGGTGGGAACACATAACTAACCTTTAAAGGAGGATATTATAAAGGTTCATCACATGACTTTACAATTTGCATCTTGGTGTCTCTGTCAGAGACAGTATTAAATAAATGAAGAGGATTGAGCCAAAATAAGTAGCTTTAAAAGACATTCTTGTTTGTCATCTACCCAGTAGACCTTCTAACTAATAGTGCTTCTTCCTGATATCAGTGTTTGTTTTCTTCTGAGGAAAGGGGCGGGGCGAGTAATGTTAATAGTAATGCCTATGTTGCCCCTGTTGTGGTTTTCCTTGCACATGAGGGTGGGTAGGTGACTCAGTTATAGTCAATGACATAAAAGGAAAATACTGTTAGTGAAGGGTGTGCATCCTGATAGGAGACAGAGCTCTCTCAGGTACCAAACTTTTTATTTCTTCTTGCATTGAATTTGTTTAGACTTCTTGTGGCCATCTGGTGAAGATGAGGTGAGAAGAGTAAGAATGAAGATAGCAGAGCAGTAGAGGAGAAAAAAGGATTTCTTGATTCCATTCCTGAGCTCCTGCTGTAACTGTAGAGCTGTTCAACTCCAGCATTATTCCTGTATATCATGAATGCCTTTTCAGTAGAAGTCACTATTTCTTGGGCAGCTCAACACATTTAATATGTGTTACTTAAGCTCTTTCTTTCCTTAATATAGGCAGCTTGACTTCATTTTCTTTATTCAACCTCTTTCTTTGAAAATTTAGAAAAATAGCCAGAGAGTTGGTAATTTTAATTATTAATACTTACACGCTATTCACATAGTTTCTATCTTGACTGGCTTTTTGTACTGTATGATGATCAAACATGTCAGGGACTCCTAAGAAATTTACCTATGTGCCTCAAAGGCACCAAGGTAGGACCTGTGATATTTTAAAAAATGAAAACGAAATATATGAAAAAATGGACTTTATTATCTTGAAATACATTACTTCTATACTTAATTTGTTGTAAGTTCTAATCATGAAAGGACGTTGAATTTTGTCAGATGCTTTTTCTGCATCTACTGAGATGATCATATGATTTTTAATCTTCATTCTGTTAATATGGCATATCACATTTATTGATTTGTGTATGTTGAATTGTCCTTATATACCAAGGATAAATCCCACTTGATCATGGTGTATGAACTTTTAATATGCTGATGAATTGAGTTTGCTAGTATTTTGCTAAGGATTTTTGCATCTATATTCATGAGAGATTTTGGCCTATAATATTATTTTCTTGTAGTGTTCTTGTCTGGCTTTGGTATCAGCGTAGTGCTGGCCTCATAAAATGGGTTTGGAAATGTTCCTTCCTCTTTAATTTTGTGGAAGAGTTTGAGGATTGTTAAAGTCCTCTTTAAATGTCTGGAGAATTCATCAATGAAATCATCTTGTCTTGGCTTTTCTTTGTTGGGGAATATTTGGTTACTAATTAAATCTCCTTTCTCATTATTGCTCTGTTTAGATTTTCTATTTCATCCTGATTCATCAGGTTATATGTAAGTAAGAACTTACTCATTTATTTTTGTTATCCAATTTGTTGGCCTACAACTGTTAATAATACTTTTATATAATCCTTTTTATTTCTGGGGCATTCATCGTAATGCCTCTTCTTTCATTTTCTGATTTTATTTGAGTCTTCTCTCTTTTTTTCTTAGTCTAGCTAAAGGCTTGAAACAATCAACAAAAAGGAAAGGCAACCCATAGAATGGGTGAAAATATTTGCAAATCATATATTCAATATGGGATTAATATCCAAAATATGTAAGGAATTCACATAACACAATACCCCAAAAAAACCAAAACAAAACAAATAACCTTATTAAAAAAATGTGCAAAGGACCTTAATAGACATTTTCACAAAGAAGACATACAAATGGCCAACAGGTATATGAAAAAATACTCAACATCACTAATCATCAGGGAAATGTGAATCCAAATCATAATGAGATATTACCTCGAAATTGCTAGAATATCTATTATCCAAAAGTCAAAAGATAACAAGTGTTGTCGAGTATGTGGAGAAAAGGGAACCCCTGTACACTGTTGGTGGGAATGTAAATTGGTTCAGCCATTATGGAAAAAAGTATTGAGGTTGCTCAAGATATTAAAAATAGAATTATCATAGGATCCAGCAATCCTAATTCTGGGTATGTAACCAAAATCAGTATCTCTAAGAGACATCTGCACTCCCATGGTAATTGCAGCATTATTAAATATAGGCAAGATATGGAAACAACTTAAGTGTCCATCAATGGGTGAATGGATAAAAAAATGTGGTATATATGTAAAATGGAATATTATTTAGCCTTAAAAAGAAGGAAATCCTGCCATTTGCTACAACATGGATGAAGCTGGAGGATATTATGCTGAGTGAAATAAACCAGACACAGCAAACATCATACTACATGATATTATTATACTAATATTTGGAATATAAAAAAGTCAAACTCATAAAAACATAGAGTAGAATGGTGGTTACCAGGGTCTGGAATATGGGGGAAATGGAAAGATGTTGGTCAAAGGGTACAACTTTAGTTACAAAATGAATAAGATTTGGAGAGCTAATATATAGTATGGTGACTGTGGTTAATAATAACATGTACTTGAAATTTGCTAAGAAAGATCTTAAGTATTCTCACCAAAAAAGGGGGAGGTAACTATGTGAGGTGACAGATATGTTAATTAGCTTGATTATGGTAATCATTATATAATGTATTAATATATCAAATCATCATAGTATACACCTTAAATATATGCAATTTTGTTTGTCAATTTTACCTCAATAAAGCTGTGCAAAAAAATAAAAAGGGAAATAAAAATGCCAAATACCTGAGCATCTTAGCTGGCAAGAAGACTTCTAGGAGCTAGGTTGTAGGTTCCCTGGAGCTAAGAAATATTCTGCAGAGTCAAAGGTATCATAGACACCTCTGGAAATAGGGTTTTGTGATTCAAAACCCTTATTTGCATCACGCTGGGAATGTAACATTGAAATACACTGTATGGTAAGGCATTTTATTTAACATGCTTTCACTTACAATTTATGGACAGTTTAAACAGAGTAGTTGATCTTCTCATCTCTGCTTTTGAGTAGTTATTATGTATTCAGGTTCCCAAATCTCAACCTGTCCCAGTGTGGCCCTCCCTACTTTGTACCTTGTCTAAGACTTGGATTGACTATGATTGTGGTTAGGGAGTTTGACAATGGTAGAATAAATGAAAGTTCAAAGGCTCCTTCCAGCTATCTACCTAGTTATTTGCATACTTAACTGTCCAAACTGACTCACTTTGCCTAATCTATTTACTTACCTACTTTCCATAGCCACTTTTCCACCTATTTTCCTAACTTTTCAAAATATAGTAAATGTAGAAAAGTTAATTTTTAAAAATCTCTAAAATGTTAAGGCTGTGTTTCATGTTTTTTAACTTTTTATGTTGAGATAATTAGACTCACAAAGAAGTTACAAAAATAGTAGCAAAAATTCCCAGATACTCTTTATTCAACTTCTCCTAATTTTAATGTTATATCTAATCATCATATAATTATCAAAACTAAGAAGTTAATATTAGTAGAATGCCACTAACAAAAACTACAAATTTACTCAGATTTCACCAGTTTTACACTAAAGTCCTTCTCTACCAAGATAAAATTCAGAATCCCAAATTCATGGAATTGTCATGTCTCCTTAGTTTCCCCCAATCTGTAATAGTTTCTTAATATTTTGTTCTTTCTTAAGAATGCCAAAGTTTTAAAGAGTACTGGTTATGTATTTTGTATCATATTTATCAATTTGAGTTTATCTGATATTTTCTAGAATTAGATTGAAATTATCCATTATGTAAAGGTCACAAGACCTTCTCAGGGCATCACATGATAAGGTATTATTCCCTTGTTTGTAATAATAACTATTTTCCTGTAATTATCAAGTATTTTGAAGGAGTGAATTGCATGAGACTATGTGAATATCCTGTTTATCCTTCTTGCCTGTTTCAAAGAACCTGAAACCATATATTTCAAGAACCAAATGAAATATCACTATGATGTTCTAATGATGATTTTCTAGTTTTCTCATTTCTTCTATATGTATTAATTGAGATTGTTTTATAAGGAACAATTGTCCCTTCTCCCTCATTTGTTTATTAATTTGATTATGTACTTATATCAGCATGGTCTCAAATATTTATTTTATTCTTGGATTATGATCCAATACTATTTTTATTCATGCTGCTGAAATTATTCTAGTTGTACCCATGAAAGCCTTTTCATATTAGCTCCTATTCCCTTTCAACATGCATCCTTTCTTTTTCATGGGGGTTGTGGGGGTGGAGAGCTTCCTTACTTTCAGGCACCACAAGATGCTTGCTCCCAGGTCATCTTGTGTTTTGCCTGTCTCAGTCCTGAAAACAATCTTGTTTTATCTCTCTCATGAAAACACATGTTATTGCATTTAGGGCCCACCTAGATAATCCAAGATGAGGTCCTCCTTTCAAAACCGTTATATGAATCACACCTTTTGCCATATAAGTTAATAGTAACAGGTTCTGGGGATTACGGCATAATTATATTTTTAGAGGCCACCATTCAACCACTATACCTTCTATCTCAGATAAAGGCATTTGTTCAATAAGAGAGAGAGAAGAGCAGTGTCCAATGGAGTGACATGATTCTGTGGCAATGGTTGCTATTCCCTCCCCGACCAGATTTGTACCTCAAGGAACATTTTTCCTAGGACTTGCCACAATCTTTTTGTGAGCACCTACTGTGGTTCCTACAGGAAAACACACAGAGTGGTTTCACTTTTGAATTTCTGTCATCCTCAGGGGCTTTAATCTTTCTCACCAATGCACACTGTCTTCCATCAATTTTCCAACCAAACTCTTATTATTAGTGTCCACTTGTGTCTATCGCACATAAGCCAGTATTTGCATCTTGTCTTTCCTTCTTTCCTTGAAGTTTCCTTTCTCTCCTTAGATTTTTTTCCCCCAGTTTGTTGCCTTGTAATCCCAGTTCTGTGATAGGATTGAGGAAAGTTGTGAACTTTCATGGGGTATCATCATTGAGAAATCTATTTTGTTAATTTGCTTGTTGTAAAATGACATCTTGCTGTTTCAATTTGCACATATCTGATTACTAGTAAAAATGACAATGATTCATGTTTGTTTGAACAGTTGAGAATTCCACTTAAATTTTTGTTTATGAAGAAGAAACTTTGTAGCACTTGAAGAAGAGAGGAACTGCTGAGCAAGACCATACATTTAACATAGAACTACGTGGTAGACATATGTTAAACCTAATTAGAGAGTAATATTTGGAATAAAGGGCCTTCAAGGATCTTTGCATTCTCACAGTGTAGATGGAGATAAAAGGCCACATAAAAATAAGGTGTATCTCAAAGTTCAAAAAGCTTTCCCCTTCCTCACGTCTTTTCTACTCTTTCTTCATTTTTCCCCTCAGGAACAAGTTGTGAATATCTTATATCTAATAGTCACTTTCAGATTAGCAACTTCTAAAACCTGCCACATTTTAACCTAGAATTTGCTGTTTCTCATCCCCATTGTCTTAAGATCCTATTTTTTCCTTTCCAAAAAGATTTTTCATTAGTAAGTTGAAGTTCTATTTTAAAGCCAAGGAGTCATAAGTCTTATTAACCAATGGAGAGGTGTGTATGAGAGATAACAGACTGTTGGCTAGATAAAGGATGGATCTCACTGAAAGTAGGATCAATTTAGCAAATTGTGCTAATTTCTAATGATGACCGACCTAGGTAAAAGATGGCATAACATTGCATAAAACCCCTAAAATCTTGGTTATTTCTGGGAAGTTTCGGGGGAATCAAAATTAGAAAAAAATTTTGTTTGATTTTTGTTTTGATTTTTCTTACAGATTGTGATGCAGAGATTTGATATTGTTATAGCAGAGGATCAATATCCCTCCCAATTCCTCAGAAGTCTACCAGTCTAAGTCAGAGACTAAGATAACTATAAGAGCTATCAATCCCCAAGGATTCGTTCTAAGGAATAAGATTGTATCATGCTTGTAAGTATGTTTCGCATATTATCAGTGCCAAGGTCCAGAGAAAAGGAACCTCTTGGTTCTCATTTGAAGAAAAAATTATCTTTCTATTTAGAATTTATTTTGGATTAGTGAACAGAAATATCCTTGGGATATTTTAGTCTAGTCAGAGATGAGTGAGGTCAACGAATCTGTCTTCCCACCTCAAAAAGTGCTCAAGAAGAAGATTAAAGAACTAATATCATCAAAAGGTCTGTATATAGGGAGTTGGCAAAACTGAATTCTTATCCTAATTTTATCATTACCTAGTTCTGTTGCTGGTCAAAGTAATCCATGTCTGTAGGCTCCTCAACTATAAAATGACAGAAATATAACTAAACAGTCTCAGGGGCAGCTATAAAATTCTGTGGAACAGCCCTCATTTCTATCTTAAAAATTGGCAAGCAAGGCAAGCTCATGCCTTCCCCAACAAGTTTTCCCAAACTTATGGAGACAGTACATGGCTCGTGCTGTACTTAAGTATCTTAGTGTATGATGTGTAAGGAAGGTGGATCATATACATTTCAAGTAGTCCCCATTCAATCTTCCCCACCATCTTTGGTAATTGTTCTATCAGACCTCAGTGGTCATGAGAATGTTTGTCACCTTGTACTGCTGTGATAAAGAAAAGTCAAAACCTGTAGTGGTTAATCATATGGGTTCGTTAGTCAATTGACCCGAGTTAGAATTCTTGGTTTCCTCTCACTAGTCATGTGACCTTAGGTAAGTAACTTAACCTCTTGAATCTAACTTATTTTCACCTATAAAATTACAACTATACTGAGGTAAACAAGAATGTGAAATGAGGCCTTCCTTGTAAAGCATGGTGCTAGTAAATAAGGACAATCCAATAAATGTTAATTATTATTTTATCCATCCAAGCCCCTTTAACTGAGCTATTTTTAAAAGCCATGAAATATTGTTTATATTACCAGACTCATGTTACCAGATAGATTGTGGTACTAAGGTGTTTCCTTAGTTAATTTCATTCCTATAAGGGTAGACATCATTAAGTCAAGCTAATAAACTCTCATTCATATTACCTACCTCTGCCTCTATCTTATGAGGTTTTTGGAGTTTTTGTAGGATTACTTTATTTCACATAATAGTCCCCTCCTGAGAAATTTAGAGACCTAAGAGAGTTTTCTCACTGATTCTTTGGTGTTCATTCTGTTGGAGAGAGATACCTCTGAGTAGAGATATCTACCAGATCTACCAGATCATTAAAACCAGACTTGTCACCTAAATAGTAAATATTTATTGACCACTTAAATATTTAAATATTTATTGAACACTTACTATATATCATGTAAACTTTTAGTTGCAATAGTGGATAGTGAGAATATGAGGGAATAAAATTTTTCTCTTGCTTTAATGAGTGAAAGTCTGCTTATCTACCTGAATTCATCACCATGAATGTCAGAGTTGAAATTCTCAGGACCTAAGAGAAATCTCCATGGCTGATGGGGACAGGTTTAGAAAAGTCAACACTCAGACAGTCTCTCACTCCAAAGACTCCTCCCATAAGTACTGCAAGTGGAGTCCACAAGCTGAAGGAAGGAGCTTATTTTTCTCCCTAATTATTACAAAGTTCTTTTATAGTCCATGGATGTCCCTTTCTCTCAAGGTTTAAGTATCTGAGATTTTATTTTTCTTCTGAAAGCTTGTACCTTTTGACCAACATATCCCCATTTCCCCCACCCCCACAGTCACTGGCAACCACCTTTCCACCTTCTGCTTCTGTGAGTTCGATATTTTTAGATTTCACATATAAGTGAGATCATTTTCTCTTTCCTGATCCTCCCCATAGAAGGAATATTGAAAATATGCTTTTTTTTTTCAAATAAAACACTTTATTTTTTATACTAATAAATCCTCTTTGGGTTTACCAAACACCCACAGAGGCTCTGAAGAATTTATATGTAAATTAAGGCAGCACTCCATCTGCTTAATGAGACAGATGTACTCATAAAAGAAAACAAGTGTCTGCTGGAATGGAAGGAGGATTCGGCTGGGATGGGAATTCCTTTTCAGCTGTTTTCACAGGTTAATTTAGGGGTTATTGTCTTACAGGCTCCAGTCTCTCAGGATACTACCCTACTCCACAGGAAAGGGGAGGATGTTCCCTTTCACATCCAATAAAGAATTCAAATTAACCTCCCTCCCCACTGTGATATAATTAATGTCAAAGTTAAGGAAAACAGATTGCAGATTTCCAAAAGAATGGCTGAGACCTAACCACTTTACTGGTACAGAGTTGTACATTAGAATCACCTGGGGAGCCTTAACAATGTTTATGGCTAGGGCCACCTAAAACAAGTCACTGGTAATTCACCATCCTCTCAAAATTAACTTGAGGAGTTAGGTATGGGTCTCAGTGTAAAAAAATCAGAATTTGAAACTATTGACCTATGTTTTCCACTGGGCCTGATTGAACAAATGAGTAACTTTATTGGGCCAAATTAAGTTTGCTCAACTTTGTTTTTTAATACAGACATCCATGCAAGTGCTCATAACAACATACACATAACAACATAGACAAGGCAGAGACAGACACCAGCATGCTTTGAAATTGACATAGATACATAGATACAGACACACATTCAGGCACATAGATTTTTTTTCCCTGAGAACCTCATAAACAGGCTTAGAGTCAAACACTGTCAGCGACACATAGACACAGAGATCTCATAGGATAGAGATCCATACAGACACAGAGAAACAGACACATACATACCTGGATGCATTTGGAAGGCAATTTGTATAAACTTAGCCTGATGCACACAGAAAGACCATCAGAGGTATGCAAAAAAGAGAGAAATAAGAATCGCAGAATGAACTTCACAGTTTGCAAATTGTATCTAAATAAGGCTGTTGAAAAATTAAGAAGAAAAAGAAGCACTGATATAAATTTAGACACCTAGCAAATAAAAACCTAAGAGGAGACATACACACTCAGAAATTCTTCTTCAGAAGGTTTTGTTTTTGTTTGTGTTTTATTATTGTGTGCAGGATCTGGGTGTTATTTGCTGCCTCTTGGTGGATGTATTTTGGCTGAGCTCACTTGCAAGCTTCTTGGCTCCTTGCCCAGGCAGATCATGTATGAGGCAGGGTTGGGATTATAGCCTTCGAAGAGAAGAATTATTCACATTTTACTGAAAAAGGAGATTCTCCTGAGATTTTCCTCTTATGGGAACCTGGAAATTTGCATAGCAAGTAAAGAATATTTCACTGGGTTTGGATGCTGACAGAGCTTAAGACAGCAAAGCAAAACAGCCTATAGTAATGATAATTAATAAGTAGTATAATCGTGGCCTTTTTTAATATAATAAATTTTCTTATAACTACCTACTCAGTTAATCATGTGACATAGTTGTTCAGTATGATCTAATTTGATCTTCAGAGCAACCAAGTGAATAAGAATTATTATTATCAACATTTTACACTTGTCAAAATTAATGCCAAGAGGGGTTAGGCAACATTTTTGAGGTCATCCAGCCACTAAGTTGCATGTTTGGAAGTCAAATACATGTCTAATGGACACAGCCTGTGCTTTCAGTAACTGTATGACTCTGACCTCTGCATGCACTGAGCTTGGGCAGGAGTAGGGGTTGATCTTATGGTTATTCTTACTTTGCATATGAGAAAACTGAATACCAGAGAGGCTATTTTATGCCAAATTCCCATGGGCACACACAAGACTCTGCTGCTTGCACCAGAGAAATAAGCCTTTAGACCATTCCATGGGCTATAAGCAAATTGTACTTGATGAAGAGACTGAAGCTTAGAAACCATAACTGAACAAAAACTGCAGTGGCCATGTCTTGAACATCATTAGAAGGAGACTGGATTTCCCTAGAAGGCAATGGGCTCAGAAGCCCTCTCTACTTTTCTCTCTCTACTTCTTTATTGCTTCTCTGAAGATTATGAAACTGCTCTCTCTGGCATTTTGACTAGTGATATGTCAAAAAGCTCTTGGAAGGGATTGCATCCTAACCACAATAATGGAGGTATGGCCTTCATTCAGGAAGACATTTTAGCCGTTTGGCATTTTCTTAAGGTGTGTGCTTGGCTGAAATGATAAATGCTCAATAAGTAAAAAATAGTTTTGATTGTGTTGTAGAATTTCTTCTGAATTACCTCCTTAGAATCTGAGGATGATTATGAAGTCCACTATTATTCCACAATTGTTAAGCATGTGTCATACGCTTGACCCTGTGATAGGCTCTGTGTGGATGAGTTAGAGACCTGTTCTCAAAGGGCTTGCACTTTAATTGAGGAGAAAAATAAGGATTATATATTATGGAATAATTAGAAACCATTGGACCATATGTTCCCAATAAGGCAAAAATTGGTTCTTGAGGAGGGGCAGAAATTTATTAAATAGTACCTGGTTTGTGGCTCTCCCTCCAAATCTCAACCCTTTATGTGATAAAGTCATATTCCTTAATATTTAATGCCATGGATAGATGATTAGGAAAAAAAAAAAGATGTTTAAAGCTTCCTGCAGAGGTGATAATGAAAAAAAGGTTGAGAAACACTGTATTAGACTATATATCTCATGTCTCCATATTATTCATTAAAACATTTCAAATTGTTGCCAATTTTAAAAATCAGGAGATTTATATTAAAACTTAAATTCCTGGTTTCTTTTAAAAACAAAAATCAGAAGATCTGGCAATTTTGAGTTCCTGTGGCAGAATTGGCTAGATCTGTGGAGCAGCTTTACCATTTAGGTTATCTGCTTGGCCACTGCAGGTGTCTATGCACATTTTCAGTATTCAGAAAAAAGTAATTACAAATTCAGTGACAGATGTTTCAGCACTCCAGGGAGGGAGAAGTCAGCAAGGGCTTGAGCATTAAGTAATGGCTTCATAAAGGAAGTAGGAATTAAGCTTCCTTATAAGAAGTCAAGATTCAGTGAGGAAATAAAGGAGGATAATTGAATGGAGGGTTCATAAGAAGAAGAAAAGATTAATACGTTATTAAATTCTGGTGGACAAAAGACTAATTGTGTAAAGTAAAACTTTTGAACATTTAGAATAAAATGTAAGACATTGTATTTACAATCTTAGGTTTAGAAGAATTTTTTAAATGACACAAAATAGGACAAACCATAAAGGAAAATGTGGATAAGTTTGAATTCATTAAATGAAAAAAACATCTATTCTTCCAAAGATATCATAAACAAGGTAAAAGGACAAGCAATAGACTTTGGGAAGATATTTGCAATGCATAAAACTGACAAAAGGTAAGTATCCAGAATTTATAGAGAACTTCTATAAATCAAAATGAAAGAGATAAACAACCCAGTGAAAAAAATGGAAAAAATGGGCAAAATGTATGAAAATGTCATTCACAAAAGTTAAAAGACCAATGGCCAATAAACATAAGAACACACTCAATCTGACACAGTATCAGGAAAATTGTAAATTAAAATAAATAGTAAGATATCATTCCATTCCCATGATACTTACATAAATCTAAAATCAAATGATTCCTAAGGGCCAGGCAAAAACATTGCAAATTTGGAAATTTCATACATTATGGGAGTGAAGGACACTCTTTTGCAGGTCAATTGACAATATTTCATCAACTGTATTATTTACATACTTATTGACTCAGCAAGTCTATCACTAGGTATGTACCTTGAAGAAATTTTCATGTGTGCAAAAGAAGATGTATACTTGAATGTCTGTCATATTATTGTATAGGATTGGGGGAAAAAATTGAAAACATCTTAAGTCATCCTCAACAGGAAAAATTTTAAATAAATTGTGATATATTCACAAAATGAAAAACCATAAGATAGTGAAAATAAATGTAATAATACAACACATAACAACTTAGCTAAATCTCCAAAACCTTGAAAAAAAAAACCAAATTGTACAGAAATACACATAGTGTTATAATTTTACCGAGTATAAAAGCAATGCAAAACAGAAGACTGAATAACATGATCTTAGGGAACCTGTGGATATAGAAATGGGTTTGTGTAGGGAAGATAAGGTTGCCAAGATCTGGCCCAGGGTACATTGGGGTCTGGAGTAGGGAAGCATGTGAAAAACTGCGCTTAGTTGTAACAATTTGAAAATTGCTGTGCTTTCATTGTCTGATCAAGCAACCATTGACAAGATGTCTTTACAAGGCTTTTACCTGGACAAAAATAGCCATTGTAGATTCATATGGAAGGCAGTAGTTTCTAGTTTCAAAAATTTTATCTGCAGAAATAAAAGGGTCTTTGGACAGCACCCAGTCCCAAAGAGAAAGAAAATCAGTGGATGTTCTCTTTGATATGGACATTGTGGAAGGGGAAAAACTGTGGCTCCCATAGATCATTCACTAAAATAGTTAAACTTTACCTCTATGTTCAGATTACTACTCTCACCGCCCTCTCTGTCCATGCCTGCCTCTTGCATACGTACAAGTCTCCCCAAAGCCGTGCCTTTTCTTGGCTTGAAAATTTTTATTCCCCTTCTCAAAAATCCCCATATCCTTACTATTCTCTGAATAACGTCTACAACCTGCAGCCTCTGAAATTTTTTTAAATTGTTATTGTATTATGGTTTTCCTTTTAAATAGATGTCAAATAGGTTCATAGAAAAATTGAGCAGAAAGTACAGAGTTCCAATAAGCCCACTTTCCCCCAACACACACACATAATCTTCCCCACCATCAACATCCCCCACTGGAGTGCTACATTTGTTACAACTGATGACCATAGTGAATCATTTACATTAGAGTTCATTCTTAGTATTGTACATTCTGTGAGTTTTGATTTGACAAATGTATAATACTCCATAATAAGGATAGTTTCTTTCCCTAAAATTCCTCTGTGCTCCAAGTATTCATCACTTCTTCCCCACGAATCCTTGGCAAGCATAGATCTTTTTACTCTGTCCATAATTTTGACTTTCTCAAAATGTCATATAATTGGAATCATTCAATATGTAGCCTTTTCAGATTGGCTTCTTTCACTTAGTATTAATATGTGTTTAAGGTTCCTCCATGTCTATTCATGGTTTGATAGCTCATTTCTTCTTAATGATGATGATATTCCATTTTCTGGATGCACCAGTATATTTATCCATGCACTTACTGAAAGACATCTTGGCTACTTCAAAATTTTGGCAATTATGAATAAAACTTCTATAGAAATCTGTGTGCAGGTTTTTGTGTAGACATGTTTTCCATTCATTTGAGAAAACATCAAGGAGCAAGATTGCTGGGCTGTATGTAAGAGTATGTCTAGATATTAAGAAACTGCCAAACTATTTTCCAAAGTGGCTGTACCATTTTGCATTCCCATCAGCTTTGAATGAGAGTTCTTGTTGCTTGACATTTTTGTCAGCATTTGGCGTTGTCAGTGTTCTGAATTTTGGCCATTCTAGTAGATATGTAGTGGTATCCCATTGTTGTTTTACTAAAAATTTCCCTAATAACACATGATGTGAAATGTCTTTTCATATGCTTACTTACCATTTGTATGTTTTCTTTGGTGAGGTGTCTGTTTTGGTCTTTTGTTCATTTTTTAATCAGGTTGTTTGTTTTATCATTGTTGAGCTTTAAGAGTTCTTTGCATAGTTTGGATACCAGTCCTTTTTTCTTTTGTAAATGTTTTTTCCCAGTCTGTGGCTTGTCTTCTCATTCTCTTGACAGTGTCTTTTGCAGAGCAGAAATGTTTAATTTTAATGAAGCCCAGCTTCTCAATTATTTCTTTCATGAATTGTATTTTTGGTACAGTAAAGCCTCTGACTTTTGATTCTAGCTTTATTTTCTGCCCTTCCCCACCAATTCACCTCTTCTTTTCAACAGACGTTTACTGTGAACCTTGTGAACAGTGGGAATTGAGAGAAAGCGAAATAGACAAGGGCATTGTTCTCATGTGGCTCATATACCGGGTAGAGATAGATTATAAACATATTGACAAACAAATAGGAGAATTTCAGAAAATATTAGTGCTGTGAAGTCTGTAAAACAAAAAATATGATAGAGTGTCAATGGAGACATTAGCCAGGGTGTAAGGGAAGATCATGTTAGGGAGATGAAATCTGAGCTGGAACTAGTAGGATATGAAAGAGTCATGCAGACATCTGTGGGAGGCATGAGTCAGTCCTCACGACCTTGTCAATACTGTTTTTCTGCCTATAGCATTTCTTCACTGCTATCTGTGCATGAAAGCCCCACCCTGCTATGAATGCCACCTCTTCCAGGATGTCTAACCTGACCTCCCCCTCAATTCAGTGCTATCTCTCTTGCTTCTGCTGATCCCCTCAGTAGTAGGGCTGGCATATTCTGTCTGTATGTCTGGGCTATTTTAATTACAAGTAAGTGGACTACTAAAATGGACATAAGAAAAAACAAAGGGCACATCCATTGGGTTAGCAAGCATGCCCTTAAAAATGGACAAGAAAGAGCTTCCAAACCAACCACTTCCTAATTTTGGTGTATGTGTTTTCAAGGTGGAGGTTTATTATTTCTGACACAATCTATCACTCTGCCTTACACATATTAGTTGCCAATAAAATTTCTGTTGAACAAATCTTTGTGTTCTGCTTATCATTGTCATTATTGACTATTGTTTTTCAAGCACTTATGCTGTGCTGAGCCCTGTTTTATTTAATCCCCATAGGTAGCTGATGAGTTGGATATTATGAATATTTCTACCTTATAGACAAGGTTTTCAACAAAAATAGCTAACTACAATAACAAGGTAAGTTATTATTGTTTGATTATTTCTTTGGATCAGAACAATTTGGTAAAACACTGTCCTTTGAAAAACCTCCAACTAACCTGCCCTTTCCTGTTAATGAAATGAAACAAACTGGTGGTGGCCAGGGCTGACATGTTCCTCTCAGTGCAGCTGCTCTTTTCAAACCTGTTTTCTCTCTTTCTCTTTCGCTCTCTCTCTCTCTCACTCATGTACTTTCACTTTCAACAACAACAAAAAAGCTGTCACTTGCTTGGTTTACGTGGTGCGTCCTGAAATTCTTTTCTCCCCACGATCACCAAGAACCTGGAAAAACCTCTACTCAGAATTTGCTAATAGGCCTATAACTATTTCCCAGTCCATTGAAGTCCACAGGTTATGTGCAAGATTGTTTTATTGCCTTTTTTGTTATCCTTTCCTTGATTCCCCCTTATTTTTAAATGCAAGCTTCTAGCTTTTTTCCAAAAAATGTGGAGTGTACTTTCCCACTGCTTGCTCTTATGTTTGGCCTTGTGACCTGCTCTGGCCAATAGAACGTGGGAATAGGGGACAGGGCTCCATCACTAACTGTAGCTTTGTGGGGGGTCTCATGTGCTTCCACATACTTCCTTGTACCTTTGGCATCTGCCTGAGAAGAGGTTTCCCTGGGTATCTGCTGCCCCCTCGTCTGGGCCACAGAATGAACTCATGTGAAGCAGGGCCGACCCAATGACCACCCACCAAGACTGAGGCATGAAGCAGGGTAGCAGCAGCCCCAGCAGCTTCAAGCTGCACTGTACCATGAAAAAGAATGTGTTTTTTGTATGGCACTGTTGGTGTTTGTTGGTTATGCAGCAATGGTGAACTGATACTGATTAGAACAAAATAACTCACTCTATTTACATTTAGACCCTCCCCTCTACCCTCTTTGACAATTTCCCCACTCCACTAGAAGACTACCAAGAGAAGAAGCAAATGCCTACCTAATATTCTTATTAGAAAAAGAGGTAGAAATGTCTGGAGGGTGTTGGCCACCACAGGAATCAATATTTTCCTTAATCACAGCCTGTTTATCCTTTGGCACAGTATTATTTCCCATTTCATTAAGTTTCTTTTTACTTTCTAGAGTTTTTCTTTTGCCCAAATCAGGTTAAATAGGATTGTTAGTTTGAATTAGCATGGTGAAGTTTTTTTTTTTTCCAATAAATAATATTACATTGTGCTGAATTAAGCTCCTAAAAGAACCACAAAGGCAACAAGACAAAAAGATAGAGATATAAGAAGAATCCACTGTGGGTTAGAATGATTTGCCTTGCTGCCTGGGAGTGGAAGTGGTGGTTAGAATGACTCTAGGTGAGGTGCAGGCTCAGGCTATTTCATTCACTCTCCACATTGGCTGGCTCTCTCTGCTTGTCCCCAGTTCAGAGCTTTGGCTTCACAAAGTATTTTTGGCAAAGAAAGAAGCAGTCTGAGGCATTTGTCTATTATAACAACTAGAGCATGGCAAGATCTTACCGGGTGTTGATTGAGTAAATGACAAGGGAATAAATGAATGGATGAATCAACCAACCAATCAATGAATCAATAAATGCAAAGAAAAGAAAATAGACCAGATGCAAGATTATCAATTATAACAACGACAATAAAGTTGAAGAAGCAACCCCTATCTTAGACATGCTAGACTTGTGGCAGAGGGAAAAGGCTAAGTACAGAACAATAACATGGCTCTGAAAATTAATCCTGGAACAAAACACATGTCAAGTTCACGCACCTTACATTGGAAAATCACAGAGCTTGTCCTGAGGTCTATAGGGTAGGAGAGGGAAGGGCGATGAATAATTGGAAATAATATTTCAATCTAAAGGGAAAATGTAGGTATTTGTTGTATTGTCTGCTCTGATAGGAGCTACTTCCCCACTGAGGGCCAGACTCAAGTTGGATTCATTTAGCTGCAATAAAATGTAAATTTCAGTGAACAGAGGGGAATGGTGTAAGACTATAGACAGGCGAAAGCAACTATATTCATGGAATTGCTACTGTATGCCCTGGCCTCTATTTAACATACGTATCATCAAATCCCCCAGAGGGTTTTATTAGCTCCCCCACAACAACCACAAGACATGGAGAGTAAACAGAAATTTAAAGTAAAATAAAGGTAATTAAATTTAATGTCTAACAAAAACTAAATCTCTTTAAAAAAATAATAGTATATCCATATGATAGATCATTGTACTATTGCAGATTATAGTTTGGAAGACTATCAAATGACATGGAACAGGTTGTAATATAGTAACCAGTGGGAAAAAGGCGGAGTACTACATCACACATGCATGCACCTCTGTGCATGGGATTGTAATTTTGCAAAATGTGCTTATTTATACAGAGTAATAGCTGGAAGAAATTATATCAAAATATTGAAAGCCATCGGTAGGTGGAGAAATCAGAGGCCACTTAAAAAACATCCCTTTCTGTGTTTCCAGGTCTCTACAAAAAGTTTTGCATTACTTTAATAATAATAAGTAAATAAATACTTAAATAAAAACTGAGTCATATATGCCATGTAACTTTTCCAAGTTGAAATAGCTGTAAGAAAGTGGTTTATCTGAGATTGGAGCCTAGATCTGTATGTTTTCCTCATTACATCATACTTCCCCCTTATAAGGATCCTTGACAACTTGCATGCCTCAGGTAAGATAAAGATCCAAGTAAGGATTTGACTCTCTTTCTGATTTCAAAACACACATTGAGGACCCTGTCTCTCCACATCCAGTTCTGCCCTAAGACAAGTGTTCATTTCCCTTGTCCCCTGGGCAGTAGTGGGCACAGGACCTGGATCCTTTGGATGTTGCCTGCTTGGGTCTTCAGTACCCAAGTGGCTCTTCTTTCCTTGCCTGACATCCCTGGACTTGGTTTGTTCACAGCGGCCACAGGGTTGCCAGCCTCCTCTTACCTGTGACCCTTTCACAGCCCAGATCTTTTCCTGAAGGCATGGCCTTGCTTTATCCTATATAAGACTGACACATATAAAACACTTCTATTTTAGGAATTTCAGAATTCTCAGCTTTGCCAGGTGGAAGGCTAATAGCACTCATCCTAAAGTGAACTGTCAACAATTTATTTTCCTTAAAAGATGGGAGTGTTCAGCTATTGAATTTCCATTAAAGACTTAATTGTAAAGTGCTAATAGAGTTGGGAAAGGGACAATTTTCCATTAGTTTAATTTTAAAAAGTGGAGATGAAAGTACGGATCTGTTGGAGCTACCTCAGGCTGCAAGTGTCATGTCCGTTCATTTCCACAAAATAACTAAGTTCATCGGGTCTCAGGCAGTCAACTTGAGGGCCAGTGGGTGTTCTCCGGGATCCTGTGTCCCTCAGGCAGTCTCTTTCATCCACTGAGCCGTCAGTCACCTGTGCCCTCCATTCTGCAAGATGGCTGGCCCACTTTACTGCCAGTTATTTTGCAGGGTAGACTTTTTTCATGTTTCATTTGTTCTGTGGAAGATGAATGCCATTTTCACCATGGAGATACCATTCTTTGCCCACATCCCATTTCACTGATGAGTCCACTAACAACTGGAAATGATCCCCAGGAGGGAACTTCTCCTTAGAATACGAGTGGGTAATTTGCTAGTGACAGTATTTTCCTTTGTATCAGAGAGCCATACTGGTGATGAATACTCTAAGAAACTTTAATAAATCTAAGAGAGCGCCTATGTGATTACCTCACTGTGCCTCAATCTTCATATTCCTTTATACTTACCATGTTCTTTCTTACACATTTTGACATTTTCCTTTTTGTGTAGCATCATGAGGTCTGTTGAGTATTATCTCCATTTTATCCATGAGAAAACTGGGGTTCTGAAGGATTAAGCTTGTCCTGCTTTAGTCGTTCACTGCCCCTTTCATCTCCAAACAGCTGCCAGGGGGATTGTCTTACTTTCCTGGTGTGCTGTAACAAAGTACCACTAACTGGGTGGCATAAGCAACAGAAATGTATCATCTGACAGCCTTGGAGGCAAGAGTGTGAAATCGAGGTTTTGGCAGGGTGGGTTCCTCCTGAGAGCTGTGACAGGAGATGTCTTCCAGGCCTCTCTCCTTGGCCTGTAGTTGGCTGTCTCCATGTTCACATGGTGCATGTGAGTCCCTGGATGTCAGCCTGTTTCCAAACATGCCCTTTTTAATAAGGATACCAGTCACATTGGATTAGGGCCCAGAGTATGATCTCATTAGAATTTGACTACCTCTGTAAAAACCCTGTCTCCAAATAAGGTCACATACTGAGGTACCAGGGATTAGGACTTCAACACATGCATTTGGGGCGATGCAATTTGGGGAAATTTATGGAAAGTAATCTAAGACACTCCTTAGTGGTTATGAGTTCTTTCCTGATGTTGGCCTTGTCTCTGACCTCAGCCTAATCTCTTATCACTGCACAATGGAAACTGTAGTCACACCGAAGTACTTAGTAAAAATACCTAATATTTATTGAGCACTTAAGGTACTGTGCCAAGTGCTTCACATGGGTAAATAATGTAAACTTTTGCCCATCCCTTTATTATCACCTTATCACAGATTCATGTACTCATTCATGCATGTAGTCATTCATTCATTCAAAAACTCTTTAAAATGACTGTTATTGGGAAGCTTTGTTCAAGTTGCTGGGGGTACAGCACAGTTGAAAATAGAAGAAAAGAAATCTCTAGCCTCGCAAACTTACATTCTAATGGGGGAAAGCAGAAAAAAATAAATTAAAACATTATATGATATAAAAGACGGCAGGGAGTACTGTAGAGAGAATTCAGACAGGATTGGAAGTACTGCAGGGGCAAAGGCAATTTTTAAAATTTATACAAAATAATTTTATACTTATGGAAAAGTTGAAAGGATACTTTGCATACGTATTTCCCCAATGTTATTTTGAAATAAATCCAGACTTATAAAGAAGATGCAAGAAGAGTACAAACAAGTCATGTATCCCCTTGATCGAGAATCTCCCAATTGTTCATTTGCCAACATTTGCTCACAATCTCTCCCTCTTCAATCTCTCTCTCTCCCCCTCCCTAATAAATTCCCAGTGATGCTTCCAGTTCCAATTGTCCTTGGCCCCTGGGCACCAGGCATACCACTTCTGCCTGCTCATTCTGAGGGCTCTGCTCATGCACCTATCCACTCCTCCTGCAGTCGCCTCAGGACCCCACCGTGACACTGTTGCCTCTGCAATTCTTTCTATCCCCTTAGTCCACACGCTGCCAAACTCTAAGGGAAGGGAAGAAAAGAGACAGGAAGAAAGTTTAAATACAAATGTAGAAATCGAGGCTTAGAGGATTAATTTGTCGGGGAGATAGGATTTTATTTGTTTACCAAAACTTTCTTTAGACACAAGAATGTTCACCTTTCTATGAGAAGGAAGGTAAATTTGTAAAACACTCTCTCCTTCCGAGATCTGCATAAGAGGGAGAGTGAACTCCATCACAAGGGACAGGACACACCTGGCAGGGTGGAGAGGCAGGGACTCCCCATAAAAGTACTAGTTTGAGAGGCTGTGCATTGCTGGTGAAGGATGCAGCAGTCAAGGGACAGATGCCCACAGCACATGCATGCTGCCCCACATGGACCCCATGCCTGCCTCCCTGTACTCATTCCTGCCTGCCAACCACAACACACAGCATCACCTGTTCCATGCCCAGCTGACTTTAGTCTCCACATGAGACCTGTTAGGCCAAAGTCTGTTATTTGGCATCTTGACTAACTTTGGTCAAATATTACAAAATGCAAATAGATATTTAATTTGTATATCGATAACTACAATATATTGAGCATTCACTGTGTGCCAAAGCCCACATTCATTTTGTGCATTAGAACCCCATGGGAATAGGATAAGGGTGGTTTTAGCTTAACTCCATTAAAGTGGGGATTCTGGATTCAGAATGCTGCGGCTTGAATCCTGCTTCTTCTATGTCACATAATCGCCCTATATAATACTCACAGACTTCCTGTGAGTCTGGTATTAGCATCTCCAACTTACAAATGAGGAAACCAAGGCTTAGCAAGGTTGAATATCCTTCCAAATGTGTTGTGGCCAGCAAGAAACAGGGCTGGGATGGGCATGTTTGCCTGAGTCAAGCCAAGGGCCTGCCCTTGGCCCTGCATAAATGTGCCTGAGGCCCACTCTTGCTGCTCAAAGTCCTTTCCTTTTGTCAATGGTCCCCCTCCTGCTAAACTACTAGGACTATTTATAATGAGCACAACTGAGAATTATAAGCCCACCATCCCCACCCCAAAGGAATTCACTATGCTCCAGAATGTGGAGTTTAAATATTAATAGTGATTATCCAATTTCTTAAAGATGTCTTTTCCAAATTTATTCATTGCATGCCAAGGGCTCTCCAATTCCTATTGCAAATAATTATTTATTTCCTTAAACATAATATGACTATGTTAACAAAATTTGTAACAAACCTAGACTTGTATAAATAATACAATAACAGTATGTGTTGTTGGGCCCTCATTTCTGTTGACATTTTCTCCAGAATCTCACTGCCCTGCCATCACATGTGCATACAAATAATACTATAACATCTTTTCTTCTTGCTTGATCATACTTCTGATAACCTTTGTGTAATATGTATCTATTCATTTAACAATCAGTATTCTTGAGTGTTGTTATTAGGGTAATATTAATCTCATCTCAATAAGAACTTGGCTATGCTTTCACCTTATACATCAACATAAAAGTTCAGTTAATTTCGAAGTATTGAGCACTGAACTCTGCTATTACAAATTACAGGCTAATTAATGCTCCTTTACTTGCTCATTTATTTGGAATCTTCTCTTTTTTCCTCCCTGTCAGAGCCAAGTAAGTATGTAAATTCCAGTAATTGTTTTTACTAACTCATTAAATGGATTATAGAGCAAAGTAGTAATTTTAAAAATTATAGCCATCCAACACCTACATTTGAAAAAGATGCAACATTCTAAAGGATATTGTTAACTAGACAGTAAGAGAGGGAGAATTCTTCACAGCAACATATGTAATGATTTTATTTTAATGAATTTCTGAAATAAGATAAATTCTTTGAAGGACATGTCTAACCTTGAGATTCCATGAAATTGCAGGTAGTTAAAGGGTGAAAAGGAATATATCATTTAAAATGTTTAGATATGAAGATTATGAGAAGATATCTAAAAAGATTTGAACATATGTTGGAAAACTAAAATGTATTGAATATATAATAATTCATTTCATAGTTTTAACAACTTCGATCTAAAATTTTATTCCCATTTTATAGATGAGACTACTAAGACCTGAAGTTATGAAGTAATTTTTGCAGTGCTCCTCTGAGGGGAGCATTCCAGGTAGAGGGACCCATGACAAAATGTGAAGCCAAAGGAACATAAAGAGTTAGAAGAACTACAGGAAGGTTGACATGCCTGGAGTATAGGGGCTGGGGCACAGGGGTCTGAGCTGAGGCCCATGCAGAGTGCACTAAGGGTGGCACATGCAGAGTTTTCTAGAAAATATTAAACATCTGAGCTTCATCCACCGTGTTTTGCAAAGATTACTCTTGCCACAGTGTGAAGAATGGCCTGGAGAGGACCAGCGGGAGAAAAGATGCCAGGCTATTGCCAAAGTCCTGGGGAGGTGACGACAGTGTGGACCGCAGAAGGGGAGAGTGGAGTTAGTGCGAGATTGAGCAGCTGAGAGTGATAGTCATCATTCATGATGTCAGCAGAGGGTGGTGATGAGGGAAAGGGACAGTGAGGGTGATTTCCAGGTTTCCAGACTTGCTTAGCTGTGTGAAAGGAGGCACCCTTTCTTGAGGCAGAGAGCACTGGAGGAAGAGAAATTAGCAGGGAATTTTCTGAGTTTGTTCTAGGACATGAACAGCTGAGTTATGACATGTGGAAAAGGTATTTGAATGTAGAGATATCGAGTTCAGAGCAGATACCTACATTGAGGATACAAGTTTGAAAGTGAAAGTAAAGAACATGTTAAAAATTTATTTCAGTGTTTCTCAAAGTGTTTCTTGAACTACTTACATCAGAAGCGCTTGCATATCTATCTCATGAGTCAATGGTTCTCAGGCTTTGATATGCCTCAGAATCACCTGGGTCCAGTGTAGTGAGGAAGATGAAGACTCTAGCATCCATCCGCTTTGGTTTGAATCAGCTCTGACACTTTCTAGAATAAATTTGAGCAACTTGATGCTCCTGTGCCTCCATTTTTCTCTGTAAAATGGTCATAATAATACCTGCCTAACTGGGTTTCTTGAAGATTAAATAAGAAAATAATGAAATAAACCAAGTAAGTTAGTTTATATAGAGGCTTTAGAAAACTTAGTGGCACTTAATAAGCAGTCAAAAAAGGCTAGGCCAGCCATTATTGTTTTCCAAGGAATTTTTTAAAATGTAGATTCATGGACCTCAACTCAGGATTTGGATGTAAACACCAAGTTACAGAAGAAAGTGGACATCTCAGTGTGGATTTGGTTGTGTTTCAGACCAGAGAGAGATGATGAATTAGGATTCAATGGTTCTGAGTAGGATAATTCTGGACCCTACCACACCTATTAAATCACAGTGTCTTAGTTCAGAGGACAGGAAATCTGTTTCTGAATAAACTCTCCAGGTTCTGAGGATGCTGATCCACTGCCAGGCTTGAAAGTGGTTTTATTAGACAGGATCTTGTGATTCTTGTTGTCAGGTCTGGACGTCCACCAAAATGTGCAGTCCCCCTTTCACAGTGACATTATTTTGCCGGGAAGTGCTTGGCCATCTGGGAAGCACACTGAGTATCAGGTATGAGCATGTGATTAGCACTCACCCATGAACATAAATGGAAGTGATGTCTGTCTCCTCCCCACGGAGGCTTCTGAGAAACAGTCCTGTCCTTTCCACCCTGTTTCTCCTCTTTGGCTCACGAAGCAAGAACAACAAGCACTAGGGGGTGCCGTAGCCATAAGATAAAACAAAACATTGAATTGATGACTGTAGGATACTCTGTTGTTACACGAATGAGAAAAAGGCTTACACAAATGAGGAAAAAGCTTCTAATATAGTATGTTAAGGAACTATTGGAAATTACTTGTTATGGCTATTGGTGTTACCCTGATAGCTGCTCTTAAACATGAGACTTCTCCTCTAAGACAATGTTTATTAGAAGCCTACTGATGAAATGGGTAACTCCATCGTAATCAATGTGCTAGACTTTTGTGATACAATGAATAAAAAGATCTTTTGCTTGGTTCTTGGAATATAACTCTATGTCTCAACAAATATTTCAGTTGTTTCTGGTTGTTTTCAGTTTTTATTTGTATTTGGAGTATAGTAATTAGGAAAGGTGTACAGTTGGAGGTATCTTTTACATTTTTCTAGGTAAAAATATAATATAAATTAGTTTGGTAGCTTTCTGTTTGGTATCACAGTTTTTGATAGCTCAGGAAAGGTTTCAGTGGCTTTGTCTATCTGAAAGTAAGAGATTAGTCTCTCTTCTGTACCTTTCCAGACAACCAAACACCTGTTTTTATAAAATACAAGAATGTTGTTTGTATGTAGATCATTATTTAATCTAATAAAAAATTCCAAGCAGTGTAAACGTCAATACTCATGAATTATTATTCTTTTAAGAATGTTGGCTAAATTTACATATAGATTAAACTTAAATTTATGAAATGTGATTTTCTTTCATTCTGATGGCTTAGTGCTGCTTGTATTTTATTAGTAAGAGTCCTACACAGAATGCTTTTTCCATGTGACTGAGGTCATGGAAGACCCCATGTTTGGCAGACTGCATAGAGTTAAATTGCAAATTAAATTTGAGATGGCAAAGGAAGGATGTTTGGAGAGTGACTGAGGCTTAGAAATTAGAAGAACATGCAGCTAACACACATGGCCTGAGAAACTCATAATGAAGCTTCCTCCTATGGAAAAGGGGTTTACACAGAGCAGGTTTCATTATCAAGGCCATATGTTTGATGTCAGCCTTTGATCACCACCCACTCAACCTGTTCTTTGCACACAGATGAGGTTAATCTTTCCTGGAATTTTATTACATGAACACACATGCATGTACAAACACATGAATACATCCCTGGACTGGGCCCTTTCTCCCACATAGCCTGACTGTAGGTAAAAATGAAATCACATAGTAAGGACTTTTACTTGCAACCTCAGTGACAGAATCTAACTTCTTTGGCAGATCCCACAACATTAAACTGCAAAATGATTTTTAAAAGCAGCAAAATGATATGATAGAAAGTGATGGAGGCCTGGAAATCAGAATGATGTAGAGTTAATACATGTGACCTGAGAAATTCAAAATCATCCTTGCTGCTTGCTAATGAGGGTTTATAGACAGTAGGTTTAATTATTGAGGCCGTATGTTTGATGTCAGCCTTTTATCAGCACTGACTCAGCTTGTTCTCTATATAGAGAAGGTTCTAATCTCCTTTTCTGGTAGTCTCTTACACACGCACACACCCCTCTCCCACGTAGCCTGACTGTGGGTAAAAGAGAAACTAGACCCTCATGTTTTCCCCTTGATGTTTTCATGCTTTACATCAGAATGACTTTCCCATTGTCTTTGGTGACAAAACTTAACTTTTTGTTTCTTTTTTTCTTTTGTTACTTTTTTTCCCAATGGCATGTGAGTTAGCATAGTCAGCTTCTCAGTGATGACTGATCCCTCAAGAAACAACCATATATAATAGGATCCAAACTCTGTGCTCTTTCTAAGTCTTCCACTCCTCTCTCTGACATTGGTGCAGTTCCTTGACTTCTCTAAACGCTGGTTTTCTCAACTGCTAAAGGGGGTTTGTAACAGGCTGTAATATAGACCTTCACAAGTTGTTGGGATCACCAAACAAGATCATAATGTTTCTTTTTCTAAGCTGTGTCTGTTATTTGTTCTACCGCTCTCACTTAACAACTAGGAGAATCATAAATAGGTGTTTTTATTCTTATAGGGGGACTTTTACAGTAGTGCCCAGCTTGACTATCCCAAATGGACTAAAAGCAGGTTTGGGGGGTTAAAATGGGAGTTAGGGTCAGTGGAAGAAAGGAATAAGAACTGACCAACAAGTCATGCACAGAATATTAATAAATCAATCAGAGAGTTTTGATTAATGTGTTATTTCTCAGCATGTTTTCCAGCCCAGCAGACTCACTTTGGATGCTTGTTAAATATTGAGATTCCTGGACCTGATTTCAGACTCATTGAAAAAGAAGGTCTGGAGTCAGGGCCTGGGAAATTGCTTTTTGAACAAAATTCCCAGGTGGATCATGGCACACATACAAGTGTGAACCATTGGCCCAGGGTGTACCAACTGCTGTGGAAGTTTTAAATGGGATATAAATAAACAAAACACTCAAAGTAAATGGTTTTCACTTTAATATATTAACTAAAAAATCCTTTTCCCCTTCCCCTCAACACACCCATATCCAGAGCTGTCCTTTGCTGGAACTCAAGAGAACCAGTCCTAACTCTTTTCCCAGAGAATGAGGAGTGATAAAAAGTAGCCCTGGCAGGTTTAGAAGCAAAAGTGTGCTTTAAGCCATTGCAAATACCTCTTATAAATAGAAAAGTATATCTTATGAATAAATACATTAGAAAATCAACACCAAACCAGTGAGCTCTAAAAGGAGCCTTGAGCTTCTGTTCCTCAGATCCAAGAGCAGTTATGAAATTGACAAAGTAAGTCACAGTCTGTGCACTTTTCTTCAGAATTATTGCCAGCTCCACAAAACAGGCATGAAATGAAAGCCTTTCCTTGCGGGAGAATAAAATATGTCTTATCAGTTCCAAGTCAAAAGCTACAATTAAAAAGCCTTATTCATTTTCCCCACTTCTCATGTGTTTTAACACCTCATGAGGATATTGTCTTTTACACTCAGGTTCCAAGTTGACCGGTGCTACATTATTGATTTTTGGTTTTCATTAAATGAAGGACAAGCGTCAGTACTGTTCATAAATTTGTTCTCAACCACTGAGAATCAGGAATGAAGTTTTATTTTGTCTTGTTTTGTATGGTTTAGGGAATAAAAAACACCTTCAAATTTCTTGATTTTTCATTTTGCTTTTTTAGATTTTATTTTTTTAATTTCAAAATATTAAGGAGGTACCAATGTTTTTGTTACAGGGGTAGCTTACATAATGCTGAAGTCAGGGCTTTTAGTGTGCCTGTCACCAGAATAGTGTTCATTGTACCCGATGGGTAAGTTTTATTACTCACACCCCTCCCATTCTCCCCCCTTCTTGCTTTCCAGCGTTCTTTACATCTCTTCATATCCATGTGTAACCACTGTTTAGCTCCCACTTACTAGTGAGAATTGGTGTTTCTTTTTCCATTCCTGAGATACTTCACTTGGGATAATGGTCTCCAGTTCTATACAAATTGCTGCAAAAGACATTATTTTGTTCCTTTTTATGGCTGAGTAGTAGTCTGTGGTGTGTGTGTGTGTGTGTGTGTGTGTGTGTATACACACATACTACATGTTCTTTATCCACTCAGGAATTGATGTACACTTAGGTTGATTGCATACCTTTACAATGTGAATTGTGCTGTGATAAACATTTGAGTGCAGGGGTCTTTTTGACATAATGACTTCTTTTCCTTGGGTAGATACCTAGTAGTGGGATTGCTAGATCGGATGGTAAGTCTACTTTTAGTACTTTGAGGAATTTCCATACTGTTTTCCACAGAGATCGTACTGATTTGCAGTCCCACCAACAGTGTACAAGTGTTCCTCGTTCTCTGCATCCATGCCAAAATCTATTGTTTGTTTGACTTTTTAATAATGGCCAATGTGACAGGGGTAAGGTGACCTCTCACTGTGGTTTTTTTTTTTAATTTCAAAATATTATGGGGGTACAAATGTTTTTGGTTACGTGTATCAATTTTGTTATGTTTGAGTCAGGGTTATAAGTGTGCCCATCACCCAGACAGTGTTCATTGTACCCGTTAGGTAGGTTTTTGCACATCCTCTCCTCCCTCCTCCCCCCTGCTTGTTTTCCACTGAGTTTTACTTCCCTCTGTGCACATTTGCGCTCATTGGTTAGTTCCAATTTAATAGCGAGTGTATGTGGTGTTTGTTCTTCCATTCTTTAGATACTTCACGTTAGGATAATAGTCTCCAATTCCATCCAAATTGTTGCAAAAGGCCTTAATTCATTCTTCTTCGTGGCTGAGTAGTATTCCATAGTATACATATACTACATTTTATTAATCTACTCATGAATTGATGGGCACTTGGGTTGATTTCACATCTTTGCAATTGTGAATTGTGCTGTAATAAACATTCAAGTGCAGGTGGCTTTTTGATAAAATGACTTCTTTTCCTTTGTGTAAAAACCCAGTAGTGGGATTTCTGGATACTTTCATTTCTTTGTGGAATCTCCATATTATTTTCCATAGAGGTTGTACTAATTTGCAGTCTCACCAACAGTATATAAGCATTCCTTTCTCTCTACATCCACACCAGCATCTATTATTTTGGACTTTTTAATAAAAGCCATTCTAACTGGGGTAAGGTGATATCTCATTGTGGTTTGAATTTGCATTTCTCTGATAATTAGTGATGTTGAGCATTTTTTCGTATGTTTATTGGCCGTTTGTCTATCTTCTTTTGAAAAGCTTCTGTCCATGTCTTTTGCCCACATTTTAATGGGGTTGTTTTTTTCCTTGCTGATTTGCTTGAGTTCTTTGTAGATCCTTGTTGTTAGCCCTTTATCAGATGTATAGATTGCGAATATTTTCTCCCATTCTGTAAGCTATTTGCTCTGTTGATTATTTCCCTAGGTGTGCAGAAGCTTTTTAATTTAATCAAGCCCCATTTATTTATTTTAGTTGTTGCTGTGATTGCCATTAGGGTCTCCTTCATAAATTCTTTGCCTAGGCCAATATCTAGAAGAGTTTTTTCCAACATTTTCTTCTAGCATTCTTATGATTTCAGGCCTTATATTTAACTCTTTTATCCATCTTGAATTAATTTTTGTGAGTGGTGAGAGATATGGATCCTGTTTCATTCTTCTGCATATGGCTATCCAATTTTCCCAGCATGATTTATTGAAGGCTTCTTTTCCTCAGTGTATATTGTTGTCTGCTTTGTCAAAGATCCATTGGCTGTATGTGGATGGTTTTATGTCTAGGTTCTCTGTTCTGTTCTATTGATCTATGTCTCTAGTTTTTGTTCCAATACCATGTTGTTTTGGTTACTATAGCCTTGTAGTATAGTTTGAAGTCTGCTAATGTGATGCCTTCAGGTTTTTCTTTTTGCTTAAGATTGTTTTGCCTATTCAGGCTCTTTTCTGGTTCCAAACAAAGCATAAATTAGTTTTCTAGATCTGTGAAATATGATGTTGGTATTTTGATGGGGACTGCATAGAATCTGTAAATCACTTTGGGTAGTATGGACATTTTGACAATGTTGTTTCTTCTGATCTGTGAGCATTATCTGTTTTTACATTTGTTTGTGTCATCTGTGATTTCTTTCCTCAGTGCTTCATGGTTCCCTTTGTAGAGATCTTTCACCTCCTTGGTTATATATATTCCTAGATATTTTATATTTTTTGTAGCTATCATGAATGGTACTGAGACTTTGATTTGACTCTCAGCTTGACTGTTACTGGTGTATAGGAATGCTACTATTTTGTGTACATCGATTTTGTAACCTGAGACTTTGCTGAATTTGTTTATCAGTTCCAGGAAACTCTTGGTGGAGTTTTTTGAGTTTTCTAGATGTAAGATAATATCATCAACAAAAAGTGATAGTTTGACCTCCTCCTTCCCAACTTGGATGCCTTTTTTTCTTTCTCTTGCCTGATTGCTCTGGCTAGGACTTTCAGCACTATGTTGAATAGAAGTGGTGACAGTGGGCATGCTTTTCTTGCTCCAGTTCTTACTGGGAATGCTTTCAACTTTGCCCCATTCAGTATGATGTTGACTGTGGGTTTGTCATATATGGCTTTTATAATTTTGAGATATGTTCCTTCTATGCCTAGTTTGTTGAAGGTTTTTGTCATGAAAGGATGCTGAATTTTATCAAATGCTTTCTCTGCATCCATTGAGATGATCATATGGTTTTTGTTTTTGCTTCTGTTTATGTGATGAATCACATTTATTGTTTATGTATGTTGAAGTATCCTTGCATCCCTGGGATGAACCCCACTTGGTCATGGTGGATTATTTTTTTGATATGCTGTTGAATTTGGTTTGCTAGTTGAGGATTTTTTACATCTATATTCATAAGGGATACAGTGCGTAGTTTTGCTTTTTTGTTGTTTCCTTCTCTGATTTTGGTATCAAGGTGATACTGGCTTCATAGAATGAGTTGGGGAGGATTCCCTCATACACAATGTTATGGAATAATTTCTGCAGTATGGGTGCAAGCTTTTTGTATGTCTGCCAAAATTCAGCTGTGAATCCATTTGGTTTGGGGCTTTTTCTGTTGGAAAATTTATTACTGCTTCAATCTTGTTGTTTGTCATTGGTTTGTTCCGGAGTTCTATTTCTTCCTGAGTCTTGGGAGGTTGTGTGTTTCCAGGAATTTGTCATTTTCCTCTATGTTTTCAAGTTTATGTGCACAGAGATTTTCATAGTATTCACAGGTGATATTTTGTATCTCTGTGGTATCAGTTGTCATATCTCCTTTATCATTTTGGATTGCACTTATTTGGGTTCTTTCTCTTCTATTCCTGATGAATCTAGCAAGAGTTCTATCAATTTTGTTTATCTTTTCAAAGAACCAACTTTTTGATTCATTAATCTGTTGCATTTTTTGTTTGTTTTCCATTTCGTTTAGTTCTGCTCTTCCTTAGTTATTTCTTTTCTTATGCTGGCTTTGTGTTTGCTTTGCTCTCCCCTTTTTAATTCCTTGAGACATTATTAAATTGTTGATTTGTGATCTTTGTGTCTTTTTGATGTAGGCATTTAAGACTATGAATTTTCCCATTAGGGTTGCTTTTGCTGAATCCCATAGATTTTGATACCTTGTGTCCCCTTTGTTATTCAGTTTGAGGAATGTTTTGATTTCCATCTTAATTCCATTATTGACCCAATAATCATTCATCAGCAGGTTGTTTGATTTCAATGACTTTGTGTAGAATTGAGTGTTTTTCTTTGAGTTGATTTCTAGTTTTATTCCACTATGGTCAGAGAAGATACATGGTATAATTTCTATTGTTTTGAATTTGTTGAGACATGTTTTGTGGCCTAAGATATGATCAGTCTTGGAGAATGTTCCATGTGCTGATGAGAAGAACATTTATTCAGTAGTTTTGGGTTAAAATGTTCTGTAAATGTCTGTTAGGCCTATTTGTTGTAGAGTCCCATTTAAGTGCAATGTTTCTTTATTTATGTTCTGGTTGGATGATCTGTCCACTTCTGTCAGTGGGGTGTTGAAGTCCCCAGCAAGTATTTAATTTGATGCTGCTGTTTATCTCTTTGCTTAGATTTAGTAGGATTTGCTTTATGAATTTGGGTGCTCCTGTGTTAGGTGCATAAATATTTTTGATATGTCTTTTTGTTGAATTGCTCCCTTCAGCATTATGTAATGACCTTCTTTGTCTTTCTTTTTTCTTTTTTCATCCTTTCAGCTAGCTTATGTCTTTTCAGTGGCACATTCAATCTGTATTGTTAAGAGATAGAATTGATTGGTGGAAAGCTGTTCTGTCTATCATGTTGGGTAGTACCTTATTGCTTTGTTTCCCTTCTTGTGCTGTTGTTTTATAAGAGTTGTGAGTTTTAGGATTTTTTTGGTGGTTTTACACTGGTGGGTATCTATTGTGCTGATTCACGTATAATGCAGTTCTGAGCATTTCTGGCAGGGCAGGTCTGGTCATGAGAAATCCCCTTTGTGTTTTCTTATCTGAAAAAGACTTAGTTTCTCCATCAGTTTTGAAACTTAGTTTTGCAGGTTACAAAATTCTAGGCTCGCAGTTGTTTTGTTTAAGAAGATTGAAGATGTGGCCCCACTTCATTATGGCTTATAGGTGTTTCCGCTGAGTCTACTGTTAGCCTGATGGGTTTTCCTTCATAGGTCAGTTGTTTGTTATGTCTAGCTTCTTGTAGAATTTTCTCCCTTATTATGACTTTGGCCAGGTTAATTACTATGTGTCTTGGAGATGTCCTATTTGCTATGAATCTTCCCTGTGTTCGATGGCCGTCTTGTATCTGGATATCTGCATCTCTGGTGACACCAGGGAAATTTTTCTTAATAATTCCCTTGAATAGATTTTCCTTGCTTTTAGCTCTTTCTTCTTCTCCCTCAGAGATACCTAGAATTCATACGATAGTTTTCTTGGCATGGTCCCCTATCTCTCTGAGTGATTGTTCCACCTTTTTGTCTCTTCTCTGCCTCTTTAAATGACTGGGTTTGCTTGAGAACCTTGTCTTCAAGCTCTGAGATTCTTTCTTTTCCTTGATTTAGTCTGTTGCTGATGCTTTCTGCTGTGTTTTGAAATTCCCTAAATAACTTTTTAATTTCTTTGAGTTCTATTATATCCTTCCTTATGTTGTCTAGCTCTTTAGTAACTTTTTCACTAATTTCCTGAAATTTTTTTGGCTCCTTTTTGTTGGTTTTCAACTTTCTATTCAATTCCATTCATCTTATTTGCCATCCATATTCTGAATTCCTTTTCTGTCATTTCAACAATTCTGTGTAGTTGGAGCTCACTGCTTTGACTCCGTTGTGATCCCTTGGGGGTTTCGATCTGTTTTGATTTTTCATGTTGCCAGGGTTCTTTTACTGATTTCTTGTCATCTAAAACCTCTTTTCTTTACTCAGGGCTAATAGGTTTGCAGGACACCTATTCTTTGCTGGGAACTCTCCTGCTTAATTAGAAGAAGAGGAGGTCCTTAAATGGTGCTTTTTCCCCCCTACTCTGCAATGTTAATATGGCAGGGGAGGAGTGTGTGTACTAGAAGCCTGTAGTGCAGCTGTTCTGATATGATCTGTCCAAGCCTGTGCTGGATGCTGTTTGTGCTGGGTGTGGGGCTGTTCACCAGATAGTTGTAGGATGTTCAAGTTTGGAGGTGGGCAAGACTCTCTTCACTGAGGCTGGTGTTGTGGGGATTGCTCTGCCTTGGGTCTCCTCACATAGGTAACATTGGCAACTTGGTGAGGCTATCCAGGCAGTGGTCATGAGTTCCTGGGCTGTGGGTGTTTCCTCAAACCAGTTCCCAGTATACTGGCAGCTCAAGGTTGTAGGGGGTCTCTGATAGGGTGTTGAACTTTGGAGCAGTTCCTGTGGCAAGTAGAGGAGGATCTGGGATGGGGTCTTGGAGCCAATGTGTATTCCTGGGGCCCTGGAATCTCACTGTGGTGTCCCAGGCCTGGCAGAGGCTCTGGAGACACAGAGGCAAAGCCTCAGGCTCTGGCATGTAAGCCTCAGAGCCAAGATTTGGGTGGAGCCAGAAGCAAGGCTTTTGACCAGGGTCCCAGAGCCAGAAGCAGAGCCTTGGGGGTGGTGGGGCTGATCTGACCTAGAGGGCAGGGTCAGGGCTGAGCAGGCAGCTGGCAGTTGGGACCTGAAGGGCAAAGTGGGGGCCAAGCGGGTGGCGGGCTGTTCCACAGGCTCGGGGAGTGGATGCCAAGTCACACTGGTGGAAGGTCAGTTCCAGTGGCCCAGGGACCACGGAGTTCTCCTTGCACCCCCCAGGACCCACTGAAGCAGTTGCCGAAAGCCTCCCAGGTTGGAGCCCAGTGTGCTCAGATCCTATTGTGCTGTTGGGGAGGGGCACTTGGCTTCTAGTCATCACATACACCTTAGAGGAACCTCCTGTTGTTCCACTTCCTCCCCACCCTAGTGGGGGCAATATGAAGGCTGCAGCTGCAAAGCTGAGTCCCATGCTGACCTGGCACCATGCACCTGAGAGCTCAGGATGGCTTTAGCTGCTGCCCAATCCCAACCACACCTGTTATGTGGTGCAATGCCTCTGCACAGCCTCCAGGCAGGTCCCCAATCTATGGCAGTGGAGAGAGCCCTCTCATAACTCAGCCACAGTGCCTGAAGTGTGAGCACGGTACCCCAGCACTCTATCCTGCTTATCTTACCCGCTCATGCTTTGATATAATCAAATGTATCACCCTGTCACCTTTTTTTTCCACACTGAGAGTCCTGCGCTGCTTCTCTGTGGTTTCACAATGTTCCTTCCAAGAGTAGATGTCTGCAGGTAGGCACCTGCTTCCTATTTACTTTTCTTTTCTTGGGAGCTGTGGGTTCGCAGGCTGCTTCGAATCTGCATATTTTTTTCCCTCCTGATGTCACCTTCAGATGGTGTCTTCAGGATAAACTCTTCCAGTGGTAGAGGCAGGACCCCATGTACACACACACTGTCTTTCTTGTGATTTGGAACTTAGAGCAACGCACAAGTTATGGATTCCAGCTGAAGGTTGGTGAGCTGATGAATAACTGAGTCCTCCATTGGAAAGGAGATTCATACTACTTCTCTTGAGGGTGGGGACTTAAGAATGGGACATGGTGTGTATGTGTGTGTGTGTGTGTGTGTGTGTGTGTGTGTGTATGTCTGTGTACATGCTGTATTGATAGTAAAAGATAATGATTTTTTTCCTTATTTTTCCTGTGGAATATTAGCTCTAAGACAGCTATCCTTTCTTCACTCTATTATATATTTGGGTGTCAAACTGGATTGCAAAGGAATGAGAGGAATTTGGCATAGTCAAGCTCTGTTTCTACTTCCATGGAAGTTTTCATCAGAAGCCATGGTAATAAAATTATTTTTAAAAGTATAAGGTACATAAAGTCATGTAAATCCAGGATGGGACCTGGGCCGAAATGCACAGAAAGGAGATGGGTATCAGGCACAGAGTACAAAGGTACAACCCTGACTTTTTCTCCAAAAGGCTCATTTCCATTGAGAGAGAGAGAGAGGCTCTCTCACACATGCATTCTGAATTAATCTCCAAGAAGAAAGCATTCATCCATCCCTGCAGACAGCTCCTTACAACAGGCTTTACACTTCACAACAATCAAGACATTCAGGAAAGCCCTGGATAGAACAGATGCCCCCTCTTCTCCAGCAAAAGAGTTGTGATGAATTATGGGAGAGTGGTCTGGGCTGCTGAGGTCTGTCCCTGCTATTTATCTGCACAAGTTATGAACCAGCCTGCATCCTTCTTACTCTGTACCTCTGACCTCACTTTAGTGAGACAAATATATTTGTTGCCTCTGCTGCTCCCTAAATCTCAGCATTGCCATACTACAACCGACTTACGGTTCACTAATTCCAGTGTTCTCTTTCTGTCAGAGATGATAAATGGAATGGGATATTTTTGTCACCCATACAGCATTAGGGCTGTGTCCTGCTGATTTCTAATATCTCTTAACCTGTATGGTGCATTGTTTAAAACAATCTGGAATCAGTTTGTATGTTCAATCATTTCAAATATTAGGTCCGTATCTGTATGGGTAGGATGGTTTTCCCTTTCTGCCACTTGCCTTAAAATTGTTCAGCTCTTGTGACTGGTACCTTGTGAATATCCCTTTTATCTGGTGAAGGGGAACTGGGGAGAACAATGAACTCAGAGTCAGGGACCTGAGTTCTTTCCCAGTCATCAAGTTCCTGACTTCTGAGTGATCTTGGAGGAATACCTACTTAACCTTTTTTTAAATCTCATTTTTTTCTTGATAAATGGAGCAATAAACATTGACCTCCCCATATTATTACTATTATAAGGTCCCAGTTAGAAAATGAGTGGAAATTTATATTATTAGTTAATGAACTTAATTCACATTCCATACAAAATCATTTTTTAAAAATTTTATAGTCATATTTTAAAGTACACTTATTAATTACATGTATCAAAGTAATACATAGCATGGTAAAATAAATCTATGGAATCTTAATGAAAAGTAACAATTTCTCACCCCATTGCTCCTTGGCTGAAGACCCTCTCCCTGGAAGCTTTTATTTTAATAATTTTTGGCTTTTAATTTTAACAATTTCAGCTTTTAAATGTGTTGGTTTTTACTTTGTAGGTGTTAAGTAATATTCTTAAAAGTCTATATCTTAATTTATTACTTAGACTTTTTTGTCTTTATTTTCTATATTACCTTCTCAGAATACTTCTAATTATCCTTTTAGCCCAAATTTCTTTCCCCAAAGAGAAACACAGTGAAAGGAAAAGAAGGACGTTTGTCCCTTTATTCCTACATCCTGAGCTCCACAGGCTCCTTGCCCCTGCCCAGAGGGAGTGCTGACCTGAGACCACAGGCCAGCCTGCAGCACTCACTCACGGGGACATCAATGGGAACATCAGTGGGAAAATTGGGTCCCTGTGTGAGAGTTGTTAGAAGGTTATTTACTTATTCAGTGATAATTTGACATATGCCAAATCATTCAGAATCCCCTTCCTGATCAATAATTTGCCAAGAGAAGCAAAGACAAGTTGGTGCCCTTCTAAATTTCATAGTCTTTCAGCTGCAATGAGAGTTGCTTTAACAATATGTCTTTTCTTTTTTGCCAGCCTCTGCCTTCAGTTTTAATAGGAGCACAATTAGACCTGGATTCCAGCAACTGTCAAAATGAATAAGATGAAGCATGAATTACATTGCTTTATCCTGCTGCATTCTGAGTTTGTTTTCTAAAGTAATTATTCACAGGATGTAGCACTTTGTTTTGTTTCTCCATGGCAGAGGATGAAGATTCACTATAAATCAATGCCCTGTTCTTATCTGGAATTACATAGAAAGAAAGCTCTGAAGATGACGGGAGACGTTTGGGAGAAAGAGAGATTTCTTACAAGGAAAAGTGAAAAAGATTGCTTAGTTTATACTAAAAAAGGTTCAGGAGAAATAATGCTAAGGAATACAAATTAAGAACCCACATGGAGAAAGCCAATAGTATATCTCTGTTTGCTGAAGAGTAATACATATTTTAAAAATAGGTTTAATTTGGATTAAAGCAAAGCCTTTTGTTGAGTACAGCATTTAATCTGTAAGCATTCTGTCCCATAGGACTAGTTACAAAAGTTTTCTTCACCAGAATAAATAATAATAATAATATGTAGGAATAGAATAGAAATTGATAGGTAAATTAGTTGGTTCAAAATTTGCCTTTTCTGTTATCAAGTTATGAAACTACTATTGTGATAAAGACTCATTTTCTCTCTGATTTTGGAAATGGTATTAGTAAACAATGGCACATATCATGCACGGAAGGAAGCATATGTTATGATAATAATACTATCATCCATTTGAATAGTGTTTTTAGGTTTTCAGTATACTTTAAAATTTTCTCACCAGAATGAACTTCCTGTGACTCTGAAGTGGGACAGCAAGTATTGGTGTTTTTACTTTCTAGATGAGGAAGCAGAGCCTGGTCTGGAATCTGCTTCTTTTTAGCTCTTAGCTTTATGATAATTCAACTAGAGGAAAAGTGACCCCACTTCACGTTAAGCCTAAATTCCACAGCATTTCAGCTAGAAGTAAACCTCTAAACAAAGTGTTTGCTTGTTTTTTGTTGTTGTTCTTGTTGTTAAAACTGATTAAGAAAAATAGCATTTCCCTTACCTTTCTGTTTAGTTAATCCTATACCTTTCTTCAAATCCACATTAGATTCTTTTCTGCCAAGAAGTCTTTTGTAATTCTTCTTATTCCATTCAAATACTCCTTATTTTTTTCACTCCTAGAGTCGATGAGAAGAGTTTGGAACATCTTTGCTATTTTTAGGCTGTCCTGAATTCAACACACAGTATATTAATATTAGCTCTTCAAAGAGGTTGTAGATATAATCAGGCCTCAAATCAAATCTTGCTCTTTCACTTACATATGAATGACCTTCTACAAGTTACTGAATTGATTTAAACTTCAGGCTTTTATTTAATCTATAAAATATTTAAGTAAATAGACCTCCCTGCAATGGTTAGTTGATTTTTTGTGTGTGTCTCTCTCATTAATCAATTTTATTATGGTAGACCTAACAATCACAGGACCCCACCACCTGGATTTTAGGGTTTGGTAAGTGACCCAGGACAAGCCAGCCAGAGAACTCCAAACACCTGGAGTAAGGATGGACACATGACCCGAGGAAGATCAACCAATGCTCTTCCTTGGACCTTCTCTGCTAGAGCTGTCGTAGGCAACACTCTTGCAGTAGTATTTGTTCATCTTCCTTATCATATGGCAGAAACATGACTATGGGATAGGAGAATGAGTCCAAGACACAAAAAGTCAGTGGGAGGAGAGTGAGCAAATGGTGAATCTAATAATGCCTAATCCACCAATGTCACTAGAATCTTTACCTGTTTAACCTCCTCATTTATTATTTTTACTTTAAGTATTTTTGTAGTTAATATTT
Organism: Daubentonia madagascariensis; assembly: GCA_023783475.1. Taxonomy (NCBI): domain Eukaryota; kingdom Metazoa; phylum Chordata; class Mammalia; order Primates; family Daubentoniidae; genus Daubentonia; species Daubentonia madagascariensis. The sequence goes on along the minus strand of JAKFHU010002573.1, from coordinate 15,568,263 downwards.
AATAATTAATATTTGATTTTAATATTTAATTTTATGTTTGCTTAATCCACCTTGAGTTGTCAGACTTTTCTTGTTTGTAATTTGAAGAGCTCTGATTAGGGATTATGTCATAGGGTTATGGAGAGTGCTAAATATGGTAATAAATGAAAAGTTTATTTTCATTTATCACAAAATCTCACACATAGGAAGCACCCACTTCACTCTTACTTCCAATATTATTTTACTGAGGCTCAGAGAAGCTATATAATCTGCCCATGATCAAACAGCTAGAATGTGGCAAACCAAGTTTTTCACTCTGATCTGCATGACTCCACAGTCCATGTTCCAGGACAGTGCGATTTGCTGCAATATCAATTTTTCTATCCTCCAGAAGCAGTGTTGTTGGGCACATCACTGAGTGATCTTATTCTTTCATGATAGTCTCATCATATTTCTTATTATTCGTAAGCAGCCTAGTGTTGGTGTGACCCAGTCACTTAAGAGGAACAGGTTTCCTTACCTCCAAAAAGTAGCCTTCTCTTATTAGGTGAACAAAAAAAGATGCAAAGACCAGGAAGATCCCTGGTGAGTGGCAGAAACCCCAGAAATGTCCATCACGATGTCTTCATCTTGGTTTTCCATTCTCTGGAACATGCCCAGCTAATTATCCTTTCAATGGGTTGCAGGGCTGCCTTCCTGATAGAATTCTATCAGAGGCCATTTACTGGGTATTTGTTTTGGACTGTTCTGTGGCTTGCAAATGTCTTTGAGAAAAGGCATGCCTTTCTGATTTTCAGTCTTGAGGGAAACATAATTGTCTTTTTCTTAACAGCCATTCCTTCTCCCCCACTAAATTTCTGCTGAATAAGAGATAGTGAAGATAGAGGCTGTTTCCTTTTGAATTAAAAGTCCACAGTTTGATGCCAGGACTAAAATATTTTTGCAAAAGTTTTCATGAAGCTTAGAAGAAGTGTGCGTGTATATGAATATAAGGTTGTGTTTCTGTGTGTGTGTATGTGTGTGCATTTCTTGTGGCACCTGAAAATTCATCAGCTTAAAATGTCGTGACTCGAACTCCCATTTAATGCTAATGTCTGCCACCAGTGTGGTGGACAGACTTTCTGGTGGGCCCATGAACTGTATATGCTGAGATTTATGTCTTATATAATCCCCTTCACTTAATTTCAGGCACCCTGTTTCTTGCTCCTAGAATAGAATATGGCAAAGGTGATGGGAGTTCACTTCTGTGATTTCTGTGATTCTGTTACATTATGTAAGACTCTTTTTGCTAGCTGACTCATTCTTGCTCTCCTGCTTGCTTTGAAGAAGTAAGCTGCCATGTTGTGAACTTCCTATAAAGAGGGCCATGTAGGAGGTAACACTGGCAGGCTTTAGGAGCTGGGGACGGCGTCCAGGTCCAGCTCACAGCAAGAAACTGAATCTCTCAGTTCTATAGCCACAAGGAAATGAAATATGCTGACAACCTGAATGATCTTGAAAGTGAATTCTTCTTCAGGAAAACATCCAGATGAGTACATAGGCTTGCCAATGCCTTGAGTGCAATCTGGTGAGACCCTGAAGTAGAGGACCTAGTTAAACTATGTCTGAACTCTTTACCCACCGAATATACAAGACAATACACCTGTGTTGTTCCAAGCTGTAAAGTTTGCAGTAATTTGTTATGGAATGACAAATAACTAATGCAATAGACACCAAATTATGACTAGATTATAAACCTTTGAATAAAATGAGGGGTCTGCAGTCCGATCTTCTGGTTTTGAATATTGAGTGCAGCCTTTACTAACTATGTGTGTTCTTCTGAAACTTATTTAATGTCTGTGAGCTTAGCTTAGGCTTGCTAAACTGTAAAGAAAACAAATTACAAACACATAGCCTTAGTGCTTAACTGACAGGCTGGTTATAGACTTCACATAGCTAATTCACATAGTAAACTCCCAAGAAATGTTTCCTACCTCTAACCTTCTGGGTAACTTCTGGCATGGTTAACCTTATTTCCCATAGTGCTTTATTAATACCTTTATTTCAGATTCTGGCATTATTTACCTTAAAGTCTCCAGATAAAGTACAACAAGCTTGGCTAGCAAATAGCCTTAATAAATAATTGTCAGATTTGTGAATTCGTGAGTATACATTAGGGGTTCTGAGCACAACAATGTAGTGTTTGATGATCTTGACAAAGTAATAAATTATGTTTGTGTTTACTCTTTCAATCCCAAGGCTAATTGATGTGCCAAGAGTCTAAAATAAGATGAATAAATAAGTTCATTATTAAATTAAAAGCTGAATTTTGCAAATACAGTTTATGGAATTGCTGTCCACTGGATGGATCACTGATGGTCACTGACTATCAGTGTTGTCTGATGAACAGAATATGGCATTAATCTGAGAAACATCTAGGTTTATAGATCTAGAAGAAATCTAAGATATAATAAGTATAAATCAGGAGGACTTTTCCAAAGCAGTTTTCCTGAACCTTGAACTCTGATGGAGTTACCTTCAGGGTATATGATAGATTGCTAAACATGGACATATTTTCTTCCCATTCTGGCATGCATCCCCAACTTCCATGTGACTTTGCCAACCTTTTCTTTAAGGGGTAGAGTCCACTTGCTAAACCTTGAAACTCTCTGGCCTTATGACTTGCGTTAACCAGCAGATTTTGGCTGAAGTGGTGCTGGGAGACTTCCAAAGCTGTCTTAAGAGGACTTGCAGCTTTCACCTCCACACTCTTGAGCACTGTCCTGTGACCAACACACAAGGAAGCTGGACTGGTCTAATAGGGAATGAGAGCCCATATGGAGCACTGAGATTCCCGGATAACAGCCCATAGCAACTGTGGGCTGCATTAGCCCAATGTCAGGGTAATACAGCCACAAAAGTGACACCTGGGAAAACTCACACAGAAATCACAGGCTACCCACAGAAGCATGAATAATTAATCATCTTCATTAAGCCATTGACTTTCAGGCAATGTGTTACAAAGCAAAAGATAAATGAACCCTCCCCAACCCCAAACTCTCACACAAACATATGCATGCACACAAACATGCACATATACACATGCAACATTAAGATTTATTGTTAGCTATTCAATGACTCTGATGGTGTGCTTTCTACCCTGTAGAAATATTTGGGTTAAGGGAAAAAACAAACAAAGAAACAAGAATTGAGAAGCATAAATCCATCTTCTGATGCTGTTTTCCCTATATGTAAAATGAATGTCACAGTGTTGTAAGAATTGCATGTATGAGGCATGAAACACAGTAAAGGCTTACCTGGTTTTGTTTGCTTCTCTGAATCCTCATGTTTCCTAGACTCCTGCTTTATTCCTAATATCACTGCATTATAAAGTTTTAGTTCCACTGGGTGCACTCTTTCTCATGATTTTTTTATTTGCTTTTGTGTATGTGTTTTTAAATCCAAACCTGAGGAAGGAATTAGAAATTAATTCAAACTCTAATCTGAATGTCAGTCATTGTTAAAGAAATGTTACTCATTTTGTCTTACCTTGCATCCCTTCATTTTGAGAACTGCTCCTCTCTGATACAATGTAATAAAGGATAGGGTATAGTAGTCAATCAAAGGGCCCTGCCTTTTAATCAGAGCAATCAGAGATCTCTTTTATGAGGTAGATTTAGATGCCAGGAAAAGGAGGACATCTGCCTTTCTGAGATTCCCAAGCTGTAACTTGCCTTGTGAATCTGGAAGGTTCACTGCCTTTCCTACCAAGAGGAGAGAATCTTCCAGAGAATGAAGGTGTCACAGAGGAAAACAGGGGGGAGAGAGAGGTAAAGATAGTGTATTCAGATGTTATTTCTGTATTTCTTAAAACATAATTTGAACCTTCATATCCAGCTATATCTCATGTATATTTTCAGTAACATGATCAAATGAATTATTATTTTTCCTTCAACAAGCTTAAAATCAGATGTCTACATCTCCAAGTAAAAAGTTGTATGGTTAATATACTGACATAAACTTTTCTGTGCATTTGCAATGCATGAACTGGATTTAAATTTTTGTCTTATAATGACATGAAAATTTTATTTTTTTATTAAAGGCATTTCAAGTATCAAATTAGCAAGGTGTTCATTTGGCGTGTACAGCAAGGCTTTTCCTGGGGTTCCTAAAATTACATCGATGTATGTATCACCCCAGTCCCTTATGTGCTATCATTTAACCAAGATTGCTAAGTACAAAGTAAAAAGGTTACTCTGTGTTGTGTGTGTGTGTGTGTGTGTGTATACATATGTGTTCTGAACTAATCACAAAAAATGTGTGATGGGAATTGTATAACTGTTTCAACACTTCCATAGATGTAGCAGTGTGAGACTTCAGGCAAATCACTTACCTTTTGTGAACACCTAATCATCTCCACTGCTAAAATAAAGTTGCTAATGTTCATATAAAGTGCTATAAAGATAAAGAAATAAGATATCTCCATCAAATCAAGAAGTAAATAACTCTGAAGAACCTAAAAAAGAATTAACTCTCTAGAAAGTTTACTTGGTAAACACTGACCAGTCTAAAATCATTATTAACCTGGGCAAGGAACATTTGGGTTCAAAACTATGACCTAAAGTACTACAAGCAAGTGAATGAATCAGTAAAGAAAAAATGTGTGTGTGTGTGTGCGCGCGCATGTGTGTGTGTGTCTAAATATGTATATGTATATGTGCATATATTAGTTTGCAGATGCATATCATTTTTTTATTTTGTAGTCCCATTATTTTTTATTTCAAAATATTAAGGGAATAAAAAGGGTTTTATTATATGAACACCTTGTATAATGCTTAAGTCATGACTTTTAGTGTGTCCTTCACCAGAATAGTGTTCACTGTACCCTATAAATCAGTTTTATCACTTCCACCCTCCCCCACCCTCACCCCTTCTTAGTTTCCAATGTCCTTTACATCTCTTTGTGCCTAGTAGTGGGATGGCTGGATCAGATGGTAAGTCTACTTTTAGTTCTTTGAGGAATCTCCATACTATTTTCCATAGATGTGCTAATTTGCAGTCCCACCAACAGTGTATAAGCGTTCCTTTGTCTCTACGTCAACACCACCACCTATTGTTTTTTTACTTTTTAATAATGGCCATTCTGACAGTGGTAAGGTGGTATCTCATTGTGGTTTTAAATTGCATTTCCCTGATAAGTAATATTGAGGATTTTTGCATATATTTCTTGGCCATTTGTCTATCTGCTTTTGCAAGACTTTGACTCATGACTTTTGCTCACTTTTTGATGGGGTTGTTTGTTTTTTCCTTGCTGATCTGTTTGAGTTTTTTGTCGATTCTGGATATTAGCCCTTTTTCAGGTGTATAGTTTGTGAATATTTTCTCCCATTCTATAGGTTGTCTATTGACTCTGTCGATTATTTCCTTTACTGTGCAGAAGCTTTTTAAGTCCCATTTCTTTATTTTTGTTGTTGGTGTATTTGCCTTTGTGGTCTTTGCCATAAATTCTTTGCCTAGATCCATGTCTAGAAGAGTGTTTCCTACATTTTCTTTTAGAATTTTTATAGTTTCATGCCTTGCATTTAGGTCTTTTTTCCATCTTGAATTAATTTTTTTTATATGGCCAGAGATAGGGGTCTGTTTCATTCTTCTGAATGTGGCTATTGAGTTTTCCCAGCACCATTTATTGAATAGGGCTTCCTTATCCCAGTGTATGTAGTTATCTGCTTTGTCAAAAATCAGTTGATTATAGGTAGATGGTTCTCTATTCTGTTCCATTGATGTATATCTCTACTTTTATACCAGTACCATGCTGTTTGGGTTACTATAGACTTGTAATACAATTTGAAGTCAGGTAATGGAATGCCTCCAGATTTGTTCTTTGTGCTTAAGATTGCTTTGGCTATTGGGAGTCTTTTTTGGTTCCAAGTGAAACTTAGAATTATTTTCTCTAGATGTGTGAAATATGATGCTGGTATTTTGATGAGGATTGCCTTGAATCTGTAAATTACTGTCGACAATGTGGACAATTTGATGATGTTGATTCTACCAATTCATGATCATGGGATGTTTTTCCAATTGTTTGTATCATCTATGATTTCTTTCCTCAGTGTTTTGTAGTTCTCCTTGTAGAGATCTTTCACTTCTTTGATTAAATATATTTCAGGTATTTTATATTCTTCCTAGCTATTGTAAATGATATTGACACCTTGATTTGACTCTCATCTCGACTGTTATTAATATATAGAAATACTGATTTGTGTGCAATAATTTTGTAACCTGAGACTGCTAAATTTATTCATCAATTCTGGGAGTCTTTTCATGGAGTCTTTAGGGTTTTCTAGATACAAAATCATATTGTTAGCAAACAGGGATAGCTTGACCTCCTCTTTCCCGATTTGGATGCCTTTTATTTCTTTCTCTTGCCTGATCATTCTGGCTAGAACTTCCAGTACTATGTTGAATGGAAGTGGTGACAGTGGGCATCCTTGTCTTGTTCCAGTTCTTAGGAGGAATGTTTTCAACTTTTCCACGTTCAGTATTATGTTGGCTGTGGGTTTGTCATATATGGCTTTTATAATTTTAAGGTATATTCTTTCTATGGCTTGTTTGTTGAGAGTTTTTATCATGAAAGGTGCCGCCTTTTATCGAATGCTTTTTCTGCATCTCTTGATATGATCATATGGGGTCTTTGTTTTTGCTTCCTTTATGTGGTGAATCACATTTATTGATTTGCTTGTGGTGAATCACATTTATTGATTTGCTTATGTTGAATCATCCTTGCAATGGGATGAAACCCACTTGATCATGATAAGTTATCCATTTGATGTGCTGTTGAATTTGGTTTGCTAGTATTTTGTTGAGGTTTTTGCAGCTGTATTCATAAGGAATATTTGTCTGTAGTTTTCTTTTTTTGTTTGTATCTTTTCCTGGCTTTAGTATCAAGGTGATACTGGCTTCATAGAATGAGTTAGGGAGAACTCTGTTCTTCTCAATGTCATGGAATAATTTCCGTAGAATAAGTACCAGTTCTTCTTTGTTGGTCTGGTAGAATTCAGCTGAATCCTACTGGTCCAGTGTTTTTGTTTTTATTTTGTTTTTTTTTTTGTTTGTTTGGTTTTTTGGTAGGTTTTTTAATTACTGCTTCAATCTTGCTGCTCATTATTCATCTGTTCAGGATTTCTATTTCTTCCTGATTTAGGCTTTGGAAATGTGTGTTTCCAGTAATTAATTCATTTCTTCTACATTTTCTTCTTTGTGTACATAGAGGTTTTCATAGTATTCATGGATGATATTTTGTATTTCTGTGTTATCAGTTGTAATGTCTCCTTTTTAATTTCTGATTGAGCTTATTTGAGTCCTTTCTCTTCTATTTCTGGTTAATCTGGCTAGTGGTCTATCAATTTTGTTTAGATTTTCAAAGAACCATCTTTTCGTTTCTTTGGCCCTTTGTGTTGGTTTTTTGGTTTCCATGTTGTTTAGTTCTGCTCTAAGCTTTGTTATTTTTTTTCTTCTGGCTTTGGGTTTGGTTTGCTCTTCTTTTTCAGGTTCCTTGAGAAGTGACATTAGGTTGTTAATTTGTGATCTTTCTGTGTTTTTGATGTAGGCATTTAAGGCTATGAATTTTTCTTTTTGGACTGCTTTTATTATATCCCATAGATTTTGAAAGCTTATTTCTCCTATGTTGTTCAGTTTGAGGAATGTTTTGATTTCCATTTTAATTTCATCTCTGACCCAATAATCATTCAACAGCAAATTGTTTAATTTTCATGACTTTGTGTAAATTCGAGTGTTTCTCTTGGAATTGATTTCTAGATTTATTCCACTGTGATCTGAGAAGCTACATGGTATGATACTGATTTTTTAAAATTTTCTGAGAGTTGTTTTCTGCCCAAAGTATGATCGATCTTGGAAAATGTCCTATGTGTTGATGAGAAAAATGTATTTTTAGTAGTTTTGGTTAGAATGTTCTGTAAATGTCTGTTAGGTTCATTTGTTCTAGAGTCCCATTTAAGTCCAGTGTTTCTTTATTAATTTTATGCTTTGATGATCTGTCTAGTTTGGTCAGTGGGATGTTGAAGTCCATAATCTATTATGATGTTACTGTTTATTTCTTTGCTCAGATCTAGTAGAATTTGCTTTATGAATCTGGGACCTGCTGTGTTAAGTGCATATATGTTTAGGATTTTTATGGCTTCTTGTTCAATTGCTCCCTTTACCATTATATAATGACCATCTTTGTCTTTTTTTTTACCATTGTTGCTTTAAAGTCTATTTTATCTGATATGAGAATGGCTACAATTGCTTGCTTTTGGTTTCCATTTACACGGAAAATTTTTTTCCATCTCTTTACCTTGAGTCTCTGTGAGTCCTTGTGAGTTTGATGTGTTTCTTGAAGATAGCATACACTAAGGGTGTTTTTTAAATCCCTTCAGCCAGTGTCTGTCCTGTAAGTGGGGGGGGCATGCAGACCATTCACTTTGAGTGTTAGTGTTGACATGTGGGATGATTTTCTGTTTATCATGTTGGATGATACATTGTGTTTTGTTTTCCTTCTTGTGCTATTGTTTTATTAGAGCTGTGAGCTTTAGCTTTCAGGGTTTTTACACTGGTATCTATTGTACTGTTCCATGTATAATGCAGTTTTGAGTATTTCTTTTAGGACAGGCCTAGTAATAACAAATTGCCTTAGTGTTTGCTTCTCTGGAAACGTTTTCATTTCTCCATCCTTTATGAAGCTTAATTTTGCAGGATACAAAATTCTTGGCTGGCAGTTGTTCTGGTTAAGAAGACTAAAGCTAGAGCCCCAATCTCTTCTTTCTTGTAAGGTCTCTACTGTGAAGTTAGCTGTTGGCATGATTTGTTTTCCTTTGTAGGTTAGTTGTTATTTTTGTCTTGCAGTTTATAGAATTTTCTCCTTCATTTTGACTTTGGCCAGGTTGATTACTATGTGTCTTGGGGATGTCCTATTTGCTATGAATCTTCCCAGTATCTGATGATCATCTTCTATCTGGATATGTGAATCTCTGGCAATATCGGGGAAGTTTTCCTCAATAATTCCCTCAAGTAGGTTCTCCATGCTTTTAGCTTTTTCTTCTTTTCTTTCATGGATACCTATAATTCTTACAGTGGTCCATTTTTCATATTCCCATACTTCTCTGAGTGATTGCTCATTCTTCTTTATTCTTTTTTCTGTATCTTTGACTGACTGGGTTAGTTTGAAAGCCCTGTCTTCAAGCTCTGAAATTAATTCTTCTGCTTGGTGTAGCCTAGTGTTGAAGCTTTCTGTTGTATTTTGAAATTCCCTTTGTGTTCTGTTATATCTTTTGTTGTCTATCTCCTTATTGAGTTTTTGATTTTATTTGTTCATATTCTGAAACATTTTTTGGCTTCTTTGTGTTGGTTTTAAATTTCTTTTCAATCCCATTCATCTTATTTGCCATCTATATTCTGAATTCCATCTCTGAAATTTCTATAGTTTCCTTAGGTTGGGGCCCATTGCTGGAGACCTATTGTGATCCTTTGGGAGTGTCGAAAAAGCCTTTTCTTTTATGTTGCCAGAGTTATTTTCTGGTTCCTTCTCATCTGAAATTTGTTCTCTTAGTTGAAGACAGATAAGCTTGCAGTGTATCTGTTTTCCTCTGCTGGGAATCTCTTACTTAGTGCAAAGAAGGAGATGTCCCTGGATGATGCACTTGTGTCCTACTCTGGAGGATTGGCCTGGCATGAGATGGGCAGATGCAGTGTGAGTGTTCAACAAGGTTGCTGTCCTGCATATCCTGCCTCACTGTTCCCCTGTGGTTGTCACTGGCAGTCCCTGTGTTGCAGAGTGAGTGAATGCCCCACCTAGTTCTGTCAGCAGCAGTGATTGTCAGCATGGACCAGCTTAACAGCTGCCCCATATTTTGTGCCTCTTTGTTCCCCTTAATCATGTAGGTAGCAGTTTCTATCACATCTCCTCTCCAAGGGCCTATGGGAGGGTAGAAAGCAGGAATCTATAGATCCCAGCACTTGTATCTCAAAACCTAAGTCTGCTGAGTAGAAAAAGTGAAGTGAATTAAAGGAAGCTGGCATAAAAAGATTTTTCTTGGCACAAGGAAGAAATGCTCCCAAGATGGTGGAGAATAGAGGCAAAGCTATACAACACCTGAGTGGAGTAGATACAAGGGTCCTGAACCCATACTTATATAGGCCCCCAAAGAAAAATTGCCATGTGAAGCATCTGGAAGACAAGACCCTATGCCCTTAGATATAGATCCACTTCAGATTCTCTGGTACATACATAGTGAAAGACCAAGCTTGCAGTCCTCATGACAGCTTGGCTTCAAGATAGTACAGTTTTCACAACAGCTCAGACAGTGAGGATACCACAGTAACCAGATTCAGAGATGACGAAGGCCTTGCCCCAATTTTTCAGAAACAAACTGCACCTTCACATGCTGGTGCAGCTGTGTGAGAATTCAGATGATTGAAAACTAAAGAAAGTGATACTTCCTACATTTCTACAGAGAATATTGTGATCATTAATTTTGTGTTGACTGAAACACAGGGTTCTTAGAAATTTGGTCAAATATTATTCTGGGTCAAACATAATTATAGTGAGATTAACATTTGAATTGGTAGACTGAGTCAAGTAGATTGTGGGCTGGGCCTCTTCGAATCAGTTGAAGTCCTGTATAGAACAAAGAGGCTGACTTGTGTATGTAAGACAGAACTCCTGCCTTGGCTATTTTAAGTTGGAATGCCATATTTTTCTTGCCTTGATACTTGAACCAAAACACCAGCTTTTCATGAGTCTTGAACCTGAGTCCTCTGAATTGGAACCATCCTGTCAGTGCTCCTGGATCTCTAGCTTGCCAGCTGCAGATCTTGGGACTTAACCCGTATTCACACAAACCAATTCTTTATTTTATGGAGATATATAGATAGATAGATAGATTCGTATTCTACTGAATCAGTTTCTTTAGAGATCCCTGTCTAAACATTAGATGTTGGAAGATAATATAACCCTCTTAATTTCTTCTACTATAGAGGAAGAAACTTAAAATGCTAAAATTCTAAGACTCCCTTGCAGTTGGTGGTGAGCATGTGACCCAGTTTCGGCCTAGGTGCTTTAAGTGGAAAATTTTAATCAAGGCTTCCAAGAAAGTGTTTAAGATAAATAGACTAGGCTTGCATGGTACTTTGACTTTTTGCCCATCTCTTTCCTGCCTGGAACACAGATGCAATGACTAGGGGTCCAGCATCGTTATGCAACCATGAGCATGAAAGCCATATAATAGAAATAACAGAGTGAAACATGGGAAGTATTTGGTTCCCCTGGTGGCATAGTTGACTTGCCATATAAACCTGAAATTACCTTCCTTGTGGCTTCTTTTTATATGAGGCAAACATTTAAGCCAATATTTCTCTCTTTTTTTTTTAAAGCCAAATATATAACTGACCATGGCAAGGCACAAGTTTGATAATGTATGCAAAATATTTAGCAGGCAGGTGGGGCTTAATAAATTTAAAATTCTCTGACAATTGCTATCACCATAATTTATATTATCTTCCAACATAGAGAGAGAAGCAACTTTAAACAGATCCAAGGCTCTTGAGGTGATACCTACAAATGAGGATTTACACTTGCCATATACAGATGTTCCTTGTCTTAGATTTTGGTCTCTGTCACAGCAGGAAGTAGTTTCTCATTCCTAACACAATGGGCCTTGATGCTCCAAGCCTGCTACCCTGGCCCAGATTCCTTGACAGAGACAGGGAGCCTAGGTCTCTCTGTATTAGGGGCCAACAGGCTGATTCGAGAGATCTCAAGGTCTCACATAAATGCCTTGTGGCAGTGTTCATCCAAAGTTATTCACAGGAAAGATAATTGTATAGACATCTTTCAGAGGGGTCTGTACAATGTGAGGGATTGTGTGGAGGTGGTATGCTTATTTAAAGAGATTAGCCAGGGTCAATGCTCAGTAAAAGGGATGGATTATGATGGTGCCTAAATTCTGGTCCCTTGGTCATAAGCAACTGAAATCAGTCCTGACTAACAATTTTAAAAAGTATCTGATAAAAAGACTTTCTGATATTTCAAAAATCTAGTAAAAAATTGCTTATTTTACAAAAGGAACTACGCTAGGAAGGAAGAGAGTAAAAACTACTCAATTATATTATCTACAATGAATTGAATAAAGTTCAATCATTTTTTTCCTTGCCCATTCTCCAACATACTAAAGTGTCAAAGTTCTTAAAGAGAGGATGCTACTTGTCAAGCCAAGATCAAACAAACTTCTCCCTTGACCAAACAAGCATAGTAAAAAGAAGGACCTATGGGAATTTGATTTTACAGAGGTTCCTAGGTACTAATCAATCAATTTCTTCATTAGACGACTGGGCTTTCTGACCAAAAAACTCAACAAGACTGTACACCCTGTGAAATAATAAGTGAAGGAATTCTGAGTGTTGTTTTAGAAGGAGGGAAGAGTGGGAGGTCACCTACAAACCCTTTCATCTTTTATGAACATCAGTAAACATCTTTGTACATGCTGCTTTGTAAGATGCATAATCTCTTTCTCTAAGGTATATGCCAACAAGTAGAATTGATGAATTTTCAAGTATGTGTATTTAAAATCTAAATTAGCCCTGTTGTATTGCCCCTTGCTATGGCTGTCCCAAGTTATATCCCAAGAGTGTTCATGGCCAAACGTGTTTCCATTTGTCCATGCCAAGACCTGGACTCATCAGGCTGTTTACTCTTTGCCAATCTAATGCCTTCTGACTCTTTAAGGCTCACTGACACAAAGCAGGCAAGGGCTTGTGTCTGGTCAAGAAGGTGAGTGAGTGTGTGTGGTGAGTGGCAGGAGGAGCACACATCTGGAAAATGGAATGGGAGGAGAGTTTCCTCTTCCTCAGCACTCACATCACTGAGGGAGGGAGGGAAGATGCTAACTGACCCCCAGTCAAGGAGTAGACCAGGGGACTCTGTAATAATGGCTTATTTCCATCTTATTTTGCTGTGTTCCTAGATAGTAGCTGTCCATCTCCTGATCAGTCAGTTTTTCTGGAGGGGCAATTGTGAACCCACTCTGGTGGGGGTTGTGGGGGAAACAAAGAAAGCAGAAACCATTTGCCTGTTTTCAGCGAGTTCTTGACTCGCAGAAATCCCAGACTCATAGCTCTTGAATATAATTCAGACAAATGAAAGATGTATTTTGTTTGACGAACAAAGTGTTTAAAGCTGTTAAAATAGCTTGTCCACAATTGAAACTCAGGACATTTTAGTTGCTACTTCAAATTCTAGCTTTTTTTAAACAGGGAAAGATCTCACAACATTGGGCTTGAATTTCTGTTTACTGTAGATGGCCATATACTCTCCAGTTTCCAATATTCTCCCTGTTTTGTTATACTCAAGCTGCCTCACTTTTCTCATTACCTGCAGGCCTTGATATTGCAACACCTTGTCTTAAATTGTTGGTTAGGATGCCTTCGGGAAGGTAGTGTTAACCAGAGGAAAGGAACTGACAAGGACTCCAGTCAACTTGTATAACAACCAAATCAGAAAGATGCTAATGACCTTTTTAAATATCTCGCTTTCTTGCACTTAGCCAATGTGTGGAGATAATAGGCTTTCAGCACCAGTAACAAGGTGTCACAGTAGAAAGGAGGAAGGATAAAAATCTTGCTTAAAGATTGTACAAAAAATGGTTTGTTCTTTATAGACTTATCTACGGCTTTCTTGTTTATTTAATCTTGAATTTGCCCTGCCTGACTCAGTATGTGCTATTGAAATGATAGAAATGTTTTGAGAGTGAAAGGATGAAAGATTTCCTCAAAGGCATATGTCAGTAGTAATGAAAATTAACATTATTAGATTTCCAACTGCAACTTGAGATTGCCACTTTAAAAGAATGCATGGAAAGGGTGGAAATGTACGTGATCAATCTTTATTTTTGCTTCTGTTGAGATAAATAAAGCTATTTTATGATGTAGAGAAGAGTATAAATGTGCTCCCAGCATTATATCTGTCTTCTCTCTCTACCTCATGTGGAAGGGACTACCTATTATACATTTCTTCATATTTTACAGAAATAGAAGACACTCTCTGTGTCAGTGATGGCTGGACACGATAGAGATCACAAACAATGCAGGCTTAAAAACATATACACCCGAGTATTCCTGGTATTTTCCTGGTTACACCTGAGAACTACAAAACAGTGGAAAACTCTGTGATCACAAGCCAATGTGGGCGACTGCAGTCTTTTGTTTTTTTAAACAAGAGCTTACTGTGGCTTTTATCTTAAAGTGTCTCAAGCTGAGCCCTAGTTATCTTCAACTCCTTGGGAGAGAAGGGATTGTCCTTTTAGCTGGGGTTTTCTTTGCAGGTATGGGAGGGAGGAATTAGATAATTTGGAAATATTTGGTATTTTGGTCAAAATCAGTACTGAAAACCAGTAAAGAAAATAAAGGTAGATCATTGGCAATGTTTTTATAACAAGTTTATATAGTGGGTGCCTGAGGCCTGCTATGATGGATGAAAACCTGATTAGTTGTAGAGGACAAAAGAAAAAAAAAATACATGTATATGCAATTGACCTTTTACCACTTCTGAATTTGTGGCCTGAAAATAACACGAATCAATAAACCAAGTTTCATCTCAATATTTTCATCTTAAGAAGTTCAGACTGTCAGCCTCTCTTCCATGTGAGCATTACTGTGACCACCAACTACAATTGAGACTTTTAATGCAAAGTTCCAGAGGAGAGTTCCTGTAAATTCAGTTGTTGAAGTTCCTAGAAATGCCCAGGTTCTAATGCCTCCCATGAATTGATTATTCACCTATTTATTAGATTCAATGAGAAACCCCAGTACCTTTGCTTATTTTGCTAAGGATGTTGTTTTGTTTTGTTTGTTATTTTCTTTTGTGACCAAAGAAGCTTAATGCACATTTCAAAATCCACATAGCTTTAAGTAGCTGCTGAGGATTTGAATGAATATCTATCAGACTCCAAGATAGGGAATTGTTTCTTCTCACACCCATACAGTATTAATGACGATAGTTCTTTAGTTAAGAATAATACTCTGTAGATACTTGGACTGAATAATAACATTGAAATTTTAATAATTTTTTCCTAATTCATTTTTTGTTGGTTTAAATGCATATATTCAACTCATTTTCTTTGCATTTTCTTTTATTTTAAATGTGAAGGAAAACATAATAATAACTTGGGAACTTTTTGTTCTCACTTTCTCCACTCCCCAATTACCAATAACAACAAAAAACTTCCTTGAGAGTTTAAAGACTCAAGGCTTTTTTTTTTCCTGAAGTTTTGTAGAAAAGGTAATGTTATCTAAACATTTCAAGTAGGTAAATGTTGTGATTCCTTCCACCAGAAAGGAGCTGGCTCTTACACCCAATTAGTTACACAGTATACAGGGATCCCACAAAAGTGACTGATAACACTGGGCTTTTCTTCCTTTTCAAAGATCGTTTTACTTTTGGAATTAAAGTCACTGATCCCAGCTCACCAGCAAACGTCTGCTGTTCATTGATAGCTCCCTCAGGTGCTCATTTCAGCTCTTCACTCTGCTGTGAAAGCATCTGTGTAGCTGCCTCCCATACGATGTTTATTCTGAAATGGTACGCTTGAAGTACAGGCCTCACAGTGTAGGTTTGCTGAAACCAGCAAACCAATTTGCTCTTTCCTTGTTCTTGAATGGACTCTCCTGATGCCTTTACCTGTTCGTGGTTAAAGTATATTTGTTTATTCCATTTGAGAAAATACATATTAATGTGTTTAGTGAGCAGCTGGAGAATAAATATGTTTATCAGCATTTTACTTAAAGCAAAGGGCATGTAATTCCTAATTTGAATAATTTATTTAGAGGAATGATTATGACAAGGCAGATTGAGTTGCAACTGTCACATGACCTTTGGTAGTGCTTCTGAGAGAAGTGATTATTTTTAATATATGCATAAATGTTGACCTATTCAATTAGTAGGTCCTTGAATTATTGATCATATACTTAAACTTACTAAAGTGTCTTGACGTTGAAGGAGCTGCATTAGAGTGGTGTTATCAAAATAGGATAGGATAATTAACTAGCTGTGTGACATTCAATAAGGCACTTGACCACACTGAGTCTCAATTTTTTCACTGGCAAATAAAATACATGCCCCATCCTGCTTCAAGGTTATTGTGATTCTTAAATTAGATAACGTATGTGAAAAATATATGATGAGCAGCCTGTGTAATATGTATCTTGGATATTACTCACTGTAGCTACCTTTTATTTTTTGATTGGAATTTGTTTAAATAGAGAGGGCTCATTTTGTAAATGTGGAGAAAATTGATTACATATTTGTAGCAGAGAAGCATCTGTTTTATGGACAAATTGTCTCATTCCAGCTTATGCTCCATAAATCACCACTGAAAGAGTACTATATTTTCTGAAACTGTGAAATCTTCATAATTTGAGCCATGTTAATGTCTATAGGGTTTCATGGAAAGCATACCATAGTTTCTACTCTTAAGCTGACAAAACCAGTGGTGGACTCAAGACCAACACCCCTCAAATAATGGTGCTCAAGGGAAGACATTGGAGTTGTAGCCAAACCAAAGTGAAGACACCTCACTAAGCACCTCAGGCATTTAGTTGAGACTCCAGAAAGGTCAAATGAGTAGTCATGAGTAGTCATGGTCAAGACTATGCCCAGAGGAAGCAGAAAGATTTAAAACTCAAAATAAAAGAAAAATAAAATAACACTAGCAAAGAAAAAATTGTCTATCGATGACAATAATTTCTGCCACAAATTAAACTACTTAACACAAAATTTAAAACTCTGGAAAGGAACACAATACATTTCATATTCCCTGTAATATTAATACATCAGATGTAATGTGTGATATGCAATAAAAATTATTAATAGTAAGCATGGGAAGATATAAGACTATATGACCCTTATTCCAGAAAAATAAAATAATGATTGGTTAGAAAAAGAACCGAAGATAAACCTCATTATAATCAGAAGACAAAGACTTTAAAGGAGCTATTGAAATTAGATTCAAGGACTTAAAGAAAAAGTGGTAATAATTAATAAATTGACAGGGAATCTCAGCAAAATATAAGACCTATAATTATATTCTGGAAACAAAAGGCAGAGCTTTTCAAAGAAAAATAATCACTAAACAGTGTGAACAATAGTAGATTTGAGACTGCAATAGAAAGGGTCAATTAATATGAAGACAGATCAGTAGAAATTATCTAATCTTCATAACACAAAGAAAAATGATTTAAAAAAATAAACATTAAATTGTGCTGCATTATTAAGCAATCTAATGTTTAAACAATTGAGGTCCTAGGAAATTAGGAGAGAAAGAACAGATCAGAAAAATTATTTGACTAAAATAGATGAAATGCCTCAAATTTGGTGAAAAACATCAAGCTACATATCCTAACCATACATCCAAGTTCTTGGAGTCAAAAGGGTCAAGAAGACAAATGCACATAAAATTTTATATGAGTACATCATAGTCTGAGGAAAATCAAAGATAAACAGAAAACCTTTAAGGCAGTTAGAGAAAATAGATATATTACACAGAGGGAAAAACCATATGAATGATAGTGAATATCTCATTAGGAAAAATAGATATATGTATAGATGAATTCTATCAAATATTTAAGAAGAAATACTAACTATCTTACCCAAATGCTTTCAAAATATAAAGGAGGAGGAAGAACTTCCTAATGTGCTTGATGAGGCCATAATAGTCTATCACCAAGAAAATTACTGACAAATGTCTATCCTTCATGATCATAGGTATAAAAATCCTCAATAAAATATGAGGAAAATCTAACAACATGTGAAAAAAATAATATATTTTAACAAAGTAGGGGTTTACAAACCTAGTAATACAAAATTCAGTGTAATTAACCATATGAGAAGAATAAAAGAAAAAACCCTATATAATTATTTTAATCCAGATATCAAAAATAAAATGAATCTATGGTTGGATAAAGTGATGGATTAACGGGAAGCTATATGATAAAACTCACATAGTAAATATTAAAGGTGAAATTTATTCAGTAGTTACATGGGTATTCACTATAAAATTCTTCCAAATTTTCTAGAGGGGGAAAAAATGGCAGTCTAATGGAGACCTCCCACCTCACCACTCCCAGGGAAGGAGGTGAAAAATGCCATCGGCTGCCTGCGCACAGATGGCTCACTCCTAAAACAGCATTGTGAATTTACAGAGAAACATCGTGGGACTCTCAGCCCAAGAAAACAGGTAACTGGGAGATACATTCACAAATATCGGAGCACACAGGAAATACAATAGAGACCAGAGCATGGGAAAGACATGCTCGCCAGGTCAGCACACTGCGACCTGACCTACAGGTGGTCACGCACCATCCCCAGAGATTTCCCATCCACTCAGTCAGGGACAAACCCAGAGTTGGTGCAAAGCTGTTGCTTGAGACGGCAGGCTCTGTGGAGAGGAAGCAATTGTGGGAGCCATACAGAACTCTCAGGTGCACTGTACAGGGACTGCTCAGGGCCGGGTAGGGACTGGTCTGAGATACCGCTTCCAGGGACAGTATGCAGGAATCTGGGGACAGGCCCTCGCCACTGGAAATCAGCAGGGCCAGGGCACAGGAGTTGAAAGGGAGAAGAGTGGGACACGCCCTTAGGGGCCGCCGGCAATTTGCCTCCACGGGACCCAGGCTGGTTGAGAAGAGCTGTGTTCATGGTGTAATCTGAACCCTGCTGTGTACCAGACTGGCAGTCGGCAGCCATCTTTCAGGTCTCCCACCTGGAGCTGACTGTTAGATAGCTCTCTAGCTTCACCCCACCCCTAGCCCGGGGGCTCTTTAGCCTGGGCGCAACAGGCTACACCCTTGGTAGCCACAGACAGCTGCCTCCGTGGGTTCCAGGTGGGATGAAGTTCCTGATCTGTATCAATGGGACCTTTGTATATTGGAAACAGTTTGCAGCCCATCCATCTGGTCCTGCCTCCCCGGCTCTGGCCTCCTACGTGCCTGCTACATACTGGTCCTAGTGCCCGCTTTTCAGGTCCCAGCCCTCCTGTACCCCAGAGATCGGTCATTTTGAAGGTTGCTTGCCATAGTGACTCATTTTGTATAAGTACTGGTTCTCATGGCAACCGAATTCCTCAAGTGCCACAGGCTGAACCAGAGTAGCTCCCCTTAACCCTGCCCACATTATTAGGGAATTTTGCTCGATCCAAGAGTGTCTCCAGCTGCCACTATTCCCTCTGGGTGGGAACATTCCCCTGGCGGGGACTTCTGGGGATAGAGACGCCCAAACGCCTCAGCTTGGCGTCTAGTGGTGGAAAAGGGGTGCACAATTGGAGATCCCCCTATCAGCTAGTGACACATGGAGATGCACATCAGAGGGCCAGGCACATGAACTGTGGGAAAACTGAGAGCCCACAAGTGGCCTGGAGGGGAAAGTGCCCCAGAGGGGAAAGTGCCCGAGCTTATGGGCAGGGAAGAAAAAATGTGCTAGATACCTCGGCAATCCCACCAGCTGGCCCTTCCCATCAGAAGCAGTTCTCCAAGTTCACAGAGAGAGAGCTCTGAACTCCATAGCAGTGCCCCCCCCAGTGGCCGGATAAACAACCTCTGAGCTATGTAGAATTTACCCAATCTAGCTCACACACTGTAGCCACAAGCTATTTTGATTCTCCCCCCACCTCAGGAGGAGCAGGGTCAACGTAATCCCTGGGAGCTACAAGGCCCCTCCCAAAGCTTGGGGCTTTCATATAACCCACCTGGGGGACCAGAGCCCACCGTGGGCACAATAGAATACCTAGGTAACTATATACTCCACACAAACTACAATCAATGACAGTGGGAACAATCCCACAGCTAAAAACATTGCCTTCCATCTCAAGCTATTAGAGAGCAGTGGATTCGTACCCTAAAGTACAATCCACCAGCTTGGAGCTCAAGCTGGGAGAACAAACTCACTACACTCCACCAGGAAGAGGTTAAGACAATAGGTCAGAGGTAACCCACAAGGTCCACCAAACTTGCTAAAATACACCTAAGGCAATACAGACCAGTACTCCTCTTCCTGTCTCTGCCAAGGAATGATCCTTGGGGGCTTGGAGACAGGGCCATAAACTAGCCCTAACATCCCCAGCTCTTGACCAAGAGGCCAGATGAGAAAGAATCAGTGAAAAAACTCAGGAACCATGAAAAATCAGAGCAAAAAGTCACCCCCCAAAAGAAATCATTAGTTCCTCAGCAACGGATACCAACTTAAATGAAATGGGTAGAATGACAGAAGAGGAATTTCATTTACGGATTATAAGAAAGCTCACTAAAATTCAAGAGAAAATTGAATTCCAGCACAAAGAAACCACAAGAAAAATGCAAGAAACGAATGAAAATTTTTGTAAAGAAATTGAAGTATTATGAAAAAATCAAATAGAAATTCTAGAAATTAAAGAGTCATTCAAGGATCTACAAAACACAGTGGAAAGCCTTAAGAATAGGCTAGATCATGCAAAGGAAAGAATCTCAGGGCTGGAAGATACTCATATGCACTAAATAAATCGAAGAGAAAGAACAGGAAAACAAGAGGCATGAACAAAACATACAAGAAATGTGGGATTATATAAAGAGGCCAAACATGAGGATCATAGGCATTCCTGAGGGTGAGGAAGAAAATTTACATGGGTTGGAAAATCTATCTGAAGGAATAATAGAGGAAAATTTCCATGGCCTAGCCAGAAATCTCAATATCCAAGTACAAGAAGCACACAGGACTCCTGGGAGACTCAACGTGAAAAGGCACTCACCACACCACATAATTATTAGACTGACCAAAGTAAACATGAAGGAGGCACTCCTTCAAGCAGTAAGGCGAAGTCAGCATGTAACCTCAAAGGGAAATCTATCAGATTAACTGCAGATTTCTCAATGGAAACCTTATAAGCCAGAAGGGACTGGGGACCCAGCCTCAGTCTTCTAAAAAAAAAAAATAATGGCCAACCCATAATTCTTTATGCTGCAAAACTAAGCTTCTTGTATGAGGGAGAAATAAAAACTTTTCCAGAGAAGCAATCACTGATAGAATTTGCGAAGACCAGACCTGCCCTGCAAGAAGTACTTAGACCTACATCGTACACTAACCAGTGCAACATACATCCACCAGTGTAAAACTACACAAAAGCTAAAAGTCCAGAACCCAGATTTCACAATGGCTCAAGAGGTAAAACAAAACAAGAGTCTACCCAACAGGATAAACAGAAATCCACACCAAATATCAATTCTCTCAATAAATCTGAATGGCTTGAATTGCCAATTGAAGAGACACAGGATGGCTGAATGGATAAAAAATTACAAGCCAAGTATCTGCTGTCTCCAGGAAATGCATCTTACACACAAAGACTCATTCCAACTCAAGGTGAAAGGATGGCATACAATTTTCCAGGCAAATGGAAACCAAAAGAAATCTGGGGTAGCCATTCTTATATCAGATATTATAAACTTTAAAGCAACAAAAGTAAAGAAAGACAAAGATGGTCACTATATAGTAGTGAAGGGAAAAATCTTAAAAGAAGACTTAATAATCCTAAATATTTATGCACCCAACACAGGAGCACCCAGATACATAAAGCAAATACTGCTTGATCTAGACAACATAATAAATAGCAATGCCATAATAGCAGGGGACTTCAACACCCACTGACAGAACTGGACAGATCCTCCAAACAGAAAACAAGCAAAGACACAATGGACCTCAACAGGACTCTAGAACATTTAGGCCTAACAGACATCTACAGAACACTCCACCATAATAACACTGAATATATGTTCTTCTCATCAGCTCAGGGAACTTTCTCTAAGACTGATCACATCCTAGGCCACAAAACAGATCTCTACAAACTTAATAAAATAGAAATCATACCATGTATCTTTTCAGACCACAGCAGAATAAATTAGAAATCAATTCCAACACAAACTTACTCCTCTTGCTATCCAAAAACATAGAAATTAAACAATCTATTGCTGAAGGAGAAGATTTAGATGGAAATCAAAAGATTCTTCCAACTAAATGATAATGGGGACACAAGTTATCAAAATCTGTGGGATACAGCAAAAGCAGACCTGAGAGGAAAATTTATCACCTTAAATGCCCACATCCAAAGGACAGAAAGTTCACAAATCAGTAAATTAATGAGTGATCTCAAGGAAATGGAAAAGGAAGAGCAAACCAAACTTAAACCCAGCAAAAAAGAAAAAAAAAAAAGGAATAACCAAGATCAGAGCAGAATTAAATGAGATCAAAAGAACAATACAGAAGATTAATAAAATGAAAAGTTGGTTCTTTGAAAAGATAAACAAAATAGTCCACTTGCCAGGTTGACCAGAAACAGAAAGGAAAGGACTCTAATAAGCTCAATTAGAAATGAAAAAGGAGAGGTCACAACTGATATCACAGAAATACAAAACATCATCTTTGAATACTACAAAAATCTCTATACCCAAAAACATGAAAACATGGAGGAAATGGACAAATTCTTAGAAACACACTACCTCCCTAGGCTCCATCAGGAAGAAATAGAATTCCTAAACAGATCAATATCAAGCACCCAAATTGAAACAGTAATAAAAAATCTTCCAACGAAAAATAGTCCTGGACCAGATGGGTTCACACCTGAATTCTAACAAGCCTACAAAGAACAACTGGTGCCCATACTGTAGAAATTATTCGAAAACATTGAGAAGGATGGAATCCTCCCAAACTCATTCTACGAAGCCAATATCACCTTGATACCAAAGCCAGGAAAGGACACAACAAGAAAAGAAAACTACAGACCAATATCCCTTATGACTATAGATGCAAAATTCTCAGTAAAATCCTAGCAAACCGAATTCAAATTTACATCTAAAAAGTAATTCATCACGATCAGGTGGGCTTCATCCCTGAGATGCAGGGATGGTTCAACATATGCAATTCTATGAATGTATTTCACCATATAAATAAAAGCAAGAACAAAGACTATATGATCCTCTCAAAAGATGTAGAAAAGGCTTTTGACAAAATTCAGCACCTTTTTGTGATAAGAACTCTTAACAATATAGGCATAGATGGCTCATACCTCAAAATTATTAAAGCCATATATGATAAACCCACAGGCAGTATCATACTGAACTGGGAAAAATTGAAGGCATTTCCCCTTAAAACTGGAACCAGACAAGGTTGCCCACTGTCTCCACTTCTATTCAGCATAGTTCTGGAAGTCCTTGACAGAGCAATCAGACAAGAGAGAGGAATCAGGGGTGTCCAAATGGGGGCAGAAGAGATCAAACTTTCACTCTTTGTGGATGATATGATATTATATCTAGAAAACCCGAAAGATTCAATCAAGAGACTACTGGAATTGATAAATGAATTCAGCAAAGTCTCAGAATACAAAATCAATGCACACAAATCAGTAGCCTTCATATATGCCAATAACAGTCGAGCCAAGAAACAAATCAAAGATGCAATACCTTTCACAATAGCACCAAAGAAAATTAAATATTTAGGAACATATCTAACTAAGGAGGTGAAAGACCTATATAGAGAGAACTATGAAACACTGGGAAAAGAAATTACAGAGGATGTAAACAGATGGAAAACCCTACCATGCTCTTGGATAGGTAGAATCAATATTGGTAAAATGTCTGTATTACCTAAAGTTACTTACAGAATCAATGCAGTCCTTATCAAAATACCAACATCATTTTTTGCAGATCTAGGAAAAGTAATTCTATGCTTCGTGTGGGAACCAGAGACAACCCCTTCTAGCCAAAGCAATCTTAAGCAAAAAAACCAAATTGGGAGTTATCAATCTACTAGACTTCAAACCATACTACAAGGCTATATTAACCAAAATAGCATGGTATGAGCACAAGAACAGAGACATAGACCAATGGAACAGGACTGAGAACCCAGATATAAAACCATCTTCATACTGTCATCTGATCTTTGACAAAGCAGACAAAAACATACACTGGGGAAAAGAATCCCTATTCAATAAATGGTGCTGGGAAAATTGGATAGACACATGTAGAAGACTGAAACTAGATCCACACCTCTCACTTCTCACAAAAATCAACTCACGATGGATAACAGACTTAAACCTAAGACGTGAAACCATAAAAATTCTCGAAGAAAACGTTGGAAAAACTCTTATAGACATTGGCCTAGGCAAAGAATTTATGAAGAAGACCCCCAAAGCAATCACAACAGCAACAAAAATAAATAAATGGGACCTGGTCAAATTAAAAAGCTTCTGCACAGCCAAGGAAACTATCACTAGAGTGAACAGACAACTTACAGAATGGGAGAAAATATTTGCCTGCTATACATATGATAAAGGGCTGATAACCAGAATCTATACAGAACTTACAAAAATCAACAAGAAAAAGTCAATCAACCCCATTAAAAAGTAGGCAAAGGACATGAACAGAAACTTTTCAAAAGCAGACAGAATAATGGCCAGCAAACATATAAAAAATTGCTCAACTTCTGTAATCATCAGGGAAATGCAAATCAAAACCACAATGAGATATCACTTAACTCCAGTGAGATTGGCTTATATCAAAAAGTCCCAAAACAACAAATGTTGGCAGGGATGTGGACAGATAGCAGCACTCATACACCGCTAGTGGGACTGCAAATTAGTACAACCTCTATGGAAAGTAATATGGAGGTACTTCAAAGAACTAAAAGTAGAATTACCATTTGATCCAGCAATCCCACTACTGGGTATTTACTCAAAGGAAAAAAAGACGTTCTATAATAAAGACATCTGCGCTTGAATATTTATAGCAGCACAATCCACAATTGCAAAGATGTGGAAACAACCCAGGTGCCCATCAATACATGAGTAGATTAATAAAATGTGGTATATGTATGCAATGGAGTATTACTCAGCAATGAAAAACAACAGTGAATTAACACATCTGGTATTATCCTGGATGGAGCTAGAGCCCATTCTTTGAAGTGAAGCATCACAAGAATGGAAAAACAAGCACCACTGGTACTCACCTTCAAATTGATACTAACTGATCAATACTTATGTCACACATGGAAATAATATTAATCAGGGGTCAGGCAGGTGGGAGGGGGTGGAGGGGATGGGAAAGCTCACATCTAATGGGAGCGGGGTGCACAGTTTGGGGGATGTCCATGATTGTAGCTCTGACTTGGGCAGTGCATAGGCAATATATGTAATCGAAGTATTGTACCCCCGTAATATTCTGAAATTTAGAAAAATGTCTATACTTTTGGAATTTTTCATAATAAATTGTTGAGAAAAAGTCAATGTAAGCACTGTAAAATACATTTTTTTCTTTCTTCTCTGGAATTATTTTCTAAGAATACATTTCAAGGACTGAGATTACTAGATCAAAAAATCTGAATAATAAACAAGCTTTTTCAAGTTGATAGAATTTTTCCCATTAATATTAGGTTTTAATTCTTAGAAGTGCCTACTGAACTGAGCATGTCACACATAATTTCTCTCTTTTATATGATTGTAGAAAACTGAATCTTCTAAGGGAGATTAACTGACTTTCCCAAGGCCTAATAAACAGTTGTTATCAGGGGGCAGACAAAGAGCAAAAATATTGTGATATCAGTATTTTTCTATAAATTTTGAAGTAAAAGGGAAAATTGTCTTTGCCCTTTTTTGAAAAAAAATTGAAATTGACTACTTTCCAATTTTTTATAGAATTTTAATAGTTACCTACAAGATTTGGGGGGTAGTATGTCAAGGGAGGAGAAAGAAGAAATTTATTCAGTGTTTTAAGTGTACATAATTGAATTGTAATAAAAGTAAAATATAACAATTATAAAACTTTGCTATTATTGAGTTCTAAAGCACTATGTTAAGTGATTTCATTAATTATATTATTGAATTCTAACTATAATTATAATGGTTTTATTATAAGATTTGAGGGGAAAAAGGCCTCTTTTTATATACTGCTTAGTGTTATAATATCCCAAAATCAGATAGTTGGTTGCAGAATTAGCATTTAAAACTGGGTATCTGAGACAACAAAGCTTTTAACTTAATCCCATATTTAATGTCTCCCTACTGCTCTATAACAGTGTTGACAGGATAAGGTTATTGCAGAATTATTAGGAACACATTCCAGGGTATAGGTTTAGCTTTTGCTTTGTTTTGCCAATTACTCATGCCTAATGAGGCTCAGCATTAGAACAAACATCATGTTTTCTTCCAGAAATCCAGCTGAGTTCCTTGAGGTGGAGTAATGGCAAAATTTCCCATTTTTATCAATGATTCTAGTGTCCAGAGGGCATGAATAACTTGCTCAAAGTCACTGAAAATGTCCCTATCCATGCACATAATTGAGTCCTGCTGTTTCCTATCATAAATGAGCTCAGGGCCCCAAGATTGTGAGGCAGGTATGCAACAGAAATGGATACTAAGGCTACTTCCTGAGTGAACCACCATGGAATTCCACCAAGACTGATAATAAGTAATCATTTCCTTTATGTAAAATTTCTTCCTCTCTCCTTTAATGATGGTGGGGTTTGTATTGTTGCCAATCTATGACATACCATCTATTATAGTACCAGTTATTCAGGAGCAAATTTGTTTTTTGCTTATTTTTTTTCCATCCCTCTTCTAGTTCCAGATGGTTTCCATCAATGGCTTATTACTTTTGTAGATGTTGCAGAAAAATTTTAGGACATAAGCCAGCAATACATCACAACAGCTAATGAAAGGAAGCTTTTATATTAATAATATACTATGAGAAAACAAGTATATTATGTAGATCAACTGCAGGATGTATGAATTTTGAGCCCAGAGTATCTGGTACTTTAAGAACAACCTTAATTAGTAGGATAATAAAACTGTACTATTATCTTGGAGAAGTCTAGGGTTTATCAGTAATGAATTTACTAGTCAAGAATCAGCTCTTTTCAGTTCCATAGGGGAAAATTTGTGTAATTATAATCCCTTGTATTTTTACACTATTTTCTTTCTATAAGTGTTTTTTCAACATTTCTGAGGGGAAATACAGAAATATAATATTATTTCCATATTTTTGATGGATAAGCTGAGACCAAAGAATTAATGTGACAATTCAAGATCATGCAGCTTTCCAGTGAAGGACGAACACAGGTCTTTTCATTGTAAGCCTAAAATTTTTTGTTATATATCATGTTACACCTCCTGGATGCAAAACCCCTGACTGATGCACAGGAAAGAGATATTCCTTTTTTTCCCCTCACACAGAGCTCTTTCCAATGTAAGATTTAACAGGAAATCAAAAGGATTTACTTCTTTGTAGATTTCTTTTTCATATGACCCAACATTATTCATTTTTAGGAAAGAAGGCAGGAGCAAATTGTCCCTAAAATTTTACCAAATCTATGTTTTATAATGGGTTTTAGGGGTTGCTTTCCCCTCCCATTCAGTATTGAAGTATCTCATAAAGTGTCCTTAACATTCTTAATTAATATCTGATGTGGTAGACTGTCACATTAGTGACCCAGAATAAACCAGGCCTCCCAGGATCTATGCTCATATATAGACTTCACTCATGTTTTGCTTTAGCTAATGGGGCATTAGAAAGTGTATGACTTACTAATAAAGGTCTTGTGAGAGCTCTAACTACCCTAACTACCCTAAACTGCTTTGAGTTAGTCCAAATTATTTACTAGGAAAGGACATGGAAACATAGACATACAGACACACACACAACCCCCTCACACACACACAAGACTGTACAGCCACAACACCACTAGATGAGTTGCCAGATATTTTAATGAAGAAAAAATATTGGATGTTCTAGGACTTTTATACACCCCATGGCACAGAACTGCACAGATCAACTCCTCTCAAATTATAAATATAATACCACATTTTATTCCAAGCCACTAAATTTGGTGTAGTTTGTTATGCAGTAATACATATCTGAAACAATCAGATTTTTCCATAATTCTTCTTCTCTGTAGCTTGCTTTCCATTTTCTTCACAAGGTCTTACATAAAGCAAACGTTTTTAATATTGTTCAGGTCCAATTTACTAATTTTCCCTTTAATGAAATGTGCTTTTGGTGTCAACACTTTTTCTAGTGTTCTAGGTCTAAAGACTTTCTCCTATATTTTTTTTCCTAAAATGTTGACAGCTGTATTTTTAAAATTTAAGTCTCTAATCCATTTTGGGTTAATTTTTATGTAAGATGTGATAGGTTTATTTTTTTTTTTGCCTAAGGATGTCTATATATGTCAATCTATAATTCTCTTCTGTAGTTTTGTTGTGAGGGAGATTTTACAGTAAAAGTTCTGAGAAGAAAGAGATTGCCGGTTGTTACCATGACCATTTGGGTAACAGCTGCTAGGGACTCCAGGCTTTAAAATTCTTACACAGTGATTTAGGTAATAGAGGGAGAAAACAAAATTGTTACACAGATGTAGAACAATGTAGAAAATCTCTAACCTTGATGTCAGTAAAATATAAAAATCCACTTTTAAATGTAAATTCCTTATAGACAGTAATTAGGGATAATGCAATTTGGAATTCAGCTTGTTTAATCTAGAGGAAACATCTAGGGAAAAGTTTGGGAAAATTTACCATAGCAAAGAAAGTGATTAGAAAGATCACAAGGTACTAAAAGAGTTTTACTGAGCCTATGTGCTAAGACACTTATTGCATTTTGTACACATGCTATGTCTCCCAATTGCTGTAGTCATAGTTTATCAGGTAGTGTACTAAATGTTTGTGCATACACATTTCTTCACATCATGTGATTGATGGTATTGCTTCATGAAAGAAATTGCTAGAGAAAGGAGTTTTGTTAATGTGAGTGCCACAGCTAGGATATACAAGGAATGTAAATTATCTTTTTCATGACTCAGTGTTAAGAACATCTGTGTTGACATTTAGCACAGAAAAAATGGTGGTTAGTTAATAGTTCTTACACCCACCCTCCATTTCCCATACTTTCCAATGGGTTTTAAAAAATAAAAGTAAGAATATTAAATAATAAAATTAAATTTACATGTTTACAAAATTATATTATACAACATCTGTTGTGTAACCTGCTTTCTTATTCAGTGGCTTGTGACTATATTACCTCAGAATAAATTATTCTTCTAAATTTGATTTTTATTTTTTATTATTTATTTATTTATTTTATTTCAGAATATTATGGGGGTACAAACATTTTGGTTACATAAATTGCTTTTGTACTGTTTGAGTAAAAGTTATAAGTGTGCTCATCCCCCAGATAGTGTGCATTGTACCCATTAGGTGTGAATTTACCCATCTCCTCCTTCCTGCTCCCACCTGCCTTATTTCCAATGAATGTTATTTCCATATGTGCACATAAGTGTTTATTGATTAGTTCCAATTTAATGGTTAGTACATGTGGTGTTTGTTTTTCCATTCTTGTGATACTTCAGTTAGGATAATGGTCTCCGGTTCCATCCAAATTGTTGCAAAAAGCATTAATTAATCCTTCTTCATGGCTGAGTAGTATTCCATGGTATATACATTTACCATTAATGAGGAAAATGTTTGACTCTATCCTTCATGTATTAGTTTTATATTTTTCTTAGTGTATTGGTATGTGAAACCCTGGAGTTTCCCTAACTTGTGTTGTGGTTAAGAGACATCAGGATTGCAAAACATTTTCAAAAGTTGTAGCATACCAGTTATAGTGTCAGACATAGTGTTCACCATTCTTTTCTCTCATTTCAATTTTCTTGACTGAGGATGTTCTTTGATTTAATGATGTGAATGTTCAAAATTATTTTAAAAATATGGAAAATTAAGAGGCATAGTGATGTTCATGAAACACCTTTAGTGATGACCTGCTCAGCAAATAAAATATAGGATGATCTGTTTTGATTTTTGATGGAGGCAAGATGGATAAAACCCAGAGTTATTTTATTCTGAGTTCACTGGAAAAGTTACCTAACATCTCTGTCTTTTCCCAAATCCTATAACTAAATGCAAGTAAGAATTACAATACATAAGCTTCATCTAACAAATATATCAATAAGTTTTTATAGGACCTAGAAAGATAGATCCTATCATTATTTGCATTTACAGGTAAATTTAACAAAAGTTATATAATGGTCCAGTGAACTTGTTCAAGGTCACAGAGTTAGTGAATAGTATATATTCTACTTTGACCCTGGCCTTTCTGACTTTGTTACCTTGTATCATAAATGTATTACCTACTGAGCTCAAATAATAAGGGATGCATTAGAATCATCTAGATGATGTAGACATTCTTTACAAGATACTGTATGTGTACATGAATTACACTGAACTGTTGATAGAATATAATTCATGCCCCTTTATCTATATTTAGTCATCGACAATTACCAAAATGGTATTCTGATCCAACTTTGCAGAACACATTCTTATCTTGCATTTTTTTTAATGGAAAAGTTATTCTCTAACTTTTTAATTTTTTTCTGGTGTAGCAATAGAAACTCATTTTCCCACCACTGTCCATAAATAAAAATTTCCTCTTAAACCTTCCAAGGGCTCCCACAGCAAATCACTAATATTGTCAACAATTTTAAACTAAGCGAAGGGAGAAAAAAGTCTCTTCTTACAGTGTGGGAGTGAATGTGAGATATTTTTACATTTTAATTGGAAAATGTTTCATCAGCTACCCAGTGTGAGACCATTAAGATTTCTCTGGCTATCTGGGGATCAGTACCACACTCAGGACTGGCCTTCATAAAGACTGGGATGAAAGAGATTTAATCACTGCATGTACCCAGACTCCTGTCTCCATTTGCTCCATTGTGCCCCATCTTTCCCTCCATGCTGCCTCTCATTTTCCCTTCTGGCTTCCAAGACCCTGCTTATCTCTTCCAGTAATTACTTCCTATGTAGGTTATATATTTTCCCAGGTACAGTAAAAAAAATTCTTTCCCACCTTTATGGAAATATTTCATGGACTTTTGGATTCCAGTAATAGTGGTATGGCTTGGAGAGACTAAACTTCCTGTAGATACCATTTTTGGTATCTATAATTTTGAGATAAAGTCTTAATTTCTAAAGAACAATCAAAAATAGGCATAAGGTGAAGACAAACTGCAAAAGTTGGATTTTCAAGTCTGATGCTTTATTTATGAGCATTCACAGATCCACAGGAGACTCTTCTAGGTAAAATAGCAGAACTAATTTTGCAAGGTGTCAGAGGACAATTTTGGAAGCTCATGATATAGCAGAAAGATAGAGGGAAAGTCCAAAGTAAGGGAGCCACAGAGGAGGTGAGCACTAAAATATGCATATAAACTCCTCACAAAAACATGTCTGATCACTAAACTATACAGGCACCAACAAGATTGCGGAGGGTGTGATGTAAAAGCAAAAGCTGGAAACTCACAGAATTGAAAGAAAATTTCAGCTACTTACCTTTGTAGGAGAGGCAGAGTTTGGAATTTTTATCCAGCCAAGTTAACTGCTCTTCAGGGAATATCACTTTCCAGAAAAACATAACAAGAAAAGTCAAGGTGTTACAAGAGAAAATAACATAAAAGAGAATGTGTCCATTTGTTCGTGTGTAATCCTGGACTGATTATCACAGCACCTTTCACTTTATATCCTTTTAATTGTGATGATGTTCTAATGAATCTTCATATTATAATCTCACTACAATCTTTAGAAGGAATACGGACCTAAAAAGGCAGAAAAGCTTGGAGAGGTTAAGTGACTTGCACAAGGTCACAGTTAGTCAGCATTTCCTCTGTACTGTGCTGCCCTGTTTAGGGCTGAATCATTAACAGTGGCAGAGGTAGAAGAATGCTATGGAAAGCAACATTCTGTATTTGTGTGTGCTCTACTATCTTCTTTTAAAAACTGAAATGGAGGGTGTTTGCTCAGTAATGACAAGAAATAGCATTTGGTGCACACTTGCTATGTGCCAGCACTGTGCCAAGCCACTGTTGTTTCATCTGAGTTGACTATTACAACACTTCTATGAGAGTATGTTTTATTATTATTATTGTTTATAAGAGAGGAGTTGGGAAACTTGTCCAGGCATATGCATTTACGAAGTGGGAGAGCCAGGACTCAACTCAGGTCTACCTGACCTGGGAGTCCACACACATAACCATTATCTGGTAAGCTTTTCCTAGCAAACTCTCTTTGCTGGTTCTAGCAGTAGCAAGCATATTCCTGAGTTATGTGAAGGGTAGAAAATAGAAGGTTTCTGAGCCCATGCCTTACGGTAGTAATTTCAAAGTGATCAAAGTGCTGAAGACAGAGATGCTACAGATGTTAACAGTAGCAATTTGAGATCATCCTCTTTAACTTTCAATTCTGGACCTTTATTTTTCACAGTACTTCATATCTCTCCTTTCTGTCTCCCCCATGCATTTTCTTCCAAATCTGGTTTTCAGAGAAACACTTCCTGTTTTAAAAGTATTATTTTGTAGGCTTTCCCTCTACTTTCTATTCTTTTTTGTATTTATCCTTATACAAGCATCATACTTTCTTTTCCATCTGCTGTTTTTTTAATCTGTACTTTTTAAAATTCATCATCTAAATTTTAACCAGTAATTATTCTGTAGTTGGACACTTGGATATTTGACTTGCTTGGCTCATGGGGATAATCTAGACAGAACTCAGAATCAATCTGAATCATTTGTCTTTTAATCACTTTATGTTATTAAAATGTGTAGTTGTATAATAACATTAGGAGACTTATTTTCTCTATGGAACCCAGTGTCCTTCTTTTGCAAGTAATATTGTAAAGTCTTTAAGGAGGGAAATCTCTGACAAAGTTCATATTTATTACTAAAGAACTCTTCTGCTTCAATAAATTGTGTGAATCTAGACAAATTACTTATTTCTGGACCTCAGGTTTGTAATTCATCATATTGTTCTGACTCACTTTTAAAGTTTGGGTTAGAGTCAAATAAAAATTCTTCTTAGTCATAATGTAATCTATATCTGTGAGAAAGTATATAATGATGATGCCCTTTGTTTATGCTGAATATTTATTTAGTACTTCCTATGTGTCAGGCTGTGTGAGATACTCTATATGTATTATCACATTTGGCCTCCCATTTGAGACTTAGAGAGAGGTTCAATTGCTCAGGGTCACAGAAGTTATTTAGATTAATATCTGAGAATTAAACCTCCTAACCACTGTGCTATATGAACCCTAACTGGAGAGATCTTTAAGATGCACTTGGCAAATATTTATTATGTGCCAGAAATATTTAACTAAGAAAAGCTCACAAAAATTCCTGCCTTAATACAGCAAATTTTCTAAATAAAGATGAAGCAATATGTATTTTTATATTCCTTGATCAATTGGATTTATAATATTGAGTAGGAAATGAACAAATTCCTTGCCCTTTCTGGGTCTCAGTTTCTTTATCTATGAAATGAGAGATTATATGCCAAGGACCTTCAAGATAAGGTAATTGTTAACAAGAAAAAAAGCAAATTCTATAAAATAATTTAAAGAGGTTTATTCTGAGCCAAATATGAGTGTCCATGGCCTGCAGCCTCACAATCTTCAAAAGTTCCTGAGAAAGTGTACCTGAAGTGTTTGGCTTATAATTTAGTTATATACATTCATGAAGAAAGGAATTATACGTAATATCATAAATCAATATATACATTACTTTGGCCTGAAAAGGTTGGACATCTTGAAGCAGAATTTTACAGATTATAGGTGGGTTCAGAGATTCTTTGATTTGTAATTGGTTAAAAAAAATAATGCTTTGTCTAAAGACTTGGTATCATTAGAAAGAAATGCTTGAGTTAAGATAAGATGGTCTGCTACCTCTCATGTGATACTATACCAGAGTCAGGTTGAAGAATGAACCATCTTATATCAAATTAAGGGGAAAAAAATACAGTTTGAAGAGATTCTTTGGTTTGCAAGGACTGACTTAACCTTTGACTTTCATGGCCTTAGGTCCTGTTTGTTATTTAGTATCTCATTGCCTCAAAGGGTCTGTTTTGTCGGTCTTATGATGTCTATTTTAACATTAAATCTGTTGTGTTTAAACTTCAAAAGGGAGGGGCCTACGAGGGTGTGTCTGACCTCCTTTTCCATCATGGCTGGGGTCCCCTTGGCCAAGAGGGTTCCGTTCAGTCAGTGGGGGATTAGGATTTTATTGTTGGTTTACACAATCTATATTAATGAGGCTCCAAAATATTTTATGTCCTTTCTTAGTTTTTGCCCTCAATTCAAACCATATCCATGCTACTCTTAGTAACTTGATGCTCTTTGGTAGGATTTTGCCTTGCATTTTCCTGTTAGTCCCTGACTCTTAATAGTCACAAAAGGCTGCAGAGAGAGTTGAAGGCCACAGCATGGCCTGGAAGGTACAACGTGGCCTGGAAGCTCTCAGCAGAGTTCCATCACTCTACTCACCTAGCCTCTCTCCCGCCATGTGCCAGGCTGCTGATGACCCACCACCTCACTTACAGGCTGTCTGCTATTCCCACAGATGGGCCCAGACTGATAGAGTCAGGAAACAATCTAGAAAAATCAAGTGTGGTCGTTAGAAATTATTACTGACAGATGTTCAGTGGTCACCATGAAATGAATTGGCCCACCCATCTAGGTCCCAGAAGAAATGGTGGATCTACATAGTTGAATCTTTATGCAATATGCTATACCTTAGACATTTTGCAGCTCATTTTTTAGCTCCTTAAAAAATTTAGAAGCATTAGGACTAACATGGAAATACCTTCCTATGTGATATTCCTGCAAAAACTATGTGCCAGTAGACAGTTCAAGCAGCTCAAGACACTC
Source organism: Daubentonia madagascariensis (assembly GCA_023783475.1). Taxonomy (NCBI): domain Eukaryota; kingdom Metazoa; phylum Chordata; class Mammalia; order Primates; family Daubentoniidae; genus Daubentonia; species Daubentonia madagascariensis. The sequence continues at coordinate 15,533,505 of JAKFHU010002573.1, read as the reverse complement.
CAAATTGGATAATGAATGCCTCTCTATCAACATTTCATCCATCCACACCGACAATAATATATATGCGTTGCTCACTATGTGCCAGACATCTTGCTGGGTTCTTGGAATATAGAAATTATGATTAAAACAAGACCATTTTCCCTCAAAAAGCTCACACAATTTTTAGACATACTGGATTTTAATGTTATCCATTTAACATAGTTTTTGGCATGAATATGTAGAATTCTAGAAAATCTACAATTTTCAAGACTAAATATAAAGAAAACAAAGGGAGTATACTCTTGAATTATTCTTTTAGTAACCAATACATTTTGAAGTATATAAACATGGCTGGTTGGGGGAGAAAACTGAATCATGCTCACATACATGGGTGGAGTTGTAGGAGAAAGGGAGACTATTGCTGACTTAGTGTTTTAATAGATCTTGTTAAACCCTAGTATTTCAGAATAAGTTATAAGAAGAGAAAGAGAATGTGCAGTGGATGAATTTATTTTCCTACTCAAATAGGATACAGACTCCCAGTGTCAATTTTGCTCTTATTTCAAAAAAACCTACTTTGGTTTTTGTTCTTGTTGTTGTTGTTTTAGCAAGGCATTATCTCCATTAGCTGCAAATAAATAAGTAGCTGAGGCAGGATAAGCCCCTTCCTTGCCCAAGAAAGCTCCAAGAACTTGAAATTAGTTCAGATTCCTTTGCACTTCCTTGGGGGCGAAGTAACAAATAGAATTACCAAAATCCCCAGTTCACCCAGGAAACTCCCTATTTATGCCACTTGCCCCAACATCCTGACTGATCAGGATCCTTTTTTATCTCTCAAAAGTGTCCTTGCTTGCAAAATAAATTATACTGTCATGCAATTACTTTAGCCATGAATGACTTTCTCTGCACTCCCCTTTCATAAGAAATGGCCCAAAGAAAGCATGGTCCATCAATACATTCCAGAAAAAGAGTTAGCCAATAAAGAAGACTGTATTGTAAGAGAAAATGCCTTCATTCCTGTTCATTATAATTGAATTCTTCTTCTAACAAAGATATTTTCATATACTCTTAAGCTTAATATAATATTTGTCTTAATATTATAGAGTGAGGGGCCCACAGAGTGTTAGCGTAGGTAGGAAAGTGAGACATGAACAGAGGAAGTACAGAACAGGCTGTGTCAACAAACAGGATACTGAGTTAGAAAACACACTGTAAGATAAGGGTAGCTGTAAGTGTGACACAATGTTAGTGTAAGACAAGTGAGACATGAGCAGGGGAAATCAGAAGCAAGCAACATAAACAAATAGGATGCTAAGTGAGAGAACATACTATAACAGTAACAAGATAAAGGGTAACCACAACTGTCACAAGAAAACATAACAGAAACAATACAGGGTACATTATAAATTAAAGTTTGCCCCCACCCCCACCACCCCCAGAGAGCTTTGGACACCACACTATCTCCGGACCTAACCATGATAAGGTGAAAAACTGTCCCCTACCCAACAGCAGGAAGAAGACAACATCCCCATTGGTGAAGAAAAAAAGAAGAGACAGCATCACAAAGAAGGAAATGCCAGACAGGAGAAAAAGGGACAGCACAGAAACCCCATTACCTCTGTCCACTGGGACGTATGCCCACTCCTCCCCTTTTTGGAGTGTACTATCACTTGCTGATTAGAAACCCAAAGAGACCCCAGGGCCACAGTCTGCTCAAATGTGTGCCTGCTCTTAACCCCTTTAAGAGTGAACTTTCACTTTAATAAACTTTGCTGCTTGCTGCTTCAAAACTATCTCTTGCTTTCACTCTTCGATCGCAAGAAGACAAAAACCAAGGAGTTCAACAGCTGGTAACAGAGTTTATAGTCAAAACTAAAATAAAAATAAAACTCATTTACATATTTAAGTGAATTTCCATGACCCGGAAAGATCTGCTGAGCTTCTGTTTAGAAGACAGATTTGTGTCCATGAATCACAGCAGATGGGGAGAAAAGTATCTAAAGTCTGAAGAGGAAGAAACATCAAAACAATGAATCAGGGATAACCCCGAGGAAGGAATAATAGCTTGAGAAAAGGAAGACGAAGGCAAATAGGAAAAAGACCTTATGAATATCTGACATATGAATATCTGACAGTATAAAAAATAAGGAGAATTTCTGGTTTCCAGTTTGGCATGTACTAACTTGGAAGTTGTCACTTCTGTTGTTGCAACCAGAAAAAAAAAAAAAAAAAAAGATGAACAAACTGAATGTCAGCAGCTCTTCTTAGATCTATCAGAAAGTTGAGATCACAGGGAAAACACTGCCTTCAAAATTGGAGAGACAGGTAGATACAGAGAATCACAGCTTACTGGAACAGAATCTCAGAATCAGAAACCCACCACTGGAGTCAGTACTGGAGGTAGAAAACCTTAAACTATTATTGATGAATTACTGGAGGCTTAGTATGGACAAGTTTGAGATTTTAAAACTCTAGGGCCTGGTCTTAGGATTGTCTCACACTTTCCTGAGTTTTACCTCCAGGAGCCCTGCCAAGTTTTCAGGGTAAAAATCAGAGAAAAATCAACTATTTATTCAGGCAGTAGGAGGAGAAATGTAATAATTTTGAAATACACTCAATGCATTCTCTTCTTCTTAACAAATGTTCGTCCTAAGGGAAACCCTTTCACTGGAACCTGAACACGTTGGGCCTAATTAACCTGGAGAAACCTCACTTCCTTTAACCCAGTACATCATACCCAGATTTCAACCAAAAATTATATAGTATACTAAAAGACAAAAAATATAGTTTGAAGAGACAAAACAGGCTTCAGAACCAGACTCAGTATGGTAGAGATTTTGGAATTATAAATCAGGAATCTAAAACAACTATGATTAATATGCTAGGAGTCTAATGAAAAAAGTGGACAAACATAAGAACAGATGATTAACGTAAGCAGAGAGATAAAACTCTAAGAATTAATCAAAAGGAAAATGTATAAATAAAAAACACTGTAAGAGAAATTAAGAATGCCTGTGATGGACACATCTAGGCAGGGTATGACCAAGGAAAGAACTAGTAAGCTGAAAGATATGATAACAGCAACTTTCAAAACTGAAATGCAAAGAGAAAGAAGAATAAAAATAAAAATGATAACAAGAACTCTAGGATAATTACAACAGGTATAACATATCTGCAATGGGAATACCAAAATGAGAAGAAAGAAGATACAGAAGAAATAGTTGAAGAAATAATGACTGAAATTTTTCCAAACTTGATGACATGCATAGATCCAGAAAGCTCATAAAACACCAAGTAAGATAAATAATAATGGATCCATACCTAGGTACACTACATTCAACCTGCAGCAAAATTAAGACAAAAAGAAAACCTTGCCAAAAAAAAAAAAAAAAAAAACAGGATGGGAGGTGGTGGGACCTCACTTACATAGGAGCAAAGGTAAATATTCCATTGGACTTCTCTTCAGAAACCATAAAGCAAGAAGAGAGTAGAGTAAAATATTTAAAATTTTGAAAGGAAAAAAACAACAAAACAAAACAAATAGAAACAACTGCAAATTCCATATTCAGTGAATATGTCTTCCAAAAGTGAAAGAGAAATAAAAGTTTTCAGGCCAACAAAATGAGGGGATTTATTACCAGTAGATGTGCCTTGCAAAAACTGTTAAAAGAAGTTCTTTATTATCATTGCTATTATTTTATTACTGATACATTGTAATGGTACATATTTATGAGGTATAATTTGATGTTTTGATACATATATACTGTATAATGATCAAATCAGAGTAGTTACCATATCTATCACCTCATGCATTTATCATTTCTTTGTGGTGAGAATATTCAAAAGGCTCTTGTCTATCTACCTTGTAATATGCAATACCTTACTGTTAACCCTCATGAAAAGAACACCAGAACTTACTCCTCCTATCTGTCACTTTGTACTTCGCCATCCTCCCCTCCCTCAACCCCTCCTCAATCTCTGGTTACCACTGTTCTACTTGCTGCTTATGTGATATCAACTCTTTTTTTAAAAAAATCCACATATGTGTGAGATCATGCGGTATTTGTTTTTCTGCGTCTGGCTTATTTCACTTAGCATGATGTCCTGCAGGTTCATCCATGTTGTCACAAATGGCAGAATTTCATTCTTTTTAGGGCTGAATAGTATTCCGTTGTGTACAAATGCCACACTTTATCCATCCATCAGTTTTTGGACACTTGGGTTGATTCCACATCTTGGCTATTATAAATAGTGCTGCAATAAACATTAGAATGAAAGTATCTCTTTTACATACCGATTTTATTGAGGATATTTTTGAGGGTCTATTCTATCACAGATACTAGGGTAGCACTGTTCATATATTAATATATTTGGTACTCTGAACATCACAGTCTTATTATACCCTTATTACAAATAAGGGAATATGCACAGAATTTAGCAACTTGCTGAAGGCCCTGTACTGAGTGAGTAGCAGAATTTAGATTAACTCTCATCCTAGTGTTTATCCCCTGCCTTCCCACACCAATGTATTTCATTCTCTATGCAATTTAAAATTAATATGTTTTTTATATAGTTATTAAAATTTCCCTGCTTCTGAATTAAAACATCAATTTAGGTTGGAAATCTGAATAAAAACAGTAAGAACAAGGCAGAGATATTAAAACTGGATTATTTAAATATGACTATCTTCAAATGCCTCATGTATAATACCAAATCCAGAATTTGTAAACTCCCTAAAAGATTTGATTGGCAGAACTTCCATTGTTTAACTCTCTTGCATTTGCTCTTCCTATTAAGATGTAATGAAACCAGGGCAATCCTCAGGATTATCTGGTTCAGCTTTTAGACAAATGTCCATTTAAAAATGGTTGCCCTGTCCTTTCTGCATCCGCCCACACCTGGGCCTTTTCTCTTCTAAGGCAAGGACCCAGAGTCTGGAGCCTAATCCTTTGAAATCAGATATAGTGATTTTCTATTTTTGGATTTCATAATTTAGCACAAAGTCTGGCATATAATATATTCAAATTATATATTTGCTGAATGTGTGCTAAATATATGCGTCTGAACATTTTGGCAGTCCCAAAAGGAGATTTTTTTTCCTTTCATTTTCATAATACTAAAGATTCTCTCCCCATCTTCCCCCTTGTTCTCTTCTTCTTGCCCTCCCTCCGTCCCTCCTTTTTTCTCCCTCTCTCACTTTCTGTTTCCTTCCTCCTTAATTTCTAAAAGGCCGTTCATACATTGGTCGATATTAAAGAGGGCCCGCTCTTTCTGTCCACTAAGGTTAATATCGGCTAACTAGCTTGGAGGCTGTATGAAACCTCCTCGGAAAATCGTTTCATTATCTGTTTATTCCACGTGTTGCTCTGCCTTTTCATCTCTGGCCTCAACTTACTTTCTTCCACAACTATTTAGCTTTCTTTAGTTCTAGAGCATTTTCTTTTTTATTTATGTCTGTGTCATAAGAATTCATTTTACTATAGGATCTCTGTTCCTTCCTTCTCCAGCCTTCCCTAGATTGTGGGATAATGCAATGTCTTCCTTCCCAAGGCTTCGGCTGTGTAGGTCTGCACCATCATGGGAACTTTCTTCAAAGGTCAGGGAGGGAAAACAATCATATAACAGCTGGTTGAAATGTATCAAAGCACTTGGTTATTCTGGCTTCTACACACCAGAGGAATGTTTTACCTATGCGTAAAAGATTCTCTTCCCTTAATAAATAAGTTCTGTTATTGCTCCCAACCCTGGAGAAAGACATCACATGATGAAATAATTAAGAATAGAATGAACAAAATTACTTTTACAAAAATTCTTTATTGTACCAGGTATTCTTTTTCAATGTTCTATTGAAATGACATACTTTTAAAAAAACCATGTAATTCTCCCTTCTATTTTCATCCCATTTCTATCACCCATTGTCATCATCTATGAAAGGTTTCTTTGTGTGGACATTTGTTGGCCTTGTTCTCCAAGTTACCCATAGGTGGATGTGAATGAGAATATTGACACCAATATGGAAATGAGTGTGAGAAGCTGTCTTGCCACAAAGAAATATATAACAGTTCATGTGAATTGTAAAGATTTCCTAAAAGTCATGAATTTCTGCCAATTTTTAAAAGTCAGACTATTTTAAGCTGAATAGAATGATATTCAAAGGCCATGAAGATGAGGCAACTTTGAGGAAAATGACAAATTTGTTTTGAGTTAACATTCAATGAAAAATGTATTAATAAAATGTAAGGGTAACTATTTCATTGAAAGCTAGACTTCTGATGGAATATTGTTTAAAAAAGCAGGTCATGATTTATAGTGAAAACTTGCCTTAAAATGATTAGACTTAGCAGATTGATATTGATCCATTTAATGAGTAGTAACAAACATTTCTTTTCATCATTTTTGCATTTGCACATTTATCTGTTTTGAATGCCAATTCAATAAAGTCTCTTATTTGACATTACCTTCTTATGTCCTATAGTACTTGCTTTGGTTGAATTAAACTAGGATTGTTGATACAATTTCCTGAGGGCATTAGTATACTTGCCATTGCAGAACGATTTCTTTTACAAGACTTCTTTTTCTTTGTTGCTCTCAACACTGGTATATTTTCCACTGTGAAATGACCTGTGTTTGCAAGCAGGAAGATAACCTTGGAATCTGATCATACCATCACCTGATATAACACCTGCTATGCTTAAATAACTTTCCAATTATGTGACCCTATTCAATATTATGATGAGGGACCAGAAATGACATTTTCTCAGGTATCTTATCAACTTTCATGTAGAAATTCTAATCTTTTCATGAACAGCAAAATTAATCTTTTGGTAACACAAACACTGAAGCTCCTGAATTTTGAAAAAGAAGGTTCTGAACTTTAAAAAGCATACAGGCTCTAAATTTCCAATTATATGTGCTAAATCATTAAAAATGAAACTATAATGTGTGTGTATTTGTTTCTGATTTCTAAAACTAAGGTTTGAATATCCTTTCAATAAGCAGAATAAAATAGAACAATGAAATAGCTTAATGCATCCATGTCTTTTTTTCCCCTGCTTCTCTTTGCTCCTTTCTACCTGGTCTACTTCAATACTCTTGAACATGTAATGCATATTTGAGATGCAGCATAGCATAGAGATTCAAAATGTAGACCCTCAAAACAAGTAAGCTGTGCTCAAGTCCCAAATCCGCCTCTAAGTGGCTGTGTTGCCTTAAACGAAACACAATCCCTCTATATTTCAGTGACCTTAAATGTAAAGTATGAATAAAGATAGGACTTGCTCATAGGATTGTTGTTAGGATTAAATGAAATAAAATCTGTTTAATGCTTACTTAAGCATAAGCATCAGTTATTAATATCCTGCCATTACTATATTTGGTGGCTATCTATTGATTTGCCTGCACAGCATCCCTTCTTTTTTCTTGGAAACAATTCTTTGAGTTTTGTTTGAATTTCCTTTGCCTTTGTTAGAATCTTTCCCAGGGTCCTGCCCAAGTCAAGGGGTGAATATGTGACCCTCCTAGGCCAATCAAAATCTTCACTCCATGTAATTTAAAAAATAACAACACCGTACTGTTCATCCATGTTGTATTGAAGTAGGTTTTTTTATCTTCATAGATGTGCAGTGAAAGCTTATAGGAATATATCACATTTATCTTTTCTACTCTTGATGAACATTTGGATTTACTAATTATAAATAAAGCTGCTATGAGCATACTGGTATATATATTTTGATGAGCAAATGCATCTAGTTCCATTAGTATCTACCTAAGAGTTGAATTATTGGATCATAGAATACCCTGTATAAAACATTACCGTTAGTAGAGAAAGTCAAAGATTTTCTCAAAGTAGTTAAATTGTATTTCTACTATCACTGAATAAGAATTAAAGTTGTTCCATTTCATTGTCAATTCTTGGTGTTGTTAGTCTTCTTAATTTAATTGCAGTGGTGTATCACTGTCATTTTACTTTATAGTTCCTTGATGGCTATTTATGTAGATCTTCATACAGTCTGGCCATTTGTATATCTTTTCTTGTGAAGTACTTGTTCAAGTATTTTCTTCAGTTTTTATTGCACTGTCAATAATTTTCTTAATGGCTTATAGGAATCCTTACATACCTGTATATGAGTCCATCGCTGAAACACTCTTGGCAGCTACCTTCTCCCAAATCCTGGTTGTATTTTCATTCTTCTCATGTTGTCTTTTGATGAACAGAAGTTCTCAATTTTATTGAAGTTCACTTTATCATTTTTTTCCTTTTTCTTTTTGGTCAGCGATTTAGTGTTCTGCATGAAAAATCCTTTCCTTCCCCAAAGTCCTGAAGACAATTCCATATGTTTGGTTCTAGATTTATCGTTTGACCTTTCACATTTATGTCTATGATCAATGTCAAATTAAATTTTGCAGGTACTGTGTCACTCAGCATCATTTATTGTGAGACTTTATTTTCCCCATAGAATTACAGTAGCACCTTTGTCACAAATCAAGTAATTTTATCTATCAGTTCTGCCTTTAGACTTTTAAAAAGTATGTTCAGTTGAACTATTTTTTGTATACTTGGTCCAACATTTACACTGTCTTAATCTATTCTAACTTTATATCTCATGTGTGGTACTTTAACAACCCCCCCCCTTCCCCAGCATTGATTTTTTAATTTACAAATGCCTTGGCTATTCCAGGTCCTTTGCATTTTCATATAGAATTTAGAATCATCACCTCAATTGTCACAAAAATAAAGTACTGGAATGTTGGTTAGAAATTTTTTTTAAAAATCTACAGACCAATTAAGAGGAATTAATATATCATTATTGAGTCTTGCAAAGTTTAAAAATGGTATATATCCCTTTTTAATTAATATCTTCTTTATTTTCTTTAAATATTTTATAGCTTTCAGTAGAGAGTTTTTGCATATATTTTGTTAGATTTATTAATAGTTATATGATGGTGTCAAATGGCATTTTATATTTAGTTTTTTATTTGTCAATTGCTATTATTATATAAAATTCAATTGATTTTTATAATGACTTTGCAACAAATAAATGTTTTAGATTTTCTATGTGCACATTTATGAGAGTTTTTAAAAATACGATCTTTATATAATTTTCTCCTTTGTCATATTACAGTAGCTGGAATATCTAGGAAAGTGTTAAGTCAATCTGATGAGAATATATATGCTTGTCTTGTTACCACCTTCAATGAGAAAGTGGTAAGTTTTTAATTTTTAATTTACTGAGAATTTTCATCACAAGGAGTATTAACTTTCAGTAATGCTTTTTCTGCAACTATTCAGGTGGTCATATATTTTTTCTCCTTTATTTCTTTAATGTGATTTTAAATTATGTTATCCAGTTCACCTAAATTGTCAAAATTTTTAGAAGAAAATTGTTAATGACATCTCTCTGTTGTATATTTTGGTGTTTGCATATTTGAGGTATATCCTCTTTTCTATTCCTGATATTAATAATTTGTGTTTTTTCCTCTTTTTTCTTATCATTCTTGCTAAGGGGTTAATAACTTCAAAGAACTAATTTTGGCTTTTTTGGTTTTATTTCACATTTGCTGTTTATTTCAATAATGTACGTTGTTTGTTATTCAATCCCTTTATTTCCTTGAGTTTAATTTGCTGTTCTTTTTATGGCTTCTTAGGAAACTAATTCTTAAGATAACTAATTTTCAACTTTATATAGTTCTAAACATATCCCTTTCAGCACACTTTTAGTTGTACCCAGTGGGTTTTGATGTGTATTTTTAATTTTTATTTTGTTCAGAATACTTTCTAGTTTTTTTTTTTTTTGTTATATCCTCTATGACCCATACGTTATCTAGAAACATGTTTCTTAATTTGTGAACATTTTGGGGGGAATTTTAATCTTGAGAAAAGTATCACAGAGAAGAAATGGTAAAAAGCGATCACATTAAATATCATGGCCCAAAGAGGCTTTCTCGGAGTCTGCCACCAATATCATCACAGCTGCCATATCCCTGATGTGCTCTGCCTTAATTTACTGAATTATTGCATATTCTTCCAATTAATTCTTCTTTTGCTTATGTTACCCTGAGTTGCTTTCTGTTTCATATAACAAAGAGCCCTAACTGTTCTAAAATTCCTTGTTATCTTTCTATTCCAACGTTGCCCAATAGCCAAGATCCAATTTAAATCGTGCTTCACTGAAGAAAGTCTATAGCCTCTTGGTGTCTGATAACAGAAATCTAACACCTTTTTTCCCATGAATTAGTAATTTAATTGTTTTATATTCAGTTATTATTTAGCATTCTTTCTCTACCCAGATTCTTAGAACTGTTAGGAAGCTTAGAAACTGTACAGGAGATAAGATCTTGGCTAGGTAGTTTATACATACTCTAGTTTTATGCTACCAGTGATTGAGAATTCACTACTTTAAGAAGGCAGGCTGTTCAATGGCTGGGTGTCTCCAATCTTTGGTAAAAAGTCTTTTAAATAAATATATACAGTACTTACTGGAATTCACATCTGTGGATACTAGTTTAGTTCTTGTAATTATTACAGTATCTACCTCTTTTTCCTCAGAAAAAAATCTGCAGATATTTAGAAAGTGTTACCCCATCTCTACTGAATCTTGATCTTGATTCTTTTTGCTCCATTAATTATTTCTTGAAGGGGATGGAGTCCAGCCTCCTGTCAACCTGCATGCAGACTCTGGATCGCATTACATTTGAGCTGTCGGTGTCTTTCAGCTGATAGAACAAAGCATGCCACTCAAGATGTGTTCTGATGATGGTAGGTTAGAGTGAAATTTTTACTTGCTATTCATAAATTATTTAACTTTGTAGTTACTACAACATGAAATATAGTAATAAGTTGTAGTAAAAGAGACTGTTGCTAAAATATGATTAGATGTGACTTTCTATTAAGGCACTTTAAATGAACCCCAAATACAGTCCCTTAACCACTGAAAATGATACTATGACACAAGAATAATTATCTCTTTGACAGAATATATGGGTGAGATTAACTTTTTAAAACATATATTTAAAAATCAATTTATGAACAGAGTATGATTGGAAGAGGTTATTTCCCAAAGGACATAATATTCTTCAAATTTATTAAATTTTATATATGCACATATTTATATTAATATATACAAAATTTAATTTATATATAGCTTTCAAGAATGTATCAATCATTAATTTTATAAAGTAAAAATTGTACTCATTATTGTGGTTTAAAACAGAAAAGTCAATATTTCACTATGATAGAATAATTTATTAATTATTAAAAGACCAAATGTTTAACTCAGGAAACATTTGGCCCTAATAAAATTAAACTTCATAGATGAATCACAAATGCATTATTCCAGTTTAAAAAATGCTACATATTGTATGATTCCATTTCTATAACATTCTGGAAAAGACAACACTGTAGGAACTTATGTCATGTTAACACTTGCCAAAGGCTGGGATTGGGGAAAAGGTTAAGTACAAAGTGTCAAGGGGAACAGTTGGGCAGTAATAAGACTGCCTATATCATTACTGTGACAGTGATTACATTATTAATGTGACTTTTAAAATACATAGAACTTTCCACTGTTTATCTGTCAACTTTACTGATAAACGAAATGATAAATTGAAGAGCATCCCTGAAGATGGCATAGGGGGTGCCACCATATGTGAAGAGTTCCTCCATCCACCCCAAATACATCATCAACTGACAAGCTTCTCTTGCATTTGTTTTATGAGTTAGGGTTCTTAAAAAAACCTAATTTGAATGACAGAGTTCATATCATTCTATACTAGATTCTGGTTATGAAAGAAGTCTGAGCTCACCGGATAGTTTCCTTGTTCTGATGAAGCAGCTGTGTTTTCTGTGTCTTTATATTGTTTTGCCTGCACTATTACCTGACCTCCTCTTCTTTTCCCTGCATTTGCCAGCTATATTTCATTCAAGTTCATCCCATATAAACAATAGATTATTAAAAATGAAAACTTGGTCATGTCATTGAAAACACCTCACTAGCTTCCTGTATTCTGAAGTATGCATTCTAGAGATTTTCTGAAATCTTTCGTAGGGGCTGTCGCCTGGAGTGAGCATAAAATGAATCATACCTCCCCTCTCCCCCAAACACATTAATTTCAACAAAGAAATTCCCCTTTCATTTTTTTATAAATTTAATTTTTCCCTCGGGTTACTCAAATAATTCTGCTTTCAGAAATAGTTTTAAAACCATAAACCCTCCTGATGAAGGATGTCTTCTTAACATGGTAAACAAGTCTGCATGGTAAACAAGTCTGTTAACTCTATTCTTTCCTTTCCAGTGCAGCCTTTACCGTTTCTGGTCCTGCTCCTCTCTCTAGCATGACTAAAGAGTCATGCTGTTATATCAGTGCCTTGTTCTTTGTAATCCTACCATCTGGAAATACCCTTCATCCTTTCCTTTGCTTGGATAACTTTTGCTCATATGTTTAGACTCATTTTAAGAGTGTTTGTAAGGAACTTCCTCGACACTCCAGACTGCATCAGTAATGCCTTCTCATAATTCCATTTTATGTATTGCTTTGAGCATATTTTCACATTTTATTTTATGACTTCGTAAGTGACTCAGAGTTCAGCTCTTGGGTGTCTTTTGATATCTTCCTTCCTATCTACACCCACTCCCTTAGTAATCTCACCTAGTTTCTTGCCTTTATAAGTTACCTATATGCTTATGATTCATAAAAGTATCTCTAGCTTTGACATTTCCACGGAAATAAAGACTTCTATAATAAATTCCTTACTTAAAATTTCTGATTGGATGTCTAATAGGTATCTCAATCTTAACTCGTTGAAGCTGAATTTATTTACACTCCCACCCCAAAACTATTGCTCTTAAAATATTCCACTTGTATGCTAATGGAAATAGCATTAGCCCAGTTGTAAAGGCCGAAATCTATGCACTCATTCTTGCATACTCTTCTTTAATAATGAATATCTACACATAAAACAATCCTCTTAGCTTTATTATCAAAATATACTCACAGAGTTCCAATTCTACTATTTCAGTGTAATCCCCTTAGAGATCAGCCCGGCAGCTAATTACAAGCATAACTAGACAAAATTCATTTTAAGGTAATACAAAGAACCTAGAATAACCAATGTAATTTTTTGTTAATAAAAAATGACAAATTTGGATGACTTACACTGTATGAATTTTAAAACAATATAAAGCTACAGTAATGATGGTAATTGGCAATGGTTCAGAAGTGGCTCCACACTTAAATGTTCAAACAATTTCTTCTACTATCATTATTTTTAACTTTTCATTTTGAGATAATGGTAAATTCACATACATTATTAAGAAATAATACAGAGCGGTATCACTGAGTAAAAGATATCCTTTACCCAGTTTTCCCCAATGGTAATATCTTGCAAAACTATAGGCCAATATCACAACCAGGATATTGACATTGAAGCAGTCAAGATACAGAACATCTCCATCACCCTAAGGGCCCTCGTGTTGCCCATTTATAGCCACCTCTACTTCCCTCTGGCTACCATCTCCTCGCTAACATCTAGCAACCATTAAATCGTACTCTCTCTATATTTGTTTTTTTTTTTTCATTTAAAGAATGTTATATAAATGGAATCCTACAGTATGCAACCTTGGTCAAAATTTAGTTTGACATATATGTGTTTGCATCTATTTCTGGTTTATTGATTATGTTCCATTAATCTACTGTCTATTTCTCCAACAAAACCAAGAGTCTTAATTACTTTAGGCGCATAGTAAATCTTGAAAGAGAATGGAGGAATTTCTTCCACTGTAATCTTTATCAAAATTTTTTTATTCTGGTTACTTTGCTTTTCAATATAAATTTTAGAATATCCTTTTCTAGACCTAAAAAATAATCTCTGCTAGGTTTTTGATAAGAATTTCATGAAATTTAAGTATTAATTTAGGTAGAATTAACATCTTCAATCTGTTGAATTTTCCATGATATGTCTCTTCATTTATTTACATTTTATTTGATGTCTTTCATCAGCATTTTATAGTTTTCACCATATACATCTTACATTTGTGTATTGCATTTAAAACTAAGCATTTCAATTTTCTGAGAAATTATAAATGTATTATAGTTTTAATTGCAGCACCCAAATGTTCATTGGTATTATATAGGAATATAACTGAGTTTTGTGTGTTTACCTTATTTCTGTTATCTTGCTGAACTTATGTATTAGTTCTAGTTTCTTTTATCCTTTTTTCCATGTCATCTGCAAATAAGAACAGTATTATTTTTTTTCCTTTCTGATCTATATACCTTTTATTTCCTTGTCTTATTGCAGTGACTAGAATTTTTTGTAATATGTGTATTCAGTGGTGAAAGTAAAGTAGGCATCTTTTCTTTGTTTCTGATCTCGGGGGAAAGCATTCAGTCTTTCAATGTTAAGTATAATATTAGGCAGGTCTTTTGTAGAGGATTTTTATCAAGTTAAAGTTTTCCTTTAGTTCTATTTTTCTCAGAGGTTTTATTATGAATGAGTGTTCAGTTTTGTCAAACACTTTTTTTTCTGTATAAATCGTTATGATCATATAATTTTTTATATAATCTGTAAATATGCCTGATTACATTGATTGATTTTCAAATATTGAACCAGTCTTGCATCCCTGGAATAAAGTTGGCCATGGATTATAATATTTTTATATATTGCTTAATACTATGCACTAATACTTTTTTAAGGACTTTTTGTATCTACACTTGTGAAGGGTATTGGACCGTAATTTTCTTTTCTCTAAATTTTTTCACTGTTTTATTATGATTTTGGTGTTAATTCTCATCTAAATGTTTGGAAGAATTCTTCAGTGAAACCATCTAAGACTGTAGATTATTTTGGGGAGTTTATTAATTGTCTATTAAACTTTCTTAATAACCACAGAGATTTTCAAATTATGTATTTCATTTTGGGTATGTTTTTATGGCTTATAGTTTTTGACAAATTGGTCCATTTCATGTAAATTTGTGAATTTCTTTAGAATTGTTAATAGAATTCTCTTATTAACTTTTTAATATCTTCAGGAACTATCATATTACATATTTTATTCCTGATACTGTTGATTTCATTCTCACTGCCTATATTATTCCTGATATTGCTGATCGTGTCTTCTCTGTTCTTTATCTCTCAGTATTCATAGAGGTGTGCAAATTTTTTTAATCTTTTCAAACCAGCAGCTTAGTGGTTTATTGCTTTTCTCTGTTTTTCTGTTTTCAATTTCACTGATGCCTGTGCTTGTCTTCATTATTTCCTTCATTCTACTTGATTTGAGTTTATTTTGTTCTTCTAGGTTTTCAGGTGGGAATGTAAATTATTGATTTTAGACTTTTCCTCTTTTCTACTGTATGCGTTTAGTATTATAAATTTCTAACTCAGCACTTGTTTTGCTGTATCCCCCAAATTTTGATATATTATATTTTTATTCAGCTCAATGTGCGTTTTGATTTCTCTTGAACCTTCCTCATTGATGCATGGAATTCTTAGAAGTTTGTTGTTTAGTATCAAAGTGTTTAGAGATTTTTCTATCTTTCTTTTTATTGATCTGTGATTTGATTCCATTGTTACAGATAACATACTCCACATGATTTCACTTCTCTTAAATTTGTTGAAGTAGGTTTTATAGCCCAAGATATGATGTATTCTGGTATACATTCTGTGAGAAAATAAAAAGAATATATATTCTGCTACTGTTTGGTAAAGTACTCTATAAATGTTTATCAGACATTATTGGTCAATGTTGCTGAGTTCTTCTTTATTTTTGCTGATTTTCTAAGTAGTTGTTGCATCGATTGCTGAGATGGGGTGTGGAAGTCTCCAACTTTAATTGTGTATTTTTCTATTTCTCCTTTCACTGATATTAGTTCTTGCCTCACATATTTTGTATGGTATGTGCATATCTATGATCAAATGTTCTTGTTGGATTGGCCCCTTTATAATTAAACCATGTCCCTCTCTGTCTCTAGGTACAGATATAGATAGAAATAGATATAGCTCTGAAGCTTTAATTATCAGATATTGATACAACTACTCTTGTTATCTTTGACTAAGCTTTGTATAATATACCTTTTTTCTTTTTTCTTTTACATTTACTATGTCTATATAGTTATATGTAAACTGAGTTTCTTACAAACAGCATATGGATCAACTTTTTAAGACTATTTCCATTTAATGTAATATGTTTAGACCTAAGTCAGACATTCTACTTTTTGTTATACGTTTTTTCTCCCTCCATCATTTTACTGTCTTTTTCCTACCTTTCTGTCAGTTACTTGTACTTTTTTCAGAATTTTATTTTAATTTATCTCAAGTGTTCTTGTGTGTAACTGCTGTATACATCTTTTGCATAGATAGGTATATGTTTATTTTAATACATACATGTATTTATATACATACGTATATCACCAAATCATTTTTAGTAATGATAAAATCAGTTTTAATCATTATTTTTTTATTAGTTCTTTAGTTAAAAAACGATTAATGAAAAGGAGAAAAAATTTCCATTTTAAAGGTATTATTCAAATTAAGTGAAATATTTCATGTATTAAATAGATTTTGCAATTGCCAAATAAAACTATTATTCTTCACAGTTCTCTGTGTCACTGCTTTGAATTTTAAGCATGAATAAATAAAAACTCCAAGGGGTTACATAGAATGACAAAATTAAGATATTCAGGGTTTTTTTCTTTTTTTTACAATTACAAGGTGTCATTATTTATTTTTGAATCTACTGTTTAAACACAGGAATATGTACCACCACAGGGATTGGAGACATAAACTGAGTGGAAGCAAATTAGAATGATTTGAACTCTAAACTTACTCTCAAAGGGACCATATGTAGCTGAATTTGTGTTAGTTGAAAATCAATTGAATAATGGGGAGTTTTCTGAATTAACTTTCAGGTAGAAAATAAAAATGTGCTAATTTGAAGTTTACATTCATATTATTAATAGTCAACAGTAGTATCAGCACTTTCTTGGAACCTAGACCCACAAAAGATGTTTTTGGAGAGGGAGTACTTTATCACTGAAGTTGTTTAGGACTGTTGCATGTGGTGATAATAAAAAGAAAACCAACTTTTAGTTGATTTAATTATTGGTTTTAAATTTTCTATAGGCAATCCCTAATTGCTCACACCATGGGCTCACTGCTCCCTGCCCTGCCCTTGCAACTGGTGCAGAGAGCAGGGCATTTTTTTTTTTTTTTAATTCAGAATATTACAGGGGTAGAAACGTTTTGGTTACATGAATTGCTTTTGTACAGTTTGAATCGAAGTTATAAGTGTGCCCATCACCCAGATAGTGTGCACTGTACCCGTTAGGTGTGAATTTACCCATCCCCTCCTCCCATCTCCCAACTGCTTGGTTTCTGTTGAGTTTTACTTCCATATGTGCACATGAGTGCTATATACATTTTTATTGGTTTTTTAATGTATTACATTGCATATATATAACTTATCACAGTGTATTGGTGTCATCGTTTTGCTAGTTTAAGTGAAATGTAGAAATTTTCCCACACTTTTTTGTTCCTCTACCATCACTTTAAGGCATTTACAGAATAATAATTGCCTTAAAGATTTTTCTCCACACAAATTTAGAATCATGTCAGGTGTTATAATTTTTGCTTCAAGCATCAAACATAGTTTAGAACATTTAAGAGGAGAAGGAAAATGCATTGTCTTTACCAATATTTCATACCTTCCCTTGCTGTTTCTTTCCTCTCAATAATCTGTGTGGATTCCTTCTTTTATTGTTTTCTTTATGTTTACAGAATTCTCTTTAGCCATATTTGTAGGGCAGATCAGCTTGTGACAAGCCCTCTTAGTTTTTCTTCTTTCAAGAGTGTCTTGATTTGCCCCTTCCTTCCAGAAATATGTTTTTACTAAGTATAAAATTCTGGGTTGAAAGAACTGTTCTTCAGCTTGCAAAAAATGTCAGGCCTCTCCTTTTCACTGCTGCGGTGTCCAGTGAGAAAGCTGCTGCCCTTAGATGTGTTTCCCTGGGTACGGTGTCACTTCTCTCCCTCCTTTACAGCTCTTTTCTTTGTCCTGAGTTTTCAAAACTTTGACTAGGATGTGTCCTGATGTGGATTTTTTGGAGTTTATCTGGTTTGGAATTCATTTAGTTGAATCTGTTAGTTTATGTCTTTTACCAAATTTGGGAAGATTTTAGCCATTATCTCTCAGATTAATTTTTCAATCTCCTTGTCTTTCTCCTCTCCTGGAACTCCAATGACACGAGTGTTAGCTCTTTGGTTATAGTCTCACAGGTTCCTCAAGCACTGTTCATTTTTTTAAAATCTATTTTCTTTCTGTTTTTCAGATTGTGTAATTTCTCTTGTTCTCTCTTAAGATTCATGGAACTCTATCCTTTCCGTTCTTCTCTTGAAACTACTCTTTGCACTTTGATTTCATTTATTGTATTTTGCTGTTCTAAAATTTTTGTTTGTTTCTTCTCTGTATTTTCCATTTCTTTGCTAAGACTTTCTGTTTTATTACTGGGAATTATTTTAAAATTTATTTCTAGGATGTTTATAACTGCTTGATGAAGCCACTTTGTAATGACTGCTTTAAAATCTTTGTCAGATAATACTATCATGCCTGTCATCTCAGTTTGATGCTTATTGATTTTTTTTTTGAATCAAGTTCAGATTTTCCTTGTTCTTGATACCACGAGGGACTTCCTACTAAAACCTGGACATTTTAGGTATTATGAGGTGTTGACTCTTACTTTGACTTTCCGTTTTAGCTGTCTACCTGTAACATGGCTCCAGTAAGGAGGGAAAGGCATGCCTTGGTATTGCTGAAGGAGGTTGAAAGTCCAGGCAACACACATGGTCTCCACTGACATGGCAGGGCAGGGAGCAGGAGGTGAGACTGGGAGGGTGGAAAAGTAAGCAGGCTAATGGGGGCAGAGGACCAACCAGTGAGGACGAAAGTCTCCACTCCCAACTCTGCCTTCTCTGGTGCCACTTCTTCACTTTCAGGGGGATTGAGAAGTATTGTTACAGATTGACAAGTGTGGAAGTTTAGACTTTCCCGCTTAGTTTTTGCTGAGATGGGTGAGAGTAGGACAGAAGTTTCTCTTTTCTTTCTTTTCAATTTTTTTTGGGAGTGTTTGCATGAAGTAGAGTTATTATTATCTAAAAGTTTTCTGCCTTACCAGAGTACCAGTTCCCTGGTCCTTTGGCTAGAGAAAAAGTTTTGTTGGTGCTTTCTTGTCTGTGCCTGCTGGTGTTTCCAAGGTGCCGCCTTAAATAGCTTTTAATTCTGGAATAAATAAAATAAAAAGAAAACCCAGGGAACCCACCACCATGCCTTTACACAGATTCTGAGGGCCTTAGCCTATTTCTTCTTTTCTCTATCTTTGAATATCTTTTTACGGTTGTTATATATAAAATATCCACGTTTTTAATTGTGTGCAGCAGGAGAAATAAGAAAAAAATATGTCTACTCCATCTTTCCACAAGTGTAAGGGGTTAATTGATTTTTATAAAATTGCCAAGACAATTCAATGAGTTTCATTTTATTTTTACAAATGATTCCACATCAATTGGATATGTATATATATGTGTATAAATAATTAACATGGAATCTTTTGTACATTTTAGTTCTATATTTCATATTAACCCACAATGTATCATTATTATTCTTACTTTTAAGTAGTTTCTTTTGTATTAAATAAGTTAGTTTTTAAATGAGATAAGGAAAGTATTTTATATTTACTTACATATTAAACATCCTAGTGCTGTTTATTCCTTTGCATAAATAAGAGTTTCCATCTGGGATCACTTGATATTATCCTGTAGAACTTTATTTTTGATTTCTTGTAATGCCAGTCTGGAAATGAATCCTACTTTAGCATTTGTTTGCCTGAAAATATTTTTATTTTGTATTCATTTTTAAAGAATACCTTCACTGGACTTAGAATAACAGGTTGACAATTTTGTTTTATTTTATTAACAGCTATTTAAAATGTTACTATATTCTCTATGGCTTGCATTGTTTCTGTTGCTAAGTCAAAGGCTATTTCTATTTTTACCCCGTGTGCAGATCATTCTCATTTTTTTCTTATAGTTCCTTATAAAATCTCATTTTATAACTTAATCAGTGATTTCATTATTATATAGGTTTGTGTAGATTTGTTGAATTATTATATAGGTTTGTGTAGATTTGTTGAATTTCTCAGATAGGAAAATAAGCCAATATTTTTATAGATATTTTTCAGTCCTACTCTTTGTTGGGATTCCAATTAGACATATGTTGGACTACTTTGAATTATCTCACACATTACTGAAAATTTGTTCATCATTTAGCATTTTACTCTCTCTGTGATTTACTTTAAATATTTTCTTTCTATACCTTCAATAGTTCTTTTTACTTCTATAGTGCTGAATCTGCTTTAAAGTTCATCCAGACTTTGCTTGCATTTTTCACCCCCAGAAGTTTCATTTTCATATCCTCCATGTCTTTTTCATTTTATTCATGTTTTTCTTTAATTTATCACAAATACTTATGATAACTCCTTTATAGTTTTTATTTGCTAATGCCATCATTTCTTGTTTTTTAGCTTATATATATTTTTTACTAGTTATATGGCATTTTTCTCCTTCTTTATGTGCCTAATGCTTTTTAAATTTGATGCTGAATATTGTGAATATGCTTTTTTAGTGGATTTTGTTGTCTTTTTTTATATAGTGTTAGGTTTTATTTTGGCAGTCAGTTAAGTTACATGCTAATCAGCTTGATTCTTTGGAAGCTTTTTTAAAGCTTGTTAATGAAAGTCAAGAATAGCCTTTACTTCCAGACTAATTTATCCATACTAATAAGGTTTGATCATTTTAGAGTCTCTTCAGAAAATTGCAAGTGTTTTATGAATTGCTTCCACCCACACAGGTAGGACTGGAATTTCTCACAGATGCATGTCAGGTCTTTTCAAACTTACAGTTCCCCTGTTGTTGTTTTTACTACAGAGATTGTTATTTTTGCAGTCTGAAAAGTAACTCTCAAACAGAATAATTTCAGGGAATAACTCTTTTGTGAATCTACTTTCACAGTCCTGAGGTTTCTGTTGTGTAATGTTTGAAATGGTTGTTTCATATATTTTGTCCTATTCTCTAGTTATATATTATAGGAAGGCAAGTTCAGGTTCACATATTCCAACATTTCTGGGAATGGAAGTTTTCTGTATCGGTATTCAACACTGATTAATACACTACACATTTTTCTTATTTTACTTGTTTATTGTATTTCTCTCCTATCATAATTTCAACTCTTTGAGAGCAGATATTTTTTCTTCCTCTTATAGAAAATTTCTTAGCACACGGGAGTCATGTTACAAATATTTGTTGTTGATTAAGCTGCTGACTATTTTGAGGGGCAACACTGTCCACTGATTAACTAAAGATCCCCCATTATTCTACTCAAGTACTATAATCTGTCATCCTTTCTAGTGGTTGATGCCCAAATCCTTTGACTATTAGATATTTTGACTTTTACTCCTGATTGCCTTCTCTGGAATAGCAAGATTAAATTCTGAAAACAAATCATAAATACCAATCACCATTTGGTACATTTTCTTCACTCTTGTTGACTCACATTTTTAAAAGAAGCTGCTGTCACTTTATTGTCATAATGATTCATTTCCTTTAGCCATGCTTTAAATATAACTGAAAGCCTTCATCACTGGGTAAAGTCATCTGGAAACTTTCAACTTCTAACAGCTATGTTCAGTTATACCTACTACCACCCTCCACCCTCAACACACACACACACAAAAGGCTTTTCTGAAAAACTCTTTCACCTGTAACTCTTGGTTGTGAAACAACAGCTTTTTAATCCTCCATCCCTAAACATGTTCCTTCAACAAATATAGTAGCAATAGTTTCTATAACTAGTATGTTTTTGTGTTTATCATTATTCTTTTTTTGGTTGTCTTGGGAACAAAAACAGAATATACCAAGGCTTATTTCAATTTAAAAATTTCTGTTGGAGAGAGAAGTAAAAGACAATGAAGCAGGCTTGAGTTGGGCAGGGGTAGCTCCATTTTTACTTACTATGCTTTAAATTAGAAATATACAGCACAAGTCTCCCTTGATTATTTTGTTATAGCTGTAAGTCTACTAAAATTTGTGAATACTGGTCATCAACTTATTGCATACAAAGACTCACTCATCTGGCTATAATTTAATAATTTATAAACCTCTTGGCAAAGTAGAACCAAAATGAACAGATCAGTAATTTGTGATATTACAATCTGCATATATTTTTTCATTCCATTTTATGGAGAGAGGTCAAGTGCTGTATGGGTAAGCATGTGGTAGGAGGCCCTAAGCTAGGGACTGGTCATCCCTGCATTTTCCTGAAGAGTTCAGCTCTGTCCCAAATGTGCATTCCTTTCTTAGCAAATGAAAAACCAACATTTCTCTAGACAGACCCCTTATAGAAGGTAGTTGAAAGACCTTCTGTTTTTATTTGAGTATGATTTCTGGGACTCTCAAGCCTCACCTTGAAAATATATTTAAAAAACAAATAAAGGTCTACCCATGTATAAGAATATAAGCTATTCCTAGTCTTTTCCTTGAGGTAATTTTTAAGCAATTCAGTTTTATTCACCTTGTTACCTTTTGAGTAAAATTTTAATACCAAGATAATTTTGTAAAGGCCCTTATGTACAGGCATTTTGGATAACTGCTTGGGCTTTGTTTACAGGACTGACTTCAACTCCAAGATATTTTCATTGATTACAAAATTGCATTTTTTAATTTATTCATTTGTTGTTCTTCCCATTGTTTTATATGGTTTCACCTCTTTTCTTTTAGACATGCAGGTTTTTGCTTGAATTCAATAAGCATTAATGAGCTGGTGATTTATACCCAAATAGCTGTTAGCAGAATAGGGAGAAGGCAGAGTTGCAAATGGAAAGAATTATTTAATTTCTATTGTTCATCATTATTGTAGAGAAGTGTGTACATTTGATATATATTTAACATTTAATCTTTCATTTAGTCATTACTTAACCTAATGTAGAATTCTGACTTTGCACTAATTACTGTGCTAAGTATGGGGATACTAGAGAAGATGGTATAGTCCTTGCTCACGAAGAGTGTATCATCTAGTTGGAGAGATGTGTAGCTGGTATGTTACCAATACAAGAGACTTTGAGGACAAATTGTATTGTGTTAATATTTAATCTTGAAATCACATAGGGCCAGCCCCTATCAACTTTCTAGCTATTAGTAGGCTCACTTTCCTTTAAACTCACCTAGTTTTTTTTTTTTCTTTTTGCTATTAGGGAATTTATTGGTTTGTAAGAACTGCATACATAATTCTACTATACCAGTGATTAGAAACTAATGTATTTAATAGTAATTGTGAACCATTATGGAAAAATTAAATCATCTTTAGAATGTTATGCTTAAGAAGACAGAAAGTCACGCAGGTATATGCCATCTTAACTAAAAGCATCTATGCTAAAACCACACAAAGACTTCCTTTTAATCTTGGCAAGGCATTAGATTCACTGGGGAGCTTTTAAAAGTCTGTGTAATCTGGGGACATGAAGTCTGATTAGATTTGAATGCATAATTATATCTAACACACGAACATGTTGATGAATAGTAGAGTTGTTTCCAAATTTTGACTACCGTGAATAAAGTTCCTATAGACATTCTAAGAGATGGATTTACTTGAAATATGAACTAATTTCCCTAGAAGTGAGTTTTTGAGAGGGGAGGCATTTATTTACCTATAGTGGTTAATGCCAAAACTATTTTCACCAAATACTTGTACTTTACTAATTTACACACCTAACAGCAAAGTGTAAGAGTTCTGTTCTTCCACATCTTCACAATAATTTGGTATTGTTAATCTTTTTAATGTTAGACATTCTATTGGATATGTTATAGTATTTCCTTGTGATATTAATTTTCACTTTCTTCAATGCAAATTGAACAGTGCTAATTCAAATACACTGCCCATTTTTATTGTGTTTTACTTATTGATTTGTAGGAGTTCTTTATATATCCTTTATGAGATATATATGATGAAAATATTTATTCCTAGTGGGTGGGTGGTCTTTTCATTATCATAGAAGTGTCTCTTAATGAATAAAAGTTCTTCCTATTAATTATTTCTAATTGTTGAATTATTTTTCCTTCAGGTGTAGTCTTTTTGTGTCCATGGCTATCCCAAGATCATGAAGATACTATTTTTCTCCTATAAGCTTTTCGTTTTTACCTTTAATACTTAGGTCTATTATCCAATTCAAATTAAGTTTTGATAAGCCTGAAGAAAGATTTATTTTTTCCTAATTGTATATAAATTGATCCATTTAAGTCCATCCATTCTCCCATTGAATTGTGTCACTGTCATAAAGCAAGTGACCTTATATGTTAATGTCAATGTCTAGCCTCTGTTTTATTATGCTAATCTGTTTGTCCATTCTTGCATCAATACCACAACGTTTATTAAATGCAATTTTAGAGCTAGTATTGAAATCTAATGGTATAATTCACTCAATTTTTTCCTTACCTTATCTATTCTACATCTTTTTCATTTCAACATAATTTTTACAATCAACTTGTCAATTTCACAATAAAATCTAAAATTTTACTAGAATTTTGCTGAGGCAATATATTATTTTGGGAAGAAGAGACGTCTTAACAATATAGAGTTTTCCAGTCATTAAACATGGCTTATCTATCTATTTAGATCTTTTTGAAATCTTCTGCCATGTTTTGAAGGTTTTTTTCAGGTTTATTGAGATGTAATTAGAAAATAAAAATTGTTCATATTTAAGATATACAACTTGATGTTTTGATAAATGTATATATTGCAAAATAATCATCACGATCAGACTATTTAACATACCCATTATCTCACATCTTAGTTACCATTTTCTTTTTCCTTCCTTTTTTTTGTGAGAACATTCAAGATCTATACTGTTAGCAAATTTCAAGTACACAGTATTGTTAATTATAGTCACATTTCTGTACATGAGATCTCGAGAACTTATTCATTTTGCATACCTGAAACTGTATCCTTTGACCAACATCTCCCCATTTACACCACCCCCAGCTGCTGACAACCACCATTCAGCTCTATGTTTCTATGAATTTGACTAGTTTAGATTCTACATGTAAGTGAAACCATGAACTTTTCGACTTTCTGTGTATGACTTACTTCCTTTAGCATAATTATCCTTCAAGTTCAATGATGTTGTTGCAAACATGACTTTTTTATTTTTTAAAGCTGATAATATTCCATTGTATGTATGTGTACATACCACATTTTTTGTACCCATTCATCCATCTGTTAAGATTTAGGTTGTTTTCATACCTTGGATATTGTGAATAATGAACATAGGATAATGAACATAGTATAGGAATGAAGATAGCTCTTTGAGATACTTATTTTATTTCCTTCAGATATAGACCCAGAATTTGGATTACTGGGTCATATGAGAGTTTTATTTTTAATTTTTTGTGGAAAATATGTACTTTTTTTCATAATGGCTGTAAACATTTAATTCCCCAAAATAGTATACAAGTGTTCCCTTTTATCCATATCCTTGCTAATACTTATCTTTTGTCTATTTGATAATAGCCATTCTAACAGGTATGAAGTAATATGTCATTGTGCATTTAATTTTCACTTTCCTGATAATTAATGATGTTGAGCACCTTTACATATATATGTTGAATATTTTTATGTCTTCTTTTGAGAAATGGCTAATCAACTTCTTTGCCCATTTTTTAATCAGATTATTTGATTTTTTTCTTTTAATTATTTAATTGTATGAGTTCCTTATATATTTCACATATTAATCCCTTATTGAATGTATGATTTGCAAATATCCTCTCTCATTATGTAGGTTGCCTTTTTACTGTGCTGATTGTTTCCTTTGTTGTTCAGAAGATTTTAAGTTTGGTGCAATATTACTTGTCTAATTTTTGCCTTTGTTACCTGTGCCTTTGGTGTAATATCCAAGAAATCATTTTCAGATCAATATCAAGAAGCTCTTCTCCATGTTTTCTTCTAGTAGTTTTATTGTTTATGGTCTTATGTTTAAGTCTTTTATTCTTTTGGGGTTAGTTTTTGTATATGGAATGAAATATGGGTTCAATTTCCTTCTTTTGCATGTGGATATCTAGATTTCCTGCATCATTTGAGAGACTATCCTGTCCTCATTGTATGTTCCCGCCACCTTTGTCAAAGATCAATTGACTGTAGATGCATGGATTTATTTCTGGGCTCTTTATTCTGTTCCTTTGGTCTATGTGTCTCTTTTTTACATCAGTATAATACTTTTCTGATTATTGTAGATTTATGATATATTTTGACATCAGGAAGTAGGATGCTTCTAGCTTTGTTCTTGCTCAAGATTGCATTGGCTATTTGAAGTCTTGTGTCCACATGAATTTTAAGACTTCTTTTCTGTAAAGAATGTTATTGGTAATTTGATAGGGACTTCATTGAATCTGTAGATGACTTGGATTCATATAGACCTTTTACATTATTAATTCTTCCAATCCATGAACACAGACTATCTCCCTATTTATCTTTGTCTTACTTAATTTCATCAACAATCCTTTATGATTTTTAGTGTACATATCTTTCATCTCTTTGGATAAGTTAATTTTTAAGTATTTTATTCTTTTTGTTGCTATTGTAAATGAGATTGTTTTCTTAAGTTGCTTTTCAGATATTTTGCTGTTTGTGTATAGAAACACCATTTTTTTTGGTGTTTGCATAATTTTTGCATAATTTTTGCATTTTAATTTTGTCACCTGCAACTTTATTGAACATGTTTATTAGTCCTACTAGTTTTTTGCTGTTATTGTTGTTGCATCTTTAGTTTTTTCTACATATATGATCATGTGATCTGCATAAGGAAAATATCTCACTTCTTCCTCTTACATTTGGATAACTTTCATTTCCTTTTCTTGTCTCATTGCTCTGGCTAGGACATTCATTACTATGTTGAATAGAAATGGTAAGAGCAGGCAAACTTACCTTGTACAGGATCTTAGAGAAAAAGTTTTCAGTTTTTCTTCATTAGAACTTCAGTTGTGGGCTTTTCATAAGTAACCTATACTGCCTGAAGGCAAATACTTTCTTTACCTATTTTGTTGAGAGTTTTAATCATGAATGAATGTTGAATTTTATCAAGTGTTTTTCCTGCACCTATTGAGATGATTGTGTGGTTTTTATTTTTCATTTTCTTAATGTGATATATCATATTGATTGGTTTGCAAATGTTGAAACATTATTGGATCCCTGCAATAAATCCCACATGGTCACAGTGTATCATCCTTTTAATGGGCTATTGAATTCAATCTGCTAGTATTTAATTGAGCATTTTGCATCTATTTTTATCAATCATATTGGTCTGTTGTTTTTTCTGTTGTGTTTTCTGGTTTTGGTGTCAGGGTGATACCAACCTCATAAAATGAGTTTGAAAGTATTCTTTCTTCTATATTTTTTTAATTTTGGAAAATTTGAAGAAGGACTGGTATTAATTTTTCTTTGAATTTTTAGTAGAATCCACTTGTGATGCCATCAGGTCCTGGCTTATTCTCTTTGCAAAGGTTTTTGATTACTAACTAAACTCTCTTAATTGTTATCTGTACAGGCTTTCGATTTCTTCTTGATTCAGTTTTGGGAGGTTATATATTCTAGGAATTTGTACATTTCTTCTAGATTATATGATTTGTTGGTATATACTTATCTGTAATAGTAACTGGTAATCCTTTTCATTGCTGAGGCATCCATTGTAATGTCTCCTCTTCCATATTTGCTTTTATTTATTCGCCTTCTCTCTCTTATCTTAGTTATCTAGCTAAAAGCATTTTTATTTTTAACTTTTCTAAAAATCAACACTTAGTTTTATTGACTTTTTCTATTGTTTTTAAAATCTCATTTGATTTATTTCTGCTCTAATCATTATTATTTCCTTCCTTCAGCTAATTTTGAGCTTAGTGTTTTCTTCTTTTTCTTGTTCCTTGAGGTGTAAAATTTGACTGTTTACTTAAGATCTTTCTTCTTCTGTTTCTTGTTTTAATGTAAGCATAGCTATAAAATTCCTTCTTAGTATTGTTGTTGCTGCATCCCATAAGTTTTGATATGTTTTGTTTCATTTTAATTTGTCTGGAGCTACTTTTTTAAATTCCCTTCTGATTTCCTCTTTGACCCAAAGATTGTTTAAGAATGTGTGATTTTATTTTCATGTATTTGTAAATTTTCCCATTTTCTTACTATCATAGATGTCATTCCATTGTGATCAGAATAAATGCTTGGGATGATTCTGATCTTCTTAAATTTGTTAAGATTTGTTTTGTAACATAACATGTGATCTATTCTGGATAACGTTCCATGTGCATTTGAGAAGAATGTACATTCTTCTGCAGTTGTGTAGAAAGTTCTGTATGTGTGTATTAAGTCCATTCAAACTATAGTGTTGTTTAAGTCAACTGTTCATTATTTTCCATCTGGATGTTCTATTCATTATTGAAAGTGGGCATAGAAATCTATTATTGTATTCCGGTCAATATCTTTCTTCATATCTGTCAATATTATATTTATATGTTTAGGTGCTCAGATGTCGGGTGCATATATATTTATAATTGTTACATCTTCCTGTGAATTGACTCTTTTATCATTATATAATGTTTTTTTTTCTGTAGACACAGTTTTTGAGTTAACATATATTTTTTCTGATGCAAGTATAGTCACCCTGCTTTCTTTTGGTTACCATTTACATGTAATATTTTTTTCCATGCTTTCACTTTCAGCCTGTAAGTGTCCTTAAATCTAAAGTGAGTCTCTTTTGGATAGTGTATCACTCAATCTTTTATTTTTTTTAATCCATTCAGCCATTCTGTGATGTTGATTGGGAAATTCAATATTTTTACATTTAAAGTAATTATTAATTGGTGAGTGATTACTATTGCCTTTTTAAAAATTGTTTTATGTCTGCTTTGCTTTTGTTTTGTTCTTCTCTTTCTTCACTTTGTTGTCTTTTTTTGTTACTTGATAATTTTTGAAGTGATTTGCTTTGTTTCTTTTCTCTTTATTTGCTTACAACTATTTTATGTTTTTTTCTTTGTGGTTATCTCTAGACTTGCTTAAAATATCTTGTAGTTTTAACTGCCTATGTTAGGTTGATCAGAACTTAAATTCAACCACACATTAAAACTTTACACTTTTACTCCCCCCAAACATACATGCACAGACTTTGTGTTCTTGTATTCAGAGTTCACTTATTGTATTGTGTTACCATTAAGAAATTTTTATCTTTTAACTTTTATATTAGTGTTATAAAAGTAGTTTATGCACCACCATTAAAGTTTTACATTATTCTGCATTTGCTTACCTTTACCAGTGATGTTCAAGCTTTCATAGGCCTTCATACTGCTGTGTAGTGTACTTTTATATGAATTTGATGAACCCCTTAAAGCATTTTTTGTAAGGCAGATTTAGTGGTGAAACACTCTCTATCAGCTTTTATTTTTCTGGAAAAAACTTTATTATTTTCTTCATTTTTTAAAGGATCATTTCTCCAGGTATGGTATTCTTGGTTGGTAATTTCTTTTATCTTTTAGTACTTTGAATATATCATTCCACTCTCTCCTGGGCTGCAAAGTTTCTGATGAGAAATCTGTTGATAGTTTTAGGGACATTGCCTTATATGTGACAAGTAATTTTTCTCTTGCTGCTTTCAAAATTCTCTTTGTCTTTTAATTTTTACAACTTAATTATAATATGTTTCAGTGTAGATCTCTTTTCATTCAACCAATTTTGGGTCCATTGGGCTTCTTGATTATGGATATCTATTTCTTTCCCCACATTTAGGTAGTTTTTTGTCATTATTCCTTTAAATAATCTTTCATTCCCTTTCTCTTTTCCTGAAATTTCCTTAGTGTGTTATTGGTTCCCTTGATGGTATAGGCTTTATTCACTATTTTTCATTAGTTTAGTTTTTTTCTCCTCTGATTTACAATTTCAAATGACCTTTCTTTGAATTTGATTATTCTTTCTCCTGCTTCATCAAGTCTGCTTGAAGATCTCTATTGCATTTTTCATTTCATTTATTGTATTCTTCAGCTCCAGAATTTGTTTCATTTTTTCTTATAATTCCTTCTCTTTGTTGAACTTCTCTTTTAGATCTTCATTTCTTTATGTTCTGTTACCAGAGATTTATGTTTTATATTGTTGATGTCATGTTTCCCTAATTTTTTTGTTCCTTTTGGCCTTGCATTGACACGTGGCTATTTGAAGATGCAGTCACCCCTCCCAGACTTTATGGATTGCCTTTGGTGGGGAAAAGCCTTTACCTGAAGTTGGGCATGAGGTGTCAGCTGGGTGGGGTATGGTGGGATACTGCTTCCTGGAGTTGGCAGATTTGAGGGGTGCATGGTAACTCTGGTCCAAAGCTGGTTTGAATGCAATGGTGCCTGAGCTGAAGGAGGGGCAGTGGATACAGCTCTAGGGATATGCCATTAGTGACTCAGGCTCTGGGTGGAAGATGGAATACAGCTGTCTGGGCTCCAGGAAGCTCTGTCAGCTGAGATCTTCATTAGTGAAGACCGTGTCAGCCTCTATAGTAAAGGCAGTAGAAATCTGTGGTGGTGGTGATTGCTGCTGGGTTCCTCAGTGGAAAAGGCTGCTGGGGTGCCCCTGTTCTTTGTTTTTCCCCTCATAGAGAGAAATCATAGTCAACGGTATTCCTCTTGGTGCTCAGATATGCCAGAATAAAAGATGAGGTGAAACAGGGAAAATGCTTCCTATACTTTTCTACATGGCCATCCTCAGTTTTTATGTTCCACTGAGTTGCTGTAGCTTTTTGATTATGCTCCAGAGCTCTCTCAGAGTTATTTTTGGCCATGAACAGTTGTTAAATAATCGTTTCTGTGAGGGGACAAGGACTGAGACCTTCTGTTCTTCCATGTTTCTGACACCACTTTCTCCTTAACTTTAGAAGTCTTCATGGGGTTTTGTCACATGTGCCATCCCAATTTCTGTATTTCTACAATACATTGTCCACCGAATCATTGCATGATTCAAAGACTTTAATATGCATCCAAAGTATTTTAAACTCAAAACTTAAAATGTAAATATCACAAATGGCAATTCCTACCCAGGGTTGATGTCATCTAAAATTCTAACAATAGAGGGTCAGTGATTCTTGATGCTTCCGCCCAGATGTCTCTCATCCCCCTTTCTCCCTCCCTTCTTCCTGTGTCCTCTTTAGCACTATGGAGGCCAGAGTCTCTCAGCTAATACAGTGCTGTGCACTGGAGCTGTGAGAAAGTGGGTGCTTCAACTCAGCCGAAGTTCACTGAAGCAATGGAGCTGAGCTGTTGTTTTCTGGAAACATCATTAACATGCACTAAATGAGAGAAGATCATATTCACATAAGGTGCACTGCCCATGGCTGGCATTTAAAAAGTCCTGCAGGAACACATTGTGTCAAGCTTTGATATTTTCCCCTATTACTTTCTGGAGCTTTACTTTTCCAATGATTTAATTTCTCATACAAGGCAATTATGCTCTAATTTATGGCAGTGAATCTAAATCCTGCCATGATATGCAGAAGTCATATCCTTAAAAAGAAGTAGTTTTTTTGTACAGATAAAGCTCGTGGACAGGTACAGATCTCTGTAATCTTAGTGTATTTTTATGATCCTTAACACAGACCTTACAAGCCATTTTTCGGGTTCCTCAGGTTTTGTCTTGTCTCAACTCCATTGTTAAATAATACTTATTTTACCAGACGGCAGGGAGTTTGGATAATAAAAGCATTTCTGCAAACTTAGGTACAGCCCTGCTCTACGTAGGACCCATGTGCCAATTTTCCTTCATGCTTAGTTTCCCAAAATACTGCTTTCTTTTTACATATTAATGAGACAGAAAAGGTTTGGTAGAATAATCATTACTGCTATTAGGAAACAGCTCTTCAAGTTAAAAATAGCAAGGCCATGAGACCTGAGTGTCTTACCAGTCTGCATAAAACCTTAGAGATATTACTATAGAGAACAATTCCACATTGTGTCAAGGGCTGAATCAGCCCTTTTTTCTCTTGCACTCACATTTTAGATCCTATTATGATGGAAATGGGCTGTGAATGAGCTCCAATTGCATCCAGACTTGAAAAGCTATTTCATAACTGTTTTTAATCTATTTAAAAGTAGAACCCCCAGATAAGATTTTTCAATGTACTCCCATATAGAAATATAAATTATTAATAAGAAAAGAGCAGTTATTCCCAAATTCCTCTTTTCACATGGAATCATGAAATCATGCTTCCATTGAATATTTAAGAAAAAGGGTGTATGTTACTATAAATAAAAATATACCCCTACCTCTCTTACTCATGCTAAAAAAAAATTAACCCAGAAGTGACTTATTGATGGCCTACAATCAAATGTGCAAATAATATGCTTAGAGAACATTAAAATAACTCTAATAGGGTGGCAACTCATTTCATTTTCCTTCCATATATACACAAAAAACCTTTAACATTGGCTACCTTTAATGTGTTCACCATGAAGAAAAAAGTTCATACAGTATAATTTTAAAAACTAGTACTGCCTGCAAATTTTAGAGTATGAATTAAAAAGAACAAAAACTAATGTAGCAGAGATCCTGTGTTGTGTTTTCTTGAAAATACTGAATATATCATCAGCTCCTATTAAACATTTCTTCTCTTGCTAGTAACCTATGCTTTTTCTCCTCTGATAAATTCAATATAAATTATTACTATAAAACCAATAAGACTTTTGTTTGTTTTTGTGTGTTAGTTATCAACCAGGTGAGATCATTGACAGTTTTGAGGGACTAAATTGTGAAGACAGCCTTGGCTCTTTAACTGTTTGAGTCAATGTTTCAAAAGACATCAGCTGAATGATATATAAAGCTAAGAGGTGGATTGTCTGAGGTCCCCAAGGCAACAGACCTAGCTCTACCTCTTTATTACCTGAACGTGGTCTTCCAGATTTTGCAGCATCCAAAATACCCCTAGTACCAAGTAGCACAGTGTCCTTTTTGGGAGGGCGTAAAAATTTAATATTCCATAGCACAATGAGGACAGGGCAAATTGGCAAAGAGCACGTAAGTAAATCTCAACAAGGTCTACTGTTGGAAATGTAGCTTAAGTATCTTTACCTCTGTTGTCTTTCTCTTTGCAGTCTTGTTGCTTTGTTGAATATTGATGCTAATGAGCTTTTAAATGAAAAATACTAAGTTAGGAAATCATCCTACTTTTCATTAAAAAATCATCAAAGCCTAGGCTTCTACCCTGATAATTAAAGCCTAACATGCAATATTCATGATAGTTATAATTTCTTCATTACCTTTGCCAATGAATCTCTGAGTAGCTATTGATATCCAAGGGTTGGCTTTAACTTAATTATTGTGATCTTTCTACTATCACTGCATTTTTCCCCAAAAGTTTGAGGCCTATAACTCTTCATGAGTCACTTCCCCTGTACGTGAGAGGCAGTCCAAGATGAATTACCCTGTTTCATTTTATCAAGGGCTTAATTTTAATAATTACCTGCTTCACAAATAAAAAGAGAAGCAATGAAGCTCTTATTATTGATAAAAGTTGCATGTGTTTTTGATAAAAGTTATTTTTGGCTACTCTCCTTGAAGTTTTCTATAAATTTTGATTGCAATAGCTAGCATGGGGTAGAATAAAACTACAAAGGTTACTTAAAGAAGTAATTAACAGCGCATTGATATATTTAAATTGTTTTTGTTTTAAATTGTTTACAGTGGTTTTATGATGGGCCTTCTGGTATTTAATGTTCATGTGCCTCGTTCTATAATCAGGTAGTAGTATTCTTGAAGGCAGTTTCTAAGATGAGCTCAAAACTATCTCTTTCCTAACAAAAAGTTTAGGGGAATGAGCAGATAAAACGAGTTAGAATAGATATGCTAATACAAAAAATAAATGTAGTGAGAGAAAGTAATGCTCAGGAGTGTTAAAAGGGTGACACAGAAATTAAACTTGAGGACTCACTGGAACACCACGCTTAAACATTGCTGTGGATGTCTGGATAAGCATAAAAGAGCATATACAGTCACTGCCTTTGTAGCCCTAAGTAAATAATGCATTTGAAAGTTAAGTACACATGAATTTTTTACCTCACTTAGTTTTTCTCATTGCCAAAGGTACTGAAATGAAATTCATAGCAGTGTTGATATACATAATAAACAGTATTTACTGGATAAATTGTCAGATGTTGGTTGGTAGCAAAAAAAAGAAAAGAAATGTTCCATTGCATCCAGAAGTTCTGTTGGATTTTCTTTTTTTTTTAAACAGAGGAAACAGTGTGTCATACCAGATGACATACAATTATTCTACCAATATTAAAATGAAAGTTCTGGGGCCAAGCCCACTGTGCATGATGGATAGAAATGATGTTCTAAAGATTTGATCCTTTGCCATTTCTTACAGCATAAATATTTTATGACACCTGAAATTCGTGGCAACAAGGATTAAGCATCTCTTCCACTTCCTGGACTGGTGACCTGGGAATGCATGTGCCTATCATACGGTAAGATAAGAATACAATTAAATAAAATAAGATGTAGACTTTCAGGTTTCCTAGGACTATAGTATTATCCGATGTCTCTTTATAAAGATGGAATTAAATTTCCCTTATGATGCACAACCTGATGAGAGGAGAGAGTTCTGTTGCCGTTGTGGTTCTTTCTAATTGGCTATGTTGACCCTGAGGCAGGCAATTAGTACAGAGAAATTGGAGAACATGAAATGCCCTATTAATTACTAATAAAGTATGTATCTCTAGTTCTAGGACACACAGAGTGAATGTGGCACCTCTTGCAAGTGTTCTTCTGCCTGAGCACATCATTGCAGGGTTTTACTGCTGAGGTACAGTGAGACTTATCAACTAGATTTCAACACTCATAAGCTGATGGGAAAAAGTGGGGCAGGGAGGAAAATAAGAGGATGAAGTCTGCTGTAATTGTGGGGAGCAGGACTAGAACATGTTTCTATCTCTGCCATCACCACCTCTAAAATAGCAATGAAGATTGAGCCAAAATTCCCCATACTAGTAGCAAGTTCCCCATCCCAGTAGCAGCTAGTTTCTGGTCGCCGTGTGCCTGGCCATAATTGCTCTCTCTGACACTCACTCTGTGCTTATTTGGTCGATCTCTGAAAACACCACTATTCCATATTAATTGTGTGCCAGGGGTTGTTCTAGGTCCCAGAATTATAAGAGAAAAACAAATCAGTTTAGTGTTTAAGAACTCTGGAGTCAGGCAAAACTCTTAAAACACCTTAGTCACCAACAAATGTTGTGAATGTGAACAAATTAATATCTTTCCCATACCTCATTTTTCTTACCTAAAAATGTTAATGAGAATAGTATCTATTAACAAAATACAGAGTATTAAATAATTAACATAAATTACTTAGTGAAGTGTGATCAATATTTATATGTTGGCAAATATTGTTAATGCTGTGTCAGGTACTATACTAAGTGCCAGATTATAAAGATATATGCATCCTGGTTTTGTCTGCTTACCTGGGACAGAATCCAGAGTCAAAAATGCTTTTCTGTAGAATGAATTCCCTCTTGCTGGGCAGCTGGTTGCACCTGTAAGCACTTTCTCTGGTGATGAGCCACTAAGTCTAAAGGAAATCATTGGTAAGATCATTATTGGGTGTCGGGAGCTAGGCACGCTCCTGGCTACCTGGTAGTTTTCAGTATGTCTGTGCTCAGGGATAACCTGATGTAAGAAGTGAATTAAAAATTCTGCCATTTACTTAGCAGTTCCATTGGCCAGACTCTGAGCAGAGTTCTACATTCATTGTGATTCCTTCCTTCCCTTTAAGATGCGGCATCTAATTTCAGGATACTTTAAATGCAGTACGTAGACACACGAATTAGAATAAGACAAAATAGTGAAGAAAGAAGAAATATCTAGATGAGGAGAAGTGTGGAGTACACAGTTATTCAGCCTCCTTGTGAATCAGTTGTGAATTAATGTTAAGGGGTGGGTTTTTCTAAATTATCATGGGTATATAATAGTTGTATATCTTTATAGGATAAATGCGATATTTTGATACAGGCATACAATGTGAATCAATCAAATCAGGGTAATAGGGTATCCATTACCTCTGTCATTTATTGTTTATTTGCATTAGGAACATTCCAATTCCAATCTTTTAGTTATTTTAAAGTATAGCCTAACTTATTGTTGACTATAGTCATTTTGTTGTGCTATCAAATATTGTTCATTCTATCTAACCATCCAACTATATTTTTGTACCCATTAACCATGCTCACTTTATCCCCTCCGCCCCAATGCCCTTCCCATCCTCTGGTGACCATCTTTCTACTCTCTGTCTCCATTAGACCAATCATTTTTAATATTTAGCTCCCATGGATAAGTGAGCACATGTGAGATTTGTCTTTCTGTGCTTGGCTTATTTCACTTAACAGAGTGTTCTCCAGTTCCATCCATGTTGCTGCAAATGGCAGGATTTCATTCATTTTTGTGGCTATATAATATTCCATTATGTATATATACCACATTTTCTTTATGCATTCATCTGTTGATGGACACTTAGGTTGATTCCAAATCTTGGCTAATGTGAGTAGTGCTGCAATAAACATGGGAGTGCAGATATCATTTTGATATGCTAAATTTCTCTCCTTTGGATTTATACCCAGCAGTGGGATTGCTGGGTCATATGGTAATTCTATTTTTAGTTTTCTGAGGAACACCCATACAGTTCTCCATAGTGGTTGCACTAATTTACATCCCCACTAACAGTGTACAAGGGTTCCCCTTTCTCCACATCCTTGCCAGCATTTGTTACCTTTTTGATAAAAGCCATTTTAACTGGGGTGAAATGATATCTCATTGTAGTTTTGATTTGCATTACCCTGGTGACTAATGCTGTTGAGCATTTTTTCATATACCTGTTGGCATTGGTCTTTCTTCTTTGAAGAAATGTTTATTTGGATCCTTTGCCCATTTTTTTCCTAAATCAGATTATTTGAGTTTTCCTGTTGAGTTGTTGGAGCTCCTTCTATTTTCTAGTTATTAAGTCCTTGTTGGATGGGTAGTTTGAAAATATTTTCTCCCATTCTGTGGTTTGTCTCTTCACTTTGTTGACTGTTTCCTTTGCTGTGCAGAAGCTTTTAATTCCATGTGATCCCATTTGTCTATTTTTGCTTTGGTTGCCTGTGCTTTGGGGATATTACTCAAGAAGTCCTTGCCCAGATCGATGTTCTGAAGCATTTCCCCAGTATTTTCTTTTGGTAGTTTCATAGTTTCAGGTCTTAGATTTAAGTCTTTAATCCATTTTGATTTGATTTTTTATATAGTGAGAGATAAGGGTCTAGTTTCATTCTTCTGCATATGGATATCCAGTTTCCCCAGCACTGTTTATTGAAGAGACTGTCCTTTCCGCACTGTATGTTCTTGGCTCCTTTGTTGAACATAAGTTCACTATATACGTGTGGATTTATTCCTGGGTTCTCTATTCTGTTCCATTGGTCTATGTGTCTGTTTTTAGGCCAGCACCATGCTGTTTTGTTTACTACAGCTCTGTAGTATAGTTTGAAGTTAGGTAGTGTGATTCCTCCACTTTTGTTCTTTTGGTAGTATGATTGCTTATCTGATTTTTGGTTCCTCTGAAGGTGCTAGCTTGCATGGGTGGTTGTTGAATTTGGTGTTCATGTGGAGGGACAATCACTGGAGGTTTCTATTTGGCCATCTTGCTCCCAGGGGTAGGGTTTTTTAATCTTCCTGATTCCTTCACTCCTCACTCTGTGATTTACAAACTGTTTGAAGTAAGCAGTTAATTGCCCTTAACTTTAGCTTTCTCATCAGTGCATTGGAGTTAATCACAGCATTTCCACCTAAGTTTATTGCAGCTTATTGCAAGGTGGTGGACTGTATCTGGTGTCTAGCAAAGTGCCTGACATATAATAGGCTCTCAACAAATAAAACCAATTAGAACCACTCAAGGTGAATAGTTTGGGGACTTTTAAGTGTTTTTTCTTCTTCCCAAAATTCGGTTAAAAATCGTACAGCATAATTTCTAGGCTAATTGTAGGCTAATTTTGATTAAGTGTCCAGACTTGTTTGATGGCTCCCTATTTCATAGATTCCATGAAGCATCTAACTCTATTAGAGATCACCAGGTCTTTATACCCAAAGTCTATTTCTTTCCTCCCCTTCTGTTTTTATTCTTATTAGAAGCAAATTCCAAAGACAAGGACATTTGTTTTTCAACAATTTTAACTACTTTGGTCATGTACAATGCAATCTTCTAATAAATGAAGTAAACATTAATGAAAATTAGTTAGGTAAATAGATAGATATGGCCATATATATTAAATTCCCCCATGCTTTACATAATCTTCACTTACGTGATAAAACAGTGAGAGTACATAGTAGAATGAGTCACAAGAGAGGAAAAATTGTATTACAATTGTACTAAGCCTATATTACTGCACATATCCACAAGAAAGTCCTTTTCATATTGTTTAGAAAACAAAGCGAATAAAAAATTCTGTTCCTCAACAGAAATTTCTCATGGTTGTTGAATTGCTATATTTTTTTAAAACTTATAAAATGACTGTTCCATGATAAAGAAGCCAGGAGTACACCAGGCTAGTTATAATGTTGGTTTTGGTCCAGGAAAGACTTATTCTTACAACTTATTAGTGAGTTTATTGGACTGCTAAATCAAGGATTTATTAAAACAAACTCTGTTTTTCCTAAGTTTTGCCAAAGCATCAATATTTTTAAAAAATTACCTAAGGCTATAAGATGTTGAATAAAAGATCATAAGCTTGAATTTCTAGTCAAAGCAAAGCTAATTTGATTTCAAATGATCAAAGAGCTTTAGCTCCATGCTTGAATTTAGCGAAATAATGCACCTTATGTAGAAAAGTCTTATATTGATAAGAAAATTTTGTCTTCGATTGACATGAAAAGGTGAAGAATATGGGGAAATCATCTGCTGCCAAAATGGCATAGGTAAAAGTGGGTTCTTTATTTATAGCCCTGGCTTTTAAATGGCAAGTAGTTTTAGCATTATTTGCCTGGGAAACTATTAATTCTTTAATTCCCATTGGGTTCCCATTTTCAGCTGTTCTCTATATTATACAAAACTCACTGCTGGACATGAGAACCCATCAGTAGAATCTGAACCAATGAAAATGACTCTTAATATGAAAATCTCATTTCCTTACTTTGAATGACTATGTTTCCCTCTAATCAGTTTCTATTCATACTTTAAGATTCAGCTCTAATGCTTACCCTATGATTTTTTCCATAGTTACTTTCAATCCCAATGACTCACCTGTTGGTACACTCTATTCTCACAAACTGAGCCCTTAATATTGTGCTATTCATAGTCCTTGCTTAGAATATCAACCACGCAGGGGTGGGGAACCTGTGGTCCTCTAGATCCCCAAGTGCAGCCCCTTGATCAAATCCCAACTCCTTTTAATAAAGGGATTTTTTTTTCTGTAAAATTTGGATTCAGTCAAAAGGCTGCATTCAAGAATCCAGAAGGCCACATGTGGCCCCAAAGCAGCAGGTTCCGCACCCAGGCGTGGTAACTGAACTAAAGGTGTTTGTTTCATTGGTGCCCCCACATAGTAAACAAGTGAGTTAGGCTTCCATTTCAAATGACAGTAAGGAAAACATAGAATTTGGTGATTAGTTAGTGGGAGAGTATATGTGCTGGAAGGCGGCGAGCTAGGAGAGCTGTCAGAGAGGAGAGCAACAGCTTCAGTCTGAAGGAGAGTCACATATGCCTCCCAACCTGTGGCAGGGACTGTCAGCACCTACTTCCCTGAGGTTTCCAAGAGAGGATTTGTTCTGTGGGAGAGGTGCACAGCACGGAATCTGTCACTTGGCTGTGTCTTGGTTCATCCCCTACACAATTCATTTCTAAATTTAATGTGGAAATGAGATTTTCAAATTAAAAACAAAACAAAATAAAACAAAATTCCAGGAGGAATTACTGTACTGAAATCTCTGAAATGCCTTCGGATTTAAGCATCATTTCTTGAGTGCCCCTGCTCACTGTGACCCAAAAGGAGAGAGGAGGTCCTTCCCTTCACACAATACACCCTGCAGCTGTGGCAGATACAGAGGACAAGAGTGTTCCTGGCAGAAACAGCAGCACCTGGTGGGCATATGATTGCTCCTCAGGGACCTATAGGCTCTTAGGAATTCCACTGAGCAGAAGCAGTGGGGTCCAGCAGGAAATTGGTTTGTTTGTGAGCTCATGCTATTCGTCTCTGTGAGGATCCCAGATATGTTTGACTAGGGAGAGAAAGGACTTTCTAGAGAATTGGAAATCAGAGTCACTGAAAATTACTTTCTTTTATTAATACCATAACCCCACATGTACCACCACCTGTTAAAGCATAAATAGTCTTGGATTTCAGTGTCGATCTCTTTGGCAAATCTTTCAAACTTTAGAAAAAGAATCATAATAAGAGATCCAAAACATTTTTCTGAAGTGTATTTATGTATTTTGAGTATGAAGTCAGTGAGAACTAGATTGGCTCAAGGCTCTTATTATAGAAATTAACTATTAATTGTTCCAGAGATACCAGAAATCATTCAAAACAATCCTTCCTTAGGACAACTATTTTAAATGTTGGTAGTGCTCAGGCAACCATTATGAAGTGCATGATAAACACACTGGGGCTCCTCCCCCACAACATTTAATAGGGCCAGCATCTTCTGGACAAGGAAGAGAAGGGAACCTAAGGTATGTAAGTGCTCTATGGAAAATACTCCTCTTGTTCCTTAAGTGTGACATTTTATACAAGGTACAGATGTATATTGGAAATTTTTCCATTAAACCCAGAGATTGAACTCTTAAAGATTTTTAGAAGGGACAGAATTCTAGAATTAATTTGGGGCAATCACTGAAAAGGGTAGAATGGCAGCTCTCATTGATGTTCCTAAGAAGCCTGTACGGTCCTGCCTTCTCAAAGGCGCCCATGTCTCTGCAGAGGTACTTGTGGACAGAACATGTAGATTAAGAGATAGAGATCTGACTCCTCTTTAGCCAATCATATTTGTATTGACATTCACACCATTTTCAGCATCAGGAACACTTTATTGAGTGCTTAGTATATGCCAGGGACGATGCTAAATGATCTACTTTATTCGTTTATTTGATTCTTTAAACATTCCAATGGATAAAGCAGTTCTAATCCCAGTTTTCCCATGAGAAAACTGCAAATAAGTAACAGGTCCAAATTCACAGAGATGATAAATGTCAGGGCTAGGATCTGAACTCAGGCAGTCTGATTCGAGAGCCTGCCTTCTCAATGAGTGCTCAACCCTGCCTCCCAAATCTCCTGGTTATTTAAATTCAAGGATGCTTTATATCTACTGATTCTGAGAGAAACAATGGAATTCATCCTCTTTCCTTTATATCTGTCTATACGAGGGATTTTCCTATTGTCTCTCAAAAAGAATTGTAACTGAGCTGTTTGTGGACTTGCCCTAACTAAGAGAAGATGGTGGTCAGCCAAAATGTCTGTTTCCATTTGCAAAATGATCAAATGCACTTTCGTGTGACATAAAAGCTGGGTTGCCTCTTATTTGGGTAGAGGGAGTAATTAGCTCCTTTTATCCTCAGAGTAAATATCAGTATCGCATTTGTTTATAATGGGCTTTCCCATGTTTATTGCTGTTCCCCAATTTGAAGAACCATCTCCGACCTCCCTCAGTGACCACACTATTCTCAACCCACGCTCCCATTCTTAGCTGTCATTGTTTTTGAGGATCTAGCAGACATGTTGGCTTGATGATTTAAACTCACGATTCTACCGCAGCAACAACTTAATTAGGTCTTCATCACAGTCTCAAACTCAGAATCAAACACATGCAATGTGTTTCCCTCCGTCTCCCTCCCTCCCTGTTTCCATCCTTCCTTCCTTTTTTTTGTTAATTCCTTCCTTCTAAAAGGGAAGGTATGTGCCAGGCACTATGATAGAAACTGGGGTTTTGACAAATAGGAATTAATATTCTTTGCATCTGACAATATATTGGGGGAAGATTGACAATGAAACCATTATTGTAATGCAGCAAAGAAATAGTGTGATAGGAGCTCAGAAGGTCTAGAAGCAATGGAATCTTGGTAAACCACATCTTGGGGGTTGGGTGGCCCCTCATATGTAGTGTTTACCAATTTCCACTTGTGAATAATCCCACTCTAGAAAATTTCAAGCTACCTAAATCATATTGCTGAATGTAGAATTGTAAAGAGATGTGCATATTTGCTCTCATAAGCCAGTGTGAGTCACCTCCAGCATACTACTGGCCATAAGTGATTAATTATTCATGGATTTTGGAGGAAGCTGTCACATTGAAGTTCACATTTGATTTCTTTCTTGAATTATGAGTGGTTATCTGCCAAGGAGGTAAGGGGAGTTAGAGCATCCCAGGCTAAGAACAGCAATGCAAAGGGATGAAGTGATTTGAGACCAGATAATAGACTACTATAATAGTCAACATAAGACATGATGAAGGGAATAGAAAAGAAAAGTAAAATTAAAGAGACCTTTCCAGGATAGAATCAACAGGAACTGGCAATCAAGATCACGGGAGGCTAGAGAGAAAGAGAAAAATATATACATAACAGTTTCTAGGCCTCTAGATTGAGAAAATGAGTGACAGTACCACCAAAATATCTGTCCCCACACTCCAAAACCTACTTCTCTTTTTCTCTTTTGGTCAGCCAGGTCTTCTATAACAGTTTACCATATAGTGGCTTGCTTAAGCAACATTTCTTTCTCACGGTTCTGGAGGCCGGGAAGTCCAAGATCAAAGTGCTTACAGATATGGTTCTGGTGAGGACCCACTTCCTGGCCGCCTTCTTGTTGTGGCTCACATCACAGAGCGGGAGAGAGAATGTACGCTCTCAAGTCTTTTCTTATAAAGGTACTAATCCCACTCATTAGAGCTCCACACTCATGACCGAACTAACTTCCAAAGATACCACCCCCCAATACCATCACATTGGGGATTAGGATTTTGACATATAAATTTTGAGGGGACACAAACATTCAGTCCATTGTACTTCCAGTTATCAATTCACAACACCACTCTTTATCTAATTTGTGTTCCCAATTGCCTCTCCTATCACATCTTGCCTCTGCATCAAATAGCATCTTTGTTGATTCTGCCTCTTAATTAAACCTGATGCTTATAAACTTTTATCCTCCTTTATCCCTAATGCCAATAACTTGGACTCATCATTTCTCATTTTTCCTACTGAAATATCTTTCAGTTAGGCTTTTGTGCTAATAATCATACCCCCTGTATTCTGTTCACCACTTTTTTTCAGTCAATTATTTCTAAAATAATAATGGAACCATTTTTTTCACTTGTTTAAAATAATTCATCACTTTCATAACAGAATCTGAAATTTCCAGTATGTACCATCTCTCATGAACTCACATCTGTATACACATCCAGCCATGCCACCCCCACTGTGTGCAGACATGCTATATGAAATTCTCCTGAGTCATTCTAGCCTGCTACATTTAACAACCAGTTTCACTTACCTTTAACTCACCTTTTCTCACCCATGCTAGTTAAATTTTACTCATCCACTAAGATTCTAGGCTTAAGCATTACCTTCCCTGAGTATAACAGAAAATATCTCTCTTCCATAACTTTATACATATTATTCTGATGGTCAATTTATTTTTCTTCCACATCTCTTAAACTCTTAAGCTCCTTGATATGTAGCTTTACATCCTTTTTTTCTCTATTTACCCATGTTTATTATAAATACATGATACATTTACTAGTTCAATATAGATTAATAAATATATATTCCTAAACAAGAAAACACACGTGTATATATAAATAAAAATATATACACATACAGAGAGAATAAGTATATATGTAAATTATATATATGCATATATGTATAGATTTCAT
This sequence comes from Daubentonia madagascariensis, assembly GCA_023783475.1. Classification (NCBI taxonomy): domain Eukaryota; kingdom Metazoa; phylum Chordata; class Mammalia; order Primates; family Daubentoniidae; genus Daubentonia; species Daubentonia madagascariensis. The sequence continues at coordinate 15,489,547 of JAKFHU010002573.1, read as the reverse complement.
ACACACACACACACACACACACACACACACACTTTATTTCCAAGGGGCAAATAATTACAAACACGACTAAGCTGCTATATTATTACATTAAGTTACAAAACTAAACTTTGATATCTACTTATAAGTTCATATTATTTTACTTTGGTCTCTCACTATTCAGCCATCCTTTTATTTATTTCTTCTTAAATTTCTGTTTCTTTCTTTATAATTGATGTTATAAATGGTCTCCACTATTCTGCGGTCATTAGTTCTACTTTGAGCCCTTCATTCTCTCAAAATAACCCCAATTCCTTCTTTTCTGGGATCAAGTTCAAACAATATGAAGCTCTTCCTTTTTGGTGCTTCAAAATGCTTTTTCTGTGTCTTTAACTACCTGCTAAACTTTTAAAATGTATATGCCTCATCTTGTTTATTTCTGACTTCCCTAAAACTTGGCTCCAGAATTTGTCAACATTCTCTCTTATATCTTCATAGCTCCATTTTTATTAGCTATTTTCCCACACCTATAAACCAGCTTGACTTTGTTCTCCTAGGCGAGATTTTTCTCCAGTTGAATATATCCTTAAGCTATTCTTTTAGCTTTCTTCTTTCCTGCAGTGTGTACTTTTCTAAACTATGTTCCCCTTCTGTTCCTTTAATATTAATTCCTCAGTCATTTACACACTAGCTTATATCCCCACTCCTCTGTGATAATTTACTGCTATGGTTGCACTGTGTGCCTAAAGAAAAACTCTGAAGACTGTTTTATCAGAGTGCACGTTGATTGACCTCTCTGCACCTGACTCTTTCACATTTGCTCTATGCTACCACTTTCCTGTCTTCCCACTTATGCTGCTGTGTCTCCTTCTGCAGATTCTTTCCTAATCCTAACTCAATAAGCATTTCCCAAAATTATTCCTTTGTCCCCTTTTTAATATAATTCCAGCCGAGGTTGTTGGATGCTCTATGTCTTTTTGATATTTAGTGTTAGATATTTAACTTTAATCAATCTAATGGGGGTGCAGGATAATCACATTGTGGTTTTAATTTGCATTTCACTGATGACTAATGATGCTGAATACATTTTCATGGACTTATTTGCCAATTTTACATAGGAATATATAAATATTCCTCTTTGAAATGTCTTTTCAAGTTTTTGGGTCATGTTTTATTGAGGAGTTGTTTGTTTTTCTTTATTGATGTGTAGGAGTGCTTTATATGTATTCTGAATTATAGTCTTTGACAAATGTATATCTTCCTATCTAGAGCTTTGCCTATTGACTTTTAATGGTGTCCTCTGAAAGTCTGAAGTTTTAATTTCGAGGAAATAAAATTTATCATTTTATTTAAATTTATGGTAGTGCTTTCAGTGCTCTGTTAAATAGACATATTCCTATTCCAATACTCAACACTACTCTTTATCTAATATGTGATCCCAGTTGTGAAGTTAGTTTCCTATATTATAATATCTTCTGGAAGTTGAAAATGTTAGAAGTTATATTTATATCTGTGGTCCATCACATATTAATTTGTGAAGTAGTGGTTGAGATTTATTTTCCATGCATATGTATAATAAGTTATTCCAGCACCATGTGATAAAAAATACTATCCTCTTTTAATCATTTGGCATCCTTGTAAAATCAAAAAACAGTAACATATGAGTGTTTATACCTGAATTCTCTACTGTGTTTCATTGATCTATTTTTTTATCCTTATGTTATTACCAAAAATTATTTTGATTACTGCAGAATTACAGGAATCTTGAAAGTAGATAGCTTAAGTCCTCCAAATTTGTGCCTCTTTTACAAGGTTAATTTGGTAGTTCCAGGTCTTTTATAATTTTATATAGATTTGAGAATAAACCTGTCAATTTCTGCCAAAAAATTGCTATAATTTTGAATGAGATTGAATTGAATCTTGAGACCAAATGAAAAATTGACATCTTAACAATACAGATCCTCCATTGCATTAACAATGTCTCTGAAGTTATTCCTATCTATTTCTATCTTATTTTTTTAAACAATGTTTTCTTTTGTCCCCAGTGGTATAGCTCCTGCCATCTTTCATTCTAATTATTCCTAAATATTTTATGTTTTCATAATAATGATAAATCATGTATTTCAGTTTAATATCCCAATTATTATTACTACTCTATAGAGATAAATGTATATTGGCTAATGACTTTGTTTTCTATGAATTTACTGAATTTACTTGTTAAGTTGGAACATTTTTTTTGTACATTCCTTAGGGTTTTTCACATATATAAATGTATCAGAAAAAAATACATTTTTACTTTTCTTTCCTATCTGTATGTTTTATATTTATTTATTTTGTTGAAGATAAATCCTTCATAAAATGTTGAAAAGATATGATAAAAGTGAACATCCTTGCTGTCTCTAATCATCATGAAAATTTTCAATATTTTACCATTAAATATTGCATTAGCTCTAGGAACTTTTGTATTTCTGCTTTATAAGATTTAGGAAGCATCTTCTTTTTTAAATTTTTTAGTTTTTATTGCAGAATATTATGGGGTACAAATGTTGAGGTTACATATATTGCCTATGCTACACACATGTTCATCCCCAGACAGTGTACACCGCACCCATTAGGTGTGAATTTACCATCCCCTCCTCCCCTCTCCCTCCTGCCCGACACCCAATGATTGCTACTTGTATATGTGTTATGTGCACGTATACAAGTAGCAATTTTCTTCCTATTTCTAATTTGTGGAGTTTTTTAAATTATGGATCTGTGTTAACATTGTCAAATGCCTTTTCTACATTATTGAGTTGATTATGTTTTTATATAGCCTTTATTCTGTTAATATGGTGCACTATACTTATTTTAATGATAAATATAAAGACAACCTTGCATTTCTGGGGTAACTTTGCTTGTTTTATTTTCATTTTTATATAATGTTTCTTTTGATTTGCTACTATTTTGTTAAGGATTCTGCATGTAAATTCACAACGAATATTGCTTTGTAATCTTATTTTCTTGTAATCTTGTCTAGTTTTGGTATCAGGATTACTTGATTATTCTGTCCTCATAAAATGTATTAGAAATTCTCTCTCCTCTATGTTCTGAAATACTTTATGTAGATATTTCTTCTACTGACAAAAATACTGATGTTTCTTCTTTAAGAAGTGTTTAATACAAAATTCTGGCAAAGCTATGTGTGTCTGAAATTGTAATTGTAGGAAGCTTTTTGAATACAAACTCAGTTTCTTTAACACATTTTCAGCTATTCAGATTGTGTATTTTGTGTGTCAATTTTAAAATTAAGGCTTAGAAAGTATGACCTAGTTTCCCAAAACTTTACAGCTAACAAAACACAACTTAATTTTAACATGAGCAAAAATTGGGCATTTTGCGAATGAAGATATAATTTTAAGATATTTATCTAGAGAGACTTTATTACGCCAGATAAAAGTGAACACAGATGATGCCAAACTCCCCAAGGGTAGAGGAAATATGTGAAATGTAAAACACCTCAGGGATCCTACAGATAAATCAATCACTAATTGGCTGCCTACATTGAACTGACCTTGATGTAGATGTCAAGAAGTATCCAAGCTGCCTGTTGAGGCTTCAGCTAAGGCTGACAGGTTCACACCAAGCTAGTGTGCATGTGAGTGCATGCATATGGTTGCAACCCAGTCAAATGTTAGCACAGTTAAACAGTGGAGAAGTGGAAAGAGAAATCTGATGCATGGGATCCTCTTTTAATAACCAAGGTACTTGACCAAATCATGGCACCCTACTTCTGTCCCTTCACCTCTTTTAACATGAAGTCATTCTCCAACTGCTGGCAGCAGCCTGTAAACATTTTCTGAGTTTATTTACACTTTTCAATAAATTTCAATTGTAGACATGATTATTGGAAATAATTTAGAGGATACAACAAAGGAAAAAACAAAACAAAATGAGACCTCAGAAGCCTACTTTCAGAGTTAACCCTAGAATATTTACTTAATAAAAGTATATGTTTATAATTCATAATTATTATCCACTATATTTAGTTATTTATTTAGAGACAGGTCTTGCTCTGTCTCCTGGGCTAGAGTACAGTGGCATGATCACAGCTCACTGCAACCCCAAACTCCTGGGCTCAAGGGATCCTCTTGCCTCGGCCTCCCAAGTAGCTGGGACTACAGGCATGTGCCACCACACCTGGCTAATTTTTTCTATTTTTTGTAGAGACAAGGTCTTGCTCTTACTCAGGCTGGTCACGAACTCCTGGCCTCAAACAATCGTCTGGCCTAGGCCTCCCAAAGTGCTAGGATTACAAGTGTGAGCCACCCCGTCCCGCATTTATTTATTTATTTACTTATTGTAAGTCATTAACATTTTACAACTCAATGAATACTTTCTTTTGAATTTCTAAGTAGTAAAATTTTATGCCATCTTATAGCTATACTAGAATTTGTTTAGCCATTATTTACTTTCATTTTGACTTACATATAAACCTTTCCATATTATTCTCTGGTAGATTTTCTCAGTTTTTGGATAGATTCCTATAAATTAAAATAACGAGTCATATGAAATAGACTTTGTTAAGGCTGCAGAAAACATATTTCTTATTTATTTTTTATAGTGCAGTGAGAAAATTTTAATTCACACCATGAGTATTAATATTTTTAAATATTTGAATATTTGCTAGATAAAATATTTCATTGTTTTATTAATTTTAATGTTTTAAACACTTCTTATAAGGTTAAACATTTCAAAATATATATTTTTAGTCACATTCACTTTTTTTCTGTAAATCTCATTTGCTTTTCCTACTTACCTAGTAGCGTTTTAGTATAATTCTTGTTGAAATAAGCTCTTTAGAAAATAATATCAAATTTTATCTGTAATATTTTGGCAAAGATTCTCCTTAGCTTTGTTTGCCTTTTAATTTAGTTTATGTATTTTGATATGGAAAGGATTTTGATTGTTTTATGCAGTTAAATTTTTCAATTTCCTTCTGGTTTATTTAACTGCATGCGTTTTTAGAAATCCCTTTTCACAGTTATGAAAACTATTCATCTATGTGTCAGTGAATGTTTTGTAGTTTTTAATGTCTAAAATTTAACCCATCTGGAATTTATTTTTCTGTCTTAAACCTTGTGATGAAGGGATGCACCTTTTCATCTCTGCTCCCTGCTTTAATGAAGGCAACCTTGCAAGATAATAGGTAAAGAAGTTGGTCAGTGCATCTTGGGCTCTTCCTTTTATTACTCCAAAAATATTAGTTGTGCTCTTACTGTATGTTAAACCCTGTGCTTGGAACTTCTGGGCACGCATTTCCAGCTCTTAAAATGTGAACTTAGTGACTATGCGTATTTGTATAGTCTAACGTAAAAACAAAAATTTTCCACAGGGCGGGCTGAAGAATAATAACATGTTATGGGGGTAGAGAAGAGGGATGGGAAAGAACAGGTAACAGGGCATGAGCTAGTGAGGGAAACATAGAAAAATTATTTCCAGAGATACCCTTTGAAATTTGAGCTGCTTTTGTGGAATATTTAGGGCATTTCCCAAAAACACACCATATGTAACCTAAGTAATCATCATTATGAAGTTGTCAGCAAATGAAGACCATGGAATATTTTGTAGAATAACTGACACAGGTCGTCAAGGGATTCAATATCATGAGAAATATAGAATGGTGTGTGGTTTAGTCTAGATTGGGAAGACTAAAGGGGCATAACAGCCAGAGTAAATGTATGAATTTTTACTGAACCCCATATTTTAAAAAATTATAAGTATGGTTTTTCAAAAAATTGGAGGTAGAAAATGGGCAAGATATTGTAGGATATAGTTAAATTAATGATATTTTCGTGTATGTCATTGGTGTTGTGGTTTATTAGGCAAATATCCTTCATATTGAGAGATGGATTCTCCAGTATTCTTATTCTTAAGATGCACCTTTGGAAGTGTCATTTGGGATGCACCCTATCTTCAAACGGTTTGAAAAACGGAGTGTGTGTGTGTGTGTGTGTGTAAGGGCAGAAATGAAGCAGTTAGTAAATATAAGGATGTTTCTTTAATCATTTTTGTTTCTATTAGTTTGAAAAATTTCTGAATAGAATATATGTGTATATACATACATACATAAAAATAATAGTAATTCCCACCTCATAGACTTGTCATGAGCAACTAAATGTGCTATTCCATGTAAAGAGCTTATTACTACTATGTTTGATAAATTATTACTAATTAATGCATGTTAGATAATATTAAGTCACAGAGAATTTGGGGATGAGAATACTAAGAATAAATTTTCCAGTGGTTCAAAATAATAATAATAAAAATAATAATAATGTCCAATCACCTATGTATTGCTTATATTTTTCTAAAGCAATCCAGCCATCTGGTTTCCCAACTTAGGTTTGAATGCCTCAAATGAGAGTAAATTATTACCTTTTAATTCTTCCATTTTGGGAAAAAACCATGTTTCATGCCATTTGAAATCCCTTTTCTTGTGTGTGTGTGTGTGTGTGTGTGTGCATAACTTTTCTTGATTTCAGAATATTACTGGGGTACAAACATTTTGCTTACATAAATTGCTTTTGTACAGTTTGAGTCAAAGTTATAAGAAGTGTGCCCATCACCCTTTCCTTTAATGAAGTTTCTCAGGAGCGTTCTGATCCCAAATGAAAGGGTTTTTTTCCTGAACTTCAACAAATTAACTTATTACCTGTATTACTGCACTGAGAATTTAGATGTAGATATGCAATTCTCATTTTCCCTGCCTCTTACTACGCTAAAATTCTTTGCAGCATTCAGTACAGTGCCCATTAGTAGTGTGAGGCCAAATACAATTTTGGAGAATGAAGAAAATAACAGCTTAAGAAAAGAAAAATATTCTATAATATGGCTGGAGCTAATCTTTAAGATTGTGCCTAATTGTGAAAGTCAAGTTTTCCCAAAAAGTCTGAAATTTAAAATGGAAATAATCATATACCCTTAAAGATCTTGTTAATTGCATTATTCAACCTACAGAACAAAGATGTACTGTATTTTTTTTTATTTCTCCGTGCCTTTTAATTTCCCACCTCCTTCCTGAGGGCAAAGAATTTTCTGTAATAAAAATTGGCCCCAGAATAGGATTAATGTAGATGAGATTCCCTCCAGCACAATACCAATTCATAATCCCTTCAATTTAACTTTCTTCTATGAAATTTGCAAGGAAAGAAATTTAATTTTTCTTGAAGACAAATGTATTAATAGTTAATAAAAACAAAGTCCAATGACAGTGTTAGTAAAAAATAAGAAATGTGCCTAAAACCCTTCTATATTTGAATAAGATGACTGAGTTGAGCAGCATTAACTCCTAGATACGAAATATGATGTGAGTGAGAAGAAAAATTTCAGGTAGAAGAAAATATTTTTCTATTGAGTTAAAATGTTGAATGGATCTATGTTATAGAAATAGACCACAGACTTCTTATTATCAGAAAGATTGACCTTTCAGATACTGGTGGAATGCAGCTATACATTACCAATAGTCTAGGAAATTCACAGTTCTGTTTAGTATGAGTTCCCTATTATAAGACAAATAGAGGCTGTGGGATATATAGTAGACCCTTATTTTTTTTTCTATCTTTGCTCCTTTGCATTCTGAATCCTCCAATATTATATTTGGTTTGTTTTGGGGTGGTTCCAACTTGAGCCTGTGAAATCAGATTATTCCAAATTCTTAGCCATAATATTTAATTCAGACATTGGCATCCAAAAAATGTCAATCCACTGAGCGTTATCATCTCTGTGAGCTTATTAGTCAGGTAGTTGAATTAACTAGGATAGGGTAAAATATACTGAAGTGACAAATAAACCTTGGCATCATCTCAGTAGCTTAACAAAATAATAAAGACATATTAATAGGTCAAGGAAAGCCCAGTTTGAGTTGGATCACACTCTTCCTGCTTGTAAATTTATCATGTGAAATATATGGCCTTCTAGATCACTGCAGCTGCAAATGAGAGAGCTGGAAGACACGAAAAAAATATATTTTTAAAAGCCAGGCCTGACTGTGACTTAGACTATTTCCTCCCACAACTCATTGACTAAAGCTCAATCATGTGGCTCCAACAACAGGAAGATAAGACAAGACAAATGAGTGTTCCTATGTGCCCAGGAGGACTAATAGGGTGATGAAAATGTCTCTGTGTTAGTGCTTTTTCTATAGAAGTTAAGGGTTCCATAAAATGGGAGCCTTAAGTAAGTGGTGTCCACTTTTTTACACCCCAAATTAAAAAAAAAAAAAAAAGACGCTTTATTAGAATGAAAGCAGGCAGAAAGAGGCATTGTCCCAATCACGTCATTAAAGAATCTGCACAGAGACTTGCATATGACCTTGTAAAATCTTCCATCCTTTTTTCTTAGTACAGTCCTAGCTGAATTTCTACCTCTTGAAACCAAGAGCCATCACTAATTTAGAGCTTTTAGTCTACCTAGGCCAATACTTTCTAAAATTAACTCTATTAATCAATTAATCAGTCAATCAGTGCATCAATTGGAAAGAATTTATTTATCTACCATGTCCTTTACATTGTAGTGCACCTGGTAAACGTATACTCATTTGTCAAACTTTGTTCCAGTGTCACTGCTCAATGACATGTCTTCATCACAGTCTGTACACAGATCCATCAATCCATACAATTCCCATGGATAGCATGGATTAAAAGATAAGAGCATGAGTGCTAGAGTCGGGATCCGTAGGTTTAAATCCTGGCCCTGCCAATTACCAGCTTTGTAGCATTTGGCACTGTGTGTAATCTCTTTGTTCTTCAGTCTCCCCAACTGCAAAATGAGGATAATATAAAGTTATCTTAAGAAAAAAATAGTTAACAAATAGAAAGATATTGAACAGTAGCACACATCAGGCAAGTATCAATAAATATCATATATTTTATTGCTATGATTATTTTATTTTTTTAGAATGTGAACTCATCAAGAATAAATACAGTGATTATTTACTGAATTTTCTTCTTCAGTGTCCTGAGCTGTATGCTTAGTACATAGTGGGCATTCATTAAATATTAGTTGAATGTATTACACTAGTAATAATACTAGTAGGAGTAGTAATTATAACAACAACTAGCATTATTAAGCACCTACTATGTGCCAAGCATGGTTCTAAGTGCTTTGCATATATTAACTCATATAATGAATAAATTGAGGAGTATCACTCAGGGTAATTAATCCTTGTTATTATTATAAAAAATACTACAAAACTTCAATGGTTAAAAAAAATGTGTTTATTTCTCATTGGCACAAAATTTAACTTTGATGTTGCTGGTTGGAGAGTTCTCCTGAGCAGAACTTCTGAAACTACTGACTCAGGGCTACAGGCTTTGATCTTGGTGCTGCATGTCCCTAACAAGGCCTTCTGAAGTTACCCTGAAAGGAATAGAAAAAAAGAATTATGAAAGGAATTTTGTTTATATTGTTTAGAACCAGGGCTAGAAATATGTCTATTACTTCCATGTCCGTTTTATTGGCCAAAACTTGACACATGATTGTACTATAACGGGGGAAAAAAGGCCTTCTTTGTGGCCATGAGTAAAATTAACTCAACAGGAAATTTAAAAAAATCTATTTTGGGGAGTTAAGATTAAAACTCAAAACAAATGAAAACTAAAGACTGCTATCATTGGAAATCTCCACTGAAGAAAAAATTGAACGTGGCCCTGCCGGGTAAGAAAAGTAGGATCGGTAGAAAGAAGGGAGGAGGATTACAGGTGAGGGCACTGGCACAGCTAAAGGTGTGGAGGGAGGATGAGCAGGAATCCCTCCTGTTAGACAGATGAGGGCTGTGAAGAACTCAGACTCAGCACAAATAAGTCCAGCAGCAAACCCAGTAGGTGGTCACCACAACCATGTGGCAATGCATGCGTGCGTCCTTCTTTTCAGAGAAGCCTCCTGGCACAGAACTAAGCATATTGGTGGTTAGATATTGGGATTGACTGCCCTGCACCTGGTTGTCAAATAAACACATATTTTATATATGAATCCAGTCCTTTTTCAAATGCCTACATGCCACACAGGATGCTTTACTAACCTGGTTTAGAACGATGTTGTTGGCAACATTTTCTGAGAGTTTCAACTTGTTGCACCATAATCTGAATCCTGATTGTTTTCACACAGTTTTATCTTGCCTCCTCACCTACACGGTACACTATTTGAAAATACAGACTTGAATAATTCTAAAGTCCTAAGCATAGTGCAGCACGCACAATAGTTGTTTAGCAGTAATTTATCTCTTGATTCACTGGACGTTTTGTAAATATCCGGCATTACAGTTTTTTACTCTCTGTGCACAGGCTTCTAAACAAAAGCAACAGCATAACCCCCACATTATTTCTATATAGTTTTTTCTATCATATCGTCTTTCTTTTCTATTGGCCAGTGAAGGAACAAAAAACTAAACTGTGACATTTCAAGTTATGGACCTGTCCTGGTCCCTGTAATATATCTTGTGAATAATGGGGCAGAGCTGACCATTAGTAAATGACTGATGCCCACCTTGGCCTGTTCATACCTCCACCAGTGACCTGTATTTGGTTGACTATGTGGTCCTCTGATACATTATTATTTCACTTTTCTGACACATTTGGAGGTTGGATGCCATGTTGTCTTGTGTGGGTGCCCAAGCTTGGATTAAAATTCTAGTGCCTTTTCTCTTCCAAGGGCTAAGGCATTTGAAGGAGGTGTAACTGCTTCCTGGGAATGTAGCTGCCAAGTGTGGAAGTTAAATAACCAAAGAAATTTAAATGACATATCATATAAAACCCAATTCAGATCCAACTGGGGTATCTCCAAGAAGCATCTTTAAATATAAATTTTTAATCTATGTTACATTTGCATCTTAAATTAAATGCTTATGGAGATGAATGGATTACTCTATGCGTGGAAATCATATACTTGGACTGTTTCATGCCTAATCTGAAACACATTTTTTCTGAGGTTCAAAATAGATTGGGTGACAGTCTTCTACTCTTTAGATGTCTGGGATAATTAAAAAAAAATTAAAGTCTATATTTTCTCAGTTGAGTCAATGAAGTGTCCAGCTGAAGGCATGTGAATTAAGTTTAGGGGCCTGTTGTTAAAAATACGAGATGCAGGCTGGCAGTGTGCTTTGCCTTCAAAATGAAGAACAAAAATGAAGTGGCTAAATAAGGTGCCTTTGTTGTTCCACGAAATCAGATTTGACTACCAGCTTAAGTAGGTGGGATTGATGAGAAGCCTATAAACATAGGGGCTTTGTGCAGTCAGGAAACCTTATTGCACTAGTTGTTTCCTTTGTGTCACGATGGCTGGTTGCAGAAGTAGGCTAATGGGGAAGCCTGGCAGTAGATGAGGAAAAATAGCAGGAAAAGGGCAAGAGTAGAATAAAAACTGTTCAGGGGCAAAGGGGAACCAGGTAGGGGGTTGATAAAGCTGGGATCATGCAGAAGGTCATTAGCCTGGGATTGTTTATGCAAACAAATTGAAATTTAACTTAGAGGCATTCTTTGTAACTCATTAATTTTGAAAAAACAAACAAACAAATTAAACCAAGCTTCAGCTGATCACAAAGAGCCAACTAGCCACCAATCACAAACAGCCAATCAGCCATTAGTTGGATAACCAAGGACTTTCCAGTAGACAGATTTTAGTTTTCTCTTTCAGGTTCTGTTTTAAGTAAATGACATGTCTTAACTTATTTAACTTTCATAACACTACGAAATTGATATTATTTTCATCCCTTATTTTACAGAAAGAAAATTAAGCTAATAAAAAGGTTAAGTAATTTGCCCTAATTCACAGTTGGTAGATATCAAGGAAGATGTAGTGGTAATAAAACACAAAAAACAAACAAGCACATAAAACAGTAACAGTAACAACAACGCGTGGAAATCATTTACTTGGACTAAGTTTCATGTTTAATCTGAAACACACGATAGCTGAGGCTCCAGGAAAATAGTATCAACAAATCCAATTAACTTTCATGGTGTTTCCCCCCAAAGTAACACAGATCTTCTCAGTGAATCTTTTTTAGAAGACAGAGTATTTCAAACCCATACCTAGCAGAGGAATGGAGTTCTCAGGAATCCCAGTAGCTATAGTGATGATGGCAAAACCTAACTACTTCTGAGTTTTTCTTTGTGTTATTTACCTTTCAACATAGAATATAATTCTCACTAATTTCAAAATTAAGGAGGTGGGGAGTTGAAGGATTCTGTTGTCTGTGATAAATGTGCCATCTAAATCCCAGTAGTCATGGATGACTGGCTTAGACACTCTCCTCTGCTGCCTTGTTCCATTTTTTTGCTTACTCATTTGATGACACTGCAGTGAAGAATGCATGCAGGCATTCAGAGAAGTCACACATTTCATAGCTTGTATCTGGTCTTTACTCCTTTGAGACCACAAGAGACAGAGTCCCAAGAAGCAGCATTCCTCAGGTCCCTGCTTCCTCCAAAATGTGATTCTAAAAATTATATTTAAATTACTATTGTCAACATATCTCCTTTCCTACAATTTCCTTGCTCCTGTAGATTAGCATGTTAGAGGTTAGGCTTTATCTTGTAACTATAATTATAACACCTTAACATTAATATAGATTATATGTCATGTGAAATCTGGCAAGAGTGGTGTCACCCAGTAAATCTGATGAGAAGCATTAAATTTTTCTCAATATACTAGCATTGGCAATTAGGTTTGATTGAAAAATGAGTTGTTCCAACTGGCACTAGAAGTAGCAGATCTCAATTATTCATATGTCAATAAAAAGCTAATAACAGGCATTGTGTATATCATTAAATAATCATAACAGTTATTCTTCCTATATAGGACTGGAGTACCTTGTATACTGCAGCTGAGTAAATCACTACACTTGAAGGTTTCCTGTTTTACTCTAAAAAACAGAGACTGTAAATAATGTAAGCTGTTAGCTGTCACAGAACACATATCATTAGTAGAAGGAATATTTATAGAGCCCTAAGCAAACCTAATATGATAAAAAAGATGAAGAGAAGACAGCAAAGGCATGAATAGAAGTACTAGTGAAAGAAATAGCAAGAAATACACTGGACAAAATACAATAACAACCTGATTTTGCATAAGCATTCTTCAAAACAACTAATGTGTTGAGGCCAGGCAGTTTACTTATATTCAGCTGGATGTTTTGATGGGAAAATATGTCCTGAGTTCCAGTATTATCAATTGTAGTTCAGTTGCTTGGCTGATGTACAAAAGTCTGTTTATCCCAGAATAACATATTTAGTTCAGTATCAATAATTTTGTGAAATTGTATTCATGTATAAGTTTTATTCAGCTCTTCATAACCAAGTATGGAAATATCAGTAGCTGTGAGAAGATGGAAGTACAGAACCAGAGGCATAGACACATATTTATTAGAAATTCAGTCTTCTTTCCTTTTTCTTCTCTGCCATTTATATCACATATCTTGCATTTCAAATTTGACTCATGATTCAAAATAATTTTTGAAATGATGGAAACCATGCCTATGTTCTAGACAGCATGAAAGAGCAGGAGAAAAGGTGCTGATTCAACTCTTTTAAGAAGCTTTTCTGCAAGTTGCACAAAAAACTTCTATTTACATTTCATAGGTCAAAACGCCTAGCTTAAAGAAAGCTGGGAAACACAGCAGTTATCATAAATAGGCACATTACCATATTTAATAAGACTAGTATTAAGGTCGTCTTTACTAGCAATAGTTTAATTCATTGTTTGTGACTAATGTACCCTTTCATAACAACTAAATAATTTGGAGGAAATTATAAATAGATGAGAGAGAGAGAGAAAATATTTGAATGCATTTGGAGATCTGGCTAAGATCTATAGGAGGAGAAAATCCAAATCTGAATGTTAGTCAGGGACTCGGAACTGTTAAATTCCAGTTCCTAAAAATCAGTGGTTGAGAAGCAGAACAAAACTTTTGTGGGGAGAGCAGGACACCAAAAGGAAAAGATAAATAAATACCTCAGGCTTTTGGTTGTGACCACAACAAAGATACACCAGAAGAAAAGGGTGCCGAGGAAATAGACAGGTCCTTACATTAAATAAAGCCCAGCTTTAAATCATCTCAATCCATAGTTAGATGACCTGGAATGGCTAGTGCTGCCAGCCTATCAGAAGCACGAGTAAATTCTGTGTGGAGGGAGATAGTTTCATTAAGTGTCTTATATGGTCTCTGTAAGTGTTCATACTTAATGTTTACATATCAATAAATTAAATAACCAGGCATATGGGAAGACAAAGCATGAAGGAGAGTAGAAGGAAAAGAACTAACAGATAGCCAAATCCACAGAGACTCCAAGTAATGGAGTTATTAGACTTATAATTTTTTAAAAAGAAATCCAACCTTCCTGTATGTATGGAATTACACAAACATTGGAAATTTCAGCTAATAACTAAAAACTACAAGTAAAAACAAATGGAATTAATACAAACCAAAACAAATTTATCAAAATCAGAATGAAGATAGATAGATTGACCAACATGTTAGACACACACCAAGAGGGAATTAGTGAACTGGAAGACAGAAAAATGGAAAACACACAGTTCGAAGCACATAAAGACAGAATTTTAAAAATTGCAAAAATATAAGGAGTATATAGAATATATGAGATACATTACAAAGTTCTGGCATGTATGGAATTGAGGTCCAGAAAGGTGAGGGGAGAGGGAATGGGGCAGATAGGGGCAGTGAATTTTCCCCAAACTGACAGAAGCCATAAAGGCTCATATTCAATAACTACATACTGAAGTAGGAAAAATACCAAGAAAAAAAATCCACATAAGAACATCATGATTAAAGCCAAAAACAAAGAGAGAATCTTATAAACAGGTGTATAAAGTTCCATGTTATCTTCAAAGGAGCCACAGTGAGAGCTATATCTAATTTAACAGAAACACTAGAAGAGAGGAAGCAGATGAATGATGTTTTTAATAAGTTAAAAGCATCTAAATACCAATCTTAAATTGTCTATCCAGAAAAAAATTTAAAAGGAAAAATATATATTCTTTTTAAAAAGCCAAAATATTTTTAGACAAACTCAGAGAAATTTCATTAGCAACAGATTTGCATTAAAACCAAACAAAACAACAAAAACAATGACGACAGCATCAGAAAATCACCAGGTAAGTATTCTTCCTTAAGTCCTAAAAAGATCTTAGGACAAAGGTGGTGTATGCATGAAGGAAAGAAAACAAGGAGATGCAAGTTATATGAATAACTAAATAAATATTCACAGTAACCACAAAAAAAGAATGTACTGTGAGATTTAAAAGATATAAAAATTAAACTATATAACAACAGTAGTACTAAAGTCAGAAGAGAAATAGTGTTAAAGTGTTCTAAAGACTTTGAATTATCCATAAAGCAGTAAGGTAGTGATTTATATTTATTAGATACATTATGTAATATCTAGTATACCACTAAAACTATAAAATAATGTATAATAAACTAATATAAAGCAAAATTAATAATAAAAATATATTAACCCACAGGAATTCAAGGAAGCAGAGAAAGTGGAACATAGGCAGATCAAACGGATACTAAAAGATGGGACATTTTAATATAATATATGGATAATCATATTAATAAAAATAGTCTATGTATTCCTATATAAAGGAAAAAGAATAAAATGCTTTATTAGTTTGCTAAGGATGCCATAACAAATAAACACAAACCACTTGGCTTAAAACAACAGAAATGTATTCTTTCATGGTTTTGGTGGTCCAAAGTCCAAAATCAAGGTGTAAGCAGAGCTCCAAATATTCTAGGAGAGAATGCTTCCTTGCATCTTACGGCTTCTGGTAGCTCCAGAGGTTCCTTGGCTTGTACCTAAATAACTCCAATCTTTGCCTCCAAATTTACATGGCTTTCTCTTTTTTTCCCCTATGTTTTCTGCTCTTCTGTCTCTCATAAAGATACTTGTCATTAGATTTAGGTTTCACTTGGTTAATCCAAGATGATCTCTCATAGAGATCTTTAACTTATTTACATCTGCAAAGACCCTTTTTCCAAATAAGCTCACATGCATAGGTATTGGAGATAGAATTGGACATATCTTTTCAGACACCACTATTTAACTCACAATTGCCAATCAGACTGGGTGGAGGGGGGAAACTCACCTATTTACTGCTTCTTAACTAGACCCTTAAACGTAAAGCTGAAAGAAAAAGAATTGGAAAAGATATACCACATAAAGAATAACCAAAAGAAAGTATTGTAGCAAATTTACATCACAGAATCCAAATTTTAAGACAAGAATCATTATTAAGGGTAAAGAATGATAATTTTATAATGATCAAAGAATTAATTCACCAAGAAATATAATAATTCTAAGTGTATATGCACCTAATAATATAGCCTCAGACTATGCGAAACATAACTATACAGAGATAGGAAAATAGGTCATTATTCTGATCCAAGACTTTAATACAGCCCTCTCAGAACATGATAATACCAAGAGTCAAAAACAAAATCACAAATTTGACATATTTGGAAACACTTGGCAAGCACTGAACCCAAGAATTTCAGAACATAAATTGTTTCCAAGATTGTGAAGGATTTTTTAATAAAATGGACTATCTGTTAAGCCATTACCCAAGTCTTAACAAATGCCCCATAATTGAAATACTAAAAGATAGATTCTCTATTTTGACATTAAGCTGACATGAACTTATGAAATTGCTGAAAGTTTGGAAATTAAGAAATATATATCTAAATAATCCAGAAATCAAAGAAGATATCACAATCAAATTAAAAGTTATGTTTCATTGGATGACAATGAATATTACCATTGTAACCAAAAATACAACATTCAATAATTAAGGAATACAGATAAAGGTATGAACAGAGGATATTTATATTCTTAAAAACATACATCAGGAAGTAAGCCTGAGAAGATAATCATTTAAGAATTATCGTACGTGAAATAAGCCAAGCACAGAAAGACAAATACCACATCATCTCACTTATATATAGAACCTAAAAAAGTCAAACTCACAGAAGCAGAGAGTAGAATGATGGTTACCAAAGGTGGGGCATGGGGGAAGTGGGGAGGTTGGTCAAAGGATACAAAATTTCAGTTAGATAGGAGGAATAAGTTCAAGAGATTTATTATACATCATGGTGACTATAGTTAGCAACAATATATTCATATTTGAAAATTGCTAAGAGAGGTGATTTTAAGTGTTTTTACCACACACATACAAAAATGTCTGTGCAGTAATATATATGCTAATTAGCTGGATTTAGCCATCCCACAATGTATACATATATTAAAACATCATGTTGTACACCATAAATACAATTGACCCTCTGCATCCACAGGTACTGCAACCACAATTCAACCAACCAAAGATCAAATATTAATATATTTGGACAAAATAATAATAGATAATAGCATGCCAATAAAAACTAATACCAATAAAAATACAGTATTACAGCTATTTATCTAACAATTACATCATATTAGGTATTATAAATAACCTAGAGATGATTTAAAGTATGCAGGAGGATGTGCACAAGTTACATGCACATACTACATCATGTTGTATAAAGGACTTGAGCATCTGCAGATTTTGGTATCTGTGAGGGTGTCCTGGACCCCATGCCCTGAAGATACTAAGGGATAACCGTATATACAATTTTTATTGAGCAGTTAAAAACAGAATAAACTTAGGAAAAACATTTAAAAATAAAATGCATCTCAAAGTAAAAAAAATAATAATCCATCCAAAGAATTTTAGAAAGTGACACCAAACTCTCCCAGAAGAATAGAAGGAAGAAAATAATAATGGTAGAAATAACATTTGGCAAATAAAATCAATCAAATATAATGGAGAGAATCAAAACATCCCAATGACAGTTTCCTAAGAAGATTAATAATACAGATTAATTGCAAGACCGAGAGGCAGACAGAGGGAAAGGCTGTAAGAGGGGCCCCTGGCGAGCCAGGTAGTGGGTGGCAGGGTTAGGATTAGCTCCATGGGGCTTGTTTCTGGAGTTTTCCTTCCACATCGAGTTGATTGCTTACATACATAAATAGCTGTCTCTTGGTTGTTGTTGATATGCCTCTAAGGGTGAGACTGATTTAAGAACGTTGACCCACACTGTCAATTTGTAATGTTTGGATAAAAATGAAAAAGATTCCAATGCAAAGATGATCTGAGTGAAAATTATATTTCTTTCACATTTCCCAGATCTGATTGTTTTCTTTAGGAGCAAAGTCCTTGCTCCTTGTGCAGGTACTTGGGGCAATTCTAGCTAGAAGGTAAAAGCAAATGGGGTTTATCAGAGATTTATAATACTAGTTATTCTGGATATAGGGCCAGAGTGAAAAATGGGGGGAAGAAGTTATTAGGAGAGTTGCTGCTGGGAACCCTGCTGGTCATATTTCCAGGTCAAACCTATTAAACTATGGCCATAGGCACAGATCTAAAGCTCATACTCTTTCTCTTCCCAAAACTTTCATAAGTTTTCCTGGCCAAAGGAGTCCTAGCCATATCATGGGACCATGGAGAACACAGGATGAAATTTTGGTCTGGTTCTAAATGTCTGGGAAAATCCTTGGATGGGATTTCATTTAAAAAGTTACTCTGGCTATTGTGTGGAGAATGGATTTAGTGACCATGAGTGGAAGCAGGGAGATCCATTGGGCAGCTGGAGCAGTGGTCTCAGTGAGGGCACTGGACAACTCCTGGGGGATAATTTTGGAGAGAACTAGTGGGTCTAAGTGATTCTGACTTCACAGCTTCATCAGACATGGAGTCTCCACTCCCTCTACCCCTACACATACCCAAGCCCAGGCAGTGTTAATTAACCATCCCCTCTCCTAATTAATTTGAGCAATCATTTTCCCTGTGAAAATAATTTTGAGCCGAACACTTCTTTTCTTTTTTCTTAAGTGGAGAGGAGGCTGAAAATCAAAAGTTCTTGTGTTTATAGCTAAAAGTAATATGAAAGACAGTGAAAAACTTTCATCTATAAAAATAATTACCTAAAATCAAAGGCATGAAAATGTTGGCTGGCTCTTATAAGTGTGTTTTAGGTCATGTAAATCACATTAAAAGTTGCAATTAGAAATGGATTTTTCTCCCCTGGGAAAGCTACATGCAATTTTCAGCTGCAGAAATTTACTTTCCCTTGAGCTCTAGGCAGCATCCCTCCAAACTGTAATCTGTTCTCCTATATTACATGTAAGAATCATTGCCGAGGTCAACGTCTTACTGATATAAATCGTCTCCTGTGCCTGATATGTGTCTTCTGTTAAGAATATTAGGCTGAAATAGTTTAATAGCAGATATTATGGAACTAATTCTGCACCTCCTCTCTGATCACTAGAAAATTGGCAACTCTCATCCATCAAAAATTATTTTCTAACATAATTTTTTTTGCAACCCTGCTGTAGGGCTTTTAAGATTATTTTAAGAAGCATCTTTGCTGCTACATTCATCATGGGATGTGAAAGGACAAAGTTTTAACATTTTTTTGTCTGGAGTTCTTGGTCATTCTTTATTGTAAGCCTTTGGGTTCTATTTTATTAGTGAAGTAAACTCTAAAGCAACTTTGAACAACTTCTAAGAGTCACTCAATTTTAGCACGAAGAAAGGCTTTTTCCATAGTCTTATTTCACAGCCTTCCAATTACAAGGCTCAGTAAAGTAATTTGTGAGTATGCGTTCACCCAGTTGTTAATAAATACTGACAACATCTGTGTGTCAGGCACTGGGTTAGGTTCTAGACATATAATAGCCCACAAAATTTGTAGAATTCTTGGCTCACAGGAGCCTTCATTCAGTCTAGTGTGAGCAAAGGGCCATTCGTCTAAGCTCCTTCACTCTGCTGAGTTCCTGATAAGACGTAGCAGAGATACCAGGCTCTGCATTTAAGAATCTGTATTTCATTTTGAAGGTGAAGGTCTGATAATTTTTCTGTGGCTTTAGACTTGTATATGTATCACCTGTGGGCTGGTGTCAAAATTGTGTCTGTGAGACATTGGGATCTAAATGGTCTTTAGTGTTTTCTAAAAATGTGGCCATGGATTTTGATTTTGAGTATTTACTGCTTGTAAGTCATTTTAGTGGGTGTGTGTGCACACATGTGTATGTTGTCTGTGCTCTTCTCTTTGCAGTGTCTCCTCAAAGCAGATTAGTATGACCAATTTCTGAAAGAGGCAACTAAGACTAAAACAATAACTCGCCCTCGGCCAAACAACTGGCAAGTGGTAGACCTAGAAGTCAGATTCAGAACTGTCTGCTTCAACAGCCTGCACCCTACACCTCCCCCCTCAACTCCACCACATCCTCACCTTTCCGGCTTCTACGTCTTTCAGCTGCCTTTCACTAATCCTTGTAGAATAGGGCAGATCTTACCAGTTTCTCATCTTCACACCAAAAAATTATTGCTGCCTCAGGATATTTTCTGGTTGTGTCTTTCTCCAGAAGGAAAAAAAAAAAAACTAATGGGAAATTATGTTAAGGCCAGAGACTCAGCTTAGAATGTGTATATGGGTACTTGTCTGTATGTAACGCTTCCATCTACAGGACTAACACCTGTAAGCCCCAAAATGGAAAATCCAAACATTGTGCTATGGACTGAATTGTGTGCCCTCAAAATTAATATGCTGAAACCCTAACCCCTAATATGACTGTTTTTAAAAATAGGACCTTTAAAAAGATAATTAAGGTTAAATGAGGTCAAAAGCATGGGGCCTTAATCTGATAAAACTAGTGTCCCTATAAGAAGAGGAGGAGACACCAGGGAGGTGCACACATAGAAAAGGCCATGTGAAGAAGCAGTGAAGATGTGAATATTCAAAAGTGCAGAAGAGAGACCTCAGGACAGAATAGACTGACCGACATCTTTGATCTTGGACTTCCAACCCTCAGAACGGTGGGAAAATAAGTTTCTGTGTTTAAAGCTACCCAGTCTTTGGTATTTTGTAATAGCAGCCCTATCAGAGCAAATCACATGGTAAGAGAAGAAAAAGAAGGGTAAGGAGGGAAATAGGAGGAAGCAGAATAGAAGGATAGAAAGAAAGAAGGAGAGAGAGGGAGAGAGGGAGGAAGAGAGGGAGGAGGGGGGAAAGACAGAAGGAAAGTAGGAAGGAAGAAAGGAAGAAAGAAAGGACTTCAATGTGATAGATGTTGGAGAGAGGAAAGAAAAGATTTTTTTAAGTACAAAAGGGAGAAAATTAGTGGGAAAAATAAAGAAGATAAAATATCCTCAAAGGCAGCCCAGTAGCTTCACAGATACTAATGGTAATAAAACTCCCTTACTCACAACATTAACTAATGTCCTAGTCTGTGGGTTGTTCAGAGAGCCAACATTCTCCCCTCAGATCAAGTTCTCTACCGGGGGTTCAGAACCACCCTTCCCCCTCCCAACTGCCAAGAGATTGTCATGTCCTAGATGGTTAACTTGCACTTCCTCCCCTGACGACGCATGTGAACCCTTATCTGGCTCTCAGCAATGGAAATGATAGACGAACCTCCTCCTCTGTGTTGAGTAAAGGGTCTGGTTCTCTGATAGACACTCTACCTCACGGAAGAGATATTTTCCTTTCACTTGGACAGTCAGCAGCAGAATTTTGTGCCACCTTGTGAGGCTCTGGGATGCTTCTGTGATGGGTCCAGTCTCCCCTAGACACCATGGAGTCAATGGTTGAATATCAAAATGCTTGCTAGTGGGGTGGTGGGTAGGGTGGTCTGATATCTCCTGACTCATCAGAAATCTGTTTTGGTATCTGTGGACTGTCTCATAGGTAATCAGTCTTCATCGCTTAGTCCTTATAAACTCTGTTTTATACACTGAAAATATCCCTATTAAAGTATTTCTTGTACCTTCCACCATATGGGCCCAGGAAATTAATTATATCACCTTATTTTACACACAAAGTTGTATGTGATAAAACACTGGTGGTAAAATCTATAAGTAGCTCACAACCTGCATCTCTCGAAGCCTCAGTTTCTTCACCTGTAAAAGTGGGATAATAAGAGCTACCTCTCAGAATCGTTGCGAGGATTATGTGAGTCAATGTGCTAAAGTACCTACAACGGGACCTGGTATATGTAAGTTATTTAATTAATAGAGAATAGTGTTATTGCAATCTTTCAAAACAGGCGTCCAAGTTATGGCTTTTTAGGAGAATGATACTATTAGAAAGGTGCTCTACAACTATGGGGCAGGGCCCACTCACTTCCACTATTACACAAGGTGGCATTTCCAGATGGCTGACTGTTGTTCTGAGCCAAAATGTCTAGTCTTCCTCCCAGTCTGCCAGACAACACCAACTTGACATCCTGGTGAAAAAAGATCCTGCTTCTCCTTCCCCATTCCTCTCTTCTCTCTAACTAAAGACCAGTACCTCAATTTGGAGCAATTCTCTTTTATTTTGCAATTATAAGTGTATGCTGGCTTACTAACACAATCTCCTTTTGAAGGCACTGCCTACCAGAATGTGCCACATTACCTTTTCCAGGGAATGCTACAGATATAAATAAGTACCCAGGGGAGATATTTTGAGTATACAAAATGTAACCTCCAGAAAAATTGCATTCCTTATAAAGCAGAACTCTCTCCTTATTTCCCTTCTCTGGGGACATGTAGTGATTAATGTGCAAGAGTTCAGGAGTAATTGAGAATAATGGTAGCATCAACCTTAGGACAAGTGATAAATCTTAGTTTGTTTATGACTTAGAAGTTTTATTAATGTTTGATCAAAAGAATGCTTCTGAGTTGTAACTATAATATGCTAGAGCAATTATTTAGCTTCACAAATGGAGAAGGAGGTTTGCAAAATATATTCAGAAACTTCCTCCCATGAGGCACAAATTAAACTTGGAAGAGAAGCAGCCAAACCACAGATTATTCCAGAGCCTGTGCAATTTCAAGGATTTTCTCTACTATTTCATTTATTTTTAAAAAGTCACATGTCCTGGCCACCTGACACAGTCTCCACTCACAGGGAAGTTGGGTGAAGATACAAGTACACAAATGATTTTTTAAATGTGATCAGTACAAAAATAACATTCTATACAAAATGCTGTAGGAGCACAAAAGCTCTGATGCTTGAATTGGACCCTTTTAGAAAGGAAATGATGTGACCTCAGTCTAGGAGATTTTGATTTCACTATCTTGCTGTAAGGCCCAGCTTAGGCATTGGTTTTTAAAGTTCTGCTGGTATCCACGCACAGCCAAGATTGAGAACCCCTGTCCTAACAGATGTGAGTCCTGCCGAGCTTCCTGACTCTTGGCAGTAAACAGCTTTATAATCTCTCTCAGGGGAAGAAGGCAATGGGAAATCTTTATATTCGGGTTTCAGGATCTCATCAGGATAGAACAGAAGATGAAGCATCCTCTGTGCCCTGCATGTGAACAGAGCTGCCCATTTGGCAGAGGGATGGGAGGGGACCAAAACCAGCCAGAGGTATTCAGAGACCAGGCACTTATCTCTCTGAATCCCAGTCCTTCCCTCCAAGATGAGAGAATTGGGCATGGATGACCTTTTATGAAATTAACAAGTATGGAGAATGCTTGAGAGAAATAGGTTAGGATGGTGATTCTCACACATAGGTAATTGTAAGAATCTCCTGGGGGAACTTGTTATAGTGCATATTCCTGGGTCCCTGCCCCAGGAATCTTGTTTCATTATGTTTGATGGGGGTCATAGAAATGTATAATTTTAATAATCCACTTGGGCGATTTTTCTGTAGGAGACCTGAAGAAAATATTTTGGAAAAAACACACTAAGGCTTGAGGAATCTGGGGTAGTGCCAGTAAGGAGGTTTCCTGAATTTTAGAACTGAAAAAGAAAAGGTAAGAGAAGATGGCTAGAAAAGGAGAAGCCTTGTGCATAACAGAAAAGAGACTGCCACATGTCAAAGTATATCTTGGTTTGAAAACAGCACTTTAGTGTTAGGAAGGACCTCCAAAGTGATTTGGTCCAATTTAATGGAGGGTTATCAGTTATGATATCACAAATGAAGAGCTATGTGGCCTTGGCTAAATTCTTGCAGGGGATTCCCTGCACCCCCGACCATTTCTGGATGACTCTGGTTGTCCTCTTAGCTGAACACATCCACCAATCTATACTTCCCACCTTTTGGCTTTTAATAACATTGAATAAGCGAGCTTGTTCCTCCTCATGGCTCTCTGTATGTAATTGATAATGACTCTATCAGCTTCTCCCTTCTCCGTCTTCTCTACTCCCTGAAGAGGCATCTTCCTCCAATTTTTCCCCTTTCAGTGGTTTCCAAACCACTCGCCCTGCTACTCACAGTGCTCTGAAATCTGTAAGCCTCAGAAAGGGTCTTCTTAAATGCTACCTGAAGAGCAGCACTGCCAATGTTTTATACCCATATCTGCTGTCCCTTTCCCCAAGGACAATGAGAGTGTTGCTTCCTGAAATCACTTCCTATTACTTTTTTTAAAATGTGTTTAAAGAATAACAGCTAATGAACACGAATTGGAGTTTGAAGAAATTGGTGGTTTTCTGTGGGTTCCCTCAAATCATTGACTCAATAGGCAAGAATTAAGTTCATTGCAAATGAAAATAAATTGAATGCCCCAGAATCAGATAAACAATTCTAACCCGCCTGAAATCCCTCTCAAAATTATTGTCCAAGTGTACCTGAACTAGCCGTGTCAGAATTCTGTAGGTTCTTTGAGGTACAGGAGCAGGGAAATTGCAAATACTGTTTGCAGGTATCAGGACTTTGCCATGACTCCACATCCAAAACCATCTGTCTGGATTGCCATTTTCTGAGGCCATGGAGCTTGCTTTATCACCAGAGGTGATCAATGGTCATTTTATGGAAGATACTGTCTACAGGATTGGCAAAACAAAACAAAACAAAAAATCATCCCCTTCACGAATCTTTGATCTGCAAAGTCGTTTTTGTAATACCAACTATGGCAGAATTTTTACATATCATGCGCAAACAAGGCTGAAGTTTCTGTTCTGTAACAGGCCAAGGGACAGGGGAAAGGGGAAGAGAGAATGTCTGTTCCTACCCAAGGTTTGTACAGTAAGAAAAGGTGTTGTGAAAGAAAAGCTAGGAATTTGGATCAAATTGTCTAAATATCTTCTAGGGGAAAACAAATGAAATATTTTATTTTCTGTTGACATTTTTACGTTGTTCAATCAACTAAGGCGGCTGGCAGTGGAGTGGGAGGTGAGTTATGGGGAGAGTATCAGTGAACTAACTAGAAGGCTTGGACGGCTCCTTTTTATACCACGCATTCTCCCATCTGAGAGGTTCATCCTTCTTACTGCTTGCATCAGTAGTTTGCTTTCTTGTTACATAACTAACTGTATAGTATTCCATTGTATGAACACACAAAAATGTATTAATCAGTCTTCTGGTTATAGGCATTCATACTGTTTCCACATTTTTACTATTATAAATAATGACACAATGGAAATTCTAGCATATGTCCTATATGGAGTATAGCGCTAATTTCCCTTGGATTCTTGTACATGTCTTTTACTCTACATGAGCAATGCTTTCTCTTAGATAAATATGAAGAAATGAGATCTCTGGATCACAGAATATGTTTCACTTCAATTGGTTTAGTCCCATATTTTTCAGAAGTGAATAATGATTAACAGTATAACCTGGAATATCTAAGAGTTTCAGTTGTTCTACTGGCTCACCAACACTAAGTATTTTCTATTATTTTAATTTCAGTCATTTTGGTTGGGAGCGTAGTAGTATCTCCTCGTGATTTTGGTTTGCATTCTTTTAACTACTAATGTTTTGCTTACTCACCATCACAATATCCTTTTCTGTGAAGTACCTGTTCAAGATTTTTGGCCACTTATGTATACTGGTTTGTCAGAATATTTTTAATTGATTTATAGTAGTTCTTTACATATTCTAAATACAAATCTTTTTGGGGGGTGTGTGTCTAATATAATATATTCTTAGTTTGTGGCTTGTATTTTCATACTCTTAATTGTATATTTTCTTGAACAGAAATTTTTAGTTTTCATAAAGTACATTTTACATTTTTATTTTAATTGTTAGAGATTAAAGTTAGAGTTTAAAATAACAAACCAAACAAAAATCTCAAATTTTATCTACTCCATGTCATGAAGATTTAGTTTTGTGTCTGTTTTATTTTTCTTCTGGGTAGATTGATTTAACTCTCACATTTAGATAAGATTCATATAAAATTAATAATTGTTATATATTATGAAGTAGGGATCCAATTTTATTCTTATAGTAGAAACCCTAATTGACAGAGCATCCTTTTCCCCAATGAATTTCAAAGGCACCTTTGCTATAAATCAAGTGACCATTTTTCTTAGGGCCAGTTTCTGAGTTTTTTGTTTGTTTGTTTGTTTTTCAGTTCTATTGGTTTATCATTTTATATAATTGTTTCAATGCCAACTGTCCTAATTACTATATTTTTATAATAAGACTTTTTATCTGATAGTGGAAGTACTTTGTCGAGATAGCTTTGGTTATCCTAAGAGCTTTCCTGTTTCATCTGAATTTATTTAAAATCAACCTGTAATTTCCAATCAAATTATAACAGAACAAAAACCTGTTGGGATTGATACGGCTTTACAGTTTTCCACGTGGAGTTCTTGCATACCCTTTATTGTTTTTATTCCTACAATTTTGATTCTCTGTGGTATTGTGAATACTATTTTCTTGTTATTTTATTGCTAACATATAAGAATGCAATTGACTTTTCAATACTGATCTTTTGAGAGACCGTGATAAGTCACTTAGACATTTTAGATTGTGGGGGAGGGGAGGGTGAGGCGGTGGGGAAATGTTTTCTATCTAGATAAACATGCCTTCTGTAAATAATGGCAGTCTTCTTCCTCAGAATCTTTACTTCCTTTCCAATCTTTATGAATTTTGTTTTTCTTTGCATTACTATAGTAGCTATTCCTCCAGTGTGATGCTACGTTGAAGTAAAGATTAAAGCTATCCTTAATTTGTTTATGAACTTGAACTCATTCTTTACCACTGAGTAGGATATTTGCTCTAGGCTTTTTGTAGATAGTGTTTCAGAATAAGGAAGTTTTCTTCTAATTTTTCCAAGAGTTTTACATGAGTGAGTATGTGTTGAATTTTATTAAATATTCTTTCCATATTTAGTGCGATTACCGCTCTCTTTATTCTATTAATGTGGTAAATTATATTGATGATTTTTAAATACTAAACAACCTTGAATTTCTATATAAAATCCACCTTGCCTTAGTGTATTATCCTTTCCATATATTGCTGAATTTGATTTATTGTTATCATGTTGAGAATTTTGTCATATTTTTATAAAGATATAATTCTGATATTATAAAACAAGCTGGGGGCATTTTTTAATCTTTTTCCAGTCTTTGAAAAATAAGTGCATAATTTGTATTAGTAATTCCTTCACTGTTTAAAAGAATTTCCCAATGAATTCATGTGGAGCTAGAATTTTATGTGTGAGAAAGATTTTTTTTAATTGATAAATTTATTATTCAGATATAAGACTTCAGGTCATTTATTTCTTGTTTCAGTTTTGACAAAAGTTTTTAAAGAAATTGACAATTTCATCTTATTCATAAATTATTTGCCATAAAGTTTTTAAAGTATAACTGTATATTTTCAAGGCCTATACAATGTATACTGATTTATCTTTTTTATTCACATGTTCTACATGTCTCTTATACTGTTTTGTTTTGTTTTAACCTTTTGTTTTCTTTCTATACTTCAATTTGTATTTTTTCCATTGACCTGCTCTAAAATTCATTAATCCTATCTTCTGCTGGTCATGTTGTCTAAAAATCTCTCTAGTGAGTTTTATATTTCATATATATTTTTTTTCAGGATTAGATATGGTTGAGAAACGGGTACCCTCAACCAGTATAGGGTTGACTTGAGTGAGAGTGAGGTTGATGTTGTTAGTAAGAGTCAGTTCAATTCCAGTTTGCATCTCTTCCTGGTGCAGGGAATTCCCTGGCTTTTCATTCCAACGCTGGTGTGTTTCTATTTTCTCATCCCAAAAAAGAATAAAGAATATTCAGTTCTGCTCTTTCTGATGTTTTTAACTTTGCTCTTTAGCTCATTCTTTGCAGCTTCAAAAGGGCAAGTATCTTGATGGAGAGAAAAGATGTGTGCTCGAGGCAGGCTACTCCCTCTAGCAGATGCTTGCCTATGAAGCACTGAAATATTATCAAAGCTTTCCTTCTGCCTTTTAGAAGAATCTTCCTCATCCTCCAGCCTATTGAGCACAGCCTCAGAACCCAGCAAATATCCTGTGGGGGAAGCCGCCTGCTCATTTAAGGTTCCACAAGTTTTCAATCCATTACCTCATGCCCCTTGTCTGCCAAGGCTATACTGTTTTTTTTTACATTTTTCCTTCTCTCCCATTTTATTAAATATATATGGACCAAAATTTTTTGACCATTTATTAGGGAAATTTTAAAAGGTATATATAAGGAGAGAGAATAATATAATGACCTCCACATACCCATCACCTGGCTTCAACAATTTGTCACCAAATTTGATACTCAGTTCATGATCAAATTCTGCAAAGGCCCCAGTCAATATTATGGCCAGTGATAGCCAACTCACTTTGGATGGACTCCCTTGTCTCTGGAATTTCAATTTGTGTGTTCCTTATTGCTTACATAGTGATCTGATTTCTTTAAACCACAATTTGTAAAATTCATACAGCTTCTTCTGGTTGTTGTTGGAGGTACACTGTGTGACTGCTACAAACTACTCTATCCTATATGGAAGCAGAAGGCCTCTCCTTGGATCCTCAAGTTTGGGGCTTCTTGATATAGGTTCTCTTTTGCCTCTATTTTCTTCCTAGGTGATCTCATCTGTGTGAGACATCTACATTTATCTTGCCAGACAAGACCCATCTTCTGACCTTCATATTGTTATATAGAATGACTTCTCTAGTATGCCCATGTTGATGTCACAAAGCAACTCAAAGTCTACAAGTCTATTAATAAACACGTTTATTACCCCAACTGGTCCTCTTGCATATTTTGGTGAACAGCAACATCTTCTTTGACTTCTCTTGCTGTCTCTCTTACACCCCAATCTAGGATACCACCAGTTCATTATTTGATCATTCCAACACTTCTTGAATCCATCTGCTTCTCTGTATTCTAGTCCTGGCCACCATCATTGCCCACTTTTAGTAGCCATATAGTCCTTCCTGCCTCTATTTTTGTCCTTCTCCACTTCATTCTTAAAGGGCAATAAAGTGTTATTTCAATAACTCATATTTAATTATGTTTCCCCTGCTAAAACTTATTTGTGGCTTCCCATTTTTCATAGGAATGTCCACAGCATTTAATAAAGATGTAAAACCCTGTGTGATGCAGTCATATCTACATCTTTAGACTTACAAGTAGCTCTTTCTGCTTCATTGTGCTTCAGGTTGAGTGGTCTGTTTTTTTTAATCTACCTAACTTCTGTCCACTTCAGGGCTTTCCACATATGTTGTTACCTTGACTTATTTTCTCTACCATACGTTATCTGGATAACTCCTACTTATCTACTTATTTTTTTTAGTTATAAATGTAAATGTCACCTTCTTAGAAGAGTCTTTTATGAGGCTCCCTGCCAAGGTAGATTCCTCTCCTGTACACATTACAGAACCGTTTCTTCCCTGTTGCACTATCAAGAAAGGGTATTGTTGGTTTTGTTGTTTGTTTGTTCAGAAAATTTCCAATATATACAAAAGAGAGAATAGAATAATAAACTCTGATGTACTATCAATCTTCAAAAATTGTCAACTCAGGGCCCACTTTCATCTGTATCTCTATCCACCCCTCCTTCACTATGATCATTTTGAAAAAAGTTCTATAAATATTTCAATACATCTGATTCATGATTCAAATCATGAAACATAAAATAGGTGTACTTTACAGTGAGCTAGTGTCTTTTTTTAAATCTTTTTATACATAGGGTTTTTTTTTTTACTATTTGTTTGTGGGAGAATCCTGTGTTATTGGCCCTGTTAATTCCCCTACACTCTGGATTTTTTTATTGCAACCCTCATAATGACATTTAACTTATTTCTCTTTCTTCTGTATACTCTTTATGGGTTTTGGGTTGCTGCAATGACAGACCCTTTCCTGTAACTTCCTGAGCTAAACTAAAAATTTTGTCATATTTCAATGAAGTTTTGAATGGATGCTATTAATCAATCACATAATTTCATGTAGTGTAGAGAACTATCAGCTGATGAAGGATCTCAAAGCACATAAATGTCCACAATTTGATTACCCTTAAATCTGAGAGGGGTGCTAAAGAAAATAACTCCATACACCTTCAGCTATACCATTTTCAACCAAACTACTCCTAATATCTTTTTAACCCACAGTAGTGTTGTTATGACTTCTAAATCTAAACTTACTGCAACCTCCTGGAACTAAGTTTATGGTGTGAGAAGTCACTTTGTGGTTTATAGTTTAATATGCTCAGTTAACTCTAATGGTGCTTTTTTCTTCCTTCAACAGACACAAATAATTTTCATGATTGAAGATAAAAGTAAACTTTGTGTGTCTTTATTGCTTTTTCTTTATTTTCTGTTGTTTGATCCATATGCTGTCAACTTCAGATAAACATAATATTTTTCCAACTTCTTCTTAGATATAAGTTATATTTTCTGCCATTCTCCTCTCAGCATGCAAAGACAGAAACAACTGCAAAAGAGGCCTACAACTCTGCTGCTGAGGGTCCTTTCCACATTAGGTTGATAAATCATGTGAGCAGAAGTCATTTATCAAAAACACATTTATTGGAATCAGAATTACTTTATGTGCAGGGATTGTGGGATTGGTTTGCCAACTCTTAATAAATTATTCATCAAATCCTGATTTGCTAGAAATATGATACAAAAAGAACACATAATAAAGTTAAATAAAGTTCTATCTTGTAATGGTACTTTCAAGGAAATGTAATTACACATCATTGTCATATCATAAATACCATTACGCTGAATTCAGTAGTCAAATATGTGCTTGTGTATTTCAAAGCAGACACAATAATAAACAGTGGTTATACTTTGCTACCATTCTTAATTTCAAATAGTGAAGATTTTCCAATCATATCCATAACCCCATCCTAGGTCTTTCTACTGCTGCTAATGGAAAAATGTTAAAATTTTTGTTCGATAAAGATGGAATCTTTGGTTGCTTCCTGTGTTCCTAACTGAACTCCAGTTACCAAGCAATCACCTTTTACTTAACCTCGGAAATGCTCCCTTAAAAATATTTTACCAAGCATTTCTGTAAAAATAACTGGCATTTCCCTCTGACCAAACTTTGCAATTAAAATTCCTAGATCAACTTGAAAATTAAAGAAAAAAATGCAAAGGCCTTTTGGAAATTATTATAATGTCCATCACTGAGGAACATGATAACAAACCTCCTTGTTAATAAATTTGTAACATTAATTGAAGGAATAATGATGAGCATATCTTCTTTGCAAAAGCTTATTGGAAAATATTCTCTCAGCTTCCCTTATGAGAATTGTTTCTGCATCTCTTAAATGTTGTTTAATTTTATATCTTGTGAATCCTATAATTCATGGACGTAATCATATTTTCTCTTTGTTTTGGCTGTTAGGTGACTAATCAGCCTGCCCTAATATGCAAGCAGGATTTTTCACCTGTGTTTTGAATATCTACCACTCTTACACTGGCATTGGATTTGTTTTCCTACAACGGTTTGTGTGCAGGGTGTTTGTGTGTGTGTATAATGTCCTTATGTATTATTTATGACAATAAGAAAGGTAAATTCTAAGGCATCTTATTTTATCATACACAATCATTGTCTTCCAATTTGTTGTGAGAATATTACATCTTTATTTTCCATTCCATTTCAATTTTTGTTCAAGTCTCTTTCTTTAAATATTTATTTTTCTATGTATTGCATTTGACACTTCCGTTTTAGAATCATATTTTCCTCATTGCTTGGTAATTCATTGTGTTTTTTGTTTGCTCATTTGTTTTGTTCTTAATCACTTTCTGAAGTCTTCTGCATATTTTCTCTAGTTGTTGTTCTGTGGATCTGATATTTTCTGCTGCATATCTTTCAGAATTGCCTCAATTTCTTTTTTTCCTAGCTTTATTGTGATATTGTTGGCAAATAAAAATTGCATATAATCAGGGTGTACAACATGATGTTTTGATATATTGGTAATTATTTCACAATGTATACCTATATCAAAACAGAATTTCCTTATTGTCTTGTGTGCTGATGGCAGTTATTGTTTATTGTAGTTTTCCCATATTTCCTATAATCTCCCAAGATTCTGTACTGCATGAATGACAGAAACACATAGGCTCAGTCTGCCAACTTGTCTTAGTCTTCCTCAATCAGCATTTTCTATCTGTTGGAAGGGGGAGTCTATTATTTGCAGATGTGTGTAGATACACCTGTGGGCCTCCACTTCTGTTACACTATCCAAGTGTTTATTCTTTCAGCAATACCACACTGTTTTGATCACTTTGGGTTTATATAAGCCTTAAAGTTGGGTAATATCAATCCTTTAACTTCGTTCTTCTTCCTTAATATTGTTTTGGCTACTCAGTATATTTTGTTTGTTTATTTGTTTGTATTTTTCCTTTCCATATAAATTTTAGTTTGATAAAGATGGAATAAATCTTTATCAAAAGATTTGTTATTTACAAAATATCCACAAACTAACTTGTTATAACTTTGATTGGGATTGCACTGAATTCATAGATCGAGTTGGCAGTAAGTGACATTTTAACAATATTGAATCTTGCAATCAATGAACATGGAATATTTCTCCATTTATTTATATCCTCCTTTGGTTTCTTTCATCAGAGTTTTGTGATTTTATACATATTGATCCTATAAATATTTTGTTAGATTTATACCTAAATATTAATTCTGATGCTATGTAAATGGGATATTGTGTTTTTAATTTCAATTTCTAATTGTTTGTTGCTAGTATAAAGGAAAGCAATTGACTTTTTTATGTTAATCTTTTATCCTCTGGCCTTGCTATAAGTTTTTATTAATTACTGGATTTTTTCCCCTGATTCTTTGGGATTTTCTAAACAGACAACAATATCATTTATGGACAAAAATAGTTGAATTCCTTCCTTCCTTCCTTATGTATCTATCTATATATATTTAAGGAGATATATATGTATGATATATATATAAGATATATATATGATATCCTTATCTTGTATGCAGCATTAGGTGAAATCACCCAGTTTCTCACCGTTAAGTGTGTTATTAGCTGGAAGTTTTTATGGATGTTCTTTATTAAGGTGAGGAAATTTCCTTCTATTCCTACTTTGCTTAGAGTTGTTATCATGAATGAGGACAGAACTTTTCCAAATGATTTGTCTGTATCAATTTATATTATATTATTTTCTCCTTTATCCTGCTGATATGATGGATTAAATTAATTTATTTTTGAGAGTTGATCCAGACTGGCACATCTGGAATGAATCACACTTGGCTGTGCAGTATATAATTACTTTTATACATCACTGGATGCAATTTGATAACATTTTGTTGAGATTTTTGCATCTAGGTTTATAAGATATATTGGTTGTAGTTTTCCTTTCTTGTAATGTCTTTATTTGTTTTTGGTATAAGGGTAATACTGGCATCATAGAATAAGTTAGGAGATTTTTTTTAACTATAATTTTTAGAAGTGATTGTAGAGAATTGTTTTAATTTCTTTCTAAATATTTAGTACTATTTGCCAGTGAAACCATCTGGACCTGGGGACTTTTTAATAAAAGATTATTAATTAATAGTTTTAAGCCTATTTAGATTATCTGTTCCTCCTTTTTTGAATTTTATAACTTTTTGTCTTTCAAGATATTGGTTCCATTTCATCTGTTATCAAATTTGCAGGCATAGAGTTCTTCATAATTTTCCATTATTATGTTTTTAATATACACAAGATCAGTAGTGACAATCCCTCTTGCATTTCTGATATTATTAATTAATGTCATATTTTGTATGGATCATTTAAACTAGGTGTAAAAACTGCCATGAGACTAGTTATTTTATACTAGAAATGTACTATAAAGACTGCAAGCGAGAGTTGGGAGTTGGTTAGCTCTGACAGTTTATATGGTTTTTTGTTTGTTTATTTATTTCCCCACTTAGACTCATTTGCTAACTTTTTTTACATGATGTCATTCTCATTTATATTTTCTCATATCCTTACACAAATGTCCACAGAAAAAAACAGAGTCAGGCCTCTTGGATGGTATAAAGATAATGACTAGAGAGAAAGGAGAGCTATTACAGGACCTATTCCTCAGAAGAGCCTTTGTAAGACACCTAGAAAACTATCAGGAAAGACCATTTACAACTTTTCAGTTATCACAGTACTTTGTGACCTTAAATTCCAAAAAACACTTAATATATCAATTCATTCTATGAAGCATCAAATCCCTTCATAAATGAATGTATTTATTTAAAATGAACCTTGTTGTTCTAGAAATGAGGCAAAAGTAAAGATGAAAGGGACTAGTGAAGTCAGAACAAATGTCACATGTGTTTCCCCTCAATGAAAATTTCTGGTGAGTCACTCCCTGATATCCTTCTGTTGTAATAAGGAAGTTCTCAGATATGAATTAGCCTTCTCTCCTTGATTTCCTGAACTTACTAAAAGTATCCCCATCATAACTTGCCCTACATTTTTTAATATCATACTAGAGTCACCCTTGCAGGTCCACTTACAAGAGCATTTCCTTTTGATGTGAATTTTTTGAATTGAGTGACAATGGCAACACAAGCTACCAAAAATCTCTGGGATACAGAAAAAGTAGTGCTAAGAGGGTAGTTCATAGCACAAATGTCCACATCAAGAAGACAGAAAGACCACAAATTGACAACCAAATAGCACATCTCAGGGAACTAGGAAAACAAGAACCAGCCCAACCTAGAGCTAGTAGAAGACAAGAAATAACACCGTTCAGAGCAGAACTAAAGGAAATTGAAACAAAAACAAACAAAGGATCAATGAGAGGAAAAGCTACTTCTTTGAAAAGATAAACAAAATTGACAGACCACTAGCTATATTAAACAAGAAAGTAAGAGAGGGGATTCAAATAAGCTCAAACAGAAATGAGAAAAGAGACATTACAATTGATACCACAGAAATACAAAAGATCATCTGAGACTACTATGAATACCTCTATGCACACAAACTAGAAAATCTATAGGAAATGGATAAATAATTGTAAAAACATAACCTCTAAGGTTAGAATCAGGAAGAAATACAAACCCTGAATAGACCAATACAGAGCATTAAGATTGAGTCAGTAATAAAAAATCACCCAAAAAAAAAAAAAGCCCAGGATCAGATGGATTCACACCTGAATTCTGTGAGACCTTCAGAGAAGAACTGGCACCTATCCTACTGAAACTGTTCCATGAGATTGAGAAGGTAATCCTCTCTAACTCATTCTATATAGCTAGTATCAGGCACAGCAAAAAAAGAAAACAACAGACCAATAACCCTTATCAACTCAGATGCAAAAATTCTCAACAAAATACTAGCAAACACAATCCAACAAGCACATCAAATAAGTAAATAAATAAATAACCACTGTCAAGTGGGTTTCATCCCAGGTATGAAGGATGGTTCAATATATGCAAATCAATAAACAAGATTCATCACTTATGTTTTTACTTCATCACAGAAGTAAAAACAAAACGATATGATCATCTGAATAGATGCAGAAAAAGCATTTGATAAAATCTAGCACAACTACATGATAAAAACCCTCAACAAATTAGGGACAGAAGGAACACATCTCAAAATTGTAAAAGCCATATATGACAAACCCACAGCCAACATCATATTTAATTGGGTTAAGTTGAAAGCATTCTATTTTAAGAGCTGGAAAAAGACGAGGATGCCCACTGTTACCACTTCTATTCAATATAGTACGGGAAGTCCTAGACAGAGCAATCAGGCAAGAGAAAGAAATAAAGAACATCTGCACCTCTCACCACTCACAAAAATTAATTCATGATGGATAACAGACTTAAATCTAAGGCATTAAACTTTAACAATTCTACTAGAAGATTTTGGAAAAACTCATAGGTATCAGCCTTGGCAAAGAATTTATGAAGAAATTATGAAGAATACCAAATGGCAATCACAGCAACAACAAAAATAAGTAAATGGGACCTGATTACATTAAAAAGCCTTTGCAGGAGTCTAAAAAATGGCGGTGTGATAGGGTCCTCCCACCGTACCGCTCCCAGGAAAGGAGGTGAAGAACGCCAGCGGCTGCCTGCGAGCACGGACCGCTCACTCCGAAAACAGCATTGCGAATGACAGAGAAACAACGCCGAACGCCCAGCCCAAGAAAACAGGTACAAAATTTTCACAAAGATCGGAGGGCGCACGGAGCACAATAGAGCCCAGAGCGCGGGAAGGACGCGCTCGCCAGGTCGGCGCAGCGCGATCTGCCCCCCAAGCGGTTACGCACCTTCCCATCCACCCAGGCAGGGACAAGCCCAGAGTTGGGGCAAAGCGGTTGCACAAGGCAACAGATCCTGTGGAGATAAAGTCATTGTGAGAGCCAAACACAACCCTCAGCTGCAGTATACAGAGACTGCCGAGGGCTGGGGAGGAACTGGGCGGGGACCGAGATTCAGCTTCCCGGGACAGTGCGCGGGAACCCGCAGGCCGGCACGGCGTCACTGGAAGTCAGCGGGACTGGGCCCAGGAGTTTATCGGAGAGCGGGACACGCCCTTAGAGGTTGCTAACAACTACCGGCGGAGAAAAACTGCGCTCCCGGCGCAATCGGAGCCCGGCTGTGCGCCAGGCTGGCGGCGGCCGCCATCTTTACAGCCGCCCTCGTGGAGCCGTGAGCCGCGTCTCTAGCTCCGCCCCAGTCCAGCCCGGGGCCCTTCTGCTGGGGCGAGACAGGCTTTCCCTGTGGTGGCCAGGGACAGCTGCATCCGTGGGTTCCAGGTGGGATGAGATACCGGAACTGTAGCGGTGGGACCTTTGAGTATTGGAAACAGTTTGCAGCTCGTCCATCTGGTTCCGCTACCCCGGCTCTGGCCTCCCACAACTCCGCTCCGTGCCGGTCCTAGTGCCCGCCCTTCAGGTCCCAGCCCTCCTGTACCCCAGAGATCGCTCATTTTGAAGGTTGCTGGCCATAGTGACTCATTTGGTATAACTGCTGGTTCCCATGACAACCAAATACCTCAAGAGCCACAGGCTGAACCAGAGCAGCTCCCCATAATCCTGGCCACTACAATAGGGAATTTCGCGCCATCCAAGAGCGCTTCCAGCGGCCACTACTCCCCCCTCCCCGTGGGAACATCCCCCCGGTGGAGACTGCTGGGGATAGAGATGGCCACCCGCCACGCCTTGAGGTCTAGTGGTGGAAAAGGGGTGCACAATTGGAGATCCCCCTATCAACCAGTATCACGCGGAGTCACACATCAGAAGGGCAGCCACACGTGGCTAGATGAGCAACCTCTGAGCTGTGTAGAATTTTCCCAACTCAGCTCTCACACTGCAGCCAAAGGAAATTGTGTTTCTACCAGAACCTCAGGAGGAGCAGGGTCAAAGTAACCCCTAGGAGCTACAAGGCCCCTCCCAAAGCACAGGGCTTTTGCATACCCCAACTGGGGAATCAGAGTCTGCCACGGACATAACACAATACCTAGCTAATAGGGAGCGGAGGATTCATATCCTCAAGTACAATCCATTAGCTCAGAGCCCAAGCTGGGAGGTCATTCTCACCACACTCCACTGGGAAGAGGGGAAGACCACAGGTCAGAGTTAACTCAAGATCCAACAAACTTGCTAAAATATACCTAAGGCAATACAGGCCACTACTTCTCTCCCTGGCTTTGCCAAGGAACAATAATTGTGGGCCTGGTGACAGGGTCATAAACTAGCTCTAACACCCCCAGCTCTCGACCAAGAGGCCAGATGAGAAAAAACCAGCGAAAGAACTCAGGGAACATGAAAAATCAGAGTGAAAAGTCACCCCCAAAAGAAACCATCAGTTCCTCAGCAATGGATACCAATCCAAATGAAATGGGTAGAATGACAGAAGAGGAATTTTGTTTATGGATTATAAGAAAGCTCAATGAAATTCAAGAGAAAATTGAATCCCAGCACAAAGAAACCACAAGAAAAATGCAAGAAATGAATGAAAAACTCTCCAAAGAAATAGAAATATTACGGAAAAATCAAATAGAAATCCTAGAAATGAAAGAAGCATTCAAGGATCTACAAAACACAGTGGAAAGCCTTAAGAATAGGCTGGACCATGCAGAGGAAAGAATTTCAGAGCTAGAAGACAGCTCCTATGCGCTAAATAAATCAGCCAAAGAGAAAGAACACAAAAACAAGAGGCAGGAAAAAAGCATACAAGAAATGTGGGATTATGTAAAGAGGCCAAACATAAGGATCATAGGTATCCCTGAGGGAGAGGAAGAAAATTCGCATGGGCTGGAAAATTTATTTGAAGGAATAATAGAGGAAGATTTCCATGGCTTAGCCAGAAATCTCGATATCCAAGTACAAGAAGCACACAGGACTCCTGGGAGAGTCAACGTGAAAAGGCATTCACCACGCCACATAATTATTAGACTGACCAAAGTAAACACAAAAGAGGCACTCCTCAGAGCTGTAAGACGAAAAGAACACGTAACCTACAAAGGGAAACCCATCAGATTAACTGCAGATTTCTCAGCTGAAACCTTACAAGCCAGAAGGGAATGGGGAGACATCATCAATCTCCTAAAACAAAACAAAGGTCAACCCAGAATTCTGTATCCTGCCAAACTAAGCTTCTTATATGAGGGAGAAATAAAGACCTTTCCAGATAAGCAATCACTGATAGAATTTGCGAAATCCAGACCGGCCTTGCAAGAAATGCTTAGACCTGCATTATACACTAAACAGAGCAACAGACACCCACCTATGTAAAACTATGCAAAGGCTAAAACCCCAGAAACCAGATTCCACAATGACGCAAGAGGTAAAACAAAAGATACCACCCAACAGAATAATCAGAAATTTACCCCAAATATCAATTCTCTCAATAAATGTAAATGGCTTGAACTGCCCATTGAAGAGACATAGGCTGGCTGAATGGATTAAAAAATACAAACCAAGTATCTGTTGTCTTCAGGAAACACACCTTACACACAAAGACACATTCAGACTCAAGGTGAAAGGATGGAATACAATTTTTCAGGCTAATGGAAACCAAAAGAAATCCGGGGTAGCCATCCTCATTTCAGATGACATCAACTTTAAAGCAATAAAAGTAAAGAAGGACAAAAATGGACACTATATAGTGGTGAAGGGAAAAATTTCACAAGAGGATTTAACAATCCTAAACATTTATGCACCCAACACAGGAGCACCCAGGTACATAAAGCAAATGCTGCTATATCTAGACAACATAATAAGCAGGAATGCCGTAATTGCAGGGGTCTTCAACACCCCACTGACGGAACTGGACAGATCCTCCAAACAAAAAACAAATAGAGAAATAAAAGACCTAAACAGGACTATAGAACATTTGGGCCTAACAGATATCTACAGAACACTCCACCCAAATAACACTGAATATACATTCTTCTCATCAGCTCATGGAACTTTCTCTAAAATTGACCACATCCTAGGCCACAAAACAGATCTAAACAAATTCAAAAAATAGAAATCATACCATGTATCTTTTCAGACCACAGCGGAATAAAATTAGATATCAATTCCAACAGAAACTCACATCTTCCTCCAAAAACTTGGAAACTAAACAATCTATTGATGAATGATTATTGGGTCAAGGAGGAGATTCAAAATGAAATCAAAAGATTCTTTGAACTAAACGATAATGGGGACACAAGTTATCAAAATCTGTGGGATACAGCAAAAGCAGTCCTGAGAGGAAAACTTATTGCCCTAAATTCCCACATCCAAAAGACAGAAAAGTCACAAATCAGTAAACTAATGAATCATCTTAAGGAAATGGAAAAGGAAGAGCAAAGCAATCCTAAAACCAGCAGAAGAAAAGAAATAACCAAAATTAGAGCATAATTAAATGAAATCGAGAACAAAAGAACAATACAGAAGATCAATGAAACGAAAAGCTGGTTCTTTGAAAAGATAAACAAAATAGACAGGCCACTTGCCAGGTTGACCAGAAGCAGAAAGGAAAGGACTCTAATAAGCTCAATTAGAAATGAAAAAGGAGAAGTCACAACTGATACCATGGAAATACAAAACATCATCTTTGAATACTACAAAAATCTTT
Source organism: Daubentonia madagascariensis (assembly GCA_023783475.1). Classification (NCBI taxonomy): domain Eukaryota; kingdom Metazoa; phylum Chordata; class Mammalia; order Primates; family Daubentoniidae; genus Daubentonia; species Daubentonia madagascariensis. The sequence goes on along the minus strand of JAKFHU010002573.1, from coordinate 15,449,277 downwards.
ATGCCCACAAACACGAAAACGTGGAGGAAATGGACAAATTCTTAGAAACACACTACCTCCCTAGGCTCAACCAGGAAGAAACAGAATTTCTAAACAGACCAATATCAAGCACCGAAATTGAAGCAGTAATTAAAAATCTACCCACAAAAAAAGTCCGGACCAGATGGGTTCACACCTGAATTCTACCAAGCCTACAAAGAAGAACTGGTGCCTATACTGCAGAAATTATTTGAAAATATCCAGAAGGATGGAATCCTCCCAAACTCATTCTACGAAGCCAATATCACCTTGATACCAAAGCCAGGAAAGGACACAACAAAAAAAGAAAACTACAGACCAATATCCCTTATGAATATAGATGCAAAAATTCTCAATAAAATCCTTGCAAACCGAATTCAAATGTACATCAAAAAAATAATCCATCATGATCAGGTGGGCTTCATTCCCGAGATGCAGGGATGGTTCAACATACGCAAATCTATAAATGTAATTCACCATATAAATAAAAGCAAGAACAAAGATTATATGATCCTTTCAATAGATGCAGAAAAGGCTTTTGACAAAATCCAGCACCCTTTTATGATAAGAACTCTTAACAATATAGGCATAGATGGCTCATTCCTAGAAACTATTAAAGCCATATACGATAAACCCACAGCCAATATCATACTGAATGGGGAAAAATTGAAGGCATTCCCCCTTAAAACTGGCACCAGACAAGGGTGTCCACTATCTCCACTTCTTTTCAACATAGTGATGGAAGTCCTGGCCACAGCAATTAGACAAGACAGAGGAATTAGGGGCGTCCAGATAGGGGCAGAAGAGGTCAAACTTTCACTATTCGCAGACGATATGATATTATACATAGAAAACCCCAAAGATTCAACCAAGAGATTACTGGAATTGATAAATGAATTCAGCAAAGTCTCAGGATACAAAATTAATACACACAAATCCATAGCCTTCATATATGCTAATAACAATCAAGCCGAGAAACAAATTAAAGATGCAATACCTTTCGCAATAGCAACAAAGAAAATTAAATATTTAGGAACATATCTAACTAAGGAGGTCAAAGACCTATATAGAGAGAATTATGAAACACTGAGAAAGGAAATTGCAGAGGATGCAAATAGATGGAAAGCCCTACCATGCTCTTGGATAGGCAGAGTCAACATAGTAAAAATGGCTTTGCTACCTAAATTAATTTACAGAATCAATGCAATCACTATCAAAATACCAACATCATTTTTTGCCGATCTAGAAAAAATAATTCTACGCTTCGTGTGGAACCAGAGAAGACCCCGTCTAGCCAAAGCAATCTTAAGCAAAAAGAACAAATTGGGAGGCATCTGTCTACCAGACTTCAAACTATACTACAAGGCTATAGTAACCAAAACTGCATGGTATTGGCACAAGAACAGACACGTAGACCAATGGAACAGGACTGAGAACCCAAATATAAAACCAACCTCATACAGTCACCTGATCTTTGACAAATTCCAGAAAAACGTACACTGGGGAAAAGAATCCCTATTCAACAAATGGTGCTGGGAAAATTGGATGTCCATATGTAGAAGACTGAAAGTGGACCCACACCTCTCACCTCTCACAAAAATCAATTCACAATGGATAACAGATCTAAACCTAAGACACGAAACCATAAGAATTCTCGAAGAAAACGTTGGAAAAACTCTTATGGACATTGGCCTAGGCAAAGAATTTATGAAGAAGACCCCCAAAGCAATCACAGCAGCAACAAAAATAAATACACGGGACCTGATCAAATTGAAAAGCTTCTGCACTGCCAAGGAAACTATCACTAGAGTGAACAGACAACCTACAGAATGGGAGAAAATATTTGCATGCTACACCTCTGCTAAAGGGCTGATAACCAGAATCTATACAGAACTTAGGAAAATCAACAAGAAAAAATCAAACAACCCTATTAAAAAATGGGCAAAGGACATGAACAAAAACTTTTCCAAAGAAGACAGAATGATGGCCAGCAAACATATAAAAAAGTGCTCAACTTCTCTAATCATCAGGGAAATGCAAATCAAAACCACAATGAGATATCACTTAACTCCAGTGAGATTGGCTCATATCAAAAAATCCCCAAATAACAAATGTTGGCGGGGATGTGGACAGATAGGAACACTCATACACTGCTGGTTGGACTGCAAATTAGTACAACCTCTATGGAAAAGAATATGGAGATACCTCAAAGAATTAAAAGTAGAATTACCATTTGACCCAGCAATCCCACTACTGGGTATTTATCCAAAAGAAAAAAAGACATTTTATAATAAAGACATCTGCTCTCGAATGTTCATAGCAGCACAATTCACAATTGCAAAGTTGTGGAAACAACCCAGGTGCCCATCAATACACGAGTGGATCAATAAAATGTGGTATATGTATACCATGGAGTATTACTCAGCAATAAGGAACAACAGTGAATTAACACATCTGGTATTATCCTGGTTGGAGCTAGAACCCATTCTTCGAAGCGAAGTGTCACAGGATTGGAAAAACAAGCACCACTGGTACTCACCATCAAACTGGTACTAACTGATGAACACTTACATCACACAGGGCAATAACATTCATCTGAGGGCGGGCGGGCGGGAGGGGGGTGGAAGGGATGGGAAAAACTCTCACTGAATGGATGTGGGGAGCACAGTTTGGGGGATGACCGCGATTGTGGCTCTGACACGGGCAGAACAGGGGCAATGTGTATGGCCAAAGTTTTGTACCCCCATGATATTCTGAAATTAAAAAAATAAATTAAAAAAAAAAAAAAGCCTTTGCACAGCCAAGGAAACAATCAATAGAGTGAATAGACAAGCTACAGAATAGGAGAAAATATTTGTATGCTGTGCATCCAGTAAGGGGCTAATAACCAAGATCTACAAAGAACTCAAGCAAATCAGCAAGAAAACATCAAACATTAAAAAGTTGACAAAAGACATGAACAGGAGCTTTTCAAAAGAAGATAGGCTAATGGCCAATAAACATATGAAAAAATGCTCAATATCTCTAGTCATCAGGGAAATGCAAGTCAAAATCACAATGAGATATTTATTTAGTTTTAAATGAGCACCGAGTTATACCAACCCCAATTCATTGTAAAGCAAGACACAGAAACAAAATCCCAAAATACAAAATCAAAAACCTGCCTATACTATAGATTATTATTTGCTAAAATATTATGATTGGTTTGGATCCTTATAAAATCTTTCTTTTTGAAATATTTGCCAGTGTACTTTCCTGATTTAAAAATCTCCCTAGAATCAAAGGGAACTTAGAGCAAATGATATATTTAGAGCCTTTCTCAACCTGTTCTTGGATATATCCTGTTGATTGATTTTAAGCTGTTATTTGACAAAATTTAGTGTATCTATGGTCACTGAAACATATTAAATTTTATGGTAGGTTTATAATTTTCATATTTAATTAAATGCTGATTGGAATGTAGCTATTTATTCCCATTTTAAATTTAGTCCAAGTCTGCAAAAATTATGTATATATTCAATATTTACTTTGGGCAAGGCATTCTGCCTGACACTGCAAGCCATAAATAGTTATTTAAGACAAACCCCTGCCTGTAAGGAACTTGCAGACTAGCATGGAGATAAAATAGTAGATGAAAAATTACAATAAAAATCAATGGAAACAATGTATATCTCAAGAATATGCAAGGTGCTAATGTTATAGGAGTACAAGAAAAGGGAAAGATCTCCTAAGGTTGTGAGGAAGTTAGGCTGGAAAGGATTTCCAGGCATGGAGAAGGAGGTATTTGAGATGGTTCATAATAGTTTGAGATGGAATGAGGGAAGTTCATTCTAGGAAATGAAATGTGGTAAAAACCAACCAAACAAAAAAACAAAAGTGGTCAGGAGACTGTTAACATGTAGAGAGGATTCTAGTTTAATTGGGATGTTGAATTCCTCTTATGGAACAGGGAGAGATAAATTTGGAAAGGTAAATTGGGGCCAAATCAAGAAAGGCATTAGTTCAGAATGTCCAGGTAGTGGAGAACCATTAAAAGTTTAAAGAGGTGGAGGGTAATATAATCTCTACCTTGGAAAAAATAATCAAGTAGCCAAAATAAGGGTATTGATAGCAGTTATAATCTATTCATGAAGCATTTAGGAAGCAGTCATTATTTCTGCTGTAGGAAGACACCCTCCACCCCCAGCCCATAAGAAGCTTGTATCCTTGTATGTATGCAGCTTATGTGTGTGTTTTGGGTGGTGGAGGGGAGGACACTGAGTAAAAGGATCTCTCCTAGAATCTAGCAGACACCAGATTTAAAATGCCTTGGAGAGTTTTCAGGTTTGTTTCCAGACCACTGAAAAAAGGGAATGTCACAATAAAGTGAGTCACACAATTTTTTTTTGCTTCCCAGTGCATATAAAAGTTATGTTTATACTATAAGGTATAGGAATCAGAAATCAGAGTCAGAAAGTTTCTGCACATGCTCAAAAAAACGTCAAACTTAGAAAAGACCTGAGAAAATCATGACTTTACATTTCAGGCTGATCCTTGGCCCAAATATAGCCTACAATATTAAAAAACAAAACATCATGAAAACAAAAAGTACCAGAACTGGGGAAGGGGTATAATCTGATTCAAAGCCTTACTACATTATTAGATTGAAATATCCAGTTTTCAACCAAAAAAAATCACAATACATATAAAAACATTAAAGTGTGATACATTCAAAGTAAAATAAATAAATAAATAGTAGCTAAAAAGTCCAGATGGCAGAACTTCTAGACAAAGACTTTAAAACAACTGTCTTAAAAACATTCAAAGAATTAAAGGAAGCCATATAAGAAGTCAAGAAAATGATACAAAAATACAATGGAAATATCAAGAAAGTAAGGGAAAACCTAAAATGAAACCAAAATGAAATTCCAGAGTAAAAAATATAATAACTGAAATGAAAAGTTCACTAGGGGGACTCACAGGTAGATTTGATCAAGAAGGAGAAAGAAGTGACAAACTTGAACATACGGTAATTGAAATTATTTGGTTAAAGGAGGAGAAAATAAATGATTGAAGAAGAAAGAACAGAGTCTAAGGGATTTTTGAGACATCATCAACATTGTGGGAATTCCAAACAGAGAAGAAAGAGGGAAAGAGTAAAAAGATTATTTGAATAAATGATGACCAAAAACTTCTCAAATTTGATAAAATAAATGAATATAAATATCCAAAAATCTCAACAAACCTCAAGTAGGATGAACTCAAAGAGACCTACTCTAGGGCACAATATAATCAAATTATCAAAAAACAAAGACAAAATAGAAACTTGAAAGCAGCAAGAAAGAAAAGACTTGTCACACACAAGAAATTCTCAATAATGTTATAAGCAGATTTCTCATCAGAAACTTTGGAATTCTGAAGGCCATGGGATAATATATTTGAAATACTTAAGGAGAAAAAAAAAAACACCTGTCAACCAAGCATCTTATACCCATTTAAAATGTTTAAAAACTATAGTCTGGAAGAACTCAGGACATTACTGGACAAAAAATGTTGACAGAGTTTACTACTACTAGACCTGCTCAACAGGAAATCCTAAAGACAGTCTTGAAGGTTGAAATAAAAGGATGCCGGATAGTAGCTCAAAGATGTATGAATAAATAAATATCTCAGTCACTGTAAATACATGGGCAATTGTAAAAGCTAGTGCTATTATAACAACAGTTTATAACTCCACATTTTGTTTCCCTTGTGGTTTCAAAGACTCATGAATTTAAAAAACAATTATTAATTTATAATTTTAGAAGCAAAAAGTACAAAGATGTAATTTTGTGACATCAATAACTTAAAGAGGATGAGTAAAACTGTAGAAGATCAGAGAGTTTTTATATTATCAGAGTTAAGCTCAATAATTTAAAATTAGGGTGTTATAACTTTAGGATGTTAAATATAGTCCCCATGGTAACCACAAAAATAATAGTTACATATTATACATAAAAGAAACTGAGAAGGGAATAAAATGTTCACTACATAAAAATGAACTAAACACATAAAAAGACAGTAATGCATGAAATGAGGGACCAAAAAGCTGTAAGGTATATAGAAAACAAATATCAAAATGACAGAGGTCCCCTGTAATCAATATTACTTTAAATATACATAGATAAAACTCTCTAATCAAATAATGAAGATTGGCAGAATCAATAAAAATTTTTTAAAAAAAACATTATTCTACTATATGTTGTCTACGAGAGACTTACTTTGTATGCAAAGACACAAACAGATAAAAATTCAAAGAATTAAAAAGAATACTCCATGAAATTGTAACCAAAATAGAGCAAGAATGGTTATATTGATATCAGACAAAATAGATTTTAAATTGAAAAAAAGATTACCAGAGACAAAAAAGGACATTATATAAAAATATATTGTTCAATATAGCAAGAAGATATAATAATTATAAATATTTATGTACCTAATAACAGATCATTTAAATATATGAAGAAAAAATTGACAGACTAGAAGGAAGAAATAATTCTACAATAATAGTTGAAGACTTCAATACCTCATCCTTAATAATGGATAAAACAACCAGCAGAAGAGAAGTAAGGAAATAGAGGACTCAAACTACACAATAAACCAACTAGATTTAACAGACATATAGTGGACTTTCTAGCCAGCAATAACAGCACACACATTCTTCTCAAGTACACATAAAACATTTGAGAGAATAGTCCATACATTAGGTAAAAAATTAAGTGTCAATATTCTTAAAAAGATAAATATTATATAAAGTATGTTCTCCAAATACAATGGATAAATTTATAAATTAATAGTAGAAGGAAAACTGGAAAATTCAAAAACTTGTAGAAATTAAAAAGCATACTTTTAAACAACTAATGGATCAAAGAAGAAATCACAAATATTATTAAAAATACTTAGAGACAAAACCAACACACAATAACATATAAAAGTGAATGGGATGCAGTAAAAACAGTGCTAAGGGAAAAATTTATAGCTGTAAATGCTTACATTGAAAAAAAGAGAAAATCAAATCAGTACCTTGACTTTATGATTTAAGGAAAAAGGCTAACAAACTAAACTCAAAGTCCCCATAAGGAAGGAAACAGTATAGCTTATAGAGCCAAGATTTAAAATATAAAGAAGAGAAAAACAACAGAGAAAATTAACAAATCAAAAGTGGGTTTGCTGAAAAGAAATCAACAAAATTGGCAACTTTTGCTAGATTTACCATGGTAAATGGAGAGAAGTTTCAAATTACTAAAACCAGAAATAAAGGTGGGAACATTAATACTGATTCTACAGAAATAAAAAGGATTATAAGAAGAGAGTATTATGAGCAATTGTACACCAACAAGACTGATAACCTAGGTGAAATGGAAAAATTACTAGAAACACAAAATCTACCAAAACTGAATTATGAAGAAATAGAAAACCTGATTATACCTATAAATAATAAAGAGATTAAATCAGTAATCAAGATCTCCTGACAAAGAAAGCCTGATGGCTTCACTGGTGAATTCTACAAAACAATTAAAGAAGAAAGGACCCCGGTTGTTCTCAAAATTCTCCTAAAACACAGAAGAGGAAGGAACACTTCTTAACGTGTTCTGCAAGGCCAGCATTTCCTTCAACCAACAACAGACAAAGACACTACAAGAAATTAAAACTATAGACCACTATCTCTTATGAACATTGAAACAAATGTCCTCAATAAAATGCTAGCAAACAAATTAAACAGATTACACACCATGACCAAGTGAAATTTATTCTTGGAATGCAAGGATGGTCCAAGGTATAAAAATTAAGCAATGTAATACAACACATTAACAGAATGAAGGAAAAATAATGCACAATCATGACAATTGATGGAGATAAAACACTTGGCAAAATCCAATATTCTTTCATGATAAAAATACTCAGTAAATTAGGAATATAAGAAAACTACTTCAATAAAACAAAAACCATATATGAAAAACCCACAGCAAACATTAAAGTCATTGGTGAAAGACCAAAAGCTTTGTTTCTAAAATAAGGTAAAAGGCAAGGATGCCTCTTTTGCCACTTATTCAACATGGTACTGGAAATCCTACCAGAGTAAGCAGGCAAGAAAAAGAGGTAAAATTATCATGTTTATAGATGATACAATCTCATATGTAGAAAAACCTAAAGATTCTACCACCAACAACAACAAAAATTAGTTAGACTAATAAACAAATTTGACAATGTACCAGGATCAAATATCAACATGCAAAAATTAGTTGCATTTTGTGCAGTAATAATTGACAGAAAGAAAATTAAGAAAATAACTCCATTTACAATAGCATTACAAAAGAAGAAAATACTTGGGAATTAACCAAGGTTAAAGACTTGGAAACCTACAGAACATTGCTGAGAGAAATTGAAGAAGATATAATAAATGGCAAGATATTCCATGTTCATGAATTAGAAGACTTAATATTAAGATGTCAAAACTATGCAATGTCACATACAGATTCAGTACAATTTCTATCAAAACCCAATGATGGTTTTGCAGAAATAGAATATATACATGTAACTCAAGGAACCCCAGATAGCCAAAAACAAATCTTGAAAAAGAATGAAGTTGGAGGACTTACATTTCCTGATTTCAAAACTTACTATAAAGCTACAGTAATCAAACAGTATGGTGCTGACAGACAGACAGACAGACCAACAGAATAGAATAGAGAGCCTAGAAATAACACTTTAAATATGTGGTCAAATGATTTTTGACAAGGGTGCCAAGACCATTCCATGGGAAAAGGCTAGTCTTTTCAATAAATGATGCTGGGAAACCTGGATATATACATGCAAAAGAATAAAGTGGGATTGTTACCTAACACCACACACAACAATTAATTAAAAATAGGTCAAAGACCTAAATATAACAGCTTAACCCTACAGAATTCTTAAAAGAAATCATAGGACAAAAGCTTTCCAGTATAAGAGTTGGCAATGATTTCTTGTATATAACACCAAAAGCTCAGGCAAAAAAAAAAACAGACAAATTTTACTTTATGAAAATGAAAAACTGCATCAAAAAGGATATCATCATTGTAGAAAAGCTACTTATGAAATGGGAGGAAATATTTGTAGATCATATATCTTGTAAGGGATCAGCATCCAGAATACATAGAGAACTACTAAAACTCAACTACAAACATTTTTTTTTAAATAAACAAAGGTCTTAAATAGATATTTCTCCAGGGAATATATATAAATGGACAATAAGTAAATGAAAACATGCTCAACATCACTAATCAATAGGGAAATGTAAATCAAAACTACAGTGAGATACCACCTCTCACACATTAGGAGAGCTACTATCAACAAAACAAAACAACAAAATAATTGTTGGTGAGGATGTAGAGAAATTGGAAGCCTTGTGCACTCTTGGTAGGAACGTAGAATGTTACAGGCACTTTGGAAAACAGTACAATGGTTACTCAAGAAATTAAAAAGAATTACCATATGAACCAGAAACTTCACTTCTGAGTATATACCCACAAAAACTGAAAGCAAGATCTCAAAGAGATATTTGCATACACATTGTTCATAGCAACATTATTCATAATAGCCAGAACGTGGTAGCAATTTAAGTGTCCAATGACAGATGAATAGATAAAAATGTGGCATGTGTATGTGTGTATACACACACACATATATATTAATATATACACACACGTATATCTATAAGGTATCTATTACAGTGGAATATTATATAGCCTTAAAAAGAATGGCAATTCTGACATATGCTAAACATGGGGGAACGTTGAGGACATTATGCTAAGTGAAATAAGACAGTCACAAAAAGACAAACACTTTATGGTTCCACTTATATGAAGTACCTAGATTATTCAAAATCATAGAAAGTAGGATAGTAGTTTCCAGGGGGGAGAGAAAGGAAGAACAGGGTTTTATTGTTTAATAGGTATAAAGTTTCAGTTTTGCAAAGTGAAAAGTATTCTGGTGATGGATGGTAATGATGGTTGCCTAAAAATATGAATGTATTTAGTATCACTGAACTCTACACTTAAAAACAGTTAAGATAGCAAATTTTATGTTATATGTTTTTTACCACAACAAAAATAATTTTAAAAAGAAAGTAATCTAACAATGAAGCCAGGTACATCCCTATACCCAAGAGTGTAAATATCAGTGTAGGGTGGTGATTGGTGATTTCTATATTGATAAATTAATAAAGGGTAAGGATTAGAATCAAGTCACAATAGCAGAGAAATTGTTCATTGTTCAACCTGGTGATGTAGGTAATTAAAGTCCAGAGGAAATTGTCTCCAGAACAGCTTTACAGTACTTACAATCACCCTATGCCCCTAGGATATATTCTTAAGGGAAGTTATTGTTGGATTAATTTTGGAAGTATCACAAAAAGAAGAGGGAGCTTTATTAATTGATCTCTCAATGCTGCCAAATAACTAAGTACTAGCTCTTAATCTTTGACCCATTCTTCTACTCTGGATCTTGATGCCAGCTTTGATTGCTGACAATGACATAATGACAGAAAAATGTTGGGAAAAAGAGTATGAGGTTTCTGTTTATTAGGTGACAGATTGATATTTCTAATTTTACAACTCCAATAACTTATTTGTTTGGGGCCATGTTTAAAGTTTCCATAAAGTTAGTTGTTAGTCCTATTGGCAGCACCTCTGGAAAATACTGAAAGTTGCTGGAGAAAGGCTGTTTTTGAATAAAACATGAGCTTGGAAGAAAGAGGTGAAAGAAGACCACTGAGTAGTAGATACGGAAGAAGGGGTATTAGAAAGCAAATGCTGGCTGGAGTTATGAAAAGAAATACCAGGAATATAGGAAGTCTGGTTTTAAGTCAGTCTGACAAGGAAGAAGAAAAAATGTGGATGGTCAGCAGCACTTATCCTATCTCAAACTGTGCTTTTTCTTCTGTCCTTGGTCCGATTACTGTCTTCAGCCAAGCAAAGACATCTGCTTGTTTACTTAGCAATAACAGGTAGCGGCAACACAAGATCACAAATATTCTCCCCACCATTGTTTACTAAGTACATGGTATGTGCCAGGATCTCTAAATTTCTTTACAAGCACCTTATTTAATCCTCACTGTAATCCTATGAGGTAGATACTGTTATCAATCATGCTGAAAGAAGGGGAAACTAAGGCTTAAAGAAGGTAAATAATTTGCCTAAAATTTTACCACTAATGTCTATTAGTGGTGGTGTTTGAATCCAGGTGTGTATTAACAGAAATGTCTTAATTCTTTGGCTGTGTAACTAAGATATTGTTATTACTAGGTTACTTTTTAGACAATTAGAACCAAAGAAGTACTTTCTCATATTTAGGATGTGTGTTTTCTGTGGGCAGAGAGGGAGCAAGTATTCCAGGTTCTATTTTACCCTGGAAAGGAAGGCCTTCAGCTTGCCACCAAATATAAGTGCCCATACAGTTAACCTAGCATTATTGAAGTAAACTCTAGTTTTAAAACAGAAATATGCTTCTGAAAGCAATCATAGGAGAAGCAGAGCTTTAAAAAAGTCAGCATTTTTGAAGCAGAAAGAAAAAGGTTTATAAAGAAAACTCTACTAAAGTCATCAACTTTCTCTTGCTTAAGGTCAGAACTTAAAGTGCACTGAAATACTATTATATTACAAATGAGTTCCAAGAGTCATCTGTTTTCTTGCTCTTGTCAGGTTTATGCCTGGGGTCTTTCTATTTGATCATTACTGTGTTAATGACTGTGAACCAATGTAAAAGCTATGATACCTATACATCTAAAACAACAAGAGAGAAAAAGGAGGGGGGATGTACATGTATTCAGTGAATGATCTTTTTTAATCTTTTACATCATGGAAGTCAATCTGATATAGATACTATTGATTTTTAGTTGAAAGCAAGGAACTCTGTTAGGAAAGTAAACACAGCACATTAACCCTTCTTGAAAGTCAAAAGATTCAGGAAGAAAGGAATGTGAGGCAAGTTCTCCCCCAGTGTGTGTTTGGCTACCTTATTGAAATCAAAGTTCTATTCCTAGAAGATTATGCTTCAAGATGAATTAGCCATTTACATAATGCATCAAGGTCAAAACAGAACTTTTTTAACCACTTAATGAAATAAGCACATGGCTAAAATTTTAATCTCATCAAAGACAGAGAATTCAGCCAAGATGTGCGTGCCTAATTCAAGGCAGGTATATAAAATATTTTTTATCTTACTTAGGGCAAGCATACAGAACAAGCACTTAATAACGACATGAATACATGAAAGAATGAAAGGAAAAGTAGGGAAGGACAGGAGGGAATTAATGGTCTTAAGTGTCAAGATTTATAAACATATTCTGCAACTCTAGAAGAAATCCTTGTATATCAGGATTTTGATCTATGAAATGGTTATAGCTTGGGGGGGTAGGTGATCATCCTCAGATCTGTGAGGCTAATTCTATACAGGATTTCAGGAATCATTTAATCTGTCTCTGATATTTATCATAAGGAACTTGAGGATCAAAAAAATTCAATAATCAAAATGGTAACTTTAGTCAATGCCAAAGCTAGGATTAATATCCAGACTTTCTGACATTCTCTTAAGTGGACATTTGGACTTTCTATTCATTTGAGACCAGGGTCAAAGTCAATATAATTTTAGGTTTCTTTCTTTTTAAAGTCCTTCCATTTTATTTATATTATGCATTAACTAACTTTATTCAATTCTTTCTAATATCTATTAAGCACCTTTTGAATGCCAAGTGCTATGCTGGGTACTGGGGATTCAGGAATGAATAAGGCAGGCATTGTCTCTGCCCTTGAGAAAGACATTTCTGGATTGTAAAACTGGCAAAAGGCTGGGAGAAGATTTACATCTCAAAAGGTCAGAAAAAATATTTACAATTGCAAGTTTTTTAAAGTCAGTGCACTAGAAAGTATTCCAATGTCAATGTGCCAGAAATATCAGCAACACCTGATCTACCCCTGTTTAACCCACCCTTCATACACATGCTTTAATCTTGCTGCTTCCTAAAGATACAGGAGTAGAGTTTCACTCTATTTTTCAAGGTGTGGTCTACAGATCAACTGCCAGAATCACATGAAAAATTATTTTAAAAGCCATTTTCCACTCTTCTTCTCCTGCCCAAGATTGGTCTGAGTTACAGCCTCAGAATCTTTTTTAAACAAATGAATATCCCAAATTATTGTTACCCCAATGTTCTAGGGCCACACATTGAAAAACACTGGCAAATATAGATAAAGTTGCCAAAGGATGCAGATGCTGTCCTTTTTGTTAATGTGTGTGTGTTTGTGTGTATGTGTAGAGTGTGAGAGAGAGTAGGAAAGAGATGTAGAGACAGAGAAAAGAGAGAAAGAGAGAGAATATCAATGTGAACATGCATAAATTATTTTAAAAACACATTTAATCATCTAATCCCTTTTCTAAATCTTGCTCATTTTCACTTCAAACTGTAGTCATATATCTTATATATTGAGCCCATCCTGGTCACTTTTCAAGGAGGATAGGTTCCCAGATAATCCTGCCCAACCCAGTTCTTCCCCCCTCTTACTTGCAATTCTTGGGCAGAATGTATGGAGAATAAAACATCCTGACATAAGGGGGAAATGTTCAGAGCAATCCAGGCTATGATCTCCTTCCTCCTCTATCTCCTTCCTTCTTGATCTGGACGTTCTGCAGTGCTTTCACTCAGTGATCTAAGTGACACCCAAGGTATAACCCAGAGCAGGGTACGTTTGTGTCCCTCAGATTTGGTGTGAAATGGAGCACGGGCAGGCAAGACTCCATCAGTCCTGGGCAGCTTTCCTGAACCTTGGAGGACTGGCTCACCATGGATCCTAGGCTTCTGTTTATCCTTGCTGCCTCTCTCTGAGTAGTGACTTTGCTTTACCTGATGTGTCACATGAGTGTCCCATCTCACCAGACCCATACTCTGGCAGCTGAGTTTGTGCAAAGCCTCCTGTCAGACCTAGGAAACTTTGCAATTTTATATCCTGTTTTCAATTTGTACTTTTAAGAATAGCATATATGACAATTTTAGTTGTCTTTTTTGTCTGAGTAAGGATCTCATTTTCAGTAAATCCCTTAACTGCCATTTAAATGGTTTCTTTACTGTCATTTGATGATTATGCCTGGGAAACCCATATCATCTTTTCTCTGAACTCTAAGCTGAAATGAAAATAGTTCAGGAATGGGAGGAGCTAGTACAAAATGAAAATGTAGAAAGAAAAAAAATACAGAAGGTGATGGAGGGGAATTTTCCCTCTCCTCTTTAGCCCTGGGGTCTGAATAATTCCAGCTGAGAACTCACTAGAAGAAGGCACAAGGTATAGCCACATGTACAACACCAATACCCTTTCACATAGCAGATTTTCTGCCCCAGGAAGTGTTTGCTGCATATTCATGTAGGCAAATCAAGTTCCAGGTCTACAAGTTTTCTGCAAATTCTTTGAATTATATTCTGCTGAAGGAGGATGGAAAACAGTGAACACCTGGAGAAACCAATCTTTTGTCTTTAGGAGAGACAGTTGTTTCTGGAGAGTAGATCCCACACTCAGACCTTTTAGATCTGGGGTAGTGCAAAGCCTGAAAAGTGGGAGGAAGGGCACCTTGTACCACCCTCCTACAGAATTACTAAGCCCACTGGACAGTAAGAACTATGAGGACCAGGACCACCACTTCTCTCCAAGTCTGGCATCATGCCATCCTACAGTTGTCCTACCCATTCAAGCATATCCATCCCAAGAAGTATCCCACCAAGTACTTTCCATGATTTTCTCTAATCATGAAAACTCATCCTCTTGCTTTGTTCTATTCTATTAGTTGGCATATATTGAATCCACGTGATGTGTCAGACTCTGTGCATTCTTTTATACAGGGTTGTATTTAATATTCATAATATTTAATTTAATTTAATATTTATAATATTATAAATATGACGAGGTAGGTTCTACTAATATTTTCATTTTAAAGATGTAGAAATTTGAGGTTCCTAAAATACAAATAATTTGGCTAATGTCACAGAGATATGACACATACAACTGTGTCCATTCATTTGACCTTTGTTCCTGCTGCTTACTTTGGGCAAAAATCATAAATACAGATAATGACTTAATGGTAGAATTACCATAATTTATTACTTTTGGAAGTTAAATAGGTGAGTTTTAATAATTATGCTTGGAAAGGAGGAATAAACTGGAACCCTCCCAGAAAAAAGTGAGTCATGTTGTCATTACACTTAGAGAATATTCTTTTAACTGTACCCTACATGAATATTAGACTTCACTAGCTGCAAAACTTTTCCCCTATAGTCTTTCTTTTGATCTGTAAACCAACCCTCTGAGGAGAACAGATAAGTAAGTTTCAAAAATCTTAAGAAGCAGTCAGATTGTTGCAGGCCTGGACAAAGACCTGCTCTCTTGACTCAGAAGCAAGTGCTTCTTTCATTGTAGCATACCACCTCTCCAAACAACGTGCTTGAAAATTATCAACCTCACAAGAGGTTTGTAGAGGAGACACTTGAGGCAGGAAAGCATCTTTTGTATTTTTTCAGTGTCAGCACCAATGCTACCTGCCTTCCTTTAGCTAAAGGTAGACCTCTTCAATCCAAGCTATGCTCGTAGTGAACTGAGGTCATGTCAGCATGGGTATGCAGGATTTTAGGTCCCTGGAGAGTTTGAGAATAGGAGCTCATCCTGCTTTGATAAAGAAGCATTGAAGCATTTCTCCCTCATAAGGGATCCCAGCAGACCCAAGTTGGAGTAAAATACTTAGTAGTTTCCCTAATGGGTCTGAGGATATGTGTGGTCCCAGTGGTTAATGAAAATTACTGAAGTTACATTAGGCTGCTTTGTTGTAACTTCCCCCTGTAATTATGCCTAGTAAATTGCACAGAAAGCACAAAGGCTGGCTCTCAAGTCCTTCCAGCTGAAGATGTTTCCTGCTGGAGAGTACAGCCATTGTTCCAACTCTCCATTTTTTTTCCTCTGGGGAAATTAATCGTTTTTGTAAAAAACAATTGGGGGTACGGGGTAGAGAGAGCGCACGCAAGAGAGAACATTTCACCACCATCAGCACCAAAATACCAACATCATACAAAAAAGTGGGTTGTTGTTCTGATAGCCTTTGGGGTTCAGACTCCTAGAAGGAAGTTTCTGTCTCTCTCAAACTCACATTTTTCTTGATTGAGGAATTTTGAATTAATTTCGAGAAGAAGACCTCAGACTCTCAGACGATGGGAAGGATTCTTCCAGTCTGTTCTATCTCAGATCTTTTGCTGAAAATATATAGTTGGGTTTTTCTTTCTTTTCGTGTTGTCTTTTTCTTCTCATTCTGAATTTGCTCATTTATTAATACAAATAAATACTCCTGCCAATAACCCTGAAGATAAAGATACTAGACTCAAAGATGTCATGTAACTTGACAAAAGGTAGTTCGGCCTGCAATAGAGCTGGTGTTCACACCAGGTCTCTCTGACTCAAGAGCTCACTCGCTCACTCATTAATTAAGATACACTGTCTTCCCTGATGAAAAGGGCAGGAATTTCAAAATGGGCAACCTTGCAGAGTGGACACTCTCTTCCTAACCTAGTTCATTAGCACTTAGAAAAAAGTTGACTCAGCCTGTGAGGACTGATGGGAATACTTTAAAGGAGGTTTTTGGAGGACCCAGGTTCGTTCTAGGTCATGACAATATGTGGTCGTCCAACTCAAAATCATTGATATAGTGGTAATAATCAGGCTTTTTCATGGTGGATTGTGCAATGTTTAAAATAGGGTTCAGGGGAAAATGTATTATTTAGTAAAGCATCATTACAGCTTTAGAGAAAAATGACCCATCATTTGTCTTTAATTCCAGGGTTTTATTCTCTGATCCCTAATTTGGACACAGGATTTCCTTATTAATCGTATAAATGGGATTAATGACTTCACACAAGCAGAGAACATAAAGTACTTAAAAACTTCAGCCATATGACACATTATTGTAGTAGCAAATGGTGAAGTATTTAGCATTTATATAGCGCTTTATTTGCAGTGTGTCTATTCTGATTGCAAATTCACACACATTGTAATCCTAATGATCATTTAGTGTCTTTCATTTGTCATGCTTGTATTTGCAGCATTTAAAATTTGTCATATTAAGCAAAATTAATGCTCATGAAAGCCTGCAGCTGCCTGCCCTATGTGTTTTGGGACTTCATTTATTCACAGAGACTTTGCCTCCCCTGCTGAGGATCCTACACCTAACCCTCTCTGACCACCAAAGCCTGGGTAGGCTGTTTGTTATCAGAGACCCTAGACCACTCCTCTGTTGGTAGAGATTTGAATGATGCCCTGATATTATTTGGTTCACTAAGGGGCCTCTATTTATAGGGCAGCTTCTCTGTTGAGAGTTCTCTATTTCTGGTTGCAAACTCCATACCATTTCAATGCCTTTAAAAAGAGTTAGACTTTTCTTGAGGTGCCCATGTTCTACTTGACCAACTCCCAGCTGATGGCTATCTAGGGAAATGCAGGGTCAACTGTGATGATTTTTCATACCTTTCCTTTTTATGGCCATTTATTCTTCTCCTGGTTTCTGTGTGTTAAGTGGCAGTGGTGATAGCGATGATGATAATATAAAAGTAAATTAGCCAAGCACTTGAGTAAGCTCTCCCCACAATATCTGAAACTCTGGTATATTTGTTTTTTTAAATTCTAAATTCTGCACTTAACACCTAACCACTGAAACCCACTTGGGTGGAAGGCACATGTGGATGAGAGATTCTTCCCTGAAACACTGTTTTAATGAGACACGGACAGAAACCGTAGAGCACAGAAACCGTAGAGCACTTAGTTTGTAGAGAAGCATTGCCATTCTTGGCTTTCTCGTGGCCTTTACCATCCAAGGAAGGGTGTTCAACTGAAGCCCTCCTGAACCTCTCCACTCTAGCATGTGTTGACACACTGAGCTGGGAGTTGCCAACTCTGGGAACAAATATGTTGCCCCTGCCTTTTCTCCCAAATGATATTCCTAAATACTCAGCATTTACTTGAGGGCTTCTTTTTATCTATTACTTCCCCCTTGTTCTGGAGGTGTGAGAGTCATGTGGTTCTGAGTTCATTTTACTATCACCTCCACCCCCCCTCAAAAAAATGTCGAAAGAGATCACAGTGTGGCTGAGCAATGTCCTTGGTGGTCCAGGGTGGTATGTCATATGCCAGTTTTATAGTACCCCCCTCGAAGAGCAGGGGAAACCTCAAATGATGTCTCCATTCAATTTCCAATGTACATTGTGATCATAACTGCATATGTCACTTGGAGAGGTTTGTGTTACTTATAGAGCAACCCAGGGCTCCAGACTGCTACTATGTGTAGCATCAAGTCAGATTGAATAAATTCCTCTCTGACAGATTTAACATCCAGGGAAAGATCATCCAAAGGGCTTGAAGATTAACCGATCTTACTGTCCTCAATAGGAAGTGAGGGAAAAAAGGGTCAGTGAATGAAAAATGTCAGCATGTTAAATTTCATAAATCTATTGGCAACCTTAATTCTCTATGTATGTGAAATTAAGCAAGTCATATTTTTTCCTCCAAGGTTAATTTGACTCATGTACTCTTCATTATAGATAGATCAACTGTCTATAGTTGATCTTCCCAGCTGGTAGGCAAACTTTAGGAAGACAGGGATATGTTTTACTGTAATTTTTATCTGCTTCTGATTCAGTGCTTAGGTTGACAGGTGGCCAAGCATCAGGTTAAAAAAATAACGTGTAATAGGTGAGTACAAACTGCTTTCGATTATGCCCAAGGAGACATAATTGGTGATATTGACAATACTATGAATTACATTGATCTTCCCATCCAGCTGAAACCCTTGATGACACTTTTGCTTTCACCCTTGTTATTTCTTTTTTATTTTTAATGAAACAATCTTTAGAGTGAAAAAAAAAAAAAACACTAGTTACAAGTTCCGTGAATGTATCCTTGCTATTTTCCTGAAGGAAGCAAACTTGGATATATGTGATTTGCCACAGTATCATAACAATGATCAGTTAATAAATGCCAACTATCTCCATGCACTCTATTGCTGGTTGTGCATCAAGCAAGAGCACCCAGCAGAGGGGAAAATAAAGGCTGGAATTCAGCCTATATTCCTCTTGCCAACTTAACCACTCAAAGGAAGAGACTCCTTTTCCTAATCTATACAAAATCACCCTATGAGCAAATAGCAGGTCAGCTACCATGTGCCAGGAATGGACTAGAAGCTCTATACACTGAATATTTAATGTGTACAAAACCCATGCAGAATGTTTATTCATTTTAACCCTCCCCCCCAATAGATATGGGCACTGAAGCTCAGAGAAGTAAAACAACTAATAGAGAACCACATAACTAGTGCTTGGGCATGTTGGATTTCAAACCTTGGTGTATACCACTACAGAACACTGTGCATAGTTCTCCTGGGTTATGTGATCTCTGCATCATCAACCACTGTGCATTGACCCTTCAAAGAAAAAAAAAAATTATTAGTTTGTTCCTCAAACTCTGCATGCAATGTGAACACAAGGCTTCTTTTTCTGGTCAAAACTCATTTCATATCTGGGGGAAAAAGAAACAAAAAACAAAAAACAAGTTCAAATGGAGCAGGTGGATAGAGGGACCACAAGGTGGTCTCGTGGAAACACAGGAAGCTGAATGCCATGCCTCAGGAAGATCAAGATCTGAACTCCTCTTAGCGTAATTGTTTTTTCTCATGGCTTCTCTAGATCTCTTTCCTTATCTGCTTCATTCTATTTTCCTCATCTGCTTTTTCTGGGATTCTAATCCTTTGTAACTCTGTGTTCAGATGGATGAATACTCTTGACCTTAGAGCACCTCTCACATCCACCACGGGGATTTTATCTCTGTGTCTCCTCATTCAAATTCCCAACTTCAGTCCCACTGACCTGCTCATCTTTCCAAGCCAGTCATTCTGCTCAGGTATCTTCTCCAGTTTTGTTTGGTTGGAGCTTGTTTCTGCAGAGGTTTGGTGGGGGAAGGGGAAGTAGGACTGAGGCATGTGGTAAAACATGCTCTTCGAGGTCCTGAGAGAGGGGAGCTGACATTGATGGGCAGGGATAGACAGTTTTCTAAAATAAATTTAATGTACTTTCCAGAGTCTCTGGATGATCTTATACTTAGAAAGGGTCATGAATAGATCCAATCTATGGCAAAGCCTACAACAGCCAAAATCCTATTCCAAGGATGAATTTTGACAAGATAAAAGAATAAATGAGTTTTAGGGTAAAGTAAAGATTTTCTGTTAGATTTGTGAAAAATAAATCTGGCTATCTATATTCATTTTTCGGTGCCCATACTACTGCTGCCCCTAAAAAAGTCTAGCCCTGCTAGGATCAGTGGCCGAGGACCTGAAGAACCCTCAGCCAACTACATGTCAAATCTGAAATAATTCCAGGTTCTAAATTCCACCCTCTGCTTAAAGACTTCCTTGTCATCTGGTCCCCTCTGTTGCAGATGTCTCCAGCTTCATTCCTCTTCCTGAGTAGCCTGTGTGGATTGGCAATCAGATTCCAGATGACCTTCTTTGCTCTCGCCTGGCATGACCCTGTAGCTTCTCATACAGATCCTTGAACTCCACCTGGTCACATCCAGCCTTGCCATCTGATCTTTCTTTGTCTAACATGTATGGAGCATTTACTTAAGTCAGGCACTAGGATTAATTCTTCCTCTGCATTAACTTGTTTACTTTTTAAAAGATGCTATATGGTAGTTCATATTGTATCCCCATTGTTCAGCAAGTGAAATAAAGTTGGGGGGATAAAATATAATATCTAAAATAACTCAGAAACTAGGGTGCCAAGATGAGATTTAAAAGCAAAATCTGGAGCATATTTTCTTATGGCCCACAGGGCAGTACAATGGACCAAGACAAGTGCACCTAACACTGATTGAATTTCCTGCATATGAGGATCCATGAGTCCCTCTCTCCAGTTGTTATATGTTTGGGTATGGTTTACTCCCACCAAAACTCATGTTGAAATTTGATCCGCAATGTGGTAGAGTTGGGAGGTGAGGCCCAGTGGGAGGTGTCTGGGTCAGGGGGTTGGATCCCTCATGAATAGGTTAGTGCCCACCCTGTAGCAGTGAGTGAATTCTCCCGCTCATGGGAATGGATTATTTTCCTACAAAGCTTCTTGTTGTAAAATGAGTCTGGCTTCCTCAGTTTTTCTCTCTTGCTTCCTCTCTTGCATGTGATCCCTTTGCACTGCCCACATCCCTTCCACTTTTCACTATGAATTGAAGCAGACTGAGGCCCTCATCAGGTGCGGCTGCCCAATCTTGAACCATCCAGCCACCAGAATAGTGAGCCAAATAAACCCCTTTTCTTTATAAAAACCTAGCCTCAGGCATTGTGTCATAGCAACACAAAATGGACTAAGACATATGTCTAAGAGTGGTCTCCCCACTAAGGCTTAAGGTTCTTGTGTACCTAGGCTATTTAAAGGCACAAATCAAGCTTTCAAATACTTGTCTGATGGAACCTATGCTATATGTCAGCTTTCATCACCATCAAAGAACAGCTACCGCTGTGGAGTGTGTGCGTGTGTTTTCTACTCAGCTTCAAGTTAGCTTGCCTAGGATATGGAGATTTAGAGTTGTGCCTCTAATGACTGGCCACCATCAAAGCCTAGGTTTTATTCTGAAGCAATTATCACTTTTATAAACAGGAAGTGTGATTATATGTCTTACTGTTTTCCTCTGCTGATAACTTATTTAGGACATTTGATGCTGCTGCTGCTGATGATGATAATGATAATTTGACATTGTCAACAATAATAATAGTACTTATTATTTGGCCTTGCCAAAAATCTCTAAATTCCTACTCTCATTCTAATAGAGTCCTATGTAGTGAAAAACCCGGTATGTGTCATTTTCATAAAAAATTAAAATCTGTTATTTTAAGCCATCTCAATTGAAGGCAGAATTTAATAACATGCTTTTTATGTCTGCTGGGTAATTGGAAAAAACTTCAAAAACTTCAAAATATTAACAAAAACCTTTTCTCTGCCCAGCCCACTAACCTTCCCAACCAAGTGATCCAAAAACCACTCAGGCCACCATATTCTAAGGTGGCCAAGAAGGATGAGAAGAAGAAAACAAGGATGGCTCTGAGCTACATTCTCAAATCAAAATTATGATCTATTCTTAGCTCTCTTTTAGCCAATTTCTGTGTCAGGGGAAGGGCTATCAAAATTGCCTATATCCTTCTATCCACACACACACACAGTTCCAGGTATCTATTGCTGCTACTTGAAATTTTAGTAGCTTAAAATGACAACTACTTTATTATAGCTCACACTTTTGTGGACCAAGAATTCAGGCAGGGCCTGGCTGAGTGATTCTTCCGCTCCACATTGCATTGATGGAAGTCACTTGTGGTATACAGCTGGCAGACAGACTGTTCTAGAGGATCCATATGGTTTCATCTATAGGTTTGGCACCTTGCTGAGGATGGCTGGAAGGTTGGGCTCAGCTAAAACTGTAGACAGGAGAGCCTACATGTGGCCTTCCCAGCATGGCAGCATCAGGGTGATAAGACTTTTTATGAGGTGGTTTATGGCTCTAAGAGTGAGTCTGTCAGTGACACAGGGAAGTCACATAATGTCATTTCTGCCATATCCAATTGGTGGAAGCTGATATAAATCTATCCACAGTTTAGGGAATAGATATCACCTCTTAATGGACAGAATATTAATGTATGGCCGTGTTTTGAAATTGCCACAACCATGTAAACACAATCTTTTTCTTCCAAATCCCAAGATCTGGGTATGAGCAGGAAAAATGTCCCAGGCATAAAGAAATCAAAGTCCATGTCTTTCTCCGACCTCTTGCCTTCAGAACTGACTTCTATCTATCTCAGTTTCCAAAGCTACAACATAAAGAGCTAAAGATCCAGTCTGGACCTGCGTCTGCTAATTTCAAACTGCACGACATTAGATGAAACATCTGCTGTTTTAGCCACAGTGTCCTCATCCTCAGAATAGAAATGAAAACACCC
Source organism: Daubentonia madagascariensis (assembly GCA_023783475.1). NCBI lineage: Eukaryota > Metazoa > Chordata > Mammalia > Primates > Daubentoniidae > Daubentonia > Daubentonia madagascariensis. The sequence goes on along the minus strand of JAKFHU010002573.1, from coordinate 15,426,210 downwards.
TGCCCTACTCTCACATATTTTTCTAAGAACAAAACAGGATCACATATGTCAAAATGCTCAACAGAAATTACTATATTTATTGGTTTTTATTAGATAGAGAGTTATATATTATATGAATAGGACGCTGAATCTTAAGAGTAACTAAAATGTGAAAGAAGGGAGATTTCCCCTTAATCAACTAAGCCAACTCTTAACTTTCTGGGAAATTAACGAAGTAACAAACCTACCTTTCTCATGTTTACATTTCATTTCACGAAGCTGGTTCTTTACTTTCCCTTCCTCCACAACTTTTTGTCTTATTTCAAATTCATCATGTACTGTATGATGTCGGGGAATAGTCCAACACACGTTAAGTGTGTTGATGGTAAAGTGAGTTCTCCTCTTACCGCCTTCACATCCTGTTGCACATCACAAGTTGAAATTTGAACACAGTCTTCTTTGGTAACTCAAAGGGATTTCAGGCCCACGGAAGACAGTTAGGATATATTTTGGACCAGTGAAATTTTGATATTCCCCCAAATCTTACTGATAACCAACTGCGGATTTCTTCTTCTTTTTCTTCTCTTTTGTCATAGGATATGGTGCTCCTTCAGCAATGACACTCACTCATCGGGCTCAGGTTTGAGTACACCCTGTTAATATGGATCGGTAGATTAAGGAACTAGCTGGTTTCTATGTAAGGTCATGGGCTTTGGCCTAAGACAAACCTGAGCTTAAGTTCTGGCTCCACCAATTACTAGTCCTATTGCCTTGCACAGTTGCTAATTTTCTGAGCTTCAGTTTTTGCATCCAGACGAATGATGATGGGAATAATATTCTTCTCACAAGGTTGCTGCAGGATTAAATGGAATATGTCACTCAGTACAGTCTCGGACACTAAGGAAATACTCTTCCAATCAAGGCTAATACAATAACATCACTGTTCTTAGTGGCTGTGATGAGTAATAATAATGTTTATATGCAATGGTTAAAGATCAATATCTGTCCAGGACACGCAGGTAGCTCCCGTCTTTCCCTCAGCACCATGTGAGCCTTGTCCTCTTGAGTTCCTCTCGCCCAATTTCCCCAGCAGCTTTCTGAAGGTCACCTGAAGACCTTCTCTGCAGGGAGCTGTCCTCCTCAGTGAGTCAGGCTGAGCACAGAAAATTGTGATTTCATTAGATTGGCGCCTGGATCAGCAAGGCCAAATCTGATCACCAGCTTACACAGAAATCCTGTCCCTACAGAGATGTAGCCTGAGTTCTGCCAAGAGAGGACCTGTATTGTTTTCTTCAAATAGCAGCTTATTCGTAATTGATAAGATCCAAGGACATCTCCATCATCTAACACCCTAATTTAATGAAATATCTCACTCAGTAAAATGGTGGCACTCAGAATGGCTATTGATTCTAACTTTCACCTGGGGACAAACTAATTTCTTCTGAATAGGGATTTTACTCTGATAAAATGAGATGAACAGCCACGCATTTCTCCTCCTGGTTCATGGAGTCACAGTTGCTTAAAGCAAACAGACATAGACAATTTAAACCCTAGCAAATGAAGGAAATATTCCTTATGAAACTTCTGCAAAGGGGAAAATGGATAGATACAAAGCCCCATGGCCCCTAATTGGAACCCACCTACTCCTGCCATTACCAAACTCAATGTGTTGCTAAGCAAGAAAAGACAGGGGCAGATTTTATCTACCTCCTGTTCAACTATAATTAAAAAGACCACTTGGCAGACAACTTGGGGAGAGGCAAATATTATAGCTTAAGTTGACACTTAGCCAAGAATCCGAATGTATTAGTCTATTCTCAATTCATTTAGAACCCAGTAAGGCAGCAGGCTGTTGTTTGTTGGGACTCTCAAATTCCAAAAGTATTCAAAGAGTATTCTCCCCTATAATGAATGGCATGTTTACTTTGATCTATGTAATTCCATCCATTCACTCTGGCTGGAGAAGCACCTACTTTATTTGCTGTGGATATTTATTTTTTTCCCCTGTGAAAGTGTGTACACGGGCATCTTTGCCTGTAGGTCATAAACTCTCTTTCCTCTGCTGACTCTCCCTCCCCTGGCCTGGTCTCACAATTTCTTCCTTTTTTTTTTCTGCATCCTAACATGGATACGTACATTTGTTCTCCAAGCAGGAAGATGATTTTTCCTTTCATCAAATCTTACTTTGAATGGGAACTTCCTTTATTTATTTATGTCAAAGTAGGAGAACTTCAGTACTCCCCAGCTGACCCTACTCCAGGACACTTTGCAGGACAAATGAATATCCCCTCCGTGGGGCTTTTGCTCTTTCCTTGACCGAACAGCTCCTTCCACTCACCTGCTGGAACATGACATTTGCAACATTTTTGAAAATTTCTATCATTCTACTGTAAGTAGTGGTTTATATTCTTGTTTTTAATTACTAAATTATGTGTTCCTTAAAGGCAAGAAATATGTTTTTCCCTTTAAGCTTTTGAGAATCTGGCATAATGCCAGGCAAAGAGTAAATATGTGAAAATGTATATTTAAAGTGAAATTCCTTGGAGTCTCTTGCTATTATTTTTAATCATGCAGGTAATACATACAATTGTGGAAAATTAAAAAATGTATAAAAATAAGAATAGAAGAAGAAAAATACCATAATACCATATTTGTTGGTGTATGTCAACACATTTAAAAACACATATAAAAAGTAAAAATTATAATATCTTAATTATACTCCAATGGATCTACAAATATTTTATCTCTTCTAATTTTTCTACAGACTACACTGAACATCTTAATGTATAAAGACTTTCTGAAGTTTAGAATAATATTTCCTTAGTATTTATTCCCATACTAGAATTACTAGTTTAAAATTACTAGTAATTATATAATTATTTTTACAAATATTTTATACCATGTCTGCAGCAACTTTCTTTTCTTGCTCTTTGACAAGAGTTTCATCAAATTTGAGTATGTTTATCTATAAAGAATCTTTGTAATTATATAAAATTACATAAATCTTTGCAAATTTGAAGGATGATTTTCTGCAAGTTTTGAGATCAGGGCTACTCTGTATAGCTTTATAAAGTTTGTGCACTACACAAAGGCTGCTGGGTGAGGGATAATATGAGTTACAATATAAATAGTGTTACACTAACCAAGCTGTTCACTTTGAACTCTCTCTACCCAGTGGCACTCATCTTTTTGATTTGTACAGAGGCACTGTCTCCTCACCCAACTGCCCATCTGAAGATGGTACTTTTTCTAATTAGTACAAGCAAATGTTATAAGCCAGCAGTGCCCCGACCAAGATTTTCAAGGCAAGTAGGTGCAATTTGTACCATGGATTTCTCTGTAAATGCAACTTTCTGAAAGAGTGATCAACCTGTGGAGTTTTTTTTGCAGGGGGCACAGGTAAAAAAGTGGACATGGGAAAGATCATGAGTAACAAGAATCTTTAAAAATTTATTGTTTAACGTGGCAGTTGAGGTATTCTGCAACTGACCTGTCCAAATTTCTCTCTCATTCTGGTACAACTGAGAACTTCATTCAGACCAAATCATATCTACTACTCTATTGATGCTGATTTCTCTCACTCTGCTTCCCTGTCTACATCTCTTTGCTTGTATAAACCTTCCCCATCTTTTAAGACTCAGCTGACTCTATATCTTTCTTATTAGGAGGAAATACTCCAAGGTCTCTTTTGTTTCTGTGTGACTTGTGAGAGGAGTCACTGATTGCCTTTTTTTCCTGAACTATCTTTTCAAATATACTTATATAATGAACAGTTTTGGAAGACAGAGATAGCAAACAGCAGGTTCGCTTGCAGCCTTGGATGATACGGTTACTATCTCTCACTGAAACAAAAGGGCCAGTTTTCTAACCGTCATTATTGAAAAAAATTGCATTCCCTAAACTTAGGGTTCCTCTTCTGTAGTGTACCCCTGTGAAAATCAGAGATTGAGGATCCTGGGCAAATGCTGATATTCTGGCAACTGCTATTGCTGGGAGTAATAAACTGTCCATTGTCTCTGACTCAGAACTTTCATATTTTCTACTAGCATACACGAAACTCTAGCTGACTACTCATTAGCTTGCAAGTAAGGTGAAACCTCAGACCCTCTGAAGTTCTTGACATTTTTGTGAAATTTTCTCTGGTCACTGTCATTCTTAATTATCAATGACCTCTTTCTCCTTTGAACATGTGATATTTATGGTTTTGATAATTATGTTATATAGCAGTTGGTGTGCAGGCTCTGAACCAGATTTTCTTGGTTAGAAAATAGGCTCCATCACTTGTATTCTGAGAGGCCTTGAAGAAGTTTCTTAAGCTTTTTTTTTTTTTTTTTTTTTACCTGTTTAATCACTTCTAAAATGGCATTGAGAGTAGTACCTACTGCCTGGGCTCATAGTGAAAAGAAACAAATTAATATGATTATCACTGAAGTGCCTGACAAGTAATTTTGTTATTGTGCTGCTCTGTTATGGTTGTGTTTTGTGTGTATAAATTTTGTTTTATCAAATGAACTCTAAGTTATATGAGGAAAGGAAATTTGTTTAATTTCTTCTCTCTCCCTGCGCCCCCCAACAATGAGTGTCTTTTAGTTCATATAGATCTCTGCACAAGGCAAATGCTAAGTAATTTTTAATGAATAACAATACACATGGATAAGCAGTGATTTTACTGAACTGCAGATTTAACCCTTTCTTCCTTCTTTCTTTCCTTCCTTCAATTGATTAAGATTTATTGAGCACTTAATGTATTACACCATCTGGGTATACAAGATGAAGGTGATCTGGACTGAAAAGCAGACTCATACACAGTTGATTGGGTCATAGTGAGAACAGTGTTATACAGATACACACAGGAGGCTGTGAGTGTACAGAAGGAGGCCAACTGACCTGGTTGAAACACATAGCTAGAGCAAGGGGACAGTTGTTATGTCACTTCTGATTAGAGTGGCCCTTATATAGTATTAAGAAATAGATGGCAGGTGAAATTGGATGACTTAGAAACAGTCCCCATCTTGGGGAAAAGACCGAGTCAGCAATGACAGTGTTTCTTGAATGCACAAGGGCCCAGGTTTACCCTACTTTTTATAGTGAAGCTTTTCCTATGCATATGCTAAAAGTGAAACAAAAAAGAACAAAGTAATCCTTTTACATGTTATTAATATTCCTATCAACATCCACCCCAAAAAAGTATTTTAGCTGAGTCAAATATTTTTATTTGGTGCCTGTTCAGGCAAAACCCAGGCAGCAAGCCACCTGCGGCTTAATTACTAGATCATATTAAAACGAGGCAATTTAATTGCAGTTAGTGTTTCAATAATTTATTCATAAAATGCCAGTATATGTATTTATTTCCTATAATTCATTACTTCCATCCTGGTACTATGTGTGATCCATTAAATTATAAAGTACAAGGTCATTAACCTACAATTCTGCTTGTGATCATGTTTCTAGATTGCATTCTGTTTGCTCTTTGGTTAGGATTAAATTGTTAAGCCCTCTTAGGTCATTTATCTTTAGCTATTTAATTTATCTGTGATCATCTAAAGGCTCCTATTATTGCTAATTAGACAGGTGTGACCTGCTGAGAAAGCAGTTGTCTTTCCTTGAACATCTGGTGGAGATCCAAAATTGGGTCAGAGCTCTTTAGCTTGCATTGTGCCTTATACTTAACTCCAGTCCTTAGTGATCCTGAGATTTTAATACATATCTGCATGTTCTGGATTATTAAAGTTGTGGGGACCTTTACTGAGAACATTTGGCATATGAAAATGATCACACATGTAGGTCCCTTTTTTTTTTCCAGAGTCCAGGCTAACGCTTACCTTTGGTTGGTCAGGGATCATCAATTGAACATACAGGTAATGAATCTAGAGTTGTGGAGTGAGGCTTCCCAGGCAAGTAACTTCATATATAGTGAAATCTGTATTTCACCAGCAGACAATGCAGGCACCCCATAGTCAAGGCCAGACATATATCTAGCTCTCTAAGTGTGTTTGTTTAGAGGGAATAGGTGGTTGAATCCAAACCTATCCCCTAACTGCTGCATGTTGGTAGGAGTAGCAGAGAAATACAATTTATTAAGTTCCTCCTAGCAATGTAGCAGAAAATGCTGGGATAGAGATTTTCAGATTCTTGGACCCAAGCAGATTTCCCAATTCTTTGAGAGAGGTACTAACACAATTTTATATAGAGGAAGAAACTGAGAACTAGAGATAGAGTTACTTGCCCAAATTAGCTAGCATGGAATTAAACCTAGGATTTAAAAACTCAATGCAGTACACCATGTTCTATTTTTCCATTTAGAATTAACTTATGCAGAACAATCAATATTCCAGACACTAGTTATTTAAGAATTAACCACATTTTGCCTTTTTTTCTATTCTACTTTCTTGCTCTACTCTACTAAATGTGAAATTTCCTGAGAGACAGAGAGAAAATTCAAAACAATCTGTACTGTGTGTTGTGGTGTGAGATCCTCCCTTTCAGAATAAGGTATCCACTAACCCAGCTTCAGGGAATAGATCTCAGCTGAGTTTCTCCTGAGACAGTACCCTTGGCCAAAGGGAGCTGCTTTACACAAGTTTACATTCCCTTATCTAAAAGCAAGTTTATGTAGGAATACAAAGTTTGGGTTCTTTCCCCAGTTAGAATAAGAATATCTTTGAAGGGACATCCCATTTTAGATCTCTCTATTTGTGAGGCTTCCGTTATGACTGGATCATAGCTCAACTTCTGCCTTTGTCTGCTCGTGCATCCGTACTCCGATATAGGTGTTAATACTAAACACACTCACAAATAAACCGCTAGCATGCCGATCTGCATCAGAGTCTATTTACCAGGGAACATCACTTTGACACTTAGAGTCAGAAGTAGTCCTGGGAAACATTCTAAAAATGTGTTTTGGAGTAGGATCAGCCACAGCAGGCAGTAAGAACTCCATCACTGATGACAGATGAAGTACTGATAGTGCCTGGCATGCCTGTGAAGTGCATGTGTTTAACTCCAACCAGTGATGAAAAGGGATGGGAAAATTGTGACAGAGAATGCACCAGTAGGCTTGAAATCTCTGGTTTGTGAGAAGTGTAAGAAAATCGTCATTATAGGACAATGGAAACAGGATGGATATGTCTAGGTTGACTAACGTATTAAAGAAAGACAATGTAATGCTGAGGTCTATTGATCACCAGCTTAAAAATAAGGGTTATTGGTTTTGCAATCAGAGGACAGAAGAAAACCTGAGGATCTGGTCCAATACTTAATTATAAGGGGAGTAGAAGTCCAGAGAAGGTTGTATTCTCAAAAATACCAAGTGTGCTCTGCCAGGAAGATCCCTTAGGAGTAGCAAGACCTCAAGAGTTAAGACAGGGTTATCTGAGTAGATAAACTCATAAATCCAGGAGTGGTGAGACCCTAAGATTTGGGTCAGGATTATCTGGGTAGATAAACTCATAAATCTTGAATGCCCACAAGTCCCTAAACTGGGCCTGCAAAAGTGGAACACCCTTACCTATTAAAGGCTAGTACTCCCATTGTTTGAAGACAAAATAAAGAGGCCTCTGCCTTGCAAGATAATATAAATCTCCATTGAGAATCTACCCTCGCCATCCCTACTGGCCATAAGACCAAAATGTAGGGTTAAGTCACAACCTAAACTAGTCAGGAGAGTCTGAGCCCACCACAAGTAGGAGAGGTGCTGTACTCCATGGAGCTGCAGCAGCTGCAGAACCAAGCCAGCTCATACCAGCAGTAGCCAGGAGAGTCTATGTGGGACTGGATCCTGAAGAGGCTTCATCTAGAGAGAGGAACACATAGATGGACAAGAAATAGGTTATTGACATATGAGTACTACCACAAGATTTAATACCCCAGCAAGGACACTGGTAGATGATGCTAATGTGCTGGTAGGATAACTCTTGAAAGCTCTGAGAATGTGATGGCTCAGAATAATTGAGGTAGAAATGCCAGGGCCACTGAGGTAGATGTTGAGAGAAAGGATTAAATGGTTCAGAGAAATGGAAATACTAGAATGTATAAACTATGAAAGCTCAGCTGGATTTGTTCTGTGAGATGGACAGAGGACTCTGTTCCAAAGAAATAAGGAATGTGCTGGGGAGAGGAGCCCAGAATCCCTGAGAAGCTCATACTAACCTTCCTCTTCCTTAACATTATCAGTAATGCCATGTGGCTATCAGGTACCCCCTGATATTATGTAACGAGAAGGGTACTTCTCTATGCCATTCTTTCCGAAAACACATGAGCCCAGACTAACCATGAGAAAAACATCAGATAAACAAAATTGGGGGACATTTCACAAAATACCTGCCCAGTACTCATCAAGATTGTTAAGGTAATGCATGAAAAACAAGGATAGTCTGAGAACTGTCACAGACTAGAAGAAATCAGGGAGACAGGATGTCTAAATGCAATGTGGTATTCTATATTAGATCTTGGAACAGAAAGAGGGCATTAATGGGAAAATTAGTGAAACCCAAATAAAAACCCAAATAAAGTCTTTTTTATTTTTGGCATGTGGGATATCCCAGTTACAGCCAGGATTATGATGAAGCCAGTGAGGTGTTTAGGGCACAACATTTAAGAAAACATTCACTTTCAAGAGAATGCACCCTAGTCCTGGACCTGAATCTGAGGCAAATGGCAGAGCTTAGTACATACTAAAAAAACTAAAGCATGCGGGGGAGATGGCCCCAATTGTATCCATATTTAAAAGCCCTACCAAAAAAGCAGATGGATATGGGAAGATGGTAATGAATTATTGCAAACTCTACCTAGTAGTAGGTCTAATTGCAGATGTTGTGCCAGATAAGGTATCTTTGCTAGAGCAGATTGACAAAGCCTCAGATACATTGTATGAGGTAATCAGTCTGGAAAATGCATTCTTCCCCATCCCTACCAAGAAGGAGTACCAGAAACATTTTGCATTCACCCAGGGTAAGTTACAATATGCATTTATATTTATGCTCCAGGACTATGTTTATTCTCTTGTCTTCTGGTATAACAAAGTCTCGAGTGATCTCCACCATTGAGGCATTCTGCATAACATCATGTTGTTCCATTGTATTAATATCATTATGTTACTCAGACCAGATGATCAAAAAGTAGAAAATATGTTGGAGGCCTTGGCAATACACATGAACTCCAGACTGGCAGGTATACCCTACAACTGTGGTCCCCAACCCCTAGGCCAGGGGCCACACAGCAGGAGGTGAGCAGCGGGCTAGGGAGCAAAGCTTCATCTGTATTTACAGCCCTTCCCCATCGCTGGCATCACCTCCTGAGCTCTACCTCCACCCCCACCTCACCCCATGGAAAAACTGTCTTCCATGAAACTGGTCCCTTGTGCCAAAAAGGTTGGGAACTGCTGATTTTTGGGGACCACACACAAAACTGGAATTTATAGGAGACTAATGTTCTGGGCACGACAGGATATCTTCTTGCATCTCCCACAACTAATAAACAAACAACCTGATAGGCCTCTCAGAGGCAGAATATTTCACACTTAAGAAAATTACTTCAATCTATTTACCAAGTGATACAAAAGGCTACCTGCTTGGAATGGGTCCTAGAGCAAATAAAGGCTGTGAGGCAAATTCAGGATATGGTACAAGTTCTGCCTTATGGCCCAGCACATTCTTCAGTATTACATATATCTGTGATAGAAAAAGATGCCCTGTTGGTTTCACGGACATGCTCAATAAAGAATGGGAAAGTAGATGTTCTATATTTCTTGAACTGTGCCCTGACATCATACGATTATGTGGCCATAAGTACTCATCTTGAGCTGACTTCTCTCTGACCCAGCAATTCATGAGTTTGGACTTCATTAAGCAGAAATAGTATATCCAAGATCTGGTGGGAGTAGGGCACAAGTTAGCTGATCAATTAGGTGGCCCAGACACCCATGTCATCTACCACTTTTGCTATAGTACCTCACACTCTGCTAACACCTATGGTAACCAGCAACAACAAATAAAGAAAAACACTAAGCTTGACTCATGGATGCATTAGCTCAATACATTTGTGCATGCTGAAAATGATTGATACATGCTCTACAGACCCACAACAGTGCCCTGAAAGATGGAAGTGAGGGAAAAATCCTTCCAATTGGTAAAGCTAAGTGTTGTACCTTGTAATCCACTTTGGATAAAAAAATTTGTCCTGACCTGTGGATATATAAACTCTTGGACTCATGGGCTTCACTGGTTGGTCAGGAGCCTGGAAGGAGAAAGGGTGGAGGCCCAGAGGCAAGGACATCTGGGGAAGAGGCTTGTGACAGACCCAGTGCGGTAGGCAAGAAATGTAAAGATCATTGTATCACATGTTTATATCCACTGGAATGTATCCACCATATAAAAAATCATTAAACAATCAAGTAGGAAAAAATAACTCAGCTATTTCCTCATCACTCATTTATGCTGTCATAAAGGCTACATGGATGGAACAGCTAGAATAGCAAGAATGGAGACTACACAGGACCCCCAGCATGGGCTGATACTCCCTAAAGCTCATCTGGCGCTTGCCACTGCAAAAGTGTTCAACCTCCAACGGAAACAAATGGTGAGCTCCCATATGACACCATCCCTCAATGAGATAAGCTATCCACTTGGTGACAAGTTGATTCTATTGGATTTTTTTCATCCTAGAAAGTATACCAATTCATCTTAACTGGGTTTCATACATATTTCTGGGCATGGTTGTCATTCCCTGCCCACACAGCTTTAGTGAGCACAATTATCCAAAAGTGTTACAGGCCAATGACCATTCTATAATGTTATGTCCCCCAAAGTCTGAACATAACACTCCAGACACAAGGCATGGATGTGGAAGTGGCCCTGCTTACCTTTGGTCCCAGTGACCAGCCTGGGAAATTTGTGTTCCCCATTTCTACAACTCTATTTCTACAGATCTAGAAGTCCCTGATATTTCCACTTATTTTATATTGTTGCAGTGAGCACACAATTAAATGAGGTAGTTTATGAAAAGTGATTTTTCACAGTGTTGCACATATAGTAAACATTTAATGTTATTTATCATGCAGGTATTCTGTTAAGCAAGGATAAAATATCTCTTCACAATTTGAGGTTTATTGTGTCATGAAATTATCTTTTAAAAGGTAAAATATTTAATTCACTTAAGTTTATATTTAAGTACTTAAATTTAGTTGACTAAAATACACAGTAAGATAAAAATGACTAAAAGCTACATTTGTTGGCATCCTTACACTTTGTGAAAGGAGAAAACTAGTGTACAGGCTCAATTGTGCCCCCACCAAAAAAAAAAAAAAAATTCATGTTGAAGTCCTAACTCCCAGTACCTCAGAATTTGGCTAGATCTGGAAAGAGGATATTGAGAGTAGTAATTAAGTTAAAATGAGATCATTAGGGTGGGCCATAATCCAATATAACTGGAGTCCTCACAAGAAGATAATATTTCGACAGAAGTAGGTACAGAGAGAAGATGATATGAAGACGTGGGAAAAGACACTTACCTATAAGCCAAGGAGAGAGGACTAGAACAGGTCCTTCCCTCACATCCCTCAGAAGGATACAACCTGCTGACACCTTGATCTTAGACTTCTAGCCTCTAGAACTATGAAAAAATAAATTTCTGTTGTTTAAGCCACTTCGTCTATGGTACTTTGTTATGGCAGCCATAGCAAACTTATAAAATTAGGGAGGCATTTCACCTCTTGGGGTTGTTCTTTCCTGTTTTTTTTTTTTTTAATATAATAAGTACAGTTTTATTTTTCTTTTTACCTTCCAAGGGCAAGCAGGGCTATTTGATTCCTGTTAGATGTACTTTAAGGGATTAAAGCCTGGACTCCTAGGGATTACACTTTTTCTGGCACAACAAAGATCTCTCCTGGATGATCAGAGTTAAATATTGAACCAACCAAGACAATAGGGAGGAAAAAACTGTTTCCTCAGCAGAGAAAGGCACTATCTTCAATCAAATGGTTGATCCATTGATCTTGTTGATATACTTATGCTTATACAACATTAAATTGATCATTTTTAGTGTAAAAATCTGGATTTAAAGAGTGTTCTCATTTGCTATTCACTTGCTGTTATTTATTTAATATAGTTTTATTTGAGTGGAATTTCAATTAAGCAACATAATCATAGAACATGAAAAAAATCAATCAATTCATTTTTTTAAAATTTTTGTTTTGTTTTGTTTTCTTCCAGATTGGCTTTGCTCTCTTCTAACTTGGGGAAAGAACAAAAGAAATGAAAGAATTATTTGACACATGTGTTGAACTAATCTGGTCACTTAATTTACAGTTTAGACAAATGAGTGCATGTGTTGTTATAATATTTCAAAGATTAGAAAATATGAGGTCAGAGACATTAATTTTTCCAATGGCTGGTAGCTAGTAGATGGTAGAGATCACTGGATTCAAAGTTGTTCTCCTTCCCATCCTGTCCTAGTGGAAATGAAATGCTGCTGCCTCTGTTGTAACAGCAAAACTTCAAGTTCCTACACTAACCAAACTTATTTTCTTTCCTTTATTCAGGCACAGCAGAAAACAAAATGCCTTTTGCATGGTAAAGGAACCATTTTGCTGCAAATTTTTGCTTTCCTCCCAAGCAAAGGGAAGAAAGTCATTTCTAATAAGAATAGCATCAATATTTTCAATTTCTTTATAGGAACTTTTCCTTCCCTTTATCAATAGGCAAACATATTTTCCTCATAGATATGAGTGATGCAATGTTGTGTTTTGCTTTTATCATTAACATTGAAAAATTGATATTTGTTCATGTTTTCACTTGTTCAACCCTTCTGAGAACTTACTGCAGGCCACCTCTCTGCTTGTTCTTCAAGATATAGAGAAGCATTGAACATCTTCTTTGCCTTTGCAAGTCTCACATTAAATAAGTAAACAGATATAGAAACCAAAAATGACAAAATGAGGAGACAAATGTTAAAATGGATACCTCTATCTGTTGTGGTCAAGGATGAATGAGGCACAATAAAAGAGGGACTCATTGGTGGAATTGAGAAGAAAAAGGGAACAGCAGTTCCGAATGGCTGGAATAGATATGAAGAGGGATGCTAAGGGATACAACCGGAGGGAAGAGCAAGGATCAGATCATGAAAGTTGAACATCAAAGGATTGGCCGTTAACCAACAATCAATGAGGTATCTTACAAGGACTTTAACCTCTGCTGCTCCCTTTGTAGTCTCTGTAAGTAACAGTCAATGAAAATAGCCACCTTTCTGTACCTGTTTTGACATCTAAAGGAAAGTCATACTACCACAAGGGGTCAAAGGACAACTTACTAAGAGGTATAGGATTTGAAGATCATGTTTTCAGAGCAATGTTGGGTTTATGTTTGACCACAGGCCAGAGTATCTTAAATTAAAATGATTGGAAGGAATCTAGTACAAGTTACTACTTTTTAGTGTTTTTCTAAGGGGAGTGAATTGGATTACTGCTTCCTTGGCATTCTATCCAGCAGGTTTTGTCCTATTTGGGTAATCTCATTCTGCATCCATCTGATTCTAAGGTCTAAATACTTAATATTATTGCTGTAATTCTGACATGGTTTCTAATATTATGTGATTATGTAGGGGTGTTCTTTTTGGCCTCTCCACTCACAGAGTATGTGTTTTCATCTCCACAGTGCTTAAAAGATGACCCCTCTAGAGCTTATCTGCAGTGTTGGCTGGACATCAGAATCACCTAGCAGTATGTAAAGTCCCCGATGTCCAAGCCAGATGCATGACCAATTAAATCAGAATATCTGGAGATGGGACCAAGGTATCAATTTCCCAGGTCATTCTAATGAGAACTTGGTAATTCTAATGAGCACTTAATGACTACTGTGTGGTCATCAGCATTTATTTTGTTTTAAATTAACACACTAGGTGTTCACTGTGTACCTGCTCTGTACTGCTAGCAGATTGTCAAACAGTGATTGAAAAAACAGAAGAACTAATACAGGTCTCTGTTCTTTGGGAGGTGACATTTTAGATTAAGGCCCAAGTCAAATTTATATGAAAAGGTTAAATGAAAAATCAAAAGATCATAGTAATAAGTTGTCACATATATACCCACAGGAAATATACTTTACGAAAAGAGTTATCATATATTCAGGTTTGCCCAGAGACAGTCATGGCTTGCACCTGTTCCTTGGAGTAATTATTAATACCATTCCCTTTACTCTCGAGTTTTCTAATTTGGATGATCAATTATATGCTCACCCTAAATATTAAATAATAAAGCAATGGGAAATCATGGGGTAGAACTGTGGAAGAGGCAAGCATTGATGGGAAGTTGTGGAAGAACAGGACAGGAAAGAAAAAACAAAGATAGATAGAAGGACATACATGAGTAAGTGCCTAGAGTTGATAGTGGCCATGGCCAGTGGAAAAATAGTGAGTGGAAGTTCCCGCCAGCACAAAGAAGATTTAGAGAGATGAATCCATCCATAAATATGGAAGGTTGAACATATTGGAAGCCAAAGATATTTCTAAGTGAGATGAGAGGTAAAATTTGATGTCAAACATTCAGTTCTTTGAAAAGAATTTTCCTCATGAGGAGGAAGGTATTAAGAGAGGCCAGATTTCCCCAAGTCCACTCTACCTGAACATGGATTTGCCACAATTAACCTCTTGCTCTTTGATTTTACTCAGTTCAGTTCAAACATCATTCTTCTCCTTCAGCCTGGGCTCTTAATCTTCCACTTCCCTTCCCATCTCTTTTCCTGTCTCCTTTTCCTAGGCTATCTTCTATTTATCTTTAAAATATTAATTTAAATGTACATCTTCAGGGAGACACTCTCTAGCTTCCAACTAGACTACCTCCGTGAGAGGCCAGGACTGAATCGAAACCTTGTCCTAGGAGTTGGCCTGGACCCGTGTCAATGCAATTCAGGGCTCACATGGAATTAATCTCCATTCTCATTTTCTTTCATGCCTTGCAAACGTTGTTCAAAGTTGGTATAACTTCAATTTATGACTTAAGTCTGTAGAGCTTAAGTTACTACTTGGAGGAAAAAATGCAGCCATTAGAATCACCTTTTATTTCTGCAGCAATAAAAATTCATTTTGCACAAGCCAAATTGCAGCTCTGGCCTCTGCTATGTTTTTTTTTTTTCTTCATGCAGTAACTATCTTGTGATCAGGCTGTCACTTTCCTCAGTGCCCACAGCCTATTCTGGATTCTTGTCTTGGTTAGCTCAGCATTGACAGGCCCACCAAGGCTTTTAAAGGATTTTTGTATAATAAGATCGCCAACTCCAAAGTAATGTGATTTATTGAGAGATTTTCAGGTCTATCACTGACAATACAATAGCCACATTGGTAATACAGTCATTAAGCGGTATCTTGGATAAAGTTGCTATCCAAGAAGCTGAAGAAGAAGAGATAGGTAAGAAAGTAACCAGTATCTATGGGTGACACTTTTCAAGGCCAATACATCTCCCTCATAGAGTCAACTAACATAGGAAGTTAATTAATTTAACTCATAATTATTAAATACTTATAGTGTACGCAGTTCTGTGCCCAGTCCTAAGCATACAAAATGGACCTCTAGTCCCTGTTGTCTTGGACTTCATGATCTGGTTGCTTCATGTTCTGCACAGAAGCCTACAAAGAGTTGTCAAATAAATCACAAAACTAAGAAAATTATGTCCTACTCTGCCACACCATATTTCTCCCCATGATATGAGGCACCTAAGAGAAGCTGCATTCACAGCATCAGAGCTATATAATATTTACATATAGAATCCATTCCTCAGCAACTTCTTCAGCCCATGAGGATGTGGAGCTGTGTGTTCAAGGACAATTTCTATGTTGGCATGTCCAAAGAAGTTGAATAAAATGATTGACTTCAACCCAAAATTCCCCTAGGAAATTGAGTGAGGGTGGAGGACTCTGTAACCAGGAATAGCTGGTGTCTACCTTGTCGCAGAACCTCTTCCTCAGGAGAGCACTGTTCATGGGGTGGGTAGTTGAGTGCCACTGGAAGATGATTTAGCTGATTTTTTCCAAGCCAGTGAGTAGATCGTTTATCTTCAATATGTGCCTGCTGCAGAGCTGGATTCGGATGGCAGGGTCATCTCAGTCTTTTCCTGTTTGGAATTATATTTCTTTTCTCCTCCCTCCTTTTCCTTTCTTCCTTCCTTCCTTTCTTTCCTTCTTGCAAGCCTTTCATCATCTCTCTGACTTTAGTTGTTTGCACTTTTAGCCAAACCATTAGCTGAACAAATAATTGGTAAGTAAGCAATTACTGTGTGTTGCTGATAAAGTTTCACCTAAAACCTAAGGCATAAAATGCAGATAAAATATTAGGCCAAGCGCGTGACATTAATTAGTTTACTTCCTGGAAATTCTTCCCTGTAGGTGGCTGACCTTAAGTTTTATTGGCATGGAGCTAGGCTTAGGGGCCATCTTATACTGTCAGGAAAGATTGTATCAATAGCAATTTGTCTTCTGTTAACATCTATTAAAAAGAACAATACCACAAGGATGGAGGGTGTGAAGAGCCCCATTCAATCAGAAATTACAGAAGTAATAAAGCAGTAAAGGCATAATCTACTTATTCAACACATAGCCATTGTGCCTTCTGTATCTTGGGCAACATCCTAAACTGGGGGATGCAAAGATGTGAGAAATCACAGTCTCCTCAAGGAGCTCACAGGCCAGAAGTGAACAGAAACACACAATTACAAAAGGCACAAGTGCTATGAGAGGGAAAAAGGAGTAGGGATGGGGATGTAACCTCCCCTAAGGGAATTGGAGAAGCTTTCCAGGAAGAAGAGATCTAAGAGCTCAGACCAGAAAGAAGAATGATGAATATTGAGAGACAAGAACCGGATGGGGAGGAGAAAGTGTCCTAGGCAGAGGTGTGAAACACAGAGGTGAACGCGATCATGACACAATGGGAAGCACTAAGTAGTTCAGTGTGGCAGGAGCATAGAGTTCAAGGACTGGAATGCGAGAGATGTGGCTGGAGGAGTCAGCAGGGCCCAGTGAAACAGGCCACTAGAGCAGCCTGTCTGGGCTCACTAACTAGAGAACCACAACACCTTCACGGAGTTCATGGTAACAAATATTGACCTTCCCACTGATGGCATCATCAGAATTTATTATAAACAGCAGTGCCCTCAGTCCACCTCCCTCAGTTGGTGGGTGCGGGAATGGAGGTGAGGGTTGCGGAGGTGAATGATAGAAGGGGGATGCCTTTTACCCAAAGCTGTGGGGTTTCACAGCTGTAGAATCAAAAGATAAACCAGGGAGTGGGTGTAAGCAGGGAATCATATAGCATGGGGCACTGGATGGAATTAATATTTTAGAGAACACAACTGGACAATCCTTGATCCATGAGTTAATGCCTGTGGCTCACAATTACATGCCTTCTGCCTTGGAATATCCTACTAAATGTCAAAAGTTCAAGATTGAGTAAGACTCTTGAACCCCTTCATGCTACCTAGTTACATCCTAGAACAGATTCCTCAATATTTTTTCACTTTGACTCTATACCTTTGATCTCCTTGGCTTGTCTGGTGGCAGGATTTGATTGGCACAGAAACTTACAGATCAGTTGTTTCCTTCTGTTTCATATCCTTCTGTGGGTAAACACTCTGTTCTTATATAGAAGAGACAAAGTAATGCTTCCTTTGCCAGAATGTTTCTGCCTGGAATAGAGGAATCTAATCAATAGCTCTAGTCCCTCTGGCCTGGAAAAGTATTAAATAATAAACAGGGATATTTCTAGCTTGGCTTTAAGGTCCATCCTACCATTAGTATTCCAACATTTATGGACATGTCAGCCTGATGGTGGGACAGCTCACCAATTACATGTTTACATATGGGACCAAGTTGCATCCCAGCAGAGAACTGATCCTCCTGGAGAGGGAGTTGGACTTATAAACTAGCCTTATTTTCAGGGAAGAGGGTCAATTATGGAGAATAGCATGATTTTTGCTAGGGAGTTGTCCCATGGTCCAGCCCTCATGGACTTGTATCTGGATCCTAAAGAGAGACCTGGTTTAAGCAAAAATAAGAAGACTTGCTTACACTAAATGTTCTGTAAGACATTGGGGAACAAAGCAAGATCCTACTTGATAACCATGTGGCAAAGTTTAGCACAAATAAAACCCCTATGCCCAGGATCCAGAGTGCTTTAATACTTCAGAAAGAACTTCAGGGGCTCCAGGATTGCTGTATATCATATACTGGCTGCAGAGGTTGGCAAAAGAGGTCATGCTGTTTATGCCATGAGATGCCAGGAGGAGACACTTGAGGGCTCTGGAAGCTTGGGCCCAGCACGCAAAATTGTCCTTGGGGGGAGAAAGGGAGTGAGTGGTCAGGCACTGACACAATTTCCTGGACCATAGAGACTCAGATGGGAGACCTGTTGTGGCAAATTGGTTCAGGTGAGGCCCCTGCTGGGGACTACAAGATGTAAATGAATGAAGGAGCCTGAGGGATATAAATAATCGAAACTTTGTCTATATCTGTGGGTGGGAAAACAATCCAGAGAAATCCTGTCAATTATTGTAGCTATCTCATTTTTAATTCCATCCTGGTATGACCTAGAGAAACATGGTTTGTACATATCAAAACTATTGAATCCCTAAGAAAATCGCTGAAATAATAAAGGAGATACTCTCATGTAGTCTCATGTCAGGTCTCAAGATACGATTTAGATGAGAAAAACATTTCTATTTTTCTATATCTGCTTTGAAAGGATAATCATGTTTCTAAAAGCCATGTATTTCTAAGGCCCATATATAAGCGTATCCATTCATAAAAACACAATATGTGAATTAGATATGAAAAGTGATCTTAGGTAAGCGGGTATGATCTTGGTTTGAGGAAATTAGCTGCACCCTAATAACCACTCAGGGATGACCCAATTTTTGAAAGAATCAAATATCCCTCCCTTAATATTTAGTACCCCAAGCTAGGGTAAACTCTTTCCT
The DNA here is from genome assembly GCA_023783475.1 of Daubentonia madagascariensis. Lineage (NCBI taxonomy): Eukaryota > Metazoa > Chordata > Mammalia > Primates > Daubentoniidae > Daubentonia > Daubentonia madagascariensis. The sequence continues at coordinate 15,407,278 of JAKFHU010002573.1, read as the reverse complement.
GAAAAGCACAAATAATATCAAGGCCATGCGCAAATTATGGAAAAACCAATATATTCTTGGTGGTCGGGATGTACCTACTGTGACACAATCAGGCTTTAGAATGCTGCTGCTTTTCTTTTTCCTCCCGAACTTCTTCCTCTATTATATACTTGTTAGTGTCCCCAAATCTAGAGTTTTTTAAAGGTCTCTCTATGGCTCACTCTTGAACATCAGGAGATCTCTATCATATTTAATCCATTTTTACGATGCATTCAGAATTGGTTTATGGGCTTTAAATTTTTATAAGTCTGACTGTTTCTGGAGGCATGAAAGTAGGCAATCCTATAAAGTAATAAGGTGTGTGTATTCATTCTTTAAGAATATACTTGAGAGCCCATAAACGCCCATGTACCAGGGTAGGTACAAAGACGAGAGTAAGCATGGTCTGTATTCTTAGTGTCCTAAAATATAGATGGAGGATAAAGAGAACTGCTAAAATTGTAATAGGGCACTAACTAAATTCTTCTAATGTAGATATGGTGGGTTGACAGATTATAAACATAGTCAACTTTTTATTAAGCATAATAATGGATTAAGCAGAGAGAATTTCCTGTGTAGTATAAAGAGAACCATTTGGGATACTGGATATTCTCGATACTTGAATAATCTTATAGAATCTTAGACTATGAAGGGTTATGAAAGGTCATCTGCTTAATTCCATCTTGTAATTGATTCTGGGACACATTTTTGTTGTTGTCACTGTTGTTATTTTTTCCATTTTGAATATTTACTTTTTTCAGATTAAAATTGACTTCTCTAAGAAGTGAAGAGAGAAATAGAGCTCTATGATATTATTTAAATAGATCAAGGCATGCCTAAAAATCTACTTTCTGTCTAAGAGTTGTGGGCAAAAATTTGATCAGGAAAAGGATGTTTACATAAAATCAAAAACATATCCCCATAAATTACTAAACAAAATACAGAAAAATAACTTTCAAATTAAAAAAATGTGGTAGAAACCATCAGAACTAGTTTACCAAAGTTAACATCACCAACAATGGGACAAAGGCAAATACGATACCTCCTGACATGATGCACGGAGGAGGATGATCACTACCAGCATGGTTTTATTGCCAAATATGAATAGTATAAATCTATTTATGGGTAAAATATCAGACAACTACAAATTGACAGACAGTCTACAAAATAACTGACTATTCTCTTTATAAAATGTAAAGTTCATGAAAGGCAAGAGTAGAATGAAGAATTTTCTAGAATGAAAAAGACTAAAGGGCCATGTTGACTAAATGCTGTCTATACTACCTTCTGTGCTGGACCAGGAATCAAACATATAGTCAAACAAAGTTATAAAGAAAATTATTATAAAAGTTGGAGACATTCGATTATTGATTGTGGATTATATAATATTATTAGATACTATTACTTTTTATGATTTTGCTAATACCTTGGTTGTGTGATAAAATATCTTTGTTTTTAAGAAACATACTCTGATAAATTTAAGGGTGAAAAGGTATGTCTCCAACTTCCTGTAAAATATTTCAGAAAAAAGTGTGTGTGCTTGTGTGTGTGTGTGTGTGTGTGTGTGAGGCATGTGTGGATAAAGAGGCAGAGACAGAAAGAGAGGGAATGAGGAAACAAATATAACAAAATGTTAACATTTGGTAAATATGGTTTAAATGTATATGACATTTTATTTTGTACAATTCTTAGTAAGATTTTATAAGTTTGAAAATATATCAAAATTAAAAAGTCTAAAAATAAAAGGGCCACATTCAGCCCATTCTTTTTGACTATAAATGTTCATTACCTGCATTCAGCTCTCCCAGAAACAGTGCCAAGATCTGGACTCTGTCCGTTAGTGACTTAGCCAAATTCTCTGTCACTGTATTTGCCTGATATCTCAGAATCCTCTGACTTTTCTGGAAGAACTTTTCTGGAAAAACATACATGAGTATGTCCAACAGCTTTCTGACATGGTGATATACATTTGTCCTATAGGGACATCCTGCAGCTTTTGGTCAAGTCTTTCTGCCCTGATGAAACATATTCATCTCTTTATATATGCATTATATATAAAGACATAGAATATAAGATGATAATACTTGTAAAGAAAATGAAAGTATCTGACAACACTTAAGTGTAGAACATCATTTTAAACAATACTGTGATTTAGAATTTTGCTTAGCATAATTTATTCTTCATCTGCCTTCTGTATATAGTGTTTGAAAACTTCATAATATTAATATATTATACTAGCTATGTTTTATGATTTAATGAATTTGAAATAATATGCTAGATGCAAAATCAGTTGCTACTAAAGCAGAAAGAGTCCTTTTTATTTCTATAGTTTGCACTTTGTCAATTTAGCACAAAATTAACCTCAGGTATATCTGGATGAGAAGTTAAATTCGCAGTGCCATTCTTCTTCATGTCTCCTAAACCTTAAATATATAGACCATATATATTTTGTGTAATTATTTTCCCATATTAATATACATATTTAAATAAAAGTCTCTATAATTTACAGCGTATTTAACTAAATATTTAAGAAGATACTTTATAAAAATACAGTAATTGAAATTACCTTAAATTTGGGCTGTCCTTGAAAGTTATTTATTTATTTAATTTGGCATGTGGCTTGGTATGTTTCCCTGCAGTTTTATTTTTTTCTCTGCATGTACGCTGCAAATACATTTAGCCAAAACCATAGTTGAAGAGGTTCAATTAACACATATTAGACAACTGGAGAAATGTAAGATGATTATATGGCAATTAAAATTCATTCTATACTAAGTGCCAAAATGTATGGTCTTGACACCAATTGCCCTAAGCATTTATTTTCATTACCCTATGCAGAATTCTTATTCTGAATTAAGGCGGGCTTCCATGGATCTCAAATTCCTTGAAATTGTGTGCAATAATTTATAGGTATGCATTTTTTCTTTGGTCAAGTAGGCAGCTTTCATCGGATTCTCAGTGGAATTCACAAATCAAAATTATTTCGGTAAAAGTGACAGACTTGTTTCCTCATTTTAAAATTAGCTTTATTGAGTTAAAAATTGGATATAATAAATCCACCATTTCAAATAAATGTTTTGATGAATTTCGAGAGATGTATACAACTGTGAAACCATCATCACAATCCATAAATAACATTTTCCATCACCCCGAAAATATCTCTTTGTGCCCCATTTACCTCTAGCCTCAGGCAATCACTGAGGCAATCATATTATGCAAATATTTTCTCTCATTTTGTGGATTATTTTTCCCACTTTCTATTTTTATTTATTTATTTTTATTTCAAAATATTAAGGGAGTACAAATGTTTTAGGTTACATGGATTGCTTTTGTAATGCTTGAGTCCTGGCTATAGGTGTGCCCATCACCCAAATAGTGTTCATTGTACCCATTAAGTAGGTTTTTGCCCTTCCCCTTCTCCCCACTCCCTTCTGGTTCATTTCCAGTGAATTTTATTTCCTCTGTGCACCTGTGTGCTCATTGGTTAGTTCCAATTTAATAGTGAGTACATGTGGTGTTTGTTTTTCCATTCTTGAAATACTTCACTTAGGAGAATCATCTCCAGTTCCATCCAGATTGTTGTAAAAGGTGTTAATTCATGCTTTTTTATGGCTGAGTAGTACTCCATGGTATACATATTCCACATTTTATTAATCCACTCATGAATTGATGGGCACTTGGGTTGAATCCACATCTTTGCAATTGTGAATTGTGCTGCAGTAAACATTCAAGTGCAGGTGTCTTTTGATGAAAAGTCTTTTTTTCCTTTGGGTAAATACCTAATAGTGGGATTGCTGAATGGAATGGTAGGTCTACTTTTAGTTCTTTGAGGAATTTCTATACTGTTTTCCAAAGAAGTTGTACTAATTTGCAGTCCCACCAACAGTGTATAAGCAAGTGATCCTTTCTCTCTGCATCCACACCAACATCTATTCTTTTTAGACTTTTTAATAAAAGCCATTCTAACTAGGGTAAGGTGATATCTCACTGTAGTTTTAATTTGCATTTCCCTGATGATTAGTGACGTTGAACATTTTTTCACATGTGTATTAGCCATTTGTCTTTTTCCCATTTTCTTGATGGTATCCTTTGAACCTCAAAAGTTTTTAATGATTGTGATGTCCATTTTATCTATTTATTCTTTCGTCACTTATGCCTTTGGTGTGATATTTGAGAAAGCTTTGCCTAACTCAATGTCATGAAACTTTACCCTTATATTTTCTTATTAGGGTTTTATAGTTTTAGCTCTTACTTTTAGGTCCTTCCATTTTGAGTTAATTTCTGTGTATGGTGTGAGGTAGGGGTCCATCATCAATTCTTTTCAAGGTGAATATCCAGTTGTCTCAGCACCATTTTGTTGAAAAAGAAATACTTTCCCCATTTAGTTGTCCTTGATCTCTTGTCAAAAAATTAATAGTGCCATCCTATGAGAAAAAATAATTTTAATTTTGATAAAATCTAATTTTTTAATTTATTCAAAGAATTTGTCTGCATCTTCTCAGTCTTCAAAATATCTGGCATACATTTTTTGCCATTTTGCCAACATTAATAATATTTTCTAATTCTTTAATGTGTATAAGGTATGCATTGCTGACCTTCCTTTCAGTTTTGATAATAGTATTTTTGTCCTCTTTTTTCTGTGTTTAATCTAACTACAGACTTATTACTTTTGTTTACCTTTCCAAAGAATTAGCTTTAGTTTTTGTTAATTTTCTCTATTTTTTGTATTTCCTATTCATTGACTTCTGCTTGACTTTTTATTTGCTAATTTTAGATTTATTTTTGTCATCATTTTTTGGGGGGGATATCCATCACCTCAAGCATTTGTCATTTCTTTGTGTTAGGAACATTACAAGTCTACTCTTAGTTATTTTTAAGTATATCGTAACTTATTGTTGACTATACTAACTTTGTTGTGCTATCAAATATTATTCATTCTATCTAATTATCTAACTATATTTTTGCACACATTAAACACCCCCATTTTATGCCCCCCCACTCCCACCAGCTAACCTTCCCAGCCTCTGGTAACCATCATTCTATTCTCTGTCTCCATGAAATCAATTATTTTAATATTTAGCTCCCACATCTGAGTGAGAATAGGCAAGATTTGTCTTTCTGTGCTTGTCTTATTTCACTTAACATAATGTTCTCCAGTTCTACCCATGTTGTTGCAAATGACAGGATTTCATTCTTTTATGGCTGAATAATATTCCATTGTATATGTGTTCCACAATTTCCTTATCCATTTATCCACTTAGGATGGACACTTAGGTCAATTCTAAATCCTGGCTATTGTGAATGGTGTGCTGCAATAAACACAGGCATGCAGATATCTTTTTGATATACTGATTTCCTTTCTCTTGGATGTATACCTATCAGTGGGATTGCTGGGTCAACAGTAGTTCTATTTTTAGTTTTTTGAGGAACCACCATACCATTCTCCCTTGTGGTTTCACAAATTTACATTCCCACCAACAGTGTACAAGGGTTCCCCTTTCTCCACATCCTCGCCGGCATTTATTATTTCCTGTCTTTTTGATAAAAACCACTTTAACTGGTATGACATGGTATCTCATTGTAGTTTTGATTTACATTTCTCTGATGACTAATGATGTTGAGCACTTTTTTTTACATATGTGTTGGCCATTTGTATGTCTTCTTTTGAGAAATGTCTGTTCAGACCTTTTGCCTATTTTTAATTGGATTATTTGATTTTTTCCTATTGAGTTGGAGCTCCTTATATATTCTAGTTATTAATCCCTTGTCAGATGGGTAGTTTGCAAATATTTTCTCCCATTCTGTGGGTTGTCTCTTCAGTCTGTTGACTGTTTCCTTTGCTATACAGAAGCTTTTTAGTTTGATGTGATCCCATTTGTCCAGTTTTGCTATGGTTTCCTGTGCTTTTGGAGTATTACTAAAGAAATTAGATGTCCTGGTGAATTTCCCCAATATTTTCTTTTAGTAGTTTAATAGTTTCAGGTTTTAAGATTTAAGTCTTTCATTTATTTTGATTTAATTTTTGCATATGGAGAGAAATAAGGGTCTAGTTTCATTCTTCTGCATATGGAAATCCAGTTTTCTCAGCACCATTTATTGAAAGGACTGTCCTTTCCCCCAATGTATGTTCTTGGCACCTTCATTGAAAATAATTTCACTATTGATGTACAGATTTGCTCATCATTTTATCACTCCTTAAGATGGAACCTTAACTCACTAATTTTAGATCTTTCTTTGTTTCTAATATGAGCACTTCTACTTGTAAATTTACCTTTTAGCCAAATCATAGAGATTTTTATTTGTTGTATTTTTGTTAGCATCCAATTAAAATATTTTGTTGTGTTTTTTTTGTGATTTCTTCTTTATCCTGTGTTTTATAAAAATTGGTTATCTAATTTTCAACTATGTTTTCCCATTTTTTTCATTGTTTATGTATTTTATATAAATACACTGTGATCAGTGTATTTATATATAGTATGATCAGAGAGTATAAACTGGAGAATTTCAATCTTTAAGTTTATTTAAAGCATATAGTCTATGTTGGTTAATGTATTTGGGAAATTTAATTCGTGTAGTGTTCTCTAAATATCAATTAGGTCAAAGTTATTGATCACATTTTTCAAATTATCTATTATTTTGTCTCATTTAATTAGTTACTGAGAGAAGCATATTAAAATCTCTTACTAAGATTGTAACGTTGTTCCTTTCTCTTTTACTTCCATTACTTTTTGCTTTATATTTGTGTGATTCTTTAATTAAGTTCATGTGTTTCTCTGACCACTATGTCTTCCTAAAAAATGACACCATTTATCTTCATAAAATATTGTTCTTTACCTCTGGCTGCAATATCTGCTTTAAGTCTATTTTGTCTGATATTAATACAGCCATTCCACCCTTTTTATGCTTACTGGTTGCATGATATACCTTCTTATAATCATTGAATTTCAATATGTCAGTGTCTTTCTATTTGAAGTAAAGATCTCGTAGACAACATAGAGTTGAGTCTTCCTTTTATATGCATTCTAATAATCTTTGCTTTTACTGGAATTTTTAATCCATTCATATGTAAAGTATTATTGATATGTGTATTAATGTTCTAGGGCTACCATAACAAAATACCACAGAGTAGGTGGCGTACACAACAGAAATTTATTTTCTCACAGTTCTAGAGGCTAGAAGTCCAAAATGAAGGTGTCAGCAGGTACACTTTCTGATGAGGCCTTTCTCGCCTTACAGACGGCTGCCTTCTCTCTGTGTTCTCACATGATCTTTCCTATGAGTTCACATACCTCTGGTATCTCTCTGTGTGTCCAAATTTCCTCTCTTTATGAGTACACCAGTCAGATTGGATTAGGACTCACCCTAACAGTATCATTTTAACTTAATCAACTCTTAAAAAGCCCTATCTCCAAAGATAGTCACATTCTGAGGTATGAGGGTTTAGGGCTTCCCTGTTTATTTCCCCCAGTAAAGTTTGGACATTATTTTCTACCCTGATTTCCTCATCTGGCATTTGTGAGATATGCGTAAAGACCCTTTGAAAATTAAAAACTGTTATAGAAATGTACAATCTCTTTCCCAATGTTATTATCATTATGGATAGAAATTAACCTCTTCCCACTTGTGAGATACTAGTTTACACCTTCTTTCAATACACCTGTTAAATAAGAATAGTAGTATATAAGGATGAGGAAAAAAATATGATTACTTAGGAGTGACTTGATAGAGGTTCAAAGGCATGAACTTCAGATACAGGTAGACCAGATCTAAATTCTAGCTCCACCATTTACTGGCAATGTGATTTTGAAAGATTCCATTAAAGCTTCTGCCTCAGTCCTAAAAGGGACATCTATCCTTTTACAGTGTAAAGGAGGTATCAGCATCTGATTTGTTAATAGCACAAAGATCTTGATTGGGTTTCTGGGTCTGTTTCCTGCTTTTTGAGCACAGGAAAATATATTTTATGTGAAGCTTTTAAAGAGATCCAAAATCATTTTATGTTCAGGAGTTTTGGCCCCACATCACTAGAAAGGCTCATTCCTAGGATGGCATGTCCCACAGTTGGAGGGGGGCGCATTGACAAATTGATGTTGATGGAGTAGTATAGGCTGAATTTAGAGCAACAAGGAAGTGATTTTGCAACTTGAGTCAGGCTACAGGGCTGCCCCTTTGATTAACGCATTCTGTGTGCAATCATCATTTTACCTTTTGTTGTTGATTTTAAACAAGTAGAAAGTCAAATCATGATTAACTTAACAACCAGAAAAATAACAACTATGCTTATGATTACAATAATCACAACTTGAAGACCAGAATGAAATAGCAGACTTATTCTTGAGGGTAACCAAATGAACAAATAATAATAACAATTACTATAAAGTGACTATAAGCATTCATTTAGACACAGCCCTGGTCTCATGTCTTGGGAAAGTTGACCACCTCTGATGTCATCTTCTTCTCATTCTGGCATCAGCTTATCTTAAGAAAAAGATCACCTTCTGGTGAAATAATTCATTCTGTGCAGCTTTCTTTAGATGAGAGATAGGAATCCAGGAGTATATGCCTTCTAATTTAGCAGCACAAGTACTTGGTAAGAAGTACTTAGCAAGGCTCATTCCATCTTGGTTGGAGACAGTCCTTTAAAAGATGTTATTTCCAATAGACAAAATCTCCAGGTTGAAGTCTCTGGTTCTTGAGATTTTCATTTCCAAGGAGCTCACTGTGTAAATATTCTTTTACCAATTCACAATTTTTAGTTAACTGTTTTATAAGACTATTACAATAGGTGAATATATCCCCTGTGTTATTAAGGAGGCCCAATTTCCAGGAGATAAATTCATGGCTTTTATAATTTTTGATTATAATTTCAAATGGAGATAATTGGTATTTACCAAAAGGAGGTGATCTCAGATTTCGCAAAACCAATGGAAGAGATTTGCCTAAAGATTTTTTTTAATGTATCCATTTTTTTATTTTTTATTTTTTAAATTTTTAATTATTATAGTTACACAATAGTTGTGTATATTTATAGGGTTCATGTGGCTATGGAATTTTAAAAGCCTTGGTCAATTTTGCACATTGGGTTTTGATTATGCCATTTGTGTGTTCTAACAATCCAGATGAATGAGAGTGATAAACACAACGGAAATGCGGAAGAATAGGCCAGATTCTACATACTGATTGAATTGTTTGTCTAGTAAAGTGAGGGCCTCTGTCTCCATGAAGTTCTAGAACTCCCCAGGTCACAATAATTTTTTCTAGAAGAATTTTACTTACTGCTAAAGCCATTGCTCTTCTGCATGGAAATGCCTCTGCCCAGTGAGGAAACATGCAAATCATTACCAGAACATATTTGTATCCTTGTGAAGTTGGCAGTTGGATAAAATCCAGTTGCCATATTTCAAAGTGAGCCTTGGGTAAAGGAAAGTGTCCTTGGGAACCACGTAATGGGTTTCCTGGATTGTACTTCAGGCAAATATGACAGTGGTTGTATAACTTATGAGCTATAATGGAAGAAGGTTTCCAATAACATTGTTTTCCCCAAGCAACTATTCTGTCAGAACTCCAGTGAGTTAGATCATGTACATAAGTTAAAAATGATACCTATAATTCAGCAGGAAGTGTGGGCAAATCATTTGGCCCATACCATACTTCATTTTTTAGGGAGTATTATTTTCCCCTCTTGTTGCTCAACTTTTCTGTTCTGATTCTGGAGCTCTGGATTAAGCTAATTTTATGTCAAATTCAGGTGCTTCCTTGAAAGTTAATATAGTATGGTTTTCTTGTTTAGACGTGTTTAGAGCAGCTCTTTTTTCTACCTCATCAGTTAGCTGATTTTCTCTGCTTTCTGGAATATCTGATTTAGAATGACCTGAAATTTTAATAATGGCCAGTGATTTGGGTAATACTGTGGTTTCTTGTAGTTGTGAAATAAGATGTCTATTTTTTCATGGATTGACCTAAAGAGGTTAAGAACCCTCTTTGCTTTCATAAATTTCAAAATCATGGGCTACTCCAAAAACATATCTACTCTTTCTTATAAAATATTAGTGGATATTCCTTTTGCCAATTGACAGGCCCTAGTTAGTGCTATTAATGCCACTTGTTGAGCCAAGGTGGCTTCTGGGAAGTGGGTACTTTCTATTTCTTCACTTAAAGACACTACAGCATAACCTGCTCATTAGATCCCAGATTCATTCTTTAAGTAAGATCTATCTGTAAACCAAACAACATCAGTACTGGGGGGAGGAGGGCTCTTGTAGATACCACTTGGGGGAAAGAAGTTATCAGTTAGGGTTAGACAGCCATGTGGTGTTTCATCTGAAAATGAAGGCAAAAGAGTTGCAGGATTTAGATTGTTACACCTAGAGATGGTGTTATGAGAGACTGAAAGGAACAGGACCTCATATGAAGCTAGTCTACTAACCAAATAATGTCGAGTATGCTGTGAGTTCAGCAGTGCTTCCACAGAAAAAGGGATGAAGGTAGTAAGGGATGTTCCCCTTCCAATTTCTTCAATTGCCTTAACTAACAAATCAGTGGCCTCTGTGGCTGTCATACAAGGTGGCAATCCTCTGGTACGGGGACTAATTTTGGCCGTATACCTTATGGGTCTGTTTTGATTTCTGTGTTTTTGATTTAGGACACCTAAAGCATTTCCATCATTTTCATGTACAAATAATGAAAATGGAAGATTATAATTTGGATGTCCCAAAGCTGGGGTGTTAGCAAGGTCACTTTTGATTATTTCTAATGTTAGTTGATTTTATTCTGTCCAGTATAGAGGATCTGGCATATCCTAAGAGAGTATGTAAGAGGTGTTTTTTTAAAGAAAAGTTTGGGATCCAATTTCTATAATAGCCTGACAGTCCCCCAAACTCTCCTAACTATTTCTTGGTTCTCAGTGTCAGAAAAGCTAAAATTCTTTTTAATCTATCTAGATTAATATAAAGTCCTTCCTTGGATATTAGGTGGCCTAAGTACTTTACTTGTTTTTGACAAAATTGAAGTTTTTCTTTAGAAACCTTATGACTCTTTAGGGCCAATTGTTGTAACAGGTATATTCTATCCACTGTGGAAGCCTGTTTGTTCTGTGAGCAAAGAAGTAAATCATCTATATATGGTATTTACAGACTTCTCAACAAAGTCAACATCTGAGAGTTCTGTTTATTTTTAATATTTGTGATAAGTAAGTTGGACTTCTAGTGTATCCTTGGGGCATAACTGTTCAAATATATTGTCTGTCTTCTCAAGTGAAGGCAATGAGAAATTGGCTGTCTTTATCTACATGTATGTTAAAGAATGTACTTCGTAAATTTATGACTGTAAAAATTCTGCATTAAATTGAAGAGCTATGAGAAATGTATAAGGATTAGGCACTACTGAATGCTGTGGAATTAGTGTTGTTTGTTCCTTTCAAATACTGTACTATCCTCTATATTCTACCATTTGGTTTTCTTACTTGGAGTATCAGTGTATTAAAAGGGCTTGTACAAGGAATAAGCAGTCTTCTTTCTATATAATCTGAATTATAAGTTTTATTCCTTCCAGGACTCCAGTTCTCAAGGGATATTGTTTGATATTTGGAAGCAGTTTTGATGAGTCTGTTTGAATTTATATGGGAGTAGCTGAGTTAATATTCCTATATCAGTGAAGGATTTTGACCACAATTTATCAGGTATTTTATTTCCTTTCATGGGCTTTGTAATTCTTCCTTGCTTAATAATTCACTGTTTTCAATGGCAAGATTCATAGCAATTGGATTAGATTTTGGAAAATTTGCTTTATCTGTTAATTCAGTTTTATCATGTATAGAATCTAATTCTAAATACATATCCCCTTCTGGAAGAAAGAAATATGGGTATTATATAGTTCTAAGAAATCTCTTCCTATTAGATGTATGTTGTCCAATGCAACCACAAGGAAAACAGGAGTCCTTGTAAGGGACCTAGTTGAAAAGTTACAGGTTGCTACTTATGTGCTGATGTAGGAGTATCTGTGACACTCACTATTTGGACCAAATGTTTACTCTGAGAATGGAACCTTGTAATAAGATGGGATTTGTTACAGATTATGTTGCTCCAGTATCAACAAGGGCTTGGAATTATTCTCCATTTAAAATAATTTCTATTTCTCCCAGAGTGTTAGTTAGGAGAAAAGGAAAGGTCTTTTTAAGTTCCTCAGAACACCTCTGTTCTATCCTTTCCTCCTTTGTCTGTTACTGTTACTTCTGTTTTTGTTTTCAACAGTCTTTTTTTAATGTTACCAGGATTTTTGCAGTAATTGTAAAATGTAGAGTTAGATCTGTATAGAGGCGTATTGGGATATTTTGGTGGTCCAGACTGACTGGGTGAATAATTGTTTTAGTTGCAAATTCATAATATTATTAGCTTTATTCTTTTGTCTGTCATCTTTTTCCTTTTCTTCTTTAAAGTACAAGACAACTGGTCAGCAAGATTAACCAAATCATGAGTTTGAGAAGTGCCCAACTAGGGCATTGTCTCTTTACAAGTAGTGCTAATTTTTCATCTAGCCCATTTATAAAATTGGAGTTGAGGAGAGTATCATTTTGATGATTAACATAACTTGGCTCAGATAAGCCTGAATGTTGTCTAAAAGTTTTTTCAAATCTATCAAAGTATGTCATTACTGATTCTTCTGGATTTTGTCAACATTGTTGTATTTTATTCCAGTTGACTACCTTTTGGAAGACTAAAGGAATGCCTGCAAGCAGAGCCTTTGCAGTTTCACAGGCATTCCTGTGGTCTTATTCTGAGTATTTATGGAAATCCTCTAAGAGGTTTCTCCAGTAGGCTTTATCTATCCAACCATTAGCCTTACTTTCTGGAACTAACATTTGAACTAATTGATATATAGCAGAAAAGTCAGGGTTATAAGCTTGAATATTTACTTCAAATTCCCTGGCAAAGCCAGTAGGGTTCTGATGATGGTCAGAAGATTCCTTAACTGTGCCTCTAGTTTTGACCACGGTTAATAAACTAAGGCAAGTTGCTCCCCACACACACTGGCTGTTCGTATACAAAGCCAGAACAGCAGAAGCAGGAAGAGAAGTGGAAGGCAGGTGGGGGCAAGGTAATCCAGACAGCAAAGGGTAATGAGAAGAAGGAGCTGAGGGAGGAGGAGGAGAAACTTCTGAGAAGAAGCTTCAGAACCCTTTTTAATTCAGAAATTATTTTACACAATCTTTTGTTTTCCTCCCTCAAAGAAATAACTTTATCAGAACCTCTTTTGATGCTTTAAATACCATTGAAAACAACTCTCCCAAATATTCTGTTTTATCCTACAGCTGGCTTTTCCTAATTGAGCACACAGGTAAATTAGTCTAGGTATTTCAAAGGTACCCCACTTCAGCCCTTGCAATTTTGGTTACTTACGAGTTATTGAAGACCCTTTTTCTAAATAACAACAAGAGGCGGCTCCGTAAATGTTGTACGTGAATCCAGCTGGAGTCTCTAAAGGTGAATCTTTCCTCAAGGAGGACTCAGTTTTAGATGGCTGATTGTCCATAATTTGTAATTTCTTCTTAAGGGACCAAATGCTGAAAGGGAAAGATGTTTTGAGTCAGTGTACTGCTTATGGGAATAGCTCCCCAAGGTGTCACCCTTGGATTAGTTCTTCCCTTTTGTGTGTCTCAGTGAAACTCAGGAATTCTGGGCACTTAAAGTACGAGATCATCAGCCACTTCTATGCACCCACCAGTTTAAGCAAATTTTCCTGTATGTTCTTCTTTAGGGATTACCTATGGAACTGTTTCTCCTCATGAGTGATAAGCTCTAACACTCATGCAAAAACTTAGTCACTTAAGTGCCTTTCACCTGGGAGGAATGGTGTCCCTTGTTCTCTGAGAGTTGTCACATCCTCATAAAGGTCTTTTGTAAATTTTTGGTCATTCAAAAGAATTTAAATGTGCCAAATTTATGAGTTACAAAACCTGGCCAGTTTAAAATGATGATTTTTCTTAAGTCACGGACATTGACTTCCTCCTGTTAAAGAAAAACTGTTTTCCTTTAACCAAATTTTAAACAAGAGAAAATGTTGCAAACTTTAGAAAAATAAGACAAACAAAACCCTAACTTCAAGGAAAAGTGAAACCACAAACCTACAAATAACAGCATCTCTAGAGAGATAACAAACAAAACCCCCACCTTAAAGCTTTAAAGTAGAGCTTCAATTCCAGCCCCATCAGGTGTGAAATCATGCCATTTGAATAAATCTCTCCTAAGCCCAGGAGATTTAGAACCTGGGAGGGGCTTTACCAAGGGCTCCTACAAATTCTGGCAAAAGTTGGTTGGACAGAATCAGTCTGTGATGGTACCAGGGCACTGATCTGTCAGCAAAGCATCAGGGTAAAATGGAAGAAGCCCACTTCAGGTCCCATCTGGATCAGCAATATGTCAACCTGAAATAATCAGAAGGATCAGAATCCAGTTTAAAATAGTTTATTCAAGTGCAAAGCTGAGGATATCCACCTGGGAAACACAGACTCCAAAGAAATGAAGTAAGTGTTCCGACATTGAAAAGGTAAGATCTTACTTATGTAGGCAGAAAACAAAGAAATTTAGCAGAATTGCATTTCACATACATGGTTGGTTTATGAGTTACAGCCATTTTATTAGCTACAGTTTGTTTGTTTTCTTTGTCAAATTTAAAAGAGTATATTTAACATGCTATTTTAGACAATGTAATAGTTATGAGATCTTTGTGTAAGAGAAGAAAGAAGGAAGTTAATCTATAATGAAGATCAATGATAAAGAAGGATGAGATCTTCTCTGGTGCCCTTTAGTTTTTCATTACATTTTACCGAACAACGAAGGTAAGGAAAAAAGCTAATCTATGTTTAGGAAAACAAAGATTACTGCTGCCTAGGTTACAGCTGCCTGTTAGTGATTCAGGTCTCACAATTACATTCCTTTAAGGCTAAAAATAATGTAAAGCTCCAACAGCTTTAATTTTGAATCACTTATTTTCACAGAAATAAAACTAGAAATTAATAATAAGTAGAACTTTGGAAACTGTACAGATACACGAAAATTAAACATGTTCCTGAATGACCAATGACTCGATGAGTAAATTAAGAAGGAAATTTTTTAAATTACTGAAACAAATGAAAATAAAAACACAACATAAAAGAACCTATAAGATACAGCAAAAGGAGAGCTAGGAGGGAAGTTTATAACAATAAATGCCTACATCAAAAAAATCAAAAAGACTTAAAATGAATAACCAAGGAACTAGAAAAGCAAAAATAAACCAAACACAAAATTAGTAGAAGAAAATAAATAATAAAGATCAGTGAAGAAATAAATGAAATAGAAACTAAAATATAATACAAAAGAACAACAGAACAAAAAGTTGTTTTTTGAAAAGATAAACAAAAGTGACAAAACTTTATCTAGATTAACTATGAAATGAAGAGAGAAAATCCTAATACATAAAATTAGAGATGAAAAAGAAAACATTAACTGATTCCATAGAAGTACAAAGGATCATTAGAGACTACTATGAACAACTATAAGCCAACAAATAGGGAAACCTAGAAGAAATGGATAAATTCCTGGACACATAACAACATGCCAAGATTGAACCATGAAGAAATAGAAACCTAAACAGACCAATAATAAGTAACAAAAGTGAAGCTGTAATAAAAAAGTCTCTCATCATAAAAAGGCCAGGATCTGATGGCTTTACCACTGAATTTTGCTGAACATTTGAAGAAGAACTAGCACCAATTCTACTCAAACTATTTCAAGAAATTGAAGCAGGAATACTTCCAAACTCATTCAATGAGACCAGCATTATCCTGATACCAAAACCAGACAAGAAAATAATAACAATAAAAAAGAACTACATGTCAATATCCCTGATGAACATAGATGCAAGAATCCTCAACAAAATACTAGCAAACTAATTCAACAACGCATTAAAGATATTATTCATCATGATCAAGTGGGATTCATTACAGGGATGCAAATATGGTTCAACGTACATAAATCAATAAACATAATACATCACATCAACAGAATAAATGAAAAAAGTAACATGTTCATTTCAATAGATGCTGAAAAAGCATCTGATAAAATTCAACATCCCTTCATGATAAAGACTCTCAACAGACTGGGTATAGAAAGAACCCAATTCATTATCATACCTCAACATGATAAAAGCCATATATGACAAACCCACAGCTAATATTATACTGAATGGTGAAAACTTATCTGGAGCTTTTCCACTAAGATCTGGAGCAAGATGGGGGTGCCTCCTATCACCACTTCTATTAAATGTAGTAGTGGAGGTCCTAGCTAGAGCAATTAGGCAATGGAAAAAAATAAAGAGTATGCAGATTGGAAAGGAAGTCAAATTAGCCTTGTATGCATATGACATGCTCTTATATTAGAAAAAGAAAAGACCTAAAGACTCCACCAAAAAAACTCTTAGAACTGATAAATGAATTCAGCAAAGTTGTATGATACAAAGTCAACATACAAAAATCAGTACCTTTTCCATTAGAGTCTAACCACAATCAATCTGGGAAAGAAATCAAGAAAACAATCCCATTTACAATAGATTTTAAAAAAAGTAAAATATCTAGGAATAAATTTAACCAAAAAAGTGAAAGATCCTTACAAGGAAAACTATAAAACATTAATGAAAGAAATTGAAGAGTACACACAAAAAATGGAAAGGCCTTTCATGCTCATGAATGGAAAGAATCGATATTATTAAAATGTTGATACTACCCAAAGCAATCTACATTCAGTGCAATCCCTATCAAAATACCAATGACATCCTTCACAGAAATAGAAAAAGGAAATCCTCAAATTCATATGGAACCACCAAAGACTTCAAATAGCCAAAGCAATCCTGAGCAAAAAGGACAAATCTGGAGGCATCCCACAACTATGGAGGGAGTACACATTTCATACACAAAATAACCAGTTTAGAGCCCACAGATCCCACTACCTTCTCTATTAGACTCTTACACTCAGGGTCACTATTCACCTGCCCTAATCATTCCAGAACCAGGTGGGGATAGCCTCTCTGACTCACAGTCCACTGAAATTATTCAAATTAGCCAATACTAAGCCTGCTCACCTTGTCTCACCTGTTCCTTGTTGCAGAAACCAAAATAAAGGCTCTTGTCTGTTTTCCCAGCTCGCTCTGACTCCTCACTGACCCTAGCAACTCTCCATGTGGCTCTGTGTATTGTGACGTGCCCTATCCTATTGGGAACTGTGAGTAACAAACTCTTTTTCAACAGCAATCATCCCCTGATCTTTTGACTTAACCATAACTTAACAATAACAAAACCTACATTTTAAACAGGTCCTGGGGCTCAGAGTCCAATCAAGTATCATGAACTTTCCTATTGCCTTTAGAAAATGCTGTTCATATTCACAGCATATTTGCAACGGAGGAAGAAAAAGAATGATTAGTTAACAAAATGTTTCTTAACATTCCCTAACTGAGTTTCCATCATAGAGTTCCCATCAGTGCCTTCCTCGGTTGCATCAATAGCTTGGGCAAAGGTCTTGCACAGGATGTAGGCCTTAAAAGCTGCAGTAACTCCTTGATCTATTGTTTGGATCAAAAAAGTGGTGTTTGGAGGGGAAAACATCACTTTGATATTGGGATAAAGACAACCAATGAAAGGACAATGTCTATGGGCATTATCAATGATAAGCAAAATCTTGAAAGGTATGTTATTCTCCAAACAGTACTTTTCCATTTTGCTGGCTTAGCAACTTAGGAGGGCATCTTGGAAGAGGAGCTGAGTGGCCCATAACTTCTTATTGCTCCTGTTGCACACTGGCAGTGTGTGCTTATTGATATACTTGAAGGCCCTGGGACTCTCACTGGGCTAGACCACAAAGGTTTTTAATTTGTAGTCTACAACATTGTCTCCCAAGTAAGATTGTAATCCTGTCCTTAAAAGCCTTGAAAGCTGGCATTGACCTTGCCTCCTTATGGATAAAAGTCCTTTCAGGCATCCATTTCCAGAAGAGAGAGGTTTCATCCATATTGAAGATTTGCTCTGTGAAGTAATTTTTCTCCACAATCAGCTTATCTAGAGTTTCCAAAATTTCTTCAGCTGCCTTCACATCAGAACTCACAGACTCACCAGTTTTTTTCACATTATGAAATGAATAATGATTCTTGAATAATTTAAACCACCCAGAGCTAGTAGTAAATTTAACATTGTAGTTGAGTACAACTTTTTCTTTCATTATTGCAAACAATCTTTTTGCTTTGGCTGTGATTGTCATGGTGCTGAGAGGGATACATTTCTGGGTCTGGTGTTAAATCCAGGCCATTAGAAGTTTCTCCATATATGATATAGGCCCTTTCAAAATGTTTGTTAGTCTCATTGCCTTCAATGAAGCAGATCATTTAACAGCTTCCATCACTTAGTTCTTGTACTTCAAAGATCATAGATATAATGGAATGGAGCATGCCTGACTGGTGAGTAATGACCATCATCGAATTTCTACTTTTGTAATCACTTTTAATTTTGTTTTCAGGTCAGTCACTCTACGGGGCCTCTTCCTGACAACATTAGCAGTGGATTCTGTATGCTTAGGGGCCACGATGAACAAAACAATATAAGATCAAATCAAGCACAAGATAAAATGATGCAATCAAGAGACAAGGTAAACCCGATATATGAGCCTGCAGCCAGCATAACAGGGCATACTGTTTTACAACAAACATTTTTTTTATAAGTAGAAAGAACATAATTTAAAATAATAAAAAGTATAGTATAATAAATACATAAACCAATAAATTAGCTGTTTATTATCATTATCAAGTACTATGTGCTGTACATAAGTGTATGTACAATTTTTTTGTACATATCTTTATACAACTGGAAGTGCAATAGGTATGTTTACACCATCATAGTCAAAAACATATGAGTAACAAATTGCTCTATGACATTACAACCGCTTCGAAATCACTAGGCAATAGGAATTTTTCAGCTCTGTTATAATCTTAGGGGATCACCATCATATATACAGTACGTCATTGGCCTGCATGCACATTGCTATATGGCACATGATTGTATATGGAATAATTTTTTTTGCACTATACTTTAAAATAACTTCAGAAGAAATATCTATTATTCAACACTATTTCATAAATAATGTCTTATGATTTTTATTTTTTAAAGCACATCATGTATATTTCTTCATTTGATGATTGCGGTAACAGGTATATTATTTCTACTTTCTAGATGAAGGGCATTAAGTTCATAGAGGCTGTGACTCACCAGCAGCAAAGCCAACATTAGAACCCAGGTCTGCTTGGTCTCTCGTGTTCCTTCCTTCCTACCGTGTTGCTTCCCTTCAGTGGTATTTTACACTTCACGATGAGGTAGAGATGATAATGATTGATAATGATAATGATGATAATGAGGTGTGTTCAAAGCGTTTTATGTGTGACACTTTTATTTTTATTTCTGAAAAAAAAAGCCTTCACTTTATGCCCAAACATAAATAAGAGGTCATGTTTCATGATCTATAGCAAAGAAATTGCCCTTCCAATTTTTCCCTAGGCTTTTTTCTTCCACACAATAAAATATTTTTAATGCTGTTTTCTTAACTGTAAATAAGGTTACAAGAGGGAGTATTCAACCAAAACCATTATAATTGGCTACAAACATAATCCAATAACCTCATTTCACCCATATTGTTAAAAGAGTTAATTGGACCTGCATAGCCACCAGCTAAATATGTTGCTATATGCAAACAGTGAATTCAATTTCCTCCATAAACATACCTCTGCAGAAGTGGAGTACATACAGATGGAAGGAGAGAATATTCTGGGGGCTAAGCCCCAGAGATCACCCATTTGGTTCCAGTTATCTGATCCTGCAAGTTCAGAAAGGGGGGGTGGCGAGAGACAGAGAAGAATATTGACTTGTGTACCTGTATCTATTATAAATACCTTTTTAATAGAAATAGGTAAATAATAAAAAGAAATAATAACCTTTGCATTGCAACCAAGCTCAACCCAAATCAGTAGCCAAGAACTTCCCCTCTTCTCTGCCCCAGACACCTACTTCATGTTTTTCCTACTATCTATATGTGTTAATCTGGAGGAGATAAGGTATTTTCTGTCCGTGTATTTGTTTTCTGTCTGGGCACATCAGCATGTTTTTTCTCTTTAAAAACCTCACACCATCAGATCTCATTTCTTTTTATTATTCCTTGCTGGCTTAGAAGTATTGCCATTCAGGTTGGTAGCTACCTCATCAGAAGTATTAGAAAGACATCTGTGTACGTGGATTTCTGGCCGCACTGAACTCCTCATTTACACTGCAACCTGGGCAAGTTAGGGAGCATTTTTATGTCTTTCTCTGTTTGCCTCTGAAAAAGAGTCATAATCATGTCTTTCTATTACTTATGAAGTCATGAAAGGATTAATGTGAATGGATTTTTAAGATGTAAAATACACACAAATATGAGAAAATACTCAACAGATAAATTCAACAAACAATAATATAAATAAGTAAAAAGAGAAAATTTATCTTACTTCCAAATACAAGTTGTTTTCAACCACTCTTAGAACTTAAGTTATGTCCTAACAGTGAATTTGTAGGAAAGTCTCTTCCTTGAATGTTTTCTGATAATACTTCATAATTCAGATTTTAGTTGTTGTGGCATTTAAATACCCCCTAAAATTGGAGCTTTCACCAAATTCAAATTGCTAGTCACTTAAGTTAGTCCACATTTGTAAGCTTATATGTCAGCCATTTTTATGGTCTGAGCTGACAAGTTTCAGACTTAAAAATTTGTGTTCACAAACTCCAGTTTCTTCCTATAAAACAACATAATTCCCTCCGTAAATTTTATTTACTACATCTGCTTTCAAAACACTCCTTAAATAGGGAGGAGGAGGAGGAAAATACTGGTCCTTCACTCCAAGTTCTGTGTTAGTAGACCATTTACAAATGCTGCAGGTTTGAGCTTATCCTTCAATATATTATTCTGTATTTAGTGGCCTATTTATGTTACAGGAAAAAAACCATTCTCCTGCCTGCTTTGGGAATCTTCGATTTTCAATATGCTTTGTACAATCAGGGTTAAACCTTATCTTCTCCAAATCTCTTCCTATTTATGTATTTATCAAGAGTACACTCAGCATTATGATATAAGCAGCAAAAGTCAGAATTAACATAATCTTAATTGTTAGTGTACTAGTAATGGTCACTATAAAAGATTTATGGAGCTTAAAGTTCTGTAGGAAAGATGAACCATAAGCCCAAAATAGTTATCGAACAATACAAAACAGTGTATGATTAGGAAAAGTGATTTGTAAATCTAGTTGTCAATGTTATGGGAATGGAGAAATAATAAAATATAACACTTGGAGAAAGTTTCCTGGAGATGGTGAGACGTGAATTGAGCCTGGTGTGGTAGGAAAGGGGTGACTGGGATATAAATAGAATAAAGTGTGAGAAAAGAGCTTTCAGATTGGGGTTTCAAAGTGGGACTACAATGCATAGTTATTGATGCCTTTGGGTGAGGGAGTACAATAGACTACTCTTTTGCTTCCTTTGCTTTAAATAAAGCAAATCCATGCATGTGAGTGATTTGTAATTTTCCTAATTTATGTAGCCTCAATGGCACTTAATTGTTTTGTCTGAATTCAATTCTTCTTGGAATAGCAATCCACTTCTTGCAATACTCCTTCCTAGCTCAAGCTCTATAGTTTCTAAAAAGATTTTTTTCTAGAACCCTGACGAATATAAAAAACTGCTAGCCATATTTCATTGGTTCAGGACAGGACTCTGACCTTAGCTTAACAAATGAGTTGCCTATCAAAGATTTTTTTAATCTTTGACCAACAGAGATCATTAGGTCAATTTCTCCCTAAGATCTGTAAGATGTGAAATGTGGATGTTCTCAGCAATCGTATGTTTGGACATGTGTAGAAAGCTACTCTGAGGGAGTAGAGAAGGATGCGGTTGACACACAGAGGGAAATGGGGATAAGGATGAGAAAGAGAGACAGAGAGAGATGATCTTGAGCATCTTGATGGTTCTGTTATTTCTAAGACATAACCACAGCCTTGTTCTTAGTTTACTTTTTAAGTGTTTGCAAGTAAAAAAGTACTAGCTTAATCTTTAGCAAATAAAGAGTTGATACAGAAACACCAAGTTCACCCTGTCCTTGTCCACAGACAACATTGTGCAAATTAAAATAAAGATGTTCCCTCTGGTTGCTTCATAATCATAGGACTCATCAAATGCAACACAGAATGCCTCACAACTCCTATTCACCAACCTCTTTAACTGTTGTCTTTGTGCAGTAAACAACCTATATAACAATTCACAGCAACCTTACAAAAGTTCCTGGATCTTTAGCCTTAGTTGTAAGGACCTTTTGGTTTAATGATTCCTCTCTATTTCCTAAAAACCCCATTAACTTATTTGTTACCACTCACAACATCCTGGCGTACTCACCAGGAACGTAGACCACTTGCATGGAGCTTTCCAATCCTCAGGAAGAGGGTTTGCAATCACTTTATTTTCTTGATACCCTCTGCAGTAACACAACAGGACAATATTTCTCTTTTTAATGATCATGGGGAGTAGATATGACTTAAAAATGTGTGCCAAGTTGAGCCAAGCCTATTTGCCTTTAGTCTTATGACTTGAATACTCTAAGCAGGAAAATGTAACATGGTTCCCAAGTCATGAATAATTTTGACAGTTACACTAAGCTACGACACCAAATAATGTTCCTAGACAAATTGAAAATTGGTGTGTACACATTATATTGCAGCACCAAATGAAGTCATAATGCAAATAGAACGGTCGCAGCAAGAAAAGTTATTCCTTATCAGGTTTGGTCATGCCCCAAGGCCTCTACAAACAGAAGTAGCCCTCCCCAAGGCTTGGGAAAAGGCCAGGACATTATATTTTGTGAATAGATTGGGGAGAGGCTTACTGTGGTAAATTCTTCAGCATAAATTATTACATAATTTGTAAATATTTTCATAAAGAAGAATATAGTTTAATTTGTCAGCTAGGGGATGAAATAATCCATTTTATCTATAAAGGCAATCCCTGGCAGGTCTGCTGACTATGGCACTAAGAAGGAATGACCTTACTTATAAGAAAGAAATTCTTCAGCAGCAGATTTAAAGATAAAGAAAGCAATATTATTGGAAGGTCAGTAGTTTGTGATTTATTAAGGCAATCAATCAACCATTATTTATGTGATAAGCAGGAAATACAGTTGGAGACACAATTCCTGTCTCCTATTGAGTATAATTTCTTTTCATCCTCGGAGAATTTGTTTAGATCTTCATTTTCTTTTATCTAAATTATGACAATAGCTCTTTAGTATCTCTTATCTTAATGTTGTCCCTTTGAACTCTGTGACCAAAGTAATTTGGCTCAATCACAAAGGCGTTGTATAGCTCTACAGTCAGACTATGTTAGTTAAAATCCTGGCTCTGTTACTCTCTAAGTGGCCTTGATCAAGCTGCCTAACTACTCACGATATTGAGTTCTTCATCTATGAAATGGAGGTTCACATAGTACCTACCTTGCAGGGATGTTAAGAAGCCACAATTAGTATATATCCAAATTATATAGAACAATGTGTGACTCCTGGAAAGTACACAATAAATATTAGTTGTCACTATAATGTCATACCTCCAGCTTAAGAAACAAACTAGAGATCTCCTATTGCCTTTCAAAACTAGTCTAAATTCTTCTGCATGACTGGATATCATACAAATCTTGGCTTCAGCATTTTATATCACCGTTTCCTCCCTTATATCTTCCCCTTGTCATTAGTTCTGAACTTGCAGAACCCCCTCTCCCCCTGCTGTGAAGACGGCATGGTCTTTTCACTGTCACTGCCATTTCTGTGTACTGTAGCTCTCCCTTTCTGTTGCACTTAGTAGATAGCTGGTTGTCCCTTCACGGTGAGTCCTTTGAAAACCCAGTGCCCAAGAGTCTTGGAAATCAAAAGGCCTGAATTTGAACCTCTTGGCTCCACTGCTCAGCTATCAAGTGATCTTGGGTAAATTATGTTAATTTTTGTGCCTTAGTTTCCTTAGTTTTTTTTTTTAATCTGCAAATTGTGTTATATAGCCCACACAGTGGTTATGAAGAGTCAATGAAATAGCACATCCTCAGCACTTAGAAACTGACTGGCATGTGGTAAGAACCTTAGTACATATAACTATAATTGTGCTGCAATCCAATTTTATCTTCTTTGTGAAGTCTTTGGTAATGTCCTAGGACAGAACTGGTCACTCTTTATGATTTGTGTGTTAATCAGGGTTCTCCAGAGAAACAGAGCCAGTAACATGCCTCTCTCTCTCCCCCCCGACCATATGCATGTGTGTATGTGTGTGTGTGTGTGTGTGTATATATATATAAAAGATATACCTCTTGCCAGGACAATTACAGTACTGACGTAATTAATTGCCCTTCTGTCAGGGATCATAGGGATCTCACATTGGCCAATATTTGAAAACAATCATTGCACTTATATTGTTGTTTTCTTATAGTTAAAAGTAGGAAGGTTAAATACAGTTCAGCTATAGAATCAAGGTTGGAAATAGAAGTCCCAGTTCCTGCAGTTTATTTTTAACTCCTTAGTATTTTGGTCTTTTCCCTCCAAAAAAATACTTTATGTAATTAGCAATTTAAAATTTCACTAAAAAGATGATAAACTGTTAACAGTAATAATAATAAAAGCATAAGTATCTCACTTAACTCCTTTCCTCTCTCCCATTAAACAATTACTTTTCTTTCTTTTATCTGTTTATTGAAAAAGATTAGGCATTAGTTCCCTAGGTTTTCTTTCCAAAGTCAACACTGATTTGTTCCTTTTGGTTAAGAACTTTTCTTCCGTGCATTAAGAAGCCAGTCCTACTCTCTATACATTAATGCTATTATCTTCAAGGACAAAACAAGAAGCTAATTAATCACTTCAGCGTGTACTAAGACATTTACATCAGCAAGTTCAGATGAGAGGTGGTATGGTACAGCAGTTAAAGCCTCAGACTCTAGATTTAAAAAGACATTCCCATCTCTGGCACTTGCAAACTTTTTAGCCTTCTGCAAGTTGCAGAATTCTCTACATTTCATTTGTATGATGGCTATACTGACAGTGCCTACATTATTGAAATTTTTCTGAGAGGTTAATGAGATAATGCCAGTAAAGTGCTTAGCCTAGTATGTTCTGTATCCATTGCATGGTAAACACTTATATTTTATCAGTACGGTAGGGAAGAAAAAAGAGGAGGTGGAGGAAAGAGGAGAAGGAAGAGAAAGAAGAAGGAAAAGGAAAGGAAAAACAGTAAGGGAGGGAAAAAGTCATGTAGTGCCAGGAAATACCAAGAAGTATTGCAGGAAGCCTTGATGGGCTCTTGCAATAAGAGAGTTTACCTCTGACATTACAAAGGACATTTAATCAGCCCATTGCTACTGATAGCTCAGGTGTCTAACTTTACTTCTCTACCAGAGGAAAACTGGATCTGTCACTTGTTAATTAAATTAGTTAAATATCTTGAAATGTAGTGGGAGTAGTTCACTGAGGGCAATACCTACCACACCATTCTAACACCTGTGAGTGGGTGCAGTTAATGATAGCCTCATTACAAATTTAATCACATGTAACTATACATATTTACTGTGGCCCCCTCTGACTCCAACCAAAGTTAAACCCAGGAAAATGACAGTACAAAGAATAAAGGAGATGAATGTTTTCAGTAGCTCCTTTATACAGAGTTAATCTTCAGGGAGTGCAATAGGAACGTTTTCCAAACTGGACTGATTGTTAGGGTAGATAAATACAGACTTCAGATGCACTACAAGTTTTCTTCCTCTGCCTTCAGTCACCTCTGTTTACCTTTAGGGTACTGTGAAGGGTATAAAGCATGATGCAGAGTCATCTGCTTTCAGAGCTCAGATACTATGCGGACATGGTGGATGCACCCCACAACCCAGGTCACAGGTAAATCACAGCCAAGAACGGTTATGCAGCTGTATTGTTTCCAGGGCTTGCAGATAACTTCCAGCCAATGCTTCAAACCTCTCCCGACAAAAAGTCAGACACAGAACCTCCCTGTTCCCAAAGACACCTTGGCCCCTGAGCACATACCTGGTAATAGAATCAAGGCTTCATATAGGTGAACAACTATAGAATGTGTATAGTCATAGCAACTTCTAGCAACTCAGAGGAGGGTTTCAGCTCTGGAGACACAGTAGTTTTTTCACACGTGAATGTTGAACTAATCTCAATTTCCTGTAAAAAAAAAAATGTAAAAATCAGGTTTATTCCACCAACCTCCAAACATATTCCTAAACAAACACCATGCCACAGTTTGGTATTCTAGAACTGGCAGTTTTTTTCACAACAGCTGGAATAGAATTCACTTACTAAAATAGCCTGCTTTTAACAAAAAAAAATGAAGCCACATAGAGATAATGTTAGACTTTAACTCTTTCTCTACATTTCCTACTAAGTAAAATTGGACTGCTGCATTACATCTGTCAGATGTGGACATAGTTACTTATACAATATCAGCAATAGCAACTTAAGAACCATTTTCTTAACCAACTTATTTACTTCAGTTTTCAAAATATATAGATATACATATATGTACACACATGCACATATATATGCATATAAGTATATATGTATTATGTGTGTATATATGTATATACATATGTAAAATTTCATAGTTTATGTGGACAAAGTAAAATTCAGGATAAACAAAACACCAGAGAGAAGGCCAATTTTATTTGGAACAAGCATCTTGTTGACCACAGAGTAAGACTTCTGTGTGATATGCAGATGATGAAAGCAATGCCCACCCCAGGCAGTTCATCTTAACACTGTATCCACTCTAATTTTAGAAAGGCAGTTGCCCATGAGGAGGTATATATTATCTTTCAATAAGCCTCCAATGTCAGCATCTGCCTGACTGATACCACCACCAACAAAAGGTACTTATGAAAAGTTACATTGAGAACACGTGCCACAGTTGTTCATTAAAAAGGGAGCCAGAAAATTTTTATTGGTTGTTTTGTGCCAGGAATTTTACATTTGTTCTCATCATAACCATACAAGAGAGCTCATTTCATAAATTAGGAGAGAAAGGCTCAAAAAGGATGCCTAAGGATACAGGTGGTACGTTACAAAGTGGAGACCAGTTCTATATTTATTCAAAGTTTTTCCATTCTCCATTGCATCAAGACAAAAATAGAGAGAAAAGGGCGATGAGAGTATCTTTGTTGTACATGTCAAAGCAAAAATGAACTGGACAACATTAAACAGGCAAGAAAGATATTATTCAAGGTCATTCCAATATGAGAAAGTGACTAAAACTGAGTCTGAATTCAACTCCACTGAAACAGAAGAATGGTGGAGTTTTAAGAACTAGGGTGAGGGGGAGATCATAGGCCATCTGTGTTTGCTAACTGACATTACCCAAAGGAAAAGCAGACTTTCCCATATCTTCATGACAGGAGGTAGTTTTACAACTTGGGGAAAGGTTTCCCCTGGGAAGTTGGGCTCCTAACCTCCCACAGAAAGCGAGACAGGGACCCTCTCTTCCTTAATGATTACGTTTCAAATAAATGGTTCTCAGGTCCTCGAGAAAGACATTCCTGGGTAGTAAGACTGGTTTTTAAAAAGATTTACATCTCAAAGGGGCAGGAAAAGGATTTACAATTACAAGTTTTTTAAAGTAAACACTGTAAGAAAAAGTAAGTCAGGAGCCTAGAGGCTGAAAGAATCCTATGCAAAGTTGGGTCAACCCAGGGGAAACTTAAGGCAGGATAGCTCACACTGGCTCATGATGTATTAACCTTTTTATATATTGTCGAATTCAATTTGCTACAAAAAAATAAAAAAGGCAATCTTGGTCAATATATATACAACAGTTCTCTCCTACCTGGGATTTCACTGTCAGAGGTTTCTGTTACCCATGATCCAAAAATATTACATGGAAAATTCTAGAAATAACCAATACATAATTTTTAAATTGCACACTGTCGTGAATAGCATGATGAACTCTCACAATGGTCTGCTCTGTCCTACCCAAGATGTGAATCATCCCTCTGTCCAGCGTATCCATGTTGTATACCTTACCTGTCCGTTAGTTATTTAGGAGTCATCTCAGTTATCAGATAAGAAAAAAAAACACCATATATATGGGGTTCACAACTATCCACAGTTTTAGGCATACACTGGGGGTTTTGGAATGTATGGGATGGGATTCTGTATGTCTACCCCTCGCTTCCTGCCTCTCCCCTCCTTTGCCTATTGTGTCTTTCTTGTCTTCTTAATTTCCTCTTTATCATCTTACGGTTGGTAAAGAATAATAGAAAAGGTAAAATATGACTCTCACGCAAATATAAACACTATTAACAGCTCACTTTTAAAATAGGTTTTGTCTGTTGCTGATGGCCCTAGTAGCCATGAGAGCCATCTCTCTAGACGTTTCCTCCCGTCTTACAGCCCCTCAGACCGTTCCTTTTCAGTGATTTCCCATGTCCTCCAAGGTTCACAGGTTAGCATAGGTTGTCTAGAAAATATCTTGTTGTTGTTACTATTTTTCTTCATTTATCTTTAGCATTTCTATTGATGCATTTCATTGTCTTTTGTTCTAGTGTTCACAGAGTTATATTTTACGTAAACTGTGTGTGATGTGTTTTTGGATTCATTTTTAGATACTCATCTTGCTTTCTTAACTGGAGAGTTGTGGTAAAATTGAAACAGCAGCTTGGCAAAAGGAGGGTGTTAAGAGTGGCCTAGAGGCATTTTATTTCACCAGCTGGACCTCTCTCATATATTCTCTCTCTCTCTTGCTCTCTCCTTTCTTTGTAACTCCAAACTCTATTCTGCCTTGTTTGAGTTCTTTCTCAGGCCATGAACTCACAGACAGGTCCTACATGACAGGAAGCAAAGTGGAAGGGAACTAACTTGAGCACGCTGCATTGGAAACACCACACTGTTCACTATTTGGGTAACTTCTCTGGGTACATGCTGTTACCCAGAAAATAAGATCTTAGAAGATGGATACTTGAAAAATGAGTGCATTATAAGAATATGAGCAGTGAAATGAACTTTAGATATAGCAGAAAATTAGAAGGGAGAATAAACATGTCAATAGCTTCAGCTGCTGTCTATCAAGGGATAATGCTATCCATCCCACCACATTAAACAGAAGTCTGAACACTGAAATATTCATCAAGAGGATGGAAATAGGGAAGCTGACTTACAACTTAGCGATCTAGTTTGATGAATGCTATGCTGCCAGGATAAAGGGAGAAGAAGAAATGAGCATGAACAAAGGCAAATTACTGTCTTCAAATTGGTTTTTTTGCTTTTGCTTTCTGTAACATTCACTTATAAAATGAAAATACCAGAAATATAAATATAAACATAAACACACATGCTTTGTATAGTACATTGAAACTTTATGTAGATAGGAAAGAGATGCATTATGTCTTTCTGGGATCTCTGTCTCTCAGGAATGTTTAGATATTGTATTTTTGGTGGTGGACTCAGTGAGGAAGAGGGTACAGGCTGACAGTACAGCCTCACTGTCTGATGGAATTGGTTTCTTGTGCATGTGCAAGATGAGAATTTAATCACCACTTAGACAATATTTTCCTGATGAAATGAAGACAGATAAGACACTTCATTCACAGCCGATGTGCCAAAAGTGGCAGGGGAAAGCCTGAGGAAGGGCCAGTCTATGGGGTCCTCAGGAATGAGGCCCTTTGCTTATCAAGATTGCAAAGATTCCCTGAATTTTTACTACTAATAATACTAAGCTAGTGATTTTATTTTCTCTTTCCCCTTAAATTGCATTTCTTAAAAGCAAACTGAGAAAAAAATGTCTATATAGGAGATAATCAGCACACTGATTAAGTTTCCAAGAAACCCAGCCAACAATACTATTGAAATCTTTATCATGAAGATATATGAAAAAGGTAGCAAATAGTGCTTAAGAGCACAAATTGCCTGCAGTGCTAAAAATGCTAGTTGAGCATTTATTTAATAAAGGTATGGAAGAGATGCAGCTATTTGCCATTAGATATGCCTTCCTCTTGCGCTCTAAAACAGGACAACTCAAGTAACCTTCAACAACTTTTATTCGGTGGCAGATAATCCAATTCATCCATATTCTGAAGTCACAAAATATTGAAACTAAAGTACTTATAGTACTATAAGTATATATAAGTACTTTATAAGTATAGTACTTTATAAGTATATATAAGTACTTTGTAAGTATAGTACTTATAAGTACTTCAGTACTTATAGTCAAGGAGAACATTCAGTAAATGGACAAATTAAGTAAAAGAAGAACATCAGGCCCACTAATGAAATAGGGGTCTACTTATATTTCTATTGTGAAGAGTAATCTAGTTTTCATATGCTCACAGTTCATTGTTAATTATAGAAACAGAACTTAAGGAAAATCCTGGTATGAAATGATAAAATATATGAAGTTAAAACAAAGGTGTAAAAACCAAAATACATTTTAATGGACATTGACACCTTAATTAGATAGACCATCACACTGTTGACAAATTATTGCCCTTGATGGATAGAAGTATGCAGATTGGATTTGGTCATTTTTTTCTGCTCCAGATCTGAGGTAGTTACTGGTCTCTGTCTATGATGCATATTTATGATGCATTTGTCACCAATCTTTGTATTGCTAAGGAGGCTGGTGGACATTCACCTATTCTTTCTACACTATTCTCATGTGACCATCCTTCATTTGTGGTCAGAAGTGCTATTTGGGAGCCTGTGGTTTAGCTGGCTTTGATGTATATATTCCTGATTGGTTCAAAGCACTTGCTCATAGTCAACTGCCCCTTACCTTTTAATTTCATATTAAATAGGCCTGCTTATTGCTACATCTTCCCACATGTCTCCTGTTCTCCTTCTACTCTGTCATGCAGACATCGGGATACTGGTAAATCATTCTGACTCCTTTTGCCCACACTGCAGCTCTTTGCTTCTAGATGCAGTAAGACCTGTGAGCATAGTACATTGTACTACCAGGAATTGCAAAGCTCACCAATTTTCTCATTATACTCACTACAAGGAAATTCAGAGCAGAAATTAAACTCCACCGTTTAAAAGCATGCAGATCTTTATTTCAGTCCCTTCTGGGATGGGAATTTTATTTAATGAAAGAAGGAAAGACAGAAAGAAGGAGGAAAAGAGGGAAAGTAAGAGGGGTGGGAGGAGGAAGGGGAAAAGAGAGGGAGAAAGGAAAAGAGGAAGGAAAAAAATCAGAGGTTTGTGTTTTTTCAAGCCTTTATGTGGTTTGGATATTGCACAGTTCATAAGCAATACCCATTCACCCCTCATCCTACTTTTAGCCTACCAACCAACCAAGAAGGCTAAATAGGGTGCATATAACTGTTGTGACTTGTTTAGTCTGGAGAAAGACCCTATTTTAAGGTTGAAATTAAACCATATATCATCTTAGTGGTTGAGTACAGGTACCACTGCTGCTAGCCAAGCTTTTAGGGAGAGCTACAAGATGACTCATGTCCCAACTGTGGCTGTGAGGCAAGAATTCTGCCCCCTCCCTTCACTGTACTCACCATTTATAATGATTGCAACTTTCTACAATCATTCTCTCCTTGACTTCATGAGCTGCCGGTATTCCAGGAGGACATGCTTGATTCCTCTCAAGAGCTCTGTATTTTGGCATTGTTTGCTGGTCTTGCTCCAGATAGCTTAGCTCAAAAAAGATTCCAGGCAGGAGGGTGGCATGGACAGTGACATATACTAAGGCAGCGAATATGATGTTCTTCTGAAGCTTTAAAGCTAATCACTGAACTATATGAGATTTGTGAAAAAGTTTATGATTCATGTTCTCATCCATATTTTGTGCTGCTTACTGGTGGACATAAGGAGCCATTATAAACAATGGCACAGCTGACTTTGGAGATGCCTGTCCCTTTGGCATTAAAACAGTCACCCCAAACCCATTGCACTTTTCTATAAACCCCATTAATCTGCAATACAAGGTTCTATAGGAAGTGAAATTCCAATTAGAGGAGAGCTCCTGCTGAGAACAGGACACTTATTGAACTGGTTTCACAGCCTTCGAAAGTCAATAGTTCAGCACAAGGCTTGTGAAAAATAATTGTTTTTTTCATTTGCCTGTCATCTTTCCCCTTTTCTCGCTCCACCATGTTCCTGTTTTCTTTCTAATCTACTCTCCTGTGATCCTTCCCTATTTCAAGTCTCCAGGCCCACCTTATGCTTTGTCTCTGCTGTGAAGTATATACCATTTCTATTCAGGACAGAACGACTGGCTTGGGTCTTAAAAGAGCATCTCTACTTGGTATTTCCAACAACCTCCTGCTCACCTCCAGCAGAAAATGCGTCAGCTCCTTGAATCATCGTGTCCTCCTTGGAACTTCTGTCCTTCCCCTTCATAAAGTCTCCTTCTGTATCCATCACAGTAAAGGCATCACTATCTTCTTTGTCATCCGAACAAAGACTTTCTTTCCACTTTCTCCTTTCTCAACTCCCACATCTAATTGTCACTAATATATTTTGACTTTGCATCCAATATTATTTCTCAAGTTATCAACTCTCTGTCAACCACAGAAGTTCCCAATGCATTTTTTTCAACTGAATTACTGCAACAACCACAAAGCTGTTGACTCTAGTCTTGTTCCTTATCATCCATATCCCTGCTGTCACCAGTATGATTTTACTAACATGTGAATAAATTGTTTCTTCCTTGTTTAAAATCTCATGATGACTTCCTAAATCTCAGAGTAGATTAGAGCTCAAACTAATCTAAAAGCTCAAACTTCTTAGTTAGATATACCTTACCAGGCTGTTCATGATCTATCGCCTTCCTGGCATTACACAGTAGTCTTTCTTTAGTACATCCTTTGGTTCCATGTCCACTTAACATGTCATGCTTCCAAGCCTGGCAAGGTGGTGTACACATAGGGTCCCAGCTACTCAGGAGGCTGAGGCAGGAGGATTGCTTGAGGCTGGGAGTTCGAGGCTGCAGTGCACTATGATGGCACCTACGAATAGCCATCTACGTGAGCAACATAGCAATCCCTAGTCTCTAAAGGAAAAAAAAAAGAAATTTAATTTTAAAAACTAAAATAGAGTGTCATGCTTTGAAATGACTTTGTACCTATGCACACAGTTTCCTATTCTTGGAATGCTTCACTCACACCTCTTTCCCTAGACTGCAAAACAAGGCTCAAATATCACCTCCTACCTTCCTTACCTTGTAAACCAATGATTTTTCCTTTGTCGTTTAAATTTTTACTCCATAATATACTATTTTCTAATCCAATATTTTCCACAGAACTGTGACTTTATGATGGCAGGGACTATATTTTAGTTTTCCTTTATTCTTGGGGACTGGCTTAGTGTGTGATATGCTCTTTCTCTGGCTCTCTCAAATAATATTCATATATATATATATATATGAGAGAATATATATATGTATATGTGAGTATGTATATGTATAGTATATGTACATTCCTCAGTCCATTTGGCTGCTATAACAAAAGTGCATTATACCAGGAAGGTTATAAACAACTAAAATTAATTTCTCACAGTTCTGGAGGCTGGGAAGTCCAAGATCAAAGTGCCAGCAGATTTGGTGTCTATTGAGGGCCCACTTCCTGGTTCATAAATGTCCATCTTTTTGCTGTGTCTTCATGTGGCAGAAGGAGGAGGTAGCTATCTGGAGCCTCTTTTATAAGGTCAGGGATTCAATTCATGAGGGATCCACCATCATGATACAATCACCTCTAAAAATCCCCATCTTCAAATACCATGATATTGAGGATTGGGTTTCAACATATGAATTTATAAATCTGGGGACCCCCAAACATTTCGTATATATACATTTTTATATATATGTATGTGTGTGTGTGTGTAACATTCAGTATGGATTTGTTGAGCAAGTGAATCAGCGAAATAAATTTAAAAATAAATGAGGAGACTTCCATTTCTGGTCAAGAAGGAGAAACTAGAGCCAGATTTGCCTTCTTGAACAAAATAACTAAAAAAATGGAAAATAAAATACATGAAACAACAGTTTTCAAGATATTAAACATCAGGCAACAGAAGACAGTGATCCTTGAAAATAAGAAAACAAACAAGGTGAACTCTGTGACTAACAGCTTACTGCCTGGAGAGTATATCTAAGTCATAGCACAGTAGGGGGCACCCAGTAGAGCCCAGTGGTCTCACTGAGTTCAGGAGACAGAACTGGGAGTCAGGAGAAGCAAAGGCAGCTACAATTCGTGGGGCAAAATACAGGAAAGGAGAGACCTGCACAGAGAAGCATAAACATTTAGGTTTGTGTTATCTGTTTAATGAATTGTCGCTTTTACTGTCATGATAAAATGGCTTTCTTTATTCCTGGTAATATTGTTTGTTCTGAAATCTAGCTTAGTAATATTTATATACCCATTCCAGCTTTCATTTAATTAGTTTTAGAGTGATAGATTAAAAGTAAAAGGATGGAATATGACCTATTTCTTTCTTTATATTTCAAGCAGGTTTTATATAGACAGCGAACACCTATGTCTTGTTTTTGAGCCAAACTGATAATCTTTTAATTGAATTATTTAAACTATTTAATTTAATGTGACTAGCGACAAAGTTGGGTTTTAAATCTACCATTTCTTTCTTTCCTATTTACTCATTTGTTTTTTTCCTTCCCCCCCACCCCCCACACCGCACCACCTTCTTTTGGGCTTTGTGTATATAAATAGTTTCTATCTATAGTCTAGGCTTGAGGCTTGCAAAATAAAATTGTGATCTAAAATGATTCTCTTTATTATGATCATTTCATTGTTAAAAACAAAAAAACAAGCACTTGGATATCAAAGAATCATCCAGAAAGAAAATATTTGATTCCCCAATTAAAAGAAGTCTGAGTGCTCTGCAAGTCCAGCCTGGAAAGTAAGGGATTAAAACTGCGGGAATAAAAACATAGATGTCATATTAATAGATATAGATACAGATACAGATATATAGTAATAGATATAGATACAGTAATATATATAAATATAGATATAGATATAATTTTGACATCTGGATCCCTAGGCTGGGGTGTATACAAGACCACGCCCCAATACATTTCCAGTTCATTTTCTAGCATTACTTTCTCAGAAATATTATTTTAACTTTAGCATATAATAAGTCATGCTGATTTTTTACCCCTTTCCCCATCCATATTTTTCTCTAAACAGGGCTTGCACCCTGTTCTCTTCCCCCTCCTGTCTTCTGGGAGGCAATCTTACAGAGTTCTAAATTGGAAAAAAGATCATTGTTGTTTTTTATAGGTTTTGCATTACTCTGAAATAAATAATCAGAGCAAATAAATTAAAAATGGGTTGGAATGGAAGCAGAGAGAGGCAGTATAATACCCCACTTAGAGCCAAAGCCATTTGAATTGCCTGAAATCATAGTAAGCCCAATGGTAATGAACCAGTCCACATCAGTTATCTACTTCTACGATGGGCTGAGCATCCACTGGGAACTGAAATCTGTGTGCAGAAAAGTAGATGCTATTGAGCCTCTGATGCATGCTGCTCAGTAACTGAGAGGGTCAAGGATTACAGAGCCTTTCTTGGTGGGGTAGGCTGTGGTCAGTTCACCATGATGATTTCTGTAGTCTACTTAGTTTGGACAAGCTTTCTGATAATATGTCTATCTGCATGATGCTAACTGAAGAATTTCTCAAAATAGAGTTTATGGGAGAAGAAAGAGGGAGCGGGGGAGAGAGAAAGTATGAGAGAGAGAGAGAGAGAGAGAGAGAGAGAAAATAATAAATAGATTATTAATTATGCCACACAAAATGAAAGAAGAGCCCATCAACTGAGTATACAGGTATCCCTAAGGATGGAAATGTAGGCATATATACATCATGTCATCAAATACATTTCCAATGTTAAAATTAATAATAATTATATTATTATATATGTTTCCAGATTTAATTTATAATTGGTATATTTTTGGGGAATTCAGCTTGCTTCCTCAATGAATTTTTATTATTTCTGCTCTTGAATGTCACACACAAGAGAATAATTCTTACAGGAATGGTTCTCTCATTGCATTGTTTTCTAGATATGCTTGACAATATTACATGTGCAATAACCACTTAAAATGCCACATGAACTCCATGTTTTTTTAATAATTTTGAAAAACATCAGCTAAGAGCCCTGGTCATTATGATTCATAAAATATACAATAAGGTGTTTTGAGTAAGATTGAAAAATAGGAAGAAAATGTATGCTCCCAGCAGGCAAAATATTGCTGACATTTTACATAATAATAAAGCCCAAGAACTTGATCCATTTTGCATGTCAAAGAATAGGCATTTAATTTGTTTAGGTTACTTGGTTCACTACTGTGTTACTTATGGAATGAGTTCAAGGGTATTAGAAGTAAAATAAAAATCTAGATGACTGTAGAGAGGCAAGTAACTGATAGTTGGCTCTTCCAGCCAGACTTAAAGATGAGAGAAATTTATGCAAAAAGTGACATCTCCTTTGTTTCATCAATACAGCTTTGTTTCATTTTCAGAAAGCAGAAAGCAAAAACAAGTATTAGCCAACTTTCACTTATATAATCTATATCCTTCTGGTTGTGCATAAATTAAGGGCTCTGTCCCTATTTCTTGTCCTAATTGGTAAACTTTAACTAATTACAGTATTTCTGAATTTCTAAAGAGAAATTTCATCACACGGAACACTTACATTTAAATGTGTGGAGGTTATCTAACATTATATTATTGAATCTCTCTTCCATGGAAAGAGGTAGAGACAGGGCTGCGACTCAAAGTAAAACATAGCTCCACAGATTACATTTTAGAGTTGATATAATATCCTATTATTGAACTTCAGTTACATGAACTTCATACAACTGAAGTATATGGACTTCAGTTAGCCTGAAAGTTGTCCAATACAAGGGAATTTTTTAAAAACTCCTAAAGTAAACTTAAAAAGAATATTTTTGCATTAGTATTTAGTTTGTAATTCAGTAAGCAAAAAGTTCCTTTTCATGATTAGATATTTTATATGGTTGAGTGGGCAAGTCTTCCATCGACTTTTATATTTTAATTAATTTATTTAAGGAAAGAGAGAGGGAGAGAGAGAAAGAGAGAGATGCTTCAAATATTGAAATATTTATTTTTTGACTTAACCAGAAGCATGAGGTTCTTTGGGAAAGAAAATCATTTTTTTAAAAACCTGAAATAAATGATAAAGAGAGAACTAAGTTTTAAAAGAGCTTACACCCCATGGACAAATATTCTGTAACAAATGGATTGTGTTGAACTACCCTATGATCATCAGATTTTTGGATACCACTTAGGGATATCTTAAGTTACTGAAATAAACATTTTCCAAACATTTTGTTGGTCTAGAATAATTGTCTACCACTAGGTGTGAAATCAATAGATAATGTGCTATCATAAGCTGTATAGCTCAAGTGTTCAGATTATTATAGAAACATAAATGTTTAGAAAAATTAATAAAGGGAGGAGTGCATGTCCACCCATAAGAGACGTAAACCTGAGTTTTTGACAGGATCACTACTGATTGCCAAAATGTGATAGCAGAGACTCAGACTGAGTGAAAATCGTGTTCAAGTTTGCTTAGCTCATAGGTGAGGGGCTTGGAAGATCCCACAGGTTAAGGTCTCAGTTTCAGCAGACTGACCCCGCTTTAGATGGCAATCACAAGTCCCAGGTTGTGACCTATACTTCTAACTGAACAGCTATAAATCAGAATTCCCGTTTCCCCTCATTAGGTTTGATTAATTTACTAGAGTGGTTCACAGAACTCAGGTAAACACTTTATGTGCATTTACTAATTTAGTATAAAGGACATTACAAAGGATACAGATGAATGGCCAGGTAGAAGAGATGCATAGTGCAAGGTATGGGAAAAGGGCACGCCACCCTCCAGGCACCTCCATATGTTCAGCTATCTGGGAGTTTTCTGAACCCTGTCCTCTGGGGTTTTATGAAGGCTTCATTATGTAAGCATGATTGATTAAATCATTTGTCATTGGTGAGGTGCTCAACCTCTAGCCCCTCTCTGAGGTCAGGGAGTGTGAATGGAAGTTCCAACCCTCTAATCACATGGTTGGCTCCCCTGGCAACCAGCCTTCATCTCAAGGTCATCCAGGAGCCCCATCTATTAGTCATCTCATTAGCAAACAGATGACAACACATCGCTTTGGAGATTCCAAGGATTCCAGAAAATAGGGACAAAGGCTATATATATATATATATTTACACACACATGTATATATCTTATTTTAAATCATAATATCACAGGGGCCATAGCTTGTTATATAAACAGGATTTGGATCTTAATCTATATTTTTATTGTATATATTGAAGATAAACAATCTGATGATTTGTTATACATAAACATTGTGAAATAATCCCCACAAACAAGCTAATTAACATGTCCATCATCTCACAGTTACCTTTTTTCTGTGTTTGTGATGAAAACACTTAGAATCAAGTCTCAAGTACGCAGTAGTTACCTATAGTTAACATGCTAGACATGAGATCAACAGAACATACTCATCTCGCACAGCTGAAGCTTTGTACCCCTTAACAAACATCTCACATAACCCCCGCTCCCCAGCCCCAATCATTACATTCTCTGCTTCTTTGAGTTTGACTATTTTATATTCTATATGTAAGTGAGGTCATACAGTGTTTGTCCTTCTGTGTATGGCTTATTTTACTTCACACAATGTGCTCCAGATCCATCCATGTTGTTGTAAATGGCAGGATTTCCTTTTTCAGTTGGGATAATATTTTGTTCTATGTACATACCACAATTTCTTTATCAATTCATTCACCAATGGACATTTAGTTGTCACCATATCTTGGCTACTGTAAATAACGCAATGAACATAGGAGTGTGCATATCTCTGTAATTTCTTTGGATTAATTCCTTTGGATATGAACACCTATAGATAAATAACCAAAAGTAAGATTGCTGAGTCATATGGGAGTTCTATTTTTTATTTCTATATTTTAATTCATTTTTATTTGTATATATTTATGGGATACAAGTGCAGTTTTGGATTGTGGTGAAGTCAGGGCCTTCAGTGCATCCATCACTGGAGCAATATACATTGTACCCACCAAGCACCCTCCCGTCATCTACACCCCAACCTCCACGAGCCCTCTGAGTCTCTATTATCTATCATTCCACACTCAGCTTCCAGTTGTAAACGTTAGATGGTTCTACTTATAAGTGAGAATATGTGGTATTTTTCTTTCTGTGTCTGAGTTGTTTCACTTAAGATGATCCATGTTCCATCCATGTTGCTGCAAAAGACATGATTTCCTTCTTTTTTATGGCTGAATAGTATTGTATTGTGTATATATATCACATTTTCTTTATCTAATCCTCTGTTGATGGATACTTAGGTTGATTCTATATCTTTGCTATTTTGAATAGTACTGTGATAAACATATGAGTCCAGTTATCTTTTTATATATTGATTTCTTTTCCTCTGGGTAGATACCTAATAGTGGAATTGCTGGATCATACAGTATGGAAGTTCTGTTTCCAAATTTTGAGGAATCTCCACTTTCCTCCATAAGAGCTGCACCAATTTACGTAACCACTGACTGTGTGCAAGTAATCCATTTTATCCACAACTTCACTAACATTT
The DNA here is from genome assembly GCA_023783475.1 of Daubentonia madagascariensis. Lineage (NCBI taxonomy): Eukaryota > Metazoa > Chordata > Mammalia > Primates > Daubentoniidae > Daubentonia > Daubentonia madagascariensis. The sequence goes on along the minus strand of JAKFHU010002573.1, from coordinate 15,367,529 downwards.
GATGTCTTTTGTCTTTTGATAATACCTGTTCTCACAATTATGAGGTGATATCTCATTGTGGTTTTGATTTGCATTTCCCTGATGATTAGTGATGTTGACTACGTTTTAATATACCTGTTGGCCATTTGTATGTCTTCTTTTGAGAAATATCTATTTAAGTTCTTTGCCCATTTTTGATTGGGCTATCTGCATTTTTGCTATTTAATTATATGAGATTTTTATATATTTTGGATATTAACTCCTTATCAGATACATGGTTTACAAACATTTTGTCCCTTTCCTTAAGGTTGACTTTTCATTATGTTCATTATTTCCTTTGCTATGCAAAACCTTTTTAGTTTGACATAGTCTCACTTGTTTCTTTTTGCTTTTGGTGTCTTTGCTTTTGATGTCATATCCAAAAAAAATCTCCTTTTCATTTATAATTTTATTTATTTGAGTCTTCTTTTTTTCTTAGTCTAGCTAGAAGTTTGCCCAATTTGTTTATCTTTTTAAAAAACCCACCTTAGTTTTGTTGATTTTTCTGCTATTTTCTGGTCTCTATTTCATTTATTTCTACTCTTGAGCAATATCCCATGAGGCTGAAGAAATCAAGTACTCACTCCACTCTTACTTTGGCCCCATGGGAGAAATCTCAGACTGAGGCTATCTCTCTTGGTGCTGAGCTGTGCTGTCCTATAGGAGCGGAGATGCAGGTAAACTGAAACTGTTCTTATTCTCCTCAATGTGTCTATTCTTAGAATATTTTTTCTCAAATAGGGTGCTAAAATCTCTCCACTGGACTCTCAGGTTCCTACAGAGGTATTCTTGTCCATGGGTGTTTGTCAAAAATCTATGTTTCTTTAGGAATATGGGGGCTGGAATCTCCAATTCCACCATCTTGCTGACATCACTGTTCAGTAAAAGCTTTCTTAATATACTTAATTTATTGAGTATTTTCACAATTTATCTTGCCAATATCTTGTAAAATTTCCATATTTCTCCTCTGTGGCATTTTTTACAGTTCTAATCTCTTTACTCCTCTTTGAACACCTGGTTCTACTTCTTATTTTATTTGAGACTTTGGAAAAATTACATTTTCTTGGCAGAAGTACAGTAATTTATAAAAGATTCAATACTCACCTTAAGTTATAAAGATCAAATGAAATAATGTATATCTAGTGCTAAAAATAAGACTGGATATATAGGAATCTGACAATATAGCTCTTATCATCATCACCAGTATAGCATAATATTCTCTCAACATCATACTGTCTTAAAGGGGAGAAATGAATTAACAGTGTAAACTAGTCTGTCCCAGTGTGTTAATTGATCAGGTGTATACTATTTTTAGATAATGAAATGCTTAACCTAAGAATAATAGCTTACACCTCCCCTGTTTTAAACATATTTTGGAATTAAGGGAACTGCTTTTTTCATTAAAATCTATCTTATTGATGGCTATTTTTCTGTTGTATATGTAAGCAAAAATTTAATAAGACATTGTAATAGAAAGAAACAGTGGATTTTGACATAGGCATGTCAAAACAATCCTGAAAAATGCAAAGTCTGCATTGATATATTCTTAAAATAAGTAATAATATATAAAACACAACTCATGTGACCCAAGATTACAGAAAAGTTTCATTTTTTTCATTTATTTTAGTTTGAGGAAATTATAAGCAGAAATCTACTAGAGTAAGTTCCAATTCTTGTAATAAAGGTGTAGAGAGACTTTATTAGACTAACCCTCCCACAGATAATAGATATAAGTTCTGGTAAATATAATTTAAAATCTCTTTGAAGGCATGAGAAAGCAATCAAAAGTGAGCAAAAACTGGAAAAAAGTTGACCCTTGAAATAAGGAAATTGTAATGGGGATAATTTGCATTAATACAACATTTCACCTTGCGTATCCCCTATAGTTCAGGGTGTGGAATGATTAGAACACAGAGATAAACCAAGACTGTTACTGGACTGAAGCATTAGAAGACTGAGTCCCACGATACAGACTAGAAAATAAAGGAAGTCCCAGAAAGTACAAAGACATTGGAAAGGGGGCATGAAAATCCGTTTATAAACTCACCCTATTTCCATGACTGACCCAGAAATATCCTTACTACAAGGAAATTCCAAAGGGTCACGTGGGATGTTATACCACAAAAGGGTAAGGGAATTAAGCAGAAGTTTTGGGTTTTAGCTGCTTCCCACTAAAGGAGCAAAAGAGTTTGCAGTTCAAAAGCAGTCAAGTTACCTGCCTACTGCGAGACAATTTAACATTCTTCAGAGGAAAAAAACTGAAAGACCCAGAGTTACTAACATACAGAATACACAATATTTGATATGCAACAAAAGACTTACTAGACATGCAAAGAAACAAAAAAAAGTGACTCAAAGTAAAGGCACACAAAAAAATAAAGTCAGTAGAAATTGGCTTTGAAATATCCCAGATGCTGGTATTTACAGAAAAAAAATTGAGAACACCTAACATTTAAGGACATGTACAAGAAAAAAAAATTTTTTAAATATGTTCACCATGCAGGAATAAGTGTATATCTCAATGTATAAATGGAAATTTTAAAATTGGAAATTGTGGAACTGGTAATTCTGGCATTGTCTGCCAGATAAATAATTTCTGGAGCACTACTATACAACACAGTGCCTGTAGCTTACAATACTGTATTGTATACTTAAAATTAGCTCAGAGGGTAGATTTTATTTTAAATATTTTTAACAACAACAATAATAGTTATAGAGGCAGGAGGAAACTTTGAAAATTAATGGAAATTAATATGACCCTGATGGTGGTGATGGTATCTTAGGGTGAAGATTACTTATCCCTAAGCTCATAAAGTTGTATACATCAAATATATGTACAGCTTCTTACATGTCAATCATGCTTCCACGAGGTGTTAAAAAAAGAAGTCCTGTTATGTGTGGGTTAGTATAAGTAAATATATTTCCTATTTCTGTTCTTTGACGGAGTCTAGAAGTAATGACACCACAGTAGCAATGAACATACCCAGAACCCAGATCTTGGTTTCTAAATACCATTCTCCAATAAAAGGAATCAGGGTTCCTGGGAGAAATGGCTAATTCTAGAGCTGGAAGAGGGAAAATACATGATAAGCCTGTAATATCTGGTTGTACCAAAAAGGAAATAGATGTTTTGGGTAAAAGAAAGAATGGGTACATGTCAGAACAACACAGCTGGAACAATGTGAACAATAAAATAATGCTAATAGTGGATTATAGCACATGAAATAAAATCAATATACATACATCTATATTTATATAAATAAATGATTGAATAAATACATAAATAGTGAAGGAAGGATATATCTTCCTTATATAAGAACACCAAATAATAATTTGTAGAAAAATGAGGGAAAAAGACAAACATCATGAGAACGCCTCAGTAGTAACTACTGCACGCACGATCCGCTGAGGAATGCTAAAATCAGTGCGCAAAACTTTAAGACACAGAATATTTGCATAGCTTTAAAATATCTCTGATAAAATATTTAATTTCTGTGGTAGATTTAATCTATGTCCACAAATCACTTGATATTCCTCTCTCTAGAGAGTGAAGCTTTATTCTTTTTCCCTTAAGTATGGGTCAGATTTATTGACACATCTCTATCAGATATAACACAAGAAGGGGAAAATGTTACTATAAAGAAACCTATAGAGAAACTGTGAAGAAATTGGGCAGACATCACCTTAACCAAGCAATCAAAGTTAACATCACCAGCAATAAATCAAGCCAATATCATGACAAATGACACAAAAGCCAGACAGAAAGGACTTCCAATGACCAAATCTGGGACACTATAACAACAAAACAAATAAATATAAATTCATTTTTATACACACACACACGTATATATTATATTTTCTCGTATATAATGCAATGATATGATGTAATGAGAAAGACTCATTGAGACTTGTCTTCTATAGTCTCTTTTTCCCCAAATGTACATAACCCCAATATAATCATGAGATATCTTCAGCCAAACCTACATTGAAAGACACTCTACAAAATACCTGTTACTCTTAAAAAATGTCAAGGTTCTGACAGACAAGGAAAACCTTAGAAACTATTATAGATTGAAAAAGATTATATAGTAATGATAACTAAATGCAAAGTGGCATCCTAAATTGAATATTAGAATAGAAAAAAAGATATTAGTGGAAAAACTTTTGAAATCCAAATAATCTATAGTTTAGTTAATATTGTTGTATCAATGTTAATTTCTTAGTTTTGACAAATGTACTACGGATACATGAAATGTTAACATTAGGGGAAGCTGGGTGATGACATACAGGAATTTACTATCTGTGAAACTCTCTGTAATTTTAATTATCTAAGATAATTTCAAATAAAAGTTAAATGAAGGAAGTTATGCCCAGCCAGGCATGGTGGCTTGTGCCTGTAGTCCCAGCTACTCTGGAGGCCGAGGCAGGAGGATTGCTTGAGGCCAGGACTTTGAGACCAGCCTGGGAAACACTGAGAGACCCAGTCTCTAAAAAAAAAAAAAGTTAGCCCAGAAAAAGACATTTTATAAACTGTGTAATCCTCACAGTTCTGTTCTCTAAATGAGTCCTGTTCTCTAAATACTTATTCTGATAGAGTTTGCTAGTGTTTTGTTAAAGATTTTTGCATGTATGTTCACCAGGATGACTGGCCTATAGTTTCTTTTCTTGTAGTGTCATTGTCTGACTTTAGTGTCAGCGTAATATTGGATTCATAAAATGAGTTTGGAAGTGTTCCCTTCTCTTCAATTTTTTGGAATAGTTTGAGAAAGACTGATATTAATTCTTCTTTAAATATTAGCAACATATTTAAAGTGAAGCCCTATCTTGGTTCATACAAATGGCATATATGAACATTTGGTTCTATATCCACAATATAAATTTCTACTCAAAGTCTATTTAAAGTACTTTTTATGTAAACCAACCACTAATGTAAATAAATCTTTAACACAGTATTGTTTGTATTTCAAACAGATAAATGGAGAGATAGTTGGTTGAGACTTCTTTCCCCTAGAGCAATGGTATATGCAAAAATGATTGACAGGACAGTTCTTGAAGGTGGGAATTATGTGTATATTGTTACCAGTTGTATCCTCAGGTCCTTTCTCATAGTCAGAAAATAATCAGAAATGTATTTGTGGATTTATGAGTAAGTAAATGAATGTCAATAAGATCTTTAGCTTGCAAATGGGACTTGGTAGCTGTCTTCAAATTCCTTATGGATATGTTCAATAAGAGAAAGATCAGACTTGTTGTGTTTGATGTTAGGGGTTCTATCCAAGAATACTGAGTGAAATGTGAGGCAGAAGAGTATAGCTCAGAATAGGGGAAAATGCTATATTATCTTTCTGATTCAATTTTATCCCTCAATATATTCTTGATTCTCTAAAGTAGGAATCTCATATCCCTAGTTCATCGTCATGTTTTTCTTGCTAGCAAAGTGACTGTTAAATAGTAAACATTTTTTTTAAATTACATAAATACATAAGTGAATAAGTTTTAAACTTTCAAACATAAAAGTAGTGAATTCTCCATTATTACTATTATTTTTGCCCTCCCTAAATGATTACATAATATGGAACTTATAGTAGGGATACAGGCATCACATAGAAGGTGAACTATATGACATGTAAGGCTACTTGCCCATCGTAACCATGATCTTTTATGATTCTGTTAAATTTCAGCATCTGATTTTTCTATTCTTTACGCAGTTGTTTGGAAAATCTATCCTAACAGCTGCAAATCATTCTTTAAAAAATGAAGATCCTTGGACCATGTGAGGTAAAAGAATTGGATTTCTGATCCTAGGGTCATGAGATAAACATCTTATTATGGCTCAAAAATACCAAAATGTCCTTTTCTTATTCTCCTTCCAGATCATCTCACCCTGATTGTTCCCCTGTTAATTAAATTTCAGAATTTTCAGATTTCCCAAACCTGTGCTGGAATCCTCTCTTTACTAGAGGCAAATTGAATAAAATTTTATTTCTAAATGGTGGCTGATTATGGAGTTTTTGTAGGGGAATACACCTGTCATAATCAATGAAATTTAAGTTATTAAACATTCCTCAAGTGTTGCTCCAAAGTGCCATACAAATGTTATAAATTGTGATGTGTGTACATTTTCTTCCTGTGGATGCATTAACAGAGTAAACCAAGAGCAATAACAGCAGTACCTGTAGGGCTTTCTAGCTCCTGGAGTACCTTTTTCTGGGGACACAATCACACCAGTTGAAATTCCTCTTCTAGCAGAAATATTCATTATTGAAAGACATCCCCAGAGCAGCAGCATTTGTTGCCACAGAAGAGCATCTTGGTTTTAAAAATAGTACCTACTGAGGTTTTCTTAATCTGCCTGGAAATAATTGTGTGCCATTTGGGCATTTGCCTGTTCACTTAATCTGTTATGCTCATATTGCTCAATAGAAATATAATTTATTGTTTTCATTTTTCTTAATTTAAAAATACTGTCAGCTCTTGAGAGTGAACAGAAATAACAATTAGTAGAAAATAATGGTTGCAGAATGTTGAAAGATCTGCAATGGAGACTGTAGCGGAGTGTAAAAAATGGCCACAATACTTTGCAGTATCTCCTAGTAAAGGATAAGTTGAATCCTCAACCATTTCCACTGTGTCATGTCATTTTGACTTGCCTATGGCAGAATTGACCTTGTTCAAGTTGTAGGTCCAGGATTTATGAAGCTTTGCAGCTTTGGAGAACACTGATTTTGGATTCTTGCACCCCTTTGTGAAGAAGCTGAAGTTCAAAGGCCCCCATTTTTGCCACACCTGACAACTTACAAAATGCGAGACTTGGGAGTGAGTCCACCCAAAGTTATCCAACTGCCAGCCAATCTACCAGTGATGACAGATTTCATGATGAGCCCAGCTGAGTTCAACCAGAGGAACTACCCAACTGACCCCATAATTGTGAGCTAAAAAATTTGTAGGAAAAACTCTTCTGGACATTGGCCTAAGCAAAGAATTTATGACTAAGATCCAAAGGCAATTACAGCAACAACAAAAATAAATAAAAGGGACTTGATTAAATTAAAAAGCTTCAATACAGCTAAGGAAATAATCAACAGAGCTAACAGACAAGCTACAGAATGGGAGAAAATATTCACAAACTATACATCCGATAAAGGGCTGATATACAGAATCTAGAAAGAACTCAAACAAATCAGCAGGAAAAAAACAACCTCTTTAAAAAGAGGGCAAAATACATGAACAGAAGCTTCTCAAAAGAAGAAAGACAAACGCCCGATAAACATGAAAAAATGAAAAAATCATTAATCATTCAGGAAATGCAAATTAAAACCACAATGAGATATCACCTCACCCAGTTAGAATGGCTTTTATTAAAAAGTCCAAAAACAATAGATTCTGGCATGGATGCAGAGAGAAAGAAATGCTTATACACTGTTGGTGGGACTGCAAATTAGTACAACCCTTAGGGAAAACAGTATGGTGATTCCTCAAAGAACTGAAAGTAGACCTATTATTTGATCCAGTAATCCCACTATTGGTTATCTACCCAAAGGAAAAGAAGACTTTTCATCAAAAAGGCACCTGCACTCGAATGTTAACTGCAGTACAATTCACAATTGCAAAGATGTGGAATCAACCCAAGTGCCCATCAATTCATGAGTGGATTAACCAAATGTGGTATATGTGTATGTATCATGGAGTACTACTCAGCCATAAAAAAAGATGAATTAATACCTTTTGCAACAATCTGGATGGAACTGGAGACCATTCTCATATGTGAAGTATGTCAAGAATGGAAAAAAAAACACCACATGTATTCACTAATAAATTAGAATTAACCAATGAGCATGCATGTGCACAGAGGGAAGTAAAACTCGGTGGAAATCAACCAGGGGGGAGGAGAGAGAAGGGAAGGGGTGAAAACATATCTAATGGGTACAATGAACACTATTTGGATGATGGGCACAGCTATAGCCAGTATTACAAAAGTGATCCATGTAACCTAAAATATGTGTACCCCCTTAATACTTTGAAATTAAAATAAATAAAGAAATAAATAAATAATAGAGATGGGTTACTGTCATCTATACTACTTAAAGGTGTCAGCCAGTTGCAGTGGCTCACATCTGTAATCCTAGCACTTATGGGAGGCCAAGGCGGGAGGATCACTTGAGGCCAGGAGTTTGACATCTACAAAATGAAAATAAATATTAGCAAGTTGTGGTGGCATGCGCCTATAGCCCCAGCTACTTGAGAGGTTGAGGCAGGAGGATCACTTCAGCCCAGGAGTTTGAGGTTGTAGTGAGCTATGATGATGCCACTGCACTTTAGCCTGGGCAACAGAGCAAGACCCTGTCTGAATGAATGAATAAATAAATAAATAAATAAATGTGTTTGTCTTTGAATGGGGAAAGGGGCTTTCCCTAAGATGAAAATATGATGGCAATATAAGATATACAACTCTCAGTTGTGGTTTAAAATAACTGTTTTTATGAACAAGATTAATAGCTGCCCACTTCAGGGGCTGTTCTTGAGTGGGCTGTGGTTTGGGGAAAGAGAGAAGATAGGAATTATAATGCCTTGATTAGTTTGGTAGAAAGTAAACAATTGTCCTAACACACTCATGAAAGGCAACAGCAATCTTATAAACTATATAAACACAGACAACTCTGACAATTCTGAAGCTGACATGAGACAGCTAATGTCAATGTATACTCAAGGGGAAAAAAAATCAAACCAAACCCAAACAAAAACAACCTACAGTCTAAATCAATAGGGGAAAGAGTAAAATGTTGTAACTTACATCTTAACAAAATGCTGAACTTCTTAATTGACAGTTATTAATTGCAGGTCACAGTTAACTGTTTCATAATATAAATATAATATTTATATAAAAGAAAGGGAATACATGTTTGTGTTTGATTTAATTAATACATCAACATGAGAAAATTACTTGAAATGGTTAATTGGTTAACTTCTACCATTTTTCTACAAAAAACTTTGAATTTTGAAATGTTACTGATATTTGCTAATATTCTGAAAATAAATACTGCCCCTATACCATACTCATCTAAATTTGATTCCTTACATCAGTATGCATTACAGAAGAGGACCTTTAAAATCAAAACTTATTATTTTACTACCACAGCAAATGCATATGTAAATAGGTCTAGAAAGAGATAATCACTCTTGTTTTTAGCCTGTTCACTTAGCACTCATTTTATGACTGATATCATTTAGTCATGGTGGGAAGGGTAGGAGGAAGGTAGGAACAGTTAAGGGAGTAAAATAAGGAAGCCAGTTAATTTCCCCTCCCATTTCTCTAGCTGGTTCCAGTACTGGCACCACTAGCCAGTATTTAAATATATATTTTAATATACATTAATGGACATTAAATAAAAATAAAGATTCAATTTCTCAGTTGCACTCATTATGTTCAAAGACTTAGTACCTACATGGGGCCAGCACCTGCCATTGTAGACAATGCAGATATAAAACACTTCCATCATCTCAGAAAATTCTGTTGGGCAGCACTGTTATAGAATATGGTTTCTCCAGCCTCAGATCCCATGCAAATGAAAAACTATATACCATAGTCAAGTATAAATGCATTTACTTTCATATAAAAATTTTAATCCATATTAATACAGATGAGCATTTTCCAAGTATTATACGACAATACTATTTCTAGTATGTTAATATTTTTTAAATCTTCAATGATGGTATTTTATTTTTGAATATGATAGGCAAATTAATATACCATTTGTAAAATATATTTCCTAAATTGAATATGTTTTTAGTGATTGGCACTGCTATGTCTTTAAAAGATTAGTCATCTGAACACAAACCCAATTTTTTTCCAAGCACTGCTTAACTTCCAATAAAATTACACTGAAGTCTTAATTTTTAAACTGTGCCATTAGGTCATTTTGTTTTGGGGGGATTTTTTATAACAGCTATATTAACATATAATTCAGATGTCATGAAATTTATTTTTGTAAAGTGTACAATGTTTTTAGTATATTTGTAGTTTTTCAATTATCATGCTGATAATTTTTATAACATTTAATCATCCCCAAAATAAATCTATTAGCAGTCACTCCCCATTCCTCCCTATTCTAGACCCTAAAAACCATTAATGTACACTCTATTGGTTTTTCCATTCTGGACATTTAATATAAATTAAATCATATAATATGTTGCCTTTTTTTACTGGCTTTTTTCATGGCCCACATGGTATATTATTTTTCATTCTTTTATTTTCAACTTATTTGTGTCTTTGAGATAAAATGTGTCCCTATACACAACATAGAGTTGAATCATGGAATTTGGTTTTGGTTGTTGTTGTTTCTTAATTCATTCTGCCAATATTTGCCTTTTGATTGCAGCATTTTGTCCATTTATATTTAATGTAATTAAAGTTGATGTAGGATTTACATTTGTCATTTTGCTATTTGTTTTTTTCAATGCCTTATATCTTTTGTTGCTCTGCTCCACTATTACTGCCTCTTTTATTTTTGTCAAAGAGAGATTATCTAGTTTACCACTTTAATCCACTTACTGTTCATTTTACTATATTTTGAGCTTTTTCCTTTTTTTAGTTTTTGCCTTAAGATTACAATTAACATCTTATTATAGTTTCAGATAATCTCATTTTTATTAGTGCCAACTTAATTTCAATAGGATATGAAAAATATTGTCCTAGTATATGCTGGTTCAAATTTTTATAGTAATTTAATGTCAGAGATTCTTCAGAATTTCTTCAGAAATTGTTCTTGTTGCTATGTATTAGATCAGTAACTGTTCTGGACTAAATCTGTAAAGCCTGTATTTTTTGTCATGTATAACCACTGAAGTCTTTGCTTGGTAAGTTAAGTGGTCTGCTAATTACTCAACAGAGATTTTCTTAAAGGTCTGAACCACATTTCTTAAGCCACATTTTGCTGAGGGGGCTTTCTCTGTATATTGGGACACATTTTCAACACTCCAGCAGTTTACAAATCTGCATCAGTCTTCACTTCTCTCTTGTGCAGAGCCTCAAGGTTATCCAGAGGTGAAAGGTAAAGACCTCCTCAAATTTTACCTAGGCATGAGCACATCCCTATGTGTTTCTCTGGCCTTGCATATCCCTTAGCCTATACCAGAGCTTTTCAAAACTCCCTGTAGACCTTTAATTCCCTAGATTTTTACTTAAAGTTTATTTTCTAGCTTCCTGTTTGACCCAACTCACTCATCAATTCAAGTAGTTGAAATGTTAAATAATTACCAGTGGTTGTTTTCAACAAACACATTGGGAATTGGGCTTTCTTCCATGAGCAAGCCCTGACTCAAAACAAATAAGCCCTGTGAATGGTATTTTTTCAGTAAGCGCTCAGAAAAGTAAAAAAGTGATAATTCCCTGGGGATGACACTTTTGTGAGGGGAAGTGGCTCACCAAACCTATTCTGACCCTTCCTGTGACTGTTAGATTATTGGTTTTCACAGATCACATGGTTCTGAGAATGCTGGTTTTCAAGATTACCTCAGACCTGCAGAGAGAGACATGAAAGTAAGACATATTAAGACACTGCAAAGCTTATTGTTTTTACTGAGATTTATACATTATTCTTGAGTAAGGGCTCCTCGGAGCTTTATAGGACTTCAGTTAATTTCTAGAGTTCTGAGAAAGTTAATTTTGATAAATTTTGTCAGTGTTCTCATCACTATTTTGGAGGATCAAATTTTTGGCATTCTTTACTTCATTATTCTGGATGTATTTCTCATATTAATAGGTTTTAATTGAAAAAATTTCCAAATTAAATAAGTATATTTAATGTCTATTAAGCCAAAATTAAGTAGTTGTGACCCACAGCACAGTTTTTCACATATTCATGTGCAATGTGATTCTCCATGTAGAGATTAGTATAGGGAAATCCTCCCAAAATTACTCAACTACAAGTATCTTTTACTGGGAAAGGTTTTTTTTGTTTGTTTCTTTTTGTCTTGTTTTGTTTTAAATGGGATGAGTGCATTACAAAGTATATTTTAAGAAATACTGGGATAGGTAGATTTTGGCTATTCTCATTAGGTACGTATAGCCAGGTTAGCAAAGAGTCACCAGATACCCAAACAGAAATTTCAGCCACCCTCTCACCAGGCCATGTATCTTCTATATGCCAAGTAGAAGTGTACTGTCCTTGCACGAGAGCATGGGTTTGTGTAAGGGAGAGTCTGATTGCTTTCCCAACTCACTCCCTGTAGGTTCAGTAGCTCATTAAAAATCAAATCTCACAATAATTGGAAAGCTTTCTATAATCACTCCAACTCATTGGAATGATGATTAAATCACTAGAAATCACTAATATTGTAATAAATTACAAATGCCTTTAAAGTGGTCTTAAGTCTCATAAAGAAGATGGAGATAATAAGCACTCAAATGTTACCTACGTTGCCAAATGATAATTAGGGCACACTAATAATCTATTTTCTGATTTAGGCTTATATTTATGGAACACCTACTATATAACAGGCAATGTGCTAGGAGGACCAGCTAAATAATTTGAGATGCAAGAATTTTAAATATGTACTCCTTTACTCAAAATCATCAAGAATTTAAAGAGAATAACATGAGAGCTTTAAAGCTCATGTAGGGACCTTCCAAGCATGAGACCTGACAGAAGGCAGGCATTGGGCAAAATACCTGACGTGTTCCTGGCATAAGTCAGGCACTAGGCAAAGTGCTTTCACAAGTTATTGTGCCATTTATTTCACACAATGACCCTATGATCAAGGTATTATTATCAACCTCAATTTACAAATGAGTTAACTGAGGCTTGTAAAGAATGAATTACATGTCTAAGATTATAGAGCTTGGGACTGAAATGTGAAAAGCGTAAATCCAAGGCCCTAGCCCTGAACCACTACAGCCAGAGTCAGGAAGTCTGTCTGACTCCTAGTCCTTGGCAGAGCCAAGGACTTAAGTTGGTGGCTTTGGGCAAATCACTGACCCTTATTTAATTTTTGTTTTCTCACTTTGAATTAAATAGATATGCTTAGATCCTTTTAACCTCCAACAGGCACTGTTTCTATGAAAGCTAAGGTAGTAGGATGGGAAACCAAACTATATCCTCCCTTTCCTTAAAGGTTATTTTATCTAGCAGTAACCCCAGTTGAAATGAAAACATTTCTCACAACCAAGTACAGATGTATTATTTTTATATCTGAGGCTTCATTCTGTACTATTGGCATAGGTTTGCATCTTGCATGTATTTATCCTATATACTAATTCCTCAGAATATTAATATATATCACTTGTCAAAAGGTTTCTAGCACCAATTTTTCCCAGGTTCTCTTTAAATTAAATTATATAGCAAGATTCCTCATATTATTAAAGTGTATATGCTTATTGTAACTCTTCAAGGAGTGTAGTATATGCACTGATTTATAAAGTTATTTAACACAGGAAATCTATTTTTAAAGCATTTTACTAGACCAATTTTATTCAGAGCTCTTAGTTGTGTTGGCAAACCCTCAGCTTGCTTTATCAAAAGTACCAGCTAGCAACACCTAAAACTTAGCAACCTTCCTCAGAAGACAACAAATGTTCTCTGTACTAACAAAAGATGGTATGTGAAAGTTGATTGATTGATTGTGTGACTCCAGAAAAAACAAATCCCAAGAAACACAGAGGGAGAAGGTGAAATGCAAGATTGAAAGAAAAATTTTGCCAAATCCATTCCTGTGTTGAAAACATTGTTCTCATTTTTAATTTGAAATGCTAGCAGGCCTAGACTCAGAAATTCTCAGCGTCTTGCACTTGGAGTTCTGGGTTCCCAAATTACCATCCTAACATGGTGATTGTGTGGTGTGTGTGTGCTCTGAACAGATTTTTAAATCAGGAAGCAGAGAAAGAACTGGGGAGAGGCATGTGGCTGGATGACAGTCATGTTTCTATATGCAGGTTTTGGCTTCTTAGAACCGAGGCATGTTTCATGAAGGTAGCAGCAAAATCAAATGCCATGAAGGTAGCAGCAAAGTTGATTGTGCCATTAAAACAAAATAAAACAATAATCACTGTTTTCCCACTGTCATTACTTATTTTTCTGTTTTATAAATGATAAACCACACTAGAACTCTCCCTGACCTCCAATAGAGATGGGTAGATGAGACTAAACTGTAATTTAACTTTCACAGTTTTAACATGTGTTTTATTACTTGGGGGAGAAATATAGCTCTGAAGTTAGTTTTTCTTAAGAGTTGATTAAGATTTTTTTCAATTAACATTATTTAATGAGCTCTATTTTTTAATTGTCTTTTATATGTTTGTAATGAATTCATTTGTCAAATATTTATTGAACAACCTCAATGGGCCAAGCATCCTATTGGATGGTGTATGAGTTTCTTATCACTGTTGTAACAAATTCCCACAAACTTAATGGCTTAAAATTAGACAAATTTGTTTTCTTACAGTGCTGGAGGTCAGAAGTCTGACATGAGCTTACGGGATAAAATCAAGGTTTTAGCAGTGTTGACTCCTTTTGGGGGCTTCAAAGAGAAAGTGTTTCTTGTCTTTTTGCTTCAAGAGGCTGATGGCTTCCCTGGTTCATGGCAGCTCTGTTCTAATCTCTTGTTTCTGTCATCAGTCTCCTATTACTTACTCTCTTATCCTGTCACCTGTCTATAAGGATTCTTATAATTATATCAGACTAACCTGGATAATTCAGGGCAATCTCCCCACGTCAAGATCTTTAATTTAATTATATCTGCAAAATTCATTTTTTTCATATAAGGTAACTGGCATAGTTTCTGGGGGATTAGAAAGTAGACATCATTTCTGGGGTAGAGGTGTTTATTCAGCAAACCATAAATAGAAAGAAAGAGATAGCTTCTGAAGAATTATATAGGCTAATAAAGGAAATGTGTGTGTGTGTGTGTGTGTGTGTGTATATATATATATATGTAATTATACTGTTTTATAAAAATATATGCCAAGGAAGAAATATTAGAGAAATGTGAGGTCAGGAGAGAGAATGCTCATATCCAGCTGAGGGCACAGAAAAGGGATGGTTGAACTAGAATTTAAAGGAGGGCATGGTTGGGGGTTGGGGTATTGAGAGCTGGCATGTTCTGAGTACTTTCTAAGGGGCAGGGCACTTTTGATAAGTGTTCTATCAATTCTGTTAATTGTCATAAATATTTTATAAGGTAGGGACTACTATTATATTATCCCATGATAACAAATGGCTAAAGGGAGATAGAGACACGTTAAGTTATTTGCCCAAAATCACATAGCTCATGAGGGGAAAGCTCCACTGCAGGACATCCCAGGCTGAAGTGACAGCATGACTACAGGAAAGGGGCTAGAAATATGAGGAGGGTACAGGAAACAACAAGGGCTCAATCTGACTTTTTAAATAGGGTGAGGTAGGCACAGACATGAAAACTGATGCAGGTCACAGCTCTTAGCTGTAAGAAGTGTGGGTTTTACTCTGCAACAATGGAGAGTAACGAGCAGGGTTTGACTCAAGGAGTCCTGGTAAGCTGGGTTCCCCAGAAATAGGCCCTATGACAAGGGCTTGAACGCAAGTAGTTTATTTGTGAATAAATAAACTCTAGGAAAATGAGGAAGTGATACAGGAAAAAAAGAAGTATTTTTTTTTTATAAAAAGAGGGAAAGTATTAAAAATCAAAAGTAGTGGCTATTATTGATCAGACATATTGGGCAAGCAAAGAGTACATGTACCTTCTTGATCCTCTGTACAGAGGCTATTAGCCACTGTGGAAAAAAAATCTAATCTATTGCCTTGTCTAGCTCTTGTATCTTGACAAGCACTATACTTAAGATAGAGTAAGAAAGATGGGGTGTGGAGTGTGGGGAGAGACAGAGAGAGAGAGAGAGAGAAAAGGGAGAGAAATATTAGAAAAAAAGATGTATCAAAATGTAACTTTCTTTTCATCATATCCTCAGAAATGAAACTAAACTCTACATGTTGTAAGGTCTTTTTTTCCTCCCAAGCCATCTCATTATAGGGAATATAAAAGACATACGGTTGAACCTCACACTGTGTGCAGAGTTGGCTACAAAAAGGAAGCTGCACGGTGGTGAATGGGAAAGGGCTTTACTTCCTGTGCCCCCTACAGTCACCACAGTGAGCCCCGTGGTAGACACAAGTCTCAAGACCCCGTCTTGGCAGAGAAGTTGGCTTGCATGACAACAGGAAATGCAGAGACTGGAGACATGCACCCCAAACTCTTAATAACATCTCTGCCTTTCATTCTTCCCATTTTTTAAAAAAAGTGATTGGTACAAGTGGTTAGAAGAATTCCTGTTACTGAGCCACAGAGCCTCCAACATGTGGGCCCAAAGCATCCTCATCTTAGAGGGAAGCACAATACCGGTCCCTTCATTGGGCTTCAGGAGAGTGATCAGAAAGAAACTGAATCAAACTCTCTGGCATTCCTCACATAGCCTAAGTATACAACAATAGGAAGTTGTAACATAACTTGCATCTATGCAACCATTACACATTTATAGACGTGAAAAGATATCTTATTTTGTTAATTGAGAAAAATAAGTTACAAAACAGTCTTATGGCATCTCAACTTTGTTTAGAAAATATCTGTACAAAAGCACAGATAAATACTAGCAGAATAAAGAACAAAATGTTAGCAGTAGTTATATTTGCTTGGTGACAGTGAAGATGATTTATAATTTTTTCTATTTGATTTTCTATATTTTCTATTCCTTTTTCTTTGACAGTGAACATGGACTTCATTTGTCATAAAAAAATGATACCAATAAAGCCTTTTTTAAAGAGAGCTTCACATTCCTATCCTCACCCCCACCCCTACCACAAATGCTACAAATATTTTCTAGGGCTGTCTCTGGGATGTCCCTGGGGGTTCAAGAAAACAAACCAAAGTTCCAGAGCAGAGAAGCATGAAGGAGAGAATGTTTGATAAAAGAGAAAAGTTACTGCTGCTTTCCTCAATCACTGACATTGTAGTTTCTCAGTGGGATAATTATAACAATGAAGTAAAAAAAAAAATTGTACAATTATATTTAATTAGTTCCAGTTGCTGTTGGCTATTTTAACCCTCACCTTTGAATATTATTAACAGGTAGATTGAAACTTTGTTGTAACCTGCATGAAACAGATTTTTTTGTTCACTTGCTTATTTTGTTTGTATTTCTTATTTGTTTTCCTTTTTCTTGGCAAACACTACCAAGGTAATACATTAGATTATTGTTAAGCCTATTATATGATATATTATTTTAGCACCACCTATAAGACACTAATAAAGAGAAAATTCAATAGCATTGGCATGATTAAGTGAAAACTATTAATAAGAAGAAAGAATTCATCATAGTCATTGGATTTGAGTGCATTAGAAAGAAGCACAGTATGTTAAGGGTTGGCAAAATTGAATTACAAAGTCATTCAATTTCTATATGAATTTTTTTTAGTGAGTAATTATTATAAATAATTCTGGCTGGTTTTAAAAACCATGCATACTGACAAAAATAAAGGACTAGATGATGGGAAGCAGATGGATCATTTAATTTATTTCTCAATTACCATTGACACATTGGGCACAGAAATCTGCAAGTCATCTATTTCTTTGTGGTCCATTTTGCAGCTGTGTTTATTGCCATAATAAATAAATACATTATCTCATTAATGGAGCACTGAATAATTTTTATTCTCCAAAACACATTCATACACAATGCCTATGCTCCAAAGAAAACACAAAGAGGGAGAATGTTCACCCAACCAAAAGCAGCAGAGTAGAGCCCACGTAGGGTGGAGGCTTTAGAAAATGAGAATTAGTCACAACAATACATAACCTGTTACCTTTTAGATATGGTCTACTATTGATTGGGACAATTTCCTTCTCAGATAGCTACACTAACAGAGTCACACTTAGAAATCCATATGCATTTCCTACGTAATGTATATTGCATTTAAGATGCAGATGGATAATAAAGTTTATTGCACTGCATTTTAGCCTCTCTCTTTATCTAGAAATGCTAGAAAGATTTGGTGAAATATCAGAGCCAACTTCTGATGCTGTATTTAAAATTGTAGAAGCAAGACATGTTGGATTAGGAGCAGAGTGGTCCTTTATTCTCAAGTGAACAGATGGACCTTTGTGTTCTAACAGCTTTCCCATTAAGGTAGTATTGTTGGTGATGAAATTGGGGGTGGAGTAGTTGCTAAAGATAGTGTTTAACAAATCATGAAACATATAAGTATTGATCACCTAGTATTTCTTCACTTTGGATTAGGAATTTATCTGGCCTATGAATATCCAATGTTGGCAAGAATTTATAGAAATGGATGTACTACTTGGAAACACATGCTTGGGCTTTGTTTGACCCCGTAATCTATATATTAACCAAATTCATTAATTTACTGGACCACATTTATTCAATAGCTGCATCCATGAAAAATCCATGTAAACTGAATTTTATGAATGTTAGAGGTAGACTCCAGATTCATACAGATCTACATTAAAATCTCAGTTTTGCACATTTTAGTTTGTTGAGGTTAGATTATGAACTCAATCTCTGTGAGCCTCAGTTTGTTCATAAGAAACGTGGGGGTAATAAGAGTATCTATTCCATTGGACTGTGATATTAAAGGAGGTAATTCCTGTGAAAGCTTAGGAAAATGCCTGGTGCAGAGCATTGCTAAAATTATCGTTTTATATTACAAGATATATGGCTACATTATTACATATTCACATAACATATTGTTATAATTTTTAATATGTAGTAAAAAGCATCAATTACTCCTATAAAGAGAAAACATATACATTGTGTATCAGCTTCCTTAGTGGTATAAGCTTGAGGAGTTGGGGCGGGGGTTTACTTAAAACAGACTATTTGTATACCAGTGGGAGATATAGAAAAATGGCTCATGTTCCAATAATACATGCTACTTCAACAACTCATGACTTCAAATCCTTTGTACCTCTATTTTATGCTAAGGTGGGGGGCTGTACAAACACTAAAGCTTCAGAAAGGTTGCTGGTGGTTGGAGTAGTATAATAGTGTGAGGCAGGGGAGGTCAAGGAAGCTGAAGCCCACATGAGAATTCACAGAAATCTTGTGGATGAGCCGTGGACTACCACAGGCCATGGGATTGTGTGTGTTCTGCATTTAAGGCAATTTTTTTGTAGATCTTAAGGATCAGAAGTTTTGGCAACCACCTGGTCTACAGTTATAATTTTCATGATATTTACCATTGAGGGCTTGTCACCTATATATGTCTTGTGATTAAAAGGATGGGCTAGGTAGGACGCGGTGGCTTGCTCATGCCTGTAACCCCAGCACTTTGGGAGGCCACGGCAGGAGGATCACTTGAGGCCAGAAGTTCAAAACTAGCCTGGGAAACACAGCAAGACACCCTCCATACAAAAATATTTTTTAAATTAGCTGAGTGTTGTGGTGCATGCCTGTAGTCCTAGCTACTAGGGAGGCTGAGATGGGAGGATCACTCAAACTCAAGAGTTTGAGGTTACGGTGAGCTATGATTGGGCTACTGCATTGCAGCCTGGGTGACAGAGCAAGACTGTGTCTCAAAAAATATATATGTAAATAAATAATAAAAGCACTACTCTCTAAACAGTGATAGAGAGGAAACCTTGTTTGTTTTTAAGGGTCTCCAAGTAAAGGTGGCCATAGCAGCTAATCCCTCTGTGGAAAAATCTTCACAGAACATGTTTCTGTCCTTCACCAAATAATGAACAAAGAGAATGCAGTTTACTCTAGGTGTCCTTGGAAGTACAGCCTGTAAAAGCTCTAGGCTCTCCATCCTTGTGAAGCTCAAGTTTCCTGAGATTACAGCTCAATTTACTGGTGAGCAAGCTCAGACAATCACTCTATCTCCTATCTCCGCTCAGTGGGGGCGTTGCATGAATAATGTGACAGCTACAGACAGGCAGTCCTGGAGAACAATTGTGAGAAAGCAGGGGTGGTTGGCAGTGGTTTTCAGGAGTGTGAAAGGATGTGTGGGTTCCTTTAAGATGCTAATTCCATGAGTCTGTCTCAGTAGGCTGCACTTGGAAGGGTAAATGGGGAAACAGAGGAGTTTTAATTTCAGGCTTTGGTCACAATTGCAGTAGAAAATGGATGACAGGTGGTTGCCACTTCCCTACTGTGATTTTTAACTCATTAAAAAATTATATAACTTGACCATCAGGTGGCAAAAAAGTGAAACTGAAATAGCAAACTTCTCGTCTTTTAAGTTCAATGTTGCTTTCTTCCAAATATATTGTCTATATCTGAAGAGCTAGGATTGAGCATGAATTTGTGCATGTTTAAAAGACACAGTCTTGGAGAGAGTATTAGAAGTATTGGGTATAGCAGTCCATGTGCATTCCTGCATTATAAAATTTAACACAAATGATCACTGAATTCCAGCAATGTGCAGGACAAAATTATCATTTCTTCATAGAAATGGATCCTGAGTCCTGTAGTAATTAAGTTTGGGGACCAAAATAGATTTCTTGCTCACTACCATAGTTATACACCTACTCATTTGTTCTCTCCAAAATAATTTGTTCAAGCATCTTTTATATGCTATCAGTTTTGGATTTTATTACACTACATGTGAAAGAAATTCTATTATTAATATAATGGCTTGACTCCTCATGTAACAAGAGTTCAGGGCTGGGTAATCCTGGGCTTGTGTAGCTCTTCAAAAAAAAACAGGCTCCTATCTTCCTGTACTTTAGCACATGGATTTCTTTCTCAACTTGCAAGAATATTTCTTCTTTTTTGCCCCATGTCAGCATTACAGGAAGAAGAAAAGAAGAAAACAACAAGAAGTGATAATGCTTGCATTAAAAAAGCAAAACATTTCCAGAAATCCCCATCAGTATTTGCTTATATTTCATTGGCAAACACTATGGAATTTGACCTCTCTTATCTTCAAAGGAAAAAAAACACTGGGAAATATAATATAAATATTAATATTTTAGTTGGGAAAATAAAATAAGAGTTATATTAAAAGTGAAGAACAGTAAAGGAAAAATTGGGAAGTCAACCAGCCATTTCTGCCACATCTATGATGGTCTCATGCAGAAGAAGTTCTGCTATGGAGGAATCTAAGCCATGAAGCAAATAATATTAATTAATTCATATACTCATTTAGTCATTGAGCAACTGCTATTGAGGTATAATGATATGGTACTGAGGATACGAAGGTTAGAGACAATCCCTTTCTTTAAGCACTTTATCTTATAGTGAAAGGAGATAGACACACAGATGACTGCACTGCAATATAGTATCTGCTGTGAGAGGACAGTCACCGTGCCACTAAGGAAGTGCAGAGGAAGGGCAATGGGCCCGCAGGAAGGAGGCAAGGGAAGACTTCCCAGATGTGGTGCTTTCTAAAGAAACCACTTTAATGAATTTTAATGAAATTAAATTTCATTATGCTAAGTGAAATAAGCCAGACACAGATAGAAAAATATTTCATAATTTCACTTACATGTGAACTATAAAAAAAAATATATATATATATATATGTCAATTTATGTAGGGACAGATAGTAAAACAGTGGTTGCCAGGGTCAGGTTGGAAGAGGAAACCGGAAGATGTAGGTTAAAGAATACAAAGTAGCAAGTATGCAGGATAAACAGGTCAAAAAAATCTAATGTGCAACATGAGTACTATAGTTAGTAACAGTGTATTGTATTCAGGATTTTTGCTAACTGAGTAGATTATAGCTGCTCTTGGTGGGAGACGGGGGGGGGGGGGGGGGGGGGGGGGGGCGGGGGAAGGACTTACTATGTGAAATGATGGGTATGTTAAATTGTTTCACTATAGTAACTATTTCATTATATCCGAGGTCTGTCCAGAAAGTATCCAGCCATTTCCTATTACATTTTTCATATTACATGGCTGGATACTTTCTAGACAGACCTCGTATATGCGTCTTATAACATCATGTTGTATACCTTAAATATACAGTAGTACCCCCTATCTGTGGTTTCAATTTTCAAAGTTTTAGTTACCCATGGTCAACCTCAGTCCTCAGTCCAAAAATATTAAATGGAAAATAACAGAAATAAACAATCCATAAATTTTAAATTATGTGCCATTCTTAATAGCATAATAAACTTTTGTGCTGTCTTGCTTCATAATGCCTGGGACAAACATGAATCCTCACTTTGTCCAGCATATCCAAGCTGTAGACATCTTTGTTATCTTTGTTATCTGATTGACTGTCCTGGGATTGCAGTGCCTATATTCAAGTAACCCTTATTTTACTTAAGAATGGCCCCAAGCTCAAGTATAGTGACGCTGGCAAATCAGGTATGCTAAGGAGAAGCTATAAAGTACTTCCTTTAAGAGAAAAAGTGAAAGCTCTCAACTTAATAAAGAAAGAAAAAAAGTTGTATGCTGAGGTTGCTAAAATCTATGGTAAAAACAAGTCTGTCGGTGAAATTGTGAAGAAGAAAAAAGAAATCTGTGCTAGTTTTGCTGTCACATCTCAAACTGCAAAAATTATAGCCACAGTTTGCAATAAGTGCTTAGTTAAGAGGGAAAAGGTATTAAGTTTGTGGTTGGAAGACATGGGTGGAAACATGTTCCAATTGACAACAGGTTGGGTAATTATGCACAGTTTTGTGTATCCACTGGGCATCTTGGAATGTAAACCCTGTGAATAAAAGGGACTACTATGCACAGTACAATTTGTTTTATAAATAAATAAATAAATTTCAAAAGGATAGCCTTGACTATCATGTCAATTAAAAGGCAGAAAATTTCAGAGCAGATGTGCCATAACTATGTGACCTTCAGCAAATTGCTTAATCTCTCTGAGCCGCAGTTTCTCTTTGCTGTTTCTGCCCAAGTCAAAGGGCTAATATGAAGATCAAATGAGCTAATAATAAATGAAGTTAACTTGCAGCCAGTAGGTACTAAATAAATGTTGACTGAACACAAGACTAAACAGTGATTCTATCACTGTCCCCCTTCACAGCTAAGCACAATGTGGTTCAGAGAGGTTGTCTACCTTGTTAACAATCTCACCACAAAATGAAAGAGCTGTGGATTCCAGTGCAAGATAGCTAACTATAAATCCCACCCGCCTTACACCTTCCCTCCCCCACCCTGGGATTTAGAAAATGTCAAATATTATAATACAGATTACTTTACAATGTATATTGTAACATTTGCAGGAGGCCGGTCATCAAGTTAGGGCAATTTGGGCTTTCTCTGCCTTCACCTCATATCAAAGTGGTCTGATTCAAACAATAATAACATGCCTCCTTTGTGAAAAGCACTATGAAAGACACAAAGAATGCATTACACATGATGCATCTTTAAAAGAACTTTGGTTTAAATGATACAAGACTTCAGGTTCTTGATCCCCAAGTCAATAGAAATTGGCATGAGATTAGAGAGACTAGAAAGATTTAGGTAGGCAAGCCTTCTATTTGGGGTTTTACTAAAACAAAAGGAAAGCAGAACTGGTCAAGAAGCAACCATACTGGATCTCTGAACAAAGGGCTGGGGAACTTTTAAAGGGGAGAGAGAGAAAGTTTAGCGCCAGCATTGACATCATAGCATGTAGAGGCGAAGTTTTGCTGGCAGCTGCACATCTGTTGATTATGCGTCTTCATACATCACATGTCTCATTAGCATGTTAAATCTCCACTTTGGTTATGATTTATAGTATTAAAATGAAGGAAAAGGTCTATGAGTGGTCAACTTTGGGCTTCATCTTGTCAGCAACCAGTTTGTGCTCGCTTTGACTGGGAACTGCAGGGTTCCTATTCAGATGGTTGCCACATCCTGTTAAAGAAAGCAGAACTACCTTCTATTGAAGCTGGGTGTTAATCATTTTCAAGGGTTTGGTTCAATATTGTAAGCAGACTTAGGCTTTGGTTCAAGGCTCAGGCAGGTGGCCAAAGTCCACCTACTATACCATCTCATGCACATGAACATATTTTGCTTTTTATAAATGTTATTCTTCTTTCCTCAAAAGTTTTTTTAAAAAAACACTTGAAGTAGCATTTATTAAAATATACAAATACCAAAACAAAACAAAATTCACTAACCAAAAATTCCCAAACAACAACAGGAACTTAGCTCAAACAAAACTAAATATGAAAAACAAAGGAAAAGAAAGAATTAAGAAAAATCTAAATTTAAAAACTGTAACATTATAAGATATAAAATTCAGTAATTATATTCCTATGAACCAAAGCAAAATATAAAATAGGGTATATGACTGAGTTCTTAATGTATTAAAAAAGTGACTCTTACCGCATAATTAAAAATAAAGCTAAATTTCATTTTACCAATTTTGAAATCACAGGAATTTGTCACTCGACTCTTTTTGGAAAAAGCCCTAAATGAACTAATTTATAAGATTGTCAAGTTACAGGTATTTTTAAAATACAGATTACCTAATTATTAATTCTTAAAGAACTATTTTAAAATAGGTAACACATTCATAGACACACCTAA
This sequence comes from Daubentonia madagascariensis, assembly GCA_023783475.1. Classification (NCBI taxonomy): domain Eukaryota; kingdom Metazoa; phylum Chordata; class Mammalia; order Primates; family Daubentoniidae; genus Daubentonia; species Daubentonia madagascariensis. The sequence goes on along the minus strand of JAKFHU010002573.1, from coordinate 15,343,054 downwards.
GAGCAAAAGTGGTTTGATGCTAAGAGATACAGTAGCAAGAAGAGTCTTTTTGAGAGCACATTGTGTTGTTGCTCTGTGCTAGTAGGAATCTGGAATTGTTCTAAATCTTTAACATCAAGGGCTTTAGCACTAGTTGTGTCTCTCCAGGCAGGTCTCTGCAGAAAATAACCCAGTCACTTTCTGAAGAAATGACTGGATCTTTTGTCCTTGCTTTTAATTGACACAATATTGTCTCCAAATGTATTTTTCCAATGTCCCTGGATATTTGAGAAAGTTTGTTTTATGCCAATTTAATTGGAGTGAATCAAAAAGGGAAATACTGAAACCTGTGATATATGATCAGGTCAGAATTAATTTCAAATAGTGCTTAGTTTTACCTTTTTTCTTCTGGGCATTAAAGTTAAACTTTAAACTTTAAAGTTCATATTTATTCATTTTATTCCGATTTCTAGGTGGGTGACTGCCAAATGCAACGTACCTTCAAGGGAGAATATTTTGTGAGAAGAAAAACCTGAGAACGTTGGGATGTGTTTATAACTATACAACTACTAAATTTCCTTAACGAAGCTTTGGAATGCCAAACCAATAACACATAAATGGAAATGGAATTTTGTTTTCAATGTGCAATTGTCGAACTGGAGATGGGAGGGACTTGTAAGTGATTGTGGTAATCAACGGTTGGGAAGGAGAATTAAAGAAAGTCCACACATTCATTAAAATCACTGAGAAGTAATCTCAGCTTCTGATGATTAGCCATGGCATTTTCCCTGGTTTTTTTTTTTTTTTTTTTTTTGATGTATTTATGAGAGGAAAAAAAATCTCATTTGAACACTGACAGTTCCACCAGGGCATCTTTGACTTACAATTGGCATGCAAACACCTGGCTAAATAGTTCAGCAGATTAATCACTGTGGAATTAATGACCTGCACCTTATCGAGTACATGCAATCTAGAGTTAGAAACTGGCTTTAAATGAAAAGGCTACTGTGGGGCAGGAGGATATTCTTTGTCGCTTATATGGGGGTTAGGGCCCATGGCTAACCTTGGTTCTTGTTTTGGTCTCCATTTCTCCGGCTCTCCCCCTCAACCTCCTGTGATCTGTACAGCTTACTGAAGTGTTTCTTTAACTCTATTTCAATTTTATAATGATAATAATGAATTATTATTAATTTTCCTGAAAAATAAAATTTTGTTATTTCACATCTGTACCATTCTTTGTCTTGCCACCATGCACACAGATCAGACAAGCAGACAGTTTTTGACACTATATACCAGTCACTGTAAATTCAAATTGTACTACAGCATCCTAGAGTCCCAACATATAAACTAAGGGAGCCTCCACTCACTCTATTTTGACATGGCTGTACCATATTACATTTCCATCAGCTTTTAACATCTACATAGAAACAGGACTCTCTATAATATTTATAAACTTGCTCTATGAGATATTTAAGGTTTATCCCCAGAACAGCCTTCAAATGTCAATCAACAAATACTGATGGTCTCTTGTATGAGAAAGACATAGTGTTAGTCTCCAAAAGGCATAAAAATAGCATCTCTGCTATTGTGGAGCTTACAGACTACAAGGGGTAACAGGACAACCATATAAAATTGGTACTACTCAATGGGGCACTGAGAATTAAGAGATAAAAGTCTCACTTTGTGCATTGATTCAACCAACATTAATGATTACCTTGATCTCAACACTGTGCTAGATCCTTCTGACTGCATTAATTAACAAATACAAAGTTCCCACCTCCCTTAAACTGCAGTCTAATGAGAAACATTAAATAGGAAATCAAGCAAACGCAATATCAAGTTCTTATAAAGGAATAATAATCCGGGCTACCGTGAAAGAGAATAGCATGGGGACTTTATTTATATCAGATTCCTAAGACAGCCTGACCAAAAATGCAAATTTTATTCTGAACAATGGGAATAAATGAAGTGAGGATGGGAGAGGAAATTTTGAAGAGAAGACATAGCTTGGATCCAAGGGAGAAAGCTTGGTACACTTAAGAAACAGAAAGAAGACAAAAGTAATTAGCTTACACTCTAAAAGAGAGTAAGTGTAATGGAAGTTAAGAGAAGGGTGCAGCCAGGCGTGGTGGCACATGCCTGTGTCTCCAGCTAGTCAGGAGGCTTAGGTGAAAGGATCCCTCGAGCCCAGGAGTTCAAGGCCAGCCTGGGCAACATAGTGAAACACTGTCTCCAATAGAAATAAAGAGAGAAGGGTAGTAGTCAGGGGTTTTATGAAGAAGATAGGACTTGAGTGTTGATGCATCTACGGAAATCATTCCTCCTGTGGTGGGTGAACAAGCTTGCCTTCTCTTATGCATGCTTTCTCTTGAGGCCACCCAAAGCCCTGCAATGGTCTGCAATGAATGGCATCAATTATCTTCATTCCCTGAAGAAATTTTCAAAGTCCCTTGGAAAAGCAAAATATGAACTGAGTTAAATTATGAATATCTTGGAGAAAGCCAGTTGTTTGCTTATAAATCTTCCTTTGCATCCCACATGAAATAATATCTCAAACATTTTCTCTTCAGATGCTCTTCTTCGCTTCAATACTTGTGTTTGGCTGAAGGAAAGGCCCGTGGTGTTTGTGGAAGTTGACATTTGTAATGTCTAATTTTTAAAGCTCCATGTAAAAATGCCACTGAATTGATTCAAACTTTCTTTTACTGATCACCTCAACTGGAGAATAAGCAAAGGCCTTTGCATGTGCAATTTTTTTAGGGTTCCCTCCAGAGAAAACCAAAGAACAAATCTTAGTATCTGTACCTTAAGATTGCTCTTCCTGGAGCTCTTTGCAGGCAGCTCATTATTAGGCACTGACACTCTCTTCAGCCTACTTGGGAATGAAAGGTTTCACATCCAAAGCATCAATTAGAATGATCTTTAAGATCTTGTTTTCAAATAAAATTTCCAGGTTTGCTATTGGGAGCACTTTTGCTTTGAGGGCAGAAATGTGTCATCTGCCGTGCCTCTGAATCAGCCTGGGTTAATTTAAGCTGAATCAAGAATAAGAAAGAGCCAAGATTTTACCCTTATCAACAAAACATACACATATATACATATATAAATATATATGCATGTATAATTATATAATATATATAATAAGAAAGAAGATAGGCCAAACATAGTTACAATTATGTCAGCCTGGCTCCCACGAGTACCTGGCACTTACAAACGATCACTCCCACTTGACATCCACATGATTCACATCATGGCAGACCCTTCCACTTACAAGGGCATTTCAAATGTGAACACTATTAGCTTTTAGATTTTCAAATCACTGTCTTCAAGACAAAGGACAATAATAGCCATCATTTATTGAGTATTTACTGGTGTCAGACACTGAGCTAAGCACTTTATAAACATTATTTTATTTAACATTTAGAGCAACGCTGTAAGAAAAATATTTAATATTATTATCTCTATTTTTCATGTAAACAAATTGAGGCTTACATAGGTTACCTAGTTTGCTCAAGGACACATATGTGCAATAATATCAGTATTAGAAACCAGTCTAGGTTTTGAAATAGGTGATGACGGATAGAGAAACAACCCTGAATTTGAAGCTAGGAGGACTGAGTTTAAATGCCAACCACCCAATTATCATTTGTTCCTCGTAACCAGACCATTTACTCAGACGTAAACACCTCTGAGGAGTAATTTTCTTATCTGGGGAGAGGGTAGAAATCCTTCTGATAAGTGCATAGTGCATTGCCTAGAATTAAGATAAGAAAGCGTTGCTTAACTTGAACTTTAGAGTTGTACCAAAAGTCAGACAAAAGGCATAATTTTTACTCATGTGTGGTTGCTTTGCTGTAATACAACACATGTTCGTGAGTGACTGGTCATTCATATATTCCAAGCAATTGGAAAATCTTGCCTTTAATTATACTTTACTTCATTAATTTCCAGTATATTTGATGGTCATAACTGTATATTAAAAATAATCACATGAAATAAATATTGAGAAAGTCTACAGATTACTTACACTCCATTGGTAATATCATTTCTTTAGCTGGGAGATAGGTAGGTATACGTGAATTAATTACATTACTTGTTATATATTTTGCCTATGGAAAACAATAATAAACAAGAATTTACTACAGACAAAATAATCTCAATGCCTATGATTTTCAGATAGGACACCATTACACTTTGTATTAGTTGTGTTCTCCTCTCTCAGGGAGATCTTCCAGAAGCAAACACCTCAACTCCTTTGCCAACATTTGTTTTCTGAATTATTGTGCTAAGAGTCTTACGTGGTTCATCTTAACAGTCTTAAACTGTTTCATGTGTGATTCTACGGCTCCAGGTGAAATACATGCACCCTGAGAACAGGTGCTGCACCTTCCAATCTAGTGTTTGTTTCATTATGGCATGAAGTTAACTGTAAAACCAACAAGACTGAAGGTCCCAGCTTTCTTTTTTTCTTTTCAAATTTTTTGAAAAATATTTTTAACGGACATATTCTAATTGCAAATATTCTTGGGGTACAATTTGACATTTTGATACATATATATGTTATATGATAATCAAATAAGGGTAAGTTAGAATATCCATTACCTTGTGCATTTATCCTTTCTTGGTGGTGAGAACATTCAAAGGTCTCTTTTCTAGCTATTTTGTAATAAACCATATGTTACTGTTAACCACAGCCACTCTACTGTCCAATGGAGCACACATCACTTTTTCTTTATTCATTTGTTTGTTTTTGGACACTTAAATTGATTTCGTATCTTGGCTATTATAAAAAATGCTGCAATAAATATGGGAGTACAGATATCTCTGATATACTGATTTCATTTTCCTAGGATATATATTCTGTAGTGGTTTTGTTGTATCATATGGTAGTTCTATTTTTAATTTTTTGAGAAACTTTCATACTGTTATCCATAATGGCTGTACTAATTTACACTCCCACCAACAGTTTGTAAGTGTTCCCTTTCTCCACATCTTTAGCCAACACTTGTTTTCTTTTGCCTTTTTGATAATAGCCAGTTTAATTGCAGTGAGGTGGTATCTCATTGTGGTTTTGATTTTCATTTCCCTGATGATTACTAATGTTAAGCATTTTCTCATATATCTGTTGGCCATTTGTATGTCTTCTTTTGAGAAATGTCTATTCAGATCTTTTGACTATTTTTTAATTGGGTTATTTTGTTGTTGTTGAGTTGTTTATTATATGGTCAGAAATTAAACCATTTTCAGATGTATAGTTTGCAAATGTTTTGTCCTATTCCATAGGTTTTCTTACTCTGTTAATTGTTCCTTTTGCTGTGCAAAAGCTTTTTAGTTTGATGTAATCGCCTTTGTCCATTTTTGCTTTTGTTGCCTGTGCTTTTGTGGTCTTATTTTTAAAATCCTTGTTCAATGCCATGTCTTGAGGCATTTTTCCATGTTTTCTTGTAGTAGTTTCTTATTTTCAGGTTTCACATTTAAGTCTTTAATCCATTTTGAGTTGTTTTTTGTATGTGGTGAGAGATAGGGATCTAGTCTCATTATTCTGCATGTAGATGTCCAATTTTTCAAGTACCAGTTATTGAAGAAACTATCTTTTCCCCAGTGTGTGTTCTTGGCTCCTTTGTCCAACATCAGTTATCTTTAAATGTGTGAGTATTTTTGCTGGGCTCTTTGTTTTATTCCATTGGTCTATGTGTCTGTTTTTCTGCTAGTACCATGATGATTTAGCAGTATAATTTTAAATCAGTAGTGAGATGCCTCCAGCTTTGTTCTTTTTGCTCAGGATTACTTTGGCTACTAGGGGTCTTTTGTGGTTCCATGTGATTTTTAGAATTTTTTTTTTATTTCTGTGAAGAATGTCATGGGTATTTTGATAGGGATTGTATTAATTCTGTAGATATCTTTGGGGATAGTATGGCCATTTTAACAATACTAATTCTTCCAATCCATGAATATGGGGTATCTTTCCCAGTTCTTTGTGTCCTCTTCAATTTCTCTCATCAATGTTTTACAGTTTTTAGCATAAAGATCTTTTACCTCCTTTATTACATTTACTACCAGGTATCTTTATTCTTTTGGTAGCTATTATAAATAGAATTGTTTTCTTGATTTCTTTTAACCACTAGTGTATAGAAATGCTACTGATTTTCATATGTTGATTTTGTATCCTGCAACTTTACTGAATTTATTTATTAGCTCTAACAGTTTTTTGGTGGAATCTTTAGGGTTTTCTATTTATAAAATCATCCCATCTATAAAAAGGGAAAATTTGACTTCTTCCTTTCCAATTTGAATTCCTTTTATTTCTTTCTCCTGTCTAATTGCTCTGGCTAGGACTTCCAGTACTATGTGGACTAGAAGTGGTGAAAGTGGGCATCCTTGTCTTGTTCCTAATCTTAGAGGAAAAACTTTCAGCTTTTTCCCATTCAGTGTGATGTTAGCTGTGGGTTTGTCATATATGGCTTTGGATTATGTTGAGATACATACCTTCTATACCTGTTCTGTTGAGAGTTTTTATTGTGAAGCAATGTTGAATTTTGCCAAATGTTTCTCTGCATCTATTGAAATTAACATATGGTTTTTGTCTTTGTTTCTGTTAGTGTGGGGTATCACATTTATTTGTGTATGTTAAACTGTCTTTGCATCCCTGAGATGAATCCCATTTGATCATAGTGACTGATCTTCAGGTAACATTCAGCAACTCACTTGCAGTTCTCTGGGCTTAAGTTTCTTTTTCTGAGTAATGGAAGGTTTGGGTCTGAATACTGTTTTCTCTTCTGGATGATGATCTATGGTTTTGTGAATTCTTATGTAAAAATGCCTGTGAGTAATCTCCAGAAGAGAATAGCTCTCAAACTCTAAGATGCTTCCAAAGTCTTAGTGTAAGAAAAAAAAATCTTAAAAATATATCTGCAATAATCAGGATGAAACTATAAAATTTTGGAAACAAAATTTCTGAATTTGAAAGAAATAATATCAATCTTTCAAAAATCATGACTGTATTTTTAAGGCTATGATTTTCCTTCCCAAACCCTGACCATTTTAATGTCAAAGCTCAAAGAATCTTTTTGGATGCCTCATATGTGACACCTACAATGCAAGCACATGGGTATTTGAAACACTTGCCTGCAAAGCAGCCATGCAACTTCTGAACTGCATTTCAAAGCATTCCTCGATGTGGAGCTTCCCAGATGATGTCTCAAACAAATGAGATACTTGGATCTGGCCATTGCTTTATTTGTTCTGGCTACCCAGAACTAGTTCATGGGTGTTTGCCAATAAAATTGGTTGATGGGAAAAGCCTGTTTTAAAGGTCCCTCCATGTCTTTCACGTTCTACATTTCTCTCTCTCCTTCCCATTCCCTTCACTTCAGCATATGGACAGGATCCTCTGTATAAACTGCTGGAGTTTCAATGTCAAAGGTTCAGAGATGATACCATTTGAACTAAAGTGTTTGCTTGTCTTCTGTCTCTCTCTCTGCTCCTATTATTGCTTGCAAAGGCTGAAAATTTCAAATAATACTTGATTTCACAGCCTACTTTGAGGTTAACTGGGACCTAACATAGGCCAATGGGTATAAAAGAGGTAAGAGAATATACACCAAGAGAAATCAAGTGTGGAGGAAAGTAAGATGGGAGAGACAGATGGGGGATTTACAGAAGAGATATAGGGGAACACACCCTCCTGTATGCCTTTGAGCATGGGCATGGAGGAGCATGTTGTCTGTAGCAGTGGCAGCCAGTTTGTGATCTGGGGACATGGACCTGAGGATTGAGTTTAGGAAGCTGAGTATGGCTAAGGGGAAAGATGGAAGTGCTTGGGTCACTGATGATGTCATCATGATGCTTAATGAATAAACACTAGAGACCTCTATGTCTTCCTTAGTGACAAAAGAAACACACTTATTCTAAGTCATTTTCCATTGAGGTATTCCATTAATTACAGCTAATATCTCTCTGATTCCATTCCATTGTATGCTTGGTGAGGCATTTCACCTTCTGCCTTTTGTACCATGTTTTAATTTAAAACCATACTAGAAGGGAGGTGACACATTCTCTTTGATTTCTAATAGTTGGGGGAAATTTTAGATGTAATAAATAAAATTGAGTTATGAAAAGTACATGTAGTAATTATTTATATTTTGAAACATAAGTTAAAATTTATTTACTCTGCAACTGTAAAAAACACAATTTTGGTTAAGGTAGACATAAAATTAAGGAAAATTTGAGCATTTAGAGAAGTTGAACATGAAATGCCATGTCCCAGGGCTAAGGGACTTAAACATACTCTATTACAAAATAATGTTTTAAAACCAAGGCTAGTGACACCCAGGGATCATTCAACCCTGACATTTGAGTCAGGCAGGCTATAAAGCCTGCAGTTAGTCTACTGGATGGGCTGAGGATAATGTAAATGTGGCTGAATCAGGAAGTACACTTATTTCCTCCTGGCACTCAGCAGCAGCACTCAAAGGTCTAGGGAACATAATTAAAACAATAATAGCCACATATCTAAATTGTGGCCTTTGTCTTTCTTTAGTTTCCTGTTTGGCCCCAAATCATTTTTTTCAAATCATATTTTACTTAGGTAGAAAATGGTAGTTGCCTTCCCTAGTTTCCTATAATAAACCAGTATCTTCTTTAGAATTTAATAAACAGCTCCAGTACTATTTGAGAATTTGGGGAATTTAAAAATGGCATATCAGTTATCATTTATTAATGTTTTGTTCACTAGAGAAAAGTTTTAATTTGTTTAATTTTTTTGGAGGTGGTGTTTGTCTCACAATAGCTGACCTCTGGGAAACTTATTGTGACCTACCCATCATCTGTGGCTCACTATGTTGAATATATTGCTCTAGATTATTAGTTTGAGCAGAGAGAGAGAGAGAGATTGGTTCATTATTGGAATAAAATTTAAAGTGTATTTTATTTCTGAGAACATGGCCTAGTTAAATGGAAATTAGAGGAATATTTAGTTAGTGAATTGTCCACCAATGCGCTGTGTCCCCAGGGCTAGGCCGTTTCTTCCTAACAGACCTCATTCCTTAATTGCTTTCATCAGCATGTCAAACTGAGGTTAAAAAACAAACAGCATATTTCAAAATGTCTTCTCTTTTAATTAATTACGACAGATTAATTTGTTTCAATCTTAAAGCCAAGTCAGAATTTGACAGTATTTTTCTTAAGATGTTAAGAGGAACAAGTTTATAAAGGCACAGAATGAAAGTATGTGTCCTTGAACAATTTTAAAAAATAAGATGTCTAAACAATTTTTATAATTTTGCTGAACTAGCTGTTGTAAATATTAACTTTTAAAAACTGACATAATCCTTATGCTATCATTAACGAACTACGGAAAATTAAGTCTAGATGCTGAAATCATTTGGCAATCATTCAAATGGTTGGAGTGTCTTCTCCCAGGAAGAAATATGAAAGGTGAAGTGTCAGTTTTGGGTGGGAGCATATTTTATACATTCATCAGTAATTCGGTAATCGGTGGACTTATTTCTGACAATGGGTATACTGATTGTCCTTTACACAGAATACTGAGTGAAGGCGTTCAGTTCAACAAATATTCATTACATCTTTTCTGTATTTGTAGGAACCACCCCTCTGACTTTCAGCCACACCCAATCAACTAGCTACAAAAGTAAGATTACAGATAGTTTCACACTCAAAAATAAACATATCTGCCACTTATTGAAAGCTCCTGGGTGCAATGCTTGAAGTCTTTAATACTCGAAACAATCCTGTAAGAAGCAACACCACCACCCATTTTATAGCCTTGAAAAACGAGGACCAATGAGGTTACAAATCACACCCAAGAAGGAATTGAACCAGGATTCAGACAGGGTTTTAATTTGTTATTCCACAACTAAGATCTTAATCATCTTAATCATCTTAATCTTCCATACAACTCAGCACACACACACACACACACACACTCTCTCTCGTGCACACGCACGCAGCTGATACTAACTGCGTTGAAGGAATGGAGACCGGAGAAGCGCATTCTAATTGGAGAAAGTAACGAGGGCCAAAGCCAACGGGTCTAAGAAACTTCCCCCACCAGATCCACAAAGGTTTCAGTGACTGCCATAAAGGACAGTCATGAGACATGACTGTGGGCTCCAAACTGAAAGCATGAAGGCAAAGTTATGATGAAGTTACTATACCCCATGGAAATGTACTAGAAACTAATGTACTAGAAGAAATCTAGTACAGACAGGACCAGAGCATGATCTTATTAGTATGTGCTGAAAAATACTTATTTACTTAAAAAATGTAAGAAATTATTTTAGATACACACTTTGTATTATACATGGGTCTTATTTTAGAATGAATGTGGTTAAAGCAGGAAATATAGCATTCCCAACTTAAGGACTTTTAAAACTCAAACATCCAGAACAATATAATCCTATTTTTATTACTTAAGTATTATTTAAAGATACTATTAAGCTGGTTTGGGAGTGAGGTAAATTATATGAGATTTTAAAGGGGCAATTATATTAATAGAATTAAACATGGCAGTAGAAATAAACAGCACTTAGGGCAGTGCCTAGCACATAGTAGGTGCTAACTAAATATTTGGTATATGGTTAAACAAATAACAATGGCAGCGTATTAAAGTATTGCTTTCATAGTATGTGAACATTTAATATAGTATAAAATTTTATTGTGCATTGACCAAATGTCAGTGTCTTCAGATTTTATTTAATATATAAAATCTGGAAAGATCTTTCATTCTGAAGAACACAGAAGGAGAAAAAATCCTGTATTTGAGTCAATACTAAAATATTAATTTTCATAAATACCATCAAAACTATTTCTAGTAGCTTATTTCATTTTAGATTAAGATTTTGAACAATTAATCGCTTGAAACTTCAGTAGAAAAATAATAATTATTGCCTATTCCTTGAGGAGGATATACATGAGAACAGAGAAATGCTTACCTTTTTTCAAAATATTTATTAGATTTTTATTTTATAAAATTATTTTAGAAAAACATGCAAGAACAGAGTATGTTAAAAAAAAAAAGAAAAGAAAAAGCAATCCTCTCTCTTATTTCTATATTTCAGAAATGAGTGATTTTTATAAGAGTCTAAAGCTCTCCAGGTGAAAAATAACCTTAAATTGGATATCACAAGACTGAGTGGTTTTATTAACATTGATTTTAAAATTAAAAAAATTACAAACAAAAAGAGGTTTCTTAAGGGAGATTCAGAATCAATTTTATTTTAGTGGTGACTGCTCAGTGACTTGCATAATATAAATCAGTCTTGTTTGGAACAACAGGAAGTACATAATTGAAAATATAGTTTAGACTGATTTTAAAGCAAAATAGCATGGTTACTTACCTGGCAAAATAACGGAAGAAAATATGTCATCTATGTTAAATTATTAATCTAGTTACCTTTTACAAAATTGTTAATGTTTGTGGTAGAAAGGGGGAGGGGATGTCAAAGCCTAACTTTTTTAGTCAGCAGCCTAGTTGAAGAATGAAATTATTAATACGTTTACTTCAAATACATTATATTTGCATTAGGCTTATTGTAGTTCAAATAAAAGGTGTATTTCCCATTATTGATAACTTTTGTATGAAATCTATAACAAATATTTAGTTAAATTTTTCCTTTTTTAAAATTATTCTCAAATTTTTTCTGGGTGAGTCAAAATAAGTTAACAAATCTAGTCTATTCCATTTGCATCGATGTTAACAACAGATGTTCGATGGAGCACTGACTATGCAAGGACCACGTGTGCTAGGAATGCAGCTTTATAGCAACTTTATACTCCAGGGGCTGTGGACCTACCTACTGAAAGAGTGAAGTGCAAGATGCAATCATTCATGACGTCTAGCAAAATAAAAGCTCTCTAACCTTTGCTCCACAAAACTGAGGCTCGTCCACTGACAGAATCTGTACCCTTCTTAGGACCCCCTTTAAAATTATCTTATCCACATTCTTATTGTACTAGGGAAGTGATTGTACCCCTTGAGCCTGAATATTTATTTTTCAAATTGCTTTTAGAAGGTCATTTTGGTACTGGGGACTCTCCCTCAGTAATCAGGAGTTTAGATATGTTTTCCTGGATTTTTCTCTTAGGAGCACTTAAGACAGGTTTAACACATAATCCGTATTAGCACATATCCACATTAGCACACATCTCATGTCAGCACGTGCCTGATATCACTGTCTGTGGCCCACATCAGTCAATCACAAGTTAACTATCATTCCATTTTAGAGCACATCCCATGACAGTGTGCATCCATGTTAGCACATGTGCATGTGAGTGCACATCCCACATTAGCGCATCTCCTGGGTTAACACGTACCCCACAGTAATACATATTCCATGTTAATGCATGGCCCAGATTAATGTGTGTCCCATATTAGATCAGATCCCATGTCAAAGCCTGTTCTTGTTAGTGCACATCCCATTTTAGCCCATCTCCTGTGTTAATGCACACCTCATATTTGCACACGTACCATGTTAGTGTATGTCTCATGTTGGCAAACACCCAATCTAAGCACACATACCATGTTAGAATACAACCCATGTTAATGCCAACCCCATGCTAGGGCAGATCCCATATAACACATGCCCCATATTAGTGATGCCCCAGGTTAGTCCCATTTGCAGCATGTTCCATGTCAGGACATGTTCCTTGTTACAGCACATTCATGTTAGTGAGTGTCCATGTTAACACATATTCCATATTAGTGCACACCCATATTTCCTTACATTGAAAGAATCCAGATATAGAGAATCCTGAGTTGGTGCAACTTCGATGTGATAACATCCTGGAACAGGTACCTTCTCTCCTCTCTCCTGCCTTTCTTGGTACATGTTTCTATGTGACTGTGACCTCATGATTTGTCAAAGCCTCTGTGCTCCCGTCCTCATGTCTGCATTTTGGCAAGAAGGGAACTAGTGGGAAAGATGTGGGAACAGCACATCTCTCCCTCTAGTTGGGGAAAATGGGTGAGAAATGGAGATAGTGTCACAAATGTACAATGTCTGGCAGTGGTGGCAGTGTATGAATACCTCCACATTTTACATGAATGTTAATAGGAGTTATCACTAAAAGCTCTTGGACTTTCTGTAGAAATTGACTATTTTCTCACCCTTAATATCTAATATGTTTCCTTCCTAACATGTGGGAGAAATTTTTTATTAAGAAATCTAAATCTTCTGAGAATTATATTCAGATGTTTCACTGCTTATGACATCTGCCAAGTAAAGAAATGTGAAAGACCTTTATTATGTCCTTTTCTCCTTTGCTTTCTAATTTGTTTACTTTATTTTTCTGGTTCTAAAGGTTGATACAGTCAATTTGGGGAATGTCATTATAACTAACTCTTTGAAATGTCGTGGATTTTCTATACCTCTCTGATAGATTATCCAATGTCTGTTTTTCTCTCTAATTTTTATTCAGTATCCCTACACATCCAGCTCTGGGAAGAGAAATATCTATCGACCTGAGGCTGACACTAAGATCTGTATCACTCAAGGAAGGCAATTGCCCCTTATATATTGAATCTTTTTCTTGACATGACTTTATCTCAACATTGAAGACATAGGATATTTGTAGTTGCCACCCAAACTCTCCATTTGGTGCAGTTTTAAGGATGAATCCAGTACTTGACACATCCCAATATAGTGTCTTCCCCCACCTACAGCTTTTTTTTCTGTGTTATGTGATGGTGCATGTGGGCTTTGATTAAAAGTGGCTTCCTCCTGCTCTCTCCTGGATGAATGTGAATATCAATAGGCATCTGAGGGTGTTTATAAAGTAACAACAGCAGGGTTTCTTTCACTGGCTTTGCCCTCTAATGTTTTAGACTTCCCTCATGTAAAAGACGCAAAAGGCACTGTTTACTCTTGAAAAACAGCATTAATAACATGGAAAAAATAATGAAGCCCATAGGAAAAAATTATGATGGGCCAAAGAATGAACACAAATTTCATTTAAACAGCTTAAAAGATGAGCAAATGCAACTTCGATGAAGCTGGCGTTTTTTCTTGAGGAACAGCATTAGAAGTTAAAGGGTAAGACCAGAATCTGTCAGCTGTATAGGTTTGTTCAATTTGTGTCCGTGGATGACTAAAGAGATGAATCAAAATAATCAAGATACAGGCAAAGTCAGCTTGTCCTCCAGACTCTTTAATCCTTAGTCATCCTGCCCTTCATTCTCACCCCAATATTATATTTTGTTCATTTTGCAAAGCTCCAGCTCAAAGAGGGCATGTGTGCAAGGAGTACTTATTTGAGAATCCCGTAAGAAGAATCTAGAAGCTGAGAAGGAGAAGCATTTGTGAATAACAGAAAATAAGATGGCCAAGTGAAAGGCAGAAGGTGGTGGTAGAAAGAGCAAAGTGTTTCGCATCAGGGTGACCAAAATTCAAATCCTGACTCTACCACTTCCTGCTGTGAGATGTTGGGCAATTATTGAACCTCTCTGAGCCTCAGTATCCTCATCTCTAAACTGGGAGAAATGACACCTACCCTACAGAGTTTTTGTGAGGATTGAATGGGGTAAGATGATGTGTACAGAGAACACATAGTAATGCTCAATAGATTAGAGCAATTGTTTTTAGAAAAACACAAACTATACCAACAGGAAGCTCAGGATTCTGGAATATTACATAATGCTGAGATCGGGACAGATGTGATTTTAATTGTGTTTATTATTTTCTATAAAGAATTCTCTGTGCTGAGGGTGGAAGCACTTGCTTTATGCCGTATGCTGGAAGCTCATCCTTCTTTCTGCAGTGAAAGGTGAAGTGTAGAGATTTTCTTTGAAGCCCATCTTTTTTTTATCTTTTTGATTAATTATTCCATAAAGAACATTTTCATTGCTGAATGTTGCATCTTATTCCTTTCACCCCCTTTTTTGCCTATAAAGTTCATTGTAGGGATTTCATTATAATCACTTTATAATTACTACATTACAGCATTATTTGATGTCACACCAAGCCATTATCAATATCATTTCATATAAAACTCATCAAGTCTCAATGAATAACCCACAGCCTACCTATAGTGGCCAGTCCCTCTTCTTGGGCTCCTTTGCTTTTATTTTTTTTCTAATGAATTTGAAAGGGCTCTTGGATTCATGGATGGTCTTAAATCCTACCCTGTTAGGAATCCACAATGCCCACAAAAATCTCGTGGAGCCTTCTTTCTCAGACAAGACCTTGTTTCCCTCCACAGACAATTACTATGTTCCTCTCTCCTACTACTAGTGTGAACTCATTATTTTTATTTTCAGTCAAAGGACATCAAAAACGAAGTGACAGTATCAGAAACAATGCTGCTTCATGGCCTCCCTCAGGACTGGCTTCTTACCAGCCAATGCCAAGCCCCACACTTGTTATTCTACTATGATGACTTTGCTCTGGGTGTCTGGACAGCTCTGTATGTTCTGGATCAGACACCTGTTAGAGGAGCACTATGTAGGAGAAAGGGAATAGGACTCTTTTCAAGAAGATTTCTATTTAATTTCTACCCAAACTCTATATGAGATCCTCAGTAAGTCACCTCCCCATTTTTGGGCCATAGTTTTCTCATTTGTAAAATGTGGAAATCGGAGAGGACAGTGGCGAAAATCCATTACTGCTCTATTTCTTTAATATATATTTAATTCAATTTAAACACACTAATGCTCTAGTTTTTTACAGACTAAAAGAGGCCCATCACTAGCTTTTATGTGAGTAAGAAAAATTTTCTTGTCATTTGCTGGAAATTTAAAAATATGTATGTATATCGATGTTGATTTTTAATGTAAATGAGACTCCCCTAGAGTTGTTCAGTATACAACCTAAACAATCTATATGGTAGTCCCATTTTAAAAAATGAAACAATTATATGTGGTGACCATATTAAAAAAACAAACAAATAAAATGAAACAATTAACACCCAGATAAAAATTACCATGTGCAAGATCAGTTATCAAAGTGGTGAAAAGAAGAAAAAGAGAATTTCATGCAGCTGAATAAAGTTGCTGCTGTGCTGATGGGAGATGTGGCAAGAGGTAAAGTTTGTCCTGGAGCAAAGATGACAGGCAGGTGGCATCTGGCATGTCAACTCCAATTTACAGTGACTGAATATTATTTTAAGGAAGATTCTGAGGTTGCACCCAGGTAGTAGAAAAGTATTCTGTGAGTATTTAGCAGTGGATAGAGGAAGGCATGCATTTGCCATCTCTGTCCTGGAGGTAGTCCACTGTCCTGTGCAGCCTTGGAAGCAATATACCCTCAAAGACAAAAACCTAACTCCTTTTCCTTAGGGCATGTACCCAGTTTGACTCAGTATAAGATTTTCAGCTGAGGAGTAGATATTTGTGGCAGAGATGGTACAAGCAAGAGTAATACAATCCAAAGGTCCTTATTATAATATTAGCCTCATTTTACTTTCTAATACTTGTTTGTCTGCTCTCGCATTTAAATAGCTCTATAAAATTTTAAAACATTGAGAACTAGTTTCAATCTTAGAACCCACTGGTTCTGCTTGAGCAACTCCAAGGACAGAGAGCCTGTAATCTTCTTATTTAGACGCTTTTAATCAGAGGATATCTCTCCTTTATGAGAAAACTCCATCAACTTGTCCTAGTTCTACTCCTTCATAAAACAAAATAACAAAATCAGTCCGAATCTTTCCCTGAAGTACAGTTCTTTCAGGTATTTAAGCGCAGCCTGCACGTTCCATGGAAGGGTCCTCTCCAGGTGAAGCAGCATTAATGTTTTGAACTGTTCCTCATGTGGTTAGCGTAGAGACATGCTCATCTCTGTGCTTCAAGTATACTACAGTATATCTCAGTCTACTAAATGGGTGGCTCTAAAATTAAAACTTTAGATGTAATATGAATAGCAACAAGGAAGAGGACAGAAAATGCCATTACTATTTCCTGAGATCCAATCAACACTTTCGAAAACCACATCACACTGAAAACCTACATTTGAGTTCACTGTCAATCCAATGGTCTAGGTTATTTAAAAATAGTTATCTTCTAATAAAATGCATGCCTCTCAATGAAGAACAACTTAAATGTACCTAATATTATTTCTCAGGTCTGAGGTCTTATACAAGACTAAAGATTCATCCAGTGGGGACAATGGCACAACAGTGATCAGAGACCTCAGGAAATTAAATCCAATAAAGGCCAATTTCACCCCCAGAATTTTGTCTGAAGAACAAGAATTACCAAGGGAGCATGGGTTGGGCAGGTCATGAGCCTCTAGTAGACAGCACCAACAGGAAAGGTCCTGGCAAAGAACTCCACATACCGTAAAGTTCAGTGAATAAACTCTAAACATCTTAGTTTGAATAAGGACCTAATCTTAAACCAGTTTTGCTGAAACATCTTCCTATTGGCCTGCCTGGCACCAACCAAAGCATTCTAATCTAGTAAGAAATTCTTCCCGTTAGCACATTTCTTTGGATAAGGCAACATATTAAGTCATCTTGTGAAAACTCTTAGCAAAACCTAACTGTTCTTCACATTGCAATATTGTCAAACTTTGGGAGATCATTTGATTTAGTCCAAGACAGAGGATCATTCATGCTTTTTTGGAAGCTTTCTCTAATAATAGAATCCTAATATTCCACATTCTCTATTTGGATCTTTTAAATGTATTTAATTTTAAAATTAAAATTCAAATATAAAAATACTTGTAACAAAACACAGAAATTTCTGCTCTAAAACTTCTTGGTCTCCAAATGTGATCCCTAGGAAAAAGCCCTATTTAATGATTTTTTATATATATATATTTTTTTTACCTTGGTATTTCCAAATAATGTATTTATACTGATATGCCTTAATTTTCTTGCTTTGTCAAGTTTCCATGTTATCTATTGGTATCATATTATACAAAATTATCACACGTATATGCCACCACATCCTGTCCCTATTCTCCTGATAGAGTTTTATCAAATATTTTAGTTAAATATATAATCTGTTTACATTATTATATATCTGTTTATATTTATTATTTATCTGTTGCTCACTAAATAGATACCCATGTTGCTGCCTATATAGGTCACTGCTATACAGGTCTACTGGTCACTAAATAGATTAATAGTACATAATGATTTTTTGGTAGAAGCGTTTTGGGATATATTTCCTGGAGTTAATACTGATCTTTTTTTTTCACCTGCATAGTCTGTAATGTACTTATCATTGTTTATTTCCATCACAACTATTATGTGGTAATCAGTAGTTTTCAATCTTTTGTCCTTTGTGTCATGTTTAAACCTTTCTGAGAATCTATAAAATCCTTTCTGTTTTTTTAATTTCCCAAGAGCCTTCCCTCCTAGAGCTTCAATCTTCCATTGGCTGGGTTGCTCATTTGTCCTTCTTTAGAATTATTTTTTTCTGAACACTGTCTCTTTCTTCTATTGAATTTATTCCCCTTATCTTGTTGGGGCACATCCTCAATAGCTTTCTCAGAAGGGTTCTGGGAGAAAAGAAAAAAAAAAATGAGTCTTTGTATGTCTCAAAATGCTTTTGTTCTGTCTTTGCTCTTGATTAGTGTTTTAGCTGAATGTATAATTCTATTTTACAATGATTTTCCCTCATAATAATATTAAAGTTATGGTCTGCTGTCTTTGGTACCCAGGGCTGCTATTGAAAAGTCTGACAACATTCTGATCTCCATACATTTTTAGCCTCTGTGGAACCTTTTAGGGTCTTCTCTATCGCTGGCATTCTGAAATTCCACAGATAAGTTTCTCATTTTGGATCTATTTCATTCATTGTGCTGAGCTAATACCAAACTATTTCAGTCTGGAAATTACTGTCATTAAGTGTTCAGAAATTTGAAAAGTGCAGTAAAAGTACTGATTCTTATTATGTTCATCGGAAATAAATGTTCATTTATTCACACCCATTCTTGCTTCTTTGAGGCTGTGGAGACATTGTTTAGCATAGTCATGATGGTTTCTAAACTCATACTTCATTTCCCTGTACTATATACCACACTCAGTCCAAACTGAGGGGTTGAGCCCTCTTCCCCTTTCCCTTATACCCATTCAAATCCTATTAGTCACTAGGGTTGAACTCAAGATCTGTATGCTCTAGGAATGCTTCTGACAATTCAAATTGTTATGTCTCTATTATTTACTGAATCCTGTTCTCAATACTTTATCTCTTTAGCATCAAATTATACACATGATCACAGGCGTGAGAAACTATAGAGTTATTAGCTTTTCCTAAGCTGTTCTAATTAATCAAAATACTTCAGATGTTGTAAATAGCATAATAACTAGTGTGGGAAATGATGTTGACAATAATCATGATAGATTAGAACTTTATCTTTATAGAGAAATCTTCCTCCACTGTTATAGTCTCCAGGATGAACTATACAGGTTTCTTCAAATTTTCCCAAGGAAAGATGTTGCACCATTGCAAATTACTAGGAAGTTTTCTTGGAGAAGAAGATAAAACTTTTTGAATGTTATTAAAAAATTAAATTTAGAAAATTATGCCTTTACTTTCTCATGGCGACTGAAACAAAGGTATATTCCAACGGGGGGGGGGGAAAGCTTAAATCAATTTTGGTGTTCTCATTGAGTTGCAAACCTTGTTATTTTTCCTCTAGGACAATACAAATGCCATAAACCATGTCTAAGTAGGCAGACAAAATTACTTCCCTTGGATGTTTTAAGTCAAATGAGATTTGTAAGTTTTTCTGTCCTATCTAATGAGTGTGTTTTAATTTAAATGTATTCTTAATCATAGCTTAAGAAAATTCATCTCCTCACAAACTCACTAAAGGGCATTAATTTCTAAAGTAGTGGCATATTTTAAGAATTCATCCAAAATGTTCTTAGTTGGGCCCTTTAAATATTGTACTTGTATTATTTTTTAAACATATTCAATTGCACTGTAATTATATAGAGGTTTTTTAGTAGTGGAACCCATGATGTGATTACAAATTGTCCCACGCCCATTTCCAGGCACTTTATTAGAGGAATCCATGTAATAACAGAGTTTACCAAAAACAGAAGCCTTCAGGAAGCCACCTGATGAAGAGCTGGAAGAGGCAAACTTCTGAAGGTTAAGTCAGACAAAGATAAATTTAATCAAATACAAGAAAATGGGGATGTGAGATGGGGAAGAGAAGAAATTTTAATTTACACACAGTACATTGGAGGATAAATTATCTGCTGAGATAAAATGCCAACTTTCTAATTTTCATATTCATGGCAAATCCTCATTTTCATTGCCTTCATTTCGAAGGACTGGGGAGTCTGCCAGGGAAGAGGGAGGGGGTTATTTTTGGTATATGAGTGATAAAAATGAAGAGTCAGATTTCTGAACATATATCATCCTAAGAATAAAACCTATTGATTCCCCTAAAAGAGCATGCTGAGCTGAGATGAGATCAACATTCCCGGGGGGAAAAAAAATCTCCCTTTGGGATAGCTCTCAAGTGACGATCAAGCCCTTCTGTCTCACATGCCTCTTGACAAAAATGTTTAAGATACCCTAGAAAAGGTACTGGGAAAATAATCCTAGAAAGAGGCTGGTTACTGATGGCCATTGGCCTAGCATGAGTCTGAACCCCAGATTAGGCCTAAAGAGAGAAAGGATTAAGAGATAAGGAATTATATTACCTGATGCTTGGTATGTGCCAGGTACTATTGTAGATGATATACAGATAGATAGATGATTGTTTAGTAGATAGAATGAAAGAAAGTAGAAGGAAGGGAAGGGAAGGAAGGGAGGAAGGAGGGAGGAAGGAAGAAAGGAAGGAAGGAAGGGAAGGGAAGGAAGGGAAGGAAGGAAGGGAAGGAAGGAAGGAAAGGAAGGAAGGAAGGAAGGAAGGAAGGAAGGAAGGAAGGAAGGAAGAAGGAAGGAAGGAAAGAAGGAATAGATACATATCCTTCCTTAGTTTCACAACACTTTTGAGAGATAGGTAATCTTATTAAGATCCCCATTGAGACCTAAATTTGAGAATATATGTAAAAGGTGGGGGGAGATCAAGAACAAGCTGGAACCCACAAGCACAATTTGGAGCTTCACGAGATAAAATGAAAAACATATGTCAGTTCTTATTGCTTCTGATATTAGTGGTACAGGTATCCTGCAGAAGCTGGGGCCTTTTGCTGCAGATCGAAACACACACATCTGGCCCAGGAGTCAGGAAAGTTAAAGGAGGATACAGACAAGGTGGAACAGTGGCAGGTGTATGTGTGTCATGCCAATGAGGTGAATCAATAGGTCTGTGACAATGTGTGTAAACTACTCAATGAATACGTCTTCCCATCCTTCCTCCAAATCTCACACAATAATCTCTCTTGTAGCCCACCCTAACTGGAAACCTATTGGAAATGGATCTCTGGGAACTGTAGTTGACATCTTACAGATACCCAAGTTGACACAAAGCCACCACAATAACATGTTTGACTGGGAAAAGTTACCCAAAAGGAACCCCATTCCTAACCCCTCAAAGCATTTAATTAACCAAAGGAAAATTGCCTGTTTAATTATGTTTCTATCTCTAGACTAGAATGTTTCTGAAGGCAAATCTGGGTCTCTGTCAATGTCATCTCTCTAATATCTACTACAGAACTTCAGACATAATAGGTGCTTACTAGCTATTTTGATAATGAAGGAATAGGTGAATTAGAGGAGTAAGTGACAGAGACATAATTTCTGATAATGCAAAATATTTTCAGACAGCTAGTTTCAGGACTTCTAAGTGCCTCACTCAGTTGAATATTTGCAGGCAAGAGAGAGAAAGAAAAATAAAGAAAGGAAACCAAGTGCAAAGCTCATCATCAACCTTCACAAAAGCTTACGGCAGGTAAAAGTAGTCACAGTAACAGCAGCAATGGCAAATGACCCCTGGGTCTTGTTTTATCAGTGAGATGCTGACAGCTCAAAGACAGATACTGTGTTCATTCTTCTTTTTAATCATCTACTGTGCCTTGCCTTTAAAAGAGGTGATTACTGATTGATTATCATGAAAGAAAGCACATTTGCAATATATGTGTATATATACGTTAAGAGAAGCTATTGTTTTACCTAAAGAAAGTGGCTTCTCTTTACTTTTTCCAGTTTCTTCCCACAAAATCTATTTTTTAAAATGTTGATGCTTTAATTCACTTTTCTGAATCACAGCTTTCAGAAAAGGGTGGAAATTTACCACATTGAAAGCAACATGTAGGTACACCCCATGCCAGGAAGGAGGCTGTCAGTGGCTAAAATGGGTGAGAACTCCTTCGAAGGCTAGTCGGAATCACAGTGTGTGGAGAAGCCCAGTCTGCATCTAGAGAATAGGAAATAGGACTGTGCTGCAATCTCAGGGGCACAGCCATTGCTGCACCACCAGTTACGTATTGAACACTTTGGTCATGCCAAGCAACATGGTAAGTCCTAAATACAGGCAATTAATATATATGGAGCTTTCAAGGGCATAATATACACATTATCCCATCTTTGGGGTAGATATTATTATCTCAATTTAGTATATGAAGAAACCAATGTTCACAGAGGTTAAGAGATTTTCTAGAAAGTAGTTAAGTCTGGGTTCCTACCCAGACCTATTGAAAGTTAAATCTGGTCTCCTTTCCATATGACCACATAGTTACTCAAAGGCCTCGCTAGAAAACCAACATATGTGTAAACTGTAGTGAGGTGGAGATAATTGTATTTACTGAGTTTTCTCTTAGGTTTCACTATATATTTTTACAAGAAATATATGGACAAATCCCTTGGGATAGTATGTGACCAAATAACAAAAGATGTCCACCAAACCAATCCCCATGGTAAAATAAGAGAGATTTATTTTGCTTCTGAAATGTGAGGGTTGAGACTGAGAATATGGAAGTTGGGGAAAGCTAAAAAAAGAAGCCTTAAAGAATAAAGAATAAACCACAATTTGAAGTTGAAATAAAGGGGACCCTTGATAAATAATGGCAGAAAGTTTAAATTGTGAAAGTTAAATTGTGAAAAACTGCACTATGAATTGTACTCTCTCCCGATGATACACAAATGTTAAGCTGATAAACTCATCAATGATTGGCATCAGTGGAATATTTATGAAAAAGTAGTTAAGGACTTTAATGTTCACAATTGAATGCAAAGAAGGGATAAACATAAAATTCATGAGCAGTCTCAAAGATGGAAGAGGCCAAGAGGCCTAGGAGAAAGTAGGTCTCCTAACTTGCAGAGATCATTGCAGGGGCTATGGACTTTCGAGGGCAGTGTAATTGGGTCTTTAAGCCAAGTTTACCTTTATCTCAGAGGGATAAAGGAGAGCTCGGAGTATCATGTGACACAGCTTAATGCACTCGCGTCTCAGATCTCTTGTGTAGTGAGTGGGTGGTTCGAGGAAAGGGTCACCACTATCTGCTAGGCTGAGCAATGATATTTCTCAGAGGAGGTGGGCCTCAATCAGGGATTGAGCTACAGCCAGTATTAACCCATGCAGAGAGGAAGGAGGCTTCATTTCATGCAGATGGGACAGTATGAGCACAGCTGTGGGTAGAGCACTGAGTATCTATTTTCATGGATATATTATTCAGAAACCTAAGTAAAACTGGATTAAACCAAAAAGGAGATGTATTGGCTCATGCAACTGATAAATCCAGATAGTTTTTCTGACCTTAGGTGCAACTAGAAATAAGTTCATCAATGATGTCTCTCTCTCCATCTTTCAGCCTACTTTTCTCTATATTAATTTAATTCTCAATCAGAATCAAAATATAACTCTAAATCTCCGTGAACTATAGGCCTATATTTTCTCTATATATGTTAGCCCTCCAAAAATTAAGACTCTTTTTTGCAAAGTTTTAAGAAATAGTCTTGACCTAGGTAAGGCTCTTATTTTCCCAGTTTGAGTCATGTGCAAGGAGAATTGAGAAATTCTACGGCCCAGCCAAAAATAATAGTCACAAAAATGAGACCGGCTTTGGGACCGGATGGCAGATGGAAGCTGGAAGGGACTTTAGGAGACTGTTGGTGAAGCCTGAAACAATAAAGAATAAACCACAATTTGAAGTTGAAATAAAGGGGACCCTTGATAAATAATGGCAGAAAGTTTAACAAAGCCATCGCCTCCAGTAAAATAGAAAATATATTGAATGAACTCGATCTAGCTAAAGAGAGTGTTTAAGGTGCCGTCTGCAGGACAGATCCCTCAAGCACAAGCAACAAAAACAAGAATAGACAAATGGGCCTTAATTGAACTAAAAAGCTTTTGCACAGCTGAAGAAGTAATCAATAGAGTGAACTGCAAACCTGCAGTATGACAGAAAATATTTGCAAACTACACATCTGACAAGGGACTAATATCCAGAATTTACAAAGAACTCAAACAACTCAACAGCTTTTGTTTTTTTAGAGCATAGTTCTTCAGATCTAGAGAAATCACAATAGGTGAGCACATACAAAGAGTCTCATCCACATGGGAACTGATTTAAATGATGATATTCCGGATCTTGATCCTGACCCTGGTAATAAAATGGAATTGTCACAGGTAAACATTAAGGTTGGCAGTTCTAATCTTTGAGTCATGTCATCTGGGTGCCAGATACGTGAGTGAATTACACTTTGACAATTCTAAACCACTGCCATCCCATCAAGTCACCACCCAGCCCCCAAGACCCTGACATCATGAAAGAAAGATGATACCCCACTCAATAATAACAACAGAATTACTAACTTGCAGAATTCACAAGCATAATAAAATGACTATTTTAAGCAAGTAAGTTTTGGAGTAATTTTTGACACCACAATTTGGAATGGAAAAAAAAATTAGTGATTTGTAATTTAGGCCAAACAAAACAACATATATCTACCACCAGTGGACAATGAATACAATAATTTCAGTGAAACAGGTGTGGCTTTTTATTTGTTTCTTAAATTTGTGTTTATCTTGTTGTTTACTTTTTGTTTTTGTTTTTATTTTTGTTTTTAGTGGAGATAGATATAGAATATAATAATTAATAAATCTAGAAATTTTGGTTGTAACCAATGTCTTTCAAGTGGAATTTTGCTTTATATACCATTTCAAAAGAGGATATGCAAGCACTGTCTTTGCTGCTGTTTCTTGTTATATTCTTTTTGGTAGATTTTGCCATATTGAGCCTTAATTTTAAAATCCAGTATGCAGGACTATTTCCCACTTTCCACAGGGTCTCAAGGTGTGCTCAGGCACAGAACTATTGCTAGGCCCTTGGAGCATCACACACTTGCTGACAATGAATGCCATTCTTTGGAGATGTCCATGGGAGAATTGAGATTCCAAATTGTGGTGTGTATGGATTTCATATTTTCTTTAGTCAGGAGACACAGTCTGTAATTAACCTTGAACTTTTACAGTAACATGTTCTGTACCAGCCTGGACCTTGATCGGACATTGATCAATCATATTCCATTTTGCTCTGCATCAGTATCAGTATATAGGTTGCAAAGTGCTTTCCTACTTTTTTTAAAGCATATTTCCTTTGATTTTAGAAAAAATGTTTCAAGTTAAGTGTGATGTTGACATTTATTATTTTTCTGAGGCATCAACTCTCAGAAATACCGATACTTCTTCAAGGTTAAATAGTTGGTTAGTGACTCATTCAGGACTACAACCCAAATTACAGAATTTAAGAAGTGATCTAACCAATATTTATAAACTTCTCACCAGTGCCAGGTTCTGGGTTAGGCACTGGGGTGGCAAAGACTAATAAGATGTTCTCCTTGTCCAGAGGAACTCAAAGTCTATTACAGAAAAGAGGCTTTGCAATCAGCCTGGTAGGTGATAAAACTGAGGTCTGAAGCAACTGCAATGTGATTCCAGAGAAAGAAGCAAATACCTGCATAGAGCTGGTGTGTTTTAAGTGGAGTTAAGGAGGGGGAAAATGATATTATTGGCTATGAGCCAGGTGGGAGCAACAGGGACTTGAAATGTGTTCTAGTTTCAGGGAAGAGAATGGGCAAGGACCCAAAGTACCCAGCATGTTCAGGGAACAGGAAGGCATTCAGTGCAATTGGAGGAGGGCCTGGACCAGAAAAATACAGGTAGGGACATGAGCAGGCTAATAGCCAGGTGTCCCTTTAGACCATCATAAATAAATCGGTATCAATAGAGATACATACACTTACAAACACACATTCACACACATACACACACATATCCATTTATTGTAAAAGGTGTGGCTTATGGTCAATTGGGACCAAGCCCAAGGAAGAGGACTATTGGGGAACTGCCTGGTTTCTATCATACTGAGCAGGACACCTGTACCCTAACTTCACCTCCAGCCAAGCTTCCTTTTCTAGTTGCACTCATCTTAGATGAAATGATAGTGACCAGAGAATGAAATTCAGGCTTGCATTTTGGAAATCTCACCATAGACCCAAAGCAGCCCAGCAAAATGTTACTTGTAACCAATGTAAAATTACTCTGAAATGAAATGTTATTAGTAAAATATTTTCCTTAATGTAACAATTTAAGCATTATTTTATCCCTCTTTAGAAATTAATGTCCTGGACAGCTAGTTTCCCTGCATGCCCCTTTGGGCTGAAAATAGGGAGAAAAATGGAAGAAATGGCAGAACTTAAGGCTGATGTTGAATGGCCTTGCATGTCAAGTTACAACATTTGGGCTAAATTCTTCAGCCCACGGAGAAAAAAACAAAACAACAAACAAACAAAAACCAAAAAACCCTGTGTATGTGTGCACAGAGCCTGGCCTCCCTTCAATCTGACATCAGTTCCTGAATGCCTGGTCAACTATTCAACTGAGTTAGTGTATAACTCTAGAGACAGATATGGCCAGTGAATGACCTAATACCCTATTTGAAACCTCTCTGTCATAAATTCATTGGTTTTCATTCTCTTTCATCTTCCTTCCTAATTTTAGGGCCACCTCTCAATTCCTCCTTTATAATTCCAACTTATTACCACAGTTCCCTTACTGTACACCCAGGGCTCTTTCCATAATACTATACAGATTCCACATTTATTTTGTAATATGGAGACAACGTAATCTTTCCTGCATTAAGTCAATACACAAGTCAAAATATCATAATGCCTCAAAACATTTCTCTTGTGAAAAGAGTCACCTGAGCCTCCCAAAATCACTGCATCACAAGGTGCTCTGATAACCTTGGGAGATAAAGGTAAACAGAGAACCTTGCACAGTAACACATTCAACAGGTGCTCAATAAATATGTTCCCATTGTGACAAACTAAGGGAACCTTAAGTTCCTCATCCTAAGAAGACTTCATTGACCAATGTACCCTTATTAGATTTTTTTTTTTTTTTTTTGGTGACAGAGTCTCACTCTGTTGCCCCGGGTAGAGTGCAGTGGCATCATCACAGCTCACTGCAACCTCAAACTCCTGGGCTCAAGCAATCCTCCTGCATCAGCCTCCAGAGTAGCTGGGACTATAGGCGTGTGCCACAACGCCTGGCTAATTTTTGTATTTTTAGTAGAGACAGGGTCTCGCTCTTGCTCAGGCTGGTCTCGAACTCCTGAGCTCAAGCAATCCTCCCACCTCAACCTCCAAAGTGCTAGGATAACAGGTACGAGCCACCACATCCGGCCCCTTATTAGATTTAATAATTATTTTCTTCTGGATTATTTTCCTCCTATAAGGAAAATATGTAATGTCATTTCATTCTACCAAGAAATTTGTGCACACAATTTCAGGAGTCAATTGTAAATTTGAGAACAGAGAATAAGTCCCCAGTTACTTCCTGAGACTAGAAGCCAATGGTGTATCCACAGATGGGGTGGTGTGTTTCAGTGATACAAAGGGCATACCTGCAGGCCATGATTATATGAAACTTGTTTCATAGTTTTAACAAGACCAGGTGTTATCTTATTGCCTAATAGCATTGGAGCCATTCCATGTAAGTCAGCTAAAAGAGTCACCAAGTTTCACTTAATAAAACTATTGCCTTGGAGGATCAGAAATATTCTCTTCACCCATGGTGCATTATTATATCATTTTCTGAGATATTGTTCAGACTAGGAACAAAATTGTTAGATTACCGAAGGTTGCTTTCAAATCCAAATAGGTCACACCTAGACTTCAGGAAACCTAGAAAGTAATTCCTCTGGTTCCTCTCTGGAAATAACGTTTGAAAATGCTTATTTTTATGATTTTCAATTTTCTTTTAGCTGCTGATATTTTTTTTTCTTTGAATCAATCTTGGACAATTATTTCAATACAGATAATACATGGAAACCAAGTGCTTTGATCTTAGCTCCTCTAGTTTCTACAAATGTGAAATTGGAAGGTCACTTAACTCCTCTGAACCTCACTTATTTTTAATCTTTGAATGGGAATAATAATAACCTGCCTTACTTCCCTGGGTGGTTATAAAAATCAAACAAGTAATTTATGTGAAAATACCTTGGAAATTAATAATGTAATATGTATCTAAGATATTATTAGGTCATGAAAATGTAAGCACTCAAGGTAGTACATATTTAATGTAATGAATGGGGTTTTGAACCAGGAGTATTCTACAAATTGAAGGAAATCTTGATAGCTTACATAATGACCCTTTTCTAGATATTCTTTATTTCTGTAGGATTAAGACTTGGCATGTTTGGGGTTTGGGGATAATAGTTCATGCTTTGTGTGGGAAAGAGAAGGGCTGTGCATTTGCCATCCCTAATCTATATTTTTTTCTTTCCTTTGACCTGTCCTCTTTTCTAAGTTCTCCATTCTTGTTCCTTGGTATTAGGACCCATACCATTTATTGGTATGCCTAGAGTCCATTGTCCATAATTGTGGGGCAAAGCTGGGAATCACACACTGGGAATTTTATTAGGACAAACCTGTGTCTCAGTATTCGGAGCCTTGCCACTGTGAATTCTAACTAGTCTTCAGTGTCCTCTTGTCCTTACCACAATCTCGACTTTAAGTTACACCAGAGTAAATAATCACCTAGGGTAATAAAGCCCCATTGGGATCCATATCACTGGGCACTGACAGATTTACTAACATACATTATACATGCCTCTTCCCTCTTTCTGGCACATTTTGAATGGAAAACTAAGTGTTCTGTGTAGGAAGAGGGAGAGTATCCTGAATAAATGTTTAGTAGACCAGTGAAATAAGAACATAGGTGGTGTTTATGTAGGAACAGTACCTAAAACTCCCTGTGCTATGACATGGTCATCTGGCTTCAAACCTGGCCCACCTTTATTGACCATGGAGCAGAGGGAGGAGATGCACAACCCCACAGGTTTCCTATAGACGTGGTGAGAAAATTAATCCCCCATTCCCTAGAGATGGCCTCACTGCCCCCAATGTCCCATATCTATGTCTTGCCACAAAGTCAAGGGCCTTTGATATATTTGCAAACATTCTGCTGCTCATAGCAATAATCCAAATTATGCCAAGGGAGAGGTGGTAATAATTGCATTTCTGTGTCTCCATCTTGCCCCTGTAATTGTGATGGCTCATGAAGATACTGGCCTTAAGTCTATCTTTAGAATCAGCAGAAAACAGCCATTTTCCATTCTGAAGCAGGCACAATGACTGATTAGAGTAGGTATAAAAATCCCCTTCTGCTTTATGATGTGTGGACTAATGAAAGTATTAAACCATTCTAATGATAGATCAGGAAATTATTTCCACTGTAGCTGAAAGAAATAAAACGGCTTCATCTTAAATTAGGGAGGTCTAAAACTTTGCAAGCTCATCAAAGTGCGTGGGCAACAAAGAGGTACAAGTTTATAACCCATTCTGGAGCACCTTAATTTCTTAACATCTATCATTTTTCTGCTTCATTACTGTTGGGATGCTTTTCAAAAGCTTCTGGGAAAACCAATTTTGGCATGAAAGACTAATAAATATGGGTCAGACTAATATCTTTCTTTTAATAGAGAATACTGGGATTTCCCCCATTTTATTAGCATGCTTCGTTGTTAATTTTATTTCATTGACACTGTTGCCTTTGTAGCAGCTGTGCCCTAAGCTTGAATGGCATGATTTACTGCTCAAAGACAAAATCTGGACTTGTACAAAATCCAGGCAATAGCACACTTGAGAAAGTCACAGCTTGCGTGCCTGCCACCTTGAACTGGTGAGATTTGGTTGCGTTTCATACGTAGAGTCAGCATAATCTTGTTGCAGAAAACAAGAATGTCTTAACATATGTATCGAGCACCTCCTGTGCACTGCTTTTTCCTCCCAGCCCTTTATCTAATTCAGTCACAGTTATAGTCTCTAGTTTAACACAAACTTGAACTGGCTTTGTTCAAGTTCAACCTCAGGCCCTGGGCCTCTTACCCCTTGCTTAATGAAGTTGTGGCCTGGGACACTGACAGGAACTTATTTGGCATTCATGAACACACAGTGCAATTCAGTGAATTAATGGCCAGGGGCTGCCCTTGACCAATGGGCCAGGGACTTAGGAATCCACGCTCTCACCTTTCACTCCCTGAAAAGGAAAGGATGAGACCCATTTCATGGGCTCACTCAAATGTGCCCTAGTATCAGTCACCTTTAACAGCCGCTAAATCAATACCTTCCCCTTGTATTGGCTTCACTTCTTCCCCTTTATTTCTCCAGTCCCTTAAACCTGCTCCATGAGATTACAGTCACAAATGAACTACCTTCTCACAACCCTTCTTCTCACACTTAGCTTTAAAGAGAAGCCATATGATGGCAACATGTGTCTTGCCCTTCTTCAGTGGTGCTAATTCCAAGTTACTTGTGCTAATGTTCTCTCTTCCCTCACCCACCACTAATTAATCATGGAACTATTCTGCATCCAGCCAAAGAATGGCATCATAAACTCTTTCAGTATAAGGTCCAGGTAGATTAATTACTTGTTTTGATTTAGCACATATTACCCTTACATGCCTGAGGTTCCCTATCCCTGCTCCAGAGGGGATCTAGGCTCAACATGGACCTCTGTCTCCCTTCTTAGAATCAGCAGCTTGTTATAAGTGCATTAAGAACTCAGGCTTCCAACACCTACCATGCAGTCCTTTTATGTGTTTCAGTATGGATGCTGGGCAGCAGGCTAGGCTACAACTTAGCTTATATTAAAAATTCAAATTTCTGTTTTACAAAGTATAAATCACTATTTGATTTTCAAATCCATTGATAATAGTTGAAACTTCCAATGTCAACTCTGAAAATAGCATGTTTCTAACATTTTAAAAATTACCCAAGAATATTTGTTCCCTGACCTAGAATAAGGGACACTTCTTACACTTCTGCTCTGTCAAAGTACCTGAATTTTTGAATTCTAGACTTTGTTTATCTTCAATACTGGGTAATTTTTCTCCAACTTACTAACTTAACATCCTGAAGTTTTTAGCCTGTGTTTAACCAAATGAAACCTCTGAGATGCTAAACCATGTCTTGATTTCTTGACTCTATTTTCTTATTCTATTGCTGAAACCCTGGAGTTGTGTCCTTTAACTCAAGGATATAAAACTTGCTTCCAGAACTAAAAATGAGAAAAATAGTGACATTATGGAAGTTCTGGTACTGTTTTCTCCCAGGTGATTTCAAAGCAATGTGAAGGTGAGGTACATCTCTGGCTAATCAC
Source organism: Daubentonia madagascariensis (assembly GCA_023783475.1). Classification (NCBI taxonomy): domain Eukaryota; kingdom Metazoa; phylum Chordata; class Mammalia; order Primates; family Daubentoniidae; genus Daubentonia; species Daubentonia madagascariensis. The sequence goes on along the minus strand of JAKFHU010002573.1, from coordinate 15,311,549 downwards.
TGGATCTCCTCAACATCATGGCACATTAAAGATTAGCATAAGTAATTAATTGTTGAAAGAAATTATTAATGGACAAATGGACACTGGCTGGAGAAAAGCCAACAATAATGAAGGATGTGAATATCCTGACAAAGTGAAATAATGAATTTCAGGCAGCAGAGAAGAGACTGAGTCCTTGGCCTGAAATCATTTAGACATTTGTGAATTCCTAAAACAGGCCCTGGAAATTTCATTCATAAAGAACCCGAAGGCAAAAGCACTTGTCCCATACCACAGGAATGGGGTGGTATGCTCTGTGAGATATCACTTTTACTCCAACTTACTATTTCTCAGCCCATCCACCTTTTTTTTCTAGCCTTTGCTGCAGCAATCAGTTGCATGTAGGTATAAATTAATAGAACCTTCGCTAAGATGCTTGTTTCTACCCCCAAATATTTCTGCTGACTCTGAGTTGGATACCTGTAGAAACCCACCCAACCATATTGATACATGAATAAACCTGGCTATTGTAGAGATTTGGCACACCAATGAGAAACTGAGATGAATGGGAAACAGAGCCAGTGAATATAGCCTCTCTCTGTCCTTTGGATAGAAAACTCTTATCTTTATTTTACGTGATACCTCAGAGGATCTGTAGTTGGGTTAAGTCACAGTTGTGTTAAACTCCTCGAGTTGACTTTCTTTCTTTCCATTTTTCACTCTCAGAAATCCCCATGTTCAATTCCTTGGGGTTACTTACCCAAACCAACCAACTTCATGCAAGTATTTACTTCAGGCTCTTCTTTTAAGGAGGCCAGAATTAAGAGAATGGGAAGTACCCTGGAAATCAGACCTTTGGGATAGGATTCTAAAACTGAACCACTCACAGTTCAGCAACTATAAGGGTCCCAAAGCTGGTGTTAAGTGGAGTAATGACAGCACCTGGCACATTAAAGCATCATAATAACCAAGGTTGTCCCTGGTGGTAGACTGGAATGAGATGAAGTAGGAAGGTGAAGTATTAGCTTATATTGAATAGTGATATTTAAACCATATGTGAGCTATGAAATTATAAATGTTATAAAGTTGACTGGCAGCTTTAGAAGCCATGAAAAATGACCATTACATAATTAAAGTTATCCAGCTATCAAATCAAGGCATAACATGAGAGTTAGAATGACTCTATGGAAGTATTTAAATAGACCCTCAACTCCTGTAACAATAGAGTGTGCTGAATATGGCACTCAGGATTTAATTGTAAAACTGGTTTAGCTACAAAGTCAAGTAAACACAAATCCTCAATAAATTTATGATACAATCAGTATTATGGGAGGAAACAAATCAGACCCTGAGGCTTGAAAAGGGAAGATTTGACTAGATGAGCATAAGTAAAGTAGATGCCCACTGTCTTGATCCATTTTGTGTTGCTATAAAGGAATACGTGAGGCTGGGTAATTTATGAAGAAAATAGATTTATTTGGCCTGTGATTTTGATGGCTGGGAAGTTCAAAATTGGGCATCTACATCTGGCGAGGTCTTCAGACTGTTTCCACTCATGGCAGAAGGCAAAGGGGAGCCGGAATGTACAGAGATAACACGATGAGAGAGGAAGTAAGAGAGAGGGGCGAGTAGGTGTCAGGATCCTTTCAACAACCAGTTCTCGCAGGAACTAATCGAGCCAGAATTTTCTCAACTTCCATGGAGGTCATTAATCTACTCATGAGGGCTCCTTCCTTCCCCATGACCAAATACATCCCATTCGTCCCCACCTCCAACCTTGGGGATCAAATTTCAACATGAGGCTTACAAGGGACAAACATTCAAACCATGGCACCCATGTTCTCCTAAACCCATACAGCCAGAAAAAGCAGCAAACTTCTCCTTATAAGAAGTGGCCTTGAGATGCGGCCAGTACTTTCCCCAGTTATGATAGTCAACAAATTGATGCCTGCTCTTCTCAATATTGACAACAGCTTCTCTCATTGCATCCACACCAATAAATATGATCACATTTCAGCACAGTCTAAGTAGAAAAATTAAGTGCATATTGTAGGAGAAAATAGTACACACCCCCCTACCCCCAATAGTGCCATATCTGGCTATTATTTCTTGGAAGAAACCAGAGGATTATGTGTTAGAATGAATCTGAGGGTGTTTGACCAGTAAGGCTAAGTATAATGCTGGATAAGGGATGGACATAAGAGCTGGTGAACAAAAGGCTGACTGTAGGTGCCACAGTGAAAAATCATATCTCTCACTGAGTTTTCAAATATAATCCAGGTCTCATTGATTGAAAGGAAGGCTGCATCTGCTTTAGGAAGGATTCTGCAATGCTACTTCTTGTACATATGATATTCAATATCTCATTCTTTTCCCATAGAAACCTGTGGTCACTTACCAGAAAAATTGTACTCTAGAGAAAGAGCATGCCCATCATTATCAATGGTTGTTGGTAAAAGTTCTGAATTAATATTGATACCATTGCTCTGGTGTGGGCATAGTAGAATCTAGAGTGTGGGCTTGTGGTAGTCATAATTGGAATACTGGCCAAAGCTAGTCTCAGGATAAATTCCATGGGTTTGATGACTCACCCTAGAACCAACATGCACAACTGAGATGTAGCACTTCCCAGAACCCTTTCACTGGTACCTTAACCTGTGGAATAAGAGCCAGTTCCCCCTCCTGTTACATGAGATTATTTCCCAAAGAAACTACTTACACACGAGCTCTCATTTCAGGCTATGCTTTTTTGAGGGTGATCTAGTCTAAGTCCAATGCCTCAATGTACTGTATAAGTTGCGACTCATTTTTAGGTCTTCTGTTGGAACTGTGGGGAAATAAGAACATCACTAGCTTTTAAACTTGACTCTTTTTTTATTCACCTGTAACTGCAAAGGGCTACATGTATGTGAACCTGCTTTGAAATAAAGCCATCACAAAACAAACGCAAAACAGAAAAATGGAAAGAAGCCAATTACTAATAAAACTATTTGAGCCGTAGCTACTTATGGTTTCCTTAGTTTATCAGTTAATATGGCCAATGCATTACATTGTGTGTAAAAGCCAATTCTATATTTATGAAAGAAATATATGACTAAAAGAAACTGAGACACTTATTCCTGAGTGGTCTGAGCCCCTGGTTGCATACATTGATAAAGCTATGGTTGCTGAACTTGCCTATTTACAGTTCTAGGACAAGTTGGTCACCCTAATCAGGGTAAAGTTATTCTCTGATTGGGAAGAAGGACCTATATATCCACAGGGGCATGATGTACAAACATCCCAAGTAGTTCACTGGGAGTATTAAAAAGCAGGCCCACACCTGTCTTTATCCTGTAGATATGAAACTCATGTACTCTACCTTTTGGGACCACAACACCATTGTGGTTTAAGTTTAAAAATATTGCCCAACACTTAGAGAATGTCAACTCAAGCTGGTGCTTCAACTATGCCTTCAAGAGGCAACAGTTATCTTAACTTGGTTCACTAACCCTGGTGAATTAGGTCTTTTGAAGATATTAATGGTTTGTCACAACTTAAGAGTTTTTAATGGATTGCACTTAGTGAGTGCACAAGTGGATCTGAGCAGCCTGAGGAATGCACTATATCAGATACTTCCTGTTCCCTGCTTAATAGAACCCCCGCAGGAAACTACTCAGCATTTCTGATGTCTGTGCATGTCTGGAAGTGGAAAGAAGTTAAAACCCCATGGGGCAATCTATAACCCATGGGGACAGAAACCAATGGGTAAATATTCTCCTTTTCCACCCTTTGCACATACAATACTGAAACTCACTCTACATGGCTTCCCACAACATCACAACATCCCCCATGGGATCCAGCCTCATTTGGTTATAGTGGTGATCAACTTGTCAACACACTGTTGGATTTGCCTACCCTCCTTCACTATTTCACTTTTCCATTCTGTTCCTTAGGATTACTCCTTAGAATAAAATTCCTGCACAGGAGCCTTGTTTCAGGCTATGTTTCATGGTTTTTAGATGTGAAGTTAGGGGGTTGTCTAGCCTAAGACCAATGTCTTAATATTTTGTGTCCATCAGAACTGCCTCTTAGGAGTGACAGGAATCTAACTCAAACTAGTTTAAACACACAATATGACTCTTTAGCCAAATTAGCTGATAAGCCTAGGCAAGTATGGACCCAGGGACTCAGATCATTTTGTTAGTAATTGGCCCTGTTGTATCTTTCTGCTCTACTTGTCTTCTATGGTGGCTTTATTCTGAAGCCAGTTCCTATGCATGATTGCCCTATGAAGCTACAGACTTACAGCAAAATAGTTTCAAGTTCGCCAGAAAAAAAGACGTTTTCTTTCCCAGTAATCCTAACCAAAGTTCTAGAATTGGCTCTTATTGTCTCATTGTCTTAGACAGGCTTGGGTTTTGTCTACCCCAGACAAAAAGCATATTACGGTATGACTTGATGTTCTGAATGACATTCCTGAGTTGTGTTTTAATCCCTAGAGCTGGGGGGGGAGCACACCACACTTTCATCTCAACAACACAATTTGAGTGTAGGGAAATGGTGGTTCCCCAAGGAAACACAGGAAGCAATTACCACCAAAAGTGGAATGGATGTTGGGCAGGCAAAAACAGGGTCCACTATATATTCAATTCTCTCAATTTTGTGCCCCAGGACATTTTCACATATAAAATTTGAGAGCGTGTGCATTTCCTCCACCACCCTAACCCTGATCCTAAACAAAATACACAGCCCTCCTGCTAGGGCTCCACTTCTCTTCTGCTGCTGTTCTTGCTAAGCTCGCATCCCTTTATAAACCCTCCATTAGTTTTCATATCTGCCTCTTTGCTCGAGTATGCTGAGCAGCTTCTCTAAGTTCTGCTGACATGTCTGTAAGGATCATCATTCAGGGAAAGTCAGTCCATCAATATCCTTTAACACCATTACTTTTGATTGTGTGTGGCCATTCCAGCAGCAAGGGAGTCCTACCAAGGTCGTCAGAACCTCACTGATGCACGTTGTCAAGTACCAGGGAGTCTCTATAACAAACAGAGGCATTTTGGCTGCTCCATTCATCATGGAACTAACAGGTCCTGTCCGGTGGGGTGATACCAAGGAGACAGGAAGAGACACATTGTGGAAAATGTGTAGCAAAGCCTTTGATTTTTTATATTTACTGCATGAGGCTGAGATTTGAAAATGGATCTGATTTTCAGGATCTTGTGCAATAATTCTACCATAAATCTCAAGGAAACTTCAGTCTCTCTCCACACTGCTGCTTGCCAGCTGTGCAGTGGGGAAAACTGAGATTTCCTGACAGGATTGGGTACTTCGCTACCAACTTATGTCAAAGGAACTGAAAAATATTGCCTCAAAAATACTAAGTTGTCCGTGGTTAATGCCCAATGCAGTCTACAGGGAAGGGTTCAATTCCAGGGGGGCCTAATTAACTTTGCTCCCTGGCCTTGGGCCACACTTATTAATAAATTCTTACCAGTCATTTCATAAAGTACTATAGCATCACCTTGTCACAGTATGAATAAGTGAAAAGAGCATATTTAGGTTAGTGTATAAAGACTTACCCTGATGGAAATGAGACTTAAGCTTTTTGATTTATTTATAGCGAGTTCAGGAATGTCATTTTCAAAGTAAAAAACATCTAGAAATAGAGCATGATTCATGCATGGGCAGGTGCACAAGGTGCCTTAAAGGGTTGGACAGAACCTCCACCCCTCTTGTAGCTACAGCAAGAAGATGGATTCCCTATAAGGCTAAAAGAGTTTATGCTGATTTTTCTTACTAGCTCCATTTAGTACCTTTATTAAATGGCCCTATAAGAAGAATTATGCCACCTTTTTTCAGAGTTCTAAATAATTTCTGCATATCTGAAAACACCTATTCTTCCCAAACTGGATTATGTTACACACTGACATGAGATATACATATAATCAAACACTGTATTCTCACCATGATTAAGCATTTTTCTTGGACTTGCATTGCCTTTTAGATTACATTCCAAATTCCTGACATTCCATGTTAAAATTTTACAATTCCATCCCAACCTGACCTTCCAACCATAGCTAATAATACAATTATACTCTGGCCATTTCCAAAATATACCATATTCATTGATACCATTCTGACTTTACAGATGTTTTTAGTTCAATGTGAAATGACCTTCTCTGCCTGGTGATATCTATATTTTCAATCATATAAAAATGTTACTTTTCTGGGAGGCCTTTCTAAATCTCTGAGCAGATGCTAGTTCCTCCCATCTTTCTCTGTGGCTCTCAAGAAAGGGGCCATTTAAAATTTTTTATTATGACTATTATTTTTATTACTACAAGACCTAGTTTTGTCACTATACTTCATATAAATGGCTTATAGTAAATTTTGCTTTGTTTATTGAATGCATATATAAATGAATAATTTATATCTTAAAGTGATGTATTGTTGATATTCCTTCTTCAGTTCCAATGACTTGTTTTTCCTTCATTTTTTTCCTTCCTTGTCTTTTTTTCTTCCTTTCTTCTTTCTTCCTTAATTTTTGTTCTTTAATTTAATATATTTATACTTATTATATGTATAGTTAATATATGCATGGCCCTAAAAAACAAAATACAAATCCCTGTCCTCATAGTATATTGATTTTGGTAGCATGAGACCTGCGCCTCATGGAGTATGTTCAATACGCCATGAGGATATGGACTCTGGAGGAAAATAAAGCAGAGAAGATTGACAAGGAGTGATTGTAAATAATGTGGTCAAAAAAGGTTTCACTGAGATGGTTATGTTTGAATAATTTCTTGAAAGAGAGGAGGGAAAGACCTACATCTATCTGGGAGCGAAGCAAGGGCCAGGGCAACGGCATGTCTGGCGTGCTGTGGAAAAGCAGCCACAGGGCAGCCGCTCAGGCTGGAGTGGGGCGAGCATAGAGCCTGATCTGACAGAGACGGTCACGGATGCCTCATACTAGATGTCCATGGTGGAAATGTGGTATATGATTGAATCAATTAGCTGTTGCTGTACAGCAAGTCATCCCCAAACCAGTGGCTGAACACAGCAGCGCTTATTATTTCTCATAAATCTGATGAGCTAAGCAGTCATGCTGGTCCAGGCCGTGTTTGGCAAATATCAGCTGGGCTCACTCGTGTGTCTGCAGTCTGCTGACAAGTCAGTTAAGGGCTAGCAAATCTTGGATGACCCCTAATAAGATAACTTGGCTCTGATCTGAGTAATCGCTCATCCTCCAGCACACTAGCTCATCCTTTTCCTCGTTGTACAGGCAGATATCCAAGAAAAAGAGAAGAAGCATGCACAGCCTCTAGACCTGGCACACCATCATTTTTGTCATATTCTAGGAGCCAGCAAAAGTCACAAGACCATCACAGACTAAGGGTGAGAAAATAGAATCCACTGCTTAATGAGAGGACTTGTAAAGTCACATTGCAACATGCATGGATACAGAGAAGAGAGAAGAACTTTCACTATTTTGGCAATAAATCTACCATAGTCTACCCTCTGGACACAGTTATTCATATCCTCACATGTGAAAAGTGTACCCATGCACTCTCAAAACCCCCTAAAGTCTGATCTAATCATGCGTTACACTCAAAATCCAGCATCTTTTGATCTACTTCACATCGAATATGGCATCTCTTAATTTGAAAAGCTATGAATCAAAAAGGTATGTTTTCTCCCACCCTCTCTCCCTGATATAAATATATACAATAGTGAATAGAGAAAGGATAACCCCAATAAACATTCCTATTGGGGGAAGAATGTAAGGGTCGTAGCAGTTCCTAGTCCATAGCAATTCCAAAATCACACTTGGGCAGATGTTACTAGACACCTCAACTCTTAGCATTGGGAGTGTTGCTGTATCAGGCTCCATTTCTCCCTGGAAGGATCACCCAGCCCATTGCTATTCACTATTTAGGGCTATGCCTTCTGAGATCTCTTTCCTTAGCTGCCCTCTTTGGTCACTTACGAAGGAAGTATTGGAAAATATATCCGTTTATATTCTTTCAGCCTATTTCCAGCCCATAGGAAATTCAAGATCAAGAAGTTTATAAAAATTATAATCAAGGATGGCATACTCTTTGCCTTTATAACTCCCTTAAAACTTGATGGAGTTTCAATGGATTTGATACAAGTCTACTCCATTCAATAAATTAATTCACGTTTGATAAATGCCACTTCCACACTTATTTTCAAGATAGGCATTTATGTTTAGTCATAATCTATACTACCTTGGGTGTGACAGACTATTATGAGAAAATTCCCTTAAAATTTTTAGAAATCATTTTCTCCAGATAATGGGGTATATTAATCAGGTTCCTCTATAGAAATATTACTAATAGGATGTTTATAAATATATACAGAAAGAGATTCATTTTAAAGAATTAGTTCACATGAATATGGAGGCTTGCAAGCCCAAAATTTAAAGGGTAAGCCAACAGCCCAGAGACTCAGGAAAGAGCTGATTTTGCATTCAATTACAAAGCCCTTTTGCTGCAGAATTCCCTCTTGTTTAGGAGAGGTCAGTGTTTTGTTTTAGGCAGCCTTCAACTGATTTGGTTGAGGCCCACCCACATTATGTGGGTCAATCTACTTTACTCAAAGACCACTGATGTAAATGTTAATCTCACCCAAAAACACCTTCACAGAAACATCTAGAAGAATGTTGACCACATATCTGGCCACCTTGGCACAGCCAAATTGACACACAAAATTAGCCTTCATAAGGGGTCTGTTAGACAGTATGTGAATTTTTTAAGAAGTCTTAACAATGTGGGCAGTACATAGGCATATATACAATGAAAGTGTTGTACCCCTATAATATTCTGAAATTTAAAAAAAAGGAAAAAAAAAGAAGTCTTAACAAAGGACCCAACTGCCACACCCTTAATTTAATGGAAAATCTTTTGCCAAGTGGGAAACTGGGAGATGACAAATAGTTTTATTTCTAAAGCGTTCTTGGCTTCTCTGTATTTCCTCTAAATTCTGCTTGAAAACTGAGTAGTTCCTTCATTAGCTCATTTTTTGGTAGTTTCCTGACTTGTCTTTTTTTTTTCTGAAAGTATCATTACTCATAAATTTGTACGATTGTTAGATAAGTTTTCTGTTTGCCCAGTTACTGCAGATGATTGATTTACCAATAGTTTCACTATTATAAAACATGTTGACATTTTTCCAGCCACTTATAACAATTTTTTGCCATCTTTCCACATTTTCTGTGCAGTTTGGTCTCAAAGACAGCACTACATGTTTTAAGTTTTTGTTGTGGTAGCACCTCACACGTAGCTACCAGTTTCCATATGTTAGTTATTGCTGCATAACAAATCACCCCAAAATTCAGTAGCTTAAAACAAAAACCATGTATTGTTGTTTGTGAAACTTCAGGTTGGTTGGGCAGTTTTGCTGATATGGGTCAGGTTCAGCCAATCTAATCTGGACTTACTTATCTGTGGTCTATAACTAATTGGTATGTCAGTTGGGGAATATTAAAGCAAAAAGATCACAGGACAAAAAGTTCAACAGGCAAAAAAGACTCTATCCAAGGCTGTTACAATAGGGAGAGAAGGTAGAACTTAGTCTGAACTCAACTTTGCTGCAACAGAGGGTGGGAGGGTTTTTAAGCCGTGGAGTGAGCCAGTGGAAAAGTACTGGAAGATGTTAGGGGGAAGTCATAGGTCATTTGTGCTTGCTAATTGGCTTTACCCAAAGGAAAAACAAATTTATCATATCTTTATGATAGGAAGTAGTTTTGCAAGTTGGAGCAAGGTGCCATGGAAGTTAGGCTCCTACCACAGAGACTGGGAGTTAGGGGTTCTACCTTCCTCAATTATTACATTTCAAAGGGTCCTAGGGAAAGTCCTGAGCTGTTAAATTGGCAAGAGGTTTTTAAAAAGCTTTGCATTTCAAAGGGACTTAGCTGGGGTCGTCCTGAAAAGAATTCTTCAGAAAACAATGTGTCATGGACTCTGTTACTCTTTTTCTGTCCCTTCCTTTGTGACCTTTCCCTTCCCTTACCTATGATTCTATGGTTGCCTAGAACCACAGGGCTGTTAATCAAGGAGTGTTTTTCATTACCTTTCCTAGGGAGGAGGGTTTGCCCCAGGTCAGCCAATCGCAGCCCTTTGGAAGATTGATGTGGGCTCATTATCTCGTGTTCATGAGTGTTAAGGACCACCGAGGACGGGCAGACTGCAGCTGGTAGAAGTCAGCATGCTACCATCAGGGAACAGAATCTGGCTGAGAGAGAATCCAAGCAGGGTCCACAAAACCAAGAATGAAAAACAGGCATAACTCTGATGATGCAATGGAACCACAGGATACAGCCTTCCCAAAAGTATAATTTCATCTTCTTTTATTTTTCTTCTTTTATGGAAGGAGAAAAAGACTTTGGGATCTCTAAACAAAAGGTAAATCATGAGAACAATATGATTTATGACAAAACATCCAAAATGAATGTTGTTCCACTTTGTCTTATTTAGAGATTTTCAAGTGTGTTCGAAGCTGGGAAAAGATGCATTTTTCAATAACTAAACATCATGCATTTAACTTGCAGTGCTGGTTTACTATTTCTTTTATAAGAGCAATTTCACATACTGCTGCTTTCAAGAGAGCTGCTACCTCCTCTTTCTTCCCTGCCTTCATCTCCTCCACCCTTTCACCAGTCAATCAATCAGTCTGTCCGACTGCTGCTCTTTTCCCTTCACTTGCTCATCATTTTCTACCTCAGAAAGAGAATCTTCTAACTCAACGGGATAAGTGATAGGTGATCTAGTAAATTATCTTCTTAAAGGGATTCAATTTCTTTTATATGTCCACTGAATGACATTTTTTATCTCTCATTCCACACCAGAACAAAAGGCAGAGATTTGCCTGTTCTCCATCCTAAATGCAAGTAACTTTTGTTCATCAACTCCAGTTTCTTATGGTCATAATTTACACTAATAAAAGTTGATGTAATGGGTGGAAGGGAGGTAAATTTGATGAAATAGTAAAGGTTATACTTTATCATTCCTGACAGACCTTGTGTTCTGTGTAGGCAGTAATTAAATGAGGGTCTCAGGACTCATAAAAACATAAATAAGCTTCCTAGTAACATCTTTTTTGATACAGGCCGGGATGGAGCTCAGAATACCTACATAGGCTTTCCTGTCAAGGAGATGTTCCAGAAATCACCCAGGTGGGGAGAAAACTGGGTGAGATCTGCTGAGGTCCCAGTTGATGGCCAGTTGTGTTCTCAGGCATCCTCATAAATGCAGAGATGTCTGGAGGAGCTATCTTAGGTATCAAAGAAGGGCCGAGTGGATCTTTGAGAAAAGCTTCAGATTAAATGCAAATGGCTCTTATGTAGGATAAAATGTTCAGTCACTAATCTTAGTAAGTGCTGATGGTTAAGCAAGAGGGAATGAGCTAGCAGGTAGGGTAGGCAGTGTTAAAACCTTCTGACCAGGTAAATGCATAGGCTTTAGAATGCAAGCCAAAATTTAGTAACTGAAGCCACGTCTCTTCAGGTCTGGACAGGGGAAGTTCTTACTTGTGATTAAAAGTCCCACAATGTCTCTGCAAAATTACTTCTGGTTATAGAAATAAGACGTTAAGGCCTGTGTTTGGGAAGACGGCATAAGCAGGAATAGCTCCCTTCCTTCTCTCTCCTCTAATTCACGGCATAGAGGAGAAGGATGAAAGGGAGACGAGTGTGAAGGTAGTGGTGGAGAAAATGAATGAATGAATGAATGAATGAACAACCGAACAAAGAAGAGGCATGACAAGAAGGAAGCAAAAGAGAAGGCAGGAGAAAGGCTCACAGCGCATGGTCAGTCTTTCAGCAACCCGCCCACAGGACAGGTGTAATCAGGTCAGAAAGAACATCGAAGTATTGGGGGAGTAAGAATAGGATCCATGCTGCGAGGTGGCAACTTGTAGCATAGGTGCTGGGGTGTATGACAGCTAGAAAAGGGAGGAGACTACAAAGTCAGCCATCCTAGTTCTTTCTCAGGGTTGGGGCATGACTAGGAGTTTCTTATTTACTGAATGAGTTGTTAGTTTCTTTTGTAATCTGTTAGTACTGGGATTTTCTATTTCTCTCTCCCCTTCCATTCTCCTGTTTTTCTAAATTACTACATCACATCAGCCGGTCTTGTGAGTAGCATGGGGCTAGGCCAAGCGTCTCTGTTGAACGCATACTGATTATGGCTGGAAAATAAAGGTGGGAGTAAAGATCTGGAGCAAGTGCTGTGTATTGGAAGAACAGTCACACAGATCTGGGTGTGCTGCCCAACGATGTAATCCATAAATGCAGTGGCCTTGGCAAGTTCCAAGACTCAGTTTTCTCATCTTTAAAATGGGAATGAATGCATTTCTCTTAGGATTATAATGGGGAATGAAACACAAAAGTGTTCAACATGGTTCTTAACATTGAATACTATAAAATCCCAAAGGAATGAGGTAGACAATAAATCCTGACACACGTTAAATTCCTGATACCAAGGAAGAGCAAGAGGTAGTATACATTCCTAGAAAGAGCTTTGGCTTAAGAGACAGGTAGTTTTCAGTTAAACTAACCCTTCAATGTACCAACTCATACACTGGATGCCATTTTAATATCCTAGTTTCAATATGTGCATCTGAAAATAGAAATAATAAAATCAACTTTGTGGCTCTTATAAAGATTATTTATAATTCTCAGAAAAGAATAGCTTAATCGTGAAGAGGAATGATATACAGAAAGAGGATATGGAAAGAATATGTGTCCATCCCATGCCCCGTCTTATTTAGGCTAGAAAGATTGGGGTGATAATGTATGGTCCAGGAAAACAATATCAATTCTTGATCAGAAGCTTCAGAAATTGCTTTGACTTGTTAATGGAGGCTTGAGGAATATCTCTTATTAAAAGTGGGATTAATGTCTGGAGGCTGGAGTTAGTGGGAAAAAACAGGGTAAACTGGTCAGTGCTCAGAGCCAACAACCACTAACCTGATTATCCTATAAAAAAGGCAAGGTGAGCTTAAGAAAATGAACCAGTCAAATAATTGTCTTAACAAGCAGTGCTTGCCTTTGTCAGATTCACTCTAACTTGCCTTCCTAACTAAACATGCAACCAGGCCTCCCGAAGTTTCCAGATCCTGAAAAATTAAAACTTTCAGCAAACGAGAGCATTTTCATTTGTGTGTGTGTCTGTCTCTCTCTCTCTCTCTCTCTCTCTCTCTCTCTCCAGAACACCCTTTTCTCTGCTACAGAACCCTCATCTCTGCAGACGATAGCTTCTCTCAACTCTGAAATTCACATTTCATAATTCCACACACAAGCAAAGTCCTTCTATATTCAATCCTTTAAGTCTTCATTCAATAATGCACCTAGAAGAGAAAAGGCAATATTTATTCAACTTATATCAAGTGCAATGGATGTTTCAATCAACTCAGGCCAGAGAGTCAGTGTCATCCTGTTGTCAAAACCATTAAGAGCTGGTAGATACTACAAAATGTAAATAAGCAAGAGTAGTTTAAGGGAACATAAAGTGCTATAAACTCTCAGTTTCCCACTTTACACCCATTTAGTAAGTTTCTGGCAATTTTTCTCACTGCTTGGCTTTGTTCTAGTGAAGTAAAGGGAGGTAGAAGTCCTGAGAAGAAGAAATTCTCAATTGGATAGAGTCAGAAAGAAGAAATATTTGGTACACTGTTTTTGCTGCCTTTCAGAAGCACAGAGCAATAGAGACCTTTTAATCACTCTTCTCATATTTAAATTTTCAATCAGAAAACATTTATTTTTCATTTTGGGCTAAGAATTTTCTTGAAAAATCAGAATGAAAGTTTTACCATCAGGTCTGTTCAAATCAAAGACTGTAGGCAGAGGCTGTGCACCAACACCATTCACTTAAAAATAAAACCAAGGCCCGTGTGGTGGCTCATGCCTGTTATCCCAGCACTTTGGGAGGCCAAAGCAGAAGGATTGCTTGAGATTAGGAATTTGCGACCAACTTGGGCAACAAAGGGACACTTCGTTTCTACAAAATATAAAAAAATTAGCTAGGCGTGGTGGCACATGCCTATAGTTTCAGCTACTTGGGAGGCTGAGGCAGGAGGATCGCTTGAGCCCAGCAGTATGAGGCTGCAGTGAGCTATGGTGGCATCACTGTACTCCAGCCTGGGTGACAGAGCAAGACTCTGTCTCAAAAAAAAAAAAAGTAAACCCAGCATTAATCCAGCAATTATCCACAAATTATCCACGTTGAGAGTTAATCAAACTTCCTGTAAGTGGAAGAATGAACTTCAAATTTCCCCACTCATTAAGGATAACTGCCAGCTGACATTTTCTGCATTTTCCCTCCCCCATATGCTAAGTTGCACAGATAAATTTTACTGTCATTTTTATGGAAGCATCTATATGAATCGGAAACTTTTATTATTTTAGCTTTTGTGTTGATACATTTCCAAAATGAGCTAATTTTAAGGTCTTGTAAATCACCAGGCTGGGTTAATGAACACTGAGTGTTCCTGAAGGGGAATGAGCTTAGCAGAAGCTATTGGGAATATCAATCTTTGCTCTCTTTCTGACCACCTTAGCCAACCTCCCCACCTTTCCTCCAGTTGAACTCCCTATGTGAGCTACAATTCAGAATTATGTGAGCACAGTGTAGGCAGATTGGCTATGTCTCAGATACTGGAATTAATTAATAATAGCTGTCCAGAATAAGTGTTAGGAAGGATTCTGAGGTTTTATATAGTTTGGACATAATGCAGAGATTGATATTATTAACACTCATAAACTAGAAGAAAAGAATACCAACAACCATTACCCAACTCTGTCTCTATCAAAAGGACCCTGGAGCCTTAGGGGAGTTCTGTTGTTTCCATTTCGGCATAAAATCATATGGAATATTTTTAACAGTCAACATATGTAACAATGCTTAACATTTATTAAACACCTTTCAGGCACCAAGCTCAATCTCTCTCTGTCTCTCTCTCTCTGTCTTTCTCTGACTCTCTGTCTCTCTCTCCAATAACCACCCTATGAATAGATTCTATCATCCCCTTTTTACAGGTCAGGAATCTGAGAAGTAACATGCCCACAGTCACACAGCTAGAGAGTGGTGGGGCTGGGAATCTAGGCCAGACAGTGTGAGTCCAGTACTCTTAACCTCTTTGCTGTACTATGTGGTATGAGCTTTAGAGTGAAGGGAACTAACACTGAGATGTAGATGCAGGACGGTCAGGTAGGATCCCTCATTAACCCTGTAATGTGTTCCTTCCCACCAGCCTCACCACCAGCTTGATTCAGACCCTTCACTGCCTCTCTTACTTCTATAGAAACCCTATGGATAGCTGTAATTACTCTGAAATATGCACCTTTGGAATTGATTGCAAATATTCAAAATTATGATGATTATAATTACAAATAACAAGGAGAGATCCCAGTGTATCTCACCCTATAGTTAATATATTGGCTTTTGGAGAAGACAGCAATAGAAACGTGATGCAAATACATTTGCAGGTCCCTATTAAGTCCCCAAAATGGTATATTCCAATAAAAATAACTGAAAGGAACAAGTTAAAAAAGAATTCTGGTGGCAGTGGAGTTTTATATTTGTGCATATTTGTTGACAAATAGTATCAAATCCACTTCACTACAGGTAAATATTTTATGAACTCATTTGTATCTATAATTCATTGTGTATCTCATTTTTCTTCTACCAGTTATTTATGCTTTATCTTAAAGAATAACAAAAACATAAAAATTACAGTATTAGTAAAACCTTCCATCAGCCACTCTTCCCTTCCCCCAAGTAATTTGCATGTAGAGAATCTGTTTCAGCTTGATTTGTTTTTACTATATCTTTGCTTGGAAAAGTCTGTTTTCTGCTTATGACCGGTGCAGATAAGCCTTGATCTGCTCATTCCCAACTCACTGCCTAGGCAACTCATCCCCAGATGGTCAATAGGTCACACAAGCAGGCAACAGACCATGTAAACCAACCTTCACATTATGCCAGCACATCTTGGTAGTAAAGCCAAAACTCTGCATAAGAGCAGCCTGTATGTGTATACCTAGCAACAACTAGGTTTTCTAATGCTGGGTGATTTCAACCTATTATTGTATGGTGCTTCACCAGGTAGCCAGCAAGCATCCAAGGAAGAAACCTCTGTTGGCAAAAAGAGGCTTTATTTTCTCTATCAAATTTTCTAGAGTTAGAGAAGTTTATATATAAGAAATGATGGAAAAGGGAATATTTCAGTGTGCCATATAGAAAGCTGGGACTGTGCCTGCAAACCAAAGATGAGGAAAACCTCCCCCATGATGTAATGGAATAAGCAAGGACCTTTGTAAACAAAGACCCAAGATCAAATCCTCTTTTGACCATTTATCATCTATGAGACTCTGAGCAGGTTATTAATATTGTGAAGACTATTTCTTCAGCTGTGAGACAGAGATAATGGTAATCCAGATTGTTGTGCTGGTTAAATGAGATAATGTCTACAGCATTCTGATGAAATATCTGCATCAAAGTAATTGTTAGCAAAAGCCACTGTCCAGCACCTCTCAACAGAACTAAGATTTAATTTGGGTCTCAAACCCATGGTTTCAGCAAAGACCTTTTGTTAATTACCAAATGAACAGCTATACAAGGGAAGATGGCCCCCTTTTTTTGTTAATACTAATGATATCAGAGATGGTATTTCTTCATTTTTTTTATTGTGTGTGTGAATGACCGTGTATGTGTCTCGAGTAGAGTTGTCCAGCTATTTCAAAGTCACTCTGCCTTCAATCCATCTAGCTCTCTCTAATTGTTTAACTTATCCTTTCCTCTGAGTAATCACACCCTGCACCCCCTTGCAGCTGACTTTTGAGAAACCATACCTTTTCCACTCCCTGTTCATGTAATTTAGGTTGTGTGGATTGCTCATTCTGGTTCTAGGAATAAGCCCATTATTCCAGCCGTGGCCAATGAAAGTGTTAAGTGCTGTCTTTGTTATAGCAAATTTCAAATGAGGATGTTTTCCTTCAGAGATGGTGCACCAGGGTGCAATATATAAAGAACGTTTGTCCAGAATGAGTCTAATACAAGAACAAAAAGAGAAGGAAAAGCAACCAGATCTTGGTGGCATAACTTGAGACTCTAGATCCAGCTATGTCTGAAATGTGAGCCTTTTGTTGATATTAGCACAGGTTGCTAAAAAATGAGAGACAAAACTCAGAAATAAAACCATCCACATACAGCCAACTGATCTTTGACAAAGCAGACAATAAAGTACACTGGGGTAAAGAATCCCTATTTGATAAATGGTGCTGGGACAACTGGATAGCCTCATGCAGAAGAATGAAACAGGATCCATATCTGTTACCACTCACAAAAATTAATTCAAGATGGATAGAAGACTTAAATGTAAGTCATGAAACCATAAGACCTCTAGAAGAAAATGTTGGAAAAACTCTTCTAGATATTGGCCTAGGCAAAGAATTTATGAAGAAGACCCCAATGGCAATCACAGCAAAAGCAAAAATAAATAAATGGGACTTGATTAAATCAAAAAGTTTCTGCACAGCCAAGGAAATAATCAACAGAATGAATAGACAACCTATAGAATGGGAGAAAATATTTGCAAGCTATATATCCACTAAAGGGCTAATAAGAATCTACAAAGAACTCAAGCAAATCAGCAAGAAAACAATCAAACAACCCCATTAAAAAGTGGGCAAAAGACATGAACAGAAGCTTTTTTTCAAAAGGAGATAGACAAATGGCCAATAAACATATGAAAAAAATGTTCGACGTCACTAATCATCAGGGAAATGCAAATTAAAACCACAATGAGATATCACTTTACCCCATTTTACTTTTTTTTATTAAAAAGTTCAAAAACAATAGATGCTGGTGTGGATGCAGAGAGAAAGGAAAACTTCCACACTGTTAGTGGGACTGCAAACTAGTACAACCTCTATCAAAAATAGTATGGAGATTCTCAAAGAACTAAAAGTAGACCTACCATTCAATCCAGCAATTCCACTACTGGGTGCTTACCCAAAGGAAAAGAAGTCATTTTATCTAAAAGACAATTGTACTCAAATTTTCATTTCAGCACAATTCACAATTGCAAAGATGTGGAATCAACTCAAGTGCTCATCAATTCATGAGTGGATTAACAAAAATGGTATATGTATACCATGGAATACTACTCAGCCACGAAGAAGGATGACTTAATAATGCCTGTTGCACAATCTGGATGGAACTGGAGATCATTATTCTAAGTGAAGTATCTAAAGAATGGAAAAACAAACACCACATGTACTCACTGATAAATTGGAACTAACCAATGAGCACATATGTGCATAGAGGGAAGTATAACTCAATGGAAATCAATTGGGGGGAGGGAACGGGTGAAAACCTACCTAACAGGTACAAGAACACTATCTGGGTGACAGGCATACTTATAATCCTGACTCAAGCGTTATAAAAGTGACCCTTGTAACCAAAAACATTTGTACCCCTGTAATACTTAGAAATTAAAAAAAAGAGAGATGTTTTATCATTCAGTATTCTTTTTGTCTGTTTGTCCAGATATGTTAAATTCAGGTTAAAACCTTTTGGTTGACCATAAAAAGGACCTAAGGACCTCATCATTCTTCACAAGAAGTTGCCTGGAAAAACAATTTATTTTCGGCAACTTTGCAGAGGTATAAAAATGAATAGGTGGTAAAGAACATTAACAATTTAAGGTTACATTGTCTCTAAAATTTTTCAATGTGCCTACTCACTGTGGGAGAATCTACCCTACAAAAATAAAAACATTAGTATATTAAAAAAAAAAATGAGGGACAGCTAACCCAGAGTGGATTCAGAGAACCAGCGATGTCTTCCCAGAGAGAACAGCTGAATGTTTTGGCCAAGGTTAGCAAAGAAAAAAATGCAGATAACGGGATCCTCGAAAAGGAAGTACAAGCACAACACTGTGGTAGCATGAAAGACGACAGGAGTTTCAGCAATGGAAGAGATTAAGAAATGTTGGAGCTACAGTTTATGATGGGGCAGGTATGCATGTGGTGGAGAACTTCTGTTGGTGGCAGTACTTTCCTATTTTTTCTTTTTAACTTACCACCCCTTAACTAGAATATTGAATGATGGACAATCTACAAATAATTACTGCAAGTAACAAGGGCTATTTCTGAGGAAGGAGAGATGAATTATATGGATACTAAAGCAGTTTGTAGAAATAAGGTAGAACAAAACCTTAATGTGGGAAACAAAAGAGAACAGTGTTTACTAACAGCAAGATGGCTCAAAATTCCTACTAGGTGAGGAGAGGCATGTTTTCCTTCATATAAACTTAATACAAACTGTGCTTAAACTGGATTTTTATGCACTGTGTAAAATATTTCCTCCTTCCATGCCATATCTGTGTCTTCCTTTAATCTCTTCCTTTCTACCTTTTCCAGAAAGCTCTGGCAAATTCTTCCCATATAAGCCCAGCCCAGGGTATAATCTTTGTCTTGCACTGTTATGATTTTGCCATTACCTTACTAAACATAGCTCAATAAATATTTGTTGAATGAATAAATGAATGAATATTAAGTGAATGTGCATTGAATCATTCATTCATTTATTCAATAAGCAATTATTGAGACAAGACTTGGGCACTGGGGATATGGAAATAAAAAATTCAATCTTTGTCCTCAAGGGGCTCACATATGAGTGCTTACCAGTGTAGAGTTTTCTGAAGGCAGAGCCTGTTCCTTCTTTCCCCTGCCATGTATATATGTCTGTGTGTTTGTGTGTATATGGGTGCCTATGTGTGTGGAGCAATGAGATGAAATATCTAGAATATTAATTAATAATATGTCCATTTCATTCCTTATGAAAAAAGAAACAGGTGATTTTCATTAGAAGAAAAGCCCATGAGGTAGAGTCAGACTATGTGTTTATTGGATTCCTCGTGATATCTGCTATGAAAATGAATTGAGGATGTTGTAGGGCCCTAATAATCTGTTTTTTTCAAAGCTGAGCATGCAGTCTCTCTCTACTACAGAACTAGGGAAAATCCTAGGTCTGGATTCCTGAGGTGGGGCTAATGCCATCGTGCAAAGGGGCACCAAGGATTGGGTCATATTATATATAATGTGAACAAATACTGATATCTTCATAGGATGGTTAATTGTCCCTTCTGGCTGCAATGTGGAGTGATATAAAATCTGGAAAGAGGGAAGAGCTTTGCTTTCAGTGAAATGAACCTTTAATGCTAGAGTTCTAAATTTTTGCTGCATCTATAGATTTGTCTGAATCATAATTCATAAATCAAACTTGATCAATGGTGAATATTTGAACCAGATGAGAGCTGGCATTATGTGCTCATTGCTATATTATAAGATATTTAAACATAAGAATTTTTCTGTCTATGGTAGATTTTTTTGTTTTTGTATTTTCTATTTTTTGAGAAAGAATGTGTAGTAATGAAATAGAAGGGAAATAATGGGCTTTAGCCTTCTTTACCTGATAGTGGGATTTTGATTGGGAAAAGACATTTGGTTTCTCTGTGCCTTTATTGCCTCATCTGCAAAATGAGGATAATATTCTCGGACTATTGAGCTGAGAGTTCATCTCAGACCCTTTCTGCATATTTTGGGGATCGCTCCCTGTTTTAACCTCCCTATGAATCATTCTTTTCCTTGTATGTTGACTCCTGAGTCCTCGTCCTCCGGGTTGCCTTTTTTTAAAAATTAAAATTTACAATCATTGAGGGCAAGGATAGAGTCTTATTCATTATAAACATAGCACATAGTAGGTGCTCAATTAATGTGTTTGAGAGGGGAGGAGATGAAGGAGGCAAAAATAATACATTTATTCATCTTTTTATTCATTCACTCAACAAATACACGTAGGAGAAAGTCATTTAAGTATCAGATATTATGATTTACAGCCAGTAAGTGTGTGTTGAAATGTTATATGAACTTCAGCCTTCCTTATTTTGTTTCACCAAGTGATCTCCTTGTGCTCTTCTCCTGGCAGCAGCCTGTGAATATTATGGCCCCTTTGCATTCTACAGAGTTCTTAGGGACCTGAAGCACTAGAGCACACCTAATCATCTACTAAAAAATTAAGAAAAAGGGGGACCAGCTAGAAAAAAATGACTGGTTTGAAGGTGATATGAACTTCTCCCAGCTTATTTTTCTGAGTACTAGTTTCTCCAGCAAATGTGAACAGGATTCCTGATGAACTTCCTTCTCTGCTCCAGTCTGCCTTCTGCTCTATAGAACAAATGTTTGCTCTGCAATTTAGATGTGACTCCAGTGAATTTGGTCTCTTAAAAGTGAATCCTCTGATGCAGAGCATTTCAATAACAAACAAAAAAGTCCAAGTCTGACATTTCCAGCCCCAAATCTGATTCCCATTACTTCCTTATTTTCTAAAATGCATTAAAATTCTTTTGAAGTTGAAGAATATACATCAAACAACACACTTCTTTCCCTCTGAGGTAAATTATGTTGGCAAGTTACCCCCTGTAAGACTGCCCTCAAGAGTACGTGATAGCCCATCTTCCTTGGAAAATACATTAAAATAAGCATGAATATATGATGGAGCAGAGTGAGAAGTCCACTTGCATGTTATGACAAGATGTTTAAGTAAAGCCTCGCATCAAGTCAATGCAGATGGCATGATCGGGTCCCTCAAAAAAATCTCCAGTTCAGCTTTATCTGTGGTCCCATATTTGGAGAGATTTCAGTTGGAGTAAAATTTGTCTTAACTAAAAAGTATTTCTCTCTCTACCTATTAACAATTAGGTGAATGTTTGATACTCCACCTTCGGTGGTTTTATTTCCCATTGAGCCTTCTGTTCACTTTTTGTTTTACCAAGTCTTAACCTTTCACTTTGTCCATCTATGAGGAAATTCTTTCCTGACACTCGATTCCTTTTACATGTGTGTCCAGACTCTTATCATTCTTTAAGAATAAGCTCAGTTGTTCTTTTTTTCCTTTTCAAACACTTCTTTGTATTCTTCCCCTTGTCACATCTCACGGGAATATTCATCATTCAACAAACAACTACTAAGTCCCCCTCTATGCCAGACAACATGTAAGCCATTAGAGATACAAGCTTAAATAACAATAAAACAAATCTGAATAAGTTCTTCTAAAATATTCCACTTTCTAATTGAATTATATTTTTGAATATGTGTGTGTGTGTATATATATATTTGTAAACATCAGATATAGTGAAGGGAGCAAATATTTTAGAAATAATAGATCCTAGGTTTAAATCAAATCTCTGTCAATGATAATCTGTGATCTGAAACAATTACTGTACTTCTCTGAACCTCAGTTTTCTCCTCTAAATGTGGGATAATAATATCTACTTCATAATGGACATTAAGTGAAATTATGTGTGGCCATAGCCTAATCTATATGTAAGATGAAAGATAAGTAATAAAAATTCTAAAATCTTTAAGATTCTAAGACACTAGTTTATGAAATCACATTTGAATAAAATTCACTATTTAACAAAGATAAGTCTGATCTGTCATAATCCTAGATATGGCTGTGTCTGTCTTTCTCTTCAGTTCTTTATTGATGGGATAGCGTTGTGCCAAGACCTGACAATCTCCCCATCCCCCAGAATCCAGCCTGGATAGTGGCACTAGTTTCAGGAACACCTAATGTTCTCAACTGGATCGCAGAGTCGTGATGAAAGAGTCCTGTATGCATGGATTGCAGAATGTCTTGAATTATTCCTCAAATCAGGAAGCTGTCTCTGGAGTTATGATGCTCTGTCCTAAGATCCTTTAGTCATTCAGTATCCTCTCTTCACACATTTAATCTTTTTTCCAAGTGACCTCATGTTGCAGATAAATGTTTCTGGGAATGGTCTGGGAATTTGTAATGGGCAGTAATTAATTACAGGTTAAGAAAATAAAATAGGAAATAAGGCCGTAGTTTTAAAATTCTGAACAGAGAGAGTCAAGGGTTAGACCTAAACTAATTGGTTTCCTGATAAAGTTTTCCTCCAGGGGCTCTGAGAGACCTTTTACTTTAATGAGTATTTGCCAAGATTAGAGGTTTCTTTAAGCTGTTGCTACCTAGTTATCATGAAAAAAGGCTGAAGAGTCTAAACTGTAACAGCCTCCAAGCTTTGGTGAATTCAAAAGGGATATCATACCAAAAATTACACTGCAGTGTGGGGGTAATTAGTTTGCCCTTCTCCAAGTTCCTGCCAAGGAAGCTTATTTGCATTTTATGAATAGTGTAGAGTTAAGACCCAGAGTGGGTGGGACTTGCTTTGCCAAGAGTTTCTTGGAGTTGAAGCTTCCTGATCCCCAAAACTGAGCCTGTACCTATAACCCCATTCAGACAGGTAATTAAGAAATTTCTACGATTTTATCAATTGTGGAAAAATTGATGTTCCTGTTAGTAATGTAATAAATGACCTTCTTAATATCCTGAATTAATCAGTGAAGTAACCATTGAAAGATATCCTAATCTTTTAAAGCCTCACTATATTCTAGTTGGGGAGGTAGGACGCATATATGCAAAATGATGGCTAGTATTGCATGCAGTATAAGGTATTGAGGAAAGTAGTTCTGACATCATCAGTGATTACTAAGATAACTGAAGGCTTCCCAGAGGAAGTGACAGTTGACTGTGATGTTAAAATAGTATGAGTTTAGGATCAATCTAAACTCTTACTTAGATGAGCAGAGAAATGGGATAGTATGGTATCTCTCTTAATGTAGAATCTTGAAAGCACAAAAGATTTGTTGGGTGGGGTAATTCTTTTAAACCATGTCCACACATTGATTTTATACTTCTCCAATCAAGAGTTGGAGTCTAATTGCACTCCCCCTGAATATGGTGTGGCATTTGTGACTGGCTTATAACAAACAGAATGTGGCAAACTGGTGTGGCATGCCTTTCAAGGGGAAATCGTAAAGGATGTTGCAGCTGCTGCCTAGTTCTCTCTTTTATTATCGGAACCCTGATCCATAAGCTAAGAAGTGTGGCTACACTAAAGCTGTCATGCCAGGTACAGCACATGGAGAGACCACATAAAGACAAAGATGACTGCAGAAATCTAGCAGATTCACCTCCTGGTTTCTAGTCTTCTCAGCTCACGTACCAGACCTGTGAGTAAAGAGGCTCTTAAGATGGCTTCAGTTCCAGCTGCCACTTGTCCTCAGTTACATGAGAAACTCAAGCAAAGAAAGCCTAGCTTAGTTCAGATGACTCCAAGAGCCTGAGAGATAATCATAAAAATGACTGTTGTTGCTCATGCTACTAAATTTGGGGCATAGTTTCACATAGAAATAGATAGCTTAAACAAGAAAATAGTGGCAGGATTGGTCTGGCTGGAGAAAACACTTCATCCCGGGGAGAGGAGTGAAACAAAACTTGAAAGCATAGTTAGGCAAGGCTCAGAAGACATTGAAGATTTGGTTGAAAAGTTCAATTTTCTTCTCCTTGACAAAAGTAAACCATTGGGCATCTTCAGAAGATGATTCTGGCAGGGGCATACAAACCATGACTTAGGAAGAGGTGACCAACAGCACAATAAAAGCCCTAAAAGAGGGGACTGGTGGAAGTGGATATAAAGAGGTTGATTCTAAACTCATACTGTCCCAGTCTGACTGCTGGCCACTCAAGTGCCCCTGACTCCTTCTAGTTTTCTTACCCGTGTAGTGCGTACACATGCTGGGCATGTGCTAGGCCCCAGCAGATGTTCATGGGCAAGAAAGAAATTAAGGTTCAATAAAAATACTTTTTTATTAAAAGAAGAACTTGGTTATATTTTTGGCTTTACAACTTAGTGATCATGGAAAAATTAAGTAAACCCCATGGGACTAATTTTCTTCTTTTGAAATTGCAATAATATTATCTGCTTCATAGGCTTGCTGCAAGCATATCATCTTACTTTTAAGCCTCTCCCTAGCCAGTTATATCAATACCCATGTCTTCTGTTGTGGCGGATATGCAGAGCCTTCTAAACATAATTCTCTAACCACCGTCTGTCCCATGAATGCTGATCAATATATCCACCTGACATCTCCCTCTAAATGCCCAAGACAACTCAAAATCACCATGTCAAAAAATGAAGTTGGTTACCTCCTTGTTCCAAATTTTTCCCATACCACCCTCCACTGATCACCAATTCTTTAAAAAATGTTCTTTAAATGTAGCCATCACCCAATCAAAAGACGTAAACTTTAATGACAAAACTGGCGCCAGGAAGAGACTATCAGGAGAAAAATGTTTGATACGGGAAACCGTCTGGCAACACTTAGATTTCCCACCATTATAACCACCTATCTCTTCCAACCAAGCTTCAGCTTTCAGCTTGCCCAGGTTACTTCATGGGCCCTGCAGTCACTTACTGTTTATTAAATATGAATGGATTAATAAATGGAAAGTCTTATTGCAATGCATACACATGTAACTCATGGATTTGACAGTCATATGCCCACATCACACACTTTAGTGCAACTAAATCCCAAATTAGCTGCATCCCCAGACAAACAACAAAATATAAAATAAAAGGTATAACCAAGATGCTCAATAATACCATAGACTATATAGGTAAGTGTTTGTGATGATAAATTCATTTCTTAATGTCTCCAAAACATCTCACACTTACTTTTACTTAGAAAACTTGAAATATCTACAGTGGCATCTAACTGTGGGTTCTCTGGAATCACAGCGTGAGAACTAAAATAACAGTTAACACATAGGATTCTGAAGACTATCACTCTGGACTTCTATTTGAAAAGAATTAGACAACACAGTTCAGTCCACCTTTTTGTACCAGAGTATATATGGATCCTCAACAAAACAAAAGGAGGTAAAGTTATTATTATTGTCCACTGTTAATGATGCCGTGAGGAACTTGGAAAGGTTTTCTGGGTCTCACCAAACTCCCTTGGCACCTTTGGACGTTTCTCACTCTGTAACATCTCCTGTCAAGGAGAACTCTCAGCTAGATTTCAAATCAATCTCAATTAAGATCACAGCTAAGGACTTCCCTCCTTGTCAGAATAATTAAACTTTTACTTAGAGTTGGTTTAATGCATTCTTTTAAATAACAAACAAGAGGGAAAAGATTGTTGTTCCTTATACTAGAAACCGTCTCGTAAGTCAGTGGGGTGGAGAGTTTTGAAGAGTTTCTTCTGCTCTTTTCCTTAATGGTTTTTTATTTGGAGACAGCAGGACAGAGCCCAGGTTTATAGAGGATGCCACCTTTTTCCTGGAAGCATAACCCTGCTTCTGTCTTGCTTTTCAGATGATTGTCTACATTCAGGTTCAGCTGGCTCTGAGTCCTGAGGAATAAGTCATGAATTCACGATAATGTCAGCCATTTAAGTGCCCAAGATATAACACACGTGAAATTATTTTTCTACTCAAAACCCTTAGGAAATCCATTCTGAAGGAACTGGTTAAGAAGACCCTAGATCATTATTTTAAAAAAGGGAAAATTATTTCTAGCAGTAGGAAAAACTGATGCTCATTCATTACCAGAAAATATTTAAGTGCAATTAGGGGCAAATGCTTAACAAAGGGAGCCATTTAATAGATACCTTTGGAAAGTATTACTATAGCATAAGCTATAGCAAGTCATCAGAATGCTAAAATATTTACAATGCATATCATTTCTTAAATACAAGGAGGAACTTCAGTAGGTAAGAAAAATAAAGACATCCTAAAATGGTAGAAATAGAAACGGCATGGGTTGATTACAGTTCCTGTAATACCAGAGTACCTTGTATTATACTAACTCCCCTCAAATACAAATTTAAAACTCTGGAAAAATTTTAAATATACTGCTTGAAGGCACTAGAGAATGACAAAAATCAGGCAAAAGTTGGAGACAATTTGGCTGTTGAAGGAAGGAAGTGACACTGTACGTTTTACAGATTTTATCCTTGGGTCCCTTCACATTATTGTGGTGTACGATTGCTGAAACTCGGGTAACAAACCGCAGGCTTGTTGGTTTGATGTGTTAGAGGACAGAGGCTGCAGCTGACACAGTAGCTGAAAATTGAGAGAATAATCCTGAAAACGAGAGAGCCATAGTGGGATGGCCCCAAAATTTACGTATGAACTCCTCTCATATCTATGGCTGACCCCTGAATTCCACATGCCTCCAAAGAACCCAGAAGAAAGCAATAATTCCATAACTGAAAAAGCTAAATAGAAATTTCAGCTGCTCTCTACCACAGGTTACAAAAAGAGTTTGGAGCTTGAATCCTACTGAGTTAGCCAGGAATGATAATCACCTTGGGCCGTCCATTGAAACCCCAGCAGAGCTAAGCTTAAGAGTAAAGGCTGTGTCCCAGGACTAAGGATGACCTTAAGACTAATGGCAAACAGAAAGGGGAAAAGAAAACTAACAAAGTGTAAACCAAAGAATGCACAATTTCAATATGATCATCCAATAACTTAATTGTTTATTAGAATAAAAATAAATGCACTTCAGAGGAAGACAACTGAAGCCAGAGTCTACAATGTATCATATATTCAAAAAGACTAATAATCAAAATTTACGAAGAGTGTCAAGAAATAGGACAATGTTAGCCAAGATTAGGAGGAAAAACAGTCAATAATAAAAGTGTCAATATGTCACAGGTGGTTAATTCACAGAAAAGGAGGGATCTCAAAGTGAAAATCAACAGATTAATTTTCTGTAAAGAAGTAAATGGAACTTCTAACATCTCAAAGTAAAATATATGAATTGAAAAATGTACCGACGATTTTAACAGCTGACTGGAGAAGCGAAAGAAAATAGGGCCAGTGATAATAAAAACAGATTGATAGAAATTATCCAACATGAAAAAAGTAAAAAAGAGAAGAACAAGGCCTCAGAACCCTGTGAGACAACGTCCAGTGTTTTAGCATCTGTGTGATAGAACTCCTAGAAGTCAAGGAGAGAAGTAGTGTATTATTTATTTATTATAGCTATGGTAATTATCACTAATAAATATCACAGGCACTCACTGTGTTCTAAACATTATGCTAAGCCCTTTCACATAGATTATCATATTTAGTTCTCTTATCAACTCCAAAACTTTGTAAAGTTTGGTATTAGTAAACAATCAATTTTATAGATGTGTAAAATGAGACAAAATTTAGCTTGCTTTCCTAAGTTTCCACAGTGACAGAGAAATCTAAATATTGCCACACATATCTTAAGTATTGCTGTTACCTATGCACTTCTTACCTTCTGTTACTAGGTAAGAGTTTTAGGAAATATCTTAAGTATTCTAAATCTATCTTTACCATTGTTCTAATGAGAATGTTATTCTTCTTCCTATACTGATAAACTGTACTGATAAGGAGGAAGTGTTCTAGGCATCACCATATCAGAGTAACATTTTACAGATTGAAAAAAGGAGGTACAGTATTTCTAAAATGGCTAATAAATGCTGGCAGAAACTTTTGTTTTTTAACTTCCTGAAAATGAGCATACAATCTAACCAGTGATGTTTCGGGGCCAGGTATTACCGGCTTGCAAGAATCAACTGTATATCTCTCTTTCCAGGTTTGTGTTCAGCAGGTAGCTTGAAGTTGGTATTGGAGAGTGTTTAAACTACAGAGATCGGCAAACACTATAAATCAGAGCTTCGCCCTCCTCTCCCCACCTTTACCCCTCTTCACACAAACAGCCCCCTCCCAGAGAACCAGTTGATAAACATTTGACAATATACCACTGGCATTTACCAGTATACCACCGAACCCTACTTCAATGGCTTAAAATGAGACTTTATTTCTTAATGAATAAAAAAATCAAAAGTAAAATTTATCTTCATGTGTAGCATGAATCTAGGGCACATGATATTATCTATTTATTTCCCGTCTATATTTGGGCTCCACTTTCTTCTCTGCATTGGCCCTGTTCTCAGACAGATTCTCCCCTTGTGATGGAAAGATAGCTACAGAAATTACAGGAGAGGAAGAAAAAAAAGTATGTCCCATTTTTGGTCTTCCCAACCACATCCTAAGATTAGTTTTATCAGCTCCAATTTATTTCTCCATCTACCTGTGCATCCAATTTTGCAGCCAAGGAAGAGGTTCAGGCCTAAATCAAATGCCTCCTTCTAGAGCTGGAAGTAGAGTCAGCTCCACCCAAAGCACACAATGTGAGATCAGAGAAGCTATAACTCCTTAGAGGGAAACGAGGATTTTTCTTATCAAGGTAGGGGGATTCCAAGTTGCATGGCTAAAATGTAATACTAATAGACATCCACTAAACTCAGCATGTACATGAATATTCTAGTTTAAACCATTGTGTAAAATAGGAATTGCACTGTGAATCTTAGACCAACACATGGGACAAGGCTGATAATACCCTTCCCAGCTTATGGGGACTTCTGGCCTTGCTACAATATGCTGGTCTTTTATGTCCACCAAAGTTCTCACTCACAAAATGAACACCTTCCTTACCACTGGGCTATATTTGCTAGGATCTCAGCCAAATTGCTTAGCACCAAATCTTGTCCACACAGTGCCTTAGATACTCTCTGTGTCACTTAACACAGCTTCATAGCAGTGTAAACGAATGACGCTGAGCTGGTTACAGGATGAAAGAAAGGAAAGGCAAAAACTTTATTTTTCAATATTACCAGAGTATAAGAAAAGAACATGAGTTTAATCTTCTGTGGGTTTTTCAAGTGATCTGAGATTTAGCATAAGAAATATTAAATGTAATCTGAAACCTTCAGAAAGAGTATGATTTTTATGTTTTAGTCTTATTTAAAATGAATGAGGCTGCCAGTTCCCATTTCAGCAACTTTATTTTATGAGGTTACGCTTTGTAGGTTGATCTTGCCACACACATGGATTACCAGAGAGGTACCGCGCGGCTTTCGAGAGCCGGGGAGTAGCCTCTAGAGACACAGCTACAGCGACAAGCAGAGATAGGTAAATCTCTGGCTTTCCATTTACTTTCCCCCTTTCACTTTCCTCTTTTATTTAAATGGGGTTACATTGCTGTGACAAACGCTTTATTCTGCCTTGGAAATGTTTTCCATCTCCTTTTGCCCAAGGGAAGGGGTCCACACATTTCCAGATCAGTCTTAGGTGGGGAGAAGGGATTCTGTTGCTCAAGGGCCTAGTCACATTTCACTGTTGTGAAAAGACTTGTATGTTCTCTATGCTGGATCAAATCACCTTTTCACTGAAACGTGACAATGCACTCTGAAGTTTAGCATCTCAGCCCTTGTTGTTACTATTTTCGTCAGCACTTCCATGAGTTTGTGTACATACGCTTTATCTTCTATCTGCCCTCTCCACTCTTCCTTAAGCTAAACCCTGTATTTATTACCACCTCACATTTATTCACACTGTTCCCTTCTACCACCACAAAATCTCTTTATGCTTTCTCACATCCATGTAAAGACTGACCACGTTTTAAGACCTACCTCATTTCATATCACCAACTTCCCAAACTTTTCCCATTATGCTTACTTGAACCATCACTGAATCCCTATAGCACATATCATTAGCAAAATCTATTCTGATATTAATACTTAATCATGGAAGTCCTTGTTTGTTTTCTTACTTATTTCTTTTTTTTCTTTTTCTTTTTCTTTTCTTTTTTTTTTTTTTTACATTTTCAGAGCCAAAGTAACCAGCATACTCCTAAACAGCTGAGCCCACAACTTTGTATTCCTCATATCTCTAAGTTTATAGTAATACTTGTTGCTGGAGGGACCCCAGTTCTCTCCTCAGCTCTACAACTGGTTCATAGTCTATCACACCTACTTAGTCCTCAAACTTTCATGTATCTGGAGGGCTTGAAGAAAAAAAAAAAAGAGAGAGAAAGACACATTCCTGGGATCCACTCCTGAGGTTACAATTTAGAAGTTGTGAGACAAATGCAGAAATTTTGCTCTTATTTGCATAAAATTACCCCAAATTATTGAGGCAGACGAGCCAAGAAAAATATTTACAAGAAAGTGCTAACTGATTCTTTCCAGAGTGTTCCTGAAGCATGAGTAAATGCTATCTTAAAAAATAAGAACATTTATGCTATCCACACAGCCACCCAGCCTCCACTATTCTAAGCATTTAAGAAAATGGCAAGAGAGGAAAGAGAAGAGTTTGCTGCTGAGAATGGGAAGTTTGAAGACACCTGGCTGCTTCTGGGCCTGGAGATGTTGAGTGGCCCAAGTTTCTCTCACAAGTTATTTTTCTAGATTGATGATTCAACAGAGGAAAGACATACACTTGGGTGGCCAATAAGTTGTGTAAGAGTCTCAGGATTTGCAAAGCTGGAATCTCAGGCTGCTCATGTATCGCTCACAAATCATCATGTAATTTGATTCTCTCATTTTTTTATTCCTTACCAACTGTTGTGAAGTGGGCATAAAAACATTCAATCCTATTCACAATCCAGTCTTTGTATATGATTAGGGGGTCGTCTTCACACAGATCGTTCTTCATATTCACCACATAAGAAGCTCTGGGGGCGGGGCGGGTTGAGGCAGGATGTTAAGATGTTTCAGTGGCTCATCTAGTGCCAATTAAAAGCCTGACCAAGGATTTCACTTAAGAAGCTCCAGAAACTGTAGCCAAGGAGGCACATGAAACAGAGAAGTGTGGCAGAATGGCACAATAGAAACAGCCCCATTTTAGTTCCAGGAGATGTAGGTCCTGGTGCCAAGTCTGTACAAAATAATGATAGCTAATTTTATTAAGCCCTTGGCTAAAAGTTTCCCATTCCATTCATTTTCTCATTTGAGCTTCCCAGTAATGTTATATTGTCCATTTTGCAGATGAAAAAATAATGTTTCAGAAAAATTAAATGATTTGCCTAATGTTGCAGAGTTTGTAAGTGGTAAACTGGAAATTTGAAGCAAGCTGCCTAGTTCCACAGACTACTCCAAACCACTAAAATACTGTGCCACTACTTCAGGTGTTGAGGACCTCAGATAACTTAATGTATGCACATCCATAAGATATGGGTATGTGTATGCTAATTCCAGGTATTGCATAGATTAACCTACAGTTCAAGTGAAAAAAAAAATGCACACAAGAGAGGCAAGGTAAAATTACATCTAGACAGGTTATGTGGAGCATGTAATTACTGTCCAAATGGGTATGCAACATTTAGTTCCAGCCTACTGTTACTATTTGGAAACGCTGGTCTAAAATTACAATCTCTCTCAGTGTTTTTTCCAGAGTAGTATGTGAAATCTTTGACTTTTAATTATTCACTAAATAGAAATAAGGCTATGGTACATAGAAAAACATGTCTTCAGGCTGCTAGCCTGAGTTCTATGCATTAAACTAATGTAGTCTAATTAATATAAGGTTTGTTAGTAGGAGACAGGAGGAAACCACTTAGTCCACCAGGATATCAGATGTCTTATCTCTACAATGGATCTAAGAATTAGGAAGTTGCACCATATGATTTTTTAATGCTTTTAACCCCACCCAATTCTAAATCTTTGGATTCTTATATCAACAATTATAGTCTTGATTTAAGCAAATTATATTACGATTGAGGATGTGGAAATCATATAGATAAAAAAGACCCGAGATTCCTTTTCCAAAAGCTTACAGACAAGAACATATTCCCTGCTTATTAGAAGTAATTGAAATAAGACATTTAAAAAACTTCAAAGGGGGCAGTTATCAGAGAACTGTAAGTATAAAGCAACTGAAACTCCAGCAATGGAAATGCATTTGGCAAAATGTAGTAAACAAGAAGCTGGGGTTCTAGGACAAGGGCTTGGTTGGAATACATAACCCATATGGGAGAAAAGATGCAGGAAGTCTTTTCATATAATTGTAGAGTTTTCAAATTTAAAAAAGGGTTAAATTTGTTCTTCATTACCCCAAGGGTTAGAATTAGCTTTAATAAATGGTCAATAACTGAGGTCAGCTTTTGTGTGTGGAGAAGGAAGCACTTCTGAAATCTGTCACATGTGAACAGGTCTGTTCCAAGAGAGTTCACTATCACTGAAGACATTTAAAGAGAACCTAGAGGAACAAATGATGGGGCTACTGAGAGGAGTATTTGAGCACTGGAAGGTGGGGTGGATGGTGTACTGGATCACAAACTTGACTGCTCATCAGAATCATCTAAGATGAGTTTTAGACATGAAAACGTGAGAGATTCTGATTCACTAAGTCTGGGGGAAGCCTGAGAACTTGTATTTGGGGCAAGAAATTCCTGGTGATTCTTTTGCAGCCACCTGCCAGTGGAACCAATGGAATAAATTCTCCTGCAGGCCTCTTTCAGGTTTAGGATCTCTAAAGTTGCTTTAAAAATATTTACCTTGTATTAAGCACGTGTTGTGTGATGGACTATGCTATTGGAAATTCATTCATTATCTTTTATAATGCTTGTCCCATCCCATGGGCTGCTTCCCTTTTATAAATGAGTAATGTGATACTTTGTGAGGTTACATAGTGATGAAGTAGAAAAACAACTACACGTTCTGCCCAATCCATGTTACATTGTGCCTAAGGAGAGTTAAGCCTGCAATCAGAGGATCTGGGAAGGCAGAAAGGAGGTGCCTCCAGGAATATAGTGATATCTGTGACGGTTTTGTGAGCTATGGCTCCTGTTGCAAACAAAGCAATTAATTGTCAGTCTCCCAATCCACCCCTTTGTGACTTTTATAGTACATAAATGAAAACAATTCAAGGAACAGGAATAATAAGAAAGGGGATCCAGGATAAAAACTTGGGGAAAAAGTATTTTCCAGATGGAATGATGTTTACCTGATGAATGCCTTGGCTTCCTGCCCATATTTAATGCATAACTGCACTTACAGCCACACAGAGTTTTCTCAAAAGGAGCTGGTTGAGCAGGAGAATATGGTGACTATGTAAAGCAAACCCAATAATACAAACCCAATCGAAGTGACCAGTTTCAGAGAAGGGGCAGTGCCTGTGGTATTATAAATTTCAATTTCTGATGCCTCCTTAGCTGCAGAAAGGCA
Source organism: Daubentonia madagascariensis (assembly GCA_023783475.1). Lineage (NCBI taxonomy): Eukaryota > Metazoa > Chordata > Mammalia > Primates > Daubentoniidae > Daubentonia > Daubentonia madagascariensis. The sequence goes on along the minus strand of JAKFHU010002573.1, from coordinate 15,277,651 downwards.
GCACCGGCACTTAGTGATGATCAGGCAACTCTGTTCACCTCTTTATCTTATTTTTCCCTCCAGGATAGGACAGTAGAAAGAAAGTCATTTTTTTCAATCCAAAGAAGATCAAATTTTGCTAAATTAAAATGATCTCTGAATAAGTAAAGGTCTCAGGTCTTGAGTTTCTTTCTTCATCAACAACAAGTCAACATCCAGCATTGTTGCTTCCAGCTTTTTTTTCAATCAATCAGAGATACTTACAAATGCCATCAGCAGGGCCACTGAGGTTTGCATTACATTACCAGAATCAAAAACAGCAAAGAAAGATACTATTACTTAGTATGTGTGTGTGTGTGTGTGTGTGTGCATATATGTGTGTGTGTGTGTGTGTATAAAATAGCATTATGATTATATTTCACTGTTTTTAAACAATGCTATTTACACTTGAGATAAGGACCTTTCTGGAAATAACAATGGGGCCCTTGTGTTGTACAATATTGCTTACTCAGGTGTTTTTTGTTCTTCTGCAATAAGACTACTAATAACAAAGTAAGTTAGATGTCCTCTGAAATGGTGTATGGCAGTTCTGTCTATAACCATGAATTGGTCTGTGTTGACTTTACTTTCATGGCACAAAATATCTGTGAACTATCAAGAGAGAATATCTTCAAATCTTGTCAATAAATATAATCTGGATGGTTTAGAAAGAAATTAGACAGAAGGTCAAGTATGAGGTATGAGGCTCTTTATGATGGAATAGTAAGACTACATAGTAGTAATCTATGAAACTTGCTTTGGAGGTAAGATCTGTGCCTTCACCATGTCAAGCAAATAGCACATACTCTGTGAATGATTGTTGAACTTAAGTGAGTTTGAAATTTGATTGGATATAGAAGTTAAAAACTATTTCCCAGGGTTCAGCTGCCTATTTTTGTAAATAAAGTTTTATTGAAATATAACCATGCTTCTTTGTTTATATATTTTCTGAAGCTGCTTTTGTATGTACTACAGCAGCACAATTTGAGTAGTCATGACATAGACCATGTGGCCTTCAAGCCTACAAGCCAATATATTTGCTTTCAGAACCTTTGTAAAATGCTTGCTGGCTCCTGTTCTACACAATTGGAATGGTGCTGGTGGGAAACACCGAGGATGTGTACAGATGTGGGGTGGGTAGAAGGTACTGAGTTTGATTTGACCAGTGGCTTTGTCAATGGCTGCTATTGCTGTAAGAAAAAAACATAAAAGAGAAAAGAAAAGTATAAATTATATATCGTCAGTATTATATAAAAAGAATGTCTCCATATTTAAGCAATATGGAAGTTTTTTGTTTGTTTGTTTTTCACATACTAGACTCTTTAGAAAAATGTGATCTGAAAATCCTGCAATGTGGTCTGGAAATAAGAAATAAATAAAAACCAGAAATTAAGGGAAAATGATAACTATTATTATCACTTTTTACCAGTCTTGAAACTATTTTATGAAGATTTTTTTTAAAAAGATGTATTAGAATGATATATTAGTCAGAGTGAGATTAGGAAATTAAAACTTCACCAGCTATTTCAACAGAGTGAATTTATTACAAGATTATTAAGTAGAGAAAGGGCAGGCTAGATGTAACGAGAATTATACAGTAAAGGTTGGTGCCCAGGCATTAGAAGTGCAACCCCATACCCAGTGGCCCAAGCCTGTGACCAGAGATAAGGACTTAGAGGCATCTTTCAGGCCTAGCAGACTGGGCTTTCTGCTGCCACCTCCTTTAAAGGGAACATTCAGGCATTTGGCCACGTACTAAAAGCGACCCACACCCTATTCTCCTATATATGCTGCTAGTTGCCACACATACTTTCTCTCTCTCTCTCTCTGATTGACTCTTTATTCCTGCCTCGAGTGACCCAGGGACAGAGGCCTGCCCTCCTGATACATTGTGCCCTCCCTGCCCAGTATCCATAAGTGAAAATCTTTGAATTGGCTTCCTATTGTGATGGTGTTTTGAATTTGCACCTTCCATGAGGCTACGCCAGGCTGGTTTTCCTGGGACTCTGGGGAAAACACAAGGTCGGGCTCCCAGCTCTGGTCAGGCAGGCACAAATTAGACACAGGTCAGACGAGAGCCACAAGGACACCTTCTGGTATCAACAAGTTTCCTATGTGAGGGACCGCCCCCCAGTCACATGTTGGACAATTAGGCATCAGGCAGATGGCAGGTAAAGAAGTATCTTGTGAAAGGCACACTGTACACACCCACGTCCAGCTTCCTTTCATGTCCCTGTAAGGCAGGGTTCCTAGCTGCTCTGATGTCTAGCTGGGGGCTCTTGAAACACTAGACTTCTTTGATATTAGAGGGAAGGATGTTTCTGAAGTCAACAGAGACTCAGAGAGACACAAAGTTTCAAGATTCTTAGCCTCAACAAAATTTATCCAACTGTCACCACCAACTATTCACAGTGGGAGGTCTATGCAAATCTATCCCCAAAGTCCAAGGAAGCTGAAAGGCCAAAGAAAGGGACTGATAAATCTAATTTCTCAGAAAGAAACATTTAATAGGGACTTGTGAAGACAACATCTCTCAGGCAGCAACAAGAAGAGATGACATGGTGGATCCCCTCACCATTACCCATCAGATCTAGGGCTTATTATATACCCTAGGGAAGAACTATGTAGGACAATTGAAGCCGACCTCCTCAGGGAGAGGCAAGAATGCTATGTGAATCTGCCTAATATCAGGATTTAGGGGAAGAGTTGTTCTGATCTAAGGGCAGGACTTAGGGTAACAATAAATAAAGTAGAAATCTTAGAGGCATTCCCAGAACAGGGGTTAATCAGAAGTCAATATGGCAGATTAGCATCTAAGTTGGAATTGCTGTAGCCTCCACACCTCTCTCTCTACCAATGCCTTGGCTGTCCCGTGACAGACATAGCAAGTCTGTGAATTCAACTCATGTTGTAACTTTGCAACCCAATCATATTTTTAGTATAATTATCAGTGGGCGTCCTTGCAGATATAAAAATTTAGAGAATTAGAAACTTCATCCATGCACTCTAATTCCTTGACAATAACTTATTCAAGAGTTTAAGGCCTCGAGTTGTAATGTTTTTGTGAGCTCTCCAGTACAAATAGTCATACTGCTCCCACAGGCCTTGTGACTGTTATTACAACCATAATAGTCAAGTGATCATTCACTAGGTTCTCCAAAGCTCTTGCTTTAGTATCACATCATCATATTCAAGCAGTGAATATTAGTATATCCACCTACATTCTTCCACAAACATTTTACTATATGTACTTTATCATGCATCTATCCATGAATCCATAATTTTATCCATCTTATTTTAATGCATTTAAATAAAGTACATACATCATTACACTTTACTCTAAATACTTACTAGCTAGAGTTCAATATTTATTTAAAGTGTTTTTCCCCACTTTTAGGTAAGATTTACATATTTATAAATAAGTGTATATTCAATGAGTTTTGACTCAAAGCTGTATAAATATTTCATTTTTTCAAGTTTTTACAGGTAGAGTATAAAATACTATTGATTTTTAGATATTAACATCAAATCCTGTGGTCTTGCTAAATGTGCTTACTAGCTCTAGCAGATGTTTTATAGATTTTGTAAGACTGTTCATGAAAAAAATTTATTTTTATCCATTTTATTCATTTTTAAATTATTTATTTCAATGACTAGGACCTCTGGTATAATGTTGAATAGAAGAAGAAAGAGGGGCACCCGTGCCTTGTTCCTGATCTTAGGAAGAGATCAGTATTTCTCCATTCAGTATGTTAGCATAAGTTGTTCATAGATGGTCTTCTTTAATTGAGGAAATCCCCTCCTAAGTTGTGCTGAAAGTTTTTATAAAAGATAAAAGTTGAACTTTTCAAATGTGTTTGTGCAAGTATTGAAATGATCATATGGTTGAATAAATTTCTTTAATATTTCTTGTTCAGTGCTGCTGGAAATCAATTCTCTCAGGTTTGTTTGAAAAACTATTTTGATTTATTTTTGAAAGATATTTGTTGTGTTTATAGAACTCTGACCAGACAGTTTTTGTGGTTAGTATTTTTCCCCTTTGAGTAGGTTAAAACTTTAAAGATATGGCTTTTTTGTTTTCTAGTTTGCTCAGTTTCTAACAAGAAATCTGTAGTAATCCAGACTTTTTTTTTCTTCTGTGTTTTATTTTTCCCTTCCTCTAGCTACATTCAAAACTTTTCCGTTACCTTTATGGTTCAGGAATTTGACTATGATATGCCTATGTATGTGTTTGGTTTGGTTAGATCTGGCTTGTTTTTCTTCTTTCTTTCTTTCTTAAATTCTGAACGGGGATTTTTGAGCTTCATAAATCTGTGGTTTGTTGTCTGTTATTTATTTTGGAAAATTCTTGGCCATGATCATCTCAAACATTTCTTGAGCAACGCTTTCTCCCTGTCCTCCATCTGGGACTCCGGTTACATTTATATGTATTGTCCCACAGTTCTTAGATGTTCTGTTTGGTAATTTATTTCCATTTTTTTCCCTCTTTTCATTTCATTTTAGATAATGTCTATTGACTTACCTATTTTCAAATTCACTGAATCTCCCTTTTTGCAATCAGATTATTGAGAAGTTCTTTGAAAACATTCTTAGAAATATTGACAGACAGATGGATGGGTAGACAGACATATGGAGAGTATGTGTGTTATTTCTAGTATTTTTATTTCATTCTTTTTTGGATTCCTTTTGTGGTAAAAAGAATAATGCCCTCCCCCCAAGTGTGCTCACATTTTAATCCTTGGAACTAGTGAAATGTCATAGTTCATGATAAAAGGGACTTTGCAGATATAATTAAAGATTTAAAATAGAGAGAGTATCCCAGATTACATGGGTGGGCCAAATTTAATCACACTAGCCCATAAACGCAGAGAACTGCCTCGGAGAAATGTGGCCCAAATGAAGTCAGCAAGGGTTGAAACATAAGAAGGCCTTGACACACCACCATTTGTTTGAAGATGGAGGAGGTAATATGATGAGGAACTCAGGTGGCCTCAGAGAGATGAGAGAAACTCCTGCCTGACAGTCAGCAAGAAAACAGAGACCCCAGGCCTACTACAGTCACAAAGAGTTGAATTCTGACAAAAACCTGAGCATTGTATAGCCCTCTATTATTTATCTCTTCTTGATTTCTTTTATTACAGACTTGTTTTCAGCTTTCAGATCTTGCAAATATTTTGTTGGATTATAATGATTCCATTTTTGTATTACTATTGTAAATGGTATTAATATTTTTAAAATAATGATTTAAAAAAATGTTTTTAGAGATTGCCCCAGGATGAATACATTGAACTTATTTAATTTATCACATTTTCAAGTATTTTGATGCCACTTCACATGTTATATAAAGACCATACAACAGTATGTTCTCTAATTTATACTTTGAATCACTTGTGCTATTGTCACACTTTAACTTTTGTCTATACCATAAACTGCACTTTAAACAGCACTTATCTTTTAGAGCAATGGAAAGAAGAAATATACTTTTGTTTTACCTTCATTTGTTCCAATTTCAGTGCTCTTCCTTTCTTCGTGTAGATCTAAGTGTTTGTTTGACATCATATTCCTTGTGCCTGAAAAACTTCTTTTTAACATTGCCTGTAGAATAGGTCTGGTGACAATGAATTCTCCTAGAGGTTGTTTGTATGAGAAAGTCTTTATTTCTCCTTTATTACTGAAGCATATTTTCTCTAGGTATAGAATTCTGGGTTGATATGTCTTTGTTGTCTGTATTGTTTTTCAATTCATCATTTTGAAGTTATCTAATCTGGTGTCTGATGACTGCCATTAGTTTTGGAAAGTTCTCAGCTATTAGTTATTCAAATATACCCTTAGCCTCAATTTTTATCATCTCCTTCTATGATTCTAATTACGCTTATATTAGATCACTTGATGTTGTTCTATACGTGTCTTAATGTTTTCTTCTGTTGTCTTTTTCTTTCTCTCCTTTTTGTTTCAGTATGATAATTTCTATGGACAGATCTTCAGGTTCACTGATTCTTTCCTCCTGTGTCCAGTCTGCTGAGGGGCCTGCTGAAGGCACTATTCATTTCTGTCATTGTGGTTATCATTTCTAGCACTTCCATTTGATTGTATCTTACAGCTCCCATCTCCTTGTTGAAACCATCTATCTTGATCGTATAAAGTAGCCAACTTTTCTATTAGAAACTTTGTCATGTTAAACATAGTTATTTTAAATCCCCTGTCAGATAATCCTATATTCTTTGTCATCTTAATCTTGCCCCGATGATTGGTTTATCTCTTGGTAGTATTGGCTTTGTCTTGCTTTGTCACATTCCTTAATATGCTTCGTTTTTGAAAGCCAGAGACCTTGTGAAGGACAAAGACTAAGATAAACAGCTTTTATGCTTGGAAATGGGCACAGTTTTTCTTTCTGCTTGGCCATTACCATTGGGTTTGATTTGACATAGTTAGAAATTTGACTGATGTTGAGATTTTTGTTGCTATGGTTATTGTCAGTGCATCACATTCTTCAGATCCCTGTAACCTTACCTTGTATTTAAAGAGGCTAGTTTCCAGAAGCTTTTGTTTTTGTTTTCGCTCATGCTGCTCCATTTTCAGCTTACATCTTCTCTTCACCAGTACTATGTTTTGGGTCTTGGGGGTGTGGCCTACACACTGTTCCCGCTCCTGCCCTGGCTGTGGTTCTGAGCCCCGCACACACTCCTGCCTACCCACTAGGATAGGGATTTTTTCTGTTTTTTCCTGTTTGCTTCCCTCAGTTGCAATGGGTCTTCACCAGTATCCTAAGGGCAACAGTAGTTTTTGTCCTTTCCAACACAGATAAAGGCTTTTCTTCCCTAGCAGAGACAGAGAATAATTCTCCTCTATCTCTTCTGCATGGATTCCTGTTCCCTTCCCCAAGCTCTGTACCATAAAGAATACTGATAATTTTTTTCCTATCTTGTCTGTGAGTACCCAGTGGGGTTCATGGAGAAGAAAAATTGTATCCCTGAAAAAGGTGCAGACTTCCCCAATTTCTGTGGCTTGTAGGGGCCTCCCACTCTCAATGGTGCATGATCAACTTCCAGCAATTCAACCAGTGAACATGGCTGAGCTCTGTGATTGATGCTCAGTTGTGTCTAGCCCAAGTAACCAGTGCTCGCATCTCATCTCTCCCTATAGATCCCTGCTCCTCTTTCAATCATGGGTTAGATGTTTGCCCTGAAAACTTAGATCTCTGATGACTTCAAGAAAACTCATAAAATTTTATTTTGTGTGCCTTATTTTTTGTTGTAATAATAAATGTGGTGCTGTTTCTATCCCCAAGCATCTCAGTTTCAGAATATTAAACCCACATTGAATCCCTGGGTTATACACATGATAATTAAATTAATTATAACAAAACTGCATGCTGTGAATTACTCATATCCAGTTTCACATTTACAAGAAACCCAATTCTGTGTTCAAGGACAAAGTTATGACCACACCTATTCCAGAATCTCAAACTCTGAATATCTTCTCTCTAGAGCCACTACTGGTATTAGTATGGTATACATCAGGGTCCAATAAGAAAAACAGAAATTACATTAAGCAATTTAACAGTGAAAATTTTACAGAGAATATTGTTAAACAAGGTACAGACTGATGAAAGAGCACAGAGAGACAAATCTCACATGTTCTCACTCACATGTGGGAGCTAAATATTAAAAACAATTGATCTCATGGAGACAGAAAGTAGAACAATAGCTGCCAGAGGATGGGAAGGGTAGCAGGGAAGTCAGATAAAGTGGGGATGGTTAATGGGTGCAAAAATATAGTTAGATAGATAGAATGAACGATATTTGATAATACAACAAAGTGATTATAATTCAACAATAAGTTAGGATATACTTTAAAATAACTAAAAGAATAGAATTGGAATGTTCCTAACACAAAGAAATGATAAGTGCCTGAGGTGATGGATACCCCAATTACTTTGATTTAATCAATTCACATTGTATGCCTGTACCAAAACATCATATGTACCATATAAGTACATACAACTATTATATACCCATAATAATTTAAAAAACAAAAGAAAAAGTTGTACATTCAAAAAATAGATGGAACATTATGGCATTATGGTAACATAGAAGTAAAAACTGAAAAAGTAGCTAATGCCCATGAGGCTGGGGGAACAAATGAATGAAGACAGAGTTGTCAAAATCTCAAATTTCATTAGAGGGGTTATGAAGAGGTAAAACTGAGAGTGATAAAAAGGAGTTGGCCCCTAGTTGCTGCTGGTATCACAAGAGCTTGGAGAAGGGATCTCTCAGAAATGGGGATGAGACTTGTCTGGAGTAAGTGTTGTTCGACAATTCTTCATACTCAGGAGATGACAAGAGAGTTCCTGTGGATCTGGGTTCAGATTTCCAAGGAAAGGGTGCTTCCCAGCCTACTGAGCGCTAGTGTTTGCGAGGGGCCTGTGAGCCGGTTCTAAAAGTACCAGCAGAAGTCGGAGGCAGGAATCAAGTGCTGCTACCGCATTAAATTCCTTTGTTGGGGTGACGCTGACAGAGGTAGCAGACAGGAGGAGAACCACATGCCTTTTTCCCTGTCCCTCTGTAGCCTGCCTTCTTTTGATAGATTCTAAAAGGAAGCCATCGGACAGAGGAGAAATATATTTTACCTAATTCAGTCTTAATGTCAGAACACAGAGTAAATGTAGATAATTAACATATAATAGCATAATAATTTTTTATATCCATGGCTTTAGAAAAAGGCTTAATGTCACATTTGGCTATATTTTGTATAAAATTTGGGAGGAATATATAAGATCAAGCTCAAGGAAAAGGAGGGAATCAATAGTGGGTAGTTGTTTTGGAAGAGGGTAGAGAATACACATTAATATAGTTGTATATTATATTTACATATATTATGGAGGCATAATATATGTGTCAGTATGGTTTCAGTTCTCTATCTTCCTAGTTAAGGAAAACCTCGTATATATTTGTGTGGAGGAGGCCAGGTGAACATGAGCATGAGTTTTTGCATTCTTACCCCTCACATAGTACTTCAGCTTAAACTACAAGGATAACTTAACTTGTACCTACATTTACCCCAAACCAATTCAATTCTCACTCATTTTGTAATAAAATCACCTTATTAAGTATAAATCAAAGCAATACAATAAATCATTACATAAGAAGATATCAAACAAATATAAAAAATATGAGGTAATAAGAGCTTATTGGAATTACCTTATAAGAAGTCTTTTTTTCCTAAATGTTTTACCTTTCATAATGAAATAGTATATGGGAACTCAAAAGCAGTAAGCCATTTTCACACTCTGTCTCATTGTTTTTCCTGTGTAGGACACAAAAATATCTGTAGATAGATATTACTCCCTCTATAGGAAATGAAAGGAATCAAAAGTGGTTTTTTGGATAATTAAATAGTATTATAAACTATGTTCTCTGAAATAAAGGCAAATAGGGAAAATGGATTGGATTGGAAAGGTTTTAAGAGAGATAAATAAGAAACAAGGCAAAGAGCTATGTTTTGAAAGCCAAACTACAAATTGGCAGGCAAAAAATTCTGGACTTCTCTCAAGCTCCTATGTCTACAAATAATTGTACCAGTAATGGCCAGATAACCCAGAGCAACCAGGAGGAAGAGCCACAGAAATGATTGGCAATCAAAAGCAAGGATTTATGAAAATGAGACTTGTGCTGAAAAATCCTGCTAGGAAGTTTGCCATTTGAACATATTGTTAAAATTCAGCCCCTCAAATGCATTCCCTGATTGCTGAGCAAGTTCAGGAGATTCAAATAAGAAACAAAAGATAGGGGAAAACAATCCTCTCTACAAATTGCAGATACTACCTCAAGGTTTAAGAGCATATTCTTAATACCAACAACAGTGATGTTTCTAGAGAGTGCAATGTGGTCAAATTAACAAAGGACTGATTTTAAATCCTTCATGGTTAAGACAGAAAATGAGCCTCATTCTCCTGTTTGTTACTCTTAGAAATTTACACTCAACAAAATGTGGCCATCCCATTTTTATCAGATGTTGATAAAGGTAACTTCACAAAATTTTGATTTCTCCATGTTGATATTTTTCATAGTAAATGAACCTATACAGGATTCCTTAACTGACACTGGGTTTGGAATCAACTGAATGGTTTAGAATCAAAGGCAGTTGTCCTTGTCTTGAGCCAAGGCTTGGCTTGATTACGATTGTTTTGATCCAAGTTTCTTGAGGGATGCCTGAGTTACCAGCTCTTCTGTTGGTCAGCACTTGGCTGTCAGGATATCACCTGGAAGTTGATTGAGTAAATAACCTCCACTGAGCCAACAGATCTCAATTCCCTAGCAACTTCCCCATTTATGGCTATACATACTAATTTCTGCTGAAGCTGGGCCCTGGCTTTCCATAATTTCATAAGGGAAGTTCACATGCACTGGTACAAGAAATTCAAAGCTGAATTAGGCACAGTCCCTGCGCTTAGGATGTTTATAGTCTTCTGAGGGGAGAAAGGCAAACAAAAAGGGGGGGGAGTTCCATATTATGCAACAAATGCTGTAGTAAAGATATGCCCAGCATTTGATGGGAACTCACTGGAGGAATGAGAACAGGATAGAAGAATTCTGTTCCAAAATGAGTGCTGGAAGATGTATGATTTAAGTCTTGAAATATAAATGAGATCTTTAAAAACAGAAAAATGAGGCAATAGCAATGTTAATATTGACACTTGACTTTCTATGGTGCTTATTTGTGCAAGTAACTATTCTAAGTTATTTGCATGCACTATTATATTTAATACCCTAAAGAACCCAGTGAAGTGGATGTCATTATTATTTCCATTTTACTAATAAGAAAAGAGCAGTTCAGTTCAATTAAGTGGGAACTCAACCTTCAGAATCAGGGTATCTAACTCTAACATACTTGCTCTTTCCATGGGCCCAGCCTCCCCATGACACTGGAGGAAAAGGCACTAGAGGCAAATAGAAGCACCTGTCCGTAATAGTGAGCTGAGCAAGAATATAGCAAAGTAAGAAAAAGAAAATATACTAAAGGGGCAAGAAGGGGTCAGATCAGAGAAGACCTTGAATACCATAGTAGGAAGCTGGGTTATTAAGTGGAAAGCAATTGAAGACCATTGAATGGCATTTAGCCAAAAGGATGCTGTGATCAGATCCTCATTTTAGTGAACTTACACTAGCAGAATTGTGAATAACGGATTAAAGACAAATGAGACCACGGACGGAGAAACAAGTCAAAAAGTTGTTGTATAATCCAGGTTAAAAATAAAGCAAGCATGAAATAAAGCAATGGCAGTGGAATGCAGAGGTTAAGCAAGAATTAAAAGCCATTTAGAGGTAGAGGCGCGGGACTTGTTGAACCATCGTGCATAGCAGGTCAGCAAGGGTAAGAGTCTGTGAGGCTTCCACGGTATCATGATTAGGTAACTGGATCACTGATTGTATTATTCCTTGAAATATGAAATATGGGAAGAAGAGAGGCAGTTTATGGAGAAAATAATGAGTTTAATTTTTTTTGTCCATGTGAAATTAGAAGGGTTTCTAGGTCATCCATGTGGAAATATGCATAGGAATATGTGGGTGTAGGATTTAGCTGAGAGATGGCCCAGGATGTACTGAGAGATACCTTCCTAGAGATTGCCTTGGTGGGGAAGTAGACAGGAAATTTAATTGTCAGGTGGGTGCATGGTTTAAATGCCACAAATATTGCCTGATCATTTTATAAGGGCTAGGATGCAGTACCAGAATATTTAGTGATATATATGCTTACATTTTAATCTAAGAATGATGATAATCCACATAGGACTTAGAAGAAGTAAACTGTGTCCACTATGGTAGATCTACTTTTTAAAGACAGCTTCAATTCTCTGCTTCTCCCATAACTCTTCAAAATGGGATTTCACAGCTTCTTCAATCACCATGAACACGTAGAATATGTTTCCTACCCCTTGAACCTGGGCTCGTCTTTGACTTAGTTTGGCCAATAGAATGCATTACAAGTTCTGAGCCAAGGTCTCAAGAGGTCTTTGTGCTACTCTCTCCATCTCTTGGAACCTCACAACTGTCCTGATAAGAAACCAGAGCAACCTTCTGGAATATGAAATGTCCAGAAGAGACAAATCTATAGACTCTGAAATTATGTTACTGGGGAGGGCTGGGGAAAATGGGGAGTTTTGGTTGAAGGCCAAAGAGTGCAGAGTTTCTTTTTGGGACAATGAAAATGTTCTGAAATTAATCGTGGTGGTGGATGCTCCCTTGTGTTGAATATACTAAAATCCACTGAATAATGCATTTTAAAATGGTGGATTGTACAGCGTGTAAATTGTGCCTCAATAAAAGGAGTCTTTAAACTTTCAGAATATTCACTGCAGGTTTCCCTCAAATATTGAATTGCCCTGGTAAATTACCCTGATGGATATAATGAGATTATGTTTGTAAAACCTATTACTCTAGTATAAAGCAAGACCATGCAGTGTTAAAATTGAGTGGACTACATTGCCACCTGTGGTCCAATGATGTCTCTGTTCTAAGAGAAGTCCATAAATCTGTCAGCCTTATTTTTCCTGCATAGAACTTTTTGGTGTTAGGCTAATAATAGCCCCAGAAAGGTTTCTTACAATTACCTACCTGGGATTCAGCCTTTAAATGGCTGCTGATATACCTTTAATGGCTTTTGACGGAGGTGAAATTAGAGAACACAGAAAATTCTATCAAGCATGACCCCAGGGTCTAGGAAGGCCACACCACTAGCAACACTGTGTTGTCTCCGGCTTCTGGTGTTTTTTTTCTTTTTCAAAAACATATTTGGTTGCTGTAACCTAAAGGATGGTAGCCCATCCTCATCAAAAATTGTGTAGCTCTAAAATGAAACCATTACCCCTCAGGAAAAACAGTATGTGGCCGTGCTGGGGGAGCCAGAGTGAGGACAGAGTTTGGAGATAAGGGAGGTGCTGTCACAATCCAGCTTGTCCTATTTATAGAGGGTTAAACCTGTGAATCTGACCGTCCATCATTTTTATCTCTATAAGAGTGAATAGATCTTTTTGTGTGTATGTTTCCAAGGAAAGTTTGGCTTCAGTTAATACTGGGATTTAAATAGCAAATCTTGGCTTTGGTGCTTCATTGGAAATATTTCCAGTTACTTCAATACAACTTTTATTTTGGGCTGCCATGTGCTGGTACTACAGGGAAAACAGAACATAAGGACCCTTGGTGTTCCAGGAAACTCTATCTTCATCAGAGTTATAGTTAAATCTGTGGACCCAGATCCACCCTACCAGCTATAAGTAGACCATCTCTGCACTAGAATCGGAGTTAATTTAGTAATGTTTGATCACTGGAGACTCTATCTGCTGTTTCTCCTCTCTGATATCAGGCACTTGGCTCCAGCTTTATGTCTTTTTCCTTTCTCTTTAACTTAAGACCACCAGCCTTGTACTGCAGTCTGACCTCTGTGTGGGGACAGGATATGTGTATGTGTGTAAATATATCAAGGAATTAGTAGGGAAAATAAAGTTGTTAAAGGTTTTGTAATAAGAAATCTCACTGGATTTAGAGTCAGAAAAACTGACCTTTTAATCATCTTGGTAGAGGGATGATAATTAAAAAGCCACTTACTCCTCTAATTATCATTTTCCTAATCTGAAAAATGGCCACAAAGACTGTCCCAATTATAGCCTTGTTCTAAAGATGAAGAAATGTAATCAGATATAGGAAGTTGTTGTAAATATAGGGCAGTCTTTGATGATAATTTATGTTTCCCCCAAACATTTTTTGTGTTTTGTGTTGGTCCTAGCCAGAGGTTGACTTACTTCCTCATGGGAGTGGTGTCACATCTCACGTTTTCCTATGCAGAACAGAAGTCTCCCTTCCAGCTATTTCAAACCATAGAGCAAACAGGGCAAGCTCTGAGCATCCAAAACTGTGAATTAGCCTTGCACTTTCTGTTCTCTCTGCATTTTCAATGGGATTCAGGCAGCTGACCATCTCAGAACAGGCTCCAGCTATAAAGCTCAATTATGTGAAATATGCACCCTGGGGTACTGACAGCTGCCAATGGAAAGAATTTGAGAAATTAGATTCGGAAATTTGATTGAAGTAGTTAAATGCTGCCAATTTGCATTTTCCAAGCTTCTAGAGACAAAGACCACCACTTAAAGGATTAATACAAAAATGTGTTGGTTCCCCTGCAAGACATGCTGTTATTAAATAAATTTTAATAACTAAAGACCAGTCTCTTCCATAAAAATAGCATTCCCTTGGCCTGAATGCATGTAAACAATCCATAGCTTTGTCTCATTGAGGCAAGTCATGCCAAATTATGGCTTTCATTGAAACAGAGAAAGAAACCTCTCAGACATCCCTTTAAAGTTTGGCTACTTAGGCAATGGATCTCTACCTATTGCCTGGGGCTAGAATATGCTGCAAAAATGTACCCTAGTTCACGATATATCTGGACCTAATCTTAAAATGCAAATGCAGCTTTCTACCACAGATGCCCTCGTATATTATAAAATCACTTGAGGCTGTCTTTGGGACCTTGAGGCACAGCTTGCAGATTTCTTCTCCTTCCCATCAATCAGACAATTTCCTTCAACTGTTTTCTTTTCACACTTTAACTCTCCCATTCTCATTAACCTCAACTCTACCCCAATTGAAATAACATCTGATGAAAAAATTTAGTGTAAGCTATTTACCCTTTATGGTGATTTTGTATTAGGAAGGTGAAATCACTGTGAAAGCATGTGAATTTAGTTATGAGAGTCAAATCACATAGATAGTGACGATACGGAGCCCTTCATGAAGAGAGGTTCTGAAGTAGCACCTAGAATCAAAGTGGGGGTTATGGTAGAGGAAGGTACAATGACCAATTATCAATGCCTACTATCTTAGAACTTTAAGCCAAACTTGAAAGGGACTCCTAACAGGCTCCTCTGCTTCCTTAGTGGGGAAGGTGAGAGCCATATGTTAGCATGACTGCCTCAAATGGGACAAAGCGTTGTCTACATGCATTCAGACCAAAAGAATTCTACTTACAAGAAAGAAATTTGTCCTTATTCATTAAAATTTATTTAATTACAGCACAAATCCTGCTTTCAAAGTAGAAAATTTTATTCTGTACATTTCTTCTGTTACCCCATAACAAGTAACCTTCTCTAAAGACTCTGGTATATGATATATCCACTTTGGTGTGAATTACAGGGGGCAAGGTGTATTTAGAATGGGAAATAGGTTTCAACATGAGTGGCTTCACTGATACTTCAAGGCTGCCTGAAGCAATGTATTGAGGAGAACACTGGCACCGTGCCCCACCTTGATCAATTGATTATCAACATCTGCCTTGGGCATAATAATGGAGGACTGGGAAGACTGATGTCTTATATTGTTGATCATTGTTTCGTAAAAGGAATATCTGAGGCTTAGTTCTACATCCAGCTATGCTTCAGACAAATTATCTGGTCTTGGTCATGACATGTTACCATTTTGGCTTTGACCAGTACTAGAAGTTTATTTACTAATGCATAGAATCATAGGATCTTTTCTTGCTCTTTCAAACTTTGGACATAATTTCAGACTTAGGAAAACATGTAAGAATTATACAAGGAATTTTCATAAACCTTTCACCGCAAACATTAACATGTTCCCTCTTATGTTTTCTCTTTCTTGTATGAACATACGAGAGACTGTTCTCCCATTGTACCTTGCTCTCTCTCCATTCCTGCCTCCTCCCTTCCTCTTTCACGTGTCTACCTATACATCTATTGGTTTCTATACACTCACATACCTGTGCATATTTTTTGAAACATTTAATAAGTTACAGATGCAATGCCCCTTTGTCCCTTCAGAGTATATTTCTAAGAGCAAGGATAGTCTCTTACATAACCACAGTACAGTTACCAAAATCAGAATATTAATATTGATGCAATATTCTTTAGTTTCACCATTGTTCCAATCATGTCCAAAGGAAATGTTAAATCATCTGTTTCAATCAGTTGTCACATTTCTTTAATTGCCTTTAATCTGGAAGCCTTCTTAAATTTTTATTTCATGACACTAACATTTTGAAAAGTAAAAAGTAGGTATTTTATAGAATATGCCTAAATTGGGCCTGCCTGATATTTCTAAATGATTAGATTCATGAAATTATTGCCTGGAATTCTAGATAAGTGATATTCTGTCTTTCTCAGTGCATCATGTCCTAAGGAACATGATGTTGATTTATTCCATTTCTGGTGATATTGACTATGATCACTTGCTTTCTCCAAAGTACAGTTACTAATTTTCCCCTAATTAGTAACTTGAGAAAAGATATTTTGAAACTACACAAGTATTCTCTTACTTTTCAGTATTTCACCCAACAGTTTCAGCATCTATTGATGAGTCTTGCCTGAAACAATGATTATAATGAGGGTTGCCACTTGGTGATTTTTAATTCCATCAGTCCTTCTACATTTATTAATTTACTATCTACTGTAAGGAAGAACTTTATTTATTCATATCCATGTGGACTCATGAGTTAATTATTTTGGTGTATGGATTAAAATTCTTTGCTATCATTTATTTAAATGTACTCAAGTAGTCCTAGATCTAGCAAGTGGTGCCCCATGGAGCTGGCATTCATTGAGCACTTTATCACTTTATCACATAAAATAATATTCCAGGCATATCTTTTATTGTTCCATTCCACCCCTGAAATCAGCCATTTCTCCAAAGACTCCTAGTCCCTTTATGTGGACTTATAGTGGAACAGTGGGAAATCCCTGTGGGCCGGTGTTTCATGGAGACACACACTAGAGGGTGAGACACACAGACTGGGGAGAGGTTTGAGAACTGGACTTGGGAGGAGAGGGAGCACACGTGGACTGAACTGAAAGGAGTGAGCTGTGGGGGGTCCAAGGAGTGGCAATTTGGGAGACAGCCCATCCCTCCCCACAGAAAAACTGCACGACTGGATAAGGGAAAGGAGATAATAGCCCGGGGCTTTAGCACCCAAGTGTTTAGGCCCCTCCCCTGTGAACAGCCTGCCCAGCTTGGAAAGCTTGTCCTGACCTTCCTACCAGCAGCTACCCCTTGTAGCAGGAAAAGCAACTTCTGAGCCCCGCCGAGGGTTTTCAAAGCATTTCAGGATCCTGTAACCTAACACCAACTACCGTGCTCTTCCCCCACCTCAGTGGTGGTAGAGATCAAGCAACCCCCTGGGAGCTACAGGGCATCTCCTAAAGCTTGGGGCACTCGAGTACTCCACCTGGGGCACCAGAGCCTCCCACAGGCACAAAAGAACATCTTGGCAGCTGGCTGTTTCACACAAACATCAACCAATGATAGAGACAACTCTATAGCCTCATCATAACATCTTCCAACTCAAGCAAACAGGGTGTGGCTGATTTGTACTCACAAGTGCCATGTGCCATCTCAGAAATTAAGCTGGGGAACCCAATATAGTTCATACTACTGGGAAGAGGTGAAGACAACAGGGCAGAGGCAACCCAAGAGGATCATTAAACCTGCTTGAACACCCCATAGAGAACTCATGACCAGCAATTTCTGGCATGGTCAGAGGTTGATCTTCAGGGACTGGAGACAGGCTCATAAGCCAGGCCTAGTACTTCCAGGACTCAATCGAGAGGGCAGATGAAAAGGAACCAGCAAAAGAGTTCTGGAAGTATGAAAAATCAGTGCCAAAAGATACCCACCAAAGTAAACAACAATTCTCTACCAATGGAAACCAACCAAAACAAAAATATTGAAATGACAGACAAAGAATTCCAAATATGGATTATAAGAAAGCTCAGTGAAATACAAGAGAAAATGGAAAACCAAAACAAACAAGCCACAAAAATATAGGAAATGAATGAAAAATTCACTAAAGAAATCAATTTATTTTAAAAAATCAAATAGACCTTCTTGAGATGAAAAATTCATTCAAGGAAATATAAAACATAGTGGAAAGTTTAAAGAATAAACTACACTAGGCAGAAGAAAGAATCTCAGACCTTGAAGACAACACCTTTGAATTAAACAAGTCAGTCAAAGATAAAGAACAGAGAAGTAAGAGGAATGAACAAAGTGTACAAGAAATATGGGATTATTTAATAGGCCAAACATAAGAGTCAGAGGCATCCCTGAGGGTGAAGAAGAAATCACACAATGGTTGGAAAACCAATTTAAGGGAATAATTGAAGAAAACTTCCCTGGTCTTGCTAGAAATGTACATATCCAGGTACAAGAAGCTCAATGAACACCTAGCAGATTCATCGCAAAAAAACAATCACCATGACACATAGTCATCAGAATGGCAAAAGTCAACATGAAGAAGGAAATCCTGCAAGCCATAAGGTGAAAACATCAGGTAACTTACGAGGGAAAACCCATCAGATTAATTGCAGATTTCTCAACTGAGATCTTACAACCAAGAAGGGATTGGGGCCCCATCTTTAGTCTTCTTAAACAGAATAATGACCAGCCTAGAATTTTGTATCCTGCAAAACTATGTTTCTTATATGAAGGAGAAATAAAGACTTTTTCAGACAAGCAAACACTGAGGGAATTTGTCAAGACCAGCCCTGCCCTGCAGGAAGTTCTCATATATGCATTATACATGGATCGGCACAATAGATATCCACCAGTGTAAAATCAACCAAAAACTAAAGCTCACAGCCCATATAAAATAATGTCTCAAGAGGTAAAACAAAGCAATAAGGTTCTAACCAACAGGATGAACAAAAATGCATCCAACTTATCAATTCTTTCAATAAATATGAACAGCTTGAATTCCCCAATCAAGAGACATAGGCAGGCAGAATGGATTAAAAAAATACAAGCTAAGTATCTGCTGTCTTCAGGAGACACATCTAACCCAGAAGGACTCATTCAGACTCAAGGTCAAGGGATGTAAAAAAATATTCCATACAAATGGAAATCAAAAGAAAGCTGGTCTAGCCATTCTCATATCAGATAACATAGACTTCAAATCAATAATAGAAAAGAAAGACAAAAATAGTCATTATATAATGGTAAATGGAGCAATTAAACTAGAAGACATAACAATCCTAAGTATTTATGCACCTAACACAGGTGCACCCAAATTCATAAAGCAAATCCTGCTGGATCTAAACAAAGTGATAAACAGCAGCATTGTGATAGCCAGGGACTTCAACACCCCACTGACAGAACTGGACATATCTTCCAAGCACAAAGTAAATAAAGAAACACTGGACTTAAATAGGACTCTAGAGCAAATGGGCCTAATAGACATTTACAGAGCCTTCTACACCAAAACTACTGAATACAAATTCTTCTCATCAGCATATAGAACATTCTCTAGGACTGACCACATCTTAGGCCACAAAACATGTCTCAACAAATCCAAAAAAAATAGAAATTATACCATGTATCTTCTCAGACCACAGTGGAATATAATTAGAAATCAATTCCAACAGAAACACTCAATTCTACACAAAGTCATGGAAATTAAACTATTTACTGCTCAATGATTATTGGGTCAAGGAGGAAATCAAGATGGACATCAAAAGACTCCTCAAACTAAATGACAAAGGGGACACAAGTTATCAAAATCTGAAATTCAGCAAAAACAGTCCTAAGAGGAAAATTCATAGCCTTAAATGCCTACATCAAGAAAGAAAGAAAGATCACAAATCAACAATCTAATGAATCACCTAAAGGAACTAGAAAAGGAAAAGCTAACCAAACCTAAACCCAACAGAAGAAAGGAAATTAAGGTCAGAGAAGAGCTAAATGAAACTGAAAACAAAAAAATAATACAGAAGGTTAATGAAACAAAAAGTTGGTTCTTTGAAAAGGTAAACAAAATTGATAGATCTCTCACTAGAATAACCAGAAATAGAAATGAAAGGACCCAAATAAGCTCAATCAGAAATGAAAAAGGAGATACAAGTGATACCACAGAAATACAAAATATCATCTGTGAATACAATAAAAATCTCTATGCACATAAACTCAAAAATGTTAAGGAAATGTACAAATTCCTTGAAACACACAAGCTCCCAATGCTCAATCAGAAAGAAATAGAACTCCTGAACAGACCAATAATGAGCAATGAAATGGAAGCAGCAATAAAAAAATCTTCCAACAAAAAAAAAGCCCCAGACCAGATGGTTTCACAGTTGAATTTTAACAGACTTATGAAGAAGAACTGGTACCCATACTGCAGAAATTATTTCATGACATCAAGAAGGTAGGAATCCTCCCCAACTCATTCTATGAAGCCAGTGTCACCTTGATACCATAGCCAGGAAAAGACACAAGAAAAAAGAAAACTATAGACCAATATCCCTTATGAATATAAATGCAAAAATTCTTAATAAAATGCTAGCAAACTGAATTCAGCAGCACTTCAAAAAAATAATCCACCACAACCAAGTGAGCTTCATCCCAGGGATGCAAGGATGGTTCAATATATGTATATACATAAATGTGATTCACTACATAAACAGAAGCAAAAACAAAGATCATATGTTCATCTCAATAGATGCAGAAAAAGCATTCGATGAAATTCAGCACCCTTTTATGATAAAAACTCTTAACAAAATAGGTATTGATGGAACATATCTCAAAATTGTAAAAGCCATATATGGCAAACACACAGCCAACACCATAGTGAATGCGGAAAAGTTGAAAACATTCCCACTTAGAACAGAAACAAGACATGGATTCCTACTGTCACCACTTCTATTCAATATAGTGCTGGATGTCCTAGCCAGGGCAATCAAGCAATAGAAGGAAATTAAGAGTATCCAAGTTGGGGCAGAAGAGTTCAAACTATTGCTCTTTGCTGACGATATGAACTCATATCTAGAAAACCCCAAAGATTCTGCCAAGAGATTCCTAGAATTGATAAATAAATTCAGCAAAGTCTCAGGTTACAAAATCAATATACACAAATCAGTAGCATTCCTATACACCAACAACAGTCAAGCTGAGAATCAAATCAAAGACATAATAGCTACAAAGAAAATAATATACCTAGGAATATATTTAACCAAGGAGGTGAAAGATCTCTGCAAAGAGAACTACAAATCACTGAGGAAGGAAATTGCAGACGATATAAACAAATGGAAAAAAAAACTCATGCTCATAGATTGGCAGAACCAATATTGTTAAAATGTCTATACTACCCAACATGATTTACAGATTCAATGCAATCCCCATCAAAATACCAATATTATCCTTCACAGTTCTAGAAAAAATAATTCTACAGTTCATTTGGAACCAGGAAAGAGACTGAATAGCCAAAGCAACCTTAAGCAAAAGGAACAAATCTGGAGGCATCACTTTACCAGACTTTAAGATATACTACAAGGCTGTAGTAACCAAAACAGCATGGTACTGGCACAAAAATAGAGACATAGATCAATGGAACAGAACAGAAAATTCTGATATAAAACCACCCTCACATTGCCATCTGATCTTAGACAAAGCAGAAAACAATACACAGTGGGGAAAAGAATCCCTATTCAATAAATGGTGCTGGAAAAATTGGATAGCCATATGTATAAGATTGAAACAGATCCATATCTCTCACCCCTCACAAAAATTAATTGAAGGTGGATAACGGACTTAAACCTAAGACATGAAACCTTAATAATTCTACAAGAAAATGTTGGAAAAACTCTTCTAGATATCAGCCTAGGCAAAGAATTTATGAATAAGACTCCAAAGGCAATCATAGCAACAACAAAAATTAATAAATAGGAATTTATTGAATTAAAAAGCATCTGCACAGCCAAGGAAACAATCAACAGAGCAAATAGACAACCAATTGGGAGAAAATATTCACATGCCATACATCCGATAAAGGGCTAATAACCAGAATATACAAAGAACTCAAGCAAACCAGCAAGAAAAAAATCAAACAACCCCTTTCAAAATTGGGCAAAGGACATGAACAGAAGCTTTTCAAAAGAAGATAGACTATTGGCCAATAAACACACCAAAAAATGCTCAAGGTCACTAATCAGGAAAATGCAAATCAAAACCACAATGAGATATCACCTAACCCCAGTGAGAATGGCTTTTATCAAAAAGTCCCAACACAATAGATGCTGGCATGGATGCAGAGAGAAAGGAACACTTATACGCTGTTGATAGGACTGCAAACTAGTGCAACCTCTATCGAAAATAGTATGGAGATTCCTAAAAGAACTAAAAGTAGACCTACCATTTGATCTAGCAATCCCACTACTGGGTATTTACCCATGGGAAAAAAAGTCATTTTATCAAAAAGACACTTATACTCCAATGTTTATTACATCACAATTCACAATCACAAAGATGTGGAATCAACCCAAGTGCCTATCAATTTATGAGTGGATTAATAAAATGTGATATATGTATACCATAGAGTACTACTCAGCCATAAAAAAATGAACTAATACCTTTTATAACAATCTGGATGGACCATTGTCCTAAATGAAGTATCGCAAGAATAGAAAAACAAACACCACATGTACTCACTATTATTAAATAAATTGGAACTAACCAATCAGCAGTCAGGTGCATAGATGGAAATAAAACGCAGTGGAACTCAAGCAGGTGGGAGGGCGGAGGACGGGATGGGTGAAATCATACCTAATGGGTACAATGTACACTATCTGCATGATGGGCATACCTATAACTTTGACTCAAGCAGTACAAAAGAAATCCATGTAACCAAAACATTTGTACCCCCGTAATATTAAGAAAGAAAGAAGAAAGAAAGAGAGGAAGGCAGGAAGGGAAGGAGGGAGGGAGGGAGGAAGAGAGGGAGGAAGGAAGGAAGGAAGGAAACCACAATCTGGCTAATAGGTGTGCTCATTGCTACCAGGGTATTATTGCTTCTAAGCTCTCTGGGTGGATAGAGTTAGAAGCTATATATACACAGATACGTACACAGGGATACATGTACACTCATATATTTATACCTACATGTATTTCTAAATAGATCTATATTTAAAGATGTATATACATATGCAACTATACACAAATATACACATACACACAAACATATACACAACCAAAAATATTCATAACTATTTCTTTATCTATCTATACTAAAATCGTAAGTTCACACTGATTTCTCCAATCAAATACTAGAAGGTTCATACTATCTTTCCACCTTTCCATATTTATAACTTCCTTCTCTGACAATGAGAAATCTAGCTCCTATTATCCACAATATATTTACCTATTTCCTTAGCTCTAGAATACACAGAAAGTAGTTTTAGAATTGTTAACCCATCACTTGGTGAAAAAGAAACTACTAACAAGACTCCAACTTATTCCTAGAGTTAGCTTTGTCTTTAGGCTGAAGACATATAATCTAAATATCGTTGAAAATTACCTGATCTAGTTCATTTTTTTCTGTCCCTCCAATGTGTTTCTTTTTGTATTCTGTTTTAGATTTCCCCTCATGAGCTTTTATTTATTTTCCTTTTTTGATGATTTGAAACACTAGCACGGCTCCAAAAGTCAGACTGTTCCCCTTGGTGTGCATAGGTAAGCTTCATTCTTCCCCATCCCCATCCCTTCTATTCTTTCCAGCTTTCTCACCCAGGTCATGTAATTAACCAATTTCATTAATCTCTAGCATATCCTTCCTGTGTTCCAATATGAACCATGAAAAGATACATCTGTAGTTTCTCACCCCCCCATCTTTCTTACACAAAGAATAGCATACTTTATGTAATCTTTTGTGCTTTGACTTTTTTACTTAACTATATATCTTGAAAATGACTCCATATTATAGAAAACTTTCTCATCCTCTTCTACTATTCTTGATATATTGAGCTTCATTCTGTGGATATAGCTTAGTTTATCAAATCTCTCTCTTATGTGTGAGCACACAGATTGTTTCTAACATTTTGCATTTATAACCAATACTGCAATGAATAACCTCAAGTATACGCATTTTCCTATACTTGGAGATGTATCTTCAGGGGAAATTCTGAGAAATAGAATTTCTGGGTCAAAATGTGAACACACATGTAGTTTTGTAGATTATGGACAAATTGTAGTTCTTCTTCATAAGGTTATTACTAATGTTATGCCATACAGAATTGCATAAATATGAGTGACTGTATATCCACATCTTCACCAACAGAGTATGTTGTCAGTTTTTTTTTCATTTTTGCCAATCTGACATATGAGAAATGGTAACTCAGTGTAGTTTTATCTTCTGTTTTTCCCATTATGAGGGAGGTTAAATACCTTTTTATCTGTTTATATTCTTCTTGTAAATGATCTGTTAATGTCTTTTGCCCATTTTTTCTGTTATGTTTCTGGTATTTTTCACTCATATTCACAGAGTTCATTATATTTAGGAACATAATTATTTATCTATGATATACATTGCAATATTATCTTGCAGTTTTCAGTTATGATTTGAGTTTGGATATGGGATGGATTTTTTGCCATGCAATTATTATTTTAAAGTCAATTTTATGTCAAATTTATTAATATTTTATTCTATTATATCTCACATAGAAAAAATTTAGATAATATGACTTTGACCCCATTAAATAAATGAAAAAATTGAGCCCCAGGGATACCAAATTGTCCAATGTCAAGATACACACACACACACACACACGCACGCACAAATATATATGGGCACATTTATTCACACACATATTACATATATTAGATAAGCCAAGCCATATCTTTATAAAATATAATATACATACATATATAATTAAACTTACTAAGCTAGTTGTTCTGGGGATACAGTGATGGGGATAACCAGACATCCTTGTACCAATGAACTTGTGCTAAGGGAAATATATTTTAAAGGTGATTATAGACATTAATCAAATAAAGAAAAATTCTAACTATTTATAATTTAATTTTTGAGTTGTTAGAGTATATAATAGAAATGACTGACCTTATCAGGGAGGTTGTTATGACAATTTCTAAAGGAATGAGTGAAAACGGGCTTGGATTTAAAGGATGAATGGGTATTAATTAGGAGGTGGTTGGGGTGGAGGAGAAGACTGGGCCAGAGAGAGACGCTGTGTCTGAGGGGAAGGTGGTAGTCGAAGGGGCATAAAGCAGACTGTGGTTGTCACAGTGAGGGAGAGGATGGAGCGTGGAGTGGAGTGTGGTGGGCCTATAGAGAGAGAAACTGGTTAATTGACATAGTTCTTGAACATCAATATTTTATTTAAACTGAGAAAAACTGAATGACATCATCTTATTTTACTTCATAAAGCATCCCATTTAGTGGAGAATTGTTATAGTGGTATAAACGTGGACGGAGGAGATCAATTCAGAAACTCTTGCAGCAGCCCAGGCTTTTACCAGCATATGGATGATAGGGATTCTTTAAGTCAAAATTTAATCGTTGAGTTTCTGTTATATGCCAGGTCCTGTATTAGGGGATGGAAATGAAAATAGGTGGAAAGATGTGGACAATATTTGAGAGGTAGAATATATAATGCATGCTGATAGATTGGATGTGAAGTGTAAGAATAGCTATTCTAAGGATATCATTCAAGTTTCTGGCTTGTGGGAAAAAAGGCCTGGTGGGTTTGGAGGAGGTCTATGTTTGGGGAAGAAACTCAGGCGTTTAGACTGGACATTTTGAGAATTTATGAAGACTTTGAGACATCTCTTTGGAGATGTCAAAGATTTAGCTGGTCAAGTGAACTCAGAGATCAGAGGAGATGTCTGAATCAGAGACACAGGCCAGTTTGTAAGTAGCCTGCAAATAGATGGCATTCAAAGGTGTAGCAAAATCTTCTAGGGATAGTGGATAGGAGGAAGAAAGAACAGAGCTCATACTAAGACTTCAAGGACATCAGCATTTAATTCTGTGGGTCAAGAGGAATAAATTAGCAATAGAGATAAGAAGGAAACAGGATTACTATGTAATCATGGAAACTAATTGTCTATAGTTTTAAAGAAGCAGGGATATGTCAATAGTGTCCAATACTTATAATAAATCAAGTACAAAAAGGGCTAAAACTATTCATTTGGTTTGGTGACATGGAATCTATTCTTTTCTTAAATTTTTAATTACTATGGGTACATACAGTTGTGACTTTAGTGAAACCTCTTTGGGTAGGGTGATGGGGCTGTAGCTAAAATAGAGTGGGCTGGGGAGCGAGGGAGAAGGAAGGAAGGGGAAGGGACTGTCTGGGGAAGTTTGGACATAATGAGGAAAGAGGGAGATTAGAAGCTGGATAATCGTTCAATGAAAGGTGTAAGTTTGCTCTAGGCTGATATTCCTAACTTTTTTTGTGTTCTTTCCTTTAGATTCTATGCTTCAGCAAACTACACAGGTGCAGAGCTCAGGTTGTCACAGGAGGTGCCCCCAGAGGTCAGTTAAGAGAATCCACCGGGGTCCCGAAATACAAATGAAGATCTTAGCAAATCATTTCAGGAAGTAAGTGCCCAGGTTGCTGTTGGAAGGGTTCCCAGGATGGGAAGATAATATTTGACAATCAACATGAGGGTTTTATCTTTATTAACCAAAGTGCAGCTCTGGGAAACATCTCACTATGAATAAATGATGTTTTTGTTAATGCAGCCAGCGTTCGAAAGTAACAAATACACTGCTTTACATGGCAAGCAATAGTGACAGTTCTGTTTTTCTAAATAATACGTCTCATTAACTAAAGCTGTCTACTTCCTTAGCATTAACTCACTTAATGCTGCCACTTGGATAAACACAAACTGCCTGAAACATATATATTCTTTATAGTCCCCCAAACCCTGCTTCTCTATGGCTCCTTTTGTTTTTATTGAGTGAGTTTTATGGTGGTAAAAAGGTTGCAAACCGAAACTTGTCACTTTCTGGTGGCAGTAATTTAGCATCTAATGAGCTAAATTCCTAAGCCGGGAGAAGTGCAGTAGCTCAGGAGCTGATGCTGGGGGCGCAAATGGGGTTGATTTTAAAAGAGACTGAATGTAACTCAGATGGAAATCAGGCTGAGAAAGCATTCTCCAGGGAATACTGATGTCAGATTATTGGAAGATGTTAAACAGCTAAATAGGGGCAGCTGATATCATGGTAGTAATATTAATAAAACAATAATCATAATATTGATAACAGCCCTCATTTATCAAGTGCTATAAACTATGGTGTCATACACTGCACTAAGGGCTTGCAAGCTGAACTCATTCCATCACTACCTGATGAATTGTGTGAACATATTAACTTCTTGGAACTTCAGTTTATAAGTCTGGAAAGTTAAAAATAATGACTGAAATCACAAAGCAAGCTTCAAATCTAGGAGACAGATTTTAAACTGGAGTCCATTGATCAACCTCTTAATCAATCAGTGTGTCCATCATTGAACTAGTAATTAGGATCCTTCCACATATGGCTACAAATCAACTACATGACTTGGAAAGAGAGAAGGAAGGAGACTGAACTAGACAAATAAGGAGACTATATAATTTGTCTAGTTCAGTCTCCTTGTTATCTTATTCAGAGTTAACAATTTATTCTTTTTATTGCTAGAAACGTCTTCAGAAAGGCTGCATCTTAAATCCCTACTACTGCCACCAGGGAAAACAAAACCTAAATACCCCTTCACAGCTGAGAACCAGTTTGCATAAATGAAGGATTAAATAGGGAATGAATAACTGATCAACAGCCTCTGCGTATGCCACTGTAATAGGTACTGTGGGTACAGTGACCTGAGGCTCGGAGTGAATGCCACCTCTCTTTGACATCCCTGGCTTGAGGTGTTTTCTTATGTAATAACTCATAAGCTGGGTGCAATGCTCCAATGTCATCAAAAGAATTTGTTCCTAACATTTTTGATGCAATTAACCTCTTGATTTTTTTTTTCCACTTTGATTTCCAACTATGTAGTGTCCCTGGAGTACACAATATACCTTCCCATTAGAGAATAAATAGGGGTGTTACTGGTAAAATTTTGTTATATAAATATTCATAAATACAAGTCTATTTATACGTCTAGGCTTATTTTAATATAAGGATCTCTAGGACCGAAGAGTGTGAGCATAAAACATGCAACTTCACAATGCACAACTTATATATTGGAAAACTTTATATTCAAATCGATTTTCTCTGCTATTAATATTGATATATTAGATGTTTGCCTTCTATTGACTTGGCTTTTTTTTCCTCCTATTTTTATTAGGTGTATCTTTTTAATGTCTGTAAAAATTATTTTAAAATTTTCAATAATTTTAGCATGTGAGTATAATCAAGTTAAATTTGCTGATTTACTATTACATTTCCATTTCTACTTTATTTTCTTTTATCATGCTTCTCTTTTCCCTTTTTCCCTTCTTACTGCAGTCTCTAGTCTTTACCTTCTTCTCTTCTTTTTACACTATGCTGGATAATTTTTTTCTATAATTTTTTTCAAATGTTATTCTTTTCTATTGCTCTGTTTGCCATGTCTTCTTCTCTTCCCCATTTGACAATTTTAAATAGTTATCACCTAGTCCCCTTTAGATTGTTTTCTTCTCATTTCAGTTATTAAGATGGATGTTTAGTTATAACCTATCAGTTTTAGTTTATATTATTTTAAATCTTCCATAGAGTTATTTTTCTCCTGTGATTGATCCATGCATTCATGTCTCTACTGAGAAGCTTAACAATTTCTTCTGCCAGGAATCCAGGAATTCACTGGTCCTGGATGAGTTTTGTGTTTATAGCTCAAATAGAAATTTCAAACTCATGTGCAGCTCTTGAAAATTTGAGTCACAAGTTCTATGTGGTCCAAGCGTAGGTGAGAATTTGTCAAAGTTTTTTTCAAAGGTTTCTTATACCCAAATACTATCACAAGTATGATCTCAGCAGCTATTAAGATAGCGATCATTTCATTAGTTTAGAGAAGAAAGAAGATGCATGTCAGAAGTTAATTAACCAAGGCTATTCGTAGTCTGATAAAAAAATTTAAATATAATTTAGTCTTGTATTTGTTAATTTTTAGTTACTTCATGTTTCTACATGTCTTTATAGGAACTCATGACACAAGTTGAAGCTACATACTTAACATATGATAAAAGGATGACAATGATTTATGAGCTGAAATTTTAAGGAAAAGGTATATGTTATACCTTTTTTTTTTTTTTTTTTTTTTAAGAGACAGGGTCACACTCTGTAGACCAATCTGGAGTGCAGTGGCACTTTCATAGCTCACTGTAACCTCAAACTCCTGGGCTTAAGCAATCCTCCCACCTCAGTTTCCCAAGTATCTAAGACTAGAGTCAGTCAAGCGGCACCATGCAAGCTAATTTTAAAAATTTTTTTAGAGATGGGATCTCCTTATGTTGCCCAGGCAGGTCTCAAACCCCTGGCCTCAAGCCATTCTACCACCTTGGCCTCACAAAGTGCTGGTATTACAGTCATGGGCCGCTTGTGCCCCACCTGTTTATACCTTTTGATTGAGTAATTACACCCTAGGATTTTATTCTAAAGGTATAATTGGAGAATCATGCACAGATGTAAATATAAGAATTTCCATCACAGCATTGTTTATAATATTGGAATTTTTTTTTTGTCCTTGAGACAGGGTCTCACTCTGTTGCCCAGGCTATAGTGCAGTAGTGTCAGCCTAGCTCACTGCAACCTCAAACTCCTGGGCTCAAGAGATCCTCCTGCCTCGGCCTCCCAGAGTGTTAGGATTAACAGGCGTGAGCCAGCGCGCCCGGCCCCGGGAAATTTTTTCAACAGCATTAATGTCCAACAATAAATAATTAGTTAAATAAATTATCACACAGTTATACATGGAATATGATAAAGCTATTAAAATATGATGCAAATATATTTATCATTGAGTTAGAAATATTCTCTGACTTACTTGCTTTTAAAAGTTGCAAAATATTATTGTATAATCCCATTTTAAAAAATGGGGATAGAAAAATATATAGAGTTTTACACAGCAAAATTTACAAAGCTTATTTTTAGATGGTGGGTTCGTGAATAATTTCTATTTTCTTCTTCAAGCTTATCTTGAATTTTTGATTTTCCCTCAATATACATAATAATTATGAAATAAAACTATTTAAAAGAATAAAGTGCATATTAATGAAGATTTTCAACATTTAAAATATTTTTCTGAGTTCCATTTTGCTGGAATAATTGCTTAAAATTGGCTAATAAATATAAAACCTGTTATCTAATAATTCTTTTTTTCCAGCTGAGAGCCAATTAGTTAAGTTAATATTCAGCTTTTAGAATTAAAATATGATCATCTGAATAATTCATAAATCAATTTTTTGTGCTTCCCTGCTGGAGTCACGTACCCACCCATGGGCTGACGAGTATCGGAGAGAAAACAGACAATCATTCTCTCGGATGGACTGTCATTTTCATTCTTATCATGAGTCATTTAATACCACTCAAGTCTCTCTCCTGACACAGCAAACACTTAGGGGCTCCTTCCCTAAGGTTCTGATTCCAAAATGTACTCTTTAAGTCTATTTGTCCCTCAAATATGAGCTGATCACATGGAGGAAATATGACTTCCTGAACAGCTAATAACCCAGAGAAAACCTCCTTGCTAGAGGGGAGACTGTTTGGCCCCAAATTTCTATGGATAACTTTCACTTTGTGTCATTGTGAGCAAATTCCTGACAGAGGGTAATAACCTAGCTTACACCGACTGATCTGAAGAATGCCTGATGTATAAAACATGCATCATGACAGTATGTTAATTCCTTAATGTTTAAGATCTTGCATTTCATCAATTTATACTGAATTTTATTGTGTTGTGTTGAATAGAACAGATCGGACAATGCTAAGTGCCGTGAAAGAATACGTGGATTAACCTTAATGGTCAAAAGGCTGGCGCCTTAAGAAACTCCTTCTCCTCACCCCCAATCTCCCCTTCTTACCTTCTATTTTATAATTCTCTTGCATTCAGATTAGACAATACGTGTGTTAGAGCATCTTTCTCTCTTGTCCCTGAACTTTTACTTATGCCGTTTATTCCACTTCAAATGCCTTCCCTGCCCATATTGCTTATTTAGACCCTATTCTATCAAATGTTGCCTCCTAGAAGCGTTGCTTCCTTACTTCAACTCCAACATGCAGGCAGGAGTCCTTTCTTCTCAAATGAGCAAGCAGAACGTCTCAGCTACCACACTTACCCAGCCTAAGGTGGGCCCTAATGAATCCTGACTGTATTAATGAAGTAATGGATATATTCAAACCCATAACTCATAAGACATACAAAGCACTTTTTAAAATAGATTAGTGTTTATTTGGGACACACATTTTCTTCCTTATTTGGTGTTACATCAGTTGAGACTAAGGATTGTGTCATTGATATCTCTGTACTTTGACTCTTTTCTCCAACAGTGACTGACACAATTTTTCACATAGATTAGAAATTCAATATGTAGGGGTGAGGGGAAACTTGCCCTTTTCCCTGAAAGTTCGCTGGAAGATGAACTCAAAATTAAGGCAGATTAATAAGAGAAATGTTTATTTACCAATACCATACACATGGGGAGAATCACAGAGTGATTACCCAATATCCCAATGAAGTTCAGATATTTTTATACATACCTTTTAGGGAAGGGGGAAAATGAGGAGTATTTTCTGTTTAGGGCCCATAAACGGTTGCTAGGGAGGATGAATGGATGGGGGACACAGATTGACTTGTAAATTAATCTGAGAGAGAGGTGTTATGTTTCAAATGATCTGGGCTAGATCTGCTTGCATTCTTGGTCTTCTTTCCTGCAATATATTGAGATAACAGGGAGAGGAAGGGAAGTCCATTGTCCCCTTTGATCTTTTGATCAGGTTAGTCTGGTTTTGCAGATAGAGGGAAAGCCTCTCGCAATGGCCTGTTAAGCTCTAAGAGCCTTTAATTCAAAACATTCTTTATAATAAGAAGTGATATTTTGGGGGTGAAATTTCCAGAGCTCCTTCAAATACAAATTGATTAAATGCAAGATCTTATACATGAATGAGTTAACTTATTAACATAATGCATGATTTACACCATTCACATGACAATCTTCTCATGTTGCCATGTATTGTTTGTAAGTCTCTTTCTTTTTATTGAACAGTAAATCAATTGAAGAAAACCTGCATCTTGTACCTATTTATAAATGCTTTACCTTTTCTACTCACTTTGGTATCTGAAGCTGCAGAACTATCATTATTCATTCCTTATGTATTTGTTGAATAAATGAATAAATTATGGCATAAATAGATAACTTTACATACTTTCATTCATAATTTATTCTGGCCGTCATTCTTGTCATTTAGAGTACCTACACTGACCCTGGTATTAACTAATTTACCATGTATCCTGAGCATCAGCACAGCCCTGATCAGAGTGTGTGTGTGTATGTGTGTGTGTATGTGTACACTCATAGAGAAGCTCATTGTCTGGAGCGGGTGGAAGAGATAGGTGTTATTTTTATATTTAAGAGACAGGAGCATTGATAGTTTGCCTTCCTAACATGATAATGGTAATAACTGTGCACAGGGCATGGCTAGAACTTGAGATTTCAGCAGGATGGGCTAGGGTGCTCTGAACCTAGACTCGCACTTTGGTCCTGAGTATACACCTAGATAAAGGGGTTGAAAGTTCAGTCTTCAGGTCTGGAAAAGCTATCAGATGACAAGGCCATGTTCCAGGCAAGATGTCTACTTAGGATATTCTAGAATCAGAGATCCAGAACTGGAATTACTCAGAAGTGAGGGAAGTCAGGCATTTTGTATGGTAGAAATACATGGCTGGACCATGGCTTTGAGTAAAGCTTTAATTATAAGGAGCTAGAATAAAAGAAAAAGAACAGCAACTCACACTCAAAGAAAGTAAGAAGGAATTCATGAAGCTATCATGGCATAAAAAATTTACATTTGCTTAATAAACAAAGAAAAGAAGTTGTTTCTTTGATAAGAAAAATAAAATAATACTCTCCATTAAAATTTGTCAACAAAAAATAGAAAAAAAGATGTCAATGTTAAGATTAAATAATGGAAGATATTTTCAGATTTATATTAATATTAAAATGTAATAAGAGTAAATAATATGCTCACATATCATTTATCAGTGGTAAAATATTAAATAATTTCCTGCTGAGTTATAGAAAAAGAAAAGGATGCTCTCTATAATCACTTTGCTTTAATCTACAGGAGATTTTAACTATTTCAATAAGATAAGTGAAAATAAATACAAATCATACTTTTGGAAAAGTTTTTAAAAAAGCCACAAAAACCTGTCAATTTTTTGAAATGATTGATATGGCCTTAAAATATGTAAAAGAAACCTACAGAAAAAGAATTAAATTAATAAATGAATTTAACAAGACAGTAAGATCTATATATAAAAGTAAATTTTATTTCTACATATCAGCAACAAAGAAATATAACAAAAAACTTTAAAAATCAATAATATTTTAGATGGCATCAAATATCAAATATTTGTAAATAAATCTTTTTTAAAAGTCCAAAACTACACAGAAAGTCACAAATGTTATTGATATAAAACGTTAAAAGTTACGTGAATGTAGGCTTTTATCTTTCACCTGGATCGGAAAAATCAATATTGTGAGAATATTTCAATTTTTCTCAAATTTTCTATAAAATCAATACAATCACATTAAAAATTTCATGGTGTCTTGAAACTGATATGCTGATTCTAAAATACACATGGAAATTCAAAGTGGAAACAAACAAAAAAAACCAGCTAAGACAATCTTTGGAAGAATGAAGCTGGAGAACTTACACTACCAGATAATAAGACCTGTATTAAGCTACTATAATAGAAACAATGTGCTATTGGCACAAAGATCGACAAATAGAACATTCAAACACAATAGAAAAGTGAACAGACCCACAATTATATGATCTTCTTATTATGCAAACAAATGATGCTGTAGTATAAATGGGAAAGGATGAATATTTCAATAAATGATGCTGGTCAGTGAGATATCCATGTTGAGACAAATTATATATAAATATGTGTGTGTGTGTGTATGTTTTTTCCCAGAAAATTTAAAAAATCAATTCTATATAGATTACAAATATAAATTACAAATGAAAAATAATCAATTTGCTTTAAAAAAGCAGAGGAGAATATCTTTGTGACATTGAGTTTGGCAAATTTTTTCTTCAAAAAGAGTTAAAGAAAATATTGATAAACTAGATTATATTAAAATTAATAATTTTGTTAATTAAAAGAGGCATTCTGAGATTCAAGGAGAGTCTTTTAAATAAATTACTGAGTCAATTTTCCATATGCATATGTATAGACCTCCCTATAGACATAGATTTAGATACAACCTTGACCCCGCTTTTCACCATAAATTAAATATTAATTTGAAATGGATCATAAATTAAATGTTTAGAAAGTATATCTTCGAAAAAAAGAGGAATATTA
The DNA here is from genome assembly GCA_023783475.1 of Daubentonia madagascariensis. NCBI lineage: Eukaryota > Metazoa > Chordata > Mammalia > Primates > Daubentoniidae > Daubentonia > Daubentonia madagascariensis. The sequence continues at coordinate 15,243,303 of JAKFHU010002573.1, read as the reverse complement.
TCTTGAGGATAACACAAAGCACTAACCACAAAATAAAATATTAATAATACATACTTCATTAAATTAAGATTTTATTCATTCAACAGCAATGTTAAGAGGATGAAAAAGAAAATCACACACGGAGAGAAAATATTTGCAATGCATGCATTCGATAAAGTACAGAATATGTAGCCAGAAAATTCAAATTATTCCTTCAAATTAATGATCAAAAAGCTAAATCCCAATAAAAAATTGATACAATAATTGAACCACCACTTCACAGATGACAGGACAAGTAATCATATCACTATGGTTATTCATAAGTTATCTGTGATATGTAAAATAAAAGTTCCATGAAATTATCCTACACATACCCACCAAAATTACTAAAATGATAAAGACAGACAATATTAAGTATAAATAATGATGAAGAATACTAGAACACTCATTCACTGCTGGTGTGGGTATAAATTGGTAAAACTCAATTTAAAATTCTTTGGCTACACTTGCTGTTTCTTGTTCCACAAGTAAGGACCTTAGAAGTCAAGAATCTGTCCTAACAAATAAAAAGCTGAACAGACTGAAAAATCAACAACTCTTGTTGGATCAGGAGGAGAGGGGAGAACACAGGGCAAACCACTGTTGCCCCCAAGATTGGAGAGACAGACAGGAAATGAAGGCTTACTGAAACTCAGGGGTGGAAAACCGCCCAGGGACCCAGTGCCTGGGTGGGAAAACCTGGGTAGTAATTGACAAACTGCTGAATTGCTGGAGGCCCAGTACAGAAAAGTCTGAAAGTTAAAAACTCCAAAGAGACCCAGTCATAGACTGTCCTCCTCCATTCCCATGTTTGTGAGATTTACCTCCAGGAGCTCAACCAGGTTCCCACAGTAAACATCAAAAAATTTCCCTTGTGTTTTCAGCTGGCGGAGGGGAAAAGGAACCATTTTGAAATATACTAGAGCATTCTGTTCTTAAGGAGGCCTGCCCGCAGGGCCAACTAGTTAACCAGAACCTAACCTGCTTTGATATGATTATAGCCGAACTGGCCTGGGGGAAGGGAAAACCCAACTCCAGTCAGCTCTAACCTTCCACTTGGGAGAAGGGAAATACACAACTCAAGTTTACTCTAGCCATTCTGTTCCACCTAAGGGGGAAGAAAAAAATTGAGAAACACTTGTAAAGTTCACAGCCTGGAGGCACAGGCTGTTTTTACATATAAATTGACCTGACCTAATTGTAGCACTATACAGTAGCTCCTCATTAAAAGTCATTGATAGGTTCTTGGGAACTGTGACTTGGAGTGAAAAGACATGTAAGGAAGCCAATTCTACCATAAGCTAACTGATATAAACAAGAGTTAAGTTTATACAGCATATTTCTGGTCACACAAACACCATCAAACTCCTAAATAAACACCAAAACACTTCTAATATTAAATATTGAAATAAATGTGAGCCATACATACATTTAAGAAAGATTAATAAAAACAGATAAGATAATTTTTCACTGGAGTATTCTGGTTCAGGGCTGCAAGTGGCCAGAGCCAGTCTGTCAGCTCAGGGTGCAAGGCCAGAACCATCACTGGACAGGACATCATTCCACCGCAAGGCACTGGAGTGCCTGGAGAAAACCCAGGCAGACATGGGGAGAAGATGCAAACTCCACAGACAGTGGCCCTGGCCAGGAATCGACTTTTTTCCTCATGAGTATTAGTGAAATGACATTGAACTAAAGGACATTCTTCAAGGGTCTTCTTTAGAAATGCTCCCCTCCCTCCACAGCTTACCACTACATTACTAACGGCCTATTTAAAGCAGTTCCTTTTAGGTGGTACATCATGTACTGCTATTAAGAAAAAAAAAAAAAAAAGGCATACTAAAAGGCAAAAAGGACCAAAAATGTTTTTACGTGCCTCTCTTTTAACAACAGCATTGCAGTTGGTGATATTCAGGCTTATAATGTGGCTTCATTGCCAACAGGGCTGAAATTCAAGACATTTGACCATGGGTCAGCCTGGGGCTTTTCAGCCTACAACTCACTGGCTGGACAGATATAGAAGCTTAGCCTCAGGGCAGGGCTAACTTTTTGGTAGTGCTATGTCAGGCCAAGGAGATGGTTCTAGCCCCAGAAAATCTGTAAGCATCTGCAGGTTCGTCTTTTTCTCTCTCCATGCCTTTTTTAAAATTAATTTTTCTCCTCATTGTTTTATTTTCTTATTCTTCCCTCCTTTCCCCCCACTTTCTCTCATCTGAGTCTGTTTTTTCTACCTGCCCTTGCCTACATCAAACCCTTCCATCATTTGAAGTTCCTGTACTGCAGATTTCCTGATTGCATCCAAGCCTTATGTGTCTCTCTGCTTCTCCCCCTACCAAGAGTGCCCTCAGCCCCGTCTCTATTTCCTTGGTCGTACCCAAACTTCTAAGACCAGCTGAACCCTCATTTCCACCATGAACCCTCTCCTCAGTTGTCCAGCTGACATGGATCCCTCCCTCACCTCTGAGTATCTGCCCTACCCCTGCCCCTTACCCAGTGTGGCTCAAGTGATATATGCACCTCGAAATGTGCGTCTGTGGGAGCACAATTAACACACGTGCCCAGCAAATAGTAGAGAACACTTGATGCTCGCTGATGAATTCACTGATGGCTGGTTAGGAGTCTAAAATGGGAAAACAGAGACATGGACTCCAGGCCTCTTCTCTGGCCTTTCTTCTATTCCTTTCTATAATCTCTTCTGAGTCATAACCTGCCCCCTCAGCCTTTCTTAGCCCTCCATTTTATTCTCTTACTTTCTTTTACCCCCTGACAGGCGGTGACATACTTTTTTCTCCGATTCCTTCTTTGAATGATCTCCAAGGTTTTGCAGATAGTTTTCCCTCCCTCTCTCTCTCTTCACTTCTCCACTTTCTAGTCCTTCTCTTTTCCTGATCACCCAACCCAGGATTACCTTCTGAGTAATTCAAGTTTCATTTAGAATGAGTAAAAATAAGGTTGCTTCAGGGCTCAGACCATGTAGGCCAAACTTTGCCTGGAGACAATGTTAACAACTTAGTGACAAATTAGAATTGTTATCAAGGGGTTGACAGCCTGTTACCTAAAGTAGGGCTAGAAATAATGCCATAAGAATCGATAAACTTTGAAAAGTAAAGGCTAATGGCTCCTGCAGTAAAAACAAGTTGGTAACAGCAACCAACACGGTAAGAGTTACTGTGGTCAGTTTAGGGATGGAGTTGTGATAAGGTTAGGATTATCAGAACAGACTCTTCCTGGCCTGGAGATGTGACCTCTAGGATAAGACAAGGATTGGTTGGGAGTACAGGCTGACAGTTTGCAACCCTGGGGGTCTGAGATCTGATCCCTGGATAAGTAGTGGCTCAGGGATCTTTCTAAAGCTGTCAGAATTTTGTCTCGAAGTATTGGAACCATAATAAAGGCTGGGATTCAGGCACAGAGAACAAGGCATTAGAAGCTCATTTCTTAAACTGGAACATAGACTTTTTCCCCCCAAGAAACAAGAAGAATCCTCTTATTAGATTCAGTGAAGTAGGTTTAGGCTTCTTCTGTGCTGAAAGACGAACTACATTTTTCAGTTCTCCTTGCAGTAATAGTCAACCGTATCCCTACGTTCTGAATAATGGAATGTAGGTGGAAGTCATTTATGCACATCCAGGCCTATCCCATAAAACTCTCCCATGCATACTTCAATCCTTCACACCCTTCCCTTATGTATGGTTGGTTGGAGAAAACTTTGAAATGGAAAGTGTCAAGATAGAATAAACCTTGTTATTCCTCTGAAAGGGAGTCATGGAGAAAAAAGAAGAAAAGACACACACAGACACAGGCACAGACACACACCAATTACAAGAACCAGGAAAACCTCAGTCAGGCTATAGGTTAAGAAATAAACATTCATTTACGAAGAACATAAATGATGAACAACAATTAGTCTGTAGCTGGTTGCCCAGGATGAGCATGAGTTGATTGTGATCTCCCAGTTTTGCTACCCGCTATGTGTTTTATGGTAAGAGCCCCTCACTGTTACCAGAAGACAATTCCCAATATCAGTCCATGTGGTTTGGATTGGTTGATTCCAACTCCCTCCATATCCAGAGGTGGCATGTGACTCAGGCCTGGATAATCAGCCTATTCAGTCTCCAACTCTCCTAGTTATAAGCAGATTCATAACCAAAAGTGGTCTAATCAAAATGAATCTTGAGAATTGCTGGAGTCAATAAAAAAGAAGTCTCTCTAATGGATGTGTAGTTACAAGAATGCCAGCTTCGATCTTATGGGGTTTGTCCACGAGGAGAAAGATGTCTTGAGAGTGAAGCCAACATAGCAGAAAGCAAAACTGAGAGGTAGAGACAGCTTCCTCATGAAATTTTTTGAACACCCAAATCCAACTATTCCTGAAATAAGGTAGTATTGAACTTTTTATTTATGTAGGCAATAAACTCCCTTTTCCCTTAAGAAAGTCCAAGTTGGGTTTCTGAGAATCAGAACCAAAAGGATTGTTTTGAACTCTTTTACCTGAGATCCTATGACCCTACATCTGCAGGTTGAGTAAAGTGGCCCCAGATGACAGTAAAAATGGGAAGAGAAAGTACACAGGGCAGGGGATCTCCCTGTCAGGGAGATGATTAAAGATGACATCTTTAATGTCAAAGATGATTAAATGATTAAAGATTCCTTTAATCATTTAAAGGAATATGTAGTACTGAACCTAGCACATAGAAGACACTCAATAAATGTTTTTGATGGATCATCTACATACCCTATACCATGTAAATAACAGTTGACTACTACTTTTTGATTTCTTACAGAATCTCAATCATAAAACTTCCTTATAACTAGGATGCCAATATGATTTATCATCAAAACTGAGATACTTTTGAGACTGAAAGAAGGAGCTATTAATAATTAAACCAGAATAGCAGGCAACAACTGGGACTTTCTTGGGCAAAGCTGGGAATATATTTTTTCCTACATGTAAATAAGGATTTTTGATAAAGTCATGCATAAACTTATTTATTCAAATCCCAGATAAGATATCCAATTCTGATTTTTGCTCTCTAGAAAATAAACAACAATAGAGGGAAGTATGAGTATGTTATTTTTTTAAAAATCACACATAATTATTATCCAGTGAGGTTTTTGTATTTCTCCTAAGATGAAAAATAACTTTGTGAACACATATAGAACATTGACTTTTCATAAGGACAGTGGTCTTAAGAAAATCTTCAGTCACGGGATCTTTATTTGGAAATAATTATTTCTCAGCACACAAAATCTTAAAACTGGCATTTCTAATGCTTGCTTGCTTGCTATCTTTCCCTTTTTTTTCCCATTAAGGAAATATTTATTGAACTTTTAATGTTCCATTCACTGAGACATAGATTAGTTATAGTCCTTTAAGGACAATAAGAGAGATAAATACAGAAAACTGAAGGAGAAAAAAAAAAAACTGAGAAAACCGGGAAGAAGTTCAATGAAAGCGGTGGGGGAGGATGTGTTGTGTTTTAAAAAGAAAAACATGTTCAATATGACTTCAGTTGCATTAAAGTGGGGAGTTTTAGAAGAAGGCAGAATTCATTCAGATCTTGAAAGGCCAAAGACTGGGAAATTGCCTTTGTGCCGGTAACCCAGTCAGCAGAAAGACCTTCAAATATGCGAGAGATATGGTTTTGAAGACTCTGTGGCGTCTGAAACGCCATAAGGCTGGAGGTTTATGATGAAAATAAGAATAATTATGATGAACATTTTCTGGGCCCCTACTATTTTCCGGGCACTATTATAGGTGCTTTGCATGTTTCAACTCATGTAATACTCATGCAACCCCGTAAGTTAGTTACTATTACAAACCCCATTTACTATCAGAGGAAATCAAGGCACTTGCATTTTAAGAAACTATTCAACATCATAGTGACTTTAAGGAGTGTTGCTGGGATTCAAATCCAGGCTGTCTTACTTCAAACCTGGACAGGCAATCACTAAATTATAACACCTCTCTGAGGTGAATAAGTCCTCAGCTAAGGGGAATAAATTTAGTAAACATGTGAAGGAAGAAAAGGTATAAGATATATCTTTGGAGTGACAGGGTTTTGATTTTCAGATTTTATGACAACATGGTTGCAAGATCCAGGGAAAGGAAAGAATTAGGGATAATTTTAACACAGAAATTAGAATATCAGTTGGATGGTATCAGAAAAGAACCCCAACCTTATAAAGCAGGGAGTAACAACACTCTATAGAACATGTGTAAGCCAGCAAGAAGGTTAGCTTGCAACAACTCCATGAGTGCAAAAAGTAGACAATGAGACTCAATGGATCAGAATAAGACAGGATGTTAATCACTGCACAGCAAACAGCAGGAGGGCGAGCATGGTGGCACCAATTCCCCTGTCCTCAAGGCCCACAGAGTGACATGATGGGCCCAGATGGCAGCTACACACTCAGTGGGTCGCACTGCAGCTGAAGAACCTGGGCCAAGGGCCCAGTACATTTTATAGCAAGTAGTAAATAGGACAGTCTCCAGTCTTCAGGGAGTAAGTGGTCATACTGTAGTCATGCTGAAGTCATCTTGGCCTGCTTAAATGCCTGCATGGCTAGCAACAGATGGCTCTAGGTTAGAGGCCCATTAGACCTGTAGGTATTTGTGCATACCCAGCAGGAATGGGCAAAGACACTCAGGGCCATGAGAGAAAGCCTCTCCTAGCAGATAGTAATGCCCTCAGTTGAGATAGGAACTATACACTCTATGTAGTGCTCATTTTTAAGAAAAGATGATACTATCCATATATGTAAGAATGTGTCAAATTTGAGATATTGTTAGGATATCTAGAGAGAGCTACTTTTCCAGAGGCAGTGAGAGGAATTGGAGATGAGGACAGACATATGGGAATTATCAGGAAGTAGTTACATCCACAGCTAAGGAAAAATTGAATAATATTTTTAAAAATTGTTAACCAATTAAATACTTCAGGAAATGAATCCCAATTTTTCTGCCCTCTCCATGTATTTCTATTTACCCTTGAAGGCCCACCTCAAATAGTACCTTTAGCATGAATCGTGGAATACTATTGGCATTCACCAATATTAATAATTCATGAACTAAGTGGCAGATGGATGGACTAAATGAAACAAAATAGGATTTTCTGTGAAATGTTTTCCCAAATCATTCCACTCTCTAATCTCAGTTCCTGTAGCACTTCTCATCTTGACTCTTCATTAGGCCCCATGCGTATACCACCTTTTGCAACTCATTTTTTCCTGCTGTTTTACTGGTTTGGAAGCTATTTAAAGACAAGGGCTACTAACTAAATTTGTCTTCACTACAGCTTCTAGCAAACTGCCTTGTCCAAGATCAGCACTAAACAAAGGTCTTCATTTTGACACAAGCAGGCATAATCCATATTTGTTTTTGTCATGTTCCTAACAGACGAAAAAACATTAAAGTAATAGCTTTCACATTTGAACACTTAGTATATATCCATTGTAATACTCATCTCATTGTGTACTTTATTTCATTTAGTAATATTTAATCACATAAAAACAGAAGGGCTGGGATTATTATCCCCTTTAAACAGATGATGGAACTGAGACTCACAGAGAATATGTTATTTGCCTAGAAATATAAAGACATTGAATAGCAAAGCTGGATTTTGTATCCTTCTACACCAGATTCCGAAGCCCATGTTAAACACAAGGGTAACCTGTTTACATTTTTTAGGCTGCATTTTTCTTTTAGAAAGATAGCTCTTAATATAATTATTTCTGGAACCTAGATTTCAGAGACAAGCCTATCCCTTTGCAGGCCGGCAGATTTCCAGGCCACAGCCACTGAGCAAGCCTCAGGTGCAGACAAAAATTAAAGAAGCAGGTGACACAGGCCTTAGGGAAGTTCTTGACCTTGTTCCAAGTGCTCGGTCTGCACAGCTCATCCCTCACTGCAAGACGCTGCTGTGTCTGCTCTCCCAGGGATGAACTGGCTGAGGCTGGAGAAGGAAGCTCCCCAAACCTCCCTCCTCTTGACAGTAGGAACAACAGGGACTTGCCTAGCTCATGCTCTGATCAAGAAATCATTAATAGCAGGAGTAAACATTCCTGTATCCATCAAGTCTTTTTAAGAAATACTTCATCATAAGGCTTTTGACTCTTTTGCAGCCTACTCAGATCGTGGAGCATAACTATTTAGGTCGGGTTATTCCATGTTTTATAAAGGCTTCTTTGGCAGCCTCCAAAAGACCCCCAGCAGCCTGAAGTTCTTTCAACAAATCACACCAATCTCTAATCTTTAAGCATATTTATTGCATTTTATAAAGGGACATGCACATGCACATGTTTTAATGTGCATATTATATCCTACCAATAATCAATGATGGTAAATATTAGAATGATTTGTAAACAATTAAGTTCTAAGAAAAACCCTAATTAATCTTCATAGAAACCTTGTGGGAAACTGTATGTCTCCATTTTTCAGATCGGAAAACTGAAGCTCAGAGACTTTAGGACACATACACAAACTCACTCTGACAGTAAGTGACATCACTAGGATGTGAGCTCAGTTCTCATTAATTTGGTCATTTCTCCACGGGCAAAACTGCCTACTAAGCGACAATGCTTTCCATTTTGGGGGGCTTTATAATTTAATTTTTTTCCTCTGTATGAGTTATCTGGTTTTATCCTCCTAGAAGCCCTCATGAGAGGGGAAGGCAGGACACATTTTCTTCTTTTATAAACAAAGAAACTGAGGCTCAAAGCATTTCAGACTTTTGTCTGAGGGAACTTGGCTAGTGAGCAGCTAAGTCAGAACTGAAAGCTGCTCTTGGGAAAGTACCATCATTTCTCTCCACAGTGCATCACTATGGGACCATTCATTCCAGAGAATTCCATTCTATAGCTGTATCTTTCCTGCCAGTGGCAAGAAGAAACAATTACATAAGTTTTCAAAGGAACACATGGTTGACTAGGAAGAGAAGGACAAGGGCATTTAGGGAAAACAAGGACACACCAGGGGGAAGACAGCTGCAGTAGTGAGCCCTGGGTACCCTGAATCCTGAGTCTCAAGGAGCAGCTGGTCCCCGGCTGCAAAGCTGCTGTGGCATAGCCATAGACTTACTACAGCAAAGCTTTATAGCCAGACTTTGGCATCTCGCAGAGGTGGACTAGCTTCAAGGCCTGCTTTGCTTATTAAAGACATGTGACCATCAAAAATAATAAATAAATAAATAGATATCTTACTACTCAGAGGCAAAATTAAAAATAAAAAAAAATTTTTAAATAAAATTTAAAAAAGACAAGTGACCTTGGGTTGTTTACCCGTTTCACATCACTTTCATCATCTGCGAAATGGGAAATAGTAGTATCTACCTCACGGAAAAGTTGAGGGAAGGGGAGTTACTTACACAGTATTTGCCACTAAAGAGAGAGAACATGAAGTGAGGGCTTATGTACAAACGGAGGAGGATATGTGTGTGGGGCTGGTGTGGAGAAGAGGAGTCCTGGAGGTTGAAGTCTGGCTCTGGGTGCTGCCTTGTTCCCACAACTGATTGTGAGTTGAAAACATCAAATTTCTTCTATGCTTCTCCATCTTACATTGACACTGTTTGTGACAACTTACAAGCCACAATTAGAGAAATTAGTTCATTGAATCTTCACAGCCATTCAAGTAAGAGAGATGTGGGAAGAGGAATTCAACAACCTTTCTGTCCATCCATATCACAGGCTCAGTGTATGCTCCGCTCAACAGGGAGAGGGACGTAAGCCTGGTTGTTTGGTGAGGGATGACAGGGAAGGGCCCAGAAATCACCTCTTAAAGCTCATTATCCCCATATTGGCAGGACTTCTAGAGCCAAGCCGCAGATTCTGAGCTTGAGAAGGTTATCTATCCATGTTCCTCCCAATTTAAGACGTCCCTGTGATGATTTTGGTATTGAGGCTCTCCCCACAATCTTAGGTAGACCTTTCCTTTGCTGGAAAGTTCTTTGATTGTGTTCAAAGTTACCTCCAGGCCCACCTTGTTCTCTCCTCCAGTCATCTAAACAGGAGGAATCTGTTTCAGCCAAGAGGACCTACTCACTGCCAGTTAAATAGGCCTCCCGTTCCACATGCCATGACCTACTCAGTTCATTCCTAGGTTTGCAACATCCTTTCCTTTCTTTTAATCCAGGCAAGATGTATTGATCCTGTAAGGCCTAACTGGTTTTTACCCCATAAGTGACCCCTCCATAGCTCACGCCAGTCTCTCCTTGGAATTTTAAGCACATATACTATTTATTTGGTAATTGCTCATAAACAGAGAGGTGTGATGTCAGTAACATATATTCATGCCTGACTGAGTGACCCATGTTTCCTGCTCCTTAAGGGAGAGAAGGGTATTTTGGGGGGGTGGGCAAGGCATCACCTACACTGTATAGATTGGTGCCTAGACCCTATTAAGAATTTGATAAATATTTGTTGAACAATGCATTTAAATTAAAAAGGAGAATAAGATTTCTCAGCATTGTGATTGATTTAGCACAGAATTAGTGCCCCAAATAGTTAATAATGATAGTGCCCATTTATTGGCCTTCATTATTTGACAGGCACTGACGTTTAAGATGTCTCTGAGATATCCAAGCAGAGAACATCTTGTTTTCCCAGAATACAACAATCCCCCTATTAAATATTTTTATGTAACCTAGTCTTGTCCAGAAGTTTCCAACTCTGGCTGCTCTAGAGACATGGCAGAAGATATTATTATATTTTTGCGTAAAGCTTTTGTCATTACATGGTCACTACATCTGATACAATGTGTTTCAGCAGCCCTAGGACCACCCACAATTTCATGGTTTACCTCAAGAGACTCAGCATGTAATTTTACTCACGGCCAAGATTTATTGCAGTGACACAGTAAGAATACACAGGCAGATCAGTAAGGGAAAAATACACATCGAGCAGTGCCTGGTATCAAAATCCATGTACACTTCTATGATCTCCATAAAGGGGCCACACAGAACACACTCTTCCTCCATCCCTGAAATGCAATACCCGAACGCACTTTTTATGCCCAAGGCAGTTCATTTGAAAATCAGAGTTCAGGATTTTTTCCAGGGACTGATTGCATAGGTACAATAACCAGTTATAATTATCAAAACTCCAGAGTCCTAGAAGGAAATCAGGTGATCAGTGTCCCAGGCAGGCAAATATTCTTATCACTTAGAGAACTTTACAAAATCCAAGTACCCAGTCAAGGGCCAGTCAAGTGCCAGTCAAGAGCCAGTCATAAAAGTAGATCCTTCTAAAAATCAGACTAGCTATATTAACTCTTCCTTGACCAATTACACATTCTGGGACAAAGATACTAACACAGATTCAGATATCACAAGGTGTGGAGTGGGATGTGGTAATCTGTAGGTTTTTGTGAACATTTACAGCTAAGTCTGATGATCATTCAGGTTTAGAAACCATTGATTGAAGCCACGGGGAGTTCATCACAGATGAGTCCACCTGAAACAAACTTGCCAATGAATAAACAGCAAGGCACAGGAGAGCAGGTTAGAGACACCCTTTGTCAATAACTAACTGAGGTCCTAGATAAATCACCTCACTACTCAGTTTCTTTATCTGTAAAAGGATGGGGGGTAGATTAGATGATCCCCAATGTCCCTTTCTATTCTACTATTCTTTGATCTAGGTCAGAGAAAGCAGTATGAAATGAAAAGATGCAGGTATCCTGGCCAGTGGTCTTCCCCCCTCCTTCTTCCCACTGTCCTTGGAATCCATGAAGTAAAGCCCAGACTCTCCCCACTGTCTCTATGTGCACTTGAGGAGTTCCTTGGCTGAGGCATGCTGCAAGATCAAGAGAAGCAAAGACTGCCTTTAAGAGATTTCCTTTCTACATTAGTGTCACAAGTGACAAGACAATTTCACAGTAGAAGGAGGAAATGTACTTGTTTTCTGGAAATGAAAGAGAGAGATTAAAACTTGAAGACCCACAAGGGCCTTTAGGGGAATTTTAAAGACAAGTCTACCCTGAGACAACTCTACTGATAAATCTTAGATTTCCAGCGGGAGTTCTTTAGCCTATTTTCTGTCCGTAATCTTTTTCGGTCTTTATGAGTAAACTGTAACTGCACGTTACAGAACAGAAATAATCAAGATGAAATAAGAAACTAGAGTCTGCAACTCTGTCATAGAATTAAGAGATCTTGATGTCAAGGCTCTTCCTTTACAGTTAAGGGTTACAGAAGGGTTGACTGGGTCTAGGTCCCCCGGCCACTAAAGGGTAGATCGGGACTAATTAAAATGATAACGACTGTCATGTATTAAATTCCTACTAATTGAGCAGGTCACCAATAAGAATACAATATAGTGGTAAATTTCTCCCAAAATCCTAATTTTTCAAATGCCTCTCATTCATTTATCTTCCCTCTCTCCTGCTATCTCAAATTTTCCTTGTCTCCTGGATTTTTCTTATCAATATACAAGCATATGTTAGTATTCCTTATCTTAAAATACTCTTTCCTGGGTTACCTTTTATCACCAATCCATTTCTCTGTTACACCTAACCAGCAAAGTGTTCAAGATGGTTGTTTAACATGATACCGTCTCAAATTTCTCACAGCCTATTCACTGTTAGCCCTAATCCAAATTGGGATTTCTCCTCAACTATTCCTGTGAAAATTGTTCTCATCAAGTATATCAACAACTTCCGTGTTGCTCAATACAGTACAAACTTACCACTTTCATCTTACTTAATCTTTTGACCACATTAATCACAGGTAAACATTAGTACTAATATCTCTAGCTTCTGTGGTACTATCTCACCCAATTTTTCTTACAACTCATGGACTGTTCCCCCACAGTTACGTGTGTATGTGCACGTGCATACACGTGTATATATAGCAGGGGATAATATGCAGAAGAGTGAATACTTAATTTTTCTGCTCAGTGAATTTTAACACACACATACCTGTGTAACTACCACCCAAAGTGGCTCCTTTATGCTACCTCCAAATCAGTATACTCCTGCCCAAAGAAATAAATACTATTCTGACTTCTGTAGACATATATTGTAGGGTACCCAACAGCAGCAAGAGATGGCAATGCTCACGGACACACAGTTTACATGCCTCTTTATGAGACTGAGAAATATTTTCCCCATTGATCAAATCCAGTAACATGGGCAAACCTGAAATAAAAGAGTAAAGTAAGAGACTTCACTTCTTGTTGAGAGAAAGCTGCAAAGTTTCATTACATAGGAATGTCCCCACTTTTGCTAAATACAGAGAGCGAGCGATGGAGAGAGATTTGCCTGTATGTCATCTTCCCATTTACCATCACTCCATCTGTGAGTCAAATTGCATGATGGCAGCAGGGACCAAGTCAGATTTGTTCACCAATTGTGCCTTGTCCACTGACTATGACAGACACTAATAAGTATTTTGTTGAAGGAATGAAAGATTAAATGATTGATATGTACTTAGTAAATAAAAGTATTCACTCGGGTTTCATAACTCCCACTGAATGGCCCCATAACAGGATTATTGTAAATGTACAGAAAAAGGAACCTGAGTTGGGGATGCAGATTGAAAACACTAATCAATATTACAAACAGATGAAGTTGAGATGACAATCTGCTCCCAAATCTCTATGGTTCCAAGCCAAGGAAGGAGCTGTATCCCTTTGTTCTCCCCAAATCCACTGCTACTGTTTTGTTTGTTTTTTAGTTTCCTGCTGGAAAAATTATTTATTGTCCCTTCTGCTTTTAATTGCATTCATTAATACTGATAATGGTAATAACAGCTCATATTTGTTAAGTAATTGCAATATGGCAGGCACTGTGCTGCACACCTTTATTACATTTAATTCTCAAAATATTTGTATGTAGTACTACTGTTATTATTCCCATTTCATATGAGAGGATACTGATACTCAGAAAAATTAAATAACCTTTATAAGGTATCAAAGAAATTATATAGCAGAACTGGGACTCCAATTCAAAACTTTGTCATTCCAAGCTCGTGATCTTAAGCACTATGTTCTCCTGACTCTCAGGAGTATACTTGTATGAAATTTTAGAGTTGAAAATTTATTGTAATTTACCTACAAAAATAGAGTCTTGGTATATACATAACCTCAGTGTCATCTAGTTCAATATTCAAAGGTTGAAACTTCTCTCCAGTATACTTGGCAAGCACTGGCCTGGTTACTTTTGTAATCCCTCCAGTAATAAGGAAGATAACAACTTTACTAGAAAACCCATGCCATTTCTAGGGTAGGAAATGTATTTCATAATCATGAGTGAGTGAAGGAGAGAGAGAGAAAGAAATAGAGCCAGATTGATGGGGCCCCACTCCCTGTATTTCATTGCAGTGACCTTACTTTCTTGTTTGGTATAACCCAGTCATCAGATTCTCCCCAATACCTAACAGATTAGCAATTCTTTTTTCAGAAGGAACAGAGAGTAAGAGATTTGGAAAAATGAAATAAAAGTATTCACTCAGAAATGACAAATTTGGAGAGAAAGAGTGTGTGTGTACACATTTGTGTGGATTAGGAGAGATCAAATAAAAATCCCCTCAGGAAATCATGAAGCATAAGAAGTAACTGTCCCACTCCTACCCCAACACATACTCAGACGTCATAATTTGTAAAGGAGGGGGGCTCCTCTTCCTTGGCAAAGCTGAGGTAGAGGCTTGTAAATAAGGGAAGAGATGAGGGATGTTATTTCTTTAGATGAGTGTTGCTTCAGATCCATTTCACACATCATTTTCCCTGTAGTTGGTCCCTAAAGAAAAGGTTTTATTTATTTTTTTCCCCTTGGGCAGAGACCTATTAGCCTGTTAAAGAATGTGGCAAGTACAACAATGGAAACAAAGCAAACACCAGTGAAGCATAACTATCAATAATCCACTTCTCTGTATAAAACTTCTTAATAGTCTTTGGAACTAGTAACTGAGAAAACACAGGCCACCACTTACAGTTGTTCAAGTTATAGACTGTACAAGTCCAAAGGCTGCCTTTCATCTTGTTATTTTCATACATTTGTTCAGCTGTTATTGCAATTTCCCAGCAGATGGCAATACAGTTTCTTAAGGAAGGGTTGCTTTTTTTCCCCATAACTTCACCCAGATTCACCCTTTTTACATGTGAGGAGAATATCACCATGCATCTCGGAAACCATGCCCTTCATTGGCACTGGGAGAAATTCTGCAAACCAAGACATGGTTCTTTTAAGGTAATAAGCTGAGTTGTATTCCTTCAAGGTTTTTAAGACATAAAATTGGTGTTCCAGGAAACATTAAATTCAATTGCCCTCGGATAGCCCAATACCTTCCACTGGAGACACATATTTTTTTCCTTCTTCAGAACTTAATAAAACCAGTCAGCAAACAAATGGGTTTCATCTCTGACCTGGGACAATGAGCCATGCCAAACACCAGAGTTCTGTTCCCTAAGGCAGTGGGATTCATGGACCTCATTAGTTTTAGGAATCCAGTTACCTAAGAATTTACAGAAGTAGTCTGCTACAGTGATTAGACAATGGGCTGATAGAGTGTCTTGGTGGCAATTCTGACTTTTTGACAGATATGACTTCGGCATATCAATGGCCTTCTATCTACCCCGATCTCCTCATATGGAAAATTGAGGTGGCCGTATTTATCATTCCTGCCTTTCATAGTTGTGGAGCTTAAATGCACTAAATTAACCGAAAACAATTTGTGAAGGGAGCTTATAGACTGTAATATATTATACAAATATAAGGGTTTGTTAAATATCACTCCAATTTTATCTTTAAGGCCAAGGTCACAAACTCAAGTCTATAAAGGACCAGTTAGATATTTGCAGCAGCTATTAAGCTGTTGACTCTCATCTTCAAACTCCCTTTCTTTATATTGTTTTGTGATGTTGAGGTCTGATCTCTGAAAACTACATTTTGACTTAGCCAACTACTAGAGTCTTTGCTCATATGGGACCCTCAAGAGAGACTGGAAGTCATGAAGAGGATGAAAGTACTTGCTCCTTTCTGTTTGCTTCCTGTTCCTGTTTTGTTTCAGTTCCAGTTTTCCTTCTGCTCCCATCAGTGTCCACATAGCAACGTTTCTCCATCCCAGTAGCAGCAGTACATTCCAGAACTAGCAGTTGATTCCAGTTTGCAATTTGTCCAACCCTTGCAGCGTAAGCCTCATCATGTCTCCTCAAAGACACCCACACTAGCTGGCTCTTCTTTCTGAAAAAGGCTGGGTTGCAGCCTCCCAGGGGCCCTCCTCAGAGGTTGATTTCAGCTTTGCAGGGGCCCTTCCATAGACTTTCAAATTTTAACAAGTGCAACCTCTTCCCCGATTTTCTCCCAGCCCCAGAGGTGGCAATTGCTTCCTACAGCTCCTTTTGCATGTCTTTTTAATCTCTCAATATCCAGTTCATAATTCTTTGTATTAAACAGTTTTTGTTAAACTAACTGATTCTATTCCTCACTGGTCCTGACTAATACAGAAATATAAATTAGTTAAGCAGGCTTGGTATTTCGTGCATATCTATACATTTACACTTGTTTTGTTGTTGTTGATGTTTGTCTTTACATTTGTTGGTTTTTCTTACACAGCTTGGTTTTTCATACGTATCTACACTTTGTTCACGTAGTAAACATGCAAACCATTTCCACAGATTTGCATGCACCTTCTCTTTATTTTTCCCATCGTTCTTCCTTTTCTTATTGAAACATGCTACTCTCCTGCACTAGCTTAGTTCACCAACTTCTGCCAAACATGTGTATCCAAAGAATATTTCAATTTTAGTATCAGTAGAAAATATAAGCACCATTCCAACAAAAACAGACAACTCTCACTAGAGCTCAGAATTGAGGGGAAATGGGGAGAAATTGCGACAGTGACAAACCAGAGAGTCACACTGAAGGCCAGAGAGTCACACTGAAGGCCAAGCCTGACCCTGATCCTGCTGACCGTGAGAAGGAAGGCATGTGAGCTCCCTTGTCACAATCCCCAAATTTGGCTCAATTTGTCGCCATCAAAAAGTTCCAAAATTGTATGCTACTGAAAAAGTATCTGTCATCAGTACTTTCCAGAATTTTTCAGAGTGGTGCCAAATCCCCAGATTTTTTTTTTACAAAAGGACAGAAATCCAGATTTTTGTGTTCTGAATCTAAATGCTCATAACTAATTGGAAAAGAATATTAAATATTGTGCTGGCTGACACTGTATAGACCAAACGATAGCCATTGGTGCCTAGTAGTTGCCAAAGTTGCTTTACAATATCCAAATCCTGTTTCTATCAGCTAAGTTTTCATGTACTCTCATACTCTCAGACAATCATATTACAGCAGAAGGTGAGCAAATGCCCTGCAACCAATAAAACCCAGTTATTATTAATAATAGACGCCAATGATCACATAATCACAGTTTGAGAAAGATCTATATTAAGGAGTAAGTGTTCCCTATTACTGAAATGATTTAGGAAAGGTTGCTGTTGAAATGTTTTGAGGAATGGTAGCTGGATTGGAAAGAAAACTCTAAATTACCGTTTTAAAATCACTTGAATGTAATTGGCATTTCCTTCCAAATATAAACCTCAGAATAGTAATAGTAAATTCCAGACCCATGAATGTTATAGCAGTTACCCGTTCAGAGCTACTGCTGTTCACCAAGAGATCTCCAACAAGTTCTGGAAAATACTGATGGCAGATTATCATTTTTCAGCAGCATGTAATTTTGGAACTTTTCAATGTTGGTGAATTGAGCCAAATTTGGATTAAGGAATGAATATTCTTGCATACAATGGTGGATTGTAAACACAGCATTTACAGTGGAAAGATTCCAGTTTTAATTTACAATCAACTCATCAACAAGTCATTCATATAATAGGACTCCATTGTTCCTAGTCAATTGAGAAACTGTGAAGACTATTTTTCTTTCTTCTTCACTTCTGCTCAAGCTGTTTCGTTGGCCTAGATTCCCTCCCCACTTACCCCATTTCCACCTGTCAGAGCATTACTGAATCTTTACTACCCATCTCCCAAGATAACCTTTTTGATATCCTTCACTAACTTCTTTTAAAAAATAATGTCTTGTTTTTCTTCTTCTCCCTTGGTTATTTCTTTGTATAGTCGGCTTCCATGATTCCATATTTTCTCTTCCTTCTCAGAATTCTTCAAGTAAGGTTTTTCCAATGCTTCTCTTTAAATATTTGTATTCTCAAAGTTCAGTCTTCAGGCTCTTTCCTACTTTCCTTTGTTCTCTCATCCCGGACAATGTTATCCACACTCTTCTCTTTAATTACAGTCTATGTGCTGATGGATCCTAAAATTATAAATTTGGTTCCAACCTCTTTCCTTAATTCCAAACAAATCTTTTTACCTAACCACTGGACATTTTCAACTGACTATCAAATAGGCATTTCCACCACCTTGAAATCATCACAACAGACCTTATTTTCTCTTTCCAACCAATTCCCTCCGTCCATTGATTTCTATTCTCTCTCTTGCAATTAAAGCCATTAAACTTGGGCACCCACTTTGACTTCTCCTTCTCCCTTATCTCTCATAGCTAGTCAGTCAAAAGATTTACCCTTGCCTCTTAGCATTTTTCAAGTCTCTCTAACTCCCTATTCCTACCACTGCTGTTATCTTAGTTGAGGCCATAATTCCTCTCTTTCTTATGTTCCTTTAGCAACCTGTAAACAGGTCTGGTTAGCTCAAGTCCTACCCTAAACCAATCCATCTATTCTCCACATTATGACCAGAGAAATCTTGCCAAAGCACAATTATGATCCATGATCCACTCCCTTGCTTACAAACCAGAAATTGGCTTGGCTGTTTTCTGTCATCTGGCCCATGATGGACTATACAGCTTGCTTTCTGTATTTCTCTTTGTGCTCTGTACTCCTGTGTTCATATAAGATCATCTTCATTTCAATGAACTTGCCTCGATCTTGAATCTCATATGCTAACTCATCAGAAAACCATTCCCACCTTCTTTCCTTTTCTCCTGCTTTGAATTAAGGATTCTCTTCTATCCTTCCTTCCCTTTATTCACAATGTTGTGATTATCTATTCGCTTGCTAGCTTCTCCTATTAGACAAGGGACAACATGAAAGATAATGAGCTATGTACCAATTTCATTTAATTGGTAGATGTTGTGTGAAGCTTTCTGTTGAGAAGATTTCCAAAGTTTGGACTCAGTGGAGAAAAAAAAATAACAAGATTGATTATTGTCTTCTCTGAATAAAAGAGCAACAGACATTTTTTTGTCAGGTGTTATTATTTTACTCTTACAATCATTCTGTTTGGAACATAATCCCATTGTCCTCTAACTTGAAAGACTGTTTTTCTCTCTGAAACACATTCTATCCCCAACGTCCAAACAAGTAAATAGATTAAAATTGTAGTATCTGAAATACACGCAGCTCAGTGCCAAATACTATGACAATAAGAAGGATACAAAAGAAGGCAGAATCCCTGCCCTCAAGGAGCTCGTGCATATGAGACAGAAAATATTATATGAAGTAATGGATTAGACTCTATTCTGCATCCTTGACTGTTTGAGAAAAGCCAATGGCCGAAAGGAAGCAGCTTAAAAATGCAAGACTGTGATAATGGTGATGTACATGCAGATGGTATGTCATCTCTCATGGAGTTAATTGTCCCTCATTAAGACAAATCTCATTCTTTTTTAGAGAAACGGATCACCTTCTGTACATCAGCCTTGCTATTTCCACTATCCTTCAGCTCTCTTGAGGAAAGTTAGGACAGACCATGGCCTTGTTTTTAGAGCTACAATCAGGTGGTAAGAATTATCACGTTTCCCTTGCGCAAAAGGCTATGTAAGGCACTAGAAAGAATTTTGATTCAAAGTCAGACAGGTCCAGATTCGAATTCTTGTTCTACCTCTTATCAGCTTCATAATATTTGTAAGTGATATATTCTCACTAGGCCTCATTTGCCTCTTCCATAAAATGAGGATGATAATACCTGCTTCCCAGGGGTTTTTTTGGTTAAGATTAAATGAAATAATGCATGCAAAATGCCTGGCATGAAGCAGGTGATCATGAAATGATGAGACCGGTGAGGTGATCGCAATGATGATGATGTTAATAATGACAACGTCCAGGGGCTAATAATCATGCTACCAATGACTTTGGTCAGGATGCAGACCCAGGCCCTCCCAGCTCTTTTCCCAAATTAACAGTGAACCCTGACTAGTCTCTCCAGGATTCTTTGGCCTCCGTTTATTCTAACCTCCTCCAGTATATAAAACCTGCACCACAAAATTTATTTCAGAAGCCCATTCAATCTTGAAGAGTTAACTTCTGCTTGATGTATCTTCATGCTTGGGAATAACCACCACAATTTGATTTTTATAATAGTGGTTCATAGATATTTTTCTTATTAAATCAATGAATATACAGAACATACTTGAAAAAATGCCTGGCATGTAGTAAGTGCTATATAAATGTTAGCTGTTATTAGTATTCATGTTCCTATCAATATTATTTGTTAGATCATTTAATTCTTGCAGTAACACATTGTGAAGTAGGGAGAGCAGATTTTTTAATACCCATTGAACAGATTAAGATAATAAATTTCACACAACTCTAGTGATTGCTAGCATTTAGATCTGTGCTCAAAGGCAGGCAGGGTATTTTATGTTCAAGATTATTTCTCCTAGTGCCTAGCACAGAGCTGCTCCCACTCACGGCAGGCATTTGGTCAATATTGTTAAATGTTTATGTAGCTGATTTATGGGGGCCATAGGAAAATATTGGTTCAGAGGCCCAACTGAGTCTGTGCCAAGGATAGCGATCCATATTAATGTCAAACATAAGAATTAACAACTTGCTTCAAACATTTATGTACAAATAAAATAAAGGGCTAATTAAATATAGATACTGTATGAACTGCTTGAAAGCATGGCTTAAAGTCTCAAGGTCTTAAGTATCTTGTGTACTTACACACAAAACTCTGCCATAGAAACATATTTAACTAAGGCCAAGAAAAAAATACCCACATACTAAATTGATCCAAATGGTGGCAGAGCATTTGAAATTCTCAACAGGGTAGCAACCTGAGGCAGACTCTATTCACTGGGGGTGGGGTGGGGGTGTCTGTGCTACACAAATAATTCAGAGCACCTTCCTTTTTTTTCACAAGAATGTTTATCACTCAGTGTGAACATTATTTTGTCAAATATACCATGGTAATTTAAGTTTATACTTCTGTATTATTTTTAAAATTCTTCTGGGAGTCTAAAATTATTAAAAAATTAAAAGTTTATCTTAAAATATCTGATAAATTTCCTATGTTAGTGTGGCATGAAGGTGCAGAGGATGACTGAGGTGGTCAGGGAGTGTTTTCATGAGAAGGTGGTAGTTAAGTTAAAAGTTAAAAAAAATGAGTAGTGGTAAATAAGGTGGATAAAGAATAGGAAAGCACATGTTAAATAAGCAAGTCTTTTTACCAAATAATATTTCACAGATATTTTTCCATGTCAGTTACTAAAGATCTACATCATTTTTGTTGGCTTTATAGTAGTTTCTGCAATAAAGGTACAATAAGTTAATTATTTCTTTATTTATGAACATTTAAGGTATTACCACTTTTCTCCTTTTATAGCCAAATCTGTAAGGAACTTACAGTACTACTTCCCCTTATATTTTAAGTACCTGTTTAATTTTCTTCTACTAATCTTCCTAGGGACAAAAGCTGTGTTTATCTTGTTCAACTTAGGATATAGTATGACACTCAATAAAACTTCATTGAATAAATAAGGATATAGCATTTGCAAAGACATGGACAGAAAAAATAGAAAAGAATGGAAAAGAGACTTGCAAGTGCTTTCCTATAGATGGAGTAAAGGATGCTGTTTGTGGAACCTGGGGAGGCAGGGAATGAATTGAAGGGGTTGGTATTCACTCTCTAATAATCAACAAAATGTTTATTTTGGAGCCAGTCTGTGTTATGAACTATAACTACAAATAAAAGGAAGACATAGTGGCTCACCCAGGAAGTATAGGGGATTGCAAGGCACACCATATGAAGGATTTTTTTCTCTTCATCCTAAAGACTACAGGACACCTTCAAAGTATTTTAAGTAGGAACCTTAGAAAAATCTTTGAATCAGCAGCTATCCTTCTGCAGAAGGAAACAGAGAGAGAGCCAATATTAGGAAATAGAAGCTCAGTTACATGTTTTTGAAGTTTGTTGCAATAGTCCAGGTAGAAATGATGAGGGATTCCACTAAATTACTTGTATGGAGACTGATTCGATGCGGAGGGTGATGAGAAAAACAATAGAGTATGATTCTCACTTTAATGGCCTGCATCTCTGGATGGGTGGAAATGGCTCACACCAAAGAAGGAAAGCCAGAAGAGAGTGCGATCTGTTGTGTGATTGGGATGGGCTGGTCAAACACAGCACAGTCGGGGTAACTCTAAGACCATAGGTGAAGGTTCCCGGGGCGCCACTGAGTATACTGGTCTCCAGGGAGCGAGCTCTGGACTAAAGTTATGGACCTCTGATTGAGCAGCATATGAGTGAACATTACAAGGAGTCTCACTGTAAATGAGACCACCCAAGGAGACTAAGCAGAAGAGAAGAGAATCCATAGTGGACCCTGGAGAACACCAGCCTTTAAGATGGAAAAAGAAGAGCCTGAGAAAGAAGAAACACATTTAGAACTCATGGTTAGAATAATGGGGGGGGCTAATGGGTGAATGTGATTTAGGAGAGCCCACTGACATATGATTGAGAAAAGAGAAAGCATTCAACACTAAAAGGTGCCAGTGAGGGGTCAAGTGGTGAAGCTCCCAGAAGTGGTGGGTTTTCAATTAGGATGTCATCTACATCCTTAATAAGAGCAATGCCAGACACTGTGTTGATTGCCTTACATGGATAATTGCATTGAATTTATACAACAGCTAATGAAGCAGGTAATATAATCCTAATTTTACAGATGAAGAAACAGTAGCCTAACTAACTGACTCACAGGCACGCAACTAGTTATCAATAAAGCTCGAATTCAGACTTAGGAAAGCCGATGCTGAAAACTGCACTCTGAATAACTAAGCTCTATTGTGCCACCCACTGACACATCTAATTATTTTCAGTTCAGTCTTTCACTTAACAGTTTAGAGTTTTGTTTTGTCCTCTAATTTTTCATAAACACAAATATGAATTCTCCAATGCTATTCTAAAGCATCATCAGGACTCAGACATATGATATGCTGCTGTGTGTTGCCCCAAGTTTTTAGCCCAGAACAAGGTACCCATAGGTGTCCAGCGAATTCCATTAAATAAATAGTATTGAACAGAAATGGACATTTTTGGTGTTAGAGTAAATGCAGACCAGACATGTTGCCCTCCAATGACACAAGTAGAAGATCAAAAGAGCAATGTGACTTATTGACTATGCTCCCTGGTTCTAAGCACTAGATCATTGTACTCTAAAGATTTATCATTGTCCTCTAGTGATAAATCATGTGTGAAATTTCCAAGGTTATAAGAATAGGCTGCACACAGACCTTGCTATATCCATAACGGGTTAATAATGCATGGTCTATACTTAATGCATAAGAAAGCAAACCACAGAAATTGCACAAAAGAGGTCAAACTCACATCTCTGTTGGGCGGTTCCCATGAGCTTAGAGGCTGGAACAAACTATTGTGAAAGGAAAATGCTTTTAATCTTCCTGCAAATAAATAAATCACCAGTTGTTTTATATTTTAAAGCATCTGAACAGCACCCAAGGGCTCCGTAAAAGCTTTATTCTTTAGTTCCATTTGTATGCAAGCCATTCTCTTAATTGTGTACATAATCACCTCCATAAGCAATGCCACAGATTTTGCACACTTCTGAAAAATGGGCACCATATATATCTTCTAAATAAAACCGGCTGCCTTGGTGTAATTAGAGGAGAAATAAATCTTGCTATCTTGATGACAGCCTGTGCAACTGAAACCAGACAATATAGATGGCTTTGAAGAAATGGAATCTTGTATTCTTTGACAGTGCAATTATTATGCTCTGTCAGCTTATTCGACTTTTTTATAAAAATCACTTAATACTTCACAAAGATATTACTTTTGCCATCAAATATCACTTTGGGAAACGTTAATAATTTAACAACTTCTATATTAAAAATGGCTAATTCACTAAGTGCATGAGATGGCATAACCTGAGAGTCCTCCTATCCTAGCAGGTTTTTCCCCCCAGCTTTATTGAAGTGTAATTGGTATACAAAAAAATGCACATAATTAATATACAATTTGGTGAATTTGGATATATGTATACACTCCTGTTACCATCACCACAATCCTGGCAATAAACACATCCAGCCATCACTTCCAAAAGCTGAATACTTCAGTCCCAATGTATGACATTGAAGAGAATAAGGGGGCTATGTCAAGTAGCTACTCTCTGGTAATTGGAAGCTAAATAGTCAATAGCTCAGTTACACATGATTTAGGAAAGTGCTGCAGCTATTTTTAGAAGAGAGTTTTCCTCTCCAGCAACAGATTTATAAGTTATTACATGCTAATTTTAAAAACTTAAATCTAAAGCCTTGTCTTATAAAGACCTTTCTCTTTGAGTTAAAGTACACAGGCAATGGAAAAATGCATATTTTACTTTTGTAGTTGACTTTCTAAATGTATTTACATAAAATAAAATGCACTTTTTTTGATGTAGACTACCACAAGTTTTGACCAATACATTCAGTCTTGTAACTACCACCACAATCAAAATACAGAGCAATTCTGTCATCTCCAAAAATTGTGCTGCCCCGTCAACCTCTCTTTTCACCCCCGGCCCTTGACAACCACTGATCTATTTTCCGTTCCTATCATTTCGCTTGTATGATAGTTCATTAATTTTTATCAAGTAGTATTCCATTGCATGGGTTACCACAGCTTGTTTATCTTTAGAAAATGCATTTGTGATGCTATGGTGGCAACAATAATGACTTCTGACATATGTGAATGTTTATTGTGTGTCAGGCACTGTTCCAGCCTTGTCAACATACTACCTCAATTAATTTCCTCATCATACGAGATAGGCAATCTCATTATCCCACTTTAGAGAATAAGAAAAGAAAGCAAAGAATATTAAGTAACTTTTCTCAGATCACACTATTTGTAAGTGTCATAGCCTATATGTGAATCTGGACAGTCTGACTTCAGAACCTAATATAATAACCACTATCATAAACTGCTTTCCAGTAATAGCTAGCAATTATTGATTACTTGCCCTTGGGCTCCATAGCAAGCATTTCCTCAATTCATTGTGACATGAATAAAGTAGGTTGAGGAAAGTGAGGCTTACAGAGATTATGCAATTTGTCCCAATCCTCTGTGATAATTTTACCTAATTTTCAACCAAATCATAAAAACTGGGTCTCAGTACCTGTAAGGGCATTTAGTTTTGGTCAGTTTCTGAATTTCAATTTTTTTATTATTTCCTCCTATGACAGCATTTCCAATTCATCTCAGCATGCACAGAGCCTTTTGGAGTGAACTAACTTGTTGGGCATTGGTACAAATCATCTTTCAAGCTTTAAGATTAGATAATAAAATATATTTGGTACAAAAGAGATTTTGTCTCTATCTTGATTTATCTCTGCCTGGGGGAAATTGATGGGGTGAAAAAAATCTACTATCCTGAATTGAACTGCATGGAGTGGCATGTGGAAAAAAAATGTATATACATTTTAACTTCAAGTTGTTCCTCAAGAGGTTAAATCTTTGTTCCAGAATGAAGATAAAAATAAATTTTGACACTAGATTGCTTATATTATCACCTTATCATGAGCATTGTAGAATTGGAAGCAAAAATCTCCAGTAGGGATGTCTAAGGGGAGAACGTGATTGCATTTTTCAATTGTATTTATAGTAACAATAGTGTACTCAGCTCACATCTTTGAGAAAAAGGCCTTGAAGGATGTTATGTATTTTAATTAACCCTCACTGTACTCAGGACACAGACAGTATATCAATTTTATTGAGGCACAGCACATAGAAAGCGACTTTAAGATCTGGTCAAAGTCATGGCACACTGATAATAACATTCATGGTAGAGACAGGTCTATGAAAAGAAAGAATAGGAAACAACCCAGCAAACTCTATTGTCTGACATTTCAGCAACATTGCACCTTTGCATACTCCAGTAGTTCTTTGGATTTTTAATTTCTCAATATAAGAAACATATTCTGAATATCCCAAATACTTTCCTGGTCTCCTTTCTGGATTCATTAATACAGTGTAAATGTGGAATATGGAGGAATGTGTGAAGAACGGAGTATACATTTCTTTTCTGAAAAACCCTAAATGTTCTGATCACATCTCAAACAATTCCTAGTTAGACATTCAGGCATCTTTGATTATGAGCCCCACATACCTTTGGGTTGTCGTAGGAGCTATGCCACAAGGCAAAAGATGTGTTCTGAGGCAAGGTTAGGACAAGATCAGCCTTGAAATGGGGCGGAGTGGGATTGTGGCATTGTTCCTAGGTCTTCAGACTAGTGGTTGATATTAACTATTTGTGAACTTCAGCTCAACATGAAGGATGATTTTTTTAAAGATAATTGGGGTTGTCCAGCATGGATTAATCTGTCTAGAGGGCAGTGAATGAAGAAGAGATTCCTGCATTCAGCGGGCAATTTGACTAGATACAAAACAAGACTTCCTCCAGTTCTTAGAAATTAGTATAAATTTTTCTTTAATAGTTTTACTGCAGTATAACTGACATATAATAAACTTCACATATATAAAATATACAATTTCAATGTTTGTTTTTGTCATCTTAATCATTTTTTAAGATCAGTAGCATTAAGTACATTCACATCATTCACATTGTTGTACAACAAATCTCCAGAACTTTTTCATCTTATAAAACTGAAACTCTATACCCAATAAACAACTCTGCATCTTCCCTTCCTCCTAGCTCATATAATGACCATTCTACTTTCTGTTTCTGTGAATTTGAATACTTTAGATACTTCATATATGGAAACACTCGGTATTTGTCTTTTTCTAATTTAATTATTTCACTTAGCATAATGTCCTCAAGGTGCATTCATGTTGTAGTATATGACAGGATTTCCGTCCTTGTTAAGGCCAGTAATATTCCATTGTATGTGTATACCACATTTTGTTTATCTACTCATCTGTAGATGAATATTTGGGCTGCTATAAACATGGATATGCAAATATCTCTTTGAAATCCTATTTTTAATTCTTTCATATATATACCCAGAAGTGGGATTGCTAGATAATATGGTAATTATATTTTTAATTTTTTAAGGAATTGCCATACTGTTTTTCATAATGCCTGCACCATTTTTCATTCCCACCAATAGTACACAAGGGTTCCCTTTTTTCCATATCCTCATGAACACTTGTTAGTTTTTAGTAGCCATCCTAATGGGCGTGAGGTGTAGTTTAAACTTTTATAACTAGAAAATTTATGCATTGAAAACTATGCAGTTTTCCTAGTTGAGATTATTTTTATTCTGTTCCTAATTATAAATTTGGCCTTGTACAAGCAAATTCATCTCTCTTTGCAAGTTTTGTAGACATTAAATGAGAATAATAATAATAATAATAATGCATATCATAAAAATGAACAGGTTTTTGAACATGTCCACACATCACACATGTGTGATATGTGATTATATATGGTACAATATGCATATCTATATATAATATATTTAATAGTTAACTATATAGATGTAAGATGTATAACTATAACTGTATGGCTATAGTTTTATAGAGACATATATAAATATAAATATAGAAGATTATATGTGATATAACATATTAATATATAACTATATATTTAATATAGTTAACTGTATAGATATAATATATATAACTGTAACTATAAAACTACAGTTTTATAGAGAGATACAGGTATTAATATAAATATAGATGATTGATTATACGTGATTAAATTTGCATATATAAGAAGATATTCTAAGCAGAGATATGGTAATTTTTTTGGTAAGCAACCCTCTACATGAGGGTTTTACTTTCTGTTTTACTTCCCCACTTCACTAGGATCACTACTCAAATTAACTCCTAAAGTCCTTTCTCAGGGTTGGCTTTGGGGAAACCAGACTAAGATAAATATCCTTTCACTCTTACTCGTTCAGATATAATACCTAAAGTGTAAATTAGGGAAAGTATGTTGACGGACCTAACACAGTTCTTGACAGTTTCCTTTATTTGTGGTATTGCTGTTTGTATTCTTATACTCATCATAGCTTGTGAAGAATGATTCATAATCCCGAGTCAGCACCGCAGTCTTCTCCCCTAGAGGAAGGGTACCGGCACTACAGTCAGAGCTGAGAATCTCCGGCCTGAGGAGACCGGCTGCAGCACAGGGGCCATTTTCTCCATGTCTATTAGAAATATAAGGCCTGTGTTTGAGAGTCTCATTTTTTCCTCAGTATTTTCTCTTCTAACCATCAGAATATGAACAATAATGAAAAATAACAGTTATAGAAGCAGGAATTAATGCTGTGTAGGTATAAAGAGCATTTGACCTTGCTGAGGCCAATGTCTGAGAAGACGTGTGTGGGGGGGGTGGATTTTTCTGCTAGTGAGGCCTGATTTAAACACCAGTCTCCTGAGGAGGTGGGAGATAAATAATTACCAGCCAAAATGCACTATGAGTATTATTTAGGGACAGCTTTAGAGCTCTCTGTTCTTACAGACTACTTCCACCCCTGAGGAAATTCTCTAAGCTACTGATCTGAAGCTGTAGATGCAGGACACTGGTCCACTTTCCTTGGAGGGACACCTCAGCTTTAGAGCAGAAAGCTGTGTTAGGGTAGTAGTTTCTGGTCTTCTTGGCTTGCCTTTCCCTATGTGGAACCTTCACCCTATGAGTGAGGCAAGGCAAGGGCAATTAAAGCCCTATTATTCTTAGCCTCCTGTGACTAGTGTAGAGCCTCTGCCCTCTACACATTCTTGACCACACTCACCAGGAATTGGGCCTCTGCAATTCAAAGCATGGGGAAATGGATATGAGCAGTGCCCACCCCTGTTAGGGAGATACCTTATCCCTTATTTTGGAGTTGAGAAGAGAGAAAGCCCTGTTTTCCTTGGCCACATCCTCCCAAAGTGGAACATTTATGATGTTGAGCTGGGAGCATTAGGATGGGGGTAGCAAGTTCTAACTCACATCCCACAGACTCTTGCTGTTCTCACTGAGATTTAATAGATTTTCTTTTAAGAAATGTTTCTTCAAATTTGCTATATGCTTTTAAGATAATTCCAGAGACCTTAACTCTTTTTTCTTCATAAATTTCACCAATTATGTTTGTTTCACTCAGAAGCAGGTTCATGGAGCTGTTCATCCATCTATTTCAGAAGTGGGACTTCTCATTATCCTATGATTTTAAGTTAGAAAATTTGAACAAAATCTATAAAACAACCATTTTTGGACATTGGGCAATATTACTATATGGTTATATTACTTGAGAAAAGAGAAATACATAAGGTGAGCTCTACGATAGCTCACCTTATATATGGGAGGAAAAACTAAAGAGAGTACAGTAATCTCACTGAATTAAGATTATAGATCTGGGTACTGAGATGGCCAGAAATGAAGGAGCTATAGGTGACATCTTGAGTCTTTGTTTGAAAATTATGCTGCAAATGTGTAGGATGAAACAACATGAGGCTGGACAAGAACAACTTCTGGGAAATAAAATGAATACTGCTAGAGACCTGTCAGTTTAAAAATTTACTAAATCTCACACAGGGCTAAGAGATGGTCAAATTCAATCATGTAGATGGAGGGAGTTTATTCAAAATTCAGGGTATTCAATAGAGATGCCAAAAACCTCACATTTCATAAAGTGGGTTAAACTAGCTGTAGAATGAAGACAACTCTGTATGTGCCCCAGTATAGCATAAAAGCAATCCTGAAAAAGGATCAAGTAGATCGGAAAGAAACTTATCTGGCATCAGAATAAAAGCCAACATATCTTCAAGGAATGCAAGAAAAGTAAGCCACTTTACAATGTGACATCAAAATGTCCAACATCCAATAAAAATTACTAGCCATATGAAGAAGCAAGAAAATTGATGTACATTTTTGCTTGTATCAACAGTTCATTTTTTAAAATTCCTCAGATCTATTGCACTGTGTGAGTATATACAAATCTTAATCCATTGACATTTGACTTTTTCAATTTTAGATTACTATAAGTAAAGATGCTGTAAACATTTATTCATAAGACCATTGGTGAATATATATTTTCATGTATTTTGAAGCTCTATTTGGCACATAATATTCAGAAATATTATATCTTCTTAATGAATTAAGCCCTTTATAATTATAAAATGTTCCTTTTTATCTCTGGTAATATTGCTTGTTTTAAAGTCTACTTTGTTTGATGCTAGTATAGATACTCCAGCTTTTAGAAATTGCATGGTATATACCTTTATTGTATCCTTTTACTTTTATTTTATGTCTTTATCTTTAAAGTTCATTTTTCACAGGCAATATATAGTTGGGAAATGCCATTTATTGAGTATTATAACCTCTTTCTTTTGGTTGGAGTATTCAGATCATTTCAAATTAATGGAATTATTATCCGGAATTCAGAACCAAATACATCTGATATCAGATATCATAGTTTGTGTTGTGCTCATCACCAACAGTATTTCAAGTCTCAGTATAGTTTATATTGGTCTCTCTATTTCATGCAAATTTAGTAATCTGTATCCTCCATTCCCACCCACAACCTCCAATGCATGCATTATTTAAAGTTGTTTGGAACACAGAGTTTGACATATGGAAAAGTTCTCAAGTATTTTATGTAAGAGAAGAGAATGCTATTGACACATAAAATTAATCATCTCAAAAAAAAAAGAGAAGAAGAGAATACTGGACACTTTCCCAGTACAAGCACCACCTCCACCACCTGAGAAATTGAGAGAATATATCAGATGAAAATAATTCACAATTATGGTAAAGATCTGGAGGAAATATCTATTTTTCTGCCTACTGAACGTGTGCTGAAGCTGTTAAAGATTTTGACAAGTAATTTAATGTTTTAAGTTTTTCCATAGTCAAATGGGGTTATTTGTTCAAGCCTAGACAAAAAGTTAAAGATCCTCCCTTTTGAGCCCTGAAAGAATGACACCCACCTCTGAGAGACAGTTAAGTAGATCATATGACCCTATGACCCTAGACTATTCTTCAATCCTGAAATTCAGGTAGAAGAGAATCAAACTGTTATACTTTTTATGACAAAATGGGACATTTCTGCTATAAATCTCCTCCAACATCTTCCTATTATTGAAACACATCAGAATCACCAAGGGAAATTTCATTACTCATTTTGATCCTGTATGGTTGCAAACACTAAGCCATGAACATGCTCTCTTTTTCCCTTCCTGTAGGTGTCCTTTGATTGAGCAAACATATGATCAAACTCAGAACTTGTCCAAGGTCATGCCACTTGCATGATAATTCTTGGCAAGTTTTCTGTCAGCCTTGATTTCGCCTTCAATGAAATGGGGTTAATAAAGATTCCTAACACATAGGGCTTTGTGAAAATTAAATAAGATTTTATATATATATCACTTAGCTCTATGACTGGCTTATGTAAAGACATGATCAACAATATTTATTGTTATTTTCATGAAATTTTCTATTTCTAACATAAAAATTCAGAATCTCATTATCCAAATACTTTAGGGCTATATAAAACTCCTCACAGATCATCTGGTCCAACTTTCTTGTTTTGAAATAGAAGAATCCAAGAGAGATGAATCAGCTTTCTAAAAGTCGTACAGTTAGTTAACAGCAGAACCAGGACCAATAATCAGATCACCTACCTTCCAATTCTTCTACACACAATAACTCATAAATGGCACAGAGGAAATTTAAATCTTGATCATGTTTCATGCTGATGTATAAAGCAAATTAAATATTCACAATAAGAGAACTCAGGTCTGGTCCAAATATGTCACCAACTTTTTGTGTAGGCACAGTCAAGCTATTAAATCTCTTTGAGTCTTAGGGTTTTTCCTCCATAAAATGGATGAGCTAGGAATGGTTTCCAAGGATAGTTACAGCTTGTATGTATGCAAGTGCCTTCATCCAGCCTTGTTTTTATATTAAAATGTCCTATGTTCCTGTGATAGAGTTGTTATGAAATAATGAAGACTACAAAGAATTATTAGCAGAAAGTTGAGGAAAGTTTTGTTTTTCAGGTGATCGTGGATCATTGAGTCAAGCTTCAGAGGGCAATACACAGAGATTCTCGTAAAAACAAGATGAAAGTAAGCATAAAAAAGTGAAAGGTTTTTTCCCTTCACTTTTTGAGTGAATATTGTGGTGAATCATCACATACTGACAGCAAAAGGGATTTGTGAGGTTAACTGAAAAGCTAGAAGAGATCCATATGCATAACCCTTATCTGCATTGGTAAATAAAATCTGGAGTGAGAAAGGAGAGTTGGGGTGAATCCAGCAAGTAACTGAGGCTAAGAAAATCACGCCCTCAGCGCATGTCAGTGGCACAATCAATTCTTTTGGAAAGAACAATAGCCATCGGCATCTGAAAGTTATGCTTCAGTGTGTCTCTGAAGTGCATAATTCATGGGAGGATAGGCTACAAATGCATTTATGGAGCACAGGGTTCCTGGGTTAAATACTGTTAGGGATGACAATCCAGAGACACAGAATTCATAATCAAATAGAAAAAATGTACACATATAACACACATCTAAGAATAAATTTGAGAGTCTATATTCCCACTAACATTCGTGTTCTTTAAGGATAGGAATTTCTTCTACTTTATCTCTGTCTTTCCTATCAACAACACATTTCTTGGCACACATTAGGGATTAATACAACTATACATTTTGAACAGTGTCTTGCCACAACATATAGAGATACAATTGTGAGTAGAAAGGGCATGTCAGGTAATTGGCTGTAACTGAAATTGTGGGGTTAATGAAGAAAGAAAGTACTAAAAAAGGCCGGGCTTATTCTACTGAGATAAGAGGCTAGGATACTGAGGAATGAACTTACCTGCAAAATTTGAATTCAAAATAGACTTAGGGAATCTCAATTTTGACAGGTTGTTTAAATCACTCAGAAGCAGAAGTAGCAATTTTGATCTGAGAGTTGAAGTACAACTTTTACTTCAAATGGACTCTCATAAGCAAGGTATGAGATAAATTCTCATTTTACCTATGCTTTTGAGGCAAGGGTAGAGCAGAGAATCCCCTAGGCACTAGAAGTTGCAGTCGGTTCAACAGCCAGAGATATATGCCATTTTAAAATTTTGATTTCCAAACCTTTCCAGTGAATCCACATGAGATCAGGGACATTACAAACTACCTTCAATAAAATAAGAAGACCAGGTAGTTTTCTGCTCTGCATTTCTCTTTTTAGCAATCCCCTCATACACCCCATTTTGCTGTTAACACCTCTTCACACAGAATAACACTTATTTCCTCATTTCAGGAAGGGATGCTTTCTTTCAGAGTTGTACAATTAGGGGATGTGAACACATGTTCCCACCGGATGGTATTTGCTATATGTCTATCTAGCCTTCTCAATTTTGTTATAGTATCTAATTTATTTCCTTTTAAATACACAGCACAGGTAACTGTTTTGTTAATGTTTCGTCAATTATCTGTACCTACCACTACACTGTAAGCTTTATGACGGAGGGGGACATGGCAAATTATTTACTACTGTTTCCCAGGGCCTTGCACAGTGTTTGGGTCACAGCTACCATTTAGATTATTTTGTGAATAAATTAAACCGTGAAAAAAGTGATATAAAAACAAATAAATAGATGAAAGACCATGAGAACTATTTCTGTTAGGGTCTTCAAGGTATAACTCATGTGATTATGGCCAAAAATCTCAAAAATAATGTTGACTATGGCACAGCCCCTTCTGATTTACATAAAGAAGACTAATTCTTCTTGCTAATTTTGAGGAATTTACTCTATAGGTAGAAAGTTTGAAATTCATATTTGAATTTGAAATTCACATTTCATTCCATTCTGGGGTATTTCAAAGAACTTTGGAGGTTTCCATGGGGACAAGAAGACAATATCATGATAGCTATTTAAAATATCACAGAACTGTATTATCTTATTCAGTTGGCTGCTAGATATATTTGTCCAACAGTGAAAGATGAATAATTTTATCCCTGAGTACAGGAACTAATCAAAGCCCCTGGATCTTTTTTTTTTCTATTATTAATGTTTTTTTTTCCTTCCTCCAAAAAGTGCTACCAGTTTGGTTCAGGTGATACACATTAGGCCAGGAGAGGGTAAGAAATTGCCCAGGAGGGGACAGTGAAATTTGCAGAACTTAAGGGACTATTGCTTGAATGCAGGGGGATAAGTCTAAAGCGTCTGGAACATCATTTTGGCTTCAGGAATCATATTATTATGAGTTATATTTCTGGGACTGACTAATGGTTGGCCTTTTAGAAGAAAATGGTATTCCTTGCCCTCAATAATAATATTAGTTGTTTATTATTTATTGAGTTCACTATATAGAATACAAGGTATAGTTCTAAACAATTCATATGTTCTAACTTGTCATATTATACCTATGGAATAGGCACTGTTTGCACCCCCATTTTCCTTATGAGAAAACTAAGACTCATATAGGTAAAAAAAACTTGCCCCAAATCAGATGGCTTGCAAGAGAAAGAGCTGGGATTGAATCCAAGCACCTAGAGCCCATGACTTTAATCATTTCACTTTACCCCCACTAAATAGAAGGAATATGAATCTTACATACATACGTTATTACAATATATTACAATGTATGAAACTTACATACATATGTTACAATATATTTGAACCATTTATAATAAAATGGTTCAAAATATTTGCCTAATAGAAAGGAGATGGGGTGGTCAAAGGTGTCGTAGAGGTTAGAAGAACTTGAATTGAACCATGTTAGATAAAACAAAATAGAGTTTTTGATGTTCTTGTTCTTGTTTTGTTTTGTTCATGTGTTTTTTGCAATGGTTAGAATTTCAACAATCATGAACAGGTGAAAGCCATTTCCAAGTAAAGCAAATCATCTGAGAAAAGTCACCATAGTAAAAGGAATAATAATAGAGTTGTACAGTGTGTTTAATTTTTTAACTTTTACATCCTCTCACTTTATCCTTATGACAACCTTTGGAGAGAGACATTTTTATACCATCCTCACCTTCCAGACGAGGAAACTAAGTTACAATGA
Organism: Daubentonia madagascariensis; assembly: GCA_023783475.1. Classification (NCBI taxonomy): domain Eukaryota; kingdom Metazoa; phylum Chordata; class Mammalia; order Primates; family Daubentoniidae; genus Daubentonia; species Daubentonia madagascariensis. The sequence goes on along the minus strand of JAKFHU010002573.1, from coordinate 15,208,092 downwards.
TTACTTCATGCCCAATGCAGAAGGTATGTGCTAAGCAACTTAACTGGAACAGAAAATTTGTATAAAAAGAAGAAAAGAAAATAAGACTAAAATGGCAGTGTGAAACTGACTTTTGCCAAGCACTGAATTTCAAGCTGAGAAGTTGACTGACTGCTCATGCATACCGTCTTCCCGGCCTGTGTTCTTATACTTCCCAGAATACACTTCCATCATTTCACTTACCAATAATACCTAACATTTATTAAGCATTTACTACAAGATAATACTTACTAAATATCTCATTTAATCTTCACATAAAGTGAATAACTTTACAATGAGCAAACTGGTGTTTAAAGAGAGTGCATGGAAATTGATCACGTGACACAGTTAATAACAGGCTGAGTGTGTGGAACTATGACTTTTTTGATGCCAGAGTACAGGTTCTTAACCTCCCACCACACTGCCCAATGTGTTTTTGGAGTTTTCTTCTAAGCAGACTGTAAGTTCCTTAAATATGGGGGATGTTGTTTTTGTTTTTGTTTTGTATCACCAGTGTTCAGTGCCATTCCTGGTACACAGTGAATGGCTGGTAACTCTTGTGGCTATAACTAAATAATCAGTGGAAGAATGGCTGACCGAGTTAAGTAATCGGGCTGCAAGAAGTGAAGGAGTCCTGTTGAGACACAGGAAGATGTAGATGAAGCCAACCAGACAGGAGATAAATAGGGCTCCATGTGTTTCATTTAAGCAATATAAACTTAATTATGTTGGAAATGTCTACTACTTTGATTTTGGTGAGAGTACACTAGTATTTTTGTATACCTAAACTTAGCAAATTGTACATATTAAACATATGCACTTCTTTGTATATCAATTACACCTCACTAAAACTCCCGTGATTGTTCAGTTTCCTGATTTCAATTCTTTTGGATGAATACCCGGAAGTGTGATGGTAGTTTTATTTTCAATTTTTTGAGGAAACTCTATACTGTTTTCCATAGAGGCTGTACCATTTTGCATTCCCACCAACAGTGTACAAACATCAGGAAAATGCAAATCAAAGCCACAATGAGATATCACTTCATATCTGTTAGGATGGTCTATTATCAAAAAGACAAAAAAAAACACAAATATTGGCAAGGATAGGGAGAAACTGGAAGCTTTATATGTCTTTCTTTATGTGTTATGAACTCTGCAATGTTTTGCAATTTCATTTGGCCTTAAAAAGTCATTCATTCTTTAAGTATAAATTTTAAAAATAATATTTAACCACATATTGGCCACTCTGGTCCCCTTCATTACTTTATAAAGATTTGGCTCCCATTTGGATTATTTTCATTCAACCTAAAGAATCTCCTTTTGCATTTACTGTAATATAGGTCTACTGGCATCTAACTCTTTAAGCTATTATTTCTGTGATGTTATCTTTATTTCAGCTTCATGTTCTCCCCACAATATATAGAATTCTAGATTGTTACTTTTTTTAAATCACCTTAAAGAAGTTATCCCATTGTCTTTTGTCCTGGATAAAATATCAATACCACTTTTATTTTTGTTTCCTGAAATGTAAAATATCTATTTTTCTATGGCCACTGTTATGATTTTAAAAATTTTTGATTTATCTTTCTGTAACCTTCTTTGTATTTATCTTGCTTGGGGCTTACTGAGCTACTTAGATCTGTGAGCTGATGTCATTTTTTACTTTGGGATGCTTTTTCCATTATGTCTCCAACATATCTCCATGTGCAACTCTAATTCATGGAGTTAAATCATTTGATTTAGTCGTACGTAATGGTCTATATTTATATTATTTAATTTTTGCTTCTGATTTTCAGTTTAGATAATTTCAATTGACCTATCTTGGAGTTCAATCATCTTTCTTCTGTGTCATCCTGCTGCTAAGTTTTCTAATGAATTTTTAATCTCAGATGTTGTTTTTCTTTTTCATTTCAAGAATGCCTGTAAGTTTCTTTCTGAGAGTTTTCACTTTTTCTATCAAAATTCCCCATATGCTCCCCCCATGTCTACTCGCTGCTCCACATTCTTTAGCAGATACATGTGTGTAAGGTCTTTGCCTGTTACTTTCAATATATGGGTTAAATCTGTTTGTATCGACTTTCTTTTTTTTTAAGTTGTATTTTTATGCCTTGTTGTTTGTCCTATATTATTTTTAATTAGCTGGCTGACACTGTTATAAAACATTAGAGACTGAAATAGGCAATGTACATTTTTTTTTCAAAGACCTCACGCCCTTTCTTCTGTCAGGCAGCTAAGGGGAAGGGCTAATTACTTAATTATAATCAGGTGCTGATCTGAATAGGGCTACTTGAAGCTTTGGCTAGTTTCAGTTCAACTCCAGTTTTGAATGTTTTGAGGGTCAGCTCCATTCTTCTCTCCAGCAGGCCTTTGAGATCTAAGCACCAGAAGACCTGAAAACCATGGAGAGGGTATTCTTATGTTTGAAGGTCTTCACTATTGTAATCCTTACCAATCCATAATGTCATTAAAAGTTGTCTGATACATCTTTGTCCCAGCAAAGTCTCTTCACATACTGCAGGTGTGCTCTTCCACTTACCCACGACCAGAAGAGGCCCCCAATTCCAAGCATAAAAGCAGCCATTTGTTTTTGCTCACCTAGGAATAGTTTGATCCTCTTTTGAAATTTGGACTACTTAAGTTTCTTTGTGTCTGAAGTTCTTCAATGACTTTAAAGAAAGGTGTTATTTTGTTTTAGTTTATCTAGGCTTTTGTATTGTTAAAGTAGGAGCAATGGTTTTCTAGAACTTTCTACGTGCTAACTGGGAGCAAAAAGACCTATTGTTTATTAAACTCTACATGGTTGATGTCATGCTACATGTCCCGTCATGCTACATGTCCCGTCATGCTACCACTGTAACCAGATACTTAACAGTGAGTTGAACTCTTACCACTGCTGCTTCTGGACCCTGGATACAGCTCTTTATGCTGCTTCCCTCACCTAAATGAACACCATAATGCTCATGTTCTTGCATTTTTGCCTCACTAGCTTTAGAATTGAATCTGAGTGCGGGTGCAGTTATTTTTCAGAGTCTAGGTCACATCCCTGCATCCTAGCTACAAGAGAAGCTGGGAGAGTACCTAGCGTTTTCACTTCTCACTGGGAAGTAAAGTCTGCCTTCTATCAATACTTATGATGTGGGAAGTTTCCCACACAGAAAGAGAGTACAGATAGTTGTTCTACATGTCCTTGGAAAGCGTAAGTTGAATTAACAAATGACAGATCTAGGCATAGTTGCTATGAGAAGGTAGGCCGTGTTTAACTTTAGATGTGCATTTCCCTCGGGTCTCTCTCAAAGATAAAGAACAGGATCAAAATGTGCCCATTCACATAAGAAGTCAGTAAGAAGACCAACTTGAGTTTCACTTTTCCATGACTATTGAATTCCTTCTCTGTGCCAGCCATTGGGATTCAATGGTGAAGACAGACATGTGCTTTTATTGACAACAATTACAGTCTAAGAGAGGATAAAGATGTTAATTTAAAAAAATAAAAATGTTTAAGTATTTCATAAGTATTCTGAGAGTGTGTCATTGGGGATATAACCTGCGCAAAAGATTTAGAGAAAGCTTCTCTGGGGCAGGAATGACTGAACAAAGATCTAAAGAATCACAGGGAAATTAAGTACATAAAGGGGGAGATGGCAATGGTAAGCAAAAAGCATTCATGGCAGAGGAAAAGCACTTGCCAAGGTCATGAAGAGGCTGGAGTAAGTTCCCTTATAGACACCGAGAAGAGATCAGTTATTGGATCCTGGGACATCTTGTGCCCTTTCAAGACGCAAAGGGAGACAGGGACAGACCAGTATTGCATTTTGGAGAGCTTATTAAAGATATTGACTTTTATCCTAAGAACTATGGGAAGTCATTCAGGGGTTTAAAACAGAAGAGCTCATCCTCTTATAATCACATCTGTGTTTGGAAAAGGTAACTCTAATCCCAGTGAGGAGAATGGACTGGAAGGTGCATGAGTGGCCACGGGACACCAGCTAGGAGGCTGTCAGACTAGTCTAGGTAGGAGAGGATAATGGCTTTGCCTAGGGCGGTGGCAATGAGGATAGATATAAAACATATTTATCCCAGCTGAAACTGAGGGGTGGTATTATAGAAGCAGGGGGTAAGAAAGGACAGACACCAGCTTTACATTCACTGAAGCCCAAGTTAATGCTACACAAAGGGTGTTAGTGAGGATTCAGTCAGACCAGACTTTCCCCCAACTTTATTATTTGCTGCTATTTAAAATGAACTTTTGTATATAAAATATACAAATATATTTTGAAATATAGTTGGGGTTTCTGTATAAAATATAGTTAGGGTATCTCATAAAACTTGAAATGTCCATTTGATCCAATAAAATTCTTAATAACCTCTTTCTATATCCCTATTTAAAAAACCATCCTTTACAAATTTTAAGTAAAACAGTTATTTACTGGAGACAATATTTTCCTAGTCCACAATTATGCAATCAAATATTACTAGTTTTAAAATGCTTAAAATGAAAGATCTGACTAGCAATACGATAAATTTAATAAATATAGTAATTTCCTCTCAAATTATTTAAGGCATGAAAGAGAAGTTTAGTTGGACTAAGAAGCTCTGGTGTTTATTTTTAGACCTGATCTCCCTGGCACAAGTCAGGCAGAACTGATTTGTCACCAAGAAAAATGGCAGGAATAATTTTGCTTTGTTTCTTGTGGAGTATGAATGTGCATGAACGTGTGTGGGTGTTAATTTGTGTGTGCAACATAAAGAGTGTGGCTTGTCATAAAAGTGTATTTCACAAACAGGAGGGCCTCATGTTGAGCAATTGCACATGTGAATCTCAGTGGCTAGGAGCTGTGATAAGTTGTCTACATGGCCTGAATCGTTTACCATCTTGACCTATACCCTGAAATATCTTTCTCCAGTCTCTATCTCATACCTCAAACGTTTTTGCGTTAAATAGGAATATTCCTTAGAGGGGTGTCACAGAAAATTTGGATCAACTCTTAAATGCTGGATGGGGACATAACTACCAGATCTTCTGCGCTTGCCAATGGTAAAAAATAAATCACAGGGGCCATGGAAGCTTTGGAAGCTGACATGTTGAAATCGTAAATTTTGGGCCATGGCACTTCTGGGAACTAGGATGGATAAATATAGGGTCCTCAACACTTAGTGCAAAGATGATTCTGGGAACGGGGAGCCAAAGACAAACTTAGCTAACTACAAATTTGCTGCAGTGAGCCCTGTCTCTTACCTTGATAATCTTCCCAAGGCTCATCATGGCTCACCCTTCCTCCCTTCCCCCCTTCCTTTCCTTTCCTTCCTTCCTGCCTTCCTTCCCAGAAAGTTGAATCGTTTACTATTTACAGCTATCGCATAAAGTGAGGATAGAAAGTGAGCAGGGGCAAGGTCAGGACGACCCCTGTTCGGTCAGTGGTAATGAGCTGGTCTACCCCCAGTCTTCATAGCTCCCGTGGGGCAGGCAGCAGAGGATGGTGACAGGGATCTTCCGGGCCTCGAGTTCCGTCACAGCGGTGAGCAAAGGGTCTGTCTCCCCCTCCAGCTCCACCATCACAGGGACGCACGTCGCGATCTGGAGAGCTCTGGTGCCCCGCGTGGGCTCGCGTACGGTGCGAGCGGAGTATCTCCACGTTCTCCTGGCCCTTCTCCTCGGCATCCTCCAAGTCTTCTAGCCCTTCATCCTCCTCCACGTCATCAAAGTCGCGGCCACCAAATTGTCCTCGGGACACCCTCGCCGCGGCGACCCCGCTCCACGCCCCAGGCCGCGCGCGGAGAGCCGCAGATAGCGCGACTGCACCTGGCGCGGCACCACGCGTCGGCTCACGCTTTTGGGAACAGATTCGTGATGCCTCAGAGGACAGTGGTTCTCAAAGTATGGTCCCCAGACCAGCAGCATAAGCATCCTGGGAAATAGCATTCTCCACACGATTTTGAATAAACTATATTGTACTATTTGGGGGAAATCAGAGGAAGGGGACTGAGTGCACAGGAGGAGTCTCTGCCACCTTCAGCACCTCTGTGTCGCTGTCTGCTCCTCACCCCCTCCCTCCAGGGCTGTTCTGAGAACTCCAAATCCATTTCCGTTATAAGCTTGGCATTACCTTCGGTCAGCATCAGGCAGTCTTACCCTTTAGGCTTAGCCTTTAACTAAAATGATCCAAGTCTCCCACCAAGAGGAGAGCTGGCGCTTACTGTCAAGGTGAGCAATTTTTTCTACTTCATTCCGTTTCCCTATTTCCTTCCCTAGATCATGTGCTACTGGACAGCAGCGACCATGTCTGCATTACTCATCCCTGAATTCCAAACAGTGTGTCTGGCACAGAGTGCTGGGAATAATTTATTGAACAAGTCGATGAATACATGCAAGGTCAATGATTAAATTAGGGAAACATCATCCATCTGTGCAAGTGACTGGATTCTGTGGCCTTGTCAAAATTGTTGTCAATAAACTCATGGGAAGACGAACACTGAGGGGAGAAGATCAGTCAGGGTAACGAGGGAGAAGGTAGCAGGGTATAAACACAAGACAGAAAAAGGTGATCAGCCAATGAAGGGTAATATGTATATTGTAGGACCATGAAATTCAAGATAGTAAAGTACAATCAGGGATTGTGGATGCCTGTGCAACAAGACAAGAAAGCAAAGGAATTTGGGCCCAAACCTACAAGTAAGAAGGAGCCACTATCGGCTCTTGAGTGGAAGATGACGTGATGTTAACTTTGGCTAATTCTTATGGAGCACTTCCTATATATCAGGCATTTCCTATGCATAATTTATGACTCTCAAATACCCTGTGGGTAGGAGCTTATCTGTGTTTTAAAGATCAGAGAATTGAGGTTCAAACAGGCTGATAAACTTTGCAAAGGTCATAGAGCAAGTGGGTGGCAAAGCTGAGATCCATCCCAGATACCTTGACTCCAAGGCCATTGCTCTCTAAAGAAAGATTAATTAGACAGTAGTGTGTGGGCAGGCACAATTTGCAGAAAAGAAAGCAATTGGGTCCTAAGACAGCCCTCTTTTTTTTTAAGGGTAGGGAAAAAAAATGGCAGGGAGAGAGGGAGAGAAACTTTCAGTAGGTGAAGACCCCACATAGCAAATATGCAAAAATACCCCAGGCTCCCAGTCTACTATGAACCAAAAGCCAGCACATGGTCCAGGAGGCTGTGGTCTGTGGGTCTCTGGTCTTTGCAAGTTCTCAAAACAGCAAATCCCTTCTCTGGGCTGCGCACTGTGCCCCAACAAAATCACAGCAGGGGCAAGCAAGGTAGGAAATGAATATTTCATCCCCAAATGTGAGCAAATGTTGCCTTGTCACTCCAGTCTGTCCCTACCTATCTTCTTGGCTGTGTATATGTCCACTTTAGGGTTTCTTGGTTTCGTGCTAGGTCTCTAAGCAACATGTAGACCCCAGAGTGCAACTGTGAAGGCAGGCAAGGGTGAGGCAAGGGGAGTGGTGTGAAAAAACAGGGAAGAAAGCAAAAGGGGCCATGTACAAAGTCTCTAACTATGGCTAGTGATGTGATCCAGGTGTGTATATAGACACACAAGCAGGGAGGTATATGTAGAATTCAGATGTTTCTGTGGAGCCCTGTGGGCATTAATGTGACTACAGGAGAGTGTTGGTGGCCCCAGCAGGTCCGGCTGCTACTCTGACTCAGGAAAGGTAGGAATCATGCAAAAAGGAAGTTGGTTACTTCATCTGGATTCTCTCTAGTCAAGCATTGGCTTGTGTTAGCAATTCCACACAGGTGCTTCCTTTCAGTGCTCCCAGAGGGACTGTGCATTTGTTGTTTCTTGTCTACATGGACTATATCTTCCTATCAGTCAGCTGTGTTCCTTCCCTCCGATGAGAAATGCTTGTGTGTCTATATATACACCTGGATCACGTCACTGGCCATAGTTAGAGACTTTGTACATGGCCCTTTTTGCTTTCTTCCCTATTTTTTCAAATCACTCCCCATGCCTCACCCTTCCCTGCCTTCACAGTTGCACTCTGGGGTCTACATGTTGCTTAGAGACCTAGCAGGAATCCAAGAAACCCTAAAGTGGACATATACTCTAATACTGTCTTACATGAGATTGGTGCTACAAATGGAGAATATTGGCTCCTATTTGAGTTTTAAGGATAGAATTAGGATGTGCACGGAAACAGTGGAGATACTTATATTCACATAATTAGTTTTAGATATATTTCTCATATATCAATGCATTTTTATAAGCCAGGCATTGGGCTAACTTATTTTTATACATTATCATTAATCCTAACCAGATAACTTTTAAGTAAATATTATGTTTTCCTGTTTTTCAGTAATAGAATACAATAATTAGAGAGCTGAGGTGACTTGTCTAAGATCACATAGTTCATCTATGGTAAAATTGAGATGAAGACTCTAATTTACCTGTTTCTGAAATTTTAACTTTCTATTACACTACAGCACTCTATGCTGACAGCTCAATCAACAAAATATTCAGAGGTTGGTGTCAGTTTTTCTTGGAGTCGGAAAAACTGCATGTATTCTATATGCCCTCTTTCCTGATCATGAAGTTGTTGAAAGTTTTTTTTATTTGTTTTTTTTTGTTCCATAATTGATATGTCTGATTATTTCTTCTCAGAAAAAGGCATATACAGCAAAATGAGAATTTCCAGCATATGAGTTAATTAAAATTATAAACAGGTTTTATAAATATATTTTTCTCTTCATCCATAGAGTACTAAAATCTGTATCCATACCTAAGAGTTTCTATTTCATGTGAAAGAGTCACAAAGACTACAGAGCAGAGAGATGCCAGGCAAGGAAGGCACCCAACATGAGTAGAAATTGGATAGTCTTGGCCTCCATAGAATAGGAATAAAATGGTGCCATTCCAAGGATCACAGCATTTCTTGTTATGTTTCAGTACAAGAGAAGATCAGAAGAGTGACTATAGGACACAAAAAACTGGAAATGGATAGGGTATCAGGAGGCCAGGGTCCTGGTGCTGTCTCTACTACTTTCCTAGTGATATAGGAAGGGAGGTTTCTACCCTCTGGGTGTCAATGAAGTCACATATAAAGGGAATAGCTTGTTTAATTCACATTTACATCTCTTTTAATTTCAGACAAAATGACCAGCAAACTTAAATTCCTATTTAGAGAAGGCTAATATAAATACATATAAATATAAATGTAAAACAAAAATTATTCAAACCCTTTGTGAATTCCCACTTTATTTGTAGGGATTACCAATTGGTATAGGAACTCTGAGGACAAAATTAACCATTAGTAAAGAAAGAAATATCAGCTATAATGTCAGCTCGGTGACAGAAAAGTCTATTTTAGGCAGTAATTCTTAAATAATCAATTAACATGGGTTTCTCTTTGAAGTATAGCCCAACTACTACAGAGTTCAAATTGCCTTAATAAACTGTATTGGGAACATTAGAATATTAATAAATTGAAGATAGTAGTCATGAAGTTGAGGCCCAGTTAGTTACACAGACCAGAGAATCTTAACAGCAATGTTATTACCTGGGTACTATGATCCCACAAACAGGATATTAAGGGTGTCAAAACACAGGAAGAACAGGAGCATATGAATTGGATCCTAAAAAATCATGTTAACACAGATAGTATTTAGATAAACACAACTTTTTTTTTGGTCTTAAAAGCAAAATTTAATATTGCTTTTGTATAAAAATGAAAAAAAGCTTTGAAGAGTTGAGTTTAGAGAAAGGAATTCTTACACCATGGACACTGAGAAACCACAGTGGCTTCAGGTCATGCAGCTAGCAGAACGATTCATAGTAATGCAAATTGTACAACAATTTTGGAGAATGACCCCATAGTACCTTTTAAAGTTAGGATAAGACAATCTGTAACCCAGCAATTACAGTTCTAGGGCTACCCCTAAAAAATCCTGCTCACATATGCACAAAGAGAGATCAATGAGTATTTGATATTGTTTTAAAAGCAGTCTTGATTTCCATCAATAGTAGAATGGATAAATAAATGGTGGTATAGTTGTACAATAGAACACTGTTTGGTAGAAAAACTTAGGTAGAAGAGCATTGTCTAAGGTTGAGATCCTCAGAAAATAGACTTTGACTCATACATTGAACACAAGAAGTTTATTAATGATTCCTCTTGGGAACAACACCTATGAAGGAATAAACGAGGCAGGACTGGGCAGAAAAAGATGTTCTACTCTGATGCAATCAGAACAAAGACCTCAGCTAATCCTATGTGGAGGTCTGAAATGGGGATAGCTTTTCAACGTAGTCCAAAATCTGGGCAAAGGGGAACCACAGCCATTCAATTAAAAAACTTAAATGCAATAGGAATGATAGGATTCCAGAGTCAGGGGACAAGTGGAGGTACTCAATCAGCAAAAGAAAGTTGGGAATAGATACCTTAATGGGCAGCAGATTCAAAGCATCAGTGAGAATAATCTGACACATTCAGACCTATGGTGTTGGCTAGTTAATCCTGGTGTTTCTAGAAGTGAAATAAACAGGAAGCCTACTGAATTCTTACTTGACTTGTATAAGCAGAAATGTTCTAGCTCAAGTGAACAAAAGTCTAATGCAAATCATATAAACAGAGTCCCATCCCCTCAGTCAATTCCCAGACTTGAACCATTTTACAGACCCAGAACCACTTGAATGAAAGGGAGGCTACATTCCCTTGAATAAGGACCCTGCTACACTACGAAAAATTTATTTTATGTTGTTAATCTTTCTCCCAGGCTTCCCTGAAGAGACCTACAGCCTTTTAACAGGGTAACTGTGCATTGGGGAAAAAGAAATAAACAGAACTTTTGGGGACTTCCAGACAATGACTCTGAACTGACATGATTCCAGGAGATCCAAAACATCACTATGGCCCTCCACTCAGAGTAAGAGCTTATGGAGGCCAGGTAATCAATAGAGTTTTAGGCCAAGGTCATCTCACAGTGGATCCCCATACCCATCCTGTGGTTATTTCCCCAGTTCCATAATGCATAGCTAGAATAGACATACTTAGCAGTTGGCAGAATCCCCATATTGGTTTCCTGATCTGTAGAGTAAGGGCCATTATGGTGTGAAAGGCCAAGTGGAAGCCATTAGAACTGCTTCTACCTAGGAAAATAGTAAATCAAAAGCAATATTGCATACTTAAAGGGACTGTGGAGATTGGTGCCACCATCAAGGAGTTAAAAGATGTAGGGGTGAGGATCTTACCACACCCCCATTCAATTCTCCTATGTGGCCTATACAGAAGACAGATGGATTTTCAAGAATGACAGTGGATTATCATAAGCTTAACCAAGTGGTGACTCAAATTGCAGCTGCCGTACCAGATGTGGTTTCATTGTTTGAGCAAATTAACACATTCTCTGGTAACTGGTATAAATCTATTGATCTGGAAAATGCTTTTTCTCTACCCTGTCCCTAAAGTCCACCAGAAGCTGTTTGCATTCAGCTGGAAAGTCCAGCAATATACTTTTACTGTCTTACCTCAGGGGTATATCAATTCTCCAGCCCTATGTTATAATTCCTTTCTCAGGGTTATTTATCATCTTTATTTTCCACAAGGTATAACACTGGTCCATTACACAGATGACATTGGGCTAATTGAACTTTGTGAGCGACAAGTAGCAACCACTCTAGACTTACTGATAAGACATTTGCATGTTCGAGGGTGGGAAATAAATTCAACTAAAACCCAGCGGACTTCTACCTCAATGAAATTTCTAGGGGGGTGTCCAGTGATATGGGGAATGTGAAGACATCCCGTCTAAGATGAAAAATAAGTTGTTGCATCCGGGCCCTCCTTCAACCAAGAAAAACCTCAACACCTACTGAGCCTTTTGTATTTGGGAGACAACATGTTCTCATTTGGGTGTGTTACTCTGGTTCCTTTGCTGAGTGACCTCAAAAGATGCTAATTTTGAGTGGGACCCAGAATGAAAGAAGGCTGTGCAACAGGTCCACGCTACTGTGCAAGGTGCTCTGCTACTCAGGCCATATGATCCAGCACATCCAGTGGCGCTTAAAGTGGCAGTGGCAGACAGGGATACTGTTTGGAGCCTTTGGCAGGCCCCTATAGGTGAATCACAACACAATCCCATAGGAATTTAGACCAAGACCCTGCCATCATCTGTAGATAATTACTCTCTTTTTGAGAGACAGCTTTTGAACTGTTACTGGGCCTTAGTAGAGACTAAATACCCAACCATGATCCACCAAATTACAATGAAACCCAAGTTGTCCTTCATGATCTGGGTGTTATCTGACCCACTAAGCCATAAAGCTGAGCATGCACAGCAACACTACATCATCAAGTTGAAATAGTATGTATGTGATCAGCCCAAAGCAGGCCCTGAACGCAAAAGTAGGTTACATGAAGAAGTGGCCCAAGTGTCCATGGTTCCTGCTCCTGCCACATTGCCTTCTCTCTCCCAGCCCACATCTATGGCCTCATGGGGAGTTCTCTATGATCAGTTGACAGAGGAACAGAGGACTTGGGCCCGGTTTACAGATGGTTCTTAACAATATGCAGGCACCACCCAAAAGTGGACAGCTGCAGCACTACAAACCCTCTCTGGGACATCCCTGAAGGACAATGGTGAAAGGAAATCTTCCAAGCAGGCAGAACTTCAAACAGTGTACCTGGATGTGCACTTTTCTTAAAAGGAGATATGCCAGATGTGTGACTATATATTGATTCATGGGCTGTAGCCAGTGGTTTATCTGGATGGTCGGCGATTAGGAAGGAACATGATTGAATTGATGACAAAGAAATCTGGGAAAGAGTAATGTAGATAGATCTCTCTGAATGAACAAAAAATGTGAAAGTTGTATCCTACGTGAGTGCTCACCAGAGCGTGACCTCAGCAGAAGACTTCTTTAATAATCAAGCAAAGAGAACGACCTAGTCCATGGACAACAATCAGCCTCCTTCCCCAGCCATTCTTGTCATCACCCAATCAGCTCATGAGCGAAGTGGCCATGGTGGCAGGAATGGAGGTTATGCATGGGTTCAGCAAAATGGATTTCTCCTCACCAAGGCCAACCTGTCTAGATCCACCCCTGAGTGCCCAATCTGCTAGTAGCAGAGACCAAGACAGAATTACGTCACTGGCTTTTCTGTTCTCCAGCTTGCAGATGGCAGATCTTGGGACTTCTCAGCCTCCTTAATCATGTGAGCCCATCCCTATAATAAATTAAATATACACATAAATATGTATATAATTTTGTTTCTGATTCTTTGTAAATCCATACCTAATATGATTTGACATGTTTCACAGGAAAATCTTAAATGTTTAATCTGAAAAAATAAAATTAGGATTTCTATATATATTCATGTATCATTGGTACATTCATTCATTCTATATATAAATATAGATATATAGAGACAGATATAGATTTTTTTAACTGAGTTCCAACTTTGAGACAAGCTTCCTTTTAAGTGCTGAGAGAGAAACTGGAGAAGTACAAGGTATGACTCTTGCTCTCAAGGGGTTTTAGTTGGGAACATGAGGCACAGGAATTAAGATAGCAGTGTAAGATTTACAAAGAGGAACTTGTGTGTAAAGCAAAGTTGTAGCTTTATATGCAATCTTTCTAGAGCCAGCTTGAGATGAGAAAAATCATGGGTGTGAAGCAGGAGCACACAAAATATAAAATCTTTATTGAATCTTTTACTTCTCTTTCCAGGATACAGAGGAATCCATTAACTTGACAAGTACCCCCATTTGAGCCTCTATTATTTCAAACATTTCTTACAATGACCTGAAGTCCTGCACCAGGAGTGATTCCACTCAGTGGTGTATGCTTTGTCAATGTATCACAACTCTCCTTTGAAGGTGTATCAGTGATAGGTGTTGTATTAATCAGTCATTGTGATGTCTTGTGTTAGGTAGTATTTGCAGCTATTTTTCTACCCAAATAACTTTTTCTGTAAGAACATATGGGGTCAGACAAGAGCATATCTTCCTTCTCACAGGAGAACCAAGTGCTTTACTGCAGAGGGGTTTTATGTCCTTGACAACCATTTTTTGAAGGATTGCGTGGCTGGGATTTACTTCCCATTTACCTATCAGTCCTGATATCCATCAGTTTCAGCTCTTAGAAGTCAGGGCTGTGTTTTAAACATCACTGGCTGCCTTTGAGAATTGCTGTGCCTTTCTCGTCCATGGGTATCTCTAATCCCCATTATCTGTTATAGTTGTTGTTTTGTTGTTTATGCAGGAGCTGCATTGAATAATCTTAAAAGTAACAATTTCAAAAAAAGACTTCCATTTATTTGAAGGTGAGGAAAGGGCTTATTTTTTTTGTCTTGAAATTATCTAATTTTAGATTCAAAGGAGACTTCACCTTTCTAATATTTCAAAAATCACTGAACGTATCTGAAGTTACCTCATTAAGACTTCCCATACTTGTTATAGCTTCAAGCCCAGCTCTTCATTCTGCTTTCATTTTTATAGCATGAGAAGTGATTTGATTTTCAGCTATATTTCATATGTTTTATATGTATATTTTAAATTTAGATCATCCTAATGTAGTTGTGTTCAGATGAGAAAACTGAGGCCCAGGGAAATTATGATATTTCCTCAGGTCACACAGTGGCCATTGCAAACTGAATTTAGAACCAGAAAGCCTGGTTTCAAGCTCACTTTACCAGATTTTTAACACATCTAGGGAACTATCGTATTACATGGAAATATGAACCAATTGAGACTTTGGATATTATCAAGTTTGGGGTATCCCAAAGAAAGTCAATTAGATAGTTTCATCTGAGTCATGATTATTAATCGTTACTAGCCAAAGATAAAGGATTCCCTCAACAATGAGCCTGGGATAAACTCAGTGAAATAAAATGGAGAAGGACTTTTCACGGCTTTTAGAATATTAAAAGTTACTTGTTCAATGCAGATACAGAGAATATCGAATACATTTTTTCCCATATTTGTATAATCACAGAACTATTTTGGATATTGATTTATCTTGCCAAACACATTTTGGGAAACACTAATCCAAGCAAGATCTATTAATACATGAAATGAGAAACCAAAGCATAGAAAAATGGAGAGATTTATTCAAGGTCACCCCATCGGTTAGCAGATGATACCAGAGAGCAGGAAAAGAGGATGGGGGGAGTGCTCATTGAATAGCATTTTCCCAAATGTGTCTGAAAAACATGCAGCCATTTTTTACAGCCTATGTAATGCTAGTGAGAAAAATGTACCCATTTGTAAAACCAAATAAGAAGTAATGTGCAATACATATGACTTTTTTCATATTTTAAAGATGTCCATCATCATTAAATGGCAGACAGAAAACCCTGAAACAGATTATGGCAACAATAATCCTACTCTTGTGTTAAATGCCTATTAGACATCTGGAACGCAGAGAAGTAGCTTAACATTACTAGCATGATTATCCTCTCACTTGTAAATTACCTAATAATATATATTAGGTCTCTGTAAAAGTATGCTTCCTTATTCAAGATTGTCAAAGGAGGATGGGACTTAGAGATCTCCTAATCTAAATCTTAGTCATTTTTCAAATGTGGAGACTGACGCCCAGTTTGGGTAAACAGTAAGGTCAAATGACTTCTTTGCAACAGCACTGGGCTGAGACCTCTAGGTCTCCATATTTCCATAGCAAAGCACTTCCAATCTTGTATGAGTGTGTATAACAATGCCAAATTACTGTAGAAGGCTCATAGGGTGCCACATTTTACTCTGATTTAAACTTCCATTTGGTTTTTCATGAAAGAGAGCAATTCTAGAATGGCATAGCGTGTTGTTCCCTGGCAGCCAGGGTCCCTGTTCAGATGAGCCAGAAAATGAGGACTGTGGTTTCCCCCTCTGGTTATGGTGAGAGGTGAAATGTAGCTGCTTACTGCATGCAGGATTCATCAGCCACAAGGCCCTGTTTAAGAACTATTTTGTTAATATATAGATCTTACTTCCTTTGTAGGGGAATAGTGGTCCTTCTTTTCTTGTCTATAAATGTAATCTGTGTTGCAAAGCATAAATAAGAGAAATAATCAGAAGAAATAGAAAGATGATCTAGCTCAGAACAGAAGAACTGCAGATGGCAGATTTAGCTCCTCCCTGTAATATACAGCAAAGGGAAATACTGAGATGCATTTTTTTATTATGACTTTTGACTATAGGGGAAAGAAAGATCTAAGAGTGTTGCTCCTCAGCCACTTGAATATTTGTCTCCAGGTAGATCTGGTGTCATCATGCAGGCTTATACCTTAAGAGGAAGAACCACATTAACTCCTTCAGCATCACAGTAACTTACTGCACTTATCATACTGTAGTTTTACATTCAGGGAAAGCCAGGCAATACAATGCAGCATGCATTGGATTTATCTCACAAAAGATTAATTCTACCTCTTAGAGATTAGCAAGTTAGTTAGCTTTTTCTTTTAGGTGCACATATTCTACAACATATCAATTAGACTTGTAATGCAGATACAGAAAAACTGCATGTCTATTTCTGGACTGAATTTTCACTCCCTTAGTGAAACCTTTTGATTAAGAGGATTTCTTAAATTTCATATAGCCAAATTTGTCATTTCTTTCTTCTTTGGATGGCAAATTCTGCATCCTATTTAATACATGTTTGCCTACACTGATATCATCAATATATTCTCCTGTGTTTTCCTCCAACAGTCTAATGTTTGTGGATGGTGTAAAGGAGAGGTGACATACATTTTCCTCCATATTCCACTTGCATATTCATCGAAACAATACCATGTGTTAGTTTAAAAACTAAAATTCTTTTTTCACTGTAATCTCACTTCTATCACAAATCATTTAATTGTAACTAGGTGGAACTCTTTCTGGATTGTATTCTATTCTCTGTTCAGTTGTCTATCCTTGTGTCAGCAGAATGCTATCTCATGCACTCTGCATAATGGGTCTTTCTGTTTCTTCCTCTGGCTTCCTTCTTCTTTGTCAATGCAACCCTAGCTACTCTTGGCCATTGGCATTTCCATATGAATTTTATAATCAGCATGATGTGAAAAAATAATGCTTGTGTAATTTTTATGCAGTTACTTTTATTTTTTGTTAATTTTCACATTGACACATAACAATTATACACATTTCTGGGGTACATGTAATATTTTGATACATGCACACAATGCGTAGTGATCAAATCAGGGTAATTGAGATATCCATCACTTCAAACATTTATCATGGATGAAACTGGAGGACATTATGTTAAGTAAAATAAGCTAGGCACAGAAAGACAAATATCGCATGTTCTCACTCATATGTGGAAGCTAAAAAAGTTGATCCCATGGAGGTAGAGTGTAGAATGGTAGTTACCAGAGGTTCAGAAGGGTGGGGGCTGGATAAAGAGATATTAATTAATGGGTACAAAATATAGTTATATGGAAGGAATAATTTCTAGTATTCAATAGCACAGTAGGGTAACTATAGTTAACAATAATTTATTGTATATTCCAAAATACCTAGAAGAAAGATTTGGAATGTTCCCAACACAAAGAAATGCAACACAAAATATGTAATTTTGATTCAGATTGTATTTGGAAGAATTGACATTTTTACAATATTGAGTCTTCCAGTCCACAAACAGGATATATGCCTCTATTTATTTCAGTCTTATTTAATGACTTTCAATGAAGATTTGTAATTTCAGAGTAGAAACCTTGCACGTACTTTGTTTGTTTATTTATGATTTATTCCATTATGTTTTTAAGGTGTTGTGAATGTATGTTTTTCATTTTCCATTTGTTTGTGGAAAATTGTTAAAATAAAATGGGTCTTTATATATTGGCTTTGTAGTCTGATATCTTACTAAAATTGCTTATAAATCTTTAATTTTTCTATGGATTGTTTTGGATTTCATAATTACATAATTATTTATCCTGTAAATAATAATTGCTTTATTTCTTATTTCCTTCTTCTTTTTTTCCCAAATATTGAATAGAAGCATTGACATCAGATTTCTATTTTTACCTTGTTTTCAACCATAGAAACAAAATTTTCATTATTTTATTACTATTAATGATGTTTGATGCAGATTCTTTATAAATATGTCTTACTAGATAAGGAAATTCTCTTCTAGTCTTAGTTTGCTAAGACTTTTATCATTAATAAGTGCTGCATTTTGCCAAAAGTTTTGGTTGCATCTGTTGAGATGATCATGCTATGTGAAGTCTGTCATTGTGGAATAGGGCTTAGTATTATATATTGTTATATACACATGCATGTATGTACCACTTAGGTCAAGTTTGTTACTTTTATATCTTCTGTATCTTTTCTGATTGTATCGATTAAGTTTCTGTCAGAGAAATAGAGCCAATCTGAGTATTATGGGCATAAAAATATAAGTGGGGAGAAGCTGAGGAACTGAATGGCTGTAAGGGAATTTCACAGCATCAGAGAAAGAATTTACTCTTTTTGAATAGAAATAGAAAGACTATTCACTCTGCCTGAAGTGTTGCCGTAGGTGGACAAGTTGGAACTTAACAGAGAAATTTTAAAAAGCCAAGCATTTTCACCCACCAACATGGGACCATAAATAGGGAGTTCATGAAGAGGTCTATGAGAAGCTGCGCATCTGTGAGAAGCAGATGACACCTCAGTGGATTCGCTGTCAACCATCTGGTGGAGGCTTGGAGACACTTTTTGTAAGATGAGCCAACAAAAGACTATCAGATAAAGTATGCTTTAATGCAAGAATAATTAATAAAGATAAAGGGGCAATCTCATAATAACAAATGGCTAATACAACATGAAAAAAATCAAATTCTAATTTACCTAATGGCACCGTTTTGAAATAAATTAAGCAAAAATTGATAGAACCAAAAGGAAAAATGGAAAAATTCATAATCATAGTGTGCAACTTTAACAAACCTCTCCCAACAGCTGATTGAATAAGCCAAGAAAAAGAAAATCAGCGTCCTGGATTATGATATGACTACTTGGCCAAGCTGGGAACTACATTTCCCAGAACACCGTTTTCTACATTGTTCTGGGTTAGAAATGACCAATAGAGGAACTTGCATGAGACCGAGGAGGCAGAAGTGATGCAGTAAACATTTCTCTCAGGAGTTTTCTACAATTAGACATGGTGGTGATCAGATGTAGAAATACCCCTGTAGTTCCCAGCTTGCTCTAGGTCTCATTTCCTCCAATCCCAGCTAGTCTTTTAGACCAGTTGCCCAGTTTACCAACAGCATCTCCAGGCCCACCACAAGATGCTTGATTGTAAATCTATAGTAAGTCACCAATGATTAGACATGGTGATGGGTAGATGCAGAAGTGCCTGAAGTATCCCAAAAGTGAGAGACCAGGTGCTACATTTCATATTATCTACAAGAATAAAAGAAGTTCACCGCTTGATGGATTTTTTTAGATTGTGAAGGCAACATACAACACATTTGAGTGTGTGATTTCAACTCATCTACCAAAATAAAATAAAATTGCTTCCTGGTGGTTCTTGTAAATTGGTATGAAGATAAAAGCATTAGCTGGATCAATGACTCCCTACCAACTGTCAAGATCTGTGCTGATGCACTCCAGTGAATCTAAATCTGGAGTTACTACCTAATTAGGTTCAATATAGTCCACAGTCATTACCCAAGATCCATCTTATTTATTTACAAAGAAAACAGCAAGTTAAAGGAGGATTGATGAGCATCACCACCCCTGCATTTCTCAAGCCTTTAGTGACGCACTGATCACTAATTCCCCAAGGGGTACATCATTGTTTCTTGTTTACTATATTGTAATGGAGGAAAAATTCCAGGGGCTTCTGCTTCCTCAACCCATGAGTCAGGGAACCCATGTGGGAATTCCACCAGTTGTCAAGTATATGTATTCCAATTATAAATTCAGGAATTAGGGCAATAGCCATAGCATAGGTCTGTAGACCAATTGAGGTCATTGTAAATGGAATGGGAACTAAGACCACCACAATCACTACATTAGTCATTTATAGTGCCATTTTGGATTATGAGGAATTAATATTATTTCAGAGCCAGTGTCTAGTAATATCCAAAATGCCTGTGCATTCCCTTTTTTACAGTGCACAGTCACTGGAGTAGTGCCATGGTTCCCTTTGGGAAAAGTATGGAGGATGATTTAAAGTATATACATGTATGAAATTGTCTCTATTTGCCAATGGCATGATCTTATATGTAGAAAACTATAAAGGCTCCACCAAAATCTGTTAGAACTGATACGTTCACTGAAATTACAGGATACAAAATCAACATGCAAAAATCAGTAGTGTTTCTATATACTAAAACAAACTATCCAAAAAGGAAATTAAGAAATCAATCCCATTTACAATAGCAAAAATAAATAAATAAAAACTTAGGTGTAAATATAGCCAAGAAGGTAAAAGGCCTATATACTAAAAACTATAAAACACTGAAGAAAGAAATTGAAGAAAACACAAATAAATAAAAATATATCCTCTGTTCATGGATTGGACAAATTAATATTTTGAAAATGTCCATACTACCCAAAGTGATCTACAAATTCAATACAATCTCTATTAAAATTCCAATGCCATTTTTCACAGAAACAGAACACAAAAGACCTCAGTAACCAAAACAGTCTTGAGCAAAAAGGAGGCATCACACTCCCTAGCTTCAAAATATATTATAAAGCAATCATAATCAAAACAGCATGGCACTGGCATAAAAACAGGCATATTTACCAATGAAACAGGATAGAAAATCCAGAAATAAACCCACACATTTATGGTCAATTGATTTTTGACAAAGATGACAAGAACACACAATGGGGAAAAGACAATCTCTTCAATAAATGGTGTTGTGAAAACCAGATATCCACATGCAGAATAAAATTAGACCCTAATCTTACAGTATATATATAAAAATCAACTCAAAATAGATCAAAGACTTAAACATAAGACCTGAAACTGTAAAACTACTAGAAGAAAACATAGAGGAAAAGATTCAAGACATTGGCCTGTGCAACAGTTTTTGGGATATGAACTCGAAAGCACAGGCAACAAAAGCAAAAACAGACAAATGGGATGACATCAAACTAAAACACTTCTGTACAGCAAAGGAAACAATAAAGCAAAGAGACAACCCACAGAATGGGAGAAAATATTTGCAAACCGTGCATCTGATAAGGGATTAATATGAAAATATATAAGGAACTCAACTTAGTAGTAAGAAAACAAATAACCCAATTTAAAAATGGGCAAAAGACCTGAATAGACACTTCTCAAAGACATGTAAATGGCCAAGAGGTACATAAAAAATGTTTAACATCACTCATAATTAGGAAAATGCAAATTAAAACCACAAGGTACTATCACCTCATACCTGTTAGAATGGCTTTTATCAAAAAGATGAAAAATAAGCTTTGGAGAGGATGCGGAAAGAAGAAAACTCTTATACATTGTTGGTGGAAACGTAAATCAGTATAACCATTATGGGAAATCATACAGAGGTTCCTCAAAAAACTAAAAATAGAAATATCATATGATCTAGTAATCCTGCTTCTGAGTATACATCAAAAGGAACTGAAATCAAAGTATCAAAGAGATCTGTGCACTACCATGTTTATTGCAGCATTATTTACAATAGCCAAGCTATGAAGCCAACCTAATCATTCATCTATGGATGAATGGATAAAAAATGTGGTATATGTACACAGTGGAATGCTATTCAGCCTTAAAAGGGAAGAAATCAAATAGACAATAGAAAGCCAGGGTGGGGGCAGAAATGGGGAATTGTTGATCAAAGAGTACAAAGTCTCAGACAGACATAAGGAATAGGTTTTGAGATCTATTGCACAGCAGGGTGACTATAGTCAGTACTAATGTATATTTCAAGATAACAAAAAGAGTATATTTCAAATGTCTCATCGTAAAAAATGATAGGTAAGCAAGGTGATGGATATAAGCTTGAGTTTGGAAACTGGGAGAGAGGTCATGTCTCTGAATTGTGATGACTGAAATCAGGATTTTGGCCACTTGACCTGGAATATTTTGATTACATAGGTTAAAAAAATACACACACACACACACACACACACACACAGATGTGATATAGATATATATGCTAGTAGGTTTCCCATTTATATAATTCCTAGGGAAATTGTGATCAAATAGCCATAGTTACAGGTCTCTGAAGTCCAAAAAAATCCTGTTATCATTACTTCTTTGCTTTAATAATAAATGTGTCCATCTTGTCTGTGGAACCTAAGTGCCACCACCTTGCTTCTGCTACTCCAGAATATCATCATTACAAGTAAAACAAGAAATTCCATAATGGGAAGAATTTCCCATGGTCATACCAGGCCTACAAAGAGGAGAAAACACAGAGTGTTGCAAGGTTAAATGTATTCCATTCACTAATATATTTATCAACATGTTAGTGAAGGAAGCATCCTCTGAGGCTTTACAGGGAATGTAGCTGGGATATGGATATGCAGGTCACATGGGGTAAATCCATCCACATTCCTATCTCCCTCTTCTGAAATGCATTCTTTCTGATGGAAATTAAAATATGCCACAAAGATTCTTATACTTGGTATCTTCTCCCATATATTCATTCATATCCCTCTTTTCCAGAACCTTTTTGTTATTGATTTTCTAATCATAGTTCTTCAAGGCCCCAAGTAAACAACCAGGTCATTTGCCATTCTGCAGGATTCCCCTGGGCCACTTCTTTTGCCCCCACACACAAAGTGCATTGCCTTAGGCTTTACCTCCTGAAAGGATTTCTCTTCTTGACTGTCTTTCAAGGCTACCCATGGGCAGGATGTAGTGCACCATTAATCTACGGTTGTCTAGTAGCCTACACAGATAGGCCATTTGTGAACCAGACCTGGATATACTTTTCCTCCTCCGCCAGATTGTCATGCGGAATCCCCTAGGAGCTATGGGCATTATGGGAGCAGCATTAGTGCCACAATGGTGAGTCACCTGGGAGTCTAGGGCCCCTTTTTCATGCAGCTTACTTGTGCTATTTTGTCCTGCTCAGGGCTGATTCTTGATGTACCACTTTATTTGTATAATAGATTGTTACTGGCCCTGACTGATCTTATGATTATGAATATGAAAGCCCTCAGAGTATGCTGCACAGCACTGGTTGTACATTCACTTGCTAAACCAAGGTCAATTACTTGGCCTCTAACCTAGTCCATAGTCCTCCAGGAACTACTATTTAAAGGGTGAATAATTCTCTGCTACAGATGACGTGGCTTTTCTCCAGAACCCTAGGAATCTAGATAGTATCTTTATCTTCCCAGTGTAGATCAACTGCTATGATATTTACTGGGTCATATCATTCCAGAAGTAGGGGTGCTTCTACCACAGCATGTACCTAACGCAGAGCCCTTTCTTCCTCTGGTCCTCATGCAAAAATCGCAGCTGTCAGCATCACCACATAAATGAGATATAGCAGTATTCCTCAGTGTAGTATCTGCAACCCAAATAGGCCTAACAACCTCTGGGTTTGTTGTTGTTGTTGTTTTTAATGATTAGAGATACAAAGTGCAATAACTTGTTGCTTACTTTGGAGGGATGTCTCATCATGCCCCAAAACACTTAAGCCCTAAAAACTTTTTTAACATGGCAGGGCCCTATATAGTTGTAGAGTTTATCTCCTACCATCTGGAATACATGTATCTTACTAGGGCATCTAGAACACTTCCTATACAACAGGTCTATGGTTATTGATACAGTTGACTACCATGAAGGTGGTCATGTCCAGAGGATCCCGGTCCTTTCAGACTATATTGTAACAAAGTAGGACAATAACATATCTCTATGACAAGACAGTGAATGTTTACTGTTATTCGTCCCAGGTAAATGTGAACCTCTTCTGATCCCCTGTCATGAAACTATTAAAAATAACATATTAAGCAGATTCATAGCCAAATTTTATGGACCAGAGGTCAGGCTGATCAGTTCTAGTAAAAAAAAAAAATCATATCTGGCTCAGAAGGTGCATTTGAAGCTGTTAAGTTTATAGTAGCCCACTAGTGTCAACTATGACCCACTTGGTTTTGGGGGGTGAAATAAAGAGAGAAATATGGGGACCACCATTCCTGTGTCCTTCAGGCCCTTGAACATGGCACTAATCTCTGCCTTTCCAATTGAGTAGCTTTGATTTAATAGAGGCAAGACAGGTACTTTCATAGGCTTTTACCTTCCCTATGACAATAGCGCTTACTTCAACATGTCAAAGAACCTGTGTGAGGTTTCTGCCAATTTTTAATTAGGTCCCTTAGAATAATGTATTTGAGAAGCAAAAAAAGAACTACTGTGCTACAGTCTAAGTCAGATATCCATTAATTACTTGACCCTTATATGCTCTTTCTTTATCAGGGGTCCCTAACAGTGTTTTAGTTCTCCTAATGTTTGAACTTGTCTTACAAACTCAATGTTGTAACAGAGCACCTCTTGAATGATACCAATTTTCTCAGCATTGCAAGTAGACACTTGTGAACCAGTGAAATAACTACCTATACACACACCTAGTCTGGACTCTATTTATTACTTGAACCCCAAACACTTCACTTTATTGGAAGGAGCCTAGATCAGTCAGGATTCTCCAAAGAAATTGAACCAATAGGATGCCCAAAATATGAAGGTTGAGTCAACAGATTGAAGACCCAGAAAGAGCCAATGTTGCAGGTCAAGTTTGAAAACCCTCTGCTAGCAGAATTCCCTCTTTCCCAGAAGAGGTCAGACTTTTGTTCTATTCAGGCCTTGAACTGATGGGATGTAGCCTGCCCAAGTTATGGAGGGCAATATGCTTCACTCAGTGTCTACCAACTTAAATGTTAATCTCATTCAAATGTTAATCTCATTCAAAATAACCCTCATAGAAGCATTCAGAATAATGTTTGACCACACATCTCAGCACTGTGTCCCAGCAAAGTTGAAACACAAAATTAACTATGACATTTTATTTCTCCTTGTATCTGTTAGGCCAGCCCTTGCCTCTAACAGCTCTTGAAAGATCTGGGTATTTTGCTTTCTGTTATGTACAGTTAGTTGGGGAATTCAAAGAATGTCCATTTTTAGAAAAATCACTGCTGTTGCACTTGATAAGCCATTGCAGATTTGTTTTTGTTCTCAAGTTGTTTTTGTCTCTCTTTCAAATGGTGTGTTCTCTGTCTGAGAATTGGCTCAGATCTGGAAACCAGGTAAGGTATCGTGTCTTTTACTGGCATGGCTGACACCAGGCTTCTGTTAATCCGTGCTTTATCTCTTTTTATATAATATAGTATGCAATTCCTTGTCAGCCACCCAGTTGCCCATCTATCTTGAACCCAAGAATATATGGTCTATTAGCCATCTCCACAATTTTTTGCAAATAAGGGCCCACTGAATGTCCTTTACCATAATTATGCCCACCTTATCTCTGATAGTTATGTGCCAACACCTGGCTTTTGCCATTCTAGAATTCTTTCTACTCCGTTGATACTAGGGAGCCCAGTTTTTTAACAGCATTTCCTGCTATCATCTCTGGCCTACAAAGTATATCCATGGCTGAGCTGCTCACAAATGTCAATGCCTTCTTCACCAGCATGTTTCTTATCACCTTAGCAGGGGAATATCTTTTGGCCCCTCTCAAATAGCACAGCTAGATAATAATTTTTCAAGTCTTATACAACAGATCCATTCTAGCATTCCAACTTCTCTGAGTCTTTGATCTCAACCCAGACACTCTGCCAATAGAGTCCTGGCATCTCTATTTCACTTAATGTGAGCCATTATTTTTTCCAACATTTTAGAAACCGTCCTAGAAGCATGTTAGAACCAGCCCCAGGGGTGCTGGCCTGGATGTCAATTCTTAAGTTTCAAGAGAGTGATCTTATATGGATAAGATCTACTACCAAGGCATAATTTCTCAATTACTCTCTGGATGTATTATCCAGGTCTTCTTCAGTGTATTAACCCTAAATATAATTCCTCTCTCTCCTTAGCTGGCACAATATTTCCCCACTAAGGCCATGCTGAGACTTGACCTTGGTTGTTTTTCTGAAATCCAGAGGAAAAAACCCTGTAGGTGTTTGCCTCATTTGAGGTATCTGCATATTCTCCAACCAAAAGATGGGCTGAATTCTCAAACAAAGGAAAGAAAACTGTTTCTCCAGGCCCAGAGGCTTCCAAGGAATCTGGAGTGTCAAAGTTCACAAACAAATCCAACCAAAACTCCCATCTCAAGTCTATTATTCCTTATCAGTGCCCTGATTTGGGTATTAGACAGTTACCAAGCCTGTAAATTCAGCCTTCTCTCAGGTTCTGCTACTTCTACAATTAAGTCCAATCCATGGTGGTCACTAGGCTTTGCTCTCTAGCTGCTGGGGAAGGACACTTTAAATGCTGGTTTTCAAACCACCATGACTTCATTTATTGCCTTAAGTTGTTAACTGGTCACATTTGCCATTTTCTCTCTGCAGCACTTCAGTGGTGCTCAGCAGCAGTCACCCAATACCACTGTCCTTATAATTACTATTTTCCCCAGACCTTGAAAATCCCAGAGATGCCACACAACCTTGTCCGTCAGTATCCCACCCCAGTTAAAGAGAAATAAAAGCTGTAGCAACTGTAATGCTGCAGTGTGCTGGTGGCTATCAGCGCTCCCCTCTCCACCAGTGATGGGTTCTTCATTGCCAGCTTCCGACACCAGAATCCTATTCTTAGAAGTAGCAACTGTTTTAGATCATATATTCTAAAGGAGCCTCCAGAGTTAGAATATATGTCAAAATATTTTATTGAGGAAATGCTACCAGGTGAAACTACTAAGTGAGTGGCAAAATGTACATTAATGAAAGGGAAGAAGCCAAAGTAGGACTCAATTTCAACTGAAGTCCCATGCTCAGTCTGATTGCAAGAGAAACTCTAGGGTCTAAATCCCTGTTTTTCCCACACTGATAAAAGAAAACTGGGCTTTTGTATTCTGTTACTAGTATTTATTGGTTGTGAGCTGCTGTAGTACAGAATGAGTGGTATAACCCAAGGATCTTCATAAAAGCAAAGTGCCTCTAGCACCCAGGGCCATACTCTGAAAAAAGCTGTGGGTGGAAACCGTTAAGAGCAGAGTTCATAGAAGCTGGAATGTGGATGCAGAGGCCCAGAACAAGAAAATCCAAGTGAATCTTGAAAGAGCACCAACCATCTGCTATACTTATACACTTTTTGCAAGACTCCAGAGAGCACCATGGCACTATAGGATCAGAATAATACTGATTCCTAGAAATTTGCATAGCATTAAACATTTTCACATCCATTATTTCTTTCCATGTAGGATAGGCAGAAGAGATATTATCTCTTGTGATTGATGAAACAATGTTTACAAGGTCTTCAAATTATTTAAGTGCCACAGATGGGGGCTAAGCACAGATTCTCTGACTCTTTGTCCAAGACTTGGATTCTCCCTTTAATAGGTGGGTCTCATTATATACTTGAGCAGCTCTTAAACTTGTTATTCACCTGTGCAAAGACACACTCTCATCTGTGCATCTTTTTACCTGCCATAAGTCAATAGTCTACAAAATCAATACCCTGTGGTGTACCCAACATCAAATATTAGTGTGATCAACAATATGCTAGAAGACACAGGTGATACAGAAGAGGACAAGAGCACCTTCTTTGTCTATAAATGGCTTGTGGTCTGTTATGGGTTGCATTGTACCCTGAAAAAGGTATGTTGAAGTCCTAACCCTCAATACCTGTGAATATGATTTTAATCAAAAATAGAGTCTCTGCAGATTTAATCAAGTCGAGATCATCAGGGTGGGCCTCACTCCAATATGACTGGGTCCTTATAAGAAGACAGCTATGTAAAGATATAAATACAGGGAGACTTCCATGTGATGACAGAAACCAAGATGTAGCTGCAAGTCAAGGAACAACAGGATTGATGGTCTCCACTAGAGCCAGGAAGAGGCAGGCATGATTTTTCCCTGCAGGTTTTAGAGGGATCATGGCCCTGCCAGCACCTTCATTTCAGACATTGAGATTCCAGAACTGTGAGATAAATGTCTGTTGTTTTAAGCCTCCCAGTTTCAGGCACTTTGTTACGGCAGCACTAGGAAACTAATACATGTTTTATGTGGAGAGACAAGAATAACACTCATGACAAGATTCAAGATAAAGCTGATTATGAGTTTGAGCCCAGTATAAAGAAGGAACATGAGAAGGCTTATTTTAGAATCTTGAAACCATGAGGTCTAGGTTTTAACTTTGTGTAAATCATTTCTGCTCTCTGAATCGTAAGCTCTTCATAGAAACTATTTTGTTCATTCCTGAGACAGAACACCAAGTCAAGCAAAAGGAGCAGTTCAACAAAGAAAGGTGAACAGTATTACCTGCTTAATTTCTGCTTTAATTTGAGGGGAGAGATTTACATTATTACTTTTTAATGCTGGTGTAAAATCAAGTTTTTCTATATGACTTCTTTTAATATATTTTAAAAAAATTCAGAACTACAAAAGAATCTCTGGAGTTGGGCTGCATTTAACATCCCTTTGCAAATTTCCAGGGACTGACATTTGGTTTGTTAAGGTTCCTTGCTTAACTGACGCACATTCATATACTTGCGCCATGTTGAAGAGAAGACACATAAAACGAGAGGGGAATAGTGTTAAGACGCTCACACGATGGCAACCCACCAGAAAAAAAAAAAAGCTAAACCACCCATTAAGGAGACTGAAACCTGAGCAGACTTGTTGGAAGTCACTTATGTCATTGGAATACCTCACCAAGTTACTATGCACAGAAGAGAGAAATTTGGATCACACGTGCTCCCAAAAAGTGAAAAGTTCTAAATATATTCACAGCAGACTCCTTTCGGGGTTTAGGTTTTGCTCCAGAGCTAGCTTGACAGTCTTATTTTAAATAAAATACTTTACTCAATCTGTAATGAATTGAGATTCCAGCAGGTAGAGCTCATTGAGGGAAATTGCTTCCTTCAGTGATACATGATTCATTCATTCACATCTCTGAGCTATGTAGAGGAAATTACCCATGGGATTGTATCATTAGTTTAAAAGCTGTTGCAATTGTTTTCTTGTCAGTACAATTTTAAAACATGTCCGAGCATTAGTTGGAAAAATATGCTTGAAAAAGCATCAAACTTTCTCCATATTGCTGAAATTAAGGTTTCAGAGATAAGTTTTTTTTTTATTTCCAATCAGCTGTGGGAACTAGACTGAAAAGAGTTAACCTTCCCCCATGCATGTCACAAGATTTGGTTCTCCATTAAGCCCTCTGTTAGACACACAATACCTGCTCTGAGTACACTGAAACTGGAAAAGGTGCCAACATATCTTTCTTGAAAGCTTCTCTGTGATTGGGCACCCAGAGATGACAACTGGGTTTCTGAGTTCCATATATAATGTGAGCCACTATTCTAAATTCTACATGAGATTCAGAATTGAAATTGAAATTGTTTTTCCTAATAGGAAAAAAATGGAAAGTAATATTAATGAAGAAAACATTAAAATATCGGGGGAAATAATAATGGGAAAATTACGCCTACATAGCATGTCATCTGAGTTTTCACAAGGAGGGAACTTCAAATGCCTAAAAGAAGCAAATAAACAGACATCTAAATAAATAAATACTCAACAAAGCAAATGAATGAATATTGAAAGAAAATTAGTTGAAGCTTATCATGTCAGCTTTTGTTTCAGATAAACAAAAGTAACTTCAGTTCTTATTTGTTTTGCTTAATTTTGTTTTGCATATTCTGTAAGGTACATTTATTATTCTACATGGAAAAATGTGGGCATTTTTCTTCCCTAGAATATTGCCATTCTACTTAACATTTAAAGTTTGTCTTTTGGGAGGGCTTTGAGATGGTGAGTGGAGGCATCTGGTACTCACCTCCTCCACAAAGAAGAACCAAAATAGCTAGTAGATAATCACACTTAGAATAGATCATCTAAGAGAGAACACTGGAATTCAACAGAAAAGTGACAGGAAATACCTAAAGCAAGGAAGGAGAGGGAAGCCAGGCAGCCTGCTCCGCCGGGATTCGGGGAGCCTAGAGATACTCCACAAAATGAGGAAAGGTAAGTGAGAGACCCCCAGCAATCCACATGCCCACTGAAGATTCCTGCAATCCTTCCCAGCAACAGGAAAGCCCCTTGCCCCTCGTGGGCCCTGAGAGTAACATAGGGAGCTGTCCGGAGACCCCATGATGGCACTGATCCAGAGAGGGAGCTCACACTTGGTCCTATGCTGCTACACAAGGTGCCATTTTGACAGCCCAGCCCTCACCAGACTATTTCCTGCCCTGGAGCCACAGCCCCTGCATCTCAATATCCCTAGAGCCCCATTGGCATCCCCTGCTTGCAGCCACTAGCATGGCTGGCTGTTGCCACCAGGTCTGAAAAGTGAACTATTGGCAGTGACTCCACTGCCCCCAGCAATGGAGCCACCATGCATTCTCACACACCCTGAGGACAGACTCCCTTGTTCACAGCCACCACCACGGAGGGCAGCTGCTGCTGGGGCTGAAGCATGTGCAAGGTATGCACTGCCCAGCACCTGCCTATGGCTGCTGCCACTGAAAACAACCTTGCCCTTTACGGTAGCAGGGCCACAGCACAGCCATTGTCACCCACAACCAAGCATTCTGCCAAAGGCCTGTGAATCACCCAACTCCTGCCTAACACAGCCATCGCCTGTATACACCACTAGGGGGCAAATGGACACATCCACCCAGCCTGTCCCCACACCCGCAGTGCCAGGGGATCACCCAGCCCAGACCACCATTGTTAGCACCTGAGCACCCCTCCCAGGGGCTTTAGGTCAGGCCCATTCAACATGCCACTAGCGCCACAGCTGGTCCCCACCTGTACATGCCACCTGCAGGACTGGGGCCTGGCCTTCCCAGCCCATTGTAGCCACTGCCAACATCAGTGTAGACTACTTAGGAATCAGAGAGTTGCCTCACCACTACTATTGCCATCACCCATGCCATGACCACTGTAGAGGGGCCTGAGAACCCACCCACCCTACTGGTCCCCTGCTGCCCCTACCTGTACCTGAGCAAGCCACCTGGAGGCCCCATAATTGACCTACCTGGACCCAGTAACACTGGTGTCAGCATATGCCATCCTTGAGCTTAAGGACAGGCAGGTTTGGCCTACCACTACAACCACTGAGATGTGGCCCAACTAGCATCTCCATCCCCAGCAAAATTTCACCACAGCTTCCACTAACAACCATACTCCAAACCACTGAGGAAATCACAGACATCACTGACACTGTTTACACCTGAAGAAATCATGCCCAGACTACACTACTACTTGCACTCAGAATCAAAGCCAAAGTACATTGTTCAACCAACATCATTTTCCTGAAGATACATCTTCAGGAAAAAGTCCTCCTGTACAAAAGAAAATTCAAAAAATTGGAAGATGTAACTGTTACATCAGATGTGTAGGTATCAAACTAAGGATGCAAGAAACATGAGAAAGCAAGAAATATTAAACCTCCAAAAAAACACAATAATTTTCCAGCAAAAGATTTAAATGAAAAAGAAATTTCTGAAATTGCAAAAGAAGAATTCAAAATAATGATAGTAAAGGAATGTAGTGAGATACAAGAGAATATGGTAAAACAATACAAAAAAATCAGAAAAACAATTCAGGATATGAATGAGAAATTTACCAAAGAGGTTGATGTCATAAAAGAGAACCAAACAGAAATTCTAGAACTGAAGAATTCATTGAATGAAATACCAAATACAATCAAAAGCTTCAGCAATAGGCTCGATCAAGCAGAAGAAAGAATTTCAGAAATTGAAGGCAGATCTTTTGAAATAACACAGTAAAACAAAAATAAAGAAGAAAAATTTTAAAAGAATGAACAATGACTATGTGATATATGGGACACCATAAAGTGAGCAAATGTTTGAATTTTCAGTATCCCAGAAGGAGAAGAGAAAATAAAAGGGGTAGAACACCTATTTAACATGATAATAGCCGAAAACTTCCCAAGCAAGAAATTTAGATACCCAGATACAGGATATACCAAAGTGTGTTGTGTGTGTGCATGTGTGTGTGTGTGTATGTGTGTGTCCTGTTTAGTGTTTAGTGTTTGCTGAGTCTCTTGAATTTTTAGTTTTATATCTTTAATCAGTTTTATTAATTTTTTAAACATTAGATCTTCAAATATTGTGTCTTATTATCTCTTTTCTTTTTCTATGCCTGCACTTATTCCTATAACTTTTGGTATGCCCCAAATATCTCTTATATGAGATCTTTTTTTTTATCTCCTACATTTTATTATTCTTTCTTTATATATTTCTGTTTGGGAACTTTTTTTGAAATAGGTTAGATTTTAAACTCATGAATCCTTTGTCAAATTAGCTGATACATGCATGAATGAATAATTTCCCTTTCTTTTTTCACTTCAATTGAAGTATAATTTTTAAACAATAAATAATAGATCTTGATAAATATGTATAATTTACCCCTTAATCATTACATACAACATTTTAATCACCCCATGATGTTCTTGCACACCTTTCAGGAATTCCCTTCCCACCACTCCAGCCCCTGATCACCACCAATATGATTTTATTCGCTATAGTTTTCCCTTTTTTAGAATTTTATGTAAATAGAATCATATATTATTATTGTGTTTCTGGCTTCTTTTACTTACTATATTCTTCTTTAATGTTATCAATGTTGTTGCTGAATGTATCAGTCATCTTTTCTTTTTTCATGAATGGGTGGCAAGCCCTTGTATGGATAAATAAAAATTTTTGTATCCATTCACCTGCTGATGCATATTTACATCACTTCCTGTTTTAGTCTATTATGAATGAAGCTCTTATGAACACGTTTTCAAGTATCTTTGCAGGGACATACTTTTTCTTTCTGCTTAAGACAATCACTAGGTAGAATGCCTGGATCATTGGGCAGTATATATTGAACGTCTTCAGAAACTTCCAAACTGTTGTCCAACATGGTTTGACATTTGACATTCCCTTTTTCAGTGTATGAGAGTTTTAATTGATCTGCATTCTTACCAATACTTGGAATGGTTAGTCTTTTCAATTTCATACTTTCTTATATTGTAGTATTTCACTATGATTTTAATTTCCATTTTTCTAACAAATAATTATGCTAAAGGTCTTTTATGTGCTTATTTGCCATCCCTGTATCTTCTTTAGTATTAAAATTTGTAACTTTTTTTTACTTTAATTGCTTTCTCATTAATGAACTTTAATAGTACTTTATATATTCTGGATACAAGCCATTAGTCAGATATAAGATTTGCAAATACTTTATCCCAGGCTTTGGGTAATATATTCATTTTCCTAATAGCATCTTTTGAAATCCATTGTATCAATTTTTTTTTCTGTTTGTGGGTGTTATCTCTAGAAAATCTTTGCCTGACACAAAGGTTTGTTCTTATGTTTTCACCTAGTGTTTTTGTAGTTTTAGTATTTTTATGTTTTCACCTACTTTTTCATCGTTTTTTACACATAAGCCTATAATCTATTTAGAGTTTATTTTTATATGGTATGAAGTATGGACTATAATACCTTTTGTTTTTGAATGTGGATATCTAATTATTCCAGAATCATTTATTGATATGAGTATTATTTCTCCTGTAAATTGCCTTTGTACAATTTATCAAAAATTGATCATATGAGTGAAATTAATTTATGGACTCTCTACTTTTGTTTCTACTTTACTTATTTATCAAAATGTAAGCTAATAATACACTATGTTTATTATTTAGCTTTATTTACAAAATCATTTTTTATTTTATTTCAAAATATTAAGGGGATACAAATATTTTTGTTACATGGATAACTTTTGTAATGCTTGAGTCAGGACTATAAGTGTGCCCATCACCTGAATAAAGTTCATTGTACCCATTAAGTAGGTTTTTGCCCCTCCTCTCCTCTCCCTCCCCCATGCTTGATTTCCAACATCTTTTACTTCACTCTGAGCAGATGTGTGCCCATCAGATAGTTCCAATTAATTAGAGCATACAGGTGGTGTTTGTTTTTCCATATTTGATATACTTCACTTAGGAGAATGGTCTCCAGTTCCATCCAAATTGCTGCAAAAGGCATTAATTCATCCTTTTTTATGGCTCAGTAGTACTCCACGGTATACATATACCACAACATAAACTAGCCTTCACCTTAACAGAAAAACCTCATGCAATACTTCAAAAGGAAAATATGTATTATTCAATCTCTTTGGATGAATTAACTGATACTACTGAATTGGTGCAGGTTTTATACTTCATTCAGGTCATAACAGAAGATTTTCTTTGCTACAAAGAGTTACTCACTTAGAGCAATCTTACAAACAGAACATGGGGAATAGATATCTTCAACAACTTGCAAGATAAATGTTGTGAAGTGGGACTGAATTTGGTAAATTTTATGAGTGTATGTACAGACAGAGCACCTTCCATGACCAGAAAACATGAAGGGTTTATTGCACAGACAAAAGAAGTATTAACAGATTTTGTTGCTCTCATTTCTTTTCATTGTATCTTGCATCAGCAAAATCTGTGTGCTAAACCTACTATTTTAAATGACACTTTGCAACAAGTTATAAGTATTGTTAATTATACTCCTGCAAATGCAACATGGCATCATCAATTTCATAACATGCTAAACAAAGTTGAACAATGAGGTATTCAGTGTGGATTTGCCATTTCATTCTAAAGTGAATTGGCTATCACAGGGACAAATGTTAGCCAAAATTTTATCTTTGCGAGAACAGATAGTTAAATTTCATGAAGAACAGAATCAGCAATGTGAATTATTGAAAGAAGATGTCTATAGGAACGCAGCATTTCTGTGTGATATGTCAAATCAAAACGACTTGCATATTTCTTTACAAGGTAAAACTAAGTCTATATATGATATATGTGGCAAAAAAAATGCAAGCATTCCAAAAAAAAAAGCAATCTTTTTTAAAAACACTTCTTCATCAAAAGGAAATTTCGGATGAATATTTTCCCCAGTTAGTAAATGTCATTGATGAGCACGATTATATATGCAAATAATTTGAAGAATACACAAGCTGTTACAGAATTATTAATTGGAGTACAATGAATGCTTCACTGACTTTAAGTATCATGACATCATGCTCAAATTAGCATTTCAGCCTCACCTAGTTGATATCACCAAGGCACCTAAAGAACTACAGATGGAATTGATTGAGCTCTCAGTAGATAATATTTTAAAATCATTGTTTGATGCTAAAAAAGATCCAGTTGAAATATGGAAAAATGCAGAATAGCCACACCTTTGGCAACATGCAAAAAAATGCTTTCTTGCTCTTCAACAACTTATTCCTGGGAATCTACATGCTCCTACCTAACCCAAATCAAGATGCCCTTAAGGTCACAAATGAATGATACCATCTAGAGGATCAACTGAAACTGAGGACCTCAGGGCTGCAAGCAAATATTCAAATGCTTTCCAAAAAAAGCAGACACAACAAAGTCATTAAAAGGTCAGTTGATTTTAAAATTTAAAAATAGCTTTCATTTTTTGAAATGATTAATTATATAGTAGTTATATTTTTATAAAATAATGTACATTTTAAGCATATCTAATTGAAGTTTCTTGAATGTAGCCTTATTTGATTACAGCTAAATTAATGCTGCCTTCCAACACGAAAAGGTTCCCCACCGCTGGCCTAGGCAGATATCTAGAACAGTTAGTCCCACATTTTCTTCTAGAATTCTTATGATT
Source organism: Daubentonia madagascariensis (assembly GCA_023783475.1). NCBI lineage: Eukaryota > Metazoa > Chordata > Mammalia > Primates > Daubentoniidae > Daubentonia > Daubentonia madagascariensis. The sequence continues at coordinate 15,172,361 of JAKFHU010002573.1, read as the reverse complement.
TAATGCCTTACATTGAAGTCTATTATCCATCTTGAATTAATTTTTGTGAGTGATGAGAGATAAGGATCCTGTTTCATTCTTCTACATGAGGCTATTCCATTTTGCCAGCACCAATTATTGAACGGGGCTTCTTTTCCCCAGTATATATTGTTGTCTGCTTTGTCGAAGGTCAGTTGGCTGTGTGTAGATGGTTTTATGTCTGGGTTCTCTGTTCTGTTCATTGGTCTATGTCTCTATATTTGTGTCAATACCATGCTGTTTTGGTTAATATAGCCTTGTACTATAGTGTGTAGTCTGGTAATGTGATGTCTCCAGATTTGTTTTTTTGCTTAAGATTGCTTTGATATTTGGGCTGTTTTCTGGTTCCAAACGAAGCATAGAATTATTTTTCCTAGATCTGTGAAATATGACATTGGTATTTTGATGGTGACTGCCTTGAATCTGTAAATCACTTTGGGTAGTATGGACATTTTTTAAATTTTCAATCTACCAATTCATGAGCATGATGTGCTTTTCCATTTGTTTGTGTCACCTGCAATTTCTTTCCTCAGTCTTTCATAGTTCTCCTTGAAGAGATCTTTCACCTCCTTGGTAAAGTATATTCCTAGGTATTTTATTTCCTTTGTAGCTATTGCAAATGGTATTGAGTCTTTGGTTTGACTCTCAGCTTGACTGTTTTTGGTATGTGGAAATGCTGGTGATTTGTGTACATTGATTTTGTAACCTGAGACTTCACTGAAATTATTTATCAATTCCAAGAGTCTCTTGGTGGAGTCTTTGGGGTTTTCTGGATATGAGATCACATCATCAGCGAAAAGCAATAGTTTGCCCTCCACTTTCCTGATTTAGATACCATTTATTTCTTTCTCTTGCCTGATTGCTCTGGCTAGGACTTCCAGCACTAAGTTGAATAGAAGTGGTGACAATGAGCACCCTTGTCTTGTTCCAGTTCTTAGGAGGAATGACTTCAAATTTAATGACAAATACCATTATAGTTTAGGCCATTGTTATTTTTGTTAGTGGTGGTTTGTATTATTGTTACAGTGTAAGTCCCCTAGATTTTAAGACTCTATGTTTACGAGGAACATGTTATTTTATTGGATAGTAATGTGTTCAAACCTTCTTTAGTAGTGACCTTTGGTATTTAGTGGAACTATTGAGTGTTCCTGGGCAGGAAATCTGATTGATTACAGATTTAAGAATCTTTAATTTGCTAATGCTTTCACAGGAACGCTATGAATTTTATTATAGAAACAAATTATTAAAAATTAGATGTTAAAATTCAAATTATCCTCAGAAAAGATAACTGAGTCTCTCCTACCCTTAAAACCTCTTCATAGCACTCAACAATGATTGAAAGACTTCCAGAAAGTTTGAAGATATTTCTAGTAGTTCAACTTAAAAGTAATTTCTACACAATCTTTAAAGTAGCTATAATTATAAAATATAACTATGTTATCTCACTTAGCCAAACTTCTAGAAGACATCCCAAAGCCTCATTATTTTATATGCTGCTGAGTGATGACGTAAACTTAGTTTTCAGGTGCGGTGGCATTCTTGGGGGATTGTGCCTGTTTTCTAACAGCTTCTTTGGTCATGAATCAGGAAACAGTATCACTAATTCCACCTCTGCCAGACTTGATGAAGCTGCCTTTATAATTTATGTATCCATGTCACCTGCCCCCTCTCCCTATAGGTGACAGCAGAGTTGAATAATGTAGTATGATTCAGTGTCTGTTTCTCCATAGACTAGGCAAGTTTTGAGACCCTAGTTTGATGGAAAACTAGGATGGCGATGGATAGACATAAGTGTTTATTTCGAGAATATAAAGTGAGAAGTAAATTCTAATCGGAAGTCAAAACAGTGGGATAAAGTGAAAGAAGAGTCCAAAAGGACTGAACACAGGCACTTGTTTTAGAACAAATGTAGAGGGGTTGGGTAGGTGAAATCAGGGACTCAGAAAATCTTGTGGGAAGTATTAGGTCCTATTTCAACCCAACATTTGCTGATTAAATTCAAAATTAGCTCTAATAGCACAGACACTCACAGATTTCAAATTAACGCATGTTTCATTTTCGTTCCTAAATCAGTCTTAAACTTACACCAAGAAAAGAAAAGGGGAGAAAAAAGGCACATATATTCCGTGCAATAATGAGCAGTCTCCTATTTCCACAAATCCCAGAGGAGATGACCTCAAAGGCTACATATATAATCATTATAATCACCACAAAAGGCCAACTAGCATGACTTGGTAAACCTAAGCAAATTTCTCTGTTTTTTTCTCACTTTGCCATTGTATGAGCTACCGTCAGAAGGGGATGTTTGGTGTTATGGCTTCCATACACTAGAATGGAGCAGGAGTTCTAAGGATGTTGCATTCTAGGGATGGAAACCTGGCACATATTCCACAACATTCCTGATTCTCCTGTGAGAAGGGATCTTCAAGTCAGCCAATCAAATCTCAACTTTGTCCATAGACCAGTGAGTCTATGCAGATAAACTGACCTCTGAGATATATAGTCACAACTTATAAATTTAAGTTAATTATACCTAACAATAAAGTTTTGTGAACTATATCAAATACGTGTAAAATTATTAAGAAAAAATATACAAAATGCTTACACAGCACCTAGGTCATGTTATTAAGTGTTTGGGAAAGAACATCTATACAGGTGAGGAAAAGAAAGAGAATGCCCCATCCTAAATACATTTCCCCAATTTTTTTATAGTACTAAAATACATATGACATATAATTTACCATCTTAATCATTTTTAAGTGATTCAAAAAACAGTTCAGTTGTATTAAATACATTCATAATGGTATGCAACCATAACCATTATCCATCTCCAGAACTCTTTTCATATTCTAGAACTGAAACTCTATACCCATTAAACAATAATTCCTCCTTTCCTTCTTCCTCCAGTCCCAGGAAACCACTATTCTGCTTTCTGTCTCTTTTGATTTTGACTACTCTAAAAGTACCTCAAATCAGTGACAGTATTTGTCTTATTGTAACTGGTTTACTTCACTTAGCATAATGTTCAAGATTCATCCATTCTGTAGCATGGGTCAGAATTTCTTTTCTTTTTCTGACATAATGATATTTCATTGCATGTATATACCATGTCTTGTTTATCCATTTATACATCGATGGACACCTGGGTTTCTTTCATATTTTAGCTGTTGTGAATAATGCTGCTATAAACATGGGTGTACGAGTATTTCAAGACCCTATTTTCAATTATTTTGTGTATATACTCAGAGGTGGAATTTCTGGATCATTCTATTTGGTAATTCTATTTTTAATTTTTTGAGGAACTGCTGTACTGGTTTTTTACAACCACTGTACCATTTTACATTCCCATTAACAATGTACAATAGTTCTAATTATTCCACATCATCACCAAGACTTTTTATTTTCTTTTTTTTAAATATAGTAGCCATCCTAATGGATATGAGGTGGTATCTCATTGTAGGTTTGATTTGCATTTCAATCATTAGTGATGTTGAGCATCTTTTCATGGGCTTATTAGCCATGAAATGTTGTTGTTTTTGTTATGTTTTAGGAGTTTTCTATATATTCTGGATATAAATTCCTTTCAAATATATAATTTGCAAATATTTTCTCCCATTCTGTCAGTTGCCTTTTTACTCTGTTGCTAGTAACACATCGAAGGACAAAACCCGCATGATCATCTCAATTGATGCAGAAGAAGCATTTGATATAATAAAATACATTTTTATGACAAAACCCTCAAAAACTAGAAATACAAAAAAAACTACCCCAACATAATAAAAGCCATATATTAAAAACCAGAGCAAACATTATAATCAATTGTGAAAGACTAAAAGATCAGGAGCAAAGGGATGATGCCTGTTTTCATCACTTTTGTTCAACATAGTACTGGATGTTCTAGCCAGAGTAATTAGTCAGGAATTACAAATAAAAGGCGTCCAAATTGGAAGGAAAGGAAAGAAGTAAAATTATCTCTGTTCACAGATGATATGATCTTATATGTAGAAAACCCTAAAGATTCCACCAACAAAACTGTTAGAACTACTAAATGAATTCAGCAAAGTAGCAGGATACAAAATCAACACAAAAATCATTTGCATTTGTATAGACTAAGAATGAGCAATCTGAAGAGGAAATTACAAAAACAATTCTATTTATAATAGCAGCCAAAGCAATATAACACTAAGGAATTAACTTAACCAAGGAGGTTGAAGACTTATACAATGAAAACTACAAAACTCAAAGAAATTAAAGAAGACATAAATAAATGTAAACACATCCCATGTTCATGGATTGGATGACCTAATGATTTTTTAAATTCAGTTTTCTCCACATTTTTCAATTTAATAGACAAACAATTTTCCCAATATTCTAATTCAGATAATTACAGAATTCAACAATATATTTCCAAACTAATTTTAAAAGGAAAAATTAAATGGTTTGCTTTTGAAAATTTATGGGAATTTAATATAATTTCATGGACTCTGTTGCATTTGTTCAGGAATAATTCCTGGCAAAATTTTAAGACTGAAGGGTTAAATAGAATGGAGTTTTGGTGACACAGCAGCAGTGGCTGTTTCTTTCATTTTCCTTGATATTAGGGAAGAACATGACTGTGGTAGGGAGAAGGCAAAGCAGACAAACAGAAACAAAAGTTCAGAAGAAAGGAAAGAAAAGTTATTTTCCTCCACTTCCCAAAATGGGTGTGCACACATACCCACAGTGGTCCTCTGTGACTTTTTTCTCTGGACTCTGGACTCTTTCCTCCCCACTATAAGTTGTCTTTCCTTTTCCATGAGAAATGGCTTGTGTTTGCGGCTGAGTAGACTTGTTCCTCTGTAGATGGAACTGGAAGCCATTATCTTAAGTGAAACAAGTCAGAAACAGAAAGACAAATACAGCATGTTCTCACTTGTAAATGGGAAATAACGTGTACACTTAGACATAGAGTATGAAGTGATAAGCAATGGAGACTTGGAAGGGTGAGGGAGTGATAGAGGCATGGAAGTTAAGAAATTAATTAAAAGGTAAAATGTATACTATTTAAGTGATGAATACCCTAAAAGCCCCACCTTTACCACTACAAAATCTATGCCTGTAAGAAAATTATACTTGTACCCCATAAATTTACACAAATAAAAAAATTATAATCTGTCTCATTATACAAAAGTTACATTCACAAATTTCCTGGTTTTAGTATAATATTAGTTTTAGCTCTCTCTCCTTTTTGGATTTAGTTTTTTGTTTCTGATTTTTTTAGAACATCAACATATTTCCATAAGTTAAAAGAGATTATGGTATCTCTTTGTATAAATGTTCCCATGTTGTATTGTGTAATGCAACTCCTTTCCCCATTTTTGCCACCTATCTCCTGAACTCCTTGTAACTAGTAGGTTATTTTCTGCTTTATCTTCCCTCTATTTTGTTTTATAAAAAAAAATATATATATATGATACTTATATCTTCACCAATTCCTTACACACTGTATATACCTTTCTGTATTTGGGTTTCTTCACAGTGGAAATCACATCATTTTAGTTCATAACTTTTAAAATTCTTTTTACAGGCTCATAAATACAACACAGTTTATTCAACTTCTTTTCTCTGTCTGGATATTTAGGCGTATTTGGAAATTACAAATAATGCTAAAATATTTGCATATGAATTTTATATTGTTGAGAGTCTATCTTCAAAGTGAATTCTTAGATGAGCAATTTCTGGCACAAAATGCAAATTCATATATAGTTTTGTTAGATATTGCCAAATTTCTTTCCCTAAGCCGCACTTTTAAATTTTTGCCAATGTGGTGGGTGAGAAATATTATCTCAATTTAGTTTTATTTTGCATTTAAATTTCATAAATTTAAAGTCCATTTTAATATATTCCTGGTAAATTGTCTGTTCACATCTATTGCCTACTTTTTGCATCTATTGCCTACTTTTCTATAAGATTTTTAGTATTTTTCTCAATTTTTGAAAGTTCTTTTTATGTTAAGGATATTAACCATTATTTTTGACATGCTACAAATATTTTTTTCTAGTTTTTCATTTCTTTTTAATCTTTGCTTATGAAGCCTTTACCATTAAAGAGGGTTTTTTAAATTTTATATAGTCAAATTTATCAATCTTTATTTTATTGAATCTAGATATTGATTCATAGTTAGAGAGCTTTGCCTTATATTCAAGTTAGAGAAGGAACTGGATTATCTTTTAGAATTGCACAGTTAATATTTTTTCTTGTGTATGATGTGAGGTCTAGGTCTAATATTGTATATTTTGAAATAGTTATGCAATTTTTAAAGTCTTTGATTTATTAATTTGAGTTACCACATTTATCACATAGTAGATTTCCATAGGTAGTTGGGTCTATTTGTTGAATTTCTATTCTATTTTGTTGTATTACAGTATTCTGCCTATTTATTTGTGAGTAACACAGTTCATAGATAAGTCTTGTAATATGTTTTGAAAACTGATAGAGCTAATTCTCTTTCATAGGTCTTTCTTTTTAGTGTTTTCCTAACTATTTTTCTGTATTTATTTTTCCATACAGATTTTAAAATCAACTTTCTAGTTCCATAAAAAATGTGTTGGTATTTCCTTTGAAATCATTCAAAATTTATAAATTGCTTAGGGAGAACAAAACTTTTGATGACTTTGAGAGTGCTAAGCAAACCAAAACAAGTGTCTTTCAATTTTTCAAGTTTACATTTTTATCTATAGGGTATGTAATTTATAGTCTTTTTGATATAGGTTTTCAAACAGAAAAACAGTATTATCATAATAGCTGATGCTTAAAATTCTCTCAGGGAAACAACTGTCTTTGATTCATAAAGAAATACCTTTATCATTGTGTTGGATAGAATAGTGGATGCCACAAGATATCAGATAGAAGAGAAATTGCATTATAGACAAAGAAGAATTTTGAACTCTTGGGAATAATTCAGAACAAAGTAGAAAGAAAGAAAATTGATAGGCAGAGAACTGTAGAGCCAGAAAAGTGGTAGAAAATTGTGCAAGACGTGCCAGCCTGTCCCGGTCAGGTCCCCTCTGGAACTCTAAAAGTCCTCTGAAAGGTCTACCAGAGTCACAGGAAGGGACTGAGTTTCATTCAAGTTGATGTTGGGGATAGAGTACACACAGAGAAGCAGAAATGTAGTGATTCATAATCCAGAATTAGAAATAAAGCCAAATCAGAAGTTCCATGGCATTTTGTTGAAATCTTGAACGCCTCACATATCCAATTGCGGGGAAGAGAGAAAGGTATTAAATCAGTTTTTAACACATTGACTACTACACTAGAAAAATTTTTTTTTCCTTGGGGCCACAGTGTTTTATTATGAAAATAGAATAAAAACTTCAAAAACAAAACAATACTTTCTAATTTAATGAAAAATTTGTTTTTTATTGTTTTCTGTGCGTGAGTTATATGCAAGTTGAAAAATAGTTCTCGCAGCTCCCAAGGTGAAGAGATGTGTGAGTTACATATGCTTCATGAGGCCCTGGGCTCAAAACTAGTGTGAGTTAAATACAACTCACATGGCACTTAATGTGTTAAATTAGTTTAAGTTCATTTTAAATTAGTTTCACCTAGATATTAGTGACAGTGGGGCCATCTGGGCATCTAGATTACAAGAATAAACAAGAAAGGTAAGTAACTTTTACACACTAACTTAAAAATCAAGTCAAGAATGGCTGTGATAGTTAATTTCAGGTATCAACTTGACTAGATTAAAGGATACTCAGATAGCTCATAAAGCATTATTTTGGGGTATGTTTGTGAGGGTATTTTCAGAAGAGATTAGCATTTGAATCAGTAGACTAAGTAATGAAGATCCACCCTCATCCAATGTGGGCAGAAACCATGCAATCAGTGGAGGGCGCAGATAGACCAAAAAGGCAGAGATAAGGCAAATTCATGTTCTCTCTCTCTCTACTGGAGCTGGGACACCCATCTTCTCCTGTCCTTTGACACCAGAACTCCAGATTCTCTAGCCTTCAGACTCCAGGACCTGCACCAGCAGCCCCCAAGATTCTCAGGCCTTTGACCTTGGACTGAGAGTTACACCATTGGCTCTCCTGTTTTTTGCCTTCAGACTTGGACTGAACCATGCTAAGCTTCCCTGGTTCTCCAGCTTGCAGGTGCCATATCATAGAACTTCTCAGCATCCATAATCACATGAACCAATGCCCCCAATAAACCCTCTCCCATATATCTCTGTCTCTATCTATTTATCTCCTATTGGTTCTGTTACTCTGGAGAATCATTACTAACACAATGGTATTTTCCCAACATCCAGCAAGTATGATGCTCTTAGGGTTGTGTAGGTAAATATACAAGTGCAGGAAAGGAATTCCTTCTAAACTGAGGAAGGCCAACTTTGCAGTATCATAATTGGCAATAGTAGAGTAATAGCTAACAGTTTTGGAATATATATTTCATGTAATATCCATGGTAACCATTTGGAATAACTGCTATAGATCTACCAAGCTTACAGATTAGGAAATTAAAGTTCAGCAGGACAAAGTAAATTGCCTGATGTCATACAGCTAGTAAATAGCAAAACTGGGAAATAAATAATTAAATTTGATTTCAGAATGCAAGTAGCCAAACCGCTATGCTGGTGTACCCCAAACTGTTACTACATCTAGCTAGATGGAGGCTCACGAACTTCAGGAAAGAATGCATAACAAGTAGAGATGATATTTGAGGAAGGACTAGGTGGATTTTAAGAAAAGGTCAAGGGTGAACTGAAAAAGTCATTCACTGCTTCTCTTTTCCTGCCAAAAAATAAAAGAACATCAGCCAAGAAATAAATCACATGTGTAAGTGACACTTGGCAGAGTAGCCCTTTGAACAGCTTCTCTGTTCTAGAATAACCTGATCTTCCAGCAGAAGGTCACTATTTCCTGTCTTTTCTCTTGTCTAGGACAACAGTTGCTCTTTTTAGAAGAACTAAAAATAAAAATGCATGAAAAAGAAAAGAAAGGGAAAAAAGTTCTTTGCAACATATTTACAATTTCTGTTGTATTTGGGAGAAAAAATCAGGTAGTTGTTAATTTTCTTTTTCAAAATCTAAGTCTGCCATTGTTAACTCTAAAGGCACTGCCACAAGATCTCTTAATATCGTTGTAATTAATCCATGCTGTATAATGTCACATTTTTTTCAGTGTATTCTTATTGAACATTGCCAAGATGCAATAAAAGAAAATTAAAATAACCAAGGAGGCATAATTTATGGCATTTTTTCTGAAGCATGCTTTTAAATAACATTCAGTCAGAGCAGTGTCATCCAAAGCACTGGGGATTACACATCATATTATTAATAACTGGTTTGGGTAAAATGAAAAGTGTTAGCAGAGGGAATGCAAGTTAGATGTATATTTCATAGTGTGAAGAGATGGCTTCTAGGGGAGAGTAGGGGACTTTCTTCATCTGTCAACAAATGAATCCTGAAGATCTCAGGGAAAAGACATTGGGAAAGACTCAAAAGATCTGTTAGCTATTGAGAGCTGAAACCACACCCAGTCTCAAACTCAAGTGAACTTAGACTTAATAGAAAAGGATGACCACCAGACTACAAGTGGGGTGTTAAAACCAGTTGTTGCCAATATCAACTTCCTTCCCACTCCTTGAAGGGTGTCATGTCCCAAAGATCCTGTAGTGGATAAAATAGTTCTCTGCCCATAGGACAATTCTTACGGCTCTGAGGTTCCTTATAAACATCGTGGCTCATTTAGGGTTATGTCTGGATATCTTCTATGTGAAAAATGTTTCCCCACGTAGAGGGAACACCAGAAGATGAGAATGGGGTTATGTGTGGGTAAGAAACAAAGTAACAGTGACTAAAGAGAATTCATTTTCTTTCAAGATCTGCAGGGCTAAGAAAGAAATGAGGTACAAAAGAGGCAAGAAATAAAATTCTGAAAGCTAGGGTAGAGAAAAGGATGCACCAGCTCTTCAGAGAACAGACAGTGGTACTGGAGAGGCAACTGATGGACTTAATGTGACAAGAATCCAGAGCAGCTATACAGGGGGAGTACACAACTGTGAGGTCAGCTCAACCAAAAATGGGAGCTTTGTGTTTGTGTGTTTTAAAATTTTGACATAAAATTGAAGGACAGCACACAATTTATAAGCATATAACTTGGTGAATTTTACAAACTAAATCCATCCAGATAAGAAATAGAACATTAGTAGTATCCAGAAGTTGTTCTACTCATGCAGTCTTCTAGTCACTATCCCTCAAAGGTATCCACTATCCTGATATCTAACAGTATAAGTTAATATTGCATGCTTTGTACATTATATAAGTGGAATCGTATTTTCTTTTGCATCTGGCCTCTTTCACTTAATACGATGTTTGTAAGATAACATTTGTAACTGTTTTAGGATCATTCATAGATCCTTTTATTCTCATTGTTGTAGTGTATTCCATCGTGCAAATAGAACATAAATATCTTTATCTATTCAAATGCTCGATTAGAATTTATATAGTTTCCAGTGTTGCCTATTTTAAAAAATCTTGTATTTTTGGTCCTTTTCTAAACTTTTGTACACATTTCTCTTAGATACAAAACTAAGAGTCATATTGTTAGTTCAGAGGACATAAATATGTCCAGCTTGAGTACATACTGCCAGTTTTCAATATAGTTGTATCGGATCACCCTCCTACTATCAGAATAGGAGAATTTTTATTGATAATTCTGATGAAAACTTGGTATTTTCCATCTTCAACAATTTAGTGCTTTTGATGGTTTTTTAGTGCTATCTTATTACAGTTTTAATTTGCATTTCTGTAATGATAAATGAAGTTGAGTATTTTTTTATAGTTTCATTGACCATTTGGATATCCTATTTTGTGATGTGACTAAACATTTTTTCTGTCCATTTTTCTACTAAAATATGTCTGCATTTTTCTTATTGAATTTTAAGAGTAAATGATAAACATGATTACTCTGTCCAATATATCTAAATATCTTCTTACTGCCTGCATTTCCATTTTAAATTTGTTTTTTAATTAACCAAAGTTCTCAATTTTAATATAACAGAATTTATTAGTTCCTCTTTTTTTTTGGTTAATGCTTTGCTTGTCACTATTTAAGAAAAATCTAGTCAACTCCAAGGTAACCAAGTTTTTCCCCTATACTTTCCTTTAAACCTTTCATTTGTCCTTCTTAATTCAGGTCTGCAACCAATCTGGCTATTATTAATATTTTTATATATGGTATGAGGTAAAAATTCAGATTTATTTTTCGCTAATACGGATGTATAATTTCCATAGCCTCATTATAAAAAAGACCATCTTTTTCCATTTTTGTTATAAGTCACGTTATCAAGTAACTGTGGATCAGTTTCCAGAAATTCTATTCCATTGTTTTTCTATTTTTGTGCCAAGACCATTCTGTATTATTTACTATAGATTTTTAAAAGACTTCGTACCTGCAGTTTAAGTCCATCAACTTTGTTCTTCTTCAAGATTATCTTGACTATACTTGGCCTTTACATTTCCTTGTAAATTTTTTAGAGCTGATCAATTTCTGGGAAAACTACTGGGGTTTTGATTTGAATTGTATATTATTTATGTGTTAATTTTAGAAGAAATAATGTTTTTATAGTACCTTGTCTTGCCAATCTTTGAACAGGAGCTATCCATCATTTTATTTAGGTATTCTTTAATTTCTCTCAATTATGTTTTATTGTTTTCAGGATAGAGAGAGATCTTGTGCATATATCAGTAGAGTAGTTCCTAGGTGATTGATTTTTTAATGTTAAAATGAAGTTGAGACTAGAAGCAACGAAAATGCCCTTTAATAGAATAAACGAACTGTGGTACACTCATACAATGAAATATTGTGTATTTCAGTGATTACAAGAAATGAGCTAGCAAGCTATAAGGGTAAGGATGAATGTTAAATGCATATTGCTGGGAGGAAAAAAGCTAATCATAAAAGTCTACATATTATTAATAACAATTATGACATTATGAAAAAGGCAAAACTAGAGTAATGGTAAAAATATCAATTTCAGGGCATGGGGAAAGGGGAGCAAGAGAAAGGATTAAATAGGTAGGTCACAGGGAACATTTTGAAGCAGTGAAACTATTCTTCATAACTCTGCCATACTAGATACATGACACTATGTATTCATTTAAACCTGTAAAATTTTACCACACAAAGCATAAACTTTTATGTATTTATATGGTAAAAAATAATTTAGGAGGTTGGAAATCCCAAGATTGAATGAAGAAAGTGATAAAACGATCTAACTATATTATAAATGTGTAAACAACTTTACTGAAGAGGGTGGGGAAAAAGTGATAACCTACATGACTTCTGAATTGAGTGGTGTCTGTAATACTCCAGGCAAATACTAAAGGAAACTGTACAGAAGCACCATACTCTAACTGATAAAGCTATTTCCCATGGAGGTATGAGTGAACCATTCTGATAACCACTACACATGTTTCCTGGAATTAAACAATTAAAGGAATGAATTGTAGATGGCAGAAACCACATTTCTCACTGGTAAAGGAGGGGTTTGCAGATAAGTGAGGAGGTGAGGAAGCTAGAATGATCTATGTGATAATGTATTACAGTTGGCTACATTAGCATGAACTCATGTTTAGATTAATATCAATACAGATGGTTAGATATAAAAATATTTTACATGGTTTATATGCACATATATTTACTTGCTCTGTCAACTGAGGTAGCTTAGAAACAATACCCCAGGAGCAACAAGCTTGCAGAAAAAAAAAAAAAAAAAAAACCGGGCTCCTAAGAGAAAATGCTTGTTCTAGGATAGAAATGTAAAGATGAACCTACAGCACCTTGTAGCATCATACAGTACAAAAGTGTTAAAAAAAAAAAAAAAAAGATGATGATATTATAGCATGTCCAGAGAAAACAGAAGCCAACTGAAAAAGGGTCCAGTGACCAAAGCTGGCACAATCTGAGCAACAAAATAAAATAGTATTGGATTACACCCCAAAGTGTAAAATAAATATCCATGAGTCCATACTGATACAAAAAATTGAATAAATAAATAGGAGAGAAGAGACAAATTTCATATGTAGAACAATTCCAAATAATTTATGTACATGATATGTCCTCAAAGAGGTGGAGCAAAACTCTCCACTCTTTAAGTGTGGATTGCACATAGTGACCTTCTTTCAAAGAGTACAGTAGGGAAAGGGGGAAGGAGAAAGGAAGAGAAACCTTGAAGTGGAGAAAGCTGACAAGCACTGCCTTAGCCGGGTGATCTAGGTCAATATCACCAGTGATAAGTCATGCTAACAGTATGCCTCTTGGATATAATGTGATGAAAATAAAATTTTATCTCTGTGTTCTTTGTCTTACCCAAACTACAAAAACCGTCTAATAGTGAGAAAAGCATCATACAACTCCCAATTGATATTCTAAAGAATATCTGACCATTACTTTTCAAAATCGTCAAGGTTATCAAAAACAAGAAAAGTCCCAGATTCTGTTGCAGCCCAAAGAAGCCTAAGGAGAAATAGCAAATAAATGAATGTAATGAGGGTATACTGGATGGGATTGCAAAGCAGAAAAAGTAAATTAGGGTTAAAAAAAAAAAAACTAAGGAAATCTTAATAAGGTGTGAACTCGAGTCAATAATATTGTTTCAATATTGGCTCATTAATTGTAACAAATGTACCACACTAACTTAAGATGTTAATAATAATAAGGGAAGCTGTGGGGGGGGTGGGGAGAGTATGTGAGAACTCTGTGTTATTTTCACAATTTATTTTTGTAAATCTAAACTGTTCTAAAATAAAAATTTACTTAAAAAATGAAGTTGAGCACATTTTATTATTTATTTTTCTTATTTTCTTTCCTATTTCTCATTTTCTCGTTTCCTTTCTTACTTCTTATTCCTTGTTTATAGGCTACTGATTAAAATATATTATATATCTCTATAATGACCTTGAATACAAGGACCTCATTTAATTCACTTATTAAGTGTAATATTTTCTTAGATTTGTTTTTGGATTTCTTGGTACAAAAATCAGATCATCTGAGAATTATGACAGTTTTATTTCCCCCATTCCAATCCATATGACTTCTCTTTAATTTGTTTCTCTTATAACACTGGTTTAGACTTCCAGTGCTGTCTACAATTTTCTTTTCTGTAATGTTCTTGTCAGATTTTGGAATCAAAATGATGCTGGCCTTGGAGAAAGACAATTAGCATTTGTCCTGTGATTTTTGTTCTTTGGAAATGTTTGTTCAAGACTGATGATATTCTTTTCTTAAATATTTAAAAATTACCAATGAATTCATATGGATTTGGGGTTTTCTTTGGTGGAAGTTTCCTTTTTTAATAACGCTCTCAACTTCATTAACAGATATAAGAATCTCCAAAGCTCTATTTACTTTACTGTCAGATTTGGCCTATTTTTTGAGTATTTTGTTTGTTTTACTAAATATACTTAAAAACATGGGTGTAATTTTTTCACAATATAAAGATTATAATATTTTTATGCCTGTAGGATTTGTAGTGATGCTCCCATCTTTCCAGTCTGAAAGAATGAGAAAGCAATAAAGAACGGATGTATTAGAAATTACGAATATGAACATAAGACTATTGAATATCTACAGCAATGAAAATAGCAAAATCTTGAGGGTCTTTTAACATGAGCTTGAGAATATGCAATAATGATAGAAAAAATGCAAGAAGGTTAAACATTTGTGTGACTTTGTAAGATTCTCAAATTGTTCGGGACATGGTAAAGGTACTAATAAAATGTAGACTATGTATATCAAAGATGGATCTTTAAACAATTTCTAGGTAACCCACTATAAGACAAATATTAATAAATAAATAATGAATAAATAAAATGAAACAAAATCATAATAAAATGTATGGATCAAAGCAAAAGAGGTGAGAAATGAAAAACAAAGTAAACAAAAGATTTTTAAAACAGGAAGATAACATGCATAATACCAAACTTGTCAGCATTTATTTTAAATGTGAATGAAATAAGAACTCCAATTAAAGAGGAAGATTTTCAGACTGGAAAAAACAACTATATTTTGTATAAAGGAAATACACTTAAAACTTACAAGACAGAAGTAAAAAGGAAGGAAATATCATGTACCATTCAAGAACCAACAACAAAAGTTATGATGGAATGATATTGATATCAGGGAAAGAATATGGTAATAAAAAGGTGTATTAAAAGCCAGAAAGAGTGAGAGTCATGAGGGAAACGATCATTCTAAAATGAATGCATTAAAACCATAAATTTGCATGTACATAAATAATAATGCTATCTCTAACAATATATACGACTTAATCAAACAATTTAAAATTCCACAAAAGATACTGTTAATAAAATGAAATGATATCCACAGATCGTGAGAAAATATTTGCAAGTCATATATATATATCTCATTATATAAAATAAATGACTTGTGATCAGATTATATAAAGAACTCAAAACTCAATAATAAGAAAACAAAAATCCACATGAAAAAGTACAAAAATTGAACAGACACTTCACTAAATATGCTATATGGATAGCAAATAAACACAAGAAAAAATCCACAAATTAATTAATCACTAGTGAAATGCAAGTTAAAACCATAATGTGATTCTACCACACACTATGATAACTAAAATTAGAGACTATATCAAGTGTCATAGATGATGCAATGAAATGAGAACTTTATACTTTTCTCAAGGAAATATAAAATGGTATACACAATTTGGACAATAATTTGAAAAATTATTAAAAATTTAAGTATACACCTATCATATGATCAAGCTAGTCTATCTCCACATATTTACTCTTGAGAAATAAAGCATATGTCCATACAGACTAGTACACCAATGTTCATAGCCGCTTTATTTGTAATAGCCAAAACTAGAAATCGTATGTCCATCAAGAGGTGAACAGATGAAAAATTCTGGTATATCTGTTCGATATACTGAATGATATATGGAAATGAGCAGTATATTAAGAAATATTAAAAAAGAATGAATAATACACACAACAATATGCATGAATCTCAAAATAGTGATGCTCTGTGGGGAAAAAATAGACAGAAGCAATACACGCTTATAACTAAATTTATATAAAATTCTGGAAATGTCAATCAATAAAATCCCAAAGCTTACTCTATACGTCATAATGAAAGACTAAATATATTCTTCAAAATATCATGAATATAGCAAGGATGCCCCCCAACACTTCTATTAAATATTATTCTGGGGGTCCTAGGCATTTAAATAAGGCAAGAAAAATGGATATAAACATAATAATTAGAATGGAAGAAATAAACCTTTCTCTACCTACAAATAACTTGATTGTTTAACAGATAGCATTAATTAATATACAAAACCTACTAATGATTTAGCAAGTTTGTAATATACAAGTTAATGGATAAAAACTAGTTAATTTTTTTATATATATATATGTATATAAGCACATATTCTTATATGTATATAGAAAATACGTAAGGCCAAGAACATGTAAACCAATCTTGAAAAAAATAACAAAGTAAGACAACTTCAACACTTAATATACAACAACCAAAATTGAGACATGCTGACACTGGAGTAGAAATTGATAACAGATCAATAGAACAGAATACACAATCCAGAAATGAATTTACACTTATCAGAGTACTTTGATATTTTACAAAGTTACCAAATGGAAATGAATTGAAAAGCTTTTTCAGAAATATATCTACACGGGAAAACATGAAACTCAATCCCTGCAGAAGTCAAGTCACAAAGCATTTAAAACAAGAACAACAGCAACAGCAACAAAAGAACATCTTTACGGCTTAGTGTTCAACATAGGAATTTTTTTACACACATAACAAAAAGCAATCACTATAAAGTAAAATTATAAATTATACACAATTAAAGTATTTATTTTTGTCAAAATATACCCTGAAGATAATGAATAGCTAAGCCAATTATATGGAGAAAATATTTGCAACATATATATATGGCAAAAGGCTAGTTTATATCCAAGATACATAAATTTTTCAAGCATCCATAAAATAAGATCAACCCCATAAAATTAAAATTAAAATCAATACATTATTACATGGGCAAAAGAATCAAATACTTCACAAAGTAAGGTATGTAATGGCTAATAAGCACATTAAAATGTGGTCATCATCATTACTCATTAGGAAACTACAAATTAAAACCACAATGAGATGCCACTCCATGCCCCCCACCTCAGAATAACTAAAATTCAAAAATCAGACAATACCAAAAGTTGACAAGAATGTGAGGCAAGCAACTGAAACCTTCATACATTGTGAAATAAAATATAAAATGGTACTATTGCTTTGGAAGTTTTCCTAGCCGTTTGTTACAAAACTCAACATACATCTTCGTTACAATTCCTAAATGATTACTCAAGATCTATGAAAACATATATTCATCAAACAAATCATGAAAGAATTTTCATCTTACCTTTAATTATAAAATCCTCAAACTGGAAACAATCCAGGTAGTAATTTTTTATACCTTTGTAGAAATTTAGGTTACATATCTGTATGAATTTGTCAAAGCTAAGTAAATATAAACTGAAGATTTGTGTACTTTATTTTATGTAATTTTATATCAAAAGGAAAAAACAAAGAAATATTAAATACTAGTTAATTTTATAAATGCTGACATTTATTGGGGTATGTAAACTATATCTACAATATATTTTTAAATTCTTGAAAGATAAGACTTTAATAATTTGGATAAAGATGATATAAAGGAAAGAAGGAAGGCAGGGTGGGAGCGAAGGAGTGGGGAAGGAACGGAGATTATCGGACAAATATAATGAATATTAATAGTAAAATATAGATGTGAATGAAATGTTTAAAATTTTCTGATCATTGCTGTGTGTTTCAAAATAATCATAGTAAAATGTTGGAAAATTATAACAATAATTAGAAGAGAAATTTGTCATCAAAATTCAAATTTAAAAAATAAAGTTTGAATATTGAAGATCTCAGGTTCCAGGTGTGGAAGAGAGCTAAAAAAAAAAAAAGCAAATTAAAACTAAGAAAGTCAAAAAAAAAAAAAAAATGAAATGGACATCAATAAAATAGATACAATCGATATAATGAAATCAATTTCTTAAAAAAGAGATTCAACAGATAAATCAACAAAGCCAAGAGTTGGTTCTTTGAAGGGATTAAAGCAATATAAAAACTATAAATCCTGATCAAGAAGAAACAGAATGACAGGAGAGAGACAAAGAGACAGTGAAAGAAAGGTAAATAGAACACCTACACAGTCTTTAAAGTTTGTGGTTTGCCTTTTCACTTTCTTAATAAGGTACTTTGATAAAACCTATCTATTAAGAACATCTGTTTATCCAAGTACCTCATTGAAAAAGTGAAAAGGCAAGCCATAGACGCAGAGACTATATTTGACAGGATAATGTGTCTTGACAACATCTATATGCAGAATACATAAATAATTTTCAAACATCAGTAATAAAAAATCCAACCTAACGTGGGGAAATTTTGAACAGTCTCTTCACAAAACAGAATAACTAAATGGCCAATGTGCACGTCAAAATTTGCTCAACATCACTAATCAGGAAAATTCAAGTATTAGCATAAGGTGATACCAGTACAAACCACCAGGAGAGTAAAATAAAAAGACTTACAATGCCAATGCTGGCAGAAATGGGAGCAACCTTCAAATATTGATAGGAGCGTAAATCACTTCAATCACTTGGGAAAACTATTTTGTAGAATTTACAAAAGGTAAACATATACCTAAACTATAGCCCAGCATTTCCACTCCTAGGAACATACTCAAGAGAAATGAGCCTATAAATCCACCAAACTATAAGTGTAACTTCCTCCACAACGGCCAAAATCTAGAAATGAGCACATAAATCCACCAAACTATAAGTGTAACTTCCTCCACAACGGCCAAAATCTAGAAATATTACATATGTCCATCAACAGTGGAATGGATACATTTGTGCATATTCATAAAAAGAACAAGTTACTAACACACACAACAATATGAATGATACTCAAAAACTTTATGTTTAGCAAAAGAAGCCAGAAACAAAAAATAGTACATATCATTTTGCTTATATGATGCTCAGGAACAGGTTAAAATAATCTATGTGTGAGAAGATTTAACACAAGATTACCTCTGTGGAGGTGTTGACTTGAAATGAATCAGGGGACCACCTGGTGTTCCGGAAATAGTCTATATCTTGAAGTTTTAGTATTTACCTAGGTGATTACATATGAAGAATTCATTGAGCTGTGCACATAAGATTAGTTTACTATTCAGGTTACACTTCATTAAACGAATGAATAAAGGAAGTAGGAATGTATGAATGAATGAACACATGAATAAATCAGCATCTGCTATGCTACCTGGTCTTGCACATATTAAGCACTTGACCACAGCGTATCCAGTGAATATATGATTGGAGCTGTCCATCATGTGCTGAATATTATGACATCCATTTCACTGTGAAGGAGGTGCAACAAAATTCAGTGACCATGGAATCCACTCATACTACCATATACTGTATCTGTTAGACATTGCCAGTTAATAGAATATTAAAATGACCTCATAAAAGCAAATGTAAGGCACCAGGTAGGGGTTGCCCTTGGAGAGGTTACGGTGCTGTTCTTTAAAACTTGTTTTATACCTTGAAAGAACAACCATTATCTGAGGTAATTTCCCTAGTAGGTAAAACATGTGGGTGAGAAACCTAAAGGTGGAATTAGAAATGGGTCTACCCATCACCCCCAGTGATACATTTAAAGACTTTATTCTCTGCTATATTAGAAATCCATTTTTCCAAGGTGAGAATGTTTCTGCTAAGTGACAAAATGAAAGTTTTATTAAACCTGAGGATATAGTTGCTATTGGTCATTTGGTCTCTTATTGTCATTAAATAAGCAGGCAAAGAAAGGAGTTGCTATTCTGGTAGTGGTAATATTCCCAATTATCAGGAGGAGTTCTTGTTGCTGCTACATAATGGGAATGAAGAGATGTGACTATAATTAGGGTATTCACTGGGATATATTTTTAACCTCTATCCCCACCAATAACCATGAATGGGTAACTACAACAACCAGAGCCTGACAGAACCACAATAAATAGATCATTCCTCATAGGGATACAGTTCTGGTTTATTCCACAGGCTAATCAGTCTAGACTAGCCAAAGTACTGTACGAGTTCGAATGGTTGGTTGAGGAGGGAGAGCTTGTATAACAGTGGATGCCTTAGAAACAACTGCAGCAACAAAAAGTTTGATCTTTCCCTCCCTCCCTCTCTCAGTGGCAGGATAGTGCTGAGATGCATGGTACAGGAGATGGAATGTAACATACGCAGTGAAGTCCAGCATATATGCTCTCTAAACCGCACTGTCTTTCAACTACAATCATATGCCTCTTTGCCTGCAGTGTTCCGCCTGCTTTGCCTACATGTTCAGTATCACCTGGGGGTAACCTCCAACAAAAGACTAATGGGTAGTAATATACAAATACACTTGCTTTCTCATTATTTGGGTGAAATGACTTTGAGCCATTAAAGTATTACATTGGTTTCAAGAGTTCTCTAGAAGGAATAAGCTTTATATATCCAATGGTATTTTATTTGACAATGCATCCTCTATTGACTGCCTCCTCATAACCAGTATCTTTCCTCACTTCCCTTCCATTATGTCTTAGAATCACCTCCTAGATAAAATAAAACCCTGTGACAAAGTTGGCTTCTGAAAGAACACTAAACAGAGTACAATGTCATTAAGTTTCTCTTGCCTTTTGGGGCAAATTTCTTTTTTTTTTTTTTGAGACAGGGTCTTGCTCTGGTGCCTTGCCCAGGCTGGAGTGCAGTGGCACCATCATAGTTCACTACAACCTTGAATTCCTGGGCTCAAGTGATTCTCCTGTCTCAGCCTCCTGAGTAGAGTAGCTGGGGCTAGAAGCACAGGCCACCAACCATGGCTTCTTTTTTTTTTTTCCTTTTTTTAGTTTTTGTAGAGACAGGATCTCACCATGGTGCCCAGGCTGGTCTCAAACTCCTGGCCTCAAGTGATCCTACCACCTTGGCCCACAAATGTTTATTTTTAACAAAGCACCGAGTTAAGGAGATAGAGACTGAAGTCCCAGCTTTAGTTACTGAGTAATCTTGGAAAAGTCACATAACCTCTCTGGATCTCATTTTCTTGCAATTTAAAATGAACTTTTAATGATTCAATACTGGTATTCTATAACTCAATTATTTGCATTATTCTATAAAAGACTGAAATTTTGTGTTTTTCTGCTCTATCCCTCTTTCTTGTGTTCTTTCCAGGCATGGCCTCTGCACCACATCATTTTCAAATGTATTATTCAAACTATATTTTTGTCTTGTTACTATGGTGATCAGTGAAACTCAAATCCTTAGATGGGAGTGTTGAATTTTGTTCTCATCAAAAATAACACTTATTGTTTCTGCTGCATCTTTTGGGGAGAAGAAAAACCTAAGAGCTGGTGGCTGGTGGTACTTGAGAATCTGAACACATACTGAGATCTTCTGCACTAGGGAAGTAGAGTCAGGGAAGAAAGATGTCAAGGTAGCAGCACCCTTAATAATTGGAAAGTAAGGTAGTATAGAGGATCAGTGATTCTCTGAGACTCTGGAGGAACTTACCTCTTGACCTAATTTTAGCAATGAATGAGGTAGTGAATTTTGGCTTCTGGAAGATACCAAAATCTTTAAAGCTACAATGAAATTTCAGGCTAGTTTTTCATGAGCATAATTCTTGTTTCTTCAATGTCAAATAATAGGCACAGATGATTTTGCCTCTACCAATCTCTCCAACCCCTGCCTGTAATACTTTTCCCTATGACATCACAATGGAAATGGGCTCAGGTCCTTAAAATGAGGACTTTTATTCTTCTGAAGTCACAAAATGGCAGTCCTTGGGCTGGATATGGGCCACAAAAGGATTCTGTAATTAGGGTGACCAACTACCAGTTTGCCTGCCTGAGTTGCAGGACTTTTAGTTTTAAAACTGGGACAGTCCCAGGCAAATCACAACAGGTGTGTTATTCTAAATTTTTTCTTTGAATTATACAATATTTAAAAATGTATATTCTCGAATCGATATCTTACATATAAAAATCAAGAAGTTCTATATAGTTATTCAGAATTTTAATTTCTCTGGCAAAATCATACTTGAAAACATAGGATCTTCAATGCCTCACAGCAGTGAGTATTTGAATAGTGGCTGTTTGCTTTGTAGATTAGGCCTAAACTCTTCTGTTTGCCACTGTTCCCACCTTCCCTACTGTTTACCAGCAGTAAGGCTGGGACATGATCTTCTCTCTTACGCTGTTTCTTACCCTTGGCAAATCACACCTATTTGCTGCCCCTAGAAGTTTTTGAGATCATAATGCCTGTTTTGTAAATATTTTACTTTTACATATTTTCTAGGAACACCCAGCCTCCTGCTATACTCAGAGACCACACTCTTACCTTTTAAGACAATTCAAACATCCTTTGACACATTCTAAAATTTGAGTTGATTATTCTTTACTTTTTCCTCTCTGCTTATCCATAGAGCATTCATCACATAATGGCTCAATTATTTATTAATATTTCTCTGTCCCCCATGAAGCCATCACAGAGAGTGAGAGAGAGAGAGAGAGAGAGAGAGAGAGAGAAATTATTAATAAACATTTAAACCTTTTCTGGATCATGAATTCACTTTGAATATAAGAGTTGTAAAATGTGAGTTGAAGGAGGAAGTAGTTATGTGGACTAGCATCGGAGAATGGAAACACTTTATTTAGAAAGATAGAATCCTTCTGATGAGAATGTAAATTTGTAAAGACAATTTGGATTGCAGTTTGAAGAAGAAAAAAAACTATGTTCCTAATGATCTGTCATTTTCACTTCTCAGCATCTACCTTAAAGAAACATACTTGTGACCCAAGAAATATCCAGAGTGATGATTATTTTAGCATCTGTTCAAATTGCAAAGATTTGGAAAATTTGGAAATAAACTAAATGACAAAAAATGGGAGAATAGCTAAAGAAATTGTGATGTGTCTATATTATAAAACACTTTACAGACTTGAAAGAATAAGGTAGATCTTTACCTTCTATATAGAGATCTCTGTAACAATTCAAAAGAGAAAACAGTGGAACACAATATGCAGTATGAAAATATTACATAAACACAAATAAAACTGAGACTCCACACGTATGTTAGGACATGCATACAAGAAGAGTCTAGCAGGAGACACACCAAGCTAGTAAAAAACAAAACAAGTATCTCAGGGATGGGAACAAGATTTTGAATGTCATCAAAGGATATTTTTTATATATATATATTTTTCTTCCCATGGGGAGAGGGGAAATTAAAAATACAGAAAACAAGAAGAAAATAAGCATCTTTACATCTATAGCTAACTAACAACCATTAACTCTTGCAATTTGATTCCACTTTATCATTTGTAAAAACAATGCACATTTATTATAAAGATTTCAATGTTCCATGCTACACATAAAATAAAAGTAACACCCCATAACACACTACTCAGTAAATAACTATCATTTATATTAGGTGGACATAATTCCAAAAGAGATGGCTAGATATACAGGGATTATTCTCTAAGTACACCTTTATACTGTAGAGAGGTTTTATAAATAAAAATTATTAATTTCAATTTTATTTAGCTTAACAGAAGAGAGTAAATTAAAGATGTTCTTGAATTTAAAATATATTATGCATTACCATAGAGATATTGTTTTCTAAATTGTAGCTAAATTATAGCTTAAAGATTAAAAGGAAATTAAGGAAAAAAACCACTAGGAAATGTTTCTTTAACTTTGTGCTTCAGTTTAATGCAGTACCGATTCACTCCCGTGAAAAATAAAGATAACAGACTACTCAACCTGCTCCTTCTCCCTTACCTTTTACCTCCTGGTATTTTCAGCTGCACTATTATTTTACACTGTCACCTTTCTTATAACAGTCTGTTCTGTAAGCAAAATTTGACATAGTTTTATATATAAATTTATTAACAGTCTATCATCCATCCTTTTGGCAGAGTTTATCCATTGCTGAGGGATTTTTTTCTTAATATCTTAAATCACAAGTTTTGATCACTGGATTTTTTTTAATTAGAAGGATTCACAGATGCCTCATTCCCTGGAATATTTCATGTGTTAGACTGCCTGCCTGTTGCCTTTATATTTGAATACCTTAGGTGATTATAATATTCTTGGATCATACTGATCATACTTTCTTGTCTTTAGAACATTATTGCTGTAGAGAATTCTGAGGCCCATCTGATTTTTTTTTTTTTTACCTTGTAAGTGTTTAATTTTTTGATTCCTAAAATATCTGTCTTTATTGTTGATGCTCAGTAGCTTAACTGGCAGCTTAAATATTTTATATCAAATTTTCATGGAATATTTAATAATCTTTTAATATTTAAATACAGTTTTAAAAAAATTAAGGATATGTTTTATTATATATTGAAATGAATTATCTGTTTTATATTTACTCCAATATTTCAGTTATACTTACATTGGAATGTGTCCATCAATTTAATTTTTTTATATCCTTCTGTTGTGAATAGTTTAAATCTGTCTTTTCTGTCAGTAATTCAATTCAAAATTATGTAGATTTTGTTCCTTTTTTCCACTCATTACTTTTGATGTTGTTTTGAATTTGTTACCCAGATGCACGGTGTTCTCTGCCTTCTTCTATCCTCCTTTTGTCTTGTCTTTCAGTTCTTGTTTTATTAAATTAAAATTATTTTTATGGAGTAACATAGAATGAGGAAATTGTGAATAATTTCCCTCTGTTCCTTGAAATATGTTTTTCTTTTAGATCTGATTGTTTTTATTTTTTCATGATTTCCTTCTATCCTTCTTTCTTTTATTTTCTTTCTTTCTTTTCTTCCTGCATAGCTTTCCTTGACAGAGGGAACCCATGGAAAGTACATCAGTTCCACATTTAAGTTTGTCACAGTCGTTGCCAGAGGCAGCCTGTATGATCCTTTTTTTAACCAGCCTGCAATTCTCTTAATTCAAAAAAAGGTGAAACTTATAAATATTAGTCATGTGTCTTTCCCAACGTGGTGCCTTAGTAGGAATCTTCAGAATGTTGTTGACACATAAGGCTGGTGGTGGAGATCCAGGAAGAAGAAAAGTCTCACTGTGGCCCCTGCCTCACTCTACTGTCATCTGTTTCTTTCATGTGCTATGTGTTTGAAGACTATCACATTCAGACCTCAGTCTCAGACTCAGGTTAGACGACTCATTCGCGAGTTTATTTTTTCAGTGCTGATACCTAGG
Organism: Daubentonia madagascariensis; assembly: GCA_023783475.1. NCBI lineage: Eukaryota > Metazoa > Chordata > Mammalia > Primates > Daubentoniidae > Daubentonia > Daubentonia madagascariensis. Next base: position 15,147,016 of record JAKFHU010002573.1, on the reverse strand, counting down.
TCCTATCCCTAGGTCTAAATCAATAAACTTGATTTAATAGATCTGGGCTGGGATCCAGGCATCCTTATTTTTTGAAGTTACCTAGGAAATTCCAATAACCAGACAAGTTTGAGAGCTCCTGCATTATTCTATACCTCTCTCCTTGTTGATTGCTATTACTAATTACTCTTATGGGGATGGGGTTAAATTTTTTTCAGTTAATTAAGGGTAAAAGAGACACATTATGAATTCACTCTCTCAACCTTGAAATAACTTGCAATATGTAGAATAGGCTATCTCTATAGTAAACAGCACCCAAATCTCAGAGTCCTACGACAGTAAAGGTTGATTTCTCCTACGTCCTACATGAAAAGTCCAACATAGATGTTCTCGACTGTGGAGCTCTCCTGAGTGGCTCTTCTTAAAGTGGTGGCTCAGAGATCATGGCTGACCAGGTTATGGTTCCACCATGTTCAACATATGATTTGAAAATTATCCTGTCATCCTCCAGCTGGCAGATAGAGAACGAGAGAGGAAATGGAGGAGACCCACCCACTCCTCTGTGCCACTGCCTGGAAGATACATCCATTAGATGCCAGTGGACCTTGCATCTAATTCTAAACAAAATAGGTTTGGTGTCCAGCCACACAGTCTCTGCCCCACAGGCACGCTAATGTTTTAGCATTTTTTTCACAGCAAATATTCGTTTATTATTTGCTATAACTAAATTTAGTTTTTAAAATAAAGAAGAAATTAAATAAGACCAGGCTTCCTAGAAAAGAGAGTTTTCTGAAAAAGAGAAAAATAGTGGTGGATTGTATAGAATAAACAAACAAATAAAGAAGAACCCAGACAGCCAGCTAGAGAGCTTACACTGGATATAATTGGCAACAACGACCAGCCACAAAGTTTCTTAAGCAGGGGCAGAAACATTACACATCATGCCAACCTGAGTTAGAGTGTAGAAAATTAGACAAAATCTTTTCCAAATTCCCCAAAGATATCAGAAAACAGTAATACATATGCAGAAGCTGTAGCTCTTCTTGCCCCAATTTAGTCACAATTTCCTGGCAGAATGGGTAAAATGGACCTCTGTTTTCTGTGCTCCCAAATCATTCCTTTGACCTACAGGTACAAAACTAAGGAGGTAGGAATGTTTACAGGAAAATGAAATAGCATCCGGAGGGCAAACAGTTTATCCCAAAAAGAGCTTCCCATCTTTTGCAGCAAAGAAAATAATAAAGGAAGATAAACAGGCTCCACATGATCTGGAAGGGAAGAATGACTTTGATCCCTGCAGGTATTTGGAAAAAAACTATCTGTTGAAACAAAGCTGACCTCTCTCCCCAACAAATTCCAGAGTGTCTAAGAGGAAACTGGAGAAGTTACAGTCTGCAGCAGAATAACCTCACAATTCCTGTTTTCATCCTTCCCTGCCATATACTGATTTTTCAGAAGCACTGGGTGGGATGGTTTCCCAGAATATAGTGCTGTGGATTGTAGGCTGGTCCCACGGGGTGACGCAAGCTCTGAGCAATGCTCCAGCATCAGGACATTGCATAAAGCCTCCCTGGGCACAGAGATAGCAGAGTGAGATTTAAGCAGTGCTCACTCTTCTTACCAAGCTAGGAGCCTTTGCTTCCTGCTCCCCAAAGCAGTCACCATGCAGATTCTTTCATACTATAGGGGTAGGGTTTTCTAATTATTGCTCTCCTAAAGAAAGTGACCTTTTCTAATTTTCACAAAGGCTCTATATAGGCGAGTTATACACCATCCCTAATAGGAACCACTTCTGGAGCATACTTGATCAGAAGTGAGCCCTGCCTTTGAGGCAGCATGAGATATGCTTTATCATTTTATTTTTCTGGCCATAGACATGTTGGAAGTGATGTTTTCTATCCCCTATTGCATTACGTGGTCATTTTTTGCCAAGAACAAGATATAGGACTTTGCATATTTTTTTCTGAGGCCTATCACATCTCTCTTTGAATGCCATTAAGACAACAGAGCCTTGGTTCTTTCAACCATGTCCTAGGACAGTAATAGTTAATATTTTTGAAGTCTTTCCATAGACCGCCTTCTGAGTTAACCATTTTATATCTGTCAGTTTACTTAGTCCTTGCAACTAGTCTATGAGGTAGATATCGTTAGTACCATTTCAGGAGGGGACCCACGGAGTAGTTAGGTAACTAGCGCATGATCACGCTCCTGGTTTGTGTGACTCATAGACCCATATACCAATCCAGTTTTCTTTACATGCTTGCTGTAGAGTTTCAGTGAGGCTTCCCTGAGATTGTGTTTGCAATATGTGCTGTGTAAAAGGACAAACAGCACATAATCACTGGGTGTTCCCATCTCTCTCATCCTCGTCAGTGGTGTGATACCAGGTTTGTCACAAAACCTCTTTGAATTTAGGTTATTTTGCTATATAATCAGGATTTTAATCCCTGGTTTTTTCTTCACATTGTTTCTGAAAGGCCCTGATTGGTTTGTTCATTTGTCCTTACATTTCTTCAAAAAATATTTTTGAATGCTCCTATGTGTCAGGAATTTTTCTAAGTGCTGGGGATACAATGATAAACAGACAAGAACATCGGCCTCATGGAATTTATATTCTAGTGAGGAAGTCCAATAAAGATGAATTAATGGGGCAGGCAATGCCTACAGGTTCTCTTTAATCAAAAAGAATTGTCTCAGAAGAAGTGAGACAGAAACCTGAAAGCAGGAGAGAAGGAGGCATACTAAGCTTTGGGGAGACAATATTCCAGTTCAAGTCAACGCAAATTTCAAAGACTTGTAAGAAACAATGAGCTTAGTGTACCTAAGAAACAAAATGTTTAGTTAAGACCATGTATGCAAGAATGCCTTATAATTTATTATTTCTTCTAAATTATACTTTATCTCATTGATATGTTTAATTAAAGAAGCAAGTGGCAAATTCTTTGAATTTCCTGCAGGCTAGTGAGTCATAGTGATCTTTTTACCTTTATGGACAATTTGATGTCCTTCAGAATAACACTTCTTAGCAAGGAGCTCCAAGACACCCCAGGCAGTGGGAGAAGAATGTGACAAGGGGGGAATGTTAACCAGAGGAGAATATAGAAAAGTGGGTGGGAGGGATGTTGCGTATTTGGGGTGTGCGTGTGTATGTGTGTGTGTGTGTGAGGGAGAGAGTATGGAATTAGTCCATTATATAGCAGGAAAGGGCACTTTCAGTACCCTAGGATAAAAGATGAAAGAGAAAGGACGTAGGGCAAGTCCATTTAATTTGACACTGTGAAAACAAAAACAATCCAGGAGAGCACAGGGCCCAGAGGATAATAGATTATTAATACAATGTATACTGTTATAATAGCCAATTATTTACCTATCATCTACTGATATGGTCCATCATTATTTATATATTGGCATTTTGTTTCTTTTGTTCAAATTTCCACTTTTGTGGAAAACAGCCCCCACTCTCAACCTCATGGCTACCACAGAGTAAGCACAAATTTGCCGCATGTTATTCTGAACGCCTGCTCACAGTTGAGTGGTGCAGGTTAGACACTAAAAACAAAGTATATTATTGTTTTCATCATTTTTTATACTGAAAAAAATAGTTTTCTTGTGATTTTAATGTCCATGTGAGAAATAATAAAGATCTGGAATCACTGGTGACCATATTTTCTGTCCAAGAACCGGTAAAATGGAAGGAGAAATTTTACATGAAAATGGAGGGAAAAAATGAAGCAGCTGTGGAGAAGCTATCAGAGTCAAGAGACAAGGAGAGAATCCTGGGGATGTTGAAGTCCCTGGGTTCAGATGATCCCAACACCTGGCGGATTTTCTATGCTTGAATTCCATGAGATAGCCTCATCCCCTAAATGTATATTTCCTTTTTTATCTAAAGTGGTTGGTGTTGGGTTTCATTTTCTTGTAACTGAAGTGTACTTACTAGATTTTTCCATGTATTTTCTAATTTTATCTTCACAATATCTCTGTAAGGTTTATATCATTTTCCCCATTTTATGGATAAAAACTCCGAATCAAAAAGTTTAAGGGAAGAGTAGAAGGCCCACCTTCAACATGGGCTTAAGCATAAAACTCTGCAGAGAAAGATAAGATTAGATGTATGTATTGGCCTTGCATTTATAAAGATTTCTAACATGTTTATTATCAAACCAGTCAGAAGGATTTCTCAATGATAGGTCTGGCACTTATCGATGGCTGTGACAATCTTCCAGGTTGCTTTTGCAGAATTTATGTTGGTTGGTGTATGAAATTACATACAGGGAAAAGACCAAGGGACAATACATGTGGCACTGTGCCTTCCACAGGAAATCCCTTGTGCAAATCGTGAACCATGATCAGTACCTGCCAGCCCCAAATGCCAGAAGAAAACAGAAGTCTTTTTAAAAATGTCAACATAATAGCCCAGCATCCATACGATGGCCTCCCTCAGCACACATCTCTCCTCTTTCTCTCTTATTTCAGGGGAAAAAAGTGTCCATTCACTCTCCAAGGCTAATCATCCCATCTATGAGTTTAAAATCTTCTTCACCTGCCCTTTCTGGGACTTTGCTTGGTTGCTTCTCCACTCCTTTATCTTCACCCATTTATCTAAATATCCTTTTAAATAATTAAAACACATTCCACGGATCTCATAGCCCCCTTTAGCCTTATTTCTCTACTACACTTCAAATGGGAAGCTCTTGAAAAATTGGTCTGTCTGTTGTGGCCATGATTTTTCAACCCGCTATAATCCAGCTTTTTCCCCCATAACATCACAGAAACTTCTCACTCCTTGGTCAAAAATAATTTCTTTTTGCTAAAACTCAGTGGCCTCTTTTCAACTCTTATCCTTCTTATCCTGTGACATTATTTAATAACACTGTTGACTGTTCTCTCTTTCGTAAACTGACCATTTAGTTTTTTCCCCCTTAATCTGTGACCAGTGCCCAGTCTCCTCTGCAGGATTTTCTCCCTCTGGTCTTCATTTTCCTCTCCCTTACGTATTATTCCCTGAACCTCTTTCCTTTGCATTTCATAGTTAATCCATTGGTGAACACTTCTACTATGACGCTTCATTAACTACCCGTATTCTAATGATTCCACAGCTTATGCCAAAACTTTAACATCCCACTGCTAATTGGACGTCTCTCTCTGCGTGTACCCCCAGAGCTGAATAACCCCTTTCCCCCACAGTGGTAATGGGCACCATCCACAAAGTCACTCAATTCAGAAGTTACCTTTGACTCCTGTCTTAATTCCTCCTTTTTCAAATAAACACCAAGTTATAGTTTCACCCGTCTAAATATGTTTCCCAAACACTTCTCCATCTCCGATGTCATAACTCTGGTTCATCTTTTGTCATACTCTCTGACTATACGCTTGTTCATCTAGTCCGTTCTGCAGATAGGTAGCAGGAGTCCAATAATACCTAATTCCAACCCTGTCAAACTTTTGCTTCCTATCCTTCAATAGATTCCTATGACTTTCATAGTAATGTTTGGTGTCTTAATATCTTACCTCTTACCCCAAAGTCAGAGATTGTGTCTATCATGCTCACAACTGTATCGCAAGGCCATAGCACATAATAGGGGCTGGTTACATAAATTAAGCCATGTTCACCTCATTTGCATTTTGGTAAATATACCTAAAAGGACTATATAATGGCAATACCTCGGAGTCCAGAGAAACTCTGTCCTAAATTCTACTCTGCTTCTAACTTAATGGGTGACCTTGGAACAATCAGAGGGTTTTGTAACCTGAGAACCAGCTTGTCTCCAAGGATCCTAAAACTGACATTCTGGTGCTGTTTGTTTGCCAACCCTCTAATTTGTCTGTGTCAGAAGTCATAGATGAACGAAAGAGAAAAAAGAGTCAAAACTCACTAACGTACAGAACCTGTAAAAATAAAATGGTTTTAACCAGTGCCTTTTTATTACATGAAAATGTAGTAGTTACATTTCAAAAAACAGAAAATGTCCCCATCCCACCCTCTCTATTTAATTGGGCATTTAAATTTCACATACCTACTAACTAAGTTACCAGTGTGGATAAATCAAAGACAAGAGAATAAAGAGCTAACAGGTGTCAATGCTTGCTAGCTTATAAACACCAAAATACAATATTATAAATTTGTGGATTGGCCACATTAATCCATTCATACATTGTCATCTGAAATTATTATTCCTACCAAAAGAGTTCATCAAGATGTATAAACAATGTTTTTAAGTAAATGCATAACAATGCTAATCTGAAAAAAGGTACCAGTTGGCCTTAATTAATGTATAATTTCAAAATAATCAATGCATATAAATTCCTAAAAGAAAAATCTCTAAGCAACACCTGATAGTTAAAAATAGTTAGTGAAATGATTCACCATTTGAGACTGCAAAATTGTCTTAATATGTTCCTGCTGCTGTAAGAAAATACCAAAGACTGGGTAATTCATAAAGAATAAAAATGCATTCCTTACAGTTCTGGAGGCTGGGAAGTCCAGGATCAAGCTGCTAGCAGATTCAATATCTGGTGAGGACTCGCTCTCTGCTTCCAAGACGGCACCTTGTTGCTGCATCCTCCAGAGAGGACAAATGCTGTGTCTTCACATGGCAAAAGGTAGAAAGGCAAAAGGAATTAATGCTTTCCCTTAAGCTTTTTTATAAGGCATTAATCCCACCCATGAGGGCAGCTCACTCATAGCCTAATCACCTCCCAGGTGCCTCACTCCTTAACACCATGACCTTGCAAGTTAAGTTCCAACATATGAATCTCGGAGGGATGCCTACATTCTAATCAAAAATATTATCTGAAAAAGGAAGCTCAATACATTTTTAACAAAGCAAATTGGACCTCCTACATTCACAACAGTTTTCATCTCCTATCTGAATAATGTTTAATGTCATCTACAATACCAACTTATCTTGTTTCTACTGGCATTATCATAAACAACATTGGAATATTTCATTTTAAGTTTTGTACTCAGTTGTAATTAATTATCACAAACTGGCAATGAAAAACTAGGGAATGACATGTCATATCCTGGGTACCCTGTCACCCAAAGTAGCCAATATATTAACAATATTACATTGAATACCTTGAAAATTATTAATGGCCAGATTAGCTACTCATTGCTTTATTATGACAGATATATTTCATATCCATACACAGAAGTAACTAAATGTCAGTTGCTGCTTAGAAAAATATATGAAATCACAGCAGCTGCAGTTAATTCTTAATAATATAATATGATCTTTTCAGTCTACTTTTTATACTAGAGTCAGATGACAACAGTAAAGTTCAGAAGGGGAAAAGATTATCCTTAGCATTTCTCCAGTTTTCCTCTCAAACTTTCCATATCTATGTGGTATCACATTCAGACACACCCCAGTCAAATCCAGCCTTCACGCTGTGTTCTAGGTTGCCCAAAAGGATCTGTGCACAGTTTAGGCCTCTTCCATTGATATCCACACGCAGAACCTCTCCAGTCCCTCCACATTGACTCATTTTAACTTCTAGTTCTGTGTCTGTTCGTTGATATCTTTTCTTATATGGTGTCAGTTGAAAATGACTGTAGGATTTCATGGGGGAGTGCTGCTGCTTCTGCTTTTTTGATCCCAAGAATGAGAAAAGGGGTATTGATGGTATGCTTCCCATCCTCTATGGCTCTACTCTTCACTCTGGCTTTTACAAAAGGAGTGAGTTATCTGACTGGGTAAATCCAATCTCCCGATTTAATTTCTTGCCTGTGCTACATGCTCTACAGAGAGAGAAGCCCTGGGGATTTTCTTGGCTGGGTCTCCCATTTGGTGAGTGGTCCAGGCTAGACCTGCTACAGCAAATCCACCGTCCCTCCATGTTCCTATCTTGTCACTAGACAAGAGTTCAGTCCATTTCAATAGGGAAAGCCCTCCTTGATCCTCTGGTCTAAGTGGGGTTCTCCATTTCACATTTACTATTAATGGTGCCTCTTCCTGTTTATCAATTGATTTTTATAACTGAGAAGAGAGGAAATATACTCCAAGCTACTCGATATGCACAGCAAACAGCAAACTACATAGTGTTTGCATTGAAACAATACATTATACCTTAGTTATCACAATAAAATACATTTTTCTTTTCTTTTTTTTTAGAGACAGGATCTCATTCTGTCATCCAGGCTGGAGTGCAGTGGTGCAATCATAGCTCACTGTAATCTCAAACTCCCAGACTCAGGTGATCCTTCCACCTCAGCCTCCCAAGTAGCTAGGACTACAAGTGCACACCACCACACCTGACTAATTTAATTTTTTTTTTTTTTTGGTAGAGATGGGATTCACTATGTTGCCCAGGCTGGTCTTGAACTCTTGGCCTCAAGCGATCCTCCCACCCCAGACTTCCCAAAGCACTGGGATTACAGGTATGAGCCACCATGCCTACATTGAAATACATCTTTTAAGGAATTTCATTTATCATTGATAGCCCAGTGTGAAAGATATTTGAGGCTAGGAGACTTGTTTAATGCATCATAGGCAGAGACAAACAATTACCTCCCCATCTCTTTACCCCAACGAAACATACATAAGGTTGGTCATGCCATCATATTGTATATCACCTTGCTTACAAATGCAGAACCTGAATCCATTTCACATGGCTTCTGATCCTTGCTCACCTGCCTAGTAGATAGCGACCTTGAGAAAGTTACTTAAATTTTCTATGCCTCATTTTCCCCATCTGCAAAATGGGGAAATTACCAACCTCATAGAACTATTTTGAGGAGTAAATGAATTAATACTTGAAAATTCCTAGGATAGGACCCAGAACATAAGCATTCAAACTCAATAAATGTGTGTTACTATGATTATGGTTATAGTATAATGATTATATTTTATTCCTTCGTTAGCTCTCCTACCTTTCACTTCTATCTTCCTCTCTCTCTTTCTCCCTCCTTTCCACCCTCATGAGTTTCTATTCCTCATATATACCTTTCATATAACCTATAATAAATTGATTACATTATTTCTTTCTCCTTAGGATGTGTTCTGTTCTGGAGTTTGGAGGAAGTTGACATTCACAGTTCATGGTCAGTAATGTACTACAAAAGAAGTGGACACTTGGAATACGCTAAGCAGCTGAAAGCATTGGGGACATTTAAAGGCGTTAAAGCTAATTGCTCCAACTGGAATTTATCCAGCCACGGAAAATGCATTGTGAAGATTTTATTGACTGTAAGTGGCAAAGACCTTGATTTTATATGTCCTCTAAATGACAACACCTCCCTTTTCTCAGTTGTCTGCCAGAAGGAGAAGGCAAATTCAGGTTCTTCATGGAGTTAGGTCCAGTACTACTTAGACCTAAAATATCACAAAACTAATTCTTTTCAGGGGTAGCAGTAACATTATAAAGTATGTGGGAAGCCATCTGGTAGAGACAGAAACAAGGTCTTGATTTCTCTAACTGGTGATTCCCAGCCTACTAATTACTAGCTATGAGACTTGGCCAAGTGACTCACTGCTTCTGAGTCTCAGTTTCCGCATCTGAAAAACTGGGAATTAAAACATCTGTATAACAAGTTTGCTGTGAGAATTAAAGGAGGTAACATTACTAATGTGCCATGCACAGGGTCTGGATCAAACTAATCGAGCAATAAATATTACTTTTATCTACATGATTTTGAAACCTTTCCTTGTTGTTCTCAATTTCACTTTGGCTGAAATCTGGGTGAAGAAGTCACCTCTTTCATATATCAGTACTCAAAATAGAAAAAGTAAATAATATTCCCAAATCTATGCTAAAGTTCAAAAAGATCCCTTTTTAGTCTTTACAGATTCTGCTGCTTGTGAGACACTCTTGTGCCCAGTCAATAAGCAGGATACAAAGTTATTTATTATTAATTCATTTGATGCATTAGATAGAGGATTTTGACACCTGGTATGGGTTAGCCACTGTTCTAAGTCCTGAGTAAGCAACCAAGGTTCCTGTTCTCAAGAGGCTTAAATTCTAATGATGAAGAGTTAGAACAAATAAGCAGACAAGCAAGATAGTTACTCAAGAGTGCTATGAATAAACTAAAACAGGAAAATGTGAGAGGCAATGTCTGGGTTGGGGGTATAATTTTATTTATGGGTGCCTCTGATAAGCATTTGAACTTGTTATTTCTCAATGATGAGAAGAATCCAGCTTTGTGACAATCTCCGGGAAGAGCCTTCCAGGCAGAGGGGAGAGCAAGTTCAAAGGCCTTGAGGTGAGAATGAACTTAGAATATGAAAAAAACAGAAAGAAAGCCCATGCTATTGGAGCAGGGAGACCTTAAGGAGGAAGGATGGAGGGAAGATCAGAGAGGAGGGCAAAGGTCAGGGCAGGAGAACCTTGAGAACATGCGTCAGGCGTGTGTCTCATCCCACGCGGTGGGGAGTGACCAGACAGGTTTAACATGGAAACAGCTTGATCTGAACGCTTCTAATATTTTCAAGGGTCCCTTTGGCTGAGAAGTAGAAAAGGTTTAGACTCCTGGAGCTGGAAAGGGTTAATAGATCTGTATCCCCAAATTCTTTATTCTAAAATGAAAAAAAAATTGTGGCCCACAAAATGAAATAATTTATTCCAAAGCTTACATCTTGTGAATAGTAGAAGCAAGACCTAGACTCAGAAATTTGGTCACTTGGCCTATGCTTTTTCTATACTGTGTGTAATATCACTGAAGTCCCCAATACTGATTAATTATAGGAGAATAAAGTAGACAAAGTGCTCTATCAGAGCCCTCCCAAGAATCTCTAACAGCCACCAGGGATGGCCCCATCTATCAGCCGGTGTGTCTATTTTCATCATTCTCTCCTGCTCTGTCTCACTCCTGTCCACATTATTCTCATGAGAACACCTGTGTCTGGGGTGTCAGGCTGTGTACTCCAACGTCCATCAGTCCTGGAGGGGACAGTGGGTTTCCCTGTAGCTCTGGAAAAATGGTCCTGTCCCAGCCCCATATAGCAGTTTGTCTTCTGGGCTGCAGACTGATCCTGCTTTGGCCACAGACTCACAAAACCCCTATTGAAATAGCTTCTTCATTTTCCCCCTTAACCACTGTCTCCTCAGAGACCAAAACTGGACCGAGGAACCGGGCAGGAATAAATACCACTCATTTCTCACTGCCCCCGCTCTCTTTCTGCATCCCTCCTGCACCAATCAACAATCCAATATCCTCCTGAGTAAAAACCCAACAAAACAAAACCTATGCATTTCAGTTGATGCAATTGAGTGCCGTAGGGAGTCATTTCTCCATAGTTTGGCTTTTCAAACAGCCCAACTCTGAATCTCATTCCAAGTCCCCCAAGACTCCCTGCTAAGTGAGATCTGAGGGAGATAGGGCTACTGATTCAGGATGCAGGCACCACCCACAGTCCTCCCTGCTGTGGCTTTAGCAAGTAAAATTTTGTTTTTTAGAAACTTGTTACCTCAGCAAAGGGCAGTCCTGTATTTCTCTGTGACTTAAGCAATGCCATTATTGCCCAGAGAATGATAAAAGGATTTACTGCTTGCAAGACTTCTTAATAAGTCCCTAGCATCAGCTAAGGAACTTTTCCTTAATTTATAGAGGAAATGATCAATCACTACACTAGAAAATGCAGCCTACTCAGTAAAGTGAGCCCTTGGCCTCCTGCTGGCCCATCCCACTGAACTAGAGGGTCTGGGCCAAGGGCACATGAGACTGCCTCCCTCTGCCATTGGTTTTCAGGGCACAGACAGGAATTTTTGTCACTGTATCAGAGGCTCTAAAGCCTAAAGGAACAGGAGTTTGAATAACAGGTGTGTGAAGTGATATAAGAGGTGACAGGAGGTTTATATTTCCCGGAACAAACTGAAAGAAAGAAGTTTCTAGCTATTCCTGAAAGCATAAGTGACCTGTGTACCTGTGGACATTGATCGTCTATAAGATTTAGAAACTGGAGGTTGATAGTCACACTAGGGACTATAAGATATACAATGATCACTGGGTTATCAAACACCTGTGCTTTTTTTTTTCAGAATAAGGGAAAAGGGGAGAAGGCAGATTGGAGAAAGAGAAAGAGCAAGAGAAAGGACAGGAAAAAAATGAAAGAAAAAAGAAACTATGACACTGTAAATCAAGGAACACAAAGAGATAGAGGAAGTTGAAATCTAGATTCATAATGTGGATATAATCGCTCAGCAGTCTGGCTAACTTGGGCCAAATCTAATGTCATTCTCACTTACAAAAACTCAGGAGCTCTAAGCAATGGCTTTTTCCTGTATGATGTAATTTATGGAAATGCAAAAACACAGACGCCACGGCAGCCCTGCAGACACTCCGTGTCACACTGGCCTGAGCTCCCACTGCTTCTCCTGAGACACAGAGGCAGCTCTGGGGCCGCCACTTCCTGACCCGCAGGTGCCATGTGTGAGTCCCTGCCCTCTGGAGAAGGGGAAGGCTTTGGCCAATGGGAGCGACTGGGAGATATTTTGCTTCCCTGCTCCCACCGAGGCATTGCTGTGAGGGCCCCTATGGACTGAAGTGTGAAGTAACCCGCACCCTAGTATTGTGGTTTCTTTCACTCAGGGGTCTCGTAAGAGAAAGCATCCACCCCTCCCCACCGTACGACCTGCTTTCAGAGACACAATTTACACCAAGTTATCAGAATAATTTCCTCCCATCTGTGTTTAGACTCTAAGTGGAAAAAAAAATGAATTGCTAAGAGAAGAATTTTAGTTACTATCCAGTCTTACAAGGAAGAGTCTGTAATCATCTGGACCCCAGCAGAATCATCCTTGATTTGATCTTTAAGATTCTAAATGATCTGGCCTCTTCCCAGGTCCCTAATTTTAAATCCTACTACTTGTGACACTCCTTTTCCCTCTCTACCCACCAACCAGCATTCTTCTGGAGCCTTCTATTGCTGCTCTGCACATAGTTAAATGCAGCGTAGCCCTCACATCTCAACTGAAGCATCCCTCCTTCACAGAAGTCTTCCCTGCCTCCTCTGACCAGGGCTGGCCTCTTGACTACTGGTGCACACAGAACCATGTGCCACTCCCCTGTAAGCATTTATCATTTGTTTCTTATTGGCATCACTTGATCAACAGTCATTTCTTCCCCTGAACTGTAAATGACATGAGTTCAGAAGTTTATATGATATTTTTTCTCAGTATCATTATTATTAGTATTTTGTTAGTATTATTCCTCAGTACTAAATGAAAATCTAGAAGGAGAATGAATATTCCTGACAGAAATAAAAGCTATTCGACAGGTCCTAGGTCAAGGACAAGCTTGGTACATCCCAGCTAACAGAGGAGGACTGATGTGTCTGTTCGGTGGGCAAAAGGGAAAAAATTAAGAAGGAAGACAGGGACAAATTGTGTAGAAACTTCAAGGTCTAGTTATGGATTTTGCTATAAGAAGTTGAGAAAACATTGGAGGGTATTTTTTTTAATGCGTGTTTGCTTTTATTTACTTTTTGTTTTCAAATAATTTGACTGACAAGAACTTGGAAAAGTAACATAGAGAGTGTTCCTATCTGCCTTTCAACCAACTTTCCATAATGATAACACCTAGACATTATCAAAACCAAGAAATTTCCATTGATAGGATACTAACTAAACCACGGACTGGATTTCATCAGTTTTACATGTATTCTGTGTGTGTGCGCGCATGGGTAGTACTATAAAACGACATCACATGTATAGATTTGTGTAACCAGCACCATCATCAGGATATTGAACTATTTTATCACCACAAAGAAACTCCTTCATGCTATCCTGTTATAGCCACAATTACTGATCTGTTACCCATTACTATAATTTTGTCATTTTTAGGATGTCATATAAATGGATTCATTTAATACATAACATGTTAAAGTTGACTTTTTTCACTTAGTGTCATGCCCTTGTGTTGTGGTCATCTAACAGAGATAAAAGAGACACTTAATCCAAAATTTGGTTTGAATGCCATACACCAACCAAAAGGCTATGAAAATGTTTAATGCTCACATAATGAGGTTTTCTAGGGAGAGCAGGGCATGCTCCCAAGCAGGTCTGAAATTGGGCGTGCGTAAGCAAAGCGGAGCAACTGGCTTTGCCCTTTACTGTGGTTAGGGAGTGGGGCTGAGATGGGGGTTCCCACATGCAGCCCAGGGCTTGTGTGATTTAAACTCTCTGCCAGCATCAAAGCAAAGCAAACCCAAGCTTTCTTATCTGCATGCCCACATACGGGGCAAGAGAAAAAGAGTGATGGGGCTTGAAAGTGTCAGCAACCAAACATCATAAATGGTGTCACACACTTTATTACACCTTGAGATCCAACCAAGTTGTATGTATTAACAGCTTATTTTTACTGCTGGATAGTTTCCATTATATAGTTGTACTATGGTATGTCTATCCATTCACCCATTAAAAGATGTTTGAATTGTTTCTAGCTTTTGGCTATTACAAACACAGCTTCCATGAACATTTGTGTACAGATTTTTATGTGAATATAAGTTTTCATGTCTCTATGAAAAATACCCAAGAGTGCAATTGCTCAGTTTATGGTAGATGTGTGTCTACCATTATGAATAAATGCTAAATCATATTCCACAGTGGCTATTTCATTTTACATTCACACCATCAATGCATGAGAGATTGCATTGGAGAGTTTTAAGAATGGTAATCACGTGAATTGATTTATACTTCTAATGATCACTTTAGCTACCCAGTGAAAAATGGACAAGGAAGAATTAAGGGCAATACTAGGACCAGAGAGACCATTTAGGAGACTATTGTACTACTCCAGGTGAGAGATGATTATGACATGTACAGAGTGATAGTAGTGGAGGTACAGAGGAACAAATAAATTAAAAGTTCAATGAATTTGGGAATATGTTTGACTTGTTTGTTGTGGTAGTTGAGGAAAAAAGGAATTAAGAAATTAAGATTTTTAGATTGAGCAATTGGATAGCAAATGGTGGCTATGTTTATTGACGTGGAGAAGATGGAAGAAGAACAGTTTATAGAGGGAATCGGTTGTTACATTTTGGTAATTTTAAGTTTGCAATGCCCTTTCTCCAAGAGATAACGCTAAGGAGTCAGTTGAAATTGTTAGTAAAAGTCAGAGCTGGAAATAGAGATTTCACCATAATTGACATATAGAGAGGTCTAATTGGATTTGAATTTTTCCGTTTGAAAACAATGGATGGGGGGTGGGAAAAGAAAAAAGAGAAAACAATGGAGAGTGAGGGGTTGGATACTCCATGGTGTTTGCAGGGCAGAATATAATGTACCATAGACCCTAACAGGGTAAAAGTGATGAGTAGGACATGAGCGTAAAGACAGTAGGAAAAAATGGAGATTGCAATGAGTTGTATAATTGGTAAAATGGAAGTAGCATGTAAGTGATAAGGAAGGACAGAAAGCAATGGTCATAGGATGTCATTCAGAAGTCAGGAATCTCCACTTCAGAACCACATGACTAGCATATTTCCAATCCCAAGTGTTGACTAAGCTGGGAGTGTTATCATAGTCTAGGATGCTGTAATGGTTCATTTTCTGTGCCAATTTGGCTAGGTCATGGTACCCAGATATTTGTTCAAATATAATCTAGGTGTCTCTACGAAGGTATTTTTCTTAGATAAGATTAACATTTAAATCAGTAGACTTTGAGCAAAGCAAATTACCTCCATAATGTCTGTGGGCTTCCTCCAAATCACTTGAAAGCCTCAATAGAAAAAGACTGAACTCCCCCAAGCAAGAATGCCAGCCAACTGCATTCAGACTCCAACTGCAACTTCTCTCTGGGTCCAGCGTGATGGCATAGTCTGCAGATTTGGGACTTGCCAGCCTCTACAATCGTGTGAGCCAATACTTCAAAATAAATCTCCTTCTATATATACACTTTCTATTGGTTCTGTGACAGATGCCTTTCCCTCTTTTTAGATACCAATCAAACCACAGTTTTGAAACTAATTCTGAAACTTTAAAACAACTTGATATTCCTGTGGGCTATGTACACATTCACAAGTAAAAGGAAGTTAAGAACACTCTAATGCTCTTTGTGAAAATCTTTCTAGATTACTTCCTATTTGCTGTTGTCTTGCTTGGTTCCTAAACTCTTTGTTTGAGATTCCTTTTTCCATAATCTGTCTGGCTTCCTGCCTCCCACTTTGGAATCTCCATTCTGGTCAGCCCCTCAGATCTCAACCTCCAACTGAGACAACACTCCAGCCAGGGGACAGAACTGCCTCTCTACAGGAAGTCTTCTCTAACACACCTCATTATCCATCTGTCTTCTCCCAACACTTGGAAACTTATTCTGTATGACTACTCTTGTTACTCATCCTGTCTGTTTTGTTCATTTCAAACTTAGTACCATCCCTATTGCCCACAGGCTCTGTACCTTCCAGTCTCTCACAACCCATCAGAATTCAACTTTATCTTTTATTTGCTTACACTAAGTTAAGCCTCTAAGAATCCTCCCAACTTCCCCATCAAGAATCAAACATTTTTATACACACACAAAACAATTGTGGTGATTATTTATAAAAATGATCAAAATTATTTTCTTTTCTGTATCCATGCCCTTATTTTAATGTCTCTTTATATATTTGTTTTTGATGGTCTGAAGCTTGCTTTCTAGTAGAAGTCTCTAGAAGAACTCATGGGAACAATATTCCCTGAGTTATGAGTTGTTAATTTATCTTCCATCTTTATACTTGGAAGTCACTTTACCTGTATACAAAATCCTTGGATTCCATTTTTTTTTCCCTTGGGACTATTAAAAGTTTCACTACATTTTCTTCTGGAATAAAATTTTGGAAAAAAGACTGATAAGTTGATTTTCCTTCACTTAAAACTGTTGTGGTAATTTTCCTAGTATACCCAGAGGAGTTTTGTGTGTGTTTGTTTGTTTTTCTCTTTATTCTTCTTTAAAGTCTAGCAATTTTACTAAATATATCTCAGTATTGGTCATTCTGGGTTAGTTTTTCATAATTATGCAATAGGCCTTTTTTAACATGTACTTTTAAACCTTTTTTTCAGAAAAAAATTTAAAATTACAATTTTTATCACTCAGTTTCTATACTTTTTGTTTTTCTTCTGAGATACCTATTATATCATGCTGAATCTTCTTGCATATCTTTGAATTTACCCCTTCCTCCCAAATCATTTGTATGTTTCTTCATCTTTTTTTGCCTTTTAATTCACTCTTCTGTCCCTTCACAGTTAATTTTAACTACTGAAAGGATTTTTTAAATTTTGTTTATAATTATTAGGATCTAACCCACGTCCAAGTGTTTCTAATTATGATTTGTGTCATATGTTATAGGTTGTGTCATAATCTTTATGTAGTTTATGTTTCTTTGAAATATGTTATAATTCTAACCTCTTTTGTGGTTGTGTTTTTCTGGCCCGCTTTCACTGATGTAGAAATATTATTCTGCTACTTATTCTCTTTTTAAGAACTTTGTATAACATTTTATCTTAATCCTTTTGTTATTCATTATATAATTAGATTTTTTTTCCCTCACTTGGTGGCTCTAGAGTACCCTCTTCTGTTGTTTTGGTGTGATGTTCAAAATGTGTTTCCTTACTCTCTGATGACTCTTAGCCTGTTCCTCTCCTCCAATGTTACCTGGACTTTCTCTTCCTTTTGTCTGGATTGCACCACTGCTGAGTGTGGAGGTTGTCCCGGCAGGACACTGTGAATGACAGACTCTGAGAGTTCATGTGACTCAGACTCCTCACCCCCTCCGGTTTGCAAAGTCTCTCGGGTTTCAGCACTGGCTGTCGAGCTGTCTCCTGGAGGTTTCCAGTGAGCACAGGTTTATTCATGCACCTTTTTGTGTGTTGGGGATTATCACGTCCATTAGAAAACTAGTTTTTTTTGCACTGTGTCACCCAGAAAATTTTATAATACCATAATTATGGTGGCTGATGATAGTTTATCCCCACATTCCTGTATTTTGTGGTTCATGTTGAAAATACTTTAAGTGTTAACGTAGACATTTTTCAAGGTGGTTATGTTGCTTATGTCTTTTTTCCTATATAGATACTCTATCTCATCAACCATTGGAAAGATTTTTAAATTATACTGTCTTTTCCATTTTCAAGAAATTCCTTGGATTACATTATTTATTATTTTTTACATTCCTCTAGCTATTTAAATTATTATTCTCATTTTATGGAAAAGGAGACTAAAGCTTTAGAGATTAAGCAATTTTTTTCAAGGTCAAACCCCTAGTAAGAGAAAGAGTTCAGGTATAAACTTTTTACTATTTCAACAGAGTATAAACTATTAAACACCTTCTAGGCTGCTTCTAAGTCTAACTTAAGTTAATAACCCAAGGATAAGTAGGGAGTAGACAAGTGAAAAATAGGAAGAAGCTTGTGCTAGTTCTATGCTGTGAGAATGGAATTGTCAAAAGCCCTGATGCTTCTGAGAAACTGAAAAAAGGTTAGTGTGGCCAGAGCCTTGTGGATTAGGAGAAAGCCGTGAACTGACAGAAGGGAGGTAAACAGGGACCTATGATTCACAACACTGCAGAACATAGCCAAGACTTTGGATTTCATGGGAGGCTATCAACGTATTTTGAGATGTATGTTAAACAGCATGAGAGCTCAGAAGAAGGGTATATTAGGTATTAGTTATCTTGGGCTTTGAGTCCTTCATTGACTATAAGTCCAAGGGCATGGAGGATAGGGCATGTGTAGGGCACTCAGGGATCCGTGGGATCTTAACCAAGGCTAGAATTAAAGTGGTACCCAAAGTGAAGAGAAACCACAGAAGATCCAAAGAAGATAAGCGGGGAGAGTTAGACCAGGTGAGGACAGTCCTTGTTCATGGGAAGATGAAAACAATGACTCTGCCATCACATCAGTTGCTGGTGGGAAGAGAGTCTGTATGGGTGCCATTGTGCCAGCGGCACAATCATAAACTAAAGAGAAGCGCCACTTTAGTTTGAAGTAGGAAAGTACCTTTTTTAGAAAGCCACATTATCTTTTATAGTTTTTAGGACCCTGCATCAGAAGGTTCATAATAAACACATGTGAAGATATTGTGGCAATAATGACTCCACTTTCTTGCTTTTTATATCACCTATGTTTTAATACAGCCATGAGACTTAATGAGTAGGTTTTGTGATGTCTCTTAGAACACTGTAATATTTGATACTTCTCCCATTTTTGTTTAACAAAGCAAATACATCAGGGAAAACAAGTATAAAGGAAAATGCCTGTGACTCACATATTATCTTGTACATGCATTCAAGTGAGTGAGGATGTTAAAATGCATCTAGCTCTATTTATAAAAGACTTGATATGCAACATCATTAAAATATAAATTTTTAAAAATGTATAAATTAAACTCACAGATTCACATTCCACTAACCCTTTAGTGTTAATAGAAGTCTTAAGTTTCTGTTTAAACTTTGGCTTCTTCCATGTTTGGTATGATTGAGAAGTATTTGTGTAAAAAACACTGGATAATGTGACACCAATCAGAGCACAATATTACCTTCAAGAAGTCTGCTAGTCAGCAATATTTTTAAGGACTTATTTTTAAAAAGTCTTACATTGTTTTGAATTATGAGTCATCTCACCACCTGCAATGAGTTGAGTGATTATGTCTTATGCATCTTTTTACAATTTATTCTTATAGTATATATTCAAGGTATACATAGGAGGTTTATATATATTTACATAGAAAAATTAGTATTGCAGTTAAACAAATTAACATATCTGTCATCTTCCATAGTTACCCTTTTTTTGTGGTAAGAACACTTAAATCTACTCTTTTAGCAAATTTTTAGCATGTGATATTAATAACTACCATTGTCCTCATGCTACACAATGGATCTCTAGACCTATTCATTCTACCTAAGTGCAAATTTGTATCAGAAAGGTAGAATGAATAAAGTAATAATGGTAATAATAGTAACCTACTTCTCACCATTTCCTTTCCCTCCCTAGTCCTGGTAACCACAGTTCTACTCTCTATTTCTATTTATTCAACACTTTTTTTTTTTTTTAGATTCCACATATGAATGAGATCATACATTTTCTTTCTGTGTCTGGATTATTTTACTTAGCATAATGTCCTCTAGGTTCATTCATATTGCTTCAAATGGTGGTATCTCCCGTTGATAAGGCTGAATAATATTCCATTGTACATATATATATATATCTCCACTCATCTGT
This sequence comes from Daubentonia madagascariensis, assembly GCA_023783475.1. NCBI lineage: Eukaryota > Metazoa > Chordata > Mammalia > Primates > Daubentoniidae > Daubentonia > Daubentonia madagascariensis. The sequence continues at coordinate 15,126,901 of JAKFHU010002573.1, read as the reverse complement.
TGATGGCCACTTAGGTTGTTTCCCTATTTTGGCTATTGTGAATGATGCTGTAATAAACATGGGAGTGCAGATATATCTACAGAGTGATTTCATTTCCTTTGAACATATGTGCAACAGAGGGATTGCTGAGTCATATAGTAGTTTTATTTGTAATTTTTTGAGAAATCTCTACACTGTTTTCCATAATGGCTCTGCCAATTTACATTTCCACAAAAACTTTTCAAGGGTTTCCCCTTTCTCCACATCCTTGCAAATACTTACCAGTTTTCTTTTTAATAATAGCCACCTTAAGAGGTAGAAGGTAATATTTCATTGTGGTATGGATTTGCACTTCCCTGATGATTAGTGATGCTGAGCACCATTTCATATACCTGTTGGCCATATGCATATCTTCTTTTAAGAAATGTATATTCAGATACTTTGTCCATTTTTAATCGGGTTATTTTGTTTTTCAGTATTGAGTTGTGTGAGTTCCTTGTATATTTTGGATATTAACACTTTATCAGATATACAGTTTGCAAATATTTTCTCCCAAACTGAAGAATACTTTTTCATTATGTTGTTTGGATTTTTTTTATTGTGTGGAAGTTATTTAGTTTGATGTAGCCCCATATGATTATTTTTGCTTTTGCTGCCTGAGATTTTGCTGTAATATCCAAAAAAAAATTGTTGCCAAGGCCAATATCAAGGAAATTTTCCCCCTGCATTCATTTAGGAGTTTTACAATTTCAGGTCATACATTTAGGTCTTTAATCAATGGAACAAATCTAGAAAACAATAATAGCAAGAACATGGGGAAATTCACAAATATACGAAAAATAAATAACACTCTCTTTTTATTTCAAAATATTATGGGGTTACAAATGTTTATGGTTACATGGATCATTTTTGTAATGTTTGAGTCACGGCTATAAGTGTGCCCATCACCCAAATAGTGTTCATTGTACGCATTAGGTAGGTTTTCACCCATGCCCTCCACCCACTCCCCCATGCTTGATTTGCACTGAATTTTACTACCCTCTGTACACATGTGTGCTCATTGGTTAGTTCCAATTTAATAGTGAGAATATGTGGTGGGTGTTTTTTTTTTCCCATTCTTTAGATACTTCACTTATGATGATGGTCCCCAGGTCCATCAAAATTGTTGCAAAAGTCATTAATTCATCCCTTTGTATGGCTGAGAGAACTCCATGGTATACATATACCAGATTTTGATAATCTACTCATGAATTGATGGGCACTTGGGTTGATTCCACATCTTTGCAATTGTGAATTGTGCTGCAATAGACATTCAAGTGCAGGTGTCTTTTTGATAAAATGTCTTCTTATCCTTTGGTCAGATACCCAGTAGTGGCATGGCTGGATTGAATGGTAGGTCTACTTTTAGTTCTTTGAGGAATCTCCATACAGTTTTCCATGAGGTTGTACTAATTTGCAGTGACACCAACAATGTACAAGCATTCCTTTGTCTCTGCATCCATGCCAGCCTGTATTGTTTTTGTACTTTTTAACAAAAGCCATTCTAACAGGGGTAAGGTGATATCTCATTGTGATTTTAATTTGAATTTCTCTGATTAGTGACATTGAGCATTTTTTCATATGTTTATTGGCCATTTGTCTATCTTTTGTGAAAAGCTTCTGTTCATGTGTTTTGCGTACTTTCTAAAGGGGTCATTTATTTGTTTCCCTGCTGATTTGTTTGAGTTCTTTGCAGATTCTGGACATTAGCCCTATATCAGATGCATACTTTGTGAATATTGTCTCCCATTCTGTATGTTCTCTATTTTCTCTGTTGATTTTTTCCTTAGATGTGCAGAAGCTTTTTAATTTAATCAAGTCCCATTTATTTATTTTTGTTGTTGCTGTAGTTGCCATTGGGGTCTTAGTCATAAATTCCTTGCCTTGGCCGATGTCTAGAAGAGTTTTTCCTACATTTATTTCTAGAATTCTTATGGTTTCATGCCTTACATTAAGTCTTTTATCCATCTTGAATTAATTTTTGTGAGTGGTGAGAGATAGGGATCCTGTTTCATTCTCCTGTGTGTGGCTATCCAATTTTCCCAGCACCATTTATCAGATAGGGATTCTTTTACCCAGTGTATATTGTCTGCTTTGTCAAAGATCAGTTGGCTGTATATGGATGGTTTTATATCCAGGTTCTCCGTTCTGTTCAATTGGTCTGTGTCACTATTTTTGTGCCAATACCAGGATGTTTTGGTCACTACAGCCTTATAGTATTGTTTGAAGTCTGGTAATGAGATGCCTCTTGATTCTTCTTGCTTAAGGTTGCTTTGGCTATTCAAGCTCTTTTCTGGTTCCAAACGAAGCATAGAATTCTTTTTTCTAGATCTGTGAAATATCTCATTGGTATTTTGATGGGGATTGCATTGAATTTGTAAATCACTTTGGGTAGTATGGATATTTTAGCAATGTTGATTCTACCAATCCATGAGCATGATATGTTTTTCTACTTGTTTGTGTCAACTGTGATTTCCTTCCTTGGTGTTCTGTAGTTTTCCTTGTAGACATATTTTACCTCCTTGGTTAAGTATATTCCTAGGTATATTACTTTCTTTGTAGCTATTGTGAATGGTATTGAGTCTTTGGTTTAACTCTCAGCTTGACTGTTATTGGTTTTGAGAAATGCTACTGGTTTGTGTACATTGATTTTGTACCCTGAGACTTTGCAGAATTTATTTAGCAATTCCAGGAGTCTCTTGATGGAGTCTTTGGGGTTTTCTAGATATAAGCTCATATCATCAGCAAGGAGTGGTATTTTGACCTCCTCTTTCCTGATTTGGATACCCTTTGTTTCTTTCTTTTGCCTGATTGCTTTGGCTAGGACTTCCAGCCCTAAGTTGAATCATAGTGGTGACAGTGGGCACACTTTTCTTGTTCCAGTTCTTAGGGGGAACATTTTCAAATTTTCCCCATTCCACATGAAGTTGGCTGTTGGTTTGTCATATATGGCTTTTATAATTTTGAGATGTATTCCTTCTATACCTAGTTTTTTGAGGGTTTTTATCATGAAAGGGTGCTGGATTTTGTCGAATACTTTTTCTACATCTATAGAGATGATCATATGGTTTTTGTTTTTGCTTCTGTTTATGTGGTGAATCACACTTGTTGATTTACATATGTTGAACCATACTTGCATCTCTGGGATGAAGCCCACTTGGTCATGGTGGATTATTTTTTTTTATGTGCTGTTGAATTCAATATGCTAGTATTTTATTGAGGATCTGTACATCTATAGTCATAAGGGATATTGGTCTGTAGTTTTATTTTTTGTTGATATTGTGTCCTTTCCTGTCTTTGGTATCAAAGTGATACTGTCTTCATAGAATGAATTGAGGAGGATTCCCTTCTTCTATATGTTATAGAATAATTTCTACACTATGGGTACCAGCTCTTATTTGTAAGTCTGGTAAGATTCAGCTATGAATCCAACTGGTCCGGGGCTTTGTTGCATTGGAAGATTTTTTATTGCAGCTTCAATCTCACTGCTCATTATTGGTCCTTTCAGGAGTTGCATTTCTTCCTCATTGAACTTAGGGAGGTTGTGTAGTTCCAGGAATTTGTCCATTTTCTCTACATTTTCTAGTTATGTGCATAGATATTTCAATAGCGTTTACAGAAGATATTTTGTAATTCTGTGGTATCAGTTGTAATATCCCCTTTTTCATTTCCGATTGAGCTTATCTGAGCCCTTTCTCTTCTATTTCAGATTACTCTAGAAAGTGGTCTATCAATTTAGTTTATCTTTTCAAAGAGCCAAAATTTTCTTGTATTGATCTTTTGTATTTTGTTGCTGTTCCTGTTTTCCATTTTGTTTAGTTCTGCTCTGACCTTAGTTATTTCTTTTCTTCTGCTGGCATTGGGTTTGGTTTATTCTTCCTTTTCTAGTTCCTTGAGAAGTGTCATTAGATTGTTAATTGTGACCTTTCTGTCTTTTTGATGTAGGCATTAAAGGCTATGAGTTTTCCCCTTAGGACTGCTTTTGCTGAATCCCATATATATATTTATAGCTTGTGTCCCCTTTGTTGTTCAGTTCAAGGAATCTTTTGATTTACATCTTAATTTCACTATTGACCCAATAATTGTTCAGCAGCAGGTTGTTTAATTTCCATGACTTTGTGTAGATTTGAATGTTTCTCTTGGAGTTGATTTCTAGTTTTATTCCACTATGGTCTGAGAAGATACATGGTATGATTTCTGTTTTTTTGAATTTGTTGAGACATGTTTTGTGGCCTAAGATATGATCAATCTTGGAGATTGTTCCATGTGCTGATGAGAAGAATGTATCTTCAGCAGTTTCTGGGTAAAATGTTCTGTCAAGGTCTGTTAGTCCCATTTGTTCTAAAGTCCCATTTAAGTCCAGTGTGTGTCTGTATTTATTTTCTGCTTGGGTGATCTGTCCAGTCTTGTCAGTGGGTGTCGAAGTCCCAGCAATTATGGTGCTGCCATTTATCTCTTTACTTAGATCTACTGAAATTTGCTTTATGAATCTGCGTACTCCTGTGTTAAGTCCATAGGTATTTAGGATTGTTACATCTTCTTGTTGAATTCCCTTTATAATTATATAATGACCATCTTTGTCTTTACCATTGTTGATTTAAAGTTGATTTTACCTGATAATGATAATGGCTACACCTGCATTCTTGTGGTTTCCATTTGTAGGAAATATTTTTTTTCCATCCTTCACTTTGACTCGTTATGAGTCCTTGTGGTTTAGATGTGTTTCCTGAAGATAGCAGATAATTGGGTTGTATTTTTTCATCCATTTTTGAATGGCTGCCCATGGCTCTTGAGTGGGACATTCAGACCATTCACATTGATTTATAGAATTGATATGTGGGATGCTGGTCTGTTCATCATGTTGGGTAGTAACTTATTGCTTTATTTTACCTCTTGTGCTATTGTTTTGTATGAGCTCTGTGCTTTAGCTTTTGGATGATTTTACACTGGTGGGTGTCCATTGTGCTGATCCATGTATGATGCAGTTTTGAGTGTTTCCTGCAGGGCAGGTCTGGTCTTGACAAATTTCCTTAGCATTTCCTTGTCTGAAAAATCTTTATTCCTCCTTCATATATGAAACTTAGTTTTGTAGGATACAAAATTCTATTAATAGGCTGGCAGTTGTTCTGTTTAAGAAGACTGAAGATGGGGCCCCAATCACATCTGGCTTGTAAAGTCTCCATTGAGAAGTCTGCAGTTAGACTGATGGATTTTCCTTTGTAAGTTACTTGATATTTTCACCTAACAACTCACAGTAGGTCTTCCTTCATTTGACTTTGGCCAGTCTGATTACTATATGTCTTGGTGACTGCCTCTTTGCAAGAATCTCCCAGGTGTTCATTGAGCTTCTTATACCTGGATGTCTAAATCTCTAGTAAGACCAGGGATGTTTTCCTCAATAAACCCCTCAAATAGGTTTTCCAGGCCTTGTTCTCTTCTCCTTCACCTTCAGTGACACCTATGTTTCTTATATTTGGTTGTTATACATAATCCCATATTTCTTGTAGGCTTTATTCATTCCTCTTAATTCTTTGTTCTTTATTTTTGACTGAGTAAATTTGAAAAAGTTGCTTTCAAGCTCTGAAATTCTTTCTTTTGCCTGATCTAGGCTATTCTTAAAGCTTTCCACTGTGTTTTGTATTTCCTTAAATAAATTTTTCATTTCCAGAAGTTCTATTTTTTTTTAATATGTCTATCACTTTGGTAAATTTTTCATTCATTTCCTGAATTGTTTTTCTGGTTTTTTGAGTTGGTTTTCCATTTTCTCTTAGATTTCATTGAGCTTTCTTAAAATCCATATTTGGATTTCTTTATCTGTCATTTCAATATTTTCATTTTGGTTGGTATCCATTGCTAGAGAGCTGGTGTTCCCCTTTGGGGGTGTCCTTTTGCTCTCATTTTCCATACTTCCAGAGTTCTTGTGGTGATTACTTCTCATGTGGAGCAGCTGTTGTTTATTGTTTTTGGATTTTCTTTTGTTTAGATGGGGCTTTTTTTCTCCCCTCACTTGTAAGGGTTTGTCTGTAGCATATATTTGGTAAGAACCTTTGGCTTTGCTTGTGGGTGCTTTAATGGTGGTCTAGGTTCTGGATGGATGCCTTGGTTATAGATACCCTTAGTGTGATGTTTTTCTCAGTTGCCAGTTGTTTGTAGGCTGTAGCAGTGGTAAGTTATGTGCATGGGCATATTCCCTCTCTCTTGATGATCAGACAGGATGTAGGTCTTTGAAATCCTTTCTTTTTCCCCAGCCCTGTGGTCTTCTTAACAGTGTGAATTGTATTGGCATGCATAATTTAATCTATGAGGCAGTAGGTGATGCTTGTGGGTAAGAATCAACCACACCCAGTATGATAGAGTCAGTAAATGTTGTGAAGGACTGTGCAAATTGACCTCCATGTCAGTAGGTGGTGCTTGCCAGAAAGAACCAGCCGTAGTGTTGTTTTTCAGACCTGTGACTGGCTCTGGCACCTCGCAAGAAGCACATGAATGCCCCAGGTGGTGGGCAGGGCCCTGGAACTTCCAGGTGAGTCCTTGTTCTCCACCACATCAGAGGTGGGTGATGGAGTGAGTCTGGGTGGGTCTGGGTTGGGCGAGCCTGCCCTTAGGTTCCACAAAAGTTGGTAAGGTAGCTGTCTCAGCAAGGGTGAAAGGTCTGCTCCCAGGCTGCTGGGGAAAGCCACAGGGAGGGGCTGAAGTGGCCCCACCAAGCCAGAAAGTCTGCCTGTGGGGGCAGGGCCTTCTGAGATTCACCATCTGGCTGTGAGGAGCAGGTTTTGCTCTCCTCCCCCTTCCCCTGCTCTGGGGTCTCCCTCTGGCATCTACCAGCAGGCAGGAGCTTGAACTAGCTGAGTTCCCCAGCAGTGGCACTGCAGGCTGGGAGCTTGCTTGTCTAGGCTCCCACCCTGGGCTGAGAGCACAGCCTTCCTGTGGGGAAAGGGGTGGTCCACAATGTGCTGCCGCTGGGGCCCACACTGCATTGTCTTTTCAGTTCTGCCCACTTGGGCTCCTTTGCCTCTTGAGATTAGTTCAGAAATCTCCCCTCTGTGCCTCCAAGCAACACAATTGAGTCCTGACAGTACAGGATCTGGCCTGCAGGCCTGTCCCCAGGTCCCCAGAGATCAATCCCTGATGGTGCCAGGGAGAAGTGTGCTGGTCCCAAGTTGCCTATCGGGTGCTCAAGCAGGTTTTATGTCCCCCTGCTTCAGGGTGTGCCCTGCTCTGATGGAGCAGCTGAACAAGCAGCACTGGGGAGGGCTGGTGAATGGGGATCTCACAGTCTGAGCACCCCTTTGTCTGTTACACATCTTTAAGAGGAAAGGGTTGAACCTCACTCTCTGTGGAATCCTCAATGTGGTAGATGCATCAACAGAGGGGAAGCAGCTGCTCCTGAGAGCCCTGTCTCAATCATCTCTCTTGGCAGCCACGGGCATGGGAAGGGCAGGGGTGGAAAAGAGCCTGAATGGAGAAAAGTTAGCTCTCTGGTCATCTCTGTCCCTCTCTCCTGAAGGCAGTGGGAACAAGCAAGATGAAAAGTGAGGGGCTGACGCTCCCTGTGGAAGACAAAGGCACACAGTGGGTGGAGAAGCAATATGTCATCTGCCATCTTGGCTTGGGCCTGTGGTGATGGGAGGTGACCCCAAGGGGGCTGGCAACCTGGTACATTATCCTCAAGAAGCTTCTAGTTCACTGGGGGCAGCAGCTTTTGGGCTTATGTGTGTAGAAAGGTTCTCCTGCAGCTCAGGAGCCTGCTGACTGCCAGAGAGGTGAGGGAGGGAGAAACACCCTACCCCACACCTACCCTTTTGACTAGGCTCCAAGCCTCTCAGGTTTGATCTCTGCCAATATCTTGCTCCTTGTTCTGCTCTGCAACTTCTTCCCCCCATGGGATCTCTGGTAGGTTCTGGCACTTTTCCCTTGGAATTACACCCAATCTATATTTGTTTGTTTGCTTTTTTCTTTTTTACCTAAAACTTTTTCTTCTTTCTGAGATGATCTGAGCTGATGTCTCTCATCAGCCATCTTGTCTCCCTGTCACTAAATAACACACTGTTGAACAACCATTGGGTCAAAGAGGAAATAAAAAGAGAATTTAAAAATAATCTAGAGACAAGCAGAAATTAAGACACAATCTACTAAAATTTATGGGATGCAGCAAAAGCAGTAATAAAAGGCAAGTTTATAGCTATAAACACACACATTAAAAAAGAAGAAAGATCTTAAATAAATAACCTAACTTTATACCTCAAAGAACTATAAAAAGAAGAACAAACTAAACCCAAAATTAGCAGAAGGAAGGAGGTAATGAAGATCAGAGCAGAAACAAATCAAATAGAGAATTTTAAAACTGTAGGGAAAAAAATCAAACTTTAGAGTTGGTTATTTGATAAAATAAACAAAATTGAAAAATCCTTAGCTAGACTAAGGGGAAAAAGAGAAGACTCAAATAAATAAAATTAGAAATGAAAGAGGCAACATTAGAACAGATGTCTCAGAAATAAAAAGGATCAGAAGGGACTATTATGAACAATTATATGCCAACAAATTGATAACTGAGAGGAAATGGATAAATTCCTGGAAACACACTCCCTCCAAGACTGAATCAAGAAGAAATAGTCTGAAGAGATCAATAACACATACAGAAACTGAAGTAGTAATCAAAAACCTCCCAACAAAGAAAAGCCAAGGACCAAATGGCTTCATACCTGAATTCTACCAAACATTCAAAGAAGAGACACTACTAATCCTTCTTAAACTCTTCCAAATAATAGAATTATAGAGAATATTTTTAAACTCTTTTTATGAGGCCAGCATTACCCTGATATCAAAGTGTATTATGCATCTTTAGATGCCCAACTGCATTCTGTATCGATATAGAATTGGTTCTCTGAGAGGCCCAAAAAACACAGACATAACCTGGCACATACTCTGTGGCAAGCACTATTCTTGATGTGAAGGACTATAAAGATGTCTGCTGTTATTGGGCAGACAAATTTGTATGCTGTAATGTGGGCATTATATGCAGCTTTAGATGAAATAAATAAATAAATATTTTGCTCTTATTTTCCTTTACCTAAAACCTCTAGGAGAGCTTTGGCTAAGTCCTAATCAACCGCATCTCTCAAAGTACCTTAAACTTAATATACTTTTGTTGAAATAATCATCATGTTGGTAAGATAACACAAAAATACCCAAGAAACTTTAACATTATAGAGATATAATATATATGCAATGTAACAATTCAGAAATGATCACAAATATTTATTGACTTGAATTCCACTTTTGAAGATTACATAAGGTATAGAATTTTTATTTCCTTTTTAACAGATCTGGTGACCTTATGGAAAAGTAGCAAAAACAAGCAATGAAAACATCCCAGAACATTTAGAAAGAACATACACACACACAGGAATACAAAGTGCATGTAATGGGAAGGGTCAGGGTGCACACTTCTCTTTCTTTAGATATTTTGCAGTAGTTTAACTTATTCTTTGGAAAGCAAGAACTCCTGCCTGGTGGTTAATAAGGGGAAAGAGTGTGGTAGGGGCGAGGTGACAGGCAGTGAGATCCAAGAAGCAACAGTTTGCTTTGAATTTATATTATAAAACAGCCACAATACTTGGCCTACTGGAGCATTTTGAAAAGATTCTGCTCCTCTCATTAATAATCATAACATCTCACAGGGCATCAGAAAGCCATTCCTTTCTTGCTTCATCCTTTCACTTAAAATTGATAGTTTTTGCCTTGAGATTTCTGTCTTTGAGTACCTGGTAGTTTTAAACACTATGTTAGCTGTTTCCTTTGAAATGCGTGTTTCTTCAAAATCTAAAAAAAATCTATTTTACTTCGTGACAACTTCTAGGAAAGACAAGGCTAGTAATTTGAAATAGTGTGCTCTACCCTACTGCCCGTTTAAAATGTCTCCAGTGACCCTACACAGTGTCCCTACATAGTAAATTATCAGCTTTCTCTTCTATGGTTTTTAGGAGGTCTCCATCAAGTAATTTTATTAATAAATCCCACCACATGTTTAAGGTCCAATGGTCCTATTTTACTTCCTACTAGTTTTAAAATAATTCCCTTTGCCCATAATTCTATCTATCTTCTGTGCCTCCAACCATCTCTCATATCCAACAGGCAAAGCCAAAATCAAACCTATGAGACCCTGGGATGCTGAAAATAGTCATCTAGTTTCCTTTATCTGTGATACTGCCCACCTTGCCTTAGGGAAAGTTTGGGCAGCCTGGCAGTAGGGAAAGGAAAAGAACAGGACATACCGCAGATGTATTTTCAGAATTCCCATCAGTCATTATAGGAAAGGTCATATTAAGGAGGAGGACAGAATTGAATTTAGGTTTTGTGGAGCCTCAGCTAACAAAATGTTGTCAACTCTTTTAAGAAAAATAATCCAGAAGCATCCGTAACAACTCGATATAAAAGTGATTATTTTTTAGAATAAGAAAACAGGGGGGCTTTGTTTTGATGTTGGTTCAGCAAGGTCTTTGCTCCTGGGTCCCATAAACAGAAGTCCTGGACAGGGAATGTAATGTTATGGGATGGGGAAAATGTTATTTACTAAAAATTTTCTTACGGGAGTGATGCTTGGCTAGAAGGAAAGACTCCAAGTGCAAACTCAAGTCAACAAACAGAGTCACTGGACTGTTTTGTTAGAGGAAGGAAGAAAATGTGTGGCTGACAGGAATGGTAGATGAGGATGAACAGACAAAGAAGAAACGAAAGGGCCCACCAGAGCACTCCAGGGTTCCCCCTGGTGACAGTGTGATCAAAAAATATTTTTTAGGAGAATATAATTTCTAATAGGTGGGTTTTAGATAGTTTTGCTGAAAAATATGCAGTATAAAACACCCCAATTGCTTTCAGTCTATCCTCATCTCCCCCATGAGGACTTCAGTACAGGCCACTTTGCTCACCAATATACTAGAGGAGAAGTAGAGGAAATACCTTGTTTTGCATGCAGATAGTCAACAAAATAAACATAGGCCAAGCATAAGCTGCATCTTAACTTCTCAACCAGGATAAGTGTGAGAGAGTCATGATGGAGATGAAGCAATAAAAGAGTAGAAATCCTTTCTTTTTTTTCAGCCTAATGCAGAAGCATTTATTGGAGATGAAAGGAACATCTATACCTGCACTAGGATCAGAGGATTGACATCTGCCAGGTGTCTATAGATAGAGTCAACAGAAGGTCCCTAGCATCTGATTCTCAGTGTCTAAGAGTCAAGTCTGTGGAGCTTGGGCTTGAAGATGTGTGAGCTACTCTGCCGCCTCTTTGCCATACTCAACTTCCTTGTGGCCCCCAAGCAAGGCTTTATCAACTGGGGAATTGACTTTGAAACATAAAACATTGATGAGACCTTTCTCAATAATGTTATAAGTTTTGAGTTTAATGATTAAAGAAGAAGAAGGAAAAGAAAGATGCTCACATTTCCTTTGTTTTGCATTTTATGGGCCAGAACTCATTATTATTTCAAGATCTCACTAGGGGTCCTGACAATTTTTATGAACATAATAAAATGCTGAAGCATTTTGTCTCCTGTCTTGGAACTATCTCTTTCTTGGAAGCTTGTAGGTGACTTATCTGAGCTGTTCTCTGCCTCACTGTATTATCATCTATTCAGGCCTAAGAAAAAGACACATCAGGCGAGGTACAGATTTTGACTATGCAAGGTGGCCTAGGACAAGAAATACAGCTGTATCTGCTTGTTTCCTGAGTCAGAGAAACCCAGGTCAAACTAAATGGAAACAAGGCTTGGGAAAATTAGTGAATGGAGAACCTCTAGACATCACCCAAAATCCTTCAGCAAATTGCAACTTTAGGATTCCCATTTTCTACCTGTGTAGCAAAAATTTTAAATCTGCAATTAGTTGTACAGTTGACTTCCAGAGTACATGGAGTGCCAAAAGCCACATCCACAATTCTTTTCCGACATGTCTCACTCTGCCTGTAGAGTCCAGACTTAATTAAGAAAACATTGGGTTTATCAGGTTTCTATAGGGTTGTGCCTTTTATACTTCTGCAAATCTTTTTATGCAACCCAAAGGATAAAGTTGTATCTTCTTAATCCTTCTAGAGGTTTTAACACAGGCTATGACAATCACACCATGAACTTCCTTTGCCCTTAAGCTGCTGTGTCTTAATGGCAGTGTCCAAAACTTGGGCTTCAACCTAAAACTTTGTTTTAATGGCCAAATATTTGAAATGATGAAAAGATTTATTTTTTAATTCTGTAAATCTTAGAATTTATGAACTGCATATATTCCCTATCAATTACATTTGCAAATCTTTTTTTCTGAGCTCATTTTTAAAATAATAACTTTCAAATTCACCTAGTACCATCAGCTCACATTTTCAACATGAGGCTTCCAAACTACCTCACAGAGAAGGCTCAAGTTTATTAAGAATATTTTTCTGTCTCCCAAGTTACCACAGGTGAGAGACAGATTTGCCGAATATTTTGCCACTACATAACATGGGTTGCCAATACTCCAGCTTCCTATCAGTGTTTTCTCACTGCTTGCCCCCAGTCCCAAAGGCAAGATTTCAGACTTCTATTATGGTAACACTCCACTTTCAGTACAGATTTTTGTATCAGTCAACTATTACTCAATAACATTGCATAATCCCAAAATGTCAACAGCTTACAATAACAAGTACTTATTTTATGGTTCTGTACATCAAGTGCAGTCTGGATTATCTAAAATGGCTCAGTTCTGGGCTGCAGGTTTGGTTTATGTCTGTTCCATGTATGTTTATTCTGAGGTGCAGGCTGAAAGGAATAGTTGCTACCCAGAGCATGTTCTCCTGATGGCAGATCACTAGAGCATAAAAAGACAACCTATGAGCACAGATTAAACTTCTGCTTTTATCATATCCATTTAAATTCCATCAGCCAAAGCAAAGCAAATTACATGCCAAAAACCAGAGTAGTATACACCCACCATGAAGCCATAACAAGGGTGTGAATGTTATTCATCTACAGAAAAGTGACAAATTGGAATAATTTAGACTACCATAGCATCCAACACATGATGGGCCAATCAAAAAACTTTCATTGACATTGAACAGCTATTCTTGGTCTAAACAGCCAAAGAACAGCCCTTCCTACCACGTAATGGAGTGTGGGGGGAGGAGGAAAGGTAGTCTACAGAGAAAGAGAAGATGAGGCAGAATGTACAAAGCAGAAATGTGCGAGGCACAGAGGGTGTCTGGATACCTTTCCCTTTTCCACGTCCAGTTGCTTCTTGAGACTCAAAACGCTGTCTTCTGCTACTTTGAGATCATCCTTTAACCTTTAAATATATTTTATTCTTAAACTAATTCAAGAGATTTTCCTACAATTTAAAACTAAATATCACCAATGAATATATAAAAATGTTTCTGAGGTCAAAGTCCTGTATTAGATCCCCACTGGGTACAACATCTCAGCCCTGGCTAGTGTGAAAATAGACTAAACTGCTTCTCAGGTCACATTGAGCCTAGGAACTCCAAAGGAGGTTCCCGTGAGGGTTCTTGGCTGTCATGGAGGATCTATGCTTTCATTACATTAGCAAATGTTGCCAACGTCAGTGAAGACCACCTGAAAATAGGTGGGTAATGTGGTATACGCCAATGTTTCACAAACAATTCAAAGAACATAAATATCACCTAAGCATGCACCGAGTATCTCCTGTCTGGGTCCAGAGTAAGCACATTAATCCCAGGATTATTGTCTTTTTTAATGTGTGCATGAAAAAATAAAAATAAACCACAGAATAAACAGGAAGTAAAACAAGTTTACTTTATAGATGAATGTCTTTTCAGACAGCAATGAGCTGTGTGTACAACACTGCTTGGGAGTAAAATTGCTTTTTTTTTTTCCTGGGCACAGGATCATTCAACCAGTCAACTCAACCCATTCCTCCTTTCCCCCAGAAAACTGGACGACAAGTTGAAGGGTCATGTCCTTGGAGATACTGCTGATTAACATGGCAGAGATGCTCTTTCCTCCACAGGGATAAGCAGCAGCAGTCTGATATGAGCAAGACTTTTTTTTCATACTTAGAGAGCTACACTATTGAAAGAAACATGTGAGTTCCAGATTTCCTCAAACACCCCAGAGTAAAACCGCCTAAAATCTTTCCTAAGACAGTTGGACTGTGGAGTTCTCCAGCGTGCATCCAAGTATGAAATCCAGCCACTTTTCAAAAACTATGGTGAGCCACCAGTCTCCCTCCCTCTCGAGTTGGCAGTGTTATTTACTTCAGAATGATTTGGATCTGAATACAATATACGTAATTTACTAGCGACCCGACGTTAAGCAAATTACTTAACCTCTTTAAGGCTCATGTGTAAGGTGGAGATACTAATGCCTACCTCATGGAGCTATTGTGTTATAACACGATGATATGTGCAAAGTGCTCAGCTCAGCGTCTGACAAATAGGAAGATTTGTTTTTATCTTCCTTGCTGTTTTCTCTTATCTTGCCTTGTTGCAGTAACATTATATATGGATACACTATGGATGATACACCTTTTTTTTAGGAGAAAACAAAGGCATTACCTCTTGACATTTTAATATCTATTGATCTTTCCTTCAGTCTTATACAAGTATTCACTGGACTAAAGCAGTTCTCTCCCTCTCCAGGGTATTCTGGCTTCTGTGCTGTGTCTTCATAGAATATTAGAGCCAGAAAGAGTTATTTATTTTGTAGATGAAGAAACAGACACCTGAAAAGATGAGGTGGCTTGCTCAAGGTCATTCAGCTAGGTAGCGGCAACTACCTACAGTGGAAACCAGACTATATTCTAGTCTACATTTCACTTTGTCATCCGACCTAACATCTAAAAATTAAGAAGTCACAAGTTTTTCTTGTTAGCTTCCTGCTAATTTTTTTTAGCTGAAACCATAACAAAAATGAGCAAAAATAATAATGATGAAATGGGAAAAGCATTATTTTTCCCTCTCATTCTTAGCTCCATATTATGTGTTTATATATTAAATCTGAGGTTTCTCCACAAGCAGGAGACATTCAGGAATCAGCGTGAACTAAACAAGTTCATAGAAACTGGATCTCTCTAAGTCAGTCATCTTTGGAGGATCCACCACAGGGTTCAATAAGACAAGAGCAGGACCCTCCCAGAACCCCCACAAAACTTAGGATCTAGGAATACTTAGCAGGGAACCAACAGCATGACCCACAAACAAACTTAAAACACACAGCAGTAAACAAAGATGGACCACCTGCATTGCTGAGATCTGGGATTTAGTCAAAACAGACAGAATAAGAGAGAAAAAAGAAAAGAAAAGAAAATCTCATTGCTTTAGTTAGCTCCAAGAGAGATACATTGTGGTTGCTATAATATTCCATGAGAGAATGTCTGTATAAAGTAGCCAGGCATGAAAATTTACAACTATGCAGATGGGAGTTTAGCAGTAGGACCAAAATATATAAAAAGAGTTGGTAGGATGTGTCTGGTGTTTATTAGCACTGTAGGTGAGAATGATGAAGTGTGACTTAGATGCAGAGAATGGCTGCTTTCAAATGTGAGACATCTTTAAGCACCATGTTTTTAAGCACAAAGGTAGAACAGAGAATCCTGAAGATGCTACATTTTGAAGATAAGGGCCACCAGAAGCACCAAAACCTCAATGTCTTGTGGGCAAAACAGGCAATGAGTGCAGGAGAGTTTAGGTGAAAAGAGATCCCAGGGGTTGAGGGACGAGGGGGACTCCAGATAGAAAGCGAGTCTGGAATCAGCTCACCTAGGCCCCACAGATCCAGGCTGAGCTCTGTACTTCTTTTCTAATCATCTTTTATTGGGTCTCTGGATCCTGACCTTGGCAGTTCAATTTAGGTTGCTGTGGTATCATGCTTTGCTAAACTTCCAGTTCCAACTCGGAAGTTTTCTAAAAATTGTGACCATAAGACCCTATTTCTGAGATTGCTTCATTATGCTTTCAATTCTATGTGGAATGCTCTTTACCAATCCAGACTTAGGACCATGATTATTTTTACACTTCTGCTTACATAATTTCCAAGCTCCTGAGTCTTCCTAAAAAAGCCCTCAAATACTATTTATTCCCTCATATTTCTACAAATATCCACGTCCTTTTACCCCAGCAATAACTCTGGAAAAGATTTCTCCTCCCAAAATTACTAGCATTGCTCCTTTTTAAAAGTTAACACCTGTAAATGTTGGATTTCAAATTTACCAGTTCCCTTAATTCGTATCTTTGAATGATTTGGGGTTCTAAATTCTGAGGAATTTTGTCTATCTCTAATAGGGGATCTCTTCACTCTTTGAATCCAATCTGTACATCTCTATGAATTTGAATATCTCAGCTACATCACAGTTAGTGATACACACTAGCTATAGACTACTCTGAGAAACTCTTAATTTTCTCAAAATATAGGCCATTATTGTCATCCTTAACTAGTATTATAACCAGTTTTTTGCAGGTAAATATTTTACAATAGACTCTCCAGGGAAAATAGCCCTGATTTCTAGTGTTTGCCAATTTCCATGGTGTAAATACTCCCACCATGTCTGACTCCAAGCTACCTATTTGTCATGACTGAACAAAGAGTTGGTAAGAGCACACAATCAGCTCTTGCAAGCCAGCATGAGCATACTGCTGAATAAGTATTATTTTACAGTGCACTTTCTACTGTAAAAAATAATGATATCATCGTTTTTCAGTTGGTTTACATATTGAATTAGGAAAAAAGCATGTGTACACACATACACACACACACAAAGACATATATATATTCTAAGAGGATACAGAAGCATAGGGGAAAGTTTTCACAATCCACAATAGAAGGGTAACTATTAAGTACAGATATTCTAAGTGTTTGGAGAGTAGTGTGTGTGTTATGTTATATAACCAGGAATCTATTACAAGATACTTACACACAGTTGGAACATTTCTTTGATGACTTAAAAAGGCAGCAAACATGTTTCCATATGGAAAATGCTTTGCTTGCTCAGTTCAATTGTATTGAACAGTCACACACATGTCTTTGAATTTTGGCAGTTACTCTCTATTCATTCTCAGACAAGGTTATAACATACCGTTTTTTATCCAACAAAAAGCTGTTTACTATATAATCTGTAGCGGTACTGCACTAAGAACCAGTGGTACAACAGAGTGAAATACACGAGGTTCTGTTCTCAGGGAGCTTGCCTTCCAGTAGGAAAAGATAAACCTGCATATTTACCTATGCCATTGTGTGATTAATTATCATTGCTTTGGAGGGAATGTGTAGAGTATTAAGAGGGCTCATGACAGGAAAATTAATCTAGAATAGGAGTAAGGGTAGTCAGAGAACTTTTCTCTGAGGATGTGGTAATTAAGCAATAATACAAAAAGTAAGTGGGGTTTAATTAAGGAAAGAGCATGGTATTGGATAATGCAGTAAAAGCCAAGGAAACTACAGTATGTGGAGGACCCAAAGGCACTGAGATGTGTGCACACTTTAAAAAGTTGGTCATGGCCACTATGGGCAGGAAGCAGGAAGATGGCCAGAGAGGGGACAAGAGAGACAAACAAGGGTCTGGTAGTCAGTGTTAAGAATTTTGAATTTTATTCCAAGAATTAGGATAGTCATTGGGCTGGGAGTTGAAAGGGAGATTAACAGGAAAGTAAGATCCTAGAGGGCCTCAAAACTATGGCATTGAATGGATACAAGATAGAGCAGGTCTTGATTTCACTTAAAGCATTCCTGCTCTGGAGGATAAAAAGAAATACTTCTTTGAAAATTACCCCTCTTTTCCTTCAGTGGTCTGAATAAGAAAAAAAAATTAAAAAAATTAAAAAAAAAAAAAAAAGAAAATTACCCCTCTTCCTGGGTATCTTTTTACAAAGAAACCCTAAGAATGTCATCAGAGGTTTTCAAGTTTGTGGCATCCATCTGGAAACTCTGCTCTCACCCTGACAGGTAGAGTGGGGAAGAATCTGGTGGGTTGTTTTTTGTTTTGTTTTTTTTTGGTTTTTGGTGTTTGTTTTTTAATCTCTAAAGATGATAGAGCCTTCTTGAGTGCTACCTGCCAGCCTCTTGTCGGTTGCAGAAATTCAGTACCTTGGGAATTCAGAGTTCCAAACCTGAAGGACATGAGGGTGTGTTCAGGGGTGGCGGTGGGGAGTGAAGTGGTGGTTGGTGAGAAAAGCAACAAATACGTTACAATTTTACAATTTAGAAGAGCTTTAAACTATCTCCTGCACCCTATTCCCCAATCATTCCAGCACTGATCTTAGAATTTTTGTTATGCAGGTTAACATGGATAGTAATGGATCTTTAAATGGTTAAATATCAATTTGAAGTTAACAACCTGAGACTCAATCAAATCCACAGAAATTACCAAAATCAGCACCTTGAGGTTCATCTCACATAGAGAGGGAAGAAATTAGAGAATTCACTATTGATTCTTGGCTGCTACGGCCTCCTCAGATCCATTCTGAGGGACGTGTTTTATTTCTACCCCTCCTCCACTCAGCCTTTCTTTTAGTTGTCCTGACACTACCTACCTTCTTCCCTTCTTCCCCTCCAGCCAACACAAAACAAAACAAACAACGAAAACCTCACTCCCTTACCCCCGTCCATTTCACTACCACTTTTTTTTTCTTGCTTTTTAAAATTTTTACTCTTACTGATCTCTTTATTGAGGTAAAATTGAGTAAAGGAAAATTTCCCCAGAACCGAACAAAAGAATATCATATCAAGAACTTCCTAATAACTCCATTATATGGTGGAATAAGACTCCAGAAAAAATGGTAAGAGGGCAGTCAACTGAATTATTTAAAACTCAACTGGGCAAAGTCATGGAAGATGTGCTAGCAGGAATGTTTTAACTTCAACCAAATCGGAATGAAGAAAATGAACATAAAAGATTTATTTTCTAACCTCAGCTCCATTTTTCTCCAGGCTGAAATTTATAGCTCCTACTAAAATCACCTATATCCATAG
The DNA here is from genome assembly GCA_023783475.1 of Daubentonia madagascariensis. Taxonomy (NCBI): domain Eukaryota; kingdom Metazoa; phylum Chordata; class Mammalia; order Primates; family Daubentoniidae; genus Daubentonia; species Daubentonia madagascariensis. The sequence continues at coordinate 15,107,918 of JAKFHU010002573.1, read as the reverse complement.
ACAAAAAGATTACCTGTTTTCTCTGCTACCACATGCAATAAACCAGGGATGAGGGAAATGATCCCTCCTTCAACTATCAAGAAGCAGCCTAGACTCATAGGCAAAAATCTGTACTTAGATTGTAGTACCAAATTCTAATTTCAGGCCTGCTCCTGATTCTATAGCAATTCTATGCAAATTACATGGGGAAAGGTCATTATATAACATTTCATGATAAATGTGTGTACTTATACGTCACTTCCTCCAATTCTAAGTGTCATTTCTATCCATAAATAAGTAACACTTTTTTCCCACAAGAAAGCACCTATTTTCTGACTGCAAAGTATTATAGCAATTACTCTGGACTTTATTAATATATTTCTTTGTTTGATTGTTTTATAATACATACCAGCTAGGGAGTCTGGCTCCAAGCCAAAATCAAGCATGTGATCTTTCAGGGTTGACCATAGGCAAGTACAAGGCTTTGCCTGACAGGCCTCAGGGAGGAAAGCTGTCCTTCCCAAACCAGACTTGGTGCACGGTCAGTGCATCGCAGTTTTCTGAAGGAAGTTGCAGTCAAGGACTCAGGCTCAGTCACCTCCACTGGAGGCCTCTCCTGAGGCACTTCCCTGGAGCCTATGCCAAGACCTCCTCATCAGGGGCCTTAGCTGAGGCAATTTTTTTCACTCGGACTCAGTATTTTCCACCTCTTGTGGAGAAAATGGAACCCTTAAACATTGTTGGTGTTACTGTAAATTAGTACAGCCATTTTGAAAAACAGTATGGAAGTTCCCCGAAATACTAAAAGTAGAATAACCATATGATCCAGCAATTCTACTTCTGGGTATATAGCCAAAGGAATTAAAACTAGTATGTAGAAGAGATATCTGCACCTCCATGTTCATTGCAGAATTATTCACGATAGTCAAGATATGGAAACAACTGAAGTGTCTACCAATGGATGAATAGATTTTTTTTTTAAAGTGGCATATATACACAGTGGGATACTTTTCAGCCTTTAAAAAGTAGGAAATTCCATTATGTCAACAACATGGATGAACCTAGAGGACGTTATGCTTAGTGAAATAAGCCAGGCACAGAGAGACAAATACCACATGATCTCACTTATATGTGGAATCTTAATCAGTCAAACTCATAGAAGTAGAGAATAGAATGGTGGTTACCAGGGGATGGGAGTGGGCGGGTAGAAGGGGAAAGGAGATATGTTGGTCAAAGGCTACAAAGCTTCAGTTAGACATAGGTTCTGGAATAGGTTTTGGAGATCTATTGCACAGCATGATGACTATAGTTAATAACAATGCATATGTTAAAATAGCTAAAAGAATGGATTTTAAATGTTCTTACAACAAGAAAATGATGCGTATTTAAGGTGATGGATATATTAATTAACCTAATTTGATCATTCCACAATGTATACATGTATTGAAATATCATATTGTATCCATAAATATTTATGAATATTATATGCCAATTAAAAATAAAAAAAAATAAAATAAAATATTTTTCCACTCCTGGCTCTTCCCTTCCTCCCTTCCTCTGGCACCCTGGGTCCATGAAAATGCAGAAGTATTTTCTTCAAGGCTCCTTAGCAGTGCCAGGATTCTCCCTCATTCTGTACCACGTGTCATCGGATCCCAGCCTGGTGCCAGTCTGTGGGGATGTGGAACCCTTGAGAGCTGGCAGCTTTTTCTTTCACCTCTTTCCTGCACTGTGTCAGTGAAGGAATAAATGCTCGTTTGCTAACATGCAGTCTGGCTCATTGTCTCTGCACCTAACATCTTGATACCAACCTTGCAGAACATTTTAGAAAACTTTTCTAGCCCCAAATATTTTAAATATACACATCAAGGCATTAAAGTAAATCAATTACCCTATTGCTTAGCACTCTAGGCCCAAGGAAAGGTGAAGTGGCTTTCTAAGACAATGGTGAAAGGGAGTTAAATACAGCCCTCATCATATCCCAATTTTTCAATAAAATCCTACCATGTTCCAATAAGCCAATAGTGCCATGTGCATAGCTTTCATAGTTATGGCACTCTGTAGTAGACAACAATAATGTTCCCCTTAAAATGTCTACATTCTAATCCTTGAACCCTTATATGGCAAAGGGGTCTCAGCAGATGTAAGTAAGTCAAGGACCTCGAGATGGTGAAAGTCTTTTGGATTATCCATGTGGGTCCAATGGACTCACAGGAGTTCTTAAAAGTGGATGAAGGAAGCAGAAGAGGAGTTCAGAGTGATGTAGAAAAAGGATTTGACCCAGAATTTCTGGCTTTGAAGATAGAGGAAGAGGAAGTTGAGCCAAAGTATGCAGAAGGCCTCTAGGAGCTAGAAAGGGCAAGGAACAGACTCTCCCCTGCAGCCTTCAGGAAGGAATGCAGCCTTCCTAACAGCTTGATTTTAGCCTGTTGCCACCTGCATCAGACTTCTATCCTGCAGCATTGTAACGTAATAAATTTGTGTTGTTTTAAGCCACCAAGTTTATTGTGATTTTTACAGCAGCAATAACAAATGAAGACAGGCTCTTGCACAAGTGCTCATTCACTTGATCCTCAGAACACCTTCATGAGGTGGGTATTATTATTATCATTAACTTTATTTGAAAAATTATTACCCATTTCTGAGTTTTAGTTTGTCCATTTTACCTGAAGCTCAGACAAGGGAAATAATTTGCTCAGTGTTTCACAGTTAATAAGAAGCAGAACTGGAACACAAACATAGATATATGTGACTCAAAGCCATGTCCTCTTTCTCTTATGTCCTCTGACCTCTTCATTTTCTTTGTTTGTTTATGTTGATTTTTTAAATTTCAAAATATTGAGGGGGTACAAATGCTTTTGGTTACATGGATCTCTTTTGTAATGCTTGAGTCATAGCTGTAAGTGTGCCCATCACCCAACTAGTGTTCATTGTACCTGTCAGGTAGGTTTTTGCTCACCCCCTCTTCCCTTCTACCCCCTGCTTGATTTCTACTGAGTTTTACTTCCCTCTGTGCACACATATGCTCATTGGTTTGTTCCAATTTAATAGCAAGTACATGTGGTATTTGTTTTTCCATTCTTTAGATACTTCACTTAGGATAATGGTCTCCAGTTCCATCCAAGTTGTTGCAAAAAGCAATAATTCATCCTTTTTTATGGCTGAGTGTATACTCCGTGGTATATATATACCACATTTTGTTAATCCGTTTGTGAACTGATGGGCATTTGAGTGGATTCCACATTTTTGCCATTGTGAATTGTGCTGCAATAAACATTCAAGTTCAGGTGTCTTTTTGATAAAATGACTTCTTTTCCTTTGGGTAGATACCCAGTACTGGGATTATAGGATCAAATCGTAGGTCTACTTTTAGTTCTTTGAGGAACCTCCATACTGTTTTCCATAGAGGGTTTACTAATTTGCAGTCCCACCAACAGCGTATAAGTGTTCCTTTCTCTCTGCATCCATGCCAGCATCTATTGGTTTTGTACTTTTTAATAAAAGGCATTCTAACAGGGGTAAGGTGATATCTCATTGTGGTTTTAATTTGCATTTCCCTGGTGATTAGTGACATTGAGATTTCTTGGTGTGTTTTTTTCAGCCATTTGTTTATCTTCTTTTGAAAATCTTCTGTTCATGTCTTTTGCCCACTTTTTAGACTAATGGAACAGAACAGAGAACCCAGATATAAAACCATCCACATACAGCCAACTGATCTTTGACAAAGCAGACAGCAAGATACACTGGGGAAAAGAAGCCCTATTCAATAAATGGTGCTGGGAAAATTGGATAGCCACATGCAGAAAAATGAAACAGATCCATATCTCTCACCACTCATAAAAATTAATCCAAAATGGGTAAAAGACTTAAATGTAAGCATGAAACCATAAGAATTCTAGAAGAAAATGTAGAAAAAACTCTTCTAGACATTGGCCTAGGCAAAGAATTTATGACTAAGACCCCAAAGGCAATTACAGCAATAACAAAAATAAATAAATGGGACTTGATTAAATTAAAAAGCTTCTGCACAGCTAAGGAAATAATCAACAGAGCAAATAGACAACCTAAAGAATGGGAGAAAATATTTGCAAACTATATACCTGATAAAGGTCTACTTTCCAGAATCTACAAACAACTCAAACAAATCAGTAAGAAAAAAAACAAATGACTCCATTAAAAAGTGGGCAAAAGACCCATCAAATCCTTTTGAGACCTCAGCCTCCAGAAAAATTCAGGTGACTTTTATTGATAAATACCTACTAAGTCTTATCCTTGTACTCTAAGTGTTCCTGCTGCCACAGACTAAATGTTTATATCCCTCTTCCAAATTTATGTGTTAAAACCTAATCCTCAATGTGGTAATATTTGGAGGTGGAGCCTTTGGGAGGTGAGTCCTCCCAAAGACAGACACAGCCCTCTTGAATGGGATTAGTGTCCTTATAAAAGAGGCCCCAGAGAGCTTGCTTCCCCTTCTGCTATGTAAGGACACAGCAAGAAGATGACCACCTTTGAACCAGGAAGTGGGCCCTCACCAGCACTGAATCTTCCTGCACTTTGATTTTGGACTTCTCTGCTTCCAGAACTGTGAGAAACAAATTTCTGTTGTTTATAAGCCACCTTGCTTATAGAATTTTGTTATAGCAGCCCCAAAGGACTAAGATACCTTGCCAAATGACCACATGCAAATACAGTGCTTTTCAATCAGCACCCCAGAAGCAACAAATTTTATCTATTTGCAGTCAATTTTCCTGTACAGGAAAATTCTAATGCAAACTATCTTTGATGATATGTCACTGTGATGAAGAAATTCACCTTGCACCTGATCACTATCATGGTCCTTTTGCAGGACTCTCTGTTCCCTGACTTCCTTAGCAACTCAACCTCCACCATCACAGGCAAGGGCATTTAAAAACTGCTTTGAGAAGGCAGCATGTAGGCACAGCAACGACTTATGTTGATTAAAATTAAAAGAAGGGCTGAGCAGTGTTTACCATCCCGCTGTCATAAGCACAAGCTTGCTGCTGTCTCCTGCAGCTGATTGGTTCCTTTTGCCAATCATAAATAATCATCAAAACCTCAAAACTCTGGCCTAAGGGATGACAAGTGTAAAGTAGCAAACTGGTAAATGTGGAATGAATACTCTGAATATGGTGAATACTGTGCAGGAGAAAAATGTGCCTCCATGAAGAAGTTAATCAGACCTCCACTCAGTTGCCCTTCAAGGGTGAACTACTTGACATTCACTCCTCATTTCTCCCTGACAGGGAGGGTGCTGTCTTTGTCACCTGCCCACTAGCATTTGTGTCCCTAATCTACTGTATATCTTTTTCCATTTAACAATTCCTGTATCATCAGTCTCTTCCTTCTAATACTTAGCAAATACTCATCTAAGAAAAAAAATAAACAAACAGAATGACTTCTCTCAATTTTTGTCTTGTGGGTCTCTGATCTCATGGCTCCCTGAGAAAAGACCTGCCTTTGTGGGAAACAGCTGCCTCCACAGCCAGCCAACCAAGCTGGAGTCCCAGATGCCAGGGCAGAGTAAGTCAGCAGGCAACACTCTCTGGATTCTCTAGAAGTTGCCAAGAAATGAAGTATTTGGAGTAGTTCCAGTCACTTGGGATCACTGTAAATAGTGGTAGTGATATAGCAATAAGTATAATAACAACATTAAAATAGTAGTAATAACCACCCCGTGTTTTTACTGAGAATTTCCTATGCTAGGGATAATAAGAATGTTTAATTTATATTCTCACTTAATCTTCACATAAATTCCAATAGGCTTGTATTAACAATCACTTTTTTTTTTTTTTGGATGAGAAAATTGAACTTTAATTAAGAAATTACATGTATTTCTGAGGATCATGTGCACACAGACCTGGGTTTGATTTTGATTTAAAAGTGAATACTCTTACCACCGCTGCTGGACCGAGTGAGTATGCACAACTGGCTTTCATAGTGTCTTCCCGAAGCTACATGTGTCTGATTTCATCCCACCTCATAACCATCACTATAATTCCTAAGAACTGGGCTAAGGGAAAGTGGATGGAGACCCCTGGTCAAAGTGGGGAGGAGCCCAATAAAAGGGCCAGGCATACGGCTCTACCAAGTTATTAGTCTAAAGGGTTTAGACAAAGAGAAAGAATCTGTATTCAAAGCTAATGATATGGAAATTAGCCAAACCAGATTAGAGCCAAGGTTGGAGCAGAAGGCAAGTAGCAGAGCCTCGATTAATTCCCCAGGCAAACTGGCACCAGAAGTGTTATCTAATTATAGTGAAAACGTGACTCTAAGGCTCAAGAAGACAGACCAGAACGGAGATAAGGCTGCCCTCATCCGCCTATGGACAGCGTAGCTCTGGTGATGTGCAGGAGAATTGGGGTGGTACAGAAAGAAAGTTGGTTTTTTATTAATTATTGTTTTCACAGATATCAGGAAAAAATAAAGCTTAAGTTTAATCATTTAACTAATGATTTCATTATCGGCATGAGGCTAAGTGTGGATAGGTGAAGATAGATAGATAGATGAAATTTAAAGTCAATTTAAGGAAGTACCTCTAAGTAAATAAAGCAGGTGGTAAAGGCATGGCAAATTAGATAAGGCAAAATTATTAAGCTTTTGAAGTTAATTTTAAGTTAAATGACTTTTAAGTTATTGCTTAAAGTAAGGAAAATCCTTTATTAAGCAATATAATTGCAGCCTTCTCAGCCAAGAGGGACAGATGACTAAACATTTAATTAAACAATATTTCCTGTGATTGCTTTGTAAGCTCACCAATGTGCTGGTCTCTTTAGTGTTGAGAAAAGAGGGAGAAGATAAAATATGTACTACCTGTCCTCAAGAAACATCTATTGTGGGGAGAAGATAAAACCCACAGAAAAAATTGGCAACAACAAACTGAGTGTGAATCTGAGAGGACCTGGTGATATATTTAGAGACACAAGGAAGTAGTGAGGCATGGATTAGTAAGGGAGGTTTCATGAAATGGAGGAGGTGTAGCCTGACCCCTGATTGATACACTGAATTTTCCTAAGTATGGGGAAAAGAAGCAATATGGAAAGCTAAACAGTGTTAGTCAAGGTGAAATTAGTGTGCTGTATTTTATGAGGATGTACAGGTGAGAAGGGGGTAAATGGGAATTAAAAAGAAAAATTGGGATTAAGTAATCTTGCTATAATTAGAATATCTAATTCAACCAACATGAAAACCTGGGATTAGTGCCTTTTGACTGATTCCCCAGACTGAGAGTGACAAAGAGACTTCCCATCTCACCAAGTCTTTCTCGTCAATGAATAATAGGGCTCAAAGCTCACCTCTTTCAACAATCTCACTGAAGACGAAGTCTGTAGTGATGGAAGCAAAAATATTCATTAATAAACCCACTACACAATGACCTAGCACATGCCATGTGTCAAGCACTATACTCTAGGGCCCTGAAGATACTGAAATGTACAATGTCTTAGTTAAAAGAGTCCCTCTTAATTAAGAAAATGCACAATCTAGGGAGGAAGACAGATAAATAAACGTCTGACTATAATATAGTATGGAAATGGTGTAGAAGCTGTTAAGGACAGAATTTGGAGGTACTATACAGGAAAATCAATCAATTCATCCCGGTGGGAGAAAAGAAACAGGTAAAGATGGTAGAGTACTGACTTGAAGGAACAAGTAGACCTTTATAAACTTGATTAGGTGGGGAAAAGTACTGAGAAAAGAGGGAATACCGTATATAAAATCAGTAATGTAAGAGATCCAGTTGACAAACGTGTGCATTAGATTAACTCTCCCACTGAAAAGAATTATAAACAGAGTCGTCCCTTGGTATCCACGGGGCATTGGTTCCGGGACCTCCCGAGGATACCAAAATCTGTAGATGCTCAAGTCCCTGATATACAATGGCACAGTATTTGCATATAACCTATGCACATTCTTTAAATCATCTTTAGATTACTTATAATACCTAATACAATGTAAATGCTATGTAAATAGTTGTTATACTATATCGTTTAGGGAATGATGACAAGGGAAAAAAGTCTATACATGTTCAGTACAGATGTAACTTTTTAAAATATTTTCAATCCATAGTTGGTTGAATCCATGGATGTGGAACTCACGGATATAGATGGCTGTACACACACACACATGCACACATATATTATATATATGGTTATATGCTTACATTGAAGGCAACTAACTCAAACAGTACCTGAGGGACCACAATACTAGAAATGAGGGAAATACATAAGGTGAGCAACACATTAGTCTTGACTTTTTTCTGAGGGCATTCCCCAATGCACAGAGTAGATCTCCAAGCTGTAAATATCATTTTCAGTGGACTTAAGAATCTTAAGTGTCCAAATTCTTAAGAGACCAAATGCCAGAACCACCAGATATATAAGAGACAAAGTTTTGAAGGAGGGAGGATCACAGAGAAACAAGTCCCAAAATCTGCACACAAATGTCCTCAAGTCATTGAATAATCCCCGAATTCTTTATGCACTGGGAAAATTCCATGAAACCCAGCACACAATGTAAGCTAAGAAGGGAAGGATCTGAGCAGAGATATCAGCAGTCACTTGGTGTAGGGGAGATGGAAGGTGCAGTTCAAATATCGCCAAGAGGGGCCATAATAAATACCCTGGTATCTCTGTTGATATCACAGAAAGGCTTGGCTTTAGGAGTCAGGACCATTCCCTAGGATTAAATACAAAACTGAAATAGATCAATAAAACCTAAAACCATTCTTGAGAGGATAAAGCTTACTTGCAGCAACACTACCTGCCTGATGTGAAAATCTAAACATCTTTCCAGGAAGAAAACATCATCAAGATTCCTGATGTTTATTTCATTCATAAGTCTGTCATCTGATCAATAAATTATGGCATATGGCGAAATGAAGACTAAGTGCCATCACGTCAATGGAAAAAAGAAAAATAAAGATAAAAATACCCAAAAAAGCCCAGACTTTTCAGACAGAAACTTTAAAATAATTATAATCAATATATTCAAGAAAATAGAGGAAAGGAGGGAATTTATCAGTGAAGACTTAATTCATGAAAATGTGTCAAACCAAAACTTTTAGAAATGAAAAATTCAATCACTACAATTAAGTGTTGGGTATAGTATCAGATTAAAAATAGCAGAAAGCCTATAGAAAATATCTAAATTTAAGGCAGAGGCCAAAAATGATAGAAAAAAGAAAAAAGACTATAAAAAGCATACAAGACATTAAAAAGATACACAAAGCATGAAATCAGACATTTCAGGAGAAGAAAAATTTGAAGAAATACTACCCATTTTGTAACTGACAAGATTCAATAAGCTCTAAGAATCCCAAGAGGAAAAGAAACTCCATCTAGACAAATCATATGCAAACAATTAAAAACCAAAGAAAATGATAATAAGCTAAGAGCATCCAAAGGCAGGGAGTGGGGTGTGAGGGAGGTATTACCTTCAAGGAAACAATAATAAGCTTAGTGCTGATTTAATCATGTGAATAATTAAAAACAAAAGCCGATTACAGGATGTAAAATGCCAAAAGGGGGAAAAAATGTGTCATCCTCTCATTTTATCCCTGGGAGAACATGTCCCACCATTTATAGCAATTTATAGGCATTTCAGATTAACTAATCTGGAAGAATCTATTGTCCACGTATTTGCCTACAAAACATACTAAAGGCTGAAGAATAATTATCCCAGGTATAAATATAAAACCGCAGCAAGGAATGAAGAGCATAGGAAAAAGAAAATATGAGCATGTCAAGGTTAGCGTCCCAGGAAGTATACAGGAAGTACACAGGGAGTGCTCTCAGAATCGACACCTTTGGAGAGTAAAGGAAGCAGGGCTGGGCAGAGAAATCGCGCCCATACACCACAACAAAGGCCTCTGCTGATCCCCCAGGCCTTTCCACCCTTTCATCTTCCTCTCTCTGGATAAGGCCTGCTCTATCTTAGACAAAAATGGCTTTCTTTAGCCAGGTGCAAACATGTGAAGGTTTTGAGTTGATGACTGTTACCACCACCAGCAGCTGAAAGAATAAATATTTCAGTCCTAAAGGGATTAGATCTGGGCAGCGCAACACTGTCTACTACAGTCCACCGCCTGGACGCTTGGATCTACTCGTGCCTAATTAGTTTTGGGAGAAGCTTTTTCAGCATCCTGGTTGGCTACTTTTTTTTTTTTCTGGATGAAATGTACAAGGAGAAAAATTGTGGTATTAATTAGAGACTTCATTACTACAGCTGGTTTCTAGGCTGGAACAGATACTTACCATCTTTTTTATCTACCACTGACTTTATATTCTCTTCACTCTAGAGCCTCTGCTGGTATAGGTGAAATTCCTGGTGGGGTGACACAGACCCCACCCCTGGTTGAGTTATCAGGCTTTTCTCTGGATAAGGTTACTGCATTTATTCATTTGCTACCAATGCTGGCCAAGAGATTGCCATGAGGATCATTTAATTACCAAACATATGCTTTCCTGCCCCATTTTATAACAGTAGCCTTTGTTCTTCCAGGGGATCAGAGCCCACAACGCCTTTCCTTGACTGATGGTTTGAGGCACTCAGAATGTTGGGGTGGCAGTTATAGTTTGCAATGTAGTTACACTCTTGCTGTCTGGAAGTTAAGACCTCTGAATTTACAGAATCCACAATTGGTTTCTATCAGCAAGCACTGGGTCTTGCTAAGGTCACAGCAGGGACCTGAATTTCCATGGACTCTCCACCCATCTGTGCTTACACCTCCCCATCTGCCACATAATAATGGAAGGACCGACTCTAGCCTCCTCCCAGGAAGGAAATAACCAAGCTTTCTGGTTCCTCTCATCTGTGAATATTAGGAGGAACTATAGAACTACAGGTAGGAAGCAGCACTTGGCATAATGCCATAAGTTACCTCCTTTGACCTAAAGAGCTGCACAGGAGGGACCTGTGGACGTGAGATGTTTGCCACAAGAGTTGGCCTCCCCTTAAAGGCTTTGCTTCTTCCTGATGTTGCCAGTTTCCAGCTTGGCTCCCATGACATGATCTGCTATTTACCGACGTGCATCGTGACTAAAGTGAAAAGAAAATCAATAAGCTGTCCATGCAATGTCTGACGCTGATGATATTTGCCTTCTGGTTCACCCACCTCCTCCACACTGCAGGCTCCTGCAGACTTGCTGCCAGCTCCTATTACATCTCGCTGTTTTTGGTGTGTGGTAAGGAAAGCCACCAGGATTGCCTGGTTTCCTCTGATTCAGTGTGCATTCTCATCCTTCCTAGATTTTGTATCTAGCATATTATTGGAGACAGCTGGAGTAACTGCAAGAGGACACAATTTGGAATTTGGCAGCCTAAGCCTCTAGTCTTCCAGTGTGACTCTGAGCAAGGCACCTTACACTTTGAGACATCAGGTTCCTCATCTATAACAGGAAGGAGTTAGATGGAAATATTTTCAATTTTTCTCTAGCTACCTAGTCTTGTGATTCTATGATTAAACATATTTCAGGGATTTTAATTTGCCAAAGGTTTTTTCAAGGAGAAATGGGTACCTTATGTAATCTTGAAACTTTCTAAGGATGACACAGGCCTGGTTCATTGCCTCCACTTCTGTTACATGAACTCAGCTTCTTTATCTATAATTTAGGGATATTACCTACCTCACAATGTTTCCAGAAAGACTACATGAGACAATATGTATAAATGACATAGCACAGTGTCTAAGGACATTAGCTGTTTAACATACCTTGCAGCCCTCCTTGGATTTTAAACATAACCATGATTGCAAGGTCGGTAATTATATGAATAACAAGTAATATCCATGTTTATAAGATTAGGAAGAATGCTCCTCTCCTCCCTTTAACTAATTAGCCCTCTTAAACAGAACTCAGAAAATATTGAGTTCTAAACCCCCAGCCCTCCTAAACATACAATAAAATAAGTGCATTCTTAATGTTTAAATCTATCAATAACATAAAAGCATTGTGAAGGATGGGGGAGTGGAATCCAAAATATGTTAATCTTTGTTGAGACATCTTAGACAGCCACAGGGAACATTAACACTGTAGAAGCCCCCTCCTGTGACCTTCATATTCACAACACCCCTCAGAGCATCTACTGCCCTCACTTGAATGAGGATCGTCTATGCTAATTTTTAATTTTTTTATAAAATTTAAAACTTCTTGAGTTTTTTAAAGTCCATTTAATCAAATTTTGTTTCTTTTGTGGTTCTTGCTTTTTAGGTCCTATTGAGGAAAATTGTGATTACCCAATGGCCATGAAGATTTTCTCCTATAATTTCTTTAAATTGTATTCTTTTAGTTTAGTTATATGATCCATTTTAGGTAAAATTTTTCACATAGTATGAATAAGGGTCAAAGTTCTTTTTGTCCCCCCAAATAGATATCTAGTTTTTCCAGCTATTTCATGAAAATGTTATTCTTTCACACATTGAATTACCCAGACGCTTTTACTGAAAATTAATTGAATACAAACACACACACGCACACACACACCACACACACACACCACCCCACTCTGGTCTCACTGTTCTATTCATTTGATCTATTCATCTGTTTTTAATGCAAATATGGTATTGTCTTAACTACTGTACATTTATAGTAATATTGAAATCAGGTATTGTGTTTCTTTCAACTTACTCTTTTCAAAATTATTTTGTTATTTGTTAAATTATTTATTTTAAATCATTTATACTTTTTAAAAATGTTAGTATCAGATTGTATCTGTTTTATAAAATGCTGCTCAGATTTTGACAGGGATTGCATTGAATCAATAGATAAATTTTGACAAAACTGACATTTAGACAATATTAAGTCTTCTAATCCATAGCTATGTAATACTTATCCATTTATTTACATCTTTTCTAAATTTCTCACAGAAATATTAGCTTTAGTTGTTAGTAGTTTTTGGTCTACATATCATGCAGTATTTTGCTCAGTTTGCTCTATTTATATCTAAGTATTTCATGTTTTGATGTTATTATAAATGTTATTGCTTTTGTAATTTTATTTTCAATTTTTTATTGCTAATACATGTAAATAAGATTAGTTTGAGATTGTAAAACTTGTATCATGTTACCTTGCTACGTTCACTTCCTGGTCTAGTAGATTTTTAAAAAATATCTGACATATCATTTGTGAATTAAGACAGCTTTAAATCTTCCTCTCCAATCTGTATGCCTTTAATTTATTCTTTTTCTGTTATTAAACTGACTAGGATCTCCAGTACAATATCAAATAGAAGTGCTGAGAATATATAACCTTGCTTTATTCCCAATCTTAAACAGATGGTATTCATTCTTTCATCTCTAAGTATGATTTTAGCTGTGGGTGTTTTGTAAATGCCCTTTATCAGTTTGAAGAAGTTATTTTCTATTCCTTGTTTATTTATTTTGTATAATGAATGTATGTCGACTTTTGTCAAATGCTACTTCAGCATATATTGAGATAATCATGTGGGTTTTCTCCTTCATTTTGTTAACTTGGTAAATAAAATTGATTGTTGCTCAAATGTTAAAACAACCTTGCATTCTTGATATAAATCTTAATCAGCTATGATACAGTATCAATTTTACATAGCTTGGGTTTGATTTTCTAATACTATTTTAAAGATTATTTTTGTTCTATATTCATGAGGGAAATGGTAATTTTTATTCCTTATAATGTCTTTATCTGGTTTGCTATCAGGATAAACTTGGGCTCATAAAATGTGTTTGGAAATGTTTATTTCTCCATGTTCAGAAATAGTGTCAAATTTATATTATTGCCCCCTTTTGTGTTTGATAGACTTGACCAGTAAAGCCATATTCACCCATAGTTTTCTTTGAAAGTGAATAAATTATTGATTCAGCGTATTTACTATATATTGGGCTATTTGGATTTTGTCTTTTTCTTGTCTTCGTTTTGGTCATTTGTGTCTTTTATGAAATTTTTACATTTAAACTAGGTTGTCAAATTTATTGGCATAACTTTCTTTATAATACTCACTTATTCTATTTAAATAAGTTTTACTAAAATATACTTCACATTCCATAAAATTTATCCCTTTACAATGTACAATTTAGTGTTTGCTTTTGTAAAAAACTATATTTACAGAGCTTTGCAACGAGGATCATAGTCAGTTTCAGAACAATTTCATCAGCCCTTCCCCTCCAAAAATAATCCCCAGTCCCCATTAGCACTTATTCCTCATTTCTCCCTACCAGACTCCACCCCTGGCAACTGCTAATAAACTCTCTGTCTATATATTTGCCTATTCTGGACATTTCATATTAATGGAGTCAAGCAATGTGTGGCGTTTTATGCATTGCTTCTTGCACATAAAGTTTTTGAAGTTCATCTATTTGTACCATGTAATAGAACTTATTTTTTACTGTTGAATAATATTTCGCTGTATAAATACACCATTTCTATTTATTCATTCCTCAGTTGATGTGCATTTGAGCTGTATACACATCAGGCTTTTACAAATACTGATGCCATTAACAATCTTGTGGAAATTTTTGTGTGGACGTATGTTTTCAGTTCTCTTCAGTATGGACCTAGGAGTGGAATTTCTGGACCATATTATCACTGTATTTAACCTTTTGAGGAACAGCTATACTGTTTTACAAAGTGGCTGCACCATTTTCAGTTCCTACCAGGAATGTATGAAAATTCTAATTCCTCCACATTATTGCTAACTTGTCATTATCTATTTTATTTTAACCATCCTAGTAGGTGTGAAGTGGTATTTCATTATGACTAATAATATTGAGCAAATAGTCATTTGCTTAATGGACAATTGTATATTTTTGTAGACATGCATATTCATATACTTTGCCCACTTTCATTGAGTTATTTGCCTTTTTATTATTGATTTGTAATGGTTCTTTGTATAGTCTACATACATGTCCCTTGACAGATATATGATTTTCAAATATTTTAGCCCATTCTGTGGGTGGTCATCACACTTTCTTGTTGGCATCCTATGAAGCACAGATTTCAACTCTGGTGAAGTTAAATTCATCTATTTTTTGTTGCCTTTTACTTTTATTGTCAAAACTAAGAAACCATTGCCTAATCCAAGTCATAAAGATTTGTGCTTATGTTTTATTCTAAGATTTTTTTGGTATTAGCTCTTGCATTTTGGTCTTTGATCCATTTTGAGTTAATTTTCTATACAGTAGTAGTCCAAATTCATTTATTTGCATGAAGAAATATAATTGTTCCAGCACCATTTATTGAAAAGACTATACTTTCTCCTATTGAATGATCTTGACACTCTTGTTGAAAATTCATTGACCGTAGGTGTGTGAATTTATTGCTGAACTGTCAGTTATTTTACATCAATCTATATTTCAATTCTTATTTGAGTACCAGACTCTCTTGATTATTGTAGGTTTGCAGTAAGTATTGAAATTGGGAAATGTGAGTTCTCCAACTTTGTTCTTCCTTATCAAGATTGTTTTGGTTCTTCTAAGTCCCTTGAATTTGCATATGGATTTTAGAATTAACTTATTACTTTCTACTAAGAAGTCAGCTGAGGTTCTGAAAGAGATTACATTGAATCTTTAAATCAATTTGGAATGTATTTTCATCTTAAAAATATCAAGTCTCCTGGTTAATAAACATGGGATGTCTTTTTATTTTTTTAGACCCTCTTTAATTTCTATCAGTGTTCGTGGTTTTCAAACTATAAAAATTTTGCTTATGTTAAATTTATTCTTAAGTATTTACTATTTTTGACTTTATCATAAATGTAATTGCTTTCTTAATTTCTATTTTGGATTGTTCATTGCAAGTGTATAGAAAAACAATTGATTTCTCTATATGGATCTTTTATCCTCCAACCTTACTGAACTTGCTTACGTTACTGAACTTGCTTACTAGCTCCATTCGTTTCTAGTGTATTCCTTAGGATTTTCTATATATTAGATGATGTTATCTGAAAATTGGGATCATTTACTTCTTCTTTTCTAACCTGATGCCACTTATTTACATGTGTTGCCTAATTTCTCTGTCTAGAACCTCTAGTACAAAGTTGAATAGAAGTGTAGATAGCAGTCATTCTTGTTTTGTTCTTCATCTTGGGGAAAAGCATTCCGTCTGTTACCAATAAATATGGTACCTAGGGTCCAATTTCCTTACGCTCTTTCAAATGATGTCAGTTCCTTTGGAGGGAGCTTTGGAGCTCTCTGTTCTTATGAACTGCTTCTCTCCTTTAGCAAAATTTCTGAGACACAGCTTCAAAGCTGTGGCAAAGATAATAGCCTACTTCTTTCACAATGACAACCCTACTTTATAAGCAGAGCATTATGCAGGGTCAGTATCTTCTGTTCTTCTTGGCTTGCTTTTCCCAGCATGGACTCTATACCTTATAAGCGAGCTAGGGTAAGGAAAATAGAGGTCCCAGAATTCAAGTCCTGTTATACCTAAGCTAGAGCCTCGACCCTATAAGCGGGGGCTGGTTATACAGGAAGAGGTTTCTTGACCTCTCAGCCACACTTGCCAGGAATTTAGTCTCTGCAACTTGCAGCTGAGGGGTGAGGTGAGAAACTGGACACCTACCCATCATAGTGAGAGACCATATCTCTCCTAGTCCATTTGTGTTGCTATAAAGGAATACCTGAGGCTGAGTATTATAAAAAGAAGCAATTTATTTGGCTTATGTTTCTGCAGGCTATCCAAGAAGCATGGCACACCACCTGCTCCTGGTTAGGGCCTCAGACTCATGGTGGAAGGTGAAGGGGAACTGGAATGAGCAGAGATCACATGGCGAGGGAGTAGAAGCAAGAAAGACAGGGGAGGTAGGTACCAGACTCTTTCTAAAACCAGTTTTCATGGAAACTCATAAAGCAAGAGCTCACACACTATGAGAAGGACAAGGACAGCTCCAAGCCATTCATGAGGGATCTTCCCCCATGAGCCAAACACTTCCAATTAGGTCCTACCTCCAACAATGGGGATCAAATTTCAACCTGAGGTTTGGAAGGTCAAATATCTGAACTATAGCAATATCCTTTGACTGACAACTGAGAACAGATGCACCATCAGCTTCTTAGCTACCCCCATCTAGAGGGTGCACCATGTGGAACTAGGGAAGGCAGAGGGAGGGAGCCTTCCATGGATTAAATGCCACAGATTCACTGTTCTTACTAAGGTTTAGTAGATTTCTTGAGTAAATATTTCTTCACTTGCTGTATGCCCATAGGATAATTTCCAGAAAATTTAAATTGTTGTTGTTGTTGCTTTTTAATAATGTTCGCAAGTTACGTTTGTTTCACTGGGGAGCAGGTGCACAGCTCTTCTCAGATAACCATTCCAGAAGTGGAACTACCCCACTTATTATCCTATTAATGACTGTAGGATTTGGAGTAATATCCCCTTTTTATTCTGATATTGGTAATTTGTTCTTTATTTTTACTTCATCAGTCCAGCTACAGAATTATTAATATTATTATTCTTTTCAAAGATCCAGATATTGATTTTACTGTATTTTCTCTATTTCTTAAAATTTTCCTATTTCATTAGTTTCTACATTTATATTATTTCCTTCCTGCTACTTAATGATCTCATTCCCTCTTTACAGGTATAAGTCTCAATCATTGATTTTTAGATTTTTCTTACTGTCTGATATATGTATTTAAAACTATGCATTTTATTGTAAGCACTAACTTAGCAATGAGGCCAGAACAGAATCATCAGATGAAATAGGAAAGGAAGAAGTAGTTATACAGTTTGGGAAGGTATTTGATAATTTCTTGGCATGAGAGAAAGGAAAAGGAAATGATCTGGTCCTTCCAACCTGCCAGGAGGAATATGGGTACTTCTATTTCCTTGATCATAACAGACTTATTTGGTCAATGAGCTGTCAGATTTGAGTATGAGTTAAAAGAGTAGGAGGCTGAACCATCCTTTCACAATCAAGAGTATCCTCACCACCCACCTGCCTATCTTTTTCATTCAACCATTCTTTAACGAGCATCCGGTCTGTGCCAAGCACTGGACCAGGTCCAGGGCACCCTACAATGAACAAGGCACTACTCTCAAAAAGTTCAAAACCTCAGACACTGACTATCCCTGTGGAAATTAAATTAGATTGCTGGGGAGGTTAACCCTTAAGACTTGGTAAAATAAAACATCTCCAGTTCGAAATCTATAACTTTTTCAACTTACTAGCTGTGTAAAATCAAAACTAATTATTTAACTTCTCTGTGTCTCAGGTTTGTCACCTTTGGAAGTGGATTAGCATGCTACTTAACTCATATGGCTGCAGTGAAAGTATTTACTATACAGAAATGGTGCAGTACCTGCCATAACATAGGTATGCGTTTATGTTCTCTGTCTATTATCAATGGTTACATCTCTGAAGATCTTTGTAGAGGACACGGTAAAAGGATAGACTCCTGTGCAAGGAATGTTAGAAAAACCAGAGGTGGAAATGCCTAGGAGGCCAGACCCAGGTGGGATTTTATGTACAATACATTTAGCTTTTCAGGCTATAAAGGAAATTATTTTGCATAGAAGATACCTGCTATAGCACTGAAAGGATGACAAAGTAGTTCCTTCAGAATTTCTAAGACCCTTAAGCATGGGCCTCAGCTAGAGTCTCTATTTTCTGGAAGATGCATTCAGGTGCCTGGGTATTATTTTAAGGCTCAGATTGTTTTTTCTTTATGTTTTATATTGCTCTGATATGCTTTATTGCTGGAGAAGGAGTCCAGCCTATGAAGCTTGTAGTTAAAAATCCTAATTTACATTTTCATGAAGCTGGGGATACATTTTTCTTCAGGAGAACATGTCAGTTATTTGTAAGAAGAATTAATTCTCAAGAGAATATAGGAATGATGTGAATACCAAGAATAGAAGTCACAGACAAGTATATCCGTAGGAGAGAGCAATGTTTTAATGAGCCATCTCTGGAAAAGGCCTTAGTGCATCCACTGATCGAGTGTATAGACTATAACTTCTTGAAAGAGAGACATGACTACCCAAATGTTCTCAGGTTTTAACTCCCAACTCTCAGGCTATTTGACATACAGGGCCACATGACTGTGGGAGCCCACAAGACTCTTAGCTCTCACTTCATGACCGCCTAGGAAAGAAACAGAATGCGTAATAGGAAGAAGGAGGAGTCCAAATTTGTTTGGTTCACAATACTGGAGCCCAGGATTTTGAAAATCCAATATCCATCAAATATCTTCTGGTAAAGTGTTGCTCAAAGTTCATTTGAAGAATCAGCCTTGACCCAGGCTCAGGTCACGTGTCTGAAATGAGTTGGCTTTAGTTACAACTCCAGGGTTGGGTCCTAAATTATCTGAACCGAGGTTTTTCAAGCCAGGAGTCACAATGGAATCAGAGAAGGGGCTTTAAAACAATTAATGCCTGACTCTTACTCCTAGATATTCAAACTTAACTTCTCTAGGGAGGGAAGTAGCATAAGAATTTTTCAAAGCTCCTCAGGAGATTCTAATGTGGATCTAGAGCTTAGAACTTATGGTATAACCTTAGAAGCTGATCTGATTTCACTGGCGATAGTAACTGGTTAATGGATAAGAATTCAACCTAATTGGAGCCAACAAGAGCCTGGCCCTGCACAACTGTCAAGGCCTAGGGAAGAGGAAGCTCTTTCTCTTCAGCTGGACCTCAAGATGAAATGATACATGATGTGGAGCTTCTGCAGTTATCGTGTAACCACAAAGAGGGTGCTATTTGAGAATGAAGCTAAAACATAATAGAAAGCAATGCTGAGTTGAGAGATGGAGAGAAGGGGATCCTGGTGACATGGTTCAAGTCACACCTGAAACCAGCCCTAAGTCTAAACATTACAGTTTTGAAGTCAGCACATTCCTTGGCTTAAGATAACTTGGACTGGGTTTTCTAATACTAGCAACAGAAAGTGTCCTGAATGATGCGATGTCATGAAAACTTGGACCAAAAGTTAATTTTCAAGCTTGACCTCCAGACATTATAAACCAACCATAGAGTTGTTGAAATTAGGAGTTTGTAATCCAAAGGTTTTTTTTTTTAATTTAGAAATGAAAAGACTAAGGTCTACAGTGATTATTTAGTAATGAGTTTCCATCAAATTCAAGGTTACTGATAGGAAAACCAGTGCATTATCCACAACTCTATATACTACTTTAATATTACTTTAAATATATAGTTGGTTTTATTTATTTAGAGCCAACAATATGTTTGGTTGTAAGTTTTGTTTCCTGTAGTAGGGCAACAAAAAATAAATGGGCCCATATCCAAATATCAATTCATTAAATCAACATTTACTAAATCTTCTATATCCAAGAAAACTTGAAGGTATGGGATAAAAATATATGCCACATGGTTCCTGTCCTCAACAAGTTTACACTGAACTTCATGAACTAAAGAGATATTAACTAAACATATATTATATATACTCCAATTTATAGAAGAGAGGAGTTATGTGACATAGCATTAGTTTTCAGACATCCAGACTTAATGTCAAGCACACCCTCAATCCCGCCTCTACCATTACTATTTTTTTTTAAGTTTTGTGCAAGCTACTCAATCTATTTAAAAGTCTCCACTTTGTGGTCTGAAAATTGGGGATAACCATGTATTCATTCCTAAAGCAAAGATTAAATGAAATATTATGGGTTCGAGTGCTCAACACAGTGCCTGATAAGTAATGTTCAATAAAATAAGTAATATTCTCTATGCACATAAAATTTACATAATAAAATGCATGATTTAGATATCATCATAATACTGTGGTATGCAAAGGATGTCACAAAGTGGCAGATGCATGCTATTCAGAAGTTGGAAATTGGCAGCTTGTGGGTTGAATCTGGTTGGCGGGCTGGTTTTTTTTTTTTTTTTTTTGGCCATACAATGTTTTAAAAATATTCAAATTATTTGCTGATATTTGAAAATAAGAAGATTTCACATGAATGTCTGGATTATCTTTTTTTGGGGAAAAAAAAAGATCTGAAAATACTATGCTTAAATTTCTGCATGGCAGCAATCAGCGGGACCAGAGCAGTGGCTGCTCATTGTTTATGGACATGCACTGCCCGGCGTGTCAAGGTCCCTACTTTGCCTCTCTCACTCATTCGCAACACACGCCTTGTCCTTGCAGGTATTCGAGATTCGGGATTCTAAACAGTGGGTATCAAATTATCATCCATGCCATGTATGATAAATAAGTTTTACATATGTACATGTACACACACACACACACACACACACACACACACACTATTACATATACCCACAAAAAATTACTCAGCTAAAAACGGTTGGAAATGTTTCATAATTAATTCTCTCCTGCTTGGAGCATCACAATTGACTCAAGCCTCCAAGAAATGCTTAAGGACAGAAACCTGTTTTTCAAATTAATCCAACTCAGTTTTTCCCAAATGTTTTCCCCCAAAGATACAGTGCTCAGAAGTGGTGTTTCTGCAACATAATTGTAGTCTGCTAAAACAGATATAAACAAACCTGTGAGGTCATAAGAGGGAAAGGTTCCTCAGAAGTTGGTTATGTCATATTTCTAATATTTGCATACATTCTCTAAAATAGGGCTTCAGAATGGAATTAATAATTCCAATTATTAATCTAAGGGTAAGGAAAAATTGGGTACAGGGTGAGTATAAATAATGATGTGCAATGTAGAAATATATGTTGGACTTATAAAAAGGGAGCATTATGGGGAATTAATCCAAGTAAAATTTTGACACCATTCCTTGAGATGAAGGGCCTCCAGGGTAATAGCATAGCATTTTAATATAATCCTAATTTTGATCTGTTATCATATTTGTGTGTTTCTCTTCTTCCCTCATATTTTACATTATGATGATCACATAGTTGATATTAAAATGTGTCTATTTGGACACACTTCTCTGAAAACTGTATATTTTTCTGTTTGCACAGGTTATCAAAGGATTGGAGGGTTGGAGGGCTAATAATTTGCTTTTCTTCTCTGACATGAACTCAGGGTAAACAGTGAACTTTTACTTAAATCTTTTGTCTACTGACCTCATTTTCCCTTCTTCTCTCTGGGGCATGTTACTTAGAGAATCATGGTTTTTCTCTGTACTCTTGGCTTTACATGGTAAGTTTTCAAATATTAGTAGATGTCATTAAGCTACAATGAGACTGTTTAAGACAATCATTACATATAGAAGAAAATTTGGAAATTGCAGAATGGAATAAAGGCAATGAAAAATAAACCAACCAGCAATAGTATTATCAGATAATATTTTAACATGTTTCCTATGACCAATATGAACTTAATGTTCCCCTCAGCTTGACTAAACTTTAGATTAGTTTCTTCCTGACCATAGACCCCTCCCCTCCCTTTTCCTAGAGCATTTATTTTAGAAAATTTGCAATTATAAATTCTTTCTCTGCCCTTTTGAGATGTAGATCTTCTCACAATATCTTGCCAGTTTTACAACCAATGTCTTTGTTGAGGACCTGGGAGCCATATCTTTGAAATCATCAAGAACAATAGGGCCCCTATCTCCTTGTCTCTGTGGGAAAGGAGGAGCCTAACTTCCCTATGAGCCAGTCAGCAAACACAGAAGACTCAGTCACCATAGCCAACCTCTGCCCTAATGTCCTCCAGTCCTTTTCCACTAGTTCATCCCAGGGATTGAAATCTCACCTGTCTTTTGTTTCAATGGAGTTGACTTTTATTCCCCTTGCCTATTGCAATAATCTTGATTAAAGTCTTCCTTGCCTATTTTATTCTGTCTGGTACAATTTTTCTTTGACACCTACTTACTTGTTTGTTCTCCCAAATTACCATTTAACATATTGTCTTATATCTCATAGAACATGTACTTAAACAACAGAATTATTACAAGTTCATTCAAACACTATTTAAAATGAATCTAAGAAAACTACTCAAATGCCAATCAATAAAAAAATGCTTTGTAGTATATATATGAAATGAATAATGTACAGTAAGAGTCGACTGCAACTACATACAAAAGTGGGGATAATCTCAAAGACATAATGTTGAGTAAAAGAAGACAGATATAAAACAGTAGACACTCTATAGTTTATTTATATAAATTCCCAAAGAGGTGAAACTAATCTATGTTAATAGAAGTAGGGTTGTAGCTGACCGTGGGGCCAATGAAGACAGAGTATATGGTGGGATTTTGAAGTGTGGGGAATGATCTGAGTCTTGATCTGGAATGCCAAGCTGTACCTGTCATATGTATACAAGTTTCCCTGAATAACTTTTTAAAACTATATATAAAATGCATATATATTGTACATATGTATGTGTGTGCATATATAGTTATTTTAAATATTATTCCAACCGCAGTTGGAAGCAGCAAATAACTTCCATCTTGAAGATAACCATCACATTCATTTGTCATAAAATAATTAATTTCTGATTTAAATCCATAAATGAAATTAAAATGTCTATCTTTAGAAAGGTAAACTGAGAAGTTGTTACCACTCTCTCAGTTCATTTTTAGACATGGTTTTCTAAATTTTTAGAAGGCCAGTTATAATTGATGCCCATCTCAAGTCTTTATTTACTTTTATTTGGCTCAGGCAAAAAATATATTATGCTGATTCTGAGAATATGTTCCATTCAGCAAGGGAGATTCTATCCATGTAGTTGGAAAGACTGGGTCAGCAATGATCTATAAATATGGTTCACTGTCACATGAGAAATAAGTGGGCTTTGGGGATCTGTTTCAATATGCGTAATTATGGCATGTATTATCAAATGCAAATGAAGAGTCAGTTGCAAAGATAACAATACATTTTTCGCCTTCAGATTAATTCCTATTTTGCATGTGGAATTGTTTCTTTCAAAAGACAACATACTGATGATTTGGCATTGTGAAGCTGAAAAATTCTTTTCTGTGGCACGCAGTTGTCACCTGTGATGGCTAAGAGATGTGCCCTGGAGATGGTCCTTCAAACTGGGGAGTGTGTCTTTCCTTTTCATAATGTTTTTAGCAAATTCACATACTAGGGACTGGGGATCCTCCCTTCCTCTACCAAGGTGTGAAGACAGCCTGTTGATTAAGGGCTCTGAAATTTCTTTTATTCTCCTTGTGGAAATGTTCTCCCAAGAGCTACAACCTATGGAGAATTTCTCTTGGGTGCCTAGTAGGCTTTTGCTGAGTATGAGGCAGTAGGAGGAGGAAAGTTGGCAGAGCATCCTCTACAACTTTAGAATTTGAATGGTATTAATTTGCTGCATTAACTCTGGCACTTGTCATCATCTATTAATTCTCAGAAACACAGGCATTCTTCTTAAATGGTAAACAGGGTTGTTTACTACTGCCAGAGCAAGTCTTGCAATTATAAATCTAATTACTAAGAGGAAAAAAACATGAAAATAATGAGTACAAATTCTAAATGAAGTCTTTCAACAGCTTATTGTCGGTAAGTGGGCTGTCATAAGCACTAAGGAATGATCATGGCATGATTTTTTTTTTTAAGAAACTGGAGAAACTTTCCACTGAATGATATCTACCTAACTTGATCACTGCCATAAAGGCATGAGTTTAACCAATCAATAAAGAATGCTTATTGAATTCAAAGATATAATGAAGAAATCTATATAAGTTTTCTGTCCCATAAGTTACTAATCAGAGAACAATTTTCAGGGTAGAGTTTTATGGAACAGAAGAAAACCAATTGCCAGTCAATGTTTGAGGGTGGGAGTTTGCTTGAACTTGAGGAAGTTGTCTGCTTTAGAAATCATCTGACTCTGAGCTCAACAACATTCAGGGTACGTGATGATAATGCCAAGGGACATTGAAAATTAAAGGTTAAACATGGCTCAGGTTCGAGGGTGATTTCTATGCCCTTAGAAGCCTTTGTAAATAAACTTTATTTTATACTAAAACACATAGATGTGTTATAAATTCAAGTGAGCAATTTCCTTAAATTTGAAAAACAAAAGTCAATACTGCAAGAAATTTTTACTGAATATTGTAAGTTGCCTAGGTTATGCCCCAACCCACAGGCACTTGCCTTTACTCTCCTCTGCCATCAGGAATGTCAAAGAAGCAGAGTGACACAAAAGAAGGACTGTTCACCAATTTTGAGATGACACAAAAGGACTGAGAAAACTAAAGTGACTTATCCAGGCAAGACAGTGTCCATGAGCAGAGTTGGAGCTGGGTCTTTCTCCCCCCTCTCTCTGAACCCTCCACTGAATCACACCAGGGTAGAAAGGCTGCAGCAGTGGTTCCTGAGCACACCCGGGCTAGCAGACTCTTCCTGGTGTAACCTGCTCCAGCCTCGATCTCTAGGCAGAAACACAGCCACTGATGTGCTTTCTGAACTGAAATCAGCCCCTGGGTCAATGGTGCTGGGTCCTCCTCCAGGAGTCAGGTCTCATCCCTTTGTAGCCCCTGTCTCCACCCCTTTGCAACATTACTGCTAAAAAGAGCCAGGTCTCTTCTCTGCATGGATCATTTTTTTAAGATTATTTGTTAATTTCCTCATGTATTTTTATTTAACAAATGGTAATTAATAACCTATTACATGCCACATGCCATTTCACTGCCAAGTATATACCCAAGAGAGGTTGGCACATATGACCATGAAAAAGACATGTAAATAATGTTCATAGGAGCTTTATTCATAATAGCACAACTTGAAAGCAGCCCCAAGATGTCTATCAGCAAAAGAATGTGCGTATTGATGGAGATATACAGCCACCTAAGCCAGCCATCATCTTTTACCTTTAGGGGCATCCAGTCTGATCTAAGAGGAGAGAAGAGTGAATCTGTGTCCAAAGGCCTGATAGCATTATGCAGTTTGCAGCATCAGCACAAGGACATGCAACTATTTAAACACAACGCTTAGGTTCAAATTCAGTCTTAATTCCACAGGATCTTTCTCCCCAATTGTAAGCGTTCAAGCTCTGACCAACAAATTGCTTTGAGCTTCCTGAATGAAAACTGCCTGGCGAATTTCCTCTAAAATGGGTGCTCAGAGCAAACTATCGTTGGCATTCTTGACTTCAAGCCATATTACTTTTGAGAAGAAATTGCTGTGTACTCACAAATTGCAACAGTTATGAACATAGTAATAACATAACAAGAATAATCAAATGCAATTGAAATGAATGTGCATCAATCCAAGCTGAATTTCAGCTTTTGTAATGCTCATTCAAGTTTAATGTCCTTTATGATTTTCTGAAAGCTATGATAGACTGGCTTCTGCAGTTTGGCTTTGTTTGGCAATTTGTGTTCCCAACCACATTCTCAAATTTTACAAGGAGGAAAACCAATCCACATACTGTCATCTGGTCATATACAAATTAAGCTAGGGCTAGAGTAATGAAGATTGGGTGACATAATTATGTTCGATCTACTATCATCATCAGACTCAGCTTGAACTAATGCATGTTTATATATAAATAATCTTTAAGAATTAAATTTTTTTAACAACTTGTTATTTTTTATTACATTTCTGAGGCTGCTCAGAGATTACAGGCGAATATTGTCCAGTGTTGATGATTCCATTCTGGTTGTTCTGGACATTTTAATATTCTTGGTTGGTGATAGTTTCTGCTAATAAATTTATATTTAAAAAAATAAAAAAGAGTGGAGCCTGCTTGAAAATGGGGGCTACCAGACTTGGTTTGAAGCTCCATTGTCCCTGCTTATATTGAAAGGCTGGACAGAAAGATGAAGGAGTTTGGGGGCACTAGACCTCCCCCAAATCACCTCTCAGTGACACCGCTTGCTGGAGTTCAGGTTTCCCTCTCTCACATTCTTCCTCTTCCTTAGTGGGGTGAGCCTCTCCCAGTGGCTGACTGTGTGTCATGACTAAGTCAGCTGCGGATACATCCTGTACGTAACCCAGTGAAAGAAGTTATTCTGGCTGTCAGACAACTCCCATCAGAAAAAATAAAAACAATATTTTCCTCCCTGGCTTCTCAACTCACTGTTTGTATGTATAGAGAAAACACCAATCCCTTCTACTCTTTCTTTTCCATTTAAGGTCCAGTGGACTAAAAGTGGAAGTCTGCTATAGTAACCGATTTTCTAAACAACTATTTTCCCAACAAAGAAACACAACTTGAAAACACTAGATTGACAAGCTAAAGTTTGTTACTGAATCCATTTACCTAGGCTACATGTCCTAGGATAGTCTTGCAATTCATGTCTTATTAGACTCTGTGCCAAGCATGCATTTCTTGATGTAACTAGGCCACCTCTGTGTAGGGCCTTTTCTAAAGCTCTATTTTACAGCTCTTGATGGAAATAATAGTGATGTCACCTTGATACACTACTGTGACCTTAGATGCTCTGTGCAAATTATAGCCTGGGGACCAAATTCAGCCAAGCACCCCTGTGTGTGTGATTGGTTTTTGTTTAAGCACACGTGTATAGTTTACTGTGAGGATAGAGTGGTATTGGCTGGATACTGGGTGGAAAACAAGTCTTGAAAGGCACTCAAGTGAGGTATCACTCAATAGGGAATTTTACTAACTCAATGTTTTCCTCTGGTTTCACCTCCTTTGAGTCACTTCCTGTTTTTGTAATTAAAGTTTTCTCTGAACACAATCATGCCCGTTCATTTATGTCTCAATGGCAATGTTAAATAGTTATGACAGAGGCCATTTGTTGTCTTCAAAACCTAAAATATTTACTATATATTAAATATTTCTTTGTAGAAAAAGTTTGCTAACTCCTGCTCTATTCTAATAAGTTTCAGGCACAATGATCTCACTCCATTGTATTGTTTAAATGTATAAAATAATAAGAGTTTAAATATTAAGAATTCTATTTTTCTTACAGTTCAGAGGAATCAAAGAAATAGTTGAAGATTAACCCACTAAATTAACTCCAAGTCCATAGTCATGAAAGACAGAAAATAATTATTTGCATTATCATTGCTATTACTGCTGTTATTATTAACATGTATTATGCACATGATGCAAAGCACATTACAAATATCTTATGCAATTTCCACATCAATTTTATGAGATAGGCCATGTTGTTATGCCCATTTTGTAAGAGAGGAAATTGAAATTTAAAAACATTGCATTATTTTCCCCAAACACACATTTCACTTCCCCAACTATGTGACAACTGAAACCACATTCTGAGCCTTTCTGACCCAAAAACTTATTATTTTAACTACAAAGCTAAGCAGCAACATGGAATGTGTTCCAGAGAGTTCCATTCAGTAACTTGAATTTTACTTGATTGCCCTGAATCCAACATTTGTTTGAACTCCTTACTCAAGGCACTGAGGGATACAGAAACATGAAAATGAAACAGGTACATCTTTAGAGAATGAAGTCTTGGGTTAGTATGTACTCTTATTTACAAGGTAAATATTCCATAAATGATAAAACTTCACTCTTACCTCCAGCTGAATCTCTTTTATTAGTTTGCTTTTCTCTAACTCTTAGCTAAATAAACTGGTTTCCATGGAGGTGTAACTGACTGATAACTATAGCACTTTCTGAACACAATTAGGGGATGTAAAGTTGGCTATTAGGAGGGTAAAGGGATATAGTTTTGAATTTAGAATCACAATATTATGGGAAGAACAAAATATGGGTCTGGGCTGGGCTCATGGAATGCAGCAGGAGTGTAAAGGAGAACACGAAAGATAAGAGAAGACCAAGAACTTGAACCAGGAGGACCTCTATGATGAACAAGCCTAAGGGTGATTTAATCAAACTCAAACTAAAAGGGTGATTTGGTGTGAGAAGGTGAGTGAGTGCAAATGGCAATTTCGAGTTTTTCTGTGCTGTGTTGTTATATTTGGAGAGTCCGGTTGATTAGAGGGCTGTGTCCATTCCTGAATCCATGAAAAACACTCTGTGATGTAGTCAGGTAACTGAAACGATAAGAAGGATGCCCCGGGAAGAGCAGTTTGGGGAGGCGATCACCTGGGTGAGCGAATATTCATCTTACCAGCAACTCTGACTCTCTGGTAGGAAGGTCCCTGCTCATCTCTGGTCTGTTTGATATTACTCTGGGGCACAGGTAACAGGTCTATCCCTCAGAAACAATGAGCCCATCTCTGGGCTTGGAACTCTCCCAAGATTTCTACTTAAAGAATTCCAAGTCAGCAAAGGGAGAAAATGCTTTCTTCTTCTTTTATGCTTCCCTTCACTTGTCCTGATGTCTTTGCCTCCAGGATCCTAGGTCTCATCTCAAGATGCCAATCTGAAAATAAGGGCTTTGAATCCACCAAGACCTTCTTTAAAATTAATGAAAAGAAAAAAAAAAAGAAAGAAAAGAAAACCTCTTAGTTAGAAATGTGTACAGTACTGAAGCCATCAGGAGAAATGAAGACTGACGGTTTAATTTTGCTAAATACTTTAAGAGAAAGAATGTCAGCCATGAAGGTTGGTAGTGCTGCCCTGGGTGACAGCAATTGACTATGCTGGAGAAAGTTAATCGTTATTTTTCAAATATATAATTTCAACATTTTACATGGAAGGCCCTGAGAGTGACCCTTCTGAGTGAGGACTTCAGGCTTTGCCTCTTTTTTTCTGTTTCCTCCCAACATAGACTGAACTGGGTATAGTTACGAATGCACTAAACAAAATTCCAAAATGCCTCTTCTTGTTTATCTTACTTAGGTGGTGTACCCTCTGTGCATCCTCAGCTCGTGCAATATTCCAGGATGATGTCTCAGCAGTGACAAGCACATTTATAAGGCTCAGGTCTTCTCCATTAAAATGCTCTTCAATTTAGAGTCTGTCAAACATATCAGTTGGAAAAGGATTGACGTTATTGAAATAGGCAAATAATACATGCCATTTTTTTACTTTCACTTGGACACAGGGACTGCAACCTTGCAACTAATTGCAGAGGGCAAGTTTACTGAACTGAGAAAGCAGGATCAGTACTGCAGATAAAAACAAGACTCCACGTTGTGGGAAGGAATGATAAAATTAGGAATTTCAGACTATTTAACCTGTATGCAAGTAGGTTAGAGGGCAGTAAAAGAGTAAGTTCTAAGGTGAAGATGGAATAGATTGGAGAGGGAAGCTGTCAAAAGTCAGGTCACCCAGGATGTAGACTGCAAAAAATTTTTGAAGGAGGATCAACCTCTCTTGGGCTAAACATCTACAGAAGAAGCAAAGAAAACAAAATTGTCAGGGAGAACAGGATTGTGATGTGGTCACTTGGCTGATCTCATGGAGAACCCTGAGTTTGGAAAGATGGCGGAATTGTTCTAATTTGGGGTAAAGAGGCACTGGGCCTTTATATCCCCACATTTGCCCCCGGGAAGAAAGTAGGATGCTGGGCAAGGTGTTTCTATTTAGCCAGTGGCAAGATCTGGAGGGTACAGCTGCAAAATATCGGTCTCTAAATCCCTTGGCAGGTGGAGGAATGAAAGCTTCAGCTCTGTAGTGGGGGAACTGGGGGGTGCAGTGCAGCATCCACAGCAGTTTTGCCCATGATTCACTCAGCTTCACTTGCTTCATATATGTTCTGGAAGCCTCTTCTTTGGGATTCTAGCAGCCTCTTTCCTTAAAGTAAACTAACAAGAGGAAGGATAGTAGGACAAATGGTTCCTGCCACCGCAACTTGTCCTGAGGCCACAACTATACTCATCACCTCCTTTTTCTACTATGCATTCTACATTCCCCTTTGCTTGTCTAGGTTACTTACTAGTGAGGCAAACCATGGACATATTTTTAAGAGCTTGAGAGCCTTCTCAGGCTGTAGCTGTTGCACTTGTCTATTAACTGCCAATATCGGTATCAGTACTGATCCTATGTGGATGAGTAGGGTGAAAATCATATTTATCCCCACCTCCATGGTAGGTAATTCTCTCTACTTCCTCCCAATGATCAGGGTCATTACCCCAGCCTTGGTGGTGACACCTTTCCTTGCCTGCTGGTTCCCAGTTCAAGGTAGCTTAAAATTTAATGGGACTTTTATTGTGTTCCTTTTTGATGCATTCACTTTCTGAGTGCCAACACTTTTAAACCTGCAATTCCCAGAATTGGGAAGACAGAAACCAAATAGTTTCAAGTGGCTCACTGGGAGTGATTCCATGGTAGGCTACCACTATTTCCACCCCTTATTTATCAGACCTATAAACTCT
The DNA here is from genome assembly GCA_023783475.1 of Daubentonia madagascariensis. NCBI lineage: Eukaryota > Metazoa > Chordata > Mammalia > Primates > Daubentoniidae > Daubentonia > Daubentonia madagascariensis. The sequence continues at coordinate 15,076,896 of JAKFHU010002573.1, read as the reverse complement.
AACTATTAGAGACATTACACAAGGTAAAGAGCATTGATTTAGGGGATATACATCATCTTAGAAAATGGTGCCTACCATCACAAGGTGTCATCCCCAAGCTGAGGCTTCAGCTGTACCCTCAACAAGATGTTTCATTGCTTTGACAGGCCAGAAATTTCTGGGTGGTGTGTTTGTAATAGAACCAGTGTGTAGCATTGTTATATGCCCACTGCTGTACCTCCTTTGCTGAAAAGTGAGACCCTTCTTCCAATGCATTCTTATATGAGATCCCATATTAGTGGATAATACATTTTGTAATAACTCATATGGTAGTGCTGGCTAAGGAAGGGTCAGTTGGCCCAAAATATAAACCTGTTCCTTGAATTGGAAAAGATACCAATTCAAGTCAAAAGAAATTGATACTTCTTACGGAGTGTAATGGGATAAATTGGTACACTTGACAGCAGGAGGTTTGTTAGATCTTCTCAAGGAATGGTGTCCTGTTGGGGACTTAGTATTGCCTTCTAGCTGGCTGATTGGGCATTCGGCATCTAGATTAGCTACAGTAGACATTGTAAATTCGAGCTCAAGCTGTTGGACCCAAACATGTCTTCCATGCCTGCCACCATGGCTACGTGGCGCAAGACTTCATTGTGCCAGCACTGGGATGGCCAGTTACAGAGGCTGACTGATATTATTTGGCTAAGTCATTTAGTCTACTTGCTTGTATAGAATTGCTAAGCTTGGATTTCATGCTTCTCTATCAGCTAATCATGGGGACCCCTCATATAGCCACAAGTGGGGTCTGGTGGAATGGCACTGGAGCAATAGTGGTGGGTGATACAGAAGTCTGGACCACATGCCCATGCAGGTTACTTGTGCCTGCTAGCCCTGCTCATGCCCAGCCCTGGATGTACCACTTCTATCTTAGTATGCATTATTGCTGGGCCTTCCTGCCCTTGTGGCTTGGGGGTTCTAACTGAACCCAGCTCATGATGAATACTTCTGTGTGAATGGATCTTAATGTTTCATTATCAGGGATCCATTAGGGTTCACTTGCCTGCCAAGGTCTGTTTTTAAAAGCTTAATATATTACTGCGGATTGCATGGTCATGCTTCAGAACCCTAGGCAATCATATTGTGAATCTCCCACTTAGGATTACTAGAAATCCCTCCTGCATCTTTTCTTGCCACATCATCTCTAATACACTGGGCCTTACATGTAATATAAAACAAGCAGCAGGGCTGCTTATACCAGAGCCAGGTTCCCCTACAGAGCCCTTTCCTGATGCCTTTCATATGACCCAACATGTGTGTCAGTTCAGTATTCCCAAAAATATTAATAGAATATGCTGTGTCTAGGAGCCAAAGAGGTCCACCAAGTATTGTGCCTCCTTCTTGAGATAGGCATTGTGAGATGCAGTGGTGTCCTTTACTTTGGAGGTGATTTCCTGGCATGTCTCATTGGATCCCTAAATAATTCACTAATATAGCATGTTCCTGAATATTCATGGTTTGAGCTCCCATTGTCTGAAGTGCATGTCTTTTACCAAGTCCTCTAGTGAAATTGTCACTTCTTATCTGGTCTGATTAGCATGATGTCATCAATAAATTTATCACTCTGTTGCTCTGTGGGATGTCCCAAAGGCCTGGATCTCTTCAGACTATATAGTAAACCAGGGCAGAAGAGGGTAGTAACCTCTGATCTTCTCAGTGAGTCTGTTCCCTGCTCAGCAGCATTTTCCTTATTGCTTTGATAAATGGATGGTCTTTAAAGTCTTCTCATGGAAAAAATATTCATTTGGTGGATTTTCAATACTTATATGGTATACAGCTCTAACAAGTCCACTTCTGGGAGTCTTGTGATTCCTTCATCTACTTTCTTCCACAAAAATTCTTGCATTTCTTCTTCACCCAGTCAGGGGCCATTGTTTTCTCCAAATCCTGACAGAGTTGCATTAATGTTGATTTTTAAAGTATTGGATTTAGACATCATTTGTTTTGGTTATTAACTTTTTTGGCAGCCCCTTAAATTTTGCTCCTAAGACAAGTGCCTTTTTCATGTCACCTTAGTCCCAGTGCTGAACACATTCTTGTTATTTTATTGACACTCCTGTTCTTATACTGGAGCATACTCCCATACCAACAAACTCTCCCAAATCTAACTCTATATTCTACCACCCTTGATTCAGCACCCTCAGAATTTAGTTCCCTATGAACTCTCCCAACTTCTGTCTGTATATGTTTGTTAGGCCTTGCAGTTCTTAGAATATAATTCCTTTTCTCCCTTGCAGTGCAAGAAGCATATTAGGGAATGCTCTTGGAATCGACTCTTGTGAGGAAGTGAAGGACGAAAGATTGGGCAGAAGAAGAATTTGGGCCTGGAGACAGTCACAACAAAAGGCTCAAACAACCTTCCAGGGACTTCTGATGGCCCCTTAGAGTCTTCCCAAATTGGGGCAAGAAGACTGGACCTTTTTACCCTGCATCTACTAGACATTGTGTGTGGATGCCCCCGGGAAGGGTAATGTGATCTACATGATGCAGCTAACATTAGTGAAGGGGAGTATCTAAAGGGGCTCATCGATGATGTGCCAATAGCTCTCAGCCTTTGTGGGAGTGGGTACTCTAACCCGTAACCAGGAGAATCTAGGCAGCAGAACACAATATCCAATGTAAGAGCAGGAGCATCAGTGAAATAACAAGAATGTGTTCAGCACACTAAGGTGAGGTGAAAGAGGTACTTATCTAAGGGGCAAAATTTAAGGGACTGCCAAAAAAGTTACTAACCAAAACAAACAATGTCTAAATCCAATACTTTAAAAATCAACCTTAATGCAAAAACAATCAATGCTGAACAATATTATCAAAATCTTAAATAAAAACAGGATCCATATTACTGACTTTTGCTTTTGTCTCTGGCTCTAATGTGGCTTGGTATAGCACTAAGGTATATGATTTTTTTATTTGTTGATAATTCCTTAAAATATAACTAACTGTTAACCTTGGGACTTCATCATAATGAAACTACAGAAAAAAATTCCTGAAGATCTATATAGGGCTTGAGCTAGGGACTTTTAAGTAAAGCACAAACTCCAGTATTTGCAAGATGGGTATTACATCCCCCGTTTTTCAGAGAAGGGAAGGATGATCCAAGAGATTACGAATTTTTATGCACAGGGAATATGCATTTTTTACACTAATCATGGCCTATGTTTTTAAATAAATCAATGTCATTATTTTATTGTCATACTGCAAACTCAGGAAATGACTCAAAAACCTTGATAAATCTTCACACCAGCTACTACAAAATATCAGGCACAAATAAGAACTTAATAAAAGTTTTTACTTGACATGTGATGATAGCTTTTGAAACCTTTACCAGCCTTGCTCTTGGGGGAAAAAGCTTGCTTTGAAATTCAAGGTCCATATTAAACTCCATATTCCCAAGGAACTCCCAGGCAGCACACATTGACCACATTTCTCCATCGTTGTGGGTACCATGGAACTTTGCACCTTCATTAGAGAACTTTTCACAGAGTGCCCTGGATTAGAGTTACCAAAGGTTATGTATCTTTTCTTCATTAGATCATGAGCTCTCAGAAGGTAAAGAGTGACTTATTTATCATTATCCCACATATATGTTACAGGGTCAATAAATATATGTTGAAATACATTGAGAGAATAGATGCAGTATGTATGCCCCTGACTGCTGATCGTCTGTCCTTCCCTCCTCTCTCTCTCCCCCACTTCTCCCTGTCTCTATCTCTGTATGTATGTACACACACACACACACACACAAACACACAATTTGACCTGTCATTTCTTCAGAGAAAAAATAAATTAATCCCGACCATTCTAACTGCACTAGCTCTCTAATTGTGGTCTACTCAAAAAGAGGACTAACAAGACATCTCCAGAGGAGGAACTACCATATGCTTTTTAAAAACTGATTGTGTCTTTAAAACATATAATAAACACATCTCACTGGCAGTGTTAACTAAAGAGGTATGAAAAATGGAAATAGAGATTGTGTGTGTACATGTGTGTGTCTCACATTGGGTTCTCTGGAAACAGACCCTGAGATAAAGATTTGTGTACAGGTGATTTATTAAGGACATGCTCCCAGGAGAAATCAGGAAGGGAATGCAGGATAATAGAAATTCAGGGAAGAGTAGTAAGCCAGGAAAAGGTATGACTATTGGCAAAAAACAAAACAAAACAAAAACCCAAAACAAAACCCAGCATCAGTTTGATCTCACAGGGCACCCCAGATCTTAAATTTACAACTCAGAGTTGCCCTCACTTCCAGGCAAGGGAGTTGGAATGTCATACACCTGTCAGTCAGTGGCTAAGGGCTGCTGGTCAGATAAAAGCTTCCAGGGCCTTCTGGTTCTGAGCCTGCAGGTGAAGAGGCTCCAGTAGCCCAAGGTCAGTCCTCTGGCGAAAGTCACAGGGATGAGCCATTAGGAAGCAGAGCACACAGGAGCTGGAAGTAGGTTCACAGAAACAGTAAAACAGCTCTGAGGGAGAAGAAGTCAGATGCCACCAGCACCCGCTGTAGCCCCCCACTGGTGCTCCCAAAAGCCTCTCGCTCCTCACGGTGTATTCACTGCACCATGTGATACATTTTCACAAAATGTATCACAAGATAAATGCACGACGTCTGAGACAAAATTTCAAGGGGACATTTAGCAAGATGAGCTATAGCCCCTGTTGCTGTGATGTCTAGGATGTAACATACTCCCCTCCCTGGCAAAAGAGCTGACCCATTCCACATTCCACCTACATTCTGTTTATACTTCTCTTCTTCTTCTTCCTCCTCCTCCTCCTCCCTCCTCTTCCTCCTTCATCACTCTTATTTTCTATAATTTTTGTTTTTGCTAAATTGACATATAAAATTGTACATTTTCCAATGTAAAACATGATACATTGTGAAATAACTAAATCTAGCTAATTAATCTATGCCTTACCTCATATAGTTATTTTTGTGGTGAGAACACTTTACAACCACTCTCAGCATTTTAAGGGATAAAATATGTTATTAACTATAGTCACTATGTTGTACAATAGATTTCTTGAACTTATTCCTCCCATCTAACTGGAATTTTGTATCCTTTGACCAAGTATTTCTGTTGGTCCAAGTGACTTGCCCAATGACATCATACAAACTTTAATTACTAAAGCGTCTGAATGTTGGGTTACCATCCATCGTTCTGGCTGTGTCTAGTGTAATTACTCATTTAGAGTGAATCCTGGTCAAGGAAGCATCAAAAGATCCCTGATAAATCACCTGAGTAATGTATTCCACCCTGCCCCTTATGATGAGGATCAATTACTTTCATCAGTATGCTAGCTCCTTTTTTTGCCTTCTGGTCCACTGTCATGAAGAGACCAAACTGACCAGACAGCCTCAATAATTTTGAATTTAGCGAGACTCATGTGTCTCCTCATGTGAATATTTCCTTCTCATGGAGTCAGGACCTGTCTTGCACTTGCATATGTGGCTACTGAGCACTTGAAATGCGTTTAGGGTAACTAAGCAACAGAATTTTAATTTTACTTAATTTAAGTTGAAAGTTAAATCTAAAAACTGAAACAATGAAATTTAATGTTGTTATTAAACACAACCTGATTGTTTTGAGATGGCTGCATTTTACTTTAAGCATGAAACAGATTTTTAGGGGGTGAGGGTAGCATTCATTTAAGACGTGTATAATTTCTAGTAATATGCATAAATACATTACCAATTTAGGCAATATTAAAAGACTGATTTAATTATAAGAATGTTTTCTGTGCACTGATGTAACATTTTAGTGTGCTTATTTGAATATTTTATGCGGACAACATAACAGAAATCCTATGCAAATCATAATTGTTAATTAAATTGAAATACTTATTTTTATTAGAACATAATAAAATTATTTTTTAAGTTTAAAAGACAAGTATGAACACAATTTTACATTTAAATGTAGACATACTAGTAATGTAGCATATAGTGGGAATGAAGAAGATAGTACAGTACTACAACAAGAACAGCATTTTTTAAGACAGAGAGACTGGAAAAAAGTGTGTCATAAATTTTATATTGAATGGCAATTGTATTATAATTTACTGAGGTGGCACAAAATAAAAATGCTGTTTGTTACTTGTATGAAATATTAAGATAATAAAGTGAACAACAATAAAGTGAACTACATATTTACAGCAAATATGTAGTGAACATACTGCATGATATAGTATATGATAGGACCATTGGATCCCATGGTCAGTGCCTATAGCTGCACTTTTCTTGTCATAAAGTGGTCACTTGGTTTGAGGTGATGGTATCCAGTATATGATGGGGTTTTTTTTAATATCTATAAATTTTTACTTTTTATTTTTAATTATTATGAGTACATAATAGTTGTATATCTTTGTAGGGTACATGTGATATTTTGATACAGGCATACAATGTGAATTAATCAAATCAGGGTAACTGGGGTATCGATCGCCTCAGTCATTTATCATTTCTTTGTGTTGGGAATATTCCAATTCCATTTTTTTAGTTATTTTAAAGTATACTCTAACATATGTTGATTATAGTCACTTTGTTGTGCTATCAAATATTGTTCATTCTATCTAACTCTATTTTTGCACCCATTAACCATCCCCAGTTTATCCCCCCACCCCACTACCCTTTCCAGCTCTAGTAACCATCGTTCTATGTTCGATCTCCATGAGATAAATTATTTTTACTATTTAGCTCCCACATACAAGTGAGAACATGTGATATATGGAATTTCTTCCATGCCCTCTACAAAAACATAGTCAGCAGGTAGGTTCTCTGGTCATATACATTATATACATCTATAATACTCTTTCAGGGTGGTCTGGCTCCCCTACTTTTTTTTATTATGAGCCAATCTAGCAGTGTTTCAGAATTAGCTCCAGGGGTCCTTGCTAAGAATTAAATCCTGAGCCACAGGGGAGTGCGCCCATATTGATAGACTTTCCCTTATCCAGCTTTATATTTGAGTACACACACACACACACACACACACGCATGCACATACCAAAGTCCAACACCCTCATGATCTGCCTCAAACATGTCTTTCTCTTATCTTCTAGTGTATGCGCACCAGGTTCCAAAGCTCCATTGCCAAATAATCCCTGTCCTCCCTTCAAAGGGACAGCATTTTCCCATTTAAGTTATGTTGACAGCTGAATCTGGCAACTGATCTTCTGGTCTAGAGGAAACTGGGAGTAGGTCTTGTAGAAGACGAGTAATGTCTTTCAAAGCATCTTTCTCAAAAAAGATGAGGCTACTGTCTTTCACCAAGAGGGATTTGGTCCATTCTGCAGGCCCATAGCATTCAATGAAATACAGGGGTTCAAGATTTTCCAGCTCATTTGTCATACATTTCTATCCCAGTTCTCTTTGTCTGACCCTTCCTTTATCAGGGTCCTGACTTTGATATTGCACATTGCTGAGATTGAAAATTCACTTTCCCCTAGAATTCTCTTAAAATTAAGCCCTGGTCCTGATCTGCAGCACAATTAGTCCTTCAGCTGCAGAAGATAAGGGTCTGTTTAAATGCCAGAGATATTCAAGCCATACCTTAATTTGATAAATGGTTGACTTAAGCTTGTAATTCCCTCTCTTTAATGCATCAGTGACACATAATCACAACCAAACAATTCCACAGCCCTTACAACTACTATTTCCCCATATTCATGCAAGTGTCAGATATATAGCATAAGCTAATGCCTCCTCAATTCAACACAGGTGGAATTTCTAACAATCACACTGCTGCAGCATGCAGAGGCTATTAAGACTCCCTATAGTACCAGTAATAAGGTCCTTCTTGTCATCTCACCTGTGAATGACCCAACTCCAAAAATCCCAGCTTAACGTCTGCTTTCTACTACGTTCACTTCTAGTACCAAGTGTCTTATGTCAACTTCTCCAGGACTGAGGCCTGGCATGAGGATTTGTGTACAAGTGATGTATGATGATACCTCTCCCAGAAAGACTTATCAGAGGGTTAGGGAATAACACAAATAATGGAAAGAAGCAAAACATGGGTGCAATTTCACATTAAGTTCCACTCTCAACCTCCTGTAGACTTCGACTTCCATTCACAGTTTGTTGGACAAACACACACACAGAAACTGGGCTATGAATACACAAAAATTGTAAAAGATAATATGAGGGAATATAGGTTATGCTTTGAGAGTGGCCTCTATGGCTATAGAAAAATAATTTACAACTATTTGATCAACCATTTTCTATGCAGTACTCATTCACCACTTGCTTTTCTGCCTAAGCTTGGCACAGCTGAAATCGAATGTCCCAGAAAATTCCTGTGGCCACCAGTCTAAATATATGGCTAATTAGGTCGGGTATCATTGGAAGGAGAAGTTCCAGAGTTCTCCAGAGTTTGGAATTTTCTTCCTTTCTGCAAATATTGTTTCTCAGAGCATGAAGCTTGTCTCTTTGTTTTCTTTATAATGGGGGGAGGAGGACTAGAGTGCTGGAGCAGGAAGAAAACGAGGTGTAAGGTGGAGAAAATGCTTTTAATTTTTGATAAAACACTTTGCTTAAAATCTGGGAAAAAATTAAATTGGTTTTGTTTTTTAAAAGCCTGAATTGATTATTTTTTTTTCTCCCTGACAACAAACAGCAATTAGCTACCTTCTCAGAAGTCCCAATAATCTTAGGTAAAAAATCGTATACCTACGCACAATTATTAATGGGGTGTCACCTTTAGTTTGACTTGAACAATCCATTACAGTGGGTGCTCAGGAAGTGGATATTAAGTGACAATTTATTGTTTACATCTTTCATGAGTTTTATCCTCTTTCCCCAATAGGGAATATTTCTGTACCTCCAAACAGTTTTGTGTGGTTTGTTAAATTATGGCCAAGTGTGAATTGTTCATATTTTTCTCTCTTATGTTTTTTTTAGAAGCCATCTTGCCACAGATGCAAGTTAAAGTTAAAAGTTCTCACTTCCTAGACACAGAGGATGCAGCCAGCTTAAGCAGACAGCAGCCAGAAGTGGCAACTGCACAGCTAGATCTAATTTAGCTTTACTACTGAACCTTGAAATTCTGTTAACAGAGAACAATTTTTTTATTTCATATTATTTTGACTTTGACATCCCTTGTCCTCCTGACTCCAACTTCCACTCACAGTTGTTGGACAAGTAGTAGACACATGAATAAGTGGGAATAATAAGGGTAAACAAAAAAAAATTATTGGAAAAAGACACAGTGTAACCAAGATTGTGCCAGGAGCCGTGGGAAATTCAAATCCAGATGAAACAAGATTTCCTAATCTACAGACAAATTTAAAATGGCAAACACCCCTGGTTCCAGCATTCTGGTGGCCCTCATTCATACTAAGGTGTAACTGATACTCTTAACTCTTTCCCAGGGTGAGTTTTAATATGCCTGGGGCAACATTATCCTGTGACAGGAAGTGAGGCTTCACCAGGAAAACAGAAATTTACCTAGAAAAAAGAGCCTATGGCTAAAGCCTCATTCCAATGGCTCGATTTCTCGTGATGAAGCTTCTGTAGATACGGAGGCCACGACATGCACATCCACCAACTGGTTCAGTCTGACCTGAGAATCATTTGGAAAACTGCAGTATGCCACTTTACTACTTGACCACAGAAGTGACATAGTCTATCTTTCCTATGCTAATTTTGTGAGGGTTTTTTCCCCTCATTCCTTTAAGGTGATTAGCTCCTGCCCACTCTATCCCATGTTGTTCTCCTTAAGCTAAACTATGCCACAGGCTCTCTTTGGGCAAAGCTTCTCACTTTGGTAGTGTCTCCATGCTGAGGAAGTTAGTACACCTGGCCACATACCCTTTCATTCGCTAGGACATCAGGGTGTCTCTAAATTAACCTTTTCCCTGCTCCTGAACCCAGTCTCTCTATAAACTAATGAACTTTAGGCATTAGAGTATCTAATGTGAAGGGCAGGAAAGAAATAAAAGAGAATGCCCTTCCATGGGAAAGCTTAGCATTTCGTTTCAAAGTCAATATTAGTTACTATACTTTACACACTTAGAGGCTGATTCAAGCAGTATTTTACCAAATGCTAAAGTAGACTCCTTTTAGGATTGCCCACACAGCCCATGCTACCCTCCACCCCATCTCTAAGGCTAGAATCTCTCCAGTACCACCCACAAGGGCACACTCATTGGGCCACAATTTGTTGGATTAAGAGTAGACACCTGAATCAAACTGAACCAATAAGAATCTCTCTCCTCAAAACTGTAATTCCTGTGGGTTTTCCTTTAAGCACTTGAACTGCAAGAACATAAAAGAAATGAGTGAGTTCTGACTGGGATGTGTACATGAAATAGCTCAGAAAACCTGTCTGTAAATACAGAATAAAGAAAATGTGCACAGGAAAACAGGAGAAACAAGAGGGAAAAAGAGACGGAGTAGGAGCTTTGTTTCCTGAGACTTCCAGATCCTGACTGAAGTTCTGCATTAGGTCCAGGTGGAAGATCAGCCCTTGGGTTCAAGGAAATATCCTTGGGATCTTCTAGTATGTTTCCCTCATTTGCTCGGCTAGTCTGAGAAGTGTCTGCTAGTTTTATCCCAAAAAGTGCAGACAAAATATGGTGCTAAGAAGTATGGTTCAGAACAAGCAGTCAGAGAAAGAGGTGGACACTGCTTTCCACAGCAGTCAGGAATGGCTTCACAGAGGGGGAGAGAGTTTAGTTGGGGCTTGAGGCATTAAGGAACAAGGAATATTCATATAAGATATCTTCTTAGCTGAACAGGGCATCACAGGTGGTGAGAACAGCATGATCAAAGGCAGAGAGGAAGGTTCAGACGTGATATACACGGGATACCTGATGAACACAGAGGTTTCATGCTGTGAGGCTGTGACACATCTTGCATGTACCTCAGAAATAGTCATTTGTGTGGATTACTGTGATGGTTGCCCCTTGTGGTATTGACTTCAAAAGATCAATGACACCTCTGAGAGGACAAAGAACTCCTCAAAAAAAAAATGGCTGATTCCAGGGCTGGAGGGGTACATAAAAAATGAGCCTGTGACATGTTTTGGGGAGAGAAATTAAGAAAATACTGAGAAAAAATGTATGAGGGCATGTTACAATAACTAACGAGCTAGCTTAAAGTAACAATTTGATCACCAAAGTTGAAATTGAATGACAAATGAATTATAAAGCATTGGAAAAATAGTAATTTGTGGGTTAGTATACTAACAATTAAATAAATAAATAGATAAATAAATGGGGAAGAAGGGAAAGCTCTTGCCTACAACAGAATGTCAAGTGCCGGTGAGTAAGTGCAGAAGGAGTATTAGAGTAGGAAAGTCATCATTTTGAAACTACCACAGTAAAGATTAGATTAGGCAAGAATCATGAATGGATACTAAACCTATGAGAAAATTTTGATGAGGGCCAGAATATCTGCATCATCTTAAAGGGTCTCCCTACCAAGTGTTTACTACTTTTAATGGAGAAAAATAATAATAATTATACAGTGTATATACCAGACAATACTATGACTAAGAAATCAAAATTTATATGACCAATGAAGGAGCTATGGACATCATGTGCCTCTAGATGTGATACCTCAAGAAAAATGTAACTTCACCTATGTAGTATTCTGGCACAGAATGTATATCCTAATTGAACCAAGGGCAAACACCAGAGAAAAATAAGATTAGTAACAGTTTATTAACAAAGCGAGAGGGCAATTATATTATTTCAAAATGTTAATGTTATAAACAACAACAAAAAGTGGCTGTGGAAATGTTCTAGATTAGAAAATGATAAAAAGTCATGAAAACTAAATGCAATACCTCACTGTAGACTGGATTCTGTTTTAGAGGGGAAATAGTGCTCTAAAACACACTCTTTGGATCAACTGACAAAATTGGAATACAAACAATATTAGATTTAAAAAATGTACTAACATTAAATTTACTGAAATTAATGACTGTATTGTGGTTCTGTTTAACAAAGTTAGTCTTATAATTATTCTTATGATTATTACTATTTATTGAACACACACTGTGCTAAAATCTTTATGTGTGTTATCTCCTTCAATTCTCACAACACCCCAAGAGAGAGACAATCCAGTAGAGGTTTGTCCTTGTAAAGATTTTCCAATGTGGATGTCTCTAGGATTGTAGCCAGCTGATTATCGAATCTGGACAAGTGAAAGCATCTCTGTTGTGAAATGTAGTTTAATTCTGCTTAAAAACAAATTCTGTCTCTCGTCAAATCTAAGCACATCAGGGTGGACTTAATGAAACCAAAATGAGAGGCTCAGGAAGATGAACTTTGCTCTCATGTGAAGTGGGAATTTGAGAGGGGGTCTGGAAGGCATTGAATGAGGATATCTTTACCTGGTAACATGAGGGAGAAGGCAGTACAAGGTACTCCTAGTTGAAAGTAAAATACAAACCATGAGATAGGTGTGGTTCCAGAGTTTGTACACTAATCGTATTTGTTGTACGACACCTTGGGTAAGTTACTTGACCCTCAGGGTTGACTTTGTAATAGATAATGTGAGAAAATTTCATCAGATCCATAGCTCTTAACACTGGCTACAGATTAGAATCACAAGGGGTGCTTTCCAAAGTAAAATAGCATCTAGGCCTAAGAAGGACCAATTAAATCACTCTCTGGACAGTGGAGTCTGGATATATATTTATATATATATGCACACACACATATATACACACACATACACATATATACATGCATGTATATCTTATATACATGTGTATACGTGTATATATGTCTTGCAAAGGGTCCTTAAGTGATTTTTGTTGCTGTTGCTAAGGTATAACATATATGCAATAAAGTGAATAAATCTAAAGTGTACAGTTCAATAAATTCTTACCATGTATACACCTATGTAAATACCTCATTAATTAGAATATAGTAAAACAATTCTACCACACCAGGAGACTCCCTCAGGTTCCCTCCCAATTAATACTCCACCATCAAACTAACCACCATGATGATTTCCAACACCATGCTTGTTTTTGAACTTACTATAACTGCAGTCAAACAGTATGTCTTCATTTGTATCTTGTTTTTTTCCACTCGATAGTAAGCATGTACAATTTAAGCTTTTGTGTAGTTCATTCATCATTGCTGCACATTATTCCATTATATGAATATATCAGTTTTTAAATTCATGTTATGGTTGATTGATACTTGATTTATTTCCAAAATTTCTATTATTATAAATAGTATGACTGTAACTATTATTGTACAAGTCATTTGGAGTCTTCTCTTGGGTGTCTACCTAGCAATGGAATTGTTGGGGCATGGAATAGCTGTATATTTACCTTTAGTAAGTACTACCAAAATATTTTTCAAAGTAGTTGAACAAATTTCATTTCCACCAGCAAAATATGAGTTATCCAATACCAAATCGTAAGGCAGAGGTCATCTTAAATACCAAATCCCTACATTTGCTACAGGCTTTTTGCCTTTATGAGCAAATTAAATAGATGAAATGGGATAGACTCCTAGAAAGTTGTATAATTGAATTACTTTCCAGAAGTTCACATTTCACAAAAATTATGTCTTTCTCATAACCCCTGATTTTGAGGGTTTAGCTGTGGTCATGCGTTTTAGCTACCCTAGCCTCCAATGCATAAACAAGCGAGGTGATTTTTAAACAACGTGTTGACATTTAAGCCAAATACTCAAAAGCTTTCAGTTTCTTTAAAAAAGAGAAAATAAACTTGTAACCTAGAGAAAGTAGTAAGTGTATCCTTCCTTGTCATTAAATCAATAAAGAAACTAAGAGCGTTAACAAAAATTGTGGCTCTTGGAAGATATTTCCAATTGTTATTTTTATTTTTGCCTTCATTATTACTAATTACAACATTTTTCAGTAGTTATTGAGTATAAAGGTTCTGAGAATTAAAGGCATGGCAAGATGTAGAAAAGATATTACTTATGCCTGAGTTTTATGAAGCTGATATCAATTTTTTTTTCACAAACTTCAGACCGGTTATTATCCTAAACACTGGCTTTGGTGTGTTAAAGTGACATTGACAGGAGTACAAATAAGAGTATCCCAATGATACTAACCAGTGGAGCTGGGGAAGGACTGACTTCCCTCAGATAGAAAATGGAATGCAGGAAAGGTCACAAAGAAGCCAGACTTTGGAGATAAATTTAAACTCAACTATTTCAATGAATGACTCAGAGGTACAGTTTTTGCTGTTTGTTTCCCCATAAGAGGAAAAAGGACAAAGGTTTTAATTGAGCCTCAGAATGTGGGTAGAGGGTGGTACAAATGAAACCGCCCAGGCCCAAAGTCAGGAGATTTGGAGGTTTTTTCCTGACCCAGCTTCTAAGGATCATGTGACCTTGGACAAGTCATTCAACTGCCCAGGCCTCCGAGTTTTTGGAGTTTGGTTCCATTTAGTTTTTTTCTGATCTGTGAAATGACAGCACTCAATAAATAATTTCTAAAAGCCCTTTATGGCTTAGATTTTTTTTTATGGGCCAATATCATCAGTCCTTAATGCTTGTGAAATACTTGACCACACAAACTGACCACTCACATCTTGAGAGAAATGAAGAGTAGATATTCTTATCCCAGTTTTACAACTGAGTAAATTGAAGCTAGCGAAGGCAAATGAATCATAACTAGCTAAACATTGATGAATCGGGTTCCAGGCTTCATGACTTAAAATCATGTGCCTTTTCTATCATCCCACACTGCCATTCAAGAAAAGAAATACAAGTTTTTTTCATTAGTTGATCAAGAAAATCTGGGAAATAGTTCACTTAGTCTCCTGGTGATGCCCAAGTACAAGAGAGGAAGGGAAATAAAGTCTTTAGTGGAAGGGCACCATGTTCGACAAAAACCTTATTTTCAAGAAGGGGAAACTGGACACAGTGGTGTCCAGCTTACACATACCTGTAATCTCAGCACTTTAGGAGGCCAAGGTGGGAGGAACGCTTGAGGGCAAGGTTTCGAGACCAGCATGGACAACACAACAAGATCTTGTTGTTAGGCAGGGATAAAATCTGCAGGTGGCAGATACAGGTCAGGAGGGTGGT
Source organism: Daubentonia madagascariensis (assembly GCA_023783475.1). Lineage (NCBI taxonomy): Eukaryota > Metazoa > Chordata > Mammalia > Primates > Daubentoniidae > Daubentonia > Daubentonia madagascariensis. Next base: position 15,061,839 of record JAKFHU010002573.1, on the reverse strand, counting down.
TCCGAGGGGCGGAGAATCCAGGGGACCAATCAGGGAAAAGGACCGCAGGAAAATGCGGAACACCCGACAATTGTGTGTATCAATCATCTGGTAACATCCCACACCTCCTGTCAGCCCTTCCCTGGACCGGGCCAATAAAAGGAAACCACCTGGGGGTTCTTAATGTCTTTCTTCACTTGTGGAGACTGACCCATTCCTCTCTCTGGCACGTATCTTCACTTTGTGTAGCTTCCTTCTTTTCTACAATTGTGTAGCTTCCTTCTCTCTTCCTTCCTTTCTACGATGAAAGCTGTTTGTGTGGAATTGCTTCCTGTCTGTGTTCACTCCATTGCACTGGCCCTGGTTGCGATTCTCCTAAGCAAGGAGCTAAAGAACCAGGATAATATTTCTCTTTCAAAAACCCAATCCTGAGACTGTGTCTACAAAAAAATTTTTTTAATTAAAAAATAAATAAATAAATAAGAAGGGGAAAATGGGTAATTAGGTGTTAACAACAACAAAAAATCAGGCACCTGGAACCATCAAAGGTTTGTAAGCAAATAATGACATGAATAAATTGTGCAGGGAGAGGGAACATTTTGAATATTTATGTAGTCATTTAAGACATTCCAAAATATATTATATAACTATTTAAACTTTACCTTCTTCAAGAGAAGTTGAAGCTGAAAATACTATGCATAAAATTAAATATTATTAAGAAAAATTTGTAATTCAGGCAACACCTTGGGCTATAGAAAGCAGAGATCTGTATCATTGAAAGCACCTTGAAGGTAATCCTTGGAGGTAGGCAGGATTGGGCAGGTAGATCAGAGTGGGAAGAACCCCTTTAATAGCTAGCAGCTTGATTTTTTTCTTTATAAACCAGGATACCCTTAGAGGTGGCCAGGTAGCAGATTTCAAGTATAATATAATTGGGGTTAGGATTTAAAAAGAGTAATTAGTTATAAGATGCAGGTTACAAATACATGTGTAACCATCCAGTGTTCTTCAACAGAGGGAATTCTTTATGGGAGGTGGAGTATCTACTATGTATAAGACACACTACACACTTCACATTTCATTTAATTTTCACAATTTTATTCTGTTGGCATAGTATCAGCCCCACTTTATAGATGAGGAAATCCTATCTACAGAAAGGTGAAAGAAATTGTCCTGGGGCACCCACTAGTAAGTGATTTAAGCCCAGGTGTCTGTGACCTCAAATGTCTTGTTTAGCAGAGGATATAGGAAGGTCTAGTTGGAAATGGCAACAGTTACCTTATTCCCTTTTTCATAGACTGCCAGTGTTCACCCAATACAAGGTCACATCTCCTTCTTGAACACAGACTGGATGGAGGCTCTACCGTCTTCAGCCCGTGGCTTTCCAGGTCATCCTGGGTTTTGTGCATCCCTTCCAGCTAGAGGAGAGAAAAAGAGCATGTTGGAGTAGGCCTGAGAGTTTCTCATACAGGCCACTTCTGGAAATGGCTTGCATCACTTTGTTTACATTCCATGACTAAAACTTGGCTCTACCTAACAGCAGAGTGTGGGTCACACTCACTGTCCATCCCATACCCTCTTCACCATGATCTTCCATTTCCTGTCGAGGATAGAGTAAAGCCATGAGGCACTGAAGAATTATCTCTGTCTCTTTACATCTTGATTTTTACAAAGCAAGCAATTGGGTTCTTACAGCCCCAAGCACACATGTAACTTCCCACTCTTACAGAGCTGGTATTTCTGCTCTGCTTTAGTAGGTTTTTCTAAACTGTGAGATTCTGGGAAGAGTACTTGGAAACCGATGGGTTTTATCTCCTTTATGGCTCTCTCAAAAAAGTCAGAAATGTTTGTATTAACATTGGTGGAGGAGAATAAGAAAGGAATTTATGTTACATGACTTTGGAGAATTTCTCCATCACCCGCACAATAAAAAAAAAAAAAAATCAAAACCCTGAACTTGGCTTTCAGGGCCTTCAATTGGCTGGCATTTTATTGCTTTTTTATTCTTATCCTCACAACTACAGATTTTCTCTGTTTCTGCCTCATGATTCTTTAACATCACATTTTTACTCACACTATTTCTTTTGTCTGTAAAGGTATTCTCCTGTACATGTATAAAACTGCCATCTTTCCAACAAACAATTCATGGTTCATCCAACGGGTTGTTTTCTCTGTCTCTTTCTCTCTCTCTCTCCCCACCCTCTGTCTCTCCTGTCTCTCTCCCACTCGCTCGCCTGTCTAAACATTTGTGGCCATATTATTTCTCTCCTGTATTATAATAATTCCTGAACTTGCTTTATCACCCCTATTAAATGCTATATTCCTTCAGGGCTAGAGATTTTGGGGCTTCTACAGGACATGGAATTAGGGGTTTAAGGAAAATTTACCTATATTTCCAAGTTTTCAGAAGACCCAAGTGACATGCTGATTAAATAGGTACATTTGATTACTAAAGACATTATAAGATAATGTGTTCAAAAATGTTTGTTGAGGTTTATTTGTTTGATTGATTGGTTTGAGGCCACCTTAACATTAAAATTCTTTCATTCATTACTAATGTGTTTAATTAAAACTCTTGAGTACCAAATATATGCCATTTGATACTGTATTAGTTTCCTATTACTGTTGTCTCTAATTACCCCAAACTTAGTGGCTTAAAGCAAACAATATCGTATAGTTCTGGAGGTCAGAATTCTGAAATGGATTTTGTTGGACTAAAATCAAGGTGTTGGCAGGGCTGTGTTCCTTCTCAAGGCTCTAGAGGACAATCCTTTTCCCTGCTGTTTCCAGCTTCTAGCACTTGCCTGTATTCATTGGTATGTGGCTTCTTCTTCCATTTCCAAGCCAGCTGCATACTATCTTCCAAACTTTCTCTCTGATTATGACCCCTAATTCCACCAACACATCCCATCTCAAGATCGTTAATTTAAGAGCATATGCAAAGTCTCTTTGCCATGGAGAGTAATATACTCACAGGTCCAGGGATTAGGATGTGGACATCTTTGGGGTATTAGTAAGTATACCACAGATACCAAAACAAATGTGTGGTCTAGCTGAGGATTTGTAATCAAAATTTTACAGGAATTCCTCCTAGAAAAGGGGAGAACTGTGGATCAAGACTCTGGACTCTTTTCCCTCTTTCTTTGTCATCACCAGAACTTTGGTTATGATCCTAATATATTAGAAATGAAATGGATTTTGTGATGTATTTTCAGAGCTCCCAGATAAAGACCAAAAAAGAAACTTTTTCATTTTGATGCTGTAAAACATTATTCAGTTGACTACTAAAACACACTTAATCGTGGTGCATTTATAAAACCATGAAATATTTACAATCCAATGCCTCAGGCAGATGTCATATAGTATATCCATTCTGCAGTTCAGTAAATTATGGATATAAACATCCAAATTGATGCTTTCAAGAGCGTTAGTGAAAACAAACCTTTCCTTAAAAGTTAGTTTTTTATTTTGAAATTTTTATTTTTCATTCTGTAACATGCTGTTTTCTAGACACTTCTAAAGTGACATAAATAAGCCTAGCCTGTAAAATTCTCTTTCAGCAAACATTCAGTCTCTTGGATCTATCATTTCTGAGCAGAAAAGATGATCTAGCTATTCTTTACCAGACACTGTTACTCTTTGACATGTAATTTAAATAGATACTTCTAAGTGAACTTTTAAATATATAGAAAATTAGTTTTTAAATATATATAAAATTAATTTCCCTAAGCTGATTTATGCAGAGCTCTAAAAAACTCTCCATTACTGTTTTGGTATCTCAAAAGTAGTTCTGCCCACATGAATGAGTGTGCAGTCCCTTGGAAACCAGAAGTTTATGACAATAGGCACACATACACACAAAAAAATTAGTCATGTAAGAAAACTTCTCTTTGTAGAAGTTTGAAATTGTTTTATTAACTTTTATTTTTTATACATTTCTCCTTTTATATGATTCTACTTTATGATTCCATAGCCATTATTCTTTGTTTTCTATTTTCATTTTAAGTAATTGTTACAAAGCTAGTTGTGTGGTACTCAATAGATATTTATTAATGTTTAAAGAACAGAATATTATTTATGAAAACTACTATGCACCAATTATTGTACCAGGTTCTGGCATACAATGTTAACAAACAAAAAAAAAGACATTGCCCCTGCCCTCAGGGAGCTTATAGTCTAGTGGGGAAGGTGGACATTAATAAATCATCACAAAATAAGTGGAGACTTACAGCTGTGACAAGTGCTAAGAAGGAGAGGCATGTGATGATATGAGTGTTTATGACAGCTCATCAGGAAGGTCAGCAGAGCTTCCCCAAGAAAATGTACTAAAGCTGAGTTCTGAAGGATGAGCAGGAGGTGATCAGGTAAAGAAGAGGGGAGCTAAGCATTCCAAGCATAGAGAACTGTACGTGCAAGGGCCTAGGTGGGAGGCTATCAGCAGCTGAAAGAAGGGTTGTGAAACTAGCACAAGGAGATTTAGGGGAATTGCAAGGGCAGGTAAGTATGCAGAGGAAGGGAGACATCAGATCATGCAGACCCTTAACTCCATGTTGTAGGGTCTTTATTCTAAGAACTATGGGAAACCATCATCTGAACAGAGGGGTGACATGATGAGTTTAGATTTCAAAATTAACGTTTGGGTTTCAAAACCGATATGGAAATGTTTGAAGATCACAGTACAAAACAAAGAAGGCAGCAGAATTGCAGAGGCAGAACAGGGAACTATAAAGTAAAGGATTGTAATAATATTAATACAGTCTCATTTATTTCTCTCTTAATGTGTGCCAAACATTGTACTAAATTGTTGCATCTGATCCTAAAAGAAGAGCCCATTTCAAATCAATTCCAAGTTTATCCTTACCAGCCTGACCTCTTATTCCTAGCCTTTTGACCTTCAGCGGTATTATCTTTTCAGTGAAAATAGCAAAGAAAAAAATAATGGGAAAAAAGTCATTTTTATACTGCCACATATATTTAAAACTAGCATGCTCATGTCAGTGGTCATTAATTATTTTTTTCGGCTTCCACTAGAGACTGGAGCTCAGAGGCCATCTGGTGGGCAGCTCCATGACCTCGTGGGCTGGCCAGAGTTTCACACTGTCATGCTCCAGACTCTGTACTATGATGGACGTTATGTGAATGGGGGCCCTTGTCACAAGAGGACCAGCTGGCTGAGTGCTAGCACCCCTGCAGGATCTCAGAGTATGTGATTTACTGAGCATAGACCAAAGGCATTATTTTATAAAGAAAGAATAGCCCATTTGCTTACCATCTGGGGAATTAATGCCAGTGACACTCAGTGGAGTTCTAAACTTCTAGTTCATGATACAAAACTGTCTGTTATGTTATATAGGTTGATACACAAGGATTTTACCTACTTGTGATTTTAATCACCTTTTCATGGTTTATGAGATGGATATTTGCATTATAATTTAGTTATGAGTACTTTGTACCAAAGGCATTCTAATTAAATATTTGCATCTATTACTATTAATTTCTGTCTTTCTCATTAAACTGAATAGACTATCTCCTGAGGATGGGGTCTCATTATTTGACAGCTCTAACGTATTCGTGAATCCAAACACAACTCATTAGCTTTCCCTTGTCCTTTCCTTTAGTTGAAATCCCACCCAAACTTCAAGGTCATGCTTCCTACAATGCCACATCTGTTGAGATTTTGCTGAACACTCCTCCTCAGGTGGCTCTAATGGTTGTCTCCTCTGAATTCTCAAATCCTACTGTCTTTCTTATGAATTATGTCATGTTGCCTTCTATAATAATCATCCACACATATTAGGTGTTAAATTACACAAAGGCAGAGATTTTGCCCCCAGAAGAACTTAGTGCAGCATGTTGTAAATGCTCCATATATAGAATTAACTTTAACAGATTTTAACAGAGTCCCCGAGATCGCTCAAGTCAAGGCAGTGTCCTCCCACATTGCCTTGGCTCTGTGGGAAAGTATGCTTCTCATGTTAAAGCTAGGCCAGGTCTCCTTGCTGCCAAGCTAATAATAAACATGAATCCAAGCTTCTCAACTCAGAGAAGGTTTTTAGCTGAAACGATTTTAATCCCAAGTGTTAAAATGTGTGAAAATAGCCAAAAATAACAATGCATGTCAATGACTGTTGAAAAGGGATTTCTTTTTTATTTTTTTCTTTCTTTCTTTTTCTTTTTAGCAGTTACATTTTTGTTCTTCTTACAGTAACATGCTATGAGTGGAGAAGGGCTTTTCGGTTGGTTGTTGGTTTGTTTGCTTCATTATCTTCATAAGCAAATCTTTATCTCTAGTATAATAGTTGCTATAAAGAGCTAATATAAATGGGTTGTGATATGGACTTTAAAATTGCACAATATGAAGAAAAATAAAGACTAAGTTAATCAACCTATTAACAAGGACATAAGAAACATTTCTAACTTATGCCAGGCTGTGATGGCTCTTTTAAAAATGTGAATATTTCCTTACAATATGTAGAGCACTATTCTAAGTGCTTCATGTACTTCATCTCATAAATCAATTTTTTTTCATCTTCCAACAACACCATGAGAATGGTTCTATTACTACTGTCATTGTATAGATTGAACTGAAGCACAGAGAGGTTAGGCAACTTCCACAAGGTCATACAGATAATGAATTGTGGGGTGAGATATGAAATCCAAAAGATGTAAGAACTCTGCTACATTATGTCATGAAGCCTTATACCTTCCAAAAGAAGGGAGATAAAGGCACTTCCAATATATTTTAGAACTATTATTCCAAGGCATGAAGTAGAAAGTGTAATAAATTTTTAGGGAAGAGAAATCAGTGTGATCTAAACTAAAGAGTTTGGAAGGCCCCTGAACCAATGTCAACAATGTGGGCCAGAATTTGGCTTTGGAAATAAGGATTTAGATCATCAGAGTTAAGGGAGAAAGTTATTCCAAGTGGAAAAAGAAAGAAAGACATAGGGTATTAAAAAGGCAAGAGTAGGGACAAGTTTAACATGAAGTTAAACTAGTGAAGATACTGTTCCATTTGGGGGCAGAATGCAGAGGACGTGCTCTAGTTGAGGCAATGGAGGGTTTATTGGTTTAGCACTTACATCATGTCAGACCCTGGGCTCACTTATTTATTTATTTATTTATTTATTTATTCTTAGAAAAGTTGAAAGGATATTATAAGAGATATATGTATTTTTTTTACCCGAATTCTCCAATTTTTTAGCATATTGCCGTATTTGCTCTACTTATCTGTGTGCATGTGTGTATACACACACATCTTTCCCCAGAACCACTTGAGAGCAAATTAAAAACATTGTGCCACTTTATCCCAAATTATGCAATGCAGATTTCCTAAGAAGAAGGACATTCTCCTACATTATCATGCTATAATTATCAAAATCAAGAAATCTAACACTGATGCAGTGGTATTATCTAATCCCCAGACCATATTCAAATTATGTCAAATGACCCAATAATGTTCTTTTCAGATATTTTTTACCAGGTCCAAGATCTGATAAAGGATTAAGCATTACATACAGATGTTACTTCTCTTTAGTTGTCTTTAATCTAGAAAAGTTTCTCAGTCTTTCTTTTTCTTTCTGGACCTCGGCATTTTTGAAGAGAACAAGCCAGTTACTTTTTAGATTGACACTCAGTTTGGGATTGTCTGGTGTTTCCTCATGATTAGGTTTAGGCTATATAATTTTGGTGGATATATGGCAGAAGACATTTTGTGTCTCTCTCAGTACGGCATATCAAGGATCACAAAATGTGAATTAATCCTAATATTGGTGGTGTTAGTTTTAATCATGTAACAGTGTGAGTTTAATCAGGAGACAAAAAACACCAGGAGATTAAACAGGAAAGATTTAACATGAAGAATTATTAACTACGATAAAAGAGCAATTGTAAGATGTAAGGAAACTCCATATGGTACTGTAGGGCTAAGGGAGAGTTGCTACGGGAGTACAAACTTGGAAGTTCGGACCTCTTTGAGAAAGGTATGGTTCAGCCCACCACATAGGCAAAAAGTTTGTTGTTTTAGCTAAGCTGGAGCTAGTTTGGAATAACTGGGCAAGCAAAAGGCCATTCTCTACAGAGCTGGCAGAGGCAAGAGGCCACCAAAGCACACAGGCTATAAACGGGCTTGCAGGTCTGTGGGACAACCCAGGTCACAGCTAGGCTGCTTGCAGGCAGCTCCACAGGTGGTATATATAGTGTGGATACGTGAGTTAAAGGGATGATTCACGTATAGGGCATGACAGAGGAGGAAGGTGCAAGATTTTATCACAGTGCTCAGAATGGCAAGCAATGTAAAATTTATAAATTGTCTATTTCTGGAATTTTCCATGTAATATTTTTGGGTTGTGGTTGACCATAGGTACCTGAAATTGCAAAAAGCTAAACTGTGAATAAAGTGAGGACTACCATATATATGTATATTCATATTGATATTTCCAATTCTAATCCAAAACAATATGGTACATTGGAGTCCTCACTCTTCCACATTTCTAATTCCTTTCTCCAACAATGAGAACCCTGGCTTCCATTACATTCAATATACCGTATTTACTTATTTGCTTAATCATAGAATACATGAAAGTACTCTCACAACAGCAAACACGCCACTGAAAAATAAACCTGCTAACTAGAGTTCAATATTTGTGGCTCTCTTTTTCCTTCTTTTTGGTAAAACATTCATACAATGATATTCACAAATCTTAAGTGTAAAATTCAAGAATTCAAAAAATGCCTCTCTCTCTCTTTCTGTGTGTGTGTGTGTGTGTGTGTGTGTATGTATATACATGAAGAAGAATGAAACTAGACCCCCTGTCTCTCACCATATACAAAAATCAGACAAAAACAGATTAAAGACTTAAATTTAAGACCTTAAACTATGTAACTACTAGAGTAAAACATTGGGAAAATGTTCTAGGACATTGCTCTGGGCAAAGACTTTTTGTGCGAGACCTCAAAAACACAGCCAACCAAAGCAAAAATAGGTAAATGGGATTACGTCAAGCTAAAAAGCTTCTGCACAGCAATGGAAGGAATCAAAAAGTAAAGAGACAATCCCCAGTTGAGAGAAAATATTTGCATATTATTCATCTGACAAGGGATTAATAACCAGAATATATAAGGAGCTCAAACAACTCAATAGCAAAAAAACAAATAACCCAGTTTTTAAAATAGCAAAATGTCTCAATAGACATTTCTCAAAAGAAGACATACAAATCACCAATAGGTATATGAAAAAAAATGCTCAACATCATTAATCATCAGAGAAATGCAAATCAAAACCACAATGAGATATTATCTCACCCCAGCTCGAATGACTTTTTTCAAAAAGACAGGTAATAACAGATGCTGGCAAGGATGTGGAGAAAGAAGAAAACTACATTGTTGGAGGGAATGTAATTTAGTACAACCCTTATGGAAAGCAGTATGAAGGTTCCTCAAAAAACTAAAAATAGGACTACCATCTGATTCAGTAATTCCACTACTGGGTATATATTCAAAAGAAAGGAATCAATATATTAAAGAGATATTTACATTCCCAGGTTTTTTGCAGCACTATTCATAAAGCCAAAATATGGAATCAATTTAAGTGTCCATCAATGGATGAATAGATAAAGAACATGTGGTATTTATATGCAATGGAATATTATTCAGACACTAAAGAACAGAGTCTGTCATTTGCTGCAACATAGATGGAACTAGAGGTCATTATGTGAAGTGAAACAAGCCAAGCACAGAAAGACAAATATTGCATGTTCTCACTCATATGTGGAAGCTAAAAAAGATCTCATGAAGATAGAAAATAGGTTGGTGGTTACTAGAGGCTGGGAAGGATAGGGAGGAGAGAGGAGAGGTTAATTAATGGGTACAAATGTATAGTTAAATAGAAGAAATAAGATCTAGTGTTCAATAGATCAGTAGGGTGGCCATAGTTAATGTTAATAGATTGTACATTTCAAAATTTCTAGAATAATTCTAATGTTCCTAGCATAAAAGAAAGATAAATATTTAAGGTGATGGGTATCCAAATTACCTGATTTGATTATATGAATGCATGGAATTATCACATGTACCCTGAAAACAAGTACATGTAATATGTATCAATAAAAAAGTAGGTCAATATTGCTTCATGGGCTTCTTGGCTATTTGGATATTATTATGGATGAATGTTTGTGTTACCCCAAAATTCATATGCTGCAGCCCTAACACCCAATGTGGCTGAATTTGGAGATGTAGCCTCTAAGAATGTAATTAAAGTTACACGAGGTCATTAGGATGGTACCCAGATATGATAAGATTAGTGTCCTTATTAAAAAAGATACCATGGTGCTCACTCTGTTCACACACACACTAAGGAAAGGACATGTGAGCACACAGGGAGGAAGCAGCAGTCTGCAACCCAAGTGGAGAGCCCTCACAGACACCAACCCTACTAGTATCTTCATCTGTAACTTCCATTTTTTAGAACTGTGAGACAATAAATTTTTGTTGTTTAATCCACCCAGTCTGTGGTATTTTGCTATGGCAGCCAAAGCTGACTAATATAGACATCTTTCTTTGTGAAATATCTGTTCAATTTGTTTATGTATTTTATTTGGGTTGTTTGCCTTCTTACTGTTGATTTATAGGAATTTCTTAAATATTCTCTATACAAGTCATTTGTTTAATTTTAATTTTTTTTAAGTCTCTGGCTTATCCAATCATTTTCTTAATGGTGTCTTTTGTTGACATCCTGTTTATCATTTCTTTTCTTTTGTATGGTTTATAGCATGCTTTATGTATCCTATGCAAAGAATTTTTGTCTTTTTTTTTTTTTAGGGATATTTTTGATGAATATACACTACAGGATTGTTTTGTTTTTGTTTTTTTCTTTGTTTTTCTCAGCACTTAGTACCATTACAGTGGTATCATTCCATTATTTTCTGGATGTCAAATAAACTGTCATTGATTCTTTCATTCCCCTGAGTGTAATGTGTCCTTTTTTTCTGTTTTTTTCAGACTTTTTACTTATCTTTACTTTTCAGCAGTTTGACTATGATGTGCTTAGGTTTGGGTTTTTTGTATATATCCTGCTGGAGGTTCACTAACTTTCTTTAATTTGTAAATGTATTGATTTATGCATCTTGAACTATCCTTGCATCCCTGGGGTAAAGCCCACTTGGTCATGGTGGATTATTTTTTTGACGTGCTGTTGAGTTCAGTTTGCTAGTATTTTATCGAGGATTTTTGCATCTATATTCACAAGGGATATTGGTCCATTGTTTTCTTTTTGGTTGTTGTTGTGTCCTTTCTTTGCTTTGGTATGAAGGTGATACTGGCTTCATAGAATGAGTTGGAGAGAATTCCCTCCTTCTTTATATTATGGAATAATTTCTGCAGTATGGGTACCAGCTCTTCTTTGTAGGTCTGGTAAAATTTGGCTGTGAATCCATCTGGTCTGGGGCTTTTATTTGTTGGAAGATTTTGTTATTGCTGCTTCAATCTTGCTGCTCATTATTGGTCTGTTCAGGAGTTCTATTTCTTCCTGTTTGAGTCTTGGGAGGTTGTGTTTTTCCAGGAATTTGTCCATTCCTCTATGTTTTTGAGTTTATATGTGTAGAGATTTTCATACTAGTCACAGATAATATTTTGTATTTCTGTGGTATTAGTCATACTCTCTCCTTTTTCATTTCTGATTGAGCTTATTTGGGTCCTTTCTCTTCTATTCCTGGTTAATCTAGCAAGAGATCTATCAATTTTGTTTATCTTTTCAAAGGAAAACTTTTTGTTTCATTGATCCTTTGTATTGTTTCTTTGTTTTCCATTTTGTTTAGTTCTGCTCTGACCTTAGTTATTTCTTTTCTTCTGCTGGCTTTGGGTTTGATTTGCTCTTCCTTTGCTAGTTCCTTGAGATGTGTCATCAGATTGTTAATTTGCGGTCTTTCTGTCTTTTTGATGTAGGCATTTAAAGCTATGAATTTTCCCCTTAGGACTGCTTTTGCTGAATCCCATAGATTTTGATAACTTGTGCCCTCTTTGTTGTTCAGTTTGAGGAATGTTTTGATTTCCACCTTAATTTCATTATTGATCCAATAACAATTCATCGGCAAGTTGTTTAATTTTGATGACTTTGTGTAGAATTGAGTGTTTCTCTTGGAGTTGATTTCTAGTTTTATTCTACTGTGGTCTGAGAAGATACATTTTGCATGATTTCTATTTTTTTGAATTTGTTGAAACATTTCACCAAAGTTGGGGCATTATTAGCCATTAGTTCTTCAAATTCTTCTCTTCTTTATTATCTTTCTTCTCTATCTGGGACTCTATTTACACGTGATACTGTCCCATAGGGCACTTAGGCTCTATTCATTTTTGCCCAGAAAATTTTTTTCTCTCATTCTTTTTCAGACTAGATTATTTTTGTTGATCTGTTTACATTTTCACTGGCCTTTTCTTCTGCTATCTCTAAACTGTCATTAAAACCATTTACCCAATTTTCATTTCTGCTAATGTGCTTACCCATTCTAGAATTTCCATTTTGTTCTTTTGAAATATAGTTTCAGTTTATCTGCTGCTAATCTCCATGTATTTATGCATTACTACCATATTTTTCTTGAAGTTTATTGATATATTTATGTTCACAGCTTTTTAAAGATCCTTTTCTGCTTTTCTGTTAGTACAATTAACCTGTTTCTTTGTATGTCTAGTAAATTATTGTTGAAACAGTGGATCTATTATCTTCACCTGCAATTGTTTATATTTGTTTTAGTAGGAAGTTAACTTGGCCATACTGCCTACCCTGTAGTGGGCAGGAACAATTTCTCTGCTTGGTAATTTCAGCCTCAAATAGCTGTTTTTTGCTGTATATTCTGGAGTCTCCCCCATGATAAGTTCAGAAATTAGCCAAATATCTGGGAAAACTTTACATAGACAATGGTGCCTTTCTATTTGTCGCTCTCTCATTTGCTAGATTTACTTTAGTTTTGCTAAACTAACCCTATATTAGTTTCCTATTAGTGCTATAATAACCAATTACAATGTGGTGTCTTCAAGTTTATTCTCTCATAATTCTGGAGGCTAGAAGTCCAAAATCAGTATCGCAGGGCCTAAGTCAAAGGGTTGGCAGAACTGTGTTACTAACAGAGGCGTTAGGGTTAAAGCATGTTTCTTGAGTCTTCTAGCTTACCAGAATTCCTTGACTTGTGGCCATGATCTTCAAATCTCTCTTTGCTCTGTCTTCATATCACCTTTTCCTTTGTGTCTGTGTCAAATATCTTTCTGCCTGCCTCGAATAAGGATACATGTGATTGCATTCAGGGGTTATCCCAATAATCCAGGATATTCTCTCCAACTCAAGATCTTTAACTTAATCATATCTGCAAAGTCCCTTTTTTGTCATATAAGTTAATATTCACAGGTTCCAGGAATTAGAACATATATATCTTTTTGGGGGGGCATTAATCAGCATACCATACCCCCTTAATTTTATCCAGCTTCTGATTCTTCAAGTCACTAAGATTGGCTAGTCCATGGAGGGGCGGTCTCTCCCCAGCCAGCAAGGTACCCCGAAAGATGTCAAGAACTCCTAAAATATAGAAAATAAAAAATATGATTAACATATTAGGAAAGATTTTGTGCCCGCTATTAATCTGGGGAGCCAAGCATCAGTGCTCTATGTGGCTCATGTAAAAAATGGGTTTGGTAAATCTCTTTCTCTTAAAATAATAATAGTGACAGCTAATGTTTAGTAAAGTGAGCTCTTAACTATGATCCAGACATGACACTGGCTTATAGTACATTAAGAATCAAAAGAATGATCACCACTAATTCTCACATAAATTTTATAATATATGGACTATTATAATCTCCACTTTCCAGATAAGTAAACTATAGTTATAATAACGGATTTTTTTTTATTTTGGATCTCACCAGCAGAAATTTGAGTTAACCATTCTTTTTAGTGTGGAGCGCATTATCATAGTTGGCCTGTGCAATAAAAACAAATTCTTATGTAAGGGTAGTTGTCTAGTGTTGGGCCAGGGTGGGACTCACTCCAACAGCGTGTTATCAAAGTCTTAACGTCATCTTCACAAAATACGACCTTAAAAAATGTTGAATAGGGATAACTTGTAGAGAATTCATGCTGAAATTCTGAACTTTGTCTGTCTGACGTTAAGCACTGAACCACCAAACCCTGTTACCTTAAATAGTATGCTGTGGAAAACATTTCCTGCCCTTGCTCACTCCGTGTATCCTGTCTTGTGTCTGAGAAAGTGAACATCCCCATAGTTTAAATAACTCCAATTTGACTTCAAACTCAACTCCTTTTGCCCTTCTTTATTGTGCTAGAGTAGTAAAAGCTTCTCAGTCACTGTCACACTTCCAATAAATTGAATGAAAAAATAAACTTTGTAAAAGTGCATAAAATGATTCTCCTGGACTACTTAGTTATTTGTGTCTATCTAGATTCCTTTGTAATTATTCCTTTTTTTTTTCTTTTTGAAAGCAACATTTGCATACTTTACAAAATCATTTTCTTTTTTCCTTAAAAGGCAAATCTGGGAAGGGGGGAGAGAATTTCTGAGTATTTGAGACTTTTTTTTTATTTTTAAGGAAACCATGTGTATCATTACACACATTTCACTTTAAAGTGGTAACCCCATAAAGCAGGAGGTCCCTGGTGTGATAATTATATTCCCTACATTATCTGGGTACAATCCCAAGAGTTACTGCTAGAACCTTTGGTGCTAAAGTGAAAAAGGAGTGAGCATAATTGTCCCCTTAGCATGGAGAATCAGGTGCAAATACTAAGTCTCTGCTGACTTCATGCTTTTCAGTGGACAGCAGCATCTCCTTTCTGTGAGAAGCAGGCAACAGAACCACAGGGAAAACAAGGAAAGTTGAAAACTAGGAAACCAAGCATATCCTCATATTTTATAAATCATAATATTGACACACTAAACAAACAATAATTCTAACATTATGCTATACAAGTATGTCAAAAATCTCCTCTGGAATTAATTAAAAAAATTTTACCAACTACCAATCACCATCATCAACCCCCAAAATCTGAAACATCCTGAGATTGAATAAAACCTAAGACCTTTCTGAGAGATAGTCTAAGCCATAAAAACTATCACATTTTGTTTTTCTAGCCTGGAAGCTAACAAGGGACAAATCAGATAATGAAAATATTGTTGTTTATTGGCTAAAAGAATTTGAAATCACAGGTGCAGGAGAGAAAGGAGACCAAGCTGCGTCAAAATTCTGGAGAATAAGTGTGCAGATTTCTAAATTTAGGAAGGGGACTTTATAGCAAAACATAGGATCAAATAAAAATGTAAATGAGTTAGTTAAGCTATTGTTTATGAAAATTTTATATATATATATATGTATATATAAAATCCAAGATGCTAAGTGAGAGAATTTTGTACATGCATTATCATTACTAATCATTTGTTTGTTTGTTTTAATGCTGTGAATAGCAAATAGTCCCATTTTGTTCTTTGGAAACATTTTCCCACTTCAGTTTCTGAGTAGAAAATGCTCAGGAAACCATTAGCAAAGTTAAGTTCAAAAATTTATTTCCATTTAAGTGTCAGTATGTTCCAACTGGAAGATAGAAACAAGATCTCCTATTTTAATGGAAATAACTTAATATTAGGTGTGGTTAACATATCATATTATGTATGGTATTGAAGAACCAAAAAACAAAAAGAAGAATCTGAGGTATTGTAAAGGCAGTGACTGAAGAATCAGTTACTACCCCTGGGACTGACAGAACAAAGAGTGGAAGTTGGGATTATTATTATGTGCAGGCTGGTAGAAGTAGCTGTAGGGAGCTGGAACTCAGGTCTTTGAGAAGGACCTGCTCCTTGCCTGGTTCTGGTACCCCAGAAGCTCAGAGGAGCTCCTGCAGACTGGGACCATTGATGAGAATTTGCTGCTAGCGAAGTTGTGGAAGCCAAGGAGTTTGGAGGTCAAGCCCTGGAGGGCTGAAACGCCAACCATAGAGGAGAGGACGCTGGACAGCTGATATCTCTGTAGCCTCATGGGTTTCTCAGTGAAAGAGTCAGAGTAGCACCCTAAAATGCATATAAATTGCCTGCAAGATACAAAATATCCCACTAAGCACTGTGCCTCCAATTTAATGGTAATAGTACATGATAAAGCAGCATGTTTTTCACCTTGGAGGGTGAAAATATCTCAACATACTTCAGACCATTAAACCTTAAGACATTCACAAAGATGGTGTGTCACTGAAATTATTTCACAAAGTTTACCTGCTTGCAGGTGTCTTACTAGAGCAACTGAAGTAATTGGTACTTTCTGCTCATCTAGCCTGATTGGCATGATGTCATCAGCATAGAGGACATTATTAAGGCATTCAAGATTTCTGCAGACTATCTTATAAGTGACAGCAAAGGGTTTGATGTCGCCACAAGGCAACAATTCATCTTTGTGAATGTGAATTGTAGGGTAAAATTGAACTGCCTCTGATGGATGGATCTTGCAAACTGGAATAGAGAAACAAAAAAAGCATTTTCTGGATAAGGAGCCATGTTCTCGGTGCCAAGGGCTGTGTTGATTTACTTCTAAAGTTAACTTACCATATCTGGACCAGCAACTACGATTAGAGTTTCAATCTAATTATGTTTGTGATAATCACACCAGTTATCCACCTCCTATTAGAAATCCACCACCACCACTATTAGAAATCCACCTCCCTTTTTCATAGGCTAAATAAAAATACTAAATGAGGTACAATAGGTATCAACACTCATGAATATTTCAAGTTTTTGGTGGTGGCACTAACCTTTACAATCATCATGAGGGTATGGTATGGCTTTTCTTTTATTATTCTGGTAAGGTAAGGAAGACTCCAAGGGCTTCCTCTTGGCTTTTCCTTTCACAATAGCAGTCAATCTATGGGTCAGAGAGACAATATATGGATTCTGACATTTTTTTGTCTGTCTATTACAATTACTCACTCAAGAACTGGGGAAATATAGAGACGGCATAGGTAAAACTAGTGGGCCTACTATAATTCAAACTTGGGCCAAAACTCCATTTATTGCCAAAACTTCATTGGCCCCTCATTAACATGTAGACCGCTGTCATATTATGGGTTCCCAGAAATTGTTGTCAGACTGTATATAATATTTACTAATCCTGATAAGTGCTAAATATTTCATTTTCTCTTTATTAAAGTGCCTCATGTTCCTTGGGGAAGGCTTGGAGGAATACTCACATATATACTTGAGGCACTATGGCAGGACCCATCTTTAAGGAGAAGAGACTCCCCTACTAAAGAGGTGGCTCCAGGTCTGTAACTATGATATGAAAACTAGGTGAGTGTCCATGATTTTCCATGATAGCAATTAAAATCCACCAGAACTGGAGGTTTTTGTTTGTTTGTTTTATGTGAATCATGTAGTATTTATTAGGCCAACTATCTATTATTTCATTCCTAGTGGCATCGTAATCAATTAGCCACCTCAAAAGTTCCCTATAGGTCCAAAAAGTCTGATTACCACCACATCCTTGCTGCTCATTATGGTAAGTATCCCCACCTTGTCCAATGCACAGCCAATCAGTCATCCTTTTTTCCTCTGGGATCCTCTCCTACGAAATCAGGGAGTTATTTCCCATCCTCGTACCCAGCCTGGATAGGAAAGCTGCCACAGAGCTTCCCAAGGATATTAGAGCTCTTATGATTAATGTATATCCCAATGCCTTGATAAGCCTATTGTCTTCCGGGCAATCTTGGGGGATGAAGTCTGGAGTGATGAATATGCAAGCCACAAATACTAATTCCATTCCACATTTCCATCTCCCAGAAACTTGGGATTCTTTCCTTTGCATTATTCCAGGGAAATTGGGCATCTCACTCACACTAAATGAAGAAATATATTAAGTTAAAGGTTTAGTCAACCAACAAAACTGTTATCAACTCTTCTAGATTAGTGAACGTTAAATCCCAAATTTCTGGTAATATCTTGACCCACATCAAGATATTTAGCCTAATTGAAAGTTATGTTCTGTCTTCATTGGCTTGGGCTGCTATAACAAAAACATCATAGTCTGGGTAGTTTAGGAAACAACCATTTATCTCTCACAGTTCTGGAGGCTGAGAAGTCCAGGATCAGATGTTTGGTGAGGGCCTGCTTCCTGCCTTGTAGACAGCCACCTTCTCACTGTATCCTCATGTGGCTTGGAGAAGGAGATAAGGCCAGCTTGCTCATGTCTCTTCTTATACGGACACTAAACCAATGAGGAGGGCTCCACCCTCAAGACCTACTGTAATTACCTCCCAAACGCCCCATCTCTAAATACCATCACATATAAATCGGGGTTTCAACAGATGAATTTGAGGGAGGGGAGCACAAATATTCAATCCATAGCATATTCTGCCCTGCTTTTATCATTAAGGTGCTACCTTAGAAGCTATTAAAATCCATTCTCATTTATAATGCCCAGGTATCTGCTGGAAGAAGTTAGCAAAATCTTGAAAACCATTTAGAGTATTAGCTATTTTTTTCTGGATCAAAATTTGTGCTTGTTCTTTTATAAGATTCTAAGTATGACCCTAGGATTCTAAGTTATGACACTAGTGGCAATAAGGTAGGCAATAAGGTATGGTAGAACATGAAGAGAATAGGCATTCTTTTGTAAGACACCCCCTCTCCAGATGAAGTTATTATAGGGTCTTCAAGCAAGAAATATCTAGACTCCTCAGACAGAAGAGGGTAGGCTGTTTCTATTAGAAATAAGGATTCAAAATAACTTGAGATTTCAAGATTTTCAGCCTTATCTGAGTCCACTCAAATATTCCCATTCATTATTTTAGGGCCACAAAACTTCTCAATAAATGCCCCACCATTCACATGATACACTTGACAAAACCATTGAATCCAATATAAGTTGTAATTATGCAACTTTCACAATTAATGTCTGTGTCTGTATTAATTTTATTTAACCCTGTGGCTATAAGAATAAGGTATACTTTTGTGGGCCATCATAGAAGTCCTCTGGTTCCTTAACTGTGACCTAAGCTTGCCATTTCTTTCTTTAGGCACTCCACAACACTCAGCAGTTATTCCACACCAAAGTCCTTATTATCATCTTTATGGCCATCACAGTCAAATGCAACAATCATTTTATCTCCCAAAGGCCTTGCTTAAGAGGACTCTTAGTCGCACACAACCATGGATGATCATTTAATTAATTATCATTTCACTAAGTACTATGGATTACTAGCATTTCACTCCTATGTCAAGGAGTGCAGCCCTGATTTCAAGCCCAAAGACATATAGACAGACAAATCCCAAATTTGCATCTTTGAGGGTTTGTGTCCTGGAACCATTCTTGTTACCAATTTCTGTATTATTCAGTTTCCAGTCCGGATAAAGAACAACTTACCAAACTTTTACAATAGCAAATTTAATGTAATACATTTAACCAAATATTAGATAAGTGGAAAGGCAAAATGAGACCACAGAGGTATCACTGGGGTAGTAACCTCAGCAAACAGACTACAGAAGAAAAGTGATCCCACAGAGTTGAGATTCAGCCCCCTGAAGTGGGGTGCTCTGGTGGGCTGTAACTGGGGTCTCAGAACCTCAGAGAAGTGCCCCCATAAAAAAGGTGGAACTCAAATCTCCAAGCAAGGTAGGCTGATATTTCTGAGGGGACACTAAGGGACTAGTTCTATAGTGTAGAAGAAGGACAAACTGGAATTAGCCATTGATGCAGAAACCAGCCACCACAGCCAGGATGAAGAACAGTTTCTGTGGTGACACAAACAGTATAAGTAGCAAGTTTGTTTGTCATTCCCTAGTCTTACAGATTCCATCTGGCTTTTCTTGTTGGTTGAGCCTAACAGTAAGCCAGCCAGCACAGGAGGAACGAAATGTGCACACTCCCAGGCCCAGTATCCTAGAGCACAGTATAAAAGGGTGGGTTCTAAAAAGAGAGATACTACCTTGATAATCCCCACAAATTGAATAATTCAAATCAATCCGATATCCAAATAAATTGCAGGTGTTGCCTAAAAACAAGAATAAGGGACTAAACTTTGGCATTAGCTCAAAACGTATCTAACGTGGGAATAGTCTCCCACATTAATGTGTAGGGAAGACTTTGTTATTCTTCGTGGTAGCACAACTAAGAATAAAATAATTATGTGCTATTTAGAAATCTGTCCTAATTGAAATGAATTTTGCCGTAATAAAGATTGTGAGACTCTCGAATCGGTGACTAAGAGGATTTGCTGAATTCCTGTGTATGAGATATTTGAGGGAAGACTGTGCCATCTGGATAAAAGAAGAATGAGGGGTGGCGGAGGAAGCACGTGCTCTGGATGACCTTTCGCGTTTCTTCCCCACTCCTGGTAGCGTGCTGGTCTGTTTCTTTTTTAAAAAAAATCAACGTTCATTTCACATCATTTAAAAATCTCTCTCTTTACCACCAGCAGAGCTTGCATTTGTATAGAGTTTTGAACTTTTTAAAACGCTCACACTTGCATTAGTTTCTGTGGCTGCTATAATAAATTATGACAAACATATTGGCTTAAGCAATATCAGTTTATTATCTGGAGGTCAAAAGCCTGACTGGTTCTCATGGGACAAAAATCAGGGCATTGGCAGGACTGTGTTCCTTTCTGGAGGCTCTGGGGAAAATCCGTTTTCTTGCCACTTTTAGCCTTAGAGGCCGTCCACATTCTGGCTTGTGGCTCCTTTTCTCGCTCTTTAAAGCCAGTAACTTTGCATCTCTCTACCCTTGTTCTATAGTCATGGCTCCCTCTGACTACACTTGGGGATGATTATCTGATTTTAAGGAGCCGTGTGATTAGATTAAGCCCACCAGGATAATCTGGGGTAATTTACTCCTCTCTAGGTCCAAGTTAACCACACATGCAAAGTCCCTTTCCCAGTGTTAGTTAATACATTCACATCTTCCAGGGATGAGGAAATGGACATCTTTGGGGCCCATCTTCTGACTACCAAAACACTCATAACCCTTTTGAGGTGCACAGCCGTCTTGTAGGAAGGCAAGGCAAGCATTTTATGGGTAAGGCAATTGTAATATAGAGAAATCAGGAAACTTGCTAAAGATCACACTTTCAGTAAATGGCCAGAGCCTGAATGAAATGCACATTTCCAACATTAATTTTTTTTAATACTGATGTCATTGAATCATGACAGCCAACATTTAAAATTCCCCAGCCCAGGCCTTTATTACACAGAGGAGGAACTGAAGCCTGAGGAATGCCTGCCTTACTCCAGACCAATGCCAGTGAGTGACAGACCTCGTACTTCAAGAAAGGACCAGAAAGCAAAACAGGACCTCTGTATTTATTATACCACTTTGCCTCTACAAAATTGTCCCATATCTTTATAAATTATTTTAAACATAGAATTCACAGTCAACATTTCTTTGGGCATCTGGGCATGAGTCTGCATGTGGATTTGCTGTAAGACAGGCTTCACGTGCAGAGAACTGGCTCAGCTCTCTGAATTTTTTTAGAATTTTTGGACTTGAATCAAATTGTTTAAGGCTCAATATGTGTGTAACCAGTATGTTGAGCAAGCACGACTCCTGGCATAATCAAAACACAACTTTATTTTTGTCTCTCACCATCCTTCTTAAATGTGTTCCGTTCTGATAATGTTTCTTTGCCCCTGGAAGAAAACTTCAAGTCCGTGATATTTTTTGCTCACTTCTTTTGGTAATAAAATAGCTTGGAGCCACTTTAAGTAACAAACTGGTCCCAATTCAGAAATTAGAATGTCCAGTCCAAGACACTAATGCAGACTTTGAATTTGATTTAGCACTAAAATGCTCTCATCTCCCCAGCCTACAGAAGCTTGCATCTCCTGGAAGCCTGCAGCGGAAAGGAGGAGCATGGTGGACTTCTTTTTTATTTCATTACCTTGTGCTTTCACTCCCTCCCCTACCCCACCTTGACGGATGCTTTCTGACTCCTACATAATTGGAATAGGGTGAGGGTGGAGTGGAAAAGAAAAATGGAATCTTTTATTTAAAAGGTTGTTTCATAAGCTAGTTTTCTGCTCTGTGTGCTTGGCAACCATTTAGAGATGACGTGTTTTCTTTGGATGCTCTCAAAAACTTTTTGGAGTTTCATGGCTGGGCCCCTCTGTTTGCAGGTCCTATATCATGGACATTCATATTGTGGGCAATGCCTTGCCCTAACTTCAGCAATCCCTAGACATCCAGGGTTGCACCTTAGTTTTTGCTACTAGGACCTGAAACTCTTGTTCCTGAAACCTCTTCTTGGTACTACTGAACTAGACCCAAGGTGACCCCAAGCTGAATATTATTCTACCACAGGATTTAATTCTGGTCCAAGAGAACAACCTACATATCCTTCGTACTAACCAAGCCTTATAGTGCAAGTTTATTGCAAGATAACCACGAAACATCAATCCCCAAACCATCTATAATTCATTAGTAGGAGTTAGACTGTGACCTCTTATCACAGAAATCATATATTAAGCTTCCTGTGTTGTCTCGGAAAGGCCTACTGAACAAGAATTGCTGCTAAGGAATTAGAACAACCCTCTTCCAGAGTTGCTGGATTTTTCTTACGAAACTCTTTCTTTTATATTTATGTGTGTATGTGTGTATATACATATACACACACACATACACACACAAATATATAGATGTAAATATATAAAATGTGTGTGTGTGTATATATATATATATATATAAAAAATATATAAATCTAGATAAAAGTTCCAAAATTTGTAGAACTACTTTACAGAATTTCCTTTGAACATTTCCATTATTAATTTAGAAAGTTACTCTGGAATTTTTGACCTCTTGTACATTGGTGCTCAGTTAGAATATCACCCTTAATTAACTTTTCCATGTGATTCATTGCCAATTTATTAAAACACATATCCTAGAATAATGGTTCTTAAACTTTCATGTGCCTAAGAATCCCATGGAAAGTCTGTAAACTTTCTGATTCAGTGAGTTTAGGTGAGGAGAAATAATTCACATTTCTAACAAATGCTGCTGATTTGGGGACCACACATTAAGAACCACTGCTATAGGGCAACAGGATGCAGAGATAGCTCTCCTCTGGTACAATTTTGGAGTTATTTAACATTGGGGAGCTATAGAACATTCTTAAGTGTGCAGTTCTTATATAAGATTCAGTAAATGCAATTTGTCTTCCAATCATCTGTGATCCTAGTGTTATCTTTGCTTCCAAATTGCAAGCAATTCTAAATAGCACTATGAATAAATTTTGTTTATCAATCCCATCCATTTATTTAACAAATCCATAGACATCCATTAATCATCTATTATGTCCTAGGTGTTGTTACTCTGGGATAGTATTTCTTAAAGTGTGGTCTCTGCACCACAAGCATGAGCAAGTGATGCTCAGTCTTTTCCATGCATCAGAATTACCTGGAGGGCCTGTAAAACACAGGTGGCTGGGCTCCAACCCCAGAGTAGATCCAGGGTGGGGCATGAGAATTTACACCTCTAGCAATTTCCCAGTTGTTGCTAAACAAATTTATGTAGATACTTCTAAACTGTCTTGTAATATTATATATTTCTGTTTACTCCTTCTGGTTTTCAAATATAAAGTAAAACAATATCTTTCTTTAAAAGTGAAAGTCTCCATCTGAATCATTTTGAAATTATTTGCTGACAAATAAAAAAGGGTGATTTTTTTTTAGCAGCACAGAACGTAACACTTTAATGATGAGAAACTATGAATAAAGTTCACAGATCATTATATTTGCAATCTTTTTTTCCTCATTATTTTCTTTCCTCCAATTAGCTGTTTCAAAATCAGGTTAAGGGCTATAGGCAACAGTGATAGACAAGAATTTCTATCATCTTGTCAATAAAAATAAATCTCCAGCATGAAAATGTCATACTCTTTTTGGCAATGACTGAAATCCAGTAATGTATTTAAAAAGGTTACATGAAAATAAAAGAGCATTATGATATTTTGGACTTCTTGTTATAGCCAAGATGTAATAGCTTGAATCAGACTAATCCCCCTGTTGAAAACAACTGTAATACTCAGGCAATAACATAAAATAACTGTTTAAAAGGCCTTGAAAATAAACTATGCAGAGAGGACTCAAGGGGCTACAATTCACACAATGAATTGAGCTCCATATTCCCAGGGTTTTATTCCTGAGTCTGTTTGTCAACTCCTGCTTGGGGGAATATTTTCCTAACAAAAAGTAGCAAGCACATTAAGCCAAGGAGACAGAAGCTCGAGTTTAGTGTGGACAAAACAGCTAGGACTTTAAGGGAAAATATTCCAAATAAAGAAAACATGTTAAATGGGAATAAAATAATCTTGCAAGCCATAAAAAATAGTCAATTATAAATTCTACCACTGAAAAAAATGTAGTTTGAACCTAAGAATTCGATAAAGGGATTTAATAGAAGAAAAAGCATTGTTTAGCTGAAAATTATGTCAGATTGCTCTAAATCAAGTTGATGCTCAGAAAGAAAAAAAATGGAAATACAGAAAGAGTATAACAGTTTTAATACACATTTTTGGGGGGGAGTGAATTTTAATTTTTTATTTATTTATTTATTTAGCAATAAAGTATTTTTAATTAAGGTATGTACATTTTTTAGATACAATTCTATTGCATATTTAATGACTACAGTATAGTGTAAACACAGCTTTTGGTTTTAATACACTTCTAATTGCGGTCCAGAAAGAGTAGAGAGGCAAAAAGATTCAGTAGCAATATTTGAGGAAATACTGGCCAGTAATTTTCTAAAACTGGCAAAACAGTGAAATAAATGTTTAAGAACAAATTAAGATAGTACAATCATGAACTTCTACCCTGGTACCAAAACCCAGTTAGAATTTTGGGGTCTTAGATCAGTTGTGCAACTTGCTTTGATCTCGTGGAGGATAGAGTGAAGTTCTTAGATCCTTGGTTTTGGAATCAGTTATGTAACTTACGTGGCCTGATGAGAAGATAGCATACCAGACACAGAAGAGACTTGAAATATACTTTGGCAGTTGTACTTGCTCTCTGATTCTACTGCCATCACTATGAGAAGAATATGCTTCAGATAGCCTGATGATCCAACGGGGATGACAAACATATAGATCACTTGTGTAAATGATCTTCCACCTTAAGCCAGTCTCTGCTGAATTCACCAAAAATACCCAACCCCAACCTACCAATGGGTGAATAAGAATAAAAGAATGTTATTTATGATTTTAGCTTTAAATAAATGGTTTGAAGGATGATGTCTTAAACAGCACTATGCAACAATAGCAAACAACATAAAATATCAAATACTAAATTCTCCAATTAAAACACCAAGACTGACTTTGGTTTTTGGGAAGCTGGGATAGACATACTTTTCCATATTCCTGATAGTAGCACATTTAAGAACCCTGGCATTATAGACTGAGCAAACATAAAATGACTTTGCAAGGTGAAAACAAGAAGGCAGATCAGTTAGAAACCTTGAAGCCCTAGCAATTAGATGGTGGTGAGTTCCCTGGTTTTCTTTTTACTTCATATATCACAGATACAGAGTTGAAAAAGTTGGCAACGTAGAATTGCCAACAGGCAAAAAATTGCACACGATTTCTGTATGTACAAAAAATGTCCTAACAATAGCCTGGCCTCTCTAGTCACAAAACTAGGAAAGATGCAGACTAGCAAAACACGAAACTTTTACTCAATAACTGCATCACTCAAGCCAAATGTCACAGAAAGAAAAACTGTAGCCCCATCCCCACCCATGGCATCTAATGCCAAGTGGGGAGGCTAAACTTGCATCTTTCTCAGACCGTAACAAGTTGTGCCAAGCTCCACAACCACCAGGGAAAACAGTATAGGGAAGGCAGTGTAAGGTGTCAAAGAAGACAGTATAGCACAGGATTTTCATCCTTACCCAGCAGTAATGAGGCACTCCTCCTCCTGTAGTGGAGACCACATGGGGATCCTGGACTAGAGAATGTCAGTGGGAAGTTGAAACATTCACCACTGTCTAGTGGTAACGCTCACTGGGTGTCACTGAAAGCTATGTAGGAAGAAACACAAGGAACATCTACTCTCCCAGCCAGGAAGGTATCAGTGTTGGCCTAGAGAAGGGCCGGAACTCTTACGCCACTCAGAAATGTCAAGGACACCCCATGTGTGTCAAAGAGACTGAAAGGGCAATCTGGAATTCTTCCCCCATCTGGTAGCAAAGGGACAGCACCCCTCTTTCCCTGTCGGGAAGAAGTAGCTAAAACAGAAGGCTTAAATAACACCCAGAGTCTCATAACATAATATGCCAAATTCCTAGGTTTCACTCAAGAATCTCTCCTTGTACCAAGAACTGGATGATCTCAATGTCAGTGAAAAAAGACAAGTAATAGGTGCACACACCAAGATGACAGAAATGTTAGAATTATCTGACAACAATTTTAAACAGCCATCAAAAAATACTTCTGTGAGCAATTATGAACACGCTTGAAACAAACATAAAAATAAAAAGTTTCAACAAATAAATAGAAAGGCACAGCAAAGAAAGGGAAGATACAAAAAAAGACCCAAGGGACGTTTTAGAACTGAAAATTCAAAAACTGTAATACAAAACTCAATGGATGGACTCAAGAGAAGAATAGAGAAGACAGAAGAAGAAAGTAGCACACTGCAAGAGAAGTGATTTAAATGATGCAATCTGACCAACAAAAAGGGGAAAGTGTGAAAAAAGTTGAGCCCAGCTTTAGGGACCTGTGGAAGGGGCCACAATCAAAGGTGTGAGTTTTGTGTCGTCAGAGCCTCAGAGGGACAAGAGGAAGTGAGAAGGAGTGAAAAACTCAAAGAAATATTGGCTGAAAACATTCCAAATTTGGCAAAAGACTTACATACAAATTCAAGAACTGAATGAATCTCAAAAGGATAAATGGAAATAAATTCACACCAAGACACATTATAGTCAAGCTTCTGAAAACTAAACACACTTAAAAATCTATTTTTTAAATTTCTTTTCTGCCACTTGTGTGTGTGTGTGTGTGTGTGTGTGTGGTAAGAACACTTAACATGAGATCTGGAACACTTACCATGAGATCTACCCTTTTAACACATTTTTCAGTGTATGGTGTCACTAACTATAGGCACAATGTTGCACAGAAAATCTCTAGAATTTATTTATCTTGGATACATAACTGACGTGATACCCATTGAATAGCAACTCCCAAGTTTCTACTCCTTCCAGCCCCTGGGAACCACCATTCTGCTGTCTGCTTCTATGAGTTGGACTAATTTTTAGACACTTCATGTAAGTGGATTCATGGAGTATTTGTCCTTCCGTGACTGGATTATTTCGCTTAGCATAATGTCCTCAAGATTCTTCTATGTTATTACATATGACAAGATTTACTTCTTTTTAAAAGCTGAATAATATTCCATTATATGTATATGCCATGTATTCTTTATCCATTTATCCATCAGTGGACATTTAGGTTGTTTCTACATATTGGATATTGTGAATAATGCTAAAGTGAACACGGGAGTGCAAATATCCCTTCCAGATTCTGACTTAAATTCTTTTGGATAAATGTCCAAAAGTAGGATTGCTGAACCATGTGGTAGTGCTATTATTAATTTTTTAAGGAACCTCCATACTATTTTCCATACTGGCTGCACCATTTTATATTCTCCCTGACAGTGTACAAGGGTTCAAATATCTCCACATTCTCATCAACACTTGTCAACTTTCTTTTAAAATAACAGCCATCCTTACAGGTATGAGATGATACATTATTGTGGTTTTTATTTGCATTTCCCTAATCATTTAGTGATGTTGAGCTTTTTAAAATATTTCTGTTGGTTATTTGTATGTCTTCTTGGGAGGTATGTCTATTTAAGTCTTTTTTAATCACTTTATTTTGTTTTGCTATTGAGTTGCAGAGGTAACACAACTTAATATTTTGGATATTAACCCCTTAACAGATATGAGATAGTAAATATTTTTTCCCATTATTTAGGTTGCCTTTTTTCTCTATAAATTGTTTTCTTTGCTGTGCAGAAGCTTACTAGTTTGATGTCATCCCACTTGTCTATTTTTGCTTTTATTATCTGTGCTTTCAGCATCATATACAGGAAATCATTGTCTAGACCAATATCACGAAGCTATTCCCATATGTTTTCTTCTAGGAGTCTTACAGTTTCAGGTTTTATGTTTAAATATTTAATTCATTTTGAGTTGATTTTTGTATATGGTGTAAGGTAAGAGTCTAATTCATTCCTTTGCATGCTGATATCTAGTTTTCCCAGCACCATTTTCCTCATTGTGAATTTTTGGCATCTTTGTGTAAAATCAGTTGACTATATATGCATGGGTTTATTTTGGGGCTCTCTGTTCTGTTCAACTGATCTCTGTGACAGCCTTTATGCCAGTACCATACCGTTTTAATTACTGCATCTTTGTAATATATTTTGAAATCAGGAAGTGTGATGCCTCCAGCTTTGTTCTTCTTTCTCAAGATATTTTTGGCTATTCAGGGTCTTTTGTGGTTCCACATAAATTTTAGGATTTTTCTTTCTATTTCTGTAAAAAAAAATTAAAATTTTGATAGACATTTAAATGAATCTGTAGATCACTTTGGGTAGTATAGACATTTTAACAATAATAAGTCATTAACAATATTAAATCTATGAACATGAGATGTTTTTTCATTTATTTGTGTCTCCTTTCATTTGTTTCATCAATGTTTCATAGTTTTCAGTGTACAAGTCTTTCACCTCCTAGATTAAGTTTTTTCCTAAATATTTTATTCTTTCCCAGGCTATTGTAAATGGGATTGTTTTCTGAATTTCCTTTTCTGGTAGTTCATTGTTAGTGTAAGAAAAAAACCTTGAAAGTAGTGAGAGAGAAAAGGGACCTAACTAATAAGGGAAAAAGGACAGCAAATTCCCAACAGAATCCATGGAAGCCAGAGAGAGTGGCACAAAAACATTGGTAAACCCAGTGGATTTTCCTTATCCTTTTGCATTTTCTAAATTATGTTTGACAATGGAAGGAAAAATTATTATACAGTCTAATGTGTAGATAGAGAAAATGTTTAGGACAATTCTTTTATACATTTTGGATGACAAAGGGATGTAAAAGGAGTTAAGGTTTTTAAAAATTCACTTGATCTGGTTTTACCAATAAACTGTGGTAAGTTATGCATATATAATGTAATACCTAAAGCAACCACTAAAAAGATATACAAAGAGAGACATTAAATAACATAATAAATAAATCAAAATAAAATTCTAAAAAAAGTTCAAGTACCTACAGAAATGCAGAAAAAAGAGATAAATATCAAACAGAGAATATAACCAGGAAACAAAATATAAAATTCCAAGCTTAGTCCTTAACATATTAATAATTACCTTAAATGTAAATGGTCTAAATGAACCAATTGAAAACAGAGATTGCCAGACGTGATAAAAACCATGATATAATTATATGCTACCTATAAGAAACCCACTTTAAATATAATGGTATAAAAAGGTTAAGAGTACAATGGTGAAAGATAATACAACAGGATCTAGTGAATGTTTATAGAGTCCTCCACGCAATATCAGGATGCAGGATAAATATTCTTTTCAAGTGCACCATAAAGATATACCAGAATAGTTCATTTTTGCAGCCATAAAATAAACCTCAACAAATTTTTGAAAATTGATAGCATATAGAGGGTGTTTTCTGACCACTATAGAATCAAACCAGAAATCAGTAACAGAAAGGTAAAATAAAAATCTCCCAATAGTTGGAAACTAAACATTACACATATAAGTAATCCATGAATCAAAGAGGATGACTTAAGAAAAAAATTTTAAGTGCACTTAAATGAATAAAAATAAAAATGCAGTTTATCAAAATTTGTGGGATACACCTAAGGCAATGCTGGGATCAGAATTTATAACACTAAATGTATATACACACATGTTCCAAATAATGACGTTTGGGTCAACAATGAACAGCATATACAATGGTGGTCCCATAAGATCATAACAGAGCTGAAAATTTTCTATCACCTAATGATGCTGCAGATGTTGTAACATCATAGCAGAACACATTACTCACATAATTGTGGTGATGCTGTAAACAACCCTACTGTGTTGCCAGTCGTATCAAAGTACAGCATGTACAATTATGTACAGTATATAATACTTGATAATGATAATAAATGACTATGTTACTGGTTTATGTATTTACTATACTATATTTTTATCATTATTTTAGAGTATGCTCCTTCTATTTATTAAAAAATAAGTTAACTGTAAAACAGCCTCAGACATGTCCCTCAGGAGTGATTTCGGAGGAAGGCATTGTTATAATGTGAGATGACAGCTCTATGCATATTACTGGCCCTGAAGATCTTCTAGTGGGACAAGATATAGAGGTGGAAGACAGTGGTGTTATCCTGACCCTGTGTAGGCCTAGACTAATGTGTGTGTATGTGTCTTAGTTTTAACAACCAAAAAAAATTATGTTAAAAAAACAGAAAAAATCTTATAAAATAAGGAAATAAATAAAGAAAATACTTTTGTACAGCTCTACAATGTGTTTAAACTAATGTTATGATAAGAGTCAAAAAATTAAAAATTTAAAAGTTTATAAAGTAAAATAATTTATAGTCAGCTGTGGTTAATTTCCTATTGAAGAAAGAAAATGTTTTAATAAATTTAATGTAGCCTAAGTGTACAGTGTTTTTAAAGTCTATAGTAGTATACAGTAATGTCCTAGGCCTTCACATTCACTCACTACTCATTCACTAACTCACCCAGAACAACTTCCAATCCTGTAAGCTCCATTCATGGTAAGTGTCCTATGCAGGTGTACCATTTTTTATCTTTTTTACTGTATTTTTATTATACCTTTTCTATGCTTAGATATGTTTAGATACATAAATACTTATAATCATGTTACAATTACTTACAGAATTCAGTGCAGTAACATGCTGTGTAGGTTTGTAGCCTAGGAGCAATAGGCTATACTGTATAGCTCAGGTATGTAGTAGGCTATACCATCTAGGTTTGTGTAAGTACACTCTATAATGTTCACGCAACAATGAAATCACATAAGGACACATTTCTCAGAACATGTTTCCAGCATTAAGTGATGCATAACTGTGTTAGAAAAGAGGAAAATCACAAATCAAAAATTTAAACTCCCACCTCACAAATATAGAAAAAGAACAGAAAAATAAACTCAAAGGAAGAAGAAATAAGTAAATTATAAATATAAAAGCAGAAATCAATGAAATTGGAAACAGAAAATTATAGAAAACACTAATGAAACAGAGCTTGTTCTTTGAAAAGATAAAAAAATTAACAAACCTCTAGCAAGACTGACAAAGAAAAAAAGAAAAGACATAAATACAATATCAGCATCAGAAATGTAGCAAATCTTCAACTAATGGAGCAATTGGACATCCATAAAAAATAAATAAATAAAATAAAATAACTTCTACATAAGTCCAATACCTTTAGCAAAAAATTAACTCAAAATATATCATGGACTTAAATGCAAAATATAAAATTATAATACTTTTAAAAAAATAGGAGAAAATCTTGGGAATCAAGGATTGGACAAAGAGTTCTTAGACTTGACACCAAAAGTATAATTTATAAAAGGAAAAAATGATAAACTGGATTTCTACAAAATTAAGAATTTTTGTTCTGTGAGAGACCCTGTTAAAAGGATGAAATTAAGAAGTGTTTTGTTAGCACAAAGTTTGGCAAACTAATCAATTAAGGAGAATAGAAAATTCAGAAACAGACACACACACATATGCAGTCACTTGACTTACAATAAATTTGCCATGGCAATATAGTGAGAAAATGATGGTCTTTTTAATTAATGGTGCTGGGTTAACTGGTATCCATATGATACAATATGAACAATATGAACCTTCAACCTTACCTCTTGCCATATACACAAAAACTATATCCAGATGGATTATAGGCATAAATATAAATAAAACAATACAGCTTCTAAAAAAATACGTTCATGACCACGAAGTAGGAGATTTCTTAAAATGAAAATAAAAAGCATTAGCCATAAAGAAAAGGTTTGAAATAATTGACAAATTTAAATATGTAATATTAAGAATATCTTTTCTTGGCTTTTATTGTATATATTTAAGGTATATAACATGATGTTTCAATATACATGCACATAGTGAAATGATTACTGCAGTCAAGCAAATTAACATATCCAACACCTTACATAATTATCCCTCCCCTCCTTTTTTTTTCATGTGGTAAGAGCACTTAAAATCTATTCACCTCACAAATTTCTAGTATATAGTACAATATTAGTAACTATAGTCCTCATACTGTACAGTAAATTTGTAGACTTATTCATCTTATGTACCTGTAACTTCATACCCTTTGACCTACATCTCCCCATTTGTCACACCCCCACACCTCTAGACACAAGAGTACAAACTATTTGATTCTCTTCCATTAAATAAGTTCAAGAAGAGCAAAATTGACTTATGGTTATAGAAGTCACAATAGGCATTATTTTTGTCAGGGTTAGTTCACATGTGTGTTAGTGATGGACAATGTACAAGAAGCCTTTTGGGATGCTAAAAAATATTTCTGTCTTCATCTTTGTGGTGGTGTGTGTGTGGCGTGTGTGTAAAAATAAAATCACTGAGAAAATAATAAAATTAAGATTGTGACAGTCTTATGCATGTAGGTTAAATTTCAATATAATTTTAAAAATATTTTTAAAATGCTAACAAGCATTGTCAGTGTTATCAATGCTTAAAGTTGTCTTTAAACAAGCTTCAGCTAATAGCAATAGGTTGGAAAAGATGAGCTTTTCAGTTAATGATGTTTTGCCTTAAATTGCTGTATTTATTGACTCAACTTTTCTCTTAGGTGTAAATTTAGCTTTATGTAACATTTGTGGTGGGTGTCTATGATTCATCTTAGTGCTGACCACCTGACCATATTCAGAAAGGCTATTAAAGATGTGCGAACATTAACTTTGTCATTCACTCATTCAACAAACGCTTGCTGAATGTCTTCTCTGTGCCTGCATTATGTTATGGACTGAGGGTGACAGATAGATACATGACACACCCCCTAGTTTACAGGAGTCTAATGGATGCCATGGATAAGGAAGACATATGATTAGAATAATAAAAGTGCGATGTCAGGATAGGTACAGAGTGCCAAGAGAATATAGAAAAGAGATACTGTTTACCTACTCAGCACTAGCACAACAGCATCAAAAAGTACATTACAAGGTGATCTCTGTAATGAGGACTCTTAAAAGTCTATGGATAAATTTCAAACATTCCCTAATATCATGCCCAGACTCAGAGGATGATGGCATAGGACATGGCCAGTAGGGACCAAGAATTATGCTACAAAGAAGGAGGGCTGGTAGGCACCAGAAGGTCATCAATTCCGGCTTAAATCCATGGTAGCAGATATCAAAGAAATAGAAGTAGATAAGTAAGTCTAAGTAGATATGGCAGCTAAAATAAGGGAGTTGGATTAGAGATGGAAGAATGAAATAAAATATTTCGATTTAGGGCCTCTACAGAAGTTGAGCACTTGAATAGCAGACTAAATCACCAGTTTAACAATGAACCAATTGCCTTCTTAATAGGGGCTCATTAAACCATCCCTACTAGAACCACAGCTGACTTTAGAAAATAGACAGGCATCAGCCAACAATATGACTCATGTAGGCACACCTGGTGATAGTAACTGAGGAGTTAAAGGATACTGACCACATTCTAACCGTTTTTTTATGGCAAATAATCATGGATCTACATCCAGGCATTTAAGCTTATTCATGTCTTCAGATGTTATAGTAACACCACAGGATAAATTGCATGTGTTAAATAAGGGACATATTAAATAAGAGATTCCCTTTGACCTTTTCTAAAGTTAATTTTTCAAACTGCAAATAATAATTCAAGTGGATAATCAAAAGCTTGGTCTATTGCCCAACCTACTGTTGACCGCTTAGAAGCTTGTGAAGGAGCAGATTGATGGTGCAGCAGCATCTCACATAGAAGACTGGTTTGGCAGGAACTAAGAAGGCAGTGTTTATCCCATCCTTTCAATTTCTTTCCAAAGCAAAACTGCTGTGTTTCAACACCTGTTCTCTACTCTTCTTTTTATAACTTTTGGGGCATGGTAGGCTTCAAATTTTGTTTTCTTTCTAGCTGGAAACAAATGGATTTTTTTTTAAAAAAATCGAATGGATTTTTAAAAAATTGAGTGGATTTTAACCCCTTGTCTTTCATCGAGAGAAGTATGTTGAAGAACAGTGTCAAACTGAAGTTTGTATTTGAAGTACGAAACAACTTTAACAACAGCTAACGTGTCATATAAAACAGCTTTACATGAGGAAGTTGATATAACTTCCATTTTACAGATTAAGCATTGGAGATTCCGAAAGTCAAATGGTAATGGACAGCTAGCTAGTGAGTGGCATACGTGGCATTTAAAAGTAGGATTTTGACTTTAAAGTTTAGGATTTAAGCCCCACATTTTAGTGCCTCCAAGGACCAGAGGCAGACAGACACAGTACACTTCGTGCCTTTGATCACTTCTCTTCTTTTCCTCTTCAGTGTACCTCTGTGCCACTACCAGAGATTAACATGCTGTTGGGAATGTCTGGACCAGAAGCCGAAGTATATCTGCTCTTTGTCCAGATCAAACAGAGAAACGGGAAGTAGCATAAAGTCGTTAATGTCTGTTCAACTGTGCTACGTATTTTTTGATTTGTTTCCTCCTTTTCTTTGCAAGATACTCTGTGCTTGGAGTGAGAAGTCCCAAAGTTCTTGTTTTTCAATAGCGACTGTACATTTTATAGAGTTGTATTCAGCTGGAATATTATGCCCCAGAAATCTACTGAATCTGGCTTTAGTATTAACCTCATTTATCTTTGGATCAGTTCTTTGTAAAAGAGACAAAAATAACCAAAGACTTCTCCATGTTATATAGACGCTTTTAGTTGTCCTATCATTGGTGCTTAAAGAATTTTTGGGTAGCTTTCTGTTTCTTTTGTTTCCTCTCCTCCAGTCAGTATTCCCAAAGAAACAAAAGTGAAATGTAGCTCCAACTTTAGATATCTGAATTTATTTTTCCTATTTGTACTTTTAGGGAAGTTGGACTAGAAATGTGTCATGAAGATGGTTTTATGATTTACTACATCAAAGCCTTTTTATGCTGGACTTACTGTCTAGAGGAAGGCAGGAGAGAGAGATTATAGAAGCTACATTTTACAGTTTTTATATCATTTTAAGACTATAATGAAGTTACATTAGTGCATTCTAAGGCTTTTGGTAAAGGTATATTTTTAAAATTCTAATAATACAATCTTTAAATAAATTTACTTAGTCACAATGTACTTTTTATCTATTTCATATTAAGTATGAATATTTAAATGGGAAAATATATATGCATATATGATTTCACACAATGACAGTGATATTATTTCATGCTTCTCTTTTCCTGTTTAATTATAAAAACCATCCTTTGAAAACTGAAATGATTGTGTAAGCAATGCATAATAGCTAAACGAAAATAATATGGAATTTTAATCCATGTATACACGAATTGGGAACAGAATTGTACTAAATGGGGGGGAGAGCATAACAAAATTCTGTTCTAAGTTTTGTCTCTAACTCTATGACCTTAGATAAATTTCTTTTTATTCCGTAAGATGCAGGCAAAAACTGCCCCCTACCTATCTTTTGGAGCTCCTGCAAGATTTATTAAACTAGGGGATAAAACAAAACAAAAACTCTTTAGAGGTCTGATGAGATAGAAGTTACGTAAATACAAGACAGTTTTGCTATCTGCAAGAGGTATCCAAATTGAATTAACTTTCATGACATCCTTATGAGTCAGGCAGATAATCTCAGCACTATTTTTATAGATATGAGGGCTTAGGTTCTTCTGCTACAGCCACTTAGATTGGGTGTATGAGAAGGGATACAATTACTGGATTCAGACCTATGCTAGTATTTGTTGGTACCTGAAAGTATTTCAAAGGGCAGTTTTAAAAAATCCCACCATCCCCTTGGCAGGCAATGACAATAGCCTGCATATTATTCTCCCCAGTTTTCTTTCTGTGGTTCTTCATGAAATTGATCTGAAATGCAAGACACCTTGTCTCAATGGTATCCAAGGGGAGCCAAGTATTTTGAGAGACATTGTTCTAATGATGAGGCATTTAATGTGCTTTAGTGCAAGCTGAAGCCAAAGTATCCATCAGAAATGGAGAGACCTAAGGAAAAGGGTAAGAAGAAAAACCAATGTGACAGTTTATCTATAGCTAGTGCAGTTACATTATATGAGTGAATATGCCCCTCTTTAATACCCCAAATAAAAGCTAAAAAACATTGCTAACTTGTTTCCAAAATTGCTTGCTCAATGTTACTAAAAATGGTTCAAAGTGCTAATTATTAATAGATTGCCTGGCACTAGCAAATCATCAATAAATGTTATCTGCTATTAGTTGGATTTGGCATAGAAACGGTATTACATAAAGTCAAGTACATATTAGGAATAAGGATGCTTATGTAGAAGACTTGCCTTTTGCAATAAATTGCTGTGTGACCTGGATAAAAGTTGCTTAACATCATCTGTAAAGTGGGGAAAATGTTAGTAGTAGGTAGCTGAGACAAACTATGTAAAAAAAAAATACACAAAACAAAACCACATGAGTTGGCACATTTAAACTCCTTAGTATAGTTTTTGGCATGGAGTACACATTTGATCTTACAAAGTATTAGCTACTAGTTGTGCAGCTAGGCTTGCTACTCAGGTGTCTTTCGGCCAGCCAGCTATGATTTATTGAGCACTTAATGAGCTAGGCACTGAGTGAGATGTTGGGGGAAGAGAAGATTAATAAGGAAGATATGGTCTTTATGCACATGTAGATTTTTGGAAAGTTATTAACATAAAACAGGTTCATATAAAATAATTGAAGGCTGTAATATATACTAAGAAGGAACTAATAAGAGACTGATACAGAAAATGTGAGAGAAATTTCTTTTTTAGGTAGGGGTCAGGGAAAGTCTCTCCAAGGATGTATATTTAAAGTGAAGGTCTCCGGAAGAGGAGTCAGCCATGTGAAGTGTGTGTGTGTGGGGGGGCATTCCAGGCAGGTGGAACAGCATGTGCAAAGGTCATGAGTGGGAAAAAACTAGGCACAGTGGAGGAAGGAATAGCCCAGAATGGCTGGAGCATACGGGTGAGGGGAGAGAGTGATTGAGGAGTGGGTACCTGACAGGCCATAGTAAGGAGTCTGCACATTGCAATGGTAGGTTTACAAAGGGTATTAAGCAGTGACAAGAAATTATATTTTTTATACTTTTGAAAGACTACTTTTGCTACTTCGTAGGGCAAAGTGTCCAAACTTTTTTGATTATGCACACCAATCAGTATACGGCTCCAAAATGTTCATATTCTTTCTTTGTCTTCTGTCTCTCTGTCTGCCTCTTTCTGTATACACACACACACATACACGCAAACACATATTTTTATTTATATTTATACTATCTTTACGTTATATATAAAACTATATATAACATGTATGTTAATAAGTCATTTACTATTAGCATGGCTAAATTTTAGTCTTTTGATTAAAACTAAATATATCACCAAGTTCTATTATTTTCTTCTTGCAGAAATATGAATCACCTTGTAGTGCTATTTGGGTACTTGTACCCTACTTTGGAGATGATATTGAGAGAAAAGATGGAACAGAGCCATTGTAGAGTAAGGAGAGCAGTAGAGGCTATTGTGCTAATCCAGATGAGATATGATAGTAACTTAGACTAAGTGGTGGCATATTTCTCACATGTGCAATGAAAAGACTCCTTATTGGAATTGCAGATCTATGTTCACCATTGGCCTTTAGTATCAATTATTTTCCTAATAAGTGACTCATTCTTATTGTATTATATTAGTAAAACCTATTGGGTTGTTTAGTGGGTTGTTGGACTGAAAAATCTTGAAATAGACTTTCCTTCATGCCTAGTCATTTATTGTAGTCTTCTGGAAAAGGGATATAATTTAGGAAATCACTGATACTTTCCTTTTCCACTTGTTGACAAAAGTCAATGGGGAGCAGAGCCTTAAGATATATAATGAATCTGTGTATAGATACAATACTACTTGGAGCCAATTTCATTTGTATCTGTGTAACTTTTTTCTCAAATGAATAATTAAAACAAATAAGAATTCACATTTGTGTCACTTTTTTTCTCAAATGAATAATTAAAATAAATAATAATTCACATTTGTGTCACTTTTTTCTCAAATGAATAATTAAAAACTTGCCTGCTTTCTATGAACTCCCAGCAAATGGACTGCAAATATTTTCACTTTAAAGGGATCATTCTGATGGGTGTGTTTGAAAAGATGGAAGTTGTAAACTCTGGGAAAAAAAATCAACTCGACTTGTACCAGTTTTCTTTAGGAAGAGCTTCATTTTGAAACCAAAATAATATAAATTTTGGTAGGGCAATAATACACTAAGGCAAGAAAATGTGAATCCACGAATTTCCTCTTTTTAATTTCGCTTTTTCCAGTCCTATATTTGGATGAGAATGTATTTGGTTTCCGATTCTTCAATCTGGTTTTCCTTTCTTGGAGGAATTCCCACATACTTATCCAGACTGGAAAGAAGGTTAGCAGGGCATAGAAAGAAGTCATTAAGCAAATGATCCTGCAAAGCTCTAAAAACCCTTCTGAAGAGAGGAAAATGACTGCCCTGGGTTTTGACAAAGAGCACTCACAATTTGGGGAGGAGAGTGGATCTCTGGCTCTATTCTTCTCCATCTAGAGGCCACAGCCTGCCAGACAGTGTTTCTGTTTTAGGAGGATCAAGGTTTGGGCGGTGAAGGTGTTTTTGGAAGAAGAGCCTCTCTCCTTTAATGACAAACAGGACACTGTTTTGTCCTTTTAGGTAGTCAGGTTTAATGATTGAGAAGCCATCTCTCTTTGCATTTTCACTTTGTTTGCACTGGTCATAAGAACAACAATTTAGAACAATCTTTTTATAACACCTCTGTGGATTGGATTAATAGAAGTCTTCTTGGACGGCATTAGAAAGGGTTTCATTAGTTGAAGAGTAATTATCACTCTATGCTACTTTCAAGTTGGCCTTGCCACAAACTCAGAATTCAGATTTTCTCAGTGAGGTTACCATTCTGTGTGTGAAAATAAACAAAAATGTAATTAAAAACTGGAATTAGTACTATTTGGTTGTGTAATTCATTTAGTCAATTGGTAAATATTTATTGAATAATTTAATAATTACCATGTACATAAGAGAATGTTATTAGGTACATGAAGACTGTAAAGAAATTTGAAGGCATTTTAACCCTTAGCGAATTGTCTATTTGAAAAAGGTTTAGATTTTGAGAAATTCTTTGTAATTTTCAAAGCCCATTCACCTGCTATAAATCTTAATCTCAATTTATGAACAGTGGCAGGAGAGCTGGGCTGGGCAGATATTATAAGCATACAGTTACAGAATTTTAAGAGTGGAAGGGATTTTAAAGGTCATCTAATGTGACCATTCAATTTTAAAGTGTAGGAAGCTGAGAAATTGTGACTTCTCTGAGGTCCCACAGCAAACCAGTGGCAAAGCATCCAGCACAGACTTGTTAAAAGGGATCTCAAAGCATGTGTTAGTAGCACTAGGCTAGGCACCAAATAACACAGGATAAATATAGTACTGTGTCTCCTTTCCTGTATTTATTTGATATGCAGATATATAAAAGACTCACAATAAATATTTACTGAGTTAATGACTGACAAATTTCCTACTGTGTAGGGTACTGTGCCAAACACTGAAGATAAAATGGCAAACAAAATAAACAGATCACTTCTTCCAAGTTGCTTACAATTCAATCTTCCTGTCCTCAATGAGTTTGGGCTCTTAGGGAAGCCGTATATACCTACAAAACACTTCAGGGAACCTTAGGTTTAGGAAAATGTTCTCTTAAATATGATTGCATGTAGGAAGATTGGGTTCAAATACAGTGAGTGGTTTAGGAGGTCAGGAAATGAATCAAAGCGTTATTATTGATGAGGAAAATCCCCCCAAACTGCGCACACACACACACACACACACAAACGATCATTTAATTACATCACTCTCTGCTGCTGCCTTTCTGGCATCTCCCCCAGGCTGGGACACACAGGCTTTGCTCAGCGTAAGGTCAAGATGCCAACGCACCGAGACTAAGAGAGGCAAAAAGCAGGAGCCCACCCATCCCTACCTCCTAAACTGGAAAAGCCCAGAGAGAGAGAAAAAAGGAAACAGCAACAGAGACTGATAGAAACGATAAAGCAGGAATAGGAAGCTTCCTACACAGCAACCGCTCCGGGAGCCCGGGGTGGGCCGCCCCCGCGGGCAGGGTGCGCGGACTCCTCGCGGGGACCCGCGGGCGCGGGGGTGCGAGCGGGCGGCGGCTGCAGCGGCAGCGCCCGCGAGGCGAGGCCGAGGGGGGTTCGGTCGGCGCGGTGCGTCCAGCGCCCGGCGGCGGGACCGGCGCCCTGAGCCCCGGCAGCGCCCGCCCTCCCTCCGCGTCGCCCGCCGGCGCGCCAGCGCCCGCTCCGCCCGCGACTTCAGTTCGGCTCCACCCCCGCGCGGCGGCGGCGGCGGCGGCTCGCTCCGTCCCGACCCGCGCTCTGCACGAGCCCAGCCCGGGCGAGCGGCCGCCACCTGCCCGGCGCCGCCTCCCGCGCCACCGCGGCCCAACTTGCATGGAGTTGGGGTCCTGAGCGCCTGCGCCCCGCAGCCCGCTAGCCGAGAGCCCCGCGCGCCGCCTTCGCTCTGGGACCCCCTCTCGGCTGCTCTCCGCGCCCGCCATGGGAAAAGTTGGCGCCGGCCGCGGCTGCCCGGCCCGGCTGAGCGCGCTCCTAGCCGGCGCGGGGCTCTTGGTCCTCTGCGCCCCCGGCGCCTGCGGCGGCGGCTCTTGTTGCCCCTCACCGCACCCCAGCTCCACCTCACGCTGGGCACCGACCCCAGGGGGCTTTTCTCGCCAGGGGCTGCCAGGCAGGGCTCCTGTCACGCCCCTGCCCCTCCCAGTGCGCCCCCTGTTCACAGTGGCCCCCGGGGACCGCGTGCTGTCCCTGGAGCGGGCCCGGGGCACTGGGGAATCCGTGGCGATTGCTGCACGCTCTGGCCGGAGGAGACGGAGCGAAGGGGATCGGGAGAAAGCAGAGCGGAAAGAGGGTGCGAGTAGGAGCCCCCGGGGAGTGCTAAGGGAAGGAGGGCAGCAGGAGCCGGGCACTCGGGAGCGGGACCCGGACAAAGCCACCCGCTTCCGGATGGAGGAGCTGAGACTGACCAGCACCACGTTTGCGCTGACAGGCGACTCAGCGCACAACCAAGCCATGGTCCACTGGTCTGGCCACAACAGCAGCGTGAGTAGAATGGGACTGAGGGCAAAGGGGGGAAAGACGGAAAGGGTTAAAGTTGGCTGTGTGGTCTGAGAGAGAATTTGGGGAAATGGGGTTTCAGGACTTGGGCTTGGGAGACGCTGCAAACTGAAATCTTCCCTGCCCACTTCCCTCAGGAGTTAATATTACCTATTAGGAGACCAGTCTCCCCTCTCTCCCCCTACCAACACCACCAGAGTCCTCTCCAAATGCCAAAGCCTCAAACTGAACAGGCAAATCCCTGTTCCCTGTTGCTTTGGTGGCTTTGGTGTGTGGAACTGAAGACCAGACAAACAGGGGGGGGGGGTTTAAAGTACTAGTGCAGAGATGAAAGGGTTAAACTTCCAGGCAGGCTGACATTCCCTCAAGTGATGTTCCCTTTACTTGCTAGACCTATGGACTGGCTCAAGTATGATCAGGATGACATGCATGTAGGCCTTTTATTTTATTTTTATGCAGAGCTTCTAGCCTCTCCTTCCCCACGAGGGAGGAGAACTGCAGTGGAGTCTAAGGTGTTCTTTAGTTTATTGTCTGTTTTAAGGGACCAAATGGACGCAAGTTTTAGGGCAGGAACTCTCCAGCATCTTCCAACAGCAGTAGCGAGTGTGTTTTGAAAACTGGGGCTTTCCAGCTCGTGAATGAGCGGTTGTTCTCTGGCATGACCAGTTTTAGGAAGATCAGATATATCCCAGTGACAACAACTCCCTGTTCTCCCTCATTGCCTGACCTCCTCTAGTGAAGAGCACAAATAAAGACTTAACATTCCCTTTATGAAGGAGGGGAAGAGATTGCTTGATTCCAGGAGGCTGGATTCCAGGGGACTTAGGATGCAAGTCCACGAGCTTTGGGCATATCAGGGAGGTTTTTAGATATTTGAATCTGAGGGAGCTATATTGAACCTAGAAATTTCAATGAGCTGAAATAGTAAAGAACTAGCTTTGATGGTAATAGCTGAAGATGGTTTAAAAGTGGGGAAACTTCTCTAGGCAGCAGACAAGAAGAACATAAAAACCAAGGATGGGTAAAATGGGGGGAGGGGGAACCCAAGTTACAGCACAGCTTTAATCAGGTAATTGAGATTGTAGTATCTGTAATATGCACAGTCTATGCAGCCTGGTGCCTTTCAAAATGTTTGTGTTGTGATGTAATTGCCAGAAACCTCAGAGAAGTGTCACTTGAGTAAGTTGTGCTCATTGTCAGCTTTTTAATGAGAGTTGTGAACATTTTAAAGTAATAGTCTGTCATTATGAATTCCTTGGGTACACAGATATAAATTGTATTAAGACAAATCATGATAGATAATATTTTGTACTGATGTCTCTGTCCTGAGAGTACCAGCAGGGTTTTCTCTGCAATTCAGCCTTCATGACAGAGGCTGTGATTTTACGTTTCTCAGAAGTGGTTTAATCAAATAACTGAAGTCGAAATTCTTTCCATTCCAGTTCTGGAGTCCCTTGCCCTCATTTCTTACCTTAACTATTATATCTATCATATCATAGCCACTAAAATTAATCCTGTAATTTGAACTTGAATCTCCTTAAACTGATTGAATAACTTTCACACGGCTCTAAGTGATTAATTCAAAGCTTCTGGCTTTAAGGGAAAATTTTAAACACATCAAACATGGTAGATCTTGTCGTATTGAGAAGTAAAAGACTCTGGACTCAAAATATTTCTGGCTTTTAATGTAATTCAAGCCGTAAAATATCACTCACCCATTAGACCTCTTTTTTTAGTTCATCTCTTGAAAGATCTTGGAAAGAGACAGAAAAAGAGAGTACATCTTTGGCAAATTTTAA
The DNA here is from genome assembly GCA_023783475.1 of Daubentonia madagascariensis. Classification (NCBI taxonomy): domain Eukaryota; kingdom Metazoa; phylum Chordata; class Mammalia; order Primates; family Daubentoniidae; genus Daubentonia; species Daubentonia madagascariensis. The sequence goes on along the minus strand of JAKFHU010002573.1, from coordinate 15,018,620 downwards.
TCTCCATTTAAGAAGTGGTGCCAAGCACTTCCAGCCTCTTTTTTTTTTTTTTTTTTTTTTTTTTTAAGATAAATGGTGCTTATAAGTCCAGTAGGGCTTAATAGGGTTGGGGCTTAGGATATGCAAGCAGGTCTGAGATAATGCAGGAAATAAAGTGGTGAATGTTAAAGTTTTGATTACTCAAATTATGTTAACTGATGAGATGGGATTTCTGCCCTTTGAAGTCTATTATTCCAAAAAGACCCCTCCTGTCCTGCTCATCTCTTCAAATTGTTTGTTTGTTTAACATGTAGATACAGATAGTAGAGAAAGGGAAATAGTCATTATCCAGGTCTTCCCAAACAAAGCCAGTTTTACTTATCTGAACCAGACGCAGGAGAGACAAAGTTTAAAATGTTTTCTCAAGGGAAGGAAGGCAGAAAGAAACTTTTCTGGCAGTTTTGTGCAATGGAAAAGCAGAGTAGAGACCTGAATTCTAGTTCTAGTTATTTGTGATTTGACTGTGGCAAGTTGATTGTCCTCTGAATGTGGATTTCCTCCTCTCTCAAGTAAGGGCCATGCCTGTCAGATTAATTACAGAGAATTACAAGCCAGGATATACATAAGAGGGCGGTGTGACTATAAAGTCCTGTATACTTATTTGCGACTCTCATAATACTTCACCTTCCCCCAGAGCAGGGAAATCCACTAACTTAAACCTGAGAACAGGATTGGGGGCACTCATATTTTCACATTGAGATGCCCTCCCCTGTAAATCTGCCCTCCAACCCATTCAGGGCCACAGGCAACACACATCTTCTGAATCTGTCTCACGTTTAGCTAAAAGCCTTTGCTAAGAAGAGCCTCTGATTACAATAACACCTGCATTCAAGGTGCAAATATATGATAATTATAGGCTGCCTGTCAAACTGATGAGGACTTCTAGATGGTTCAGTCAGCTCCTTCCCTTCTCTTTCCTGCCCCCTCAGCTGTTGGACTTGTGTGGTTGTGTAAAGACATGACTGTTTTGCCTCATCTGTGGGTGTGAAGTGATTCCTGTATGCTTCAGTCTCGCTTGATGGAAACTGTTGCTAGAGTTGGTAGAATACCTGGGGGGATCTTCTGGCATGAGAGGTGCTGGGTATGAATCATTTGTCATGAGCTTGGTGTCATAAGCAAGAACATATTGTTCCTACCCTACTCATCCCAGGCATGCTGTGCCCTGATCTAAATTTATGTAGTAATCCTGAGAGTGTTAAAATATATATTTGTCTTTATATGTATGCATAATGGTGTATGTGTTTATTCCTTATTTCCAAGGGATTTCAAAGTGCTACACTCATCAATCCTTATAAAATCCTTGGTAGGTAGTAAGTAGGTGACAAATGTTAATATCTCTTTTTCATATTTTTATGCTGGAGTTAATTTGAATATTTCAGTTCACCACTCTGCTCCTTTCTCACTGGCAATAATGTTATAAGATTTGTTAACAGAGGCTTTACTTGATTCATATTTTGCCATTATGATATCTTTAATGCTGCGTTTATGACACAGCATGAAGGTCTGGTTGATTTTCATGTACCTCTTTGCCTTTAGTTGTTCTGGGACTTGACATTTACTCTCCAACCTTAGTGAATAAATTGAGTCTCAACCTGGGCCAGGTTTTCAGGGAGATGTCTTACATTCACTCACTTAATTTTCACAAAAATGTTGTGAGTAGGTATTATTATTGCCATTACATTAGAGGAGGAAACTGAGGCTCCAGAAGGCTAAATGAATTGCCAAATAGATACAGGATGTCAGTGGCAAAATAGAGACTGGCACCCAGAATGATCTGACTACAAAACTCCAAAGAATGACTTGTCCTATGGACCTTAAAGTAGGAGAGAAAAACTCAGACCTTTTGGAATCTGTATTTTAAATAATCCTATCTTGAGTTGATTTGTGATGATGGTGGAGGAGGGCATACTCTTAGCTGGAAGCTCCATCTCCTTGTAGAAAGCAAAAACTTCAACATGCTCCTGTCACATTGCACTCTTTACCTTAAGTAGTGATTTGGTTGTTCTCTTATCCACCCACCTCTTCATCTTTAGCGAGACATGGAATCTGCACCTGGTGATTCAGTGAGCAAGAGGTAACCCGCGATCATTCAGCTTTCAGCTCTGTTGTTCTTCAGGAATAGATTCTTCTTCTAATTTAATGACAAATCTGATCTTATAGATAGGTTGGCTATGAACCCTTGATTTGGCTATACATTACAGTTTTTTTTTTATCAGACCTTTTTTGTTTTAAGTAAAATGATAAAAGATTTTAGCTTTCTCTAGCAAGCCCACATAATTCCTACTTTGATTAGTATTTTATGTTATTAATGAATGCTAATGTGATGTGGCATGGAAGGCATTGGGTTTGGAAGCAAACAGATTTGAGTCTGAATCTTAGCTGTCCTGCTTACCAGCCCATTGCCTTGAGCAAGACACTTAAGTTCTTCGAGCCTCAGTCTCCTTATGTGAAATATGGGGATTGTATATCTTTTGTAGGTTTATTTTTTTCCCTGAAGATTTGACATCATGTATATGAAGTGCCTTGTTCATAGTAAGGGCTTAATAAATGCTACTTCTTTTTTTTTTTTTTAGGTGAAGAAAGAGTTCACTGGGAATAAAGGATCCTGGGTTATAGTCCTTGTTGCATATAAAAAATAGATATATAGTCATAGAATACTGAAATTTTGTGGCCTCCATTTCATCCTCTGCAAAATGACACTAATAGACTAGAGCACGACTGAAATCCCTAACAGGTCGAAATTAATTTAATACTTTGTTCAACCTGTACATACTGTGCACCTACTACATTTAAATAAAGTGCACTGGACGTGTTAGGGATGGAGATACAACATAGTGACCTATACTCTTGACCTATAAGTGAGCAAACCTTTTATTTCACAAGAGTCTTCCTTTTCCCACAGTTCATGCATATCTATTTATGGGAAATCAAGAGATTTGAGATTTAAGCAGGCATTCATTTCTATCTGGTCACATGGATTTGCAGCAAAGCATAGTTTATTAGGTTTATTGTATCACGTCTTCACTTTAAGGAACTTGCTGTCTTTGGACCAAAAAAATAAAAAATGAAAATAAAATAAAATAAAAGCTAACTTGAAATTGGAAAGTAAACCTTTCGTAGATATTTAATAGGGTTTTCTAGAGCAATTTGACATGAATGTTGACTCTGGGAACTACATCCATGTCCTTTTAAAGAGGTACTCCAGAAACTCATAGGCTAGGGTACAAAAGCAGATGGAATAATCTAACTTACTTATGAAAGTAATAATTGCTCACATTTAAGGCGTGATTACAATGTGCCGGCATTATGCTAAGAACTTAACCCAAATTATCATATTTACTTTTAGTTACAGAAATATTGATCGAGCTCCTAATATTTGTCAGGCACTGATATAGGGATAATTGTGGAGTAGTACACAAATATGAAAAGAAATTATCCCTGCCCTCAAAGAGCTTTCAGTCTTGTACTCAAAGAATCCTCCTAAAAAACAGCAGGAGATACAGGTTCTCTGCGGGCATACCATGCTGTAGGAGCTCAGAGGGGGGTTGGCCATCTTCTGGTTGGAGTAGTCTTTAAGCTGTATTGCAGAGTGGGTGCTTCAACTGAACCTTGAAATGTATAAAAAGTTGTAAGCAACAGCTAGAAATCGTTACAAGGATATTTTGAGCTGGATAGATGGAATAAGTAAAGGTCAAGAGAAGAGATGTAAACATCCCTATCTACACCCAGGAACTTAACCTACTTAAAAAACGATGTTTAACTATCTTAGACACAGGTGTAAAAATATGATTTAAGAAAAAATATACACAATCTTGTAGTAAATATGGGCATATTCTAAGCCCAACAAGAAAATAAACACCTGTATGGTCACTGAGTGACATAACTTCCCTTATTTGCACATTAAATCTCAGCTGGAGTCATTATTGTTTCGTTTTTACCTTGACATTTTCCACACACCATTTTTACAAAAGGACTTTTTTTTGTTTAAGTTCTTGGTGAGAAACATCACTGGTCATGCTGCCTGGAGAATAAGTTAATTTGGCTCCCTGCCAGCTTATGTTAAGTCACTAAAGTGTATGTAAAATATTTGCCCTGTCTTTGTGTATGTCTCAATTACTGTCCTGCATCTCTGCCTAGAAAGTGTGGAGAATGCACCTGTGTCTCCTGGAAGGGAAACTGGCCAAACAGTATCTCTGCAGTGGCCAAAAGGGATGACAGGGAAGAGATGTGCTCAGTGTGAGGTGGGGCCAGGCTCCACAGACGTTTAATGGTTACTCTTGTGGAGCTTAACTCTGCTCGGCTCGTATGGATGGAATAGGCAAACAGTTGGCAAGAAACAAAGGTGGAATCTTACTGTTCAAGGTTTATAATGAAAGAACAGAGCCTATTCTAGGGGGAAAAAAGGACACAAATCCTCTGTAAAAGATCCTACATGAAATTTTATATGCGTATGAAAGATATTCTATCTATTTCTATAGCACTCCTGAATGTTTTTATACCACTTTAGATCAGTTATCACCCATTTTTCTCTTTGCAAAATGCTTCTATTTTCAAAGATTGAAACATTACTTCTATTACTTAAGTTTTATTCTCACCACAACCCTATAAGATAGGAAAGACAGATATCATCTACATTTCTCAGATAAGGAAACCAAGGTGTTGCTATTAAGCAGGTCAGTTAGTGGAAGAAGAAGGTCGAAAACATTTAGTAGTCACACTGTAGGGCTGATTCTTTGTAGGACTGACACAGGCAAGAGTTAGAATACAGCTGCATCCTAACCTCATGGTTTGTCGAAAGCCTATGCACCTGTTTCCATAAGATTTGCCATTGTGGGAAGAAGTGTGGCTATTGGCCGTGGAGCTCCTGAGTTCTGGGTTCAGCTCTTCAAGTTATTTGTCTTGGACTTCCGAGCAAGTAGCCTTATCACAAGTCATGTTCTTGGCATTATTTAAGCCTTTAAAAAGTGACCATAAAGGTTGATGATGGACTTTTTGGAAGTGAGATACCCGGTGATAACCTATCTACCATATGTGTTCCGCAGCGAATGGTCTTTGGAGATGAGATTACTTATGACTGGGTTTAGTGCAGCATGGGGCTGGGGGAGAAAAGGGGTATAGCCACCTCTTCCTCTCTTTAATTGCTTTTTGCTGAGGAAATCTGGTTAAAAATAATATTAAAGGCAGTCTCACTACCTTTTCTTGTCTAGGAGACCAAGAGTGCCGACATTCCGGAGCAGCAGTGGTCAGACTGAAGGAATGACTGTTGGAGTTCATGGATTTTGGTTGTTTAGGGATTATGATTGAGTCGCCAGCTATCGTTTTTCCCCCTTCTGTTAACTTTTGGGGGTGGAGGTGGAGGAAGGGAGCAAAGGAGATTTTGCTGAATATTAGGCACAGCTCTCTCTATTCAGATAAGAGATACTGACTATAACAGAAGTTTCTCTTAACAATAACAACATAAATAACCACCAATTTAGTGAACAGCTTCCCTGGAAGTATATTCTGGAGCTTCAGCTTTATTTCACTTAATCCTCACAGCACCTTTACAAACTGGCTGTCGTTGTCCTCATTCTAAAGCTGTGGCAGTGCAGGCTTAAAGCACTTTGCCCAAGGTTACCCAGCTGGAAAGGGCCAGAGTGGGATTTGATTTTTGCCCTTTCTGGCTTCAAAACTCTTTCTATTGACTCATGGTGCCCCTTTGTATGGGTTTATTTTTAAGTTTCTTTAGAGAGAACTCCACAAGTCAGTGCAGAGGGGAGGTAGGGGAACTCTTGGCATGAATGACACATCTTGGGGCTCTCCCTTTCACATCACCCGGTTATAAGGTCACTGACCTAACACACTTTCCCTGGTGCTAAGCTGTCCCATGATACGGCTTGATCAAAGCACTAACCTCTACCCATCCCCATGAGTGATTCGCCGGGGGTTGTTAATGTGCATCGTCTTGTTATCCTGGAAAGCTGCGTGGGATGTGCTATCTGGTTTCTCCCTGCTGGCTAATGACCCTAGAGTGACAGCGTGGACAATGTATACACTTTTTAAAGAAAGTACTAATAGGAATCATGCTATCAGACAACCAACTAATCATGTTGTGCCCCGGAGCCAATGGATTGATGCCTTTGGTTGTCTTCCCCTAACAGGAGGAGCAGGGGCTGTTGAGACACTGAAGCGTAGGCCATCAGTCCTCCTGCTCCAGGGCTGTGCGGGATGGGGTGGGGATTGACAGTGAAAGGTCTTTCCCTTATCTCAGCAATTCCTACCCTACACTCTTGATTAGAATCGTTAAAGGGAAAAAGGCTATTGTTAGGCACATTCGGCACCGGCACCCTGGTTTAGAAATCTGTCATCTGCAGCCCTGCTCGCCCTGGCTTGCATTTTGCTGAAATGATGGAGGAATTCTTAACTGAGTAGCAATGGGCTCTCTCGAAGGTGCCTAAGGCAGCGTTTCTCAAAGTACTGTCCTCATGGGACCCGCTTTTGAATGCCGTGGTGGAAAGCAGGAACCAGGAATCTTTATATTTTACAAACTCCCTAGGAGATTCCTGGGGATACTCAAGCTTGAAAATCATTTCCTTAAGATTTGCACATGAGTTTTAGGGTCGTGAACTTCTTCCATTGTCTGCACAATTTTGTGTTAATATGTTTTATTTTTTCCTGTGGAAAACTGATGCTCACAGCTTTCATCAATGGAAACTATGGCCCCCAACAGTGAAGACCTGGTGGAAGGCTCTGTAGAGCACATGGGACAGCACAAGGTCCCCCAGGTGATATTTCTGTCATTCAGTGTATTCTAAAAAATTATCTTTCCTGGCTGTCCACACAACCATGGGCAAAATCTATTTTAAGTGACAAAAATTGCATGATTTAAAATATAACATAATGCATAGTGATGGGTTTAATTTCCCACTCTACTGTCTACTGGATATATGAATTTGGGCAATTAACTTTGTTAATCTGTGCCTTAGTTTCCTTATCTGTAAAATGAGAATAATAATAGTATACTTTTTATGTGGTCGCTTGGTGGTTAAAAGAGATAATAGATGTAAAAAATGTTAATGTAACATGTAGCATATAGTAAGTAATCAATAAGAGTTAGCTGTTATTATTATCATCATTATTTTATTAATATTGATACTGATATTAATAGTGCTCAAGTATGACCTATTAAAAGATATTTGTAATAAATTGCTTCTGTTTCTGCAATTATGTTCTTTTATTCCAGTTCTGTTTTCTTATAATGAGGGCTGGGAGACTGTCCTATCTTTTTGGCATCCCTCTCAGCATCTCTAGCTATTTCCACATAATAATTATTCACTAAATATTTGCTGTTTTATTTGCTATTTCTTCAGGGAAAATGGGCTTTTCATTTAGTACAAATAACCCATGACCTTATACGTGTGTGCTGAATTGTGAGGCCATTATAGCTTATATAAATGTATATATATACTGAATTGGGAAGTCTCCCACAAAACACGAAATAACATATTACAAAATAGTACAAACGTAGGTCCCATGGAGTCAGTGTTTTCTGTCTATGTTGTTCTTTCATGTATCCCAAGTCGCTAGAAGTATACCTGGACATAGTAGGGGCTTGATTTTTTTTTTCAAAAATTATATTTTTGTAAAAAAAAAAAAAAAACCAGGAAAGATATGACTATAAATATTTGCCTGTGATTATGATGAATTTGGGGGTTATATGTGAGTTTTTTTTGGTTTGCCCATGTCTTTTGTTGTTATTTCTTAACAAACATGCATTGCATGAGTTATTTTGGAAAGTCATTTGAAAAATGAAAAAAAAGAAGAAAGATCAAATGAATTTGTGAACTTGGCCTCATTAAAACTGAATTCCAGGCAACTGAAGTAGACAAAGAGCCCACATTCAAGTTGCCTGTTTTGCTTCCAGTCACTATTGTTGGGAAACAGTCTGATGCCCAGGCTTTTTACAAAACAGAAAGAAGGTCACTCTGTGTCTCCCTCCTGGGTGCACAGCAGCATGTGCTACCAGGCCTTTTGTTTATCATTCTCTTTGTTGATTTCAGAGACAGTGATCTGAAGGTAACTTCACCAACCTGACTACATGTCCCAGAAATTCCAGTGACCTCCATTCCCCCAATAAAGCAGCATGTATTTCAGTTTAAATTTCAGTCTCTGTCTTGATCTTGGTGTCCATTTCTATGTCATATGTGTACTGTATATGCATACATAGTAGATCTGTGATCGCTTGTATATCTGTATACATTCACAGCAACTTAAGCTCTAATGTACAACATTTAAGCCTCCACTTTTAAAAGTGAAATATTAGTCTTGTAAGGCCATGATAAGGATGTTTCCTGATTGGGTGAGCTAAGTGGAGGAAGAGCTCCAGAACAAGGAGAGAGAAAGAGAAACAGAGAGAGAGACAGAGAGACAATGGATACAGAGGTATGGAGAGAGGAGGAAGAAGAAGGATAGGCAGAGAGAGAGGAAGAGGCTGTGGGACAAGTGGGGAGCGGCAAAGAGGGAGGGGAGAGAACAGGAGAGCATGACAGAGGCACAGAAAGACAGAGGGCAAGACAGACAGCACAGGCAGATTGAGACAGAGGAGGGACAAGAATAGAAGAAAGACAAAGAGATGTAGAAAGACCGCAGACAAAACAAGTTATATTGAGAGAAAAATAAAGACAGAGTTGTGATGGAGGCATGTAGACACAGAGTGAGAGAGTCACAAATAGAGAGTAAGAGATGAAAATACGAGAGGAAAAGGGTCAGCAAGTGGAAAGAACTTGTAACATAACCAAGTCATAAAAAGTGCAAAGAACTGGATGCTAATCAGGCTGTATCCTTCCTAAAATGCAGTGCTTCTGAGGCCTTTTGCTTTGAGGGATTTTGTGCCCAGCCATGCCAAGTGGTTAGCAGAAGCAGCCATTCCTGCGTGTGTGATGGCTTTGAGAGCCATTTATGTTGGTTAGCTGGGTGTGGTGTGGAAGGGGTGTATGCGGTATCTATGCATTGTTAACAGTCTCCTAAGAATGATTTCTTTTGGGAAGTGGGACTGATGGTCTGGACTCTGGATGGTGGAAAGACAACTTTTAACCTTTGCTTTTATACTCGTCTGTGCTGTTTTAAATTTTTAACATGGGCATGCATTTCTTTAATAATAAAAATACTAAAACATGTTCTAAGTGGCTGTTGTGTCAGCATTGTGCTGAGCGCTGGGAATACAAAGTTGAATAAGATCTGATCTTTACCCTTGAGGGTGCATATTCTGGTGGAAATAGACAGACCCATAAACAGATAAATTGCAATTTATTGTGATAAGTGCCTAATAGCTGTAATAGGGTTTTGTGCAAAGTGCTATGGGAGCAAATATGGGTAGGGGACAGCTAATTTTGCCTGAGAGTGGGAGGCAAGGTTTTAAAGGGAAGTGACATTTAAGCTGGGTCTTTATACAAGATTAAGAATTTTGCAGACAGAATAGAAATGGGTAGAAGGAAAGGGCATTTGTGCCCGTTTTTAACTCTCTACATCTCGGGTCTTGGGCTCATCTTAGGTTGTTAGCACAATCCCCACGTTGTGACTGGGAAGGCATTCTCTTTGTTCTTCATATCAGTGTCCAAGATATTTGGGACCAAGGCTAACAGTGTTTTAAAATATCAAATTAGACTCCACATCTTAGAACGTCCTATTAAGTTCCTGGCCTCAAACTGGACAAAGGAACCTTCTTTTTCCAAAGAGATAAATTGTTCCACTAAATTCTTCACCTCTCTCTCTCTCTCTTTCATGCATGCACATAAACGTGGACATACACAAAACAATTTTAAAGCATTGCCACCTCCTCTCTTCACAGTAAAAATTGATTAGTGAGATGGAATTTCTTCTTGGTTTTCTGTAAGTTTCTGCTTTTAAAGAGTTAAAAGTGGATGTTTATATCATGTTTTTATACATGCTTCTCAAATCAATGTTAGGGACACATACATTAGGACGAATAGGATGGTCACTACTTATGACTGAAGTGTGATTTTTCACGGCAGTAAAACAATGCAATAGAATGTTCCACACCAGTGTTATCCATACTTAATTAGTTATGCCTTGCAAATAGGGTACAGTGTACATAAATTAAATACATAGAAAAGTCCCAGAAAACAAATTTAGCTTTTAATTTGTTGGTCCTTTTCCTCCTTCTTGTCTACCTTCTAGATAAAAGAAAAAAAGAACAGAAAGTGGGGAGCTGGTGAGGAAACATATGGCCAGAGACAGAGGGAGCGAGTGCTCTCAGGACTGGCTCACCAGCCCGTGAGTAGTTGAAGAGGCACTTTGAAGGCCTTTGAGTCTTACCCTTCTGCTGCCCATAATTCTCAGACAGACTGCTGTGTGAGATGATGTTACGAAGTCCAGATCTGGCTTTGGGTATCATGACTTAGGAATTTTTTCCTAGAATTTTGTACAATTGTAGTAGAGAATCAATTCATGAATTTCATCATTTTAAGACAAAATTGACTTGAGAATCAGCTTCTCAGCTGATACTAAATATTCCCTGAGACATGTAAATGACTATCCCCAAAGAGTAGGAATGAGCTCCCTTCCAGGCACCTCAACCTTGGTTTAATTTCCTACATGAGATTCTCCTTGATATTCATTTAATTTAGATTAAAATCTTAGGGAAAGGAGAAGAGAACATTATATTTACTTTAAAAGCTCACCAACTTTATAAGTACCCTGTTACCTCTTACTCAACCTAAATACGGGTCTTGAAAATATCTTTAATGAAGCAACATTTGCATTTCCCATGATAGGGAGAGACATTAATTTATTATTTTTTTCCTTGCAAATGGTATTTGAAGTACTTTAGGGTAGGGGTGTCAAATTACAGCCCATGGGTCATCTCTGTCCCACTGCCTGTTTTTGTATGGCCCACAAGTTAAGGATAGTTTTTACATTTTTGAATGGCTAGCAAAATCTAAAGAAGAATGATATTTTGTGACATGTGAAAATTATGTGATATAAAGTTTTATTGGAACACCACCATGCTCATTCACTTACATATTGTCTATGGCTGCTTTCCTGCTACCGTAACAAAGTTGAATATTTGTGACAGAGACCATATAACCCATAAACCTGAAATATTTATTCTCGGACCCTTTACAGGAAACACTTGCCAACCCTTTGTTTGGGGGGTTGGGGACAATGTAAGCAGGGAGGCACAGTGAAGATCCTGTGGTTGTCATTTGCATGCCTGCTGAAGAGTGGTCCTTTCACCCTTGGGTTTTCTCGCCTCAGAGGGATACATACTCCTAACCATTGAAAATTCCCAGTAACCATGTGGACCACTCATTCTCTGTCCCCATGCCTTTGCTTTTGCTGCTTCCTCAGCCTAGAAACTTGATCTGCCAGGTCTCTGCCTGCTTAAATCCTTTTCATTTTTTAAGTCCTCAATATCACCTCTGTTCTGAGGATTTCTCCAATACTTCCAAGAAGAAGAGATATCTGAATATTGTGAGAAAAGATCCGATCTTATGTTCCAGGTCACTCTCTCTATACCTTCCTCCAAGCGCTAAGCGTCATCTGATTTGTGTTCCAATTAATGGTGAATTCCTAGAAGGCAAGGCTCCATTTCATTTATTTTTGTATGCCAGTGTATGGCACATAGGTGGTGTGCAATAAGGCTATTTTCTCAGAACACTAAAGCAGTATACCATCATTTTATTTACCTCTCTTGGTATGGAAGATAAATGGTTAGCATTGATATACCATAAAGATGGGCTGCCTGGATATTTTTCACTGTCCTGACTCATCAAGTACAAATTATCTGGATTGCCTCTTACAAACTGTTCTGGAAAAGTGGACCAAAATTAGACAAAGAAGAAAAGGAAGGGAAGGGTGAGGGGGAGAGAGAGGGAAAAGAGTTTAGATTCAGTCCAAGAAGGAGACAGGGATGTGTTTTAATGAAACCTGATGCTCCAGGTGCCAGGATGAGCTGATGGCTGGTAGGGGCATTGCCAAAGGCCTAAGGGAGAAGATAACTTCATGCTCCTCATTTAAGGAGCTGAATTGAGAACCCGCCCTTATGATACAAAGTGTCAGCAGGGCAAGAACATTTGAGAAACGACAGGACATACTGCGTTATGACAAAGATAAAACTGCATTTGTGATAATGGGTTGAACGGAGAGCACCATGACAAGAAGAAAGGAATTATGAGTTAAACCTGTATTTTCTTTCAGGCACATTTACCTGAGGGGGTAAATTGAGAGTTTTGGGGTTTTTCAAATGAGTTTGGGCATGATAGAATTTCACTTCAAGGTGGGTAAGGACTACTATTTATTGAGGGCTTGAGCAATCCTTAATATTAACATAATAGTAACTAACACTTAGTGGGTGTTTACTTTGTGTCAGGCACTATTTGAGGTAGTGCACATATCAGCAACAATAGGAAGTAGGTACTGCTATTATTCCCCAGAAATGAGTACTAGGAATTAAACTATTCCTAGTACAATAGGAAGTAGTTGTAGTTATTATCCTCTAGAAATTCTGGGTTAAACTATTTAACCTAGAATGAGAACTTAAGTAACCCACCCAGGGTCACACAGATAGCAGATGGTAGAATTGAGAGTTGGGAAGTTGGGGTCTTAAAATCTTCAGTTAGAACCTAGGCAGGTGGGGATCTAAAAAGCTTAGCTCTTAACCACTATTTAGAACACTGTGACACACTGTCTTCAAGTAGCCTTGAGTTGTTCTGTATTCAACAATTTTGAATTAAGTGCCTAATACATCCCAGGCATATGCCAGGCCCTGGGGATTTATTCATGATCAAAACCAGTAATAGCCCTGAACCTCCATGAACTTAAAGCATGGTGGCCTGTCCACTGACTTTCTATAGAGTTAGAGAGGTTATGATCTAGGACTCCTTTGGGAAGTAGATTTTTCGGAACCCAAAAGCTTGCTCATTTTTTAGGAGTTAATTGAAAAAATTTAGGTGAAACATTTTCAAAAATGAGATGAACATTTTTAGGCAACAGGTGGGGTACTGGTTGTCATGGTTAAAATAATGTGAAAATGCATTCACGCAAGTCTATGTCTAAGGAGACATAAACGCTTAGGGTTTTTTTTTACCATGGATATTGGTGAATTAGTATTTGTGTGTGTGGGTGTGTGTGAAGGACATTTATACAGACACACACGTCTCTGCTTCTGCCTCTACATCCATATCATCAGCTATATTTATACCTGTATCTGGATAATGTCTCTGATTTGTCTTCAAATTTTGAGGCAAATTTTTTTATATAAGAATATAATACAACTGTAGGGCTGCTTTCCTATGAAAACCAGAATATTTCCCTAGTTTTATGATTAAACCAACAATTTATGTGTACATGAAAAAATGATAAAACTATTTAAAATCCAGTAATAGCCAAAGAAAGCACTGACTTAAAAATAGAGCTAAAATGATAGTTATTTAGCAAAGAATTCAAGGTCCTTCCTGTTTGCAATAGTTTCTTCTATCACTTGGAAAATGCTTCTTTCTGTTTAAAAAGAGTCCTTGTTTTTTTTTACCCCCAAAATCAGGGACCATTTTAGTTAGAGTGCATGTGTGCAAATTACTATATATTTCATCCTAACAGCAAGTTACCTTAATTCAATCAGAACAAATTTGAATCATTTGACCTTGATTTATTATTAAAACTACCTTGTAGCCAACTTGTTTGTATTTTTAATGGACTTTCTTATTTTTAGACCTGCTTAAATTATATTTATGCTAAGTTGTTGGCAAAATCACGGGTTTATGATTAAGACCTATTCTTCTTTTTCATTAAAACACTTGGTGCCTGTGGGTAAATTTTCCCGCACAGTGATTTCAAGTAGGACAAAGTTTCTTAAAATGCAGTATTTGGACGGCCATCAAGGCCAAAAACCAGGGTAATAAATAGATTTCTCATCTTTTGGACAAGACCACTTCTGGAATCGGCCAGTCTGGGTTGATGGCTGGTGGAATACTTCCTTCCCAGAACCTGCAGGTCTCTGGCCTTTCTCCAAGCTCCTTGTTTTCTTCTTTTGGTGATTCCATTCAGCAATATTCACTTTTCCCAGAATTCCTGGTAGTTCAACTAACTTATGCCATCAGGAAATGCCTAATATGTCTGCCCAAGATTTGTCTACCAAAAACTCTGCTTCATGCATTACTTGCCCCATCTCATCACCATCCACATTGGTGTTTAATCACATAGTTTACTGGTGAATATAAACAGAGAAATCTGAATGCTTTTATGCCTCCCCCTTCATCCACTGGAAGATAGAGGTTATTGCCACCTTGCTGAAAAGGGAGATGGATTAAATAGCACTGTGCATCCTGATGGCTTAATTCTTTAAAGGAGGCACTGCAGAAAGCCTTGGCATAGTGACACAACTATTCTTTTTTTTCTTTTTCTTTTTAAAAGGTGGTGTGGATATTTGTCACATATATATCCTTATAATCCTGTACAAAATGCAAGCAAGTGACCGAATGCAAAATGTGTCTCTGTCCCCACTGTGACGCTGTCATTTTTCAAAATTGGGACTACTCCTGTATAGGTTAGAAGATAGCCATGGGGAAGGGGGAGAGGGATGTCAAGGAATTCAGCAGGTGGAGCTGTTCCCTATGAGACAGTGCTGAACCTGGCTCCTTAGTTGGGGCTCAGCTGCTCGCTGCTGAATTCCCACTAGGGCAAGGCCATGGGCTATTGTTTATTTGGCAGAGGCCAGCTAGCTGCAGGAACATACTCTGTCTTTGAACCCAGCTGATATTCCACATGGGTATGCCTTGTATATGATGAGAAGGGGTAATTGTGTGCCTGGTTCTGTGGTTGACCATTCTGATATTCAGGGACTTCATCCACGGTCAGCAAAGACTTATAGGAGGAAGGAGAGGAAGTGGTTAAAAATATGGACTGTGGTGCCCCACAGTTTTGAGTTCTGTTTACTAATCCTGTCCCTTTTGCTTTAGTATTATTAACCCTACCATGTGCTTAACTTTCTCATAGGGCTGAGAATACAGAACTAGTCTTCCTCGCAAATGGCTCACAGTCTAAGTGGAGAAATAAATAGCTGAAATATAATTTGGTATGTACAATATACAGGTATTTACAGAGGAGAATCTAGCCAGATTGGGGGGAGTAAGGTGATGGTATGAGCAAAGACTTTCAAGAAAAGGTCACATATGATGTCTCTGGCAAATATAAAGGATAAATAGGATTTTTGAGATGAAGAAGTGAGAAAAACATGCTCCAGGTGGAAGGATCAGCACATGCAGCAGCTCAGAAGATAAGAAAGAACAGCCCACGAAAGGAAGGGAGACCACAAGGTGGGAGGTGGGGCGGGAGATGAGGCTGGAGAGGGAAACTGGCGTAATATCATGAAGGGCCTTGCAAATTATGCTGAAGAGTGTGGACTTCATTCTGAAAGCATTAGGGAGTGACATGATCAGCATTTTAGTTTGGAAGAAAAAAAAATATAGCAACAATAAATTGGATGGGCAAAATATTGGAAAAAGGGAGACCGTTAGCAAGCTACTTGAAGAATTCATTCATCCATCAAGCCCATTTGCAAAGCATTGTGTGAGCAGCTGAGTGCCTGGCCATGGATACTGATGGTGCCTTGTGATTGTTATACATACTCTCTCAAGATAACACTAGAGATATCACTGTTATATAATCAATAGTGATATCTTTTGTCTGTTATATACTACTTCATCCTTTGCTTTTAGAAGCGTAACATATGTTACCTCAGCAATGCCAGAAGCTAGATACAGGGAGGCCTGTGCTAGGTAGGAGTCAGGACACCTGGGTCTTGGCCTCAGTTTCTCTACAAATTTCCTATGCATGTAACAATAGTTATTTTAGTTCTCTGTGCTTATTTCCTTCATTGAAAAATGGAAATGCTCGACTGGACAACAACTGAGGGCTCATGCTTTCTGTAAACCTGTCAATGTGACTCTACTTATGATCTTGTGATGCAAAGGATTTGAAGTAGCATTTAAAAAGAACTAGGAAAAGAGCCCCAGGTGAAAGTGAACAATAGACTGAAATACTAATGACTGAGAGGGCTTTGTAGGGCTAGATTGGAACCATGCTAAGAAATTTTAATATAGACCAGTGCACAAATGAAATATATAGATATAGGCTGTGGGAAAATCTGCTGAGCATACATGTGGTTTAATAAATATTCAAAGTGAACGTTAAGTAGCTTTAAGGAACAGACATCTATTTTCCTCCAGTCACCATGCCTAACTCAGTGCCCTTCTCACACTCGTGTGTGAGAAATGTCAGTTAATGAAGATGATTTAAAATGTCTCTTGAGCATAGTTGAACATTTGTGCAAGAACAGCACTTGTGATTTCAGCTTCTCCTTGCAGCGTGGGTTCTCTGTGCCACAAAATCCAAGCTCCCACCACAAGCCGATGTTCATAAAAATCAATCACTAGTGGGGACTGTGCTAGAAACCGTATCTCCCTGGCTCACATTTTAATATTTCTCATCCTTCCAAACCTCTGCCAAAGGCTGCACTTGGAAACCATAAGAAAATGGAGAATGGTGCCTGGGAGGCGGCAAAAGAGAGGGCTAAGCCAGGATCCGTTTCCCTGGAATTGAATAGGAAAGCTCTGGGAGACTAAAGCAGTTAAATTGGTTGGGGAGGATAAATCAAGGTGCTTCAGTCTCTTTTCCTTCTCTACCTTATCTTCCCAACCCTTAGAATGAAGGAGATCCGGGTGTTTTTTAAGTTGTCAAGAACTGCTTTACTGTAGTATTGCAAGTCCAGGGGAAGAAATGGGTCTATTTCGCAAGAAGGTGCATACTGGTATTTTTGATTGTGCAGTATTCAGTGAAGTGGAGGGATGGTGCTGCAGACAGAAAATGGCCCTGCTGCCTCAGTGCAGTTCCCTTATTGCATGCAGCACATGCCACTGGGACCGCGCTGGAGGAAGCTCCTGTGTTCATCATGAAATCAGGCATCTGGGGAGTCATGATCAAAGGCGAAAACTCCTCTTGGTTACAGCCAGCCTTTAAAATAGACCCAATTAGGCCCTTAACTAGAGACCCAGGGGATTCCTCTGGCCCATGCCCGTCACCACTTCACTCTGCCTGGGACTTCTGCATACATACACAGACAAGGAACAGTAATAATAACTTTTTTCTTTTATTACAAAATAAAGAGCCAGGAACAATTTTGAGGCACTGATCTCAGCGCTGCTCCAGAGCAAGTCTGTGTTACGTAACTTCCACCTTCTTGAAAAATAGCCCGATAATCCCGGCTGGGCTCACTGCATACTTTCTCAGCTTGGAGAGTACTAACGGTGTTAACAATTGGGTCTGGAAGGAAAGGTTGAAGTTTATGTTCTTACCTGGAGGAGACAGTAATAATTTTAATTTGTTTCAAATGCTAAATAATGTGTGTGCCCCTCCCCTCTATGGTGTCCATCTCTACAAAAGTGGCCAAGATAAAACTTTGTCCAAGAGGGTGCTCAGTATAGATTCTTGTGAACTCAACTTGAGTGCACGTGGGATTTTGCCAGACACTTTCATTCTTTGCTTTTCCACGAGTCTGATCTTGGTAATTGAGTGTTGTTAACTGTGGGGTCCCTTACGGAGTGGAAAGATCTCTGAGGTCGTTCCCTCCAATGTCCTCATTTTACAGATGAGAAATCTGAGGTCTGCAGAGACTGAACTAAATATGCTGTGAAGGACTTCAGAGTGTGGATGCCCTTGATTTTCATAAAGGGTTCAAAATGCTGGCAGTGTAATATGGTGGCTGAAGACTGGGTTTGAACTGCTGGTTCTATTTACTAGTTAGGAAACATTTGACAGGTCATTTCATTTCTCCAAGATAGTTTCATCATCCCTAAAATGAAACTAATATTGTAGCCACTAACAGAGTTAACCTGAGTATTACAAGAGATCATGCATGGGAAGTGTTTTGTCCAATGCTCAGTCCAAATTAAGTACTATGTATGTTGTATGTTAGATGTTGGGATGTTGAATGACCTTTTGAGAAGTTGTAGCTATGGATGTCTTGAAAACAATTTCTTATGGGAATATGTATATGTGTATGTAGGAATATGTGTGTGTGTGTGTATTCCTTATTATGAGGGTTGGAGGTAGCTGGCCATCAGAACCTCCAAATTTTCTACTGAAGGCAGGTTATAGAATGCATTTCCCTTAAAAAGCATTATAGGCATTCACTGAGAACATGCAGAGCTTTAGCTCAGTCTGTGACAGCACGGTCCAATAAGAACAAATGTTTGTTGACTTATTTGAAAACACAGCCCTTACAAGTCAACCACAAAGAAGCAAACCACAAAAGTGATACTATGAAATTACTGATGACAGTAAAACTACATATGTCATGAAATTAGAAGTTTGAATTTTAACAACTTTCAACATAGCGTACTTTTTAAAAGTCTTCTTTGAAACCCTGTGTTGCTGGAATCAGTATGTATGAAATCATGGTGATGGTGGTGGTAAACCTGATTCACAGATTTTGCAGGGAGAATTTGGTTGTCCACATATACACTTATTTTCTTTTTGAATGGTAGACAGATAAAAAATATGGATGACTGTGAGATCAAGATTGAGACTGTTCTATTATTGGATTTAGTTTGAATGCTGCTTCAGTGTTAGCTTTGCTCATGTGGAGGAGCGGAACGTAGTGATTAAGAGAATCACTAGAGGCCCACAAACCTGCGTTTGAGTCCTCTTCCACTTTCCACTAGCCAGGTGACTTTCAACAAGTGACTTAAACACTCTAGACCTCACTTTCATCAAATGCAAAATGGGGCTGATAATAGCAACTCTATAGGAGTGTGGTGACAAATGGCAGAACATACATGAAGCACTTAGTGCTTGGCCAGGTGCGTGGAGGTGCTGAATACTGGACAGTTATTATTATTAGCTATGTCTGGGTTATTATTATTTATGTGTTGGTCACTCCAGGATTCTCAGAAAGGACTGTGCAATCACTATAAATAGTTCAAAGAAGAGCCTGCCAAAAGACTAGACGGCATGGATTGGCTACGTTTTATCTTGTGAAGTATTAAGGGCATCCATCATAGTCCTTTGGAGGTGGAACTGCCTCATGTATATGTGCTTCGCTAATCTGTAATTTTTGCTGTATGTGTGTTGGGGCCTAATTGTACCTTTACGAATCCTGTCTCCATTTTTCCCTGTCTTTCCTTTTCTCTTTATCTCCCCCTCTCTCTTCCCAATCCCCTTGGTATCCCCTAGATTTTGCTAGGAGCTCACTGCTAAGTCAACGATTGATTGCAGGACCAGACCACAGGGTCTAGGTGGCAGTGTCTTTGTTTCATTTAGAGAGATTTTAGAAAGATAAACAGTAATGGAAATTGTGTTTTGTTTTGGCTTTTTTTTTTGGTTCAGATTTTCCAAATAAGCCAGTCTTCCATCAGCATGGCTAAAACTAAGTGCACATCACTGCCTATTACTAGCTTGCTTTCTAATTTTAAAGATTGTATTTGTGGCTTTCCAAAACCAGTGACTTAAATGTCCCCCTTTCTACCTGGAATTTCTTTTTAAAGAAAGAAAGAATATCCAGATGATTTAAGCAAATGGGAATTTAATTCATCAGATTTAATCTTATTTTCTTGCTTAGATTCGTAGTTTTAATCTGTAAACAAGCACATCATTAGGGAGATAGGTAATTACACAAATTGAATTGGAGAAACTTTGCCAGGGGAGATGGATTTTGTTTACCCTCACGTGCTTGGCACCAGAGGAATTTCTCTCTCACACAAAGGTCCATCTTGTGTGGCGAGAGAAGATGAAGAGAGTGGAAAGTCTAAGAAAGGAATATTTTTGTCCCCAGGACTAAAGCTTGCAGCAGTGAGCTCTTGTTCCAGCCTGTTTGTGGGGGGTCAGTCTAGAGTGAAAGACAGTGAAGAGTGTGGAGCAAATGGAGACAAGGAGGTTTCCCTTTCCCAGGAGCCTGGCACATATTTTCTGCCCAAAATATGTTCTTTGGCTTAAATGGAAATTCTCCTAAAATTTTAAGATGTACTCTGCACATGTTGAAGTGCACTCATGAACAATTAATCAAATTTGCCCTGAAAAACTTTACCCTTAAAAATAATTTCTAAGCTTGAAAGAAGATATGTTGTCCTCAAAGTATGCATAGTCTACATGAGAAATAAAGTGTAAACGTGAATTGATGTCTCTGTCTGCACGTCTTAAAACAAGGATGGGTAAAAGATTGGTGAGTGGTGTGGACCATCAACCACAAGAAGAGTTCACGGGAAGATGGGATTACTGAGGTTTAGCACAGGCAGGAAGACTGGGGATGGGAGGAAAACCGCATGTGAAAAGGACATAGGAAGAAAACAAGTTCTCTTTGCACAGATGGATCCTCATAAAGAATCATAAAAAATAAATCTGCATAGACAGTTTGGATCTTGGATGCCAGGTATTGTCTTTCTGTTATGGACATTAAGGAGCCAGTAAATATTTTAAGTAAAAAGTTAACTAAAGAAATTCACAAGAAAATAAGAATGGTCAGGCATGATGTTCAGAAAGGATTTGAGGGGTGGAGAAATCACTTAGGAGGTAAAGAATTCATTCTTTTACTTTAAAAAATATTAATTGACCACCTACTATGTGCCAGGCACTGTACTAGGAACAGGGGGATTCAGCAGTAATAAAGCAAATATGAATTTTGCCCTCAAGCAACTTACATTTGCAGAAATAAAGATGTAAGCGGGATGATTTTGACTGTGATTATTGTGATGATAATTGAAACAGAATAAAAGCTGCTCATCTATCCATTCAATAGCTCATTCGACAAGCATATTAGATTCCAGGAACATAATCATAGGTCTCAGACGTCCTTTAATGAACAGGATACACATGGCTTCTGCCCTCACAGAACTGAAAATTTAGCAGGTAAAAAATGATATAAACTAAAGAACAGTATTAATTTTTTCCTTGGTAAACATTTATTGAAGTATAACATACACATGGAAACTTACACAAATCATAAGTGGTACATTTTTCACATAGAGAACACACTTGTGTAACTGGCACCTTGATCAAAAAATAGAATACTCGCACCTAGAAATACCCTTGTGCCACCTTCAGTCCCTACCCACTGGGAGTAAGCACTATCTCACTTCTAAAGACAAAAGAGTAATGTTGCCTCTTGAACTCTATAACGGAGCTATACTGTATGCATGCTTTTGTAACTGCCTTCTTTGGTAAGTCTCATTCATGTTGCTCTATGCTGCAAAAGTCTGTTTGTTCTCGTTGTATAGTAGTCCATCGTGTGAATATACCATTTATCTATCCAGCCTCCCAATGATGGCACGCGAGTAGTTTTCAGTTTTTGGACAAATATCGTTGCTATGAATATTCTTCTAAAGAATAGTATTACAGCAATTGTGATACATTCTGTGAAAGTATATTTCAAGGGGATTTGACCTGATCTGGCGGGCCAGGAAAAAAAATTGGGGGAGGTGAAATTTGTGTTGGTGTGGGTGTGGTCTGGCTAAAGGAATGGTGTACGGAATGCTGACATCCAGGACAGGAGAGGATTGGATGAAAGCACCTCTGGAGAGCAAGAAAAGCTGGAACCGAGCCCACTCTGAACGCCCCCAGAATCTGTGCCAACTACTGCCTCTGTAACACCCAAGGTCTGCTCCATCCTCTCTGCCATTCCTAGCCCTCTGTTCCCTTCCTGAGCCTGGCTTTCAGGCTGGAGGAATGATGGCTGGGACTCCAGGCTGGGGCTCCGGGGTACAGGGATTCTCTTATGGGAGCCAACAGATGAGAGGGGCTGTGGGGAGCCATAAGATTGCAAAGCCCCAGATTATTCTGTTGATGAAACACTTCCTTTCCCTAATGGAACACTGGGCATGATTTTCATTAGGGGAGGGCTAGACTGTGGTTTTAGACCTGTCTAAAGTGGAGTGATTTGAAGGGAATTTTTTCCTAAATAGAGTTAAGTAGAGTTGATTAGTCTTCCCATATTCGTTTTGTAAAGGGCAGCAGGGGAAGGAGAGTAGGCTTGGTGGAGTATAGGTAGGCTGTCAGTGTAGACTGAGTTAGCTAAGAATATGAACTCCGAGGTCAGATAGCCTGTGCTTGAAACCTGGCGCTCCTGCTTCCTAGCTGGGTGATGTTGGGCATGGTGCTCAACCCTTGAGCCTCCATTTTCTCATAATAACCTGGACATAATAATCAAAGTGGCTGTGAAGACTAAATGATATCTGCAAGGCATTTAGAACAGCATCTGCTATATCTAAGTTTCTTGTAAGTGTTGAATATTATTATTAATTGGGCCCCCATCACTTACAAGTTGTGACTTTGGACAACTCACTTTCTCTCTCTAAGCCTCAATTTTTTCTGTGCTCAAACTCTGAGGTCTCCAAGGCTCATTCCAACTGTAGCATTTATGATTCCCCAAAATTAAACTGTATCATCACACAGCCTGGTACACAAGTACGTTTTGTACGCTGCTGATGTTGACAGTGACAGCCCCAAACTGCAAAACCTACTGCTCTCAAGCTTTGATGGCGTGGAATCTGAACGTGTTGCATCTTGTTTTCATTGCAGGCTGCATGGAACCCTAACTTGGCTCAGAAAAATAAAAATGTATTGTTTGTGCTCTATTCTCTCATTCCCTTTTGTTTTTAAGATTTCAACAGATCGCTTGTGAGAAGAAAAGCCAGGTTTCTTTGCACTCTCCTTTGCACTTGGGTTCTTCAAAGTCACTCCTGCGAAAAGTCTTTGGTGAAAAATGTCCCCGTAAGTTTTGCATAAATGGATTGCGGGGTGTTGCCTCCTTGATTTCAAGTTATACTTTTTTTTCATCCTTCTATTGTTTCTTTTTTTTTTTAATTTTCCCCTATGACTGCAGAGTCTTTACTACTAAACAAAGGCCACCTTTTCCTGTCATTCTGACGAACAACTTAATAGAAAAACCAGAGGTTGTTTATTTGAAATCAGGATCGTGGCCGGGGTGGGAAGGAGTGAGAAGGGACGAGGGTCTGCTGTCAGTTGCCATAACAACCATATGTCATCTCTGTATTTTCTTCCCTCTTTGCTTTTAGTAGCTTTTCTAATCTATCTTCTGGCTTCCGGTTCTAGAAATCACCTGGAATCATTTTATGAAAGGACATGTGATTTTAACAATATTTTAAAAAGAAACATAAAAGCAACAATGGCTATTTAGTATTGTGGGTATCCTACTTGCCAGACATTCTACTGAGTGTTTTATAAATGTCATTTCATTATAATATTCTCTTTCTTCTACAAAACTATGACAAACATTGCCTGCACATAATTGCTTTCTGGACAATACATTGTTAATCTAATACACTGATAGCTTGGGCCATTAGGAAACTCCTAATGTATGTTCTGTGTCAGGAATTCTACAAGGAGCACTCTTCTGGATTGGCACGTATTGGGTGTGAACGGTAGTTTGATCAGTGCCCTTTCATGATTTTTACAGCAACTTGTAACATGTGTTTATTTTATACAATTAAAGGTATGTTAGGTCACATAAATGTGTGGGTATCTTTCTTCTTTGTTGAAGGAGATCCTAATCTGTGTATGATACTGTTGCATCTCAAATGCTTAATTAGAAGAGGATATTGTTATACCTCAGTGCATTCAGTTTTGCACCTGCTATGTGCAAACATAGTGCCCACTGCTATTTGGGATGAGTAAAAATAATCTGCAGCCTTCTGGAGTTCATATTCCACTAGGGGAGAGAGGCACATGTGTGAATAATGCAAATAATTTTCCAACTGTGATAAGTACTAGAGGAAATACATAATGACTAAAGGAAGCTGATGAGCTTACCAGAATAAATTTACCATACCAAAGACTTGCCTGTTGTATTATAGTTCTTTCTCACAGCCCTCTTTTTGGCTATTTGAATTCAATTCACAAACATATAGGTAGCACTTACTGTGTGTTGGGCCCTGTGTACAGCACTGTATTTACAGTGGTAAACAGGGCAGACCCTCACCCACAGGTAGTTTAGAGGAAAGGTATGTTTGTACAAATTTACATTCAGAATAGCATGAGCATGATTTCCAAAGCACTTTGCCTTCTTTTCCAAATCTCCACCTTGTTGTGTGTTCATTATTATGGGCAAAGCCACTGTCGTTACTCTCTAATGATCCAAGACATCATCTGAGCAGCCAGAGTTAGGATTTTAAAAGATAAATTTGATTTTGTGACTGCTGTTAAAATCCTCCAGGCCTCCCTGTTGCGTAGCTGGTAACAATAATGATCTGTCCTCTGCTGACTTTTTCATCTCTGTCCATCCCACTCGTCACGTTGTGGTCCAGCGACATTGAACTACTGTGGAATGACGGAATCTAAATATTAAATGATCTGCTACAGTCAGAGGTAGAAAGAGGGAAAGCTGGTCAGTAAAACTTAAAAGCATCAAGTTCAAAAGTTGGAAAATATTTGTAGTGAAATGATAGTTGTTTCTTGATGGAATTATTTGTACCCACATAATTTCTTTTCTTCCTTCTTTATATCTGTTTCTACCCCCTTCACTCATAATACAGTGAAAGTATGCCAGTTACTTTGCCCATGGCCAATAAGACACTCTGACCTCTTCCTTATTATTATTACTATTAGTAGCAGTAGTGGTGGCAGCAGCAGCAGTAGTAGCAATATGAAGGGAGAAGAACCCTAATGACTCACACAGAAATGTTAGCAATTTGTGGCAAAGGTTGTTGGAAGCTGTAGTTCTGAATACTTTCCTTCTTCCAGCAGCCCTTTGACATTTAGTATAAAGGATTGCTTGAGTAAGCTATTTATGTTTTTTAGAGAGCTAGAAAAAGACAGGAGAAGAAAATTTAATTAAAATTGAAAGCCAGCGATCTATTTGACTTCCGCTCCTTTCAAGGACATGGCTAGATTCTTTTTTGCTTTGCAAATTTCTGGAGTTCTGAATTTTAGAGAATTGTAAAAGTCGTTTCCAAGTACCAGCAGTCTCCTACCTGCACCCCAAGACAGTGAAAGAATCACAAAGAGAAGAATGTAAGAAAGGCAACGGGGCTGAGTTGAAGGGCTCTTCCCACGAAGTTCTTCCTGCAATCTAGGTTTCTAATTCCTTTAAGAACGTCTTACATTCCGGATGCTGGGGCTCAGAGAACAATACCCCAAAGCGAGGTACTTTGGCACGCTTAGTACTCTGAAATAAAGCAGATTGAAAGGACTAAGAAACAGCCTCAGAAGCAAGGTCTTTCTGACCTTCTGCAAGCTCCCTTCCCTCCTGAAAGGCAGAGGGGCTTTCTCTGATGTTCCCTATCTCCACTAAGGGAAGTTCCTTTAGAAGGAATACAATTGTCTTGAGCCCCCTCCCTATAATCTCATGATACAAAAGATTTACTCAGAGGAAAGGAGACTAAAAGTCCGTACCACCTATTCTTCTGAGGACTGCACCTGTGAAACCTCATCTGCGCAATAAGACAACCTTTGTTGGCAGTGCAGTTCCTCCCCTTACCCTCCCAGAGCTTGTCTCCATCCTTCCTGGAGCCTTCAAACCCCTTTTTCTTTCTGCCTCAAAATGCTATCTAGGATTCAACCATCTGGCCTTTCTTTGAGTTTCCTCTTTTGTGGGACTCCTGTGCATACACACATAATAAATTTGTATTTCTGTTCTCCAGTTAATCCATCTACTGTCAAGTTTATTCCAGAGATCAAACCTTCAGAGGGTGAAAGAAGAGTTCACTTTGTCCCTACACTGATGGGGGTGGGGGGAACTGCTGTGACTCTTCCAAAAGTGTGATTGTTGTTTCAAAGCAAAGAAAAAGCTTGTATGTATGCTGAGGTAAGCTGTGCGAGGACTCATTTTTCTTGATTTTATTTTTAAAATATATGAGAAAGGGAATAGTAGAAATTTGGATACACACAGAGTAACGACAGGGCTTTGACTATGGTAATCTTAGTGAATCTTGTTAATGCTCTAACAAATAGATGATAATGACAACCAACACATTGATTTTTTGAATGGAAGCAGGCACAGAAGTGCTGCTTAAAATAGTATGTTGATTTTCCCATTAAAGTAGGCCAAATTCTCTATGCTGACAATATTAATTTGCTTAGCCAGCTCTTTATTTCATTGACAGTGTGGAGATAAACTTCAGCCCAGCTGTGGCTGAATTATCAATCACGCAACAAGTATTTGTTGTCTGCTGTTCATGCACTAAAGATTGCTAGCCACCATGATGGACACACGATATAAATAACATAATAACTCCAGTTTTCAAGGAGCTCGAGTCTAGAACTAAGAAGGCTGTGTTAACTAATTTAAAAATTAAGTGCTATATTGTGTAAATGAACACACAGCACAGGTATTGAGAGCAAAGAGGGTGGCTTAGTGCTTTGAAGAACAGAGGGGGTTCCCACGTAATTTTAAAGGATAGGTAGGTTTGGATAGGAAAAATGTGAAGTTTTCTGTCAATGGGGAAAATCTTGGATATAGAAATAAATGCTAGGATTGCTTGGAGTTTGTAAAAACTTGACTGTCCTGAGGAAGGATGATGGGTGGTAATGATGAGAGAGAAGAGAGAGGAGAAGGGAACAAGGGAGAGGGAGACAGGGTGAGAGGGAGAGAAATTGACCAGTATTGGAAGAGTTTGAATGCAAGGCAAAAGAGAAGTATCAGAAATTCTTACTCAATTGAGTCTGAGAGGTTTAATTTTTAGGTTTTGTTTTATTGTTCTTACAGAAAGAAACACTGATGGAAAACAAATTTTCTATTTTTTGGCCAACAGCAGTGGTTCATGTTGGAAGGAGGCTAAGGAGAGTGGACAAGGAGGATAAGGGATTTTCACCACCTATGATTGGGCCTCCACTGCCCTGTCTGTAAAATGGGTGTAAATTTAACTCAGTTACAAAGGATTTTCATGATAGCATCCTTTGTGTAGCATAAAAACTCTGCCTAGAATTATTCTAAAGGATAAAAGAGTAAGACTTTTCTTCCGAAGTGCCACAGCCAGACTGTGGGAGCAGCAGTTTTGGAGGGGGGTGCTGCCATTGGTGGATTAGTTATAGGAGAGGGAGGCCAGACTTGGAGGAGCGGGAGTTGGGTCAGACGATAAGGCAGAAATAGGAGGTCTATCTGGAAAGTATCCAGCCATGTAATATTAACATGTTACATTAACAATGGCTGGATACTTTCTGGATATACCTTTGTATGATGTGGAAGGTCTCAGTAAAATAATTTGGGGAAGAAGGGCATGCCAATAATACTGGCTATGCCAACACCAGTGAATAGATATTTAAAAAAAAAAAAAAAGAGCCAAGGCTGGGCACAGTGGCTCAAGCCTGTAATCCCAGCAATTTGGGAGGCCGAGGCAGGGGGAGCACTTGAGGCCAGGAGTTTGAGATCAGCCCGGGCAACATAGTAAGATCCTATGTCTACAAAAAATTTTTTTAAAATTAGCCAGGCGTGGTAGTCCCAGCTACATGGGAGGCTGAAGCAGGAGGATCACTTGAGCCCAGGAGTTCAAGGCTGCAGTGAGCTATGATTGCGCCAGTGCACTCCAGCCTGGGCAACAGAGCTTGACCCTGTCTCTAAAAAGCAAAAAAGAGCCTAATGCAAGATAGCTCAGAACTAAGGACAGGTAGTGTAAGAGGGGCTCCGGAGAGCGTACACAGGACCTAGGAACCTGTGTGTGGAGTATGCAACAAGGAGGCATTGAAAAGTGAGTTCAAATTCTAGCCCTTTTCATTTATATGTGGTAGCTACAATAGGCAAATTCACAGAGACAGAAAGTAGAATAAGATGTTACCAGGGTTTGGGGAGGGAGGAAGGGGGAGTTATTATTTAATGGCTCCAGAGTTTCTGCTTGGGATGATGAAAAAGTTCTGGATAGATAGTGGTGATGGTTACAGAACATTCTGAATCTACTCACTGCCACTGGATTGTACACTTAGAAATGGTTAAGATGGTAAATTTTTTCTGTGTATATTTTACCACAGTAAAAAGAAAAATCTAGCCCTTTCAGGGTTGCCAAAATGACTCCATGCTAGGAAGGAGCTCTCAGGCACGGAGTCCATAGGGAAATCTGTTTACCGGCACATAGGATAAGGGCCAAAAGTGGGAGCAAAAGTTGATTTCAGACAGGACTTAAGTCTTAAGACCTTAGTATTTTTGTGTTCCTGTTATTGTGTATGTACCCTACAGAAGCTCTTCTCAGCCAGGTGAGGCCGCTGATACAATGTTGAATTAATCTTGCCACTTTTAACAAGTTGCTCCCAGCCTTTGCTCTTCTGTACAGATTCTGCAATGTTTTTGGTTACTCATTTTAATGCATGGTTTACCTCTCAAAATTATTTGACTTCTGTCACTGCTTTGAGATTATTTTATATTTTCCATTTAAAAAATATTAGAACTATTAAGCTTGCTTTTAAGAAATACTGATTATTTGTAACTCTGTAGCAGATTCAACTTGTTCTTCTGCAAATAAAAGCAGTCATATGATGAATAACTCATCGTTTTGAAAAATTTACTCTGCCCTAAGAGCCCTTGAGTGGCTAGATTTTCCAGATTTTCTCACCTTTGGTGGTTTTACTGAGACGATTTGGGTTCTCTTAACTCGCAATGAAGTCTCAATATTAGGACTGTAAAACAGTGGTGATAGCTTCCAGTTGGACAGTCCTTTACTGCATGTGAAATTCATTCTTTCTTCGCTGATAGTTTGTTATTTTTCTTTAGAATATGTAGAAAACTTGGACCTATCTGAAGACATTATTAAGTCTGTGTTAGTTATATGGGATGGATCATCCCATAATGCAGAATAACATAATTCCTTCCCCAAATAGATAAAACGTACATGGTCAAGAACAGAAACTCCTACTTGAGCGAGGCAAAGCTTTTGTGAAGTTAACAAAATGATCAATGGTCTCTCCTGTCCGACCTGAGGATAGCAATAGCGTGAATGATAGGGAAACTAAAGTCAACAAAGGAAAGAGATTTCACCTAAGGCATCATAAGAGGTTATTAGGGGCAGTGAGAAGGGAGAATTAGAGGAGCAGTTGGAAAGGGTCTTAAAGATCTTCCTTTGAAGGGGTTTGTTTCCGAGAAGCCTTTGGAATGTCAGATGACAAGAATAAACTCCCATTCTCAAATTAAAGGGCAAGTTGGGAAGAGTGGATAAAATATAAAAACTTAAATCACGCTCATGTGAAACATTTTCCTAATTAATACATTAAACCGTCTCCACCTGGTTTCTCCCTAACGAACAAAGGCAATTGTGTTATTGTTCAGGCTCATGCGGAGTCTTTGATAACAACAGAGTTATTTGTACATTGTTTTTCCTCCCTTCTTTTTATGCCAGTGAGCAATTGAGCCTAATCATTGTATTTCTCTTAACGTTGAAGGAACTGGCAGCTCTTGCTTGAGCCTGACGGATTTATTCTATGTTTTTTCGTCCCACGGCAACTAAATTCTAGTTAAATTTATTTTTGAACAAAGGTAGTCAGCCTCCAAGAGATTCTCTTTTAAATGAATGACAGCAGACAGTTCCAAGACCATTCATTTGCTTATATCTATTTGCTGTATCTAGACAGCTATTATCATGCATGTGGTACTTCAGAACAATTTCACTCAGCCTGCTGTCAGTAGCAACCAGCTGAAGGAGCCTGCTCCGGCAGGACTTGTGCTTGGCATCTTGAATCCGAACTGAAACTTTTGATATTGCCTTGATGTTTGTACAAGTTCATGCTCAGGGACGTGTTGGGAAAGAACATCCTTATTTTCAAATTATTTATTGGTTTAAAGGGGTCTTTAAATGTACGTTATATGTTTTTTTGGGCAATCATCTTATTAACAAGTTTGCAGAATTAAAATGTGTTTCTTCTGAGAGCTTGGTCACCATAAATAGTGGTACTACTTGGGAGTAAGACCCAGGTAACCCTACTGGATACTGGATGATAGCAGTGGAGAGGAATGCCAAAGAACTACTAGTAATCGATAGCACACATTAGCATTATGAAGCAAGGAGAGACTAGAAGAAAAGCTCCCTCTCAAGTTAAAGGGGTATTAGGATTAATGAAGTCCCAACTGGGAAAATGTGCCTTGGGGAACTAATATTGGCAATTATTCAGCAATTCCCTATACTGTGGTTAGGGTTTTTGTTTGTTTTTGCCAAGCACATTACATGGATTTCTTCATCTATATTTAATCATCACAAAGTGCTCTTATTACTTACATTTTACAAATGAGAAAACTGAGGTTCAGAAACTTACCCCAAACCAACAGCTGGTAGATGGCAGAGATGGAGTCAAACACTTATATGCCTGATGATTCCAAAATCTTTACTACACTGCCCATTCTGCCTATCCAGTGCCAATGCCAGTGAAAGTTCACTCTTGATTTTTGCAGGCTTCCCTAACTGTGAAAGGAAAATGGAACATCGTGCTACCCCTATGTCTTGTTCGCCCAAAGGACATAGTCTCTTGTTTCTTTTGTAAAAATTCTTTCTCACAGAGAATATGATTTAGGCTTTGTTTATATTTATCTGTAAGACAGGATCAATACTCTTAAGCAGAAATATAAGCGCTATGGAATGTGTTTCATGCCTACAAAGACTTGTAAGACCTTATACTTACCTTGAAAATCTTACAGTGTAGTAGAAATGTTAGAAGGAAAGTAACATGTTGTGAACCTCCTGAGTTCCAGTCACTTCCATAACTATTTTGCAGAAATACTTTTATTCAATCCATGGAATAGCTGAAATCACTGTCAGTGTCCTCAATTTTCAATGAGGAATCTGAGGTTCCAAGATGATACATTATTGGCCCAAGGTCATACAGCTAGTAAAGAAGAGAGGCAAGATTTATGCTTGACTTTAAAACCAGTCTTTATTTCCATATTCACTCAACTTCCTATTACACATGATAGAGTACCATCACATTCAGAGGTGGAAGTAGGCCCTACCTACCACTTGGAAGAACTCAAAGAAGGCTGTATGGCTTTGAACAGAGCTGTATGGAAAGGCAGCATATAAGTCTGAGGGCAGAAGGGGAGAGCAGCCTGTGTAGGAAGGAAGCACAAGTGAAGTGATGCTGAATGAGAACAGCACAAGGTGCATAAAGAGGTGCTTAGAGCCAGTTCTATTGTTGAAGCTCCTCTGCTATCTTCAGGAAAATGATCCCACTTCCCTACTATCTTGAGAATTAACAAAACAGTAGAAGAGATTATGCCTTGTGGCAAAGATGTACAAAAGGACACAAGAGCACTTAAGAAATGAACTGAAGGACATGCCATTGACATCGAAACACCTGCAAACAATGTGTCCTCTAAGGAAATCAAAGTAATAGAGGAATCAAAACCTATGTAGGCCCAAATAGATCCTGCAGAACTGGAATTTCAAGCATGGCACTGAAAGTAAGGGAGCTGTATTCAAGTGAATTTGCATTCTTTGGTCCAAGCCACGTAAGAATAAGAAATACCATAAATGGCAACATAGAATCCTGAATCAATTAATTTCACTCCAGAATCTCTCTTACCCAATGACAAGATCTGGCTCCTTTTCAGCAAGCTTCCTTGAAGAGCCAATGTAACATGGGCATTTTTTTGCAGTAATACATCTCTGAATAATCAGCCTTTCATGAACAGGATTGAGGTTGGCATCTCCTTTGCTGCCAAAACCACCAAAGATCTGTAAATCATATTAACCACCGCTGGGCTCAAATGAGCAAGCTGGGAAGGAAAGGCTACTTGCCCATGGTGCTAAGTTGTACACCATTCTGTCTCTGTTGCTATTTATGGTGAACAGAATGCTTACAAGTATTCTCCCAATTTGCTCGTTAGTTTCTTCCATATCTTTTAAGCTCTTTTTTCTGTCATAGACAGACTTTGTCCCTTCTGCTTTGAGCTGATTCATTAATACAATTATGTTGAGGTCACAGATCCTCCCTCTCAACTGGGATGCAGGGAAATGCCCACAATTAGAGGAGATAAAATCCACATTCATCAAAAGAAGTGCCTCTGCAATGAGCAGAACTGTTGTGTCTCCTCTAGTTGGTGTTTCATAACGAGCTAGAGACGTGGAGACAGGCTCTCCACGGACATGCAGGGAAAGACTCGTAAGGAAGATTTCTGACTTTATCCCAAAGACTGAATATGGTTTAGATAAAATTACTGGAATACAAATGTCACAGGTTCTTCTGTTTTAAATGTCAAAAGGAAACCATATTATTTTTATTTCTCATTAAAATTTGATTATAATCTAGAATCCAAAAATTTTAATAAAGTAGATACCTGTCTATCTAAGATTTTTTTTTTTTTTAGTGAACCACAGTTTTCTAGGTGGTGCAGGGAAATTTTCAAAGATGCTGATAGTATGCCCTAAAAGTCTGAGTAAGTCATATATTTCTAGGATGGTGATCTAAATGTTTATTTAATTGTAATTTTAAAAAGTAGAGGCAGACATTGTAGGGTATTTTAGTGTTGTTTGTTTGTTTGCTTTAGGCAGGGTGGAGTGATTGCTGGTTTCCTTGGAGGTCAGGCTTAAAGTGAGCTTAAAATGAAAAGGAATATTGTCACTCAAGGGCGTCTTTCAAAGCAAAGACATATACAGGCAGGAAAGAAAAGGGACAAATAGGTCAAAAAGGAGGTAATAAAGTCAATCAGAGATAAATGTGACCTTAAATAAGAATTTAATCATTTTGAATCATGTTTAACCACATGTTATAGACGTTTGCCCAACATGTTAATTTATTGGCAAATCACCTTAGGGACAAAGGAAGGAAGAACATACTAATTTAGAAGCATTGGTAGCATTTCTTTTGGGACCTGAAGCATTTCCCATAATGATGGTTTAATACAATCGTGGTCAATTACCTCTTCTGAGAGAGTGAGGGATGTGTGCCACCTTGCTGGAAATGTTAAAATCCCATTAAACTTCAGTTATTGGTAGCAGAAGGAGGGGGGAAAGACCTGAGTGATTCGATTAAGACACAAATGACCAGGTGTTGGTGGCACTGAATTAGTTTTCCTGTTGTGACCAAGAAATACTGATTTTCATGTTGGCTAAAAGCCTATTTTCCCCCTTATTCACCTTTATTATTAGCTTCCCAGCCTTCTGACACACCCCAATAACCGGGTAACCAGACACACTAAGGAATTTCTTCTGTACGCAGAGATGATATGGGCACCACCAAGAACATGGGTGAGCAGTGACTATGAGTGAATATCCATGCCCCTGACACTTCTAAGACAACCTTCCAGTCAGAGCAGGCACAGCCAGGCAGAATGCTTAAAGTTGGTTCCAAATTCCAACGGGAAATCCAAAACAACTTTCATGTTGAAATAGACAAATAACACTGTAATCCTTGGAAATTTCTAGCTGAGCAAATTGGTGAAGCTTCCAGGCCTTTCTGAAATAAAGAAAATGGGCATTTATGTTTTAAGAAAGCTGAGAGGAGAGAACAGTGAGGAAGAATTCCGCTCACAACAATTGCATTGTGCTGACCAAGAGTCTGACACTTGCCTTGATCAGTTTGGAGAAATGCTGTCTGCTCTGTGAGTTTTGTAAAGAGAGAATTACACATGTCGTACACGGGAGGTTATTTCCCAGGTTTGGCCGGTTTTCTGTTTTGTGTTTTGTTTGTTTGGTTTTAGTCTAACATAATTCCTCAAGCTGATGGATCACAGGCTCATAGACTCAGATTACCTCTTATTTCCTTTTCTTCTTCCTCCTCCTCCTCCTCCTTCTCTTTCTTTTTTCTTTTTTTGTCCTTCCCTACGAGTAACCACACCAGTGCTTGGATCAAATTGACCACCAGTTCCCAAGAAAACATAGGGAAGAATTGTTGCCATTAATGGTTCATTTACTTTCCATTTCAGTTTTCCGTGCTCAGTTATGAGTATTTTGGAGGTAGTTTTAGTAGTCACCAGTTTGAGAAAAAAACAAAAAATTCAAAACTGACCAGTCCTGATTCTGTTGTATGTCCACTGTCTGACAGATTGCCCATTACATACCTCATTCTAACATTGGAACCAGAGTTGCAAAGGGAACAAGACTTAGGCACATTTCAGAGGGATTTGCCTCCATTGCAAACAGTGGTTAAAATTGGGAAGTAGTTTTGGAACATATCATGAATGTTGGGGCCATCTGGACACCTCTCTTCCTGGGGCTGCTGAACTCAGCAAGAACAATAACACATATTCTGTAAACACACTAGCACTGAAGAATGGTGCAAAAAAGTTTTCATATTTACTTAATTTTCACTCTAGTCTTCATAGGTTGTGTTGTCTCTATTTTTCAAATGAGGAAACGGAAGCTTAGAGCGGGTAACGTGTTCAAGTCCCCTAGCTAGTAAATGGTAAATCATAGATTTAAGTCCTTATTTCCTGTCTCCAGGGCCTGCAAATTTAAACACCAAGCTATGGCCTATGGGTAAAAAACAAATTCACATTTTGAATTAAATTAAGCATTCTAAAAATTGTCCAGTAATTTCCTCTTCAACTCTGGACACACCTTACATTTTTGTTTATATTTTCAGCATTAATTTATGATACATTGTATTTATCGTGTGGCTCTCTTGTGCTAATTGCTGGGGGTATAAGGATAAATTTTGAAGTAGTCCCTGCTTTCAAAGTATTCTGCCTTGTGACTTTTTATCTATCTACTTCAAGGGTCTCTAGTTGGACTTATTTTCCAAAATTAAGATTCAAAATGTACTAAAATTTCAGTACATTTTAGTTTCTGTTTTATTGCTTACTGAACAGTATGGTTATCTTCTATATTGCTTTATTGTATATGCATATTATTTCATCTATTCTAAGTAATCAATATCAGTTGTGGGCAAAAACTGTGACTACAAGTACCAATTATTTTATTATTTGGTGGGGAGGTGCAACTTCATCTAGACTGTCTTACCAAATACCCACTTGTTAATTTGGGAACGGCATTGGTTCTTCAAACACTTTGGGCCTCGTTCAGTTTTGTTTGTTTTCTTCCTTTTTTTTTTTTGTTTTCTTTGCCAGTTTGTCTCTGCCTGATGATTTTTAGATGTTAGAAGAAAGGGAAAAAGAGAGGAAAGGGGAAATTGTGGCTAGAGAGGGATATATTTTCTCATCTTGAATGTGAAAGAAATCATCACGGGGAAAGCAGTAACAGGTAAGAGAAGGGGCTTGTCAAAATGACTGATACTGTCTTTGCCTTTCTAACAATGTCTAGGATGACATCAACAACACTGAGCATTTGCTTATCATTATTCCAACTTGACTTTTCTTTTCTCTTCCTCCTCATGCCCAATTCTTAGCTCATCTCCAGCTGCAAATTCAGACTGGAAGACAAGTGCTAAATTGGTGCCTCACTTTGGACCACAGGAAAGATTTTTGTTTTCCTTTTTTGCTGTTAGTCCATAAATAGATGATAGATATTTTATAAGGACACAGAGGTGCCATCATGTTATCGTGTCATGCTGTCGTGTCGTTTAAGAAAATGAACTTAGAAAGCTATTTTATCTATGAAAATAAGTAAATACTACAGTGATTCACTTACGCATCATTTAAGATTACACTCTTACATGCTTTCCTTCTTCAGATAAACACACACACACTCTCAAATGCTGTGCTGTTTTTACCTATGATTAATTTGAGT
The DNA here is from genome assembly GCA_023783475.1 of Daubentonia madagascariensis. NCBI lineage: Eukaryota > Metazoa > Chordata > Mammalia > Primates > Daubentoniidae > Daubentonia > Daubentonia madagascariensis. Next base: position 14,982,984 of record JAKFHU010002573.1, on the reverse strand, counting down.
AGCTTTTTCCCTACCTTTCCTGGTTAAGTGGCCAGAGAGGCAAGAGCAGCAGAACCCTGACCGTGGAGCAGAGCTCCTGCCACTTACTGCTCAGCAGTTCTCTTTTTGAATGGGGTGGGGGGAAAGGAAGGAAATGAAACCAGACTTCTGATGGTTTTACTTGAAGAAAAAAAGATTATATGGAGGAAATATCAGGGTTGACCAAAGTCAGGAAAGGCAGGCTCTTGGTTGTATTGGGCTTAGGGATAAGAACAGAGAGATGGAAATAAGGATGTCATTTGAAAGGATCTTTTCCCTTATGAGGTGACCTCTTTGTGCCCTCTGGAATGGATGGGGCCAGGACCAGACTCCGTAGCACTTCTCAAGACTGGCACTAAGTACAGACTGGCACACCTGCATGCACAGAGCCATCCAGTGGCTGGCCCCTTCCCCTTAGGGCATGCCCTATCCACCAACCAATTTTTGGATGTAGATGTGCTTACCTTTATTTTTCTTTTCCTTGTTTTCTTATTATACAATGAATACATTTGTGTCATAAAAGATAAAAGTAATAGATAAAAATATTGATTTCCTCTGATATCCCCTCTTCCCATGCACAAACCACAGTCCCTGTGATAAAAGGAATTGCTGTGCATTTTCTTCAGGTATTTTGTTCGTTATGCATAGAGATACATAGACAAGGAAATAAAAATGTGAGTTTTTTCATAACTATTTTCAAAATATATATACTGTCATGCAAGTTTTATCTTTTCTCCAAATGATATTTCCTGGAGAATTGTCATTATGTTAGTTCAAGAATAACCTGTGATTTTTACTATAGAATGGTGTTTTGTAATGTGGTTTAATCACAGTTAGCCATCTTACTTTTAATGTATTTCCCTTCAGTCTTAACAAAAATGTGATAAAAGGTACCATCTAGGCTTCTCAGTTGTACTTTTCTTTAACCAACTTAAAAGCTAGAAGGAATGGTCCCAAATATGCCATTGCATGAATTTTACCCTTGAAAGCCCAAGTCCTTGGTTGAGGGTGGGGAGGATGCTTATATCTTTATTGTCAGCTCTAGCTCTGAGCTCCTGCTTTGCCCACGTCCGTGCATTTTATGGATCTTCTTAACATCCCACATATTTTTGTTTTATTAAAAATGCCTCTCAGGATAGACAGAAATGGATTATATTTTATTGAGCTACTATATGCCAGACACACTTAGGAATGATCTCATGCCATCCTATGGCAATCCTGAGAAACATGCGAGACCGTACTCAGTTCATACAGGAAGTGAAGCTCGGAGAAATGAAGTAACCTGCCTGAGATTACACACACTAAGTAGTGCATTATAAATTTAAATACTCCAGCTCCAAAAACATTTGTGATTTCCACTGTGCCATGTTACTTTCTAACTTGAACTTTGTTTTCAAAGTGATGGTGGTTTTTCTCTTTATTCTCTTCGTTTTGACATTTAGACCTTAAGCAAAGCCATAATATCCCCATCTTCCTCTGCTCCTCTGCATAGATCAGAGCTTCTTGCTTTTTGCACTTGAGACCTGAAATATAGAACCTAGGGATTTCCTCACTGTGGTCTCTCCTACAAGGAGTATGTTACAAGAAAGGATGTTCTATGGAAATTAAATGGGTTTGCTTGAATGTGGTTAGCCTGCTTTCCGCATTTTCAGTTGTAGCAATTTGGTGCACGTGATGCATGGCTGGTTTAAGCAATTGTGCTTGGCCTCTCAAGTTAGTCATCTCTGGTTTCGTGGAAAGAATCCTCCCTGAGAGGAATAACAGGTGGGAAATATCTATTAGGTTACTCTGTGCATTATGAGATTGCTTACTGCTGTGAATTTTCTGGGCCTTTGCTTTTTCCCTATTTCAAATGACCCATGTTATAAGTCTTTGGTCTCTTTCTATAAACTAATAAGTATCACTGCTGTGATATGCTTAGTCTGAATGTCCTCTTACTTTTTCTGAATTTGCTAGTCTAAATCAAAGTATCACCATCAGAGAATAGAGTAATGTAGTACGATGCAATCATTTCTTCCAGTTACTTGCCTACAGGTGGTAAATTTTTTAATGTCTCTTTCCTTATTTATGCATGTATTTATTCATTCAACAAATAAATACAGACTGCTATGTGTATAGTGCTATAAGAGATACTTTATGATATATTGATGTATAATGAATGATACATTTGTGTGTGATATATGATGATACCAAGTAGTTAACATTCAATAGCTACACTCAAAAGGCTTGACCTCTAATTATTTCTGACATTAAATATATTCACTTGCAAAGGTAACACCAATTTGAAGTAGAATTAAAGGTATGAATGATAATAACATAGGAGATATGTTACAAGGCAGGCCACGATGAACAGCCTGGTAGTCATCCTAGATGGTATGTGTTTTGTGCTCTGAAAAGATAGATATCAGAATGAACTAGGAGAAGCCATGAAAGACTTTGCTAAGTGAGGACAGATTTTGGTCAGCTGTGATCAGTCTTGGCTCTAAACTGATAGATAACTCCATGCATAGAGACTTTCTTTCACTATCCACCACCACATTTTCTTGATGATCAATAGTCTCATTCTTTTATCTATCTGAAAATTATTTTGACTTAATTTGTTGCAGATCTGCTTTTTTGGGCTTCAGAAAATAAGGAAAACACCCAGGACCTGGGTAATCAGAAGACTTTTTTCTTAGTTTTACTGACTAGCTCCAGGACATGGACAACTAGGTTAACCTCCCTGTAGATTAGACTTCCCATTTCTAAAATAAAATATTCTAACAATAATTAAACTTTCTTCTTGGCCAAGAATTTTACTTGGATTATTTAATTTGATAATCTCAACAATGCCATAAGACAGGCACAATACTTTTCTTTTTCTAATAAAACAAAAATCAAGGCCAAGCAAAGTATCTTTTTCAAGGCCTCAGCCATTGTAAGATACTTCTGATTCTAAATCCCATGTTTTTATTATTTCTTTGAAGGGTTAAATTGGATTACTGCTAGAAACCCTTGAAATGCAAACCTTATATATAAACCATAGCCTTTCTTTAAAACCAATTACATACCTCAGCTGAGTGCATGAAATACACAAAGTACCAAGATTCTGAAGGCAAACAATAAAAGCACTTCTAGTATTTCTTTGCTGTATCTATGTTTGCCCTAACCGCTTTTGTCATTCATTTCTATACCCTTCCCAATTCTTCTGCACAGTTTTGAAAATATACTTCAAAATCTGCAATGAAATGTTGATGTTTTCCCTGCTCTTTTTACTTTCTATACTACTTTGGAGGCTTGTCTACTACTTTCATTTTATTGGTTCTGTGCTGCGTTTCATTATGGTCAGGATAGATTAGCTGCTACTGCAGCAATAAATAACCCCAAATTATCAGTGGCTTAAAACAGCAAAGGTTTGTATCTTATTTATACTATATGACCAGTGCGGGTCATATGGGAGCTTTGCTCTGCATAGTTATCACTCAGGGACCCAAGTATTAATGAGTCTACCATTTATAACATTGCTAGTTCTTGAGGCTGGAAAAGGGAGTCATGGAGGATTGTACGTTAGAATTAAATGTTCTTACCTGGAAGTTATACATGTCATGTCTTGTCCCTACCCATTGCCCAGATCTAGTCCCATGTCCTTTATGGTTTCCAGAAATAGAGGAGACAACCAAGATGCATCTGCTATACTCAATATATGGTTATTTTGACATGAGAAAAAATGTAGTTACTATTGCAGATATCCTCAAAGATTAAAAGGAAATAGGAGTGGATAAAGGCACAAACACCTGAATAGAAATATTTACCTCGCTGTCAACTCATCTGCATAGTCATCCATTGATCTGTTTATCCTTTTACGTAATGCAATTTTTTTGAGTCCATAAACTATGGAGTGATACAATAATTTAATCAAGAACATGGATGTTAGTAGTCATGGAGAAAAAAAAAATCCCAAGGAGAAATTTTTCATTGACATATACATATGATATGGTCCTATTCAATTGGTGGATTGTTCTTCAAATTCACTACAAACTTTCTAGTAACTAAAGCAAAAAATAAACACATTTTTGTAGTCAGATTGGGCTGCTATAACAAAATACCATAACCTGGGTGGCTTATAAACAACAAAAATTTATTTCTCACAGTTTTGGAGGCTGGGAAGTCCATCAAGATACCAGCTCACATGGCAGAAAGGGCTAAGGAGCTGTCTGGGTCTCATTCATGAGGCGTCTGACCTTATGATCTAATCATCTCCAGTAGGCCCCACCTTTAAATACCATTGCACTGGGGGTAAAGTTTCAACATATGAATTTGGGAGGGGGGTATAAAGATTCAGTCAATAGCATTCTGCCTGTGGCCCCTTAAAGTTCATGTCCTTCTTACATGTAAATTGCATTCATTCCATCTCATTAGCCCCAAATGTCTTAACTTGTTCCAGCAACTTTAAAGTCTAAGTCCAAAGTCTTTCCTAAATATCATCTAAATTAGATATGGCTGAGACTCAAGATATGATTCATCCTGAGGCAAATTCCTTTAAAGCTGTGAACCTGTGAAACAAAACATACTATGTGCTTCCAAAATGCACTGGTGTGATGGGCATAGGATAGACATTCCCATTCCAAAAGGGAGAAATAAGACGTAAGAAAGGGGTGACAGATCCCAAGTAAGTCCAAACTATAATGCAAACTTTATGAGATGTTAAAGTTTAAGAATAATCCTCTCTGGCTGGGTGCTCTGCCCTCCAGGCCCACTGGGGAAGAAGTCCTACCCCTGAAGCTCTACCTTGTAGGCGTTTTGCCCCCAGGGCTCTCGTGGGCAGCCACTGCCCAACAGTTTGGGGGGGCCTGACCCCACAGCTTTGGAAGAGAGGTTGCCTGGCCTGTTGAAAGGGAGGCAATGATACCCCATTTTGAAACTGAGAAGGCATCCCTATCCCTGATGATCTTTGAATTACCTTGGGGTCATTCTTCTTGTTGTGAATGATATATATTCTCAAATGGATAGCTCTATGGTCCTGTCCTATAAAATCCACCAAGTCTGACAGACCTCCTTCATGTCTTTTTGTTTCCTTCCTTTTCAGTTCAAAGGGGCAGTTTTCCTGCTTGGGTGGCTGATTAAGTTTATGGCTCAAACCTGTGCTAATCTTCTCTTAAAATGGACACTTGGTCATGCCTTTAGTACTCTCTTCTGAACACACATTCTCATTTTTTTACATTATGGACAGGCTAAGAATTTCTCAAATCTTTAAGTTCTGCTTCTTTTCTGCTTAAAAATTCTGTCTTTAAGTCATTTCTCTCATCTTTTTAAAACAGAAAATTGGATTTTAAATCTGACAAACTTTCATATCAGCAGTAACTGTGTGTCAATTCGGTAGTGTGTCAATTTAAATAATAGTTTCCATGATTATTTATTAATACCAAGATGTTGAACTAATATTAAACCAAGGAAATTAATAAATTATCTGTGGAAAGCTAGATCATTTTTTTTTATATTTTAAAATAGTTAATTGACAAATGAAGACTGTATATATTCAAGGTTTACAATGTGATTATTTGATATATGTATACATCATGTGATAATTATCATAATTAAATTAATTAACACATCCATCACCACTCATGTTGTAAATTGGATCCCCATAACTTATTCATCTTATAATTGAACTTTTGTATCCTTTGATCAACATTTCCCCAATTCTCTAGCCGCTGGCAACTACTACTCTACTCTCTGTTCTATGAGTTTGAGTTTTTCAGACTACATATAAGTGAAATAATAAGTTCTCTGGCTTGTTTCACTTAGAATAATGTCCTCTAAGTTCATCCATGTTGTTGCAATTGTCAGGATTTTCTCCTTTTTAAAGCTGAGTAATATTCCATTGTGTGATATATGGACATATGCATATATCTACATATCACAGAGATATATATACATGTATCTACATATCACATTTTCTTTATCTGTTTACCTTTCAGTGAACACTTAGGGTTTCCATATCTTAGCAGTTGTGAATAATGTTGCAATAAACATGGGGGTGCTGATATCTTTTCAAGATACTGATTTCATTTCCTTTGAAGATAGACCCAGAAGTGAGATTACTGGATCATATGGTGGTTTTATTTTTAATTTTTTGAGGAGTTTTCATACTATTTTCCATAATGGTTGTACCAATTTACATTCCCATCATGAGTGCACAAGGGTTTCTTTTTCTCCTCTCCTCTAACACTTATCTCTTGTCTTTTTGGTGATGGCCATCCTAATATGTATAAGGTAGTGTCTCATTGTGGTTTTCTTTTGCAATTCTCTGGTGATTAGTGATGTTGAGCAGCTATTCATATACCCGTTGGCCATTTGTGTGTTTTCTTGGAAAAATATATGTTTAGGTCCTTTGTCCATTTTTTAACTAGGGAATTTATTCTTTTGTTATTTAGCTATATGAGTTCCTTATACATTTTAAATATTAACTCCTCATCAGATAGAGTTTGCAAATATTTTCTCCCATTCCGTAGGTTGCCTTTTCACTCTGTTGATTATTTCCTTTGCTGTGCAGAAGGTTTTTAGTTTGATCTCATCCCACTAGTTTATTTTTGCTTTTGTTGCCTGTTCCTTTGTTGTCATAGCCAAAAAATCATTTCCAAAGCCAGTGTCAAAAAAACTTTTTCCCTATGAGTTTTACAGTTTCAGATCTTATATTCAAGTCTTTAATCCATTTTGAGTTTATTTTTGTGTATGGTGTAAGAAAAGAGTCCATCTTCATTCTTTTGCATGTGGATATCCAGTTGTCCCAACACCGCTCATTGAAGTGACGGTCCTTTTCCTCATTGCGTATTCTTTGCACCCTTGTCAAAGATTAGTTGACCATATATGCGTGCATTTACTTCTGGCATCTCTATTCTGTTCCACTGGTCAGTGTGTCTGTTTTTAATGCGAATTCCATACTGTTTTGATTACTATACCCTTTGTAATATAGTTTAAAATCAAACAGTGTGATGCCTCTAGTTTTGTTCTTTTTTTCCTCAAGATTACTTTGGCTATTTGGGGACTTTTGTGGTTCCCTGTGAACTTTAGGATGTTTTTTCTATTTCTTTGAAAAATGCCTTTGGAATTTTGATAGAGATTGTAGTGAATCTGTAGATCCCTTTGGGTAGTATGGACATTTAAACAATATAAATTCTTCCAATCTGTAAACACAGGATAACTTTCCTCATTTTGTCCTCATTTATTTGTGCCTTCTTCAATTTCCTTTATAAATATTTTATAGTTTTTGTTGTACCTAGCTTTCACCTCCTTGGTTAAATTTATCCTAAGAATTCATTGTGAAACTCTTGTGAATGGGATCTTAATTTGTATTTTGGATAGCTTATTGTTAGGGTAGAGAAATGCAACTGACTTTTGGATGTCGATTTTATTTCCTACAACTTTATTGGATTTATTTATTAGTTCTAACAGGTTTTTGGTGGAGTATTTAGGGCTTTCTATATATAAGATTATGTCATCTGCAAAAAAGAGACAGTTTAACCTTTTCATTTCCAATTTAGATACATTTTATCTCTTTTTATTACTCAATTTTTCTGACTAGAACTTCTAGTGCTATGTTGAATAGAAGTGGTAAGAGCATGGTCGCTTGTCTTGCTCCTGATCTTAGAAGAAAAGCTTTCAATGTTCCACCCTTGTGTATGATATTAGCCATGAGCTTGTCATATATGGCTTTTAATATGTTGAAGTAAATTCCTTCTATACCTAATTTGTTGAGAGTTTTTATCATGAAAGTTTGTTGAATTTTGTCAGATGCTTTTTTCTGCATGTAGTGAGATGATCATATGATTTTTACCCTTTGTTCTTTTAAAGTAGTTTATTACATTTTTTATTTGCATATGTTGAATCATCCTTCCTACTTGATGTGGTGTTATGATTCTGGTGCTGATTCAATGTGCTGTTGAGTTTGGTTCACTAATATTTTGTTGAGGATTTTTGCATCTGTATTTGTTCATCAAAGTTATTGGCCTGTAATTTCTTTTCTTGTATTATCCTTGTCTGGCTTTGGTATAATGGTTATGTTGGCCTTGTAAAATGACTTTAGAAATGTGCCCTCCTCTTCAATTTTATGGAAGACATTGGGAAAGACTGGCATAATTCTTCTTTAAATGCTTGGTAAATTCACCCATGAAGCCATCTGGTCCTGGAATTTTCTTTGTTGGAAAAATTTTTAATAGTGATTCAAACTCCTTACTTGTTACTGGTCTATTCAGATTTCCTATTTCTTCGTGATTCAGTGTTGCCAGGTTGTATGTTTTTAGGAATTTGTCCATTTCTTTTAAGTTATCCAATTTGTGGTGTAAAATTATTCATAAGTAGTCTCTTAAGCTCCTTTGCATTTTTGTATTATACAATTGTAAGTTTCCCTTTTTAATTTCAATTTTATTTATTTGAACCCTCTTTCTTTTTCTCTTGAATAGTGTAGCTAAAGGTTTGTCAATTTTGTTTGTCTTTTCAAAAAACCTGCTGTCAGTTTTGTTGATATTTTCTGATGCCTTCCTAGTCTTTATTTCATTTATTTCAGCTCTAATGCTTTTTATGTCCTCCTTTTTGCTGCCTTTGAGCTAAATTTGTTCTTTTTCTAGCTCTTGAGGTGTAACATTAGACTTTTTATTTGAATTATTTTTCGTCTTTGATGTAGGCATTTATCACTGTGTATTTCTCTCAGCACTGGTTTTGCTGCATCCCATAAATATTGGTATGTTATGTTGCATTTTCATTTGTCTCAAGATACTTTTGATTTCCCTTTTGATTTCTTCTTTGAACCATTGGTAGTTCAACTGTATGTTGTTTGATTTCTATGTATTTGTCAGTTTTCCAAAATTCTTCTTGGTATTGATTTATAGTTTTATACCATTTTGGTTAGAAAAGATACATGACTTGATTTTAATATTCTCAAATTTGTTAAGAATTGTTTTGTGGGACAAAGTATGACCTATTATAGAGAAAGTTCCATGTATGCCTGAGAAGAATGTGTATTTGTTGCTGTTGGACAAATGTTTGCTATGTCTGTTGGGTCCATTCTGTCTGTGGTGTTTTTCAAGCCCACTGTTTCCTTATTGATTTTCTGTCCGGATGGTCCATCTGTTGTTGAAAGTGCAGTATTGAAGGCCCTTATTATTATTGTATTGGTGTCTATTTCTCAATTGTGTTCTGTTAATATTTGCCGTATATGTTTAAGTGCTCCAATGTTAAGTGTATGTATGTTTACAATTGCCATATCCTCTTGATGAATTGACCACTTTATCCTCATCTAGTGACTTTCTTTGTCTCTTCTGACAGATTTTGACTGAACATCTATTTTGTCTGACATAAGTATAGCCACACATGCTCTCTTTTGATAGCCATAGAATATCTTTTTCCATCCCTTTACTTTCAGTCTGTGTTTGTCCTTAAGGATTAAGTGAGTCTTGTAGGCAGCATATTGTTGATCTCGGTTTTTTATCCATTTCAGGTACTATGTACGTTTTGTTGGGGAAATTGAATCCATTTACATTTAAAGTTATTATTGATAGGTAAGGACTTATTATTTCCATTTTGTTGGTTACCACTGTTTTGTAGTTCGTTTATTCCTTTCTTCTAAGCTTGATGTCTTCCTTTGTGATTTGTTGAATTTTTGTATTGGTAGGCTTTGTTTTCTCTCTCTTTATCTTTTGTGTATCTACTAGAGATTTTTCTTCATGCTACTTCACCACAGGGCTCATGTAAGACCACTTAAAACTATAATATTCTAATTTAAGCTGATAACAACTTACTTTCTACTGCATACAAAAACTCTACTCTTTTACTGCCCTCTCTCCATTTTATCTATTGATGTTATATTTTACATCTTTTTATATTGTGTTCCCATTAACAAATTATTGCAGCTATAACTATTTCAATACTTTTGTCTTTTAACTTTTATACTAGAGTTAAAAGTGATGTACCAGCTACCATTACAGTGTTAGAGTATTCTCAATTTGACTATATATTTACCTTTACCAGTGAATTTTATGCTTTCACATGTTTTCATGTTGTTACTTAGTGCTCATTTGTTTCAACTCAAAGAACTGTCTTTAGCACTTATTGCAAGGCAAGTCTTGTGGTGATGAACTCCCTCAGCTTTTGTTTGGGAATGTCTTTATCTCTCCTTCATTTTTTTTGAAGGACAGTTTGCTTGCTGGGTGTAGTGTTGTTAGTTGGCAGTTTTCTCTTTTGGCCCTTAGGATATATGATCCCACTCCATTTTGGCTTGTAAGGTTTCTGTTGAGAAGTCTGCTGATAGCCAGTGAGGATTTTCTTATATGTGACAAGTCTCTTTTCTCTTGCTGTTTTCAAGATTTTCCTTGTCTTTTGACAATTTATTTATAATGTGTCCTGGGGTTTCTTCCTTGCATTGATCTTACTTGAGATCCTTTAGGCTTCATGGATCTAGATGCTCATATTCCTCCAAAGATTCAGGTAGTTTTCAGCCAGTGTTGAAGCCTCTGCCTTTTACCAACTCTTATCCTTCCAAAAATTCATACAGTTGATTTTATCCCCTAGGTCCTTATGCTGTTGTCATTCCTTTTCAGTCTTTTATCTCTGTGGTCCTCTCCTTGGCTGGTGTCTTTGAGTTCACTAATTCTTTCTTTCGCACAATTAATCTGCTGTGAAAGCTCCCTACTGAATTTTTCAGAACTTTCATTTTATTATTCAGCTCCAGGATTCCTATTTGGATCTTCTTTGTGGTTTATATTTCTTTGTAAACTTTCATTTGGTTCATTCATTGTTCTCTGAATTTCATCTTGTCTGTGTTTCTTTGTATCTCATTGAGCTTCTTTAAGATTGTCATTTTGAATTCTTTTTCAGGCAATTTGTAGATGTTAATTTCTTTGGGATCAGTTACTGGAGTTTATTAGTTTCCTTTCATGGTGTCATGTTTGCCTGATTCATTATTATCCGTGTAGCCTTGCACTGATATCTATGCATTTGAAGGAGAAAACACCTCTTACAGTTTTTATAGACTAGTTTCAACAGGTAAAAGCCTACCCCAGTTGAGCCCCTGGGCTGATGGGATTGCTTCCAGAATTTCAGTCTAGTGGGGATAGAGTTGGGTCACATGGCTGCTTCTGAGTCCACAGTTGGATCCGTGGTTGGCAGACCTGTTACCAGAGGCTCTAGCAGGCATGGATCTTATCTGGTCTCCAGGTGGACTAATCTGAATTAGGACCTTGGTCCATAGGGCTGGCACTGGGATGAGGATCCACTTGTGGGTATGCAGATAGCAGGCCTCTTACCAGTTGCATGGATGGGTGTGACTTTTTTCAGGTCCCTGGGAGGGCTCTTGCTGGATCACTGAGTGAATTCCTGGGCAGGTAGTCCTAGGCCCAGCCATAGATTAAAGAGGCTGAAACCAAGTCACAAGGCTGCTTCAGGGTATACGGCTAATACAACAATCTGCAGGCCTGCCTCTGGGGGTCACAGATAGATGTGTCTCCTTCCAGATTTCTGGGCATGCAGGACTGCTTACAGGCTACAGATGAGAGGGAACATAGCTAAGTTTCCAGAGCATTTCAAGACCTGCTCTGGGGCCAAGTTCGGCAAGCCTGCTTTGGGGACTCAGACAAACGTGACTCCCTCTGGGTCCCTGTTTTGGAATTACTGCTCTCAAACTGCAGCTAAGATGATCTAGAGCTGAGTTTCAGGGCTGTTTCAAGATCTACATCCAGGCTTAATTTCCGTGCGCCTATCACCCAAGGCACTAGTGTGCATGACTTTCCCTAGGCATCTTTGCTGATAGATCTTGTATCAGGACCAATAGCAGATGGGCCTATAGCTGAGTCCACAAGGCGATGAGGCCATATCCACGTCTGTAGCCAGGACCATGGTCAATGAATCTGCCATATGAGCATGTGTCTACTTTCTCAAAATGATCCTGTTAAATCCTGGGCTTACCCAGAATTTCACAACTTCCTGAATAAATCTGAGGATCCCACAAAGGTATTTTTGTCTGTGGATGGCTACAAAATTAGTGTTGCTGTGCGGAATATGATTGGGTAAGCTCCTATTCTGCTACCTTGCTGATGTCACCTCATTTCTTTGACATTTTATTATAAGCAGTCAGAAGGAGCCAAGCCACTCCTTCAACACTTTGCTTAAAGATTTCTTCAGCCTAATATCCAGTTTCATCACTCACAAGTTCTAACTTCCACAAAACAGTGGAACATGAAAACAATTCAGCCAAGTTATTTGCCACTTTATAACAAGGATTATCTTCCTCCAGTGTCCAATAAAATATTCCTCATTTCTGTCTGAGACCTCATTGGAATGGCCTTTACCATCCCTATTCTTACCAACATTCTGTTCAGGATTACTTAGATATTCTCTAAGAAGATTGAGGCTTTCTCTACATCTCTGTTTTTTCCCTTCTGAGCCCTCACTAGAATCACTTTTAAAGATTCTTTCTAGTAATGTAGGCTTTTTTTTAGCACGTACTTCAGAATTCTTCCAGCCTCTACCCATTACCCAATTCTAAAGTTGTTGCACATTGTTAGGTATTTGTTACAGCAGCACCCCTACTTCTGGATACCAATATCCTGTCTTAGACTGGGTTTGTTTTGTTTTGTTGTGTTTTAACCAAGCAATGTTTGTGGATCCTGTCTTAGTCTGTTTGGGCTGCTATAACTTAAGACCATAACTGGGTGGCTTTTAAACAAAAGAAATTTATTATCTGCAGTTCTGGAAGCTGAGGAGTCCAAAATCAAGCCACCAGTAGATTCGGTGTCTGGGGTGGGCTCACTTTCTTGTATATAGATGGCTATCTTCTCACTATTGCCTCATATAACAGAAAAGGTGAGAGAGATCACTGGAGTCTCTTTTATAAGGGTATTGATCAAATACATGAGGGTTCTGCCCTCATGACCTAATCACCTCCTAAAGGCACAACCTCTACGTACCATCACATTAGGTATAAGGTTTAAATATATGAATTAGGGGAAGGGTATAAACATTCCAGTTTATAGCACACATGTATTTTTAAGGTTGCTAATTTTATTTGATTGAAAATGTTTAAAGAGAAAATTTTTATACCTGATACTGAGATCTGAGTGTGATTTTTCTTTGGGGCTCTTAAGAAGCCATCAAAGATAGTCAACAGATATAATAGCTTTTTCTTATAATGCCATTCAATATTTAGATGGATGGTTGACGGAAGAAAGGCATTTCTTCAAGAGATAAATAAATGCGGAATAAATAGGTAGTTTTCAGATCTGGTTTGATACAAAATATTAATAAAAGGCATTTAATACTCATCTATCCCTAACATCCATTTAACAAACATTTGTTGAGCTTGTGATATGTTGGATGCTGTGCTAGATTTGGGAACTACCAACATTAGGTACTTACTGTATAGCTGGATTGATAAACCTATTGCATGATTACTATTGAGGGAAAGCATCTTGCTCTTGCCAAATGTGGAATGATGATCAAGTTTGTTCAGTACAATATTTTTTTAAGAATGAATCTCATTATATCATCTGAATGTACATAGCAATAGGAGAGAATATTTGATGAGTAGATCCTAATCCTAACTTCTCATTATCTGCACCCAATAGTAGAGGCATAACTATCTCTTGCTTTGATCAACCCTGGGGGTCCAAGGAAGTCCAAATCCAGTATAGCTTGTTAATGTGTTTTCTGCCCTTCTAACCTTTTGGACCTTTTCTACTCTTCTCTCTCTTCTTTCTGCCCTTCTTCTTCAGCCATCAAAAATTACTCTTTTTTTCTTTTTCTTTTATTTTATTTTTTAAATAATTACCAGTATTTTATTAACAGCTAAATAAAATTTTACATTTATACCAACAATGCAATAATGCAGAAATTTAGTTGTGTGCTATTTGAAATGAATTAAATATTTTTGGTAGAATTTTTTACAGTAATGGTCTTCTGAAAATGGAATATTTGAGGTGTTAAAATTCCTGTGGGAGAAAAACATACCCTTTTTATTTTGTTATTATTTCCTAACCTTTTTTTTTTCTTATTTCAGAATATTATGGGGGTATATTCTTTCTTTCTTTATCACTACATTCTCAGACATACCACAAGAACTTTGTATATGCTGTGTTCACTTCCTAGATTAGCCTTCCTTTACACTCTTTTACATGTTCTTCACATCTTAACCATGATAACACTTCCTGTCCTAAGGCTTTCCTGACCCTCCAAATAGTTCACCGGAGCCACATCTATGTTCGCCTCGGAACTCAATTCCTCATGTGGGCTAGATATGTTATTAACAATTGCTAAGCACAGTTATTGGCTCATAATACTCACTCAATACATGCTAACTGATTGTTATTATCAGTATCATTATACTTTTAAAATATTAAAAATACGTGTTGATTATTGAGAAATAAAATTGGGCTTTCTGGCCAGCATTTCTTTTTCTTGTTGATTCTTCTGAGTATACCAGTGGCATTCAGGTCATTCTTGGCCCTCCTGTTCTGCTCTTCGGGAGCCTGTGTCTCACACAACTGAGGTTGTATCACACTTGCCGGCTCTTTGTTTCTTAGCTATGGCCACAAACTCCTAAACTGCCCTTTTTCGTAACCTAGAACCTGATTTGTCTCCTAAAAAGATAAGCAATATCTGTAGACCTAGATGGAACTCCTCTGCACTCCCCAGAGAATTTGGTGAAGGAGGGCTGGGCAAAGAAAGGGTCTCTTTCCTGCTGGAATCATGTGAGGCTAAGTATTTTTCCAAATTGCCAAATCCTAGAAGATCTTTCAGCCTTCCCTCTCTTGAGTGGACATCTCTGGTTTTGGCCTGTTAAGTATGCTTTTCTTCCAGGAACATCACACTTATGTTTGTTGACGTTTCCTCACTCTGAATCTATGTGTTTACAGCAGAGTGGCTCACACACTCCAGATCCTGAGGGGACATGTGACTCTGGCCTGCCAGTGAGGACACAGCATTTCCCTTGGCAGGAAACATTGTGTCAGGCGAAGGAAGGTGGCCAAAGACAGACCTTTCAAGCCAAAGATGCTCATTTTCCAGACTTTTCTTCGAACTAGCGGGTGTTAGAAAATTCCTTCAAACTAGAGCTTCTAAGCAGGAGAGATAGAAACCCAGTGCAAGAGGCTTAAACCTGGTGAGAATTTGCTTGAGTATAACCCAACAGCAAAAACAGCTGAGCTGAGAGGTGGAGAGAAACTAATTCCTAAGAGCATCACTTAGCACCCTGAGGCAGTTCTACCTGAGGATTCATACTTTGAACTTCTCAGTTGCACAGGCAGTATATCCTCTTTGTTGTTTAAGCTTGATAGAATTAGGTTTCAATCATTTGTGTCTAAAAGGTTTCTGACTAATTCGCCATTCATTAAGACAGAATAAAAACCATGTCTGTGATCTTTTTGCCCAAATAGAAGAGTAGCCTTCTGATTAACTCACAATGAAATGAAGGTCTGTTGTTATTTGAGTTTTCCCTGCTCTAAAATGGGGCCCATGGCAGTGGTCGCAGGTGGTTAGAAAGATTTGGTCTTTGAGTCATGCATGAAGGAGTACAAAGGGGCATTATAATGGATAATGGAATTCTCTTTGGGATTTCCTTCTTTGCTTCCTACTGAAATATAAAAGCCTGCACAATGCAGATGGCATATTTCATTAATACAAACAAAAGTCCAGGCAACAGATGCTTTGGGGAATGAGGGGAAAGGAGATCTCTGTATTTCTCCAACAGTAACAACTACGATGACAAATTTCTCCCACTGAGCATATTGAACCAAGAGCAAAGAAACGTGTAGTTTTCAAGCCTTAGGCACTCTATGGTAATTACAAGTAGGAAGATCAAAATCAGTATTTTTGGACAAAGAGTTCTTATGCGGAGAAAGCTATGGTGAAAAGGAATGAGCAAGAAAAGCTGAGACATGCTTTGTGAATTTCACAGGGCTTGGGGATGGGCAGGAGTTCCAGTGCTCTATGTTTGTCGAGAGCATATATTAATAAACCTTAGTTGGGACCACTGCCATCCACAATGACAAAAGCCAAGCCAGGCCAATTATTTGCACATCAAGGGCTGGGTTAGATGGCTCTTGTTCCTTTGTTTCTTATATTGTTTTGTGGAAAATGTAATGTAGGGGTGATTAATTGCAGAGCAGACCCAATTCTCTCTCTGCTTGTGATCAGTTTAAATCAAAATGCCCAAGTCTAAATTATGAAACTATGTCAAGGTGTAATGGTTAAAGAATTGTAAAAATTACATGATACTTTTTGGTCATTTTCTCCTGAGCTCATTGTGACTTTGGACAACTGCCCGGGCAGGAGTGTGGAAAGGAAAAAAGTATGAGGATAGAAAGAATAAGATAGGCAGAAAATGCTTCTGCATTATTTTGGTGCTATTTCACTGAAGAGGGAAGATTGATAGCAAGCATTTGGTGGCAATATTACAGCAATTTTTGTGACTCCTCAGTAGGGTAAGCATAAAGCTAATAAAATATTGTGGATGGTGGTTACAGGACATTTTTCTGCTCACAAAATGTAAAGATTTTACGTTATACTTTATGGTATATATATGCTCTCTAAAGCACTTGCCCCTCTTGTGTGTGCATTTTTAGCCTATTCAGTTGTTGGGGTTGAAAAGGTTGAGTTAGGCAAAGAACCACAGTTCACAGCTTTGCATCTAATAGCTAGATGCTCAGACGCCTCTAGTTTTGCAAGACTTTTCTTTACTTTCTTTTTTCTTTGTAGTGCTTAAGTAAAACCCTAATGAAATTCCCACTAAGCTATAGGAAGCAAAATATAGCACCTTCAACAAATACCAGCTAGATCCCCTTTTTATGTGTAATGCAAAGAGGTGATAGCAGAGCATTAAAAGTGTCAACCACTGACTATCCATTACCATGCTGCTGGAGAACAGTCTTCACTTAGTAAAATTTGCTTGTCCCTTGCGTCTTGGCCTAGATCCCCAACACTGTACAATTTTCCTTGACTTCCTCATATTTAGGGGTCTCCTCAAATACAGCTCCAGCAAGGAGAGGCATGCAGCTTGGTTTGCTTGAGAAGGTCCACAATTTTCCTTTCTGTACTTGAAACCCTTTCATGTCAGAACCAGCTCCACAGTATCTGAATAAATAATAAAATAAAATAATGAAGGCTCAGTAATGACAAGTGTCTAAAGTACAGTGACTATTGCTAAACATTCATTTATTTGTTCTTCACTTATTGATGTAACAAATATATATCATATGTAACATTATGCTAGTCATTAGGGGAAATTGGTGACCAAGATAGATATAGTCTCTTCAGGTCTAGGAAGTTCCCTTTATGTTTTATCCAGTCTATACTGTAAAACACACTAGTCTATAGCAATAAACACATGTAATAGGCAGAGTCATTATTGATCAGGGATTGTAAATTTAAAAGACTAAAGGGGCCAGGAAGTTTGCAAATATGTACAAACTGGGTCAACTGAGAGTTGATAAGGTATGATAGAACTTGTAGCTAACTGGAAAGTGTCATACTTAAAAAAACTTCAGTTGTTTTATTTTAGGTAATATTGAGTCACTTCTCCACGAACATAAACATACACACACACTCACACACACACACTGTACATTTAGCCCATGGAAGACTTGTTTCTGGAAACAGTTTATTTAACATTTTTACATTTGAGATTATTTCTTTTCATTCAAGAATATATGTCCATTATTTCTCAGCAGAAGGAATTAGTATTTTCTTAAAGAGGGAGAATTTTGAAGTAACATTAAGAATCTTGGCAGATAAACTTTTATTCTTATATGGGTATTTCCTTGTTCTTTCTCGGTAATCATCTGTAGGAGTTAGATCTTAAAATAATGTCAGGAGAGAGTAATAAAGATCCAGCCCACTAACCACCAAAGTCTTTGGTTAGAACTGGTGCTTTCTCCTCTGAGAAATGTTCAACTTGAATAGCTAAAGATAAGAACTATTGCTTCCCTAACTAAGATAACTTTTCAATCTACCCAACCAAAGGTTGATTGTCAAGCTCTTCTTTGAGATTCTCATTACGTGCTGCTTTCTCTTGTGTCCCTAGACACAAGATAGCTCTGACTTCATCATAAAGGCTGCCCATGAGACTCTTTATTTAACTTATTATTGCAATTTACAAAATGTGCCCATATTGGAAGAACTCATATTTAAATATATGTGAGGTGAAAACACTTAAATGCTGGCTACTAAACTCACATCTTGAAAACCTACAGAAATTTCTGGAAGAAAACTTTCCTTTGGTTAGCATGGTGGTGTATACAACTCACAAAGCTTGCAACTTCTAAGGCTGTGGTCCCCGACCCCAGGGGCTGTGGCCTGGTACTGAACTGGCCGTGCATTACTGCCTGAGCTCTGCCTCCACCTCTGCCCCTCCACCCCTTCCACCCGTGGAAAAATTGTCTTCCATACAACTGATCCTTGGTGCCAAAAAGGTTGGGGACCGCTGTAAGGGACAGAAATGTTTACTCCTCTTTGCACGTGCAAATGTAAGAGAGTTGCCACTTGTCATTGTTATTGCAACAAAATTAGAGATAAGAGTAAATAATTAATCACAGTCTATTGACATTACATATTATATTGTCTGTATTCCCTCTAGGTTTTAAGATGAATGAGGTCAGAAATCATGTATTTTTTACTCATTTATTTCCTACTCCAAGTACAATGTCTGGCACATAGTAGGCATTTAATATGTATTTGTTAAATCCATACAAAACAAAGGAAGGAATGAATCTAGATCACTTTAAGCTATAATATTTTGTTGTATTCTTTATGGTTTTATTATATAAACCTATAGTTCTTTGGCTCAGCAAATTTAAGGAAACTGTATTTCAAATATATATCAGCACTGTTTAGAACTTTCTGCAATGATGGAAATGTTCTATACCTGCTTTGCCTGATATTGTAACCACTAGCCATGTATGGCTGTTAACAGTTTGAATGTGACTAGTGTGAATGAGAACCTGAATTTTTAATTTAATATTATTTTCATTTTACCTCATTTAAATTTAAGCAGCTACATGTGGCCAGTGGCTATCCTATTGTATAGTGCATAGACCATTCCTTAACTTTAGGGAATGATGTTTAACTGTTGATTAGCTCAGTGTTTGGAAATGCTTATGTAAAGGGTCACATTATATGAGATGGACGTGTAGACTTCTTGTATTTTTTAGTGGTCCTTCCCTCAAAAAATATTCTCAATCAAGAGTACCTGGGAATTGAGACTGAGTTAAAATACAGAGAGATACATTATGTGGCATTCAGTTAATAGAAAAAGAAAACATCCTGTATCAAGTTGCCCCTGAAGATCTTTCATCTGCCAATCTAGGCTGAGCCCAACTGTTGCTACTCTCTGAAGTCTTCCTTCACTACTTCCTCTGGAGTTCCATAGAACTTTGTCAATACCTTTAACACTATATATGTCTCTACTATAAATTGCTTCCAAGGCAACTAAAACTTCCTTAAGGAAATGAACACTGTCTTATTTATTTTTGTGCAGAAACTCATACTGGGCCTAATTCAGTACTGTATACATTGTTCTCTTTCATGAAGAGTTATTGATTGAAGAATAATAAAATTTGGGGTCAAAAATATTATATTTCAGTTCTAGTTCTGTCTCTGCCATTTACTTAGTGACCTTGGGTCTGACACTTAACACCTCTAAGTTTCAATATTCTTGTATTCAAAACAGGAATATTGATATATGCTGTACAATGGTAATGCATGAGGGTCACAAAGTAGAAATCCTGCATGTGTAAAGGTTATCAAAAGTAAACCTAATTGTTGTCAATATGGGGTTTCAGATTGATATCTCCAAGGAACTGATTTCAGTTCCAGAAAGAAATCATTCCAAAATTATTGGAAATTATAACACAAACGTATTAATTAAATTTCCTCTTTCCTTATAAAATTGTGTCATTTCCAAGAACAAGATATTGGCTGAGCCCAGGCAGAAAACAGTAAATTTCTCAATTTGACATATCTTCTTGCCAAATGAGATACATGCACACACTAGATCCTTTATGGAGATAGCCTAAATACCTAATGGTGGAAACAAAATAAAATATATAATTATTGATCTAGACCATAGGGACAGCTCACAAGGCTGCATTGGGAAAATTGACTAGTTCTTCAGTATGGCAAGCAGCTCCTGGAAAACAAGGGTTTTTTCTGGGCCCCTCATTCTCTAATGAGTGACATGCTGTATATTCAGAGTAGAGCTGCAGGATTAAGGAGCTGAGGTAGATTCACTTAAGAGGAAAGATGAAAAGGGCTAAGTATAGATAAGTTGGTAAGAAAAGGTATAATAAGAAACATCATAACCATCTACCAATAGATGTCTAACATAATATAAAGAAAAACCTGGATATTATGCCTGGAAAAAAGCAACAACAAAAACCAGATATTACAAAAATTGGCTGCTCTGAAGCTTGCATGATGATTGTCTCTATATGACTAAGACATGACCTGCACAGGGAAAAATCCTGTTAAAATAGTGCTTTGTAGAGAATGATGTTTCATAAGTAGGATTTAATAGATATTCATTGATCACCCTAGTGTGTAACAGGCACAGAATGGGGGCATTTTTACTTATATTGTCTCAAACTTTTATAATATTTCAATGACGTAGATTTTCATATGTTTCAAGATTCTGGCAGCAAAGAGATGGTACACTGAAGTGAGAATTAGAGGAAAATTTAATTAAGGGACTATTAAAAGTTGTCAGAATTAAAAGAAACCAATAAGTAGTGGGGAAGCACCCAGGCACTAGCAACAGTGTGCACCTATCACCTCTGGTCCTAAAGAGACAGAGAGATTGGTGACTAGACCCAAGAGGGAGCCATAATAGTAGGGAAGATGAAGATCAGAAGAGTTGTAAGTTATGGGTAGAGGAATGTGGCCACTGCTAATCTGTGGCCTGGTAGAGAGGCCAGGGCTGGAGTGGGGGTGGGATGGGATATAAAGACTTCGGTCTGTCTCTCTTTCTAGCCTAGAAACTTTTGCCAATTTCTCCCATAGGCTCAGCCAGAAGCCTTAAGGGTCCAGTTGTTATAGCCCCAAAGTCAGCATCCTGTGGCACACGGTATGGGGAAGGAAAATAGGAAAGGATACGGAGGGGGAAATCTAAAAGATAGCCATTTTTTTTTTGTCTTTATTTTGCAAATAGGGGAATTGAGGTCCTGAATAAATAAATGATTTGCTTAAAGGCATGCAACAGGGAAACCATACCAAAGATTTCTGATTCGGAAAATTTGTTTTTTAAGTTCGCCATTTCTGGTTCACTTGTTTAAAATAAATCACAAACTAGGCGATGCTCCTGGATTCTATTCCCTGAGCACAGAGGGCTTTAATCAGTTCCTTGACTGATGACTATGTCCTGACATTGGCTAGTCATTTTCCAGAACTTTGCATTCGTTGCAATTGGACATGGTAAGAGTGAGTGGGTGTTCCTGTGTCATTGATAAAAAGTTCAAATACTGAGAGAGGTTATTCTCCTTAAAGTACGTTAACTGTTGTTTAATACAGTTGGAATGCTGGGGAAAATTCGTGTTGGGATAGCATAGAAAAGTAAAATGAGATGGGTAACCTAAATGGGAATTAGGGGGGAGAAAAGTTTATGGAGAGAATCTTGGGTTAAGAGTGGGTTTATGATTGGTTTTGTTAGGAATTTGGCCTTTAAAAATATTAATAGCTTTACCAAACCTTTACTGAGTGCATATTGTGGGGGTGAGGGGAAACTTCCCCTTTCCCCTGAAAGTTCTCTGAAAGATCAACTCATGATTAAGGCAGATTAATAAGAGAAAGAGATTTATTTACCGTGCACAAGGGAAGAATCACAGAATGATTACCCAATATCCCAGTGGGATCCAGATGGGAAGATGAGGGGAGGAAGAGATGAGGAATATAGGTAATTCCATTTAAGGGACAATAAATGGTTGCTAGGGAGGATGAATGGATGGGGGAAACAGATTGACTTGTAAATGATTCTCTTTGCAAATTAAATTAACCTTGAGAGATAGGTGTTATGTTTAAAATGATTTGGGCCAGGTCTGGTTGCATTCTTGAGCTTCTTTCCTTCAATATATTGTTCTTTTGATGGGTCCATCTGGTTATGTAGATAGAGGGAAAGCCCCTTCCAAGGGCCTGTTGATCTCAAAGGACCTTTAATTCAAAATGCTCTTCATACCAGGGAGTTATATTTTGGGGTGAAATTTTCTGAGCTCCTTCAATACGGTTTGGTAAGCTGTTTTACTAAAGCTATGTCTTTATGTACACGATCTCTGTGTTTGCTATAGTTAAGTGCTTAACCACTTAAAGGTGAGAAAATGAAGATGTAAAGAAGTTGAAAGTTGTTTCAGTAGTACGTGGTAAAACATGATTTTGAACCTAGTCATCTGGTTTACCTCATAGCTAGTCCCTTCTACTGTTGCTGCCCAACAAGGCTCATTTGCACACTGCCCAAGAGGAAGCCAATACGTTGAGACAGCAGGATTTATGGCAGAAAAAGAGTTTATTCTGCGTAGCACTAAGCGAGGAAACGGGACGACAGGAGAAATTTCTCAAATCCACCTCCCCGAGAATTTGGAAGACAGGGTTTTTAAAGACTGATTTGTGTAGGCAATTGAAACTGCTAATTGGCTGGGTTCAGTGGGAACCGTAGGGTTGTAGAAATTGTCTTCATTGCTGACCAGGTTCTTGGTTGGGGGTCCCAAGTCCAGTTGAGTCAGTTCCTCGCTATGGGCTGCTGGTCTGGGGGGGTAAGCTGTTCCACTGGAATGTGGGACCTGGAAGATATCTCAGAAACTACCCCTAGGTTTCAAAAAGGTGATATTATCTATGGAGAAAGCTAAGAATTGTTATGGCCACCAGCTATGTGGCTTCAGAGTGGCAATTACAGAGAAATAAACAGGGGGACAATGGCTAATTATTATCATTATTTTTAGGTAGGTCTGTGCCTTATTTTTAGGTAGGCCTTAACCACAGTTCTCACCTTGCACCCCTTTTTATTAATTTGTAAGGGCGGTTTCACTACCTTTTGACATTTAATAAAGCAAAGCCTTCAAGATCTTATTCCTTATTCCTTAAATGCAAGTGAAACATAACTTTGTTTCTTACTTCTTGCAACAATAACTCAGCCGTGTACTATCTGCATTTAAGATGATGGCAAACACTGGATAAAATGTAATTCATCTATTAGCAAATCATGAGTAACTGTGTCAACTTAGTACTGTATATTTTATGATGAATATGGTTGCTTCCAGTTGGATGGAAATGGGGAATAGGCAGTGAGGGTTTCATAAATACAAGAGGAAAATTCCAAAGTTGTAATGCGTGTCTTTATTCTTGTTTTGTTATGCAAATTGAATCTCATACACTGTTTGGAAATAACTACAGTTGGGGTTATATTAGAGCTGTTCACATAGTATTTTTCATATTTGGCTTTATAATATTTTAGCTGAATCACTTTTACCATGCTTCTCCTTGGATGAGAGGTAACTTTTTTAATATTCTTCATGATTTCTGCCCTATACTTAGCCATTGGTAACTTTTAAAATTTTTATTTTACTGTAAAACTCAGCACTGATAAATCACTGGTGCTTACACATAGAATGGATTTAAAATTTATACACTGTGACTGAGGTGGGTAGAAATATAACTTTATTTCTCCATAACTGAATACTGCTTGCTCACTGGTACCCATTTCTGCTTAAGGAAGGAATACTCATATGCCACTTGAATTTATCCTGCCCATTTCCAGTTAAAATCCATTGCTTTTATGCTAAATACAGTTCTCTAGAGCAGACATTTATTCTTTCAGAGATTTTTTCCTTACCTCTTCTCTTTCTCCATTTCTTGGGTACAGGGGGGACTGTGAGTTTAGTGGCTACATGCAGCATGACCAAGTGGGGAAGTAATATCAGGTCATATGTAGTGTCGCGTTGTTGCAGGCTTCTACTAAAGAATGTTGCCCCTTGGCCTTTCATATTGACTCTGTCTCTGACGCAGTTGCAGATGAGAGAAATTGTCTTCTGTTTCCTTGTCCATATTGTACACTGAGATCACCCCTCTAAGTCCCCATCACAGTGCTTGCCGGTGCTACATTTTCCCCTCAAGACTGGCTGTGACTGCCATTTAATCCCTAGCTTGAACCATTTACACTAACTCTTTCTCCTCCGTACTTACTTCACTTCTTTCCTTAATGACCAGCCAGTGCCCTTGTGTAACGTCTGTGTCCTACACTAGGCGGGGGAAATTTTCACTTCTTGTTGGCACCATGGGGGTGCCCAAGACACCGTGAAAGACTACCTTCTCCTATGTTTCAGAAAAAAAAAATCAGGTAATGAGTCTCTCTTGCCTACTCATCAAAACCTGTCTGTGAGGCTTCTGTTACTCCCCCTTCTGAGATATTTCACTTCAGAGTGCAGGGCTGGCTATGTCAAGGACCGTGCTTATATCTAATCTTGTTGCTTCTCGAGTTCTCAGGGTTCCTCCCACCAGGTCAAATGTGCGTCTTTCTTTTGGTATGGCATCTGATCCTGTATCCTTCCCTACTCAATGTTTTTTGTGCTCTCTGATTCTACCAACCACTGACATAGGGAGTCTTTTTTAAAAATTGAAAACAAAAGCCACCTTTCTATTTCTTTTATCTAATTATTGCCAATCAAAATGTCTTGGGCTCTAAATCTCTTGTATAGTCAGTGACTTTGGGAAAACAAGGTATTTTTTGAAAGTCACAGGTCAATGATGATTTTTTTTTCTGTAGTCTATATTGTTCCTGTCTTTTGAGATTATATGCCTTGCCATCATGGTCTATTCTTAATGAGAACAAACCATTTAAGGGAAAAAATTACCAAGCAGGAATATGATTTGAGTAATATTTAGAAATATTATCCAACTGCAGTATTCTTAATGCCAATTTGGAAAAATATTTAGTGGAAAGGATTTCCCAGTGAGTTAAGATTCTCTATATAATTGAACAATGTTCCTTGGAATATTAAGACGATATATTATGCAATAATGTATACTTACATTGGATTCATACAATATATACTTACCATGTGCTACTGTTTAGGGTGATGGGGGTGTAGCAGAGAATAAAATAAACAAAAGTGCCTGCCCTCATAGACCTTTTATTCTTGGAAAAGAACCCAGATAATATATATATTAGCAAAATATGAAGAACAATTCTATGGCTGTCAGTTTTATGAAGAAAATAAAGCAAAAAAGAATGGGAGAAAGTATGTGAGAATCAGGGTTTTTGCAGTTTTAAAGAGTGAAGAGAGTTGAAAAATCTTGAGGAAGTGAGGGAGTGAACCATGTGTACATCTGAATTATATTGGTCCTAACATAGGGAACGGCAAGTAAAAAGTTTTTGAGGCTGGGATGACCCTGCCGTGTTCAAGAAAGAGCAAGAGGACGAAGTAATAGCAGCTGGAGCAGAGTGAGTGAGGCAGAGAATGGAAAGGGATGAGTCCAGGGAGACCATGGTGAAGGAGGTTGTAACAGGCAGATTGTGTAAGGCCTTGCAGGCCATCATAGGGGATGTGGCTTTTATTCTGATGGAGATGGAAGATTTTAAACAGGGAGTGACATGAAAGATTCATTTTTTAACAGAATTGGTCTAGTTGAGAATAGATTGAAGGGGGGAGGGTGGAATGAAGAGATGCCATTCAGGAGTGTATTTCAGAAACTGAAGCAAGTGATAGAGATGGTGTGGACCAGGGATGCAGGAGTGCAAGTCAAGGGACATATATGCTGGACATATACATGGAAATCACTTATACATTTTGGGAGCCAGTACTGCATCAGGGTAAAACAACAACAACAACAATGAAACAAAACATGGCTCTGTGGTCAGGGTGGTTGGGTTCAAGATGTAGTTCAAGCACTTACTAGCTATGAAATCTTGGAGAATTCCACTAAAGCCTGAACCACGTGAGGCTTTTGTAAGGATTAAATGAGGAATGATTGAGAAGTACCACAGACAGTTCCTTGCTCATAAAACTCAAATCTTTACCTGGCAATATTATTGTCATAATTTCTTTTATTATTGAAATAGAAAAGCAATTTAGGATTTATTGTTGTTGTTTGTTTTTTCATGATCTTCTTTCAGCCTATGAATCTGGGAATCTTTTCCACAAAGCTGAAAGTGCTTTCAGAATTTGTCTGGCATAGGTGCTTAGAGGTAAAATATAGAGCCTTCTGTTTCTCAAGTTCTGCGCTTGGTTTTCAAGTCAAAAGGTACAGAAAGATACACTTGGCATCTTACGGTTATTGAGAGAAGAGAGTGTAGAAATAAATTGCTTAGCTCTTAAGCCAGTTCTTTGCTAATATGTAGTGCATACATATTTGGTTCCTGAGTGGGAGCTCAGTGAGAAGAATGAAAGGCCTCAGCATTTGACTGGCAGGCGTATTGGACTTCAACCTTCTCATGTCAAAGGCAGAGAGAACAATATCTTTCAGACCTGAACACTAATAGCTGCCATGCATTCAGAACTTAGTGTGTACCAAGCCCTGTGCTGTTACCTTTCATCATGCAGTGCAGATGATATTTTTCCTATTTTCCAGGTGAGGCTCAATACCACTCAGCTTCCGTAAACATAAGCAACCATCTCCTGAAGAATTCTTCTCTCTCATCCTGGTTTTCACTGCAGAGGTAGCTCACCTCAGTCCTGAGCAACATCAGCTCTTAAAATGTTCTTGGCATCTTAACAATATAACAGAAGACGTATCTCATAGTTAATGAGTCTTTCTATTTTCTAAGCTCAAAATTTCCAGTTGCTTCTAGTAGGGCTTCCAATCCTCTGCTTAAGAGCACATCTGAACTTCCGATGTGTGTATATATGTGCCCTCTTTACAACATTTTCATAGTTGGCTTAAGCAGGGAATCTTTTTTATCTTCCTCCATAAATCAACTTTCAATATTCTTAAATCACTTTTGCAGCTCTTCTCGGAATTCTCTCAGATTTACTGGCATCATTTAGTCCTATAGGTGCTCCAATATGTACTGATGTGCAGTGCTGTGCACTCCGATGGCATCACTTAGGGACTCATTCATACAAAAAGACAGGTTAATCAGAAAGTGAGTGATGGGTCATGAAACCATGTGGCAGCTACTTGGCTATTGGAAGATACTAAGATTTTTCCATATTACCATGTGGAAGAATGGAATGAGTTGAAGTAAAATGTAGCCAAATGGACCGTTTAGGTTTTGAGGGAACAAAGTCCAGCTGCTACATGCAGGTGGGGCTCTCCAGTGCTTACTGTATTTTCAGCATTCAAAACTTTCAGACAACGGACTCTCAGGGAAGCATTATTGCAGAAGGTTACTGAATCTCGGTGATTTATTCTCCACCTGGCTCCTTAATGTAGCAGCAAATGAACTCAGTCTTTGGAATTTGAAGTCCATGTCCATGCATAAACTGTTAAAGATGACTTTAAAACAGACACTCCATTCATCTTCATGACTTTATGAGACTGTCAGAGGGTCAAATGTGCAGGTTTGGAAACATCAGAAGAGTTATCTTTCAGGAAATGGAAATTAATGTCCCAAATTAATCTGAGCTATCCCCCTTCTGTTTATATGACCCCATTAAATGATGAAACAATGGGTTGTCATCATCAGAAGCCTAGTTCGTAAAAAAGGGAGAGAGAACAGCAGCATTTACTTTGAATCCTATAGCATGGGGGGCTCCTAAGCAGGTGGTGAGGGTTATGGGGTTAAGGATCAGGGAAGGCTTAAAGGGGGTACTCACCAGCTCTGTTGCACAGGCAGGAAGGGATTAGTAGAGGAGTCATGTTAGCAGCAGCTGCAGGACAAGATTTGTGAAAAAATGTGGTAAAGGATGGCCATACTAACTATTTTTGCTGTTGTTTTCCCACATGGCATTATAACAGAGGGCTTGGGTCTCCCTTGTTTTTCCTCCAGACACTTCACAGAGAATAGTTTTTTCCCACACGATTACTCTTTTCTAGGTCACTGGCTGTCTCTCCTTTTATTTCATTAACCAGACTGTGTGTCTGTGTACAGTAGGATAGATATCTGGCTATGTTGTTTCGGCCCATTGACCCTAGATCCAGTGTTCCTCCTGACAGCGTCTCTCTGCACATCACTTCCACTGTGAGTGGCCTGGGTTCTACATCCTAGCTCAGCATCTTACTGGCTGACCTTTCCTGAACCCTGTTCATCAAAATAAGGGCTTTGATTTGGTCCAAACTGAGTTTGCAGTCAATGAAGCTATTATTTATCAATTTATCATCTCTCCCATGCCCAGAATCTCCCAACCCCAGCTAAGCATCTAGGCTTAGCGTTGGAAGATTTCACACAGTTGAAAAATAATAACTGACGTCTACCCACAGCTTTAAATTTTATAAAATAATTACCTTCTGTCATTTAATACCTCCAAAAATATTGGAAGATAGAGATGATTATTATTGTTATCAGTCATAATTATCATCATTAGTACTACCATTATTTTATGCATGAGAAAAGGGAAGTCAGTGAAGCAGTGACCCAGCCTAAATTACAAATCAAAACCACTCTGTGCTGTCTTCCTCTGGGGACAATGCAAAAACAGATTAGTCACACGAGGGAAACATTGAATTTTTCCGCAGTTTACGTGGTAAATGGAGGCTGACGCCTCCCCTTCCATTTTCTCCCCTCTTCTTCTTCCTCCCTCGTGGTGGTCAGTTAAGCTCATGCTTCCCCAGGGTTCTCTCTAGAGATGGATGGACTGTGACAGGCCACTGCTGGCAAGAGTGCTCTCAGTGCTCCTGCTCTGTGTACAAGGAACCGCGAGTGAGTAGGAAGGAGATCAAGAAGGCGTGTTCATCCCAGAGAGAGCCCTGAGCCCCCTCTGCGTGGAAGCCACCTGGCTGTCCACCCCCTTTCACTCTGTAATGCCTCTGTGTCACTGTTGGCTGAGTTGTGAAGTGAAATAAACACAAACTGAAGGGATGTGGTGGGTCTATGGATAATTCTTTTTTCCTAGTTTCCTTTTCACGATCATAAATCTGAAAAGAGCTTCGGCAACCTTAGAGCCCTTTTAAAAATTGTAATGATGGATGGAAAAAGTATTGTTGGACATGGGTGGGTTTAAGACTGTAAACATTTACGGTAACTTGAATTTAGTTTTGTGTCATTTTTCTTGAGTTCAGTGCTATATGTGGATAGAGATGTGGTTTGGGAAAATATAGAGGTAACAAATATCATTGTATCCATTTTACACTTGGGAGAACTGGTTTGCCTTTGCCAGGCAGCATCAGACTTAAATACGCTTGTCTTTTTCTTGGATTATTTTACCTCCCTGTTTCGTTCATTTATTCTTTTGTTAATTTATTTATATAAGAAGTAATTTGGGCCCCTGCTCAAGGTTTGGCTCCGTACTAAGTGATGAAGACATAGCAATGAAAAGAAAAGACATTTTCAGACTCCTTAGTGATAGGTACGCAGTATGTGTTAAATGATATTAAAGCACATGGAAGATAATGTTTTAATTTCTGCAGTTTCTTAAAGACAAGATAGATTTCTGCGTGTCTAGGATAACTTCTTTTCTGAAGGTCAGAGGAATAGACTGTATACTAGTATGACTTGGGTGGAATTCACATAAAATTAGAATATCTATGCCACTTTTTTTATCTCAATAAATATTCTCAATTCATGTCAAATAATACCAGCTTTACCATTTGTTAGTTAATTCTATTAAAATATTGGCTTTAACTTTTAGTTTGCTGTAGCAAAAATGCCAACAAAACAAAACTAACAAGTAAAATTCTAAAAAAAAAAAAAGATAAGATTTTTCATATACTTAAATGAAAAATAAAAAGAATTTGATTTTGGGTGATTATACCTATTGATATTTTAGAGGTTAGCTGTCGGTCAGTCTAGCCTATCTTCCATGAGTGTCTTTGGCGTACCACAAGATCCTAAGTGAGATTGTAATTGTAGTTTGAGTAAAATTAATGTAACTATTAGTATTAGTAATAGCAATTAATTATAGTAATAACTAATAGTAACTTGCCCAAATTAGCTTATATGGAGGGGACACTAATTGGAAAGGATACACATCCCTAAAATTGTAGGAAAAGCTGAACAGCAAAGTTCCAGGAAAAGGAGGAACCATAGCAGCTCCAGGGGCTACAGTAGAAGTTGTTCATGAAATCCTATTCTAAGGCCCTACTATTGATGTAACTCAAACTCGGCGTCCAAATTATAAATGAGTAGGAGAGACACTCCAATTTTCCCAGTTTAGTTCAACTGTCTATATCTCTTGCAATGATTTGTGCTCAGAGGGGTAGAGGCAAAAGCTGCTGATCACCCAGTTGTGGCTATAAGAGTCGATTCTCTGAGAAAAGTTGGGTTAAACAATTTACAAATATGCCTACTTCATTATACCTTTGGGCCTGTCATACCCATTTCACTACTTCCCCTATGAACCAAAGACAGTCTAGTATACCACAAACCAGGTATCAAATAGACAACCAGGCTGCCTTTCTTCCAAACAGGGAAAACCCACAGTTCCACCCAGAGGTTGCATCCTGGTGAGGTACAATGAGTAAAAGCTGCCTGTCAGTCACTGGTGATGTGCTTGCCTCCCTAATGTTCATCTTAATTTTGTCTCACAATTTTGAGATCTATGGGTAAAATGGTGAATTAAACTACCACCAGTGCAACCTGTATACAGTATTTGGGGAAAAGTGTGGGAACAACAAAATCAAGCCATTTAAAAAAATAAAAAATTCAGTTGGTGAGGCAATTGCCCAACCCACAGCAATTGAGAAACTCTAGCAACCAAAAGGGAAACAGGCAGAGGCTATAAGAAGATTTCTGTAGACAGTTAGGAGGCTTTAGCTAATATTTCTTTTTCCTCCTCTACTATTCATTCTGTCTTTGCCATGTTTTCATGCTAAATGATATTTTTATTCCTTAAACATGTAACTCCTTGATGGCCCTCCCTGTATAAGGTTCCAGTCATTTTCCAGTTGACCCTTGTTACTTGTCATCTTCTTCGTCATCATTATTACTATGTATTGAGCATCTACCAGGTGGTTGGAGTTGGACTTGGCATATTATATATATTTTCTTATTCAGTCTTTACAACAACTCAAGATATTGGTTTTATTTAGAGAGGAGTTAGTGGCTATTCAGGTAGGCTAAAACTTTGCCTAATATTATAGCTAGGAAGTAGTAGTACCAACATATATAAGTCTATCAGGATCTTCCCGTTATACTACAATTGCCTTTTGTTTATAAAATGAAAACATCTTTGTCCAGGAAAACGGGACATATGCATGAAGGGTACAGCTGTTTAATAACACCAGACTGGCCAGAGTCATGATGAAGTGTCAGGTTTTCCAGGAAAAAATGGACTGTCTTAAGCCCCCGATAAGGCTGCATGTTTGAGAGGATAGCCACCCACATGGTGGCAGGTTAAATGGAGTGAGCTTCTTCCATTTTGTAGGGGACAATTATTTGTCTTTACCAAGGACAGTGCTAGGACGGACTTAACATAACACAGAGGAATAAAAATAAAATCCAAATTTTGTAACCCTCAGTCTGGTGCTCTTTCTGTATCTGGTAATATTTTCTAGGTGGAACTAAATAGTGTGACTAACAGAGTGCTGTATTCCCAAACCATGCTGTTGGGTCACTTAATCCACCCAGTAACTATGATGTATTGTCCTTTCTATTGCTTTTATTATTTTAACGAAAAAAACATGAAACAAGAAACCCAAGAGATCAGTTAGGTTTGCCTAAAGTCACCAGCTGTAAATGGCAAAGTCAAAATATTAAAAATGTTGAATCTAGACCTGCCTGACTCCTAATTCGTGGTGTTCCCACTCTGCCATGTTATTAATGGTTTGATGAATTTATTATTAGAAGAGGTAAAAAATACAAGATAAACATTGTAGGATATCTCAACATTTTAAGCTGTTCTATAGAAACTTTTCTTGGTTATTAAAAACTAGTCTCTTAATGAGTTTAGGTATCCCCAGTCAACCTTCCAAAATAATCTGTCATTAAAATGCATCATCTATTCACTTCCTGAGCTTTGAGAAATGGATTAATTTTGCATCTGTATATTTACATCTTGGACATTTTTGTGGTCTTGGCTGGGTTTTACTGTGATATACAATGGATTAGGACTTGTGTTTGAATTGTGAAACTATTAAAGGACTCCATGTCTCTGGAAAGCAATGAGCCCTCTAGGTATTGTGCTTAGATGAGATTACGCAGATGCTTCTCCAGTACCCAAATTCTCTTCACTGTGAAAACAAGCTTTGAAAATCCTTATTTTGACAGCATCTGTGAAGTGCTTTAAACCACGAGTCACTTCCAGGCTTTGGACTTTATTCAGGCACATTCTTCTTTTCAACAATACAGCTTAGAAATTTGTTTGGTAATGGAGAAAAGGCCTTGGTTTGTTTTATTGTCAAATTCCAATTGCTTTGTGAGTGATTGTAAAATGTAGAGCTAGTGTCTGTAATGCAGTTGCCTTGGCATAATACAAAATGTTCATTGTCTACTCTTCTTGAGAAAAACATTGTATAGCTGTTAAAAAGGATCTGCTTGTACTTCTACGATGTTCGCACAAGTAACATCTTTAAAGATCTGTCTTCAATGTGTGACATATGTTTGGGTGTCACCAAACTTCTGTATTTTCTGAGCTGGGACATGGAGTAAATGCCCTCAGGAACTTGTTTTACTTATCCTATTTCTTTTCAAAAAAGCCCCTGGCATGTTTTTCTCCCACATTTCTCCATAGTCACATCATGTTTCCCTTATAGTAGCCTCTAATGAGGATGTTATTTGATAGTAAATAAATTATTTAATAGTTTAATAAAATAAAACACGGCATGAGTTGTCTATAAAAAACAACTGCAAAATGAGATTTAATCATGTTACTGTGTTTTGGAAGTACATTTCACATTTATTTGCAGAAGATTAACCATTATAGTTTTAATGGGTCACCTCAATTGAGGAGAGCCATATTGAGTCAGTAGAGATATTATACCTTGATACTCTGGCCAGTTTTTGTTTGTTGTATTTAAATGGGATTGCATAAGGACAAATCAGCCTTTTCTAAAATCGGACAATATTGTTTTCAGAGTTCTTTGAGATATAATGGTTTATAGAAACCTAGAGGCAGAAGGAACCTT
Organism: Daubentonia madagascariensis; assembly: GCA_023783475.1. NCBI lineage: Eukaryota > Metazoa > Chordata > Mammalia > Primates > Daubentoniidae > Daubentonia > Daubentonia madagascariensis. The sequence continues at coordinate 14,949,810 of JAKFHU010002573.1, read as the reverse complement.
GAGTGACATCTCTGTATCTCTGTCTCTATCTCTCTGTCTCTTCATCTCTGTCTTCTGTTTCTCTCTCTTCAATTGTGAATAGGCTAAGGGACTTGCCTCTTGTCCCCCTAAGATTTTATGTATCTGGAACCTGGGATCTCTTCAATCAAACAAAAGCTTTGAGAGCTTCATACTGCTCTGAACGCTCTTCAAAACCCAGTATTGGTTTCAGAAGTTGTGCTTTTGAAATTTCGCATGCCCTGGAGTTTATATCTGGTGGGTCATCAATGTTTTAATAAGCTTGTAATCAGTGTCTCATGCACCATTGATTCCAGTGTTTTTCAGGAAATGGAATAGATTACAGCATCAAATAATTTTGGAACCTGAATTCTTTTAAAATAAATTTACAATATCTTTTGAATAATTTGTATTTGTGGTTTTGTAGCATTTACTTAGTCTCATTATGAGGCAGGAAGTTAGTTAAGAAATACATCAAAGCGTGCATTACTGTACCTCTATTTATCTTTCAAATGAAGTGGCCAAAGAGTGGATTCGATTAGCTTGCATTTGTAACTACTGTAGACTATTGTTGACCATTAATAGATGAAATTACATTTCGATTTTCCAAGTCCTATTTTTTATACTGGAAAATTCAGCATTCTTTTTTTCTGTCTCTCCTCTCTCTTCTCTCTTCTCCCCTCTATTCTCTCCTCTCTCCATCCATACACACACACACACACACACACACACACACACACACGCACACACTCTCTCTAACATCTGTGGCCATTATACAGACTGTGGCTTAAATGAAGATTTGGTTTCTGACACAAGAAACAGTATAATTCTTGTTCATTTAGAACTTTTCCCCCTACTGTGGGCATTCGCATTAGCTTTAGGTAATATTCCTTATAGTTTTAAATGTATACACTTTAGAAAGTTCTCTTAGCTGCATTATGGGAAGATGTATCATAGTCATCCAATCCTGGATGAATATCCAACACCTATCCTGACATTATACCCTTAGTAGCAGGACAAGAGGCCACATGCTAGAGCCCAAGTGTCATATTCAAATCCTTTATATGACCCTTTTCCAGTCAGAATTAAAATAGATTGGCATGATTCCCCAAACTTCCTTCAAAGGTTTCCTCTTAAAATGCCCATATGCAACCCTCATTCTATGCTCTTTCCTTTAAAGATGTGGATTCCTTGTGAAGAAGAAAAGCTTCCACTTAGAATAGTTCTGACTCACCTTGAAGACTAGCAGTAGGTTAGGAATCTTGTGAAGATTTATCCCACTTCCTAGAATTTGGGACGTAATTGGTTTGAAGCGGTCCTTCCTTGAGTTCACAAAATGGGAATGAGCACATTTTAGCCTTCTAAATATAAGGATAAGAAAAAAAATTTATGACCCATGACAGTCTTGTCCTTTAAGTGGTTGTCTTCGTTATAAAGGGTGTTAATTTAAAAATATGTTTAGTAAAATGGGAATGGAAGAATAATATGATAAAAAATACAAACTGACAAAATAAAAATCATTTGAAAATCTAATGGAAAAAATTGAAACAAAACACAACCAGAAGTCTAATTTGAAATATATGAGTTGTAAGATTGAGCATCCTCCAAGATTTTATTTCACAGGATGTTGCTTTAGACTTACACATTCTTCTTTTCAAATATGCTTATCAAAATTCCTAGTTTCTCTCAGTGATGGAGGGAATGAGCCAGAAGAGAAAATCTCCACCTTAAGTGTTGTGTGCTGTTACCTTTCTCTAAACCATATTAAACCCTTTCAGATACTGTAGTCAAGCAGTTGACTCTCACAGATCTGTTCTCACATCAGGAAATCCAGCTCTTGGACTTTGGACTTTAAGGACCTATTTGTAAAACAAAACAAAACAAAACAAAACAAAACAAAATAAGAATTAAAAAAAAAAACCTAAAAAAACCCCCCAAACTCTTCACTTTTGAATAACAACTCTGTGTCTAAAATGAAAATGTTAATTAAAAAGGGTAAGCCCCCCAAAAAATACGTTTAAAATTAAAAAAAAAAAAACCCACCACCACAAACAAGACAAAACTCCTTTTGAAAAGTAGGGAAAGTCAAGTTCTGAACATCTGAGACCATTTTGTTTCCACCTCAGAGTCTCTGAGGCAGACTAGGCCCTATTCTGACAGCTGGGAAACCCTGCTTTAAGGACAGGCAAATGTTTGCTCTGAGAGTTTCTGAAAGTGCAGGTGTGATCAAAAAATAAACAAACTCTGAAATTAAAATGAAGGAAAACTATGCCATTCCACAACAAATTAGACAATTTAGAAATGGCACTGTTGCTTTAAACCTGCCAAATGGGAAGGTGTTGCTGGCTTTTTCTGGTATCCTTTTTATCAGTTTTAAAGTGATTTTCTTTCTTCACAGATATAAAAACACAATGTTTTGCATGAGGTCTTTGTTGTGGGTGGAAAGACAGAAAGAGGATTTTTCTAGGATTTTCTTGCTGGTCCATGTAGCTCACAGCAATGTTTTATTTTGTGAATTCTTCTCTGTGGTTTTCTGGTTCCTGTTAATAACCCATGACCGGGACAGCCACAGGAAGGGCCAATGATCTTTGAATTGCTCCTGCATTTTTAGTTGATGTTATTCCTAGTTACTTTTTGTTCTGTTTTTTTACCACCATACATTTTTTTTTCCTCTTTCTCTTTGTGTATATTTACTAGCTCTAAAAATCTGCTACATCTATAAATAGACTACATGATGGCCATGAGCAGGTGATATGAAATATGGTTAAATTTTTCTGAATAAGTAGGAATCAATTGCTATAGAATGCAAAGAGAGAAAGCAGCATTGTTCATGGTTAAGTTCTCAAGTCTTCCACCCAGTGAGTCAGACTTTGAGTGGGGGTAGTTGAGAACAGTTCTCTAAAGGGAATGTCTTGTGGGTCTGTAACAGTGGTTTAGTATAGTGATAGGCATGCTCACGTCATATTAATATATAAAAAGCAATCAAGTCCACTTTCTCTATGTCAGTGAATTATGGAAAACTCATTGAATTAATGATGTATTCATATTGGATAATTTTATTTGGGGTTAGCCTGTGACTTGGTGGCCTAAGGCATTTTTTGGGAAAAATTTCCAGGAGATATTTTCTCTAGTTTAGTATGAACCACTGAGTTGTAAAGTTATGATGAGATTGGATTCCTCTAGTACAGATAGGAAGAGATTAAAGAGATGGTTTAGCAGAGTGCTTAGGGGTGTAGGGCTTAGAAATAGACAGACCTGAAACTGAACTATAGTTATGGTACTTACTAACTTTATGACCAAGTTGATTGACTTCTCTGAACCTCTATTGATTGATTTATAAAATGCGAATAGCAATGATACTTCTTAATATGGTTGTGTGATTAAGTGATATGGTAAATGTAATACCTAACACACTATTTCTTAAGACATATATTAGCTATAACCATGAAATACAGAAAGTGGAGAATAGAGGGAAGGCTCCTGGTAAGGACTGACACCCTGGGGACTAAAGGTACCTTTTGAGTTTTTTGTAAGATTTTATTTGAAATATGATAATTTTTTAAGCTGTTGGGATCAGTCAATAATATCAAATTAAAATTAATTTAGGAGATTATATATTATTTTTATTTCAATAATTGAGTTTTAAGGATGAATAAAGAGCAGGACTTGTTAAAATTTGCTTTTTTAAATATCATAGCAGTGGAGCAACTTTTAGCTCCTGCATGCAAAATGCTTCTGATGGAAGTGCAATACTTTAATGTTTTGATTACAGAACTGCTGAAGGCCTTTCACATGCAAAAAGCTTTTTATAAAATGATGTACTGTTTGATTACCAAGCAGAAAATCTTATCAATAAATATGTTGTTACCAGACCACACAAGGACTCAGGGAGGAGTTTGTGGGTGGTTGTTCCAAGACTGATTTGAACATGATTTTTTGATTTAAGGAAGCAAGCAAGTTGTCTTTAAATTGAAAGCATTATTGGTGTTCACAGTCCCTTCTGGCTAATGCTGGAATAACTTGGGGTCAAGGGAGATAATCTCATTTTAGTAGTTGCCTATAGATTGCAGGAGATATTTCAGGGAGAGATTTAATGCAGGGGCACTTATTAACAGAAAGCTCTTACTTGGCAGTGGGAAGACTACACACTGAAAAACAACATTATGGTTTAATGTCAGCCACTCAGACAAAGCACTGGGGGTTTTATCATTCATTGGAAGACTTTGAGGAAGCTAATAAAATACATTAGAAGCAGGTTGTTCAAAATGGTTCTAAAAATGGAAAAGAACCCAAATGTTTATTGCAGCAATTTTATTGCTGGGAAACATGGGCTTTATGACCAGAGTGTTTGTAATATATTCAGTTGGGTCTCTGGGGAATTTCAGACTGGTGAGAATTATTTGGATTGCATGAACGTAATTATGTTACAATTTGAAAGCTAAATTTCTTTTTGTTTTTTATCATACATTTTATTTTATTAATCTTTTAGGTGGGAGCAGCTCATGAGGAAAGTTGTAAGCCAGCAAAGGCAGGAGCTGGGGTCTGTCCAAGATACCTTCATTATTGGCTAGTAAATCCAGGCTCTTGTCAGTTTAGAGTTCTCCTTTTAGTGATATTTGTGTGGCATCTGTACTGACTTCCCCAGAGTTGTCAGTACACTAAAGATTCTAATCAGATCTATTCAGTTTCCCACACAGGGCCTTCCCAGTTTGTTTCTGGAGAATCTCTTGCCTCACATTTTTATTATCCATTTTTCAGAATTAGGGGGCAGTGTTTCTTCCAAGGGTTAATTAGCTGACATTCCAGGATCTAGCAGCCTTTCTCTGTCTTGGCTCTTTGCCTTACACTGGCAAGATGTAGCAAAAAATTTTTGGCAATAGGGGTTACTGGAGCAAGTGGTGATTGTTCACTTCCTTGCTACCTTCTTCAGAAATAAGTACTAAGATGTAGGGAGGCATCACTGCCAACTCTCTACTGCAACCAACAAGACAGAATGTGGCTACTTAAAAGGTGTGTATTGTGTAGCTGTTAAACCCCAATGACCCAATTCCAGAGAGGATCTGTGTTGCCACACCCATGGAACTCCTCCAAAGAATGGTGAAAATTCTATATTTGGTGACAGGTATAATATCATTCAGAGTCTTCCTTTATGATCTCACCATCACTTTTAATCAATTAACTTCCTGAGTACCTTTTCTGTAATTTGTGAGGGATACAGTAAGATCAAATGTGGCAGCTGGCCTCAGTGGATTTCAAGCTCATTGTAGAGAGTACTTTACACAAATATCATCACAGTGAAACAATAAATGGTCTTACTACTGTTAAGTGCTAAATTATGAGATATGGGATGAAGTTGCTTCAGAAGATCAGAGGAGGGGGGATACCAGTGAGTCAAACTCAGTGATGGTCCTGGAAGAACGATCAAGTATACAAGTTTAGGTAATTTAAAATGTGAAGAGTTCCTAGGCACATATTGGGGAGAAAAATGAAGAAAACAGCTGAAGAATAGAAGATTTGATGCTGAGAGAGTGCTAGGGAACCGGGATGAATGGAAAAGATGTGTCCAGATCAAAGGCATTCATTATTTTTGGAATTGTTTTCATGGCTAGAAAACACTTCAGTCTAAGATCTGGGAAAGACTGCTGTGCAGAAAAAGTTCACATGCAAAGTTCCTATCCCATAATTCAATGTCAAAGACAGGCTCTTCTCCCTTGGGTGATAAATTACCTTCTTATTGCTAATCTTGTTTTGAATTCTCTGCAAGCTGAGCTAAAACTAGGCAAAATTCAATGAGTATTTTTTTGTTTATCCCTTACACTTTATCCCAGGGTGAAACCCCCTTTTTTCTGGCTGTAAGTTATTTAGCACCGTGGTCTTCTCAGAACAATTTAAATTGTTATAGTGAAATATTTTTGTTGATTAATTAATGAAAATAAAACCACTGTCCCAGAGCATTTTATGTAGTATTTAATGCTATATATCACATTGGACAGACACTTTGAAAGTAATATTGGGCATCCTTTATATTTTTGTAAGTTCCCTTTACTCACATAAAACTTCATATTGACTGTAAATGATCAAGGAACAGCAATTCCATGTAACAGATGGGAACCACGAGTTTCCCAGACGTTAAATGGTGGTTTGGAATTGCAAAATCATTGAAAAGGATTTTCTTGATTTCCCACATTCTCACCCAAATTCTTTTCCTAAGTTTTCACTATTCTTCCTAAATGTTCCCTTCTCCCTAATTACCATATTCTCATCTAAATCTCTTATTTTCTCTTTGCTATATGCAGCGTATATAGAGTAGATTGTCATTTTCTTTTTTTTTAATTTCAGGATATTATGGGGTTACAAACGTTTAGGTTACATATATTGCCTTTGCACTGCCCAAGTCAGAGCTACAAGCATGCCCATCCCCCAGATAGCACGCAAATCAAAACCACAATGAAATATCACTTACCTCCAGTGAGAATGGCTTATATCAAAAAGTCCCAAAACAACAAATGTTGGCGTGGATATGGAGAGATAGGAACACTCATACACTGCTGGTAGGACTGCAAACTAGTACAACCTTTATGGAAAGTAATGTGGAGATACCTAAAGAACCAAAAGTAGATTGTCATTTTCTGGAGGCAGCAAAGCATAGTGGTTAGAAAGTCCTGGAGTCAGAGAGATCTAATGCTGAGACCTGCCTCTGTGTTTCATAGCAGAATGACCTTGATCCAGTTACTTGACTTTTCTGATGTTTGGTTCTCTTACCTATAAAATGGATATAGTAATGGTGCTTGCATAAGAGATTCTTGTAGGGATTAAATGAGATCTGGTAGGTGAAATGCTTAATACAATGCTTGCTATATAATAAATATTAAATGAACCTCACCAATTATTAATAACTGTCTGTATAATAAAGATCTATGTTTCCCTAAGGTTTATTCTGTACTTGTTTTCATGTAAATATCTAGAAAATATCACAATAAAATTATGCCTGTCGATTTATAAATTTGACAACAACTGGTGATAGGTAAGCAATAGCAGTTTGTAAGACTAGTATAATTTCATAGTATGTATTTATTAAACATTTTTGAGACTGAGTTTAGAATTTATACAATGGGTAACCTTAAATATGTCACCTAATTAAACTGAAAATGTTTACTGAAATAGTATTCAATGTTGTGAATTTGATTACTTAATTAAATGCCTAATTGTTTCAAAAACTAGAAAAATAGCTAAACCACATATAAGATGACACCATAGGAGAAAAACTAAGAGGGGAAACATAAAACAGGAAAGCATGAAACTCTAGGTCAATGGAGACAATCAGAAAGTATGAAGGAAGAGAAGAATGATTGGATATGAAAAAATAGAGCACGTTTCCCTGAGGTAGAGTCATTAGAAGTACAAGATGCAAATAATCAAGCTGCTTTCATCTTGGAAAAACTTAACAGGTAAAGTGTGCATATCAGATGTGAGCACTGCAATATAAGATTTTTCACAAGGGAGTTAAATATATTGAATAAACACTCTCAGTCTTCTCATGATGAAAATGTTTCATTTCAATGTTCCAAACACCTACAGCATTGTGAGAGGTGGCTTCGGGGATGTAGTGGAATAACAACCACCACCAGAACAATCAGAAAAATAAACTCCAGGAAGTACCAGGGAGAGTTCACCTCATCATGATGTTCACCTCATTGGGAGCTAAAATAAAATATGTGCCTTAATTTACCCACAAAGCGCTACGTGTTGTTCTACCAAAAGCTCCATCGCTGGGCTCATTAAGGGTAGACTCTGAGAACAGGAGAGTGAATTATGCTTAGACTGAACCATGTGAATAAGCAATTTGCTTTTATATATTATTAATTACCAGTAAATGTTTGTTGGATGAATGAATTAAAATTTGTTCAAACATTGTGTGTTATGGTGGGTACAGCTAGTTTTTTTGTGTTCTTTGGTGTACTGTGCTTATTGTTTAAAAGAGATTGCTAGGAGGGATACCCATGCTATAGGATATTATAATAGTAGGTGTTAATAAAAACATTTAAAAGACTTCCATAGTCAAATATATTTGGTCAATGCTGGCTTATGTAATATTAAGTAGATTCATTGACTGTAGGATTTTGGAGACTTTAATAGGCTATGCTAGTGTGCTCTGTGAATTACCAAGAAGGCCATTTGCTAAGCCTATTTCACTACAGCGTAAATATTAAGAGAGTATCACACAAACCTAATGTTCTACCAAACACAGTGCTAAAAACGTAGCAACAGACTTTGGTATTCAGACTGTCACTAACTTGTGGGCAGCTCTCAGAAGCCCATGATATGAGATAATTTGTAATTTTGCCAAAGTTAGTATCAGAATTTCAGGCACTGTACAGGAAGTCGCTTAGTTAATTAGAGAGCCAGCTATTCCTTACATCCTCAATTTCTTTTTCTTGCTGATGTCATCCTTTTGAATTAATAAAGCTTTGTTTCTTTTTGGGAAAAAAAAAGGGCATCAGAAGAAAGTCAGCTCATATGGCTGAGGACAATAATAAAGTGAATGTGAAGCCCCCTAAGAAATCTTTGCCAGAAAACAGAAACTGTAGAGATATTAAAGAACAGAAAATTGAATTCAGCTGTAGCTTTTCTTGATAGAAACACACCCACTATGATTTGTATGGAAACAAGAAAGAATGATCCAAGAATAGATTTCACGAAGTTCTCCAGCTAGTGCAAAAGTTGCTCTCCATGTAAGAAAGAACTTTGTTGGAAGGCACAAAGGTAGATATTTAATAATTTCTCTGTAAAGCTGAGCATAGGAAGTGCCTGACTTTAGAAGCATATGAATGGGGAAATTTAGGAACCTGAAGAAGTATTTCTGTATTTGTGAATTTGGGGATTTCTGACAATCTTCATGATTTATCCTGTGGGAGTATAAACAATCCTGCTTCTATAGGATAATGTTTGTCAAGTACTCTGTGCCATCTTCTGTGCCTAGAACATTTATTCTAAAGAAGGTGCTGATGTCCACTTTGCAGATGAGGAAACAAGTTCAAAAAGGTTAAGATACATAGACTGCAGTGCACAAGACCAGAAATTCAAAGCAAAGCCCATCTACTTCCAAACTCCACTGCACTATGCTGCTTTGTAATAAGTAAATGGCTTATTTTCATAAATAAATAAATAAATAAAAGGCATATACAGAGAACTCTTAAAACTCAACAATAAGAATTTAGAAATTTCACCAAAGAAGTTACACAGATGACAAATAAGCATATGAAAAGATGTTCTACATCATATTTCATTAGGGAAATAAAAATTAAAACAAGGAGATGCCACTGCACATCTGTTAGAATGGTCGAAATTCAGAACACTGTAAATACATACAACTACTGTGTACCCATGATTATTAAAAATTCAGAACACTGACAACACCAAACACAGGGAAGGGTGGGGACAGCAGGAATCCTCATTTGTTTCTAGTAGAAATGCAAAATGGTGTATTCATTTTGGAAAACAGTTTGGTGGTTTCTTACAATACTAAACACACTCTTACCACAGGACCCAGCAATTGTGCTACCTGGGATTTATCTAAAGGAGTTGGAAACTTATGTCCACACAAACACTTGCACGTGGATGTTTATAGCAGTTTCATTTATAATTGCTAAAACTTGGAAACAAGCAAAATGCCCCCTGGTAGGTGAATGGACATGTAAACTGCGGTACATCCAGATGATGGAATATTATTCTGTACTAATCAGAAATGAGCTATCAAGCTATGGAAAGACAGGGAGGAAACTTAAATGCATATTACTAAGTGAAAGAAGCCAATCAGAAAAGACTACATACTGTATGATTTCAAATATATATGACATTCTGGAAAAGAAAACTATGGAGACAATAAGAGGATCAGTGGTTGCCAGGGGAGGGATGAAAGGGAGGGATGAATAGGTGGAGCACAGAGGATTCCTAGGGCAGTGAAACTACTCTGTATGAGGTTATAATGGCAGATGCATGACCTTATAAATTCGTCCAAATGCATAGAATGTATAACACCAGGAACCTTAATGTGAACTGTGCACTCTGGGTGATAATCATGTGTCAATGTAGGTTCATCAATTGTAATGAATGTGTCACTCTGGTGGGGTATATTGATCATGGAGGAGGTGGCAAATGTGTGGGGACAGGGAATATATGGAGAATCTCTGTACCTTCTACTTAATTTTGCTGTGAACCTAAAACTGCTCTAAAAAGTAAAGTCTATAAAAAAAAGATAGCCAAGTCCAGATTAAATGTTATCTTCTCAATGTGACTTTCTCTGGTCTCCCAATTTAGAAGATCTCTCTCCAGACCATGTGTCCATAGTGCTATATGATGACATTTAGCATTTCTTTGTTGTGTTGTTATTACAAGAGGCAGTATGGTCTAGGTAATCACAGAGGATTTGGGATTAGAATGCTTGGAATTAAATTTTGCTTCCACCATTTATTAGCTGTGTGACTTGGGCACAATAGCTTAAATTCTCTGTGCCTCAATTTCTTTATCTGTAAAATGGGGATGCTGAGCATATTGGACTTATAGGTTGTTGGAAGTGTTTAGTGAGTTAGTACACATTAGACATTTTGAACAGTGATGGGCCAGTATTCGTATTCAACATGTAGTAGTTATTGAATTCACATCTCTACCCTCAGTTGGACTGTAAGCTCATTGAGTGCAAGGGCCATATCTGATTCGTCTCTATCTGGAAAATTATAGAGACTGGATAAATATTTTTATTGAATAAATGCATTAAATACACGTCTGTGAAGATTTTTCTCACAGAGTTTTGCTGTATTTTTTATGTGTTTTTTAAGAACTGTAAAAGTCAGGTGAATACTCCTTAGAAAATTAGTTGCATCTCTTTCTGCTTTTATTCACGGCCTTTCCACCTTTGCTGATCCCGTCTCTCCAAATCTTTTCCTATGTTTAAAGTGGTATCATTAGGAAAGACTTATGTAAGAATATCTGTGCTATATGCAATTGAAGCACTAGCTCATTGTAATTAAAAGCAATTGAGACCATTCAGTGAATAGGTTTTAGAAGGAGCACAGCAGGCATCAACTAGACAGAGTGTCCCCTGCTTTCCTAGCCCTGTGACTCTAGTAACCCTGCAGCATTAGGGCACAACGGGCCTTTGTATCAGTGTCATTGAATATCACTGAGTGCCCTGCTAGGAAAGTGGCCTTCTAGACAGAGAGCTGGTGTGCCCCTTGGTGGCTATGGATAGTAATATGGATAGTAGTTAAGAGCACAGGGTTGGAGGTCAGATCTGCATGTGGGTTCTGGGGCAATCATTCAAACTTTCCCAATCTTGGTACCTTTTTTGTTTATTTTGTTTTGTTTAGAAATAAATACACTAGATATCTAGAGTTGACCCAAATAATGCCAGTGATCTCGTTCTCTCTCTTTCTGTCTCTATACATATATATGTATATATGTATATATATGTGTATGGATATATGTGCATGTATGTATAGATATTTGCATGTATTATAGATATATGTATACATACATATATGTGTATGTGTGTGTATGGGGGGTGGAATTCATGTTATAGAGATTAAATAAAGTAGTACAGATTAAATTAACTAAATTACTATACTCATTAACACATAGCAAGTGCTCAGTTCATGTGTTAGTGTTATTAGCTGTTCCAGGGCATCTGTGTGGATTATCTAGATGGAAACTTTCTCAATTGCTAATTTCAAAATTAAAAAAAAAATCTAGGGATTCTTGATTGAGATGATTTGCATGCCAATTACTATTAGCTACAAACCCACCCCTCTGCACTCTGCTTTGGGAAACTGAAGCAGGCTTCTGCTGCCTTCCTGCTTTGCCTGCTGGTTCCATGTTAAGCGCTGCAAATAGAGGGCACTGTGGGGAGACTGCAGGGTTGGAGGAGGGAGTAAGGCTGTCTTCTTCCTGTTACCTGAGCGTCACCCCAGCAGTGCTTCCTCACCTGACAGCAGGAGTGCTTTCCTGTAGCTGCAGCTGAATCCGATTTGCAATTTTTCTGGCACTTGAGGAATCAATCGCCTTGTGTCCCATCAGAGATGCTGCAGGAGCCAAGCTACACCTCCTTTTCAAAGGTCTGAATTTTGACTCCATGGGTTCCTCCTCTTAAGTTGCTGAGTTTTGATGTTTCCAATCTCTTCCCTCTTTCCCCTCAGCCCTGGGGTAGCTGCTTTCTGCAGTTGCTTCCTTCATAATACCTTTAAGTTCTCTGTTCACACTTTCAATTATCTAGTTAACGATTTTATAAGAGTTAATTATTTCAGTTAGATTCTCTCTGTTTAAATAAGTAACGTGGTTTCTGTCTGCGGACTGAACTAATGTGAGAGTTAGGACCAGTCTTTGTTAATAGTGCCAGAGTCTGTGCCAGTTGGCAAAATACTAATTGGGTGGCAGTTTGCTAAGATAGTTCTTAGACATGAAGAAGTGGATTAATCTAGAGGGATGATTTTCCAGGAATATGGGGTCTTCAGTGATACTTAAAGAAATGATCACATTTATCATCTGAACAACTGTAGGAGGACATTCTTGATCACATAGCAAGTGCTACAGGGGTGAAATGACTCACCGTAATGAAGGCCGGAGTCCTCCAAGAGCTTCAGAGATTTGTTTCAGGGGATTCGCATAAGTTGTCATGATTCTGTGTAAAAGTTGAGTACTCAGACGCTTTGCAAAAGAGAAGTTTTTCTTTTTGTTAAGTTTTCAATGGATCTCTGACCCATAAAAACTTCAAAAAATGTGTTATGGTGGAGGTTATTTGGAAAGGAAATATAGATGGATTAAAAAAAAGGTGGTTGAGAATTATTTGGGAAGTGAACATAAATAAAAATAACCACTTTTTAAAAATATCAGCATTTTTCCTGCTTTAGAGGCTGATGTTGAAGAAGACAACCAGTTCTCCCTGCCAAGACACATGTTTCCTCTTCTGGCAACATGATTTTGAAGCAGATGGGCTGTGATTTTGACTCCTGCTGGTCAGTCTACTGTGCCCAACCTCAGACTGAACATAGCCAAAGCAAATGTTTACGTTTTTCATCTTTGCATTATTCAGTGTTAAGCACCTAGTAGATGCCAAATGAAAACTTCCTAGTCACTGGACTCAGGTCAATAGCAGGCCCCATTTATGGGACTATTTTTTTTTTTTTAGATATCTTCTATTAAAGTAATCATTGGGAGATTTCTGTCACTCTCTTTATATGGTATACATATTCATAGGATAATGTTTATATGTATATGTGTGTGTCTATGTGTATGCATTAGATTCTCCAAAATATTTAGTAATATAGTCATTAAATAAGTGATAATTTTTGTTTTGAGAATTTTGCTGTAGCCCACACAATCATTACAAATCATGTATTATTTTTCTGTATTACTCATGTCCTGTGAGAGCCAATAGAGTAAATTTAAAATATAAAAGAAATAGTTTTTTTTTTATGATGAGGGGAAAGTATTTGTCTTTCTTGAAACTGATTTTATGGCCACCAAATCACACTAGGATGCTTTAAATGGAGGATAAGTGCTTGAAACTGAGTTTTTAAATTCTGCAATTCTGCTCTTACATTTCATTAACTGTTATTCTCTCAGAGTAGGGAAAGAGGCAGCTAAGCGGGAGTGCAAAATGGTACAGCCGCTGTGGAAAAACAATTTGGCAGTTCCTCAAAAAGTTAAACATAGAGTTAACATATGACCCAATAATTTTACTCCTAGGTATATACACCAAAGAATTTAAAACATATGTCCACACATGAAAAATTGTACTTGAATGGTCATAGCAGCATTATTCATACTAGGCAAAATGTGGAAACAACCCAAGTATAAATCAACTATGTGAATAAACAAACAAACAGTTCCATCCATACAATGGAATATTATTCAGCCATAAAAATGAATGAAGCACTGACACATACTACAGCATGGATGAACCTTGAAAATACTATGATAAATGAAAGAAGCTAGACACAAAAGCCATGTTATATGATTCCACTTATATGAAATGTCCAGAACGGGACATTTCACTTCCATAGACTAATGCTTTCCAGGAGCTTAGGAGTAGGAGCAATGGGGAGTGATCACTAAGGGATCAGGATTTTCTTTGGGGTGAAGGAAATGGTCTGGAATTAGATGGTGAGGATAGTCACACAACTCTATGAATATACCATAAAACACTGAATTGAATGCTTAAAGTAGTAAATTTTAGGGTATATTAATTATATCTCATTTTATGTTTTAAAAGAGGCAGCTGATAAAAAATTAGTCCTTTGCCTTGAAGGAGATAATCATTGCGTAAGACATTGTTTGGATTTTGTCCTCCTCCTTTCAAACAAAGAATGATTAATTTATCTAATTCAAAAGTGATTTTTAGGGATAGGCACATGATTTTTAAAATTTAGTCTGCAACAGAACTTCAGAAACATGAAAATAATAGAGATGCAGCCTGAGTCAGTATGAATGTCTCACAGTTTTGTGGCCGCATCCCCTTCCCTGGATCCCAGATCTCTCCGTGCATACGCTGGAAGATCATCTTAGCTGGAGAATGCTGCACTTCTCTGGAAGTGCTTATTCAGTCAATAGCTATACATATAATGTCAATCTAAATTCAAGACACTTTTTGGATTGAGAACTCGGCTTATAGTCAGAAAGACAGATGAAATAACCAGCTACAACAACAAAATAGCAAGTGTGTGCCTTAGGGAATATTGGGAATCTGTCAGCAGTGTGTTCTCTTTCACCAGCTAGGTTTTATTTATAACTGCGTATAAATACAATAAGCAATTATAGATGAAACCACCCTATGCGCCCCCCCCCAAAAAAAAATGGATCATGGTGAACTTTCGAGGTTTAGAGTCAGACAGATTTATGCCTGAAGGAATGTTTGTTCAAATACTTACTAGTCAGTTAACCTTAAGAAAAGGGCTAACCATGTTAGTACTGGTTCCTCCTGGTTTATCATAAGATTTAACTGGCATATGCATGTGTAACTTCGTAATATCTTGAGGAATTAATCTATTGTGCCCCCCTTGTTACCTTCCACTGCTCCACCAAATTCAAGCAGGTAGTTTGGTGTTCACTTGCCTCGGTGAGGAAAAACAATGGTTGTCATTAATAAATCTTCTAAGTCTTTCTTTCCAAAAACCCAAACCCAGAGTAGACACAGGATTGGTGGTAAAAAGATTTTCTCAAAGCAGATTAGAAACAATTCCTCCAAACTAGGGAGGGGAAGGGGGATGATGGTTACCAAAAGCAATTCTCAGGCCTTGTCTCCCAGCAATATCACTGTGGTAGGGGCAAACAAGACCTTGGAGAGAGACTGAGAGGGAGTCTTGATGGGGCTGGCAGAATTATCCTGAACGAAGTTTGCCATGGGAGCAGCGCAGACCCAACTTTTCCTCTTTTGATATGGGGTCTTTGAATCGTTGTCAACATTAACGGTAACACTTAAGATCGCTCTCTTAATGTGCCAGGCACTTTCTAAGCATTTTGAATACATGTTTATTTAAGAAATATTGAATTCTCATAACAACTTATGTGAGGTAGGTACTATTTATTATTTCCGTTTTTCTGATGCGGAAACAGTAGCAGTTTTACCATATCCTAGTCACATTCCCTATTTTTTATCCGTGGGTTGTTTGAGTTTCTCAACTAGCAAAGGACTGTGACTAATACAGTAGGTGCTGGAACGTTTCTGTGTTAATTTCACCTCTAGTATTAGGGTTGGCTAATTAGATAGGCAAGATTATATTACAGGGGGCTCAACCATGGCCAGAAAGAGGATTTTTCATATCCCAAGGTGTAAATTCTCCTTTCCTTCCACTTAAATGGCTGAGAACACACTATTTATTCTCCGTCCTTTTATATCTCTGAATCTTTTTTTTAAGGATCCAGTCCCATTAGCGTTTTCCCTAGAAAGATTTGAAGTGTTAAAAATAATAAGAGAAATGATTACGTTATTACAACAAAATAGGCATTTCAAGAGTCAAAGCTTAACGAGGATTAACAAAAGGACTCTTGATCATTGCGCTTCATTCCTCTCTGGCCTTGGGTCTCCAGCGTCTAGTGCGATAGATTCATTTGTGGGGCCTTAGAGCAGATGGCTGGCTTTTCGCTTTCATATAGATACCATCTTTGAAAAGGAAGACAAAGATACTAAGTAATATTTTGAGATTTCCTTACGGCTTGCATAACACATTCTCATTTCACTGAAAAACATTTTTATTTGGTAAAGCAACTGAAGGATAATGAACATGGTAGCAAGTCATAGAGTACTTTCCTCCCTGAAGGGATTTGAGGCTCTTGGATCACAGTACAGCGACAACTCCAGAGTGAAATGCAGGAGACATTTCATGAACAAATGGTAATAGAAAGTGATCACGATGCTTGGAACCCCAAGGGTGGACACGGAGCTACAAATGCCCTCTCCATTCCAGCCCAAATGAGAAACGAAGTCATCTAGATTGATTGGGTGCAAACTTAAGACTTGAAAAAAAAGTCGTAAAAATATTAATGACCGTTAACATTTCCACTTTTCTTCAAAGATACAATCTCCACAGGGACTGATAACTTACTTTGTGGAGGTTTAGAAATATGCTTTATTAGAATGAGAAGGTGTTGGTCAAGTTATGGGCCCTGGAATCAGACAGGGTGGGTTTGATTCCTGTCTCTTCTATTCACTAAGCCTAGGGGCTTGAACCTTAGGTTTTTAATCTATAAAATAAGGGAAATGATAGTACTCATACTTTAGCATTTCTGGCAGGATTAAATGAGATTATATATAAGATGTTCAGTATAGTACTAGAAGCTTTGAATCACTCACTAAATGTTAACCATTGCCTTTTTTATTAAGCATCTTTGCCACATTCTCATGGCTGAGTCAAAACATATTACTTAGAGGTGCTGAATGTATGCAGACCTCTCTTAGGATCTGTTTTGTTGGTAGGGACAGGGAATGTTCATTCAAATCACAGACATTTCTTGGATTTCAAAAGAAAGTGGAGTTGCCTTCTTTTGGGTTCTGTACTCTGCTTTGCCACTATTTAGATGGTGTCCTTTGGCACAAACCCTGAGATTCGCTTTCTTCCTCCTTTAAATGAGAATCACCATAACTGACCCTTCATGGTTGTCTTGAAGATGGATGGAGATGATAGGGATGGAAGCTATTTGCAAAAATAGCACTATAAAAACACTACTTTTAATCTATTCTAAGACCACTAGGCATGCATAATAAAGTCTTGTGGAGCTTACAGAGATGGTTAATTACATAAAATATAACACAGTGTATCAACACCGAAACAGGTGGCTGTCCGCAAAAGAAGAACAGGAAAGAATTTAATAGATCCCAATTCTGGGTTAGATGTTCAGTAAATGCACCTTCAAAGAATTAAGTATGAATAAAATTCCAGCATATTAAGTGCAGGTCAAAACACAAGGTTGCTTATGTAAATTGGAGTGTGATGAGAGGCAGGCTGGAAGAAAGGCTTCAGAGAGCAGTCACTTTGCTGGCTATCACCTCTGGCCCCCAAGCACTGTTTCCTAGGGAACAGCTGGAACTATGAGCCAGAGTGGATTTGCCCCTCCTCATTATTTCCCTGAGGTAGGAAAAGTAGATCTTTGAGTGACAGGATCTTGAAGACTTAGAATTAATCAAGCCCAATGTGTTAACTGATTGTGTGGATAGGGAGGGACAAGGGTAGGATAGATAAGGGTAAACATTTCTAATGTCCCCTCCCTTCAGGGTTTAGCATTCTAAGATGGTAAAGCCCAGCTGGTGGTACCATATTCAGTCTTTCTATTCTTAGCCTAGATAATTTGATTAAATGTTAAAATAGAAACAACTTCAACTTCTTGGGAAAGGGGAATTGAAAGCTGTAGGTTGGTGTCTAAAAAGATTTTAAACATTTGTGAACAAAAACTTTTAGTGGAGGGAGTGGGGATGGCATAGGGGAATAAATAATGAAGACAGAGGGTGGGTTAATATCTTTCAAGGTGTAGCAAGTGTTAAATTCTACCAAACATTTTATATCTGATAGCTTTACTCTTCTTTCCATTCTACATTCATTTCAGATATTTTAAAATTCACTCAGATTTCATTGCAGCCAGAGAGTTACTGATGTGAACTTCTACAGAACTCCAGTGGGTTTCCACTTTTAATTGGGAATGTGAAGGAATGAGGAAGAAGTTGCAAATTCATTCAGCTACTTAACTTTGGTATGAGAAAGCTAAGGATTGATATGTAAGTCTTACCACCTACACCCATATATGTTTATAATATATGAATTGACAAACATATAAAGCTCAGTCTATTTCAGGAAGAATGCAAAAATGAAAACTCAAATAACCAGGCTTACTTTAGACTCATGGTCAATGACAGTTTATGTTTATTATTATGACCATGTGGAAGTATGAGATTTTGAATTGCCTTTCAAATTATTAATATCAAAAGGATATTAAATCATGTTCAACATCCTTTAGTGTCATACATCCAAGTGTTTGAGGATTGATTTTCTGGAGATGGTTCAAATGGTTACTTTTTACTAGCCAGAATTGAAAAAGCTACCAGCTTTTAAATAGTTTTAAATGATTTTTTCTACAGAACTTTGTTAGCTAACTGTAAGGTTGGAGTGGTCTTCTCTCATAGAAATAATAATATAAAAGTATTTAAGTATCCTGAATTACTCTACAAGTTTTTCTAAAACAGTTTTATTTTAAAACTACTACCTACTTATTTTAGAAAACATGAAAATAAAAAATCAAAAAATAAAACAAAAGCTCCCATATTTTCACTAATCAGAAATAACTTCTTATACATTGATGCATTTTCTTATATACCCATACATATTTACATTTATATTTATTTATATATGTATTACATATGTGCATAAACATACATATGGGAATATAATTATACACACACACACACACACACACACACAGACATGCACATACCCCTTTCCTAGTCAACTGTGTAGCATCTCTCAGTCATTTATCTAGGAAGGCTCTGACAGGTTTTCCTTTGTACAAACCCATCAGACTAACTGCAGACTTCTCAACTGAGACTTTATTAGCCAGAAGGGACTGGGGCCCCATGCTCAGTCTTCTCAAACAGAATAATGGCCAGCCTAGAATTTTGTATCCTACAAAACTATATTTCTTATAGGAGGGAGAAATAAAGACTTTCTCAGATAAGCAAATGCTGAGGGAATTTGTCAAGATCAGACCTGCCCTGCAGGAAGTACTCAGATCTGCATTATACACTGAGGAGCACAACAGAAACCCACCAATGTAAAACCATCCATAAGTTAAAGGTCAGAGCCCAGATACCACAGTGGCTCAAGAGGTAAAACAAAGCAATAAAGTTCTATGCAACAGAATGAACAGAAATCCATCTCACTTATTAATTCTTTCAATAAATGTGAATGGCTTGAACTCCCCACTGAAGAGACACAGGCTGGCTGAATGGATAAATAAATGCAAGCCAAGTATCTGCTGTCTCCAAGAAACGCATCTAACCTATAAGGACTCATTCAGACTCAAGGTGAAGGGATGGAAAACAATATTCCATGTAAATGGAAACCAAAAGAAAGCTGGTGTATCCATTCTCATATCAGATAACATAGACTTCAAATCAACAAAAGTAAAGAAAGACAAAGACGGTTATTATATAATGGTGAAGGGAACAATTCAACAAGAAGACATA
This sequence comes from Daubentonia madagascariensis, assembly GCA_023783475.1. Lineage (NCBI taxonomy): Eukaryota > Metazoa > Chordata > Mammalia > Primates > Daubentoniidae > Daubentonia > Daubentonia madagascariensis. Next base: position 14,930,090 of record JAKFHU010002573.1, on the reverse strand, counting down.
ACAATCCTAAATATCTATGCACCTAACACAGGTGCTCCCAGATTCATAAATCAAATCCTACTTGATCTAAACAAAATGATAAACAGCAGCATTGTAATAGCCAGGGACTTCAACATCCCATTGACAGAATGCAACAAATCCTCTAAACAGAAAATAAACAAAGAAACAACGGACTTAAATAGGACTCTAGAACAAATGTGCCTACACATTTACAGAACATTCTACCCCCAAACTACTGAATATACATTCTTTTTATCAGCTCACAAGACATTCGCTAATATTGACCACATCCTAGGCCACAAAATATATCTCAACAAATTTAAAAAAATAGATACTATTTATCTAGTAAGGCTCGCATGAGCCAAGGAAAGGTCATCCACTTCCACTGACTGATTGCCTGACTGTATGGAAGCGTATTTATTCCTGGATAATTTGAAACAGGCAGTATGGATTTTTTCCTTTTGATATAAAGAATTATTTGAAAAAACAAAAATCAAAAACAAAAAACCAGACTGATCCACTGTAAAATTCCTGTGTCTACATGCGTTCTTACCACTGACTTCACATTTCAAGATGCGGTATCCCTGACCTTGTCTAATTAAAGGAAATGGAGAGAAAAGAGACACTAACATAAGGAGAAAGGAAGGAATAAAGGCATGTCATAAATCCAGGGGCTTTGCAAACCAGATCACAATAATAGAGTGGTCTCATTCTCTTTTGTGGCAAAGTCTCTGTGGGGTGTTGAAACAATTAACTTCTATTTTCTTGACTCTGAAATTCTACCCTCATGTCCCTGCTAGGCTGTATTAATTATCCTGAGCTGTGGCAGGTGGCTTATCAATAGTTCTGGCTTCCTGTGGTGTTTTAACATTCCATCTCTTTTTGTTTTCATGAGTATTTTAATGGAAAAGATGCCTTAAGTAATTATAATTATAATTAAAGTTATCTGTAATTATAACCTAAGTGTGCCTCCACTCAAACTAATTTCACCTACTTCATTCATCTACAACGTTGTGCTTAAAATAACAGAAAACAATACAATTGAAGTATTAATGAATTTTAAAGTTTTAATATGAGCAAAATTATGCTTAAGATCAGCAGGATAACTTTTAACTTTTCCATAAATTTTAGAAGAAATTGAATTCAATGTCCATTCCCCTTACAAATAAATATTCTTGTAAATATAAGCTCTTTTAAGTTTAGAAATTAACTCTGCATATTAAAATTATATACAGGTAGCTTGCTAGTTGCATGAATTTGGACAGATTACTTAACTTTTCTGTGCCTCAGTTTCCTCATGTAAAAATGAGGGAACATGGGGGTGCTAATACCTACCTTATAGGGTGGTTGTGGGGATTCATTGATGTACCAAAGTGTGAAGCACATTTAACAGTGTCTGATACAGAGTAAAATCCCAATGACATTTCGCTACTAATCTTGTTGTCCATTCAGATTAGCTTCCAATATTTGTTTCACATATATTATTCACTTAACCTTATTCTGTTAATGTATTTCTCTATTGCAATCTAATCAGCATATTTGCAATTTTTAATTATTCATTTGTGTATTTAGTGTGCCCTACTTACTTCCACAATAATTTTAAGATATTTTACATTATATGATAGAGATAGAATGAAACCATAACTTTATGCACGTGAAATAAAACAAGCAAATAATTAAAGGGATGAAAGAATAATTATACCAGAACCTAGATTAAGAAAAGCTATCATATTGGATCCTTGGGTTTACACTGAACTGTCCACAAAAAAGGAAAAAAGGAAAACATAGTGAGTTACAGAGCTTTTACTGTCTTAAAAAGGGAAGCAGGTAGGCTTTTTAAACATAATTTTTTTACTTGTGATGCAGTCTAAATGGGATGTGTTGCATTGGCTTTTATATAAGGGATGTTGAAAAACAGAATAGATGGTGTCTTTATTATAAATTTTACTAAACAAATCATGTTCTAAAATTTTTAAATTTTACTAGAAAAAAGTCATTTTCTTTTTCTTGACTTTCATAAGTTGAAAGTAAGCATTGTAATTAGATATGTAATATCTTGTTATGATGCCATACTGTTATTTGCTTGGGAATTAATTTATTCATTGTATTATTGATGTTATAAGTATCCATTATGTATGTTTTTGAACAATTTGTTTTTGCTTTTGTCTTTGGATTATTTATTTGTATACATTCCTCTCTAAGAAATTCTAATAAATGGTGAAAATTCGTGTTAATACTGTCAGATTACTTTGCAGAGAGTGAACTCGTTCATTTTTATCTCTAATTTTCTTTAAAATTGTCTTTCCTTTTTCTTGATGGAATACATCACTAGCATAGCTCTTATACTTGTCAGGCAAGATTACTGTTATTTTTTTACTCATAGATGTATCTGACTTGAGTGGAGACAGAAGATAAATTTTCTTGATTTAACTTGGAAAGAGAAAGAGAAGGGATATTTGAAAATGTGAGGACTTGATTCGGTATACACTTGTTGAAAATTTTTAACGCATCGGTTTAGATGCTGGTGATTCAATAAAATTAACTAAAATGTGATTCTTTAAGCTCCTTAAAAATCTAGTGGGAGAGAAAGACATGGTATGAGGCAATAAAAGACATGCTAAAGTAAGTTATATTCAGTACTTTTTTTTTTTTTTTTAGACAAGGTCTCATTCTGTTGCTGGGGCAAGAGTGCAGTGGCGTCGTCATAGCTCACTGCAGTCTCAAGCTCTTGGGCTCAGGACATTCAGGACTTTTTTCTCATATAAAAAGATACTGCCTAAATTAGAGTAAACGTAATTGCAAGCGCCAAAAGAGAAGAGAAAATTGTGAGCTGGGGGCTTGTCATCACAAATACCACAAAGTAAAGCAAAAGGGTTGTTAGCAAAGATACTGAGTGGGCAGTTCCCTTTCCTGATCCCAAAGTGATGCCTTTGATCAAAGGGGGCTCCCCAAGGGCTGAGGGCGTGTGGGGGGATATGAGGACGAAACAATCCTGGCTGAGGGCAGAGAAGTTCTGGCAGCCTCCGTTTTGAGGTTTGCTACATCTGAGACCTCACTAAGTACATGACCATAAAATTATAGCAAAGAAATTTACCTCCCTGTACACTTTGCTATCTTCAAAGTCCTTCCCCATCTATTAATTATTTTTAACCTCACAAGAACCCTCCTCAATACTGTTTTCCCACTTTTACAGGTGAGGAAAAAAGCAATTATTGAATGGGTCTTAAATTATTGGGAATCAGACAGGTAAAGCATGCTGAAGACAGGTAGAATGCAGACTTTAAATCCTTATTGCCATTCCCATTCTTCTGTCTACGTATTAATATTCCGGTGTACATGGGGACATGCGTGGTTGTGCATGTGCATGTGTTGTGTGAGGTGAAGCCTGGCGGGGGATTTGTTAGCTATGGTAGAGCTGTGCAGTATCACTGATAAGGATTCTGTGTATGAGGACAAATGATAAATTAAAGATTACTGTGTCTGTCAGAAGTATTCTTTGACCCTCACAGTAATCAAATCTCTGGCATTCTGATGTACTTCGTAATTGAATTTTATTGCATTTGGTAGAACATCTACTCTTGAATCTGTGAGTAGATTACTGAGCTGTTTTTCTTTTTTTTTTTTAATCTACCTTTTTTTTTTTTTTTGGACATCCAAAAGCATAAAATAGAGTAGGCTCTCTGCTGTCTGGATTGTGGGTCTTAGCCTGCCTGATGGTGGGAGGACGGGCTAGATGGACTTCTGAGGTCCCTTTCATTTTACAGAATTCATTATTGTCTCATCTCCTGTTGCTCCAAAGTTCTTTTCATAATAAAGCTCATAGTCAAAGCACTAAACAGGCCCGTCCTTTATACAGAATCCCCTGGGTTCTTTACAAGAGCAGAGCTGCAGGTCCTTGAATCTGACATGCACAGCGTTTCAGTGACTTTTTCTTTTGCTGTCAATTATGACCTCACAGGAAATCTGGGCTTTCTTGTTTTACTGGGATTTTGTACATCTCTTCTGCCATCTGAGCAGTTACTAGGAGGCATAGAGCCTTTGTCTTAACCATAGATAATGCCTTTAGACAGCGTAAAACAAAGGAAAGTAATTGCTTTTGTTTTAAGGTCCTTGTCTTGGAATTGAAAACATTGAAAAATAAGATTGTGTGGGAAACGATAGCCATATCATGTCACAATTGCAGCAAAACTAGACTGCTTGCATTTGTCACTTTTGCTGAAAGAGTGTCTTTATAATGTGTGCGTGGGATTTGCTTTGGGCCTCAATGTAAGAGCTAGCTCTGTGGAGTGAAGTCTCTTGTTTTGAGCTTATTGGCTGGCCTGCCTATAACCCTATGTTCTAAGGAGAAAACAACAAAGACAGGTTTTATGTCCTGTATTGGAGATGATTTAGATTATGCAAAGGGATTTTTATACAGACACTAATCATAGAAAACAAATTCGGATTGATGAAAATATAAAAATGGCTTATTGGTTTCCTATCACAAGATGCATTACAGGGAAGAGTTTCAGCACATGATAAAAACCCAGGGCAGCCCCATTAGCAATGTGCATTTATAGTTAGTGATTTCCCTAGTTTTCTCCAAAAAGTTACAAAATTGTTTTTATCTTAATGCCATTTGATCAAAAAGATTCAGATTTAAAATGCTTTAAATTGTACTAATTGTACTACTTGAAAATAAAATCTTAGGCAATTGGAACTATAAACTAAAATTCTTTGTCAACCAGAACTTTAATATAATGATATTTAATATTGGCAATTTTTATGATTGCTAACATTTGTTTTCTGGATCACATGTGCCAGACACAGTTTTATGTATATTAATTTATCACCCTATGAGGTAAGATAATACTATTATTATTCTCACTTTACTGATAAAGAAACCAAAGCATGGAGGTGGTAGGCAACTTGCTCAAGACCATACAGATGAGTAACAGGGCTATGATTCAAACTCAGGCATGCTGAACTGAGGGAGTTCTTACTTCCTGAGATGTTACAACAGCCTGGAGTGCCTTCTGAATCATCAAAGAAAATTACAGTCGAGGTAATTTCATTGTTAATAACATCCTAACACATACTTCTTTTAAAAATGACAATCCATGTTGACTATTTAAATAAAAATTATCTATTTGCCAGAATATTTATTAACCAGAAATTCCTATTTCTCTCTCATGTTGAATAAAAGTTGAATTTAGGTCTCTCAAATATCTTTAAAACAAGGCCAGTAAGGCCAGGTGGTATGGTGTGCATCTGTAGTCCTCGCTACTGGGGAGGCTGAGGCAGGAGGATCACTTGAAACCAGGAGTTTAAGGCTGCAGTGTGCTGTGATTATGCCCCTGTGGACAGCCACTGCACTCCAGCCTGTGTGAACTTAGTGAGACCCTGTCTCTACTCTTAAAAACAACAACAAAAAAAGGCCAACAGACACACTTCCACTATAGGAAGGTTGTTATTTCTCTCCTATGATAGCTGCATTGTAAAAAGGATATATGTACTCTTTTTCCATCAACAGCAACAAAAATGTTCTGCAAATCAAATAGATTTGTTTTCATAGAAGGTGTAGTTAAGAGTGTGGCTAAACCTGAACTGATGAGGCTCTGAATGATGAGAGATTCCTGAGGCAGATCTGCTTAGGAGAGGATTGCTCCAGGAAACTGGGGAAGTTCAGTAGAATAAATAAATTAATTAATTGATCACCTAATTATTAAGGGATCAAATTATGTAATCTGTTATTTCCCTTGGTGTGTAGAGTTCTTCGTTTTATATTGTGTTCCTGATTTAGACAGGATTAGTACTAATGTGTGCATTGCAATATACTTCTATTCTCATGCATCATGTAAGTATTAATATATAATTTGAAAGTGAACTGATTATATAGGATTTGGAACTTCCAAATTGAAAACAAATCTTGCCTAAAGTTCGATTTTTTTTTTCTATTTTTGCCCTTTGTTAAATGGCGGATTCTATAGGTAAAATAAGATACTGCAGTACAGTTCTACTAGACATTGTAAGAACCCAGATGTAGAGAGACAGGAAAGGAGACAAGGAGGGAGAGAAAAGGAGAGAGGCCAGAAGAGAGGGAAGAGATATAGTACACCTCATGTGTAGAAACTCTATTTCTGACTCTAGTTTAACGTGAGAAAGAATTATTTTGTTCAAATTTAGGAGTTGAGTGCAGTGGGGCCCTTGTTTGAGGAGGTATAAATTGGGAAAGGTAAGCCCCTGATTTGGGGCTATGACTCCCAGAAGGCAGAGACTGGTAACATTTTATAATGCCAAATATATAAAGGATAGGCCATTATCTTAATTCCTTTCTCCAGGAACTAAACGTAGTTGTTGAGTTGTGTGTTTGTGTGTGTATGAGAAAGAATACATTTGCTGAATTTCTAAAGATGGTCACATGAAGATAAGATTAGTATACAAGAAACTCATTTTATGAGAAAAATTTTTTCTTCTGGGGATGCATCTATTTCATAAAATGGTTATCCACTGATTATATATAAGAATAAGCAATGCTGATTTCATCCTTTCTTGTCTTTCATGCTCTGATGGGTTTTTCTGTTTTGTTTTGTTATATTTTGTTTTTTTACTTCTCTGTGTGTCGCAGTCATGTTCTTTGAGGTTTTAATGGTGACATTTAGGGTAGGAAAAGACCAGTGGTCAAGCAATTGAGGATTTGGGAAGGGGAAGCTGAATGCTACAGCCTACAAGGAACGTCTCCATGCACATGGTGACAAGAAAGCCACCCAGAGCATAGTGAAAAAGGGCTAGACAGAAAGGGCATAAATAGAAAATAAACTCAGCTTGAACTGTCTTATTTGAGGAGATCTATCAATTAACTGTGGCTTCTTGGTGACATGAACCTCTCTCACATTGTTGGGCTAGGGATATTTACTATAAAACTATACTAAAATTAGAGATAGAGCTCCACCTTTCTCTCTCTGCTCTGGAAGAAGCTTGGGTGAGCAGAGAGTAAATTTTACCATTGCATCAGCAAATGGCATTAACTTATTCCCTCCATTTCTTGCCCCCTTGCCCTTTATCACTTATAAATGAGTTGAATGAAAAAGAGAAATATTATTTCTCTTTCTATAAGTCTTTGAATTAGCTATCAATGGTTGTATGCTAATTATATGATAAGAAATAATTTTCACCTGTTTTCATGAGCTGCTTTCTTCTGCAAAGCAAAGTTTCTGTGCCGTTGGAATACATGGCATGTTGTGCTCTTTCTCAGAACAATTAAAATTAAGAGGAAAGTTCAGTGGCAAAAGGACATTATATTTGTGTCTTGCAGATGGATGGCTCATGGCTTTCCTTCTGTGCCACCTTGCAAGGTGGGGCAGTGGTTGTGCCTCATGCTTTCCCCAGTGAGGCAAGAGGGCAGAGCTCCATAAGTGACTTATTCTTACAGGACATGGTAGTGGTTCAGAATCTCTAGAGTTTTGGCCCATTGCTCGGCTTACTGAACCATACAAGCACATTGCTTTATCTAGGCTTCCTTTATGAGGTCCTTTCTCATTCCTGAGCACATTTTTTATAATGGTTGATGGGATGTTTATTGTGATTAACGCCCCCTAGACATCTGTACTCTGTAACAATCTATGTCTACAAGGAGCTTGTTCCACAACTTCTCACATTCTTTTCTGCCAAATGTCATAAAGAAACGACTGGTTTCTGAAATTAAATGGCTTTGTTTCTCCATGGCTGGAGCTCAAATTGTCCAAGGGGGGTGTGTAAAGAAGGGTAATCTCTCACAGCAATCCCTTTTGGGTGACTTTAGCCTTCAGTAGAAAAAGGTAGTTATGGATTGCTTCTGAAAGCAGCTCCCTTGAACAGAATATTTCTCCTTGTTTCTGTCCTGACATGACTCATGCTGAGGTAGGCTGTGCTTGCGGCAGACTGATGCCTGGCATATCCTGATATCATCTCTATTTCTGAAGCAACCACAAGGTAACTTCAGGTGTTAATTAGAAATGTCCAGCTGTATTATTTTCCTATTCTCCTATCACTCTGATAAGTCTTCCTTCCCTTTGAATCAAACTGCCATTGCTGCTGCCTCGTAGGAAAAAAAGCTTTAACTTGGTATATTAATGGTCAAGTTCCATCACCTGCTCAAATCCTGCAGCGCACACTTACAATAGCAGTATTACGCTCAGAGCAATATTCCCTGCCCACTGGTGAAGGGTAAAACTGTAAGACTGGCTTTGCTTTTAAAAAGGGTTTTTTAAAAATTATTTTTCTATATGTTATAAAAATGTACCAAAGTCATCTTCATGGCAAACAAGATAGGAAATCTTTGGACATGCATTAAGCACTCTTCTGTATTAAATCCTGCCTATGTAACTGGAACTCACTAAATACTTTTTAATCAATGTCTCTTTCCCCTGTGCCAGATCTTTGCTTCTGGCTTAACATGAGAGGTTATTAGTGCTTTGGTGTCGCTTAGGCACAGAAAGTAACAGGGATAAAAGAGTTGGTGGTACAGGCAAAATAAACCAGAAGAGAACAGGAAGGTGATGCGTTTTGCTATTCAAGCTTCTCTCAGACATCTCCTTCTGTCCCCATGAAGTCTTCTTGGGTCCCATGATTCAAAATTAATACGTTTTACTCTATGCTCTTTCAGGATTATATTTCAGTTCCCCATGTCCTCAGTGCATTTTCTGTTGGATCAGAGGTAGCTGTTCATGCTTGTGTCTCTGACTACCTGGTAGGCTCTTTCAAGTCCTAACAAGAGTAGGTAACACTTACTAGGCATGTTGTATTGACAGTGGCTCAACAAGCATGATCTTACTTCATCTGTATCTAGTAAACCCTGGGAGGAGCATCCACTAATTATTGCATTTTATAGATACAGTGAAGAGATGGTAAATAATTTATTCCAGTCAGACAGGAAATAAGTGTTGGGGTTAAATTTGATGACTCAGAACCCACTCTGGTCATTGCCCAGCGTAGCTCATGCCCTGTAGTTGCTGCTTGGCTATTGATTAATAAATGTTCCAGGGAGTAGAGTTTGTAGCATTCAGATGACCCATTTCACTCCCTGCTCTAAGCTGTCAAGTTAGTCTTTCAGCAAGGCTCTGATTGTGACATTTCCCTGGTTACACTTGACTCCCAGTTAAAATCTCTCCCTTTTTCACTCAGTTCTAGCCAGACTTTCTTTCTTTCTGTCTACCAAATGTGCCCATCTCTTTTCTGTCATGCAGGTGATGTACACGTGGGGATCTCTCCACCTGCAGTCCTTCCATTAGCACCTGGTCTATTTCTTCTCATGCTTCAGATCTCAGCTGAATCTTCTTCAGGAAATCCCCCAACAGAAGCCCCCAATTACAAGCTGGCACAGCACTATGAACCTTTTTTTTTTCTTTTACAAAAGTTATTACAGTTTGAGTTCTACATTGTTGGAGGGTCCGTGTATAATTTGGGTCATAACTATGTCCTCACCATTTAGCACAGTAAAAATAGTAAAGTCAAAAATATTTTCATTGTTGCTCCCATGTTCACTTGCATCCTACCTGTTGTGAAGGTTTCCACTTCCTATTTCCCCTCTCTGAACCACATTGCATATCCTCCTTCAACCATTTGTTGTAGAGGCAATTTCAAAATAAATTTCATCTAAATCAATGGCCTCCAACACTTGATACATACTAGATTCACCCAGGGAGCTTCTAAAAATTCTGATAGCTGGGTTCTACTCCTGATAAATTAAATCTGAATCTGTTTGAGGTAGGGCCCAGGTATTAGCTTTTTTTATTCTCACAGGGGATTCTGAAGTGTGCAAGAAAGATTGAGAACTATTGACGTCAGTGGTGATTGTACCCCACAGGGACTCTGTATAGAAATGCTCTTTGCCAAACAGGTGTGTGCGTTTCAGAAATGTAGACAAGGTACGTGCAGCAGGAGGTGAACTTGTATGATTGAAGGAGCTATTGCAAATCCCTAGCAGGGAAGGTAAGAAACCAAAATCTTTATGAGACACCAGGGTTTCCACTTATATGTATTTTTAATGAAACCTATTTGGCTTCTGAATCATTTGATTTGCCTCTTCTTTGTCCCAGGCAGATTTTTGCAAGAATTTTCAGTGAACTCAGTAGGAGGAATTTGTATTGGTATTCTATGTTTCAAATATGGTAGCTTTTCAAAGTTAAAAGTCAACCTTCCTTTCTAGTTGGAGGCATTTTTCCAGTTGACTAAAAATGTCTTTTTTTTTCCTAATTCAGGAAAAAAATACACAGCTGGTAAGGAATAAATATCCATATTTGGCTCACTCTGTAGTTCATATACAACTACCTACCTAACTTTTACCTGTCTAACTTTATTTACCTGTGGCAAAATGTGACCTGTGATTATTTTTTCCTTTTTTAGAAATAAAGATTTCAAAAGCTTGCAGTAATGGCAAAAAGCTTGCTAAAAGCTGTTCTTATTTCAATATAATAAATTATAAATGTGTAAAGTGGATTTCCCTGGAAGTATGCATTTTAAAATTTAAGTGGGGGGGTACGTATTTGGAGAGACTAATGCATCAGTACTCTGCTGGTAGAAATCACAATTAAAGAGTTTAAATAGGAGAATTTGGCTTGGGACAGGGTTTCCTAAGCTGTTGAGTGAATGATTGAGTGGCTTATTTAAGTGAGGGGAAAGCAATGGTTTTTGCCTGTAGGCTTTTGATTTACATATAGAAAATGTACTCCCAAGTTAGATATGTCATTGACTCATAGTTTTGCCATACCCAAAAAGTAGCTTTTACTTGCTTTGTACAGATTAGATCCTTAAAAATCATTATTATGAGCCAAGTGGCTTTCAGTAAAAATGCTGATAGAAGAGAGGGAAGAGTTCCTTTGTGTGCTATGAGTTTTCTGTAGAATTCAACAGGAAAGAAAAGATCATTTTCTACAAATATTGATTTCAAGCCTTTTCCCCATCACTGATGTTCTAACAAGGGCCTATTTTACTAGAATATAATCTAAAAATTTTAATGAAAAAAAATTCCCATTTTAGAATAGAAGTTGACAGGTAGCAGAGTAAGAATTCACTGGGACAAATGAGAAGAAGAAGGAAATAATTCCTCAGAAGTCTAGGAGCAGATTTAAGATTTCTATAATACTGCTATTCTGAAAGTACTTCTGTGACCATGGAGGCTGGAATTTAACTTATGTTTTTGCATTATCTTTTAAAGAGATGATATATATAAATGTGCCTGCCAAGAAGTGGGTGCTTAGTAAATGATACTTGAATCTGAAGATGCAGGGAATTAAGGTACCATACATCCTAGTTTGTCCTGTAGGGTTTCAGTTTACATCTATTGTCCGGGGTTATTTTTCATAGCGTCCTCTTTCACTTTCAAAAACATCCTAATAGGCCGATAATTTATATGGTCACTTTCTTTAGAAGCAGCGAGTTTTACGTCTCAAAGCTCGATTACCTGGGGTGCAACTGATTGGATAAACTTTGAAATCTGAAAATGCTCCTTTGTTTGGACTGGAGTGTCATCCCCATGTCTGAGGCTGTCCATAGATTCCCAGTGCCAAGAAATGATAAATGAGTCTCTCCTAAGTAACCAGCAGGCCTCCACAGGGAGGTCCGGAACCAGCCATATTTAACAGCTTCATTAATGACCTGGAAGAGCTGTAATAAGCAGCCTCTAATAAAATCTGCAGATGACATTAAATTCTAAATTCTTAGGTGTGGGTATCAACAAAGGAAGCATGAATAACAAAGAATCCACATCCAGGCAGAGGCTAGAATGTAGAAGTCCATATAGGGTGACTTTGCAAAGCAATCTGTGTAACACGAATAGTCCATAAGACCAAGGAGGGCAGGAAACAGAGATTATTTATGTCACTGAAAAGTTTGTAGCAATAATCCCCTTAGTACCTAAATCAGGGAGAGGATAGTGGCAAGACAGGATTAGCATCAAAAGAGTTGAGTTCAAATTCCAGCCCTTTCATGAATTAACATGTCTTGAGCAACTCCCTGCATCTCTGGAATTCCTGGTTTCCTTTTGTTAATATTAAATTAATAATGTGTCTGAAAATGCTTGGTACAAACATGCAACTCGATGCAAATTGATTCAGTCCAATTTTAAGAGCAGCATCGTAACACCAAAAATCATTCTGTCTTTTCCACTCAATCTCTAGGGAACACACAAATGGGCTTCAAAGGATCCATGAACCCTCTGAGATAATTCACCAAATATTTGGTGTATGCCTAGGAACGTGGGTGGATGTTTTTCTGGGGAATATATCTGCAACTTTCACCGATATCCAATGCTGCTGACAACTAGAAACATGTTAAGAACCTTTGCATGGAGGAACTATAAGCATCTTGCAAGTTCCTATTCAGTACTCTTGACCCATGTTGAGCTTTTTGTATCTTCAACATGCCAAAATGGCTCTCAGCTCAGGGCCCGGACAAGTGCTCACCCACCAGATATTTTCATGGCTGGTAAAATTCAGCTTCTTGAAAAGGTCTAAAGTATTACAATCAACGCCATGCACTCTCTATCACGGTGCCTTGTTTTGTTATCGTCATAACACATGGCTATCTGAAATTTGAAATGCTCTCATTTATTATTTCTGTTTACTTGTGTGCTGCTATCCATTAAACTATAAGCTGCTTGAGAATGGTTTTCTAGACTTTCTTGCTAGGAAAGAAAGAGGAAGGAAGGAAGAAAGGAAGGAACTTTATTTCATACAGAACCTGGCACATACTGTATATTAAGTGATTTAATGCATTAAAGACTGAAGGGACGTATGAATGAATAAGACTCATCTAGATTGTTGTAAAGTTGGGGAGGGAAGGATGATGCCTGAGCAGTGGGGAAAATTCACCCCATTCTTCTTTGGCACAATACAAAGTTTCACTCTCTAGCCTGCAAAAGCTTTTATATTGTGTATTCCTTAAGTAGTTCTGGGTGGTGCTTTGGATTCTAAAAAGAAAATACCCAGTCACATCTCCTCTGTGCTGTAAGAATGGACTGAGGCGTCCATTGATCCATTTCTTCGATACACACAGGAGCTTTGGTTCAGCTGTTGACAAGATGAACTCTTGGCGTATTAAATTCTATCCAGAATTCAGTTTTGAGGAGAGTTTCCACTGAAACCATTTTGTGCCTACTTTTAGCAGGACTAGAAGGTTCTGGAAATTAATCCTAAACAGAATGGCATTCTTATCACTGGGGTTTCTGTTGAGCTGTTCTATAATCAAAATACATCCTTCAAAATCAGAAAGCAATGTTTTAGATTCTTCTCCTCACAGGAATCAACCTCTTCTGATTGTGGAAAAGGAATTTTCCTTATGTCTGAAGCCTACACTCCTGTTCTTTGATTGATTCATTTCTCACATCTGATTTTCACTGTCAAATGTTTAAAAGTGACCATTTTCTCTGAAAACTTGTCAGCCCTGGATAGTAAGTCATGGGGGGTAAGGGGGCGGAACTTACCCTTATATGTAAGCATCAGCTATTAAGCCTAGTCTACCAATATCTAGAATTCAGAAATATTAACTAACAAATATATTTGTTTTGGCTGAATCTCTCCATTAGGCTAATTTTTAAAGTTAAGGTTTCTAGTTGATTAGACTTCTTCCCCCAAGATCATGTGTTAGTAGACCAGGTTCCTTGAAACACTTGGGATGTGCATGTTAATACTTATGGAAGAACAGCTCAATTGCATACGTCAATATCCCTTATTAAATGGGCTTGAAGCCAAATTCCTAAGCTGAGGTATATTGCATTTGTTTATGGATTATTCTCTCTTCACACAAGACGTTAGCCAAAGCTGGAGTGTTAGTAGCATCATATATGTGCCAAAGACACTGGGAAAATTTTTATGCTTAAAAATCCAGATTCATCTCTAGGCTTTTGTAATATTTACTGCATAATTAACAATAATGTTTGACACTGTCATCCTCTTGACAGAATCTGACTTGGAGCATGTGGTGTTATTTAGCCAAGAGCCTAATTCTATTCTCCCAGTAAAAAGAATTCTGATTAATTAATCATTGCCCAAACCTGAATAATACATTAAAGATAAACTTCAATGCTTAGTAGAAAACAAAGGGTAAAGTTTTTTTATTTTAAAGAAGATAGAGTTTCCTAATAATAGAAATATAACAATGAATATGTTTTAGCACTCATTTATCACGGGTCCAAAGCCAGATGTGTAGTAGGCAGAATATTTTCTTAGATGGCTGTAATTTGGGGTTCAGCCAGCAGATATGCCCTGGGGTATTTATCCTCTGCTCCTTTCTCAGCCATAGCCTCTTGCCCTCAATGTCTTTGTCTCATACTTATACCTCTTGTTGTCACATGCTCTGGATGGCAAGAGGGACTCGAGGAGAAGACAGTTCAGGGAGAATCTAGATTATAAATTCTGTATGAACTTTGTTTCATTCTCTGTTGTGCACCCAAGGCCCAGTGGAGTCCCTGACACCAATAGATGATACTCAGTAGGTGTTTGTTCAATTCATGAGTGCATACATATCCCTTTACTGTGCCACCTCCTGGTCTCATGGGTTTCCACGCTATCAGTGTCCTCTTCTTCAAAGGCTAGAAGTTTATGTACTTTATAATTCCATCTGTTTTTGTCTGTATGAATGTGTACACGGAGAAGCTCTGTGACCTGCACGCTTTATATTCACAGACTTCTAAAGTGACTAAAGTGTGGCGATCTTTACTGGGTTGAGTTAGACAGTGTAGGGAAGTTTAAGCTTTTTCTCTGAAGGCTTGATTAATTGAATCTGATGGAAAAAACTGACAGTAGACCAATTAACAGGAGAAAAGGCATACAAATTTATTAACATGCAAGTGTGCACAGGAGCCACACAAATATTAGATTCAAAGAAGAGCCAGATGGCTGAAGCTTAAATAGCATAAAGGAATAGGGGCCTGTCAGGCTTTTTGGGGAGGTGGCAACAAATTAGGGATGGTGAACAAAGGTTGTTTTATTATGCAGATAAAGTTTCTCAGGTGATAGACCTTAGAAGAATAGTTGAAAGAATAGGTGAAAAGTCTGTCAGAGCATGGTGTCCTGGCCATGGAGACTTTTAGTTTTCTCTGCTGCAATACAAGTTAGTCTTCTTTGGTTAATGTCGATTTCAGGGAGGGAGTCCAAGACAATTGCATTCTTTGTGGATACACCTCCCTGAGTCAGATAAGGAGACTCCAGAGAGAGCCCGTCCCTGAGCTATGGAAGGGAAGGGGGGAAGGAGGAGATGGTCAGAGAAAGAGACCTTGGATCTGTGGCTTATTTCTCAGGCCTTTCAAACTCCTTTGTTCAAAACACTCAGCAGGCCCAAGCGCCATATCTTGGAATATCATTTTCTAAGCTCCAACATGTGTAACATGCTTATGATTTGTGTTGCTTTTTCGTCCTTTTAAAGAATCCAGAACATTGGTTTCTCAAACACAAAGTCGCTACTGTCATTAAATGTCACCCTTGTGTCATGTGGCTATGTCAGAATAACTCCTTGTGAACTAAAATAAAATCTTAAGCTCCCCAGCTGACTGAATGGACCCCCTCTTGGCCAATGGGATCCCAGAAATACCCTAAAGCTGTGTTGCTGGCCATGAGAAGGGAGGTCAGACCTGCCTGGTCATGTTCCCTTACCTTCCTGGAGCTATCCTTTGTAGCTCATTGACAGGCCTTAAGGCTATGCAAGACAAAGCTTAAACCACACCTGTAGGTCTTCAATTTACTCAACAGATTCCCCTGAGTCTATATTTGGTGACATGTCTCCAATTAACAGACTTCCTTCTCTTAACTTAAAACATTCCAAGCCTTTAGACGAAGCTTCATTTCTTCAACCAATTATAAATCAAAGAATCTTTAAAACCACCTATAACCTGTAATCCCCACCCCACCTTCAAGATGTCCTGCCTTTTTGGGCCAAACCAATGTCCACCTTCCATGTATTGGTTTATGACTTTATGTGTAATTCCTATCTCCCTGAAATGTATAAAACCAAACTGTAATGCAACCATGGTGAGAGACCACTTGCTCAAGGCTTCTTGGGCGTAGCTCTGGGCCATGATCCCTCATACTTGGCTCAGAATAAACCTCTTTAAATTATTTTACAGAGGGTTCGTTTCTAATGACATTCTCTATAAAACCCATCCTTTTGTTTGCCAGTTTTGTCCCTTCCATGGCTTTTCCTTTGAGCCCAATATTGATTACTTTTCTACTCCATCCAAAAATGTTCTCACCTACACTGTGAATGGATGTGAAATGTTATACTTAACTAAGCTTACTTAGAGGAGATTGCTCAACTCTGAAAGTCATGAGGCATTTTCCATCTTTGCATACCCCATAAAATATTTATTTATAAATACTTACCAGTTATTAATTCATTGAAAGATACTAATTTTCAAATCTTACATCCCAGGAAAGGTTCTAGGCATTGAGGATACAGCAGTGAACAAAACAGCAAGCTCCTACTTTCATGAAGCTTACACCCTAATTGAAAGACAAATTAACAAATAAACACAGGGTGTATTACTCAAGTGGTGTTAAGTGTTATGAAGAAAGATAAGACAGAGTAAGTGGAAAGACAGTGAGATGATGTGCTAAGGTAATTTGTGTTGTTAGAGGAGCTTGATGAGCATTACTGAGTATGAATGTGCAATGCTTTGTGCTAGAGACGACTCGCTGTAGTGCACTTTCAGTCTGATAATGGAGTTTGGAATGCATATTAATAACTGAAACATAATGTTGAAAATGATTGAGCCAATAAGAGAATACAGAACAGTATCAAAGGGCTTAGAAAGAGGGAAAAGCCCCATCCAGGTAGCAGGACAGTAAAGGCTTCTTAGAACAGGGCTATGGGAGATGGGCCCAGGTAAAGATAAGGCTTCATTCTCAAGGAACAATCTGAGCAAGGACATGGCATTGGGAAAATATTGGCAAAGCACTGGCGTAACAAATGGTCCAGTTTGGCTAGAGCTCAGTGAAAATGCGGGATATGATTGAGAGAGCAGAGTGTAAAGTTAGCTTATAGCCAAGTGTTGAAGGGCTTCAGATGCCAAAGTGAGCAGTTTGAATGTAAGAGCAACTAAAATAAAAATTTTGAAACATTTTTCCTGATAATCAGAATAATGTATTTTCATTATGTAAAATACAGACAGTGCCTAATAATAAAGTTTCAAGTGGAAAAGTGAGTTAAAGCTATAGTAGCAAAATGATAACCTATCGGGTATATAGGCAATTGTAGGGCAAAAAGTCGCACAATGTCATGTAGGCTCATCAATATCACCTGCAGTAGTTTTGTTTTGTTTTTAATTACTTGTTCTGCTGACATCTGGGTTCTACCTAAAATAAAATTGAATGCCAGATGGGCCTTTCCTGGAAACCTCATGAAATCCAAATATGTTACCACCATCATGAGTTAGGGACCGTTTAAGAAATACCAAGCTTTCTTTACTTTATGCTCTTTCTTGTACATTCCACTCTAAATGGTAGAGCCAGAGTGTGGTGGGTCCTCATGGGATATGGATCCTAATTTTAAAAAATGCATTTTCTCAAAAGCTTTTAAATTTCAACAATTAATATAGGAATTTAGAAAGCCAAAGTTACCCTTCCCTGGAATCAAATCCCTTCTTTTCAGATTCTTTGCTTCCTGTTAATATAATAAATATGTCTTTTTTCTCACACTCTGACATCCATAAGACACCTGTCATTGACCAATGTAAAGGGTTTTCATCCTCTGTATTTTCTCACCCACTATTTCTTGGCTTCATATTGACTTGTGGGGACCCTAGGCGCTTCTGCCGTTGGGGCTTCCTTCTCCATCAAAGCCTATTAAAATTGTATTTTATGACCGTAGTGGTATTGAGACAAATATATTAATGTTACTTGTTTAAGGATTTTCTTCAACCTAAAAGTTATTTTTTTCTTCTAACTTTAAAATAAATTAAAACAATGACATGGTCCCCTAAAACTATAGTGAGCCTTAGGCACTCTGTATACTGTGCCTTAGGGGTAGGTTGACCCTCTTCCCTTTCTGTGGAGAATTGGTGACAAGCTGAATTGAAAACCAGGATGCATGGCTGGGCCCAAAGTTGTTCATGCTCTATAAGACTCTACAGATACGGACTTCAAGTCAGATATTGCATGCTTTGAAAATACCTCCCAGATGTACAGTAGGAACACTGGGAAAGGTCAGATTCATTTTACTGACCTTTTCATTCTGGTCAGTAGTGGCAGCTGCAATTTCCTATTTGCAGTAAATTTAGGAAAAGTATAAACCTCAGAGTACTTACATGAGAACCACCAGGGTCAATTAAAATTCAGTTTCCTAGGACCATTATAAGGAAATCAGGTATTTTGGATCAGAATCTCAGTGTTTGTGTAAATCTTACACACACTTAAGCTTATAGCCACTGTTCTAAAACAAAAACTTGATTTGGTTACCTGCCTCTAGTCGTTCTCCATTGCAGGATAAAGTACAACTCTTTAACCTGGAATTGACTGTCCTTCACAATATGGTCCTGTATCTCTCCTGCACCTCATATGGCCCTGCTTCTGCTTCTCCAGCCACACTGAAGGACCTGAAGTTACTCAGATGTTCATCTTTCTCTTTCAGCCTAAAATCCCCTTCTGTTATGGGCCTCTTGGTTTCATGCACATACCTAAAGACTCATATCACATGCCATCCCTTCTCTGAAGCTTGTGTTAACCCTTCAGTATAAAACTGGCCCCCTTTCCTTTGTGCCCTTTCCGTATATCTGATACAGCAGCTATAATTACATTATTGTATTTGTTTAGCTGTCCCTCAACTTTTACAAATTAGAATGATTTTTTTTAAAGCAGGGCTTATTTCTCATTTATTATTTACAAAAATTATAATGCTTGTTTTTTAAAAGCAGGGCACATTTCTTAGTGATTTGTGGGATTTTTTGGGGTGTGTGTGTGTATTTATTTATTTATTCATTTATATTTTCAATCCTTAAGGTTAAACACAGAATTTAGCCAATGTTAGTCATACAGGATATCTTGATTTCTTTTCTTTTTTCTTTTCTTTTTTAATGAGGAGATGACTAGGCACATTGGGATAGAAAGGATTGAGGTGAAGAAGCAAGGTGAAAATCACCAGAAAAACATCATAAACCAGTAGTTAGAAATGAAAGATCTCCTGACTTCATTATACACAGTTCTCCACCATAGCTATTTTATTTTTTTCAGTGAGATAGGAAAGAGAAAATTTTGAAAGGAATCAGCATTGACTGTTGGAGGTGACCTGTTGTTGGTGTGAGCAAAAGTTCGGAACACCAGCATGGGAAAGATGAGCATGCCCAGTTGGGAAAATATAAAAATGGATAAGCTGTGGAAATCCCTGCTTGTATGGGACTCACAGTCTAATGCAGACAGCGTTACCAAAGACCCAGAGGCAAAACAAGCAGGGCTTTGGGAGGGACGCTTTGGTTCAGTTCAATGACTATTTATTGGCCCAAACAAAGGCACAGATCTTCCTTTATGGAGCTTTTTGCTCTCATTGGGTAGACAGACATTCATCATCAGACCCCACAACTAAACACGTAATTGAAAACTCTAGTAAGCATTACAGGCAGTTTCCTGTGGAAGGGCTGGGGTGAAGGGGCTGGTGGTGGAGAAACATAAGGCTGAAAGGATAAGATAGGGCCACGTTTTGGCAGTGAGGAGGCTGGCTTCAAGGCCGTAATAACTTAGAACAGCTGAAGGCAATGGAAAAATTAGACACTCGGCAAGCTTTTGGGCCGTTAGCAAGCTTTGGGGAAGGGAAGAAGCTCACAACAATGGGTGCTAAGAAAGACTCATTAACTTGTTAAATAATTTTAAAGAAAATCGAAAACTGTAATTCCTATAAACACAGTGCATCCATTTCCTGTTTCCATTACATCTTCATGAAAAGAGCATCATTTCATCTGGCAAAGGAGGACATGAATTATTCAAGTGGCAAAATCAACATTATAAGACTGACCTTCCTACACAAAATCTGCAGGTTGAATGAAAACCTGTGACAGAAAAGACCTGTTAAAATACCCATTCCTATGTCTTCCTCCCCAAGGACAAGGGGGGAAACAAAAAGGTTTTTCTTTACCCATACATGCTTTCCAGCTATTTACCCAGCCTAGATCTTAATGACTAAGGATCCAGAGGTCTCAGAATTTCCCTGGAAATATTCTCTTACTATCAAATCGGCTTGTCTTGCAGAATTCTGTTTTTTTTCCTTTCTGACAAAAATTTCTTTGCTTAATTTAGTTCTATATTTTAAGGGTGAGAGAAGATGAAGAGGAATGAATTAGAAGCCTGGGATCTTTGGGATAAGTTGAGAAATCTAGTTTCAATATTTTAATGAATAAATTTTATGATGGGATAGCCACAGAAATCTCCATCATGACATTCTTGTTGTGTCAGTGTATAATAGTCCACTTCGCCACTGGTAAAATGAAAATCTGAGTTAAATCAGTGATTCCCTACACACAGCATGAGAACTGCAACTTTACCTTCCCATGCCAAAGTAAGATATTGCTGATCTATCATGATACGTTCACATGGAACTAGGGTGGCCTCAAAAATATTTACTACCAACAGACAGATACAAGTTAATATAAAGGAGAAAACTTATTTGCCAGTTTTCTGGTTCTAGATGCTTCCCAAGGTTCTTTATAACACTAGATTATGTGAGTTTCCTTTTGTTTTAGAATTTGGCAAATGCCAGGCCCTTCCTTGCCAGGGTAGAGCTATTCAGTATCATTATTGTTGTTCATAGTTCTTGTTTTTGTTGAGTTACTGGATAATTTTTCTCAGTGCAATGCCAGAAATGATTACACCAGACTCAAAGACAAAGTGAAATTTATAGGTACAAGTTCTAAACCACAGCAGGAGATCCGTGGCTTCCTGATTTGTCAGCACCTTTTATTTACTGTGGTTAGTTCAAGTATAATTACAGGGGATGTGCTTAAGAGTTTGCTATCCTTGGGGGTTGATAGCATTGTGAAGTTTTGAAGACTACTACCTCATTGCCTGAAATGGTGCATTTTAAGGTTAATGAAATCTTTCTTAGGGATTCAGATTTGAAACTGGAACAAGGATTTTTCATTTAAGAAAGCTTTACATTTTTCCAAAATGCCTTAAGAGGTGTTCTTTTCTGTTTTATCAAGGCCTAAAAGGCAGATAGGGAACCTGTTATTATTCCCATTTGTGATAAAGAAATTCAGGCACTGAAAGGACAATTGGTTTGTCTGGGGAAGCACAGATAGATCCTTTGCAGTGCCCTGGCCCCTGTGGCTGACTAAGGGGCCTGTGAGTTCATGCTCTTCACTTTCCACTGCATAGCTGGATTTACATACTGGGCTTCTCAATACAATTCTATTTGAATATATGGCTAAATATGTTTAAAACCTTTGGTGTAGTGGAAGGTGAAAAGAGCTGGGAGCTTGTACTTAACTTGCAAGTGAAAACCACAAATGGGACTCAAATGGACTCCATAATGTAGGAATTATTGCTCCTGTAACTAAAATGTCAAGGATAGACCCAGCTCCAGGCCCCCTCGAATCCTGGCGCTGAAGTCATCAGAATCTCCCTTCCCAATTGTCTTCCCACCATTTCTCTACATATGTTTCATTCTTGGCTGGGACATTTCAGAAGGTGGCAGAGATTGCCAACAGTCATGAAATGTTTAACCCCAGCAGAAGGGGAGACCCTTTTTCCAGTGGCATTAACCAAAGGTCTGTGACTGCCTCACGTTGCATTAGACAGAGCCATGTGCTGTCCTGGATAAATCACTATGTAGGAGTATGTGGTAGAATATATTGTATTTTAGTGGATTTTTTTCCTAAATACAAATTATTTCTTATTATATACATTTGCTCTGAACTTGCATTTTTCTTCCCACTTAGCAATGCATCTTATAGATATTTTTTTGTGTGTCAATACATGTAGATCTACCTTATTCTTTTCAACTGTTGCATACTATTACCTTGTACAAATGCCAGGTACTATGTTAAGTGTTCTATATACATCATCTTATTTAATCCTTACTAGAACCTTAAGAAGGTTACCCTATTAGATACATGCTGATATTATCATTATCATTTTGCAGAAGGGGACATTGTGGCTTAGTGAGTTCTAGTCACCAGCCTAAATTTAGGAAGGTGTTTGTCTTGTCTTTATAAACTAAAGATGGGCTTTATATACTAAAGCTAGAAAGTATATTACTTGTGGCATCCCAACTGCTCAGGGAAGAAACTTGTCCCTGAGTTTTGGACCAAATACCATGAGGAGTGAATTCACAAATGTTCTGTCCCTGTGTTCTGCATATGTGATTTGGATTCCATACAGTATTTTTGCAGTTATTATCTGGCATAATTAAATGTGGAGTGAAACACAAAGTCAATAAAAGAAAATTGCTGTTGAGGTTCTTACTAATCTGAGCATAAGCACCCAGAGAAAATTAACATAGCAAGAAGAAAACTAAAAAAACTGGGCCATTAGTTAAAGCAACACACACATATCATAGAGCAGGGTGTGTTTCTCAGTGGCGTCATTGGCTGTTGTTTAACATGGCGAATGTGGTGGTAGCAGTGACTTGGGAATCCTAGAAGGATGTAAACATTCTTTCTTTGTCACTGGCTTCCTAGATTAAGTTGGTATTAGGCAGCCTTATTTTATTTAATCCTGTGGGGAAATGTATTTACTTAACCTTCAGTTATTGTGGTCAGATGTTTAGCTCTATTTAACATAGATTGCTGTGGTGGGAGATTGGTCTTTTTAAAAATAGATCAGCTGCTGAGCTCTTAGGAGGTGGTCAGTTGGTAGCTCGAGACTGAAAGGCACCCCCAGCCTCCCAGCTGAACCCCCAGGAGAGCCTCAGAGGAAAGGAAGATGCTTCTTTCCCGCTGCTACTCCAGCAAGAATGGGCTGAGCTCAGTTATTCTGAGAAGCAGGAGAGAAAATTTAAGTTACTTTGGCTCATGGCAGAGAATATTAAAATATTCTTGGCACATTTAAAATTTAGAAGTTTCTGTACAACAAACGAGAGTGCAACATGATACAGGGTCAGAATTTTCCATTAGTTGGGTGTACTTTCAGAAGTTTGTCATCCTTTTTATCTTAGGCTTTGACACTTAGATGACCTTCATATTGCTTAGTTTAATTGTTTGATAGTTTATGTTTGGCCCTTGTAAAGGACTCCTCTTTATTTTGCATGAACTCTAAAGGCTTTTTCTTGGCATTTTAAAATTTTTATTTTTATTTTAGCATTCTGGATTGAAAGCCTGTCATGCTGTAACTTTGGTTAAAGTTTGGTTTTGGTATCATTTCAGCTACCCTCCAAAAAAACCCAATGGTTGCTGATTTGTTGGCAGGGATTAAAAGATGGAAAATATAATATTGAATATTAAATTTGCATTATCTCATTTAATCCTTACACCCCCGCCCCATGACCCATCTCTGTGGTTCTACTTGGGTCCTCATCCGCATTTTACCAATTAAAAACAAAGAGAAGTTAAGCAGTTTGCCTGGGACCACATGGGTATTAAGCAGCCAATTCAGATCTACAACTTACCTTTGTCTTATGTGGCCCATGTACATTACATTGCGAAGTGCTTGCTCTTCCTTTTGTTCCCTGCCCCCTATTTTTTTCTACACATTTTCTACAGCTTTAGGGGAAATTTGTTTTTCTGTTTCTGTTTTTTTTTTTCATCTAGAGATGCTTACGAAGTTTCAATTTGGTACTCTTTGACAAATCTCCCTTTTTCCTCTATAGCTTTGTTTGGTGACACCTGACTGTAAATAACTAAATGGAGGAATTAACAAACACATGAATAAAGTGTCCTCAAAACAAAGCACATAGAAAGTTCCTCCCTTTTAAATTTTGTTTGGGACTTGATGAGCAAGTTTCTTCTATTAGCTTCTCCAGCTGAAACAATTGGAACTAATGATCCTTTTCTGGTGTTTACCTCAAAGGGATGTTATAAGAATCGGATGAGTCATTTGCAGGAAAAACAATATAATGTTCAATACTTTGAGAATTGCACCAAGTTTCCCCACGATTTTGCCTGGAACTGATTTCATCTGAGAAAGATGCTGGGTTTCCCCACTCCCACAGCTCATTTATAAAATATGCCAATATTTATTTAAGCTTCTTTGGGTCCCCGAGCCAGATAGAAATGCAAACATATTATGGTTATTTAATTCTTATTGAGCTACTATCAGGGCTGTATGCAGCTCTGAAATGAGCACATAGATCTGTTGCCTGTCTCTAGGAGCTCACATAGTAGTGTGTCCTCACGCATTTCACAGTTATTAATACATAACTTGTGTCACTATGGAAGCATATTACCATAATCGAGTCTTTTGGAAAACCAGCTTTATGTCTTTGGTTCCTAATTTAAAACATAAATGACCAGGTGGGTAGAAAACCAGCAAGAATGGAGCCTTCTTTATAAATGGAACCCTGGATAAGGGAGGATGCTTATAGCACCCTATTAAATGTTTTAGAACTTGAAATTTTCTTAACCAAGAGATTTCCTTCACCAAAATGGGAGCTGGATGGTGCTCTGAGTCCAGATATTTTAACAGAGGATATTCAAATGATGTGGGAAGAGAAGGAAGCACTCCCTAAGGAGGTCTCTAATGCCATGGCTCTGAGGCAACAGCTGATTCTGATAGCTGTCGCTCTTACTTGTTGAAATCACCATTAAGAATGGTTCTATGGAATCAGCTCTGGGAGAAACAATAAATCTATTGGCCAACCAATCCAAATGGCTTGATGAGCTCACCTCCGGGCTTGGTGTGCAGAGGATTTAAGATCACTTATGCCAGTGACTTTAAGTCACCTATGTCTCTCCTCAACATACTATGTGAGTGTATGTGTGTGGAAACAGAATACTGGCACTGGTTTAATGTTCCTAATTTCTACCTCACAAATACAGTTGTCCTTTGGTATCCAAGAGATATTAGCTTCAGGACCCCTACTGCCCACCGAGAATACCAAAATCTCCAAATGCTCAAGTTCTTTATATAAAATGGTGTAGTATTTGCATATAACCCATATACATCCTCCTGTATACTTTTAATTATCTCTAGCTTACTTATAATACCTAATACAATGTAAATGCTATGTAAATAGTTAATACTTTTTTTTTTTTTTAGACAGAGTCTTGCTCTGTCACCCAGGCTAGAGTGCTGTGGCATCAGCCTAGCTCACAGCAACCTCAAATTCCTGAGCTCAAGCTATCTTCCTACCTCAGTCTCCCGAGTAGCTGGGACTACAGGCACACACCACCACACCCGGCTAATTTTTCTGTGTTTAGTAGAGATGAGGCTGGCTCTTGCTCAGGCTGGTCTCAAACTCCTGAGCTCAAGCGATCCTCCCACTTCGGCCTTCCAGAGTGCTAGGATTACAGGTGTGAGCCACCATGCCCAGCCTGTATTTTTTTATTTGTGTTTTTTTTTCAAATATTTTTGATCTGCAGTCGGTTGAAATCAAGGATGTGGATCTTGCAGGTATGGAGGGCCAATTGAACTCTAATAGGTCTCAAAAATGAAAGGATCTAATAATCCAGCATTTTTTATGACCAAAGTATTAAACATATTTCCCTTCATATAGGCTGAATTAAACAAAAATATGCATCCACGGTGGGCTGTGGGCTTTTAATGTCACTCCATCCCTAGAAGGTATAACATTATGGAATAGTATAAGTTTATAGGCTTAAGAATCATACTGTCTGAGTTCAAACTCTGATTCTGTACATACAAACAATATATATAACTCTCAGATATAAAATGGGGACAGTACTTATAATGTTCATTTCATTGGGTATTTGTGAGGATTAAATCCAAGTAAAGCTCTTAGTGTGCCAGCAGTGTAGAAGTGTTATCCCTTTACCTATTAGTCTATTCTAAAACACATTAGGGATTTAATGATCCTTAAATATGAAATGACTTTTAAGTGAGATATGAACATTTTCATTGACAGGCAAAAACAAAGTTAGAGGAGATAAAGCCAAAATTGTAGGTGATGGCTTGAAATCAATCAGTGAACCTTATGCCCGTCTGTAGACTATCTGATTGACCATGAAACTCCAGATGATTTAACACTATACATAGTTCCCTGATTAACTTTTATTCTGATGCTAATTATAAATATGTGGTCTTTTACTCCATTCTCCTACCAAAGCATGGTTCTGCTGATATGGTGTTAGCTGAGCGGTGGGGCGCTAAGGTGCTGGGTTCAAGTGAAGTTACTTTTATTTAACCATTTAACAGGAAGGGACATTCTTGGTGAGAAGCAAAGCACCTGATTCACTGTGCTTTTCTACAAAGAGAACCTTGTATAATACTACATATGAATATTTTTTTTCCTGGAAGAATTCACTGAAGCAAGATGCTCTAAGATGTCTTAGAATAACGCTGGAACGGAATGTAAGTCTCCATGTTCAAAAAGATGTAGGGAGCCTGGAGATCATCTGGGTCAGTGTATTCCATCCAATCTACAGATTGGTTGGGATTAAAAAGGTAGTGATAAGTATCCTAAGCTATTTTTGATATTACAGATGCCCAATTGAAATCGTGCATGCATTTATGTTTTTGATTATATGGAATAGCTAAAGCATACAGCTTCGGACTAATATTCCTTCAACTTGATGATGGTTACGTTGATTATATAACAATGATCCAGAGAGCAGCTTAACGTTTGTGTATATTTAATGAAAATAAATAAATAGATCAAATCATTTTATATTTGATTTTTTAAAAAGTCAAAATACAGGGTGTTTATGGAGAAAAATCATGAGAAGAGTTCTGGGGGAAGGAAGGCTAGAAGCCAGTGTTCAACTGACCCATCCCCCTCAGAGAGATGATTATTCGTTTTATTCTTCAGCTTTTGAATGGAGCTACAGAGAGGCTTCGTTTCTTCTAGTAGAATTATTAGAGTTGTGTTTTGACTGAAGTATGAAGGAAGGAAAGGTGGGCAAGCTCACAAATACCTCTGTGTGCTCCTCACTCTGGGCTCTTCTCTGATACTTGGAGCATGACCAAACGTATTGACTTCTCAGCCTTGAGTTCCCTCCCTAACCCTCCCCACCATTTCTGTTTATGAGATCTTCTTTACTACACAATCTAATTAAGACTTAACCAGGGTGCTTCCAGATGTGACAAATAGGAGATTTTCCTGTTGAATTGATCTGCCTATCTCTGTTCTCTTCAAGCTGTCTATTGGAAATCTCTTTCCAAATGTGTTTATGATGCTGATTAACAGTTTCCCCACCCCACTACCAATGAACTAGGGGATTAACTGACTTATAATTATATCTCACTTCTCCCAGAGCATCCGGAGTGATTAATGTGCCACATGCAGCTGCCTAGCTTAACTGTGTATTTCATTATCTGGAGGCTCACTGGCTCCAGGCACCCTCACTGCGCATGGCTGAAAAGTTCTCCAGGAAGCAGAAACCCACTTGCACTTGCAGACAAGAGAACTCTGAAAATAAGACAGTGGGGTGAGGATTTAAGAAAAGCAGCTAAAAATTTCATAAACCTCAAGGAAGGAAAAACAACTAACTAGCTAAGCTCTAACAGCTTTCCTTATATTGTTAATGGGAATATTGAATCTCTCTGATCTACAGTTATTTCTGTCTGTAAAATGAGGAAATCTCTACCTTATTGGATTTTTATATGATAATTTGCTAATTTCATTGGCATAAGAGCTTAGCATAGTATTTGGCAGGTAGAAATTGGTGTTTACTTTTAGATAAAGCAATGTTTTTGTTCAGGGTCTTCATCACCACCTGTTGGCTGTAGAGAACACATACTTTGTACCACCTGTGCTATGCCCCTGACAAGAATCAGTTTCTGTGGGAAATAAGAATTGGGAAAGTATAGCACATCATACTGGTTCTTGGAAACATGCCTCCTTTTACAAAGGAAGATGGAGAGCATCTGTTCTGCAGGCAGGTTTCAGGGTGGACAGGTTTGGTAGTGGTTGTGGCAAGAATCCTGCCAGTATCTGTTTCTAGACTGGCAACAGCAGCAGTGAGTGTGAGGGTATCATGTAGTCTGAGATGTGCTGAGTGAAGAGAGGGTGGGAGGCCTTAAGTGTGTTATTTCAGCTTTGTCTGATTGCCTCTGTCCGTGAACAATTTCAGCAACAACAGCTCTGTTTTCATTTCCCCTTTGGCATTAGGTACTGTGGAGAACCGCCCAACTCAAAAAACCTCTCTTTTTCTGGAGACATCTCAGAATATATGTAGGGTAACCAGGGGAGAATCTTAGCAGGCTTGTTTATAGTGACTTATCTTTCCTAACTCATTGCTGGTTGAAATCAATCAGATTTCCCACTCCAGGCAACTAGAATTAAAATTGAGGGGCAGTGGTCATTTCTATAACTGGCAGAAATTCTAGGAGTAGTTCTAGGGTGGCCATTGTTTACCCAGAATGTGGACTGAGAACCAAAAGAGAAGAAAAAATAAAGATAAGCAAACAGAAATCAGGAAAGACACAGACAAATAGCATTTTTAGCATCCTGGTGGTTTTCATGGGCTAATATCAGCCCCCAAGGCTTTTGATCCATGTGGTGCCTCTTTATGCATGTAATAGCTTTCCCTTTATTTTCTCTTTCTTGCTTAAACTAGTCCTAGCTGATGCCTGTTAATTGTTGCCACTACAAGAGTCCTTACTAATGGATATATGTGTCTATGTGTCTTATGTTTGTTTATGCATCTGCAGTGCAGCTTAGGGCAACAGATCCAATTGAAACTGAGATCCCTCAGAGTCTGTGTCCCACAGAGAGGCAGTAAGGCTCTCTGTTCTTGGCTCTAGCTATCAAAAGGTTGCAAATGCTACTGCTGACTTCTGTGGGCTGTCCTCTCCATGGGCATCACTGGATTGCACATATGTCTGAGATTTTAAACATGATGGGATAGCATATGGGGAAGAAGAAGGTATCAGAGTTATTCCAGATTTCTGACTTTGGACAGCAGAAACATGGGGTCCTAGTGAAGAAAAGTTAGGAAAGGGAACTGAAGGAAAGCAGAGGAGATGCTGAGTTTAGTGTGGAACACAATTATAGTTTGAATTGTCAGAGGGAAGCCCAGGGAAGATGAAATCCAAGCAGTTAAAAATTATGACCTAAAAGCCAGGGCTAGAGATAAATAGATTGGGTGTCATTCACATTTTGAGGCTGTTAATGCAATGTTTTTCTTTCCTACCAACATCACGGAAACCTTCCAGAAAAATCAGTCATTTTCTATAAGAATGGAAATAAAGTCATTCAAGGCAGTCTGCCAAATGATGTTACTCTGTGCCTCTGGGCCCTAGGCATTGATTCCTAAAATGACTATGGACATGATCAATTGCTTTAGGATTGCTAATTTGATGAGTATTATGGGCCATGGCTAGAAAAAATGCATTAGAAATGGGGAAAAAATCTGGCAGGGGTTGAAAAGGATCACTGGAAAGTTACTTTTTGATGAAACCAAATGAGGCAGCCTAGCCATAAATGAAAGAAGAAACTGTTGATACCCATGATAGTCTCACAGTCTCCAGTTATTCCAAGGGTTAAGAAAAGGAGCGTTTGTTATATTAATATTTCCAGACCGAGATGTGAAACTTCTGATTTTTTGGCATGATTTCATCTGTTTATACCGCTGCTTCAGCCTGCATGATAGTACCCTCCAAGTAAGCTAAGCTATCCCGTTCAGAAGCAAACCAGTGTCTGGGAAAAGAACAGTTTGAGAACTGTGAATAGTAATTATTCCTCTAATTATTTTTCTAAGTATAGTGATGAGAGGAAGGAGATTCTGAGATTCAGGTGAATTGCAGAAGATTTAGCATCTCCTGTGTCTCCTCACGATATGATGCTTTTCACTCATTTAGAACTGCTGTTTCTCCTGTTCTCTTTTTGTGCTTGTGATTTTGTCTTTTTCCTTAGTTCTTTGTCATCCGATCTTTTTTCTCTCTTGTATTATCTTTCACCTTTATTAACATTTCCCCTTCCTTATGGTTTTTAGTGTTAAACTCAGCATAATGTAAAAATGAGGTCTGCCATTAAGATGATTACTGTGTTAATTGAGAAAAGTTTATTCCTGTTCAAAATCAAGTGAGTTTTGCCACTACTATGCTTTTATTTCACCCTTTCGTTATCTCTCCAAACAAAGAAAAACACTGGGTAAAATTGCTTTTTCACTTCCAGGAAATTCAATTTTAAGACATGTTATTAGTATGTGTCTACACCTTTTGTATTTGTGATTTTCCTTTGTTCACACAGCAGAGCTATGGATATGCAGAACTGAAACACAAAGAGTGAGGCATAGGTAAAAGCCCAGAGGATTGTTGAATTGTACAAGTTTTGGGTTTAGATGTGATTTAAAAACAGTTGTATGACCTCAAGCAAGATATTTAACCCTACTTTCTTATCTTAGGGATAAAAAATAATGCCTACCTCATGGTGTAGATAGAAGATGAAGTACTATGTGATGCAGCATTTAGCCCAGGTCTTTAGGCGTTCTTAATAAATGATAGCCATTATTTTTAATAATGCTATTATTATACTTGTCCGAGGCCAGAGATGTTCTTATTATGAAAAAAAAAAAGCAATATAGAGTAGATCACTCTTGATGCATTTAATTTTTTCAAGTGGCAAAATGGTTAAAACAATTTTAGAACCTGTAAGTTCTTGTACGACGTGGCACTCCTCTCTGGACCTGCACACCCTCCAAGGCTCACCTTAGGTTCCTCTTCTTTCCACTCGCTGCACTCCAAACACACCTTCCATCAGCTCTTTCACTGCCGCGATGTTCCTCCCTGCCTCAGAGATGCCACACAAGCTGTTCCCTCTGCCTAGAATGTGGCTTATGTTTTCAACATGTAAGTGCCAAATATAAGAAAAGATGAAGAGCCTGGCTGGACTGCCAGCCGAAAACTTGGACAGGAGTGAGACAGAGGCAGAATGAATGTGCCACATATCAGCTTCCTTGAGCATGTGTCATCTGTTATGCCCTTCAGTGAAAAGGAGAGGGGCGGAGAGAGAGAGAGAGAGAGAGAGAGAGAGAGAGAGAGAGAGAGAGAGAGAAAACTGCTTAAAGATGAAGACCCTGGGGCACACTGGCAGATGTAGTACATGGTCAAAACCCTGTTTTCCATGGTTTGTTTGTTGGTTGTTAGTTGGTTTCTATAACAATGATTAGTTGAGTTGTAAAAGGGTTCCTAAGGATTTAACTAATATAGCCGACCACTCACACAAACCAAATATTGCTAATCTCTTTGAAGAGAATGGATTGATTAAAGTGATGCCTTCCACTTAATGAGCACCCACCAAGTCCCAGGCAATTTGTCAGAAACTTTACACTCAGTATTTTGCTTACACTGTATTGCAGCAATGTGGTCTAGATTATTACTCTGATTTTACAGATAAGGAAACTGAGGCTCCTAAGAAACCAACAGTGTGCCAAGGTTACAGAAATAGCAAGTGGTGCAGATGAGAGTCTAACCCAAGTGTGTTTGAATCTGAACCTCTTTCTGTTCTCTGTCTGCTATTTCACACAAGGAAGGAATGGGGAATTCAGCATTTAAGGATAGTCAGAACCTATTTAATGCTTCCTTCTGATATATGTTAGCATAAACCCTGGAATTCCGTTTTGAACCATCTGAGTACTTTTACCAGATTAAGATACAGTAGCCACTGATTTACCCAGCAGGAGTCAATTTATCTAGAAAGCACCTCCTTCCTTTTAAGAACCATGGATTAGTTCAATTCACGAGGGATAAAATAAGGCATTAAGAACACCAACTTCCTGTTTTTCCTTCTTTGGTAAAATAACCATTATCTCATTCACAAAAACTCACTTATTTATTCCTTTATTCACTCACCAAACATATTTGAGGACTTCATTTGTGCCAGACACCAGGTGGAGAACTGAATAGGTCAATGTTCTTTGCATCAAAATGTTCACATTCTCACTGGGGGCTGACAGGCAGGCCAACAAGTAATTGTGATGCAGTGATACCAGCACCTTGACAGAAATCCATTTGCCACAGAGCCAATGGTTGTGGTTTGTGTTGGGGGTGTCAGGTGATTCTGTATATAAGGACTTCCAGAGGAGTTGAGAATGGGTACTTTTCCCTGCAGCAGCTGGTGATTGAAACTTCAGCAGTGCCCTTGTTGCTCCCGCTAATAAATCAGGCTGGATCCACTGTGTGGCTTTCTGCACCTGTCCTTGAGGAAAGGTGTCATACAGCTGCTCAGGGATGAGTGTAATGGTTTATGACTTCAGCACCTGAAGTCCTATCACACAGCAAGTTCCCTGGAGATGGTGATCATACAGAATGAATATTGCTTAGCTGGTGATAATGTCACGCTGCCACGCTGAGTTACACGGATTGCCTGATTCCTGCAGTTAAAAAACTCCTGGCTGATTAATCCTGATGTCATGTAAATAGAGTCGGTGTCAAGGAGATCGTAAATGAGAAAATGGATGCTTGGATGGGGATGTTAGTGAGGAATGGAGAACCACCGTCACCCCACTTGTCCCTCAGTCAGCCCCTAACAACATCATTATCCAGGTGAGAGGAGGCACATCACTCAGCCAGGTCCTGAAAGGCTTCCAAATCTTCCTTCCCCAACCACCCCCCGCCCCCAGCTCTATTTTAAACGGTGAGTATTTCACAAATCATGTAACCAGGCTTTCTCTGGCTTGCTGTGCCTTCAGAGACGAGTTACAGGACCACCCTATTATAAGAAAACCTGATAGTCAAGCACCTTAATTACCAACTAGATAAATTGGGGCATGATTTATTCATATTGTTAAAGGACTCATTAGAGAGTTCCTTTAAGAAATGTTCTATTTGACTTATAGAAATTTAATTGCACATATAGGCGAGACTTCAGGTTTGCTGACATTCAGCTCCTTAATTGGTTTATACCCAGAGACATACAAGGCCATCCATGTCAATTATCTTGTAAGTCTGGTAGCTTTACTGCTGACGTGGATGTGAAGTTTCATGGTGAGGTGTCACAGCACACTTGGCACCCCCTCCCCCGTCACGCTTACTCTTCTCTTTTCTCTTTTTTCCGGATCCATTTCTTCTCTTCTCTTCTCTTCTGTCTCTCTCTTATAACAAACAAAACAGAACAAAGCAAAAACAAAAGCTCTCCTTTCGGAGTAGCCTCTACTGCAAGCTTTAATCAAGGCATCCCTTCCAAATAAATCTGTTGCTCTTCTCAATAAATGTATTATTCTGTTCACCTAAAGAAATCCAAGTGAATAACTTTTTTTTTTCCATTTTGTTACACTTAAACTTTCAGAATTATTCCAGTGGGTTAAAGACGTTTAACTGAAACCCGTTTGAAAGTCTGTGGAGATTTGGAGTCATTTATTCCTTGCCATGGTGCCCAAGATTTTCTTTTCTATGTGGGTAGTCTTGTTTCTGTAGCAGATGGTGGATTTTCAGGTTGGCAACCATGGACGGGGTCCTAGGTGGGGGAGAGAAGAGCGTTTGCATTGCATGAAGAGAGGCTGATGTAACTCTCAAGGCTGACATTCAGTTGACCTTCAACCATCCCAGGGCTTATCTGCTCATGCCAGGATTATTTCAGCAATACCTTCGCTGGTCCTCCCACTCACAGGCTCTCGCTCTTGCTGACTGCTGTGGTCAGATGTGCACCTTCCTGAAGGGCTGTTTTAGCCCATCAAAGACTCCCATGGCTCCTACTGCCTGTGGAATTAAATTCTAACTCCTTGGTCTGACATCTAGGGTCCTCCAGAAATTAACCTTTGCCTGATCATCCGAATTTTCTTGAAACATGCCGCAGTTTTTAGATTCCCCTTGGAGTACCCTTGAGACGCAGAAATTGACCATTTTGTTTTACTCTGTAATCAGTTGATTTTGTTTTAGGTCTTGTGTCCAAATGTATCTGATTGTCTTTATCTTCTCTATATTCAAATATGATGAACATTATGAAACTTAATACCACCACACTTTTCTCTAATTTAAACCCCCCAAGTAGCTTCCAATAGTTTATTTCATGGTTAGGCTTCCATTGTAATTTCTGTCACCTGATTTAAAAGAGAAACACTATCCTTGAAAGCCCCCTGAGGTTATAATTCTTAGCTGAGGTCTGCTTGAGCCTTCAAGAACCGTTTATATCCTAGCTGGCATTACTTGGGTTTGATCCCTTCTTTTAGACAGACTTTGACAGGCTGATAGTTCTGAATCTATTCTAGCTAGAATTTTCAGCTGGAGTATGATAAACTTATTTTTCTTATAGACTAACCATTTATAGATTTTTTTTAGAGAAGTTTTAACATTTTCAGTACCTTTTACTCTCTAAGCAAGCCATTTATAAAAATGTGCCCCTCATTTTTTAGATTTTGGTTTGTGACCCCTTATACAACACTTGAGAAAAGTCACTGGACATAATTTATATTACTGGTAACACTCTGCTTCACATCAGGTGATTTTGTGGGCGATTATTCAGCTTCACAATACTCTTGTACTCACAAGACTAACCCTTAGCCCCAACCTGGCTAGTTAAATCTCTGCTGATTCTTCCAAAATAGAATATCCTCTTTTCCCTTACCAATCCAAATCTTTGCAGAATATTTAATGATATTCATGAATTACTATATTTTAGGTGTAGTAAATACCTTGCGGTTATTTTTTAAGAGACTGTCTTTTAAAGATGCACCCTGTGAAACAATTATCAATGAAATGATAGGATGTATGGGATTTCCTTTAAAATAATCCAAAACAAAGGAAGAAGGTGGGCAGAAGTACAAATGAAATGAGATTGACCACGTATTGGTAATTATTGAAACTGAGTTTATAAGTACTTGTATGCTTATTATACTAGTACCTCTCGAACCTTGACACGTATAAATCACTTGAAGATCTTGTTAAAATGCAGATTTTTCTTTTTTTTGAGACAGTGTCTTACTCTGTCACCCATGCTGGATAATTGTGGCACAATCATAGCTCACTGTAGCCTTAGACCCCTGAGCTCAAGCTATCCTCCTGCCTCAGCCTCCCAAGTAGCTAGGACTACAAGCATGTGCCCCTACACCTGGCTGGCTTTTTTATTTTTTGTAGAGATGAGGTCTTTCTATGTTTGCCCAGGCTGGTCTCAAACTCATGGCCTCAAGTGATCCTCCCACCTTGGCCTCCCAAAATGCCAGGATTACAGGCATGAGCCACCGCATCTGGCTTAAATGCAGATTTTAAAATAGAAATTTGGGGTTGGCATGCAATTCTGCATTTCTAACAAACTTCCATCCTATAGTTTAGGTGTTTGACCCTCCAAAGCTCCTGTTGAAATTAGATCCCCAATATTGGAGTTGGGGCCTAATGGGAAGTGTTTGGGTAGGGGGGGTCAGATCCTTCGTGAATGGCTTGGGCCATCCATGTGGTAATGAGTGAGTTCTCTCTCTATTAATCTCCCCAAAAGCTAGTTGTTTGAAAGAGTCTGGCACCTCCCTCTTCCCTCTCTTGCTTTTTCTGCTGCCATGTGATGTGCACATGCTGGCTCCCCTTTGCTTTCTGCCATGAGTGAAAGCAGCCTGAGTCCCTTGCCAGAAGCAGATGCTGCTGCCATGCTTCTTGTACAGCCTGCAGAACCTTGAGCCAAGTAAACCTCTTTTCTTTATAAATTACTCAGCCTTAGGTATTTCTTTACAGCAACACAAATGGACTAAGACATTCCAGGTGACCTTGATGTGGCTGATCTTCTGACCACACATCTGAAAGCTTTGAGGAGTAAGGTAATATAATTTTCTCTCTTCATTGGTAAATATTTGAAATTTTCCAAAACAACAAGACCTACAACAAATTCCTCCCATCCTTCCTTGCCTAACTCAGGTTCCATGGCCTCCTTGAGGTCTTTTTTCCCCCATTTCAGGACAAATTGATTTCTCCTTGTTTTAAACTTCATTAGCCTTCCTTTTTGTCTCTCCTATATATTAATGTAAAACCATATACTATTTTGAATTATTAGGTTAAATTTGTGTATTATTTTCTGACACTACAAAATTTCTCATGTCAAACACTATACCTTGTGTTTTTTTATATCCCTATACCCTCTAGCACATGTTTATAGGGTTAGATTTGATGCATGAAAAATAAGGGTATATTTTGCCTAAATCCTGAAATGTTAAAATGAATACAACCAATTTGAAACCCCAGAGAAGTAGTTTGGGGACAGAGAGTGGCAGAAAATGACACAAAAGTTCTTATTAGCCTGAGAGGATGGGCCCTTGATCAGGAGACCTGGAGTTTGGGTCCTGAGTCTGCGATAGTGCATTATGTGGCCAGCAGCTAATGGCAAACCTCAGTAGATGGTGGCTAGGATGACATACCAGGTCTTGGACTCAGTAATTTGCTTGCATTATCTGTTGTAACTCTCAGAATAACACTGTAGGTAATTGTTATTACCCTCTTTCTACTGAATGCATACTTCACTGTGAACTTGGACTGGCCACTTATCCTCTCTGAACATGTGTCACATCAGGATTCAGATCCAGAGCTCCCACTCTGGAGCCCAAGCCTTTCATTACTAGGGTCTTACTCTATTAAAAGGTGCCTCAAATGTGTTCTCTTGAACAGGAGGGAGGCCTAACTACCTGGGGTTTTTTGCCTCCTCCCACCCTACATCCTGAATCAGAATCTTGGAGGTAGGACCTAGAAATGTGCATTTTGCTGGGCACAGTAACTCACATTTGTAATCCCAGCACTTTGGGAGGCTGTGGTGGGAAGATTGCTTGAGGCCAGGAGTTCAAGACCAGCTTGGGCAACACCACAAGACCCCATCTCTACAAAAAATTTAAAAATTAGCTGGGTATTATGGCATGTGCCTGTAATGCCACCTACTTGGGAGGCTGAGGCAGCAGGATTGCTTGACCCTAGGAGTTTAAGGCTACAGTGAGCTATGACTGTGCCACTGTACTCCAGCCTGGGTGACAAAGCAAGACCTTAGCTCTAAAAAAAAAATTAAAAATTAAAAAATCTGCATTTTTAACAAGTGATTCAGGTGGGTTTTTTCACCCTAAACTCTGAACCACTGCTATGTTGTTCTTCTGACTGGTCAATATACCATGCATTTCTACAGGGCTCAGTTATGCCATATTCAAAATGAAGGTGAGGTTGAACTTTCTAATCACCAATGTCTAACCCTGACTACTCCAGGCAGACTTAAGTCACTTGTTTGGTACTTCCTATCACCTGTGTCCACTGCTCTACTATGTCACTGGTGGTGTTAGACATGCCAATTACTGTAGAAGACCTATGAGCTCACTAGCTTGTAAACTCCTTGAGTAACAGGGGCTTGCCTTAAGGATTTCTATATGCCCAGCACCCAGGACCTAACACATAAGAGACCTCAATGAATGTTGATTACAGATTCATTTTGAAGCTAACATTTGGAAATCCTGATAAATCATCTCTCACTTGTCTTCTACTGCTGCCCCTTGTCCTCTGTCATGGTTCAGCTTAATGTCTTGATGAATTATTGGTCTGGACTCTGGACCAATGTATGTCACCATCTGTGTTGTTCTAATGATAATGCAAATTAATTGACCCTGCCTTCACCAAAGTTCTTTGGAAGAAGTGGACATCCCGAATAGAAAGAAGCGATGCCTGAAGTTTGCATGTGGCAGAGGGAATGTCAAGAACCACTTGCCAGTGGGTTCTGAAACCTTTGTGTTCCTTCCCTTCAGCTTCTTCAATCCTCCTTCAACAAGAAAATGGGGAGAGAGCCATTAAAATCTCATGAAAACTTTTCTCGTGGAAGAACTCAAATGCTAATTGCATAAATATTGGTGATCAGGGCCATTTCCTCAAGTGGGAGTTGGCAGAGCTGTTCTGCTTCTGTGTTCATGAAAATGTCACTTTTCATGATTGTTAAACCACTGCATCTTATGAAAAAAATATGAAATGTTTGTAAAAAAATAATTTCCCCAATCATAGATTAGAATGGATGATATTTGCTTAAACCAAAGCAAAAGGTGGTTAACATGGAACTTCAGGAAGCCATGTAAATAATTGATCAAGCTAATGAGTTTGTGAAATTTCATTGCTGGACATTTTAACTCTTAGTGAAGATACTTCGTTGATTGATGACCTATCACACAAGTTGTAGTGGTAGAATTAGGCATCAAGACTAAGCCTACCTGACTCTAACACCCTTGCTCTTAACCAGTTTTTAGATCAGGAAGATCACAAAGAAAAGTGAAATCTCTAAAACTACACTGCCTTTGGGAGAAGGAGTTGGGGTAAATATGCTTATTCTTAAATTCACAGAGTTTTCCCACATAGCCAGTCTTCTTCCTAAGGTACGGCTACTGTAGGAACACAAATGAAGTTTGCATTTAGATCATGCTCCACAATGTAAGGCTGTTGGTTCATGTGGTAGACGTGTTTGTGTACCCAAACCTTGCACTTTTTTCATACACACACACACACACACACACACAAATACTCCTGAGCTTTAATCTGGACTCAAATCATGGTAGCTTTAGGCATGCCCCCAGGCCTCTTTTCCTATCTCCATTTTCCTTAATCTAAATATTTGGCACACAATAGGCACTCAATAAATAGCAAGCCTTTCTCCCTTTTAAAAATTGTTCACTTCTTTTTTAATGAAAAAGGGAGAAGGCCTAATCACCCAAATGAAAGTTTGTATTTTTCAAGTGTATATGTACTATGTTTATAGAGATAGTTAAGTTGGGAAAGGCAAAGTAGACTTAGTTGGGAATTGAATTCTCCAGAAAAAAAACTATTTTGCCCAGAAAGTTTAGGGATCACTGCTCTGTGTTCTCCAAAACTCCTTAAAATAACTTTCTCTGAGTCAACCATCCAATCAAAAGCCTGAAATTTTTCATAGCCTCTAACATCCATTAGAAAGGTCTGTTTCTTAATGCATGGGGAAAGCTAAACAAAAGAAACATGACACACAAAGTCAGTGCATTTTTCCTCATACTGTTTGAGGGTTTAGGTTCAAAAAATAAATCCCCAAATAGAATTCTCTTAAAGTGCCTTTTCAGGGACATTGATTTGATCACTGTTAATAGATTATGTTTTTCACTAAAACATTTAGAAATGCCAGATTAAATAGGTTTTCTCATTGAAGGAGTGTTCTGTGTTGTTAATATGCTAACATCTGTAGGAACAAAAGTTAAATTGCCCAAACATACGGATGCCAGACATTCCCCTTCCCTCCTTCCCAAAGAACTGCAGAGGGCAGATATTTCAGAAAACACTTTGGGAATCAGTTTTGAACAAAACCTATAGGACTGGTCATTTTGAGATTGTTCTGATTCCATACTACAGTGCATTTACTACATGTACTTCTAAAGAAAGGAATATTTTTTTTAAAGCCCATTAGTGAAGTCCTGAGATTAGAGACTGTGCATTTTGTTAGCATAAAAGGTAAAGACATTTGTCCTATTCATTTCTTGTTTTTGTCATTCTTGTCTGGGCAGAATGACTTGGATAATTTGAGGTGAAAGCACTTATCCCAAATTGACTTCAATTCAGTGGTCATTGGCATACTGGTCATCACCTAGGAAGAGGGAGCGGGATGGTCTTGGCTCATTGCATTTTAGGTCCATATCTTTAATGATTTCATTGCTTCTAAAAAATCTTGGATTTTCTGTAGTTCGTAATGATTGTTCCTTTCTTGGAACCCCAGAGCACTCACTCCGTTTGCAGCTCTTGTTCTGGCATTTACTTTCCTTGTCTATCCAACAGACTCCTGTGCTGGAGCTCCCTCTCTAAGTAGATTGTAAGTTTCAAAAAGGCAGAGATAGTCATGCCCCAATGGGCTCAGTATAGCACACCCCACGCAGTGCATGTCTGACAGGTACCTGCTGTTGGAACTAAATGCATAGTCCATCTGAGCATGCCTTTGGCATTTGTGAAATTCCAGTGGTACATTTTGGTTGAATGGCATTCACTTGGGCTGTTCAGGCTTTAAAAGTGTTGCCTTCTAGAAGGAGGCTGCAGAGGCTGAACTATGTAGCACAGGAAAGAAATGACAGAGTGAATGGGCGCTTGCATGTTCTCTCTCTCTCTCCTTTCTCTCTTACACCAGTTCTTGATCCAATGATGTAGTCTACAACTTTGCAGTCTGATTGGATTTCCTAATTTAGACAAGTTTTTAAAAAACCTTAGCTATAACATGTTTCGTGGATCCCAAACTCATATTCCTATAGTAACCATTCTGGCAGTAAAAATGAATGACAGGGATAGTGGTGAGCCAGAGCATATGCTGCACTGAAAAACTAACAGCTACTACTCAGCTTTCACTCGGTTGTTGCAGTCAGGAATTTGAGCCAAGGAGTGCAAGATCTTCAAATGTTTAAATAATAATAATAATTATAATCTGTAAACCAGTATTTATAATTATAAATCTTGTTTTTCATAAATGTTTATTTAAAAAAAGAGTACAGGCCATATATAATGTGTGTAGTCTAGATCTACAGTCCACATCTACAATTTACCCACTGGTCTACAGCAAGTATTTATATGATGTTTAGGAGTTTACAAAACAGTTCACAATTGTTACCTCATTTAACATCTACAGCTACCCTGTGATATAGGTTGCAATCCCCTTCACAGATGCAAAAAAACAAGGCTCAGATTGGTGAAGCGAGTTACCCAAAATTATACAGCTGTTGAATAACAGAGCTTGGGCCAGAACATGAAGCTCCCAATTATTTGGTTTGGTGTTCTTTCCACCAGACTGCATTGCCACAAGCCTACATTTCTTTCTTTCAGTTTTTAAAATATAGTTTCTTATTAAAGTGTAACACCATACAGAAAAACAAATAAGTCATGAATTCTTTGCTTGATGGATTATTATAAAGGAAACATTCCTGTAAAACCATCACCCCTATCAAGAGGCAGAACATTGCCAGCCCTCCAGGAAACCTTGTGCTGCTGTTGGGGAGGAAAGATTTCTTTCCTTACTAGATTGAATTGCTAGATTCATGACTGAGGCATCTATAACAACAACAAAAACAGATTAATAAGAGAAAAGCATACAAATTTATTTAATACAAGTTTTACATGACACAGGAGCCTTCAGAAATTAAAACCCAAATAAACAAGGAACGCTGTGTATCTTTATGCTTAGGTTTAATGAAGAATGGACAGTTGAGAAGTGTGATAGGACAAAGCGGGTATTGACCTAATCGTGGTAAACTGGGGGGAACTTAGCAAGATCTGTTTGTTCAGACTCTTCTCTATGTCCCTGTGTCTTTAGAGATAAGGACATTCCTTTTCTCTGGGTATAGGGTGGGCACCTTTCACATGAATTTCTTGTAACCTGCTTCAGAGGAAGAGCTGAAAATTCTTTTATGGTCTGCTTCAGGGAAGAAGAGCAATAGGTCGGAGAGTGACTTTCCTGCCTTTTGTTGTTTCCTCAAATGTCAAGTTGCCATATTTAGGGGTCATGTGTCCTGAACCCCATCACTGCCTTTCTCCTCAAAGGTAACTACTCTTCTGACTTCACCTCAATGGATTGATTTTGCCTGGTTTTGTTATTTTTGTAAATATATTAATAATTATACATTCTGTATTATTTCATGTCTGATATTTTTGCTCAGAATTGCGATTCTGAGATGTATTCATGTTGGTTGTTTCATGGAGCAGTAGTATACTCATTTCACCACTTTATAATATTCTGTTGTATAAATATTCCACAGTTAATTTATCAGTTTCATGGTTTATGGATATATAAATTGCTTCTAGTTTTTGGTTGCTACAAATAATGCTGATACTCACATTCTTGTGCATGCCTTTTAGTGCTCAAATATATGCATTTTCTGTATATACTCATATTTAGAAGTGGAATTAGCACTGTTTACTTTTGACAGACTCTGCCAAACAGTTTTCCAAAGTAGTTAAACCAGTTCACACTTCCACCAGCAGTGCAGGGGAGTTCCAGTGGCTCCACATTTCACCAATACCATGATATTTTCATATCTTTCTATTCTTCACTATTCTAGTGGGTGTGTACAGGTATATCATTTTGGTTTACATTTGCATTTTCCTAAAGAGTAATAAAATTTAACATTTCTTAAATGATTTTTAACTGTCTTAGCTCTCCTCTTCTGTGAATTTTTTGTTCATGTCCTCCCTCTTTTTTCCTGTTAGGCTATCTTTTCTTGTGATTGAAGGGTTCTTTTCGGGGTGTGAGTCCCTTATCAATTATATGAATTGCAAATATTTTCTCCCACTTTATGTTTTCCTTTTTCACTTTGATAATGGCTTCTTTTGATGAGTAGAGGTTTCTCATTTTAAAATAGTCCATTTACCATTCTTTGCCTTTATGATTAGTGCTTAAATGTCCTATTTAAGAAATCCTTGTCAACTCCGAGGATGCAAATATATTCTCATATTATCTTTTAGGAATCTTATTGTGTTGCCTTTCACATTTAGATCTACAATCCACCTAGAATTGATTTTTGTGTAGTGCAAGAGTCAGGATTCCTTTTCTTTCCATATGTATATATCCAGTTGACCCAGCACCATTTATAAGAAAAAAGACAATCTTTTTCCTGCCATTCTGTACTACATCCTTTGTCATAAATCATGTATCTCTTTCTTGTGAGCCTGTTTCTGAATTTTCTGTTCTTTCATGTTAGGCTATTTGTCTATCCTTTCATACTGTCTTAATTATCACAGATTTGTAAAAATTTTCAAATCCCATAGCATAAGTCCTTTAAATTTTTATTTATGATACTCGTGGATCTTCTTGGCCAGTCATTTTCCTGTATTAATTTATAATTGATGGCTAATAGTCTATTTTTGACCTAGATGTTTTCTAGTCCAAAGTTGCTTCTTTGAGGTCTTTGCAAATTTGTCACCTTCAGTCAGAAATTATAGAAATGAAACTCTTACTCCTAACTCATCAAATGTTCTCAAGGAGACAATGGGGAAGATTCCTGGCAAAAGGTCTGTCTTCATCGTTTAAGACCACAGTTTATTCAGAGCCAGGAAGACATGTGTTGCATGCTACTGTATTATTTTCATTACCATTTTAAAATTATTTGTGAGTCTAGATATTGTTTTCAAATATAGCATACCAATTCTCCATATTTTGGTTTCAGAAGAACTATTCTTGTCCAAGACAGGAATGCTTCTGCTTCTGAACTTATACGCTGGCTGGGCCTTGTGCCTGCTTTTCCTCAGTTACTGGCATGCTTCACTTCCTCACCCTTGTCTACTCCTTGCTCAAATGCCACCTTCTCAATGAAACCTGAGGAGGTAACTTCGGACCACCTTGCCCTGCTCTATTTTTGTGTATATGATCACAGTAACACAAGTTATTTTCTAACATACCATATAATGTACTTACTGATTAAAGCCCATTTATTTTCTGTCTTTGCACAATAGCAGAGACCTTGGCTTCGTTGGCTGATACATCCCAAGAGAAGAACAGTACCTTGCACATAGTAGGTGCTCAACAAATATTTGTAGAATGAATTGAATGAGTGAAAGGTTTCTTTCATGGAATCATAGGATTAAGCTTAATCAATCTCTACCTGTAATTTAGACGTAAGGGACGATCTGGGAAAGGGTGTGGCCACTCTAGAGAAGTTAGTGTTCATGGGGGTCTGAGGAGTGTCCTTAGAGAACTCTTCCTGATCCTAAGCATAGCGTATTGATTCAATAATATATTGTCTTAGTGGTTGTAGGAGAAGGATGATTCTGACCACATTCTAGCATTGATTAGTCCTTCTTTTAGGAATTCATATCAGCATCCTTACAGTGAGGAAAGAAGGTTTATGTCCAAATTCATCAAATTGTGTGCATATATGCAGTTAAAAAATAAATAAAGGCCAGGTGTGGTAGCTCACGCCTGTAATCC
Organism: Daubentonia madagascariensis; assembly: GCA_023783475.1. NCBI lineage: Eukaryota > Metazoa > Chordata > Mammalia > Primates > Daubentoniidae > Daubentonia > Daubentonia madagascariensis. The sequence goes on along the minus strand of JAKFHU010002573.1, from coordinate 14,886,254 downwards.
TAGCACTCTGGGAAGCTGAGGTGGGAGGATCACTTGAGGTCAGGAGTTCGAGACCAGCCTGAGCAAGAGTGAGACCTCGTCTCTACTAAAAATAGAAAAAATTAGCCCGTCATGGTGGCATGCACCTATAGTCCCAGCTACTTGGGAGGCTGGGGCAGGAGGATTGCTTGAGCCCAGGAGTCGGGGGTTGCAGTGAGCTATGATCGCACCACTATAATCCAGCCTGGGCAACAGAGCGAGACCCTGTCTCAAACAAAAACAAAAAAATAGATGAAATAAAAATAAAAATAAATAAATGAATAAAATTAAACTTTTTTCCTATAGAAATTCTGTAAAATAGTGGTTCTCAAACTTGAATGTATATCAGAATCATTTGGAGGGCTTATTAAAACAGATTGCTGGGCTCCATCCCCAGCATTTTTTAATTTGGGCATTAGGCCAGATAATTTGCATGTCTGTCAAATTCCTAGGTTGTGCAGAAGCTGCTGTCCAGGGGCCACAGTTTGAGAACTGCTGCTATAATGTATCAGGAAACAGGGGATGTCGGCTTCAGTAGGCCTTTGGGTGTGACGTAAAGGAGGGAAGGAAGAACCATTTGGGCATTTTCTAGACTCTTTCTTTGCCCCAGAAAACTTTGTGAACTTTGACACTTTGAAGCATTTTAACAGCTCGGAAGTAGCCACACAAATGGACAGTGATACCAATAAGAGGGCCAGTGCCCTGTCTGCAGCACTAAGCGAAGGCCAGGAAAAGATGTTTCCTTCCTCTTCCCCGGTTTCCTATCTCCTTCCTTTCCCTTCCCTTTCCTTTCACCACCTCCAAGGATAGCCAAAAATGAGTCACATGGTTTACTCATTTTTTACAGACCTTTTAGCCCTGATAAGCTTGTTAGAAACAAAATCTTCAGCAACCTGGATCTGTATCCTTGTAGCATGAGGAGGTCAGGCACACTGGCAGGAGGAGGCCTGGAGGGAATTTATACTGTCATTGCTCAGTGGATGTTTTATTTAATTCTATCTTCCAACCACTGGCCAAAGGTAACCTACGAGCTAAGGTGGTTCTGCATGCTAATAAATATCCTTAAAGAGCTCTTTAGGTTTCACCTAGGCTTAATCACACTGTGTAAATACAAAGAGAGCCCCACTATTGATGTTAATCCTACTGCTAATGCAGAAAGGGAGAGGATAGCAGTGAAATAAAATATGGATGGGCAATGACCTATTACTAGCCTACCCAAAGTAAAAATGAATCTCCTGTGGGCTACCTGTGATTCCAGGTTACCTCAGATCTGATTACCCTTCCACTTGGTGGCAGATTCCATCCAGTGCTCTGTGGAGTTCCATGCTAGATCTGACACCTTTCCATGCTATTTACTTTGTAAGTCTTCTTATTGAATTTGGGCTCTGGATTAAATGTGACTCAAGTTGCACAACATTTCCTAGCGGTTTGATCCCTTGTGCTCCCTCCTCCAAACATACTTAAGGCAGATGCATTTTAGTTTTGTGAAGGGAGCCTGCCAGAAGCTAAGGGGCAGTGCCTAGACTTCTATTTGTTCATTTATTCAACATTAATTAGCTATCTACTGTGTACCAGGTACTCTGCAAGCCCCTGGGGATGTGGAACTGAATGCTGTTTTCCCCACTCTCAAGGAGCTCAATCAAGAGAGTAAATCAGACACACTGGAAGATAATGGCCAAGACATGAAGGGGCATTAAGGGGATATAGAAGAGGAACAGGCAAATCAGCCTGGAAGGGACAGGTACAGGCTTCTTAGTAGAGGTGATAACTTTGAGATGCATCCTTAATATTTAGTAGGAGTTAGTTAGGGAAATAGGAAAAGAGAGGAACTTCCCAAGAGCATACAAGAAAGATGCTATAAATAAAAACATGAGATGATAAATCCCCTGGTATCTGTGGGGAACTATAATATTAAGAAACAATGGAAGAAAAGAGTCACAGTGAGTTAACAGTCATTCTGTACCAGGTTCTGTGTACAAAGTAGTGGTGGAGCACATTAGAGACAGATTACCTCGGTTCAAATTCTGATTCTTCCGTGAACTAGTTCTGTGACCCTGGGCAAGTAACCTAATTTCTCTGTGCAAGTTGCTTAACCTTCACCCATAAAATGGGGATTCTGATATTATCTCTCTTACAATTACTGTGAAAACAAAATAAGTTAATATATAGAAAGTGCTTAGCATATTAAGAGCTAAATAAATACTGGCTATTACTATTATTTATTATTATCAAACACTTAATATGCATCATCCTCATTATTTCTCCCAACAACCCTATGAGTTGTAAGTGTCCCTGCTTGGGTTTTTTTCCCCAAGCCTGTCTAACTCCAGGACTTGGCTTTTGATCATTATACCACACTGCAATTCTACAAGCCTCTGCTGGCATATCTCAAATGTCTAGCCAAAAAGTAAGGAAGAGGGTGTGAGAGATGAAACTAGATTGATCCCCAAGGCTTTTCCTTAAGGCTAAACCACAACTTGGAAAATGGAAGGCAGGTGTCAAATTGCAACTAAACAAATGTCCCCATTTCACTCTTAGATGAGGTCTTGTAGGAACTCATGAAATCAAAATGCATTGCAGTAACAGTTCACGCCATCTGTTGCCTGGCCAAATCCACACGGTGAACGTGCCGTCCTCAGATAATCGCTTCTGATATTAAAAATTACCAAAAGAACAGGGTGAAGCAGTAAACATATTTGTAGGGTTTTTTTTTTCCTTTTAGAAATGAAGATCTCCTTGTCTCACCAGTCCTTGCAGATACAAGGTCATGATATCTCAATGTTTAACAGACTCAACCTTTCAATCCAGCATTTTCTTACCCCAAATACTCCAGGTTTGGTAAATTAACTCATTTTTTACTCGGGACCTCCATGGCATACACTAAAACAGCCTAGGGAGAGAGAACCCCTCATATAGTCAATGACTTTTGTGTTTGGAGAAATTAAAAATAACCAAGTAGAAGTTATTTAAGGAGAAGGTGGAACATTCTGTTCTCTGTTGTATTCTGTTGTATTATCTGACAAATCTCTAAACATCTCACTGGACCAGTTGTGTAAAAGGTGGGGAACTTGTCAAGATCTTCAGAGCATTGGAATTCTGCAGGGAGTTGTGGATAACTGCCAACTAAATCTTGTGGCTATAAAGGTTGGACAAGAGCCCATGTAGCATCTAAGGGAGTGATCGTCAGGTGGCTTACAGGGCAGAAGCAAGGACACAGTATTTATAAGAGAGGAAGAGCAATTGTTTGAGGCTTGCATGGATTTGTATTAAGGAGACAAGAACATGCTTTTTTTCCTTCTGTGTGGAAGGTCTTGTCTCTTGTAATTTGCTCTTGGTAAATCCAATCTCCTGTTCCTTCTCAGACTTCCAATTCGTCCCATAGGAGGCGGCATTTGAATAAGAAGTGAAAAGTGGTTTGAGAAATATGAACTGACAAGTTTTTCCCACTGTGGCTGAGGCTCTGTGAAAGGGAGAATGGGTCTAAAACAGACCCAAAAGGAGGACTTCATTTTGTCTGCAGCCAAAACAAGTTAAGAGGTGGAGAAAAGGTTCATTGGGTACCTGTCAGTATTATGTGGTGATTAGGGCAGAATTTTTTTTTCTTTCCTCCTGAGGTTCCTGTCCTGCTTAGCCCACTGTGTGGGAACTGCCCTCATGAGTCTAGGCAGATCTTACAGTGTGTTGAATAATAACAAGTCTTGGTTCCATATGGTTCAGTTGACTTGTGCATATTCTGGTGGGGCGTGTGAAAAATCATTGTGTTCCTGTCTCAATTGGGGGATATCTGATTTGAAAGCTCCAACGTGAGAGAAGCTAAAATTATCTGCAAGACGTGTTTGATATAGCGGAAAAAAAACCCAGCTATGCAAGACAGCTCTGTCAATAGATCTGCCATTGCCCGCTGTCTCCGTCTGAAGCTGTTTATAAGGTCTGCCTTAGAAAAGGAGAGGGACAACCAAATTATTCAGGGATATGAGGCCTCCTAAATGACCACATCCCCAAGGTTAGCTCAGTGATTCTACCAGCTCCTACCCAACTTTCTTGAGCGGAGCTGATTTCCAGATTTTGTGCTGTGTGGATAAGGGAAGAGCCTGATAGTACTTGACATCACAGAGCTGTGGATAAACACACCTGCAGGAGAGATGAACTGAGTGATGTATGTTCACCGACACAGGGTGTTTAACTGAATCGCATTTTCTTTTCAAGAAAATGGAAGAACTCATTCAGAGAAACTGGAGGAAAAAAAAAATATTCTGCCTTGTGAGCAAGTAACTAGGCCTCAGATCAGTGGAGCGTGATCAAGTATGGCTGGTTTTTTTTTTTTTTTTCTTTTTCATATTCTGTCCTGCAGAGCAACTGTTTGAAAAATTTTCTGGCCCAGTGGGTTTTCAAACTTATTTAGCAGGGAACCAATTATATAAATGAAACCTTTTGTGAAATCTCCTTTACTCCATCCTTTGAAAAAGATTAAAACAGCATTTCATTTAACAAATGTAAAAGTTGTATTTATAAAATCTATAGCTTCAAACATTGAGGTTATTTTGATAAACAAGTATTTGAAAGCAGGTGTTAGGGATGACTGTTACTAATTTTAGAAATGTATTTGATGCTGTGATTGTTTATTTTAGTTTATTTTTCCTGAATTGAGACTAGTGTGATTCACATAGTTAAGTAGTTATATATCACAACTGTTTTCAACAGTTCAAATTTCAATCTCAAGATATACTTCAGTTTTCCTGCCAGTATTTTTTCCAAATTGAATCACTACCATCATTTAATAATTATTTGCATCTCTCAATAGGTGAAATCCCAATTTAAAGGAAGTCAATAAAGAGGTTCCTCAGTAAGTTTAACATTTTCTTTTAGAAAATACTTTTTTGTATATTATGAGATTGTGATATTTTCAATTATATTTTAAAACAATCTTGTATATGTTGGTGCCTGTCTCAGCAACTCAATTAACATTTCAAAACCAGTGAATTTAATTTGCTTTGCAAGTTGAATACAAACTTTAAATTTGCATGTCATTCCAGTCACTTTATCCATAGTTCTAAACTCAGTAACATTGTGCCTTGTATTTTGCTTATTCTGCTTACTAAAAACTATGTTCTATTTTAGAGAGAAACAAAAAACTAGTGATTTCTTGTTTCAGTTGAAACATTTGTACTTGTACCTTGCATTGATCAGAAGAGCTGAAGATTTCAGTTAAAAAATAAAAATCTGGAACTCATTGCCCAAATAATTCTAAAATGTCTGTAATTTCGTGAACAGTATATATTGCGTTATCCATGCAGTTTTGATAAAAGGTGGCATTTTAAAAAGTGGTGCTACTCCATGCAACATACAAAGACTACTTGGTCATATCTGGGGAATAGCTTTTATAAAAAGCTGAGACATTTTAAATTTTTTCTTATTGTTGTTTTCTCAATATCTCTATGCAGATGTAATTGCATTTTTGCCATACTTGATCATGTATTTAAATAAACTAATCCAGACCCTTAAGAATTTCTGTTGTGCAAATGTTGAATAATTTAACCAAATAACAAATCTTCCTGGTATCTCTGCATGACCACAACTTACCAAAACAAGCAAAACAGAGATTCACGATAACCCTTTTTATGTGCAGTTGAATTCTGATGATTCCATCTAACCCAGACTTACGCAAATTTATCCAGTATACAGAATTCACTTTTTTGGCTCCATCTCTGGACCACTACATTATCAAATATTGTTTCTAATTGTACTTTTTAAAAAACAACCTATTCATCAGTCTATTTATTGAAATGTCAATATCAGAGGCATAAGCTTTTTGTCTGTTGTGGGTACATCTTCCTTTTATGTGATGAAGCAGTTTATCTTGAACAATACTACGACTGTGTTTTCATCAATATATTTGAATTATCTTTGTGCACATTTACATGTTTAGCTGTCTCAGAGAAACCCAAGTTGGTATTTGTATTTTGTATAAAAATGACCTCTGAATGACTCTATTTTGCTAAATTGCACTCATGAATTACATTGAGGACTTGGACTTATATCACCTTAAAAAGTGAAACCAATGACACATGCTTATTGTCCTTTTTTTGAGTGGCTTTATGAAAAATATTGGTGACACTGCTCTTTTATGTACTCTTGAAGTTGTCATTGGCACTAGTTGAAGAATCATATGATGTTAGTACAGTGTAAGTTGCTGTCTCATTTTGAAGCTAATCAATATTATCACAGTGATTATTTTTTAAAAAATTTTCCATAAAACTAATGGTCCATTTCTAATGTAGTTACTTAACCTGCAATAAATAAATAAATCAATACGTAAATGAATAAATAAAATTTAGATTTAGATAGCAAAAAATTTCTTATTATTATAGGAGGAACTAAAATTTAAATAAGCACTAAAATTCTAAAATTCTATAAAAATATGTTGGTTATTTGACAGCTGTGCAATAACCAACATTCATTTGTTATTACACAGCTATTAAATAAGCATAACAAGGGCCTGAGCCTTGCATGGTACTCAATTGGACATGGCAGATGTGCTGATGTGTAGTGTAGTCCTTACTAAGATACTCATGTGTAATGGACAGATACAGGTATGTTTTTAAAACATTTTTAAAAGACTCTTCCAGAATGTTCCACTTACCTATTTCTGTGTTACCAACCACCCAAAAACTATGGCCTAAAACCTCATCATTTATTTATTTTGGTCATGAATCTGCAATTTAGGCAGGGCTGGGCAGTGGCAGTTTCTTGAGGTATCAGCTAGAGAGGCTCACCTGTGGCTGGGGGATCCATTTTCAAGATGGCTTACTCACACGACTGGTAAGATGGCACTGGCTGTTGCCCGGGAGCTCAGCCAAGGCTGTCAGCCGGGGACTTCTTTTCTCTCCATTGAGGTCTCTCCACAGGGTTTCTTGGGCTTCCTCACACCATGGCAGCTGGGTTTCGAGGGAGAATGTTCCAAACGACAGGAGGTGGAACATGACAGTTTGTCAGTGCCTTACCTGGAAAACAGCATAGTATCACTTCTGCCGTATTTATTCTGTTGTCAAAACATTCTTCTTAGGGGGAGTCACAGAATCCGTGACCATGTTTAATCACCACATAGAGTTACCACCTTCATAGTCAATGAACCTTTAGAAGAAATTTCAAAAGTTAGGGATTGCAGAAGTTTTAGGCAGAAAAACTAATTACCACATGTAAATAAAAAATTAAAACTTGCTATGATATGTATTATAATAGACTATGCAGGGAAATATAAAGGGGAAGTGGATCAAAATCCAGCTTAAGATTACACACCTCAGCCAAAAACAAATTACCACAAAATTGAGAATGGACAATAGGTATAATTTTCAATCATGATAGTATAGAAATTGAAATATTTATTGATTCCAACTAATTCTAGGTCTTCATTCAGATAGTAATCATTATATGTCAACAAACTTGGGTAAAAAGGGGACCTGTAGGTTCATTTAATTTTAATGTCAGAATATATCTGAGCATCCATCATATACCTATTTTTGCCATTTAAAAATTTTTATGGTCTCACCTCATTAAATAAAATTTCCCCATGATTACAACAGTAAAATATTCTTATTATAGGAAATATGTAGGGTACAGAAAAGTACAAAAAGGAAAATAAAATCACCTAGAATTTCACCCAGAGATAATTATGTTAACATTTATATATAAAGTATATATAAAATATATATATAGGTATTCATATGAACAAAACAGGAGGAAATATAATTTGGGGATCATATTGCTTATGCAGTTTTTTGAAATTCCTACATCTTTCAGTTAAAATTCTATCTTCTGTCTTTATTCATGAAATATAATACTTTTCAAAAAATCATAATTTCTGATATCTATATTACTCCACTATATAAAATTTCTGTACTTAGACCAACCTCTATTTTTTAAAGTTTGCATAGTGTTCAGTTTTTTATTTTGTATTATAAATATGCCATATCTGGGATTTTTTATAACAGCCGTCAACATTCTAGTGCTCTTACTGTGTACAATCATATTGGTTTTCAGAAGTTTGCATTAAAGTATCTGTCCAGATAATTATTTTATTGGTAGGCAACTGGAGAAAGTTTCTTCAGGGCTGATGTCTCACTGTTTTTGTTTTATTTTTTTAGGTCACTGCTTTGGCTATCTTTAGAAACTCACTTTTGCGCGCACACACACACACACACACACACACAGAGCATACTTACAGGAATTTATTCTGTCCTTTTTTACAAACACCTCAACTAAGGTAGGGAGGAAATGTTTCATTAATGCCCAGCCCACAGCCCAAAGTATGGGCCTATAGAAGAGAAGCCTGAGGAGGGCTTCCCAGAAAAGTGGACACTTCTAGTAAATCATGAAGTATAATCAGAAATTAACCAGAAAGGGAACTGAAATATGATTGAAGAGGCCAGTTTAAAAATTCCAGCTTGGATATGGGGAATTATTGCGTACAATGCCAATAGTATTCTCTGCTTTAAAAAGGGATTTGCTATGAATTGTTTTTGAATTGTGAGTTTCCATAGTCTGCCATTCAGGGCCACGTTAATTATATAACAAGAGGCACAGTGGTCTCAAGCCAAAGGTAGGATGTTCTCTGCAAGACGGCCCCCATCCCAAGCAGCCTCCTTCACAGCAGGCCAGAGACTCCATCCAGAATTACAGGTACTGCAGAGAATGTCATTACCCTAAGGATTGCAGTACAGTGTGATGGTGCATTTTTATGGCTAGATTTTTAGATCTGGAAGAGACACCAAGAAAGCACTGGAGCCAAGATTTTCCCTTAGGCATTTATTTAAAAGATTGATATCCTTATTTTATGAGATAACTACAGCAGGAAGCAAGTCTCCAGATTATTACACACACACACACACACACACACACACCACACACATACACTTTAGGTATATATAAATATACATCATGTTCTTATATTGTTACTCCATTGGAAGAATGCAAATGTAAGCTGCAAATATTTTACTTATGCTGCTAGGTACCTTTTGTAGAACAACTTTTTATAGTAATGAGTGGGCCTAGCTGATTTCTGTAAGAATGTCAGTCCCTTAACGGAATCTCAGTAACAACCCCTACCTTAAATGATGCATGTCAGCAAATAGTAGGACAAAAGGCACTGGGCACCTTCATGCCTTTGCTTAAAAATAACCCATGTTATTTCCTCTAAGATTTAAGATCAGACTTGTTCCACTATGAAGAGACAACAGTGGAACCTACTGGTTGAGCTCTTGATAGACACAGATGAGATTCTCTGTACGGAATGTGGCCTGGATTTGTTAGACATAATTATCTTAGTTCGTGAATAGGCAATTCCAGCATACATACAATTCATGTAATATGGCATATTCAGGGAAGTTATGCTATGTTTTCTTAAATTCTCCCAGGTTTTTACAGCTGCAGAAACGAGGACTCATTAGCTGTAGTTTCTGCTCCACTATGTCTATGTGGGCTGGAGGTTGTTGCACACAGCAAGAGAGATAAGGCATCTAATAGCCCAAAAGAGTGACTGTTTCTCAAAGTTTCCTAAATTAGTCTCAGGTAGGAGCTTTCCCAGGTTCCTGGTCTGACACAGTAATTAAAGGAGACTGGGAAGATTCACTCACTCCATAATTATTTTAGTTCCAATACAGTCTGACCTTACTAATTCAGAATTATTGAGAGAGATATTAGTTTGGCTTAATGAGAAGCATGAAAAATGTAACATTTTAAATTGAAACATGGCTTTATTACTTGGGGTTATATTCAAAGCCACAAACTAATAGCTTAACACCTTTTGTGGTGATGCTTCTGGGCCTGCTTTAATGATGAGGTAAGGATGAGTTTTAATTTGCTTTGGGCCATTCTTTTCCTTAGAATCCAAATCCACTGGTCTTTGCTGTGTTCATTTGTGATGTAACATATTTTCAAAAATTTGTAGATTCTTGGATTTTTTTTCCTTCAAAATCCTAAAAGTGACACATCACCACTATAAGAAGGCAAAGGGAAAGAAAGTATATGGAGAAAAAAATAAATTCCTTCTCTTCCAATTCAAATTTCAAATATAACCAATAATAACAGTTTGGCATAAATCGGTACAGAGCCAGGTTTAACTGCCTTAGGCAAGGCACAGAGTAGACGTTTAATAAATATCTGTTCAGCTGACATGAAGCAAGCCCCTGCTGTGAACAGCTGATTTCTGTCTCTTAGAACATACCACTTCTTTTCATTCCTGCCCTCTACCCCCTGGTTGAACCGCCATGGCTTTGCTTATAAGTAGGCTACTAGAATGGCTTCTTCCAGGCTTCCCCCCAGCAAACTTGTCCCCACTCTCTTCTGCATGTGATGTTGGAGTAATTGGTCTGAATGTGCCTCATCCTATAATTCCCTGGCCAAGGATCCCCCCACTGCACTCCCCATTGCCTAAAGAAGACAATGAAATTCCATTTTAGTCACCTCTACGTCTGGCCCCAGTCCAACATAAGCTAGGTTTTGCAGTTTTCCCCTCACATCTCAAATGCCAGGCAAAGTAGACTTTATTGATTGATTATTTTAGAGATGGGTTCTGGATCTGTCACCTAGGCTGGAGTAAAGTGGTGTCATCATAACTAATTGCTTAACTCCTTAAACTCCTGGGCTCAAGTGATCCTCCTGCCTCAGCCTCCCAAGTAGCTAGGACTACAAGTGCATGCTATCATGCCCAGCTAATTTTTAAATTTTTTGTGGAATGGGGTCTCGCTATGATGCCCGGGCTGGTCTTGAACTTCTGGCCTCTAGTGATCCTCCCACCTCAGCCTCTCAAAGCAAACTAGACTTTTTGAAAGGCTTTGTCTGCACTCTGCCCCTTCCTGTCTCTCTACTTATAGATTATGCTGAGCCTCATCCTGGGATTCAATTAAACATTAATTTTAAGGAGCTACTGTGTTCAAGACTTGGGCTAGTCACTCCCGAGATTAGACTAGTAGAGATTAGGAAGGCACTCTTCCTATCCTTCCATCTAAAGTGGAAGCTGGCAAGACAATTATATAAGAAGCCCTAATAAAGTGGTCTCTGCCCCACCTCCCACTATTTTTGGCTCTACAAATAACGGCCACTTTGTAGTATTCTCTCAAAATAATCACTGACACCTTCCTTTCTTACCCTTCCCCACACTGGCGTTGTGCCTTCTCCCCCATCCCTGGTCTCATGCTTCATATTGTGTCTCATATGATAATTATTAATATTTGAGCCCATATCCTGTCTCCCACACTAAACTGTAAACTTCTTGAGGAGAGGGACTGGGTCACTCATTCCATGGGTCCTCTGAAGTGCAAATGTGAGAAGAGTATCTTTAAAATTCGAGTGTCATTTATTAACTTGTGTTTATTTGTTTAATCTTGCCTGTACAAACTAATTGAAACATTTACTTTGGGTAAGCCAGGTGTTAACTTGAGGCATACAGAAATTCAAGTTTGAGGTAAAATTGGCTCTTATAGTTGAAGAACTCCCCAAGATTTCTGTTAATTTTAGGGGGAAGGTGGGAGTGTGTTCTCAGGACCACTTTGGCATGCAGCTGATGGGTGTATCCTGCTTCGCAAGAAAATCCAAACCTTTCTCTGGTTTCTACAGTAACAACTTTCAAAACGTTACTTATTTCAAATCTTTGTTAGTTTTGTGGACTTAACTAAAGATTTGGCCAGGGGTAAGGGAGCGCAGTGGTCTGCCCTATCATAAGTGGGTTCTCCCTTTTCCCTCCCCCTCCCCGTCCCTCCTCACCTGCATCTTCCTAGATTGGATTTCCCCAGAAACTCCAAACTTTCTCTCCTGTGATGTCTGGCCCAGCTGACATCTACTGAGATCTTTTTTTAAACAAACAAATAAACTCTATGATCCAAGTGTATTTTCAACCAAAGCCAGTTTTCCTTTTAAGAGGAATTCTGGTGTCAAGTTGTTAAGATAATAAAATTTTCCCTATCTTGTTACACTTGAGAAATCCCATTTTCATCATGCAGAAGTAAATTTGAGCTCAGCCTTTGGCTGAATTTGTAAAGCTTGAATGAAGGAGGTGTAATCTGGAGGCTATTGCCTGATTCGAAACAAGGATGGCTCAAAAGTCCCTGGAGCTACGTTATTGTTTGAAAGAACCAAGCTTCTGCTGGTGTAAATAGAAACAGTTTGTCTTGTAAGTCAACTCAAAGTGATTTCTCCTCCGACAAAGTGAAGAGATAGAAGAACAAATATGTACCCTGAACTCCAGAATCCTGTTTCTGCTGTGTAATTTAAGGCCAGGGACTAAACACACTTTGTTAAATGAAACAAATGGTGCTATAAATGGTAATAGAAAGAATGCGTCTTCACTTTCTGATGTGGCTCAGATGAGCTCCTGTTAATGAAACAGGACGCAGCAGATGCGAAATGGTCAGAGTAGAAGACAGGAGATGGAACTTCATATGAAATAAAGACATTAGTGCCTGGAGATCTGATGTTAGAGAAGAAAAATAATGTTTACCTATTTGCGTGTGTGTGTGTGTCTCTCTGTGTGTGTGTGTATTTGTTTATTTAGTGGTCTGAAGATGCTGCTCATTACCTGTGTGTGTCCATTAACTTGAATTATGTAAATCTAAATTGGTAGTTTGACACAGGCTCTTGGGAGGGCGTTTCAGGACCTGCCTTCATTTCACCAAATGCAGTGCTTTAGAATTTTTGTGACTTGTTATTTCTGAAGATTTTACTTAGAGTCATCCCTTGCCAACCTCAGATCCCAAGAATTATTCAATACCAAAGTTCTATAGTCACCAATAAATGGGGAACTCAAAAACAATACAAGGAGATGCTTTTTAATTGCTTGTTTATTATCTTTGCAGTCTGAGTCTACTCTAGAGACTGTTACCTTTGCTAATCACAGAAATTAATCTTTGCAAAGTCCAAAACTTTTGGAGCTCAGTGTATCAGAGAGGTTATTTTTAGAAGAGATAAAACCACTAGTTGTTTAAAATGAGGTAATGGTGTGGGGGGCAGGGGTGGTTTGGAAACATTTAGTGCTAATGAATAATTCAATTTGATTTACTGGAGAAATGAAAGGGGATGGCATTCTGCCCTTCTCTTAATGTAAAAAAGATAATGGCCGTTTAACTTTAATGGTATATCTGAAAGTATCTAATACAGCTTATTTTTATTCCAGGTCAAGTCATCAGCCTTTAAGAGTAGTTTAAGACTGGCTGTCATATTAAAGTGCACCTTTAAAAATAAAAGGAATCCGAGATGAAATTGTGCTCATTTGCTCCTTTACCCACCCATACCCAAGTCTCCTTGCAAAAACAGAATATGTTTCTTAATTGAACATTTAAGACATGAAAGAAGCCAGAGGTTGGGAATCCTGATGACAAGAAAGGCCAACATGAATGACCCCTGTAGTTGAGGTAACCAAGCCAGCTTTATTAGTGTTGTTATTTTGACACTGCAAAGGCATGGGCTTTCAGAAGCTGAGCTTATTCGTGTAGCTATTATTTTTGCACGATAGTTTGACATTACTCTTGGCTCAGGCACTTTTTAATAAAAGGCTAACAAATCATGTAAAATCAGTGGATATAAACATGCATGAATGTGTGTATTAGAATGTGCTTATGAAATTATGGGGTCTGACATTGTCCATGCAAGGAGGGTTTGTACATTAAGCTTCTGTTCTTACTTCTACTTGCAAGGCTGCTCATCTGTTCCATTCACTTGAGGTCTTCTCCTTAATTAAAGCAGACAGTGAAAGTATTTGATGAATCTCTGAGAAGTAACTAGAATAAATGATCTCCAGTGCGAAGTCCTTCCTCTCTTCTCCCCACCCGTGCAGCTGTGAGTAGGGCAAGTGGGCAGTTAGTTGAGAAGGAGGTTCTTGGGAGGTAGGGGGGAAGGAGCTGGGAGACATTGGAGAAAGAATGCTGTTCAGTGTGGTGAAGAGGCAGCTCACCAAACAGAAGCGTGGTTTTGAATTTACTGTTTTTGGTTCTGCCAAATGGCCAGATTATATGCTCAAACTTTACACCACAATGTATATGTAAACATTTCAGGAAAGCTGTTAGTACAGTAGCAAATGTACTTATTTCTTTCATTTTTGATGCACCTTTTAGAGGTTTCCTAAGTAAGGGACACCTCTCTGTCTTGGTTACAGTTTTCCTTCAGGTGACTTGGGACATGGCTCCTATTTGCATGAGTGCAAAGTGCTTAGAGATGAGATGGATTGGCACAGGAATTTTATGTGGGGCTGAGTTGTTGGGATTGTTCTGTGGCAGCATAACCGGAATAGTGTAGTCCAGATGTAGTCAGAGAAAAGTAACAGGTCCAAATCAGAGAATTTGTGGCAGCAGTGATGTTTTAGGAGCATATCAAAGCTGCAACCATGGGGAAGTGAGTTGTACGTTCAGAAGCAGTGCAGTTAGGAGCAGGGCAGGGACACAGAAGTGAGGGCAGGCACACAGGGAGTGGCTCAGGATAAAGAAGACAACAGGGCAATAGGGTACAGGTTGAGTTTATCAACCATTTATAACACACTCACTGTGGGCTGGGCAGTGTGCTGGGTATACAGATAAGTAATGCGTAATTCTTGCCTTCAGGGAAGTTAAAATTACTGGGAGAAAGAATATCAGAGGACAGTTTTATGTGATACTGCCTTGTGGTTGCAGTGCTATACCCAAGAGCTTAAAGGACCAGGCTATTCTGGTGCCGCTTTATAAAGAAAAAAAGGATGTAAAAAGAATTTTATGCATTCCTCCTACCTCTTTCCTTTTCCCTAAATGAAAATAAAACCCAACAAAAAAATGGCGATGAAATTGAGTCCCATATGCTTCTCTTGTGATTTTTAAACTTATTTCCTTTCATTTTTAGAAAACATCGTAGATATTACTTTATAACTGCCATATAGGCACTAAGCAAGGTTCCCCAAGTATTGGAGACATTCAGTTTAAGTCCCTTACATATTGGGCTTTATCATTTCCCCAAACAGTATCAGCACTAATCACATTATGTAGGTGACACACTCTGGTCAAATCATCCAGAATGAACAGCACATTGCTTGCCTGCTATTATGTCACTGGGATGCCTCATTTGCAAATGGGAAAATTGTAGCTCTGAAAACAATATGCTTCTGATTTATTGGTGCAAAGAAAGGCAAGTAATGGTCAGGGTAATGTCTGAGAGAAGTTATGCATGTGACTTGAATGTGGAATTATAACTGATTTCTAAGTATCCTAGGGTTCCAAGTTGAGCTCAAATAATTCACTGGGGTAGGGAGAAAAATGTGCCTCGGTGGAAAACTGTGCATTGCCTATAGCACACCCTTCTGGTAGTTATCTGATTCTGATTGTAGATGAAGGATAGCAATGCAGAATAATTTTTATCTATAGACAGACAAGTTCTGTCCTTTCCTGTAGAGGCTCAATTGACTCCCTCTCCCCCCACCACACCCAAGGTAGGTTGGCCCACATTTGTACGTTCATTTCAACATTCTTTGAGTCTAAACAAAGCGGTGCTTTTCAGACTTTTCCTTTGACTGGTTACATTAGCCAGATTCCCTCGTTATAAGTAAAATGAAATGTTTAATCCGTGTCCTTTTCATGCCTGTATGAGAATCATGGTTTTACTTTTTTTTGAAAATTATCTTTTAGCATTGTGTGATTATTGCTGCTGTTGTGTCTAGCACTGCTTCTGCAGCTGCTTACGACTTCTACCATGGCTAATTTTTTTTGACAATGTCAGTGCCCAATTTCCCATGTATCCCCTAACTTAGGAAGAAAAGAGAAATTTGATGCTCCGGAGAAGCAACACTTCAGGTAACTTTTATTAACATACCTCACCTGGAGAAGCGAAGGTGAAATTCCATGCCCACGCAGGCTTTTTTTTTCCCCCTCTCCCTACCCTTTCCCAACTTGTAGGGTAACCTGCTGTTAGCTTCATTTTGTGAAAACATACCAGAAAAAATACAGCTTGCTGAACAAATCCCATTCGTTTTCATGCCCCCCCAGACAGCTGAGTAACTCTGAGATGCAGTGTCTTTTTTTAATTAAATTTTATTTATTTATTTATTTATTTATTTATTTATTTATTTTTATTTCAGAATATTGAAATATGGGGGTGCAAACACATTGGTTACATATATTGCCTATCCACTGCCCAAGTCAGAGCTACAGTCATGAACATCCCCCAGACAGTGCGCCCCACACCCATTAGGTGTAAGTTTCCCCGTCCCTTCCATTCCCCTCCCACCTGCCCTACCCCTGATGAATATTATTGCCATATGTGCACATAAGTATTGATCAGTTAGTACCAATTTGATGATGAGTACCAGTGGTGCTTGTTTTTCCATTCTTGTGATGCTTCACTTCAAACCATGGGCTCTAGCTCCATCCAGGATAATACCAGGGGTATTAATTCAACATTTTTTTTACAGCTGAGTAATACTCCATGGTATACATATACTACATTTTATTATACACTCATGTATTCATGGGCATTTGGGTTGTTTCCACATATTTGCAATTGTGAATTGTGCTGCTATAAACATTTGAGTGCAGATGTCTTTATTATAGAATGTCTTTTTTTCCTTTGGGTAAATACCCAGTAGTGGGATTGCTGGATCAAATGGTAGTTCTACTTTTAGTTCTTTGAGGTATCTCCATGTTACTTTCCATAGAGGTTGTACTAATTTGCAGTCCCACCACCAGTGTATGAGTGTTCCTATCTGTCCGCATCCCTGCCAACATTTGTTATTTGGGGATTTTTTGATATGAGCCAATCTCATTGGAGTTAAGTGATATCTCATTGTGGTTTTGATTTGCATTTCCCTGATGATTAGAGAAGTTGAGCAATTTTTTATATGTTTGTTGGTCATTATTCTGTCTTCTTTTGAAAAGTTCCAGTTCATGTCCTCTGCCCACTTTTTAATGGGGTTGTTTGATCTTTTCTTGTTGATTTTCCTAAGTTCTGTATAGATTCTGGTTATCAGCCCTTTATCAACTGTGTAGCATACAAATAATTTCTCCCATTCTGTAGGTTGTCTGTTCACTCTGGTGATAGTTTCCTTGGCTGTGCATAAGCCTTTTAATTTAATTATGTCCCATTTATTTATTTTTGGTGCTGCTGTGATTGCTTTGGGGATCTTCTTCATAAATTCTTTGCCTAGGCCAATGTCTATAAGAGTTTTTCCAATGTTTTCTTCTAGAATTCTTATGGTTTCACATCTTAGGATTAAATCTGTTATCCATCATGAGTTGATTTTTGTGAGGTGAGAGGTGTAGATCTAGTTTCAGTCTTCTACATGTGGCTATCTAATTTTCCCAGCACTATTTATTGAACAGGGATTCTTTTCCCCAGTGTATGTTTTTAGTGTGATTTATCAAAGCTCAGATGACAGTATGAGGATGGTTTTATATCTGGGTTCTCAGTCCTGTTCCATTGGTTTCTGTCCCTGTGCTTGTGCCAGTACCATGCTGTTTTGGTTAATATAGCCTTATAGTATAGTTTGAAGTCTGGTAGATTGGTGCCTCCCAATTTGTTCTTTTTGCTTGAGATTCCTTTGGCTAGATGGGGTCTTCTCTGGTTCCACACGAAGTGTAGAATTATTTTTTCTAGATCAGCAAAAAATGATGTTGGTATTTTGATAGGGACTGCATTGATTCTATAAGTCACTTTAGGTAGTATAGACATTTTAGGAATGTTGATTCTACTGATCCAAGAGCATGGTAGGGTTTTCCATGTGTTTCCATCCTCTGCAATTTCTTTTCTCAG
Organism: Daubentonia madagascariensis; assembly: GCA_023783475.1. NCBI lineage: Eukaryota > Metazoa > Chordata > Mammalia > Primates > Daubentoniidae > Daubentonia > Daubentonia madagascariensis. The sequence continues at coordinate 14,868,485 of JAKFHU010002573.1, read as the reverse complement.
TGTTTCAAAGTTCTCCCTATATAGGTCTCTCACCTCCTTAGTTGAATATGTTCCTAAATATTTAATTTTCTTTGGTGCTATTGTGAATGGTATTACATCTATGATTTGTTTCTTGGCTCATCTATTATTGGCGTATATGAAGGCTACTGATTGATGTGCATTGATTTGGTATCCTGAGACTTTGCTGAATTCATTTATCAATCCCAATAGTCTCTTGGTTGAATCTTTGGGGTTTTCTAGATACAATATTCATATCGTCAGCAAAGAGTGAAAGTTTGATCTCTTCTGTCCCCATTTGGACAACCCTGATTCCTCTCTCTTGTATAATTGCTCTCGCAAGGACTTCCAGCACTATGTTGAATAGAAGTGGAGATAGTGGGAAACCTTGTCTGGTTCCAGTTTTAAGGGGGAGTACTTTCAATTTTTACCCATTCATTATGATATTGGCTGTGGGCTTATCGTATATGGCTTTAATAATTTTGAGGTATGAGCCATCTATGCCTATATTGTTAAGAGTTCTTATCATAAAAGGGTGCTATATTTTGTCAAAAGCCTTTTCTGCATCTATTGAAAGGATCATATAATCTTTGTTCTTGCTTTTATTTATATGGTGAATTATATTTTTCAATTTGCATATGTTGAACCATCCCTCCATCTTGGGGATGAAGCCCACCTGATAGTGATGAATTATTTTTTTGATGTGCATTTGAATTTGGTTTGCTAGGATTTTGTTGAGAATTTTTGCATCTATATTCATAAGGGATATTGGTCTGTAGTTTTCTTTTTTTTGTTGTATCCTCTCCTAGCTTTGGTATCAAGCTCATATTGGCTTCATAGAATGAGTTTGGGAGGATTCCATCCTTCTCAATGTTATGGAATAATTTCTGCAGTATAGGTACCAGTTCTTCTTTGTAGGTTTGGTAGAATTCAGGTGTGAACCCATATGGTCCAGGACTTTTTTTTTTTGGAAGATTTTTTATTATTGCTTCAATTTCAGTGCTTGATATTGGTCTGTTTAGAAATTCTGTTTCTTCCTGATTGAGCCTAGGGAGGTTGTGTGTTTCTAAGAATTTGTCCATTTCCTCCATGTTTTCATATTTTTGGGCATGGATACTTTTATAGTATTCAAAGATGATGTTTTGTATTTCTGTGATATCAGTTGTGACCTCTCCTTTTTCATTTCTAATTGAGCTTATTAGAGCCCTTTCCTTTCTGCTTCTGGTAAAACTAGCAAGTGGCCTATTTTATTTATGTTTTCAAAGAACCAACTTTTTGTTTTACTAATCTTCTCTATAGTTCTTTTGTTCTCAATTTCATTTAGTTCTGCTCTGATCTTGGTTATTTCTTTTCTTCTGCTAGGTTTAGGGTTGGTTTGCTCTTCCTTTTCCATTTCCTAGAGATGATTCATTAGTTTACTGATTTGTGATCTTTCTGTCTTTTGGATGTGGACATTTAAGGCAATGAGTTTTCCTCTCAGGACTGCTTTTGCTGTATCCCACAGGTTTTGATAACTTGTATCCCCATTATCATTTAGTTCGAAGAATCTTTTGATTTCCATCTTAATCTCCTCCTTGGCCCAATAGTCATTCAGTAATAGATTGTTTAATTTCCATGTTTTTGGGTAGAGATGAGTGTTTATTTTGGAATTAATATCTAACTTTATACCACTGTGGTCTGAGAAGATACATGGTATAATTTCTTTTTTTTTTTTTAATTTGTGGCCTAGGATATGATCAATTTTAGAGAAAGTTCCATGAGTTGATGAGAAGAATGTATATTCAGTGTTATGTGGGTGGAGTGTTCTGTAGATGTCTGTTAGGCCCAAATGTCCTAGAATCCTGTTTAGGTCCATTGTTTCTTTGCTTATTTTCTGCTTGAAGGATTTGTCTAGTTCTGTCAGTGAGGTGTTGAAGTCCCTGGCTATTATGCCATTGATATTTATTATGTTGTCTAATCTAGCAGTATTTGCTTTATGCATCTGGGCACTCCTCTGTTGGGTGCATAAATACGTAGGATTGTTAAGTCTTCTTGTTGGATTTTTCCTTTCACCACTATATAGTGACTGTCTTTGTCTTTTTTACTTTGTTGCTTTAAAGTTTATGATATCTGATATAAGAATGGCTATCCCAGCTTTCTTTTGGTTTCCATTTGCCTGGAAAATTGTATGCCATCCCTTCAACTTGAATCTGAATGAGTCCTTGTGTGTAAGATGCATTTCCTGGAGACTGTAGATACTTGGCTTGTATGTTTTTTATCCATTCAGCCAGCCTATGTCTCTTCAATGGGCAATTCAAGCCATTCACATTTATTGAGAGAATTGATATTTGGGGTGGATTTATCTTTTTCCTGTTGGGTAGACTCTTATTGTTTCATTTTATTTCCCAAGACATTATGGAATCTGAGTTCTGGACTTTTGGCTTTTGGGTGATTTTACACTGGTGGATGTCTGTTGCATTGGTTAGTATACAATTCAGGTCTGAGTACTTCCTGCAGGGCAGGTCTTGTCTTTGCAAATTCTATCAATCATTGCTTGTCTGGAAAAGTCTTTATTTCTCCCTCATATAAGAAGCTTAGTTTTGCAGGATAAAGAATTCTGGGTTGGCCATTATTCTGTTTTAGAACACCGAGGATGGTCGCCAGTCCCTTCTTGCCTGTAAGGTTTCAGTTGAGAAATCTGCAGTTAATATGATAGGTTTTCCTTTGTAGGTTACCAGCTGTTTTCGCCTTACTGCTCGAAGGAGTGCCTCTTTCATGTTTGATCTGGCCAGCGTAATAATTATGTGGTGTGGTGAAGACCTTTTCATGTTGAATCTCCCAGGAGCCCTGTGTGCTTCTTGTACCTAGATATTGAGATTTCTGTCTAGGGAATTTTCCTCTATTACTCCCTCAAATAGATTTTCCAACCCTTGTGTGTTTTCTTCTTCACCCTCAGGGATGCCTATGATTCTTATGTTTGGCTTCTTTACATAATCCTACATTTCTTGTATGCTTTGTTCATGTCTCTTGCTTTTTAGTTCTTTCTCTTCGACTGATTTGTTTACTGCATAGGAGTTATCGTCTAGCTCTGAGATTTCTTCCTCTGCATGATCCAGCCTATTTTAAGGCTTTCCAATGTGTTTTGTAGATCCTTGAATGCCTCTTTCATTTCCAGTATTTCTGTTTGGTTTTTATGTAATACTTCAATTCCTTTAGATAATTTTTTGTTAATTTCTTGCATTGTTCTTGTGGTTTCTTTGTGCTGGGATTGAATTTTCTCTTGAATTTCATTGAGCTTTCTTACAGTCCATAAACAAAATTCTTCCTCTGTCATTTTACCCATTTCATTTAAGTTGGTATCCATTCCTGAGGAGCTAATGATTTCTTTTGGGGGTGACTTTTTGCTCTGATTTTTCATGGTTCCTATGTTCTTTTGCTGATTCTTTCTCATCTGGCCTCTCTGTTGAGAGTTGGGGGTGTTAGGGCTAGCTTATGGCCCTGTCTCCAAGACGACAAGAATCGTTCCCTGCGAGAGCCAGGGAGAGGAGTACTGGTCTGTATTGCCTTAAGTGTATTTTACCAAGTTTGGTGGACCTCTTGGGTTATCTCTTACCTGTTGTCTTCACCTCTTCCCAGCAGAGTGTAGTGAGTTTGTTCTCCCAGCTTGAGCTCCAAGCTGGTGGATTATACTTGAGGGTACGAATCCACTGCTCCCTAATAGCTTGAGATAGAAGGCAATATTTTTAGCTATGGGGTTGTTCCTCCTGTTGTTGATTGTAGTTTGTGTGGAGGAGCCAGTTACCTAGATATTCTGTTGTGCCTGTGGCAGGCTCTGGTCCCTCAGGGGGGTATAGGAAAGCCCCAAGTTTTGGGAGGGGACTTGTAGCTCCTAGGGGTTACCTTGACCCTGTTCCCTCTGAGGTGGGGGAGGGAGCAAGATAGCTTGCAGTTGCAGTGCAAGAGCTAGGGTGAGTGACCTTCTACACAGCTCAGATGTTGCTTATCTGGCTGCTGGAGGTGGGGGCTGCTGTTACGGAGTCAGAGCTCTCCCTCTCTGGGCTTGGAGGGCTGCTTCTGATGGGAGGGACCAACTGGTGTGAACGCTGAGGTCTCTATCCAGGTTTTTTGTTCCTTGTCCACAATCTCGGGCACTTTCCCCTCCGATCGGACCACTTGTGGGCTCTCGAGCTTCCCCGCAGTTCATGTTTCTGGCCCTCTGATGTGTGCCTCCGCATGTCACTGGCTGACAGGGGGATATCCAATTGTGCACCCCTTTCCACCGCTAGACCCCAAGGCGAGGTGGGTGGGCCTCTCTATCCCCAGAAGTCTCCACCAGGGGGATGTTCCCACTGGGGGGAATATTGGCAGCTGAATGCACTCTTGGATCAAGCGAAACTCCCTAATAAAGTGAGTAGGGTTAGGGGCAGCTGCTTTGGTTCAGCCTGTGGCACCTGAGGCATTTGGCTGCCATGGGAACCGGTACTTTTACAAACTGAGTCACTATGGCACAGCAACCTTCAATATGACCAATCTCTGGGGTAGGGGAGGATGGGCACCTGGAGAGCAGGCACTAGGGCCAATCACGTAGGAGAAGGCCAGAGCTAGGGAGGCAGGACTGGATGGATGGGCTGCAAACTTTTTCCAACAGAGGTCCCACCGATACAGGTCAGGGACCTTGTCCTACCTAGAACCCACAGAGGCAGGTGTCCACAGCCCCCAAGGGCATAGCCTGTTGCACCCAGGTGGGAGAGCCCTGGGACCAGGGTTGGGTTTAAGCTAGAGACCTAACTAACAGTCACTTCTAGGCAGGGGACCTTGATGTTGGTTGCCTACTGCCAATCTGGCCTACAGCAGGGTCTTGCTGGTTCAGATCAAGCCAAGAATGACCCACCTGGATCCTGCGGAAGCAATTGCTGGCAGCCACCAAGGGCATAGCCTGTTGTTCCCTGTTCAGCTCCTGTGCCCTGGTCCTTCTGATTTCCAAGGGCGAGGTGCCTGTCTCCAGTTTCCAGCATACTGTCCCAGGAAGCTGTATCTCAGCCCAGTGCCTCCCTGGCCCTGCACAGTCTCTGCACAGTACACTTGAGAGTTCTGTATGGTTCCCACAATTGCTTCCTCTCCACAGAGCCTGCTGTCTCACGCAACAACTTTGTGCCAGCTCTGGGCTTGTCCCTGACTGAGTGGATGGGAAGTCTGTGGGGAAGGTGCATAACCACCTACCTGTAGATCAGGTCGTGCTGTGCTGACCTGGCGAGCTCATCCTTCCTGCGCTCTGATCTCTGTTGTAGTCCCTGCGCTCTCCGATCTTTGTGAATGTATCTCCCTGTCACCTTTTTTCTTGTGCCGAGTGTCCCATGACGCTTCTCTGCAATTTCACAATGCTGTTTTCGGAGTGAGCGATCCGCGTGCAGTCAGCTGATGGTGCTCTTCACCTCCTTCCCTGGGAGCAGTGAGGTAGGAGACCTCTACCAGGCCGCCATTTTTCTGTGTCAGAAATGCAGTGTTTTGATTCAAACTCCTAATTCATTGCTACGTCTGCTCTTCTATTCTCTATTATTCTGATCTTATGTTTTAACAGCTAATATCCACTCTCCTACATGTATTTTATTTTCCCCCTTTCAGTTATTGTTAATAGTCCTTCTATTGACAAGGTTTCCATTTAATTTTTACAAGATAGGTTGGTAGGTTCACTTTACTTTCTGTGCACAAAGGGTGGAAGAGAAGGCAGAATACATTTTGATGCCTGCCTCTAGGAAATGTCAACTCTTAAGCCAGTTTGCTATCAGTGAGTTATTGCCTCTTCATCTTCCCCTTCTCTTCAAAAATATTCAGCACCATTTCAGAATGTTATATCCTGGGTTGTTAAACCTTCACCAGTATTTTCACATTCAAGTAATACTCAATAGGATGTTTGCCAGCAAAATTTAAATTGAATCAGAACCATTACTTTTACTTCAGAGCAAAAACAGCTCAGTGGCATATACTTCTGTCTAAAATAGTTTTAATCAGCTGCTAAAATCAAAGCCATCATTTAAATTGATGGCATTTTCAAGAAAAAAATGTTTCAGAGTCCTTTTGCAAACTATCTGCTGGCTTAAATATGGGTCAATTGCTATAATTGTATCTATGCAATCTTTATTTGCTGCCTATATGATGTAAGCCTGTTTTTTTATTCCCTGATTACTTCAAACTGAATTACATACTGAGTAGTAACATATACTGGCAGAGAAAAAGATACCTGATTATATTATTTTTTCTGACTCCTAAGTTTTGAGACATTCAGCATATTTTGGAAGGACTTTTGTCATGCTGTGGTCATCTTACATAAAGAGCTCACCTCAAAAAAGTCAATTTTGTAGGTAGGAGATTTTCAAATCATGCAGGTTCCCTGAAACTCCTTGGAACTCGATTTAATTAGAGTTTTAATGGGCCTATATTAATAGCAAAGTAGGTTTTATTTTTCATGAATTAAGAATTTGTTTGATTCTCATTTTCCTACCGATATATCAAACATTCCCTTCTTTATGTCACATCCTTAGAAAAATAAAATTTACTTGTTTGTGTTTTGACTTCCAAAAGAGTATTTTTTACCTTACATACACGTTCAAATAAAGTATTGATAGTTTCAGCTCTGTGAATACTGGGGCATTATATTGTGCCAGATTTAAGCTAATATTTGTTATAGAATGAACAAAAAATATTATCCAGTTTTTAGCTTTTAGAAAATATTTGCTTAAAATAGGAATTCCTGGGCACTCTTCTCTAAGTCAAAAATTCTAGTTCAGAGTTCAGGCTCCATCACTACCCTGTGTCCTTGGTCACTATGTCATTTATCTCTTGTGAATGGGATGATAAATAGTAATAGGGCTGCTTTAAGGGTTATATTAAAGTGTGAGTATAGTTAGCACTGAAATATAATCAAAGCCACCAGTGGAACTTTATGTAAAGCTGGCATCACAAACTGGAGCAAGAGAGGTGTCTGCTGTCAGAGCCCTGCATGAGGATTTCCTAAATTTTAGTATGCTGTAGTTTTAAGTGTTGGGAATTCTGACTTTTTCCCCTGGGAGGTTATTACAAATTCTAAAGATATTTCTATGTTACAATTGTGTTAAAAAGGTACATTTTGAGACCTGATTTTATTTATTGTAGAGCATTGCAGCCATTTATAGTGCTATATGAGTGTTCAATACTGTATTTTTTCTACTCTACTGATACCCAGGCATCATGTGAGTGTACAATTCTGGAAAAGCAGTCAAAAGCTGCCTAGGAACTGCCTTACCCCTGTAAAGGTGACCCTCTTGCAGAATTCTAAAAAGAAACAAAAAAACAAAAAACATGATCTACCCACTTTTCAACACAGTGGCTCCTTAGAAATGGGATTCTCTCTGGAAGTAGACAGATTTTCTTGGATACTAAGAAGTCCAGCTGAGAGACTGGACCAATTAGTATAACTAATTCCAAGTTACACTAGGCAGTGTTACCTTACCAGGGATAGTCAGAGATAACATATTTTTCCTCCACCAGCCTTCTTATCAGTTGAGATAGGGATGCTGTCCTTCCTCTGGTGACCTGTCTGAACAAACAATAGTTTTAAGCCCACCATCATTTTAGAACTTGGGAGTGGGTGGATAGATTTCTTTGCTCCCTGGGTAAAAGTGGGAGTGGTGTGACTCTCATTTTATAGAATAAGGTACTGCCCAAAGTTGGCAGGTGAGATGGAGATTGGCTTCTGCCTTTCCCGTTACTTCTTTTGATGGCTTAATTGGACACAATACAGGAAAGTCACTGGGCATGGAAAGAAATGGCAGATTGATAGTTTCCTGCATGCTTCTGTGATACAGTGAGGGGAGAGGAGGAGGAGTCTGGTGAAATGGCCTTTGCTATAACAGTATCAGTATTTTTCTGTTTTTATCACTTTTTGGTAAAGTTTGCCTTGAAGGAATTCACCTTGGATAAAAATCAGAAAAGAAAAAAAAAATCTTTCTAGAATGTAAGAAGGCAAGTGATTTTATAATATAATAACAATAATAATAATTATCCTCCAAAGGTTATTTAAAATAGAGTTTCCGTGGTAAGACATTTGCATACCAAAAAATAGGGTTTAAAAAGTATACAGCACATAGAAAAGACAGAGTTGTTGCTGTTTTAAGAAGGAGCCCTTGTGTGATCATGGAGTAGCTTATATTAGACTATCCCTTCTAGATAACAATTATAAATTCTGAGGGGGAAAAAAAAGAAAACATTTGAAGGCACTGGAGTGGGATCAACAACAGGCAGAAACTGAAGGGGATTTAACCCATGAAAGAAGGGAAACACACTGGGTAGGATCTATAATATGTTTGTACATTTTCTCCCCTGAGGGCCTTCCCCAGTCTGGGATGGCCAGACCTCAGGGAGAGAGCTCCTGTATACAAGGTGTCAGTGTATGGAATTTGGGGCTTCCAGAGTGACTTGAGATTGTGGAAAATCTTAGAAATGAAGAAGCCACAGAAGCCAGACCCTCAAAATCTGCGTCAACTACTTGCTGATTCCTGAATTCTAAGGAGCTAGTAGACAGAAACAGCTTTAAGACTGAAGGGGCTAAAAAAAGATTTCAGTTGCTGGTTACTACAGGGGAAACAGGGTTTGGAGTTTGAATTCTGCTAACATAAGAGGAGCTTAGTAAATACCCAAGCCTTCCATTAAAACATACTTTAGAAATACATACCAGAGAGAAGGAATTTTTCAGAAGCCTAAATGAAAATCCAAACAATCTCATCCAAATAAAGTGTAAAGCTAAGCCTCCGTAAGTTCCAGGTGATCAGCCAATAATTTTTTAGCAGTCTATTAGGCATGAAAACATTTTTCAGAAGAAGATAACAAAGTCCAGTTCCCTGAAATGTCATCCACAATGTTCAATGAACAATTAAAACTTACTGGTGATACAAAGAAACTGGAAAATGACACCCATGGTCAAGGAAAAAAGTAGTCAAGAGAAACCAACCTGAGGATGGCCCAGATGTTAGAGTGAGCAGCACAGACTTAAAGGGAACTATTGCAAATGTATAAGGGCTTAAAGGAGAAGATGGTCATACTGAGAGAACAGATGAAACATGCTATCTGAAATGAAAATATTTATTGGATGGGCAGATTAGACACCATCTAAGGAAAAGTCAGTAAACTTGTAGATGAATGAATAGAAATTATCCAATCTGAAGAAGGAAGAGAAAAAAATAAATCTCCAAAAAAATAAACAGAACTTTAGTGACCTGTGAGGAAATATCAGGCAATTTATAGTCTGTGTGCATAGAGTACCAGAAAGAGAGGAGAGAGAGATGGAATACAAAAAAATAGTTGTGTGTGTGTGTGTGTGTGTGTGTATATATATATATATAAAGAATCAACTTCATATTAGGTAACAATCATGTATAAATTAATTTTGAAACAAAACAATGAATACTGTTTCTTAGCAGTTTGACTATGATGTGGCTAAGTGTGGTTTCCTTTATATCTATCCTACTTTCGATTCACTGACCTTCTTAAATATGTAAGATTTTTTAAACCAAATTTGGGGATTTTTTAATATATATATATTATATGTAACATATATATTCATATATAAATATCCATGCTAAAAATCCCCAAATTTCATTTAAAGAAAACTTATGTATTCAAGAAGCTCAGCAAACCTCAAGTAGGATAGATATAAAGGAAACCATACTTAACCATATCATAGTCTAACTGCTAAAGAACAGTATTCATTGTTTCAAAATTCACTTTAGACATGATTATTATCTAGGAGTTGATTCTTAAGGAACTTTTAATTGTTACAGACCAACACTAGAACACAAGGATGTGGAAGGAGCATACTAGGTCTATGAAGAGACAGGTTTGGATTCTGGCTCTTAGACTTCACAACTGAACCCATGGGGAAAGGGACACTCTGTGTCATGTTTTCATCATCTGTAAGACTACCAATAACCACAGGGCTGTTGTGACGCTTACAAGAGATAATAGTACATGAACAGGTATCTAGCACATAGGTGTCACTCTGTAAATGTTCACTTCCTCCTTTGTTTTCCACACATTTAGAATGTTTTTGAATATATAAATGATTCTGTTTATTCTGTGTGGTGTATGACATAAGGATATATTTTATGAGAGAAAAATCTACTTTCTAATTTTAAGTCAAAGGCCTCTGGTAACTTCAACTTGGTTTTTAAAATATTGCATGTTGTAATGTTTCCACTTGGAAGGATTTAGGTGACATGCATGGAAGCATAGAACTCTGAAAATGCATTATTTACTCACTCATATTTTTAAACAACTTAATGAGAAGGTGGTTCATGGTTACTGATGTTTTCATCATATTCATGTGTACAGGACGTTTCAGGATTGAAAGCAGCCATGAAATAAGTTTCTAAGAGTGTATATATAAAGATAGAATTCACTTTCATGCCTTTTACTAACATACAAATGATGGTTAGAGTGGTAACTCTTATGATTAATAATGATGATCACTATCTAATTTCTGAGAAATTAAGTTTGTTTAGCTCTGTCTGAAGTGTTGCAGGGGAATATGAGAAATATTTGAGGCCTTGGTTGGGAAATTTACATGTTAGTGCATAAGCTTGTGTTGCTTTAAATATTTCTAAATTGGTTACAACAATAAACTAATCTCTTTCACCTATAAAATGTCATTCTACCCTCCTAAAATCCAGTGCTTTGATTATTTAAATAAAGCCTCAGTGGGACTTCCTTTTCTTTATGGGTCTCTTTTATAATTGATTAAACTATATCAGCCTGCTTAAATATGTGGTCCAGGTCCTCTGATATATCATGTGTATTATTAATTCTCATTAACCTAGAAATTGGTAAAAGCCATTAGTTCCTGCATTTACAATTTCTTAATAACTGGCCTTTCTTTAAAAAATTTCACCAGCTTTCTTATTAATTATGATCCTACTTATAAACACCAAAGTAGATATGACCTTTATAAGCTGCCATTAGGTACTTAAAGGTACCAAGAATTATGCCATTTGGTTCCCCTGCTAGAAAATTCTTCACAATTGCTACTGTTCAGGTGATCTAGGCTTCAATTTTGCTGTTGCTGGTGTTCTGTATTAAGTTCTTCAATTCAGTGTTTTGTAGTAAAAATCAAACACAGAGGTTGGCAACATACTGTAGGAACTTGATTGGCAGCATACAGTATGAATTATGAAGTAAATGTTCATCAGGAAATACTATTCATAAGAATGGCTGCTAATATGGGCACAATCTGGTTTCAAAGACCACAGGCAGTGTTGCTTATGGGAACTCTAATAGTGATGGAAAGACAAATAAATCCTTAGGAAGTGGGAAGCACTTCATACTTGGATAGCCAAATGTGTTCAATTATTGCATCACAGAAAAAAAGCAATGCTGTTTTTAATGGGGTCCCCATTGTCCAATGGAAAAGAGAACTACTGCCTCTGATTTTAGAATTCTATACATTAGGTTGTCCACTACCTATGAGGTAGATTATATAAGGAAATAATATTATTGTGCAACTGTATATATAATTATGCTGATATAATGAGGCAATAAACTGGGTATTATTGCCAAATAAATATTTAAAAATCAACATAAGTTTGAATGTCCTTTTTTTTTGTTTAGCATGTTTGATATTTTATTCATTCGATCAACAGTTATTATACTTCTATGCTAGGAAGCTAGGTACTCGTGATATAAGGTGAATATCATATGATCTCTGATATCCAAGAGCTCTCAATAGTATGCCTTCAAGACTAATCAAATGTTCTTTATTTGGCTATTTTCTATCATTAGAAATTAAAAGTAGGGGAACAACATATTAATGGGTGAATTTTAACCAAACTCTGATTATATTCTGATAGTATCGAAATGCAGTTCTAGTAAATTGCAGACAGCAAGCCAGAGCTTTGTCTTTTCTGAAATATTTAATCATCCTAGCTGTGTCTTTTACCTGTGATACCGGTCCCTTTAAAGAACTGAGGGCCGGGTGAAACCTGTAAGAAAGACAAGGCAATCGAGAGTTTGTCTTAACAGCTGAGTGCCTTGCAAAGAAATTTTTCTTAAATGTTCAGTTCAGATAGATTTCTGGAAATGGTAATAGTTTGATGAAAGACATGTGCCCCCTCTCCTCCTTAAAATCTAAACTAGCTTGCTCATCCCTGAAACTGGGCACAATTCTCTGTTTACATTTCCACATTTCACGGACTAACATACTGTGAAATCTCAAGCTAAGCTGTCTTGACTAATGAATATACAGTATGTTGAAAAAGTATGATCCTTACCTTGGAAGGGAGAAGCACAATTTTGTCAGTAATTCCTCTGTATCAATATTTATTAGCTATACACACACACACACACACAAATTAATATTATTCTTACAAGTCAGCACATTGAAAATCGTAGACATTAAGTCTAAAGATTATAGTTTCCTTGACTAGATTTCAGGAATGGGCTTTCTTGTGCTTAAAGAATCTAACTCAACCTCTTACACACAATCTAATCCAAGAGTATGTTCCAGCTCTTTTAATCATACCTGACAAATTCCAGGTAGCTAAATCCTTACAGAAATAATTACTGTGCCTTGGCTAATGTATTGGTGTCTGATTCTTGGTGGCCTGGAACTTGGAACGCTACAAAAACGATGAAAGCCAATAGGTTTGAATGAGTCTTGGGGCCAGCAACTCAGAAACCCTAAATGGATGTTTGGTGCTTATGCCATTTCCTGGGCTTCTCACAGGAGATCCATGAGAGCTTCAAACTCTAATGGACACCAAGAGAATTGAGTAGTTCACAGGGAAGGAGGTACAGGAAGAACAAACAAACAACAAAACTACTAGTCTGTTATATGCCCCCAGTACTGTCATAAGGAGCCCCGTCCTACCATCTTCTCTTGGATACTTGGTTATTTTCCTGAGTACTGCCATTTTTTACATGCTTCCGACTAACATTGGAGAAAAGGAAATCATTCTCAAAGATGAAATATCAATTATTCTTTAGACTCCTCTGAGATTATAAGTACCCAAGGGAAGTGATTACATCATCTGCCTCTGTACTGTATTTTGAAAGCGCATGGATTGTATGAGAAAGATCATCTGCCTCTTTATAACTGAAGTTCTCTACCTAGAGTTAAATAAATGAGCTTCAGAAGGGTGCACCACAATTTTGTTTCTAGCTCTTGTTCATTAGAAGTGGTGTTTGTAGTGTCCAGAGCTGTCATCAGTACACAAAGAAGTTTATAACCTTGCAAAAGAGGCAGGTGCAAGAAGTTCAGAACTGCACAAGAATTTTGATTTAATTATTCTCCCAAAGAAAGTATTTGGGCAGACTCCTGACAGCACACAATTACCACAATGTATTTTTGGGAACAGACTGAAACTCCTTTAGTTTCCAGTATTCAGTGTTTTTCAGCAACATTTGCTTCTGTTTTATGTATTTATTTATTTATTTATTTGAGGGGAAGTGGTGGGTGTTAAGCCTCTTGCGTACTGACAACGTAAGTGCATTTTCTGGAACACTAGATTCCTGAAAAATAGACCTATGAGTCATTCCTATCTCAGTTGTGGTCTTTTGATTGGTTCAGATCCCTTGGAGCTTGTTAAAGAATTGCTTGCCTTGTGCCACCCTGTGTTTTTTTCTCATAAACAAATGAAATCTTTGGTTCAAAGTTCAAGGAATCAAGCTTAAATAAAATAAATTAAAGCTCCTTGGGGAATGAATGTTGAAGGAGAAGAACGAAGAATTGATGACCTGTTAACAGTTGTAATTCTCCACTTTGAATTATTGACAGCATGTGACATTATAACCTTACAAATTGCAATCCATAAACAGCTTGAAAAATATGACCTTTGCATTACAATTGGTCTCATGAAGCCTTCAGCTTATTACAAACAGCTGCCAGCAGCATATTTTCTTGTAGGCTGCAGAAAAGAGGGAGTGCATCTAACTGGAGCACTGAACACTATTTAGACAGAGCTCACCAAGGCCACTTACAGGCAGGAGTGATAGATGGTGAGCGGCAGAAAACTTCTCAGCTAGGGTGAAGGTATTAGAAGTTTGCTTGTCATTGATTTACAGTCACCAAATAGAAAGAACTAATTAGCCAGAGTTGGTTGAATTAAGCACTTTTTCTCTTCCATTTTTGAAACAGGCAGAGACTGAGAATTCAAAAACAGGACAGAATTGCTCCAGGGTATTTTTGCCAGTCTTTCTACCTACCATTGTTCTCCAGGATAGAATGCAACTAAAAGTCACCAAACTTTGGTTTAAGATACGGATTTTTTTTTAATCTTTCTATTACCAATGGTAGAATAAATGTTTAGAATTCCTTTATATCACTTTGGCAAAAAAAGTAGGTCACAGATATTTAACTACTATATGTTTGTTCCAGTGTGCTACATTTGGGCATGGCCCCTAGAAATGGTTTGACACATTGGCCCATCATCATCTCTGATTCATTTTTGTTCTTTTTAAATGTTCTTTTCTTGGTTCACGGCATGCCTTTGTTAGGTTTTTCAAATATCTGCATTGCACTTGTGATGGAACACACTCAGGGTATTGGAAATAGCTCTGGATTCATGAGAAACAGGTTTTATTATGGGTTCTGCCAGCAACTGACAACATGGACTTGGGAAATTCATTTAACTTCTGTGGGCTTTCATTTCTTATAGTAATAATAATCACAGTATCTGGCACTTCAGGGACTACCATGTGGCAGTGCTTTACATGCATGTTTCAGTTGATTCTCATGATAATCCTGTGAGGTAGGAGCTGACAAGGTTTTATACCTTCATGATGAGGAAACTGAAGCTTACAGAGGTTGAGTTACCTCCCACAAGAAGGTGGCAGAGTCAGGACACCAGCCTGGCAATATGCCTCCAAAGCCCGGACATTGAAATCAGGGCTCACACACTCAAATGCCTGTGAGGGTCACATGAGTGGTATCAGTGAGTTTGTGCCAGTGAGAGTATGGAGAGCCCATACCCTGTAAGCAGGAGGTAGCTGCTGCACCCCTCCAGCTGATTTTTCTATGTGGGAATGTAAGCCCAGTATTGCTAGGTCTTTGTTTTTGTTTGGTTTTTTGTTTGTTTTTTTCAAGAGAAGCAAAAATTCCAGCTTGATATGTTTAAATGCTGGAAACTGATCCACTTTGTTTTTAAAACATGTTGAAGGCTAATATTGCATAGGACAAACAAAACATGGTTTAGGGCCATTGTGGTTTGTTGCTCAGGTCATCAAAGCAGCTACAATATAAAATGACTAAATAATCTCTAATTCTCCCTGTAGCACCAAAATTCTCTAGAATTCTTTGATTTTCTTGAGTCTTCAGTTTCCATATGCACATCTTTCAAATTGCTGTCTTCCAAACTTTCTAGGGGTTAAGAAACTGCCTTTTTCCCAGGTGGTGAACCAAGACCTTGTCCTATCAACGGTGCCTCTGTTCTCCCCGTCCTCTTTGTCCAAAACCTTACAAAGGTGTCTCCCATTCTTTCTCATTTTTCCCTAATCATCCAATTAGTCACCCTTTTTTTCCTTGTAATTTCTCTTCCTTTTGTTGTTTTCTTTCCATTCCTACTCCCACCACCCTAGAAACAGCCTCCAAATATTGTACACCAGTACATTTGGATAGAGGTCTTCTTTGTCACTTGTTGCTCTAATCCAGGAGTTGGCCAACTATGGCCTGAGGAACAAATCTGGCTCATTGCCTGTTTTTGTAAAGATTTACTGGAGCACAGCCATGCCCATTTAGTGACATATTGTCTCTAGCTGTTCTTGTGATACAACTACAGAATTGAGCAGTTAGGACATTTTGTGGCTTTACACACCTAATTTTTATTGTCTGGTCCTTTAAGAAAAAGTTTGTTAATACTTGCTAATCCATTCCTTACATAGCTTTCAGATTAAACTTTGTATCTCCTGTATTGTATCACTGCTGTGCTCAAAAATTTTTAGTTAATTGCTTTCCATACTCTACCCCCCTGCCCCACACAAAGACCTCTAAAGATTTCTCAGCCTTGCATTAGAGACCACTCACAAATGTTCCTTTCCAGTAACATTTTTTAACATCATTGTGATCGCTAACCAGGCTGGTTTAAATGATGAACCACAACCTAACTCTGATGTTTTGAAAATGTGTTATCGTATTGCAGTGTAATTTGCAGTCTGTCATTCTTTATGATATTCAGTGAGCATTTATGATTCTAATTAAACAAATTATTGAAGACCTACTATATGTCAAGGATGTTGGTAGTCCTGCACATACAAATAATCTCATTTGTCCCATATTGACTCATATTTTAAAGCATGCATGTTTTAAAATGTAATTATTCATCGACAATATACTGGAAATTCTTTTACGTCAGGTTCTGTTCTAGTGCAAGAAACTATAAGAACAAAAACAAAAACCAACTTCAGCAGCAACAAATTCACAATCTGATGAATGACATAGGTAAACAAATAACAAAAATAACATGCTTTGGCCATAATAGAAATATACAGTACTGAAAAAGCACAGGTGAAGAAACAAATTCTGTTCAGAGAGGGTGGGAAGGCTTCACGGAAGAGATGACATTTGAGGTAGGTATTGGAAACTGAGGAAGCCCAGGAACCTGTATGTTCATGGTGGTTCAAAGAATAGCAAGAATGTCAGTATTGCAGGATTACAAGAAGTGGTAACAGATAAAACTAGAAAGTAGATATGTACTACATAGAAAGGACCTTGGCTGTCTTATTGAAGAATAGGGAGTTAATCCTGTAAAGGCATTGGAACCTTGAGAGTTTCTGAACAGGAGAGTGACAATCAGATTCTACCTAGATTGTAAATTCCTAGGTGGAAGAAATTACATTTCGTGTATCTCTCTTTCTCCCACAGGGTCTACCAGCTCTGCCTTGAACATAGTAAACATTCAGTAGATAGCTGTTCATTGATTAATTTCTTCCTGAGGGTGAAGTATTTCTGGCTGGCTGGTAGCCAATAACATTTTGAGTTTTCTCTGAGCCTGGTAAAATGCTGACACCAAGATAGTTTAAAAAAAAAAAAAAAAACAGCAAATATAGTTAAGGTGATGAGAAGCATCAAACTCATGACATTTCTCAATGCCTGTCACCTTCATTCTAGTAGCCAGATGTGGTGTTTTCAGCTTTCAGCAAAATTTTGGCAAAGTTGATGTTATCTGAAAGAAACTGGAGGTGTGTATTCTTACTTGAAGTGTTTAAAATAGGGTTAGGAATTTCTGGTTCTCTAAATTTCTTGAAGGTAAAATGCTGTTACTATTGTTATTTGTTATTTAAACCAGAGGGAAATGAGGTAATTCAGAAACCTTCTGATGCAGCTGATAGAATGGAAGGGTTTTGCTCTTCCTGCAGATGTGTAAAAACCAAGCTCTTGGAAGTCTGTGCTGTAAGCGCCAGGAATTATCAGTCTGTACTAAATTGTGAGAAGTTGCCAGGAGTGATGGAGGGCTGTAGGCATTACTACTTTGAGTGACAGGCTTCAGGTTGTATTTGTGGCATTGACACTTAAAAAACAAGAGGAAATTTGAATTTTTAATCTGAGATAGGTTAGTCCTGTGGGAGCTATTTTGTTTCCTTCCTCAACACAACCTAGGATTATATTTTCATCTTGAGAACTTCGTAAAGTTGGGGCAATAGAGCAGTTCCGTCTTCGACTTGTTTGTTAGAAGAGAACTAGGGTCCTTCTCTCTACTGACCTGGACCAGTTTCCCCTACTGTGGTTCTGATGCAGACAGGTTTGGTAATTAGCAAGGCTGGTAAATAACAGCATCAACAACCTTGCCTTGGAGACTGCGTATGGCTTCAACTTCTGATTTCAAGGGCTGACTTATCGAGGGAGCACAGTGTCTAGGGTCCCTGAAGTTGTCCTGCATCCCTGTGTATCCCTGTTTAAGCTTCACTTGCCGCCGTTTTCTCATTTCCTTCTCTAGCCTTACTGAACTCTGCCACGTCAACGTGCTCTCCACCCAAATGTCTCATGGGCTTCGCACTGGCATTCCTCTGCCCCGACACAGACTTCTGTATCGGATGTTCTTTCCTTTTTCTAGCCCTTTGGCTAAACCAGGGCCTGAATACAAGGACACCACCCCTATAAAATCTTTCCAGATTTCTATCCTCCTACTAGGCAAGTCCTCATAGCATTTTGTATAGACCTCCATCATAATACCTATCACATTATATAAAGTCTGAAGCCCCCGAAGATCAGTCTAAGATCATAGAACTCGTCGTTTTGTTTCAATGGGATGTCCCCAACGTTTAGGCTCTGTTGCTTGACCCACAGTAATTGCAACCATAAAATAAATAGTAATAGCTATGATGCAATAACAAGTTACTCTTTGCTAGTCATAAGATCAGATACAATAGCACAAGTAGGTGCTCATTTAGCCTGTAGTCCCAGCTACTGGGGAGCCTGAGGTAGGAAATCGCTTGAGCCCAGGAGTCTGCGGTTACAGTGAGCCGTGATGATGACTACTGCATTCTACCCGGGGCAAAAGAACGAGACCCTGTCTCAAAAAAAAAAAAAAAAAAAAACTTTGTAAATAAAGGAAAAGTTCTCATTACTGACTCTCACACCAACCTAGCCTCCTCCAGATCCAAACAAATTCCTGTTGTGCAAGGCCATCACCTTTATCTTTATTGTGCCTGCCTCCCTGCCAGGCTCTGCCATTCAATAATTCTGCCAAGTGGTATCTTTCCTCGTGACAGAGTGCTAAACAGTGATTTATTGCTTGAATACACATTGCCTTCATGGAAGTGATTTGTTTAAAACAACAGTAAAGTGCTAAATAAATTATTCATTCCATGCTAATTCTTCACTTTTATGTGCTGTAGTAAGCGTCAAAATAAGCAGCCTTTGGGGCATTTTAGTTTTGCCACTTTAATCTTGGACAGTTTAAAGGAAAAAAAAAATAGGAGGAAACCTAAAAAAGAAGTTCCATTTTCAAGAAAATAGATTTCTTTTTTCCTACAGCCTCCAGCATCAGCAGAGAGTTCTAGCTGACTTGCTTGTGTCCTCTGACCCCAGTGGCTCTGTAAGTCACTTACTGAAGCCAGCCAACTGTGCACAAGGACCCCCTTGCACCCTTGTTCCATTTTGTGAACAGTGTGGCTTCTTTTCTTTGCAGAGGGTGATTCACAATGCCCTAGTCCCTGTCACAGGGCCAGGAAGCCAGTGGGTTCTTTCTTAGGAGATTTGCATTTCCTGGGGAAGATAGGGTGTTGGGTTTCTAAATTTCACCGGTGTCTTGGTTTAGGATTAATGGATTATAAAGTGTGAGAAGCAGCAGGGATATACTTTTACATTTTTGTAACTGATTTCCCACATGGAGTAGAGATACCATTTGTCTCTAGCCTTCCTTAACCTTCTTTACTGGAAGCCTCATTCTCTGTGTTTGCGTTAGGAACATTTGAGTGATTTTCAATTTATGACGCCTTCCATTAGCAAAGGAGCAGATAGATGGTCTTGTTGTATTATAGATTCTTGGGAAGTTTCACTCCTTTTCTGAATAAGACCTCTCCATGTTTTATACCCACTGGTGGGCAGGCTGGGGGGTGCGCTCTCTACCTGTGGAATCCATATAGGTCTCAGTGAGATGATATAGAGATGATCCCCCAACCCATCCTTCAAGGCCCTACTTCCAGATCTGAAGCCAAGAATATCTAGGCTTAAATACATATATCCCAAGCACCATCCACTTCCCATTTCCTATATAAGAACAACAAAAACCATCTCCCCAGGCTTGTAAAGTGGATTAAATGATATACTGTGTATAAAGCACCTAGCTTGTTGTAAGAGCTTGAAAAGGTCCACACCTACATCTAGCTAGGCATTATTGCTTTCTCTTTATTCCCGTAGTGCTTAGTTTCTAAAGCACTCAATTCAAACCTGTCAGCTCTATGAGTCTCTGTGCAGCTGTAATGTATAATGAGGGCAGGTATCTGTTTCCTGTTGTTTGCATCCCTGATACACTTAGCAGAACAAATATGCACTGTAGTCAGTGCTTAGAAAAACAGTTGAATAGATGATAGATAGGTAGGTAGGTAGATAGACAGACAGAGAGAGCCTAGCATTGGGCCGACTGAAAGTAAGTAGTATAATTTGAAACTCTTTAAAGCTTTTGTCTTTCCCTCCCCAAAGAGACCATGTAATGTAGCATGGTCATAAAGCACCTGAGCTTTGGGTTCAGACTGTTCAGGTACAAATCTCAGCTCTCTTAAATATGTGCTAGCTGATCTTGGGCCAGTCACTTAAACTATCTAATCTGTGGCCAAGAAGAAGGAAAGAATAATAAGAACTACTGGCTTTACAGGGTAGTTGAGAAGGTATATGTATTATGTTATTCAAAATGCTTAGCAGAGTGACACAAATAAAAAATACTCAATAAGGCAAATTAATGATAATAATCCAGTCAGAAAAGGGAATTTTAATTTTACCAATCCTATTTAATGAGAAAATGAAAAGAGTTTAAAGGAATTAACTAAGGTCATACAAGGTATTAAAATTGGCTCTGTAACTAGAACCCAGCCCACGCAGCTTCTAGCTTTAGGCCCCCACCCTGACACCATACATACTCAATTTAGCTTTGCCTCCATTATACAAAGGAGGAGATTTTGAGAGTGTCACAGCAAATAGGTGAAACACCTGGAATTAAGAATTTTATTCCAAATCTGCACCCTGATATATTTGCCCTAACCCAGGGATGTCCCTTCCTAGATAGAAGAAAGTCACAGAATGGGAAGTGGATCTCTGCATTGTCCTGGCCAACTTTCAAAAATCCCACAGAGCTGTGCATGAAAGCTAACACTTTTGAATGAAAGGACAGAAAAAAATCAATAAACCTTTGGATTGGATCATAGACATGTTTTACAACTACTCAGCCCTCACAAAAGAGACACACAGCATTGAATTATGTGTAGCCTTTAATCCTTTAATCAACCTGAGCTTTCAAGAAAAAACCCAAAGTATTTGGAATATCATTCCTAAAATTGGAATTTGATAAAATGACTATGCTGTTGTATTGCAATTGCTGAGGGCATTGTGATCTGACTCAACTCTAAAGACTAGTTATAATAATTACTCACATAACCGAAACATGCTATTAATGGCTGGAGAAGCCCACTGTCAATACAACCACAGTCAGTCAGATCATCAACAAACACTGAGGTTCCTTAGGTCACCGGGAGGATATTACGTACAAGTTCACATGGAGTTGTGAGAGGGTAGGGGCATTGGCACGATGCTGATTTGAATGTGAGGGCAGGAGCCAGATCATTTCTGGCCATGTGGGTCATATTTTGAAATTTAAACTTTATTTTAAGATCAATGGGAGGCCACAGACATGTTATAAAGAGTAGGGAAAGATGATTAGATTGCTGTTTTTAAAAATATTATGGTGGCAGCAGTGTAAAGGGTGACTTGAGGGACGGTGAGATGCTGGAAGAGACATCAGAAGCATTTCAGTCTTCTATGTGAGAGTTGGTGGAACCCACACCAGGTTGAGGTGAGGTTAGATGGGACAGGTATATAAAACTTAGTGATTGGTTATATTTGGAGATAAGAAGGGGATGATAGAGTCAAGGAAGACCCAGAGTTTTTAGCTTGAGCAATGACAGTAGCATTTACTAAGACTGGCAACACTAAAGATAGAATAGGTCAAGGTGTTCAGCATTGAATGGTATTATAACAGGAAGAGACCCTAGCAAATATGTAGTGCTACCACGGAGGAAACTGAAGCCCAAAGAGGTATAGCGAATTTTTAGTGTCACAGTTTGTTGTCAGGAGAGCCTGGGCTCAAGTCCACATCTCCTGATTCATAGCCTAGGACTGCTAAAATGAATAGTTTCGTTGAAAAGGTTTAATGAGCATCTAATGGCGAATCCTATCCAAGGGTGAATTTACAGTGAAGCTAATGAAGCTTAAGATTCAGAGCCTTTATGGGCACTGGCTCCTGTGAGTGTTGGGAGCTTTGTTCTAGGTGGAGAGGGGAAGCCAGGCTGCAATCAGAAAGCATTTCTATGTACTCATTTCTGCTAAACCACCTAAATCTATCTCAGAAGAAACATATGGGAATCTTTAAGGCATTAGTAATTTCTTGTGATCTAATCT
Organism: Daubentonia madagascariensis; assembly: GCA_023783475.1. NCBI lineage: Eukaryota > Metazoa > Chordata > Mammalia > Primates > Daubentoniidae > Daubentonia > Daubentonia madagascariensis. Next base: position 14,846,383 of record JAKFHU010002573.1, on the reverse strand, counting down.
CTTGTTCTAGTAAATATTCACTTTTGAACCTCATTTTATTTATAATTTTGTATTATTTTTCTTAAAGAGAAGCCCCAAATTATATAACTTTCATCTCCGTAAAACCTGTGTACGTGTCTAATTCTACCTGTTGTAGTCTTAGATCTACCTCTTCTGACTCCCACCTCAGAACTGGCTCAATCCAGTCCTTCCTTCTGTGCATAGGAATTTCCTCCTGCTTTGGATACCAAATCAGCACATGGTAAATTAAGATTATTCTTTGCTCTCAGATATTCCTTATTCAAGAACTGGTTCTTCTAAAAGCATAACCTATACTATTTGTGAAATGAGGTGGTTGGAGTTAGATAATCTTTCTAGTCCCTTCCAATTTTGTCTTAAGTTTCTTTTAAAAGAATAACAAAATGCTAATGTTTTATACCCACCCACCAGGCTTGCCCTTGTAAAGAATTAGAACTAAAATCCTTTAGATTCAATTAGAACAAGAAGCATTTTTGTTCTGTGTCTAAAAGACAAGGAATGTATAAGAATCACTTGATTCTATGGGATTTTTTTCCCCAACAGAAACCTTTGTTATTTATTAATACATTTTACTTGGGATTTTAAAATGTTATTTAAGTTTCAGTTTCAAGTCAGATTTTTTAAGCTTTGAATTTCTTTTTAGGCAAATTGTGCCCTCCTCACCTTAGCACTCAGACAAGGTAAACAAAAGACCTGCTAATAGAGAAGTTAGTTGTCATCATCGATTGACTATTATTTTTTAAGAGAGTTAAATGTTTTTTTCCTTCCTGACCTACCTTAAGACTTTCCCAGAGTAAAGAAATAGACTTGATATTAGCTTATTGGCTATCTCTGATGTTTTATTCTTATTGCTTTTGTTTGTTGCGCTTTATGGTAAATGAGAGGAGAAAATGGAAAAAAAAATTAAAAGCTTAACATTCTTTTCATTTTTTATTCCAGTTTCTTATTGAGGTTCATGTCTTGACACTGGGATCACCGTAAAATGCGTACCTTTATTTATTAGCTTCCTGCAAATATCTTGTGTTAGCCTTGAAAAATAATATTTTTTAGAATCGAGTTGACCTCTTTAGACCTATGAATTACAGCATAAAAACCAAGATGTAGAAGTGGAAATGGAAAGACTTGCTTCATTTCTTTGTATTGAAGCTAAATGTAAAGAAGCATATGAACAGAAGGGCCCCTCATCATTAACGCACAGTTTGCTGCTTAATGGTATGTTCACCTTGTGTGTGGGTTCTCACATACGAAGAGTGTTAATATTTAGATAGTGTCTATAATTCAGACAGATATTGATTTGAGAACTTGGAGATCTGTCTTTTGCAGATCGTTGCATCAGGGACGTGGGAAGGAAATTTCTCCATTCCTCACATCCCTTCCATCTCTCTCCTGTCAAACCTGGGTTTTATCCCTCTTATTTAAGCATATATGATACATCTTTTCTCTTTGTTTTATAGACTTTAAGAGAGAAGATAATGCAAGTTTTTTTTTATTGTTTTACAACTCTAAATTGAGAATTCTGTTCATTGTCTGTATTTTTGTAACTATGCATCAGGTGACCTAATTTATTTTTGTATAAATTTATGGGGTACAAGTGCAATTTTGTTACATGCATAGATTGCATAGTCTGGTGACCTAATTTAAACAGGGACTAACTTGAAGGTGGATGGATATAATCTCCCTTCCCTTCTAAGCACTATGAAGGTGGATGAGAACAGGGTGTATAGTTTGTTTCTTTAACTATAAAACAATGGATTTGGACAGGATAATCTACATGGCTTCCTTGAACAGTAGCTCTGCAAATAACACATTGAATTGCCAGCTTCTCTCCCCCGCTCCCTAGCCCCCGTTACTTTCATGTCTTCAAGCTTTGGCTTTGAGTTTCCAGGTCTGTTTCATTTTTCTGTTTTACTATCCATATGTGGAGAGATCTTGTCTTGAATATGCATTTTCTTCACATTTTGTATAATTATCTCATCTTGGTACTCTTTTGGGATTACATTGGTGCAGCTATTTGGTTTTTTTCTAGAAAAAATATTTAATTTAGCATCTCCTTTTTTCTTCTGGCTTAATGCTAAGGATCAAAATAGAGTGTCATTTAGGGCAGAATAATTTACCAAGAGGAGGAAGAACATGAAATGGTCAACATTATCTGCTATATATGGATATAAATCTTGGGAATTATCCTTTTTTTATTATTCAAAAGAAGAAGAAGAATAAGGAAGAGTAGGAGGAGGAGGGAGAGGAGGAAACAGGACTGAAGTGTCCTCAGTCTATCTGGTTTGGTATTGTGAGGCTAATAGATTTTGGAGGGAATAATTTTTTTTTTTTAGTTGATTGTATCCTTCAACTTAGGGAATAGAAAAACCTTGCAAAGATCAAAGGTTGTGTTTTCAAGATTTGCATTGAAAAGCAGCTTAAAGCCAATGAATTTGACAAGGTTGGATTTGTTTGCTAAACATAAAGAACAAGGACTAGAGTCTAATAGTTTAGTTAGTCCTATTACAAGCATTTTTTGCTTGTTACTAACAGGAAAGAACTTGACTTTCACCAGACAAAGGGATAAAAGGCATGAGTTTCCTTGAATGATAGCTGCAGTTTTTTTCACATGGCAGCTCCTGGGACAGGAAGAGTCCCACAACTCAAGTGTGGACCTTACATCTTAGCTGTAGATGACCTCTGGCTCTGTGGGGAAAAAAGTCAGAGGGAGGATATAGCAAATTTACTAAAATTTTTTTCTCTTTCCACAAGGGCTCTCCGTGTGCTACCATTTGCTCTGTGTCTAATGTTGATTCAGTTACCTGTATGTCCCTCTCTCTGTCTGTATCGCTGTTGGTTGTCTTGACTTTTAAGTTCCCCAGGGGAGGTGCAGTGGCTGTTTAACTCACTCAATTTCAGTGCCATGCAGAAGATATTATTATACCTAAATAAACATTACATTCAATTATGTGTGGGCTGCTACAAAACATGAAGGTCTTTGGGGGATTAAATAGTTTCCAAAGGCAAAAATCTACTAACTGCTTTCTGGTTCACCTCGTACCCCAAATTTAGCTCACTGTTTCTACTGGTTGTTCATTTCTGCAGCTGTGTTTGCATGCTTCCGTCTGATGACTTCTGTCTGAGGACTTCAAGTGTACATGTTTGGTTGTGTGCGTGTGCGCACATCCTATCAACCTTTCAGTTCCCCTGTGGGGCACCGTAATCCAGTTTAGCCATTATTGATTTCTTTCCTCTTTGATGACTCAAAAGGAGTGTAATTACACATTCCCTTAAATCTTTCTAAAATGACGATACTGTAAAACAGTGTTGAAATCTTCAGTTAGGTGTGTGCATATTCGTTGTCAGGACCTCCCAGTCTGAGATCAGCCACATTCTGTAGTAAGTTAAATGGAGGGATCGACTCCTAAAGAGGATTTCACCAGGGTTCAAAAATTTATTAAAAATAAAATTAAAAATGACAAAAAATGCCATTGACTTGAAGTCAGTGAAGAGTTAAAACTCAAGCCTGTCTATTATAAGGAAAACATATTCCAGGAATGTCTGGAAGACAGCAGGTGAGAGGAGGGGTCTGTGTCCAGCACCACATCTGACAGGTAACAAGTCTTTAATAAATACTTTTGAAATAAGCAGGAAGTAAGGGTGTGTCAGTGGTTCTGCCTTGCCTTTAGCAACAATCATGCTCATATTAGATAGTGTACCGTAGAGGAAAGTTTAGCACAGTGTTTACTATTCTGCATGTGATGTGAGTTAGATTTTTCCACCACTTACTAGATCAGCTTCTCTGTGTCTCAATTTCCTCATCAGAAAACATGAGATAATTACTTGAAACGCCTTTAATTACGATATTTGCCTGGCACACAGCCTAGCCATCCAATAAATGCTAGATGTTATCATAAGAGAAATTGATTCAATATTCGAGTGACTTATTCCAGATCACACAGTGGCAGACCCTACTGCTTGTTACTCAGCAGCCACTCCCCACTTTTTCTTTGCTGGCAGAGCCCACTTCTGACCATAGAAAATGCCAAGACGAAGTACCAGCTCCTTGTTTCCCAGCCTTCATTGCAACCATGGTGTGGGCATGTGGCTGAATCCTGATTAGTGAGGGTAAAGGGAGTTTGCTGGGAGGGCTTTTGGAAAAAACTTTCCTCCATAAGTAAAAAAAAATGAAACAAAACAACAACAAACACAAAAATAAAACACATATGCTCTAGAGGCTCTTCTGTACTCGGCTGAACGTAGCTATGTCTGCATGTGATGGAAAGAAATGTTATGGTCTGGCCACCTTGCAGACATGAAGGTAAGTGGCACTGAGTGCTGCCACTGTCAGAGAGGACATGTGGACATCGCTCAGGTCCTTGATGACATTTTTAGGCTAAATTAGTCCTGGAACTGCATAAACTCTAGACTTTCTGCTATATGACATAATAAACTCTTTATTGTTTGAGTCGCTTTTAGCCTTTTGTTTCTTGCTGCTGAAGGCACGCTAATGGATCTGGTGGCTAAACCAGGACTCAAAATCTGGTCTTCTTTTGATTACAAAGCCTTTTTTCTTTCTGGCAGAGCACTCTGCCAGCCTAATATTTAAGGTCCTCCACCATAGAGCCAAAGCATAACACTGAACTCTGATATTCTGTGGGTCCTTACTCATACCCTAAGCTTTAGGGGAGCCAGAGGACTTGCTTTTCTCTTAATGCTCTCAGAGCTTTCTAACCTGGGCTCCCTTTCCTTAGGCTACTCCCTCTCTGTACCCTCCCATCACCATCAGAATCACACACATCTTCTGGGTTTGTTATGAATGCCTCCTCTTCTGAGACCTCATTCTGGACTACACCTTTCTTTATGGCCCTTTGAAAGATATAAACACTTTTCTCCTGCTTCATATCATGTTCTTGTTTGTTTTGTAAGGATCTGTGTGCAGGTCTGCCTCTCCACCAACTGTGAGCTTCTAGGGCTGGTACCAAATCTCATCCCCCTTTCGCATTCTCACAGCACATGTTTTTTTATTCCTGCCTTTTAACAAACCCTAATGAATGTTGAATTAAATTTGCAGAATTTTAAAGCTGAAAGTTCTTTCCTTGGAACAAAGCTCTCATTTTCTCAGAATTATAGAAGTTCTTAGTCTTGGATTTATGACCTCTCTAAGATTGAGGAGATCAGTGTTATCATTAACATTATATTCATTGTTTTATGCTCATAGATTGTATCAGATCAGATTCTTAAAGGATTCATGGCTCCCCAAAAGAATGAGAACTTCTGTTTAAGTTGGAAAGTTGAATAAATACTTACTGAGCCAAAGATACAATCTGGAGCATGCATATTTTAAGGAAAACCACTGTTATGAGTTTACTTCTTTTCCCTAAAATTGGAGAGCAAAGAAAACAACCGAAAGTAAAACAAATTTCTGGCCACTGAACAGCTCTCTCTTCAGTCCCCATGAAAGATTATTCCAAATCTCTTCAGGCCCCTTATAATTCTCTGCCACTGTGTTTGCTTCCATTGACATCTGTAAATACATCCAACCGAATGCTCTCTAGCAACTGCTGCAATAAGCATAGAGGTGGCCATTTGAGCTTGGACAATGAGGAAACACCAAGGCCTGCTGGATGCTGGTAGGGGAAGGAAGAGGCAGCCAGTATCAGCCCTGCCCAACCTGCTGGCATCTTCAATATGGCTGTCTTCTTGTTCACCGGAGCCAGGCAGTGGCCTACCCCAGGCTAGAGCAATTATGAACATTAGCATGGCTAACCTCTGCAGAGTCTCCCCATGTGTTACAATTACAGAAACACCTGCCCAAACCAGCCCTGAATCACTAATGACTGAGAGGAATACAAAAGAAATAGTGTTGTTTTATAGACTAGGACCCTGTCACCATCTATATTATTCAGGAGTTAGAACTATAGACCATCAGGAATGAAAGAGACTTTAGGAGCTTGTAGCTCAAATTGCTCACTGTTAAGGAGCCTAAGCCCACATTTTTGATTCCTTTAAGATTAGGTACCGCTCCCACAGTTGGACACAGAGGGAGAGAAAACAAAATGCAAATCATTAATAATTGAAAAATGAGAAGATATGTCCCCATTTTCTAAGATTTCCCTGAGATGAAGATGAGAGAAGATGAAGGAAGTAGCCAGGCCAGATATCATGATAAATACACTGGCACACCACCCACCCTGCACCCCCTTCCTGTGGGGTAAATGCTTTAATTTAGTAAAGAAAAAGGGGGGAGACACTATTTTTTTCTTTTTAGGAAAAGAAATGGAAAATTCCTATGCTACTTCTTAGAAAATGTAGAACAAATTTTGGTTCTCTACAGCCTAGTACTTAGTATAGAAGTTTTCTAAAGTATGCTGTGTAGAATCAGGTTACAAAGAAGGTGTTTTAGGGGTTCCTTAAATGTTTGGGGTTTCATTTCTAAATCATGTTTTGTGTTAATAATAAAAATGCTGTTACATTCAAAGGTGTCACATGACTAATGGCGTGATGGAGACTGCCTGTGTACTAACTTACACTGCCACCAGGTTAATTCATTTTAACACATACCTGGAAATAAGGCTTGCCCTGCCGTTTTGATACGACAGAACATTTTTCACTGGCTTTTGCTAATTCACAGTAGAACACTCCTATTAGTCATCTACATACTAGTGTCTATTTATTTTGACAAATGATTTTGTTTTGTAACCCAGGGCAGGAAGAGGTTGGGGCTAAAAGAAGGGAGGAATGAAATGACATTTTTCTTTCTCTGGGTTCTTTGTGATGGTTTCTCACCCCCCTGTACAGAGGGGATGGCGTTGATGGAATTGATGGAATTATTCAGTAGGAGATTTGGAAGGCTGTGGGCAAAGGGGTGATAGTTGGGGAGCCCAGGTTATGAAAATTTGGCTCAGTGCTAGGGAGGAAGCCTTTGCTTACTCCCTTGGAGACCCTCACTCATTTCTACACAGACCTGGCACTGTTTCTGGCACCCTCCTACCCCCCAAGGAATGGATGATTTGAAAACAGAAGCTTAGTGAGTGGGTACTGGCGTTCTCACTGTATGTATGGACTTCATTATAAGTGAAGTTCACCCATTGTTTACAGCAATGGATGCGGCAAGAAGGAGCCACAGCAAAAGAATAGGTCAGATTCCTAGAGCAGTTCCTAGGCTGGTTGGGGGGGGGGTACTTGAGACATGTCACTGTGGAAAATCCCCAAAATAACTGGATGTTGAGGTCCTGCTCCAATGTTGGTGGAAGTTGTCAAGCCATAAATATTTGGAATATAGCTATGCAAACATAATATCTAAGATTTATAGAGGAACCTTAACAAGATATTACCATATGGTATCCACATATTGTTTTGAATCAGGGATATTTTGGCACTATATAATGAAAACAAAATACAGAAATAAATGGGATGCTGATGGATATACCACTTCGGGTGAGTGTGTGTTCATCAAAACAGCCTTGCTGTCATTGATTGAACTTATAATTACATGCTGTGCACTTGAACTCATAGTTAAGTCTATATGTGAAAATTATTTGCTGAATGAATAAAAATAGATTACCATTTATATATTATTTAAGTACATGTAACATTTCACTTGATTAAACATTTCCGTTGATCTTTTTTTTAAAGTTTGAAAAATACACAAAAATAGTAGGCAGATAGGACCAGAAAAGACAGAGAATTGCATTTTTTGCTTTTTCTCATTTAAATGTAGTGATTTAAATTTAAATGTAGTTATTTTGGCTGTGGCTCCTTGAACAGGTGCTGATTCTATTAAATAGCATTGCTAATTTACCGGAACAGAAAAACAAACAAACAACAAAACAGATCTAATATAAGGATGCATCATTATCCAGGAGTAAGGTGGTAAATACTGCACAAAGGCAGTAAAGGAGAAAAAGGAGGGTAGAGAGATCTCAAATAATCAATTGAAAACATAACCAAAGGTTACCAATTCTCCCTTCTTTCTTGCTCTTGTTCTGAAAACAGAAAGATTAAATAGATTGATTCAAGCAGATATGCTTTGAAATGCCATAAAGGACTCCTTTTCTGGTGCAGTACTGAAAAACTGCCTGAGTCTATCACTGGCATTTTAGTTTTACTAGCCCTGCAAGAAGAGGCAGGAAGTGAGTGGATTTTACCTGCCTGCCTGCCTGCCCTGGGAATTGCCTAAACAATTTCTGTGTGCGTGTGAGTGGCTTCACACCATTACATGCTGGGTTAAAGGGTTCCTTCTCTGGGGTGCCTCTGAAGTCCCTCGTCAGATGAATGGGAGACACGGACTGTGACCAGCTGAACTTCGTTATTTACTTTACTGCTGCTGTATTGTATCAAGAGAGCAACTACCTAGAAATGCTTTATGCCCACACCCCCATTTTCTTGGTGGGGGATTTATAGGCCTATTCGGCAAAATTCTACTGAGGTGGAGCAGCAACATCATTCTGTGTCTTCAAACAAACAGCCACCCCGCTGCCACTGATCAGCATTCCTGGGATGACGGTGATTGAAATTTAGCACTTAGAGCGACTTAATTGGCACATGGATCTGTTAAGCATATGCCCCCACCACAGGCATGCCATCTGATGTGCCCATGGGGTGCCCCACACCTCACACATGCTCACATTTTGCTAAAGAAGCAAGTTTTGAATAGATCCTAGAAGGAAGCTATGCTGTGGTTTAGGAGAGGGGAGGCCTAAAGGACAGGTCCTCAGGGATCCCTGCCTGTCTTTAGGTTACCGTAGTTCTTCATTTCCTTGAACTCAGAACAAATCTAATGTTGGGAGTTCCAGTTTGTTTGCTGTGAAAAAAGTGTTAAGAGTGCATTCACTGATGCTTGTGCCTTTAGTAAATCAAGCACTGTGCTAGCAGAGTGGAACTTGGAAGGATTCGGCGCTCCTCGGAAGCCTGCTGCCTCAGAATTTAAGGTCAGAATGTTCTATGCTCACTGTACCTACAACTGATCCATTGGCCTTCAGAGAAAATCCAGGAAATCAATGTCAACATTTTTCTGCTGAGTTGGAAACAGCAGGGCTGGGCCAAGTTCTAGGTTATGAGTACCAGGAGGAAAATAGGAAACAGAAAACTGAGCAAACCCATTATGTTCTTTCCTTTTGTAAAAGGTAGGGAAATCAGTAGACAGGAACACACTACTTTGTTGAATCTTCCTACGTGTCCTTGAGCTATTATACTTCAAGTAACCAGGTGGACCCTGGTCATTGCTGCAGGCACCAAAAGAGGCTGCCTGGTCAAGCTGCTGTGATGGGTATGAGTTTCAGTGGGACTGAGAAGGGGAACATGAGCTCTCTGATGAGCGCTTCTGTTCTCACTGGATCAGGGATTCCCAGACCGCCTCTGTGTTTTATTTGTGTTCTCTTCTGGCATCAGGCAAAACCTAGGCTCCTCATAAATAAGTGTTTGTTGAATTCTGAAAGAATGAATTAAATAGTTGGGGTTCCTCTGAGTGAGGTTGGAAACAACGATACATTAAATTTCGGAGAAGGGTTTGCTGTGAAGCTAATGAAGCTTAAATTTCAGTGTCCTGTAATTCTACAGGTTCCTTCCTGGGATCTGTTCCTAAGTTTTAAATTTTATCTGTTTCTTATGGAAGCCTCCCCACCCCCAAATTCTATAAGCTTTAGGACTCCATAAAACCTAGATTTGCTCCTGTTGAAATGCTGTTGCTTATCCCTTTTATGGTGTTGAGTGGCTTCTGTCCAGTGGCTTTCCTAGAAATCAGGAAGTCACAAGAAACATTTAAAACCAAGCTCACAGAGGAAAAAGGAAAGGGACTAACATTTTAGAACCCCATGCTAATTGATACGTAATTTTCATTTATTACCTAATTTAACTTCTCACAGCAATTCTTTCCAGGAGATAGCAGTTACCTTTCACCCTCTTAATAGATGGGGATATTGAGGTTCAAAGAAGTTAAATAACCTGCCCGTGTGGCCCAGCTACAGGTCTGGGAACTACGTCATTGACCTTCTCCTCTCCCCACCATCTGCTCAGGGGTACCTTGTGGGGTGCGTATTTGACAGCTCCACCAGCCTTGCTGGGAAGTGTTAAGCCCACCAGGGTGAGAAATGCCTGGAGGGACAGGCTTACTCTTAGGCAGGGAGATAGGGAGAAAGGTAGGGAGAGGATGGGCCTAAGGCCAACCCTTCCTTCTGCAGTGTAGCAAAGGTTGTAACAATTCATTCAATTATGTTAAGCATCCATTAAAGGAATCCTGAACCCTCCCTTGGGCCTTTTCAGTCATAAGAGATTGTAATTGTTTGAGACTAACCATGAGTTCTTCTTTTGCCTTTAGGTGATTCTCATTTTGACAAAGCTCTATGACTATAACCTGGGGAGCATCACGGAGAGCTCGCTTTGGAGGTAAGTAGATAGATTGAGTGAATAATTACCGTGTTATTTAAGCATGATACCTGCTACCTGCTTTCTCCCACCCATTTTTTCCTGGTAGGAAGGTTCCTGGTCATGTATACTTCTTGCTGCCTCCTTTCCCTCTCTGTTTCCTTAGGGGTGGGTTGGGCTTTATCTTTAGTCAGGTCAGAGGCTTATCTTCTTTGTAGACACCTTCTTTGGGTCAGATTTTCTTGCTAAACTGTTCAATAGGTTGTGACCTGTGAGATTACTGGAGCAGAAGCAAGAGTGGAGGTCTGTTTGCAGAAGGGGTCAACACAACATCTTAGGTGTGCAGAACCCAGGCTTGGTACCAGTGCAACCCTCTCTAGCAGGCTCCCTCCAGTGGTCCCGTGGCTCTTTAGCAGCTCACAGGCTCATATGCACACCCTTGTCTCTGGGATTCACACTGTATTGCCTCATACCTATGGAGTGTGCAATAAATGCTTTTTCAAATAAAGGGACATAAGTTCTTAAGGGACAGAGTAACTCCTTGAATACCAGCACAGATGTGCAGTTGGGCTGCCAGAGTCAGAAACCACAGATGGGAAACTTCTCAGAAACCCAATATATTCTCTTCTTTCTATTTGTTTCTAAAGCTCTACTTTGTTGCTGTTACTCTTGACTGGCTCTTCTCACCAGCCTGTATCAGGTGCCCTTACCTGAACTAATCTCTGAAGCCCTGGAGATCACTGCCTCTCGTCAGCTAGATCTGGATCAGGTGACAATCCGTGAGCCAGGGATAGGATGGAGACAACCCCAGGAATAATGTTCAGTGATGTAACTGAAAGTGTGGAAGGTTTGGTAGAAGCCTTAATAAAAGTGCAATTCTTTAGCACATTAAGGGCCTGGTACCTACCATATTGTTTAAATTCAGTAACCTTTCATCAGAATCTCTGTGACTCTGAGTGAGTTAATGCTTCCCTGCTAGATTTCTCTAATGTATGTACATGTATAAGAGTAAAAGCCAGCTTTTTTTCTGTAGTGCATCTGTCATATATAGTGTAGTCTGCATATTAGAAAATTAAAAGATATGCAATTTTGTCTCAGTGGGACAGAGGTTTTGGCAGCCATAACTCTACCTGCGCAGTGGGAAGGGATTCCTGGGGGGCCTGAGGAGCAGGTTGTCCTAGACTGCTGAAGCTCAGGCTCTGTTACCGATGCCCAGCCTAGGAAGACTGTTCTTTCCAATCTTAGGGGAGAGGGTTAATGAAATAAATATAGCATCACATTTCATTAGTATCAGGCCTCCCTTCTGATGGAGCAGTCTCGTTGGGCTGATGCTTGGGAAGGTGGCAAGAATGGCCTGCTGGGTTTTCAATCTTAGAATCAATTTCTCTGGAGGATATAAACAGTCATGTACTGCATAATGACATTTCAGTCAACGATGGACCACGTATACGATGGTGGTCCAATAAAATTATAATACCATATTTTTACTGTACTTTTTCTATGTTTAGATACACAAATACTTGTCATTAGGTTACAATTGCCTGTGGTATTCAGTACAGTAACATGCTGTCCAGGTTTGTAGCCTAGGAGCATAGACTATACCACATAGCCTAGGTGTGTAGTAGGCTATAGCATCTAGGTTTGTGTATATACACTCTATAATGTTTGAACAACAATGAAATCACCTCAGAGTGCATGTCTTAGAATGTACCTGTGTTGTTAAGCAGTGCATCATCATATATACACAGTCAACCCTCCCTATCTGTGGGTTCCCACATCCTCAAATTCAACCATCCATAGATCAGAAATATTTAGGGGGGAAAACAATATAAAATAACAACATAACAATAAAAAGTATAGAAGAAGAAAACCAATACAGTATAACAACTATTTATGTAGCATGTACATTGATTTAGGTTATGAGTAACCTAGAGATGATTTAAAGTATATGGGAGAATGTGCATAAGTTATATGCAAACACTACATCATTTTATATTAGAGACTTGAGCACCTGTAGGTTTTGGTATCTGTGGGGGATCCTAGAACAAATCCCCCGGAGATCCTGAGAGTCAACTATATATATACACACATATATATACATATGCACATATATTATACCCACAGATATATAATTATATGTTTTTCTAATATACCCACAATAGTCATTTGCTATATATGTCATGTATTGGAAATGACTACTGTGGGTACTCTATACTGTTAGAAACTGGTCATTTTAGTACTTTAATAGGGAAAGCACATACCTTACTGAAAATGTCATTTGGAAAAGAAAAGAGAGAATATGGAGGAAAACTTTTATAATATTCCCAGTCCTTTGGTAGGACTGGCATTTTTGAGCAGCTCACAATGCAGAATTTCCATGGGGCAGGCCTGCATGTGCAGAGGACAGGGGTCAGGAAGAGAGAGCCTTAGGGTTCTGAGTCATCTAGTTCAGTCCTGATTGAGGGAAACTAGATGGCCAAGCACAGACTCAACTTTGTCCTGCACAAACTTGTACTTTTTACTCAGAAAACCTGCCTATACCAAAACTTGGGGATTACAACCTGGCCAGGTCTTAGACATCCCCATGGTATCTGGTACCATGGTATCCACGGTACTGAACACAGGACATAGCACATAGATAATGCTCAGTAAGTCTTTGTGAACAGAGCAGTGAACATAATTTTGTCTCTGCTGCATGGTCATCCACAGATAATTTTCTTTCTCATTCATTTAATCAACAAAGATGTATTGATTAACTCCTTTATGCCTTGGATTGTTCTGGTCTAGGGAGGGGAAGGTGGGTGTGTACACAGATCAAGAGCAGATAGACTCTGTCCTCCAGGAGTTCCTTTCTAGTGGGAGACAAAGATCTCGGGATAGTTAAGGTAAGAGAGAAATGCACTTGCATGTAACACGCCCTATATCATTGCATTGAATAAGGTACTTAAGCAGTCGCCAGAACTGTCAGATGCCAGAAGATAGATCTAATGTAAATAGACAAACTGCCGTACAACCATGAGTGTTGTAATAAAGATATATGTTGCTTCTTTACTTTGCTCATGTGTCTATTTTCTCTTCTCAACTCAACTTTAAGTTCTTAAACCCAGTACCTTGCTGGTTTAATGATAATGGGGATAATGGTAATAGTAACAACAATAATAAAAACTTTTATTGAGCTTTCACCATGTGTCAGGCATGAAGCTAAGTGCTACATATGCATTTCTGCATCCTCTTAATTCATGTTTACAGCGTGCCCAAGGTCACACAATTACTGAGCAGTAGCCCACAGACTTACAGACATGTTATTAAACTTCATACATTTATTGCTTATCTGTCTTTCAGAGCTATGTCTCTTGTTGGATCTTTCTATACCTAAGTAAATAAATAAACAATATTGTATATGTAATTGTACATAATATCATTACATAACTTTTTATATATATACACACACACACACATATATAATGAATAGAGTTTTCTAAGCACTATAACATTCTGAGCAGCATTTACCCTACTCCTAAAAAATGCTGGGCAACAGAGAAATGGCTTCTCATCCAACAGATAGGTACATTTACTTTTCAATTAAGCCCTTATTCTGTACAAGTTTTACCAGCTGGCTACTCAAAAGCAGGCAAGTGGCACCCTTGGGGTATTAGAGTATGGCCAGGCCTAGAGACAATTGACCTTGTAGTGATGTCCTAGGCTTTAAAGGTCACTGGATCAACAAGCCAGGGATGACAGGGTGAGATGCTGCTGTACCAAATTAATGAGATTTTTCTCCCAGTTGGTCTTGTCATTGATTATACCTTAATCTTGGAGCATGTTGTTGATTTTGTTTTGTTCTGTGTTGTTCTTGACTCAGGGAGTCGGAGGGGGAGGAAAGGGGGATGATCTGAATCAGAACAATTAACTGCACCTTAAAATTGTCTCCCTTTATAGTGGATTAAGCTTGGAGATTTGTAGAGCATGTTAGTTTTACCATATTGAAGCAAGATAAGCTTAAAGGTTGAGGTAAATAAAATGTCAAAATCTGGATATAGTATCTCTGAGAAGAGAGTCGTTTTTTTTCCCTCTTGTACTAGGGTAATCAGCACTCTGTTTAGAGAGGCTTAGCTGGTGAGAAAGCCCTAGGCAATTCTGGAAGGAGCTGAGCGAACACTCTCTTAGGGGCACCCAGTGTGCAGTGCCCTCTCTCAGATGTTGGCTGACATGCCGACTTCTCAAATTCCCATTCTCAGATCCTCATGAAACACAAACAAGCTTCCGACTAGATCTCCAAAACTGTGCACTTTTCAAACAGCAAATCCTGCTTTGGGGGGCACAAAGGAACAAATGGGTTAAAGTAGAGAGAACGTGTTAGGCTTTTTACGTGATTCTGAATTTGTAGCCAGCTATTTCCCATTTTCCCAGGACACACTTTGTTTTTTCTTGAATGTTACACATAGTGATTATCAAGAGAAGTTTCCCAGTAGTGTTGGTGAAGACATGGCCATGGAGGGCCTTGAAGCAGAGGCTGTGTGGGGCTGCTGCAGCCTGTGCTCTCTGGAAGCTCCTTGGGTCCAGACTGAAGGAAACTGACCTGCAGGCTGCAAGTCTGCTGCCAGCCCTGTGGGTGATGCCCATTAGTTGGAAGCCTCCTTTCTCTTCCCCAATCCCCACCCAGGCAAAGAGCAATGGGTACCTTGGGTCAGATGGTTAATCCGTGCTTTGGAGGATGCTTTGCTACAAAATCCAGTTTTCACTAAGCTATAAACACAAGGCTCTGTATAACCCTAAAAAGTAAAAAGAGTATAGCCAGAGTATAATAATTTCCCTGCAAGAGAACTCTTCACATCATGCAAATCCAATGATGCTATTCGTACCTGTGCTGACAAATATTTAGTATCTCCCCAAATGGCCCATAGGAGATAACCAAGCTTCCAAGCAGGATCAGGAGGTGTTTGGATTGTGGCCCTTTGTATTCCAGGTTCTGGATTCTTTTGAGTTTTATAACTCCCACTCCTATTCCATATTTGTATCACATGGAGCTTCTTTTGGTTCCTGACTTATCCATTTATTTTATTAAAACTTTTTATTTTTTTAAATCACAGAAGTAATGTATGTCATTATAATGAGCCATTTAATGAAATGTAATGTCATTAAAATGCAGAGACAAATAAAAAACTGTTGATAGTTTCTTACTTCCCACACAGATCCAGCTTTCCTGAGCTCTGTGATGTGAAGAGTTATGGGTGATTCCATTCATATCTTTATGACTCAACTAAAAAATGCCAACAGATGTATACATATGTTAGGACTACTTTTTCATTTGTTTGTTTAAGAAAATACGAGTATACTGTTCACTGGACTCTGACAACCTGCTTTATTTCACTTAACAATGACTCATAGATGTCTTTCCAGATGAATGCTTTAAAAAAAAATGAGTCCCGTTTATAGGCGTTCCATAGTATGGATGTCGTAGAGTACATTGAATTAAACAACTGCATGCTTAATTAATTTATGTAGTGCTTCCTGGGTACCAAGAAGTGTTCTCAGTGCTTTTATCCTCATAACAACTCTATAAAATAGGCACTGTTAGTATCTCCAGTTCCCAGAGAGAGAAGTAAGGCTTAGAAAAATTAAGGAATGTGCTCAGTGGTCCTGCAGCTAGTCAAGTGGCAGAGTTGGTTCCCGAGTCTATTCTCTTAACACCTGTGCTACACTGCTGTCCATTACCTCTCTGATGGATCTTTAGTTCATTTCCTCGATATTGGCTATTACATACAGTGCTTCAATAAACATATCTGTAAACATGTCCTTTCACTTTGGTAATTTTATATCTGTAAAGTATGGTAGAATCCTAAAGATGATATTTCTGTATCAATATATGCATTAGAAATATATGCACTTATAATATAAATGAATGCCTGGGATTACTTTCCAAGAAGGTTGGAACAATTCATACTCCCATAAGCAATAATAGATTGCAAATTTCCCCAGGCTTTCACCAGGACTGGGTATTGTCAATACTTATTATTAATAACATTTTTGTCAGTATTTTGGGTGAAAATGACATCTTGATCTCAGTGTGTTTTAATGGGTATCTTCCTGACCACTAGTGATATTGGGCATCTTTTCATATGTTGTTTATTGGTCTGTGGCATTGTGGACCTGTCTTCCTCCCCCAGCCCCCAGGTAAATGTAGTTGCTTCTTCCTCATTAATCCTATAGCATACTACGTATCATTGACTTAAAATGGTTATCAAATGTGTATTAATTTAGTTCACTTCCACAAACATTTATTGGACCCCTATTGTATGCCAGGCACTGTGCTAGATAGTCATTGTAAATAAACATATGAGTAAGAAATTGTTCCTTCCCTGCAGAAATTCAAAATCTAGTGAAGGGCAGACACTCTGTGGGTAATTATAGAAGTGTGGTAAATGCAGTGTGAAAGTTATGCACAAATTATTGGAATGTTTGTCTATTTCCATACTAGCCTGGAAAAGCAAAGACTGTGACCATGTCTTAGTTATTTTTGTTTGCTCCACACCCAAAATAGAACCTGGCTTATATTAAGTATCATCAAATAGTTTTTTTTTGCTATGAAGCAGTATATTAAGAAATGGTTCAGGACTGTTGAAATCCAGGTCTATCTATGTCTTTTACTTGTTTATATCCTAAATTTTTAACCTAATGCCTTATGTGTAGAAGGTACAGTTTTGATTAATGTGCTACATGAGCTAGTGTAATTCTGTCACATTGCACTCAAAAAGGAAGAACACAACTAGTGCCAAGTGTGAAAAGCCCAGAGAGTCAAGTTGGGGAATCTGTTAAGTCCATAGAGCCCTAGGCATGCTTGTCAGCCCCTTGATTTTAACAAAATCCTATTGCATACCACACGAAAGCTGCTTCTACAAGGATCTGGATGCATTATGCACAAAGATGCAACAGACCTTCCTGAGACCTGTAAGACCTGTGTCCCTACACTCCTTCTTTGCCTGGGTGATTGGCACCCTGCTGAGCCCTCCACTTCTCCTTTTAGCAAGTAAAGCTCAACACAGAAAAGCAAACACTGTCCTGATGTTCAAATACTTTATTAATGTGAGCCAAGAAAGCAAGTGCAGAAAATTTTACTAGAGAAAGCAAACAATTGGCATTCTGATTTCAAACCTGGTTATAGATTCAGGAAGTATTTAGAATGTTAATTCCCATTTTGCTACATTGCCTTTGAATATCACATGGAGAAATCTTACATCTATGAAGTCCCTTGAGATATAAATCACCACCATCCAGTTCCTTTCCACATCCTCATAGTTCCATAGAGGGCTTTCCTACTCACTCGATGTTTTATTTTATCCTTTTATATAAAAATGTAAGCTTATTAATAAGTAATCAAACAATGGGGATTAAATGCTCTTTGAGTATAGAGTTCTGTACTGGGTATAGAGAAAGTCAAAAGGTCTCCAGAATACAATTTCATAACCTTTAGGAATATACAGTCTCGTTACTCATTCAGCATGACTAGATCCTTCTCATTTTTTAGGTTTTAGCCTGAATACCAACCTCTTTTTAAAAAAACATTTATAGCCAGGTGCAGTGGCTTGCGCCTATAATCCTAGCACTGTGGGAGGCCAAGGCGGGAGGATCACTTGAAATTAGCTGGGCATGGTGGGGCACACCTGTAGTCCCAGCTACTTGGGAGGCTGAGGCAGGAGGATCACTTGAGCCCAGGAGTCTGAGGTTGCAGTGAGCTATGATGAGGCCACTGCACTCCAGCCTGGGTGTCAGAGCCAGACTATGTCTCAAAAAAAAAAATTAAAATAAATAAATAAATAAAATTAAAAAAATAAAAAGCCATTTATATCTACACTGTTACAAGTGGTCCCTTGCCTCTTTCTACCATAGCTCTTTGTTTCTTTCATTCACTGCGCATGTCATGATCTGTAATGATTTTATTTATTACTTGTCTATTGTCTGATGTCAATATAAATATAAATTTATATATATCACTAAAATATTAGCTCTCTGAGGCCAGAGACCTTGTTTGTCTTATTTTCTCAGTGCCCAGAAAAATGCCTGGCACATAGACATTCAAATGAGATTTGGCAAATTCATCGAATGTATAAATAAATACACACCTGGACTCATGCTTAATGGTGTTAATTCATATGTGAATAAATCTGATTTTTGCCCTTAAGTAATTCACAGTCTGGTGGGAGAACAGATAAACAAATAAGAGATTATATCAGTGTGTCACTTGCCATAATAAAAAATACCGTAGGTGTTCTGGGATGGGGAAGGGAGAGCTTCCTGGAGGAGAGACTTGAGCTGAAACTTGAAGAAGGAGTGGAATTAGACTAATAAAGGAGGTTAATTATCTATTTATTGAGTACATTCCAGGCGCCTTTAGGTGCTGTTAGCGTGGTGTATTTAGGGAATTGCACTAGATCACAATACAGTCTGTGTGTGGAATGGGCCAGTTCAAATTCTTCTGAGCTGAGTATTCTAACATTTATCCATTTATTTTTGGAAGGTCTAGGGCAAGGGAAAGGGTTGATGAAATGTGAATTTCAGGGAAAAAATTATCTTGGTGTTATGTAGAGGATTCACTTGGAAAAGAACAAAACTGGTGACCAGGGGCACAGTAGTCAGTGAAGTGAGAAGGAGATGAAAGGGGCTGACCTTTTCAGGACATGGGAAGTGGAGTATGGGATGCAGGGCGTGATTCCAATAGATCCTGTAAAGCGAAGATGGACAGACCCGTTGGATGAGTAAGAAGGTGAAAGAGGGAGACGTATCTGTGATGGCTTTCCCACTTTTATCTTGAATAGTCCAGTGGATGGAGAGAAGAAAATCAGGGAGAGAAGAAGTTAGGGATGGGAGATGGGGATGAGATGAAAAGACTAGACTATGAGTTTATTTTTTAATATTTTGAGGTTGCGGTAGATTTAGACAATTCCAATGGGAATTTTCAGTGATTTATGGCATGTATGGCCTTGAAGTCCAGGCAGAAGGACTGATGTGAAGACAGACATTTGGAAGGCCTCGGCATAAGCAGTAGAAGCTGTGTTCATAGAGCCTGGAGAGCATGTGTAGAAGAAAAGTGACAGAACTGAGGGGATCCCCAGTCCCTACACAAACAAGGGAGTCTCAGGGGAGTTGGAGAAGTTGCCACTTGAAAGTTGGAAGAAAAACTGGGCAAGCACAGAGACAAATGAGAAGAACATTAAACACCACAGGATAGTCAAGTAAGAAAAATGCTTGTGAAGTGGCCACCGAATTGGTCAGTGCAGAAGACATTGGCTCAGTGGAGGTGCTGGAGGGAAAGTTGGGTTACAGTGGGCTGGGAATGCCCGTACACCTGCTCTGCTGAGGGCCGCTGCAGACCTGCCCTACGTCTAGTGAGTGGGCAGTCAGGGAACGGAGAGGGCAAATGTGACAACTCTCCCAAGGAAGGAGCTGGGAAGGAATACCAGTGAGAGGCATGGTTTTGCATGAAGGAGGTCATGCACGAAAGGAACATTTTCCTTTCTTTAAGTGAAGGCAAACCTGACCATGTTTATATTTTTGGGGGAGAAATCAGTGGAAAGAAATTGAAAATGTAGGAAAATTTAGGAGAGAATAGAACCGATAGAGAACTGAGTGACTGAGAGGGTGTGGAATCAGCACTCCGATGGGGACTTATCCAGCCGTGGTAGATCAGGGAGCGGGGAAGGGTGGGCAGAGGGGGCACCTCTTCTTTTCCAGCAGGAAGGCCAGGGTAGGGGCACCCATAAATCAGCTTTCCTGAGAGATGGGCAGTTGGGGGTGCCATTTGCGTGTATGTTGAGTGGGAGATGGGCTTGAGACTGGACTTGACAATTAGGAAGAGGAGGTGTGGGGAGGGAGTGCCCAGGGACAGGCATGCATGGCGCTGGGTGTTGCTTAAATCCCAGCTGAGGTTGCACACTGCGGGTCGCGTGGCTGTGCTTTTGTTCCAGTGAGTCTTGTGTGATACGCAAGAAGGCAGTTCATTATGTAGTTCCAGGAGATGTCAAGGATGGGCAAGAGGGTGGGGAGTGGGGGGTGGAGGGGGTTCTACTGGTAGATAACAGGGTCTGGGCTAAATAGAGAAGGAAGGAAGTGAAGCCAGGGGTGGGAGGAGGACAAGTGGTGAAACAGCAGGACCTTGATGCATGCATGCATGTTTAAGAGCCTAAGGAACACTTAAGAAATAATATCCAGAGGAGTGTGACTTTTTATAATGTAAAACTTAGAACATATCCTGCCTCCAGGGTACTCTGTGAATGGGAACTGGTTAGATCAGGTGGAGTTAATCAGAAAAGCTTTTTATTAAAGCTGCGGTTAAGAAATCCACTGGGCTCTGCAGGAGAGGGAGCTGCTGCTTCTCTGCAGGCACATGGAACAGCTGGGTCTACTTGTCAGGTCCCCCCACATTCCTGGGATATCAGTGAGTGACAAGCCACCTCCACATATTTGGGGAACACAAAGCAGCCTTCTCCATTCTGGTCATGGGAGATTTTCTCCAGGCAGCTCTTTACTCCAAGATCTCAGATTTGTGTATTAACTACAACTGGTAGTCACCAGTCACCGTGGTACCTTTGTCAAAACAGAGCAACTGGTTCCAATGTCATGTTGAAGTAATATTGACTTCCTTTCTAGTCACCATTTCCCCCCCACCACTTGATCTGGAGCCTATTCCAAAAATGTGCTCCTTTTATACTAAAAAATCTATCTTTCAGAGTTTCATTTTCTGGAGTCTCATCTGGCCTTGCTTTGGCTTCTCCTATCCCTCTCCGATTGGGTGCCACATTCCTTGATGTCCATCACTACACTTAATAAAATTCTCAATAAAGGACGACTATTAAATGTTCCTGCCATGGTGAACTACTTGTAGGTTCTGCCGAAGTAACATGCTCTTGGAAGGCCATTCCGTGTAACAGGTCAGCACTTGGGCTCTGGCCTTGGACTGTCAGGGCGTGAATCCGGACTCTTTCCGCTTACTAGCTCTGAGACCATGGGCAGATCTTTTAATCTCTCTGCTTCATTGCCTCATCATAAAAAGTATACTTACATCATAGGATCATGGTGACACTTAAGCATGTATCACCTACTCATACAATAAATAATACAAAACCAACAGACACACAAAAACTTTGGATCTTGTACTTCTGTGGTCTTTGCTTGAAATGCCTTTCCCTTTCTATTTAATTTGCCTAATAAATAACAATGATGGCCGTTTAGACTGACTACTTACTATGTGCCAGGCACTCCGCTAAGTGCTTTATGTGTGTTAACTAAACTAAGTCTCAGAATAACTCTGTGAGATCAGTACTATCATTATACCCTTTTCATAGATGAGGAAACTGAAGCACAGGAAAGTAACCTTCACAGGGTCATGAGGATACAAAGCAATAGAGAGGCAATCTGAACCCAGTCCAGTTACAGATCCCAGGCTTTGAACCCCACAGGGACCTCCTCTTGTGAGATCCTTCCCTAACCACCCCCTTCCACACAGAGAATAAATTACCACTCATGTGCTAACTCTTCCTGTGACATATTTTTCTTTATGAACAAATTATTTTAAATCACAAGCACTTTCTGTACATTTATTACCTTTACTGGGAATATTTTGTATGTTATCTTGTTCACCCTTGATGCTTCACACCAAGTACAGTTTTGGCCCGTGGTAGGTGTTTAGTAACAAGGAGCATTAGGATAAATTTACTGGGGAAAGATTTTTTTTTTAAACTATCTGTGTCATCTGTGGATTTAATTAATTGATATAAAGTTTGTCCCATACTATATATCACAGGTAATCAAAGGTTAACAGAAGATAGTTTGCTAAAATGTCAGGTTTTTCTCTAATTTATTGTCATTGTACATGAAGGAGGTGACAAATATTAATTTAATTTCAGCAGGTATCCAGCTTGACACTATTTTCTGCACATCTAATGATGCTTCCGTGAGTGCTGGAAGCTATTATAATGGTAAAGTGGAGATAAATTTATTCTTATTAGTGTTTCTTTTCCTTCTGTTAGCATTATTAGAGAATTGTTCAAATACAAATGTAATGCTGGGCCCGTTGAATTTGTAATCCCAAGGACTGCACATTGTGCTGTCACCTGATAATTAACTTTAAGAAGGAGTATACGGGACACCATTATAGACCTGGCTCAACTTTGAGTGAGGCCAGGGGAGGTGTGTGTGGCAGTGAGGCTGGTATCCAGGGGTCGGAGGCATTGCCCTGTGTATCACAGGACAAGGGAGATGCAAGCAGCATTACTAGAGAACTTTAGAAAAACCTTTTTCTTATTTCAGGTGAAGTTTCCAAAATACAGTACCATTCATCCATAAATCAAGTTGGGGGGCTTTCAGCTCCGTGTTCCTCTTACCAAAGTGAAATGGTGTGCTGAAGAGTTATTCCTCAGCATAGCTTTATTTCTTTCTCCTGCTGGGATGTATTAGCAAGGTCATCACCTTTGGTTTATTGGCTTCAAACAATCTGTGATTGCAGAGGATTATGACTTCTTAGCTTGCAGAAGCAGGAGATGCAATCAATTCATGAAAGGCACAGGGCTGTTTTTTTATTTTTCTTTTAAAAATGTATATTTATTTCTGCCAGCATTTCTGGGAACAAAGACTTAAAAAAGAATTTTGAAAAGAGTTTATCTTTGGATATCCTTCTTCATTACCCCTTTCAAATGAGAACATTGAGTCGGGCCAATGTGAACTAGCTTTAACTCTTTATGTTTGAAAGAAATAAGATGATTTTGCAAAAGTTTGTCTTCCCTATCCCCAACCCTAAACCAAATTAATTGGGAAATTTATACTCATTGTAGTTTGCCAAATATATAACCTTTGAAATAATGGGGGGCTTGGATTAGTCATGCCTACTGATTGATGAATATGCTCTCTTTGGTAGGGCAAGGAAAATTTTGTCTAGAAACCTTTAAAATGTGATTAGTGTTTACTTTCAGGTCAGTTTTCTCACATATTTTGCCACCACTTCCCAATTCCCTGGATCTTTCTTCATCAGTTTTTTATTGCTCTTTTCCCCATTGGGAATCTATCACTTCTGACCTCAAAGGAGTGTCAGAATTTAGACTATCTTCTTCCTTCTACATTACATGGGACATTTCCTCTTTAGGGTTGCAAACAGCAGTCCTAATCATTTATCTCTTCAAAACTTACATTAAAGTTACAGCACAGAGACTGTACTTTTGCCAGGCAGTGGTGGGTCCCGGCCTATAGAAACCTTGGCAATAAGAGTTTTACTGACACCAAGTGCTGTGGTTACTGCTGTACTCTTAATAGAGGTCTGGCCTCTTGAGTTCTCCTTTTTGGCAGCTCTCCAGAGGTCAGAGGCTGACGCTCTGATGCTAAGATGACATATGAATCTGTGGTCTCTGCTTATAATCACCACTTTTTTTGTTGTTGTTTGGGGCAGTTTTACAGAATCTACAGAACTGGAAGACTCTTTCTCAGACTGGTTCCTGCTTAATTATTCGTTGGGCAGTCTAAGCACATGATATAATTGTTCCTCCAATCACTAGGAAGCATGTGGGAATGGGGAAGAGCCAGTGAGGCCAGCTATCATCCAGACTCCAGGCAACAGGAAACACCTGAAATGGCTGCTTCCTTGGTAGTCTCGATTAGCTTAGCTTTACTATTAAATAGCTAGCATGGTGGCCTGAGGTTCATCAATTTGCCGCTTCTGCTCTTGGGGACTGATTCATCCATGTTCCCCATTTTCTCCTAACATAAAACTGTGCAAGATGTCTTCAGACTGAAAATTAGATCCATTGTAGTAGGGCAAAGATCAAGGTGCAGGTACCCAGCCAGTTTATAATGACAAACATCAAGTTGATGGGTTAGACCTTGTAGACTAGAGCAGATTGAGCTTGTGAATTTTGGTTCCTATTCCCTGTGCTTCCTGGGCCTGCTTTCTTCATTATTTGACAGTCCCTGCTACCTCCTGTTCCCTACACCCACTGGAAATAATGATGCCCTGCGTTTCCTTATAAATTCCTTGTCCTTATGGAGAAGATAGAGTTGACGTGGTTACTTCATCTATGCAAGCTTTGGTTACTGTTGCCCTCTCTGGGTCTTACTTTCCTCATCTGGTAAATGGGTCTGTAAATACTTCAATATTTCCAATTGGAGAGAACACACAGATGCTAATTTAAGATTAGATTGAATTTGTTGCCTTTAAACAGGGTACAAATTTATCAGAAACAGAGTGATCACAAAGAAATGCTAGAGATTTTATCTGTGAAAAATAGTTTCCTACCATATCTGAGAAGTCTACTATTTTAGTTTTTCATGGTGTTTTTAGAGTTGAGTCTTGCATTATATTCAAGAACAATCTTTGCAGCTGATGCTTCCTCTTGAGGGAATGAAGATACAACTTTCCTCTGGGGCTTATGCCAGACTTCTCATCATCAAGACCATGTCTGATCTATGGAGGAAACCAGAGTCCAGAAAATCCCTGAACAGTAATAGCTCTGCTTCTAGCTTCCTAGCATTCATGAAAACGCATTCCCTCACAAATATAGCTCATGTAGATTTATTGTGACAAAGAATATATTTGAAGCTTCAGATGAATTGTAGGATCTCATTAAATGTAAGTTCTCTCCATTAATAGAATGTTCCATACATTTTTATTTTCTTGATGCCTAAAGGTATTGGTGTCGATCTACTGAAAGATACACTGGGGTTGAGAGAAAGCCTGCTCTGAAATTGTCGAACCAAATTTAAGGTCCTATATTGGACTTGAGAAGTTCTTTAGTACATTTCACCTCAGTTTTGTCCTGTTTACTGGGCACAGGATTCTGGGGAAGGGAGTTAGCAACCATCCTGTTGTTTGCCTTAGAAGATCGTGCAACCGTGTGTCCGTGAGATACCCAAGTAGGAAACGGAAAGGAAAAAGCTCTGTGAAGGATTGTGTCTTAAAGAGTAAGCACAACTGATGGCTTGAGGCCAAGTCAAAAACCAGAGAAGAAGGGGAGTGAGATTTTCAGCAATTAATCAGTATTTGAGAATAGTTAGCTTCCTGCTCCATATTGCAAAGATTACTTTTGCAGATTTTCAAGAGTCAGTAAAAAATGGTTAACATTCATATATGCTCTAATCAGATGGTAATACAGTTTTTTTATTCAAGAAATTGAGTTTACAGGCTGCCAATTCTTAAACTTAAATTCTTAAGTTTCAAAGTAGTTTCTAGAAATGTTAGAAATTCTAAATAAAAATTGAATTAGCTTCACCTTCTTGAATTTTATTTTTTGCAAATAGAATCACAATGGTAAATCTATTGGAGAGATTACTACTTTGACGAGTCCTGTGAAAAAGTAAATAGCATGTCCTGTGTATGTTAAGAGTAGGTGTAAGCATGTCCTGTGTTCTAATCTTAGCACTGCCACTAATTGTGTGATCTCGGGAAAATTGTTATATTTCACAGAATCTTGGGCTCCTCATTTATAAGAAGAAAAATTTGTACTAGACAGACTCTGATTTTCAACCTAGCTCTAATATTCCATATTTCTAATAATTGTTGCCCCAAATATTTGCCTTGTTTACAGCAGATGTCCTCCTTCTTTTGGAATGCTAATGATAAAACATTGGTACCTCTATTTCTTTTAGGATTTTTTCCCTTAAAAGTATCATTAGTACCTGATTAAAGGTAGAAAGAGACAGATAAACTTATTATAATTTTGCAGGTAGGAAGCCTGGTATTTCATAGCCACACAATTAGAGAACCCATATTTAAAGTTAAAATGGTAGAGAGTAGAGCATTACCTTCAGCAAGTTACCTTATCTCTTTGAACCTTGATTTCCATATCATATATTGGGGATAATAATGATTCCATCAATCAGGCTATAGTGAAGAGTAAATAAAATATTTTAAGAACTTGCCAGGCATATTATAAGAGGTAGAAACATAATTGAAACTTGGGTTTTCTGATTGTAAAGGCAAAGAAGGAAAACAGCTAACTGTTGTTTACTGAAAAGCCTCTGTTTCCTCATTGTAAAGTGGATATTCCAAAAATCCTGTTCTTAGAGAAAGTCCCTATTAATATCTGGTAAGTTTATAATGGTCCACGTGCTCTACAACTTGTAAAGTGCTCTGTGGATGTTAGCTATCCCTAATGGGAGTTGAAGCAGGGAAAACTTGACCTTTGTGCTTTCCTCCACCCTAGTGGGGGGCACCCAGGATGCAATTGTCTATTCAAGTATCATTGTGTCCACTGGATATTGGACTCCTTGAGAGTAAGTGTTTAGTTTCCAACTTCTTTGCTTTGTAGCACCAGAGCAAAGAACAATGCCTGTCACATAGCAGATACTCAATAACTATCTCTTTAATGAATCAATGAATCAGTAAGTCACTGAATTTATTTTAGCTTCCGTTCTGTTGATCATATGCCTTACAATATGCTAAATATTATAAATTTCATACTCAGTGGCTCTCAATACAGTGGAATATTGGGTACATTGGAATCTCCCAGGGAGCACTTTAAACTATTATATGTGTGGCCCCATCCAAGACTAATTGAATCAGAATCTCTGGGACTGAGCCCAGGACATAGACATAGGTAGTTTAAAAGCTGCCCAGGTGATTTTAATATGTGAAAGACACAGAATCAATGAACTCTTGGCCCATTGTTTTCTTGGCATTTCCTTGAATGAGTAACACTAATGTTGCTGATTACTTACTTCTGGGCATCCAAGTTGCAGTGAACATTCTCCCATCTTGCCATTTGTCATGGCTAAAATATTCTGCATTTACAAGAATGCAAATTTGTTATCCACAATAAGAATGGAATCTCTTTTGTATCTAGTTCTCAAACACAGTCGTGCTGTCCATGTAAATCATAAACTTAAATCCCTTTGTAGTGTGAAAGAAACATGTAAATTAGGATGGGGAAAATTAATGTTGACAAAGATCACTGATATGCTTTAAATTACAGAGGCCCCGGTCTCAGATTGGCTTCAGAATCACTATTGGTGATCATTCTATAACATTATGAAATGAGGAGGCAGTGCCTAGAATGTGGTTTGAATTGGAGTCTAATCCCTACTTCAGTGTTTAGTTTGCAACTGTTTTGGCACAAGCCAGCTAAAATTTGCCATTGCTATAAAGGGAGTGCTCACCTTGAAGGTACTTCTGATTCTAAAGAGGGCAGAGCAGACAAGCTCATTTTGTGTGTTTTTCCATGGTGTCCTTAGAGCAAAACCTTTTCTGGATTCCTTGGATTTGTGTTGCTTTGTTTTTCCGGATGTTAACATTTTTGTTTTCCTAAGTCTCACTAAGATGTCATTTTGTCCAAGAAGCAAACATAAATTGTGCTATAGACAGGCATACACACGTGTGGTGGGGACTGGTGGAAAGATCACCATCACTCTAAGGCAACAACATATACCTTTACTTTGTCACCAGTGACAAAATTAAATAGCAACGCAAGATTCCAGTAATAACACAGGGTGACAGCAGTGCTGTGAAGCTCTGCAAAGACGAGGGCTTTGATGCCAAATGAATGGTATCATGGAGCTATCAACAGCCAAATGTGAAGTTATTTTTACTCAAGGCAGTGATTTCTATGCTGTTTTTTTAAAACTTCAGGGTATCCTTGGATATTTCACAGAACATCATGCAATTTTTAAAAATAATAATTTACTTGTGAGTATATTAATAGCATAGTATGCTCTTACCAGGGAGAATGGAGGTGGGTGAAAATTCAGGTAATATCACTGCTTCACAAATGCGGGGATCAGATGGACTCCTGATCTGCTTGATACATCATTTCCTCCTGGGAACACGCCCAGAGTGTACCTGTCAATGTCTCCAAGCCCTGTGCTTTCCGGAGCTTCCTGGGAGCATGCAAACCTGTGAATATCCCTGCTGTTAGGGAAGAATTTGCTTTTTTCCCTCCCACCAGGTATTTTTCCTATCTTGCTGGAAATATGTGACCACAGTTCACAGTGCATTAATCTCCTATCACCCTTTTGTTTCTCTTTCAGCTCTTACCTTTGATTCCAGAAATGTTTTTAAAATAATGGATGGTAGTTAATAAACAGCATGGCAGGCAGGAAAAAATGAACAGCAAGCAGTGTGCTCATTTTGATAGACTATGCTGCCTGCAGATAATTTACCAGGGCAGAATGCTGACATACACAGCCCCAGAAGAAGGACTTATCCCTGTTCTTAAACAAAATCATTCTTGAAACCTTCCATTATTCATAAGGCACCATCCATGAACATTGCAGGAGGCTGTCCCGTGATGATGCATCTGAGCCGGTGGTTCTCCAGTTCAGGTGTTAGAAACGAGCAAATGTCTGTATTTGCACACTTGGAAAGATCGCCAGCTTTCAGAGAAAGAACTTAACACTGGAGTCCAGCATGGTGAAATGGAGTTTTCTGCCTTTATTACCAAGTATTTTCCCTATCTCCTTCCGTGCTATCCTCCATGAGACCCTGCTCTTGCAACTGCTATAAAGCTCTATCATGTTGACTTTATTTCATCATTTTTCAGTTTTACCTCTACTATAACCCCTTGATACAAGGACCAGTGCCTGGCACATTAAGTAGACTTGTTAACATTAATTAAATGAATGAATAAATGAATTAATAAAGATACAAAAGAATATTTCTGGAGTTCTCTGGATAGGATCAAAGTGAAACCACCTCTTAAGTAATATTAATCTCTGACAGTTTACTAGGAGAGTACAGGTAGGGCAAGGATATCCATGAGTCTTCTTAAAGTTAGGAAACAAATTTGAAAGCCAGTATATATTTCTCAAGATTCCACTCCACAGCATGTGGCTTTTCCAGAATCACCCATAGTTTGTGGAGATCTTAAGACCACAGTATCTGCATTAATACATCTCATAGCCAGTTCCACCACACTTATTCCTTAGGAAATTTGGATTGCAAAACTCCATTGAGATCTTCTGAAATTATCTTGTCTTTGAAAGGCAGATTCCCCCACATCTTGTTCTTAACTGAGAAAGCTTTTGAGCAGATGAGATTTCAGGAGTTAGTGAGGAAGCATTAGGACACTAGGCTTCCTGAACTTTTGATAGAAATTTCTCTTAGGAGCTTTACCTGACTACCCATATGATTAAAAAATTTAAAAAGCCTTGACTCCTAAGAAGCATATCATGTCTTCTCAGATTCTACTGAGAAAAAAACAAAACACAGCAAGATGAAATAAGATGCACCTCATCCGAGCATGTGAAAGATAGAACTCTCCTGTATTGGTGCTGTGCCCGTGAGCGGGCTGTCTTCATCCATGTGAAGATAATAATTTATAATGAGATGCACAAATGTATACGTACATACATAAACGTGCATATGCCATCTTCTCCATATCCCCAGTGGCCAAATGAGGCAAGGATAGCAGAGAGTTCTGCAAATAATTTGTATTCCGTATACAGCAGCCCTGCCACTTATTTTGCACAGTAAGCTGATGACTGTTTACTCTAAGCATAATGACTCGGTTAGGAGTGACCTTTCCTGGTGAAATCCTAACCAATCAGTCTTAAACCTTTAATTAATTAATTTTATTAGTGAAAGGGGTTCTCCCACCCCTTCTCTCTTAGCAACCACTCATTTTACACCATAATCAAAATTATTAGTTCAGGAATTTTAATGACTATACACCATTTATTTTCATCTTTCTAGCCGGCATCTCAACAACAGCTCTGATTTATACTGTGCACGTGTGTGTGTGTGTGTGTGTGTGTGTGTGTCTTTCTGCGCCTATGCCCTCATAATTGTGTGTGGTCATTTGTTTGTTATAGGAACTTTGCTGACTGCTGCAAAATTCAGCCAAGAACAGCAGCTTAGGTGACAAAGTTTGGTTTTCCATACACTCAGGATACTAAAACAAGGAAGAGCAAATGAACCAGAAAGCCTGCAATATAGCCATTTTGGGGGGATGATCCACTTTTCCAGAAGCTGATGAAGACTCTAATCTGTCTCATTGTGGCTTTATTATTAGAGAGAGAGAAAGAGGAAGAAAAGAGACAATGTCTTTTCTTTTTACAAAAAGGCCATTTTAGTAGGGAGGGAAAGTAAACATAAGCCATGTCTCTGTAGAGCTCAGCTTTCTCTAATGGGCCAATTCACTGTTTCTATTCTAATGCCCTAGGTCTTTTTTCTTTCTGCCTTTCTTTTTATGATTTGAATTTTTCTATTAACTGCTACAGGGAGATCTACATATAATGTATAGTGGAAAGGAGATGGAGGAGGGATGAGGAATGCACAATTTCTAAGGATTTTTAAAATCATTTGTTCTGGAAAAATTCATTTTCTTCCAATCTTAGAGTATAATCTCCTTCTAAGTCTCTCCTCGAAGGCTAAGCTACCCTTGAACATGAAGTGGTTTTTGACTACTGAAGCGTATTCGTGGAGACAGAGTGACACAGAAGGAACCATTCATTGATTTCGTACAGGAGAGCCTGTACATTTCTTATGGGTGATTTAATGTGTCTCATCATCATTCTACTTTAACAGTATGCTTTAATTGGATGTGACTGCAATTAAAAAAAGATTTGTTCTTTTTCCTATAAAATAGCATATATATTTTTTCACTGTAGAAAATTAGAAATATACAGAAAGTTTATTTGCTAAGAAAAAAGGCAAAAGTGAGGAAAAGTAGACACTGTAAGTAGGTGGGTGGAAGCTAACTTCCCTGCCTTGTAGGGCAGTCTTTTTTTTTACCCTACTCCTCTTTGTCTCCTCCCAAGAGGATGGGATACCTCTGCCCATAGTCTATGTGAGATGCTCAGATGTGGGCTATTGCATAAGAGTCCAGCGACTGGCTGGAACAGGATCCTGTACTCTCCTCTTCCTCAATACTATCTGTCCCATATAAGTACCTTGCTTGGAAGAACCCTGGCTATAACCTTGAGCCATATATTAACTTTTCTGTCTATATTCCAGTCCTAGAAACTGAATGGATGAACTAATGTTACAACCAACCTAGGCAGAAATTTTGGAGGAAGAATGGCTTTGGTTTGAGACCCTTGATCTAGTGTCATCTTAGTACTACTACATCTTAATACTAATCCATTATTAATTCCCTTACTTCAGAGTTAACAACTATTATATTGGTGTTTATTTATACCTCTGGATGAGATTTTATACTCTAGTTTGTATTCTGTCTTCTTTCTTAATATTTTATATTAGTTTTAACCATATGAAATTTTCAAATGTTGACTGTTTTTGAACTATAAAAAATGACAATTTCATGTGGCTTGATCTAATAGTAAATGCTTAATAAAAGGTAACTTTATCATTGGCTAAGCACTTTATACAAATCATCTCGTTTAATTCTCAGAACAACACGCTTAGGTAGTTACTTTTTTTCCTCCCCACTTTTGAATGAGGCAAGGCTTAGGCAGGAAAAGTGATGAGTTCAATATTAAATGGCTGGTAGGGAGGCAAGCTAGTACTAAAACTCGGTTCTCAACAAAAAAATAAAATTTAGTTCTCTTTGACTCCAGAGTCTTTTTACTCAAGGCACACAGATTATTTTTAAATCACACATTCTTAATGACTGCATAATAGCTAATAGCTCATTGTATGGATTTACTTTATTTTTATGTTAAAAAATATGAATTCCCTGCTTATCATTTAGGTTGTTTCTATATGTTCATTACTATGAAGAAGGCTGTGATGAATGTAACTGGTAGGGTACAAATAACTATATACTTTAGCTGGGATTGAATACATTTGCTGTATGTTGATCTGCTGTGTTCTGCATAGATGGATAATATCTAGTATGAGCCTTGTGATTTACCAACTAGGAAATTATTATCTTTTTTAAGTCACTTTTTTTACTTTCAAAGTGTGTTATTTTAGAATTGTTTAAATAGCAGCTCTCTGCTAATGCATTTATATAAAACATTATATATTTTTATTAGTAAAATATTGCTTATGCACAGTTTTCCAGGAACACAACTATTTTAGATAGCCTAATAAACCTATAACCATAGCTCATTTCCATCGAGAAAATCTTAACAAAAGCATTGCCTTCCCTTCTCTGTGGAATGTACCTTCCCTTGGGCTCTAGTATTACCCCCAAAGATATAGGGCAATTGTTTTCTATTGTGTTGCTTTGCTGGAAAGGTATAATTTCATCATAAAAACACAGAGATAGACTTGAAGCAATTATATGTAAAATGCTGCATGAACAAATTTTAGGTTATCTAGATATAAAAGTAAAAGCTAATTGTCTGAGTTGTAACATTCTCACTTGTTTCAAGCAATTGTTAAATGGAGGGAACAGGGATGGAGAAATTGCTACTGGGGTTGAAGAGACTCTGGCGTTGCCCTGGGTCTGAAGAGGTTACATATCAGAGAGCAAGCTTGAGGCCATCAAGAGGGACTGCTTATTAGCCTCTGTATGTCAAGCCAGTTTCATGCTACTCAGGGAGCCAGTGTGATTTGAGTGTTACCTTTCTGTTTCAGGGACACACCTGGTTAAGTGTGAGTCCCATCCAGGGGTCCAAAAGCATAGTGAGTGCTATGTCTTGTGGAGCACTATTTATGCAGAGAGGGGAACCTGAGTGAGGGCCCACAGTGGGCCCTGGGGGGGAAATCTGAGGCTGATCTGGCCGGTGGCAGAGAAAGACAGGATAAGGGAAGCACCTGTGTGCTGTACCAAAAATTATAGAAAACAATCATTTACCCAAGATTGTGAATGTTCCCTTGCTCCAAATTAGCATTACTGCCAGAGTTTTGATATTTTAAATTGCAATGACTCAATGATTACAAAATGACTGTTTTTTGTACATAAGGTACGATACATAATATAGCATGTAAAAGTAAAATTAAAAAAAATTGAAAGTAGATATGTTTTAGAAAGTATGTGTGTTTCTTTAGTATAAATATATCTTGTAAGTAAGCAAAAGAATTGTCATTTTGCATAGATCAGGGCATCTAAAGTTTGTTGAAAATAGAACAAAAATATATAAAACCCTAGATAAAAATTCACACAGGTATTCATTTTGCTTGTCTGACCTTATTTTTAAAAAACATTAATTCACACTATAATCATGTTACCGTAAAATATGAAAACAAAACAAAACAAATCCATGCAGTTAAATGTTTAAAAAATAAGATGGGGATTCCTGTTCATCTGTTTCTCAGGGGTTATCTAGCAGCAGCACCAAAATCTTGCAAAAATAGAAAGAGAGGATGGTGGGCAACCATTTTGACCCCTTCCACCCATCCCGTTGTTCTTAGACTTCCCTTTCTTTTCAATTTCCTCTCTTGCCTTTTGCCTTCATGCCTTTGGAATGGCTCTTGCCTAATACAAATTAGATAGAGAGATAAATAGATAATTTGTGGGATTTTTGTAATAGGAAAATATGTCAAAATTTTTTGTTTGTTTTGATTTGGTTTTGCTTTGTTTTCTTTTTATCATATTGAGTAGTTTTATCATTTCCAATAGGATAAAATATTGCCATCCATCATGAAGCAATTTCTCATACGTCTCCATCACCATGCATTTCTCACTAGACCAAATTATTTTTAATTAAAAAGTAGGTGATCATTTAAAAAGCCTTTCTCAAGAGAATGGGAATGCAAGCCACAGACTGGGACAAAATATTGGCAAAAGACATATTTGATGGAATACTGTTATCCAAAAATATGTAAGTATTCTTAGAACTCAACAATCAGAAAACCAAAAACTTTCTTAAAACAAAAACAAAAAACGGGCAAAAGATCTGAACGGATAACTCACTGAAGAAGATATGTAGGTGACAGATAAGCATATGAAAAGATGTTCAATATCATATAGGGAAATCACAAATTATAACAACAGTGATATACCACTAACACAGAATGGCTAAAATCAAAACTATTGACACCGCCAAATGTTGACAAGAATGTGGAGCAATAGCAACTCTCATTCATTTATGGTGGCAATGCAGAATAGTATCCACTTGGAAAACAGTTTGGTACTTATAAAACTAAGCGTAATCTTACCATAAGATTCAGCAATCATACTGCCTGGTCTTTACCCAATTGAATTGAAAACTTATGTCCACATAAATATCTGCACATGAATGTTTATACCAGCTTTATTCATAATTATCAAAACTTGAGTGCAACCAAGATGTCCTTCAGTAAGTGAATGGATAAATAAACCTTGGTACATACAATGGAGCTTTCTTCACATTGAGTTGAAGTTAACTAGTCTATCCTCCACATCCCTAGCAAGGCAACCCTAATTTCCTACTCTGTTGAGGTTCTACATTAGTATTCAGTGGTGCTTGTATGTTTAGCACATGGTACATGGAATCTGCCCCCCAAAATCATGACTTTGTCCTTGGCTCAAAATTAAAGTGCTGAAAGAAACTTATCCCCTTCATTCTTTCTTAAGCTCTATTGTAAGCTTTGTTCACCACCTGAGAAGATCTATCTACCCAATAACACTGTCCATTTACAAATGGCATTTTCAGATTCTTGACCTTTTTATATTATTTCTTAGTGTTTTTCTACTTCTGGGACTTCAGCAGATCAGAGGGGATTTCTCGACTCAGTATAAGGTATAGCAGACAGGAAAGCAATTTCTTAGATTTCCCTTGTGGGAGTAAGGTGCTTGGATTGTATGAGGTCAGACCCTAGAGAAAGCTTTTCTGGAAACTCAGGCAACACAGGAAAGACATAAGCATTGTTTAGGTTGAATTTGTAATGTGTGGAGGAGGGATGTTGGCTTGCTTATGTGGTTTTGCCTTTTGGTGCACCAAACTCTTAGCTTTAATACTCACAGAGGGTTTATAGTTTCTTATAGTTTCTACTGATCCCTTGTAGTCTCTACTGAGGTACCAGTGAAATAGATGTCATAATTCCAGGGTCAGTGTGAGATGGATGTTCTCCTTCCTCCTCAACCCCTTCCTCCCTTATACTGATTTGTAGGGAAAATGATTCTTGGAACCTGTTTTAGGACATTTGCATTCTTCAATCATACAGAGGAGTCAGATAAAGGATGTGCAAATGGATTAAAAGCAGGGGAAGTGAGAGAATATTGTAAGGCTGATATCTCCAGAGAAAGTTGTACTCTGAACCCCATTTTCCCTATTTCGGGTAGGTAGTTCTTTCTGGTCGCATCAGTCAAGCCTGGTAAGGTCCAGGGAGGTGGAGACGTTCTGTAGGACTTGCATATAAGGAGCTAGGTGATGAGCATTTCTTGAGAAGGTGTTGTCAGAGTGCTGGACTATTTCCTTGTCCCCACCACATGGAGGTGGGAGGAGTCTCCCCCTCACTTTAAGCAAAGTGAGGGGATGGGCTTCAAGAGAGCTTTACTTGTAGCTCCCCAGATTTGGGGACATAAAAACTGGAACCTGACTAGTGACTGAGAATATTAAAGTGGTTTGTAGATTGGGGTCTGATTCCTGCCTGGGAATCTAGAGGGAGAGGCAGGAGCTCACCACTTGCTAGGTGGTGAGCCAGAGAGGGCATCCCTGATTTGGTGCCTTGGAGCTGGGGAAAGAGAGTGTTTTTCCAGGAGCATGCAAGGTAGAGTGTTGCTGGTGTCCCCTTAGATCTTGTTCCACAGACTTGTCTGGAGGGACAAGGAGACCTTACAGTCGACAGAGCTAGAGTTGTGCTGCCAGGTGACTGGAGGGGTGTCTCCAGTTATTACTTGGACTGGAGATGCATCCATCCGGGTCACGAGAAGGCAGGAGGCCCAGCAATGGACTCTGAAGAGCCCACCAAAGAAAGAGTCACTTCACCATCTGCCAGGCCTGGAATGCTGGAAACCACCTGGCCACACAGGGACAGCCCTCACTTCTTACCCCCTTTTCTCTCCTGCCCTCCTGGAGCAAGGCAGCAAATAGAGTCAGGAAGCTCCATTAGACTGCTTAGAGGGCGGCTGACCACAAGCCCTTTCTACTGTGCAGGTGTCAGCCTGAAAGGGGTGGGGGCGTTCAGGGACAGGGTGCGTGCAGCGGTGGGGAAGTGGGAGGATTTAATAAGGGGTGGATTTAATACAGTCAAATACAGGTTTTTGATTACTATCTTCAACTGGACATCGTATTTACTGAGTTAAGTAAGACAGTGCATGTGATTTAAAGTCACTCTGGGACTATCTGTTACATAAGAATAAGCAGAAAGCCCATGGACCTGCCAGAGATTATACTCAGGAGCAAGAGAAGATTGCTCCCAAAGAACAAAATCTAAAGGAAGGCAAAAACAAAGGTGGCCCTGTTTTAAGTTACTAGTCATGTTTGTTTAACACAGTATGGATGCAGCTCATGCTCCTCAGTGTCTGCTTTTCTCTTTGCAGGGGTCATTGTTCTCTGGCATAAAGTGCTGATGGGGGTAACAGTGGTGGGAGCATAAAGCTCCTTTTTTGCAAAGTAATAATGTATCTTTGGAAGAGGGGGGAGGAATTTGCCACCTATTCCCTAAAACCTTTTTGATATCTGAAAAACCTGTGGGGAAAGGAAACATAACCATTTTAAATGCGATTAAACCTGAAATTTGACAATATAGTAAACCTATCAGGTACATTGTGAAACTTGAACCATATTTAGCATGACTATATAATTTATGTTTCAAACTGAAACCCTTTTGAGAGCAGGCATTATGAATAATTATATTTAGGCAGCATGAATAAATTAGGATTTTCCTGAGCAAACTAGGACATATATGGTCCCCCTACCCATATTTTGCTGCTTCCAATCTATAGAAGAAAGAGTTTGTGTGTGTGTGTTGTGGAGAGGGGAGAGTTTTGTGGTTTTTGCTTGTTTTGTTTTTTGCTAGAAGTGAGAACTAAAAACATATCCTACTTTTGAGCAGATTCTTGACATTTAATATGTAACACCATTAGGCAGCCCCTGAGCCAAGTAGCTCAGGCAATTTACTGTTTTTTTTTCACTTAATGGTCTATGGTATTGTGAGTTACACACACACCTATCAGAATCCAGCCAAGGCACTTAAACAGAGATATCACCTTATGAAGCAAAGCATGTCCCCCCAGGAATCCTTACTGTTTGTGGACACAGGTCCCAGCCAACACTCTGTTCCCAGACAGACCACATTCAAGAGTAAGGGGGGAAAAAACTGGCAGGATAGGAGATGGATAGTCAGTAGTATTAGGTATGTTTTATTTAAGAGCCTTAAGAGTCAGTGGGATTAAGGGAGGAAAAAAACATAAGATTTAAATCAGAAGACCTGGGTTTAAGTACCTCACCCTGATGCTTATTGTGTGAGGTTTAGCAAATATTTTACCTTTCTTCAGTAAAAAGGGCATAGGTATCATACCATCGCTTCTTTATAAAGAGGTGTTTAATTGGTCAGTATTGTAGAAGACATTAAAATCTGCCCTATATTGCAATTTTCATTTATTATACGATTATAAGGCAGTCGTTATGAAAGCTCCTGCTAGTGCTTTACATTTACCACTAAAATTAAGTATAAAACTTTTTCAGCCGTGCTTCCTCTGCTGTTCATCTGAGCCCAGATGTTGAAACTTCTGGTGAGGAGATAATTGCTTGTTTTTCACTCCTTAGACGACTTGCATACACCCCTCTCCTCTGTCTTCTTTTCTCGGCCTTCCCTACACCCTCTCCATGCACACGCACACTGTTTGATGAGAGAATGTGTGTGAGAGTGCATAGCAAATGGCAAAGTTCAACCGAGATAGTCGCTATTAAGAAGCTGTTTTGTGGAAGTTCTCTTCTGTCTGGCAGAAGGCACAGCAATAAAACAGGTGCAGATTCTTACCCCTTAGGAGGATGTAGCGGACAGGAAGATTTAAAAAAAAAAAAAGTTACAATGATGAAAACTTAATTAGTGAGTTCAGGGAATAGTAAACAAGATATAAATTCACCTAGTATTCCAAGGATGTTCAAAATGAGCTGCAGCTATTGAGAAAACAGTTACTAAGGAAGAAGTTAGTATAGGCTGCTGGCCAATTTGGATTCAGTGTCTAGCACTTGAAGTGAGCACCACTCATAGGAGCTGTCAGGTATTTTAAAATATGTGTTCTGTACCTTGGCCATAGTGGAACAATTCCTCCGAGAGTTTGAGGGATTCTTTGGAACCTAGAGATTGCCAAACCAGCTTGCAATCCATTAATCATCATTGATTGAATTAAGCACTTAACCCTGTGTTTCTCAGCAGGATACTGGGGGCAGATTTTGCCCACAGAGGCTACTTGGCAATGTCTGGAGACATTTTTGGTTGTTATGACTGGGAGCGGGGAATGCTACTGGCGTCTAGTGGGTGGAGGGATGCTGCTAAACATGCCGTAGTACACAGGGCAACCCTGCAGGAAAAAGAATTATCTGGCCTCCAGGGTTAAGAAACCCCAGGCTAATCTAACTGTGGGTTTAGCACTATGGAGGATACAAAACAAGCAAGAAATATGATCTCTGCCCTCAAGACATATAAAGCCTTGATGCAGAGGAGACCAGAAATATACATCTATTTGTTGAAATAATTCCTCATCCAGTAGTATTTACTGAGCACCTGCTATGTGCCAGGCATTCTGAAAGGTTTTAGTATTAATTATAATTATGGCAAAATAGATGTAGTGCCTTCCTCAAGAAGCTTAGAGTTTATCAAAGAAGACACATGTTAAAAAAGAAAACACACACAAAATTCACTGTATATTGGGATAGTTGTACTTGGAAGGAAATATCAGAGTTTCCCTAAGAGAAGATAACAGAAGGACTTTCATTCGATTGGGTGGTCCAGGGAAACCTCTCTGAGAACATGACACTTATGCTGAGAAAAAACTGGCCAGGTATAACAAGTGACAGAAAAAAAAATGAGAATTTGGAAAGTAAATACTCTTCTTGGTAAAGGGATTGATACAGGCAAGTTTATGTGGAAGAGAGCTCTAGTGGGGGCGGGGGGGAGAAAAATCATACAATTAGAAAGAATAAATTGGGCCTGGAATGACTGATGGTATGACAGAAGAAAATAAAACTTATGGCCATCAACAAAATGTCCACTTCATTCACTCAATAAATATGTTTGAGTGCTTTTGATGTACCAGACCCTGGAAACACATTAGAAGGCAAAACCAGAAATGGTTTCAGCTCTCAGAAAGTTTGTATTTTAGTGGGAGGGTGTCCACCAAAATAAAATAAATAAATAAAGTATTTACAGAGTTAAGTACTGGAATGGACAGATCTGTGTCTTTATGAAAGCCTGTGATGAAAGCATCCTACCTAGGCAGGAGTGATAGGGAAGTCTTCTACAACAAAATGATGACCAAGAGGTGAGTAGAAATTGACTGAGTGACGTGGGATAGAAGGAGAGGGTGTAAAAACTTCTAAGCAGAAGTATCGCCCTGTAGAAGCATGGCAAAAAAGAGGAACTGAAATGACTCCAGTGTGACGAGAGTGGAACAGGGTCAGGAGAGTAGGGTGTGAAATGAAACCACACAGATAGGGAGGACTAGGAGAGAGGAGAAAGAGAAGGTGAATATGCATTTTGAGAGCTATACGAGGAAGCGTTGTCAAATCATGTAGCAAAATATTACAGAGGAGGGAGAGGGATCATGCATTGGTTAAGGTGGTGTAGGTGGGAATGCATCGGTTTGTTCATATTCAAGAAATCCTCAGGGGGTGAAAAACAGAGCTTGGGGATAAACCACTTAATGGGATGGGGGTATCAAAGAAGAAGGCTCGGTACCTGGGGTGCCTAATGGGATGGATCATGCTGCCATTCACTGAGGGAGGAAACTCTGGAACAGGACCCATTTTGAAACTAAGCAAGGGGCCAAAGACAGTACAAATGCAACATCAATGCTGAGCCTGTGCTGAAGGGAGAAAGAAAGCGGAGGGTGAGAAATCAAATTTGCTGGCATGAGGGGGGCAATACTTCCACCTGCCATAATTTGGAGAGAAGAGAATTGGAGTCTCACATTCGTCATTCATTTAAGCCCTGAAGTAGCTGATTCATGCTGTGCTGGCTAATGAGCTAATTGGATGACAGAATTGTAGTTTGGAAAGGGACCTTTAAAGTTATCTAGATCAATCCATGGCTTTTTCAGTTGAAATTGAAGTCCAGAGAGGATAAATGACTTATCCAAAGTCACCCTGCACATTAAGGACAGAGCTTGGCTGCCCTCTCTCCTTGTTCATTTCACTGTTTTACTTGGTTCTCTTATCCAGAATTTTGAATGTGAAGGGAGTGATGTACAGTATTATTTCACTGCGTGGCAGGTTGAGTCTAGATGTCGATCAAATAGCCCTGGGCCCCGTTAGTTAAAGGAGACAGCGTTTCAGAGTTTTGTGGCTTTTTGCTAGCACATACTTATAAATCACCCCACTGAAATCCAGAATAGCTTGGTTAATGATATGAACCTTAACTACAAATTTAGCAGTGTGTTACGGCATCCCGCAGTTTTAGTTTATCACTGTCCCAAGGGGAGAAAGAGGGAAAAAAGCCAGCATAAGAAACAAGCTAATAAATTTTTTTTTTAAAACCCAGCATCCTCCTCCCTTCCCCTCAGCAAATGCTATAAATTCTGGGCGTTTATGGTTTGCTTGAGGAAGCAAGCTCAATGTCAAAAGTGTTTTAATAGCCTTTGATTTACTTTTTAAGTGCTTATTAGGATGATTGATGACAGTGTTTTGAAGCCAATCACAGACTTGGGAGAGACAGGAACTTCACAGTTGTCTTCCCACTGACTGGATGTATGTGTTGGTTGGTTTGGTCTGGGGAGGATTTACAAGCTGAGCAGGGACTCAACTTGCATTTTCTTTTCTCTGTGAGTGGCAAGTAGCTCTTGTTTTTTCCTTGTGCTACCTAAAAGAATGTGGTGACTCAAGGACTTTTCTTAGGCTTCTATCCCTCAAATGCCCCATTCCCGTAGCCACCTGATGAGTGATAATGGAGTGGCCTGGACTTGGGGCTTCACCCTGCTTTCAACATCTACAGGAAAAATGATCCTTCTATGTTAAGTCATGAACTCAGACAAGAGCCTGCACTCCATTTTGCATGCCTCAAAGTCCTGCTGAAAAGCAAACCAGGCG
Organism: Daubentonia madagascariensis; assembly: GCA_023783475.1. NCBI lineage: Eukaryota > Metazoa > Chordata > Mammalia > Primates > Daubentoniidae > Daubentonia > Daubentonia madagascariensis. The sequence continues at coordinate 14,805,031 of JAKFHU010002573.1, read as the reverse complement.
GATGAAGCAGTAATTGGCTTGGGTTTGCATTTGTTCCTGCCATAATAGCTGCCTCACCATGCACAGCGCCCAGCGGAGTGAGCTGTGAAACCCCTCTCTCCTTAATAGATAGAATTAAGTTGCATTTCATCCTGTGCTCATTCTATGACTCCCCAATAGCCAGCAGAACTGAGAAGGCTGGAGAGTGGGCTTTTGAGATGTAAATACTATCGCCTCCACATGAAAATCCATGAAGTCAGTTCCTGGGTAAAGACTTACAAGACTTTTAGATGAAGAATCACTGTATTGCAGTTACAGCAGCATTTTTCTTCCCGTAAATCCAGCCACAGTGTTCATCAATTTGTTTAATAATGCCTGGGGAGCCTTTGGTTCCGGCATTGAATAATGAACATTCGGAGTGCCCACTGATTTAAATTCTTTCTAAATTTGTGTTCCCTTCTGTGTGCAAAAGGCAAATTGACAAGAAAGAGACTTTCTTTTTCTCATTCTGAAGAGAATTGACATGGAGGAGTTTGTTTTGGAAATGCCACCTGGCCAAAGAAAAGACATTTTAGCAATATAGGTCCTTCATTTTTTTTTTTTTCAATCCAGTGACATTGCTATTATATCACAGGCTCACAATATGACTGTAAGAATCCCATATGAAGCTTTAAAACAAATTCAGCAATACATTTACCACACCTGGATGGCTGCGGTGGGATCCAGGAGTCTATATTTTATATTTCTTCTTGTTGTGCAACTGGGGTGGAGAACCCCAAAAGGATTGTATAGGTCTTTAATTAATGCAATCACTTAGAAAGCAGTGACCCTAACCTTTTGTAGCTTAGATGCTCTGTGAAGCCTGTTGAAATGTAAATTCTCTGGCTAGCAGAGATTGATTCCTTTAGGTTGGGGGTGAGAATCAGAAATCAACACTTTAAACAAGATCTTTCTGTGTAAGAAAAAAAAATCATCTCATAAGAAAAAGTAGTACAGGCAGACTGTCAGGGGTTGTGACTGTTGTGTTTTGCTTGTTTTTGTTTTGTTTCTTTTTTTTATTTCAAAATATTACAGGGGTACAAATGTTTTTGGTTACATGTATCGATTTTGGTACGCTTGAGTCAGGGTTGTAAGTGTGCCCATCACCCAGATAGTGATCATTCATTGCACCTGTTCTTGTTTACTTATTCTGATTTATGGAGTTTGGCCAAAGTAAGCATAATAATTTGGTTTCATTCCTACTTTTCTCCATGTTCAATAGGTGCAACCTTGTGGTTTGGCTACAGTTAACCTAAAGCAGTGATTTCCAAGCAGGCTTTACTTTTGAGGAGCTTTTAATATAAACTTATGCATGAATCCCCACCTCTACCAAGAGATCCTACTTATATTGGTCTGAGATGGGTCCCAGATTAGTATTTTTAAAAATTTCCCCGTGGAAGTCTAATGTGCAATCTGCATTGAGAACTGATACATGAATCTAATCTGTAGAGAGGATAGAGCTGAGGCTGTGTAACTGAAAAAAATATCAAGAAGAGAGGAAAAGGGCATGTGCAGATTTTGTTCACCATACGGGGTGGTGGTGTTATCTATACCACGAATTACCCCACTGCTGCTACAGTAGGGAATCGCAGTGTGTCACTGGCTGGTGGTGTACTCCATTGTAGAATCCTGAGTGACGCATCAACCAGGGAGCTTATGGATGAAGGAAGCTCACATCCCTTTGAAAAGCCAGCATCTGGGTTGTTGAAGCTAATCTACAGATACCATCAACAGCAACAAGGAGTTCTTGGATATCTACTGAAAATTAATGCTATGTACTTGCACATCCCTTTACAGTTCACAAAATACTTTCGCATGCATTTTCTTCCTTGATCTTTGCAAGAGATCTGTGAGATGGACCAATTGAGGCACCTGGGGCTTAGAGAGTTTAAGTGATTTATCCAAGAGCAGACATCAAGAATATATCAGACCTGGATGGGACAGCAATTCAAGTCTTAAGATTCTACTTCCAAATCCAGGTAAATTATCATAGTTGGAACATGGATAGACAGATTTACAATGCTAGTTATTGCTACTTATTTTATGCACATTAAGCAATGATTAACAGTACATCAGACCTATTGTCATGGTTATTATCTTAGAACAAGGCTTAGAAAAATAGTGAGTTGATTTAAAGAAGAAATAAAAATAAAAAGTGAACAATAGCACATGCTGTGGTCCAGGATCAGGTAGAATCCTGGTGGTGGCACACAAATGACCATCCCAGCAAGATTGTGTATGTGCATCTATGTTCAAAAGATAATAATTTGATACATTAAGTGGAGTTAAACTATGCTGTTTAAAAACAACTTACAAATTACTGGAGCTACTTTTGCCTTCCATGGGAAAAGGTTTTATTAACTGATGTCATTGGTAATGATGTATCTGTATACTATACACTTCTTCATGACTGATGGGATGAGACTTTCTGTGTGACCCTCTGTCTAAGGCAAACACTTAAGAGGATTTACTCTGTGTCAGGTGCCAGACAAGCACCTTTTCTGTGTCCTCTCATTTAAGTCTCATGCAATGTTATGATCCATGTTTGTCATTAGCTACATTTACATATATATATATATATATAGAAAGAGAGAGAGAGACAGAGAGAGACAGAGACTGAGGCAGAGAATTGTTAAGTAGCTTACCCCAAATTTCACACCAGGGGAAAATCAAGCTCCTGGTATCCAGAGCCCAATTCTCAACTACTTTCTTCCACCTGAAACATATTAACACCTTTTGCATATGCAAAGGGAGGAGAATCAGATATACGTTTAGAGTTAAGGGCCACAGAGAACAAAATTGTTCTGCATTATATATTTAGAGAATTTGTTTTGCTTTGCTAACGCAGGGAGATGTGGCTAGAAAAAAAAAACCAGTAAGTAGATGGGAAAAAGTGAAAACTGCTAGAGATCTTTTAAAGTCATTTTTCTTGCTGTGATATACAACATGGATTCCTCCCCACTGTGCCAAGCTCTGGAAACTTAGCCCTCCCCCGATGTGAGCAACCAGATGCATAGTAATGCCTGTAATTATATTGTGTGGATACGTATTGTTTGGTCTGTGTTTATATGCGTGTTGTGTTGTGGTGTGTGTGTGTAGAGATATCAAGGAAAGGGGACTGAATTTCATGGACTAGAGGAAAAGGAACAGCCACTGGAAGTGATTTATAAGAGAGATGGAGAAACCAGGTTGGATCTGGAAATAATTTTGAAAATTAAGTATTGTGGGAATGCGTGACAATCTTGAGAAGGATGTGGGATAAAGAGATTTTAAGCTGTCAACTGAGATAGATAGGCGCACACCATGATCCCCTACTTATACGGTAATGCGTAGTAACTAGGAAAGGCATGCCAATATGGTGTTTGGCAGAGGTGAAATAGAGAAATGAGTATGTGGATTTCAGAGTTGATCTGATACCATGGTCTGGGGGTAAAGAATCCCTCTCTCTGTAACTGTCTGGGTGTGAGTCTGCATTTCTACCTTTCAATTTCTATTCCTGAGAATATTATCTCTCTCCCTCTCTTGATGTCATTTGTATTCTCCTTCTACTCTATACCTAGATCCACTTTGTGAGGAAAAGATGGTGACTTCTGACAAAAGGAAATATATTCTTTTCACTCTAGTGAAATCAGTGAGGGTCCTCAGCATGAGAGCAGTGGATTGAGGGTAGGCAAAGCAGCCATGAAGCCAGCATAAAATTGAATGCAGTCCTCAAAGACCATGTATTCTGTGGATTTTCAAAAGGCTTGGTAAGAGCCTCCCTCCCAAACATCAAGGGAGCTAGCATATAGCACCAAGGGAAGGAGGGGGCTGGGAGGGCAAGGTACTGCTTGCCTAGTGGGTATTGTGTGGTTAGCTGAGGTGTGCATCTCAGGGAAAAGCTGACCCTGGAAGACAGAAAACAGGCATACGTTTCTTCCAAACCATCTGAAGACTCAGGGAAAACAGGGAGAATACGAGTACCATGAAGACAAAAAATGGAGTTAATGGAATGTTTCAAGCTGGTTGGAGGGATAGAAGTTGGGTGGTAAAAGCTGAAGATTTCTAGAGCAGACTTTAATGGTTTCCATAGGTGTAGGTTGGAGTAGTTCTTGAAGTCATAAATGAACTGCTCAGAGGCTGACTGGGAAAAGCAGAGCAGTGCAGCCTACTCACCTAAAAGGATGGCTTCCATTGCCTCAAAGAGAGCTAGTCTGTTGTGAGGTCCCTCCATTGCTCAGGGTGCTATGTGTAAGGGCTAGTGGACCCTTGGGAAAGAATGGACAGAATGGACAGTGCGTGCCACTAAAGATGCATCCAGCGTGAGCCTTGTAGGGACACATTCACCCAATCAGTGAACCTCTTCAGCTGTGCAGCTGAAGCAGAGAAGCCCTCCCCAAGTTGTCCACACTAGCTCAGAGAAGGGACAAAAATGCTATTAGAATAAAAGAGGATCCAGCTTATGGCTCCTGGAAACCCTCAGTGTTGACAGGCAAGTTACATTAGGTTTAAGTCTGACATCTGTGTTCTACATTATTGTGTGCTCATGAAACTTCTTAGTATAACTTGGTGGTAAAAACACCTATCCCATATTTAAGACATTTGCCAGACTGGTAGGAAGTTAGGACTAGGGGTGCTGGCATATGCCCACAGGTCATAACCCATGAAACTGTTACCTTGGCAACATTAGGCAAAAAATGCAAATACTTGGGTGTGACAGTATATAAGCTTCCATGCTAGAGGCCAGGAATTCAAATTCATATAGGGAGATATATATATATATATATATATATATTTAAAAAATGATATATAGTCCTGATCCATAAAGGAAAACCTCTACCCAGGGGGAAAAAAATGTTAATAAGCACTCAAGGCTATAATGGTGGACAATTTCAAACATCAGAGGAAGGACAGTGGTTTGTGAGCTATTTATAAAGCTTTCCTAGGAAACCTGGAATTAGCACTGTACTTTCAGTTTGAGTAGAGTTTCCATATATGTGACATAATCTTTTTTTAGTCTTATTCATGAATACTCATTTTTGTTATCAAAATAGGAATACCATTATTACTTTTCTGATTATCAGAGTAATGTTTACTTTTAAACATTAAAAAAATGCAATCATGTAAAATCTACCATAATCCCAGCACCCTAAGATAATAACTGTTAATATTTAGGTATACTTGTATCTGCTGCTTTTTTCTATATGTGTAGACACAAATAGATAGGTAATTTAATGATAATATATTTGAACTGTATTCTTTATTTTTCTCAAATCAGTGTATAGTAATCATATGTCAATCAATATCAATCCACATTGCTATTTTAATATATGACAGTATTCACTTAATGAATATGTCATAAAATATTTACAAATTCCCCTATTATTAGGAATTAGTTCTTGCCAATGTGTTACTATTGTATGTATTACTGGGATAAAATCCTTTGACCTAGCAAGGTCACTGCTAGGAAATAATGAGAAAATCTTGCAACAGTTCAAGCAACAGCATGTACATAGTTGCTCTCCAGAATAATTGCACCATATATGTATCTATTGGCAAGTTATTTGAGTGCCTGTTTCCCCACACACTTGGCAGCAATGGGTATTATCATTCTTTTACAATCTTTGTCAATCTGTTAGCTTGGAAAAACAGGCATGGTGAAATAGCTTTTTTTTTTTTTTTGTCTCTAAAACCTTTATAGTGTCTGGAGTTTGATTCTTTTATATTGTGGCAAGTTAATACTTGGCACATCCCTCAAACACATACTCAGCCCCTTTCCTAGAGTGTTACAGCTGAACATTCTACACTCTATTGATTAGAGGTGCTTTGGAATCCAAGCAGAACATTGCATTTCTGTGCTCTGAACTCTCAAGTTTGTATTTTAAACCAGACTCACCTGTTATTGTAAGTTATAGTTGTTGAACCTAAATGTTTTCCCAAAGTAGAGAAGGGTATTGATATGAGGTAGATGAGATTGGTGTTATAAGAGGATAGAAATGAATTTGGTCATGACCTCGGGGATAGTACAAAGAGTTTGCAAAACATTATGGGAGAGACTGATGAATTGTGATTCTTTTAAAGCATTTTAGAGCTTTTTAGTTCCAAAATTCAGTGTTTCAGTGGTTGATAGTAGAGTTAGTAGACAATCAATATAATTCATCCTTCTGATGCACACAGAAATGCACACATGCACACAGAAATGCACACATGGACACACACATATGCAAATGTGCACCTAGTTCTTGTTTTATAGAGTAAGAAAGTGAGACTCAGAGAAGTAGAGGAATTTGACCAAAGTTAAACAATGTATTATTGGAAAAACAAGAGCTCTAAACCCCTCAGCTTGTTTGCAGATATGTTCCCCTTTCCATGATAACTGACCATTTTAATTGTAAAATTACTTGGAGTGAAAATTTTATATATATATTTTAATCACTAACAAAATAGTCGTCCATTATATCCTTTTCTTGAGGAGAAGGAGGTTGGGAGGAGGAAATAATAGTTTGCAAATTTTTAATGGTCTTGCCCCATAATTTTGATAAAATTAAAAAATTTTTCTTTATTATGTTTTGATAATATCTATTTTCTTAGAAATATATTAATTTCACCTATATTTGCAAAAATATCAACATCAAATTGAAGAGAAGAATTTATTGGTTAAACATTGTGTATTTATCTTTTTCTTCTCTGATTTTATTTCTCTATCAATAAATTCACCAGATTTATGCATTAATGCTTAATATTAATATACTAATTATGTTTTCCTAAGAAACAACTGGATTTATTGAGCAATGCAATGTTTTCCTTTTTTTTCTTAAGTCAATCTTCTCTGTTTCCATTTTTGTTATTTCCTTCCTTCTGCTTTTGTTAGAATTATGGTTATTTTTCTACTTTCTTAAATTTAATGATTACTTTTTAACTTTCATTTTAACTGTTTAGTTATGAAAGCATTTGAGGTTAAACATTTATTTTATCTACATAGTGGAGTTGTGGTATATCCCATGTTTTGATAGCAGTGTTTGCATTTTCATTATTTTGTAATTAGTCTATAATTGTTTGTTTTATTTCCTCCTTCACTCAATATTTCTTTTTGGAGAGTGTTTTTGAATTTTTTTTCTTTTTCTTTTTTTCCCCTAGAGATGGGGGTCTCACTGTGTTGTCCAGTCAGGAGTGCAGTGGCTATTCACAGGCACCATCATGGCCCAATGTAGCTTTGAACTCCTGGTCTTAAGTGATCCTCCTGCCTTAACCTCCTGAGTAGGTGGGACTACGGGCACCTGCCACTGTACCCACCTTTTGATTTCTTAGTATAACATTGTTTTTACTTAAAATTTGTTAATTATCTAATTTTGCTTTTTGAATAATGTGGCTCAGTACAGAAGTCCTGGGTCCCAACCTTTCCCCTTACTCTAGACCGGATGTCTCAATACAAGTTGGCCAACAGGGGTCTATCAGTTGGATCCATGTGTGGGATAATTAGGTAGGATTTTTCCAAACTTGGTATAGCTTAGCTGAACTCTTACTTACATAGTTTAGCTGAAATCCCACCTCTAAGGCTGTGCATCCTCTTATGATTTTGTGTGTTTGTCCAAGGGAGGGGAGGAGATCTGCATGCCATTAAAACCTGGAAGTTCTATCATAAGCAGTTAATGATACATTTCCAAACTTGGCATAGCTTAGCTGAACTCTTACTTACATAGTTTAGCTGAAATCCCACCTCTAAGGCTGTGCATCCTCTTGTGATTTTGTGTGTTTGTCCAAGGGAGGGGAGGGAGATCTGCATGCCATTAAAACCCGGAAGTTCTATCATAAGCAGTTAATGATACATTCCAAGTCTCAGTTTAAGCACTGGGCTAGCTCTCTCCTCCACGGTCCTCACAAGCCCAGGGGTGTGATTTGTCTCATCAGTAAACTCCTGTAGTACACAGATGCATTCCCTTCTGTGGTACTTTTTGTTTTTCCTTTTCCTGGGGCTGAGCAATTGATATCTATATCGCCTTTTCTCCATTAGAAGGTAAGTTCCTAGAAGGCCTTTCTAGGTTCTTATGTGTCTTGATCTAGAGCGGAGGAGCATATACCAGGACCATAATAAGCACTAAATTAAGGTTTGTTGAATAAATATTGAGATCAAGTCTAAATTTTAAACTTGGTGTAAATCTTCTGGCTTGGCAAATCCCATGGCCATCTGTGACACTGGTGGGGATGCGCAGAGCTGTGTCTTTACTGTGTAGAGGATTGTCGTCCTGTTGTCTCCTACTGAAAATATTCTAGAGAGAAATTTACAGGAGCTGGATTAGATCCATGATTCCAGTAGCAACTATGTGAATTTAGGCAGTATCAATTAACTTCTTTCTGCTTTGTCTATAAGCAAAGGAGCTGTGTTTTCCTAGAGCTAAGAGTCCTGATTTCTGGACTCTGAGTCAGGGCTAAGGGTAGAAGGATGATTTTTCTAAGTCTTTACAAAGAAAGCAATGGTAATGATGCAGCCCATTTCTTGTCTCAGAGAGACCCACAATAAACAAGCAAATAAAACTATCTAGTCCTGTGCAAACATGGACATAAATTATGAGATTGGCAAATATCTACAGACCAGTGCCTAAATCAAAACCAAGGAAGAAAGGAAACCTTTTCCCAAGCTAATGCAAAGCTTCTAGTAAGTAGAATTTGATCCCTTTGTCCTACTGAGAATGTTGTTATTAATGTAATTAAAGGTAATTAAAAATACATTTGGTTTATTTGTTGCCTTCCCATCAAAATCTCCACTCTTTCTTCTCTGAAAAAGTCCTGCTGAGTCAGTTTGATCTTCTAAAACTATGTTGATTAATTTACAAAATTTCAGGCAAAATTGTTAAGAGATGTTAGTATGGGAAATTAGCACAGAGCCAAGTAACAACAGGATTGCCTCGGATCCTGGTTTTTATATTCTGTAACAGTTATTTTGCTGAAACTCTTGGAGATGACAAGAAGCAACTGGCACTCATAGTGAACCTCATTTTTCTCAGTTCAGGAAAACAATTCATTACCAGATGTATGGCCTTGGCTTTACTGCTTTGTATGCTTGTCAATTGCCACACTAATTGAAACTGCAAAAACAAATGCCTTCATAGGAGTCCATGAGCCCTTTAAATTAGCACATACCCATCAACCACAAGACTCTCCAGTGGGGGATGTTCTGGTTGAAAACATCATAATGGAAGGGGAGAGGAAGCATAGCCTATCCAGATTTGAAGGATGAATTAGACAAAAAGAGCACTACATAAATTATTTTATTTCATCAGGTAGTTACTTATTCATGATTTAATGCCCTGTGTCTTGTTATACAGGCATAACCACCTATAGGTTTACTTCCTAAGCATAGCCAATTCATTGTTTAAAATAGCTTCACATAAATATAAAAATTATGAATGTATATTGCAGAAAGTTTGGAAATTTCAGAAATGTGAATAAGAAAATAAGTTACCCATAAGACCAGCACCAGTTATAACTATTAATCACTTGATGTGTTGTTCTTATATTTTCTCAAGAATTAACATTATAACATTAATTTTAATTAACAATAAAAATTAACATTTTTAAAAAGTAAGTTTGTACCATATATAAAATTATAAGCCCTAAATCTTCTTAAGCTTTACGTATTACTTTCTCATGCCATTTTGTAGCTTTTGAAATCTCAAACTTTAATGTTTAAGTATTCTAACGTATGGGTAAATAATTCATCTTGTCTTGGTGGACATTTAAGTGGTTTCTTTTTAATTGTCTATTATAAATAATATTGCAATGATGTCAGGAGACATTTTTGTTGTATGTACGTATATGTGGGTGGAAATTGTATCCTCAAGGCAAATCCATAGGGGGAAAAATACTGGATTAAAGGTGAGGGACTATTTAAAAACTTGCTGTATAATGGTTTAGGGTCTATATTAAGGCATCCGTTATAAAATGCCAAGTGAATTTTCAAATAGATTTCACCAATTTATGCTCTCATTGATTTTGTATGACAGTGTCTATTTTACTAGAGTTCCCCAAGCATTACACATTATCATATTTTGATCTTTGCTAATATTGTGATAGAATAGTAAAATCTCATTTTCAAAACTTTTTGTATCTTTTGTATGAGGATTGCTTATAAACTTGAGCATTTTGATGTGTTTTCCTCTCCATCTTTTATGTTGTAGATAAATTTCTGTCTCTTACAACCTTTCCACCACTTCTGGCTTCCAAAAATATGTATCTATAGAAATGTATTTTTGCTTTGTGTATTGCATTAGGTTTCTTTCTAATTTTTGTGAGTGATTCCTCATGTCCTGGGTGATCACAATGGCGGCACCGATCCTGCAACTCTCTTGAGTGATCTCTGATTTAGGCCTTAATGTTCTCTTAGACAGAGGTTTAGTTTTCAACTCTACTGAGTTGCCAGGCTTAGCTATTTTAGGTGCTGGACTATAATCCTTCCCCAGAGGGCTGCCTTTTGAATCAAGGGCACCATAAGCAATTGGTATGTAAGCTTTTTCATTAAAGATGCTAAAAAGACCAGAAGAAGAACTAAGCTAGTGGGAAAACAAAAACAAAAACATGTAGTCCTGTTTATAATAGATTGTCCCTTCAATTACATACTCTAAACTTACAAAAGTTTAATCTCTTTGTGCCTCAGTTTCCTCATCTGTATAATAAGGATAATATTAATTTCTACTTCATAGTGTTATATAACTTCTTTTAAACTTAAAAACATGGTATTGGATATTATCTTTCTTGAATTTCCCCAGAAACGGATTCTGAGAGTAGGATCTAGTGCAAGTCATTTATTTGCAAGCTGATCCCTGGAAACGGAGCTTGGAGAGTGGGGAAGTTAGACATGGACGGAAAGTCAGCCAATAAAGAGTCAGTTATGGAACCCGTCATCACTGTGGGTGATTGGAGCTTAATCAATCTTGCTGGGAAAGCCTGGGAGCCAGTGTAGAACACACACTTCTGAGTTCTCCTATATCAGGAGTGAGAGAATTAGGTTATTTATACAGCAATTCTTATTGGTCATTGATTGAGGGCTACCACAGGGGGTGTTAATTCTCTGCAATCACTGAGGGGGAGGAAGACTCCTGCAATCGTAGAAAAGCCACAGACAGTTATAAGTAGGGCTGCTAATATGTTATAGTGGTAAGATCAAGGAGATACGGGTAGAGGACTGACAACTTTGCTACTATTCCAGTATCAGAGAGAGTAAAGATCCCTGGACAGTCCATACCTACACATTGCTGTGGTCATCATGACCTATCCCCAAAACAAGCAATATAACTGTTGGTTTCAATTCTCTTCAACAAGCTTCGTTGCCAGACACTGTGGCACTGGGGATATAATGACTAAGGCATGGCCTTTGAATTCAAGTAGCTCACAATTTTGTTTTTACAAACATAGGAGTAAACCAACAGTGTGATAAGTACACACTGTTTCAAATGCAAAACAGTGTGCAATAAAAATTCTTAGGAGGATCAACCGTGAGAATTCATGAGGGAAGCTGTTTAGTGTGTGGTGTGAGTGGGAAAGGGGGTACCAGGGTGTGTCCCTTGAGCTTCCTTTTGAACTATGAGTAAGTGATAGCCTTGCGTAGAAGGAAGGGATGGACATATCGTGGAGAAAAAAATATATATATATAAAATGAGCAAAAGGATGGAATAATGAAATAACATGGTTTATTCTCTGATTTACATGCACTTCCATATACTTGGAAGGAAGAGTTCATTTGGTCAAGTGGTAATTGTTGAGTCTAGAGAACCATGCCAGCACCAGGACCTTGTTAAAGAAGTTCAGGGATTTTGAATCTATCTTGAAGAACTTAGGGAGTCATTAAAGACTTTACACAGAATGCTCTTTGAGCACTGTTTGGAAGATACTTTGTAGAAATGTAATCCTGGAAGCACAGAGGCCAGTTCAGAGGCTACTGTAGAAATTTTGGCACAAAACAAACAAACAAACAAATGAAAAAAAAACCCCAGAAAATAGTAAGCCCTGGTGGCAGGATGGATTTAAGAAACAGTAAAGAGATGGAGTCGAGAGAATGTGTTGTAGGCCATGAGGGTTGGGGGGTAAGATGAGTAAGATGGAGCAGTCCTGGATGACTTTCAGGACTTCAGACTAGGTACCCGGATACGTGGCTGTGCAGCTCCCGTGTGGATGCTGGAGAGAGAGATTGACAGTTTTGAGGAGGGAGGACTGGGGTGTGTAATAGAACAGGATGTTGCTTGCTTATCTTTCATTAGGATCCACCATTCCTTCCCTCCCCCTTCTCTTATTAGTGTCTAGTTGAGTTCTCAGTCTGAATAGAGAATGTTTTACTTTCCTTGCCAAACCCCTATTGTTAAATCCCCAGGGCTTAGTGGGGGAATCCAGACAGAGAACTTCATGGCCATCACTTGGGTTCATGTGCAGACTGACAGGAAGAGCAAGTGGGTTACAATAGGGTTAGTTTATAATGATCACAGAAAAAACATGACTTGGTTCTGGGTTCTCATCTCAGCAGTAACACTTTCTACCAGTAGGGCCTTGGAACGGGTCCTTCATGACCTGAAAGATTGTTGTGAGAAATGAATGATTTATGGAGTAAGAATCTGCCTGGCAAACTATTAAGGACCTAAGTCTAAAATCAATTAATCTATAAACTAAGGGAAAAAATTAAGTCAAAAACCAGCACTGCTCTGACAAGAGAAGTCAAGACCAGGACTAGGTTCCTTTACTTATTAGCTGGGGGCAGAATGTAAATAAATGGGCCTTAAGGTTTGTGGGAAAAGATGATAATAAAGATAAATAATGAATGGCTTAGAACAGAGAAAAGAACCATCAGAACTGATAGGTAAAATCAGAAGCTATTTCTTTGGGAAAAAATAAGGAAGGAGAACCCAGGAGAGAATAAGAATGATGTAATCAGGCTGGCAGCCCTGTGTGCCTTCCCCTCCCCTACAAGTCTGGCTCTGACTCCTGACAGCCACACCACCTACATCTTCTCAGCAGTATATCCTAGATTTGCACCCTGACAGCCACAGCCACCCCCTGGCCCCCCACGCAAAAATTCATTTGATCTGTGACAGTGGCCATTTGTTTGAATGGGGTTGGTGGATTCTTGTGCCGTGCTGATTTTGGAATGGTTGAAAATGGTTATCCTTTCAGGGGTGAACAGAGGAAGAAGATTATGGATGCATGCAGTTAACTGGTTCCTAATCTACCTGTAAAACTCCTACATAGAAACCCCAACAGAAGGACAGCAATTCTGCTGAAAAAGTTGGCTGTCAGACATCTTACTAGGTAGGAGGATGATTAGCAGGCTCAGTGCTGTAGGTGGGTTTATTTTAATAGATGTTTTTGGGACATTGTTGGGCAGAACAGCAGCTGATCAGCATAGATTTAAAGAAATTTGAAAAGCAAAATGACAAGACTGGAAGTAGGAACATGGAGACATTTTCAAAACCTTTCCATAAAGAACCAAGAGGATGAGAGGGTTTTCCATTGCTCTAGGAGCTTGTTGAGATTGCAACCACAGCATTGCTCTTTTGAAAGAGCTGTGCAAATAAACATTGTCAGGCAATGTTTTCTGGTTGAATGCAACAAAAACTAACTCTGGCTGATTTAGTTGAAGGGGGAGTTTATTTGCAGGATAACTGCTGTTCACAGAATCGGCATGGGTGAAGTCCCAGTTTAGAGATGGCCTATGGCCAAGGCTGCACCAGAGGGCTGGAAAATAAGAACCTCAGCAACCATTGGGTCAGGATGCTTCTTAGCAAATGCCCAAACTGTTCTATTCTTATGTTTCTCACTTAACCTTCACAGTCCTGTGTTAGTGTGTCCCATTGACCAAGATTTGGTTACACGCTCACCCTGTAGCGCTATGTAGTGGAGGGTAAAGAATTCTGACTCCTTTTGTTGTGACCCCCGTTTTTAACTATCCCACCCCAGACCCTTTTCAGTGGTGGGGAAATTTGGGTATTAGGGAGGAAAAATAGATTTTGAGTCACACATACAAGCATGCATACACGCACACACATTCACACAGAAGCAAATTTCCACTATAGAAGTGGTATGGGGGTGTTAGAAAAACCCAACCACAAAAGCTGATATTTTAATAATGGCATTGTGAAATATTAAGATTTCAGACCAAGGGGAAGTGAATAGAAAAGGTACATCTTTTTTTTTTTTTTTCAGGACATACTTTAAGGATAAACTGAGATGAGAAGGTCATGAAAGGCAAGAGCAGATTGATCATGGACAACAACATATCCTCAAAACCTCTGTCACTTCCTGGCCTAGGAGGCACATAAATAAAACACTATTTGGGGTTATATTGTGGAAACAGAGTGGGTAATATGTAAAAACACCCGAACCTGTAACCTTGATTTATATGACCTCTCTCCATAAATTCCAAGAACACGGAGGTTCAGCTATAATATATAGAATACTTTAAATCTGTTATGGGTTGGTGCTTTAGTTGGGGGAAATTTCCAGAGAAAGTAGATTTAGTATGTCTGCAAAGTTCATTTTCATCTTTTTAAAAATTGTGGTAAAACACAACATAAAACTCACCATCTTAACTATGTCTAACCGTGTAGTTCAGTAGCGTTAAGTGTATTCACATTGTTGCGAGGCAGATCTCCAGAAATTTTCCATCTTACAAAATTGAAACTCTATACCCAGTAAACAACTACCCTTTTCCCCTTACCCGCATTCTCTGGTAACCATGATTCTTTCTGTTTCTATGAATTTGATTGTTTTTGTGACTGGCTTATTTCACTTAGCATAATGTCCTCAAGTTTCACCCATATTGTAACATGTTTCAGAATTTCCTTCCATATATATCTATATCTATATCTATCTATTTATCTAAATATAATCACATTTTGTTTATCCATTTGTTCATCAGTGGACATTTGGGTTGCTTCAACCTCTTGGCTATTGTGAATAGTGCTGTTATAACATAGGTGTGCAAATATCTCTTTGAGACCCCACTTTCTGTTCTCTTAGATATACATCCAGAAGTAGGATTGCTGAATCAAATGGTGATTATATATATATTTTTTGAGGAACCTCCAAACTATTTTTCACAGTGGTTATACCATTTTACAATCACACCAACAGTATGCAAGTGTTCAATTTCTCCACATCCTCTCTATTTTTACCTTTTAAACAAAACCAACTCTAGTTAAAAAGTCACAGGCCCTGTACAGAATAATTAGTGAGTGTCTAGGGTAAGTGAGCACCTCTAGTGTAGCTGTTCCATTTTCTTGGATCTCTAGATGTTTCAAAACCCCAGCTACAAAAGGATGGGACAGAGAAAGCACAAAAGGGACTTGAGGAGGGTGAGAAGAAAGACATTGAACTTTGGGGTCTTAACACTGAACTGACAAATGAAGTAAGGTGAGTACAGTGTAAAAGACTGGATCAAATTTACTTGGGTATCTCCATCAAGAATTCTCCCAGCTGACATCTGGCTTACATCAATCATGAGAAAAGCTAATATGTTGGAGTTAAAAAAAAAAAGAGACTCATGAAATCCTCTCAACAGCCATACGATGCACATACTGTGATTATCTCTGTTCTGTGTGTTGAGAAAGTCAAGGCTTGTGGTGAAACAATTTGCCCAAAATCACATTAAGAGTATTTCTGATTCTAGCCAGAGCTCTTGGCTTTCTTCTAGAGTTTGAGATCCTTGGTAATTAATGTCAGTAATATGATAAACTAACAAGTCCCTTTTTTATTTTACCTGCTTAAAAGCTTTGTCTTGCTGGTGTTATTATACATGTATATAAAACTAGGTGCAACTTTGTTTGAAACTCATGAACAACTACTTTTTTTAGTGGAAACTTTCGGATCGATGGCTCCCTAAATTCCTCTTCTTCCTTCATAAGCCATACAGGTTTGTTCCACACAGCCCTTGTAACCCTACCTCGGAGGTCTCCGGCATTCGTGCGATCAGCCTTGGGGTTTATTTTTGTAAATCCATTCCTTCAAGATCGTGGCCTGATATCACCACATCTCATTTAATAAAGATGGTCTCTCCAGCCCTTATAATTCCTTTAGACTGCTGTCAACATGGATTGGAACTAATAACTTAAAAGGTTTCCTACACAGAACATGTAACAGCAAGCTTTTTTCCTTACCTTTGCCATAAAAGCCTTCCTGGTCTCCTTGCACACATACCCACTTACACACACACGCCCCGCTAACTTCCCACATGCTGACGGATTTTGCCAATTTGCTGTTCATTAAGTTAGATCAACTGTGGAAATAAAATGTGTCACATGATCAAATGTTATTAGATGAAAATGAATTTGCCACCTGCTGCTTCCACCCACCCCTCTGGGAGAGAAAAGGAATTGAATTTGCTCAAAAATGCCCCTGATTTGTATTTTTTTTCCTTTGAGAAGCTCCATATGTCGGGGAGAGAGCCACAGCTGTACTAAGTAGTTGAAAGTCCATCTCTGTTATTAATGAAAAACTTCTGTGCAAATAAAAAGCTCCATTTTATAAGATAAACTTCCTGTTTACTTGGAAACTCATGTTTTATATCAGAAATGATGATGTATTCAACCTCATGCTGCTGGCCTGGAGAGCTGGGGAGATAATTACCCATTTTTGAAAGCTATGAAGTGTTGAATAAAAATGTTCAGTTTGTCATTTGGACTGAACTCTTCCTTCACTCTTTCTCCTCCTATTTTTTTTTGACTCACATTTTTTTTCTGTGAATCCAAAAAAAAAAAAAAAGGAAATTACCTTTCCTGGCCTTCTGAAATTGTCTGCAGTAATCTTCTACTTATTTTTCTCTAAACTGGATGCAGCATGTGGCATCAGTGTCTTTTAATTCGAAAGCTATTTAGGGATGTTTATAACTTTGGGTGTGTGAAATTACATTGCACTAATTTATTTCATTCATTCTATAAATAATCATCGAGAGTGCTATATTCCAGGGATTTTGCTAGGTGCAGATAATACATGAATAATCAGAAGTACACATAGCCCCTGCCCTCATGGAGCTTATAGGCTAATAGAGAAGAAAGAAAAAGAATTTAAATAGCTTTACATTTATGTGTCATAAAATCTGAGATGAATTATGTATTTTAGATCAAAAGAAGTGTTTATCATTCATTTTATGGGCTTCATTCATTATTATTATTATTTTTAAATTTCAGAATATTAAGGGATAAAATTTGGTTACATAAATTGCTTTTGTACTGTGTCCATCCCCCAGATAGTGTGCATTGTACCCATTATGTGTGATTTTACTCATCCCTTCCTCCACCCTCCCACCTGCTTGGTTTCCGACGAATGTTATTTCCATATGTGCACATAGGTGTTGATCGATTAGTTCCAATTTAATGGTGAGTACACATGGTGTTTGTTTTTACATTCTTATGATACTTCACTTAGAAGAATGGTCTCCAGCTCCATCCAGGATAATACAAGAGGTATTATCACCATTTTTTTTATGGCTGAGTAGTACTCTGTGGTATACATATACCACATTTTATTAATCCACTCATGTATTGATGGACACTTGGGTTGTTTCCACATCTTTGCGCTTGTAAATTGTGCTGCTATAAACATTTGAGTGCAGGTGTCTTTATTATACAATGTCTTTTTTTCCTTCAGGTAAATACCCAGTAGTGGGATTGCTGGATCAAATGGTAGTTCTACTTTCAGTTCTTTGAGGTATCTACATATTACTTTCCATAGAGGTGCTAGTTTGCAGTCCCACAAGCAGTGTATGAGTGTTCCTATATCTCCTCATCCACACCGACATTTGTTGTTTGGGGACTTTTTGAAAGTGACCAAATTTGATATCTGATGATGAAAGTTCTATCCTTGGGTGACAGCAGGGGAATGATAGTTGATAAAAGTTTTTAAGTGGCTTTTTTTTTCTTTTTTCTGTGGTTTCATTGGAGTTTTAGAAACTAAAAATGACAACAAAAAATTTCATTTGAAACACAGAGTTCTTAGATAATCTGTTTTGTTAAATGGGCTTTAATTTATCTAGAGAACTCTAGAATGTTAATATTACATGCTATGAAGGGTAGAACTACCCTTATTTATATTTATATCTTGCCTGAAGAAGACTCCATGCAAAATTGTGAAATAATTTAAATGAATGTATACATGAATGAATAAATGGATAGATGAATCATAGGCCTTGATAGAGCCCAAACATGTGTACCTACAACCTTTCTTATTCAAATTTAAAGGCTTTGAACTTTGGTAAGTGCTTGCAAGGAATGGTGAAATGTGCTAGGTGCTCTATGGAGCATAAAGATGACACAGTCCCTGAGCTTTCCAGCTAATATTATGTTGTGATTGAGGGCATTGTCCAAGGACTATTTGAAATGGGTAAATAGGCACATCTGTTTAAACTGAGTCAAACTCTAGGTGACATAGAATAAAAGTGGTTTACAAATCAGAGAAATAGCATGCAGTTGAAATCCTATTTGAACTATTGCTTAACTCTAGGGCCACCAAGTAGTGTTGGTGAACTGTTGACAGGTATCCCAGTTGATTTGGCTTCAGGCGAAATCTTGGTCCATTCCATTCAATTTCACATCTGCAGATTAGCCTAGTAGCAAACTTATATAGAGTATAAAATGTCAGAAACCTTTGCTTGCAGATATGGAGAAGGTGTTTATCAAATATATTAAGAGTCCCATATAAGTGTAGTGTGCCATAGAATGTTACATTTGGAGTAAATTGGACACAATTAAGGCAGTGCTGATGCCTACCAAATTGGGATGGCCGTAGTAGTAGTGGAAGGAATGGTTCATTTTTTTGCCCAAAAGGAAACGAAAGCACAATACATCTCTTCGGTGATTTAGTCACGGAAGTAGATTAATTAGATTGTCAAATAAAGCTAGAGGTATTTTAATTCTCCTATCTGTCTTTGACAAAGAATGGATGGATTGGTTTAGTTAAAGCCCTAAATTAAAACAAAAGTCTTTGATGTGCTTCATTTTTGGTCTGTTTTAATCTGTTATTCTGTGTAATTGTCACAGAGGATCCCAATTGAAACTCTGATTACTTTGTTGTATTGATAATAGGCCAAGAGCACAGAATGAAATCTGTCCATTTATTAATGTATTTGACACCTACTGTATACAAGGAATTTTCGTCATTCTTATCACTCTGCCAACTTTGTGCTAACTTGTTTGTCTCTCATCTAAAAGTACTTTTTCTTTAAATTTCTAAGGGGCCACTGGTTAACAGCACAATTTACCAGGTGCACCGTAAAAACAGCTCCCTACCCTCTCTAGACCAATCATCAGCTTGATTAATTAATTTAATCAAACACTCCAGTGTGACAGTTCATCCTAATTAGCTAATAATATTCAATTTCTTAGCACTCTTGGGACCTAGATATTTTTGTTGTGTAAAGTAATACAGTCACCATATTGCCTTCTTATTCCTGAAGGCCTGGGAACTACCCTAGTTTGGGATAAATTCATAAGATATGTTCCACTGAGAGTAAGTCAGAGAAGAAAATGTATCATAAATAATACTAAAGGAATGATCCTTCAATCGGGAACACATGTTGAGTGCTGCTCTTTTTGCTGGAGCTGTCATGGTTACTATGATGCGGCATTGGTGCCCTGAATGTTGCTCCATAGGACAACTTATTCGATTCCTGTTGAGATGACCAACCATTATACTTTCAGCATGGTTGTCTAGAAAAAAAAAAAATTACTCACATAACCACAAATGGTGCCAGTAACTGGCATGCTACTTGGATTCATAGTACTACAAATGTGGCCAGTAATTGTGCTTCCCCACCATAAGCCAAGAATGGATTTTGTTAATTTCAAAACTACTGGTGAGTTAAGAATTGAGAAAAGTCCCTTACATTTCTGTTCAACATTCTCCCCTAGTAGCCCACTGATTTATTTGACCAACTTGTGTTCCTCTGTCTTCCTAAGATGTCATTTAGAAAAGTTTTCCCATCACTAGTGCCTCTCAGGGCTGATTTTACATACTCATCACCAGCGATCACATTTTAATTACATGGGCCTTTGTTTTGTTTTCTCCTTTTTAATAAGGCTCGGCTGAGGAAATCTTCCCCTTTCTGGGTCTAATCAGGTTGTCAGATCAATTAAGCTAATTGACAGCAGGTTTATCACATTCCTTAATCAAGAGTGTAGCCATTTTATTAGCGGAAAACAATCCCCAGAGGATTTAGTTTTTTTTTTTTTTTTTTAAATGTTCACTCTGTTAACGTTCCAAGTGAGAGAGGAAGATGGGAGGGAAATATATCAAAGGGTCTTCAGAGTCAGCTGCCATGGAAGAATAGTGCAGTGGTCCCCAGATTTAAATGTACCTCAGAATCTCTTGGATTAATTGTTTAAAAATGCAGGTTTCTGCTCTCTACCCCATTAACTTCAGTAGGTATGCAGTAGAGCCCAGAAATCTGTATTCTTACAAACACCCTAGATGATTCACCCCAGAAGGTTGTCCATTGCCTACTGCACGTTGAGGAATATTGGTATAAATTTAGGGTGTCTTAATATCACGCTAGGCTGAGGGCAGTGCTTTTTATGCCTTAATGGGCACACAGATCACCTGGGACTCTTTTACCTTATGGATGGGGTGTGCTGTGAGATTATGTACTCCTAACAAGCACCCAGGTGATGCCATTGCTGCTGGTCAGCAGAACACGTGTGGGGTGGCAAGGCCCTAGAATTGCCATCTTGGTTCCTTTGTGCTATGCTGAAAGGAGAGTTGGCAGGGGCAGTGGCTGGGTTGTCTGTCCATTAATGCTACTAAATGTCATGAGGCAAGGAGGTCGGGCTTTCTGCCAATCTCTCCACTGCCTGGGGAACCAGACAACCGGATGCCTCTGCCTACTGTTTCAGAAAGTAGTATCTTGACTTTCGCCATAATTCTCTGAAGCTATAGAAAATTATACCTAATTTCTGAATATATAACACAAAGACAGGAATTCCTTTCTTAAAAAAATTTTTGCCTCCCCTTGAAAAACAAGGTTTATTGGAATGACCTTAATGCTTTACAAATCATTATTCGCCAGTAGTTCTTTGTGGCACATAAGCCTCCCTAAAAACAGCACCTTGCCATTGTAAATACTTTCCAATTTTGCAGATGCTTTCACATCTGTGGTTAATTAATTTACTGAACACAATTTCTGTTCCATTCCTGCAGTGGCCTGCACAATGCTTGGAGCAATGTGGATTCTTCTGTCCTTATGAGTTTACAATCTATTTGAGGAGATAAGACATCATTTCATGCTTTGTATTGTTGGTTATATTTTCTTTTGATATGCAAATAGGATATGCAGGCCAGTGGAGAGTAGGTTATTTCCATTTGAGATGGACATTGAAGTGACCCTTAAATTGGTCATGGGATAAAAACTTGTGAGGCCAAACGAGGCAAAATATTACTATCCTCATTTTATGTAATGCAACCAAAGTTAATTGGTTTCCCAAGAGTAAAACCACAATTGAAGACTTTCATTCAAGAAATATTTGTTGGTCATCTACCGTTTCTGGGTACTCGACAAAATGCTAACCTTACTTCTATCCGGTAAGAAGTGCAGTCTTGGTTCTTTCTCTTATGGTCATGATCTTGGCTCTTTTCCAGTGCTATTTCTACCATGAGAAAAAATTTAAAAGGCACTAACCTCCTTAATGAATAGGCACCAGCCCAAATATCTTCTAATCGTTGAGCATGCCTTGGTCAGTTTGATCATATTAAGGAGGCTATGAAGTTAGAAGACTGGAAACTTGACCTCTTTATTAGAATACTAATATTTTGTTTTTTCTTTCTATCCATTCTATAAAATGAATACTACCTAAAACCAGCTTTTAAAGAATGGAAAAGTATAATAGTATGTGTTCCATGTACTTTCCTCTAAAAATCCGAAGAATGTTCTTAGATTCTGTTTCACTTATTCATGTGACTCCATGAATGGCAGGGAGGAGCCAGCACTGTTGCCATTTATAGTTGATAAAACTAAGGCCCAAGGAACTGGGGATTTGCTTCATGTCACACAATTCATTGATAAAGAGAAGAGAAAAACCTGTCCAGGTGAGCAGTTTGCAGCTTTTTTACATAGCCACTCTATCTTCAGTTAGAGTGTATCTGTGTGTATGAGAAAGAACACAAAATGCAGTTATATCAATAAATTGCTCACACTTTAGGAAACAATGCATTTGTAATGAAAATTATAGTCATTTAAGCATTACAAAATGTAGCTTAAGACAGCAAATTTCTGAAGTGTTCAATGCTAGATCCTGTTTCTTTTCTAGAGTGATTCTATAACTGTCAAGTGGATGAGAATTATGTAAGCTAATTATTGTCTTACTAGTAATAATTGCCACTTATTGAAAGCCTACTATGTGCTAAGCACTTTATATCTGTTTGTTTATTGGGAGGTTGTATTTAAATATATAGTCTCATGACTCTGTGCTAAAGTAATAACATTTTTCATTTTCCAGTAACTCTTTAATCCATCTAAGGTTACTTATTGTCAGGTGTGATTTTGCCATCTTGATCTCTATTTTTAAACACAAATACTATGAAGATGATGATGTGAATTTTGCTGAATTCAAATAGTGATGTTATCTCAAAATAGTATCAATTAACACATTTCTGGTTTTAACCTCATTTTGACTTATCAATAGTTCCATAGTTTTAACAATTCATTGAATATTACTGAATTTATGGAAATACTGCAATCATGGCCAAATGTTAGTCAATATTAATTTATATTAATATTAATTAGTATTAATACTATCTTATGTGACTGACGTATGACCATTGGCACTTCACTGGTGTTTGTGAATCGATTTATAAAACCTGTTGTAACAGATATTTCTAGTCTGTTTCAGAAACCATTCACTTTCATCTATGAAGATCACTATATTTTCAAGGTGATAGGACTATATGTCCCTGGTCATCTTTTTCTAAACATTCTCTGTTTAGTGCCTGGCATAATCCTGGACACATGATAGCTTAATAAATAACTGCTGATTATTGAATCCCGACTATTCCAGCCCTTGCTTTGCTTAGTTATTTGTATTGTTTGATAAATTTGAGCTTCCATATTTCACTTTGACAGTGTGTGCTTCCATTTAAACCTGTCTGAACTTTATGGTGTTACAGGTTCTAGAATCTAGAAAGGTAATGGATCTGCTACATAATCTTTCTGTATGCCTGAATGTTGGTACATTTAGTTTACTTTTTATGAATGATACCTGCAGAGCAGGTACGCAGGATCTTTAATAACATCCATCTTTCTTTCATGGCCAGCCTGGTAAGGTTGAGTTGCAATGAGCTGAACAGATCGATAGTAATCACAGGGTACTTGGAAAAGACAGCCTCCTCTATAATCTTGGGACAGCTCAGTTAGTGTTGCCACTCAACCCAAGATGGGGGCGGGTGTGTGTGTGTGTTTGTTTGTGAGATGTTTGATTCTAAGAATTTTTAAGAAAAATAAATCCACCATGGCTATTACCATCTTGTCTTCCACTGTATTAGAAGATAAGCATGTAAACGATGCAATGAGCATCCTTGCTTGCTCTACTCTGAGGCTGTCTGTTCCTTCACTGTCCTCCAGTGGTGCTCAGAGATAGCCTTATTAGTTGCTCAGAATTGCTGCAACAGGAAAGCAGTCTTCTTGTAAGACCTGCCAAATCTCTGTCCTTTGAAGCTGACCTCAGGGGCAGAAACCATTTTTAGATGTTTAGTCATAAATTCTTTTCTTCAGAGTAAATTATGAAACATTTATTAATTGAGGGCCAAAAAGGAAGGAAACTAGAATGTCCGGTCCTGTTTGATCTGAAGCTGACAGGGGAAATTGAAAACTAATTTTTTTCTTTCTTTTTCTTTAAGTGTGCCTTCTCTCTCTCTCTAAAAACTTTATTTTCTCTTTAATAAAAGAATTCATGTATAATGTAGAAAGTTAGAAAACATAGAGAAGCAAAAGGAAAAAACATAATATGATTACTGTAGCACTGTCTTTCTATGTCTATCAGTCTAAATTGACTGTTTATAATATCCTTCTTGTTCCTTAAAGCTTTTCCCCCAAATCCAAAGCAATATAGATTTTCTCTTACCCAACACACACACTGTCTTCAGCATAACATGGGAACCATAATTTTAACAAGCTTTTTGTCTGATGGTTTCATGTTAATTTCTAATTGTTTAGGTGCTTTTGTATCGTAGTGAGATTTACGAGCTCCAGTAAAGGCTTAGGACCTCCCCCATTTCTTTCCTCAATAATAGATGTTCAAATACTTGCACCATTGAACTGATCTTAATTATCCAATAAGACAACGTTTTGTTTTGTTTTTCCATTGCCATCAATGAGATAACTTTTTAGTAACAACAACAACAACAAAAACTAACTCCTGAATAAAACTAACTCAAGTCTTCTTAAGAAAAGTTCTCAATCATTATTGTTCTTTTGGGTGGTTTTCCTGATTGACAAACACCGGTGTGATATTCAGCGTTGAAAGTGTTTGTGCTCTAGACAAGTGGAGGAAAATTTAATTTGTCTGTTATGGGCTTTAACTGACAAATGTTAGAAATTGACCTTTTCAATAGAAATTTACTTGGATGTCCTAAGTGAAGCTCTGCTTTAAGCTAAATTTGTCACCAAGACGACATGATTCAATCTCTTAAATGTAGATCAATTGCACATATTATTAATGGGAATTGAAATCTCCCTAAATGGTGTCCATAAATTCAAAAGAAAAAAAAATGTGAAGGTTAAGGTGCCTCATCTGCCAAGTGGAAAAGCTTTTCCAGAATATAAGACGAGAGATGATCTTTGATGCTTCCAGAGGAAGGTAGATATAGCTCATATAATCTTATGTGACCTCAGAACTTTATTGGAGAGAAAGTTGTTCTTTCCACATTAGCCTGTGGCTAGACTATTCAAAATCTTGTATAAAGGGGTTGAATACTTAATTTTTCTTTTCACTGGAATCCAAGAGCCCCAAGTCTCCTAATATGTGGTAGAGTCATAAATATGTTTAGAATGAGAAAAAGAAAAGAAGGAATAGGAAGAGAAGAAATAAGAGAGGAAGGAGTAAGTTTTGACAACTTTTCTAAATGCTAAATAGTTCCCAGAATTAGGGAGAGAAAGCAATATTGTAGAATCATTTTATGGTCTGAGAAATGACCGATATTCTCAGCAGAATAAATAATTTATTGGCTCAGAACTCCAGCTATGAGCGTATTATGAAGTTTGGGCAAGACTGTGCCTTGATTACAGATGCCAGTGTATACAAATAGTGAACAAGCCACGTTCTTCTTGCTGCATCACTGTATGAAAGGTCAACTTACCTGTACAATGTCAGAAACATCATTGTTTTCTTTACCCTGGTGAGTCAGAGAAGCTTAAGTGAAAGAAGTAAGTGGGAGCTGACAACAGAGATACAACCAGGACCACTGGTTAATAGATTTGCTAATTATTTTTTTGTGATTTTACACATTAGCTCCTATGCACCCATTCAATCTTTGAGCTTGGCACAAAATCTGCAAGATAAAAGAGACATGGAAACCCTTTCAAAGGGTAAAAGAAAAAAAGATGTGAAAGTGTTATTAAAATTCCTGATAATATATTCTAAACTTATTAATTTCACCCCTCATTCAGAGGCACTTTTAAGGGTTATAACATGCTTATGTAGATCATATGTGTATCTCAGGTTGGCTGCAAGTGGCTCTTCTGAAATCAAATCAAATTGAAAAACATCTGCTTACTCTGAAATGTCAATGGCTTTCTAGAAATTGTAAAGAGAGCAGGCTGGGTGGCTATCTTCCAAGGATGCTTGGGATACCTTCGGTAGAACTTCTGGGTCTTTTCACAATTACCTCTGCTTATCATATGGCTTTTGTGGGTGGAGTGATATAAATTCTCATGTGTGTGTGGTGACAGTCATTCAGTATAATCAGAATGAAATCTGATACTCTGAAGGTCTTACTGTTTTTTTTGTTTGCTTGTTTTAAATTGAGTCATTCAATTTTCTACCTTAACAATCATCAGGAGGTTATTTAGTGCAGAGTTCTGAATCCAGCCCTGGGCTATGTCTCCATCTAATGTAATTTAGTGTTTATCCTATTCTTATTAAAATTCTCTAGGGAAGCCCTCTACCAGGACAACCACTGTTTTTTATGATGTTTGTTTTTGATTTTGCTCCCCCATCCCCAGTAGAGTTTGTGTGTAATCTCAGGATAAAAAGCTAAGGGTCAGCAACTAGAAATTCTGGTCTAAAGAATCTAGACCAGGATCAGCAAACTACAGCCAAATCCTGCCCACCAGGATTTTATAAATAAAGTTTTATTGGAACACAGCTGCAACTACATGTTTACATATGGCTGCTTTCCTGCTACAATGGCAGAGTTGAATAACTGCATGAGAGACCCTATGACCCACAAAGCCAAGCATATTTAGTGCCTGGTTCTTTACAGAAAAAAGTTTGTCAAACGTCAATCTAGGCCACATTCCCAACAGTGTGCCCAGATTCAGGTTGTTAGAACTGGATGAATTGCAAGCCATCGTGCAGGCATCTTATGGAAGATGAACAAGATACATTCTCAACCCAGAAGCAGCTGTGGCAAATTCAGAGGCAGAGAATTTAGGTATTTACTGCCTCCATGGAATATCTGAACGTGGTAGTAAGTTAGATTTCACTGTAGGTAAGCTTGCCCTCCAAGAACCCACAGGGCAGTCAACCAATTTGTATTCTTCTCTATGTCCGTGGTATTTTACAAGGCCTATGACATATAATACATGTCTAGTACAGGTTGGCTGAATGAATACAGGCATATCGAAGGATTAGTACCATAATTATTACCAACTCACTGGGAATAGGTAGGATACCGGGTAAGAAACTGATTCTAAGAATGGTGGTTTAGCAGCAAATTTTAGCCTTCTAAGCTCTTGCTCTTAAGCCCATTGGGCTCACATTGGTGGTCTCATTTTTTTAATTTCTTTTCTTCTTCATGAGTACACGTTGTAGATAGATAATAGGTTTGAGTTTTATTAGGTGGGATTTGAAGAAGGCATTCCTGGCATAAATGATGTTACTGGAACAAATGACTAAGAGATGTTAATTAATTTCTTTTTCTGGCCTTTAAAAAATAATGGGATGCAAGCTCTTCTGTCTGAAAAGGTTAATGACCTGGACTGGGATTAGTTAACTTGGAATATATTTTCACCCTATTTCTAACAGAAAGCAGATGGAAGAATAGATATTTATTAAATAGCTACAGTATGCCAAAATCATGATTATTCTTTTAATCTTCAACTCCACTCTAAGGGTTAGGTATACTGTTGTTCCCATTTTGCAGAGAAAGACCCTAAAACTTAAAGAAGATGGGAAAATTACCTGTAATCACTTTGTGAGTGAATCATTCAGGATGTTAATGAAGGTCTAGCTGTCCCCAAAGCCCTAGGTCATGTAGCCTTTCTGTTTGAAGGTAATTGGTCCTCTGTCATGTCTTTTGAGGGGAATTTATTCTGCTTTAGAAACTGATGCTACTGCTTGTTTCTTAGTGTAGCAGCTGGTCCTGCACCCTTGCATAAAGATTATTCTCATATTTTTGTTTTATTTTCTTTCTTCTACTTTGTTGTTTGTTTGTTTGTTAGCCTATTCCTTGTTCATTCTATAGCATTTCAAACACCCTTCACGTAATTACCTTACCTAAAGCTTTTCTCAAAATAGATTGCCCTAATTCTAGGAAGCTTATTAAATTGTAGAATTCTGAGCACTTCTAGGACCTGTTGGATTAGAAGCTTTGGGGAAGAGACCAAGGAATCTGAATTGTACCAACCTTTTCCTCCAACCCTCCTCTTTGCCCCTCCATGAATGTCAGGCAGACTATCCTTTAGAAAGCTGGCCCTTTAATGCACTTCAATGACACATTTAGGAACTCCTCAACTAAGAAATTGTTTTTTTCCTAAGTATGTTTATAGATTTTTTTCTTTTTTCTCTTTAACACACAAAGATTATTTTATAGTTCTTTAGCTCCAAAACTAGTCTTTATTTCATAATATTTTTAAATGTAATATGGCTGGAGTATAATAACTCCTTTTATACCTTTGATACTCAGTAAGAACAGAGTACGCTGGTTTAACAAGTAAAATAGAACTCGCATAT
The DNA here is from genome assembly GCA_023783475.1 of Daubentonia madagascariensis. Classification (NCBI taxonomy): domain Eukaryota; kingdom Metazoa; phylum Chordata; class Mammalia; order Primates; family Daubentoniidae; genus Daubentonia; species Daubentonia madagascariensis. The sequence goes on along the minus strand of JAKFHU010002573.1, from coordinate 14,776,901 downwards.
CCAAAGACTTCATTTTGAACTATCACTGGACACTGATCAATATCTGTCTCAGGTTCCAAATAAGAATATTGAGAACACTTTGCATTCCAACCACCTTAGCCACCAACTACCTAGTGCTGTCATTATCAGCCTCATCAGAACTAATATCTCACATGACACTGTGTTAGTTTTCTATTGCCTCCTAACAAATTACCATAAATTTAGCACCTTTAAAGGAGCATCCAGATATGACCTCACACAGTTCTGTAGATCAGAAGTCTGGATGGACTCAGCTTGTTTGCTGCTTAGGGTTTCACAAATCTGAAATTAAGTATCAACTGACTGGGCTGCCACTGGAGAACTCTGGGGACGCATTCTCTTCCGTGCCCACTCAGGGTATTGGCTTGAATCCAGTTCCTGAGGCTGTGGGTCTGAGGTCACTGTGTCTGTGCTGGCTGTCAGCTCAGTCCCATCCTCTACTCCTGCACCCCAGATCTCTCCTCATCTGGTGCTCTCCACCTTCAATTAGCAGCGGCAAGGGGTGTCCTTCCCACACTTTGAATCTCTCAAACACCCTCTTCTGCTTTCTTCTTCTGCCCTTCAGAGCACATGGGATTTATTGGATCTGCCCAGATAACCCAGGATAATCTCCCAGTTGTAAGGGTAACTGATTAGTAACTACAATTACATCTGCAAAGCTCCCTTTGTCATCTAATCTAACATATTCATTAGGGAAGGACATCTTTGTGGGGGAAGAAAAGGCAAAATTCTGCCTATCGCACTCACCTATGCATTAAAAATAAATTCGTTACAAATAAATAAATAAATAAATCCCTAACCATACTATAAAGTGGAGATAAAGGGAGTGTAATATATGATAACAATGTGTTAGAAAATATATTTCAATATGTGCATGTTAGACATTACACTGTTGGAATTAACAAGAGTTTTCAGATAAAAGAGCTGTGATGAGGACTGGTACAAGTGATTGGGGTTTGGCAACTCAAGTTCCATGAGCTGCTTGGTCACTGGTTATGTGTGTGCTCGCCAGTGCTCACTCTTGACAAAGTTATCAATACAATAATAAAATGTGAGTATAATATGGTTGTTGAATCCACAAAAGGGTTTCGGTCTAGGTCTTGTTACTCATTGCACAAGAATCCAATTATTGAGACAAGGAGGATTGCCAAGGAAGAAAGGAATTTTTAATATGACAGACATCTGTTGGGAGAACAGGATAAGCTGCCTCAAATCTGTCTCTCCAACTAAGGGAGATCGTGGGCTTTTAAAGGAGGGGCCACATGTCTTGGGGTAGGTCGTGGTGTATCTCATAAGGGGCTACATGCACTGGGAGCAGGTTGTGGGGGATGGTGAATATTGGCATCGGGAAGTCTGCCCAGGGATCTTCAGAATGTCTGCTCCTTCAGCTTGCAGAAAATCTACCATTTCTGGAAAACAACTCAAAAGCTCAAGTAGTTAGTTAAGGGAGAGGATTATATAGGGGTCACTGAAATTTGTTCAGTGGAGGACTGGTTACAATATATTCTCAGATTACATGAGAGTCACATCCTATAAACTGTAGTATGTGTTAAAAATGCAAAAATGTGAACAGTGTTTCTATGTAAAATAGAGATTGGTTCTAGAAATATTTTTCCAACTACACAAAAGCCTAAAGAGACATTTAAAAATTATGTGTGATGACATCAACTTCCTGTCTTAGTCTATTTTGGCTGCTATAACAAGATGCCATAAGCTGGGTAGTTTATAAACAATAGAAATTTGTTTTTCACAGTTTTGGAGGCTGGGAAGTCCAAGATCAAGGAGCTGACAGATCAGTGTCTGCTGAAGGCAGTTTCTTGGTCCATAGACGGTTCTTTCTCACTGTATCCTCACATGGCAGAAAAGGGCAAGGCAGCTCTCTGGAGTCCCTTTTATAAGAGTGTTAATCCCATTCATGAGGTCTCTACCCTCATTACCTAATTGCCTCCCAAAGGCCCCACTTCCTAATACTATCGTATTGGTGATTAAGTTTCAGCATATGAATTTGGGGGAGGGGAGAGGCACAAATATTGAGAACATAGCACATTCCCAGGCCCCCTGCTATATGCATCCCTTATTATTATGACAATTTTAAAACCTCCCACAACTTTATAATGCATTCCCTAGGAGATGGTGGCACCTCACCTAAGAAACACTGGCAGGGTGAGAGAATTTTTCAGCTTGGAAATATTGGTTGATGGTGTCTGGGTCTTCAAAAGAAGGCCTGTCTGCTCTTGGTCTGCTAATAAAGATTTAATAACTTGCCAGAAACAAAGACCCTAAGTCACGTATGACCTGGCCATTTATACCACAGGGAGATTCATAGACTAGGAGTAAGAGCTGGGGAAACCAGCAATATTCAGTTCATTCTTGGGTAGCATATTTGAGAGATAGTGTAAGGTAGAGGTCATAAGTAAGGACTTTGGAGTCAGACAGACTGACATTTTGAATGCTGCTTAATATTTTGAGCATTGTTTCTACCATCTGTAAAATGGGACAGTATGTCTGTAAGAGTACCTTGCCAGGTGTTATGGAAGAATCCTCCCACTTTTTTTGTGGTATACCTCTTCCCATTGCCTCTATTCTGTGCACCACAGCACCAGAGCAGGGTTCTGCATTTTGAAAATGATTCATCTTTAGGGGGTTGCTCACTGAAGCTGCACAGTGAGAGTGTCTTCCCAGGAGGACTAGACTCTTTCAGGACCTGCATATTCCCAGGTCCTAGTCTAGAATTCTAATCCCACAGGTCCTAGATGTGTAAATCAAATATTTATTTTACTTCCTACCACTCACCAAACATTGCCCATGTTTTTTGCTGGAAGCTATATCCACTTGAAAAAATTTTTTAATTATTATGGGTACATAATAGTTGTATATCTTTATAGGGTACATGTGGTGTTTCGATATTGGCATACAATGAGAATTAATCAAATCAGGGTAATTGGGGCATCCATCACCTAAGCCATTTAACATTTCTTTGTGTTATGAACATTCCAATTCTACTCTTTTGGTTATTTTAAAGTACCCTAACTTATTGTTGATTATAGTCACTTTGCCGTGCTACCAAATGTTGTTCATTCTAACTATATAACTATGTTTTTGCATCCATTGACCATCCCTGTACCCACTTTTTGAATAGAAAGTTCTGCTTCTTCAAAAGTAGACCAATGCTTGAATTTTCTCCCCAAGCCTATTAAGCAGCCTGAGTTTTATTCCCTGAATTTTAGAGAACATTAGTTATTATTCACAATTTGTATAAAAATCAACCTTTGGCAAAATAAAATTCTCCCTAAATATTTTCAAGCACATTTTAAAACAAAAAGAGTTGAAAATGCCTTCAGAGGTATGAAGATAGCAAGTGGTTCTCATTAGCCTTGTCATTACCAGAAAAATTAGGTAAATGTCTAATTACTTACATCCTTATGGTAGGCACTGCACAAGGAAAACCGTACAGGCACAGTCTCTGTCCTTGGAAAGCTTGCTCTGGAAAAAAGCTCTTATGACAGGAAAATACCACATCGTTGGGTATCAGGAGGAAATACTGGTTAATTTGGTGGTGGTGGTGGTGGTGGTATTTGCAAGAAGTTACATGTGACCTAAGAGAGAAGTTTAGAACAGAGATAACCACATAAACGATTTTCAATAAAGAGCTGAAGATTGAGTGAATTAAGTAATGAGTCCTGGAGATTTCTTTCCCAAGGCAATTTCTAAACAGGATTTGGGGAGATCATAACTCATCTTGAGAAAATTAGGCTCATGCACTCTGATGCCAAAACACTTGCACATCCTGTCTGTCATTCCTCTGCCACCCTCCGTATAGCTTTGACACAGGATCCACATTACTGACCATTTTTCTTCTGGGAAGCAGCCAGAGAGGACATTCCCTTGAGCACCCAGCTTGGCATTAATCTCCAGATATGTGCTTTCATTTCACTTCCTGTAAAAATCCATCTTTAGATCCTGTGCTTGACCTAAGGATAGATGTCAGGGAAACAAAATACTAATTCTCATTTCACATCACAATTGTTGCTATAAATAGCAAATTTTACAACCTGGTAGATCTAAGGGATGCAGAGTGATGGATGAGCTTCTACTGATTAAAAAAAAAAAAAAGTCTATAACTCTCAAACTACAGTCCAAGTTGAAGTAAACGATAATAAAGCACAAATAATACACTGCTGAATTATTCATGTTGATTATAAAAACTGCACCCTCAATGTCAGAGAAGCCACATTCCTTACAGTGTATCTTTACCCAGAATGTCTCAGGAATTGCCTAGTTCTAAATGAAAAGGGAGTCTGAGGCACTGAACCAGGATGATGCTAAAGAGCTTAAATTGAGCTTACTAAGTTATAACTAGAATATAATATAAATAATAAATGGAACTTATTATGAATTACAAATAGAAATAATTATAAATGACTATATTTTGGTGCAAATTATAACTGATGATAGCCTATTTTCCTAGCGAAAAAATCAAGCCTATTAATGACTCCTGATGTAAATCCCCAGTCAATCCCATCAGTATCACTTAACTGTTTTCCTTGCGTTTTCTATTCTGCTACTCTCTAGTTTACTCTCCACTCAGTAGCCAAAATGATCCTTTGCTCAAATCTCTCCTATGCCCTCCCATTTCACACACAATAAAATCCAAACTTCTTATCCTGTACTCCAAGGAAGGTTATATGTGATCTAGCCCCTGCCTGCCCCTTTCTATTCATCACCCTCTGAGCTGTAAGCATGTGATCCTCTTGTGATTCCTCTCATAATACCTTAAGGAACTTGTAGTTTCCTCTGCTTCCAGTGAACAGCCATGCCCCTTCCCAGTTTATGGCATCTGCTCAGACAGGTCTTCCAAGGTCATTCAATATAAAGTAGCCACCATACTGTCACTTTGTATTGCAATGCTCTGTTTTGTTTTCATCTGAGTACTTATGTAAATAAGAAAATAGCTATAGTCATATTGGTTGGATTGATTGTCTCTTATACTAAAATGCAGGCTCCCTGAGAGTAGGATCCTTGTTTGTTTTATTGAGCATTTTATTCACAGTACCCAGAACAGTGTCTGTCATATATTGTCCTCAATTCATCTGGTTTGTTGAGTGATAAGCTCAGGTTTACACATACTTAATTGCAAAAATGACATCATAATTTTTTTTCCTGCCTATGATTTTACCACTTTCATTGATTAGGATCAATGTTTTCTTTGTCTAGTAGGTGACTCTAAAGCTTCCCTAATCTGATTCATTCCTCTCACTTAGGATAGGAAACCTAAACCATCATAGCATGTTGATAATGTTTAAGAGAAAAGAACCATTTCAGGAACAATGTTGACTATTATTGTGGGGCCCAGAGAGAGTTTTCTGTTATTATGCAAATCTCTTGGCTCTTAGATGCTGTGAGCTCATTGTATATTAGTAAATATTTACAAAGCACTCTATATTGACTAAGTGTTTCACAATCAGGTTGATTAGTGATTTCTCCCAGCAACCTTGTGAGGTCAATCAGCATTATTAAAGTACAGCCCAGAGAGGTTGGGCAACTTGCCCAAGGTCACCCAGCAGGTCATTGGCAAAGCCTGCATTGGAGACATCAGAGCCCATTACTGTGACAAGCCCTGGCACTGACTCTTCTTGGAAGAGTGACCCCTAATCACTTTTCTTGTAAGGTAGGCATATATACACTAAATGTTCTGAAGTGAGGGAAGTACAAAGGCCTTGAGTTGAAGGAGTTATTGGTGCAATTAGAAATTGGAGCCAGCTATTGAAAATTGAAAATGCTGTTCATGGAGGTGATTTGGAGGATATATTATTTTTTGAGAGAAGGAGAGAAATGCAGTTTGAAAAATAGGAATGTGAAAAGCAGGAATGTATATATAAAATTAATGTAGGTGGCTTTGACTGGGGTAAGAAATAATAAGTTATAGGGCCAAAATGTTTTAGGAAGTGTTTAGGTAGGTCATGGATCAGAAAGTCTGAGTTCTCCAAAATAATAGGCCACCAATTCACCTTCATCAAGCAGTATTTTCTGATATTCTGTGCAAAATGATATCTGGTTTTTAAGTATGCAGTATTTTATTTCTTGAAGCCCTACATGCAAATTACATAGACCCCACTATTATTAACATGTTCTGCTAAATATGCTCTGGGAATATATATCTAGGAAAATGATCTCAGTTTTAATAAATCATGATGCATCTTCACTTTCCATTCATTTTTTTCTCTATTTTTTTTCTTCCTTTTGGATTTAAGCTAAGTCAGTCCAAGTCAGTGATCTATTTATGTCCTATATGATTTTGTCCTTTGAATCTTCAAATTAAATCTTCAGACTCTGTTCCCTGGAAGCAAATTAGTAAGAACTAACCATTGTAACCACAGTAGTAACTGCTTTTTTTTATATATATATATGTGTGTATATGTGTATATATATTTTTTTGAGACATGGTCTCGCTCTTTTGCCTAGGCTAGAGTGCAGTGGTGTTATCACAGCTCACTGCAACCTCAAATTTCTGGGCTCCTGCCCCAGCCTCCCAAGTAGCTGGGACTACTACCCAAGCCAAGAAGAATCTGAGTGTTTTAGGTTATACTGTGTTCATCTTGAAGCATTTATGAATCCAGGGAAGGGACTGGGCTAAGATTGTGGATGGGACTGGCAGCTTTTCCTGGATTACTTTGCTTTTAAAAAAAAATTTAGAGGCCAGGCACGGTGGCTCATGCCTGTGATCCTAACACTCTAGGAGGCCGAGGCAGGAGGATTGCTAGAGGTCAGGAGTTCGAGACCAGCCTGAGCAAGAGCAAGACCTTGTCTCTACTAAAAATAGAAAAATTAGCCAGGCATGGTAGTGTACACCTGTAGTCCCAGCTACTCAGGAGGCTGAGGCAAGAGGATCACTTGAGCCTCAAGGTTGAGGTTGCAGTGAGCTATGATCACACCATTGCACGCTACCTGAGGGGAGAGAATGAGACTCTGTCTCCCAAAAAAAAAAAAAAAATTAGAAAATCTGAGGGCAGTGAGTCCTGGGTAATTGTGGACAAATGCCAGTGTGGCCTAGATCAGTGGTACATGTTAGAGCTCTATCCTCTGTCATCTCAACCGTCCAGATTTTGTGAAACAGATATTGCCTGTGGGTTGGTGAGGTAACACTGCATGCAGATTGGAGGGGATAGAGATCAATGACTGATGTGTGCCTTGGCTTTTCAAAAAAAACTCTATATTTCATGAGGGTTGCTGGAATGCATTTTCTGTAACAACTATATATAATTTATCACTTTTAATATCCTCTTTGATTAACTACCACCACTAGTCCTTGCCCCTTTCCAAAATGTAACTATAGTTTTCAGTTTGGTATGATTCTGAAGTGTAGCAGGACATAGTTTTTTTTTTACACATGTAGGCCTTGTTTTTTGTTTGTTTCTTTTTTGCTTGTTGTTTTGGGGGAAAGTCAACTTTTTCACAAATATTATCACCTTCCTTTCTAACAGTATAAATTAATTCTAAGATGGCTAGACTTTGTAAAATGTTTTTGTTTCTTGATGAGACGTCTGGTTTGTACATTTGATAACCTATAATTCTTAGCATGAGGACCAGAAAACCTGGATTCTCTTCATGACTTGGGTCTCAACTAATTGCTTGACTTATGTTAATCTAAGTCTCAGCTGTTTCATCTGCAGAATCAGAAGGTTGGACTTATTCTATTATGTGGACACTATATTTTATTGATCCCAAGATATTGTTATGACAGAGTTAAAGAGTTAATAAGAGAGGTAAAGTAGTGTGTGGTGGTGAGGGTGGAGTGGAGGACAAGTGTTTCAATGAGGATGACTTTATATCTGTCTAATAGTTAATGAGACCTGGGCTTAAACTCTTCTACTACTTAAAAAAAAAAAAAAAAAGAAAAACCTTGAACAGAGAAGAAATTATTTTTAAATGTCATCAAAGCTCTAACTTTCTAGAATTTTTAGGTTTCCTCAAAGTAATAGGTAGGGACAAAAAAAAAATGGTAATGTTATAAGACATTGTAATGATATGCACTAGTCAACAAACCATGTTTTCTGACCAGGATTAATCATTTCCCTTTAACGTAACTAGGTAGAAAACAGGCAGGATGTAACAAAGAGTATGTTCTTCCACCTTGACATTCCAGTCCCTGGATGTCTCCAGTGATTTGGGGATGATATTTATCCATAAACTTAACTTCTCAGAAGTGCGTAGTGGGCTTCACTATGGATGTTCAGTTCCCTAAAACTTCCTCTGATGCTGCAATTCTTGAATTTTAGAGTCAAGGCTGGAGATCAGCTTGTCCAGTCCTCTCTAATTACAGATAAAGGAGCAACTCACTCATTTTCCACTTCGTCTAACCTTCAGAAAACTAAAGGTGATAAAAGATCAGTTAAGCACCCATCATATGACGCTGAGGACTCCATCATCTATGGGAAAAAGAATCTAAAAAGTTGACCTTAGACCATGACACCCAGAGAACAGCTTGCACAATTGAGGATATTTGAATCATTTTAATATCACTGGGTTGAGTAAATCCCTTTGTCACTGCTAAATTTAATAGTGATATTTTCATATGTATGTTTTTATGGAAAGGTTGGGAGGGCCAAGTAAATCTGGCTTCCTTTGATAAATATTTTATTTATTGCTGCATATCCCTGGGGCAGAATGATCGCACTGCTTCTTCAGCCAGCCAAGGGCCGTGTGACAGGAGAGGGAAGTACTCTGGCAGGAATAACACACGACGTGGGAAGCTGCAGCTCACATTCATTTTCTAACAAGGGTCCTGAGACAGAGGATGTGTATGTGTATGTCATTTCATGTCTGGTGCAGTGCGTTCTTCACAACTAGTGGGGAAGTCGGCAGTAGTCCCTGCCACCATCAGTACATCGAAGTCTTGGTTTATTAGCTGTTTGGGCTAGCAGTCTTCATTCTAAGACAAAATTGACTTTAGGATGGTAACTGGCAGATATTACAAACAGCAGTGATTGTTGTTTGGGAGGCAGGTGATCTAAGTTCTACATCAGGAAAATCCGTTTTTTTTCCTGACATGCTATTTTCTTTCTATCCACACCTGAATGGATGAGTCGCCGTGTCTCTGTGTTAAGCATGCTGGCTGTGGAGCCTAACTGCCTGGCTTTGAATCTAGGCCGTGCTCATTACTGCTGTGTGTCACTGGGCAAATTGGTCATCCTTTTTAAGTCTCGGTCTCCTCATCTGTAAAATGTGTATCATACCAGTACTTAACTCATGGGATGTTATGAGAATTCAGTGTGGTGATTCTTGTAAAGGGCTTAGCTTAGAGTGTGGTATGTTTTAAGCAGTCAATAAATGTTCACTATTATTATCCATGAAACATTTTGTGTAGTGAGTTAAGGGCATGGGGCAATGCAGCCTATGGAGATTTGTTTGACCTCAGTATGGTGATGGATGCTGTCAGATCAGAAATGCCTGGAGATTAGGGTTATGTGAAAAGATAGAATATTTTATAAAGCTGAACAGATATGCCCCTCTCCTCCCAAGTGTATCTGTACCTGTGTAACTGATAAATGGATATCATGTTTTCCATAGCTATATTTATATATAATATTTTAATAAATTAATATGTAATATATTTTAATATGCATTTTATGAGTTCTTTGTTAGCAAATCCCTAATTTCTCTTATATTTATGTCTCATAATTATTCCTGCCTGACACAAACTCAGCAGGGAACTCTGAAGTTTTCTTGCTCCCCTACCCTCCAAAAAGAAATACAAAAACAAAATGTGAAATTTCTCTTAGTAAATTTCTGGAGATGGAGGAGAATGTTTCAGGGTAGTGTGTTCAATTCGATCCTGCAACACTGGTTGAGCACTTTCTGGATTGTACGAAGCAGCTACAATGGTGGAGAGAGATGCAGAAGAGTAAGAAAAAATGCATCTTGCTTCCTAGTAGATGTCCACCTGGTAGGGTAGATCAGACCCATGTAAGTGTAATGCATGGCAGGATATAAAAGGGAACATGGAGAGGTTCAAATGAGCTTCATGGGGTAGAAAGGAGAGAGTCATTCCATTCAGCAGAGGGATGTGAGAAGGTTCAATGAAGGAAGGGATATTTGAGTCCAGCCTTGAAATACAGAAATGAATTGTGATACAGAGAAAGGTAAAAGGGTAAATATGAACTAGCCCTGCCTTAAGAGAATGTGATCTATTAGCACAGAAAACCATGAACATTGACAATGACAATACAATGCAGAGGAGTCTGGGGTGTCATAGAAGAGAGAACAAAGACTGCCTACTTGATTGATGTGGTCAGAAGTGGCATCCCAGGGAAGGAGACTATAGTGTGGAATCTCAAAAGATGAGAAAGAGTGCCCTCTGCCCTCCCCACCTCTACCAGTTTGTCTGCTCTGCAGTGGGTATTGCATTTGCAAAGACATGGAGGCATGAGAGAGGCTTCATCTACGAGGAGAAGCTGGTAGTAAATTTACCTGAATTACTGCGACAAGTTCCAGTCACAGCAAAAATAGTAATGGCTTGCCCTAGGGAATGGAAGTAGAGCTGGAGGGGAGGGTACCTGTAGGATACACTGGGGACAGACAGGGGTGTGTGTGTGTGTGCAAGCAGAAAATGAGGACTATCCCCTAGTGAGGGATAACACGCCTACTTCTATTACTCCTAAAGAGCTGAACAGGAGACCTCTGCTTAAATTACTTTGCCCTCTCTGTCTTATGCAAAATAGTCAGAGATCTAGGTATCAGTGCCAGTGTTGGTTACTTTTATAATCAAAAATAAGCTAGCAGACATGTCAGAGATATGGACAACCCTTATCTTTACTGTTCTCTGTTGTATAGACAAAAGTTTACCAACAGCAGAAAAAATTGCTGCTGTGCTGTGTTATATACTATATTGCCACCATTTCCTCAGAGTAATATGCACACAACCCCAATCAAATACATTTAAATTTCCTATCTCAATTTCCTATATGACTAGAAACATTAAAAATACAGCATAAAGATACAACTAGAAGAAGGAGGAAAGTGGCACAGAATACCAGAAAGATGAGAACTTTGACAACTTATTAGCACATAAGTGCCTTACATTTAAAAAATTTAAAGAAAATTGTGTGGTATTACAAATTCTGTGATATATGACATAGTAGAAATATCTTTATATCAAATTTACATGATTTTTCCTTAAACCCACTGCTTAACCCCCTTAGCTAATTCTACAAGTTAACTTGAAAAGCTCAGGAAATTCAGGAAACAGGGGGAAACTTGTTCATCTCAGGATACACCATATCATCTCACCAGCACATTTAAATTATATGTTTAGGCTGACAGGCAAATGTATTTCAGGGCAGAATCCTTAGAAAGCAGGAGACAATTTCCTTCAGCTCCACGTCATCATTTGATGTAGATTGCCTATTATATTCTTGAGGTATTATGAAAAATGGATTTGAAGATATTTTCTTGACAGTGGGTAGACTAATGGAATCCAGTGACTGTATTTAAAATGTGCAGGGGTTTGTTATAACATGGTAATAGAAATATCAATTGCAATGACAGGTTAAAAAAAATCTGTCAATGAATGATAATGAAGTTATTTAAATGTCGACTCACTCGCAAACATTTTCCAAACCCTAAATTATTCTCACTGCTTTAACCTCATGCATTCTAAGTTATTAAGGAGCAGAGTCGGTGATGCAGCCAATGCGCCTTTGGCGTTGGAAGCTATTTTTATGCTGCCAAATGTACTAGGAGCAACGAAAGTGGCTGCTCTTAATGATTTTAGGAAAGAAACAAAACACAGACGCCTCAGCTGCTTGGTGTAGAGGTGAACACTGTTCCACTTTCAGGACATCTCATTGGCAATGATTTGAGTAATGTTCTGATGCTTCCTGTCCCCAGTCTTCCCTCTACAGCCTGAGTCTTTTCTTTGTGACCTTGGCAGTAAGGCCCTGTGTGTTTGGAATAGCGCATCTTCCCTCTCTGAGGCTGTGGGGAGGAGAAGGAGGTGGTCAGGTTATTTGGCTACTTTGTAAAGCAGCTTGGCTCATCCCTGGTGCAGAGTGTGTCCGTTAGGCTCCATGCATTCATTCGCCCTTCGTGTGGAGAAGGCACCTGATCGTGCCAGCAATGTTCTGGGGACTGGGGATTTGAGGGTGATTAAAAATATGTTCACTGCTCTCAGAACATTTAGAGCAGTCAAGAAATGGGTGCCAGGCAGAGATTTCTTGATTAAAAAGTAGAGGGGTGAACTCCTGGTTTCTGGTCCAGAGTAGAAGGAGCTTAGAAATTGTCAACCTTCCTAACAACAAGTTAAAAGCTGAGGAAACTAAAATATTAACAGCTCTTCTTAGATCCATCAAAGAAGTGGTGTCACAGGACAAATACTGTCCCCAGAATTGGAGAGACAGACAGACAGACAAAGAGAATCACAATTTTTCCTTAGCAGAAACTCACAAGCAGAAACTTCCACAGGAACCAATGCTGAGTTACAAAAACTTTAACTATACTTGATGAATTGCTGGAGGCTCGGTGTGGACAAGTCTAAGAGTTAAAAACTTCAGGGGCACCTATTCACGGGGTAGGCGGGGGTCATACTTTTGTGAGTTTTACCTCAAGGGGCTCTACCAGCTCCTCACAGTGAAAATTCTCCTTTTACTTCCAGTGGGGGAGGGGAAAAGCAACCATTTTGAAATATGCCAGATGACAGAGCAGATCTGCCCTCAGGAGAAACTAGTTAACCAGCTCCTAACCTCCTGGGGATTTATCAGACCCTAACAAACTAGGGGGAAGAAAAATATGCAACTCCATCCTCCTCTAGCCATTCTGTTCCACCTAAGCAGGGAAAAAATCTGAGAAGCACTGGTAAAGTTCACAATACTGGGGCACAGGCTCCCCAAAAGCCTGAGAGTTAATCATAGACTATAGAATGTTTCACCTCCCTCCCCCACATTACCACCACATTACTAAAGACCTATTGACTATGGTTTCTTTTACTCAGTACTTCGTGTCAGCCTTTCAGGCATATCAAGAGTCAAACAACACAGTCTGAAGAGATTAAACAGGTATCAGAACCAGAGTCAGATATGACAGGAATGTTGGAATTATAAGATTGATAGTATGTTTACATGTGTGATTAATATGCTAAAGTCTTTAATAGAAAAAATATACAACATGTAAGAATAGATGAATAATGTCAGCAGAGAGATGGGAATTTTCACAAAGGATCAAGAAGAAATGCTACAGATCAAAATCATGTAAAAAATGAAGAATGCCTTTGGGTTCAGTAGTAGACTGGACAGGGCTGAGGAAAAAATCTCTGAGCTTGATAATATCACAATAGAAACTTCTAGTGCTTAAAAGGAAAGAAAACAAAACGCAAACACAGAACAAGAACTGTGGGACAACTACAAAAGTATAATATATGTGTAATGCTAATACAAGAAGGCGAAGAAAGAGGGAAAGAAACAGAGGCAATATATGAAGCAATGGTAACTGAGAATTTCAGCAAATTAGTGTCAGATGCCAAACCGCAGATCAAGAAAGCTCAGAGAACACCAAGCAGGAAAAATGAAAAAACAAACTAAAATAATAATTTAAAAAGCCCACCTAGATATATCATATTCAAACTGCAGAAAATCAAAGATTAAAAAAAAAATTCTTGACAAAGGGAAGGGGGGAACATCTTACCTATAGAGGAACAAAGATAAAAATTACATCTGGCTTCTCCTCAGGTCCATACTAGCAAGAAGAGAGTGGAGTGAAATTTTTAAAATGTTGAGAGAAAAAAAAATCTAGAATTCTGTATCCTTTAAATTATCCTTCAAAAGTGGAGAGATGAGGACTTTGTTAGACAGACAAAAGTGGAGGAAATTCGTTGCGGTAGACCTGCCTTGAACAAAATGTTAAAAGAAGTTCTTCAGAGAGAAGGAAAATGGTGTAGATCAGAAACTCAGATCTACATAAAGAAAAGAAGAGCATCAGAGAATAAATAAGTGAAAGTACAACAAATACTTTTATTTTTCTTATTTTTAATTGATCTAACAGATACCAGTTTATTCAAAATAATATATTTTGAACAATATATTCCATTGTGTATGATCATATGTGTATATATACACACACACACACACACACACTCATTTATGCTTGAGTACAAATGAAACGAATGACAACAATGATACAAGGGTTGGGAGTGGGAATTAGGAAAATTTTTATTATACAGTACTTATTATACTCATACTACCTATGAAGTGGTATAGCATTATTAGAAAGTGACCTTGGATTAGTTGTACATGTACATGGCAAACTCTAAGTCAAGCACTATAAAGAGTTGAAAAGAAAAGAAAAGAAATATAATTGATAGGCTAAGAAAGGAGAGAAAATGGAATCATGTAAAATGCTCAATTAAAACCAAAAAAGGCAGAAAACATGTGAAAGAGAAAAATAGGAACAAAGGATAAGGGCAACAGATAGAAAACAGTTAAAAATATGGTAGATATTAATCCAACTACATCAATAATCACTTAAATTTTAATGGTCCCCCTATACCAATTAAAACAGAGATTGTCAGAGTGTAGCAAAAAAAAAAAAGACCCAAATATGTGCTGTCTACAAGAAACCCACTTCAAATATAAAAACACATTCAGATTAAAAGTAAATGGATAGAGATGATATACCATGCTAACACTAATCAAAATAACATGGGAGTTGCTATATTAATTTCAGACAGGCAAAAAGTAGACAATCTGAATAGGTCTATAACTATTAAAGAAATTGAATGAATAATTAATAACCACCTAAAACAGAAAGCACCAGACATGGATAGGTTCACTGGTGAATTCTATCAAACATCAAAGGAAGAAATTACACCAGTTCTGTACAAACTCTTCCAGAAGATAGAAGCAGAGGGAATACTTCCTCTCTCATTCTATGATGCCAGTATTATCTTAATGTCAAAGTCAGACAGTGGCATTATAAGAAACAAACAAAGCCATAGACCATTATCTCTCATGGACATAGTTACAAAAATTCTTGACAAAATATTAGAAAATCAAATCTAACAATGTTTAACAAGAATTGTACACCATGACCAAATGAGGTTTATCCCAGATTTGGAAGGTTAATTCAACATTCAAAAATCAATTAATATAATTCATCACATCAGTAGGCTGAAAATGAAAAACCACATAATCATATCAATAGATGAAGGAAAAATAAATTGACAGATTTAACCATTCGTGGTAAAAATAAATTGACACATTTACCAACCATTCATGGTAAAAACTCTCAGCAAACTAGGAATAGAAGGAACTTTCTTAAATTGATAAAAAAAAAATCTACAAACATCTGTAGCTAACATCTTAACTAATGGTGAAAAACTCAAAGCTTTCTCACTAAGATCAGAATAAGACAGGGCAAGGGAAGATATCTCACCAGTTTTTCAGCATCATACTGGAATTCTTAGCTAATGCTATAAGATAAGAAAAGGCAATAAAAGCTACATAGATTGGAAAGGAAGAAATAAAACTATCTTTGTTGCAGAGGACATGATCATCTATGTAGAAAACCTGAAATAATCAACCAAAAAACCTCTTGGAACTAGTAAATAATTATATAAGGTTACAGGATATAAAGTTAATATACAAAAGTAAATTTTTAAAAAGTAAATCACTTTTATGTACCAGCAATGAACAGATGGAATTTGAAATTAAAAACACATTACCATTTACATTAACACATCAAAAATTGAAATAGATATAAATCTAACAATACATGTACAAAATCTATGTGAGGAAAACTACAAAATTCTGATGGAAGATATCAAAGAACTAAATAAATGGAGAGATATTCTATGTTCATGCATAGGAAGACTCAATATTATCAAGATGTCAGTTCTTCCCAACTTGATCTGTAGATTCAACATGGCTCAATCAAAATCCAACAAGTTATTTTGTGGATGTTGACAAATGATTCAAAAGTTTATATGGAGAGGAAAAAGACCCAGAATAGCTAACTTAGTATTGAGAGAGGAGAACAAAATTGGAGGAAGGACACTACCTGACTTTAAGACTTACTATAAAGCTGCAGAAATCAAGAGAGTTTGTTACTGGTGAAGGAATAGACAAATAAATCAGTGGAACAGAATAGGGAGCCCCAAAATAGACCCATATAAATATAGTCAACTGATCTTTGGTAAAAGACCAAAGCTCATACAATGAAGAAAACAAAGTCTTTTCAACAAATGGTGCTGGAACAACTGGACACCCACATGCAAAAATAAATTAATTAATGAAAATTTAAAAAAAATTAAATACAGACCTTACAGCCTTCACAAAAATTAACTCAAAATGGAACATATACCTAAATGTAAGACACAAAACTGTAAAACTCCTAGAACATAGAAGAAAACCTCAATGACCTTGTGTATGTAATTACTTTTTAGATACAACACCAAAGTCATGATCTATGAAAGAAATAATTGATAAGCCAGACTTCATTCAAATTTAAAACTTCTGCTCTGAGAATGACAATGTCAAGAGAATGAGAAGACAAGCCACAGACTGGAAGAACATATTTGTAAAAGACACATCTGCTAGGGGATTGTTATACAAAATATACAAAAAAAAATTCAATAAATGATGTTGGGAAAACTGAGTATCCACTGGCAAAAGAATGAAATGGAATCCTTATCTTACAACATACACAAAAATCAATTCAAAATGGATTAAATACTGAAACATAAGACCTAAAACTCTAAAACTCCTAGAAGAAAACATATGGTAAAATCTCTTCAACATTGGTTTTAGCAATGATTTTTTTTTTATTTGACACCAAAAGCAGACACTAAAAGCAACATGTGGGACTACATCAAACTAAAAAGTTTCTGCACAGCAAAGTTAACAGTCAGCAACACAAAAAGGCAACCAAAGGAAAGTGAGAAACCATATATATGATAAGGGGTTGTTACCCAAATATTCAGGGAACTCATATATCTTATAAGGGGTTAATATCCCAAATATTCAGGGAATTTGTACAACTGAATAGCAAAAAAATTTAAAAATAAAAAAATGAAAACATGGGCAAGGGACCTGAATATCTTTTCCTAAAGATAACATACAAATGGCTATGTTATATGAAAAGATACTCAATATCACTAATCATCAGGAAAATGCAAATTAAAACCACAAAGAGCTATCACTTCACACCTGTTAGGATGGCTATTATCAAAATGTCAAAAGATAACAAGCAATGTGGAAAAAAGGGACCCCGTTTACATTTTTGGTGGGAATGTAAATAGGTGGCCATTATAGAAATTTTCACAGTATGGTGATTCCTCAAAAAATTAAATATGATCCATATGATCCAGTGATCTCAATCCTGGGTATATATCCAAAGGAAATAACATCACTGCCTTGAGGAGAGATCTGCACTGCCGTGTTCATTGCAGCAGCATCTGCAATAGCCAAGGTATGGAAACAAGTGTCTGTTGAAAGATGAGTGAATTAGGAAAACGGCATATTATTCAACCTTTAAAAAGAAGGAAAGGACAGCGCAATGGCTCACACCTGTAATCCTAGAACTTTGGGAGGCTGAGATAGGTGGATCACTTGAGGCCGGGAGTTTGAGACCAGCTTGGGCATGATAGCAAGACACTGTCTCTACAAAAAGAGTTTAAAAAATTAGCTGGGCATGGTAGCATATGCCTGTAGCCCCAGCTACTTGGGAGGCTGAGATGGGAGGATTGCTTGAGCCCAGGAGTTTGAAGTTACACTGAGCTATGATAGTGTCACTGTACTCCAGTCTGGACAACAGAGTGAGACCCTCTCTCTAAAAAAACTAAAAAAAAAAAGGAAATCCTGCCTTTTGCCACAACACAAATGAACCTAGAGGACATTATGCTAAGTGAAGTAAGCCAGACACAGGAAGACAAATGCTGCGTGATCTCACAAGTGGAATCTATACAAGAGTCAAACTCGTAGTAACAGAGAACAGAGTGGTGATTAGCAAGGGCTGGGGGTTGTGGAAAAGGGGAAATATTGGTCAAAAAGTAAAAACTTTTTGTTATAAGATGAATAAATTCTTGAGACATAATGTAAAGCATGGTGATGATAACTAATATTATTATATTTATATTTGAAATATGCTAAGAGAGATCTCAAGTGTCTTTACCATATACACACACAAATGGTTAATATTTGAGGTGATGAATATGTTAACTAACATGATTATGGTAATTATTTCAAAATGTACACCTATATCAAAACATCATGTTATACACCTAAAATAAATACAATTATATTTGTCAATCATACCTCAATAAATTGGAGAAAAATATATATATACACACACATATATACACATACACAGATATATTTACACAAAAACCTCTTATACTAAATAGTAAGAAAATGATTTTTTAAAAAATGGACAAAGGGCCTGAACAGATATCTCACCAAAGAAGATATACAAATGGCAAATAAGCCTATTAAAAATGTTAAACATCATATTATTAGGAAATTGCAAATTAAGACAACAGTGAGATACCACTATACACCTATTAAAATGGGCAAAATCCAGAACCCTGATAACACAAAAGGATGACGAGTATGTATAGGAAAAGTAATTCTCATTCATTGCTGGTGGGAATGCAGAGTGGTACAACCACTTTGGAAGACAGTTTGGCAGTTTCTTACAAAACTAAGCATACTATTAACATACAATCCACCAATCCAACTCCTTGTTATCTACCCAAAGGAGTTAAAAACTTATATCTACACAAAAACCTGCCCGTGAATGTTTTTAGCAGCTTTATTCACAATTGTCAAAACTTGGAAGCAACCAATATGCCCTTTAGCAGATGAATAATAAATAAATTGTGGTGCATCTAGACAATGGGATGTTATTCAGAACTAAAAAGGAATGAGTTATCAATACATGAAAGACATGGGGGAACCTCAAGGGTATATTACCAAGTGAAAGAGACCAATCTAAACAGGCTAGATACTGTATGATTCTAACTACAGGTGTACCTCAGAGATATTGACGGTTTGGTTCCAGACTAACACAGTAAAGTTAATGTCCCAATAAAAGGCGTCACACAAATTTTTTGGTTTCTAAGTGTATATAACAGTTATGTTAACCCTATGCTGTAGTCTTTTATATGTGCAATAACATTTTGTCTAGAAAATGTGTATACCTTAATTAACAAATACTTTATTATTAAAAAATGCTAACGATCATCTGAGCCTTCAGTGAGTTATAATCTTTTTGCTCATAGAGTGTCTTGCCTCAAGGTTGGTGGCTTCTGACTGATCAGAGTGGTGGCTGCTGAAGGTTGGGGTGGCTGTGTTAATTTATTAAAATAAGATAACAATAAAGTTTGATGCATTGATGGACTCTTCTTTTTGAAAGATTTCTTTGTAGCATGTGGTGTGATTTGATAGCATTTTACCCACCATAGAACTTATTTCAACATTGGAGATAATCTTCTCAAACCCTGCCACTACTTTATCAACTAAGTTTATGTAATATTCAAAATCCTTTGTTGTCATTTCAACAATGTTCACAGCATCTTCACCAGGAGTAGATTCCATCTCAAAAAAATCACTTTCTTTGCTCTTCCATAAGAAGCAACTCCTCATCCATTTGCATTTTATCATGAGATTGCAGCAAGTCAGACATCTTCAGACTTCACTTCTAGTCCTAGTTCTCTTGCTGTTTCCACCATGTCTGCAGTTTCTTCCTTCACTGAAGTCTTGAACCTACCAAAGTCACCCATGAGAGTTGGAATCACCTTCTTCCAAACTCCTCTTAATATTGATATTTTTGCTTCTTCCCGTGAATCACAAATGTTCTTAATACCATCTGGAATGGTGAATCCTTTCCAGAAGAATTTTAATTTACTTTGCCCAGATCCATCAGAGGAATCACTATCTATGGCAGCTGTGGCCTTACACAATGTATTTCTTAAAAAATAAGACATGAATTTCAAAATTACTCTTTGATCCATGAGCTACAGAATGGATATTGGGCTACCAGGCATGAAAACAACATTAACCTCATTGTACTTCTGCATCAGAGCTTTTGAGTGACTAGGTACATTAGTTATATTTTGAAAAGAATCTTTTTATCTGAGCAGTAATTCTCAACAATGTGCTTAAAATATTCAGTAAGCCATGCTATAAATAGATGTGCTGTCATTCAGACTTTGTTGTTTTATTCATAGTGCACAGGCAGAGTATATTTAGCATAATTCTTAAGGGCCCTAGGATTTTCACAATGGTAAATGAGCGTTGGCTTCAACTTCAAGTCACCAGGTGCATTAGCCCTTAACAAGAAAGTCAGCCTGTCCTTTAAAGCTTTGAAGCCAGGAATTGACTTCTCCTCTCTAGCTATGCAGTTCTAGATGCCGTCATTTTATGATAGAATTCTGTTTTGTCTACATTGAAAATATGTTGTTTAGTGTATTCACCTTTATCAATGATCTTAGCTAGGTATGCTGGATAACTTGCTGTAGCTTCTACATTAGCATTTGCTGCTTCACCTTGGATTTTTATGTTATGGAGATGGTTTCTTTTCTTAAACCTCAAGACCCAACCTCTGCTGGCTTCGGACTTTTCTTCCATAGCTTCCTTACCTCTCTCAGCCTTCATAGATGTGAAGAGGGCCTTGCTCTGGATCAGGCTTTGGCTTAAGGGAATGTTGTGGCTGGTTTGATCTTCTATCCAGACCACTAAAACTTTCTCTGTATCAGCAATTTTGCTTGCTTATTATTTGTGTGTTTGCTGGAGTAGCACTTTTAATTTTCACTAGGAACTTTTCCTTTGCATTCACAACTTGGCTGGCTGTTTGGCACAAGTCTGTCTCGGCTTTCAAAATACCTTCCTCACTGAGCTTAATGATTTCTAGCTTTTGATTTCAAGTGAGAGACATGCAACTCTTCCTTTACACTTGGATGCTTAGAGGCTCTTGTAGGGTTATTGATTGGCCTGATTTCCATATTGTTGTGTTTCAAGGAATATGGATGCCCGAGGAGAGGGAGAGAGACGGGAATGACCAGTTGGTGGAGCAATCAGAACACATGCACACATTTATTGATTAAGTTTGCCATCTTATATGGGCATGGTTTTTGGTGCCTCAAGACAATTACAATAGTGACATCAAAGATCATTGATCACAGATTACCATAACAGATATAATAATAATAATGAGAAAGTTTCAAATATTGTGAGAATTACCAAAATGTGACACAAGGACATGAAGTAAGTTCCTGATGTTGGAAAAATGGTGCTAAAAAACTTGCTCCATGCAAGATTGCTACACACCTACAGTTAGTTAAAAAAAAAAAAAAGCAATATCTGTGAAAAGAAAACAAAACTGCCTAAGGAGAACAGAGTGTGCTGGGGGAGAGAGAGATGTTGCTGTTTCATACAATGTGAGCAGTGTTGAGAAAGAAATGAAGGGGCCATCTGTTGGGGTGTCTGGGTAAAGAACTTTCCAAATAAAGGGAATAGCAAGGCTGGAGTGGACAGGGAGTGGGGAGGAGGCAGAGAAAGAAGAGAGATTAAGGGTCAGGCATCTCACAATTATATTGCAAACCTATTAGGTAAAGATTGGAATGTGAATTGTACATGAAAAGTCTTGAGTACTGAGAGAAGATTTATTTGTTGTAGAAACCAGGGCACTGACTGGTCACTCAGCTAGTGAGTGCCTGACTGCAGTCTTGTTTGGCTTCAAAAACTTGCTTTTTCTATTAGGTGGAGACATCTTGATAATCTTAATGAGGCATTATCGAGTCATTAACAGATTGACCCCAACCATTTTGTCCATATTTTTAACCTCCTCAGGAGCCAGAATGGATCCAATAAAAGATATACCTTCTTTTCCTCTTAGATCCCTGTGAGAGTTTCTGCTCATACTTTTCTTAAAATTGATTCCTCATGGCAGGCTCTCTGTTCTTTTAGTAGGTGTGAAGAAAAGCCAGGCTTTGGTCTACGCAACGTAGAACATCAAACAGTTTCAGTCCATATTTCTTTTATTAAGAAATGCTCAGCTAGATTTTCTAAATACATGTCTTTTTCCACCCGTGAATTGTTCCTTGTGGCTTTTGATGGAGGCACTGCAATATGGGGTTGAGGATGCAAGCTCTGTTGTGGCAGCCTGTGTGGACTCTGCACCTTCCAAGTTCCTTGGCTTTAAATAGGTTGGTTACACTTTTGAGTCCTCCCTATTTGTAATATGTGGTTAATATCAGTGTCCATCTCATAGTATTCTGCTTGTGAATAGCTTAGATTACATTGTATGCACCCAATGAACATGCATTTTTATTATATTATCTGTTAGGTTTCTTAAGCATAATAGTCTATTCAGTGGTGAAATTCTGGCACAATTATGGAAGCAGAATATAGAATCTTTAACTCTCATATTCCAGCTCTAACCACTAATGCCGTGATCCAAGTTCCACATAAAACTATTAGCACATATCCTCCAAAGTACGGTAGAGTAAATTTGGCTATGTTTAAAAATGTTGTAATAGCTTCATGAGTATTTTCTCTTCTAAGTAACTTAAATTGAAATAATTTTCAGTGATTGAGATTTTCCTTGAGGGTTCATGTTATGTATTTTAGTAAGTGTTAGGCAAAGAATACCAAAAATAATCAAGAAACAAAATCAGAAAATGAAAAACAAAAGCTATCATTTATAGTTCACTTATTATGTACCAGTCATTGTGCTCTGCATTTTTATGGATTTAGTTTACAAATGATTCTGTGCTTATTTAGTAACTTATATGATGGCATAAGATTATAGAAGAGGAAAGCCAATCACACATTGTGTTTCTGCAACTCCTTGTGGAAACTAGTCATATCCTGTATTGATCACTTCTTCAAATGTAATAGGAGATTTTGCCATCTGAAAAAAATTGTAAGCTCCTGGAAGGCAGGTGAGATGCCTGGAATGTGGTTTCTCCGCCCCTCAGAGCAACTCATCTGAGCTCTATGTATATAGTATTAATAAATACTTAAATAAAGACATGCTTTCAAGTGTTCTAACAGTCCCTAAGATATATTTGTAAAAAGGGTAGAGTATGGATTAAAGATCAAAAGCAAAAGTAGGTGAGTCTTGATTTAATAACTTGCATATTTATTTTCCTGGAATGCTTATCTTTTTAAGCTTTCAGCTTCTTCTGACACAGCATGGGTATTGACAAAAGCTCTGTTTTTCATCTACAGATAAGACAACCTGTAAACAAAGCCTGAAAATAAAAATAATTGCTTCGAAATGCTTTTAAAAATGGTACAAGTCAAGAATTCAAGGCTGCATATATTGTATCTTAATTATGTCTATATATGATACATATTTTAAGATTCCTTTTTATTTGTTTTTTGTTTTGTTTTTCAATTATAATGGTAGTCACTTTGTGGTTAGCACAGGCTGTCATTTATGTTTGCAAATTTCATTTATTGAAAATATTTTTATTGTTCCTCCTTTCTTATGAAACCAAGATCCGTATCTTTCTTTTGCTGTTTTTGTCTTTGATATTGTGTTTCTCAAGGTGTGTTGCTTAGAACACTGATCTCATTAGATATCCCTCAAGAATGGATCTTTTAATTAAATATGTTTGGAAAATGCTGCATGAAGTATGCACTTAAGGGGTTCAATGTATATTAGAGTAATGCAATTTTTGAAAAATTGTGAAGTAAAAGAACATTACATTTTGCCTAAGCATTCCCCAACATTTTTTGATCTTGAAAAATATCCCGTGCTCCCATATTTACGTATGATACTTAAAATATTTAACCAGTACATTGGCTCGCCAGCCAGGCTGCTATTCAACCTGTCTCCTCTGCCCTTTCAGAGCACATGTCCCTAGGAAACTACAGTTCCCACAATTGACCCTGCGAGTATAGCTGGAAGCATCTCTTAGCTGTGAATAGGGGTTTGCAGATGGGCACCAGGGTGCCTTCCAGGGTGCAGTGCCAACGCAAGGTCACTGTCTCCTCCACTGGGGTGCAGGCTGATTGGCATCACATTGACCAGTCAGCACAGTTGCTGGTCATGACGCTTGAGTGAATTTCTTGAGGACCTCTGCTGTGCCAGCCCTCAATCTTTTGGTGGCTGAACTGTGAGGAAAAGTAGAAATGTAGGAGGTCCCCAGCTGAGAGGCCATGGTGATGAGGCCAGCAGGAGCAGTTACTCAGAGAACTCAGAGAACTTGGTGCAGTAACGATTTTACTGACAGGTTTGCAAGTATTTAATTGTTTCACTCTTGTACCACCATACCAAGGTATGCCAGCTGATTGTCAGTTCTACTCGTAACACCTGTCAGCAGTCTATCTAATTCTAGTTTTGTGGGACACCCCTGGACAACTGCTAATCTATACCACTGGGGTGTGTGAAAATGCATCATTTTTTATCTTTGTATCAATTGCTTATTACAAAGCCATAATGTTCAAACATGCAGCTCTGTTGGAATGGAGAATTAACAAATTGTGGATCAGTTTTTGAGCTTTGTAAAATCAAGAAGCAAGAGATGGCACAAAAAACAATGACAGATACCTTGAGGGATCTAGATTGGTGGACAAGTGATGTTGTAATAAGAGAAAAATGTCCACTAGCATAGTGTAAGCTCTCTGAAAAAAATGTTGCTAATGTAAATCTGAGTCACTCAGTCTATTGTCATCTTGTCACATTGAGATTACAGTTAAATACACACCCACTCACTCACCCACACAAACACACCTACACACACACATGCACATAGGAATAATTCTGTATAGAATCCTTATAGAATAATCCTCATTTGCCTTTGTATGGTATGTTTTTTTTAAATGTAAAAATATTCATTGAATAGCTCAAGTATCAAGTTAAAAATTGTAAGGAATTCATCACACCCTCTGTAGACTGGTCTACTTCTTTAGCCTCCTTTCCTGTTATTACACTAAGAAAATCGAACCATTCTCTTATTGCCAATAAAGTCCTACGGATTTCCACCTATCACTAGGCTAAACTTATTAATATAGCAGTATTTACACATTTTATCCAGCTCCTACCACCCCCTAAGGTAGATTTTGCATCTATTTGTTTATTTTCAAACTTACGAGTATTGTTCAGAGTAATGAATAGAAAGGAAAAAAAAAAACCGCTGTGTAATAAAAGGAGCTAGAATAAGGTTAGCAAGATTTGGGAGGCAAGCAAGACCTAGTACAAAGGAGGACGTTGACCCAGGAAGGCTAGGATGAGAGTGGGAGAAAGTCAAACACCAAGAGTGAACAAGGTGAGGAAAGAAATCTCAGTATTTCTTAGAGAGTAGCAAGAAATCTCACATCAGCTGTGAATTTGGGGAGAAAAAGATAGATATGGAAGGAGGATTTCAAGAATTTTTGTTGTGGTTCATGATAAAATCTCGTGTGGAAGGGTTCTGAAATGCTCCTCAAAAATATTCTTGGCTATCAAGCCAATGTTTGTTTGATTGTGATAATGCAACAACTGAAGAAAGCCGGTTATATATTTTTATTATCCAAGGTATCTTCTGGTCTATGATACTCTTTCTACTTCCCTTTTCTAAACTTACCCATTTTCAAGGTTTATAGTTCTTTCAAGAAGTTTTGCATACTGCCCCATTACTCAATGATTTGGAAGGACATCTAAACTTTTTACAGTATTGACTCTTTTGTATTTACCATCTACATACACATTTTAGGAAGAAATGTCTTGAATTCCCAGCCAGAATAAATCCTTAATTCCTAATTCCAGGATCACTTTTATAAAACTTTCTTGTTCCACTGCCTGGTCCAGAGTAATGAATGGTAGCGAGGTTGTTAACACAAACTTCTTCTATTTAGTCCTTATGACTTATAGGAATTTGTAACTTTTCTTAGTAACAGAAATGAATTAAAATTATTACATTTTTGTGTTTTTCTAATTAAACAAATTTTATTTCCTAAGCACTGTTAATTCCTATCTCTATCATTGCACTCATGCATTATAACTATTTGTTTATATTTCTTTCTCTCAAATAAAGCTATTTGGAACTTGACCATAGGGGCTGTGGATTATATCCTGACAGTACAGTGTCTGATACATTTTAGGAGATCTAAAAATGTGAATGAATGAATGAATTTTATTGAGAATCTCTCATGTGAGGAAAAAAAAAAAGCTGAGAGAAAATTTTATCTGTCTTCTTTAAATTAAAAAAAAAAAAAAGAAACACTGAGGTATAATGAAAGCAACATAAGGCTTAGAGCCAGAATACCTAGATTCAGAATTCTAGCTGGCCCACTTATTAGCGGTTTTCTTTGAGCAGGTCACGAAAGTTCTCTCAACTACTTTCTTCAAATGCAGATGATAATCCCCTTTACACATGGTTGTCATGATGATCTAATAAGATTAAAATTTTTGAAATACAAAGTAGGCCTTCATAGAGAAGGTGATTAAAAGCTATTATTCAACCTGAATTAATAAATTATTGACCAGTAGTTAGATAAACTTGAGAGAATCTACAAGACATATAGATTCAGTGCCAAGAATCAATGTCCTCCCAACTCTAGGTTGCTTGACACTGAAAAAAGCCATTGAGTAAGATTGTGAAATTTCACTTATTATTGAGACATTTTCTTGCTCGTAAATAATAGAACAGACTGAATGACCTTTGAAGGGAATGACCCACCATATATTCTCTGACTCATGAAAGAAAACACAATTTGTAGATAAATCAGGAGAACCTGCTTTTCCGCTATGCCAAAGATAAAGCAAAAGTTTGGAAATGTCATATCTAACTAAAAGCTCTTTAATTCTTTGGTCAATTCAAGGGACACCCTCATCTCTTAATCTTTTTAAATGAACCACATCTTTTATGCACTGTGCATACATTAAGCAGCAGTAGAGAGATGGAGTTTTAATTTTTACCAATTCAATTTAAATGCAAATGTTAACCACTCACATGATGCTACTGTGTACATAATTAAGCATCATTATATACTACATGAATCATTTAGAAACCTCCTGAGAGCCATTCTACTATGTAAAACATGCATTATACTGACAAGCAGCCAAATGACGTATACTTCTGTCCTCATTAATGCTCCTTTTGAATTATAGGTCAACCAATTATGGAACAACCTATGAGAAGCTGAATGATAAAGTTGGTTTGAAAACAATTTTAAGCTATCTCTATGTGTGTCCTACCAACAAGCGTAAGGTAAGAAATGCATATTTGGCATGCTCCTTATTCATGATGTGACTTCTGTTTTGGGTGGCTAACCTCTTTAGCTACCTAAAAATCCATTACAGTTAAGCTGGGATTAGAAATGTAAAGATGAGTTGGTGGATGTTAAGGTTGTTAAATGTCTGACACATCATAATTTTCAGATCAGCAGCTGTGAATATAGGAGGGCAAGGGGTAGGTAGACCATTACCATTTCCGAAGGGCGTGAGTCTTGTTGAGTGGATACTGCTGACTCTTTGGTAAGAGCTCTGACCAGTCACAAGAATCAGAATGAGCCTTGACTTAGACAGCACAAATGATGGGTTTTTATCTGCATCTGATGTCCCACTTTTCCCTTGTCATGGAATAAATAGGTTAACTAAAATTTAAGTGAATGCATCGTACTACAGCAGATAGGAAGTTTTATTTTTAAAGTTTGTTCAGCCTGTACAGAAATACCGGGATGGAGGCAGTACATTTGGCAGAAGAGAGTGGCTTGGAAAGAGTGGTGAGATTAGTCCCATCTGAGCATATATCTTAGCTGCAACAAGCCTTAGAGATCATCATATACAGCACCCTTATTTTACAGATAAGAAAACTGAGGTTCAGAGGAAGGAAATGGTTTGTCCCCATTGCAATTATGGGCACGATTGGAACTAGAATTCAGGTTGGTTAGTTAGCAGTCACACTTTTTCCACTACATCATACCTTTCCTATTAAGATGGCTTATCTACTCTTCAGAGATATTATTTGTTTTAGGAAGAAAATGTTTGCTTTTAAGTGAGAAAGACATACTTATCTCAGAAGGAGAGACATGTCCTAAGCCATATTCTGTTATTATGGTAGCACTGATATCTATTTTCTCATCTGAGATTTTTTCATTAGCTACTGTTAGTGACCTTGGGTAGGTTCTGCATTTTGTCATCTAGACTGCAGAAGGCAATGAGAATATCTCTGAAGCAATCAGTGTCATCTCTGGCTCCCCATCAAAGGAACTATTAATAGGTGGTCCCCAAATGTGCAAGCTCTAGCCCCACCCCATTGTTCTGGATTAGGGCTCAGGTAACTATAATGTCTTGAGAAAGCTCCCCAGCTGCTTCTGATGTGTATCTATGATTAAGAACTACTAATATAAAGTGTAACGTTCCCTCTGGCCCTAAACATTTCAAGTTCTTCAGTAGAAGCAGTGTAACTCTTCAGTTGAGCACAGACTCTGGAGTCAGATGGCTTGAGTAAAAACCCAGCTCAACCAATTACCAAGTTTATCAGTATGATGATTTACTTAATCTCTTCAAGCACAGTAACATTAAATTTAAAATGGGGAAAATTACAGTACCTACCTCATGAGGGAAGTTGTAAGGATTATATGAAATTAGGCATTTCAAGTGTTTAGCACACAATAGTAAAGGTTTAATCAATGTGTTCTCTTTTACTTCATTCTCCTTTCTTATCTTCCTGTTTCTCCTGCTTTATATAATTATTAGAAGTAGTGGTAATGATTATCCTCTGTAAATAGCAGTGTCCAAAAAACTTTCTGTGATGATAGAAATGTTCTCCTCAGCTGTCCCATGCTTTAGACACTAACAACTTGTGGCTGTGGAGTATTTGAAATATGGCTAGTGTTAACTGAGTAACTGGATTTTAAATTTCATTTATTTTAATTAATTTAAATTTATAAGCCACGTGTGGCTGATGGCCACAGTATCATACAGCACAGCTCAATAATGTCAAATTCACAAATTCAGAACTATATCCTGGACATTCCTATCTTCCCCTTACTGGCTGGTTACTTCATCAATAATTACATCTAAACAATTTTGATCTTCTGTATGTAGTCCCAAATTGAGGAACTGAACATGTATCCTTTATTTTTATAACAAGATTTAGTTGTTTGTTGGCTTTGAATCAGTTTTTGTAATCCCTCTTGATTTTTGCTCTAGTTCACATTTTTAGTAAATTTAATTTAACAATCAACAAACTGTATGCTAGGAAATGTGCTAGGCATCATAGGATATAAAGAGAGATAAGCCAGCATCACACCCTCAAGGGTCCTATATTCTAGTAGTAAATGCAGCATGACTTTTTGTAATTGAAAGATCCCTGAACTAAGATTCAGGAATCTAAGTCCCTGCCTTGTATCTGTTTCCACCTAGCAGGTGACTTTGAGTGAGTCATTTACATTTTCTCCATTCGTAAAAAGATATAGGCAAAAATAAAGGAATTTACAGGTGGAAGAGACCTTAGAATTGTTCTAATCTGCTGGTAGTCTGCTATATTGATGCTGTTGGTGAGGAACATAATAAAAAAGATAAGATGCCAAATATTGAATATGATTATAGGCTTTTCTGTAGTTGCAGAATGTATGGTAAGGATTCAGAGACTCCAAGATTATTTGCAGGAGCTGGACTTAGAGTGAGATTCTCAAGTCCAGATATAGCTCCTAAGACTAGAAGGGAAGCTTAGAGGTAACACAGCAACGAGCCCTACCATCAAATCTACTCAGTTCAATACACCAATATTAATTGAGCTGCATAATTGGTCTATAGTTATCTAAAGGACTTTAAAAAGGGCATTTGACCATGGCCATTTAGCTGATCTTAAGACTTGGCACACCATAGTTCCAGAAAAAGGTAAGTCAGTGTCCGTGACTATGAGGGAATAGCTTTCCCTGGGCCTGTTACCTTCCAGACACAGAGGTGGTCCTGAGTTTTTTAAATTGCAGCGTTTATGAGTGAACCTAAAGGAAGGGATCTTCTCCTCTACAGATAAATGAGGCCTTTAGGGTCACTTTCTGAGATGCTGATAGGTTTAAGAAATATTGGAGGACGATGAAGGTCTTTACAATGGTACAGAAATCCATAAAGTTGCCATAGCAGTATATTTGTGTACAGTTTTTCTACTTATGAGGTGAATTTATCACCATGAAATATGTATTCCTCCTCCTCAAAGGGACGTATTTGAACCAAGAGATGGTACTTACACAATATTTTAAAGTGTGAATGTATTTTCCTCAATCAATGAGCGTTTATGTAAAAAAAGAAGAAGAAGAAGAAAGAAATATCAGGCTCTATTAATTATGCAGAACAAAGGCGCTCCAGTTCGCTCCAGTTCTCCTAGGACTGCTGCTATCCTCCAGTGAAAAAGGCAGGCTCCTTTAAAAAGTCATATTAATTCTTTCAGGTCTCTAGGGTGCTATCTAGCAAGTTAAAATCTTTTGTACCAGACACTTCCCTCTGATTTTCACACCAGTGGGAGCAACTGGAATAAAACTGACAACATCAGGGTAACTGTCTGAATTCCCAGAAACCTGTTTTGCCTTCACATTCTTATTGCTATTTTTAGCTATTTGTGAGGACAAGAGCAGTTTTTCAATCATCCTGCCTCAAACAGCGGGCATCATGCCCTGGCTTTGCAGGGAGCTTGTTAGGGGCATTACTGGGATCACAGTCCAGAATAAAGCAGGCTCTTATTTACAGTTTAAATTGATGATCATCCATCGGCTCTTTCTCTGCAAGCCTGCTGTAAATTACAGCAGCTTTCCTTGGACAGGTCTGTTACAGTAAAAACTGTAATCTCATCATATGTCAGTCTAAGAAATCTTGACTAACTAAAAGACATAGAAAGCCTACTCTTAGGTATTATCCTAGCTCATTCATGGTCTCTTTCAGAAGGAACCCTGTACTTGGCCTCTGATAGATGAGGTTGGCCCAAAAGAACAAGGCTGAGTGGATCCTAGTGCCAGAGAAGAGGCAGGCTAGCTATCTGTCACCGTGTCTCAGAGAGAGAACACTTCCCCCACCTCCAGTTCATGATAAATCCTAAGGCTTGTTTGTGTCAGCAGAGGTTTATTGGCCACATACGTATAGTCTGCTGTAAGAAAAGATGATTTAACCTGTACCTAAAAGGAACAGCTTGGATACAGAGAGTGATGGGAAGAACTAATAAAAATGTAGCAAAGAAAAAAAATGTTGAAGTCTCACTCAGTCTCACTCTTAAATTCTCTCTGAGTTTATATGTATTCTGCCTAAAAAGAAAACTTCCATATACTCTGTGTATATCTATCAGCAACACCTTCCCATCACCCCCAACCAACCCTAGCTGTTCTCCCTCCATGAAATGTTATATAACATCTTCAAGGATTAAGGAATATAAAATCTCTAGTGGAATTCATTGGGGAAGAAAAGGAAAAAAGAAGTTTGTATTTTTAAAATTTGGAATAGCAAATTCTCTTAGTTGTTATATTCTTGTGTTCTCTGCACACTATGTTTTCAACGGAGAAGAAACCCAGACAGTATTCCTTCGCACCCCAGTTCCTTCTCATTTCTGTTGTCACCACTTAACTTATATCATTCTTGCTGAGAGAATCTTCCAAGACTTTCATCCTATAAATAGGACCCTAGCTCCTCAGAACACATTGATCATTCCTACGGGATTCTTGGTACATGCCAGCATTAAACGCTGTTTGCATTTTCTCCAGATGTTTAGGTTTTAATTGCCATACTGTATGTGACATTTTCTAAATAAGGATTTGATTGTTGATTCCTTGTCTCTTTATATCTGGGCATGCTTAATTCCTCTTGTCATTTGGTTGGGTGGTCTGTACAACATATATTTGACTTTTGGGGACAGGGAAGAGGTGAGGTTGATAGGGTCCCTCAACTTCCCTTGGGAAGAATCGTGTAATCATAGAATCCAAACCTAAAAGATGTTGGGGATACTCAGATTCTCCTCTTTTGTTTGCCAGATAGGAAAACTGAGTCCCAGAGATTTTAGTGACTTGCCTGAGGTTACATGGAACTGGTGAATGACAAGCCAAGATCCTTATGCCTTAACACATAAACCTTAAATGTTACTTTTCCCATAAAATTGAATCAATTTCCCTAATGAGATCGTCTCACTCCCTCGTATGTTCGAGGCATCTGTTTTCTTTTTTTTCTAGCACTTTTCTCTTTGATTATAGTTGTTTTTGACCATTTCTAATTCTTCCTTTAGAATACAAGGCCCTAGATGGGATAAAGTGCCTCTATCAGCTTTGTGGTCTTTACCATGCTGAGCATAGGGTTTTGGTATACAGTAGCTATCCAACACATGGCTGAGTATTTGAATTGAACTCAGGCTGGGTTTTGGACTTGCTGGCTGGAACATGAAAAGGAAAGTGCTCTGTAAAATCAGCTTTGACTCATTTATTTTCTCTAATTATAAAATTAATTCTTTCTAGTGAATAAACAGTAAGGAATCCCTGTAGATTTTAGTCATTTCTAGGTCATAATGTATAATTTTATCTTTTCTAACCAAGAAGAACATGATTAATATTTGAAATGCCAGGACTTTGCATAGCACTCACTTGACATTATGTGGCGAGGCCAAGGGGAGCTAGTGTATTGTATAATACATCAAGGGGGTACATGACATTTCCCTTGGCAGACATGCAGCAGTTGCTCATTCTACCCTAACTCTTTGATCTGTCCCTTTGTACACAAGATCATCTGTTTGCCTCTAATCTTTTAAAAAGAATGTATATTTCATTCATAGAGAAGCGCCATGCACAAACTCAGAGACATAGTAGAAGTGGCATTTTCCAAACTTCAATAAAAGTGACTTTTTTAGTGAATAAATGCTTACTTCCCTACACTTAACCTGGGAAACAATGACTAAAGGGAAAGATCATCTCCTTTGATCCTTTTTTGGGTATAGCTGAGTGTTATACTGTTTCAGTCCATCAAGCATTGTTCAGTTTTCTTCTTGAGCACTAAGAAAATAAAATCCAAGGAAGCATGCCACATCTATATTTTTTCTCTGAGTTATTTTCTAACAGTTATCCCCTGGGTTTTAAAGAAGCTACAGAATAAGTAGTGCAGAATGCTCTCTTTGAAACAGGAACAGAGTGCCAGGAACTGTGCCCACTAGACGACCCCTTTGTCACCCTAAGGAGGCCTTGGGGAACCCTCTGGAACTCCTGGGCTCTGTAGAACATGGCTGGAAAAATAAAACACTGATCAGGACCCTCCCCTCTCTGTACACTGAACTATATCTGAAACAGCCATGTACCCTGTACTATTTTATATAAATCAAATCACTTACGATAATATTCATAAAGAAATGCTAATAAAACTATGCTTTTTTCAATTTTAACACAATATGTTACATTACATAGTAAGTATCTAGTTGATTTCTACTGTATACTATCTGTATCTCTCTAAAACTGATGTTGCAAAAAACAAAATTAATAATAAAGAAAAGCAGGTTCAGATGATAAATTGTGAACAGTGCATAGGTTCCAAAACCTATTTTTTACTTCCCTCTATCTCTCCTAATCCCCCGTAACTCCTTGTTTTGCCTGGATTCTCAGAACTGATCATGTTAACTTGTAGTTTACTATTTTTTGTCGTGCAGCGTTGAGTAGTACTAAGTACTTTTTTGTTAGAAGGAAGCTTCCTGCATAATTAACATCACATATTTGTTATTCCTCATTTGTGAGATAAGTCTATCACATATAAGAAGCAATTTAATACATTAAATATTAATCATGAATTGGTGATTTAAAAAACTAAGTTATATCTGTATGTGGATCAAGTTTACAGGTTGACATTACAATTCAGAATTTTATTAGCTACATTTATGTTTACAAAAAGATATGGGTAGTTAGCTAGATAAATCGATAGGCAGAAAGGTGATACATAGGTCCACAGATAAATCTTTTCTAATTTTAGATAATGCTTTCTCTATAAAAAATAAAAAGAACTGTATTTTTTGGTTTTATTCCTTTTTAACGAATGAAGTTAATCAAGGTAGCGATAACCTAAACTAGTTTCCAAATATTATGAAATAAGATTGATCTGGAGACTACATGTTTTTTATATCACTGACTGGTTATCAGAAGAGAGGTTGCCTGTGTAGCCAGGAGATCTAAAATTGTCAAATATGAAAGGAGAACTTTCAGAGGCTGACCATTTTTCAAGTACGCATAATAGATTATCTGCTTAGTCTTCTCTGAGGAGAGATTGTTTTTTAATTTAGTTGTCTATCCACCTACTTATTTATTTTTGCCTCATCATCTTTCCTTATTAGAGCTCATTGTTCTCTAAAGTGTGGCTGGCCTAATGTTAAGTGCCCATCCATTACCCTTTTATGAAGGTCAAATGCATTATTTCTGGTTGGTTCCAAGTTACGCTCTGCTGTGGAAAATGGTCAGAGGTCTTTTCAACATTCTGGTCTGTTTGCTTGCAGCACACTCCCTGTGGTTTCTCAGGGGTTTCCATCATCCGGTGTTTGACATACTGTATCTAGAACATTTGTTTCTAGTGAGTAGCCGGTGCTGCTCTCGTGATGGATGGGGATGAATGTCAGCGGCTGTAGGAAATTTGCCATATTTACTAGAGTGGAGATGTTTCACTCCAATGTAGCAGAACTGCCCCAAGCTTTCAGCTGGTGCTGTCAGGAAAACAGTCAATGTGGATGAATCTTTCACAAAACCACTGTTTCTTACCTGAAGAAATTAAGGGGAACATCACCAGCCTCACGGGCTAAATTATTTCCATTCAAACGTCCCTTTTGCTGCCCTGACCTTTCTGTTGACCAAATCTTCTTTTCATGGTTTTGTTCCCTCTGTTCCTCTAGTCACCCACTTCTCTATCTTACTGGGTCCCTAGCCTCTAATATGCACGTCATCTCATAACCTTTCAAGTCAACTACTTTAATTAAGTTTTGCAGAACAAACACTGTGGTTTGTAGGTAAAAAGTAGGCTTAGATCCTCATAGGTGAAACGGCCTGCAGTATGGGATATACAGTGCAATGGCTGCGGGAGAGATAGGGAAATGTCCTCTTTGGCTGCTTGGGGCTGTGTGTGTTTGCTTGGGAGTAGAATACTAAGTGTTGCCATGATTGACAGCATCTGCCACCAGGAAATGAGCATGCCTGCAGGAGAGAAAAGGATGACCTGGATGAATCCCAAAAACAAAGAATGGGCAAAATGAAAGCATCCTGAATACACAACCTCTCCCAGATAAGACAAGAGGCATAGGAGGAAAGGCACATATGTGAAGCCAACGGAGAAGATGGCAGAGATTACCGCAAATAATTTAAACAGCAATGAGAGAAAGACAAAGAGCACAATGAAGACAGAGGGTAGAAGAAAAAGAAATAAAATTGTGAATATTTTCAGCAGTATAACTAAGAATCTCTTGAGATCTCTAAGAGAGGGGAGAGCTAATTTACTAGGAACTCGTTAAGACTTTCAGAGGGAGTACAATTGACCCTTATCTTTCTGTTCTTCCTGAGTGGTTTCAAAGCGGTGAAAGATGTTGATGGCCGTGGCCGAAATTGGTTTTGCCAAGAAGGAAAACACGATTATGACTCGAGTGTGGGGGTTAGGCAGGCCTCCATCTAGGGTCCCCAGCTCCCCTGCGGCAGATTCAAATGCCGCTGTGGCTGCCCACGCTTAATGGACTTTTGTCCTTTTAATGCTGTCTGTCCTAGCTACTCCCCCACACCTCTGTGGAGTGCTCTCTCACATTGGTGTGCATACCTTGTATTCTCTTCACTTGTCAGGTGGGCCTATTCAGCACCTCTTTCCTGTCACTGTGGAGCTACAATTTGTCATCCGCAGGTGGTCACTGTGAATTTTTGCTTAGTGGAGTCATTAGTTGTGGGGCGATGCTTAATATTTTGGACCCTGGAGCCAGTCTGCCTGTCTTTAAATTCTAGCCAAGCCACATACTAGTTGCGTGCCCTTAGACGAGGTTTTATTTGTTGGTTTGTGTGTTGTGAACCTCTCTGTGATACGGTTTCCTCCTCTCTAAAGTAAAACATAATGATTGTGTCAACATCGCACGGTGGTTATGGGAAGTAAAGAGTCAAAACAAGCAAGGAACAGTGCCTAAGACCTAGCACGCGTTCCGCAAGTGTCAGTCTCCTTGCTGTCGTCATTATCTGTTTCATGTTATGTAGCCGTGCCTTGTGTTGTCATTTGCCAACTCAACCACAAGTTATCAAATGCCAATTTTGTTTCAGATCTTTTTTAAGAACTAGTAAGTGGAAATATAAGACATCGTTCTGGCTCTGAAGGATTGTGCAGTCTGGTAGAGGAGATGAATGTATAAACAATCGATTACAGTACAGAACTTATGCATCATGATAGTTATGCACATAGAACTCTATCTTTGTGGACTCTAGGAAGATCTCACAGAGGAGTAAATACTTGTCGAAGGAGAAGGGGAAAAGAAGACAAAAACTGTCTTTCGGTGTATGTGCTGTGAGAAACCAGGGTCACAAGCACAGTGCGTAGCTTTGAGTGGTTTTCAGATTCACATGAATCAGTTTCTATTTTGATCCTTAAAAGATATTAATTTCCATTGATATTTGACTATAATCATTAATTAAATTGAACCCAAAAAGGTCTTCATGACCCATTTGAATTACAATTCTTATATAATAATGCAATTTATTTTCTTTTTTTGTTTGTTTTTTAAAGAGAAAGGGTCTTCGTCTGTTGTCCAGGCTGGAGTACAGTGGTGCCATCATAGCTCACCGTAGTCTTCGAACTCCTGGGCTTAAGCGATCCTCCCACCTCAGCTTTCTGAGTAGCTGGTATTACACGCTCATGCCATTGTCTTCAATTGTTATAAACTTTTCTCCTGTCTTGCTTATAAAATCAATAAGTGGGCAGTGGTGATATTATTAATATTGAATTAATAGAACTAAAATTCACCTTATTATAGATTTGATATATTCAGCATTTATCCCATGTAACTATTGGTCAAACTATTGATGAGATTTGGAGGTGCAATATTAAGAAGAAATCAATTAACACATATTTTATTGAACACTTGGCATGTGCCTGGTTCATGACAAGCACGATGGTGAACACAGAACAAGCATAAACCTTGCATGGCCTTTACAGATTTACCATCCCATTGCAGGGATGCATTTAAATAACATGAGTAGGTGGATTGTATCATTTGCATCATACAGATGACAAAGGCTCTAAGAGTTTGCAGAGAACTGTAATCAGGAAAAGTCAGGCAAGCAGCATAAAGTTGGCCACTGAAGCAGATTGGTGTGACACAGGGTCATGACATTCACAACAGAAAAATATAATTTAGTGAAACCAACATTTATTGACTGCTAGGCAGCAGAGATACAAGCATGTATCGTACAGGGCCCCGTCTGCAAAGAGCTCAGAGATCGGAGAGAGCATATGCAGGTATAAATGAGCATGGGGTTTGCCTTGGTACAGATACTGTACCTGTCATTTCTTGAAATCTTAATAATTTGATATTACACATTCTACTCTTTTGCACCCTAAAGTTTATAAAGTGTTCCTTTGACAGATTGTTTATCCAAATTGTTGATTTAGTCCCCATAAACTTATTGGGCCCTGTGGAGGCTGCCCAGATCAGGGCAGTGGGTGAATATTGGAAAAGGTGGGGGCATGAGAAAAATGGAGTGAAACACGGCAGTAAGAGAAGCAGCCAAGCATATGTGGGGAATCAAGTGGGGCTTGGTGTCCCAAGGGCTAGAACTTCATCTTCCTCGCCACCCCTTTCTAAAAGGGCCCAAATTGCCCTGAAAGGGAAGAGCTACAACTTGACAAATGACCATGCTCTCCCCGTCAGCACCCAGATTTCACTGGGATGGATGCAGCTTTTATTCAGAACCAAACCCATCCAACTTGACTCAAATAGTAAAAGTGTTTGGATTCCAGAGGTTGTCCAGGAAAAGGGCTGAACCTGTGCTGGGGGAAGAGATGTTGAATCTCAGGAAGGCACCTATCTGATATTAGAAGCAGTCTGCTTTCTTTTGAATTCATGTTATGTGGTGTGTTTGGGTATGTCCACCACTTAAGCTTTATTGGTGCGTTATTTAACCAACTGATTTACATATTTTCTCCACTGGCTAATGCTGTCTCTGTTCCTTGGTCCCAAGCCCTTCCTGCTTTCATTTGGAAGTACATTACTGACATTTACAAACTCCCACAGAGGACTCAGTCAATTACTACCATAGATGCCCATTGTTCCAAGAGACCTGACCTTCACCCAGGCACCAATTAAAATCTATTGCTTCTTATTGCTGCAGCGCTAGTGCTTGTGTAATTCTGGCTCAGTGCCCAGTGTGACTGGTGGGATGCATTCTTCTCAGTCGTCGTCTTCTAATTTTTCTTCCCCAAACAAGAAGAGAGGGACCTGAAAATGAAAACATATGCTTTCTCTGAAAAAAGAAAGGGCAGACCACCAGAGTTACCAGTAGTTTTCAATTAAATGACCTTTCATGTCAACCTAAATGAATATCCTAAATAAATAAAATAATTAGGAAAAAACCGGGAAATTGCCTGCAGCTTTATCTCAGATTTGCACATCAGCAGAGCTCTCTAATTACTTCCTAATGATGATTTGTTGCTAATTGCAAGGCTATTCTGCCCTAGGCCTAGCTGGGTCTGCTCTATGGCAAGCCGACAGAGAGACCAAAGTCCCAGACTGTGAGAAGTCAGGCACTGAGCCCTCTACCTGTCAAATTATGTGAGTTACCAGCACGTTGCTAGGATGGTAGGCTTTTAGGTAAACTTAAGTTTCTTCCTATAATCAAATTTGGGATCAGGGCATTTAGAGCTGAAAGTAGTTTGTCTGAGATTACAGGTGTTTATTGTAGGAATATTGGTGTTTGTGACTGACCGGTAGCCTTAAGATGTGCTAATTTAGGGAAACAAGCATGGAGATGTATTCAAAGGCATATCCTCCCCTTTGTAACTCTTTCCAGTCTTAACCTCTATTTTCCCCACCTTCTGTTGTGCTGGGGGCATGCGGCTGTTGACTTTTAAATGGAGTTTGAAGTCAAATTCTACCACCCAAGTTATTTTGGTTGAAATCGCCATAGAATAAACACAGTGGCCCAGAAACAAGTCTGACTATACTCAGATTGAGACAAGAAGTTCCAATTTGCTAAAAGGTAAATGGAGCTTGAAATTTGCCTTTCCCTGTTTGGTTTAAAATTCCAGATCTAAGCAAGTTAGAGCTTGACAGAAAGCACTGCCCTCTTCTTGTAGAAATAGCCTCTTCCTCTTCTTCGCACTTTGTCCCCACACTGTTCCTGCTAACAACCAGATGGAGAAAGCGCGATTAATTCTTTGATCTGCAGAGAAAATGGTTCCTGCAGTTATATTTCCCATTCTTTTCCCTCCTCTTTAGTATTTGAAAATTTGTAGACTTGTGAAGGTTATACTTGTATGAAGGTTTAAAATTTACTGAGAACCACAACATTTTGCTCATCCCAACTCACAAGCCTTAAAGGTACAGACGGCGAATACAACGTGGTGAGTGGGAAGCCATCTGGCTCCCTGGAGCTCCAAGTCAGCATTCCATTACCAGTAACCAGTGGAAACGGGTAAGCACATTTGGTAAAGCCCAGAAGATTATCAAAGCCAAGCATTTGGCTCCATTTATAATAAATACAAAGTTTTGCCCTTAGTTCATTATGTTTCTCCCGTACATACCTAACTCAGGGGAATTACAGAGAACTCGGAAATGAATATATGGGAAAGAGCAGTGTTGAAATGTTGGATGTTATTTACCTACAACTGCTTAGTTTGTTGCTTTTTTCATTTGTTTCTTCTCTCTTTCCCTCTTCCCCTTCCCCCCCTTCCTCCTTCCCTCCTTTCTTCCCTCCCTTCTTTCCTTCCTGCCCTTTCTCCTTCCTTCCTTTCTTCTTTCCAAAGGTCATTTATGTAAGAGACAGAATAACAAGACCACCTTATATATTTACAACATAGTGTATTTTCAAAATGATTACAGAAATACGTATCTGTGTGTGTATAATCATCTCATCCTTACAAAAATACTGCGAGATGGAGAGGAGAGGCTATGGCATTGCTGTTTTATACCTGAGACCTAGTTAGTGGCTGGTGACCTTTAACTAGAATCCTTGTCTTTGTGTTTCTGATCTGTGTTCCTTCTATCACTATTTACTGTTTTCCAAACACTGCTCTAGTTTTCTTGTCTGGGAGGGCTACTTTTTACAAGTGTTCTTGAAGCTAAGTACTGGTTTCCTCTATAGACCTTCAATAAATTTCATGTTTTAAATATGAATTATATAATCTCAGATAAAATGCAAAACACAGAGAAAATGTAAAGGCAAACCATATGTCACATTTTAAGTCTGCTTGTATAAAGCCGTTCAGCCTCCTACTTATTATTTCATGATAACAGCTTTGACAGCTTTATGGGATAAGCTTGATGCTTTTAGAAATCTGAAAAGGATTCTATACAGAGGGGCCCAAGAAGACATCAGTTTAACCTCAGTTTCCAGTACTGGTTCCTTGAAAACTCAATAAATACTTGGTAATAAATCAATCAATAATCAATCAATCAATCAATAAATGAATGGATGAATACATAAATAGGAGGAAGTGACTTATATTCCTTGATATTTCTAAGATTAGAGTTGCCAACAACAATCAGGATAGATTTTCAATGGCAGGAAGACCTACAAAATGACCCTTATGGTAGTTTTCTGCTCTATCATGCCATTCCTATAACTGGGCACTATTTCTTGTCCTGGCTTTGAGCTTTACTGACTACTTAGTAGGCTGCCTCTATTTACTCACAATATACGTTCATGTACTCTGAGTTGTTTTTCTCCACTGGAGGTAATACATGTCAGAAATGTGCCTATCCTACACCTGTGACCAGTGGCATGAGGAACAATACAGCTGGCCAAAGTTTGGTGCAAGGATCTGCCTAGAGATAGATTTCATTGTCTTGAATGATGCTTC
Source organism: Daubentonia madagascariensis (assembly GCA_023783475.1). NCBI lineage: Eukaryota > Metazoa > Chordata > Mammalia > Primates > Daubentoniidae > Daubentonia > Daubentonia madagascariensis. Next base: position 14,735,930 of record JAKFHU010002573.1, on the reverse strand, counting down.
CTGTAGAAGTCACAGCTGAGAAATGGTTCTTCCATTGTTGCACATACATGCTGGGCATACCTTGCTCTTTCCCTTGCAGGGCTTTATTTATTTTTCTGATTAGATCTTGTGGCTCTACCATCACATTTAATCTTTCAGATATACCATCATTAAATCTGTAGGCACCTACCTTTTTTGTAGGAGCTACTACTCTTTCTCTCGATTCCCTGAAAAAGAGATCCTCTTCTTCCAATCAACTTCCTCTGTAGAAGTAGAGGAAATTGATTGCATATATGTACATATATATGAAGAAATACATACATATATTAATTTATAGTTAAAAATTGAGCTGGGCGTGGTGGCTCACATCTATAATCCTAGCACTTTGGGAGACTGAGGTGGGAGGATTGATAGAGCCCAGGAGTTTGAGGTTTCAGTGAGTTGTGATCATGCTACTGATTGCACTCTAGTCTGGGTGACAGAGTGAGACCCTGTCTCAAAATAAAAAGATTGAAAACACAAACCCTAGTGAATAAACTCACCCCTTTTTTATTCCTTTTTCTGTATCGAATACATAAAGGAAACTATTAAAACTATGGGAGGGAGAGATAGAAAGAGAAATATTGGAAAGGAGGTTGTTTATAACTAGACCTAAATTGTAACTAGAAATTTCTCTTTGTCTCTTGAGCTAAGTGGTGTTCAAAGTAACCCAGACTCACACTTTTCAAAGAAGGAATAGAACAGCAATGGCTCCTGCTTCTCAAATCAGTATTATAATACACAGTAAGCTGTAAGACAGGCATATACGTTAACTATACTGAGAACATTCCCAAGTATGATGATAGTCAATACAGGAAAAAAAAACAAAAGAAAATTCTGAAATCATCAGGTTAAGTACTATAAACTCCATTGTGAGAGTGAGGAAACCAGGAGTGGATTGTCCAGGTCATGTAGGTGGTGACTATGCAAGGACTTGGCTACATAGAGATTTTTCCTGAGCTTCTTGGTTAACATTCACATTCTTTACTTGGTAACTAAAGAGTATACTCCCCCTAGGGCCACAATTATTTCCCCTGCAGGTGTGTAGGAGATAATAGGAACTACTCAGTGAAACGGTAACAGTAACTCTGGTTTTTTAGCCATTTATAACAGAGGGCAGCTGCTCGAATATTCTGATATCTTTGTCTTTCCTTGATATACGTGAAAATCCTGTAGATATGCCCTGCTGCCTTTCCAGGATCAGGGGGACGAAGTGGCCAAATTACCACTGAGGTTCTTAAACCTCAGCATTTATAAAAATAATCTAGGGAGCTTATTAAAATGTAGATTTTGAGGGCCTATTTCTCAGAAATTCTGGGTCATAGCTCTGAGAATCTGCATTGTAACATGTACCTTTCCATCTCCCCACAATTCTGCTGCACATAGACCAAGTACTACACTTTACTGAACAGAGGTGAGCTGTGCCAACAGGAAGGCATTATTTTGCAGTGGAAATCTTGGCTGCATTTTTCTTTATAAAAATAAAATAAGTAGGTAAGTCTCTTGGTGATGCAAGGAGAAGTTATTGAAGTTATGCATTTGGAACCAGCTGCCCTCTACTGGACAGCGGAAGATTTGATTTGAAATTAGACTTGCTCTCTGTCCCTTTGACATAAAACTTAGGGTTCATTATTTCTCTCCCAGAAAGACAAATATATTTTGCATTTGGCTGCTGGGTGGGGTGAGGGTTAGAGAGTACGTAGACATGCTCAGAGCATCTTTGAGATTTGAGGAAATAGGTAGCCACAGCCTTTAGGAGTGGATGAGGAAAGCACAGGGTGCAGGCAGCTGTTGCCCCTCTGCTCTTCCCTCTAGGAATGAAGTAAGTAGGGGCTGGAATTAATAAATCTTAGTCACTTCATAGCATAGAATGCTTACAAGCAACTGAACTTTGCAGAGCCCCAGGAGGCTACTATTATGGTGTTTTCAAAGACATTTGTTAAGCTCAGCAAGGGGATATTCTTGGAATTTTGTTTTTTGAAAGTTCCACTCCATTATTCCAGGGTTCTAACTCCATCCCTTTGCGCACAGCAAGTGGCTCTGTCTTGGTATGAAACACAGGCATCCCACACAGGCTTATTAGATACAAACTGCTATTCAAAGAGCCCTTGAGAGAGAAACATGAAAAAGATGCAGATATTTTTAAAAAACAAAAATTGGGAATAAATTCTAACATGTGTTTTTATCGCAAGATGAGTGAAGGAGGGGTTATCATTGCTTTGAGTTTGGACTGGTGTAGTTTTAAGGCAGCTTGGATGTGTGAACTATTGTCTATCACTGAATTTAAACACCTCCCACCTCCCTAAAGAAAGAAAGACGGTATTAAATGCGGACACTGTTTTATTCCATGACTATAATGGCACCACTCCCCCACTCACAAACAGTGGATATGCCTTAAAGTAAAATAACAAAAGGAAGAAAAGGACTCTTGTTTGAAAAGAGGCAGACATGAATGCACAGAGAAGGGTTCTCTCACTTTAATAGAGAGACAGGTGCTCATATCAGCCTACCAAACAGATTCTGGAGTTTTTGTTCATAGCGAAGGAGAGTCTTTGAAGGCTATAGAACTAATGGCAGAGTAAATGGTCTGGATGCCGCCAGATGCCCCCCTTTCCGGTGCCTGCTTTGTACTCAGCAGCTCAGGCTTCCTCTGCCCCAGCACTGTGAAAGCTGGGCTATCACTCATCTTCATTTTGCATTTTGGCTGTCATGTCTCTCAAGATCCTGCTGTGACAAGTGGAAGCTAGCAGGGGGGATCCTGGCACGGTGGGAGGGCCTTCCTGGGAGACCGGTACAGATCAGGTCATGCTGTCTTCTCAAAAGGGCAGCCTGGCAGCAGAGCATCTCAGGCAAGAGAAAAGTGAGCTTCTCCATCCCTGGCACCTTCTGTCCTTGTGCCACACCCAAGGTCAAACTTCATTTCCAATGTCCAAAAGCTTGAAGGAGACTTTTAGTCTGGGAGGCATTGTTTTTAATTGTATGTCTGTATAGCCCCCACTACCACCACCAAAAAAATAGAAAGAAAAAAAAAGACAGAAAGAAAGAGAGAAGATGCCTTGGCTAGAAAAAAAAATCATCATGCAAAACTGAATCTGAGTCTGATGACTTGGCTTGAATCCCATGTCTTGTTTTCTTTACAACTGGCAGTAAAACAGGCAGCTGCTTAGAGACTCTCAGCTTTTCTCTGAACAAGTTCAATATCCTTTTTATTTCCCTTTGCTCTTCTAGTTTAACTTTAAAGTTTTGTAGGAAAATAAGAAGAAGCAGTATGACCACTGTTATGTGGCGGGGGAAAGGACTGAATGAACAAAGGATGTGATCTTCCTCCGACATGCATGTAGGTAAGACCGAAGATTGGTTAAGAGCGTGGCTCTTGGAGGCAGCCAGTCTCCACTTAACTCCCTGGTTCAGTGACGCTGGTGTGTGAATTTGAGGATGTACTTCTTTATGTACTAGGGAAGACGGCATGGATGAGGGATGTGGAAAATATTAAATGAAATACACATGAAGCACATGGCTAATATCCTTGAGTACTAACTATGTACTAGACACAAATTTTATCTACTGTATGCTTTGCCTTTTCCAAACTCAGAATCTTTTGAGTATTTCATTCTGATGAGCCTTTTGAAGAAAAACTCAAAGTGTAATTGCAAAGGAGGGGAATTATTTTTTCCAGTCTTTTTCCATGGAAAATAGTCTATACCTGCTGTTCCAGGGGGCTTTTGCTACAAGAGGCAGATGGTCCTATTTTAGGCAGGTATAGACTAGTGGGGCCAGTTTTGGAAAAAGTGAAGTACTGAGGGGTTTGAACCATTTATTCTGAGTTAGATAGTAGGTCGAGTTTCATTTTAGAACCAATAGTAGAAATCTGAACTCCTTAGTCCATCTGGAAAATGGAGAAAGTAGTAATTCTTCTGCCTCTCAGGATTATTAAAAGTGTAAAATGTAGTTGATACGTAAAGACATTTTGATATTTAAAAAATAAGATTCAGATGTATAAGATCCATTTCATTAAAGTTATTTCCAAGACAACTTTTTCCAAGGCAACCCTCCATGGGGAAGGAGGGTGTGTTTCTATATGGAAGAGGAATTATTTGAGATATGGAGAAACATATGGATGAGGAAAAAAAAAAAAACTGTAGGAAGCAGATTCCTGGAGGCTTACACCTTGCAGACATTGTTTTGAGTTTGTTTCTTCAAACCCATGCAAGGAAATTGCCACCTCTAGAGCTGAGAAAATTTCAGAAAGAGAACAAAGATCTCTAACTGGGATGAAGGCAGCAGAGTCTTCTGGTTTCGATTACAACCCCAGCTAACAAAAGACATCCAATCACTTTGCCTTAAATATACTCTTCTCTGGTGTACACACAAAACCACACTTTGGGTGCCATTCTTCCTTTATCTCTAAATACTGATAATAACACATATTTTGTTAGCTCATTGCATGGGAGTGAAGGCCAGTAAATCACAAACACAAAAGGATGTACATTTATGGAGCTGCACTCACACCATGTAGAGGAAACTCAGAAAAGGGTATGATCGATCCCAACTGGACAGGCTTTTGAAGGACTCTTTGGAAGAGAAGAGGTTTGAGCTGAACCTTGGCAAATGGGAAGACTTAAAGAATGCATTGACATTGCGAACTAATGGGGAAATCATTGCAGATGACAAAGGAGGTTATGGCAGTTGGGGCTCACTGCATGTATTCTCCAAATGACATTGTTCCAGAAACTGGTTTGACCCAAAAGTAGCTGGAGCTCAGCTGACAGTGTATTGCTGACAAAGATGCAGAAGAAGACCGCATGAGAAGAGGCTTTTGTTACAAACTGCCTGGTGGAAAGCAATTACTTGGAATGGAATCTGGCCAAGGCAATTGCTGTTAATATCACTACCTTTGCAGAAAGTTTTCATGGAGGCTTAATGACTCTGAGTGATCAGGACCTTCGTTTTATATCTCACTGAAAAAAACCTGCAAAACCACAGCCAGAAAGCACCAACTAAGAGAAATCACTTTTCTTGCATGGATCTGCAAACTCACCATCTGAGCTTAAAAAGGAGGGTCAGGCAATAGGGCCTTGGAGCTCTTGGACCAGAGATGTAGTCCAGAGTCCCAGTGCTTTGTCAATGAAACTGTTTATTTTATCATGTCTTACTTGCCATTTAAACAGAAGTTTAACGTTTCAAAGGAGACAGTTTACCTTTTAACACTGCTATTTGGTCTTTATCCAGACACAAACATTAAGAGGAGAAAGTTCTTTATCTGCAGTCCCTGCATCCTCCTGACTGACAGAATCCCTCTCCCTCTGCTTCTTTCCTCCCTTCCTTCCTTCTTTTTTCAAAGCAGATTGTTATGTTAGCAGAAAACCTTTTGATAATGTTATTGACCTATATAGCAGCTCAAGCTAAGTAGCTACTGGAGTAATCGAAAGAGAAAGATGAAAAAGAAAGGGAAAACTACTTGGGTTTCCCTGAGTTAATCTCATCTTGATAAATTGTGGAGAGAAGTAGGATGGTAAACATATGTGCCTTTCTCCCATGCCTTTATTGATATTCTGTTCAGGACTATAGGAATTAAAATACAGAATCTCAGCTCCACTTATAGCATGATTGTAAGTGAGTAGGGCAGGATGTTGAAAAGAGCCAAGCAATTATGCATTTGTCATAAGTAATAGGGAAGGTGGAGTTTTCTTTATTTGAAAGGCTTCCTCTCTCATCAAATGGGCTGTAGTCCCTCAGGACTTTGGTCGCTGTCTAATTTGTAGTTTTCTTATTATTCTGAATGCCCATGGGTAGAGCCTACTCCATGAAGCACTTTTTAAAAAAAAATCTATGTCCTTTAGATCATTGTGATGTATATGTATATATCCAGAAAAAAGTTAATAAATGGCATGCCCAGATGCCATATGGGCGAATACATCAGTTCTCTGAGTGCATGAGCTCAGTATTGGGGAGTATAAATGGCATGCCAGTCAACAGGCTGAGTGGCCTTGGGCGACTTGTCTAATCTTCCTGGCATGTGGGAATAAAACACTTAGAATCATAGGATCTTTTAAAAAATGAGTTAAATGGATAGTAACCTTAAGATCTCATATAAATGTCATGGGGTCCTTTCTACTTAACATATTGTAGTTCCTTTGATGTCTACTGCAATCTGCTCTCTTTACTTGACCCTTACTTTGTAAAACTAAGTAGTAATTTGCAGCTTCTTGCTTTCTGCATGAGGGCTCTGAAGGTAATAGATTCCAAGCCTTACAAGATCAGAGATACCTCTTCAAGGAGTGAGTTAATCCTTTCAAATCTCCCTAGTTAGTTTCTTACCATCTTTATCAGGCTTTCTGATACTTGTTTGATAATATCCTTTAATCTAACCAATTGATTTGTAATCTCTAAACACCATTTTAGTTTAATTTGCAGCTATGATGTCCATTAGCAAGTGATTACAGTGAATGAACTTAACTGCTGTATATTGAGATAAAATACCTTTTTAAGTCCTTTGGAGGGCCTGGGGAATGATAAATTTGTAGTGCTCAGGAAGGCTTAAAAGGTTATGACAATTGGATCCTGAGGTTGATACAAGTGGTTTTGAAATTTAATTTCTCACATTTATAGTTTGCACATAATCTTAGGGCATCCATGAAAGGTCATTCTGGAAATATTGAATAACCAGGAGCTAGTTTGCAGAAGTAAATATAAATGAATACCCTTTTCTTAGTGCACTTATATCCTATATAATGGGTTATCTATCTTTAGAAATCATGATATTCTTTCTGAGAACACCTAATTTAATTCTGAGTATACTTTGGTGCCAGGGGCTGTTGTAATATATGTTCAGTAAGATATCCATATCTTTTAATATTGCTTGTGGGTGCACCATTCTAGGGAATTCCTGTGCTCTATTTAAGTAGATTTTCTAGGTAACTGAAGTTTTTCTTTTACTTAAAATATTTCAAAATTTTATTACATTTTCACCTTCCTTGTTATTCTATATTTGATGTTTCTTTCATTATATGAATTTAAAATACATTATTATTCTTTTTAATGGTTGTGGTATATATTTATATATTTTTTTTACTTTATTGAATTTAAGTTTATTCATTTTTTTTTTTGTGTCTAACTGACATTTCTTGCTTCTGTTTACCATGTGAAAGGATTTATCCTTGGCCAAATACTTTCTTATAACTATATTGTTAAGGTTTCCATTTTTCTACTTTTAATAAAGAATTTTCAAATCTGAAATGAGAAACAAATGAACATTTTATAAAGACTTAATTTGAAACAATTATATTTTGAATTGGCTTCTGATTAAAATGAAAAACTTCTGTGGACCTCTGAACTAGTGTCTTCCTTACTAACCTATAGCATCTCTGTATTAAGGAGTATCATTCTTATTAAATCCTGTAAATTTCCCCTTCCTTGCTTTTGATTACCATCAAATAACACTTTCAGATGGTGGTGTTTGCTCATCACCTGTGGCCTCACCAATGAAACTCTAACTTGATATACCCAAATTTTTAGGACATACCTTTGCCACAGTGGTATCTATATTTCAAGTTCCATATTGGATCTTCAGAGGAGAGTTGCCCAGTGTACCTGAAGCAGAGAAAAGTTGGGTACCTTCTCATTTCTGCAAAAACAAACAAACACAAAGAGACAAGGAACCATCTTCTTGTGCCTACTTCCATCTCCACTTCTAAATTGGATGAGAGAGCCCCACAGAGATGGGCCTTGTTTCTGTCAATGTGGCATTGCTATGTTGGGTAAGAGCCTTCTGATGAAGAAGGACCATGACCCAAAGGCACACCCATTCCTCCACCAGTGACAGTGAACAAGGTGACTTGATGTGGTTTCTACTCTGAGATAGGGATGATGGGACCTGAAAGAGCAATAAAAAATATGTCCAAAGAGGGGAGACAAATACTACCGTGGGTTTTCAAATTGCTTTCAGGCCACTCAACAGTACTTGTCAAGGTTTTATGGTCTCGTGCTCAGCCCCAAGGTCTGTCTCCAACAAGGCTATGCTCTTTAATTGATTCAGCCAACACTTATTGAACATCTACTATATATGAAGCAATATTCTAGGTATGGGATAAGATGGACAGGATACATCTCCTCTGTAGTTTCCAGTCTAGTGGAAAATGCGTAGTATATAGTTTAATTTCTAAGGGTTGTGACAAGTAAGAGGCAGAGCTCCTTAAAAGCTCATGCAAGGTGTGCCTGGCCAAGATTGAAGATAGGCAGACAGCTAGGAGAGGCGTTCCAAGGGAAGTGACCTCTGAATGGGATTAGGAAAATAAGGAAGAATTAGCCTACTCTTACAGGGGAATGCGGAAGTGTGTCTGGCTGAGCAAACAGCAGTGAGAAGAAATCCACAGGCTCATGGACTGTTCATGAGGGTAACTTAGAGTTGTGGATGGGGGGAAATAGAGCGATACGAGGTTGAAGATATAGGCAAAAGTCAGATCATAAAAGATTTTGTATATCATTCTGAGGAGATTGAATATTATGCTGAAAGGGACAGGAGTACATTGGAAATTTTAAGCAGAATATGGTTATGACCAGATATCCATTTTGGAAAGTCAGAAAGGGACAGGAGTGGAGGCAGTGCAGGGATTTGGGAACCTGATGCAGCAACCTCTGAAAGAGATAGATTTCTGTTTACCAGGCAACTGACTTGCAGTGAAAGAAATGAGCAAATGAAACCTGCTACCTAGTGTGGAAGCACCAGGTCTACATCATCCACCATGAATAAGACATGAAGTAGTACCTGAATGGAAATCATAGGATTGGAACCAGGTCGTTGATCAAAGAGTATAAGCCCAAACATACTGAGATATGAAAATTTGAAGTTTGGGAAATTCAGGAATAAAATTACCAATTTTTCATATCAGTAAAGTCCTGGTGTAAAAGGCTAAGCGGCAGGTGGAATCTGTACCCCAGAGAATTTCAAGAATTCCCACATTTATACATTGCCGTTTAGAGATTCAGAGATAAGCACCCCTTTTCCCATGGATAAAACTCTGTAAATACCTAAAGTTTACTCAGAGACTTCTGTAGAACGATTTTTCTTTGGTGATTTAAACTCAAAGTCCTCTGAATTTGAGACTGGTATTACTTGACGTTAGGTTTTAGGAGGATTTCAGGGATATCTGTGGATGTTTTGCCTTTTTTAGAATAGAGTTATTTCACTGTTTTGGGGTGTGCATAGCCAACATAACTCTGTCCATCTCTTGTCCCAGAAGTCACCCAAGAAACATGCAAACTGAATCCATGCTATCACTGACCTAGAAGTTTCTCCTTCTCAAACAATATTTACAGATGTCCAAATTCCAAAACATAATCTTCCTTTGTCTATTCTGAAACACATTTCACTCTAAATTTTCCCCAAGAGCACGAGATTAATTATTTCCATACACAGTTGTTAATTATGTTTTCAGACTACAGCTGATATGGCAACTAGCCAAGTAGTCCCCAAGCACACTGTCCTCCTGTTTTATATGAAGAGACTTTCTTTAATATAATAATTATGATGAGTACTTTCTCACCCTCTCCCATCAATTTGTTTAGATTACCTGTGCCTTGCCCAGCTGACTTCCTAAGGAAACACTCAGGTTTTGAAATGCCTCCCTTTTTTAGATGCTGTCCCCGCAAATTGGCCCCACGGTCTCCTTGAATTTAACCTGTAAGGTGGGCTGATTGTTAAATGGTTGAATGTCAGTTTTGCTCACACAAGTCATCTATAGAGGAGATGTTTGAAGATTTTGATATGAAAAAATGTCCTTGCAGAAATCGACTGTAATAGGGAGCTTTCTCCAGCAATTCTCTGCTGCAAGCTTAGATTGAGAGCCAGGGAGAAGATGCACCGTAATCTAGCTCATTTCTCCCCTCAGCTGTAACACTTCAGGCAGGCACTACATTCAGAACCTCTTTTATCAGCTGTTCATGACTTTCAGAGAATGTTCTACTCTCCCTACATTAGTCGCATCCATCAATAAACAATATACAAGCTGGAGAGGAGCCAAGATGTGTCATTGAGATAACGAGGCCTAAAGAGCTGATAGATGCTGGAGAGGAGATACTGAGCGCTAGCACTACCCAGGACAGATTAGTGTCTGATGAGCAACCTCCAGCCATGCTATCAAGAGGGCAGAATCTAATCACTCAAATGTACAAAGTATTGTGAGAATGAAAACTAGTGCTGGGCATTGAGAACATTGTTTCTGCATGTGCCTGTAGGTGAATGATTTTTGGATAAAAGCTAGCCTCTTACAATAAATACTCTAACAAGTGTGGTTAGGTGCCCCTGTTTTGCATAGGTACCCCCCATTCCATATTTTCCAAATAAGTATGTGTTGCCTTTGTAATGTAAAATACACTTCGTTGTAAGGAATGGGTATTTAGAAGAATGATTGTATTATCACAAATCTCTTTCATCAAGAACACTACCCTCATTCTTGAACCATGAATTTTTATGTATTGGTACATTGGTTAAGCTTCTCCTTTTAAATCTTGCAAGCTAGACGATTTTGCTTTGGTGAGCAGAGGTCTGGATCCAAGGTCTGTGCTCCAGGTTGCTTTCAGCGTATGTTGCAGACTGTGAGAGCATCACACGCGATCGGGTGAAAAGAGAAGTGGCCCAGACTCTGTGACCAGAAGGGAGAAGGATGTTTCCTCCCTTCCTGTCATCACTTGCATTCAAACCAGCATTTTAATGTAGTTTTTTTAATTGTGTAAAGTTAAATTTGCTAAGGATCCATTCCATTGTAGATGTGTTTCTCTACCTTCTCTAAATGCAAATATTCCCTGAAGTCATGCTTACCTTATCTCCCTCATAATACTTTCTATGACTACACTGTCTTTTAACGTTTCTTCTGACTCTGTACTTCTACAGTATCAATGCCCTGTTTGGGACATTTTCTTTACCTGCAAGATGCTTACTTTCTGCTTTAGAAGATATGACTTGTATTCAGTAAGGGAACTGACAATATAGGGCAGTGACTTAGATATGTATGTCCCTCATATGCCTGATCAAGTGACTTGAACTATGAAAATGAAAATGCAGGATAAATGCTTGCAAATTCAAGATGAAGCCACATAGCATAGTGGGTGGACACATGAACACTGGAGCTAAACTGTCTACATTAAATCTCGGTTTGGCCACTTACTAGCTGTGATTTTGAATTAGTTATGCAACCTTTCTGTGCCTCAGTGCATTAATCTGTAAAATGGTAATACTGGTACTAACTGTGCTATAGCATTTGGGCTTACATGAGTTAATGTATGCAAAGTCCTTAAAATGGGGCCTGGCACGTAGCAAGGACTATTAAATATTTGCTATTAATATGATGGTATATGAATTAGTAACAAAATTATAGACTAATTGTGGTTAATACATAAAACACATATAGAAATTTACTTTAATGGCACAAACAATGCTATTTAGAGACTTGCTCCCTCCTTCTTTTTCCTTTCTTCACTATTTTCCTTCCTTTCCTTATTTTCCTCTTTCCCTTTCTCCCTTGTCTCTCCTGCTCTCCTTAAAATTATGAACAATAGCACATGTGTTATATAATGTGATAATATGGAATTAAGTGCTCATCTAAATATTTAATGATTTAATTTATGAATAAGTTATCGTACAATAAAAATATTTTGTTCTTACCCATTTAATCATCAGACATTGATTAGCAACTTACTATGTAGAAGGCCTTAGAGATAGTGAACCAAAGATGAAAGATTCAGTGTCTGTTATCCATATTCCAATGTGGTAGAGAAGATACTCAAATAAAGAAAGGACAACAATGTAGAGTAATTGGTTTGGGGATAGCATTACACCCAGGGTGCTTTTGAAGGACAGAGGAGAGTCACCTAACCCAGCCTGCCAAAGGCATGGGAGATTTCCTGTTTCTTTTTGAGATTGACCTAGAACATTATTACTTTTTGACCCCTCAGTCTGTGGTATGGATGGTCTGTTGGTGAACTATAACACACAGACACAGTTATCCCTCTTATATGGTTTTGTACACAATGCTATAAATGTTCTGGAAAACATAGATATCATCTTTTAGGAAGTCTTACATTCATATGTTGTTTTTATGTAAGTATTGTTTAGCGGACACTTTCTTATTTTTCAAAATGATTCATGGGAATGAGCAATTACTTTATATGGTGGGCGAATCCTGGTGGTGCATTTAATTATTTACTAATAGACCATTATTTCTTTCTTGAGAGATTGGAGCCATAGCTTAAAGCTAAAATGTTAGAAGATACCACCCATTATAAGTCAATTACAAGTGAGACAACATATCCAGTTGTAGTGGTGCATCAAAATCAGAAGTCTGGTCTAAGTTGCAGCAAAATAGGGCAGGCACGATTCTGATTCCCTGTAATAGGTCCTGCTTTATCCCTATAGCCAAATGCTACATCTGTGGAAATGCATTTAATAGTTCTGCTTTCAGTCACATAGATCCAATTCTGAATCTGAGCACCCTAGGCTTTCTTGCAGGAAATGACAGAAGGCAATTCCCCTTTTAGGACCCTTACGAAATGATACCTCATATTTCAAGGAAGGGTTAAGTAAACATTTTGTGTCAGATAGCTTTATATCTTAGCCCATCTGTGCCTACTGTTCTTTTTTTTTTTTTTTTTTTTTTCCTAGTTTATTTTGGAAGATTGTGTGAGCTAGCTTTACTTTCTACATCCTCGTGCCACTCTGGGGATATGCTGCTCCCTGGGTGCACAATCAGAGCTGCAGCATGCAAAAGCCATCAGCTGTGAGTGGCTGCATGGGCTGAAGGTGGTAAAAGCAAATTGGCCATCTGCTGGGGCTGGTGTAGACACATAACAGAGATGATACCGAATAATATTCAGATTGATGCTTCACCCCAAGGGTGGTTGGAGAGGTTTTGTTTTGCATGTTTTTCAGCAGACCTGCTTTAAAAATTCATGGATGCACCTGGTTGTTTGTTGCTACCCTCTGTTTTTCACATATTCTGGCACAGCAAAAAAACATCCTCAGCAAGAGACTAAATTGGAAAAGGGTTGTATTCAGAGTTTAGAAGAAAATTTGTGCAGTTTCATGAGAATTGCCCAAGTATAGATGTTGGACTGAAAAGAGGGAGTGTTCTTCAGATTAAGATTCCTAAGAGTTAACAGCATCATGTGGTATACTTTTCAATCAGTCTTAGAGAAAAACATCCTTTAGCCAAATGATATATTTGAGAAAATGGATATTTGGCTTAGATGCCATTACCTAGGAATTCCAAAATGCTCAGAGGTGTTTGAAACGCTTAGATGTAGACTAAAAGAGCCAGAGCAAAATGGTACTGTTTTCCCCATTAGATAATCTTACTGTATCTATTAGAGTAAAGATGATAGATCAGTAAGAACAGTGGTTGTTATCCTATCTGAGAAAGGTGCTGTCTCTTCTAGGTAAGATGTGTTTTTAGTTCCAAGTGGTAACTCTAGTTCAACTGTGGATGAGCCAAATTAAATTTGGTTAGGATCCAGGGAACTCAGTTTCAGATCAATTAATTAGTAGAAGTTTCTATTTCCCAAATGTTCTCTCTCTCTCTCTCTCTTTTTCTCCCCCCCACCCAGGAAAAGTGAAGAAAGATATTTACCCTCAAGGCTGAGCTTTAATAAACAGAGTGACTTTGGCATTTTAGCTGAAAGAAGTAAATATAGTCTTATAAGTATCATTGGCAATTGAGCCTTGGCGGGATGGGACTTATGAGTATAATGCAGCACTAGAAGAATTTACCTTCAGGGGAAAAAAACAAATTTGAAAGAACTGGTGACGAATGGTGTATGTCAAGAAGATCTACATCTTCTTGAAAATTTGTGATCTTAGATTTAGAAACATGCTGAAGTTTCTACAATTTAAAGCTTCCATTTAGCCCAAACTTTCTGTCTGCTATGTCCTTGTTACCATAGATTTACTTTGATTTTGGAAAATCTGAACTGTAAACATGTAAATGTAGAAGTTCTTCACTTTACACAAAGAAACAGCACAGGCTTCTTTTAAATAGAAAGCAGTCCTGGTACAATTTGCTGAACAAGGGAAAAACTTAAGACGTAAATGTCAGGATCCAGTGCCACAAGAAGATCAATTAAAGGTGAATGGCATTTTTGGAAAATGTAATATCATTTTTAGGCATATAGGATTTGGTTCACTAAAATTTGATTTGCCCATAACCTCACTAGAATATATCTTTCACACCAGAAAAATCATGTAATGTTTGAACTAAAAGATCACTAGGAAAAATCTTTCTCTTCCAACCCATCGTAAATGTTTATGATGATGACATTTGAGCTTACAGAGGGTAAGTGACTTTTCCAAAGTCCCAGAACTAGACAGTGGCAGAAGTAGACCCCATGTCCCATTCCGCTGCACACTGCTGCCCCCTTTTGGTTCTCAGAAGTTGACCTACAATGACAGAGTATTCCCACTGGGAATACGGAACCTCTTTCCCATTCCTATAGTTGTAGCAAATTTTAAGTTAATCATATTGGATAACTTCACTATATGTAGCAAATACCTTGATCCCCATAAATATCAAAGATAACAAAAAAGTCCATTATTTTAAGGGCTCAGAATGATATGGATTTGGTCAAACAGGAGGGATCATTAGAACTAGAATATCCTTTCTCTCTTTTAGCCACCAACCCCACATTACCTGTCTATTCCTCAGTGTACCCACTGATATTATTTTGTATCGTGCTCTCACAGATAAATTTGAAAATACTCAATTTGATCTAAAGCTATAGAAATTCTAGGTCCAATTCTAAGAGTGAATTAACAACTGTTAACTACCTGCAATGAGCCAAAAATGTATACAATTAATCATAAAGTCCCAAAGTATGTTCCTTAGAACGTTAGTTCTTTAGAAGCTTCATGAACAAAAATGGATTCTATCTCTGAATGTATTTGGCAAATGTTATCTTCCTCATTTTGCTTCAGGATGTGCTTTTCAGAGACTTTAGTAAACCAAAGGAACTTAAATTTTTTTTTTATTCTAGTATTCCTCAAATTTACATGACTACTGAATTCTTATGGTGTTATAGCTATTAATTTCACTTAGAAAATGCTGTGCTCATTGCTTTGGATTCATTTAATCATAATAAACACCTACTCTGTGAATTGGGCATTGTTAGCTCCATTTCATAGCTATAGAGGTAAAGGATCAGATGTAATAAGTAATTTCCCAAGGTCACATGACTGAGCAGAACTGGGACTCAAGATTAAGCCTGTGATCTTAGTTCCTACAGGGATCTCAACTCAAATGATTATTGACTTGAGCAGGTAATTGTATATTAGTGAAGTGAACTGGGATTCTTTGGGCACAGACACTTTATTTCAAGAAAAAGAAAAAAAAATTAGAGTGAGCATGTGAATTGTGGGAAGTTAGTAATATTATCACTTTTTAAGATACTCTCTGCCCTCTAAATCTACTGTTTATTGCCCATTTTGAGCAGTAATAAGGATAATCTTTATTTTAGCTCACAATTTATGCTTTGTTTCCACATATGAATGGAAAATGCCAACAGAGGCCTGCTTTTAGTATTGGAAAGATAACAGAGGATGATGTAGACTATGGTAAAACAGAAACTATATGACCTTTCTATAGGGTAGCCTCTCTAGAATGCTCGTTGGTTATGGCCATATGGTAATAACGTCCAGTACATCTGCTGATGAACAGGGCTCTTTGGGCCAACGTTATCCACATCAAACAGAACTTAGATACTGGTCAGAGTCAATCTGTGGACGATGGGATTTTAGAATCTGCATTTCACTATGCTATTTGCCAAGGGGAAAAAAAAAAGTCTCTTACTGAAATCATTCTACTTAGTCTGATGGTTTCCTTTGTGGCAATTCCACATTCTGTGGCTTGAGGAATTTGTTGAACATTGCAAAGGCACATGTGCTCATTTACATTGGCAAGTGTTAAATTGGGGAGACATATGCTTGCTTTATTCTCTCCTCCTGTTAGATCCTGAAAGAGTATTGGTTGTCAGACTCAGCTGTAATTTCGTAAGTAGTGTGCTTTGGAGAAATATTTTCAGAATGTCTAGTACTTATAAATTTGGCTGGAAACAACTATAAAGTATGGTTGGGATCCTAGCCTATATACTTTAAGTAATACTTAACTAGTCATCTGCCTAGCTTTAAGAATATTTTTATTTGCTCTAACATTGTCATTGTGTGTTTCTGAAACACTTCTCTCAGCTGAACCATTGTAACCACCTCTTACCCGAACTCCCTGCCTCCATATTCTCTTGTCTTTAATACAACCTCTAAATTCCCTCCAAAGTGATTGTTCTAAATGAGCTGTACTGTTTCTATGTCCCTGCTTTAAAACCTTGATTCTGTAAGTATGGCTCAGAATAAATAGGTTCTATTGCTATTTAAGCCAAAATCTCTTTGCGTGGGTAGCAAAGCTCTTTGAATTTGGCTGTAGACTGTTTTGCCTAACTTCTGCCTTACTGAGAATCCTGCCATTGCCCACACATGTAATGCGTGCTCACACACTTCCCTCCTTGCATATGTGACTTTTCTGTCATGAATCCTTTCCACTCCTTCTATCAAACACCTGCACATCCTTCAAAACTCATTTTTGTGTCATGTATTCTGTGGTTCCTTCTCTCATTCCAACAACAACAAAATTGCTTTTCTGTGTTCTTGCAAAACTTCATACATGTCTACAACTGGATTTCTTCTATTTATCTATTATTTCTGTGTTGGTACCTGTTGTAGTAAGGCATTCAGTGTCTTGTTCATTGTTTAATCTCCAGTCTTAAGCACAGGGCCTGCCACTTGGTGCCAAAAATTACTTAGATAAATAGAGGAAAAAAAGGAAGAAATAAGTAGCTGAATGATAAACATCTGGCCATCTCACAAGGAGTGAAAATTTCCTCTCATAAAGTGTTGTTTCTTCAAAAGTCATGTTTTTATATTTGTTCTTGAAGTGCCTGAAAAAGGCTTCTAATAATTTTAATTTTTAGGGGTATTTCTATATTTTTATTAAAATATCTTATGGACGGGCAGATTTTAAGGTTCCATTTAGTGCCTCACTAATGAATTGAATGCGAATTGTGTCAAAGAGGGAATTTTTGTTTATTTTAAATTTTCACTTGTGTTTTAGACAAATTTGAAAATGTTGGTTAAAAACCCCTCTAAGCCCATGCTCACTGGTTAGAAGATCTGCTTATTATGTGCTCTAATGGTTAGAATGCAGGCCTGGGAGACCAGATTCTTGGGTGTGAGCCATAGAAATGCCAAGGATGCTCTGGAATTATCTTGGAGAAATTATTGTGCCACTCCATGCCTAATTTCATTCTCTTGAGGTTTGCTTCAATTTCTAGTTGGAATATCCTAATTAACATTTGTAAAGTGCTGTGTAATGCTTAAATGAAAAACGTCATGTGAGTATAAAATCTTCTTAAATAGCAGTTTAACAAATTTGAGTTTCTTGTGCAATGAACTGTGTTTTAACATCTTACAATTTATGATAAATGACAAGAAAGGTTTGACTATGAGTTGATGACATAGTAAAAAAATGGAGAAATAATGTTTTTCTGCAGCTCCTTTATTCAGGGATACAATTACCATAATGTTGTGCAGTTTAGAGTTTCTAATTTCTTAATTGTCTTCAAGCTTGAAATACTCACCTGAGGTCATTCATGTGTATGTGTGTACAATATGTGCAGAATGCTACTGCATTGCCTTTTTTAAGAAATATAGATGAAGATAGAAATATGTCTGTGCATAAATAGACTTATAAATAGACTATGAAGTAGGAATGACAATTTATATAAATCAATAAGAAAAAGAAAAATAATCATGATTTAAAATGGAGAAAGAGTATGAACTGGCAATCTGTCAAATGAGGATATTCAAGTGACTAAACACAAATGACAAAAGGACAAAAGGGAGGGAAAAGGGAAGGAAAAAATTCAGTATGAAAGCAACGTGTATTAACACAAATACATCCTCCTCTCCAATCATCTTAGAAAATATTATAAAAAGAGAGACTAGGGTTGGTGATAGACATTTCCAAAATCCTAGCTAAGGAACTATAAATTATTACTCTCTTCTTCTAAAAGACATTTGATAGTATGTATCAAATATGGTTACAAACTTCATATTCTTTGATCCATAAATTCCACTTCTAGAAAATTATTTGAAGAAATAATAATTGATGTACAGAAATATTAATCGACATCAAGTCATAAAATTATATTACTGGAAATTGGAAACCTTCTAATAAGAGATTAATTACATAGTGGCATATCCATACACTCAAATTCTACATAGCCAATAAAAAATAGAAGAATACCTAATAGCCTCCTAGAAAGTCTTTGCAGTGTCGTTTTAAAGTGGGGGATGTAGGTTAAAAAGCAGACAGTTGCTGAGGCAGGAGGATCACTTGAGCCCAGGAGTTTGAAGCTGCAGTGCACTTTGACTGAGTCCACGAATAGCCACTGTACTCCACTCTAGCCTGAACGACATAGTGAGGCCCTGTCTCTTAAAAAAAACAAACAAAAACCCCAAAAAGCAGATAGTGTCACGTGAAACTCTCTCACTACATAACTAATTTCTTTTTCTCTCCCTTTATGGCTCTCTCATCTCAACCCCACAAACATTTATGTATCTATATGTGTGTCTATATATGTACAGAAACAAAAATTGGGAAAACAAATGTCAAAATGTTAGTGATAATTATCTCTGCATAGTGACACTTGAGTGATTTTTCTTTTCTTTTTTTGAGTACTTTTTTGGGGGGCATTTTTCAAAAATTTCTGCAATGAATACATGTTAATTTTTGCTCATATTTGAATGTAATACCTACACTTTAAAGCAAATAAAATGAATAAATAAAAAGAAACAAAATTATTATGTCTTTGACCTGGTTATTTACACTTAGCAAAAGCTAGACACCTGACAAGTAGCTTAAAAACCTGCCCTCCTATTGCTAGGAAAGCTCTTTGTTTTCATCCCTTTATTCTGCATTGAAGGAATTAGGTCCAGTACCAATTGTTTGTGGATTGAGGACTCTCTCCCTCCAGTGGCAAGACTGAACAGCAGCCTGACGCAGTGAAGTGTGGACATCAGAAAAGGGCATGATGGTTGAGGCTCTGAAGAAGAATCTGCCCGTCATATAGGATGTTCCACATAAGTGAAAGTCTAGAAAGTTTAAGAACTAGGAAGTAGCAACCCAGTGGGTTTTATAGGTTTCACATTTAGTGATCAAGATATTTAAGTAAGGTTCCTAGAAAAAAAATAAAAACCATAAACCAGTGTTAAGACAGGCTTAGCTTTAAAAATGTGCCTTAATTTAATAAAATACCTCAGAAGAATTATTTAAATTAAAGGTGAAAAAGAGGTTTCTATTATGTTAAAAGAAGCCTGCTTGACATTGGAAAGATATAGGAGTGGTAGGGGTGGTGTAGAGAGAGTTATTTGAACTAAAAAACTATTTCATATTCAGGGGAACCCTACAGTAATTCCAGAAAGCATTACTAAATTGTAGTAAAATGAATTAATTAAGATATATTTTCATGACCCTGAGTTTCAGAGAAAGGTAAATGATAGCTAATATATTCTATTAATGAAAGCCATGGATCTATTCATGAATTTGACAAATTTTTCTTTAATGAAACATGGTTACTCTTAAAAAAAATTTGTTATCTGGAAAATTCACATTGGGGAGAAATTCTCTGAGGGTACCAAATAAAGAAATCTTCCTATCATTAAGATGACCAAATTATTTTCATCCTCACCATATATGAGTGTCAGTAATAATACTTATGATGGTGCCATAGGAGTAAGCCAGCACTTGCCAGACCAAAATATAACATATGTTTTATATGTTAGACATATATGACACATTCAAAGAAAGCCTGTGAGCTGTCTTTCTTACGGTCAGGGCAGCTCTTGAATCAAGATCAGCCAACCTTTAAAATGTTAGTATCTTTATGAGCTTATTCAACTTATCATGAATATGAACTTTCATCTGAAAATGCTTTTGTATAGTCACAAAATAGAATTGGTGCTTTTATAATTGCATTGCACGCTAGCCCCTTAATTAGGAGTTATTCTGATTATCAAGGATCCTAACCTCTGAGCAATTGTGGTGACTAGATAAATGAAAGATACTAGCTCAGATACATAATGGATAATGTTCTTTGCAAAGGTTTGATGAAGGCAGTATTTTTGTTTTGTTTTGTTTTGTTTTTTAATACAAAATACACTTGTTGGGATGCTGAGAAATACCACTGAAGTCAAGAGAGCGGATTTTATGATTGTTAAAGTGTGGATTCCCTGTTGGTAATAACTTGGACCAGATGAGTGTTTTATAGGGTTGGCATTGCAGCAGCAGGAATTGAGCTGCACAGCACAATGCAAATAAAATAAAACAAACAAAAAATAAAAATTTTGAATGGTTTTACACGGGCCTGGACATGATAAAATTTGAACTTTCTGTATGTTTCTGGGACACATTTACCATTTACCCTCAGACCCAAATGGCCTTTTCTTGTTCTTTTCGGCCTGAGGCTAACTAAAAGTCAGTAGGTTTAAGATCCATTGTTCAGACTGAAGAAAACACTATTCTGTTTTCAATTGCTTGGTTATTTTGTAACTGATATTGGTGCTTTTGTTGTGAGCATAGAGGGACAAGGGCTATTTTGCTCTTAAGAAATCCATTTTTTAATCCCTTAATTAAATTATAGGATTGTAATGCCTAGATATAAGTTTTCTTTTTAGAGACTTACTTATGCACACTTTAATGAACATTTAATAGGTCTATCTTTCTATGATTTAATCTGGGTAATTTATGTACCCTGAAAATCCACATATTTAATTTCTTGACCTTGGGTTCCTTGATGTCTCTGAGAGTGACTAACAATAAAATTCACTTGCTCTTTAATAAATATACTCACCTCGAATTGATACCAGATTAGAAATTTTCAGACTTCAAAAGTTTAAGGTAGCAGAGTTATTGCACAGCCAAAACCAAATGAAAAATCTGACAGTCTCAAGGTATCTGTATCCCAAGTATGCTATGATAGTGAGGATCTTGTTATTCATATAGAATATAATAACTTTTTATCACCTCCCCTTTTTTAAAATTATAAGTGACAATTTGTACAGAAAATAGTTGTGGTCACATATCTCCAATACGGCTGCCATCAATTCTTGACCTCCCCGTTTATTTGTGTGTGTGTACTCTTCCTCCCTTGAGAGGTGGAGTCTATTTTTTCCCTCCCATTAAATCTAGCCCAGAATTGGTGACTGATTTGAACAATAGAATGTGTCAAAACTGATGTCCTGGGACTTCTGAGGGTAGGTAGTAAAAAGCTTTGAACCTTCCACTGGAGTCCTTTGGAAAGTTTGATCTTGGGAGGCTCCCACTGAAGGAAGCCAGCTACCATTTAAGAAGTTTGAATTCCGTGAAACTGCCATGCTGTGTGATGTTCAGCCACGTGGAGAGGACCTGGAGATGCCACGTAGGGAGAAAGAGAGAGACTCAGGCCAGGTAGTGAGTGAAGAAGCCATTTGGAAGTGGAAATGCCACCACAGCTCCAGTTCTGGCCACCACAGCGGACATCATGTGGGTCTGAGACTAACTACCCAGTTGGGCTCTTCCAAAATTCCTGACCCACAAAATCATGAGCAAAACAAAATGCTTGTTTTAAGCTGCTCTTCTGAGGTAGTTTGTTACACAACAATATATAAGTGGAACAGAAGTCCTTTTCTCCTTTAATATACTATACCAGTTCTACTGCTTCTGAGATATGTATTTTGAGATGAAATTAGCCCAAGATACAGAACTGCCTAGAAAATGCAGTCATGGGTGGGGGGGAAGTCATCTTCATAAAACACTGCAGGACCATACTGCCTGCTCTGACTAGAGGAAAAGAAGAAAGGAGACATAGGAAAAGCAGCAGATAATGTAATTATGCCCAGGGCATGTCCGTTAAGCGCATTCACCCTTTTTTTGAATCTCAAAAACAACTTGAGATGATCAATGTCAGTCATTACGTAATTGAAAAAAGAAGGAAAATTAACATGACACGGATCTCCGTGTGCACATGTGGCACTTCTTTTTGGATGATCCCGTCTCACCCCATTTTCTTGAGAGCTCTGCAGTGGAGCTGCACAGACTATTCTCACTTCACTATTCTGCAAATCCTGTCTGAGAGAAACCCCTGGTGGTCTTCCATAGTCTTTGCAGGAAAGCTTTAATAGCCAAATACATTAGCAAGGTCTCATATGGCTGAGGCTTCATTAATCTTCCCCAATACAGCCTGGTATCTTTGCCAGTTTACTATGGAGTATTAATGTAAGTAAGTAAAACTAAAACATACTTGTTAGTGGCGGGGGGGAACTTTCCCTCTACCCTCTGAGGATTCAATAATTGTCTGTGAAATAAACCAATGGTAGACAGATTAACAAGAGAAAAGGTGTATAAATTTATTACATGCACAGGGGCATCACATGAAAGAAAATTGAATACCCCCAAGCCCAGTGAGATCTAGACACTTATCTCACAGGTGGATGTAGGAAATTTGGGAAGAGTGGATGAATTTGGGGACAGATGAATGAGCCCTCAGAATAGGTGATAGCCTGTCTGGGTGTGGTGTCGACCTCTAGTCTCTTCTTCAGTCTCCTCTGGTTGATGAGACCCCCAGGAGAGGGTATTCACGGAGTTCCTTTTGGAGGATCCATCTTTAGGCAGATAAAGGGCGCTCAGAGAAAGCCTCTCGCTGCATTTACTGTTCCCCAAGTGCCCTCCATTTGAAGTAATCAGTATACCAAAGCAGCATATTTTGGGGTGGCATTTTCTGAACTTTTTCATTAGAATGAAGATACAGAGCAAGGGATGAAGAATGTGGGTGCATTCTGTACACTGATTTTTAGAGTGGATTTATTCCTGTGAGCTTTTCCTTTTATTTTCCTGACTTTCAACTTGACACTTATTCTAACTCTAAAATCAAGCGCACAATTTAGAGATTTTACCAAAAATGTGTTTCCCTCACCTAAATCAATATTAAAATATACTGATAGCTTCTCTTTCTTATTCTTTCTTCCTCCCCATCTGCTTTCCTTTATCATTTCTGGTGGAATAAAGAGATTTCTTATCATTAAATGAACATCATTTCTTGTAAAGTTTCCCATGAGCAAAGAAGATGAATGTTCGTTTCTTCCAGCATCGTGGCTCTTTCTGATAGCAGCTAACATTTTAAAATGATGTAACCTTTTGACATTTATAGATCTTTGAGGATTTAAGAGAGAAGTTACTCTGGGACTTGTAATGGCCAATAGAAATGTGTTCTGATTGGGTTTGAGCTGAGGTTATGGGATAATGCTGAGATTTTTAAGATAGCTCAAATAGTCTCAAGGTGTTTAATCAGTTTTCATAGTGACTACAATAATAAAAATGTCCCTTGAATGTGCACATTATTCTTTATCTCTAAACTGTTCAGTTTTTTAAACCAGATTGCTCAATGCTAAGCATTAGTGAATATTCCTTATTCCTTACTATTACCTCAATATGATAATAGCTATTTCTCCAGCAAAATGAATCTATTTTTTAGATGCCAATTGGGCATAGGATGCATTTATTAGGAAAACAGTTACACTGTAATGATTCTTATTTGTTTAGCATAGGCTTCTTTGAGAACTAGCACGTGGGGGAATGTTTGTTTCTTCCTCTAGACTATCCTTAGATCAGAGCTTTTTTCCCATTTCTGTCATCCTTTTCCCATCCATTTTTTATTGTAAAGCATAAAACCAGTCATAAGAGGGAGTGGTGCTGGAAGGGTGAGGGAAGGGAGGCCAGGGCCAATGTGTAAAATCTGGTGTGAACCAGGATTCGTATTTGGACCCCATAGCTTTATTTTTAAAGCCAAAAATTTTATCTTTATTTCTTCAAGAATACAGTATCTTACTAACACTTTGTTTCTAAAGGTCTCCACTATCCTACATCTAGCTCCTTATTGCTGCATCTTTCCAGCAGGCAATATTTTTTGAGATATTTGGAATGTGAGGTTTCTCTCTCTCTCTCTCAGAACTCAACTATCACATTTTAGCAGAACATTTAGTACTAAATGTACCATCATTTGTAGGCAAAAATAGTAACGTTTGCACAAAACTCAACACTGCTTTCACACAGGTGATTTTATTTGATCTTCACACCAACCTATGTAGTGTGGGATGTGGAAAGCCTTACCACTGACTAGCTGTGTGACCTTGAGCAAATTGCCTCATTTCTGTAAGCCCCACTTCCTTATCTGTCAAATGGACATAATGATATCTACCTGAAGTTAGTTTTTATAAACAATTTAATGGAATAACATATTTTAAAGGTTAAGTAGACAGCCTGGTATAAAACAGATGCTCAGTAAATGCCAACTTGTTTATAGTATCACTACCTTCATTGAGGAAACTGAGGCTCAAAAAAAGATTAAGTGAGCTATGAGGTATTCAAAGGGGCACAAGTGATATGTGAAAGAGAAGAAAATTCAAATCCAAGTCTTTAAACCCAGGCCCGATACTATTTCCTGTGGTTGTAGTATATGTTTAGGCTTTGTTTTTCCTTCTCATGGAATGAATGACCTTCACTAACCACACTCCCTTTCTCTTTTGTCAGGAAGGGCACACATGCATGAAGACATCGACTAGAGTCAGGTTTAGGATTTGGTCATGGCTCTTCCTGAGGAATGCACATGTGTGCTGCGCTGGCCCCATGCGCAGCCCTGCGGATCAACCCACTCACACATGGGCATAATTTCCTTTCTAGAGGGTCAGTGCCATCCACAGCAATGGAAGCAGAGTCTCAGAATGAGATGATGTTTTAAAGTTTGGGATTCTCTAAATTGACTCAAAGGAGAGAATTGTGTTCAGTAGTCCCAAGGGAAATAAGAAGAGATGTTCTATAAATTGTCTTTCTTAAATCATCTTCCAAGAAGTGTAGCTCATATGTTGTCATTCCTGGTGATCCTTATTCATTTCCTATGTACTCTATAGGATTGGACAAGAGGTACTGAGTAAATTTTCATTGTTGTTATAAATAATAATTAATGGGTAAGGTCTCCTGACAAGGCAAGTAAGACATATGTGAAGGACTGAAATTATGTGCTCCTTGAAAATTTTTTTTCTCTAAGAAGTCCGAGTCTTTGCTCCCTCATTAAAAAGGTAGTTTGAAAGTAAACTGATAAAATAAACTTTTTTGAATATAATTCCAAAGTATCCCAGAAATTTCACTGAATCACTTTGCAGGTCACAAGTAAATGGTCTGTTGCCCAAATGTTCTCTTCATCTCTCAATATTGGATGACAATATTTTGTGTTAATGAACAAAGATGGCATATTAAGTGAGCTTTGCAGAGTTTGGGAGGATTGGTTATATCATTTCCAACTTTTCACAGATTCATTTCTATCAGTGTGTGCTTGATTAAAGCTTATTTTTTTTAGTTACCTTCCTCTCCTTCTCCCACTATTGTATGTACTTCAGTGATTTCCTTTCCATGCATCATTCTGGGATCCTGTGTAACCTTCTCTAATACTGTCCTCCAAATAGTTGCCAATTAATAAGCACTTACTGCTCTCACCCTCGGTTTGTCTGGGAAGGATAAATGCTCAGCCCACATTGGGAATAGGAAGCTTTTCTGCCCACACTGGTCAGCAAATTACTTACTTGCTCTGATTACATTTTACTCAATTTGTTTTTAAGTTTGAGGCCGGAGGTTTGCAAATAGCCTCTTGTGCTGTTTATAGAAATATTTCTGTTTGAATAAGGTGAGTGGATAACTGGAGTGCCCAATTGCTGCTATTGCTGTTTTTCTCTGTCGTTGTCATTACCATTATGAAAAACATTTATTATGCACCTGTGATGGGGGCTTCTGGAGCTGAGTTAAGCCTTGAGAAAAGCAAGAGAGATACCTGCAGCAGCAGCCCATTACCTCTTTTTAATTCCAGCCCATAAATGACAAAGAGTAAACAAATGAGCAAACAAATAATGAACAACACATAAAATAAATACTTTTGCATTAGGACCAAAGACATGGTGGGAAAAAGTATATGCCCAGAGGTGGTGAAGTGCTCCTTATTAACTCTGCTCCATCTAAACAGGTAGAATTCCAAGAACATTGCTTCAGGGAAAATGATTTGGAAAACCAAATAGTAGCAGTATTTCTCTGGAAAGAAGGTCCACAGTAGACCCCTGGAAAGATCAGAAAACTGCCTGCCAGACTTTTGCAGAATTACATCATGTAGCCATGTGTTGAATCTGGAACAAGCCAAAAAGAGTAGAGGTGCTTTTAATTTTTGACGACACTGAGCTGTCAGAAGGACTAATACCAAAAAAAGGGAGAAGTGACGTATTTGCAATCTATAAATTGCATTTCATGTTCATTTGTCACATCTAGGAAAAACAAATACAGTTTTTTCCTCCTCCCAAAGCGGATGATGAATGATTGCTTAGAGTTGGGTTGAGGGAGCCTGTGTTGCCATTATTGACTTTCTATGGATAACAATTCATCTGCAGATGCAGTTAGTACAGCATCTGTACATCCTGCAAGGCGTAAGTAAACTGGTTCTAATCACTCATGGACTGATCTGAACAGAGAATAATTACTTCCCTGTTAAAGGCAGTCTCTTCCTCTTGTCTTCAACCTCCTCACCTCCCAGGAGAACAGCAAGAATTTGTTCAGGAGAACTGGGACTCCCAATGGTGCAGGGATCCCTGGGTTGCATGCAGCAGAAGGCAGGAATGAAAAGGACTTACTCATTCATTCATTTATACATTCATTTATTCATTTGCAAGGATATATGAACCTACTATGGAACAAGCTTTGTTCCAGGTAAACAATGACCCCTCTTTTTAGAGAGCTCACTTTAGGCACGTGTAAAACTTGGGTTCGTGTCTTTTACAAAGTCCTCCTAAAATTCTGTTATTCAGATCAAACTCCAGAATACAGAGGATTAAACAAAACAAAATACCTTTTATTCAAAGTCACATGAAGAGTCAGAAGAAAATAGAGGGTCATTTTAAACTAGTAAAAACAGGGACCATTTGGTGTGTTCAAGAAACATAATCTACTAATTTTGAAGAGTATTCTCTAACTTGAATTTACCATTTTGAAAATGTGTCCTAGTAGAACACCTTCTTGAAAAGATAGGACTTATTTATTTGTAAACAATATCATCTATGTCTAAAGACTGCATCACATTTATTATTTGTACTTTTTATTTCTCAAGTAGATTAAACCTTTTTTCTCTAGATCTTGTTAAATTATTTATTTACTTATTAACTTACTTACTTTTTATAACCTAGAAAATGACAGGACAAACCTCAATTCATTTGAAGCAAAATTACTAAAGAATTTGAATTTAAGACTAAAGTAATAAGGTTTTACTTATTCAATTAACAATAATTCATCACTTACTTGCTATGTTCCAGCCATCACACCAATCATAATTTAATCAATTTGAAGGTTATGATTAAATAATTGGAATACATTGTATACAGTGGTGTGTGTTAATGTGTGTGCATTTGTTTGTGTGCTTATGGTTCAATTGAAAATGAATACAGGCCATAATATTGAATGAAAAAAATCAGAATAAAAATTTCAATCTGTGATATGATATATGGATATGAGTAAAGAAGTAGAAGGCAACACAAACATGGTTTAACTTGGAGGGATAAGGTCATGAGCAATTTATTTTTCTTTTGTTTTGAATCCTACTGGAGGTCTTATAAAGTTGTTTGTGCAATAAAATATGGCTAAACAAAAATGGAGCCAGATTGACCTGTTTGTTTTGAGTAGATTTGGGCAGAAATTTGAAAGAGAAACCACTGGAATGCTTGTGTAGTACAGACATAATTATAAAGCTCACAGGGGAATTTCCTACCTTTTTCCATCATTTCCAAGATGTCCAATTCCCAAATGGAGGGTTTCCATTTGGGCTATATAGAGAAGGTGGGATTTTGGTCTGCCTATTTTCAGTACCCAGAAGAAAAGCCAGGGAAACCAGTAGTTTTATCTGTGCAATGTTAAGTATCCATATGTTATAAAATATTTGTGTTATTCCACCACCACCACCCACTACCGAGATGCAGAATATTTCATATGGTCTGATCACTTAGAGTATAAATGAGTATCAGAGATATTTTAAACAAATGATACATTAAAGATCAGCTATATTTGGGGATATTCTATAGGCCCAGTTTTTAATTTCTTTTTAAATTTTATTTTGATGAGGTAGTCTGCCAGGAGAAGCACGTGGTGAAATCTATACTCATAGGAAGAGGGGAAGGAATATTCTGGCTAAGAAGGTAGTAGAAAATCAGGAGAAAAAATCACCTCGCCTGAGACAATAGATGCTTTATAAAACTGAGCCTTTTCAAATTACTTTTTGGCAGTGGTGCAAAAAGGTTGTTATACATTATTGTTAATTGTGGTTGGAGACACAAAGCAATGTGATCATATTGTTATTCAAAAAATGACAGCTTTTATGTGCCAATAAATATGAAATCAGCTGGAAATATTCCTGTGAATTTAGGAGCCATCTAAATGGACTTGCTTAATGCATACACAGACTGTAATGAAGCCATGTGAGTTTGTGCTTAGCAGATTACCTGATGGTTCCTTGTCAGCCATCTGATGAGGGAACACTGTCTGCTTGGCAAATGTGAGACAGAGAAACCCAAAACTTTGTCAGAATTTAGGGATGGTGGGCTGTGGCTTCACCAGAACATGGTATGAAAGGCAATTAGCCTTCAGTATTGTGTGTGCTTTTCATCTTGTCGGGAGAGTGACTGACAGTTTACGGTGTTCCCTTCACCCCACCACATCCTTTTCCCCTCTCCAAGAAGCGGAGGTTGAAAGAACAGCAAGGAACCTTAAATTCATGCTGGTTAACATAAACATAGTTCAGGCGGAATGTGCTGGTGCACAATCCTCTTGTGCCATTTACAATGACAGGACACCGCTGTCAAAGATGACACTAACTATTCTAAGGTTTTAATATGATTGCCTCCAAATGCTTGAGAAAGGTTCATGTGTTTGCCTGGCACTCTGCTCTTCTGTGACATGACTGACACGCTCTCTCTCTCCTTCTCTCTCTTTCTCCCTTTTTCCTGGAAGTGCAGCATCCTTAGCTGCTAATCTTTAAGACCCAGGCCGCAGTGATTTTTCTTCATACAGCAACACATTAAGTACATCTTTCATGCTTCCCCGAACCACACTTAGAGAGTGCCAATTAATAAGTTGATGGGGAAGAAGTCAATGGGCAGCATTAAGGCCACCTGTCTGGAGACATTAGGTGAGCACTTGGACTGAGTAAAAGGAGGCCCATGGAGAGTCAGGAATGAGGTGCTTTATCACACATTCCTAGAGCCATAGAACAGGAGAATAAAAAGCAGTTTTCAGGGCAGCTCCTCCATCTTGTTCCTGTTGTGACTGTTCACGTTGCTCTGACCAAGATCAGGCATCCCAATGAGAGAATGCAAAACACCTGAAGCTGTGAGCTTTTACGTGTTTATAGCCTCTTCTGCAGTGAAGGTTGTGAAGGGCAAACCACCACTCTCTCCTTGGAACTTCTATTCCTATCTCCTCAAACTGTTGCGGGCCTCTTTCTAATTCCTCATGACTACTCTGAAAAGTCTTTCTGTTAATTCATTTATTCGTTCATTTGGCAAATATTTATTAAGTGTATAACACATGGGGGGCCTTAGTTTAGCTGCTGGGGATACACCTGTGAAAAACATGGACAAATATCTTTATTTTCACAGAGCTTATGTTCTAGTAGAAGGTATATAGATGAGAAACAAAATAAATAAGTAAATTACATAGTAGGTTAGAAGGTGATGAAGTCAGCGAGTTAAATTAGCCTTTGCAAAATTTCTAGAGAAATCTTTAGAGAGTCCAGATTTTGACTCAAGACTCAGAAAATTAGGCTAAAGGTAGGCTGACATGGGATATTGTTGATGTGGAACAAAAGGACTTGAAGTAGGGAAGAAAAAAACAATGGGCTCTGCCCTCTTTCTTTTTCCTCCTTTCCCACAGCAGAGGGTAACCAGTCTTTCTCTTTTATTCCCCCCGAATGGAGAGTAGACTGGGCACAGTAGGAAGGAGAGTTGAGGTTAAGGGAAAAGTGGGAAATGTTCCAGGTTCAAGAAATAACCTTGGAGAGAAAACCAGGAGTCCTACAAAAGAGAAGAGATGCAGTTATCTGTTTTCTCCCCCTTCCTTCCAACTTCTGCCTCTTTCATTTCTTAGCGAAAATGGTTTTGTAGCATTGGTCCAAGACAGAAAAGTAAACCCGTCCCCTCCCTTGTCAAAACTTTACGGCGTTTTTAAGTTTTGTAAAGGTGTCAACTGAACTTTCTGTTGTTTTCTTTCCCGAACAATTCTTTGCTGCAGATCCTGTTACTCACAGACCCGGAGATTGAGAGCAGCTTGATGATCAGCTCAGATGAAGGGGCGACTTATCAAAAGTACCGGCTGAATTTCTACATCCAGAGCTTGCTTTTTCACCCCAAGCAAGAGGACTGGATTCTGGCTTACAGTCAAGACCAAAAGGTGAGCATGCATACCTTGTTTGCGACAATAGTGCATGGTTTTCCAGGGAAAAGAATGTCAGTTTGTTGACTTGACCTTTCATCTCAGTGGTCATTTTTGTTCTGTTTGGTAGCCTGAAATCTGGGCCA
Organism: Daubentonia madagascariensis; assembly: GCA_023783475.1. Lineage (NCBI taxonomy): Eukaryota > Metazoa > Chordata > Mammalia > Primates > Daubentoniidae > Daubentonia > Daubentonia madagascariensis. The sequence goes on along the minus strand of JAKFHU010002573.1, from coordinate 14,705,197 downwards.
GTGGGACAAGGAGAAGCAAGGAGGATCTCAGGTTGTTTAAAGCATCTAAACATTTGGAACAGCTTATGAAATACAGGTTAGACGCTAAGTGAGACATTGTGGAGAAACAGTTCTTAACATAGATGCTTGAGGCCTTCTGGAGCCACTAACCCCCAGTCAATTTAAGATAGTGTTTTATGCACGTGGATAGGTGATCATTTCTCTTGGTAAAGGATTCATAGCTTTTCTCAGACCCCAAAAGGTTAAGTAAGAGCACTAACTAGGTGTTTGCTAAAATGGTGGGAGACATGGTCAGAGGAACAATAATTACATAAATGACATTATTCAGAACTTACTTATGTCAGGACTTTTCTTCACTTGGTGGACAGGTTAAAGAAGTCCACTTTTTAAGAAAGCATTAGATGAGGTCATGCTATTACATGTGTGTGTGTGTCCCATAAAATGTCATCCTGTAATATACATTATGTACTCCATATTACATATAATACATACTCTAAATATATATAGTCGCTACCTTTAAGGAACTTACTTTCTCAGGTAGAATGTAAAGCTAGCAATAGCAAATAAAATTAAATTAAAATTAAAAGAAACAACATATACACAGGCAAATGTGACAGAGACTCTAGTCATAAAAGCCAAAGGGGTAATAGGTGAAATATTGGAATGCTCTTTGTGAAACACATTGTTCAGTGAAGTCATTCTGAGAATTCTCCTTAGAGGAATCATATGTTAGAACTTACATTTATTTAAAGAATATTGGACTTACATAAGTGAGGAGGATATTCCAGGGTTTTATCTGTCTGGACTGTTATAGATGTGTGGGGTTCTTGAAGGCAGGGGAATGTCTCTCCTGACATGAGCATTTTGGAGGAAGCAAATTAAAATTCTTAGGATTGGAGTTTTATTCATGCTTCCCTTACTTCCAAATAAAATGCACATTAAACCTAAAAATAGAAAGGATTTGCAGTTAGTATTTTTTTTCCTCTTGAGCAGCCTGGCTACCCTTTCAGCAGAATGTACAATTTTGTTCCTGGAGTCAAGCCACAGTGCATCTGGTCTAGGAGGGTGCAGTTAACAGAGGTGAGAGCTGAGTGGCTCAGACACAGAGGATTATTCATTTAATCCACTGGGTTATTGTATTTTATTTGGCAGTTAGTTAATCCCCTCCAACCCCCAACGCCAGAGGAACAGCGAGGGCCAGATTTACCTGGTTAAGTAAAAACTATGCATCATTGCAATTATGCTGGAGGAGATGACCCAAAATGTAACCATGTAACCCTTCATGTCCCAGCACTTCAGGCAGTGCCTCCCATGGTCACTGCAGCAGAGTAGGTACAATTGTAGGAGTTAGGACACCTGGACTGTGGCCCCAACTCAGCCACTGTGGTGAGCAGTATTTAGTGTTGGTTTCCTTTGACTTAAAATGTATTTGTATGGATAAATGTAATTACAGGTGTACTTCCAATGTGATTGAAAAAGAAACAAATATTAGACTCTGCATCTGTTTTAAGTGCCATGCATGCTGCAGTGTTGGTATAAAATAACTATATCAAGGAGCTTTCAATCCGTCTGGAGATAGAAGATTAATACTTATGAGTTCACTGGTAGTCTAAGGAAGCCAAAAAAGTAGTGCTCTCATTGATGCATAAGAGGTAGACAAAGTGGCTGGATGAATTACACAAAACTGGTAGCCTAAGTTCAGGAGGCGGAGCTCTAGTGATCTAATTACTCTGGAGGTCTCATGACCTGGACCTTAATGTTTATGTCACATTTCTGTTGTCGGGGGGCGGGGGTGGAGGCACATTTTTTATAAGAGGAGTGTCATAAACATATAAAGTTGGCAAAACCATGTTTACAGGATTCCAAATTTGTCTATTTGCATGAAACTGAAATTTGATGAAACTAATTATAATACATACACACACACTCACACACACACACACTCTGTAACATAATCTTGATTTTTTTTTTTTTTTACTGTTTTGGGTGTTTGATTGTTAGGCAAAATAATTTTTGTTTTCCTAATTAGGAACCTTTGAAAATTTTGGTCAAGAGAATGATATGTTCACAGCAGTAGCTTACAAGAGCTAATCAGTAGTAATATGAGGTCAAAACCAAGAAGACCATTTAGGATGATATTATAGTAGTCCTAGCATCAGATGCTAAGGGTCTGGATCAAAAGGTATTTTTTGTGACCATAGACCAAATGAATCCCATCATTTTAGTGGGATAAGGAAGAAGCCTTATCAGTTTTGTTCTGTATAAAGCTCAGGGTCCAAATATCTGAGAGGTTCATAAATTTTCTCAAAGAAAATATCACTAATTGTAGATGTTCTTTGAATGGGATAAAGCCCTCCATGAAATTTGGTAGGGTTCTCATTCTTGAGGGTGATGTTTTGAGGTGAACGGGTGGGCAGAAATCAGCTGTTCTGTCTGACCTCTCTGTTTCTCTAAGAAAGAATGAAGGATAAATCATCCTGGAAAAGAAAAAAAATTATGGCTAACCTGCTATACAAATAGGGAGCAGAGAAGACCTTCCTCCCTCAGGGCCTGAATCACAGAATGAGGAGTAGGGCATTAGCTGGAAGGGAGTGGGCTGCAGCCATCAGATGAGCCTTAACTGATGGCATTGGCTGGAAGTCAAGTTGAGAGGGGCTGTGGCCACTCAGGTGGGTCAATGATATGGAAATAATAGCTGTGGTCACCCATGGATCATGGAGCTTTTGGCACTGATGAGGTGCAGCTATGGGCAACAGGAGGATCATGTGCTGGTGTTGTCTGGCCAGTGATTATATTTGCCTAGGAAATGGGAACATTTATTTTTTAATATCAGTATTGCTCATCAATTTTTCTGTGTCAGCTGCTAATGCTACTGCTGCAGATCTCCCAGCTAAGATCACTCTGCTGGATGCTGTTATACCTCAAACCCCAGCGAACAGAATCTTTGATAAAGGTCTCTTGGAAAATACCTTGTGGAGATGGCAGCTCCTTCAGAACTTACCTATGAACAGAGTCCTGCTCTCTTTTCTTTTTCTTTGTTTGCTGTCTTCTTTGTCTTTGAAGGCATATTCTCCCTCTTTTGAACACATAGCCACCTTTATTTTTCCCTTATTTCTCTGACATTGATTTTGCTCTCCTTTAGTGAATGAGACTTTTAAGGCCCTGAGGACAGATTTTGGATCTCTGGCCTGCAGGATAGAGCCATATGGGCTTGGTGCTCTGCTCTGGCTAGCTTTCCTCTTGGATGCCTCAACACCAAGTGGAGGTTTTTTGATGTGAGCATTATAAGAGACTCAAAGAGTTTTGTTGAGCAGATTGTCCTTTCTGGCCCAAGATAGAATTTTACCAGCCATCAGTTCCATGGGAGGACATATTTAAAAAAGAAAAATAGTGGCTTTTAATTAGGGAGAAATGTGTGTAGCCAAATGTCCTCAGAATTCTCAAAATCAGGATGTTTTAATGTCTTGGTCTTTTTACTTAGAAGGAGAAATCTATTTTTGATATTGAATATCTAGGTGGTTATGTTAATCAGGGTTCTCCAGAGAACCAGAGGGAAAGAGAGGGAGGTATGAATGGGAATTGGCTCACGTAATTGTGGAGGCTGATAACTTCCAAGATCTGCCATATGAAAGCTGGACAACTAAAAATGCCAGTGGTGTAATTCAGTCCAGGCCTGAGAATTGAGTGGGGCTAAGGCCAATGGATTAAGTCCTGGTTTAAGTCCAAAGGCCTGAGAGTGAACCAGGAACTCCGATGTCTGAGGACAGAAGGAATGGATGCCCCAGCTCAAGAAGAAAGAATGAGTTCACCCTTCCTCTGCCTTTTTGTTCTATTCAAGATCTCAAAGGATTGGATGATGCCTTCTCACATCGGGGAGAGTGTATCTTCTCTGCTCTCGGAGAGAGCAGAATCAGCGGATTCTGCTGATTCAAATGCAAATATCTCTGGAAAAACTCTCACAGACACACCCAGAAATAAGTTTTACCAGCATTCCTTAGTTCAGTCAAATTGACACATAGAATGAACTATCACAGTGGTTGCCAAGAGGTAAACACTCTCTTGAATGGGCATGTGGCTATCCAGGTACCACTAGAATGACTGAAGGGAAAAGGTGTGGAGCCTTTTGTTTCTCGAAGTTCTTAAAGAAATAGCCTGCCTGCTTAGGAAACCCTGCCCTCAGACTTATCCAGTATAGTTATAGAAGCTAGACTCCTTGGCCTCAGAAGGGTCTATGTGAGGATGTCCCTTTGGAGTGCCCTGGAATTTTCAGAAAAATAAACATTATAGACATTATAGAAATTCCACATAAACGTGGACAGAGGGATACAGGTTGTATAAAGTTCTACCCCTTAGACTTCTTACAACAGTGAATCACCATGGACAGTATGAAGAATTCTATGGCATTTATTTATTTGGAGTGCCAAAATCTTGCTTTCCTTTATTAGTTTATTCTTTATTTCTGTAATTTAAGCAGTAGACAAATCAAGCATTCTGCTTATTTTTTAAAAATTTATTTGTATTTGGAAACAGAGCAGATAGCAGAAAGGAGATACAGTCCTTTACTTCGTTGCCAGTTTCCCTGTGCTTTCTTGCCTCAGTACAAGAAACTACCCAAGGAAGTCTTAGCAGCAGGCCGAGTCTGTTAGATTACATCTTTATTTTAATTTGGCAATAAACTAGTGTACGAACTGTGCTATAAAACATTGCCTCCAACGGCATCTCTCAGTCTGTCTTAAACACCTCACTAAACATGATGTGTTGGGAAACATTTGAAATGAGAGAAAACAAAGAGCAGATGTGACTGTAAGGAAATTAAAAAACAGGAGAAAAGTATAAGAATATGCGTATACCTCAAGCTTTGCCGACTATGCTGGGGCACTGGGCTTTTGGCGTCTCTGTTGGGGTTGGCACTCGGAGGAGTGATTTGCAAAGGGGAGAGTGCAATGTTGTGAAACCAATTTGAACACTCCCTGGACTCAGGCTACTGAGTGGCTGGAGCGGAGAGGCCCCTTTCTCTCCTTATCCACGCTGGAAAGGCCTCTTCTTGGGGTGGCTCTGGAGAAGGCCCTGCTGCCACAGACCATAAGCAGGAAGGACTACTCTTGTCCAGTCCTGTGCAGTGTGTGCTTCTCCCCAGCCCTGTGGATGTCCAGGACCACCTAGGCCACGAACTCAGTCCCTACAAAGACAGGCAAGAGGTACAACCAAAGAGGCTGTGGAAAATTGGAGAGCAGGTATTCATTTAGAAGAGGGAAGGGACACTGTCAAGCTCCAGCCTGCTGTTCTTGCCACAGAAGATGGCAGGTCCAACGTCACCAGATTTTCAGATTTTTTTTTTTTTTTTTGAGAGAAGTGATCCTGCTTTGTTTGCAATGTGATGTTTTCTTATTTTTATGGGTTTACAACTAACTCAGAAATTTAAAAAGGCACACTGCATAGGACAAATAAACCTTATCTTCTGCCCTGTACTAGTCCCCAAACGTTTTTTCTTTTTCCTTTCTTCTTTCCCATTATCTTTATTTTTCTTCTGTTCGTGGATCTCCCCTTTGATTTTATTTTCGGAGATGTTATATTGCTTCTTGATTTTAAAAACTTACATTCAAATGCATGATTAATCCTGTGGAAGGACGACAAAACCTTTAGGATGGTTTGGTGGGCCACCCTTGATTTTGTGGCTGTTCTAGAATATTTACAAATTTATATTATTGTCTCACTTATTTTGGAGCTCTGCGGTTCAGCAGTCCAAGTAATAATAGTATGTGGGAAACTTGCTTCATTCTTGGTCTCCTATAAATTCCAAAGAATCACAGTTGATAAAAGAAATAGGAAATCCTAAGGTGGGCATGTTGGCCTTACCTTCAACATTTTGGTACATATATGTCAGATACATGCAAAACCAAAGGGGAGAAACAAGCTTTAATAGGTTCTGTTCACAAATAATGGAAACTCTAAATATTAACAGCTGGCATTCTCTGTAATAGGCTGACTTTGAGTTAATATCTTACATTGATAGAAAATGAAAAATGGCCTGCCAATGTGATTGATAGGCAATGATAGAATTTTAGTAACGTACATAAAAGTAAATTTTTAAAAAAGAACTAGTTTTAGTTCACTTTCTTCTCTCTCTCTACTGGTTCTGAAATTTTATTTGAACAGTTTCACATCTATACTTAAAAAACAAAAGAACGAATATTCCCTTTTTTCATTTTTCATTGTGACTTTTCCTGAGTGGATCCTAACAAGAGTGTTAATGCTTATCATGGCTGCTTTGAATGCTAGGCATTCCCTGGAAAATGATGACTACTTGATAAGGGAATAGATATCAGCATTTTCAAAATCGCAGTCATATTGGTTTCTCATCCCTGATGTATGATAGAGCAAGCCAGGAAGAGCATCAGCTTTCTACTCTGTCAGGCTCTACCACTACTGTGTGACCTTCAACAGGTCACTTAACTTTGTAGTTTCTTCAACTGTGAAGTAGAAGTAATAGTAAGATCACCTGCCTCACAGGACTGTTTGGGGATGCTGAGGTAGTGTATGTAAAACACTTTACCCAGAGCCTGGCACATAGCAAACATGGCGTAATGCTGGTCAAGGTGTTATCCAAAGACCTGAGAGATGGCAGACCTGGTGTGTGCAGCTGAAAATTAGACACAAGCCTGCCTTAGCCACGGGCTGCCTTACCCAGTGTCTTGCCAGTGTGTGGAGGTATAGGCACTCTAATCAACATTGAATGCCTTTTTAATCAGTCACTAGAAGACACTGTGGAATCAGGATGAACGGAACAGGGAAGAACTGGCGTATGATGCTCAAAAATATTATTGATTATAATAACAGTAAACCATTAAATATTAAAGTATTTATCTTCACAGTAATTCTATTTGTTTTTGAATGGGCCTAGCAGCCCCTTAATGTCAAATGGGCAAGACTGAGATAAAAGACAAATGGATCCTCGAAATTCAACCCCCCGGGGATATTCAAATGATTTCTGCGCAAACACTTAGGAAACTGATATCTACCTAATGCCCAAGGCACTGCATTAAGTTAAAAAGGCACTGAGTTATTTATAAGAAATATGTTGAGCATTATATACCATGCTAGTTTGGCAGGATTTTCATGTGCTTAAAATTTCCCAATGTCAGAGCTGATTTCTAATCTCGTGAATATGTAAGTAATTTAAGTGTCCAGGTACAAAACTGGCAATTAGAGTGGAAACCAGGGAGCTTGCTAAATGTCAACCCCAATGCTTGTTTATAAAAGAAATTCTCAAGCTGAAATGCCATCATATGCAAACAAGGAAAGCCTGTGTTCAACTTAGATACCATGTTTAAACAGGTTGTATCATTATTTTTCAGTTGCTACTTGGAACAGTTTGATCTACCTGTTCCTAATGATTTGAAAAAAATAGACATTTTAAAACTAGTGATTGGGATTAAGATTTAAACAGGCACAATTATGCTATTTGATAGCTATTTACATTTTGAAATAGAGATATATGTTTGTATGTGCAACTTTTAGCCAGTCCTTGATCTGTTCTTTGCCATCAACACTTGTCTTTAAGACCCTTAAGGCCAAGATTTCATCTTGTCATTTTCCTATACACCTCCAGACCTGGGGGCACAGGAAGTGTTCACAAATCAAACTGGCCCACTGTCACATATTGATCCTCCCTTCCCAGCCAGTTCCGGTCCCATATGTCTAAACCCCCAAGCCTCAGAGCACCCAGATCAACTGTGGGGCATGTGACAGACTTCAGTGACATCTGGGGAATGACCAGTGACAAATTTGATAAATCCAGCCACAGGAGAGATTGATGGAGCCTGTGACATGTCATCATTCCTGCTTAGTCTTCATCAGCAAAGCCTGCATGCTCAGTCTTGGTGCCCTTGTCTTTTGACCTTGTTGACATTTGGATCCAGTCAACATTAGCTCTCCAGAAGTTTCCGTAAACTTGCACCTACCTAACCTGGTCGCAGGCTCCATGTATAGCCTCAGCTCTCTTCACTTTTCTTTATGCATCCCAGCCAAACTGGGTCTCTTGCTGTTGACCAAACAAGAATGAAGACACCACTCTGAGTTTTGCTTCTCTGTTTATTTGTTCAGACTGACCCATTCTCCTGGAATGTTCTTTCTCCTCATCTTCATACTAAGAAATTTAAACTGTACTTCAAGATTCACAGTGAATTCTTTTTCAAATTCCAATTTTTTTCTCTCCTATTATAAGTAGGCCACCATAGCACTCTGAACAGAATATTATACGTTTCTGTGTTGTCTGTGATATCCCCAATAAGCTAGCTTTTTTCTTGAGAAACTTAAATCTGTTGGGCTGTGGTGAAGGATGGGGTCTGGGAAGGTCATCATGGTTTTCTCATTGTCTGTTCCCTGTACCAACCAGCCAAGCTAAAGACTCGTGCCAGCTCTTAATGAAGGTTTTCAGAGTCATTTTAGGGACTGCAGATTTTGGTTCCCCCTTAGCATGAGTTCTGGCCCCCTCTGGTGCTGTGGAGCCAGGCATCAAAACATACTTCTGAAGACCGTGTCTTTCTCTGGACTGATTCTCTTTCTTCCTATTGAGGCTAGTGGAGAAAAGAGCTTGATATTTGCATTGCTTTGGGCTTGGCATTAGGAATTTATTTGAAGTCCTTAAGGTGCCATCTCTTTCCTGCTGAAAAGAATGCAGGAGCAGCAGTAAGAACGGGAGAGTCAGGAGGCTGAGGAGTGCTTTGTACCCAGGCCATCCCCAGGGCAGTATTAGGACAAGGCAAATAAAATAGAACTGGCAGGATTTTCCATCAGCCTTTTCAAGAAGTGCAATTTGCAGGCCCCCTACCTCTAGAATGTTAAGGGCAGAGAAGGAAAGAGGGGTGGGCAGGCAACCTTAAAAAGAACCAACAGCAGGATGTGTTCCGCCAACGCGGAAGCCTCTCAAGGACCCTGTGTAGAAGAGACCCAGGAAACTGCCCCCTGACTGGTGAAGTCCTTATGGGCAGCTTTGTGATGAACAGCATCTGATCCCATCAACCAAAGACTCAAAACATGTTATCACAACTCTTACTTCCAATGCACTAATTTCTATGGAATTGGTGTTCTGCCACTAAATTCCCAGCTGCAAAAGAAAATTTTTAATGTGCATCTGCCCAACTATCTGAAAAGAGAGGATACATTGATCCGATTTAGGAATATTGAAAAGACTTTCCAGGGACAGTGATGATTGCAAAGTTTTACATCAATACAAGGAAGCTCAATTTCTCTTCTCCTAGTAGAAAGATATAACTCTTCTAGGGATTTAACCAAAATGTGAATGTTATGAAGGTGGAAAATGAAAGGTGGAAACCGCTGCACTCATCCCCCACCCCTCTCTCATCTCACCCTACTCTGCTGTAGATTAGGAATCCCAAGCAAAGCCAGTGCATCCTGTTCTTTCCCACACCCAAGCTGTCCTGTCCCGCTGTTGCATCCCTCTGTTACTCCCTGTAGCCAGGGCCCGTCCTCCAACTTGCAGCTCTACAGACCTCCAGAGGATGGCGCCAGAGATGCCTAACTCTTGGTTCAAGGCTCCCAGGGAAACTAGCCCTTGCAATTGCATCTTTCACAATTAAGTGTATTTTTATCTGCACTCTTCTTAAAGCAGACAAAGGCAGATGACAAGAAAACAAGCCAATGTGAGAAATGTCTTAAAAAAAAATCAGGAGAGGAGGGTGGCGGCCGGAAGGAGACAGAAGTGTTAAGGGCCCCAGACCAGCGTTGAGCCCAGAGGCTGCTAATAGTCTTGAGCACAGAAGAGTGTTGGGTTTGTGCTCGTTAATCGTTGTTACTAATGCAGGGAAGTAGTCTCAGCTATTTTAGAATGATTGTAGACACAAGGACTTTCTACTTTGCATTCTTATTTAACCAGAATCTTTCTGTGTTCTCTTTCTAAAATTTCTGCTCCTTTAATTCTTTTTCAATATTTTGTACCAGTATTAGCAAAACAAAACAAAACAAAAAAAAACACCCTCTAACAATGGCATTTTTAAATGAATGAGTTAGTAGATCAACATTGCCCTCCTAAAACTAGTTCAAACGTTCTTTCATCTTCTCCAGCAATGCTGAGCCTAGAAAAAGGGAGAGAAAGATTAGGGAGAAGCCTGCTGCTGCTTTTTCAGATATGACAGATAGTAATGATAGTTCTCAGTTCTGTGTTCTGGCTGTCACAAGAAACCTTGGAGCCAGAGACAGACAGAGAAGGAAATAAATCTTATTTAGGTGCTAACAACACTATGAATTATATTAAAAGATATTGGCTTGTTCTACACAAAAAGCCTTCCATCGGTGGCTGAGACAGTCATTGGATAAAACGCTTTGATAACCATTCCCTGCTTTGTGGAGGAGAACTTTGCTGTCAGACTCTGTAGGTTTAATTAACACATTAACTCGAATGGCTGAGAGTTGTTGTTTTCTCCTTTTTTTGGTACAACACCAGGCTGGACTTAGGGAGAAATGTTTGAAGCAGTAGATGGAGTATACAGAGCAGCTTTGTTTCAGGATGAATATGGAAGGTGCCTCTTGCAAATCCTTGGGAGTTTCAAATGGACTGATATATATATAGGGGTGTGTGTGTATGTGTGTATTTTTGGTGCAGACCTCTAGCTGCAAATCCATGGAAACAAAAACATATTCCTCTGATAAATTTTCTTTGTCCATCAATTAGGAAACCTGGGTTCTTTACCAGGTAGATTCATGACTAGGGGATATGCATGGTTAAACTCAGTATTTTTTCCCTTATCATCTACTATGTTCTAGGCACCCACAGATATAGAAGGAATGAGATTCCTGACATATAAAAGCTTTGTAATCTCATTAGAGAGGCACAGAGTGATCTCAGATATTTTAGAGGGATTTTTAGATAGGAAGGAATTTTTGCCTTGCATTCTTAGGAGGCTCTCTTGAAAGGCTACTAAGAAAGTTAAATATAAATATGTGGCCAGTAGGTTCATAGCATCTGTTGTTGTACCATAGTTCTTTGGAGACAAAACCAGTGGGAATCTTAGTGGATAGAAGAGGTTTCATAGAAGAAGGTGGCCTTTGATCTGACTCTAAAAACAAGACTGGCATTGAGGAAGGCAAGTCTTGAAGCCCCTTCTGCCAGAGTGGGTAGCATCAGTGAAGGCCCAGCAGGGGGAATGTGCCAGGTGTGTGTGGAAAGATGAGCCCTCCAAGACCAAAAGGTACCTTTGGAGAGATGAAATTGAAAAGGATCTCACTGAGCTGAATAAGAGAGGCTTGGTTTATTGGATTGCTTTGTATACCTGCTGCTTGAGGGGCCTCTAGATGCTCACAAATAACAAAGTTGCCCTTTGAAGATAACAGATGTTGTGGGACATACCTGACTGGTCCACATGCTCCAAATCCAAGCCTAGGGGACACATTTTAAAAGATAGGGAAAAAAATGAACTGAAGATACCGGCACCCAACAGATCTTCCCTGGAAGCAGAGATAACAATCCCTTGGTGTAGCCATAGAAACACTTAGAGTTTATATATTATTCTTGCAGGATATATGTGAGCCCAGTCTTCATACACAGGATTATTATTATTTCAAACTGTCCTGATTCTGTTACATTTGCATTAATCTTTGCATTTAAATATAGATATTATCATACATTTATATATAGACATAAGCATATCACAGTGGTGTGAACTCGGTTCCCTTTAAACTCAAAGATGCAAATACAGCTCTGTGTTTAGAAAAAGTATGAGGAGGGAAAGAGAAGCAGACAGTCTCAGTTTGGGGGCTTGTTGTTGTTGCACAAGCTTGTTTGTTGTGATGCAAGGTGTTCAGGACATGCTGGGAACAAGAAGCGGGCATGCACATACTGGCCTCTTGTGTTCTGAGATAAGAAGGCATGCGTTGTCCTATCCCTCGTTAGCTCTAGGTGGGGAGCTATCTCTCCATCTTCCTTGGCACTCATAAAAAACATCAGACATGAAATGTACCCAGGAAACCTTTTTCCCCCAGGCGTGATAAGCAAAGAAAGAATAAGAAGAAAGATGTAGAAAGAAAAAGCCATAGCTTCTCCTTGGCTGCTCACCCAAATACTGTGTACTTGGAGCCAATCAAGCTGCTTCTTTAGTAGTCAGATATTTTAGCTGTTTTTGGTTTCAGGGTGTGTTTTGATCCAATGGACACAATGTTGTAGCAAGTTCTTTCAAGGGCCAGTAAATACTCACTTGAGCTGAGTTGTTCCTTGGATATGCCTGGTGCCTTCTGCCGCCATGGTGAGTCACTTGGTGAGTCATCGACCCTTCCTGAGTGTTGGGGGCTGTGGACAGAGAAAAAGCCTGGGCAGTCATGATACTCCGTGCAGTATGACTCAACATCCTTTCACTGTTGGACTTGGCAAATGTGATGGTGGGAGATTGAGGTGTAGGTGGGATACAGACTAGGCACACAGCAAAAAAGAGATGTTTCAAGTGTTGTTTTTTTTTTATTTTTCAAATCAGTGGTTCATTGCCCATGGGAACCAGAGTACCTACAGCAACAGGATTCTCTGGGCTGCCATCAAAGGATGCTTCTGGAGGCAGAAGAGGGTTCCATGGTGATATAAAGATTATCAGAGAGCAGCAGGGATAACAAGGAGCTTCAATAAAGAACAATACATAAAAGAAGACATTTGGGGGATGGAGTATGTGGAGGGTCAGTCCTTACCTCATGAGCTGTGATTCTATGCAATTGCCCTTGGAGAGTACTGAAGTGATATAGCAAATGGATTTGACATCTTACCAGCTGTGTAACCATCTGTAAAAATGGCCATAACTTCATATATCACAGGGATGGTATGTGGATTAAATAAGATAATGCATGTGAAGCACTTGGATCATAGTAAGAGCTTAGTCAATGTGTACTGCTGTTTTTTAGCCTGAGGTTCCTCTGGTTACTGTTATAAAGACCAACATCGGTTCCTTATTGCCTGTAGAATCGATTCTTGTCTCCTTAATTTGCCATTCAATGCCTTTTTGATATTGCCCTCAACATATTCATCCAAGCTTATTTAAATAAGCTAGGCTTATTCCAATCTTATCCCTCTCTTTCTTACCACTTTGACTCACGCTGTTCCCTGTGTGAGTAATGCCATTTTTGTCCCTTTGGGTGCTGTCATTCCTTGAGATCCCGATTGATTCTCCACGATGTCTTGAAGCATCCCCAATCAACTCCTGAGTCTTCCACATGCACCATCACGGGCTTCCTCGTGCATTTCTCATTACTGTAGTTAGGTGCAGATTATATATTATGTGCCCTTCCAGACCACACTAAACTTTGCACTTCTTCACATTGCCCGCAATGCTCTGCACATGCTAGGTCAAGTGGCATAGCTGACTTTGTCACCAGGCGGAACGGGGTATGAGTTCCAGTTGCATTCTACTACTTACTTGGCATGCGACTTCCAAAAAGTCAATTAATCCTTCTGAGCTTCAGTTTCCTCAGTTATACAATGGGGATATTAATATCTGCCTTGCAGACTTTAGGTGAGAAATAGAGATGACGCATGTGAAACACTCACTTGACACATGGCAGGGACTCAATAAATGGTAGGTATTATTATTATTATTATTATTATTGATCCAATGAACTGATGTTTGTGTATTTGTTGTACCATAGAACCACGGTGTTGAGTGATTTCTCTTCTTTACAGTTATACAGCTCTGCTGAATTTGGGAGAAGGTGGCAGCTTATCCAGGAAGGGGTCATACCAAACAGGTTCTACTGGTAAGTTTCACTTTATCTTGTAGCACATTAAGACATCATCTAGTAAATGAGCATTGGAATCTTGTTCTCACCCTGTGCACTCACAGGAGGTCTGTTCACAGCCCCATAGGGCAGGATGTGAAATTGGAGTAGTAAACATTTTAAAGGAATATTAAAAGTTGTGTCACAAATTTCTTAAAAAACTCAAAATGGATTATTGAGATTAGTGAACTTCAGGGGCTTTGTAAGCATTGCTTTGTTATGTTTTGGTGGAACCTATGAGACAGGCATTGAAAAAAATGAATAGTGATTTTTATTATTAAAAGCATTATATACACATATGTTGCATATTCAAATGAAGGTTTTCAGTATAAATAGTAGGTTTTATTTAGTCTAAAAGTAGATCTTTCTCCCATTCCTGATTGCAGGTCTTCTAGACCTACTCCTTGTCATGTGGGACACAACCAGTATTCCTAGTTTCTTACTTATCTTTCTAGAAATGTTCATATAACAAAATATCATAGACTGGGTGGCTTAAGCAATATACATTTATTCCTCACAGTTCTGGAGGTTAGGAAATTCAAGATCAAGGAGCCAGCTGATTTGGTTCCTGCTAAAGGCTCTCTTCCTGGTTTGCAGATGGCCACCCTCTGGCTGTGTCCACACACGGTGACAAGAGAGAGAACTCCAGTCTCTCTTCCTCTTCTTGTATGGACACTAATCCCATCACAGGGACCTCATCCTCATGACCTCACCTAAACTCATTTGCCTCCCAAAGGCCCCATCTACAAATACCGTCATACCATTGGGGGTTAGGGCTTCAACGTATGAATATTGGGAGGACACAAACATTCAGTTCCTAACATACATAGATATAGATATTTGCACTTACATACATGTTAGCTATGCACATTGTTCTATGCCTTGTTTCTTTTGAGTGGATGCAATTAACTATACATACATCATTTTTAATTGACTACATATCATTTTACTCTAAGAATATAGATTGGAGGTAAATCTTATGTCTATTTAATGTAAAAGGTAAACTATGTATTGGTGGGATGTGTGTATGGGAAAAGAGAAATATGGGGAGAGAGAAAGAGAGAGAAGCAAAGAAAATATTCTTTTATTCTTTTGTTTTTTTAACCACCTAAGCCCATCCCACTTAATTAAACTAGAAGTGGCCTCTGTCCATGGGAATGGGTAGCTGAAATTAAAAAGAAGGGAAATAACAGAAGTTAATTTTGGCTTTTGAGTTTCCAAAGTCCTAGATCCTGGCAAAGTAAGAACAAAGTATGCAACATTCTAGTGTAATTTTGATATTAGTTTTAAACTTACATCCTAACCTTTGCCAAAAGATATGATTCTACTTTGCCCTAATTTAGCGAATCTGCCTTTGGAAAAGACATTTAGGTTGTTTCCAGATATTTGCTGCTATAAACAGTGCTACTAGGAACTAGCTCAGACAAGAGTTTAAATATCCCTTACTCACATTGTTCAGAATCACAGGGACAGTGACCTTTTAGTAGCCAATGAGTACCCTGCAATGATTGCAGCAAAAGTATCTCCCCTCTACTCCTCCTGAAACCACACTGCCTCTCACCGGCCTTTAGACTTAGACGCAGAACAGATCACCAAGGCATATGATAGCTTCCCACCTCCACTCCAGTTCTCTCATTTTTATATGAACTTTTAAGAGGAGTGCATTTTTATCTTCCTCATTTTCAAACACTGCCCTAAACCCCCAGTGGGAGTTGAAAGCCAGAGAACTGCATTAGAGAAATCTCTTTAAAAGCTATAGTGAAACTGCCTGAAAAAAGTTAAAGAGAAGCCATTTGCCAACAAACTGGCTCAGAGATAACACATAGAGACTTCTATAGGGCAGGATGCCATTTTTTCCCTATCATAACAAGACATTTATAAGTAAAGAAGGTTTTTGTTGTACGGGAGCTGTCTCACCTCTCTCCCTCTGCTGCTCTTGCTTCGGGATGACTTGAGCCTTGCTTTCAGAGTCCACATTGACATCTCCCATCTCCGGAAACTCAGCTCTGGCTCTTCCTGAGTTTCCCTTCCCTGGTCAGCACTTTTTTTTCTCCCTTCCTTACTCATTTTGTCCCTTATTCATGAGACACCTCTGTCTTTGTGTTCTGTCTATAAATTATAAAGTCAGGTTTTTTTATTTTTTACTTTTTTTTTATTTTTTGAAAGAAAGTTTCTATGTCTTTTTATTAATTATTAGTATTCTTTTCTTGGTGCTGTCTGTGCATAGAAAGGTCTCCGAAAAGAAATAAGGGACTGAAGTAAATGAATGTGGTCCTCCTGGTTTGTTCTGGAAATGGAGTTGATGCTTTGCCAATGAGAAAGCATGAGGGACAAATCTCTCCTCAAGTCCTGTTCTCTAGTGACTACAAATATCTGTACATGGTACTGAAAACTTGAGAGTAGAAAGTATCAATTCAGAGGACTGGACAGAAGTTTGTTCCTGCCAATAGAAACAAAGAAAAACATTGACTGAAAGGATGGACTAGAAAAAGGAGTTCAGATGAGAATGTTCCGTGTAAGTGGTACGCGGTACACGGCGTCCTCTGGGTCGCTGGAGGTCGTGCTTACGCTTGGCCTTATTATAAGGTGAACTGACCTCATCACTGCTTTTGCCAGGGCTACTTGCAATCGCTTCTTGTCTGTTCCTTGAAGGGGGATCTTCTATGTGAAAGCTTGATTAGCAAGACCCTTGTAATCAAACATCATCAAATTATCATCTTTGTAAAAACATTACACATTATTGTATATGAATTCTAATTAATATGTCTGTTAAGTAAAATAAACAAAACCTCTGTTTTTGCCTTTGGAAACAGAGAGGCACGTCTTCCCCATGCGAGACCTAAGAGGGCAATAAGCACTACTTAGACTTAAGCTATTTAGGCCCCATGACAACCTTCTGAAATAAGCTTTTCATTGTCATCATTAAGAGGTAGAGAACCTATGGCACTGAGAGGTTAAGTAATTTGGCCGACGTCACACAGGTGGAAAGTGCCAGAGCCAGGATTCAAATTCAAGGCTGTCTGTCACCAAAGTCCATGCTCTACTAAATCAGCAGATGCTGTTGTCTCTGCTTCGTGGCCTTCTTTTCTGGGCTAGGGTGGAGAGCCTTGGAAGTCTAGCCCACCCAGGCAGATGAGTGGGGTAAACGCAAAATTCTTTTGGCCACAGTGTCTGCATGTTTCTCTCTCCAACTGGGCTTGTCAAATGGCCACATGGGTTCCTTAAGCTTGGTTGGTTTTTCTAGAGAAGGCCTGAGAACCTGTAAATTGCATAGTGCCAGGCTGTTGAAAATCTCTTGGTCTCTGCACACATGGTCTGTATTTTCTGACTCTGAGCAACTTCCTGAGGTTGGCAGAATAGTTGTCAATCAAAGTAATATTTATTAGACTCACTCCTGGAAACCAGTTACTGCAAATTACATAGGAACTATGGGGCTATCTAGGATTACTCAGCAAACTTAATTAAAATAAACAGCCTTTAATCATTTGTGCTTGGAGCTTGGCTACGGGGGGTATGGGTGGGACTGAAGGGGAATTCTCTAGTGCTAAATGGAATTCTTGAGTGACCCCGACAATAATATAGCATTTTCCATAGAGAAAAAATGAAGATGAATTCATATATTTTCTTTATCACCTAGCACACTTGACAGTTATTTTTATTTTGGGTGGCAATGGTCATGCCACCCCTGGAAGAAATCAATGGCAATTGTAAAATAATTATGGGATGTAACAGCTTATTCTTATGTTATCACAGTTGTTGCTGTTAATAATACTACCAGAACAACTATAAATATGAGCTTTCCTCCAAGGAGTTCAGATTGCTTCCAAAGCTGATTTACATACATAGGGCATCATATGAGACACATTTTAGCATAATATTACCATTCATGGAATAGGTGTCCTTTTTATTTAACTGACAGCAATAGTGGTCTTGTTCTTTCCTATGTCAGAAATCAATTATATAGGGAAGCAGAACAGCTTGGAGGTTAAGAGGCTCAGAGACACTGAGGTCTAAGTTCTAGCTTTGGCATTTACTAAGATCATGGGGAAGTTAAATAACTTCTGCAGGCCTCAGTTTTTTCCTCCATAAAATCATGAATACCCACTTCATTAAATGATATGCTTCTTGTGAATTGGAAACATGCCAGGGGCCTAAGAATTATACTTAGTGCCCACTAACAGTAATAATATTATAATAATAACTGATTTTCTATCTCTATTAGTTTTGTTTTTCCCTGTGTTGCCTTCATTCTCAGGTTAGCTTCCCCATTTTGTGGCAATGATGGACACTGTCAGATTTAGGCTTACATTTTAACAGCTTAGAAGCCCCATCAAGCCAGTCCACTTTTTTCCCAATATTTCCAGGGATTGAATGTGGGTGGCCTAGCTTGGATCAGGGACATAGAAGGTGATTCATTACTCGTGTAGGTCAGACACATCTACCCTGGGAATTGAAATAGGGTTTGGGGTTGAGACCCAATCAAACTGCATGGTTCAAGGTTAGAAGAGATGTGATTCCTAAAAAGGAAAAAAGAAAAAGAAAAAAGATTCATTTATTATATGAAGGGAGAATGGATTCTCATTAGGGAAAAAAATACAGATGGGAAAACTTGAGTGTTCCATAAGGGGATTTGTATTTGTTGAGTAACTACATTGATCTAGGCACATGATAAATCATGCCATTTTATCTTCATAACAAGATTGTAAGGTAGTGGTTATTATCTCCATTTTCATGAAACAGAAAAGTGATACAGTTTGTCCAATATAAGACACATAATATGTAACAGCCAGGTTTTGACACTTGGTCTATCTGGCTTCATGGCCCTTGCTTACAATAGTAAATATCAGGCCCATATTCAAGACTTATTTTCCACTCCCATCCCCCAGTAAAAGCCAGGAGAAGAAAAACTATTCAAATTCTAAAATTATGTACTCTTTGTTTTAGTTTAACACTTCAGTAGCTAAAAGCCAAGGTCTTGCGTTTGACATTGAAGAGGAACATGGAATTGGAGGGTCAGTGGTACTCAAATGCCTTAAATAAGGGAATTTCCTGCCAAAAGCCAAATCCTCAAGCAAGAATGGCTCAACAATGAACCTTTGTCATTTTGGAATGCCAGCCTTCTTTCAGTGATGTCCCTCGGGGGCATATGACAGCTGTATTATAGAGCAGAGAGATAAAGAAATGCTTACAACTCCATACTCAGTGTGTTTGAGCATGTATACATTTTCTCCTTCTTCCCCATGATTCAATGCCAGTCAGTGTGAATGACTTCCCAGCCCACATCTTTGTCAACAAGTCTCATTTGTTGAGCGTTTAGTGTATGCCAAGCTTGTGCTAAGTATTTTGCATATATTGTTTAAATGAATCCTCAAATCCATGATGTGAAATAGTTTATTGATCAAGACTCTTTCAAGATATGATGGAAAAATAATAGAAAAATGCAATCTGCTTTAAGAAAAAAAACTTTTTTTAAAAAGAGGTGTTGGCTCATGGGTCTGGAAAATCAGAAGGTCTAACTTTGTCCAGACTCTATGAGATCCAGAGGCTTATAAAAGGCCTCAGGACTTGATCTCTCCCCATCAGTTAGCCTCACTCTCCTCCATGTTAGCTTCATGCAGGCAGACCTTCTCTTTGTAGTGGCCTCTATAAGCTTCTATCTTCCCAGATTCATGCCAGTGAAAAAGAGAATACTTTCTTGCTTATTCCAGCAAAACTCCTGGGATTAAATCTTATGGGCTCTGATTAGGTAACATGCCCACAGATAGACCCGGGGGTAGAATCAACTTTAGTAAACCACATAAACAGAAAGTAAGGACAGATGATGCCCCTGGAGGGACTGAGGTGCTCTTATCAAAAGAAAGGGAGAGGATAATGGGAAGGTATCAACAAGAGGTACCCATTATTGATGTTTTAATCCCCATTTTCAGATGAGAAATAAATAAGAAGGCAAATAATTAAATAAACAAAATCTCAGAGAAATTAAATAATTTTGCCTAATGTCACACATTAGTAGATAATGGTAAGGGAATTTAAGCCCAGGTATGTCTGAGTAAAGGGCCTGTGCCGATTATGCACCATGCTATAATTCCATCTCCAGTGTACCTTCACAGCCCCCACTATGCTATGGACCAGTACAGCTTGGCTTGAGCTTGAGTTCTCTTCTTACATAGAATGGCATTGGTGGATATTTTCTTACATCCACTGAGCCTCACACCTTATCATTGAAGTCAAATTTGTCTGTATACCTGAGGTATTATCCCTGCCTAGGGTTATCTTCTCTAACCTCAGGTATTAACAGTCTTACATGAAAGAGGCAGTTCCATAAACTTTTGCTAACATATCTGTCTATGATCTGAGAGCACTCCAGAATATAAAATAGTTTCTGTCTCTGATTCTGACTCATATTACTAACATTCATTCTCGAGGCCTTGTTGAATATTGCTGCTGAGCCAATTTCAGGGTTTTCCCCCCCCTTTTATTGTTGTTGTTTAATAGTTTGTTCTATATACACCAGATCACCATGGCCCTTCCTCTTCCTCCTTCAGGTACACCAGCCATTCAACACAGCATCTCCAAGACGTCTAAGCCACCCACAGCAAGGGAGTTAGAGGATGTAGCATGAGATGGCTGGAACTCTTCTCTTTCTGCAGATGTATTTATTGGATTCAATGACAAGAGGCTGGGCCTCTGCATTTTTTCTTTCCCAGGTCCCACAAACTGGAAATAGGATGAAGTCTAATGATGTTACAAAAGAGAGAGAGAGAAAGAGAGAAAGAAAGCAAAACTCTATTTTATCAAAATAACCAGATATGTTGCTAATATATTAGGAAGAGGATATGACTGTTTTCTTTAAGATACTCTGTCCCATCCTTTACTAAAAGCTATGAAGCAGCTCATTGTCTTCAGAGAGCTTCTAAATGAACAGCATCACTTACTTGCAATTTTATTTGTGGTGGCAGTGGAATATCTTACCATTTAGAATCAGCTTTTAAAAAATAAGCTTCCACATTCATTTCTATATTCCTTGTATCTGAACCGTAGCACTTTAGAGTCATATTAATCTCTGTTTCTTACCTCTCCTTAAACCCTTGTATTTCCAAGTCCCATGAGTTCTAGCTTCATGACACTAGCCCTGCACACTTCCTGGTCCATTCTCCTTAGCATTATGCTGATTCAGCCCACCCCCGCAACTCCGCCCCCTAGAAATAATGAAAAACCCTCTCCATTCATCTCCCTATCTTATACTATTGCCTAATGAATCTGTGTTTCCCTAATCAAGTGTTTGCCTCACTCCTCATTGCTGACAATGTAAAATCGAACAGAATAAGAATCTAACTAGGTTCTTGCCAACCTGGGCATGAATATACTTTTCTGATCCACCATGCACCCCAATTCTGTATGCTAAGTTCCTGTATTACAGGTCTATATTTGTGATTGGTAGGAAGAATGTAGGTTTAGGATTAGCATATCCAGGTTCAAATCCCAGCTTCAGTATTTACCAACTGGGTGACCCTAAGAAACTGTTTCACCTGCCCAAGCGTCTTCAATTTCCTTCTACAAAGTCTTATCTTCAGAATTGAAATGACATATTAAATAACTTATCACTCAGTATGTTCTCCATATATATCTGTTTATTTCCTCCCTTCTCTCTCCTACTAGAAGATAAGTTCCTTAAGGGTCAAGACTCTGTCTTTAGCATATTTCTATCTACCTTGTATGCTGTGGTAAGTGAAGCAGCAGAACCTGGGCACACACACAGAGTACTGAAATTCATCCAAATTACACGTGTGTACATGCACGCACATAAACCCATAAACACATACAGATTGAAACACATCTTGAGTGGAGTTTATTTGTCAAATTAGGGAGGCGTAATAGATGACCTCTGTCTTTCCTTCCAGCATAGTAAGCCTAAGAATTCTAAGCCATTGAAGTGTATATTGAAGGGAGGACATTTCTAGATCAGTAAAAGACACTTTCTCATGCACCAGACTATTTTTAACTCAACAGGCTGTCTTGAGGGGTAATAAGATCCACATAAGCAGAGGATTCAAGCAAAGATGGAATGATTCATCCTAGACTGCTCTCGCAGGGCGAGCCTGCACTAGGCTGCTGCTACCGATGGATCCTTTACACACTTTGGAATATGGGATTCGGGAGAAGAACTGATAACCCTCTTTTCTTTGGAGCATAGACTTTACTCACTCTTCTCTTACATCCCTCTCAGACAGTCTCTGCTGCTTTCTGGTCTGAATCCTGTGTGGCTCTGGTAAGGAATAGGGAGAAATGACAGGGGACCACTCCTGAGATCACATCCCAAGAGCCATGCTGGGGCATTTCTAGTGCCTGTACTAGGAGTGCTAGATAAGAGGATTTGCATTAACCTTGAGAGGCCTGGTGTTTTATCTTTTTTTATTTTTCCTGTTCAAGATCTCCACACAAGTGCTGTTTTCCAACCCCTTTGCACCTTCCTCCACTTCTTAATCTTTTCCTATGATTAGCAAGGTTTCCCTTCAAATTCAGTTAAATCCCCTGCTGCAGTGCGAGCCCATCACTTTTGCTGTGACCTTCGTTCAGCTTGGTCATCATTGATTCCTGTCATCTTTATCTTGAAGATTCCTGTCCCCAGGGGCTGCAGCTTCTCTGTCTTTGAACAACAGAGACTCCATCACTTCTCTAGATCTTACTAAGAATTCCCAAGGGCAAGAGATTGCTGTGAATGAGAGTAGAAGAAAGGGGAAAATATCCTCATAATGATGTTAGGATTCTAGTTTAGAATTATGTTAAAAGAAGTCGACTTAACACTAGTGATCAGACCTCAGTAGCCTTCAAATTCAAGGGCCTCTGGGTTTGCGCCATGTCCTTGTGTGTGGCTACTCTTGCTCATTCAATCACGGGCTGCCTCTGAATGTTGCCTTTAGGCAATAAGAGATGGCGTTTAGTGTTTAAAAATGAGCCTTCTGGAGTCAGAATGCCTTTGCTGGAATCCTTTTTTCAAGGGGTGTGACATTGAGCTATTTAATGAATGTCTCTAAGCCTTACAGTCTTCATCAGTAGAATGGTCTTCATAAGAATATCTTCCTCATATATATGTTGTCAGGATTAAAATGAGATAATTCAGGTTAAACACATATAATATGTGATGAATAAATGTTAACTACTATTAAAGAGAGGAATAGGGAAGAATTGGATATACATGTGTTCTGAAATGTGGCAATCTCATTTTGGTTCAATTTAATGATTTGTATTTTCAACAGAAATTTTTAGTGTGTGCATGTATTTTACTTCTCTGTTGCCCAGAATCAGGCACAATGGATAGAAAATCAGCTGACTGTTTTATTTGTAACTTCTCAGTTTTATGTTACCCAATTCACTTAATTAACATCCACTGAGTAATTTTAAAAGCTAAATCCTGGCCACAAAGACATAGGAAACATAGCCCCTGCCTTCAAGTGGCTTGCAGCTGCTTAGATAGGACTGCAAAGGGAGCTCCTACAGAAGTTTATGGAAGGATATTGCCCCTGAATAGCTACTGCCCTAGGAGTTCGCAGCCAAGCATGTTTGGGGCCTGAGGTCACAAGGCTGAGTCTGGAAGAAAAGCTTGGCATGGAATTGGGAAGGGAAGAGCAAACTAGAACCTGCCAGCACCTCAGCATCTGCCTCTTTTACTTCTAACAGAAATGACCTTTGGAGGGAATTACCTGCTTCCTTCTCTCCTGCTTTCCAAATCTCATACGTATTTCCTTTTGGTCAGTTCCACCATGAAGCCATACAGGGACTGTGATAAATAGAATTCTATCTTAGCCAAGTTGATTCAGTACAAAATCACCACAGTTTACCCCTTGAAAACTTGTCACCTGTGCACATGTTTTTAAACCCTATATAATTTCCAAAAAAAAAAAACAAACTAAAACTAGAACTAAATTATGCTTCTATGTAGTGTGATGGGATTTCCCCACATAAAACTTAAAAAGTGATAAATATCTCCCCCCAAAAGATGAGAATATTTGAATATGTCACATTGTCTATATTTGGATAATATTCTTCTTCTGGTTTAGTCATACTTTCACTTTCTATAGCCTATAACCAAAATACTGAGATGTAAGATTAATATTAGAGTACCTTATGCTGAAACAGAGGGGAGTAGGAGAGAGGAAAACAAAAAGAAAACATTTACACACACATACACACAGACGAGAAGAAATTGATTGCAGAGCCAAGATAGTAAGGTCCCAAGAGCAGTGCCTGGCACATGCCACATATCAGAAAGTCTAAAATATCATCAAGTAAAGATGCACCTTTATTTTATATGTCAGCTGAAAAAATGCTGCCAAATAAACTACAGGCATACTTCAGAGATGTTGTGGGTTCAGGTCCAGACCACTGCAAAAAATGAATATTGCAATACAGCAAGTCACACAAACGTTTTGGATTCCCTGTGCATAAAAAAGTTATGTTTATACTGATGTAGTTTATTAAGTGTTCAATAGCATTATATCTAAAAAAGAAATGTATGTACCTTAGTTAAAAAATACTTTGCTGCTGAGAAATGCTAATGATAATCTGAGCCTTCAGTGAGTTTTAACCTTTTTGCTGCTGGAGCGTCTTGCTTTGATGTTAATGGCTGCTAATTTATCAGTGTGGTGGTTGCTAAAGGTTGGGGTAGCTGTGGCAATTTTTTAAAAAATAAGACAAGAGTGAGGTTTGCCACATCAATTGACTCTTCCTTTTATGAATTATTTCTCTATACCATGTGATGCTGTTTTGATAGCATTTTACCCACGTTAGAATTTCTTTCAATTCTAAATTGGAGTCAGTCCTCTCAAACCCTGCTGCTGCTTTGTCAACTAAGTTTATGTAATATTTGAAATCCTTTGTTGTCATTTCAATAATGTTCATAGCATCTTCACCAGGAGAAGATTCCATCTCAAGAAACCACTTTCTTTGCTCATCCATAAGAAGCAACTCCTCATCTGTTCAAGTTTGATCATGAGATTGCAGAAACTCAGCCACATCTGCAGGCTCCATTTTTAATTCTAGTTCTCTTGCTATTTCTACCACATCTGCAGTGACTTCCTCCACTGAAGTCTTGAACCCCTCAAAGTTATCCAGGAGAGTTAGAATCAACTTCTTCCAAATTCCTGTTAATGTTGATATTTTGACCTCCTTCCATGAATCACAAATGTTTTTATTGACATCTAGAATGGTGAATCCTTTCCAAAAGGTTTTAAATTGACTTTGCTCAGATCCATCAGAGGAATCACTATCTAGGTCAGCTATAGCCTTATGAAATGTATTTCTGAAATAATAAGGTTTGAAAGCCAAAATTACTCCTTGATCCATAGGCTGCAGAATGGGTACTGTGTTAGCAGGCAGGAAAACATCATTAATCTCCTTGTACATCTCCGTCAGATCTCTTTGGTGACTAGGTACATTGTCAATGAGCACTAATATTTTGAAAAGAATCTTTTTATCTGAGCAGTAGGTCTCAACAGCGGGCTTAAAATATTCAGTATCTAAAGTGCTCTAAAGAAATATACTGTCGTCTAGACATTGTTGTTCCATTTATAGAGCACAGGCAGAGTAGATTTAGCATCATTCTTAAGGGTCCTAGGATTTTTGGAATGGTAAATGAGCATTGACTTCAACTTCAAGTCGCTAGCTTCATAGCCCTTAACAAGAGAGCAAGCCTGTCCTTTGAAGCTTTTGAAGGCAAGTACTGACTTCTCCTCTCTAGTTATGAAAGTCCTACGTGGCCTCTTCTACCAATCTAAGGCTGTTTTGGCCACATTTAAAATTTGTTTAGTGTAGCCACCTTCAGTTATTTTAGCTAGATCTTCTGGATAACTTGCTTTAGCTTCTACATTAGCACTGGATGCTTCACCTTGCACTTTTATGTTGTGAAGATGGCTTCTTTCCTTAAACCTCATGAACCAACCTCTGCCAGCTTCAGACTTTTCTTTGTAGCTTCCTCACCTCTCTCAGCCTTCACAGATTTGAAGAGAGTTAAGGGCTTTCTCTGGATTAGCCTTTGGTTTAAGGGAATATTGTGACTGGTTTGATCTCTCCAGACCACTAAAACTTTCTCCAATCGGCAATAATACTGTTTTGCTTTCTTACCATTAGTATATTCACTGGAGTAGCACTTTTAATTTCTGTCAAGGACTTTTCCTTTGCATTCACAAGTTGGCTAATTGGTGCAAGAGAGCTAGATTTCAGCCTTTACTGACTTTCAACATGCCTTCCTCATTAAGCTTAATCACTTCTAGCTTTTGATTTAACGTGAGAGACCTGTGACTCTTCCTTTCACTTGAACATTTAGAGGCCATTGTATGGTTAGTAATTGGCCTAATTTCAATAATGTTGTGTTTCAGGGAATAAGGAGTCCAGAGGACAGGGAGAGAGAGATGGGGAACTGGCCAATCTGTGGAGCAGTCAGAACACATACAAAATTTATCAATTAAGTTTGCCACTGTATGTGGGCACAGTTTGTAGCACCACAAAACAATTACAATAGTAACATCAAAGATCACTGATCACAGATCACCATAACAGATATAATAATAATGAAAAAGTTTGAAATACTGTGAAAATTATCAGAATGTGATACAGTGACATGAAGTGAGCACGTGCTATTGGAAAAATGGCACCGATAGACTTTCTTAACACCGAGTTGGCATAACCTTGTAAAAAAATGCATTGTCTGTGAAGCACAATTTAAAAACTGAAGTGCAATAAAATGAGGTGTGCCTATATAACATTTTATTGATGGTAAGATACCTACTGGTTTAAGAGATGTTAAAATGAAAAAAAAAGTGAGCATTTTGGGGTAGAGGAAATAGTTGCTCAATGAATATTTGTTGACTGAGTGAAAAATGTGGGATGGATGTTGGTCAAAGAGGTGGCCATATCTACTTATTTATTTATTAATTTATTTATTTATTTTTAATTGACACATAATAGTTGTACACATTTATGGGGTACATAGTGATGTTTTGATACATACAATGTATACTGATCATATCAGGGTAACTAGCATATCCATCATCTCAAACATTTGTTATTTCTTTGTGTTGGGATCATTCAGTACTCTCTCTTCTAGCTATTTGAAAATATATAATATGTTATTGTTTACTATTGTCATCCTACAGTGCTATAGAACACTAGAACTTATTTCTTCTAACTGTAATTTTGTATCTTTTAATAAATTTTCAAATCAAAGATTAGATAGGGTTGTCTTAGTAGATAACTAAGCTGTGGAATGCTAAATTCAAGACAGAAAGGTAGAGAAGACCCAAAAACTTAGGGGTTGGCTCATTTGACTGAGAAAGAAAGGCAGAGTGGACAGCAGAAAATCCTAAAACCAACTATAAGACTAGTGAATCCATATAGGAGACCAGCCTTGATGTGTTTATGCATCACAATCTCAGGACTTAAGGAGAACTTAGAAGCTAACATATCTGAATTCCTATGACTTGCAGGAATCTTCTAAAAAATGCTAGGAAAATGGATGAAAATAGCCCTTTGGAATGAGAACGCAATTTTGTGTATCTGTCTGTCAGGCTCTATCTTCCTTTAAAGAGAGTAACTAGAGAAAATGGACCTGTCCCACTGTTTTTTATTGTTGGCTTTGGCACTTAAAACATCAACATCTCTAAACAGAGCAATTCCATAACTTACAGAAAGCTGTCAAGATTTTCACAGGCATGGCAAGATGTGCCCTGGGGTGGGGGATAGAACCTGCTTTTATGAGATTTATGGTAAAGGGTTTTACATGAGTGCCGAAGTTTAAGGCAGAAAAATCCCAGAAGACAAATACTACCAATAATTGAATTACAAAGCCATTATCATGTGCTGAACAGAGCAACTTTATGACTCTATTGTGACAAGATGAAACTTGTTAGAATATTTATGTGCCTGGGATAGCTTCTGCTTCACCATCCCAGAGAACAAGCCAGCCCTTCCATGTGTCTCCTATGAGCAGTTAGCCTGCCCGAGTAATTCTGTAGCCAAGGAAAGCAAGATGCCTAAGAGAGGAATCCAAAACAGACATAGCATACAACCACATCAGGCACAAGCCTCACATTTGACCTCATATTTCAACACCTCTTGGGCCCAACGTCTTTATGTTGTCACCTGGTATCAGGCTTTTCCCTTAGTAACCAGAGTAGCCCTAGGATAAATAAGATCTCTGGCTGTCAGCATTGTTTTCTATGTCTGAACAAATTGAGAATAAGAATATCCCAGGAATAAAAGCCACTGTAACAACCTTATCAAGTTTTTAAAAATTATGTGACTTTATTTTTTCTGATTGTTGAAATCTATTAATCATAGATTGATGATGGCTGAAATGATACAGTAGTTTACCTGCTTTACATGATGAAATGGCAACGTGACCAATCCATTCCATTTGATGACATTGATTTACTAAAAAATAGATCTCTTTCCTATTTGTAGTAGCTTTTTTATAATTCAGTATATCCTTATGAGATTTGGGTATAGTTTTTTCCCCCTAACTTTTAATTTTTAAATAACTATAGAAATACAGAACAAAGTACAGAGAGTTCCCATATACTCTTCCTATAGCTTCAGCTAATGTTAACATCTTACATTACCATGGTGTAATGTTTACAACTAAGAAATTAACATTGAAAACTATGAACTTAACTAAAGACTTTATTTGGATTTTCCCAGGTTTTCTGTTAATGTCCGTTTTTTTTTTTCTGATCCAGGATACAATCCAGAATCCCACACTGCATTTATTTGTCGTATCTTTTTAGTTTCCTCAAATCCATGGTAGTTCCTGCGTCTTCCCTTGTCTCTGATGACCTTGACAATTTTGAAGAGTACTACTCAGATATTTTGTCGTATGTCCCTCAAATTGGGTTAGTCTTATATTTTCTCATGGTTATAGGGTTATAGATTGTTGGGAAGAATATCACAGAAATAATGTGCCCTTCTCATCACATCATATCAAGGAGTACAAGATATCAATATGTCGTATTACCTTACTGATAATGTTAACCTTGACCACTTGGTGAAGGTGGTGTCTGCCAGGTTTCCTAATTGCAAAATTGCTATTTTTCTTGTTCCATACTCTATTTGTCAGAAGCAAGTTACTATGTCCAGCCCACACTCAAGGGAAGGGGAATGAAGCAGGAAGAATATCAAAAATTGTGTCAACGTGTGTTAAAATAACTGCAATAATAGATAAACGTTCTGGGAGAGATACTTTGAGGGTATGCATTTTGCCCACTAGCTTTAGTATTCATCAGCTGAGCTTGCCTGCAGCAATTACTATAGGGTTCTAATGAACATTTTCTCTATTTTTGATCATTTCTTCTATATTTCTTGATTGGAATTATTCTGGAAGGAAGACTTATTCCTTTTTGACCTTTTATTTATTATACCATTGTTTACTTGCTTGGCCAATGAAGACACCAAAAAAGATGGTGAATAAGCCCAATTCTGCATTATATTTTGTTGTTTCTTTTCTAACGTTCCTTTCTCACTACAGCGCTCTCTCTACCCTAGCTCTGAGCTGTTGTCCAAATGATCTCTGTTAAATCTGGCACCTGCTAATTAAGGGAATGACTCTTATGCCTAATAAAACTTGTCTTAAGGAACATTTTAGGGTCTGACCTGGGATGGAGACCTCAGAAAAAAATGTACTTTCCCTGTGACTGATTTTCTTGGTTGGCTATAGAGGTGGGGATTTTCCCCCAGTAATTCTGCACTCTCCCTTCTTTGTTCAGTTGGGTGACTCACACACCTTCACCAAAAGGAAGGTGACCATTACACACACATACACATACACACACTCTCACACATTCTAGTCTCTCTTTCCCCATCTCTCCTCTGTCCTAGACAAGGAAAAAAGGAAGGCTGGCTGCTCCCCAAAAACAAAACAAACCTCTAAGAAGGGTGCCGACCTCTACTGTTTAACAGTCATTTTAATTCCCAAAACAAAGAATGCAGCTTCCAAGTTGACCAATTTAAAAATATGTGAAAAATGCAGTACAGGAAATGGATAAATATCCTAAATATTTTAAGTACTCTTATAAATGAAAAACTTGAATAAAAAACATCTCTATAAGAACCAAGAACATGACAAGCAATTTATAAAAGAAAAATGGCAATTAATATAAAAATGTTTAATCTCACAAATAGAAAATAAAAATTGAAACAAAAAGGGCATACCATTTATTAATCTATCAAATAGAATTTTTGAAAATATACCATTTAGCCTTATTAAGGGATTGGGAAATGGACACTCTTACATGCTCTTCCTAGGACTGCAATTTGTAGAAACGTTCTGGAAGACAGTTGGACAATTTATATCAGGAATCTCAAACAAATGCCCATTCTTTATGAACCAGTACAGTAGTCCCTCCTTATCCAAAGTTTCCCTTTTTGAGGTTTCAGTTACCCGTGGTCTCAGTTACCCCACCGTCAACTGTGGTCTGACAATAGGTGAGTACAGTACAATAAGACATTTAGTGAAAGAGAGAGAAAGAGAGAGAGAGACCGCATTCATATAACTTTAATTACAGTATATTGATATAATTGTTCTATTTTATTATGTATTGTTGTTAATCTCTTAGTGTGTCTAATTTATAAATTAAACTTTATCATAGGCTTGTATGTATAGGATAAAACATAGTATATATAGGGTTCGGTGCTATCCAAGGTTTTAGGCAGCTATTGGGGGTCTTGGAGGGTATTCCCTGCAGATAAGGGGGAACTACTCTATTCCTTCTTTTAATAATTCCTCCTGTTGAAAAAACAGAGAGATTAAAGAAACATACAAGTATTTATCTACAAAGATAATCAGTGCAGTATCATGTATAAAAGTAAAACATTAGATACTACCAATACCTTGCAGTCAGGAAATTAGTTAAGTAAATTATAGAATATTGTACAGCTGGCAAAACAGTGCGTTCTAATACTGTGCTATGCTATATTATGCTATGTTATGTTAATGATAGGATGCAAAAGTTTTTTTTTTAAAGAAATGTGTATATAAACATTGTAAAAGCACTAAAGCATCAACAACAAAATATTAAAGGTGGTTATCTCTAGATGGAGGGATTGTGTGAATGTTTTATTTTCCTTCCTTTTTATACTTTGGCATACTTTACATTATATTTTAAATGAACACACATTCCTTTTACAATCAGATTTTTTAAAGGGTTATTTAAATAAATTATATCAATTATTATCGTAATAAAGCACTCATGCATATTTCCAAGCGGGTGGGGGTGGGGTAGGATTGGTGAAAGACAAACAGCAGGAAGGCCCTGTGACGACTGTGGCATAGCCACAGCCAGTGAGACCTCTTCTCTCCTCCTCCTCCTCTTTCCCTTCGTCCATCCTCATCATGTCTCCAGCCCTTTCACCGCCCTTCCTACTCTCCTGTCCTCTCCTCTCCACGCTCTGTTTCACCCCCCTTCCACCCCTCCCCCTCCTCTCCTTTCTTTCTGTCACAGTGATGTTTTCAAACCCAACTTTAGGAATTCATGTCCATAGTGGATTACTGATTAAAAAACAAACCAAAAAAAGATAAATTAAAAGATATGTTTTCATTTTCCACCGTCACACTGGTTTCCTTGGCCAGGCAGTAAATGCGAGTTCAGAAGCAAACTGGCACAGCCTTAGGAGTATGTTCACAAAATAGCATCCCTGTCTTTGCCCACTTCTAAATCCCCTCACACCTTGTACTCAAAATTCCAGAAATTCTTTATAAATAAACAGAATACAGGTTGTGCATCCTTAATTCAGAAATCCAAAATCTGAAATGCTCCAAAATCCAAAACTTTTTGAGTGCTGACATGATGCTACAAGTGGAAAATTCCACACCGGGCCTCATGGGATGGGTTGCCGTCAAAACACAGTCAAAACTTTATTTCATTCACAAAACTATTAAAATATTGTATAAAATTATCTCCAGGCTATGTGTATAAGATGTTTATGAAACATAAATTAATTTTGTGTTTAGACGTGGGTTCCATCCCTAAGACATCTGATTATGTATATGCAAATATTTCAAAACCTGAAAAAATCCCAAATCTGAAACACTTCTGGACCTAAGCATTTCAGATAAGGGATACTCAACCTGTACTAGAAAGAATAGCTGCCATGTGACATCCCAGGAGTTGTCTCTGCAATGAAGAGGAAGCTAATTTCCTCCTCTAGCCAACCCAATTCCATCCTTACTTCCCTGCTAGCGTTACTGACTGGATCTCTTTTCCTTCTCAGTGGAGGTGCTTGTGGGCAGTAGCCTTTTAGGGTATTTTTCCAAAAGTACTAATACCCAGCAATAAAGCAAGAGAATGTTTTTGTGTCATAATAGGCTGAGGAGGTCTGAAGGAGCTACAACAAGGATGGTTAAACTAGCCTCACTGAGGGCCAGGCACCTGGCAGTCCAGACTGACACTGTGTTTCTAAGAAAGGTTAGAATTTAATAGTCATTTTGCAAGTGACAACAGAGTAGCCACCTTCATACTTAAAAGCCCTGCTACTTGAGCATCTAAATGGAAGAAATTAATATCCATTCTGGTTCTAATCTCTAGAACATGAGATCCCCTCACATATGTCTAGGCCCATGCCACCATAATTCCCAATACACATAACCCTTGCAGGATGTCAAAATGTCTGTGGTTTTCTTATTATTTCTCCTTATCTTTTTAGTGTGTGAGACATACACATTACTTTCTTAGTTAACACTGTCTTGCCTCAGATACTAAGGGGTAAAAAGGAAAGGGATTTTTTTTTTTCATGAGAAATATCATTGGAATGAGTTAAGGACTTGGGTTAGTAATTCCAACCTCGATACTCTCTGAGTGGTGTGACTTTGGACAAGGTATTTGTAGTCTGGAAGCCTTGGCTCCCTTAACTGTAAAATGAAGGGTTTGAATTAGTTAATCTCTAACAGACTTTCCATCTCTAAAGATCCCTTAATTCATATCATTGGCAATAGTTGTAGCTGCACATACTACTTCTTTTACTCTTCACAACAATCTTATTAAGTACTAGTATTATTAGCCTTTTTACAGATGGTATAGGAAGCCCTAGAGAAATTAAAAAGCCTAGGTTCCAGTCTGTTGTATCATTTATTAGCTGTATTCCCTTAGGCAAGTAAACTGCTTTCAGAGCTAGCACTGCCTTTCTCTTATCTTGTCATTATCTTTCCTGAATTTGTGTCATGTATGAATTTTCTAGGCACACAACATGTATTTTCATCCAGGTTGTTGACAACTGATGAGCAGGACACCGACAAGAGCACAGCCTTTCAGCCCTATATGACTTCAATCCCACACTTAACAGATGGACACCAGCCATTGATTGACACCATATAACAATTGTTTATTTTTTATGTAGCTAAACCTCTTATAGTTCATATATTTTTTCCCCACACAGCTTTCAAGAAACATTATTCCACCTGAGATAAGTTTATATTTAATTTCCCTGTCTTTCCTATTAAAGTGTAAGCTTCATGAGGGGCAGGGATTTTCCTGATTTATTCACTGCTAACCTGCTAATGCCTAGAATTACACCAGCACATTGTTGGTATTCAGTAAACATTTTTATAACTTATTCATTAAAGAAATTAATTCAGGATTAACCATCTGTCATGCCTGGTGCTAAATGTTAAAGGTAGCTCAGAAATCCTCAGTTTAGAGCAATAGTCTCCATGGTGAG
Source organism: Daubentonia madagascariensis (assembly GCA_023783475.1). Lineage (NCBI taxonomy): Eukaryota > Metazoa > Chordata > Mammalia > Primates > Daubentoniidae > Daubentonia > Daubentonia madagascariensis. Next base: position 14,671,729 of record JAKFHU010002573.1, on the reverse strand, counting down.
TTGCCTGTACCAGCACCCCAGGGGTATACAAGATGATTCACTGAGGTGTGGGAAGAAAGTATTAGGATATCTGTCTATTCTTTGCTTCTATTTTAGTTTCTATTTTGTGTATATTTTCTAAAGTTAGTATAATATATAAGTACTCTACTGCATTTTCATAACTCATAACTAACAAACCATCATATATTGGGTACACCTATTTTTTCCCCTTGCTTGATATGTTCAAATAAAAAATTTGGAGATACCTGTTCCTAGAATTCTCTTATGGAATATAATTTCCATGGGTCAGATTATCTCCAGCAGCAAAATGCTTAGGTTTCAATTCCTTTAAACTTATATTTGCTCTACACTCTAGTCTGAAGTTCTTTGTCATTAACAGAAATGGAAAGAAAGGAGAAGTAGGGAGGTTCTGTCCTCCCCTCGTCTTCTGTTAATATGCCTCTTCCAGCCCCAAGCAGGACCTCCAGCCTCCCTCCTGTCACTCTGAGTTTAACATTAGCACAAACACACCCCTCCTTCGAATGTGGTCCTCCTGCGAATGCGGTCCTTCGCATTATTTTTCTGACCAAAACTCTCTCAGGCTTTAGCTTTCCTAGTACTCTTACTAAGATGGTATCAGAATTGCAAGTATTCTAAGATTTAGGAAAATTCCAGGTCTCCTCTCTACGCAAACTTCACTTTTCTCTCTCTTCCTTTGTGATTTGCACACATTGACTATGTTCCCCTTAGACTTTACTTTCCAGACTTAAGGAATTTTATTTTTATTAATAGTACAGATTTATTAATATAAGAGTATTGCATATATACATCTTCCTTATAAAAATTTTGAAATCACTGATAAGGATAAGACCCCTTTGACTATCACTCAACAATCCCCAAACTCTTCCAGAGGTGACTACTATAATGAATTCTTCGTGTGTATTTCCCGTGTTTTGTATTCCATTTATGTGTTTTTGTTTGTTTTGGATTCATCAGTAGACAATAGCTAAACAAGTTGGATATTTTCATTTAATAGATTGCAATAAAGCAGTTAGAGATTTATACCATCAATTTCATGTTCTGATGTGGAATTATCTCCAAGACATATTATTGAGTAAAATTAGCAAGTTGCTAAAAATACATAGGGCATGATACCACTAAGGTTTAAAAGGATAAAAAGAAACCTTATTTAAAAATATTATAAGCTCTTCTTTACCTTGATCTCATACTCTTTGATCATTTTAAATATACCCCAACATATCTCATTGGCATTATGATTTCTGTTTGGGGATTAGGTGCAGTGATCTGGTCATGGTCCCTATTATCTGTTTAGATCCCCATATCCTTATTTTTTAATTAATTAATTATGTATTTATTTAGAGAGAGTCTTGCTCTGTCGCCTAGGCTAGAGTGCCATCGCGTCATCCTAGCTCACAGCAACCTCAAACTCCTGGGCTCAGGCGATCCTCCTGCCTCAGTCTCCCGAGTAGGTAGGACTATAGGTGCACACCACCACACCCAGCTAATTTTTTCTATTTTTAGTAGAGACGGGGTCTCGCTTTTGCTCAGGCTGGTCTCTAACTCTTGAGCTGAAGCGATCCTCCCGCCTCAGCCTCCCAGAGTGCTGGGATTACAGGCGTAAGCCAGCGTGCCCGGCCCCCACATCCTTATTTAAGAACCAACAAAGACAAAGACAGGGAATGGGCCTAAAAGTAGGGAAATATGAAGGAAACAAAAAAAGCAAACTCATTAAATTAAAAAAAATGGACAGTGAGGAAAGAAAGGGGAGAACTGCAGCAGAAAGCTTTGTCCTGGCTGATTCAGACCTTGTTGTTGTGATGCTGTTGTGATGTCTCCAGAGGCATGTTGCTTGTTTCTAAGCATTGTTGTTTAAACATTTACCCTGGTTGGGCAGCAGATGAGACCTCAGGCTAAGATACTATTTTCAAAAATAGAAGTTGTGGCCTTAGCCAGGGTTTTCTTGATGGTGTTTGTCTGAGAGCCTAACCATGGAGGCAGGTAAGGGGAAACGCCTGACTGTAGAAGAGAAAATCAAGGTATCCCACTGTGAATACCTGCCAGGCACTTTGTTTCTTCTCGGGATAGCAGACCAGGACCACTTGCTTCAATGGGCATTGTTTACGGAGAGGACCCATGGAAACAGAGATGCTCCACCTAAAACAAAGAAGAGGAAGGCAGGGGTCTCTATCTTTCCAGCCTCTGTTCCCACGCAGATCCCTCCTGCCTCACTATGCCATTAACTGCAATTCTAAATCTGAAAGGTACTATCTTTTCATGGTGTTTATTTTTTAATACTTGCTCTGTGGTTATCTACATCAGAACATTTTGTGGTTCTGCAGCATTTATTGAGCACTATATTAAGCTTGTATAAATTCAGATAAAATGCCAGATGAATGATAAACTAGTGACATTTCTGGGTTTCTTTGTAGCAAATGTCTACAAAGGCTGCATTTGGCTGATTGTGTTTCACAGGGCCGATGTTGCACTGCTAACATCACTGGTATACTTTATCATGGTGTGATTTATTTTTATTCATATTCTTGTCTTTGGTCATCCTTAGGTCATCCTATTCCAAAATAGCTCCTAAATGTAAAGACCAACTTAAGGTGCTGAAAGCATAGAAGCAGGAGTCTGCCTCAGGCTTTGTCTTGTTTCCATCAACACAACTGATCTAGCATTTCCTGTGGACCTGCACCTCTTACTTTTCCTCAGTAGGGAGGCCCACATGTAGATGGGGACTGAAGTTCTTATTTTCATCTGCCTATAAATTTACATGCTTAACTTTCTTTAGTGCCATTCCATGGCTTTTAGGATCAAATACAGAACCTGAGCATTATGAAAAGGTGCTTCATGATTGGACCTCTGCTAACTATTTATTTTATCTTTTACTGCTCTACTTTGAAAACACTAGATCCAGCCTATTGACTTACTATAGACGTCCATATGGATCATCCTCTCTTTGAGCAAGGGCCTTAGTTCCTACTCTTTATCTCTAAATAGAATGTTGTTCCACCCTTTCGGTCCATTGATCATATTGCTGCATATTGTTGAAGATTCAATTCATTTACTCTATGTGCTTTCTGGATGTCCCTTCTCTCCCAGGTCTCTATCTGCAGGTGGAAGATCATTCTTCCTATGTCTTCAAATAGCACCTTTAATATTAGAACCCTTGTTTCAGTGGATTGCTGTCTCTTATGTAATTCTAAAGCTCTTAAGGGCAAGAAATCTGTAGCCCTTGCTTCTTATTGCATGATAGGGGATTGGGATGTTTTACTGAATAAATAAATGAATGAATAAATAAGTGAATTTTATTTATTCATATAGTTGATCTCTGGGCCATTGACTCTTATTTTTTATCAATTGACTTATGATGATAAATAATTGTGAAAAATTAATTCTGTTCTTGAGGCATCCATGATATCCCAAGAAGTTTTTAATACTAATTTTAATTTCTTAGGTGAGTATTAATATTTCCTACCCATCTCTTTAAATAAGAAGGGGGGGAAAGAGAAGAAAGGAATTAGCTGCATTTTCTGAGCCCTTGCTGTGTGCTAGGAATCTTCTAGGTACTTTAAGATGTATATTCTAGGAAACTTATTACAGCCTCTTTTTATAGATTGAAAAAACGAAAGTATAGATATGTTAAGTAATTTGCCAAATGTCACATATACAAATCAATTGATAAATGCTGATTTGCCTGGTTTGTGCACTTCTCCTTTCTCCAAAACCATTCATAAACATTTTTGAATATCTACCTATGACATGCAGGTGCCTGGCACAAAGATACAGACAGGTTTGAGTTTGCCTGTCAATAAGAGAGATTGACAAATGAGTCACCAGTTATAACATGGCTGTGCAGAACTATGTGCATCATTCTGGAAATCTCAGAAAGGATAACCAACTTCAGTGGCTCCCCCACTGAGAAGCCTATTTTCAACTTCAGCCATCTGTGGCTGAGCCACAGGGCTAAAAGTCATGAAGGAAGAGGAAGGGCGAGAGGAAATTTCAGGCAGACACCAGCATGTGCCCAGGCATGAAGACTCCCTTTCCCTCCCACAAAATTCAGTTCAAGAAGGGAATTCATTTTCTTGTTTTGACATAAAGGGCAATATAAAAGTTTACGAGATACAGCTCCCTGTTGCATTTTTCTATAATTAAAGGATCCTGGACAAAATTTTTCATCTCATATTTATAGAGAGGTTCTTTCTGATCCCAGAATCGAATAACATACTATATCAGATATAATAGTAAATATTGACCAGTGTAAAAATGCTATCTATATATTTATTGAGAAAATTTGCTTCTCTATGCTTTGGTAAGCACACAGAATTCAGAGGTAAAAGAAAGAACACCTGTCTTGCGGGAGCCCAGTGTAGTAACAGAGTCATTTATGCAGAGATCTAGCAAATCATGATGAACCAGGACATTGATGTGTACAGGGTGATCCAGAAGCATAAAGCAAAGGTGTCCAATCCCTTGTGCTTAATACCAGAAGTCAAACTTACTAACATTTTTGGATAGAGATACTTGAAGCCAATCATGAGATCCCACTCTACAAAGACCATCAAGAGTTCATTTTGGATTAAATTCTATGTTTGTGCTGTTTTTCCTTGATGATGATGATGATGATGATGGTGATGATGAAGAAAAAGAAGAGACACAATAGTTGGTCTTAAAAAACACAGAAAACCACCTAACTCCATAGCTCCATAAAATGTAGGGGTATATATGGACTATAATAATGATACCATTTGGGTCACCTGCAGTGATGCGCTTCCCCAAGGTGTCTGGTCAATGACAGGACCACTAAAATCACACCTCTACAGACATTCAGCATTGACTGGCTTCAGCAATTAAGAACTCACTAGGGCCATAAAGTAACAGTAGCAGTAATTCTTTATCATCCATGACTGCTAGAAGTACTCCTAGATCACTCAGTTTAGGGGTGAGTGCTTTAGTAAACAAAAATTATAGGAAACACTGTGGTTTGACTTTAATATATCAAGTTTTATGTCATTGTTGGAGTTGTTTTACTATAAACAGGAAAAAATTTAGGCAGGGTAATCGGATTGGTTAACCACCGTAAATTTTGGAGAAACAAAGGACTCTATTTAGTTGATAAGGGGGGGAAATGTCACTTGTAACAGCTCCTGCCTTTAGAGATAATGTAGGATTTTAAGAAACTACTGCTATTATTGATTTAGGGCCCTGAGCACATGGAGAGATGCACTGGATGCAGGGTAGTCATTTTGTCTCCCATTAACACTAACTATAAGCCAAGCAGATAGGTTTGCATGCTAGTTTTTAACACTCTATTTCTGAGATGCTGGCCTTCTCCTGGGAATAAAAGGTGGTAGACCTTTCTTTCAAGGAGGAAACTCAGAGCAGTAGGCAATGTGGGCAGATGAACAACATGTAACTACCCATTAATATTTTGAAAAAACAGTTAACTGTGGACTTTCTAGTTTGAAGCTTGTCAGATAGCTCATTTTCTTTTTTAATGTGCATGACTTGTGGCCTTGTCAGGAGAGGTCACCTGTGAATTCAATCAACACTTCAGTGTGGGAAGACAGAGGGAGAGCCACCACCCATAGGCTATTAGTCGCTACAGTATTTAAATGGAATGATGATGAAAGGGTCACCTTCTGTCTGCATTCAAGTAGATTCCAATGATGTGAAATGTCCAAATGCATGTTCCATGTCTATTTGAGGGAAGGTATAAAACCCTTATTAGGAAATATTTTCTTCCTGGGAGAAGAAAGCGCAGGATTCAATGTTTTGAGAATAGACTTTGAATTTCAGGCTATGCATCAATCAGAGAAAGCTTTCTGACAGCAATAGTAGGGCCTTAAGGAAACTTCCTTTCTAAAGATGAAGAGTGAGTAAGCTAGCTAGGCCTCAGACTCTGAGTTGGAAAAATGAGTTCAAATAAGAAGAGTTCTGGGAATGCCCCTGGGACAATGATTAATTTACTTATTTCAAAGAATTCATAAACCTTTATACCCTCTTTCTCTCCCTTTTTCTTTCCTTCTCTCTCTCCTTCTGCCCTCCCTTTCTTCCTTCTTTCATTCCACATTTGACTATGTATTGTATGCCAGGAATTATATAAATGCATGTGTGTGTGTGTGTGTGTGTGTGTGTGTATACACAGATATGTGAATATAAAGTATATAAAGCGAAGCTCCTCAATTTCAAGCTAAAGACAGAAGCTTTCAGAGAATGGCAAACTCTTTCAGTGTGGCAGAAGATGAGGCAGTAAAAGTGAGATGGTGCTTATCTGTGTAGGGTCTTGGGTACCACACTAAGTCCTGAAGGGATGAGTATTTTTAACATCTGCATTTTCCAGGATGGGTTGGTTGGCTGGGCTGAGTGGCTGGTGGTAGACAGAAGGACCAGTTTGGAGGCATTTAACTATTTTCTATGTTGATACGGAACAAATTAAAGTTCTGCAAATCCTGATTTAAAAAAAAAGTACAGATGGTCCCAAGTTTAATTAATCTTGCTGTATAAAAATCCTAGAGATAAAGTGTGATTGCCCATTTCATTTATGTAACAGAATAATAATTATTTTCTATTTAATATGGCTCATTGCAAGATTACACAAATAATATGTTCCTCCAAGGCATTTTAAATAGCCTTTTATTTTACTTATGCGGTTTCAGGCACGTATCAGAAAGTGAGGTGCATCTGCATATTTCCCCTAACCCTGAGAGAATGGTCACTCTGTGCTGTAGATGTCACTGCATTGGGAGGGTCATGTGCTTTGTTCATAGTTCATAGGGGAGTAGTAGGTAGTTCTGCAAATTTCAAATGAAAAAATTAATTAGATCATTTTGCTATGTAAATTACTGTTTAAATCACCCAGCAAAAGGAGCACGCCTGGCATCTGCCTGATAAGTTTCAAATGCTTAATACATTCTCAGTGGGGTTGTTGCGAGAGTACAGCACATGTAGGACCTATTGCAAGTCCGAGCTAATAACGTGCACTATCCTTGCCAGAGTTCAGCCTGGTCATCATCAAATAAAGTTTTCATTATCATTTTTATTTGAAGTGGAAATTTTTACTGTCACGCTATGTAAATAAATAGAGTAGATATATTCTAAGGAGTGTGGTTTTAGAAGCCTGCGGATATTAAGTCTGTGGGCTCTGCTGAGTTCCTCTAAAGCACGTGTGCAGTCATTAATGTGGATGTTTCTTTTCATGTTTCTTCATCTCTCAGGTCTGTGATGGGGTCGAACAAGGAACCAGACCTCGTGCATCTCGAGGCCAGGACTATGGATGGTCGTAAGTAAATCAACTTTGTTCCAATGTTCTTAGTAATATTAATTCTATCAATCTGTCATGAACCAAATCTGCATAATAATCTCATGGTGTGTGCATAGTAATGGACGATGTGTGGTTTTGGCGGGGGGGTTTGTGTTGCAGGGACGACCTGCTTCTTTTGGCTTTCAGCTGGTAGAACACAGGTATCTTCTGCCTTTGCATTCAAAAGAGCTAAGTGCAGGTAGATAGGCACAATGGTACAGTGGCAATAATCCAAGTTATTTGGGCATGAGGACTTTTCCTATCCTCAGTAATGCAAAATAATCTTAACAATTTTCATAAATGTATATTTGCAAATATATTTTTAAAAACAAATAAACATAAATATATATTACCCGGAAATATGTATATTTGAATAGTGGTGACACCAGCACAGCCCTCCTATCCAATCAAGGTGTCTTTCCAGGTAAAGAGAAATATTCCAAAATTCCCAGTTCCTAAAGTGTTTTGTTGTTGTTGCTGCTATTTTGTTTTGATTTGTTTTTTTCAGTCTTCTTCTTTTGTTAGCTTTCATCCAGGCAGTGCCTCACTGTCTTGTTTAGAGATTCACAAAACCCTTGGACAGAACAGGAAAAAAAAGAATCATCCTGTGTGCCCCCATCAGAAGCAGCAGAGGGAGAAAGTCAGTTGAGTGAATTGCTCACCTTTTGGTAGTTCTTATCAACTCTAGTTAGGGATGCTACAGTGAAGGACTACACTTCAAGGAAATCATGGCTTTAGGTACATGGTATTGAGGAATGTAAGTTGCAGATCCAAAGTTCAAACTCATGTCTGAATGTCTCAAAAGTCCACTCACTAATTGTGTTACCTTGAACAAGCTACTTAAACTCTTTATGCCTCAGTTTCCTTGTCTGTAAATTAAATAAGTTAATTATAATGATTGCTGTAGTTGCTAACACTGATTGAGAAATTACTGCACACCAAGAATTATGCTAAGCACCTTATATACTTTATCACAATTAATCCTCATGACAATTTTGTAGGTTGTTTATTCCCATTTTACAGAGGAGGAAACAAAGGCATAGAAAGTTTAAGTAATAATATATCTAAGGTTTTACGGTAAATAAGTGGAGGACACTAGTATCTATCTCACAAAGCCCATCCAGGTGAGAACTAGAGAAACCAGTGCCTATAAAATACTACACACGATACCTGACCTGTCAGATATTTAAACGAGAGTGTAAGTTTTCTTCCCCTTCTTTGGTCCTGAGGCTTCTAAGAAGGGTTAAGCAATTGAGAGGGTATCACTGGGCCTAACGTAGAGCACTGCAGGTGAAAAGGATGAAAGAAAACAAGACGTGGGGAAAGTGTGCAGAAAAATAGGATGATGGGAGAAGAGACAAGAGGAAAGGAAGAGGTCCGAAGTGCAGAGGAAGAGAATGGACTATCCACAATTACCACGGAGCAATGAGGCTGTTGCAGGTTGCCCAGCGCTGAGCCAGAGAGTGATAATCTAATTTCCAAGGCACTCCCTGTTTCAAAAATATCCCTCACAATTTGAAAACATCCTAATCACTGCCATTTGTGCCTGTTGACCTGTCCTTAGCTCTTCTGAACACAAAGGCAGAAAATACCTGCACTTTACCAGCTTAGAGCCAAAGAAGCAGGTCAGTCTTGCAACCCAAACTCCCCAGAAACCACACATCCTCCATTGCTATGCACACACCATGAAATTGTTCATCTCTAGGGGTTTTACTTCCTAATTTGGAGGAATAAATATATTTTTTGACAGAGTCTATAGGGGCCCAGATTAGGCTTCAAGGCTGACCTTCCTCTTCTGTAAACTCAGGCAAAGCTGCCATATGGAATATGCCCAGCACTGTGCCTGACACAGAATGAGCTCAGGAGGTCCGAGCTTCTTTCCGTCACCCTCCATGGGCTCTCTCTGGCAGTGACACCTCCATTTCCCTGGGGCAGATGATGTGATCTTGGATTCCAAGGTCCAGTTCTTACTACACAACAGAGAGAGCAGTCTTTTCTTAAGGCAAAAGTAAACACGCCACCTGTTTAACACATTGACTGGCACACTAGAAAAAAATTTTTTTTTCTTTGGGGCCATGGTGTTTTATTATGAAAATAGAATAAAAACATTGAAAACAAATTGATCCTTTCTAATTTAATGAAAAAATGTGTTACTTTTTATTATCTGTGCATGAATTATATGCAACTTGAAAAATAGTTCACGCGGCTCCCAAGATAGAGACGTGTGAGTTATATATGCTTCATGAGGCCCTGTGCTTAAAACTAGCGTGAGTTAAATACAACTCACATGGCAGTTAATCTGTTAAATGTCTTGTTTACTTCCTATTGCTCTGATAATAAAGAGCAAAGTTCTCACCTGGCCCTGTGGGTCCAGCACAATCTGGAGCCTGCGCATTTCCTCAGCCTAATGTCACTCACTCTTGTCCTCTCTTTACTCCGTGTCTGCAGGCATTGGGGATTGTTCTATGTCTTGTGGCAGGGCCTGATACCTGCTCTTTCCTCTACCTGGAATACTCTCCTCGTTCCCCCTACCCTGACCAACTGAGTCTAATTAATCACTGTGTATAGTTCAGACTTCAGGTTAATCAGCTGTTTCTTACGAAAGCCTTTTTGAATTCCCAATCTCAGCCAGTTTCTTAATTTTGTTTGCTTTTATCCAACTATGTTTTTTTCTTTATTGCATACATCAATTGAAATTATACGTTGTATTTATGTGATTATTTGATCACAATTTTTCCTCCCCACCACTCTATAAGTTCTATGAGAGCAGAGACCATGTATGTCTTTGTTCGATATTGTATCTCCAGAGCAGGGAACAGTGGCGCATGCCTGTAATCCCAGCTACTCAGGAGGCTGAGGCAGGAGGATCGCTTGGGCTCAGGAGTTTGAGGCTTCAGTGCACTGTGATTGCACCTGTGAATAGCCACTGCACTCCAGCCTGGGCAACATAGCAAGACACCATCTCTAAAAAAATTTTTTTTAAAAATTGTATCTTCAGCACATGCATCTCCAGTACATGCCCCAGTGTTTACATGTAGAGGGATCTTACCATATGTTGAATGAATAAATACCTAGTTGACCGGTTGTCAGGGTTACCGGGCGGCTGTCTCACCTCACTTACCAGGTTGCCTGAAAATTTTTGAGCATAGCATCTCAAACTTTAACATGTATACTACCCACTCTAGGGATCTTGTTAAAATCTGGATGCTGATTCAGTAGGAGCCTGAGATTCTGCATTCCTAACAAGCTCCCAGATGGTGCCAATGCTGCTGCTCCGTGGAACATGCTTTGAGTAGAAAAATTCCGCAACAGAAAATGAGAGAAGGAGCTTTAGAGTCTGCTTCTTATGACTACACCCGTTGTTTAGAGAGGCCTGTATAGCATTGTAGCATTCCAGATTGTTTTCATTTTCAAGCTTTGGGGGATGCTGCTGCTTTCTGGCTTGTGGCGTCATAATGCACATGACCCTATAGCCTAAAAACAGCAAGGCTATCACTTTGCCTGATCGGCACACTTCCTTACACCCAGCATTATCTTGTGCATGGCAGTTGATAATGCCAAACTCTTCTCAGGCTCACCTTTCACAAGGCATGAAATATATCAGTTCTAATTTTATTTATTTTGTTTTACTTTTTTTGCAAAGGCAGCACCTTCAGAAACTATCCAAGGGTGAAAATTCAATAAAGGGATTTAATTTGAGAAGTTATCCCTGTCAAAACAAAACAGAAAAAAAAAAAAACCTACCAATTGAAATAAAGGATCTAAGCACAACACCTGATCTGTCTCAGTGTAAAAAAAAAAACAAAAAAATGAGATTGTCTTGGTATCATAATCTCTCTCTTTCTTTCTCTGAGCCAGTCAGTAACCATGGCTCCAGGTAAAAGAAACAGAGAGGAGAAGGAGGGAAGGAACTAGCACAGAGAGGTCAGAGTAGCAGGGTGTGAGCAAATGGAGCTGGCAAGACGTGAGAGTGTACTTGTCAAAATGAGGCTCCCAGCCGGTCAGTTGCTCCAAGAATTCCACGTCTGTAGGTTCTCTCTTTCACCTTTCCAGACTGAGATCTCCCTTGTTTCTCCATCCCTTCCTTGTGCAAAATTTAAGTATATGGAACCCATTGTTTATATTCTAGGTTGTACATCTTGTAAGGTATGTGCCAAAATAATATAGTATTTTTTACTTTGAACAAGAAATTTTTTTCCTGATTTTAATGTGTTCAGAAATTTTGTAGTTGAGGCCCTGAGACATTTGACACAGGGAAAATCCTTCCCTTGCCAATTTGTCTCATCCGCATGGGGTGGGTTGCTTATGCTTATCTGGGTTTGTTATTCCAAGTTTAGTCTTGGTCACATTTCAGATGTCCCTAGATTACATTTTATAATTAATTCCTGTTTCAATCAAAGTCCCCATATTTGAGGGTAAGTGAGCTCTGGAAAGCTTTTTTATTTAGATAAGAAAAAAAAATACATCTTTATTTTTACTAACCTTATAATTTATATAAGATTCTATTCAATTATAAGTGTTGGAAATAAACTATATTAGTATAAGCAACATAAGTGACTTTGTCATAGTAGAAATCACAGACATTTTTATATCACATTACAGTTGTTAGATCTTAAAATATTATTTTTGCTCATTCCTTTTTCAAAACTATAGTAGTTATCAGATCTGCCACTAGATCTTGTTATGTCATACATTAATTTTAAAAGTACATATTGGAGTATTATAAATTTGTTTTTTAATATGTTGATAACTTTAGATTTAATTGAATTAGTTTTCTGCTAATTCTAGGTAGTTGATTGTATGCATTCAAAACATTATTCTGAGAAAATGGGTCTACAGGCTTCCTCAGATCACTAATGGGGCCCATGGCACAAAGAATCTGAACCCTTGCCTCAAAAAGACAAGTGTCTGCAAAGGGGTGTGTGCTTTGTTATATACACTAGTGTTTTATCTTAGATCCTCTGGAAAGCTTGTGTTCTGTGAGAGTCTATGACTAGCACAGACCTTTCTTAAAACTCTGCTCTGATATGTGGATATCTTATAGTTTACATCTGTGACAAGAATGTAAGTATTTCTTGTATTACTTTCTGCCTTGGGAGGCGAGCTGAAAAGAGCAAGCTCAATTACAATCAATCGCAGGATGTATTATTGGAAAAGTTTGAACATATTTATTGGATGTGGCATTAGTTATTGGCCCCTGCATTCAGCTGAGGACAAACTGACAAGCCTTTATCTGGGACACAAAGATTTTATTGTTTAAATATCCTCTGTGCATGGGGAGGATGGTGTGTGTGTGCACTTTGTAGGCACCCAGTACATTAAAACACCAAAAATAAAACCTACATTCTACTGATTTACCTAACATAGGTGTATTTGCATATATGTAGGTGTGATGCATGTAGTTAGAGAGAAAATGTTGACCAAGCTGTTGGATTGAAAGCTTTGTGAAAAGCTGTGTCTTATTTAATTTTGGTTCTACATCCAAAACATAGCTAAGAGCCTGAAACATTTAATATTTGTTGAATTAATAAATAATGTGTGTGTATCACCGTATGGATGTATCCACTTAAAGAAGGATCTTTAACCATAGGGTCTGTGGAGTCTTAGGGGGCTAACCAATGAGCGCAAGAAACTTACTAACTCCCTGAACTTGGGCATCACATTTTATGCGTGTGTGATTTGGGAGAAAAAGAACATAACTTGTATCAGGCAATTCTTCACATGGCAATTACACATGGATATGTAGTTCTATATTGTGCTCATCTGGGAGCACACGTCTTGTAAGAGAACCTGCAGTACCAACTTTGCCCATCTTTGCTTCTCCCCTTTACTTATGAAGTGAAAGGCCCAGCTGGCAACCTGAGTGTTTGTGTACCGGTGTTGATCCCTGTCAAGAGGGACAGGGACAGGGAACAGGGGACGATTACTGGTCTTGGTGTCTATTTGCATGAGTGAGTAACTTTGTACCAGCTTTCCCAAGGACTAATCTCTTTCACTGGGGAAAAACAATCCTTGGCCCTTTAACCAACTGTGAAAATGACTGCCCCAGAACGCTTTGTGGAATGAACCTCAAACTAGCATTTTGCAAGCTGAAATAAAATAAAAGAAACTCAGCACTTGATATAACTCTTCGTGCCACTGATTCTGGTCTTGGGAAGAACTGGAAATCTCATTGCTGCTTCCTGTCTCCCAGCCTTCTCATGTGTTTCCCATATGGGATGGCATGTGTATCAATACCTGGACATGCCAGCACTGCTGGAGTGCTGTGGGGTGGTGGCAGAGACATCAGTTCTCAAAGTCCTCAGTATCTGAGCTTCAGACTGTTTAGGAGTTTTTACTATGAACATAGATTACTTTTATACCAACAAAAATAGCAACAGCGACAATAAAAAGGGTAAGCAGTACTCAAGCATATTAACTGAAAAGTAAAATCCATTTCCTGACTTTTATTCCCATTCCCAAGAGGTAGTATTTTATTTATTTATTTATTTATTTAGAGAGAGCGCGTGAGCACGTGCGCTATGTTTGTCCATAAATTGTTTAGGCTTATACAGATGAATATGTATGCGTATACATACACATACACTCACAAATGTTCATGTTGTAAAACTGTTGTGCCAAATTTAGTGTTGGTGAATATACTAGCAAGTTAAAAATTATTCCATGTCAGTACATATAAACTTAGCAACTTCAAGGCTAATCACTACCTAGAATCTTATTATATAGTCGACTATAATTTAATAATTACTATCTAGTTAGTAGATATGTAGACCTTTGCCTGTTTCAAGCAATGCTGATACATACACAGAAACACATATTATTTATTTGGTTAGTAAGCATTCAAGCTTCTGTAGGCAGCAAGCACAACTGAAAGAAACTGATGAAGGGAAATCCCTGGGTCACAGAGTATATGCATGTTAAATTTTTGTGGACATTGCCACATTGCCTTCTGAAATAGTTGCAACAATGTATAGTCTGTCCATTTGAGAATGCCTATGTTTGCAAGCCCTCAACATCCAGGACATTATCAAAGATTTTTTTAAACACAACCCATCTGATGAGCAAAAAAATGGCCCAGCCCTACTGGTTTAACCTATATTTATTTAATTAAGAGTGAGGCTGAGAAATTTTATTTGTTTTTCTTGGCTATTTTTATTTCTTCCTCAGTGAACTTCAAAAGATAGCAAATCTCTTTAATAGTTTAGAGAAGATTAAAACTTTGGAATTTATATACAAATCTAAAAATTTCGAACTTGGCCACCCCCACTCCAGTGAAAGTTCCAACACTAGCACAACAGTTGGCATTATTAGACCCTGCATTTCCTAGTCTTCATTTTCCTTCTCTTTCAGTCTATTTATTAATAGCTTGTAAGGTGGAGTTAGAAGAGATGAAAAGATTCCATTGCTGGTCAGACCCAGACTCTGATAGAGCCTCACCACTGCCCAACACCCGGCACAAATGCATTCTCACATGTCCTCTGCCCCCAAAGCAAGCACCAAGGCTGAGCACGCGCAGCCACAGCAGCGCTCTGCTTTCCTTTCTGGTCCTGTGGTTCCGACCCCGTATTTCACATTGCAAAAGCCTCTTGATTTCAATTACTCGTGATATCAACTTGGCCGCTTTGCTTTAGTAGCCTAAAGACAGGCCTGAAAACCAACCAGAAATGCATGAAATAAGATAACACAGGCCTCCCCACACAGCACTGAAAAACATGATAGTGATGGTGCAACAACAGGCTCAGCTGGACGGCTTTCAAATTGGGTTCTTTGTAGCCATTGTGTGCTACTTCCTCTGCTTCCCGTGTGCCCACCCACCTGCCAGCAAGTCTGTGCCCTTACTTCCCATCCGAGGATGAGAGAACAGAGGTACACAAAAGCTTGTCACTCCCAGGCCTGACTCTTGGACAAAGGTCTGGATTTCTATTGGGTCCTTAGGATCCCTCAGGATAGAGCAGCAGCAGTTGATATAACATGTGTGTGTACCAATTTCCAAGTGTTTGGAAAATTCCTGATGTTTCTGACTCCTGCTTTTAAAAAAAAGCATCATAAAGACCTTGGCACTTATACATCCTTCCTTTGTACTCTACGTTCTCAAGCAAGAGCGATGTTAGTATCGTGCCTTATATTCCAATTATTGGCCTGGTGCTGCTGCACTATGTACTTTTCAGTTGCACTACTTACAACCACCCCGGGAAGGAGGTATTGTTATTTTCCTCGTTTTAATAATGAGAAAAATGAGGCTTACAGAGATTAAGTGTTTTTCCCATTGTCTCAGACTTAGGATTTAAAGCCAGGTCTGGTTCACTCCAGATTTTATTATTCATTCCTTTGACAAATATTATTGGACATTTATGCCACATCAGATGCTTTTCTAGGCACGAATGACAGTCGGTAGGAAATGTTGCAAAGGCCCTGCTCTCGCAGAATTTACCTTCTAGTTAGGGGAGACAGATTATAAACAAATGCATGATGCTTTTGTAGAAGACATAAATATGCAATTATATGAGAAAAAAAAACAGAGTAGGGAGAATAGAGAGTGTTTAGGGGAGAAGGGCTACCAGTGAAGAAATCTCTAATAAGGTGGCACTTGATATTTGAGCCAAGTCCTTATGGAAATAAGGGAGGGAGCTATGTGTCTGTTGGAAGAGTGTCTCAGACAGATGAAACAGCACATGCAAAGGATATGGAATGTGAGCATGCTTGGGATGGTTGAGGCATAACAGGAAGACCAGGTGGCTGGAATGTAGAGAGGAACAGGAAAATGTGTCATCTGTCTTTGCTTATTCCACTATGTAAGACAAGGATTGTACATATTGTTCTTTGTTGAGCATCTACTATGTTCCAAGTATGATACTCAGTATGGAGGGTGATAAAAATAGATAGTTATTAAGTAAAGAAATACTTGATTGAATGTACCCACATATCTCAGAGGCAGTCTTGAACTGTCTTGCAGTCTTGGAATTGATCTTATAACATGTAGACACATCTAAGTAAATATTGTACACCCCTCCCTCCCCCAAAAACAAAACTTGTAGGAGAAACTCTGTATTTTCTTCTATATGCACTAAACTGTTTTATTTCTTCCTCTCTTCCCTCCCTCCCTCTCTCCTTTCCACTTTTATTTCTGCTTTCTTTCTTTCTTCTTTCTTTTGTACTGTTTGCTCTTCTCTCTTTCTCTAATTCTCTCCTACATACACTTTATTTGGAAACTTAATTTGGAAACATATGTGATGTGCTTCCCAGTTTTACATGGCTGAGTGTGACCTTTTGGATAACTTTGTGTCTTTGCTCATATAAACAAGTTTCTAGTGTGGGTTTCTAGTGTGTGGCTTTCTCACAAAGGGCACAACTGTTGTTCCCCAAACATATCTTGTGTTCTCTCATGCCTCTGTGCTCTTGGCCGGTGCTCCTTTGTTCTGGAATGATGACCTATCCCTGTCAACATTCCCAGCAGCCTTCTGGGCTTTCCTCAGCTCTTACATGGTTGTCCCCACCCCTGACAAATGCAGTAGGCCTCTCTGTGAGATGGAGTGAATTGTAAAATAGCCTCTATCCTTAAGAGTACTCTGGAGGCTATGGGGGATAACAAGTCCACAATTCCGTGTGATGCAAAGTAAAATGAATTCTGAGTCACAGGAAAATTTTCTGGCACAGAGTAAAACATCTATGCAGAGGTATGAAAGTTGGATATCTCTCACCTGTGGGCCTGTAGCACCTACATGTCTCCTAGGATACACTCACCACACTGCATTGTGATTGGCCAGTGACTTTTCTGTATTTGTATTAATTATTATGCCTTTGTGTTCTCTCTCATGTTCCCAATTCCTAGGTCCATGCTTGACCAAAATTTTATGATCCCAGGATTTTCCCTGTAGTAGTCATGTCCTACTGAATGCCCAAATTCTAACAATAAAAGACAACATTTAGTTAAGTTACACTGGTCCCAAATCAAGAGATTTCATGGAAGAAAACAATGCTAAGTCATAAACTCATCATGCCAAAAAAGAACATTTGATGTAAGTTTATAATTTTCACAGAAATATCTTGTCCTCTATGTAGACTTTCCAGAGCCAAGACTAAAGTCTCACTTTTGAAGGTCTCAATTTCAAACTGGTACATGCCACAGAGGGCTCTAGGACCCTGCCATGAATAAAGTATATATGAACGGCAGCATGTTGAAACATTTACACATGTGTATGTATGTGTATGAGCATGTGTGTGTGTGTGTGTGTGTGTGATGAGTGAGAACATTTAATAGCAAGGTTCTGAAAGAAGTAATAGAGCAATAGAAAGAACAAAGGAAAAATTTATATGCAGAGTATGGTCTTTAAAGTGGAAAATTAATGGGGAATAGGAGAGAGTTTTAAAGTGCTTATGCTAGGCTGCATAGTTCATAGTTTTGTTTGTAATTAAACTTTCACAATATTAGGGTAAATTAAAGTTTTGAAACTAAATAAATATTTGTTGAATGATAGAATGAATGGATAGAGTCTCAGAGATTTGTGATATATTTTGTGTTCTGTCATTTACTTATACAAATCTCATCCCCATGTCTGGGTTTCGTCACCTATTAAAAATCCAGAAATAGAGGTTCTCTATTTCAAAGTTTAAAAGAGAAAAAACATGTGATCAACTTAGCACAGTCCCTGACCCAGAGGAAAGGGTTCTGGTTACTTTGGAGGCTAATGCTGCTGCTGCTGTTTATCAATAAAGACATTCCAAGAACAGAATGGTTTGCCTGAGTCTCAGGAGAAACTCCACAGAAGGCGGCCCAGGAAGTATTTGGACTGAGTAACAGGAAAGGAAAAGGCAGTTCAAACCAGCAGAACTCTCTGAATGAACATAGGGTGTCTGCCAGGAATGAGTGTGCTGTTTAGAGGCAGCAAGCAGAAGCCTTCAAGATACAAAGGTGCCAGCAACATCACACAGATTTTTTTTGTTTTGGCAGGAATGGGAAGGAAACAGGTATCAGTGGGTCAATTATGGTAAAGACCTTTTGGATCTTGAAGTAATAGTCTGATTTTTAACATCCTCTTTGATACTAAAATTCTAATAACCCTCATTATAAAGAGAGAGAGTCTAAAGCCTAGCTTGGTAAATGGCCTTCTCAGAGGCACACGCCATGCTGGAAATGGAGCCAGGACTTGGAGGACCACTCGAGCAGACACAGGGCACACCTGCAAAGCAATGAGGCCATGGGCCGGCTGGCTCTGGGTGCTGAGTGCAATGGCGACTTCACATTCTTTCTGTAGCCCTTATTTTCCAGTTCTGCCTGCTGACCACTACCTCACACTGCCTACACAGAATATTTGTGTTATTTGTATTTGCATTAACTATTATATGAGGAAAGTACTTTTCATGGTGTTTAAAAAATTTTTTTTTAAAAACACCTTTACCCCAAACCGAAAGATGGATATTGTTTATTCCCATTTTATGGATCGGGGATTTAGAGGTAGAGTGTTTTACTGAGATTTACCAGGCTAGCAGGCCTTGAACCTTCCTTTAAACCTCTGATCCTCTGTTCAAAGCTTGGCCCTTTGGAAACAGCTTCCCTTCTCTGGATCAGTACAGGTTTTGGGTGGATGGGGATTACATTATTCCAAGCAGCAGCTGTTGCAGAGAGCGAGAACGCTTGAAGAGAGCAGCACAGTGTCCTAATTACCTATGGCAAGGAAAACATCTGTGTGGGAAAAGTAATGAAATTAATTCTAATGTCTAGCAGTTGCATACATTAATTGACATTAATTAATGCCAAATTACAAGATACTTCCTATGGAATCGCATCATACACTCACCAGAATTGAATATGGAAAGAGTTCATCATACTTAATGCTATTACAGCAAGCCCCAAGGGGAATAAGAGTGATTGGTCCCTCATTATGAAGTGCAGCCAATTTCTTTCTGTTTCCATTAGGAGGAGAAAGGGAACAAACCAGGAACATTTTACCACGGGCAGGCAGCTCAAAATTGATCATTTCCCCTTCAGCTTGCAAATTTCACTTTGCGCCACTCTGAGCAATAATTGGTTTGAAGACCTTTTCCAGGGACTTTTCTTATATCACCTAGTTGTACTGTTTGTAATTCTCAGGCCAAAGACAGGCTCATTGCACAGCTCAACTGCAGTATGCAGCGTGAGGAGTAGAGAAAGATGAACATGCAAAGGAATTAGAGACGGTTGATCTCACATGCCCACCATGACTCTCTCCTTCCCTACTCACCCAGCTGAGGGGCACCGGGCCAGGGATTTGTGCAGTTTGTTTGACTCTTTCACATTTCTGCTTCTGTACTGTTGTTGACATCTCATATATATCTTTTATTCATTTTTCCTGTGCAAACATACATTTATAGATATCTAAATATACAGCTTACAAAAAAATCAGGTCTATAATGCACATATTTTGGTAACCTACTTTTAAAAAACTTTTATTTTGGAATAATTTTAGATATACAGAAAAGTTACCAAGATAGTTCAGAGTACATGTACCCTATACCCAGCTTCCTCTAATGTTAACATTCGATATAACTATGATATGTTTTTCAAAGCTAAAAAATTAACATTGGTATAATATTATTAGTTGGTAACCTACTTATATAATATAAAACATATTAAGCATTTCCTCATGGATGCAGGATTTTTATAGCAAAATATGAATTTTCCCGAGTTTATTTAGTTATTCCTCTGTTATTGGCCATTTTGTTTTCTCCAGTATTTTTGAATTATTAACAGCACTCAGATGAATATCCAAGGGGTTAAATTTTGCATAGATAATTATTTCCTTAGGTAGAGTTTTCAGAAATAAACCTGAGGCCAAAGGATGTCATTTTTAACTTGATCCATATTGCCAAATTACCTCACAAAAACTAGTAATTTGCAGGTATTCTTGTTTTGTATCTAAGTGTATCCATTGATTCTTAGATAGAAGCCAAAATGTACTTAATAAAAATTGGCCCAAACTCACTGGGGTTTTTCATGCAAGATTATATAAAAGAAATAAACCAAAGTTGGAGTCAGACCAACTAAGTTGAAACCCCATACTGCCATTTCTAAATCACTGTCACTTTGAGTTTCATTCTCTTTATCTACAAAATCAGTAATAGGCTCTGTAGTCTTATGAAGATTAAATGTACTAAATAAATGTGAAAATGCTTTAGAGTGCCTGGCACATAGATGCTCTGCACATGTTAGACTTCATTTTCCTTTCATTTCTTTCCAAATCCCTCAGATTCATAATTTTTATATAGATGAGTTGGAAACTATTAGACACAATTACAAATAAAACAAGAATTGTATATGCATCAAGAAGTCCTCATTAGGTGTCACTCTTATAAATTCTACTTGGAAATTGTATTTGTAATCTGAAGCCCAAGACCTCCTAATTAAGATTCAATATTGTTTAACCATTTTTTTTGTTCATTATCTTACATAATAAGAAGCACAGAGGTAGGGCAGCTCTAGGCTCAGTACCATCAGTGGCTCAGTGATGACATTGGAAACAGGTACTTTCCATCTATTTGTCATGCTCATCGTGTAAGCTTGATTGTAAGACTGGCTCCTTTGGACAGCAAGAAGTCTAGAGAAGTTCCAGGCATCACATTGAGACACAGTGTTGTACAGAGGCAGAAGATCTTCTGTTGTATCTCCTAGTATCTCCCAGAAGACCCTTGAAAGCTCTCCCCTCACTTCTCCTTCACCAGTACTAGGTTTAAACACCCTCTTATCAACCAACCAATGGTAAGGAGAGTAGGAAGACCTCTAGTGGGCTTAGACCAACAACTTTCATCCTTGCACGTGAGAACTTCCGAGACACCAGGAGGAGGGATGAGCCAACTCTTGGCTTTTCCAGCATTCTCCAGAGAAGAATGAGTGTCAGGCAGGTCATCAAGAGTACCTGATAAGAAATAACTGAAATATTCAAATTTGGCTTAGCCAGTCTTTTTAAGGACCTGCTATGTCCCCCAAACTGATTTTATTGTAAAAGGTAGGAAAAGAGAAAACAGGAATATCAACATTTTTGACAGTAACGATTAGCATTTATACAAGTTTGAGTTTCAAAACTTATAGGGTATATATTACTTCAATTAATTCATACAGCTAAACTGCAAGATAGTTGATATTTATCTTCATTTAATAGATGAAGAAGGTAAGACTCAGGAAGATGAAGAGATTTCCTATGAATTATGTAGCTAGTAAATCACCACACCAGAATTCAAGCCCAGGTCTCATAGTCACAAATATCCATTGTTTCTATGGCCCCAAGCTACCTTTTGAAAGATGGAAGTCACTTAAAAGCAGTAAAAGGGTCTGGTGGAGTGTGAAATTTTGCGATAAAGACTTTGAGTTGCTATGTGGATGATCATTTTGGGAGGGGATGTGTCCCAGAAATTGTCTTCAAGGAGAAAGATCTTGAGTTATGTTCTCAAATGGAACTACAAGAATGTGTGAAAAAAAGAGATGGGGGGGAGAGCAGAGGGCTCTTCTTTCGTTGAACTGTGGAGATGGTTTCACCAGGACTAGACAGGTTGACGTGCTTGCGAGCTATCCCCATCTTCAGAAATAGCAGCGGCGTTAGGGAAGACGGTGAGCAAAGCTCTTCACCTATGTTTCCTGAGAACCATCTGCAAACCTGCAGCCTCAAGGCCCCATATGGCCCCCCAGATCCCCAAATGTGGCCCCTTGACCAAATCCAAACTTCATAATAAATGGATTTGTTCTGTAAAATTTGGATTCAGTCAAAAGGCTGCACTCAAGGATCCAGAAGGCCACATGTGGCCCCGAGGCCACAGGTGCCCCACCCTGGGTGGAGCAAATGTGCATGTCGCCCCCTAGTGGCACTCCTTGTAGAATACAGGTGTGCACAAGTTCCTTCATTAAAGGTAGTCCTAGAAAGTTCTGATTTCCTGTTTCCTTAAGAGAGGTCTTTAGTGAATCCTTATATTCATCTCAGCATACTATTGACCACCTGCATTTCAAATAAATAGTCATCTCCTGATATTTTCATTTGGAAGAGTAGATTTCTGCATATGTCTCTTAGGTCTTAAAATCAAATTCACCCACTCATTAAGCATCAAAAACAAGTAAAATAACTTTTTTGAGCTCAAAAAGATATCTTTCAATAAAGAGGCATATTCCAACAAATATTCATTTATTACCTGCTATGTGCCAGGAATGGTATTAGAACCTGTGGGTACAATAGTGAGAAAAAAAATATTTGTCTTCATGGAGATTGCGTTCTAATGGGGGCAGGGCACAGAAAGAAAGGAATAATGAACAAGGTAATTTTATATTATGATAAATTCTATGGAGAGAATTAACAGAATGATGTGTGATAAAGAGTAATCATGGAAGATCCTCAGGAGTATCAGTGAGCTAGCTGAAATCTAGAACCTTCTTCAGGAATAGCCTGGGGAGAAGCATTTTAGGCAGAGAGAATACAAATAACAATTCTCTAAAGTGGGAGAAAGTTTAGCAAAGTTCCTGAACATAAAGAAGGCTAGGTTAGAAGAATCACAGGGACAGTAGAAGAGATTTTCAGGGTAGGAAGAAGGGGGGAGGTTGAAGGGCTGGAGTGCTGGATGATGGAGAGTTTGAATGTATTCTAAATGCAATGAGGCAAGAGGAGTTTTAAGTAAGGGAGTACCATAACCTGATTAGATAGAGGCCAGAATAGTGTGGTTGAAAAACAGAAAGAGCCTCCCTGATACCATATACTTCCAGCACTAGAGACCACATTGACGTGCAAGTTGTCATTACTAATATTGTGCTTATCACCTGGTTGCAATGTCAGGTGAGATCCAGGGTCTCAGTTTACTCATCTGTAAAATGAGAGCAAAGTTTTGAGTCAGGAATCTCCTCTCTATTCTGTTTCACTTCTAATTAATAGTAAAAGAAAAACCTTCATCTTAACATAGAATCTTATTATTAAACCAGCAGCAGCACTTTTATTATTAGATGATTAATGATTGCATGTATGTGTGTTTCCCTGTCAGTCAAAGGTCCAAGGGTGGAAGTGAAACCTACTAATGAGGGGAAAAAAAAAAAACTATGAAATCATAAGTATTATTGCCAATTTCTGAAAGTATTTTCATTTGGATTTGGGAGGGAAAAAAATTTAACAAGAATTTAGTCTTGGAGGATGGCAAGACTTGGTGGAAGTACCAGGAGGTGGTGGAGGTGGTGTTACAAGCAAATGAGTGAAGTAATATTGATAATGATAATAATTTAAATAATAATAATAGCAATAATGTATTTAACAAAGACTGTGAGGCTTATTTAAAGACCTGGAGATAGCAAGGGAAATAGAAAACATCCACTTGGACTCTAAAACTCTATATGTGTGTCCTCCCACCCCCATTTTTTTCTTCCAGATTCACAATACCTAACTTGTCGAATGCAGAACTGCACAGAGGCCAACAGAAATAAACCCTTTCCAGGCTACATTGACCCAGACTCTTTGATTGTCCAAGATGATTATGTGTTTGTTCAGGTATGAAAAATCCACTTGTATTCATTGCCTGCAAACATTTCTTGTCCTTGTTTCTGTCTCTATTGCAGCACCTTCTGCCTACTTACACTCCCTTAAGAGTGAAAAAGAGGGAAGGAAGGAAGGAAGGAAGGAAAGAAGGAAGGATGGATCTTTTTAACAAAAGGAAAATTACTGATCGTGGAAGCTTCTAAACTAACAGAATAGTAATTAGTTCCTTTAGGCTGTGTCTGGAGGATCTTATCAACATGGGGTCAAGAAGGCACTGCTCCGAGTAGTAAGATTGTCTCCAGAGTGATGCACTGTTCGGTCCCCCTCATCTGCATTCCAAATAAGCTTCCAGTTATCAAAGGGACTGAGCAAATATGCCAACCTCTTGCTATCAGGGGAATGGTTAGCCTATCAGGCCCCTCCCCAATACGTACCTTAAACATAGAGAAACAGGCCTGGGAAGAGGAAGTTGTGGGGTGGCTACAGGTGGTGGGAGGCAGAGGCTAAGGGGAGGAGAGTAATCAGCTTTTATTGTCATGCACTGACTGTGATTAGAATAAAGAGATTTTAGATGAGATGTATTCAGCCAGGATTTTCACCTCTGAATCCAATGAGAAATTGAATCAAATGAGAAGCTGAAGTTTCATGAGTGGTTAGAAGAGGGAGCAAGTATGCTCTGCTTCTTTTTAGCAATTGAGGAAAATTTTAGGCTTGTTTGGACAATGCATTTACAAATTGAGTTATCACTTTCCATGGTAAAAATAACAAAGGTACAATTGCTAAACAGCTTATATATATGTATGTAAAATTTCATTACAATTGAGACATTTTAGACACTACTATATTTATTTCGACAAGAAATCATGATTTAGAATATTTAGTTCCGTGCTTTGAGGAAGCATTTTAAAATGCCTAACATCAGCCTATATACTTTTTAAATGCCTCACAAATGATTATACACAGACACACACAGGCACACACACACAAACCATTTCCTTTTTCTTCAGGGAAATGAATAATGAATACTCTGATAATTTCAGCATCAAATTATCAAGTGACATTCAAATAGTTATACATATTGGTTCTGTCTATAATTCATTTCTCTATTAGTGCTGATCCCAGGAACCTTGTCTGGTTTCTAATAAGTTTATAATTCACATATATGACTTACAAATGAGAATCAATTCTACGTTTAAAATTCCATGTATTTTTTACCCATGCTACCCTGAACATGATCCTGTAACCCATCACTAGGACTAAGAGGTGATCTGGCCACATCATGGTGAAGATAACGTTCTAATCACATTCCTAAGTGTCTGATGAACATTCACCCAAAGCATTTCTTGGCATTCTGAGTATGCAAACTCCGGCTCACATTCAAACTCCGAGTATTTATATGGGTTAAGAATGGCTTCAGAGGAGAGTGAGGTTGGCAGTGGTTCCCTTGACTCTATACCCTGCATGGCAGAGGCTACTGCTGAGATGGAGACCACACCCCTCCTGGCCCTCCCTCACACCCACTGGAATTCACTGGGCTGTTAATTTTGGACAAAATTAGGGAAGGTAGCTCACACTTTTCTTCTGAGAGATAGACCTAGAGTGAATTTGGACCACAATCCTGGCCTGGCTTTCTATGCAACATGCCAGCACTCCTGCCTGTGTGATGTGCTCACAATCGTCAATGTGATACCATCAAACTGGAATTCAGTGCCCAGAGAAGTGAGGCTCCAGCTCTGCCACTGTTTGCCCTGGACCATTTCCTGCTGATACAGCATGGGAACCTGTTTGTGTGGTCATAGAATTGGGGCTAGAGAGCTGGGCTGCTCGTAGACAAATGAGCCAATGTACCCTGAGGCTTATATCATTTGGAAAAAAAACAAAACTGAAAACGTTTCCCAGCTTTTGAGCCACAGTGTAAATTTAAGAGTTGTATTTTTGTCCAGCAGGTTCAGCTTGGGCCTCTCACCAACTCACACACACTGTATAAGTTGTTTTTGAGCCGAATGCCAGTGCTTTCCACTTGTCCACAATAGGAATTCACACTGCTTTTGTTGTGTTGGCAGCTGCCCCCTTCCGTTCAGGTGGCTGTGCTTCTGTGACCTGTAACTTACAGTAGCTCCTCTCACAACCTTGTTTTTATGATCCAGCTGACTTCAGGAGGCCGGCCACATTACTACGTGTCCTACCGAAGGAACGCATTTGCCCAAATGAAGCTTCCGAAATATGCTTTGCCCAAGGTATGGCCTGAATCGCTTTCTTCGTTCCACCCTTTGCTTGATTCACAGCGTCCTGCCTCCGCACCCTTCCTTGGGACACTTTCTGTATCCCATGGTCATTTCTTTGTTTTCATTTCCAACATCAGTTTCTCGAGTTCACTCCGCCTTCCTTTCTTTTTGGCCTGTCTCATTACCCTCCTCTCTTGTTTCTCTCTTCCTCTTGCTCTCTCTCTCTGGAATTCCTGCTATGGGAGTATGCAAATAAACTAATAATTGATTTGCTTTAGCTTTTCAATAGTAAAGGCTTTCAGGCAGCGTGTATTGGTTTACTAACAAGACGGAAAATGTTTTTTGGATACGTGGTCTATCAGTGCAACAGGTGTGCTCTATTCCTGTCCCGTTTTATTTTTCTCGATCGTTTATTGGGAGGTGATGCAGAGACCTGGCTCCAACCTTTGCTTCCTCTGTCAGTGAAACTTATCAGACTGGTTGTCTTTAGAGTTCTGAGGCACAGCTAATAATGTTTTAGACTTCCCCAAAGGTATACCCTTTTGAAAATAGTGGCAAACAAAAGTTAAAGACCCTCAACTGCTGACATCCCCGGGCTGTCTTTTCCTGAAACACTGGAGAACTGCGTTAATATGGAGCGCCACCTAGTGGAGGTCAAACTGACTCGGGAGCTCAAAGCTCTGCATTTGTAATCTTGCTGCCCTTGTGATGTATTTTAAGTGACTAGAGATTGTTAATATATTATGCCTTAATCTTAGAGCAAGGGAGATATATGTGGCTATAAGAAAGGGACTCTGCAGGTTTAAATAGAGTTATAGCTCAACTTTGAAGTCTTTGAGTTGCACAAAAACATAAAAAAAAATTTTTTTTTTTTTTTGGATTGAGTTTTCATGTTTCTTTCTCTTGTATTTTCATCCATCACTTTATGGTATGCTGTCTTGGACCAACACCAGATAGCTGCCCAGGAAATGATGTTATAGACATAGGACAAGGGCATGGCAGGCCTTCACTCCCAGGAAAGCCAATGGTAACATATTATTCTGGCTTCTCCAGGCAGAATTTTCTTTCTTGGCTACCACTCTACCCTAACGCTAACATAGTGAAAGGTGGCCTATAAACCTCAGCCCATTAAAGGTAATAACAAACATTAAATTGCACTATTAACTCCAGAGAACAATATCCATGTTAGTTGTTATTATTATTTTCAGTTGCTAAAAGATTAATGACTGTGGTAATTGCCCAAAACTGTATATATGTCTGCGTCTATATACATTTAAATACTTCTTCCTCTTGATTTGGCTTAAGTTTGTTTTTTTTTTCAATAAGATAAGAACTTGCAACATTGAAGTTGTGTTTAGATGAGAATTGGATAAAGTCCGTACATAAAAGGAAAACTGAGTGTCGTTAAAATTAGCCTTAATAATCTCTTAAGTTCTATCAGGAGATGAACATGTTACCTCAGTAAATACAACAGAGCTGGGGTTTATTTCTCCTTAAGCATTGAAATAAATTGTTATTTCTTTGATTGACCAATAAACGAAGTAGTTGACTTGCAAGATTTGCACCTTAAAAAAAAAAGGTTTATATTCAATGCAGTGAGATGCTGTTGTTCAAGAAGCATGTAGAAATTGAGATCAAATCAGGAAAACAGCAGACTTGAGTCATTCATCTCATGCTCACTGTTGGGAATATACTCTTTAAGGGGAATAAGTCTCAGCCAAAATGGAATGCTATTCGCAGCAGAACTGAAGCTAGAACTCAAGTCTCCTAACTCCCAAGGTAGTGTTTTTTATACTATACTTTCCTTACCTTGAAAGTAAATTAAGGCTTCTATCATTAAAACATAGCCTCACTAACCCCTCGAAATTAGATACAGTATCAGAAGCATCAATAGGAAAACCCCATTGACCTAAGAAGCCCCAGAAATAGTAGTTTAAAATCAAATAAACTTTTGTAGACCCATTGGTAGAGATTTGGGAAACAGACACTTTGCATTCCTTGTTCATAGCCATCATACAGATCACTGCTGGCAGTTGCCCCCAGTGGCATCTAGCCAATCTGGAGGGGAAAAGTTTTGCTTTGAACCTGAGTCAGCTGTCTGTCCTCCTCCCCACAGAACATGTTCTATTACTCTCCCAGATGAACATGTTCTATTACTCATCCTCATCTGAGTTCTGAAGGTAGAATGTAGTGATTAATTTAGCTTTTTCCCAGAAAAATGGGAGCTAGTACAGCAAATGAATGTATTATTTGGTCCAGGTGGATGTTTATTATTTAAGGCAATGAGATGCTTCATTACAATCCCATCACAACTTCAAAAAGAAGGCCCAGCTTGGGTGGAGTGATCTGCAGCAAAGGTGCATATATTTCATGGCCTTCTGTCAGAGCCAGAGCTGCTGTAACTGGAAACGAACAAAGCTTCATGCCGACCAAAGGAATCGAGACAAACCAGCACTTTTATGCTCAAATTTTCTTTAATCATCCACTACCATTGTATCAGCTCTTGAAAGACCATAGTCACCCTGGGCTGTGTCAAAAAATATATATTTAATAATATAATGGTAAAGAATGATGGGGGTGGGTGGGGATATTTTAGTGTTGCTGTTGCCATTAAGAGCATGTGGCCCTCCAGACAGGGAGACATTAGTGACAGTCTCCCTTCCCTTAACATACTTGGAGCTCGTTCTGAGCTACTCAAGTGAGATAAATGAGGCAATACATATGAAAGTGCTTTGAGCA
This sequence comes from Daubentonia madagascariensis, assembly GCA_023783475.1. NCBI lineage: Eukaryota > Metazoa > Chordata > Mammalia > Primates > Daubentoniidae > Daubentonia > Daubentonia madagascariensis. The sequence goes on along the minus strand of JAKFHU010002573.1, from coordinate 14,642,987 downwards.
TTTTGGAGGACAGATACTCTATAAAAGCAAGGTAATATTATTATTAGTATGGATCTAGTTGTCTCCATGGCGGAAGATCGATGTGGACTGGGATGCAGGTGATGGGAAGGCTGCTTGATTCACGGCGGGAGACCCAGATTAGAGACCTAGATCTGTCACTAACTTCCTTTGAAACCTTGGGCTGGTTTATCAATTTCTCTTTTCCTTTTTTTTTTTTAAATAAGGAGCTTAGATTCACAACAATATTTTCTCACATTTTTTACTCACAATAAAATGTCCTCAGTGATGCTTCATGAAAATTTGGCTCTGCAATTAAACAAATTTTTAAAAAGAAAGAAACTCTATTCTGTGTTCCTTGCATAGAGAGTAACAGTAGCTCGCTGGTATGTTGAAGGTTCTAGGATGTCCTAGGAGCTAGAAAGCTCTTTACTTCAGCATTAATTAAAATGTTTTATCAAAGAACCCTCCCCTTTTTAAAATTTATTAAACTCCAAACAATGCCAGTGTTGTACAGAACAGACTTTAGAAAATGCTCCAATAGAAGACCTATAAGACCCCATCTTGGTCTAAAATTCCGTGACTCAGTGAAAGCATTCAACATAAAGTGCCACTTTGGAAGAAAAAGCCCATTTTCCTGATAGAGGAAGAGGATTTAGGGAAGAAGGAAAAACAGAGATGACATTTAACTATGTCAAACCTTTCAATTAAAATATTTAAGATGAATGTCATTTTTGAAAAGTCTGTTCAATGTAATTAAATTATATGAAAGGAAGGAAAGATTGGCTCTCAGTCCGTATCTAGAGATGGCCATTTTAATCTGTTATCGTTGCATGACTAGTTCTCTAAGTGATCTAGATCAAACTACTGGATGCGTCTGTGTTTTCTGTTCCAAATCTAAAGGTTTGCAAGGAGTGGGATGGTGAGGGTGATCCATTTAGTCCTGCAGCCTAGGATTATTTAATCAAATGTCTACTGTGAGGACCTCACAGGTTCACCAGTACAGAAATTCTCTCTAGAGGCACAGAGGTAGGAATTAGCTATGGGGGGTCAGGTTATTGTTGAAATATTTTAACTTGAATTCAGGGATTATTTTACAAATTACTGATAAAAAAAGAAACATGAAATTGGGAGTAGTTGTTTGGCTAATCTAAATGCTAGGGTAAGAATTTAGGTCTTTGCCATATAGGAAATGAGGAACCCTAGAAGGTTTGGCCCTCAATTCATGAACAGCCCTGCAACTAATTTCCAAAGCTGGGTCTCCCCATTAGAAAGAAACAAAACACCTGGATGAACCACTTTTTGTTGAGTATATTGGTTAGGGCTCTTAACAATTGAAATAAACAGAAAGGCCAAATCAACCATTTAATCAACAAAGAGAATGTAAGAGCTCACTTAACTGCAAATATCTAACATATATAGAGTATATGCCAAGTGCCAGGCACTATTGTAAGTGCTGAATACTTACTAACTGATTTCATCCTCACAACTCCGTGGCGGGGGGGGGGGGAGGTCACACCCTCCTTATCTCTATTTTGCAGGTAGAAATTCTAAGGCACAGAATTTCTACTGTTTATGCAGCTAAGTCACAGAGCCAAGATTTGAACTTAAGTAGATTTACTCCAAAGTCCATTCTTTTAAACATTTTACTATACTTTCTTCTCTCACTGAAAATTCTGGAGGTAGGATAGGCTTCTTAGATGTCCACATCCAAGGACCCAAAGAATGTCCCAGGACTGGTCCATCTCTCTTCATCTTTTGACCCTATTTTCATCAGGATTATGTTTATCCTCTACCTCCAAGATATGTCTTCAGCAGATTTGGCTTTTTTTTTTTTTATTCTTATTGCTTACGAACCAATAGTAAAATACTTCTTTTGTCTCTCTTTAATAATTACACAGTTATTTTAGAAACGTGTCTTATTGACTTTGCTTGGGTCACATGCCTGTCACCTATCCAAATGCTGTTGCCAGGGAAATGGAATATTCTGAATGCCAGGCCTAAAAGCTCACTTCTGGTGCTGAGGGTAGAATAAAGTTGCAAAGATTTTGGATTAAATATAGGGAAGAAATATGTCTAAGAAGGATAAAGCTGTTTTTCAAATAATATCAAACTATATGATCAGTCCTTCGTATCCTTGTGTTCCATGTCTGTGGATCCAACGAACCTTGGATAGAAAATATTTGAAAAAATAAAAATAAAAAATAACAATACAACAATAAAAAATAATATAAGAAAACAATACAACTGTTTTCATAGCACTTACATTGTATTAGGTATTATAAGTAATCTAGAGAAGATTTAAAGTATACAGGAGGATGTGTGTAGGTTATACGCAAATAATGTGCCCTTTTATATGAGCAATTTGGGCATCTGTGGATTTTTGTATCTAAGGAGGGTCTTGGAACCAGTCCCTCCGTAGATACTGAGGGGCAACTACAATTACCAAAAGAATTGTAAATAGACATTGGGTTGATATGAGCACACATTGAATTAGTGGACAGGGCTCATCTTTGGCCTGCCCACTCTGGATTTTTTCTGTAAAAATATTACTAAACTCTAGAGCATGTCATATGGAGCCTTAGTAGAGATGAGGAAACCGTTTGGATAAGCCTTCTTCGTTCTGGGATCATGAGTTCACTGTGATCAAAGTTAAAGAGGCAGAGTCTTGCTTCTACACGTCTAGAACAGAGTCAAAGCTGAATTGCTGATTGATTGACTGATTGACTGAGAGAGCATGGGCATATATTACCATGAGAAATTTAGGTTAGAAGTTAAATAGAATTTTCCAGCACTGGATTTGCTAACAAGGAAGATTGTTAGGTCTCTTGAAGCTTTTCAAAAATAGAATATGTCCATCTGGCAAGATCTGAGTACTAAGCTACACAAAGGACAAGAAATCATCTGTGTTGTTCTTCTACCTTTGTGACTATATGCAAGTCTTTTTTCTTTGTTTTTGGTTTTTGGAAGTTGTACCATGTCTACTGCCTTGAGCAAAGGGTAAGAGGCAACCAAGAGCATATGAACACGCATCCCCTAAAGGAGACAGCAAGCCGTGGTCTGAGTTATCAACCTTTGGTCTGCTAGCCCCTACTGCACTTCCCTAGAGAATGAGGGAAGAAAAGATTTGGAATTCCCACCCCAGGGGCATCTGCTCATGGCTTCCGTGTTACCTTTGCCTTGTTTCTATGGTCTAGTACCACCAGGGCCTGAAAACAACATCAATTATGCAGACTAGTTTTTCCCTCTCTCATTTAAGGTTTCCAGCAGAACCTGTGAATATAGGTTTTGATAGGCAGCTAAGTCCTTGAATACTCATTAACATGAAGATTAATACTTTGGGGTTCTCTGGTGAGTATTTTCCTTAGGAATGGGGAGGACTTGCTGGGGGTTGCCGAACCTTATGGCAGTAGTTCTCAAATTTTAATGTGCGTACAGATCACATAGAGATCTTGTTAAAATGCAGAGTTTTATTCACTAGGTGAGGCCTAAGGTTCTGTGTGTATAACAAGCTTGCAGATGATGCCCTTGCTGCAGGTCCATGGACCACACTGAGAAATACAGGATTTATCTATTTTCTCTCTTCCCTCCAGCTTTTCCTCATATCTGCCCCATATCACCTTCTGAGCAAGTACCATGTTTGTCCTTGGCAAATATATCAGGATGATTGATTCTCCAAATTATACATACTTAAGAAAGTATTTTTTGAATTATCTAATGAGGCAAGTAAATTATAACTGAGCTACCAAGAATCCCTCTGTCCTATTTTCTCATGACCTTATTGCCTAACCCCACAAGTGACAAAGGAAATATGTGATTAACACTTAACTAATCAATTATTATTTCTCATATATGCAAAAGGAAGTGCTCTATCTTCCATGAAAGTGCTTATTCTGGTATTCCTTGTTAGATTCCATACCCTTTGGATGCCTCCCAGGTTGACATATAAAGCTCTTCTTTCCACTTCCTTCCTTGTGTCTTTCTTCAGGACATGCATGTCATCAGCACAGATGAGAACCAAGTGTTCGCAGCCGTCCAAGAATGGAACCAAAATGATACATACAACCTCTATATCTCAGACACCCGTGGTGTCTACTTCACCCTGGCCTTGGAGAACGTCCAGAGCAGCAGAGGCCCTGAGGGCAATGTCATGATTGACCTCTATGAGGTATGTCACTAGGCATATGTGGTCCTGAGCTGCAGCAGTGCCCGGATTGGCTGATGAAGGCCCGGCACCGGCTGTTTCTCTCATCCATTTAATACTGGTTCCTTATGTAGTCTTTCCTCTTGGGAGATGGAGAGATTTGCAGATCATTTTTATTAGTTAATTTGCAACCCACAGAACATCTCTGGAAGGGATTCTTTTTTGACCAAGGCTGCAGGATATGAAGCCTCAGAAGACTTGGAGACCATCTGGGGAGGCAGGCAAACAATTAAAGGGTTTGAAAAAGAGTGATATGTGTGTAATATTTGAAAATAGTTTTGAAGGGCAGACAGGGTGTTGAGTAAAGGTGGGGTGGGCAGTTCCCTTATCTCTCTCAGAAGAAAGAATGACAGAATGACAGGGACAAGGAGCTTCCTTGCATTCCATCAGAAGACACTCTCTTTGAACACCTCCATATGTAGATAACCTCCCCTGCCAATGGCCTTCCTCTCACAGGGCCAGGGAGTAAGATAAGATCAATAGGTCTTTTTCTCCTAAATCCAGAAAAATGTTAATAAATAAGAAACAACTACAGTAACAAAAACAGAGTCTGCCAGATTTCCCTAAGGGAACTGTGGCTCTTTGTTTCTCAAAATGGCCAGATTCAAAAGAAAATCATATATGTTGGATCAGTTAGCTTTCATGACAGACACCAATGCTCTAATTGCCATTGAAGGCACAGTTAAGTAGAAAGCTGCTGTTTTCGGATGGATTTTAGTCATTTGTCAGTCTTATCATGCCCTATGAAAAATTCATAATAGGTTGTAATAAGTCCTTTAAAAACATATTCAGAATGTGGGAAGTGCAACCATATATCTGTATTCTATCTGAAAAAACATCTAAAATGGATTCAAATATGTATAGTCATAATGATGCTATCATTTGGTTGAGAATAAGTTCAAGGAATCAAGAGGTAGTTTGTTATAACAAGAAGAAAGGAAGTTATATCCAGTATGAAAGAAACCAATTTCACTTAAAAAATTTTAACCTACCATTGTAATTTCTTTTAATGTGTTCTATTTTCCTCCTCCTTCAGGAGTTCTTAGGGATTTTCTTCTGATATCTAAACTTCTCTGTTTGTGTAAAGGCATGCTAATAAACTGTGTGCCCAGTTTAGAGCCCAAATATTTGTAATAGAAATTGTGGCAGACTAGCATAGAGCATAGTTTGTATGTATATATTTAGAAAAATGCACTGCAAACTTTTTCATACCTTCACAAGTTTTTTTACTTCCTCTCCTGCCCGTGTTTCAGATAGAGTATCATATATCTTAGCCTCAAACTGAAAATATATTCTAAAACCCATTTACATATTCTGATGATTTAGTTTTAAATTCGTCTTGGATAAAATTTAACTTAAAGTATATATTTTGGATTCAGGTTGCCTGGGTTTAAATAGGAGCTATGCTACTTGTCTGTATTCTTGAGACAAATCCAGTAACTTCTGAGCCACAGTTTCCTCGTTCAAAATATGGAGATAAACATGATACCTACTTGATAGGATTTCTCTAAGGATTAAATGAGTTAATCCTTGTAAAGCACTGAACACAGTGCCTGAAATACAGCAATGCTCATCAAATTTTTAGATAGCATCATTAATATTATGTTTTAATGTGTCTAAGCACCAATACAATGTTCTACTCTTATAGTCTTAAAACCTATGCACATTGTTTAAATGACCAATATATTTCTATTATTTTGAATTTCTACTTACTCCCATATGGCAATTATCATGGCCATATGACATTCTAGTTGTCTTCTTATAAACAAGTGTAAATTGCCACATTCCTTTCTTCATTTGTAAATGGCTTATACACATTTAAACTTGAAGTGTGTTTTGTTGAAATGCCATGCTTTTTTTTTGCCTTGGTCCAGCACTTACAGTGGAAGTATTTTTGCTCTCAGCATCAGCTGGTGTGAAGTCAAAGCAAGTGTCCCAGCTTAATCACCCAGTTTGCTTTCCTGGGCTTAATTCTGTCCTTGGTCTCCCAAAAAGATTTTCTGATTTTCAGGTTGCATTTTCCCCTTCCTGATTATTCTCTTTCCTGTTTTCAAATCAATGTCGAATAGATTCTCTAAATAAATTTTGTTTTCTGCCAGAAATAGAGATCATTTTAATTGGTCCCTTGATGATAGGAAAGATGACAGATTTGGACAAGAATGACTTTGCAATGTCCTGTGATTTGCAACTATTTTCATGAGTGGTTTTCTGAGTTCAAACATGGGTAACAGGTATGGAAAGAGAAGAGGAAAGAAGGCAACCTCTGGACATTGTAAGCATTGCTTTGTTATTCCTAGTGTTTCCCCTTCTTGTCTCTCTTGCGGTTGAGTATCTGTAGGGAAACTGCGGGCTCCTATTACCATCACTTTGAGCACTGGTGTGACTGCATTATGTAAAGGTGTTCTGCATCCTGGGGCTGGAAGCGAAGAGTCTTTGTTTTATTAGCCTGACAGTTCACAGCAACGAAAATTGAAATTGATGTGATCAGAACGGCAGTGCCGTATCTGCTGATTACCTAGATAGAAAGAATATTGGCTGACACGGAGCCTGGCACAAATGTTCCCTTAAATCTGATTGTTCTGGCTAGCAGGAAGCTGAAAGCCATCCAGCATGAATTTCCCAGTAGAATTGTGACAAATGATGAGAGCTTAGAGATAAATGGCAAGTAAGAAAATCCATGAATGAATTAATAAGAAGCAGAGGCGAACAACATGTGAGGTGGGGGTGGCAGAGATAGAATACATGGAGTGCATGGCTGCTCACATTTGAAGTGACTAAGGAGGGTGACATTTGTTCTTTGTATGCTTCTGTGTGCCAGTTACCTGCTATTCTTGTATTTGTGTGTTCTTTAAGCTGTTTTAACAGAGGTGAACTGTTATACATTATTGTATAAGTGTGTGGATGGGTCTGTGTATCAAGAATATGCATTGCTCATAGGTCTTTGTGGGAAATGCAGAAGGAAGCACAGTTCTCATTAAAATGAAGCATTTTGTTTGCACACATATTGGAACCTGGCTACAAATGCTGTGGCTTCCTACCCTAGAACTACACGTGTATACTAGATGAGTTAGGTAAATGTCGGGGACAAAACATCCAGGGGACCATCTCACATGGTTTAGTTATTGAAATACCAGAATTTTCCATCAGTGTGAGTTGGACCCCATTCAAAAGAGTAAAGAAATGTGAGCCAGAAAAGTTGGCTATAGAGCAAAAATACTAGAAATAGATTTTTGTTGATGAAATAGCATCATAACAATGGCTGATATTTTGGAGTGCTATTATGTGCCAGGCATGGTGTAAAGAACCTTCCATAACTATCTCATTCAATCATATATTAACTTTATAACCTAGGGACTATAATCACCTCCATTTCAAATATAAATAAATGAAGACAGGGAGGACAGGGAGAATATAGTAACTTTTGCAAGATTACAAAACCAGTAAGTGGCAGAGTTAGGACCTAAATTCTAGAGGATGTAAACTCTCAACTACAACTATCATGTTTTTCCTGAAAGATCAGTATCTGGGCTTGTATTTGATTATGGATGAGTAATAGCATCAATACTGAAGGACATTGAAGGGCAGAGTAAATAGTGTTAGACTATGCCTAACAGTGGAAGAAACCAAACAGAAAGAAGAAGATGGTCTGGGGAAAATGTCAATCAGTAATTGATTGTCCAAGATCTACATACCACCTTCTGAACCAAGTCCTGAATTACAGCTAATTCAGGCTGTGTTTGCATGTTGCTCCCAATCCTGTCTGGTGGATGTATTTTTGTAAGAAATCTCTAAAAACAAGTGTCCTAAAACTTTATCATTCCTGAATATCAGTAAAGTTCTAGTGGCATCATGTGTATTGGGTAACAGAAGACAGCATGCTTGATGGTAGCCACAGCAAAAGAGATGTGATGAGTGTTCTGAGACCAGTGATTCCTGGTGTATTTGTGTGGTGTGGATCATGAGAGGGGGTCTGACAGCTTTGGACAATATATTCCCTCCTTTGAGAAGGGAATATTAATTAATGATGATGAAGAACATTTTGGCTTAATAGACAATGACAGTTCACACCAACTGAGTGGAAAAGGTTGTGTTGGGAGTGAAGCCACATGGCTAACAAATTCAGAAGGCGCAAGAATGTGTACATACCTGTATGAGCCATGGTGGGCCTCATGAAAGACATGACCAGTGACCAAGGCGTGTTCTGTTATACACCTAGCGTCTTCTGCATGTTATGAGTACCATCTCTACACGAGAGAAAACCCAACAGCCATGATGATGTAGCTTACACTGTGATTTCTTGGAGAAAGACTGCCTCTTACAATCCAGGGTAGGAGGTAGGGAAGAAAAATGCTCTCCCAACCAAGATGTATTTATTACAGGATATTGAATGTACCATCTAATTATTCAAGGCTACTATTTCCCAAGGAGGAAAGTTTGATCAGGGTAACAGAAAAGGAAAGAACATTTAGACTTTTTTAGCCAACGGATTCTCTGATTGCAGAGACACCCCTGGCCACCACTGAATATATGTCTCTCTTGTCTGGGATTGTCTCTTTAGAAGAGAAAAATATCCTCTCCACAAAGCCCAGAGAAATCATAGTCGTGAATATATCCCTCTTTCTTTCCACAGTTGTCTTTCCATCTTTTTTATTTTCTTCAAATTTTGGCACCCAGGATTTGTAATTTAAGTCTGAAACTGAGAGGGTGGGAGTATTTATCTCTTAATCAGCATCAGAGGCAGAAATAAGCAAAAACTCCTGCACAGAGGTCCTCCCAACTTGGCCTCTACATGAGACGTATGAAAGATTGGTATAGGAGAGAACCATCTAGAGAATAAACATGAAAAATCAAGGGATATATTTGGGGTTCTTCCTTTAAATCACCAAAGAAATAAAAATTCCCAGCACCTAGCACATTCCATTCTCAAAAAAAAAAAAAAATCTGTTGAATGAAACAGTATAGTTGCTTAGATATTCTAGGTATTATATCCTCCCAGTGCTTAGAATATCATATGATTTAGAGTAGATGCTCAGAAAATATTTAGTGAATGACTATTAAGTAAATATACTGAAAAATGACTAAAATACAGTTTCCTTTGAGTATAACATCCTGATATGATATTTCTCTCAGGATACTCTAGGATGACAGAGAAGTTTGAAGAAACAGTACAGCCACAGGGTTAAGTGTGTGAACTCTGGAGTTAGGCAGATTGACTTGGAGTCCAGATCTAAGATTCTTTCGTGGAATGACCTTAGGCAAGTGATTGGCCACATCTGAACTTTGGTTTTGTCATCTGTAAAATGAGGGTAATATTACCTCTACCATTTAGAGTACATGGAGAGATTATGTGCTCATGTTTGCAAAGCCTTTCATGTACAGGTTGAATATCCCTTATCTGAAATGCTAGGGACCAGAAGTGTTTCGGATTTCAGACTTTTTTGGATTTTGGAATATTTGCATATACATATATATTCAGATATCTTGGGGATAGGACCCACGTCTAAACAGGAAATTCATTTATGTTTCATATACACCTTATACATTCTGAATGTAATTTTATACAGTATTTTTAATAATTTTGTGTATGAAACAAAGTTTTACCTGGGTTTTGACTATGACCCATCACGTGAGGTCAGATGTGGGATTTTCCACTTGTGGCGTCATGTTGGCACCCAGGAAGTTTCAAATTTTGGAGCATTTCGGATTTTGGATTTTCAAATTAGGGAAGCTCAACCTGTGGTATCTGATACTTCATAATTACTCAATAAATTTGTGTTACAGTTATTATTGTTATATACTCTTTGCTTAATAGATTAATTGAAATATAACTCACATATCATACAATTCACCCATTTGACATGTACAATCTAGCAGTTTTTAGTATGTTCACAGAGCTGTGCAACCATCACCATGGTCAATTTTAGAACATTTCGTCATCCAGTATAGAAACTCCATAACCATTAGTCATTCTGCATTTCTCCCCCCTGCCATCCTCTCCTCAATGGTGGTTACCAGAGGCGTAGGTGTTATATCTTCTAATGCAGAACTATTACTGAGTTACTGAAAGAGAAAACAGGGCCCCTTGTACAAAGTGACTTTCCTATTATTAATTTTTAAAGAAGCAGTACGGTGGAGTAAATGGCAATGCAGAGGTTATATTAGAATGAGAGACAAAGTGAGAGATCACAGGAGAAGAAAAAATTTGAATTAACTTTGGCAAGGAGTATGAGGAGTTCTAGAGACATTTATGGGAAGACTGAGTCCCATGAGAAGATTCTATAGTTGTTGAGAGCCAAGATGTTGGTACCATCTATATGAGAGACAAATTGAGGAAGAGAGAAGTGTTGGGGATAGTCAGGGGGAAAAGAGATTCTGATTTCTGGAAAAGGCCTATGGATCTGGACCTTGAGGGAAGGATAGGTAGAGACATATCAGCAGGTTGTCCCAGGGAGTGGGGGTGGCCTATATAAACAAAGGGAGTCAGGCAGTGCTTTGAGACTGTCATGCTAGGGGCACAGTAAATGCACTGATTTGCTTTGTGTTAGGCTTAAGGTTTGTGTTGTAACACTTCATATTTAAAGTCTAATCAAAATTATTATATTAAATAATAAGAAATAACTTAATTCTGCCATATGAGAAGCAGAAAGACAAAAGTAGCTTTCCAGCACACTCAGCATTCTCAGAGATCTTCCTGCAGAATTCAGAAAGGCAGAAAAGGTAACAAGTCTTTTCCCACAGGAAGACAAACTCGCAACAGTGGGATGTATCATTCCCATAGGAATATCTTCGTTGGAAATTCTGTGTCTACATGACGGTGTATCTTCCATTGGAAATATTACTTTACCCACTCCATCCCATCCCATTCTTAAGGCCCACTGCATTCTGTAAATAAGCATGTAGTGTGGATACAGAGAGTGGTTCTCTGGCAACATAAACATGCCCCCTCATCTTCACTGGAGCCCCAGACCTTACACACATACACACAGACACATGCACAGACACATGCACACATGAATACACTTTCCACATTTTGGGCTCTAATGCTGCCCCCTTTGATATCCAAAGTCCTGTAGTGAGAGCGTAGAGGTTCCAAGAAATCTATGATGAGATCTTAGAAAAAGGCCCTGGAGGAGAGTGCGTCATGCCTAGGGGTTGCGGTGGGACACCCAGAAAGATGGATTTCCCAAGCTCAGAGTGAAAGGAACAGGGAATGGCACAAAAACCTAAGAGTAGGGCTGACTATCTTTGTAGACTAGGCCAAAGGAACAACAACAAAAAAAAAAAACAAAAAACAAACCCACCTCAAATGGATAAAGTGCCTTCGCTGCAAGAGGAAAATAAGCAGACCCTCTCCAGCTCTATCCCCTGTTGACACACATTCCCTTTACTTTGCCAAGTTTTTATTCCTCAAGATAAACCTGAAGGCCAAGCTGCCAGAGATGAATTACAAAGCATGGCTCTCTGTTCAAGTGGCATTTGATAATGCCAAGCAGTCAGGGGCCAATAAAGTCACCACTTCTACAAATCAAATGAGTCAGCTCCTAAGCGTGCATAACCCTGCTCTGACACCCTTGCCAAAAGGAGGAGAGGGCAGGAAGGAAAATGTGCAATGAAACTACTGGAATAGGTAACATTTTCATTTTTTCTGCACTTCTTATAACCCTCCAGAGTGTTGAATGGCTAAGACAGAATCATTTCTCATTTCTGGGTGTGATATGGAGGAAAGACCAGTATGACTTTGTGAAAATTCTGCTTTATGTAATTTAATTTTTAAAGAACTGGCTGTTTAGTCATATTTATAATAAGTATGTAACAGCCTCCTGAACATATGCAAAACCAATATGGAGTTCCCTGGTGAGCAGCCCTTGTGGCGCTAGTGTAGGGAATTACTAAATATTGTTTGTAATTAACACACTGTTGTTGGGAGGTAGAGTGCTCCTGGAGTTTATGCCTTCCACATTTGTCGGGGATCGACAATGCACAAGAATTGTTCTGGCTGCTGTTGGTTGCCCAAAATGCTGCGTGTTTTCCTAAGCAGTTCAAAGTATTCCTCTCAGCAACTCATTTAAACCATTTATTAGCTTAACTTGTGGTTCCAAAAGAGTACAAATATGGCTCAACTCTAAATTATCCCAGATGCCAAATCAGCAGGTACAAACTAATGAGGTCTGACTGTGTCGAAAGCAAAGGCAAAATGTGTGTCTTCTGTTGATCAAAACCCAACCACTTTGAATTGACAAATTCAGAGCTGTATTTGTTGAAAGAATGTTGGAAATCAGACAGATTTGGGTCTGAATCCCAATTCTCTGTAATCTTAAGCAATTAAATTTTGTCTACACCTCAGTTTCCTTACCCATAGAATTGGGATTAAGAGTTGTAGTGCAGGTTTATAGTGAGTACTGGAGGTTTTATATATAAAGTCATGGGCATTGTGCTTGGTGTTTGTCAAGGACTGACAAGATGGGCAGCTATTGCTTTACTATTCTGCTTAAAATTTTCATATTATAATTAAAGGACCTGACTTAAGTTAAAGGTTCAAATGTGCTTGCTACCTTGTTCATTTACTCCCTGTGGGTGTTCCAGAAAGCCATTTAATCTAAATTTCCATTTTCTCATCCTCAAAACATGGTTAATGATAGTTACATCATGATTATTGGATTAAATGTGATAATGCACATGTAGCATCAGAATGTAGTACTTGACACATTTCAGACATTTTTCACACTGCCCTCCAGTTTTTCTGGGTTGTGATAATTTCAAGCAGGGTGAAATATGCATGAATGTGTTCAATAAACTAAAACACCTGAAAAATATAGTGCGCAATTAATGATTTGTTTTTGCACAATTTTGACAACTTACCGATTGTTACTTCTTCCTTAACACATAGAAGAGAGGAGGCAATCGTATTTTCAGTGCCAAATAATTAACAAGAACTGTTTATCCTGAGAACAAGTGGGGAGAATGGAGTAGGGCTCATTTGATGATTTAAAGAAACCACTGTTTCTTTAAGTTTAAAAGCTCTTCTCTTATATCCAAAGTCTTTTGGTGGCTTAACAGAGAGAGATCCTTTGCAGGAAAAAAAAGAAAAAAAGCAATAGTACTTGGATCAGGTGCTTTAACTGACCTTTTTCAATTGTCCAAGCCTGCAGATAGCTTAATAATTTAGGTAGCCATTAGGAGTATGAGCTATGAAGTCAGAGTTCTGGGTTAACATCCCAGGTCTAACACTTCATATGTGCCCTTGGGCAGTGTGACCTTGAGCGAGTCACTTTATCTAGATGAACCTGAGTTTTCCTCATCTGTTAAATAGAATAAGTGATACTGAAGAGGACTGTTACAAGGATTAAATGAGATTAAAGTATTTGAGACTCTGGGTGCTATGCTAACGTACAGTAAGAGTAGCCCCTATTTATTTATATCATTTACCAAGCAACAGAACTGAAAGCATCAGAGTTTATCTCTTGGCAACTGCAGGCTTCTGCCAACCTACGTTAGGGGTAATAAGAAGCCCCTATCAAATTTATGGTGTGACCCCCATATCATGAGGGGCACCTATCTCTTGCTTTCTGTTCAACAGCCCTGAGAATCATTATACGTAAGCATCACACCCTTCCACTGTTCTCACTCTTTCCTCCAAGGTGAGTGTGCTTGGCTGAATTTGACAGCCTGCTTTTCTTTTTTCTTTTTTTTCACGTGAACAAATATATCCCTTCTCAAATTGATGTATTTTTCAGCCATGTCAATTTTTCCCAGGTAGCAGGGATAAAGGGGATGTTCTTGGCTAACAAGAAGATTGACAACCAAGTGAAGACTTTCATCACGTATAACAAAGGCAGAGACTGGCGTTTGCTGCAGGCACCAGACACGGATCTAAGGGGGGACCCTGTGCGCTGCTTGCTGGTGAGTCTTCACGTTGCAGCAGAATGCCCCGCGCAGTGGAGGACTGGAAAGGGATGTTAAACACAGGATGACAATAGTTCTGGGACTTCTGCTCAGGAATGAACAAAAGGGGGCAGAGAAGGGTGGGAAGGCAGAGTGTGTAGAAGAGTCATAGCACTGCTTTTCGTGATGGGCCAAGGAGATGGGAGAACATGGGGAAGTTTCTTGTGCCCTTCCAGGATCCTTGGTTCCAGCCCAAGTTCTAATGGGAACCTCAAATGGTAATTTTAGAGAGAATAAGGTAGTTTCCATCTCTGGTTTGGATTTGCCCGAAACAGCCTTACATTCTCATGTGTAACCTGTTACAGAACTAATAATACATAAATTCTGCTGTAGAACTGATGAACTGAATGCAAAATTGTGTAGGTATATTTTCCTGTGGAGATGTTTAATCACATTTTCAGAGAAGCTTATGACTCAAAAAAGAGTAAGAACAACTGGTTTAAACCCTTATTGGTATTCTTTATGATATGTTCCGTTCATTAGGTCTTATTCTGTAAAGCTGGAGTTGGCAAACTATGGCCTGTGGGGAAACTATGGCCCACCACTTGTTTTTCTAAATAAGTTTTTATTGGAACACGGTCATGCTTATTCATTTATGTATTGTCTACGGTTGTTTTCCCTCTACACTGGCAGAATCGAGTAGTCAAGACAGAAATTTTATGATGAACAAAGCCTAAAATATTTATTATCTGGCCCTTTCAAATAAAAATGGTTTGCTGACCCCTACTTTGAAGTATGACTTTCTTTTAGTTGTCTTACATTTAAGTAATAAACAAGTAGATTAGCATGCATTTATTTATATATTAGATATGGGATGACATCCATAAGAGGATCAAAGATGGATCTTGCCTTCAAGGAGTTTGCAGTCTACTTGTCTACTTGAGTAGATTAATCAGTGAAAGATTTTAGGGTCACATCTTATTTCTCTTAGTAGCTCTAATGCCTGCCTCATCTTTGACACAACAACAGACAGTGAGTGAATGGAGAAGGAGGGGAAGAAAAGATTAATTGCAAATTGCAAAGCAGAGTGTTATTAAATTAATATTATCAATTTCTCTAAAACAATTCAGAAGTTGTGTTTACACTTAGAAAAGGGAGAGACCAGTATGTAAACCTAGAGGGAAGAACACTTAGTTTTAGTAAGAAGGGCTTGGAGAGTGTGTGTGTGTGTGTGTGTGTGTGTGTGTGTGTAAACTACACATACAGAGTTGTCTACACTCTTCATACAATTCCAACTTTGATGCTATTCACACTTGGCTTGCTCCTTCCATCCCATGAAGTGTGGACAGTCACTTTGCAGGTTCATCTCACACAGCTGTAGGCGGGTCACCCTCCTACTTGAGAAGACGCCAGCAGCCATAGCTTGACCTTATTAGTTGCAGAGGATATCACAGTTGTCACTGTGCATCAGGGAAGCAATCTAAAATTCAGCCTCCCACGCAGCTTCCATCCTTATTACTGGCAACTTACAGGGGGAAAAAAGCCAGTTGTTACAGTAAGTGCACGAAGCCAGTGACAGAGTAAATAAATGTATCAGCTATTTATTTGTTATTTATACTCTATGCAAGGCACAGTTCAGTGACATTTTAAAAAACAGGGCCACCTTCCTACTTTAGCCATTCCAAGTTGCAGCATCTTGATGTTTATCCGAAGATGCCTGGGATATGCCAATACCTTAATGTGGTCCTCCATTCTCCCTCTGCACTTTGGAGATTAAATGCCTATGAGAGATTAACCCTGTTACCTAAATAGGCTTGCCTGGGCACTCTGGCATCATAAATGGACCATTAAAATGCCTCTTAAACAAAGCACTTAGTAAGGTATTCCCTGCTCCACCCTCAACCCAGTGTCAGGAAGTCTTATTGTTGCACCTCCAAAATATAAATGCATTATCAGTTTACTCCCGCCTCTCCACTGGGAGGATCCTAATCCAAACCACCATCATTTCTCACCTGACCCACAGTGACAGGCTTCTATCTGGTCCTCCCGTTTCTACCTGGCAATTCATTCTCTAGATAGCAGTCAACGTGTCCTATTTTAAAATCAACCTTATTGAGATAAAACATACATACATATTCCTTATAAGAGTACAGTTCAATGAATTTTGACAAATGTATATACCTAAGTAACCACTATCACAATCAAGATAGAACATTTCCATCACCCCCCAAAAATCCCTTTGTGCCCCTTTGCAGTTACAACCTGCATTCTCGGCCCTAGAAAATTGCTGATCTGCTTTCTTTTACTATATATTAGATTTCTGTTTTCTGAAATTGTGTGTAAATGACATCAACTTAAACTTTTTAAAAACCAGCTCACATCACTTCTTTATTTAAACCTTCTAATGGCTTTTTAGTTCTTGGGGAATAAATTCAATTATTTACCATGCAAGGCACCTCTCTACTTCTCCTGCCTGGTCTACAACCTCTTTTTCTTCCCTCCTTCCCTCCCTTCCTTCGCCATGAATGGAGAGGGAATGTTTCTTTCCACACCAGCAACTCACTATGTTCATTCATGTCTTAGGGTCTTTGTATTTGCCATTATTTCTCTTAAAATGCCCTTCTCCTTGTCTGGCTTTTTCTTGGCATTCACGTTCTTACTTGATCACCTGAGTCTCAGAGAGCTTTCTTGAACATCCTCTAGCATTGTATTCGTCCCAACTCATTGTTCTTCATGACCCTTATCACTCTCTGAAATCAGCACATGCCTTCATTGACTTTCTTGTCCATCTTCCCCTGCTGAAATGTGAGCTCTGTGAGCAGAGGCACCATGGCTATCTTTTTAGTCATTCCAAAGAATCAGCTTCAAGAATTACACCTGCCACGTGGCAGGTGCTCAACATACATATTGTTATTATGGGTGTTGGGTGCATTTGGAGTATACATTCCGTTGAAAGGTGTCATTTGAGTTTCACATCTGGACTTTAGTGGAAGCCACTCATCCCCTCAGAGAGTCACACTGCAGGATGTGTCATTAATATCCACCTTCTGCAACTTGTGGGCTCAAGTTGGCCCCAACGTTAACAAAGGCAGGAGGCTCATTGAGATTGAGGAAAGATGAATTATTGGGATATGGATGTATGGAACACCGGAGTCTTCCAGCCTTCCTTCCTTATTAACCCTGTTGCTTAATGTAGTTTCATCCTGAGCTTTATAAAACACTCTGCAGGGTGAGGAGGGGAAAATGACAAAGGGAGGGGGCAGGAGAAACCAAAATCACTTTACAAAAATCTGCCAAAGGCACAAAATAGGAAAGAAAATCTTTAAGCTACAGGAGACTCAGACTGTTAAAAACCTTCTTCAGGCTTGGGAGCTAGTGGCAAAAAGGAGATAAAAAGTGATTTTAGATTGTGAGTACTTGGAAAGTGACAGTGTCACCAAAAGCACAGCCTAGTGATTAGAAAAGAGATTTTCCAGCAGGGCTATTACAAATGTGGAATAAGTTCAGAATGGCAGACCCAAATGGAATGTTCCTGGTAAAATGTATTCTATAGAAATAAGACATCCAGGGTAATTTGGGGCTGTATTTTTAGGACTTTTAGACTGATTGCCTGGAGGGCCCAGCTGAGATTTCTTTCCTCTGAGGACTGCATTGTACAATTAGATAGGGTATTATAGGTCGTGGTCCACCTGCCTCCAAAGCCTCAGGATTGGGCTCCCAAGAGGCAAGATGTGAGCTCAGCTGAGCCTGTGACAAATCCTTGGGCCCTTAGGGAAAGCACAGTGTTTCATGGAGAGAGGCCCTGACTTCTTTATGGATTCATTTGGCAGTTTTCTGCTAGAGCTGAGCAGGCAGCAGCCCCAGGAGATTCTTGACTCTGTTTTTCACCTCCTTTGTGTTGTCTGTGACCCTGTATGTTTTGATGGATTGCAGTGGGGCTGAATATCCCATACCCAACCAACTTGATCCAGGGGCCTGCCTCTTCTTTGGCATTGACTCTTTACTAAAGATCTAATGGATTCCTAGCTCCGATTCAGAGTCAGAAACTGCACAAATATGTGTATATTGGGAGGGTGTTGGGGACACTTACCTGTTCCCTTGTTAATTATGAAAGCTCTGATCTGTCTTTTCAGTACAATAATCAGACTAGGATCCATGGAGATAAAGATCCCATGAAGATAGGATCTAAAGGCTATTGATAAACGAGGTTGGGGAGAAAGAAGTGGAATTTGAAGCTGGTTGACCCTCAAATAATCTAACGGTTTTTAAAGTTGATTTATTTCATGGTGGAGAAATGTCTTCTATCATTTGGCAATTCCCCAGTGGCCATCCACAGTGCTAGAAACACAGTGGATAATTAAGGGATCACCTGGAGAACATTATGCTAAGTGAAATAGGCCAGAAACAGGCTAAGTGAGAAAGGCAAATACTGCATGTTCTCACTTACATGTGGAATCGAAAATAACAGATCTCACAGAGGCAGAGAGCAGAATGGTAGTTACCAGAGGCTACAGAGTAGGGGGAAGAAGGAGATGTTGGCCAAATGGTACAATGTTTCAGTTAGACAGGAGGAATAAATGATAAGTATTTGAAGTGGAAAAAAAATAACAGATCAATTAAATCCACCAGACATTTATTGAACACTTGCAAGGGACAAAGAATTTTGTTGGTTAAAATAAAAGAATAAGAAAAGAAAAAGATAATTAAGACCTAGAGGTCCACTGATGGGCTTGAGGGGTTTGTGAACTCCCTGAAATTAAGTAAAAAATTCTGTGCACTTGTCTTTGTGAACTTTTTCTTGGTCCTTAATTTGCATTAGATTCTCAAACTTTGTATTTGACCCTGAAAAGATTAAAGACTAAGAATCTAGTCACTCCTAGAATTGGCCAATTGATGATATTCCATGGCCTGACTATGTGTGAGTAAGGACTCAAAAGGCAGCTTCCAAACATGTGAGCTGGTCCCCCCATCCTCTGTATGGCAGCTGCTAGGTCATTATGGTTTTGGTGTACGCTCCTATATTTTTTTAATGTGAAAAAGGAAGGGAAATAGAGAACTGCGCTTGGGACAGGTGCTTTAACTCTGTTGAGTTAGAGGCAATCCTGGAAAGATACAAGCAAAAACTGTGACTATTAGCATGGCATGTGGTAGGTACTCGGCACATATTTGCTAATGCGAGAAAAGAAGACAGGAAGGCAAGAAGGAAGGAAAAGAGAGGCTTACAAAATACTCCCTGCCTAGGAAAAATATGCATAAGAATTGGAGACCTTTGTCTTGTGTCCTCCAGGAGCTTGGAGTGGCTTTATAGTCATCATAATAAAGTAAATATATTAATATAAAATGTATTAATTGTTGGTGACTTAACTTTGAAAAATGTACAAAACTGGTCAGGTACAAAAGTTTTTAAAAAAGTGAAGATGAGTCACTTAGTATGTTTTTCTTTAAACATTTGTGGGGACCATGTATAACTTCCTTGAAAAAATGAAAGAAAAAAAAAGGCATCGAATATTCTCCTTGTACCAGCTGGGGGCAATCCAGTACTACAAATGTGCAAGTGGAGAAAAAAGTATACCAAAAGATCGTTTCTAATGTTGCTACTACTTTGTGAACTGGTATCTTTTCTTCTCAAATTAATATATCTCAGCCCTCTGAAAGCCATAGCAACAGAGCAGTGCTGAGATAGCCAATTGAAAATGCCCTCTTTCCTTTGTAATGGGAAGTGCCCTTTGCCAAATAATCCTTGAGTCAGGTGGCAATTTAGCATCACAGTCTGTACCATGCCAAGCAGCTGGCTCAAGTTTGCAAGTTGGGTGTTCCCTTGGCCAGGGATGTTTGCTCTGTTAGGTGATACAAGAGGCCCTCCGTTAAGCCCACATGTCTAAGGATACACCTTAAGCAGTAGTGTACTTCTTGGAATGCCATAGAGATGCTCAAAACATTACTCAGATTATGTGGTTTATAATAAAGCTCACATACTACTGGCATTGCTCTGAGTAAAATAGTAAAGGGATGTCCTTCATGTCCTAACAAAAAAGCATAACTTGATATTGCAAGCTTTTACTGAATATCTTTTTTTTAGATTTTATGGTAGGTTCCACAGAAGATGCAAAGTACTACTTGATGGGTTCTCTTTATTTGTAGAGTATATCTCTTAGGGGTATAAGATTGTACATACTCGAAATAGATAATACAGCACTGTACGTGGTAAAATAAATTGTCCTAGATCAGAGAAGGGGAGACCTGATAGGCTACAGTTGTCAAGAAAACTTTCATGGAGAAATGGTTTGACACCTCTGCTTTATCCTGTCTTAGCATCATCTGAGCATTGTACAACGCTGTCCTGGGATGTCTGCAACATTTAATAATGTCTGTTCTAGCCTTCCTCTTGGACAAAAAGAAAAAACCAAGTGTCTGGGTCTGATGTTTCTTCTTATAGAGGCTGTCTTTTTCATTCTTATGGAACATTATAAAATGAAAACTCTTTTTTTTTAAAGTTTTATGTGAAATTTTTATGCAAAACCAGTAATTTATTACTATTAATACTCCTTGAGACTTTTACTTTCTGTGTTGGTAGTGAAGAAAAGACCCCATTGTGATCTGTTTTATTTCACCAGCATTTTGGCTGCTTTTACTCCTGAATTTCATTTTTAGTTTGTCATTTACACCATCCTATATAAATTTAATCATTGTATCTGTAGCTCTCTGAATATCTGCTGGCTGAGACTTACAGAGCAGAATAAAAGTAATAACAGAGATACATTGGTGATTCCAAAATCTCAAGTCGATAAGATTAGAAAGTAATCTTCCTCAGAGATGAAAAGAAATGTGGGTTCAAACACAAACTTGTATTTTTTGACAACCAGTACAAGAACTATTTTAAATGAAATTCGTATAAGATTTATTATCCTTTATTTTTCTTGAAAACTTCAGGGCCAATGGCTTAGGTGCCTTTCAAAAATATTTTTGGCTTGCTCATTAAGTTCCAAGCACAGATATCTAGCTTCTTAAAATAAACACCATTTTCAACAGCAAGCAAACCAGGCTAACTTCCTACCTGATGCCACTATGATGCTGGGAGCTGTGTCTTTGCTGGCAATGATCCCGGATGTGTAGGGGTTCTCAGAGACCTTCAGGTGAAGATGTAGTGAACAATAGGGCTAAGAAGAGAAAAATTTCCTTATCCTTTATTTATTATAATTTTTATAATATATTATAATATATATTATAATATATATTATTATAACTTATAAGAAAAATTATTATCCTTTATTTTTCTTGAAAACTGTTGACATCTTAATCAAAGAATTTGATTGAGGTTTTTTTCACAGATAAACAAGTCCCTTAAATTTTCGTTTACATTTTTATTACTAGTGCATTTTGTCTACAAGTATGACTTTTATATTGAATAACACGGTAATTATTCTGATTCTGATAATATCGTGGTAGAGACACTATGTCACTGTCTGGTGGCTGGTAAGATGGTTTCACATGTCATGTGGCTTTTTCTATACAACTGAGACCAAGGTCTCAAATGCAGAGTAACTGAGAGATGCCAACTGACTTTTGCACAGTCCTCCCAGCCTGGCTTGACCTTCTTTCCTGGTTTCACCTCCCATTTCTCCTCTTCAGTCTTACCTGGCTGCTTACTGTACTGCTCCACTGTCCTGCTTCTTGTCCTTTGTCATTGATATGGCTCTGGCCTGAAATGTTCCTTGAGCTCCTCATCATCTCACCTGCTGTTTGCAGCCTACCCGTCTTTGCCTCAGGCACCCTTTTCTCCTTAGAGCCATCCCAGATCCAAAGTTGGATGTAGGCTTTTCACCTGCTAAAATCTCATACTATTTTGTCTCTTCATTTCTTATGGCTGTTAAAATATTCTCTTTTTATGGTAATCAATAGAAAGATCTCATGTCCTCTATTTAAATTGTAAACTCTGTAATGACAGAGGATCAAATTTTAGTCAATGTAACCCTTTCATGAGCTTGACCTAGGGTTTTATAGATAAGGTACTAAAATGTTTGTTAAATGACCAGATGGGATTAAGTCAGTAGATGATACCTAAAGCAAAGGTGCTCTCTCCTTCACCAGCTTGGCATCCGTCTCACACTTAATGGACATTGGGTGTTTGTGGAACGAAAGATGGTGGATGGGTGTATGTATGGGCACAATGGGTGGATGTAAAGATGCATGGATGGATAGTAGATGGGATGGTTGGTTAGATGGATGGGTGGATGGGTACTCTGAATCTAGACTTTAAATGACCATTTAGATTATATGATTTTATGACACATATTTTTTTCTCTTCTTAGCCCTATTGTTCACTACATCTTCACCTGAAGGTCTCTGAGAACCCCTACACATCCGGGATCATTGCCAGCAAAGACACAGCTCCCAGCATCATAGTGGCATCAGGTAGGAAGTTAGCCTGGTTTGCTTGCTGTTGAGAATGGTGTTTATTTTAAGAAGCTAGATATCTGTGCTTGGAACTTAATGAGCAAGCCAAAAATATTTTTGAAAGGCACCTAAGCCATTGGCCCTGAAGCAAGTGTACAGAAAACCCCTGCTCAGACAGAATGTTTGGAGTCAAAATCCTTCGTAGGCAATGCAGACTGCCGATACAGTCCATTGTTAGCTTTTGCAGAAAGTTCTTTTCACTAATGGTGATATTCTCTTTCTAGGTAACATAGGCTCTGAATTGTCAGACAGCGACATCAGCATGTTTGTCTCTTCAGATGCAGGGAACACTTGGAGGCAGGTAAGAAAATACCCTGGATCAAGTTGCTGAAGTATAAATGGCATAAAAATTGTCCAATTTGGTTCAATTCTGGAAACTTATTCAGCAGTACCAAACATAAATCGTAAAGCCTACTAATAGCTTTATTTCCCTTTTTTTATGAAAGTCTTAAATCTTTAAGTTTAGGAAATATTTTATGATAAAAAATTTTGATTTTTTTTATCATTTAATAAAGATGTTCTTTGTTCAGAGCCTATATATAAGAATGTTTATAAGTGACAATGAAACCAATTTAAGTCTAACTGAATTTTTCCCATAAAAGAAAACCAGAATTCCTAAGGGTTTATCATATAGGGAACATGGAGCCTTAAGGATAGATTGCCTACTTAATGCTGAGTTGCAATAAATTCCCCTTGCCTTGAAGTCAGAATAGAGAGGAATGCAGTGATATAGAAATAGCTATTACCCAGGTGGTGTTCTGAGATGTTTAAATCTCACGTGCAAAAGACAGAGTAATAACCATCAGGATGCATATGTTAGAGAAAGTAGAAATGGAATCACTTTAAACCAATGCATTTAGCTTAAATGCTTCCTGCCTTTCTTCTGAATGAAAATTAGGTACCCATAGCTTATAAAACAGGCATTTAATGAGGTTTAGCAATCATAACAAGATATGCACCTAATGCATGGTTGTTACACTTCGATAAATATGTTTTAATAACCTACTGACGTTTAATTATCATACAATAACTAGCACTGTAAATTGAAATCTAATGCACAGGTAATCACACTTAGCAATGAGAGCACTCTTCTTTAAATTTTAGACAGAGATGTCCACATTATGGTCCAATTGTCATTTCTTAGCTTTGGGCCCTTTGTAGAACCTCAGAGGGATTTTCATATTTGAGAGGAGCAAGTAAGGGAAGAAATTTGCTTAAGAAACCCCAGAGCGATTGATCTTGGCGGTATGTAGAAATTTGACCTATTCTAAGGAGACTAGAGAGCCAGGATCCGATTTTATTCCTTCCAACATCCCAAACAAGGCAAAGAAGTCTCTACACTTCTATAGTCATGAGGTGCATCTTGGGTAAACAAAGGGGAAAAAGATTATGTCTGTAGTGTAACTCCAGACAAGGCTATCCTAGCAGTTTGGGTAAGAAAACAGCATGCATCTTATGTAGAGAGGATTTAGAGATTGTTTCTAGTATATCCTCATTTGACTTCAAATTGGTTTTTCCACAATTGGAGAAAGACCCAATGACACATGTACCCATAGATGATAATTTCATTTTGATCAGAACTACTCGGGGCATGGTAGAGAATCTGTGAATTAAACAAGAATACCTTTCTTTGATAACACTTGGAAACTTAAAAATAGTAAGATCTGAAAAGGGCTCTGTAATGCAGCAAGTCCCAGCTCCATCGATTACTGTATGCATGGTCTTAGGCAAGTCACTGCATCTCTCTACACCTTAGTATTCTCATCTATAAAAATGAGAATGTTGGAGTAAGCTATCTCTAAGGTTCCTTCCATCTAGATATGTATAATATATGAAAGTAACCCAATATTCTGACATCATCGTAAATGGGAATCAATAGGAATTATCATAAAAATGAGGGAACATAAACATGAATCTATAATTATTCATTTTTAAAATTTCTTCTGTGCACCCCTAAAACCATTTTATATAACCCCGATAGTACAGGTAGCCCATGTTGGGAAGCATTGTTCTGTAATTATGTTTTCTCAAAGATTTAGGGAAACCTATTTCTATCATGGGAGGGATTTTTGTCCTCATATGAAGACTGATTCTCTGAATCCTGGATATGTGTGCATACGGATATATGTCCATGTGTATGTGTTTTCCTCATCCAGATATTTGAAGAAGAGCACAGTGTTTTATACCTGGATCAAGGAGGAGTCCTGGTTGCTATGAAACACACATCTCTCCCAATTCGACACCTTTGGTAAGGGCACCTGCTGCCTGTGAAACATGTGCATCTGATGGTTCTGCACTGCTAAGATCAGTGTAGGAGTCAGGCTATTAAACTGTGACTATGTTTGTAATAAAATGTCGACATCTACTAGAGGGGGTGGAGGTAGGAAAGGAGAGAGAGAGAGAAAAAAAGAGAGAGGTTTTGTCCCTTTAGAGAGGAATTGCATTATGGTTTTCAAATGTGACAATACCCTCACCCCCACCAGTACCTTATCCTCTCAGCACAATCATAGGTAGAACAACATTTGCTACCAGGTATGATTCTCTGAGTAGCTTAACGTCTTGCAGTCACCTTTTTAAAATAACATCTCCTGGAGTTTAGTATTTGCATTTATTATGTGCATTCCACACGAGTTTAGAAGTTCATGACAATTCTGCTCCTATCGCATCTCTCCTAATCCTGCTTCCTTAGTTTCCTTTTTTGAGGTGACATGCAACCAACTCTGCCTGGGGGTCTTCCATGGATGGCTGTGCAAGGCCTCGCTTCTAGAGGGGCTCGTTCTTGTGTGTTTGAAAGTGACTCTCTCCATATGTGAGCTTGTCCAAAGTCAAACCCTTGTTCTCTTTTCACTGTTAGTTATGTTGATGACTGAAGGGAAAGCTGCAAAAGAGAAACAAAGGCTTAGCTCAGGGGAGACAGGGCCAAAGAAAAGATCCTGTGTGACTGTCTTAGTCCGTTCATTCTGCTGTAACAAAATACCATAAACTGGGTAGCTTATAAGCAACAGAAATTTATTTCTCACAGTCTGGAGGCTGAGAAGTCCAAGATCAAGGTGCTGGCAGATTTGGTGTCTGGTGAGGACCCCACTTTCTGGTTCATAGATGGCGCCTTCTTGCTGTATGCTCACATGGAAGAACAGAAAAGGCAGTTCTCTGAGGCCTCTTTTATAGGGGCACTAATTCCTTTCACGAGGGCTCCATCCTTATCGTCTAAACATCTGCCTCCTAATGTCATCACATTGGTGATTAGATTTTCAATATTTGAATTTGGGGGAGGATGCAAACATTTAGACCATTGCGGTGACCATCAGAACTGGAAACTCCTCTTGCTCTCAAGAGCCTATCCTTCTTTACCCCTTCAGGTCAACCAGGATTTGTTACAGCGTAAGAAGGGCACTCACAGGATTTGGTCACTTAGAGATGGGTTCGTTGAAATCTAGCTAAGTGAGTCTTGCAAGATCATTGCTCTCCGGGATCACCTGTAAGGCTTGTTACTAGATAGCAGTGAGGTTTTGGAGAGGGTCACATTGAGGTCTAAGAGCTAACAAAATATCCGCATTTTAAAGAATTCTATCAAAGACTTATTGTTATTCCCATTTCATATACCTCTCCCCCCTTACTGATGTTTTAACACATCTGGGTCCCAATGGCTTAGCTAGCTGTGTTTCTATCTTCTGATGTAATTAAGAATACTTAGTCATATGAAAGGCTCACTTTGACAGTACCCTGGCTACTTTTAAAATGTATTCTCCTGTGGATAGTATCTTTCCTTTGAATGGACTTTTTTTTTCTTTTGAGGTCCAATGACTGTTATTTTTCTGTCATTAGGTTGAGTTTCGATGAAGGGAGATCTTGGAGCAAATACAGTTTCACATCTATTCCACTTTTTGTGGATGGGGTTCTGGGTGAGCCCGGAGAAGAGACACTAATCATGACGTAAGTGGAGAACTATGATGTGTTCTGGTCTTAGTGTAAGAGAGTAAATCCAGACACATGGTTTAAAGCTAAGCCTGTGTGATCTGCTGCTGTTAGGTTTGGAGTTTGCAGCAAAGTCAGTGTGTCTTATGGCAAGAGTGACCAGCAAAGAGGAAAGCAAATTGCAGGCAACCATTTTCTCGGTTCTTTGATAGTTTTTAAGAGACTCAGACTTAAGGGTGGTCGCAAAAAGGCAAAGCTCTTTTCTTTCTGTGTTAAATGAACTCAGGGAAATTAGAAGCAATTACAGAAAAAAAGACATTCTATAATAAAGACATCTGCATGTGAATGTTTATAGCAGCACAATTCACAATTGCAAAGATGTGGAAACAACCCAGGTGCCCATCAATACATGAATGGATTAATAAAATGTGGTATATGTATACCATGGAGTATTACTCAGCAATAAAAAACAATGGTGAATTAACACATCTGATATTATCCTGGTTGGAGCTAGAGCCCATTCTTCAAAGCAAAGTGTCACAAGAATGGAAAAACAAGCACCACTGGTACTCACCATCAAATTGGTACTAACTGATCAACAGTTACATCACATATGGCAATAATATTCATTGGGGGGCGGGCAGGCGGGAGGTGGGTGGAGGGGATGGGAAAAACTCTCACTGAATGGATGCGGGGAGCACAGTTTGGGGGATGTCCACGATTGTCGCTCTGACACGGGCAGTGCATGGACAATATATGTAGCCAAAGTGTTGTACCCCCATAATATTCTGAAATAAAAAAAAAAAGAAAAGAAAAGAAAGCTGTACATTTAAAACTTTAATAATAAACAAACTGGATAGGCAGAAAATCTTGGGCATCTAGGAATGATCTCACTTTAAGTCAGAACACAGAGCTTTATCAAAATGCCACAAAGGATTGTATTTTTCCCTGGCTCTTTACCTAACCCAATTGTGAGGCACATTAGGGAAACTATAAGAACAATCTGTTCTCGTGAAATTGCATTTATACTCATTTTTGTCTGGAAAGTGATGATCATTAATTTCTGAAAGACTTGATTAATGATTCGGCTGCCTAAGGGTTTCAAAACATGGACTTTGAATTTCAAATATGAAACTGTGATATTTCCTTCCTTGAAAAAATTAGACATGGAAAACAGAAAGGGAAGGTTTTAAAGTAGTCGATTCTGTCATCAATGAAAATTTCAAAATCAAAGTGAATATTTGCTATATTTTCTAATTCTACCCCCTACCACCATCATTTTTTTCACTGGTAGAAGACAACAACAAAAATTTAATATGCCTAATAGGTATACTTTTGCCCGTGGGAAACATAGCTAAATTAGCAATTTATTCCATAATTTGTCTTTATTCAATTTTTATATTTGCAAAACACAGATTTAAAAAATCTGACCCAAAAGGCCACTTATTGGCTTTTATTCACACCTTCAATTGGTGATCCAACCCCCTCATTAAATCCCTGAGTCTCTCTGAGTAAGGAGAGTAGAATACACAATGTAGGAAACCCTTGTAACTACTTAGCTCTGCTTCCCACCTTCCCTAGGAACTGGTGGGGAGGTAAAATAGCGTGGAAACCATGGGAGCCAAGCACTTCCTCAAAAGAACCCAGAAGTCTAATCTTGTACCACGTAGAACACAGCATTTGTGATTGTTTTGTCAAGCGTATTTTTCCAGCCATTCTTGTGGTACAATGTATACAAGTGCACGAGTCAAGCACTCTGGGTTCTGATTCCACTGTTCTTAGTGATTTGACTTTGGTTTTTGCATGTTGACAAAACTCTTTGAGCCTCAAGTTATCCATCTGTGAAGTGGATGCAGTAATAGTACCCTCCTCATAAATATGTTTTGAGGATTAAATGGTATGATCCACATAACGTGCTTGGCATGCACCCAGCTCAAGGAAAACACTTCACAAATGCTAACTGCTGTTATTAATGTTGGCATTGTTGTCACTGTGGTTATTTTTTATCATCATGAACTCTGTAGAGTGTTTGGACACTTCAGCCACCGTTCTGAATGGCAGCTGGTCAAAGTGGACTACAAGTCCATTTTTGACAGACGATGTGCAGAGGAGGACTACAGACCCTGGCAGCTGCACAGCCAGGTAGGAGGAAAAGCTGAGACTAGTCCCTGGGCGGGAGGCGTGGGAGGTGGTGGGGGAAAGCCCATTGCTAAGGTGTAGGAGCTGGGGTTCTCTAGGCCAAAATGTCTGTCTAGTGCTTTCTTATATGTTTTGTGTTCCACGGCAGTGAACAAACTCAACATTTATAGCTTGTTGTGAAGTCATTTTTGTTTTTATTGTGCTAGGATATAATGAGATAAAATTCAAATGTGCTTGGCTTAGACTTACAACTCAAAATGAAATACCAACTCAGCACTGAGATGCAAACATAATTTATCCAAGCATGTCGTATGGTTGCGTGGTGGGGGCGGGGTGAGGAAAAGATCTTCAATTTTATCTAGCAATGTGAACAGAGACATAAAATAACAAAATTATGCTGGGCGAGCAGTGCCAGGAAAATCTGTCCTCCCCATTGCCTTGATTCCCTAGGATTATGTAGTGCGTCTTGCCTCCTTCTAAGGTATACAGAGTATGAGAATGCAGAATTATAAATAGAAAGCTTTCCTTTGTTCTGGCTTCTGAATTCTTCCACTCATATCAAAATGCTTGGCTGGAAGCATCTTGTCTTTGATTCTTCAAGGCAGATGTCATTCTGCAGGCCTCTCAAAGGATATGATGGAAGTTCTTGCTACGAAGCCATCACAATAGGCAAAAAAAAAAAAAAATCATGTATTCCAAATCTAGACTAAGTAATATATTTGCATGTAGATGTGTAATGAAGTCAGTTAAAGTGAGTTTGCTCAAGAAAGACAGTATGAAGTAGATTAAACAACATTCTGCTCTGGTATTTCTGAAACACAAAAGAAGCTGTGTTTGATAGTGGGCACTGCATTACCTAGAAATACCCACTGTATTCACAGGCTCAACAATAAAATTATCACTCATTTCCATTGTTGATACTTTCCCCTTTGGGATGCATAAGCATTGTGATAGTCAAAGCTTTTATTTATTTTGTAGAAAAACACTGAGTTTAGCTCCTCACTTGGCTAGCAGACAAACATAAAATCAGTGCTACAAAGTTGTACGGGCAGAGGCATAATAAATCAGGGCAAAATGGATCTTCATGTTTCTTAACAATATTCTTCTTTCATATGCTCATAAATGACCAACTATATGAATCTTTTATTATAAGAGAATTGAACTTAATTACTACAGATTTGTTGGCAATACACTAGTTATAGGCTGAGTCTTACTCATCTGTGTATCCTTCATAGCACTGAACCTAACACCTCACCAAATAAAGGTTTGCTAAATACATAGGATTAGGCATGTTATTCAACACATTCCTCAATGGTTCTTAGGATTGCCTCTATAGTCACATTCTATAATAGGGCTAGGGCACTAGCATCAAAAAGAAAATGCTGTTAGCACAAAGTGGGCCACCAATGTCCATATTAGACTAAGGTCTGTGAACATCTCCCTAAACTGCCCTAATGTGAAGCAGGGAAAATCCAAGGTATGTGCCGAAGTGTGTGTGATCCTTGTCTCCTCACAGGGGGAAGCATGCATCATGGGAGCAAAAAGGATATATAAAAAGCGAAAATCAGAGCGGAAGTGTATGCAAGGAAAATATGCAGGAGCTATGGAATCTGAACCCTGTGTCTGCACAGAGGCTGATTTTGACTGGTGAGCCTTCAGAGTTATCCCATGGAGTCATTCAGTATATCATATCCACATGGCCTTTAATGAAAGCTTAGATTTAAAATAATAGTAACATACATTGGGCTAAGCAGCAAGCCTTGTATTCTTATAAAGTTACCTCTTGGGGCCATCATGGTTTACTAGCTATGTACATGTGTATGTGGGACAATCAAGTATTTATTTAGACTTAAAGAGGATTCAGAAGACGGCTGGTAATTGTCTTCACATAATTTATAGATTCTTAGGACAAAAAGGCCAGATCCAACCTGTGATGTTTTAAACAGCAACACTGAAAACAGTAAGTGGACTTTTCAGGGAGCAAGTATGTTTGTGCTGTGGATGGAAACTCTCTAGAATCTGGAGTTCTCAATAATGTAACAATGGCCTTTTAAGGCAGTGAATTTTCTGTCCCTGAAAGTTTTCAATCAGTGGTTAGCTGACCACAGCTTATGAAATCTGTGGAAGACATTCCTCAACTCAGTGCTAGGATGGATTCAATGACATTGCAAATCTATAATTCTGTGAACCTAGTGGTAAAGGAGGCTTCATGCTTTACCAGCATTAAGCTAGTCTAAACTGGAGAAGTAGTGGGATATTTGGAGGTTAAACTAAACTCGGAGCGCTGTAGCGTTCTTCCTGGAACAATCGCTAGGCAGAAAGCTAGTTGTGGGGACAGCAGTGCCCTTGACTTGTTCTCTGTGTTCAGTGTTCGGGTGAGGTTGACAAATGATTGAGGATGAGTAAGTGGTAACTCGCTTGGTTATTCCCAACTCACTTCCTGTTGCCCTTTTCCTGTCTTCTTTTTTTCCTTTTCTTTTTAATATATTCACATGTTTTTCATTTAGAGGAAGCAATTGCTAAGTATGTATGTACATGTTAAAGAATTAAAATTTGACGTACATAAGAATTGAAGTCATTCTTTAATAATTTATTTCTAGCTGTGGAGTAATCACAGATCACATACCTGATCATCAAAATATCAGTGACTGGGCTGAGACACCGTGTACATACACATCACATATCTTAGTAAAAGTAAGCCTTTTATCATGGTAGACACCTGGAGATGGTTCTCTGAATAAATAGTAGTGGGAAGGTCTGGCCAAATTGGCTCCCAGCAGCCAGAGTGATAACCCAGGGCTGTTTCCCCTTTGTCCCGGGGCAAGCCAAGCTAAGAGCCCATGCCTGTCCCTCTGGGTTCAGCCAGAGGGCGACAGTGCTTCAGTTGCATTGGTGCTCACAAAGAATTCTGCAGGGGCCTCCCAAACTGTGGCTTCTGTTTCAGTCAGTGCAACATTATTCTATTACAGTGACAAAAATATTTTATCTCTGTTCTACCCTTCGGGACTGACACCCTGAAATACATTCACCTTTGCCGGGAAAACTACCAAGAGATTTTAAGTCATTCCTCACATCCCTCTTTCTGAAGCCGGACTGCTGCTGCTGCTTCTCTTGCAAGGAGAATTTGCAAAGGAAGTTAGCATTTTACATTAGCGGTTTAGCTTTGGCCTTGTGAAACAGCCATTCTTTTGCCGACAGAAAATTTATTCTCTGGTAGAGAACCAAAGAGAAAAGTGAGGTGAGATGTCCCAATTTCCCAATTCCTCCTGGAAACATTTGCTTCTTTTTGAATCTTTTCTACAAGGTTGAAGTTCCAAAATAAGCCAGTCTTGTGTTATTGTTGTTGTCATCATCGTTGTTTCTCTTTTTCGATTGTGAGCCAGTCCAGAGTGAAGGAAACACAGAAAAGGAAAGCAATTAGGATTCTCCCCTCCCCCATCCTTCTCACCCCTCAGTCTTGGCCCAGTCCTTGCATTCACTTGTGATTGGAATCTGCTCCTCATCCCACCCGCTGAAATGCATCCTGAGAAGTGGGAAATGAATCTTGAATGAGGCCATTGTGAGATTTTCCGGTCAAATGGGGTATTTTGTAGCTGCACGATTTCTGAAACTATTGTGGAAGGCTCACCATGACCTTGTTGGGTTTCTACCAGTAACTGGAGTTTTGGTGATTCCACCTGGCTGCTGTGTAATGAAAGGCGATTGTCACTGAATGTTCCCTGTTGGCTTGGCTCTCCCCTGGACAGTCCCCCAGATGACCTTGCCAGTCATTCTCCGGCATTTGTAAAGGAATTCCCTGAAGTGAACACTGGGTGTCCTGTAGACAGCAATCCTGAAGTTTTCCCATGCTGTGTTGAACCAGCATCAAATCCAGCCAGTATGTGCAGAATTCTAAATACCAGCTGCCTGGTGAGAGGCCCCTGAGCTGAGCCTATTTCTCACTTCCAGACTTTCTGTGCCAGCAGCTCACCTCCTTTACACAGATGGGCCAATTCATACTAATCCTTGCTCATTGCTGCCTGAGATTTATCCGTGCATGTGGAGGTGCAATTTGTCGTCATTCTCTGTGCCCAGGTTCATCTGCCAGAAGCCAAAAATATCAGGCAACTCAGAGATCCCTGGAGGCAAGATGAAAGTAGGCTGAGAGAGAAGTCTTTGACTATTTCCAAAGTAGAGATAAGATTTAAAACAGTTAGTCCCTGCTGGCAGCGCTAACTGCCTAGGACAAAACTTTTCCTTAGGGGAATGCTCGAGACATTCCTGAAGGACATTTCCTTTTTGGCTGTGACTTTGAAGCATATGGCTTATGCACAGAGAGACCTGGCTCAGCTCTATTTGGTAGATCCAGATGTCTTGGAAGAGCATCCCAAAGACATCACCAGTAATGAGTACTGTGCCACATGTGGCTGTGTTAAACGCTGCTCTGAAGCTTTCACTGAGGGTTGAGCTTCCACCGTTGCCTGTTTTCTCATTATAGCTTTCTCTGGGCCCAATCACATCAGTATTGTGCACCCTTCTAACGAGAACATAATCTACTCTCTCAGGTTAAAGTTGTTTAAATGGAATTATTGGTTCCGTAGGATATTTTCGTGAATAATTTATAGATGTTATATGAAAAAAAATGTTCTATTGTTGAGAAGACATTGATTCAGGAAATGTTTGTGTTTTGACTAATTGGATAGAGTAGAAGTTGGCTGTGGACTGACATGGAATTGTTTTCTGTAATTTTGCCACCTACTGAAAGGTTTCTCTTGGCTCTTTCCCCAACAGCGACTATGGTTATGAGAGACACAGCAATGGCCAGTGTCTGCCAGCATTTTGGTTCAATCCATCCTCTCTGTCAAAGGATTGCAGCTTGGGACAGAGTTACCTCAATAGTACTGGGTGAGTGTCTGAGAGGCCAACCTTTGCTGCTTTTGAGCTTGTGTTATACTGACAGAATTACTTCTGATCAAAGGCCAGGCTTATTTCCTTACAGCACTATGTAATTGCTTTTGCTTATTTTAATAATGCAGCACAACTTTGCACTAATAGTGCAAGTTTCATCTGAGGATAAGACACCAGTTGCAAATAAAGAAATGAGAGATGTTCCTTAGTTGAAGATGATGATGATGATATTAATATATACATTTCTTCATTTTTTTGGATACATTCATTTCTAAACTATTTAATCATGTGAGGGTAGCTTTTACCCTCACTGCATCCATGCTGAGGAAAGCCAAATAGATATTTCATATGTGCATGTCCTGTTTTATAGATGTGGAACCTTGAGTCAGAAAAGGAGCTCACAGACTTTTCAGGAGTATACTAGTATTAATAAGAATGTGTTGTGATTCCTCTCTTGACACATTTAAAGAATGCATTCTGATATTTATAAGCCTGGAATCAGAGTCTAAAATTTTGTATTTAATACTCTGTGTCATGGGCTTAGTCAATATTATTTAAGAAATAAAAGGAAAAGGAAAAAAAAATCCCATGACTTTGCCACAAATGCAATTGATGTTTATAAACTTAAAAATAGTGTGTAGAACTTACTTAAATTCTGACTCAAACAAATAATCTGTAAAAAGACATTTTTGAGCCACTGGGGGAAATTAAACATATACTGGTTCAGGTGATATATTTGTCTGGGCTCTCCAGTGAAACAAAACCAATAGGATTTATTAATATATTTATATAGAAAGAAATATATTATAAGGAATTGGCTCATTTGATTATGGAGGCAGGTAAGTCCCAAGATCTGCAGAGTGAGTCAGCAAGCTGGAGACCCAGGAGCTGATGATTTAGTTCTAGTTGGAGTCTGAAGGCCTGAAAACCATAGAGCCAATGGTATAGTTCCCGTCCAAAGGCCAGGAGGCTTGAGACCCAGAAAGAGCCAACATTTCAATTCAAGCCCAAAGGCCAGAAAAAAGCCAACATCCCAATTTGGATGCCATCAGGCAGAAGGAATTCTCTTTTACTTGGGGGACTGTTAAATTGTCAGCCTGTTTGTTCTGTTCAGGCCTTCAACTAATTGGTTGAGGCCCACCCACACTAGGGAAGGCAATCTGCTTTATTCAGTCTACTGACTTAAATGTTAATCTCATTTAAAAATACCTTCGCAGAAACACCCAGCATAACTTTTGACCAAATATCTGGGCATCCCATGGCCCAGTAAAGTTGACACATTAAATTAACCACCACAAGTGATATTAAGGAATTATAGTTATATATTTAGGTATGATAAAGATATTTTGGTTAGGCTAAGGAAAAAAGATGACTTGTTTTTTAGAGATACATATTGTGTGAGTTTTGTTTTAAAGTATTATAAAAGGGGTAGATATTGATAATTTTTGGAGATGAGTTAATGGGCACATGGAGGTTTATTACACTATTTTCCTTTATTTGTGCATATTTGAAAATTCTGATATTAAAAAGTTAAAGAAGAAAGGAAGGAAGGAAGAAAGGGAAGGAGGGAGGGGAAGGAGGCAGGAACCTTACCAATAAGCCAGTTGTACTAGACAAATCCTCTTATCATGTCTCATGCCAGCTTCAGTAAGAATAATCTACTTGAGAAGGTGAAACTTCCATTTATATACTCTGTATCTGAAAATTTTAAATATTTTTCATCATAAAAAAGATTACCAAAATAATATATACTATTCTTTTAAAGGAGGGACATGACATAGAAAGAAAGTTCAGCTATTCCTATTTCTAATGTTAGTGATTCCTAGAACCTTTGAATGAAGGAATGAGCTGTAATTTACTAAATGCTAACAAAAAATCTGGGGAAAGTACAAATAATACTTTACAGCAATGAGTCAGTAAGGTCTTCAGCATAGTACCAGGGGAAAAGAAATTGAAAAGGGCTGATAAAATAACTAAATTTAGTGGAGAAGGAATGCCAAAGACGAGAATTTTATTACCTGCAGGTACCAGGATGTTTAGACATTGTAAAGGTACCACTGGAAACTCTTCAAGCCAATTGATTTTTTTTTTTAAACCAACTCAATCAGTCAAGAAAGCTATATCAGCCTCTCTTTGGTATAGATGAGAAAGGGCTCAGGCACAGAGGGGCTCACGATTGTTCTAGATGCTACACAAATCACTGAAATAAAGCAGAGTGAAGGCCCATGACCCCTCACTTTTCAGTTTATTGGGATTTTATAAATCCTGACTAGTATAAAATAAAACATCACAGATGAATAAATTATAATTTTCTATTCAAAAGGATTTATTGTCTATGCCCTATAAAATTAAAATTTCAATTAAAAATGTGATTTAGCAATAAGTGTTCAGGCACATAAATGTGTGTCAATGCAGTTATTATGTGTGGTAGTCACAAAATTACAACACTACCTTCTAGGACTCCACCTTCCTTCTGAGGGCTTGCCTGTATCAGTGGGTTTTACATGATAACATCTGACGCAAAATGATTTTTGTTAAGTTGCCACATCCACTGATTTCATCGATTTCATTCAAACATTTTGCAGAAAAGCATCAGCGTTGGTGACCAGGCTTGTGCACAGAACATATGACAAATACCAGCCATAAGAAAATATGACAAATGTCCTGCTCTCATGAGTAAGGCGCTCATAGGTGGAGGAGTGACCACCCGAATAGGGCCTTATAGTCTAAAGTCAGGGGGACAGTGTCAACATAACCCCACTGATCAGCATATTGTCTAAACCACAAATTTTTCATTAAGAACAAAAAGACTCTTAACTGGGACAAGAGCCTAAAATCATCTTCCAAGAAGGCCTCACACCATTGAATTCCCCTTTGCAGCATCTGTAGCCAACTCAAGAGTTGGCAAGGGGTAAAATGTAGGTGAAATTGAAAAAGAATTTTCTGCTTTTCTTAATGTCACTCCAGCCCCTCATCCTAGATGTCACTTAGCTATTTGTTGATTCAGTGGTATTTCATAAGCACAGATTTAATATTTAATGTTGTAGCAATTATAATGCTCCCATTAAACATTTAGCTTTTCACCTAAAAATATTTAATTACAAATGAAATATATACATATATTTTATATGTTTAAAAATCCAATTTAGGTCAGTTCTGGCCCCCTTTCCCACACAACTGTGATCTGTTTGGTATGCATGCTTCCAAACACTTTGCTTTGCATTTGACAGTGAATAATTGTGTGAAGTGAAAAATATATAAAATTAATTTGGGAGGTTTTTTTTATATATATCATTTGCTACTAAGTATATTGTTCTTCTGTTTGCCTTTTGCATTCAAAAATGAATCTAAAACATCTTTCCAAGTCAGAATATATAGGGCTACTTTTCATCTCATTTCTTTAATTCTACAGTATTACATATTATAGGATATTTAGTTATCCCCTTTCATGGACATTTGGGTTATTTGGGGGTTTTTTTCCTGCCACTATAGACAATGCTACAATTAACATTCTCATACCATGATACTCGTTATAAACAAAGCATACAAAGATAATTAGTCTCTTTTGGCAATTGGAGGTGTTTCTGCTAGCTCATAAAGCAAATTTCACTCAGCCAACTGGTTACGTGTTAGACTTGATTATCAGGCATTGCCAAATATCTCCCCTATAAGGGTTAAAACTCTAGCTTCCTGCTCACATGCTGCCTGTGAGTCCCACAAATTAGAGCTTCGTTTCCATTAACTGCCATCCTCCTTTAAAATTCCAATGCTAGTAGATTCTGCAAAGGAAAGCTGAGGGAGGGGGAAGTAGG
Source organism: Daubentonia madagascariensis (assembly GCA_023783475.1). Classification (NCBI taxonomy): domain Eukaryota; kingdom Metazoa; phylum Chordata; class Mammalia; order Primates; family Daubentoniidae; genus Daubentonia; species Daubentonia madagascariensis. Next base: position 14,605,697 of record JAKFHU010002573.1, on the reverse strand, counting down.
ATTGTCAAATTAATAAGGTAAGGAAGGTCATTTCATGCAAAAAGAACAAGAAGTGACCCTGGAAAAGGGCCACACTCGTAGTTTTCTCAAGGACAAGCCCTGATGCCCATGCCTGGAAGCCTATAGAGTTAAGTAGCCACTGTGCACCCTAAGTCTCCAATGCCAATTTTAAGCCTTTCCTGGACATGTCATGCTTAGTCAGCTCAGAATCTGTGTTAGCCTCAGGGCTGCGATGAAGTGCAGAGGAATCACAAGTGCAGGGCTGGCCTGAGAGTGAGAGCCTCCATAAATGGTGCTCCCTAGGCACTTCACTACACTATCCCTTACAGCATAGCACGTTGTGCAGACTTGCAGTCACAACGTAAGTTGAGTCGGGTCTACTAAACAGTCATGCCTTGTCAGTCAAGTTTAATGAGCAAATCTCCAAGCATAACCTTTTATTTTTATATATACATAAAAATATATATATATATATATATTTTTTTTACTTTCTTAAATGCCTCACTTTATAAATGGTTATGGTTGCTTTCACAGTCAGCTTATCACCCTGTGTATGTAGCAGTGTTCTCAGGTTCACCCACTTCTCCATGATGGAAAAATCCTAGCATTGTGCCCAATAGAAATGCTGTTTTTGAGGAAATGCCAACATGTTTATCAGATTCACTGTGTAGAAGTGAATGGTTGCACAATTTTTATTTTAGTTGTTGGCTGGGACTTAGAAAAGATGGATAGAATAAGAAGTAAAATGGGTGCAGAATGTCCCTCCAGGGAGCTGTGACCACCAGTCTTGCTCCGTGGTCCAGTGGTGTTAGGGTTTCTAATGTCCGCACCATGCAACAGCATGTGAGCAACGCCCCACTGCGTTTTTCACTGTTGGCTTCTTGTCTTTTTTCACCCTTTGCCCTCACAACTTCCACAAGCTATTTCATGTCCAGATGGAAGGCAAGAGGCTGGTATGGACTGAGAGTGAAATATAATTGAGGATGTTTTGTTTGGTGAAAAAAAGAGTAATTTTCGAATGACACAGTTAAGGGTGTCCAATCCAACCTCTGCCATTTACTGTTATCTTTAACAAGTGACCTTGTTTCTTGGAGCCTTAGTTCCTTAACCTATAAAATTTTGCTATTTGCCTTTAGGGTTTGATTAAATATGATACATTATATAAAGCATGTAGCACAATGCCTAGCACATAGTTGTCACTTTACAAGATGTATGTACCATCACCAATAGTTATCATCTAAGGGCTTCTCTAGAGTGAAGAAAAAAGAAGGGGAAAAACTTCCTTTTATTATGAATCTATTAGTCCAGACGTGTATTTGGTGCTTGATAGTCACTGCAATATTGAGATCTGGGATATATTTAATCTAAGACCCTATTTTCTCATCTGTAAAACAGAAATAATAATCTGCGTAGGCTCATAAAGTCACGTAATTAGAAAGTGATGGAGCCACTGTACACCAAAACACGTCTGTCCCTCTGTGCCACTCAGGCCAGATAACTTGTTTGCCTCATTACTGAACAAGTTCCTTTTATGCAAATAAAATGAAATAAGTATTCATTTGTATATTTTATTGCATGTTTTATTCCATGTTTTAATGCTGAAATACCCCCAAATTCATTCCTCTTTGTTTCTTCATAGGTGTCTATAAATATCTCAGTTTGCACATACACAAGCACAAGCTCATTTAGTTGTACTTACATATGGTTAAATATCGTTATTCTGTTTTGGAACCAGGGAACATACTGCAAATTTAAGTTACTAAATTAACTAGGACATTGCTTGTTTCATGCCAACGGTAAGGATTCTGTAAATATAAAATAAAGTGGGCATTGGGTTGGTTTATTCTAAGAAACCAAGATAATCTTCTCAAGGGACAGATTTCTTCTTGCTATTAAGCTAGAGATATTTCTAGACATGTTAAAAAAAACTGTATATAGAAATTTCTGTCTGTGGTTTTTTTGTTTTTTTTCCCCACAGGAACCATTAATCTCTCATAAAAGAACATGAACAACGCTTACTGTTCTTCAGGGCTAGTTTCTCAATATACAATGGGGATATTTACTCAAGAAGCATGATTTTTTAACATAGCATAAGTTCAGTATCTATATAAAAATATTTAATAGGTTCAGGAAAAAAATACATGCATAAATTCTAGCAAAATAGTTGTCTCCATACTATCAAAATACATTTGAAATACTTTTCATAAACAAGTTTTGGTGTCTTACTGCACAGTAGGATGAGTAGGGTTTACAATATTGTATTGTATATTTCAAAATAGCTGGAAGAGAGGATTTTGAATGTTCTCACCACAAAGAAATGATAAATGTTTGAGGTGCTGGATATGATGTATTTGATCATTATACAATGTATACATGTATCGAAACATCACACTGTACTCCATAAATATGTACAATTAGTATGTGTCAATTAAAAATAAAATAAAACTGAAAAAAATCCCTCCCTACCTCAGCCATAAAAGCACTGAGACCCTGGCTAACCTGCCATTTTCCTGTATTTGCTATTTTCAGGGTCTTTGGGGGCTTTGATCTCCTCCCAGGTGACTCGAGTTTCTGGTGCCTTGATGAGATTTTGATGTTTGGTCTGATCTCCACTCACTGAGATTTGTCAGTATGCATCAAGGAGAATAATTGGCCCTAAAAGTGGTGCATGTGTTTAAAGTCCACAGAAAGGAAATCACTTGCATTATTTACAAACTCATCTCTGCAGGGGCATGTGTAGCTGTTTTCTAGCCAAGAACCATGCAGTCTCACAGCAGACACTCAATAATTATTTGTTGCTCTGAAGTTGACTCTTCAGAGTACCTTTTCAAGATGAAATTTTCCATCTTTTCATGGGATGGCATTGGGATTGGAAAATGAAGAAGAGGGTGAATATCACTGTATGTGGAGATTTACTTTCTTACATAACTATTGTTGCCCACATCAATAGTATTGGCATTAGTGATTCTTATCCAGGTGCTGTAGCATAGTGGCAAGAGAATACCAAGCATAGTCCAGAGGCTCAGAACTGTTGATCATCCCGTGTGCGGCCTTGGACAACTCTGTAAACTGGGTTGCCTTTTCCTTATATGCAAAACAAAGGGATTATATTGGATGATCTTTTCATTCAAGCTCTGACATTTCCATGACCAATTGAAATGATTCAATATTAGGATTCCTTGGACTAGAGGTGCTTAAAAGAAGGGAAAGAAGATTCATATAACTTAGTTGTACAACTAGTTGATTCAGATAGTGGATTCTATGAGCCATTCTTATGATTCTTGATATTAAGTCATTTAGCTAAGTGTGGCCATATGTCCCATTTCATCAAGCTAGTATTCAAAATGAAGTCACATTCCATTTACTATTCAAATTAAATGATTTGTGTTTCCATCCTGCTTAATGCAAGAAAAGCTTTCTTCCCTTTACCTGGTCTTCTGACTTATGCCTGTCCCCCTAATCCCTAGGTCTGCTTACTCAGTTAAAGGAAATAGTCCAGGGAGCTGTTGCCTTGAGGAGATAAACTTGGAAATCCTGCTTAGTCAGGCACGGAACTCCATTCTGTCTGAATGCTGATGCTATGCCTGCTGCCTAAGATTATTATTGATATGTGGGCATATCACCACCCCTGAGCATACCTTGTCACATGGGATCCCCATTAAAGCATAAATAGTCATCTTTGGGCTGCCTGTGTCTACTGATGAAGAGTCACAATGGCTCATGTATAGCCAGCAGGGAGGTCTGTCAACCTGGCAGTCTAGTACAATCACTAGTCACTGCGATCAGGAGATCTGGGCCACCGCCACCACTGCTTTCCCAGAAGCAGTTTGTCTGGGTGCAGGGGTGGAAGAATCCATCTCTTCCCCAATTGTTAAGCCATGCCACTGCAGCCCTGGATATTCATGTCAGAGATCTATAGTTATATAGCTCTTTTAATTTGCACACATGAACACACACACATATCTGTTTTCCCCATTGTACACCTGCATTGCTAAGGTGGTAGGTCTTAGAAGATTTTAAGTCTGAGCCATGCACAACTAGCCCCCTTCTCTATCCCCAAGGCTTCCTTCATTTCCTGCTTCATTAAGTCCAATGTCATTGTAACAAGGCAAGGTTTTCCCTTGAAAGCAAAGGCACATAGTACAAGCCAAGAAATTAAACCATTTAATATTTTCTCATTGTGAGCACAAATGAGGGACACGATTGCTCAGTGACAATAAGACCTTCCTAGGGTACCAGAAGAGCTAGAGTTTCAGTTCTGCTTTGGTCATTACATGTGATAACTACTGTGAAAAACAGGGAAGGGACAGCTTCAGAGAGAAGCGTGATTTCTAAGCTGATTGTTAAAAGGATGAGTAGAAGTGTGACAGGAGAAAAGAGCATCCTAGGTAGAATGAACAGCATGGGCAAAACAAGTCATATAGTGTTCAGAATGGCCTCAGCTCAGGAAGCGTGTCAGGCAGTGGAAAGAGCTGAAGCTAGAAAAATGCACTGAGGTCAGATCATGGACCTTTGCTTTAAACGTAAACTTTACTCTTTAGAGTAAGCCCATAGGAAGTTTTGAATGATTTTTAAGAAAGGAATTGGCATGATTGAGTTTGATCTTAAGATGATCTTGGCAATAAGAATGTCGCTTTTATTTTTAGGGAACTTACTATGTATAACAGCAAGTTAATATTTAACACTTAAATACTAACTTTTTCTAACTTTTGATATTGTAATTTTTATTAAGTTCTTACAATGTGCCAGACTCTGTGCTAAGCCTTTTTAAAAAATGCCTTACGTCATTCAATCCTCCAAAGGACTTTATGAAAGGATTCTGTGATATCCCCTATTTTACAGCCAAAGAACCCAAAGTTGAGAGAGAGGATGCTTAAATTGCCCAAGTTCATATAGTAAGAGAGAGCATGAATTTAAACTCAGGTAATTTGGTTGCACAATACTAGTTTTAACTTTCGAGGCAGTGGTCTTTAATCCTGGCTGCAAACTAGAATCACCAGGGGAACTTAAAACAAAAACAAAAAACTAACCCCAGAATTCTCAATTAAATCAAAATTGCTGTGGGCAGGGCATGGGCATCCATATATTTTAAAAGTGCCCCCAAGTGATTCCAAAGGGCAGACAGGGAAGAGGTCTACCAAGTTAGACTACACTGTCACCTTAATGTACACTGAATAGTCATAAACATCTGTATTCCACCATCACCACCTCAAAGTAATAAGGAAAAATAAAAAAAAAAACTACTAAATAGAAAAATCACAGCATACAAAGAATTTCAATGCACTTTTCCAGCTTTACTCACAAAGAAAAAATATGGCCTTCTTTTTTAAGACTGCAAGTCAGCACAGAAGCAAAATCAAAGAGGGTAGGGGCAAAAAGGCAAACGTGACAGAGGCATGTCAAGATAGGAAGGAAGAAAATAGCTGGAATTGGGGTTGTTGGAGTAATGAGACACCATCTACTAATATCGAAGGCACATTGGCAGGATGTTTCCTTTTCAGTAATTGTACAAAGACTCCCTCGCCATTACAAAGCACTTTTCTTCTTGATAGATTGAAGAATGCTTTACCAACTAAATGCATCCCAGTAATACTCAGAGCCCAGGTCCAACATAATCATAAGTTGCCTTGTTATTACAGAGGTAGCAGTCCCATTTAATAACATATTAAATGAATTATTCATTTATATGAATAACTGAGACCCATGGACAGCTGCTGGGATGAAAATAGAACCATTCTGTAATGCAAAAAGCAGGTGTGTGCTTACTTGAGTAAATGAACTCTATATTATGGTACAATTTTCTTCTAAATTTCAGGGACAGGTCTGGTGGGGCTAATGTGATGCCATTTCATACAGGAAATAAAATGGTTTCAGAATGGTTTTTAATGAGCATTTAAAAAAATTACCAACAGTCTTCTCTGTGGCAGAATCCCAGGGGGATAGATTCGTGCTTGGATTTAAGCAGAACTCCTGTTGTGGCAGGATTCAGGAAAGCCTGAGGTGGTGATGGGTCAGAACAGCGACAAACAAAAGGAATGTTCTCTAGCTGATGATGCTAGTGGTGTTGGTGAGCCCATGCTTCTATAGCTGCTCGCTGAGAGAGAGTCACAAGTGTGCTTGGGCGCTAAGTAAATAAAAATCATAACTTGACCTTAGTTTGCATGGTGCCTCACCTCTACAACATGCAGGCAGTCTCTGATGCACAGTTAAGCTCACTGAGATGCCATAATTATCCTGGGTGGTATTGCTGGTCATTTTCTTGCTGCCATTGCTGTCACCAAAATGCTATATCATTCTCCAATGTCTGCACCTTGTTTTTTGTGTCCTTCTCTCTTCTACCTGTTCTTATTTTCTTTCAATATGCATACACTCATAAGCGCCTACAAAGTATTTTTTTTAGTATCAGATGGGGTGATGTTCAAAATGCTCAGACATGAAAATGACTAATCAGAATGGGCAGTGATCTTAGTGCTGGAGCAGGGTTTTGGCGCCCCCTGAGGTGCTAGGTGTTAACTCGTTAGTTGCTGGATTGGGAGAAAAAACAGAGACTCTAAGGATAAGGATCAACACAGCTGGGTTGGTGGGTGGTATGCTTATGGGGTTTGGGGCAGTGGTATTAACCAACTGCCATGCAGGTATTTCAACATTTGAACTGGTACAGTCATACTAGTACGGACCTCCTGATTACCACCCTTGCATGTTTGGGGCACAAGTAAGTCCTCAAGGGGCTTAAAGTTCACACAGTCACACACAAGAAGAAAATCATACAAGGCATAAAACATTCCTATCACGTAAATCATAAGGATTCCTTTGAGAGTTTAGAGGAGGGGCCATCTTATTCCATGTAAAGATTCAGTGCACTGCAGTAGTAAAGAGGGGATGTGTTCCAGAGACAAATTGTCTGAGGTTCTGGGTGTGTGATCTGGAGAAAACTAGTTAACACCTATGAATCTTAATTTCTTCATCTGTGTATTGGGAATAATTACAATTTCTTCCTTATTGGGAATATTTTGAAGACAAGCACGATAACTGATGTAAAGAACTTAGCACAAGGACTAGAACATAGCACTCTCTATGAACTTCTTACCATTTTACCATCATAGTCAGGGAAAATGTCTTAGAGAAGACAGGAAGTAAGCTTTCCCAGAATTGCAAGTTCCCTTGCAATATATATTACTCATTCTAGTCCTTAATTATATAGCCTGTGAATTATCTCCTAGATTATCCATTTATGTCTCTTCAACTAGATTATAAACTTAGTGACAGTAGGGACCATATCTTCTATGGCATTTCCCATAGCTCCAAAATGAAGAAATGATTTATTAATTGATTAGATGAATAAGAGAACTCAATTAAAATGCTAAGAATAGATATAATGTGTGCCTATGATTATTTATCTCTCTGTTGGGTGCTTTATATGAGTTAGCCCTCCTCCTCAAGTAACATGAAAGGGGGTTAGGTGCTTATTGATGGGCTAGGCACTGTATCCACTTTGAAGACTTGGGAGTGATTCACATTGTAATGGGTTGCTTTACGACTTGAGCTTTTCTCCATCTAGGTATAGGAAGGTGGTTTCCAATAACTGCACTGATGGCGTAAGAGAACAGTACACTGCCAAACCACAGAAGTGTCCAGGGAAGGCCCCCCGGGGGCTCCGGATCGTCACTGCTGATGGAAAGCTGACCGCGGAGCAAGGGCACAACGTTACTCTCATGGTGCAGTTGGAAGAGGTGGGACTGATTCCTCTCCCCCTTCTGTGAATACTTTCTAGGGCCAGTGATTTTTCCTAATAAAACATGGTTTTGTTCACATATCTTCTTCAGATTTATCAATTTTAGATTCTATTTATTTTTTAAATTTTATCCTACTTTTAGTTCCCTGATTTTTGCTGCTGTTGTCATTTCACCTTCCCTGACATATTTCTACAAATACTTTCATTTCACTACAAGTTGTTCTTCACTCTTTCTTAATCTCTTACTTTTGGGGGATTCTGTTTGGATATAACCTTGCCTTACTGGCACTTTTAGCAAAATGTTTTCTCAGGATATGTTATTGCTATTCCTAGAATAATTTAACACATATACATAACCAACCAACCTAAAAGATTCTAATGCTTTCATCCTCTCTCAGCCTGAGTCTTGACTTTTCTTTTCCAAAGGCAACATCATGGTCATTCATACAGCACTGAGGGTAATCTAAACATAACTGAGTATAATTTCTTTGGCAGTTGAAGGTTTACATTTTCGTAACACCTCAGGGATTATTGATCATCATAATCAATTATTATAATCATTATAATCATCAATTGTTATTTGCCAGACTGTGATTGTCTGAAATGTCTATTTAGATGGTGGATAAGATGAAACTGATTTTATGTATTTTAGAGTATACACAGGAGTTTTGTCATCTTGTAAATGAGGAAGATGGTCCCTAAAGTATAAGCACTTGCATTAAATTATTTCAATTATTAAACTGGGAAGTCCTACCTTCAGCCATGTTTTCTGGGTACTTAAAATATATGTGATCAGCACTGTGCTAGGCCCTGTGGATGGAAAGGGATTTTAAAAGTTAATAATGACACCAGGATTAAAATAGGTGACATTGACTTTCATCTTCCTCTTCTGATAGCCCAGTGGCCTCAGTCTTTAACATGCATAAGAGTCACCTGGAGAGCATGTGAAAACCAGTTTTCTTGGCCACATCCCCAAAGGTTGGGATTCAGGAGATTGGGGTGGGGCCCAAGAATATGAATTCTAACAAGTTCACAGGTTATGCATTGTGCTTCAAGAAAAATAAAACAAAAACAAGATCAAGGCTAGGAATATAGAGAAGTCAGACGCTCGGAGTATGACTTAAAGAGCGAACGATGAAATGATTAAGATTGTTTTATCAGGTTTGATCAAAAGTATTAGTATTTTAATTCCTGCAGAAAAAATAATGAGTTTGGAACTCTAGCTCAGATCATGCTCATGCTTCTGGTCCCAGGGCCACTTAAAGAACCACTGCTATAAGCCAATAATCCTTTCCTAATTATCTCCTTAATGAACGCCTTTCAACCACACCCTATCTTCTAAGCACTAAAGTTCCCAAAATTCTTCAGTTGGAACTAGCAAGATACAGGCCAATTTAGGCCAATCAGAGTTGCTCATATTTTATATAAATAAATTCTTTGGGGACTACCGCCTGAAGCTATAACAGATTAGCTCGCAGCAAACCAAATATATATATATATATTTATAGTGAGAGGGACAGAGAGAGAGGGAAAGAGGAGAGAGGAGGAAGGAAGAGGAGGAAGAAGGAGAATATTGGAGCATGAGACAACTATGAAGAGACTGAAAAGCTAAAATTATTTTCTCAAGAGATGGGACATTCACTGGGGTGGTCCAACGTTTTGTGCTGTACTTCCTCTTAAGAACTTTGTCAATTCATATGACACACTATATAAGAGGTTCAGATTTCAGATTCCCAGTAGAAGCCCAGGCAGAAAGTGTTGGCTAAATAGTTGTTAGACTCATGAGGCTTGGAAGATAAAAATTGGACTTCAGGGATACCAAGGCAGCTGGGACTGATGAAGTCATATTCCAGAGAGAAGAGAAGCATAGGGAAGGAGCACATATCCTGTGCCTTTTACTTAAGTACTAGGAAAACTAGAAAGTAGTCACTAAGAGGATGAGAAGTTAAGCAAAGTTTTTAGAAGTATTACACTTTGGAAAGATAAAAATTTGAGTTCAGTGCTTATCAAGGAGGAGGGTTCTTGTGAACAATATAAGACTTGGTTCTTGGGATCCTTGGACAGCGCTATCCTAGGAGTAAGGACAAACCAGAATTAGAGCAGGCCCTCTGTACCGTGAAATCTAATCTAAAGTCACTTCAGTCTCTGAATGGGTTAGGGTAATTTTCCCCAACTCTAAAATATCTGTTAGAAACTAAAATAAATCCCCCTTAGAGGAAAATAACATAAACCAGAAGGCTTATCTATTTTTTTTTCATATAAAATGTTGGGCATTAAAAAAAATTCAGGTATATCAAGAAACAGGACCAAGATGGAAAAAAAGCAACAGAAAAAGAACAATTGGCTGAAATACAGTATTAATTTAAAATGTACTGTAAAATAACAATGCTTAATAAGTTCGTGAGTATGAGACAAGATGGAAAATTTAATCCTGGAGCAGTAATTAGAAATAAATATCAAATGGAAGTTGTAGAAATAACTGACATCATATAATCAGATATAATAACTGATATTAAGAACTTAGGTTTATAGCAGATTAAACCGATATGAACAGAGGACCAGTTAAATGGAAGAAAGGACAGCAAGAAATATACCATCTAGAACATAAGAGAAAAGAATGGAAAATAGAGAAAAAAAAAAAAGATACAAATGGAAAATGGTGGGAAGGGCTAACACACATGTAACTGTAGTCCCAGAAGGGGAGGAAAGACATAAGGAGCCAGAATCATTTTTGTTGAGATAAAGGCTGAGAATTTTCCAAACCTGATGAAATATATTGGTATATCAATACATAGATTTAAGAGAATTAGCAGACTCCAAGAAGAATATATACAAAGAAAAAACACACTTAGGTATTATATTCAAACTGCTGAAATCTAAATATGAAGAGAAAAATTTAAAAGCAGCTCAGAAGAAAATGGAATGACATCTTTGAAGTGCTACAGAAAACACAAACATGACAGTGTATATTAAAGACATTTTGTAGATGAACAAATATGAGATGTGTGTCAATATATGGCAATTTCTGTAAAAAGAAATATTAAAGGTAATTATTCAGGCTTAAAGAAAATGACCACAGACAAAAGCATTAAAAAACCAATAATAACAATGGAAGGAATGCAGAGCAAGAAAGAGAGTAAATATTGAATCTAATAATAACTGTGTAGACCAATAATGATAATTAGCTGAGGGATTTAAAATACATGTAGAATTAAAATACGTTAGAACAATAACACAGTATGTGGAGCAAATTAAATGGAGCTAAAGTAGTTTAAGGTCCATGAAATGTCTGTGAAGAGGTAAAAGTACTACTTTTTATTAGAATCCAACATATCCAGAATGTGCGCTTCAATATCTAGAGTAACGACTAAAAGAGTAGTAAGAGAATGTTTAATTGTCAAGCTATTGACAGGGGAATTGCAGTAACTTTAAAAGTGTTTCATTAATCTAAAATAGGGCAAGAAAAGCAAAAAAAAGGAACATAATACAGTTGAGACAAATAGAAAACGAATACTAAAATGGTAGATATAAACTCAAATATTATAGGTAATTACATTAAAAAGAATTATTGATTTTTGTGTCTTGCTTATGAAGTCGTGTCTAGCCCGAGATTGTGAAGATATCATACCACAAGATTTCTCTTTAGCTTTCACATTAATGGCTATGATCCATCTTGAATAAAACTGTTTCAGGTAGGGGTCAAGGTTTATGTATTTTGTCCATATGCATATCTAATTGACCCAATATTATTAAAAGATCATTCTTTTCACACTGAATTGCCATGTACCTTTGTCACAAATCAATTGACCATATATATGGGTTCTATTTCTATACATTCTCTTCTGCTCCATTGGTCTGATTTTCAAACCTATGTTAATTACTAATTTCAAACACACTTTATTTTCTCTAGATTTAGAGTAAGTCTTGATGTCTGGACTTGTAAATCCTCTAAACAAATAGAAAATAATATATATATGTGTAAATATATGTGTATGTATACATAATATTTAATAGTATCAAAATAAAACAAGTATTTATAGTCAAATCTAACAACTTATTTTCAGTAGCTCTACCTAAAAAGCTACAACACAATTGAAAAGAAAATTTGAAAAATACCTAAATGAATGGAGGGAAATACCATGATCGTGGATTGAAAGACTCATTGTTATAAAATGATATCAATTTTCTCCACATTGACCTTAAATTCAAGGCAATCCCAATAAAAATCACCAGCATTATTTTGTGTTAAAATTGACAAGATAATCTTAATATTTATCAAAATTGCAAGAGCTCAAGAATAGCAAAGATAATTTTGGATATGACTCACAAATTTGGATGACTTACATTACCAGATATCAAGATTTATTTTATATGTATATGAAACACACATATATATACCCACTTTATTTATGACAAATGAGACACAGTAGAGAATTTATAATCTTTTCAATAAAAATTGCTGTAGTGTTCAATATGCATATGGAAATACATTAATCTTGATCTTATATATACACAAAAATAATTCTAGCTGGATTGTCAATCTGATTTTGAAAGCTAAAACTGACATTTCTAAAAGAAAACACAGAAGAGTATCTTCATGACCTTGCATTAGGCAAAGTTTCTTTAAACAGAAAACAAAACATTCTAAGTATAAAGGAATTATACTAAAAAATTCCTTTATAATTATATTAGTTTTTAATTAGACTACATTAAAATTAAGAATTTCTGTTCTTCAAAAGACACTTTTTAGAAAATAAAAACTTAAGCTAAGCCCTGGGGGAGAAAGTATTTACAATGCATAATTTCAATAAAAGACACATAACTAGAAAAATAAAAATAAATTCTACAAATTAATAAGAAAAACACTGCCAACAAAACAGAATGCACAAATGACTTAAACAGGGACTTCTCAAAGAGAGTAACCAAATAGCTAATAAGCGTATGAAAAAATTCTCAACATCCCTACTCATCAAGGGAATGCAACTTAAAACTATAATAAGATATTACTGTACTGTCAGAAGATTTATATTATAAAAGACTAATAGTACCGAGTGTTGAGGATGTGGAGCAACTGGTCATTTGTACAATGCTGTTTTGAGTATAGATAGGTCCTGCCACTTGAGAGACCTGTTTGACATTAACTACTGTAGCTAAACATATATTTAACTATGACCCAGCATTTCCACTCCTAAATATATACTAATTAGAAATGTGTATATAGAGGTACCAGAATGTATGTAAGATAATATGCATAAGAGACCTAACTGGAAACAACCTAAACATTCATCAGCAGTAGAATGTGTAAATCACAGTTTTTTACAGAACGGAATATCATACAGCAATGAAAAAGAACAAACTGTATCTACATGCAAAATCCTGGATGCATGTCATATCCAATATTGAGCTAAAGAAATCAGACTGCAAGAAATACATACTGCATGATTCCATTTAACTAAACTTCAAAAATAGGCAAAGCTAATTCATGCAAATAGAAGTGTGAATAGTTGTCACCTTTGGAAGGGGAGTGACAAGGAAGATTTGGAGTATACTGGCAATTTTCAATACTTGATCTGGGTGGTGGTTAATGGATGCATTCACTTTGTAAAAATCAGGTTGTATATTTAATGATTTGTATGTTTTGAATGTATATTTTACTCAACATACAGTTTACTTAAAAATCATTGTGGAAATTCACATAAAATATAATACTTTATATTTAGGTCTTTTGGAAAAAAAGGAAAAATAAAGAAAACCTTTCTGGTGCTCTTAGGGAAGGACTCATATTCCAGGCCAATCCTCTACCCTATGTTTACCTGCATGGTGAATGTGAAGGTCCCTTTCTCAGAGACATAAAAAAACCCCGTTATGATACCCAGAGGAGCGTCTTGTTTTGAAGCAGCAGAGTTTTATGCTGAGGCAAAATTCAGATTGTTGTTTCATTTCTAGGAACACAATATAGCAAGATCTGAAACAAGAACTTTCACTTCTAGTCAGCTCTAACCTTTGCACAAATGATGGAGAACACACTTTAGGGACAGAGGCCAGGCTCTCATCTGTTCAACTTTGCTTTCCATGTAACAAAGATCATCAGGCGTCTTAAACTGGGCTGAGTGATGTGGGAACAGATTGGGGCATCTGGTTCTAAGATGTGTGAATTCATGCCTTCTGGGAGTAAGAAGGGAAAAAAATAACAAGTCAGTTCATTCCACTTGAATGGGCAAAGCTACAACAGCAGGGATGAAATCTGCTGCCTTCAGCTGTCAGATCCAGCCCCTTGACGTTTTTCTGCCCTAGTGCAGAACACCAAGCCAAGAGGACCATCTTCACATCAGGAGGCCTTGGGGACCTCACATTTGATTGTGAGATTTTGAGCTAATGATTCACAGACTCCTTCTTGCAGAAACAACCTCAGTTTCTCTGTTACCCTCTGGATCATATACATAGGCTGGGAGATGCATGTGATAAGCAATGCAGAAAAAACAGCGCATTTCTGAGAAGTTGGGGAGCATTGAAATCTGTAGCAATGATAATTTAGTCATCCAACGTTTGAGCACTAGTTGTTCCAGTTTGTGAGCGCTTTACATGGATCAGCTCATTTAGATGTCACAGCAACTCTATGCCAGTAGGTGTTCTCATCATTGTCATTTTATACATGATACAGTTGAGGCACAGAAAGGCAGGGTAACCTACCTGAGATCACACAATGACTAAGTATTAGAGTCAAATCCAGGCATGGTATCTTGCCTTTCTATTGCTTCTCTGTGACGGAAAGAACCATTTTCTGGGAAAGAACTTTATGTAGTTCCTAAGTCCCTGTAAAAACCCTTGGCTGGGGGCAGGTAGTAACAAAGATCAAGAAGTAGAAAGAAAAGGCAAAATTGTCTGTGCTCAAGACAGTTTGGCCTGTGGTTGCTCCTGTATTCTTAGACACTAATCAATAAATCTACCAAGATGTTCCTTCTGGCTTTTCTAAGAATATTCATGGCTTGGGATCAGTTTGTTGAAAAACATTTCAGCAAAGAGAGATGCTAAATCCTCTCTTGGGTTTTCCCTTCTTTGTAAACTGTGCCTTTGTTGAATGCCTACTGTGTCTGGCACTGTTTTATCAATTCTGAAGAATATTGTAAAACAGAGGATATGAATGCAGCACCCAAGGAATTTAGAATCCATGTACAGCAAATTTCTCCAGAGGCTTGGGTATGAATTAGGCTATAACAATTTTTTTAAATTAAATCCAAAACAAAAACAAACCAAAAATCCCTGACGTGTGACCCCACTGGCAATACATTGGGTTTCTACATCCTCCTTGAAATCTCTAAGAGTCCATTTCTCACTTGAATTTGGTGCTTCTAAATTTACTTTGAAAATAGTGTCTGACTCTTGCCCCATATTTGGTACCAATTATTTACAATAGGGATATTAATGTCATGCTTCTGATGCCTGCAAAACAGCAAGTCTTCCAGGTGCCAAAGGAACCCAAAAATCTTTCTTATATTCCGATACAGCATCACAGTGTGATTAATGCAGAAGTGGGCAAATGATTCACTTCCCTAAGTTAGTATAATATATTTTTTTTCTTTTGGGCACCAATACACATTCCTCTGTCTGGTGGTTAACTCATGGTTCAACTTTCTCCTACAGTCTTGTCTTCCATCTATGGGGCTAGGTTGAGCTAGAGACTGATACAGCCCTCTTTCCTTTGTCCTCAGTTACTTGCATACAAACCTTTCCATGTCATCTCCATCTCCTCTGCATATCAGCTAAAGCATAGAGACCTGAGGAGTCAACTGCCTTGGCATATAATTAGATATGTGTGTTTATTTATTTGTTCTTCAGCAAATATTTTACTAGGTGCCTATTTATATTGTGTACTTTTCATTCATGAGTCAAGATACTTTAGTTTGTGGGAATACATGTTTTGAGTTAACTAGGATCTCTGTTATATCGAGTTTTAAATAAAAATCTAACCACATAAAGTAGAAAGCACTTAATACCTTGTATTCATAGAAAGCAAAAAGAAAAACCAATTTATTGCATTATATTGTAAACATATATTGTAATAATATGTTTGGCATCCCCTAGTAAACTATAAATACCATTAAGGTAGGAATTTTGTCACTCCTGATTGTAGTTCTAGCATCCCTGTTCAATGTGCCTAACATATTGGTAGAAACTCAATAAATGTGTATGGATTTGGATAGGCTTCCCCAAGGAGTATAGAGAAAAAAAGCAAACTTAAAGGAAAAAGAGTCTTAACATTTGAATGACATTTAAATCATGTTAAAGTCTTCATCTGAAATCTAAATCTCTTCCTTTATCCTTTACTAGTGCATGTCCTAATTCTAACATAAGAATATCAATGAAAACATTGCTAAAACCAGAGCAAAGAAGAGAACTTCTTATTGACAGAAGATAATCGAAGGTTAGGTACACTGATGCTGGCTTGTAACTTCATATACAATAGTAAATACTCAAGCCAGAATATTGCAGATTTGACCTCTGCAAGAAATGGAATGCCTTCCTGCAAATAGCATGTGAGGTCACCCTCAAAACCTAGGTGACAAAAATGACTCCATAATACAACTCCTCCAAAATCCCATAGCTTGGTTAACCTGATGTGTTACTTAGAGAACCACATAACTATGTTGAAATTGACGAAAAATTCCATTGTCAGCAACCCCATCCCTGATACTTTTAGGGTTCTCTCCAAGTATACTCTAATGAAGGAATTTTCATTAGAAGCAACAAGGCAAAGGAGCAGTCTTGTTTCCATCCTAGACTCACTGTGGCAGATCCAGGAAGAATACACACACATATACCCAAAAATGCATTTATACACATCATTGTTTTGTTAAGAACAAAGAATAATTCAAGGACCTTAAAAGAGGAGCAGAGGAGTCCATAAAATTGTGTCTCAGAAGCTGACCATTTTCAAACTAAGCTTAAATTTTAGGGATTCAATTAAAGGTGTTTTGCACTAAGATCCAAGCATGCAATGAAAGGTGGCATCTCTGTGTTTGGAGAGTCACTCAAGATGGATGTCCCTTGGACCACTAATGAGCACCTAATGAGCCTATAGAATTTCAACACGATAACTTAGCTTCCCAGAGAAATCCAGTGCAAGAACCTGAAGGCACAGGATGGATGGCAAAGGGCCTAATCAGTCTTAAGAACTCAACAAAACCTATTTGGAAGACATTCATTTGAGGGAACTGGAAGGCAGAAGTAGTGTCTGCCTGTTATGGAAGATAATTAAATTTGTTTTAAACAGCTGTAGGAATAAAGAGATGCAATTCTCTGCATAATTTAAGACTTTTAAATTAAATGTGAGGCCAGGGACTACAATTAAAACTTTGATCTGTATATCATTGTTTTAATACTTCAATTTCCATACAAAGACTGGAACTTAATCAGGAGAATTCATGATTATAACTTTTGTGAGATTTAACTCCAAAACGTGAGGACTGTGTCCTCCCTCATTAGATGGATTTCCATGATCCGTAATTTCATATACATTGAGGGACTTTTGGAAGCATAAAAGTACCCACAGTGTAATAATACTACGTCAATACTGTAGGATGCTGCCAGCCATCAGATGGTAGAGAAAATGGCTTTTGATAAAATTTTCTATGAGACACTCATAGAATTCAAGACAGACTTTGACCTACTTTTTCATCTGGAGAAAAGGCTCTTTGGTGTCGTTAAAGGTGGCACAAAGAGTTAGCAGGCAGTGTTAAGTTGAGGTAGGTGTCAGTTTCTAAGCCAGTTCAGTTCTGACATAGAAGCCTCGGCTGTTTTCTCCTTCCACACAAAGGAACGGAAGCTGATTTCAATGAGCCATGGAGATTTAAGAGGTTCTTCATGTATTATTCCTTACTCTGTTCAGCTTTATTCTCTTTGACTCTAGCAAGGTAATTGAACCACTTCATTTCTTCTCTCTTGTTGCTTGAGGTCAAAAAGGAAAGCAGGCAATGAGGCAGGCCATATAGGTTGTCTTTAGCCGGAAGCCTAGTGTCTGAAGTTCAAGTTGGATTGGTTAGGGACTGTTTCTAAGGCTCCACTTTTCTCTCCCCTCAAAACTGGTCCACATCTGTTGAGGTACTGCTGTTCTCTAGAGTCTCAAGGAAAAGATGTTTTCTGAGAACTTTAGTCTGCCTTGATAAGCAAAGAGAGATACCTGGCTCATTACTGAGCGTTCCAGTTCAGCAAACATCCCAGGGGCTGGAGTCGTGAAGTAGTCTCAGTTTAAATTTTCAATCTCCTAGCCTGCTTGCTTTAGGCCCTACAACTCTAATGTGCCACTTCATCCACACAGGTGGCCACCACCCCTGAATCAGGGCTTCACCACACCATGCAATCCTTGCCCGAGTGAGTAACTTCCTTAGGCTTCTGGCTTTGCACTTTGCCATTCACCATTCCGCAACTCTCTGCCTCAGCAGCTCGGTCCTCACCCTAATTCACCATTAATGTGCAGCAGACACTGTCCACCATGCAGCCACAGCACTTGAATGAGTTCTGCATCTTTACCTGAGAGCTGAGATTATTTCAGTAGCCTGAAAAGATGTTGGGATATGCATGTATGAATGTTCAATTAATACCAATAAGAACAATACAGTTATAAAAATCACAGATTATCTGAACTGGAAGTGACAATTAGGGTCATCAGGTCTGCCCATTTTCAATTTACAGATAAAGAAACTAAGGTCCAAATGAACAATGACTGTTTTTCAAAGGACGTATAACTGGGTCTCCTGACTCCCAGGTTATCGCCTGAGTTTTGTAGGGCACCTCTGTAAACTCACTTAAATTTCACAACAACTTAATAATTTGGAAAGGGGATAAAGTGACATCCAGGGCAAGAAATCATATGTCCATTTCATAGAAGGGGTCATATGACTTGGTTAAGTCCACCAAGGAATGCTGGGTGTAAAAATTTGAAAGCTATCTAAAAATGTTGACAGCATAATACTAAAACAGTATAGTGATCCCAGAGTTGTGGTGATGGTATCTGTGTCCACATGCATTCTTGATTAAAATGGTGTTCATCAATCTGTTAACTTTGTAATCTCTGGGTGTTATAATTATGGGTGATCATAATTTTTCTTTTTCATAATTTTATGCATATTACATTTTCTAAATGAATATATCTTTTTTCTCTTTTTCTTCTAATAAAGATAACATATTTCTATTACATATTTTACTACTAGGGAAAATTGGTTGCAGAGGTTTATTCCTAAAGGAATCTTCCTAGTACTCTTTAAAAAACGTAATTTTGTTCTTACTACAAAATTGAATGTTTTACTTTATGAATAATTTTTTAAAGTAATCAAAAAAATTTAAAAGATTTATGTCATTTGGCAGCCCCATAGTGTTCCTGCCAAAGCCTGCTGATGCAATTCCTAAAGCCACCATGTAGTGGTGACAGTACAGCAATGTCTTTTATCATCCAAAAAGTACTTTCAGTGCACAATGGGTCCATACCACAATATCTAGATGGAGTAAAGAGGCCCCAGCTTGTAGTCATCTGTCTGCTACACAAGCCAAGTATTCCTCCTGCCTTATATATTCTGTTCCGTTATAAGCCAGACACCAACTACAGAAGACATAAAAAAGAAATTTGGAAATCTGTTGTTCAGTCAAATACATGGTGCTGTGGCCCATTTCCACGTGAAGGATTAAACCATTTTGTGATGTCCTATGGGAATTTCTTGATCTGGGCATTAGACCCAGAAATATTCAGATATTTAGTTAGGCAAGTTCCAAGGATGGGAGTCCTCAGGGAGGGGCCTGAAAAAACAGCCATTTTTCTTTCATATCATCTGGGAGAAAGTGAAATATCATGTATCTAAGTCATAGAATTTGGTGGGTTCATAGTCTGGTCTCTCCGATATTCCTGGCCTTGACAGAACTGAGTTCTCTGACTAAATCATAAGACCCTATGCATCATCTTCTTCGCTGTGGTGACTGTTCATCCTTCATGTCAGAGTGTCCAAGTTCACTGGTGCCTTTGCTTACAGAGAGGCTCAGGAGGTCTGCACATTTGGAGAGACATTTGTGCTTTAGAAAAACATCTCTGAATAGGCAAGGGGAGAAGGCTGACAATATTCTGCAATTATGCAGGTGTCTGGACATGTTGGAGTTGTTGTCCAGAGCTCAGTTTTAAAAATGAAGAGAAGCCCATAGAGCCTGATTCAAACCAGACATTATGGGAACACTGTCTCTCAGCTGATCTGGTGAGGAAAGCTTGGCCTTCAGCAGTGGCAACACCTCTTGGAAGGGATACTAGAGAAGATCAAAACTTGCTTAGGAAAAGAAGATAGAGCATGTGCACCTGCCTTTTATCCTGGACTGGTTTTGTCGTGTGCTAGAAGGGCTCAGTTTACTATTACAAAATGTCACCTGGGAAGGTCCAACACATTTACAACAGTTGTTTCCTGATTAGAGTCAAACCCTCACACCACCAGGGATCCTCATAAATATGTTTTTTAGCTTTCATGATATTTTTTAGAGTCTGGCATATTACACTGGGATCCTCTTACATCACTATTTTTGAATAGGTCCACGTAGGAATTCCTCTTGTTAGTGAAGCTTACAAAAGCTCTCTGGTTTCACATATGAATCAGTTCTTCAGCAATCACCTGGGAATGAGCACAATAGAATAGTTTGTGTCTTCTATGAATCAGTCTTAGGAGTGCTGGACTTGGGGTTAAGAAGAACTTGGTTCAAACTAGTCTGGTGACTGTAGAAAAATTTTAACAGGTCTGAGTCTTCTAGGGTTGAAGATTAAATAAGATAATATGCAGAAAGTCATTGCTATTATTTCTGGCACAGTAAATTTTTAAGAAATGTTCTCTCTCTTCTCCCTTAGTGACCACCAGGGGATGTCCTAGAGGAATCTCACTTGCACGCTCACTTTATGTAAGAAGTCACATGTCAGAGTTCATTCATATTGAATAAGTGCAGGGTGGATGGCTCTTCTCCCCGTGTACTCATTATACTGGCTGATAAAATCTCTTCTTTGAAGGCCAGGGCACACTGTACCATAGGTGCTTCCTTTTCCACTCCTTGTCAAGACCTTGCTAACCTGAGTATACCTATCAGTAGTAGGGTATTCAAGGCAATGGTGAGTTACTTTTATTTCATACTCTCCACTCTGCCTAAATATCTTTAGCAAGAAGAAAGAGCTAAAATATCTGATTTTTTTCTATCACTCAGTACTGCTTAATGATTTTTAAAAATCTTACTATGTGGTCAAAAGAACACTAAAATAACAACAGAAATCCAAGACCAAAATTGGCTCTGTCTCATCATCCATCAAAACAATCTCTGCATTACCTTCTGGTTATTGCCAATATCCATGTTTAAATATTCAGAGTAATAGTAGAGGTAGAATGTTATATTTTGCAATGTTTCTCCTGTTATAGCATACCCTGCCCCCCTTGTAAATTTGGTGAAATCTTCATCTCCCTTCATTTGTTCCTTCTTTCTTTTAATCCTGCTGGTCTCTTCCTGCCACCACCCCCCTAGCCCCCAGTCCCCCAGCCCCACTTTGCTTCACTCCTGCACCCCACCGCTTTGCTTCAGGGGAATCAATATCACCAGTCTGGGTTATATTTGCCAGTACCTTTCTCTGTACTCATACAAACACACACAGATTTATGGTATATATACTATGATATTTTTTGCTTATTTTTTCAATAAAAATGGATTATACTAGTCATTTCTCTACAATATAGTTTTTGCTGCATGATCTTTCAGCTCCCTTCCAAGAAAAATATTGGTAAAGCCCGAGTCAGAGCCACCGTGGAGATTGCATGGGCCAGGCTGACATACGAGCCTCGTTTTTGTCTGCAACGGGTCTCTGATGCCTTAAGGGGCGTCTCGGAGTCTCATTTCTGGACTGAGCCTGTCCGTGTCAAGTTCCATAGCGTTTGTTTTCCCATTCTCTTAATCTGTGTTACAAGAACTGATAGGTTCACACACCTTTCATTGCTCAGGTTAATGTTGGCTTCATTGTGGCCATTTGATATATTTGTTTTTCTATTACAAAAGTCAGTGATGCCTTGAAGGATCCCCGTGTGGATTTCATGTGACTTTTGTGCCTTTCTCAGGCACTTCTTTTGAGCTAGTATTTTCTGTTCTGTGTCTGTGTGAGGACACGTGACTGAAGGGCATTAGATCTAAAGAATTTTATATGATAGTCTAGACGTTTGCCAGCCTGGGTTCAGTTTCAGGAATGATGACTTTTGATGTATTAGATTAAAGTAATTTTCAATTATACACAAGACTTTCCTGACTACTGATTATGAATACCAATTGTTTCTGATATTCTTTATTTTCTTTATGGTTTAAACATGATACTGTTTCACCAGAGGGTAGACAGAGGTGGAGTACAGAGCTTATGCCAACCCAACTTTAGTTAGAAATGTCTAAATAAAAATTTGGTCAGAGGGGAAAACAGTCAAAGCCAGGAAGAGAGCCAAGCAAGAAAAGAAAGTGATGGCTTAGCTTTATTACCACCTTTCTCTCATTCTGGAAGAAATATTACAAGTGACTTTCAATTAAACAAACTCAACTAGGACTGAGCTGAATGGATAAAGTTAAACCATACATGATGTTAAACCCTTTCCTAAGTTTCTAACTAGCTGTGTGACTTTATGCATCTTATGTAACCTCTCTGTGCCTCAGTTTTTCTGGAATATCAAATAGAAATAACATCCATCCTCTCTATCGCCTAGGTGTCCTAACAGCCAAATGAGATAATACATAAGAAATAATTTTGATGAACACTTTAGATATAAACAATATTCAAATTTTATTGACCAAAAAAAGCATCATCTGCAGGCATTGTGTTAGGCACTGAGGGTACAGCCATTAACAAGACATATCCCAGCCCTCAGGAGTATACACAATCTACTGTCCTATCACCCAGTGACTCATTTTCCTAGAGAAGCTTGCTAATCTTGCCTGCATGTGTTATGAAACTTTCATTTGTGATAATGCTCCACTCCACTACCCATGAGTTTAATTCTTCCATTCCCAGCCTTGTTCATGCACCCTTAGCACTTAGAATCCTAAAACATCCTGGTTAAACATTACCATTATATTAAAATCAAGTAAGAATAGCATTAGCTTATGCTGTATCATATTCATCTTCATATGAGTTCAACCACATGAAAACCTAACGTTCAGCAACCTGAACCAGAGGTTCAACAACCTGAACCAGAGGGCCTCAACCTTTGGTACAGCCCAGCATCAGCTGTAGACCTTATCAGGCTACAGTAGAACAGAGCATCCTCCCCAGATACCCTGAAACAGTGGGTGGGTCTTGGGTAGAAGTTGGGCCTCAGCATTAAAAAATAATGCTCAAAGAGATGCTGATATCAAAGGCTCAGAATCACTGATTTCAAAACCAATAAACTATGGGAGTTAATTCTGACAGGAAGACACATATTTTCTGTGGGACCTGTTTTTTCAATCTACTATCATCTACCCTAGAATACCCCAGAATTGGCTTCCCAGCGTCCTTGGACCCCTTCTAATTCATCCTTTACATTGTAGACAGAGTGATCATTATGAATTAAAATTGTCATTATGTCATCTTCCCTTAAACCCCTGCTTAGAGCACTTTAATGGTTAAGTTGATCACACAGAAATAAAGGGTAGAATGGTGGTTACCAGAGGCTGGGAAGGGGAGGCGGAAGGGGTACAAAACCGCAGTTGGATAGGAGGAATAAGTGCTAGTGTTCCTTAGCATAGTAGGGTGACTATAGTCAACAATTCATTGTATATATATTTCAAAATAGCTAGAAGAAAGGAATTTGAATGTTCCCAACACTAAGGAATAATAAATGTTTGAGGTGATATATATCCCATTTACCCTGATTTGATCACTACGCATTGCATACATGTATCGGAATATCACCTGAATATGTATAATTATGTATCAATTAAAAATTTTTAAAACAGAAAAATTAAAACACTTTAATGGCTTCCCAGTGTTCCTAAAAGTAAGATCAAAATCAGGAACTTGACCCAAAAGTCCTAAAAAGGTAGTTTTTTCCTTTTCAGCCTCATTTTATGAGATGTCCTTGTTATTGTGCTCTCCGGTTCTCTCTCTCTCGCCAGTGTCTTTTAATTCCTTCAACTGTACCATCTCCCTTCTGCAGCAGGACTTTCGCACGTCTGTTTCCCTCTTTTCCCATTGGCTGGATGCCCTCACCTCCACCGCGCTCACTCATCTCCTTCATCTGGTTAATGTATTGTCTTCTCAGCTCAGACATCACTTCCTCTTGGAAGCCTTCCTTGAAGTTCCCAAGAGATCAGCTCTCCAGCTCCGTTGCATGAGCTTACGACACCCCGTACCTTTTCCTCATATCATCCCTGTAATAACTTTTTATTTATTTGTGTGATTATTTAATTAAATTGCTTGTTCCTCACTAGGGGTCTGTAAGCTCGTGAAAGCCCAGACCACATTTGTTTTGTTTGGTTGGTTATTTGCTTACTAGCATTTTCCCATTTAGTGACTGATATGAGATAGATGTGTAATAAATATCTGCCAGTTGGTTGAATGACTGAATGAATGAATCACCAGACAGCCAGTTAAAGTAGGGTAAGCAGGCTTGGTCATATGCCTGATCATGTAGTTACCTAGGACTTAGGCTGTCATCCTTGTGCTCTGTTTCTTATTCTCTGAAAGTGGTTGGCATCCTTGTTTCAGGTGGTAATTAGAGCCCAAGGAAGCTAGAGTCGGAAGAACACCAAGGTGACACACTCACAGTGGTATTGGCCTTACGGCTCACCTAAGAGCTCCTGAAGACAAAGGCACAGAATCCAGTTTGTTCCACTTGAGTGGGCAAAACTACAAAAGGAGGAATATAATCTGCTGCCTTCTGCTGTCAGACATGGCCCCTTAACATTCTTATCTCCTAATGCAGAGTCCAAGCCCGGAGGCCTGTCCTCACATCAGAAGGTCCTGGGGGACTTCACATTTGATTGGAGTATTCCATGCCTTTGCCTTCAGGGGCTGTTAGGTGTGTTAAGGCTAACACCTGAGATAGATATATAGATATAGATATATAAATAAATAAATAAATAAAATACGTGACCTAATACCCTAAAAGCCTGACTCTGTAATAGAAGCCTTACTGATGCACTAGTCCAAACATTGGGTAGCTCCCTCCCTTTCACCTATTATATGCATAGAGAACATTATCGTGAGTGGAGAATTAAAAATGTTGTCAGGCCAAAAGACCAACGTGACAGACAGTAGCTATCCAGACAGAACTTGGAAGGGGTTTTGCACAACTGACAAGAAGTCTAAGTCCAGGCCAGCAATAGGGAAGTGATGAATACTGAGCAGAAAGACCAAGGCAAGGTAGACTCAAGCAATGGCAGCCAAAGTTGTACTCTTCCCAGTCGTGTGAGTGGCTCCTCTCTCAGTGGGGGCTGAAGTGGAATTGGCTGGAGGTGTGACTCTCCCTTTGTCCTCTTGCAGATGATGGCCCCTGCCTCATGCTCACTGTCCCTACAAAGCCCCTTAAACCTGTTTCTCTCCTTCCTCCCCCATCCCGATCCCTGTCTTTAGTGGAAACTATATTAACTTGTCTTCTTCTGTGGATAACCCTGGCTAGCTACCCTTGATATTTCCCTCAGATACTTGTTTCAAAAAGCAGGCTCTTTCCCCATGCCTGCACCTAGGGTTGGCTTCCCAGCAAGTCTGTTGAAAAGTCAGAAAACCTGAGAGTGGAAACTGACCAGAAACAGAATGAGAAATTGATCAGTCCACTTTGCCTGTCCAAATGAAGGACAAGTCAGCAAGAACAGTTGACATTTATATTTATTAGTGAAGGGAATTCAAGTAAGTGCACAGTGTCTAGCCTTGTGGATATTTGTTTTGTAGTTTCGAATGGAATTTCTTTCTCTACCCTAGGGGAGAATTTTTGCCTATGTACTTACTGAGAGTTAGCTGCTGCATGCCCAACACACAATGCTTGGCTGGGCATAAAGCAGAGGAGTAGGTCACGTAGATTCATAGGAATTGAACTGCTTTTCCTCTCCCTGTGAATTAATCTTGTAAATGTCAGCATTTTAAACTTGGCCTTTTCAAAAAATATGATACCATATGAACCTTACTTAATCGAAAATACATTTCTAGTTCAAAGGTTTTTTGGTCTTTTTTTCCCCCTAAAAATGGGAAAGGCTAACAATAACAAAAAAAAAAGTGTTAAAGGATGGGTTGTGTGTGAGGGAAGCTGGTTTTTGTCAATTGGGTCTAAGCAACTTTGTTCCTTAAGAATCGAAACTGTCATTCCAAAGGCCATTTCTTTTTTATAGGTATGGGATTTTATAACACAGACTTTATGTTTTCCTGCATACCCATGGGAAATTTGGAATCAAATGATTTGAATCAAGCCTTGAAAGAATATTGTAGGTCTTTTACAGCTGCATTATTTTTATAGTCATTTATTTTTGTGTAGCATTTTATAGATTACTAATTAATCTATCAATATAATTAATCTAATTACCCACATATGTTTTATAAAAGCCCTTTCAGTTACAACAGTAAGTTATTATTATGCCCATTTCATAGATCTGGCATAACTGAGACTAAAGGAGGCTGGATGACTGGCAGGAAGTCGTCCAGCTGGGTAAGGACACATTTGATTCAAGGCCGCGTGAGCCTTCAATATCCACAGTGCTATATTTTCTCTATAATGAATGAACTGTAAGGTCCAGTGAGGTGGGTTAGAATACCAGGACTGCTCCTAACTAGCTGTGTTAATCTTGTACCAGTGACAAAATCTTTCTTGACTTCAGCTTCTTCATCTGTAAAGTGTATGAATGTTGCCTACTCTTCTCTCCAGACTAAGATTCTATGAAGAATAAAATGAGATTATTTTGATAATTCAAAACACTGAAGTATAAAAGAATTAACCATTATCATTTTAAATAATAATAGGTCTGAGTCCAATGTCATATCAGGTGTCAGGCAAGGTGTCTTCCATCCTTCCTACAACCCAGTTAGGGAGCCAGAATTAAAGAGGGAGATTCAGCGGTCTTGAAGACACAGGAAGTAGTCCATGACCACGTCAGATAGGCTAAATTTTTAAAGCTGTTTGTGTCCACCTCTTATCCATGTGAATAATAATATTACTAACAAAGCCTTCAGAGGAATTGAATATCATACTGGAGCTAATAATCAAACACTATTAATTTTCAAAACCTTGAAACTTTTAGTAGTTGGTGCCCTTCAGTTTTGGAGAGTATCCATCTTAGCAAACTCTTGCCTGCCACGGAATATCACAGGGATTCTGTCAAAAACAGACAGATGCTCCCAGCTGTAGGAGGGAGCCAGGGCTGCCATTATGCCTGAGCTAGGGACTAGGACAAGCCCCAGCCCCTTAGGCAGGAGCAGCCAGACACTGACTCCCTTCCCTCTGATGTTGGGCTGTTTTTCAGGGTGATGTTCAGCGGACACTCATCCAAGTGGACTTCGGCGATGGTATCGCAGTGTCTTATGTCAATGTCAGCTCCATGGAAGATGGGATCAAACATGTCTATCAGAACGTGGGCATTTTCCGAGTGACCGTGCAGGTGGACAACAGTCTGGGGTCTGACAGCGCCGTCCTGTACTTACATGTAACTTGTATGTTATTACTGTTGTTGGTTTCTGACATATCTTAATGTTGTTTTCTTTTAAAATCTAATCCCAAATTTTATATCAAGAAGAAAGGCACTAGCTGTGGAAAATAAGAGAGTAAGAGAGCAAAGTGGGGAGAGAGTAAGAAGATCGAGTGGAATTTGAATAATCTTCAATCCTGGATTGCTTCAGATTGTTCTCACTGTATTTACTATTCCTCCTCCAGGTGCCTCGGAGATATGACACCTGGAGGCTGGGCCTGAGCAACTTGCAGAGCTATTCAGTTAAAACATATGAATTTTTGTCTTTTTTTGGAGTCAGAAATGATTGAAAACAACTCACATGCACAGCTCAGTCTAACGCACTGAGAATTAGCACAAGGAAAGAAATTTCTCCCCAACTGATTATTTCTGTCTTCCCATATTATATCTTGCTATTGATAATCCTTTTAGACTTTTGCTCTTTAAAAAAAAAAATTTTCTGGGCTTCTATCTGTGGGTAATTTGGTGTTAGAGGGAAGGTGGTGTAGGGGGAAAGAGTGTAAAAATGTTAAGGAAGCTACAGTGGGAAACAGTTCCAAGAAATGCTAAAGATTTTCCATCACTAAGGAGTCTATAGATGTGAGTAGATAGGAAGAGATAATAATTTAACTTCTAAGTTATGTGTGGTAAAAATGTATGTCATAAACTTGGTAGGTATAAGGGTGTCCCTAATCGGTCATAGGACTTATATTGGTTACTAGAGAAATAGTTTACTTTAAAATGAAAGTAGCTCCTTTATGTGAATAACCTTGTTGAAATTTCAAGTTCTAGGCCAAAAGTATTAAGGCCAGGCATTACTCCAGGCCTCTCCTCAACAAAATTGAGTATAGAGGTACAGAAAATACCAACTAGAACCTTTTTTGTTTTGTTTTGTTTTAGCTGCTATGGTCCCGTGAAAGGGCAAGACTGTTTTGGTCTAATGCTCTCTAAGTGGTTTAAAAAAAATTTTTTTTTCTAAAGACTATTTTGGGATGCCCAAGAGATTGTTTGGTTCCTGAGAATTCCTAATATATCAGTAATTTTTGACTTTTACCTCTTGCACATTTATGACAGAGGTGCTTCAAAGACACACACACTCCCTTCTTTGGTTCTAAACAAAGCTATACATGACTCCCAGTATTCCAACTCAGTCTCCCCCGCTTGGCTACGGTTTATTAAGCTCTTAGTGTGTGTGCCAGGGCTTTGCACTGAATAAGCTCTTTGTGTGTACCTCACTTCTCAAAACAATCCTATGAGGTAGGCACTATCAGAAACCCTATTTACAAAGAGTGCTGAGGCTCAGAGAAGGTCAGTAACTTATGTGAAAGCCAGGCTCCAGATTCAGTTCCCCCCATCTCGGGAATTCCAGCTCTGATCACTAAGGTCAGTGTCGGTGCCAAGGGTGGCTTGAGGTTGGAGGAACTAAGTCTCTGTCAGATTTTACCCACCCCCATCTTTGCATATTGTCTCAAAGAAACATAAACATTTAGGTTAGAAGCAGTGTACTTGCTGGACAACGACATAGAATCAAGACACATTGCATAGGCTTCCTTCCATCCTACCACCACTGGTAGCCATCCTACATGGACTTTCAGAAGTTTCCTCTTACTAAGACGTAATACCTCCCTATATGTCAGTATTAAAGGGAATGAAAGTAATAGTATCATAGGAATAATAATCTTAAAATCTTTAACAATACATCAGAAATATTAATTATTGGTAGCAAAAATAACTTGCAACACAAATGACAGTACATTTGCTGAGAATGGCTGCCTACCTAGCATCCTATCATTTCCCACAGCTTATTCTACAAGGGGGATTTGCTACAGAGGTACCCACCTTAGGAATTATAGTAATTGTGTTCTGTATCTCACATGTTTGTTATATATCTACCAAACTCCAACCACGTGTAAATACTGATTGAAAATTCAGTAGCAGCTTCTGGTCTAAATTTCTCAGGGTGTCCCATTGAGTCCTTTATAGCTTGACCTCCTTGTCACCCCGTAGACTCTTCCTCATTCCTATGTATATGATCATATCCCTTGAGGGGTCCGCAGCTCTCTTCCAAGACCCCTCCCTGGTTTACCCAATCTTGGGAAGGAAAGCAACACAGAGATTATTAAGGGCTGCTAAAACCACAACTTCTAAAAGAAATGAGATTCTTTGTTCATTTGCAATTTTTTCATTTCATTAACCAAGTTGATTGGGCAAAATATTTGACCTTAACCTTAGTGGAAGATGATTTGTAATGGAATGTCTTGTGTCCTGATTTTAATTTCATAAACGCATCTTGGGTTACAGCATATAAAGAAATTCCTCATATAATGGAACTCCTTTCTGAGGCTGGCATTGAGGACAAGAATTAACTCTTTTGTACTAATTATGTTAAGGATCACATTTTAAGTTGTTTGTTAATGCACATACATCTAAAACCCATGGCATGACAATTTTGGCAGGTTCTGACATGTTACCTTAGTGCCTTCCTCCTAAAAGACCCATGATGCTTTACTATATGCACAAACTCACTTTCCTGTCTTCACATCTATACCATAACAGACAACTTCAGCCTTTTCTTTCAGATGGAGATAACCAGGATCGAAGAAGCACTGTGACTTTGGCACCATTTTACACTAAGAGGAAGTCAGAACAAGAGCATAATTGAGTCACACTCTCAGGCATCTTAAACCTGGAGGATCTTATGAGCGACTTTTGGTGCCAGAGTGCTGAGATATGGGGTGGGGTGGGGTGGGGTGGGGGGAGGAGCTGGCTTTGTAGGAAAAAAAAGTTAAAAAGTACTGGACTGGGTCAAGCATTCTGATCAGGTCCAGTTCCTGGCCACAACCCCTGGGCAAGTCACTCCATCTCTCTGACCCTAGATTTTCTCCTCCATTAAATAGATACACACCTTGTTCCTAATGGTCCCATTAAGCAAAATATGTGGTGCCCTGGCAACTAGTAAAGCTTGATTTTTTCATCACCACAAAGTAGCATATGCATTTGGACTCAGTGGATTCGGAGATAGAGGAGAATTAACAGCAACTCTTAGCTTGCCAAGCCTGCCCTCTGCCCCTCCCCATTCCCACCCATGGCCCCCCAAGAAAGTCCACTGCCTGACTTGCATACACATTCCCTCCCCTCTCCAGTGCAGAAAGGTGATTTGATTCCAAAACAGAGGTTTTTTTTTTTTTTTAATATGGGTTTACAAAGGTCATCAGAAACAAATGGAGCTGAGTTCCTGCTTAGTGCTTCCAGGAGTAGGCCGGCAGCTCCTGCTGGGTGCCTGGGTAATCTGTTGTAGCCTGACAGTTGGAAATTCCTTGGGGACAGTATTCTCTGTGTTCTGCTAGTTTGAAAACTAATGAGACACGTGATGCAGCCAGTGTTGCCTTCAGCTGGATGGGGCAGAGAATTTAGAGGGCATGCAGATTTCTGCTCAGAAAGCTACTCTATCACAGCCCATCTCACAGAAAAAAAATCACTGAAGACTGCAAATTTGCAGAATGGGAGGTGAAAAAAAAAGATAAGGTGAATGTCCTAGTCCTTCCTAAACCCCTCTCCTTAACTACTCCCTTATATAGGAGCCATTTGCAGATGTCTTTCTGGTCCCATCTTAAAGTAAAATGATCCATGTAGCTTGAAAACCCACGTAGCTTTTTGACGATTCACAAGATCATTATATTGGCCAGCAAACATGAGACTAGAATTTTGTAAAATGTGGTTTAATGAGCCACCTGCCCCAGAATTAAATGAGAAAAATGTAGTGTTTGGGGCCCTATCCCAGACCTACTGACTTAGGGTTCCTTGAAGTGCAGCATCATAACCTGCTTGGAACAGATTGGAATGAATCTTATGTACGCTGAAGTTTGAAAAACTCTGTTTTAGGATCTCAACTTTAGAGTTTGAGTCACTTTTATTTTTTCCAGTGGCTTTTAAAAAACATTTCAGACAAATGGCAATATGAAAAATATGCAATATTTAATTAGGTGGACAGAGGCCTCCAGAACATAAGTGCTAGAGGCAGGCCAGAGTAGTCAGTACACACACACACGCACACACGCACACACACGCACACACAAGATGTTCAGTTGCACAGATGTCAGCTGTTTCCTGCAGCACAGGAGGGCTAAACAAAAAAAGAGAAGGGAAACCCAACTCACACAAGTAATTCTCAATTCTCAACTACCTTGCCAGGAAGAGTCATGTGGAGGGATGCAGCTCCACCTGCTGTCTCTTTTGTGCATCACAGGCACCTGTCTGATCGAGCAGCAGCTGCCTGTTTAATCAGCTCTCTGCTGAGTGCAGCCAGCCAGCTGGTGGCCTCCAGGGCCTCGAGTTTCACTCCTGTAGCTTCATTGGGTCAGACTGCACACTCTGAAGAACAGAGGTGCTTAAAGAATAGGCTTTGGGGCAGCAGGAACCAAGTATTTTAAACTCATGAAAAGTAAAAGAATACAAGAGACTGTAGGAATCTGAAAGATAAATTCTATCCATGTATGCATGTGTAATGAATCTGCACGCAAGCATGAATTCATTCAAGCACACATATACAAGCATACTTCAGGGCCTACAAGGCCAACACACTATGTGTCCTGAATACCTCTTAGACCTCGCTGCCTGTTCTCTTTCCCTCCATCTGTCCAATGCCGCTGTTTTTGCTTGCTTGCCATTCATCAGGCATTGCAGGCCCACCTCCTCATGGTCTTTGCACTTGCACCACCCTGTAGTATTCCAAGTAGAAACTTGGTGCAATCAAGTTTATTCATGTTGCTATTCAAATGGCATTCCTTCTGAGAGGCCTTCCTTGACCACCCTTGTCAGAAATAGCACTCTATCAGCCAGCCCTGCTTTATGTGTTCAATGCCTTCCTTCCTCAAATACACCTAAGCTCTACCCAGTGCCAGTGTCCCCAGCACCTAGAATAACACCCAACACATAGTAGTGTTCAAAAACTATTGAATGACTGTATGACCTTATTTTACTAACAAGATTCAATTTTTGTCATTGAGACAATGACATATAGGCATTGTTCCTACTCCGAGGTTCTGATTAAAAACAAAAAATTTCATATGTGAGAAAGACAAAGAAAATGAACCTCTTCAGAGTGGAACTAGCATTTCTAGAACAGCTTATCTGGTCCTTGTATTTTAATTGATTCATTTAACTCAGCTCAAGGGAGTCAGGGAGAGCTTCACAGAGGAGGGGATGCTGGAACTGAGACTTGAAGACTGATGGTACCCTAAGAAAGGTGTATAAGCAAATGCCCTAGGGTGGACAGGACGTGGCCTGCTGGAACAAACCACGTGATGGGGGAATGGCAGGAACCATGCAATAAATAAGAACAGGTGTCAAGTGCATTTCCCAATGCTTGGGACATATTTACATAATCAGAAATTAAGGACTTTTTAGGTATTTTGTTAAAATGGGCCTGGAAAGGTTCTATTGAGCATTTGTCATCTGGCCAGAGCAAGGGCTCTGAAACTAGACTGCTTTGATTCCTAAAATTGATGTTTCCTAGCTGTATAACCTTGGGAAAGTAATCTTCCATTGTTTATTCATCTCTAAATAGGGAGACTATTAATGCCTACTTCATAAAGTTGTTGTGAGGATTAAACAAGGGGGGAAAAGTCCTTATCAGTATACATAGCCATAGTCATCATTCAATTAGTGTTACCCTTTTATTATTGCACTGAACGATTCTGACTTATGATCAACTGCTTCTCAACCTATGCCTTATAAGCTAGAAAATCAATTTTATTCTGCATGCCAATCACCAAACTTTTTAATCTATAGAGAGAGAGTAGAGTAGCATGAGACAGGAAATTATATCATTTGTTCATTTATCTGGTGAATATCTGAATATCTACTGTGTCTTAGGAACTGTGCTAGTCTTTGTATATAAAGATGGATATGAAGGATTCTTACCCTCAAGAAGTTTACAGCCTCTGCTCTCAGTCTTACAAATTTTAGATCAATATGTGTTAGCTATCATTATTATTGTAATTACATAGTGAGAATCTTAATTTTGAGCAAGTATGAGTAACATGACCAGCTTGGCTTTCTAGAATCATCACTCTTGCAACAATTGGAGGATGGATTAGAACGGGGAAAGGTGAAAGGCAGGAAAATATGTCAGAGAGGTGAGAAAGGTGCTTAGTGTGTGAACCAGGGTACCAGATTGGGGAGGGTGAGAAGTGACTGTAGATGAATATCTTAGAGGGATTTGTGAACCCAAATCGGTGGTTTCCTAAATGGATGTGAATGGCAAAAAGGAAGAAATCTAGACTGACTTTCTGCTTCTAGAATGGGCCCCTGGGTGAACACTAGTGTTGATCACCAAGCTATAGACACTATGGATGGGGTGAATAACGGGGTCCTTAGAAACATTTGGCTGCTGGGGCCAAAGAAGTCTGGAGCTCTCCAGGAGGAGTCTGGAGCCCAGAAGGAGGTTTTAGATCCTTCCACACACATTTTATATTTGAAGGTGAAGGTGAAGGTGTGGGTGACATTGCCTAGCAGTAGAGCATGTAGAGGGCCCTTAGGAAACACAGTTAAAGGACGAGCCGAAAAGGCAGTAATGAAACCTGGTGGGAAGGCCTGAGGTACCACTCTCTTCTCCACCTCATGGGGCCGAGGTGGGGATGGAAACTGCAGGGGAAGCTGCATTTTGCCTAGAAAGAGTGACTCAAAGATAAGATTGGGGATCATAGGAAAAGTTCTAGTGGTTCTATATGAAGGGGGCATTCATATCTTTCTGGGGTTTGTACATCTGATTAAGGTTTCTGGTTTTTATGGGCCTCCATAAATAGAATCATCCTATATTTAGGTGAACATCTCCTAAGAAGCTGAGGACCACAGAGCTCTCTGTCCACGCGTGCACACCTCTATCCTGGACAAGCTTGATTCCACCCCAAACAGTGTGTTCCATGCTCATCTAACCAGGCAGCTTTACATATACTCACATGCAGACACATGCACAGACACACACATTCACACATGCACACATCTTGAAAATCCAATACATAATAAAGAATAATTACCCATAGAGTGGTTTGGGGATTTCCCCCCACACCCCCACCCAACATGGATTCTCAAGGTCTTCATGATCCTGATTTACCATCAAGGATATAACCTCTTAGAAAGACTTTTCATCTTTCTGTGAAATCTCCTATTATGTCTGTTCACTTAAGGACTTCATAAATTACTTGTAAATTTGTTAACTTTTGTACATATGTAACTTACGTTTTAGAACGGGTAGAAAGATCGGTAAATGGAAAATGCATAGACACAATCATTCACGATATTCCCTTTTCTCCAAAGTAGGGAAAGCACCTGAGCTCTTCCTTCAGGGAATATGGCTGCAGTGTTGGAGACTTCAAGAGTGATTGTGTATTCTCTTCAGAGCAGGGAAGGCTGAACAGAGGAAGCTCTTCCCTCTCTATGTCCCCTTTCTCTTGTGCCTCAGGTCCCCTGGAGCATGTGCACCTGTCTCTTCCTTTTGTCACCACGAAGAACAAAGAAGTCAATGCGACGGCAGTGCTGTGGCCCAGCCAAGTGGGCACCCTCACTTACGTGTGGTGGTACGGAAACAACACGGAGGTGGGTCCGCCTTCCACAAGGGGTCTAGTGACAGAAGCTCAACTCAACTGGCTGAAGCAAAAAAGGGAATGAAGTGGCTTATGAATTCAAGAGGGTAGGGGTAGTCCTAGGAACAGGGACAATACACTCTCTGGGTGCTCAGATATCTCATCAGTACCTTCTCTCTCTCTCTGGCCCCTCTCCACCTCTTGCACTTTATCCCTGCCTTCCTCACGTTGGCATTTATCTCCAGCTGGACTTGTCTTTCAGTGACCCTTATCAGCCTTAGCTTAGCAGAGAAATTAAACTCTACTTTCCAAAAATTCTAACAGAAGTCCTGAAATTGAGTATCATTGGCCGGCCCTTGATGACAGTGCTGGGGGTAGAGAGGGAGGTGGTGAAGTCGGCCTCGTTGGAACCACATAAACAACAAAAGGGAAGAAGTGGTTACAAAAGGAAACAGAGGCAAATGGATACCTGACAGACAAAAGCAACAAATCACCATTACAACCTACCCCTGAAATGGCCCCCTCACCCTAAGTCAGAAATCCTATTTCTTTAGGTAAGATTTACCCTTTATATTTTCCCGAAATATTTCCCTGTGCACAGAAGTCAGCAGCAATTTGAAAACCAGTAGAAACCTTGGACAAGCTTGATTCCACCCCAAACACAGTGTGTTCCATGCTCATCTAACCAGTCAGTTTTACATATACTCACATGTAGACACATGCACAGACACACACACTTACACATGCACACATCTTGAAAATCCAATACATAATAAAGAATAATTACCCATAGAGTGGGTAATTAAACCAGATTCACTCTAAGTCCTTCATTTTGCAGATAAGAAAAGTAAGGCTAATGCAGTTGGAGTGACTTGCTTCGATCTCTTCCAGCTGCTTCATAAGAGGCCAAATTTAAGGCCTTCTGATGTCTCCATTAATTTTTCTTTCCCCTGCACCAGGCTGCATGGACTTTTTCAGTTTTGAGCTCTTTCCATTCTTAGAAATTAAAGTGCTTGCAAATGTAAGTTAGGCAGTACGGCTGAGGCCCCAAGGGGTACTGGGGTGAACTGCTCTGGACTGGAAAGCTTGATCTTCTTCCAGCAGAGTTGCTTTCACTTGGTAACTTTGCTCTTCAAACATAATGCATCTTACTTATTTATTAAAAAAAAATTTTATTAGATTCCCTTGCTAAAGTACAATGGATCTTATTTTAATAAAAACCTTTTTTCTACTCCAGAGATGAAATTTAGCTTTATATGGAGACACAATTTTGCACAGACATGGGGAGGGAACCTAGACCGGCTATGAGCCTGACAGTGGAAAGAACCTCTCACCTCCACTGCTAACATAACTAAGCTGAAAAGAAGCCCTTTTTCTTTCTTTTTTTTTTTTTTTTTTTTTTAAGAGACAGGGTCTCGCTTTGTCACCCAGACTGGAGTGCAGTGGCGTGATGCTATCATAGCTCACTGCATAACTCCTGGTCTCAAGCAGTCCTCCTGCCTTAGCCTCCCAAGTAGCTGGGACGACAGGTGCATGCCACCACACCTGGCTAATTTTTTTTTCCATTTTTTTCCCCATTCCTATGGAGACAGGATCTTGATATGTTGCCCAGGCTAGTCTCAAACTGCTGGCCTCAAGCGATCCTCCTTCCTCGACCTCCCAAAGTGCTGGGATTACAGGCATGAACAACTATACCCAGCCTTAGAAGCCCTTTCTTATTTCATCTGGAACTATGCATGTATGTTTGGCTCAGATTGGGCCCACTATCCACAATGGAAGAGGAGAAATCTATTTTATTTTCCTGAAAGCTAGTACTAGAATGTGAAAGTACTAAACAACTTTCTTCTGTGCCTATTGTTTTGTTTTGTTTTCCTTTTAAAAGGAAACCAAATTCTCAGAAATGACTTCTTATGCTGAGCTTTAGTCTTCCCTCTGCCATACAGGGAATTAAATGAATTTTGATTTAAAATTAATTAAGAAAAGATAGGAAAGAAATGTTTGCAAGTTGTGAGTTGAGGGAGGTCAGTAGGCTAATACTTTTCTCCTTTAGGACCCCAGCGTTCAATTGTGTTACAGATACCACTCCAAGTATTTTTGCTTTTTTTTTTTATTTTGAATCCTCAAACCACTGTCCAATTAGTACTTGTTTCCATAGCAGCTACTTCCAGGAAACTGCTGATAGGGCTTCTGGGAGGAAGCCTCACACAAGGCCACTCCCGTCTAACTAGTGCACAGTTTTGGTATATGGGATTCGTGTGCTGCATTGTAATTTTATCAAAATAGTACATCCTGAAGATGAACACCTGACAGCTTATAGATTTTCAGTGACTGCTGCTTAGATCTGGATTAATGTGAGCTTCCTGTTCTTATTCAATTTGAATGTTTCCTTAGATTAGGGATCTGCTTGATATGAGTAGGTTATACGTAAAGAGAAACAGACATCCCACCAGCAAGTAAGGCCTATCAATCTGCTCAGCCCTGACTAAGGATGACACCAGGAGAGAGGTGTCACATTCACAAGGAATGTGCAGAGCCGTTTGGAGTCAGTGCTCCAGTCACCTCCTTGAGATGAGGCCTGGACTGGGGATGAGGGGAGGCATAGATGGACTCAGTTCCACTGTGGTGCACCAGGAAGAGCCTCTGCGGAGTTGGACAGCTCAGTGTTGGCTCAGAGCTAGCAGCTCTCTCCCCTGTAAGTAAGCTTTCGCCTCACTCGGTGCCCTTGTTTATTTTAGCCCTTGATCACCCTGGAGGGAAGCATATCATTCAAGTTTGCTTCGGAAGGAATGAATACCATCACAGTGCAGGTCTCAGCTGGGAATGCCATCCTGCAGGACACGAAGACCATCGCAGTGTATGGTGAGTGCCCGTCTCTGCTGATCCATTGCTGCCCTCATGCTCAGAGGAGGTTGTGTGGTGCTTTGGTGCCTGAGGCCATGCCGGCTATGACCTTCACCTAGAGAATAGAGGGGAGTAGTTGAGGAAGAGTTGAGAGAAGTCTGATCTCCTGATTTAGGGAAATGTGATTCACCAGCAAAACAGTGTCACGGGATTCCGAAAGGGTTTGTTTTATTTTCTTAAACATAGAGTGTCTATTTGCTCACTCACCCTAAGTAGAATAAAGCTGGTTTTATTATGTGTAAGGGCTAACTCATTTCACACGGAATT
Source organism: Daubentonia madagascariensis (assembly GCA_023783475.1). Classification (NCBI taxonomy): domain Eukaryota; kingdom Metazoa; phylum Chordata; class Mammalia; order Primates; family Daubentoniidae; genus Daubentonia; species Daubentonia madagascariensis. The sequence goes on along the minus strand of JAKFHU010002573.1, from coordinate 14,567,552 downwards.
TCAATGGTATTTGAATAGCTAAAATCAGTTATAAAAGAAAATGGCTAATGTTCAATCTTTTTTATAAAGTTCAACTTTAAAATTCTTGATTATTAAGAGAAATCTACCATTGTTTAAATACTTTAAAAATCTGTTCTGTAAATCTGTAAATCTCTTCTGTAACTCTGCTAGATTAAAAGCAATGGAAAAGTCGTAACAACCGAATGTCATGCATAGTCATGGACTGGATCCTGCTTTGAACAAACAGCAATACAGAATAATTTTGTGATCAGTTGGGGAAATTGAATATGTTCAGAGTATTAGATGGAGTGAAATTTTACTGTAATGGAAAGGTGGAGTCCTTGATGAAAAACAGGAGATAAAATTTTATAGGTTGATCTCATTTTGACAATTTTTTTCTGCACAGAAAGATAGATGGATATGCACTAAATGTTACTGGTGATGGTAAAAAAAATGTAAATGTTTATTATTAATATGGAGTGGTACATATGCATCATGAAAAATTAAAATTTGAAAAATAATAAGTTAAAATTAGATAGATAGGAAAAGTAAACACTGTGCAGAGAGGGTGCAAGGAGGGAAGGAAGAGAGGATGTGGGGAGAGAAAGAGAGACAGACAGACTAGCTTGTGGTCCAAATATCAATTGCCCCAGTTCCAGCATTAATTGTTTCTGATGAGATAATTGAAAATGAGATTTTCCTGTGGGGAGTCAGATTCTGGTTTTCATTTCTCATCTTGGCAACTTGACCTTCAAAATCAAAAAATAATTTGTAAGCAAATTTGAACATATCTGAAGATCAAAAGACCTCAAGGACACCCTTCCTTTCATGGCTGTGTTAGATTTCATAATTTTTCCTCTCTCCCTCCCTCCTGAGGAAGCTTAGTCGGCCTAGTAACAGGAAGTAAACCAGTACTGCGATTTGCCTAACAAGTTCCCCTCAGTGTGGTGCCAGGTGGCCAAACAGTGGCTGTGCATAATGGGGGGCAGCTCCCACTTCTCCTTCCTCTTCCATCTCCTTTCTATGTGCTGGCAATACACTTAATCCTCACAACAACTCTAGGATAACGTAGGTGGTATTATCATCCCCATTTGTTCAGAGAGTAAATAACTTGCCTCAGCTAGTGAGTAGTACAGCTGGCTTCCAACCCAGCCCATCTCAACCCAGGGCTGGTGCTCTGAAATTAGCCTACTTAACTGACTCTCATTTATTTAATATTTCCACCCAATTTTCTTTCCCCCCCCCCCTCCTGGATGTCACAGTCACACTAATGGGCACTGACCCATTAGCCCAATAGAAGTGCACTTGGTTAAGTGTCTTGGCAATCTCTTCATTAGCATCACAAAGAAAACCTTAAATCTGAAAGGTTTTTGGGCTTATCTGGTCCAGCCGGTCATTTTACGGATAGGAAATTGTGGTGGAAATTATTAGCTTAAAGTCATTCTGCTGTTTGGTGACAGATCTGATACTAATAATGGCGGTGGTGATAGTAATAAACATTGACGAAGCCCTTACTAACCAGTGGTCTCTTCTAAGCACTTGATATGTATGATCTAGTTTATTCAACCCTTTGAACAGACTTATGAAAAATGTTCTATAATTATCCCTGGGTTACAGATGAGAAAGCATACGTATAATAAAAAAACAGAGCCTAAGAATTCTGAATCCAGAGTAGATGTTTCTAAACACCTCCCACCCCCTTGCTATGCTTATTTCTTCCGCCTCCTACAGTTTCTTTAAAGGCATCATCTAAGGGCAGGTCACCCTTCATAAGGGGATTACTATGTATCCCTTCATTAAAAGCCTGGGCAGGGGAAGTGGTCCCCCCTCCTCTAGCCAGACTTCTGTGCCATCAGGCATCCTTAGTTCGTCTTCAATCAGAGGAGTTGTGCAGAGTTTCATAGACATGATCAGAACGTTTTAATGACACGTTAAAGAAAAATTGCACCAAACAGAGTTAAACAGGCAAGACTGAACTCAACAGAAACAAAAGGCAGGAAGATTTCTAAAGACTGGGGTTAGCTACTGGAAAAGTACTGAAGGACATTAGTGAGCCTGTGGCGTTATGGGGTGATTAGACCATCTGTATCAGTTAATTGCTGCTTAGGGAAGTTAGTCTCCTACCCTCCCAGGGAGACTGGCAGGTAGGGAGGGGTGTTATCTTTCTTGATGATTGCATTTAGAAGGAATGGCCCCCAGGTCCTAGAGAAAGACATTCCTGAGTTGTAGAAGATTTACATCTCAAAGGCACAGGGAAGGAACTTACAGATTCAAGTTTTCTAGAATAAGTGCTCTAAGAAAAGAGAGGCCTGGGGCCTATAGTCAGGAAGAAAGCTGTCTAAAGTTTAGCCAAATTGAGGGGAACTTGAAAGCTTGTCATGATCAGACTGAAGGAAGCATTTGGGAAGTTGACAGAGGAAGTCTTGTGTACCCAAAGCCACACAATAGACTGGAAGAAAGAAAGTCTAGTTTGTATGGTTTCCCCTAATTTGCTCCAGAGGCACAGGTTTGCTTTTAAATAAAACAATGTAAATGTGTAGAATTCAACTCTCATCAGCTGCAAAAATATATATATGTATGTATATGTATATTTTATTAGTGTTTACCCTTTTCAGCACTTCCACATGCACCTCCTGTTTCTTGAATAAACTTAAGTATAACATTTCTCTGCCATGTTTAGTATGCTAAGTAATTACAGAGGAAGCTGCATCATTTTCTCATTTGTGTCCTTTTACTAAGGTAAACATCTTCCCTTGTAAAAGGAGTCTCTATATTTTGGTGGGAGGTGCAGAGAAAGTGAGAATTACACAAACTTTCATCTTCAGAGCGAAAAGTGAGAACTCAGTGGGCGATTCTGCAGTGGGGCCATTTACCACACTACTGATTAATATGCATTTCATTATTCTCCATGAGAACTGAAATGGTGATTCATAAAATAGTCCAGCTTTGAAAAATACGTCTTTGGAATAGGGTAACTGCCATGAGTACACACCTTAGAATGTAAGAGTCTTCAAAGCATGTGTTTGATAACGCCTTAGCATTGTTAGGAAATGCACAAGTGGGCTTTTCTGCTTCCTGAATGTATAATTGCCATCCCTGATGTCACTTGGCTCCTACTGAAACATGAGGACATTCTTAAAACAAGAAATGTTTGTTGAATAAAATACATCCTTAAATTACAGTGGAGGCTGTCTGTAATTTATGCATTTACTTATTCAATAAACATTTCTTCATTAAATGACTCATAGGTAGTACTTGAAACCCTGCCATGTGCCAGGCACTGTCCCCAGGGGCCAGGAACACAGAGCCCTCACCCTCTTTGAGCTTATATTCGAGTTTGGAAGACATGTAATAAAAACAAGATAATTTAAATAGCAATAAGTACAAAGAAGACAAATAGCGTCCAGCGAGGAAGGGTGCGTGGGGTGGTGGAAGGGAAGGTACCTGAGGCTGAGTGCTTGGAAAGGCTTCTCTGAGAAGAGACTGAATGAGGGGTTGGAGCTGAGTGTGCTGCACTCCGGGGAAGTGGAGCAAGCTGGTGCGGATGGAGCCCAGCGCGACTGAGAAACACCGGAGGGCAGAGAGCACAGGGAAGCCCAGTAGGACAGGAATGAGGACAGGAGGTGCCCCCCAGGTGATGTGGGGCCAGGAAGGCTGAGGTAAGAGTCTGCATTTTATTCTAAGTGCAATGTGGAGCCACGAGCAGGTTTTACGGGAGCAATATGACCCGAGTATGACCATGTGCCAAACACTGTGCTGGATTAGGGGGTGTGGAGGCCACAAGCATGCGCCTCACAGACCTGCAACTACAGGGGGTGTGATTGACCAATACCCCCAGCACCAGGCTCTGACACCTATCACCACACTATGGCCAAGGCCACACCTTCCAGGGACTGACCACAGCCAATGATGGAGTAAGGCAGGATACTAAGGCTGACCCACCCCTGTGACTCAGGGGACTCCTCTGCCGGCTCTCTTTAGCTCAGAGACTCCTGGAAAGTCTTGCAGAGCAGTCACCCAACCTTCCTTCCCTCTCTTCCACTGCCCTATATCCATGGTGGTCTGATGGTTCTTCATGCCTCCTCTGGCTTCCTCCCCATTTTCTGTCACAGACAGTTCCACTCACGCAACCCTTGCTTACGTAATCACCGTCCTACTTCCTGCAGAACCTAGACTAACTCAGAGGCCACAGAGACAACTAACAAAATCCTTGAATTCAGGAGCTTAAAATTCCATTAAGTGAAGCTTGCATGTAAATAAAAAATAGCAATAGAATGACTACAATAATAATTATAAATATGTAATTATAAAATGGTAATTCTACAATCCTATAATAATAAAAGTATATGCACAATACAGTAGTGCCATAAAAAAGAAAATTAAAATATCATGGGAGAAGGTAGTCAGGGAATGTTTGAACTAGAGCTTGAACGTTTTATGCATAGATAGTGGGTAGAATGGGGCATTCTAGGCAGTGTGCACACATGCTAGTGTGTGCAAAGGCCCCAGGCCATAAACCTGCCATACATTCAAGGCCCTCCAGATTATTTAGTGTCCAGAAGTGCAGAATCTAAAATAATTGGAAAAGGCTGCAGAGCTAGGCATGGTACAGAGTCTAGGGCTTTGGTTTAGAAAATAAGAAGCTTGTGAGATAACAAGGTGGGATAGTGAATTTGCCTGGTGTGAACATGAAGGGAAAGCATCCTCCATTAGGGCTTTGTATAAAATATAAAGTCTAACAGACTTTTCTCATGGGATCTCTGACTTATAGTAATCTGCCTGCTGTTGTCTTTCCAGAGGAATTCCAGTCTCTTCGCTTGTCCTTTTCTCCAAACCTGGATGACTACAACCCAGATATCCCTGAGTGGAGGAGGGACATCAGCCGAGTCATCAAAAAATCCCTGGTGGAAGTGAGTGCAAATAGTTACTTTTCTTGCCCAGGTACATTTCCTCTCCGTACTTGAAGAATTCCATGGAGAGGGGACCTTTGTGCAAATAAATGACAGGAAAGAGCTGGAACCCATGGGAAGTCTAGTTAATCAGTCTGAGATCTGCACAGCTGAGCCCCACACCAGCAGATGTATTCTAGGCAACCATCAACAAACATGGGGTCCTTGCCCCCTGTGAGGCTTATTCTGCTTAAAGAAGAAGGACATGGACACTTGTGACAGTTACATATAGAGCAGAGTTCGTGATTAGCCCATTAGTGAGTGTAAGATCAGCTTCTGTGTGTGACAATGGAGCGACACAGCACATAAGTGTCTTCAAGGGAGAGTACAGTTAGTTAGGGTGGTTTTGGGTTCCAACTCCACACCTGTGAGCCTGACTGTACAGTGAGCATTCAGTACGTGATGGTTAGTCGTATTTCTATGTCCCAGTTCTTTTAAAGACATTTCTCTCCTATAGCAGCCCCACGAAGGAATTATTACCCTCATTTTGTAGATGAGGCAACTGAGGTTCAGAGAGGTTAAGTAACTTGCCTAAACTCTCACAGCTAATAGATGATGAGCTACAAAAGTGAAGTGAAGAGCCTGAGTCCAATGTCTGGGTTTTTACCTTTGCAACACAGCCTCCCAAGGTTTCTGAGAGAATACCAAGACGGTGTGGTTTATCCCTGTCTAAGCAAATGTCACTGACAATTGGAGAAAACGCCATCTTTTAGGCACACCCCCCCCCCTTCCAATTCTGATACCGGACTTTGGATTCTTGGTCCCCAAGTCAATAGAAATTGGCATGAGACTGGAAAGATTTAGGCAGGCAAGGCTTAATTTGGGGCTTTTGTTCCAACAAAAGGGAGACAGTGCTGATTAGGAAGCAACCAGACTGGCTCTCCGAACAAAGAGCTGGGTAACTTTTCAAGGGGAGAGAGAGAGAGAAGGTTTAGCACAGCACTGAAATCATAACATGTAGCGGTGGGGTTTTGTTGGCATCTGCCCCCACCCCCAGTGATCATGCTTCTTCAACCATCACATGTTTAGTTAGCATGTTAAATTTCCACCCTTAAGCATGATTTTTAGCATTAAAATGAGGGAAAATGTCTATGAGTGGCCAACTTTGGGCTTCATCTTGGCAGCAACCAGTTTGTGCTGGCTTTAACTGGGGCACAGTTGCCACGTCCTGTTAAAGAAAGCAGAACTACCTCCTATCGAAGCTGATGTTAATCATTTTCAAGGCTCTTTTTCAGTATTGTAAGCAGACTTAAGCTTTGGTTCAAGGCTCAGGCAGGTGGTCAAAGTCCACCTCCTATACCTACTCAATTCCACTTTCATGAGGGGCAGAGGAATGGGACAGCCACTCATGGGCTGCCTTATTGCACAAACGCAGAAAATCAGAGATGAGTTACATTTTCCTGGGGCATCTTCTCAGCCCCAAAAGAAAATCAATTCCGTTTTTTTGTACATTCTTTCCTGCTCCCAACACATGATGCCACATGACACAAAAAGTTGATGGGATAAAGGCATTCAGACAACCCCTGCTCAGAAAAGAGATCTCTCATCCCGCCTCTTGGCAAAGAGCTGGTCTTCCCCAGCTTCATTCCATCATGTCTGTTGATATTTATTTAGCACTTATAGTATTCCAGGAACTCTCTTCAGTGTTTTCAATATTTAACACATTTAATCCCCCAAATAAGCTTGTGATGTTGGAACTATGATTTTCCTCCCATTTTGCAGGTGAAGAAACTGAACTTAGAGATATTAGGTAACTTGTCCAAGGTCATGCAGTTAAAAATCAGGTTCTAGAGACAGGCCATCAAGGTATGAATCTTGATTTTGTGGTTTCCTACCCACACTACTGTCATCCTTTGCCTTATTCCAAGGAGAAACAGGTATGGATAGAACATTGGTGCGGAAAGGAGGTATCTTCATGTGCCTTTGGGCAAATGCCACCTTGTCTCTGTTTCCATGGCATCTGCGACATTATTAGTGGTTAAACACTTTGGCCACCAGGAGGCACAGCTGCTAGACTATAGGCCTACCTGGAACAGGCCTTTCTGCCGTTGGAGCCATCTGTCCCTGGTATGACAACTGGTTTCTCTCATTTGTTGAACCTTTAATGAACCCACTGCCTACCTCTTTTTGTCTGCAGCCTTCTAGGGACCCATGTCCTCATAGGTCTACCAGGCAGCTGTCTGACTCCCCCAGGTGACTTATCAACTAGGCATTAGCTCAGCAATGACCAGCCTTCCAGGCTGATTTATCTCCACACTTATTGTCTAGAGATCAGATGCCCTGAGCCTCCACCTTTCTAACAGCTGTCCAGTAGGCTAGAAACTACTGCTCATCAATGTTTCTAGGCTGCTGCATAGCATAATCAGCTAAATACAGACTAAACACGTTGGCTCGACATTTCTCAGGGCAAGGTTGTAGCAGTGGTGGTGGTGAGGTTAATACCTTCCAGGTTCCAAGTCTTTCTAGTTACCCAAACCCAACAGGAAGTTGGCCCAGTCCCTGGTTCTCAGTATCCCACCCTGTCTTTGAGATCAGTAATTACATTTGGCCATTTAAGTCCTAAGGGGGACCACATTGTTGTGTACTCTAACAAACCCTACAGGAGGTACAACTTAGAGTCACCTTATCCACAGTTCTTTTTCTATTCATTGTGAGGCAAAATTTGGTGTAAAATTGGTTACCTTTTTCTCATCAAATTGGCTTTTGCTACTGACATTTCACAATGAAATCTTTAATTGAATGTCATTCAATAAATATTTTTGTATATAATGATGATGATTCAGATATAATCTCTGAGTTTACAATCCAGCAGGGGCATAAAACAGTATGGGGTCAGCTGTAGTAGAAGCTGGTGTCTGTAAGTGTCAGGAAAAGGGAGCACTGGTTACCAACATAGGCTTCACAGTCAGACCAGACTTCCTAAGTACCAGTCACTTCCTAGATTGCCTTGAGCCACTATATAGTCTTCCTACAGTTACCATCTTTCCTGGGGTAGAAATAGAGATGCATGGCCCAGAAAGATCCCTGTTCAGGGAGAGACTTGTTGTCTTAGCTGCTAGGAGTGCTATGGGAAGAGGCTTCCACTGCTTTGTTCCAGATCATGCCACTTTCCAAGGTGGCTCCTGTCTGAGGATGAACTGGTGTAGTTATATAAAGTTGTGCCCATCTCAGCCCAATTTAAGACAACTCTGAAATGCCCTTCTACCTCCCCACCAGGTCTCTTAAGGCTGTCATTGGGCTTATATGGCTGCTCAACTTCTCCCCTGCCTATGCCTGCTTCCTTCTTATAGGTATTGTTCCCAAGAGCACTTACTTCTTAGTAAATGCCCAGCATACTAAATTCAGAGTCAGCTTCCTAAGGACCCCAGCCTGGGACATCTTCACCTCAAAGTGAGGCATAATAATGTTTCCTTCAAAGGGTTTTGTGGGGGGTTGCATAAAATAACATTATAAGTTACTTAGCACAATGCCAGGTACTTGGTGAGGACCCAAAACATGAAATTTCTTGCAGCTTCAAAAAATGTACCAAGATGAAATTAAAAACAATCGCCTAACTGGGAAATTATGAAAAATGTACTAAAATAAGTGGGCTTTAAGATGACTCATCAAGGATAAGTGGGGTCCTAGCAGAAAATGTAGAGAAAAGACATTCTGGGGGAGATGGCATGCACAAAACCATTTGCAGGAAGGGCTGGAATATTGAGAAATTGTACATCATTCTATTTGGCTAAAGCATAAGAGGCCTGTGTGAGTTGTGGGTAATTAGGTTGGAAAGGAAGCGTGGGACCACATTGCAGAAGCCTTTATATGTACACTTAATCCTGTTAGCAATGGGATTCTTGCAAGCATTTTGGACAGGGGAACATGCTCTGAGTCAGACTATAGAAAGGTAAATCTGGAAGTAGTAGCCTGTCTCCTGGAGATGCGGAGACTGTTTTAAAACTTAAGGGGAGAATGCATGGGGGCTGAATTGGGATATTAACAGTGGGTATTTAAACAGGAAGAAACCAATAGGATCATTAGTATGAAAGTGGACTTGTCAAGGTCTCACCAAATGATTAGATATGACAGGGAAGGGGAGTGTGGTGTAAGAGGTGAATGCAGGGTTTTAAGCAAGGGTGTCTGGGAAAGGACTGCTTCAGTTCTCCTAAATGTAGAAAGAAGATTTGGGGAGTGAAAATGAGAAGTTCTTTTGCTGACATGTGTGGTGGAAGTCCCAGTGAAACAGCCAAATGGTGTTGTGAACGGCTTCTGGAGAGAGAAGATGAGGTTATAGCTATTGATTCTAGAACCATTCAGAGAGGGCTCAGGGGAAACCCTGGGATAGAAGCTCAAGAGAGAGCAGAGGAACTAAGACAAAGAGGAATTCCCTGAGTGATAGCTATAATTTTAACAGAAGACTCAGCATGGCCAAGTGAGGGGCTCAGAAGGGCTTCAGGAAACAGGGCTGGGCATCGGGTCCGATGCTGTAGAGAAGTCAGCAGGTGCCTGCAGAGGGCTGCGATGGGGAGTCCTGGTAGGTGAGGTGATTATGTGACTGGTCTATTTGAGGAGTAACTCCAATGTGGTGACAAACAAGGAAGCTGGGTTAGAAAGGACTGAGGCATGAGGGGCAGATGATAAATGTGAGCGAGGGTCTTCTTACTGGCACGGTTCACTTCCTGGAGGTGCCTTTTAGGAAGAAGAGCAAACACTGGAATCCCTGGGGGCGCTACTATAGATGCTTCATGTGCAACTCATTTAAGTCTCAAAACTACCCGCTAACAAGGCAGGTACCGCTACCATCCCTGTTTTCTATTTAAAAGAATGCAGGCACAGAGAAGCTAAGCAACGTGCTTAAGGTCTCACAGTGTTGGGGCTGGGATTAAATCATGGACAGTCTGACTCTGGAGCCTGCCCTTGTAGCCCAGTTCTGCCTCTCATGGACCTTCCTGCCTGATGCACCCAGGCCTTTGCTTTCACACCCCCCAGGCCGTTGGGTCTCCCCCCACCCCCAACCCCTGTCCAATACCTGGTCCCTTCTCATTATTCTTTTCTGCAGGACTTATGTGAGCCTCTGTGTCTCTCCCTCAGGCCACGGGGGTTCCAGCCCAGCACATCTTGGTGGCGGTGCTCCCTGGCTTACCCACCGCTGCCGAGCTCTTTGTCTTGCCCTATCAGGATCCAACGGGAGAAAACAAAAGATCAGCAGATGATCTGGAGCAGGTGAGTCCCAGGAGAAATTTTCAGCTTCTCTCTGCAGTCTGAGCCACACCCACTGCTAGTCTGACCACCACAACAGGAGCTTGGAGGGGTCTCTGGGGAATCTAGCTTTAGAGAGGGGGCCCCAGCTGTTTGTGGGGTCTCTTTCTGTTCCTCCATTTCTCATGCATAAACTGGTGATTTTAACTACAGCTTCACCAAAAACACATGTAAGAGTGTTCATTGTAGGGAATGGCTAAATTATTCACACTATGGAATACTCTACAGTGTTTACAATGAATAAATCTACGTGTACTGTCATAAAAAACTCTTCATGATAGTAAGTGGAAAAAAAAGCAAGTACCTGAATGACACATAGGTGATGAACCCATATATGTCTCACTTATCACAAATGTCCTGAGAATCAAATTACATGATATGCATATTGTTTTTAAAAGGTATAACTTTAATAAAAATCATTAATTATTTTATGATTTGTGTTTATAATAAATGAGTGATATTGGCTCCAGGGGACCTCTCCTGGCTCCGTGGGGGTTCACTTTCTCCTCATCTCTACCACCTGCTGCAGCATTAGAGAGAGAGGGGGGTGTGTGTGTGTATGTGTGTCTACGCGTGTTTCTCTCTCCCTCCTGTCCCCCTTGGTCTTCTTTTCTTCTCTTTCCTCCTTTTAAACTTCAAAAGGCTCTCCCATCTCTGTAGTGGAGATTATTATGTTGTTGTTCTTCTTCATCCATTTGGTTAAAATGATCAGTCTTGGTCTAGTTACCCTTGTAGAAACCAAATGATTTCGGTTTCTCAGTTCTTCCAGGCAGATAGATTGAAAGTAGGATTCCTCTCAGTTTCTAAATAAACATTGGCTATTCCCTCTCCAGTACTTGGAGCTTTTCTATTTACTTTCAATAAACCCATAACGTAGCCTCATGATCTCTAGCCCTCCAAGATGGCTTGAGAACATTCTATAACAGCATCATTAACCACAACCCCAAGTGATGGCATGGCCACCTCCTAGCACACACCCTCCTCAGCTGCCACTTTCTCACTTGGCAAAAGACTCATCTCCGTAATTTTCTCCGTGTTCAAGTAATAAAGAACAGAGCTGCCACAGAAAGCCCAGTTGAACCCCATTTCCTAGTGGTGAGTGGAGGTGAAGGGAGGGCATCAGGTAATCTTTCAGATTTGCATCTGATCTCCCCCCTCCCAGCGTCCCATTATATCCTACAGATTATGATCTGCACTGCAATTTGGTGGGAGAAAGAATGGGTTATTTCTTAACATAGCAGTGCCGAGAACCTCGAGGGGGAACAGATCTCTACCTAAGGCCTTTATGTATGAACGCTTGCAGTTGTTCCTCCTCTGAAATCTTATTGGTTTTTCCGTGAAATCTAGATTATAATTTTTTCAAGTATGGAAGAGGATACAGATTTACAGTCAGCTTTTTTTCCTAGGTACCACGTCATCTATGCGTCTTTATTTCCCACACTTTCCATTTTTCTCTAGAAGTGTAATATTTTCTACATGATTCTTTGAGGTGAAATTTGGAAAGAAACTTCTTGCGCTTATTTATGGATGTATCTTGCTTGGACTGTCTGTTTTCTCTAGACTTCCTTTCATTCTCTGTCCCTGTGGGTGCTTCCTTGAAAGGCACTCTCAGAGAGCTGAGTGATGGTCCAAGGCAGCCTGTGTCAGTCATTGGTGAATTATCTAATCAGAGATCCAAAAGCAGTTGGCTTGTTTGAAGGCTGAGTGACTTAGCATTTGGCACACATGTAGGGAGTCTCTGGCCATTTGAGTAGAGAGAACATAGGTTTGGATAAATATGAACCCGGTTTCTAGTTTCATCTCGGATTTTTTGTGTCTATTTCATAGATGAGAAAAGTGAGGACCAGAAAAGTCATATAATTTAAGCAAAGTCATACTCATCTCAGGGTGTTTGAGAGGATTAAAGAAATGATATAGCAAAGTACTTGGCCTAGAGTAGATGATCAATAATGGTAGATAGATAATGGTTATGTTTATGCTTATTATATGATAAGAAAAAATGTGGAAAATGCAAAAAAAAAGTTTAGGACTATTAAATAGACTGGTGGAGTCAAGGACACGCACTGGAAGAGAGGATGGCGGGAGTGGGGAACAAAGGGTTAATGAATGGAATTACAGAAAACAGAGAAGAAAACCAGAACAATAAGAAAAGGAAAGCGCGTATATGAATGGCATGAGCTGACATAAGTTATGCAGATTTATAGCATTAAAGGAAAATAAAGCACCAATCTAGAGATTGTAACTTCGTTTAAGGAAATTGCCAGTATTTCAGCCTCTTCCAGGACTCAAGCCAAACACAAGTGCCCAACAAAGCACATCAGAAATTAATGTCTTAGTTGGGAAGTACATTACTACCCTGATGGAAAAGTACAGTAATGAAATCAATTTATAAAACCAAGGCACGTGTGTAGACCCTGTGAAACAGGGACTGCCCCCAGGAAAACTGTCGTTTTTAATGTAGGAGGGGTCCTTTAATCTTTCTCTGTGACTCAGTGACTTAAACAACTTTAGGGGAAAAAAGTGAGTTTAGAAACCCATTTAGTTGAGAAGTCCAGAGATACAGGTCAGGCGTGGATGAATTCAGAGCCAGGCGAAAGTGTCAACAAATTACCTCCCTCTCTCCCTCTCCCCCCATCTGTTTTCCTTGTCGCCATGTGGGAAGTTGGCCTGAGTGTGAAGCCAACACATGGGAAAGCAAGGATGACCACAGAATCCCCAGCTTCTGTTTAGCCATTTTATCAACCACACCCCCAAAAAAAGTACCCCTCTTCTGATAGCATCAGCAAGAGCCCCAGCTACACAATTTTCGCTGCTCCAACCTGGGCGAAGTGGCATTTCTCAGCCAGTCCCTTGCAGTCATGGGGATAGAGTGCTGTCAGTGACAACCTCGGATGTTTTATACCCTCCGTGAACCAAATGGCCCAGGAGTAGAGAAGGACATGATTCTTCAAAGAAAACTGTGAGGAAGGGAGAAGGGAGAAGGAGGGCTGGACAGGCAAAAGCAACTAACTTCCAGCGTAAGAAATTATGCAGAAATCTAAGACAAATGCAAAGCAAGACCGAACAACAGAAATGAACCCTCTCCTTTGAAGGCTGCGCTCTGAATCTCGGCGGAAACTTGGGAAGGGCTCTCCTTATCCCTTCTCTCCATGCCCTGGCCCCTTTCTTATAAAGATACAGTACAGAACCCCCAGCAGAGGAAGACCTGGGCTCTTGGCCAAATGGCCTCTACAGAATGGGAGGCAAGGCCCCAGAGAAGGGCTCTGAGCTCTCCTTCCTCAGCTTCCTCTGAGAGCATTCCCCGAGAGCAGGGATGCTGGCTTGGGTTGAGCTATCTTGGCTGTGAAATAAATTGAAAATTCTTCACAGTGGGAAATACTTGACCCTGTTATCAGGATGATGCAGGCTGGGTTAATCAAGTGACCTCTGTCTGGGAGGGTTCCACCAGTCTTTACTTAAGATCTCTGGTGAGTGAGAAAAGGCTCTTTGCCCTTAGCTGGCCTCATCAGGGTAGCACATGCTGCTTTTCAGAGGCCAGTGCTCAGGACTGGAGCAAGCCCTGCTCCTCCAGCATTGCACTCCCTTGCTTCTCTCTGAGTCCTCAGGGGTCAGCAGATTTGTATCTGGCTGTCCCGGAGGGAGGAAAAGACCACCATGCTGTGTAGAGACTGTTTGTGATGCTGTGCTGGGGAGATAAGGAGTCCAGAGTGTGTTGTCTTTCAGAATCCTTGAAGGGCATAAGAACATTGAAAAGGAGCAAAAACAACTGTGGGGAAAAATGTCAACCACAAACAATGTATTTCCTTGTTGGCTGTTTATATTACCATGCACATTTCACAGATGAAGAACCCGAGATCTGAGGAAGAAATCAGATCCGAAAATAGAATAGTCTACTGGCAGCATTTTAAAAAATTAACGATTTATTGTGAAATGTAATTAATAGTCTCAGACTAGTTTCTATATATCCACATAGTCTGCCTGTCAGTCCAGATTTTTTAACATGGGGAGTTGAATTATAAAAATACTCTAGAGAGTTTACAAGGAAGGTCATTGAAGTAGGAAAACTATAACTGAAAGTAGAGTAGGTGAGAGTTGGACCAAAATGAATATGGCAGAAGGAGACAGAAGCTTAAAGCTGGTGATGGGGAAACCAAGGGAGAGAAGTATTTATGGCCAATTTGCTTCCTCCCATACATCATCCAGGAAACTGCAGGCACTTCGATCGAGCTGATTCTTTTGTGCTGAGAAGGAATGAGATTTGGTGAGCTGGTGTTAACTAGAACTTACTATTTGTCTCCATTGCTTCCCCATTATTTAATCCAGAAATCATGATGTATGAATTGGGAAAGATGTTCCTCTTGAAGACAAAAGGAATATTCCTCAACTGCTGTTTGAAGAGACCTTAGTAACGTGACAGGATCAGGACTGACCAACTGAGTCAGCTCCAAGGTCATCCCAGGCAAGGCTCTCTCTAAACATGGCACCTGAATGCTATGTACGTTCAGTAGGATTTGCATTTCTCCTACCAACTTCAGAATAAGCATTGGTATTGGCCCAGGGTAGCTTTGTCATTGATAAATTTACCAAAGCCCATTTTGAATCTATATCTTCACATTGTACTAATTCTTTGGTTATGTGTTTTCTACATTTACAAACTGCTCTATTGTCCTTAAAAACTCTTCTTTCTTTGTATTTCAAGGAGTGTCAGTTTCATTCTAATAATCTGAGACTGTGTTTTCCCCTATTAGTTTCATTAAAAATTGTTTAGATGTGGAATGTGTTCTTTGTGTGGTAGCCATCACTGTTGTTGACTGAATATTTCCAGTCCACTGCCTTCTGGGTACACCATAGGGTTGTACCCATGAGTGTCTCCCAGTTGAGCAGAGCCACAGGACTCATTCAGGCCAAGGAGTTGGGAGCAGAAGTGACCTGTGTCACTTCCAAGCTGAAGTATTCAAATACTAGTTGTGGAACCTTGAGAGCTCCTTTTCCCTCCTATGGTGTATGTGGTGAATGGAAATGTTTGACTTGGCTGCTCTACCAGCCTGTGTCCTTGTGTGACCACAGTGAGCTGAACACCACTGCCTACCTGCAGTTCATATGACATGTAAACAAGTATGCCTTCATTAATCCAAGCCCCTGAGAAGTTAGAATTGTCACCTCAGCCTACCCTAGTTGATTCTGACTGCTACGCTTATCTTCAACTTTTGTCAAGAAGATAAAAAGGAGAGGTGGTGTTTTTCCTGTAGCAGGTCCCTTTCATGACATCCTTTTGATGGTAGCCTTGCTAGCATTTGTACTAAGTCTCCACTGTCCTTTTAAGTGGTAGTTTAAATTAAGTGTGTGTTGCATTTGAATCATAGGCATATTCCACCAAATAGGCAGATACCGGTAACAATACGTTGTTTCTTTGGTCATGATTGTTTAGCTGAAGTAGAACGGAAAACAGACTGTGAAAGAGAACAGCAGAAGGCGGCTGACTGTATAAAGGATAAATGAAATTTGTTGAGACAATACACTCTTCACCAGACAGAAAAAGAAAGAAATTCGACTGGTTTCAGCAGGCCCAGACTCCCAGCAATCACACGTTATTTCACTTGAGTCTTTATCAGACAAGTGTTTGTTCTTCTCACTTAGACTATTGCTATATTTTTCTATAGATTGTAGTTTATTCTACTCCCTTCCTAGGCAAAAAACTCTCCCAAAACATTACCAATTATATTAGCTGGTGGACAGAATGTGGCCATCCTGAGGATAGCGTTAGGAATTGCCTATTCCTGTCGGCCATGTTGGTCACTGAACATTGGAGCTGGTGTTTGAAATCGTGTGCTTCACAGCTGAATGAGAGATGGTAGCACAATTACTGAAATTCTACATTTTTTCCATATCCTAAATGCACTCTGCCAGACGTCTCTCCACATATCTTTTGCCATCTCTCTCTTTGTCAACTGGTTCAAGTAAAATGTTTTTAGTGGAAATGCCCTAGGATTAGAAGTCAAACAAAGCTGAAGTCTAGTCTCAACTTTTCAAATATTAACTGGGTAAACTTTAGTATTTCCTTTAAGCTTCATGTTCCTTTCCATGGAGATACCAGCACTAACACCTAAGCTATGCTGTGTTAGAACTAATAAAAATCAGCAACTTTACCAAAACAATATTCAAGGCATATATAATATACTATAAAATATATGTAAAAACTCATAATCTGATGAAAATAATACAGGATAAACACTTCTGCAAGTGGCATGGAAATCATTTAAAATATTGTGAAAATCTGTCAACAGTTTCATACTCATTTATTTGAGTAGAAAAGTACATGGTTATAATTGAGATTCTTCTTGTATGCAATGTGAATTTCATTTGGTCTTGTTTCTTATACATGATTTTTTACACAAAAAAATTACGTATAATTTTTCATTGTTGAATGTCCTTTGATGCAAGTTAAATACATGAAACATACTTCCTGTTACCAGATAATTTTTGCATTTTCTGCTTAATTTTGTAAGTGATACAGATAGAGCCAATGAAGTAATGTTATAATAGGAAGTTAATTATTTTCGAGAGACTCCCCCAGAGATTATAAATTAGAAGCATGTTGTTCTGAGGAACTCTATTTTCCGGTTTAGTGATTTATATCTCTCACTTGAAGAAAAAATTCTCAGGGATGAAAAATATTACTTCACCTGGTTGAAAGTGGAAAGTCTTTCTCTTACAAATACATAGTTCCCTTTGTTCCATGTGACAGATTCTGCAAAACAGTCCAATTCCTTAATTGCTTCTGACAAGTTTTTCATATTTGAATTAAAATATTTTTTTCTGCAATTATAGATGTGTGTGTGCATGTATGTATGTTTCATAGCCAAAATTTTTGTGATAGACTTCTAAAAATATCTGCTGTCAGTTTCCTATAAAACCCTACCAATTGGATGATAAGAATAAGATAGAAAAGGAACTTGTTAGAGAATACAGAGGAAAACTATTCTATGGAGTCTGTGCTAGAAATCCACTTCCCTTGTAAACGTGGACCATTCTGGAAGATTCCCAGTGCCCAAGAAAAGGAGTAGCCTAATATAGAGAATAAAGTTGTTTTCAACATAGTTTTATCACAGTCTTGTTTTGCTGTATCATTCTGAAATAACAACATTTGAGAGGCTGGGCTTGCACTGGATCCCAGGTGCTCAACCACAGGGCGCTGATGGTCATTCCATGTTCCTGTTGTTCAGCAAAGATGTTTATCTGCCTGGCACTTTTGTTTCATTACCAATCAGGGGCTTCTGCAAGGGACTCTCTGCTTCAAAACTGAGCCATCAGGCCCTGCTTAATTAGTAAAGGGATCAAAGATATCCCTTTGACAACTCAGTGGAGCAAATGAAACTCAACAAATAGAAAAGAAAAAAAAATAAGAATTGAACTGGCAGAATGATCATCAGAAAGCATTTAATTAGACTAAATAACATGTTAAATATATATTAAATTGATTAGAATATTAAAAATAAGGCAAGGAGACCCCATAAAAATAGGAATACAGTTATCTCTGATAGCTTTTCAGAAATTCCTTAAAAGCATAAGGGAAACAGCAAACTGAGCTAGTTTTCTACTTTAAACAGATGAATAGAGTTTTACGACATCTATATAACCTTATCTTAATACTGTTTTCTACCCAAATCAGGTTATTTGCCCCATGTGTGGGGTTAAATGTTGCATAGTCCAGAATTCCATGGGTCTGTCCAGTACACATGAGTCAGCCTGAGAACCAGTTTACTTAATATCCATAAGCACGAAATAAAGATTAGCCAATTCAGTACTTAAGTTGTTGCTACACTTTCTTCCAAATGTACATTATTTTAGCAGAACTATATTTACCATTCAATAAATATTCATAAAGTACTTATTCTGTGAAAGCCACAGGGTAGGGTTTATGGAAGGGGAGGGAAGTAAAAATAAATGTATATGAATCTCACCAGAATGTGTGAATTGTACACATCTACTTCTTTTAAGTCCTTATGCATAACAAATGCTCTCTCAAAAAACTGGGGGGGGGACTTTGCTAAGATAATGCAGGACAATTTTTTTAAGAGTAAAATTATTTGATTCCCTAATAGTTTTTCTCCTATTTTGTAGCCGTTAGGATATAAAGTCAGGTCATGATTTAAAAATAATTATATCTGCATATTCTGGAATAAAAAAAATCAAAATCATGCAAAACTCATTTATAGAATTCACAGGTATAATACTGTCATGCCTTGCTGAACATAGTAAATATTTCTCAGCATATTCGTTTATAGTCAGTATGACAATTTCGGTTGCACTAATTATCACACTTCTTTTTTCAGATATCGGAATTACTGATCCAGAAGCTCAACCAAAACTCAGTACACTTTGAGCTGAAGCCAGGGGTCCAAGTCCTTGTCCACGCAGCCCACTTAACAGCAGGTCAGTTTCCGTGTCCCTGGGTTCTGGCTAGTGGCTCTGGCAAAGGGGAACCCCAATCTGTGTTTCCTTCTTCATAAACAAGGCTAGATGGTGCCCCTGCTAATCAGAAATCAGGCATCAGATCTTGGAGGTTCCCTTGTTTGATGTTTCTGCCTTAATGGGGAACCAGTTAGACAACAGAATAAGGTGACACTTTCTACTTAGTCTTTGGCAAAAACTGTCGGTGAACCACTTAGATACAACTCCTCCCATGTAGCATGTTTCATCTCAACAGAAATCTTGAAAATAGCTTTCACCTTACAAATAATTTTTTCTGGTCTTTCTGTGAAGCCTTACTTTCAAAATATGCATGTTACAAAGGATTTGCTTTTATAAAGTATCAGGATGGTGCAGGGGAAATAGCAGGGACTTGGGAGATAAACATGACCACAGCCAGACACTGAACCTCGAGTTGGTCATGACTTCGCAAATTACTTAACATCATTGAGCCTCCATCTGTTTACCTGTTAAAGGTGTTTGGGGGGATGAATACTCCCTCTGAGGTTATGGAGAGGTTCCAATAATAATGTAAGTAATCCTAGGCATTTATAAATAGATTTCATGTTATATTAATAATAAATTAACAATATTTATTGAGTAATTATTTTTGCAGAGTGCTGGTGCTTTGTGGAGTACAAATGCCAGTGGGAAAGGGTCTTTGTCTTCAAACATCTTATAATCTGGTTGTGGTGTGGGGAAGTTTGGTGTGGTTGTGGTACTGTGGTGTGGGGGAACAGGCAGTGGGTAGTATCTCAATGAGTGAAGTGCAAAAATGCTTATGTAGAGAGGCAACAGAGCACATTTAAGCACTTGGATTTTTTTTTTCAGCCAGATCATTGATTTCAGTCTTGGCTCTGTTACTCACTATGTAGACCTGGAAAAGACCTGTGTGCCTTGGAGGTGATAATAGCACCTATATCAGTGGAATTGTGTGAGGATTAATTCAGGTAATGCACTTAAAATAGTCTGGCACACAGTAAGCTATAATTTTTCTTTTTATTCTTTTTATTATTAACAACCAAAGTTGTATAGGAAATTTAAAGCAGAGATGAATTGTATCTGGTCAAAATGATACAAGAATGTGTTGTGGAGGAGGTGGTTTTGGGGAGAACCTCAAAGGATGGATAGGGTTAAACTCAAAAGGTCATTCCAAGCACCAAGGAAAAAAAGTCTCAAGGGCTGTATGGATGCTGAATAAGTGAGGACAAAAAGTAGCAGTTACCAACTACATTCTCTGGCTTCCTAGAGATTCCTGGAGGTGCCCCTATGTCTAAAGGAAGGCCAAGCAGGCTGGCCACTAACCTCTTTTCCTCCTGGATTTTATCTTTTTTCTTTATTGGAGTTCATAGGAGATTTTGTTTAAAAAAATTCCACTGCCTTAAAGAAATAAATATTTAGAAGCCACTGTTCCTAAGCATGAGATATGGAGGTGGAGTATGAAAACATGCCAAGGTAGACCATTTGTACTTACATTAGTGAGCTCTGGAGCTATCGAGACCTTTGAACAGAAGTGTGACTAATTCAGAGTGTCACTTGACGAAGGTGACTCTTAAGAGCAAGGAGGATCAAGTAGGGCTAATTTGCTATTCTGCATCTTGTCCTAGCTCACCCATTGAACAGTCATGTATGGAGTGTCTGCCTCCTCTGGGCCAAGCAATGTTGTCAGCACTAGAGACACAGTCTCTGCCTTCATAAGCTTCCATCACTGGTCAAAACCAGGCAGGAAGCAAATTAACAAATGCCATTTTCTGAATAGTGTGCTGATAAAAATACTATCAGCTAGTATAGAAGAAAAGGCTGCCAACTTTTCTCAGGGCATTTGGTGATCTTGATTGGCCTTTTCCTACCTAGAGGGTGACCTTTGGTCTTTGGGGAATGGGGGTGACATGTGTCAGAGTCACGCGTGGCTGGTTGTATCGGAGAGTGATCAAAGTCCAGAAACAGGAGTTATAGTCATCCTAATAGCTAGGCCATTGACAAATGTTGTCAAATGAATAGAAAGTAACCATTTGAAATTGGTTTAAGCAGGCTCACTGATGTATTTAATCTGATCAGTCGATCCAACCTGTTTAGGTGGCAGACTGAACCTCATCATCCACTATTTGTTCCCTTTGAGTTTAGAGGTTAAAAACAAGTGAGCCTGATATTTCATACTGAACTCTGAATGTAAAGGGATGTGGCCAACTAGTCTATCCTTTGTGATGCAAAATTTGCTTTACAGCACACTCAGCTTCTGAATGAACACTATCTTCAGGCTTGACTTATCAAAAAATAGTCCCTTTACTATTCCCCAGAGGCCTCTGTTGGAGGGGGAGCATCCTAGGTCAAACTAGGCAGGGAACTAGCCCCACGTCTCCCATCCTTCAGTTCTGGAGACCAGCCACATTTCAACCCTTCTCTTCCTTCTATACTTCTCCATCAGTTATTACCTGTGTCTGGTTCTTATTTACCTGATTATTGCATCACACTCCAAAGATGGTTCAGATTACTTTGCTGAAATTGAAATCTTATTTTAAATGTTACTTATGGATACCTTCTTGTAATGACAACTGGTTCAGAGCTGGGACTAAGTTGAAAAATAGGAATCAAAAAGTAGACAATTAGCTGAGACTGGTTTGGCCAATGGCTTGGCCAAGGAAAGTGATGCAGCAAGGACATACAAAGGCATCCATGGACTTATAGTTCCATGTGGAAAAAGAAGTCAATTCCTGATAACTATGAAAGGTTAATCCCACTAATGTAAACTCCAGATGGCAAGAAATAATACAAAGGTGGGAAGAACTGAAAAATGTCTTCAATTCATGTTTCTAGTTCATTCTATAGCTAGGAGTTTGGGAAGCAAGACCCAGATCCCTGAGAAGAAGGGCTGGCAAAAGAGGTTTGTTACTGGGAACCCAGATAAACGCACTGAGATTGAAGGAGAGCCCCTTGCAACATAGGCACGCACGATGCAAGATCACCAAGGGGACCGAAACAAAAAATGCAGTTCTAAGTAAAAGCCCTATCTTAGGCAGGGCCAATTTGGAAAGAGTAAGAAAATTCTTTGACTTTTAACCATTGTGGCTATTCAGGATTCTTCCCTATTAGATCTCATAGTAAGATCTTTTGGCTGTGTAATTCCAAACCTATTCAACTGGCATCATTGAGCTTTCTGTCATAGCTGGCTCAGCACCTGGAGTAGATATAGATCTGTATGTGGGTAATTGGCTCCAGTTTGAAGAGTAAAGGAAGATAATGTCAAGGGCTGACAGAATAACTGAGTCTTGGAAACTTTTGCTATACTGAGTTTAGCTATGCTTGTCCTAGTGGTTTTAGGACTGGAAGAATCCACAGGTGCAGTCACTCTGGGCCAGACTTTCACCTACAGAAGACAGGGGTGTGTCAAGATTGGCACTTTGCAACAGTCACAGTGTAGAAGGTATGTGAGAGGTGAGTTTCCTATTGGAGATTGCTCCTAAGGTAGCTCTAGCAACCTGATTTTTAAAAAACTTCTTGAACAGGGTGGTAGACTCTACATATACCAAAGACAGCAGAGGGAATTCTCCTCTCACACATGGAAAACTTGGCCCTTTAGGTGGGGATCAGTGGATTGTGATGCTTGCCACAATTTATTTTATTAGGCTGAAATTAACGCATTCGTATTTGCATGGCTAGGAAGAGATGGGGGTGGAAGCCTGGGATAAAGGAGCAACAGTGGGGCAGAGGATTTCATTCAGAACTTCCACCTCAACTCTTTTTCCCTTCCTCTTATCCCTTCTCTTATCTTATTGGGAAAATAAAAATTCCCCCCCCAAAAAAAAAAGTGAACCACTGTCTGCAACATTTCATGTCTCATAAGCAGGATTGCTAATACCTTCCCAGGGACCGTTACCACACGTTGCTGCATTCCCCTAATTGCCCAGCAGATGTTCCGCAGCCTTCTTTTAAAAATGTTTGAGACGAAGTATGTTGTCGGTGAGAGAGGCAATGCATAATTTGGTTTGTCTCCAAGGAAAAAGAACTGTCTCTTTTCAGGAATTTACTAGCCTCATTTTGGTTTTCAAATTCAGTTCCCTGTTTGCTCTTAGGGGAACACAAGGAAAGCATTTGCAGGTACCTGAATATCATTAGAGACTGGATTTTGTTTGTTCCCCCCCACCACCCCATGTTCTGTTGGGAATTTATTAACTTTGGTATCTAAGCTGAGCTGTACTTTGAACACAGTCCTTGTTGAGTTCCTAGCCATTCCTGTGCTTCTTGGTTTTTGTGTGAATCTTCTTGAGGGCCTAACCATTCCTGACAGCTATGTTTCTGAAATTCTCTTTACAGAAAGGAGAGATTTGAAACGGTGTGAGAATAAAGACAGAATGAGAAGCATGTTATCAAGAAGGTTGGGGGGGGGCCATGACCTGAGTGGCTTCCTTCGGTTTTTAGTACCTGATGGCAGCTGGCATCTGTGTTTAGCAAAGGCTATGATATTTCAAAACAACCTAAAGAGACTAGAAATCAGTCAGGCTGAGTATTAGACTGGAAGCACTGATGTCGTAACCAAAGCGTACCTTTGCTCATGCCACTGCCGATTGGAATATTTCTCCACACTTCTTCACCTCTCTCTATATCCCCTCAGTCTGTTTGTATCTTGAGGCTCAGCTCAATGCCAACATTTGCGTGGCATCTTTCCAGAGACCTTTGCCTAGACAATGTCTTCCCTTTGTCTGAAATCACATAGATTATTTAATCTGTATCTGTCTGATGATGATCATAAACATCATCACTCCTATTTAATTTCTTGTGGATATGGTTCATCATATCTTTATATTTTCTCCATTATTGTACCTAGCAAAGAACTTGCACATATCAGGTACTCAACAAATATTGCTTTTATAAATAATCAGATGTATAATTCATTTATAACCTGCACAGATATATTCAAAATCCTGTTTCTCCAGTTAAACTTCAGATCCAATATATCCAATTGTGAACCTGTCTCCATGACATGCTACCTTGTATCAAATAACTGGAGAGTAGAGCCTTGCATAAATTTATCCAATAAGTATCTAGGTAATCTCTGTTTTGTTTTGTTTTTTCTTTATGGTGAGTGTTTCTTTAATATGTATTATAATTGTTTATATGCACATGGTGGAGCATAGACAGGTTGACAGAAAATTGGGACCATGCTCCTTGGAGTTTTGTGTCCCAGAACAAGAGATCTGAGGGAGAATGGGAGAGGTACTGGAGAGAGGCTTTTACCGAAAGAGATTGAATCAAGTATAACTTATTGGCCCTTATATTCCTGCTCTGGCCACTGGAAGGAGTGTTTTCAATATCAGAGCAGCTTCACTTTACAGCATAGCTCAGGGTCACACACCTTGTATTACACCATTCTCACCTTATAAAACCCTCCAGACCTTCTTCACATCTTTTGTGACATTTCCCTTGCCCTCCCTTTCTACCTATGCATTTACCTTGACCTTTTGTATCATATATTTTAAGAACTATGGTGTCATTTTAGGGAGAGTTTTTCTAGCAAGACTCTAGGAGGCTCTGAATCTAATGCAAACCATTTGATCTCTCCTGTACTTGTAGAAGAACAAACCTGAGCCGTTAAGAAAATATCCCTAAAAGGCCAATAGTTTTCTCATTACTCCTGGTAACTTGGAATTTACTCAAGGGCAGGGTCCGTGACTCTATGCCTTGCTTTGCAATTATTCCTTAAAGCCTATGCTTCATCAGGGGATAGGAGATAAATTAGGACCCTCACTCACTCCACACTGGCTAAACCTGAGGCACAAATACTAGTTGCATGAACCTTTACTAATTCTACTTGAAGAGAATGAAAAATATTCCATTCAGAAGGTTTTATAAAGCTGAGCCTTAAGGTTGAATAGGAGTTCACCAAAAGGAGAGAAAATAAGCATTGCAGGTTGAGGGGCTGTGTTGAGCAAAGGCAGAGCAAGGTGACACTGTATGGTTTATGTGTAAAGCAACAGATCATCTGACATGGTTTGGGGCATCTAGATATGTAATCTAAATATGTACCCTTAGATATTCATAATTGATATATTTACCAAAGGTAAAATTATGAGCAGAGAGAGGAGGGATAAAATTTAGGAAAAGAAAATATACTGGCATATTATAGACTTTGTTGTCCCATGTCCACATATGCTAGTAAGGAAAGTTTTTATTAATGCAGGTTTGAGAACATAAGGTATCATAGACATGGGAAAGGGGAAGAGAGGCCAATGAAAGGATTTTTTTTAAATGATAGGTTTGGACAATAGTTCATAATCCTTTCTCTTGTTAACAAAGTATTTACAAATAGAAGGTTTCAACCCAAGTGGCAAGAGATGATAATTTGTTTGATGGGGATGGAGAACTAGGAGGAGG
This sequence comes from Daubentonia madagascariensis, assembly GCA_023783475.1. Taxonomy (NCBI): domain Eukaryota; kingdom Metazoa; phylum Chordata; class Mammalia; order Primates; family Daubentoniidae; genus Daubentonia; species Daubentonia madagascariensis. The sequence continues at coordinate 14,542,524 of JAKFHU010002573.1, read as the reverse complement.
AGCCACTTTTTTGGTTTTCAAAGAAGATAAATTTGGTGGTTCCTGTTGCATTGGATGTCATAAAACATATAAGTAAAAAACCCCATCAAGAAGCAGGAAATAAGGGAGTTGAAACTCAGGTGAGAGAACCAGGACCAGACCATATATTCAACTATGGGCTTTTATTTACCACCTCTTAGAAGATTCTCAGGTGAGGAGAATCTGCTGACAGGTGAAAAATTAAAGCCCTAAATGCTGGTGCAAATCTTTCAAGCCTCATCAAAGTCTATATCTCTGAGAAGCCATGCTCATGAGTAAATTCGGTCCTTTATATTTGGTTGGGCAGGGGCGTTGGGGGAGTGGGCAGTGGCTTAAAAACTTGTTGTTTCTTCTTCTAAGGCAGAATACATAAGCTTCTACATGAGAATAGAAGGTAAAGACAGCAAAGAAGGGGCATTTTATTTGTGAGCAAAAAAGCCTAACTAGATTAATCTATACAAAATTGCAGATAACAACCCTTTAGGGACTTTTGCATTTCATAAGAGTTATTTACTGGCAAATGAACTGCAATTGGGTGGTCAGACTTCTGCACAGACTAACTAGAAGAGCAGGAGTTGACTGGTTCCCTCAAACCATTTGAAATAAATGAAACCCTGTCCTATGGTTGGAGAAACTCTTTCCAACTTAGGGTTGGAGATCTCTGCTATGAAGTGGTTTTTCTCAAACCTTACTCTACATTGCAATTAACTTAGGAATATTCATAAAAAGAGATTTTCCAGGTCTCACCCACACCCAGTGAGGAATCCCAGAGGGACCCTAAGGGCCAGGAGTCTTCATTTTTAGTGAGGTTCCCTAAATGGTGCTCATGTAGTTTCACCAACCACAGTTCCATAGACAGAAATCCATCTGCATGACAAGGAAAGGTGAACGACTATATCCAGTAATAAATCTGATTTACAGCTCAGGGCATCCACTAGAACAGAGGCATGAATTAAATAGGAAGGGCTTATGATGTTAAGTATAGGAGGAAATTAGTAGTAAACATTAAAATCTAATTTCTTGGCATATTTAGAGCCAACCTAATTGGCAGAATGGGTAGGTAACAATGGGAATAAGGGGGAAAAAAATGAAACATGCCTCTGAATCTAGTATATGCTATATCTATAATCTAGATGAATGGCAAAGGCTGGCCAGGAGCTGTGGCCATGAAGCAGTTGAAAAATGATTAAAGTGTGAACTAGAATCTTAGTGGCAAATGTAATTGAATAGCCATGAGTCTTATGAGAGTTAAACAAATGATATTATCTAGATGCTATTCATGTGCCAGTATGAACAGAAAATGGTACAGACACATCTCACTGTATTTCTGCACGTATTTTGGAATCAAGTGCTATTCTACCCTTAACTTTCCAGTTGAGTCACTGTTCATCTGGAGTTTTGGACACGCGTGATTTAAAAAAAATGTGAAAGGCTAAAGTTTATCAAAGAAAGAGCCTTGAATATTGGGTTAAATCATAAAGATGAAAAAAAAAATGCACAGGAGCACGGCTATCAATCCCTCCTATCAGTCGCCTTGTTTAAGCTGCTACGTTTAAGGAAACTGTCCTTTGTCAAGGGTATGTGTAGGTTTTTTAATAAAACTGTTATCTTGTGTGATCTTGGCCTTCATGGTTGATGCTGACTGGTTTAATTTCTTTTGCAGGTGTAATAAAAAGATATTATCACAGAAATATTAGAGAATTAATATTTGCAGGCTTCAGTTGCTACCACTGGATATGTTATGAGTAAATTTGGGAGGGGATAAGAAACTCAAAATTTCAGCCTAGGTCATGATACATCATAAATTCTGCCCTGCAATTTCACAGGGCAGAGACTTTTCGCTTGAAGGCAGAAGTACCGTTAGTCAGGAAGCTTTAGGAACTACAATATAATCTGATCCACATTATAGATGCAGATGCCAAATAGGAGTTGTGGAACTCTGAACTGTAAAGTAAATTGTTGCACTAAAATTAGTACTAGAGAAATTCTTCCACAGCCGATAAATTTATCTATCTCTTTAGTTTCTGATTGCCTTATTATCTACACAGTAATCATTTGCAAGTCTTTTGTGAGTAAAGTCATAGTGGTGGTATGTTTCCTTCCTTCTATTTTTCCCTAAATAATTTTTTTTCTCTTCAAGTAATTAGGTTATTTCACAGATACATAGACTGTGTGGTTTCTGACAGTTAGTAAATCGTTATGGCGTTATGTAAAGCCATAACGGGTGCCAAGACATCTAAACATATCCCTTTCCCCAGTGTGATTAAATGAATGTGATACTTTCATAAATCTACCAGGGACCAGCAGTGAGGTTGCTGTTTAGCTTCTTAAAGATTCAGTTTCTTCACCATTTTTTCTGAGAATACCTGGAACCCTAAAAGGGGCTGAAATGACCACAGAGTAACTAGACTGAGCTGGCCAGGCTGGAGGATATACCTGGATACTCTTGGTCAGAGAATGGTCAGGAGGGAGTGGTCAGATGAACAGAAACAGGTATGAAAAAACATGCATCAGGTTAGAAATAAGTGGTAGGATACAGACATGCAGTTCCCCAAGGGGAAGGCAAGGCAGATAATCAGGAGAAACTGGCAGGGGGAGGAAAAGGGAATAGGAGGACACGTAAAATACAGAGAAGATACCAGCACCTAGGACAAGCTGTCTTGTGGACACCAAGTCTCTTACATCTAGTGTGATCAGAGCTGTCCTGGGTTATGTCTGTTGTATCCGCATAAGCTTTAATAGCACCCCTCTTTCATTTTTAAAGTGTCCTATTGTAGAAGAGACCATTTATGGTCATCTTACTTTTACTGGCCATCCTGACTGTAGGGATGGAAGTCCGTAGCACGAATTGGGTAATATAGAGCCCAAAGGTGAGAATTACTGATTGGATATTTAACCAGTTGAAAGAGGGAGTTTTGCAGAGGATAAGTAAGCTATTGCTATGTAGCAAACCACCCGGAAATTCAGTGGCTTCACAGTAAGCATTCATTATTGCTTATTTGTCTAGTCTTGTCTATGTTCATTTGTCTGTCTTCAACCAGCTATGGGTTGTTGAATAGGGAGTTCTGCTGACCTTGGCCCATCTGTCCCACATATTGGGGGTCAGCTAGCTATAGGCTGCTCTAGAATGGCCTTGCTTGTGATAATTAAGTTGTCCTCCACCGTGGTTTCTTACCCTTCAGGAGACTGTTCTGGGCTTGTTCACACATGGCAGTGGTAAGTTTCCATGGGAGAAAGAGGTGCGCAAGGCCTTGAAACTCACAATTAACATACCATCGCTTCCATTGCATTCCATTGCCAAATGCAAGTTATAGTGATAGCCCAGATTCAAGGGGTGAAGAAACAGATTTCACCTCTTGGTAGGAGGAGCTTCAAACTCATTTCACAAGGCTTGGACACAGAGCAGGGTAGAGAATGGAGACAGCAATGTAATCCAGCTACATGAGGCTGACTGCTCACTTGAAATGCCTTTAGGTAGTTTAGAAAACTCTCTCCTGAAACCATAACCAGAGCTACTATTAACAATGAAGGGGCACTTTTTTTTGTTTGTTTTGCTTTGTTTTAGTGATCCAGAGAATATATAGGTCAGGCATGCCCTAATGATAAGGACTGAGTGTTTTGTGAGAGTAGGTGGGGCTTACCATGCAGTATTCTCAAGCTGTTATGCATAATTACCTGTGTCCCTTGTTACCTATGCAGATTTCTGGGACCCACTCTCAGAGACTAATATATTTTGAAGCCTAGGAAACTACTTTCTCACAAGTGTTCCAGATAATTCTGATTCAGGTAGTCTATAAACCACACTTTGAGAAATACTTTGCTTAATAACCAGGGTTCCTCATTGAATTTCAACCCTAGAAAACCAAGACATCCTTCTCTTCTTGTCTATTTATTATGGTGATGTTTGGTCTTGGAGGTAACCACTGGTTATCATTATTTGGCTAAGTGGCCTCAACTCCCTGTCACTTAAACTCACCCTCAGTTTAAATCCAGAAACAATGCTTCACTAGTCACTAAAAGATATACTGATGAACATTAAAATATTAAATGATTTATTTGAGCAAACCATTAATCAGGCAACATGAGACCACAAGCCATCTTGGGCTCCCCAAGGGGCATGAGGGAAAGGCAGAAGACAGAAGCAAAGCAAAGAAAATATTTGGTTGGTTAACATGGAGCAGTAGACTTATTTGGATCATACCAGTGAAAAGTCCCTAGTTAGAGACTGGTTGGTGGTTTCTGATTGGTTAAGCCTAAGTTTCGTTTTCCTAGAATATGACTATTTACACTTACATGGGTTTGGGTTTGCTTTCGTAAAAACCCAGGGCTCCAGAGCTGCCTCAGTCTAATGGCCTCCCAATTGGTTACTTTAACAGAGCCTTCCCTAAAATTCCCACCTAGTCTGGCCTGTAGTCTCCTGGCTTTATCCCAGTAAGGTATAGCCATTCATAAGACTCTCATGATTGGGCTTGGATGTGAACTGAAGGGAAAGCCCACTGGCCAAGTAAGGGTGCTCTACCCATTCTGCCCTCTAGATAAACTTCCTCTGTGCTATTCTCATATCACCTTAATTTCTGAAAGAATATTTCAGATCACATGGATTCTGTGATATTCAAGGCATGTAACTAAAGCCTGACTTGCGTCCACTTTGGGGTCAGGAGAGGAAAAAGAAAGCTTTTTTTCTTTTTTTGGTGAACTTGCTTCCACAACATCTTGACTGCACTAGTTTTTAGATTAGAAATGTAGTTAGAATTCAGTCTCAAGGTCATAGTTCAGGACGAAGTTCTCCAGGAAAGCCCTTTTGATAGAGTGAAAGTGAACAATAAGACAGCAATAAGGGTGTTGCTCTGCATGGCTTCACTGGATGATGCTACCGTATTGTTGACTTTAAAACTTGGAAATAAACCAAGCAAAAGGACAAAGCTGCAGCAAGGGGGAAAGTGGTGTTCAGGGTAAGGCATTTCCTGGAGAGTGTTGTGTGGGACCCAAGTCTGCAAAGGGTCGGTGGTCAAATGGGTTTGTGAAACACTATGGTGAAGTTAAATGAGTTCTTTCTTGCAAGGGCTGCTATGAACCTTCCATACACTGGTGTGGATCATGAATCTTCAGACAGGAAATGCCATATGCACCATTTCCCCAAACTATTTCACCATGGAACTCGTTCCTCATTTTTTAGGACTTTTTTTCCTATAGAATACACTTTCAGAAAATAGGATAGCAATAATATGACAATGCTAAAAATATTGGGCATGTACTGTGTACCAGACACTATGACTGTGCTTTGTACATTCCATCTCATTTTATTCTCACAACTTCCAAAACCAAACACTGTAGTTTTATCTCCATTTTGATAATGGAGATGAGGAAACAGACTTAGTTTAAGTCACTTAGCCCATAAGTGGCAGAGCTAAGATCTGATTCCAAAAAGGGATCGTGTCAGTTACTTAACCCCAAGTGTGGATTTTGAGTTTACTCTCATACACACAACTATGAACATTTATATTTAGCACTTACTGCATGTCAATCACTTTTCACAAGAAGATTGTTATTACTATAAGCCTTCCTATCACTATAATCAACCCGGGTCTTCATGAGTAAGATATGATAATTCAATGCATTTCCCAGTTCCTCAAAGGATTTTAATTTTTTTATGTTTATTTCAAAATATTAAGAGGGTACATATGTTTTTGGTTACATGGATCACTTTTGTAATACTTCAGGCACAGCTAGAAGTGTGCCTGTCACCCAAATAGTGTTCATTATACCCATTAGGTAGGTTTTTGTCCCTCCCCTTCTACTTCCTACCCCCTGCTTAATTTCCACTGAGTTTTACTTCCCTCTGTTCATAGGTGTGCCCATCGGTTAGTTCCAATTTAATAGCGAGTTCATGTGGTGTTTGTTTTTCCGCTCTTGAGATACTTCACTTAGGAAAATGGTCTCCAGTTCCATCCAAATTGTTGCAAAAGGCATTAATTCGCCCTTTTTATGGCTGAGTAGTACTCCATGGTATACATATAACACATTTTGTTAATCCACTCATGAATTGATGGGCACTTGGGTGGATTCTACATCTTTGCAATTGTGAATTGTGCTGCAGTAAACATTTGAGTGCAGGTGTCTTTTTGATAAAATGACTTCTTTTCCTTTGGGTAATCCCAGTAATGGGATTGCTGAATCGAATGGTATGTCTACAGTTAGTTCTTTGAGGAATTTTAGAAACAATGTATGCCAGCACACAGGCTTAGAAATGATGAGTCCCTTGGAGGACGGCTTCTATCCATGTTTTACTTTGTGAATAACAGCATGAATAATGGCCAAAAAACAGCTCAGCACTTTCCCCCACATATCTACCTTGCTTAAGCTATAATTGGAGAGGGATTAATTTATGCTAATTCCACACAACAAGCTAAAGCCCATTTATCACAAGTTTCTGTCCCTCAGCAAAACACACACAAATGTACCTAAGTGTTGGGCAAACTCAGATATGCAGCTGCTGTTGTGTGGAGCACTAATAGGCCCGTTTATATTCAGGCACAGATCAGCAAGCAGAAGCCACCCACGAAACACAGAGGGCAGTGGTACTCAATCTCTTGGCGCTGCGCTTCTTGCTTGCCTGCCTCGGGGAAGTGACTAAGTGATACGGAGTAGGGGAGGGAAAATGGATAATACACAGGATGCTGAAGCTCATTTTCCCAAAATAATATGCTAATTACTTAACAGTGTTGATGCTGCTTGTTTACGAATGATGATTAGAGTAGGAATGATTTAGAATGAAAGATTTAGCCTTGTGATGGGGAGAGATAAGAGCGAGGAAAAAGAAGGGAGAAAAGTCCATTTTGTGTGTGTGTGTGTGTGTGTGTATGCATATGTGCATTTGCTTTCTATGTTACTGAGAGCTTGGGTGAAGTAATTTCCTCTTAGTTTTACATTTATTTCAAATGCAAACCTTTTAAGCAAGCTCAGTATTCTTCTTAGTTGTTCCATAACACTGATATTCTGGTTATGCTGAAAGACCACTTAGCTAGGAGTGGAAAGTTTAGCTTTATTTCTGCCTCTAACCATCTGTAGCCCCTCTCTGGGGCTCTCTTTTTTCCCTGTCAAAATAAGGGTTTGCATTAGAAGATTTCCTTTAAGATATGGGGAGAGAGAGGGAGAGAGAAAGTGAGAGCGGTCTTTTACAGTTACGATATCTGCGATTTGCTTCAAAATGATCCAGTGGTTGGAAATTGGGGATGAGATGGGGGTAGAGATAAAATAGGATGGGCTTTTGGTTGATGGTTGTTGAAACTGGGTGGGGGGTACGTGAGGCTTCATTCTTTATTCTCTCTCTGCTCTGTCTCTCCCTCCTTTCTATATGCACACACGCATATACACACACATATACACATATACACACATAAATACACTTGTACCTGTATCTGTGCATATACCTGTCTTCCAGGTTTATGAGTATATGATTTATGATTCTAACTGCTCCTTTTAAAACTTAATATTTTAACTTGTGCCACTTGTTAATTTTCTTCTTGTGCTATAGTGTTAGCTTTAATCCTCAGAAATATCTTTTTAAGTTTCCAATATCTCCCTCTGAAATTAACCAGTGAGAACTTCACTGTTCTTATCTGTTCAATGGGGATCATAGTCCCTGCCTTCCATTTGTGAAAATCAATTGTGGTAATGTGTATGGCAAATGGAAGGTGTTCTCCTCCCCTGACGACATCCTGCCAATTGCAATGTGAGTTCTGAAATATTTTTTTACATTTTTGCTGTTGGTACTGAGAGCTTTATTTTCTAATTTCAGACTTAAAGCAAATTCAAACACTCCCACTTCTCAGCTAACATGCAGCTTGACTTACAGGGGAGAGAAAATAGTGGGGGTGGGGTTCCTTACATTCAGTGCCTCCCTAAAGCCGATTCTCCTAAAATGACTATTTTCGAAGAAAGATGGCTTGGCTTTCATTTTTCACCAAAACTATGTGGTTATGCAGAATATGCTTTCAGTGTGGTTGCTGAGTGGCTGGGATGTAATCCTACACAAACAAGACAGGGCAGAAGCAGCCGAGAGTCTTGCCTGAGATCATCAGTATTATAGTCACTTATTCCTGAACTTTTTGCCTGGGTGAACGAGAACATTGCCCTCTTAGCTCTCAACAGAGAAAAGCCATGAAAATGGTGCTAAAAGGTCACCTGCATTTCTGGGTATCAGGCTTTGCTTAAATTGATGGAAGGTAAAGGTCAGCATCCAGGCTTCCATGGGGCACGTGTGGCTTGTCTTTTATGCTTGAACTATGCTATATTTGCAAAATGTCAGTTTTTAAGAGGGTAGAAATTAATTGCAAACAAAGACATTACAAGTACAACAGGTTTGACCGTGAGAGGGAGAGAAGTTTGGAGGTGGAGAGAGATGTTTTCCAGAATGGTCCTTTAAGGGGAAACCCAGGGAGGGAGACTCTTATGGATGCAGAGGCTTCTGTTTTGTCTGAGAAGAGAACTCACTGCATTTGAGAGGCCAGAGCTTCTTGGTGTGAGCCATCAGGACTTCGGGAAGTTGTGGAGACAACCAGCTTGCTCATCCCTCCCCCAGTATCAGAATGGCTGCCCTTGTATAAGAGTCACGTAGCCATCAGTTTTCTGTGTGCAAAAATGTAAGCATGCCCCATCACTTTGCAGTTCTTTCTCTCACATATGACAACTTTTAAATTCTTTCTTTTATATGGCAACTGTTGGAGTAGGGGTGAGAGGGGTTTGGTTAATTCACAAAAATATTCTGTTGGTGGTTTATTGGTAATCTGTTTTTCTTAGTGGGCAAAGCTTGCATTCAGAGTATAGGAAAATATGATAATAATAATTATAAATATTGAATAATAATAATAATAGTAGTAGAAGTAGAAATAAAAGCTAATACTTACAGAGGGCTTAATATGTACCCCGCACTTTTCTGAGTGCTTTATGTACATTAGCTCATTTAATCCTCCTAACAACCGGATGGGGTATGTACTGTTTTTTTAATCTTACTATATAAGGCAGCAGTCCCCAACTTTTTTGGCACCAGGGACTGGTTTCATGGAAGACAGTTTTTCCACGGACCAAGGATGGGGGGTTGGGGGGTTGTGGTGCGGGGGAGGGGGTGGGGAGCTGAGGTGATGGTACGTGGCCCGTTTACTAACAGGCCATGGACCTGTACTGGGCCACTGCCTGGCGCTTGGGGACCGCAGTCATAAGGCACATTAAGGTGAGGCAACTTGTCCAAGATCATACAGCTGCAAGTGGTAGAGCGGGGCTTGAATTCAAGCAGTCTGGCCCCAGGGTCTGTGCTTTTCATTACTCTACTGCAGTGCTGGAATAGGCCAGCTGGGCCATTCTGGTGGTATGACAGGCTCAGACACATCCCTTGTTGGCCACCTGACATGCATCTTGTGTGTATGCCCCACGTGGTTTTCTGGGACTCACCATGCCTGTGTGTGAACCTCTTGATCCTCTAATGGAGTCTCACGTGCCCAAGTCTCTGCTCATGACCATGCCTCGTTTTCTCCCCCAGCGCCACTGGTGGACCTCACCCCAGCCCACAGTGGATCTGCAATGCTGATGCTGCTCTCAGTGGTGTTTGTGGGGCTGGCAGTGTTCGTCATCTACAAGTTTAAAAGGTGCGTGTCCCTCCATCCTTGTCTCCCCTACCTCTTCCCTCTCCCTGACAGGTTCAGAAGCACATGTCACAGTGATGTACATAGCAATGATGGTTTCTGTTAATGTTTTAGGAAGATCCCGGGGATTAATGTTTATGCCCAGATGCAGAATGAGAAAGAACAAGAGATGATCAGTCCAGTCAGTCACTCTGAAAGCAGGCCCAATATCCCTCAGACTGAACTAAGGAGGCCTGGCCAGCTTATAGATGAGAAGGTGGAATCACAGCTCATAGGTAAATGATTCCTTAGCCATCAGCTGTTCAGCCTGAGTAGGCAATAGCTGACTCTCTGCCTAACCCCTTTCTGGCTTGACATAACCACTTTCTTCTGCTCTAACACCCCTGAGAAAAACAGCCAAAATGCCTCTTTCCCTGCTTCTTTCCATCAGGATGAAAAAAAAAAAATCTTGCTCCTGTCTAGTTTTTTTCTCTCATTAGTTTATTCTGCTTTTTGCAAAAATCCTCCCTAAAACATTGGACTTCAGATGAGTATGGGCAAAGAGCAAAACATTGGCTGTAACAATATACAAGAAGGAAAAGCCTCAGAGGCTGGAGCCAGGGGACCTGCAGGCCAGGCAAGGTTTGAGGGACAGAGTATATATTGATGAAAACCAAACATGGCGGCCTCAAGCAGCTGCAGCTCTAAGGAGGGCAAACTGCCCCAGAACACGAGTAGAGGAGCAATACCATGGCAGTGAGTGGCCAGCCTGATCACCTGGGGAATTAATCTAGAAACTCTCCCTCAAAAAATATGGGACCTGAGAACTTGACAACAGGGGACATAAAGTTTGAAGAACATCCAGGGACTGGGGCATCCTGAGAGAGACAAATGGAGGGTTAGACTATTACAGAGCAGATTGGCAGATTTCTTCCTTTTTTTTGACTGTCCCTTACCAGAAGTCTTAAAATGGACTTCATCCTATTTCAATAGCTCTCTCTCCTCCTGGGAAGTAAGCACGGGACTCCAACAGCTAGGTATAGAGAGTCTGAAGTTCACTTGCTAAGCCCTACTACTTGTTGCAGAAGAAATTTTCCAGGAAGTTAGACAAACCCAGGCAGCCACCACTGGTGATCCATTTCTCTCCTTGGTTCCTCCTGGTCTGTTGGTATCAGGAGTTGAAGCTGTGAATGTTTCCATCTAGATCCTGCATTGCTGACTAAGATGGATAAATTATTATATAACCATTCATGCTTCACTCTAATGGAATAATGCCAAACCACCTAGAAGGCCTTTACATAAAATTTTTAATGTTACTTGGAAAAAAATGAGTGTGTAAATAGAAATGTAGCCCTCTTTTTAAATGGGTATGGGAAAGACCTGTAGCTGTATTAAGGGGAAATTTAAATGCAAGGACTGCCACGTATGGTAGATATTGACAACTGCAGCCGTATCTGCTGTCCAGTTTTCACAGTGCGCTTTCTTTTATTCAGGGAGACAGGGTGACAAATGCGTAATTGCTTTGGGTTAAAAAGTAAAAAGGCTTTTCTGTCTCCAAGTCCAGAGAAGCATTCACCCTGTCCATTCACTGCTAAAGCATCTCAGTGCATTTTTTTTGGGTCATTTGGTTCTCGGTCCCATTTCCACAGGGTATGAAGCTCAGCCTCTGTTTGCTTTATTAAAGTAGCAATTCCTCCTTTACCAGGAACATATCGCAGCACATTGCAAAGTCTCTGACACCTTTCCATTTCCAGTGTCATTAAATGAGTAAGTGTTACACGTTTTCTCTTAGGAGAGTAGCTTTACCCTCCCCTCCCTCCCCTTCTACTCAACCTGGTGACTCATCTCTCCGATTGCAAAGAGCAAGACCCGCCAGTCCACCTTCAACGCCAAAAGGATCTGCTGCTGCACAATTTGCAATTTAAGGAAAATCCCCAAAGGCTACAGGCGACCTGCTGATCAGGAAAGAATTTCGCTCTTGTCAAGTGCATCATCCTTCCTGACCACTAACTTTATGTTTTTTTTCTTTCCTTTGTTGTTCTGTTTCCTATTTTGCCAGGAAGTATATCCATAGTTGCTGAGAGTCAAAGCACAAAAGAAATCCCTACCTATGTAAATGTTTGAATGGAGGACGCCAGTAAAAACAAAAACAAAACAACAAAAAAATAAAAACAATCAAAATCCAAACAAACAAACAAACACTCACTGCATCGGGACTTTTTAATTCTTCAGACACAGACAACAAGGGTTTTTAGCTTTAAGCCTGTGCATGTGGACAATACTTTGAGAACATGTCTGGAGGGGCAGTGTACACAGGTGCTCTATTTTAACGGAAAACACTCCCTTCCCCCTTTCTTCTCTCTCTTTTTTCTGATCGGTCGTGTTTGTAGAAAATTCATAACATATATAGGCCAAGGAGATCTGCATGTATTTTTGGAAATATTCTTGGCTCTAGATCTAACAGCTATTTTAGCACTACAGGCTGATGGGTGGATTAGCCACCCCAGCTCCTTTCATAAGACGCAAAGACATGCACAGGAGTTTGAAACCCTGAGCTGTTTCTCTGTTCCCCTTTCCTTATAGTCATTTTCCCTTCTGAGTTAGCTTTGGTAGCTCTGTGGGTCAGCAGTGGCCACAGGGCTGCTTTCTCCATTCTCTGTGGCCACAGGGACAAAGACGTGAGTTGAAGACCCATGTAAGCAGGTAGAAAAGGGACGGAAGGGAAGCAGGGAGGCAAAGCATGTCAGAAATGGACCTTTGTTTCCTGTTCCTCTCTTCCCACCACAACTGACTGCTTCTCCTTACAGCTCTTCCTACTGCTGCCCCAACTTATGTAGAAAATGGACTCCCACTGGTTACTCATTGTCTTGCCTTCCCCTTGTTTCTATTGATGTCTTTGAATCTCTTCTATCCAATCCCCAAGTTATCCTTCAGCTGCTCCCTCTTTTTCTTCCCAAATATGTTGCTAGATTCTGGACATTAACCCTGACGTTTCCTAAACACTGGCCTAGCCTCTGCCAACCCTGCCTCCCACCCCTCGCAAATCTCTGATCCCCTCGTTAGTTTTGTGCGCTCCCAAGCATGCCAGCTTCTGTACACACTGACCTAGCTGCGTCCTGCACAGCAGTGTTCAGTTTCATGTATCCTTTGTCTCTTCCTCTAAAACCTACCCTTTTCCAAATATCCCTGCCTTTTCCCACCTGGAAACATATAATGTGTGTGAAAGAGTTGATAATATGCAAAGCAATTCAAACCCGGCCAGGCACGTTGGAAAAGAAAGCACACAGATGAATAATGGTGTTCTCACACCTTAACAAAAACATCTCATGTGGTCTGATTCCAGAAGATTCTTATAAGAAATGTTTTGAATGTGTGACGATGTTGCAGGGCAATTTCTTCCTGTGATGGTTGCTGTTACCCAGTATTTCCTCTCTCACAGCAGAATAAACACATGTGTGAAACAGAACTGATTTTAGCCAGAAGGAGAAGCAGGTTGATGGAATTAATGTTTAAGAGTGTCAAAAAGTCTTAGAGAACGTAGGGAGGTCTTGTCTTGTAGGATGAGAGTTTGATTATTTAGAGTTATCCCAGTGATTTCACATGTGTACTCTGATCTCTGAGTATCATAGTGCCATGAAAGGAAAAATAAGTCAGTATAAAGTGGAAAAGTTTACTGATTGGTGAAGTGGATTGGCTTAAAGCAAATTGGCTCAAAGCATGGAGAAATCCCAGTTTTCCCAGGGCTATCATGACAACAGACCCAGAGAAAGAAGAAAATAAAAGCCTGTTCAGTTATGGCCTGGGTAAAGCCTGCTCTAAATTAGAGGAGAAAGCAGTTTTGAAAAACCATTCAGAGGGCTCAGCCTCCTTCTTGGCTGTGTCCACAAGCCCATAACAGAGTATAACAGGGGCCCTGGTGATAATGGGGGTGTCCTAAAGATCCCGATGACTCTTCCCTTACATAGCTCAGGCAAAGAAAGACTAGCAAAGCTTCTGTCAGAAGTTAATCAAGCAGAAGTGTCTATGGTTGAGGATGCCCCACATGAATCTGGGAAATGGCTTATGCCTGTGGCAGCCACCTATTTGTAGAACTCAATTGATCACCAACCTGCCAGGCTTCCTATCTATCTCACAGGAAACATCCTCACTGATCCTCTTCATTTGGAGCCTCCTAAATTTAATCTGGAAGACAAAGTCTATGAAAAACCAAAAGAGGCTCACTCACACCAGCACAGGGAGTCCTCAGAGTTGCATTTCACTTCACTTTAATTAGAAAATTATGAAAAAAGGAATAACACTCTTAATCTAGCACAGTGCCTTGCCTAGAGTAGTAGTATGAAAATTACTTGTTGAAGAAATAAATGAATGAAAAGACATGGGGAAGAATGGGCTGAAAATCCTGACTAAAAATAGAGGTGGACAGGAGATGCCTGGCATTTTGGAAAGTGACCAAAGATGGCCAGCTATAGATTCAGCATCTTCAGTGTCCTCATGTGCCTCTCCTCAAAGCTCCCTCCCACCTGTAGAAGATTAATGAGGCAGGGTACTGCTCAGAGGGGACCTCATTGTTCTTATGATCTTGGCCAGTGGTTCTCAAAGTGGGGTACCCAGACCAGCAGTATCAGCATCACGTTGGGCTTGTTAGAAATGCAAATTCTGGATCCATACCCCATACCTACTGAATAGAAACTCTAGAGGATGGATAGCGTGTTCTCTATTGCTAGGGGATGGTGGGCCCAGCAAACTGTTTTAACAAGCCCTCCAGGTGATTGTGATGTATGCTAAAGTTTGAGAACCACTGTACTCAGCCATTCCAGCTGAATCCCAAAGGCAAGGCAGTAATGAGAGCCTACAAATGGGAGGGACTCAAGTGCCTACCTATTCACTAATAGCAGGTGCAAACACATTGAGGAGTTTGGTGGGCTTAAGGTCAGAGGAGTGCGTGGGGAGGGATGTATGTGGAAGGTAAGATTCAGGGCAAGCTAAAAATCACATACTGCAACGTTTTCCAAAATCCCAGAAGGCAAACTGTGCATGCTCTACCCTGAACTACCCAACCAACATTTTCTCCCTTGCCTTATTTTTAATTGGATTCATGATCCAAAATGCAGAGGTTTGCTTTGCTTTTCTTCAGAAGTTCCAAACAGCAACTTTGACAGCAATGGGGTGCTTGGCAGCTGTTCTGTGTTTTCCAGGATTCCAACTGAGCATTGAAATCCCTCATTTGCCAACTTATTTTTATAGGAAGCCAATTAAAAAAAAAAAATGAAAGTTTTCTTATAGTATTGGAACTACTTCTAATTTTAAAATGACTTTTTTGATGTATTTTTTTGTTAAATACTATGTAGTGTAATGTATAATTGCTATTGTTTATTGCTTTTACAATCATATTTATTAAACAGATAATGTCTCTAAAGTCTTTGCCTCAAGTTGTTTCTTTATCCCAAACCCTTGGTGTTCAGTCTAGATATAGAAGTGATGCATCTACAAGATTTGGTAAAGGCTAATTGCATGAGAACATAGTAAACACCACAGGCTCAAGGTTTTTGTTTTTTAACTAACAAAGTAGAATATAGTCTACTACCTGAATACTACCAGCATTTCAATGAAATGTGCAAGGTCTGTTACTTTATTTTATTTAAAAATCACTCCAGCCTATAATTCTAGCACTTTGGGAGGCTGAGGCAGGAGGATCGCTTGAGACCCAGAGTTTGAGACTAGCCTGGGCAACATAGCAAGACCCCATCTCTACAAAAAATTTTAAAAATTAGCTAGACATGGTGGCACGCACCTGTAGTCCCAGCTACTCAGGAGGCCGAGGCAAGAGGATCACTTGAGCCTAGGAATTTGAAGTTGCAGTGAGCTGTGAATGCACCACTGTACTCCAGCTGGGGTGACAGAGTGAGACCCTATCTCTAAAAAAGAAAGAAAGAAAGAAAAGAAATCACTCCAAACTGGTTATTTTGGAATGAGTAACATGTTCATTATTTCATTATTACTAGTCCAAAATTAGACATTTTTAATGAGGAACACTCATTAAGATTTTTTCATAACCTTGTGGTTGCCAAAGGACCAAACCTGCATGTAATGAACTGAAACCTGGTGAGTGGTCGAGGCTCGGATGATAGAGTAAAAACAGCTTTGGACCTGGAATCAGGAGAGGGGAGTTCTCCTTCTGGCTATGCCAGCTGTGTGACCTTGTGCAAATCACTTTAACACACAAAAGCTTTAGTGTCCTCATGCATGTAATTTGGAGGGAAAAGATCCCTTTTAGGTCTAGCATTCTGAGTGGGTGAATCATTCCCGAAGTCCCAAATACTTGATTTAAAGTTAGCTGAAAATAAAGAGGCAGGCTAGATCCAAATCTTTTCAGCCTTGTGGCTTGCCTGCATAAATGGTATCTCTCCTTGGGCATTGTTTGGTGCTTTTATGTGTGCAGGACCAAAACCCTCCTTATCCTTCTTAAAGACCTGCCGGACTCAGAATGGTGTTGACTCATTAGCACAGTCTCAGCATGCATGCAAGTTTCAGTTGTTTTTAGGTTGTTTTTAATCTTTCCTTTCTCATTGGCTAAATCCTTCAATTCTTCATTTCTTTCCAGGCCAGAACCCATGCAGCTCTCCCCTATCAGGAGCAGTTTATCTCCTGTGTCAGTCAGGGTTCAGTCAGGCAAATAGAAAACATCCCAAGATATTTCAAACAGGGGAGATTTAATATAAGGAATTAATTGCTTGAGTAATGGAAGAGCCAACATGCCAAATAGAAGCAGGTGAGGCAACCCCAAGATTAGCCTCCCAAGAAGCCTCTAACTTCCCAGGGCTGGAGGGATACAGGTATTACCAGAGCCCTGGATCCAGGACCACCAGGTTGAAGCTGCAGGCACAGAGGATGTGTCTGGCAGGACCTGGAGCCATGGAGGAGACACCACTGTTGCCTCGATGCTACCCAAGCAGAGGAGACCTGGAGAGGTGGCTTGCCTTTTCCCTTGCTTTGGTCCTCTCATCTCCTGCCCATACTTCCCCCTGCCCAAACCCAGCCACCAGCCAGTGGGCAGTGGAGCGTGGGAAATGTCACTGACTGAAATACCCAGCAGAGCAGGGGTGGACAATGGATTTGAAAGAACACAAGCAGGTGACTGGCACAGCACCCCTTTCAGGGTCAGCCCACATCAAACCCAACATCTCTGCCCCAACTCAAAGGCACTTATTAAAGGTGCTCCTTACTCTGACTTTTCCTGCATATTTCCCTTTAAACACCACATATTTAGAACTTGACATTATGTGTATCTGTGGCACTTTATGTCTTTCTCATGGAATTCTGGGGAGAATCTTTATTTTATCTTTTCATTTCCTTCCTTCAACCATTAGGGGGCACTAGGTAAATGTTTGCGGGAACTCAACCCTTGATTTTCAGCTTAGTGTTGTGAACAAGTCCATTTTATTTAGCAAAGATCTCTGAGGTGGCTTCATGGGTCTGACTTGCCTAACCCAACTAGCACCTCTAATTACATTTTCAGTTGGTGTTTGTCAAGAATCAACACATCCCTGCCCTTCTCTGTTAGCACTCAAGCTGCTGTATTCCAGGATCTATTCTTAGACCTTAATTTAAGTGAAATAATTGCAGTTTAGGAGGGGAAAAAAACTGTCTACAAAGTAGCATAAAAAACAAAGGCCTAAGTTTGGTTTCTGAATCATTATATAATCTGTTTATCTATTGCCCAAGGAGTTAATAGTATTTTGAAAATGAATGTTAGGCTGCTGCTTGCATAGTAGGGGAGTCCCAAAATAATTCCAGATGGACATATGCAAGGAAATGGCTGTTAGAAAGTTTTTACATTAAACACATGAAAAGGGATCTGTGGTTTACAGAATACAGATATTTATTGATCCATATATGGTAGACACTGCTTTAAGTGGTGAGAATACAATTGTGAACAAGGTAGTTATAACGTCTGCCTTCATGAAGTATATATTCTAATAGGAACAAGGAACAAATAATATAATTTAATGTAACATACACAATGCTATCATGTGTATAATAAATTTCAAGATACTGAAATGTAAAAATTAATTAAACCAGGATAGGCGGCAGAGTGACTGGGTGTGGGGCTGGGAGAGGGGGAGTTGGTCCTCAGGGGGAAAAAAAAATCTAGATGCTAAGGAAAAACTTCTTTAGGATCTGAAGGCTGAAAAGGAACCAGCCATTTAGAGACACATGTATTGTCCCAATGTGTTCAAAGTCAAACCTTAGAACAACCTTACCCAGAAAAACAATTTTGAACCTACGATTAGAAATGCTTCTTAGTTTAAGGGGAAATAGCTCTTATATTGCACATGCACAGGGTTTGCCCCAGAGATCATACACACAGTTAGTTGTACTATTACGTGCGTGTTTCAAAAAATCACCGCACTATGCAAAATGGCATAATAAAACCCACAAAACTTAGGGAAAAATATGGCCTGGGGTACAACACACAAAACCTGTGAAGTCTCAGTGTAATGTGTCTCTGGACACATTAAAAAAAAGATACAAACTTAATAAAAATGGCAGCATAATTTTACACACATTAAATGGTTAAATACACAAATAAAACACTTATCTTGAAAAAAAATTGAAGATTGCTTATAAGAGTGGGTGTTGGAATGCTTACAGCATGTGAGTTCTTGTGAAGTGGTAGAAGAGTTATCTGAAATCAAAAATTTGTAACACCAAATGTGGATGGTGTGGCTTGTAACACACAAGGAGAGTGTAGGTAGCTGGTAGATGTTGACATGCGTATGTGTGTGTGTTCTGTGTGTTTTCACACATCTGGT
The DNA here is from genome assembly GCA_023783475.1 of Daubentonia madagascariensis. NCBI lineage: Eukaryota > Metazoa > Chordata > Mammalia > Primates > Daubentoniidae > Daubentonia > Daubentonia madagascariensis. The sequence continues at coordinate 14,524,076 of JAKFHU010002573.1, read as the reverse complement.
TTCAGGGGCATGCAGTTTTCTGCATTTGTCTAGTGTTTCTCATTGACAGAATCATGCATAAGCAAACACAACATTTGAATTATCCTCAGATGCTTTCCTACTATATTGATCGCCTTAAAAACAAATTTACATTTTCAAAAAGAAGTTTCATAGCAGAACTGACTAATTTGGGTGGTAGTTTAAAAGTAATTTGGATGTACTGGTAGAGGAAGAAGTCTTACTCGACAGCAGAGGGAAAACATAAGAAAATAGAGTTAGTCCTCATTAATGTAACATACACAATGCTATCATACATATAATAAATTTCAAGATGATTTCAATCATCTCAGCCTGAGGCCTTTGGTGCAGGGATGAGCAGCCCTACCCACTTCTATAGACGTTAGAGCACAATCCAGTTTGCACCTACCCCAGCAAATAACATTTAGAAACATGACTTTGGCCCAAAGAATGTTGAATTGTGGTCAAAACTTCTTGTTAAAAGTGAAGATGGTATGAAAAAGACATTTATAAGGTATTTGATGAAAAATAAAACAGGTAGAGAAAGCTTTGAAATGTTGAAAGATAAGTTTATCTTGATAATAATAGAATACTTTATAAACAATACTAAGATATTTCAATACAAGCATGTATATGTATCTTCATAAAATCTTCCTGCTTATATACATATTAATAACAGCTTGTAGATACAGAAAAAGGATTCTGTAAACAGTAGGTATGAACTAATTAGTATCATAATATGTATGCATAAAATAGAATGGTTCCATTAAAATTAGTTTTCTAAAGAATATTTAAGGGCATGAGAAATTTCTCATGTGATGGTAAGAGAAAGTGGAATTTAAGACTTTACACAGTATGGTAATTTGTACAGAAAATATATAGGGACAGTTATATAGGGTATATAGAAAATATACAGGGAGGTGTAGATAGAAGAGTTATTTCTAGGAAGATGTGGAAGCTGCTGGAAGATACCCCCTGCTTTAACTTGTATAGTAACCTTCTTAATTGCCCAACCAACAGTTGCTCACTTCTCTTATTATCTTTTGTCCACAAGAAAAGGATGCCAACCTTAGTAATAGCACCAAGATATAATACCTCACATGCATGCACACGCTCATGCACACACACACACACACACACACACACAGAAACAAATGTCAGGGACTGGCCTAGACAAGTGGAGACAGGAGGTTTTCTTTGGCCAAGGCTAGGGCACAGAGCGATGCTGAAAGCTGAGATGTGAGCAAACCAGATTCACAGTGGAAAGTCCAGGTCCAAACACCGGTGTGAGCGTACGTGGCCACTAAATCCAAAGGGCCAAAGGCTACCAAGATTTTAATTCCAATACTAAGAATTTAGAGTTATATGAAAATAAGAGATGTGAGTGAAGCAAAAGTGCAGAATGAAGAAGTTGTGAATGGAAGATATACCAATGACAATAAAAATAGTAAAGCAGCTACCATTTTTTAACATTATGTGTCATCTGTATACCCATTATCTTGTTGAAACCACACAAGCTCCCGAAGTAGGGATGGTTTTCTTCTTTTACATTTGGTGAAAGGGGAGCTTAAAGAATTGTAATGACTTACTCATGATCATGGAGTAATGGGTCTGTATGATACCAAAATACTTCTTTCTGTGCTGTATATCTTCCTAAAAGATAAATAATGTGTCAGACTCAACTTTATGGTGCATGGTTAATTGACGGGTTGGGCTGACTCACAGGGTGGGTCAAGAATACTGAAAAACTAAATGGGTCTAGAGCTTAGGAGGCTTAGAAACCCCACTGGACCTGTTCCATATCAAAGCCCACGTGTGTGATGGATTAAGTAGGAGATAGCTGCTCAATACAATGTGGACGGCTTCCCGAATTCTTCCATGTGCTACATTTCAGAGAACTCAAAAGCAAGGCAGACACAGTTGTATTCAGTGACATGCCTGGCCAAGTTTCTGTCTGGAAGAATGCCCAGAAAAGATTCAATTCTTTCTTCTTGCTCTGCAGAACTTCTTTCTTGGTTGGGATTTAATGGATGTCCCCAGGGATTTAAGGAATCAAATCTTTTGGCATCCAGAGAGGAAGGGCAGATGTAAGTTAGTAAAATCTCTCTCTCTCTCTCTCTCTCTCTCTCTCTCTGGGCAAAGTACTAAACTAGCAAGTGTAAGGGAGGTAATTAACATAGGATGGAGTTTTCCCATAAAAATAATCTAACAATGCTCCTAGGAAATCTAGAAGAGCAGATTCTGTTGGTTTGTTTTTAATATGGCAGACAAACAAATCAGAAAGTTATTTGGTCTGTCTATTGCCTCATTTCTAATTTTTAGATTTATTTCCAAATGTTATATAAATATTATTTCTCCTTTTTAGTCTCTTGATTTTATGCAAATGTAATCCAAAAAGTGTTGGGACTATGACACAAAAGGATGTAAAGATGGTGGTGTGAGGTATACTTGCTGTGTTATGAGGAATAAATGATTTAAAACCTGCAAATTTAATAATGTGGAAACATCAGTCTGGAAAGTATAATTCACTTGACCAAGGTCACATAGCCAGTAGAATAGTAAAGACAGAATTTCAACCCGGAATTCCCAACAGATATGCCCACTCCTCTTTCCATTCCACCCACCCTGCCCTCCTCTCCTCCTGTAGGTAAGCACCAATAAGAGACGCTTCAAAACAAGAAGATTGCGTGTTCATGCAGATCTCTGCTCTAAATACGGTTGTTGCAAAGAGTTTACACAAGAAGAAGAGTTATCATTCTTCTGAAAGCATACACCAAATCCTACCTCAGCCCTTGCTGCTGAGTTACAGAAATAGAGACTTACTCCTTTTGACCTTACTTGACATGGTATACAGGGGAGGTAGGCCCTCTAAGCTCTCTCAAAGGAAAGAACTGGTATTTGCTATCAACTTCATTAAACAGATATAGAGGAAGTGCTTTTCAGATGCCAACACTAAGTAATCTGAAACCCAGCAGCTTATACAGCACCCAGAGGGCTGCAGATAATCATATGTATAGACATGGCTTAACCTAGTAGAGAGTGGATCCTTTAGTGTAATTCTCATGCTCATGCATGAAGTTTCTCTGCAGTGGCCTTATTGCAGGGCAAGACCTTCCTGTTCTACTTTGGCCCATGAATGGAAAATTTCTTGTAATACAGAATGAAGCCTTGTGGCTGTATTATATCTGAACACATTTGACCAATCATTTTTGTTTGGTTGGTTGGTTTTGTTCTGTTTTTTGTTTTGTTTTATTTTTTAACTGATGAGAGCCCACAGTATTATTGCCAATAGCAAAGAACTGGTTTGGGTGCCCTCCTGAGTCAACAGGCATTTGGGGACTCAGGTGGGGAGGAAGAAGAAAGCAAGACAGGAAAGGACTGGTGAGGCAGGACTGACCCTGCTGAGTGCCTGCTTCTCAAATTCACGATAGTGTCCAAAGAGGTATAAAAAACTTAGATTGTGCTAGGCCCAACCCCATAGGCAGAACATGTTATCTCAAGATTCCAATCAGGGATTATACTAGAAATTCAGGCTGGTGCCCATAATCCAGGTAGTCCCTGGGTGTCCACAATATCTGTATCAGTTGATTATGAATAAGGAACCTGGGACGGGAAGGTAGGCAAGGGCTGACTATGCAGGATAGGAGATGGCAGAAACCAATCATGGCAGCTGGGCTCAAGTGGGCCATTGTCAGGACAAAGCAGGGATCTGGCATCTCAGGAAAAAAACTGAGGCAAAAGCCAAGTCCCAATTCTGAGTCATGTGGTAGACACAAGACAATAGCTGGGATTCAACAACAACAACAAAAAAAACAACAGCAACAACAACAAAAAAAAACACACATGTTCAGAGCTAATCCCAGGCACACAGACCCAAGTCTAAAAGCATCCCAACTTCTCCCAGACTGAAGAAGTGAGCTGGTGACTTCCAATATACTCTTCATCCTTGATGACATTGGTTCTGGGACACCGTGAATTCCACTTCCTCCAAACCCTCTTGGGACAGATTATCTGGTAATTTCAGAGCTTCTTTGACATCCCTCAGAAAATGGCATAAAGAAGGAGCCACATAAACAAAAGTTACTGCCCATTTGTTATCGGGCTCAAATAGACTTTGTCTGAACGTTCTTTCCCTTCATGTTCTTCACACTATTCTTCCTTTGTCGTCAACACTGACTCAGATCCTAGCTCTACATAGTTTTAGGGGACAACAAATAAAGCCAGTGAACATGTAACTAACTCACCTTGATCTTTTCTGCAGGCAAAACTTTTTTGGTGAACCAGCAGGTTTGTGCACTTTGTGTATATGCAGATGTGCTCTTTTTGGTAGAATGTGTGGTAGGCAGTTTCCAGGAACAAAACAAAAGCAACGTCAGGATAGTTTATTAAGCGTATTACAGTGGCCCACTCTGCATAATTTCAGAGGCATTACAAATGGGACTGCCATACACTCCTAGGAAGCAGAGGCAGAAAGTAACTCAGTGTGAGTCTAAGAGCTCAGGGGATATCTATATTAAGAATCAAGTCAACGCAAACTACTTTGCTAGAATCATAGACTCACAGAATTCTAGGGCGCAAAGGGACATTAGAAATAATTCTCTAAGTATTTCTTAAGTGCTGATTATGTACTGTGCATCATGATAGACCATCAACTTGGCCACGCAACCCATTTGACTGAGGTTCAGCTATTTTCTCATGGACACATAACAAGTTAGCAGCACAGCACAGATTCATACTTCTTTCCCACACCTCAAGGCTAGTCTTGGTTTTTTTCTCTGTGATACCTTCCTCTATCCCCACCTATGCAGAACACAGCCATGAGCCTTGGAATGAATAGAAAAGGATCCAGGAGCAGTGAGAAAAGTAACTGCCACAAAATCCATACTTTGAAGGAATGGAATGTTGTTCAACCCATGAAAAATAAAGCGTTTATTGATTCATTTGTTTATTTATTCACTCATTAAACAATCTGAATAACCACTGAATCACAAGACAGTATCTGAAATTTGTTAACTTTCAAAGAAGCAGTCTAGTGATCAACTAGTAATTTTAAAAAAAGAAATTCTAACCCTTACTTGCATTTTTCACCAGACATTATTGGGGATGAGATTCATAACTCTAGCACGATTGCTTTGGAGTCTCTCAGTCAAACCTGCACTCTTTCTAACTTTTTCTTTATTCTCAATTCCTACCTGCACCCACCTCTCTTGGTTCTTCATTGTGTAAATCAATTTAGATTGCTATTTAAATCCAATCTCTGGTCAGGTTTCTACCCATTCACCTGATTCTGCATTCCAAAAGATTTCTTTTAGACAAGCAGATAAAAGGAAGAGAAGAGAATGCTTGCACTTTATAAATCTTGTCACATAAGAATTAATTAAGGCCGAGGCAGGAAGATTGCTTGAGGTCAGGAGTTCGAGACCAGCCTGAGTAACATAGGGAGACCCAATCTCTACACAAAATAGAAAAATTGCCAGGCGTGGTGGCACACACCTCTAATCCCAGCTACTTGGGAGGCTGAGGCAGGAGGATCGCTTCAGCCCAGGAGTTTGCGGTTGCGGTGAGCTCTGATGACGCCACTGCTCTCATGGCTAGGCAACAAAGGGAGACCCTGGCTCAAAAAAAAAAAAAATTAATTAAATTATGTACAATGTTGTGTCAATTAAAAACAAAATAAAACTTAACAAAAAGAATAATGAAAGGAGGAAGGAACATCCATACAATTTGATAATACGTTAAACATGAGAAATAAAATAATGGGAGTTAAACAGCAATGTGAGCTTTGGAGACTGAAAAATAATAACTCTGCTTAGAAAGAGGATCTTGGCAAAGATAATGATTCAGATTTAGATGTATCGCAGAGGAGAAGCAATCGGGACCAGACCGCTGACAGCAGTGATGAGAGCTACCGGCAGACAGTATAAAGAAATTAGATGTTTTAAGGGGCAGACAAAAATATAAAATCCCAGAAATCCAGGGCTCTTTAATGTGGCAGGGGTGGGGGGTGTCTTAAATATATCAGTTGTCCTGGAACGTGTCTCCAGGAACACAACTGTAAGGTCATGATGGTGATCCTACTTCAAAAAGATCATTTGAATTACGTTCAGAGTCTTTTTTTGGGGGGAAGGGTCAGGGAGTATAGTATATTTTATAAAGATCCAGTGACAATTATTAAACACTATTTTGGCATTTAAGGTGATATACCTCCGTAAATGGAAAAAAGAAAACCTCACTTTTGTAAAACACCCTTAATGCCCGAATGATGCCACATGAATAAACTAAACAGAGTGTAACTCTTCTGTATTTCCATTATTCTAAAGAAACAGGCAATTCTGTGGATGTGACTTGTAGACTACTTTTTGGTAATAACTAGTCAACCTTATTTTTTCAGTTCAGGTTTAACTAATTTCATACCAGGGCTAACTACTTAGAAAGTGTCCTAGTAATGCTAGTAAATGAGATGACTAAATGGGATTTTTATCAATGTGCTTGGAGACCCTAACAGTGAAGCCTGGATTCACAAGTTACTAATGGATTTTCCTGCACCCAAAATCTGCACTGCTATCAATGTGACTTTTGGAGTTAGATCTGGATTAATATCCTAATTCTTCCTCTTGCTGATTGCATGAGCATGGGCAAGGGTTTCTTTTCTTTCCTGGCCTCTCTTCTTTCTTTTCCTTTTTTCTTTTTCTCTCTCAACCCAATTGTATAAAATGAAATATACAGAAACTTCAAATGGTCAATGTATGGTTTAAAACTATAATCTATGGAAAGTATTTAGTGCAGGGTCTGGTATAGAGTAAACACTCAATAAATGCTGGCTAGGAATTGTAGAAGTAGTAAGCAGTATGAGTAGCAGTATAATGGTACAAATGTTCTTATATCTGGAAAATTAAGTTAATAGATGACAAGCATGGCATAAATGCAGTATTGTCATGTGTTAGAATTTTCCAGAGAAACAGAACCAAGAGGATGTATACATATACAGAAAGGTTCATTTTAAAGAATTGGCTCACATGATTGTGGGGGCTTAGACTGAAATCTGCAGGACAGGTTGACAGGCTACAAATTCTGTAAAGAGTTGATGTTGCAATCTTGATTCCTAAGGCACTATTCCTCACAGAGCTCAGTCTTTTCTCTTAAAGCCTTTAACTCAGGGGTAGGGAAACTTTTCACGTTGGAAGGAGGCATTAATTTAGCTGTAACCAAATAAGGCCGCATTCAAGAAACTTCAATTAAATATACTTAAAAATGGACATTATTTTGTAAAAATCTACTATGTACTTAATTTCAAAAAATGGAAACTATGTTAATTTTAAAGTTAACTACCTTTTAATGACTTTGTTGTATCTGCTTTTCATTGGAAAACATTTGAATGTTTGGTTGCCTCATGGAGGTCCACGGTTTCAGTTGATTCTCTAGAAGGGTATTAGTCATTTGTGAGCTTAAGGGCATCTTGATTTGGGTTAGGTAGGAGAATGGAGATTCACAGCAATAAGCAGTTGAAAAGCAAGAAAACCTTTTTTTGGGCATGTTGCCGAAGGTGTGGGTATTCTACTGCAGTGGTCTCCAACCTTTTTGGCACCAGGGACTGGTTTCATGTAAGACAAATTTTCCACGGACAGGGTGGGGATGTGGGGGGTGGGCGGAGCTCAGGCAGTGATGCATGGCCTGGTTCTGGGGGTTGGGGACTGCAGTTCTACTGCATTTTTCCGTGTTTCAATTGGATCCTTCTTAGCATCAAACAAAGACTTTAAAATGTCATCTACTGAGAGCTCAATAAATTCCATCTGTAGTTCTTTAGGTGCCTAGGTGATATAAACTAGGCAAGGCTGAAATGCTAATTTGAATGTGATGTCATGACTCTCAAAAGTCAGTGAACCTTTCATTGTATTCTTCCAATTAATAGGTCTATAACAGCTGCGTAGTCTTCAAATGATTTGCATATATCATCCTGCTCATCACGACCTTTGCTAACTGGGGAAAATGTTCATCCGAAATTTCCTTTTGAAGAATTGTTTTGAAAAAACATAGCTTTTTTCAAAATGCTTGGATTTTTTGCCACATGTCATATGTAGACTTAGTTTTACCTTGCAAAGAAATATTCAAGTTGTTTCGATGTGACATGATATCACACAGAAATGCTGCATTCCTATAGAAATCTTCTTTCAATAATTCACATTGCTGATTCTGTTCTTCATGAAATTTAACTATCTGTTCTTACAGAGATAAAATTTTGGCTAACACCTGTCCCTCCAATAGCCAACACACTTTAGAATGATACAGCAAATTTACACTGAATACCTCATCATTCAACTATAGCATGTTATGAAACTGAGGATGCCATGTTGTATTTGCATGAATATAGTTAACAATACTTATAACTTGTTGAAAAGTGTCACTTAAAATAGTAGCTTTAGCACAGAGATTTTGCTGATGCAAGATACAATGAAAAGAAATGAGAGTATCTGCATCTGTTAGTATTTTTCTTCTCTGTGAAATAAACCCTTCATGTTTTCCTGTCATGGAAGGTGCACCGTCTGTACAGACACTCACTAAATTCAGTCCAACTTCATGACATTTATCTTGAAAACTGTTGAAGATATCTATTCCCTGTGTTCTGTTTGCAAGAGTGCCCAAAGTGAGTAACTGTTCATAGCAAAGAAAATCTTCTGCTATGACCCGAATGAAGTATAAAACCTGTGCTGAGTCAGTAGTATCAGTTGATTAATCCAAAGCAATTAAATAACATATTTTCCTTTTGAAATATTGCATGAAGTTGTTCTGTTAAGTTGAAAGCTAACTCATGCTGCCGATCAGTTATGGTTCTCCTTGAAATCGGCAGTTGTTTGTACTTTGAAATGTTATCAGGGTCTTAACATCCTACAACTTTGAAAATGCATTCTTTCACAATTTCTACATCACTGAATGGCTTCCCTTTTTTCCCCCCGAGTATATAAGCTACTTTATAATTTGCTTCAGTGGCATTATTTCCAGGTCTTATCACTGCTTGAAAGAATTGTCTTTGCTTTTGCTTTTCATCTTTTAATTTCTGCAATATGACCTTTTGTGCCTCTCCCTCTAATTTAAAATATTTGTGATCCTTATGAGTGTTATAATGCTGATGAGTATTGAATTTCTTTAATGTTGATATTTCAGTACCACAAAGCAAGCAAATCATCTTATCTTTAGCAGGAACAGGATAATATTGCAATTCCCAATCCTCATTAAAAATATCGGTCTTCTTCCTTCAGCATTCTCTTGGTCTTCTTTGACATGATAGGCTGTTAAGCAGACCAAATTAAAAAATATAGTCGAGCTGTGCAACTATTCACAGATTCCACTTCAAAGAGAAACAGTGCACCGTTATCAAAAGCTGATAACAGACTGGCGTACCCGACCGCCATAAACTCTCGCCAACCAGTGTCATGGTGAGTCCAGCAGGGGAAGTTAGAACTAAATCATGAGCATAGCAGCCGTCAATTTAGCCCTTATGGCTTACTGATATTCTAATTGTGCCAGTCAATCTGGGAAGATTATTTCATTGAAACTTATTTTATCTTTGGTATTTTAAATACATTCATTTAAAAATAAAATAAAAATATAAAATATGAACAAAAATCTATTAATAAAAATAAAAGGATTTGTTCTGTAAAATTTGGATTCAGTCAAAAGGCTACACTTAAGGACCTAGAAGGCCTAAGGTCGCAGGTTCCCCACCCCTGCTTTAACTGATTGGATGACGCCCACCCACATTATGGAGGGTAATCTGTTTTACTAGAAGTCTACTGATTTAAATGATAAACAGATCTAAAAAATACCTTCACAGCAACATCTAGACTGTTTGACCAAACAACTGGGCACTGTTGCCTAACCAAGTAGGCACATAAAGTTATCCATCACATGTCATCAGTGCCCTGGACTATGCATTGGCCTAGACATAGGTAAATGGCATTTGTCACTTTCCTTCCCCTTTTTCTCCTAGTGTCCTTGGTCAAGTCACATCTTCCTGCCCTCAATTTTCTCTGCTAGATGATATTGTCCTTCTAATTTCTAATGCCTCCTTTTAGGTAGCCAGTAGGATTTCCTTCACGTGGGAAAGCTGGTATATGGTCACTGTCTAAAAAATGTCACACAAATATGTGACAATCTTAAAGAAGCAAATGTAACTTTTTTTCTCTTCAAGATACAAAACTAGTGATCTTTGGTACCTCAGAAAGTCAAAAGCATTTACAAGTCACTGCCCACTTTAAGGGCATATCAGATGGCTGACTCACACCTGACTGTTCTATTCCCATGGGAGAGTTAAGAACAGGCCTTAATTCATTCATACAAATAAATTAATATGGCTTAAATGGGCAGTGTGTAACAGGACTTGAGATGCCCCAATTGTGGACCAAAAACACCAGGCAGGAGAAGTCAAATTTCTGCCTTTGTTACAGTAGCTACTGGTACACAAGGACTGAGAAAGAATTTTGTTTTTTCCCCACTAACATTAACTGTTTTTGCACATGCACACTTTCCTCAGAGTAAAAAGCATGAAGGAAAAGACAGAGAATGAAGATTAAAAAACTGAAAGCAAGAGCAAGAAGAAAGAAGAAAGGAAGAAAGAAGGATTAGAGAGAAGTCTCCCTGGGCAGTTGATGCATGAAAGAGAACAGTTTTCCAACATCAGAGCATTTAGGAGTCCTGAGACAAAGCATGACAGCCAAACAGGAGCCAGGGCAGTGGACATTCTGCCAGGTGCTCCAGAAAGCAGCAGCTCTGGAGGAACCGGGCCTAAAGAGAGCAGAAAAGAGGGTAGAGTCACACTCCTGACCAACCAGGACAGTTATTCCAGTGTCCTCATCTGCCAAAATACCAGATGACCCGAAGTATATTCTTATCTTCACCTTCATTTTAAGGCTCTATCCTTCTGCTGTACTTAAGAGAAACATTAATGTCTGCACTTCCTTAAAGAAGAGAGTTTGAAATGATGGTGAAGTTTAAAGTCTCTGTGATCACCGTGAAAAAGCTTATACATTTCTCTAGAGGAACAGGAATAAGATAGGAAATACAGAACACTATCATACGGAGAATAGATGGTCTTCCAGATTCAGGGAGTATTCTGGGATATCAAGCTGAAGAGATGGGTTGGTGATAAGTTGTAGGGAGCCTTGAATATCAGACTAAAAAGATAGGTCTTGATTGAGTAGAAAATTCAATTCCAAAGCCTTTAGAAACTTTCAGCATTGAGGCATTGAAGTGGTATGCTCAGAGTTCTACTTCTAAAGTTTACTTTGGGGCAGGGTATAAGATGGATGACATATTAGCTAGTTTTGCATAAAACATTACCCCCAAATTCCACAGCTTAAGACAACATTTATTATCTCATACAGTTTCCAACAGGTAGGAACCAAGAGTGGATTAGCTAGGTGGTTCTGACTGTGGGTTCATGAGGCTGCAGTCAACTGTTGGCCAGGACCATGATCATGAGAAGACTTGAGTGGGTTGGGGGATCCAACGAGACAGCTCGGTCTCATGGCTTTCACAGGAATCCTTACTTTTTTGCCACATGGGCCTCTCTACAGGCTGCCTAAACATCTTCATGACCTAGAGACCAGCTTCCCCTGGAGTGTTCCAAAAGACAGTGAGAAAGGAGGAAGCTTGGCGCTTTTAATGGCCTGTCTCTGAAGTTTCTTCTGTTCTATCCTATTCATTAGAAGTGGTCACTGAGTCCAGCCCACTCTCAAGTGGGCCTGGGGGGAGGGGGAAGTAATTAGAGCCCACCTCTTGAAGGAAGAGATAGCAAAGAATTTAGGGACATGAATTATAACCAACATAGATTGTTTAGCACTGGAAAGTTCTAGGGATTTTCTGCCTTACATCTGGTGCTTTCCATTCCAACAGGTATCTGGGACAGGAAAACAAATTAGATGTCTAGCTCAATGGTCAAAAGGACAAACAATTAGACCTTCACTGAGGTGGTGTGTTGACAAGAAAGATGTCAGGGTCAACATACATGAGATATTTTATGAGCGTAGATTTTAGCAAGACTTTCAGTGAGTTAGATGTTAAGAATTATTCAAAATTTGCTTATTTAAAAGTCATCCATGATCAGATATGGTACAAGGGACTGGTCAGATGATGATGTCATTGACAGAAATAAGGAAGTTAGAGGCTATATTGTTGAGAGGTGGAAAGCTCATGTGTTTGCTTCTGGAAAGTTTGAGTTTGTGATATCAGTGGGTCTACCATGTGCAAACACCTAGAAGGCTATTGAAATACTAATCTGGAACTGAACCATGAGTCTGAAAAATAGAGGTTGAGCAATAATATAAACCAGTGATAATATAAATAAGCTATAATATAAACCAGGCAATGAATGGGTTGGCCAATGAAGAAAGAGTGAAGATGGTTCAGTTTAGAGTCTTGAGAAATAGCTATATTTAAGGGAAGGAGGAAAAAAACAGAACTTTTGAAACTAATTAAGAAGAGAGTTTAGAATTGCAATGGACCCAAGAAGAAACAACATTGTAGGAAGAAAGAGAAGGTAGGGTCAGTTATAGTACCAAATGCTATGAGAGGTCAGGAAGGATGTGGATATAACTGTCTTTGGAAATTATGCTGTCTGTGACATCTAAGAGAGGGTTATAAGTAGGCTGGGAAGTGAGGAAAAGTCACATGGCCTAGAATTGAGCAGTAAGAGGAAAACCTCAGTAGGGTGCTGAAAAAGGTTTAACTGGCTCTCCTTATGGGTGGGTGGGTGAGTGGGAGACCCTGATTTGTTGCATTTGCTGGATTCCATGATGCAAATATTTCCACCATGGCCAATTTCAACCTACCAGTAGTTTAATAACTGCCTCACAAGTTCCTGAAAACTTAACAATCAGTTCTCAACCAGCATATACGAAGTGGTTGCAGTACAGCACTGGAAGAGCTGAAAGAGGAATATATATGTTAATCTTCTAAGCCATGTGTTATATATAAGGCATTATTTTGAACTTTTTGGAAATAAATATATTAACTTACACTTATGCCCTATAAATGTGAAAAGGCGTTACGTCCTTTCCGAAAGCTTCCGGTAATCCTCCGAATATTCAGAGGATGGAGCATGGAGGAAATCAATTTTTGTTTCAGCCTCTGTGTTCCCCTCCCATCAGTGTTACATGGGCACCTGGGTTTCACCTGGCCACCTGGGGTTCACTTCTCCCTTATTTTCTCTCCTTCCTTTCTATCATTCTTTCCTTAGGGATGACTTCACTTTACAGCAGCCACATTTTTCCATTATTAATCTTTTGCATTAAACACTCACATTCTTCATGGATAAAGTACGTCAAAAACAAGCAAACCCTTTACTTTCTAATATCCACTATTTCTCATAGCAGAATTTTGATATGTCCTGTTTAAATCTTTCTTCCTCGCCAGGGATAAGAGCAGTGAGGAACAAAAGGACAAAGGGGGAAGAGAATTATGTCTTCCCACACTTAGACTATGTAAAATATTCATAGTATAAAACTAGCTACCCACTACCTCCCAGAACACTTGTATTTTTTACTGTCATTGTGATTTTGGCCAATGGTATCCCTGGTTTTGAGCCACCACCTCCCATGAAGAAATCCCTACAGAGAATCCAAAGACAAGAGCTCTCTTCTAACCTATAAGTATTTCTTCCATGCTATACAAAGGATAACGTGCTTACTGGGGAGTTCTGAAGAAACTCAGTGTCAGCTTTTATTCATGATGTATGTTCTTCCAAGCCTAAAATTACCATACTTGAAAGCTGTGTGATTTTAAAACGAATTGATCAAGACCACAACTGTTAATAAAATGCATGACCACACCCTGTATATTAACTATGATCTCTAAGGAAACACACTTGGGAATCACAGACCAGCATTTTGCACTTGAGCTTAGAATCCTCATTTCTTAAAATGAAAACTTTATTGTGATTATTAACCTGCAGAAATTTTAATTATCCTTCGAATGCTTGAAGGTTCATAATGGAGAAATGCCAGAAAAATCCCACTGCTAATTAAATCCAACTGAATGTTTCCTTTACCTGAAGACATAGAAGTGCTTCTTGTTTGTCAAATCCCTTTCAGCCAAATAACCACTTAACTAATCTCAGATTGAATATCTTATTTAAGATTTTGAATTATCCTTTCTCTCCAGAGAGCTGCTGTTGAATATTGTAATAGCATCATCCAGGGAAATATTTCTTACTCTCCCGACTGGAGGAAAGAGGAAAAAAAAAACACCACGTTTCTTTATATCACTGAGTAGATTGAAATCTGCAAGAATGAACAGGCTGGCATTTTTAAGCAAAAGAGTATTAGTAGGAGGCAGAAGTAGCTTTCATCGCTGCATACAAATCCTAGTCCTGAGCTCACCTAAAAGAAAAGAGGAATTGGATCTTTTCCTATATAGACTGATTTGACTTTTCTTGCTGGGATTTTTGAATTGTGGCTCTAGTAATTATGACTCTGAATCACCAAATAATGACCTGGAGACCTCATAGATCATTGGAAGGGGCAGAGTGACCTAGATGTCAGCATATTATGTGAGGGAAAAGAGCACTGGACCTGACTCCTTTGCTTGCTAGCTTTGGGACCTTCGACAATTCACTTAAATACTTTGACCTTCAGTTCAAATGGCATCTCAGACATGTCTAAAATAGCACCTGACTTTCTGACATTATGGCCTATTTTAATAGAAATAGTAGCAACAAAAGCATATTGCAAAATTAACTCCTATTATTTCTCGGCTCATGCCATGCAATGGCTGGCCATTTCACCCTGATTACAGCCCAACATCCTTCATCCTTTCTGTGGTCCATGGTTGGACTCCCCATTACCACTCTGACCTCAACCCCGGCTCCTCCATCCTGTGCTATCACTGTACCACCAGCACAATGGCCTCCTGCCTGTTTCCTAGAGAAATGCAGTCCTACACTGGGCCCCTGTACTCACTGGTATTTCCTCCTGGGTTGTTTTCCTGGTTCTCCACAGGGCTTTCCCTCTCACTTATGTTTCAGCTAAGTGTTCTGAAATGATAGCACTTCAACACGGCTGCTAGCATTTCCTATCCCTCTCATTAAAAGGTAATTTATTTTAAAAATCCTAAGTCTCATATAAACATCTGTCATGGTTAATTTTATGTGTCAATTTGGAGGGTGTTTTTGTCTGAGATTAACACTTAATTTGGTGAACTTTGAGTAGGTAAATTGTCTTGTAGAATGTGGGCAGGCCTCATCCAATCCATAGAAGGACTGAATAGAACAGAAAGACTGGCATCTTTGAGCAAGAGAAGATTCTTCTGCAGACTGCCTTCATATAGAAACTGCTCTCCTAGGCCTCCAGCTGCTGCCCCATACTGCAGATTTTGGGCTCTCCAATGTCCATAATTGTGTGAGCTAATTCCTTACAATAAATTTTCTATTTTTTATACATATCCTATTGGTTCTGTTTTTTGGAGAATCTTGACTAATACAGCACCAAATTAATAAGTGTCAGACATTTTATTTTATTCATTAATTAATAAGTGAGCCAGTCAGGTGTTAAGACAGATGCTAATGAAAATTGCACTTACAGTTTCTGTGGGTCAGGAAACTGGGTACTACTTAATCGGGTCCTCTACTTAATGTCTCAATAGGGAGCAATCAAAGTGTTAGGCTAGGTTGTCATGTACAGTATCAACTAGAGAAGAATCTACTTCTGAGCTCAGATTGTCAGCAAAACAGAGGACCTTGGCTTTTTGCTGGTTAGCTAGAGGCTGTGCCCCACTCCTAGAGGTCACCTGAAGTTCCTGTAGGCTGACCACAGTTCCTTGCCATGTGGCCATGTGAGTTTCAATAATATGGTTACTTACTTCATGAAGCCTGCAAGGAGAGCCTATAGAGCAAGTCTGCTACTAAAACAGAGACTTATATAGCATAAACTTATGTTTTTAGTTTTTAGGAGATGGACTCTCACTCTGTCACTCAGGTTGAAGTACAGTGGCATGATCATAGCTCCCTGCAGCCTTGAACTCCTGGGCTCAAATGATCCTCCAACCTCAGCCTCCCAAGTAGCTGGGACTACAGGATTGAAATACCACACTCAGCTAATTTTTTTTTGAATGGAATATCACTATATTTCCCAGGCTGGTCTCAAACTCCTGCCCTTAAGCCATCCTCCCTCCTTGGCCTCCCAAAGTGGTGGGATTACAGGCATGAGCCACTGCACCTAGCAGCATAAAAGTAATTTTTGAAGTGACATATCATGACATTATCATATTCTATTTGTGAGAAGCAAAAGTCACAAATCCTGGTCACACTCAAAGGGAGGAGGATTATACAAGGCAATGAATACCAAAGGCATTCACTACTGGGATACAACTTAAAATCCATCACACAGCCAGAGTCAATCAAAGGCTCAGACTCCTATAAAGTCATATAATCCCCACAGGGTCCACTAGATAACACAGCTATTTGGAAGAATGTTCATCAGTTTCCTTCAAAGCTCGACACAGTCTTACTATATGTTCAACAATCATGCTAAGTATTTCAGTCATGAGTTGAAAGCTTATGTCCACACAAAAACCTGCACACAAATGTTTATAATAGCTTGTTTGATTTTCATCAAAAAACTGTTGCACTGAGATCTGGGGGGCAGAAGGGAGGGTTGAACAGGGCAGTGGAACTATTCTTTGATACTATAATTTTGAATGTATAACATTACACAGTTTTTGAAACCCATTGAACTTTACTGCACAAGAAGTGATACTTAGTGTACAAATTAAAAAAAAAATCATTTAGAAGTTTAGGAGAATCCTAGGATGGAATGCAGAATGTGAAGTGAATTAAATTTGTTCTCAGGTAAATTACTATTTTACTAAAGAGAAAACGTGCAAGGAAGGGGGAGAGGAAAAGAAAAATGTTGCTTGTGTAGCAATTCATAGGTCCTTCATATGTTAACATATTTGATCACCATATGATCCTCTCAGATGGTCCTTAATATATCCTCATTTTACAAATCAGGAGTTTGAAGCTCAAGGAAGATAAGTCAATCTCCCAAGACTACACATCGAGTAATGAGCTGAGCTGTGATTTGAACTAGATAACTCCTATGCCCCTAACTTTTCCCTTCTAATCTATGATTCTCTTGTTAGGGTATGAGATGTTTTCTCAGATTTGGCAGACTTTTTCCCTTCTTAAAAAAAAAGTGGTACATTTTTAACTTGAGTTTGAATACTACTACTCTACTATGTTTTCTCCTGGAAAAACCTTAAATTCTTTTTCCATTTCTTAAAATGGTTTCTCCCTATTAAAACAGAAAAGGAAGCAGTGGAGAAATGAAAATTTAGGTATCAGCTTTGAAAATAGGTAGTGAGACAGCAAAGAGGAAAGTACAAGTTTGAGGGCAAATGAAAAGAGGCAATAATGCTGGTGAGAACAATTTCAGAAAGGGCAAAGATTGATTCCTTGTGGCAAGTAGGTAGGAGGATGCGTTCCAGCAGCAAAGCTCAATAAATGGTCCATCAGTGCCCAAGATGGAGCCAAGTAAGGTTCCAGAGTGGCACTGGCTCTTTCCTGGTCTGTTGGCAGCACAGAACTGGCACGGATGGAGGACCATCCTGTCTAAAGGGGCTGCCAGTTTTCCTACATTTCTAGTCACTGGAACTAAAATTAAAACAAAAGAATCTGTGACTTTCTGTAGCCCCTGGTGAATGCCATTTTGCTACCAGATCAACGAAAAAAATGTATATAATTTCCACCAATAATGGCATTTACCATTCTTTTAAGTAATCAGCCAAGAAAAATAAAAATGGCACATCAGGATAGACACAAAACGATATTCCCCCATCTGGGCGTCAGCACCGGGGTTTTTTAGCAACTAGGGATAATGTAGGTAGAAGTTACTCACAGAGATACATCTCTTGCTCATTTGTTTTCAGAACTGTGTGCTTTTTTCCAGCCTGTGAGAGAGAGAAGGGAGGATCACTTTAGAGGAAATGAGAATGTTTTTGTTTGTTGTTTTGTTTTGTTTGCTTTATTCATCTTTTAGATAGATTTTCTTAACCTATAGAAAAAAAAAGTCTTTACTCACCCTTACATTTCTCCACAATATAAAGCTGGCTTTTATTGAGAACCTACTCTGTGCACCATTTTAAATATTTTATATGTATGTAAGTACTTGATTGTCGCAATAACCTGATGAAGTAAATTATATTATGAATCCATTTTACATAGGAGAAAACTAAGTCACAGAGAGGTGACATACTTTATGCAGGTCATACAGCTAATGAGTGGCAATTCAAACCCTGGCAGTTTGCAATTAAACACTCTTAATGAGCGTACTGACATACAGAAATGTCTGAAGAGATTGCTTTTGTTCCTGTGTGTGTGTGTGTGTGTGTGTATGTTTGGGGTAGGAGTTGGTTTTAATACAAAATAAGATACAGCTTTCTAAACACACACTCAGAGTTTCATTTTCAGGAAAAAGGAAACAAAGAAAGAAAGAAAGCAGCCAGACACTCACTAGTATGTACTCCATTTAGAACCTTGGACCCCCAAACTCAGGAACGATGCAGTGGTTGAAGGAAACAGGACTTAATCATCAAGTGTTTATTGAGCACCTCTTACGTTCCAAAGTTAGTGCTATGTGTTATAAATAACAAAAGGGAGCAAGTCCTTCTGAGGGGCCTCAGGGAACTTTCAAATCAGGTGGGAACATCAGATAGAGACATATGGCATGAAGGGGAAAATCTACGGAATTATTTAGCTTGGTATAGTATTATTTTCAGATTTCTGTTATAAGTGACAGAATACCAACTCAAACTTAGACACAAAGGGGATTTATTAGCACATCCACATCTAGGGTTTCAAAAAGTGTCATCTGGAAACTAGCTGTGTCTCTTGGTTCTACTTCACTTTGTTTCTACAGTGGCTTCTAGGACCTTATATTCTTTCAGCTTAGTAACTGCAGCTGAAGGAGTGTATCTTTCTCAGTAATTCCAGAAAATTTGAGTCTAGTAAGGCTGGCTTGGGTTATGTGCAATCCCTAAATCCATCTCTGTGGCTAGCAGGGAGAAAGTCTCTGACAAGGCCTAGGTTGTTTATCTATCCTAGTATTGGAGTGAATCAGCACCATCCAAACCACTTTGACTAGGATTGGTAATTCCCACAAATAAAAATCAGATACTGTAACTAGATGAGGGAGAAATGGATGCTGTATGGACATAAACAACAAAATCCTCTCATATAATACAGAACCATTTATGTACATATGTAACCATACTCAGCAACCTAATTTAGGCTTGTCACAGCAACAGTAGCTTCACAACAGTAGCTTCACAAGGTATGGCTCACTTTGCAGATAGCATGGAAGCATTTTTTTGCTTGAACTTAGTGTGCAGCTTCTTCTGAAGCCAGTTGGCTGACTTCCAGCCCAGGACATTAACTTTTTAATTTACACTGCTTCTTGGTCACCTTCCAAGTTCAAGTCAAGGTGTTGATTTTAATCCAGTGTAAAAACTTCTAAATCACTGGCTACTGTAGTGGCAACAGTAGAGCTTGTATTTTTGGTTCAGCAGACCTAGCTGCCTCAGTGTGATGGCTAAATTATAGCCTCATTTCTAGAGCTCCTACCATGGTTAGTCTAACTTTTTTTTTTCTTCTACCTCCCACTCAGAGCCCTGAAAAAAGATTTTATTTAAGAAATACTCATTGATGGGAAAATCTAGCACTGGCATCAACCGAATGAAAACATCCTCATGAGCCCTAGAGAAGACTTCCATTTTTGCTTACTGCTTCAACTGCCTTTATTATATGCATCCATTGTATTATTTTATTAAGGTAAAAAGCACATAGATTTACCATCTTAGCCATTTTTATGTGTACAATACAGAAATGTTAACTATATGCACATCATTGTGTAACAGATCTCTAGAACTTTTTTGTCTTGTAAAACTGAAACTCTGTATCCATTGAACAACCACCTTCCTTTCTCTCCTCTCCCAATTCTGGCAACTACCATTCCACTTTGTTTCTAAAAGGTTAACTGTTGGTACCTCATATAAGTGGAATCATGAAGTATTTATCTTTGTGACTGGCTTATTTCACTTAGCATAATGTTCTTAAGTTTTGTCCATATTGTAACATATGACAGGATTTCTTTCTTTTTCAGGCTGAATAATATTCTGTTCTATGTATAGACCACATTTTATTTATCCATTCATGTATATTTAGGTTGCTTCCACCTCTTGACTATTGAGAACAATGCTGCAATGAACTTGCGTGTATGTCAGCATAGGCTGCTGCAACAAAATACTGTAGACTCAGTGGCTTAAACAATAGAGATTTATTTTCTCACAGTTAATGGATGCTGGAAGTTCAAGATCAGGGTGCCAGTGTGGTCAAGTTCTGGTGAGGGCTCTACATATGATTGCCTTCTTGCTATATCCTCACATGGCAGAGAGAGAGAGACAGAGACAGAAAGGCACAGAGAGAAAGCTCTCTGGTGTGTTTTATTATAAGGACACTAATCCTATCATGACAGCCCCACCCCCTCACCTCATGTAAACTCAATTACCTCCCAAAGGCCCTATCTCCAAATACTATCACACTGGGTGTTAGGCCTTCAACATGCATTTTAGGAGTACACAATTCAGTTCATATTAGTGAATGTGCAAATATATCCTTGAGACCCTGTTTGCAATTCTTTTGTGTATATAACCAGAAGTAGGATTGCTGGATCATATGGTAATTCCACTTTTAATTTTTTGAGAAATCTCCATACATTTTTCCCTAGTGGCTGCACCATTTTACATTCCCTCCAATAGCACACAAGGCTTACAATTTCTCCACATCCTTGTGAACATTTGTTATTTTCTGTATTTTATAATATAGTGGCCATCCTAATGGGTGTGAGGTGATATTTCATGATGGTTTTCATCTGCATTTCCCTGACGCTGAACACCTTTTCATAGGCTTATTGTGAGTCCACTGTATTTTTTGATTGAGGACAAGACATTTTATTCTATCTTTAATCTTTCCCTCAAGTCAGTCAGCTAATCATTCTGCCCCATTAAGAGATGGTATGGCAGAAATAAAAAGTCCTCAAGGGAACAAGAAGAACTTAGTATAGATAAGAGATTTTTGATAGAGTATAGAATAACTTTAAAGACAACTTCAAGACTCTGAACCTACATTTTTTTGGGGGAGGCGTGGTGGTTGTATAAAGGGGGAAATGGGACAAAAATTGCAGAAAGGGTGGTGGTGCTCGAGTCTTGCTTAGAGATTGGGTTTAGAGGGAACACACAGACCAGAGACAAGGCAGCCTCCAAGACTGCTTTATTTCACTCAAGCACATGTCACCACAGCCTGGGTGCCAACTTAGTAACTACTGACCATGTCATCTTTAGATGCATTATCAACTTCCATTATCTGCTTTAAGGAGCATAAAGAGATCCAGTAAATATCACTCATGCACATGAACTGTTATGTCACTAATTTGCTGCTCAGCAAGAATAAGTCCCACCTGTGACCTGAACTATGCCAGGTCACTGTGTTTACCCAATGTGAATAATCTTCCTCACCCTTTCCCCTATTTTAATGTTCAAAGATCCAAGAGTCTTGGGAACCAGGAAGTGAAAAAGCCCATGCTCATAATTTTTTGCAGCTAAGTGGGATGAGCTCTGCATGCATCCTGATCTGGATTGGTGACAAAGAATACATGCAATTGGGACATACAGAAGGACAGGATTTTGGTTTCCTAAGGGCTAGCTATAGGAATGTTTGCTTACTGTGAGTAATATGCATGACACTTAAACAAATGGAGACATTGATAATTTCCACATTGATAATGTCTAAAAGAGAGCAGCCAAAGTGTCTAGAACACACTAAGTCATGTTGTATGAGAAATAATTGAGGGACCAGGAGTGCTTAACTTGGACTGGAGAATGGCTAGGGGACTTGAGAGCTGTACTTGTTCATCATTCTGTATAGACTGCTTCAAATCTGATTTGGAAGCAAATCAGATATGAATTATTAAAAAAATTTGCATGATTCCATTGGCCAGCATAAGGGCCAGGCATTGAAAGTATAAGAAAGAATTTAGTCTAATTTAAAAAGGCATTTTATAACAGAGCTATCTTATTATGGGATGAGACTCTTCTGACAGGACTGAGCGCTACACCATTGCAGGTGTTCAAATATGAGTGGCTAATAAAACAGAAAAATTTTGTAGAAGGTTAAGACATAATGCAAGGATTCACTTAAAAGTCCTCTTTATTCTTGTCAAACATGAAATTTCTCTATGGCTTTGAAAAAGACAAAGAAAATGGTTTCTTAGTTATTTGGCATATATAAATACAAAATTCAGTATTTGATGTGAGATTCAGAAAGTTGAAAATTCAAACTGTCTTATAAACATGCTTAACCATAGTATACTTTATAAAAATTTAAAATACATATTGGAAGGATGGTGCTTCCTTCCATTCTTGGCTATAATGGGGTATGATAAACCATACATAAGCAACTATAAAACCTGGCAAAATATTAACTAACTATACATATTAGACTTTAGACACTAGGAAGTGCTGGAATATGATGCCTGAGAGAAGGAAAATAGATGAAGTAGATACTACAATTTTCCTGGATCTCTGCCTAGGGACAAATATTATACCATATGATCTCACTCATATATGAAATCTAGAAATGTTGATCTCATAGAAGTAGAGATTAGGATGGTGTTTACCAGGGGCTGGTTGTGGGGGTGGGGGGTGTTGGGAGATGTTCGTCAAAGGATATAAAATTTCTGTTAGATAGTAGGAATATGGGCAAAAGACTCATTGTAGAACATCATGGCTGCAGTTAACAATATATCATATTCTTACAAAATAAAAGTGTAGATGTAAAGTGGTCTCATCATATATATGATAACTATATGAGGTAATATATATGTGGATTAGCTAGATTTAGTCATTCCACTTGTCAAAAATGCCATGTACACAGCAAATACATACAATTTCATCTTTCAATTTAAATAAATATTTTAAAAAGTTGATTTAAAAAAAAATCAATACAAAACAAAATCCACTTTAAAAAATATATATGTATATGGTTAGAGATGTTCTGCTTCCACGTAGCTAAAGCCCATCTGAGCTTTTGCAGTAAAACTTGTCATGTGGCCTCTATGTCTTTCAGGAATAAAGTTTCTTCATTTTCCTCTCTGTCCCTAGAGCAAGAATTCTGACTTTTCCCAGGATTGAAGCTAAACCAGGCTGAGAAATCTACATCTCACTCTCTGTTCTGCTTTTGGCAAAGAGTTCCCATTTACATAGGGTTGGTTATGATATGGGCTCACTGAGCATGATCAAGCTGCCTGCATGCCTGGGACTTTAGTCACACTCTGAGCATGGTACAATCGTCAATCCATGTAATTCGCTAGAGTGTAGGAGCTCTAGAGACTAAGAGAGCCACAGTACTCAATACGTATATCTCATATCCAAGTTTAAGGTCAAGGCCTGGTTCCTTCTGCTGCACCTTTAACTCTGAGAAAAGTCTGTGCTGGTAAGCCAAGCTTACCACAAAGCTCCACAGTGAAACATCTAAGTGACAAGTTTTATAGTTAATTAAATGTATTTTATGGCATATGGTTTACTAGAAAGCCCTTCACAACCTGATTTTGGTCCAAGATTTGTTTGCAGAATTGTTAATAACTTTAGGTCTATCTCTCTTTCCCAAAGGGAAAAGAGCTTTGGTTGTGCTCAGTTCTCTCAAAAGTCTAAAACCATCATCTGATGACATTGCTTTGTGTTGGTATATTGCCGTTCCAATCATAAAACATTTTCTTTTGGATTAACTAATATAGTCCAGTTGTCTCATATATATGAAGGTTGTTTCCCAGCTAGACCTTAAGTTTTTAGTGGTCCCTTACAAGTCCGAATTCTGCAACAGTGCTCGGTTCAGTCTGAGAAGTACAATAGGCAAAAAGATTCCTATCAAGAACTCGGCTCTTTCGCATGAGTGCACTGACCTTTAAGAGCACTGATGGTGAGTTTTATAGAGCAGTTTTTCAAGGTGTGTTGTACAATTTACTGATGATAAAATACTATTTCAGATGCTACACAGATAGGTAATTTTTAAAATCTTGTAATAGTTCTGTGTTTATTTCAGTTCACATTATAAAATACGTAAGCAGAACACAATTCCTATAGTTTTACAGATGATATATTTGAAGACAAGGCTTAAGGAGGATATTGAAAATAAAGATATGTGAGCAAAATTTTTAATTAATATCATATGGAGCACAGAGACATGGCATAAATAAAATATTATGGAAATGCCTGAATTTTGTGGGTAGAGGAGACAATTTTAAGACACATGCAGGGAAGATTTATTACCTAAACTTAAGCACTCTGATTTTCAGTGTCATGTTACATAACCATTCTCTTGTACCTCCCTTCTCTCTCCTCTGCCAGCACAAACAAACCTCCTCTCCTCGGCCACAACTACAGACATGCACACACATACGCTTCCAATGGCAAGCATTCTACCTGGCCGGTGTTTTAATGGCTGAAATGACTTACTTGTGAGCCTAATGGGACAGATAACAAAGTAGGAATAGAGTTCAGATCTCTGAGCTGATACCTCCGGCAAGTATCTAGCTCTGTGGTTCATCAAGAGGAGGCTGGAACAAATAGGTTTTGGGGAGTTTGCTGTGATTTACAAGCTTACAAGCTAGCTTATGAGTAGAAAATAAGTGCCATTTATCAGCTCTCCAGAGTCAATGGCACAGAGTTGCAGTAGGAGCTCGTCATTGGGCCCAGCAAAGAAAATAGCTCCCATCTACCCAGCAGGGGCAAGGAACACTGATCACCTATATCCAGAAGCAGGGACTCAGTTATATTTCTTGCCAAATACTACTTTGCCAAGTAATTTTTCAGTTCCAGTTGGAAATCTTAAAAAAAAAGTCAAAATTAATGTTGAGAATTGATGTTATGAATAAAAATTATGCCAAATTAGCACTTCATATTTAATTTTATATGTAGCACCCTGCCAAGCAACTTGGAACATTTGTGGGTTGTTGGGAAATAGTTACAAATGGCACGCAGCTTCCTTTACCACCTTCTCCTTTCCTCACCTCTCCCCCATAGTCAGAGCATCTCCTCTGGGAGAGACACTGATAGTGGATATGTGTGTGTGTGTGGGGGGTGGTGGTGTGGTGATAGATATCAGGGGGACCCAGGGTGATTGTAGGAAAATTTTAGATTGTTTCTAATCTGCATTTCTTAAGAATTTTAGTTCTCAGATTTTGAACAAAACAATTCCTCAAATTCAGACCCCTGTCCTTGAATTAACATTCCATAGGACAGAAAAGATGAAAAAAGTCACCCTGCTTTCATAACCTGTTGTCTCCAAGAACATGCAGGGACACATTGTACAGTGCCTCTCTCACTCGGGTCATGCTTAAGAGGCATAATTTATTAAATAAAAAGTGTACATATAACTGTACATTTTGAAATAATATGAGAAGACATCTGGTTCCCTCTCTTTTACACAAGGGAAACTGAGGTTCATAGAGAAGTTGCTTACCCAAACCAACACAGAATGATAGGACTCTGGTCATTCCTACTTTTCCTCTGAGGCCCAGACATTTTCTGACACTCCTCTGTCTCACCTAGCAGGCGTGGGGGTCTGTATTCAAGTGAAGACTCTGCTTTGTTCTTTCTGGAAAGAAAATCTTGAATGTTTGTTGAGCGCAGTTTTGCACACTTGGCCTCAAAGCTGTTCTTGAATTTTTAATGTGTTTTCTTGTCCATCAACCAAATATCCAGACTCCCGCTCTGCTTGTGTGCCCTGGAGTCTAACTGCCTTCAACATTGCCAGTGTGAGTTTTATCCTTTCTTAATAAGCCGCGGTGGAATGTAAAGCCGAAAGCTGGCTGCCTTATGCATGCGGCAGAATATAAGAAGGGCAGGAGCTGTCCAAAGACTGGGAGATGATGTAAATATCAGATTCTGGTAGGGGTGGAGGAACAAACAAGTGAAATATCCTGAGGCCACACTCCAGGAGCCAAGTCAGTCACCACTTATTCATTTATTCATATAGCAAATATCACCGAGTACTCATCATGTGAATGCATTCTGCTAGATGCTACGGAAAAGGCAGAAACAAATATTCATTGTTATCCCCAAAGTTGAATTAGAAAGCCACACCTGAAAAAAAGTTCTAAAAGAGAAGCTTTCAAAAATAGAAAAAAGTTTATGCTAACAACCAAATGAGACATACAGACAAAAATTGTTGTAAGATTTCCACATGGAGAAAGAGTTTATTAGGGATTTGGGGATTATGAATTGCCATATTAGTTGACATTTCTTGTTCACTTATTATGTGCCAAGGACTGTGCTAAAGGTTTTACATATGTTAGCTTATTTAAATTCTCACAGTGGGCTAACCCTTGGCATGTTTTTAGTAACTAGCCCAAACTCAAACAGCTTTGAAAAATTGGAGCCAGAAGTCAATTTCAGGGATTTTAATTAAAGAGACAAACTTTCACCAAGGAAGGCTGCATGGAAAATAGGGAAGTAAAGCAAAGATTTACAATTTGAGTAGATGAGGATGAAAGAGAAGGGCAAATCACTGGAGGGGATAAAGAAAAGGGGCAGAGTACTTTATGGTTTAGGAAGCGTGTAATTTATGCCCAGTCATATCTATTGAGATCATATAATTGGCATGTTGTAGTATGCTGCAACAGGGTCCAACAAGTGGTTGTTTGGAATACTGTAACCTAGAAGCAGAAAAATAAATTATGGCCCATATTAGGACAGATGGCTTATGGAGCTACTCTCTATTTTCCCCTTCAAATAAAACAAAAGAAAGAGAAGCCTTTAGAATCATTCCTTCGTCTTTCTTTCTGTTCTACCCTAGGCTCTGGGTAACATCACCAATTGGACCCTTTCTACCTAAGGACAACCAGCCTGGAGAGAAGAAAAAGACAAAGAGAAAAAGCTAGACCTTTCCTCCAATAAAGATGTTCTCTATCCAAAAACAAAACAAAGCCCACAAATCAGGCTGCTTTTTAAAAGTAATCCTTGTGCTGCACAATAGAAGACGAGTTACTTAGCTGAAACTAGAGAAAATACCACATTACATTTGAATAGTGCTTTATTATTTTTTAAAGTGACTTTTGTATATTTTGTTTTTAAATTTGATCTGGTAATTGATTCCCCTCTTCACAGATGGGAAATCTGGGACAAGAGAGTCAAAGATTTTGCCAAGGCAATGCTGATGTAAGTGACAGATCTAAGCTGGACCACAGGTCTTCCAGATTCTGCCTAGTCAAACTGGATGGAATGTACTCTTGTTAGTTTTTTCCCATTTACATGCTTGGGTATCTCTTATTTGAAGGAGAAAGAAAATTTTCTTCTAAATTGCCACTTTCATTGCTTATAATCAAAACATATTTGTTTATGTATTTCTGCCCTCTGACATTAGGAGTTAGGAGTTTCTGGAACATTGGGACCAAATGTTAACTATCTTTGTATTTTTCCCAGCCTCCAACATACACACCAGGGCCCTATGCAAGGATGTCCTGCTTTATGTGTTGAATGAATAAATATACATATGCCACTGAAGCTGAGAGGCAGCATCATGGTAGTTAAACATGTTAGGTTAAGAGGTAAACAGACCTGGCTCTGGTATTTACCATTTGTGGAATTTGGGGCAAGTTTGCTTCACTTTTCTAACTTTTGGATTTGTTTTTTAATTTGTAAAATGAAAATACTAATAGAACTTACCTCATAAGATTTTTCTGAAATTTGAACTGGTTTAATGTATGTGAAATGCTTTGCACTGTTTGTGACATTAGTAAGTTTTTGATTAATTGTCACTGTTATTCTCAAACCCTACTCAGGTTTGGGAGTATAAGAATCAAAAGGTCTTGCATTGCCACAGTGGGTTACTAACAAGTTTGAATATGTAATGTTTACATTTAGTCAAAAACCCACTCCTCGGGAAAACAACCATTTGAACTCAACAAAATGAGTAAGAGATGAACATTAACTTACAAAGAAGTGCATTATGTTCATTGAAGACTCAGCCTTGAGTTTTCTGTAGTGTGTGAGATAATTTAATGATTGGTTCCCTTGTTGTAAATGCAGGAGAGATGGTTCTTGTGACTTTTTGTCCTTTTTACCCTGGTAGCTCAGCTTCAGGGCGATGGTAGCCTGTGATGGTGATATTGAATTGATGGCACTGGCCAATTTCTCTCCCAGTAGCTCTGAGTGTCTGTTTTGTGTTCAGATCAGTGGGTAGCAGGTTTCACTGCTCTTCAGAATGACATACACATTGCCAGTAATTACTTTCCTAAAATGGAAAGGGAATTAAAATAAAAGCCTGAATGTAGAATGGGGTGGCAGGTTTTTGGAAAAGTGTATCAGCAATTTGAAGCATGAATAATTAATTTTGTCTTGAGATTAAGTTCAGCCGGTGTTTATGATCTGTTGAGAGAAAAAAAACCCTCTAATGGGTTCTAAATAAATTCAGTATCAATTTAAACTATTAGAGGAAGTTAAATCAAAATAATTAGGATATTAAAATACTTCGTGCATTTCCAATCACTGCCTTATTGAGGCTCTGGATCTTTTCCAAGGAACAATAATAGCACAAATATATTAGAATGTTTGCTTCCCTTAGAAAGTGACTGTTTGCTCATGAAAGATGATTGAGAACTTGCAGAAGACAGAAAGCAAGATTGATGTATTGATATATTCAAGGGAGTGGGTGCTATATAAATGGTGAATTATTTTGTACATATAGATTAAAATAGCATAGGTACAGTTCACTGTTAAAATAGTTGAACTTGATTATTTCTTATTTACAGTGATTGCTAACTTCACACAATAGTAAGGAAGGCATTATTTTTGTGACATCTTCAATTACTCTAGAATGAGTTGGTAAATCTAGATAAGATTAAGATGAATTCCAGTACAGCCCAAAGTTTGGTTATCTGTTTTGCTTATGGCTGTCAATATTCATTGTAATTTAAATTGAGATCAAGGGATTCTTTCACTATGTGTTATTTATTAGGATTCCCCCCTCCTGCCTCTACTCTTTTATACTTGCTTGGAGCCTAGGAAGTATGGAAATTTGAACAAATATGAAGGATTTTGATACA
This sequence comes from Daubentonia madagascariensis, assembly GCA_023783475.1. Classification (NCBI taxonomy): domain Eukaryota; kingdom Metazoa; phylum Chordata; class Mammalia; order Primates; family Daubentoniidae; genus Daubentonia; species Daubentonia madagascariensis. The sequence goes on along the minus strand of JAKFHU010002573.1, from coordinate 14,494,938 downwards.
TATTTTGCCCCTTTTCTGAGGCAATAGCTCAGTTTCTTGTAAATAATTTCGGTGAACCTATATAGTGACTGCCACAGTGGAATGCCCATGTACATTTAAGAGCTTATGAATTCTCTGGCTTTAACTCTGGGGCTTGGAGAATTTGGTCTCTAAGATTTCTCTGCAATATTTCAATTTTTAAAATTTCTTTTCTTCTAAGCATTATCCAGCTTATCTATATTTAATATCTCTTGAAAAAATATTAATATGGCACAAATATAATTTGATAACTGGCTATAAGAACTGACTGACAATTATTATGGAAATTTATGGCTTGTTTTCCTATTTTTTCCAGAGAAAGAATGAGAGAAGGCAGAATTTCAGGGCATCCAAAGTAATTTATTCTGAAAGTGAAGCTTTGGATTGAATTCTTTGCTTCCTGGAGAATCAGAAAAGATAATCAAGATTTACAAAAATACATCCTGCCTTCCCCAAAAGATATCATAAAGTATAATTCCTAGTGATATTATAAATGATTCAGCAAAATAATAGTGGTGTGAGCTCCAAAGAGCTCAATAAAACTATAAACAAAAATTAACAAGCAACTGCAAAATTATTCTTAGAATTATGGAAATGTTTGTTATGTATCATAATGAGAATAAATAATAGATACTTAATTCACTATTTATACATATATAGTGAGTTTTCCTTTACTTGAAATAAACTTACCATTTTATAATGTTAATGGAAATGCACTGTTTCTCTGCCTTATTAGAAAAAGATTGTTATGCTTTCAAACAATAAGTTTTTTATATTTTCTAAAATAGAGTTGAGCATCAGCAATTGGAGAATTATATCTTTAAAGGCTTTTGCCTCACTTCAGAGGATTTAAACAGAACAGGCTCTAGTATAGATGGTGACGAGATTTTTTACCAAGTTAGTTATTTTTTCATAGTATTTCTAATAGCAAAATGACGTCTGCATCTGTCACAGGACTGTGCTTATTACCTCTGCCATTTTCTTCCTTTGGAGTCTGACTATGCTTAATTCTTCATATGTAAAATAGAGCTAAAATCATTCTTTCAGTCTCCCTCTGTATGTGGATGCATATTGTGAGAGAGGCCAGAAATGTTAGCAAGGGGAAGGTCAGCCAGTATGATGGAAAAGCACTGGATTTAGAGCCAGATATTTCTGGGTTTTCTTGCTGATACCAGCACTGACCTTGGACAAGTAGCTGTATTTCACTGAGCCTCCATTTCCTCACTTGTAGAATAAGTAAATTGGTAACACCTATCTTGCAAGTTTCTCGTAAGTAGTGGAAATAATTAAAGTATCTATTACAGTGCCTGGTAAATAATGTATACTCAATATACACTGGTTGGTAGTAGCAGAGGTGCTCAAGATCATAGTCATTGCAACAGTAACATTAACATACAAGTTAGGCATCATTTGATATAGTCGGTCATATACAAATAATTTTTTTAAATTTTAGAGTCTTCTAAATCCAATGCTTAGGTGTGCCAGCTAGATAGCTCAGATGCGTGTCATAGATGAGGTATGATGTGAGGGTTTATTGAACAGGGCTTCTTTTTCCCAGTGTACATTGTGGTCTTCTTTGTCAAGGATCAGTTGGTTGTAGGTAGATGGTTTTATACCTGGGAACTCTGTTCTGTTCCATTGGTCTATGTCTCTGTTTTTGTACCAATACTATACTGTTTTGGTTACTATAGCCTTGTAGTATAGTTTTAAGTCTGGTAATGTGATGCATCCAGATTTGTTCTTTTTGCTGAAGATTGCTTTGGCTATTTGGGCTCTTTTCTGATTTCAAACGAAGCATGGAATTATTTTTTCTAGATTTGGGAAGTATGAGGTTGGTAATTCGATAGCGATTGCATTGAATTTGTAAATCACTTTGTGTAGTATGGACATTTTAACAATGTTGATTCTACCTATCTGTGAGCATGATATATTTTTCCATTTGTTTGTATCCTCTGTAATTTCTTTCCTCAGAGTTCCATAGTTCTTCTTGTAGAGATCTTTCACCTCCTTGGTTAACTATATTCCTAGGTATTTTATTTTCTTTGTAGCTATTGTGAATGCTATTGAGTCTTTGATTTGAATCTCAGTTTGACTGTTATTGGTATATAGAAATGCTACTGATTTATGTACATTGATTTTATATACTGAGACTTTGCTGAATTTGTTTATCAATTCCAGGAGTCTGTTGGTGGAATCTTTGGGGTTTTCTAGATTACAGATCATATTATCAGCAAAGAGCAATAGTTTGACCTTCTCTTACCCAATTTGGATATCCTTGATTTCTTTCTTTTGCCTGATTGCTTGGGCTAGGACTTCTAAGACTATGTAGAATGGAAGCAGTGACAATGGGCATCCTTGTCTTGTTCCAGTTCTTAGGGGAAATGCTTTCAACTTTTCCCCATTCAGTATGATGTTGATTGTGGGTTTGTCATATATGGCTTTTATAATTCTGAGATATGACCCTTCTATGCCTAGTTTGTTGAGGGTTTTTTTTCATGAAAGAGTGCTGGATTTTGTCAAAAGCTTTTTCTGCATCTATTGAGATGATCCTATGGTCTTTGTTTTTGCTTTTGTATATGTGATGAACCATATTTATTGATTTACATGTATTGAACCATCCTTGCATCCCTGGAACAAAGCCCACTTTGTCCTGGTGGATATATATATATATATATATTATTTTTGATGTACTATTGGATTTGTTTTGCTAGTATTTTATGGGGGATTTTTGCATCTGCATTCATAGAGAATATTGGTCTGTAGTTTTCTTCTTTTTGTTGTGTCCTTTCTTGGCTTTGGTATCAAGGTGATACTGGCATGGTATGATGAGCTGGGGAGGAGTCCCTTCTCAATATTATGGAATAATTTCTGCTTTATGGGTACCAGGTATTCTTTGTAGGTCTAATAGAATTCAGCTGTGAATCCATCTGGTCCAGGATTTTTTTTTTTTGTTGGAAGGTTTTTATGCTGTTTCAATCTCACTATTCATTATTGGTCTGTTCAGGAGTCCTATTTCTTCCTGGTTGAGTCTTGGGAGGTTGTGTGTGTTTCCAGGAATTTGTCCATTTCCTCTATGTTCCCTAGTTTGTGTGTGTAGAGATTGACATAGTATTCATGGATGATGTTTTGTATTTCTGCAGTATCAGTTGTAATGTCTCCTTTTTCATTTCTGATTGAGCTTATTTGGGTCTTTTCTGTTCTTGGTTAATCTATCAAGAGGTCTGTCAATTTTGTTTATCTTTTCAAAGAACCAACTTTTTGTTTTGTTGATCCTTTGTATTATTTCTTTGTTTTCCAATTCATTTACTTTTGACCTGACCTTTGTTATTTCTTTTCTTCTGCTGGCTTTGGGTTTGTTCTTCCTTTTCTAGTTCCTTGAGGTATGACATTATGTTGTTAATTTGTGATCTTTCTGTCTTTTTGACATAGACATTTAAGGCTATGAATTTTCCCTGAGAAATTCTTTTGCTGTGTCCCAAGGACTTTGATAGCTTGTGTCCCCTTTGTTGTTCAGTTAAAATAATTTTTTGATTTTCATCTTAATTTCATTCTTTACTCAATAATCCCTTAGCAGCAGGTTGGTTAGTTTCTATGACTTTGTGTAGGTTTGAACGTTTTTCTTATTGGTTTTTAGTTTTATTACACTGTGGTCTGAGGAGGTACATGGTTGATTTCAATTTTTTGAATTTTTTGAGACCTGTATTGTGGCCTAAGACATGATCAATCTTGGAGAATGTCCCATCTGCTGAGAAGAATGTGGATTCTGTAGTTCTTGGTACAATGTTCTATAAATATCTCTTTGATCCATTTGATTTAGAGTTTGGTTTAAGTGCAGTGTTTATTTATTTTCTGCTTTGATGATTTGTTAAGCTCTGACAATGGGGTGTTGAAGTCCCTGGGACTTATGATGGTGCTATTTATTTCTCTGCTTAGCTCTAGTAAAATTTACTTCATGTATCTGGGAGCTCCTGTGTCGGGTGCATATATATTTAGGATTGTTATGTCTTCTTGTTGAATTGCTCCCTTTACCATTATATAATGACCCTCTTGGTCTTTTTTTACCTTTGTTGGCTGAAAGTCAATTTTATCTGATATGAGAATGGCTAAATTTGTTCTCTTTTGATTTCCATTTGCATGGAATATTTTTTTCCATCCTTTCACGTTGAGTCTTTGTGCATCCTTGGGGTTTAGATGTGTTTCTTGGAGAGAGCAGATATTTGGGTTTTGTTTTTTCATCCATTCAGCCAGTCTATGTCTTTTGAGAGGAGCATTCAGTTCATTAACATTTATTGATAGCATTGATATGTGGGATGATGATCTGTTCATCCAGTTGGGTAGACTTTGTTGCTGTGGTTTACCTCTTGTTCTATTGTTTTTATAACAGTTGTGAGTTTTGGGGGGGTAAGGTGATTTTACCCTGGCGAGTATCTGTTGTGTTGATTTGTGTATAATACTGTTCTGCGTATTTCATGCAGGGCAGGTCTGGTCATAGCAAGTTCCATCAGTGTTTACTTGTCTTGAATTGACTTAATGTCTCCATTAATTGTCAAACTTAGTTTTGCAGGATATAAAATTCTAAGCTAACAGTTGTTCTATTAAAGACAATTGAAGATGGGGCCCCAATCCCTTCTGGCTTGTAAAGTTTCCACTGAGACATCTGCCATTAGCCTGATGGGCTTTCCTTGGTAGATTTGATGATTTTTTTTTGCTGCTTGCAGAATTTTTTCCTTCATTTTGACTTTGGCCAGGTTGATTAGTATGTGTCATGGAGATAACCTATTTGCTATGATTCTTCCCAGTGTTTGATGTCCATCTTGTATCTGTATGTCTGAATTTCTGGCAATACCAGGGAAGTTTTCCTCAATAATTCCCTCAAATAAGTTTTCCATGCATTTAGCTCTTTCCTCGTTCTCCCTCAGGGATACCTATAATTCAAATGGTAGTTCACTTCACATAGTCCCATATTTCTCTCAGTGATTGTTCAGACTTTTTTATACTCTTCTTTGCCTCCTTAAGTGACTGGGTTATCTTGAGAGTCTTTTCTTCAAGCTGTGAGATTCTTTCTTCTCCTTGGTTTAGCTTATTGAAGATTTCTGTTGTGTTCTGAAATACCCTAAATGACTCTTTCATTTCTTTAAGTTTTATTATGTCCTTTCTTATGGTGTATAGCTCTCTAGTGACTTTTTCCATTTTTTATTGATTTCCTGAAATTTTTTTTGACTTCTTTTGTTTGTTTTCAACTTTCTCTTCAATTCCATTCATCTTATTTGCTATCCACATTCTGAATTCCATTTCTGTCATTTTGGCAATTTCCATGTATGTGAAGTCCACTACTGCATTTCCATTGTGTTTCCTTGGGGGGTGTCAAAATATTTTGTTTTTTCATATTGTCAGGTTCTTTTGCTGGTTTCTTCTCACCTGGCTCCTCCTCTCTCAGCTCTGGGTTAGTAGGATTGCAGGGCACATGTTCTCCTTTGTTGGGGACTCTCTTGTTTAGTTAGGGGAAGGAGAGGACCCTAGATGAAGCCTTTGTGTGCTGCCCTGTAGTGTTGGTCCATCAGTGGAGGGGTGGGGGCACTGAGAGTCTATAGCTCAGCTGTTCTGTTTTAACCTGGTCCTCTGTGATTGCTGCAGTTCAAGACAGTGCTGGATGATTTTCATGTGGGATGGACAGATGTTCCCCAGTATGTTGTTTGGAGTTGGAATTACAGGCTGGTTGTGACCCTCTCCATGGTGGCTGTTGCTGTTGGGAATTGCTCTGGCCAGGATAACCCAGCGAACCCAGTGGACCAGATGGTGGGAGTTAGGTGAGTCTAATTAGGCAGTGGTTGTGGGTGACTGGGCTGTGGGAATTTACTCTGACCAAATCCAGGAACAACAGCTGCTCAGGGCTGGGGGGGCAGCTAAGTGAAATATTGGACCTTGGGGAGGTTCTGCCAGCCCAGTGGCAGTGCTGGGAATTCAGTTGTGGGGTCTTAGGGTCCAGGCACAACTCTGTAGTCTCAGGGGTAAAGTTGTAGGCCCACCAGTGTCTCTGTAGCTACAAGGGCAGACCCTCAGATTCAGGCACAGTGAGAGCTTCAGAGCTGGCTCTGGGGACTTCAGGCGAAGAGCCACCCATATGGGTGGCTGTTACACCAGCATGGGGATTGCTAATGCCCAGTCACACAGGCAGGGATTTGTCTCAGGGGCCCAGGGTCTGCATAGACAAGCTGGAGCTGCTGGTTGGCCAAGGTTTTGTCCCCACACCTAGGACACACTGAGGCAGTCACTCCAGGCTTCTCAAGTGGTTCATGTGGCACCTGGGGCTCCTTTACTGTTCAGCTCCCATGCCAGGGAGGAAGCATGCTCAGCCCCCAGTCACAGGACATGACACAGGGAGTGACTGTTTCCTCCCCAGCTAGGTGGGGGTGATGCAAAGGCTACTGCTCAATGGCTGGGTCCTGAGCAGATCTGGCTCCATATGCCAGAGCAATCAGGATGACATTTGTTGCAGAACCTGGGACCGGCAGCCACAAGATCTCTGCTGCATCTGCTCTCTGGTGGAATGTCTTGGCACAGATTCTGAGCAGCTCCCCAATCAGCCCAGAGGTCTGCAGTGGAAGAGGGAGACCCCTCACAGATTGAGTTGCCTGTAACTTTTGTTTCTCTCCTAAAAAGTGGTGTCCCCTCAGGTTGCTTCTATCCTGCTGTCTCCACATCTTCCCAGCAATGTGAATTTTATGGGGACCCCAGCTTAATCTCTGAGATGGTGGGTGATGCTTGTGAGTAAGAGTCAGCAACTCCCTGATTGAGTTGGTAGATACTGTAATGAACTATAGAGTTGTTCTCCCTGTCAGTGTTTGATGCTGCAGGAAAGAGCCAACTGCAGAGATGTTCTTTTGTGCCTGTAATAAGCTCTAGTCCCTCAGGGGGAGCCCTTGAATGCCCCAGGCTTTGGGAGGGGCCCTGTAGCTCCCAAGGGGTTGCCTGTTCTTTACCACAGCAGAGGTGGGTGGAGGAGTGAGGCTGGGCCTGGTTAGGTTGGGCAAATCCAGAAGGAATTGCAAAGCCTCAGCAGGGTTCAAAGGTCATTTCCCCTGGGTTCAAAGGTCATTTTCCTGGCTGCTAGGAAGAGCCACAGGGAAGACAGTTGATGCAGGTTCTCCAAACCAGGATGACTGCTCATGAGAAAGGGGTCATAATTCCCTGACTGGCTATTAGGAGTAAGCTCCACCCCTCTTGTATTACCCCTGCCCTCCAGTGTCTGGTTGCAAGTGGGTACCTAAACATGCCTCACTTGGTTGCTATGGCTCTGCAGGCTGGGATCTTCCCCACGGGGGGACCCATCCTAGTCTGACATTGGGGCTTTACTGTGGGGGGATGGGTGCTCCCCCAGATCGCTGAATCTTGAACCCCCACTGTATTATCCCATCAGTTCTGCCCACACGGGCTCTCTTGCCTCCTGAGTCCAGCTCCCAAATCTCCCCGCTGTGTCCGCTACCAACCCACCCGAGTCCTGCGGGCATGGGCTCCAGCCTGTGTTTCTGACCCACTGTTGTGTGTCTCTGGGAAGTGCTGGTGGGCAGGGAGCTCCCAGACTGGGCACCCCGGGTCCAGTGCAGGTCCTCATGGGGAAAGGCCTCGGCCCCACTTTTTGTGGAAACCTCAGACTGGAGGACATGTCAGCTGGGAAGAGGTGGCCACTCACCAAATTCTCAGCTCCAGCTGCTCTCCTGGCTGCAGTGGGTGTGGGAGGGGTGGGGGAGGATAGGAATCTGGATGAAAGAAAGCAGGTTCTCTGGCTTCTTGGGTCACTCTCCTTGGAGGGGACCCTGCATGGAATGTTCAAGCTCTGGGATCATGCAAGTTCTCCCCACAATTCTGTGGTTGCCGTAGTGCTTGGGCTCATGGGGGTGGAAAAGCTTCCAAGTAACTTGGTAGCCCACTGATCACCAAGGAGTGTGGGAGGGAGAAAGGGATTCCCCCCCCAACCCCTTCACTCTGCTCTGAGCCTCTCTGGGTTTGAGCTTTGCTGATATCTTTTTTCCCGTTTTTCCTCTTCCTTTTCTGCTTCACAATTTTCCCCTGTGAAGTCCCTGGCAGGCTCTGGTACTTCTTCCTCTGAACTACACCTGAGCTGTGTGTCCTTTCTCCCCTCTCTCCTTTATCTGAAACCCTTCCTTCCCTCCAAGACGGTCTGGTAAGCGAGGTCTCTAGTCAGCCATCTTGCCTGCCTCCCTCTCAAAAATTCTTATGTTACCTTCTACAATCAAATGTTCATGCTTAATATTTACCACTAAGTAGATAGAGGTCATTCCTTTCCTTTCTTATTTTTTTAAAAAATTATTTAAAATACAAATGTAAATGTAAGTTGAACTGATATGAAGCTATTATGACATAATGCACAATACTTAGCAGAAATAAACTGAGACTGTCAGGCAAGATTCTCCTTATGTTTTGGCTCTTAACTCCCCTTATTCTTCAAGTAAATATGTTTTATGTATATGGAGTGTTCAACACAGTGCATAACATGGAAAACTGTTCTATGCACTTGGCTATGAAAGTGGTATTACTTGTATTCTTATTATTTCTATCATCCTAAGCAGTAGATCTCCTCCCAGGCTGCACTGGAAAACCCATACCCTCAAATTTATCTTGGAATTTAACCTCTTCTGAGATGGTGGTGGATTCATGAAGTCTGACAAGGCAGAGTTTGGGCAGTAATCTGTGGAAGGCCTCGAATTTCAGCACCAATCACTGTGAATCTATTTACTTGCTGCCAAAGCCTTTAATTTACTGTGTTAAATCACAACTATAAAAATTGTCAACACAAATTTTCCCCATCAACTATAAAGCATTAAAACACAAATTACACTTTTAAAACACACATTTATTATTCTTTCTTATTTCTTTTCTTTCTACTTTATTTTTCCCCAGGGGGTTGGAAAAGTGGTTGAAAAGGGGCCTGTCTTTGAAGTTATTTTAATCTTTATTCTATCTAGTTCTTTCTTGGATTCATTTAATCTACTTGATTTTTAAGTCATGATTATATTCTCCAGATACCAATTCATGACATCCTTCCAAGGAATTGTTCATTAAAATCTAATTTTTACCTTCTAATGCTGGCTTTTCAGCTAATGAAATCTGCAGTAATTATAAATATCCATCTTGCAAAACCTCAGAATTATTGGCATTGATATATAAAGTCAGGCAATGCAAGAATGACATTAATACTGAAGTTAGCTCTTTCCTTTTCATATCAATGAAGTGAAGGCAGTACATATACAGTTATGCATATTTAAATAAGAGAATCTCATTTAGCTTCTTTCAATATTTTTATACTGTCATTAGGACTCTTTTGAATGGTACCCAAGGGATATCACATCTAATTTAAACTTCATGGCAAAAACGACATCAGGAAACTTCAGATTCATTATTTAGCTTGGTGATCTTAAAAGACTGCAGGAAAGCTTCTCTGATATGGGCTCTGATCTACCCAAGGTGCCCTGTAGTTTTCTGAATTATTAGATGAAGTTTTATCAAACAGACAAATGATTTATGAGAAGATAGAACACTTCCCTGGCTCAGGAGTTTAAACTTTGCATAAGCAAAACAATAGCACTAAATTCCCTTGGTACTAAAGGTGTGCCTCCTCTGATAGGAGCAGACCTGCAGAGAGTTCAATGCTGGTCAGTGCCCAGCCTGTACAGCCCAAGAGTAAAGGTCAGATCATGAATGAGGAAGTTCCACAAAATACGAGTTCTGTTGTTGAGTGTTGGAGGGGAGAAGGGACACGTGGTGCAGTGAAAAGTGGACATACTTTACCCAAGGATACAGAGTTAGATATTGGCAAAGCCATGATTCAAATCCAGGTCTGGTTGCCAAATTTATAAGATGTATATGAGTCTCCGTTTCATTATCTACAAAATGAGAATAACAATACCTGCCTCAATATGGCTGATCCAAAGCTTAGATGTTACCCATGATTTATTAAATACTTTTTATATGTCAGTTTACTGTTTTCATTTAATACCAAGTGTGCCCTGAGGACTAGAATGGGAAATTAGCTACTGTTCTTCAGTGATTGAATAAAGCCTATTGCCCACTAGAACAGAACATAAAATGAAGCCCATTGTTCACAAGCAGATAGCTCTGCAGTTTCTTCCCCTTAGTCTGGTGCCTTAGACTTACGCAAATATATACTTTATACATCTTCCTTAGAGATAACTGAATGGGTAATACAAACCTCTGGGCTCCTGCACTGAACTGCTTTGAGAGGGCAATTAAGCTGACATTGACATCAAGTACTATGAGCATTAATTTAGCTCAAAATAATTTTTATTCTTCTAGCATAAAATGTCAAAAGACTTAACCAGGTTAATGTACTTCCTCTTATTTCCACGCCAAACTTAATTTCAAACACCTTGGGCTAAATCTGATAGTTTTCTATCCAATATTTAATAAAGGGTTATACCCAATAAACTCTTTGAATCTCACATCAAGAAGCACTCAGTGTTTAAGAATAAGTAAATCCTTCATATTCTTTGGCTTATTTATCTCTATTTTAGCTTTATTAGAAAAAATGAATTATTTTCTTAGGGATTTCTACACAATTGAGTATATTCATAGCAAGTCAGAATCCATGGGTTTAGGACTACAAACTCATAGGATCTTTGAGGTTCAGTGTTACCTATTCATCATTTCCTTAAGTGAGGTCCACAGCAAGCACCCTATTTACTCATATATTTATCCATGAACTTAGCATATGAATAGTATTAACTAATGTCACCCAGAAATTTGCAGGGTAAAGAGTACTAAAAAATGTTTTTCTTTTTCTTACATTCTAAGCTCTTAAGAGATGATTCAGAAAGACATGATTAATAAGTTAAACTAAGTTACTAGACCATACAAAATACATAGATGTAAAGAGTATAATGCATTATTCAAATGCTAGTTATCATTTAATTATAGCTATGTGCCAGACACTGTGCATTTATAACATAAAAATAACATAGGATCATCACCAAAACTCAACCAGGTACAATTAATCTCCTTCTAAAGGGAAGATATAGAAATTGTGAATGATTATATGGCTTGTCAAGGCCACTTGCCAAGTTAGCAATATTGGTAAGACTGGGACTAATCAAAGCCTAAGTTCTATTCACTCTTCTGGAAAGTCATTTTCACATAATGAAAGTCAAATCCAAAGCCAAGAGGCAGTAAGCATGGAGAGAGATTAGCCAGGAAAAGTTCCATGGAGGAGACGTGTATTCTCTTTATAACAATATATGCCTGTTTAGATTGCAAGCTATCATAATGCTATAATCCTTTGAAAAACAATTTAATAATTTGTTTATACTGATACTGAAATGATGCATTTTTCTTTGAAGGTCCATGGATTAGAAATATGAATTCATTTGCTGGGCAAAGTAAGAATACATCTGCAGTTAGGCGACACACAAGGGTGAGAGGCCATTGAAATCATAAGGTTTAACTTCTTTTTATAATCAAGTTCAGTTCTCTGTACACATTTAGGAGGGAAATCGAAAGAATGAAATGTGTTGAATTTATATACTGCATCAGAAAACAAGCACAATATATAATAAATTCTCAAATATATGTGATACAGACTATCAAATTATAAATGTACTCCTTTAGTAGTCTATACACATTCAGGTTTGTGCTTATCTCTTTACATTGCAATTGTTTATTTCCATGTTGACCTTTACTTCTGAAATATGAGAATTTTAAAGCCCAGACATGTGTCATACTAATATTTGCATTTCTAGAAGCTGGTAACTTTATTTCATCAGGTAGTATGATAACAGTGAATGAATAAGAGATCAATGAGAGATCAACAGTTTGAAAAGACTTCACAGAGGGCCTCTTAGTTTTGTGTTGCTATAACTGAATGCCAAAGACTGGGCAATTTATAAAGAAAAGAAATTTATTTCTCACAGTTTTGGGGCTGGGAAATTCAATGTCAAGGTACCAGAGTCTTGCAAAGGCCTTCTTGCTGTATCATCTCATGGTGGAAGGCAGAATGGCAAGACAGCATGAGAGCACAAAAGATTAAACTCGTACCCTCCAGTCCATTATAACAGGCATTAATTCATTTATGAGGGTGGAACTCTCATGGTCTAAACACCTGTCATTAGGCCCCACCTTCCAACACTGTTGCATTGGGGATTCAGTTTCCAACACATGCTCTTTGGGGGACACATTCAAACCATAGCAGGACCTGAGTCTAGGTATTGCAGATTGAGTGGAATTAGAAAGGGCAGAAGGGATCAAAGAGCATTTGCAGCAAGGAGTACTTCATGACATAAATTATAGACATGGGAATGATTGCTGAATGTCTGTGGATCAGGGTGAGAATTCAAGCAAGGAAAGGACAAAGACACGGGAATAAAATGATAGAGAATAAGGTTGCAGGAGGGATGAAAAGCTATGGGAAAGGAGAGGACCGAGTTGGTGGAAACAATGACTAAACATGTGGGCTGGACAGAGAGGTGCAAAATGACCAGGAAGACCATCTGGACAGATCCCATGTGACTGGTGTCAGCAACAGAGCAATGATATAATAACTTCCATCAATGTGATACTATCGTTCATGGCCCATCCTACAAAGTCTGATGAATGCAGATATTTACAACTCTACTGCACTCTCAAGACTGAAGAATTAATTCATTTATTTGTTCAATATGTATTTCTTGAATATCTATCATGTGTTAGGGAATATGCAATTTGTTGGGATTCAAATGTTCAAAAACTGTTTAGGGATCTGGAGCTAAAACACTGTGCCTCCAAATGTTCAGCTCAAATCCCTAATTAATTTTATCTCTAAAGTTTTTGAATAAAGGACACTTTCTTTTGTAGTGTCTTTGAGTCAGTTATGGCTTTATTACCATGGCAGCAAGATTTTCTCAGTTGTATTGTACTGTCATAGTACATATTTTTGGGGTCCTGTCTGATGTCATTGAAGACATGAATGTTAGGTAAAGCAGCAACAAATGAAACCATTATCATTCTAGAACACTACGTTTTCTGAGAAAGTGGCAAAACTTCAGTTGTAATAGTAAATTAAATACCACCAAAATGGGGCTGAGCTGAGCTCAAAATATGCATCATTTTGCTACTGCTGTCGATTTCACATTTGAATGACATGAAATTATATCCCGTAGGTCAGTATTAATCACTATGTTGGTTTCTTCTGGAGGAGGTAGACTACTATAGTATTTATTAAAGGAATTCAAGGAAACAAAGTAAGCCAAGAGCCATTAGCGCTCAACTGAGAGAAGGACAAATACATCTGAGCCTGTCTAGATATTTTGTTTATCTGATGACTCCATGTTTCTACAAGGATGTCATTGCCTAGATTTGCAAATACAGAAATGATATAAAAAAAACCTCACTTCTAGTAAATAGGGGAAATTGGCTTATTTAAGGAAGAAGTCATAAGAAATAGGGTATCTATAGTGTATATGAATGTGATCATATAAAATTAACAAGACTATCCTACTCAGGGGTAAAGGTAAGATCTCAATAACAATAACAGAAATTTATTGTGGTTATAGTTTGTTGTGTTCACCACTTTCCTCTAATTCTTCCTGATTTTGATGAGGTCACAAGTGAATTATATTTGCTTTAAATATATGCTTTCTCTAGTTTTCTAACTTTAAAATCAGGGGAAAGAGTTTCAAAAAATGTAGCTCAATCCAAAAAGCTATTGAAGCCTCCAGGGGGCATCTTATTTGCTCATGAACTCATGCTTATTTTTATTTGTTCTGTTTCTCCTCTGTTTTATTGTCTTCTGTTGGAACCATCAAAAACTTCTTGATAAGCTATGCCATCTCGTCTTTCTTTCTCTGGTCCATATCTTTCCTCACACTAACTTCCAGCTCATCATTTCCCAGTGTGTGATGCCAAGAAAATTATATTTCACTCCCCTGTATTTTATTTATTCTGTTACCCAGGATACATAGGACTACCTCATTTCCTCAATGCTTTCAAAAAGTTCAGTAAAGGCAGCTCTTTTATTTTTACTTAGAATTTTTTAAAAATCAGTAATCTATTTAACTGTCATGCCTAAATTCATGGAGATTGGATGATAAAGCTTCGAGTGATCAATACTCTTCTGTCTCAAGATTACCCGTTCTTTTCAGCATTGTTCTATTGTTCTTGTACCAATGTAATGTTCCTCAACTCCCTTTTCTCTAGAGATGAGTTATTTCACAGAAGGCTACTAGGTCCATTATATAAATAGATCTCTGGAGGACCTGACTCATCCATCTTCGGATGTGGCCAGACAAATCTGAAACCTTGGAAGAATATATATAGTTTAGCTTTTCAACCTGGGAGCACCCATTTTAATGTGTAGATGCACTGTAATTAGTACATGTATTTTAAATTCAATATATTTTTTTCATTGTGTACACATATCTACACGTAAATTTTGATTGTAATATTGTTACAGAGGGCCTAACTAGTAGTCTTTTCATATATTATGTATTTAATGGTTAATTATGAAGAGAATGGGGATCAAGTTTGTATTACTGTTACTTTCAATTTTAGTATTTTAATAAATTAAACATTTACTGGTGAGTGTTTTTATGACTTGGGTCTAGTTATCTTGGTCTATACCTCCATTGAGGATAGTACAGTTAATATCTTCTTATCAAAACAGGAAATAAGGAGAACACAGAATGATATAAGCAGAGACTTACCATTGCTGTTACTTGAGTTAGGCTGTTAGAAAAGTTTGTATCTATAATACCCTAACACAATATTCAATCTAAAAAGTAGATATATCAGCCATCATGCAGTGGGCCAAGCCCCAAGACATACAATTGATAGAATTATTTGCTTTGGTATCATATAGCTTCAATGTTCATATTAAAAAACCACATATTCTGGAAATCCATCTGAAATTTCATAATGTAGAGACTTTGTATCTCCTTAAAGTTATTTCAGTTTGAAAATCAAGAGTGAGGTTGAAGTCATTACTTGTTAGATGCTGTAACTAGCACTCAGTGACCCACAGTGTAGGTCTGATTTATTATGCAAATAAGGAGGCAGAATAACATATTCTGTTTAATCACGCAGAACTTTTGTTTGTTGGAATGTCCAGGCACACAAATGAATATTGCATGAACCCCAAATCTACTTCAGTAAGGAAGATATTTATATGGTGTTGTAATAGCAAGGTGCCAGAACCATGATTTACAGAATTTGCTTGGTCGATTTTAGAAAACAGTTTGTCTTTAAACAACTGAATTTTATAATGAGAAAATTATCAAAAGCTTTTAGCTACTCAGGTTATTTAAGTGAAAGATGAATTCATCCATTATGAGCCATAAAACCCATTGATTACTTAATTACTTAAACCTTACGGCCAGAGTATCTTGTCTGATTGAAATATCTCCCCTTCAACCAGAATGTATTATTGAAGAATGATTTTATGATACTGCAGCATTTCAGGTGAGCACTGTTTTCTCAACAAACATGAGGAGATAATTCACATAGGCAAACGGTAATATATTTAGAGTGCAGCAGCAACTTGGCAGCTGTTAACCATTCTCACACCAGTGCCAAAACTCTCATCTCATGTCTAAAGCCTGAACTCAATGGAAGAACCATGGATAATTTCTAGCATTTTTTCAGGGTGCCAATACCTTTTAGCAAAATTATCTTTCTTTATATAAAGATTAATCTACATGTCAGGAAAGGGTAACTGGGAAAATGGCTAATATGAGAATTATTGCTAGGACTAGGGTGCTGCGGGTTGTTTTGAGAGGTTAAAACAAACATTGTTAAATTCCTTCATTTCATCATGTCAAACTTTTAGGTAGGTACTGTTATGTTGTTTTATAGATGGGAAATCTCTAGAAAATTTAAGTAACTTTTTCAAGGACATTCAGCTGAGAAATAGCAGGGTTATGATTTCAAAATTGATTTTCTTTCTATTTTGCATGCTCTTTGAGATGGAGCATTAGTGATTTCAGAACTTAGTTTTTAAAAACCATAAGAGGGCCATAGTAAAAGTTAGATACAGGAAATAACCAAAAATATAAAAACTGCATTAATACATTGTTAACATGCCAATACAGTTTGGACCTATATAATTTGACAGCTGCATTTTAGTTCATTTTGAATATCAGATCAATGATGACTAAGTTAGAAAAAATTGCAATATTCATTGCAATTATCTAATACCCAAACTGAGCAGACTTCCAGATTTCCTTCTATCTCTCTGAACTATGAGAAATTAATGAATTCTTTTAAGAAGGACATTTGAGAGCTTATTTTTTTGGGAAAAAAAAACATAAGGAGATACAATTTGCACTCAAGCTGGCAGATTTTACGGATGTGTTATATGTGACGTCTGAAGCAAGTCAAGGTCAAGATTAACTCATGATGTTCTTAAAATTATTATGACCATCTGCCTTTTAGTATGTTAATGCAGAACCAATCTCTGAAAAATGCTCCTCATTATTGAAATAATAATGCAGAGTGTTGTGCAAATTGTGTTTATTTGATTGCTGAATCTTAAACAGCCTTTGATGTTTTAGGGCCATCTCTAAAATAATATGTTCCATAATATTTTGAAATTATTCTGGCTACTTTTTACATCCAGCCTGGCATCCAGTCTTGTTAATAGTCTTTACATATGTATTTCGTAATTCTTTCATAAGACAGTGGAATGGAAACAAGTTTTGCTTTTAAAAATAGCTCTATTCCTACTATTCTATTCCACTTGAAGTTATAAATTTTGTTTTCATCATTAGTTGTCATGGGGATGAATGAGCTGTTTTGTCATATATGATACACAGTTTTCTGATCTGGCAAAGAAGAGGATCAGATTTTGCAAAATCCTCCTCATGTCCTTGTTTTAAATAAGACCAAGAAGCATAGGAATGAGAAATAGGCTCTCTGAGGGTGGTTGTCCAAATGGCTTTTGATAGCTCACACCAGTGCCAAAACTCACATCTCACGTCTAAAACCTGAACTCAGTGGGAGAACCATAGATAATTTTGTTTCTAGCATTTTTTTTTCAGTGTCCAAAAACCTTTTAGCAAAATTATCTTTCTTCTTTCCATGGTACCCCATGTGCAAGCTTGGGGGAGCACCAGATACTGGGAAACAAAAGCAAAAAATTGGGGCTTTGTAGTATCTAATGGGTAGTTAAGGTAACTTACTACTACACTTTAGCCACTGGTCTGTAAACTTACGGTATAAAGTCAACAATTTTTATTTAGGGAATGAGGTTGGAAGTCCCACTCTTCTCCACTCTCTATATCAAGGTGTGCTCGTACCAATGGGTTTGTGGCTCCTTATGCTCAGCTAAGGGATTGAGAACTTCTCAGGAGTGATAATTAGACTGCTTGGTGGAGCTTGTTGGGAAGGGAACACCAAAGTTTTGGGCAATCCTGTGTACTGCCAAAAGGGTAAAATCTGGTGGAAGTGTGGCAGAAGGATGGACAGAGGGATAAATAAATTGCAGTGGATTCTTTTACAGCCCTATAAATGCAATAGGAGGGGAGAGCTAGAGGCTTTTGAATGAGATTTGAAAAAAGTACCTATTTCAGTGACCTTACAAGGTTATTATGAAGGATCTATGCTTTGAATCATATGAAGAATGGTAAATATGCCAGAAACTAATACTTAGGGCTTGAAAGTGTTAGTTAATCACTTGTATCTCCCCTACAAATTCTGAATCAATGGAGAAAGCTTCATTTCTGCCTGTTTTTATTAAAGAACATAGCAGGAATGAGAAGTTAGAATAGGCTTCCGAACACATTTTATTTCCTGTCCCAGTCTAAAATTCAGGTGGAAAGACTAGATCTTCAGAGTACACACTTACCCAGCTGACTGCATGGAAGGTAGTGGCCAACTTCATTCCTTATCAAGCATAGAAAGGCCAAGATTCCAAGATTCAAGTGGCACATTGAGCCTTTAACATATTAGTTCTGCCCAAGAGAGAAATAAGTATCAATAGCAACTGTACTTTGGCAGTCTCACCAATCAGATAAAGAATTCCCCCTTCAATGAAGAGAAGCTACCAAGAGTGGCAAGAAGGGGTAGATTCTTTCTCCCCATTATCTCTGAGAGATAGAAGTTCCTCCTATACAGGTTGGCAGGAATTGGGGAAAATGTAATTGTTTCTATTAACATTATTTTCCACATTATTATTGTGGCCTCCCCTCTCTTTTCAGTGACACAGGATTCGGGAGGATCACAGATATTTTCACAGAGTTAGAGGAGTAGTGATAGCTTTAGTGTGATTCCTCACTGGCTACTATAACCATTCTAATGGCACCAGACAGTAAACTCAAAGCTCTGGTTGTTCCATACCTTAGATATTCTTCCTAGAATTCTACCTCTCTAGGAATTCCCTGATTCCTGTAGGAAGGATCAGATGAAGTACCTCTCATGGGCTGGGCAAGTATGAAAACTCTAGAGACATCCTTTTCATAGTTGATCCCTCTTTTGATCCCTTTTCATAATTCATAGGGACCATCCCATTACTGTAAAATTAAGAGGACACAGGCTAGAGAATTTAATCTTGGTACTGTTTAGGTAGTTCTCTCTCTTTCTCTCTCACACCTACCTGCACACACGCAGAGCCAAAAAATCGTAATTGTGTCATTTATAAATCCTACATGAATGTGGGAGATTGTATGTGTGTGTGATCTTATTCAAGGATCATTGAGACATACATGACAACAGTGGCTGCAATTATAAGCCAATTAAGTAGATATTGACAATGCACGTGCACTAAAGTTGTGTTCCACTTGTTTCAGTTGTGATGAATGTAAGTGGTGGTCTGTATTTTTCAGCAAGTGAGGCTTCTAACCAAGGCACAAATAATTTTCTAATTATCAGCCTTTGTCTGAGTCTCTGGAATAAAATGTAGTTTTGTTTAGGGAAATGAAATAGGTGTTAGAATCACCTCAGCCTTTATCAGGAGGCCAATCTCTGCCCTCTTGCCAATGGCTTTGTTATCAGAGCCAGAAAATTAGTGCTTATACATTGTGAGCCTCATGAAATTACTAAGTAAATCATGCCAGTCTCTTTACCAACCAGGCATATTACAAGATCCTGAATGTGAGTCGGCCACATTTTCTAGTTTTGTATCCTGTGGCTTCTATTGTCATCACAATTAGTTTGTAAAGGCATTTCCTAGGCAGTGATTTTTAGGCCTGACTGCACATTAGAATCACCTGAGTAGTTTTTAAAACCCACAAGAGCCCAAGTTTCCATTCTAGATCAATTCAATAAGAACCTCAGAAGGTAGGACCTCATGGTATTTAATTCTAATGTCCACAAGAGTTGAAAATCACTCACATAGACCAAAGCTTGGAATATTTTTTCTGTAAATGGCCAGATGGGAAATATTTTAGGCTGTGTGAGTCTCTGTCACAACTGTCACAGTGAGGTACCATTCTAATCATTTTAGGAACTCTGCCATGAAAGCGACTATAGACAACATATAAACAAGTGGGCATGGCTGTGTCCTAATAAAACTTTATTTATAAACACAGACACTAAGCCAGAATTGGCCTGATATTAAGGTTTTAAATTAACAATCCACTAATCCCAATTTCACCCTCAGAATCCAGTAATTAATTTAATAAATGAGAACCACTGTATTGACAAATGGCAAACTATACTAAAGACAGCATTAGTCTTTGTGGAGGCTAAAGCAGCTCCATCTTGGATACTAATCTGCCATGTTGACTTCTGATTGATCTCTGTTCTGGGACTTTCTCTAAGGTTTCTACTTTATCTACTGTTACCCTAAATCCTGCCCTTAGGTCAAAACAACCTTGACCATAAATCCTACCCTTAGGCAGATTCACAGAGCATTCTTGGCTTTCCCTGAGGGGTCAACTTTAATTGTCCTACTCATTCCTTCCCTATCGGATAAGCCCTAGGTCTGGGGGGTAATGGGGCAGGGATCCACCGTCTATCCCACCTGAAGCATGGCTTCTGTTCCTAAGTCTCTATGAAATGTTTCTTTCTGAGTTATGTCAGCCACTTTCTTCAACCTCTCAGCTTCCTTGGACTTTGGGGGTAGGTTTGCATAGACCTGCTCGCCATGGAACAGTCTTACAATAAAAAAGAACTGGGTTCAAAACCTTGCTTGCACTGCTACTACTTGCTATATAGAAATATGGAAATGTTATTTAGCCTATCTGACACTCAGCTTCTTCACTTCTCAAATGGGAATAATGACAGTGAAGTCAAAGAACCATGATGCCACTGGATTTCTCATGAACATTCAATAGTTTCTTTAGCTAATAATACCTCATTCATTGAGCATTTACCATGTGTGAGGCACTGTTCTAATCATTTTATATTCAACTTATTTTATTCTGCTATGAAGAGGAAAATGGCATATGTTCGTCTTCAATGAATTTTTGCCACAATGGAGAAAAATATATTCATAAATTGCTACATTTCCAGAGGGAATATGGTAAAGGCTAGGAGATTTACAACAACATATTAGATATTAAAGATGAAGAGATTATATAAGTGGGTTAATTAAAACTCTTAGGAAAAAAAACATGTACATGGGCACACTTATAACCCTGACTCAAGCATAACAAAATCGATACAAGTAACCAAAACATTTGTACCCCTGTAATATTTTGAAATAAAAGTAGCAAAAACTGGTAGCTAAAGGCAGCATACAGTTTTCATTTTCAGATCTAGAAAAAATGGAAGCAAAAGTGTGGGGAAAAAAGTATGGAAGTGGGAAAGCATGGGCTGTGTCTAGGGATGGAAGCATGAAGTATGGAGTTAGAGTGAAGTAGAAGTCAGGAAAGTTACAGTCAGAATAAGCAGGCCTCTGAATTTCAGCCAAGGCAGTTGAACTTACTTATGAATCAATAGAAAAATGTTTAGGGCTATTAGAGATGAGTGCTATACTATAAGCTATGATTTGGAAAGATTAATCTGACAGTGGTAGATGTGTTAGGGAGGAAATTATAGTATTTTTCCTTTATTATGTTCATTACATAGAGTTGTTGAAATGATTAAATGAGTTAATATAGGTAAATCTATTAGAGCAATATCTGGGAAAATGTAAGTACCATGTGATTGTTGGGCATTACTCTGGCTTCATAAAAGATCCAGCCTTTTTCTTATTTTTATTAATTTTTTTCTTTGCCTGGTCTAACATAGCCCTAGAAGGTGATTATAGATGTATGTGCATCTTATATTTGTTCCTGATTTTAAGAAACATGCCAAAACTTGGAAATAAGTGAAAGGTGGTGATGAGTCTGTTGATACCATACTGGTATAGTGTTTCATAAACCTGTTCACAGATTATTTAACTTAGACCTAATTACTTTGCAAATGGAGCTACAGGAAGCTGTGAGCAAAGGCAGGACCCGTGAACTTGAAATTATGGCAGTAGAATGGAGTGTTCAAGGGATTCAAGAAGGAGAGAGAGGAAACCTGAGCTCAGTTAGGCTTTCCAGCTAAGGAGCTATGAGGATCTTATCCATCTTCATGGGAGCAGAAGTGTAAAGGAGGACACAGATTCAAGAGTCACTGGTAAGTTTAAAGCTATAAAGAAGAGGATGATTGAACGTCAAGAAGTTTTTGATTCAATGTTTTTAAATAGTGGTGTCATTAACAAAACTCAGGAAGTCTCAAGGAGGAAATTCTGGTGAAGATGTGGGAGATTTGTGGTATATTCACTTTGATTATGTTCAGTTGGAGGTATTCAGAGCAGAGCTGTCTTGCAGGCAGGTGGAAATGTGAGAGTTAATCAAAACCAAATGGAACTCATATTTCCAGAAACTGGATAATTGTGAAAACCATGAATAAGTTTCTGTGCAGAAACTATGTTTTCCTTTCTTGTTGGCAAAAGAGTTGGTCACAGAAAGGCAAATGATAAAGGATATACTTGATTGTGCATGAAGCCCAATTCACTCCAGCAAATCCATGATCCATTATAAGCACTATGCCTAGGGCAAGATTTTTTTTTCTCCAATCTGTCACCATTTAGGGGAGTTTTACTCCACACTTCTTTAATCAGGTCTATGTTTCAAGGTAAACTACTATTTTTTCCTGCTTTCTCATAGTTAATATATTTGATATACTTTTACGAATTTATTCAAGGAGAATGGACAAACATTTGAGGACATCAAAATAATCATAAGTTAAAATGAGAAAATGTGCAAAGTGCCCACATAGCTCTCTGTACTTTTTCCTAGGGAATAGTGGACCTAGGGGTGATATAGTCTAACACTTATTGTTGACTGAAAGTTTAGTAAGAAAAAGGGTAGAAATGACAGACGTTTGAAGGAACTGGGAGTAATTGTTGAGGGTAATTTTGAACCAGGAAAAGCTTCTGAGATGAGTTCTTACACAACCAGATTTTTAAAAAGTGTGTGGCATACGTTGTATTACAGTAGAAGAGACTAAAAAGACATAGGTGAGTGAGGAAGCTCCTGAAGTGGGACATGAGATTATGAGTGATAGAAAAATATATGAAAGATACTGCAGTAGAGTTGATAATGGTTAGCAAATGATTAGATAAAACGATGGAATAGTGAGAACTAGGAATCAAAGGCCACCGTATTTTTGAAAGCCTGAGTTGCCTGAGGAGTGGTGGTACCATTAAACACATCAGGAAAGCTGGCAGGAGACGTGATTTTGTTCTTTGTTCTGGAGCAGGGGGGGATTTGAGCCTGAACATTAGGTTATTTGTTAAGAACATTTAGAGAGAGGAGAGATGACCATAAAGAGATGATTAAGGAAAGGAGGTTGGTTTGGTTGCCCTTTGGGTTGGATTTGAACAGGCAAAGGGGTTGTCTTTGTTTTGCTGACATGCTAATTAAGTGATCCACTAGGGGACTCCAAGTTCCAGTTTCCTGGGAAAGTTTCTCGAGTCCAGTATCAGGTCCAGCCTCTTAGACAGACTGTTGTCCTGGTTCTTTGGCTCCTTGCTTGGAAAATTCACAAGCAGGGCCAGCGTGACAGGGTGACCACAGACAGGAAGTAATTCCACAGAAACAGCTTCTATTGCAGAAAAGAAGGGAGCTATACAAAGTATACAAAGCGAGAGTATGATCCAGAGAGGAACAGATCAGTCTCCAGGAGTGGAGAACGACATTAAGGACTCCCAGGTGGTTTCCTTTTATTGAACTGGTCAGGGGTGGGGTTATGGGAGGTGTGGGATGTTACCAGATGATTGATATACATGACTGACAGGTGATCTTTTAACAAAGTTGCAGCTCCACAGGTGTGTATGCCTCAAAACCTCAAGTTCATGCTCTTTGTGGTTGTTAGCTGCGTTTTCCTGCAGTCTCTACCCTGGCTTCTCCACTCCTAGGAACTGTTCTCCTGGCCTGTATCTGCTGCCTTCAGATTTGGTCCCTGCCTAACATCCAGTTTCTAAGAAGCATCATTACAGGAGACAGAGCCTCCATGGTGAGTCCTTGTCCCAAGAGAAATTCCATATACTTGATGGGCCCCCACCTTAGGATCACCAAGGGGAGGGCAGGGGAATGTGTCTGTGCAAGGAGTGGGAATCAAGAAACTTATGGACCCATTACAGCTCCTAGAAAGTATAGGCTCTTTATTCAATATCTATACCATTTCCTAATATTATTTGAATGCTTCTGGGTATTTTTTCATTTTTGTTTTTATTTTTCTTCTTAGACAACTCAGGACTCCCCACAACATGCTTGCCAATTTCTCTAAACAAATGTATGCTACTGTCATTTTAGCAGTTCTAGAAAAGCATAGGCTTTGGAATGCTCCCTCTCAAAATATCTGGGTGGCCCAACCTACTGCATTTCACATTCCTTTTTCATTGAGAAATTTGTTTTTTTGTTTGAGGAAAGCTGTATTTTTTGCTAAGCTTTGTCCTACACATGCAGCTAGCCTAATAAATGTAATGGCAGGTAACAACAGCCTGTGGTTAAATTAGTTGTAGGATGGTGCTGCTTATATGACCACTATTTAGGGTAATTGAAATAAATCCTCCATTGTAGTGTGACTATAACCCCATAACCTCCCCCCAGAAGAAACCTTCACCAAAACAAAGCAATAACACACATACAGAGCAGTGAATGTATAAATTCCGATATGATCAGTTTCACACAACTAGTTAGTAATCAGTTGTTGGAATAAATTCAACTGGTATTATTATTTAGCATTTTTAGGCTATAATTTACTTTCTAGTCCTCATTTACAGTGAGCATATTTCTAAATTGTGATAATGAAGCCAATGCTGGTATAATCATTTTTATCCTTCAGTTATATTTAACTCTGCTTCATTCTCTGGCCCTTATGAAAAATTATCTTTCAAATGAATAATGTCAAAATTCTTACCCCCATAACCTACTACAATCATGTCTTATATCAGTTTCATTTTAACAGTAGCTGTTGTTCTAGTTGCTGTAAAAATTATCCATTGTTTAATTGAACTAACCAGATTTGTGTTGGTAGCTAAAGGCACTCTTATACTTCCCAAGGAAGATTTATTATTGGGTTAAAGAAAACCATTTTATTTGATAGTAACAAATACCTTCTATTATCTTCACTTATTTTTTTTTACTGGTATTGTTTATTTCTGGTAGGTTTCCAATTCAGTAGCAATTTACAGTTCTATTATCACTTAAAACATGCAAATCTTTATTTAGCTGTGTCTTTATCCTGTTCCCTTTTAAAAAAAAAATACCTTCCCAATTCTATGATGAGACAAATAGCCTGCTGAAGAGGGAGATTCAATAACTCCCTCTCTGTTTTGCTATGGCTAGTGACTCCACAACCAGGTGCCTTCTCACCAGTAATTATTACGTGGCAGCTTTCATTTCAAAAGGTACCGATGAATAGAATCACACCAATCCATCTATAACACTGCTGGCATGTCGATGAAAAAAAGAGAAATTGCAGGGGGAAAGATTCTGTTTCTGAAACAAAACAAACAAACCAAACAGGGTCCTTAAGAGGGTTTTTATCAGCATACACAGTATCAATTTAGTGATGATGACTCACAAAAGTAGGAATAAAGAGGGTCTTGTTCTTGGTGTATTACAAAAGCAGAATATACTGCCACATGACAGGTGTTGGTGGTGACAGCATTTTATAAATATAGGTTATTTCCTAGAGAAAAAAAATGTATTATTTGTTCACTTGGTGTCACCATTATCTCCTTATATTTTGACTCCCCTTGAGATTAAGATGTTCATCATTAACCCCTTATAACACTCAGCATTTTCTATTCTTCAACTGAGTGTGACCCACCTCAAAGGGGCTTAAGCTATAGGGAATTTTTTGCACACTCTCCTTTTCAAAGTCATGTCACTAAAAAGCCTAGTATTGGAGTTTGCTTTATTCATAGTTACATTCAGGACCTCAAGTAATATGATTACAGGTTAGTTTATTTTTCTGCGTATATCACTTCTGTTCCAGCCTTGGGTTGTATTCTTAAGCAGGTTCCTATCTTGTGATGGTATGTGCAGCTCCAGATTTTTATCTTATCAGCTGAACAAAACAAACAATTCCTACACCTGCATTTTACTGGCTTGGGGTTGCAGGCCCATCTCTGAATAGGTTTCTTTAACTGGATTGCACAGCTGTATCCAATTGGCCAGGCATGGGTCAAAACTTGGGATGAAAGTAGAAGAGGGGTGGTTTCCCATTGAAATATCAGGGTCATTGGTATATGGGTGAATGGATGCCAGATACACATAAACACAGAATTTCCAAAATCTACAAGCCTATGAAATATATTAACCCATGGGTTTTCTTGACTTCCTTTGTAAACAAAGCCCCTTTTAGTCCTTGGGCAGAGCAAATCTCTCACCATCTGGCATTTTCGTAGAACTCAAGTGTGCTTTGACCATGGTCTTTATTACATTGTCACATAATTATAACTGGCATTACTATTTTCTTAGACATCTTTCTCTCCCAAAGAAATGTGAGATTCATAAAGACAGAGAAAAAGTACCCTTTTTTCAGTCTTGTAAAAATTCTAATAGTGCCCACACAGTAGAGCCTCAATAAACGTTCAGGGCACAATGATGGTTGGTTCACATGTATTTAAACCCTTTGACTTTGGTTGCCTGTTTCATTTTCCTGCAGTGAATCTAGAATAGTTCTTCCCTAAGAAGAATTCACTAATGGTTTTACTTCATATTTGCAACAACCAAACCAGTAAGGGAAGCCTCATGCCATCTTCTCCATGAAGCCTTTCTTAGGCACTCTCTATTAATAGATCATTGCCTGTTTATTATCTGTGTTAATTAATATCATTTCTTGCTAACTTAACACCATTTTGTGTTTTTTTAAAAATCATGTCTAGCCCATTATATTGAAATGCCATATCTTACCTCATATCCTTCTGTAGCTCTTCAGAGCCATTACATGATTGTTTGGTTAATATATCAAAAGTGTGAAAGACAAGAAGTAAATGAAGAGGAATTCTAGTTCCAAAATGGCTGCATAGAGTCAAGGTGGCTTCTCCCCCACCAACAAAAAACCAAAAAACTGTTAGAACAGACAAATTCATCAAAGTTCCAGGAAACAAAATCAACATACAAAAATCAGTAGCATTTATATATGCCAACAGGGAACAATGTGAAAAAGAAATCAAGAAAGCAATCTCATTTACAATAGCTACAAAATATATAAAATACCTAGGAATCAGTCTAACCAAAGAAGTAAAAGTTCTATACAAGGAAAATTATAAAAATCTGATGAAAGAAATAGAAACAAAACTGAACTGGTTGAAGCTAATCATGCCTGATCAAAACCACTCCAATGTTGTCTAAACTGGTTACGGCTGGTCAAAATTGTTCTAAACTAATTGCAGCCAGTTGAAACTGGTTGCAGCTGGTTGAAGCCAAGCAAAATCAGTTGAAACTGGTTGCAGTCAGTCAAAACTGGTCTAAACTGGCCATGATCAGCTGAAACAAGTTTGGTGGAAACTGTTCTAAACCTGTCACAGCCAGTTGAACAGTTTCAACCAGTTTCAGACAGCTTCAACTGGTTTCAGCTGGTTTTGGCCAGGTTTAGTCATATTTGGCTGGTTTCAGATGGTCTTGACTGGTTTCTGCCAGTTCCAGCTGGTTTTGAACAGTTTCAGCTAGTTTTGACCGGTTTCAGCCAATTTCTACTTTCAACTGGTTTTGCCCAGTTTCAGCTGGTTTCAACTAGCTTCAATCATTTTGAGATGTTCTATTTTTAGTTTTTGATGAACCTCCATACAGTTCTTCATAGTGGCTGTATTAACTTACATTTTCACCAACAGCATATGAGGTGAGCTTTTTCCAAATCTTTGCCAGCATCTGTTATTGTTGAAACCATTTGAAAGTAGTCAAAGCCAGCCGAGAACGGTTGAAAGTGGCCAAAACTGGTCAGGAAAAGCTGATATTGGGCAAATTGGCTCAAATCAGTTCAAACCAGTTGAAGCCAGCTGAAACTGTTCCATACTGGTAGAAACCCACTGAAACTAGCTGAAACTAGTCAAAACTGTCTTAATCTGGTCAAAATGGTTGAACTGGGTAAAACTCTTCAAGACTTGTTGAAACTGGCTGAAATTGGCCGAAACCAGTTGAAGCCAGTCAAAAGTGGTCTTGGCTGGCCAAAACCAGTCACACCAGTCAAATCTGGTTGAAGCCAGTTATGCCCAGTCAAAACTGGTTGAAGCTGGTCAAAACTGGACATGGCTGGCCAAAACCAAGGTGAACTAGTCAAATTTGGTCTAAATAAGTTGTGACCAGTCTAAACCAGTTGCAGCTTGTTACAGCCAAACAAAACTGGTTGCAATTGGTCAGAACTACTCTAAACTAGTTATGGCCAGTCCAAATAGATCTAAATTAACTGTGACCAGCTGAAAAAGTTTAAGCTCATTGTGATTGGTGAAAACCATTCTAAACCTATCACAGCCAGTTGAAACTGGTCACGGGCAGTTGAAACCAGAGCTGTCCAAAATCAGTCTAAATCAGTTGTAGCTGGTTGAACCCTGTCACAACCATTTATGGCCAGTCATTGCCTATTGAACCCAGTTGAGGCCTGTCAAGGCCAGTGATGGCCGGTCCCAATCACTGCAAACAAAATAGAAGGATCCATGTCCTTGTAGAACCTATATCTTTCTATAACCTTTCCAAAGCACTGACAACATCTAATGCTTGCAAAGGTATAGCAACAGGAACTCTCATTCATTGCTGGTGCTAATGCAAAATGCTACAGCCAATTTGGAAGATAGTCTGGAAGTTTCTTATAAAACTAAACATACTTTTACCATATGATTCAGAGTCACACTCCTTGGTATTTATTCTACTGAATGGAAAGCTTATGTACACACAAAAACCTGCAAACAAATATTTGTAGCAGTTTTTATAATTGCCAAAACTTGGAAGCAATGTTTAGTAGGTAGATGGATAAACAGTAATGCATCCATACAATGGAATATTATTCAGTGATTAAAAAGAAATGAGCCATCAAGCCACAAAAAGACATGAAGGAACATGTACTTTGTTCAGTGAATGAAGATAATCTGGAAAGCCTATATACTGTATGATTCCAACTATATGACATGCTTGAAAAGGTAAAACTATGGAGACAGTAGAAAGATCAATGGTTGCCAGGAGTTGGGGTGGGGGGGGGTAGGAGGGATTAATAGGTGGAAAATAGGGGATTTTTAGGACAGTAAAACTTCTCTGTATGATTCTGTAATGGCAGATATTTGTCATTATACATTTGTCAAAACTTATGGAATGTAGAACACTAAAAGTGGAACCCAGTTTTTACTTTAGTTAATATACTTTAATTAATAATAATGTAAAAAACAGAAACAAGAGGAAAGAAAGTAGATTATGAAATTTGAAATGGTGAAAAGATCCCGGCTAAATATATATGCTAATGATATAAACTAAAATATCAATAGTTAAATCTGTCTGAAAGTAAATACAGATGACATTTCTTCATTTCTTGGTTTTCTACCTCTGATATGTTTGATTTATATAGTTAAAAAAGCAGGTTTTAAATTCTAAAGGGGGTTCTTTGATTTTGTATAATTCATGTTTATTTGAATACTATCATTTTGACATCAGTTACCCTGTTGTGTGTGTTTATATTTGTGTGTGTCTATGTGTAATTACATATGGTTTGCAAAGGTAAACTACAAATCGACTTCTGATCATAGGTGTTGCAAATTCTGAGTTAGTGGCATTTCAGATTAATAATGACTTGTTCTCTTGAATTTACTATTGTATTAATTCCCACGTAAAGTTTAATAGGTAACAATTTCCTTGCCTATATCCCTCCCAAGATACATGAATAGTATTTAAGTAATATAATGATTATATTAAAACATTATGTCATAACTCAATGGAGAAGTGGAAGACTTAAATAGGCAAGGGTGGGGCATTAGGGACACATGGGAGGTTTAGGGATACATAAAAGCTTGGAGTGACAAGTAGAAGGTGAGAGAGGTATAGAGAAAAGGAGGCTCCCAAGACAAATAAATATTCAAAGTTTGCCTAGAGTCAGCCATCTGCTCTGGAACGGGGGTGTCGCTCTCTTGTTGCTCAGGGGCTGTAGTGCAATGTCATCATCATGGCTCACTGCAACCTCAGACTCCTGGCCTCGAGCAATCCTCCCACCTCAGCCTTCTAAAGTGCTAGGATTACAGGCATAAGCCACTGCACATGGCTGGGATCTGCTCTTAATGGGCATTAATTCCTTGCTTCAGGCTGCCTTGCACAGGGACAGAGAGGCTCTAAAGTCTAGAGACAGAGATGCATGGCAAAGATATCCTTATGCTGGCAGTTGAAATTCCAGTCCATGTGCACTGAAATGGAAAAGGGTAAGATGATAGGTGTAGGGCCTGACAGTGTCTGCTCTGGAGCTGGCCATGAGGGCTTTATAAAGGTAAATTATACAGTTGGCATAGGCTGGGCATGGGAGGCTATACCATTGAAAAGCTAAGGTCTGTGGTCAAGCTATTTAACTTCTTTGACCTTCAGGTTCCCAACCTATATTCTGGAGATAGTATTAAATACCTAACAGATCTGACACTTAAATGAAGTAATGCACATACATCATCAAAAGGGAGCTTGTCGTGTAGCAGACACGCAGCAAAATGTTTATTCCCAGTACCATTTTCACACGCGGAAAATGGGAAAGCAGATTTTTAAAGGCCACATAGGTAGTAAGCTTTGGAAACAAGATTAAATCCATAACCTCAAAATTAGCTACCATAGTCATTCCACAACACCAGCCATCAATAGATCCATGTCTCTGCATTTTCTCTTGTAGGTGCCATACCATTGGTGACTATAATTATTGTCCCTGATTCATGAATCCAAGACTTCCCATTGAGACCTATTACAATCCAATTTATGTTTCAGAAGCTTAAATTGCTAATTAAGTGATATCAACACAAACTTTCTATTTGAATCTTTACTTTGTTTGAAGTGCTATTCTGCTGTGTCTTGTGATGGAGCTGGCATATATTTAACCCCATCAGTAACACTTGAATTGTATTAAAATGGCATAGCTAGGAAGTTGGGCTCTGAAACTAGACTATTTGAGTCTGAATCCTATTCTACCACTTACTAGCTTCATATGTGTCTAAATTTCCTCATTTATAGAGCACACAGAGTATCTTTCCTTGTAGAGTTACTATAAAGATCAAAAGAGAGAATACTTATAAAGTGCTTAAAATGGTGCCAGGTCTACAGTAAAAGCTCGATAAATGTTAGTTATTATTTGGCATTAAAGGATTTTTAAAAAATGTGTGATGATACCATAGGATTCATCCATAAAGAAATGTAGGGCAGGAGGTTTGACTTGAAATTTAAGTTCTTGTAATAGTAGTTGAGAAGAAAGGAACAAGAAGATGATAATGACTAGAAATGAGTATCTAGTAGTCAAGAGAAAGCCACATGGGACAAGATGGAAACTACAGCTAAGGAAGGTCAGGCCTGTTGCCTCCTGGCACAATGCTTCCTTAAGCCTAAGATCAAGAACATGTTGATTGGCATGATTATTTAGTGACCAGTAGATTCCTTAAAAAAAAAAAAAAAAAAAAAACAAATAATTATTTAGGTACCAAGGAGATAATACCAGATGTGACAGAGGAAAAGTGGAAGCCCTTTGTGACAGATCTGATAATATATTTACTGCCTTCCCCCCAGGCAGTGCATGTTGTGGATGAAACTCGATCGCGAGGAGGAATGAGTCACTTCACCAGGAAGCGTATGCCCAAGAAGTATCATGTGATAGAAATAGTCTGGGCAAGGAAGTGGTGAGGCATTGTCTCATAGCATATTTGGAATCACTATTTTCTTCTGGCCCTGAGATTCTGCCACAATGGAGTTCGTCATGGAGGGAATCTGAGATAGTCTGGTATGGGACATTTAATGTTACCTGAATTAGTGGGATTGAAGTAGAAAGAACACTCCAGAGGCAGAGCTCTAAATGGAGAAGGCTATTCTGGCATTTGAAGAGTTGATAGAATTTTGGTACAATTTTATGTGATCAGTTAAGTCTAGTAGACTGCCAGAGATTAGAGCCAAATAGACCTCTGTAGCTAGGGCTAGAAGCAGCTTTTGAATTCAGATGGCCCATGGGCTTGTCTAAATTCATGTTACCCCCTAAGATGTTACTTGCAAAAGCATATTTTGGGTGGGGTGTATTTTGCACACCTAAATGAAAAGGTGAGAGGTCATCATGGGGGTCACAGAAGCAACAACATGATGCTAAGACCTCCAAATCCAAGCTCAACCATCTGCTAGCTCTTTTTAGGGCTGATTTTTGTTCTAAATAGTGGTGGATTTATTTTGATTTATATACTAATTCACCACTAAAACTTATATTGACTGTATTTACTAAACCACAGACATAGTTTTAACATTCTTTTGTGTTCTGATACCTCTTCCTGAGTAATACCTTTTTCTTTTGTCTACTGTTTCATTTAAGGCCAGTTTCTCATGGGAATCAGAAGAGTCAATTATAAATGACCCAAATGAAGTCATAGATTTAGATGGACTTTCTTTGCAATTTCAGATAAAAACACAATGGCAGTGGGATAGACTGAACAAGGATAAAAAGAAATATAATGCTGATGTCAGGATTTGGCCTCCTGGTAGATCTGTAATGGAGATGGTAGCTCTACTGATGGGAACCACACCCATATTTATCTATCAAATCATTTGTATATACAGCATTTCTGTGGTTCTGGAGATTTGTTTTTTTATACCTTGCTGTCTAGTAGTGTGGCTTAAATGAAATAGGTTTTGACCCTTGGTAAGCCAGAGGGTAGTCTTCAGTTATGATTTAACCCACATCACATGGTAAACCCAAGAATAGCCAGCCATACCTCCAAGAAGTACCATGAAACACCATGTGAACAAACACCATGTGAAAATGTTATGTTCAGAGGAAAACCTATTCCACTGAAATTCCCTTCTATGTAAGGGAAAGGCCTATTTCTATCATCTCTGGCCATGCTATGGGGCCAAAATATTTATGCACAAAATCTTAGGACAGAACATTTAAATCCTGAACATGTTCTTTTGTGGTTTTAATAAAGTAATTAAGAATAGAAAGTATTTTGGATGGATTCCAAAGTCAATAAAATGAAAACAAGGAAGCGTTTATGATACACTGATACTAACATGATTACTTCTGAATGGCTTCTGAATTACTTCTGAATCAACAGAAGCACAGTCAAAGCTGTGGTAATTTGGGGAAGGAAAAAAGTGTGTTTTATCTTCCGTGTTTCTATCATTTCCCAACATGTTTGTCATGGAGCTAAGCACAAAACAGACCCACGCCATCCAGAGTTGTCTATTCTTGGGAAGTCATTCAGTCAGGATCGGTATAACCAGAGGCTGTATAATCTGTGCCTGAGTACTGAAGGATTCTGGACCTAATTTACACACTGTTTTTTGTTCCAAAATGTGGTGTAACTTGGTTATTGCAAATTCTTAACACTTCTGTCTCAGAATGATAATTCCTTTGTCAGGCCCAAACCAAAAACTAATTTAACATGTCATGCAACCAAATACATATAATACTGGCTTGGCAGTTAAATCTTGGAATCAAAGAATCAAGAGATGGAGAGAAGAGAAAGAGTAAGAGGAGAAGATGAAATGAAAGTGAAGGAGAAGGAAGGTGGAAAGAGAATACAGAGAAAGAACAAGGGGGCAGAGGTTATAAAAGGAAAGGAGCACATGGCTGACTCTAGGCAAAGTGTGAATAGGAAGATTTGTCCTGGGAGCCTCCTTTTTCTCTGTACCTCTCTCACCTTCCACTTGTCACTCCAAGCTTTTATGCATCCCTAAACCTCCCAGGTGTCCCTAATGCCCACCCTTGCCTATCTTCCACCCCCAGGTACTTCATACTCCAAGAGTATGTCTTCCTCTCCTGTCTCCTCTTCCTAAGTAATAAAAAATCTCCTTGGTACTCTGGTTTTACCTATTTGTAAAAGAAATGTAAATTAAATAATTTATGCAAAATTTAGAGCCACTGAGAGAATGAGAATATCCCCAAAGACACTTCTATTTTTTAAAAACCATTTTTAATTCAGAGTATATTTAATTAATATAGGTTCAGACAGTTTGAGGATAAATGAACACATTCATGTAGTATGGAGGGAAGATATTTTAAGGCTTGGCAGCCTAGTAAACATACAGACCAACATTTCTCAGGAGATTGGTCACAAGCTGGCTGCCCTTGTCTTTCATTACTTCATCCAAGGAGTTTCTAAAAATTCTAGGGGTTTCAAGAGGACCTCTATGCTATTTCTAAGTTTTTCTCTTTTTCTTCTGTTAGAGGATTAGGGCCACTGAAGGTAGGACAGTATTAAGTCACCTTGGTGATCCTTTATACTTCCCTCCCCCTTGCAGACTCCACCTGACCATAAGTGCTCAATATCCAATAATTTTTAAATGTGCAATACATTTTTCTACTTTCTTCTAAGAGCCAAAGCATTTAAAAATATTTTCATTGTTTTTTCAAAGTAAAGAAAACATGCCATAGCTTGTGTTTTCCTCCTTCTAAAAATAGAAAGAAAGTATTGGCATGTTGTATTAACAGAAAAAGCCAAACTCTGTAAAATAACTTGAAGAGGTTTATTCTGAGCCAATGTGAGTGACTTAAGCCCAAAGAACATAGTCTCAGGAGGTCCTGAGAAAATGTACACAAGGTGGCCAGGTTAGAGTTTGGTTTTATACATTTTAGGAAGATAGGAACTGTAGGTAAAATAATAAATCAATATGTGGAAGGTATACATTGATTTAGCCCAAAAAGGTGGAACATCTTGAAGCAGAGGCTTACAGGTTATAGGTGGATTAGGAGATTCTTCAATTGGCAATTGGTTGAAGAAATAAAGCTTTATCTAAAAGCTTGGAGTCAATAGAAAGGAATGTTTTAAGATGAGGAAGCCTGCTAATATGCTCAAAGTGATCTGTTAAGCAAATTGGTGGCCTACGTATGTGACTTAACCTTTGCCTTGATTGGCCTTAGGTCCTATTTATAATTTAGTATCTTATTGCCACAAAGAGTCTGTTTTGTCAGTCTTGTGACTTCTAGCTTAACATTAATGTTGGTCAGTTGTTGTGTCTAAACTCCAAAAGGGAGGGGGGCTATAAGGAGGCATGTCTGACATCCTTTCCCTTCACAGATGGGAACTCAGTTTTAAGGTTTTTCTGGAATCAGCTTGGCCAAGAGGGGGTCTGTTCAGTCAGCAGGGGCCTTAGGATTTTATTTTTAATTTACAGTAGTAATTTATCTATGATAAAAAAGGGAAGCTTGTATTGAAAGCACTGTATATACAAACATATGGCTCTACTTTTTTTTAACATGTGCCATTTTCCCTGGACGTAGAATTGAAACAACTTGAAATCCATTCCCAAACTGAAATCAACTTTGGCTCATCTTCAGAATGAAGGGGAATTTTGTGAACAGGTCTCTTTTAAATAATCAAGGCCATCAAATTTTCAAAGAGCTCACTATTATTCTTATTGCATTTGACATAGGAGAGGCTGGGATGGGGAGGGAGATTTATAGCCCTTGGAAGGATCTGCATCCTGAAATGATCTAGGAGGCATCCAGCAAAGAAAGAGATGAAAAGACCATGACTCCGAAACACAGAGAGATTTTGATTATTTCAGCATGTGGTCTAATAGGCAACAAATTCAGCAAGATGAGGATTAGCATAATGTAATGAGACCAGAATTAAGGAATCAGAAAACTGAAAAGAAACTAGTGAAAAGAGTGTACACTTAGGCAGACAGAACAGGATAGAACATGAAAGAAGGGGTAGAGAATTTCTGTCAACCAGAGGCCATAGTCACTTACAATCAGCTCCATTCTTAAGAGAGAATTCCCCTGAGGCAGGAGCATCACAAAAACTAAGATATTTCATAGATATTTCTCTGAGCATCAGGATAGTTTTTTCTTATATGACTCAGAAGACTTAGGGGAAACGGGACTTTTTAAAAAAGACAAATTAAATTCCTTTTGTGAATGGATCAGTAACAATGCCAAATTGTCAGAATTTAAAAATCTATGAAGAACGATAGAAGACATTTGCTTCACAATTACGGGAATTTGGGTGACATCACTGGGTGCTAATTGCCTCTTCACAATTGAAGAAGGGGCTTGTTAAAATTGATTTAGTTGGATTTAACACACAGTCCAAGAGGAGGTAAATGGAAATGATGTGCTCTATAAAGGAGGTGCTATTAAAAGAAACAGATTGCTGTTCATGAGGGGACTCCATAAAATTGGCATAAAGAGGTGATGATCAATTCCAAGCCAGAAACTATTGAGTTATGTTCTAGGAGAAACATGGGAATTTATAATGTCTTTTTGAGATCTTAAAGAGGAATTTATAAGTATTTCAAGTGAAGTATGATTATCTTCATTTCTTTTAGAAAACAATATTGACCTAATATTGGTTCTTTGAGTATTCTTACCAAGTTTTCTCTTCACTGACCAATTGCTATAGTAAGGACATTCACCATGATGGGCAAAGGGGTGGGGATGAAATTTGCGTATTCTTTTCTTTTTCAATGAAGATGTTATACTATGATACATTTTGTTTTAAGGAAGGGAATGTGTTCAGTGGCTTGTATTTTGTTCCTAGAGTGATTATAGATCATTATGCAGTGTGCCTATCTGGGGTTATCTAGCATGCACTCATATTTGGAACAATACTGAGAAATTTACAATAATCCTGTGCAAGGCTTGGCAGCAGAGAGTAGAAAATAAAGTCAAGAGAAAAGCTATTTTTATTATCAATGTACCTGACATTTAATGTCCTTTCTTTTCTTATTTTGGAGGATGAAGCATTTGGGACAATTAATTACGTCATGTGTATGCAGTTCTTGTACTAGAATGAATGTGCAAAGCAGACTTCTCATGGCTTTCTCTGTGATGCAGTAGAGAAATGGTCAAAAATCCCCAAAGATATCACAGGCAGGATAAAACATGTTGAGCGGTCACATGAGACCCTTTTTACCTTTGCAGGTTTGCATATTTTTAGATTATGGGCAGTAGGCCCTTTTCCCATATGAGTCCAGGGTGGACTTGCCATTCTTTCCTGCTCCCCTCATGTGGGTGGGGTTATCCTGCTTGTTTTTCTCCTTCCTTCCCTTCCTCCTCTCCTTTCTTCTCCCTTTGTCCTTCCTTCCCCCTTTGTCCTTCCTTCCCTTCTTCTCTTCCTTCCTTTTTGCATTATGCATCAGATGACATATGATATTAAAGGCAACTTCAGATCAAATAATTTGGGAATTGAGGTAGTACATCATTTTGTATTCTTTTGTTGCAGGCAAGAGAAACCAACAATGTTAAACTTTACTCAAACCTTGGGATCCTGAAAACTGCAAGGTTTAGGAATCCTCCAACCCTTTTGGGTTCTGGGAAACACCTTACTACAAAGAACTGCCCTTCACCATATGACTTAGATATAATTCCTGGACAACCACCACCCCCATTGTTTACCTATGACAAAACTGGATATAGACCCTCCAAATTCCCATTTTCCCCTCTTATGAATAATTAGCTGAACTGCATGTTCCCAAGGATCAATCTGAACAAAATGCTTGTTAACCAAACTCTGGATAAGTTTTCCTCCCTCCCCCAGGCTCCGGTACTCCTGAATCCTCAGCACAATGCACCAAACAATCCCTTGTTAATAGCCCTCTGAAAGTAGGCTGGCCTCAGGGCAAAACATTCTCTGATCTATTATCCATCAAACCACCCTTTCACCCCACTTTCCCACACCAGGGTCTTTTTCACCTTGTTTACTCCTCCCTTTAAAGGACAAACTCTGTTTGCCTAGCCTTTGAGAATGCTTGCAGATCTTACAGTCAGAGTGTTCTGTTTATTGCGGTAGTCCCTTCCCTTCTTCCTCCCCCACTGCAATAATCCTTTTGAATAAAATCCCTACTAAGTCTGAATTTGTTTTTTATTTTACAAAAACAATGCTAGATAAAATAGTTAACTGAACATACACATGTTCCTTAGAAAGGACAGTCTTAGTAGAGGCAACAAGACTTAATGGAGACTCTATTTAGATCTCCACAGCTGGGATTGATCAGCTCTGTATATTCCCCGTCCTTATTCTTCTGACAAGACAAATTTTAAGGATGGAGAGTCAGCCTGGCCTGACTCATCACCAAAGGACATGCAGGCATCCTGACTAGAAGTTGCATCAATACCTCAGGCAATTGGGGAGAGGTAATTCCTCA
Source organism: Daubentonia madagascariensis (assembly GCA_023783475.1). Lineage (NCBI taxonomy): Eukaryota > Metazoa > Chordata > Mammalia > Primates > Daubentoniidae > Daubentonia > Daubentonia madagascariensis. Next base: position 14,457,205 of record JAKFHU010002573.1, on the reverse strand, counting down.
AAAGCTGTGATCCTATTCCAAAAAGGAAGAGGAAAGATGTTGGTCATGTAAAGTCAGCGGGGGCTTACTGCGGGTATGCTTCTTACCCAGCAAGCTTGGCACATGTACATTTTCTACAAAAGCTAAAATAAGATATATGAAAAAAATTACAGATTTGGGTGTCTGTTCAAATGTGTCCCTATGCCAGGGATTCTTATGGCTAATCTGCAAAGTAGCCACTTGGTGTCACTTCAATATATATGTTTTCCTTCTTTGTCAAACAGAAATAAAATATTAACAGTGATATTTATGTAAAATAATTCTCTCTATATAGTTATATATCTCAGGAGCCCAGCCTGTGATACAGTATCAGAGGAATTAATTAGCATGCAGTTGATTCTTTGTAATCCATGTGTCTGCATAAAACAGATACTAAGTCCTATAATGATTCCCTGACAATCTTCAGCTTTATAAGCAACTGTGCAGAACTCTTTCTCTCTGGCTTGAAATTTTCTCTTCTTTATTTTGGCAGTGCATTATCACAGGCTAAATTATGGGAGTTTTTCCTTCAATAAGGAGAATGTTATGTTTTACATGTTTAATAAATAAGCTAGACTTTAATCTATAGGACTAAATTCAATTCTTTTAATCAAAAAGCAAGACACTAGAAATTTTCTTTATGTGAGCATGTATTTTGTGTGTGTGTGTGTGTGTGTGTGAGAGAGAGAGACAGTGTGTTTTTCATTTAAAAAAGACTAAGAGTAACAATGATTTTCACCTGCAGTAGATTGACACTAAGATTTGCTTAGAAATCACATACATATTTTTAATTAAGGCAGTTGCTAGAGCTGTCACTGAGCTTAGCCTGGTAGTTAGCTAAAAATCAGAACTGAAATCGAAGCCACAGGGTGAGTTTTTATTTCTAAGGGATATTATGGAGTGAGACATAAGAGTTCAGCCAGGCTGATTCACAGATCAAGGGGTTTAGATGTAACGCTCAACAAACTGGTGGACAGAGCCATGAGTAAAACAAAGTAAAGAACAAAGTAAAACAACAAAACAAAAGAAACCACCACCACCACCATCACCAAATCTCCATGTGAAGACATAGACAAGAAAGAACAAATAGCCCAGGAGGAAGAAATGGTCACATTTACTTATGGAGCTTTTAGAAAGTGGAAAGTATTCCTAACATTTGTCATAGAGACTCAATAAACTTTTGTGAATTGATTGAAAGCAGATCTTGCATATCTGCAAAAAAAATTACTATAATTTGTTCTGTAAGTGTAGATTCTCAACCTAGACTGGTTAAAATACTGGCTCCACCATTTGCTAGTTGTATAACCTCAGACAAGTTACTTAAAATATCTGAGATTGCTCACCTAAAAAACATGGATAATAAGAGTAGCTATTTCATAGTTTGCTTCTGAGAGGATTACATATATTAATATATCATAGAATGCTTGAATGAGTGTCTGTCAATAGTAAATGCTCACTAAGTACTAGCTATTTTTATTGATATTGTTATCATTATCCCATAAATACCCACAGGTAACAATAATTAAATCTTTGCTTTGTCAGGTAGGCTCTCTGAACCCATGTTGTTCCTCCTGTAAAACGTAAGATATTAACTAATGTCTATATGATTATTTCTGATTTACAGGACCATTTCAAAATATGATGTCATGCAACCCTTACAACAACCCTAGGAGGTAGAAAGGGTAGTAAAATTGTTTTACATTTTGTGGGTGAGACAATGAAGACCCAAAAAGATTAACTGATTTTCCCAAAGTCATTTTATTGCCATGACTTAAATGCAATGTTTGTGGTATAAAGTCCCATACACTTTATACCATGATTTCTAGAATCTCCAAACATAAATATGCTTATACAGTTTCAGTCTTTTTGCAGCCATGATGTTGGCAAGCAGTCAGTCAGTCATTAAAGGTCTCTCTCTGTTTCCATAGTAGCTGCAGGACTATGTAATAATGTTACCATGTTAGAGTCTACTTAAGTCAGTTTGAGCAAGAGACCTTGATGTATTGCTGAAAGCATTGGACCCATGTGATTCTGCTCTTCTGGATTATGGAGAGCCACTTGTTTTTGTATACATGGCAAAGTGATTATTTCGCTGATGACTCTAGTGTCAACTGATCTTTTGATGAAGCCAGAGCATGCCTCAGAATGACCTGTAACAGCTGTGGGATAAAACCAGCTGGAGATCCTTAAGAAACTTGTTCAGTCTAATTTCTAATGTCATAGTTCTTCTTAATAGCATGACTTACAATGCCAAAGCCTTTTGCAATGGTTTATTAACCTATCAGAGGCATATCTATGAATAATAATGAAGTCAAGGAGACGATATTACCTTGCAGCTAAAAGAACATATTAAAGAGCTTTCCCTGCCCTCAATTTTATCCTATAGAATGTAACTCAGTGCTGCTGCAGCACTCTCCCTACCCCCAGGCCTTCTTTCTGCCTTGTATCCCCTTAATGACTCAACAACAAGTGTCCAGCAACTACATGGATAGTAGCATTAGATAACCACATATAACTTGTTACAAGGAAGCATTCCTTTAATTCCCCCAACAGCATACATGGACACTCTATCTAGAGGAATTTCAAGAATGGTGTCAGTTATACCCTGACAGAACAAGCCCGGATTGACAGGCAGTGTCACACATCAGCTTCTCAAGGCTGTAGGAGAGTTTTATGTGTCATTATTCACCTTTAAAATACAGCTAAAGCTGGCACCCAAGTTTGTAATGAGATGAGCACCATTGATGTTTTCTGTATCATAAGACAGGTAACACATTCTCAAAATACCCAGAGAAGAAAACCTATCATTTTTAGTGGAAAATAGCAGTCATCTGGGTATTTATTGGACATTTACTTTATTTAGCCCTCAGCTAGATACTATATGGGAGCCTTAGAGTAAGTAGATGAAGCAGAGTTTCTCCTTTAGGAATTCATGACATCTCTGGAGAGGTAAAAAAAAAAAAAATGCTGAAAATAATTTTTAAAAATGAACAAAGTGCTAAATTGAACATAGGTGAGTGTGTGGTTGATAAAGGGAATACATGTTTGAATGATCAGGAAAGGAACAACTATCCTGGAGAAACAAAGTACAGTCGGGGGGAAACATTAAATCAATTCCATCCTGACCACCATATAGAAGGCAAGGTGCTAACCATTTTGTTTATATTGGATTAAGGGAGGAAAATGGTATCACCATGAGGAATACCTGGGTAAATTGAATTAAAAGTCTCAATTTTTCACTTTCTTGTGGTAGAATTATACATCTACACTTTTGCCACGGTCTATGGTGGGTGGATGTATCCTCTCTTCATTTTGGTCTTGGCCATGTGACATCCTTTGGCAAATGCATCGTTAGTGGGTGTGATAGGAACAAAAGCTTAAAATGTGCTCATGTGGCTGGACTCACCCTCTTGTATTTTTGATCTGCCATGTAAAGCAGGCTAAGTACTTTCCCTTCAGCCCAGACCCAGGGAGGAATATACATGGAGCAGACCTAAGCTCAACCCTTAGACTATATCCAAGAACAACTGGATTGGCATCCTGCAGCACAACTGCCTAGCAAAGTTCAGACTCAGTTGATTTGTGCTTAACCTGCAGGCCAAGAGCAGGACAATAAATTCTTCCTGTTATAAGCCACTCAGATATTGGAGTTGTTTGCTACCATAGCAAAAGCAGGCTGATATAGAAATTAAGATTGCTCTCTACAAGTTTTACTCCATGTGGGGGAGGGGTAGGAGCTTGTGCTTAAATAACTGTATTACTTAGTAAACAGGATAAGTGTTTTGAGATAAGTATAACACAGAGGAGGTAAGAGGTCTCAGGTTTATAAAGATTTTATGGAAGTACTAGCAATGCTTGTGCCATTAAGGAAAGGTAGGATTTGAGTAGATTATGCAGAAGCAAGGGAAAGATGGAGAGGTCTCCCAGCTTTACAAAGTGGAATACACTGAGAAAATAAAGCAGGTTATAAATGAGGGTGGTCTATTCAATTTCTATTGCTGCCATAACAAGTTACCACAAATTTAGTGGCTTAAAACAAAACCCATTTATCATGTCAATTGTGTAGGTCAGAAGTCTGTCACTTAGCTAGGTACTCTGCTTAGAGTCTTACAAAGCCAGTAGCAAGGTGTTAGCAGGGCTGTGTTTCCTTCTGGAGGATCTGGGCGTGTATGGACTTCCAAGGTCACTCAGGTCCTTGGCCAAATTCAGTTTCTTGCAGTTGTAAGACTGAGGCCCCTCTTTCCTTGCTGTGTGTCAGCTGAAGGCTGGTCTTCGCTCTTAGTGGCTGCCTGGATTCCTCTCATGACTTTTGTATGGCCTCCCTCCAGCAAGGTTTGTGGACTGGTGGGTTGGTGGGTTCAGCCTGTTTCATGCTTTGAATCTCTCCTCCTCCCTCTTCTATCACATCTCTCTCTCTTCTGTCCTCCCATTCTGCATGTAAGGGCGCATGTGACTACAGTGTACCCACCTGAATAATCTAAAATAATCTCCCTATTTTAAAGTCAGTGGATTAATAGTTTTTAGTTCATCTGCAGTCATTTCACAGAAGTACCTAGGTTAGGGTTTGATTGAATAACCAGGAGCAGGAATCTGGGTTGGTGGTGGGAGGACGTCTTTAGAATTCTGCCTACCACAGGTGGCACATAAGGAAATTAGTCCTGTTTGAATAAAACATAGGAAACATGTAGGGGAGTATAGAGAGATAAACCTGGATTAGGGTTTAGAATTTGAAAGCTTTATATGCCAGAACAAAGGTGATGGAGAATATTTACAGGTTCCTGTGCTGGGCAGTCATGAAATCAGAATTCTATATTAGGATAAGCGATTGCAGAACATCAGCAGCCCATTTTGTATGGGAGAAGTTGAAGAAAGTAGAAATTCCAGTTTGCAGGCTTTTGCAATTGTCTATGGTCATTTAATAAGAGTTTAATTTGGTTTTTGGTAGTAAATATAGCAAAAGGGAACAGATAAGAAATCCTATCTGGGTCAAATCCAGAAGGCATTGGCCCTCGAGTAAGAAGAATGGGAATTAAGGGGGGAGAAAGGAGTTGGGGATGACTGTGATTTCAAGCCTCAGCGATTAGCAAGAAGGTGGTGCTATCAACCAAAATAGGAAATAAAATGCACGAGAAGAAGGATAGGTTCATTTGGATGGTTTCTGAGAGGAGCTGCCCAACAGGTGGTTGGAAATAGAGTAGCCTGGGCTAGAGATGCTGACTTGGCAGCTGTCTGCAAAGCAAAGATTGCCAACATTTTGGGGGTATGTAAGACCAGTGAGAAAGATTTGGAAAGAAATATGGAGGGAGAAAATGAGAGGTTGAAAATAAAACTTGGAATAATGTCTGTATCTTGAGAATAGAAATAATAACAGTGTCCACTGAAGGAAACAGTAGAGAAAGTCATGTAAGGATACTTCAGTGCCACAAAAGGTGAAGAGGAGAGAATTTTCAAGAAGAGAGTGATCAATAATGATATATACTGCAGGAAAATTAGTTTGTTCATCTTTGGCAAGTATTTACAATTTGCTTAAACAGAAAAAAAATCTCAACATGTGGAAAACATAGGTTCCTTTTGAGTATTTAACGGCCCTTATTGCTGAAAACTCAAGTGCTCATAACAGAGCCCGATCCACAAAAGTTCATGTCCCAAGACCTAGATAATTGGAAATGGAGAAGCAGAAATCACAACTTCTTATCCTGATTTAGTACCTAATGAGGACAGAGGTTTGTGAAAGCATTCTTCAGCGCCGAGAGAGCAGTGGTATTTTCTCTGGAAAGAACACTTTTTAAATGCAGTGGCATGTTTGCAACATGTCATAGGTTAGTGTTTGTCAAATATTTCTGATGTTAAAAAAAACAGAAAAAAGAACAAAGTAATCCTTAATTTGCTTATCCTGACCACTGAGAAGGCAAAAACTCCTCTCACCCTCAGTTCAAACATGAGATTTGATTTATTGGCTCCTGAACAAAAATAAAAATTGAAGAGGTGTGGCTACTGAATGTACAGGGGAAAAAATATCCAGATTCTTACCTGTGTTTAATTTGAACATTTTTTATATATAATAGAATTGGTCATATGAAATACCCGGCTTTATCTGTTCCCCCATCAAAGAATCTATGAGTTGGCATAACACTCATTTTTCTGTGTAAAAATGTGTATCAAGACCTCAGATTCCTATACCTCATCTTTTATAGTCCTTCCTTTATTTTTGGTTGGGAGAGTTAGAGATCTTAGCAATCCAATAATCATTTTTCTGGTCAATATTAGAAAGTATCAGCCAATACAGGCAAAACTCCTATTTCTCCCACATCAGTGGAGTTTGAAAGGGCTCTGTGGAGGAATGATGTTCATGTAGGCTGAAATTTCCTAAGTGCTCACCAGCACATGGGTTCGGATGGGGATATCCGAAATAATATCCGAAGATATTATTTCAAACTCTGCTGTCTCTTGCCTCTCCCTTCTCCACAGGAACTCCAGCTCCCAGAAAATCTCATACAGACACGTTTGAGTACCACCAAAGTAGATATGTGTTCACTGCCCATTGGTGAGGTACAGACTCCACAGGGCAGGGTGTATCTTCCTCTCCCATGTCAGGGTGCCCTTTTAACCAAGTTATGCCCCATAACCAAGAACCCACTGGAACATGACAAAGTAGTAGTAGTGCTACTCTTTCTACAGTTTCCTGAAAGAATGACAATATATCTGTCTAGAGAACTATCTCCTGATGGCTTCAAGCATCTGGCTCTCAAAGGCTGCAAGGTTCCATGCAGCGAAGAGGGAAAGTCTCTTTTCCCCAGGCTATTTCACTTTTGTTTGTATATCTCAGAATAAGACCTACATGTAACCAGAGCTTTCAGCTGTTACCTGCAATTCTTTCCTGCACAGGGTTCATCATCAGGCTAGGAATAGGCTGTCTTAATTGGTTTACCATACCCCTCCCAAATGCCTATAAACTTCCTACCCTCTTTTACAGTTAAAACCAAAACTTCTTATGCAAATGCATAAGTTTCAGCCCATCAATATATTTGCCTGTTATATTTCGATCTCATTTTTTGGGATCAAAGTACATATAATAAGATGTGATACTAACATGTAAAAAAATATATATATATCTGTAACTATGTCTATAAAATGGGGGAAATATAATATTTGACAACATTAAGAAAAAAAATGTTTTGTGCATTACAAAATGTGATAAAATGGAAAGGCAAATGAAATACCAAAATCAAATTTGCAAAATCTTTAAAGGCAAGGTAGTAGTACACTAATACATAAAGAATTTTTTCTTAAAAACCCAAAAGAAAAATTGTAAATTTAAATAAAATTTCAAAAAAGAAATATAATTGTCTGATAAGCTTATGAAACAATATCCAAATATTTACTAATTCAGATGTTCCAAATTCAAATATCAAAGTGTCTCCTGTCAAGTATATAAAATTAATTAAATTATATATGATGTGGGCAAGGTTATAGGGAAGGGACACCGTCATATATGGGTTTGGGGAATACAATTGTTAAAACTTCCCCCAAAATCTCCTTGAAACTGTTCAAACTTTCTCACCTAGTAATTACATCTTTAGTGTAAAATTAGACATGAACACAAATATATTATAGTGTTATTTATAATGTTCAAAATTAAAGCCAATGTAAATGTTTAACAATATTAGATTAGCTATTATATTAATTTCCTATTGCTGCTGTGACAAATTGCCATAAACTTGGTGGTTTAAAACTACAGAAATTTATTTCCTCAGAGTCTAGAGGCCAGAAATCTTTTTTTTTTTCTTTTAATTTATTTTTTTAATTTCAGAATATCATGGGGGTACAACACTTTGGCCATACACATTGCCCCTGTTCTGCCCGTGTCAGAGCCACAATCGTGGTCATCTCCCAAACTGTGCTCCCCACATCCATTCAGTGAGAGTTTTTCCCATCCCTTCCACCCCCCTCCCGCCCGCCCGCCTTCAGATGAATGTTATTGCCCTGTGTGATGTAAGTGTTCATCAGTTAGTACCAGTTTGATGGTGAGTACCAGTGGTGCTTGTTTTTCCAATCCTGTGACACTTCGCTTCGAAGAATGGGTTCTAGCTCCAACCAGGATAATACCAGATGTGTTAATTCACTGTTGTTCCTTATTGCTGAGTAATACTCCATGGTATACATATACCACATTTTATTGATCCATTCGTGTATTGATGGGCACCTGGGTTGTTTCCACAACTTTGCAATTGTGAATTGTGCTGCTATGAACATTCGAGAGCAGATATCTTTATTATAAAATGTCTTTTTTCTTTTGGATAATACCCAGTAGTGGGATTGCTGGGTCAAATGGTAATTCTACTTTTAATTCTTTGAGGTATCTCCATATTCTTTTCCATAGAGGTTGTACTAATTTGCAGTCCCACCAGCAGTGTATGAGTGTTCCTATCTGTCCACATCCCCGCCAACATTGTTATTTGGGGATTTTTGATATGAGCCAATCTCACTGGAGTTAAGTGATATCTCATTGTGGTTTTGATTTGCATTTCCCTGATGATTAGAGAAGTTGAGCACTTTTTTATATGTTTGCTGGCCATTATTCTGTCTTCTTTGGAAAAGTTTCTGTTCATGTCCTTTGCCCATTTTTTAATGGGGTTGTTTGATTTTTTCTTGTTGATTTTCCTAAGTTCTGTATAGATTCTGGTTATCAGCCCTTTATCAGAGGTGTAGCATGCAAATATTTTCTCCCATTCTGTAGGTTGTCTGTTCACTCTATTGATAGTTTCCTTGGCTGTGCAGAAGCTTTTCAATTTGATCAGGTCCCATGTATTTATTTTTGTTGCTGCTGTGATTGCTTTGGGGGTCTTCTTCATAAAATCTTTGCCTAGGCCAATGTCCATAAGAGTTTTTCCAACGTTTTCTTTGAGAATTCTTATGGTTTCATGTCTTCGGTTTAGATCTGTTATCCATTGTGAATTGATTTTTGTGAGAGGCGAGAGGTGTGGGTCCACTTTCAGTCTTCTACATATGGCCATCCAGTTTTCCCAGCACCATTTGTTGAATAGGGAATCTTTTCCCCAGTGTACGTTTTTCTGGAATTTGTCAAAGATCAGGTGACTGTGTGAGGTTGGTTTTATATTTGGGTTCTCAGTCCTGTTCCATTGGTCTACGTGTCTGTTCTTGTGCCAATACCATGCAGTTTTGGTTACTATAGCCTTGTAGTATAGTTTGAAGTCTGGTAGACAGATGCCTCCCAATTTGTTCTTTTTGCTTAAGATTGCTTTGGCTAGACGGGGTCTTCTCTGGTTCCATATGAAGCGTAGAATTATTTTTTCTAGATCAGCAAAAAATGATGTTGGTATTTTGATAGGGATTGCATTGATTCTGTAAATTAATTTAGGTAGCAAAGCCATTTTTACTATGTTGACTCTGCCTATCCAAGAGCATGGTAGGGCTTTCCATCTATTTACGTCCTCTGCAATTTCTTTTCTCAGTGTTTCATAATTCTCTCTATATAGGTCTTTGACCTCCTTAGTTAGATATGTACCTAAATATTTAATTTTCTTTGTTGCTATTGCGAAAGGTATTGCATCTTTAATTTGTTTCTCGGCTTGATTGTTATTAGCATATATGAAGGCTATGGATTTGTGTGTATTAATTTTGTATCCTGAGACTTTGCTGAATTCATTTATCAATTGCAGTAATCTCTTGGTTGAATCTTTGGGATTTTCTATGTATAATATCATATCGTCTGCGAATAGTGAAAGTTTGACCTCTTCTGCCCCCATCTGGACGCCCCTAATTCCTCTGTCTTGTCTAATTGCTGTGGCCAGGACTTCCAGCACTGTGTTGAAAAGAAGTGGAGATAGTGGACACCCTTGTCTGGTGCCAGTTTTAAGGGGGAATGCCTTCAATTTTTCCCCATTCAGTATGATATTGGCTGTGGGTTTATCGTATAGGGCTTTAATAGTTTCTAGGAATGAGCCATCTATGCCTATATTGTTAAGAGTTCTTATCATAAAAGGATGCTGGATTTTGTCAAAAGCCTTTTCTGCATCTATTGAAAGGATCATATAATCTTTGTTCTTGCTTTTATTTATATGGTGAATTACATTTATAGATTTGCATATGTTGAACCATCCCTGCATCTCGGGAATAAAGCCCACCTGATCATGATGGATTATTTTTTTGATGAACATTTGAATTCGGTTTGCAAGGATTTTATTGAGAATTTTTTCATCTATATTCATAAGGGATATTGGTCTGTAGTTTTCTTTTTTTTTGTGTCCTTTCCTGGCTTTGGTATCAAGGTGATATTGGCTTCGTAGAATGAGTTTGGGAGGATTCCATCCTTCTGGATATTTTCAAATAATTTCTGCAGTATAGGCACCAGTTCTTCTTTGTAGGCTTGGTAGAATTCAGGTGTGAACCCATCTGGTCCGGGACTTTTTTTTGTGGGTAGATTTTTTATTACTGCTTCAATTTCGGTGCTTGATATTGGTCTGTTTAGAAATTCTGTTTCTTCCTGGTTGAGCCTAGGGAGGTAGTGTGTTTCTAAGAATTTTTCCATTTCAAGAGGCCAGAAATCTTAGAGTGTTGGCAGGGCCCCATCTCCCTGGAGACTCTAGGGAAGAATCCATTCTTTGCCTTTTCCAGCTTCTGGTGGCTGTCAGCATTCCTTGGCTTGTGATCACCTCATTCCAATCACTACCATTGTGGTTTCGTTGCCTTATCCTTTTCTATATCTGTCTCCTCTGTGTACCTTTTACAAGGACAGTTATCACTGGATTTAGAGCCTGGGACAATCTTCTTCTCTCAAGATCCTTAACTTAATTACACCTGTACAGGCCCTTTTTCCAAGTAAGGTAATATTCACAGATTTTGGGGATTTGGATACAGACATATATTTTTGAGGGCAAGCATTGAACCCACTATAGCTATTATATTTTTATATATCCATATGTTGAAATATGGAGCTATTAAAATCACATTGAAGTGGTATGGGAGAATGACCTCACCCCCAAATGTTGAGTAAAAGTAGGAAGGTATAGTTGGAAGGTATATTACACAATTCCAACTTGCAGGAAGAAATTAAAGGAAAAAATAGAAAGAAAACAAATATCTCATAAGCACATTATCTTAGTCCATTTTGTGTTACTATGACAGAATACCACAGACTGGGTAATTTACAAAGAAAAAATAATAATTTCTTACAGTTCTGCAGGCTGAGAAGTCCAAGGTCAAGGGACCCGCATCTGATGAGGGCCTTCTTGCTGTGTCATGCCACTGTGGGAGGTGGAAGGGCAAAAGAAGAGGGAGTCAAACTCACTTTTATAACAAGCCCACTCTCTCGATAAGTAGTCTACTCCCAAGAGAGGGGCAGGCATTAACCTATTCATGAGAACAGAGCCCGCATGACCTAATCATCTCTTATTAGATCCCCCACCCAACACTTGCATTGGGGATTAAGTTTCCAACACATGAACGTTGGGGAACACATTCCAACCACAGCGCATGCATAAAAAAGAAGTAGACAAATTTCTATTTGTAATGATGTACTATAATACTTTTCAAGTTTACCTCCTTCAGAATGACAGGATTTAAATTTGCTTTTATTTTATTTCATTTCAGCATTTTTATCTTATAACAAGAGCAATTTATAATAAGAAATTTGTTTTATTCTGTTTTTAAAGAATAGAATAAATTAAGGCCAAAAAAGGTTTAAAAAAATTAACCATAATGAGGTAAATTAAATAAAACAGATAAAAACAAAAGATATTTAATTAAAATAACCAACTATAAATGAATAAACAAAACACATGGGTTTTCTAAATATTTGTAATAAATTCAAAAATATAATAGAAAAACCCATAATGGTATTTAAAAAGTTTAAGGAAAAACTAATATATTGTAATTACATGGAGAAAAATATAAAATTCTACTGAGAGAAAAGGAAAAAAATTGAGACGTGGAGACATAGGCTGCATTATTTGATGGGGAGATGATATTATAAAATGCCAAATCCCTATAATTGTATAATGACTTAGCAAACAAAGAGGATTTAGAGAAACATCAGAGCTCAGCCCAGGGAAAGGGCCATACAGAGTCTCTGCCTCACAATGAGGTTGAGGAAAAACCTGTATGATATTAATATGCTGAAATGGCAAAATCCCAAATCCTGGTCTCAAGTTACTGGCTTCAATCCTTGAGTCAATTATTTGTTTTAGCAGAGCCAGGTTTACTCATCTGTAAAACGGGAGTGATAACAACCATTTACAGGCTTCTTGTGAGAGTCTATCAATGTAATAGACATAGAAGTACTTGGTAAAGCTGTAGAGAAGTCTGTAAAAGTTGTTGCTCTTTCTGCCTGCAGTACATGTGTTTAAGTGATTATAGTCTCTAGGAGCTCAGGGGATGTCAACTACTGAGACTTTCCTGAGGATACATTTTGATGTTTTTTATTCTCACTATTCTTAATTATTTCCATTACCATTTGTAAAACCAATTTTTGATTCATTTGATTCATAGACACAATTATTGCTGGTCGTTTAATCATATGATCATCAAACTTTAGAGATAGAAGAGACCTTTGAGATTACTTAGGGCAACTCTCATATTTTATAGATGAGGAAATAGGCCACCAAAGGCTAAACACTTTGCCCAAGTTCCCCCAACTGCTGCTGCTAAAGATAGAAATAATGAATAAGCAGTAATGGATAAGAAAATGATTATATTATGGCTCAAGACCTCTTGTCTGAACACCAATATTAGACCTCTACAACCTTAAAATGAGCGATGTCACCTGTTATATCAATAACATTAAGTAATATCTCATTGGATAAATGTTGGGCAACATTTATCTGACTTATGATAATGGACTTTGGTTTCTATTTCTAAAATAAAAGGGACTCTGATTGTGTTTAAGTAATAAGATTGTAACAGTTATGAGACTTGATGCCTAGAGATTTAGCTGAAAATTTCACTTTTAGGGAGATTTAGAAATAGGTTCACTAGAATTGAGAAATGGACCAAGTGCCTCAGAGTTGTCCCCTGCCTTAAAAATTAGTTAGGAAAGCAAACAAGATCTGGTTTAGCAAATAGTTGAAAAATCAATAGCATTTAGGATATTAATGAAATTTGAAACTAAAAAATATGCTGTTATGAGCTAGTCTGAGGTTAGCCTTGAAAATGATAAATAACAAAAATTAAGTACTGTTTTTGTCTAGGCCACACTATGGTCCTTAGACAGGACTTTGGACTTTTATGAGTAAATGGATTTAGGCATGAACTCTAGAGGGATTTGTCAACTTTAGCCAGTTCTTGCTTATGGCCCATGAAGACCACCTAGATTATAAAAAAAAAAAGTCATAATTCTTCTACTCCAAGAGAATCTAAACCTTCCACAAGTGCTCAGTTAACTCATATATGCTTTTAAGAAATTCTGTTTCTGGTAAGACAGAAGACAAATTGAAAACAGGTGAAGGCTGTGAAGTGCTTCCTTTATGTAACAGATTGCTTATAGGTTATTGCTTAGCTCTTTCTTCTACACAAGGAAATTTACATTAGGGAAGAAGTATATCTTTGCACTGCTTTATTTTCCCAGAATCCCCTGGCTAATGGCAGTCCTAGGCATAACCTAAAACAAGGAAGAGTATTAGGTATCTATGCAATATGTACCTATGAAGGGGTAAGTATCTCCATGAGATGATAATTATATTTCTGCTTTGTTTTAATTTTCCATCTTCATAAAAATCTTGCCGTACTGAAGAACTAATAAATCCTAACACCCCAAATGCTTTTTAGATGGTTCTATCACATTTGTGAAAACCACATTTTCCCCCTTGTATTTTAGTACTATATTAATAATTATGTTGAAAATTTAGGAGCAAGTCACATTAAAATGTTAAGTAGATCCAAGATAAAAGGTGAAGTTCACTTCTTAACCTGACACTACCTAGGTTTAAAAATATCATATTTGCACTTTATCAAGAATCTCGAGTCCCTGATGGTCAGCATTTTAGGGATTGTGCTTGCTGTAAAGGAGATATGTGATACCCCTTGGACCATGAGAGAAACTATTGCCTGTTACCTCTTCCTCAGAGAAATTATGGGCTCTTGTCATTTTTATCCAGATTTCACTCATGGCAGCATTAAGAAAATATTGACCACAACCCTGCCAGATCTAAAATGAATTCCTTGCTCCACCTGTCTTAGACTGTCCTGATCTCCCACTAATTAAGACACAAATGCTTATTCTGTAAAATCTTAAAAATTCATAGATCCACTTGTTGTGGCTGGGTTTTATTTGTTTGTTTGCATGAGCCCTTTTTTATTTTTTGTGTTTTTGTTTTTACCGGAGTTTGCAATAAAACATGAATTCTGTGCTATTTAATGAAAGCACAGTGCCTGGCTTCACCTTCCCATAATGCAATAGACATATAGACGTGGCCAGTTTCCTAGCCAACAGGTTCTAATAGAACCATGCTTTTCTTTGCGTAATCCACTCTCCTAAGCGTGAACATATTTCTTACTGAGCCAGTCCCAGGAATCTCATCCCCTTCTCCCTGTGAGTAGTTTGGGAATTAGGAGTACAATGTAATTCTGGTGAAAAGCAGGCAAGGGAAAATCTCCTGGGGAGACTTCTGGGAAAGCTTGCCCTGAGTATACTAAGAGATTCAAAAAAGAAACTGTACCTCTTCTTCTATTGGAAATTTTTATGTCTGAGAGTTACATCTAGAATTGTGGAAGCCATTTTGTGACCACAAGCTGAAAATGGCAAAGAGGAAAGAGAGATATTACATGTATGTGATGGTTAATTTTGCATCAAGTGACTGGGCCAAGGGGTGCCTAGATAGCTGAGAAAACATTCTTTGTGGTGTATCTGTGAGGGTGTTTCCAGAAGAGGTTATATTCGAATCAGTACACCGAGTAAAGCTCTCCCTCACCAATGCAGTGGTCATCATCCAATCTCTTGAAGGCCTGAAAAGAACAAAAACACACAGAAAGGATGAATTAGCGTTCTCTCTGCTTGAGCTAGGACCTCCATATTCTCATGCCCTTAGACATTGGAGCTTCTGGTTTTCAGGCCTTTGGACTTAAACTGGTTCTTACACTATTGACTCCCCTGATTGTCAGATATTTTGGGTTTGGACTGAAACTACACCACCAGCTTTCCTGGGCCTCCAGCTTGCAGATGGTAGATCATGGGACTTCTCAACCTCCAAGATCACATGAGCTCATTCCTTTAAAATAAATCTTTCTTCCTTCAGAGTAGAGGAGGGAAAAAATAAATCTCTTCCTATTTATCTCTTTATATGTCCTATTGGTACTGTTTGTCTTGAGAACCCTAACTAATACAACTGGTCCATGGTGTTGTGGAGTTGATAAATGAACCACCTTGGAGCTGCCCTACCTTGGGATTTCTTGGGAGTTATTTCCTTAATATTAAGGACATTTTGAATTGGATCTTATGTTACTCAGCCAAAATGAATTAACTGATCATCTGCTTTCCCGGTCTTCTCAGGAAGACAATAAGATGTGCTAAGGAGTCAGTAGGATAGAATAGCAAGGAAATCTTGAAGGTCTAAGCCATGGGATCATTTTAGCACTGATCTAGGAAATATACTGTATTGCTAGAGAATTAAAAGCAGAGAAAAAAAGTACTGTCACCTCTTGTTGACACGTGTAGCTTCTCAAGTTCAATTTGTAAATGGAAAAGTGTATTAAAAAAAAGTATTTGAAAACTGAAGTGTAGTAGGGCCACCAACAGGTGTTATTTATACCACATCACAGCGATTAAATCGATCAGGAGCTTGAAATGTGGCCACTGCCTCAAAGCAGAAGTTTCTGGGCATAAACATCTCAGCAAAGGGGCCAAAGCAGAATGAGTAAACAAGACTCAAAAGAATAAATAATTTAACTTTCTATATTTATATGTTCTCAGCCAATTCATTGAATGGTTTTTTTGACCAGAAATGAGGAAACTTAGTGTGAGTTTCTCACATTCATAATTATAGTAAGTTGTAGTTTAACACACACATACATTATTAATCCTTCTGAAGACAGATTTCATCAAAACAAGTAGTACAAATTAGAAATTGTCTTAAAAAGATGTACTATTTTGATGCAAGCTGAACAGATGCTTTAATATAATTACTGGTTAAAATATAATTACAAAGGAACTAGACTCCTGATAAAGTTCTAAGACTTCACTGAGGGGTCAAAAACATATGTATTCTTGGATATAACCTCAGCAGGGAAAGCATATGGCAAGCACTTGCTTCCACAAGATACATGTTGGAAACTTCATAAAAGAGACCACATATTACAGACCGAGGGCAAAGAAAGGACAAACAAAACACTGTATGACATTGACATGAGGTTGCAAGTTAAGACAACTAATAGCCAATCCTGTCTCAGCATGAGGAATGGTTGGGGAAAACTTTACATTGCTTCAATTTCCTTTTTTTTTTTTATTAATTTGACAGTCCTTATATTGAGGTTCAGAACTCAAATGATAATTGGTCTCTTTCCCTTTAAAACTTTATTTAATCCCTTGGTGAGGGAGAGGAGTAAAGCAGTCATATTTGTGAGGTATGCTTGTGCGTGCATGCACACAGGTGTGTATGTTGGGATGTCCTTCTGTATTTCCAGGGAAAAGTGGAGCTCTTTTGGTTTAGGTTAAAATAGGTTTTCTGTTTTGGTCAATACATCTCACATCTGGTAGATGTGGCTACCCTGTTGGACAGTACAAGTTTAGAGGGCATATCAATTAGAATGCTCTTAATGAGGTCACTGAAGAAACAACTCAAAATGGAGAAGAAATACAGAAGTGGGTGGTCCTAGGGCAGGTCCCATGACATCATTAAAGATTCATCTTCTTTCCATCATTTGGTTCTGCATTCCTCAGGAAATTGGCTTTGTACTTGAGGCCACTCCACAAGACAACCAGAATTCCACTGAACGTGATTTGATAATCTTTGAAGTAGACACATTTTCATGTTTGTTTTTAAAGTTTTAAAATTCTTATTTACCCAAATATTAATATATCGTAGAGAATGGGCTATATGCCTTTAAATCTGGAATCTCCCCAAATGACTTCCGAAATAGACTACAATGATGCCGCTTTTAATTCTATGAAGGAAGATATCTTTGGAAATGAAAGGCTAAACAAAAATGTAACAGCACCCTTGATGTTAGTGAGCAAAGAATTCATAAAAACTATAACGGACAAATAAAGTTAATTAAATTCATTTAAATTATTATAAAATTAAATATTAAAGATGAACTTGATATCTACCACTAAGTTTATGATTTGAAAAAACTTATCTACATCAGCAAGCTTTGAATTTTATTTACCCATTAATAGAATGGCCAGAAAAAACATTTCAATTCTGTAGTTATAGTCCCCATACCAGATTTTTAAAGGATACAGTTACAATTTAATAAACCCATCCATCATTAAAAGTATGAAATGTAGAGGGTATTAGCACTCTTTGTCTCGCATGGTGAGAAAGAATAACAAATATTTACTCCTTTTTTTAAAAACTGTATTTAAAAAACAATTCACTAGCTGCTATTAGTATTTGGAATAGCCTCTAGTGAATTTTAATTCAAGAAAACAAATTTAAGGAGCCTGGGAACACACCATCCACATAGTAAATTTTGACAGACTATCACCAGCGATTTTAAACAATACACAGCTCCCTTTTTACTGTTTATGAATAGGTTGTGTTTGGTGCCTCATGCTTCCAGTTCATGCAGAAACGGCTCGAGAACAGCTGCTCCAAAAGAATTTTGGCTCACTGGGCTTCTGTTGGAACTCAGAACTACAGACACAGCTCCGAGTCTAGGAAACAAGGGAAAGCTTCAAGAGTGAAAATGATTTAAAAACTCAAAATAGGTCCTACTGACTTTGGCAAAATAAAGTTGTTATTTCCCACCACTCAACCCCCCATTCCTGACTCAAGCCCCATTCAGGATCTTTTGTAAATAGAATGGATTTTCTACCAAAAATCTCATCACGATCAGGCCCAAGTTTTCGTTATTCTTTTACTGTGATGGAGGTGGGGGAAGGGAGGCACCCATCAGGGCAGACGGAGGCATGTGCACAGGGGTCAAGCATTTGGGCTTTACAGCCAGGCTGCATGGGGGGGCGGCGATTCCAGTTCTGCCTTTGGCGTGATGTTGGGCAGGTTGCTTAGTCCCTTGAGCCTTGAGGCAAAAGGAGACAGGTGAAAATGCCCACTCCTGAGGGTCGTTTTGAGGTTTAAAACAGTTAATACATACAAAAGAAAGTGCCTGGCATATAGCAGATGCTCCATACCAATACATGGCTCTGTAATTTCAGTTTATTACTAAAAAATCTTTGTTGGCTACACTCAGCTAACTCCTGTTTTTATCTTTTGTATTATGTTTTAATTTTCACAGGTAGCATTCATTTCTTTAATACTGCTCCAGTCATCAAGGCGTAAGTCTTAATCTCATGTCATCTATTTCAGTCTTAAGTGGGTAGGAGTCCACAAATCCACCATGGAGCGCTCCCTGGCATTCTGTACCAAGAGATAAGTGTGCCACTTGGAGAGGGTGAGAGGAGCCAGCCTGCCGCACTGTGGTTTGACACAAATTTTTGAAGTAGTTGTGCAGTCTGTGGGTATGAAGCCAGCATGTTCTTTTGAGACTCTAATCTTTCATCAGGGTTATATTCATTCCTAAAGATGTTTTCAGTGTCTGAAAGCTTACTCATTTTACTTTGGATGTATAGCCAGAAAGGTTGTTGTAACTCCTAATTCTCTTAAATTCGATGGATATGAAATTCCTCTCAGATAATATCACTGGCCTGGAGAAAGCACTAGGTGATTTGTTAACACAATAAAACTAGTAAACCACAGGAGACAGGGTAGCCCTCTCAGTCCTGGTGTTTTTCACAGCACTTGCACTTTATGGCAATATCTTTCATCCAGGGCATAAATTTGATTATTTTAACACCTTTTAAAGATAGAGAATTTGTAGGGCATTTAAGAGATGGAAACTTAGGCAGTTTGGCCAACCCAAGGTCAGATTTCTTTTTTTGACATGGTTCTATCTGAACAAATGCTCTTTCTTATCTTTTTGCTTCTAGTTCTTTTCTATTGAGGCTGAGAATAACTTTACATTCAAAAAAAGATATTTTTAATTTATTTAGAAGTGGGGAGCATGATTGCAATTAATTACCTGATTGTTCACAAACTCTATGACTTCAGCTTCAGCTCTTCATTATTTTAAAAAGACTTAATAAAGTGAGCTTAGGTGAGTTTCTCAGTCACAGTCCTATGACATGTAGGTAGGTAATGAAACTCAGAGTCTTAGGGAGGGCTTGGTGTTGATTTAGAAGTGGAAGAAATGACTTAACCAGGCCTGATCAAAGAAAAGTAAAGATCTGTGACAGAGAGACAGCTGCCTAGATGGAATGACTAATGAACCTGCTCTTGTTTTAAATTATAGCATCATGCCTTGAAAGGTGGTGGGGAAAAAAAACCCAGGCAGTGATTTTGTTACATTTTTATGTTATTGATTCTATTGTAAGGCCTATAGCACTTATTCTCAGCTCTTAATGTTTGTAATAACCACCCCTGATGTCTATTAACATGGCAGATTTCTTTGTCCACCTCATAACTACAGTAAATGAGGAATCTGAATTTTATGCACAATGAAGTTTGAGATTAAGTGGCATAAAATACCACACCTCCCCATTTTCTCCTGTTGTCAAATTTGCCTTTGCTAAATATTTAACTGGAATCAATTTACCTCATTTCACTTGATTAAGCAATTTTATTTTTTACTATTTTGAAAATAAATTCATTCTTTGATATTCAGAGATGCTAGGATCAATAGGAACTTAGGTTCTGTCTAGTTTTTGTAACATTTATTTAGCACTGACCTCCTACCAGGTACAGAACACATGGTGCTCAGGTCCATACATATACCCTACTCTCAAGAAGCTCGTGACTGAGTAAAAGATGCAGACAAGCTAACAGATACCTGAGTCTGGTCAGGAAACAGTGAGAAGCACTTAGCATAGGTTCTGCAGAAGGGCACCTAGCCTAGCTTTAAGGATGTGGGGAGGATCCAGAAATACGTTCTGGAAGAGATAACACCAGAGGTGATTCTGAAATGATGCACAGGCTTCAGCTAGGATTTGGGACATTCAAAGGATGGAGAAGGCGTTATAGGGTGGGGAGAGATGTTTCTGGCAATGTCATGTTAAAAAGGACAGCATGATGTTTGTGGCAATAACACATATTATTTGGTGCTGGAGACAAGTCTGGAGGAAGAAGACAATCTTTGAATGTCTTATTTAAGACCTTTGTCTTTGTCCTGAAAACAAAAGGAAGGTTGGAAAGAGGTCTTTTTTTTTTTTTGTTAGACACATCTATGACAAAGATGACACACAAAATTGCCATACACAAGTATTGTGTGGTGGAACCTTTTGCCTATCAAGTCAGTTTGCCTTTAGGAAATAATTCTTCCTCCTGTTGTGGTAGATAAGTGCTAACCCCTTTTGCAAAAATCATTCACAGTCTCATCTCTGAAATAAATAGACAAGATTAATGGGTGGTATTTACCTTAATTGGAGATTTATGCAGTTGCTATAAAGACATCATGGTATATAGTGCTGATGCTTCAATAGAGACCATCCACCAGCATAACACATGCTTTAAAGGAACCTATTATACATGGAGACAATAGAGCATGGTGGTTAGGGACTCAGGCTGCAGATTCAGATGTTCTGGGTTCAAATCTGATCTCTGCCATGTTCTATCAATGTGACCTTTCATAAGTCGCTTAAATTCTTTTAGCTTCAGTGTTTCTTTTATTAATAATACATGACAGTCAACAGTGATGAATTAAATGAGGTAATACACAGTTATGGGTTTAAGTGCATCCCTGAAAAAGAGATGTTGAGGCCCTAACCCAGTGACACATCAGAATGGGACCTTATTTGGAAATAGAGTCTTCAAAGGAGTAATGAAATTAAAATGAGTATATTAGGGTGGACCCTATTCCAATATAACTTGTGTCCTTATAAAAAGGGGAGATTTGGACATAGAGACAGGTACATAGGGAGATCATGTGAACATGAAGTCAGAGATCAGGGTGAAGTATGCACAAGCTATGGAGTGCCACAGATTGTCTTCAAATCACCAGAAGCTAGGAGAGAGACATGGAACAGACTTTCCCACCCAGGTCTCAGAAGGAACCAACCCTGCCAACACATTGATCTTGGACTTCTAGCTTCCAGAACTGTAAGATAATAAATTTGTGGTGTTTAGCCACCTAGTTTGTAGCACTTTGTTATGACATCCCTAACAAACTAATACATATATATAAACACTCTGGGACATAACAAGTGCTCAACAATTATTAGCCTTTTCCACTGCTGTTAATAATATGTTTTATGACATACCTGGCTTTCTACTCAGACTCTTCCTTATCCAATCTTGCTCATTTGGTGAGAGGGCATTGTTTTATGAGTCATGGACAGGAAAGCCCGAGGTACGATGCAGTATGTGATGCACAGGTATCTCACAGCCATGTGCATAGGGCAGGGCCATTCTGCAAACATTGAAACCAGCCATCGACCAGTCTTAGGGTTTGTTGGGACAGTGACATGACAGAGCAGCAGTGAAGAGCAAGGTCTCTGGACATGAACAGACTAGGCCCAACAACTTCAGGGAAAAAAACCCTCCTAATCAACACAAAATAACAAAACACTAATACCAAACAACTTAATGATTTGATTACGGATGAAGATGTTGAGCACATGTTGATTAAAAAAAAAAACAAAACCAAAGTCTGCTTACGTGGTTGCATATCTTAATTTCTCCACGAATTAAAGATATCTATTTATTATACAGGATTAACTGAAACTAAAGATGGTCAGAAGAAGAATATAATGAAAAAAGAAGAAGAAAGAAAATAGGAGAAGGGGGAGAAGAGGAGGAGGAGAAAGGAAGCGCAGGTGTGGGGACCACCCTGTACATTCAGGCAGCTCCTTTCACTGCAAATGAGATACTTGAGCAGAATCTCTCAGAAAGGTGTGATGGAACCTTGATCAGCACTGTTTCTTCTTAAGGAGAGGCTTTTGCTGTGAGGTTTGTGAGTGCATCCACCCTGGGTTCAATGTGACTGTGCTCTGCTGGTGCACTCAACCGATCCGCAAAGGAGAAGGACGAAAAAATAACTGGGAATGTTGGGGTGGCATGGGGTGGGGGGAGTGATAAAAAGAACAAGAAAGGGGAGAATCAGAGAGAAAATGAGCAATAAACAAATAAAAAAAAAAGGAAAGGATGGGCAGGCGGCAAGGTTAAGTACACAGGTTCTATACCTGAGCTCTGTGACCTCAGGCAAATTACAAACCTCTATTAAGACTCTGCTCCCCCATCTATAAAATAAAGTTAGTAACACCATCTATCTCATGAGTAGATTATGAAGATTAAACCAGCTAATACACTAAACACTTCAGTTGTTCCTATTCTTGTATTATTACTGTGCTGGGTATTTATCAAGATGAGGTGATTAAATAAATTGTGGTGCATCTAACCTATGACACTGTTAAAAAGAATCTGGTAGGGCTTTTATGTGCCAATAAGACAGAATGTTCAATATGAACAGTTTAAGTATAAAAGACAAGCTGTATGAGAGTGCATAATATCTCCTCAGTTGCATGAAAAATGATATATATTCTTGTGTGTGTGTGTGTGTGTGTGTAGACTAATTTCTGACCTAGAAATTGGTTATAATGGTTCTTCTATGGAAGTTTGTCTGGGAGACCACAGATCTCCCAGAAAAATCACATTTATCCTCTTTGTTCTATTTAAAATGTTATTATTTGAATGTATTACTTCTTAAATCAAAAGTGAAATTAAATAAAGAAAAAAGGAAAACATGACAGTAAGAATAACTCCTGTTCCATAGTTTCAGAAGATTAAATGAGATTGTATATAAAAGTTAGCAATTGTGCCTGGCAATTAAAAAGCCCTACAAAACAGTGACCATTGTTATTACTATTATTAATAAAGAAAGTCTCCTTTGGCTTTCAATATAACTATTGAATGAATTTTAAAAATGATTATGGAAGAATGGCCATTGGGATCATCAATGATGCTGCCTGTGTTGCTTGGCTGCCTCCCTTTTGGGGTAAGATTGACCCAGCTTCGCATGGTGTGGTTTACATGCATGGTGAATGTTGGCTCACACTCATGGCTTTCCAATCTTTTAGTGACCTGCAGTCAGGCTAGAGCACCCATTTTCATGTCATCAGTCTAGAAAGAATTTAGAGAATGATCTCCAGGTGCTCCTGAGATTCTTTCCTAACAGGAGTCTTCCTGGCCCCAAAGTTTGCAGGTTGGAGTCTATGGAGAGCTGTGATCCCACTTTACGCTTGGGTAAATGTTTTCAGGTTGAGGAGGAAATCTCAGAGGAGATTTTGAAGCTAATAGCATAGAACTTAATTTTGGTTCTCCAAACTAGAATGTCAGAAAAAGGGAGATTACCTTAAGGTTGGATCATTGCTATTAAGCAAAACCAGAACTGGTATGTGCAGTTTGAAAGAGTTAAAATTGTGCTCTTGGGAAGAAAAAGTAAAATTAAAAAAAATATGCATTAAATGAGAGCAGAAAAACTAGAATCTTGAAGGGGAAATCCCTAGCTAACTAGATGGCTAACATAAGCTGTTCTTCTCAACTGGATCCTTGGCAGACATCCTTTATTTACGAATTTACTTAAGAAGCCACTGTGAGTCAACCTATATCCCACTTACTTTCAGCATACTAATGCTGGGAAACCGGGTTTGTTTGTTTTTTTCCTGTTATTGTACCTAGACCAATAAGAGGCTACCTTTAATTGATTACTTGTAGAAAAGCTACTAGACTAGAGCTTACTAGTGGCTGAGCTGGTGAGTCTGAGGCCACTTGGTAGATATGAGCTGAAGCAGTTGCCCTTCATTGCAAACATGCCCTTACAGCACAATCTAACATCATGCCATGTAAAAAACACCAAAAAACAAAAAACAAAATAACCTTAAAATGGGAGAAAATACTTTGTTTTTCTTAAATGTCTGTGCTGTGTATAGTTAAATATACTGCTGTGGTATATATGTGTCAAGAGCACAAGAGGCCCATCAAACAGTAATAATTATAAGTTTCTTTCCCTGCTTCTTGAGTTCTTTGTCCATTACACTATAGTTTTTAAGTTGGTTATTGCATTTTCCAGTCTGTACATTGCATGGCAAATAGGAGATGCATTTAGTGAAAAAAACATCTATTAGTTGCTGCTGTTGGTAAAACCCTGAAGGCATTAGTCACCTTGGAACCAAAGTAAAGAACAGTAGGTTTGGCTGTTCTCTTCAGTTGTTTTAGGAAATAGATGTGGTAGCAATAAAACTATTAGGTTTCATTTTGTCAAGGTCCTATAACTCAGGTAATCTGAACTGTTTCCCAGATAAGTCTGTCTGTGTCCTGAAGAGTCAACTAAAAATTGAAACTCTAGCTCCTAACATTGCAGCTTCAGGCTCCTTTCAGAACCATATTTTCATGCATTTATTCATGCATGCATGTTTGTTCTCAACTGACATTTATTGAGCACTTATCATGTTCCAAGTGCTGTTTTAGATGCTAGAAAAATACGAATGACAAATAATGCAAAATCTGATTTGAAGGCGCTTTGGTTTCGGAAACCGACATGTAAATATATAATTCTACCACAGTGTCTCAGTATTAAATACAGGATATTCTAAGAATACAGAAGATGGACACCTAATTTAGACTGAAGTGGGCTGGGTGTTAAGGGAAAGATTCCAGGAAAACTTGATATCTGAATTGGGTATCAAGTAGATGATGGCTAGGTAAAGAGTAGTACAAATTTACTTTTCTGAGGCTTAGAATTACCTCTTCTTAATATTTAAGGGAATGTTTTGAAATTAAAATCCATTCACAAAAACTTAGAAAAAATCTATTTTTGTAAAGTAAACATTAAATCTAGAGTACCTGGTGAAGGTACTTGTCTAGTGTAATGACACTGGGTAGAGAAGGGAAGGTGATGGTGACAGTTCTGAGTTTTAACTTCCTCTTGGGTAGAAAGATCAATGTTTAGCAACCTCAGAAATCACTTGGCATAATTTATAAAAATAATAATTTCTGGGTTATCTCCATGAATTCTGATTGAGTATGTCTGAAGGGAGGCCCAGGAATATGAATTTGTAGCAAGCCACCCAGGTAGTTAGAGGGTTTTTCTCTGATTTTTATTCTTATCACCATGCCCAGCCTCTTTTCTATCCTTCAACTAGCAAATCTGTAAGAAGCTGGCATTTTCAAAAAGAATTACTGTAAACACTAAGTAACAGTGGAAAGGACATAAAGTAAGTTATGCAATTAGTTAAGCTTACATATAGCACAAGGTCCTGCTACTATTTTAAGTGCAATTAATCTTTGGACTTAGAACATCTTTACAGGGCCATTCTTAGATTATTTTCCCTCCCAGCAAATGATTTCTCTCTCAGACTGCTCCACCAATTTCCTGCCACCTAAAAGTTTGTCAATTGTTCATATTACTTCTAACTCATTTGAGTGTAAACATCTGTTTTTAACTCCACTGCCTACTCGGAGTCCTTCAGCTCCATTTGGGTTTACTATTCAAAGGAATGTCCTCATCCTTAGCTGATTATAAAGGATGGTGAATATCTCAGATCAGCTGATACTCTATTCACCCTGCACAGAGAAAGCCCTTTGTTGAATCCTTCCTAATGATAGTGCCACAGGTTAGAGGTATCTTCTCCGTAAAATGATAATGCCTTTAACAAAGCACTTGCGCACATACCATCCTGGGCATATCCACGGTGCTCGATAGATCCTTGTAGAAGAATGGATGAATGAACACAGCAATTGTGAGTCGTTCAGAGGCACTCTTGTCTCAGGATACTGATATCTAAAGAGAAAAGTGACATCTCATCCCAGATCTTCCATTTGACATTAGCAAAAATGACTTTTCCAAGGCACTATTTTAAATACTCATTGAAGTATGATGTAATCACCATGGCCCACCTATCTCAAGCTGTAAGCTGACCTCTCATGGTCTCTTTAGAGAAAGTCTATTAATGAGGAATTATTGGACTAGTAAGTAGGCTATTCTTTTTCTCCATGAGAAATCAGAAGTGTCAGCATGAAATTATGATGTAAGTGATTTTAAGATATCCATTTGATAAACCTTTTGGGAATGCTCTGCCATGAACTTTAGGAGGAGAAGAGTAAAATGTCCACTAAGAGCTTATAAGTGGACAAAATTCACAACATAAAACAATGAGCACACTTGATTATAACAAAAGGCGCCTGCATTTCTGTAGCTACATAGAAGCTAGTAAACCTTTGGACTAAATATCCAGCTCTGAATAGGGACCTTTCTTTAAAGCGGATGAACGTGGAGAAATAATTCAATGATGTCAGAAGATAGGAATTGGAAATGCGGTTATTAAATGAAAGTCTGGATTATGTTGGAAAGTCCCTAGATGCCTAAACAAATTTAGGGAGCAGGATAGGGACATTTATTAATCTCAATTTGGGTTCTAAATCTTCAAGACAACACCTACTTTTATTTTTGAAAATTTAGATATGTGATGTGTACAATACAATAGGGGGAAGCCTACAACAGGGCTGTGGGCTGCCTTGTCTCTCTTATTTCTCCTTTTGATGTCTCTGAGACTATAGTCTAATGATGACTCAGATGGGCTTATTTTCCTGAGAAGGCTGCTCAGTTAGGGGATATGATAACCTTTGAAAAAGAAGGATGAAATGCTGATGAGCCGACACAGGAATTAACATTTAAAAATTGCTTCTATACTAGCTCGTGACATCATAACAACAGTAATTATCTTGTTATTTCAGAAAGTTGTTAGTCTCAAAGTGGGTGTGGAAAGTCAAATCAGAGAATAAACTTCCTCTGTTTGATTGACATTTTGGGAACAATTCTTTTTTACCCTAACCATCAGCTTGGATATACAGAAACAATGTCTCTCTGAAAAATCACAAGCAAGTTCCAAGAAGATAGGAATGATGTTTAAATAAAATAAAGGAAAAAGTGAACCTAATCCAGAGTACTTTGCTGTTGAAAAATTATTCTTTCTGCTTCCATAGACACATGGAAAAAATACATAAAAGTTTAAAAAGCAGGAAAAAAATCTACTATCTTTTTTATCAATATAAGAATTTTAATGTATTCTCAAAAAATAAGTCAACATTATTTACTGAGGCTATTACTGGACAGACACTGAAACTGGCACTAAGTTTATAAGGATCACTAAGACCGATACGATTCTTGCTCTCTTGAAACTTACCTTTCATTGTCCTCGGATCTCTCACATCTCCACGTCTAGTTACCCCTTCAGCAATCTCATGGCTTAAAATCAAATATGTCAATGATTTTCCTTCTCATTCTAGATGAAAATCAAAGTCCTAATGACTCCCAATAATGACTCCTAATAATGACTTCTTAGTCTGGACCTATCCCTTGAATTTCAGATTTCGTCTATCTTAACTCCCCGATTGGCATTTTTACTGGGATGATTATCTTGCACCTCCAATTAACCGTCCAAAATTGAGCTCTTGTTCTCCACTCATCACCCACGTCTCTGCCAGTCTATTCTTCCCCTGCCCTTCTCCATCTCACAAATGCTGACTTCATTATTCTAGTCAATCTGGCAAAAAATCTTGGCGCCATTATTCTCTCTCTTTATGTACCCACGCTCTTCCTGATCCATCTATCCCCTTTACTTTGCTATATCAAATATACAACAAATTTTCTTAATGGAAACTGTGAAATATATTCCCAATTCCTGACTTCTAAATATTATTTCTACTGTTACCCTACAGTAGGCCAACAAATTTTATTACCTGGAATATTGTAATCATTTCTGACTGGTCTCTTAGCTTCCAACACTGACCTGTACGTTTGATTTCCCATAGAGCAGCCAGAAGGAACCTTTTGAAAATGTTAGATGGTGATGCTGTCCTGCTCCAATGATTTTCCATTCCATTCTAGATAAAAAACACAGCCCCAATAATGAACTCCACAGCTCTACATTGTCTGCCTGCACCAGCACCCCCTTCTCAACTCCATTAAATCATCTCCTCCTTTTCTGTCCAACTCCATCACTCCAAGCAGATTTTCTCCACCAGGTTTTGCATGTGGTCTTTGCTTGGTATGCTCTTCCCTACGAATGCCTGCATAACTTTTCTTTCATTTTATTTGACACTCTATTTAAATTTCACTTTATCATAGTGGCCTTCTGTGACCAAGGAATCCAGAATAATACATTCACCTTCTTTACTCTGCCTTTAAATCTTTCTTCTTAGTATTTCTCATACTTCTAATCATCTGTCATTACAGTTGATTCTCATTATTCAAGGATTCAATATTTGTGAATTCTCCTACTTGCTAAAATTTATTTGTAACCTCCAAGTCAATACCCATGGCACTTTCATGGTCATTCACAGATAAGTGCAGAGTGGTGAAAAATTTGAGTTGGTTAATGTGCACATTCTCAGCTGAGGTCTAACAAGGAGACACTCTGCCTTCTTATTTAAACTCTCACACTGCAAGCAAACAAGTGTCCCTTTTGCAGTCTATTTAGTGCTACATTTCTATCATTTTTGTGCTTTTTGTTAGCCATCTCGCTGTTAAAAAAGAGCCCCTAAACATGGTGGTTATGTGCTGTCTAGTGTTCCTAAGTGCAAGAAGACATGATATGCCTTACTGAGAGAACGTATGTGTTAGATGAGCTTCATTCAGGGATGAGTTAAGGTGCCATTGGCTACGAGTTCAATGTTAATTAATCAAAAATATACATTAAATAATGTATCTTTAAACAGAAACACACTTTAAAACAAAGTTATGTAGTGATTGCTTGATGAAAATGTTGTGATAAGAAGCTTACAGGAACCTAACCTGTATTTCCCCTAAGAGCAAAGATTCAGTAGTCACTAATTCAGTGTTTGTGATGACTTTATAGAACATAACTACCATAAATAATGAGAACTAATTATAGCTGTTTTTTCTTTCCTTATTTCCCTCTGACAGAACATAAACTTATGAGGGGAAGGACTTTATGTTCACTCCTATATATTCGATGCTTAGAAAAGTGTCTGATACATAACAGGTGCTCAATAAATACTGAAGGATATAATGAAAGGATGAAAGATAATTCCATTGTAAGAGAAATACAATAACTTAGTGTCGTGAGAAAAATTTAATAAGCTAGTAAACGAATCAATGAAAGATACAAATTGTGAGACAGTCTCTGAAGGTGTTGGGCAGGGTGAGGAAGGAGAGGAACCAGTAGGCAGGGCTGGTGTCACTTGAGCCGGGACCTAAAAGTAGAATAGTAAGTCATTCCTAAGAAGCAACAAGGAAAGAGCATTCCAGGCAGTGAGAATAAGATTCAGTGAAGACTCACAGAGAAAGGGAGGGCAGCAGGGGTTAAACGACAACACAAGGCCATTGTAAGCAACGTGAAGAAGGGTGAAGATCAGGTGAAAGCTAAAGTGGAAGAAGTGGGTAGAAGCTGCACCAGGAAAACATTTTGTGTCTTAAATATTCTAAGAGAACTAGGAATCTGTTGAAGTGTTTTAAGCAATATAAAATGATGAGTATGATTTATACTCCAAGAAAAAGAAAGATAAAGGTGAGCCTGATTGGTCAAATAATGGACTAAGTTCTTAGTTATCATATGTTCTGTCATTGCCAGATGACTGTCTATTCTGGGATGGCACCTTAGTTGGTTCAGATACCTGCATAGGTACCTCTATTTGTGAAGGACATCTTGTTCAAATAAATGTGCCTATTTGTAAAAAAATACATAGAGACAAATTGGAGAGAAAGGGAACACTTTTGTAATCAGAATGACCTGTCAATTGAACCTTGGTGATCTGGAAATCAGGGAGTAGAAAATATTGCAAACAGACTTACTCCGTTTCATTAGGGATGATATATTTTAAAAGTCTGGTGTTTAGCACTTAAAATGTGCTGAGTAATTTATAGTGATTATTATTATAAATTCTTATGAGTTTAGGAGCCGATAGTTTTGAAGTTAGTATGTATGCAAGAAAAAACTGTTTCTATAATATATTTATATTTCCTTAAATGTCCATCTAGAAAGAAAATTGTTATTTAGGAATAAATGAGCTTGAATATTTGGTTAAGTCGTTGTTGTTACTACTGATATAAGCTCTAGGCCAGAAAGAATCTCAGAGATCACATTGCTCATTTCATCGCTGCTAGAAAAGTCAGTGATATTAGGAATTTCCAATAAGTTTTAACTCAGACAATGAACTCTGATTTCTAATATCCTCTCATGTCACTGTATTGAGATGGATGCTGATGCAGAGTCTGGGCTCAGGCAGTGCCGTGATGAGGTACTAATGTCTGCTCTAAGATCAGGAGGTACTAATGTGCCTAAAGTGAGCTATTCTGGAAAAATAACCTCTAATAGAACAACATGGTATATTGAAATGAACATGGGATTAATATCAGGCAGAACTAGCTCCAAATCCTTGCTACATAATTTCTGTGTGTGCTTTAAAAAGTACATACACATCACTGTATCTATATAAAGAGAATAATACTATCTACCTTTCATGTTTGAAATGAGGATCAAATAAGAGAATGAATGTAAGTATGGAGTTTGAACTTGGTAAACGTTAGCTCTCTTTAAATTCCTATGTCCCTAATGTCTCTAGGGAAGACCTTTTTGTTTCAAGGGCTCAAAAGCCATTTTTGGCGTGATGCTCCCTTACTGGACCACCCATAGAATTTAAGGGTTACTTCTGCCATTACCTTTCTCCATGGATTAACATTCCGTCTCTCCCTACCTCTTCTCACTCAGTTTATATAATTATTAGTGTTTATTAATGCTCATCACAACTCTCTTTAGTGTTGAAATCAGGAGACATTTATCTTCATATCCTGCCCCCCACTTTTGGCCAAACTTGGTCCCCTTCATGCACCTCTAAGAGTTCTTCTATTAGGAGACCCTCAATTTTTGTCAAAAGATGGGAATTTGATCAATATGAAATATAAGGAATTTAATCTTTTGTCCCTCCCAGAGATATCTGTCCTCTAAAATGTTTTGTGTGTCAGAGAGAGAGGAAAAATGTTAAAACAAAAATATAATTATTGAATGGAAGCATTTTAGGTGTTAGGAAAGAAATTATATATACTATATATTTTATTTCATACATAAAAACCCTATGTTATAGCCATAGCTGGATCCAGGTCCTCTCCCCAGAGACTGTGGTGTGGGTTTTACAGCTAATTAATTCACTTTATTTTTCTTATATAAAAATCATATGTTGTAGCCATAGCTGGTAAATATAATTTCATATTCCATAATTCAGCATGTTTTTATTGAATACTTTCTGTGTACGAGGTATGGACTAAGCACTATAGATTCTGAGAAGGAAACTGTGTCCTTTGTAATTGCTAGGAGAGAGAGAAAATTGGCAAGAATCAGATTCTGTGCAATATTTGGCCAGTGGTTACCATAGAACTTCAATGGTAAGTATTCTAAGACTTGAAAGATCACTTTAATCTGTGAAATGATCAGAGAAGGCTTCATGGAGGAAGATACACTTGAAATTTGCCTTAGGAAATGGAAGGATCTAAACAGACATGGATTGAATTAA
Source organism: Daubentonia madagascariensis (assembly GCA_023783475.1). Lineage (NCBI taxonomy): Eukaryota > Metazoa > Chordata > Mammalia > Primates > Daubentoniidae > Daubentonia > Daubentonia madagascariensis. The sequence goes on along the minus strand of JAKFHU010002573.1, from coordinate 14,425,499 downwards.
AAGGGAGAGAACTTGACAGATATAGTAGCAACATATAAAATGTACCAAATATGTTTAGGAAAATGGTAAAGAATCCAGTGTGGCCAGTTTAGGGTATATGTATACACGGGACAGGCTTGGGCCAGATTACAGAGGATTTTAATGTTATGCTTTGGTGTTTATGAGTAATTAAGAAAATGATAGAGAATCATTAATTAATTTTGAAGAAGGAATGGTGGCAATAGAAGTGTTGTGAGAAGAAAACTCTAGCATTTATATATAAGTTACACTGGAGTTGGGAAGGAATAGACTAGAAACATCCCTTAAAAAGCATTTAGAATAGGACAAGTGCATCTAGAACCCGAATTACAGTAGCAAGTTTGGAACATAAAGGGCATCACAAATTTGAGTTATATTGTGAAGAGAGACTATATAAGAGTTTGTGAATTATACTAATTTGCAGAAATAGTTTGTATATATACTTGCATGTTAAAAAGTAAGTCCTGGAATGGATGTGCATAAACATTTTACTTGGATATGGGACAACCACATTGGAAATGCATTGTTGTTACCAAATGAAAAAACACCCAGCAAGTTGTTGACATTTAAGATTTTTCAGTGTGTTTGAATTGTGAGTAAAAGACGTCTGATTCCCATATCTGAAGCAGTACATTAAATTTACGTTACAGAGAAGTAAAAAAAAAAGGCATCAATCACCCATGTAAAATGTGCACGTCAAGAGCGCATACACTGGGTGCCATTTTATCATATCTTCTCTACACTTTTTTGGTCAAATGAAATGACTTATCAGCTCATGCTAAATTGCCAATTCTCAGATAACGTATACCTCTGACTCAGATCATTTGAAAGGATTTATCTCCTGGATATAGAATGCTACATACCAAGTGGCATTGTTTTTTTTTTTTTTTTCGTGTGACTTTGCTTGCAGAGGAGACATTAAATACACAAAACTATTGATTTTCTTGTTTCACAAATACTTCTAAAGCTCTTAACTTGACCTTATCCAACCAAGGACAAGCCTTTTACATTTGTCAGTGATCCTATGCAGTTTCAGAACATTTTACTCAGGCTAACTCTTTCTTTTCTCTTGACTTTTTTGGGTGATCAGAACTTGAGTTCGGACTGAAGGCAGAGGGAGATTGTGGGAAACTGAGTTTCAGTTGTCTAGAACCAATCCTTTGTAGATTTTTTCAAAATTTTATAATTTTTCTTATTTTATCTTTTGACCCAATCTCAAATATTATCATCTCTTCGTTGTTATTCTTTATGGAAATAATTATACACCTATGCTAACATATGCAAATAATTTCAAAAGTACATACAATAAAAATATAAACTTTAACCTATCCAAAAAACTCAGTTTTATGAGTTAACATTTTTGTGTATTTTTCCAGAAAGTTTATGTGTATGTATGAATATGTGGATCTGTTATCTTTGTTCTGTTAAACGGTTTAACATTATTTTATGTTTAAATTATAGGGAACAAAATTTAGTTTGTACTGGTGTACAGTTTTATGACTCTCAGCAGGCATATAGTTTTGTGTAAACACCACCACAGCCAAGAAGAAGAACAATTTCTTCACTCCAACTAATTCCCTCATGCCTTCCCTTTATGGTCATGGCTTCTCCCCACCCCTAATTGCTGGCAAGCACTGATGTAATCATTACTATAGTTTTGTCTTTTCAAGAATGTCATGCAGAGAATGTCTAAGGGGAGTCATGCAGACTGTACTTTTTGACACTGTATTTTTTCATTGAACATAATGCCTTTGAGATTTTTTCAAGTTGTTGCATGTGTCAATAGTTCACTCCTTTTTTTTAAACATAATTTATTATATTATATTTTAGTTTGATTTTTTATATTTAATTGTTTTATTTCAAAATGTTAAGGGTGTACAAATGTTTTTTTTACATAGATACCTTGTTGGGACTTTTAGTGTGCCCATTACCAGAATAGTGTTCACTGTACCTAATAGGTAAGGTTTTACCCCTCACTCCCTCCGGCCTTCCCCTTATTGTTTTCCAACGTCCTTTGGATCTCTTTGTGCCCATGTATGCCTGTGCTTTAGCTCCCAACATGTGGTGTTTGTTTTTCCATTCCTGAGAATCCAAGTTGCTGCAAAAGACATTATTTCATTCCTTTTTTATAGCTAAGTAGGACTCCTTGATATATATATATACCACATTTTCTTTATCAACTCATAAATCGATGGACACTTATGTTGATTCCACATCTTTGCAATTGTGAGTTGTGCTGTAGTAAACATTGCAGGTGTCTTTTTGATAAAATGACTTCTTTTCCTTTGGGTAGATACCCAGCAGTGGGATTCCTGGATTGAATGGTAAGTCTACATTTATTCTTTGAGGACTCTCCATACTGTTTTCCATAGAGGCTACACTTACCTCCAGTCCCACCAACAGTGTATAAACATTCCTATCTCTCTGCATCCTCGCCAGCATCTATTGTTTTTTGACTTTTTAAAAATGGCCATTCTGACAGGGGTAAGGTGGTATCTCATTGTGGTTTTAATTTGCATTTTCCTGATGATTAGTGATGTTGAGCATTTCTTCGTATATTTGTTGGCCATTTGGCTATCTTCTTTTGAAAAACTTCTATTCATGTCTTCTGCCCACTTTTTAATGGGGTTATTTGTTTTTTTCTTGCTGATTTGTTAGAGTTATTTGTACATTCTGGATATTAGTACTTTATTGGAAGTACAGTTTATGAATATTTTCTCCCATTCTGTAGGCTATGAGAATACTTCCTTTGCTGTGCAGAAACTTTTTAATTTAATAAAGTCCCATTAATTTATTTTTATTCTTGCTGTGTTTTCCTTTGGGGTCTTAGTCACAAATCCTTTGCCTAGGTTGATGTCCAAAAGAGTTTCCCTATGTTTTCTTCTAGAATATTTATGGTTTTGTGCCTTACATTTAAGTCTTTTATCCATCTTGAATTAATTTTTGTATATGGTGAGAGATAGGGGTCCTGTTTCCTTCTTCTGCATGTGGCTATCCAGTTTTCCCAGCACTGTTTATTGGATATAGGGCTTCCTTTCCCCATTGTATGTTGTTGTCTACTTTGTCGTAGATCAGTTGGTTGTAGGTAGATGGTTTTATTTCTGGGTTCTCTATTCTGTTTCATTGGTCTATGTCTATACTTTTGTACCAGTGCCACACTGTTTTGGTTACTGTAGCCTTGTATTATAATTAAAAGTCAGGTAATGTGATGACTCCAGATTAGTTCTTTTTGCTTAAGATTGCTTTAGCTATTCGGGGTCTTTTTTTGATTCCAAGTGGAGTATAGAATTATTTTTTCTAGATCTGTGAAATACGTCATTGGTATTTTGATGGGGATTGTGTTGCATCTGTAAATTGCTTTAGGCAGTATGGACATTTTAACAATGTTGATTCTACCAATCCATGAGCATGGGATGTTTTTCCGTTTGTGTCTTTTGTGATTTCTTTCATTAATGTTTAGTAGTTCTCCTTATAGAGATCTTTTACCTCCTTGGCCAAGTATATTCATAGGTATTTTATTTTCTTTGCAGTTTTGTAAATGGTATTGAGTCCTTGATTTGACTCTCAACTTGACTATTGTTAGTATATAGAAATGCTACTGATTTTTGTACATTGACTTTGTAACCTGAGACTTCGCTGAATTTATTTATCAATTCTAGGAGTCTTTTGGTAGAGTTTTTAGGGTTTTCTAAATACAAGATCATATCACCAACAGACAGGGATAGTTTGACCTCCTCTTTCTTGATTTGGATACCCTTTATTTCTTTCTCTTTCCTGATTGCTTTGGCTAGGGTTTCTAGTACTATGTTGAATAGAAGTGGTGACAGCCTACCCACAGCTATATGATGCAGTTCTGGGCAATGGCATGTAAGCATGTTATCTGTCAATTTCTAGGAATTTCTTAAGAGATGGATGTCAGCCCTTTTTGGCCTGTTTCCCTCAGTCTTTTAATTCTATAGCTTGGAATATGAACATGATTGCTGGAACTCTATCTTACATGGTAAGTATGAATGTTACTCCTTTGTGATAGTGGATGGAAAACTAGAGGAACGTGGGTCTCTGAAGAATTTGTGAAACAAAGTCACACTGCGGTCCTAGATTGCCTGACTAGACAGATAGATAGAGGTTTTTATTTTGTTTAAAGCACTACTATTTTAAATTTTCTGTTACCTACAAGAATTTAATTCCAATTACAGTATTGTACTATCCTTTTCTGTACCATATTTTTAGTATATTGATATATCATGATGATAGGTACCACTATCATTAATAACTTTATGAATTTGTGTTGGTAATTTTTATTGGATATCTGTAGAGATCTCCTTCTATTCCTTCACTTACCTATTTACGAGTAGTGGTATTATGCCTTGCCCATAACAGTTTGCTCTTCATCATAGATCGTTTAAAGTATATGTTTCATGTTTTCCCATTTAGTCTGTTCCCTGTCGTCTCCTCCCTGCTCTATCTGGGAGTGCCTATTTATTTTTACCCTCACCATCACTGAATCTTGTCATTTTTGGTTTATTTGATATTGTATATTAGTTTGAACATGGCTTATTACGTTCCTCACTCATAATGGAAATTAAGAAGCGTTTGCTCAGAGGAAGCACCTTGAATTTGAAGCCAGTTAGATGACTTTCTCTGTCCTGGTGCTCCAAATGAACTGTGATAAATCAAGGGAAGATCTCAGAAGGGATTGTATTCACCATGTTTTAAAGACCTAGAAGGACAGTTTTGGATGAGTTGCTTTATGACTTTGCAGTAAAACATGTGCAACTCGTGACCTATGAATATTTTAGTTTCTTCATAGGGCAATTACATTCACTGAGGCCTTCATTTTTTTCCTCCTCATATCACTTTTAAAGTTTTACAAGTATTTTCTTCATTTGTTGTCAACCTCTATTAAAGTCTACTGACTAGAACTCACAATTGTGCCAGTATCTAGTGAGAGAAACAAATAGCTAAACTTATAAATCTCTCATTAATCTTACTTTTCTGTGGTTAAGGTAATTGACTTTGAACACCAATAATGTTAGCCAGTCCTAGGGAAAGATCCACCTTTCCAATGCACCCTCTAGGTGAACCTATTACATTGTAAATGTGACTGTGACTCTGTAGGAAATTAGAAGCTATCATCACAAGCAATACTAGCTTTGTGCAGATTCTAGTTAAAAGATAATTTCACACTTTTTCTTTACTTAAACTCAAAAGGAAAAGAACACTTTTCCTTTAATTGAACAAATTAGAGGATTTGTATATTTAAATTTTATTGGCCACAGTTTTACATTTTCCCTCAAAGAGTCAATGTTTATTTCCTATGGCTGTGGTAACAGATTACGACAAACTGGTCAGCTTAAAAACAACAGAAATTTATTCTCTCATAGTTTTGGATGACAGAATCCAAGATCAAGGTGTAAGCGGGATTGGTTCCTTCTGAAGGCTTTGAGGGAGTGTCTGTTCCTTGGCTTTCTCCTAGCTACTGTTGGCCTGCAATCCTTGGCATTCTTTGGCTTGTAGCAACATGACTCTAATCTTCACCTCCCTCTTTACATGATTTTCCTTCTTTGTGTCTCTGTGTCTTGTCTCCCTCTGACTTTCTCTTACAAAGACACCTATATCAGGATGATCTCATATTGAGATCCTTAACTTACTTACTAATATCCACAAAGACACTTTTTCCAAACAAAATCATATTCGCAGGTTTTGTGGGTTAAGACATGGGCATATCTTTTTTTGAGGGATCCCTACTCAGCCCACTACTATGTCCACTATATATTTAGGTAAATGTGATTCATTTTCACATTCCATTGCTATAGAAGATGTCCTAGGACATGAACAGAACATCTCTCATACAATGAAGAGGAAGAGGTGTAAGTTGGAGCACTCATAGTGGGAGAGGAGATACTCTCAGAACACAGATCTCACATGGTATGTTACTAACCTATATGTGTGTCTCCTCAGAATATTGCCATTTTTATTGTACAGTGTGAAGATAGGAATTACATTTCACACAAAGAAATTGTTTTACACAAAATCATTATTTTCACTCTAGGATTTCAATGTAACATAATACTTTCAAAAATAGCTGTTGATTAAAAACAGGTAAGAGTACACTTGGGCAAAATAAGCATGTAAGGTCTGAATGATCTACAATCTAAGGTGTTAATGGATTTTGTTGAAAAACTTACTGAACCACTGCTGATGGTTATTTATGAAAATTTACTGAGAACTGAAAAATGACAGGATTGAATGCTAACATTTTATCAATTTCCAGGATACAAAGAATCACTATCATGGTAATTATGGTTCAGTGAATGTAACTTAAATCCTTCAGTAATGGGACAACTATTAAAAAGAAGAACCTGCAAAACCTCTTAAAGGTAATAAAATCATGAACAATGAAAAGAATTGGTTTATAAAGAAAAAAATTGTGACAGATGGAATTTAATAGCTTTTTGATAGGATTACCAAATTAATAGACTATGGAAAGGAAGTGATTGTAATATGTTTTTATTTTATTATATGTTATAGTCTCTAGCGAAATTTACATCAATTCAAATTTTCTGGAAAATGAATAGTGTCTTGTGGTTTGAAAACTATTTAAGGTCTCAAGCAGTAAAATAACAGCAAAGATCGTTGAGAGAGTAGGTATTCGTCATTTAATTTAAAGTAAAGCTAATTAATAATCATTTGAGTCTAAGAGACAATTTTGTTGCTAGAAACTTTATCAGTTTAGAAGAATGAAAAACATAGCACATTAATGCATACCAGTGAGACTCACATATGATGGCCATTTTTCCCTTACTGTTTTTTTTTTAAGGATAAGTAGGAAGGTGATAAAATTTGAAGGTGAAGTGATCTAGTAGCTAAAATTAAGAGAAAGAATTTCGACTTGAGCTTTGATATAGCTGTGGATGCTGTATTTTGTTCTAAGAGGCTCTCTGCTGGTTTTTTTCCCCATTTTTTAAGAGAATTTTTTTACAAACATATTTCTCTGTTATAGGGTATACAGCAGGCCCTTGAATAACGTTGATTTTTTCAATAATGTTTTGTTATAATGTTGATAAAGGAAAAGAAGAATCAATTCCCAGATAGGGCCATTGTCTGTGTGGAGTTTGCACGTTCTCCCCATGTCTGCGTGGTTTCTCTGGGTACTCCGGTTTTCCTCCCACTTCCCCAAAGTGTGCGAATTAGGTGAATTGGCATGTCCACATGGTCCCAGTCTGGGTGAGTGTGGGGTGTGTGTAAATGTGCCCTGCAATGGGAGTGGTATCCTGTCCAGGGTTGATTTCCACCTTGTGCCCTGAGTTTCTGGGATAGGCTCTGGCCACCTGCAATCCTGAACTAGAATAAAGTGGGTGGGAAAATGAATGAATGAATGAATACAAATATTGTTAAATAAAAATTCGCAAACTAAATGATATTCATACAGATGTACAACAATAAATGATGTGATATGAAAGTGTTCAGAGAGCCCCCTAGCTATATTTGCTATTGTTTGTTTTTGAACTGCATGTTGGTAGGGGGTGCTCCTCACAAGTTTTGCTTTGCAAACGTTTATTCCATGATTTAACTCACCACCACTATGACCAGTGGCACTCACCAATTTACCAAAAATTGGGTGAATAATTCTGTTGTTTTTATTAATCTTTCTTAAATGTATGTGTAGCTCACATTTATTTCAGTGTTTGATATTTAGAAGTGTTTTGGGTCTTTATTTAGAAGTTTGGTGACGTTTTTGTGAACAGAAATATGCCATAGGAACTAAACTCTTGTTAATATCAATTAGCCTATGGTAAAATTGGTTTGGGTATATGTTGTTTCACCTAAAAATCACACTTTCCAGGAACCTATTGATGATGTTTAGTGAAGACTTACTCTATTTGATCCTTAAGGGAGGTTGCTTTGAGAATATTTGATCCAAAAGAGAGGAAAGAGGTTTTTAAGCTGGGAAGTATGTGAATTATATTGTTGGGAGTTAGAGGTCTGGGTGGGGGAGAAGATAAAATAGAATCATAGACCTAAAGAATTGCAACTGAGAAAGAATTGTGCCAAAAGCATCCCATGAAAGATAGTCTGGCATGATATTCAGCATGATATTCACCAAGTACTTTAAAAGTCATAAAATTATAGTATACATTAAATGAAAAAGCAAAAATGTAAAATTTTACATATAATGTGCTTAATTATGTAAAAACTGCACAGAAAAAAGTGAAAGAGGCATGTTAAAATTATAACAATTGTTATCTTTGTATGTTAGGACTATAAGTGAACTTTATATTCTTTTTTATGATGACTTTTCCAAATTTTCTACAATGAAAATGCAATTCAGCATTAATTGACGTCCTGAAAATATAAAATTTTTATGCATACCACTAAAGTTTCCCTGGGATAGGACATTAAATTGGGGGAGTTAAGAATGAGTAATTTTTAAATATTTATCCTGTGTCAAAAATGTGATAGGGCTTCCTATACATCATTTCTTTTAATCTTTAAAACAACCATTTGAGATAGATGTCAATTCTAATGTTTCCTTTACAACTTGACTTTGGGTTGTGGATAACATATTGCTCAAAACATGCCAAATGAATAAATCAGAGACAGTTTAGAAAAGAGGAGAGTGATTAAAATGCTTCAGGTACTGATTTATGATGTGATCAGAGTGTATACAGAGTTCTGTCAAGCATAAATGTGGTCAAGAAGAGATAAAGTAAGAACATAAAATCACACAATTATTTAAAGCATTCTTGCCTAAAATAGCAAATCTTAAAAAAAAATCAAATCTAATCTGATCATGCTTCTAGATCTAACTTTCAGTTTCAAGCAATATAGGGGACAGAAAAACGGGGGCGGGGGGAATCAGAAAGATCCAGAAAATAGAAAACTCTAGGGAACAAAGATCCAGTTTCTTTACCATATTAACTATAAGAAAAGAAAAAGTGAGAAGAGGAACATATAGACTAAAAAACAATTAAGAGGGAAAATACTAATTGCTGGTGAGAATGTAAAGCAATAGGAATTAACTCTTTCTTTCTTTCTCTTTTTCTTTCCTGAAATTGACAAATAAAAAGTATATATATAGTTATTGCATACAACATGTTTTGAAATATATGTACAATGTGGAATGGCTAAATCAAGCTAATTAACATATGCATTACTTCACATATTTATTTTTTGTGGTGAGAACACAAAATCTACTCAGCAATTTTCAAGAATACGGTACATTGTTATTAACTCCGTCATGTTGTACAATAGATCACAAACTTTCTTCCTATCTAAAGAAATTTTTATCCTTTGAAAAGGATCTCACCATTCTCACGCCCAGGCCCTAGTAACCACCATTCTACTTTCTATTTCTACGAGTTCAACTTTTTTATTCCACATATAAGTGAGATCATACAGTATTTGTCTTTCTGTGCTTGGCTTAGTTCACTAAACACAAATGGTGGAATTCAAAATGTTACATCCACTTTGGCAGACAGTTTGTCACTTTCTTACAAAGCTAAAAAAGTCTTAGCATATGATGCAGTGATTATACTCCTAGGTTTTCACCCAAATGATTTGAAAATATATGTGCACACATAAACCTGCATGCAATATTTACAGCAGTTTTATTCATGATAGTCAAAAACTGAAAGCAATGAAGATATCCTTAAAGTAAATGCATTAAAAAAACTGTTGTACATCCATATAATTGGGTATTGTTCAGTCATAAAATAAATGAGCTATTAAGACATGAAATGCCATAGACAAATCATAGATGCATATTTCTAAGCAAAATAAGGCAGTCTGAACAGGTAACATACTGCATGATTCAAATTATATAACATCTGGAAAAGGCAAAACTATGGAGACATTAAAAAGATCAGGGGTTGTGAAGAATTTGAGGAAAGGAGGGTTGAATAGGGAACGCAAGAGGATACTTCTAGGGTGGTTAAATTATTTTGCATACTGTAATTGTGGCTGTATGACAGTGTGCATTTGTCAAAACCCATTGAACTTTATAGCACAAAAAATGAAGCTTAATGTATGCAAATTTTTTTTAAAATTTAGGATTTAGGAAGTTGGGGAAAGCCCATAATAAAATACAGAATTTGACAAATATATATAACTTCATTATAAATATATGAAACAACTCCCTGAAGGGAGTGGGGGAGAAGGTGCTGACCTAAGTAACTTTAGAACTGAGTGGAGTCTATAAAAAACAAAGCAAAAGAAACTGTGCATAAATGCTATGCCAGTTGATAAAATTGTTTCCCATAGGGATATGGGTTAACAAATTTGAAGCTACTATATAAGTACACGGGAAGTGAACAACTGAATGAATGGCACATGGTGTGAACCAGGTTTCTCACTGCTGTAGTTTAAAATATATGAATATATAATGTTTAATAGACACATATGTTTCTTTGCTCTGTCAGCTAAGAAGCATTAAAAGAAATGATACCCCAGTAGCTGGGTTTCTAATATCATTCTCCAAAAAAGGAATACTTGGAGAAATAGCTGATTCTAGGACTGTGGCAGGAAATATACAAGACGAGGATGGAGTATCTTGCAGTGCAAGAAAGTAAGGAAATGCTCAAAAACAAAACAAAACACTATGATGAGGGTATGGCAAAGGGACACGGAAGCCTATTGAAGGAGCCCCCAAGGGCTACAGCAGAAACACTTTAGGCAAAAAAATGAAGTAGTATTGGATTATAAACACAGAGTGTATTAGATTATAACCCAAAGTATAAAATGAATATTCTTAAATCCATACTGATATAAATAAATAAATAAATAAATGAATGAAGAGTGGGCAACGTGACAAATTTTCCATGCAAAATAATTCCAATTAAATTTTGTAGATACTCTGCCCTCAAGAAGGTGGAGCATAATTATCTACTCCTTAAGTTTAAGGTACACGTAGTGATTTCCTTCCAAAGAGTACAGTATAAAAAAAGGGGGAAAAATAGTAACTTCACAATGGAGAAAGCTGACAAACACAACTTCAGTAAGGTGATCAAGATCAACATTAACAGTGGTAAGTCATGTAGATAGTCTGTACCTTTGACATGATGTGATGAAAATGGTGCCTTTCATCACTTATCTCTGTAATCTTCTCCCAAATATCCATACCCCAGTCTAATTATGAAAAAATATCAGGTAATTCTCAGTAGAGGGACATTCTACAAGATACCTAGCTAGTACTCCTCAAAACTGTCAAGGTCATCAATAACAAAGAATGTAAAACTGTCACAGCCCAGAGTAACCTAAGGAAACATGATGACTAAATATAACAGGGTATTTTGGAGAGAATCCTAAGACAGAAAAAGACATTAGGGAAATTCTAAGGAAATCTAAATAAATATGGACTTTAGCTAATAATGATATACCCATATTGGTTCATTAATTATAACAAATGTACCATAGTAATGTAAGATGATAATAATGAGGGAAATTGTGTATAGCATATACGATAATTTTTATACTATTTTTTCAAATTTGTTGTACATCTAGCTGTTCAAAAATGTAGGTTACTTTTTAAAAAGTTCTAAAAAAGATAGTAAAATGTATTTAAATTAAATTTGTGGTACCTCTTTGGATTGTGATTTAAAGAAACCAGCTGTCAAAAAAAAAAAAAAAAGACAAGACATTTCAATAGTGACTGAATATTTGATAATACACAATTATTTTGAATTACTTTATGTTTGATAATATTATGGTTTTGTTAGTGAAAAACAAAGTCCTTAATTTTTTTAGAGTTTCATACTGAAGCATTCACAGAAGAAATGATATGTAGGATTTGCTTTAAAATAATCCAGCTGAGAAGGAGGAAGGGAAAATGGAAGTTTTCATGAAATAGATTGGCCATGTGTTCGTAATTGTTGAAAGTAAGTGATGGGTTTTGGGAGTTTATTACACTATTCTATTTCTGTATATATTTTAAATGTTTTACATCCAAAATGTTTTTTTTTAAATTTTTAAATTTTGAGAAACATATGTGAAAGAAAATGAAAGAAGAACTAGCAGGTATAACTGAGAAGCCATCGTCACAGATTGCAAGGAGCGTAGTACAAATACATTCTGAGTTTTATTCTTAAATCTATTTAATCTTGAGAAAGTTTATGTCCTAAATGGTTTTAGATGTCTAGAAATAAATGTATTGCTCACATTTAGGATGATTTCTGAGAACAAAGGGAAGGTTAGTCTCTAGAAAATGTTTGATTTGACTAGTTCTGAACCATTTCATTGAAAATGTTTTTGGCTCAATATCATCCATAGTACTGGCCTGCCAACCAATTCATAACCCACTGAATAAGTTTATGGAAATGGTTGCAATGGAGTTTTTGTTTTATCAATGAGCCTTAAGTTATTACTTTTAAAACAAACATCAACCATTTTTGCTTTATTTTAATGTTCTCTCTTTCTTATTCACTGATGCTTAGATATGTTTATGTATGTATCTATTCATATGTGGAGTAAAGATCCCTTTGTCTGAAAATTTTCACTGTGGCAAACAATCATTTTAAAAAGTGCTTTATGCAATTTTTGAAAGATAGTAGTAACTGCTGCTTAACTCAAGGTAAATCTATAAAAGCCCCCAATGTTGTGAAAATGTTTTAATTAACACATGTCTTAATTTGGTAGTAAGTATGATTTGTAGGGAAATGTGCAATGATCAATTATGACTAGTTGGTATTTATTTTTTTCTTTTTTTTTCCTGCACCTACAAATCTTTTGCAGACTGTTAGAGGCAATATGGCCACAGTGAGTGCAAAGGTTGAATTTTTGGCAGATATAAATAATCATGATCTCAGCCAGATGATCCCAAATGTATCCTAATAATTCACTTGAAAGTAGATATTTAATTATTTAGCTGTTGGGAGAAGGTAAGTTTATTCATTGAAAATGCCCAACTGCATTCCCTAATCTATTTAAAAAAAACATGCTGTATGCTATATAGTTCTGGAAATAGTAAGGAGTTAATTCTCTCATGTGCACACGTACTGTCCCTCGCGCTCTCTCTTGTTTTTGCTCTAGTTCTCCCTTTATCTCTGGATAAATTTACTCCTTGAGTGAAAAGCAATTTTCCCATGGTCACACTGTTAATAGCAGAGAGAATCTAAAAGCCCAGTCATCTTTCCACTAAATCTCCAACATCTCTATTGAATTTTGAGTATCTTTATTGCATCTTCTTAGCATGATCCCCTTTAGAGGACAAGTAACATAAAGAAAGAAATACTTTTTTCACTTCCAAATGAGTATGTGTGTTTTTGCATGTGTGTGTTCATAGGTATGTATGTTTGTCTGTTTGTGTATTTGCTTTGCAAAAAGTACAACAGGAGGCAAATGGAAATGCCAGTAAATAGACACAGCCTGGACTCTGAATAAATGCCAAGTTGACTCACACTGAGTCTATAGATATTCATTTAATCTTTGACTAATATACTCATCAGTAATTTATTACAAAATGTGCTTATTTGTGGTTAGAGTTGTTGTCCACTTTAATGAACATGAAAATGTCTTCATAAATTTGTTATTTGATGTCATGATCTAATGCCTGTAGGACAAAACGCTAAATGCTGGCATTCAATCCTCTCAACCTCTATTGTCAATATCATCATCCACTATTCCTCAGCATAAACCATGTTTCCTATTTCTTGAATATGTCCTAACCTTTTATTTCTCTATTTATGTTAGTTCAAGAAATATCTCCCTCTACACTCACTTCTTTCATTAGTAGTTCTAGTTTTAGCTGCCCTTTACGGGTACAGACTCCATGAAGCAATCTCTGTCTTTACTAGCTTTCTTTGATTTCTTCCTTTTTCTGAATCACTCGAGGAATAATTCATATTAATAGATGTTCAGCTTTCCTGACTGCTGGCGATATGTGGACATGGACCAAGTATTATATATTTTTGTATGTATAGATTGCAATATAAATGTTTGTGAACCTAGTAAACAATGGGCGATTTTCCCAAGACACAATGGTGTATACTGATCTCCCAATGGTTAGTAGGTAACAAGAAAAAAGAAGCAAAATCCACCAGCCCAGAGTAGTGGCTTCTAAAAGCCTGTGGTCCATGGATCAACCAAAACAACTGCATCATCATCACTTTGAGAACTTAAAGAATTTTTTCAGAGCACTACCCCACAGGGATTGATGCTGGTTTGTGGATATGTCCCATAGTCTGCAAGTGTAGCTCAAAAGGGTTAGCACTGAGGAAGACATGTGTATTCATATGAAATGGCTATTTTCTAGCTTTAGACAAAGGTTTTTTATTTTATTTATTTATTTATTTATTTTTTGAGACAGGGTCTCTGCTACCCAGTCTGGAGTACAATGGCACCATTACAGCCTCGAATGCCTAAGCTCAAGTGATCCTCTTGCCTTGGCCTCAAGGAGTGAGGACAGGCGTGCATCACCACAACTGGCTAATTTTTAAATTATTTTTGTAGAGACAGGGGTCTCACTATGTTGCCCAGGTGGGTCTTGAACTCCTGGCCTCAAGCAATCCTCCCACCTCGGCTTCCCAAAGAGCTGGGTTACAGGTGTGAGCCACTGCACCTGGCCTAGGCAGAGGTATTCAATCATAGCTGCATATTATAATCACCTGGGATGCTTTCAAATTAAGCTCATGCCAGGGCCTCACCCCTAGAGATGCTCCTGTAATTGGTCTAGATTAGGCCTTGGTATCTGCACTTCTCAAAGCTCCCAAGGTGATTCTAATGTGCAGCCAGGCTTGAGAACTATTGTATAGTTATCTTTTAAAAATTCAATCCATGGAAACTACTAGAAACGTTTCTCTCTGGTTTCTAATTCAGAACATTTCCCATGCTTTTTCTTTACCTTCTATCCCACTCCACCTCCCACCCAAGCTAGGAAATATTTTCTTTCCTGCTGGAGTGATTTTTTCCCCCACTCAGTTTTTATGAATTTGTCTTTCATGAAACGGCTGTTGGAATGATTTCACCTCTGAAGGCTGCCAAGGGTGTGTGTAGGGGAAGTAGGTGGTAAGATAAATAGGATGATTCCACTATCCTATTTGTCTTCTCAATGAGCAAAGGAGCTTACAAAATCTTCTTTAAAACTGCTTTATGTTACCAAGATTACTAACTGCCTGGGCTGAAATAGTAGTGTGAATTAACTCTAAGCGTGTCTCAAATAGGTCACCCTAAAAGGTAGTTCAAAGAATTAAAAGGAAAAATAAATACTTATGGATCATGTTGCCTGTTTCCTGGCAACCCAATCTGTCTTGTTCCCTTAATCCACAACTGCCTTATTTCACCTGAGACCCTCGTGCTTTCTTTCCTAATAATTGATCACTTTAGCCAGAATTGAGAGTTGGCTTTGGAAGTGTTTCAATGCTAGATCAAAAGCAGCAACAAATGCTTGCTTTTGAATCATTCTGTCATCAATTTGAGACCTAAGTTTGATGCATAATTTATTTTCTCAAAATGAAAGAGAACAAAGTATGTATCTATTTTTTTTTTAAGTGGGCCAAGCACCTGAGGGGATTCTGGACTGTTGCCTCCTTACAGATAAGCACAGGGAAAAAATACAGTTCACTCATTCCTAGGATATCACAGATGCATATATTTTCAGCCTCAGACAGTTGCAGTTGCAAAAAAGAAAGTGAGAGGAAATGTTCTATTTTGACCTTTGATTAATTAGGTCCTCAAGGCACCAAAGGCTGAGCCTACTAGTCTTAGAAGCAAAAAACACTTGTACCTAGAATACAAAGGCATAAGGATGTACACAACCTCCTTTCATGGGAGATTAGAATGTAATTTTTGGTTGCTCTCTTTTAAATTGGCCTTTGTCTAGGGGTTACATCTGTATTCCTATTTCAGGGGCTTTTGATGTGAGGGTCATGGATATAACCAATGCAGTATTGGTGATGAACTTGCCTGTCAAGTTTCAATATTTCAGCACCAATTATCTGGTTGTTATTGCAGTGATAACCCTGAAGGAAGCAGTGCCTATTAGTTATTGCAGCACAAAATGTGTCCCAGAAAATATCTGCCTTATTTCATGGCTAGGTTTTTAAATTTGAAGGCATTTTATAGTTTTTGAGCGTGGAAACAGCCAAAGAGCAGTATGGTGGACAGCCCTAGGGTCACCTCCAGTGAGCCTGCCTTCTGGTGGACATTTCCTTGTATAATCCCCTTCCCTTGAGTGTATGCAGGACTTGTAGTTTTCTTTTAAACAAAAACAGTGGAATATGACAAAGGTGATGAGATGTCATTCCCTTGGTTAGCTTATGTTATATGGCAAAGATGATGGGATGCTGCTCCCATTTTATCTTATGTTATGTAAGATTCCATTTTAGCAGATTGAGATTCTCTATGGGCTTCGTGAAGTAAGTGGCTGTGTTGAAGAAGCCTATGTGGCAAGAAACTACAGGGGGCGTCTAGGAACTGTGTGGCCTCTATGAGTTGAAGGTGTTCTCTAGCTGACAACCAACAAAAAGGTCAGACCCATCAGTCATGCAACCACAATGAATCAGCCAACAACCTGAATTAGCTTGGAAGCTGATTCTTCCCCAGTCAAGCCCTCAGATAAGAATACAGCTCATCTGACTTTTTGATTGTAGCTTTTTGAGACCCAAAGTAGAGGACTGAGTTAATCTGTGCCTAGACTTCTGATGATTTCCACAAACTGTGAGAAAATAAAAGTGTTTTGTTTGAAGCCACCAAATTTGTGGTAATTTATTATGCAGCAATAGAAAACTAATATAAGCATAGACCTCGTGGGGGCTTTTAAGCTAACAAATTAGCCTAACCATTTTCTTATCTGAACTAGGTAATTAAGAAATGCCAATTTAGGTGGGCGAAAAAAATCACAATCTTCTGACTTGACAGTGGAATATAAAAAAAGGAAGAACTTTCACTCATTCCTATCAGAAATCAAACTTCGGGGGGAAAAAAACCCCACAGCTTTTCTATTATGTTCTTAGCTTCTCTCACTATAACACATTGACATTGTGCTATTCCTTTTTTGCTATTTGTTCTCATAAATTTTTATCATAGAGAAGAGAGAGTAATCTTCATTTTTCATCAATGAAAGTATTGTTTCCCATTCTGCATTTCCCAAGTATCACTTTTGAAAAGTAACAAAGGATTTTATTACAGAAGCTGGGCTTCTGGGGCTTGATAATTTATTCACCTTGTTATTCACTGTTCAGTTGTTAAAGCTCAAAGCAGGTGCCTCCAACTTTAAAGCAGGACAATGATATGATACAATTTCAATCAGTGGCTAGAAGGAAGGATGCATTCCAGATAATGCAGAATTCAATTAAGCACATTGGTTGGTAAAGAAGAAGGTCTGCGTTATTTCACACAGATTGCCCAGTTGTTAGAAAGACATTTATCCATTGCTTTCTTGGTCCATTCTTATTTTTCTGTTGTTTTGCCACTCTTAGAAATGTAGTTTAATTACTTTTTCTTTATGTATGTGCTAGGATACTACCAATTTTATTTTCTACAATTATCTGGGAAGTAACTACAGAAAAATTAACAAAACATATTTAAAACTGTCCATTGATACCAAGACAGAAAAAACATAATTTTACCAAGAATTCTATTTTTGACGAGCATCTAAGACTTGATTTTTACCAAGTGCATAGAAGCACTTTTGACCTCTGGCAGGGCTGCTTTCCTTTTATATAAAATTAGTAATCTTGAAATTTAAGTGTACTTCTGGGGGCCATTGCTTCTCAGTCATAGCCTAAATTATTGTTTAAAAAATAATATTTTTTAAAATTGACAGTGATTCACATGATTAACACCTGTAGGTAAGTGTTGTCTTAGAGAATGAGTGTGTGAAGATATATACACACACACACACACACACACACACACTCCTTTGGGGACTCTTAATCTTATCCCATTGACCTGACCTATTCATCCCTTCTTATGCCAATATTACTGCTATACAGATTACTGTAGCTTTGTAGAAAGTTTTGAAGTGGTGAAGAGTGATTCCTCCAACTTTGTTCTTTTTCAAGATTATTTTGGCCATCTGGGGCACATTGTATTTCCAAATAAATTTTAGGGTCAACTGGTCAGTTTCTTCAAAAAAGGTAGTTGGAATTTTGTTAGGGATTGCACTGAATCTGTAGATCAATATGGGGAGTATTGCCATCTTAACAATATTAAGTCTTCTAATCATGAGGACATTTATTTAGGTCTTCATTACTTCCTTTCAACAATATTTGTTGTTTTCAGTGTATAAGTCTTGCACTTTTCTTGATATGTGTATTCTTACTTTTTTATTTCTAATGCTATTTTACATGGAATTGTTTTCTTAATTTTCAGATTATTCATTGCTAGTGTTTAGAAATACAATTGAATGAGTTTTGGTTTTTTCGCTGTTAAGCTTTTTTTTAGTATTGAGTTTTCAATATGCATGTCAATTCAATATACATGTCAATTTGCATGTCATTTGCAAATACAGATAATTTTCCTTCTTCCTGTCTAATATGAATGCCTTTTACTTCTTTTTTCTTGCCTAATTTCCTGACTAGGACCTCCAGGACAATGTTGAATAGAAATGGTGAGAATGGACATCCATGCCTTATTCCTGATATTGAAGAGTTTTCAGTTTATCACCATTTAGTATGAAGTTAGTTGGGGGTTTTCATAGAAAACTTTATCATATCCAGGAAGTCCTCTTCTATTACTAGTTTATTAAGTGTTTTTCTCATGAAAATGTGTTAGATTTTGTCAAATGGTTTTTCTGCATCTGAAATGTGTATATTTGTTTTTTATTAATATTGTGGGTTTTGTCCTTTATTAATATGGTATATTATATTGATTTTCATATGCTGAATCAACCCTGGATTCCTGAGATAAATCCCACATTGTTATGGGCTATAAATTTTTTATGTGTTTCTGGATTTAGCTTGTTATTAGTTTATTGAGAATGTTTGTGTCAATATTCATGAGAAATATTGGGCTAGAGTTTTTTTTTCTTTTGAAATCTTTGGTGTTTGTATCAGGGTAACAATAGCCTCATAGCATGAGTTGGAAATGTTTTCTCCTTGTCTAATTTTTGGCAGACTTTGTGAAGGATTTGTGTTAATTCTTCTTTAAATGTCTGGTAGAATTCACCAGTGAATCTGGTAATAGACTTTTCCTTGTGGGAAGTTTTTGTTTGTTTAATTACTAATTCAATCTCTTGTTATATGTCTATCCAGAATTTCAACTTCATAAAATCAGTTTTATGTTTATGCCATTCTAATACATTAGTTTCACATCTCTGCAATTCCTTGTATACTAAACACACATTTCACATATTTGTAAACATAAAAATATACAAATTAAAAAAAATCAGTTTTACTAGTTTGTGTATTTATAGGAATTTGTCAATTTCATCTAAGTTATCTAATTGTTGACATATAATTTTCAGGTAATTTTTAAAAATCCTTTTTATTTCTCTAAGGTCAATATTAATGTCCTCGCTTTCCTTCCTGACTTTGGTAATTTGAGTCTTTTCCCTTTTTTTGTTGATCAGTCTAACTAAAATGTTTGTCAATTTTGTTAATTAAAAAAATATTTTATGTTGATTTTCCTAGTTTTTCTATTTCTTATTTCATTTATTTCCTCTCCAATACTTATGATTTTCTATCTCCACTTACTTTGAGTTTTATTTTGCTTTTATTTTCCTAGTTTTCTAAAGTGAAAGAATAGGTTATTGATTTGAGATCTTTCTTTTTTTAATGGACTATTTATGACTATAATTTGCTCTTAAAGACTGCCTTTGCTAGATCTAAGAAATTTTATTATTTTGTATTTGCAAAAGTATTTCCTGATTTCATTGTGATCTCTTCTTTGACCCATTGCTTATTTAGAAATGTGTTGTTTAACTTCCACATTTTTGTGAATTTTTAAAACTTCCTCTGTTATTCATTTCTAATTTCATTTCATTTTGGTCAGAAAGCATACTTTGTATGACTTCAATCCTTTCAAATATATTGAGACTTGTTCTATGGCCTACCATATACTCTGCCCTGGAGAAAGTTTCATGTGTGCTTGAGAACAATGTATATTCTGTTGTTGTGGAGTGGACTATTCTATAGATATTTATTAGGTCTAGTTGGTTTATAGTTTTTTTTAAAGTCTTCTTTTGTTTGATTATCTTCTGTCTTGTTGTTCAATACATTATTGAAATTGTGTAATTGCAGTCTCTAACTATTATTATTGAATTGTCCATTTCTCCCTTCAATTCTGCAATCTGTCCATTTTTGTTTCATGCATTTTGTGGCTCTTTTGTTAAAGCCTCATATGTTTATATATATACATACATACACACACACACATATATCTTAAAGGTTTGGCAAATGTAGCATTATAAAATGCCACTTTTTGTCTCTAGTGACAAATTTTGTTTTAAAGTTTACTTATCTAATATTATTATACCCATTCCAGTTTCCCTTTGTTACTGTTTCTTGGTATATATTTTTTCCATCCTTTTACTTGCAACTTATTTGTGGCTTTTTATCTAAAACCTATCTGTGACAGTATATAGTTAGACCATGTTTTTAATTTACTCTTTCTACCATTATCTTTATTTTAATTATAATATTTAATCCATTTACATTTAATGTAATTACTGATAAGGTAGGATTTACATCTGTCATTGGTTATTTGTTTTCTATCTGCCACATATTCTTATTAGTCTATTTCTCCATTACTATTTTATTTTGTATTAAATGGATAAATGCTAGTGCACCATTTTAATTTCTCTCTTATTTCTTTTACTATATTATTTAAAAATTATTTCCTTATTGATTGCTCTGAGGGTTACAATCAACATCATAATTTATAACAGCCTAGTTTGAATTGATACCAACTTAGTTGCAATAATATGCCAAAACTTTACTCCTATATAGCCCCATTCCCTCCTCTCTTTGTGTTGTTATTGTTATACAAATTACATCTTTGTGCATTGTATACATATAAACTCACTTTTATAATTAGTACTTTATTCAGTTGTCATTTAAATCAAATAGAAGAAAACAATTATTAAAATAAAAGATACATTTATCATGTGTATTTTATATTCACCTGCGTAACTGAATTTAATGGTGCTCTTTAATTCTTCATGTTACTGTCTAGTGGACATTGATTTCAACTTTAAGGATTCTCTTAAAAGAGAACTCTATAAAAAGAGTTCTCTCAGATTTGTTTATTTTAGAATGTCTTAATTTCACCTTCACTTTTAAAGGATAGTTATATTGATAAAGAGAATTCTTAGTTGATAGTCTTTTTTTTTTTTTTTTTTTTTTAGCTGTTTGAATATGTCATTCCACTGTCTTCTGGTCTCCATGACTTTTTATACTAAATCAGCTATTAATCTTATTAAAAAACACTTTTATGTGAAGAGACAACTTTTGTTGCTTTTGAGATTCTCTCTTTGTCTCTGGACAGTTTGATTATAATGTATCTGGATGTAGATATCTTTGAATTATTCTTCTTGGAGTTTGCTGAATTTCTTGGATGTGCAGGTTAATGTTATTCATAAAGTTTAGTAAAATTTTGGCCATTATTTTTTGAACAGTCTTTCTCACCCTTTCTTTCTCTTCTGTTCTGTGATTTCCCAGAAGGTGGGTGCATATTTGTTACACTTTTTAACGTCTCATAGGCCTTAACTCTTTGTTCATTTTTCTTCATTCTGTTTTCTTTCTGTGTTTCAGACTGGATAATCTCAATTGACCCATTCTCATTTTCCTGATTCTTTCTTCTGCTTGTTCACATCTGCTGTTGAGCCCCTCTCACGAGTTTTTTTCAAATTTCAGTTATCGTACTTTTAAACTTTCATTAATTATTTGAATGGTATTTGTGAGCTCTTTATTTCACCTTTGTGACAATGTCAAAACATCCCTCATTTGTCCATATCTTGGTATTTAATTAAATTATCTCTTAGAGTTGATCCAACTCAGCTAAGTGATTTAAACTGAAATGGAACTTAGATTTCCATCCTTGTATTTACACACCAGGGAAGATAATGTACTAACTACAAAGGGCATCTTGTTTCAGAGAGCATCATCAGTGCTCTTTACTGCCTTTACTCTGAAAGCAGATAACATTCACTTTACTCCTGTGTTCCCTCTCTCCATTATTTATTTATTAACTATTTACTTAAAACTGAAAAAAAAAAAACAACTGAACAACATTACAATTCTCATGCTGACTAGATTTTTTAAAAATTGTTGCAGGTTAACCTATTTTTGAAAATTTAAAAATTCAACCTAGCTCACAGCAACCTCAAGCTCCTGAGCTCAAGTGATCCTCCTGCCTCGGCCTCCCAGAGTGCTAGGATTACAGGCATGAGCCACCATGCCCAGCCCTAATGTGATGTCTGATGCTAGATTTAGCAGAGGAAAGAATGCTTTTCTTCTAGACATATGCATGACTTATTCCCTCATTTCCTTACAATCTCTGCTCAAACATCACCTATTTAGAGAGTTATTTCCCCACTACTTAATATAAACTAGCACCCAGTGTGACGATGCTTCACTCTCCATACTCTTCCCCTGCTTAATTTTTCTTTTTCTCATGTACCACCACCTGACATATGATATATTTGTTTCATTATTTTTTGTCTTTTCCCACTAGAATATGGGGAGAACAATGCCTGGGGCACGACAAGAACTCAATACACATCTGTTGATTTTAATGAATTAATCAGCTATAGCTGACAGAACTGTAGTAGAGTGACGATAGGGTACGTCTGTCCTTTAATATTGAAGAAAAAAGTGCCGTCACTTGGGATACCTCTGTTTTTTGAGTTAAACTTCTTCCTATTAACTTAAAATGAGGGCCACATCTGTGTACTTCCAAATAGCGTCCTTCAACTCAATATTTTGGCAATAGTCTTCAATTAAGGACCAAGGAAAGAACAAATTATGAAATTTTCTTTACCTTTGGAAGCTTTTGGTAAAATTTAGATGAGAGGTCATAATGAAAATAGTTCTGTTGGTTTCGTAGAGCAGGGACGTTCATGTGATCTCATTATTCTTAAAAAATTTTCCGTAGGTTTCTTTCTCTAAAAAGTAATGCATGGTTGATTCTTTCTTCTCCCGTTGTCTTTTTTGCGTCCAATAAAATTAAGCATTGCATGAAAGTGGATAGGGATAGTAAAGTACATTTCTTCCAAGAATATTACATAGGTCTGTGAATATTTCTAATATCATGGTGTATCTTAAGTGTTTAGCTATTCTTTGGTATATTAGAAGAATCACTATGATTCGTTTTTTCAACACACTCATGCTGCTAGTCATGCAAATGTGCTATAAGGAAAGAGGCTACCCAAAACAGGCAATTCCCTTGAGTTCTCAGAATCCCAATGCATTGGCTGGACTCAGATGTTCTTTAAACAAGTAATTTCTAACAATTATGTCTCACCTCTATTTGAGTTTAATGGTAACACAGATATAAAGATCAAGTTCTAGGAGGAATGTCACATATGACCTTAAAACAAAGTTACTTAATCTGTTTCTTTGTTTTTGCTCATGAAAATCTCTCTAAACAACATGGTTTCTCAGGACCCAAGTCAAACTTGAGCCTAGGATATGTAGAATGGAAAGCTTAGAATAAAATTTTTCATTTTAGTCTAGCTTTAGCTAGAGAGCATGTGTACTGGGGTGGAAAGAGTCCTGGTCTAAGAATAAGAAAACTATATGTGGCATCCAATTAGATCACTAACTGTGAGGCTTTTCAAATGCCTGTGGGTTTCAGTTTTTTCATGAGCAAAACAGTGGGGTTGCAAGAATGACATTGAGGGCTCATTTCTGACTCTAGCTTATGAGGCTGATTAAATTACCAAAGAATTGACCTTCTGATGAACTCATATTTTTAAAGAATTTTGAATTTTAGATATGCTAATTTTAATTGGGGAGGCCTAAGAAGGAATTGAACCTATTTGAGATTACCATCCTACCCTTAGTAATAGGGAGATTATTTGGCAATTTGACAAAGTGAACATAGTGGACATATTATTAAAATACTTGTGGTCCTACCATATATGAACTTTAAAGCCCACCTGAAATCTTCTCCTTTATGGGCAACTTTTCCAGCTTAAAGGAGTAAGAATTCTACGTGACTCCAGAGTTTCAACCAATTGGATCCAAGCTTTCAAAATACACTTGCCAAATAAAAAATAAATTATCTGAAGTGGTATTTTTAAATTATTTGCCAATATTTTCTCTTCTTTTTTTCCTATTAAAATAGCAAATATATGAAAAAAGATTATTTCTCATTTTTTCCTTTTAAATTTCATCAAGTGACTAGTTTTGAGGTCAAGTTCATAGTTTGGGTATTGAACATTTTATCATTTTATAGCAGTGAATAATGTACCCTGTAAAATCAGGTTCTTGCTGTGCTTATTCTTAGATTCCTGCTGTTCCATGAATTAATATCAACTGTATTTCTGGGAATATGATGATAAAATGAGAGAATAATGATCATTGACTGATGAATTTATTGGAGGTGGTTTGTTCCACTTACTTTTAGATTGTCAGCATTTACTCTGTTAAAAGCATTGGATTTCTATTTGTAATACATTAGATTTATCTTTAAAACAAATGAACATTGGAGACTGTCAATGTCTTTGATGAGCTCCTGCATACTAACCTTTATACTGCATTTTACCTACAATTTATTTCTTCTCTGAAATGTTTAAACAACTTTCTGAACTCCAATGATTCAGATCATGACTTTCTTGAGTGATATAAGTGTTAGCCCTAGCACGTAATGTACCCCTGCAATCAAAGAGAGCCAGGAACGTTCTGTAGTGTTCCATATCTAATTCCAGGAAAGAGTCTTTTCAGTTGTCCAGAATGTTATATAGTCTAACAGAATTCAATGAAGATTATTTTATGCTTATACAACATTGCTTCAGAATAAGGACAAATGATACATCTGTGTATGAAAGTTAATTTTTCAAAAGCACACTTCAATCTAGTATCAAATTTAAAATGCCCTTTGAGAAGCTTCTTGAATCTGAAAAAATAATAAATCAAAAATCCTTGAGTACATAAAGTTTATCTAGGTGCCCTGCAGAAATTTTGCCAGTAAGTTTAAGTCATGGTCCTCTAGAAATAGTGTTTCAGAAGACAGCTCTGCAAATCTAGGGAGGATATAAGTCATGACAAGGCAGGTATGGGAATGGAACCAGCTGGCTAAAATAGGAAAACGGGTTATGCATTTTCCTCTTCATATAGAGGAGGTACTGTCTAAGGAAATGAGTTACACATCCTAGCAATTTAAGAATAGCAGAATACATTAAGAGAGTGGAAAGATTAGGGCACTAGTAGGAATAAATGATCTTTCTGTTTCTACAAAGCCATCCACAGGTGGACTCATCATCTGGTGCTACTTAATCCAGTAGTTCACTGCTTATCAGCATCAAGGATTAAGGTGCTTTTCCTCCAATCCTACTCCTAGAAATGTATCTCTTTATGGGTGTATGGTAGTTGTGCATTTAGTCAAAGTCAGTGACTGTTTAGTAATGATGCTGTTGGTGAAGTAGTAAACCAGGCCACCTTTTTGAGGGGTCTTAACTTCACAAATAAAGAGAAGCTTCAATCTTATAAAAGATAATGTGTTATCATAGTAAAGGTGAAGAAGTTAGACTTGGAATTCTTCTGTGGCAGGTACTAGAAAGAACAACATGCCATTTTAAAGCTAAAGAAAAAAGAGAGTAAAGTTTTGGTGGGTTATGAGAAAAGGTACATACTCTGCTCATCAGAGGCAGAAAGTTTGATCAGTAAAGATGAGAAATGAAAGTAACATCCTGTTTCTGCACAACTGGTTAAATAATGCTAATTTGTTATGAAAACTCAAAAGGAGAAAACTACTTTACTTTGTGATTCAATTAGGCATACTGAACAAATAACTGTAGATTTTTTCACAGTGCCTTCAATAGGTCACTTACACTGGAAAACCTCTAGGATATTGTTTTAGAATAGGCACTGGCTCTATTTAGTTTGTAGCATTCAGAAAATTGTGATCACTGAACAGTTGCTATGTTCTGGGAAAACTTAATTCCCACAGCCAATTAGAATTGCCTCACTTGCCAGAATCCCTAAGGACAGAGGACTCTGTATCTTTCGATCTCATAATTTTCTTCGTACATACTCCTATATCCCTGTCCCTGGGAAGCTTAAATATTAGCCAGGGGAGATCAAAATGGCTTCTTTGTTCTCCAGTTATAGCCATTCATATAGTCTCGTATTTTCTTCCTAATGCACATAATTATAAATAAAAATTTTCAAATAATTTATCTTTAGTATCTGCCTTTTATACTGTGTATGAGAGTCTTGTTGATAGCCAGCACATTTGTCATATAATAGATGTTCAATGATTATATCCTGAATGAATGCCTGAATAAAAAATCAGTATTTCTCAGGCTCTTGGTATGAACTCAGCATCATAGCTTTTCTGTGAGCTGTGTGCTGCATGGTTCCCACCCTCAGGGAACAGAAAACCTGACTGAAAGACAAATGCAAAATAAATAAAATTGAGTTTTTAAATGTATGGTGCTAAAAGAGATGATCATTGGGGAAAAAACGTAAAATAAGAAAAGTTTCTTGAAGCAGGTGGCACATGACCTGAGCGTGGAAAGACAAGATGCATTAGGAGAGGGAGTAGAGTAGGATCACAGCATAGATAAAGGCACAGCATTAAGACAATCCAGGGGGCTTGCAAGGCGACCGTTCTTTCCATTTTGTAAGATTGAGCCTTTTCTTCTTTGTGAAATTAAGACCCTTCAAAAAAGTGGCCTGGTTTACTACTTCACTAACATCATCATTACTAAACAGTCACTGACTTTGACTAAATGCACAACTACCACGCACTCATAAACAGATATATTTCTAGGAGTAGGATTGGAGGAAAAGCACCTCAATCCTTGATGCCAATGAACAGTGACTGCTGGATTAAGTAGCACCAGATGGATAAAACTTTTAGAAGTCTTTCAAAATGAAAGTCAGATGGCAAAGTTTCACCAAATTAGTTGTTATTGTTTTTCTCACTTGCCTGTGGAAATCAATAAATACATTTTTTTAAAAACCCTGAAAACTAATGCCAATTAGAACATGAAAAAGTTCCAGAGAAGTTTTTGCTAGGATTCCAAGAGGAAAGAGGAGAGAGCAGATAAAAGTTGCAATGTCCCTTGCAATGTGACAAGGATAGACTAAGTTCCATAGGGTAGGGACTGACTGGGTCCATTTAATGCAGCATTATGTCCTAGGTCTAGCAGAATGCTCTACACATAGTAGATGCCTTATAAATATTTAACATATGAATATAAGTATAATAAATTTTTACCATCTAATGAACTTTAATTCCTTATCTATGTCATTAAACACTTACTGAGAATTTGTTCTGTTCAAGATACAGATAAGATTCAAGTGGGAATAATTCAGGCATGGATGGAAATTGGCAATTCCAAGTAGCCTGGAACTAAGAACTTTATCCCAGATAACCAAATGAGAAGAGGCAAGTGATTCTGGGGAAGCTCCAAGCATGAAAAAGACACAATCTGGGGATGGAGGCTGAAATTTTATGAGGATTTAGCCACAGACGATTTGTATTGATGAAAGCCTATAGTCTATTATTTTTTTTTTCTGGGTGGCTCCATGTTTTCTTCCTCTTTTATGTAACCCTGTGTAATTACAAATAATCCTAATTCTTAAGGGGGAAAAAACCCTTTAGACTTGAAGTTGGCTGTAGTTCAGTTAAATAATATTGCTTTGTCTTTTAAAGCATCTATAGGTGATAAGATAATAATAATAATAATATAATGATGAAATGAGCAGCTTCCTTAAGAGTCTTCCTTATGAGGAGAGCAGAGCTTGCTTGATTTGTGAAGTTAGGGTTATATTGATGTGACTGCTGATCAGGGTTCCCAAAAAGGAAAAGAAAAAAAAAAATCAGGAATGAGGACTTTTTTTTTTTTTAAATTGAGCCCATCAGATTTTTAGAAACAAAAACGTTGAAACATCATACTGAAAATCCCCAAATCTCACTCTCTTTACTTCTGCCCATTTCTGCTGTCCCCAGACTGATCCAAGCCACCATTATCTCTGATTGGAGCCACAGCATAAGCTCTCCAACAAGTATCCTGCTTTCATTCTTGCTCCCTTCCAATCTTTTTATTCACACTGAAGTCGAAATCATCTTATAATTTAAATTTCATTACGGCAAGATGTGACTTCTGAGGCTTGGTCATAAAATACATTGTGGCTGCTACTTACTCCCTCTTGGATCACTGAGTTTGGAGGAAGCCAGCTATCATATCTTGAGGACACTCAAGCAGCTAATGGAGCAGTTCATGTGTGAGAAGCTGAGGACTCCTGCCAACTACCAGCATGTACTTGCCAGGCATGTGCCGAGCCACCTTGTTAGTGGATCCTTTAGCCCCAGTCAAGGCTTCAGATGCCTGTGCGGGGATGAAAGCTTGCCTGCAACCTC
Source organism: Daubentonia madagascariensis (assembly GCA_023783475.1). Taxonomy (NCBI): domain Eukaryota; kingdom Metazoa; phylum Chordata; class Mammalia; order Primates; family Daubentoniidae; genus Daubentonia; species Daubentonia madagascariensis. The sequence continues at coordinate 14,397,014 of JAKFHU010002573.1, read as the reverse complement.
CTGTGATACACTGGAAGCACCTAGTTAACCTGATCCTGCATTTCAGACCCACAGAAATTGTTGAGATGATAAATGTTTATTGTTTGAAGCTGCTAGGGTTTGAGGTAATTTGTTATTCTATAGCATATAAATAACACACATAGCCTGTAAGAACCCAAATTGTCTCCCTCAGACCTGCCCCTCTTGGTTCATCATGTACCACACTCTTCTTGGCACCCAAAACTTCAATCATGCTGTTCTTTGTTCAAATCCTGGAGCACATCACATTGCTCATTAACTCAAAAGTTTTGTGTATACATTTCCCTTCTTCTGTTGCCCAAATAACACCTATGTCTGCTTCCATTTCTCTTCAAAGCAACTTCCTCACAACTTTCCCTACTCCTTTGACTGAGCAACATTCTCCCCTACATACTACATATGTTATCTTCATAGCATTACAATTCTCTTTGTAAATACTTAGGGAAGTATATGTGTATTTTTTGTCTTTCTCACTAGATTTTAAGTTCCAGCAGGTCAGAGACTGTGACTGTTATGTTCATCGTATCTCTAGCACCTGGTGTGGTATTTCATAAGCAGGTTATCAGGAAATATTTTTTGTTAGAAAATGAAAGGAGGGGGTGAAGCATGTTCAATTTGTGAGTATAAGGTACAGTTATGAATACTAATTTATTAGAATTAAAATATACAAAAAGCTCATTAATTCATTTTAAAAGGCGAATAAGCCAATAGAAAAATTGTCAAGGAAATGAATAGGTAATTCACAAAAGGATTTTGCTCCCTGATGATTATTTTGTTTTAAACCAACTCTCTCCCATTATAAGTACAAAAGCTACATAAAATATTAAAAATGAATCTCTTTGAAGGAATATGAGAGTTACCAAATGCATTGATAATTTGCTAGGCCAATATCTAGAAGAAGAGGGAATTCAAAATAAATAAGCTTGGTGTTTGAGGCTGTTTTTACCACTTGAGATAAGATATCTTATCCCTTGAGCCAGTTATTGGCCAAGGGGAAATAAGGGAAGTGTCCTGAGACTTCTTGGGAAGAGTTCTCCCACTTACTTGAGGGACAGCAAGAGAGAGAGAAAAAATATATTTTTTCCTGCCGACTGCTGTCATGCGTGTGTTTGCCATTTGGAACTATAGCAGCATTTTGTGACCATGAGTAGGATTAAGTTCATACACTGAGGAAAGCAAATGAAAGAGGATGGATTCCAGATTAAACAGTTCTGAGGCCACCCTACATCTTCACTTTTTGCTATCTGAAAGAATTAATTTATGGTACGGTTTTATCTGGCTTATTCAGAATTTTCTGTTTTGTAGCTGAATGTATCTTAAATGATGAACTTACAACACACACACACCTTTGTGTGACCATGTGTCCAGTCTGAAGAACAGGTGAACAGCCTGAAGACAAAATTTTTGTCATTCTTTTTGTATTGCCGTTTGAGCCAAAGCCTAAGTGGGAAGCTATTTATCCGGGAAAATAACTAAGAATAAAATAGGTATCCACAGAAACACCTTTCTCTGAAGCTTTCTATTTTGAATATATGCATTATCTGTCCAAAGAGCCATCTCAGTGTTAAGTATAGGATGCCTTTACTATTTTTCTTCCTCAGGGCAATAAACTCTTAGCAGCTACAATGGAGACTACGCATAAAGCTTGGTAAAATGGTGAGCTGTGAGTTAAAGAAGAAACAATCATAATTTGTTAATTTTTCTAAAATGCATTTAAAAATCCTTTCACATTAATCTCTGTGATTCGTAAAGAAGGGAGGCAGGCTGGCAAAGTTTAAATGATTGAAAACGATGCCAGTGGCCTTCTGCAAAATCTGATTACAGCTTTGATGATTGATAGCTTGCCATTAGCACAGAGGGGGAAAAAGCCTAGAAATTGAACCAAGTAAATCAAACAAGATCTTTCTACTTTATAGGGAACACTTAGACATGATTCAAAAATGTTTTAACCAAGATTTCATTTTCTGTAAATATATGTTGCTTTCGAATATGAAGTATTCATTTCAGTGACTTTTCCCTGAACTGCACTTTAATCTTGTCCTCAAGAAAGTCCAACTTTCCCTGCCACCTTCCCCAGGCTTCAAGGCTGGTCTGATTTACTTAAGTGAGAGTGTACCATTCTATTTGTATTCCTGTTTTCATTTTGCAGATTCTGAAGAATGCATGTTGCTGCTGCTGGGCAGACACAGACAGTGGAAAAATCAGAAGTGAATAAAGTAAGGAATCTGCTCTTTGCTTGGAAACTTTCTTGCACTTGCTAAATGTCCCATGTCAATTTGACAATAGGACAAGCTGCCACAGATCATTAGCTTGAGCTTTAGTGCATTGCTTATATATTCATACTTCTCCATAACATAAGGGACCAGAAAAGGCAATTTATAGTACATCACAACTACACAGGAGTTCTTCCAAAGGGGCTTAAGCAGGGAATTACTACCATGCTAGGATTTACTATCAACTGACACATGACACAGGCCATGTTGTAGCAAATTTTCAGTAATTGACCAAGTGATTTAAGTATAGTTATGGAGAAAATATGTGTATATTTATATACTATTTTTGCATGTGTAGAATATACTTGTTCAAAAGTATTGAGTCTTTTGACCATGTCTTTATTAGCTAAACATATCTTTACCAGCAAGGCTAGTAAATATATACTGACATTTACTGTATGCCAACACTATAAGAACTTACTACATTCCATGATTACTGAGAGCTTACTATGTGCCAATATTGTAGAGTCAATATTTACGGAGCACTGACAGTGTATAAGACTATAAACTCTTTGAGGTAGGGGCTGTTTCTGTATTGTTTATCTTGAGAGTTTTAAAAAATGCCTAGTACAGAGTAATTATGTTTCCTCTGCAAACAAACTTTTTGAATGAAGCTGTACAATTCTTGTCTAAACCTAACTCCTTCTTCCTTCCACAAGGAAATCTATAAGATAAGTGTTTTTATTGGTCCTGTTTTGCAGAAATTTGAACTGAGAGCCAGATATGATATTTAACTTTCTGTGACTACACAACTTACTAATGTCTTAAGAGTAGTGTTTTCAAGATGATTTGAGGGCTTAAGGGCAAAGATTGTCACTGGGAAATTTTAAGAGGAGCAAGGTGGCCAAAAGAAAAAATGTTCTAAGGATTAACTCTGTGAATGAGTCAGTGAGCCTCTTTGACCTTCCAGATGCTCTCTATAGTTCACTATGTTTCAAATCATTGAGGTTGTTCTGTATTGGTTTCCTATTGCTGTAGTAACAAATTACCACAAGCTTGGTGGCTTAAGAAATCACAAATTTATTATCTTACAGTTCTAAACATTATAAAAACAAAATGGGTTTCACTAGGCAAAAATCAAAGTGTTGTTGGTAGGGCTGTGTTTCTTCTGGAGGCTCTAGAAACGAATATGTGTCCTTGTCTTTTTAGCTTCTACAGGCTGCCCACATTCTTTGGTTTGTGACCACCTCCCCCGCTTGCACCTTCAAAAACAACAATAGCCGTGGAGTCTTTGTCACATAGCATCACTCTGACTATAGTTTTTGTCATCACATCTCTTCCTCGGACTCTTCCTCTCTCTTTTATTTATAAGGATTCTTGTAATTACACTGGGCCCACTTGGATATCCAGGATTATCTCCTATCTCAAGATCTTTAGCTTAATCACATCCATAACGTCCCTTTTGCTATGTAAGGTCACATTCAGAAGTACCAGGGATTAGGATGTGGGTATCTTTGTGGGTCCATTAGTCTACCTACTGCATGGTCCATTCAGAGAATAGAAAAAAGAAGTTGGGAAAACATCTCAGAGGTTTTATTTGGGAGCATTTCTCATGATATAAATTGATTAGCACCATTAGTCTAAAGTAACATAATGTTAAGGTTGTTTGGTGAGACGTGTTTCTAGTCAAATCAAATGCTAATTTGCTAAGGACAGTTTTGCCTATGTTTGGGATTCTAGACTATAGGTAAAAACATATAGTCACTTTGTCATGGATCTGAGGAAATCACTATGGAAGAATAGTTTCATGTGTTGGATTTCATATACAAGAGTGTTCAAACTTCTACAGTTGATAGAAGGTAGTAGGGCTCTATTTCCACATCTTCTTCTCTTTTGGAGGGGACACTCTGAACTATATGCATGTTTGTGGTTAGATCTTTATTGCAACTCAGACCATCTTGGTTTCTCTATAAGAATCTTTGAAGTGTGTTACAACTAGACTGTAGTCATATCCTTTCAGTCTTTCAAACCAGACTTCATCTAAGTCAGGTTATTTTTTCTCAATGTAACTTTTGTTATGTTATTTTCCTGCTCTAATTCCTCATTCAATTTCCTTTGTGCATGGGTTTACTCAGAATTGTATTCAAAATTCTCCTTAGGCTGTTCCCAGCTGAATTTTTAAATTTTCACCTCTCTTAAGCAATCTTTTGTTTTTACTTATTGTACATTTTATTCCAAAAAGTGGTAAAGGTTCTCTGTAGATACCCTGGAACAAGAGAGAAACTGGTGGGAAGATCTCTGGACCTCCTTCCCCAAGTTCATTCAGAGCGTCTCCACTTTATCTAGTGTACACAGTGGGTTTCATGGCAAGATTATTGTTAAAAAAACGTTTTCATGGGATAATGCCAGGTCCTCCATCCTCAAAGGCCAGTTCAAGTTTCATCTTCTGTAAAAGATTGTTCCTGACCACGTCAGCATAGAGTGATCTCTCCTTCTGGAAGACTAAATATGGCACTAAATCATATATTTATTGTCTGGTTTTTTTTTTTTTCCTCACAGGGCCAACATGCATGTAGGTCTGGTTCTTTTTTTAATTAAGGAATGGCATGTAGTTGGGTATATAGTACATGGTGCATGATGGAAGGAAGGAAGGCAGGAAGGATGGAGGAATGATGAATAGAAGGAAAGAAAGAAGGAAGAAAGCAATTTGATCTTGCCTGCATTATGTTATGATGTCACTGAACTCCTGTATTTTTGTTTGTTTAACTTTTTATATGTAAACAAAAACCTGTCCAACTAATTAAAGGGGAAGAGAGAAGGTTTAATATTTCAAATGCTGTATGACATGCTAGGTGTATTATGTCATTATCCTCTTTAATCTTCATGGGAATCCTATGAAGTTTTACCAAAGAAGAAATTGAAGCTAAGGGAATTAAGCAACATTCCTCCTGTCACACAGCACTAGTGGGGCTGGAATTCATACCCCAGAGTGCACTGTACACATTTCCTTAGGCTCTCTGGAAGCTAATCACTGCTTTCTAAATTTCACAGAATACCTAGCAAGAAGCAAATACTCATTTCATATTTTATGAATAAATAAATGAATTACAGAATGATTTATTGAAAAGGATGACATTAATACCTTTTATTATACTACTGCACTTCTACAGTTTTACTACTACCACCACCATTTTCACTGCTGTGGCTGTTAACAGCCCAGATACTAGAGCCATTTCTTTGGTTTTAGTTTTAACTCTGCCAGGTACCAGCTGTATAGTCATAGTCAAGTTACTTCATCTTCTGTGCCTTAGTTTTTTCATTTGTTACAGGAGGAAAATAATTGCAATTATTTCTTAGGGCTACTATGAGGATTCAAAGCATTTAGTATAGTTCCTAAACTATACTAAAACTACTGTTTATTGAGCACTCACTACTACCACAACTTCCATCAATAGTTACTGGGTTTTTAATAAATGTAAGACATTTGTGCTTGCATTCTCATTGTAAACCTTTTAACAGCCTTGTAAAGTGGGCACTCTTATTATTCCCCTTTATAGATGAAGAAACTGAAGTTCAGGTAGAAATTATTTGCCCAAGGTCACTCAGCTAGCAAATGTCAGAGCCAGATTCACACCCGGTACTGCTTGATTCCCATAGTCTAAATTGCTAAGACCACACTGAAAATGTTGACCTCTATGTTGTCTGCTATGGTTTGGATTTTCATATTATTATCTCTGTATACAGCACCTCTCCCGATAGAATTTTTGTGTGGCGAGTCCCTTGAGTTATGTTCATTATTGTCCCGATGAATTACTTATTTGGCTATCCTTGGTGGCTATCCCTATGACTCCCCTCCTTTGTTGGAGATTAATGTCAGATCCAGGGTTCCATCAAATTGTGAAGGCAGTTGAGTGTTGCCATTGCCATCCTTGATTCTCATTCCTTTGGTTTGTGCTAGCTGTTACACACACACGCACATGCACAGTCTTTCTTCTCTGGGTTCCCTGAGAAAATAATATATTACCAAAATGGGATGACATTAGTTAGTGGCAACACCATGGATTTCTTTAAGTATCCTCATGGCTCAGGAGATATCCTTGCCTAAAATAATGTTCCTAGGAGAGTCCCATTTAATTTTCCCTTGTAAAAGCAACTTATAGTAAGTGATGTTTAGTGTAGCTATGTGCCAAATATGTTAATCTACTGCCTGGAAAATGCTTCAGACTAAAATAGGCTGATCTCCACTACTCTGGGACACTGTGGTATTCTTAGGAAGTACCCAGTGAGCTGGGTACAAAGAAAAATATCTGATTTAGGAGGCTTGTTCTTTCAGAGCTAAAGCAGTGGACTCTCTAACCTTTCTTAATTACCTCTGTTCTCCAAGGTAAAGAGATAATCCACCGACTTTATTTTGCTGAATCCTAAGGCAATGAAGCAGCTGTTTTATAGGAGTGCCCTACTACATGCTATTCATTCAACATATATGTATTTAACTTTTTCCGCAAATACAGTGTTAGTAGTTTGGAATACAAATAAAATACAGATTTTCAAGGGAATTGGAATCGAATAACACCAGATACAATACTGCATAACTTAGTGTAAATTTTCTCACTTAATTCTCGTAGTAGTCTTGAATGAAACAAATTATTTCAGTTTTCACACGTGGGCAATGAGAAGCCCAGAGAAGTTTGTTATCTGATATTTGAATTGAGGGTTATATGATTCTGAAACCCACTCACATTATTCTATATCAGTTTCTCTGCTAATAGCCACTGCAGGAAATTGGGAACTTCTGTGTAGCATAGAACTTATCACCACTTTGACATCAAATAGATCTTAATTCAAGTACCAGCTCTTCCACCTATAACTTTTATGACCTTGTGTGTGCACATACACACATACTGATGATAATTTACCTATATTATAGGGTTTCCATGTGGATTAAATGAGATGCTGTATTAAGCTTTCTAAAAACCTAGCCTTGTTAATTAAATGGCAGCTACCATTATGTCATTATTATTATTAGTAGTAAAGGGATTTTCTGTTTGGCTGTCTTTGCTATAGCACCTGGCATACAGTGCAACTTCATTCTTTCACAGAAATAAAAAAAAGAAATGGAATCAGCTGTTGGATAAAACACAATTTTGTCAGCCAGGCAACCACCTTTAACACTAACGAGTAAGCCCTCATCCTTTCCTCCTAAGTCCTTCCAGTTTATTATGTCTTTCACAAAATAATCCTTTTATATCAACAACAAAACAAGGAAAGCACATTTCTATTTGTTTATGGCTAATAAATGTTCGAACTAGTTTTTGAGTATTCAGTGTTAAAAACAAAAGATTGGAGAAGTCCCATTATAATGCTATGCTTTAATTTAAACAAAATGAGCCAGAGGGAACCTGGTAGGAAAAATGTACAGTCTTCTTTGTTCTTATGTGACTTTGCATCTATTTGCCCAAGGAAATAGGAAGTATCACCCCAATAATACTGTTAAGGAACTTAAATGAACAAAGGGGCAATTTTGGCGTTTTCTCCCCTAGTGATCTACAAATACAATTTCTGACTTGGGGACTAGCTGTGGAATACATATATGTATTCACTACTTCCTTTGGCAAATATTTATGGTGTTCCTCTCTGTGCTTCCTTCCATCACATGGAGATTATACCCTTGGGTCATCCCTCCTCTTGTGTCCCTCTCTCAGCATATGACACATTTGCAGTTGCCTATCATATGCTTATGATATATTTGAGGACTATAAGGTTATGTAAGGTGTTATTATGGTTCTGCAGAAAAAGATAAATGTGAAAAAAGATAGCAAAGGACAATATAAAAAGTGAAGAAACTTTTGTACTGGTGAGGTTATGGGGAATTTTTGATGTGTATGTGTGCATGTTCCATTATCTCTAATATTACTAAATCTCATGAATCATAATTTTGTCTATGATAAGTTTCCTAAGGGTATCTTTGACTGAGCTCTTGCTAACTCTGCTTTACATCCAGGATGCCACTTATCCTTCATTACTCATTATTCTTTATTTTCATTCTACACTCCCTCCTTAGATGACTCAATTGAGTCTCATGGCTTTAAATACCATGTATTTGCTGGTGAATTTTATGTCCAGCCCTGACCTCTCTCTTGAGCTGTATACGTGAAAATCTGGTTGCACTCTTGATGTCTATTGAATGTGTGATGGGCTGCCTAATAGTAACATGCCCCAAGTAGAACTTCTGATACATCCACCACAAATAGTCACCAGCAATTTTCTTACAAAATTCCTCTTTCTGTACAATTGCAAGCACTACTTGTTAATGAATTGTTGAACCTCAATAGTGAGTCGTCTTCCTCAATCCATCTCTTTTCTTCATACCTTGCATCTAATCAGCGAGTTCTATAAGCTTTGTTCTCAAAACATATCACCAATCCGACCACTTCTACTGTTACCAGCCCAATCCAAGCTCACGTCCTTGTTGATCTGGCCTCTGATGATGATCTCTGATTTGGGCTCCCTGTTTCTGTCCCAGCCCTCCTAACATCAGTTTTCCACACAGCAGCCAGGGGTACATTTTTAAAACACAAATCAGACCAAGACCATGCCACTTCTCTGTTCAGAACCGTTTAATGATGTCCCATCACACTCAGGATGAAATCCTCACCGTGACTGAACAAGGCTCTCTCTCATTGGTTACAGGATACCTCTGTGTCACCTTCCGTCCTTCTTAATTTATTATCACCCCTCTTAATTTATTCACCTCTTTTTCAAATGTCACCTCCTCAGAGAATCCTTATCTGACTAACTTTCACCTCCTTTGCTCATTACCCACCTGGTTTTAACCATTCTTTGTCTTCACTGAAATTATCTATGCATACACCCATGGACACATATGCACACACATGCATAGCTGTACTAATTTATTTGAATTATTCACGATATTTTTCTTAGTATGTCTTTCTTATAAAACTCTCTCTCTGCAAGGTTGTGAACACCTCAAGATCTGGGGCCATGTCGTAGTAAGTACCTATTGCAGGGATCAGCACATAATAATTACTTAATAAATGTTTGTCAAATTGAATTCAATCAATATAGTATCCTTGACATTTATTACTCATTTGCTTATATAGATTTTTAAATTGACTAAAAGATTAAACAGGCCATCTTTACAGGCTCATGCAAAGCATTAAAATAGTTAAAATAGAAATACAGGTTTAGCTCTCTGCTTTCAGTTTAATTCCAATCCTTGATTGGAAGGTGCACTCTGATAGCTTTCACATATAAAAACTCTTTGAGGTAGAGAGAATAAATATTTTTATTCTCAATTTTGAGTTAAGGAAATTAAAAATCTGCATTGATTTTAATATCATATACTGTAAAAACAAAAATGAGTATCAGAGGTTAACTAGCTACTTCCACGTATAGGTGAATAAGATTAGTTTTTCTTATAGGCTAAGAAAAACTAATAGAATTTTCAAAGTTCTTATACACTCTTAGTGAACTAGGGTCAAAAATGAAGTATTGGCAATATTGGAATAAAAATGTCTGTTTTTCTGATATATATTCTGGAGTTTTCCCTGAATCTGTTTTTTCTTTTTTTCTCACTTGGGAAGGTAGTGTGCTGACTGATGGGAGACCTGGTCATGAAAATACTGTGGTCCCTCATGCGTTCCTCAAGACATCCACGCTGACATCAAAGAGCAAGTTTCAGCTAATAGTAGATCTTGGCAGCAGTGACAATGGCTTTGGTCGGTTCTTCTCACTGCTCTTCCAGGGTCCCAGGGTTCATCATTAAATCTAATTATAATTCAATTTGTAATGCACTGAGATGGATATAAATGTGTTTAAAACAGCATTTTTTTCAGATGTGTTGTTTACTTTGTTTTGCCCCTACCAAGCACAAGAACCATGTCTAAAGTAGCCAGATAAAGTGTCAGTTCAGGTGAGTTATTTATCTTTAATATTATCTGGGAGGGATCTTTGGTTTACAAATTTGTGAAAATAACAGAAAGATTTATTGAGACTGAATGAACCCACACTATGAAATAAGTATATATACTTTGCTACATAATTTATATTGGTATGATTAAACATGGCAATTCTCAATGTTATTCAGAGGGATGCTGCTATGCATTTTTCTTCCTAATTAGGAGATGGTGAAATTGCTTAGCTGTACAGGTGGGGAAAGAGTCTCTGTTTTGATAGAATCTCAACTTCTACCTATTTTCTTCCTCACTTCCTGTGACTAAGCACATGGCAGTCCACAGGGAACTATTACTTCCTCACATCATTGTTTTATGATTTTCAGATTTTTGACATTGTTTGTATACATATTCAAAGTTCACTCTAAGCCTTGGGAATCTCTTTGTTGACAAATTACAAAAGCCCACCCAAAATGGTAGGCTTAGGCCACAAAACAAACTTTATTATAAGGAATATATGATTTTCTTCCCAAATCCTAGGTTGGGGAGTAAAGTCAAGTCCCAGGGAAGTTTGAAAGCTGGTACTGTAAAGCTGCAAGAGTCAAAACAGATTTAAAGAAAGGTCTCCCTTTCAAAACACACAATTTCATCACTGCTTTTTTTTTTGCTTTTGGCATTTCTCCTTAATTCCTCAACTCCTGAGTTTACAGGGCTAAACCAAATGACCAGCAGAGACTGATTATCATCAGTTAATCCTGATTCAAACAATCAAGACAAAGTGGGTCGAGCAACTTGGGTGGGATATCCATCTCCGTACGGGTGATACATCAGGTATACCCATGGAGAGAGGACCTTTGGGGCAAACAGGCTGCAGGGGCCCATTCCTTAGATTGAGCAGGGAAGGGATTTATCACAGGAGGGAAGTGTGGGAAAGGCAGACACTGTAAGAGTTGTGGACTGCTGGTACAAGCATCATCTATCAGTAGAATTGCAAGGAGGCTTTGCTTCCCTCCAATATATTAATATTTAGTCTTGCATGTTGCTGGTTACTTATGAGGATGGCTTTGCTCTATGTGTACAGTCAAGCTTCTCATCCTTCTCTCTGCTCTGAATGTTCAGTGTTCCCTTATCAATATATTTGGCATTACGTGGTCAGTGTTTACACATTTTGTGTTTTTTATTGAGCAAACATTTCTTAGTTGTTTATGGCTAATATCTCTATGTTATAGGATTACTGGACTCCCTCAAAATATTGTTTTTTTACTGACTTACACAAAAATGCTGAGGATTGATGGAGAATAAATAACCAAACATAGTGATTTTGCTTACTTTATATTTGTTCTCTATTTCAAATGAAGGCACAGTAATCCCCAGCAATCCTACCATACATGCCAATTATGTGTATTTTCCCACTTTCCAAATGACTGTATACAACCTTATTGTCTCTCCTTAAGCCTTGTGCATTTCAAAGTATAGCTTCCCACATACTTTATTGAGCTAATAGGAACAACCAGTAGGTACTTCCTTATCTTTTCAACATATTTAACCAACCCACCTGCATGAATATAGTTATTCTGACTGTTCTTCTCTTACAATGTTTGAATGTGTTCTTGCTCTTAGAGAAGGCTGACCATGCCATATAGGCTCCTGAATCTGTCATCCTCTGCCCAAGGACCTCTTGTCTGTTTTATATGGAATTCTTTCTCTGAAATAATCAGTTTCTCCTTCTCTATTGGACAATTCCCCTATCACTATGTCCCCATTTGCATGTCCCAATATATCCCATCTTAAAATGCATCCTGTTGACTCCACTGGGCTTCCTTCTGCCAACAGCCTTTTTTCTGTTCTACCACCCTATGAGATTCTTTCAGGTGTGGTCTGTGATTGCTATTCCCACTTTATCATCTTGCATTCTCTTATCAAACTACTATAATTGTGCTTCTGTCCCTGATACTCCACTGAGACTGTTCTTGAATCTTATCAATGACATCCCGTGTTGCCAACACAATGATTATTTCTCTTTTCTTCTCTTAAATTCTCTTAAACTGTCTTAAACTCAGTTCATAAGCACTGACCAAGACTGACTATTCCATGACTATTCAAATTCTATTGTCTTGGCTTCTGTGAACAGTGTACTTTCTGGGCTTTTTTCCTTCTTCAGTGGCTACTTGTTCTTGGCTTACTTTGCTAACTGCTTTTTCTCTGTTCAGCTTTTAAATGTTGCATTGCCCCATAGTTCAGCCCTGGACCCCCTTCTCTTCCCTAAATATGTATTCTTCTTAGGTAAACTCACTCAGCCTCTTGCCTGTAAATACCATCTATACACCCTTCACCTTCAAATATGACCTTTTCCCACAACTCTGCACCAGTATATGTAACTACCTTCTTGCCACATTATTTAGATTTCTAATAGACATCTCAAACTTAAGAGACCTGAGCTAGAATTCTTGACTGCTGCTCACTCTCACTCAACTTATCCTGTATACTCTATTCCAGTAAATGATAAAAACGCCCACTCACTTTTGTCCAACAATCCAAGAATAATCCTTAACCTTATCTTTCCCTCCCTTTACCATATAAGATCCACAACCAATTATTTATTTTACTGTACTTCCAGAACACATCAAATATGCACCCACTTCTTAGTCTCTCCACTACTGCTGCTCTCATTCAAATCACCATCCTACCTTGCCTAGACTTCTTTAACGAATACTTGGCTTTCTATTTTTTTCGATACAACCCTTTGTCCATATGTTTCTCATGTTAAATCTTTAAAAAACTTGAAGCAGATCAAAATGCTCCAGGGGAACTTGGATCATAATCTAACTCTTTACTCTGATTTACAAATTTCTACATGACCCCAGTCTTTGACCAATTCTCTGAACTCATTTTATACCAGTGAAATATGTTGTGTTGAAAAAAATCTGAGTTTGTTATAATCAAGAAAAATAATATAAAACATACGTACACACACACACTCACACATGGAGTGACTTCTTTCTCTTGTCAACCCACCATGTTTGCTCACACTTCAGGGTCTGTCTGAGTCAGCTTGGGCTTCCATAACAAAATACCATAGACTGGGTGGTTTAAAAAACAAACATTTTTTTTTCTCACAGGTCTGGAGTCTGGGACTGATGAGGACTCTCTTCCTGGTTTCCCTTATGGCCACCTTCTTATATCTTACATGGAAGGGGGTGGGGGCAGGCTCTCTGTTTCTTCTTATAAAAGACGTAATCCCATCATGGGGCCTCCACCCTCAGAACCTTATCTAAACCTAATTACTTCCCAAAGGTTTCACCTCCACATATATCACACTGGGGATTAGGGCTTCAACATACGAATTTTGGAGGGTACACAAACTCAGTCTATTGTAGGGTGTTTGCATTAGTGCTCTAAAATGCTTTTCCCCTTTACTTTTGCTTGGCTACCTGTCTTGTGTTGGGGCAAAGGGAAAACCCCTTTGCCCTCAGAAGTTTCAGTGAAAACTCAACTCACGATAAAGCAAATTAATGAGAAAAGTTATCAAATTTATTTTACCTTGTATATACAGGAACCCTCAGACAATGAAGATTCAACTCCCCAGTGGGGTTCAGAAGCTTTTTTGCCTTTCTGGTAAAATGAGTTATGGGAGGGGGGAAAAGAGGAATTCTGTTCAGGGGCAACAAAGGATTACTGGGGGTGGGGTGTGAATGGATGGGGAACAAAGATTAATTGGTAAGTAGTTCTCTTTGGAATTTAAATGAGTCTTAGAGATGGGACATTATCCTCTTAAAAAGTCTATTCATGTGTGGTCACACTTCTGGTCTTACAGGGAGAGGAAGGAAAAAACAATTGTTCTCCAGGTGGATCTGGATCTCAAGCAGATAAAAAAATTTCAAGAATTTTGGGGAGTCCATGGTGGTGGTGGTGGGGGGTTCAGAGAGACCTTGAAGCTTCTTTAGCCAGTCTAACATGACAAAATCCTGTATTTTGGGGTAAGATATTTATAATTTCCTCTAGTTGTCATTCGTATTTCAACTTCACTGTCTTCTGAAAGAAGTATTTCCTGACCATCCAATCCCTTTCTATCATGTTGTTCCATTTTCATCACCTGCAGAGCACTTATCCCTTGAGACAGACAATATCTGTCTCAGAGCTGTAAGTGCTCAATAAATATTTGTTACTGTTTTTGTGCAATGCCTTTGATACTTTGTAGGGCATGGATTTGTTTATTTTATTTTGTGTTCTAGAGAAATAAAAGAGCAACATCTAATTCGATTTTAATTATAATAATTAAGGCACCATACAGAAGTGCAATTAAAAATAAAGGAAGGAGCAAACTGAACCCTAAACTGAATATTTTGGGAGGCAGCATGTAATTAACCAGAGTGGAATAAATCTGCATTTGAGAAAATGGGGTGGGGAGGAGACTCTATAATGATCATAGTTCTTAGGATCCTGCTTTTACATTTTATGGTGAAGAAAAAAATTTATACCGGCAGATTATCTTTACTCTTTATGTTACTGAAAGCTTGGCACTTGTCCTCGAGGCCACATCAGAAGAATGAGAACAAGTGGTTTGAGGAGAAGGAAAGAGAAGTTTATTACTTTGCCAGCAAAGGAGGAGGATGGAGACTCCTGTCTGAAATGCCGTCTTTCTCATAAAAAGCAGAAATACAGAGCTTTTAAAGGATGGGTTCTCAGCTTCAGGCAATTGCTGTTCAACTACAGTTGATGATTCTGAGCCTCCCATCTCTGCTGAAGACAATCCCATGACCTCCACCCGGTATCTCCCTCTGCCAGATCCTGGCTGAACCATCTCCTGTTGCACAAATAACAAAAGATTACCCTGCTCCTCCAAACCACTGGCTTGGGGCAGGGATGCAGATTTTAGTTCTCAGAAAGGAGTAGAGGATGTTTTAGAGAGACAGGAAATATTTTTGCTGGTTTTTCAAGCCATTCCCTCTGTTACATTTACTGTCCATGAACTTCTGAAGTTCTGTGGCATGTTCTTTGTGGGAAGATTGAAACTGGATCAGTGCTTTGTCCTTTTATCTCATGTTTGGCCCTAATAGTAGCCCAGGCAGAGAGACTTTGGGAATGGCAGTCACACAATTGAATGATCTGGGGAAGTCAACAGATTCCATAATGGGGAAACTCATACAATAAAGTATGGTTTTCCAGAGAATTGTTCTTAATTTTACACATTGTTCTCATGGATATATCTATCCTTCAGGAATTTAAAATATATATATGAGGTGGGAGAGTTAGATGATTTCCACATCTATGGATTTAAATATAAACCAACTAGTCATTTTTACCAGTAGCAGAAATGTGTTGTTTATATTGCCCAGAAGATGTTCACTTTTTTTCCCTGATAACAGTGTCCAGCTTTCCCCTGGGGGAGCTACCTCCTTCCGTACTTTCAGCTTACAGGTTTTCTGTGGAGTCAGCTAAGTCATTACTCCAGGAGCAAGCGTGTTTCTTAGCCTTGTCAATCAGAATATCTCATGCCTCTGGCTGTAGTAATTGGTTCAGTGACAGGCAGATAATCAGTCAAAACTATGAAATGCAAATTTTGTTGGGATTTCTGAGAGAAGAGCATTCTTTTCTGGTTTTCCTTTTTTTACCATGACAGAATGTGTAACCAGCTCCATAAACAAATTTCAATGACCCCCGTATGTTTTTTTATAATCCTTTTCCCTAACTGCTTGACCTTTTGAGTTGTTTCCCAGAAATGGCAGATTTTCTGCAAGTCAAAGGAGTTAAGATTCTGAAGGCCCCAGGACAGACTTCTTGATGCCAAGACTCACCATCCCACTCAACCTGCCCCAAGGCACATGGCCCTTCCTTAAAAAGCCCGTGATGCCCATCAATTGAGAGATGGATTTGAGGCAGCTTCTTCCATTCTCCCAGACATCTTTCATATTAAAAATTTCCTTTCTTCCTTGGCAATCCCCGTTGTCTCAATTGGATCTTTGTGTGATGAGCAACTGGACCTAGGCTGAAATGCCTTTGTGTTTTCTGTAACAAATGGAGGCTTAGATCTGCTATGCCATGTCGCTACTCCAAAGGGAGCAAGAGTGTAGCTGAACAGGCCCAGCTGACAGAGAGCAATCAAGTTCTGATATACAGCTGGCCCCATTCCTGGCATTTTTAGTTATGAGAATAAATGTTTCCATTTTGAGTGATGTTTCTGTTACTTGGTGTTAAAAGTGTTTCTCATGAGATATTCAACTTAGGGTTCATTTTCCTGTGTGTGTGTGTGTGTGTGTGTGTGTGTGTGTGTATGTGTGTATGTGTGTATAGTCATCCTCTCTGTCTTGTCTTGTAAGTTGGAATCAAGGAAAACAGATTTACTGTCCTCATTTTGATGCCACAATTTATGTTGACTTGTATTGATTTCCAAGTTGTATTTATGGCCATCTTTATATTAGTATGGTCATGTCACACTATATTTTTGAGAGCACTGAATGTAAAAAAAATGCTTATTAAATATGAATATATTATTTAGAATTTTCTTTGTACACTACCTTGTGGATGTCATGGCATCCACAAGCGGATGTCATCTTAAAGTGAATAACAAAATAAAAAAAACTAGGTCTTGCCATCCCCAACTTTCATTGCTGGCTGGGAAGAGAGTATTGCTTATGTGGAGCAGTTGCATGGGGAAACAACTTTATACAGTTGTCAGAATGAGAGGTATTATCTAATTTAATGGTTTAGAAAAGGGATAGATAACTATGGTTTGGAGTGTCCACAGAAGGATTCATGGAGGAATGAAGATTTGAATTAGACCTTAAGGTATAGGCAGGTTAAATGTAGTTGGAGAGGATTCAAGAAACTATGTTTGGTGAGAGGCAAATAGCAAAACCTCAAGTCTTTGGAAAACAATTGTTTGGAACAGAGGATTTCCTTAATAATATGAGCTATTCTTATCATAATATACCAAGTTAGTCATCTTAAGAATGTGGTTTTGTGGAATCTAAAACCAAAAATACATTAGAAAGCCTTATTTCTAGTTTATGGTCTAGGAAATTGAGGTATTGTACAGTTATATAACTTGCCCAAATGATTCAGCCTTTAGGTGGTACAGTGATGACTGATTATGATGCACCATGTATCTTACTAAAGAGATTGCTTTTGAAGGTTGCACAGGCAAAGTGGGGCAAGTTTATAGATAGCTGAAAAACCTGGTAAGAATTATCTAGAGAGGGGTCTTTAAAGCAATCTTCTAGTTGCCCACATAGTGAGGTTTTTAAGTAGAGTCAGGATTTTGGTGTAATTTGAAATAATTTAAGTAATGAGGTATCTTCTCTGGGATCCATGATGCCACTCTGAGAAGGAAGCTTCCTCTAAGTTGGAAGAAGGCTTTCTTTGCTTCATTTCTTCCTGATTTCCCTGGGAGCATCCTGTCCTTATCCCTAGATCCATTCCCCAGGTGGTTTCTCTAGGTTAGAGTGAAATTAGAATTGGAACAGGAAAGTTAAAGCTTGTTTTGCATTAGATGTATTTAAAGTCTATTTGTAAATTTTTCTAACAGCTGCAAAGTGGCTTTTTAACAGGTCTAGTAATTGAAATTATTTTGTAATGCAAGTCTTGTCATACATCATTAAGATCATCCTTGTACCTCCAGGCCAATTTAGGAGTGGCTCAGACATTTGGACTGCCCTGCTGAATAAATCTAATTTGTTTATAGCTATCAGGAATGCAACATTAGGTTTGGTGATTCCAGAGCGACTGCTATATTCAGATGTTCACAGTCTTACCAGCTTTAGAATTATTTTTCAGAATCTGTTCTTGTCTTGGTTACCAAAGTGTGGAAATGCCAGTCTCTTGTTATTTATTATAGGCAATAATCTTTTCCCCTGAGATCTGTGTCTCTGTCTCTCACCATTAAATTTAGAAATGGAGAGTTGCTCAAAATGCTGTCCTGTGTTAGTACCAGTGCCTTTGCCTTTAAAACTCCCTTTTGGTCTTGCTTTGATTTTTTTCTGATACTTTCCATTATCTTTTGCTGCAGCCATAGCAGTGCTTTTGCTCTTCTACACTCATAGTGGTACTGAAGAATGAGGAAATTGCAATCATAATGTTTAATTTTGGTTCATTTCTATTAGAAATACTGGTTATATAAACTCTTCTCAATATAAACATACTAGAACAAAGGCAGAATGCAGAATTCAGGGACATAACAACCATGTCATAAGGCAGAAGCAGGCATTGACTGACGTACTTGAAGAAGTTCAAAGCTGGAGAGAACAGAGCAGAGCCAGGTGATGGGCAGGTGCCATAACTGGGAAGTAGAAACAAAGCCAAGATAAAGCCACAGCTGAAGAGGAAGGGTAATACAGAAACAGAAGCTAGAAGGCCAGTGGGGATCAAAAACCCAGCACATTAGATGTTTCACTGGGAGCAAAGAAATGGAACCAAGATAGAACTCTATCGGGCTGGGTCCTGATGCTGCTGGCTTTCATTTATATTATGTTATTTTAATCTGTTTCACATTCAGAAGCTTCTACTTCCAGAAATTCTTTAAACATCAAGTGATTTATCCCACCCTTGATTGAGCACTGATGCATGGTGCTTTGCATATATTATCTCTAATCCTCATAAGAACCCTTAAGGTAAGTATTTTCACCTAAATTTTACTGATGAGGAATTTGTAACTCAGACTAATTTAGTAAATCTATCCTGGGCTATGGTGTGGCAGAGCCAGGATTCATAGCCAATTGTGTTTGAATCCAAAGCTGGTTTGGTTAAAACTCTCACCCTGTTTTCTTTCATCTAATGAAATTCCAAGTCAAAATGTCAACTCCAGTTGGAATCAAAACTATTAATATATATGGGCAGAAGACAGGGAGCTGGAATAAAATATAGAGTTCAAGTATAATCTTTATAAATTTAATCTATCATCTTTCCAGATAAGCTCAGAGATGTTAAATAACTTTCCAAAGTTATTCATACCAGTATTGCCAAAGCTAGAATGGAAACTCAGGTCTCTAGATTCCTAGGCCAGTATTGTGCCCCTAAACTTTAGACCCTTTAGACCTGCGGTCCATGGCCTGTTGGGAACATGGCCACATCACTGCCTGAGCACTACCTTCCCCCTTAGCTCTGCCTCCCTACCCCCACCCCGACCCCTGTGGAAAAATTGTCTTCCCTGAGACTTGTCCCTTGTGCCAAAAAGGTTGGGAACCGCTGTGTTAGACCATGCCACTGAGTGCTGAGGCTATGAGAATCTGGAGTTTTTACCATTTACATTCTCTCCTCTGTCATCCCTGATTGCCTATACTTTGAATGCATTCACTGACCAAACACTTTGACCTTATTAAGGTTCAAGGAAGGTTGCCATCCAAATGAATATCCCTGTAGGAATGATTTCACATTAGGGAGGCCATAGGTGAGTTCCTGGTGTCAAAATTGATCCATCATACACAAACAGGCAACATATGATTATATTTTTTGGTGGTTGTTGATGCTAGGTAATAATAAATTTCTTTACCCTCAAGGGATTTGTTGCAGCTTGAGTTCTGCCGTGGAAAATTTCATCAGTCTAGTAGCAATGAAGTGCTACTCTAAAAGAGGTGTGCAAATGATTTCTGATATTGAGAAAACAACCCACATATCTAGTCATTTGCATGGAAATTAGATGAAGCCCTAGAGCTTGGGACCTGGTCTTGTTTTGGATATCATTGAAAAAGGGAAAAACTTATAAGATGTCAGAGACCAAATAGCATTTTTATTGAATAAGTTATAATTTTAAAACTGATAAGAACAACAAAACTAATATAATTCTCAGTTATGCTTGCTACAATTGTTTCATTCATCAAACTGCCACCTCAATGGTCTCTCTAAAATGGTAGTTCTCAAAGCGTGGGTCCTAGACCAGAGCCCCAAGCCACTTTAGCATCACCGGTGAACTTGTTAGAAATGAAATTCTCAAGCTGCACCCAAAGTTTACTGAATCAGAAACTCTAAGGATGGGGTCCAGCAATCTGTGTTTTATCATGCCTTCCAGGTGATTCTGATATCCTCTAATGTTTAAGAACCCATACTCTAGGATCTAGACCTATTTATGTCACACTGGGTGTATCTATCAGGACTGTATTGTTTGCATGTGTCAAGAACTCAACTCAAATTAGTTTAAACACAGAGGACTTTTTATTGGCTCTTATATCTAGGAAATCAAAAGTGACAGCTTACTGTACCAGAGGTCAAATTTTATCATCATGGCATTGTTTCTTTCCAGTTCTTGGGTCTGTTTTCCTTAGGGTTGTTTTCTTGTAAGGCAGGTTCTCTATATTTAAAGAGGGGTACAGGCAGCTTGAGGCCTACATAATTCTCATGGACCTTACCCTGATAGCATCAAAGTATGGGGGGATTATTCTCATTGGCTTCTCTTGGGTCACTTGCCATCCCTGAGCTAATAATCAATGTGGCTAATTGGATGGAGTATTCCGATTAACGATATTTGGGTCACCTATTCTACCTGGAGCCAGAAAGTGATGTCAGCACCAACTGAGCCATATCTACTAAGAATGTGGGAGGATCATTTCCCAAGGAAAGAGACATAAAATAGGAACAGCGACAACAAAAAAGGAACAGAGCTCATGATAAAATCCTACCCCTATAAGGTTATTATGAGTTAAAATGTGTTTCCTTAAAATGAAGTCCTAACTCCCCATACCTCAGAATGTGACCTTATTTGGAAACAGTGTCATTGTCTTAATTACTTAAGATGAAGCCATTATGGAGAAAGGTGGGCCTCTAATCCAATACAACTGGTATCCTTATAAAAAGAAAAAAATTTGAAACAGAAAAAATGACGGTCTGGTAGAGACCTCCCACCTCACCGCTTCCAGGGAAGGAGGTGAAGTACACCAATGGCTGCCTGTGCGTGGATCACTCACTCCAAAAACAGCATTGTGAAATTGCAGAGAAGCATCATGGGACACTCAGCCCAAGAAATCTGGTGACAGGGAGATAGATTCACAAATATTGGAGAGCACAGGGAATACAATAGAGACCAGAGCACGAGAAGAATGCACTCACCAGGTCAGCACACTGCGACCTGACCTACAGGTGCTCACGCACCTTCCCCACAGACTTCCCATCCACTCAGTCAGGGCAAGCCTAGAGTTGGTGCAAAGCTGTTGCTCAAGACAGCAGGCTCTGTGGAGAGGCAGCAATTGTGGGAATCATATGGAACTCTCAGGTGCACTGTACAGGGACTGCACAAGGCTGGTTAGGGACTGTGCTGAGATACAGCTTTCCAGGACAGTATGCGGGAATCTGGAGATGGGCACCTCACCACTGGAAGTCAGCAGGACTAGGGCACAGGAGTTGAGTGGAGAGCAATGGGATATGCCCTTAGGGGCTGCTGGCAATTGCCTCTGCGTGACCCAGGCGGGTTGAGGACAGCTGTGTTCACGGTGTGATCTGAACCCTACTAGATGCCAGACTGGCAGTTGGGAGCCATCTTTAAGGTCTTCCTCCTGGAGTTGACTGTTAGATAGGTCTCTAGCTTCACCCCACCCCTGGCCTGGGGGCTCTTCCGTCTAGGCGTGACAGGCTGTGCCTGTGGTGGCTGCAGGCAGCTGCCTCCATGGGTTCCAGGTGGGAAGAGTCCCTGATCTGTATTGGTGGGAATTTTGTATATTGGAAACAGTTTGAAGCCCGTCCATCCAGTCCTGCCTCCCTGTCTCTGGCCTTCTCCTATGTGCCCAGTACGTGCTGGTTCTAGTGCCTGCTCTTCAGGTCCCAGCCCTCCCCTACCCCAGAGATTGGTCACTTTGAAGGTTGTTTGCCATGCTGACTCATTTTGTATGAGTACCGGTTCTCATGGCAACCGAATGCCTCAAGTGCCACAGGCTGAACCAGAGCAGCTCCCCCTAACCCTGCCCACTTTATTAGGGAGTTTCACTGGATCCAAGAGTGATTTCAGCAGCCGCTATTCCCCCTGGTGGAAACACCC
Source organism: Daubentonia madagascariensis (assembly GCA_023783475.1). Classification (NCBI taxonomy): domain Eukaryota; kingdom Metazoa; phylum Chordata; class Mammalia; order Primates; family Daubentoniidae; genus Daubentonia; species Daubentonia madagascariensis. Next base: position 14,374,914 of record JAKFHU010002573.1, on the reverse strand, counting down.
CTCTGGTGGAGATTTCTGGGGATAGAGATTCCCACCTGCCTTACCTTGGGGTCTAGTGGTGGAAAAGGGGTGCACAACTGGAGATCCTCCTATTAGCCAGTGACACACAGAATTGCACATCAGAGGGCCAGACACACGAACTGTGGGGAAGCTCGAGAGCCCACAAGTGGTCCTATAGGAGAGGGAAGTGCTCGAGCTTGTGTACAGGGAAGAAAAAACCTGGATAGAGACCTAAGCAGTTGCACCAGCTGACCCCTCCCATCAGAAGCAGCCTCCAAGCCAGGAGAGCGAGAGCTCTGAACTCCATAGCAGCGGCCCCCACTAGCAGCCGGATAAACAACCTCTGAGCCATGTAGAATTTACTCAAATGAGCTCTCGCACTGCAGTTGCAAACTGTCTTGCTTCTCTCCCCACCTCAGGAGGAGCAGGGTCAAAGTAACACCTGGGAGCTACAAGGCCCCTCCCAAAGCTAGGGGCTTTTGTCTACCCCACCTGGGGGACCAGAGCCTGCCACAGGCACAACAGAATGCCTAGGTAACTGGCTCCTCCACATAAACTACAATCAACAACAGGAACAATCCCACAGCTAAAAATATTGCCTTCCATCTCAAGATATTAGGGAGTAATGGATTCGTACCCTCAAGTACAATCCACCAGCTTAGAGCTCAAGCTGGGAGAACAAACTCACTACACTCCACTGGGAAGAGGTGAAGACAACAGGTCAGAGGTAACCCAAGAGATCCACCAAACTTGGTAAAATACACCTAAGGCAATACAGACCAGTACTCCTCTCCCTGGCTGAGCCAGGGAATGATCCTCGGGGGCTTGGAGACAGGGCCATAAATTAGCCCTAATACCCCCAGCTCTTGATCAAAAGGCCAGATGAGAAAGAATCAGTGAACAAACTCAGGGACCATGAAAAATCAGAGCAAAAAGTCACCCCCAAAAGAAATCATTAGTTTCTCAGCAACAGATACCAACTTAAATGAAATGGGTAGAATGACAGAAGAAGAATCTCATTTATGGATTATAAGAAAGCTCAATCAAATTCAAGAGAAAATTGAATCCCAGCACAAAGAAACAACAAGAAAAATGCAAGAAATGAATGAAAAATATTCTAAAGAAATTGAAGTATTATGGAAAAATCAAATAGAAATTCTAGAAATTAAAGAGGCATTCAAGGATCTACAAAACACAGGAAAGCCTTAAGCATAGGCTGGATCATGCAGAGGAAAGAATCTCAGAGCTGGAAGATAGATCCCATGTGCTAAATAAATCAGTTGAAGAGAAAGAACAGAAAAACAAGAGGCATGAACAAAGCATACAGGAAATGTGGGATTATGTAAAGAGGCCAAACATAAGAATCATAGGCATTCCTGAGGGTGAGGAAGAAAATTTGCGTAGGCTGGAAAACCTATTTGAAGGAATAATAGAGGAAAATTTCCATGGCCTAGCCAGAAATCTGGATCTCCAAGTACAAGAAGCACACAGGACTCCTGGAAGATTCAATGCAAAAAGGCAATCACCCCCCCCCACATAATTATTAGGCTGGCCAAAGTAAACATGAAAGAGGCACTCTTTTGAGCAGTAAGGCGAAAACAGCTGGTAACCTACAAAGGAAAACCTATCAGATTAACTGCAGATTTCTCAACTGAATCCTCACAAGCCAGAAGGGACTGAGGACCCATCCTCAGTCTTCTAAAACAAAGTAATCACCAACCCAGAATTCTTTATCCTGCAAAACTAAGTTTCTTTTATGAGGGAGAAATAAAGACTTTTCCAGACAAGCAATCACTGATAGAATGTGCGGAGACCAGACCTGCCCTGCAAGAAGTACTTAGACCTGTGTTGTACATTAACCAGCACAACAGACACCTACCAGTGTAAAATTACCCAAAAGCTAAAAGTCCAGAATCCAGGTTTCACAGTGGCTCAAGAGGTAAAACAAGAGGCTACCCAACAGGATAAACAGAAGTCCTCCCCAAATATCAATTCTCTCAATAAATGTAAATGGCTTGAATTGCCCATTGAAGAGACATAGGCTGGCTGAATGGATAAAAAAATACAAGCTAAGTATCTGTTGGCTCCTGGAAACACATCTTACACACAAGGACTCATTCAAACTGAAGGTGAAGGGATGGCATACAATTTTCCAGGCATATGGAAATCAAAAGAAAGCTGGGGCAGCCATTCTTATATCAGATATCATAAACTTTAAAGCAACAAAAGTAAAGAAAGACAAAGATGGTCACTATATAGTGGTGAAGGGAAAAGATTACAAGATTAACAATCCTAAATATTTATGCACCTAACACAGGAGCACCCAGATACATAAAGCAAATACTGCTACTCTAGACAATATAATAAATAGCAATGCCAAAATAGCTGGGGACTTTAACACCCCACTGACGGAACTGGACAGATCCTCCAAGCAGAAAATAAGCAAAGAAACGATGGAACTAAACAGGAACTAAACTAGAACATTTGGGTCTAACAGACATCTACAGAACACTCCACCCAAATAACACTGAATATCCATTCTTCTCATCAGCTCATGGAACTTTCTCTAAAATTGATCACATCCTAGGCCACAAAACAGATCTCAACAAATTTAAAAAAATAGAAATCATACCATGTTATCTTCTCAGACCACAGTGGAATAAAATTAGAAATCAATTCCAACAGAAACACACATCTCTATCCAAAAACATGGAAATTAAACAATCATTGCTGAATGACTATTGGGTCAAGGAGGAGATTCAGATGGAAATCAAAAGAGTCTTCAAACTAAATGATAATGGGGACACAAGTTATCAAAATCTGTGGGATACAGCAAAAGCAGTGCTGAGAGGAAAACTTATCGCCTTAAATGCCCACATCCAAAAGACAGAAAAGTCACAAATCAGTGAACTAATGAATCATCTCAAGGAAATGGAAAAGGAAGAGCAAACCAATCTTAAAGCCAGCAGAAGAAAAGAAATAACCAAGATCAGAGCAGAACTAAATGAAATCAAGAACAAAAGTACTATACAGAAGATTAATAAAACAAAAAGTTGGTTCTTTGAAAAGATAAACAAAATAGGCCGCTTTCTAGATTGACCAGAAGCAGAAAGGAAAGGACTCAAATAAGCTCAATTAGAAATGAAAAAGGAGAGGTCACAACTGATATTATGGAAATACAAAAACATCATCTTCCAATACTATAAAAATCTCCATGCCCAAAAACATGAAAACGTGGAGGAAATAGACAAATTCTTAGAAACATTCTAAGAAATAGAATTCCTAAGCAGACCAATATCAAGCACCAAAATTGAAGCAGTAATAAAAAAAATCTTCTAACAAAAAAAAAAAGTCCTGGACCAGATGAGTTCACACCTGAATTCTACAAAACCTACAAAGAAGAACTGGTGCCTATACTGCAGAAATTATTCCATAACATCAAGAAGGATGGAATCCTCCCAAACTCATTCTACGAAGCCAATATCACCTCGATACCAAAGCCAGGAAAGGACACAACAAGAAAAGAAAACTATAGACCAATATCCCTTATGAATGTAGATGCAAAAAATTCTCAATAAAATCCTAGCAAACCTAATTCAAATATATATCAAAAAAATAATAATTTATCACAATCAGGTGGGCTTCATCCCCAAGATGTAGGGATGGTTCAACATATGCAAATCTATAAATGTAATTCAGCATATAAATAAAAGCAAGAACAAAGACTATATGATCTTTTCAATAGATGCAGAAAGGGCTTTTGACAAAATTTTGCACCCTTTTATGATAAGAACTCTTAACAATATAGGCATAGATGGCTCATACCTCAAAATTATTAAAGCCATATATTATAAACCCACAGCCAATATCATACTGAATGGGGAAAAATTGAAAGCATTCCCCCTTAAAACTGGAACCAGACAAGGTTGCCCTATATTCTCCACTTCTATTCAACATAGTGCTGGAAGTCCTTGCCAGAGCAATCAAACAAGAGAGAGGAATCAGGGGTGTCCAAATGGGGGCTTTCACTCTTCATGGGTGATATGATATTATATCTAGAAAACCCCAAAGATTCAACCAAGAGACTACTGGAATTGATAAATGAATTCAGCAAAGTCTCAGGATACAAAATCAATGCACAGAAATCAGTAGCCTTCATATACACCAATAACAGTCGAGCCGAGAAACAAATAAAGATGCAATACCTTTCACAATAGCACCAAAGAAAATTAAATATTTAGGAACATATTTAACAAGGGAGGTGAATTATATAGAGAGAATTATGAAACACTGAGAAAAGAAATTGCAGAGGATGTAAACAGATGGAAAACCTACCATGCTCTTGGATCGCTAGAATCAACATTATTAAAATGTCTATACTACCTAAAGTGATTTACAGAATTAATGCAGTCCCTATCAAAATACCAACATCATTTTTTGCATATCTAGAAAAAATAATTCTACGCTTCTGTGGAACCAGAGAAGACCCCATCTAGCCTAAGCAATCTTAAGCAAAAAGAACAAATTGGGAGGCATCAATCTACCAGACTTCAAACTATCCTAGAAGGCTTTAGTAACAAAAACGGCATGGTATTGGCACAAGGACAGAGACATAGACCAGTGGAACAGGACTGAGAACCCAGACATAAAACCATCCTCATACTGTCATCTGATCTTTGACAAAGCAGACAAAAACATATATTGGAAAAGAATCCCTGTTCAATAAATGGTGCTGGGAAAATTGGATAGCCATACGTAGAAGACTGAAACTAGATCCACACCTCTCACCTCTCACAAAAATCAACTCGCAATGGGTAACAGACTAAAACCTAAGACATGAAACCATAAGAATTCTAAAAGAAAACATTGGTAAAACTCTTATAGGCATTGGCCTGGGCAAAGAATTTATGAAGAAGACCCCCAAAGCAATCACAGCAGCAACAAAAATAAATAAATGGGACATGATCAAATTAAAAAGCTTCTTCACAGTCAAGGGAAACTATCACTAGAGTGAACAGACAACCTACAGAATGGAAGAAAATATTTGCATGCTACACATCTGATAAAGGGCTGATAACCAGAATCTATACAGAACTTAAGAAAATCAACCAAAAAAAATCAAACAACCCCATTAAAAATTGGGCAAAGGACATGAACAGAATCTTTTCAAAAGAAGACAGAATAATGGCCAGCAACATATAAAAAATTGCTCAACTTCTCTAATCATCAAGGACATGCAAATCAAAACCATAATGAGATATCGCTTAACTCCAGTGAGATTGGCTCATATCAAAAAGTCCCAAAACAACAAATGTTGGTGGGGATGTGGACAGATAGGAACACTCATACACTCCTGGTGGGACTGCAAATTAGTACAACCTCTATGGAAAGTAATATGGAGATACCTCAAAGAACTAAAAGTAGAACTACCATTTGATCCAGCAATCCCACTACTGGGTATTTACCCAAAGGAAAAAAAGACATTCTATAATAAAGACATCTGCACTCAAAGTGCACATCTGCACTTTGTAGCATCACAATTCACAATTGCAAAGATGTGGAAAAAACCCAGATGCCCGTCAATACATGAGTGGATTAATAAAATGTGATATATGTATACCATGGAGTATTACTCAGCAATAAAAAACAACAGTGAATTAACACATCTGGTATTATCCTGGATGGAGCTAGAGCCCATTCTTCGAAGCAAAGTATCACAAGAATGGAAAAACAAGCACCACTGGTACTCACCATCAAATTGGTACTAACTGATCAATACTTATGTCACACATGGAAATAATTTTCATGAAGGGTAGGGCAGTTGGGAGTGGGGTGGAGGAGATGGAAAAACTCACACCTAATGGGTGCGGGGAGCATGTCTGGGGGATATTCACGATTGTAGCTCTGAGTTGGGCCGTGCATAGGCAATATAAGTAAACCAAGTGTACTCCCATAATATTTTGAAATAAAAAAATAAAACATAAAGATAAAAACATATTATCTCAATAGTTGTAGAAAAAGTATTCAATAATATTTGATGGCCATTTCTATAATTAAAAACAAAAAGGAAAAAAATTTGGACACACACACCACAGGGAAAATGCTATGTGAAGATTGGAGTTAAGCTGCCACAACCGAGGGACTACCAGAAGCTAGACAAGAGGCCTGGATCATATTCTTCCCTAGAACTTTCAAAGGGAGCATGGCACTGCAGACACCTTGAATTTTGGACTTCTAGCCTCCACAACTGTGAGATAATATATTTAGGTTATTTAACTCACCCAGTTTGTAGTATTTTATTATAGCAGCCTTAAGAAACTAATACAAAAGAGAAGTGCTTATTCCTTCTAATGGCATATGGGGTTTATATCAATGCTGTTCGATATTGCCTGCACATTAGAACTACTTAAGTGGTGTAGCATTCAGGTTCTCAGAGCACATGACATGCTCTTGGGGAATAACTGGCAAGAATTTGATAAAATGACTATTTACAGAGTTGTGGGCAGGTTCATGAGTACCACGGAAGGACTGTGAAGCATCCCACACGACCAGCAGCAAAACGCTGTCAGGAACTCAGCTGAGCTGGGAAAGGGAGAACTGAGCTGCCAGGTGTGAGAGGAGCCAATTAAACCAACAAGCCAAGAGTGAGAAAGTTAAGCCTCCAGTCACTTATTGCAATTATAAAAACAAGAGTCTACAACCAGAAAGCACCAACTCTCCCTGTTCCATTTTTGTCCACTGAACAGTGCACTGCTCAAGGGTCAGGTGGATGGGCACAGATTTTTGAGGGTCTTCTCACTGTTGAAGGGGCACCAAAAAAAAAGGCTCTGACAGTTTTATGGATCCTGATTTCGTTGCCTATGATCAGGCCTGAGAGATAACACACAGGTTTTTAACCAGGAGCTGGACTCCTCAGATACCATTAGGACTCCAGGTAAGAAAAGGAAATAGTGCAGTGGGAGGGCAGTGAAGGTCATTGCCGTGACAGTGGTGACCTGAGGAAACATTGCCACTCTTAGAACCACAGCCAGGGTGTCAGAGAGTGGGCAGAAGTGTGGGTGGCAAATACTTTCTCATCCCTTTCCTTCTCTTACTAAGTTTAACCAGATCCAACGGGAGGGCAGAGGGCAGAGGAGGAGAGAACTGGCTTGCTGCAGTTCCTAGTTGTAAGCCTCCCAGGCACACATGAGGGCAGAGGATGGGAGGAGGTGGGGAAGCTCAGCACTGAGCTTTGGAAAAGTATCAAGGATTGGGCTACCCCCCGAGAGATTCTGATTTAATTGGTTGGAGGTAGGCGTAGGTGTTTGTGTGTATTTTTTAAATAAAAATTTTAATTGAAATCCACTCTGTACAAACAAGTGCAAAAATTATAAGGCCCAATGAATTATCATGCAGTGAACACACCCAAGTAATCATCACGCAGATCAGGAGACTGGACACCACTGGCACTCTAGGAGCCTCTTGAGATCATTAACTTCCAGTTCCCCCCAAAAGCAACCATTGTCCTGATTTCTGGCACCATAGATTAGCTTACTTTTTTTTTTTTTACTTTATATACATAGGATCATTTAATATATATTGTTTCAATCTTCTTTCAATCAAAGAGAATCCACATTATTTGGGTATCTATCCCAGTTCTGATAGAATAGAACTTGGGGTGCTGCCATATGGCCTGTTGGTGATGTCTGTACTGACCAATGGGAAAGTTTTTTTCCTAGACTCTTTCAAAAGAAGAGTCACTTTATGTTTAGGACTTAACTAAAAATGGAGTTTTTGTAGTTCTCCAGAAGTTAAGATAGTTACTGGTCTAATAGCATTAAATGGACATCTCTTGGAAGAATTGATACTGTTACCCTTTCAACCCAAATATACTATAGGCTTTCAAGGGATTCAAAGAAGTGAAAGCCAATGTCTCCAAGATAAGATGGACTGCAGTGATGCATGAAACACAGTTAACTAGTATAGGATGTGTGTGAAGGAGCAGTACTGATTGTAGAGGCTATACATTCTTATAATGACCTTATTTCAGAAGAGAAGCACGGTCTCTTCATCTCTGGGGCAGAGGTTCCAAGAAATTTTCTGTATAGTAGTGAGGACAAGTTCTTCAAGTGATTTGAGTATGAGGTATCCAGTTAATGAATACTAGTTAATAACTCCTGCATGTTGAATGAAGTAATAGGTGTGATTTTTGAGGGAAACAAAAGGTGTCATAAAAGTGCAGAATTGAGATAGCATTTTCTAGTAATACAGAGTAGGTACTTAGATCTGAACAGATTCTAAAATCCACCTGTATTTTAAAAAGTGTGGCAAAGGATACAGATGATCTGTTGTAAGGAGATCACATTAACACACACACTGAGCATGAGAAATGAAACTGTAATGTATAAGTCAATCAAGCCTTATTTAATTTCAAGTGAGGAACAGCAATTTCAAGTTTAAATCCAAATGAGACTTAGTTGCCTCTTTTTACCAAGCCAGTGTTTGTGACTAGGGCTCTAATGTCATGCTCAGTGGTTAAATCTAGTTAGTCCCTATTTGCAGATAGCAAATATTTTTAAAACTTAGCTTGAAGAGAATGAGATGTGACAGGTACTTCTCTAGGGAAACTCCTGTGTTTTTATAGGAGAGGAATATTTATGAAATACCGTCTGCTCTTTCCGCATAACTCTGCCTGAAGACTAGCCTTGCAATGGCATCAGGACTGGTTGGGAAGGCATAGGCAATGCTTTTCTGGTAGAGGCTCTTACATTAGCAAAGGATCACCAGATCATTTCTTTAAATGGTTGTCCATAAGCTACCTTGTTTTAATTACATATAAAATCATGCTGATGAAGTGAATTCCCAACTGATGACTAGAAAACTAATCCAGTTAATACTTTCACTGGGAAGAGTGGATCTTGAGAGATTCGCTTGGAATTACATAATTTGCTATAAAACTTTCTTAAAGCAACTATTTTCCTTTTATTTTTTTTTTTGAAGTTATTTTTAATTTGACAGCTCTGTGCCATATACTTATAAAACTTCCTTTTTATGACTTTAAAACTGTTTTCAGGTTTATTATTCTGGGCAAAACCCCTAATCTTATAGTTAATATGATATTCACAATTCTCATATTATGTAAAGTATTCCAATATTGACAAAGTCAAAATCTCTCATAACTGAAATGGTTCTAATGGAAGGCAGGCTCACTCTCACAAATGTCCCTCAGACACTAAATCTATATCCTTACCTGCCAACTATGTTCACTCATGTTGAGGACTGAGGAAGTAAGTTTTTTTAAAAAATAATTTTTATTTGTTACATAGAATTTCTTTATATGGTTTTACAATAAATTTGTTTAATTGATCCCCAGTCGCTATTGCTATTTTGGTTATTTATAACATTTTGCTATTTTATTTTATTTTTATTTTTAAATTTCAGAATATTATGGGGGTACAAATACTTTGGTTACATATATTGCCTATGCACTGCCCAAGCCAGAGCTACAATCGTGCCTGTCCCCATCCCCATTCCCCAGACAGTGTGCCCCGCACCCATTAGGTGTGAGTTTACCCATCGCCTCCACCTCCCTCCCACCACCCGACCCCTGATGAATATTATTTCCATTTGTGCACGTAAGTATTGACCAGTTAGTACCAATTTGATGGTGAGTACCAGTGGTGCTTGTTTTTCCATTCTTGTGATACTTAGGAAGTAAGTTTTGAAGAGATTTAGAAGACTTGCATGAACAGAGGTAAATCTATCAATTCAAGAAATGTTTCAAATACATACAATATGAGTGCTTATAGCAGCTTTTAATAAATAGTTTCTTCTGCCAAAGAAAGGATAATGTACCAATGTTTCCTATCTTCAATAGGTTAGGGTATGACAATTTCCAAAATTCTTATGGTACTTATTCTAGACAATAGAAGTATAAGTAAGGGAGAAGTTTGTCGAGCAACTTTCTCCAAATACCTATCCTTGGACCAGTGCAAGTATATGGTGCTACTTTCAGTGGTCTGTAGCAAAGTGAGAATGCTTTTACTATTGACTTTAAAAGGCTGTTCTTTAATATTTCCCCTTCTTATATTTTTGGTTTTATTATAAAATTATTACTTATTTTATAAAATATGATGGTACTTGGTAAGGGTTATTATTATTGCTGTTGTCATTTTATTAATGGCCTTACTTGAAAACATTTTAAAAAGCAGACAATTTTATGATGAGTACCATTTAGTTTTTTTAAGTCTGTTCTATAGATAGCATAATACCAGGAACTGCTATCTTACTGGGTGCTGTTCTTGATGATCAGAAATACATGGGAAATTCTTTCTATTTCTGCTTTGTAGACTGTAATATGCAAGTACATTGTAAGATAAAGGGTAAGTGGAAGGCACTTCCAAGTTGCATTCTCCATTGATAACTTAGAGTATCCTCCTTCTATTGGTCACTGTTCCCCTTAAGGGAAGGGCTTCCAGGAATATCTCCCTTACTTCTCGCTTGTCCTCATCCCCACCCAGACTATGCAAGAAAAAGTTGCTATAAATTTGTCTGATTTTTGCATTGCTATAATTATTGTGCATAGATATAGCTGGCTTTCTCAAGCTCTGTATTCCATGTTGCCTGAGTGCTAAGAAGATCCAGCTCCAGGAGCGGATCTTTCACCGCCCCCCCAACCTTATCTCTCTCCTTCTGTGGTTGTTTATCCAAGTGTTTAGCCAGAGTGCAGCAATAGCTGAGATTAGTGTTTCAGTTCAATGGGGAAAGGGAGACTCTTATGCAGGGCTAGAATGACACTTGGAATATGGGTATCACAATACACTGCTATTCAACTTTGTGATACCATTATTTCTTCCTTATGTGTTTTAAGAAATTTCAGGGTGGGGATGTGTTCTGGGATAAGACTTGGGTATTTCCAGATCTTCTGGCTGTGGCTCCACCTAACAGAAACTCAGTTATAGATTAACAACTAATATTCCAGTACAGTCATCCCTCAGTAGCTGCGGAGGATTAATTCCAGGACCTCCCATGGATATCAGTCCTCAGATGCTCATGTCCCTGGTATAAAATGGTGTGGTATTTGCATGTAACCTATGCACATTCTCCCATATACTTTAAATCATCTCTAGATCACTTATAATCCCTAACACAATGTAAATGCTGTGTAAATAGCTGTTATACTGTGTTGCTCAGGGAATAATGACAAGACAAAAAAGTCTGTATGTGTTCAGTATAGAGGCAATTTTTAATGAATATTTTTGATTCACAGTTGATTGAATCCATGGATACTGAACCCATGAATACAGAGGGCTGACTGTACCAGGAAAAATATCTACTCAGCTCTTCTGTTCTAAGAAGAGATTTCTGTAAAACTCAGGGTAAGTTCCTGAGATTATTAATAGCTAGGTTCCTCTTTCCTTGGTAAGCCCTTTCCTTACTCCATTAATCTGTTTACCCCTTTCTCCATCATATCACCATTAACCTAAAAGAATTGATTCTCATAGCATATATAACACTTCATTGCAAAATGTTGGTGGAGATTGACGTGCCTCCTAAAAACTAAATCCTTGCATGCAAGGGCTGAATTTCATTTATCTTTGTATCTCTAGCACTTACCACTGTGCTTGACATGTGATAAACATTGAGCAAAATTTGTTCAATGAAGACAGGAAGGAATGAATGAGTAATTTAATTAATTTCATCAAGTTTGAGACTTGCAATAAATATTTAATTATATCAGCAGATATAACCACCCTTGTCCTTAATATTCAATTCCCTTCGATCCTAATCCTGTGAGCCAGTAATAGGGATTCTGTTTTCCAACCCCATAGGTTCTTAGATTGAATTTTCTTTGGTTTGAGATTTTTCTGGAATAGCCATAAAAGTGTCAATCATTCCTTTGAGTGAGGCTATAACCAATGCCTTCTCTTGTCCATAAGATTACATCATATAACTTCTGAGGTGTGTGTGTGTTTTCTTTTTTTGTATTTCAAAGCATTGGGGCACACATTGACACAAATAAAATTAACACTTTCATCTGATTTGACTTTATTTGGTAGTAACAGCAAGTTCCTATGCCAGTGCATAGGCTAATTGACTTTACCAAGAAAGTCAGCATTGCATAGTATGTTTTCATTTATATAATAAATTTTGTAGCCACTTAAATTTTATTTTTCTTATTTTGTTTTCCTCGCACAACTGTTTACCTTATAAAGGCGTTCTTTATGTGTTTGGTCAGTCCCATGTAGGTCATTTTTTCAGAAACAAAACTTCAGCATATATAGAGAGAAAATTTTTTTCTCGTTTTGTTGTCTATAAATAGCTATATTGTACTTTTTAAATATACTGAAAGTAAGGGACAGAAATCTGGAACTGGTTACCTCCTTTTTATCAGTAACTATAGCTTTTTAAATTCAGAATGGGAAGGCTTTTTGATAATTTGTTTTGTTTGTTCTTTTTTTGCAAGTGCTACAATTGCTTGAGATAATCAGCCCAGTAACTTCATATTTTCCTTCCTGTAAACGAATAGGTTTGCTACTTTCCTGTAAACTGATATGTGAGCTACATAAAGTTACCACCCTGTGTCATAGTTTCCTTGCCTACAAAATGAAGATTTGGACTAAAATTTCCTTTAACTCTAATATACTATGAATCTGTGAATACTTATTATTTTTCACTATAATTCCAGCTAGTTAAATTAATTTAAGTTCCTGATTCTTCTATGTATTTTATTCAGCAACACTCTCAGGTTTATGTCACTGCAAATTTGGTATTTAGGGCCTCCAACACCTCCAGCAAAGTCACTGATAAAAATATTGATCAGAGCAGACTGGGGACCAACCCCTGTAGGGAATCAATTCATAGTTGCTACTCTTTGTGCATGGCACTTCAATCGATTATGAATCTGCTAAATTTTGCTAGTCTCAAACTTATCTTAATACTTTACATACAGCTATCAAGAAAGGACTTTAAAATGCTTTACTGCAATCCCACTATATCATGTGTATATCAGTCTGACTTAGCCATTTTTCAACTCTACAAAAAAAAATGGAACAGTTTGATATTGTTTATTTTCAATTACTCATGTTTTTAACAAACCCATTTCTGCCTCTTAAAACCCACAAACCGTTCCATTGTAACATCATTCTAGAAGACCTTCCTAGAAATTACACAAAGATTGCCAGTCAGAAGTTTGTAAAATCTGCCTTCTTCAATTTGAGACTAGGAAAGATACTTACATGCCCATCTCCGGTTGCTTTGTAGCATTCCTGTTCTATCTGATTCTTCTAAGAACATGAATGTAGCTGAGATAATTATTTCCCTCAGCATCTGAGCTTGCTGACCTTCTAAGGCTGACCCTGGGATTGTTACAATCTGTCTCAGTTTTTCACTCACATTGGATTTCTGTAATCATTTACCATAAATATTTGTGTATCTTTTTTTTTGAATTGGAGAAAGCAAAAAATAAAGGGGTTGAATAGTTCAAGTTAATGTCTATCAACAAACAGCATTAAAACAAATGATTCTTTCTGGAACTCTCATTTCCTTAATACTTTTTGCAAAGTGGCTTTAGTTTTACTGACAAGGATCATCGTGGTTTATCAGGATATAATTCTTTATAGGCTCTCTATATTTCCTTACTCATTTGAGCTTATCACAAATCTTTTTATGCAACTGATGTCCCTTTTCTACCTCACTGAGGTATTTCACAATTTCATGATCAAAGTTATATTTCTTAGAACCTTACAAATCCTCTCAGGCTTTCTTCCTTTCGGTGTGATCTGCCACAGAAGGACTCCTACCGCCTGAATATTTAAAATTTGCCCACCTAGAAGTTTATGCTAGTTACTTGATAGCCAGCCTTGACATCTTTAAATAGTAGATCTTAATAAGTAAAATTGTTAATTTTATTCACAATTAACTGTCATTTCAAAATCTATTAAGAAACCCTCTCACTTTTATTTCACCCATAAGTATTTCCTAGGCTGGAGTCACAAAACCTAGAGCAGGGTTTGTCAGCTTCAGTATTATTGAATTTGGGGCTGGGTAAATTCTGTTGTGCGCTGTAGGATGCTTCACAGCATTCATGGGTTCTGTCCACTAAATGCCAGTAGCACCTTCCCCCAGTTAGGACAATGCCCCCAGGGGTTGTCAAATGTCCCTTAGTGGAGGAAAATCACCCTGGTTGAGAACCACTGCCTTACTTGGTTGCTTTGCTCTGTAAGAGATAAGATTCCAATCAAGATCTTGCCATTTCCTTTACCATTTCTCAAACAGTTCTTCTAACCACTACACTTCCCTTCTGTGACTAGAACATGATAGACAGCAGTGATCCACGATCCCTTTCTTCCTTCTGGTCAAGTAGCTACCATAAAATATTTTTTCTTTCATTTTTTAATCTTTAAATACCTCTTCTTTATTAGACTTCTGCCCTCAGGTAAATGGATTTTATAGCAAATGTATACATTATTCAAATATAGGACTGCTCTACCTCCCTTCAGGACATAATTGGGATTTTAAATTGTAAAATGGTATTTACCTTCAAACAATGTGTCTTTTGAAGAGTTAAACGTTGAAAAAAATCTGAATAATATAAGCTTATAAATAAAGGTGAAATGAATGGTGAATACAGTGCTATAAAAGTTTGAATAACCTATACACAACCTTTGGTGTGACATGAAGAAGCTTAACAGAGAAGGTAGGATTTTGCCTGGACCTTAAAAAAAATGTAGGATCAGATATAGAGAAAGAGAAAGTCACAAGTGGTAAAATTGTGAGCAAAATATTTGGGGAAGGTGGGGGATAGTGTGTGAACTAGTTCAGCTGGAGAAAAAGTTTCAGGGGAAATGAACATTTTATTGTATGGTGTATTATTTTTCTATTGCTGCCATAACAAACTAGCACAAACACAAAGCCTTGAAACAACACAAATGTATGTATTTTTTACCGTTATGTAGGTTAGAAATCCTCACTGGGATAACATTAAGCCATTGGCAGGTTCGTGTTTCTCCTTGGGGCTTTAAGGGAGAATCTTGAGGCCAGTTGCATTTCTTGGCTCCTGGTTCCCTTCTTCATTTTCGAAGCCAGCAACAGCAGGTGCAGTCCTCCTCATGCTGCCATCTCCCTGGTTTTTTTTTCCAGCAAAGTTACTCCGATTTTAACAACCCATGGACAGATTAGATTGGACACCCCCAGATAATGCAGGAAAATCTTCCTTTTCCAAGGTCCCTAACTTAATCACATAAAGTCCCCTTTTCCTATTAAGTAACATATACACAGGTTCTAGGATTATGATGTGAATATCGCTGGGGTGGGGGGCATTATTCTGCCCACCACAGATGTACTGGCTAAATGTAGTGTGCCTTGAATAATTGTCTACAGAGATTGCACTTATGTCTCTAGGGAAGGAGGGGCTGTTGAAGGGGATCCAGTTTCATAAAACAGCTCAGATCATCATCATCATCATCATCATCATCATCATTATCACACAAGAAAGTGTTTCCATCATTTTAGTAGGCTTCAAGTTTATTTCTATTTCTCCTTTTGTTCTAACATTTCTGCATCATTCATTCAATCCTTCAGCACCTGGGACTACTTTTCTGCCCCTATGCTACCACTTATAATGCAACCAGGATCCTACTAGTGTCAAATTTTCTAATGGGAGTTTTGGCATCCTCTTTATCTATGTGATGTAAATCAAGGTTGAAGATAAATAAGCCAGGGTTGAATACTCAAGGGCAGGCCTAGAATAAAAATATTAGCTCTAAGTCACAAGGAACATGCAGCCATGGAGTAAAGCAGAAGCTCATATGAAACATTCCTCCATAGAAATAACGGTGATGACTGGCCAGAGGTGAAGGCAGTGGAATGGTAAAGAAAGTAGAGTGATCACAACACACTCTAAGTGTAACAAGAGTTGAAAGTTGAGGCAAGTCCATCTCAGCAATAAATCCTCTTGCAGTAAGAGCCAATAACTTGTTTCTCCAGATAGGGTTAACCTATGGCTCATGCTGTCATGATTAGCATTTCTCCCTAAGACCCAGAAGACCTGAACTCTGCTGATAGGAAAATCATAGCTGGTTAGATAAAAAGTATACTTCATAATCACCAGATTCCAAATCTGCTTTATTATTTCTTGGGAAAACTTAAAAAAATGAATAGTCCTCCAGCTCAACCTGCTCTATCAGAATCTCCAGTGAGAGAGATCAGGGAATCTGTATTGTTATACAAGCTTCCCAAACAACAGCTGTAAAGACAGTGTGGCGCAGATCAGTGGTATCACTGTGGAAATGACAGACATGTAACTGTGTTCTCATTTAACACCAACTGAAATTGGGATCTAAAGGAGTTAAGACATTTCCTCTCCTGAAGTCACGTGTTTAATGAATTAGAAATCCTCAGCCCAAATACCTGCAGTTCAATCACCCGAGCGTGACAATTTGGGGTCTAGGAAGACATGCAGACACGTATATTCTAGCCAATGAAAGGTTTCATGCACAGAGCTTCTCTTATGCCACAGACAATTCTGGGCTTGTCATTAAAACCTGGCAAAAACTAAAATATGTCACTCAAAAAGTTGATGCTAAATGCCTGAGTAGATATATGCTTTTCTTTGCTCCAAAGCATATATGGACAATTTCCTGCTTGTACCATGAGGAGCATAAAGGCATCTGATCTGAAACCTCTGGCCTCTTGTTTTCCTCCCTACCTCTACCTTTAAGTTGGTCTGTTGTGCATGAAATGTTAGACATTCATGATTTTCCTTATGCCTGTAATACATTCTCTGAAATGGGAATTTGATTAAGGGTATGCATTTGAAATGTCAGAGGTCTTTCTACCTCATCTAAAAGAAATCAGGAACGTTGGCAGATGTGCTCAGAGATCATGGGAACTGAAGAAGAGCCTCAGAAGCCCTTACGAACTACCTTATTTAGTCTTTCGCTGTCCATCTTTGGATTAAATTATGTAACTAATGCAAATAAACATATAAGGAAATATAATTTTTATCAGTCAAACCTAAATTCTAGTATGTTTTATTTTTTTCTCTACCCTCTCCCCTTCCCCCCCAGACTTTGCATGTAACAGATAGAAAATTTCTTACCACTTTTTACTTTTCTACTTGAGGAATAATTGGTTAATGCCAGAATTCTTTGGAAAACCATTCATTCTATTTATTCAATAAATATTGACTCTGCCTCTAAGTGGCAGACAGACATTAAGGTGGCCCTCATGATATTCACTTCCTGGTGTTCATGCACTTCTGTGTTCCTTCCCACCAAGCGTGGGCAGAGCCTGTAACTTGCTTCTAATCAATAGATATGGCAAAAGTGATGGGATGTGCATGATTGCGTGATCATGTGATTATGTCTCATAAGATGTCCATCTTGCTGAATCTCTCTCTAGCAAGCTGTGAGGAAACAAGTGGCCATTTGGGGGAATCTCACACGTCAAGGAACTGTGGGCAACCCCCAGAACTTAAAGAGACTTCCAGCCGACAGTCAGCAAGAAACTGAAGCCCTCTTTCTTACAGCTTCAGGGAACTTAATTCTGCCAACAACATGAGTGAACTAGGAAGTATATCCTTCCCTAATGAGCCGCAGATAAGGACTGCAGCCCTGGCATATACTTTGATTGAAGGCTGAAGGCTTGTGACCCAGCTAAGGTTTGTCTGGACTCCTGACCCACAGAAACTATGAGATAATAAATGTGTGTTGTTTTAAGCTATGAAGTTTGTGGTATTATTGTACTGCAGCCATAAAAAACTAACATACCCTATCATGTAACAAACATGGTTCTAAGTGCCAGGGATACAACAGAGTAAACCACAGATAAAGCCCCTGCTTCAGAGTTACACTCCAGAGGTGGGATAGGTAATACATATACAAATAAACCAATTTTGGCTTATAGTGTGTGTGATGTATGGGTGCACGTGTGTGGGAAGTGACTTTAGACAGGGTAGTCTGGGAAGGCGTTTCTAAGAATGTGATATTTAAACACAGATACAAAAGATAAGAGACCAGCTACATGAATAGTTGAGGGAAAAGTTTTAAGCACAGAGAACAGAGAATGCAAAAATTCCAGAGTCAGAAAAATTTAGGAATTAGTATGTTAGTATGGATGGAGCATAAGGATTGACTGGGGAAATTGGCACTGATTGGGGTTGAAAATTTTGCAGCAGCCAATAGCTGCAAACCAATAATAAGCTTGGTTTAATTCTAAGTATATTGGAAAGGAAGTGTTTTAAGTAGAAAGGGATATGATTTCATGCAGTGTTTGGTTGGGAAGCTTATGAATGATTTGTTCTTAGTGGTTGTTTTCTTTTAATTGTATTTCTCTGGGTGTGCAGTCTGCTTCAATCAGTCTGTAAACTCAATGAGAGAAAACCCAGTAGGGCGCTGTGCTGAAAAATTAATAAATGCTATATATTGGATGTATCTAACTAAGTATGCTTACATTAAAATAGTTTATAACATTCATACAAAGATTAGACTATTCCATGGTAAAAAGTGAGGTTTTCATGGTAAAATGTCTTAACCAAGATTACACAGCTAGATAAAGATCAAGTTATATAAATTATTATTATTATTTTTTTACTGATTCAGATTGCCTTATTCATATCTTGTTAAAATCTCCTTTCTCCATTGCCTATACATGTGTCATAGGCTGTTGTTATTGCTATTTGGAGTTTAGAAACAAATGTAAGTTCATTCATATTTCACTGTCAAAAATTTGGTAAATAGAAATAAAAAACACAAAGAAGTCACTGACAATCAGGTTACCCAAAAATGATGTCAATTAACATAATAATGAGTGTCCTGCTGGGCTTTTTAAATGCATAAATTATTTATTTTATTTTGTATTGTACATATCATTGGTAACCTACTTCTTTTCTATTAATATATGCTAAATTATTTCCATATCTGTAATATTTATAAAATATGACTGCATTATTATTTTGTATAAATGTGTCGCTATTTATTTTAAATGTCCTGTAGTGTTAGAAATTCATATATGTTTATAAATTTATATAATTTAAACCTTTTTGATTTTATAAATAGTGCTACTATGAACATATAAGAATAATATAATATGATTTTCCTCCAATTTCTGAGTTTCCTTAAGGAAAATGTGTAAGGAATTGCAAGGTCAAAGAATAAATTAACATGGTTGATGTTATACATGTACAATGTCAACACATTTATAAACTGTTGTCTACCAATTTTCTACCACCTTTTGGTTTAGGCAAACTTAGAGTAACTACATTGTTCTTGTGTCTTCCCTCTTACAACAAAACATGCTGGACTAAACACAACAAATAAACGTAGGAAGATTCTTAAAGACAGAAAGCAGAACGTGGAGTACCTAAGGAACTCAGGACTTGAGGAATGACTGGTAGTGAGTTTTCTGGGTTTCCCTGTTGCCTCCCACAGATCCCTGACAAGTCACTTCAGAAGCCCCCAGCCCAGAATTGCCAAGAGGTATAGATAAAAAATGCTCCAAGAAAAGCCATTTTTCCCCTAGCCAAAGAACCAAGGAAAAGTTGACCTAAAAACAGAAGAACGTTGTGTAACACCTGCCTTACTACAAACACTTATGAGGAAATTGTACCTTCACTACTGTGGCTTCAGTGAAACTGAGCAGGGAGTTGATCTTCCATCCCCAGCCTTGGGGAAGTGGAAGACACTCTGATTCTTCTGCCACGGTAGTGTTGGGGCTGAGCAGACGGCTGCTCTCTTGACCCCTGTCCAGTGGAAGTAGGCAGTATTTTTATATTCTGATCCCCTCACCAAGGTAGTATCAGTGGGGTTCAGCAAAAACATGTACCTACATCACCACCAGGCAGTGAGACTTAAGGAGGTTGTGCAAGGCAGGATTGGCCATCTCAAGGCTTCATTCCTGCACTCCTGATGTCAGTGGGTACCACCAGGGAGCCCATCCTCCACCCTCATCCACATCAATGAGACTGAACAAGAAGGTGTGAGTTGGGGGTTTCCAGCCCTTCACATTATTTTCATCCCTGCTATCTGTGGGGCCAATGGGTAGCTGAGCCTCCCCATCTTCCCAGCAGAATGAGACTGAATCAGGAAGTATAATGTAGGAGTATTTGGTACTCTTCTCCTGTACTGCTGTGTGAGTAGGACCTGGTGGGTGGTTGAGCTTCCACTGGCATCACCAGGTACAAGGAGATGGTGGAAAGTGGATTAGTTGCCACTCCATTCCCTATATCCCTTCATCTAATATAAGTGGGAACCAGAAGGAAACTGAGCTTCTATCTTTATCCTGAAGTACTAAAGCAGTGTAAATCAGTACTTATTCAGAGACAATGAGATGGTGTAATTTAATGTCCCACTTTCACTAGGAAGACATCAGCAAGGCTGAAGGGGAAGCTGAAGCTCCACCCCACCCACTGCAATGAGGCTGTATGATTTAACACTTGATTTTTACTGGGGTAGTGACAGCAGGCCCCAGTAGGAACTTAACATTCATACCCACTCAGTGCTCATACTATATCTCAACAGAGGGTTTGCCTGCTAAATAAAGAATATTGAATAGGATCCATAGCCTCATAATACCCAAAATGTCCAGGATGCAAGAAAAATCACTCATCATAACAAGAATCTGGAAAATCAAAATCTGAATGAGAAATGGCAGTCAACAGATGCCAACACTGTGATTAAGCAGATCTTAGAATTCTCTAACAAGTATTTTTAAAGCAGTCATTGTAAAGATGCTTCAACAAACAATTACAGAGTCTCTTGAAACAAGTGAGAAAATAGAAAATATCAGAAACAAATAGATGTTATACAAAAGGACCAAATAGAAATCATATAAATAAAAATTATAACAACTGAAATTTTAAAAAATGCTGGATGAGCTCCATAGTAGAGTGGAGATAACAGAGGATAAGTTCAGTGAACTTGAAAACATAGCAATAGAATTTACCCAATCCAAACACTACAGAGAAAATGGATTTCAAAAATGACAGAATCTCAGACACCAATGGGACAATTATAACAACTCTTTCATTTGTTCCTCACGTCTGTTTCAGAAGCAGACATGAGGGAGTGAGACTGAGAATATACTTGAAGAAATAAAGACTGAAAACTTTCCAAATTTGGTTGAAGACATAAACCTACAGATTCAAGAAGTGGAATTAACCCCAAAAAGGATTAAACCTAAAGAAATCCATCAAAAGATACCATAATCAACATTTTTAAAACTGGTAAAGAAAAATCTTGAAAGCATTCAGAGAAAAATAACATATCACTTATAGGTAAAGACCATTTCAAATGACAGTAGATTCCTTACCTGACATGGAGGCCAGGAGAAAGTGCCACAACATTTTTCAAATACTGAAAGAAAAGAATTATCAATCATAAATTCTGTCCTTCAGGAATAAAAGGGAAATAAAGACATTCTCATAAAGACATCCTCATTCTTAGGAATAAAGGAAACCTAATAAAATTTATTGCCAGAAAATATTTCTTTAAAGAATGACTATCAGGTTGAAGATGTCATTAAAAAAAAATAAAAATGGCTAAAGGAAGTATTCTGAAAAGAAAGGAAATGATAATAAAAGAAAAAGGCTTAGAAATTCAAAAAGGAAAGAATAATATAAAATAGACAAAATAGGGTTAAATCTACTGGATTATCCTTCCCATGTGTTTTAAAAATAATACTTGATGGTTGAAGCAAAAATTATCACACCATCTGATGTGGTATTCAATGTATGTAATAGAAACACTTAACACAATTATACTTAAGTGAGAGGGATAAGGAGACCTAAATAGAAGTAAGATTTGTACACTTTAAGTGCTAAAATGTTAATACCAACAGATTATAATAAGTTGTGTGCATGTATATTGTAAAACCTAGAGCAATGACTAAGAAAGCCATACAAAGTGACATGCTAAAAATACTATAAATAAGTAAAAATAGATTTCTAAAAAAAATTTCAACTATTTTATGTGAAAATAATAAAAGAGAAACAGAAAACAAGCAAAACAAGTAATAAAATGATAGAGTTAATGCCTAACAGATAAATAATTACCTAACAGGTAAATGGTCTAAATATATTAATTGAAAGAGATGGAAGACTGGATAAACACACATAGTGGGGAAGGGAGAGAAAAACACTTGATCTGACAATATGCTGTCTGCAGGAAAGTCACTTCAAGTATAATAGCATAGATAGGTTGAAACTAAAATGATAGAGAAAGACTTAACATTAATTTTTTTTAAAAAAGCAGTGATTATGTTATTATAGATAGAATAGACTTCAAAGCGTAGAAGAAAAAGGGGGACATTACATAATGATAAAAGGATCAATCCATCAAGAATGCTTAACAATCCTAAATATGTATGCACCAAACAACAAAGCTTGAAAATACGTGAAACAGAAACTGATAAAATTGAAAGGGGAATAAAATATTTTTCTATTGTCTTTTTCTTTCAGGGGTCTGTATATGATCACTATTTCTCATCCCTCCCCACTTCCTCACTCTTCCAAAATTAGTGTTTTATATCTTTTAATTTCTCCTAAATATGACACATAAAAATTGAATCATTTGTTTCAATGTGCATATCTTTGACCATTGTTGAATTTATTTTTCTCTTAACCCAGCAGACTACAAATTTTGTGACTTAAAGCAACAATCAGTTATTTTCCTCATGAATTTGCAATTTAGGCAGGTTTTGGTAAGGGCAGCTCATTCTTGCTCCATGAATTGTTGCTACTGTGGATCAATTAGAGGCTAGAAAATCCACTTACAAGATGGCCAAAATCAGATGGGTGGCAAGTTGGTGGTGGCTGAGAACTGGAACTCAATCAGGGTCATAGGATGAGGGCTGCAGTTCATGTCTACATGGACTTTCCCATAGGTTGGTTGGGCTTCCTCGAGACATGGTAGATTGGTTTCAAGAAGCAAGTGTTCCCAAAGAAACAGGAGAACCCTGTCTTGACTGTAAGGACCTAGCCTTGAAAGTCATATAATATCACTTCCACCATAGTTACAAACCTACCCAGATTCAAGAAGCAATGATATAGACACCAATTCTTGGTGGAAGAATTGCCAATATTACACTGAAAGAATATATGTGATAGGAGATATTGTTGAAGCAAATTTTGGAAAATTACAATTGATAACATTTTCTATATTAGCCTAGCTGCTGTATGAAACATCCCCAAATCTGATTGATTTAGCACATTAAAGGTTATTTTACAGTCAACTTGCAGTCCAATTTGAGAAGTATGGGGAGGTGGGGTGGAGCTTAGTTCCACATAGTCAATTATGAATCAGATTCCTTTTGGGCTATAGTTCTTCTATCCAGGCAGCAAACAGATGTAGTATAAAAAGCTTGGATGAGGCACACCCTCCTCACTACCCTGGGCTAAAAATGACACCTCACTTCCACTCCCAGGTCCTTTACCCCTTTGTGTTGCAAATATATTCTCCAGATAATCATTTTCCTTTTAACTCTGCAATTTTTTTTCTGCTGTTATGTAAATAGAAAAACATGTTACACTTTTATTCAGTGGTATTTTTTAAATCTTTTTTTTTGGTTTTGTGGTTAGAAAATCTGTATACATTTGAAAATTAAATAATTGTACATCTATGTGTTTTCCAATTATATTAGTTTCAGAGTCTACATTTAGTATTTTTAATCCATCTTTATGTGCAGTGGGAAGTAGAGAATACAATTTTTTTTTCAAATTATCATAGAAACAATGAATACAATCTTTCTCCCCCACTTTTAAAAATACCATTTTGTCATATGCTAACTTTATGCTACTTCATAGGTCCTGTGCATTTATTATTTAAATTTGTTCCTAATTATTTTATATCAGTGATTTTATAAGTGTCATTTTGCTTGTGTGTGTGTATATGTATACATATTTTTAATAAATCACTGAAGGTAGATATTATATAAAAGCTATTTGTATATAATTATCCTGTAACTTCACCTTAAAGCACTCTCATTGGTTCTAATATGACTTTATTCTTAACTGTTTTTTGCTTCCTGTGATACATCGTTATTCCAAATTAACAATTCCTTTGAATTTTAAGTGCCACATTTTTGTTTTTGTTTTTGCTGCAGAATGTTTCATTCCTTTCCTTATATCTTTATGCCTACTTATTCATAATTGTTTGGGAATTTATGAGATCCTTTAATTTGCACAGTCAAGTTTCTTTAATAATCTCCTTAAGTTCCCCTGTTGTCCACATGTGTGCATTGGAGACAGATGGAGAGTTGATGTAAGTTTTACTGTCAACTCAGTTATTTGGAGGCTCAGGAGGTTGGAGATGAAGAAGAAGCTGGAGATACAGCCATTCATCTCAAACTCTGGATTTGGTGAACTTGATCTATCTGGCACTTATTTTCTGCATATCATGTGATTTTTGTCTAGCTTCTTTCACCAGATATTTTAGACAAGATTCCAGCTTTACCGGGATACATCTTGCTTCCATAGCCCTCCATCCTTCCTCTGCAGATGCTTTTACTCAATGCTGACCAGTTACAGTAAACAGACTTTCATATACATGCTCCTATCTTATCCATGGCTACCCTCTTGCCTTTGTCCTTCTACATTAGAGTGTATTTATTGGTGGGGTTTTGTCTGATCTTCTTCTATGTATTTTACCAAGTCTGGATCACTTTCCAGAAAGACCACATGGAAAGCACTCTTAATATCTTCCTTGTTCCAACACTATGTGAAGAAATTCTTCAATTTCTTCTAAATTGTTTACATGGGGGAACAGTCATGCAGAGGCCTATGCTAAGATTTATATCTAATCATTACTTTCTTAGATAAAATTTTGTCTATTTCTTTGACTTTTCTCATAGATTCAACACCTCATATCTCCAACATTTTGCCCTAATACTTCCACAAGTGCGCTTATATTTAGCATATTATGCTGACTTGAAAAATGTATTTGCTCATTGGTTGCTGTCACTTGAGCTGTTATTATAAACATCACCACTGCCACAACAATTTCTATATGTTGGATATAGTACAGTGTTTCTTACCATTTTTTCATTATTGTCCCCTGTAATGAGCATTTTTAGACAATTTTTTATAACTGGCATCTCCAACATGATTTTTAATACCATGGATATACTGTATATCTGATTATATACTCTGACCCTTTGAAAGGCCACACCCATTGTAAGTTCTACACTTTTTTTAATCCCTCAAGAACCAATTTTCACCCTCTGTATATAATATTGCCCACATTGAGAACATGGTGTAATCTATGTGCCAGGTAATTCATTACTTTTTTTATATTCATATTTATAATATCTTGTTATTAATTATTTCTGGGTATATGACCAACCATGTCTCTAATTATAGATTAACATAAAACTATCTCTACTTATACAAAGTAACTTATAAACGCTGCCTTTCAAATGGCTAGACAACAGATGCTGCACTTTTGGACCTTTATTGCTTTATTTTCCTTGCCAACCCCTTCACCACACATACTTCTATGTACCTAAACCATGAGAGATAACTAATATCAGAATACTGAAGGGCTGACACTACATCATACCATATGGCAAAAGCAGTGTCTGCAACTGCAATGGGATTTTCAAATGTTAACCACTTTTTATTTTTCTTATTATCTACATGATATCTCTGGAACCAGGCTCTGAGAGATAGGAAGCTATTTGTCTCTTTGGAGTAGAGTAGAGTGGAATGGGGGATTCTGTCTGTGCTAATGTATTCTACAGAAATCCTGTTTGCTGTGTGCAGTCAAGGAGTTGTTCTACCCATAGAGCACATTTATAAACAAAGAACATTTCCAGCACATTTTGTATTACTGGTATCTTCTAGAAGCATAATTTAAGTTATGGTTTTGGAATATAATTTTGCTTATTTACAAATCAGTGATCATTATATCCATACTTATTTGGGATTCTACACATGTGTAT
Source organism: Daubentonia madagascariensis (assembly GCA_023783475.1). Taxonomy (NCBI): domain Eukaryota; kingdom Metazoa; phylum Chordata; class Mammalia; order Primates; family Daubentoniidae; genus Daubentonia; species Daubentonia madagascariensis. The sequence continues at coordinate 14,349,000 of JAKFHU010002573.1, read as the reverse complement.
ATGTGGACTTGAATTGGCATCCACTGATAGGTTGGTTAATTAAATTACCTATTGAAAATTGGAGCTGAGAATAAAGACTGGGTTCAGGTAGTAGTTAGCGGACATGGAAACCAAAAAATTATATACAGTAGGGCTGGAATTGGCCTTATTAAGAAAAAAAAGCCACAAGAATATTGACATTAAAGTAGAACTAAAACAAAGAGCCTTACAGCAGAGAGAGAACTGTAAAAACAATTCTCTGTGGAGCAGAGAAGAGCAGAAACTAGTCTGTGCAGACCCAGGGAAAGTAGATAGGATGGTTTTTTGATTACAGGTGGATTATGTGGATGCCTTTGTACTCTTTCAATGAACCTCTTTTTAACTTGAGCTTCTTTGATTGCAACCAGAGTCTTGACTAGGCAAGGATTCTTTTGCCAAAAAACAAATTGAGAGGAAACTATATCCCATAAGAATATCAGTGCCATGAGATTTGTCTGTTATGTTGAATATTATATATCTGGTGCTTAGAAAAGTATCTATTCCATAGCAGGTGCTCCATAGAAATTTGTTAGATTAATGAGAGGAAATCGGCGTCATTATCATACACATACATTGCAGGATTGCTGATGCTTTCCAGATGTTGCAATAAAGACACAAAAGGGGGGTTGTACGGAAGAAAAATATGAAGATGTGGAAACATTTAATTTGACCTTCTTTTCTTTGTTATCCTGGTGTGAGATTTGCTTTGTTTTGTTTACTTTTTAAAAATTTCTTTATAGATTTCAAGAAAGAAACTGAACCGAGGTTGCCGAATACTAAATGTTCATTATTCCTAGCAGAAAGCACTGTAAAAGGTTTTGGTGATTTGAGATGCTAAGAACATTTTTCCAGGGAAATACCCCATACATTCTCTACATAGTGCATATAAAAGTATTTCTTAATGATATAGCATACTTCTTCAGATTTTTGGATTTCACAGATGATTAAAATTTCAAAAGAAATTTGGGGAATCAATTGAGGTTACATGTTTTCATTTACCCAAGTAAAAGCATTAATCATAGCAAAAGAAAAAAAAGGATCTGCTATCAGCATTATTTCATAGGGAAAAATAATGTTAATAAAATAAGTGCAAAGAACATAATTTCAGAATAAAAGATACTTTAAAAATGAACATGCTCAGTTTAATTTAAAAAAATCACTACATTGTCTAATTTTCCTTATTTCAAAGTGGTCTGATGAAAACTTTAACTTTCACAAGACTTGTTTTTCCTAACCTTTGATCTGAGATCAATAAGGGTTAATGAACTCTTAAATGCACTATATTTCAAAATCTGAGATACAGATAGCTAAAAGACCAATTATTTTGTTCTTGTCTTGCCTTGAGTTAGATCAACTTACTCCAGTAACCAGTGATGATTACATGCAGATGAATGATGTTGATTGGCAATTACATAAGCTTTTATAACAAACAATATTCATTTTAAGGATTACTTAATAAATGTCATTTAGTTGATTGACACAATCTTTCAAAACATGGGGCTCGTGGGAGAAATTGCTGTCATTTTTTAAATTCTAATATTTTAAAAAAAGGTATTTGGCAAACTGCATTGGCAGTTAAGTTAGTGCTGATGGGACTAAAGTGACTAAGTTCAACCACATTTGATTTTGTCTTCTTGACCATTACTATACTTTAGGTGCAACTTTGCCATAAGGAAAAGATGCCATTGGGGGGGAAAAAAAGGTCTAGGCCAAGAATAACTCTCTGTATCATTATCCATATATATCTACACACTTGTGGCCTTATATTATTATGTTTTCTACCACTGAAGTTTCTGGGATTACTATGCATATACAAAGGGAAACCCACGGCTAATTATGATACACACCTCTCGAGGTACTTAAATTGTAATAACCTACAAAAAGTCCAGTCTGTGCAAATTCATTTTGCTATTAATGTTAACTGAGTTTTTTCCCCAGATTTTCTCTCCTTTTAAGGTTCAAACACAGTGGAAGTTGAGTTCTGACTGAACTGTTTTTTAAAAAATTGTAATCAAGTGTTACCTCAGCAGGCAACAGATGGAGGAAAAGCCATTTGATAGCAGTTCAGTAGCAATGTGCCCAGCACACGATATGAAACACAGATGTTTATCTGGAATGGCCATGAAGTTGGAAAATGAAAACTTGGAAGAAAGCTATTGAGTTCCAAAACCTCTCTAATGCCATATTGTAAACAGGCAGGACAGCCTCCAAGGGGTAATAGTAATACCTGATTCTCCCACAATCTCCCAGTAATAGAGTATGCACAAAAGTATTTGTGTTTGGCACTAAAACCTCAAGTCAGAAATGTCTTTTTTTCCATCTTCTGAAAAATATTTTAAGTTCATACGTTTTTGTGAGAAATTTCTTTTCTTTTTCTCCAGTGACTCTTTTGAGTTTTACAATCAACATTTTATTGTATCTCTCATGCATTATATGACGAGAGTCCAAACTGCTGCTCACACACCCTTTCACTTGTTTTAAAAATGTATGGTTTAAAACGTTTAGGCGCCCCAGTTATCTTACGTCACAATTACACTTCAGATACATTTTTTTTCCTGAATGGTTGTGAATTTTTTGCATCTGTTTGCTTTTATTGATGAGGTAGCGTTTTATTGATGAGGTAGCCAGGGGAACGGCCTCTGGCTTCTCTAGAGGCTGTTCCTCACTCAGGAAAGAGGAGAAATATTTGAGTGGGTTGTCACTGAACACCATGGGTATGAATGGAATTATCTGCTGAAGGTGTATTTCTATTTTCAATATGTAAACAGGCCAAACTCCAACATTTGTGGGGCTTGGGGAAAGAGGACAAGTGGAGAATCCTTAGTCTAATGCCCACCTCTCTCCAACGCTTTTCCCTGGTTCCAGCCTGAAGCATGTTTATGGACACTTCAGACCATAGGTCCTAGCTGTGACAGCCAATGCCTTCTTTAAAAGAGCTGCCCCTCAGGACTTAAGGGTACATGCATCATAGTGGCATGCTCTATCCTTGGGAGGATAGACTGAGGAGAAGGGCTCTGTGCTCTTGGAAGCAGTCTTAGGGCTACTTGAGCAGGGAGGGCTGCAGACTTGGGTACCCAGAGGGAGGCATGAATGTAGAGGTATGTGTGCTTGTCTTAGTTCAGGCTGCTCTAATAAAATACTGTAGACTGAATGGCTTAAACAACAAACATTTGTCATGGTTTCAGAGGCTAGAAGCCTTAGATCTGGGTACTAACATGATTGGGTTCTTGGTGAGGACCCTCTTCTTGGTTATGTCCTCACATGGTCTTTCCTTGGTGTGTACGTGCACACACACACACACACACACACACAGATCCTGTTTCCTCTACTTTTTAAAAGGACACTAATCCCATGATGAGTGCCCCACCCTCATGACCTAATCTAACCCTAATTATCTCTCAAATGCTCTACCTTCAAATACCATCACTTTGGTGATTAGGGCTTCAACATATGGATTTGGTGGTGGCGGGGGTGACACAAACATCAATCCAGAGCAGGACTCTGGTTTGGCTATTTCCTTGATGTTGTAAAACTCTCACTCTATATAGAGATACAGCTGGAAGAGTGCCACAGTGGGACTTCTACTGCAAAGGGCCCAGGACAGCAGTTCAGTTTCCCAGATCTAAGGTCGATACTGTGTGTAAATTTTATTCCTTTGTAAACACAAAGAAAAGAAAAATGAATTCAGATAATTCACATTTGAACAGAGACAAATGCCCAATTTGTGCTTGTTGATCAATATCATACCAGCCTGATCATTCTATTTATATTATTTTCATTTGTGGTAGACACACCCTAAGGTGACCCCCAATGATCCACACACCCTTGTATACCCTTTTCTTCTTGGGTGTGGATGGAATCTGTATTTTACTTCTAACCAATAGACTATTGCAAAAGTGATTGGGTTTCACTGTCTTGATCAGGTAATGTTATATAGCTAAGGTGAAGGAATGCTTATACTGTATAAGATTCAGTCTCAGGAGGCTGGAGAGAAAGACTCTCTCTCCCTGCTGGTCTTGAAGAAGCAAGCTTCTATGTTATAAACAGTCTATGGAGAAGGCCACATAGCAAGGAAATGGGACAGCCTCTTCAAGGGTTTCAGTCCTACCACCCGTAAGGAACTAAATTCTGCCAACAACCACATAAGCTTGGAAGATGATGGCCAACTCCAGAAAAGATCACAGGCTGGCTGACACCTTGACTGCAGTCTTGTAAGATCCTGAGCAGAGATCCCATTTATGCTGCGTGCAGGCTCCTGACACTGTGAGACAATAATTGTGTGTTATTTGAAGCTGGTAGGTTTATAACAACTTGTTACACAGCATAAGAAAACTGATATGCCAGTTCTCTGCATATTGGGCATTTGTTCTTTCTTGTCTTGTCTTGTCTTCCTTGTACTTAGTCTTTCCCCAGATTTATGGTCTGGTAATCACTCTATTCTTGTCCATAGACACATGTTGGCATTGGGCAATGTTTGGGAATGCCAAATTCTCTGAATTATTTGAGTGCAGTCTTTTTAAAAACGTACTTATTTGGTTTACTATAACGGAGCAAAGATGATCATCTTCAAAGATATCCCAGATTTTTGATGACCTTGCCCATCACTTATCCCCTTTCTGTTCCTTTCTAATCTATTTTTCAAACACACACTTATTCCTCTGACATCTTCCCAATTTCTTACTTGCCTCTTGACCCAGGCAGAAATACTTTTTCTTCCTCCTTTGATGCACAAACCACTTTCCATGATCTTCTTTTAAGGTTTCTTTTTTTAGTCCCTTACTTAGTAATTTTATGTGGGCTCTGCCTTTCCTAATTAGATTATATTATCTTGGAGTGGGGGGAAAGGGAAGCAGCAGAGACAAAATATTTTGTCTTTATGGCCTGTCCTCAAATACAGCCATGCCTTGGATAGAATGGGCTCTCCTTAGTGACTTGTAGGTAAAGATGAAAGGGATGTTGTTGAACTGCATATTTTTTAGCCCACACGTTTCTCAGAAAGATGACCAACTTACTTTTTTTTTTTTTTGAATCTAGCAAAAAAAATATCAGGTGATAAATGTCTCATTAAGGCTCAAGTGAGCTTTTCCATCCTGAAACTGACATTGCCTTATTGATAGACTTGGTAAATTTGATTCAGCAAATTCTCGTTTGCTTGGAAATTTGGGTGCCATTAAAAATACAGCAGTCTTAGGGGGCAGTTGAAGTGAATGATGTAGTTTGATCTATAACACATGTGTAACAAATGCCTACAAGTATTTTTAGAAGGACAGAGACTGAAATCAAGTGGGACAGTTTAGAGACGAGTTCGTATTTCTGCTCCAGTTCTTCCCTGTGCTGGCAAAAGCGAAATGCAGCCTCCTGGGGGTTCTTGTCATTATGGGTTGAAGCCCTGAATATTGGCAGACTGTCCCCACAGGCAAAGTAAAAGGAAAAGTTGAGACAATAATCAGGGTAATTCAAGCAGTATGTGTGGGAATAGAGAGAATAGGTGCTTGGGGCATGCTTTATCCAGCATGGAATGAACACCCTGGATAAATGGCCTTCATGTGGCTTTTTGTTGCATGACTAGGGGCAGCTTGAAATTTCTGCCCTGTTGATGCCCCTAAAAATAAAGCCTATGTCTCCTTATGAAAATGTCCAAATTGCTCAAAAGCTCAACCTACTTACAAAGAGATTATAAACCTCAGCCACGATTGCAGCATCTCCTATTAAAATGCAGGCATTCCCTTCAAATAATACTGATAATTTAAGATTTGAACAATTAATTACATAAGAAATGGTTTGAGGACACAAATGGCTTGTCACAATAGGGAAAATTTAGCAGGAATGTTTTCTGCAGAGGAAATCATGTCACAATCAATTTGACTTGAGGGTTTAAGAGCCTCCTTTCTTTGGATTAAGTGTACTATCAATGCTTGGGATGGGGCATCTTGCTCTAGTTTGCTGTGCAGAAGTAGGAGAAAGGGTGGCTGACTCCACATACCACTGCCTCCTTTTAAATAATAGATGTGTTCATTTTTGTTGTGTTGATTGCAATATCCACCCTGAGTGGAGGGAGATAGTTGAACCAAGATTTTTCTGCAGAAGTTTTTTGGAAGTTAAAGGGTATATCCCAAAAGATCCATGTGATATCCTCATTTGATTTTAACACACATTTGCTTAAGTCTGGACAAGAAAACGACATGCAGTGATAGATGTAGTTCACTTACAAAACCAGCTAATAGTAAATTTTTTGGCTGAAGTAGGAGGGAGAAAGCTATCACCTGAGATCTATTTACAATCAGCATTTATTAATTCTAGCAGAATCATAGAAGATTAACTCCGTGTTGAGACTGGTAGGAAATAACAATGGATAAATCATGTGGTCCCATCTCAGAATCATTGTGAATCTCTTTCTTCCCCCTGATTTTGAATGTAATTGCTGATTAAATTCGAGAGTGTGGTACAAAGTTTTCTCTTTTAGTTTTCAATTTTCCTTTAATGTAAGATTGGATTCTCTTTGGTTATCTAACTTCCATGAAAACTGCCTCTAAAATTTAGTTTTCAGGAAATCTTTTAAAAAAATAGATTTGTATATTATAGTTATATATGCTACTTCATTGCAATTCCAAAAAATTCAAAAGACTATAAAGAATTTAACACACACCCCTCAGTTGAAACAATCCTGTTTAGAAATTAACTCAATTTCTTATATGAATCCATCCACCCCTTTCTCTATGACTATATTGATATTTGGGTATGCAGGTGGTCCCCAACTTAACAGTGGTTCGACTTACAGTTTGACTTAACAATTTTTCACCTTTATGATGGTGTGAAAGTAATACACATTCAGTAGAAGCCATACTTTTAATTTTGACTTTGGATCTTTTCCTGAGCTAGCAATATGTGTGCGGTAATTATTCTCTCAATGCTGGGTAGCGGTAGTGAGCTGCAGGTCCAGGTCAGCCACGCAATAAGGGTAAACAACTGACACTCTAGTGTTCTGTGTTCCAGATGATCTTGCCTAACTGTAGGCTAATGTAAGTGTTCTGAGCACATTCAAGGTAGGCTAGGCTAAGTTATGATATTTGATAGCTTAGGTATATTAAATGCATTTTTGACTTGTGACTTTTCAACTTAGGGTGGGTTTGTCAGGACACAGCCTGATCATAAGGCAAGGAGCATCTTTATAAAGAAATATCATCTCCCCCTACTTCTCTTTAACTGCATAAAATTGTACCATAAATATCATCTTTTCACAGAGCTAATTCATTCATTTAATAATGTGCATATACTCCAATTCCATACTTTGTTTATGCCAAATTTTATTTAAACATTTTTCTACTGATAAACACCAGTTATTACAGTTTTATTTTATTTTATAGCAATGTTCAACAATTATCTATATATATGTATTTTCTAATTTTTCCTCTGTATGATTGATTCTTAAATAGGAGCTTGCAGGGCCAAAAGTAATGTATGTATGTGTAAATAATTTCAATGGATACCTAAACAAACTTTAAAATAGGTACTTACAAGGTGCAAAAGAGAGAAGATTGGGCCTCACTTGTCTGTGAAGAAAATGAGACTAAAACCCTTTACTCCTTCCATAACCTTGACACCACTTTCTTATTCTAAAATAAGGTAACCAAAAAAAACACCTTTTTAAAAATACTATATTTTTTATTCCCAAAGCCTCAATTGTGTATGTTCCTATATCCTCCAAATTATAGAAAAACATCCCATTTAATTTTTCTATTGAAAATGGATTATGTTTTTCTTTTAGAAGTACATAGAATCATCAATGAGTTACAGGGAGGCGAGCAATAGAGATTGTACTGGAAAATTGGAGGTGGAAGTTTCTGCATAAAAACATTGGTAATTAGTTCTGGTTGATTGATTGATTAATTGATTTGTCTTTGAACATATTTATTGAGCATCTACTACGTCTCAAGCATGATGTTGAGCAATGTACACCAGCATGCATAATTAGACATAGCCAGTCTGTGCTTTACTAAATTCTGGTCTGAATAGAATTTCTGGATAGAAATTCATCGTCAAATAATAATGCCTATTTTTAATGAGTACAAAATTATGAACTGAGATAAATTCCATGAAGGAAAGAAAAACCAGTTTTCAGCAAGGTATTTACACAATAACTTGGCTCCTCTGAGGAAAAAATGCTTACAATATTGGTAAGTGATAAATAGATAAGGCAGTCAGTGATGAAAGAGCATTGAGAGCAGCCGGAGCTATACGTACAGAGGAGTCTGGGTTGTATGAGAAGCTAATGGAGTATTGAACAGTTGAGATAAGCATGTATGGAGAGAGCATTGGGAAGAGTGAGCAGAAATCAGATTGCACTGCCTGCAGGCCCTGTTAAGGATTTTGGGCTTTATTTTATGTGCAATGAAATGCACTGGAAGATTTTAAGCAGACATTGCCATAGTTAGATTTAAGCTTCGACAGTTAAACTTGGAGAAGAAAACTTTAATAGGTATACAGAATCACTTTTGAGTTCTTGACCATTTACGAACCAGAGGCAGTACTTACTTTCATCCCCAGTGAATGTATGTGCCATTGTTTGAAATTTGTGCGTGTAAAATTAAGCTGTGCCCTTACACTTTATAAGAGGTGTTTCAAGAGAGCTACAACAAATAACAAATTCCCCAATTTTCTTCTAGATGCTGTCTTTATCAATATATACCTAGACTTTTATATGTTCTTTAATTTCCTTTTATTTTTACTTCAATTTAAGTTATAATAACACCTGGCAGAGACTAAATATTTGTATAACAATTTCTAGTTTTGTATTGAGTTGGTGAACCTAATAGTTGTTATTAATAATATCAGCACATTTAAAAATTTTTTAACCTCTTCATAAGAAGGGCAAAATACAATGAATTATTAAAATAATTGCATAAGCTGATAGTGATTATGGCAAATAGACTCTTAAGGTAGCTCTAATGATCTCTGCTTCCAGTGTTCACACTGTATGAGATCCCCTTCCCTTGAGTGTGGGTGATACCTGTGACTTGCTTCTAATCTAACAAAACTGACAGGATGTACATGATTACATCTATGTGATTACATGATTAAGTTACGTAAGACTGTAGCACTTGTCTTGCTGGAGTTTCTTGCTCACTCAATTTGAGGAAGCAAGTGACCATGTTTGGGAACCCCACATTGCAAGGGATTGTGGATGACATCTAGGAGCTGAGAGTGGCCTCCAGGCAACAGTCAGCAAGAAACTGAAGTTATCATTAATACAACTGCAAGAAACTGAAATCTGCCAACTACATGAACGAGGTCAGAAAGCAGAAACTTCCCCACTTGAGCCTCAGATAATACTGCAACTCAGACAAATTATCCTTTATTGCAGATGTGAGAGACACTGAGGAGAAGATCCAGCTTAGTCATGTTCAGATTCCTGAGCCACAAACACTGTGAGAAAATCAATGTGTGTTGTTTTAAGCTTCTAAGTTTGTGGTAATATTGTAATGCAGTAATAAATAAATAATACAATGATGGTGCCAAACTTGTACTGTGTATGACAAAAAGTATCACCACTCAATGGATAAAATGTTACTGATGGTCAATGCATGGAAAACTGAATTGAACCTGGGAAACTTGGTTTAAGGCTATCTGTGCATTTCTCTAAAACTGTGTGTTCTCAAAAAGTCAATTGTATGAGTGTAGAATAGTTACCTATTATCTTGGGCAAATCACAACTTCCCCGGTCTTAGGTTTTTTCCTAATCTCTAGAGGGATAATATTTGTCCTTCATGTACGAAGCGTTGCTGTAAGATTAAATTGAGATCCCTTTGATTCGATGATTAAGTTTACATTTGCATAATGCTTTCACATATGATACATGGAAGCCAATGCCAATGTAGAATGCTGACTATTCAAGTGAAAGTTAATATAGTGCAAATGAGCTCTCCTCCATTCTCTGTGGCCCACTATTCATTGTACATACAACGTGGACAGATTCTTCAGAGTTCATGATTTTCTCTCCATGCTTGAGTAAGAAGAGATGGTTGTCAATCCCTTTATTAAACACCCATAGTGTGGCCCTTCATTTTATCTGTGGCAGGTGTATTCTTCCAGGTCTAACTTACAGGAATTCTTATATATGGGTTACCTGCTTTACCCTTAAACCCTGTTCTTGGATGCAGTGATGCTTGAAATTCTCTTTTGCAAAATTCAGTGCTTTCCATTTGTTCATGCTTTGCCACTAATATTTGCCTTCACATTTGCAAGCTTGTCACAAAATATGAATTTATTTTCAATGTTTTAACATTTGTGCAAAAGCTGCTGTCACTGAAGGGTGAAGATATAGACAGAATTTAAATGCATAATATTACAAATGTTTTTAAACCTTTTTATTAATGCAGTTCACAGCACAATTAACATAAATAATATTGTTTTTAGTTCATTGGTTCCCAAAAGCATTAAGATGCAAAAGCAGATTGTTGGGGGAAAGAAAATGGTTAGAAAAAAATGTCAGTGACTGTATGCAAAATGTGGTTCAGCTGCTCCTATAAAGTTAATAATAATAATTAAAAAAAAGATCTGAATTATGAGGGACCTTTCCATTGTTGTTTGTGTGTTTTCCCTATTGGATGATTTTTCAGCTTATAAAGTATCCTTGCTGTCTGGGTGAACCATCTGTGATAGGTCCATTTAAGCTGATTTTCTTAGCCCACATGGGAAGGAGTAAGCATCATAGATAAGAGTTCAATCTGATGGCTATCATCATTTCTTTAAATCAAGGAGACTTGGAAGGCATTTTATTTAAATTAAGAAGTATCCCTGAAAATTGTAGTTCTCAGGAAATCAGTTTTTTTAGGTTTCAAATTCACTGAATACAAAATGTATCATCTGTGTAGCCAGTAATGAGCAGAAAATAACATAATCAAATGATAATTCACTGAAACATCTTAACTATATTTTTAAGATTTAGCTGTCCCAATAAATGGAAATTAATGACAAAGGAAATATATATTTATTTAATGAAAATATCTTGTTTCCTTAAAAATTTTGCAAAACAAAATAATTCATAGAGTTACTGAGAAGTGATAGATACAAAGGAAAGCCAAGTCTTTGTTAACATTTATTGGATGCTTACTATGGGCCACTCTATGTCATGTGTGTCTCCACGTGGATGATACAGCTTATTCCTTACAACTAATCCTGTCAAGTGTGTATTACTATTATTATCATCTCCACTTAACAAATGAGGAATCTGAGATGGTGAGATGTTAAGCTATCTAGTCAAGGGCCAGACAGTTGGGATCCAAATTCAGGTAGTGTAGGAGCTGGGAGTTGATTCCAGGCAGGTAAATCACAACCTGATCCTTCCACGGATCTTCAGTGTAGTGAAAGTAGGTCAGGTTTTGTAACCAGTGGGAATTGGAATTGAGACCTGACTCTGCCAATCATTAAAGGTCTGATCTTGGGAACCTAGCCCCTTCTCAGTGAGTGATACATTTCAAAATAAGACGGTCTAGAAACCCAGACTTACACAAACATGGCACAAGTTTTTTTCCTTGAATTTTGGAATCCAATAATGGAGATGATAGTACACCATGACAATAATTTCCTAAATCCCTTCCCAGGAGCCTCCTGTCTTCCTCCCTACACCCATTCTTGAAATGCAAGAGATGAGGGAGGGAGGGAGTCGTATATTGAGAGAACCAAGCCAAAATTATTCCTAGTGGGCAAAGACAAAACTGTACCCTGTGGCACTCACACATTACTAGCTTTTCTTTGGTTACCACATTATTGTTACACATTTAGAGACATCCATGGTATAAATTTTAGAGACTGCAAAGTTTGAAAAGGTTGTGTGTTAGAGCTTGGCCCTCTGATATGGGAAACAAAAGCACACAGACTCAGAATGAGTTTATGTGGCTTTTATATTAGATGATCTCTTCAAATTGAGCACCTTATGGGTAGACAGGGATAATGTTATGGAAGAACGAGATTTCTAATAAATAAATTGAAGTTTGTCTGACCAAGTATCAAGAGGGGCCAGTTGGTTTAAACAGTAAAGCTGGCTGGGTATGGTGGCTCATGCCTATAGTCCCAGCATTTTGGGAAGCTGAGGCAAGAGGATCTCTTGGGGCCAGGAGTTTGAGACCAGCCTGGGCAATATACTGAGACCCTGTCTCTACAAAAAATAGAAAATTAGGGGGGAATGGTGGTACGTTCCTGTAGTCCTAGCTACTTGGGAGGCTGAAGCAGGAGGATCGCCTGAGCCTAGGAGTTCGAGGCTACTGTGAGGAATGATGATGCCACCACACTCCAGCCTGCAGAGCAGAACAAGACCCTGTCTCAAAAAAAAAAAAAAAAAAACCCAAAAAATTAGGGGTGGAGAACCTGTGGGCTTAAGGCCACATGTGGTCTTCTAGGTCTGTAAGTGCAGCCTTTTGACTTAATCCTTTTATTAAAAGGGGTGCAGCAGAGAAAGATGAACCTTTTCTTGCCTCTTTTGGTGCTTAAAAAAGAACAGTCTTGAAGTCAGAAGGCCACAGGTTCTGGGCCTCATGATATCACTTTTAAGCAGTGTATATTGAGGAGGGGCTTCTAGCAGTCAATGTGTGGAAGACTACTTGACCTTGGGCTTTATCCAAGAAGAATCTATTAATAAACTTCCAACCAACCTCCCATCTTCACTAACAAGCAATTTGTATTTGGCCAAATTCACACCAAACTTAAGTACAATGTGAGAAAGCCCAGCTTTTATATTATCCTCTTATCCTATTAAGTAATTGGTTTATGGAGATCAGAAAATGTGTTCATAAAGACAGAGAAAAACCAATACTTACTATGTTCTAGAATCCTTCAGGGCAATGTGTTAGAATCTAGCAGGTAGACACTTCATATATTTTAGTTCATTTAATCTTTGCAGCAGTTTTCTAGACAAAGGATCATCTCTGTTTTAAAGATAAGACACTGAACTCTTGCCTATCACATACAAAGGAGGGCTAGAACAAAGTTCAAACTCAGACCAAAACACCTGGTTTATTATTTTTTTTTTTTAGTAAACATTTATTTTGCAATAGTTTCAGATTTACAGAACAATGGCGAAGATACTGTGAAGATTTCCCATATACCCCACACCCAGGTTTATTTTGTAAATAATAAAAAATACTCCAGGTTTATTTTGTAAATGTATTGTCCCAGTCTTAGAATCAGCCATTTCTCCAAGGATCCATGGTTCCTTCAGTGGAAAATGGTATTATGTACAAAGGTGGGTTCTAGGTGTCCTTGTTGCTACTGGCATGTCATTGCTTCTAGGTCCTCTCAGTTGGCATAACAAGGAAATATATGTGTATATACTTTTTAGCATATACTAGTTTATACTAATATGTATAAAACCCATAACTATAAATAGTTCCATATGTATTTTATGTACATACAGATCTACATCTATGTACAGATCTATATCTGTATCTTATTAAGTATGAGTTCACACTGTTGTCTCTAACTCTCACCCATTACCACATCACATAGATTGTTCTAGACTATTTCCCTTACTTTTTTGTAACTTCCCAATCCTAGAGTGAGAAACCTGGCTCCTACCATCTGCTATCCATTGACTTAATTGTTCAATTCCACTATAGCTTTTTATTAGTTTCCCAGTACCACAAACTGGGTGGCTTAAAACAACAGACATGTAGTGTCTCACAGTTCTAGAAACTTCAAGTCTGCAATCCAGGTGTTGGTAAGGCCATGATCTCTCCAAAGCCTCTAGGATAGGACCCTTCTTTGCCTCTTCCAGCTTCTAGTAGCCTCTAGGAGAGGACCCTTCTTCGCCTCTTCCAGCTTCTAGTAGCCCCAGGTATTTCTTGGTTTGTGATAGCATAACCCCAATCTCTGTCTCTGCCTTCATTTGTCTGTCTTCCCTCTGTGTGTCTCTATCTCTGTGTCTCTTTTCCTCTTTTTATAAGAACAAGAGTCATATTGGATTAGGGACCACTTGAATGACCTAATCTTAACTTGGTTACATCTGCAAAGACCCTATTCCAAATAAAGTCACATTCACAGGTACTGGCTGTTAGGACTACAACATATATTTTTTGGGGGAACACAATTCAATGCATAACAACATGTATATTGGTTTCAGATTATTAACCCATAACCCCACGGGAAGCAACTTGTTCAACTAGATTGTTGTTCTTATGTATAGTTTCTTTTGCCTTTATTCTTACAGACTCGACTTGTTTCCATAGTTATTAATAATTAGGTCAGCACTTTCTTTTTACCCCCTTCAGTGAAGTTGTTTCATACATTTTTAATATAGTTGGATTATTTTTTCACATTCTTCATTCCATACTTGGATCTCCCAACCTGTTAAATGACTTTAAAAATTTGCATACATCAAGGTCCATTCTTTGTGCTATAAATTCTGTTGAACACATAATGTCATGTATCCACTATACAGTGTCATGCAGGATGCAGATGCTCCTTGACTTATGATGGAGCCACCTCCAGACAGACCCAGCGTAAGTGAAAAATACATTTGATTCTAGCAACACAGCAAAAGGTCACTGGCTTGCGATAGTTTGACATAGTCATGCAATAGTGCAAAAGCAATATGTATTCAGTAGAAACCATAACCCCATCATAAGTCATAAGGAGCGTTTCAACTTGTGATGAAGTTACATCCTAATAAACCCATCATAATGTAGAAAAATTGTAAGTTGAAACCATTGTTTAAATCAAGGACCACGTGTAATTTCACTGCCTTAAAAAATACCATGTGCTTCATCTCTTCAAATCTCCACCCACTCAGCTCCTGTCAACAACTGGCCTGTTTACTATCTCTATAGTCTTATATTTTCTAGAATGTCATCTAAATAGATTCATCCAATATGTAGCTTTTCAGACTAGCTTCTTCTATTTAGCAGTAGGAGTTTAAGATTCATTTGTGCCTTCAGTGGCTTGATAGCTTATTTCTTTTTATAATTGAATACTATTCCACTGATGAGTATTGCACTGAATAGTATTCCATTGGATAGTATTCCACAGTTTGTTTATCCGTTCACCTTTCGGGGAACATCTTGGTTGCTTCCAGTTTTTGGCATTTTTGAATAAAGCTGCTCTAAGTATTCATGTGCAGGTTTTTGTGTGGAATGAGTTTTCAAATTAGTTGGTTAAATACCTAGATATGCAATTGCTGAATCACATGGTAAGATTATGTTTAGCTTTGAGGAAGCTGCAAAACTGTCTTCCAAAGTGGATGTACTGTTTTGTATTCCCACTAGCAGTGAATGAAAGTTCCTGTTGTTCTACATCCTCACCAGCAGTTGGTATTATCAGTTTGAGCCTGAACAATAAAAAAGGTATGATGACCAGGTGGCAGTAGAACATATGAGCTTTATTTGGGTGACCCCTTGATAGGTTTGCATGTGTGGGGAAGTCTCTCATAACATGAGACTGTCCAGAGGTTAGAGGAGGGGACAGGGGTGACACCCAGAAGGGCAGGAGAGCAAGAAACTCCTGGAGGAAAGGGAGATCAAAAAGGGAGCATGTGTCTACGTGATGTCACTCAACAACATGGCAGGGAGTCTCTGGGTCTGAGCACTGCAAAAGGCAGCAGTGGCTTGGGGTATTTATTGCACAGGGGCTTATCTTGTCTATGGCTAGCAGATGTTGGGCAGTTTCATGGGATATGCAAAGCAAGCAGGCTCTAAATGACTCAAAATCTGCTCATTATGGCTATATTTAATACAATTAAATATGTAAAAATTTGAATTTGACACCAGAGAGCTTTTGAGCCAATGGTTCTCAGCTGTCTGTGAAGAAATAAAAAACGTAGGGGCCACTGTACAGAAGCCAACTTTGGCTCTTTTGTATAACAGGGAGACTCTTGGTGAAAAGAAGGTGGGTTTGGAATCAGAGGATCAGGACTTGAGGTCCTTATTTTATCTCTTACTATCTATATCTGACCTCTGTGAATTATATTACCTTTAACAACCTCAGATTTCTATTGTGGAACAAGGGGATCACAATAGCCAACATAAGACTGGGATGAAGATTAAATGAAATAGCACAAGCTGAATGCCAGGTATGTAGTTTATGTTCAATAAATATAATTCATAGTTGCTTTCATTCTTTTATGTACTTTGAGGTATGTCATAATTTGCATACCCCTTGGATAATTTGAGTCTTGGATAACAGAATTTCGCCCAAGAGCTTACATGCAGGTAGTTTATTTTGGAAAGTGATCTCAGGGAATAGAAGTGGAGGAGGGGGCTGGAGAGAGGGAATCAGGGAAAGAGGGAAAGCTTATGTATAGATGTGTTCTATGGTCAGTTTTTGCAGTGGTCACTTGTGGTCTGAGGAGCATATTGAATGTGTCTCAGGATTATCCAACAGAGGAACAGAAGAAAGAAGAACGTATCTATGGACACCACCCTCCCTCCACCCTGTCCAACTGATCAAAGATTACTCTTTGGAATATTAACTCCTTTCCACTTCTAGTTTGTACATGTGTGAGTGCTGGGTGGTTCCCAGCAGCTGTTCAACAACACTACCACTGCAAAGCCAGAGGCACAAGGCAGAAAGCCATAGAAATGGTACCACTGGGGTGAGATGCTTTGTGGTTACACCTGCGTGAAGTTGGTTGCTGCAGCAGTGGTTGGAATATAAGATGAGTCAGGAGGTAGGTGAAGGGAAAGCATGTGATTTGTTCAATAAAGAATGCTAAGCTAATCTAGTCAATAATGGGCAAGACCATCTTGGGAAGAGTAGGTCATTTTTGGTAAAACCATGAGCTAGCACATTGATTTTTCAGCTCTGAGGAATAACATTTTTGTGGGCTCATGCTCTACAATTCTCCTTGATGATTTTTGAGTAGAGCTAATTTTAGATCTTTCCAATTGTCTGCTTCTCAGTAAGCAGATAAAGTGATAAAGCACATGATTTTTCTATTCTCTTTAGATTCTTTGGGTTGCTAGAAACTAATGCTGTCTTATTTTACTTAAAGCACCAGTGTTTATTTAAGAAGATGCACATGTACAAGAACCCAGGACCCATCTTGAGACAGGCACATTTAATTTATGCAAATTCCATTTTACTGGCTTTTCTAAGAGGGGATAGGAATGGAACATTTAAAATGTGTGAGACATTCCTGCAAATATTCCACTCAATTAGCATATGCCAGGAATAAGCATAAGCTGGAAAATGAGAATTTGCTGTTTCCTTGGTCATTCCTTTCTCCTAGTGAAAATATGACATGAAATCCTGGGGGATTATAGTGCTTAAGGAAGCATATTTTTCATACAAAATTTCTTCCAAAAGCAAGATAGCTACTTCATCTAGTACTCAATGAAAGAAACTATGAATTGGTTCAAAGCTAGAAGGAAAAAAATGATATTTCGATGTCTATAGTGCCATATTCTTCCAAAGGATTCTCAAGGGAAGTGGTAATTGTATTCAATTTTGCCTCATGAACTCACTGTAGATGCCAAATTTTGAGTCAAATGTTATGCAATTGACAAGCCAGACCAACAGGAGGGAGGGACCACCAGAAACACAATGGCCCCTGACATGCTTCAGCTCTCTCTTTGTAATTTTATCCTTTCTATACTGTTGATCATTCTTTCCCTTGATGCTGCTTTTTTCCCTTGACTTTGGCTTACTCATAGTTTTGATATATCAGGAACTGACATGGATCAAATTCTGTTTCAAGTCATTCTTTCATCATCCCTCCTTCTGGTAATGGCCTAATTTTTTGGTTTGTTTTTTATTTGTTTGTTTTAGTTTGAATTCCTGAGAACCCACTTGACTCAACCCATTTTTTTTTTTTCAGGCTGTAGCACCTCAACGCTTGCTGAGCAGCCTGAAAATTTACTTTTTGGGGGATCCTTGTCCCACAAATCCCACCATCTTTGGGGATAAGGCAGGGGCATACGGTCTACATAGGGTTTTGCAAACAATTTACGGGGACTACAGGTGAGACAGTTTTATGCAGAAAGGGGCTGTGGCTCTGACAGGCAATCTGAGAATTGCTCCATTTCCCCAGTTACTTGTATAAAGAGTCTTCTCCACCATACAGTCCTATATATCCTTCAGATCAAACTACAGCTGGAATTGAAGCTTCTTTAGTAAGAATTTTACATCCAAGTCTCCTTATATTTGTCTCCTCTTCTTGTTTTGAAGCTTTCTAATAGTCCTCAACATAAACAAAAAACATGATTTTAATACTCTGACATTTTCACCTAACTTTCTCTTGATTGTTAAAATAAATAATGAAAAAAACGCTTATTCTAAACTTCTTTGCAAACCAAAAAAGAAAGAATAACTTAAAAGTAGTGAGTATCACAATTAAAGTTCCCTCTGGCATTTTGAGAATATCCTAAGCTGAAGAGGTCAAGGGCTTAGCCTCAATCAAGGGCAAGGAGAAATGTGTGGTGACAGGGACGATGACATCTACTTGAAATTCAGGCACTTTGGACAATACTTGATTGGCTTTAACTAAAGTGCGTTTGTTCTATTAGAGCGAAGTTTAAAGCATCCTCTCTTTAGAATATTGTTCCAAAATACTGAGGGAAATATTATTTATTCTATATTAGCCAACTTCTTGAGGATTCTGAGTATGTTTAAAGCGGGCAGTATATAAAAAAAAAGTATAAATGCAATTGTATTTTATGTGAAAGAAGGAGAGAAAAAACCCATTAAAATTTAATTTCTGTGATTTTTTTTACTCATTAGGCATGGTTGAGTATGTTTTTATAAAGTATAAAATATGTTCTAGTATTAAGTTAAATGGTTTCAGAATTTATATAAATTCTTGCACTCTGTAACTGCTTCAGGAAATAGCTCATTTCTGAGAGAGAGGTGGTCTCATTATATTTTCAAATGATAGCAGTATGTTCAGGTATTTAAAATATTATTAATTAAATGTCATGTATCTTTCCAGAATGTACTATACTGTATAGACTATAGCAAGAGTTTCTCAATGTCATTATGAATTATAATGATGCGAAATTTGAATCATTGAGACAGTTTAAAATGTATTCATCCAACCATCCTTTCATCCTTAAACAATTAATAAATGCCCACAGTGCATGGGGGGGGGTGGAGAACCTGTTTGTGTTTGAATAAGATGCGGAGATGAGTAAGACAATAATCTTAAAGAGGAAGAACGATGTGTATAAATAATTGTAATACACAATAGTATATGCTAAACCTCATAGTCATAACAAAGATAGCAACAACAGGATTTCTGAGTTGATTATGCAGGAAACATTCTGGCTGTATGGCTAAGAAAAGCTCCATGAGGAAATTGATATTTGGAATGGTCCTTAAGGAATGGGTGGGGTATTAAGGGGTATTGGGCAAGGAGGAAGAGAAATACAGTCAAGAGAGGTACATTGAAGGGTGAAGCATAAAAAACTGGGGAAAGTTTATGATAAATATAGAGTGGATAAAGGAAAATTCTGGACAGTAGGGCCGAAAAGGAAGAATGAGTTAAATGTATTTGGTACCTTGAATGCCAAGCTAAGTTTTGGTTATTTCCTTTGTTCAGTGGGTGGGGCATAAATAGGTTGCCAGATGTTTCAGCAACCAATCTCCTAAAAACAACATGTAAGGCCTTATTCAACTCTGAGTCTGCATAATATCATTAGGTATTTATTCAATTATACCTTAAAAACAAACAAAATTTTGCTCTACGCATCTGGAATTGCCTTGGAGTGGGGCAATACAGCCCCAAATATGGAAAAGATGAACTATTCTAAACTGCCTCATGTTTTGTATATTATTTTTTCTTCACAAATTAACTAAAGTAGAAGTCTTTTCTTATTATTTGATACAATGAATCACTGCAGGGCAAAACCACAGATCATCCCATATTAGGTCAGGCTCATCTGAGAAGAGTATCTCAGTGAAGCTAGGATATTGCTGTTTTCAGACCTTGGTTCTCAGGAGGACAGAGGTAGGGAGGAAGAGGGGAAAACATAGTAGTTCTATGGGCAGTGCAAACATCTCTACCTGGTAGGTGTTCACATAGAGATGTCGGGTGCTTGATATAAATAGAAAAATACTAACTGCTGTTAGCTAGGGGATACGGCATCATTAACAGGCCGTATGTGAGAGAGAGGCTGTATCTATTGTTAGTTGTCTGGGTCCCCTAACAAAGTATAGATGAAGAGATGCAAAGAATATTAGAAGCTTCAATAAAAGAAAATTAAGTACATTTAGACTTGCAGATTGAGAGCTTATGAAACCAGAGGGGTTTTAAATAGCTTTGGTAAGAATAAAGAGGAAACAGTGCAATCAATGTAACTCAGCTAGAGGGATATTATGCAAGCCAAATGCAGCATACAGAACTTTAGACTCAGGGAGGTAATCAATAAATATTCACTGATGATGATAAGAATCAGGAGATGGTTTCAAACTCATGAAATCTTAGCCAGGCATAGTGGTGCTTGCCTGCAGTGCCAGCTACTCTTTGGGAGCTGAGACAGAAGGATTGCTTGAGCCTAGAAGTTCAAGGCCATAAGGAGATATGATTGTACCACTGCATGTCAGCCTGGGCAGTAGAGCAAGACCCTGTCTCTAAAAAAAGAAAAAGAAAAAGAAAAAATCATGAAATCAAGCATATGTGTTTTTATTGTTGGAATTTTTTTAGATCTAGATAGTTCCAGCCACTGCTTTCAGGTTCACATGGTAAAGCAAAATGTACTTTTCTCTTTGGGCCTTGGTTTTCTCATTTGTAAAATAAAAAGTTTGGACAAGGGTCAGAAAACCATAGCCCAAGGGCTAAACCTGATGTGTTATCAGTCTTCATAAATACATTTTTATTAAATACAGTCATGCCTATTTGTTTATGTATTGTCCATGGTCATTTTTGGGCTACCATAACAGAGTTATGTAGTTGCAACAGAAACTGAATGGCCTGAAAAGCCAAAAGTTTTACCCTTTGGCCCTTGCAGAGTTTGCTGACCCCTGGACTGGATAATCTTTTAAGTCACTTAAAACAACCACAAGTTTAAGAGTAGATTCCAATGTTAATTAGGGCTGTGGTCTACCATGCAATTCCTAAGGGGAAGACTTCCAGAGTATGGCACATTTGTATTCTTGACAAACACTAGATTGAGGGACCTGTGTGTGTACATGCACAGTCAATTGGCAATTACCTTGAAAGCCAAAGCCTCCTCTTCTAAAGCAAAACAAAGTCTAACCATTGTTCTTTCTTTCCCTGGGACTGCAAGATTATTGCTGCATTCAATTTGATTACTTCAGACTTCATTAACTTGAAATTTGTTATAATTCAGGCAGACTGGACTGCAATATATCATTATTGCTTTTTTTTCTTTAAGTATTTGTTGAGAAAAAAGTTTATAGGGAAATACTTTACCTTACAAACTGAACACCCTTAAAATATAAATTAAGTTGTTGATGACACAATGTTCCTCCTAACATTTTCTGTTTGTTGTTGAAACAGATTCTAAAGAATTTCCCCTTTGAAAACCTTAGTTTGCCATTTGAATTACAGCCTTAATGGTCTGTGCTTTGGATTTAAAAGACCTAGGTCCCAATTCCAGGCCTGAAACTTTGTCAGGTTCCTGAATATCTTTAATTCTCATAGCCCCCAAATTTATTGATCATTCTGTCATCAACTGGTGGGGATTATGTGTATCTTCCCCTTCAGTCTGGGTGGCTGTGACTCTTCAATCAATAGAGTATGGCAGATTTCATGTAGCATAATGACCTCCAGGTTCATCCATATTGTCACAAGTGGCAGGATTTCCTTCTTTTTCATGGCTGATATTGATTAATCTGTTCGTGGTAATCATTACAACATGTGTGCATATGTCAAATCATCACATTGTACACCTTGAATATATGCAATTTTTGTTAATTATACCTAAATAAAGCTGGGGGGGAATAGAGTATGGCAGAAGTAGTCCTGGTTATAGATGATGATGCAGTTTTTTTTTTGGTCTCTGGAACATTTGTACACAGATTCCTGAGCTACCAGGTAAGAAGTCTCACAACACTGAGATGGACATGCTGTGAGGAAGACAAGCCACTCAGTAATGTTGGTCTTCGATGGTCTCTGCCTTGGAGGCTGACATGAATGTGAAAAAGACCCAGGTGATTCCATCCTCCAATCCTTGAGTTTCCCTAGCCTTCGAGTCTTCCCAGATGAGAATCCAGACATTGTAGAGGCAAGAAAAGCCATCATTAAAGATAATAAAATATAAAATAAATAATAAAATGATGGTATTTTTAAGCCGTTAATTTTGGGGGTAGTTTGTTCAGCCACAATAATAAGATTGTTCTAGCACTTGCAAAATAGAAACAATATTAATAAATGTGGTACAACTGTTGGGAAGGCTAAATTAAATAATAATAAAATGCTAAAATGCCTGATCTATAATAAGCAGTAAATTGTCACTATTAATGTACATTTCCTGAAAATGATTATTTAATTCTATTTTTGTGACTAAGTTCTATATATCTTTCATTGCTTCTTTGCAGTACCCACATACCCAGTCTCACTATTATGCAAATAGAAGCTACAGATTTAAAAATATCAAGCTTGGATATTCAATAAAGTAGACTGGTTGCTAAGACTTATGTATACTATTCAGGAAACTAAAATCTAGATGAGAAGTTAATATTAATTATTTGTTTATTTGCTCACTTATTCAAATAAACATTTATCAAATGTCTACAATGTGCCAGACCCTCTGAGACAGCCCATGATAAACAGCCATGGGAAAAATACCTGCTTTACCTTTGGCCCAGTAAAATAGTTACTGAAGTTCCTGATTTAGTAACACAATCCTATTTAGCAAGGCGTTTGTGATCCATCTTGCATCTTCCCAGATCAGACACTTGTATACATAAGGTAATAAACAATCACCAAATCTCAGGACTTCCTCACATTGTGGAGTCAGATCCAAGTGTTTCCTGCAAGTTTATTCTGTTATTTTGGCTTGTCAGTAAACAAGGAATTGTAGAATTTGTGTGGCAGAGATAATGGGTGAGCAGCGTGAAATTTAAATGCACAGTGAATCGAAGTGACATTTTTTATCCAAAGCAATTCTGTTCAAAGCCGTGTCATTTGAGAAGGGCACCGGAACTGATGAGAACGACTATGCGTTGAGACCACTCTGTGTAGACAAATTGTCCCACATTGCAAACAAGCACTGTGGTAAATAATTCTTTGCTTCAGGATCATAATTCAACTTGCTATTGGTTCCTTTTGAAGACATTCATACCAGATTTGTTAAATTTGGCAGTAATTCTTTGATTACATGGTGCCATCCTAATGGTTATGGTGTTTTGCAGAACTCTTAACGGGTTACAATGGTATGGGAGTGAAGAGATGTAACAGGGACTGTGAGGAAGGTAGAATTAAGCAGAGATGTATTGGCCAAGAGGCTTCCATCTTCTTTATACTTCAGACATCAGTAGAAATCACAGAGAATGGTAGATTGGCAGTAATGGTGATTCGGGTTGATTAAGTGCCAAGTATTGTCATGGGCACTCTAAGTACATTTTCTCATTTAATCTTCATGATAACCCTATAAGGGAAATATTTGTCTTTCGTTATCCAGAAGGGGAAAATGAGGCATAAGTTAAATAACTCGCTCAATGTCAAACAATTTATGACCTTTTGAAATGTGAGGGTATCGCTGTCTCTCAGGAAGAGCTGTTTAAACCTGTAAATCAAATGGTTGAATAGTAGACAGAAATATCTCTACCATATTCTTTTAGAGTATTTTACATGGTTTTAAATAATCCTTAAACACATGGTAGAAATAGTGCATGCTCAATTTAAAAAACTGGAAAATAGTAGCTGATAAAGAGTTAAACTAACACTACCGTCGATCCTACCACCGAGAAATAACCATTGTCAAGCTTCTGATGGACTATGTTTCCTTACAATCTTTTTGCTATGATTTTGGCTTAAAAAGCCTCCTCCTTTATATTACAGGTAATGCACACATATTTATGAAAGACAGAAATTTATAAAGAAAAACATAAACCAATAATTCCAATCCAGATATGTTAACATTTAGGAAAAATTTTATATAAAACATGCATATGTATTCATATGTATAAGTGTGTCTACATGTGCATAATTTATAGATGTTGATATATATTTTCTACCAAATTTGCATCATACCCTGTATACAATTTTCTATGCTTATAAAGCCATTGTTATTGTCTTGCTAGGAAAATCATCTATTTAAATCAGATTCATTAGGAGAGAAAAAGAAGAGAGGAGGTAGAAACAGAAAGAGAGAGGATGGGGAGGGCAGGGAAGGAAGAGAGGGAGGAACGAGGGAGAGTCTAGTCATATTAGTCGTATTAGTTCTGGCTTTACCAGCTCTAGTATAACTGCAATAATTCATCTTCATCTATGTTTTTCTATTATATTTTAGTCTCTATGACACATCATTATCAAAGACTGTGTCCACATTAGGAACAAATTTATGTTGCACTCAACAGCACAGAAGCCAGTTGATAAGCCTTATAATCACAAGACATCTCCCGATATCACCGTCACCATCATGATCACCATCACCATTATCATCATCTGGTGCTTGTTGAGTGCTTAGTTCTGCCAGTTCTTCAGAATTTATGTGAGACACGTCATTTAATCCTCACCACCCTCTAAGTAGAACAATTTTTAATTTCATTTTGCAAGTGAGGGATCTGAAATTCAGAGCTATTAGGTAAATTTCCTAAAGTCTCACAGCTAGGAAATGGTACTGGGTTTTGAATTTAGGTTTTCTGACTCCTACGACTATGAATGCAGTTCTGGAAATCATACTACACTGATCAAGTTGGTCAAAAGTTGGGACTGTAGCTTAGGTATTTGCTATATAGATTGACAGTGACATCATAGGCCGCAGAAACATAGAATTGTAACATTTTAGAAATGGAAAGAGTCTTGCTTGATAGCCGCAGGTCCTAATATTAAACATGGAAAAAAATGAAAGCCAGAAAGATGAAGTGACTTGCCCAATATCACCTTGCAGGCTGCAAACTTACACCACATGACTTCCAGGCCAGTGTACTATAAACTTAGAAACAACCCATAAAATAGAATGGCAAGAAAGTCAGCGTTCTGAAATAATAGCACTCAGACCATTTCCAGGTCCAACTGTCATGGATTTGTCATGTGACCTTAGTCTCAATATTTAATCTCTCAAAACCTCTTATTTTTTTTCTTCTTTTCCTTCTTCTTTTTCCTTGTTGAAAGAATGGGGTTAGAAGCAGTGATACCTGGAAGCTTAAGCTAAAATACATACTTTCAAGCCTAAGATCTTCTTTCCTTGGGTAAGTCACTTGGCCTCTTCATTGCTTATTTATCCTCTCCTTAAAATAGCGATAAGAATAGTCCCTACACAGGGGGTAATGTAAGGATAAGATAAGATAATCTAAACAAAATGCCCGGCACCTCATATGCAGCAATAAACGACAGTTATCTAAAGTCCCTTCAGATTCTAAAATTAAGTTTTACAAATCTGGAAATACTCACTGAATATCCACCATGTCCCCGAGGTCACCTACCAACACCAACTCTGAAATACACATTGCTTATAGAAACTCTTCCTTTTCACTTCCCTGAATGTTAGTTCTTTAATTTGAAAGACTAATTTTTGTTCATGTTTTTGTAGAATCTTGGGGGGAGAGAGAGAGGGTGAGCGAACACACATAGAGACCTTTTTAATATATGCCCTTCACAAGGTTAAATCCCTTAATTAAATCTGTACTAGCTCTTTTCTGTCTCAGAATTTGTATTTGAAACCTCTTCATTTTAAGTATTACGTCTAGATTTATGGATTGTTTTACTTTCCTGGATCTTTTCTAGTTAAACTCTCACTTTTTTAAGATAAGAAGCAAGCAGGCATGCTATTGTCTTCATAACTGTTAGCAGAAAGGAAGAACTATGATGTGGTGCTCTTAACTGATACTGTTCTGACATTCTGTGGTTTGGAAACCTTTCATACTACAGTTCTGCCTTCAAGTGGCATTGTCCTGTTCTTCTCAATTACATAAATGATTGGTACATGTTGATGTATTGATTGTAACTAATTATTGCTTTCAACTTTGTCCTCAAATATTAAAAGAAAGGAAAAATGATGAAGCAATCATTTTTAAGCACATCCTTACAAGATCAGTCCATACCTACGTCTTGAGTTTTTAGTTTTCTTAAATCTTTCATTTTATCTCAAAATATTCCTTGGTGATTCCAACATTTTGGAAGTGTGATACACAAGGTTGGATTGCTTCCTTATATAGGCATACTTCTGAATATTAGAATTTTATGAAGACAAACCCATTTGCCCCTGTTAAACCAAAGTGATTAACATGTTCACTAAACAAGGTTTGGGGACAGAAAGATGACAAGGTGACACTTTTCTCTCTGCCCAAACATATTAAATGGTTTCCATTACATATGATAAAATATACAAAGTGCCTAATGTGTGGTAGCCACTTCTATCTAATTAGGCTCTTTTAGGTGGTAAGAACAGAGATTTACTGAGGCTATGGGATTAATTTTGAGGATACAAAAGGAAATCAGTATGCTCAGAAGCCACCTCAGTAACTTTTCAGTAATTTCTTATAGCGATTACTCAGATTGTCTTTGCTTCTCTACTACCTTGTATGCTTCTATAGGAATTCCTAATACTAGTTTTATTTATTAGTACTCATCTTGTACCAGCTACCATGTCATACACTATATTTGCATCTGTGCAATCTTACCTTCAAATGCCCTAAGACAGAGTTTCTAATAGGGTTGGCTAATTGCTCAGTATGTAATGTTATGTGTACTTTTGGGCCAGGTTTTTCTCTCAGGAGATCTCATAGCTAATGTCCTTTCTGTGTAAAGCTTCCTTTGGCCCAGGATTTGAATCATGATTGTGTGACAAAGAATAAAACATTCCCTCTGTTAGACCAAGAAACCTCTTTATCTCCTCCATTGGACAGGAGCCACATAGCAGATAGGTATATCAAAGCTTCTTTCTGATTGGGAAAATATGGAAAATTGTAGATACTAATACTAGTAGTACTAGTGTTATTATTATCACAATTGCTAACAGTAGGAATTATATCAATTACTTCTTACACTAAAACCTCTCTCCTTTAAGGTGATGAAGCTTCCTGACATACATTTATGTCACGATATCTTTACAGGAAACATCCAAGGGAGAAATGTATGCTTGCTTTACACATGTAATTAAAAAGTTAGGGCTTTCGAAGTTCCTCTGGGGTATACCGTAAGTGACCTGTTCTAATTTGAGGAGAGTGGAATGGAGGGGTGGCTAAAACTACATTTGAAGATAAAATATTAGTGGGAGTAGATAGTGTTTGGGCCTTTATTTTGCAATTTGTTCACTCAAGTTTAGCACAAAAATTGTTCCTTCTGAAAAGAATGTGCGAGTATTCTTTAAATATGTAGAGTTCTTTTTCTTGTTACTTTATTTTTTGAAAGCTTCTATTCCTTTGGATGTCAAATGCACCTAATTAGTATAAGTTGATGTGTGAATCTTATTCCATTTCTTAGGACAAGAAGGGAAAAGTCTTATTTGCATAAAATTTAGTTGTGAATTTTAAAGCATGGCTAAAAATTAAATCATCATGCATCTTAATCAAACTAAAAAGTTTATTTGTAGAATGACAGATCAAATTGAGGGTTTTTTAAAAATACAACTATATATATGTAATGTAATGAAAAGAATGTTTGAAAACGAGTCAGGATATCTAAATGCTGGTTCAAACTCTCCCGCTAACTGTTTCTGTGATATTATTTAACATTTGCTGTTTTAATTTAAGTTTCCTTATCTGCAAAATGGTGTATTTTGGATTAAATGATTTCTGTTTCCTCCAAAAAGATTTGGGAATGAATAGCATTATATA
This sequence comes from Daubentonia madagascariensis, assembly GCA_023783475.1. Taxonomy (NCBI): domain Eukaryota; kingdom Metazoa; phylum Chordata; class Mammalia; order Primates; family Daubentoniidae; genus Daubentonia; species Daubentonia madagascariensis. Next base: position 14,321,097 of record JAKFHU010002573.1, on the reverse strand, counting down.
CACATGATATATTTGAATCAATTTTCCTTTCCTCTTACCATCCCAAAAATACCATGAAAAATAATTAAAAATTATTGAAAGGGCTTATATTTCCAATCAAGAATATTAAATTTATATGATTGTATATATTCAGACATTCATAGGGATTTAGGGAAACATTTGGCCCCTGGTATATGTTGGTATCTGTTCAGTACTTTCACATTTCTTTCTAGTAAGACTTTGTTAAGTATTGGGCAATCTAACTGAATTTTGAAATGAAGATACCCTCAGCCCATTAGATCTAGAAATAAAATTCTTCTCTACAAATCACATCCCGAGTTCATTTATGACTCTTCTACCTTCATTCCACAGTACCCCCTCCACCTGCACAACTCAAATATATAGAAGGGTTTGTAGCAATATGGAATGCAGAAGATCACCTCTCACAAGACAAAGTTTCAAGCATTTTGTAAATTCTACCCAGAAGGGAAAAATCCTAAAACTTTAGCAATTGTTGTGATCCCTTAGGGATGGACATGACAGCTGTTTTAACAGCTGGAAAGTCACATCTTCCGACAACTCAGCAAAAGAGCTATAGACTGCTGAACATATCAGAAAGAAAGTGTGCATGAGCAAACTGTCTTAGAATTTCTACAAGACAAATTGGTCTAACAGCTTTGCTCTTCTCAATAGTTTATAACCATAAGCTGTCAGCAGGTTGGATCTAAGACCTGGGAATGTTTCCAGCTCTCCATTACTCTGAAGTCCCTCCTAGGGTCTCAGAGTAGGAATGCTTTATGGGGAATGAAAGCTCTTACTTGATAATTAGCGTTACCTATCTGAAAAAAAAATGATACCCAATCAATTGGATTTAATGAAAGCTGACTGAAATAATATGTGGGAAAGGGGAGGGGAAAAGTTTCCTGGGAAGTTTTACAGAAAAAGTCATAGGCATAGACCAGGAAACAAGGATATACATACAGTTAACCATTGATAAGAGTAATATGGATGGTTTTGCCCCATTTTCATCACCAGAGCTTGATGTACTTTCAACAAATGTGTAGATATAGCTTTCAGGATATTATTCGTTTGATCATTCATGCATTTATTCATTTATTTATTCATTCATTCATGGTTCCCACATATTTACTGAGCACTTATAATAGAAATCATCTACTGAATAATGTTAACCCCAGGTTAGGTGCTGAAATATACGTTATCTACCTTCATGGAACCTGGGAGAATTCCAGGCAAAGTGAATAGTATGCACAAATGTCCTTAAGCAAAAAAAAAAAAAAGAAAGAAATTATGAATTGAAAGAAAGAATAGTGGAAAGAAGAATTACATTAGCCAGATTGATTTTTAAAACTATAATTCCCTTCAAAAATCTGAAATGGGGAATTTGTATAGAACTTGGTGTTACTTTGGGATGCCAAATTCTTAAAAAAGGTCCACCCATATCATATTTAAGAATCTCAAAGACTTTCTTAAATGTGGCAAACTGAAATGTTAAAATATTTGGAAAATAGATAAATTAAGTCAAATGAATGTTTGCAAGTGTTTTGCATGGAGAACAGTGATTACCTCACTGGGGACCTAAATTACACTATTACAATTAAATAAATACACAGACTTCTCTCTTCCACTCCCACCTAGCAAAGAATGGATTACAAATTTTCTCTCTGTATTTGTAGCTGCTGGTGCTTCTGATCCTACCTACATATCACATAGCAAAAAGAGAGGCTTTAAAATTTTTCCTAAAGGCCTTTCATCTTGATTACTTGTTATAAAACATTTAGCCAATGTCAAATCAATTGGACTGGATCCCTACAAAAATAAAGTTTAAGTTTGAATTAACTTTTCACCAAATGATTTTCACAAAGCATGAAATTATCTCAGTGCTGAGAATCACCAACTGAAATTACACCCCTGTCAAAATTTTCCTAATTAGTCATTACTCATGGCAACCCACCCTTTTTTTTTCCTTTGCACAGCTGTAGCTATGTGCATTGAGAAAAAATGATGCTTCTGCTAACCAATTGTTACTGGAATCTGGCCCAGTGAAAAGACCTTCTTACAGTTGAGAAATTCCTTGTGGGATGTGTTAAGCATATCCTTGACAATGACAGCAGTGATGGCCACATTCCCCTTGTCAGTAAGTACCATGACAGGATCATTAAAAAAGCTCTAGCAACATGTATCCTATAGACCACTCTAAATGTCAATGATGCCATTAAAAGACAATTGTCTTCACAAAGGAGAGAGAGTCTGAGTGTTGACTGTGTCTGTACTTTCCTTGGTATTCTTTAATATCTTTGGTGACCTAATGCAAAACTGTTTATTTTTGTAACATTATGAAACTAAAACATATGTACATACATATATATATATACATATATACATATATAAAGAGATAGAAAGAGCAAGGGAGGGAGAAATTAGGGAGAGATTATTTCACAATGCATCAAAAGTCCTTATTAAGCAAAAGGATGGTCTCTTTATTTTAATTATTGTCTTCACTCATCAAACACTTAATACAAGCCAGCCCTGAGGAGGCAAAAGTGAATTCTGACCTGGTCTCTGATATCAATGATTAACAATTAGCCAGGTGAAAAAGGTAGAAAGGAAGTCAGACAGGAGGGACCACATGTGCCAAAGCTTGAGGTGAAAAAGAGTGCACAATGCATTTTATTAATATTTTTGCCTTGAATAAAATCTAGATTCTTAATAGGGGCCTACAAGGTCTTGTGTCATCAAGCCCCTCCCTCCCTCCGGACATGGTGTTACTCTGTTTCTTGATATAATAAACTACTTTCCATCTCATGACCTTTTTTATTATTGAAGATAGAGTCTCCCTCTGTCACCCCGGCTACAGTGCAGTGGCATGATCATAGCTCACTGCAACCTCAAACTCCTGGGCTCAAGTGATCCTCCCGCCTCAACCTTCCATGTAGTTGGGACTACAGGCGTACCAATACCCAGCTAATTTTTCCATTTTTTGTAGAGACAGGGTCTCGCTCTTGACCAGGCTGGTCTCGAACTCCTGACCTCGAGCAATCCTCCTGCCTCGGCCTCCCAGAGTACTAGGATTATAGGTGTGAGCCACTGCACTTGGCCTCCTTCTCATGACCTTTGCATTAATGGTTCTCTAAGCCTGGAAAGTTTTTTCGGCAAGGGAAGTTCCTTCTTAAACTTCAGATCTGTGCTTAAATATCACTTTCTTAGTAAGCCTTATCCCCATCCCTGGACTAATCCTATTTCATTATTCTGTTACTGCTCCTTTATTTATTTTATCATACCTACTATGTGCCATAATTTTATTTGGTTATTAATTAACTTATTATCTTTCTCACCCTTTAGTTTCCATTATAAATGTGATCCCAGGGCCTAGCACAATGCCTGGTTCATAGTAGAAGCAGAATGAATACTTCTAAAATGCATATTCTAAAAATCTAGTGGATAAAATCCTGTGATAATGCTGGACAGTTCATCAGAAGTCAAATAATGTAGATCATAAAGATCTTGTTAATAAAGACTTTAAATTTATGTTAAGAGCTATAGAAGGCTTCAGATGATTTTAAGCTGGGGAGTTAAACTACCGAACTTAATGAACCATCCTTTCCTCTCTTTTTTTTTACTCTTTTGTAATCACATATACCTTCTTGCTAGTATTACAGACTCTGGTTTCTAATCTCTGTATTAAGAAGACAAAGGCCTCCTTGTTTCCATAGGGGTCTGTGACTTAGCCTATTTGTGTGTTACAATAACATACCCCAAAACCAGCTTAATTTTGAGTGGGTTGAGGTTGCTTAGACTCATGAAGATGGTTTCATATAAGGCAGAGATTGGAAACTGGTAGGCTCTCTGGCTACCTCAGAGGAGTCTCTGGTTTCTAGCATATTGTCTTACTATAGCACAAAGTACAAGGTTTATTGTTGATGGTTAATGGTACATATATACATGCATAAAGCCTTAGCCAAAAGAAATCATTTGGACATGGGTTAAATCTTAAATATCACAGAAAACACATTAGAAAATAGATATATCAGTTCTCCTTCTCTGATTAACATTTTTTAAATCCATTGAACTATTTATTTTTAATACTTTTATTTTATTTACATAGGAAGGCATCAGAAGAGTTCCATATTTCTTTTTAGCAGAAGTCCTTTCAATGAGCTATTCTGTTCAACAATTCACAAGGAATGTGGTTTTTAAAAATAATGCCTTCCCCCTTTCTTCATAGTTAGAAAGTATAATCGTTTAAGGAGTGAAGCTAATTTTATTTCCTTTTTTTATTTTATAGACTGCATTGACTACATTCAGCCCAGGGTAATTACAGTCATGCAAACATTGAAAACAATTTCAGCATGACTTTTAAGGACAAATTCTACCCCTTTCATTATAGAAACTGAACAGTATTCTTCCTCCTTTAAATTGCTCTTGGAAAAAAAAAAAACATGTTTCTATGGTGAGTTTTGTGACATAATTTGTAAAATGTTGGCATTTTGGACTTAAGAAGCAATTATTTCATGCCCTTAATTGTGTTAAAGTCATCTCTGTGAAACTCTATTCTCAGGTCCCTGGCAATTAGAATGGCAAATAGCTTACTTTTTAATCAAAAGGCATTAAGGCATTAAAGCCCCCTTTCCCCTAAATAAACACAAAACTTCTGGTTTTCGAGATGAACAATAATCAACTCAATTAAAAAAATATATATTGGATGCCTCTGGTTACAAAGCATCTGACTCTGATAGTGTGAGTAATGCAAAGGTAAGGGAAAGGTGGTTTCTGCCATCCAGGAAATTATTATCAGGTTGGAAAATAGGAAAGACAAATAATTCTGAAATAAGGCCTGAATTTGGTGGTGCTTTAGTGGAGGAGCAAACGTGCATCTGTATATTGTAATATGAGTCAGAGATAACTTAATGCTCCCTATATGAACTTGTATTTGTCACATAAAAAGTTTTTAAAGTGAAACTAATTTTTTGTATTTGTTCAAAATCTGATAAGTAGGGATGGGTCCCTTGGAAAATAAGGCTTCATTACCTGCTCAGAAAAGATACCAAAGATACTAAGTGTGGTTCAAATATCTCTCTGCATATCTGGGCATTATGAGAGGTAGGTCTCTGGCCACTGAAGCAATAGAATGTGTCAGGCTTCTGTCTGGCTCAGTGGCCACAGAAGCTTGAAAAACTCGTAATACCCTCTCTTTCCCTCAACAGGGTGGGTATAATCTACTCTAGAATCTCAAAGAATGCCATGGGAGCTTTGTGGGTAGAGATAATTTTCTTTTTGGCCTTTAGAACTTTATTATTCATATGACTATGTAACCATAAGGGGAGAAGTACATAAAAAGTGCCCATTTGTGTGAATTAAGTTATTTCATGGTCAGTGGTAATTATGTGGCAAATTTTCTTCTCACCCACAATTGACAGAGATTTTGAAGTTTGCAAATTGCACCTCTAAGTTAGAAAATTAAGCAACATTACCCAAAGCTAAAATGTACTTTGAATTGTTTTAAAGGACCATTACCATAATATAATGATTTGAACCAAGCTTTCTTTTCTGGAACTTGGTTTTCTTTATGACAATACTCACTGAAAAAGGGAAAATTGTGTTTCTACTAACTAATGTCAATAATTGGTTGTAAGTACAATTTCCTTAGCTAGCCCCTGAAATAATTAGTCCCCCAGAAGTATAAAACATCAGTGATCTTCAGAGCACCTGAGAATGCATCACTAACACTCTTGGATGATGAGAAGTGGGAGAAAGTATCTTGAACTGCTTTGGTGGGTATTTGCAGTGATAACCCCATCATTTTGTTACCGTGAGAATCTAAAATCTTTTTTCTTGTATTATACCACACATAGCATGCTGGAGCCCTGTTCCAAAGAAACATTTCCTATCCTAATTCAATCCAATTGAGTTAACCCCATGGTTGACCCGATCCACCTGGGATTGAGCAGGATTTTATATATAAATAAATACAATATCTAAAACCCTTCCTGGGGTAGGGGTATGAAGAGAATAAACATAACTAACACTCGTTGAACATTTACTTTGTGCCGGGTAATTTTGTAAATGCTGTACACATATTAACTATTGACATCTAATACAACAAACTCATAAGGTATGTGCAACACTCCCATTTTAAAGATGAATGATGATTAGAGGTACTTTTTAATTTGCAAAAGCCCTACAATTAGTGGCAGAGCCAGGAATCAAACAAAGTTTGTCTCCAAAAAGTATGCTCTTAACCACTATGGAATACTGCTTATAACAGAATTAAGTAGTCTCCGGTTGTCAGTGAAAAATAATTATGTGGGATATTTAAACTGTCTTTTCTGTAGTTAACTTAAAATACACATTCTGCATTTCTTATTTCTTCCTAGCAATGCTGTTTGTTGAGTGTTTTAGTTAAGGTGGGCTTGCTTTTGTTAAAGAAAAAATTATTCTGACACTTGTTAAAATGGTAAGGAAGGCTTTCTTCAAGACTATTATGATAAGGGTATTGTAATAGTTGGGAGAGATTGGGCTCAACCCTGAGTAAAGACAGCTGGGGATTTATAGCCAAGGAGCAAGGTGAGGGGGTCAGGGAGTGAAAAATCACTAAGAGGAGACATTGAGGGTAAAGAGTTCTTGTTAACCTCACCTAATAAGATTCTTGCTAATAGCAGGCCAAAGACTTAGACATCAAAAGTGGAGAATGAGGAACTTCATCAGATACCAAGGGTGGTGGTGGTGGTGGGGGGACGTTCTCACTAAATTGACTTAGCAGGTTTCTTGCTAAGAGTAGGCTAGGGAGGCCAAAGACAGGATGGGGTGAAGGTCAGGCTTAGTTAAGAAGAGGGGTCAGTGGAGATTGACTCAAGTTTGGCCAAGAAGAGAGTCCTTCTTGTACAGGAGACATTATTGTTTCCTCTGAACAACATTCATATTTCTCATTTGGTCCTCTTGTATTCATTAAGGACCATTGGAACCACCTGTTGAGACTTGGTAATAGAGGCTATTTGCTGGATGGTGCGAGCCATCAGGCATTTAGTCAGTGGGATTTCTATGAAGACAAAAGAAAAACAAAGATGAAATGTTGGAACAGACTATGAACCCAGCTTCTGAGTCTGGAGAGCAGCCAGTAGAGGAGATTTCTAGATGTTGGGATCAAAGCATCTATAGGTGGTCGGGTAAAGACAGCAGTGGCAATCTGACAGATTTCCTAGTTTGAAGTTTGAACATCTTTGGTGATGTCATAGACATCAGTGACAGAGTGATGGTTATTTCCAGGAGAAAAGCATGGAAAATGCAGCTGTTTGGTGAACTGCTCGAGTGGCCTGCACAGCAGTAGGCACAGTTTGCCCAATCTGTTTGTGGTGATGAGTTCTTTGAAGTTTATATCAAGCTCTCCAACTTCGCCTTCAAAGGCTTCTTTAGATCTTGGGGGGAAGGTCAGCTACAAGACAACCTAGAGTTTCAGTAAAGATCTGGGCAGTCAGCTTTTAGTTCTCAGTGATGCTAAGTCAGGAGGGTGGGAGACAAATGGGAAATGTTAATTTGGAGTGTTGTAGCCAGATATTGAAGGAAACTAAAAGAATTGAGAATTTGGTAAGGACTGACAAAATGTGCAAGACAGCAGGATGCAGTCTAATTTACAGATAGAGTAAAAAACAAAGTGTAGCTTAAGAGAAGGTGAAAAAATAGCTCAAAGACAATGAACAGGAAAAAATGTAACAACCCACAAAGGTGTGCTATAGGTTTCTACTGAAACATAACATTTCTCTGTATAATCACTCCCCTTTTTGATGAAAGATAACCAAGTAAGATAATTTTCATTTACAAAATAAATCTAGTCTAATTAGATTGAGCCTGATTATTTACATAAGTACAGCAAAAATGGTAATTTACCGCATAGACCTTTTTAAGTTTGCTTTGCTGGAACTTTTCATAAGTAATCTCAGATTAGCCTTTTAAAAGTATCTCAAGACTAGGAAACCAAGCCAAGAATTTGCCACTAGACTTTACCTATAGTATCTATAGATTTGTGTGTATTCTTCTCTTCTTGATGTGCCCAAAATATCCTAAGTTTTCTGGGCCTTCCAGGAAGTGACTTTATTTACTCACCTACTAGGCAGGGGTTACTATAAATCAGGTACAAGGCTGACTTTCCTAACAGGGCTTTATAAGCATTGACTTCATAAAATCTACCTTAGTTCTTTAAAACTGTCTGATCATATCTGATTCCATGTATCATCATTCTCAAACATGATATTCATTCCAGTCAAATATCTGGTTGTATAACCAATTTTTTCCAATTATGACTTGTTACAAGAAGGACAGATTCTTATTGAACTTATGCAAGTAATTATATTGCCATGAAAATGAGAACGCTCAATAAGAGTTTCTGAACTCTGGAAGGATCAGTCAGGGAGAAAAAAATAAATGTTTCATTTATACTTGCAAAAGTACAATCTACTAATTGCTGTGAATAATACACGGTTTAAGAGGAAAGAGACATTTCCTTATGTCCAGAAAATAGAACATTAAAGAACCAGCAATGTTCCCCCCAAAAAGCCATAAAAATGATAGACATTCTTTATCAGTTCATTCAGTCTTATGTAATTAATTCTTGTCCTACTCAATCTTGGTTTAAGAGTTTCAAAAAACATTAGTTTTTCCACTAGAGTTCTAAAAATCCTTACTTCAGTCCAGTGGTATGGTCTCAGTTATTTAAGCAATTCCATTGGAAGTCCGTACCCCAGAGTATTTGTCATAGTCTTATTAAACCAACAATATTAAACTAGTCTTACTTGCCAAAGATTTACCCAAATTACATAAACTTAAAAAGCATTTGGTTTAGTTTCTATATTTGGGGGAGTTTGAGGATTATTTACTATATATAAGTCCTTATTTATCTTGAAACCAGTCAAAATAGAGCTCCTTTACAGGATTTTATGAATTAATTCGGTAATACCATTTGGAGGTAGAAAAATATCACATATAGAATAACGTACATATATGCATAAAGATATAGACAGATGCAAACTGAGATAGTGTTCATTCTACAATTTTAGCCATGAGTAAGATAAATATAATAATATAAAACTCACTGGTTTATATAAAATAATTAGCTCTTGTCTTTGCCTCACTTCCTATTTTTATCCAAATTGTGTTTCTGACAAATGAGACAAGATTACTTGCTCATATTAGGGCTAAAACGTTTTACCATTATTTGTGAAGGAAGCTTAGGGTTTTTTTTGTCCTGCTATGTAATTGCTTTTGGGGGTCCCTGAGTTCCTTGAAAGCCCCAGTGTGGGCAAGGGCCTAGAGTTCACGTGGCTGTAGGGAGTTGAGGGGTTGCAGCAGGAAGGAAAATGTCTCGCGGAGGATGAACAGAGGTTCGGAAAAGGTAGAGGCTTGAAGGGGGACAGGCCAACGGAATCAAGGGAACTTAGGGTAAGAGTGAAGGTGGTAAGATGGTAAAAGGAGGAAGGAGGAGCAGAAACAAGGGGAGGGAGAGGTCATACAGGAGCCTATTTGGGGAAGTCATTCAAGTTCCAAATTATCCTTAGTGAAGTCATGCCAGCAAGAAAGGAAGCAGACAGAGTTAGTGCCATAGTGGCAGAACTTACAGTCAGCAGGGTTTTGAGAAAGGGCTGTGGGTGGTCTCAGTTAACTGAGAAGCCCCATGTTCTTAAATAATCTTACCTCACAAGCAAAGAAGCCTGGTACTCTAACCCAGCCTCTATGTCCTTTGAACATAGGAGTCTTGGACCCTAAACCAGTCTCTGTTCTTTACAGAGGAACCTGGGACCTTCTAGAGCTTCTAGAGTGTACTCAGACTGTGAACAATCAAAATCTGTCCTTACTGTGATCTTTCAAATGCAAGATAAATAAACCCAATTTGAGCTGCCTAATAAAATATGGTAGTTTCTTAGCTTATGCACCCAAGTCATCCTGTAATAATCCAGGCTTTGGACATGGAAGAATCCAAGTTTTGGCTTCTCCCTTCATTTTCTATCTCTCTTTAACCTTTCTTTGTCTTATTCAAAGGTAGGTTCTGTCCAGGTAGCAGCTAAGATGGCTCCAGGTTAAACTACACAATACAAAATAAGAAATATATACAGAAAGAAAGATCGTTTTCAATTATGGACATATTGGATTTTAGGTATCTGGAACTTCCAAGAGAAAATGGTGCAGTTGGCATTTGGTTACGTAGGTCCTTAAAAGAGAAAGTAGATGTAAACATTAAAAGCTTTGAAAACATTCAGATTACTTTTCTGAGCCTCCGTTTCTTCATCTGTAAAATGGGGCTAATAATTAAAAAGCCTTCATAGGAATGTTTTAAGGATTAAATAAGATAATGTATGTAAATAATTCAGTACAAGACCGCATATGTAGTAGGCGTCCGATAACCCTTAACCGTCGTTATTAACATTTTAGCAATACATTGATGCTACTCCATATGTGTTCCTCAGATGTGTGTCAGTCTGAAAACTTACTAGTCCATGATGAGACAAGTTCTGAAATTAAGAATAAGCATTTATATAATTTTATAGCAATTTTCAAATAATCTTATGCCTATTGAATGCAATAATAATAAAGGGCTTGCATTTTATATGCCCTTGACTTTTTATTTTATTTTTCTAATAATCTATATTTACATTATTTTTATAAAAATATTCATCTGTGGTAGATTTAAGGGAGACAAAAAAGGGACAACTGTCCCTTACCATAAATGGTTTGAGAAATGCTGATCTAGACTAGAGATAAAAATTATTGACCTATTTGCACACTAATTCTTCTAACTGGCCATGAATATGGTGGCCTGGGCTTAACAAACACAATAACACAGCTAAAATGCAGCCTTTTCTTGCCTATTATAGTATCTTTTCTCTCTTTACAATGTTTATCTTTATACAGGATGTCTCTATGTATATACCTAGGGCAGACTGTAAGCCGTGTTTCTTATTTTTTAATTTTTTAAAAAATTTTGTCAAAAAGTTTAAGGAGAGTTTACACACTCACATACAATCATGATGATGACAGTCATAATCACGGACTATTTGGTGAAGTATTATGGGGTATCTCTTACTGTCCACCTTGCTCACCCTGAAGAGTATTTTGCAAACTTAAACTCAGTTGGTGGAGTACATTTGTGGCAAAGAAATTATTGCTTTCTGTATGTTAAGCAGATGAGTTAACATAATTGAGAAATGACTTAAACTCTACACAATCATTGAAAATGAAATTCTGAGTTAATCCACTGTTATTTCTTCCCTACAGTATGAAGAGTGAGTTTGCCTTTTTTCCTCTTTAATCAACTGGTAGTTATGGCATTCTGTATGCAGAATCTTAATAACTTGTTCATGGGAATAAGTAATCAGATTGCATATTGATTAAATTTCAATTATAATAAAACAAGATTTTAAGAAATCTGAGAGGAGGATGTTCTGAATCAAGACAATTAAGGGTTTTATTGAACTTCAGAGATTTATAATATTCTGACATCTTTTCTCCTGAGTGATTGATATTACCTATAATTTAAAAGGGAAAAGGGAAACAAAGGAAATATGCTTTTTCAATGTGCAATAAACTATAATTCTACTTGTGCTAAATTATCCCCTTTCAGGAAAGGGTTTTTGTTTTGTTTTGTTTGTTTTGTTTTGTTTTTCTCTACTATGAGCTTGTGTTTTTTTTCTGTTTTTTTTCTGTGTGGTGCTTTAACGTCTTTACAGTTTGCATTTTCTTAACAGATCTTTTGTGACAAAAAATTGAAAACACTTTTGATCTCAGATTCATAATTATCCATTGAAGCTTCTTAGTCTCCTTTTCACAGCACAGCAGTTTCTTGCAGGAAACAGTAAAAAGTGATATATTTAGTAGAAAGATTCAAAGTCCTTGATGAATTTAGTGTAATCTTAGGTATTTAACAAAGTCTTTATGTTTGAATGTCCTTTTATGCCTTACGGAAACAATGCTGGCCCTACTGATTTCATTAGTGGCTTTGTGTGAAGATCACATGAGATAATGGATATAAAATCAGTTTGAACTTGCATTAATTAATACATTTAATACTCAAAATCCAGAATTAACATTTTCTCATCACAGAGACTCTGGAGAGGTACTTTTTTTTTCTTTAAGGAATAAATAAATTGATGCTGAGCAAGCAATGTAGGTTTTGTTGACCTTGTGGCCTAAAAGCAATACATTAATAAGGAGATACTGTTCAAAGGTTGGATCTGTGGCTGGGCGTGGTGGCTCATGCCTGTAATCCCAGCACTTTGGGAGGCTGAGGTGGAAGGATTGCTTGAGGTCAGTAGTTCAAGACCAGCCTGGGCAACATAGTAAGACCCCATCTCTACAAAAGATTTAAAAAATTAGCCAGGTGTGGTGACACATGCCTGTAGTCCCAGCTATTTGGGACGCTGAGGCAGGAGGATTGCTTGAGTTCAAGACTGCAGTGAGCTGTGATCATGCCACTGCACTCCAGCCTGGATGACAGAGCAGGACCTTGTCTCTAAAACAAAAAACAAAAACCGAAAAGGTTGGGTCTTTGCTTTCATTACACTTTTACAACCTTGAAACTTTGTTTCAATCCTTGTCCCTATGGCTGTAATCTGGGACTTTATAAAAAATCACCCTCCCCCCAATCTGGGGAAATGATGAGAGATTCTTATTTATTATAAAAATTTAGCTTACCTAAAAGGGCAAAATCCCATTTAAAGATCTATGATTACTTAAAATTTGCCTACCTTTTTTCCCAGGTGGATGTCAATTCCTACCTTCTTAGAGGGCCAGTGGTTCAACTGTGATGCAGTTGCAACAGAAGCTGAGGTAACCCTTCAGAGATTTTCTGAATTTGAGGCAAAGGGCCTGGGACTTTGTACTTCTGCACTGGGCAGTCTTTGGATGAAGGCTGCCTCTAGGAAGGGAGTACAACCTTGGATGAGGCAGCTTTCTTTAGACAAGGGCAGTTACTGGAAAGGGACTCAGCTGTTAAGTTATTAGCAGCCAACACTCCCAGCAGCTGGGGAATGAATATTCTTTTAAGCCAGAGGATATCTGAAGGACACCCCATAGCATTCACTGCAGGGAGGTATTGGGAATTTTCAAGCAAAGTGTTATCATCTTCCTTGTTTCATAGTATCATTCTGGCCTCTGTATAAGTATGTAGGGTACAAAAAATGGAAATAGGGGGACCCTTTTAGAGGCCATTTTAATAATCAAGGCAAGAGAGATGGTGGTTTAGATGAAGAGAGCAGCAATGGAGGTGGTGAGAAATGGTAAGAACCTGGATATATTTTGATGTAGAGCCAGTAAAATTTGGAGATAAGTGGATGTGGCAAGTGAACAAAAGTGTTATGGCTGACTCCAGGGTTTATGAGGCAACTAGATAGATAGAATTATTATTATTTGAGAATGGAAAGACTGCAGAAGTAGCACATTTTAGAAGGAAGTTCAGGAAACCCATCTGGGACATTCAGAGTTGAACATCTAAGTGGAGATGTAAAAAAGACAGTTTTACACGTGAGTTTGAGAACGAGGTCAGGGCTGATCATATTTACGTGGCAGCAAATGAGACCTTCTTGCCACTACGCTGAAGAAAGTCAGGTGTTTATTTTCTACTCCATGATTTAAAACCTTTCAGGGACTCCCCATGAAGTGGTTCAAGTTTAAACATTTTAGGCTAGAAATTCTTAATAATTTAAATCAACTTCACTATTTGAATATTTTTAGTGCATTATTTTAACTATAAGGAAAAACATGAAGAATAGTGCTAATACCTGTATCTTCCATCTGATTCTAACATATATTTTGCCTTTTTAAATTTAGATTGCATTTTTTTGTTCTTATTCTTGCTTTCTTTTTACAGCTACAGTTGGTTATGTCTTTGATGTTTTCCCAGCCTCATTATCTTTTTCACTCTGTCAGGGTTGACTTTTGAGGGGTGTTGTCCTAGTTCTTTGGCTCCTTGCTTGGAAAAATTGCAAGCAGGGCCAGTAACACCAAGTGATGGCGGACACTTAGCACTTTCACCCAAGCAGCTCTTATTGTAGGCTTTTCAGCATACAGAGTGAGAGTACATTTCCTGAGGGGAAACAGACCTGTCTACGCGAGCGGAGAAGACCCTGGGGTTTTACCACACTTCTACTTTTATGTTAACACCTTATGATATGATAAATGGTAGGCAGATAGTCGTTATTTTCCTGGGAAAAGGGTGGTGAGTTCTTAGCGCTAAGGGTCCTCCCCAATTTTATCCTTGTAGGGTAACTTCCAGGGGTTGCTATGACATTTGTAAACTGTCATGGCACTGGTGGGTGTGATTTTTACTACGCTAATATATGTTAATGAAGAAAAGGTTACCTTTGGACATGAGCTCCTAGTTTCTACGCATGCTCCTGGCCAAAAAAGTCCCTAACCTCAAGTTCCTGCTCTTGCAGGTTTGGTTCTAAATGCTCCTTGGCCTCCTCATTTTTGACCCCCGCCCCCTTTCCTGTGGTTCATGCTGCCAACCTGCACCCGTCCCTAACAACTCCAAAGATAACCACTATTTTGGATTTGTTGTTTATTGTCTTCATAAATATTTTAACATTTGTCAATAATATATATGCAACTGTAAAAAAAAACCCTATATATAAATGTTAATATATAAAGAAAGCATCTTCTGCTCTATAAATGTATAATATATAAAATATATAGTATTCTAATATAATATTCCTTATGTTATTCCATTCTATAGGAGTCATATCACAAATATTTTCAATCTGCAACTTTCTTTATTTTTAACATTACTTTTTTGAGATTTATTTAGGCTACTAGGTAATGATGTAGGTATAAATATTGATATAGCTCTAGGTCATTTACGTTGCTGTTTTATGGCAATCTATTGTGTGGCTTTACCATAATTTATCCATTCTCCTATGATGAATATTGGGATGTAATTTCACAGCATTGCAAACCATGAAAAATATTCCTTTATATGCCTCCTTGCTTACTTCTTTGAGTTTTTTTAAGAGTGCACACTTAAGAGAATTGCTTAATGGAAGGAAGTTATACATCTTCTACTCTATAAGATACCAAAATACTCTTTAATAATAGTTGTACCAATTTACACTTCCCCACATAGGGTACGTAAGTTCCAGTTCCTGTATACTTTTGCCAACACTTGGCATTTTCAAACATAAAAAAAAGAAATATGGGCATGATATGATATATTATTGTTTATATTTTCATTTCTCAGATTTCTAGTGAAGTTGAGCATATATTCATTTTTCATTGGCTATTTTTGTTTCATCTCCTGTGAATTATCTATTCATGTTCCTTGTCCATTTATTGTGTTTATTTTTTATTGATTTATAGGATGTAGGGGAGAAGGAAAGATTTTTATACTCTGAACACAAAACATTGCCAGTTTTGTGCATTGCTATTGTCGCTTTTAATATCACTTGTGGTCTTTTATTTAATTATCTATTTCTTTATTATATAAATGTTTTACCTTTACATAATCATTTTCAATGACTCAATCTTTGCCCTTATATTTTATGCTTTTACCGTCTTTCTAATTCTTTCTCAATGTTCTGGTCATTAAATGTGTTCCCGTATTTTCTTTTAAAAAGTGTTTTAAAAGTTTGCTTTTTACAGTTAGATACTTAATGTGTCTGTAAATTATTTTTGTGTATCATATAAAGTATATATCCATATAAATTATCAATTATATTCAGCATTGTTTATTAAATAATTTCACCTCTGGTATATGATCAAATTTTAATATATTTATGAGTCTTTTTTCTGTGCTTACTATTCTGATATTGGCCAACTTGTCTATCTCTGTTCCAATGTATCATATTTTAGCTATAATAATGTTATAAATTTTGATATATAGTAGGTAAGTTTTCTTCCTCTGCCTTTATTCTTTAAAATTTTCTTTATTATTCTTGGTTTTGCAGTAATAGATAGATAGATGCTCATAAAGTTCCATGGAAAACTCTATTGAGATATTAATGCAATTTGCATTGGTTTAGTTCAATATTTTAATTAGGAAAACACGAGTAACATTACATTATTTCATCTTCTCATTCATGATTCTATGATTACAGAAGGTCCTTGAATAAAGTCCTTTCATTCCATGTTGTTCCACTATAATGTTGAAGAGGAAAAAAAAAAATTGATTCCTGAATGGGGCCACTGTCTGCATGCGTTTTCTCTGGGTGCTCCAGTTTCCTCCTACATCCCAAAGATGTGCATGTCAAGTTCATTGGCATGTCTAAATGGTCCCCATCTGAGTGAGTGCTGGTATGTGTGTGAGTGCGTCCTGTGATGGGATGGGCATCCTGTCCAGGGCTGGTTCCCGCCTTGCACCATGAGCTGCCAGGATAGGTTCCAGCCACTTGTGACCCTGATCTAGAATAAGCGGGTTGCAAGACAAATGAATAGGTGAATACAAAGTACTGTAAAAATTAAAAATTGTAAGGATAATCATACAAATGCATGATAATAAACAATGCTGTACGAAAGTGCTCAGTGAGCCTAACATATTATTTGTTTTTGAACTGCGTGGTGGTAGGAGATGCCCTCACAATTTTTGCTTTGCAAACGTTTATTCCTTGATTTAACCCACCACCATTATGACTGCTGTCACTCACTGATGCACCAAAAATTGAGTAAATAATTATCTTGTTTTTATTCATCTTTCTTAAATACAAGTATAATTCACATTTATTTCAATTTTTAATATTAGAAGTGTTTTTATCTTTAATTAGAAGTTTGGCAATATTTTTGTGACCAGAAATATGCCATAGAAACTTAACTCTTGTGTATATCAATTAGTCTATGGTAAAATTGGTTTTGTTTCACATGACGTTTCCCTTAAAGTCACAGTTTGTGAGGACTTACTGTACTTCATCTTTGCATATATTCAGAGCTTTTTATGTCCATCAATAATATTTCATAATTTTCTCTATAAAGACTTGTGTATGTTTTATTAGGTTTATCCTGTGTACCTTAATTTTATTATTTTTAATGCTATTGTAAATGCAGTTTTTAAAATTAGAACCCATAACCATAGCAGTAGGCAGCAGTCAATTAATAACCACACTTCTTACAAGATAATTAGATGTTTACAAGTCTGTTCCTCTAGTAGATTATAAACTCTATGGGTGGCATACAAGTTGTAAGTTTCAATAAATGTCAGATGGTTGGATGAATGACTGAATGACTATATTTCAATTACTTTTTCTGTATATCATCAAGAACTCCTTGGTGGTCCATTTCTCTCTGCTGTTACCTAATCTATCAAATGAGGTTGGTGAGAAATTCAACCTCTCGGTCTGTGACAGGATTCTCTTGCCTCTGCAGTGCGGACTTGACTGTCTGAACTAGAGAATAGTATATGGGTCTCTTTCCCAACATTTAGGATTTACTGTTTGAACCTGCATCAGGTCTCCAGTTCTGCAGTATTAAAAGTAACTGCTGCCTTGATGGATTCCTTATGCTGACTTACACTTTCTAGAGATAAACACGTTCAGAGAGCCACACTGCCAATAAAGGACAAGCTGTGAAACAGAAATGATCTAAATCTTTAGATATTTCTCCAAATCTTTTCCACAAATGGATTGTTTCCAGATTTATTTTGCACTGGCTTTCTTGCAAGTAACCTCTGGGGAGGTCAGTCTACTTGTCAGCTAAAGCTTTTTGACTCATGAATTCTCCTTCCAGAACAAAGATAATATTAAAAAAAGAAAAAAAATAGTGAAGAGGGATTTGAATTTGCAATTTAAATAAAATTGCGAGAACAGGCATTGATTTATTCTGAATGTCCTTTCAAGGTTGGACAAAAACCTTCTCAAGTTCGAGGATTTTGATTTTTATGGGGCATTTGTATTATGAATAAAATATTCCTTGGTGTACTTAGTAATAATACACCAAGTTTGTAAAAAGACTACTTATCAAGATCTTACAGTGCTTTTTTTTAAAAAAGCCTTTTGTTTTTCTGCTTAACGTTCCCTGTCTCAGGAAGGTCAAGTTGTCACCTATATTTTTACAGTCTATAGCACTTGGACTGAGTGTTTTTCACTAATTCTGTTCCAGATGAATTTAATCTGTATATTCCTCATTTTATTCTTCCATATCATTGCAAGAGATAATTAAAAATGTTCTGATGCAGATAAGAAAAGGCAGTCTTAGTACAAAACTCCCCCCCCAAATGAATATTTTCTTTTTAACTAAAATGTGAGGGAAAAATATTAATGTAGTCATGGTGTGTGAGCCTGAAGCTAAGGATGTCTCTATTTTATGTAAATAGCCCAGGGAGAAGAATCAACTTCTTGTGGGAAATAATAAAATGATTTTTAACAACAGTGATAATAATCTTATTGTCAACACCACCATAATAAAAAGAATAAGAAGTAATATTGGCTACATATATTCCAGGAGCTGTCTACATTATCTCACTTAATACTCACAAATATCTTTTAGACAGATATTTTTTATCATAATTTTACAGATGAGCGACTAAGACATAAAAAAGCCAAATTGCCTTCCTAAGATCACATAGCTAGAAATAGGGGATCGGGGATATCAAACAGATGCCTTTCTGACTTTCAAGCCAATACTTTTAATTACTATACTACATTTATTTTGCTCAGTATAATTGTGGTAAGACTATGTAGAAAAGGAATGCAAAAATATTGCTATATATTTGACATCATGGATGAAACAAAAGATCATATAAATCATGGTTATTTCTGTAAAATAATTAGAACAATTTGGATTCATTTAACCTTTATATATTGCAGAGACTGAAATTCAATTACATATTAAGCACAAGATAAAATACATTTGGATATCATTATGGCCAGGTTGGAATTTTCCATTAAGGGTGTCCTAAAGCCCACTGAGAAAGGGCATCCTGTGTATTAATCACAAACGTCATTTGCAATTTTCTTTGCCCAGTGTGCCGTTTTCAGGATTCACCCACATTTTCATCCTCCCTCCCTCCCTTCCTTGCTTGCTTCCTTCCTCTCTCTCTTTCTTTCCATCCTCTCATCCTTCTTTCCTTCCTTCCTTCTTTCTTTTCCCTCTTTTTTTCTTTCATTTTTTAAATAACTGGCTATTGTAGATGTATCTTTCAAAGGATGGTTATTCTGGTTATTAAGTATTTGCTCTAAAGGGATGTGATTCTACTCTTGATCTACTAGAGGTGTTTGAAAGTTAAGCACTTACTATTCTCCCGCTTGTCTCTTTCTGTGTCTACTATTTATAAAGCTTTTCATGTTTGCTGTTTATAAGCTTTTCACTTACTGAGCTGGCTGGGTTGTGTCCTGAGCTAGATGCCTGCCTCATCCTGGCTCCTTTGGAGGGCTTAAAATAAAGTACACAGTCAAATGCAGCCATGCAACAAGGGATCAGTGTGTCTAGAGTGCAGGAACTATCCGCTAAGAACTCTGTCTTTCTTTCTCTGCCCTCCATCTCCCTGGGAAGACTGTTTACTATAGCTGAGAGAAATGTTGCAGGCAGAGAAAGTTGATTTAATGAAAAGGTTTAACACAAATCTTCCCTTTGGTAGGATTAGTTGCACTTGTAATGTTGGCAGGAAAGTTACCCTGACATTGGTAGAAGGGACCAGACAAGGGGAGGAAAACTCAGTTTTCAACTGAGTATCTGAAAAAGATACCCCCAATTATAAGTCATGCTTAGAAGAATTTTCAAAACAAGCAAATAATTTTAGCAGGTGTTTCAAGGTAGGAATTGGTGGTTAATTCTAGTTACAGACTTGATCACTGGAATGCTGAGTATTCAAAGCCATCTTTCTCACTTTGGTTAGCTTCTATTGCTTTGCTAAGTATAGTTCTCAGAAATTAACACAATCATCACATCCAATATTCAATATTAAAGGAAGACAATGAATACTGCAATGTATGTGTATATGCTACTTTGGGGCTAGAACTTCTATGAGTTATCAATAGTTTAATGCAAGTTATTAATTTCTGAAGTCAATTTGTAATGCTTTTGGGGACAAGCCTGTCTTTCAGCATCAAGCAAAAATCAGAATGTTGGCTAATACTTCCAAGGTTAAACTAAATTCTCATTCTATAACTTTGCTTTGCTCAAGGAACGGGAAAACATATTCTTGATATAAAATCCTCAATTTTTTAGAAATGCTTCATAAAGGACAAACAATCATCATTCCATTTTCAGGCTCTTATCATATTAAGTATATAATCAAAAACAAAAGGAAAGATATTTTTAAAGCCCAAATAATTAAAAAACAAAATTTTCATCTTTTGCAAATTGCTTGCCAGAATTAAAAAAAATAAAAAATGAAGACTAGGAAAAGGATTCACATGGTGCCAGGGATGAAAAACTGCATGATACCAAGAAGTGTAACAATCTCTCCAAATGTTTCTTTCAACATCTCATTTTTAAAATATCTCTGCCTGATTGAAAATGAATTTTAAAAGTGCTGTTTCTAAAATTATTATTGATTCTTTCAAAAAAAATCCCTCCTTCACTTCCAAATATCCTGATTTCTCTTGAGGTTGAATTAAAATGATGTGGCCTCAGGACCCCAGCTTCGGGAGGTTGGACCTCTGTGGGGCCCTTGAAACTGAGAGAGGAAGACAGAAGGACTTAACTTGCCTCTCCTTTCTTCTCAAGTCTTGGGGTAAGAAGTTTGCATGACCACCAAGTTCTGCCATTTTCTTTTTCGCTCTAACTTCTTAGAGTTCTTTGGCTAATAAAGCTTTCATTTCTACTTTGACAAGAAAAGAAATTCTATAAACATTAAAGGTAACTTGCTTTAATATCTAATATCCCTCCTTTAGTAGGAGCTTCCTGATATTTACCCTGATTTTTTTCCTTGTCTACTCATACATTTCTTGTTTTATTTTCTTATAGAATATTTAGTGGAACTCACACATGCTTTAAAACTCATGAATACAATACCCAGTGGACAAGAACACTAAGAAAGCCTTGCAGATCTGGACCACATTAGTAATATATTACTAATATATTACTATATATACTATATATTACCAGTGAATTTTTAATCATATATATATATTAACACACACACGCACACACACACACAGACACAGAGGCCACAAAACAAATACAAACATTTTTGTTATGGCCCATGTTAATCTTTAATTTGCTTCTTAAAACAGAAATAATAACCCAAATGAATTTTTTTAGTTACTGGTATTAAGCATTGAAATGTTCAATTATTTACAGTTTTCTGGACTGTTTAGGTGGTCAGCAAGTATGCATTTTTAATTATTCTGCAAAAGGTTTATTAAATTTGAAAGAAGTAGCCAGCATGACATGCATCATGCGGTCTATTTCAGCCTCATTACCTGAACTATTAGATTGCAAGTAAAGAATATTTAAATACCTATTTATTATCTAATTGCTAAAGAAGCCTGATAAATTTAAGTTGCTGGCTCACTGAAAAAAAATAAGATAAATTGAGAAATAACTGAATGATTGATTCATCTCCTCCAGGGGAAAAAAATAAAACATAAATGTGTCAAATACAGTTATAGAGAATTGATGTTTTATGGAACTCCTTTTGAAGTAGAAATTAAATTTCCTTAAAAGGTTATATTAAAAAGGAGATGGGATAGAACCATGAACCAACACACCATTACTCTAATAAATCTGGAGTAAAATACATTTTTGAAACTTTTCTGAAGTGTAATATTAAATTGATTTATTCAGTCCTAAGCAGTAATTATGAAATGTGCTTATCTAGAAACCCTCTGCTTCTATTGATCCTCATGTCTTCTGATGAAAACCTCATAATTCATTACATTCTTGAAGGTTAGAATTGTTAGAATTATTTATGATCCATGGTCCTAGGTGCTGGTAACTAAGGTAGTTGGAGTGATAATTTAACAAGGTAGCACACTGGCTGTTTTCCTGAACCAAATGAGTAGTTGATGGATCTAGGCAGTATGTACACAAAAAGTGCAGGTTTCTTATGGGATTTTGGAAAGCCATTATTGTGTCTGGAAACTAACGAATGTGTAAGAATGTTAGTTTTGATTTTGTTTTTGTTTTGTTACAGGGTCTTGCTCTGTTGCCCAGGCTGGAGTGCAGTGGCAAGATCATAGCTCACTGCAGTCTGAAACTCTTGGGCTCAAGCGATCCTCCCGACTCAACCTCCTCAGTCTCTGGGATTTCAGGTATGAGCTCATGCTCAGCATAAGAATGTTAGACTTTTTGGTCCAGCTTTTCCTCTGGGGTGCTTTATTTGTTAAGGAGGAATGACCCTAACTTTACCTGCTTATTTAAATTTTTAAAATACCTTGAACTTGGCCGGGTGCGGTGGCTCATGCTGATAATCCCAGCACTTTAGGAACCTGAGGCAGGAGGATTGCTTGAGGCCAGAAGTTCCAGACAAACCTTGGCAAAATAGCAAGGCCCTATCTCTACAAAAAATAGAAAAATTGGCCGCACGAGGTGGCACATGCCTGTAGTCCAGGCTACTCAGGAGGCTGAGGCAGGAGGATCACTTAACCCCAGGAGCTGGAGGTTGCAATGAGCTGTGATCCTGCCACTGTACTCTAGCAAAAGAGCAAGACCCTGTCTCAAACACAAAAAACAAAGAACAAACCCTGAACTTATAGCCCTCTGCAAATACCGCTCTATAGATTTTGTTCCTATGTGTCTTGGGCAGGCATATAGCATTTTCCTAGTCACATTCCTGTTTTCAGTGGCCATACACTGGACTTAAATCTAGACTAGTTGTTGCTCTTCATTTTAGAATTAACATTGTGTCTTCCATTCACCCTCAAATCTGTTCCTCCTTCCCCGTGTCCTATTTCTGCTGATGGCACCTGTATCTGTCCAGTTACCTAGCACTAAACCATGGACTCTTCTGTGACTCTTTCTGATCTCATCTCTTTTATCCAATTAGTCACAGTGTCCCATCAGGTCTGACTGTACATGTGCCCCCATCTGTTCTTTTCTTTCTATTCCCATGGTCACTGCCTTGTTTCAGGACTTTCTTACACCTCGTTTGGACAATAGCAGTCTTCTAACTGTGTTCTCCCTGCTTCCATCCTCTTCCTCAGCCAATCCTTCCTGCTGTCAAATCAATCTTCCTGAAGCACAGCTCTAATTATGTCATTCCCTAGCTAAAAAACATTTAATGGCTCCCCTTTGACTCATAAATTAAATTTAAATTCTTACATTTGGCAATCATGATTTTGGGCAATTTGAACACACAACCTCACTTTTGAACTTTTCCAACCATTAACTCTACTACTTGGTCTTGCCAACCAGACCAGTAATTTCTATACTTTGGGATTTCATGCACATCATTATTATTTCAGTTTAGGGCTTTGGACATATCCTTAATAAATAAGATCAATAAAATGTCAAAATAGACAAAAATATCATCACTATAATTATGTCACAATTATTCTATAAAGTCAAAATTGCTTTAACTTAAAAATAGATTACAAATTTAGAAAAAAGATTGCTTTAAAAATGAACCCATTTGTCTTTATAAAACACTAATAATTCTTTACTTATTTTTCTCACATTGCCAAAAACCTGTGAATAAGTACCATAATGGTGTAAAAACCACAGGACCAGATTACTTAGCAAACACATACTGTGCTTTCCCGCCTTAGGTGATGTTCTTCTATATGCTGGAAGTTTTTCGAGGTCAGGGACTGTGTCCCATTCTTCTTTGGATTGCCAGAGCCCCAAGCACGTGAGAGAACCTTGACAACTTCCTCAGGACAGCCTCTGGCTAGGCATACTAGGTATGCAGTTATTGAGTGAGCTGAATCACATATTGTTCCTAAGAGTGTTTTACTATGAACGATCCTCTGGTCCTTTAGGGTTGGATAAATATGGGTCAAAATTTGGACTCTTCACTCAGCTATGAGTGAGAAACAAGAGTTGGGAGACCAATAAATTCCTGTTCCAAGTGCCTATTTCATACCACTGACTTGATTGTTTCGAGAGTCAAATCATTTTATTCTACTCAGATGGAGATTCATAGTCAGGGAGTACACGTTTTTCAAATGATTAGGACACATATATTCACAATAGAAGATAATATTTGAAATAAGTATTGTCCTGGAAAATCACAAATGTTAGAAATTGAGGTTCCACGAACTTTTCTGTAAAGGTCCGGATAGTAAATATTTTAGGCATTGTGGGCCAAATGTTCTTTGTTGCAACTATTCAGCTTGGCTGTGGTGGAGTGAAAGCAAAACGTAAATGGATGAGCATGGCTGTGTTCCGACAAAACTTTATTTAGGGATGCTGAAATTTGAATTTCACATAATTTTTACATGTGGTGAAATATTATTCTTCCTTTGAATGTTTCTTAACCATTCTTAGCTCATGGACCACATAAAAGCAATCAGCACACCAGATTTGGCACATGTGTTATAGATTGCCGGTACCAGTTATAGATGTAGCACTAGCTTAGATAGTTAAATACATGGATGATAATAAAAAAAGCCTTAAATTAAGTTTATTTTGGTTTCAATATAATCATTTTAAAATGGAGGGTTTACCCTTGTTCTTAGATACCAGGGTTATAACTGGATCTTTCTCTATCTGTAACTATTTCTGAAATAGTTGTTAAATATAAAAACTCCATTCAGGAATCTACAGGGTACAGTGGAGGGAAATTGATTTTCTCCTTGTGAATCAGTATTTAGACATCTGATTTGTTTTTTGTGGACTAGAGAATTAGGTAAAGTTCAGGATCTGGAAGGACTAACTTGGGCTGTAGGGGAAAGCTTTGTCTTAAATTATGCTTTGGGTTTGTTTAGTTCTGTGTGTTATACTCAAAGACTCTCAAGTGATTTGATAGTCCATCTCAGAAAAGCTATACTATACCTAGATTTTAAGTATTCACCACAGCAGAAGAAAACTGACAGGAATTTCTATTACATTTTTTTTAAGGAAAAAATCAGCAGTGTTTTCCTTTCCAATTGAAGCTTTCCATACTTTTTGGAGGTACATTTTCAGGCAGTAACTTGTCGCTTTATTTACTCTTCTCCTGACAATGTTTTCCTTGGGGTCTTCCCATTCCATCTTAGGTGAGTAGATCTAATTCAGCCTTGAAATATTAATTGTAGTCTCTGGTGAAAGGATAAATTCTCATGCCTTAAGGACATCTGTAAAAATACATGCACAAAATGTGAACCTCTTTACTTTCCTGTAGGGTTCAGTTCTCAATGCTTCCAAATTCTTAGATGCTAAAGGAAACTTTCTCTTTGGTTGTAGATTATGACTCAGGTTCACATTTCTCTGTCATTAAATGTTTAAATCCTTAGGCTGTTTAAAAACTTTTGTGAGCTATTTCATATTGCAGAACACCTATGTTTAATAATACAAGCAGCAGGTTGCATAAGGAAAAGAAGCCACCTCATTCATATTTTCTCTTTTTTTTTCTATGATACTTTCCTCCCTTCCATCAGAACCTTTCTCTAAATCTTTCTTTTTGTCTGAATTTGTGAATAAGGAGCAGTGTCCTTGAATTTCTGTTTCTTAAGAACTGTTTAGAACCCAACTTCCTAAAGTACCACCTAACTCAATATAGAAAGGAAAAGATTCAAATATAACCAAACTCAGGAGCATCCCATTGCCTGAATGTTCTGACATCTACTACTACCTTATATTTGAATAGCAAGTACCCTTTGAAAGTCTATTTTAAAATCTATGTTAGAGAGTGTATGGTGTGGAAAATACTGGCATGAGACAGACTCGATTAGCACTTCAGATTGCACTAATTATGAATCTGTTTATTCTTTCAACAAGCATTTATTGACTCCCTGATTTGAGCCTGGCACTTAGCAGGCTCTGAATAATGAAAAATACATGGGAGGAAGGCTCTGCTTCTAAAGAGTGTGTCATGTAGGGATCAAAGAGGATAAGATAAGAAGACTTGCTCTGGGCTAAAATTGTTTGAGTATGAATTCCAAGTTCAGCCAGATATTAGTTTTGTAATCTTGGGGATATTATTTACCTTCCCAACACCTCAGTTTCCTCATCTGTTAATTGGTGAAAACAGCACCATTTTTATAGAGTGCTCTGAAGAATAAATAAGATGATAGATGAAATGTGCTCATTATAGCACATTTATAGAGTAAGTCCTGCAACATTAGTTCTTTTTATTTCTATGATAATTATTATTGCTATTGTTGTTAAGAAAGAATAGTAACAGTAGAAGCACCTAACCTAGTTTGCAGCTTGGGGTTAGAAGGTATTTGGAAAAGTTTTTTGGAGGAGATGATGCCTAGGTTGGATCTTGATTAATTGGACTTCAAAGAAGTCACTTAAGTTCTTCACCTGTTGAGACTGGGCTAGTGAGTCCCATCTTGCCATATATTGTGCAAATCAATTCTTATTTCCCTTTCTCCTCCTTCCCTTGATCCTCACAACAATTTAACGACTATGGCGCATACCTGTACAGATGTGACTTCTCCGCATTGTCCACTTTTCTGGTTAGATTCTAATAGTTTTTCTATAAGCTTCCTGGGTACATATGTAGGATGCAGGATTAAAATGGAATTGTCAAAATAAACTGGAAATGGAACTGTTATTAAAGCCAATGGGCTGTTTTCAAGTTTAAATACTGTTCAAAAATTCTAAGGTCTCATGAAGATTAATAGCCTAGAGAGGCAAAGGTGTAGTTTCTGATAACAAACAGAACGCAGGTTATAACAGGGCTTGGTAACTATCAGCGTGCAAATCTGCATGTCCCAAAAGGACACTGTAGAAATCAAACATGCACAATGAATTTTTTCATCAGGACACAGCTCTGGACAAGGTACAAGGTCCTTGGGTGTGCATGAATGACCGAGATTGGCTGTACAATTGAACATCCTATATTCCTCATTCATATTGGTGAATGTTATTTTTGTCTGCTGAAAATGATAGGATATTTCCCACCGGGAGAGGTAAGATGAGTCTAAATGAAACCTATAATTCATATGATTATAGCCACTGCAAATGAAAGAATCTGATTTGCCAAAAACCTAATAATAGGCAAGACTATGGGGACAAAATAACAATCAGAGATTAATCAAACATTTTCTGCATTTATGGAAAAGAATCTGTGTTTCTTTTATTTCTGCTCAGAGCCATGCAGAGAAGCTAATGTTTCCGCTCAATCTATAATGCCCACCACCCATGCTCAGACACATACTTGCATAGATATGGTTCTTGCTTCTAAAGGCTGATTGTGTTGATAATTCTGACGATGTTACTTTCTATTCCCATTTTGTCTTTGATTCAGATTTATTTTCTTTAACTTGATTAGCTGCTCTTTGCTACTTTTTCTTTTTTCCTGAGTACCCACATGAGAGGACAATTTACCTCTTTGGGTGTCAGGGACCTCATCTGTAAAACACAGGTGCCCAAGGTCTTTTTCAAGCTAACCTCCTGTCGTTCTTTTCTACAATTTTTAAAGGTGCATTGGACATAGATTTCATCTTTACACTAAAGCTACTTGGTTCCAAAAACACCAAAAAGGCCAAAAAATTATTTTATCCTAAATTTGAATTTTTTTTCTATAACAAAACAGTTAGTATAAGGGCATATGTAGGTTCTCACAATAATAACTGTCAGTAGTTAGTTTCAAGTGAGGCAGCAGGACTTATTTTTGGAGAATCAGTTTTAAATGATACATGTTGAGATTAAGAAATAATAATAATATATTATTATCATTGCTAATGACTTGTAAAGAAAGTGAATGAGCAAAATTCCACAAGTTGTTAGTTTTAGAGTAGCTTGAAAAAGGTCCCAGAAATTTAGGTGAATATCTGTTATTGTAACACATAGGTCATTTTTTCGTGTTTGGTAAAAACATTAAACTTTATTTTTTAGCTATGCCTTTTATTCTTTTTCTACTTTTCTTTGACTTCTCTCTCCCCCTTTTTAAAGGTTAAATTTGTTCAGTTTCATTTTTCTGTTTCATCTTTTTCCTAATTTCTATTTCAATTCTCCTAGCCTTTGAGTTTTCCTTCTCTCTCTCTAAAACATATCACAAATAGAATCTTTCTAAAATATACTGTCTTTAGCATAAGACTCTAAGAATGCTTTTATTTTGTTCTTTTACCTGGGATCTTAAAAAAAAAACAACAAAAATAACAAAAACTGCTATCATTGCTTTTTCCAGGTAAAATTTGTCTCAATATTTTCATTCATTAGCATTTCTTGTCCAAATAAGTTTACATAAAAGCCACAGAAGTACTTTTAGTCTACAAGAGTTGTTTAAGATGTGTATTACAGAAGACATTATTGAACTGCTGGTGTATGTCAGACCATCTTTTAGATTGACAATGTTACATTTGTTATTACATGTATGATTAAATTTTTTGAGGTAGGCATTGTTAACTTCATTTTACAGGAGAACAATAAGATAATGGAAGTTTGAGTATTATGCCCGGGGTGAAGTTATGGTTAACTGACAGTGGTTGAAATTAGTGAAGGGGTTTAATTTAAAACCTACATGTAGAGAATCCCAAGGCACATCATCTGTCCCTTAGCACCATTGATCCTATAAGCCCAGGCATATTAATGTCAGCAGGGAAGGAGTTCTTAAAACAAAACATTATATAGTAGCTGAAAATCACTTTTTGGCAGTTTAAAAATTTCCGTTGGACCTTCTCTTTTATCAGAGGTGATTCATTTTTAGGACAAAGAACTGCCAACCAATTAACTAAAGCATCACAAGAAGATGGTGGTACAGGTGAAGCCCTGATTGTGGTTTTGATTGTAGCAGGGTTCAAGGGCTATATCTTCACAAGACGAACATTTGCACTTTCTTGAGGCATGCATATTTATTATTGGATTTCTACACTGCCAGCAAACATTCTACTTCCTCTCCATACCTTCTAACAGGATTATTTTACTAATCCAATTGAAACTCAACCCTAGCTAGAACTCTACCTTCCTCCAGATTGCAATATGTTAATAGTAATCATCCACTACCTACTAATAACTACTAAAACTCTGCCTCTATCTCAGCCACATAGATTTTGTTAAGTTTTATTTTCTGTAATTTATAAAATGAACACCACTGCCGTTTTTAAAATACAGACATAATATTACATTTTAATGTTTCATTATTTGTCTTTTAAAATGCTATCATTTAATCCCTCCAAAAGTAAAGAAAATTACTATACTTGAGCACATGGACCCAAAATGTCTTAGAAAATATATGGGATTTTCGGGAGCTAGGGCTATGGTGAAAAGATGCTAGAGGAAGCAGTGTGAGATCTCCAAAGAAGATACTTAAAAGATATATACACACATTTCAAGAAACCATATGTGCATTTAATATTCTTATTATATTAAAATGCATTGTTTTATAGATACAAGAAACCTGAGACAAAATTAAGCAATGTACCTCAACTTCATAGTTTAAAAGATATTAGATTGATATTTTAAAATTACAATCAGAATTTGAACTCAGGTCTGTAAAACTCCAAAGCCTATGCACTATCTTTCCACTGTGCTATGGCTTCCTAAGAGAAAAGTTTTAATGGAAAATCTGTCAGAACTTTCCAGATAGTTAAGACATTTGATGAAAAGGACAGGATATCAAATCTTGGTTATGAAAGTCACTTCCAAAAATAAGCAAAGATTCATCTTTGATGAGCCAACTAAAGGGCTCCCAAAAGTACTGGTGTACTTAGTATAAGAAGGAAGGTCCAAAATGGCAAAATGACAATGTAGGTTTGGAATCCTCAAACCGGTTGAATAACCTCAAATGTTTAAACTGTTTTACCCAAAATGAAATGCAGAAAGATTTGCTTTCCCTTCAAATGTTCTTAATTGGTATCCTTTCATATTATTTAATTTCATGTTATTAAAATTAATAACAATAATAACAATAATAATAGTGATGCTTTGGCCCTCTGTGTACCATGATGGAGAGAAATATGTAAGCTGCTGCAGAATGATTTGAAATCATTAGATTTTGGCACAGAAGCAGTCTCCAGTACACCCCAGGAGCAGATGGTAATAATAAAATCAGTTTCCTGAATTGGTTGCATATAATTTCAGATCAGAAATCATTACTGTTCTGAGGACAATAGGAAAGATAATTTGTAAGCTTTGCATATTAAACTTAAAAGTCAGTTCTGCAAACTTCTACTTCATTGTTCCACTTGGCCAACATTAATGGATACTCTGAATAAAGCTGGCTCATTTTGCTCTCATCATTGAAATGACCTGGTATCAGCACAGTGATACAAACAAAGGACCGCACAACAACTCCAAAATCATGTACATCTTTACTGAGATTTTTTTAAGGGAGCATCTAAGGGAAATTACATCACACGGCACAAAGCAAAATGTCCTGAAAATCCTCTATATGTAGTAACCTCCCCAAAGTTATATCCACCATGAAACAGCTGTCTTGCAAGGCACAACTCTGTTAACTAAAATCCCCAATCTGCACACCAGGCTCTGCTTATTACATTCTTTAGAGATGGCAGGTCCCTTAATCCTTTTAATGTTGCATAAAAATGACATCACTTCACTATGGATGAACCATGAGATCTTCCCCATTGCCCTTTCTTTTAAATTTCATAATTATGTACTTACTATAGCTCCTTTTTAATGGGACTAGATTACCAGACTAGGCAGTATTTCCCTTATTTTTTTTCTTTTCTGACTCTATCCCCTCAGTCCCTACCTTGCTCAACATCCTAACATCTCAGCCCATTAACTTGATCCCTCGAGACATGTGTTTATGAGCATGAACTCTTAACTCTGCCACACAGGCAATCTGGCTCTGTTAATGATATTATCAGCAAGGAGAAACTAATTTAATGACCTATGTGGGAACCATACATTCAATCACATGGACATTCTGAGCAATAAAAATGGAAGGTTGTATCTAAGTGTGTGAACAAAAGATACACAGAGTTTTAGGTATCTGTGTGTGTAACTGAAGCCATTGTACTGTGGAATACAAGGACAGTTGTACAAAAGTAATACATGGTAAGTAGCCCCATTCCTAAATATCATTGGCCATTTTCCTATCCAGATACCAAATAGCATGTGATAACTTTTTAAAAAAATATTGATCCAATAATAGCTAGGATTTCAAGAAAATATAAAAAAATTATGAGGTTATTAACAGAAAAATATCATTACCACTGCTGCATTTATTCCTAGAGATGGTAGAGGACTCTTGCAGGGCACACAGCAGTACCGAAAATATCTAAGTTGTTCACATTCCTCTTCCTCTTCTCTTTTTTCCAAAACATTTTTTGTTTGTTTGTTTTAGAGTGGGTACAAGCACGTTCTTCAGTTTCTGAACTAACAGAGAGAAAAAGAAGCTGTAAATTCACAGATGTATAGCTAAAAAGGATCTTTGAGAGCCTCCTAATCCCTTCAAATAACAGAAGAGAGAGTTAAAGTTGAGAAAAGAGAAATGACTTACTCATGGTCAAACAACGAGGCAGGGACTGTCTTCTGCCCTCACTACCACAGCACAGACACCTACCATATGCGGCATACTGAATACACACTCTGTACGTGTTAATTCAGTGAATAAACGGTTGAATGAATTTGCTAATGCTAGCACTCTGAATTCCCTAATTCCATGTATTTTTCTCTGCTCCAGTTCACTGTGACAAAGTTTGTTTTGGGTTGTGGTCCTCTTTCAATCCCCCCTGGTAAGGAAGGGAATGCTCGTAACCGTGAGATGAATAGCAAATGGTCAGTGTAGAGCATTGAGCAAAATGATGGCGTCTAAGGCACAAGGGTAGAAAAACTGTGTTCATGATAAATGACCAGAAACTATTTGAGATTCACAGACTTGCTAGACTAGAAACCGGCGTAAAGAGTTTAAAAAATGGTGAATGTGTGATACAGTAACAAGCAGTGACAGACATTTCTACTTCAACATTATGCCCAAAGCAAAAGGCCAACTTGAAATGTGTAGTGAACATGTATGTGAGTTTCATTTAGGTATGTGTCTAAGGTGTTAATGTTTGAAATCAGAGCACAAACAAAATGCAAAATACCAGATTACCTAAAATACTTTGGAACATGTATATATGAATTCATTATTTTTATGAGTGTTTTCATTACACATGAAAAATATATTCAATTATTATAATTTAGTTCACTTAAAATGCATGAACATGTTAAAAGAGCCACTAGAAAAGCTGCCATCTAGATAAAACTACTATTAAAATATTCATGTATGTACATTCATATTTTTCCTATGCCGGTTTATACATCTGTGTGTTTTTTCCTTTTGGAAAATTGAAATGATAGTATTAAATGCCATGTGACCCTCTCTCATTTGTGGTGTTTGCTCACCTTTCCCTACATGCTATGTGAACTTGTTTTGATAACAGTCAAATGGTGTGGAAATATTAATGTAGCTATCATTCTCATCCTGAAAAAGGCCCAGGTATTCTGCACTGAGTTATGCCTTCATAAAAAAACATATACTCTGCATGTAAATGCATGTTTGTGTGTGTAGCTGCTCCATATTTTTATTTCCAATGAAATGGTTCTAATGAAGTAGATGTTGAAATGTTTTTGCAACATCAACAAATGAAGGAGAAAGGAAAGATTAAGAGTGAAAAGAGCTTAGAATTAAACATTTCCCCCCAGATCATCTATCTAGTGAAAAATTTAGAGCTGAAAATGGTAGAATATTCCTGACGAAGTAAGACTTCTTGTTCCTAAACTGCTCCATGCCTTGGCAGCTAACCAGCTTTCAAGTAAGAAAATGAATTCACTAGTAAGTGGTGTCAGACTTTAAAATAGAGGGTCACTGAGACTTGGGGAATAACTGGATGAGTCTTTCCTTGTTTTTGGAAACAAAAAATGAAAAAGAAATACTGTATTCAGGATGCCATGTCAGACGTTCTAGAGCTAGGCTGACCAATATCATAGCTATTAGACACAGGGGCCTATTTAGAATTAAATCACTTAAAATTAAATCAAATAAAAAATTCAGTTGCTTAATTGCACTAGTCATTTTTCAAGTGCTTAAGAGTCACCTGTGGCCAAACAGCTACCATCTAGGATAACGCAGACATAAAAATTTTCCTTCATTGTGGAAAGTTCTATTGGGCAGAAAGTGCTCTGTTGGAGTACATGAAGCTTATATCCTCCCTAGAACTACTGGAGACAGAAGATGCAAATGCTCAAGGTCAAATAACAGAGGAAGCTATCATGCAGTCACAGATATTTAATTGCCAAAGGAATAAGAAAGATGATTCTAAGTTCAGTTCAGATATCATAAAATTTTATAAAATTTTTCCTTTATAGTCTCCATTACATTATTTTGTAATTCATTACAAAATTTTATAAAAATTTTTTATAACTCATAATGATCCAGCAGTATATTCACTAATGCTCCCATGAGACTGCCTAACTTATTCTTTTTAATTATTATTATTTTGGTAAGAACACTTAACATAAGATCTACCCTCTTAAGAAATTTCTAAGTGTACAATGTAGTATTGTTAACTATAGACGTGATGCTGGACAGCAGATGTCTAGAACTTAATCATCTTGCTTAACTGAAGCTTCAATTATCAAACCCTTTGACTTTTAAAGTCATCTTTTTTATCAGGACATCTTTTATTAAAAATGATAAATAAGCACAACAACAATAAACACAACAGACACCACAGAAGCAACATATATACTAGTAAAGCTTTTTAAAATATAAAAATAAATACAAATATATTCGTCCTAACATTTTCTTCCTCTATAACAGTGAATTATCTTGTGCAATCCAGGTTGAGGACCGTCACTAGAGATATAAAATTGGGCCGTTGCTCCCGTGCATAACTCAGGTAGTCATTTGCTGTAGTAAAATGATGCATTCCATCTACACCACAGTAAGACTTGATTACTTCTTATGATAGCAAGGAAACGTGGCATTGAATTGGCATTCCGAAGAGCTCAGAGAAGCAAATGGAACATAGGATGAAATTATTACATGTGAAACCTTTCTTTCAAGAGAACCAATGACCATAATTGAAACATCTCACACTATTTGATTTGCTTTTGCCCTATAACCAAATGTTTCAATTAAGCTCATTTGTATAAGCATGGCTAAGATCATTTCCAACACTTTGTCTAAATTATCACAGGCTTCAGTCTGGAATATCAAACTCAGACTTCAGGGGACACAGCCCGGGTTCTAGGCAGCCTGTGTACTGAACGTAACAGGGATCTTTATCATTCCCTTGTGGGAGTTCTCATTAGTGACTAAAAGCACTTTTTTCTGATACTTGAAACAAAAATTCTTTCACAGAGAGCTAATCAGCATCTACAGCCAGCAAACAGGATTCCAAAGCAGTTTTTCTATTAAAAGAGGTATCTGGTTTTACACATGGTAATGGAGATGAAAATACTCTTCCTGCTTGCATGTTGGATCTATTCAAAATATTGAAACGTTGTATAAGAAGAGGTGAAGTTGAAGGTCAACTCTTCTTGGAACCCCTTGTATGAGCTTCCTCTAAAGAAATATTGAGGACTTGATTCTGATATATTTGTCCAGTTATTTTGAGGTCAGCAATTAAAATTTAAGCACCTGGGAATATTGTGGAACACAAGGAGATCTTAAAGTACATCTAGACTGTGAAGAAATAGTCCATCTCCTATAACCGGTCCTAATTTAGGGAAGTAGTTCATCCATGGCATAAAAAGACATTAATGAAAAGTGGTAGCCTGGATATTAACTGGTACTCATGTCTTGTGTCACCAGGAATCACAGACTTTTAGAATTCAAAGAAAGCAAAAATGCAATCTGTGCCCCTTTAGATGACAATCTGAGGCCAAGGAAGGAGAATTGGGTTGGCCAAGGTCACAGAGCTGTTTGGGGACAGAGCCAAGACTAGAAGTAAAACTTTAGGGATCTTGATCTTATTGTCTTACTGACTCTGTTGGCTGAAAAGTAGTGTTTTTCCCTACTTACACCTCAATTTAATGCAAATAATTTAAATATAAAACAAGTTGATCAAGAATTAATTTTTGCCTTTGATACCGGTTTTAAAAAAGTCTGAAATATGTATATGTGCATTCTCCAAATGATCATAAGTTCTATGAGGTCAGTGACTGAGTATTAATTTTGTGTGGTTCTTTCCAGGTAGTGCAAGACTTTCCTCAATGTAAGTGCTCAGCCACTGCTGGTTAGTGAGGAACAGCCTCAGTGGATGAAGTCTGTAGTATTTTCCACCCTCCTCTATACCCCTGCTCATAACATAATGTAAAAGAAATTATGGTACTTGGAAGAGAATATCTGAGCTGTTGAGTATAAATCTACTTTTTAAAGGATGCTTTTGAAATTGTTCCTTTCTTTCTTCTTTTCCTCTCCCCACCCCTGTTGTGAAATGTCAGAGAGGATTTTGAAGCTTTTACACATTTAGTTCTCTGAGAGGGAGAAGGTTTTGAGGTCTTCGTCCTCTTCTCCAGTGCTGCAAAACCAACCAAGCAAAGATCAATATTGTCTTTGAAGTTTATAAGGATTCTTTGTCTCAGCCAGACTCTTTTCTCTTTAATAAGTAATAGATCTGCAGGCCAGCAAAGTCCTTAGATACTTAGAGCTAGTTACCTAACTGGCAATAATCTCAGAACAATTTTGTTGTTTTTTTAAGATTGGGCAGGACCTCCAATCTGGCCTCTGTTCCAGCAAATAATAATTTTGCTATACTATTGCTGACCAGTTCTTCCCCAATTTCAGAGTGTTTGATAATTATCCTCACCACACAGGAATGATCATTTGAAGGAAGAGAAACAGAGAAGTGGAAGATTCTTGAGGCATTATTTTCAGCTGGCCAAACAAGATAGAAAAATAGTTAGTTCCTAGGTGTGAAGAGAGGCTAAAATCTAAGAAAACAAGAAAAGCTATTATTGAAATAAACAAAACAACACAACAACCTATAAGGCATATTTTGTTGTTTTTCCCTCATGGTTTCTGTGTAATCATTAGTTGATAAGACATGAAGGCATGATTGATCATCCAAATAAATTCAATCACCAACAATAAGTAAAGGATCTGTTTAAAAAAACTTAGTTGGGAGGTCATTAGGCACCTTGGGTTCTTACATAAGCAAACTAAAGTCCAATGTAAACAGTAAAACAAATAAAATGAAACTTAACCAATCAGAAACTGTGAATTAACCTATAACAAGGAACTTTCCACTTTGACCAATCAAATATATTTTCTTTTTTTTTGTATTTTATTTATTATTTTTTTTATTTCAAAATATTAAGGAGGTAGAAATTCTTTTGTTATATGGATGAATTATATCATGCTAAAGTCAGGGCTTTCAGTGTACCTGTCACCAGAAAAGTCACTTTATCAAAAAGACACCTGCACCTGAATATTTATCGCAGCACAATTCATAATTGCAAAGATGTGGAATCAACCTAAGCGCGCATCAAGTCATGAGTGGATAAAGAAAATGTGTTGTATATACCATGGATACTACTCAGCCATAAAAAGGAATAAAATGGTGTTTTTTGCAGCAACTTGGATGGAACTGGAGACTATTATCCTAAGTGAAGGATCCCATGAATGGAAATATATTTATTTTCTTTGTCTTGCTTCTGCAAACACCTCATAAAAGTTTACTCTCTTCCCCCTCCCCCCAATCCCCAGTGGACTGCTGAATCGCTTGCAGTCTGGTGCTGCCCAATTCATGAATCACCAACTGCTCAAAATAAATTCTTTAAAATTTTAATGTACCGAAGTTTATCTTTTAATAGATCCAAGCTAAAGGTTGTCCAATATAGTAAGGAAGGAAAACTATTAGCTAAAATAATGTTAGGTCATACTAACACATCAAATGATGATGTTATTGTGAAAGGTATCTCTAATCTCTATATAGGTGTTGTGTTTTAAGCAAATACACATTTTCTCCAGCCCTGTTTGAAATAGTTTAACATTAAAATTAACCTCATTAAGCCCATCAAATTCAAGCTACATCAGAATTTTGTGAATCTAATTACCCAGCTGCAAACTCATATTACCAAAATATTCTGCAAAAGCAGAAATAACTAGTTGGCTTGATAAGGGACCTTGGTTTCTCAAAGTCTGAGAACTCAGCAGGGATCAGCATGTGTAGTCTTCCTTGGTAGTCAAATATGTTATTTGTGAAACAAAACCCTTTGCAGAACTCTGGTGAGACATAGCAGTAATGACTTTATTAATTTGTAGTTTGAGTTGAATTCATGTAGATGGAAAAAAAAAACTCAGCTGCTGGAGTTTTTAGAATTCATGTTTTCCAAAGTTGTAAGAAAATGTAAAGCATTCTGGCCATGTTAACAAAGTACAAAATTGGTAGGGAGCTTAGGATAAAATTAAGAAAAAAAAAATTTTGCCCAATGCTTTTTTAAAATTTTGATATTCAGAAGTCATTGCTACATTGTACAAATGGCTATGGAGAAAAAAACAAAGAAACAAAGTTCTAGGAACATAGCAGATGGAAAAAAGCTAATTAAGCCTCATATCTACACATTCTTTTCTCATCTACTACCTCATCTGATGTTGTGTATTCTACGGAAAGTCAGCAATACCTACCACCGTTTTGAAGATGGAAAACTGAGGTCTCAGAGAAGGTGAAACTATTTAGTGAATGGATGTTGTAGCCAAGGACAAAAATATAAATATATGGAAAATTCTCGTTTAGTCTGATGCGATCCGATACCAACCCTTTTAGTTTGGATTTGAATTGAATTTCAGTTCATTCACTGTCAGTCAAATTCAGTTAAGAAACATTTATTGTGAGCCTCCTATTATCTGGTACAACCCTGGGGACTAGAGATAAAGTGGGAGACAGCTCTGTCTTCAATGACCATACAGTTTAGTGGGGGAGATAGCAAAACATAGGAATGTAGAGCTTTCAGCAAACAGTGCCATTGGAACACTCGAAGTGTTTAAGATCACTTTAGGTACCACTTTACCTGGGCCAGTTCTGGTTTACTTTTATTGTTCTTGGGTAATTATTGTTGGTACCCAATTTCATTCTGGAAAGAATCCCAGTTGAGATTATAAATTGTATGAATACCT
Source organism: Daubentonia madagascariensis (assembly GCA_023783475.1). Taxonomy (NCBI): domain Eukaryota; kingdom Metazoa; phylum Chordata; class Mammalia; order Primates; family Daubentoniidae; genus Daubentonia; species Daubentonia madagascariensis. The sequence continues at coordinate 14,283,086 of JAKFHU010002573.1, read as the reverse complement.
TACACAACCTATACTAAGAGATTAGAAAAAAGCTTTTTGGACAAAGTTGTCCTAATTATGTCCGATATAATTTTCCAATTAATTTCACAAACTCCTATCTAACCCACCACTAGTAAATTATCTATATAGTCACTAAATGATCTTTCTAAACTCCAAATCTAGCAATTTCATACTCCGATTTTAAAAAACCTTCAATAGCCCCTCATCTGTAGGATAAATTCCAAACTCTTTAGTACAATATATAAGGAACTCCATGTCCTGACATCTGCCTGTCTGTGCATATTCATTAAAAACAAACAAAACATGGCTTAGCTCTTCAGGCATTGTAAACTACTTGGAGTTATCAAACGTGCCATACTCTTTCAGGCCTCTGGGCCTTGACACATGCTGTTCCCCATGACTGCAATGCCCTTCCTCCAACATTGATCCACCTGGTAGATACTTAGTCCTTTCTTCTAAAAAACCTTCCCCTGAGCCTCACAAGCTGACATTTCTCCCTTCATTCATTGTGAATCTCTAGATTGGTGTTCATCATACCACATTACATATTTTGTTTATATGTCTTCTCCATGTTTAGTTGCAAATACTTTGAGGGCTAAAAACCAGTTTTCATCTGTGCTTCACCATGTCTGTACCCACTCAATAAATGCTTGTTTAGCTGGATTCATTAAGAATTAGGTGAGCAGAAAGAGGGGCAGGTTAGGAGAACTTTTTTAAACAAAGAGGATAGAATTTGCAAAGGCATAGACATTCAAGAATGACAGACAATCTCTGGGAACTGTACACTGTTTAATGTATCTGGGTCATGTGGTAATTATGGGTGAAGAGATTAGGGAAGGAAAATTTCTCTGTGCAGTTTTAATGTAGAAACACATACACTATGGATTATCTATTTTGCCAGAAAGTATAATTATAAAGGCGCAAACAGGCTAAAAGTTTCATTCATGTACTTCCTAAATGGGTAATAATTAAGTAACTATCATATAGTAGGTTTTGTGCAAATCAGCATTACTCTGGTTGAAAATGTACCCATTAACATTGGCTCCTCACTAATGTACTTCTCTGTGTTCCATTTAGAGAATCACAGAAGTAGAAATGTCTCGATTAAAACAGGTCTCAATTTGGAGATTAGCATTTAATGAGCATCTACTCTGTCCACCCCTCATTCCACACAAAGGAAAACAAAGGATAAGGTTACCAAGGATCGGTAGCAGAACCAGAATGACTCAGAACGTGCTCAGGTGTGACCCTGATAGTAAAGGGTCCTAGACTCAGTCAACTTTCTTGGAAAACAATAGAAGAAATGACTTAACTGGCTACTTACTGAAAAGCATCCATTGACTCCTGCTTGGATATTCAAATATCTAACCAGTCTCCAGCACTGATGCCAGAAAGAAATTAAAGAACAAGAAGGTATTGAAACAAACAGACACCTGATAAAAATGTCTAGCCCAGACTTCAAACACAGTGAACTTGAAATTATCCCTTGTCTGTTCTCTGTAGGGTGATTCATGGTTCTTTGTATTCCTGGAGCTATTATGGGCCAATAGGTGTAGAATTCAAGAATTTTGGGGGAGGAGTGTCTGACATTAAAGAAGTACGTACTTTAAGAGATTTTTTTTCTGTCTGACTGCCCTGGGACGTTTACAGTCTCTAAGACAATGTAGAAGGTAATGCTTCCAAACGGAGCAATTATCTTGCTTAGATGGAGAAGTTGCTTTGAATGTTTCAGGAATTCATCAGCCATCATTGCACAGGTTATAGAAGACTATATCCAGGAGCCAGTCTGGGATACCTTGGGAACTCACCTCCTCCCTGCTAAGGTCAAGAAATAACTTATATGATATGAGGGTAAAGTGCACTTGAGATAAATGGTTCTCTTTCTAGTTGGAGTTCATGCCTCAACAGGCCAATGACACATAGACACATGATGGTATGCTTTAGGTTGTGTTTAATGGTAATTGTAGACTTAGAACGTGAGCATTTCAAGAGTTACATCATGTGTAGTGCAGCAAGCAGTTGTTTCACTTATACACAGATTTACTAGGGTATGTTTCATGCTTTATTCCAATTCAAAGGCTACCACACATGTAATGCCATCATGTGCACTGAAATAGTCATGTCTGTTAATCTCCATAACTGGTATGCACAATGACCCCTAACTCTGACATCCCAAAAGCACTTAGCATAGCATTATTGTGGTATCTAAGAGCTTATATATTTTTGCCTTTCCAATCTTATTTCACTATCCATCCACTTCCCTCTGTTCTAGCCATATTGGTTTTTTTCATACCTCTGTTATACCCTGTTTTTCCCTGTCTCAGAGCCTTTTGTACTTGACATTCCTTCTACTTGGAATGCCCAACCCCTGATTTTTTACATGTCTGGCTTCTTCTCAATATTCAAATTTCAGATCATATATCACCTCCTAGGAGAGATTTTCCATTATTAGCCCTATTAAGCTCCCCTTTCATCTATACACACCAGCATTTTATCACATTTCTCAGTTTTATTTTTTGTAGCATGTATCAGAATTCAAAATTCTAATTTTTAAATTTTCTTGTTTATCATCTATCTCTGCCTGCTGGAACTTAAACTCTATTAGAGCAGAGAACTGTGTGTCTTATTTATTGTCTTATTTCTAGAACTCAAGACAATGCCTGGAATATAGTAGATAATCAAAGTTTGAATGATTATATGTCTAACAAATAAACAACAGTATCATTGCCACAAGTTGCTTAAATTAGTAATACCCTTCCTGGAAATAATTAGTGCCGTCAACTAGGCACTATACTTTCTCCATGGGCTCAACCTTCATTCTATACCCTTTTGACATAATAATTGAACATATTTAGATTTTGGAAAGAGCTGAGCTTAGCAGGGTGCAGCCATGACAGTAAAATTATTCTTTTTTGGTTTTTTCCCCACTAATTTCCTTATGAATCTACTTTTTCACAGTACCTGGATTAATAGCAGGCAGGGCCCTTAGCTTTCCCAGTCAGTTTTAAATACAAGAAATAACTTGGTTCACATTCAAGTGTTAATGATGTGATATAACAACTCTCAGATCATTCAAAGTTAAAACTCTGGGAGAATGCAGTATAAAAGGGACCCTAGCTGGCTTCTTTCCTCTCCCTTACCTCCACCTCTCCCATTAGCTAGCTGCTTGATCGTACCTCTCTAGGGTTGAACCTGGTGGAGAAGGAATTAGGAGAAAAGGGGCTTGGCTTTACATGGCTGCCATAAACAGGGTGGCTTATAAATAACAGAAATTTATTTGCCTCGGTTCTGCAGGCTGGGAAGTCCAAGATCAAGGCATCAGCAGATTCAGTGTTTTGGAAGGACCCACTTTCTGATTCATAGATGGCAACTTCTTGCCCTGTGCTCACAAGGTGCAAGGGTTGAATGAATTCCCTCGGGCCTATTCTGTAAGGGAATTCTAATCCCACTCATATGTGCTCCACCCTTATGATCTAATCACCTCCCCAAAGGCCTTACCTCCTAATACCATCACCTTGGGGATTAGGATTTCAACATATGAATTGGTGGAAGGGGGGACACAAACATCCAGATCATAGTAGTTCCTACTCTGTGAAAAATAAATAACAAGAGTCAAGTCACAATCTTCTAGGAGTCAACTTAGAGGCTCCCATTGGCCAACAATGTGGCAATTTGAACATTTATAATGAAAATAACAAGAATGGATTAAAACATATCAAATATATTTAAATCTGAGATCTTAATAAGAAAAAAAGTGGTGATCTTTGAAGAATATTAGAAACCAGTTCATTATTTTGAAAACCACTAAATAAAGGGAAAGAGTCAAGTATTTATTCTGTTTTTTTTGCATATAAATTATGTCATTGAGAAACCAAATACTAGATGAGGAGAACTGACGAATAAAGAAGGAATGCTAATATTATAACACCATGACTTCTCTGCTGAGGAAACCAGTCCAGGCACTCAGCACAAAGGCCTACTACACCGTACAAAGAGAGACAACTTTGCCTCCTGACGAAAAAGCACATCACTTATGAAATAGTCTTAAAAAAGAAATTTTGACCTGAATTGGATGAAGCTTCTATATCCAATTTCCAATTTATAGGAAATACAGAGGACAGAGGGGCATGTTAGATTCTCTCATGGGGATGCAATCAACAAAATAGTGATTTTGTGATAATTCACAAGACTGAGGACCCTGTTTGACTAGTAAATTGCAGGACAGGAACAGAGGAAAGAGAGAGCGATCATACAGATTAAGAGAGAATTAAAACACATATCAACAAATCCCAATGTGTGGGCAGTGTTCAAATTCTGATTTATATAAGTGTTAAAAACAAGTAAGATCTCTGTGAGACAATTAGAAATTTGAACATTAGTTACAAATTTGAGTATATTAAAATAATTTTAAAGTTATTTTTGGTGTGACAATGGTATTGTTCTTACGTCTAAAAAACGTTCTTGTCTTTTAGAGATGTATACTGAAGTATTTATGAAGGAAATTACATGGTGGATGAGATTTACTTCAAAATAATAGGGGAGGGAAACAGCGAATGCAGTATACATTCAATGTGATTCACCATGAGTTCATAATTGTTGAAGCTAGGTGATGGATACATGGGAGTTCATATGTACTATTCTGTTTTTGGATCTGTTTCACATTCTCCATAGAAAAATTTAAAAAATATGGGGGGAAAGGCAATATATTAATTAATGTACATTTTCCTTCACAAAAACTAATATGTTAATTCCCAAAGAGATAAATCTGTGCATTTCATTGTGAATATTTGTTTGTTTTTTAATAGAAAATATGCACTACAGAGTAGCAATATAGGGATTTTTAACCTGATGTATGGGTCCAGGACTGATTTATGAAATCCATAATTACCCAGAACTACATGCAAAATTAATTTTAGATGTTTGTGTTTTTGCATTTTGGAGGTCAAAGGATTCTATAAACCAAAAGAGTATAAAAACAAACAACTTATAGACATGATTACTTTTTTTAAGAGAGACTGCAGAGAAATTTTGATTTTCTTAATATGATATGGCAATTGAAATGAAAAGCATTTCCAAAGTAACATAACAAATCAATGAGAAAATGTTTACATTTTGTCAAAATCAGGTACTTACCAATGTATAATTTGAGGCAAAGTTGTTCTTTGAGCAAAGTCAGTAATACAGGGTGTCTCAAAAGTCACCCTACGTAAGGAAAATGGAAAATTGTAGCTAAATGTATCTTTATTTATGAAATATTCATTACAAAATTTTCTAAAATTTTTCCTTTATAGTTTCCATTACGTTATTTTGTAATGAATATTTCATAAGTAAAGGTACATTTAGCTACAATTTCCCATTTTCCCCATGTAGGGTGACTTTTGGGACACCTTGTATTTCTGTGTTTTGAAGTTTGTATTGTCTAAAGCTGCTTTGTCCAAATTCTTGCACTCAAAACCACCTCCTGTCTAGATTGTGTCCCTTCATTCATTTAGGGCAATCTTCCCTTTGGTCAATGACCTTCTTCAATTTACCCTGGCCAGTGTTGAACTATAAGAACTATTATGAGCAACTTTTAGATTTCTATGTACCATTTAACATACATTCTTTCTGTAAGTGCAGCATAAGTTCTTTACCAGCAGAGACCATGTTTTTGTTGCCTGTGTGTTCTAGTTGTATAATTCTGGTGAGTAAGACAGCATTACTATTCATTCACTACCACTGGTCATTCCATTTTGCCCTCAATCTATAAGTAAAAGTGCCTGAATTAGATATTGTAGAGGAAACTATGTAAATACTATGCTTGAAGCAATTATTTGTATAATCCTTACTTTTTTGATTCTCTAAGTTTACTCATCTACTTTTGTTCTAGTTGAATTTAAAAAATTAGACACACATGGAAATATTCAATGACACAGCTATAGGCAAAATTCTCTCTTCAACAGGTCTTTTCTTTAAGTTGTTCTTATTTTATGCTAATAATTGGGCATTTTAAAGTCCAAAGAGTAAATACTAAGATAAAATTACAAGAAAAACCTTTCCCTTTATGTAAGTTTTCTTGTCAGGTCATTTTGAATATGGTCCTTTTTTTTTTCACAGCTTCACTTACAATTTTTTTTAAGTGTATAAGTTCACAGCTTTACTAGGTTATCACTATCTTTTATTCTCACATTTAAAACTGATTTCAGGAAAATATAATATCTAGGAAGGTTTTCATGAGTTTTCCCATCTGCAGTGTTACCTATTTTTCTGCAATGTAACAGCTTTGGAACACAAAGGCATTTGAAATAGGCATCCTTGATACAAATTGCAGATTACTTTTTCACTGCTCCTGGCTGTGTACTCCCAAATCAATAGAAATTCATGGGATCTGAAAATTAAATCTTCACAGTACACTTTTTTTATTCTGACTTTATTTATAAGGTTATAATCCTTCTGCACCATTTTAGCAAGTTCAGGTGGAAAAATATTAACATTGACATTTGAAAATGAATGTGTTAAGTAGGAGGGGAAGAAGATGTTAGAACTCCATAGCCCAGTTTAGGTTCTCTTCAAATTTCATAGACTACACCAAGTACATCAGAGACATTTTGCTGAAATACCCTGCTATTGCCCAGTTTGTTCCTTTTGCATTACCCAAGTGCAAGGGAATAGACTCATCCAAAAGTGGTGGAAAAGGTAAAATTCAGTCATTTGCAATTAAAGAACTGCTGATCTAAGTCATTAAGTCTCTGAGAGCTCTTATGAAATCTAAGGCAGTTTTGTAAATACAATGGCCATAGATTTACTTCTAAAGGGCCAACATTTGTAGCTCTATTAAAAATAAATATAGTCTGAATTTATTTGTGTTTTTTTCTTATTTTTTGAGACAGGGTCTCTTTGTCACCCAGGCTAGAATGCAGTGGCATCATCATAGCTCACTGTAACCTCAAACTCCTTGGCTTAAGAGATCCTCCTGCCTCAGCCTTCTGAGTAGGTGGGACTACAGGTGCATACCACCACGCCCAGCTAATTTTTCTATTTTTTGTAGAGACAGGGGTCTTGCTCAAACTCCTGACCTCAAGCAATCCTCCCTCCTTGGCCTCCCAACGTGCTAGGATTACAGGCAGGAGCCACCGTGCCCGGCATATTCTGATTTTAAACAGAAACTTTAGAACTCCACATGTTCTTCTTGGTTATAGCATAGCATGTAGCAAGAAACAAGGTGTTTATCTAGTGCCTCCTGGTAAACCTTTAATCAATGCCATAGGGACTGTGATTCAACCAATCTCATGGAGAAGATATCTTTATAACTTATTTATCTTTCTCTGGTAAATAATTTATAAAGAACCAATCATTCCTTATGTTCTTGTTTACCTCAATTACCATTGGAAGTCTAAAATTCCTTGTTTCTATGCCTAGATGGATTTTTGCCCATATGAATATGTATATACCCTAATTGATTAAATTCCATGCTTTTCCTTAGTCCCCCCAAATCCACAAAACCATCAAGAAATTGAATAATGTCATCATCAAAATTCTCTATCTCTTTAATCTCTTCAGTTATTGGCCTCTTCTTCTTGCCATGAGTAGGATACTGTCCCTCTACTGAATTCACTGCTTCCCTGTGAAGTCATCACTGTTTTTGGTACCCTCATACTCCTTATACTACAAATTCCCAGAAATGAGATTACTTCTTGATTCTACTGTCATTTCTAGAACTTCCTCCCTCAAAAACTCCTGATCTTTTGGAGGACTTGACATCACACTTGACATCACATTTGTTAATTTTAGTAAATTTGTGTCATTGTATATCCATCATCTCAATCAAATTTTGAACAGTTTCATCACACAAAAAAGTTCCCTCTTAGTGTATCTGAGGTCAGTTCCCTACCCATCCTCAGCCCTTGGCAACAACTAATGTTCTTTGTGTTTCTGTAGTCTCACCTTTATTAGAAATTTGCTGTATAAGTAGAATCATACCCTATGTAGTCTTTTGCCTCTGACTTCTTTCATTTAACATAGCATTTGTAAGGGGCCATCTTTGTTGTTACATGGTAACATGGTGAGTCCTTTTTCATTGCTGAGTAGTTTTCCATCATATTGCAATACTACTTTTTAAAAATTTATCAACTAGTTGATAATCATTCCATTTTTAAGGTGTTTGGCTATTATAAATAATGCAGCTATTAACATTTGTGTAGATATGTTTTTATTTCTTTGGAAAGACACATAGGGTGAGAGTGTTGGGTCATGTGGTCTAGGAAGTACATGTTTAATGCTTTAAGGAACTGCAACTCTTTTCCCAAATGCTATACATTTTTACTAGCAATATAAGAGAGTTTTGATCTCTCCACACTCTCAGTTTTGCCAGCCTTTAAAATCACAATGAGCTATTACTACACAGTTGTCATCATGAATGGTGTTAAGCTTCTCTTATATGTGCTTATTCACCATTTGTGTATTTTCTTTGGTAAAACATCCATTAAAATCTTTTGTCTGTATTTTAAAAATTAGGTTGTTAGTTTTCTTATTATAGAGTTACAAACATTCTTGATCTATTCTAGATACAAGGCTGATGATCAATATATGATTTGTAAAACTTTTCTCCCAGTGTATGGCTTATCTTCTCATTTTGAAATTGCTTTTAAAGAGCAAATTTTAAAAATTTTGATCAAGTCCCATTCATCTTGTATTTTTCTTTTATGGCTCGTGCTTTTTGTGTTGTATCTAAAAATTTACCCCTGAATCCAAGGTTATGCAGAATTTCTTCCATGTTTTTGTATATAAGATTTTTGCTTTCAATTCTTACATTTAGGTCTGTAATTCATTTAAGTTATTGTTGTGTTGATCTAAGGTAGTTTTTCCTTTTTCTTTTATTTTGTTTTTGAATATGGATACGCTATTGTTCCAGCATCTTTTGTTGAAAAGACAGTTCATTGAATCACCTTGACCTCCTTTGTCAAAAATCAGTCAACTGTAACTGTGAGGGTTTATTTCTAGATACTCTATTCTATTCCATTAACTTATATTTCTACCCTTATTCTCAATACCACATTGTTTTGAGGTAATAAGTTTTAAATCAGGTAGTGTAAATCCTGGCTGTCTATGACTTTACATTTTCATATGAGATTTAGGATGAGTTTGTCAAATTCTGTACAAAATCTTGCTGAGATTTTAGTAAGGATTGCACTAATTCCAGAGATTAATTTTGGGAGAATTGCCATCCTAACAATATCAAGTCCTCCAATTTATGGAATCGGTATAGATATAGATATTATTCATTATAAACCCCCAAGTTCAGTGTTATAATTATTGCCTTATACTGAGTCTACTGAGGAAACTAAGACCCCACCATCCCTTGGAATGGAGTAAAGAATAGAGGGGATCGAAGTCTAGCTCAGGCTTACTCACATTTTTTTCACAATGGTCTCAAGCTTCCAAGAGTAGTAAGAGACACAGCCCCAACGTGCAAGCACTTTTCAAGTTCTCGCTTATACTGTGGTTGCTACATGCACATTGGCTGAAACAAGTTACAAGGCCAGATTCAAGGGATTGAAAAACAAAGTCACGTTACCTATGCATGGAAGGGAAAAATGTGTGGAGAGGTATTAAGACTCCCTAAAAGAGAAACGGTTGTGTGATGTGTCTAGACCAATGGAGCCTTAGGCAGCCTTGAAGATATTGGATATTTCCAGTGCCTTAGCAAGGCACAGAAGTATCAGGAAGATTCCTTTGTAGCCATGAAGGGTACAATGTTAATAGAAAGAGCTGGTTAATAAAATGGGGCTTTGTGGATGATCACAAAGGACGACTTAACAATGAAAAGCTGAACTAACAGCATGATGAATCCTCATGCCTTGATATTCAGAGTCAATGTAGAGAGAAAAAGCTGTGAAATGCAGATAAATTGAAGTAGATTGAATATTCCAATACCTTAGCAAAGGAAGGGCTTAAAATAGAAATTTAGTGGCAATACAGAAAATTAAGGAATGTTTTATTTGTTGCATCTCTCAGTTTGTGGCCTAAGATTCATTCTCATTACAATTGTATTTTCTAGTGTTATTTACCTAATTCTCCCCCCATACTTCGGATCATACAAAGGCTGCTTTTATCTGGCAAGAACCAAAACAATGCATTTATTCCTTATCTTTTATCTTATTTTGGAGGTTTGTTTTCCAAAACTCCACTTCTCCTGGCAGCACTCACACAATTTTAGAGCTCTTGCCATGGCCAATAGCTAAGCTGGTGACTTCACTGAGTCTGTGATAAATTACACCTGGTGAGAACACTATGGGGCCAGCTGGCTGAGGCTGGGTTTCAGCCTGCTTAATAAACTCTTTGGAAGTATGTTTTCCATATTTGATCTTTTTCATGATTTTATTTATCTTTGTTTATTCCCCTGCTTGCCTTCCTTCCTCCTCCAGCCCACTCTAAATTTTAATCCATCCATCCATCTATCTATCTATCTTTCTTTCTTTCTTTCTGGTTTCTCATACTTTCATTTTTGAATGACAAAAGCTGTTGAGCCTAAATGGAATTATCAGATTTAATAATATTTTAAAATTTTCCCTTCATATTATGAGGACATTTGAATATTATTAATAACATTCCCTCATGTGGAGTATAAAATCTATTTAATAGACATTTACATTGCTTCCAAATTTTTACCACTATAGGCTGAATAACCCTATGATGAATATTTATCTATTTATTATTCTATCTATCTGTTTTAGTCTATATCACTACTTATTTACTAGGTAAATAAATATGTTTAAAAATCTTGTTTAGGCTGGGTGGGGTGACTCACATGTGTAATCCCAGCTCTTTGGGAGGTTGAGGCAGGAGGATCGCTTGAGCCCAGGAGTTCAAGGTTGCAGTGAGCTATGGTAGCATCACTGCACTACAGCCTGGGCAACAGAGTCAGACCTTGTCTCCAAAAAATAAATTAAAATAAAATAAAATATTATAGATCTTGTTAAATTCATATTGCTAAATTGCTCACCAGTATGAGAATGACTTTAGCTTTTTAATGGGAGTAGAGTTACTGTTTAATACTGAAAAGTCTTTTAAGACTTAAAGGAATAATAGTGACAAGTCACAGCAGCCTTGAAGATGCTCCTACTTGAGAGCTCCTGCCTGTGTGTGTGGCCTGAGCACTGAAGGGCTCACACCTCAAAGTAGCAGGCTAGTCTCAGGGGTAGAGGACTCAATGGTAAAAACCAGGTGGAAAAGAGATCAGGAAAGAAAAACATACTTTGTATCCTAACAAGCAATTTTAAAATATAGAAATTATAAAAACAATGCCAGATGATAAACTGGGGGGGCAATGCAGGGTGTGAATGGGAAGCTTGAGGTGAGGGGCAGTCCAAACGGACCTTTCAGTGATAAATCCCTCCTGGAAATTCTAGGCAATGGATCTCAAACACTATCATGTCTCGTATTTACCGGGGCCGGGGGAACTGGGTGGGGCTGGGGTGGGGTGGGAGTGGGGGGTTGCTTATGGGTTCCAGCCCAGAAATTATGATTAGTAGAGCTGAACTGAGGTCCAGGTGATTCTGATGGAGACACTCAGTCAGAGGGACACATTCTGAGCACGTTGATTTTAAAGGCAACTGACTCAATCCCTGCAGTCCCTCAACAAACATTAAAAAGTTTCGTTCGCATTTTTTCAAATATATTTGTGAGTGCCTTTTAACTGTCACTCTTATAGTTTAGGAATCTTCTGTCTTCCCTTGTGATGAACTTATTCCAGTGGGCAGCTGCCTTTTCTACCTGCTTTTAAAACCTTGTCTGACCATAGGCAGGTGCTGTGTACCAAGTCTGAAAGTACAGTTTTTATCCATCCGTTTTCTCTCCTTCTACCCCCTCTTCTCACCCTCCCTCCTTTGTACCCTCAACAAGGGCGCTCATTTAATGACACTCTGTAGCCGAGAAGATAAAGCTGGATTGCTCTGAGCTGAAAGCTGTCTCCCTTCTATGGAAACGTGTTCAGAGTCATCGTACACAGACAAGAAGCATTAGGATCTGATCTTCTTTATCCTGCAGTAGCAGAAGGCTGAGCGCTTTGTGGTGGAAAGCTAGTCCTTGGAGCATGTGTAAAGATAGGGAGCTTCTCCTTGCTCGGCTTGCTCTAGGATCAGTGTGTAAGCTTTCTTTCCAGCAGTGTTGTCTGTGACAAATTCTTCCCCAAAGGCAGATTTCATCTGTTGACTGACGCCCAGTCCCTATCCTCCAGATTTCAATTGGCATGTCCCTTTTAGCAGTCCTCTGAAAGAAGGGCTTGTTGCAATAGGACTAGCAATGGGCTCCATTGCTCATACCAAACTTTCTTGGTAAGAACCAAATTATATGTGTGTTATAATGCAGATATGGTCTTTTCTAGTGCCATGGTTCTGTTGCAGGCTTAAAGGAAGGAAATAGAAAATAGCTGCTTTTTCTGCTTGCCTTTGAATTGAGAGAAGAGATTGGCAGGAAAAGAAGGAGCAGGAAGTAACACTGGCGTGAGCTCCCTGTAGTCACTTGAAAGCAGAGAGGTCTTAGATGCAGTTACATCCCTGCAAAATGAAACAGTTGGATTTGATCTTGTCCAAGGCAAGCCCTCAGAGGATGAAGCATGCTGTACAGTAGCAGTCTTCCTCATGAAAATTGAAATGCAGAGTCACCTAAATTTGATTGTGCAAAAGTACTGTTACAAATGTCCCCACTTTGGTTCCCGTGATTGACACACACTATCAAAGTGTTGCCTGCCTTGGGTCTTCAGCTCTCCCTCTCACCAGCACTATACCTGCCCCCTAGCCTAAGTCTGAATGGAAATCTTTTAGCCAGTTCTCTTCAGAAAAGCTGAGAAATTGGTATTTTACATGAATTTTATTAACTAATTAGAAAAACATTAACAGAAAATACAAATAGAACTGAAACAATTTTCCAAAGAACATCTGCTGATCCTACAATCAGTATCTCAGGGTCAATAGAGACCATGGTACAGGCTTTCCATTTTTTGAGTCTAACATTATCAAATGAGAAAAGGGTTGCACAAATTGTGGTATTTTGTAAAAAAAAAAATCCATTTAATATAGGGACACTTTAAGTTTTCCATTTAACTAAATTTCCATTTAAAAACTAACCCTTTTTAAAAATAAATTTTCAATGGCCGTATATATATATAAGCTCTTGTGAAGATAAGACCAAAAGTCTAAATATGAGGGGACCCTTTGGTATAAGGCTTAAGCCAAATCTCCATACCCTCCATCACACCTACCTGCAACATTAGAGTTTTGCTACCAAATGGTTGCAAAAGTCACTTTCTCAGCGTGTCAACCATCTCCATGAGAGGATGCAATATCTCGTTTCCCACCAGAGTGATGGGGTTTCCCCACATCAGGACCCATTCAATGCTCTTAAGCAGAAAGGGGGCCAGGTTCAAATCACCTATATCCCTAAGACTCTGTCTTCCAGGCTGAGGGAACTGTGTACACAAGGGTGATATTTTCTTCAGATGGAACTCACTTTATAGCCCCTTTCCCCCGCCCCATGCAGAGGGAGGCCAATAACAGGGTCCTAGTACTGGGAAACCCTCACCATTTGAACACTGGAGACATGTTAACAAGAACTAGCTAGTACCCAGCAGAGGGAGTCAGTCCCTCACCAGTAAATCTACTTTCAGTATTCCCCTGCCTATCTGCATCAGGACTACTCATCCCCAACAACTGGTAGATTTTTCATGCCTTCCTCCAGGTTACAAGTGAGCTGACAGCCAATATTCTGATTTGCTGCTTGCAGAAAGCACCATATTGCAACACTGGTTCAGAAATTCTCTCTTTAGGTTTTTTGTATACTTCCCCTGAAATCGCATAGCAGCATACTAAGCAATAGGATTTCTTCATATAGCTGCTTTTTCTTAAAATGATGGTCTTCTCAACCCAGTGTCAGACTCAACTTCCTGAGTCACCCACAACTGATAAACAGCCACACAGAAATATACATCGTTTCTTTTAGCCTTCATTTTTCAGTATTGGCTGTCATGTAACTGGGGCACAACTCTGGGGAGAAATTAGACATGGAGTTGAGCAAATTGACCCACTAGAATAGATGGGATATGATAGAAAATCTTTCTTTCTCCTTATGTTTTTAAGAATAATATGAACATCATTATTTGGCTTGATGGATGTACTTGAACAGTTGTTGGCATCTATCCGTTGATGATGTATTTTGCCCTGGACACTATGCTAAACCTTTTATAGGGGTTATGTCATGTAATCTTTATGGTCACCCTGAGTCAGATACTATTATTATCCTCATTTGATAAAAGACAAAACAGGCTTGGGAAATTTAGGCAATTTGCTCAAAGTCACTTAGCTAATTAAGTCAAATGACTAGGACTGGAACCCAGGCTTAATCTTATCCCAGAACCTGTCCTCTTCTCAAACAGTACAATATGCTCTATTCACAAAGACAAATGTAACAATCCTGATTCTTTTGATATGAAGGTTTTTGATTCTTTAATCTATCCTTGTAATTTATGAAATTCAGAAAAATTATAGCCAAGTTTAAAGAAGTAAAAAATTCTGGATTTACTTATGAAACATCTAAGCATTTGGGTTTTAAGAATAATAAACATATCTTGAGTCTTATTATTAAAAGATGATAATTTGCAAATTTAAACCTCCAATCCTTTAGCCATACATATTATGTTTGATGGATGATATTCTGGCAAAGGGAATTTTAAGGCAGTTTATTCTTTTGAAGAACAAATGTATAGCTGTCTCTACTCCATTGTAGGCCTGCACTTACCAAATAGCCTTTGGCCTAAATTCAAAAGATTTTTTTAAATGGACATAAGAAAGGAACATAACAAAAAAAAATGCAAAACACACCCAGAACTCTAAAAAGATCTTTGTACAAAGCAGTCTCAAAAGCCACAGTATTTTTGACCTTCTAAAGAGTAAACAAATATTGTAAGTAAGAGACTAAAGGTGTGTAGAGCTATTGCAAACATTTTATGCAGAGCTGAAAAGCACAAACAAATGAATGTGTGCTTTAAAAATACCTTTTATTAAATATACCCTGTAATACTTCTGCAAAGTGATTTTATAAATTATTATTCATAGCATAGACTTTCAAGGAGCAATTATGTTTTTAGCCCGCCTTAACAAGTTAAAATAGGAATCAAGAAAGAAAGAAAGGTATTCTATCTTTGCATCTATGAGAAAGATGCTCACAATTGCTCTTAAAGTGTGTCCGGATATTGGCTTACATTGTGTAATTTTATAAATTAAGCATGTCAATATTTCTCAGAAATTATGTGTAGATTTTGGAACATATTTGATAATGGTGTCTTAATATTGTCAGTTTTTGGAAAGATGTGAGCTTCATTTCAAATATGAAGCAATTTTACTCCCTTAATTTCTCTTAGTCATGTTCTGTCCAATCTTCCTTTCAATACTTTGGGCAGATCTCATAGGTTTCCTATGGGAAACCTACAGTAACATTTGGTTATGAAAAAGTTCAGTTCAATTTAATCCAAGTAAAAATGTAATGTCTTATTTACATTAAAGCTCTTCCCTTTTCGTGGCTCAAGGATTTGCTCTGAGGACAAGACTGGTCAGATTTTCATTTGTTTTCCACCCTGAATTTAAGTTTCTCACTTTGGTGCTAAGCAGTTTTCATTTGGTTCAACATTATGTGTATTTATGTAGAACATTTTCTGGGCTGGCATTAGAGATAGAGAAATAATGCAAAGCTGTCTCTTACTCTAAAATGATCACAGTATGGTGGGAAACAAAGACAATAAAAAAATAGAATTATAATACTAAGGGATAAGAGCCACAATGAAGGGATAAGCAAGGTAAAAGGATATGAACGTGGAAATCAATTCTTCTTAGAGTGGATTTCATAGAGGAGAGGTTGGAGTTGGGTTTTAAAATCCATTCTGAGGACCAAGTAGAGAAAAAGCATTCGGGGAATAAGTGGTAGCATACACACAGGCAAAGAGTACAGAAACAGTCTTATTGTTCAGAGAATGATAGGTAGATACGATGTAAAATAAATGATGGCCAATGACATTAGAGTAGAAACTAAAAACAGGTATTCAGTGCTTTGGGTCCAATCTCTAATGTTAATATTTGATTACCACGGGTTTCTCTCCACAGTTTATTAAACAGAACCATTATTACGGTAGTCATTATGAGAACTTTGAGAGATGCAGAATGAAAGGCCCATAGCTTGGGAATTCTTAAAGGAGACTTGAAAGTTTATTGAGGTGAATGTCACTCACTCATTCTACTACTGTTTATTGTTGTTAACTATGTGTAAACTCTTTGCTACATGTTGGGAATTTAAAGATTAATGGCACAGTTTCCCCTTTCAAGAAACTTACAGATGTGTGGGGGATGTAAAAATATGGCAAGTGCCTTAGGAAAGGTGCAGAATGCATGGATTTCAGAGCAGAGGGTCATCAGTCCCAAGTAAGAGGTCAAGTGTGCCTTCACTTATGGTACAGCAAGTGACATTTGACTGAAGCCTCAACAAGTAAGTATGCTGTTGATAGATTGGAGCAAGGGCAGAAGAAAAATCATAGAGCTGAGAAAGCACAGGCACATCGGGAGTGCAGTGGGAAGTTTGGCCTGTGTAGGAGAGGAGGGGAAATAAAAGTGGGAAGTATGTCGTGAATGGAGAACAGATGGCCTTGAATGCCAGGCAGAACATTTTCATTGGTAAGCAGTGGAGAATCACTGCTGGATTTTGGCATAGAAAAAATAACACAAGCAGAGATGTGTCAAGAAGCTTACTGTGACAACAGTGTGATGGGTGCATTGAAGAGACGATGCATTCTGAGAGCAGTGTACCAGGCTGGTGCAAGAGCCCAGGAAAGAAGTTGTGGGAGTAACAGAAAACTGCACACATAGAATAGAAAGAATTTGGAAAGTGTTGTATGGTGGGTGTGGGGGGTAGGGGTAAAAGATGTCACTAAGAGAAATCAGAGTGGGAACTGATTGTGAGTTGAGGAGGTGAGAGTTGCCTACATCAAGGTGTATCCTATATCCATGATGAGAGTTGGTTGAGCTGTGGTACACAGATACACAATAGCTTCATTACATGTGTTGGCAATTATGAGTGAAGTCCATGCAACAACGTGGTGATCAATCGGTCACCCAATGGGTACACTATCGGAAAAAGAAAGAATTCGAAAAAGTAGGACTTCAAGCAGCAAACCTTTCCCTCTAGACATGTGTGCTCCAGGTTTGAACTGCATGAGCAGACTCAGGTACAAAGGTGCTGGCATTCACACATTGTTCACAGTGGGTTTTGTAAGAGTATTGGCAATAAGGAGGGCCACTTTTCCAAAACGGTTAACTCCTCAGTCAAAGGAAACTTTATCCCTAATTATTTATCTCTTATTTAATTGACAAAGAATGTAGTCCCTTTATAGGATGAAAGAGCTATTATCATTCTCATGCATTAGATTGAACTATAAGAAAATTACTGTTGTGGAATATAAGGATGGCCATATATCATAAAGGTTCAACCTCTACATCCCCAGTAAGAATGACATAGTAGAAAGCATATTGAGTAAAGAACAAAGAAAATTTGAGTTCTGGTTCTGATTCTCCCATTAGCTAGACAGAGAATCATTATCAGTCAGTTCAATTTCAAAGCTTGGAACAAGTCAAGAACCAAAGAATTATAGAGCCAAGAGAGACCTACGAAGAAAGCATATTTTATTGGAACAGGCAGCCATTATTAAAGAGAACATTATCACTCATTCAATAATATCAATTATAGGGACTTTAGATTGTACTGGTGAAGGACATAGATTCTAAAGCTTGATTGTCTTGGTTTGGATCGTGGCTCCATCACTTACTCTCTGAATGAATTGGGCAGTTAACCTCTCTGCTTTGCAGTTTGCTCACCTGCAATATGGAGAGAATAAGAGTATCACTTTTTTGGGTTATTGTGAGAATTAAAAGAGTTATCATAAAATATATAAAATTATAAAATTTATAGAATAACACCTGCTACATTGTGAGCACTGTATCTGTACTTGCTGTTATTATTGCTAGTGTAAGTTCTTTGCTAGAAAATTCTTGCCGCCCTCACTTTCAATTTTGCTGCAATGGACAGTGCTAAACCACCAGTGGTCAACTTTGAAACCATGTAAAATCCCTGGGGGTGGGAATCAATAGGTACAGTATCTAATTGTGATACTTGAACATCAGGAATCTTAATTGAAATAAATCAATGGTATCAAGAAGTGGGATAAATGCTCAATTGGAGAGGTTTAAAATGGACAATAACAAGGGTAAATTACACTTTAAAACTTTTGATCGAATCATCAGCTAGGAGAGAACACGGTGTTTTATTACAGAAAATAACCAAGCAACCACTGTACAGAAAGGAAGCCACGTTTCAGGAGGTACCAATGGTGTGGAAAGCACTTAGGTAAAATTAAGCCCAATTAGCAACTGCAAATACTCTGCAGCCACTTTAGCCAAGGGGAAGTGAAACGAAGCTATTGAAATCTGAGAAGATGGGAGTAAAGAGAGAAATCAGATTCAAGGTCAACTGCTAGTAAACAAGAAATTCAGTTTTGCTTTTCAGTCTTTTGTCTTTTTGTTTGTTGCTTGCCCTTTGTCTCTACTCTTACTTAGTCCACCGAGTAACTTTCAGTTCTCCCAGCCGCAAATGCTCTCCAGATTGCTGCAAAATAGAAATCGCTTGTGACTTTTGGTGCACAGCAGACAATGAGGGACGGCATTAAATATAGGTTTTCTCTCCGCAAGGAAGGTTTGCATAAAGGAAAGCTTTGGGCAGAATATCTCAAAAATGAACAACCAATTTTATTCTAAATTTGGAAGATTAGCATTTGCTTACTGAACTACCTCTTATCATTTGGGTTGCTGCCGTTATTGGTGGTAGCGTCAAGGCCAACAATCAATAAACTCATTAGGATTTACAAGCATCTTTGATTAATACCCCTTGTCTAATTCCCTGAGAAATGTGCTATATCTTGTAGTTTAATGAAGACAAGGATGAGTTATTTAGGTGTTTGTTAGTGAGGCTTATTTGCATATAATTAACTAGATTCTCTGTTTATAGCAAGCAGTAAAAACTTTGTATCTCGAGATGTGTTTTCCACCAAGTTCTATATGGTTAAACCAAATGCGTTTGTTCCACTAGAAACTCTTTGATTGAAATGGCTAATGATTCTGTCAATTAAAAAACATACATATTCATGCAAAAATTGACCAGAGTATTTCTTTATTGAGAGCAATTTTCATAATATTCCTTTTTTTAAAAAAATCTTTATTATTTTAAAATTTTAGATTCACAGCAAAATTCAGAGGAAAGTACAAAGTTCCCATATACTCCCATGTTCCCAAGAAGCAGAACCTCCCCCACTACCAGCATCCCACACTAGAGTAGTACATTTGTTACAATCCATGAACCTACATTGACACATCATTATCACCCAAAGTCCGTAGTTTACATTAGGATACACTCTTGGTGGTGTATATTCTATGGGTTTTGACAAAAATATAATGACATATATCCACCATTGTAGTATCATGTATATTAGTTTCACTGCCTTAAAAATCCTTTGTACATATAATTATTAATAACTAGATTCTTTGCTTATAGCAAGCAGTAAAAACTTCATCCCTCCCTCCCTACTAACCCTCTGACAACCATTAATCTTTTTTTGTCTCCATAGTTTTGCCTTTTCCAGGATGTCATATAGTTAGAATCATACAGTATGCAGCTTTTTTAGATTGACTTCTTTCATTTAGAAATATGCATTTAAGTTTCTTCCATGTCTTTTCATGGCTTGACAGCTCATTTCTTTTTTGAATAATATTTCATTTTCTGGATGTGGCACAGTTTATTTATGTACTCATCTATTGAAGAACAACTTGGTTGCTTCCAAGATTTGTCAATTATGAATAAAGCTGCTATAAATATCCATGTGCAGGTTTCAATTCATTTGGGTAAATACCAAGTAGCATGATTGCTGGATCATATAGTAAGAGTATATTTAGTTTTGTAAGAAACTTGCCAAACTGTCTTTCAAAGTAGTTGTACCGTTTCATATTCCCAATAGCATTGAATATGATTTCCTATTGTTCCACATCTTCACCAGCATTTGGTCATATCAGTGTTTTGGACTTTGGCCATTCTTATAGGTATGGAATGGCATCTTATTATTTTAATTTTCAGTTTCCTAGTGACATATGATGCTGAACATCTTTACACATGCTTACTTCATATCTCTATGTCTTCTTTGGTGAAGTGTACAGGTCATTTTTCAATTTTTTAAACTGGTTGTTCATTGTCTTGCTGTTGAGTTTTAGGAGTTCTTTGTAAAATTTGGGTAACAGTCCTTTATCAGATATGTCTTTTGAACTTTCTGCAAGTCTGTGGCTTATCTTCTGTTTCTGTTGATGTTGTCTTTTGCAGAGCAGAAGTTTTTAATTTTAATGAAGTCCAACTTATCAATTATTCTTTCAGTGATTATGCCTTTGATGTGGTTTCTAAAAAGTCATCAGCAAACCCAAGGTCATTTAGGTTTTCTTCTATTATCTTCCAGGAATTTTATAGTTTTGCATTTTACATTTAGGTCTATGATCCATTTTGAGTTAATTTTTGTGAAGGGCGTAAGGTCTGTATCTAGATTCATTTTTTTTCCATGTTGTATCCAGTTGTTCTGGCACCATTTGTTGAAATGACTGTCTTTACTCTGTTGTATTGCTCTTTTGTCAAAGACCAGTTGACTATATTTATGTTGGTCTATTTCTGGTCTCTCTGTTTTGTTTCATTGATCTATATGTTTATTATTTTTGCTAATACCACACTGTCTTGATGACTGTAGCTTCATAGTAAGTCTTGAAGTCAGGTAGTGTCAGTACTCTAATTTTGTTCTTTTCCTTCAATACTGAGTTGGCTATTCTGGGTCTATTGCCTCTTCACATAAACTTTAGAATCAGTTTATCAATAAGTACAAATAGATTTTGACTGGGATTGCATTGAATCTATACATCAAGCTGAGGAGAACTGACATCTTGAAAATATTGAATTATTCTACCCATTAACATGGAATATATATCCATTTACTAAGGTCTTTGATATATTTAAGCACAGTTTTATAGATTTCCTTATATAGATTTTATACTTTTTTTTAGATTTATACCTATGTATTTCATTTTTGATGGTGCTAACATAAACAGTAATGTTTTTAATGCAAATTTTATGTGTTCATTGCTAGTATATAAGAAAGTGATTAACTTTTATATATTAATTTTGTGTCCTGCAACCTTGCTATAATAGCTTATTATTTCCAGAAGCTATTTGTTGATTCATTCAGATTTTCTATATAGATGATTATGTCATCTGCAAACAAAAACAGTTTTATTTCTTCCTTCCCAATCTATATACTTTTTATTCTGTTTTCTTGTCATACTTCATTACCAAGGACTTTCAGTACAATGTTGAAAAGCAGTGGTGAGAGTGGGCATATTTGCCTTGTTCCTGATTTTAGCAGAAAATCTTCTAATTTCTCATGATTTAACATTATCTTAACTGTACTTTTTTTGTAGATGTTCTTTATCAGTTCAAAGAAGTTCCTCTTTATTCCTGGTTTGCTGAGAGTTTTTATCATAAATGCCTGTTGAATTTTGTCGAATGCTTTTTTTGCATCTATTGATATAATCATGTGATTTTTCTTCTTTAGCTTGAAGAAAAGCCTTGTTGGCCCAGCCTTATATACTTGGAATAACTCTCATTTGGTCATGGTGTATAATTCTTTTTATACATTGTTGGCTTCAATGTATAAATGAATGGCCATTCAATGAATGGCTTCAATATATCATTGAGGACTTTTGTATCTGTGTTTGTGAGCAATATTGGTCTGTAGTTTTCCTTTCTTATAATGTCTTTCTACAGTTTTGGTATTAGGATAATTCTGGCCTAAAAGGGAGTAAATTAAGATGTATTCCCTTGGCTTCTATCTTCTGGAAGAGATTGTAAAGAATTGGTATGATTGTTTCTTTAAACATTTGGTCGAATTCACCAGTGTACTCATCTGAACCTGATACTTTCATTTTTGGAAGGTTATTAATTATTGGTCAAATTTCTTAATAGATACAGGCCTATTCACATTGTCTATTTCTTCATGTGTGAGTTTTGGTAAACTATGTCTTTCAAGGAATTGGTTTATTTCATCTAAGTTATCAAATTTGTGAGCATAGGGTTGTTCATAATATTCCATCATTCTCATTTAAATGTTCATGGGACCCGTAGTGTTGCCCCCTCTTTCATTTCTGATATTAGTAATTTTGTCTTCTCTCTTTTTTATTAGTTATCCTGGCTAAAGGTCTATCAATTTTATTGATCTTTTCAAAGACCCAACTTTTGGTTTTGTTAATTTTCTCTGTTGATTTTCTATGTTAAATTTCATCAATTTCTGCTCTAATTGTTATGATATTTTTACTTCTGATTACTTTTGATTTAATTTGCTCCTCTTTGTCTAGTTTCTTAAAGTGGAATCTTATATTATTGATTTTAGATCTTTCTTCCTTTTTAATATATGCATTCAGTGCTATAATTTCCTTCTAAGCAATGCATTCACTGCATCCCACAAATTTTGATAAATTGTACTTTTATTTTCATTTAGTTGAAGATAATTTTAAATTTCTCTTGAGATTTCTCCTTTGACCCATGTGTTACTTAGGAGTTTGTTGTTTAGTCTCCAAGTATTTTGGGATTTTTCAACTGCCTTTCTGTTATTGGTTTTTAGTTTAATTTCATTCTTGTCTGAGAACAGATACTATATGATTTTTATTGTTTTAAATTTGACAAAACATATCTACATAAGGATTATTATATCTTCTTGTATAATTGACCCCTTTATCATTATGTAATCTTCTCTTTTCCCCTGATTAGTTTCCTTGTCTGAAGTCTGCTATGCCTGAAATTAATATAGCTATACCCACTTTATTTTCATTTATGTTAGCATGGTACCTTTCTCCCTTCCTTTATTTTAACTTATATATGTCTTTATATTTAAAGTAGACTTCTTGTAAACAACATATAGTCTTTTAAGATGTACTAAACAATCTCTGTTTTTTAATTTACATATTTAAACTATTGATATTTAATGTGTTTATTTATATAGTTTCATTAATATTGACCATATTTGTTACTGTTTTTTATTTATTGCCCTTGTTCCATTTTCCCATTTTTATCTTCAGGCACCCTTTCTGCCTTTTGTGATTTTAATTGAGCATTTTATGATTCTATTTTCTCTCCTTTTTCAGTATATCAATTATACTACTTTTTTAAAAAAACTTGCATTACTGGTTGCCCTACAGTTTTCAATATAAATTTAGAACTAATCTAAGTCCACTTTTGAATAACACTATGCTGCTTTACCAGTAGTGCAAGATTTTCCCTATGACCTCACTTTTCTGAGGGATCTAAGAAAAGTTGTTGAATTTTCACTTTGTTCACCTTTTAATTTGTTGTGAGAGCAGACTTTTAAGTTTCTTACATGCCAGCCTAGAAACTATTTCTCCTTTTTAATATCATGTGTGTTTTAATTTTTGAGGGCAGGAGAATGGATGACCAAAAGGACACAAATTAAGAAATGATAAATTTCAGTGTATACAAGGAACAACAGGTCTCAGGCCTTATTAGACTACAAACAAGTTTTAAAAAAATGACCTGGTTTTGTAATTTGACAGTTTTTAATTTAATGTTCAGGTGAGGTAAGTTATTTGACCAGAGAATTACACTCATATACATTGTATGGTTGTTATGAAGAAATGATGTGTCGGATTAGAATATTAGTTCCAAGGGGACAAGAACTATGTATGTTTGTATTTGACACCTACTAAGCCCTCAAGTGTTGAATAAAGAACGAAAGAAAATAATAAAGAAATATAAATGCATTATAAATTATAAAGCATTAGTAAATGTAAGGCAGACATTTTCAAATACTTCTACCAAAATATTGCAGAGATAAAATGCAAATTCTGGGAATGTTGAGGCTATAGATGACAATTGTATACCTCCCTAGAGTACAAAATGTTTTTAATCTCAAGTATTATCTCAAAAATAAGTTTAAATATTACATAATCAATCTAACTTTGTTCTACTATAAAATAAAATTTTATAAACCTTCAGTAAAATGAGTGCTCCCAAAAGGTGTGCACTATTTGTTCTGTGCCTCAAGGAATCTCTAGCCAGCTGGAAAGTAGCAAAGAAGTCTATGTTTTCTCATTTGAAAAGCACAGAATAAGGTATTATTGTTATAAATTCATATCACCCAACTGAGATCAGATTACACTCCATAGTATTCACTAAAGAAGATGAAAATTTATCACCCTGCCAAGCAAACATGTCACATGGCTATTTTATCAAATAATATCATATGTAATCTAAAGAATGACAAAATTTAGTAACAGCTTTCAGTAAAGTCTGCCTTAGCTGAACAGTATTTCCTAACACTTTTTAGTTCTTAGGTTCTTTTGTGAATGCGATGAAAGCTATGAACTCTCTCCTGAGAAAAATGGATATAAGCAGATATACTCAAAAATTTTTATTCAATTTTTATGAATCCTTTATAGGCCTAGACCTCGTGCTGAGAAAACTACTATGTGGATTATAAATTGGAATAATTGTAAAGATAGCATATGTTAAACATTCTAAAATGATAGTGTGATACGTAGTCTCTACCTCCTTCCCCTTCCTCTTTGTTTTTAGAGGGGGTATATAGGTTTTAGAATCTAGACTGGGGGGGGGGCATTTATTTTTCTTAATCCAAGAACATGGTAAAAATGACCAATGATAGGAAAGGTTATATGGTGAAAATTTTCTCTCTCCCAGAAGTTAACATTATTACCAGTTTTTTTGTATCTGCCAAGAGATAACTATGTATACATAAGTGTATGTTTCATACCCACAAACACATATGCTAAAAACAGAAAAATACTTGCAGCTTTTGCAGACTGTTCTATGCCCCCCCATAACAGCATCTCACACTTAGATATACTAAATTGTTCTTAATATTGCAGAGTATTCCATTTATGTACCACTGCTTATTTACCCCATCTCCTATTGATATATATTTAGGCTGTTTGTGGTCCTTTGCTACAAATGAAACAATAAACATCCTTGTACACATGTCTTTGCGTACATGGGAGTCACTCTACTTTAAACACAGTAAAAGAGCTGGGGCAGTTATGGAATGATGAAATGACAGCACTTGTTCACAGACTTACCACATTCAGCACGGCACATTTAGTCATAAGAATGCTGTAGGGAAATTAATTCATTATATTCATGCCACCGCAGGGTACCAATCATCCTTTCTATTCTAGCTTCAATGTCTTTCATTGTAGCTTGATTCCGTAAGGGAACAGAAATGAGGCTAAACCTTAATTATGTTTCACCATCTAGTTTGCCTGAATTATAGAAGGAAAGAAAAGCTTTCAAGGCTGTCTCACCCTGCCTGCACATCCTTCCCATAGAAGCTGTCCAGAGTGTGCCTGTACACTGACTATTGTCTGGTAGTGGTTGGCAATGTCTTACATTGAGAATCTCTGTGGGTGTGTTGGCAATGAATTGCTGCCTCTCTGGATTTCTAGTACGTGGATTCTCTTTATTTATTTATTTAATTTTACATGGACAGACATTTATTCTTTCATCATGTACATGATGTTTTGAAGTCCTTATACATTGTGGAATGGTTAAATCTAGCTAATTAACAAATGCACTACCTCACATAGTTATCATTTTTGTGGTAAGAGCACGTGACATCCATGCTCCTTAAATTTTTCAACAATACAATATATCATCATTAACTATAGGCACCTTGCTGTACAATAGACCTCCTGAAATCTATTCCTCCTATCTAACTGTAATTATGTATTCTTTGACCAATGTCAGAAGAAATTTGGAAATTAAAATAACAGAAAGTTGTAACTGTCAGGTTTCCCTAATTAATTGAGTTAAGGTGCTGTAGCTATACATCAAAATCAACAAACTGATGCATGATAAGAGATTGTTCCTGTTTTGGAAAGGAGCAAGCATCTAAAACACTTTCAAACCTAAGGCCTAAGTTATCTCAACATCAGTGCCTCTGTTTTTACTCCTGGTGGCTCTCCTGACAATTTTGCTCACGATAGGTAAAAACTTATTATTGTTTGAGTTGACATCAATTATTTTCTTCTGGGTATTCTGATTTCCTATTTTTATCTTATCCTATGTCCAGCTTCCCTAATTTGCACATTGGCACTGGTTTCCTTCAGGTGCTTGACCCACTGTTTAATATGCCCCTCGTGGTGCTTCCAGACTGTGCACTGTTCAGAAAACTCCTGATTCTCAGTACTTCTAGATGTGTCCCTATGTCCAATCGGCCTGTCTTCCTTGGGTTTTCTTCTTGTGCTGACTCTCATGGTTTCATGTGTATTATTCACAGGTGACTGGGGATGTCAGGACAGAAGTCAGAAGTGGGAAACAGGAAGCAGCATACAGAGAGATCACATAGGTCTCAGAAGTCAGAAAAGAACATGATTCAGGTAAGGCAGACACAGAATACAGTCATGACAAACAGTGGGTCCTGATTTACTTGGATGGGTTATAACCAAGAAAGCTCCAAAACTGAACTCAGGCAGGAAAGCTTAGCCAGGCAAACGGACATGGGCCAAGAGAGCTCTATGTGCTAATGAGAATGATAAAAGGGATGAACAGATAAGGAACAAACGCCAAAAGAAGAACTTGTAACTCATCCAATAAATATTGTGATGCACCTGTCATGTGCCAGAGACTCCGCCAGACATCAGAGAGACAATGAATAGGGACATACAAATACAAAAACCCCTGTTCACATGGAGCTTATCTGAAGGAAGGTGTCTGTTTATATAATTAAAGCAATGAAGGATCAAATTTCCTTGAATGAGCGACCTGAGATTTATATTTAGAAATAATATATAATACTTGGGTTTAGGACAATATTTCTTAAAGCATTTTGGTGGAAATTAATTCCATAGGCTTTTGGTAAAAATATTTCTGGAAACTCACAAGTTCTCAGTAAATTTGATAGCCTAGTATGCGATATGAGCTTAAAGAGAGTTATACATTTTGAGTGTTTCCCAAATATACATACTCATGGAACCCTTTTTAAAGTTGAGTGTCTTCTAGAACTATTATTTCACAAAACATATTTTGACAAATGTTGATGTAGGGAATAAGTAAGTAGGATAAAAAAGATAAATCCACTCACCTGATTCCAGTAAGCATTCCATTCCCTGTTCCTCCACTGCCAGGGCTCTTTGTGATGACACTACCTTTGTGGGGGGACAACTTCAGCTGCTTAACTTCTCTCCCTTCATCTGGCCTAAGAGCTATCGGACCATATGAGAAAAGTCTGTGAATTCTTTGCTGTAGCATGTGGAGAAGTCAGTGTTAGATATTAGCAGAAAAGAGGGCAGGTGCCTTCCTTCTAGCTGGAGAGGATGCTGACTTTATACATGAAAAAAGTGTTACCATCTGTACTTGAAATCAGCTGTCACCCCAAATGTGAAAATGTGTGAAGTGGATATCCCAGATTGCCATACTGTTTTGACAGGTGGAGTAGTGGAAGTCTTTTCTCTAAATCTGCACTTTACACAACCCTTTCTGATTTACGTCAATCCTACCCTTGCTTCCGAGTAAAATTCCTTTTGCCACTTTGTAATATATATCACTCACTTGGAGACTTAATTGCAAGAAAATCTCATAGTTGTTCATAGCTGTCTCCTGTATTTTTATTTACTTCACAAGAATTTGATATCTGGGCTAAAAATATATATACTTATGTAAAATATAAATTATTTGATTTGTATTGTTTCAGTTATTGAGAGAAAGAAAATAGCATATTTTAAGGGTTGTACTTTTTTCTACTTTTGTTTAAAAAAAGGTTATTTTATAACTGTTGGCAAAGTAAATTTTTTCACTGTTTTCATAATTTCAGGAACAATTCATCCACTTAATGGCCCTGATATATAATAGAACCAGCACACTCTGTCCATACACTCATAATCATAAGAATAGAAAAGTCCTTCAATAAAATACCCAAAACACTGAAAGATAACTGCATGAATTATGTTTTATACAAAAAGGATATAAGCAGTAGCCCTAATTGCTAGATTGATTGAAACATAAATGTTTTTAGAGATAATGAAGAGGTAAAAGATGGCTTTCTTTCAGCACAGGATGGTAGATTCAATAGCTACATTAAATTAGTACATTTCTCATTCTAGTAAGTTTTCATGGAATGTGGTTAACTTCATTGTTCAATAGATTGAAAGTAAAATAAGGTGTTGATTAGCATTGGTATCTGTGCAGTTCATCTGGGTATTTTGACAGTCCATATCCAATCTGGTACTAATTAATGTATGAATCACAGGGGATGGGAGTTCAGTGGCTAAATGTCCTAATTGTCACAAAAGCTTTCTGCTTGGGATGACAAGGAGCAGAAATGTGGGCAAATCACTTATCTGTGATGATAACCATGATGGGGAATTAAAGGGTAAAGATCAAAATGTGTGTAAAGGAAGTTAACTGGAATAGACAGCACCTTTCCTCAATACGTTTTTCTTCTTCTTAGAGCTGGTTGGGAAAAAGCGAAGGGAGACTGCATGGTCATAAAACACCAAAGATAACTGGCATAGCTTTTGGAATGCAGCATAGCAGGACAGAAAACATCTGGTCCTCAACTTTGGATGGACCTAGGTTCAAATCTCAGATACAGCATGATTTACTGGAATATTTCTGTGGCCTTAGGCATGTATCATCATCATTCATAAACATATATTTATTGGAAGGATACAAGGAGATAATATATAAAACCTTTCCTGTATAATAGTGATTACCAAATAGTAAATGCTTAATATTAATAAAAAATGTTTTTCTCCCTGTCATATCACATTTATATTTTAAAAATATGCCTATTCTATATCTCTAATTTTCTTTGTTGTCAGAATCTCACTTTCATGTGACCCAGATTCAACTTTGACTTGATGTGCTGTGCATTATGGTGTGTGTGTGTTATGTATGTGTGTGTGTGTGTATATATATATATATCAACATGTGTTAATTTTATCTAAAAATGCATAGCAACATGGATACTTTTGCTTTACTCATGCAACAGCACCCTATCTGAGTATAGATTTTTAGAAATATTAATAACAGGACAGTAAAAGCCACTTCTGATTGAAAGAGGTAAAAAACGAAACAGGGATGTTTTAGGAAAAATAAAACAGCCAATTCCCTGATCCCGTGCCTCTACTCTTTCACAGTGACTCCGCCTTTCTATCAGCCTAATGGCTATAAAGGGTACCATTTCATTGCCTCCACGTCTCCTCTGTGCACTCCATTCCCGACATGGATAAGCCTGACCTAGCCCATAGAGGACAGGAGGAGTTAAAGTGCCATCCTCTCTAGGTTTTAAGAATGTCACCATTAGTGCATAAATGTCAACAGCTCTTCTAAAAATGCAAAACTCCTCATGTTTATTTCTCATTATATCTTCCCTGAGAACCTCTTTTCTTACAAATACAATGACCTTAACCCTTTCAACAGATAAGAATTCAGAAGTCTAGACAGAGTAAATAACTTCCTTTGTCTACCAAGCATTGAAGAGCAGGGTAGGAGCCCAGCCTCCTCCTGGTCCACTAATGTTCCTTTTACCACTCAATCTTTCCTTGTTTGTCACCTTATGTCGCCTTCAAACCATTCCCTCAATCGCCTTTAGTAAAATTTAAAGTTCAATTCAAAATTCTAATGGAATTCTAACTAGAAGATTCTAGAGAGGGAGAACATGCTAAAATTCTTACGTCTGTGCCTCTTAATATCTGTTGACTTTAAATGTATATAATCGAATTGGTTGGCAGACCAGTGAAAATATAATTAGACTTTCTCCTTGGCAGAATCACACCTTTGAGACTCATTTGTTGAGAGCAACCAATAATCTTCCTTTCAATCCCGTTAGGTAGACTATTCTAAACTATGGCCCAGTTTTTTGCCATAACCTACACCAAGGCTCTGGTAATTGGCAGGATGGCTTAAGAAAAATCACTCAACCTTAGATTTAGTATAAAATTGCAGACTTCTCTTGTTCATTCCACTATTCATTCTATAAATATAGATATCAGTAGAATTTTAGGGATGGAAGGAAGATTTAATTATTGTTTAATTGAAACCTATCATTTCATAGAGGGAACCTGGTTCAGAAAGTGAATTGAGATGCCCAGAAAAGCCAACAATTAGTGGTGGGTTTAGGACTACAATTTAAATATTTGACTTATCTTACTCTTGGTTCAAGAATTTTTTTGTCATTTAACTATATCTCACTATTAGCCTAACCCAGTGGCTTCTTTTAAACCTATGTAACACTATAAATTTCCTCACAACTTACACCTTTTAATGTCATATTCTGATAGGTGCTATGTTCTACAAAGTGTACTAAATTTCTCATCACCTATAATCATTTTTTAAGTTGTTGATGTCTGAATTAGCCCTTAATGGTAGGCATATGATCTTTTAAGAACAGAGATTTTAGTATCTCCTTTAGAAAGATCTAGTTAGCTAATGTCTCCTCACACTAAAAAGAAAGAAAGACCTAGGAGATTTTCAAAGACACATATTCCCAGCTCTTCCTTAGAGCTAGTGGGTAATTTCTAGACATGATGTCTAAACACAAAAACAAACAATGAAATAATTAGGGGTATTCTGTTACACTACACATAAGAATCTCTTCACTAAGCTACCCCAGAGGCAATAAAATAAATGCTTAATGGTTTTAGAGATGATGCCTTCTGGAGTTACAGACTAATCTGACTCTGGAGAAACCTGGGATGAGTAATATCCTTATCTGTGAGCTACTGGGACCCCTGCCCTAGACACCATGCTTTACAGGGGTCTGTTCTTGCCCTTCCCCGGCTGTGTTACACCCACTTCTCTGGGACCAGGGGTATATGGGCTAATGAGGTATGTCCACAAATGGCATATGCATTCATATTGCCTGACAGACCATGTTCTAGGCATCTGGTACCCAGAAATTTTTCTGCTCAACCTGTTTCAAGTTTGTTTCAGAGCCTGTGAGGACCTCTTTCCCAAATCCATTCTTTTGAGGGCTGACTTCCCCTTTAGTGAGCATAACTGTTGGCCCTAGGGCAGGTTGAATAGAGTCTGGCTGTGTAGGTGGTATTCAGATACATACTGGCTAGGTCTGGGGTGGGGGGTCAAGTTGGGGGTAGTGTCAAAGTGGAGACAGAAGGTAGGAGTCAAGCATTTACATGCTTGTTCCTAGGTCCCCAATGTCAGGAGCAGTCTATTTGGAATTATCTGATTTCATAAACTGTGGTAAGTCTATGAAGGCTAAGAGTTTCTCAGATATCATGTTTTATTTAATGATATGTTTAAGGTATAATGAAAAACCAGTCTGTTGATTAGGAAAAGTCATGAACTAGGTGAAGTTTTTTTGGTGCTGCCCCAAACTCAAGGTGCTAAATGTCTTACACAACTGTGATGGGCCACACCAATGCATGCCTTCTTGAGCAGTGCCCCAGATTTAAAGCGATAAGTGCAATTATAAAATAGATATTTGCTCGCCTATCAAGTGCCTGCTCTCTTCTTTCAGATGCTCATCAACTATATTTCCATATTACCAGCTAACATATGACTCCTGGTACGTATATGGTACGTCACCAAGCATAAATCACTTTCCCTTCTTTAGCATTACATTATTCACCAAACGTCTTGTGAGGTAGGTGTGTTAGTAAACCATTACATTTTACTAATGAGGACACTCAGCCTGGGAGCATTTCATTTTCTTGTCCGAAGTCAGATGCATAACAGGGTTGAAGCTGATTGGGGAGCATAATTGAACCCCAAATTCTATAAAATACATTTGGTGTTGTGGGGAGAGGACATTAGGGATGAAGAGACTGTAGGGGAGGTTGTTGTTTGTGGTTGCAATTTGTAGGCAGAAATAGTCTTAAATTTAGGAAAATAATAGGGAATATTTTTACTATGATCCACATATAAGAGGAAACATCTAAAGAGTAAAAAAGAAAGAGTAACTTTAAATCTGCAGAAGAAAATCTAAATCTGTTTTTAAAAGTCAGGAAAGGGGTAGGGGTAGAAAGACACAAAAGGAAAATATGGGAAGTAGAAAACACAAAATAAGATTCAGAAATAAATCCAAATACACGAGTGGTTATAATACATGTAAATAGGCTAAACTCATTGAGCAAATGATAGACTGTCAGACTGAATGAAATCAAGATCCTCTAATATTGTTATAGAAAAGATGCATTTAAAACAATTATTTTCTAGTTGTTTGAAAAAAAAGTATAATATAAAAGATATCCAGGTTAGGAATTTTGATATCAAACCAAATTTAATTTAAGAATGGTTGAAAAAGAAAATGTTTTAAAAAGATAAAAATGATGATTAGCCTATATATGTTGAATAATATTTTAAAATCCATAATTATTAACAGAATTATATGAGAAAAAATAAGTGAACAATTACAGTTCAATAATTTAAAATATCCTTTTCTGATAGTAAGTTCTCAAGTAAATACAAACATGAAAATATGTAGGAGATTTGAAAAAAGATGTTATAGTTAGAACTTTATAGTCAACGAACATGGAATATACATTTTCTCATTCTTTTCTACTTTCTTTTGTATTTTCTTGTTTGCATTTTCTTCTGTTTTTAAATCATATTTATTATAGAATAAAAAAGAATACTATTAGCAATTTACGTATCAATAAACATGGAAATCTATATAAACTTGCATTTCTAAAAACATACAATGCCCAAATTGGCAAATAATGATTAAAAATTGAATAACACAATAACAAAAATAACACATTTAATTAGTAATGAAAACTCTAACTCCATCTACCAAAAAATCCAGGTCTGGTTTAAATGTAAGGTCTACTAATTTTTCAGGAAACAAATAACCTAAATCTTATATAAGAAATTATGGGAAGTAAAATAAAATCAAATGCAGAGGGAATTTATTCAAAACCTTTTATGAAGTTAACTATAATCTTGATACCCAAACATGGGTAATACAAGGAGAGAAATCACAGGTGAATTTCATTTATAAATATAGATGTGACAATTCTAAATGAAATAAATCTAACAGAAGCTAATAATAATATAAGTAATATATCACAAACTAATGAGAAGAGAAATGCAATTATGTTTTGACATTGGAAAATATAACTGTAGATAATAATAGAGTACACAGTGAGATGCACATAAAAATTTCAAAATTGGAGGAAATATAATAAGGTATATAACTTTATAATAATAATAGACAATTTTTAATAAAAGATAAGATAAATTATTGTAAAAACTGGCAAAATTACAAAGTTTTCAAATATGAATGTACTTATGAAAATATTATCAACCCTTGCTCATTAGTGGTATGTGATTAAACTGCCCATTCTTTGTAGGGATCAGACTGTTAGGGCCTAGCATACATGTTTATATTATTTCATTTAGACCAGAAATCCCATTCCAAGATTTATATCCAGAGAAAGCCTGCATAAGTTTATAAAGATATATGTACAAAGTTTTTCATGGAAACATTTTTTTTGATTGTGGAAGTCAATAGTTGGAAGTAACATATATGTCCATTCTCAGGGGAATGACTAAATAAAATATGGTGTGTGCATAATATAAAACATAACTCAGAGTCAGAGCAAAGATTTATATACTGCAATTAGGTTACATCTCACAAACATGTTGTTAAATAACAAAGGTAGCAAGAATAATATTTATAGCACTGTTTATGCAAATTAAAAACACATGTGTTAAATACCACCATGTAATTTTCAAGGATACACATACATCTAAATAGGTACACAGAAGGGAAATCATAACTATATATATATATATATTAAAACACTACTGGGAGCACCTTGCAGAAGGAGGGGAATAGCAGTAAGAAAGAGAAATGAAGGAAAAAATAATACAATGCAATAAAAGAAGGGCTTTCTAAAAGGAGAGTGGGCATGAATAATTTAATTTAATTTAATCTCGTGTGCCTAAGGTATAGATAAAATTTTTTTAAAAAGTAAAATTGACTACGTGATATACATGCACATATATGGAGCTTTGTATTTTTGTGTGCCTTGCCAGGCTTTCTTAAATAGCAAGTTTTACACATATATTTGAAATAAGATTCAAATATACCTTTCCCTCCCATGAACACATCTGTAATACAAAGTGAGTTTCATTTACTGTTCTCTGTAAAGTGCTGACTTAGCAGGGAATTATAATATTTCTCCCTTTCCTTGGCTGGAGGAAACAGGATGGATAAGTTTGGATATTTCCTTTGTCTCTTCAGACACTAAAGATAAAAGGAAGTCTGGTTTTTAGATAGCCATTGAGTTGACATGCTGCCGTCTTGAATCTGAATCAAATTCTCCAAGGGTCAAGGGGACAAAGTGAAGTCTTCTATGAATATTCTTCCCTGATGTTGAACTAGATTAAATGAAGACCCAGTTTGAATGCAGCCCCAAACATCTATTGCCAGAATATACAAACAAGCAGATAAAGGCAAATCAAATAATAAAAATACACAGCAACTTTTGCTAGAGCAAGTATTATTTCATTTTACTGGTGAAGGAAACAGAGGCACATGAAGATTTAGTAACATATTCCAAATCATGCCATGAATCAGATAAAACACAAATCAAAACTAAAGCCACATTTTCTGACTCCTAGGCAGTATTGTTTCCACCTTTTGCTGACTTTTTATAAAGTATTCAAGTGCATGTGATTCAAGGTACAATAACAAAATGTACCATCAATATGTAAGATTCTCTATATAACACATTTTAGAGTTTTTGGAGGTTTATAGGAAGATGCAAAGTAGCAATTTATGTCTGAGGTAGAGACATTTTAAAGTACTAAAGTTTTAATTAACGACTAAATTTTTTTTCTTCCCACGGTGCACAGTAAACTTTATCTGTTTGCTGTCTGAAGCTCTGTGTTTGCAAATTAGGAGCTCCTGCTTCTTTCCATTTTAATTAAAAATTGTGAGCTTGACATAATCAACTTCCTTCCTTTTTTAGTTATTTAATGAACATTAATGAAACAAAATTAAAGTGCTATTTAACATTCAGCCAATTTATTAGTGGTTAGGCAGGATAACTTTGTTTTCAGGGACTGAAGTTAAACTTGAATAATTTAGGTAAATTAACTTTCCTGATAGCATTTAATAAAATCACAGTGGACCATGGGACCTGCAAAATCAGGTCAACACATTATTGATGTTATTGTTTACATTGAGAAGCATCTTGAAATCAGAGAAACCATGAGAAGTTCAATCAACAGTGGCTTCCCCTTGATTAAAATTCTGGTATTTCTGATGAGGACAGAGAGCCATCTTCTCATGGTAGTCCTATTGTTCACTTCATTGATATATATTCTGTATTTGCATATGTTCCCCCACTATCTTTTTTGTGCATTATCTGCTTATATATTAAAGTCTTCTATATACCTAGTCCTATCCTAAATTTTATACATTATACTCAGAAGTTAATTTTTAAAAGTCCATGAGAGGCAGTATAAAAGAGTATTTTATGATAAACATTCAAACTTTGACACCAAAAAGACCTTAATTTGAATCTTAGGTCTGCCCTTTACCATTTATATGATCTTCAGCAAGTTATTATCTTCACTGATTCTCAGGTTTTTCTCATCTGTGTCTGCCTCATAGAATTGATCATTCAATCAGGAAATATTTTGTACCAGGATTCATACTAGGCCTTGGTTCATAAGGTGAACAAAATAAACATGTCTGTACTGTCATGGAATTTACCATTGAGCAGGGGAGAAAGATGTAAAATATTAATATTAAATCACCCAAAATGATTATTAACTTAAATTTTACCAAGTTCTAATGAAATGCTTAGAAGTCTGGACATCATGATAGTTTTCCTTAAAGGAAAAAATAATACTAAACTAGAACTCGAAAGAGAAAGAGAACTTGGCCAGAAGATAGAAAGATTGATCCAGGGGGAGGAAAAAAATGTATGCAAAAGCTGTGAAAAGGAATGGAGTTTGGTTCTCATGAGTGTCTGAGGAAGGCCAGTGTAGCTAGACCAGGGTAGAGACAGAAAGGAGGAGGTTCCCTGCTGGGCCTGAGAGAGAATAGATGCTCTCCCATTTCATGCCCTGTGACTGGGGGCTGAGCATGCATCCCCCTTGTCATAGGTGCTGAACAGAGGAGGAGCCTCAGACACCTCAGGCACCACTTGGGAATCCTGGTGTGACTGCCTCAGTGGGTCATAGGTGTGTGGGGAGAACATTGGCTGACTAGCAGCTCCAGCTTTCCTATGTGGCCTCTGGGCTGCTAAAACAAGTCCCTGCCTGTGTGACTGGGCATTAGCAGTCCCCATGCTGGTGGAACAGCCCCCTATATGGGTGGCTCTGACCCTGAAATCCCCAGAGTCACCTCTGAAGCTCTTGCTGTGCCTGAGTCTGAGGCTCTACCCCTGTAGCTCCAGGGCAACTGCTGGGCCTGTGACTCTACCCTGAGACTACAGAGATGTGCCTGGACCCCAAGACCCCACCACTCAGTCCCTACCACTGCTGCTGGGCTGGCAGAACATCCCCAAGGTCCAAAACTTCACTCAGGACCCCCAAACCCTGAGCAGCCATCACTCCTGGACTTGGTTTGAGAGAGTCCCCAGCAAAGAAAGATAGGTGCACTGCAATCCTATTAACCCAGAGTCAAGAGAAGAGGAGCCAGATGAGAAGAAACCAGGAAAAGAACCCGGGCAACATGAAAAAAAAATAGTTTGACACCCCTAAGGGAACACAGTACAGCTATAGTAGTGGACTCCACCCACAAAGAAATTGCCAAAATGACAGAAATGGAATTCAGAATATGGAGAGCAAATAAGATAAATGGAATTGAAGAGAAAGTTGAAAACCAACAAAAAGAAGCCAAAAAAATATTTCAGGAAATCAATGAAAAAATAAAAAAGGCACTAGAGAGCTAGATGACATAAAAAAGAATATAAGAGAACTTAAAGAAATGAAAGAGTCATTTAGGGAATTTCAAAACACAGCAGAAAGCTTTAACAACAGGCTAAAGCAAGGAGAAGAAAGAATCTCACAGGTTGAAGACAAGGCTCTCAAGACAAACCAGTCATTAAAAGAGGCAGAGAAGACTATAAAAAAGTCTGAACAATCACTGACAGAGATATGGGACTACATGAAGCAAGCTAACATGTGAATTATAGGTATCACTGAGAGAAAAGAAGAAAGAGCTAAAAGCATTGAAAACCTATCTGTGGAAATTATTTAGGAAATCTCCCCTGGTATTGCCAGAAATTCAGAATACAGACACAAGATGCACATCAAACACTAGGAAGATTCATAGCAAATAGGTCATCTCAAAGACACATAGTAATCAACCTGGCCAAAGTCAAAATGAAGGAGAAAATTCTGCAAGCAGCAAGATGAAAGCATCAAATAACTTACAAAGGAAAATCCATCAGGCTAAATGTAGACTTCTCAATGGAAACTTTACAAGCCAGAATGGATTGGGGCATCATCTTCAATTGACTTAAACAGAACAACTGCCAGCTGAGAATTTTGTATCCTGCAAAACTAAATTTCACAATTGACAGAGAAATTAAGTCTTTTCCAGACAAGCAAACACTAAGGAAATTTTTCATGACCAGACTTGCCCTGCACGAAATACTCAGAACAGCATTATACACAAATCAGCATAACAAATACTCACCAGTAGAAAATCACCTAAAAAAAACCCACCAAAACTCAAAACTCTAAGAAAACAATTGAACAAGAGGTAAAACACAGCAATAAGGGACTACCCAACAGGATGAACACACCAACGTCCCACATATCAATGCTATCAATAAAATGTTAACAGACTGAATGCTCCTCTCAAAAGACATAGGCTGGCTGAATGGATGAAAAAACGTAACCTAAGTATCTGCTGTCTCCAGGAAACAAATCTAAACCCCAAGGATGTACACAGACTCAAGATGAAAGGATGGGAAAAAAATATTCCATGCAAATAGAAATTAAAAGAGAACAGGTGTAGCCATTCTTATATCAGATAAAATGGACTTTAAGCCAACAAAGGTAAAGAAAGACAAAGAGGGTCATTATATAAAGGGAGCAATTCAACAAGAAGACACCATAATCCTAAACATATATGTACCTAACACAGGAGCTCCCAGATCCATAAAGCAAATTTTAATAGAGTGAAGCAAAGAAATAAATAGCATTATTGTAATTGCTGGGAACCTCAACACCCCACTGTCAGAGCTTGACAAATCATCAAAGCAGGAAATAAATAAACAAACAATGGAGTTAAACCAAACACTAAATCAAATGGACCTAACAGACATTTACAGAACATTATACCAAAAACTACAGAATACACATTCTTCTCAGCAGCTCATGGGACGTTCTCCAAGATTGGTCATGTCTTACGCCACAAAACAGGTCTCAACAAATTCAAAAGCAAAAACAAGGACCATATGATCATCTCAATAGATGCAGAAAAAGCATTTGACAAAATCCAGCACCCTTTCATGAAAAAAACCCTCAACAAAGGCATGAAGGAACATATCTCAGAATTATAAAAGCCACATATGACAACCCCACAGCCAATATCATACTGAATGGGGAAAAGTTGAAAGCATTCCCCCTAAGAACTGGAACAAGACAAGGATGCCCACTGTCACCACTTCTACTCAACATAGTGCTGGAAGTCTTAGCCAGAGCAATCAGGCAAGAGAAGGAAATTAAGGGTATCCAAATCAGGAAATAGGAGGTCAAACTATCACTCTTCACTGATGATATTATCTTGTATCTAGGAAACCCCAAAGATTCCACCAAGAGTCTGCTGGAATTGATAAATGAATTCAGCAAAGTCTCAGGATACAAAATCAATGTACTTAAATCAGTAGCATTTCTATATACTAATAATAGTCAAGCCAAGAGTCAAATCAAAGACTCAATACCATTCACAATAGCTACAAAGAAAATAAAATACCTAGGAATTTACTTAACCAAGGAAGTGAAAGATCTCTACAAGGAGAACTATGAAACTCTGAGGAAAGACATTACAGAGGATACAAACAAATGGAAAAACATATCATGCTCATGGATAGGTACAATCAACACTGCTAAAATGTCAGTACTATCCAAAGTGATTTAGAAATTCAATGCAATCCCCATCAAATTACCAATGTCATACTTCACAGATCTAGAAAAAATAATTCTACGCTTCATTTGGAACCAGAAAAGAGCCCAAATAACCAAAGCAATCTTAAGCAAAAACAAACAAACAAACAAACAAAAAAACCAAATCTGGAGGCATGACATTACCAGACTTCAAACTATGCTACAAGGCTATAGTAACCAAAACAGCATGGTACTGGTACAAAAATAGAGACATGGACCACTGGAACAGAACAGATAACTCAGATATAAAACAATCTACCTACAACCAACTGATCCTTGACAAAGCAGACCAAAATGTACACTGGGGAAAAGAAGCCCTATTCAATAAATGGTGCTGGGAAAATTGGATAGCCACATGCAGAAGAATGAAACAGGACCTCTCCATCTCACCACTCATGAAAATTAAATCAAGATGGATAATAGACTTAGATCTAAGGCATGAGACCATAAGAATTCTAAAGGAAAATGTAGGAAAGACTCTTCAAGATATTGGCATAGGGCTAGGCAAAGAATTTATGACTAAGACCACAGTGACAATCATGGCAACAACAAAAATAAATAAGTGAGATTTGATTGAACTACAAAGCTTCTGCACAGCTAAGAAAACAATCAACAAAGCAAATAGACAACCTACAGAATAGGAGAAAATATTCACAAGTTACACATCTGATAAACGGCTAATATCCAGAATTTACAAAGAACTCAAGAAAATCAACAAGAAAAAACAAACAACTCTATTAATAAGTAGGAAAAATACATGAACAGAAGCTTCCCAAAAGAAGAAAGACAAATGGCCAACAAACATATGAAAAAATGCTCAATGTCTCTAATCATCAGGGAAATGCAAATTAACACCACAATGATATATCACCTTACCCCCATTAGAATGGCTTTTATTAAAAAGTCCAAAAACAATAGATGCTGGAATGGATGCTTATACACTGTTGGTGGTACTGCAAATTATACAACCTCTATGGAAAACAGTATGGAGATTCCTCAAAGAACTAAAAGTAGATCTAACATTCGATCCACTAATCCCACTATTGGGCATTTACCCAAAGGAAAAGAAGACTTCTCATTAAAAAGACATTTGCACTCGAATGCTTATTGCAGAACAATTCACAACTGTCAAGATGTGGAATGAACCCAAGTGCCCATCAACTCATGAGTGGATTAATAAAATGTTTATGTATACCATGGAGTACTACTCAGCCATAAAAAAGATGAATTAACACCTTTTGTAACAATCTGGAAGGAACTGGAGACCATTATCCTAAGTGAAGTATCTAAAGAATGGATAAAGAAACACCACATGTATTGACTACTAAATTGGAACTAACTGATGAGCATACATGTATACAGAGGGAAGTAAAACTCAGTGGAAATCAAGCAGGGAGGAGGGGAGAAGAGGGGAGGGTCCAAAACCTACTTAACAGGTACAATGAGCACTATTTGGGTGATGGGCACACCTATAGCCGGGACTCCAGCATTACAAAAGAGATCCACGTAACCTAAAATATTTGTACCCCCTTAATATTTTGAAATTTAAAAAAGGGGTAGGTCCAAAAATTTAGGCACAGGGCTGATCATATAGTACCTTGTAAGCAAAATTAGGAATGTTAGATGTTACCTAAGTGCAATAGCAAGCCACCAAATGTCAAGCAGTTCAGGAAAGGAGGATGCCTTGGTTTTCTATTGATGTAACAAATGACCACAAACTTAGTGGCTTAAAACAGCACAAATGTATTGTTAATATCTTACAGTTCTCTAGATCAGAGGTCCAACACAGGGCTTCCTGGGCTAAAATTAAGGTGTGATAGGACTGTGTTTCTCTGTGGAGGCTCTATGTAGTGAAGAATCCATTTCCTTGCCTTTTCCAAATTCTAGAGGTGAACCCCACTTCTTGGTTCACAGCCCCTTCCTTTTCCTTCAATGCCAGTAATAATGAGTGGAATCCTTCTCCCTTTTCACGCTCTAACTTCCTCTTCTGCCCACTTCTTCTGCCTTTAAGGTTGCTTGTGATTATGATGGACCCACCTAGATTATCCAGGGTAATCTCCCTATCTAAGGACAGCTGATCAACAATTTAACAAACTTGATCCCATGTGCAACCTTCCTTACTTTTTTCCACATGACATTATTATTCACAGGTTCTGGGAATTATGATATGGAAATCTTTTAGGGGGGTTGGTTGTCATTCTCCCTACTACAGGAAGGAAGCCAAACAAGCATATGATCTCAGAAGAAGTCCTGTAGGAAAACTCTGGAGTGTAGAGTCACTTCACAGTTATTTCTTAAGGGTAGCTCCGGGGAGAAGTAAATTGTCATACTCTTTGGCTCTAGTACCCTAAGGACAGATCTCCTAAAGAGATAGTGGTATAATTGGAAGAGAAAGTAAATCAAGACATGTACAATGCACTACTATTGTATGTAACGCTAAGAAAGAATATGCTGGTGATTAAACTCCATCAATTGTAAGATGTTTCCTTATTTGAGCAATGAAAAACTGAAAAATGTGCATGTTACAATCAATGCAATGAGACAATGACATTAAACTTTTAATAGGCATTTACCCTAATAAACTAATAAACCTAAGTATCATCACCACTCTCAATATTATTTATATATGCCAGTATAGAATATGTTGTCAAGTTGTACTCTCCCATTTTTCTGCTTTCTTCCCTCTTCCAACTAAACAAAGTACGTGAATCAGGCTCATACATTAATGTGGATATGGCAAATGTGAGGTACATCATCTATGCTGCCATCTCTCTCAAGTATTTAAATTACTCATAACCCTGGAGAGACACCACAAATCAATCAAAAATATTATTAAAAAACTTTAGGCAGACTCAGGACCTTTCTTATAGGTGAAGTGACAATATAATTGATTGTTGAAAATAGGACACTTCTGTGAGTCAAAGTGAGAGCTATTAATAAATAAGCTTGAATAAAAAGTATGAAATGGTAATATCCTAGGCAAAATGGGATGTATTGCTTGTCTACTTATAAGAGTTCCCTAATTCACAGCCAATTGATTAGAGTTAGCAAGTTGAAACCTATTTGCCACTCCTATCTAAAAGTGCACTTATGATATAATTGGAAAAAATAAAAAAAGCTCTTTGCTGGACTGTAAAGGATGTGGCATCAGGATCCCTTTGAGGACTCCTGACTGTTGTTGCCTCCAAACATCTCTCTTTTCTGTCTTTTCCCATCTCCTGACTTGCTTTCTCTCAGACCTCTGTCAGCTATGTATGCCTCAACTCTGGTCTTATCACTCTGGGAGCCTGAGCAGTTGTTTACTGAAGCAGCTGCTTACGCATTTCTTTGTGCTTATTTCAGTGTCAGTGTCACCCTATTGACTACAGCAGCCTAGGAGTTGTCCCCAACCATGGTGTGATGTTGACATGTCAAATAAACGTGGAAGGAGAAGTCAAAGGACTATGACCCACATATAGATACCATTTGTAAGGGTTGTACTATGTAATGAAGAAATTATTTAAAAATTACTGAAAATTGAACATTCATAATTTGTAAAAAGTGTAAATACTTTCTTTCATTTCTAACTAGAGATTTGTGAAAAATTCAAGAGAACTATAAACACTCTGAAAGAGATGCACCGCATATGGAGGCGAAATGAGAAAAGAATTTCATTAAATAGTTTGACGTTTGTCTACATAATGCAAATGATTTAAACAAGTGAAAATACGTAGAAAATACAAAGTATCTTGTTACTTTGTGTTCTATGATTCAAAGTACACAATTAAACACACAAACACATATGAATTGATGCCATGACATTTCCTCATCTAAAAAAATGTTAAATAATAAATCAGGCTGATTTTATTCTCTTCTGACTCTAGGGTAAAAAATGAGGGCCAGATGGCTTAGAAAACCTACTACTATACTCTTTTTCACAGCATAGTCATTTTGTCTGTATTGAAAAGAAGAATTCAAGCATAGACATTTCTATCATAAATATTAAACTTTATTTTAATCACATAGCCTGAAGGAGGAAGTTCAGAAGAAGAAAGGGACAAAAGATTAGAAAGAAGACAAAGGAAAAGAAAGACAGTTGAAGATAAAGGCCGTTGCTCACCTACCCAACATTGTCTCTCAAAACGATACTGCACAGCAAAAAGGAGAATATACATATAATATTTTTAACACTCACAGTTGCAACGAATAATAATCTATCTTAAACTTTTGTTTCTTTTTAAAGTTTTCTTTCACATGAATTTTTAGTCATCAAAACTAATATTGTGTGAGACCTCCTCAATCTAATGTGCATTCCCCAAACAGTTCTTTGTACAAAATGAATTAAGAAACCATCTTAAATTATGGAATCAATAAGGTGACTTTTTTTTTTTTTTTTACTGAGGGGTAAATAGGGAATATACTATGTTTCTGGCAAGTTTTTACATTAGAGGAAAAAACGAAAAATCCAATGGACTTTTAAAATACTTTTCATGGCAGTGATTCAGAACTGTGTACATACTTCTAAAGAGGGATTTTTACTTAAAATCATGCCTCTGTGCTTTGGGCTGGCTGGACTACATAGATCCAAATCATCCCCTGACCTTTCTCTCTATTCTATGGTTCTGATTAAAGAAGAATGGCTTCAGGGAAACTTTACAGTAGCAGATAAAAATTTACCCATTTTGGTGGAAATGAAATGATGTCTGACAACTGGTCAGAGATACAACAAGATGAGAAGGTGCTTGCTTCCTGAAGTGGCCAGGTCCAATATACACTGCTTTGTAGCAACTGGAGATAAATCTGTCAACAGAATTTTGTTTTTCTTGTCTCTAGGTCCTTATAACTCCCTTCACAAATATTTTGTTCTCTTTAACAGACTGCAAATCAATATTTGCTTTTGTTGGAGAGATACATGTGGTAAATGTGACTTAGTTCTCAACCTCAGGTGTGCAAGAGAACAATTCAGGTTGGAGGGGGAAGAATTCTACCTGACTCATTTATGGAAGGTTGACATGCTTCTGGGAAAATCCAGCAAGTTCTAGTCTCCAGCCTGTCCTGGTTGTCACTGCTGGCTTTATTGTTCAAATCCATATGCTTCCAGGAAGACTGTTGGCTCTGGGATTCCATGCTATGTACTGCCATGTGATTCTTTGCCAAGACTGGAATAACCAGGAGTCAGGTGCCAGGGGCTGACCTCCCTAAGTTTGCCAAACTTCATCCTCTATGATTTAAATTTAGACATTAGGCTAGCATCAAGAGTGAGTGGTCCGCAAACAAGCTCTGTATTTACAGCTGCTCCCCATTGCTGGCATCACCGCCTGAGCTCTGACCCCTCTCCACCCCCCGCCCCACCCCTCCCCTCGCCATCCGTGGAAAAATTGTCTTCCATGAAACAGGTCCCTGGTGCCAAGAGGTTGCGGACCACTGCTGTAGATGTTTCACCAGCACACTGAATTAATGTCCAGAATTGGAGAATGTGTTGTCCCTACTGTCTGAAAAACGCAGAGACCTCTAATTCCTACCCAGTCAGGGGAACTATC
Source organism: Daubentonia madagascariensis (assembly GCA_023783475.1). NCBI lineage: Eukaryota > Metazoa > Chordata > Mammalia > Primates > Daubentoniidae > Daubentonia > Daubentonia madagascariensis. The sequence continues at coordinate 14,238,294 of JAKFHU010002573.1, read as the reverse complement.
TCCCTTTCTTCTCTTACTACCTGCAAAGGTGGAGGCTCTCCTTTCCAGCACACTAAGAATGTTCTGTTCCCCAAGTTTAAGCTTTTACTAAAAGCAGGAAGGAAACATTTCATTTGAACCTTTTGCTTTACTTTGAAACTTTTGCTTATCCCTAAAACAAGAAAACACTAAGACCTGCATAGCATGGATAAGGGGCAGAGAATAGGGGAGAAGTGGGAAATACCCTTAAGAAAACCCAAACTATTATCTCAAAAGTCACATTCCTGCAATTAGGCAAATGATAATTGACTAAACACCTGGCCAGATCAATATCAGGAAAGAATATTACAACTGATTCTTAAGGGGAAGGTCAAGACTACATATTTTGTTATATTGATAGAAACCTGATTATTTGCATACAGAGAAGCAAAAGCTCACTCTTTATCTTCATATACCATTTCATTTATTTATCTCAGATGCTAACTTCTGTCAAAAGGGCTTCCTCTCTCTAATCTGTAAATTCCCTAAATGCTAATCTGTGTGTCTCTTTTACTTAGTTCATTCTAGCTTGCACATGTATGTACATGCTTTCTCTTCAAGTCACATGCTAGCTCCATGTTTGCTGCACATGGATGATGTTCACAGTAGTGACCACAGTACCAAATACACATAATATACACTTAGTAAATTCTCTAGAGTTGCACTGTATGAACATTTAGCATATGCAAATATAACTATACTGGCTGAAATTTTTTTTTTTATAAAAGCATAGATTGATGCTATTTTTCCTGCCATTTCACTTTTTGGGCATTGGTACTCTATTGCTATCTGTTCTCTGTGTGCCTCAGCATTCTGTTTCCCTGACTGTGGTTGTAATGATTGGGAAATCCTTGTCTTTAAACATAAGCCAAGTGCAAAACTGGAATACAACAGTCTTCTCCAACACTAGTAGTAAAACTGGCTGTATTGAATTTAGGGAGGTGTAATACAATACTGCTATTATCAATATTTTCATGGAACTTATGGGATACTCAAGGGTAATGTTCATTATAAGCAATTTTCACATTATGCCATGATTGTTGAACCTAATCATCGTGTGTGGTAGAGCATTTGTATTGGCTCTCTTAGCCTCCTTTCTACCTGTTTTCTCTTTGGAGAGGCTGAAAACTTAAAACCACATTTCCCAGACTCCCCTGAAGCTGAGTCTGGAACATGAATCAGGTGCTGCCATTAGAAGAACGTGTGCAAATCTGCAAGCCAGATGTGAGTGGCTCAATTCAGAGGCCATAATCCTTCGGGGGGGGGGGGGGGCAGGACAATGGAAGTATTTACAGCAGCTGAATGCCTTGCTCCAGTGTTTTGTTTTCAGAATTGGGGTGGTGAAAGGCCTTTAAGGCTTGGTAGCTGCAGCAACTTGCTAACCCTAAGTTTGCAGCTAGAGCAAAATGTTCTTAAATTCAACAAGCCAGAGGTTGACTTGTGCCACACTGTCCTTCCAACTATTTTGTAAGCATCTAATTCTACCTCTCATATGAGTAGGAGAAGTTTTGCAATAAATTATCCAGCACCTAAAAGCATGCCTATTTCCCCCCAACTACAAGGCAGTTTAGAGTGTTGATTAAAAAAAGCTTTTATACATATTATATATATACACATACACACATATATTTGTGGTGTGTCGGGGGGTATAGAGATGTGTGTATATTTTATTACCTATGACATCACAGAATGCCAGAGTAACAAGGACCCAGAGAAAATATATGTTCCCTACTTTAAATTACAGATGAAAGAACTGAAGCCCCAAAAGATTTTGGCTTGTCTAAATTTAAACAACGCTGATCTAGAGCCAGGGCTACCACTCAGGTCTTTTGACCATATGACCATATATATATACAGGGCTTTTTCTACAGTATCAGTCTGCTTCCACAAGATTCAAGAAGATACTCTATAAACTTAGGTTATTGCTAATTAATGTATTCTATTCTCTGTCTCTCTGCCATTCCTCTCTCTCTTCTTTCTCTCTCTCTTCCCATTATTCCAAAGTCCAACTGAAACTCAAATTTGATGTTCATACTTACAGTGTGAAAAATGTTATATAAATGTGTGTGAGTATATATGTAAATGTGATGTGTTGTCAGGGATATGGCTTAAGTTTGAAGATGATTTTAACCCAGTAATATTATTTGTTTATTTGTTTGTTTGTTTATTTATTTATTTATGTTTAGAGACAGGGTCTCACTATGTTGCCCAGGTTGGAGTGCAGTGACTATTCACAGGTGTGATCATAGCACACTGCAGCCTCAAACTCCTGGGTTCAACCCTCCCATGTCAGTCTCCCCAGTAGCTGGGACTACAGAGGCATGCCACCATGCCCAGAGAGTAGTATTATTCAGATGATATCATTTGCAAAGTACCAATCACTTGGGGTATTATCTAAGTTTTAACACTTTATTAACTGTGTGACTTGGGAAAGTTTCTTTACTTTTCTGGTACCTGGTTCAATCATCTGTAAAGTGATGTTAATCCAAGAGCTATTAAACAGGGCTTTCCTGAGTATTAGGGCTGATTATGCTTATGCATAACAGGGCCATTTTTTTATTGTCTACAGGAAACCTGGTATTGATCTAGTGGCACTAGGATTGCAAACTCTGGGGACATAGAAATACAACACTCTTGGCACAGATATTGGTTTTCTCATGATTAGTAGAAGGAGCTGTGAGACCTCTCCAAGCAGCCATTCAAGCAATTAGAATTTGGAAGATGGGTGGAAGAGGGGTAGGGCAGATACCCTGTGGTGACTATAGCTGGCAGAAAGGTGTATAGGCATATTGGAAGCTTCCCATTGTGGACCTACAGATATGTCTAGAAAATACTTCTGGGGGGGTTTACCACCTTGCCTTGGAGAATAGATGTTACCAAGGTAAATATTTTTATTATAAATTTAAAACCTTCATTAAAAAGTGGTATGTAGTGTACACTAAGTAATTGGTATGCTCTCCCTCTTCAGATACTGTATTTTGTCTTTCTTACATAAAGAAATTTTTTTCTCTTTCCCATGGGTGAAAAATTCTTTTCACAACCAGTTTCTATAGTGAGCAGAGCTCTGTAGAACTCAGCAATGGCTAGATTAAGATGTGCCATTATCCTGAGATGATTAAAGACCCAAACAAAGTCATTTGCATCACTCACTGGAAGACAAAGTTAGGGGCTATATATTTTGTAAAAGATCCAAGCACAGACAATTGATTTTGTGGTGGACCACCAGAGTTCACAGTCTGTCCTCGGGAAGCAAAATTTAGTGTTATTTTTAAAAGTTAATTAAACCCACTGATGTATGACCAGTAAAAAAGTGAGCGTGTCAGAATGCTGGTATTGCAAGAAGGAACTCTGAGAGAGCTGACTTCATGACTGAAAGGATGTCTGAAGAATAGTGCCACCTCCTGCTTTCATCTTTCCAGAGAAGCCCAGTTTTAAGAAAAAGTGTGTGTGTGTGTATATATATAAATATATATACTTTTTTGTGTATGTACACACATACATACACACACACACACACAGAATGGCTATGGAGAAGCCTAATAACATAATATAATAGAAAGAACATCAAACAGCCAAGGGATCTGTAGTCCTTCTTCTCCCAATTCATTTATTTAAGAACATTTATTGCACACCTGAAATGTGCTAGGCACTGTGCCAGCTCTAAGGGAGATAACATTCAACAAGAAAAACAAAGTCTTTGCCTTCAGTGAGCAGGTATTCAATAGATTTTGGTTCTACTCACTATACATGTTCACAGGTGTCATTTCCTCTTGGTGGCTCAGTTTCCTTATCTGTCAGTTGATTGATAATCTACAATTCTTTTTGCCAGCCTCTGGGAAATAGGACATGCAAGATGATGCATGGATTTGGAGGAAGGCACCAGCATGGTAGTGGATTTGATTTGGGGGATATTGAATGTGAAGGCTGCCAGGGATTGGAGAATCCTGGACTGGAGCTAAGGATGGAGACAGAGATTTAACCTGGAGAGGAAATGAATCCACAGGGGTAAAGCTTTGCCAGCTTTTGTCTCGAAGGGGGTTCCACGAGGGAAGGAGAAAAGAGTATAGAAGCAGGGAAAGCACGATGTTAATGCCCCTCTTCCCATGTTACTGTACTAGCTACTCACAATAACTCTGTGAGGTCAGAGGCTTTTCTCCGCCCCACAGCTGAGATGAGAAAATTGATATGCGGCAGGGTGAAAACGTCCGTGATTACACACGTAGGACCTTGTGGAAACCTCTCCAACACGGTCCATTCTAACTCTGTAGCCTGCGTTTCTCCTTCTTCAGCAGGTGGCCTCTCCTGGAATGTACAAAGAACAGGGAAGCAGCAAAGAAGGAAACGGTGCTTTCTGCTGGGGGAAATCTTGTGGAGTTTTATGGAAGAGGTAGCATTTACGCTGGGTCCGATTAGGACATGTGGCAAGGAGGGTCAGAATAGGATACTATAGGTCAAAACGCAAAATGAATAAAGAAATAGAGTAAAAAATCAAAGAATGTAGAAAGAACAATAAGGCTGAAGCTTATATTGTAACAAAGAGAAGAAAACTAAGAGTGAAAACATATAATAGGTTGAACCAGCTTTTCAAGGCTGTAAATACCAGGCCAAGCATTGTAGACTAATGCCCAAATGGCAGAGGGTCCGACATTGAAGGATTCTGAGCAAAGCAGTGATGAACACAGAGTTGTACTTCAACAACTTTAATTTTTCATTATTTCCAGATTGACTGAAGTCCTTCATTGTCATCACCAAAGAACCCTGAAATCTAGGGGAAGGAAGTTTTAATTGTGGTGCCTGGCTTGTTTGCAAAGTTTTATTTTCTAGGCTAATCCTATTGGTTTATTTCTGGCTCCTGTTAAAATAAATAAAAATGGAGACCAGGCCTGAAGAATCCCTGAGCAGACAAAGCCAGTTAGAGCTCGTAAGTGACTTTAACCTTGCTTGATTTGCAAACATGAGTGAAACTTAACTTGAGCCATTTCTTGTAAATGCCTATTCTAAAGAAAAATAGAACTTAAGCTCAACCAATCGGAAGCAGTCAACAAACTTATAATTCTATAACTAGGGACTTTTCAACAGGATAAACCGAATAAGGCAACTGTATAACTGTAACCAATCAAAATATTTTCTTTGCTTTACTTCCATGTTCATCCTATGAAAGCCTCTTCTTGTGTTTTCTTAATGGAGCTTTCAAACCACTTCTGGTTTGGAGTTGCCTGATTCATGAATTGCTGTTTGCTCAAATCAACTTTTAAAAATGTTATTGTGCCTCTGAGTATTTAACACTCCTTTTCCCCCCTTGCATCCCTAAAGAATATGTTGGACCCAGGGTTCTAAGATGTTCTGAGTTTCAGGTTTCTCTGTTCCGGTTCCCTTTAGTTAAACCATGGCACACAGCTCTGTATGTTAAGTAAGCTCCAATAAACATTGCTTCCTGTGTTACTGCATTGCTCCCTGTGTATCAAATTAATAAGTGTGTGTCCATGCAGCAGAGTCTCAGACACAACCTCCTTGATAGCTATAAAGAAATGCTGTTTAAACTTCTTGCATTTTGCCTTCTTTTCTACTCTAAAATCTGTCCTAGCAAAACCAAAGCTTTCTCTTCTGATCTGGGAAAATCCCCTGAGGATCTGAGCAGGTGGCTCCAAGAGCAAATGTGAGCTGTTATTCACCTATCCATTCTCACTCTCCTCTGAAGTTCTCAGAAAATGAAGGAAAAAAAAATAATAACAGCTCCTAATTTTTGTGTCTTTCTGGAATTATTCCATCAAAATAATATCCGAATGCCACTGGGTCCTTGATACATTTTAAAAGGGAAATCATTTGTATTTGATTCCCTGAGAACATGTTTGTGGACCCAGATAGAGAAAAATTGTCCTACAGTGAGCATCTACCTCTGCAACCAGTGCCATAGTCCTGTTCACGGCAGGTCTTAGAATTGGTCCCTTTCCAAATGACTGGGTAATCTCACCTTCTGCTATCAAGCCCACAGCATTTTCCTTCTAATCTTGAAGCCTATATTGTCTCTGTATTTTATTGTTACTATTAAAAAGAATCAATTTATGTCTTCTACTAACTAAGGTAATTTATAAGACTCTACCAGTTCACTCAGAACTAAAACAAACAAAAGAAAGAACATAAGAAATCGTGGTTATTTTTTCTCACTTACATGACAAATATGGAGGTGGTTCCTTATTGTCTTACTGACAGCCAGGTGCTAGATTCAGTGACTATCTAATTAGATATATTTTATGGGATGTCTAAAAAAGAGCCATTAATGGTTCTATTTCATTACACTTTAAACAATAACTTGGAAGTGGGATGTGCTTGAATGTTTTCATTGGGATTATTTACTAGTGAATTTGGAGATTTTCTGAATCTCACAAGCATTTACGACAGAGAATATCCCAAGAATGTAGGCTATATAAGACAATTTACTGTAAAATATTGTGCCTCTCCATATTTAAAAAAAAGGCAAACTATTCTAGCCTTAGCCAGCTGTTGCTTTTACTAATGCATTCAATCTAAAATTATATGTTGAGACTATCCAAATTGTTACAATTAGTTTTCTATTGAAATGTATATCTAAGATGATTTTCTATCCATGGATAATTATTTTTCATTAAAAGTCTACTAGAATGCAGGAGTCCTGCCAGTTTTTGGCAAGCAAATAATGCATAGTATGTAACTTTGGGGTTAGGGGAGACATATGCAAATCATGTATGACAAACATGAAGTGAAAACATAGCTCCTTAACAACAAAATCCCCTTTGACTTCCTTCCTATTTTTTAAAATCAATTTGGTGCTGAGCATTTCCCTAAAATTGAAACTGGAAATATTTCCTTCACTAGAGAAATCTGAAGTCTCACTCATTATAGAGACTTAGAGTACCCTGAACAAAGAGGGTTCTGTTCTGAATAGACTCTATACACACAAAGAAAGAATGATCCTAAGAGAGACTGCCCATATGCAAAGTCCAGAGAAAGTCAGTTAATAAAAGAATTGCATAAATTCTTCCCCCTGCTTATCTGTAAACCCAAATGGCAAATACTCCTAAGGATTTTCTATCAAGTCCCTTTTATTATGCCCATAATATGACCCTCCTGGGTTTGCTTGCAGCTCATCTTCATTTTATTTTCTTTGATTATTTAATCATTCATGAAAGCCTCTCTCCCGTCTGGTACTTTCCAATTCTATAGATCCTGATTATAGAAAGATATATTTTTAAAGCATCCAGCAAGGGACTTCATAAATTTAGTGCACTTTCAAGACAGTACCTACTTCAAGATGATCAGGATGTTTTGCCGGCATATACACAACTCCTGATTCCTGCTCTTTGAAGGTCATTTGGCTGAAAGTGATTCCACATGTCCTTTGTTTGCTTTAACCTAATTCTTCCCAAATTCTTTATTTTAAATCAGATCTCAGCCAGTATTCAGATTCTGTCATCAATCATTGAACAAGCCCTTTGTCGGCAGGAAGTATGAAAATCCAGGGAAGATCACCTGCATTTAGAGTCTGCATTTTTAATTTCATTTTTCTTAAAATTTTGACTGTAATGTTACATTTTTGTTAAATTTAACAGAGTTTGACTGAACAAAGAACAATTGTGAATTGGGCAGCCCCCTGAATTTACAGATTTTTTGTAAGGACTAGCTTTGTTCTCTGGAAGACCAAAATTGACTTTTGGAACACAGAGTTCCCACTCAAATGCTCTGTTACTTAGAAGCACCTACTTCTGCCTCCACATTCCTCTTTCCTTATTCCTTTCCATTCCACTACTTTCTCCTCCAGCTTTTCCTCCCTTTCTCCATTGTTTTTGCAATGACCATGTTGTCAAAAATTAAGTATGACACATATCAAAAACATTAGTGTGCAATTGCGAGGTGAATGAAAGTTAAACCTCATAGCTATTAAAATTACATATTGCTATTAATTATTTATATATTTTTTTCAAACATAGGAAAATTAATAAAATTACACGATAATAAATAAATGGCCATTTTTTAACTGTTTGTACATGTTTTGTAATACATACAGAGGTTGTTTGCTGCTCCTTCCCTAAGCATATCCCTCTAATCTGGTCAAGGTCCTACTTCAGGAAGGCCAGTGAAGATCAGACCTTTCCTTGGCTACTTGCTCATGCTTGGCCTTATAAGAAGTTGTGCCATGCTCTAAAACCTGAGGCACAATTCTAGAATTGTTGAAATTGTTGATCAAATTAGAACTGACTCTTACAGCAGCAACACATGTTAAACCCACATTACACAGCAATTCCAGCTTTGAATCCTTTATAAAACAATGCATGCTGTGTGTTGTGATAGGAATTAATTAAAATTTAAAAGACTATATGATATAAATTCATTGTATATTTTTTAGAAACTAAGCTCTTTATCTATAAATAACTATGTAGTTGTAGCAGTAGCATTTTGAGGTGTGTGTGTGTATGTGCATGCTGTGTTTGTATGAAGGAGGGAAGAGAGAAACAGAGAAATTGAGCAGAGGGGAGAGAGAGAGAGAGGAGACGGAGGCAAAGCCTAGTAATATAATAACAGTAACAACAATAAAAATAATGCGCAATGTTTATTTAGTGTTTAATATATATTTGGTAAGGCAAGGATGGAAATCTGGTGAATCAAGGGAGATACTCACTTCAGAAGCAAAATTTAAGAAAGTGCCATACTCAGTAATCAAGATAAATAATGTTCTAAAGGAATATTTTAAAAAGTCCAAATTCATATAAAAATGTCATAATAAAATATCAAAATATGAAATAAAGACAGGTTTAATAGTAAGGTGCTAAACTCTTTGCTTACATTCTCTGCTTTAATACCCAAAGAACCATATCAAGTTGGTGTTATTTATACATATTTTACTGATAAGAAAGATGAGGCTTAGAGTGATGAAGAACAAAGAGAGAACAAATGACCCGACAGCTTGCAACCCCCCAGGTTTGGATAAGTGTTTGCTGGAAGAAATTTCAGAAGTAAACAAAGGTATCACCCAATGTCCACTGTGCTCTGGCCAGTGCACAGGGATCTACATAGGTCTAGATGTCAGATGCCCAAAGGAGCCGTGCCTAAGGGTTATTGGGCTTTTCAGAAGCAAAATTAGGGAAAACACTGATCTCCCCCGGTGAAAATAAGGCTGGCTTGGTATAATGCAGTGAATTGGTGGTCTCCAAACCTTGTTATTACACCTCAGTATTCAGCGTTGGTGGAGCACTAGCCCTTCCCCTGGCAAAACTAGAATCAAGAGTCCACACACTGGTTGTAGCTGTGTGGTTGTAGCTGTGTGTAATATTGACATCATGTATTCATTAATTCATTCAGAAATATTTATTCCAGCTTATCTTTATGCCAGATCATGATCTATGTGCTGGAGATACAACAGTAAACAAAGCAATGTCAAGCTCTATCTTCATAGGCCTTGTTACAATAGTTAAAGGATAAGGAACATAAATTTTTACTGTTTTAAAGCAAAGGAATTCTTTCGGTGGGTCACTCCCACTTTCTCTATGTTTATGTTGTGTGCCATGCTATAATGGACTACCAAAGAAAGTCATAATGTATTTAGAATGAAATCCAAACAGACCATAGCTTGTAAGGCTGTGCATTAGTAGGCCCTTACTGTGTGTCACCGTCATTTCAGATTGGGCTCCCTGGCTTGTTATAGTCCAGCAGTTCTGGTCTTAGTTTAGTTCCTCAAACATACAAAGTTCCTTCCTGCCTTGGGAAATTCTGTGCTCTCTATTGATAGTGTTTCTCCTCAGGCTTTTCTCCCCAAGATATTTCATTTTTTAAATTTCAGTCTAAATTTACCCAAAGGAAAAAAAGACATTCTATAATAAAGACATCTGCACGTGAATGTTTATAGCAGCACGACTCACAATTGCAAAGATGTGGAAACAACCCAGGTGCCCATCAATACACGAGTGGATTAATAAAATGTGGTATATGTATACCATGGAGTATTACTCAGCAATAAAAAACAATGGGGAATTAACACATCTGGTATTATCCTGGATAGAGCAAGAGCCCATTCTTCGAAGTGAAGTATCACAAGAATGGAAAAACAAGCACCACTGGTACTCACCAGCAAATTGGTACTAACTGATCAATACTTACATCACATATGGCAATAATATTCATCAGGGGGTGGGCAGGCGGGAGGGGGGTGGAGGGGATGGGAAAACTCTCACTGAATGGATGCGGGGAGCACAGTTTGGGGGATGACCACGATTGTAGCTCTGACTTGGGCAGTGCATGGACGATATATATAGCCAAAGTGTTGTACCCCCATAATATTCTGAAATAAAGGGAAAAAATAAAAAATAAAAAATAAATCTACATGCCCAGAGAGGCTTTGCATGACCACTGTAAGTAAAGCAGTTGGCCACTCTAACCATTTCAGTATCCCCTCTGTCCCTCATTGTTTATTTTTTTTCTTATCACTAATTACAATTTGCAATGATCAAATGCATTTACCTGTTTACTTAACATTTTTTAGTCCTCTTTAACAGAAGTTAAGGCAGGAAACAGGTTTTTCTTATTTACTATTATATCCCCAGAAAATTGCAGAGTGTCTTGCATAGAAGAAGTGCTCAATAAATATTTACTGAATGCATAAATTATAATACTAATAACAATAGTAATAAGAGCAATATTTAACCAGGATTTAATCTGTGCCAAGGCCCCATAAGTGCTCACAACAACTAATATGATAGAAGCTATTTTTTATAAAAGATGTCTTATTTTAATAATTATAAAATAATAAATCATCAATGGGAAGAAATATTATAGAAATAGTGCAGAAGGTCTCCTTTCATCTAAATACTCTCCCCAGATGTAACTACTGTTCATAGCATGCTATATATCCTTACAGATATATTTCTATGTCTATAAATATTCTGACCTAGTTTCATTTGTGGTCCTAAGTGCCAATCACTCTACATTTCAAAGTGATTCTCTAGCCCAACAATGGAGAACTTCCAAAGGTTGACCAAGAGTTATAAAATGAAATTTCAGCAATTGACCACCCATCACCATCATCTAAGACTGAAGAAGCCAAGGAAAGAGATGCTGGAGTTTAGATAAAGGATTTGTTTGGAGAGAGTGTTGGTTCTGTTTATTCCCTCCATCCTTGCCTTGCCTAGGGGGTTCTTTTCTCTCACCTCAAGCTTCCTCTGAAGGAGAGCATCAGATGTGTCCCCTGTGAAGATCTGTGGTGCAGCAGAGGAGAGGGTTGCGTCTGGGAAGCAATCACATCCCTGTAGATGGAAGATTAAAAGTGCATGTTTTCATTTGACCAGACATGCACCATGTGTGAGAGAGCAGCCCTGGCATTGTCTGAGAGAGCTTCCTAGAGAAGCAAGGACCTCTCTGCTGAAAGAGTTGGGGGGTGTGCCACCAAATGCCCAAGGGTGAAGGGAAGTCTGAAACTTCCCACCAGCAGGGTCACATTTCTGTGAGTCAACAGAACCATAGTTAAGAGATCCTTAGTGGTAGATGTTTCTGAAGAACCTACAAAGTACCCTAGAGAGGAAAGATTTAGCCTTCGATGCACATATCTGGTTCAGAGGAAATAAATGACAAACGGCATTAATACTGGTCAATAAGATTTTGGCTGGTCCTATCTATCTTCTTGCTTTTGCAGAAGGAAGTGGTCAAATGAAACTCCAGGTACAGTAAGAAAACAATTGAACTTCTCCCCTCCTATCTCGCATTCAAACCTTACTGGTCAGCAAGACCCAAGGTCACAAAAGAGATCATTGGGGCAGCAGGAATTCAAACGGTACTGTCTTATTCCATACCCTGCACTCTTCTCTATTGCTCTGTTTTTACAAGCTATGTGTAGTTCAAACTTAGCAGGCATAAAGGGAGGACTATAGTTGATTAGGGAGCAATATGTGCACATAAATCATTATTATATCTTTTACAAGAATAGACAAGAACTTATTTTACAACCTGCACGTCTGGATGCACAATTTTGATTGTTGCAAGTCTAGGAGAACTTTGCCAATGTTTGCTGTGTTGTGTTGGGTGACTTTAGAAGTGAAACCCCAGTGGTGTGGAGAGGTATGCACCATTGCATGTAGCTTAGAATCAAAGCTTTTGAGATACATCAGGGCCAGAACTTGGCTCTGCAGTTATTCATCATGTGACTTTGGACACAGTTGCTTCATCTATCTGAGCCTCATTTTCCTCATTTCTAAAATTGGGTTAATAATAATCTACCTCATGGGTTTATTCTCTATTCAAGGAGATGCTGTTTTAAAGCTCTTAGCTGGCATGTGCTACAGGTTGAAAGCTGGTAGCTGCTATTACCACCCCCTTCCTCTCACCTTCTACTTCAGGTCAATGGGAGTGGGGAAAAGGACTTCTGCCTCATTATGTCTAGGGCCATCACCCAAGCTCTGAAAGGGCTGTGGAAAATGGGGCATGGCCAACAAAGTACCTCTTCTGGGCTAATATGACGAAAACGGCAAATTGCCCTGTATGGGAGGCAGGACCTTTATGATCTACGAAGCTTTTACAATGTTGATATTGCTGCTGATGATCCAACAGTGCCTTTCTTGGAATTTATAGAAAGAAAACCCATGACCTTGTAATCTTTAAAACAGGAAGAAAAGAAACCAACACAAAATTTTGTGATTTTTTTTGTTTGTTTTTTGGTTTGAGCACATCCAAGATTCTTCTCTTTGGATTGAACCTGGACTTTTAGATCCAACAAGAGCAGCTAATAATATAGCTTTTCCTATATCTGTTTACATGCATCTAACAACGATGAGGTTTTTGGGAGGACATTATCATAAAGTACAGGAAACATTATCACTGATGCTTTCCATTTCATTGTGACCCTCCCTCCCCACAAATCCAAACTCTGCGTGGCAGCCAAAGGGGTATTTTAGAAATGTAAGACTGTATCACCCAGCTCCTGTGTTATGGACTGGGTTGTGTCTCCCCAAATTTATATGTTGAAGTCTTAATGCCTTTAAAGATAGGCCTCTAAGGAAGTAATTTAAAGATAGGCCTCTAAGGAAGTAATTAAGATTAAATGAAATAAGAAGGATGGGGTCCTAACCCAATAGGATTTCTTATAAGAAGAGGAAGAGATACCAGGAGTGCACATGCACAGAGAAAAGGCCATGAGAGGGCACAGCCAGAAGGCAGCCATCTGCAGGCCAGGGAAAGAGAAGTCACCAGAAACCAACACTCTGGCACCTTGATCTTGAACTTCCAGCCTCCAGAACTGTGAGAAAATAAATTTCTGTTTTTTAAGCCACCCAGTCTGTGGTATTCTATATGGGCAGCCTCAGCAGACTTTGAAGTTTGCTTAAAAGTCTCTAATACTTCCCATTTAGTTCAGAATATAATTCAATCTTCCTAACATGACCTCTGAAACCCTACATCTGGCCTTTTCCACCTCTCCAGACTTGTGGGTGGAATGTAGTGGTAAGTTTGACAAACTAAGTTTGTTGGGAAAAAAATCTTCAAGGTCCTTACACTTGAAGTCTGTTTTTCTGGAGCTCTCTTTCCCTGGCAGTTTGCAAGGCAGACTTCTCTTCAATTAAGTCTCAGTTCCAATGCACGCTCGCCAGAGAAGTTACGTCTGACCATTCTGTCTAAAGCAGCTCTCCGCATCCCCCCACTCAGTACTTTTTATCATCTTGTCTTATTTCATTCTTAGAGTTTATTGCTGTCAGACATTATCTTCTTCATTTACTGTCTGTGTGTTTATTGTATGTCTCTTCTCACTAGAATGAAAGCTCCCTGAATTCAGGGACCTGTCTATCTTGTAGAATGCCTGTCCTCGGTATGCAGCCGAGTGCCTGACACACAAGCTTCTCAGTATGTGCCTAGTGGATGTTGAGCGAATGAATGTTTCTCTTCTTTTTGTTCCCTATTCCCCATGCCCCTTCCCACCCATTGCCCGTTCTGTAGCTCAGGTCTTAGGCTTCCTACTTTTAGGTATCTGTTCCAATTAACTAAAAGCTCTTATCAAATTAAGATAATTCTTTCATAGGGCCAGTTATATTTACTCTGGAATTAGACTCCTTATGTTGGAAGTTTAGTCAAAAAGGGCAAATATTGAGGGATACCATGACTTGTTTGGTACCCCTCAAACTGAGATCACCATCAATAGCCTTTTATGCTATTCACCCTAAAAGTCTTAGAGGAATTTTAGATCTTGTAAAAGATAGTGATGTTATATGAGATAGGACATTGGCTGGTTTTGAAGGTCTTTGCACCAAGGCTTCAACAAAAGAGAATTGCCTCTTCCCCTGGGGGTATAAGAAGGAGAAGATGCTGGAATGTGGTGGTCACAAATCTAGGCAAGGCTCCATGGCCCAAGGACATTGAAATTCAGTCCTGAGTGATATAAACCACTAACCCATGGATAGAGTGACTCACAGCAACTACAGTAGTTCATGAGCTGACAAGACAGGAAAGTAATGTGCTTAAAACCAAGTAGAATTTCTAATCACTAGTTTCCTTGTTTTAAGATGCTCCCAAGCTATTATCAAACCCTTTATTTCCATCTGTTCCTGTAACTTCTTCAAACTCCAGCCTGCTGATTAATGCCAATGTGACGTTACTTGTCATTTTTCATTATAAGTGTTTACATAGGAAAGAGCATCCGGCTTTCACTGAGGAAGACTTGAAGTTCATCTCCTTTTTTACTTCATTATGCTGAGCTTAAGCTCAGTTTCAATATCAAACACAGAGAGAATGATCTGAATTGATAAAGTAGAGGTTGGTTACAGAGAAAAATTAGCCAGGTCCCTACAAACAAATGTGGTTTCTCAACCAATATCCTGTTAACAGCTCTTCCTCCTATTTTATTAAAATAACTTGACTATTTGGAGTAGTTCTAGATTTCTTTTTCCATCTGCAGCCAATGCATAATTTCAATACTTTGCAGAGGAAGATTCTATTAGGGTGTTTTATATAGTTAGCGTTGAATATATAGTTATTTTCCCCCAATTGTGTATAAGAGAAAAAGGCTACTTTAGTTCACAGAATTCTTGGCACACAGATGGCTTACCAGTTCATCGAACATCCCTAATAAAAACCAGTCTCTGTAAGTTTAAATGCTACCTTCAATCTATCCCATTTGGCTTATCCCCATTGCCTATGCATATAGAAACTTGTCCCTATTTTGCTTTAAACTTAATTTGATTAAAGAGAAGCTGCTTGTATTTTCTTTGCCACAAACATAAAGAGCAAAGGTAAATAGCCTAGAAACATGCCTCACCTTTAACAGGAGAGAATAATAACACTGACATCTGATCAATTCACAAGAGCTGGTGAAACAACATGCAGCAGAAAAAAGAAGTGAGAAGAAAGAAAAAAATAAAAACTTT
The DNA here is from genome assembly GCA_023783475.1 of Daubentonia madagascariensis. Taxonomy (NCBI): domain Eukaryota; kingdom Metazoa; phylum Chordata; class Mammalia; order Primates; family Daubentoniidae; genus Daubentonia; species Daubentonia madagascariensis. The sequence goes on along the minus strand of JAKFHU010002573.1, from coordinate 14,222,908 downwards.
AAAATTGTAATAGACCAGGAAATGAAATATATTACCTTCACACCCTGGAAATGATTACTGCTGAGAAGGGCATAGTCTTTTTTTTTTTTTTTCTTTTCCCCTTAAGAAACAATTCTCTAGGAATGAGAAGGGTTTTTTTTTTTTTGTCTCCTATTAAATGGAAAATCATTGCAGTTTTGCAGTGATACTAAAAAACTAATAATAGAATACCTTCTATTTGTAAATATGTAATCCTTTTGGCAGAGTTACACAAACAAACCGGCATCAATGTTTGGTCTGACATTTATTTCCATTTATAGGAACCCTCCCTAAAGTAAGTTGCTGATAACATTTAGTATGTCTTATTAAAATAAGTGGAAAGACTCTTAAAGGACTTGTGTCTTTGCTTATAAGCAAAAGAAAGAAAAAATCTTAATAAAGAAAAATTCTAACAGTTATACAATCGTTTGCTATGGTTTATCCATTTAAACACATGGGGTAGAAGATGAAGTATGAGTGCTTATTATCAACATTTTTCATGATCATTTGCTTTTTCTTTCACAAATAACTACGTTATTATTCATCGTGCTAACTTCCCTCCAGTTCTTAAATAAGAAAGATGAAAAACTCTGCAACCACTTATTTCCATAATCTTTTCTCTAGATAAGTTCTCTAAGTGAGTTGGCATGATATTTTCATCATGTGATAAGAATCAATTTCAAATCTACTCGATATTTGTGTATTTCCCCTAAGATTACTGCAAAGTTATATAGCTGGATTAGTCATGGTTGTAGGGGTAGTATAAAATACAACATAAAAAGAAATAACCCTATTCTAGTATGCGTTTTTTCTAAGTAATTTAGCATATTTTAAAAAACTAATTCTTAATTTCTTAATTTCACACTTAGATATTCTGTAGTTTGTTTCTCATGTATTTTATATTTTATTTGAATAAAAGAATTTGGTATTTTTAAAGTGTAGCGGGGTACTTATTCTTTTTCACTCAAATGTTCTTATTTACTACATATTTAATTGTTGTGTTTTAGAAACAGCAGTTTTCTTGGGTACTGCTTCTAGAGTAAAGTAGGAGTTCTTGCTCTCTTCAATCTTTGAATTATAATTTTTCTCTATGGAAGTTTATGTTTATTTGTTCTTACAATGATTGCTGTACTTAGAAAAGACAACACTTTCACCTCTGCAATTTCTTTAAAAACAGATAACATTTATTTAATAGACATTGCGTAATGGACACTCCTTCTAAGTGTGCGGGGACCCAACAGGAAAGAGATGGCATACTCAAAAGAGATGATGCAAGGGTTCAGTTAAAGGACGATTTACAAAAGTATGGGCAGAATTAAGGTAAACCAACAGAGGATGGTGAGGTATTCCAGAGTTAGTAACAGAGGGAAGCTGCTACTACTAAGCTAGAAGGATCAAGAAGCGGGAAAGGTTGACAGAACTTGGCAAAACTGTAACTATAGAGTGCCACTCAACACCTACTCGGCTTTTGGGAGACAACTGCAGCACTGCCCATCTGTGGCCTGGCAGGGAGCTGCCTATGGGGAAGAGCACACAGACCTTACTTTTCTCCTCCCTGCCAATCTCCTGCAGGTGTCTTGCATTTGTCAAACTTAATTGGAAGCCAGAGGAGAAGGAGGCTTACTGCTGCAGACAGAACACACAAGTCTGTCCCAGGCACCAAGGCAGGTGGAGAAGAGTGGAGTGTAAAAACATGGGGGCAAATGAAGACTATCCAGCACAGAGTGAATCCTGTGGATAACTGATTTAATCCTCACAATGACCCTATCATATAGATAACTAATATTGGTCCTGCTTTACAAGTGAGGCAACTGATCTAGGTGGTTTGCCTATGGGTCATACATCTCAGCAGAGCCAAGACTTGAACCCAGAGAGTTTCTCCCTATAAATGGCACTCTGAGTTATTATGATGTACTACCCAAGGAAGAGCTTTCTTCTTGCTCCAAGGACAGACCCAAGACACAGAACATAGCTCCATATTCCTGGAGGTTTACTTCTCTTTTGTTTCCTCCCATTTTTATGTCTCCATACAGTTTAATTTGAGAGCCATAGCAGCCACAAAAGTAGTGTGATCTTTGGCATTTACCTTAGGATATAGATTACCAGTGAGAGACTTTCCTCCTGAATAGAATAGCTACATTTTCTGAATCAGTAAACTATTTTAAGAAAGTTCATTCTGTCTTATTCTTAGTTTTTTGAGTCATTTCAAGCATCTAAATATGATTGCATAAAGGTTTCTATTCTCTTGATTAGAAAAAAAAACATTCTGAGAAATGGTATAGTGGTGTAAAGGTGAGATGTGCACTAAAGTTTTAGATATTTATTAACATTCTCAAAATTTCTAATCACTTTTATATGAGATATCACATTTAGGTCAGGTTTCTGCTATGCTGGAATAGGGTAAAATTCTTCTATGTCAGAAGCTTACCAGAATGCATTTTTAAACTACACCTTTATAGCAGTCAAGACTTTTTCTATTGTGAGCAACATAAACTCAATTCATGATAGTTTAATAAAGAAAGGTCTGTATCGGCTCATAAATTTAGGAAAGATACTGGAGAATCACCATAATGAAGAGGTTCTGTAGGACTTAGGGCCTAGAGCATTGCAATCAGAGATACCATTCCGGGAAGGATCTCTGTCTCTCTGAATCCATTCATATTCCATTTGTGCTTTTCCAAATTTCTCAATGTGTTGATGTTATTTCCTTTCACTGGAGAAACATTTTCTGAATATGATGGGATGGATGACCATTGGCAGCTCCAGTTTAGCAACTCCAGAAGAAAGACGTTCTTTTCCTTAGGGTCCATATGTCAATCTAAGGGATAAACTCAGCTTGCTTCTTCTAGATTCCAATGCCTACCTATATCCTAATTACTGTTCCCAGGGAGATGGGATGTTATGATGCCATAGAACTGATTCACCTGCCAGTCTACATGAACAAAAGTCCTGTATGAGTTAACAGAAGAATAGAGTCAAGAAAATGTGTTAGGCAGAGAAAAAAATAAAAGAATCTTTTACCAAGATTAAGTAAAGCCAGCCAACTACCTAGTGGCCTGATAGATTTCTTGCCTCCTTCCTCTCTTCATTTTCCTCTTCCTCAACCATCCAAGAGATGGTATTTTAATTTATTACTTTGTTTTAAAATGCCATAAATTAAGTCTCTCTCTCTCTCTCTTTCTCTCTCTCTCTCTCTCTCTCTCTCTCTCTCTCTATATATATATATATATATAATTTTAAGATTTTATAATTAAGATGATTTATTTAAGAATAATTTTTTTATATCTTCCATCTTGATGAAGAACATGAAAAATATTTGGCCACAGATGTCCTATAGGCATTCAAAACTTGCTTTTGCTGTATGATTCACATTAGTTTTCTTCTCACCTGAAAGTGGGAGATTAGTGGTAATATACTTCTTAATCAAGTGTTCATAATTCACTAACTTGTCTATATGGAATATTGGCATTTTATCCTATTCTCACTCAATACAGTAAAGTCCATTTCCACTATCCCCAATGTCAATCTTTAAAAATTTATTGCAATTTTTCAATTTCTGCACTAATAACATCTGTTCTGTTTCATATTCTCCTTTTTGCTCAAACCTGTAAAAAATAGGAGATCCACCTGAAACTTTTGGGGCAAACAAGTGGAAAAAACCCAAAATGGAATGCTTAACCTCTCCATCTATAATTTCATTGGACATTTATAAGTTACACTGTTGTAGTAATCAAATGTTTTCTTCAACTAAATTGCAAATAAAATGATGGAAGGAAACAACTTGCCTTTTTTTTTGAGTTACACATGATACTTAGGAGAGTGGCATACACATCATAGGCACTTATTACGGATTGGAATACAGCTATTTATATTTTCTAGGCAGGGTCCAGCAAGAAATTGAAATACTATGCTCCATTTATCAAAGCACCCTGAAATATTGAATGCACCTTTCTTTTAGATTTTAGCATAATTACCTTTTCAGAGAATGTTTAATTAGACATCTTTTTGTGCTGAATCTCTTACAACTTCTTGGAATCCCAGGACTTTCTAGAAGAATTATCTCCGAACTGTAGGGTGGGAAGGAGACACAAGGAAGGGTGATAAAAGTACATGGAGAAGGGAACTAAGTATTGAATCTATGATATGGTAGGTATTTTCATGTAGTAATAATACACAACATTTATTTAATATTTTCTATGTATTAGACCCTAGACCAAATGTTTTTGTGTATTATGTTACTTAATCTTCATAGCAAACAGGTGGTATAGGTGTTAAAATGCTCATGTTATACCCAAGAAGTTGAGGCTTAGTAGGATTAAGATAGTCACTCATGAAAACAGCCAGATCATAAATGTTAGAGCTTTAAATCAAAGGATTGTCTGATGGCAAAAGCCCTGATCCTAACCAATATATATCCTCACTTTCAAGCTTTGTCGCAAGATCATGATTGAAGAATTGCTACCACCACACTAGCTGCATTAGGTGCTTAAAGAAATTATATGGCTCACACAGTTTCTTACAGTTAATAAAGGACTAAGCTGGAATTCTAACCCATCAGTGGGCCTCTAGTAGCACTTCTAATAGGAAACACTCAAAAGCATCAATTATGTCATTTCATCTTCGGATACAATGAAGTCCCCTAGAAAAAGTTAGCTGCTATTTTCATTGTGCTCACTTTAATAAGTCATAAAGGTTTAAGGTATATCTACTGTAATAATTCCATTTCTGACAAATGAAAAGTAACACCAATGAAATCAACTGAGTGAATGGACACTTAACTGGACAGTGTATTTCTTTTGTTGCTTAGTCACTGCTATTATTTACAAACCATCTAACCAGGCCTAGTGATTTAGTTTTCAAATTAGTTATTGATCTACACTCTAGGAAGAACAAGTTTTTTCCTTTTTTAAATTCACTTGTTCAGGGGAGTCCACAAAAGAAAAGTTTCAGGGTTATGATGAACAAGTATCTCCTTCTCTAAGAACTTCTTTATAGCTCTGAATCTCTCTCCCTTAAAGAAATGACACACTGGAACTACCCCCACAAGGGGTGACTCAAGGAAACATCATATGGCAGGGTCTTAATCTTAGTACTCTTTGTCATCTCCCTCTGCAATGACCCAGGTCACAGTCATATCCAGATATTACAGTTTGAATGGTTAGTCCATTGTGTGTATTAGTTTTCTATTGCTGCATAACAACTTGTCAAACACTTAGAAGCATAAAACAACACACATTTATCATCTTACAGCTCTGTGAGTTAGGAGTATTGGCATGGCTTAACTGGGTTCTCTGCTCAGGCTCTGAGAAGGCTATAATCAAGGTGCACCCAAGCCACATTCTTATCTGGAGGCTGGTTTGGAGATGAAACTGTTTCCAAACCTACTCAGGTTGTTGGTGGAATTCATTTCCTTAGGCTGAAGGATGTAGGCCCCTGGCTTCTTGCTGACTATTGGCCATGGGCTATTTACAGCAACTAGAGGCCAATTGCAAATCTTTGTCACATGACCCTCTCTATAGGCCCTCCTACAACATGGTGGCTTACTTTTTCAAGGCCAAAAAGGGAGAGGGAGAGACTCTAGCAAGACAGGTACCAGACACTTATGTGATCATTATAACCTTTGCCATACTCCATTGGTTAGAAGCAAGTCCCTGGTCTCACCCCTCCTCAAGGTGAGGGCATTTCACAAGGGCATGAATGCCAGGAGGCAGGAATCATGAAGGCCACCTTCAAACCTGTCTCACAATATGATAAAATGCAAATAAGCTTACTTTGGAAAGGTGCATAAAATAGTTTCAAACACATTGTATCCTTTAAAGGGCCAGGATCTAGAGTTTTCTGGGAGATAAAACTTAGCCACGAGTAGTGAATAGATACTTAGGAATTTTTTTGTTGTAATTATTAGAGTACCATTCAACCTAGCATAAGCAATAAAAAATAATTTATGGACAGGAAACTGCCTATCTTGTGGTATCTGGACGTTTGGTACAGTTTGAAATAGGGTACCAGGTAATTGTAGGAAAGCAGAATTTCTCTATCTCTATCACTTGTTTTTGTTTCACTGTGAACTTCTGCTGTATTCTTCTTTCTAATTACAGACCAATTTCTGTTTTTGTATTAGCCCACATGCAAGAAAATGGTTGAAGTGGAAGAAGGGCTTTGAAGAATTGTCGATTGATGAAGTTTGGATTAAGAACTCAACTATGAATTACACAACCAGGGTCAAGGGGCAAAATTATGTATCTGACTATGCCTATATCTCAACCATGTTGCAGAGGGAGGTGAGGAAAAGAGGCAGACTTTCTAGAAAAGTGGTAATGATAGATTTGGGGTTCTCTCTGTATTATTTAATGCCTGGGAAATCAATCAATCTATCTATCTATCATCTATTATTTGGTGATCTGGGCATCAGATTATGTGTTTTTCATGAACCTGACTCTTTAAGGCCCTAGAGAACTGACATTTATTTGCACTGTACTTTGTACATTTAAATGTTCGATGCTGAGTTTAACCTGTTCTATTTTTCAATGACATCAAGTCAGAATTTTACTCCTCTGCTCAAAGGCTTCCTATTTTATTCAGAATGAAAGCCAAAGTTCTTATCATCATAGGATAGGGCCCCTGTTTCTTCTTTAACCTCATCTCTAGCTACTTTTTCTCTCACTGTAACCACACTGCCCTTCTGGCTGAACCTGGAAAGCATCAGCCAACTTTTGTCTCAGGACCTTTGCTCTTGCTGTATCTCCCCTTAGGAATAGTTTGCATGTGCATAGCCAAATAGCTCTTCCCTCTCTGCTTCCCCACCCTCCCTCACCCCAACCAATTCTGTTTTTCAACACGTTACTTTCTTAGGAGCACCATTACTACCATTTAAAAAATTGTAATTGCCCTTCCCCTTTCATATCCTGTTGGCATTCCCAACTTTATTTTATCTATAGCATTTATCATCCACTGGCATGCCATATACTTTATTTTGCTTGCTCATATGTTTAGTGTATATTTCAATACCTAAAATATAATCCCCATGTGGACAGGCATTTTTGTCAGTTTAATTCAATGTTATGTTGCCAGTGCCCAGAGCTTGGCACGTAGGGGCCTTTCAATGTGTATGTATTTATATATATTTATTGCAATAACTGACTATTTAAGGCCACCCACATTTCTTAAATTATTTTATTTAGACTGAGACTGTGGGAAAATTCCTTGGGCCTTTCTTTTCAGCAATGTGTAGAAGGCATATTCCTAGGGTATGTGTAGGATGTCAGATGGAGGTAGAAGGCTTTGGTAAGTGAAAAGGGAGAATGTCTGAGCTGCAGTCTGATGTAATTCTATAGCCTTTGAAATTCTTTGTTTTATAACTCATTGTTTAAATATACTTTATAATCTACTTTAGTAACTCTTGCTTTTCTGGTCATTGAGAGCTGTGCTCTTTACTTTGTTTCTGCAGCTTTTTAAATTTAAACATTGAGTAGAATATTCATATAACTAGCACATAAAAAAGAACGTTGTCAATGTCAAAATCGTATGCAGTAAAAATCATGATAAAATAGCAGTCTTTGGGTTGTGCAACCAATATTATACCTTATTTTATTAGCCCCAGCAGAATTTTGTAAATTGGATTTATATTTCCTAATTTCTATCAGTTTGCCTTTTTCATTACTCTCAGCTTGGACAATCAAAATAAGGCATTCATTATGTTTCTCTGCTGTGTTTGCACTTCTATCCAGGCCATAAACAGGAGAGATGCCTATACACACAAATGAGATAGAGAAAAAGCCCTGCTTAACACTTGAGGCCTTGGTAGTTGTTAGCTAACATCATGGCCTTTCTAATTCACCAGGAAGTTTGGGGCAAATCCAATCCTTTGATTAGGGGCAGTAATATAAAAGAGGTTGGATGACTATGACAAACGATTTAGGGGATCAGGGAGACCATAATATGATATAAATGCATTCACTTGTTCCCAATATTACTCACTGCATCAGACAGTGTCTATGCACCATTTCATAGCTTCTTGGTCTAACCTGAGTCTTACTTCATTAGAGGCTGCAGTGACGCGCTCTGAATGGACTCTGACAGTTTCGCCCGGGCTCAACCTGACAGTTCTCTGCCTCATGCCTGTGCCATATATTAATGCTGCTCCCACCCTGGGTCTTCTGTGTTGACACGGGGTCACTGGATGCCACTGACTGTACTTTGTGGCCACATTAGTGAAACCTACTTCCTACCTTGCTTTCCTTTCCTCTACCCTCCTCCCTAGGATATCATTCCTGAATAAAGAAGTGGCTTGTACATCTTTGCCTTATACCCTGCTTTGTAGAGGAAGACAGATTAAGACAGTTGGTATCAGGGGTGGCTCTAGAAAGGAGATGAAAATTTGAAACTGGTTTACTCTTTGATTTGATGACAATAAGATCATTGCTGGTGATAAGTGGGATGGTCATAGCCATTGAAGTTCTCAGTGGTGAATAATAAGAATAAAGTGCAGGTGGAAGGTGAGGCACTGCGTTTGCAGTGGCTGAGGGGTTGAATGGTATAGGGGAAATGATAATTGTAAGAAATGTAAATTTGTTCTTTATTGGAAAACCTGAAATGAGGACATCATAGGTTCAGGGCAGCTAATAGCTAACTCAAAGTACACTGTAAAGCTGAAGAGCCTCAGGGACAGCTGTTAAGGAGACTTTCATCTTCTGAAGCTGAAACACAGACTGCACTGAAAACCAGGCTCGTCGTCAGGATCATCTCTCCCCATGGCATGAATGCATTCGCTTGTTCCCAGTGGCAGGTCAATTACATTGGATCCCTTCCACCTAGGAAGAGAAAGAATTCCTTCTTAGAATAATTGACACCCACTACAGATGCAGGCTTTTCTTCCCTACCTGCTGTGCTTCCACCATCACCACTTACGGACTTAAAAAATGTCTGATCTATTGTCATGGTAGCCCACACAACATTATTTCAGAACAAGGGACTCCTACAGCAAAGGAGCTATGAAAACAGTTGCATGATAACAGATACATTGGTCTTACCATAACTCCGTCAGCTAGACCAAACAATAGAACGCATTATTAAAGGATCCGCTAAGGAGGCAGTTAGGGAACAACAGCCTGAGGGATTGGGGAACTGACCATCAAAATGCAGTCTGTTTGCTGGACCAACAGTGTTTATCATTGCTAGTAGGTATGAGTGTGGGAACTGAGGAGTATAAGTGGCACTGGCTCTTCTCACCTTACTCCCAATGAGCTGCTTGTGGAATTTGTACTTTCTATCCCCCTGACCATAGGCTCTGCCAAGATAGTGGTCACAGATCCTGAGAGAAAGAAAGTGTCTCTTAGAGACACTCATGGTTCTGTTGAATTTTAAGCTCTAACTTCTTTCTGGTTGCTTTGTGTTTCTTAGTTCAGTGGAAAAGGCATGAAAAGGAATTACTATACTGGTGGGAGTAGTAGACCCTGATTACCATGACGGGTTAGGGTTGGTTCTACATAGTGGGTGATAGGAAGAATATGTTTTGAACTCATGGGTTCACTGTGGCCCCTTGTGCTTCTGTACCTGCAATAAGAATAAATGACCACTTGCAAAACCTTGACTTTAAAATAATAAAACAATTAAGGACACATATGTTAGGGATAAGTGCCTGGGACACCCCATCAAAAAGCCATTCAAATCAGTTGAAGTGCTGACCAAGAATAAAGGAAATCTAGACATGATGGAACCAGAAATGATGAATATCAATGATAGCCTTGGGGAAAACTGTAGCAGGTTGGATGATGGCTTTTTCACTAATCCTCCTGGCTTATGTCTTTTCAGATACTGTGTCTGTTCTTACCTTGAAGGGGATTCTATGATAGGTGGGATTTGTATTTCTACTTTCAAGGAAGAAAGGAAGGCATGTTGTACTTATTAGAAATGGAAATTTCATATTGTAGCACAGGAGCTGGAAGTAATGAAGAGTATACAATGAGACACGTTTACTGGGCTTCTTGGAGGATGATCCACAAGGCTGAGCAAGTGGTTGTCCTTTGGGGCAGCAAGCTCCATAGCACATCCTTGTCATGTGCTGTCTCTCCTTCATGGCTCTACTTCCGAGGTCCCTCACTCCTGCTTTCTGGGATTGCATTCTATAACAAAGAATCAATACAATAAGATTTTGTTTCAGTTTCAGCTTTTGTGGAAATGTAAATTAAGACATCTACTATATATTTTAATGATTTTATCAATATAATTTTATTCTTTTAGCTTTAGACTGATGAGTTCAAAATCTTATTAGTTATTAGCTAAGTAACATTGGACAAATTACTTAAGCTCTCTGAGTTGCTGCTTCTTATATGTAAAATAGTGATAATAAAACCTAAATCTCAGGGTTGTTGTGGTGAATAATCAAGATAATATCTTCAAAGCACATGTTAGATATTTAATAAATGGTAATTATTATTGTCATGTTACCAATTCCCTATTGAGTTAACAAGTGAAAAAGAGGTTGAGCAATTTCCCCAGATTACATTGAGTTCATGTGAGAATGTAACCAAATCTATGCATCCACCAAAATAATTTACTTTCTATATTATCATCCCAGAAGGAGTCAATCCTATCCATCCTACAAAGGTATGGGCATCTGAATTAACACCACCCGGAGTTCCATAAAGAATTGTCTGGGCTCTGCTGGCTGAGGTGATCATGCGTGTCTCCCTGGAAGAAATGCCTTTTAGCTTTGTCCTTGAAAGCTGGATGGGGTTTGATCTCCACCCTACTGGCTTATTTATATTTTACTTCATGTAGGTCATTAGTAGTAATGACCTCATACTATCAGTCTTTTATGGTTTTAAGATGAATTCTACATGTATATCCTGAAGAGAAACAGTAGAATGAGAAGATTGGGCCTGAACTCTGAAAGGCCCGGGTAGGTTTCTTTAAATACCTGAAGGGCTAAGGAAGAGCTAGTCTACCTCCCTGTAGAGCTCCCAGTGAGAGAACTTGGACCAGTAGACATAAGTTTTAGGGAGACCTACTGTAGAATTCCAATTATATGACATTTTGTAAAAGGCAAAACTATAGAGACAGTAAAACGATCAGTAGTTGCCAGGGGTTGGTGTGGAGGGAGAGATCAATAGGCACAGCAAAGAGATTTTTTAGGGCAGTGAAACTATCCTTTATGATACTATAATGGTGGATACATGTCGTTATACATTTGTCAAAACCCATAGAGTGTATAGCATCAAGAATGAACCCTAATGTAAAGCATGGACTATGGGTGATAATGATGTGTCAATGTAGGTTCATCGATTGTAACAAATGTACAGTTTTGGTGAGGGATGTTGATGGTAGTAAAGGTTGTGTTGGGGGAGGGCCAGGAATACATGGGAATTCTTTGTATTTTCTACTCAATTTTGCTGTGAACATAAAACTGCCCTAAAAATATAAAGTCATATATATATGTGTGTGTGTGAGAGACAAAAAAAGACAAAAAAAAAAAAAAAAACACTTTGAGAATCAGGGTTGCCTTGGCCAATAGTGAGGTTCCCCTCATTAACATTTTTAAGCATAAATAGAGTGACCCAGTGACCAGGTATGTCACAGAAGGATGAGATGACCTTTAGAGTCTCTTCCCATCCTGAGACTCAATGTCTCAAGAGGTCCAAAGATTCAAGTTTATTTTCTTAATCAATTTAGCATCTGCCTGTTTTGTATCCATTCCCAAATTCCATTTGGATACTATTTTTAATTATCCTGATAAATAGATGGCAACTGCCTACTTGATTCCCCTACATAAACCTGTTCTTCGTGATATATCAGGTGGCACCAAAAACAAGAAAAACAAAGTTCTCAAGTAATGCCTAAGATGATAATTAGGTGATGATTAACTCTCAAGTTCAAAAATACATACACTTCACATACAGCAAGCTAGAGTTTAAGCAAAAGCTTTTTCATAAGAAGTGCAAATAAGGAGCTGGTTATTATTTCTTTAGGGTAAAAGGAAAAAAAAACCATAATCAACACAGGCAGAACAGGGGCAATGTGTATGGCCAAAGTGTTGTACCCCCATGATATTCTGAAATTAAAAAAATAAATTAAAAAAAAAAATTTTAAAACCAAAAAAAAAAAACAAAAAAACCCATAATCAGCCAATGTGAGAAACCAACCTGATTGGCTAATGAGATGTTGGGACTCAATAAAGGAAAATTTGGGAAGGAAGTACTTCCAATATCAGGTTTTGCTGCATCGCCATATTAGGAAGTCACTGAGCTAAGTGCAGAGGAAGAAAAATTGAACTGCAGGTGCTGGGCCTGAATTACAGGGGATCATGACTTGGAGATACCCTGGCAGTCCTTCTCCATGAACTGTTCTGTTCCAGAATCTTTTTTTTTTTTCTTAAGAGTAAGCCTCAAGGTTTGCTGTGTGGCCTTGGACAAATTGTTTATCTTTTTAGAATTTAGAATCCTCTACTATAAATTAAAGGACAATGATTCATTCCTTTATAACTTTATTCAACTAATATGTTTTAAACACCTGAATCTAGGCAAAGGGTTGGTGATGCATTTGTGAAACAGGATTATCAATTCTGTAGAAGCAATGTGTGACCTTCTAGTATACTAAATAAATAATCCTCTAATTCAGCTCTAATATTAGCTTGTTTCCTTGCCTATAAGCTAAGAATTAATACCAAAAGTGAACTCTATTCTTCCAGATCAAAATCTGATGAGACCATTTGATATAACCCCTGCCATAAGGTTTATTCTGAAATGGATGTTGTTTCTTTTAGTCTTGAAGATTTTCAGCCTTCATCAGTCACCAGTTTCTGTTCTCTGTCCCGAGCAAATAAGACATTGTTCCTAGTGGCCCATCAAAACCTACCCTGATTTATAGTAACTTTATTTTCTCTGATTTTATCTTCAAAACAACTGCCCAGGATACTCATAAAAGATACTTGAAAATGGTCATTAAAGCTTGGGAAGAAATGCCTTATTAAAATGACATTGCCATCTTAATGACGGTGACACACAGGTTCAAGTTCACATTAAGACTGCTGAAGATACTATACAAGACACAGTGTAGCAAAAACAGCTATTTGTTAGAATAATAGGAGGAGTGACATCTAAGGGAAGAGAGACTGGGCCTTGCCTGACAGAAGCAGCCCTTCCTTACTGACCTGCTAGTGGTGTAAGCCAGCAGTGACTTTGATTTATCTAAGAGTCTCAATGCTCAGCAACAAAAGGAAGATTTTCCCAGGTAGATTTTGGGGACTTACGCACATGAGGCTAATGATAAAAGCGTGAGCTGCATACAAATTTCAGTGAGCACCCTTTGAGCATTTGCCTGTTCTACTAAACATATCTTTGATTAGTTTGAAATTGCAATTATTTTTATACTTATACTAATACTTTTAAAATAGATTGTCAGAAAAATTATGACCTTTTCCCTCCCATTTGAAAACACTTCCTTGAGATTAGCAGAAAGCGTTAGAGAAATAATTGCTTCTTTTGCATCTAATCCCGCAAAGACAAGATAGGTAGGTGTTTAGACAACTTCATCAAAGTAATTACGGCTCTCTCTGGGCTTATTTTGATGTTCTGAGCCAATTACAGGGGCTACCCTACTTTTCTTGGTGATGCTACAAAATTCAAGGCAAAATTCATACCTGAGAAATGCAGATGAATTGTTATATCTGGCAGTAGTAATGATATCTACCTTTCATGCATTGATTGGTGAATAGTCCAATGAATAATCAGTGAATAATCAAATTTCATATATAAAGTGTTTTCTTAACCATCAAATAAAGTCTAATTTCATTATTATTATTAACCATTCATTTGTTTCTTAAATGAGAAAAAAAAATTGGTAAAAATTATGTTTGTTTCCTTTTCTGAAGTTGGCCAAGAGTCACTGCTCATTGTAAAAACTTTCAGTTTTGTTAGACCACATTTAGGCTCACATTGTTATAATTTATCCTTCAATTTTTCCCTGAGTCAGGGGTTGATGTCTCTCTTCATTGTTCAACATTGTTGAATGAGAAGACAGAATGTATAGAATTCTGTACATATTATCCATATACCAAAAATGGTTGTTTGTTGATTAAATTATTTTAGTTACCCAAACAGTTTCAGCTGTATTTTCCAATATAGCTTCCATTTGTCTTACAGATCCTTATGGATATTCTTATGTTGTCTAGACAAGAATGTGGAATCATGTATATATTTTTTGAAGCTTAAATAAATTAGAAATTAGAGTATCATAGTAAAAAAAGTAAAAAAATCAATTGATTTTTAAAAAAACCTGGGACATAGTCATTGTGACTAGGTCCCATACGATGAGTTACTTTTCCTTACCTAGCATCAGTTTCATACTTCCGTAAATAAGAACTGTGAGTTAGATTGCTTTAATACCCTTTACAGCTTAATACCTAACATTTTAATTATCTTCAGTCTAGTTTTTAACTAAGGAGGAAATCAAAATCCAGGAAGTTGATGTTATCTGTCCAAAGACATACAGCCTTTTCTTTTCTATGTGTGGCAAAACCAAGAATAGTATCAAGATTTAGTTTTGTGCTCAACACATTAGGAAAATTTCCTTGTTTGTTAGGAGATTATATACTTCCTAGATTATCTGAGAGAAGCTAGTAAAAATAGATGATCAAAAGTGTCCTTAAAAACTGAGGTCTAAGAGTTGATCACAGAACTAAATAAAGTGGAATGGAATGTAAGTCAGATTCAGGCATGGAGCAGTGTAGGATGAAGTTATTATCATCAGTGCCTGGTGTCATCTCCCTGTAACCCTTCCTCTGGACTACCTTAGGTTATACCCCTTTCAATGTAATTTCTGTTTGAAATGCTTTATTATTTATTAAGAGCAACTTAATGTGGTTCTCATAGCTCTCTCAGCCTAGAGGACTGAAATCCCCAAATTAGATCTCTGAAATGATGCCACCAAGCTGAACCCATTTAATTTTGTCTGGTTCTATTTATTTGCATAATGAACATTAAGCTCATTTATAGCTCTATGAGAACACTGCATATTATCTAGTGGCAAAATAAAACTCTTTTTATAACCAGGATTTTCCAAGTAGCATTCGCCCAAAATAACTTGGGAAAATGTTAAAATTGTGAACTAAATTAAAGATAAACTTAATTTATCTTTAATGATAATTTCAAACTTAAAAAAATTTAAAAATAAAAAGAATAATTTACCTGTTATAATTTAGTAATAAAATAAAGTAGAGGGGAATCAGGGAAGATGGCCTATTAAATGTGTGTTTCTCTTCTGTACTTTTTGTCACCTTCGTGCTTGATACTCAACTCCTAAAATAACTAGAACTGGCTGTAGTCGCCTTGTGCAGTGCCAGATATACAGGCCAACATATTCATAAAAACAAATAGGAAAAAACAGATAAAATTTAAAATTTATATATATATTAAGGCATCAGATAGTTGCATTAGCAACATAATGTTGCGTTAAAAAAGTCAAATATAATGGCCACATATTTACTAATCTTATTTATATAAAGTTCTAAAAAGGCAAAAATATGGTGACAGAATTCTTAATAGGGCTATATTAGTTATATATCACTGTGTAACAAATTATCACAAATTTAGAGGCTTAAAACAACATTTATTATTTCGTGATTTCTGTGGATTAGGACAGACATGGTTTAGCAAGTAGAAATATCATTTTGATTGAAAAAGAGTTATAAAGCCCCAACAGAAAAATAATCACAGAAAAAATTTAAAAGTCTGTTAAATAATTATAACTTAAAGGGTGCTAAACTCAGAAAGGTTTATAAATGATAGTTTCCCCAAGAGTTGTGTAAGAATTGAATTTAAATCTGATTTATAATTCTCATAGTCCCATACCAAAGAAAACTCTGGAAATTTCTCCAATTAATTTCTTAGGTTAACAAAAATTGTCTTATTTAAACCTAAAAAAGATAGTTCAAAAACTATGGACAAAAATCATTTATAAATAGGGATGTGAAAATTCAAAATAAAATATCAAAAAATCATATGTCAGAATAGGATACTTCTGAGCAAGTAGGGATTATTCTAGGAGTGCCAAAATTGCTCAATGTCAATCTATCAAAATGTGAACAATGTCTTCAAATTAAAGTAAAAAATAACACCTACAACATAGTAAATAAGAAATGTATCAATAAGTTAAAGAAGAACAAAAATTCAATTTAAGTAACATTCAACGTAAGTAAAATAGAAATAGTGGGAAACTACCCATATGTGATCCTATTTATTTACCCCAAACTAATCACAAACATGATCTTAAAAAGTGAAATGTTAAAGCCATTCTTACTAAAATCTGGATCTGAACATGGATGATTACTATTACCACTATTAATCAGCATTTTAGTAGATGTTTATCTAATTAATATAATATAATTTAAAATTTTTCTAACAGGAGAAAAATAAAAATACCTTAGAAAATAGATTACAGTTCTGCAGTTTAGAAATACAGTGAACCTAATATACACATAGGAACTAAGTTAATAGATCTGTAAATCCCAATGATTTTCTTTATTCAAACAATAGTAAGTCAAGAATGAGAATGGAAAAAATCATTTATAGTAATGACCAAAAAACTATAAAATACCTACAAATGAATTTAATAGGAAATATATAACACCTAATGTGAAGAAATCTATAAAATGTTATAGAAGAGCATAAAACAAGATCTTGAAAAATGGAGTAACAGACCATTTCACTACATAGTATAAATTAACATAGAAATGACATTGCCTTTCAGATATATTGATATCAGATTCTTTAAATATACTTTTAAAAATATACTTTGAATCAGATTACCAATTGACACTTTTTGAAAGGAGAAGAAAATAGTAGGCCAATTTTCAATTTCATATAGAAGAATAAATATATGGAAATTTTTAAGAAAAGGGACAAAAAGGTAATCAACAGTGATAAAGTATTTATATTTACATCACATTAGAACTTTCTAGAAAGTTCCTTTAATGTTAATGGTGTGTTATTAGAATAGGGATAGGCAGGTGGGTAAGTAGAACAGAATGGAAATTTCAGAGATGAATTTCATTTTATAGAGGAGTTTAATATATGCAAAATATGGCAATTGAATTTAGTGGATAAAGGTAGATTATTTAAGTAATCATTTATGAATAATTGGATACTTTCCATTTATCCCTCTAATCAGTGCTATCAGTCACATACATAATTTCAGACTAGTGGCCACATTTAAAAAGTAAAAAGAGACATGACATTAATTTTAACATATTTCATTTAATCCAACATATTACCATTTCAATATGCAATGCATATAAATAATTTTTAATGAGGTATTTCATATTCATTTTGTTTGTTTTCCTACTAATTATTTGAAATCCAGTATTTATTTTATACATACAGTACATCCCAATTCAGACTAACCACATTGCAAACACTCAGTAGCCACATGTGACTAATGCCTCCCATACTGAATCCTCTCTCCACCATTCACCATTTGGTGAGACTGATGCTGTTAACTACATTGATCAACCCCCTTGTTATCTGGTTTCCTGTTGAGTTCAGCCAAAGAGAGACACCAGAGATCAACTTAGAGTGTGGTTGTCTATTTATTCCTCCATATCTTTCTGTTGAACTGTAAATTGGTTTCCTCTCTCCCCTGGAGGCAGTAACTTCAGTTAGGTGGCCTGCCCCTGCAAGGTTCTCTTAAGCATTCTTTCCTCCTTCCCTGCTACCCCTCCAAGTCTAAAGAAGAAAAAAGAGTGCTTCACTGTTTGTTGGTTTCTCTCAACCTTGCCCTCTCTTTTATAAATAATCCCTTTACTATGTTGTCTACTTTTACCCTGTTTAATCTTTTTTATACCAGGATCCTGATCAATACATTTATTCAATTAAAAGCATGTAAAAGTATACCTCCTATTGTGTCATAGGTCACACACACACACACACACACACCATACAGACCAGATGACTTATAGCTTTAAATGTAAGGTAAAAAATAAAAATATTTGTATAGTTTTGTGGAGAGAAGCAGAAATCCTAGAAGCCATAAAGTAATAAGCAAAACAAACAAAAATTTCTGCCATATTAGATGACATTGTAGTTAAAATCTTTGTATAGCTAAATTTATCAAAAATGGTTAAAAGAAAAAAACTATAGAAGAAAATATTGACATCACAAAATAGACAAAATGTTAAGTTGTTTAATATGTAAAGATCTATATGTAAAAGATTTTTTTAAAAAAGTAATCCAATAGAAAAATGAACAATAAATTTGTGTAAGAAATTCACAAGAAATTAAATGCAAATGTCAAATAAGCATATGAAAAGATGTCCAACTTCTCTAATAGCTAGATAATTGCAAATTAACACAATAGCATGTCATTCTTTTTTCCATTGCCAAAATGAAAAAGATTGATTTCATTCAGCGCTGAAAAATATGTGGGAAAAGAGGCATCCACATAGACTATTGGTGTGAATGTGAATTTCCACAATCATTTACTATTTTTTGTGGATAATACGATGACTTTATCCATAATCTTAAAATCAAAGTATGCCTTTGTTTTGCTTTTAAATCCCATTAGTCATCTATCATAATGAAATAAAGGTATCAGTATCTAAAGATACGTATACAAAGATGTTTATTACTGCACTGTGAGAGCAAATACTTAAGAACAACATAAGTGTCAATTGTAAGGGAAATTTTTGAAAAGGTTATAGTCATCCATTTTATGAAAGGGTATTCAGCTAATAAAAATAGGTTGTGTCTAAATGTATTGACCTGGTAAAATGGCCATAATATTGTTAAACAGGAGAAAATGTACAGAGTAATAAAGATTATATAATCTTATTTTATCAAAAAACAGAAGGAAAAATAAACGAGAAAACACTCATATGTATTTATATGTACATAGAAAACCATTATGGATGGGCAGGTACAAAACAATTAATATTAATTACATTAATATGTTGGGATTGAAGAGGGAGAAGGGACGATATTACAGTTACGTGGAGAAAACTACATAACAAATATTTCATTATAAAGAGCAAATACTTTGAAATAAGAATAAAGGAAAAAAAAGGAAAACTATATAAGACATTATTTAATCTTAAAAAATATATATATCAGCTGTGTTTTGATAACATCTCAGAGTCAGATTCTGGGTACAATCTGAATACCTGAAACTTGCAGTAATTGACAGTTTTGACAATAGATCTGTTCAACTTTAATTCAGGAAAAAAAAATCTGTATTGGAAAGCGTGCTTCCCCTGGAGTCCTGTCTCAAGGAATTGCTATATTAGGGATCTTTTCTGTATTAGGAGCACATAGTTACTCAGTATTATACATCTCAATCTAAAATGATTTTGTAGTAACAGGGGAAGTTGATTGAAATCTTTGTGCCACAAGTTGTCAGAATTTTAAATATTTAATAATTCCTCTCCTTGTTTTTATCTATTCTTGAGTAAAGATTTTACTATTTTATTATAAATGATAATTTTTTGTTAATTTGTTTTGTCTATAAATATCTATATACTTAATCTAACTTAATAGCATAATAGGTATAGAGAGCTTATAGGGGCAAGAAAATAAAACCCTACAAATTCTTGCTATTCTAAAAAAAAAGTCTTTCTACAAATGGCCAACAGGTACGTGGAAAGGTGCTCAACAGCACTAATCATCAAGGAAATGCAAATCAAAACCATGAGAGGTCATCTCACACCTGTTAGGATGGCTAGTACAAAAAAAAAAAAGATAATGTTGAGAGGATTTGAAGAAAAGGGAACCCTTGTACACTGTTGGTGGAAGTGTAAATTAATAGAGCAATTATGAAAACTAGTATGTTTTCTCCTCAAAAAAATTAAAAATAGGACTATTATATGATCCAGCAATCCCACTTGTGGGTATATATTCAAATAAAATAAGATCACTATTTGGAAAAGTTATCTGCATGACTGTGTTTATTGTATTATTCACAATAACCAAGATATGAAAATAATTTAAGTATCTCCTGACAGTTAAATGCATTAAAAAAGTGATACACACACACACACACACACAGAGGAATATTATTCAATCTTAAAAAATAAAGAAATCCTGTCATTTGTGACAACCTGGAAGAACCTAGAAGACATTATGCTAAGTGAAATAAGCCACACAGAACGACAATTATTTCATTACCTCACTTATACGTGGAATCTACTCTCAGAAACAAGGAGAAGAATTATTACCAGGGATCAGGGCGGAGGGGAGGGAAATGGGAGATATTGGTCAAAGAGTGCAAACTATTGGTTTTAAGAAGGATAAGTTCTGGAGACCTAATGTGTATCATGGTGACTATAGCCAGTAATAGCATATTATGTACATGAAATTTGCTAAGACGGTAGATCTTAAGTATACTTACCACAAGAAAAGAGATAACTATGTGAGGTGATGGGTATGTTAATTAGCCCAATTGTGGTAATCATTTCACAATGTTTACATATGTCAAAACATCACAGTGTGCACTTTAAATATATAAAATATTTATTTGTCAACTTTACCTCAGTTAAGCTTCAGGGGAAAAAAATGCATCTATCTGGAGTCTGAGGGGAAAATAGTCTTTCAATATAACAAAAAACAAATAACTAATACAAACAACAAAAACAAAATATGCTTATCCTCTGAATTACTTAGGGCTCTCCAGAAAAAACAGAACATATATGTGTGTGTATATATATGTATGTGTGTGTATGTATGTGTATGTGTATGTGTGTATGAATATGTTGATATACATATATAAAAAGAGAGAGAGAGAGATTATGCAAGCTGGAGACTGAGGAAAGACAGTGATGTAATTCCAAGTCTGAAAGTCTGAGAACCAGGGAAGCCGATAATGTAACTACCAGTCTGACTCAGAAGGCATGAAAACTGGGGGTAGGGGGGCACTGGTATAAGTCCCAGAGCCCAAAGGTCCAAGAACTAGGAGCTCTGATACCCAAGGGCAGAAGAAAATGGATGTCCTTTTTGTTCTATCTGGGCCCTCAGTGGAGTGGATGATGCCTGCCCACATTGGGTAGATCTTCCCAGCCTCCTGATTCAAATGTTAATCTCTTCTAGAAGAGATGTACCTAGAAATAAGGTTTTACCAGCTACCTGGGCATCCCCTAGCCCAGTGAAGTTGATACATAAAATTAACCATCGCATCATTTAGACACAAAATCAGATAATAGCAAGCCTATAGTTGGCAGTTTTGACTGGCTGTTATTGGGGACTGCCAAGCTTATCTAAATGTATTTTGCTAGGTATCCACGAAAAATTTTTGTAGATAATAACATGTCTTCTTACTCCTGCCATTTTCACTGCCTGGCAAGTCCTCTCAAGCTTCAATCATACCAAATGTTTCTCCTACCCAGTCCTAGTTCAAATTCCACTTCTTTTCTAATAATTTTTTTAATGACAGTGATTGGAAATTAAATTTCTTATCTCTTATCTAATGCTGTCATATATTTTTGACAGTTGTGTGCATGTTTTAGTACCCTTAATACATTGTAAACTCCCAATGGCAGTTAGTAGAACTTTGTACAACATATCTCTTAATAAGAAAAATTCTTAACATGAAAAGATTTTGTCCTTTTTATATAATGTTAAAGTAATTCCTTAAATATATTTCAATGTAGACGTTTTGAGTAACTGTATACAACTCAAGTTTCATAAAAGAAACTAGTTAATATAAGTGAGAAATTTGGAAAAGAGAAGACAGTCTGCTGGTTCTATATCTATTTTATAATACTTTGGAGACCAGAGAATATTGGAATCAGGAGATTTATAAAACATTAGCCCTCCAGCTTTCCTATGTTTGGTTTTCCAGATGGTACATTGCATATTGTGGTTATTCATACAATGCAGAGAAGATTAATCAAAAGAGCCAAACATGTAAGTATACTTTTTAATCATAATTTTAATTCTCTGCTTTCTCCACCTCCAAAGACTTGGATAAAATATTTTCCCAGTTTGGCAGTATTTTTTGTTGGAATGCAAATTCCTAGTGTGGACCAATCACATAATCACTCTAGGCCAGACATCTCTAAAATGTTAAACATATGCTAAAGGTTTACCTATGAATTTGTGGATTATATTCAAAACCCTTAATAATTTTAGATAAACACAGGTAGAGAACCTAAATGGAAATACATACTTACCTTAGGGAAATAAAGCTTGAAAAGGTAGTATCAACTTTCATTCTATAATATAAACTTTGCTCACCCCTGCCTCTGACCATTCACATACCCACACACTTCCCTTCCAAAATTCCCTCTTCTCAGTTCCTTTTCATTTTTCCATATTCAGTGGTTACTTTAAGTTCCGTCTCAAAACTAGTTTTCTCCAAGTTACAATCCAAGATTTTCCTACTCTGGAAATTCCTTTACCTAGGTTTCCATTTAGTACATTGTAACATCGTAATACATTTACTCCATTATATTATATATATGTTCTAACTTTTATGTTATTTTGTCACTATTCTTGGACACTGTCCAAGATTGGGATTGTCTTTTTTTTTGCTTAGACTATAAGCTTCCTAATATCAGAAACTTCATCCCATTAGTCTTCTATTTACTTAGGGGTTAAAGACTGATGGTAGAAAAAAACCCATCATTAAAATATGACATGACAGAGTTAGAATAGAAAACGTTAAAAAATACTGGAATTCTGGACCTTGTCTGATGAGGTGAAATTTTGATAATTGTAAAGTACTACCTTTCAGTCCACAGAAACAACAGCCCAAGTGCATAATAGGAATATATAGAATAGAAATGTGTGTGAGAAGACTTCAGTGTTGTATTTGGCTGTTAACTAAGTCATTGATGAGCAAATCTGCATGTTAGAGAAATGATACCTCATTGAGAATGGTTGGAGCTCATGATAGAAGAGATGAAGGCACATGAGGTTGGACACGTACATAGAAGTCAACTCATGAAAGCCCTGCATGCCATTGTTTTAAGCCAAGATTTATTGAGCACTGGATATATGCCAGACGCTGAAACTAAACAATTAACATATACCTCATTTAATCATTGCACCATCCCTAAGATATAGGTGGTGCTATCCACATATTATAAATGGAAAAACTAAAACTTAGGGAAGTAGAATAGCCAAAAATAAGTAGAGAAGGGAAGTTTGTATTAAAATGCTAAAAAGTTGCAAATAACCACAAAGGGAATAGTCATTGAAGCCATTTGACCAGAAGAGTGATTGGTGTCAGATTTAGGTTATAAACCAGAAATTTATTTGAATTTTCAGTCAAAGAGTAGTAATCATGAGAGGTGGGAGAGCTGTATAAAATTTGAGGAAGGAAGAAAAAAAAAACTTCCCCAGGAGATTTTGGTAACCTCTCTACTACCCAATTGAGGATCACTGTTTCACAAATATTTGTTGGCAGCAACATGGAGTGAGGATTTTCATTATGTCTACTTCAATGTAGTATTCCAAGAAAGAGAATGTTAGGTGTGTTCTCTGCATGAGTCAGATCACACTTTTCACACAGCATTCATTTGCGAGGCACAAATTAAAAGAAATTGATAAAGTGCCTATTACTCAGGGTCAAGCAATTAGGATGGTAAGGGCACTAAAAATCAATTAATAGTGGAAAAGAAATCTTGATGTTTACTTAAATAAGAGAAGATTTGTGGGAGACATCAGATGTACCTCCAATTTTTCAAAGGGTTTGTTATATGGTGCAAGAAATAAGGCATTTTGGGTGATTATAAAATATAACTTTTTCAGGGTTCAGCTTGATTTAAGTAATTGATTTCTAATAATCTTCTAAATTGGAATGGATTGTCATTGAAGTAGGTGAATCTCTAATCATTGGAGGTTTGAAAACATATGTTATACAACCTCTCATTAAAGGCATTGTTGCCTCCCAGTTTTTCCATTGGATATATGAAATTCCTTAACACCAGGATTTTCTATGTTTCGAAGAAGAGGTAAGCCTACTCCAGCCAGCTTAACTTATAAGGGAACTCATTAGTTTATGTAAAATTCAGGAGATAGGGCATACTTCAGGAATAGTTAAGACCCAGAGGGTCATGTACCCTGGCCACAAGGTATAGTTTCAGGCCAGCTTCACTCATGTTGACTGCAAGTTGGCATGGATCTTGAGTTACATGCATCTTGGTTCACATTTAGACAAGAGAGATATTTCCTTCAATAAATTGTACCTCTTTTGGTCTCATACCTATCTCTGATTTTTCTGATTGTGTACATCTGGGTTATAAGCCTGCCCTTTACTCATAAACTGTGGGAAATAGATTGTGAGTATGTTGATAAATTTGGCATATCCCCTCTACAAGTTTTCAAACTTTAGCATCATCAGAATCACCTGTATTACTTGTTAAAACACGGATGACTGGGACCCACACCCAGAGTTTCTGATTCAGTAGGTAAGGGGTCCAATGATTTATATTTTTCTTTCATTGTATATGGTTATTGTATACAACATGATGTTTTGAAATATGTACACATTGTGAAATGGCTAAATTGATCTAATTAACATATGCATTACCTCAGGTGAAATTTGTATCTTTAACTTCCTCCCCAGGTGATGATGCTGCTGCTAGTGCAAGGAACAGACTTTGAGAACCACTGCCCAGGCCTTATTTCAAGGTAGTTAAATAAGAATCTCTAATGATGGAACCCAGGCATCTATATTTTTTAATGTCTATACAGATCACCTGGAAACCTTGTTAAAATGCAGATTCTGATTTAGTAGGTCTGGAATGTGGCTTGAGATTCTGAATTTCTAATAGGCCCTCAGGTGATACTGATGCTCCTGTTTCATGGTCCTGACTTTGAGCAACGAGAATCTAGACCAGATTCTGGCTGAATTAATCTGAGCAAGAACCAGGTGTTCCCAATATGCAGATGTAGCTGTGCATCACTGTCTTAAGCCATCAGGACCCAGGAATTAAAACCCAATCCAAGAGCAAGAGGAGGAGTGGGTTTCTTCTGGGAGGACAGTCTCTTTGCCAGCAGGTGGGCAATTGGATCAGGTGGGTTGATCTTTAAGGTATCTCGTAACTTTTAGTTTTGGGGAATTGTCTTGAGCTCCTTTGTGTTAGCCCACACAAAATAGAATTTAGCCTCAGAGGCAAGTTATAGTTGACAAATAAACTTAAGTAGAAAATTATTTTATTTGGTGAGTTCAAAAAGAGCCTGAAATCATGAAAATATTCCATTATTGGGCTCCAACTCATCCTGTGTTTTAAGTCACCATCATTTAATTTTTTTTTAATTTTAAATTTTAAATTATTATGGTTACATAATAGTTGTATATCTTTATAGGGTACATGTGATGTTTTGATACAGGGATACAATGTTAATTAATCACATCAGGGTTATTAGGGTATCCATCACCTCAGGCATTTAACATTTCTTTGTGTTAGGAATATTCCAATTTCACTCTTTTAGTTATTTTAAAGCATATCCTAAGTTATTGTTGATTATAGTTACTTTGTTGTGCTATCAAATATTATTCATTCTATCTATCTAAATATATTTTTGCACCCATTAACCATCCCCATTTTATGCTCCCTCTCCTTGCTACCCTTCCCAGCCTCTGATAACCATCATTCTACTCTTTGTCTCCATGAGATCAATTGTTTTTTGTATTTAACTCCCATATATGAGTGAAAACGTGTGAGATTTGCCTTTCTGTGTTTGGCTTATTTCACCTAACATAATATCTTCCAGTTCCATCCATATTGTTGCAGATGGCAGGATTTCATTCTTTTTTGTGGCTATATAATATTCCATTGTGTATATGTACCACAATTTCTTTATTCATCCGTTGATGGACACTTAGGTTGATTCTAAATCTTGGCTATCGTGAATAGTGCTGCAATAAACATGGGAGTGCAGGTATCTTTTCGATATACTGAATTCCCCTCCTTTGGATATATACCCAGCAGTGGGATGGCTGGGTCATATGGTAGTTCTATTTTTAGCTTTTTGAGGAAACTCCATACTGTTCTCCATAGTGGTTGCACTAATTTACATTCCCACCAACCAACAGTGTACGAGGGTTCCCCTTTCTCCACATCCTCGCCAGCACTCGTTATTGCCTGTCTTTTTGATAAAAGCCATTTTAACTGGGGTGAGATGATATCTCATTGTAGTTTTGATTTGCATTTTTCTGATGACTAATGATGTTGAGCATTTTTCGTATACTTGCCAGCAATATGTATGCCTTCTTTTGATAAATGTCTACTCAGATCTTTGCCCATTTTTTAATCAGTTTATTTGGTTAATTTCCTATCAAGTTGTTGGACCTCCTTATATATTCTAGTTACAAATCCCTTGTTAGATGGGTGGTTTGCAAATATTTTATCCCATTCTGTGGGTTGTCTCTTCAGTTTGTGTTTTGCTGTGCAGAAGCTTTCTAGCTTGATGTGGTCCCATTTGTCTAATTTTGCTTTGATTGCCTGTGCTTAGCCGGTATTACTCAAGAAGTCCTTGCCCAGACCAATGTCCTGAAGCCTTTCCCCAATGTTTTCTTTTAGTAGTTTCATAGTTTTAGGTCTTAGATTTAAGTCTTTAATCCATTTTGATTTGATTTTTGTATATGGTAAGACATAGGGGTCTAGTTTCATTCTTCTGCATATGGATATCCAGTTTTCCCAGCACCATTTATTGAAGAGACTGTCCTTTCCCCACTGTATATTCTTGGCACCTTTGTCAAAGATAAGTTCACTATAGATGTGTGGATTTGTTTCTGGGCTCTCTATTCTGTTCCATTGGTCTGTGTGTCTGTTTTTATGCCAGCACCATGCTGTTTTGTTTACAGTCACCAGCATTTTAATCTTCCCATAGAACTTTAGGTGCTTACACAGCTTTCATCAGGAAAAAAAGTGAAAAAAAAATATTCAGAGACAGAACTGAATTTGGATAAACACATCAGCTATTTCATTTTCTAACTCATCTGCTGTATTTAGTTTACCTTTACCAATGTGCTTTGCTTACTAATAGTTGCTGATTTGGTCTGAATGAGTAGATTAGTTTATAGGAAAGATTTGCATGAAAAAGAATCAATAAGGCAAGTTTAAATCCTCAGGTGATATGGAGACAGAAAATGGGACAACTTAATCTGGTGAGTGTTGACAACCGAATTGTGAGTGGACAGGTGGAGAAAATCTACTTTGGGAGAAAAAAGCAAAAAAAAAAAAAAAAAAAAAAAAGGGCTGTGATGTCAAGGGTGAAAAAATCTGGAAAATGTAAGTACAGGAGTCTGGATATCTTAGGTCTCTGATTAAGCCCACACTCATAAAAACTGATTTGAGCTGATGGGGGATTCTGTCCATTATTAATTGGAGAAATAGCTTTTACAAATAACTCATTAGATATGCATTCTGTTTCGCCCAGTATGAAGTGATATACCAACATGGTATTTGCCATTGCTAATGTGAAACTACTTTAGGAGAATCTTAAAGCATAAATAAGGGAAAGAGGAGAGAAGGGAAAAGGAGACATCTTTCTGAGGATGCTTTTGTTGTTGCAGGTACCCATTCTCTTTGTTTCTAAAGCCTGGTTAGTCGGATTGAGCTGGGTTTGTTAGGGTCATATTTTAAACCTCAGGTAGCACTTCCCCCAGCTATCCACTATCTTTCCACAGCATATTTTATAGTTTGAATCTGCAGGGTAAGCCTCATAAAAAGTACAAATTTTATCACCCCACATTAAAGTGACTGGTATGATGATCTGGATGAGTTAAGAGCGTGGCTAATTATCCACCTCTTAGCATTTGCAAGGTCAGTGTATCAACCGCTGAGAAGGTCAGTACTGGGTGAAGGGCTGACAAGAATTTGGGAGGTTTTATGAAAAGATCAATGACCTTCATTTGTCTTAGGAGACAAAACAGGCTCACACAATTCCAGTAGAGGGCAGCAATACCTACATAAGCATGTCATTGTGTCAGAGGCCAGCAGCAGATGGAAAAATATTGATAGTCGTAACAATAACAACAATTACCAATTGAGTTATTACTCTAAGCTAGGCATTATATATATATATATGTGTGTGTGTATAAATGTGTGTGCGTTTTCATTTAATCTTCAAAACAACCCCATAAGGTTTTTATTATACTTATTTTACTAATGAAGATGCAGGCTTTGACATTTTAAGTAACATACTAGAATGAGTTGACCAAGCTTGTATATAATAGAAGTAACACTTTTGAATTCAGGACTAGCAGGCAGGCCATTACTCCAGAAAACTGTCAGGACTATAACTACCATTTTATAACTCATAGTGGTCTGATCATAGTCAATGTGACTTCTTCTAACTGTATTCCTAAGACAGTAATATTTCTGTAAGATGTGACTACTTGGTTTTTTTTTTGGACAGGATCCCTAAGTGGGGAGGAGTGGGGTACGATTTATGAGAAAGTTGGGTTACATGATTTTAAGCAAGTTTATTTTTTGTATTACTTCTGCAAGCAGGAAATATAATATGGAACATGATCAATATATTATGGAATATTATCTCTAGTGGAACACAATTTAGGAAGAGCTGTACAAGGAAAAGAATACAAGGCCAAGATTTAAAAACCTAGTATCTTAGTCCACCTGGGCTGCTAGGACAGAATACCATAGACTGAATGGCTTATAAACAACAGAGATTTATTTCTCACATTTCTGGAGTCTGGGAAGTCCAAGAGCCAGATAGCTTCAGTGTCTGGTGAGGGTCCGTTTCCTGGTTCATATATGGCCATCTTCTCATTGTGGACTCACATGGCAGAAAGGATGAAAAAGCTCTCTGGGGTCTCTTTTACTAGGGAACTAATCCCATTCATGATGGCTTTGCCCTCATGACATACTCAGCTCTTAAAGGCCCCACCTCTAAATACCATCACACTGGGAATTAGATTTCAACCTATGAATTTTAGGGGACCATAAATATTCAGTCTGTAGTACTTAGCTTCTGGCCCTGTGCACCTGACTAAATAGATTCTCTCCCTCCCTTCTTATTGAGCATATTAATATCATTCTTTTTCAATTTTGACATGAGAAATAGGGCAATAATATTGCTTTTCCTATGTCACAGATGGGTGAAAAGTATTTTAGTATTTTTACGATAATGTATACAAGACAATTGTTTAAATACACTGATATTTTATTCAGGAAGTTAATACACATAAGGACTATCTCTGAGAATTTATCTTTTCCCATTTGACTTTTCTGTAAGCACATAATTTGAAGCTATAGCTTACCTGAGTAAATAGATCACAAGCAGGTAATACTAAACTTGCTTTTTCCCACAACAGGTTTGAGGTGATTGATAGCAAGATTGATATTTTCATATATTTAAGAATTGAAAGACAAAAAAAACCAGACTCATTGGTGAATTTAGTGGATCAAGTCATGGGAAAAAGTAAGAACATGGATTTTTAGCCAATAATAAAAAAGGATATATAGTTTTTAAATAAAGTTGACCCTCAACTTGCTTCTAAACTTCTTGGTAGCAAAAGAAGTCTAAAATTTTAATGCCCCCACCTAGTGACCTTACTTTATTACTTAGAATTGATAGATTGTTTTCAAAGTAGAAAACAGAAGCCAAAGAATGGGACAAAATAATTTATTAGGGGACAGAAGAGTAGAAACTGTAAAAGTTTAGAGAAGGTTAGGAAACAGAGGGAACAAATTGTATATGCTTGATCCAAAACATCTTTCTTTAACTTTCATATTTAGAGACCTCATTTGAAATTTGTACCTCTTCTTTCTAAGACTATCTGCGCAATTGCCACAATTGAAAAGGGATTGTAAACATCAGAATTATATCATGATATGTGTTCTTACCTTATGGATCCAAGATAAGTCTACAACTGAGACATGTAGAATATAAAAACAAAAGAAAAAAATCTTTATTATATCATCAGAGCACATGG
This sequence comes from Daubentonia madagascariensis, assembly GCA_023783475.1. Lineage (NCBI taxonomy): Eukaryota > Metazoa > Chordata > Mammalia > Primates > Daubentoniidae > Daubentonia > Daubentonia madagascariensis. The sequence goes on along the minus strand of JAKFHU010002573.1, from coordinate 14,193,001 downwards.
GTTAAATGGGAATTTATTTACTTTGGAAACAGACCCTAAATCAGATCACAGAAATCCTTAAAGCATCAGGACTAGAAAAGCTTCACAGTCTAGCATCTTTTCTACTAAATAATAAATTCTTTTTGTTGACTGTGATGCTGACTGTATTACTTAGTGTACTCTACATAATTTATTTGAACCATAAGTGCCTGAACACATAGAATAATAGGACTTAGGTTCAAGCAATTAAATCAAAAGAGGCCTTGTGGGGACCAACATTATCCAAATAAGTAAACTGAAGCCTAGTAGGGAGACATGCTTTCTTAAAGCAGGTTGATAACAGAGCCAGGGCTTGAGGTCTCTATACACCCTACATGCAGCCCTTTGAGAGACTGTTCATGTGTCATTTTATATCTACACTCTCAAAACTGTAGTATATTTTGTAACTCAAAGCGTGCCACAGCTAATTAGAAGTCAAACAAGAAAGCATCCAATTGAACATACAAAAGAAAAACAGATTTTAAGTAGGCATGCATGGAAGAAGAATGACCTGTGTTTCTGCTTTAGAAGGTGTTTTGGGAATGAGGCTAAGCACTTAGAGTTAGTTAATATTTACAATGATGTATAATTATAGAAATTTTAGCTCATGCTGTTAGGTCAAAATGGTCTCTATCTTTTCAGAAAGCAGTTTTTTCTCAGCCATGGGGATGGAACAAACAAGACCATGGAGAGATATGACTGAATGATTAAAAGCCTAGTCTACTTATAAGGATTAATTGTGAGTTCTGAATCAATATTTTATCATTTTAGCTAGTGAAAAATGCATGAAACAGCCCCCTTTTTGCAAGTGCCCCAGTATAATTAAAAAAGATCTAACCCTCCAATTGGCATTTCCTTCTGCTTATAACTAGATTACATTGACTAGCTTGGCTCTAATCGAGCTAGGAACAGTCTCTCAAACCCTCTATAGCCAGCATCATTGCACCCATAACCCCTGTATACACCCAACAGATTAATTTATTAATTTATTCACTCACTAAGAAAACACTCATTGAGTAGACAAATGAGAGTCACTGGAATAGATGTCCTGGGGTATACAGTGATGAAAGATATATAGGCCAGGCCCACTAACAAAACCCACACATCATCATGATTATACACCTACGTGTAATCCAGCTTTTCTTAGGCCACATCATTGTGTATATATATGTGTGAATATGTGTGATGTGTGTGTATGTATGTGTGTGTATGTGTGCAGTGGATTTAGTTATTGATTCACAATTACAAATAGTCCTGTCTCCTACTTAATATTTTCAGGTATATATCATTTTTTAAAAGTCTTTCCCAGTCCCAACAATTTTTGGAAGCTTTCAATAAGTGTCTCACATGGAAACAGTGTAAACAAATGGATATGAGCATGAATTTGGAATTTGAATCCAGACTATACAATTTAATAGTTTTGTAACCTTGGGCAAATTCCTTAATCTAAGTTTAATCATTTACAAAATAAAAATACAGTACCTCCCCACATATTTGTTATAAGGATTAATGAATATAAAAACATTTGGTAAAGTGCCTGATATAAAATAAGTGCTCAATAATTATTTATTATAAATATGTGTATAATTATATGTATTATATATTTCATTAACTCTGAAATGCATTTTTTATTTTTTAGCACTTCTGAAATTGGGATGTGAGTTAGAATCTACAGTGTCTTAAAAGTGATGAAAGAGGGAATTGCATAAAATACATATTTATACAACAATGATCTGTCTTATCGTGGGCACATGAATGGTCCTATCAGCTATGTTATTATTCGTACAGTTTTCTTTCTTCATGATCCAGCTCAATGTGGTGATCTGACGTTCAGGGCCTGGTGTCATGATGCTCGAATTACCGCTGGGACCTAATAGCACTTCACGTGCTGCTGTTCCTGTTGCTGCTGCTACTGCCTGCTGATACCTGCACTGGGGCCCACCAGTCAAGACCTGGGCCATTAAGGTAACTGTGGAGAGCATTAACTCCTATTACTACAAGAGTGATCAATGCTTACTATGCCAAAATCACTCTGATTTCTGCTAATGTGGGGAAAATCTCTTGGCTATACCTTTGTGTTATAATGTATTAGTTAATCATCTCTTTAAGGTTTGGTTTGCAGACTACTCTTCCTATGACTCAGGCTTGTCCTGGGGATGAGCTCAGGCTAGAAGGAGGAACTGAGTGACTGGCAACCTGTAGTCATCACAGATTGCCCATTTTCTCAGAAAAATATGAATATCTGACTCTTGTTTAATGACAAATTGTTTCCTACATGGCTGGTGACTCCCAAGGTGCCTGTGTGTGGTACACAAATGTCACAGCAGAATTCATAGGTTGTGATGTACAGTGTGTGGCATGACAGCTCTGATGTCTGTTCTTCCTGTGCTTCCTGTTTTACTTGTTTGTGTTCAGGTACATTTCTTGCCCTTCCCCTGCTCAGCTTTAGGTCTTAGGGAATTGATTCCTGAAAACTATGTTTCGCAGACTTCATTTCCATTTTGTTTCCAGCTAGATTTGGCCAATGGAAAACAATAACAAAAATGCAGATGGAGGAAGAAAAGGAAAACCTGTGTTATTTTTTGTTTTCTCTGTTTTTAGCAATGTTCTTAGCAGGGACTACATGTATTTTGTGGTTCCTGATATTGCTGGATATTTCCCCTGGCTGAACATTTAACCTCACCTCCTATCACTTCTCTCCTGTCAAGATAACCAGTCTTTTGGACTCTGGAAATTGTATTTCCTCCCTTAATCCTACAGCCTAATGATAATAGTAAATTTCTGATTTTGCTAATTTTTAGGTTACCTTTTCTTCTACTGTTTCATATTTCATCTCCTTCTGCATCTTTCTAACTAGTTTTCTACTTTAAAATCCTACTAAGTAGCTACCTGGAATGGGCTTTACCTTCCAGACATAGTCCCATGCAAGAAGACTTCAGGAGCACCAACACTACAAAACCTTGAGATCTACTCAGATGTATCTGAACGCTGGTAAAGACAATGTAGACTTACAGTGGGATCTGTAATACAGGTCTATATCTAATTAATTGACATACAGTGAAATGTGAAGGGAGATTCATTTAAGAACCATCCAGAATGATGGGACTTTAAAGCCGGCAGATAGAAAAGATGGTGGGGTGACAGTGATGAGGAGTGTTTCAATGCGGCAAATTCAGGGTGAGGGATGGCATTTCAGAAAAACGAAATAGCAAACTTATAGAATAATGATTCACTTTGGATTATAGGATACTGTAGAAGACAGGGAAGATATTACAAATTAATAACAATGTCAGAGACAACTAATATTATTCATTTGCCAAGAACTAAGTGGTCGGCATACATTCTATAATTTAACCTTACAAAACTTTGAAATGGAAACATTATGTACCACATATAATATAATGATGTGGGAACTTAAGATGAGGGATGTGAAGTAACTCCTTTAAATAGAAAGCGGAAACTATTGTAAGTGGCAGAGCTGAACATCTATCTACTCAGGCCAGCCTTACTTTCCACCCTTGAACATACCAAGTTGGTTTCCACTTTAGGTCATTTTTATGACCTTGGAATGCCTTGGAATACTCTGCCCCCAGATCTTCACATTTTTCTCTTTTTCAACATCTAAAAATAGTGTGTCCATATATTTCTTTTTGATTATTTTCTCATGTTCCTTCTACTCCGGCTGGAATATAAACTTCGTAAGAGCAAGAACTTCGACTGCTTTGAATACACTGTTGTATTCCTAGTGTTAGAACATTACTTGGTAGATACATAATGACTATTCACTGAATAGAAGAATCCATTCCCAACTCCCTGTCTTCCCAAAAGTCAGCCCCTCAGCCACTTTTGAGGACATATATGGTATACACATAAAGGTCAATGGATCTGCTTCCAGAAACAAAAAAATAGGGCAATCTGTAAGTGGCAGGATTTGGGACCATCTTTCCCAGCCACTATTATCGTTTAGGCTGAGAAATGAGATTCTTACCCTGCCAAACTATTTCTATTTTTTTAGGTAATTAAAGTAATGAAATTGTCTGGGAGTACCATGCAGTTTATGCTACCCCCTCAGGTCTAATTCATCTGCTGTAGTTTCTGACTCTAGTTAACAGTTTTATGGAGGAAAATCTCATAGAATAGTGGGAATTCATGCAAAGCCTCATGGAGGAATAAGCTATTTGCTATTTTCAAGAGCGAAATGAGTAAGGGAAAGAGAGAGGGCCCACGCCTGCCTTCTCTGTATCGAGCAAAAACTATGTATTTTAAATAGGCCTCATAATGAGGCACGGGGAGCTTTCACCTATGCCACATAAGCCCTCTATGGGGACATTGAAAATCACCTTTCAAATATGTGTATAAAATGTAAACATATAGAGACTCAATCTATTTCACCAGGGATCAGTGTAGCACAAAAAGTATGTGTATTCCTATGGAAATATGATTCAAACAGGACACAAAGCACTGTTTCTTTACAAGACAAAACTTTGGGGGGAAAAGTGCCTCTGAGTGGGATAGTTAGAGCTTTTACACATCCTTAACAGCCTCTTTCTTCCTGCGAGTTCAGCCGGAGAGGCAGCAGTCTCAAGGGAGGCTCTCCAGTATATCCCATCTGGGGGCAACAGGCTTCCCTGGCCCCCTACCTCTTTGACTGTAGAGACCTTGGCTGCAGGCAAGTGGGGAACATTTGTGTCAGACAGTGGGATAATTATGCTTTCCGGTCACTTCTAATCTCTGGGGATTTTTCTTTCTTTTCTCTAGCTCCCCCCACCCACAAATTGGTTTTACTATGTAGATAGCCTCCCATTATGAATGATTCCTCACCATTCCAATCCAGGTGTAGAGAAAAGAGTGAAAGCATGGTGTCCTAAGCTGGAGGAGACCCACCAGGTTGCTTCTCAGCTGGTCCCTGCTGGTATTGGCAGGCAAGGTAGAGAAGTCCTCAGATCTGCTTGTGGACACTGGAAGCCACACTTGATAGCAAATTTTGCTGTTTTTCTTGCCTGGCCTTTTTCACTAGGACTCCCTTCACAAATGTCCCCTCAAAGATCACCTTTCATCCAGGCCTGATATCCAGCCTATGTGTACTAGAATGGCCACATCTGTAGTTTTTAAAAAGAAAACACAGAAATGTTTCCCTACTGGTTGGTAAATAGCCATCCCCTGAGCTCCCTAGTTTCTACAGCTCCCCTGGCTCCCCCGGCTCAGATAACCTTCAGATTTCCCAGGATCCAGTTTTGTATCTGGCCCCACAGGTGGTCTGCCAACCTGTTCCAGCACTGTGGGTGACGGCAGTTGTGACTGCCTGACCAAATATTAAAGACTATGAATATTAATCCTACTTCTAATAAAAAGCAGGTTTATCTTTACAGTGCCCTCCAGTCTCCCCTAACTTCTGAAATCTCTTAGATTCCATGAGAGTCCTCTGGAACAGGACTAGAGGCACAGGTAGGAGGCAAAGCTGTACAGCAGAACATGGGCTCGGGGGTCAGCCTGAGCTGCATTTAAATCCAACTTGAGTTCCTAGAGTTGTACTCTGCCAATCTTGGTATCATGTTTTATCTCTAAACCTCAGTAGCCTTATATGTGAAGAGGAGGGTAGTAATTTAAATGCATGCAACAGGAATCAAAGTGACCAATGTTTGAAAAATAATTTTACTGAAAGAATGCAATGGAAAATAATTTTATTGTAGCTCACAGAGTCAAAGGAAGAGCCGAGAAACTGAGCATTGTTGGGAGTGTAAGAACCACAGCAGAGCTGGGTATTTCTGAACAGATGACTGAGCTCCAGTGATGTTCCCTCTCCCTGTATACTTTATTAAGGTTCTTATTTATGGTTCAGAGAATTCGGTTGTGCTAGTTTGGATGTCATGTCTGTTCTTATATCAAGGAGAGCAAGTCTCATTGATCGGCAGCCCCAAAAGAAGAGGGAAAGGGAAGTGTCCCAGAGGAAAAAAAATAATCAAGGAAATAACAACAATCAAGCATGATTTCTACTTGTCCACTAGACCTGAGTTATAGGGCACCACAAAGTTTAAAGGAGATAACATATATCAATTGCTTAGCCTAGTACATAATGCAAGCACTCAAATTGATGCTAATTATGGAATAAATGATAATGATGCATATTTATAGATGGACGAGGATCAAGAAAAGGCTACAGATAGACACAACCTCAAACTTATTTTAATAATGGATTTTATGATTCCTTTGAAGTCCTAAGATATAATCCCATATATATCAGATAAAGATACATAAATATAGATGTATAGATATGGACATACACACACATAAAATTGAGTACTTAGTCATAAGTACATAACGCAAGCACTCAGATAGATGCTAACTATGGAATAAATGATAATGATGCAGTGATATAGGACAAATACTGCATCAGTCCTATTATCAGTAGTAGCAGCAGCAGTAGCAGCACTATGGTAAGAACACGGTCTGTAGCTTTAGCTAGCCTAGGTGTAAGATCAGTGGCAAGTCTGGGATTCATTTTCTTCATCAGAGAATGAGGGATGGGATAGTCTCTTTTGGTTACTAAATTAAATGACATAGTGTACATAAAACACTTTGTACATTTTTTGGCTCATGACTAAGTACTCAATTTTATATGTGTGTGTATGTCCATATCTAGATACCTATATCTAAATTTATATATCTTTATCTGATATATATAGGATTGTATCTTAGGACTTTAAAGGTATCATAAAATCCATTATTAAAACAAATTTTAGGTTGTGTCTATCTGTAGCCTTTTCTTGATCCCCTTTCATCTATAAATATACTTCCTTAGCATCCACATGCAGATAGAACTGACCTTTCATTCCACAGAAAATGTCTGGGAAAGTATATTAATTGGGGTTTTTCCCCCTCATTAATTTTAAGGGTAAGTTGTTGTTGGTTTTGCTGTTATTATTATTGATTTTCAAGCCCCACGTTAATTACTCAAAGTGGACATTAACAGCTACATTTTTTAAATGGAATGTAGATAGAAATTAAAGGACCTGCTCAAGAAGCTGACCCCATTCCTGAGTGACTGAAAGCCCACACGATGCCTCTTGTGTGTGCTTTCTTGAGAATAAAAGCTCAGAGGAGGAAGGTTGATGTCATTAAGAACAAATTTACACTTTCCTAGTGACCTCCTTGGCAATTGCTCCTTTGCCTTCCTGTCTGTAGTCTCCCTTGATAAAGCAGCTTCTACTTAATACTGAAATGAAGTGCTATCCCTTTACAGGAAGTCTCTACTTTTAGTTATCTGCCTTTGAAGGTAATTGAATTAACAAAGTTGTCTCACTACAGAAGAGCACACATCCCATCAACCCAGTTTCCCATTATGTGTTTTGTTTGGTGATACTCCAGAATACAAGTGGAGGAAAATTAGGCAAAAATATTATCCATTAATATTAAAACAGCTTGAGGTAAATCTGTGATGGAACTAAATAGTTGTGCTGGTGGTAGTTTTCCCCAGAAATTGCTTTCTATTTAATCCAATTTAGAAAATAAAGCTAATGGTTTACCCTTTGCTGCAAACCCAGAAGTATTTAAAAGTGGCCTCATTTAATTGGTTAAATAAGTTATGATGCAAAGGTTTAGTGAAGTACCTACAGCCATTATTTTTTAAAGACTCTTTAATGAAATGGAGAAAATCTTTCCAATATATTACTTGGGGGAAAAAAGTCTGAATTCAACCAACATCATGTAATATAATCACAAATAATGTGATCATCAAGATTTTTTAAATTCTGTATTGATATTTTCTCTATTTTCCAAATTTTCTACAAGAAATATATGCTTCTTTATAAACAGACAATTGATAACTGCCCTATTCTTACAGAGGGCTTCATTGACCCTTTTATCCACACTATGGATCCTGGTAAGGAGTGTCACTGGACATACTCACCTCTGAAAGTCTAGGATGCTCCTCATCACCTTTTATCACATATATTCTTCTACGTGTAATTGCTCAGGAAATCATGTTAGTCCACTGACCAGACCTCTGAGACAACATTCAAAGTTTGCACCAGACCACATTATCTCAGATTGGATGATGGAATCTTGCTAACTTCCATCCTGAACTCATATTTAGCAATTCCATCAGCCTCCCCAAATTATGTGTTCACCCTGTTTTAGTATGTACATACATAGTAAGCTCTCTCCCTCTAGATTAGGGTCTCTGTAGAGGGTACAGAGTGTCAAGATTCTGCAGTATGTCCTTAGTGTCAGCATGTCATGTCATTACCAAAGAACACACAAACAAAATGTTTGTACAATGCTAAAAATTGGCATGAGCAAGGTCATGTGCCAACTGCTTTAAGATCTGCAAAGATGACTATAATCCATATCTTTTTTCTCAAGGAGAGAACAAGGTGAGATAGATGAGGTGATCGTGTGGTGCCAAGAACACAAATAACCATTACATAGTTATAGGACGGAAGATGTATGTCAGGTTGTTATAGCAGAAACGAAGACTTAGGAGACTCAAAGGAGATAGAAATGTTATGGTTTAGTGGATCTCTGGGGATGATTCATGAAGGATTTATCCCTCATAATAGGACTTGAAGGAGGTAGAATTTGGTAGGCAGATAGAAGGATGGGAACATCAAACAAAATGCAAAACATGAATAATTGGAAAACATGAATAATTACCAAAGATGGGCATATCTGTGGGAGCCAGGGGAAATTGTATTTGACTACCCCATAAGGAATAACATGGAAATTCTGGGTATTTAGGTCATGGTCCTATTGCTAAGGGCACTTAGTGCCAGAGAGGTTATTTTCAATTGAGTAGGAACTGGAAAATCACAAGTGGTTTTTATGTAAAGTGACTTGAATTTACTCAACTGTGTGGAGGTCTGATTTACACAGAAAGAATCTCAGGTTGGGGAGACCAATTATATGGTTATTCCAATATTTAATTCAAGACAAAAAGAGCAGCTTTAGAGTTGCAGCCTTGGAAATAGAAAGGAGAGGGAGACTGAGATAAACAAATCCATGTAGTTATACCCTAGTCACTTTGCAAGGTACATAAGGTTCTTTACAATCTGGATTGAATTTATAATTATTGTAGTAACATGATATGAGGGTCACCTACCCACATATGTTTCTGCTCCCTGAGTTCATGATTCTTCAAATAATTCTAGATCATTCTTTATTCTGTTCCTTTGCACATGCCGCCTCTGTCCAGAATGCCCTTCTCTCTAGCTCAATTGTTGCTTCTCAGAATTTATTGACTCCTCCAGGCAATTAGTTGTCCCATCTAAATTTCCCAGTAGTAGTATTCTTATATCTCCAATATTTGGCTATGCATGATAATTTAATCGAAAACATATCTGAGTTCTCACTCCCAAACTAAGGTTATCTACAAACTCGAAAAGCATTTCTCTTAGGTCTTCTAAGTCATTTTCCCAAATATTAAACAGGATAAGGACAAGGCCCTGCCATATTCCAAATTTATTCTATTTTAAAACATTTATGAAGCACTGGCTGTGCTAAGTCTTCTAACGGATGCTGTGCAGGAATTAGAAAAAGTAAAGTATGTAATGCCTGTTCCCAAGTTGCTCACAATATAGAGGAGAAACAAGACTAATGCTTGTAAAACAATTAGAGGGCAAATATAACATTATATAATTAAGGGCTTAATTGTGTGGTGAAGATTTGCAGGGGACGAAAGGGAGGGAGATGGAAGAGTGTGAAGAAGTCAAGGATGACTCCATGGAAGAGATGGAAAAAAACAAAAGAGAAATAGCAAGAGCCTAGAAGGTGTTTCCCAACTAAAACACCTTCTCTGACTTTTTCCCTTGTGACATATGCCTCTGGAACTTGTCCAGGACAGAGACACGGATGTATAATTGCTTAGAGTCAGGATATGTAACAGGAGAGAACAAGAATGTGGACATTTTGAACATAAAAAAACTAAGGCAGAAGTTTTATGGGCGAAATCAGCCTTATACATCTACAGTTATTTTCATCTGAAGTTAGGAATAGAGTTCAGCTGACGGATTCACTGTCTTTTAAATCAGGATCCATAAAGTAGTTGTTGGTAAACCAGGAAGAAATTGCTTTCTTTATAATAATTACTAAAACGTCCTTATATCCAAATCTTACCTCTGAAGAATTCAAAGCAGTCATATATTAAGACATGAATTTTAGATGTCCAAATAAGATAAATTTAAACAAATATAGATATAAACACTAATGCTAACATTTATTTGAAAGGATTTGTTTTTATTTGATTTCTTTCCAGCTTATCATTGTAGATCAATGACAGTGCATGGTTTAGAGTGTATGAAAACCTGGATCTAACCAGGTATCCCCAGAATTGAGATGTATTCCATTTCAGCACTAAAGCTGCATAATGTTAACATGATGCATTGAACAAGCGGCTGATATCAATGAAAACCCACTGCAGTACTGTATTTTGTCCATAATCATGTTTTTCTCCAATAAAAAGAAATCAATTTTTATGCCGAGTTTTGGAATCCATGCACCTGAGAATTAATAAGTGTGTAGGATTGAGGATGAGCTAAATACCAAAAATGTGAGGTAGAAGGTAGATTGAGTACTTGTATCTTAAAGGTTTGCTGATTTTTGGGTCTTTGTGTATTTTATGAACACCATCAAAGAGACAGTGTGTATATATATCATCTACATAAATCTATATATATCTGCATATGACAGTATATATACATATATATTTATGTAACATACTATATTTTTCTTGTATAATAATATTGAAACAGGAAACTAATGGTTTCCATGTAATATTTAGGTTAATTTGTGTCTATCTTTCTTAGATAATGATCTCTCTGTATGATTGAAAAAATACTTGGATTGTCAGGCTTAGTTACTATAAAGACAGAATCAATTACAAATAGTAAAGGTTTGCATGTAGTAAATCTGTTTTTCTCCATCTAACTTTACTGCCTTTTACCCACAAGGTGGCACTCTGTAGATATGTCTAAATTCAAGCCTTTTTAATAAAGATGCATCAAAATAGAAATCTTCCTCAACGAGAACCTCCATTGTTAACAGTCTTCTCAAAAAGCCAAGTGAATTCATGAGTGCAGTTTAGAAAACTAGCACGGTTAAATGTGTCACGTAGATCACTTACAAGATGTCACTGTTTCTATTGTAATGTGTAAAATCTTTAATTCTGGCTCAGTCAATTTTGGTCTGATTTTGTTCCCAGTATGAACAGGAAAGCAGATTGTCCCCACTAAATCTCGTTAGTCTTAAAGCTCCTGTATTTAGGATTGGTTCTTAGGAAGTCCACAGACACATTGCAGAGGATGGAGTTTCTGGACAGAGAAGGTACTTGTGTGTTATGACTGCAGTGACCATATATCCCAAATTTTTCTGGACAAAAATAATCCTAAATCATGTATTCTGATGACTATATCTGGATATTCATATTTCTGGATACCATGTTCCAATTCTTTGATTTGAAAATAGTTTATATTAAAGACAACCTTGATTTACTTTCCAACCAAGTGTACATGGCACCAGTTAGCAACATGACAGCAGATGCTCAATCCATTTTTAAGTTCAGTATTGTCACTGGGAGATGTCCTATTCATGGGCCAGAGGATGATACAAAGATATGGCTCTGGCAGCTGGATTGTAGGAACAAGTCCTCCTTATCAGCTTTCACTGTCTCTCTCATAAGCTGTCTCGGGAAAAAGATATGACCTTTGCTTGAGACACTGCCTTTGAAATTGAACTCTCAAAATTCAGAAACAGCATCTATGAAAAACAGTCCCATAGCTGTACATTCTGGTTTTTCCAGTCAGAATTTTAGAAAGTTACTTTTCTCACCATTGAATAATTATAAAATAAAAAGTTTTTCAGTAGAGATAACTATGTATTCTCTATATCATGCACCTGGCAAGATATTGGGTAGTGTCTACAGATAAGAATATTAGTGATCTTCTAGTCCCTCCCCCACACCTTTATGTATATAAAAGAAAAGAAAGTTATATTTTATGTGGTTGTCACTATGACAGGTTAGTGTAAGGTAATAGGTTAGTTACAATTTACTGTTGTAATCTTTGCTTTTTACTTAGGTACAGATAAATCAGCAACAAATCCTACATTCTAATTATGAGGGTGATACAGCCTGCTTATGTTTCAAAACATTTTCTTGGCACTTGGAGCAGCTGGTTAAAATGTCCATGGGGAAAGGCTTATGTATAAAATGAACTGAATTTAAATTAAAGGGGGAGGGGCCTGTAGAAATTTCAAATACAGAAGACTGTGGGGTGGGTGACGATTATCAGAGACTAGCAAAACAAAATAAAACAAACTGATTAACTAAAAAATGGACTAGACAGAGAGGCATCCGGTAAAGTTTTCATACAACCAGTGTCATTGTGTTATTGTGGAAATTACAACTGGGAGGAGTTATGGGCTTGCAAAATTGAATAGAGGCAATAAAATAGGAAATAGTTTTGCTCCGGGAGGCATCTTTGATGCATATGGTATTGTGAAATGCATTACAGCCCCAGCATAAATAATCTAGATATAAGTATACCTGATAGACATATTTGCAGGTGGTAGTATAAGTGGAAAGTAAACAGAAAGACTTGATTTGATTTAATATAAGGAGGGAATTTGATAAAACAGAGACTATGATGGAGAGGTCAGATTGGAGAACAGGGGTTATAGAACAGAAACATATCAGCATGAGGAGATAGACATGAGCAAAAATATGAGCAAAATACTGAATCAAACACTAAATATATTATATATTGAGCTCCTGCTGTACATCTAGAATATGTGCTGTGTGACCTCAGGGGCTACAAAAAGAATGGCACGACACAGTCCCTTTTACCCGTGATCTTATCTTATTGGGGAGAAAAGGTAAAAGCACATAAAAAAGTTAGGTTTTAATACAAATATTAACAAAAAAAGAAAATACAACAAAAATGTTACAATACATGAAGATTTACAGAGAGAGAGATCACATGACTGTAGCTGAAGATCCACATAACATTAAAAGGAAAAATCATATAATCCATAACCATTTCTTGGACAAATTTTTATTCTATACCACTCTTTGAATTCTGACAATAGGAACTAACACAATCTAAGGTAAAATGGCATGAACATATGGACGACTTTGCTGTAGTAAAACTATGGTTTTCCAATATTTAGGCTTTAATCTTTGAGCTCAGCAACTTAAATGTGTAAAAACTATGTTTTCTAGCTTAGAAAAATAAGTCTTCTAAGCCCTTTACCTTTAAGTGTTTATCTGATTAAAGCAAAGGAAAAAGCTACTAAAGTAGAAAAAAGTCTCTACACTTAAGTGAATTTAGTTTGAATACCAATATTTTTAAAATTAATTTTTGGATCCCAGGGAAAATCACTCACATTAGATTTTTTTTAAAAAAATCTTGTCAGTGGTCGTTAATTATGTGCAATCATTTGTGACATTTAAAAACTTTAATTTGCTTTGTGATTTAGGCTGTAGAAATTTTATTTTTCAAGGAAACAGTTTCTCAAAACCCATATTTTAAATGTTTTCTAAAATAGTTCAATGAACAGTAGCTATTTATTATTATTCTCTATTTGAATACCTGGTTCAGGCATTATATATATATCACAACCCCAGTTGACAAATTTGCAGTTACAACAAATCATTCAAAAGATAGGAACACTCAGGCTCAGAGAAAGTAAAAGTGACTTTTCACCTACCTAAAAAATGGCTCAGGTAAGGTTCATTTCCAGATCTGCCTGATTCCCAAATTGTTGGTCTTCCTACCAGATTATGCTACCTCCTTAAAGAGAACCATATTAGAATATTACCATATTATAGATGCTTGTGTGTGTATGTCTCTGTGTGTGTGCATGTACACACAGGCTTTCACAAGATTTGATCTCCTAGGCAAGTCTGTAATCAGCTTCACGATTTGGCAAAACCTGAGATATAAATTAGAATTGGATTATTTATTTCTTTTTTGATCTCAACCTACACTACCATCATCCCGCACAAGAAAAAATACTTCATTTGGTAGCATACAATTTGTTGCCAACAACTCTTGGGTGTCTTTTTGTCCTATTTGCTTTTGGAGACCGAAATTTTAATGGCTGCATAGTACCTGACCTAAAGCAGATAATAAATATCCTTGAGAAGTGAATGCTATAAATCTGTATTTATATCTGATTGTTCCACAAATAGCCCTTGTTTTCTCTCAAGTCTTAGAAACCCCCAAATGCACATTGCAATTTTACTTATTAAATAATATCTATTCTCAGATGCACTTACATATGGATCATGTTTAAGACTCACTTATAGTCCCTTGTGAAATGCTTGTGTCAGATAATCATATGATCTAAGAATTATTAGGACCCTTGGAGATAATATGGTCCAGCTCTTTCATCTTAACCAAGAATAAAATAGAATCTTTGAGAAGTTAGGACATCCTTCTTTTTAAATTAAATAATATTATAAAGTCACCAAGGAAATTGAGAGACACATTTCTTTCAATAATGAAAGCATTCCGTTATGTTGGTGTCTGCTCCTTTCCTTGTTGTCTTACCTGTTGTGGCTGGGTGTGAGGCAGTGTTGCATGGGGTATGGGAGTCAGAATGACCTGAGTTTGGGATATACCTTTGACATGGTCAACCTGTGGCTTTGAGCAAATTAACCAATTTTCTCTACGCAAGATTTCTTTTTGATAAATTAGGTATTGTAATAACTATCTCAAGAGTATTTTAAAGATTAAATGTAATAATACAGGTAAGAACTTAGTCCTGTTTATAGTAAATATTCAATAAATATCAGTTTTCAGTACTGTTGCATTAAACCACTGCTATAGTTCTTTGACTCTGAAGATAGTATTTAACCTCTCTAAAACAGATTGATGTATAAAATGGTTTGATATGAAAACAGTTCCTGATTTGCCTACTATAGCACTCCTACTGTAACTGCCTACTGTAAAACCCCCGTTACTAACTTTTCTCCTTCCCTGAATTTGTTTCTCCACTCTCTCTCTGTCATCATCTTATTAAACTTTATCTTAAATAAACTACCTGCATCCAAGTCTTTGACTCAGGCTCTGTTTTTAGCAGAGTTCATCAAAGACATCCCTCTTTATCAAGTAACTTTCAGAAGTATGTAACCCCACACCACATTTAAACTGATTGCTATAATAAAGGGATTTAATTGATTCACACAAGTAAAACTTCAGAGGAAGAATTTAGTTGCATGTGAGTCTTGATCTCTGCTCTTTTACTATATTCCAAAGATTTGATTTCTCTCCATCATTCTGCTTAGCCCTCCCATGTATCAGCTTCATCTTCATAGTCCCAAGATGTGTTCCAGTACCTTCCAGAGTCAGATACTGTACCATTTATGTTTAATGTGAACAAGGCAACATCTTCATTCCAGGGTGCTTAGAAAATTTCCTGAGATTTACTCTGATTGGATCAGCATATGTTCCATGCCCATGCCTGTGCCAATCACTGTGACCAGGGAAATTGCATATGCTCACTGGCTTACATTCAGTCATGAATTTCACCCTAGGGCTGGTAAAGGAAGCTGCTTCCTTGCACCTGTAGAGTTTCCCAAACTGATATTGAAGCTGTTGGGAAGGGTAAACTCCTAGGTGGATGCTAAAGAGGTTATAGAAAATGTCTACTATTTACCTCCCATGATTGTGTTGAAACTGAAATAAGATGATGTTTGTGAATATCCTCTGCACAGCTATCAGGTGCTATACAAATGTCAGTGGTTATTAGCATCTGATTTTCCTTGGCAGGAGCATCTCATGAGGACCTATTCCTTTGTCTTTAACCCAGTGCAAGGACTCTATATGCAAAATAGTCCCAAGGCCAATTTTGCTTCCCCTTAGCGCTCACTTAGAGTTGTTGCTGCCTTTGTGAGTCATGACACTCCAGCAGATGTGCATGAGTAGGGAAGCCAAGAGAAATTTCTAGATATACAGGAGGAGCAATGCATGTGTTCCTCTGGGCAAGATTTGATGTTCATGGAAACAGCTGTTATCTCTGAGCCACTGCACATAAGGTTAAAGGGAATGGGATATTGCTAGTATAGATTCAGGCAGTTTTTATTTTAATGACAGAACCACACTACACATGGACCATTCTGCCATCTATGAGACTGTTCATTTTTGTTCCTCACAAGAGGAAAGAAACAAGTTTATTCCACAGAAAATATTATAGTCTATTCTAAATATAGTATACATTCTAAATATAGTCTATATCTAAATATAATATACATTCTCAGTATCCCAAAGTCCTGAAACAAATTCAGGTAGCAACTATCAATTTTGGCATCGACTATGATTTATTTAAGAATAACATTCCTAAAGCTGGATTCCAGCACCAACTAAATTAAAAAGATGAAACAAGTTTTTAAATTTGCAATGGTATTTAGATCAAGGGAATCCCAAATGGTGTAGGAAATGTCTTCCCAAATAATATGATGGGCACTTCAAATATAAGCAAGTGATAGAACACAGAATCTTTAAAATAAATGGCATTGAACAAAATGCAGTGAAATTGGCAAATGTAAATGTTTTTCTTCCTTAATAAAAGAACATAGGGTTTATGCGTTGAGGCAAAAATAGGAGGAAAAACGCACTAATCTAGGAAAAAGAAACAGATCAACATTAATCCTAGCCTGGCTTTATAGCGATAAACATGTTTTTTTAAAAATGACTAATTGAATACATAACAAGAAAAGACATTCCTGGAAAATAACTAGCAACTGAGAACATATCACTACCTTGCAGAAACCCAGACTCATAGTAACTTATACTGAAACATAAAGGCAAAAAACAGAGTAAGGATTAGTAAATCATAGCAATAATTCAGAGCATTGTGAAATGGCTGAAAAAATAGTCCTTACTCTGCAAACTTTTTGGCACAAAGCCTATTCTCTAATCCCATTTGTTTCTGCAGGAAATCACATGAGATGGATGCTCTATGAATAAGAAGTCATGAATATTTCAGGTTATCATAGTCAATTAAGCACATTGGTAGGGAAGATGAAAAAGTGGGAAACAGCTTGAATTGGTTATTGGCAACGTCTAAGACTTGATGGTATATTTAGGAAAACCCCCAAAAGCACTACTTGGTCTCACAAGTTGTACCCTGTCACCTGGTGCCACAGACATGGTATAGCAGCATGACCAAATCTGGGCCAATGGTGTAAGAGAAACATTTCAGGGAGAGGTTCAAACTGTCACAACACAAAAGACATGTCATTTGCAAGATCGGCATAGAAGGCAGGTGCCTCAGAGCAAGTGGGAACTCAGAAACAAGAAGCTGTATCCATTCATTCCATATCCAAAATGGCACATTCAGAATTATGCAAAGAAGTAAAGGAAGTTAATTTTAGCACAATACAAAGAACAACTTTTTACTGACCAGAACAGGCTAAGAGTGGAAGGTCTAATCAGGTCTTTGCCAATGAATATGATCAAACAGGGACCCCCCACCACCTCCAGAGATGTTGCTGAGCATCCAGTTCATGGTTGAACTAAATAACTAGGTAAAGATGCAAAGGCTCTGGGGGAAAGTTTTTTTTTTCCCACTTATTGCAAATATTCTTTTTACTTCTTTGGCACTTCTTTCATATTCTCTAATTCAGTTGTTTTCAAATTTAGTATGCATCAGAATCACCTGGACAACCTATTAAAAGATAGAATGCTGATTCCTACCCTCAGAATCTCTGATTCCATAAATATAGGATAGGGCTTAAAATTTCATCTGTAATAAGTTTTCAGGTATGCTAACATTCTGATTTGAGGATTACACTTTGAGATCCACTGCTCTAGTTCTAATCTCTCTGTGCTGGATTTCAGATGATTTCCTCTAATTTATCTTTCAGTTTCCAAGTCTCTTTTCAGCCATGTCTGATTTGCTATTTATCATCGTCTACATTTTAAATTTCAATAACTAGTCTTCATTTATAGAAATTGTGGGTTTTTTTTTTAAAAAAACTGTTTACTGATAGCTTCTTGTTCTTTCCTTCTGGTCTATTTTCTTTATTTTATCTTTTTATCTTCCTTTATCTCATTTTAACACACTTATTTTAGAACCTCTTTCAGATTGTACCATTATATCAATTTCTGTGATGCTAATTCTTTTGTGTTTTGCCAATAGAGTCTCCATTAGGTCAAATCATTTCTTCATGTGTTTAGTAACTTTTGATATGAAGTTATCCTTGGCAGGAATTATTTGTCCATGGAAGTTTTGTTCCTGCTGGGTTAAAATAGTTTCTATTTAATTGATGTAATATGGAGTTTTATTTCTACCAGGAGCTTGAAAAGCTTAACAAGCCTGGACCTATTTCAACAATAAATTCTCATCATGTAATTCATGCACAATATATGTGGTATAAATTTGGATCCCAGTTCAAATTCCATGGGGGAATATTTTGTTTTAATTTTATATCCCACGTTCTGGATAAATAGCATATGAGAAGAGTTTTCTATTATCTTTTTGATTGACGAAGGCTGATGTGTATATGTGTGTGTGCATACATGTGTGCATGAGGGCAATATCTTTTCTAGTTTTATTTTTAACCAAATAAAGTCAAGATTTTAGACCAAGCATCATATGTAGAATTTTCCACTACCAGTACCCTAAATTGGACTGTAAAGGACTTCCACTCTTTCTCAGATATCATTCTTTATTTCTGGCCTTGGGATTTTTGTACTATTTGTCTTTTATATATTTAATATGGAATTCATTATCTTTAAAGTTGTATTTATCAATTTCTACATGTGAAGCTGGGGGGTACACATCAGCTGACTTTCACAACTATTGGGAGTTTATATTAATTTGTAATCAGAAAACAAAATCTTGGAAAATTAATAATAAGGTATTGATCATCAAGGGGCATACACTTATGATCTCTGCACTTATTGTATGCCATATATATACTATGTATAATAGGTTATATGTAGTGTGTGTATATATATTAAATGAGGCTTTAAGTAGGTAGCAAAATGAATCTTTATTAACAAGAATGCTCTGTATTTAAAATTTACACCTTCTGGTTATCTTAATGTCCTTTCTCTCTTGTCCACTTGTTACACCAGTCACTGTTGCAATAAAAATGGCCAATTCTAAATTTGTTCTATTTCCTGAGGGCCAAACAAGAGCTGAATTCATTATCACTTTTAAGGAGTGATGGAACTGGCAAGAAATTGCACTGACAAGTGCCTGCTCTAGCACCATGATGATGGACAGTTTCCCAGTTCTACAGAAAAAATCAGCATGTGTGGGCAGCCCTAGCTGTCTCATCTACTGGTGTATTCTAGCATATAGAATAGTGCCTGGCATGAAGCAGGTGTTGGGTAAATAATTGTTGAATGAATACATGAAACTGTTAAACTGACCTAACCAAGGAACAGGTTGTGGTCTCCTTAATTAAAGTCTAACGTTCCATATATATCGATTTCCCACCAGAACCCTACCCCCTGAGTCCCTTTTCCTAACTGAACCCCAGGGATAGCTCCAAACTTTCTGTGGATGTAAGGCAATGGCAGGAATAAGGGGTGCTCTGTGGGACCATGACTATTTGTAAAACCACAGCTCAAAACACTATCTTCACTAAGATTTATGCTCTTTCTAATGAAACAAGTATTGTTTACATTAAAAATAATAAATATCCTATTGTCTAAGAGTCAGGTAGTTAGATTATTATTTTAGCAAACCCATAAAGAGGAAAAGTGAACTCACATACAGAGGTTGGTTAATTGGCTAACTACTAAGATCATGACCTGAGCAGAAGATAGGACAAAAGCCGGCACTATTAGAAAGGTCCACTCAGAGCCACATATTCAGTGTTCCTGCCTTCCCCTCATAGATAGAAATCTTCTTACTGGAATATAAGCAAGCAATTGATACAAAGAAAAATCAGTCTTCTCCCAGTATTCTCTACATATTTGGCCATAGGGCTACATCTGGGCTTTGATAAATAAAAATTCCCCATAGAACCTTACAAATTTTCAATGAGTATAATTAAAGTATAATCATTTGTATGGTTTTAATAAGTTGTTTAATACGTTGGGAAAGTGAGGCTAGGCTGGATCAGATCTTGACAGTTAGTTATCTGCTAAGTTAAAATCAAAGCTTTAAGACCTCTGCTGCTCTTTCATTCATAGAGTTTCTCCTTCCCAATTTGTTCATCAAGAGTCAGTTCCTTAGGGATGTTGTTTCTTATAGCCCCAGTGTGATTTAGGGACCACTTCTAAGACTAATCTAGTACAAAGAGTGTACCCATAGCATTTCATTTAGTGTGACTTATTCTAATATTTAATTACATGTTAGTGTCTCTTATTAGACTGTATCCTTGAGAACAAGGTCAAAATCTTATTTTCATAAACCTGGTAGCTGCTACTGAGCCTGGCATAGTACCTACTCAATACATATTTGTAAAGTGAATATATGATGTCTCACCCACACCTCACTTGGTGATTATCAGCAAAAGCCTTTAAGAATCCAGCAGCATAAACAAACATTTTCCTCATGACATGATCCCTACCCCATATCATGGAAAACACTTGAAATGTTTTTCTGTGTGAGCTGGATGGATTCAAATTAATATAGCTAGAATAATATCACAGTATAGCTAATCAAAAGTTAAAATTAATATAACAAAGGAAAACTGGATCCCCATTTTAGAACACTCATATTTTCTTCTTGCTGAAAATACCAAAATATTTTGATACAGACTGAATATTTGAATGCTTAACATTTAACTTGCTAGTAGTTTTGTTTCTTCTTCTTCAAATTTTTCTCCAAGGGGTGGCAGAGAGAAAAGTAAGTTTTGTATTAGATATTCAATCAGTTAATGCTATGGAATCATTCCCTTTTGCCAACAAGGGTGAGTGAATCTCTTCTCTGCCACTTTCTGGTTGACAAGACTAAAATTTCTAGGCAGGTGGGAGGGGCAGGCAGGAATAGGAGGCTCAGGGACATGACCCAGGTGTTTCAGTAAATCCAGACCTGGGTCAGGAACACTACTTCTCTGGCTTCATTGTCTTCATCTAATAAACAGGGTCTTGATGAATATCTCTTCCAGTTTTAGCATTCTGTCCTCTCTCAATCCTAAAACAATTCTGCCCCTCTTGCCCCATCATCACCAACAGAGACAGGGTAATCCTATAGCTGCAAGGCCTCCACTGGGCCTAAGATACAGAAGCAGTCAGAGACAGAGTTTGGGCTACTGCATCTGCCACAATCTGGTGCCATTGGGTCCCCCATGTCTACACCCTATATGGGAATGCAGGATTCTCAATGTTTTCAGAGTATGCTTGTGTCAGGTGGTAGGGGTAAGGGGTAGAAGAGTGATACATGCCAGGCAAGGAGAAAGGCAAGGGTAGAATACAGTTTGATTATCCTGATGCTTACTATCTAACAATCTAACAATTATTAAATGCTCACTATATACCAGGACTGTACTATGAACTTCCACCTCCAAATTCAATCTTCAAAATAAATCTGAGTTAGGAATTATTTTAGGTCCATCATATAGATGGAGAAATTGAGCCTCAGGAACATGAAATAACTTGCCAGGTCCATGCAGATTTTAAGTGGTGTGAATGGTAAACCTAGGCAGTCTAACTACAGGGGCCACGCTCATAATGGTTGGCCTATAAAGAGTTTCTTATTTTTAATATTTAAAGACAAATAAACAAATAAAACACAGTAGAAGGGAAGATTTGATAAATTCCCACATTCTCAATGTCAGTAGCAAGACCTGCTCCAAAAAGCCTTTATCTGTGTGATTTATGGAGCAGTGCCTGCACCTGTGGAAATCTCTGGATATGAGACAGTGCCAGAGAACTAAATCAGCAATATAAACAATAATAATATAATATCTGATATTCTGCTATTTCTATTAATATAATTTCTGCCATATATATAAAATTGAGGTAAAAGATAACTCTGCAGGAACCTAATTTTAAAACATCAATTTCTCAATGGTCACATTAATGCATAAAATGTCTCCTTTTTGTATTTGGGTATAGAAATTTGCAAATGTTGCATTCTGCATTCTCTATAATTTAGTACCTTTATCAAATTTAATTTGATGACACATTGATTTGTTATTCATTTTTTTTATTTTTTATTTCAGAATATTATGGGGGTACAATCACTTTGGTTACTTATATTGCCTATGCACTGCCCAAGTCAGAGCTACAATCGTGAATATCCCCCAGACAGTGCACCCCGCTATTCATTCATTTATTCAACAAACATTTACTGAATGTTTTCTGTGTGCCATGTACTGTTCCAAGTCCTAACAAAGAGTTATGAAAAAAACAGACAAATATCTAGTCTCATGGAGTTTATGTTAATATTAAAGGATCTGAAATTTCATCACTCTGATTTTATCTATCGTCTGAATACTGGTGGAGAGTGGAATGATATGACCTTGGTTGTTATGATCTGGGGGGCTACATTACGAAGATTCTTGCCTAAAATCTTGAAGAAACTATTCCCCACCCTCACATAGGGGTTTCTCAGGCCAATAACCTAGAATAGAGAGAAAACACAGAGCAGCTGCATCAGCAGTGTCAAGAATCCGTGGCTAAGAAAGGAGTACTTGGGGAGAAAAGCTGACTTTTCTGTTTTTCTTCTCTTCGATATCATTATGGCCAGCATGCATTTCTTAGATAAAAGCATGTGTAGTATCAAGACACTATGTGAGACAAGACGGTCATGTTGGACCACAAAGATGGGGATGGTCTTCAATATGCTTGTATTATAAGAAATGCTTGATGTTGTATGGTCTTCTTCTCCATGTTTAATGGTCTCAGTTCATCTTTTTCCAGGGTTCCATGAAGTTGTAGGGCCTGCCACCATATGGCTTAAGTACTGTAGAAGATAGCACAGCATGAATAGTATGAAGATGGGGGTATCTGGGCATGGCTGAGTGTATACTGATTTTCTGGAATTAAGTCCTTGGTTATTTTCACTTTATAAGATTAAAACACAAAAATAAACCACTCTATTTCATCAGGAAACATTTCATTGTCAAGATGTAAGTAGTCACTGGAAGAGTGTCCAGCCTGAATTTAGATCTTCCTTGGTTTCTATTAGAATCTCCATGATATTGAAGTGATACAGGGTCAAAAATCAAAGACAAAAATATTTTAACACTCATTTCCTTTCTTTGGAGATTTATGATGATTTATTAATGGGATATGAGCCTATAACTAATCTTAATTTAGTCACTTAGTATTTTTCTTCAATTGTAATGGGTAGTTACATTTCATAAAATCATAGAATTGGAAGGTAACTAAGATGGTGTATAAACATATGCAAGCTTGAAGTCTCTGAGTGTCCTTGGCCAATGCTCAAGTTTTCATGTCACTGATTCTAGTAAAGGTAAGCTATATCTGAAGGCTACCTTTTCTTTTTGAGCATATATTTTTGTTATTGAAGAAATTATTCAATTATGTTAATATATTTGATGGTTCTACTATTGCTGTTTTGTCTTCCCTAGCTCCACATAAAATCATATACCTATTTCTATGTGAGAGTTCTTCCTTCATTTGAAGAGAAAGCTTTTTGTTTGTTTGTTTGTTTTGAGACAGAATCTCGCTTTATCACCCTGGCTAGAGTGCAGTGGCATCATCATAGCTCACTGCAACCTCAAACTCCTGGGCTCAAGCAATCCTCCTGCCTCAGCCTCCCAAGTTGCTGGGACTACAGGCATGTGCCAAAATGCCCTGCTAATTTTTCTATTTTTTTAGTGGAGACCGGGTCTTGCTTTTGTTCAGGCTGGTGTTGAACTCCTGAGCTTAAGTGGTCCTCCCACCTCGGCCTCCCAGGGTGCTAGGATTATAGGTGTGAGCCACCACGCCTGGCTGAAAGCTTTTATAAACTTTGCAGTTTTCATGATAACTGTTCTTTGTATTAATGTTATTTCCCTCAACAATTAAAATGTATTTTTTAACATGCTGCCTAGGTTATAGAATCAGAAGGTAAAATGCCTAGAATCCTAACAACTCAAAACCATTATTGTAAACATTTTCCTGCTGCCTGTATGTTTTGTTTTAGAACAGCCAATAGCCTTCCTGAGATTATATAATATTATACTATGGAACTCTACTCCATCCTGGATTTATGGTTTGCATTAATATGTGGGACCAGATGACAAAATGGTCAAGAGAAGCCACGTATTCAAATCTGATTTCATAAATCCTTAATCTGCATTTTGGGGTACACTCAAGGAATGCAGACTAGAAAGTGATACTATGAACTTCATCCCCTCTAGCACTGCTGTGCATAGTCTTGGATTGGAAAATACTGGAGATTTAAAACAAATAAAGAGCACCTGCCATCAAGAAACATGCAATTCACACTTAAGAAGTCATGGCAACCTAGAGGACATTATTCTAAGTGAAATGAAAGACAAATACTGTATGATCTCACTTATATGTGGAATCTGAAAAGTCAAACTCATAGAAATATAGAGTAGAGTGGTAGTTATTAGGGTCTTGGGGGGTCGGGGAAATGAGGACATGTTGATCAAAGAGGGTAGAGACTTTCAGTTATAAGATGAACCAATTCTGGCAATCTAATGTATAACACAGGTTGTTATATTTGATGTGTTAATTAATTTGATTGTGATAATCATTACACAATGTACAAATGCTCCTCTACTCACCATGGAACTGCATCCCAATAAACCCATTGTAAGTTCAAAATATCATGTCAAAAACTCAATTAATACACCTAACATACCAAACATAATAGCTGAGCCTAGTCTGCCTTATACATGCTCAGAACACTTACCTTAGCCTACAGTTGGGAAAAATCATCTACCACAAAGCTTATTTCATAATAATGTTGAATATCTCGTGTAATTTATTGAATTCTGTACTGAAAGTGGAAAATAGAATGGTTTTATGGGTGCCATAAAGAATGCATATTGCTTTTGCACCATCATAAAGTCAAAAAATTATAAATCGAATCATTTTAAGTTGGGGACTATCTATATACATATATCAAATCATCATGTTGTACACCTTGAATATTTACAGTTTTTTAAAAATTCATGGCAGGTGGTCATTAAATAAAGAACAAATATATAGCACATTTCTTTGACATCAACTTCTGTGATTAGTTGTGTGTGTGTGTGTGTTTGTGTGCATGATAATAGAAATCAATGTGACAGTTTTTTGGAAAATTATTCCTAGGAGAGGTAGAATGCAAGTTTACTACTTTGATTACTTTAAAATATAAACCATCTAAAAGAAGAATACTAATGCTTTGTATGTAAACGTTTATATTCCCCAAATTCCAGTAAAGCAGGGGATTTTGTTATATCTTCATGATTTATGTGCTTTGAATTCCATGTATAAAAGAGAAATAATGTAGAGAGCATACACAATGTGGAGTCTTAATGCTAAATTATTATCCATTCCTTCCCTTCCTCTCTCCATCTAGCTAAGGCTTCTTGTTTTCTCCATGGTCACCTAAATAATTGTGAAAGGTAACACCTCATGAATACAAACGTCATTTTCATTTTTGCATTTGTAGTCATGCTTCTTCCTTTCTCAGATCCATGACCATAACTCTAAACTCCAGTTGGCACCAGAGGAAGTAAGAAGTGGTATTAATAATAGAGTATTATGCTTCATAAAGGGCTCACAGACTCTATAGTTTGTGGCTTACTCTTTGATCTGTTTTCACACACTTACCTAAATATTGATTTAGATAAGTTTTGGTTGATTGATGACTACATATGTGACTTTGTGGTTTTGTTTCTTACATGCCTTTTCTTGACTTACAGGAGAAATCTATCCAAAGCAAGAGCTGCAGTGTAATAATGCAAAATAAATTAATTTCCACAAAGATACACAGACACCTGCCAACATCTGAAAAATTTCGAGATGGTTGAGAAATTAAAAGTAGACCAGAATTTTTGAAATTTCTCATTGATCACTTTAGACAGTTCGGGTGAGATAATCCCGATATGAATCTTTATGAACTCCTCCTGAGTTTCTTGCCAAACCTGATGCATCCTTACAGCTGCTACTGCCCTATTAAAACGTGTCATCTGACCCCTCAGCCAAAGAAGCCTTTCAAATACAGTCCATTTTGGTTCTACCCCATATCTGTTGCAATCATACGCATGGTTGGTGTGAACCTAAATCCTAAACTGGAGAACTGGTGGATGCCTAATCAACATAGTAATTATTATTATACTTTATTTTAAAATATTTAATTGACAAGTAAATTTAGATATATGCAAGGTATATAATGTGATTATTTAATATAGGTATACATAATGTAATGCTTTCCACAATCAAATTAACATATCCATCACCACTCATAGTTATCATTTGTGCCTGTGGGGTGGGAATGAGAACATTTAAAATCCACTCTGTTATCGAATTTCAAGTAAACAATGCAGTATTATTAACTATAGTCATCATGTTGTACATTAGTCCCCAGAATGTATTTCTCTTATAACAGAAAGTTTGTACCCTTTTTACAAAGTTTCAATTAGATAGGCTGAATGAGTTCTGGAGAGGTATCAATCTCCATTAATGGACACTTCGATTGTTTGCATCTGTTGGCTGTTGTGAATAACACTGCAATGAATATGGGGGTACGGATATCACTTTGACATACTGATTTCACGTTCTTAGGATATATACCCAATTTTTTGAGGATCCTTTAAACTGTTTACTATAATGGCTGAATCCATTTACATTCCCTCCAACAGTGTACAAGTGTTCCCTTTCTCCACACCCTCGCCAACATTTGTTTTCTCTTGTCTTGTTGATAATGGCTGTCCTGACAAGTGTGAGGCAATATCTCACTGTGGTTTTGATTTCCATTTCCCAGGTTAGTAATGTTGAACACCTTTTCATATACCTGTTGGTCATTCATATGTCTTCCTTAGAAAAATGTCTATTTGGGTTCTTTGCCCATATTTTAATAGAGCTTATTTGCTTTCTTTTGAGTTGTTTGCATTCCTTATAGATTTTGGACATTTACACTGATATTATCAGATATTAATATATAGTTTATATATAGTTTTGCAAATATTTATATATAGTTTACAAATATTTTTCCTATCCTATAGGTTGCCTTTTCATTTCATTGTTTGTTTTTCTATACAAAAGTTTTTTTCTTATTTTGATGTAGTCCCATTTGTTTATGTTTATTTTTGATTTTGTTGTCTGTGTTTTTCGTGTCATATCCAAAAAAAAAATCCCCCAGACCAGTATCAAGGAGATTTTTCCTTGTCTTTTTCTAGAAGATTTATGGTTTTAGGTCTTACGTTTAAGTTCTTTAATCCATTTCAACTTAATTTTTTAGTATTGTGTAACAGAAGGGTCTAATTTCATTGTTTTGCATGTGGATATCCAGTTTCACCAGCACCATTTATTGAAGAGGCTGTCCTTTTTCTGTTGTGTATTCTTGGCAGGCTTGTCAAAGTTTGGTGGTTCATGTATGTGTGGGTTTATTTCTTGGTTCTCTATTTCATTCCATTAGTTTATGTGTCTGTGCCAGTGCCATGCTATTCTGATCACTATCGCTTTGTAATATATTTTGAAATCAGGGAGTGTGATTCTTCCAGCTTTGTTCTTTTTTCTTAAGATTGCCTTTACTATTTGGGTTTTCTTTTTTTATAGTTCCATGCAAATTTTAGGATTGTTTTTTCTATTTCTGTGAAAAATGTCATTGAAATTTTTATAGGGACTGCATTGAAAATGTAGATTGCTTTGGGTTATATGAACACTTAAACAATATTCTTCCAATCCAAGAACATAGAATTTTTTAAATTTATTCATGTCATCTTCAATTTATTTCATCTACATCTTATAGTTTTCAGTGTACAGACCTTTAACCTTTTTGATTAAATTTATTCCTAAGTATTTTATTCTTTTGGATATTATTGTAATGGGATTGCTTTCTTAATTTTTTTTAGATAGTTTGTTGTTAGTGTATAGAAATGCAACAGATTTTTGTATGCTGATTATGCATCCTGCAACTTTATTGAATTCATTTATTAGTTCTATCAGTTTTTTGGTAGAGTCTTTAGGGTTTTCTATATATAAGATCATGGCATCTACAAACAGATAATTTAACTTCTTCCTTTTTAATTCAAATGTCTTCTATTTATTTTTTTCTTGCCTAATTGCTTTGGCTAGGATTTACAGTATTATGTTGAATTAAAGTGGTGAGAGTGGGAACCTTTTTCTTGTTCTTCATCTTAGAGGAAAGCATAAGGATTATTATTAAATGAACATACCCTCTATGTCAGGACAATGCTAAGTGTTTACTTATATGATCACATTTACCAACCTCCTTAAGTAGACATTGTAATTATCCCCATGTTCATTGTAAGGAAACTCAGTGTCAGAGAAAGAAAGTGACTTGGCCAAGATGGTGCAATTAACAAGTGGTAAAGCCAGATTTAAATTCAAATCTGTCTTTCTCTAAAGCCCTTGCTGTGCACTAACAAAGAATATTGTCATCTTTTATTAATAACTTAAAATATAGGATCCCATTAAAATGTACATTATCTTGGAGATAAAGCAGTTGGGAAGGAAGTGATGAGGAGATTCTAAAGAAAGGAGTTTGTCCCCTGCTTTAGTCTCCTAAAGGTGCTGTAACAAAGTACCACAAATTGTGTGGCATGAAACAACAGAAATTTATTCTCTCACAGTTCTGAAAGCTAGATATATAAAATCAAGGTGTCAGCAGGCTCATGCCCCCTCTATGGAAAAATCCTTCCATGTCTCTTCCAGCTTCCAGTGATTGCTGACAGTTCTAGGTGTTCCTTAAACAGTAGCTTCATCATCCCAGTATCTGCTTTCCTTGGCTCATGGCCTTATTCCCTCTGTATCTGTGTCTCTGAGTCTTCACATGGCCTTTCGTGGATATAGGGCTTACTCTATCTAGTATCTTAACTATTTAATCTTAACTATTTCTGCAAAGACCTATTGCTAAATATGGTCATATTTACAGGCACTGGGGTTTAGGGCTTCAGTTGATCTTTTTGGAGGATATAACTTAACCCATAACAGTATCTTCCATTTTCCTTTTTAGCTATAGTTCTCTTAATAATTATGTTTGAGTTAGCTCTTGACAGATGATTATATTTCTTATAGGGTGCAAAAAAGACCAACATAACAGTCTCTCTACTTAATCCAAAGAATTTTTAAGTAAATTGATGGGTAGAACAAAATCTTCCATTGCTACATATTTCCTCAAGCCAATCCATTGAGCAAATATGTGCCCTGTTCATAAAAAGAGCTGGACGACAGAAAGGAGCTCATTGTATACAACTGTACTCCACTACTGGAGAAAGAAAGGAAAGGAAATAAGTAAGACCGCTTAAAGTAATGCAGAATTGTGAGAGGGTGATATAGTGTTATCTTTCCTAATATGGTGCACAGTGCTAATACTTGATTGTTAAACGAACAAGTACCATCCTACCTTTGGAGAGTTTCAGTATGATCTGAGGAAGCCTGAGCAATATCATGCCATCTCACTATTTCATTCATACTTTTCTATTTACTTATTTATAAGCTACCTTGTTCCAATAATGATTTAAAATAACATAAAAATGCACAGAAGAAGCTATAATAAATGTAAACTAAGGGAGAAAATAAAAGGATTTAGACTATAACATTTTGGGGCTTGGGTTCTTCAAAACAAATGGTGCACTCACCACTTGATCATTTTGGTGTCCCATAAATTAGTTGAAATTTGTGTATTTAAAAAATATAGTGGTCGGCTGACACAACTTGAATACCATGTAGCTATTTGAATTCAGAAACTAGTAGGTATGCTTTAAAGGGAAGTGTTATATTTGAAAAGGACTGGTGAGTTACTTTTGCCTAGTAATCCTGGGCCCTAAATGCTTGGCTGCTTGCAATGACAACTGGTCCTCGAAAATGAGGGCCCTATGGCCACATGGTCATCTCTCCAGGGCAACCTGAGGCAACAGAATAGGTACCTGGCCTATGCAACTGCCATCCATCTGCTGAACCCTTCTTGCAGAAGTACTGTGCCTCTTGTGATTGCACAATTCAGGATCTACTTTCCTTGGTGAACAAGAAGCAGAAAGACATTAATTATTTTTCAATATGTCAATGTTTTCCATACTTGTTCTAGAATGGTGAACAACTGTTGGTTGTTCTCTTTCTTCCACGTGGTTTAGGGAAAATAAGAGGGAGCATTAAAGTAAGTTTGTTTGATTTTTCCTTTTCCCTGTGATTTTTTTTAAAGCTTACACTATTTAAGTTCCCTTCATTTAGAGAAAAAAAATGATGCCTGAAAAGGCATTATTAGTCATTACACTGGGACCACAGGCATAAACCATGATTGTCCCAGGCAAACCACAGCATATGGCCACACTGTATGTAAGGATTATCAATTTATGTTTATAGCATCACAGCAAAGCATAATTTAGTAAAAGCAGTTCTATGGTGAGTAAGTGGAAGGGGTAGTTTGGACAATATGTATTTTAGAAGTTTGTTTCTCTGCTGGCCTGACATAATGGAAAGGCAGATTTTAAAGAATCCATGTAATCAACAGGCAGTATATCATTCAAGTAGTCCTTCACCAATACTTTCTCTCTGCTGAGTCATAAAACCTTGAGCTTCTGGGAGTTTGAGATTATATTTCTTGAAAATTCTTTGGTTGGAGGGTATTCTAGATTCACAGCCAAATGCAGCATCTTTCTTTCTTTCTTTCTTTTTATTTCAGAGTATTACAGGGGTGTAAACGTTTGGTTACATAAATTGCCTTTGCACCGCCTGACAAGCATGCCCATCCCCCAGACAGCACTCACGGCATCCATTAGGTCTGGATTTACCCATCCCCTCCTCCCACCTTCCACTTCCCCATACCCTATGAATGTGACTTCCCACATGTGCACATTAGTGTTGATCAATTTAATGGTGAGTACACGTTGTGTGTTTTTCCATTCTTGTGATAAATTCACGTAGAAGAATGGGCTCCATCTCCATCCAGAACAATACAATAGGTAGTTCATCATTTTTTATGGTTGAGTAGTACTCCATGGTATACATATACCACATTTTATTAATCCACTCATGTATTGATGGGCACTTGGGTTGTTTCCACATCTTTGTAATTGTGAATTGCGTTGCTGTAAACATTCAAGTACAGATGTCTTTTTTATAGAATGTCTTTTTCTCCTTTGCATAGATACCCAGTAGTGGGATTGCTGGGTCAAATGGTAGTTCTACTTTTAGTTCTTTGAGGTATCTCCATACTACTTGCCAGAGAGGTTGTACTAGTTTGCAGTCCCACCAGCAGTGTAGGAGTTCCTATCTCTCTGCATCCATGCCAATATTTGTTGTTTTGGGACTTTTTGATAGAAGCCGTTCTCATTGGATTGGAGTTAAGTGATATCTCATTGTGGTTTTGACTTGCATTTCCCTGATAATTAGAGATGTTGAGCATTTTTTCATATGTTTCTTGGCCATTAGTCTATCTTCTTTTGAAAAATTTCTGTTCATGTCCTTTGCCCACTTTTTAATGGGGTTGTTTGATCTTTTCTTGCTGATTTTCCTTAGTTCTATATAGATTCTTGTTATTAGCCCTTTAACAGTTGTATAGCATGCAAATATTTTCTCCCATTCTGTAGGTTGTTTGTTCACTCTCATGATAGTATCTTTGGCTGTGCAGAAGCTTTTTAATTTGAACCTGTCCCATTTATTTATTTTTGTTGTTGCTGTGATTGCTTTTGGGGTCTTCTTCATAAATTCTTTGCCTAGGCCGATGTCTATAAGAGTTTTTCCAACATTTTCTTCTAGAATTCTTATGGTTTTATGCCTTAGGTTTAAGTTTGTTATCCATTGTCAGTTGCTTTTTGTGAGAGGTGTGGATCCTGTTGCACCATCTTACCCTTTAATACTTAAATATAACAAACTACAAATTGACATTGAAAAAAAAGAAAATGTAAGGATACTAACACGCACTGGTATAGGAGGCCATACTCCATATTCTGACATGAGCTACATTTGCTTCTACTTTGTGAGCAACAAATGCTTTTGTTTATTGGTAGCTGGTCTTCCTCTATCTTTTCCACCCTGCACATTTGTCTAATGGTTATCTGGGTGCTGAACAGACTCTGCCTGGAACTTATGGCATGTATTCAATAAGGCATTCTTGATTTAATTGTCATTAAAAAGAACCTGGTGACTCAGACTTTCATTGCTCACAGCAGGTCTGCCTGAAGGATCACCTATCTGCTTAGTTGCCATTGGCTGTTCCTGCTGTGATTTCCTAGTATTGGTGATATCATCAGAATCTATTTCACTCATAATACCATCACTTTTCTAGTTTGAAAAATTTCGAAGTTCAATGAGTTAACATACTGTTATGTTTTCTTGAGTTAGGGAAATTGAAGTGTAGAGGACATACGAGCTCTTAGTAGCAAAACTTGTAATAGAATCCAGAAATCTTGACTTCTAGCTTAATCTGCTTTTGTGAATTTCAGGTGATTCCACTGGAAAAGATTTAAGGCACTTGATTCACACATTCCTCTTGCTCAAATATCTTTTTATGGGTTAATTTTTGTCATTAAAAATTTTTTTCTTATGTCTCCCTGAATGTATCAACTGTAGGCAAGTTCAGATGAGGTTTTTCATTTGGGTTTTTAATTGATTAACATAAATAGAATTTACTCACAAGGCTTGATATCACCTGAGATACCATAGCATTCAAGACTTTGGAATGTATATGGTTGCTATCAGATAAATACTAAGCACCCCCAGAGTTTCTTTAACCTAAGAACCCTCTAGAAAGTGATCTGCAAACTACAGTCTCTGAGCCAAATCTGGTCCACTGCCAGCTTTTGTAAATAAAGTTTTATCAGCCACACTCATGCATTTGCAAAGGCTGCTTTCAACTACAAGGGTAGAGTTGAAAAGCTATGACAGAGAATGTTTGGACTTCACAGCTTGAAATATTTAGTCTGACCCTTTACATAAAATGTTTGCCAACTCCTGCACTAGTAACT
Organism: Daubentonia madagascariensis; assembly: GCA_023783475.1. Lineage (NCBI taxonomy): Eukaryota > Metazoa > Chordata > Mammalia > Primates > Daubentoniidae > Daubentonia > Daubentonia madagascariensis. The sequence goes on along the minus strand of JAKFHU010002573.1, from coordinate 14,159,970 downwards.
ATAAACATCACCTCTTATAGTCAAGATTCTGTTGGGTTAGATATTATTTTTTTTATGTTCTACAAGAAAAGTATTAAGTAATTTTAGATTCATGCTAAGGTTTGCAAATAGACAATTTATTTAATACCTTCCAGAACAATCAATGATGTTTTTGTTTTTGTTGTTTGGATGATTCTTCCTATGCTCTTGAATATTCCTTTTTCCTGAAAGGTGACAGGTAATTATAAATTGAAATGGCATATCCTACAAAAACGTGGATGATTTCTCTTTTTACATGTAAGAATCTGAAGATACAAATGTGTCTTTGATTTGTGAATTGACATTTGCAAGACTTTAATGAATTATCTATGAGAAGAATATGGGAGAAATCAACATGTGCTTTGAAATTACTCTTGAGTTTTTGTGGCTTGTCTTGTTCTTAGTGAAGATGCTGAAGCTATAGATTTGGTTTTTGTGGGTATATGAATTAGTTTTGTAGTAAATTGACAAAGTCTTAGATTATTTTTTGAGAATTTTTCAAGCAAATCCAATAAACATCTCAGCTCCATTTATAAGGTTGATTTAAACTCATTAGGTTCATTTCACCATTTGGCCTAATTATGTTCTAAACAGTAACAAATATCTGAAAATTATACTCTTGGTCTTTTCCTTCCAATTTTTTTCAGGAACACTGATTAGTTTTTCTGTGCCTTTTGTTGTTTTTTTAGACAGTAGTCATCTTGTTACTAATTTCTGCAATTATTAATCACCATCACTATGAAACTATCCTTTCTTCATCACACCTATGACAAAATACAGTCATGAGTTGCATAACAGTGGGGATATGTCTTGAAAAATTTGTCATTAGGTGATTTCATCATTGTGTGAACATCGTAGAGTGTATTTACACAAATCTAGATGGTATAGCCTACTACACACCTAGGCTAAATGCTATAGCCTGTTGCTCTTAGGCTACAAACGTATAAAGCATGTTACTGCACTGAATACTGCAGGGAATTGTAACACAATGGTAGGTATTTGTGTATCTAAACATATCTAAACATAGAAAAAGTACAGTAAAAATACAGAATGAAATAAAAAATGGTACACCTGTATAGGGCACTCACCATGAATGGAGCTTACAGGACTGGAAGTTGCTCTGGGTGAGTCTGTGTGTGAGAGGGGAGTGAACATGAAGATCTAGGACATTAATGTACACTACTGTAAACTTTACAAACACTGTACACTTAAGCTACACTAAATTTACCAAAAAATTTTCTTTCTTCAATAATAAATTAACCTTAGCTTACTATAACTTTTTTACTTTATAAACTTTTAACCTTTTAAAAAATATTTGACTCTTTTGTAATAACACTTAGCTTAAAACACAAACACATTGTACAGCTGTACAAAAACGTTTTCTTTCCCTATGTCCTTATTCTATAAGCTTTTTTCTATTTTCAAATTTATTTATTTTTATTTTATTGTTTAAAATTTGTAAAAACTAAGACACACACACATTAATTAGGTTGAAACAGGGTCAGGATGATCAAGAAATCACTAGGTGATGGTAATTTTTCAGCTCCATTATAATTTTGTGAGAATACTGTCATATGTGTAGTCTATTCTTGACCACATCATTACATGGTGCAAGACTGTACTGTAATCACTTATTTTAAAAACCCTCTTCCATTTGACTGTAAGTTTCATGAAATTAAGTACCAACTATATACCCTTCACCATTGCATCCCAATTTGTTAATAATTTATTTATTCAGCACATATCATTGAGCATCTACTTACACCAGCAGCTGTGATAGTCCTGAAAAAGAGCAGTATGACGCAATCATGTCTCGATGCTCTTGGAGTTTACAATTTAGTTCCTACCATAGTACTGGGCGCATAAAAATTGCCTAGAGATATTCACTGAATAAATGAATTAATGAAAGGTATTAGTATTTCATGCTAAACCAGCAGCAATTACAGTTAATTTTCTTTTATTCCACAGCTACGAACCTCTCATCTTAACAAGACTATTAGTAACAAAGAGAATAAGATGAGAAAGACGGGATAGTTCAACACTCATCCACTACTAGAAAAAGAATACCTGACTAATTATCATATAATGGGTGATGAAGAAAGGCTGAACTTCGATTCCACCTCCTCTTATGATTTTAAGCAAAAAAATTTGTGTTTATAGATCCTGAATGCCAAGATCTTTACAGTGGCCTCTGAAGGCCTATCCAATCTGGTTCCTCTGAAATTAGGATCCATATCTCACATCTGTCCCCTTCATTCCTTCTGCTTGACTGCACTAGTCTTTGTTCTTCATTCATGTCATATGTGCTTCTGCCTCTGGACCTCTATTCTTTCTCTTTCTTCTGCTGAAACATTCTTCCCAGAAGAATCCATATGGCTGACCTTCCCAGCTCTCTTGGCCAGATCTTGCTTTACTCATGCTACATTTTCAGGGGTAGTTTCTCTGACCTCCCTGTCATAAAATGAATACCCTCACTCAGCACATACATCCCCTTTTGCTGCTGGCTTTATTTATTTATTCATTCATTCAATCATGTACTTACTTTTTTCTTTTTAATTCATCCATCTGTCCATTCATTTGTTCATATATATATACACACACACACACACACTCAGTTATTTACATTCTGGAACCAGTGCTATGGATTTAAGGAGATACTCTTTTATATATTATAAAAGGCAAGTTATATCAATATGGCAAACTACAAATTTAATACTACTAGTATTAACAAAGGGTAGTGATTATAGAATATTTTAGTAATATCAGAGAGATCAGAAGCTGCAAATATCCATATAGTAATGGTTTCTAAATATGCTATGACCAAACTCTATGCAATAATTGAGCAATGCTGTGTGCAAATGACTCATGTACACTTTTTCTATTTTTTGAAGTCCTACAGCATGACTTGTTCATCTAATTCTAAAATTTCAAGTGGTTACACTTACTAAAGTCCTGGCCAAACATTGTCTTGGGTTGAAACAGGTCAAAGTGAGCAGCTATAGATTTTTAACTTGCCTTTTGACAGCACTGTTCCAATGCAGAAGTCACTGCAACTATCTCTTTAATTGTCTCAACCCAGGTACCAAGACTTTTGCTGCACCCCCTGGAAAATGTCCTGAAAATCCTTAAGCCACAGTGCCTACTTCATCAAACCCAGGGCCAGCAACTCAAGCATGAAAGTCAGAGACATTGTTGACTAGGCTATTCACATAGGGGCTTAGATGAACACATCCTATTACACGAATCTCAATATCTATGTGGAGTCATGTGAATAATATTATATTAAAAAAAGGCCACTAGCCTTTTTTTGAGGCCTTTAGCCTCAAAATTCAAAATCTTTACTTTGATAGTGATAAGAACTATGTTAGAGGAAGCATGTGCAAGTACAACCTGACACCTCATCTAAGAATGGCCTTGTACTCTCCAGGCCAGAGGAGCCTCTTAACTTTCAGTAGATAAGAAAACATGACACTTATCTGTGGAAGGGAAATTGGACTTTATTAGAAATTAGCCATTTGGAAAACAGTACTGATAACATATATCTTAAAGGGCCGTGGTATTTGTCCAGGACAATATTTTGAATAAAAAGAAAATTAGAATTTTTGTCGATAGAAGTGAAACATTCAAAATCTATGAATAGGTTAAAGTGTTTGGGGTCTTTTGAGGGGGTTAAAACCTGAAGAATTTCTTTGTAAGTTGCATTTTATCTTTAAGGATATGAGCCTCTTCTGGAGTTCTGTTGATGATGGATATAGATTTTGTTTTCAGTGTGTGTATGTGTTTCTAGCAGTCTAATATCCATACACATCTATTATTGTTTATTTACCTAGTTGAGTGTACCATATAATTTCTGAACATGCCATGGAAAGTTTTCCTTTCCCAGCCCAGCTGTTAGCTCTTTTATTGTCCCTCTCAGACATCCCATACACTCTTTGGTTGCTGTTGGAGAGAGGTTGATTCCACAGCCTATAGCCACAGACCCCACTGCCCAGGGAATTCATGACTCATTGCTCTCAGAGGACTGCAGTTCACATGTACAAGCATAACAGGTCTCCCTAAGCTTCTTGCACAGCTCCATGGGAGGCAGGAAGTAAAGAACAGTGTGGATAGAGAGTACAGTGATTTTTATATCCCCATTTCTATTTTTGAGAGTAAATCAGTCACAGAAGACCCTTAGGGCAGCTCTGTCTAGTCTGAAATTTTGGCTCTATCATAATGATTTCTACTGTGAGTTTAAAGACCTTATGGAATCTATTTCCATTAGTGTCTCCCCTTCAGACATTAAGTCAGCATCTTGTCTTTCACCTTGAGGCTAACTTTCCCTCATCAAACAAATGCATAATTGTGCTTTGTTAAAAGCTGTGAACTTCTTCAGTGACCTGCATTTTGCCTTGGATCCTAGTTCTGGTTCTCCTACTGGAAATACTGGAGTTTTTTTTCCTAAAGTTCTGTTGAAGTCTCCAGGACCTGAGCGGTCCAGGAACATATGACCACTGAGCAAGCCAAGAGTGAGGGCAGTCACACAATGACACAATCAGCAAATTTGAGGGAAGTTGATTTCTCATCCTAGACCCAAGTCTTATGGCAACAACCCCACTGCATTCATTTCAGAGAGGCTGTTCTAATAACGGCCTTGATGTTTTTTCCAGGACCTTGTAAAACTGTTTTCCCATGGGTTCATCAAAATCTGTGATGATTTCATTCAGGAGGCACAAACATCCTACCCCATGTTACCAACATTAAGTTTATATACATGTAGTGCATGGGCAATATATATAGCCAAAGTGTTGTACCCCCATAATATTCTGAAATAAAAATAAAAAATAAAACATAAAAATAAAAAAAAAATTTAAAGTTTATATACATGTCATTGAAATTATGGATAGGAAAAAACATGGTGTCCATTTGTGGATACAGTTGTTAATGGGAAACCAAATTTCTGGGTTTAGTCAAGAAAATACTACACAAAGATCAAAGCTAATTCTTTCTTACCTGGATTATCTTTCTACAAATCATCTCTACTTCTGCCTACAGAACTCAGAGATAGGCCAGACACAGATCCAAATTCCCATGCTTACAAGAGTGCTGAAGCACAGGAAACCAGCAGATTAACTAAATATTGGCTTGAGTAAAACAAGTGCCATCTCAACTGCTTTTCATATATGCTGAGTCCTAAATGATGATATATGATACAATAACCAAAATCAGAAGGATCACTTTTGGCAAAAAGAACTCTTGAAAAAAGAGGGACAGAATCAGGATAGCCATAGTGATAGCAAAGTAAACTTTATTATATTATACTCCAGGGCAGTGTTTCATTTATTTCTTCAGAAAATAGGATTAATGGGGAATAAAAGAATTTTATTCAAAGTTCAGTTAGAGCCCATACCAAATTCTTGATCCATTTAAATATGTAATGACAACTGGGAAAATATGAAAATACGGCTAGTGTAAGATTAAGGATATTTTTAATTATAAGTTTTAATAACTAGCTTCTGTAAAGTTTCTACTCTCATTCACTACTGAACTGCACACTTTAAAATGGTTACAGTGGTAAATTTTATGTTATGTGTATTTTATCAAAATTAGAAGACATACATATAGCCAACAGGCATGTGAAAAAGTGCTCAACACCATTAATCATCAGAGAAAGGCAAATTAAAACCACAATGAGATATCATCTTACACCAGTCAGAATGACTATTTTTAAAGACAAAATATAACATGTTTGTAAGGATGTAGAAAAAAGAGAACTCTTAAACACTTTTGGTAGGAATGTAAATTAGTACAACCTCTATGGAAAATAGTATGGAGATTTCTCAAAGAACTAAAAATAGAACTACCATATGATCTATCAATCCCACTACTTGGTATCTATACAAAGGAAAAGAAATCAGTATATCAAAAAGATACCTGCACCTGTATGTTAATCACATCATTATTCACAATAGCAAATATATGGAATCAACCTAAGTGTCCATCAAAAGATAATTAGGTAAAGAAAACGTGGTATACATACTCAATGGAATACTATTCAGCCATAAAAAGAATGAAATCACGTCTTTTGCAGCAACGTTGATGGAACTGGAGGCCATTATCTTAAGCGAAACAAGTCAGACACAGAAAGACAAATATTGCATGTTCTCACTCATAAGTGGAAACTAAATAACGTGCACACGTGGACCTAGAGAGTGGAATGATAGACAATGGAGATGCAGAAGGGTGAGAGGGTGGGAGGGAGGTGGATGATGAGAAATTACGTAAAGGGTACATTGCACATTATTTGGGTGATGGATACCCTAGAAGCCTTGACTTCCCTTAGGCAATCTATGCATGAAACAAAATTACACTTGAACTCCATAAATTTATACAAAACAATACATATATATATATATACACACTCACATTTTGGTGCCACATTTGATATTTTGTGAAAAATCCTCTTGGTAGCCTTCAAAACAATTTCATTCACTTTCAGAGCACTAGTCCTGAGCAAGAGACTTGTCAAGAGTCACTTCTGTTTTGTTTTTTTCCCTGGGGTTCAGGCCTCAGCCTGTCCTATGTGTAGAACAAATCTTTAACAAAGACCCCATCACAGTGACATCAAGGAGGGTGTTGACTCAGAGCTTTCTCCCCGGATGCTCAAGCACGGTGGTTTGCAGATGTGAGGTGGCCACCACCAGCCTGTAGTCCACAGCCAGCAGGCTCTGCATGGGCGTCTGACTCAAGCACAAAAGTGACTAAAAGGAGGTGCTAAATGCCCCAGTGTGAGCACTGGTGAGGCTTCTGAGAATAAAGTGCAGAGAAGACCAGGAGGGAAGCCTGAAAAGCAAAATGCACTTGCTGGCACTGGGGGCACTCGCAGTTACTATGCCCTTGGCATTGGCTACCAAGCTGAACATGGAGGAGATGATGCGGTGCACAGGGAGTGAGTTCTAGTCCAGGCCGGCCACACTCTGCTACCTGCCCCAAGCTGGGTCAGTACCAGCACTTGTGAGCAGGGTGAATGAGCCAGAACATTCACCTGGCCTTCTACTCCAGCAGCAACAAGCACATGTTGAGAAGTGTCTGCAGCTGGGGTCATGTGAGGTCCATGTGGCTGCAAGACATTTCAGGAACGAGTCCAAACTTCTCATTTTACAGATGAAGAAAACTGAAGTCCAGGTTCATAGATTCACAGTTAAGTGCTCACTTCACTTCGATTGAAATAACTTATTTGTCAAAAAGAGAAGAGGAAAGAGTATTAAATTGGTACTGAGCTCTAGAGAAAGAATTTCTAGTAATTTACTCCTATTCCCAACACTTCCTTGTTCTTCTTGAAAGAAGGATAAATTCTTCTTGATTAGTCAGAACTGAGAACATAAATTGGATCATGGTTGTTGGTGGATGGAGTGCCTGTGATAGATCAGATGAGAGGATAAACTATTTTGTTTCTTTGTTCCCATGTAGCTGGAAAATTGGTCCTTTCCTGTCACTTCAATTGTCTTTTTTATTTTCAAAATGGAAAAAACCCACCTGTATTTTACCCTTTTGCCTCTCCCTTCAGTAAAAATGGAATGGTAAGTAAAGTACAATATTCTTTACTCACCAAGGATAAGCACCAAGCATCTTTCTTCTCTCTCCCCTCTGGAATCTGCCTCAGCAGCCAGGCTGGATAGATGTCTAGGTCATCTCCATTAACACCGTCATAGGCAAATGTTCTTTCTTGGTTTGGATCACTCCCTGATTATTATCTTTGCCCTAGTCCAAGTATGTGTGTTTGACCTTCGTTCATAATATGTGATTTACTTCTTCAGTTTAAATAGTCCCAGACAAAAACAGATTCTCAAACCTCTTCTGTTTCACTTCAACATTTTAAACCAAGCTACCTTAAAAAAATTCACTAGATGGTCTAGTCCAGTTTATGAAACATTTTCATTACTTTCCTTTGATATTTGAAAGCTAAGCCACAGCTTAAAAATATTTTTTATCCAATTCAATTTTCTATTGATGTGTGTGTGTACATATAAATGTAGAGAGTAAGGCAAGCATCTCCATAGATTAATGTTACTCAGCATCCCTAGAAAAGTAGTAAGTAGGACTACAGAACAAAAAGTCTCCAATTTAAAAAGTTGTTTATGTAACTTCCGAAGTCAATGGTTACCTTATTTAATCTCAGATGGTAACCAGAAGTTCTTGAAATTTTAAAAGACCACAAAGTGGTCAACCAATGAACAACTGTGATTAAGTTTTTACTGTAAAGATCGAGATCAAGAAAACTGAGTAGATTTCAAGGAAATGAATGCATTAAGAAATCAATATATGGTTGCAAGAGATTCTCAGTCTTTCTCAGTCTACCATCCAAAGGGTGAAACATCCTCTACAACTATTATATCAAGATGTGGCAAATAATATCTTGAGAATTATGTACAGGTCGTTCTCCCTTGAATGTGTAGCCTCTCCTTTGAAATCATGCTCTAAGGAGATCATTTGTAGGTGTAATGAAATCCTTGTGTTTTTCTTTACAAAATAATAGCAGTTGTTGGTGAATACATGGGTAAAGATGAAAGGAATTAATGATTGCTAGCTGAGTGTAGAAGGCACATATATATTTCAGGTTTTAATTAGCTTTATTTATGACAGTGATTTATAAATAGTTGCTCTGTGGAACATCAAGCCTGAAAAATAACTTAACAGAAAAATTAAATATTCTGTGAACTAACGAATTTTGGAAACACTGCATTTCTTTAATGAGGAATATTGAAGGGATTTGGATTTGGGGATATAAAATAACAAAGTGAGGTTTATCCCAGGTAAGACAATTTAGTTGAATATTTAAAATACATTAATAATTTTACCAATGGATAAAGAAAAATATTTAATAGAATTAAACAAACACACATGATCCACATTCTCAACATACTTGAAGTAGAAGAAAAGTTTCTCAGTCTGATAAAGGGTTTCAACACAAAAGCTTTAGAGAGTATGTTTCTTCATCATTAAACAAATATTGCACTCTTGTCCTCTGAGTTTAGGAAAAAGGCAAGGATGTATACTCTCAGCACTCTTATGTATCTGGCTTCTTTCATTCAGCATAATGCTTTTGAGATTCATCCACTTTGTTTCATGCATCAGTATTCATTGCTTTTGTTGTTGAGTACTAGTCCACTTATGGATATAGTATAATTGGATTATATATTCACCAGTTGATGGTCATTTATATGTTTCTATTTTTTGAGTATTACTAATATAGCTGCTCTATATGTTTGCACCACTCTTTGTATGGCCATGTTCATTTCTCTTGGGTGAATGTATGGGCGTGAAATTGCTGGGCAGTATAGTATTTGTTTAACTTGACAAGAAACTGACAGATTCTTTTCCAAAATGTTTGTATCATGTTTATCTGAGACCTTTTATTCTTTCTGAAATAAACATTTAGTTCTATACATTTCCCACTAAGTACTGCTTTAGCAGCATCCCCCCCGAAGTTTGATATGTTGTATTTTCATTTTCTTTCCATTGAAAATATTTTCCATTTTCTCTTGAGATTTTCTCTTTGACCCATGGACTATTTAGAAGTGTGTTGTTTAATTTCCAAGTGATTGGAAAGCTACCTGGTACTTTTCTATTATTTATTTATAGTTAAATTCAATTATGGTCACTATCTTAGTTCATTTTGGGTTGCCATAGCAGAATGCATGAAGCTGGGTAGTTTATGAAAAAAAGAAAAAAGATTTTTATTTAGCACATGATTCTTCAGCCTGGGAAATTCAAGAGCATAGCACCACATCTGGATGGTTTCTGGTGACATTCTGGGTCGAAACATGGCAGAGAAGGGGGAAAGCAGCCAGGCATGTGCAAAGGGATCACATAGAGATTTGTTTTGTGAATCAAGATATGCTTATTTTGGTGAATGTTGTATGTAAACTTGAAAATAATGGGTATTTTGCTGCTTGGGGTGGATGATTCTGTAAATATCAATTAGAACCCATTGTTTGTTCGTGGTGTTCAATTCTCTTATGTCTTTGTGGTTTTCTGTCTACTAGTTCTATCTATAATTGATTTTAAAAAATCCACAGCCATGATTGTGGATTTTTCTACTTCTTCATTCAGTTCTTACAGTTTTTGCTTCATGTTCTGAAGCTTTCTTTTTGTGTTCATATACATGTAAGGTTGTTATGGCTTCTTGTTGGATATACCCTTTTATCATTATGTAATATCTCTATGGTAATTTTATTAGCTCTGAAGCCTACTTTGTTGGGTATTGAAAAAGGTATTACAGCTTTCTTTGACTAGTGTTTGAATGGTGAATGTTTTTTCATATATTTAATTATAACCTAACTCTATCATTGTATTTGACTTGAGTTTCTTGTAGGTAGGACATAGGTGCATCAATTTTCTAAATCCATTCTGTCAGTCTTTCTCTTTTAGTTAGTTAAATTAGGTAATTTAGAGCCCAGTAGTTCATAAACAACTTTATGAGTTTTCTTCCTGAGCTCCTCCCCTCCGAAATCTCCTAGGTGATTTCCAGTTCCCTGGTGCTCTCTTTCTCTCCCCCGTGGCTAGAAAGCTGGAGCTTCGGTTACGCTACAATGCCATGCACTTGTCACAACCGTGCCAACATCAGAGGTAGTGAAGATTAGAGGAACTAAAGCTCCAGCTTTCTGGCCAGTGGGAGGACAGATAAAAAAGGAAAAATATTACTGGGGTTTTCCCAACCCTCTTAGGACCATAGATTCTCTGATTAAAGAGGAAGATTTTCCTTCCTCAAAGTTTATATGCTCCTACATGGATGTACATTTGTACAATCATTTTGGAGGACAAATATGCAACACAATATCTAGCAAACTTGAAGATGGACGACCCTGTAATCCTGTTCCTTGTCATATACCCTAAAGATACTCTTCAATGTGTACACAAGGAGATAGAAGGAGTTGATTGTTTTATTAATATCATTTTTCTATATTCTTAAATTTCAGAATATTATGGGGGGTACACATGTTTTAGTTACATAATTTGCTTTTGTACAGTTTGAGTCAAAGTTATAAGTGTGCCCTTCACCCAGATGGTGTGCATTGTGTTAAGTTAAAATTAAAGCAATAAGTTAAAATTAACTTAAATTTTCATCAACAGAGGAGCGAATAGTTTGCTTCCTCACTTTATTCATGTCTCTGCTTTAACGTAGCTTCTTCATAAAGGCCTTTCTTGACCACAGTATTAAAGATGATTCATCTTCTCCTTCAACCCCAATCTCCTTCTGTCTCCTTATCCTATTTTATTGTTTTTAATAGTTCTTGTTATTATTTGACACTATATTGTATTATTGGTTTGTCTCCTGTGGTTTGTCTCCTGTGGTTGTCTCCACATTCCATAAATGCATGCACCCTTTATTGTTCGTTTTACTACATCACATTATGTACTTATTTGTTAAAATATTTGTTACCTTTCTCTCCACCTACAATGTAAGTTCCATAAGAGGTAGAATATTTGTCTCAGTCACTGTGTTATCCCTAATATCTGGAAGAGTGTGTAGTACTTAGTAAGTGCCCAAAATATGTGTAGAATGTATGAATGAATAAATTATGTAAATCCGAGTAAAGATTGCATGACATTTTATAATTCTCTATTTTATATACATTTTAATATTCTACAATTTTTGAAAGAGACTATAACAATATGTTGCTTTAAATAGTTATAGTAGTTATCTTTGAGTGAATACTTTATAGGTGATTTTTTCCCTGTTATATTTTACTTTTCAAAATATTTTTGAACTGATTTTCTTTTTATAAATAGAATACTAGTCATTTTTGCTGTTAATATTTTATTTTACAATTTACCAGAAACAAATTCCTTTGGTTAGCATTCAAGGTTTATTTCATTTTACATCTACTCCTCTGCAAATCTACTTTTATAGCCCAACCACTATGTATTCATGAACGAGTATTCTGCATGCAAAACAAAATGGAAAATTGGGAGTCTCCACATTATGCTTTATACTTACTTCTCTTTCTCCTAACTCTTGCTAACTAGCATTGTTCTCTTCATCTGGAAAGAAAATCCTTTCTTCCAGGCCTGTCATCCTCTCCTATCAAAACTGCATTCATTCTTCCTTGGCATCTTGAGTGCTTTATCACACTTTCCTAGGGCAATACATGCATGCAGAGGTGTAATTTGTGTGCCTACGTATCTTCTTGCCTTAATGGCTTTCTTGCCCAATTCCATTTCCCAAAACACATGTTGCAAAATTCTAGTTTCACAGATGTTAACCAGGTCATGCAAAGAGGAAAAAAGATTCCATGGTAACTAAATTTCAAAATGACCATATTTAGGAAAATATAAATAGATTATTTTAATTTCAGACCTATCAAGAACATTTTATTTGCTAATGTGCATTATGAATTTTCAAGAGGGATCTAAAATCTGCAGTTTCAACTTGTTGCCCATAAAACTTCTTTTTAAATTTTAGTGGTTTCCTTCTAAGAATTTCTTTGCATATTTCACAACGTGAGCAATTGTATTTTGTTATATTTCATACTTTGTATGGGAAAATAATTTTCCTTTTTTACCTTCAAAATTCACTCACTGCAATTAATTAACATAATACATAATGTGTCATCACTAGATAAATACATAATTAATCTCTACATATTAGGAATTTTTGTAGAGAGTTCACTACTTTGTCTAGTGTGGCCCTTTAAAAATAATCATCTTTTTTTTTTTTAACCTTCTGACAAGGAAATCCAGAATGCAAAATTGACCCCACCTCTAATCCTCCTCTACTCTCCAAAGGGAGCAGTGAGTTGATAATGCATCTGTGGAGAATTTGCCATCACTTGTTACTGCTAAATAGTTCACTACGTGAACTTGTTTTATACACGAGTCAAAATCGATTTGATAGGTGACAGGTGCCTTCAAACTTTTGATGGGAATGAGAGGAGAGAAGGCAACCTGAATTTTCCTCCACTCTTTCAATGTTTGTTGACGGTGTAAGTTTTTAAGGATTACAGAGTCAAAGGCTGTGGTTTGGAATTTCATATGATTTCACAGTCAAACAAATTGACTAATTTGGATTAAGACTGAGTTCTGAATGGAGGATTATCTTGCTTTCATAGACTTCCAATGTTTGTCCTCTTCAAAATGTATCCAGAGAACGAAACATTGTCACTCCATGTGTTTTACATCTGACAAGTGTAATCTTTTTAGAAAGGTTTCAGCTTTCTAAAAAGCCCCATGGTGACAATACTGATTTTGGGAAACTCATCTGTCTCTTTAAAATTATATAGCAGGGTAGTGGGAAGATCCATTAAGAAAAAGTTCTAATTAGAACTTCATAATTCATATCATTGACTGATGCCAAAATTTTTGAATGTTTTTTGTGATTCTCTGGGCCAACTGACACACATCTTTCAATGATTGAGGCATTTCCAAATTATGCAGCAGTGTTATTGTTGGTGTTACTATTGTGGTTAAAACCTAGTGTACATTAAGCATTTACTAAAGTCTCAGGGATATTGCTTAATATTTGACATATATTATTTCGATTAATCATCACTACAGTTCGGAGATTAATAGAAATGGTATCCCTTTTATTATCCTCTACTAATAACAAGACTGACATAATAAGAAAATTAGTTACTTTGCTCAAGGTCACAGAGGTAGTAAGAGTTCAAGCTGGTTTTTCGACATCTAGAACCTGGACGTCCACTCATGACTATATGGTATAGAAGTGAGTTTAAATGTATAAGCTCTCAAATAAAAAATACCCCCAATTCTAGGCTCTGCTCTATTCTAGTTGCATGTCCTTGCGTAAATTGTTCAATCCATTTAAACATCAGTGTACTCAACTGTAAATTAAGAATAAGAAAGGCACACATTTCACACGGTATTTGTACGGATTAAGTTTGTGTGCATGCCAAGGTGTAATGGAGTAAATGATCAGTAATTGTGGTCTGTTACCATGACACCTGCCACTATTATTCTGAATATGTTAAGAAAGTTTCTCTAGAGAAAAAAAAATGGCGGTCTGATAGAGTCCTCCCACCGCACCGCTCCCAGGGAAGGAGGTGAAGAATGCCAGCGGTTACATGCGAGCACGGACCGCTCACTCCAAAAACAGCATTGTGAATTACAGAGAAAAAACGCCGAATGCCAGCCCAAGAAAACAGGTACAAAATTTTCACAAAGATCGGAGGGCGCACGGAGCACAATAGAGCCCAGAGCGCGGGAAGGACGCGCTCGCCAGGTCGGCGCAGCGCGACCTGCCCCCCAAGCGGTTACGCACCTCCCCATCCACGCAGGCAGGGACAAGCCCAGAGTTGGGGCAAAGCGGTGGCGCGAGGCAGCAGACCCTGTGGAGAGGAGGCAATTGCGAGAGCCAAACACAACTCGCAGCTGCAACATACAGAGACTGCCCAGGGCTGGGGAGGAACTGGGCGGGGACCGAGATACAGCTTCCCGGGACAGTGCGCGGGAACCCGCAGGCCGGCACTGCTCCACTAGAAGTCAGCGGGACTGGGCCCAGGAGTTTAATGGGGAGCGGGACACGTCCTTAGAGGTTGCTAGCAACTGCCGCTGCGGCCGGCGGAGAAAAACTGCGCTCCCGGCGCGATCGGAGCCCGGCTGTGCGCCAGGCTGGCGGCGGCCGCCATCTTTACAGCCGCCCGCGCGGAGCCGTGAGCCGCGTCTCTAGCTCCGCCCCGCCCCGGCCCGGGGCTCTTCCGCTGGGGCGAGACAGGCTTTGCCTGTGGTGGCCAGGGACAGCTGCATCCGTGGGTTCCAGGTGGGACGAGATCCCGGAACTGTAGCGACGGAACCTTTGTGCATTGGAAACAGTTTGTAGCTCGTCCATCTGGTCCTGCTACCCTGGCTCTGGCCTCCGACAAGTCCGCTACGTGCTGGTCCTAGTGCCCGTCCTTCAGGTCCCAGCCCTCCTGTACCCCAGAGATCGGTCATTTTGAAGGTTGCTGGCTATAGTGACTCATTTGGTATAACTGCTGGTTCTCATAACAACCAAATACCTCAAGAGCCACAGGCTGAACCAGAGCAGCTCCCCATAACCCTGCCCACTTCATTAGGGAATTTCGCGCCATCCAAGAGCGCTTCCAGTGGCCACTATTCCCCCCTCCCCGTGGGAACATCCCCCCGGTGGAGACTGCTGGGGATAGAGACGGCCATCCACCTCTCCTTGGGGTCTAGTGGTGGAAAAGGGGTGCACAATTAGAGATCCCCCTATCAACCAGTATCACGCGGAGACGCACATCACAAGGGCAGACACACATGGCTAGATAAGCAACCTCTGAGCTGTGTAGAATTTTCCCAACTCAGCTCTCACACTGCAGCCAAAAGAAATTGTGTTTCTACTTGCACCTCAGGACGAGCAGGGTCAAAGTAACCCCTAGGAGCTACAAGGCCCCTCCCAAACTGCGGGGCTTTCGCATACCCCAACTGGGGAATCAGAGTCTGCCACGGACATAACAGCATACCTAGCTAATAGGGAGCTGTGGACTCCTATCCTCAAGTACAATTCACTAGCTTAGAGCCCAAGCTGGGAGGTCATTCTCACCACAATCCACTGGGAAGAGGAGAAGACAACAGGCCAGAGATAACTCAAGATCCACCAAACTTGCTAAAATACACCTATGGCAATATAGGCCACTACTTCTCTTCCTGGCTTTGCCAAGGGACGAAAATTGTGGGCCTGGAAACAGGGCCATAAACTAGCCTTAACACCCCCAGCTCTCGACCAAGAGGCCAGATGAGAAAAAACCAGCAAAAGAACTCAGGGAACATGAAAAATCAGAGTGAAAAGTCACCCCCAAAAGAAATTATCAGTTCCTCAGCAATGGATACCAACTCAAATGAAATGGGTAGAATGACAGAAGAGGAATTTCGTTTATGGATTATAAGAAAGTTCAATAAAATTCAAGAGAAAATTGAATCCCAGCACAAAGAAACCACAAGAAAAATGCAAGAAATGAATGAAAAATTCTCCAAAGAAATAGAAATATTATGGAAAAATCAAATAGAAATCCTAGAAATGAAACAAGCATTCAAGGATCTACAAAACACAGTGGAAAGCCTTAAGAATAGGCTGGACCATGCAGAGGAAAGAATTTCAGAGCTAGAAGACAACTCCTATGCGCTAAATAAAACAGTCGAAGAGAAAGAAAACAAAAACAAGAGGCATGAAAAAAGCATACAAGAAATGTGGGATTATGTAAAGAGGCCACACATAAGGATCATAGGCATCCCTGAGGGAGAGGAAGAAAATTCGCATGGGCTGGAAAATCTATTTGAAGGAATAGTAGAGGAAAATTTCCATGGCTTAGCCAGAAATCTCGATATCCAAGTACAAGAAGCACACAGGACTCCTGGGAGAGTCAACGTGAAAAGGCATTCACCACGCCACATAATTATTAGACTGACTAAAGTAAACACAAAAGAGGCACTCCTCAGAGCTGTAAGACGAAAACAGCAAGTAACCTATAAAGGGAAACCGATCAGATTAACTGTAGATTTCTCAGCTGAAACCTTACAAGCCAGAAGGAAATGGGGAGACATCATCAGTGTCCTAAAACAAAACAAAGGCCAACCCAGAATTCTGTATCCTGCCAAATAAGCTTCTTATATGAGGGAGAAATAAAGACTTTTCCAGATAAGCAAGCACTGATGGAATTTGCAAAATCCAGACCGACATTGCAAGAAGTGCTTAGACCTGCATTATACACTAACTAGCGCAACAGACACCCACCTATGTAAAACTATGCAAAAGCTAAAACCCCAGAAACCAGATTCCACAATGACGCAAGAGGTAAAACAAACGACACCACCCAATAGAATGATCAGAAATTCACCCCAAATATCAATTCTCTCAATAAATGTAAATGGCTTGAATTCCCATTGAAGAGACATAGGCTGGCTGAATGGATTAAAAAATACAAGCCAAGTATCTGTTGTCTTCAGGAAACATACCTTACACACAAAAACGCATTCAGACTCAAGGTGAAAGGATGGAATACAATTTTCCAGGCTAATGGAAACCAAAAGAAATCTGGAGTAGCCATCCTTATTTCAGATGATATAAACTTTAAAGCAACAAAAGTAAAGAAGGACAAAAATGGATACTATATAGTGGTGAAGGGAAAAATCTTACAAGGGGATTTAACAATCCTAAATATTTATGCACCCAACACAGGAGCACCCAGGTACATAAAGCAAATACTGCTAGATCTAGACAACATAATAAACAGCAATGCCATAATAGCAGGGGACTTCAACACCCCACTGATGGAACTGGACAGATCCTCCAAACAAAAATTAAATAATGAAACAAAAGACCTAAACAGGACTCTAGAACATTTGTACCTAACAGATATCTACAGAGCACTCCACCCAAATAACACGGAATATACATTCTTCTCATCAGCTCATGGAACTTTCTCTAAAATTGACCAAATCCTAGGCCACAAAGCAGATTTAAACAAATTCAAAAAAACAGAAATCATACCATGTATCTTTTCAGACCACAGCAGAATAAAATTAGAAATCAATTCCAACAGAAACTCACATCTTCCTCCAAAAACTTGGAAACTAAACAATCTGTTGCTGAATGACTATTGGGTCAAGGAGGAGATTCAAATGGAAATCAAAAGATTCTTTGAACTAAACGATAATGTGGACACAAGTTATCAAAATCTGTGGGATACAGCAAAGGCAGTCCTGAGAGGAAAAATTATCGCCTTAAATGCCCACATCCAAAAGACAGAAAGGTCACAAATCAATAAACTAATGAATCATCTTAAGGAAATGGAAAGGGAAGAGCAAAGCAATCCTAAAGCCAGCAGAAGAAAAGAAATAACCAAAATCAGAGCAGAATTAAATGAAATCGAGAACAAAAGAGCAATACAGAAGATTAATAGAATGAAAAGTTGGTTCTTTGAAAAGATAAACAAAATAGACAGGCCACTTGCCAGGTTGACCAGAAGCAGAAGGGAAAGGACTCTAATAAGCTCAATTAGAAATGAGAAAGGAGAAGTCACAACTGTTACCATGGAAATACAAAACATCATCTTCCAATACTACAAAAATCTCTATGCCCACAACCACGAAAATGTGGAGGAAATAGACAAATTCTTAGAAACATACTACCTCCCTAGGCTCAACCAGCAAGAAACAGAATTTCTAAACAGACCAATATCAAGCACTGAAATTGAAGCAGTAATAAAAAATCTTCCCACAAAAAAAAGTCCTGGACCAATGGGTTCACACCTGAATTCTACCAAGCCTACAAAGAAGAACTGGTGCCTATACTGCAGAAATTATTTGAGAATATCCAGAAGGATGGAGTCCTCCCAAACTCATTCTACAAAGCCAATATCACCTTGACACCAAAGCCAGGAAAGGACACAACAAAAAAAGAAAACTACAGGCCAATATCCCTTATGAATATAGATGCAAAAATTCTCAATAAAATCCTTGCAAACCGAATTCAAATGTACATCAAAAAAATAATTCATCACGATCAGGTGGGCTTCATTCCCGAGATGCAGGGATGGTTCAACAAACGGTGAATTACATTTATAATTTACATTATAAATGTAATTCACCATATAAATAAAAGCAAGAACAAAGATTATATGATCCTTTCAATAGATGCAGAAAAGGCTTTTGACTAAATCCAGCATCCTTTTATGATAAGAACTCTTAACAATACAGGCATAGATGGCTCATACCTTGAAACTATTAAAGCCATATACGATAAACCCACAGCCAATATCATACTGAATGGGGAAAAATTGAAAGCATTCCCCTTTAAAACTGGCACCAGACAAGGGTGACCACTATCTCCACTTCTTTTCAACATAGTGCTGGAAGTCCTGGCCAGAGCAATTAGACAAGACAGAGGAATCAGGGGCGTCCAGATGGGGGCAGAAGAGGTCAAACTTTCACTATTCACAGACGATATGATAGTATACATAAAAAACCCCAAAGATTCAACCAAGAGATTACTGGAATTGATAAATGAATTCAGCAAAGTCTCAGGATATAAAATTAATACACACAAATCCATAGCCTTCATATATGCTAATAACAATTAAGCCGAGAAACAAATTAAAGATGCAATACCTTTCACCATAGCACCAAAGAAAATTAAATATTTAGGAACATATCTAACTAAGGAGGTCAAAGACCTATATAGAGAGAATTATGAAACACTGAGAAAAGAAATTGCAGAGGATGTAAATAGATGGAAAACCCTACCATGCACTTGGATAGGCAGAGTCAACGTAGTAAAAATGGCTTTGCTACCTAAATTGATTTACAGAATCAATGCAGTCCCTATCAAAATACCAACATCATTTTTTGCTGATCTAGAAAAAATAATTCTACGCTTCATGTGGAACAAGAGGAGACCCCGTCTAGCCAAAGCAATCTCAAGCAAAAAGAACAAATTGGGAGGCATCTATCTACCAGACTTCAAACTATACTACAAGGCTATAGTAACCAAAACTGCATGGTATTGGCACACGAACAGAGACGTAGACCAATGGAACAGGACTGAGAACCCAAATATAAAACCAACCTCATACAGTCACCTGATCTTTGACAAATTCCAGAAAAATGTACACTGGGGAAAAGATTCCCTATTCAACAAATGGTGCTGGGAAAACTGGATGGCCATATGTAGAAGACTGAAACTGGACCCACACCTCTCACCTGTCACAAAAATCAATTCACAATGGATAACAGATCTAAACCTAAGACATGAAACCATAAGAATTCTTGAAGAAAACATTGGAAAACCTTTATGGACATTGGCCTAGGCAAAGAATTTATGAAGAAGACCCCCAAAGCAATCACAGCAGCAACCAAAATAAATACATGCGACCTGATCAAATTAAAAAGCTTCTGCACAGCCAAGGAAACTACCACTTGAGTGAACAGACAACCTACAATGGGAGAAAATATTTGCATGCTACACCTCTGATAAAGGGCTGATAACCAGAATCTATACAGAATTTAGGAAAATCAACAAGAAAAAATCAAACAACCCCCTTAAAAAATGGGCAAAGGACATGAACAGAAACTTTTCAAAAGAAGACAGAAAAATGGCCAGCAAACATATAAAAAATTGCTGAACTTCTCTAATCATCAGGGAAATGCAAATCAAAACCACAGTGAGATATCACTTAACTCCAGTGAGATTGGCTCATATCAAAAAATCCCAAAACAACAAATGTTGGCGGGGATGTAGACAGATAGGAACACTCATACACTGCTGGTGGGACTGCAAATTAGTACAACCTCTATGGAAAGTAATATGGAGATACCTCAAAGAATTAAAAGTAGAATTACCATTTGACCCAGCAATCCCACTACTGGGTATTTACCCAGAGGAAAAAAAGACATTTTGTAATAAAGACATCTGCTCACAAATGTTTATAGCAGCACAATTCACAATTGCAAAGATGTGGAAACAACCCAGGTGCCCATCAATACACGAGTGGATTAATAAAATGTGGTATATGTATACCATGGAGTATTACTCAGCAATAAGGAACAATAGTGAATTAACACATCTGATATTATCCTGGTTGGAGCTAGAACCCATTCTTCGAAGCAAAGTGTCACAGGAATGGAAAAACAAGCACCACTGGTACTCACCATCAAATTGGTACTAACTGATCAACACTTACATCACACAGGGCAATAATATTCATCAGGGCGCGGGCAGGCGGGAGGAGGGTGGAAGGGATGGTAAAAACGCTCACTGAATGGATGCGGGGAGCACAGTTTGGGGGATGGTCACGATTTTAACTCTGACACGGGCAGTGCATGGGCAATATATATAGCCAAAGTGGTGTACCCCCATAATATTCTGAAATAAAAAAAAATGTTTCTCTACATAAACTTGTTGATTTCTGTATAGAAAGTTCTGTCAGAGGCTTATCTGGAGAAAAAAAATGTAGCAATACAGTAAAAGTTTAGTGTGTTTCAAGCCACAGATAAGATTTCCTGCAGGAACATGTTATTTTAATTAATCTGGCACTAATCTTTTCTTTTTCAAAAGGAGAGAAGTTCAATATCATCATCATAGTCTTTATCACCAACCATCATATTCATGATCAATAAAGACAAAAAGAAGTATTTAAAAATGTATGCTCCAATCAACAGAGAAATAGCACCCCCGCCCTCCCTATTGACCACAGAGATAGGCTCATTAGTAGATTTTTCAGTGTTCTGTGTGGTTCCAATCAGCTTACAATCCATAACACTAAATCAAGGATTCTACTTGTGGAATAGATTGATGATTTGTGAGAAGGGAATTTATGCACTGATTTATAACTCATTAATAGGCACGAAGCAGATTTATCCTCTTTAAAAGACCCAGGAAATAATAATTTCCTAATGAATATTTCTAAATATTAGAGTCTTTTCATTGTACCTACTATATGAAAAATGGCCTTTGACTCTAAACAAGTTCATAAATTGTTTTTTTCTCACATATTTTATAATCTAGGTACTTTTTAAAGTAAATAAATTTATTGTCTCTAAAATTCCAGATTTACTCAGCTCAAATTGCAAGGTTCTGTAGGCCATTTGCTGGTTTCACACATGAATCTCTGTTGGCAGAATCCAGTAGAGTAAAATGCATTACTGAACATTACAGCTATTGTCTATAATTTCTTTTATCCTTCATTACTTTTCTGCAGTACCCAAATCTGTCAGTCTGTATCTTCTTCTTGAATTGCCTTTCTCTGACCCTCACACCCATAAGGTCTGTGGCTCTGGTCTAAATGTATCATTACTTATCCAAAAAGGCAATTTTTGCTTTATAAAGATAAAGCAATGGTAAAATTCTTGCTTCCACACAACTAAAAGTCTGATTTTAGAGGCTTTCACAAGTTAGTTCCTACACTGTTGCTCCAACAAAATAATGTAGAAAATGATAGAACAGATAATATTGAAACCTACTATCCTTACTTATGCCTCTTATGTTGTTCATTTGGACAAAGACATTTTTATTGAAGATTCTTTAATTTTGCCCTTCACAATTTTTTGTGTTAAATGCACCATGAAGGACTTCATCATGCATCCACCATTGACTATATAGCTTGCTAAGTAGCTTCCCGTGAATGGCAATACCAGGGCTGCTTTGGATGGGTTGTCAATAACATTGCATCATTCCAAGAAAAGTTTCCACATTATCATATCAAATCTCCTACTCTAACATACTGTTTACCCTTTTGCTACCAGCCAAGACGACTTTGGTGGTTCCAGACACCACCCAGATGCCTTAAGAATATGAATTTAAACAATCAGCTCTAACATTTACGACTTATATTTTTCTGTGCTTGCCTATTTTTGGGGGGGCAGGGGGCGCTGGGGAAGAAGTAAGATATGAATTTTTTTTTTGAGTCTGTAAAAATGGTCTTAAAAGAGTAGGCATGTTTTAACAAGTCCCTAATCTTTTTTATTTTTTATCTCCTCTTTAGTTGGTTTCATCTTGTTCTAGCCCCCAACTAAACTGCTCTTTTCAATGGTCAAGTTCAATAGTCATTTTTTTCTATATTTATCTTGTTTTAAGTCTCAGCAGCAGCATTTAAAATAGTTCCCTGTGGCATTTGATACATTCTCTCTCTCTCTCTCTCTCTCTCTCTCTCTATCTTCGTCTCTATCTCTTTTCTTGGATTACAGGAAATCACGCTAACTTTGTTCCTAGATATCTTTTCCTTCTCAGCCTACTTGTACTTCCTTCTCACTTCTTCCTTCTCAGTGGCTCCTTCCCAGCCTGTCCTTTGGATACTGGGAAGTTGAGTTCTCTTCTATAGATACACTATGTCCATCTTTACCTCATTTGGTTGCAGAGCTTGTAATACTCTGCATTCTAACGACTCTCAGATTTGAATTGAGAGTCATGCACTTTCCCTGAAGCTCTGGACTTAGAAATCAAAATGAAGACTAAAGTGCTAAGCAAGATACACATTAAACATCTCAAATTTGATATGTTCCCCAATTCCCCACAGAAACATATTTCTTTATTCTTTCCTGTCTACATAATGAATCTGCATTTTGCACCTGTGTTTACCTCAAAACACAGACAGTTGTACTTAACTGCTTTCTAACTTTTATTTTTCACTTTCTCAGAGAGCTAGTCAGTTCTATTGCTCAAATATGCCTTTGTTTTGTTCACATTTCTTCACCTCCATGGTCACTGCTGCACATCACCATCAGCTCTCACCTGACTTACAGTCGTGGCCTTTTAACTGATCATCCGTTGTCCTCTCTTAATTTTTCCAAATCAGAATACTATGCAGTAACAGAGGGATATTTTGAAAATTGAAATCTGCTTGTGTCATCCCCCTTTGTCAACCTCTCACTGGATTCCTGTAGCTCTTATAATAAATTCCAAAATCCTCACCTTCGAGAACACAGCATGATCTGGCCCTTGCCTCAGGCCTGACCTCACCTCTTGCCACAGCCTGCTGTCTCTGAGCTGCAGCTCCGGGAGGAAACATCTTCCATAACGCCAGTTCCTCCTCCGCTTAGTGCTTTGGGCTAGATGCCCCTTCCTTCTGGCTCTTCAAACCTCTGGCTCCTCATTAGACAGGTTTCATCTCAAATATTACTTCCTAAAAGGCCAAGCCTTTTCTGACAGCCTTACCTATGTCCCAATCACTCCCTCAGCACGTGGTTTCATTACCTTCCTTGTATTCATCACTATCTAAAACTGTCTGGTGTATGTGTTTAATTATTTATTGTAGTTGTCTTTCCTATTGGAATGTAAGCAGTCTATGGACAAAGACCCTTTTTTCCTTGTTCGTTGCTTTACTAGCTGCCCCAAAACAGTGTCAGAGACCTAGTAATTCCTCAATATATATTTGCAGAATTAAAGAGTGAATGAATTTTACATCAATATTGAATCATACTTTCCAAGTCCTGACTTATGTGTCAGGACTGAACAGATATTCTGAGCTTCTCTTTTCCCATCATTAGTTTAATTCCTTGCAGTTAAGGACCTACTATGTATTCAAACCTTTACCAGAGCCTATGGCTATGGTACATGGATTTTCTATTTCCAGAAACCTGATACTTTTCTTCAGCTTTTCTGTAGCAAAAGGTCTAGAAGCTTACTCACAAATCTAAAATCTATATTGCTCTGAACTTAGGCTTCTACTGCATTTACCTTGCATATGTTTGTGTAGCTGTGGACATTAAGGACCATTGAGGCTGCACTGATTCCCCAGAGCAATTCCTCTATTGCCCTGAGGCCTGAAGAATGACCTGGGATAACTGATCCCTGCCTTCCCAATCCCCGCTGGGCTTGAACTCCACCCGTCCCTTCCTGTCTTTAGTGAATACAACCAGGAGAGAGCAGGGCATCAGACTGCAAGCCCTGACAAGGAGAGTCTTGGATGTGCTCAGGAAAAATACCATCAGAGGGAAGATATAGGAGTGTGTTTGAAGGCCCCAGTGTTTCTCATAGTGTGTTATTCAAACTGCCTCATGGCCCAAACACTACATGCTGGAAGAGGATATCATTAATTTTTTTCAGTGAGGACTAATGATTAAATCACCAAGGACTAAATCTAAAAGAGAGAATGAACCCTATATACTTGGTGTGTGTGTGTATGGGGGGGTATGTGTGTGAGGTATTATGACAGTGATGATAACTGGAGTTGGAGCCTAACAAAGTGGGATATATATATGTGTATACATATATATATATATATATCTCAGATGGAAATTAATTTTGATATATATATTAATTTCCATGTGAAAGGAACAGAGGGTGAAAGGAACAGAGGGTTCCTTTCACATGGAAATTTCACTATAGGGTTTCAGAAAAGAAAGACATTGCACCCAATTTTGTTCATCAGCAAAGATTTTGCGGTACCAAGATCCTTTGAAATCAGACTTGAGATATGAACAAAATGTTCAGAGGAGGACAAATCTCAGAGAATATGGAGGAGTTAACTTTGACCAGAATGTCAGGTTTGCACATAGGGCAGTAATGGTGGGAGACTGTTCACGTGATGTCCTGCCTGGCCCAATCTCTTGCATCTCCTCAGCCATTTTCCTCTCATTTTCTTGATTATCTTACCAAAGGGGCATCTGGATTCTTAATTTTCACTACATTTTTATGTTGCATTTTTAACGATGAGACCATTAAACATAATATAATGATATTCTGAAAAATGTATTTAATGTGTAATTGTTGAAATAAATAAAAGAACACATTTCCAGGCTTCAGATGTTTTGACTTACAGTGTTCTTCTTCCGTGAACTCTTTTCACTTTAAGAACACTACATTAATGATTGTCATTAGTGAACAGCTGACAACTGACCCCAAAGATGTAGCACCAAGGCCATTGACAGCCCTCATGGGAAGGCGGGATCAAAGGTAACATGAATGATTCAATCTGCACATGGAATCAGAGGAAAAGCACCTTTATTATAAGCTTTTTCATTCTTTGATTTTTTTTCAAATGTAGAAATCAATTCATTCTTGTGTAAGAAAATGAAACAGTGGTGCCTAGAATGTCAGCTTTTTTTTTTTAATCTTAAAGTTACATATTTTGAATCATGAAAAGTGATGGGTGAAAGTGAGCGAACTAGCCTCCAAGTCAAAATTTTCACTCTAAGCACAATTTTGAACTCGAGAAAAAGAAAAGTTTGAAAAGCAGGAGTTTCATATAATTGAATTCTTGAAAAGAAAAACTTTTGGTGCACCTGAAATCATACACCTCTGAATAAAGAATGAATTCCGGTAAAGACAGTGTCTGTCTTCCCCAAAGTTAACAAGTCCAGAGGGGAGAGAAAAGAAAGTGTTTTGACAACTATTGCATGATTCAGGAAAAGACCCTGTTATAACTTTTGAGGCCAGGAGTAAATTCCAAGTGCCAGCGTAAAACATGGAATTCCCATAAAAGTTTATTGACATAATTCGGGAGGAAAGCTGTTTTCTGCAAATAGCAGGAGGGCCCTTCTGGAAATGTATATATTTGAAGAGCTATGGTGGCAAAAAAGAAAAGAAAAAGAAAATGATTATAAGGCAGCCGAGGAAAGACGGACTATTCTACCTCTCCTCTTTCTCGTGTTTTCTCTCTAACTCTATCAGAAATCGCATCCTCTTTCCTTTCTCTCTCACTGAGAAGTATGAGATAATCAGAAGACGAGGAGGAAGTACGCCATTCTCCAGCATGGGTCATCTGAAGACTTTGGAGGCATTTATAGATATTTGAAAAAAATGGTACTTTTGGAGGCAAGTGCTCCTACTTTAGCTAAAATTTCCTAAACCAGGGATTGGCAGACTTTTTCCAGAAGAAGCCAGATGGTAAATATTTTACTTTGTGTAAGCCATATGATTTTTGTTTCAACTTTGTAACTCTGCCATCATAGGGTAAAAGCACCCATAGGTAATATGCCAACAAGTGGGCATGGCTGTATTCCAATAAAACTTTATCTATGGAAACAGGTGGAGGGCCAGATTTGGCCCGCAGGCCTTGTGTTGCCTATTGCTGCCTTCAACTATTGAAGAATTTTTACTAACAGAGTCTATTAGGCAAAAAAAGACAAATCTTTAGTGCAAAATTTTTAGATCCATGACTTAAGGAGCCTCACTCAGGGCATTCAGTTCATGTAAAAAAAAAAATCCAACCAAAAAAAGCAAAAAAGAACATTTGTAATTTTCTTGCAGTGTTTAGTTTTAATTGAAAATATAAGAATGTTTTACTTCCTTCTATGCACATGTGTGCTCATCAATTAGTTCCACTTTAATAGTGAGTACACGTGGTGTTTGTTTTTCCATTCCTTAGATCCTTCACTTAGGATAATGGTCTCCAGTTCCATCCAGATTGTTGCAAAAGGTATTAAGTCATCCTTCCTCATGGCTGAGTAGTATTCCATGGTATACATGTTCCACATTTTTTTAAATCCACTTATGAATTGATGGGCATTTGGGTTGATTCCATATCTTTGCAATTATGAATTGTGCTGCAATAAACATTTGAGTACATGTGTCTTTTTGATAAAATGACTTCCTTTGCTTTGGGTAAATACCCAGTAGTGGGGAAGTAAAACTCAATGGAAATCAAGCAGTAGGGAGAGGGAGGATGGGATGGACGAAAACCTACCTAACGGGTACACAATGAACACTATATGGGTGACGGGCACACTTATAACCATGACTCAAGCATTATAAAAGTGATCCACGTAACCAAGAGCATTTGTACCCCCATAATACTTTGAAATAAGAATAAAAATAAAAAAATAGAAAATATAAGAATGCTGATTAAAACATGTAATAATGTATTATATACATGATTTGGGAAATGATAAACAGAATCCCAAGATCTGAAACCCAATTTTTAAAGCTGCACTGAAAGGAGAGAAAAAGAATATTTAAAAGACTGAGTTTTCAGTCTTTTTGAAACAAATTAAGCCATAAATTTGGCATTTTTTCTAGTAAATCTCCTCTTAGGACCATAGAAATATCTTTTGAAATTTGCTGGGAACTCTTAGGTCATGTCTAAAATCTTAAAAGCTTGATTAAGGTAAATGTATATGCTTAAAGTCCAAGGTAGTTAAGTGTGGGGTACAACTGAAACTTTTAATGGTTTAGCCATTGCTCTTCTAATCACATCCTTGCATATAATTGTCACTATATCCTAAATATCTTTCACCAGAGCATCAGCTTTGTAACCATTGTATATTGAAAAGGAAAGATTTGTAAATCAAGCTATTGTTAGCAATGTTAAGAAATATGCAAAATTCTGATGCAAGTATTAAGCATATAGTAACAAGCACGCAGTTATGGAGACCCCTGGCCAAGGCTGTGTCAGTGGAATTGTAGTAAGAACTATATATATGCCATGGAATTAAATATCATCTTCAGGAGCTGCTTAGATTTTAATTTAAAAATAATGAGTCATGACAAGATGGGTTTAATAAAGGAAACACTGGCATCATCAGATACTAGTGGAAAGGATATGGAGGTAGATCGTAAAGTGGATTAAGATAAAACCATTGTAAGACTGTTATGTGTTGAATGAAGGATTTATAGAAAACTTGTGGGTTTTTTTAGAGTCTGAAAACTGGAGGACTTAAAAACTATCTTATGCATTGATGAAAAAGCTCTTTGGCTTTAAGATTCACAGTCTTTTTACCTCTGCAGTTTTGTACAATAAAAGCATCTATCAATTCGTACACCTACTATTAAGAAAAAGTCCCAATGATTTGCAAAGATACATAAAA
Source organism: Daubentonia madagascariensis (assembly GCA_023783475.1). NCBI lineage: Eukaryota > Metazoa > Chordata > Mammalia > Primates > Daubentoniidae > Daubentonia > Daubentonia madagascariensis. The sequence goes on along the minus strand of JAKFHU010002573.1, from coordinate 14,131,716 downwards.
TAGATTATTTTATTTGTTTCTAAATTCTTTTTTCCCACAGTTGAGGTTGGAACATGGGTGGTTCCCTAAGGAAACATGATCCTAAGAGTGTAAAACTGATTATTCTCTCATTAGGGTTTGGAGAAAGAAAGAGAAAGCAGTAGAATTTTTTTTTTCAGTTAGAGTAGGACAGCTTTTCATGTTCACCAGACCCTAAAGAATTGTTTCAATTAGTCACTGAAGTCTAGTACCAAACCTCCTGCCAGCTGTCTAAAACACACATAGGCAACGCACATAGCCCTGGAGCAGCTGTGTATACTTCTGAATTATGCACTGTGGCTTTAATATCCTTAGCTTCTTGCTTTCTATAGCAACCTTACTGAGGGTGAAAAAGTACATTTTTATAACACATACCGTGACATGTATAATGTTTTCTCTCCAGTCCCTGCGTCGTAGAAGGTGCATTTTCTGTGACATATAGCACACGATGTAAATGAGCTGTGGAGTAACAAATTTAAAAAGCTTTTATAGAAATCTCTAAATACTATTTATGACTCCCCCGGTATTACCTAAACTGGTTACTGCTCAAATAATTACAAGTTTTTCAATGAGTGTCGGGGTGTGCATTGTTGACTAACAACAGATACAGCAAGCAGTGCAATTTATTACTATGGCTAAGCCATCAAGGTAGTTTTATCAATGATGCCCTTTCTGTGCACTGCCAGGTAGACATGAGAAAGGGCATTTTAAAAAATGGTCGTGTTCTTCTGCCCTGTCACTGTTCTTCCTGGGTGAGAACTCCTCAACCCTGTCACTTTTCTTTATTACTATCATTTAAAAAAAGAACAGAGATGCTCACCTAGTCATAGGAAATAGGAATTTAAGCATCATGAAAATTGACACTGTATTTGCAGTTATATAATTAATATATTTAATGAGACCTACCTATAAGCAAAACACTATGCTGTTTGTTGTCTTAATAAAATAATAAAGAAAAGTAGTCTTTGACCTCAAGGGGATCTACTATGATTCTTTCTTTGGCATATGATGTGTATATATATATATATATATTTTTTTTTTGAGACAGTCTCTCTATCACCCAGGCTGGAGTGCGTTGATACAATCATAGCTCACTACAGCCTGGAACTCCTGGGCTCAAGTGAGTACATGATACTATTTTGAGAAATGATGAAATGGCATGGATTTGATTCATCCAACATTTATTGAGCACGTACTATGCATCAGCTATTGGCTAGACCCTGGAACTCCAAAATTAATGCCCTGGTCTCCAGATGTTCACAATCTCGTTAAGGACAGAGAAAATTACATGAATAGAACTACTACTAGATGGTAGAGAGGGTTAAGTGATCCAAATTCCAACTATTATGGTATTGAAGGAGGGAGATTAAGATTCTGAGTAGATCCTAGGGGAGGAAAACTGAGGTAAGGTGGAATATGAGCTTGAAAATGTAAGACTTAGGTCTGGTATGAAAGGGCTTTCCAGGTAAAATAATGACTGTATTTGAAAAAAAAATACATGAAGACAAAACTGGCAGAAATATAGTTTATACAAGACTGGAAATCAGCCAGAATTACTATTTGGACAGCTGTTTGATGGGATGATATAGAGGTAAAATTAAAATAAAAAGGATAATTACTGTTTTCGTGATGTTTACAGCCTAACTGGAGAGTGAGAGCATCCATTTTTCAGAATCAGATATGTTTATACATACTTTGTGTAAATGACAAGAACATGGATTTTGAAGCATAACAATCATTACTGCCCTATTTAACTCTTAGAGATTTTATGAGTATAAGAAAAACACACTTGGGATTGCTTTATAAATTTTAAACTTTTAAGAAATGTCAATATTTTGGCATGATTTAAGAGATGCGTAAGTACTGCCTGTCCTCACATATTACACAATTGACTTCCCAGCAACCCACAGCTGCATTGAACAGTGCAGACAATACTGGCCATTAGGACTTGACTGGCAGTGACAAAATACTGTCAATAATGACGTTGCCTCAGTATGAACCCTATTTTTACAGCTGACAATCAAGAAGTCTAGAAAGAAAGTTGCTATCATTTATGAAGATTGCAAATTTGGTAGTCTTTGCCTTTTGTGTTGGGAACCTCATATCTGCCTCCATCAGTGAGGTGGGAGAGACTAGCACAGACCTTTAAATACATAAGCAATGGAAAATACAGAAGCAGCAATAGCACAAATGACCAAGAATCCTGTATTGTATAGATTACTGACCTGTCGTTCCTGGATTGAACCACAGACTTTTGGTGGTTATTAGGCTATTCTCTGGTGTCCTGCGTTAGTCCCATTTAGGTGAGTCCAGACTTAACAGGACTGATCAGAAAGCCCTCTGAAATGTGGGATTATAATGGGAAGGATTACTTTAGGATATAGAGACAGGAAAAGAAATGCAGAGGAAACTCAAAGTCAGACTTAACTGATTGTGTAAAAGCTGGGTCCTTCTAGTGTAGCCCAGATGGTTGTTCCAAATACCCTCCTCACTCACCACTTATCTTACTTTAATAGTATATCATTTTTATCTTTTTCATATGATTTGTGTTATATGATTACTATGCCCCCTTTATCCCTCACACAGCCCTGAGAAGTAAATGAACACTGTATTTGATCTCTTTGACATTTTGCATCATTTTCCATAGCTCCTCATGTCAGAGACTCAAAGTATTTGCATTCTTTTCTTAATGTGGCAATATTAAGATGGTTTTACTCAGTTTCCTAAATTTTCCTAGTTCTGTCTTTGGACAGATAGAACCAATGTTGGTATCTCACCATTGTATCATGTTTCTGGAATCAATAATTATAATAACCACTGGCATTTATTCTAACTGACCTCTTTATTGACAGTTGTCATAGCCTGAGAAAGGAGTTGGGGCATGAGAAATATACTGTTTTCTCATATTTATAGCTCACTCAAAGCCCCAGTAGATTCTAAGTGCATAGAAAATCATCAGTGTATGTCTGTGCATTTCCATCTCTTCCTAATTTTTAGACAGAATTGATCCAAATTGATGCATTAGTATCCAAACAGGACGAATAAAAATGCCAAAGAGATGGGCACACATAACTCATTTACCCAATTTTTAATATGAGAAGCCTGGTGAATATTACTTCAAACTTCATCCAATTGCTTTTATCCCAAGTTTAAAGTAACTCACAAATATGCATGTAATTGGAAAGTCCAATTATTCCAGTTAGATGTGTGCATGGCAGAAGGTCTCTAAGACCTAACAAAAGTCTTTTTATTTGTGCATGTTAAAAGATTTTTCATTTTCCTGTTTTCTGTGATCCTGTATGTATTTTAAATACTAAAGGATAAAGAAGTTTAAAAAAAAGATTGTCAAGGTTGACCTGCATAGATAAATAAAAGTGTTAATCTGAGAGAAGAAGGTTTGAATTAGAAGTGAGATAATTAGAACTGAAGATATAATGGAACAAATAAATAGATAAAGGTGGAAGATTTAGGTCCACCAGCAGACAGAGTCTTAATAAGTTTGCTCTACTATGTCATCTATCAACTTGGTGCCTACAAATTGTGTATTCTTAGTGGAAGCAGTAGGAAGTCTGTCAGTAAAGTGGTGTAAAATAGGAAAGCCAACTAGCACTTTACTTCATACAGTATAATGGGGCCAATGACTGGTGAACCATGACTGTAGAAACTACATTTTTAATTAATTAATGAATGAATTGCATGCCCTTTAAATCACCCTAGTGCCTTTGGTATTACTTTCATGGCTCTTTACATCCAAGCTCTTGATCGCTTTTCACACAATTTTCGTAATGAGTATTAGTCTGCATTGCTTAATTTGCACGCAGAGGAGGCAATCTCCACAGCATGGCATTATGGGAAACAATTCCTACTCTCTGGTGGGGCTTCTTTTACATGAGGTCCTAGGAGCAAATTGGAGACTATAATTTCTTTAAAATAGATGTAATAATATTTTAGTATCAATTACTTTGAAATGCCAAATGTGTGATTATTCTACCTAGTAGGAATGGGATATTTTTGGTGTTATAAAATTAATTTAATTCATCTTGAAAAGTACACCAAGTTGTTAAAAATATTATCACTATCCTAAGAAAAGTATTATTCTTTACCAGTTAAAAAATACTTTTTTGGCTTCTCTTTTTTTGTTCCATGTTACTTAGAGAGGAACCTTAATATCAAGCTCTTTTCTCTGTCACTAGTGTGTGAAATTTATTTTTTATTAATATTTTATTTCCAAAAACACTTGACAAACAAGCACTTTTCCAAAAATACTTAAATCTTTTCAAGGGTTTTGAGTACTCTCTGGCTATAGCAAAGAACTTGTGATTCACACAAATAAAATTTCACATAAATTTGGACGGACTCTTTATTATTCTGTTTTTACTGACTTGAATCAGGGTACTGAAATGTCGATCCAAAAATAAACATTAAAAAATTCTGTATCACCTGGTTAATTCAAAAGTGGTGAAAAGACACAATCCCTATCAGGGTCTGGCCTATTGTGTCCTACCCCAGGTGACTTGTCTTATAAAGACAAAGTCCAGATGGCATGCTCTGCCTGCTTCCCTATACCTGACAGTGAAGCTGCAAGAATGAGAAAATATCTGTGAAGTGTTTTGAGATATCCAGGTGAAAAGAAATCTATAAGTGGAAAGCATCATTATTATTATAAATGGAAATATCACAGATGCTGTGGGAGGTAATGCTAGAATCCACATCATTTTCCAAAACATTGCAGAGCCCTTTTCCTCCCACCACCCATGACCAAACAAAGAGAAAACTCTCTCTTCTTTTAACCACCAAAGTGGTTAAAAGTGGGTGTAGGGAAAACTTAAACATTTGTGCTTTGGATATTATATTATTATAGAACTCAATAGAGGTCCCCAACTGGCTATATATAAATGAACATTTACTTTGACAGGTTGTTCAGTATGTTCCATGCTGTCCAGCTAATTTACAGTATGAAATGAAATTAGAGAGTAGGTGATTTCTGTCAGCAAGAATATATAATTACAATGTATTTGCCATGTGTATACGTGGGGAGCTTTATTAAATTACTATGTAATTAAAAGGCAGTTTGTTCTTTACTCAAGCTGCTACTTTTCCCAGCATGTGTAGAAGGTTCCTATAATAGTTAAAGGATTCCCGATATTTTATAGAGCAGTTCAGGACAGATACAGATGAATAATCTAAAAGTAAGTGAATGCAAATGGTTTTTATTAACCATTCATTGGACTTCAATTAATTCCTATTTTGTTCCTGTTTCATTATTTCAAACAAAAGACATTGCTCTTTCTGGCGACCAATCATTCAGTTGGATAACATAAGTAGTTTATAATATTGATAATATTGATGTAACCCTCTGACTTTTTTTTTTCACTTAGTAGAAAGAATGCAGTACCTTTTGAAAAATTTTGTCCTGAAAATGCCAGACGTAGTCTGCACTTGATTCTGTTCCACTTCAAAGATTCTAGCTTAGTGGTAAAAGTAGAATGGCAACTTGTTAGATTTATTCTGTATTTAAACAAACAGATACTAAGGAGAGAAATGGTGAATGATGGCAAAAGGGCATTCAGTAATAAAATCTAGTCATAATTGTCTATTTTTTCCTCATATTTGGTTACTATGTACTATAGGGCAGGGATTATGAAGATTTGTTAACTGTGTTTCAAAGTTATGACTAAGGACAATATATTTCAACTGGAAATGCTTAAACAGTCCAAATTTGAAATCACCCTAGAAAATACTAGGGGGAAACAAATGGTTGCAGCAGAAATTTGCAATTCAAATAGCAGTCATCTTCTCTCCTGTGCAGCAAACTATTTGCTTCCATTCAGAAAAAATCAAAGCAAAGCAAAACAAAACAACAAAAACACTCTACTCATACGGGTAAAGTTGAAATTGAACTAAATGCTAATTGTTATATCATATCACTATTGTTTTTCATGTAATTTTATAAATGCTTCTCATGGTCCAATGTTTTAAAATATTTTTAATTTAACCATAATTACCTGGACCTTTCTCATACTCTTTTGCAATTCTGATTGCTAAAGTCCTGTATGTAATGAAATATTTGTGTGTTAATTTTGACTGAGTGTTGTTTTTTGCCATCTTTTCTGCACACTCATAATTGGACCTTCAGTAAAGGACTATAGCAGAAGTAATAGCACAGTGAAATTTCCTCTTGGGAGTTCTTTTTCCTTCAGATAAGTTTTAAGATTTGCATCATTAATGATCCCATTTTATGGCTACACAAAAGAGAATCACAGCGTCTCTTGGAATTCTGCACATGAGCTGGAATTTATTTTCCAGGCATCTTCCAGGATTCACCTGGTGATAAAAATGGATTTGTCAGGTGCAAAGAAACTTTGGCAGAGGGGAAAATAAGTGCTATACAAAACATGAAAATAGAGGAAAGATGATCATTCTAAAAGAAGTTTGAAAGGTAAAAATGGTAAAAATAAAGGTAACTGAAGCAAATATTGAAATGAAAACAAAATTGTTTGATTCTTTTTCTGAATTAACAGGCTGCTTTGTGATTATTTAAACTGAGCCTGAGTAGATTTTAACTGAAAAGCACGCCTCATCTTTCTCCCAAACGCGGACACAAAGTTGTGCATGCACTTATGCACACTCATGCAAAAGCACACAGTGCTTTATTACTGGAATATAAATCATATTAAGAATAGTGACTGGAACATTTGGAGAAATAGCAAATAATTACATTTTTGTTTTCTCTGTGATTAGGTGCCAAGGAGGGGACAACAAATAAAATACTAATGAGTGCTTCATAGTCATTCTTTCAGATTTTAACTTATGCTTGTATGTATTTTTTCTCCCAGAATTCCCCCTCTTTTTTCTTTTCCCTTTTTCTTACTATTTTCTATATATTTCCTCAGAAGAGGGATAGAAAGTAGAGAACACATAGAGTCCTCCAGGCTTTGGTTTCTAAAAGCCTATAAACCTTACAGAAACAAAGCCTTTAGAACCTCAGTAAAATGATGGAAAGAGACATAGAATAAAAAGAATCCTACCATCTTAGACAAGAAATAGGCTACCTTAGCCAATGACGCAGAAAGAAAAGTAATGCAAGGGAATATGCTCACGTATTGAAGAGAAAGAAGCTCTTAGTCTTTCTCATACAAATACCCTGAAAATTTGTCCAGTAATTTAAGGCAGATATTACCACATAAAGCCTTCAGGAGATTCCTATGTCCCTGGTGTGTTTTAGTAGTGGTAGAGATAATCCTATTAAACCAGCATTGGCAGGGAAACATTAGAGGAAGCTGATAGACCTTAAGGGGCCATGAAGACATATATTGCCAGTGGAACACTGTGAATCTGTGCAGACCAATAACTAAAAAAAAAAAAAAAAATGAAAATCTATATTTGTCAATGCCTTAGCACTCAGTATCCTTCCTAGTCATTTGAAACACCAGAAGAACCCTAAAAAGACTGTGGTTCAATTTTCCTGTTAACCCCCATTTTTCCAATCCTACTGGATGGAGGCTTGAGATTAAGATATCTTTGTTTTTACAGAGCTCAGTGAAATGCTTATGACATACCTGAGATTGTAAACTGCTGATTTTGAGTGTAATGGGCTCAGTTCTCAAGGGCGCATTTCCTTAGATTGAGTTCCGGTGAAAGAAGATGTCTGAGACATGTTTGCAGACAGTTTATTTAGGAAGTCATCTCAAGGAGCCAGAGTGAGGGACAAGGGAAAGTGAAGCAGAGAAGGAAGAAAAACCAATATAATGATGTGTCATTGTGGTTACTGCTACTGATAATAAAAGCTTGATTCTTCTATGATTTCTGAGAAGCATAGCAAAATCCTTCCAGAATTGTGCACAGGCTCCTCTCCTCGGTTAGTTGAAAGTGGCTTCTGTAGGGAAATTTAAAATTTCCCCCTGAAGGTTCAATAATTGAGTCATCCTGCTGAAGTAAACTGACAATAGACAGATTGACAGGAGAAAAGGCATACAAATTTATTAACATGGTCTTGGGCCTGAGTGTCCCACAAGTATGAGACTCAAAGAAGAGCCAGATGGTTGAGGCTTAAATACCCACTTCATAGCAAAGAGGGAAATGGGAGAGGTAGGCGATTGTGCGGAATAATAAAGGATTTTTAGGGGGAAATGAATGAGCCTAAAAAGACAATGTCCTGGAACAAAGTTTCTCTGAGCTCTCGGGGAGGTGGCAAGAAGGTGAGGAGCAGAATTTCACTGTGAACAAAGGTTGTCTTATTACCCAGATAAAGGCTGCCAGGTTATCTCGCACAGCTGTCCTCAGAAGAGATGAAAAGTCTACTGGGGCATGGTGACTGCTTTTAGTCTTTTCTCTTCTCCTGTGGTTATTCTTTCCTGGTAATTTGATGAGATTCTTAAAGAGGGAGTCTTAAGACAATTGTTTGTTTTTTGAAGAAATTTTTCTTAGGGAAAACAAGAGAAGGTTAGAAAGTCCTTGATTCTGAGGCAACTTCTAAGGCCTTCAATTTCCTTTAATTTAAAAGTGCCCAGCAGGGCAAAGCACCATATGTTGGGGTATTATTCTCTGTGCTCCAACAATTCTGAGAATGTTAACTCCTATATCTACATTATATTTTTGTTTGGGATTATTGGAATTCTGTGGCTTTGGGGAAGGCCCTAAAGCACAAAAGCAGAGAAAGACACACAGCATGCATTTAAGTTAGTTTGCTGTCAGCATGTGTGGACACATTCACCACCATGACATCAGAAATCAAAGCAGGGCCAGGCAAAAAAGATAATGAACATAAAAGCATCTGCTATAGTCCCTGATGTGGATCAGATTCACTTTTGCCTAACATTGTATACATCTCTTCCTACCTCTTGAAGAGGGGACCAGATGCAATCTCTATAAAAAGCTTAAATAAGGAAGGAGTAATGGAACATACTATAGGTACTACTGCTGCAAATGGTGCTAAGACCATGTATAATCATCATCTTCCTCCTCTACCACTGATCATACATTCCTATATGTTTTGCCAGCCCCCTTTGGCTGCCCTATATTACTTGTGTGTTGAGATGACTCAGCCCTCATTCCTGAGAGATCTGAACGCAGGGTTGACTTGCCTTTAGTAGTCTGTAGTTGTTGACACAAAAACACCAAGAAAAGCCCCCAATGAACTTCCTGCATTCCAGAGATATTTCATCCTGCCCCCCACTATGTTCAGTAGCCCTCACTCTTATGAAAATCAAGGATAAAAAAAAACAGTATGAATAGTCCAAAGTGATCAGGCTGTAGTTGGAATTTTAGGTTTAAAGGATAATTTGTTGTGTCCCCTGGTGGAGGGATCTTCTCCGGAACACACACACACTATTGGGAACCACAGCCTCTAATCTAAAAGAGCACAGATTCTGAAAGTGGCTCACTAGGAGTGGTGGTGAAATAGATCAATATTTCTTGTACAACTTGACCTCCAGACATGTATATTCTAGCTATTGAAGACAGTACCATATATTGGCTATTAGTCGATTGCATATATTGTATTCTAGAAGACAGAAAACAAAACCTGTAGATGTTATTCTTGAACCTAAGAGGAGCCTTAATCAGTCATTCTAACGTTCTATTAGACTAACTCCTTGTGATGCAGTATATGGTAAGATCAGTGGGTTATGTGGTAATGCAATAGTTGCTATTCTTTCTTCACTGCAAATTTGGCCAGTTGTTCTGAGGTGATGTTATACAATATCCCATGTCAGTTATCAAACATTCTGTAAATACTCCAACCATGCTGCTATAAGAGGCACTTTGAGAAGAGAAGGAGACCCTTTATTTAGAGTCAGTATCAAGTCTAATAAGAATCCTTAACTATCCCTTTCAGAGTGAAAGGGATCCAATATCTTCAACTTGACACAAAGTGGCAAGCTTGTTTCCTCAAGGGATTTTAATATCCTGGGGTCTCAGTTGGATTGTGCTTCTGATATGTCTGGTGTTCAGCAGATTCAATAGCTGGATCAGCTTGCTTAGAAGGTGCCCTGCTGTTGGGAGCATGCATAAACTTTATCCAGAATAGATATAATGTTTTATGAGCCTATTGCACAAACAGTAGAGTGACAACATAGAAGCTGGTTAAAATCCATTCAATGAGTAATTCTGTATATCTGTTATTGAGTGCCCTCTTTGTAGTGGGCCTTCTCTGATGTTCACTGATATGATACACAAACATCTATATACTTTGTACCCATTAGCAAAAGTTCATGCACATGCATCTACCTCAAACTCCTTAGACGTGTTTTTCCAATATTTTTTCTACTACACTAATCAGCCAACCAAGGTATTTGCAATTTTTCAGGAGTCCATGTACATCCCTACTTCATACCAATTCTCTTTCCAAACAAAGTGGACAAGTAAGTGTTCTTCTAGCAGTTGTCCACTAAGAACACTTTTCCTCATCACTGTCCTTTAGGGCCACTTCTGAAACAAGCTATAAAGTGGCAGAATAACATTTTCAGCTTGCACGGATATAGCTGGACAAGACATCATACAGCAGGCCTGAGTTTTTTCTTTGCAACCATCTGGTTGCAGGGACTGCTGCACAAGGTCATAGCTACAACCACTGGTGCAACCTAAGTAAGTAGTGTGGATGTCTGGTCTATGTGTTCATGAAACTGACTTGTACTCTCTGAACCTCCTTGGGTATGATTTTGAATGTATCATTTCCATCATAAGATAGATTGCTACTCTTTAGCATGATGTCATCAATAAAGAGTTCAAGCATAGTGTTCTGTAGAATGTGAAGATAATTTAACATCACAGTGGGCTATATTGTGACAGAGATCAGGAAAGTTAACTTAGCCCTGGTTTGAGACAGTGAAGATGTATTGCTATCTTTCCCACATAAAAGCAAACTGGGTTGTATCCTCCTTACTTATGAAGTTTGAAAAGAACACATTAGTCAGATAAATAGCTGCATACCAAGTTCCAGAGGCTGTGTTTACCTATTCCAGGAAATAAACCTTACTTAGCAGCAGAGTTATGATTTTGAATGTCACTTAGTTAGGTTTATAGTAATCACTAGTCATTCAAAACAATTCTATGACTTGTGCAGGGGTCACATATTCTTTAAAATTTTGAAAGTGGCATTAATCTATGTAATGGATTATGGAGTAATATAGTGTTTCAGATTTCTCTCTTTGTTAGGATAGTGATAGTTTTAGGGGCTTACATTTGACCCTACCTACCATAATATTTATCTAGGGATCATGGAACCAGTGTGACAATCCTGACAGATGTTAAGGAAATCAATTCCAATTATGCTTCCATCAATACTGGACAACATATTTAAAAAGTGTTTGAAGAGACTGGAGAAGAATCAAAACAGAAAGAAATCTGAGGAATATGATTCTTTATTAGAGATGCACACTAGGTAGATTTCATACTTACTTGACTTTTTCTTTGCTGCGGTCCACAACCCCTGGACCCTGGCCTAGTACTGGTCCGTGGCCTGTTAGGAAACAGGCAGTGTATCACCACCTGAGCTCTGCACCACCACATCTCCCACCCACGACACCCCTGGTCCATGGAAAAATTGTCTTCCATGAAACCAGTCCCTGGTGCCCAAAAGGTTGGGGAGCGTTGAATCTAAGGGCTTTCCCTAGTTCAGCACAGCATGGGGAAGGAAGCCCAAATACAATGTGGCAGTCTTAGTGGACCGAGAAGAAAAAGTCATCTTTAAGGGACTCTATAGATTTTTTTACATTACAGGCATTTAATTAAAAATTCTAAAGCATGATTAGTTTGTTTGAAGATTAGCTTGTTTGAAACTAACAAAAGCAATGAATAAAAGTAATCCAATAGCAATTTATTCAGATATTAGAGTTGAGGCAGGATTTCAAATAAGTATTAAAAATTTGTTAAAATAGAGGAAAAGACAATCAAAGTGGAAGAAAGCATGGAGAATTCCAATGAAGAATTAGTATTTACAAAATTTTTAAAAAGCTGTTTTAGAGCTTAAAACACATATACAAAATCAGAAACCCATTGAATAGCTATATTATAAAACGAGTCTGGGTAGAAGAGAAAACAGGACTAATGAATTGAGGCAGGTTAATAGAAAGATATTTAAACTGAAGTGCAGAGATTAAAATGGGAAAAATAATAGAACAGAGTGTAAAAGGTGCAGGAGACATGATCAAATATTCCAACACGTGTAATTGGAGTATCGTAAAGACAGGAAAGAGGGAATGAGAAAGAAGCAATTTGAAGACATAATGAGTGAAAATGTACCAAAATTGATAAAAGATCTCAACCCACACATTCCAGAAGATCAGTGAAACCCAAACGGGAGAAATAGAAAGAAAATCACATTTAGACACATCATAGCCAAATTACTGAATGTCAAGGTTAAAGAAAACCTTAAAGCAGCTAGAGAAAATAGACACATTATCTTCAAAGCAGCGGCAATAAAACTGGTGTCTGACTTTTCAACAGAAACTATGAAATGCAGACAACAATAAAATGACATTTTTAAAGCATTGGAAAAAAAAGAATTCCAATCTTTAACTCTATACTTGATGAAAATATTCTTCAATAGTGAAGGCAAAATGAAGACTTTTTCAGGCAAACAAAAGCCGAGAAAATTTATTACCAGAAGATCCACCCTGCATAAAATACATGACATCCTAAAGGAATTTTTTCAGGCTGGAAGAAAATAATTTTGGATAGAAGCTTTGAACTACATGAAAGAATGCAAGATTGCAGAAAGGATAAAGATGTGGGTGAATATGAAAGAATACTAACTGTGTAATACAACAAAAATAACTGTTGTCTGTGTAACATACATAGAAGGAAACTATATGATGGGAAAAAACACAACTTCAGGAGGGAATAAATACAGTTAAACTTTTGAGTTTCTTGCATTGTTCTGGAAGTAGTAAATATACTCATATAAGGTAGATAAGTATGCACATCTAGAATATTCACTAAAAGAACAATACAAGTGTGTCACTAAAAATCTAATAAAATATTTATTTAATTATAATTTTGCAGTCAAGTATGGGAGAAATAACCACAGGATGTTTCTGAGGGCCTTTGCACACACTTAGATTTGGAAGTACACCATGAATGCATTTATCACCTGGCCTCCAAAGCCCCCTATTAAATCAGAGGTCTGTGATGGTATTTTGAGTCCCCTGGCACCATTGTCAGCTCAGAATCTGTACCAACGACCTCTCATAATTTATCTAATAAATGGCTGTGGGTCAATTTGGGGGAGAATTGGCAAAATGTTTATTGTACTGACTTTCAGTGGAATTTCAGGGTCCCTACCCAAGTAAGAATTAACCTCCCATTCAATCGGTGGCAACTACATCTGAAAACTGGGGAGGGAAATACTTTTCCATTAAGACTTCTGACATCAGCCTTCTCACAAGCTCTGCTGTTTTTCTGCTTATACAAGTCAAGTGGGTGACTCACCAGCTCATCAGCTACCTCATCAGCTACCTCTCTATCTTCCTCAGGAACCCCATGTTTTATTAGATAGATTTCTGCGTGAAAAGGCACCTTGATTGCTGCTCTGGTCTTTCTGTCTGTTTAAAAATAATGTCCACCTTTCCTCCTATGGTTAAGTTTTACCACCTGGCCTCTCCTGTTTCCATGGACACTAGGGACGAACCCTGCCCTACAGAGGACAGTCACTCTAAACCAGGGACGGGGCTAGTGTGCTTCCACCAACCTGGAACATTCCCAAAATCTACTCAAGCATTTACACTTTAATCACGAATCTCAGGGTCCCATATGAGGGCCCTGGCTTTACTCTGAGCTACCTGTCAAGGTTTTGCATTATTTCCTTGGCTCTTCTACTAGCAATTAAACTCTGAGCCTAATTTTCAGTACGGTACTGACTTCATTGAAAGATCTCTCTAATTATGCCAAGATCTTCAGGCTTTTATGTCGTGCCCTGCAAGTTGAGATGAGAGATTCTGTCATTCTCTTTCTTCAAGTCTTTTAAGATATTTAACAAAAGCTGGCCACCTCCTAATTTTTATTATTACCATTGCCCCATACCATTTAAGTGCTAGAACAAATGCATACATTAATGTGCCCTCTGCTGATTGCACCTCATTTCAATCCATCACACGTGAGACTGTTGGTGATTGTGATATTGCCTCACACATTAGAGGTTATCATCACCCTGTTCATTGCTAGCAAGAACTGATGTCTGAGCAGTGAGAGAGTCAGTTGCAGAATCTCATCCTAAGGATATGTTTTCTAGGACCACTTCTGGGACAATTGTCTTTGTTTAGACAATTTCAATTATAGAGCTTGAAAGAAGAGAATTTGTGAAGGGAAATCTGAAATATGTGAGACAGAAAATGAAAAAGAAAACAAATTAAAGGTGAGTGTTCAAAGTAGCTTCTGAGGGCAATGAGGGCTCAGTTCTGCTGGTACTTCTGAGAAGCATACAAAATGCTTCCCAGTATCATATGTCCAATAAACACAAGAGTGTCCACCTGTTGAGAGTTGCCCCTGGGCAGCCTTAACTCCTCTGCACTTTAGGGCTTTGCAAAAACATGTGAACTGAGACAATTTTCCAGTTTCAGAAAAATACTCTGAGGTTGAAAATAGAGACACGTTAATCATCTGAAATGAAAGTCTTTCAATATCCATGAAAGTATCTACCACAGTTGGGGCTGAAATCAAAATTGGGCCAAGAAACCAAAATTGTGCAGAACACAAACTGATGTGCAACACACAGGATTTAGGGTCTGTTTTAGTCAGGGTCCTCTAGGGCAGTGGTCCCCAACCTTATTGGCACCAGGGACTGGTTTCATGGAAGACAATGTTTCCACGGAAGGGGGAGGAAGAGGGTAGGCGGAGCTCAGGTGGTGATGCAAGCGATGGGGGGTGGCTGTAAACACAGAAGAAGGTGAAGCTTCTCTTGCTTGCTCGCCTGCAGGCACCGCGCTGACCTTGTGCTGTGCGCTCCCTACCCTCCCAATTTTTCCATAGACGAAGGAGGGTGGGTGATGCAGAGCTCTGCAGCCGGGTCCCTAACAAGCCACAGACCAGTACTGAGGCCTGGGGGTTGGGGACCACAGCAGAATTGGAATTCAAATGTACACATTAACAGCATGTGTGTGTGGCGGGGAGGGGTAGGGAAGGGAAGGAGTAAACTGGTATAATCCCAGCACCCAGGAATAAAGAATTGAAGTTGGCCCCAGTGTTACAGAAAACCACAGTGGCTTACTCAGTCACATGGGATGACTCACAACAGGCTGTATAAAACTACTGGACATTGAAGAGTCTGTTGAGAAATGGTAGAGGAATTTTTTTTCTGGCTTTCTTCTACTTCTCTCATCAATAATTGTCCACAAGGCTTTACTTTCCTGCATTTTCAGGTTGTATCACAAGGACTCTGGATATATGTTGTGGAACCTAGATGTCATACTTAATGGTTTGGTGCTCTATTGAGCCCAGAATTGGGTAGAACGGGAGCCTCTGTGTGCGTGGTTCATTCAGGCTTGATTACTAAAGCTGCTTTTTTCCCCACCATAGGGGACATAATGGATACCATGCCAGAAATGAACTCTGACTTCAGAGGGCCAAACCAGCTGGAAATATTAGGTGATGTGACAGCAGTGTCAGGCTGTTTAATGATCTAGTAAGGCCTGGGAGGAAGGTCATGCCAGGTTTATGTAGGGATGCAAATAGATGGCTTCTCCTGGGATCTGTGTATTGATACAGTCAGTACTTACAATGTATAACTATGTCACTCACAGATCATGAGTTATTTTAAATCTATAATCAGATATCCATTCTACTTTCCCTTCAAGGAGCAAATGGGAAAGATCTGAAACAGAGTAAGGCTTATGCTCTTTTATTTTTCTTTTATTTATTTTACTATGTATTGAGCTTTTCCCCCCTGGGCCTTAATAGCTATTGACACAAGGAAATGCATAAAATGATACTTTTGGTAAGTGATCTATGTGAAGGCTGCTGTGAGATACTCAAGCTATGCTGTATTCCAACAGAACTTCCGTGAACATTTCTTCCTTTAAAAAGGCATATGATCCTGAATGAAAAGTTCTTAGGAAAAAAAAGGAAAAAAAGAAAAAGGCATATGTACCATGTTGTGGAGCTAATATCCTGGTTACTGTGAAAGTTATATGGCATAACTTATTGAAAAGTGGAAACCTTTTATGTCTATTTGGTTATTTGTAGGGTTATTATTTTTCCTCTTTTTTATTCCTTTTCCTTTTTATTTATTTTTATTATCTATTTATTTATTTTGAGACAGGGTCTCACTCTGTTGCCCAGACTGGAGTACAGTGGCATCATCATAGCTCACTGCAACCTCAAACTCCTGGGCTCAAGTGATCCTCCTGCCTCAGCCTCCCAAAGTGCTGGGATGACAGGGATGAGCTACCATGCTGAACCTCTTTGTTATTTTTAATATGTGGCAAAATATATTGCATCCAAGCTGGGAACTTAAGAAAACTCTACTTGGGATGGCATCACAATTATATGTGTTGCTTCAAGTATTACTTTACTCAATCTCTAGTCCCCAGAAGATATTATTGAAATGCTTTGCAAAGGGCCATGCTAAATAAAGGTGGTATTATCAGCATATTTACTTGAGGAAACAAGATCACAATGAGCGGAAATTTTTATGCATGTCAAATCCTGTTTTTAACTTGACATTAGGTCTGTTTGTTACAAAGGGACATATCTGAGTTCTGTCTGAGATGAAGATTTCTAGTTTCTGATGCAGAGAATATTTGGAGCTTAAACTTCCCTCACAATAATCTTTCCTTGTTCTAAATATTGCAAGACAAATTTAGCCTGACATTTTATCAGGAATATGCATGCTATCATTCTTATGGCTCTTTGTTTAAGATCTTCCATGGTTTTTTTCTTTTTCTTTTTATAATCAGTAGAACAGAAATCAAACCTTACTTCTTAATAAAAACAAAGAAATTGATTATTAGAAATGAGGGAAGAGACATTCAAACCTGGTTATCATAGATAATATTGCCCATCTTGAGCCTCAAGATAGTTATTTCTTAAGTTCATTAACAATGGATGGATTAAAGCATCCTTTAATTCCAATCCCCTTTTCAAACTCAAGTAACTACTACACTGACAGTGTCTGGTATATTTGTACCCAGAAACATCTTGCAAAAATTTGCTTTGCATTTTCAAAATGTCCTAAATTTGATATCATGGAGATTACATATAAAAGTTATGAGGCCTAGAGTAGCACTTCTGGAATGGAGGAGGGAAGACCTTTGTAAATCAGCTCCTCCATAAAGCAGCTAAATTTTTGGCAAAATTGTCGAAGTCAAATTTTCCAGAACTCTGGAAATAAACGGAAAAAGAAATCAATAGAAACTGTCCCAGAGGGAGCCCAGAGGTTGGACTTAATGTACAAAGACTTTAAATATATATCTCATAAATATGTTCAAATAGCTAAAGAAACATTGTCTAAATATGACAATGATGTCTCACCAAAAAGAGAATGTTAAGAGATAGAATTTCTAAAAAGAACCAAATAGAAATTCTTGAAAGGTGGAGCATTACTACCAACCTCACAAAAATAAAATGGATTATAAAAGAATAATATGACTCATCATAATCATTATTGTCCAAAGAAAAAGACAAAGAGAGGATTTTGAAAGCAGTGAGAGAGAGGAGACTCATCACATACAAGGGATTTTTAATGTGATTAACAGGTATTTCTCATCAGAAATCATGAAGCCCATAAGGAAGTGGGATGACATATTTAAAATGTTGAAGAAAAATTTAAAAATCAAGAATTCTGCACTCAGCTAAAGGATCCTTTAAAAATTAAAGAAAAATCAAGGCATTCCTGCCACTGGCAGATCTGCCCTATAAGAAATATTAGAAGGAGTCCTTCAGGCCAA
Organism: Daubentonia madagascariensis; assembly: GCA_023783475.1. Lineage (NCBI taxonomy): Eukaryota > Metazoa > Chordata > Mammalia > Primates > Daubentoniidae > Daubentonia > Daubentonia madagascariensis. The sequence continues at coordinate 14,113,819 of JAKFHU010002573.1, read as the reverse complement.
AATGAAAGGATACTACGCAGTAGCTTGAATCCACATGACAAAATAAAGAGTACTGGAGTGTCAGGCTGAATAATAACTTCTAAAGATACCCATGCCCTCATCCCTAGAACATGTAAATGTTGCCTTACATGGCAAAAGGACTTTGCAGAAGTGATGAAATAAAGGATCTTGAGATGAAAAGATTATACTAGATTATTGGGTAGACTCTAATCATGATCACAGGTGTTCTTATAAGGGGGAGACAGAGGGAGACTTGACTACATAGGATGAGCAGGCAATGTGATGATGGGAAACAGAGATTGGAATGATGCACTATGAAGATGTAGGAAGAGGCCATAAGCCGAGCGATAGAGTGGGCCAGTAGAAGCTGAAAAATATCAAGGAAACAGAATCTTTCCTCAGAGCCTCCAGAAGGAACTAGCCCTGCCAACAAATTAACTTTAGCCCAGTGAAACTGATTTCAAATTTCTGACCTCCAGAACTTTAAGAGTATAATTTTGTTTTAAGCCACCAAGTTTGTTGCAATTTGTCACAGATGCAACAGGAAACTAAATACAACCAGTAAAGCTAACTGCCTAGGTAAATATAAAGGACAGTAAGTATAAACATATATTTGTAACTCTTCTCTTATTTGATTTAAAAGACAACTGTATAAAGCAATAACTATAAAAACTGTGTTGATGGGTTTATGTATAAAGTTGCGGTGTGTATGACAATAATAGCACAAAGGATATTGAATGGAATGCGGCTATATTGGAATAAAGTTTCTGTATAATACTGAAATGAAGTTAGTATTAATCAAAACTACATTTTTTTTAAGTTAAGATGCAAATTGTAATACCCAGGGCAACCTCTAAAGAGAATAATACGTACACAGGAAAAGAAACAGCAAGGTAAGTGTAATGGTACACTCAAACATATCTATTTAACATTAAAGAATTCAGTAGTGGAGAAATAGAAGGTGAAAAAGGTAGGCCGTATAGAAAACAATAGGAAAATAAAGACACAAGTCCTACTTTATCAATAATTACAGCAAATTACCTTATTCTTTTTTTACTCCTATTTTTAATTATTTTCTTGGCGGTTGCCCTGGATATGACAATTAGCGTCTATATATCACCACAAGGGGTAAATCTAAATTGACTGTGCAAAATATTAATAATGTCTTTGAGGTTTGAAATATACGTAAAAGTAAAATATGTCACAACAATAATACAATAGGTGGTGGTGGTTAATGGAGTTAAAGTATTTTAATATCATTAAGAAGCTTCAAAATATTTAAGCAAAAGTTACAGAATTAAAATGTGACTAACACATTTCTCTCACTAAACTTGTAGAAAAAATGCATATACCTCAGGGAATTGAAGCAACTGTATCAAGAACCATTGTGATTGAAATTTGGCATCAAAATTAGATAAGGAACTGATAGAACTTGCTTTGCTGATATGGATTTTTTTTTTTTAGGTTTTAATATATTTTGCTTTAGTTTAAAACCTGGAATCATAAGTTAAAGGGACTGATATAGGCACAAAGCCACTTATATTAGATGCCCCATTTTATTTACTGATTTCAAGAGGGTGTTATCCTGTTTTTATTCTTCCAGACTAGAAGTCTAACTATGTACAACTTCCCTACTGGGGTTCAATGGCTGAATAAGCTGCTTATGAACATAAGTAGAATCATTCAGGAAACTGATACTGTTGTCATTTTAGTATTTGTTTTAATGTGCAGTGATGATCATACCGCTGTACCCCAGCTTGGGTGACAGAGTGAGACTCCATCTCAAAAAAATAATAAATATTTGTATTAATTTATAAAAAGACTCAGCACTGTGCCTGGCAAATGGAAATTATTAAATAAATGTTAGTTCTTTTTATCATTTTATCTCATTTACTCTTCATAATAACACTAAGATTAATCCTTCTATCAATTTTTAAAATAAAAAAAAAACTGAGCTACAGAGTAGAGACCTGGCAAAGGTCACATAACTAGTGACTTAGAGCTGAGACTCAAACCCAGGTTCCCTAAGTGACACACACACACACACACTCTTCACTTAATCACTGTGGTCTATGGCTTCATAATTATTATTCCAAAGCCAAATGTTTATTTTGTGGTGATGATCAGGAGGAGGTTAAAAGTTAATGCATATTAATTGTTTAAAATGTGCCAGAATTGTGATGATTACTTTACATATATCTCATAAATATTATAAGTGACATTAGGTATTTTCTACTCTTATCTTTCAATAGTACCATTCTTGTCCCAATCAAATGTCATGTATGTTATGCACATTATATAGTATTTTTTTTTCATTTGAAGGCACAGAGATTTCTGACTCAATTTAAAACTGTTTTATACTATAGTACCCTAAATCTCTTTATTTTGAAATATTCAATACATATATATGAACATATTTATATAAGGTATAAAAGATAATAAAATGGCCACGTGGATTTTACCACTGTCAAACTGAAATAAGTTTGGTCTAAAACTGCCTCCGCACGTATTTTAAGTTTGGCCTGAAGGTTTCTCTCTATATAGTGATCTGTAATCTAAATTGATATGTAAACAGACTGTAACTTAACATGAAAGTAGGCTCTTGTAACAAGATGCTGAGTCTCAGCCAATCATAGCAGCTGAACCTCCAGCCAACCAGAGGCTGAAAGCTGACAGGACATGACCATGTAAGACAAATGCTGACTGTAGCCAATCAGGTTGTTTCCGGATGTCACTACCTTTTATCTGGCTATAAATATAAGCTGCACATGTGGTGGAGTGGATCATTATGAACCATTTTTGGTTCTGACTGCTGTCTGAATTATGAATCATTTCTTTGCTTACATAAACTTTGCTAAATTTGATTTGCCTAAAGTTTTTTTTTTTTTGAACAATCACACAGCTTATAAAACAGAACACTTGTTTCCTTCCCTGATCATATCCTTCCTTGCTTCCCCAGTGAGACAACCACAATATGGAGCATGTGTTTATCATCCTGTTACTTAAAAAATAGTTATAAAATACAGGAAAGTACTGCCATGTGAAATGCAGTAGTCTCCTCTTATTTGTGGGGGATACATTTCAAGACCCCCAGTAGATACCGGAAACTGCAAATGGTAACAAACCCTATATATACTATGTTTTTTCCTATACATACATACCTATGATAAATTTTAATTTATAAATTAGGCACAGTAAGAGATTAAAAACAACAACTAATAATAAAATAAAACAATTGTAACAATTTAATAAAAATTATGTGGTCTCTGTCTCTCTCTTTCAAAATATTGTACTGTACCAGGGGTAACTGAAACTGCAGAAAGCAGAACCATGGATAATTGGGGACTACTGTACTCTTTAGGGTTATATGTTTTGAACTTTATATAAATGGTGTTAGATTGTGTGTATTCTATTGTGACTTCATTTTATCAAGCAACATTGTTGATATGATTTATTCATTTTCAAGGTTGTATCAAAATATACCTCAATTTATTATCCATTCTCCCATCAGTAGACATTTGGTTTGTTTCCAGATTTTTGCTATTATAAACAATGCTGCTACAAACATTTGTTTTTCATGTCTTTTGGTGTACTGATGCAAGAGTTTCTCAAGTATAAATGCCTAAGAGTGAAAATAATAATTGGTAAGATATGTACATTTTCAACTTTACAAAATAATGCCAAATTATTTTCCAAAGTCTTTGTACTGATTTACGTTTCTCCCTGTAATAGTTCTCATTGCATCATATTTTTTATCAACACTTGGTATTATTTAATTGACATATATCTATCTACCTGCTTCATGAATACATATTATATCTATATAATATCTATATCGATAGATCTATGTCTATTTCTACATAGGTTTTTAACTATGTATTTCTTTCTATTTATCTATCTATCTATTGGGAGAGAATTTGTAGTTGAATCAATACCTATGTTAAAATTTTGGGCACGTGAAATTTTTGGTGAGTGATATTTCTCTCAGAAAATACCAAAAATTGGCCAGGCGCGGTGGTGCACGCCTGTAATCCTAGCACTCTGGGAGACTATGGTGGGAGGATTGCTTGAGCCCAGGAGTTTCAGGTTGCAGTGAGCTATGACGATGCCTAGGGTGACAGAGTGAGACTCTGTCTCAAAAAAAAAAAAAAAAAGAAAAGAAAAGAAAAGAGAAAGAAAGAAGGAAAATATCAAAAATCGGGGATAGAAAGGAAGAGGCATTTGAGAGTTTAGGTAAAGTTAAGAACCCTAAGCACTATGGTCCAGCCCTACAGGAATGCAGGAAATGCTTCCATGTCAGGAAAACAGATATCAAAAGCCTTTAAGAGCCTGAAAAACCTCTTGGGATCTGAATGATCATTCAGAATTCAGCGCTGCTCTGGGGGGCTGCTGCTCTTTGTCTTCACAGCAGCAGTAAATTATTAATCTTTACTATTGGTGACTTTCATTCTTGTAACTTTCTAAATAGTAAGATCAAAACCAAAAGATATTCAGAAAGAAACAGCATGTTTATATACATGCACACACACACACACACACACACACACATATGTTTTTTTCCTAGTTCAAACTCAAGACAAAAAGACACATAATTATCCAGTTAGTTTTTATGATTCTAATTGGTCAAAGGTCTCCTGATAATTTGCTTTACAATTATTTTATACAAATACAAAAAGAGATCAGACTATATATTTTAATTTGTTTCAGCTTTTTGCACTTAATATATATTTAATTACAAGACCACATTATTAGATATTCTGATACAACATGATTTGGCTGCCTATAAAATTCTAAATCATACTTACATCTACTCTTGGTCTTATCACTTACCTCATGTTCTTTCTGCACCCCTTTCTCTATACACCCTAGCCTGGTCATCAGTACTCAAGTCCTGTGTTGTCCTGGCAGCACAGGGTATTTCTCTGGTCTACTGGCCAGGCTGGCTCTCCTCCAGCTTCTGTTCATCCCTGTTTCCATTATTCTCCCTCCTTATATTCTGCCAATCAGAATTTACCTTTGCTGGATCCCAGTCTAATTAGGTACTCACAGTGGGGAGTATTGGGTGCTCCTGGCTTGATAAGTTACCTTTCCTGTCTGCATTTGTATCCTGTAACTTTGGAGAAAATGTCTGATGTATTTAAAATAGTAGAGTTTCAGGCATTGTGATAGGGTAGAGGTAAAACCACTTGACTCTCTTTACATAACTGCAAAATGAGGCTTAGCATCCTCATCTTATATTTGGGGCCAGCCTTCAGTGTGGGCTTTTATTTTGGGACAAGTCAAAAAAGTATCACCTAGAAATTCATTCAGGTATAAAGTGAATACGTATAAGGAAGAGACTGATCATTGAGGTGAAGCTTTTCTTTTTTTAACCTTCCTTTGTCTGAGACAGGATAATATTGTCAGAAATTAGGAGCTGGTGGCATGAGGGGCTTTTAACTTCCCTCGACCAGGTTTACGTGAGATCCCTATCTATATATTTTAACTTCTTTATTGAGTAGTGAAACAGACTACCCATGGTTAATCCTCTCTTGAAAAAAAAAAACCCTTAAATTTTATTTATGTGGTTTTGATGAAACAATCACACAATACGGGGCTGCTCAGTCTTTATTTAGAAGTGAATGGAAAGTACTGACACTCCAAGTCTCATTGAAATACATTTGTTCCTTTCCCTTTTTTTTTATTGCCTTTATTATAATGGATCCTTATGCAAAAAATGAATACTATCAAAGTTTCATAGATTAAAAGTTTCTAGATGATTTGATGATTATACTGAAGGCTGGAAACTTTTAAGTGGGAGAGAAAGTTGGACTGTAACTGTCTTCTTTCAGCAACACTAGAATGAATACCAAACCCAATTTGAATCCAAAGACAAAAGTCTCTGAGTAACTGTACAGATTTTAAAGCTTTATTCTGCTTCCATTTTCAGAATCCTTGATTTTTCTTTGTTGAACTTGCTACTCATGACCTGCAGAGCTCAGAAATATTATTCAGACCAAATTTACCCATTGACAATCCTCAAAAGACTTGGGTTTTATTTTGTAATACCTTGAGTCAGTAGTGTGCATTAGCCACTGCCCACCCCCACTCTTTCTTTAACATCTGTATCCTATGATAACCTTCATTTTATGACTTGTTTCAAGCCACAGAATAAACTACCTGAAATTACAGTGTGTTAGTGATCTCTTTTGTACTTCAAGAGACTGCTAGGTAAACAGCTTTTCTCACTTATGCTAATAGTCCAGCCAGTCAGTAACTGCCTGTGGGACCTCTGCCCTTAGGGCTTGTAGTCCCCAATCCCCAGTGGACGGGTGGAGGAGTACCAGTCACCAGTCTGTGGCCTGATAGGAACCGGCCGCACAGCAGGAGGTGAGTGGGCAAGTGAGGGAAGTTTCCTCGGTGTTTACAGCAGCTCCCCATCACTCACATCGCTTCCTGAGCACTGCTTGCCCACCCCCCCATCCGTGGAAAAATTGTTTTTCGTGAAACTGGTCCATGGTGGCAAAAAGGTTGGGGACCGCTGCGGCTTAGGGCATAATTTAGGGATGGCTGGGGGAGGGAGTACAGATATTGGAAATGTCACTGCTACTCTCTTTTTGGAGGTGTCACGGGGGTCAGGAAGATTACTTATTGAAATTTATAACTGCAGCTTATGTAGATAAAAGAGACCCAAGGAACATTTTCCGACCTTTTTGAGTTTCCTTTATCCACTTTTCTTTAAGTGAGAGATTGGTTTTGAGTATATGTCTAATTTGTTAAATAAAACATTTTCTTTCATTGAATTCTGGAGCACTCTGCCAGACATTGGTGCTACCTGATCACTTTGACTATATTCAGGGGTCATACCTTCAGTTAGCAACAGATCTGAGACTACTAGTTGCAAGAACCATGTTATTAAATCCTGAAATCTGTTAATAGCTTTCAATCTCTTCTTAATATAATTATTTTTAATTGAATAATTTTAGGATCAGATCTAATAAGAATTATCAGTAATAAACAATTAAGCCTGTCTGACTTGTTTGCATTGGAAATACTGTGGTTTTATAGATAATCAATGGGACATCTGAAGATAAACCCTTTCATTTTCTATGGAAATATTTCTCAAAGTGTTGTCCTTGAACCCTGCATCTTATCATCCAGTGTAATTACTAAAAACACAGATTCCTAGATTGTACCAGACTCACTGAATTAAGTTCTTGGTGTTACTGGTGCAGGCCCTTGGGCTCTCTATGTAATAGAAATTATTAATATTAAGAGGTCAAATGAGAGTCACAGGCACAGCTTTATTGGGACATCAGCCCCAATAAATAAATAAATAAAATAAAGTGAACACTCCCTTGTGTTCAGACACAAGGGAGACAGCACAAAGTAAAAGCCCTGGGCTGGCTCCCCAAGGGGAGTTCCGGGAGAGTTTTAAAGAGGCTTAGGTGGGGAAAGGATGACATGTAAGCATGTAGAGGTAGAGATTTTCTAGTGCCTGCCTAGTTTCATTACATGCTTTTTCATGCGTGGCTTGTCTCATTAGCATGTTAAATCTCCACCCTTGGGTGTGATTTTAGCATTAAAATAAGATCATAATGAGGGAAAAGTCAGGGTAAGGTCAGTGTGGGGATCCTTTTTGGTTTTAGTTCATTAGATCTGGATAGGTCTGGTTTCTTTGCAGCCAGGTTCCTTATTGGCTAGTATCAGCATCTTGCTTCAGGGGTCTTAGAAAACATTACTCAAGAGAACAACAGTTTGGCCCCCTCCTTATATGGGTACGGGCTGAATGCTAGCGACTAGGAGGTCATTTGTTTATTTTTTTCTTCTACAGTTAACGAGGCTAGATCATGCTGTCCCATGTTGCCTCCCTTGGTCAGAAGTGAGGCCCGAGTCCTGTCCCTACACTATCTCATTGGGGGGGAAGTAAAGAAATCTGCATTTAACCTGCATTTAATACACACTCTTCTTCTGTGATTATTTTGCTGATTGACATTGGCAAAGCAGTTATCTGGAGTTTTTACCCCTAAATACAAATTCATACCTCACCCCTTTTTCTTTTGAGGATAAGGTGATGCTGACTATTAAATCACGTTTAGGATTTGTCAGTGCTCTCAAGTCTGCCCTTCCTTTGCTTGTATAATTGTTAAACTAAATTTGATCTAAGGTTGCCTCCGTATCTTTTCCTTGCGACCTAACTTAGTATGTATACAAACTGAAAACCTAATTTCGGAGTGTATTTTGTAACAAATAGCCGAGCCTCAGCTGATCACAGGCTGCCGACTGATCAGACCATGAACAAATAAGGCAAACAGGGAGCTGTAACCAATCAAGGTGTTTCTTGTCCTTCACTTTCTTTTCTGTCTATAAATACTCTCTGCCTACTGCCTGATGGATGAATCATTCTTTGCTCAAAAAAACTTTTCAATCCTATATGTCAAAAATTTTTTTCTTTTTATATAGTGTTAGCTGGGACACTTCTGGTGCTTTAGAAGGAGCTTGGGAATTGAAGCTGGTGTTAAAAGTCCTTACTTTTTCACTTGCTAGCTCAGTAAGTGAACAAGCCCGACACTTAAACTTTCCAAACCTTAGCTGAATCATCTGAAAACAGGGTTACTAATAAAACCTTTCCTTTAAAGTGGTTATTTCATAGTTTTTCTGATATTTGGACCTAATTGAGTTGTTTTGCTGCTATAGTGAGGAAAACATACAGGGGAAAGACAAAAATTTAATACAACTTATTTTTCATTAAAATCTTTAGTTTTCTCTAAAGTGAAAGCAAGAACAAGCAACATTAAAACTATGAGTACTGTGCAAAGATTTCTAATAAATGAACTCCCTTTCACAATAAAGGCTGACTTGCAGAGCCAGTTATTTTAAATTGCTCTGACTGTCTCTACAGTGTCTCTTGTTGTTGTTGAAGATGTAGTATGCAATAAGTTTTGCTAATTAGTCATAGTATGGTTAACAGATGGTGGAATTTAAATTTGTAGGAGAAAAATGTGTACAAGCCTATATGGTTACCTGGAGCTATATATGAGCCCTTTAAAGATATAAATATGTAATCACAGTTCTATTTGTGAATATGTCAGGGTACTGTGATTTTGAGAAAAGTAAGAAATAATGTCATAAAGTTGAAATATAAAACTTACAAAATACAGTCACACATCACTTAACGATGAGGATATGTTCTGAGAAATATGTCCTTAGGTGATTTTGTCATGTGAACATCACAGAGTGTACTTACACGAACCTAGGTGGTATAGCCTACTACACACCTAGGCTACATGGTATAGCCTATTGCTCCTAGGCTACAAATCTGTACAGGGTGTTACTGTGTTGAATATTGTAGGCAATGGTATTTGTGTATCTAAACATATCTAAACATAGAAAAAGTATGGTAAAAAATACAGTATGAAAGTTTAAAAATGGTACACCTGTATAGGGCACTTACCATGAATGGAGCTTTCAGGACAGAAAGTTGCTCTGAGTTAGTGAGTGAGTGGTAAGTGTAGGACATTACTGTACACTATTGTAGCCTTTATAAACCCTGTACACTTAGACTACACTAAATTTATAAAAATAACTTTTCTTTCTTCAATAATAAATTAAATTTGGCTTACTGTAACTTTTTACTTTATTAGTATTTTAATTTTTTTAATTTTGACTCTTTTTTAATAACAGCTTAAGACACAAACATATTGTATGGTACACATGTATTTTTCTTCATATTTTTTATTATATAAAGTTTTTCTACTTTTAAGGGATTTCATTTATTTTACTTTTTAAACTTTTTTATTAAAAACTAAGACACAAACACACACATTAGCCTAGGCCTACACAGGATCAGGATCATCAATATCACTGTCTTCCACCTCCACATCTTGTCTCACTAGGAGGTCTTCAGGGGCAATAACATGTATGAAGCTGTTACCTCCTACCGTAGCAATGCCTTCTTCTGGAATACCTCCTGAAGGACCTGAATGAGGCTGTTTTACAGTTCACTATTTTTTAGAAGTAGAAGGAACACCCTCTAAAATAATGATGAAAAGTACAGTATAGTAAACACATAAACTAGTGATATAGTCATTTTACTATATAAATAACAATGTGTTTACTATTATATAACACATAATTATATGTGTTATACTTTTATACAGTAGTAGCTGGTAGTGCGGTCAGCTTGTTCACAACAGCATTGCCACAAACAAGTGAGTAATGCACTGTGCTACAGTGCCATTAGGCTATAGGAATTTCTCAGCTCCATTATAATCTTATGGGACCACCTTTGTATATGTGGTCTGTCATTGACAGAATTGTCATTGTGTGGCACATGACTGTATTTATGAGTGTATTCACTAACAAAGACAATACTAATAGAATTCATTTGATTCCTTCTTGAAAGAGACCAAAAACTGTGTTTGGAGAATTGCAACTAAGGCTTAGATTATTTGTTGTCGGTCTCTTTCTGTGTAAGTATTAATTTTTGTTGTTCATTATAATGCATATTTTACTCTGAACCTGGTTTTAGTAGATGATCAATGAATGTTTTTCAGTTAAACAATGTTATCATAGCCATTAATGTCTAAGGAAAGGAATCTGGGTGTGACTGGTCAAGGAGACATGACTTCTAGATTTTATTTTTTTAATCTTTTTAAATATCTAACAATACGCATAGTTTCTGAAGTTTAGTCTAATTCCAGGTAACTAAATCATCTCAACATAGTTCAAAGATAGTTTTGAAAAGTCTTTCATATTTGGTTTTGTGTCTATGTTGATGAATTCACATTTCTTTAACTTATAGTTAAGGGTCTAGGCTACTATAAAGTAGCAGTAGGAGAATTTGACACTCATCTGCCAATAGAAGTTCTTGGAGAAGAGTTATCATTCCACCTGTCTCTAGAAAACTTGTTCTTGGCTGAGGCATAGGTGACCCACAAGGGAATCTGTGGCATTTTACAAATTATAGGTTACTGCTAATAAAGATTGAAAATACTTTTCTTTAAAAATAAAGTAGTGAAGTTTCAAGGTTGTACCTATGACAACCTTATTCTCACATTTTCTTTATGATTTGCTTTCTTAAGCAGGAAAGGAAAAGATAAATCCTCATCTTGTGCAAGGATCTAGTGCATAGTTCTGAACTGAACATATGACTATTATGTGATATATGACAAGAAAAAACTGGTTGCAAATCACTTGCCTGTATATTATATTTTTGCTATCTGCAAATGCAGAAGGGAAGAGAATTAGTTTAGTAAAAAATTCTGTGTAATGTTTCTTTCCTGAGAAATAGTGCACTGTAGCTTAAAAATAAGCAAAAATCAAGAGGCTTTTATGTTCTCTTGGAACTATTTAGTTGAACCTTTTGAATTTGCTGTTTGTTTCCTCTTGGGACCCTTACTAATTTATTGGCTCTAAAGGAAACTATTAAGAGCGGTTTTACAGAGATGTGGGTATGGTTAATTAGTCTGAGATGAGGGAACCAGCAGGCACTGCTTGATAAGGAGTCATAAGGCCTGAAATAAGGTCTCTGATAAAACAGGAGGTGGTGGAAAAGCCAGCCAAAAAGGATGGCCACAAAAAATGACCTCAGGTTACCCTCACTGCTCTTTATATTCTGCTTGTAATGTATTAGTATACTAAAAGAAACTCCCACCAGTGCCACAATAGTATACAAATGCCGTGGCAAATCCCAAAAGTTACCCTATGTGGTTTAAAAAGAGGAGGAACATTTGCTTCTGGGAACTTCCCACCCCTTTCCCAGAAATCTTATGAATAATCTTCCCTCTGCTTAACATAAAATTAAATAGAAGGTATAAAATAAGACTCACAAAGGGCTACTTTCTGTTGCTCTGAGAGATAGCTGCCGCCCTGTCTACAGGGTAGTTTCCCTTTTTTTCTTTTCTTACTTCAGTAAATTTGCTTTTGCCTTACTCTGTCAACTCGCTCTTGAATTCTTTCCTGTGTGAAGCCAAAAACCCACTTGACCTTCAGGCCAAACCCCTAATTTGGGGTCCACTTTCCTGTATCAAAACCATAAGAAATGTTGATACACCGAGGGACTAGCAACAGAGGAAAGCCATTACCATCCCTTACCTGATGAGGGGAGAGGAGGGAGCTATACAACAGGAGCCTTCAGAAAATATTGAGCCATGGAAGAGGGACTCTCCCATAGATGCTGTAAATATTGAGTACATCCACCAAAAGCTGCAGACAAGAAGTCAAAGAGGAGAGAAAATAAATATCCCAATCTCAACTTCTTCCTGTCTTCCATTTCCTGCCAGTACCTGCTATTGGCCAAACGCAAGGAAGAAAGCCCAAATGACAGGGCCGCAGAGGTTAGTTATGCGCAGAGCAGGCTAAGAAAAACAGAGGGTGGATCTGAGAGAAAAAGGGAGCATAACCAGCAAAAGCATCACTTCTCTACATGTGAAGCAAAAATAAAAAGAGCAAAATCAGATTCTTCTTTCCTTTAGGTGACTTTGTCAACTACCAATTTCAATATACTTAGAGGAAAGAAGTGAGCAGAAACTTCATGCTGGGAAAATCTGGAGCTAACATATTATCTATTTCAAATAGACTTGTGACATGCTTTTGATAGTGAAGACTCTTGGTAAGTAATATTTATACTTTGGGTGTTCTAACTTTAATCAGGGGAGTCCACATTATGTGAGTTCTATGATACTACTTTGTTAAAATCCAGATGGGAGTAGTGCTTTTCTTTGACGGTTAGGCTGCCTTTGTGGATGCTATGGAAGATAGAGAGATTATCAAATGATACATTACTTTATCTGCCTCTGACAAGTGTGATCTTTAATTTCAGTGTGTGTTATGACTACTATTCCTAGAAACAAAGGAAGAAAAATTATTAAGCCATTAAAAAAACCTTTTGAATATTCATAACAATATGCTCATGCATGATTATTTCGAAGAGGAAGTCACTATCAGATAAATAAGTTAAAAACATATCATTTTTCTTCCTTTAGTCTTATTCAGTCATTTTTGAGGCAACTACTTACAGTTTATCTTCATTATTGCTAAATTATTCTTGCTTTGGAGTCTCTACTAGTAAAAGTGTGTACTATGGGGAGCCGTCCACATCAAAATTAGCACTTGAACAAATAAGTGTTATATATTAATCATAGATTAATGGGGGATGGAAATACAATCGACTCAGTAATGCTTGAGTTTTCTTAATCATAAATGTGCTTGAGGAACACTTTTTAAGCAAAGAAGACAGATTAATGACAAACTTCCTACATACGATGGAAGAAGAGTATGCCTAAAAATTTGTTATACTTTTTATGGGTTTATAATATGAAGACTTGGCCGAGAAAACTTATAGACATAATTTTCTAGAATCCCTTTAAAGACATCTGTAATAGATCCAAAAAGGTCTATTTGATAAGAAAAATTTAATACAGGGTATATATGGAAAAATTAATTATATATTCAATGTAGGTGCAAGTAGGAATACCCATATAGGGACAAAGACAATAAAGTGAAGAAAATTTGGTGGGTACTAATTTACTGATTAAAGTACTAGTGTAGTAATTATTTTGTATGTAATAAATTTCATTTATAATTGAAACTTATAATTTTAAACTTTATTTTTTGAAAAATTATTGGTAAATTTCCCCAAATGTTCTAGCTAATATGCAAATATATTTTGCTATGAGTGTACATCTCACAATTCTTTACTAGACTGTAACCCCCTTGACTACAATAATAAATTCTCAGCATGTATCATGGATTCTGGATCATAGAAATTACTTTCAAGTATTGAAATGAAGACAAAAATACTTTAAATAGAAGAGGTTGTCAGTTAAAGTTGAATGAATTTATAAGTGCATGATGTACTAAGTTTTGATTTAAAACAAAAGAAAATAATATATACCATATGTGACTTTTCTTTTAATAGAGAACTTGCCAGTGTAGAAGGCATTGATAACTCAAAAATATCTTCTCATAGTCTAGTTTTCTTTTGGAAAAATGAAAACTCAGTAGAATTTATGCTACTTGCCAGTGAGAAATGTGTTAGGCTCCAAATAATGACAACAATAATAAAAACTTTGGATAATCACAATTTAAATGAATAGGAGGTATACTTATGTCAGTCAATAATGTCAAGATCAAGACATCTCTTTTTCTACTCCCTGTGCTTACAGAAGTGTTCACGGGAGGGCTACAATAGTGCTAGCCATCGTACACATATTTACGACAGAAGTTTGGGAGAAAATAGCAGTGATAGCTGCCTCCACTCCCTTTACTCAGGAGTGCAACAGGTTTCTCAGAAATCTCTGCACCAAATTTTGCTTACTTTGCATTAGTTATAGTTGGACAATTAGATTATTTGGATATATTTTAACTGAAGAGAGTCTGAAAACGCTATAAAAATAATTAAAGTGTGGTGCAATGGGTTAAGGCAAAAGTGATCATCTCCGGGTTCTGGGTTTTCATTGCCAGCACTGTCAATTGTGTGCTCCATATCCGTCCCTGTCCCCTACTTCATTCCTAGCAAAACCCTGGATTGGTTCATAAGTCCAGTGCTTAAGCCACACAACAAGAAGTGGCTGGGGATCATCCAGCCAATGAATCAGTGTGATAAGATGGAATAAACACAGACTCAAATGCTAAGATATGTGGATTTCAATAGTTAGCCTATTAGAATCAGCACTTCTTGGGTCTGGTAACTCACCTATAAAATTTAAAATGTTGCAAAAGATATTAGATTTAAAACTATGTTCTTCAGATATGAAGTTCTGAAGAAATATCTAGCGTTCCCCATGGAAATATGAGTAACAAAAAATCTGAAAGGGAAAGGTCATGACCCCCACTTATAACAGATAAAATGAAATTGCTATGGTTTATTTGTTGAGATTCCACCAATGTTTCCTTTGCCAAAAAATGTAGTATCCTATTAAAAATATTTTAAAAACCACTGGGAAAGATGTTCTCTTAGGGTTTTTAAAAAAATCTATAATATAGTTAATAGGCTATGTTTTAATATATAATGTAGAAGAGACATGAAACTGTATATCTCCCACCAAACCCAAAGCCTTACCCCATTCTAATTGTGTTTGACGTGAAAACATCCCAGAAAACTATAGCACTGAATCGTACACCATTTGGATATGAGTTTTCACTTATTTTTAGAAACTTATTGTTAGAAATGCCAGTGGATTCTGTGGAAGGACAACTCAAACTCTTGTAATTTTGATTGCAACATAAATTAAAATTCATTTCCACATGTAGAGGAGAGTATCTTAAAAACGTCCAAGATAATGGAGTATATCCCACAGAGAATAGATTAAAATGGTTAGGACGCCCAAGGTTAAATATATTGACCAAGAATGGATAAGATTAGAATACGTAAATTAGGGAAAGGGCTAATACAAAGAACACAGCTGAAATATAGAAACGAGGGAACTTAGGTTCAGAGCAAATAAAATATCTATGTTATGCAGATAAAAATTAAGTGGAAATGAATGCCTTTAAGCTTACAAATATTATAGAGGTAATATAAGTTTAAACAATTTATAAGCTCATGATACAACCATAAGAAATTATAAAGGAAGTCAGTGTTTTGACATTGCTCTGAAATAAACAAATTCATGTTATATGTTGTTAGATGCTGGCCCCTGTCTTCTAATAAAAATTCCTTGGTATTACTGATTCAAATGGAACACAATGGTTAAGAAACAAACTGACTCAAAGATATATTTTCCAAATGATTATGAATTCAAATACATTTAAAGCACCCATTCTGTACATTTCTCCATGCTTAGCACAGCTAAGTTTATGAAGAAGTGTAAGGTACAGTGCCTGCCTTTATGAATGCTTAAAATCAAGTTAGGAAATTAAAATGCAGAAACATAAATGGAAAGATATTTTAAAACATTGCCACATAACCTGAAACACTGGAATTACTCAGTAAGTTTTAGTTCTTAACTCATTGAATTTTCACAGCAATTGTATAACATAGGTGTGATTATTACCCCTGTTTTGCAAATGGAGCTGCTTAAGTTTGGCTAGTAACTTGCCCAGGAATTCACAGCAAATAAGCGGTATGTCAGGGTTAGGAAAGGATCTCTTTCCCCTCGCTTATTGAGAGGCTCCTGCTCTGAACCACTGCATGATAATATGTTGTAGATGGCCACGTTATTTCAAACCTTTCTTTATCTTCAAGCCTCTCTTCTCCAGCAGATGACATTGTCTCCTCCTAATAAAGGAAATTAAGAGTGTGGATTAAAAAACTCTGGGATCTGCATTTTTCCTTCCTGAACACAGTAATGAAGGAAATAAAGGTGAGGAGTACAGATAAAAATAAAAGCCCTTCCAAATAATTCTCTCATCACTGTCTTGAGACCAGTGACTTTGACTTTCCAGACATCTTTTTACATCCATTGTTCTCTCTCTCTCTCTCTCTCTCTCACCACCTTCCAGTGCTTTTACTTCTCCCTCTGTTATGACTGCTGTATCTCATCACTAAAACGTGAACCTTCGCTCTGTCTAAAGAAACCCAACTTTCATTTCCATTCCAGCCATCAACTTTTCCATCATGGCCACACTCAATAAAGAAGCACTAACCTATTTAGTTTTTTTTGTTTGTTTGTTTGTTTTTGCGACAGGAGACAGGGTCTCACTCTATTGCCTGGACTAGAGTGCAGGGGCGTCATGATAGCTCATGGCAACCTAAAGCTCCTGAGCTCAAGTGATCCTCCTGCCTCAACCTCCTGAGTAGCTGGGACTACAGGTGTGCACCACCACGCTTGGCTAATTTTTCTATTTTTTTATAGAGAGGGGATCTCCTTCTTGCTCAGGCTGGTCTCAAACTCCTGGCCTCAAGAAATTCTCCTGCCTCGGCCTCCCAGAGTGCTAGGATTCCAGATGTGAGCCACCTAACCCTGCCTAACCTATTTAAATTTTTTTTTTTGATATAGCTTATTCCTCCTAAACTCAAGATCATGGATCTGTTCAGCCCTCCATTAAGAAGGGATAGTGGTTGGAAAGAATGGGGAATTGTTGACCAAAGGGTACAAAGTTTCAGAAAGACAGGAGGAATAAGTTTTTTGATCTATTGCACAGCAGGTTGACCATAGTCAATAATAATGCATTGTATGTTTCAAAATAACTAAGTAAATTTCAAACGTCTCACCATAAAAATGATAGGCAAATGAGGTGATGGATATGTTGATTAGCTTCATTTAATTGTTCCATAGTGCATACATATATCAAAACATCACAGTGTACCCTATAAAATGTATACAATTATGATTTGTCAATTAAAAATAATATTTAAAATAAAAACAAAAAACAAAAAATGGATAATAACAACCCCTCAAAAAAAATTGGACTTCTAAGGATACTAATGACCTTTCAACTCCCCAATTCAAATGGAAGCTGAAGAGTCCCTATTTTACTAGACATTTTCATGATATTCAACACTTTTGATGACAATTTTTTCTTGGAATTATCCTATCGTTTCACTTGAAAATAAATGTTTTCTCTTTATTAGCTCACTTTTTGGAATAGTACAACACGTTTACCTCGCCACATTCCTTTGTTGTATTCTCTGCAAACTGTGGAGCTCTCCTAGAGTCTAGCCTTCCCTGCCTTCTCTTCTTCTGGGTGACTCTATACATACTTTTATAACTTCTATGACAATGACTTTGTGTCTTTTCCAGACTGCTCTGTTGAGCTCCAAATCCCCCCCCGTAGTATCAATACCTCTGATAGTTCTTTTGAACCTGAAAATCAACACGTCCCTTACTAAACTCATATCTTTTCACTCAAATCCTCTTAACATTCTTCTTTTGCCCTTTAACTGTCCTCATACTTTTGTTTTCTCTCTAATGACAAATCTCTCCCTAACTCTTCAGTATTTCTACTCCTGACCTCTCCTGGCTTCTTGTTCTACCTTTTTAGGAACTATATTTGACTGCTCCCTCAGTATCTTAATTTAAACAAAATTATAATTTCCATTACAAACTCATTCCTATCCCTGTTACATTCTACTTCTATAAATGCTCCACCATATGGATCATCTCTCTAGGCTTAAAATCTCTATTATTTGGCACATAGTAATAGTAACTACTCATTTTTTTGAAAGTCAAATAAATTAATACTTTTTTAGTCCTCCCTGTTCCTTATATCACTATTTCCACATTTAATTAATTCAAAGTCCCTCCACAATATCTTTTGAACTGGAGCTTTCTTTCTTTCTACTTCCATTACCGGATACCAATTGTCTGTATTGAAATAGCTTTCTACCCGATATCATTGTCTTTAGAGTTGTTGCCTTTTATAGAGCACGAATAGGTTAATACAACTGAAGCACAGCTCTGACCATGTTTTTTCCCAGACTCAAAATTTTTCCTTGATCATTCTATAACGTATTTCCATGTCCTGGAAATGATATATACAATAGCAATATAGCAATATAGCAATATACATTGCTATTATTCTACCCTCATTAGCCTTATTCAACCTATATTCAAATAAATAGATGATAGAGAGAGAGATAGAACTATTCCCTTTGTCTTTATGACTTTGTATTCAACATTCACCACTTTCTGTCATCTCGTCTCTACAAATTCAACAATCTCTATCTTTAAAGCCCAGTTAAAATGCTTCATGGCATATCCAACATTTTGTTGATATTATCATGATTGTGGTGATAGAATCACAGGTGTTCGCATATGTCCAAACTCACCAAATTATACAGATTAAATATAAGCATTTCTTTGTATATCAATTGTACCTCAATAAATCTGTTTTTAAAATACCTTATGAAAATTTTCCTGATCTGTCCAGTCAGAGGCAACTCCTTTTTTCTCCAACTTCAATGGCACATTGAATTTGTGCCAATATTAGCAGGTATAAGAGCTTAATATTTCTATAATGATTTTATTGATTTATTTAAACATTATTTATTGAGCACCTACTATGTGCCAGGCAATACTAAGTGAAATGAACAGACTCAGAGTATAGACACATAAGTTTCATGAGCCAGTGTGAGAGAGACATTGTAACTGTACAAAGTTCTCTGAACGATAAGTGCATACGAGAAATAATTTAAAAACCCTGGTCTTAAATAAATCACATTTGTGTTGAGATATGAAGAATGAATAAATACAAGTATTTTTTCTAATAGACGCTGACCTTTGTACAGGCAAGGACTTTGTGTGCTTTGTCTTTTTGTCTCCTGTATCTAATCTTCTAATTGTGATTTTTTTCCACATGATAAACAAGAAATATTTGTTGAATGAAGACATCTAAATATTACCCTAGTATATATTCCATTACACCGAAGACTATCATTTTGGAAGAACACTATGAGGGGTGGTCCAAAATGAAAGTATTCCTGCCAGCCCATGCCAATAAGTGGTTCCATGTAGTATAACAACAGCACCTGTTTCTAATTAGCATTGGTATTTTCTTAGCAGTTGGTGGGGCTGATGGTGACCCATGCTGTGGTCTAGAAAACCATTTCATCTTAGCTGACACAACTGAGGTAGGATATAATAATGTAGGTGTCACCTTAAATCATCAGCCCAGAGGATTTTTTCTTCAGGAAGCTAAATAAGCTGGCGTTTCAGTTCCTAAGAAACAAAGCTAAGCATGTTCTTGTCACTGAAATGAAATGGTGTCACAAAGTAGTAAGTTCCTGCTGTTCCTTAAATGCCAAAGTCTTGATTTTCACTGATCTCATAGTGGTATTGTTTTCTCTCCTAAAAGCAGTTGATACAGATATAATCACTCAAGTTCTTGCATGCCATTATTTGATGTGCATTGCTGAGAAATGACTTAAGAGATTGCCTTCAGAGACAGAAGACTTAGCCATGCAAAGATCTAAATCCAAAATGGAAACCAGATAGTTTTTTCATCTCAATAGCATGCTTGTTCCCATTAGATGTGGGTGCCTGGAATACTCTGTGAAGAAGGACTTTAGGTTTGTCCCAGGCTCAGCAAAAACAAGGATTGCTAATTTTTTCTAAACTTCAACCCCCTCATTCCTTTGCTTTTTTAAAAAAATACATACACATACCATCCTTTCCTACCTTCCATTTTCTCAATGTCTCATTCCAGTATCTCAGTCCCCACTTCACTTAATTCCATACTAAACGTAGGCCCCGAACAATCCATCACTCCAACGGCTTTCTTATTCTCACTTCCCTTTCTACTTTATCCTACCATCATTCCTGGTCACCCCAAATCGCAAAAAACAATACATGCTGTCATCTATCTGGGTCACCTTAACTGTACTCACATATGTATTGCTTCATTGTCCATCTACAGTGAGAGTAGAATGCTCATGACTCCCACAGAAGTTAAAGTTAAAATCACTTATGTCAGGAAGCACCTACAACGTTCCTACAATGTATAAGGTACCATTCTACACTCTTCCTGAAAGACAAACATAAATGAAACACAGTATAAATACTCAGAAACTATGACTGCTCAATGTTCAGATGAATTCCTTGTCTTATAGTGCTAGATCATAGTGGTTACTAATGAGTCACTATGATGTAAATACTGTTCACTATCTAAATTAATCAAGAAAATCTTCCCAGAATTGGTAGATCATTATGTAAACTTTCAAAGAGACAAGGCTGAAGTTAGATTTTCTGAATTGGAAATTTTCCTAGACCATTTGGATCTAAACCCTTAAACTATTCTGATTCAGGCTACTCAGGGAAAATGGTTAAGTAATGTGTGTTTCTAATTAGCTGTTGCCTTGTATTTAATACATGCTGTGATTTTATTCCCAGTGGTTGTCAGACCTTTCCATTTTGAGCTCTGTGTGTGTGTATGTGGGAGAGAGAGAGAGAGATTGGAAGGAAGATGTGTACTGACCCAGGAGAAAGTTATTTAATCATATACTATTGGTGACATCTGCTTTTTAAAAGAAATTTGCTTTCATTGAGAGAGGGATCTCTCATAAGTTCCCAGTAGTCTTCTTTACAGATTGGCTAACCTAATAGCATTCAACTTATTAGAACTTTTATGTGGTGCTACACAAATACCCTAGAACTGAAATGACTCAGTTTTTTGTAAACGTTACCATATTAATGGTCTTGGATAAATTTTCCAGTTTTATCACTTTTCTCTTAATTTATTCATAGAACTTGATTTTATAATTTTTTTCAATTTAGAGATGGGTGAACATTTTAACAGGTTGTTTGGTATTTTAAAGTGGTATCTTAAAGAAATGCATTCATACACAAGAATTACTCTAACCTGGGATAAATGGATCAGACAAAGAGTTTGGTTTATTTTTAAAAAGACAAAGAATTCAGAAAGTGGATAACCTTGATTAGGGCCTAACATCAGTTAGTCCACATGTTTAAATTTAGATATCAAAGCTTACAGATCATGAAATTTACTAAAATAATGAAATGAAAAGATATGAAAGAATCCACACCAATTGGCCTAAGACTGTTCAGACATCTTGAAAAAGTAACTTTTCATTAAGGACAAAAGGCAAGACAGAAATTTGACCAGATTCTGTTATACGAACAGCTCTGTCCATGTCTTCTAATGACATTTTGGTCACAGTATTCTTCTAATTTATGTTAATTGAGTGGAATTGCCAGAACTCATTGTCAGAACTCTCATGATTTTAAATTTAGGAGATTGAGGGATTGCAAGTAAATTATTCCAATCTGAATTTCACCAGGTTTCAACCATTATGCTGTTAAATCATCCATGAGTCATGCTAAATAAGTTTTTAACTCAGTTTCATCATTTCATGAAGAGTTAAATATGAGTTAAGTAAGAGTTAAGTATGTTAGTATTTAATGCAACTGGTTTGGAGATTTTCAGTATAAATGTTCAGTAAAAGTGCACACAAATAATAAGTGCTAATAAAATGGTTTGGACAGTTATAAGTAATTCCTGCTCAAATTTAGTCTACTTCTGCCATTTTAAATATTAGAATTTACATTAATATAGCACCCTTTATCTACACATATTTAAAGGTTCTAATACCTCCATTTTCTCAACCTTCTAGTGATATTTTTTAAATTTCACAAATGAAGACACTGGGGGAGGTTAATTGGCTTTCCACTGCAATGAAGGGTGAGTCAGTGACAGAGCCAGAAATAGACACCAAGGCTTCATCTCTTCTCAGCCTGGTGCACATCACGAGAAAGAGCTTTCTGCTTATAAATACATCTAATGACATGGTTCCTGGAACTGTTAATTAGGACAGTTCTTAAAACCCACCTGGTTTTAGAGCTAGATAGCAACTTACAAAGTTGGGCATGTTTTGATGAAAAGTTGTTGAAAATTAGAAATTAGTTCACCACTTAGGGAAACAAAAATAATATGATAAAATTTGCATACAGTTGCCTTCACATATGTTTGTTAAGTGGGCTCCATCCTGTTGCAGTGCTGAGAGTGTTGCAAAAGCTGTGTTTACACCTATATGAATCAGGACCATATTTATTTCATTGGAAACATGCACACATGAAAATCATACACATGTAAAATGGAGAGAAAAATGAACAAAAGTAAATGGAGTAAGTTTTGGTCTCATCTGTCTTAGTGGAATATTTGATGCATACAGATGCTCCTTGACTTACAGTGGGTTTATATCCCAATAAACCCATTGTAAGTTGAAAATATTGTAAGTCAAAAATACACTTAATACATCTAAACTGTCATACATCATAGCTTTGCCTAGCCTACTTTAAACATGCTTGGAACACTTACATTAGCCTACACTTGGGCAAAATCATCTAACACAAAGCCTATTTTATAATAAAGTGTTGAATAGATCATGTAATTTATTGAATACCATATGGAAAGTGAAAAAGAGAATGGTTGTATGGGTACTGAAAATATGGTTTCTACTGAATGTGTATCACTTTTGCACCATTGTTAAGTTGGAAAAATTATAAGTCAAGCCATCATAAATTGGGGACTGTGTATTTTAGGAGTTTCTAACAATGATGAATTTATAGAGCTCGCAGACATTATCAGAAAACAGTAGCTGCCACAAATGATAATAATATGTGACTGTAACTTTTATTGAATGCAAGTATAAGGAAAGTAATTTTTAAAAATTCTATTGGATAGAACATACTTACAGAACTTGTTTAGTTTGGGGTGTCATTTTTTGAGAGGGGCAATTAGTTATGTTTTTAAGTTTGTAGCCAGAGCAGAGAAGGCCTTTGAAACTGTTTATTAAAAATGGAAGATTTTTAACTGGCAGAAGAAAAGATTCATGAGGATATTAATATTTTATGGGATATTATATGGGAATGCCGTTAGACTCACCCCATAATGGCACCAAGGGAGAGAACTCTTCGTGCATCAGAATCATCTGAAGGACTCATTAAAACCCAGATTGCTGGGCCCCATCCCCAGAATTTTTGATTTGGTGGGTGTAGGGTGGGTCCTGAGAATTTGCATTTCTAACATGTCCCAGGTGATGCTGATGCAGCTGATCTGCAGACCGCACTTAGATAACCACTGCTGTAACTCATACATTCACCAAGCAAGACAGTAGAAAGTGTCTTCTAAACTATTAAAAAAATCTCTTTCTTTCTCTATCTCCCCATCACTCCCTCTTTCTCTCTTTCCTTGCTCCTCCTTCCCATAAATGAAATCACACATGTGAGATAAATGGCTTTATAAGGCCCTAGTGTACCCAACTCCTAAGCAAGTAAAATTCTTTAAAAAACTACTTAGGATCAGGCAATTAAAAGGAATAAAATGTAAGTAAAATAATCACATCCTCAATGGATGAAGAGTTTCTGGGCCATGTGGGAAGAACCCCACTAATTCCATATTCCATTCCCAATCAAAGATAAACTGTCTGATCAAAATCAGTCTCTTGTTGTTTTAACTTACCATTAAAGCTCAAGTATTGCCAGTTCTGGTACTGCGGGTTGGGAAGGGCAGTGCTGCAACTGGGGGATAGAGAGAATCTCTACTTGAACTAAACTTTAGAGGTCATATTTTATGCTAAAGATGGTTCTCCGACATTCTAAATACTTTCTACTATCATAATGCAGATGGATTTAAAAGACACCTGCTTGCTTTAATGACCACACAATTTAGGCAAATAAAATCAAGGTACCGGACTGCTTATCCCTGAAGCGAGCTTGTGAATAAAAGAAAAAATTACAGCTCATCTTTTTAAGCACAAGATCAAAAATTGAAACTACATGTGACAAGCCTTATTTATCTGTGCCAATATCTTTTTTTTTTTTTTGCTAAACACCATATCCATTTTTCTAACTACTTTATTCAATTTACTTCTGTAAAATTCAGAAAGCTCTTGTTTTAAATTGCTTTTGGTGTACATTGCCCCAAATTGTTTACTCAGTTCCATTTGATTCAAAGCTTTGGTTTTTTTTTCCAGGCCTCTTAATTCCTCTACCCATTATACACACATTCCCTAAAAGAATCCTCTTGTGGGTGGGCTATTATCATGTCTCCCTTAATGGTGTAGTTATGGTTGTGTCAAAAGTGTACTTGCATAGTAGGATAAACTACTCTTTCCTAGGATTTGATGAAATGAAAGTAATTATTTCTAGTTAAAGTGGCACCATGGTGAATCTACGCTAAGTGAAAACTGAGAATATTTAAATTCACGGGTGGAGTGAACTCAGCCTAGGCAAATAATGGAAAAAAGGGCTGCATCTTACCTTCAACTTATAGTTAGTCACATACCAAAAAGTATGAAAAGTGGAAGTTCAATTTCTAAATTTACAGAAAGATAAATGTTTTTCTTGCATTTCATGTTTGTGCATTAAAAACAATAATTAATGATCTCTTTCACTGCATCTGGAATGGCAGATTAAGGATAAAGAGAGATAGGGAGCAAGGTGACTTTTTCAGGCTTTCAGGAAAGGCTGTGGATGTCAAATGTAGGTCTCATTATATGGTTATCGAGTGCACTAAGGTTAGCTGGAGCAAAATGTAATGAGAGGGCTTCTTTAAGTGTTTTTTAAACTTTAAGTTTTACCACTATCATTGCTTTCTGAATTATAATGTGAAACAAAACTCATAGCAAGTAGCAAATAACAACAGTAGGAGACCTAGTTTACTATTTAGATACTCAAAGAATATAGAACAATCCTGTCATCAACAAAAGCCTAAGAGAGGAATCCATTGATGTAACAGGTGCTTAATGTTACACACACACACTTTAAGTTCTGATTCTACTATGATGAATGAGAGGGAATATAGAATGGCTTTCTCTGGGGTTCAAGCAGATGGGCAGATGGCAGTGATGATAAAAGTCAGTCAAGGTGAGAGTACCTATCTGTTTCTTAACAAAGGAAAATTGATTGAGTTGTCAAGAATTAAGTTTTAACAGTTCAAGTTCCTATAATGAAAGTTGTCTTTGTCAGAGAATCGAAGCAACTCAAGTTCCCATTAAAGTCTACATAAATGATCGTCCTTTATCTAACAATTTCCATACAATTTCCTTCTTGTAATATGAACATTCCTGTTTTTCAATCCTGGGACAAAGAACACTTAGTATTTGACTGCTTCAATTCTACTGTAGAATAGTTACTCCAGGAATCTTTTAAAAAATCACTACATTAATACCTCCTGCATAATTGGCACAACTAACAATGGAGTAAAAAATTACAAAATAAAATCCTTGCTCTTTAGGGGTGTTTCATGTATTCAAATTAATTCTGTGCATGTAGTCAGCCCAGTTCAAGCCAAGATATACATCTTGAGTGCCAGTGATTATAAACATCCAGTGCTAGACAATGTAGTAAATGACAAGGATTGAAGCCCTTGTCTTCAACGAGCACACAATCTAATAGCAAAGGCAGATGTAACTCAGGCTTTTTATGGTAGTGTTGTGTGAAATGCTTAATCTGAAGTTTTGTCAAGAATTCTAGACAGTTACAGGAAAAGAAAGGATTGATTATGATCAAGAGGCATTCAAGGAAATGTCTCTGAAAGATTTGGCATTTGCGATCTACCTTAAAATGTGGGTAGCTCATTGATTAGCCCTCTCTACCTAACTAAAATGCCATCTCTCACATCTCGGCATTTCAAAGCCATAGAAAAAATGATAGTGCAATTTGTATGCAGGCAATTGTGTGTAGTCCATTGCAATTAGAATATATGTGACAAAAGTGCCTGGAAAACACACTGGGTATCTGAAAATATAGCTGAATTTAATTGTATTCTTACAACAACCCCATAAATCAGTTAGCACAGGGAGAATTGTCTCTATTTTATAAATTATGAAACGGAGAATTAAAGAATTTAGGCCTAACCTCATTGTGGTAGTTAATTAAACAGTTTATATAAGCCTGTTTTCTCTAGAACTGAAGTCAGCAAGGCTAGTAGTCAGGAAGGGGAAATGGATACAATGTGGGAGATGCCAGGGACAAATCTGAAACCACAAGGACTATAACTGTTTCTCACCTCCCTTAATCTCACTGATGGTGATAAACTATGGTATAAACAGGTACCCTTCACCATAGATATGCACACACGCACTTGTCCCAGGATCCAGAGAAGTGAAGCTAAGGAGGAAATCTGGTGGGAGCTGGAAGAACTGTGGGCCCAGCAACTCTACAAGGTGAGCTGGCAGATCAGTGAAAATGTGTGATCTGTAATAGCACCTGCCCTGCAGTGACCTTACAGCATAAAACCTGTCTGCTCCTTCACTCACGCCTTCTCACTCCCATGCAAATTGCTCTTGGGGCCAATATTAACTCAGAACCACAAAGGGAAGGTAATTCTGGAAAAGTAGTCTCAACTTAGCTAAGCTGACTTGTACAAAGCCACCACGGTTGTAGAGACTCTGAATACTATTATATTTCAGTGAAGAGTGATTGTTGTTCTAGAATAAAATTAATGTGACTGAACTAAAACTTTAAACTCTATCTACTGGACTGTGGGCTGCCACCAAAATCTCCATTTAGTTTTTTTCAACTGACCTCCTGGATTCTTGCTAAAACCTGTGTTGTTCAGCAGTTACATTTGGGCAGATTTTATATGTATCCCTTCTGTGTCTCCCTTCTGACCTGGATCTCACTACTAAATTTTATTCTTCCATATCAGCACTGAACTCTGCCCTCTGACACCTCAGGCCAGTAAGACTATAGCTTTCTGCTGCCCCAAGCCACATACATTTTGGGAAATGTCTTCATAATAAAAAGCATCCAACAGGCAACTCTCACCAGGTACAATTCCTGTCCTTTGGGGATATGTTATAAATTGGATGCTTGTGTCCTCCTAAAAGATATACGTTGAAGCCCTAACCCCCAATGTGATGATATCTGGAGGAGAGGACTTTGGGAAGCAATTAAGTCTAGATGGGGCCATGAAAGTGAGGCCCCCATGACGTAATCAGTGTCTTTATAAGAAGTGGAAATGAGACCAGAGCTAGCTCTCTTCTCTACAGTGCACACAGAAGACACCATGTGAGCAGACACAGAAAGATGGTGGCCGCCTACAAGTCAAAAGAAGAAGCCTCAGAATGAAATTTACCTTGAACTTGAACTTCTCAGCCTCCAGAACTGTGAGAAATAAATGTCTGTTTTTTAAGCCACTCAGTTTATGGTGTTTTATTATGGTGCCTGAGGAGACTAAGACAGGTAGTCTCTCCACTCCAGTTTCTGTCCACTACTAGTTATTCTCCAATGCCTGAAAATAACATACTGTGGGTTTTTTGCTAAATTATGTTGTTGCAATCTGTCTAAGGGTTAGGCTTATTGAGCTATTTCACTATTAACAGAAATCAGAGGCTTATTTTTCTTGATAGCAATATATTATTAATTGAAAAAATCATGCTTCAAAAATGTATACAATATATGATGCCTTTTTAAAATTTCCAAATAATCATATATATAGGCATAGAAACAAAGATCTAGAAGATTCCACAGCAAAATATTAAGAATTATTGTGTTATAGGGGTGAGTTTGTGGCTGGTTTTTTCCTATTTGCCCATCATATTTTCTGTTTTCTTACATTGATCATGAAATATCGTGTAGTTTTAAAAGTAAATATAGAACAAGCCGAAAAAAGGAAAGAAGATTAAAAAACACACCACAACGCTGACATGTCAGTGCACATTTGTAATACTTCTGCTTTGATTCAAGACTAACAAAAACCAAATTAAGAATTTTATTTTTGCTGCTAGTTTAGACATACTCAGTGATCTCATTCACTATTAAAAGCTAATAATTGGATCTAAAATCAGAAATTCTGGTGGTATTCATTGGACATCAGAAAGAATTAGAATCAGCCTGAATCTTTTATTCTGTAATCATGAAAATATGTATTCAGATATCAAATAATCCTTCTCAAATCAGTTTAGTATAGCAGTACATTTTGGTATTTTTGAATTTTCTCTTTAAAGATTGGAATTTCTGTTCTCTAGATAAATGGTCCACTAATGTTCTGTCTCCTTTCATGCCTTCCTTTTTTCTTTCCCTTCTCCTTTGTTTTCCTTTCCTTCCTTCTTCTCAGTATTTACCAAGTTTGCACTCTATGCTAAATCCTATGCTGCACTCTGGAGATCTAGAGTTGGATAAGCTTTAGTCTCTCCAGCAGTCTATTTGGGAAGACAAACAAGTATGTAAGCTATTGCAGCATGGTGTGATGACCTCTGAGACAGAGGTTTGCCCGGGGGCCTGAGGACAGTACAGCAGAGGCACTGAGCATTTCTAGAAAATCAGGAGTGTAAAGGCTCACTGCTTCTGGATGGCTTCTATAAGAAAAGATATGAAAATCACAGTTAGGTAGTTTATATTCTTTCTGTTTTTAGATTTATCTCTTTTTATGTGCTCCAATTCTTTTGTAATGTGAAGACAGTCTGATCTTTAATATTTATTTTTAAATTAATTCATTTTTTAAATTGACATAAAATTTTAGGTATTTGTCACGTCCAACATGATGCTGTGAAGTACATATACATCGTGGAAAAGTTCACTTTAGCTAATTAACAAATGTATTACCTCACATACTTATCATTTCTGTGCTGAGACACTTATCTATCCTCTTAGCTTTTTTCAAGAATACAATATATCACCATTAACTATAGTCACTGTACATCCCTTGAACTTATTCCTCCTATCCACCTGTAAATATGTATTCTTTGACCAACATCTCCACAACACCCCCGACATCCCCTAACCCCTCTGTACGTTGTCTCTTCGCTCTGTTGATTGTTTCCTTTGCTGTGTAGAAGATTTTTGGCTTGATGTGATCCCATTTGTCTATTTTTGCTTTTGTTGCCCATCCAGGAAATCACTTTAAATTATGATTTTTCATTTTAAGTTCTCTTTTAGTAGGTAGAGACAGAGAACTGTTTTATATCAAGTAATAGTTTTTACCATAGTCATAATTTATGTTACAGAGGTTTTTCTGTTTACTTTTAAAAGTGTTAAAACAATGCTTATAGATACTTAAAGGGCTGATTCAGTCATGACTAGGACAATAATGACAGAATCACATTTATCTCACACTCTAGATAACCTATATAAAACAGGAGGGAAATGGGTGGCTTTTAGCTGATAAAAGATTTGTAAGTATCAAAATGAGTTCAGTATTAGCATTTGGATCAAGCCTCATTTAAAGAGACATAAAAATAAAGTTTTGCACAGTAGTTTTACACCACTTTTGATGAAGCTGATTGATCTCCTACATTTGGCAGAGAAAACTAAAATCCCCCAGGGAAACACTTAACGTGAATAAAAAGCCAGGGAAAATTAATACACCGTGTCTGTGGGTCCTGCATATTTTATTTCTTTCATACTTCATATAATGATCATTGAAAACTTAGTGCCTTCACACATGTAAGAAGTAAAACACCCTCTGACTTCACTAGATAAAATATGCAAGATAACAAATGCATTTAGCCTTTAAATGAACCCAACTCATTAGTAGTGATGGGTGCTTTAAAACTAGTGATGGACAGACGTTGGGAATTTGGGCAGGTTGGTACAAGTTTCAACACTTTTTCTGAAGCTAATATGGTGTTGAAAATCTCACAGGAATAGGAATTAGCACATTCAGCAACATTGCAGTATTGCAGAAGTTAACATTTGTTGGGCAGATGAATTTTTGGTGTCAAACATAAAAATAGGTTTTTTCCCATAACCTACTGTAGAGATCCATGTGGAGCCATAAATCTGAAATATTGTGAATTTTCAAGAGAGAATGTCAAAGATTAATTACTTCTAAGAGAATAGCACAAAGCTTTTGCATGATTCACACTGACAGGGAGAATATTATCCTCTGTAATTTGAAAGGGGAAAAATGTGTATTTCCTTTCATATAGTCAGAAGAAAAAACCTTGAAAAATTAAGTTTTCATCCCATTTTATTTAAAAAATTTTAAATAATATTTATCTTTTTCAAAGAATAAATATAGATATATGTATGCTTTTTTTATCTTCACATGTGTTCTTCAAGATATGAGAAACTCAACTAATTCAGATTTCATTCCTAAAATGCATGAGTTCAATGAATACTGACTTCTCTGACTTCCACACTGCCAATATCTCAAAAGATAAACCAGATAAAGTCCTACTCTGAGAAAGTTCAGGGCCAACAGAAAAAGGTTATGTTTATTTCAGCATCTCAGTGCTGCTTATGTGTTCACGGACTAAGAATTAGGCAAAATGTGGAAGTGAACAGGATATAAAATAAGAAGTTGAGCTCAATTCCAGCCAAGAAAATTCATTCTCATAGTAAATCCTTCCACAATATTGCTTGTTCTCCAGGCATGAGGGTAAGCTTGCCATGATACCACCAAGCCCCTTGTCCTGGTTCATCCCTAAATGTTTTTTGTGACATTATGAATATGGGCTTTAAGGGATTTCTCAGGGTTCTTGGACAAAGTCTAGATTAGCTTATAGGGAAACAAGGTACTTTGGGTTTTTTTTCTTTTTCTTTTTTATTTCAATATATTTAGGGGGTACAAGTACAGTTATTTTACATGGATATATTGTATAGCAGTGACATCTGGGCTTTTAGTGTACCCATCACCTGAACAGTGTACATTGTACCCAATAGGTAATTTTTCATCCCTCCCTCCTCTTTCACCAAAGGTGAGAACCTTTGGAGTCTCCAATGTCTATTATTCTACTCTGTATGACCATGTGTACCAATAGTTTAGCTCCAACTTATAAGTGAGAACATGTGGTATTTGGATTTCTGTTCCTGAATTACTTCCTTTATGATGATGGCCTCTAGTTCCATCCAGGTTGCTGCAAAAGACATTATCATTCCTTTTTATTGCTGAGTAGTATTCCATCGTATATATATACCACATTTTCTTTATCCACTCATCAGTTGGTAGACACTTAGGATGATTCCATATTTTTGCTATTATGAATTGTGCTGCAATAAACATATAAGTGCAGATATCTTTTTGATATAATGGCTTCTTTTCCTTTGGACAGATACCCAGTAGTGGGATTGCTGGATTGAATAGTAGATCTATTTTTAGGTCTTTCAGAAATCTCCATACTGTCTCTCGTAGAGGTTGTACTAATTTGCATTCCTACAAACAGTGTATAAACATTCCCTTTTCACTACCTCCATGCCAACGTCTATTGTTTTTTTATTTTTCAATAATTGGCCATTCTGACTGGAGTAAGATGGTATCTCATCATGGTTTTAATTTGCATTTCTCTGATGATTAGTGATGCTGAGCATCTTTTTCATATGTTTGTTGGCCATTTGTATATCTTGTCTTGAAAAATGTCTGTTTATGTTGTTTTCCCACTTTTGAATGTTTTTTTTTTAATTGCTTAGTTCAAGTTTCTTATAGATTAGTCCTTTGTTGGATGCATAATTTGTGAATATTTTCTCCCATTCTATAAGTTGTCTATTTACTATGTTAATTATTTCTTTTGTTGTGCAGAAGCTTTTTAGTTTAATTAAATCTCATTTGTTTATTTTTGGTTTTATTGCATTTCTTTTGGGGACTTAGTCATAAATTCTTTGCCTAGGCCAAAGCCCAGAAATGTTTTTCCTAGATTTCCTTCTAGAATTTTTATAGTTTCTTGCCTTACAATTAAGTATTTAAGCCATCTTGAGTTAATTTTTGTGTATAGTGAGCAATAAGGATCCAGCTATCCCTATCTCTTTTGTATACGGTGAGAGATAGGGATTCATTCTGCTGCATATGGCTATACAATTTTCCCAGCACCATTAATTGAATAGAATGTCCTTTCCCCTATATATGTTTTTGTCTGCTTTATTGAAGTTAAGTTGGTTATAGGTATATGGCTTTATCTCTGGGTTCTCTATTCTGTTCCCTTGATCTATGTGTCATTTTTTTTAACCTGTACCATGCTGTTTTGTTACTATAGCCTTGTAGTATAATTTGAAGTCAAGTAATATGATGCCTCCAGTTTGAAACAATGTGTTTGTGAGCCACTAGAGGAAGGCAGGAGATTCCCACATCCCACAGTATAATTGTGACTAACTATATGGTTCATTCAGAAAACACTCTGCATTTTGAAGGATCACTCAACACAGGCAGAGAGCAGAGTGGGGGAGGGAGCCGAGCTTGGGAGAGCAATCAGTCTTTGGCTTTGGCTCAGTAATGGTTTTTGGAGCAAGTTTTGGAGGTCTTGGGTGAGGAAACAAAGAGAAGAAAAAATAGTGGAGAAAAGAGGGAAACAGGTGGAGTGATAAAGAGCTCAGACTTCCAGAGAACATGGCCAGAGTTTGACTGCCTTCCCCCACTCCACTTGTGCGGTTTCAGGCATATTCCATTATTACTATTCTAAGTTCCAGGATTTTATTTTCCATCTATAAACTCAATATATTTATAGTATCTATTTCATATGATTATTGTGAGATTTAAAATGAAATAACAATGGTAATAACAAAACTAGACTATAGCACTTAATGATTATACATTTTACATGGTTATCACAATCCCTGGCAAATATTATATTTAACATCCTTATTTTTATTAAGGTACTACTCTGATTTTTATTTTTGTATCATCTCTGCTTTTATTTTTGCAATCCTGGTTAGATGAGTCTTCCTAACTCTACAGAACTTTGCCCATCTCAGAAATGGCTGGGATGGGTCAAGTAGTCTCCAGGGCCTGATTTCACTCTAACAATCTATGACTTAATCTTCTTTTACAGACTGTACTTCTAAGAGTCTCCAAGTATACATATATTTTCACAGAATTCCAAATTGGGAGACATTATGCAGAGAGTAGAAATGGAAAAAAAAATCCAAGAAAATAATTACAGAAAAAACACAATGAGAGAAAAGGCCCCTAAAAATCCATGCCTGTTTCCAAAGTCTGTTTTTACACTTATGCATTCCTCACGAGACTGCCCAAAATGCATTTAAAGGAACACTGAATTTGATTCACAAAGTTGAGTGTTTTATGAATTTTTGTCTGTAAGCGACATATGCCTTTTTGCAAAATCAGAAAATAGATTTGTTCAGTGCATGGAGTGGAGTATTACTGATGTAATTGAGTAAGGCTGGCAAAATGTCTTCAGTTTTAGTTGATGACACTGAATAAATCTCCTGTCAGGAATAAATTGAGTATTCATGGAAGCTTCAATGTACCTATGAACATAGACCAGTGCAGAAATCTGAGAGCTTGATCAGATTTTCTCATATGGATTCAAAATCATTATGAAAATGGATTTAAATGTAGAGGAAAATGCAAATGTTGAAACCCAACAAAACTGTGGTTCAATTTGTAAGATAATGGCTTTCCTCAAGATAGGAAAAGGGAAACTCTTGGAACTGTGTGTGTACATGAGTTGTGTGTCATGCTAGGACACAAAAGTACCACTAAGCCTCATTTCCTTTGGATCTCATATTAAAACTAGTTTGAGAAATTTGTAACTACAGTGGAAGATGCAGAAGTCTAGGATATTGGAGGAGCTTTAAAATCTGTAAATCGATTTAGCAGCAACTAACAGCACTAGCTAGCTGACTGGATTGAATGGATTGCATTACACTTGAAACAATGACCACAATTTTTTGAATCCCACAGATTACCTAAATCTCAGAGAGACAGAAGACTAAATATGGAAACTAAAATATTAAGGAGATTTCTGTTCTTTCTTATTCAAAGTGACAGAAATCCCAATGTACTTGATTCGATTACATGTATAGAGGATGATATGGTGGTCAACATCGCATCTTTATAGGCTCCTAGCAAAGGGGACTGTGGATGAACTGGGATTTGTGATTAACACACAACAGTCATTACACTCAAAAGACTATTTTAATACCCCAGAAAAGATTCTTGTACTGATCCCTAGGATGCAATGCAAACAGCAATAACTCTTCAAAAGGCTTATGAATCTGTGCCAATCATTTTTATTTCATCCAGGAAAAAAATCACCATAATTCGTACTAAAAGAGAAAGTCAGGAAGTCTTTCAATCCCCAAGAATATCAATTTATATTGGTCACTGCATGGAGAAGAAGCTTTGGACCTTGTGCCTAATTTCCTCAGGTAAGGGACCATTGCCTCTGTGGAACATATGCTGACAAATGATTTAACATTTGAGTTCAGGGAGAAAAAGAAGGTTTTTCCCCTCTAATTTCTAGGATCTGAATTGGAAAGAATAGGGGCTGTGAAGTACAAACACTTGGATTTATATGCAGGCTTGTCATTTACTAGGTTTGTGACTTTGGGCTAATCAATATGCCTCATTTAGCTTTAGCTGCCTTATTTGTAAAGAGCAAAATTCAAATATGTTAAACAATGTACATAAAAGCTCTTTGTAAGGCACAAAGAACAGCAAAGTGCAGTGTTAAATTGTGTAAGACCTAGCATCAAACCTCATGGGTTCAAATACAAACTCCATTGATTAGAAGCAATATGATTTAAGCAATTTTATCAGATTGTACATGGTTACAATAGAAATAGTAATAGCCCACACCTCTTAGCATTATGGAATGGATTCAAAATAATCTCTGATTAAAATCCTTAAAAAACATGTAAATTAATGCAGTGATGATGGAAAACAGTATGGAGGTTACTCAAAAAATTAAAATTAGAGTTATCATATGATCCAGCATTCCCACTACTTGGTATATATCCAAAGGAAATGAAATCAGTATGTCCGAGAGATGTCTGCACTCCCATGTTTATTGCAGCATTATTCACAATAGCCAAGATATGCAATCAACCAAAATGTCCACCAGTGAATTAATAGATAAAAAAAAATGCAGTGTACATATACAATGGGATACTATTCAGCCATAAAAAGAAGGAAATTCTGCCATTTGCAAAAACATAGATTAACCTGTAGGACATTATGTTAAGTGAAATAAGCCAGGCACAAAAAGACAAATGCCACATGATCTCACTTATAGGTGGAATCTGATAAAGTTGCTCTTACAGAAATAGGGAGTAGAACAGTGGTTTCCAGAGGCTGGTGTAGAGAGGGCAGATGAGAGGATGGAAAGAAATTGGTCAAAGGACACATACAGTTATACAGGAGGAATAAATTCAGGAGACAGCAGAGTGACTATAGCTAATGACTTGTATTCTTTAAAAATGCTAAGAGTGAATGTTGGGTGCTCTCACCACAAAATAACAACTGTGTGAGGTAACAATGCATTTGTTAATTAGCTAGAGTTAACTGTTCCATAATGTATATGTATTGAAAACAATGTATTGTATATGATAAATACATACAATGTTATCTGTCTAAAAAAAATTAAAACAAACCTGTAGCAGAGGGTAAGTGCTCAATAAATGTGAATTATTATTATTTTGATGTTGGTGATTATAGAGATGTGATTTTTCTCCTTTTGTTGTCTCCCAATTTGTTTCACAATTTCCTTTATCTTCTCCTCCTTTTTTTTGTTATTTGTTATATTTTCTTTCTCCTTCCTTACTCCTGTATACCTATCTGTGGAATGGGCGAGTACTTGTGTCTTCCAAGAGAGGATTTTTTCCATGGCTAGTTGAAGACTTTTGGAGCTATACAGACATCTGACTATGAGATGATGTGTTTAATGCCTCAAACTTTGACCAAATGGAAAGAGGCACACAGAAAGCTCTACAAGTCTTTACTTATCCAATTAATACGAGTGCTTTTTATATTTCAGAACAAGTTTCTTCTTTTGTATTCATTCAAAAAGTACTCATTAAGCAGGCAATGTGCCAGTCACAGGGAGTGCAGAGATGAACAAGACTGATACATTCCCTCTGCTCATTTGGCTTACATTCTGGTGTAAGAAGTACCAGAGCATGAAATCACAGATGCTTTGATCAAGGCAGAGACAAACTCTGAAGTGGACTCTTGCCTGAAGTCATACATTTGCTTGGATTCTTCACCTTTCGTGTTCTGCTTCTTTCTCCCTTATTGTTTTCTCCTGGGAGCGCTTCCTTAATAAGGCACTTACATGGAAATTCACAATTCAGGGTCTATTTTTGGAGAATCTAACCTAAGAAAATGTCCAAGAGCAAAAGGCGAACAAGCCTATGGATGTAAAGTTACTAATTCCTGAGCCAACAAGTGTCAGCAAATGGCTTACCTTCGATGACTTGTGAATATATCCTTATGGTTCTATATATTTAATTAAAGTAGATGATTGTGCAGTTACAGCTAGCTCTAGGACAAGAGTTAAGAATCTCAGAAATTAACATAATCCAGAAAAACAGCACACATGTAGGGAAGAGGTGCGCTGTTGGTGGCAGTGGGATGATCGCCTCTTTCTCAGTTAATCTTCAGTTACAGAGAAGACAGTGATGTAATAGTAATGATGATGGCAAATATTATAACACAATGTCAGAAAATTTTTCCTAAGCACTTTATAAATGTGAACTCACTTAGAAGACATCTTAAAGTCCTCAAGAGCTCACTATCATTATTTTCATTTTACAAACGGAGAAACTGAGACATAAACAGACAAAGCAACTAGTCTAAAGTCACATAGTTAGTAAGTGGCAAAGTTGGGGTTTGAACACAGATGCTCTGGCTCCAGAGAATGTGCTCTTAATTGCTATGTGCAACATCCTTTCATATAATGAAATAATGGAATGATAACCAATATCAGCATCATTGTTAGGAAAACAGTAGCAGCAGCATTGAGTATATACTATATGTCAACAAGACCAGGTACTGTTCTATAGGTTTTTCATATATTATCTTATCCAAACCTCATAAAGAATAGATAATAATATAACATTATGTCCATTTTAAGAATTGGGAAACTGAACCAGAGAGAGTTGAAGTAAAATCAGGATGAGAGTAAAATATATTGCATTTTCACTAGAGAAATATGCAGCATTGTAATGCAAAACCTCTTATCTTACTCTTTATTTCTGAAACTGAATTATCTTAGAGCTAGAAAAGGAAGGTACATTTTTTAAGTAAATTGTATTATCTAAAACTTTCTTCTACTTTTATTTACTATAAAAAACAAAGAAGAATGTTTTAACATTTAAAAATCATTTTGATTGCAAAGATGTTCTTTCATGCTGTCCTGTACATTTTATAGTTTTATTTTTTATATTTAAGTTTATGATGCAATTCAAAATTTTTTGTACATGGTGTGATTTAAAAGTGGACATTATGTTTCTTTCTTCTGGTATGGATATTCAGTAGTCCAGTACTATTTGTGGAAATTTTATATTTCCCTACTGAATTTCCATGACCATATATTAGTAGGCCTATTTCTAGATTCCTTATTTCAATACTACTCTATCTTTATTACTGTAGTTTTATAGTAAGACATAAAATTAGTAGAGTACTTCCTCCAAGTTTGCTCTTCATTTTCAAAATTGTTTTGGCTACTCTAAGTCCTTTGCATTTTCACATGCATTTTAGGAACAGCTTGTCAATTTCTTACAAAAGACCTGTTCTGATTATGTGTGGGATTGTGTTGAAACTATGGATCAGTTTTGGGGAGAATGGAAATCATAACACCATTTTTTCCTTATCCATGAACTTGTATATCACTCCATTTGTTTAAGTTTCTTTTAACTGTTATCATTAGAATTTTGCCCACCTTTGATTAAATTTATTTGTAAATACTTTATATTTTGTTGATTTTATTTTTAATTTTATTTTAATATTTTTAAGTATCATGTTCTAATCATTTGTTGCTAATATATTAAAATACAATTAATTTTTATAATGACTTCACATCCAGCAACTCTGCTAAATTTATTTATTGGTTCTCATAAGATTTTATGTTTCCTAGAATTTTCTGTGCACACAATCCTATTATCTATAACTGTAGATAGCTTTGTAAATGCTTACTTTCCAATCATTGTACCATTTACTATTATTTTTTTCTTACCCTATTTAAATGGCTAGGGCCTCCAGTAAAATATTGAAAAGGAGTGATTAGAATGGGCACTTTTGCTTTTTTCCTAATCTAAAAAGGTATTCAATATTTTACCTGTAAGTATTATATTAGCTATAGGTTTTGCATAGATGCCCTTATCAAATTGGGGCTCTTTGTTGGTTTAGAATTTTTATCATGACTGTTCTGCTGTTACTAATCCCATTCAGTGTTTTATTTTTCATTTTAGTTACTTTGCCTTTCAATTATATTATCTCCATTTTGTTCTTTTATATATTGCCAATTTCTTTCTTTATCTATTCACTCATTAAAACTGGATTTTCCCTAATTGCACTTGAATATATTTATAGTAGCTTCTTTGAAGCCTTTTTCTGCTAAGTACAATATCTGGGCCATCTCCAGATCTGTTTCTACTAACTGATTTTTTTTTTTTGAATATGTGTCACATTTTCTTATCCCTCTGCAAGTCTAGAATTTTTTTTATTGTACATTGAACATTCTGATTCTGCATTTTAGAGACTGAATTCTATCACGGTCCTCTGAAAAGTGTACTTTTTTGGTTGTCGTTATCAGGTAGTCCAACCACTGGCTGATTACCTTGACCTTGTGTAGCCCTCATTTTATGCTTTGTTAATACAGATCTGTGGGAAGCCTAGAGGATTACTCAAACCCTCTATCTTATGAGGGTCCAACCTCCAAACTGTCTGTACTGCAGATCTTGGTTTTAGGCTTGGATAGGGCAGGCCAACGGTAGATCTTATTTTATGTCTTGGTATCCTACTTTGCATAGCATTTTTAGTGTCTTAGCTAGATTCATGAGGTCTTTCTATTATTCCAGGGATGGATCTGTAGCATTTCTCATCACTGCGGAAACTTAGTGTTCTGTTATCAAATCTGTAGTAATCACTCACTCTCTGGCAAGACTTGTAGTCTCACCCCTGCAATCATAGCCAGACCATCAGCTAGAGATTCTGGGAAAATATACTGCCATTCCCCACTCCATCCCCCTGCACACATTCACTCACACACATAGCTTCCTCTTCTCTGAGATCTTGCCTCTCACATTTATGACTTCGGTATCACTGACTCTGATATCAACAGGACTAATTTTTTTTTTTTTTGCTTGGATTCTAGATCCTTGCATCAGGGTTAGGAAATTGTCCACAGACAGAAATCTAGGGCAGGAAGGAAGTTCATCTCATGCATTCTCTCTCAAGGATCTCAATATCGCACTGTCCCTTGTCCAGTGTCTCCAAACAGTTGCCACATACGTGTGTCTAATTTATGTTTGTTTATGCTGGGAGAGCTAGTCTGCTATCAGTTGCAGAAGTTGGAAAACTCTAAGAAGATACTTTTTATAGTAACTAATTACATTTAGGCCTAATAAGACTACCTTAATTGAAGATGTAATAAGTAGCCATTGAGACTACACAAATACGTATGATTTTAAGTATATTTTTCCACTGATAATACTATCTATTCTAGTACTGTTTTGTTCTATCCAGAGTTCCTTAAGATGCCTAAACCTAGCTTTAATTCCAAATGAAATTTTCTCCAGCAATATATCCCCTGTTCATGACTGATACATGCCTTTTCCGTGCTCTTCTTCACATCTTTCTTTAGTAACCCATTCTTTAAGCTCCCTGAGATGTGCCTTCCAATGTAATGGATAGAAAAGCTACCATGACATAGTATAAAGAGCATGGAGTTTAAATAAAAAGGAATTCACTACCAGTTAGTACCAGTAGTATTTACTAGCTGGAGGTTAGAGGCTTTCTTAAGGTTAAATTTCCTCATTTATAAAGTAAGGCTAATTCTTACCTTGCAGCATTGTGGAGAGCATTAGGAATGCTATGCCCATAGTGTCTAGTACAGTTCTTGACATGAAGTAGATTGTCGGGAAAATGGCATCAGTTCTACAACATTAGTTGTGGTATAACATCAACTTCACATAATAATATTAATGAGAATTGAGATGTTCTTTCTCTGTTTCCCA
This sequence comes from Daubentonia madagascariensis, assembly GCA_023783475.1. Classification (NCBI taxonomy): domain Eukaryota; kingdom Metazoa; phylum Chordata; class Mammalia; order Primates; family Daubentoniidae; genus Daubentonia; species Daubentonia madagascariensis. The sequence goes on along the minus strand of JAKFHU010002573.1, from coordinate 14,073,581 downwards.
TTCCTGGTCCTTGTTCATTTTACAATAATATTCCTTTCTGCCTGGACTGAAATAGAACCCCTCATAGTGGTTCTATTCTGGATTCTCTAATCCTAGCTCAGTCTCCTCTATGCCCCATTCCAAATTGAAAAGTTATTTCCTGGCTGGGCACAGTGGCTCATGCCTGCAATCTTAGCACTTTGGGAGGCCGAGGTAGAGACACTGTCTCTACAAAAAAATTTAAAATTAGCCAGACGTGGTGGCACATGCTTGTAGTCCCAGCTACTTGGGAGGCTGAGGTGGGAGGATCACTCGAGCCCCGGAGTTTGAGGTTGCAATGAGCTATGATGATGCCACTGCACTCTACCCGGGGTGACAGAGGGAGACCCTGTCTCAAAAAAATAAAAAAAAGGCATTTCCTGAAAACTTTTTGTCCTCCAATCCTCTGCCTTAGTGTTCCCAAATACACAATTTTATCTGTTGGTACAAAAGCCCCATTCTAGTCTATTCTGTTAAAATTGTCCCATTTGAATCAGAGCCCAAATAATTAGCAATTAAATATTTTTCTTTCTTTTTAATGTTAAGGGGAGCCTAGTATTTAAAACAGTATGCCTTATCTAAGCCCCCCTGAAAGAAAGGACACTGGATGTCCTGGTTGTGAACAAGGGAATACCTGCCCCTTCCTCACCTTTGGCAAGATTTATTTTTAATGCAGGCAGCAACAACAACAAAAAACAGGCACTGCTGTATTAATACCAAGCTGAATGTTCACATTTTTCTACAAAAACGTTTACATTAAATAAATGTGACTTTGCCTAGACTCAATTTAATAAGGAAGGTTGAAATCATCACTTTTAGAATTTCTTTTTTTCACCTTGGATCTAAGCTGTCTGGAATGTTTTAAATACAGCCTCACCAAGAGTAGGGAAATACACTAGGTGACTTTACATATTTCTTGCAAATAGGAGTCCTAAGATATAGAATCTACCTATTAAACTGTTTTAAAGATCATCCAATAAAAACAATTTTTGATGGCTCAGTAACTAGAAAGACCTTGATGAGGATAATGATTTCCAATCTAAATTCAAGTTTCCTACAGCTCATCACGGGGCAGAGGCTAGCTTCAGTACAAGAGTACCTCAGAGCCCCATGGCAACCTGAATGTGGTATAGTTCTGGAGCAAGGAGGAGACAGTTGTCAGTGTGATCTCAGTAATGATGAACACAACCTTTAATAAGTGCACCTCTATGTAAGACCTGTGTGGGAGGTTTGATGAGAAAGAGAGGAAGGAAGGAAGGAAGGAAATATATCCCTGAACAGGTTGAAGTCAAGTTCAAGTGAAGCACCTAACAAGATATAAAAACAAAGAAAGTTAAAAGAAGAAATATTTCATTTCTTTCATTTCAAATGTTGCATGTGTGTCTTAGCCTGGCTTCCTCCAAAGCAAAGCCTTAGGCAAAGATTTGCATGCAAATATGTTTTCCCCTTAGAGGAGGAGAAGTTGATACCAGGGAGCAGGAGCAAGGAGTTACAGTGGGACAGAAGATGTTACAGTGGGAAGACAGAAAGCCAAGATTGGAATGTGTTAACTTAGCTTGTTACCACTTTGGGCAACTAGTGCTTCCTCTTCCAAAACATTCTGAACAGGCTTATAAAATACATTTTGGAACTTTCCACTCAGGAAACAAGAGAGAGAAATATTTACCCAATGGTTTCGTTGGTCAAGAGTGGCTTCATAATTCTTATTTTTCCCACACTTCTGGATGATACATGTCTGAGTGCTAGGAAGATTCCCATAAGCACCCCATGGTGCAGTGTCAGAGAAACCATGTGGAAGCAAGAGGCACACAGCTCCAGCTGAGGTGCTTCAGGTTGTACCTGCAGAGGTCTGGTTAAAACCTGCATGAAAATTGTTGTAGAAACAGTGCCTGGAATAAGAGGGGAAGCTGAGAAGATTTGAAACGGTGTACAGAATATGTTTAATACACTAGGGTTTTCCCTGTCACTAATGGTAGTCTTTCCAACCTCTGCAAATGGAGTTTGCTAATTAGTTGCCCTATTGAAATTGAATGTCAGCCTGATGGTAGACAATTAAAATCCTCTCCTATTCCCAATCTCATTGCTCAATTTGCACCAGGAGAATTTTTTTAATGATGTCTCTGAAGACATGTCATCACACTCCAATGTAGAGGTGGCAGACTTTTCCATTTCTTCCTTGTCCTTCTGTGTTAAAACTATTTCTTCTTGAGGGATGAGACTTTTAAAGTGTTTGATCAGTAGATTAGCAGACTGGAAAGAAAACCTCTGGTGATATGAAGAACTTTACAATCTACCAATGAGTGATGTTGAATATATTTCCTATTTCTGTATCTAATTCACAGAAATGTTAAATATTTACCTAATAGGGTGATTAGAGGGCATGTCTACAGAGAACACTGCTTTGAGTGGTGCTCTTGATGTATGGCCAGAGAGCTGTAGGCCAACAGCCCTGAGATCAAGCTCTTGGTCTTCTGTGGCCTCCGTATGGTGTATAAAGAATTTAGAAATGATCTGGTGCCCCAAAGACGGTTTGTGAAAGTACTAAGAATACAGGTAAACCCACAGAGGCCTGAGTTCAACATGGATCTTCCCCAAGAGAGTCAACATGACCATGACAATGGACCCTAGCAATAGATACCAGTTTGTTGCACCAAAGAGATAATTGAGACCAATTGTCCCTCAGCATATCCAGGTCCACAAGCCAAGTTAAACTAGCAACACCTAGGAAGAAGATAGCTTATTGAATCTTTTCACTTGGCTTCTAAATTAAAGCAACTTTGTACATCCTTCCCCCAAACATCCAGACACCATCTTTGGAAGAATAGTGGAAAGCAGAGGAACTCTTTAAAACCTAAAAATAATTTACTGAAAAGAGACTTATATGTTTGAGTCACAGTGTTAAAGAGAAAGAGTGTGAGTTGTTGTTAGTTGACAATTTATAGTGCCCCCCTCCATGTCACAGTAAACATAGCAAGTGAAATGAGGGCTCATTAGGAAGGTGGGCTCAGCTTTAGAAAATGAAGATGCTATATCATCTTTTGTGTATGTGCGTAGTAGCATAATTTTTTTTTACATTAATATATAGACTAGCAAAATGGAGCTGAGTTCCAGGCCAAAGAAAACTCCAGCACAATCAAGTGCCCACTAAAAGCTCTCAAAAATGTTCTCACAGGAGAAGCTATGGGTGACTCAGAAGCTTAGGCAAGGAAGAGGCATGTAAGAGATGAATGTACTTATATATGCAGTTTCCTCATTATCCATCTTTGAGAGAAAAAATTATTTACTAATTTCCCCCTCCAGGCACATGGGGATTTTGGTATTTTGAGTGTGCCATTGGGAAACGAGTTTTATTTTCTTGGTGTACAGCATAATCATTGCTCTCTAAACAGCCCAAATTGTAACACGTTGTCTCTGCTCTAAAAGTTTGTGCAAATCTAAAAGTGTATTTATGTTAGTTTTGAAATTTCTCAACCAACAAGAGCTTCCCGATAACATTATCTGTATTAAAAATATTTCATCATAAGCATCTTTCATATTAGCCCATTTGATGCTCTGTGAATGTATCTTTTGTTGTCAGGGAATTTGGGCTTTAGGTTTTTATGAAACACAATAAATTATACATACAACATATTTCATATCCTTATAGCCAGAAAGTAAACCTGTCACCATGCAGTTGAAAATGGGTCCCTGACTGATATAGTACTTTGTCTAGTAGCCTCTGTGAAGTGACTGACCCTCTTGTGATTTAAAAATTTATGCATCTCTGCAGTGATTATTCATCTCTCCATGCATCCTTTTTACATGACATTATTGTTTTTGTGTTTGATTTAATTCAACGAACCTATATTGAATATAGTCTGTGCATCAGTAACTGTGCTTTGCTCTGGGAATAAAAGATTAGGACATTGTTCCTGTCCTTGCAGAGCCCACAATCTAATGAAAGAATCAGATGTGCACAAATTCCTATAATATAAGCAAAGTTGTAATAGAGATAAATAATAATTCCAGGAAAGCCAACTACAGTATAAATTAAGTTTGTCTGAAGATGAAAAGAATGGGGTGTATTGCCAAAGAAGAAAATAGGAGATAACATTAAACTGGATATTTAAGATTATGTAGGAGTTTAACAGGTGAACATGAGACAGGTAAAGTGAAAGGGATTCAGATTTTTCTGAGATAGAATAGTATACCCATAAATGGGAAGTAAAACAATCTGCTGTGTTTGGATAATGGCAAGTATATCCACTGAATAAATGGAAAAAATTGAGTATGAAAGGAAGGAAGAAGCTTAGTTATAAAGGGCACTGAAGTCCATGCCAAGGAATTTGGAATACCTTTTATTGAGATGCTAGGAGAAGTTACAAATAACACTTTGCCAGACAACCATGCCAAGCAAAAGGCTAAAATTAGACTCTTTCCTCCTACAGCCTGCAAAGTCTCTCAGTATGGCCTTTAGTCTTCCTAAAATTCAGGAATAAACCACAAAATCTCTGGAATTGACTTGGGAAGGAAGAAGCTTATTCCTATATTGAATATAGGAATTGAATATAGAAATTTCACTGGAGTAGGAGCAGACTTTTGAATACCAAACTTCTCAACTGAACAATACCATCTTTGGCATTGGGGAAAAAATAACTAATTAGTCTTGTCCAGTTGCATTAGAGCAGTAAATTTTACCATTAATCATTTTACATAATTATTTAAATAAAAGAAAATGACTCCAGTACTTGCAAGTCTGAACACTGGACCTAACTTTAGTTTTTAGAATAGAGTTCATAAGCCAATTTCTCCAGAAGGGGTAGTAGAGGGAGAAAATGAAGACATAAAATCAGTAAACAAACATATGAGGTCTGCCAGATAATTCTGTTTCCCTTTGAATGCTGTATCTGCGTTAAATGCACATTGATGAAAAATGGTATGCCTCCATTTACTGGCAGGTTGATCTACAGAACCCACAATTTCTGATGTGTAGCTCCAATTTCTATACTCTGAGAAAACTTTCCTCTCCTTACAAAGCTCTCTGGAATTCTCCCTTGGGGTTTTGTTGCCTACAATGACCGAAAGACAGGGGGAAAAAAAAGAAGCATCAGCATCAAATGGAAATAAAGTGAGGAGAATAAACATAAAGGGAGTTTCCAATGGCTCTTTGTTGCTAAATGAGCACAGTCCTGTGCTATTGTGCATATGTCATCCGATCCATGTTCAGCCTAGTCCCAGAGATCAATATGCATTACAAATCAAAATGGCATAATAATCATAGTGCTACAATCACCTAAGTGATACCAAGTGGGTTTTATTGTAGTTTTCAACATCGACAGCCACATCTGTTCTACTGAAATGCTTCAAAGGTAGGAATTGGTGAAATGGATAATACTCAATCAGTGTTGGGAGGGTGTTCTTATTCTCCAAACTAATGTTTCCATGTCCAGGAACACCTCAAGAGCAACACACGTGGCCAAGAATTCCACCCCTACTTCACTTTTCCTCATATAACTACCCATTGTGGGTAAATACTGGTACACTTTTCTCAATTGGGAAGAGAAAATCTTATCAGTGAGTGCTGAAATTTTCTTCCCTCTCTTACCTGGACCATTGAAAGATACTGATTTAGCATCTGCTCTAAAAAGCTTACATTTTCCTCAGGTGAGCTGTCCCAAAGCTAGAAAGGGGAACAGGTGAGGTCAGGGCAGGAGGAAGCTTTAGGAAGCTCACTTGTCCCTCAGACATAAGCCACATTTCCCGACCAGCATTATCTATCGTGCAGGTGATATTTCAGTTTTCAGCTTTCATACAGTTCCATCTATCTGCCGGTTTAATCCACAGTAGTGCGGAATACAGGAGTTAGTCATAGAACATGTAGGATCTCAGGAGCGAAGTCACCACAGTGAGATATCACATCACACCTGTTAGGATGGCTACTATCAAAAAACAAAAAAATAAGCGTTGGCGAGAATGTGGAAAAATTGGAGCCCTTGGGCGCTGTTAGTGGGACTCTAAAAGGTGCAATCACTACGGAAAAGAGTATGGGATATACTTAAAAAATTAGAAATAGAACTACCATATGATCCAGCACTCCCACTACTGGATATATATCCAAAGAAAATGAAATCCGTATGCTGAAGAGCTATCTGCACCCCCTTGTTCATTGCAGCATTATTCACAATAGCCAAGATATGGAATCAATCTAAGTGTCCATGGACAGATAAATGGATAAAGAAAATGTGGTGTGACAGAATAATATTCACCCTTTAAAAAGAAGGAAATCTTGTCATTTTCAACAACATGGATGAATCTGGAGGACATTTTATTAAGTGAAATAATCCAGGCACAGAAGGACAAATACCACATGATCTCACTTATCTGTGGAATGTGAAAATGTCGAACCTATAGAAACAGAGAGTAAAATGGTGGTTACCAGAGGCTGGGAGGGGGTGGGGGGTGGGAATTAGGGAGATTATGGTCAAAGGACACAAGATTTCAATTAGACAAAAAAATAAGTTCAAGAGATGTGTTGTTCATCTTGGTGACTACAGTTAATAACAATATGTTGTACATATGTGAATTGCTAAAAGAATAGATTTTAAGTGTTCTCACTACAAAAAAATTAGAAGTATGTGAGGCAATGCAAACATTAAATACCTTGATTTAACCACTCCACAATATGTACATATATCAAAACATCATGTTTTATACCATATATACACACAATTTTTACTCGTCAATTAAAAAATAAATAAAAAAGAAAATATAGAATCCCAATAAATATCATTCCCATTCAGAAGCAGTTTTATCTACTTCCTTCCTGATACCTTGAATTGTGCGTGTGTGTGTGTGTGTGTGTGTATAACACCAACTATAAAGTTGCTTAGTTCATAAAGGCCATGGAAGTGTAGTATAGTAGAGAAAATAATAAATTAGTTTATGGATATGCTATTAGCTAGCTGGGTAACTTGGATAAGTGGCTTAAACGCTATGTTCTCCAGTTTGCTCCTTTTTAGTATTCATTGAGTACAATCTCTTTCTTTAAAAAATATTTAGCATTCTATGCTTCAAAAAAACACTAGTTCTCTGTTTACTGTTTATGTGGCTCACTTTTCCTTTCCTGGGTCACTGATAGCTGGGACTCCTTGGTGGTCATATATATAATGATGCTTAGAGAATGGAAAGACCAAATGTGAATATTTGTATTACTGATGAATTAAAACTCTACTGAATATATTGATTCATTTATTTGACAAGAGCAGCAAAGGCAGGGAATTCTGTCATTGGCATTTGAGTGGTGGGAGGCTGATAGAGCCATACTGAAAATAGTACCTTAGAGACTGTGCAAGATTAGATTACTAATTAGCAAATATTCACTGTTCCCTTCAACTGTCAAGGGAATAGTATGCTTCCCCATCCCAAAAATGTTGGACTTGGCAATATGTCTGACTTTTGGCAAAGGAATGCAGGTGAAAGTGACGGTTTACCACTCTCGGTTGGAGCCTTAAGAGATACATGATACGTCTCTTCTATCCGTTTTTCACTCCTGCCTTTTCACCATGAGTGAAAATGCCTTGAGTATATGCTGATCCAAGGAAGATGAAGATGTGTGCAGTGGACTAGGACTCAACTCAGAACCTGGGGCCAAGCTAAGCCTAGCCTACATCAGCCCAAATCTAGATGATCTTTATATACCAGATTAAGAAACAAATGCCTATCATTTTATGCACAAATATATTGTGGTTGTTTGTCATGCATCATTAAATAGCTAACTTTTGCCAAGGCTCAACAAATTCAATTGCGTTCTTCACTTTTTTATAACATTCTAAGTCATAGCACAGTCAATGGGTGATGTATTTAATATTTTTGATGTATTTTCAGGTAATGCTGCCCATTATAGGAAAAACCACCTGACTGTAGGGGAGGACCTTCCTCCAGCGCATTCTCCTTGATAGAACTTCATTCTAGTTTCATACACTTTTATGTCCAGTAACCGTGGGTTGAAACTCCACTATTTGGAGAAACTTCAACTGCCTCTCATAAACTCTTTAAAGAATCATCACGAAGCCTCGGGGGAGAAGGTCAACTGAGACAAATACAGCTTTCCCTGCTTCTTCATGGCATGGTGAGTCTTGCTGAGGCCTTGAACCTTCTAGAAGGAGTTTTACCAAACTGAAAGGGAGTTCACTTTCAGCAAGAGGCTGGCGAGCCATCGTATCTTTTATCATAGTGTGTTCTGCTGCTGTTATCAGCCACCTAGAGCTCTAGATTATTTTTACCAAGCAAGACTCTAGATTTTTTCCTTCATAATCATTAAAACACTCCACAGGAATTCTTCTATAGACTGGGGACTCCAACTTGTTACATGGGTCATACTTCCAGAGTCTACAAATCACCGGGCCTTGAAAATGTGCCTGAGACATTTTGCAGAATGGTTTAACTAGAACAAAATTATCCTCTACCACATTTTATGGGAACAGCTAGGTTGTACCGATATTGGAAGCCAAATGAAAGCCACTTAAATAGATATTTATGTGCTTTGCTTTTTCTGGCAAAGTGAATAAGTGAGCAGGTTTCAAATGCCGGGAAGCCTCAGCTTGTCTCTGAGCTCTAACATTTACTAGTTACATCTTTGCACAAGTCACTTCATTTCTCTAACCTCAGTTTCTTAATCTGTAAATTGACCATATAATAGTCCCTACCTAATTAACATGTTGTGAAAATAAATGGAGTTAATAGATGTGAAGAGGTGAGCACATAATAAAGCCTTGATAAATGTATCCTAGAGTGTTATTATTTTGACGCTGAAAGGCTGTGTCCTCAGTAGAGCCACTTTCAACGTTAGCTGACAATTTTAGAGAACTGAGACCATTCCACATGTGTTAGAATTCAGGCTAAAAGAGTTGTAACCATATAAGCTTATGAGCTTATGTGTAATGTTTAACATGATAATTTTATTCTTTCTACCTTTTGCCACGATAGTACCCACTTAGGAAGAGAAGGCTTCCACACATGAGATCCTGCAGAGTGTCAAGACAGGTGCTAGGTATGTATTCTCACAGAAATTTCAGACCTAGCAAATGACTGGACTGGGATTGGATCACGGCTCTGCTTTTAAAGCATCCTGCTACTGTAAAATGTTCTTTCTCCACAAAGTTTTCCTTGAAACTACTTTTTCCTTTTATTTCTTCCTCTCTGCTACTTTCATATTAAACTCAAGACTTAACTTTTGTGCATTCTAAATATCATGTTTATACTATTTTTTTTAATTTTGGGGGAATTGAGTCTTACAAATTGTGGCATATGATGAGAATTAAAGAAAACATTTTGATTGAGTAGTAGACAACAAATTTGTTTGAAAGCTCGATTGGCAGAAATGGAAGCAGTTAGCATTGGAAAGCCTTCACCCCTCCTCCTCAGTTTAGGGGTGAGGTATTAGGCTTGCCTGAATCCAGAACTAGTAGGTATTTCTGATATCCTAAATAAGTCCTAACTGGAAACTTAACTCCTTAAATCTTATTTCTAGTCCCCTTTGGGATTTAGAGTGTTTATAAGATATTTGAGTTCCGAAGATCAGTAGTCCCACAGTCAATTCTGTTGTGTCAAAGGCTGAGACTGCAGGGCCTCTATTGGATCCATAATAACCATGTTAATTATTACATGTATGCCGGAACCTTATCCTGTGCCAGATGATGTGTAGGGTTCTTTCCCTATCTCAGATGAGTTTAGACTTTTCTCAGTGATATAAGGTGTACTATGAAGACTGTCTTATGGTGCTTGATGAGTTTTGCCTGTAATATATCATCTAAAAATACAATGGGAAGATGTTACTGATTATAATAGTCAGGAGTGCAGCCTGAAACTGGTAACAATTTCAAATGGAATAATTTAAGGAGAATTTAATAAAGGGACTATTTATAAAGGCATGAGCAGGCTTTAAGGAAGCTAGCAAAGGATAGTGCAGTACCCCAGGACTAGAGTCAGCTGGGTGGGTATTAACAGTTCTGTGCCTGAAAGAGCAGGGGAGGGAGCAAAGACCTGAACCCATGCTGCATAACTAAATGTAAGAACAGTGCTTGACAACAATCTGGCAGGGAAGGAGCTGGGCAATAGGTACCCACAACCCAGTTTTCTCCAGTCCTGCCCCTTAATTTTCTGCTCTTACTTTCTCTTGGTTCAAGTTTGAGGGCCAGGAATCATGTTGATGCAGCCTATATTGGCAAACTCCTGGGGCACAGAGAAGGATGAAGATGATGGGAAAGTGGATCTGGATGGACAAATTGGAGATATTCTGCACAATTCATAGGACTTCTCAGAGGAAAAAAAAATAAAGGAAAATTCACTTAAATACTTATTTTTATAGGAAATTATTGAACAATAAATCTTTTATGTTGGAAAAGGTTCTATCAGGTATAGCCATTAAAAATAGAACATTTGAAATCACTGATTTCAGGATGAATACATACAACAACAAACGAGATAAAGAGAGGCAGAACGTAAAGTGCTTACACTCCCATGACACAAAAGCAAGGTGACACAGGAGTATAAATGGAATTCAAACAAGTGGAGTAGAAGCTACAACCAAGACCCAGACACTATTTTCAATGGCCATGGTTATGGGAAACTTCTCTTCATGTTAATTATATTACTATGAGTTATACAAAAAACAAATAAACTGAAATTAGAAATAACACGTTATAGAATTTGCTACTCAAAATGTCATCTGCAAACCAGCAAGATTGGCATCACCTGAAAGTTAGAAATTCAGAATCTTGACCATCAACCTAAGAATTGTTGAATCCAAATCTGTGTTTTAACAAATTCACAGAATATTAATTTGCTTTAAAGTTTGAGAAGTGCTGATCTAGTTACTTCTTCTTTAGCTGAAGGAGGTGTTTATACAAGGAGTAAGTGATGAAAGTGCAGTGACATGGTCCTGTGTGATAAGTTGAAGTGATTTTATTGAGCCTGTGAGCTCAGAATTGAGGCACTAAAGATCTTTAATATCACCTGCTGACTAGATGAGGTTGATTTATTTACATCGGGAATTTGTGAATACGTTTTGCCTTACTTTGTCCAATTGATGGCTATTGAATCAAGGGAGGACAAAGAGGTGGTTGTGATCATCCCCTTGCTACCTTGACCAACTATCCTGCATCTTGCTACCATTTAGGAGGATGAGACTTCTACAGAGGAATTAAGGTAGATAGAATGATGGCAGTATAAGTCTAGTTTTCTAGTATGTTTACAAATCTACAAATGATGTGAAATTATTCCTGGTGCTTGTGACTATTTTAAGGACAGGTGGGTAATGGAATAAATACAGAGATTAACTGGGTTTCAGACATCAGGAAATTTTATTGATGTCATGATGTCTGCAGAACCATGAAAAAACAGGTTGAAAAGAGTTTCTATCTAGTTCAAAATGGTACATTTTGACCAAAGCTTAAACTGTAACATTCACAATATCAGGGAGTTTTCCTTTTTTGTTTACTGCTATATCCCCAGCACCTAGAACAAGGCCTAGAACAATCTTTGTTACTTTTTTTTAATGATTTGGAATATTTCCCAAAATTCACCCAGTTTCACACAAATCTTATCTTCACAATCATCAGGATAATACAAGGTCTTATCAGGTCAGTAGACAATCAGCTACTGAGATCTTAGTCCCACATTCACGCTTCTCTTGATTTTGTTGGAAACCCTTAAAATATTGTGACATTCAGCACTTGCCTATAAAAGTTAGGACTTCAAGCTTTAGTCAATATCTCGCCCACAAGGATGTTACTAGTGCTCCCCAAGGAGAAAATCAATAATTTAAATATTACGTGTGTGTGTGTGTGTATATATATATATATAATATATATGAGAGAAACTTGAACAGATCTTACATATCAAGTAAGAGAAAGACAACATATCAAATTGAAAGAAACTGCATATTATCACATTGACAATCCAGGGAAGAAAAAGTGCTGATTTTATTCCAGAACAGTTTAAGTACTTAAGTGGGGGAGTTTAGAATATGCTTTATATTGGGACTGAAGCCATTCTTAACAGAGAAGCACTGTAACTTGCATATAGTGGGGTCTTAATATCTGCTGAATAATTACATACAATTAAGAGAAAGTTGGATTTGAAGTGAGGTTTTTATTTTCTCTAAGACAAGTATAAAGAACATTACTGAGATATGGGAAGCATGTACAGCAAGTACAAAAGCACAGAGGTAAAACGCCTTTGCCTGTTGATTTCTTAGAACAAGTATACTGTGATGTTATTAGATCAGTACACCTCAAAGTGGGATCCCCAGACAAGTAGCATCAATCTCTTAAGACTTTGTTATAAATGCAAATTATTGGACCCTTCCAAAGACTGACTGAATCAGAAATTCTGCAGATGGTTCTCAGGAATCTGTGCTTTAACAAGTTCTCCAGGCAACTTCAATGCATGCTATAGTTAGAGAAACACTGCTATAGAGGACATAAGTTTGGGAGGTAAGGCTGGATAGAATTACTGGGCTGAGGTTTTGGAGGAACTTGTGGACAGCCCAAGAAGCCTAGACTTCAACCTAGACAATTGTGTTCTGCAGTGATCGCAATATAATTATCTGATGTTGGAGTGTCTGTCATATGGGTGCTGCATAGTCTTAGGTGAGTCTCCTATTATCTACTTATGTTTGAAATGTTTCAAACATTTGTCAAAGATAATTTGGTATTCTTTTCTTAATAAGCTGTTCATTTGTGTGTTAACTTTATTATATTTCTACAAGATTGGAGTTTTGTTATAGATCTTTGCTCTTTCAATTTGGAGTTGGTAAAAATCCAAGATATGACTGATAATATTAATCTTAGGGAATTAACTTTTTAGAGAAAGAATCTAATATTTCTTTACTGGAAATTTTTTTAAAAAGTATTTTAATTGAGTTATCATTTTATTTGCCAGAAATTCTCCCTAAGCTCCATTCTTTTGTAGTTTGAAATGATTTATCATGTTTTTTTCCCTCCAGAAATGGACTTCTTCAAGGGAGTTCCTAAAAGAACATGGTTTAGAAAATGTCCAGATGAACTTTATTAGCTTTTTATTGGAATTTTCACTGAGAAAACAGTCTAATCCATCTTTCAATACACAATAGCCAAAGCTCACATTCCCTGATGATAAAGTGTACCTATGAGCTCCTGTGGACAGTTTCTGAGGTAGCACTATGAAGAAAAAAAAAAATCAAAGACCCTTAAAGATCATAAGAGAAAACACCTGCCTTCCCAAATGGAGTCTTTGAAATCAGTGTGCAATTGTTTTTGCAGTATGAGTATACTGCCTCAGCTTTAGGAAGCATCAGGTGAATGTCACAGCAACTGGGCAAATCATTCTCCCTCGCCCCCATCCCCACCCCCCATCCACTGCAGGGGATGAAAAATAAGAATGTTCTTAGGAAAACACACCCACTTCGGAGACCTGTTCTGTCAAATGAGTGCACTTACAAAGTATGGCGGCTAGTTTTTGTCTGCCCATACTGGTTTTCTCTTGCATGTATATATGCATTTGTCTGCTTGTTTTTTTTGTGTGTGCTCATGTATTTATTTATTTACTGAAGGTGGCTAGGGTGCCTTTTCTGATTTCTTTCTCATTTTTTCCTTTCTCCTCTCTTCTCCTTTAGCATCTAGTTTCCTCTTCCAAGGGGAGATATCTACAAATACAACTGCTAAATAACTCTCCAGCATCTCATTGACAAACTTGATGAACATAGTCAATGTTGGGAAAATATGATTAAAAACAAAATCTTCTCCCAAGCCAGAAAAGCTTTCCACAAACAGGTTTCAAAACAAAACAAAACCAAACAATTTTATTATTGGATAAGTATTAGGCCAGAATGTGATGGACATCACAGACAATCCGGTAAAGAGACTGCAAAGACAGAAATAAATCTCACCTTTTTATATAGCCAAGCACACACGACCTATTACATATTGTTCTCAAAATAAACAGTCACTACCAGCTGCTTGGAGGACTGAGGCGAAAGGACTGCTTGAGGCCAGAAGTTCAAGGCCAGCCAGGGCAACATAGTGAGATTCCCTCTCTAAATACACTGACAGATGGATAGATGGATAGGCAGATAGATAGTCACTATCTTCTTTGATGGTTACATTTGAAAGACATGATTCCAAGATCCTTAAGAAAGATATTTCTTTGTCCTAGAGCTTGTGAGTGGCTTATTTAGTTTTTAAAAAGATTTACACACATTTCAAAGAGACAAAGGCTTTACAAGTTTTCTAAAGCAAATGCTGTGAAAAAAAAAAAGTGAGTGGGGTGAAGGTTCTTCCCTTATTTTCCGCAGGAAGAATTAAGCCTCTTATTTTTTTTTTTTACATTTTTTTATTGATACAAAATATTTTACATATTTAGGATACATGTTAGTATTTGTTACACGTATAGACTGTGAATGATCGAGTCAGGATAACTGGGGTATCCATCACCTTGAGTATTTATCCTTTCCATGTATTGGTAACATTTCAAGTTCTCTCTTCTAGCTACTTTGAAATATACAAAACACTGTTGCTAACTTTAGCCACCATACTCTGCTATTGACTATTGGGGCTTATTCCTTCTATCTAACTGTGAGTTTGTAACCACCTCTCTGTACCCTCGCTTCCGCCCACACACCCTTCTTGGCCTCTAGTATCTATCATTCTACTCTGTATCTCCCTGAGATCAGTTTTTGCAATATCCACATTTGAGTGAGAACATGTAGCCTCTGTCTTTCTGTTCCTGGCTTATTTCACTTAACATAATGACCTCTGGTTTCATCCATGTTGCTCTAAATGACATGATATCCTTCTGTTTTATGGCTGAATAGTATTCCATTGTGTACATATACAACCTTTTCTTTATCCACTCATCCATCGATGGACACTTAGGCTGATTCCATATCTTGGCTATTGTGAATAGGGCTGTGCTAAATATTTGACTACTTTAGGTATCTCCTTGATATACAGATTTATTTTCCCTGGATAAATACCCAGTAGTGGATTGTATGGTAGTTCCAGTTTTAGCATTTTGAGAAATCTCTACACTATTTTCCAGTGTTTCTACTGATTTACATTCTTACAAAGAGTGCGTAAGAGTTCCCTTTTCCCCACATCCTCACCAGCGTGTGTTGTTTTTTGTCTTTTTAATCATAGCCATTCTAACTGGAGTAAAATAATATCTCATTGTGGCTTTGATTTGCATTTCCTTGACACTCAGTAATGTTGAGCTTTTTTTTTTCGTATACCTGTTGGGCATGTGTATGTCTTCTTTTGAGAAATGTCTATTTATGTCCTTAGTCCACTTTTTAATGAGATTATTTTTAATAGAATTAACTCTTTCATTTTTAATTGGTATTTATCCTTACATCGACCAAACCTCTCACCAGGAGTCAGAAGCTCAAGGCTTCAGTCCTTGTTTTCTCACTCAGTGGCTGTTACTTATTCTGTGAATGTTAATTTCTATCTGTGAAAAACTTACACAAGAACTATATAATGTCTAAAGGCTTATATGCAATGTGTGGTCCATGGACCAACAGCAGCAGAGATTTTTGGAAAAACAGAATTTCCAGCTCCTCTCTAAGACTGAATCAGAGTATACATTTTAACCACACTTTTGGTGATTTAATGTGCGTTTAAGACTCAGAAACACTGGTCTAAGGCCATGGTTCTCAAAGTGTGCCCCAGACCAGCAGTATCAGCATCATCAGGTAACTTGTTAGAAATGCAAAATTTGGTCCCCTGTTTTAGCCCATTTGGGCTGATATAACAAAATATCATAGACTGAGTGACATAAATAATCGAACTTTATTTCTCACAGTACTGAAGCCTGGGAAGTACAAGATCAAGGTGCTAGAAGATGAGGTGTCTAGAAAGGGCCCATTTCCTCATAGACTGTTATCATATCACTGTAACCTCACATTGCAGAAGGGGCAAGGGATCTCTCTGTGGCCTGTTTTATAAGAGCAATGATCCCATTCATGAAAGTTCTCCGCCCATTACCTAATCACTTCCCAAAGGCTCTACCTCCTAATATCCTAATATTATCACCCTGAGGGTTAAGATTTCATGAAATGAATTCTGGGGACACAAACATTCAGCCTATTGAGGCCCCATCCCAGATCTATTAAAGCTGAAATCCTGGGGACAGTGCCCAGTGTATAATTGTGCAATCATGTATGTGTATGTTTGTGTTTAAATGAGATTTATTGATGTATAATTTACATAGAGTAAAATTCATGCTTTTCAGATGTACAATTCTGTTAACTCTGATTAATGCATAGTCTTGTAACCATAACCACAATCAAAAGATAAAATATTCCTATTGCCCCTGAAAGTTTCCTCGTTCCTATTTATAATGTAATCTCCTACTGCAAACTTCAGACCTGGCAGTGACTAATCTGTTTTCTATTCCTATAGTTTTGTTTTAATGAACATAATATACATGGAATCATACAGTATGTAGACTTTTGAGTCCAACTTTTTTTCCTTAGTATAATCGTTTGAAAATCAACTATGTTGTTGCATGTATAGGTAGTTTGTTAACATTTTATTTTTGAGTAATGTCCCCTTGTATGGATGTACCATAAATTATATATCTATTCAATCATTTATGGACATTTTAATTGTCTCCAGGTTTTGAGGCTTATGAATAAAGCTGCTATAAACATTAGCCTACAGGCTTTTTTTGTGAACACATTTTCATTTCTCTTGGGCAAATAACTAAATATCCAAGAGTGGAGTTCCTTGGTCTTATATTAAGTGTATGCTTAACATTACAAGAAATTGTTATGGGTGGAGTGTTTTGTATGTATCTGTTAAATCTGTTTGGTTTATTGTGTTCTTTAAGTCTTCTATTTCCTTATCTTCTGTCTGGTTGTACCATTTATTATTGAGAGTCAGATATCAAAATCTCCATCCAATATTGTAAAACTATCCCTTGCATTCTTTCAGTTTCTGTTTCATATATTTTGAACATCTTTTCTTAGTTATGCAAATCTTTATAATTGTTATATTTTTTGCTGTATTGAACATTTTATTAATATATTAATAGAATTTTTTTGGACTCTTGTAACCTGTTTTTGATTTAAAGCCTATTTTGTCTGATATTAGTGTCTTAGGTTCTCCAGAGAAATAGAATCAATAGGATATATATACACACATGTACATTTAATGTATAAATGCACACATACATATATGTAAGTAAATATGTGTGTGTATGTATATATATAATCTGTGTGTGTATATATTTTATACAAAGTGGCTCACATGGTTACGGAGATAAGGAAGTCCCACATACTGCTGTCTTCAAACTGTATAACCAGGAAAATAAGTCCAAATGCAAAAGTCTGAGAATCAAGGGGCACTGATGGTATAAGTCCTGGTCTGAGTCCAAAAGCCCAAGAAACAGGACTACTAATGTCTGAGGGCAGAAGGAGACGGATGTCTCAGCTTAAGCAGAGAGAGCAAATTTGCCATTCCTCAACCTTTTTATTCTATTCAGGCCCTCAAAGAATTGGAGGATGCCCACCCAAATGGGTGAAGCCAAACTTTTTTATTCAGTCTACTAATTCAAATGTTAGTCTCCTCCAGATATACCCTCACAGGAACATCCAGAAATAATGTTTTACCAACTATCTGGGCATCCTTTAGCCCAGTCAAGTGGACACATAATATTAACCATTAAAATTCTATCCTTTGTGTCTCATATGTATTTCTTTAAATGATACTTAATCTCAAAATAAAAACAATAACAAGGTCATAATTTCATCTAACATGATAAAACTATCCTGAATACAACTGAAAATGTACTAACTCCTTCCTTAGAAGAGGAGGAATAGCCCTTGATATAATTAGTACAGGACATTTAATGTTATCTGTTTCTTCTTGAGTAATTTTTAGTGGTTCATGTCTTTCAAGGGATGTGTCCTTTTCATCTAGGTTGTAAAATTTATTATTCAAAATTATGAATAATGTTTCCTTATTATCAAAATGCTATAACTTCCAGTTTCTAGTCAGACAAATAAAGAGCCTGGAAGTAATCACACCCATTCTCAGAAGAAGATTGAAAATAAACAACTTTTCTTATATCCTTTAGGAAATTGAGGATACAGAGCAAACTGTTGTCATGAGCTTGAAGAAAAAGAAGAAGAAGTGGGACAGAGTATCTAAGAACTGTGGGACAATTTTAAAAAGTACAATGTGCACCTAATTGGAATATCACAAAAAGAATAGAGAACAGAAAACCATTTGAAGTAAAAATGTCTAATAATTTTCCAAAGTTAAGACACACACAGATCACAAATACAAGAATCTCAGAGAACAACAAGCAGGATAAATACCAAAAAGTGTGTGTACCTAGGCATAGTATATTTAAACTGCAGCAAATCAAAGACAAAGAGAAAATCTTTAAAGAATTCAGAGAATAAAAAAACACATTATGTATAGAGGAACAAGGATAAGAATTACATTAGACTTCTCTTCAGTAGCCACACGAGCAGAAATAGAGTGGAGTGAAATATTTAAGGTACGAAAAGATAAAATCCTCCAATCTAGAATTCTGTGTGCAGCAAAATTATCCTTCCATTGTGAAAGAGAAAGAAAGAACTTCTCAGACAAATAAAAATTGAGAGACTTTGTCACCATTAGACCTATTTTGCAAGAAATGTTTAAAGATCTTCAGAAAGAAGGAAAATTATATAGGTCAGAATCTTAGATACATATAAAGAAAGAAAGAACATTAGAAAAGGAAAAACTGAAAGTAAACTAAAATCATTTCTTTTACTGTTAATTGATCTAACAGATAACAATTTGTACAACATAATAATGTCAACAAGGTAGTCAGTGATTATAGCTTATGGATAAATAAAATGATGATAGACATGTAATGAGATTTGGTGGGAGGAATTGGAAATACTCTGTTATAAGATATCTGCACTACCCAAGGTACCTGCACAACCTCCAAGGTAACTACCAAAAAAAAAACTGTAAAAAAACAATAACTAATATATACTAAGAAAGGAGAGAAGATGGAATCATAGAAAATGCCCATTTAAAACTAGAGAAAGCAGAAAAAGTGGGAAAAAAACAAAAGACAAGGACAACTAATAAAAGAGTTACCAATATGGTAGATATTAAATCACCTTTATCAATAATCACTGTAAATATTAATGGTATAATTACATCAATTAAAGGACAAGAACTATCAGAGTCAATTAAAAAAGAAGAACAAACAAGAAGAAATAGACCATCCCCTATTATAGTTGGAATCTTCGACACTCCCCTGTCAGTAATTGACAGATCCAGCAGGAAGAATATCAGTAAGGACACAGTTGAACTGAACTGTACCATCAATTACATGGATATAATTGACATTTATAAAATATTTCATGCAACAGCAGCAGAATAAATATTCTTATCAAGCTTTTATGGAATTCACCAAGATATACCACCATCTAGGCCATAAAACATACACTTACAAATTTAAAAGAAAATAAATCATACAAAATGTATTCTCAGACCACAGTAGAATTAAACTAGAAATAAATAACAGACAGATAGCTGGAGAATCCCACAATGCTTGGAGAATAAACATCACACTTGCAAATAACACATGGGCCAAAGAAAAATCTCAAGAGAAAATAAAATATTTGAACTAAATGAAAATGAAAATATAACTTATCAGAATTTGCGAGATGCAATAAAAGCAGTGTTTAGAGGGTAATTTATAGCATTGGATTTATATATTAGAAAAGAAGAAAAATATAAAATATGTAATCTAAGCTTCCACCTGAGGAAACTAGAAAGTGAAGAGAAAATTATATCCAAAATGAGATGAGTGATAAATAATGAAAATTAGATCAGAAGTCAATGAAACTGATAATAGAAAATTAAGAGAAAAAAAACAATGAAAAAAAAGTTGGTTCTTAGAAAAGATCAATAAAATTGAAAAACCTCTAGTCAGGTTAACAAAAAATCAAAACCGAAAACAAAATGAGAAGAGAGAGAGAAGACACAAATCAAGAATAGTAGAAATTAAAGAGGGACCATCACTACTGATACCATGCACATTAAAAGGGTCATAAGGGCATATTCTGAACAATTCTATGCCTGAAAGTTTGATGAACTGGAAAAAATGGACTAATTCCTTGAAAAACACAATCTACCAAAAGTCACACAAGGAGAAATAGATGATCTGAATAAGCCTATATCTGTTAAGAAGTTTGAATCACTAATTATTACTCTTCCAAAACAGAATGCACCAGGTTCAGGTGGTTTCACTGGTAAATTCTACCAAACATTTAAGAAAGAAATGATACCAATTCTCTACACTTTGCTGTAGGAAAACAAGCAGAGGGAACACTTCCTAATTCTACCTAGAAGGCCAACATTACCTTAATACCAAAACCAGACAAAGAAAGACACTATGAGAAAAGAAAACTATGAGCCAATATATCTTATGAACATGCATACAAATCTCCTCAAAAAATATTACCAAAGAATTATACGCCACGACCAAGTATGATTTATCGCAGCTATGCAAAGCTGATTCAACATTCCAAAATCAACTAACATAAATCTATCATATTAATGGGCTAAAAGAAAAACAAATTATATAATCATATCAATAGATGCATTAAAAGCATTTGACAAAATCCAATGTTCATTCATGATAAAAAACACTAAGCAAACTAGGAATAGAGAAGAACTTCTTAAATTTGACAGAGAACATCTACAAAAATAACCTTGTAGCTACAATCATACTTAAGGGTGAGGAACTAGTTGTGTTTCTGCTAAGATCGGGAACTAGGTAAGGGTACCCATTCTCACATTCTCACCATTGCATTGGAAGTCCTAGCTGATGCAATAAGACACACACACACACAAAACCATAAAAAGAGAAAAAGAAAAGGTATACAGATAAGGAAGGAAGAAATAAAATAGTCTTTGTTCACAGATGCCATCATTTTTTATGTATAAAATCCCAAAGAATCAACTAGGAAAACCCCCTGAATTATTAAGTGATCATACCAAGCTTGCAGGATACAAGATTAATATGCAAAGGCCAATTGTGTTCCTGTATATCAGCAATGAACAATTGGAATGTGAATTTAAAAACACCACACCATTTACATGACTTCTTCCCTCCAAAGAATATTTAGGCATAAATTGAATAAAATATGTACAAGATCTATATGAGGGAAACTACAAAACTCTAGTAAAGAAATCAAAGATCTAAATAAATTAAGATACACCATGTTTGTGGATAGGAATGATCAATATTTTCATATGCCAGTTCTTCCCAACTTGGGCTATAGATTCATTACAATGTTGATAAAATTTATAGTTACATTCCCTCTTTTATGCCTGATATTAATAATTTTTGTCCTTCCCGGTCTCCCATATTCTCTCTCTCTCTCTCTTTCTCTTCCCTCCTCCCTCTTAAGTCTGGCAGGAGGCTTATCAGTTTTATTAACCTTTTCAAAGAACCAGCTCTTAGTTTTATTGATTTTCTATATTTTGATGGTTTGTTATTAATTTTGTTGATTTTGACTTTTCCCTTTATTATTTCCTTCTTTCTTTTTAATTTGTTCTACTTTTTCTTGTCTTTTCTAAATTTCTTCTGCTCCAGTCTCCAGAATTTCCATTTGACTCTTTCTATTAGTTTCCATTTCTCTGATTAAATTCCCCGTGTTATGTATTTTTCCCACTAGATTTTTAAAAATTAATCATAGCTATTTTAAAGTGTCTATCTGATAGTCCCAAGTACCAGGTCATATTTGAATCTGGCCCTTTTTATTGCATTTTCTTTTAGCAATTCATTCTGTTTTCCTTGCCTTCTCTGTGTATTTTAATTTTTGATTCAATTTCAGACATTATAACATCCCATGTAGTATATTAGAAACCGGGATAGATAGTATTTTTGGTTTTCTTGAGACAAACAGTTACTCTGTCCCCTGGGCTAGAGTGCAGTGGCATCATCATCGCTCACTGCAACCTCAAACTCCTGGGCTCAAGTGATCCTGACCTTCCTGCCTCAGCCTCCGAAGTAGCTGGGACCACAGGCGAGAGCCACTATGCCCAGCTAAGTTTTTGTATTTTTTGTAGAGATGGGGTCTTGCTGTAGCCGAGGCTGGTCTCAAACTCCTGACCTCAAGTGATCTTCCCGCCTTGGCCTCCAAGAGTGCTAGGATTACAGATGTGGGCCACTGCACCCAGCTGAGGCATTTAGTATTTATGGGTCAAAATATGCTTGTCTTTTCTCAATCAGAGTGAAAGATTGAATCAATCTCAACAGGAATTCAGCTGGATACGTTTTATTATGGTTACATTTGCCCTTAGTTCACCACAGACTACAAATTCCTTTAATGATGCCTGGTGTTTACAAAGGGGGTTCTGATTGCTGAAAAGTTTTTCTCAATACTTGTGCTCTACCCTCACCTTAACTATCACCATACATCTCTGCTACAGAGGCAATGCCTTTCTATGATCCTGGCCTTCTCTGAATAGCAAACTGTTACTGCTTGCTGCTCAGTGCTTGCCAGGCTGATGGTGGGAGACAAGGACAATTTTTTCCTGGTCCAGCCTCAGTCTCAGGTATGCTTTGTGTTCCTGAGCCTTGGAGTTAGGGGTTCTCTCAGAGTTCTTTCCCCCCATGCCATGGCATAAAGCCCTCTTCTGCCTTGTATCTGTAGTGAGTCTTGTGCAGGAGAGTTTATTATTCCCTCCTTCCCTTAGCAGTATGGGACCTCAAATGGCATTATTAAAAGATCCTAGGCTTAGTATATTTTCCTGTGAGTTTAGGAAATGAGTAAGGGTGTCCCATTAGTAATTGGTTCCATTTTATATTAAATTTTTTTTTAGGTAAATCTTCATTCAGTTCTTTCTACTTTTAAGTTCTTTGGAAATCACATTAAGTCAAACTTTTCGGAAGTGTAGAGATCCAAACTATTCTAATCAAGCACATATTTCTAAATCACATATGTGAATGGCTTGTTCTTTGTGTGCCGAAAGAAGTCAATCAGGAGAACAATGTATGTGGATATTTTTTAAATTACATATGAGAAAAAGAGATCTATACACAACTATAATTCAAGGTCTTCCTGTCCAGGGTACTGGTCTAATCAATCATTGCTCCTGAATTCACAAAGTCTACTTATCTTTTGTGCTGAAGCATTGAAAGCCAAGATTAATGATGGCAATAGGGTAGCATTTGCAAAAGATGGTGACAAGATATCCTTGGAGAATCTTCTTAGTGTTATCCAACGTTTTCTAATAGATTGGTATGAAAGTAGAAACAGTTTGCTTACTTAACATTTCTAGTTTAAGTGTACATGTTAAAATTATATAAATTATCCAGACAGATCATGTCCAGTGCCATTGGCACATCAGTTGAGTGGTTCATTGATTTATCTGTTCCTTTTTTTTTCTTGACACTATTGTACTGTCCATAACAAATTCAGTTTATTTTCCCAGTCTGTTTTCAAAATCTTTCATTGCAATTTGCTCCATCATGTTTGGACAAAAAAAATAAGCTGACATTGAATTCAAAGATAATGAGTAGGAAATAGTGATCATGACGAACATACTGTGTTACCACTATTTTGGCTAGTCTGATTTGTTTAAAAAGTGGTGATAGTAAGGCTAAACTCATCAATATAATCACCATTTGGGCAGTACAAAGGGAAACACAACTAAGACAAAACTCCTATTTTCTCTCCTGTATATGCTTCTGCAACACTGGCTATAACATGTACATGTAATAAGAAAAAAGTGACATAGACAATATTTTAAGAAATAGAAGTTCAGCTTCTTAGGAATGCATGGCATTGGAAAAGCCTACCTATGTAAACCTTACCCCCATCTATCTTTCTACTCTCCTCTAATTTTTCCTTCTGAAAATGCAGTACTTTGAATACCCTGAACTCATTACTTATTCCAAATATTTGATGCCCTTTAGAACTCTGTACCTAGGTATATGCCACTTCCTTCCACTACTTATTTTCCCTGGAATATCCTTTCTACTACTGCTCACTATTCACTCAGCCTTAATGTCCAATTCAAGTGTCATTTTGTGTTCCTGCTTTTTCTTTATTTTTTTCACACAATAGTAAATGCATTCTTTTATTACAGACTCTATCCTACTGTGTTGCAATTTTCTTTTTATAGTTGTATTTTATAGAAATTTTATACTCTATTTCTCCTTTACTAGGTTAACTGGTACAGGAGCAGAATTATATTATTATCTTTATATTCTCAGTGTCCTAGGATATAACTTCTCATCTAATATGTATTCATTGAGTGATAGATGACTGAATTACATATTGTATGATGGATTGACTGAATTAATAAGTAAAAGAATGAATTTGCATTATTAGTAATTAGTTGATTAAGAGAGAAGGTATGACAGGATACATTTCTACTTGGGGAGGAAAAGCTTAACATATGTTGTCTTTTGGCAGTAACTCTATTGCTTATCTGTAGAGAATTCTTTTGAAAAATTTAAGAAAATGGGAAACTTCATCTTTCCCACCCCAATACAGAAAGCATCTTTCTTTTGTAAATTTCAAGTATTTTATCATCATTGTGTTATTGTTATTATTTAATACCATATAATTAGTACTACATACTATGCTATATGTTTTGAATCATTTAATTTTTATAATAATCTATAGTAAGAGTTCTATTAACCTGACAAGTACTCAATAGTTAATAAGTGTCAGAATCCAGGTGGCTCACACTGATGGTTCTTAAGCCTCACTGCCTCCACTGATGTCCTCATTGGAGTCCCAGAGTGACTTGGACTAAGAGATTCTGGCTCACGCTAACAAGACACAAAAACAAATTAATATGTGGAACCAGACTGACAGCTTGCTATTTTCCATGAGACATGTAGCATTCTGGATGAATCAACAGTAATGTCAGTCTAACCAGGATTGTCTCCCCGTAAGCTGGTTATGTAAAAGCCAAAGTAGTATCAGAAGTGTACTTGCCATTCAGAATCAAATAAAGAAAAAATTGGAGTTTTAATAATATGGGATATATAATTAATGGCATTGGATTCTAATGAACTTGCCAGGCAGCCCAGGTTTTAATGTCAGTCTGATAAGGGCATCCTCTCCCGCTGGCCAGTTTGAATATGCATTGCCTGTGCTTTACTTTATCACTCACTTCTATATTTATCACTGATGATCTACTCTCCTTGTGGTTGATGGAGTCTTTCTCTTGGTATGATAACATCTTCAGTTAGTTTATTCTCACATTTTGCTGGACAGAAGTCTCTTTAAGACAGCCAGTTTTGAATATCTCTATTGTGAACCATTACAACATGAGTTGTTATTTATCGTAGTTGTAAACCAGGTATTGTACCAAATATTTTTTTAAATTTAAGTTTCACAATAACCCTTCACCTAGGTACTTTTTGTTGATCCCTGTTTTACATAGAGGAAACCAAGTCTTGAAGAATTTACAAAACCTCCTCAAGAACATGAAGGATTGCATGGAGGAGTCAGGATAAGAATCCAGCTCTATCTGTTTTCAGAGCATAAGATATTAACAGTCATATAACTATGAGTTGATTTCATTATGTAACTCCCAGAGGGAAAGTTTATTTCTATTTCCATATTCTTGAAGACATGTCATTGTTGCCACCACATGCCTCTTGCAGCTATGATTAGACCCTATTTACAAAAGAGAAAAGTGATGTCAGGGAGATTATGTAAACTGCCCAAAGTCACATGGCCAGGAAGTGGCATCACAGACCTCAGAATCCAGACTGTCTTGGCTTCAATATCTTTGATTTTTCCATTTCACCATACTGGTGAAAAGTTTGCCTGTCTACTCAAATTAACCAGGAAAATGGAAGTGTTTTTAGCCCTCAGTTGGAAAAATGTTGTTTTCCGGTGGCTGGGTTGTATGAGGGTTACACTATCCTAGACCCTCAGCAATAGGTATTTTGATACTGTATGATTTGGATTTCTTATCCACTTTAGTTACTGACATTTAAACATTTAAAATTCTTCAGGAGAAAATTATGATATTCTGCTTATTAAAGCAACAGCTTTTTATATTGGTAGTAAACAGAGCAGACTAGAAAATTAATTTAGAAAATATACTATGATTAATATAATGTAATATGACATAATATATAAATACACTGTTATATAGGAATATAACCAACAATGAAATAGACTGAAAAGCAAAGATACTCTTTACCCCTTCCCACACAAAATTCTGCATTCCTCCCCAGTCACCATAAACTAAGTGGCTAATAGTAGATATTTATTTCTCATAGTTCTGGAGGCTGGAAGTTCGAGATCAAGATGCCAGCTTGGTTGGGTTCTGGTGAGGGCCCTCTTCCAGACTGCAGGCTATCGACTTCTCATTTCATCCTCACCTGGCAGAAAGAAATCAAGGGAGCTCTCCGGGTTCCTTTTAATAAGGGCACTAATCTCATTTGTAAGGGCTCCACCCACGTGACCTTATTACTTGCCAAAGGCCCCAACTTATAATACTATCACCTTGGAAATTAGGATTTCAACATATGAATTTTGGGAAAACACAAACATTTAGTCCATTGCAGTATCTATTTTAGTTCCATTTGTAAGCTCAGGGGGGAAACAGACTGAGACATAACATCCTTGGGGAACTTGCTCAAAATCATACTTATTATACCAATCAGGTCCCACTAGGAAAACAAACACTGAGATAATTTAACACATGAATAGATCTTACAGGTAGCAAAAGGATGGGGAAGAGGCAATGAGGCAGCCCAGAGATTAAAAGCATCAGGAAGCCACCCTAGGTTGGAGGGACAAAAGAAGGAGGCAGCATTGTATCCAAGTTACTGAGTAGAAGCTGTAACCACAGAAGGCCTGTCGGAAGCTGGAGCCATATGAATGCAGCTGCTGTTCAAGATGATGTCCAAGGCAGAGTATAGGGAGTATTTACCTTCACTCTAGGGGCAAATAGGTCTAGCAGAACATAAGCTGACAGATCATTGTGATTAGTTTTAAAAACTGTGCTCTTTCTAGGTCACCATGCTAATTTTATGTATTGTCAAAACACTTACTATGTGATTTTGAACAAAAAGTTTAATTCTCTGAGCCCTTAGTTCCTTGTTTTGAAGAACTTTTGTAAAGTTAATTGGTCAGAGAACTATTCTAGAACTCAGATATCTTGAAACTGTCACTGTAGGGTTTTCTTGCTGCCTTTATTTATCTATCTCTATAACCTTTAGAGGACTAAGGTTTTGCATTTTCATTGAAATAATTTTCTTCCCATTGCATCAGTTTTCTGCTTGAACAGTATCTTGAATATGGGTGGTAGATTTGAGAAAAATTAAAAAAAATAAAAAACACCATCTACAGGCTGAAAATTGAAGGTTTTATAATGACTTGTTCATCATAAAAGATAGTAAATTTGTTCAGTCAGAGCTATATCCCAAAGGAAAATGCCTGTGCTATGCCATTTTGATTACGTGCACCAGGGACTGAGCCTTAGAACTAGGATGGTGACATCCTAGCTCAAGAAAGTGGTAAAGACCGTGAAAACTTTGGTAGCTGGGCGAGCAGTCAAAACATGGAGTTGTGTTCCAGGACAAGCAAAGTCTGGATGATCTGCTAGAAATTCTTTCCAAGTCTGTTTTGCTGGACTACAGAGAACCAGCAATCTTGGGAGTGCCATGCATGGGCAAGCGGAATCCAGGCATGTTTTACTTTTTACAAGAGTCAAGGAAGAACAAACCGTAGATGACTTTCTGCCAGCACTAGCTCAAGAGAAACACTTGAACACCGTCAATTTGAGTACCAGGGAACATGAGGATTCAGAGATTAGAGACACATCCCTATCCTAATCTTTATTCCGCCCTAAGGTTTCTTTACTCAGGGAAGATGATCAGCAACAGCTTCTTGACAGTAGGCTTGCTAAAAATGTAACAAGGAGAGCTGTGCAAACTAGACAATTGATATTCAAGGGGGAGGAGCTAGCAGCTGCTTGGCTATCCATTCTAGTCTGAATCCACAGAACTCTTCCTTTTTCTAAGCACACTAGAAAAATCCAACTGTCCTGTGGAGCACACCAGACTAAGCCACAGAATATTTTTCTCCTCTTGGGGTGGGTGATAGGGGAGAAAGTGGGATATGGAATTTGGAGAACTCAGAGGAAGAGAAGATACAATTTAGTCATTTCTGGTAAGTTATTAATGCATCAGTACATAGAAAAGACAGGGCATTGATGAGATATGATAATATTAAAAGATACAAGAGTGAATAATGTGCTGGATCCATTTAAAAGTCTATTGGCAATACCCATTGTCATTGATGCATATCTAATAAAGAATGTATAAAAGTAATACTGATAATTAACTTCTAATAAAGTTTTGTCATAATAGTACAATGTCTCATCATGAGACTCTTATTTTTCTCTGGATGTGCAGTTAGGAAGATCTGACATAAGGCAGTTTGGACATTTTGACTCTGCAACAGGTAGAGGAGTGGGAAGTGACTGTTTATTCTAGTATGTTTGCATGGATATGGCCAAGGATTCTACACTTACTTTGGTGTTTAGTTTTCTTTATAGGGGCTGAAATAGGCTGTGTACATTTTTTTGCCTCCACTCAAAGGGAAATTAGACTAAAAGATAACTAGCTCTTGAGTATAACATTAATATCAATGTACTTTATAAGCCATTTACTCTCTATAACTCTCTTTCTAGTTTTTATCTGATGCTGGATGCATAAACTATGGACAGTCTATTTGGAACTACTAGATCTAAGGGAGTTGAAGATACTACTTTGAAACAGTATCATCTAAGGTAGAAAAAAAGTCACTGATTAATTGAGGGGTGGATTTTATTAATATCATGCTAAAATAATTTAATTCCACTCAACATTTTAAAAAAATATCAGAAAGATCACTTACCTAGAAGTGTATGGACTTTTGAAATCTATGCTTTTTTATGTCTTGGATTTTCTAAGATATTAAACAATTCTATTTCCAGAATGTTATAACCCTAAAAGACCTTGGGAATATAGTTCAATTCCATCATTTTCTGATAAGGGGAAGGAAGGATGTTTCTCCAAAGTTATTTAGCAATTAGGAGTCAAGAGGATTTTTCACATGTCCGTGAGTTTTGGTATGTGCCTCCAGCAGCAATTTTATCATTGATAATGCCTACAATTTCCAGAAAGACTAATATGAAGAAAAGAAACTAGTAATTCCAATAGAATATGAAAAATATTGGACAGGCCCTGTGAGTTAAAGTTAACGGTGACTCAGGTGGATAATACACAGAGGGAATAATTGTTCAGTCAGAACGCAGAAGGCACTACCAAGTTCTGCCTCCCATCCTCCTCTGTGTACTGGGATCCTGCATGTGTGGCGTCATCTTCTTTCAGCTGTGACCCTAAATTTCTCCCTTTGGCCTCCAATGTTCCTGACCACTGACTTCCCAAAGCCCAATTTGTATAATCCTGAGCCCAGATCCCCACAGTTGGTAGTTTGGTCAAGGTCAAAAAGTTCAAACAAAACTGCTTAACTTATCCCTAGGATTAACAGGCAGCTACTGTCTTGTTGTCAATTGTCTTCTTCCCAGGCTAACCAAACCTTCACACTTATATATGGCCTGTGAAGAATTCTGCAATATGCAGTTGACCCTTGAACAATGCAGGAGTTAGGGATCCTGACCGCCTGTGCAGTCAAAAATCCACATAAAATTTTTGACTCCCCAGAAACTCAATTACTAATAGCCTACTGTTGACTGGAAACCATAGTGATAACAAAAACAGTTAATTAATGCATGTTGTATGAATTATATATTGTATTCTTACAATAAAGTAAGCTAGAGAAAAGATAATGTTATTCAGAAAACCATAAGGAAGACAAAATGTATTTACTATTCATTAAGTGGAAGTGGATCATCATACAGGTCTTCATCCTTGTGGTCTTCATATTGAGTAGGCTGAGGAGAAGTGAAGGGGTTCCTGTCTCAGGGGTGGCAGAGGCGGAAGAAAATCTGCTTATGAGTGGACCAGTACAATTCAAACCTATGTTGTTCTGTGGGTCAACTATACTTAGCTGTTCTGTGAAAACTGCTCTGAAAAAAGCATTTCTGGTTGTAGACAACAAATAGAACTGGCATTTGAAAATTCTGAATGTCTGGAATAATGCTCAATGCTTGACCTTTTCTAATCCTAACTAAGCATCCAGTCAGATGAACTGCACAGCTCCATTCATTATCCTGCCTGTTGAGCCTCAGCAAACCCAGATTTATGGCTAGCCAGCAAATAAATCATCTCTTGTTCCTTCTGATACTAGCCAACTATTATGTTTATACTTCTAAATGGAAATGATACTTCAGCTAGCCAAACGTGAAGTTCACCCAAAAGCAAAACAGGCAGTTAGCTAGGCAATTGCTTCATTTTCCAAAGTTCTACATTAAATTCAAATGTTATTCGAGGTTCACTGCCATTCAGATTAAATTGACATTTAGAAAGAAAATATGCATTCTTTCCTAACCTTTAGAAATAACATAGGATTTAGACATTTCAATCTTGTTTCTTCCTCCCTTACTTGTGTTTCTTATCCGTTTATTCAGTGCCCAAACAATTATTTCTTAACCTTTGGTAGAAAGTGATGAACTGGTCTAAGAACAGCAACTATTCCAGACATTTCAGTATTGCAATGGAGCCGCTGAGAACACTTTATCTCATTTTCTCTGTAATTTTATTTATCCCAGTGATTTTTGAAAATCACTTAAAATCGAGGAAAAAAAGTTTTTGTTTCCTTTGGTGGGTGGAGTTCAACATTCTCTTAGACAAGACAGAAATAGTTTTTATTTGAGTAAAGAAAAATAAAGCAGATATTTTTAACATGTATATTATCAAATTACTCTCACCAGACTTTAACCAAGGTTAAAATCATAGCCAACTTCTTTTACTTTAAATGTTAACAGTTGGTCCTAATACTTCCTATGCAAAAAGATAAGTCTATAAAATTAATGGAGGAGAATGTTGGCTGAGCATTCCTTCCAGAATGAGTGTGGAGCACAGAGAAGGTCAGGAGTCAGGCTTCATGTGAAGTTCATTCATGGATTATTCATGCACAAGAAAGAGTACATTGCAATTTGATGGCCAAGGAAATTAAAAAGAAAAAATGAATGTTTGCTCTTTAGGAGTTAGTGATAAGGTAATTGTGCAACTATGGAGCTGAGACAGACATGTGTAATGACCAAAAGTCATTTTAAAATGACTTTAAAGCATAAAGGTATATGATTTAAAGACATAATTTATAAGTAGTGGGGTAGAATGATGGGAAAGGTCTCCAGAGGGTGTCCTATATAGACCAATTTCTCTGACCACATGTATGAATAGAAGGTGGCTGTATTTACATAACATTTGAATAGAAAGTAGAGGTTCAGAAGACCCAAGTTATGAGCCTTATCCTGTCATTGACTGTGAACCCCTGAGCAAATCATGGATTTAAAAGTGGCTACATCCAATCCTTCATAAAGCCAGCAAGATGGCTGATTAAAGTTGCCTGGTGTTTGTCCCCCCAACAAAAAGGGCCCAAAACAACAAATAAATGAATCCATTTTGACAAGAGTGACTGAGGATGTACACTGAAGAGCACCAGGGGAGTGACAAAATCCAGGTGGAGCACAGAAGCCCAGGACAGCACCACCAGAGGGGGTCAAGACATTCTGCTTCTGCCACACTGTTTCCCTGGTGGGGATCAGCTTGGAGTTGGGGGACTTCTTATGGGGAAAAGGTAATCTAGAGGCACCAGTGGTCCCCAGTACCCCCACCAATGTCAGCAATCCTAGCTCAGGAGGGTCCCCCAGTCCACAGAGGCCCCAAGTCCAGTTTGGTAAGTAGCCAGGAGTTTGCACAGCTGCATTGGCTCAGAGTAGGAGCATGCACTGAGTACTCCCCACCCCCACAATCTAAGGTGCTATGGCTTGGTGCCACTACTATTGTAATGCATCTTGTCCTGGGGGCCAGGAGTGGCTGACTCTCTTCATCCATAAAGCCCTGCCATCATTT
This sequence comes from Daubentonia madagascariensis, assembly GCA_023783475.1. NCBI lineage: Eukaryota > Metazoa > Chordata > Mammalia > Primates > Daubentoniidae > Daubentonia > Daubentonia madagascariensis. The sequence continues at coordinate 14,041,523 of JAKFHU010002573.1, read as the reverse complement.
CACCACATTCACACAGGTACATGCAGCAGAGCCTATCCCAATGGGACAACTGAGACCCTGGTGTCCAAACCCACAAGGTACACCACCCACCCAGGGAACAGCTGAACCTGCACAGCGCAGAAGCCACTGAACAACTGGCCTGCCACCTCGTCCACATGCACCTGTGCCACACATCCTGTCATCCCCATGAGGCCACACACTCAGGCTGAAAGCTGGTCTTTTAGTGCCCCTGCCCCTTGATATAATGCTGCAGAGCTGCCCAGCCCCAAATCACTGGTGTGCACCCACATCCAGCCTGACAGCTGGTCCTGTGGCATCACTTACTCCTGGGTGGACTGCCACAGAGCCATCTGGCCCTATTACACTTATGTGCACCCATGCCAGGATTGACAGACAGTTCTGTGGCTGCCCTGCCTCCTCAGATAGATTACTGCAGAGCCACCTGGCCTCACCATACCAGCACTCACCCACACCTGGCCCAATAGACTGTCTACCAGTGGCCCCACCTACCCAGATTGCTGCAGAGCCACCTAGAACTGCTGGGCTCACACACTCAGCCTGACATCCAGTCTAGTGGTAGCCATCACCTCCCCTGAGAGCCTGACAGACACAGCCCATCAACCCTCCACAGCCGCATATGATTGTCCAGTCTGTCGCCCAGTGCCCATGTCACCAGCAAAGCTGCACAACCACCATCATAAACTCCCACAGCCTAGGCCAGTGAGGCAATCACAGACATCACTGGTGAGGATTATAGCTGAAGAAACTGCATGGAGACCACACTACTGAGTTCACCCAGAACTGAACCAATGCACCATCCTGAACTGATACCCTCTGCAAGAAAAAGTCTCTTACTACAAAGGCTACTCCATAAAATTAGAAAAGTGACTACTAAGTGCACAGATATCAACATAGGAACCAAATAAACATGAAAAAGCAAGGAAATATGATACTGTAAAAGGAACACAATAAGTTCCTAGTAACAGGCCACAAAGAAAAAGTCATTTATGAAATGTCTGAAAAGGAATTGAAAATAATAATCTTAAGGAAACTCAGTGAGATATAAGAGAATACAGTTAGGCAATTCAATGAAATCAGGCAAACAATTTATGATCTGAATGAGAAATTCAACAAAGATAAAGATATCTTAAAACAAAACCAAACAGAAGTCTTGGAACTGAAGAATTCAATGCAAGAAATGAAAATAAAATAGAGAGCTTCAATTAATAGACTAGGTCAAACAGAAGAAAGAATTTCTGAACTTGAAGACAAGTCTTTTGAAATAACCCGTCTAGACCAAAAGAAAGAAAGAAAGAAAACAACAGAATAAATAAGGCCTACAAAACTTATGGGACACCATAAAGCAAATGAATTTTCACATTATGGAAATTATAGAAAAAGAAGAGAGGGAAGAAAGCATACAAAACTTATTCAATGAGATAATAGCTGAAAAATTCGCAAGTGTGAGGAGATATATGGTCCTCCAGGAAGCTCAAAAATTCCCAAATAGATTCATCCCCAAAAGGACCTCTCCAAGGAACATTATAGTCAAACTGTCAAAAGTCAGATAAAGAGATTCTAAAAATAGCAAGAGAAAGGCATCAAGTCACACATAAGGGAATCCCCATCAGACTAACAGCAGATTTTTCAGCAGAAAACTTTTAGGCCAGGAGACAATGGGATAATATATTCAAAGAGTTGAAAGTAAATAAAATGAAACAAAACAAAAAACCCCCAAAAACTGCAAGCTGAGAATACTATACCCAGCACAATTATCCTTCAGAAATGAAGGAAAACTAACGTCTTTCCCAGACAAGCAAAAACTGAGAGAATTCATCACCATGAGACTGGCCTTACAAGAAATGCTTAAGGGACAATAACTGCTACCATGAAAACTCATGAAAGAATGAAACTTACTGGTAGAGCAGATACACAAATGATAAAGAGAAAGGAATCAAAACTTGTTACTATAGAAAACCATGAAACTGCAAGATAAACAATAAGAGGGAAAGAAAGGAACAAAGGATATACAAAACAACAAGAAAACAATTTTTAAAATGCCAAGAGTAAGTCCACACTAAAAATAATAACCTTGAATGTTAATGGTTTGAACTCACCAATTAAATAGATACACTGGCTAGACCCAACTCTATACTGCCTTTAAAAAACTCACTTCACCTATAAAGACACATATAGGCTGAAAACAAATGGATGAAAAAAGTTATTTCATACAAATGGAAACCAAAACCAAGCAGGAATAGCTATATTTATGTCAAATAAAATAGACATTAAGTCAAAAAATATAAAAAGAGGCAAAGAAAGTCACTATACAATGATAAGGGGATAAATTCAGCAACAGGATATAATAATTCTAAATATATATATACCCAACACTTGAAAACCCAAATACAGATAGCAAATAATATTAGAGCTAAAGAGAGAGATAAACCCCAATATAATAATAGTTGGATACCTTAACACCCACTCTGAGCATTGGACAGATCATCTAGGCAGAAAATCAACAAAGAAACATAGGGCTTAAATTGGTTTTTTGAACAATTAGGGACCTTACAGATGTTTACGGAATAGTTCATCCAATAGATACAGAATACACATTCTTCTCATCAGCACATAGAACATTCTTCAGGATAAACAATATATTAGGTCACAAAAAGGCTCAACAAATTTTTAAAATCAAAATCATATCTAGCGTATTTTTTTTTACAACAATGGGGAAAAACACTAGAGATTTATGACAAGAGGAACTTTGGAAACTGTACAAATACATGGAGGGAAATGTATAGCAATAAATGCCTACATCAGAAAAGTAGAAAGATTTCAAATGAACAAGCTAGTGAGGAACCTTAAGAAATTAGAAAAGCAAGAACAAACCAAATTCAAAATTAGTAGAAGGATGGAAATAATAAAGATCAGAACAGAACTAAATGAAATACAGACTAAAAAAATACACAAGAGATTAAAAAACAAAATTTGTTTTTTGACATGATGAAGTAAACAAACAGTTAGACTGAATAAGAAAAAAAAGATGACTCAAATAAATAAAACCAGACGTAAAAAAAGAAGACATTACTATTGATACCTCAGAAATACAAAGAATTATTAGAGACAATTATGCACAAATATGCCAACAAAATGGAAAACCTAAAGGAAATTAACAAATTCCTGGACACATATAGCCTACCAAGTTTGAAGCAAGAAGAAATAGGAAGGCTGAGCAGACCAATAAGAAGTAGCAAGATTGAATAAGCAATAAAAATCTCCCAACAAAGAAAAGCCCAGGGGTGGATGCCTTCACTGCTGTAATCTATCAAACATTTAAGGAAGAACTAACTCTAATTCTTCTCAGCCTATTCCAAAATATTAAAGAGGAAGGAATTATTCCAGACTCATTCTACAAGGCCAGTATAACCTTGCTACCAAAACCAGACATGAACACAACAAAAAAAGAAAACTACAGGCCAATATCCCTGATGAACATAAGTGTAAAATTCGTAACAAAATACTAGCAAGCTGAATCCATGTTACATCAAAAAGATTATATACCATTATTAATCCAAGGGATTTATTATCCCATTATTAAGTGGGATTTATCCCAGGGATTGAAGGATGGTTCGACATACCTTAATCAATAATGTGTGATACATCATATCAAGAGAATGAAGGACAACCACCATATAATCAATAGACGTAGGAAAAGCATTTCATAAAATTCAACATCCATTTGTGATAAAACTCTCAACAAATTAGGCATAGAAGGAACATATCTCAACACAATAAAGGCTGTATATGATAAACCCACAGCTAGCATCTTACTGAATGGGGAAACATTGAGTGTGTTTCCTCTAAGAACTGGAAAAATTTATGGATACCCACCTTCACCACTCTTACTCAACATAGTACTGGAAGTCCTAGCCAGAGTAGTTAAGTAAAATAGATAAATAAAGGGCATCCACATTGGAAAAGAGGAAGTCAAATTGCCCCTGTTTGCAGATGACATAATCTTATATATAGAAAACCTAAAGATTCTAACAAAAAACTCTTAGAACTAATGAATGGATGTAGTAAAGTTGCAGAATACAAAATCAGCATACAAAAATGAGTGGCATTTCAATACTTGCAATAAAAACTAAAAAAAATCAAAATGCAATCCCACTTATAATAGCTATAAAATACATCAAAATAAATATAACCAAGGAGATGAAAGATCTCTATAATGAAAACTATGAACTAATGAAAAAAATTGAAGAGAAAACCAAAAAAAATGGAAAGACCCCCCCATATTTGTGGATTGGAAGAATTAATATTGTCACAATGACCATACTACCCAAAGTGATCTACAAATTCAATGCAATCCTTATCAAAATACCAATGACATTCTTCAGAAATAGAAAAAGCAATCCTAAAATTTGTATGGAACCACAAAAGACCCCAAATAATCAAAGCAATCTTGAGCAAAAGGTACAAAGTTGGAGGCATCATACTACCTGACATCAAAATATACTACAAAGCTACAGTAACCAGAACAGCATGGCATAGGTATAAAAACATACACATAGACCAATGGAAGAGAATAGAAAACCCAGAAATGAATCCACATATTTACAGCCAACTGTAAGGGCACCAAAAACATACCTTAGGAAAATGACAGCCTCTTCAATAAACAAAGGTGAGAAAACTGGATATCCACATATGTAAGAGTGACACTAGACCCTTATATCTCATCACATATAAAAGTCAAGTCAAAATGAATTAAAAACTTAAATGTAAAATCTGAAACTACAAAGCTACCAGAAGAAAACATATCAAAAACACTTCAGAACGTTGGTATGGACAAAAATTTTATGGATAAGACTACAAAAACACAGGCAACAAAAGAAAAAATAAACGAGACCGTATAAACTAAAATGCTTCTTCACAGCAAACAAAACAATCAACAGAGTAGACAGACAACCTGTAGAATGGGAAAAAATATTTACAAACTATTCATCTGACAAAGGATTAATATCCAGAATATATTATGAACTCAATCAGCTCAACAGGAAAACAAACAAATAAACAAACAAAACCACAAATAATCTGATTAAAAAATGAGCAAATAATCTAGTTAGACATTTCACAAAAGAGGAAATACAAAGGGCCAAGTATATGGAAAAATGCCCAACACCACTAATCATCAGGGAAATGACAATCAAAACCACAATGAGATATCACCTCACCCCAGTTAGAATGGCTATTATCAAAAAGACAAAAAATAATACATGCTTGTAAGGATGTTAAGAAAGGGGAATTCTTATACAGTGTTGGTGGGAATATGAATTCATATACCCATTAAGGAAAACAGTAAAAGAATGTATACATATATATACAGTATAAGTATGGAGGTTCCTCAAATAACTAAAAATAGAACTACTATATGATCCAGCAATTCCACTACTGGATATTTATACAAAGGAAAAGAAATCAGTATGTCAAAGAGATATCTACACCCACATGTTCATTGCAGCATTATTCACAATAGCCGAGCTATGGAACCAATCTAAGTGTCCATTGACAAATGGATAAAGAAAATATGGTATTTGTAAACAATAGAATACTATTTACCCTAAAAAAAGTATGTTTGAGGTGCATATTACCCTGAATTGATCATTACACATTGTATACGTGTATGAAAATACCACTCTGTACCCCATAAATATGTACAATTATTGTGTCAATATTAAAAAAATATATATATATACACATATATATATAAAGTGCTACACTCAATACCCACATTTTGTTTCTATTACCATTTTCCAATACAAGAACCAGGGACTATTTGGAGAAATGGCTGATTCTAGGATTGGGGGAGAGAATATACAAAATGAGCTTGAAGTATCTTACAGTGCCACAGAGTAACGAAGTGCTCAAAGAACAAAATAATGGAGATAAGTCAAAGGGACACAGAAGCCAAATGAAAGAGCTCTCGGTTGCTGAAGCTGGACCAATTTGAGCAATGAAATAGAAAAAGTAGCATTGCATTATACTATAACCCACAGTATAAAGTAAATGTCTATGCATTCATGCCAATGTAAATAAATAAATAAATAAATAAATTTTAAAATGGAAGACAAGAAACTAATCTTCCAGACAGAATGATTCCAAATAATTTATGTGGATTTTCTTTCCTCAAGGAGATAGGGCACAAATCCTCATCCTTTAAGTGTAGACTTCACTTACTGGCTTGCTTCCAAAGAATATAGTATAAAATGGGTGGGTGAAGTGACTTGACAGTGAAGAAACCTATCTTACCTAGATATTCAAGTTTAACATCATCAAGAATGAATCGTGTTGATAGCATGTATCCCTGATATGATGTGATCATAAAAGCAGTTTACCTCTGTGATCTTTCTCCCAATAACCGATAGTCTAATCTTGAAAAAAAAATGTCAGACAAACCTAAATTGAGGGATATTCTAAAAAATACTTGACCGTTGCTCTGAAAACTGTCGACGTCATCAAAAATATGAAATGCCTGAGAAATTATCACAACCCAGAGGAGCCTAAGAAGATGATTAAATGTATCCCAGATGAGATCTTACAAAAGAAAAAGAATATTATGGGAAAATTAATAAAATCTGAATAGATTTAGTTAATAATACTGCATCAGTATCTATTTCTTATTTGCAACAAATGTACCATAGTAATGAAAGACAATAGAGGAAACAGGGTACAGGGTATTCAAGAACTCTTTGTACTATCCTTGCAACTTTTCTGTATTTTATTCTAAAAAAAAATTTAATATTTTTAAAAGTGGTTATACTGTACATCTTTCAGGAGTCCTTCCAGCTCGGATACTCTGTGGCACTCTGAAATGCTTACTTGGACTTTCATATCATTATGACCTTTACTAAGAAAGGTATTTGAATTTCAGCAAGGGAGTTTCTACAGATGTATCATGTACTTCCATTAAACAGGTAAAAAAGCTATCTCGTTTCTTAAAAATGTACTGGAATAAATACATAACATAATTAGAAAAGTTTTAAATAACTCTTAAACCCATCATTCTAAAACTCTATTATATATTTTTTTGTGTGTAAATGTATTTTAATTTTAGCAAAGCCAAAACATGTCCTCATGTTATGGCAATAATCTTCCATACTATAATTTAATGTTGATAAATTTCAATAATTGAAATTTAAACTAATTCTGAAGTTTTTCTTCTGTAGGTACCACCTCAATTAACACTATAGTTAATCTGTATTTTTGCTTCTGTTAAATTATTTCCATAGGAGGTAAAACCTTGGATCAGTACGTCTGAGCATCTTAGTGACTTTTGCTATGGAACTGACATATTTTTTTCTAAAAAATTTTTACTAATTTACAAGACCATCAGTGTGGAAAATGTGTAGACATTTTGCCAACAAATTGGTAGTGTTGAGGTTATTTTGTAAAGGAAATATTAATAAATACAATTTAAAGTTAATGATGACTTGAATATTCACTATCTGTGTGACCTTGGGCAAGTTACTTCTCTGCCTCTAAGTTCTCTCATATGTAATATGAGTATAGTTTTAATAATTCTATAACATGGCTGCAATTATAACTGAATGAGATGATATGGAAAAGTACTTTAAGAGGAGCCTAGTATGTAGTAAATAATAAATAATGGCTGTTGTAACTATAGTGATATTAGTTAAGATAAATTTCAAATATCCTGTGTTCTTTTGCTCAGTTTAATACTGACCTTCATACCCAGGTGCATCCACTACCATAAATTTGGCATAAATCTTTCTAGACTATGTTCTGATATCTTTACTACATATTTATATCATTGGAAAACACGATACAGTATAGCAATTAATACATTGTTGTATGTGTTTACTATACATGTTTCCCCTCCTATAATTGAACTATACCAAATACCCATTCATTTATTTCTGTGTTGATTGTTTTCCTGTTAAATTTGGACATGTCTTCATAGGTCATAGACATTATCTCTTTTCTAAGTTTAATGAAAATATTTTTCCTAAACTGTTATTTTCTTTGTTTTTCTTTAGTTTTTTGGTTTTCATGTAAAGAGGTTCTTAATGTTGTGTATTACAATCTATCAATCTTTCTCTTTGAGATTTTCTCTTTTGTTCCAAATATTTTTATTCCTCTACAGCTTTGGTAATTATCCCATCCTACATTCTATTGGATTTTGTCATACCATTTTTAAAAATTAATGTTGTACTTTTTTGGATATTATGTGGGTTTTGGTGTAAGATAAGGAATCAAATGTTATAAATTATTAATGATATTTCTATCTAGTTATTAATTTTGTTAGTTTGTATTTAAATAGTCAACCCAAATTTCAATGACTCTTCCTGATTTCCTAGAAACTAGGTTGCATTTTTATTTGTATTATAATTTCAGGAAATGAAAAATTTCTTAATAAAATTCTGGAATAAATTTTGATTTGTATATATGTTTTATGATAGATTTATGCTTAACTAGATCTTAGGGCAAAGATTGCAGTGGAAATTTTAGCAATTTTGATTCCTATAGTTAAAAGAAAATCATGGTCTTCAAGTACAAATATGTAAGAACCCATGATCCTCATTGGTACTCCAATTATTTCTCATCAAAAGTTGGTTTAGGAAGGAAAATACTAGTTTTTTATCAGTAACTTTCAAAATTCTCTCAATCTTTGGACTCACAATAAAAACAAAAAAACTACCCTAAATGGTTTTGCTCTCCTGGCCCCAATCACTACTGCCATAGATGGATTTAGTAAGTAACTGTATATAGAATTTTATCCTGAATCCAACTATGAAAACTTACATAAATGTAAAATTAATCCACACTACTCATTTCCTTCTTTCATTCCTTAAATGAAGAAAGATATCAAAACCTAGGAATTAGGGATCAAATAGATTTTTTTAAAAAAATTAAACTATCTACAAATCCCCTAAAAATTTCTTATTTTAAATTAAGTGCTGCTTATAAAAATTCACTTATATGTATTAAAGAGTATAAAACAAACAACATAAAAGGAGCAATGCCACACGATAGATTTGACACAGTCTTCAGAGAGAAATGATTCAATAAAAGTAATAAAAACACATATAAAGCTGCTGAATTGATGATTTAACAGGCATTGGAACCTGTTCTCACTTTATCACCCAAATCATGTCTTCTGCTCATACTGGCAATGCCTTAATTATCAGGGCTGATCTAGGGCTTGTATCGTTCAAAAATGAGGAGGGTTGAGAATAAGGTTTGGGTCACTTATTGACACCATTTCACCTTTAGTTCTCTGGATTCTTAGCCATGCTTAGCTTTCCCTGATGATGTGTCTGTATAATGTATCATTATGGGTAAAAAAATTTCTGCCATAGCCAAGGGATCTAATTCAGGATGAGTTGTTTTTCGGATGGTTGAAGCAAACTTTGTATTGCACACAATGTGGTATCATAGAAAGAACATTAGATAAGGTAATTAACTTCCATATGCTGGGCAGCATGCCACCTGCTATGTCATATAGATGAATAAAATATGCCTTGTCATTGAAGAAAATAGAGGGGGTGGGGAGAGAGAGAGAGAAGGAAACAAAGACATGAAAGATATTATAATTTGTGGTTTAATATACAGATATACAAACTACGTATGAACATATAGGAAATCATAACAATTCTGCATGGGAAAATCAGGATTTCATGTGGAAGTGATTGCTGATATTGAATGACGAGTGAAAATTTGAAAAAGAAAAAGACAATAAAACCAGAAAAAAAGTCTGTGAAAAATAAACCTTAAGGCTTGTACATTCGTAAAGTTTGGGGGTCTTGGGGGGTAATTCAACAGGAATGATGAAGCCACAGAGGAAAAAAGTTAAACTTGAATCTTAGATTGGGCATGGGTTGGAAGGAGCCATCCATATATGTCACGATTACGAGTGTGGTAGTGAGTTATTGAATAGTTTTAGTCTCAAAAAGAGTATTTTAAAAATACTTTCAATTATACAACGTTGGATATAGCAAGAGGAGTGGATTATAGAATAAGAAGAAGAAAAATAAGCCAGGGTAATAAGTCGGAGATTGTTTCAGTCATCCAAGCTAGAAAAGATGGTGGTGGCCTGATCACTTGGCAATGAGAATAGAGAAGAATATGTCCAATAAAATATTCAGAAAATTGACCTTCTGGGCTTACATTCTGACTTATTGTGAGAAATGTGAAAAGAGAGTAGTCTGTTTGGGGTCTAGGAAACCACGCAGGGGAAATCAAATGAGAAATGGGTGAAAAATAGTCCTGTTGCAGAAAGATCACATTTGAAGTTACATAGGGATAGCTACAGGAAAATAAATTCTAGGAAGTTAGAAATTTGGATGTGGAACTCTGGAGAGAGCCAGGATCTGAAGTTAGAGATTTTAGTAGTATTGATTTATGGGTGCCCAGTGAAGGGAGGGAGGCTCCTCATGGAGAGTAGAAAGAGAAGGAACATCATTAGCATGACTTGAATCAGAAAGCCTATGTTTGAGTGCCAGATTCTGCCGTTAACTAGCTCTGTGACCTTGGCCTCATATTTTTCATAGACAAATTTTTCAAGACAGATGTCTTCCTGACCACTCAGAGTTACTTAATATATGCAATAAAGTGACATGCAAATGTGCTTTGGAAATCCTTATTTTCTATACTTTCATTATGCTATATATCTAGTAGCATCTTTGGTATTAAGATGAACACTGTAGCATGTCAATGATTAATTGGACCTGACCTAAATAACTGTAGCTAGAGATCATTTATATAAAAATAATACCTCAATTTACATGCAATTATTATGCTGCCAGTAAATTGTGTTGCCATAGAGATTGTAAAAACACGGTGATTGTTTACACTATGACATCAAGTGAAAAAAGGTAACTAAATTGTATATGTAGCATATCCATTACTATCTAAAAATGTATACAGAGAAGAAAAATGGAAAGAGGTTTTCTAAAAACTCAGCAATTATTGCTTAGGGGAGATGATACTGTGAGTGACCTCTTTCCACTTTAGAGCTACTATACTGATTTGTGGTACAGTTGCAATATACTGCCATCACCCAGATAGTGTTCACTGTATCCGTTAGGTAGGTTTTCAAAGTATCTGAAGAATGGAAAAACAAATACCACATGTGTTTTACTTGCTCTTAAATTGGAACTAACCAATGAGCACACATGTGAACAGAGGGAACAAAAACTCAGTGAAAGTAAATGTTTTTTTTTCAAGAATTGATTTATCTGTGAAGCAAATTTACATTTAACATGTAAAATCTTCATTAAATCTGGTAAAGAAATCAGAATCTTAACTCGGAAAGGAATTTTAAATCATCATTCTGGTTCAATTGTTTCATATACATCACGTACAGGTAGTTAATTTAAAGCCCCAAGAAAGAACATACTCCTTGAGTCACAGATTTTGTGCCAGAGATGATGACAATAACGATGACAATGATAATGTAGTTAAAGAGCCCTTTCTTTTCAGGTCACTGCAGCAGAAAGTGGTAATTTTTTCTTGGAATTTTTGGGGAAAGTATCAGAGATAACCCTGCATTTTAAGTATATGTATATGGCTTTCTTATCCTTCTTAACTGTAAACTTCATGAGCACAGGGTTCATTCTTCAGTGCTTACTGACAAATGAATGGCCTGTAGAAACTCACCACTGCTTATGTGTGTTACAGTGGATGAGAAAAACAAGCTGCTTTCTGCAAGAGGCCATCTCACTTTTTCCTGTAGGGGACAGATGGGGAAAACACTGCATTTAATTTAGTTGGCTGCTTCTGATTTCTTTTTCATAGATTTTTTTTTTCTTGAGGGGGAAAATGGGTTTTTTTGAGATTTTTTTTTTTGATAGATTCATTCTGGTACTCTCTATAAGGTTTTTAAACTTGGTTTTTGGTACAGTAGAATTGCTCCCCAGACAACTTAAGGAAGTTGACTGATAAGGTTTAGAAACAGCTATCATTCCGTATCTTGGCAAAAATTGACTGATATTCAGTAAATATGATAGGCAGTGGTAAGAGATTAATTTTAAAGAATATATTTGAGTTTCTTTTGGCAACATGCATGATGTATGTTACTACAGCCTTGGTGCCAGGTGTGTGTTTGTAGAACTTAATTTATGTGTTGGTAGGGGATGTATGTTCTCATATTCACAGATCTGTAAGGAAATAGAAACCAAAAGAATCGCATCTATAATTATTATGTAATTTATTATTATAGTTGTAACTCCAGAGAGATTGATATTCAATAAAGTAAAATTTACTGGAAAAATTGTAATTCTAGTCTTACTGCTGTTATAATGTGGATGCGTGAAAAGCAAAAAGGTACCTGGGTTGCAGAGTTTCTGCATTAGTACCCATAAGGGACTTGGGTTTACCGCTGTGTAACAAGTCTATGCCTGAGTACTGTGATTCAGAGCAGTACTATAGTAGCTCTTGGTTTATGTAACATAAATCACACCATGAAACAGAATATTGAATAACAGAACACCAGGTCTCAAATCTTATACTATAAACATTTATAGATGACTACTTTGGTGCAGGTTAATCCTTCAAACCTTGCAGTCCTGAGAGAAATAGCTTATTTCCCTAACATCACTTCAACAGAGTGAAACAGCAATTCCCATTTTACAGTTGAAAAAACTGAAGTATGGACAATAATCTGCTTTGATAATTTATAAGAAATAGTAGTTAGAAGATCAATTTTTAGTTCACATGATCCAGAATAATTTAAAAATTTTCTTCATTATTTTAGAATTCTCTGGGTATTTTACCTTTTATTTTAGGCATTCATTCATTTAAACAAGTAATTATTGAGATTTTGCTATGGGTAAATTACTTATCTGTCTAGGGGAGTTGGATATTTATGATATTATTGGTAGTCTAATTTACAAACTTCATTCTTGTTTAACATTTAATATTATGGTTAAAATAATATGTTTGTTGTAAAAAATTCAAGTAGTATATTATTATAAAATTAAAAATAGAAGCACTTTCCTCATCTCTAGTCCCATAAGTAATCTTTATTAAAATGTTTATATAATTGTCTTTATACTAATGATATCATGTGACACATACTATTTTACAACTTGCTTTTCTTCTCTCAATAGTAAATAATGAATTTCTTTACATACCAGTAAATGCAGATGGAATTTACTTGCTATTTTAATGGCTGACTAGAGTTCTTATGATAGTAACGACTTTTCTATTGATATAATAATAACTATTTTCCAAGTTATTTATTGATGGACTTTTTTTTAACATTTTAATGCCTCTAGATTCAGTCCCCTATTTTATCTCCTAGTTCAAACCAGCATTATTTCAAGACCAGATTATCATCTTCCATCTGTATAGACTGCATTCTTTTCTGCTAATTCATTGACCTCTCACATCTTGCCTTCCATTCTACCAAGATCATCATATAGGAAAGCCAGGCTAACTAATAGACTTTCATTCACCACTAAATGAAATGTACACCTACCATGAAATTCAGTTCCTTCTTGTAGCTATCAATTTGATGTTCCATCCCCTCCCCTCATAATAACTTTCTATATTTTATTTAAACTAGACTCTACCCCCACATTTAATCACATTATAATTTTTCTGTCCAAATGCTTCTCTTTGTCTTGAACACTCTCTGAAATCTTTACAGTTCAATACTCCTCTACCTCATATGTTGTACCAATATGCCAAGAACTTAGTCTTCAATTTTCTGGGCTATCATAGAAAACTCTTTAAGGCCACATAGTCTTGGTCGGCTACAGAGGAACATAAAATAAGTAGGGAGGATAGCCAGAACACACATAATTGTAATACAAAACTCAGAATGTGGTATGTGCTTCTCACATGTGCCATCCACTTCGTAATGTCCCCACATGCGCTTGTCCATGTAAGTAATAAATATTATGGTGGGGATAATTAAATTTTACTGAATGTTTGTTACATGTACTGGATATCATACCCAATACTTTAAGCAATCATCTCATTTAATCCTCACAACAACCACACAAGATAGTTGCTATTGTTGTTCTTATTTTACAGATGAGGAAATAGGCTGCAAGCATTCAGCTACTGACCTAAGGCCACATTATTACTACATAATAAAGCCAGGATTTGAATCTAGGTTGTCAGAATTCCTAAACTGTATCATATTTCTTTCCTAAAAATTTGTAAATTCAATCAATAAAATGGTCTTCGGAAGAAGTAAATTGGCAGCCTATGACCCATGGCCCATGAGATAAGAAGATGTATGGGATCCCCATTAAAGTTAAGCCATAAGATAACATTATCCTTTAGAGATTGATAATTGACTAATAATGACATGTCATTGCTTAATTGCTAATTAAAAGAATTATATTTTCAAAAAATCAGCTAAATTTCTCACTAATTGAATTAAAAGGAATTTTCTTCCATGCCTCAAAGGTCTAGATAGCTTGTCGTTTTATTTTTTCTTCTGTCCCTATTCATTTTGTACCTAAGGGGGCATTGCTCTTCATTGAAGGATACTTACCACAGATGGGTGATTCATCTTTGTTCAAAGCAAATTATGTTTCATGTCATTCTAGAAAATTTAATCATCAGGGCAAATTCTGTCTGTATTTACTCTTTCTAGGGAAACCATACATTTATCAGAATGAATGACCACCTTCTACAAAATACTTTCTTTGATATAGATTATAGTAGTTTTCTCATTTATCTCTCTGCCAGCAGTTTCACCATCTGTATTAGTTGTCTATGGCTGCTGTAACAAATTACTGCAAACTTAGTGGCTTAAAACAACAGAAATTTATATTCTTACAGTTCTGTAGGTTAAAAGTCCAACATGGATCTCACTGGGCTAAAATCCAGGTGGCAGCAAGGCTGCTTCCTTTCCAGAGGCTTTAGGGGAGAATCTGTTTCCTTGCTTTTTCCAGCTTCTAGAGGCCATTCACATTCCTTGGCTCATGGTCTTCTTCCTCCATTTTGAAACCGGAAACAGTGGGTTGAGCTCTTCTCACATTGCTTCACTCCGATATCCTCTTCTGCCCACCTGGATAATCCAGGATAATTTCCTTATCTCAAGGTTTTTAACAACATCTGCAAAGTCCCTTTTGCCATGTCAGATAACATACTCACAGGCTCAGGGGACTAGGAGGTGGACATCTTTGTTGGGTCATTATTCTGTCTACCACACTGTCCCTCATTTTCATCTACTCTCCAAATCATTATCACAGTAGATTTTCTCAAATGCATGTATGAACATTCATGTTCATATGCAAAATTCTTCAATAGCTTATCCTTGCATACATGACATGCAAGGTATTTATAGTCCACTAGTCTTACTGAACTAACCTGGCTTCTACATTGATCCTCTTCGACCATTGAGATTTTCATAGACTGCTCCTGTGTGTGTGTGTGGGGGGGTGCATGGGGGGTTTTCTGGCAAAAACATAGGCAAACCTGATAGACAAATCCTTAAAGAGATGTAATACTGGGCTGCTGCATTGGCCAAGAATTTCCTCCTCTCTTGTCAACCTTAAAATTTCCTACTGTTTCTTCAATTCTCAGCTCAAGGATTATCTTTTCTTATAAATTTTTCTCTGACTCTTCTCTGGGAGTATTCCTTGATCCATCCTGTGTGCTCAATATACATACTGTCTAGGAACAACACTAAGAACTTTCTCCTGCTATACAGGTGCTAGGGACTGCTGATGGTTGAGTCACAGCTGGCCTGGGCAAGCTATGTCTGAAAACCTCTAGGGAAGACATAATCTCTGACAGTGCTTTGGATGGTTAGCTTTGACTGCAAGAGAGATCTTTATTGACTAATACAGCAGCTGCTCAGGGCCTATTTAATGAAGTCATCTTGGGTTATCTATTCCTGATCTTGTCCTAACACACCTGGCCTATTCAGAGCACCCTATCCTGTACTCACAAGCCAACATATTGCAGCACTGAAAATGAGATTCAGAACTGAGATCAGGGTATGCCTATGTGGTATTAGAAGCCCAACCACTTACCCTTTTCTCCACCTTTCCTAGGGGATTGGAATCGTTTGTCTTTGGACCCTTAAATACTAAGGGAAGTTGCCTTAGTACCTTCAGTCTGGATATTTCCTTTTCTCAAACCTCAACAAGAAAGGGATGGTAATACTCTATTTTCTGGGCAATGGGGTTGTTTGTCTATACTCCTATGAACAGATACTCTCATTGCTTTCCAATAGCCATATGGCTTCAGGACCACCACTCATGGCTAGGAATAGAAGTAATGATTGTGTTTCTCAAAGATCAAGGTGAATTTCTGATAACAGTTTTGCTACAGCAGAAAGTAAAAGACAACAGCAACAACAACAAGCTCAATTTCTTGCAGGGTCCCCCACTTTGATATCATATATTTGTTTATCAGCATCTAGTGGACTGTGAGCTCCTTAAAGTAATAGAACATATCTTCTTCATGAGGAATCGTTAGGCCCTAGCAAAATATATGAAACAATAGGATACTGATTTTTTCAATCCCTCTACTTACAGCAGATTCACATTCCAGCTGGCTGTAAATTAGAACGGTATCTTTGTTCAAGTAGCATGGTAGGCAAATAGGAATGAATTACAATCACAATTTATATTGGAAGGCAAATGGCCAAAAGAAGGCAAGATAGTCCTGATAAAGAAAAATAAGGTAGAATGACTTGCCTTACTAGATAAAAAGACATATCATAAATTTCTAAGAATTGAGACAGGTTGTTATTGCAGGGATAGCCAGATAGAGCTCACATACATAGAAACTTTGTATACTTATATGTTATAATTTCACTACAGATCAGTGAAAAAGGGGCTCTCTATTCAATAAATGATTTTGGGTCAACTGGTTATCTAAATAAGAAAAAAGAAAAGAAAGAAAGAAAGAAACTGGGTCCCTACATTACAGCATACATAAAATTTATTACCAGGCTAAGACAGAAGAGGGAAACCATAAAACCTTTACAGTAACAGATGATATAATGTCTTTATAAACATGGAATGGAGAAGAGTTGGCATACTCTCTCTCACACACACACACATACACACACCCCTAACCAAGAAGGAAAGACCAATAAATTATAATATATTAAAATTAAGAATTTCTGCACATCAAAATAATAAATTGAGTGAAAAGAAGTAAGAAAACACAAGCACAAAGAATTGTAATTCAGAATAAATAAAAATCTCCCATAAACCAGTAAGAAAAAGGGTTCTGATCCAATGGAAAATTGGCAAATATTTACCAGTTAGTCATTGCTCCAATAACGCTGCATAACAAGCAGTCTCAAACTTTTCGTGGCATACAAAAATAAGCATTTATTTATCACTCGTGTCTGTGGGTATGCTGGGACAACTCTGACTAGTGTCTCCATCTAGGGCCCAAGGTGGGAAGTGGTGAATAATGGCTAGCGGTAGTTTTTCTCATGGCATGGCTGCGCGCTCAAGAGGTCCAGCCTAAGCACACAAACACATTTCAAGTCACCATTCACATCACCTTCACTCACATCGCGTTGGCCAAAACAAGTTAAATCATCATGGCCAAAGTAAAGAGGAGGGAAGAGACTGTAACAAGGATGTGGATGTATAACACTATAACAAAGGAGTGAAAAGCTCCCATAAAAATCAGTCAGCTACATACATGAACAGTAATTTTACAGATAACAGACGCAAGTGATGAGCAAATTGAGTAAATACAGGATAAAATGCTCAAATGCATTAGAAATTAGAAAAAATTGAGTTGAAAATGAAAATGAAATAACAATTTACATCATCAGTTTGGCAAATGAAAAGTTAAACATCAAAGTGATGTCCAACTTTGCTGGAGATCACAACACCAGGCCCACCCCAGTGAACCCCAGCACTAGGCTGGCCTGGCAGCCCCAGGCTCCAGGCCCATCTTTGCAGACCCAAGTTCCAAGTTCACCCCAACACCAGTGCCAGTACCCATAACCCCAGACTCCAGGCCAGCCAAAACAGAACACGCATTGGCAAGAATCTGAAGGAAAAGACACTTGTGTACACTGTTGGTGTGAATGTAAATTAGCACAGCTATTATGGAAAATAGTATGGAGGTTCTTCAAAAAATTAAATATAGAACTACCATGTGATCCAGAAATCACACGTCTGGGTATATATCCAAAGGAAATGCAGTCAGTATGTTGAAAAGATACCTGCACTCACATGTTCATTGCAGCATTATTCATGGTAGCCAAGATATGAAATCAATCTAAGTGTCCATCAACAGATGAATAGACAAGAAAAAGGTCACGCACACACACACACACAGAGGAATATTATTCAGAATTAAAACAGAACAAAGTCCTATCATTTGCACATTTTTGACAACATGGGTGAACCTGAAAAACATTATGCAAAGTTAAATAAGCTAGGCACAGAAAGGCAAATACTGCAAGATCTCCCTTATATGTGGAATCTAAAAAAGTCAAACTCATAGAAACAGAGAATAGGAAGGTTACTGCCAGGGGCTGAAGTGTGGAAGTGGGGAGATGTTGGTCAAAGGGTACAAAGTTTCAGTTAGGCAGGATGAATAATTTCTGGAGATCTATTGTACAACATGGTGACTATAGTTAATAATACTGATTTATATACCTGAAATTTGCTAAAAGTGTAGATCTTATTCTCACCATTAAAGAAAGGTATATATGTGAGGTGATAGATTGTTAATTAGCTTGATTATGGTAATCATTTCAAAATGAATACATCTATCAAAACATCATGTTGTTTTGGTAGATGTATATAATTTTCATTTGTCATTTTTACCTCCATAAAGCTGAAAACAATTTTAAATTAAAAAAAAAGTCAAGTGCTGGCAAGGATGAAGAACAATGAAAATCCTTATGCATTGCTGGTGAATGTGTAAAGTTTCTCAACACCTTGGGAAAACAATTTGGCATTATCTATGAAAATTGAGTGGCCATATCCTACAATTCAGCAGTTATACCCCTGGGTATATATGCTAGGGAAAGTCTTGGCATGTACATACCCTTGGAAACATATCTTAGAAATTGTACAGTAGTTGTGTTTAGAGCACACACACACACGCACATGCACACATGCAAACAGAAAGAACAGAAAGCAAAGCAAAAATACTGGGAACAAGTTAGGTGTTCATCATAGAAGAAGAGGTAAACAGGTAAATATTCTGTGGCAAATTCATACAGATGCTATTCAGGGAGTGAAAATGAAGAACTACCTCTACACATATCTGCGTGGATGTAACTTGCTAATATACTGCTGAGTAATAAAGTGATAAAAAGCATGATTCCATATATAGTTCACAAAAATGGAAAACTAAACTATCTATTATTTAGGAATACATAAAGTAAATATTTCACGATGCATATTTCTTAAAGAGTAAAATATAATAAGATGTATATATGACATCAAATACATATAGCAATTCTTAAGTTAGGGAATAATAAACACAAAATTCGGGTGGGAACTAGGACAAGTCAGGGAGAGGAATAAGTGAGACTTCAACCTTTTGATGATGTTCATTTTCAGTAATTGGGTGGTAAGTGTATTACTTTATTATTATTATAATAATAGTACAATGATGTGTACCTTACGTACATTATAAATCTCCATTTGCAAGTATTTTATAACTTAAAATATGTAGATAATATGAGGTGATAATTGAGGATGTCTAATTAATTTATCCCTTTAAAAGAAATTTAAATTGTCATTTAAAGAGTTCCTTTGAATTTGTTTACCATTTACTGATTATTCTATATAAGATCAAATAAAACCTGATTGAAATATGAGTATTCATTTAGTATATAATACTCAGGGAGTTAGAATCTCCACCCCTATTAAAAATAATCTAATACGAACATCAACTCTCTGTTCATTATGTATTTCAAGTGACATAAAGCAATTTTTTATTTATTATTTTAAATTATTTAACCGACAAAGATTGCATATATTGAAAGTGTACAAGATGATGACTTGATATATGTATACATTGCATAATGATTTCTGTAATTAAATTAATGAACACATCCATCACCACCTATGGAATTCTTAAATTTAAGGAGTCCTAGTCACTCCTCTGTGCCTCATTTCCACTGTCCCCAATTACTGCTATCTCTTGCCTTTTTTTATGGTCTTTCGATACTTTTATCTCAAATGTGTCCTTCTATCCTTTTCCAGACAGATCTGTCAGTCCCACGGGTGAGTTACTTCCACTGTGTGAACTACATTTTCAGAGGCTTCATCCCACTTAATGGGCTTGCAGGACCAGCCATTTTACAAGAGGGCACCAAGCTCATTAGGGAAGGAGAACTGTTCCTGTGGTGGTATTGATGGCCAAAATTTATAGAGTCTGCTTTGCAGGTCACAGATCCATCATCTCATATACACACTCTCCTATCTCCCAGAGTTTTATTATCCTCCAGGGCATTTTGCTGATAGCTTCATTCTTCCAAAGTGTATTTGTCACATCATGTCTTGATGTCGGAATTCAGGTTTCAAGCCACGTATACTATGAGATTTATCTGAAGTTCCTTTTTATTGTTATGGAGTAATCACCACAAGTGAACTGTTATGTGGAAAAGAAAGCAATGAATGGTGTGGTTTGCATTGATAAGATAAAAAAGAAATCCTCAAACAACTTATATGGGCCTGTTTATAGACAAATACCAGTCAAAGCAAATAGAGACCAAATAGAGACCCTTTTGGAAAGTTTCCTTCACCAGAGCTTTATTTAGAATGAAAAAGTGTTATTAACACAATAATCCATCTTGCTTTACTATGCTCAAACTTCCTTACTCTGAAGATTCCTTCTTCTATCTGTCTAGAAATTCTTGAACAGGTAAGACTTCATCAAAATACATTAATGCTGCAGTCCCCAACCTTTTTGGCACCAGGAACTGGTTTCATGGAAGACAATTTTTCCACGGACTGGGGGTGGGGGTGGGGGGCGTCATGGGTGGGGAGGTGGTGGTGTGGAGGAGGTTAGGTGGTGATGCACGACCCGTTTCCTAACAGGCCACCAACCGGTACCGGGCCACGGCCTGGGGGTTGGGGACCACAGCTTAATAAAGATACATGCACATTGTTTAAAAATGAGAATTACATCATGAATTTCTAATCTGATGCTCTAGATCTTATTTTTCAATCACCCAGCAACTGGAACTTGAAAATTTGTCTGAAAGACTAATAGGAGAACAAAGCTAATTCTACTCCCAAAAGGAAGAAAGGTGCTCAGCTACTTCTTGAGTGACCAATAAATACACAAGCCCACTTTGTCATATTTATATTACTAGTGATGGCCAGACCAACCACAGCCAAAGCACCTACATATGTTTTTCTCAAGCATATTCTGGGAAAGTCAGAGTTTTTCCCTCAGGGTTCAATCAAGCAGTAATAAAACACCATGCCCTTCCAGTTACAGTTATGAGTGTGTTGGTTTGTTATATTGTGTTTTCTTGTTCTATAAACTAGAGTGAAATCAAAGTGCAGCAAGAGCAGTGAACTCTAAAGTGCAAATAATTTTTCTGAAAGGTCTGGTTTCAAGTCCTGGCTGACATTGCGGCCATGAGACCTCAGGCAATCCACCAAACCCCTACAGGCTTCCATTGATTGAATGATCTCTGAAGTTTCTTCCAGAAAAAAACTAGAATCATTGTCACTGTGTTCCTAAATAAGGATCCTGCTTCTAAAAAATGGTAACTTCCCCAGAGTTTATACATTTCTCTCTATCCATCCATTAAATAATTGTTTAAAATTTCATTATCTGCAAAACATTACTTACTTTTTAGAAGGGCTAGAGCCCCTGCTCTGAAAGAATGTGACCATCACACAGCTACCTTTGAAACAGGTATTTGATACAACTTAGGAGAGTTGTGTATTATCCTTCTGTCTTTTTCTTCCTGGATATTTAGTTGTTATATAAACACTATTCTGTCTATCCATTTGCAAAACATTACTCATTTCAAGGCTGTAATAAGCTATTACCTTACTTTAATATAGCAAGTGGAGTCACACACTCAATGTAAGTTATCTTTTGGACATGAGTTTTAGAAATTCACCACCTTTGCTAAAATCAATTAGGAATTTCTAAAGATCATGTATTGCCCCCAAAACGCAGATTAAACTCAACATGCCAGGTTGTCAAATTGTTCACAAATTCGCAAGGGGAGTTCCCTCTGTTGCTCACTGCATAGAAAGCCAATTGCTGAGACAACAAGGATTGTCAAGGAAGAAAGGAGATTTATTGTAGAGGATGAATCAACCAGGAGGTGGAAGCAATGTACTGCCTCAAATCTGCCTCCCCAACCAATGGGGCTAGGGGTTTTCTAGAGGTGAAATGAATAATGCATGAAATGAAAGAGCATCATTACGTGTTTGGGGTGGAGTGCAGGGCACTCAAGTGCAGTGAGAAATCATGCTAGTACATACATCACATGATCAAAAAATGGCAGATAAGTCCCTCCCAGGGTGGGAATTTTAGTAGTATAATAAAATGAGCAAGGGGTTAATATTGGTCATTCTTTCAGCCTTGTGCACAAGTGGGATGCAGGGAGTAGGTTGCTCAGCGGGTCCATGGGCATGATCTCTCCTGGGGTGTCACTCATCTTGTCTTCTCTGGACAAACAGGTGGTGTAAGGCTTTGTAGTTATCTCTTGGCTAGAAGGAGGTTCCACCATTTCTGGGGGGAAAAAAAAACTCAAAAGGGAATGCATCAGTGCAACAGAAAGTTACAAAATTCTGGTCAGGAAATCTTACAGCCTGGGAATTTGAAACATAAGAGAACTATAAAAAGGTGTGTTCACTTATGGAGCCAATTGCAAAGTTGAAACCAAGATTTATGTTTTTCAGTTTAAAAATATTGTCACCTGATAGCTCTATTTATCTCTTCACTCATGTTCTTTATATTTTCCCTCTGAAAAAGTGTGAATTAATTACAAAGAGGGAAGGTCCAATTATTCTCACTTACCTTGTGAAGTATAGCTCTCCAGCCCACATTGTGCATAAGTTCTATTGCTTCTGAGGAAGGCAGCCACCCAGCCTCCAGATAGGGCACGATATAATTTCCTTCCTCTGGTGTGTGTGGGCAACCACGGGTCCAGTAATTACTATGGCAGTGTTAGAGAATGTTGGATTTATGGAAATTGGAATATGTAAGCACAATAGATAATATTTGTTTTTGATCCTGAAAGTAAAGATAATTGGCTTTAATTATTATAGCAAATGTTCTTGTTACTTCAGATAATTATAGGTGGAGCCTTCCGGATAAGGGATTTATTATAGCATCTCACAAGCTCTGCTAAAACTATGGTTGAGGAAACAACTTTATTATATGTCCCTTGTTACAGGGTATGTAATTTTTTTCTTCTTTTTCTAAAAGAAAAACTTCAATATGAAATATCATGTGTTTTGTTGTTGTTTTAATCTAGAGTTGAAAATTGGTAATTCTCCTTTCAAGACTGCCTAGTGAAGAGCAGTGGATAGGAGACATTAAGTTCCTGGTATTCACTATTGTCAAATTGTACGTCTTAAAATTCAGAGATTATAACCTTTATATAGGAAATTGGTTTTCTATGGCTGCATTGGTTTGTTGGTCTACTGGAAGAAAGCAACTTACTATTAAATCAGGTATCTCTTCTCCTTCTCTGCATTATAATAAAAACACTTGCATTTTTACTTTTGAAACCCTATGGAAAAACATCAAAATTCTTGTATAAAATTAGCATTCTGACTATAGAAATTACTTATTTTCATTTTTAATTACTGTGAGACAGATTAATGTGAATACATGAGATAATTTTGGAAGATATATAAGATTTTTTAAATGTTTACTTAAAATATTTATTCCAATATTTAAAAGTATTTTTTAAAGTTAAACCAGCTCATCAAACTCATATTTTCATAGATATTATTTAAAGTGAAGTTTAAGTAGTATTTTAAATTTTTTTCATTTTTTTTTAAATTTCAGAATATTATGGTGGTACAAACATTTTAGTTACATGAACTGCTTTTGTACAGTTTGAGTCAAAGTTACAGGTGTGCCCATCACCCAGATAGTGTGCATTGTACCTGTTAGGTGTGTATTTACCCATCCCCTCCTCCCCCCTCCCATCTGCTTGATTTCCATTGAGTTTTACTACCATATGTGCACATGAAGTGTTGATCAATTAATTCTGATTTAATAGCGAGTACAGGTGGTGTTTCATTTTCCATGTTTCCAATACTTCACTTAGAATAATGGTCTTCAGTTCCATCTAGGTTGTTACAAAAGGTATTAGTTCACCACTTTTTTATGGCTGATTAGTATTCCATAGTATACATATACCATATTTTATTAATCCACTCATGTATTGATGGGCACTTGGGTTGTTTCCACATCTTTGCAATTGTGAATTGTGCCACAATAAACATTATAGTGCAAGTGTCTTTTTAAATAAAATGATCTTTTTGTATTTTCTTCTTCGCCCTCAGGAATGCCTATGATTCTTATGCTAGGCCTCTTTATATAATCCCATATTTCTTGTAGGCTTTGTTCTTTCCTCTTATTTGTCTGTTCTTTCTCTTTGACTGACTTGTTTAACTCAAAGGTTTTGTCTTCAAGCTCTGAGATTCTTTCTTCTGCCTGATCTAGCCTATTCTTAAGGCTTGCCACTTTTTTTGTATTTGCTTGAATGAATTTTTCATTTCCAGAAGTTCTGTTTGATTTTTTAAAAATAATTTGATTTCTTTAATAAATTTTTCATTCATTTCCTGCATTGTTTTTGTGGTTTCTTGTGTTGTGTTTCTATTTTCTCTTGTATTTTATTGCGCTTCCTTACAATCCATATTCAAAATTCTTCGTCATTCATTGTAATCTTTGGTAAGGAGTTATTACTTTCTTTTGTGTCCTTTCCCTCTGATTTTTCATGTTTCTGGAGTTCTTTTGCTCATCCCTTCTCATCTGGCCTCTCTGTGGAGACCTGGGGGTGCTCAGCCTGGCTTACAGGCCTGTCTCTGGGTCCCCAATGATCGATCCCTGAGTGTGCCAGGGAGAGGGGTGCTGGTGCTGAGTTTCCTATGGGGTGTTCCAGCAGCCTTGATGAACCTCCAGGGTTACCTCTGACCTGCTGTCTTCACCTCTTCCTAATATTGTGTAGTGCATTAGGTCCCCCAGCTTACTCTCTGAGATGGTGTGTGGTACTTGTGAATGCAAATCGGCCACACCCTGTTTGCTTGAGTTGGAAGCCACTATGCTTAGCTATGGGGTTGTTCCCCCTGTCACTGATTTAAGCTGCCGTGATGGTCTTTTGTGCTTGAAGTAAGCCTTGGTCCCCAAGGTGGGGCACATGAATGCCCCAAGCTTTAGGAGGGACCCTGTAGCTCCCGGGGGGGTTGCTTGTTCTCTACTCCCCCTGAGGTGGGGCGAGGAGCAAGACAAAGCGTGGCTGGATTGCGAGAGCCTGAGGGGCTTTGCAAAGCCTCAGCGAAGCTCAGAGGTTGCTTATCCCGCTGCTGGTATGAGGTTCAGGGCAATCTCTCCAAGCGGGGAAGGCTGTTCACGAGGGAGGGGCCCGATCGCTTGAGTGCTAAGGCCCCAGACCAGGGCTACTCCCGTTCAGCCAGCCACAGGGGGCGTTCATTTGTCGCGGGAACCAGCCGCTAGGCTAATTCACTCCGAATGCTGCACCCCTAGCCAATGTGGTGGTTCTCCAGCGGGGGTGGAGGATCCTCAGGCTCACAGATCGCGGTGCCTCAGTGCCCCGCCACAATCTCCATTTGGATATGTCCGGGAGGGCTTCCTCGCCGCCTGTGCCCAGGGCCAGGATCTCTCCCCTGTGTCCCCTTGCGCTGCTCTCATGTCCGTGGGGCACTAGGTCTGGCTCGTCTGTGCAAGCCGCCAGCACGCGAGCCCGCAAAACTCGCCAGCTGTGGCGCCCGCTCTCAGGCGGTTCCGGCGGGAATGCGCACCGCCCTGGAGCAGCCGTCGTTCCTGGGCGCCTGGGCTCGGCGTTCTCGTGGTTGCAGGGCGGCGAGGGGCTGCCGCCATCAGCCCGCCCAAGCGAAAATTGCTTTCTCTGATACCGTGACAGCGGTAGGTACAGAAGGGGAAGTGTCCGCGTGCAAGAAAGCCGGCACTCCAGTCTCCCGTGGCACGCCCCCGTGGAGTGTCCCTTTTTAACACCCTAACTCCTGGGGTTCTCTGGTTCACCCTGCTATTCCTATTTAGCCACCTTGCCTGGGCTCATGAAGGGTACAAGCGCCCCCAATATGTTCGGTGTCCCGCTTTCTACTAAAGATACATAGGTGGGGAAGGGGACACCCCCCTTACCCTGTCACCCAGCTCGGAACCTCTCCGGGTTTGGTTCCCGCGCTGTCTTCTCTCTGTCTTCCTCTCTCCCAGTTCCACTGTTTATCTCAGTTGGGTCCCGGACGTCTCTGCTGTCTCTCCCTGCAATCCACAGCTGGGCTGCAACTGCTCTTCGCTCCCCTCAGTCCTGTATACTACCTCCCAGCCGGGATGATCCGACAGGCGACGTCTCCACTCAGCCATCTTGGCTGCTGCCCCGGTATTTTAGATCTTTATTAAAGTGAACTGGCTTAGAGATACAAATATTAGGCAAATATAGCACATGGCCTATGTAACAATAGCAAAAGTAGTGAATATAGTATAACATTGTTACCATTTTAAGAAACTGGTATAAGAAATTGTAATGATCACCTTGGTCTAACCCTGTGGTTCCCAAACCCCAGGCCGCAGACTGGTACAGGTCTGTGGCCTGTTAGGAACCAGGCCACACAGCAGGAGGTGAGCGTTGGGTGAGCAAGCAAAGCTTCCTCTGTATTTACAGCTGCTCCCTATCGCTTGCCATTCCCGCTGCCCTCCCTGCACCCCAGTCTGTGGAAAAATTGTCTTCCATGAAACCAGTCCCTGGTGCCAAAAGGCTGGGGACCGCTGGTCTAATCTATTATTTTGCAATGAGAAGTAGATACTCAAAGACATGAAACAAATATTCAAGGTCATAGAGCAAGGAACAGTTCACAGAATATATGGGCAAGCAGCCAGAGTATTCATAATACACCAAGAATCATACACTCAAGAGCAAATGAAGACAAGGGAAGACCTTTGCAATTTGCCTGTTCTTTAGAGAAACTATTTGATTTGTTCATCTCCAAGGCCTCCTGAACGACAGATAAATGTACGTGCCTAAATAAACATGGGAAAGAATTCCTGCTGTTTTACTTAGCTGTCTTCCATGATAAAATCTTGTTCAACAACTTGGGGTAAACATTTGGATTTATAGATCTGTTCTCCATTAATTAATATTTTTCCTTTCCTCTTGTAGAATATGGCCTTTTGATAATGAATATTTTTTCGGTACATAATATTTGTACATATTTATAGGGTACATGTCATATTTTCTTATATGCATGATTATGTAAAGATCAAGTCAGAATATTCAGGATGTATAGCACCTCCATCATTTATCATTTCTTTGTGTTAAGAACATTGCAAGTCCTCTCTTCTAGCTATTTTGAAACATACATTGTTAACTATAGTCATCCTACTCTGCTATCTAACATGAATACTTATTCCTTTTAACTAACTGTATGTTTGCACCCATTAACCAACCTCTCTTGCCCACCCGACCTAACCACACACCCTTCCCAGCTTCTGGTAACTATCATTCTACTCTCTACCTCCCTGAGATCAACTTTTTTAGCTTCTACATATGAGTGAGATCATGCTTTATTTGTCTTTCTGTGCCTGGCTTATTTCACAATGACCTCCATTTTCCATACATATTGCTGCAAATGACATGATTTCATTCTTTTTATGGCCAAATAGTATTCCATTGTGTATATATACCACATTTTCTTCAGCCATTCATGTGTTGATGAACATTTAAGTTGATTCCATATCTTTGCTATTGTGGATAATGCTGCAATAAATATGGGGGTACAGGTATCCCTGTGATATACTGGTTTCCTTTCCTTTGGATAAATACCCAGTATTGGGATTGCTGGATTGTATGGCAGCTCTATTTTTAGTTTTTAAAGAAATCTCAATGCTATTTTCCATAATGGCTGTACTAATTTACATTCCCACCAACAGTGTATAAGAGTTTCTTTTACTCCACATCCTTTCTATCATCTATTATTTTTTGTCTTTTTGGATAATAGCCATTCTAACTGCAGTAAAATGATATTTCATTGTAGTTTTGATTTTTATTTCCCTGATGATTAGTAATATTGATCATTTTTTTCATATACCTGTTGGCCATTTATAGGTCTTCTTTTGAGAAATATCTATTCATGTTCTTTGACCACTTCTAATGGGATTATTTGTGTCTTTGCTGTTCAGTTGTTTGGCTTCCTTATGTATTCTGGACATTAGTCCCCTGTTGGATGAATAGTTTGCAAATTTTTTTCCCACTCAACTAATTATTTCTTCACTCTGTTGATTGTTTCCTTTGCTATGTGGAGGTTTTAGTTTAATATCATCCTATTTGTCTATTTTTGTTCTTGCTGCCTGTGTTTTTGAGGATTTAGCCATAAAATCGCCCTGGAACAATGTCCTGGAATGTTTCTCCTATGTTTTCATTTAGCAGTTTTATAATTTTAGGTCTTACATTTAAGTCTTTAATCCATTTTAAGTTGATTTTTGTGTACGGTGATAGACAGTGGCCTAGTTTCATTCACTTTTCAGCATATGGATATCCAGTTTTCCTAGTACTATTTATTGAAGGTGCCCTTTCCCCAATGTATGTTCTTGGTGCCTTTGTCAAAAATCAGTTGGCTGTTAATAAGTGGATTTATTTCTGGGTTCTGTATCCTGTTCCATTGGTCTATGTGTCTATTTTTATATTAATATCATGTTCTTTTGGTTACTGTAGCCTTGAAATGTGTTTTGAAGTCAGGTAGTCTGATGCCTCCAGCTTTGATCTTTTTGCTCAGCATTGCTGTAGCCATTCGGCCATTTTTTGGTTCCATACAAATTTTAGGATTTTTTTTTCTATTTCTGTGAAAAATGTCATTGGTATTTTGACAGGGATTGTATTGAATCTGTAGATGTCTTTGGGTAATATATTTATTTTAACAATATTAATTTTTCTAATCCATGATCATGGGAGGCCGTTCTATTTGTTTTATGTCCTCTTCAATTTTTGTCTTTAGTGTTTTGTAGTTATCTTTGAAAAGGTCTTTCACTGCCATGATTAAATTCATTCCTAGGTATTTTATTTTATTTTTTGTGCAATTGTAAATGGGATTGCTTTATTGATTTATTTTCCAGCTAGTTTGTTATTGGTGTATAGAATCATTACTGATTTTTGTATGTTGATTTTGTATGCTACAACTTTTTTGAATTTCTTTTATAAGACCTAAGAGTTTTTTAGTGGCGTCTTTAAGGTTTTCTAAATATAAGATTATGTCATCTTAGACGAAAAAGGAATGATTTGACTTCCTATTTTCCAATTTGGATATCTTTTATTTCTTTCCTTGCCTGGTTGTTTTGGCTAGAACTTCTAGTACTACATCGAATAGGAGTGGTAAAAGTGGACATCCTTTTCTTATTCCAGTTCTTACAAGAAAGGCCCTCAGCTATTCTCCATTCAGTTTGATGTTAGCTGTGATATAACCTTTATTATATTGGGATATGTTACTACTATGCCGAATTCGTTGAGTTTTTTTTTTATCATAAAGGGATGTTGAATTTTATCAAATGCTTTTTCGGCATCTATTGAGATGATGCTTCATTCTGTTAATGTGATGTATCATGTTTATTGATTTGTGTATGTTGAACCATCCTTGCATCCCTGGGATAAACCCCACATGATCATGGTGTACTATATTTTTGATGTGTTGTTGAATTCAGGTTGCTCGTATTTTGTTGAGAATTTTTGCATCTATGTTCATCAGGGATATTGTCCTGTAGTTTTCTTTTTTTGTGTGTGTCCTTGTCTGGTTTTGGTATCAGGGTAATGCTGCTCTTGTACAATGAGTTAGGGAGAATTTCCTCCTATTCAATACTTTCGAATAGTTTCAGGAGAGTTGGTATTTGTTCTTCTTTATAAGTTTGGTAGAATTTGTCAGTGAAGCCACCCCGTCCTGGGCTTTTCTTTTTTGGGAGACTTTCTGTTACTTATTCAATCTTGTTACTTGTTATTGGTCTGAAGATGTATCCATGGTGTTGTTGGTTGGGTAGGGTACTTTAACTTTGATTCTGGGTGTGTGTCATAGTGTAGTCTCTGTATGATTTCTTTGGCTGTAAACAGCATAAGTGGTGTCTGTGACTTCCTCAGTGGCTTAGGCTGCAGATTTTAGTGGAGCCTGTGGTGAGGCATTGCTGGTGACAGAGACACAATGTGGGCTAGTCCTTGTGCCCCAGTGATGGCAGAGGCTGGCTAAGCATGCCATTCATTGGGCCTTTGGGCAGCATGCACATGCCCTGGTATTAGTGGTTCCAGGTGGCCAATTCTTGGGCTCCCAGGTTGTTTGCTCAGGTATTGGCAGTGGCAGCAGTGGGCTGGGAGTGTGGGCCAGTTCTTGAGCCCCTAGGCAGTGTGTTTGGGTGAACCATGGCATTAGCAATGGTGGGGCAACCCTTGAGTTCACGGGCACGTGCTGATGTTAGTGGTGGCTGTGATGGGCTGGGAGTACATGTCCCCAGATCCCCAGGTGTTGTGTGTGTGTGGGTGCCAGTGGTAGTCTTAAAGGTAGGCTGGGTGGGCCTGTCCTCAGGCCCTCAGGAGGAATGCATAGATGCCAGCAGTGGTGGACAGGGTGGGGCAATCCCCAAGCTTCCTGGCAATGTGCCAGGCCTAAGTAGGCCTGGCCTTAGCCCCTCCCAGTGGTACACATGGGTGCAGGCTGTGTGTACTACTGGGGGTCCTGCTGTTCCCCAGACTGTAGGATATTGTGTGGGCTAGAGTGCTGGGGACCTTGCCACACAGCTGGGTCCAACCCACTTTGTGCTACTGAAGCCCTCTGGGTAGACACGGCAGGTGGGGATGTCAGTGTGGTTCCAGGCATGTGGAGGTGCAGGGGCTGTTGGGCCCCAGGGCAGGACACAGTCTGGCAGGGGCTGAGCTCTCAATATGGCCCCGTGTTGTAGATGCTTGGGTGTCCAAGGGTGAGTGGCACCCTGAGCGAGCTCCCTGTCTAAGGCAATGCCACTGTGTGGACTCCAGGCAGTTCCCTAGACTTGTCTCAGGCCAGGGGCCCTCCCGTGGCTAGGAATGCAGGAATCCATGGTGGGAATGTGGACTTCTGGGATCTCTCGCTTATCCTTTTCCTGCACCGGGATCTTCCACTGGCTCTAAGTCAATTTTGGCCAGGCCAAATGCCTCACTTCCCTCTCCGTTTGTGCCTCAGACGTTTCCTGTCACTTCTCTGCTGAATCCCAACATTTTCTCTCAGACACTGTATTCAAAGTATGATTATCTACTCTTGTGGTTCTTTTTTGTGGAGGAGGCAAGTGCCAGATGCCTCTGGTCAGCATCTTAAAGCCCCCTCTGTGATGGTGAATTTAAACTGCTCGTATATAATCTTAAATAAGGCACTGCTTCATGGAATTCAGTATATTTGTATTGCAAGAACATTCTTTAATCCTTCTTATCAAGGAATGCTGAATTTTCCTCCACAGTCTCAAAATTGCACATGGATGTCAACTCAAGGCCAGAGACAACAGTGGGATCATGTTTCTGCTACTGGCTCTGAGTGTGAGCAAATCTGGAAACACTTTAATCACACAATGATGTAGCATGTTTGGGGGAGACATCACTCCCCAGACTCTTGTAAAGTTACAAAGCTAGTCAAGCCAGTTGTTCCGACTCAGTCTGTAGTGTGTAGAGAAAATCCCTCGGGAGAAGAAGGTTATTGATACTAAACAGACCTTACAAATTGGGAGAGCTAGAAAGTCTAGGGTAGCAGGCAGGTTTAATACTGGTGATTGTGGACTACTGTGTTGAGCACTAAATAGTAACTACATGGCAGACCAAAGTATAATGACTTCCAAAATAAGAAAATAAAATAAGAAAGAAAACAAAGAAAAACGTACAAATGTGAAGATTTTTTAGAATCTTAGCCTGGCTGGGTCACTAATGGCATAGACTTTTGAGCCACACATGACTGGCAGAGTCTTTCTCTGTAATAAAATCTTTCCTTGTTTTAAGTAAAAAAAAAAATTAAATTGCTTTCCCACTTGTTTGTATCTGCACCGGACTTTCAAGGCTCCTCAGAGACCAAGAGAGTGGCTGAAGGACTGGAATGTAACCCCTAGTTGCTCACTCCCCCAACAGGAGCCTTTGTCAAACGACCACTTGCTACTTCCGTAAGCCTTTGTCCTCGTCTCTGCAAACTGCCCCTCTGACTCTCCCTGGGGTGGAGAGAGAACGAAAGGCCCTAAAGAAGAGTCCTTCGGTGCTTATCACACAACACATGAAACAGTGCTTGTTTCTTGATCTCTGGGCTGTGACACACTGATGGGACACGTCAGGTCTCTGGACTGATCTCCTGCAGGAGTCAGAGTGAGACTGAAATGTCTCCCATCATGAGGAAGGAGAACAATGTCGGTGTCATGGGAGGATCATTCTGGCGTGCTGGCCTGAACTCACAGGGTCTGCTTTGTACCACTTCAGAGCTTCTGAAGCATGCAGCTATCTGAAAATTATTACTGACTAAATAAGGAAACAAATAGTTTTTTTTTTAAAGTACTCACTTGGATCAAATATTGCCTTTCTCCTCATATGGCTTAATTGAGAATGGCATAAGGATCATGATCATTTGTTTACAGGACATTTTTGATCAATTACTAAATGAAAATGTGGAGAAGTAAGCATGCTCCCTAGGAGGTACATTGAAGCTGCATTTATGAGCAGGAGTGAGCATTCTACATTGTTCAAGTCACCTCTTCGTCTTCTCTTGTACTTACTTTCATCTCTCAAAGAGACATTTTTGTGGTCTGTGTGTATTTCTATGTGCTTCCATATAAAGTTCAAAGGCTGAGCAGTATATCTCACGTGCCAGACAGAACACTACAGTTGGGAAGCTGTGACTCTGTCCAAGCTGGTTTGAATCATCTCCAAATACTATGCAATTGAGCCTGAATCCTACAGCAAAGGGAGGATTGACTTCCCCTGTCCTGGAGGGTGAGCATTTTTAGCAAAACAATACTCTCCCTAGGCTTCTTGGCAACAGGCTGGCCTCCCCAGTTAAGATGGATGATGTGATTAGCATAATTAAGTCTACAGACACCCAGAGGATCACCCTGTTAGGCAACAGTTACTGATATTTCCATGTGTCTGCCTGCCTCTCTCTAAGGCATCTATTTTATGTCAAATTGTCTAATTTTACTGCCCAGGCAGGTTTGTGAGCTGCATTCACTGTGATTGAGGAAGAATGCTGTGGGGTATTCACAGAAAACAACAGGGAGAAAGGGCTTACGAAGTCAAGCTTGAGCAACATCTGGACTCTGTTTTTGTTGGGCTTATTTGTCAGTGAGTCTAAAGTGGTGCCTTCCTTCCTCAATTGTTTAATCCTTTATTGTGGCTATCTCCTGCTCAGGTCATTTTCATTTTAAAAATGAAAAATCTCTGCTAGTTCTCAGGTGTTGGTACCTCACTTAGGATTTCTGAAGGATAAAAAATGTCTTCTAAGAGTGCAGGGACAAGAAGTGTGATTCAAGAAACTCTATAGCCCACTTGATTTAGAGCAGGGATCAGCAAACTATGACCTGTGGGGCCAAAACCAGCTCACAACCCTATTTTGTAAGCAATGTGTTATTGGAACCCAGCCACATTCATTTGTTTACATACTGTTTATGGCTATTTTCGTACTATAATGGCAGAGTTGGGTAGTTGACAGAGACTCTATTGCCCATAAATCCAAAATATTTACTATCTGGCTGATTTCAGAAAAAGTTTTCAAACCCATGATTTAAAATTTGATTCCAATTTGAAAGTCAATAAGCTGTCTAAATATGGGGAAATGCTATTAAGATGAAATTTGGCAATGTGTAAGAATTAATGGTAGTCATTTCATGACAGTTGCCAGGAGCTGGGAGGAGGGAAAAATATGGAGTTGCTATTGAACAGGTATAAAGTTTCAGTTATGCAAGATGATCAAGTTCTAGAGGTCTGCTGTACAACATTGTGCCTATAGTTAATAATGCTGTATTGTATACTTAAAAATTTGTTAACAGAGTGGATCTCATGTTAAATATCCTTACCACAATTTTACAAAGCATTAATGATAGCTATTTCAGTGGTGTGCTGGAATTAGCCCTTTACTAAAACAGAATCGTTGATTTTTAAACAATCAGGAATTTTGAAATCCAGTTGTTAAACCACTGATAAGTGGAAATCAGCCATGGTAGGAGTGTTTGCACCATGGAAATCAGCAAACACTACCAGTCTGGACTTCATTCGTTTGTTTGTTTACTGGAGTGCCAGTTTACCAGTATATTGCAACGAACAAACCTTATGCTTCCTGTGAAGAAGAAAGAGGAAAAGGCTAACAATAGGTTTTGAGATGAAACAGAATAAAGAAACTCTAACTCTTTCTTATACATTGGACATGGCTGTCCCTGACACCATCCAAACTGTAGATGTTTAACATGGCTGTCAGCAATACCATACATAGCAGATGTTAGTAGCTAGGGGGATCATGCAGTCATTTTTACCAGAAATTATGGCTGATAGAAGCTTATATATCTGGTGAAGGAATCTAAGTATTACTGTATCTCCAGGGTTGGATGCATGCAAAAGAATTATGTCAACTTCTCAGGGTGAGACATTCTGCAAAACACCCCACCTTTCTGATTCTATCTACATTTATATTCCAGTGTCCTAAATGCACAATTCTTTCTAAAATGGTGCTTCTCAAACTTTAATGAGTATTAAAATCACCTCATTTTATCTGTTAAAGTTTACATTTCCCAGCTCAATCTGCAAAAAGTGGATTTGGGGTGGGACCTAGGAACCTACATTTTTAGCAATCATTTCAACTGATTTGAGTGATTCTTTTTGCAGTGGTCCATGAATAAAACCCTGAAATCTTTTGTCTAATTACTCTTAAAACTTTTATCTAACCATAAATTCTAGGCATGTAAAAGACCTAAGATGGTATCCAGGATGTATTAACACTCAGTATATTTCACTTTGCTCCCTTCTCCTTCTTGCTCAGAATTGTGCTACAAAACTGAAGAAACTTGGAAATCTGCCCTTTCATGGATTTGGGACTTTTTTCTCCTCAGACTACACAGTTTATGCTTCTTACCAACTCTGGTCCAGACTTTTGATTGTCACTGCTTCACATTTGTGGATGTCATGGAGTAAGAATTCTCAAGCCAACATAAACAAAGAGTATGGTGTGGTGTTGGATAAAGTGTTGTGTTTCTTCCTTACAGTTTTTGATTGATGCTGAAGTGTTCCACCCAGATCCCACCCCTTCTGGATGAAGTTCCTTATTTCCCACCTGCTGGGATGGTTGTCTGCTCACAGCTGAGTCCTTCTAAGGAATTGTGCTGGTCCTGATTTGCTGCCTTTCCCAAGGTTCTTCTTACCTCTGGGGTCATTCTGCATTTATTGACATGGAGTAGGAAGGCACCTTCTATCTTCAATTCAAGAGAACTCTAAAGAGCTATGTCAGATATAAAGCTCCTGGTGGAATCCAGGCCTTTGTTGCAACTACATTGTATAACTCCTCCCTTTGACCATTCCTGCTTCCCTTACCTCCTCCCCTCTCCCCCAGGTGCTGTTGCTGAAATCACTCCTCAATAAACCACATGGACACAAATCTCTGCTTCAGAGCCTGTTTCCCTAGGAACCTAATCTAATGCACTACCCAATAGCCGTGTTTTTAAGGACTAATTCTAGCCCCATCTCGAGTTGAATGGCTGGATTTGGGAAACCAGCTACTTCCCAAGATTCCCTCTCCCAATTAAAAATGTCTTGGATGAAATGGGGCTGAAGGGAAAAAAAAATAGAAGGAAAGTTCCACTCCATGCCTATATCATGAATTTATTCCTGACACAGCTTATATCATAATATTACCCTGTGTAAGTACTGTATTTGACCTTTTTGGAAATATAAGAATTTACTTTTAGTGGAAAGATACATAAGTAACTCTAATGTAAAACAAAAATGGTGGAAGCCAGGAGGGCAGAGCAGACTTGAGTAAGAGATGAGTAAACATTTTGGATATGGTGGTGGGTAAGGGGTGACATTTCAGGCAGAGATAATATGAACACAGACCAAAAAAATAGAAAACTACTTACTTTGTTGCTGCTTTAACACAGAAAAATTAAAATGTCCATTTTAAAAGACCCCGTAAAAAAACAAATTTCAAGATCCCCACTGGGCTATGTACAGAAGCTTCTCAAAATCAGAATTCCAATCTGCAGACTCCAGTAAATGAATTCACCTTGATAAAGCTGAATATTACTCTAAAATGCTCCTCATTGCTTTAAACCCAAATGGAAGGGGTCTCCTTGACTAGTCATCAATAATTATCCCTTCTGCTGTGACTTGACTTGGGAAGCTGTTTAAGAGCAGATTTGTCCTGTTTCATCAAGGAGTTGGAGATTGAATTTGTATTATGAGTTAACAAGACCATTTCCCCAATTCTAGTACTTGCCCCCACATGGAAACTCCACGGTGATTTAAGATGACAGAATCACTGAATTTTAGAAAAGGAGAGCCCTTAGAAATCATCTTTTTTTTAGGCTTTTATAGATGAAATTATCATGACTTTTGGATTGGACCTTAGATTGACCAGGATTTAGTTTGCCACTTATTTCTTGTACCCTTGGGAAAGTCACATAACCTCTCTGAACCCCAATCTTCTCATCTATAAAATGGAAATAATAATATATTACTAAAAGCTTAGTAGCAGAGAAAGTTGGTAAAGCATTTTGCACAAAGTACATAATATATAGCAGGCTTATCCCGTTTTTCTCCATCATTACATATGTAAGGGACAAAGACATGAGGAATGAGGTTAAGTAACTCACATAAGCTAATGAAGCTAATTAGTGGCAGAACTAGACTCAGAAACCAGGTTTACTCGTACTCAGATGGCATTTTTTCCTCTCCAACAAAATGCTTCTCTGGACCAAATTTTCATCAAAATGTCCCTT
The DNA here is from genome assembly GCA_023783475.1 of Daubentonia madagascariensis. Taxonomy (NCBI): domain Eukaryota; kingdom Metazoa; phylum Chordata; class Mammalia; order Primates; family Daubentoniidae; genus Daubentonia; species Daubentonia madagascariensis. The sequence continues at coordinate 14,004,395 of JAKFHU010002573.1, read as the reverse complement.
TTCAGCATATCAGAACCCAAACTAAATTCATTATCCATGTATCTATAGAACACTAGAAAACAGACATACTTACCTATGACATCCAAGTAAAGGGCAAGTTATTTAAATACTTTCTATTATTTAAAATGAAAGTAAAACCACAGAGGCTTAATTCTTCTTATCCCACACAATTTTTTCAGTGCTTCTCAATAATTAGTATGGGTATGATAAGGACACATTTCTACGTGTGGGCTTAGTTTACTTTGGATCAGATACCTTCCCCCTCGTTTGCAAATTCAGACCAGCAAAACAAAGTGGTTGTCTGAAGTCTGACTTTTTCACAGATGCCGCTTCTGAAGTGTCAATCTGAGGCACAAAGACAGGCTACAAAGATCCACATGGAACAAGGATAACCAGGGTTAACAGCAATTCACAGCATCAATCACTTTTATTGCCCCCAAGGCAGTGTTTCCATTATTTATGCTGCTGGGTGATCTGCTATATTTATGATACAGCTAGTTGTCATGGCTTAAAAATATGATGGATTCCTAAATTAATCTCATATTCTTTGTCTTGAGCTTGAAGCATGGGCAGTCACAAGGAGTACAGAGGTATCTATAATCACAAAGTTAAATGCCTATGGGTCATGATGAAGAAGACTGACCATTATGTCCCAAATGGGTTTGTGTCATTAGTGCTAATACTCTCTACCTGTGTTTACAGATTGAGTGCTGAAACTTACTCTATCAATATTTATCAGTGCACTGATATGTCCAAGTTCTTTGAGAAAATTAAAACATGAATAAGACACAGATTTGCTTCCCCAGTGTGTTTTGAGTCTGCTTACAATTAATATTTGATAGCATAGAATCTGTCTTAGAAATAAAAATAAAGTGCTGGGAATTTTGGAAAAGTGAGAGACCACTTATTGCTGATATCAGGAGTGATGATAAAGATGACTCTGGCATTTGGGAACATCTGAAGAACGGATAAGATTTTGACAAGAGCAGGTGAAAAGCAATTCATGTTTAGAGAGTGACATCAGCAAAGGCACAGAAATTGGAGAGAAGGACTGAAAGGCACACAAGAAACTATTAGATTGAAGAGTCCATAGAAGCCAGATCTTGTAAGATAAAGAGAGAAGTTCTGACTTAATTTGAGAAGTAATGACAAGCCTAGATGATTTTTTTTTAATAAGGAAAGAGCTCCTTGCACCATAGGTTAAATAAATTAGTCCACAAAGTTAGTATGAATTGGAAAGAACAAGGACATAATCAGGGAGCTAGTGCAGGAATACAGGTAGTAGGAAAGGACACAGTAGGAGGAGGACTGGAAGATTTTAAGACATGTGAAATGGAATGACAAAAGGGAAATGTAGACAGAATGAACACTAAAATTGCTGTTGAAATTTGACCCTGTGTTAAGTAGCCAAAGTCCTTACTATGGCCTACAATTACCTACATGATCTGGGCCACTCTCATTGATAAGCCAATGTTCTATGACTTTTTCCCACCTATGCACTCCACACTAGATACACTGGTTTCCTTGCAATCTCTCAAATGTGGCAAGCACATTCCATAGAAGGGTGTTACACTAGGGAAGAGAAAGCTCTTCCTCAGGATAATTATATGGCTCCTCCTGTCATCTTTTCTGAGTCTTTGTTCTAATGTCCCTTCTCAAGCAGGCTTACTCTGATATCCCACATAAAATTGCAAACCACCTCACTCCCAGACAACCTCATCCCCAAAGCTCTCCATCCTCTTACTCTACTTCCATCTATAGCGCCTCTCATCTTCCCATATACAATATAATGTATCTATTTATTTGACATATTATGTATTACCTATCTCCACGTGCTTGTATATGAACTCCACAAGGGCAGGGATCTTTGTCCACTTTATTTACTGATGTTGCCTAGAAGAATTCCTGATATACAACAGGCAGCCAGTGATTCCATATTAAATGAATAAACCAGTGCAGCTTATTTACTATTTTTCCCTGTTGGTTATTCTGGGATCCCATGGACCCTCATCATGTTTAACTATTCTAATTTTGCAATTCTACACAGCACATGGGGCTTTACCAGTTTCTTGTGTCACTGAAAACACTTCCAATTATGACTTTGTTGGATTTACAACTAGAACAGGAGTGTCTCTTTCCAGTGGGTGGAGGCTGTCTGAAATTATTTTAAAATGGACCTACTTTTTGTACCAGTGGGAACCTTACTCCTGACTTCATGCCTTGTAGGCTGTTCTAAAGAAATCCCATGTGTTGCTTCATCATTCAAGTCTTAACATTATATTTAGGATACTTTGAAATTTTAATTAGGAAATCTCTTCGAATTTAGTCCTTGGTAATTAATAGCTGTGATTAGAAACTGTTTTCCATTTTCCTCATATTTCCTTTAAATCAAGCTGAACGTATTGGCAGAATTTTGGCAGAAACAAAAGGAATGATTTTAACGTGATTTGCAGTGGCTACCCCAAGTAAATTTCATCTTCCCTCCAGTGTCTTCTCCAGAGTGGGATCACCATTTAACCTGTCATCTAAGAAAATACTCAGTGCCAGTATATCAATACTCTAGACCAGTCACAGTTATGGTCATTTCTAAGTGGGCAGACAGCTGAGTTAAAAGATGAGAAGTTATAAGTAATAGCCCTAAATTCTTCCATGTAGGCTTTTATTGATATCTTGCCATGCATTTTCTTTTGGCATGTGCTAAGCCATAGGACCATGACCTTGCTTGGGATGTAACCTTCAGTAATTATATAAGCCTGTATGAGCAGTCAGCCATGTTAGTAATTTCAAGCAGATATTTGGTATCCTTAAATTCCTTTTATATAATCTGTGTGGAAAGTCAATAAAGACAAAATATTGAAAACAAATCAACAGATAGATTCTGAGTATCCATCATGTGCCTAAGAAACGTGGAGTTACAAAAATGTTCTTTTAGTGAGTACTACTAGAGAAACAAACAAGTAAAATATGACAAAAAAAACCCAAAACAAAACCAAACAAGAGAACAAGGAATAAGAAATCAGGGTGAATAGATAGCCAAATTTTGGATATTTTCCATGAGTTTAAAAAATAAAAACAAAAGTGACAGATACAATGTGGTCTGATTTTGAAAGTTTTTAAATATCACTTTATTATAAAAGTAATACATATGAGTTATAAAACATTTAGGAAAACAGGGATTTAAAATGAAAATAAAAATTGCTGTTATAACATGTTCAGGAATATGCAGTTTGAACATTTTGGTGGATATGAGTTTAGTGCATTCTCTCTCATGCTTTTTCTATCTCTTTGTGTCATGAGTATTTCTCCATGCTTGTTGACTGGTTTCATAAGTAAATAACAACAATACCTAGGATAATCCTTGAAAATCCTTGAAAGGAGGCAAAGATTTGGCACACTTACTGTGCTGATGCTCTCCCAAGAGTAAAAAAAAACATGATTACAGAATGCTTTTTCTTGGGATTGGATTTAGAGATAAATAGTGGTTTAATGACTACAGAGTTGATGTCAAAAAATGCCATCATCATCATCAATGAGAATTTGCTGAGAATATCTCCACACTCACGGAAAATATAAACAGTTGAGTATATAGGGTGCATGTCTAGAAATACAATCAATAACAGAATATAGCATTTAGTGAGAGCCAAATGCACAGTGCAGACCTTTTGGTTTACAGACTGGCAGCATTGGGCACATGCCTGGGAGCTTGTTAGAGATATAGAAACTCAGCCGCTACCTCAGATTCATTAAGAATCTGAATTTTTGTCAAGACCTCTAGGTGAATCCTCTGCACATGTAGCTTGAATGCACTTTCAAATATATGTCAAGACTGTTGATGGGAAGGAATGCTTAATGAAGCCAGTGAGGTTAGAGAAGCTTATAAAAACCTCTAGTGTACCACAAGAAATTTTAACATGAGTAATAAAGAAAACAAGCAGTAACAAAAAAGTACAACACAACCAAAACAGGATCCTGAAGTGTACATATACACTTGGGAGACAGCCAGCATAGATAAGCTACAGCAAGGGCCAATAGTTTAAATATGAATTATGGGTGACAAAATTGAAATTGAGAACAGTCTATCATTAATGTACTTTCACTGTGCCATTTGGGAAAAGATAGCCTTAAAACAATTTTAAAGGTGTAGATGGAAATTACCAACCAAAGATCATCATTTGAGAAACACTAATTTATGTTGGGGTGAAAAAAAAGTTCTTGTCCCACATGTTGGAAATTATTTTTTAATATTTGCAACTAAGTACTTAATTTCCAACAAAGAGACAGTCAAAATGTACAAAGCCAGGCTAGACAAGGCTACTAGGACAGTTGAAAATATAATAACACTTTATGATTCACTGGGTATGCAGGAAGAAAATATTGCAACTCTAGTTATTTATTTTATCATATTTGAAATGTATATTATTATTTCTACAGTATAATATACATAATATTAGTAAAATTTTATGTTTATATAGTCTATAAGAAACATAAATACATTATTGGGCAATTCTTATTTTAAATACTTTACTGATTGGGATATACTTATTACAAAGTCATGCATTTACTGATTTTAGTGTAATATATTTTTACCATAATTTCCCCCCAAAAGTTTGCCAATACTGTACTACTTAAGTTTATGAAATAGTAAAGTAATCATTTTTTTTTTCATTTGTATTTAGGAGAAGCCTGAGTCTCCAGTATGAACAATTGCTTTTTTAAGAGATTCTTTTAGTGATTTTAATCGATAAATTATGCCAATAAACCTTGTTCTTACCTTATCCAATATCACATGTAAGAACCCAAAATCACTATTTTACTGGTTAGAGCGACAGAGAAGAAAAAACAGGCAAGTACCTCATAGCAGCCATATGCACATATTGTTTTGAAAATAGTTGTCCCTAACGTAAATATTGGTTAGTTGATGGGTTGGTTACTTAAGTAATTACTTACCTCTCAGGCACAGTGAATAGCAGTAGAATTTAAATCAGCATTTTTCAAAATATGTTCCCTAGTTTGCATCAATTTGCATAGCAGTTTTTTGAAATACGAGGTGAGCCCAAGACCAAGCTTACTTGATCAGAATCTCTATGGATGGAATCCAGGAATCTGTATTTAACTAAAGGCACTCCAGATGATTTTTATGCATATTAGTTTATAAACCAGTGAGATTTTAGATCTTTACCTTAATATAATAGATGGTTTCCTCGACGAAAAGAATTCTAAAAAATATTGCAATCTCCATTCTCAGCATTTCCATATCTTTCTAATAAAACTATTCTGAAAGGATATAGCACACCATACTGATTGTTGACATCTTGTTTTGGTAGTTTTCAGGTTATCAAGATTTATTGTAGCATGGGGTAAATATTGACCTCAGCATTGGCCTATCATTTATGCATTAACTGTGTTCATCTTCTTTGCCTCAGCAGGAGACATTCTGATGCATCTTTAACTGTGGTCACACTGCTTTAACCATCTACCTGAAATACATTGGAGGAATTGAAAAGCAACAGTATTGATGAGGAGAAGAGTAGGACAAATTGATTCACGTAGCAAGATAAATGGCCCACATTTGAAAAATCAAATGGCACTTGCATTTTAAGAAAACAGCTTGAATCATAAAGTTCAGATGCAAAAAAAAAAAAAAAAGTGCACATACACACACTCACACACAAAACACAAGAAAACTGTGAACATGGAAAGTTTGTCTTTATGTTGGAAGTATACTTATCTTCATAACAGAGGCCATTGAATCTTTAGGAATGAGTGAACACATTTCAAAGGAAAAGGTGTCTGTTCATATTAGCAAACATGGGTTTACTGAGAAGCAGTCCTGTAAGAAGAAACTTTAAAATAAGGAAAGGAAAACAATGTAGACGATGGACTCTGTGGACTTCTGGCTGAGTCTCTCAGGAAAACAAAGAAAAATGGCTCTTCATTTCGAGTAAATCTGAGCAGAATAACAGGAGGCTTAGTGTAAGGACTAATGTGATGCAGTCCCTGGGGCTTGAGCAGGGCAAGTGGAGTGGAAAGAGATAGACATTGGACTTGGGCAGTATCAAGTCCCTAGATCTTCCTCACACACCCTTAGGAAGCTAATGTCGTCAAACAACATACACCCTCCATTCTGAAGAGACAGAAACACTTCAGAGACAAGGTTTTTGTTTGCTTGTTTCTTTGCATTTTGTTTTTAATTTTCTCCAATGTTGATCCTCTTTTTAGCCTTTTTGTCTACATGAAAATCAGCAAAGCAGCCCAGCTACTCTATAAACTTCCTTTTGAAAAAGCGTGCTCTTGAAATATAAAGTAGCATTCTCAAAAGCACATTGAACTCCCTACAAGGATGGGGTTTCCTCTGTTTTCTGCAATAACGTTTCAACATCCATTTGTGACAACGTGATTTGTCCCAATGGTTCTTGAGAAAAATTTGGGAATCGGACTTTATTTCTGCATAACTTTTCACACAAGGAAGTCACCTGCATGTGATATGGCAGAAAGGCACTAGGCTTGAGAACAGGCTTTAGCTGCCATGTCCTCTGGAATTTCCCCTGCGGCATTTGGCTAACTTGAGCTGCTTCCAATTGTCAGCTTTTAAGAAATATGTTTCTGGCTGTCAAGCCCCAATGCTGCCTAATTTACACAGATAAGGAGTTCTAATAAGATGCTTTAGAAAGTCACTTATGCCATAAGGTATTCACATTATCTCAAGACATTTCTATTTGGCAAATAGGAAGTGAAAGTGTGGATTAATGCCTTTCGCTTGCTATTAACGGACCGAGAGGGAGAAGCCTCATTTTGGCCACCAGGGGCCTCCTTCTCATGTCTGTTCTCTGCTGTCTCAGCTAATCACTTTCGGTGCTCTCAAAAGCGAAGGATGAGTTTTGACTTCATAGAAAATGAGTTTAAACCAGAAAGTCCATGTGGCCTCCAAACTTTGGATTATTGCCATGGCCTGCTGCATTTCACCTTTGATTTAGAGATAGAGAACATGTAGCTTCCTAAAAATGAAAAACTCTTTAGCTCAATTCCCAAAAGGCAAATGTAAGCAGCTGTTAAAGGAGAAATAGAAAGACAGAAACAAGAGTTCCAAATAAGCAAAACTTAGTGAAATTGGGTTCCCAATCACCTCTCTGTAACCGTGAGGAACCAGGATGGCAAATATGTCTCTTTATCTGACCATAATTAGATACACAATTGTTGAGTGTTGTCATAAGTATAAATCCTATAGAATGTAAGTCTGGTGAAATAATAATTATTAGTATTGTTAGCTAGCATTACTGAGTGATTAAGGACTAGTCACTGTGCTCAGTATCTTACAGTTATTATTGAATTAAATCCTACCAAACTTGTAAGATAGGACCTAGTATTATTATCCTATTTTAAAGATAAGGAAAGTTAAGTTGCTAACATAAGTTTCCATTCCTAGTGAGGGAGACAAGTGATATCGGGGACAAAATAGTTTGATTCTTTAGTGCACATGTTTTTCTTTTTGAACACAAGAGATCTTAACTACAGGATTTTTTTTTCAGACATACTCTTTCCAAACATCAAAGTATTTTAAGAGAACTTCTGTTCTTTCATGCATGCACTTCTCTGCTTTGATCAGTTCCACAGTTCCTGTTTTCTTTTTTTTTTTCTTTTTAATTTCAATAGATTTAGGGGGTACAAGTTGAATTCCATTACATGTATACACTGTATAATGATGAAGTCTGGGCTTTTAGTGTACTCATCACTTGAATAGTATACATTGCACCCAATAGGTAATTTTTCATCCCTCACCCCCTCCCACGCTCCTTCCAAGTATCCAGTGTCCATTATATCATTCTGTGTGTCCTTGTGTAGCCATAGCTTAGCTCCCACTTTTAAGTAAGAATATATGGCTCTTATTGCTCTGTTCCTGAGTTACTTCATTTAGGATAATGGTCTCCAGTTCCATTCAAGTTGCTGTGAAATACATTATTTCATTCTTTCTTATGGCTGAGGAGTACTCCATAGTATAAGTACACTACATTTTCTTTATTGACTCATTGGTTGATAGGCACTTAGGTTAATTCCATATCTTTGTGATTATGAATTGTTTAGCACACATCTTTAACTGTACTTTAAAAAATACAAGTTATGAGTAATTAATTTTCTTAAAAAGTTAATTCCTGCATGGGACAAATGCCTCAACATATCCTCAGATAAAGGTTTTCTCAAATAACAGCAAGAGACTTGACTGTTCTGATAATGAAACTATTTCCACCCTAACAAGCCCTTTCTCTAAAGCAGATGGTAATGAGAACAGCACGCCTCTCAACAGAGCCCAGCCAACTCTAGATCAAGGCAGAAAGTCCGCTCAGTGACATTGAAATGTTCCTTCATGGTTATAAATCAGGTAAGCATGGGAATTAGGAACGGATGGCATTTAGATAGGGATTGGGTGGGGCTGAACTGTTCTCTTACAGGAGAGTCTTCTTTTTCTTTCAGGTAACATGCAGGTCCTAACCTGAATTTCTCTGAGACAGACCTGTTTAGTTGATGGACTCCAGAGGCAATTTTCACCATGTGAAAACTCACCCTACTCTTTCTAGAACCTAAATTAATGCCTACTCTTTCCCCAGAGCCCTGTTCTATGTTCTCTGAAGGACTGGATATTTGTAGACCATCTGCCACAAGGGAAATTTAGCTTCCGCCAAGATCTCCTTTCTTTGTGTTCCCATCCTGGAGCCCCTCCTCCTTGCGACAGCCATCACAGCAAGATAGAATTGTCACACTGACTTCTCAGGGAAAGAGAAAGGGCCAGGAGTTAGACTGTGAGGAGAGGCATGCCATATAGTTACCAGCTTAATTAAGCTATTACAGTTTTTAGGGGTTTTTTAAATACAGGCAATTTGAATGTATAATTGAGTCTGAGCACAGCTTCATCCTGTGTTTCCCTTGGTCTGCTCAGACCCAGATTGTGAATGGAAGACAGCTGGGGAAACATCCTGTGGGGGTGGAGCCAGTTTCTCATTTTCACTGCAGTCTCTGCAGTGAATTTATGAATTGCTGTGTCTGCTCTTGGCTTGACCCAGGAGTGAGAGGCTTGGGTCCGTGAAATGTCAGGTGCCGAGGCCAACCCCAGGGACAGTGCTTTGTTTGACTGGGAGCTTATCCTGAATGATCTCAGGAACAAATCCCATAGATTCTTCTGTAAGGCAGGCTACAGAATGTGCTTGGAGGAAACATTCTCTTTGGAAAAATGATTCTGAACTTCAGCCCTGAGGTTAGAGAGAGAAAACTGAGGATAGAGATGGCAACACCATGTTCTTTAAGTTTGACTAGCAGAGGATAAGGTCAATTTAAATCTTCCCTTTAGGGGAAGAGTACATTTGGGGAAAGTACAGAAAGCCCACTGCATATGCTGCGAACATAACTCAGCACTCTGCAGACCAGGCAATTTTACTAGCTGCTTATTCCAACAGGATATAATATTTCTTGTTTAAATGCACATTCAGTGAATTGGCTTGTATCTTAGATGAATTCTAATTCCAAGCCCCTACGTACACATGTACACATATAAATAAATACACATGTACATTGAGGTACAAAAAGAAACTTTGCTAGATATGAGCTGGTGATAAAACAGAATTAGTTCTGAGTCCCATACCCGGACTTTCAGCTGTGGGCAATTGTGTCTCCTTTCCTTAAAAGCCAGTTCAACATCAGAGAGGAGAAGTAGTATGGGGGAAATGTCTTGTAATGGGTCGTAAGGAAAAATGTTAAGTATCAGTGATTTAAGGATACCTGTTTATTTCTTTCAGTTCTACTAATTCTTTACATCAACATACTTTTAGAGTGATGAAATAGTTTACATTGTTAGGTCATCCTAATAATCCATTGAATTTGGCACAGGATCATATGTGTAATTTATCAGTGAAGAAAGTAAATTTCAGAAAAAGAAATGTGTGTGTGTTTGTGTATATAAATAATTACTGTACATATATATAGTAACTTTTTGGTGATTAGAACCCAAGTCCTCTATTTCCTGATGCTAGGCTAGGTTATCTTGTACTTCAGTTTCACTTGTATTTGCAGATAAGATTATATGCTGGCTTCTCAAACTGTAACCTACCAGAAAATGTTTCTGTAAACCTCGAACCATGTGCCCATTTGCCCTGTCTCTTTCCTCCTAAATGTTAACCCAATTAAATCCTACTTTATGTGAATTTGCTTGTGAGAAAACTTAGATTTCTTAAAATAAAATAAAACATACACCATTAAGTGTATTTCAAACAGAGTCTCTGGAAATTTTCTTTAAGCATTGCATTCCTCTAATGAGCACATGCTTGGATTAAAAGAAAACTAAAATGGATGCATAGTTTTCCAAGTACATATACTGCATTGTGGGAAGATAATTATGCTAATACAATGTAGTTGTTGGAGTAGGAATGGGTGCCAGATGAAGATGTTCATTCTTGTTAAGGAGGTTGAATTCAAAAGAAGGTTTCCCTGAAGCATATTTACATAAGGTAGGTAAGTTCTTGTTGGAGTGTTTTAAAATTAGGCTAGTATTGACATCATTTTTTTTTATTTTTAGAGATATCCATTATTGATGTGAACCTTACACAGAGTAGGACCTCATAAATCCCTGTTTTGAATCAACACCCTTACTGGGAGGAATGCTGAAAAGCAAAATGTATGTGATAAAATGAGACTTGAAGAAAATACCAGCTGAGTATGAATAGTCAAATCTAAAAGGTTGAAATGACCTTTGTGATACCCGGTCCCTCCTTTGCCGGCCCCAGGTTTTACCATTCACATTTGGAAACACTTGATTTTCTTCGACTTCCTTGGACCACACGGGAAAAGAGCATTGTGTATTTCCAAATGCACACAGCCAGCTACCCAACCACCTTCAAAGATAAATATTGTTCCTTTGAAATGAGGTCACCAAATTCCACAACTCCTAGAACCAGATTGAGATTAATGATTTCTCCCTAGTGTTATAAATTCCTCCATGGTTTATAGCCAAATACCATTGGTTTAATTACCCAGAGTGGTGGTTCTCAAACTTTAGGGAGCTTCAGAATCACTTGGAGGGCTTGTTAACAAGCCCTTTCTTAACAAGAAACAGCTTTATGGACCCCACCTCCAGAGTTTCTGATTAAGGAGGTCTCGGGTAACATCCCAGAATTTAATTTCTAACAAATTCCCAGGTGATGGAGAATCTGATTCTGCTAGTCTGGTATGGGGAGCACACTTTGATGAACTCTGACCTAGAGGGCCCAATTGCCTATGAGTTGTACAGTAGCTATACTAGAGATATCTGTCAGCAAAATTCCTCTGTACTTCTGAACTCAATGAGGGTTTGAGCGGGTATAATAGGAGGCATGGGCTATAAGCAGGAGGTGAGAAGGGCAAGTGTATTGGATTCGTACTCCATCCATCCTTAAGCTCTCGGACTGAAAACGAGAGGTATTCTAGGTGCCCGGTGGGTTTTTAGGTTATTAAGCTTTTAAAGGAGGAAGTCTGCCAGCTTGCAGTTTGAAGGCAAGCAGCCAAAAATTTGTGAGAAGTAAAAAAGATACGGCCTTAAGATGCTTACCCAGAAGCTTTGAATTCATCTGATAAACCAGGTCATGACTTGAAGGGGAAGAAATTCTTCTTGTTAAAATAACCAATTACATTTCCTAACATTTGGGGAGAAAATCCCAGGGAAATGTGGTTCTCTTTAAACTCTATAGATTTGTGGATTGCATTCCCTCACAGGTGTAGACCTTTGAGATCATGTAATTAAGAAGAATGGCATAGCTCAGGAACATCTGCAAAAGGAGTTGGGGTGATTGGAATGGATCACACATCTGTCACAGAGGAACTGATGGTAGGCCTGTATAATCATTGCTTGATTATCAAGCTATCATCAATAGAAATAGAAACCGAGCTAGTATATATTAAAGAGAGATTTCTGGGCCGAGGCTGGAAAGGCAAAGAGAGCTGTTTCCAAGTAGAGTTTTGCTGTTGCATTTGTCTGTGGTCCTCAAGTAATTTGGAAAGAGATAGTCTCATGGTGTTGTCTTTGTGGGAGCATGTTTTTTCCCCTACCTCCTTATTCCTCTTTTGATTTTACAGACACAACCTGAATTCCTACTATGTGCAATGGAACACATCAGACCTTTTGTTTAACACAAAAATAAGTAGAACATAGTCCCTACTCTCAACTATGAGACTATAATGCCTATTAAATTACAAAGTGTAGTAGAATGCCATAAACACATGGAGAGAGGTACATGAAATATTATCTGAGAAATGTAAAGAAGGGGTTATCATGCTTTACTTTTACAAAAGTCCTCCCTTAAAAGAACTGCCCTGACTCACCAAGGGCATCATTGAGACTAGAATCATATCTATTGGTGTCAACTAAATTAATGATGGACTTTCCACATTGACTCATAATCAGTGGGGGAGCCAGCTACTGGTTATTATTTATGTACCCTCCTCCTTAAAATTAATCCCTACAACCCTGAACTTTGATTCCATACGTACCCTAATCCCCTTAACCAACGTCTACAAAGTACAGCCTGTTGGACTCTAATCTAGTCCCTTAACCCATAGTTAACTGCTATATTTATGCAGTTGACTTGTTTGTCAGGCTATTCTTTCTTCCTGTGCAGACAGAATCTCTTTAGTGCTTTTTTCGCCCTTTCCAGGGTATTGCCTCTATCTATTTCTTTGCAAGGCCAGCTACTAATGCAGATTTTCTTTTCTTAGAAACATTAATTTGATTGCTTTTTCATGGGGAGAATTAAAATGTGCAATCCTAAATAAAGATGTTAATGGATAATGGGAGTCCACGTTCAATTTGGTATGATCTAGAGTCCCTGAAGAGACAACTACAGAGAATGCAAGTGATCGTTCCAGCAAACCTTGTGATTGTGTGTTCAAGAGAACTGGGATTTGAAAAGGACTTCAAATAATTGGTGGCATTTTAGATAGTTTTAAAACAAATTGGAGTGGGGATATTTGCATAAGCAAATAGTCTTATGTGTAAAGTAGAGTGGTAGTTTCTAGACGTTGAGAGTATTGTAATATTTACTTAATCTACCCTTCGGGCACTGGCTACCTAAATGACTTGCAACTCAATCCAAGTCCAAAATTTCTGTTGTTGCTGTTTGAGCCATTCACATTAGTTCTTCGATCAGCTCATTCTGCTTTCAGTTCTCCATTAAAGAAAAGTACATATCTCACTTTCTAACATTCTGCATGTGATCTTTATTTTCTGACACTTTATAGGAATTAGACTAAATTGTAGTCAATGGTAAATGTTTTGTGGAATGTAGTTAGGATAATTAAAAAGCCTTCTGCAGGAAAAAGGTTGTATGGAACCAATCTTCTTCCCCATTTCATCGTTATTTTTGAGAAAAGAGGGCAAATGATTTTCACTGGCTGACTCGGTAACCAATAGTGTTATCTGGCGGGACAATTGCCAGTAATTAAGTGTGTCTCCCAAGTATATCCTGCTAATCAGCCACAAAAAAATATAGTCAGTGATTCTCTAGTGTTCATTTTGTTAGGTAGCAATTGGAGACAGTCCCAACCTTAGAACTAAGCACATGAAATTATTTCTTTTAACTGATTAATGTGTTACAAGATATTCTTGTGTGAAAAAAAGATGTCATCCAATGGGAATAGTTCTTGCAAGTTATGCGCCTTGGGCATAACCCTTAGAAGTAGAGTTGAGGGGTAGGGCCAGATCCAGAGAAATTACCTATCAATGAGGTCCTCCTCCCTGTCCCAGCTGCATTCTAGGCACTTTATTTTGAGTAACATGGCACTCCATCAGTAGGATTTGAGAATCCCACTACTGAGAATAAGATTGCCCTTACCACCCCTAACCTCTAAGCTTCCATGTGTACCAGTGAAGAGCTGGGCCTCACATCTGTAACCCCCTTTACCCCTCACCCACAGACACTTAGAACCTCACAGTGACTATGGCTTGAAAGCATCCAGTTAATCTCATTATTTCCTTTGGCCCCATTCAAGTCAACTACTAGAAACTCTAGCCTCCCATTTCATACCCCAGCACAAGCTACTATCATTTCACGTGGATGACAGTAACAGCATTATAACTGTTCTCTCCCTGCTCTCACCTTACACTTGGCATCCAGAGTGATCCTTTTAAAACTAAATCACCTGTGCCTCTGCTCAAACACCTCTATAGTTTTTCCCTACTTGAATGTAAGATCCATAAAGCAGAGATTTATTTTTTCTTTGTTATGTTCACTGCTAGCTCTACAATGCCTAGAACAGCACCTGGCACATAGTCAGCACTCAGAAAATATTTGTTAGATAAATAACTAAGGAAGGAATAGCCTCTCCAATCAATGTTCCCTTCTGCTTCCTAAATTCAAATCTTTTTTTTTTTTTAATCTCACAGGGCTTATTTTTTCTCTATTTAGCATTATACAATAGTATGTGCATACTTTTCTATAAACATAAAAAGGAAAATAAAATACACCACCCAAACCTAAAATTTTGGTTTGTATTCCTCTGGACGTTTCCTATAGTAATAGTTTCTTTCATTATATCCCTTCCACAAGTCATACCTCTTTATCAAACACAGTCTTACTGTTGGCACCAGTTGTATTAGTTTCCTGTGGCTGCCATAACAAGTTACCACAAACTGGTGGCTAAAACAACAGAAATTTATTTTCTCATAGTCTGGAGGCCAAAAGTCTGAAATCAAGGTGTCGGTAGTGCTGCACTCCCTCTGGGGCTCTAGGAGAGATGACTTTCTTTACCTATTATAGTTTCTTATGGTTGCTAGGCTCTCTTAACTTCTAGCTACATCTCTCTGCTATTTCTTCACATGAACTTTTGTTGTACGTGTCTGTTTTCCTCTGTCTCTTCTTTCCCCAGTTTCATTGAGGTATAATTGACAATTACAATTGTATGTATTTAAGGTGTACAATGTATGATATGCATATGCATTGTGAAATGATTACTACTATCAAATTAATTAATACTTCCATAACTGCACATAGTTACCATTTTTTTGTGTGCTGAGAGCACTAAAGATCTACTCTCTTAGCAAATTTCAAGTATAAAATACAGTGTTATTAACTATAGTCACCATGCTATACATTCATTTCCCAGAGTTTATTTATCTTATGAATGGAAGTGTATACCCTTTGTTTCTTACATGGACACTTTTCATTGGATTTAGGGTCCACCCAGATAATCCAGTATGAACTCACTTTTAAGATCCTTAAAACTTGATGACACCTGCAAAAACTCTTTCTCCAAATAAGATCACATTCACAGATTCCAAGGATTTGATGTGGACATATCTTTTAGGGGGTCTCCATTCAATCCACTACACCAGTGTTAAGTTTCTAAGACAACATAAATCTGTCTGGGTCACTGCTGTGGTTAAAATCCTTCAGTGATTCTCCATTACCTAAGCAGTCCAGACTCCTTTGCATGGCATGAAAAGTATTTATGATCTGATCCTTGCCTAATCCTCCAGAAAAACAGGCTGCATAATGGCAGACCATCCGTGACAGCCACTCTATCACGACAACATGTAGAGAGAAAAGCAGGGTCGGAAGTATCCTTGAGAAGACGGGGCTGCCTGCTGATCAAGCAGCTAGAGGTACAGAATATTGGGTAAAAGTGGCCGTTTGGATTCACCAGTGGGTCAGACCAGGGATCCCAGAGATTAGTTTGCACTGGTATTTTTCATCATGTGAGACCAGGCTTGACCTTAATAAATTATTAATATGTTTGGTTGAATGAAGTGAATGGATACAAGCATTGAATTTATGATTTGAGGACTCAAACTCTCCTTTTCTCACCCAATGTTTGTCTATTTACTGGCCCTCCTATCTGAAGTCTTTTCTATATATTTGCTTTTGAACTTCTCTTTTAGAAGACTGCACTTGTTTATGTCTCATTCAATCAATTTCTCCAAAAAGTAGCACATCCTCCCTGCTCTTCTCTGTTGTTCAGATGTATCAATGCAGGATGATAGAAGCAAGGCAGATGTGATGCTAAGTGACAAAGTGTGAGGTGTGAAATTCACATGAATCACTTAGTCATTTTCTCCCTTCTTTCTCCTAATGCATTAAAGGTAAGAATCTGAATCAAGCCTCTGTAGTTATTTACTCCTTCCCGACAGAATTAGCTGGGGCAGTTCAGGCTTTCTGATTTCTTGTTGTCTCATCATTTTCTATTGCTTTCAGGCACATTTTTTCCATTTCCTTAATAAAATTAAAATTGCCCACAGTCCTCCTCCACGGTTATTTGGTCTAACAAATTTATCAGAAGGTGTCAAGAATGGCTTAGAGTAGATCATATTAGTCCTGGTGTATTTGTGATACAAGAACATCAAGCTTATGTAGAATTGTTCTCAGATGGTGAGACATGAAGCCCCAGAAGGAAACAGACCAGTGGCTGGGGACCAAGTACGAGTGTCACGGTGGTCCGCCCTGGTGCAGGCAATAATGAGGCTGGGGGACATTGTCTTGGGAAAATGTAAAAACAATAATAAAACCAAATAATGTTAGTCTACCTTTTATTATCACTCTGAGCCAATAATTCTAAACAGTATCATTGATAAAATACCTGTCCTTTGAAAAGAAAAACCTTTTATTAGTCTAAGTTCTGAACAACTATTCCAGTTTTGGCTGTATTTAAAAATATACGTACAAGGTCCAACTAGTATATGTTTAGTACTTATTCTTTAATAAACATTGTGTTCTATATGGAAGATAACCACACCAATCTATACACATTAGTTCTGTGTTTGTAACTCATCAGAATTATTTAACCTTGCTTCAGGCACAGTCTATCTCTAACCCCTATGACACATATTCCTGCATTTAAAAAGTAGATTCAAAATAATAACACAGTGATTGTAAAGGCCAAGATACACAACTTTGGTTATGTAATTCTACCATTCTATTTTACCATCTTGAATATTTTGTTTAAGTTTTTTCAACAGAAGTAATGCTTAAAAGTTGACAGAATCAATCCATAAGAAAAAGACATGGAAATTATGAATATTTCTGGAATTTGTTGTGAAAAGGAATTTTTATGACTCTGGCCAATTTAACTCAGGGTTTAAGACATTCCCTAATTCTTTGTATATCTTTGTTGCTCCATGTGAAATAAGCTTTTGAAATAAAAATTAATAAAATATGCTTTTCAACCATTTAATGAAGACAGATTGAGATAGATTGACAAATCTGGCCATAATGTCTACAGAAAAAAAATATGTGAAAAAGATCAATTTTAATGAAGTCATTTACTAATTTGCAGAAGGTCACTTGTAAAAACAGACAATGTCATGTTATTCATTACTGTGACTGACCAATATGCAGTACATGTTTCCCCCTTTTTCCAAAATCATAAATAATGTTCTTAAAATTATTATTAGTCTTTTTTCTTTTTTAATATTGAGCTATTTTAAATTTATTAAACTAGCATAATTATAGATACGTATGAATTTCAATAAAAGGAAAATTCAGTTTGCATTTTCCTCCCCACCTCTAGCTATTATTATTTCTGGCTAATCTTTTCATTTCATGATTATTACTGAAAATAAGTCTGTTGTTGTATGGAGGAGGAAAATGTTAAAAAATAATTATCTGTTCTGGCTATCAACTATACTAGGTGTACCACTTACTCAGTAAAATTAACTTGGTTGCTAAAATGTTGAGCTGGGAAGGTACAGGTTTCAGAGAATGTCGGTGAACAATGAAGGAGCTATGCGAACACTCCAACCTAAATTCAGTAAGAAGAGCCAAAAGTGAGCTATGGCAAGATCTTCCATTTCTTATTTGAGTCCCCACCTATAAACAAATGATCCTCTCCAGGACCTTTCTACTCGATGCCGTCGTACCACTTTCTTCTGCAATACGTAAGTTTTGGGAATCTTGTTCTGATAACCAACTGTAGGTTGCTCACATACAGATCTGTGGGTCCCTATTTTTTGAGATGATAGGAGTCATTTGGTACATATAAAACATTAATTATGTGGACAGAGATATTTAATGGCAAGTCTTGCTTTCATTCAAAGACTAAAGAAAATTTTTAAAAAGTAAAAAGAAAACACTGGAAGATTTTTTAACAACAAATTTTGACCATGTCGTGCAAATAGTCAATAGTTTCTATCTAATGGAGAATTACATGATAGATAGATAGATAAATAGATAGATACACAGATAGATAGATACAGATATAGATACAGATATTCCAGCAAGCCAGGCTGGTTTATCTAACACCTTTCTTGGGGACCTGGAGGTGCTCCTATAAAGGGCCTATGTGTAGTGGGTGAGCCCCTACCTAAGAGCAACTTCAAAAATAATCCTAACACTTGGCTGGTTTTTAGAGGAGTCAATGGACAAAAACAAACAGGCTCATCAGCATTTAGGAGGAAGCGGCTGAACGAATTTGCTAAACCCATAAAACAACTAAATCTTTGCTTAAGTCTTGCACATGCCATTAATTAAACATTTTTATTGTGTGGTTAGAAAAAAAAAAGAAAAGAAAAAGAAACACCTTCCATTATGTGAGCGTGTCTATAAATAATGAATGGATTACCCAATTTCAGCTCAATGTCAACAAATCTTAGCCAGATCTTGCAGAAGTGCAGTGCCCTTTTTACTGCCTATCATTAAAAATAAAGGGCTTTAACACTTTCCTAAAGGAGACAAACAAGAGAGGAAAAGCAGATGCTCGAAAAGATTGGTTACAAGGCAAACCACTGAAGCATATGCCCACATCTGAAAAATGTACCAGTTTGTTTCTCCTAGGTTCCAGACACGGAGATTGACTGTGTACTTTTATCAAAGTCAGTCCAGGGACTGTCTTAAGCGTTATATAAGGTATACGAGTAAGTTTCTTGAGGACAGAAATTAGGTTAGGTAGCTCTCAGTTATATGCCCCATTACTTATTATCAGTGCCACTGATTGCCCAAGTCTTGCTCTTGACAGATGCGTAGTAATAATTCTAACAACCAATACGTATTTATATTCACCGTGTACCATGCATTGTGCTGAGCACTTTAAATACTTTTTCTTATTTAGTTCTCACAACGAAACTATAAATTAGGCGGGTTTATCATGCCCCTTTAACAACCCACAAGCAACCGTTGCTTTGTAAACTCTCACCAATTAAGGTAACTCCCGCACCTAAGAGGCTGACTCAGCATTCACAGATAGGCTTATCTGACTCAGCAGACATCTATGTTTTGCTTCCATTTACCATACAAAAGTCAATCAATATTTCTCCCACTGCTTCCTTATGTCCCCAGCTGCCCCTGACTCCCCACACTCATCTCTTACTTGAATGAGTTCTTCCATCTTCCCTCAACTTTCTCTCTTCCAGAACCCAGAATTAATATCCTGTTTATAACCTACAGCTTGGAAATTGCCTATAAAAAAGGTAGTCTTAGGCTATTAGATCAAATAGTCTATACTACAGTAGTCCTCCAGACCCTCAGGGGATGCTTGAAAACAAGGACAGTACTGATGCCTATATATGCTATGGTTTTTCCTATATAGTGATGGGCAGGTAGCGTATACAGCATGGATACGCTAGATTCACATCCCGGGCAGGACAGAGAAGGACGGTGTAGGATGGCGTAAGATTTCATCAGGCAACAGAATGGTGTGCAAGTTAAAACTTATGGATTATTTATTTCTGGAATTTTCCATTTAATATTTTCAGACCACAGTTGACCACGGGTAGCTGAATCCTCAGAAAGTAAAACCATAAATAAAGGGGGGACTACTGTATTCTGTTAATGTCTGTTAGCTAATGCAGCAAGATGGTACCAAGAAGGTTCTTCAAGGAAACTTCTAGATTTGGTCCTCACTGATGTCCCTTCTATTCATTTAGGGATTCTTCTAGGTAGCAAGTTGAATTGTTTAAGACAACTTAATGAGGATTACTTAATGCAACATGGAATTCCAATTCCCTCTTTAAATCTACACAGTTTTAACTCAGGCACATTATAGTTAGTATTATTACTAAAACGCTAGTATGTTTTTAGTGGAATCTAACATTTTCATGAATGCTTACTATACACAGGTGAGCACTTTACATTAATTAAATTATCT
Organism: Daubentonia madagascariensis; assembly: GCA_023783475.1. Taxonomy (NCBI): domain Eukaryota; kingdom Metazoa; phylum Chordata; class Mammalia; order Primates; family Daubentoniidae; genus Daubentonia; species Daubentonia madagascariensis. Next base: position 13,984,310 of record JAKFHU010002573.1, on the reverse strand, counting down.
AATTCTTTTAATAACCTTATAAAGTTGGTCCCATTATCTTTTTTAATGTATAGTTAGGTAAATGAGACACAGAGACAGGGCCAGGCTGTAGTGCATGCTGCAATGAATACCTTCAGAAATGACATATTCTTTCCTCTAGCTGTTGGGAGTATGGGTGACTGACTGCTCATAGCCAAGGCCATCGCTGAGAATTGTCCTCAGTATAGGAGTCACCTATCCCAAAGCCATGTCACCTCCTCAGTGGTAGCCTATAGCCAATACCTTGTTGATGAGGGACTGTGTAAGTCTGGCCTCCTCACCTTAACAGATGGAATTCTGAAGACCCACCTCAGTTCCAAAGCTCTCAGAGAGACTGGCTGAGAACTTTGTTGCAAATGCATCATAACACAATGCCTCTTTTTGTTCAATCCTACTGCCTTCACACTGTATAGGTGTTGTTCTTAGGGATACTCCCTCGTAAACTTCTTGAACTCAAATCTCCTTCCTAAAGTCTATTTCTGATAAATCAATCTAAGGCAGTTGTTACCAGGAGTGGTCTAAGAAAGAACACTCTAATACGGGCTTTAGAGCTGGATTATCCGTACTGGTGGCAGTATAAAGCCCTGGTGTTAGGTAAAGCAGTGGTAAATCCTACCAGTCTGTAGTGATGCAATTGTTACACTTCCAAAGTAATGAACTCGGACCGGAAACTTGCGAAAGGGAGGGCTAGTAGGGGCAATGTGAGAAGATCTGGTAAATACCAATTATAATGAGAAGGTAATCTGATGGCTTTTGCTCCATTCCAATGATGGATGAGAGAAAGACAATAAACGATCGAGAATGGTTAATCACCAATTGAAAATAACGCGTGAAAGTCAAAGGTCTCTGTGGGCATTTAAGGCAACTCTCACTACCTGAGCCTGAGGCAGGAAAAGTTGAAGCTCAGAGTCAGGACTTCATTTTAAGAGTAGGAGAACTCCAGAAAAGGTTGAGTTCTCAGCCTTAGCTAGTCTACTGTGAAGAACAAAGAGACTAGTAGGAGAGCAAAGGGTAAAATAAATACCTTAGACTGGGTATTTTATAAACAACAGGAATTTACTTCTCATAGTTCTGCAGGCTGGGAAGTCCAGGACCTAGGTGCTATTTTATTCAGTGTCTGAGGAGGGCCTCTTCCTTATAGATGGCACATTCTCTGGGTCCTTACATGGTAGAAGGAACAAGGAAGCTCCACTCAACCTCTTTTATAAGGGCACCAAATCCCACTCATGAGGGCAGAGTCCCCATGACTTAATCACTTCCTAAAAATCTTCACCTCTTAATATTATCACATTAGGCACTAAGTTACAGCATATGAATTTTGGTGGGACACCAACATTCAGACCATAGCAGATGTCGTATAGAATTTTGAGGTTCTATAGCAAGGCCATATTATCTGTAGTAGAAAATCATACATTTGAAAAGTAGCTCCTTTTGTGTTACTGGGCCCTGATGGCTATAGAAATTCTGACAAATAGGGCTTGAAGTAACTGTGTGTCCATAGTTATCATGAGTTGGGTTCAATCAGACCGACCAAGTCATTCCATCTTCATAAGACAGAAGTGGATATATCTGGGAGACAAAGCAAGTGAGTTACACAAGCAGGTCACACATCAACCCACCACTGTTAAATGGGTTCCTCTCCTTTAGCCCACCCCTATTACCAGTTATGACCAGCTGACAGAGGAGGAACAAAGCCAAGTTGTGTTCATAAAAGTTATCTCTTTTTATGTGGGTAAAAACCAAAAATGGACTGTTGGTGCATTACAGCCACACTGGGTAGCGACCGTAAAAGTGATCAGGCCAAGAAAAAATATTGCCAATGGGCAAAGCTTTGGCCAGGGCACCTGATTATTCTCTTTGTATGGATAGAGAAGTGGACTGGGGGAAGAATATGGACAATGACATATGGGTTGGCTAGTTACTCAGGACTTTGCAGATAAAGGACAAGAAGATTGGGAACAGTGAATCCAGCTAAGGGAATGTGGTAGGCCTATGAGAGGAGGCATAATGTGTGAAGATCTTGATATCACATATTAATGCCTACACTGATAAAAGGGCATCTATCACAGAAGGGACACCAAACAACCACAGAGACAGAATGACTTGGCCAGTTGATATCAGACAGTCTCTATACCGGCTGCTCCAGGGCTTTGTTTATTAAAAACAAAGAGACTAGTAGAAAAGGGAAGGGTAACTGATTATGATCAGTTGCCTGAGATGGCATAGCTGTTATACAACAGGGAGAGGGAAGAATATGTTTAGCATCCACATCATCTGCTGGAGTGTCTCTTGCTAATTTTGGTATAAATATACAAGAGTAGTAGCCATCGCCTGAGAAAAGCAGGGTGACCAAGGACTCAGATCACTCAGATCCGATTAGGGTGTGAGTCACCCCACCAAGTAGTGCCTGATAACAACAGAAGTGCTGAGGGTGCTGAAAATTGAGAATGGGTAGTATGGAAGAGACATGGCGAGTTTCAGGGGCGGTTTCAAGTTCAGCTACAACATTAGGGGTAGTAGTTTGTCCCACTAAACTTTCTCTTCCAAGTTTCCCTAGCAAAAGAGAACAACAGAATCTTAACAGTCTTATTCACAGAATATATATGAAACAATTGGATCTGAGAGGCACAAATGGTGGACCATAAAGGATATTGCATGCACCAATAAGATTTCTCCTTCAGGACCAAGGTACTCACTCTCCTAGCTGCTGGAAGTGTTGACTACTGACAACTGTCAGCTGAGATCTTCTTGGGAATTCAGTTGGAAAGAGATCACTTAGCCCAAAATATGCACCTCTCCAAGAACAGCCTGTATCAAATGACTGGTCAGTACAGGGAAATAAAGAACAGACACACCTACTTCGTGGGGTAATTCCAATAGGTCATCTTAATTCCAGACCAACCTGTGGGACCCTTTTTTGTGCCAGCAGCATATGAATTCAACTACTATTTGGGCGTCACCCTTCTTCACTTCTGTACAGATTTTGATTGAAGAGTACTCTGTGCAATCATATCTTTGTATCAGAGTCTGATCCCAGGAAATCCATCTGAAATAGTGGCTGAGGCACAATTGTAGCCCAGACAATCTAAATTCAGAGCCTCCTGAGAAGCCAGGCTAAATCTCTTCTCTCTCTCTACCTTCTGTTAAATTTTGACCACAAGCCACTTTTATGACATTCTTTTGATGTTTAATGGTGTACTAGATGTGATTTCTTTTCCTCTGGCCGTGCCTGCAGGTTGCACTGATTTACAAAGCCTGAACTGAATAACATTTAACCAGGGACAAGTAGGGATGGTATACCTCCCAGCTGAGCCCCTAAGCTCATTACAGAGACCTTCTGTGTGTCATGGCTGTAGGTGGCACACCTCCCTCTGGCTGGCTAGTCTACTGCAAGGATCTTTGATCACTGTGCAGATTGAGCAAACAATTATGGACAGATACTTGCAGCTATGTTATCGCCATTAGACAATATCTCAAGGGGTACCTCTATATGCCAGTGATCAGCGATGGCCTCTTTGCATGTGAAGGGCACGTGCTCAGTACTGACACTGAGGATGTATATATATTTGAGAGTTGAAGAAATTATTTTTTATACATAGGCAGATTCGGGGCTTGGGCCTATACTACCTCTTACTCCGGTGACTTTGGGAATGGCATAGTGGAAAACTCAAAGAGGGTTTGAAGTCAAAAGGACTGATTCCAGTTCTGCTCTCCTCCCATACAGCCCTGAGCAAGTGACTTGGTCGCTCTGTGCCTCATTCTTATCTATTTTACATTGGCAGTGTAGAACAGGAGCTTCTCCTGGGTCTTCAGATTACTTGCGCCTACCGTGGCAGCGCCCTATTCTTCACCTCTTTAAAGAAGACCATGAAGACCCTTTCCACAAGGGGTGAAGAATTTTCTCTTATCTGTTCTAAAAGAGGCAAAAATAACTGTTAGTAGTCAACATGCAGACTTCTCCAGATCCCAAGGTTTCCCTCAGGGTGTGTGGCCTGCTATACTCATGGAGTCAGTGCCGGACCTAGGAAAGGAGATAGCAGAGGCTTTGTACTAGATGCTTATGTGTCTGCAGCATTAGTTACAAGAGACAGCTTAGAAAAGTCAGCAAAAGATGCCCCTTGTTAAAAAGGGGAGCAGGGGTGTGTGTGTGTGTGTGTGTGTGTATTAGAGGGGGTCGGAGGATAATGGCAGAGTTACCCATCAGCCGTTCTGAACATCCACCAATATTTAACTCCAAAATCTTATTTATATTTCCATGGAAATTTCATACTGCCACACATTTCTATATCCTCAGGTTCTATGTATCTAGGCCTTTTCTAAGCAACTGAGAAAACCAAAACAAAACCCTTCTATAGGATCCAGGCTCCGTATTATTGTTATTTTATGTTTGACCATTGGATTTCTCTGTCTCTCTTTCACTCAACTGTAACTTTCCTTGTACTAATATTTTAGAATATGAAATGTTTGCATTTTTCTCCTTTCTTGTCCACCCTGCTCTAGCCCGTGGACTTCCTAAGGAGAGATGTTCCTTATTTCCCCAACCCCTTCAATCATAGTAGTCCTTGAAATTCTGACACTACAGATTCTTGACACAGTTTATCACTGAAGCAGTGAATATTTCAGTTATTAACTACCAGAAGGAAAAGGTAGAATTGGGCAAGTTATTTCATCAAATAATAAATATATATGGTTGATATATAATTAAGAGAGGTATTTGTTCACCATAAATTCAACCCCATCTCCCTTCCACCTGCTTCCACCACCTGCTAAAAGCATAGGCCTCCTCCTTTATCCTGTTTTTCCCCTTGCTCTAAATACTAGTCTAAAATGGTGCTCAAATTAACTAGAGCTCAAACATTAATAAACTCATAAGTTAGGAATACATTTAGCTTACTTCTCCTTGCTTAGGGGCATAATGCAATTACCAACTTACTAGAGCTAATGGGGGATTCTTCCCAGGAGGAAGAGATGTAATGAAAATTCCTAGCTAGAAGAGTTCCTTTGCAAGATGGAAATGAGCAAGTGTCTTATTACAGCTACATGCACAGAACCTTATTCTCCCAAACACACTGAATATTCCCACGTAAACCTGGTATGGTATTGAGGTCTAAGTGACAGTAAGAGACAGACCTGAAAATCAAAGCCACATCTGTTTGACCCCAAATCCTATGGTCTCTTTCATGGTATCAGTCTTTTCACTAGCTTCTAAACTCACTTAAAACAGAGTCCATGGATGCTTTTGCTCACTATGTCATCTCCAGCACCCAACTCAAGCCTGAAACCTAGGAGACCTGTTCAATGAATGAGTGAATGCTTCCTTCCACACATATGAGTCATCTCCCAAGGGGGACACTGTGACTTCCCATTGTGAGTGACCCACTATGACCATCAGTAGTGAAGACACAACAAAAAACCACTGCTTCAGACCTGGATTAAACTTTAAAATTTATCTAACCCTATCTTTGATATTTCAGGTTAGCAAATTAAACCACAGAGAGAAACAACTTGTCTAAAGCCTCATAACTAAGGACAGGAATAGGATTTGACTCCAGGGTGTGCAACATTTTCAGAAAAGTTTTCCTGTGGCTATGGAAGATGATGAAATGATGGGCAACATTCAATAAAAGCCATAGTAGCTGAAGTGACACTCAAAATAGTTAACCAATGCTATGGCAAAGACACCAATCAATCAGAATAAATGCTGGCCAGTATGTAATACTGTGATGCTGTTCAGAGAAGAAATACCAGCCTCACATTATAAGATATGTGTCTGTAATCTGTTCATTCCACATCCTCCTACCCTTTTTTGCTTGGGTTGCTTAGTTCATCTCTAAGTTTGCCAGAATTTATTAGCCTCTGCTCACCCTTGACCCCTTCTCTCATATAATCAGTGGAAAGGCTGTAACTAAATGTTGTATGAGAAGACGACATGCAGTTTCACGTGGCTAGTAAAGTACTTGGCCTAGGGTGGACTCTTGAGAGTCCCATTGCACATGGAGCTGGCAATGTTTACCTTTAACCAAGCTGTGAGTGACAGAAAACCTTCAAGAAGTGCCGTGGAAAACAAAGCAAGCAATCTGAAGTCCACTGATAGACTCTATCTGTCGCTGACTACCTCCACACCCCTGCATCAGGAAAATGAACATGTATTGTCACAAAATGTTGACAAACAAAGGATGGATTTGAGTATCTTTCTTTCTAGGTATGCATTTGGCTCTTTCCTAATAGACTAAGAAAGTGGCTGCCCTTATTGGGGACCACAAAGGTTTCTAATATTATGTGACATGAAATTTACATTGTTTTCAAAACATACAATATGCAAAGTAGCAATAATTTTTCATGAGAAGTAGTAGAGCCAAGTGAGTGAGTTAAACAGATTGTAAAAGAAATAAAATTAAATCAGTTCCTGTCTAATTCATTCTGGCTCACTTCTCACAGTTAGAGTCCTCACAGGTGAGTATAAGAGATGGAAGCCATTCTTATTCTGACCCTAACCGAGGGTGGACTTCAGAAATGAGTCTTGCTGTGTACCTGAATAGACCTCACCACAGGACCAGTGCATAGATGGCTATACAACTAAATAAACAGACATTCCAAACACCCTACAGGGAAGTTATTTCAAAGCCTTAATATTATTAAAGTAGAAAATCTCACCAATCAAGAAAGAAGCTAAATAAACAGCAAAGGTCTAATTCCTTAACTTGTGGCATCAATTTTTTTTTCACTCATTTATTCAGAGGCAGCTGATATTAGGTTAGGAACTGGGTGGCCTGTACTATATGGAAAAGAAAGCAGAAGAATGTTCATGATTAAAATGCAATGAGGAAAAAGGAACTCTGCTCCCTAACTAATTCTAGAGAAATTTTCAAAATGTTTTGAGCATCTGAATGAAGATTCTGTCAACACACATGAGGTAACCTTGGATATGGTTCTCAGGAGAGTTTGGGGCCAAATATGGCAGGTGACTCTTCTCTCACCAAAGTTATGAGCCAGTTTAGAAATAACCCCTTGAAGTCTTTACTGAGCTGATGCCTCACTTTTCATGGGTTCTGTTTGTCTTTGTTTTTACTGAAACATTTATTATGTACAAATACATCCTCAGTCCCAAAGGTCTATTTGAAAATAGGACTATGACCTGTTTGAAAACTAAGCCCATGTTTTAATAGTTTTTTTTAATAAAAATTGATAGAGCAAAATTAAAAGAAACTTTCTCTCAGAAAGGATGCAATCCCAAGCCAACATGCTGATGAATTGGAATAACAGAAATAGAGAATTTAAGCTCTGGAAGTATTAAAACAAACACTTTAGATAAATTAGCAAAGTTTATTTGAGCAAAGAATGAATCATGTATCCAGCAGTGCTCAGAACCAGGAGAAGCTCAGAGAGCTTTACCAGACTTGAAATACTGCAACATGAGCAGGCAGTGTTTATAGAATGAAGAAGGAAGTGATATACAGAAACAGTTTGACTGGTTACAGCCTAACATTTGCCTAATTTGGACATGTCTGTGCAGTTTGCAGCCTATGATTGCTTGACAGGTCAGCTGCCATGACTGGCCAACACTTGGTTACTTGTTACAAGACTATACTCTTAAGTTAGGTTGCAGTTTATTTACATTTTATGTTATGTTACAGTTTGCTACAGAGAGAGGCAGTTTTAGGCCAAATTTAACTTAATTTAACAGAAGGAAGTGTGAATAATCACCTACACCACCTCTTCTTCAAAGAAGGAACTATCTTTACAGAAACCTCCAGGTTACCTGTAACTGTCCCTTTCTTTGGTTCCTTCTGTGGCCAGAACACAAATGACTCCATATTGAGATCATTTTTTAAAAAAATTGTAGTGAAAGACATATAACTTAAATTTTACCATTGCAAACATTTTAATGTATAAAATTCACTGCCACTAAATACATTCACAACGTTGTGCAACTATCACCATTATCTAGTTCCAAAGCTTTCAATCACCCCATTTATTTTTAAAGGCTGACTCTTTATGACTATCTCCTTCTCTAGATATTTAATTGATAATCAGCAAGTATCCGAGACTATCAATGAAACAAAGTGAGACAAAGTGTTACAGTATCAGACATTCATCCAGCAAGTATTTACTGAACACCTACTATGGATAGCTCTACTATGAATGTTAAACAAGGTTGGAAATCAAGACCCTAAATTCCAGTTTCAGTCTATTCAGTTACTACCTATACCTAACCTCCTCCTACTCTATAAGGACAGTGGATAACTCATGGAAATAAACTGGTCTCTCGGGTCCACTATGAGGATCAAATGTGATTATGTGTCAACTCACTTTGAGAAGCATGAGTTGTGAAACAAATGCAAGCCAAAAGAGTGAAAGCTGTTTTGAAAAATTAAAAATCTCATTTGTGGCCTCCAGAGAGAGCCATATCCAGGAGGTGATTAACAGATATGCATAATATTGGCTTGCTAATGAATTATCACTAATGAGAAGTCAGATAATTAAATGGCTTGTTAGTATCATTTTGGAGCTGGCTTCAAAGTCGCATCTAAGAGATACATCAAAATCTCTCTAATGTCTGTACTGTTATTATTTTTCTTAGTCTTCCTTTTTACTCCCCCAAACATGACTCACATTTTCAACCACATAGGATCTATGTCTTTGTTAAATGTCTATCTGTGTGAATGAAGGAAGGAACGTGAGAATGTGGGAATAAATTATCTCTATGCTGTAAGCTAATGAATTTGCGATGGAAGCAATGAACAGTTCATGGTGAATTGAGTTTTTCAATAATTTCTATGGAGAGGAGTCATTGGCCCATAAAATTGGGAGAGGAGAGGAAACACCATTTTCTTTTTCATTCCACAGATAGAAATGGAAAAAAAAAAGTGTTCTACATGAAACTAGTCTGTGTGATGCTAACCTGCCCCAAAGATTAGCACTTTATCTCCATTCTGCCAACTTGAGGCAGAAAGGAAGGCTACTTTTACAAAGAACTCCTTGCTCCCTCTGCTGGCCACACGGAGTACACCACGCACGGTGGCAGCGTCTATCTTTCGCCATGGTATGAAAATGGAAATCACGCAGGGCCTTTGGGATGCAAAATCTATTTGGTTGAGACTAAGTGAAGAGTCTTGTACCAGTTGCAACAAAATAATAGAAAAAAAAATAATTAACATGAAAATAGTAATGACTAATATTTGTTAAAACTGCTGTGTTCCAGGCATGATTTTTCATGCTTCATAAGCATTTTCCCACTGAGTTTTCTCTGTGGCTGGTAATAGAGAGATTACTATAATTTGGGATATGGGTAGGGGCAGAAATGAAGCCATTATTCAGGCATATAACAAAAAAAAAAATTCAGAATGTTCTGTTTGGCCTCAATTGTAGACCATCACTTTCAAAGAGAGGTTTTATTGAAATCTTAAAGAGAAGATTCAGATGTATGTATATCCTAAAAATCAAGTAGGGGTTTCTCAGGTTAAAAGTCATAGTAAAAGTGATGAACTTATTTAACTGGGGTTTTTATTTGTTTTACATAGTCAAAGGAGATCTTACAGACCAGATTTTCAGTTTTAAGCACCCAAGCTGATGTTAAAATTGGTGCTTCAATCAAAATGTATCCAAATTCTCAAAGCTCACATTGGAAAAGTTCCTAGATGGACCTCAGTAAGGGGAAACATTCTGCTGTTTGTGTTTTATTTTCCATCAACTTTTTGTGTGTATGAGCTCCAAAATGCAAAATGTTTTGGCAGGAGTTAGTGGAATCATGTCAATATAATTTTGATGCAAAACTGTTTTATTTTATAAATATTTTCAGAAAAGAATGTGCAGTTAAGAAGACAGTATGGGGTATGAAAAGATAACAGATTTGGAAATCAAGCAGATGTGGTTTTGATTCTTCTGAAACATTGAGGATAATTATAATATATAGTGCTATTGACTGGAGATATGGTGCCTAACTCAGTTCTTGGCATATAGTAGGTGTATCAGTCGGGGCTCAATCAGAGAAGACAGACGATGATAGATAGACAGATGATGATAGATAGATGATGATAGATAGATAGATAGATAGATTAGATAAACAGAAACAGATTTGCATAACAATTTGACCTTAGGCAATTGTGGGAGCTGGGTAACCAACCTCTATGTCTCTGAGGCTGATGCTGGAGCTTGATGTCCACGAGGCAAGCAGGCAGGAGAGGAAGAGGGATGTAAATGGGGGAGAACAAGAACAAGCTAGCATCCACAAGCAAGAGCTGAGACTCAGTAGGACAAACTCTAACCTGTGTCAAGTCTAATTGGCTGTTGCCTTGGTGGTATGGTTGTCCTGCAGAAGCTGAGGTCATTTGTCACAGAGCCCAGGAGTCCAATAAGTTGAAGGAGAATCCAGGGAAAGGTGGAACCATTGCAGTCTCAATGTCTGCATCATGACAATGAGGTAAGCAAGTAGATAAACAGCAATGCATATGAGCCACAAAATAACTGCTGCTTCACTTATTGCCTCCAAATCTCACAAAAGAATCTCTTTTTGGGCCCACCCAAACCAGAAACACACAAGAAAGGGAATCTGTGTAGTTCAGCCTAGCCAAGTTGACATATTACAAAGCCACCCCTGTAGGAACCCATTAACTGATAGCTACTGGTATCTGTACAAAATTCATGAGGAATGGCTCCCTTTTAGAATATTTAATTATATCTAACATTATTTAGTTATGGAGATTTATTAGGTGACTATTAATAGGGGAGATAAGACACGTTTGTGACAAACAATGAAATACACATTGGCCTATGATAAATGGCAGATAGATTTAATCTTGAATTCTAACGCCAATTAATTAAGAGTGCTGGACAGTAGTTCCAGGCTGAGGAGGATTCTAAGCTGTATTCATTCAACAAACTTTTATTGAGTGCCTACTATATGTGAGATACTATTACAAATGCTGGGAATATAGCAGTGAACAAAAATGTCTAAAATACCTGATTTTATCTTAGTACAGGAAGATAGTTAATAAGCAGATAAATAAGAATAACATATAATATAATAAATGTTTAATATAATAAATTTTAAGGAATAGTATAATCTCCTGAGCATGCATATTTCTATCTGGTTTAGAAGATCCAAGGCAAGACAGTGATGCTACTTAGGATTTTCAGAAAAGCTTTGAGACTTTTTGTCCATTTAAATCTAACTCACCTTCCAGGTTCCACCTGAAAGATTCTTTTCCGTTTCCAGAAGTCTCTGCTCAGAGAAATAAATATTTTTGTGTTGCAGTGCATTGGTCAGAATGGTTAAAGGAAAAGGTCCATATAGGACAGGTGTAGAAGATGTGACTGAGAAGGAAGACCAGGGTCAGGTTGAAGAGGACTTGAATACAAGGCCTGTTAGATAATATTTGTTTTTCTTTTAAGTGGTGCAGTATAGATTTTTACTGAAGCTCACGAAACCAGCGGTGATAAGACCCATGTTGGAGTCCAATCTTTCTTCTCTATGTGCAGTTGATTGTGAAGATGAAAATCAATAGGTAATAGAGGTGGTTCTTGTTAAAACTAAATTGGAATGATTGATTTTCTTCTGGATCATTTAGATTCCAGAAATCTGTAGGCCTCATTATGGAAACAGAAATATTTAGTCTTCACTTAAAATTTTGTAGCATAAAAAAAAACCAGATGTAATCCAAATATCTCTGGGGAAAAAAATGCAAGAAAGTCAGGTATTTATGCAGTAATTTAGGGTAATAACATGGCCCATAAAGAGGCATTAATGTGCCCCGACTGTTCTGAGAACAAATTTTGTTGTCAAAAGAAAAGCTCAGATACTGGTAAACTTGGGGAGGAGGGAGAGTTATGACCTATGGTGAATGAATCCAGCAGTCCTTAAAAGAAAGTCCAGTGGGTTCCTCTCTGCCCCCAGGAGGCTCTACTCTAAGAAGTAAAAGGTGTTTTTTGGAGTCAGTAAGTAGATCAAGCTGTCTGGTAGAGAGGATTTATATGAGGCAGAAGTAGGAGATGTGACTGGATAGGTTCTTCAAGTTACCATGGAACATGTGGATACTATCTGGGCAGTGTAATTAATATATGATGCAAAGAGCAACCTACTAATAAAATATAACCGCCATTATTAGCAAAAAAGAAAAAAAATAAGGCTCAGAATCAATGACTTGCCAAAAAATAAAAAAAAAAGGTAATCATTGACTAAGGTGGGATAACTTGAAAGAAATTAGACTGGCCCAGGTGGGACGGGAAGGCCAAACACCTCAAGTTAACATAGCAATTTAAAGTTCCAAAGTCCTTTAAGATTGAAATTTAAATTTCTGAATTTTGAGGGTAAATACAAATATTTTATCAGACAATTTCTATATGTTAGGTAAAGCATTGTCCAGCTATTATGTTATAATTTAAATAATAATTGTAGGTAATACTCTCCAGTCATTCTTTCCCTTCCTAGTCTTAGAGCTGGTATCAAGTCTGAGTATTCCATTTTCAGACCAAACCTTTTGCTTTGAATAAAGTCATAAAAACTTGGACTCCTCTAATCCAAACAAACTTGAGGCTCAGGAGCCTATGATTTCTGCATTAGAGGATCATTTGTGTCATAGTTACTCATTCCTATTTATACTGACACATTCTAGAGTTTATCTGGAATAAAGTTTCAACGAGACTTTCCAAAAGGATAAATTATTAATATACATTCTCTGACCAAGATGTGTATATAACTTTACTCCTGGGAAACATACCTCAATGAATTTTCTGATCAATTTGTGGGACAGGAAATAGAATTAAAACACATGGTACTTGGTGGGAGTCTCCTGATTGGTTATAGAGAACAACTGGTGCTTTGCCTACTCAGTCTCTATTCCCCTGTGGTGTCAGCACCTCAATTTCTCTTTCTTAACACGGCAGCATTCCTGGTCTTTCCACATGGACAAAGGTCTAGGTCTGGCCAAAGTACCATGTCCCCTTGGCCACAGTATTTGTTCTATAAGCAGGTATTTGGCTCAAACCTACTCCTGAGATGTTTCCCAAAAGTACCAACATGAGGTGCTTGTTGTCCATTGGATTACCGAGGGTGAGGCATAAGTTTGGATCTATTTTGGTCACCTTGCCTGTCTGAGAACGAAGCCAATACACAGAAAAACATTTGAGAGGAAGAAAAAGACCAATTTGTGATGATATTGACTATGAATCTGAATGAAATTTGTGAGCCAATGAATACTATTTTTAGTTTGAGATAGCCTGGATTATTTTAGCTACAAATAGCAGAAGTGTAATTCAATATAAATATCTAATACACATATACATACAACAAAAATATATGTACATGTATATTTTTACATGCACATTTTATATGTATACTTTCTAATATACATATTAAAAAAGTATACATATCAGAAAAAATTATTTTACAAATAGATTAGAATCTGATGAAGATAAAACTGATGTGACATTATCTAATCTTATACTTATAAATGAAGATTTGAGACACAAAACGTTTGCTTAATTGATTTATCCAAAGCTTCATAACTAATATTGTGGCCAGAAATAGAATTCAATTCTTGGGCAGATAATTTTTCAAAGAATTGAACAAAGAAAGAATTGGTGTGTGTGTGTGGGGGGGTGGATTCTAGCATAGATGCCACCCAAATTTTTGGTCGTTAATATTGGTTGTAACTGCAAAGCTAAGATTATGTACCATTTCTAAACATATGAAAATTTTCTCTTATCATGCAAATATGCTTTTCACATTTCCTTCAGAACGTCTTTAAAAACTTAAAGCATTTAATAGCTCTTTTCACAGAAGAATAACACAATCTATGTGCAGTAATTCAAACAATAATGATTAAATTAAGTTACTCCTTGTACCAACATCCCACTTATAACCAATGAGCTGCCTACAACTGTCTCAAAATGTCTTTAATTCCAAAGTACAGTTGAGTGAATTATCACACTTCATAGCCAAAGATAATTGCGCTCATTTAAAAAATGAAAGATACTGTCAAATTTAAGGTCCAAAAAAATTATACTGTTAAATCTATTCCTTTATGATATATGGGATATGCAAAATCTGGACAGTAGCATGCAATTAAAAATGTTGGAAGGGAGGATGATCAATTTAATCTTTCTATACAATTTAGGAATCAAATTTAATAATAATTATTATTGGAGTTCACTGGTTATTGATATAATAACTGTGTACATCATGAATTTGGGATTTACCTTCCAACTTGGAGGTTATGAATGCTTTTCACTACTTTTGTCTTTTTGAGTGTTTTCAAACCTACAGACAAAAGGTTCAGTATATGCCTAGAACTGTTTCTCCCATTTTGTAGAATGAAAATACAAATTCCATAAATAAAATTTAAGAGCAAATAGAAAACTGGGAAATAGCTGTAAAAAATCTGACAAAAGTCATATATTATTGATGAACAAATAATTCATACTTTTATAATATATTAATAAGAAAAACCCAAATATTCTAATTTTGAAAGGAAAAGGGAATGAATAGAGGACACAAGGAAATACAAATGTATAGTTATTAGAAAAATGTTCAACTTACCTCCTAGTAGGTAAAAAATAAGTTCTAGTGTTCTGTACCACTGTAGGATGAATACAGTTAACGTAATATGTTTTATAGTTTCAGATATCTAGAAGGAAGGTATTGAATGTTTCCAACACAAAGAAATGATAAATGGTTTGAGATGATGGATATGTCAGTTACCCTGATCAGATCATTATATGTATATGTGTCAAAACATCACTAGGTAACCCATAAATATGTACAATTATTATGTGTCAATCAAAAAATAAAAATAAAGTAATCGATAAGAAACAAACAGAAAAAACCAAAAATATGCAAAGTTAAACAATAATGATACATCATGCTTTTTACTTCCAGGTGAACAAAGAGCATAAAAGAGAAAAATACACTAGTAAGGATTTAAGTAAGATTTTTGGTGGGATAAACATCAATTTGCCTACTATCTTGCAAGTATTATTCACAATTTCTGCTCTACTGATGGCATGCTAACTCCTCCCATCCATGGAATTATGGCTGAATTACTTTTAAAAATCTTTTTTCCTTTCAACTGTTGTAAGTGGCTTGGGTTAGGGAAATAAAGTCACATGTACTAAATCTGCCAACCTCCACCTTAATGTGTGTGTGTGTGTGTGTTATATATATGTTATATACATATATAACTTGAAATAATAAAATAATATATACTATATATTTTTTACTATTTTATATAGTATATTATCAATGAAATAATGATTATATATATTATACATGAAATAGCATTATAGTTAGTAGTAGAATTTTTTTTTCAGATAATATTCTATACAGAATGGTGAAGTATAAAGTGAGTGAGTGAAACTATTCTGTTCATGGTGGGGAATGGAGCCCAGAGCCCTACCACCTCGGCCTCCCCCTCACCTCCTCTCACAGTGTGGATAACCCTCCTCATGGCTGTCTTCCCTGATGGGAAGAAGTTGGGAAAAGGTGTAGGAGTAAAGGGCAGTAAGAGATGACCTGCATGACATAGAAAGCTGAATTCACATCATTCCCAATGTCACTTATGTGTATAAATCAACACTAAATACACACCTGACTGATGGGCGCTCATGAGGGGTCTTCATCAAAATACCAGAGGAGGCATCAGTGTATAGCTTCCTCTTAAACTGTAGTAAAGGGCAATAGCTCCATAAGTTCCATATAGGAGAGGCCAAGTTCAGCAATCTGGTTCCAAGTTAGTCCTAGTAGACTTGTGGTAACACCAGTTCCTACAGCAATCACTTTCTTAAACCCACTTCCCTGTATCCATTACCTTTGGCCCAGCCAACCTTGATGCTAACTTGCATGAGATGTTAGAGAATTCCATTCAAGAACATCTTCAATTCATTCAACTAAAGTGACCTAATGATCTCTCAAACCTCTACTATTCTTAAAACATATAGTTTGGATTGTCTACCAACTTGGAAATCTCCATGCCCTTTCCCAGTATTTCATTAATTGATAATATAGCAAGACCCTATATAACAAATTTCAATTACCTAATCCTCATAAAACACAACTGTCCAGAAGAGAAAAATGTTGAAATTAGAACACTTTAAAATAATGGCCAAATTATAGTAAATTTTCTTGGTATTTACTCTAATAACAGGAATCCTGATGAACTCTTTGGTATTAATATGGATGTCATTCACTAGCACTTGTATAGAATTTTGACTTGAATTCAACCATAATTAACTAGACTATTAATTTAAAGTGCAAGTGCACAAGATAATAAAATATCAGTTCATGTATAAAAGACATCTTAGTTCTCCATGAAGACAAAAGACTGTCTCATACAATTGCTGTTTAATTTGTCTCAGTCACAGACAGAGACAAAATCAGCACAGACTGGTTTTGAATATAACTTCCACAACAAATGTCTCTACCTTTACCTTGGGGATATTGGCACAGACATTCTATTTGCATTTAAGAAACATGAAATACCATTATATTTGCTAGGGGTATTAAGCTAGACCAAAACAGGTGTGGCTCCCCGTAGGCTCAGTAGGTAAAGAAGACATATACTTATTTACCAATAAGGCAAATGATAAAATATCTCAGGCCCTCTGGCATTCCTGTATATTTGCCACCAGTTTATAGTAGTGTTCATACTTTCTCAGGGTTTTAACAAACCAGCTTACAAATTCAAAGAACTGGGAAATTTGCTAAGGTGTTAAATATGTGTTCCTCTGTCTTTCAGCAAGCGTAAACATACTAGCTTCTCCCCAAAATGAGCTTTAAAATCCTAAAATAATTTTTAAAAATAGAACATGAGAACTTAGAATTACCAGGACCAGAACATTGTTTTCTTACTCCTTTTTCAAAAATGTCTCTGTTTTCTCAACAGCGAAGCTGAAGATGAGGTGAACGAACCCTGTTCGACATCACTTACCATGCTCTATACACCCATTGGCAATATTAGATAGCCATCTGGCTTCTTTTCTGGAAATTCAGCTAATCTTAATAATCTCCTCTGAATCCTTTCCAAACCTCTTGTTTCCCTCCATGTTTCTGGGACACAGATATGGAATTAAGTGTAGAAATATTTTGCAAGGCGAAAAGAAAAATCCTTTTATCAGTGTATAGAGCTGATGTAATTGTGCTTTATAAGGCTTATGCTAGCTTTTCCTCTTGCACATATTTTTTATCTTTGTTCTTCCCTACAGAGTCATCTAGTCTATGTTTAAATCAATATTCCCTGAAATGAATATAGCATTTTGGGGTATGTATACATATGTGTGTGTTCAACAGAAGGTAAGACAATGGAGAAGAATATTGGAAAATGCAGTTAAGTGAAAAAAAAGCCCAGTGCACTAAATCTAAAGATCATACGTCTACCTCTTCAGTGACAGAGGTGATGTTTTCACCTCCAAACAGATGTCAGAGTAGGAGGCAATGGAAAGACAGGCATAGAGGCCAAGTGAATAGGAGAGAGAAAAATGAGAGAGAGAGAGAGAGAGAGAGAGAGAGAGAGAGAGAGAGAAAGCTCACAAAGGCAAACGAGACAAGCCCATCCATAGTCACCGAGGAAGCATGTTTAGGAGCTCCAACTTATCTTTATGTACATGGAAATTTTTCCAGCAATGGGATTTCTTAAGTAATATAAATCTCTAGACAAGCTAGTTAGAGATGTTTTTAATATTATGGAAGACATATCTAGCAGTTTACATACACTGCAGGGAGCAGGGCAGCACTTAATAACTGTTATTTAATGGTAGTTTTATATAGTAGAGAAAAGATGCTTCTGCCTTTTCTAAATGTGAATAAACATGGTTTTAGAAGCTTGTTGAAATTATATGGCATACATATTTTTATATTGCTGTAAGAGGAGTTTATGATACACAGTAATTAAAAGTTTGATCTATTATAGTTTCAGGCAAAGGAGAAAATCTGCTTTTAAAACTGAAGGGTCAGGACCATAAGGTGCCCACACAAATTGAATAAAGAATTTGGAACCTGTAAATTTGGGGAATGCACCTTTAGAATATTCAAAGAGCCAAACACCTTCAGATTTCTAGGATAGGTGTGAGAATACAGAGGCAGTTCTTAGATTATTAGTGATTTTGAATTCCAACCTACTGCCTTGCCAGCAGACTTTCCTAACAAAGGACTCTATCACATAGTGTAATATGGAACTGGCCAGTCTTCAAAGGCTGAACACGTCCTGATACATCTCTGAAGAACTGGACACATCCATGTGCCTCTCTTTTCCAGGAGCTGACACTCCTGGCACTCCTATGCGTTGTCAAAGCTCTACATAAATAATCTCTAATCCTCATATCAACACCACATCATTTTGAAGCAGAGGAAACCGAGTCTTGGGGAGTTTAAGTAGCTTACCCAGGTAACATACTAACCCAGGTGCTGAATAACCATCTGGCCAGGTAGAAATTTGATGAAAGATATCTTACCCAAAGCATAATTTGATTAGTCCCAGGATGGAAGGGATTCCGAAGGCAGAAGTTTGGAGGGCCCAGTGGCTAGCTTTGGCATCATCCCTCCATTTACTCATATAGTCACCAGCTATGATTGAGTACTGCCTGTGTGCACCACACTGCGATAATGTTAATTACAATCTTGGAGAGGGGGATACGTTGAAAGCAGCTTGATATGTCTTCTAGCTGGAAAGGATATTCCTTCTAGTGGAAAGGATAGGCTGTTCGTAGGAAGCTATAGCTGAGGGCCCGGAAGGAGAATCCTACAGCAGTATGTGGCATTACAGATCATTCACGGATAGGATGTTTGAGTCAAAAATGTCTATTATAGACCTATGAAAGTATTTCATTTTGAGGACTATAAAATATTTATATGTGTATATATAAACATATGTAAAGAAAATATTTAAACAGTAGAAAAGAGTATCAACAAAAAAACCAACACAACTCATTCCTTACACTTTCCCAAGCAGCTGCTATGGCAAAGATCTGAGTGCAATTGGCTTATGTGGAAGGTGATCTCAGCAAGCGCTCCTAGGGCAGTGTGAAATTGATGAGGGTATTTTAATGAGTAGTTTACTGCTGAAAGCAACTAGAGTTCAGTCTGCTGCTAACCTCTGGGAGACAGCAGGGACCATGCCTCAGAGTTGTAATCCCTCCACCCCAGGGGGGAGAAGCTAGAGTGTTTCTTCTCCAAATATCATTTATCATTCCCAGAGGGCTCCCCTCTCAACCTTCATTTTTCCTCACTTCCAAGTTACTTCATGTGTAGGGCTGGAGAAAGATGGAAAGCAGAGTTCCAGAAATTGGCAGTAGAACACAGTCAAGCTTGTATAGGAAAAATGAAAGCTAAGGGGTATGGGAAGAGAATTGATAACATCTCTTAAGACCCCCTCATACATAGCAAACCACTGTCAACATTCAGGTGAATTTGCTTCATTCTGGTCATATATCAATAAATGCACTTTGCTATTCTTTTCTGTAATATGTTTTTATTAATTCACTCAAAAATATGTTTCCATTGGAATTTAAAAAACTGTATTTAAGCAACTGCATAATGTCCTACTGTGTATGGGTTATAATTAATTTGTCCAATTCTTCTATTAATGGACACTTAATTGTTTTCAGTTATTTTTATTATTAAATATTAGTGCCGTGAACATGTTTTTATACATATTTCTTGCACTTTTCTTAGGATAAATTGCTAGATTAATGTGTATGCATATTTTAAGATAAATACTACACCATTCTCCAGAAATGTTAAAGATATTTACATAGTTTAAAAGTGAATAAATGTGCCCATTTCAAATTATCCTCAGCAACAGTGAACTCTCTCAGTCTTGTTAATAGGAGACAATTTATAGTTTTGTTTATTTGTGAGAGTAAATATATTTTATATGTTCACTGATTATTACATTTTAAAAATCTTTCAGATGTTTTGCTATGTTAATGAATTCAATGTTTTTTAATTGACAGATAAAATTTATATATATTTATGGTATACAACAGTTGTTTTGAAATATATATAAATTATGAAATGGGTAAATAGGACTAATTATGCATTCCTCACATAGTTGGTTTTTGTGTGGGTGTGTGGTCAGAGCACTTAAAATCTACTCTCTTAATTTTCAAGACTACAATACATTGTTTGTAACTATTGTCACCATGTTGTACAATAGATCTCTTGAACTTATTTTTCCTACCTAACTGAAATTTTGTATCTTTAACCAACATTTCCTCTATGCCCCCACCCCAGCTGCTGGTAACCACCATTCTACATTCTATTTCTATGAATCAACTCTTTAAGATACTATTTGTCTTTCAGCACCTAGATTATATCACTTAACATAATGTCCTCCAGTTCCATCCATTTTGTCCCAAATGGCAGGATTACTTTCTTGTTTAAGGCTGAATAGTATTCATTGTGTATGTATACCACATTTTTTTATCCATTCATCTGCTTAGGTTGATTCCTTATCTTGGCTATTGTGAATAATGCTGCAATGAACAGGGGAGTGCAGATATCTCTTCACTTCCTTTAGATATATACCCAGTAGTGGAATTTCTGCACCATATAGTAGTCCTTTTTTAAATTTTTTGAGGAACCTACATACTCTTTTTCATAATTACTGTACTATTTTACATTTATACCAACAATGTTCAAAGGTTTGCTTTTCCCACAATCTCACCAACACTTATCTTTCATATTTTTGATAATGGCCATTCTAACAGGTGCGAGATGATATCTCATTGTGGTTTGAATTTGAATTTCTCTAATGAGTAGTGACTTTTGAGCATTCTTTAATATACCTATTGACCATTTGTATGTCTTCTTTTGATAAATGTCTATTCAGATCCTTTGCCCATTTTTACATCTGGTTATTTGTTTTCTTACTGTTGTTTTAGTTCCTTATATATTTTTTATATTAATCCCTTATCAGATACATGGTTTGCAAATATTTTCTCCCAATATTTTGGTTGTCTCCTGACTCTGTTTATTGTTTCTTTGGCTGTGCAGAAGCTTTTTAGTTTGATGTGATCTTACTCATTTATTTTTGCTTTTGTTGCCTGTACTTTTGGATTCATATCCAAAAAATCATTGCCCAAACAATGTTTTGCTGTGTGTCCATGACATTGGTTTTACAGTTTCACATCTTACATTTAAGTTTTTAATCCTTTTTAAGTTGGTTTTTATATATGGTGTGAGTGTGAGTCTAATTTAATTCATTTGCATATGAATATCTATTGTTCTTACACCATTTATTTAAGAGATTGTCCATTTTGCTGAAAATTAATTGACTGTAAATATGTGAATTTATATCTAGGCTTTCTAATTGTTTCATTGGTCTATGTGTCTGTTTTTATGCTAGTACCATGTTTTTTTGGTTACTGAAACTTTTAGTATATATTTTTCTCTTTTCTTTAATTTCAAAATATTAAGGGGGTACAAATGTTTTTGTTATATAGATACCTCGTATAATGCTTTAAAGTCAGGGAGTGTGATACTGCCAGCTATTTTTTATTTTGCTCAAGATTTCTCTGACTATTCAGGATCTTTTGTGGTTCCAGACATATTTTAGGGTTGCTTTTTCTATTTCTATGTTAATAGGAATTTTTACATCAATTGCATTGAAACTGTAGATCACCTTGTATCATATAGGTATTTAACAATATTAATTCTTCTGGTTCCTGAAGACAGGATATCTTTCTATTTATTTATGTCTACTTCAATTTCTTTCACCAATGTTTTATAGTTTTCAATGTATATGTCTTTCACCTACTTGGTTAAATATAGCCCTAAGTATTTTATTTTATTTATAGCTATTTTAAATGGTATTGTTTTCTTGATTTCTTTTTCATATAGTTCATTTTTAGTCTATAGAAATACTACTGATTTATGTATTTTGATTTTATATCCTGAAACTTTACTGAATTGGTTTATTAGTCCTAAGAGTTTTTTGGTGGAGTATTTAGGGTTTTCTATATATAAGATCATATCATCTATAAACAGCAACAATTTAATTCTTCCTTTCCAATTTGGATGCCTTTTATTTCTTTCCCTTGCATAATTGCTCAAGCTGAGACTTTCAGTACTATGTTGAATAGAAGTGGTTAGAGGAGCCATCCTTAATCCTTGTCTTGTTCCTTAATCAGAGGGAAAGCTTTCAGCTTTCACCATTGAATATGATGACCCATTTGTCATTCAGGAGCATGTTACTTAATTTCTATGTATTCTTGAATTTTCTGAAATTCCTCCTGTATTGATTTCTAGTTTCATACCGTTGTGGTCAGAAAAGATGCTTGATATGATTTAAATCTTCTCAAACTTTTTAAGAATTGTCTTGTGGTCTATCAGATGACCTATTCTGGAGAATGTTCTGTGTGTGCTTGAGAAGAATGTGTGTTCTGTTGCTGTTGGATGGAATGTTCTGTATTTGTCTGCTAGGTCTGTTTGGTCTAAAGTGTAGTTTAAGTTCAATTTTTTAATAGATTTTCTGTCTAGATAACCTGTCCGTTGTTGAAGACATCCTCTACAGTTTTTGTATTACCATCTGTACCTTTTTGCAGTTGTAATAATATTTTTTTTACATACTTAGGTGCTCCAATATTGGTTGCATATATATGTACAATTTTTTTTATTAATTTACTCCTTTATATTATATAATGACCTTCTTTGTCTCATTTTATAGTTTTTGACTTAAAGTCTATTTTATCTGATATAAGTATAGCCACCCCTAACCTATTTTGCCTTCCATTTGCATGGAGTAATATCTTTTTCCATCCTTTCATTTCAATCTGTGCCCTTAAAAGTGGTGTGAGTCTCTCGTAAGCATCATAGAATTGCATCTTGGTTTTTTATTCACTGAACCATTCTATGTGTTTGATTGAGTAATTTAATTCGTTTACATTCTAGGTAATTATTTTCAGGGAAGAATTTACTATTGCCATTTTTTTAAATTGTTTTCTGGTTGTTTTATTGATTCTTCTTATCTCCCTCCCTTGTTGTCATCCTTTGTGATTAAGTGATTTTCTCCAGTGATATGCTTTTGATTCTTTACTTTCTTTCATGTACAAAAAGGTTTTTTAAAATTTGTGGTTTCCATGAATCTTACAAAAAACATCTTACAACAGAATATTTGAAGCTAATAACAACTTAACTTTGATCACGTAAAAAAACTCTACACTTTTACTCCACTACCAGCCCACATTTAAAATTTTTGATGGCACAATTTAAATCTTGGTATGGTATGTATCCCTTAACAAATTATTATAGCTATTATAATTTTTAATATTTTGTCTTTTTACCTTTATATTAAAGATATAAGTGATTACACACTACCTTACAATATTAGAGTATTCTGAATTTGTGTACTTTCTTTTACCAGTGAGTTTTATACTTACAGATGTTTTTGTGTTACTAATTAGTGTCCTTTGCTTTCAGCTTGAAAAATTTACTATAGCATTCCTTATAAGACAGGTTTGGTGGTGATGAACTTCCTCAGCTTATGTTTGTCTGGAAAAGTGTCTCTCCTTCATTTCTGAAGGACATATTTGCTAGTTACAGTATTCTTTGCAGGCAGGTTTTTTTTCTTTCCTTCAGCACTTTGAATAAATATATCATCCCACTTTCTCTTGGCCTGCAAGGTTTCTGCTGAGAAGTCTGCTCAGCAAATCTCTTGAAGCTTGATTATAATATGTCTTGGTGTAGTCTTATTTGGATTGAATCAGATTGGAGACTTTGGCTTTCTTGTACTTGAATATTTATCTTTCTTCAAATTTGGAAATTTTCTTCTATTATTTCTTTAAATAAGCTTTCTACCCCCTTTTTTCTCTTTTATTCTTCACAAACTCCTTTAACTTAAACATTTTGCTGTTTTTGTCTGTCCTATAAAAACCATAATCTTTTTCCATTTTTTTAAATTCATTTTTTCTTTCTTCCCTGACTTTGCATTTTCAAATAACCTGTCTTTGGGTTCACAGATTATGTTTTCTCCTTCATCAGTTCTGCTTTTGATGTTCTCTATTGCATTTTTTATTTTATTCATTGTGTGTTTTGGCTCCAGAATTTCTGTTTTTTTTTTTTATAATTTCAATATCGTGCTTAATTTAGCATTTTGACTATTTATTGTCTTCCTGATTTTCTTGCATTGTTTCTCTGTATTTTTTGTAGTTTACTGAGCTTCATTAAAGCAATTATTTTGTATTCTTCATCAGTTTATATATCTCTATTTCTTTGGGTTAGCTCCTGGGATCTTATTGTGTTCTTTTGATGGTGTTACATCTCCTTGTTTTTTCATATTTCTTGTTGCTTTTCATTGAGGTCTGCAAATTTGAAAAAGAAAGAACTTGTTCCAGACTTTTCAGACTGCTTTTGGGAAAGCCCTTCACCAGTAAGCCCACCCAGAGATTCTAGGCAGGCTGGCTGGCATGGTCTGACTGTAAATTGCTGATGGAGTCCTCAGGCAAGCTGCCTAGTGCTTAGGTCAGCAAGTGGATGAGCCTGGTGCTTGGGACCCTTGGGCAGACTTGGCTCTGGGGTAGACAGTGAACTTAATCTGCAGGGGCTAGCTTAGTGCTGGTATGGGCACTTGGGACCACTAGGATAGGCATAGATTCTCAGTCCATGGGGCTGACTTGGAACCTAGATCTGCAAAGGTGGTGTTGGGGTCTGCCCTGGCTTCAGGGTCTACTGAAGTAGGCCTGGACCCTGGGTCTGCTAAAGCAGGCTTGGACCTTGAGTCCTCTGGATCTTGGAGAAATGGGAAATTTCCTGGAGGATGGGACCAACCTGGTGCTAAGGTTAGGCCTTGAGACTGGGGCTGTGGAATTCTTTCTGGTATAGGGGCAGGCTTGAGGGCTCAGTATGTGGTTACTTCTCAAATCCTGGGGCCCTAAGGGCTGTCTTGGCACTGGGTGGGCCTAGAGCCAGTATCCATGGGGGCCAGCCTGAAGGCTGGGTCTGTGGGTGCCAACATCATGACTAGGGCTGCAAGAGTCAGCCTGGTGCTGAAGTGGGCATGAAGTCTATGGCTGTGAGGGCCAGCCTGGTGTTGGGGCAGGTCTGAAGCCTGTGCCCATGAGAGCTAGCCTGGTGCTGGGAGTGGGCCAGAGCCTGGGGCTGTTGGAGTTAGCCTGGCAGTGAAGGCAGTCTAGATCCTGAGGCCACTGGGGCCATCAGGCACTGAAGGGGGTCTGAAACCTAGGGCCACTAAGGTTGGCCTGGCAGTGGGGTGGCCCAGAGACCGAGTCAGCAGTGCAGTATAATAAAAAGATGTAAATTTTTACCTTTCTGGGATTTGGTCCAAAAAAATTAATAGTAATAGAGTCATATTTATTAGTGTAAATCAATTCCATCTCATCATAAGTAGTCCAAAAATCTGTTCACCTTGTTTAGATTTTAGGTATAAATGGAATCTTTAAGAATCTCTATATGCAAAACACAATTGTGAGCATAATAAATAATTATAAATAAATAAATAAATAATTTATTGAGCCTTTTTTTAATCTGTCTTGGTAATATTTCTAACCTAGTCAGGACCTTGGATTTATCTCAAGTTATTACCCTTGAGTGTTTTGGCATGGTCTGCCTTCTAAGAATCCAACAGAGGCAAATATAAATCTTTTAATAATAACCTCTTTTGCCAAGTGTTATTGCATTCTTCTATGCTTATTTCATGGAGGAAAAAATAAAGTTAATTGATGTTAATGTTGCAGTATGAACAATGAAAAACCATAAAACAATACCAAGGAAGCTTTAAAAGGAAAATGCCTTTCAAGTTGTTGAATTTTTAATAGTTGGAAGCAAACTTGGAATTGACCAGCCATCGTCTGTCAAGAAAAAAAGCAGGAAGCGGGTTGGCTTGCCTGACTGGGCCAGACAAAGGAGTCTCAAGAAGTCTTTCTGAAGGGAGAATTCTCATGTGAACCTTTGGCAAGAAGCATTCTGCTAAAAGGTTGTAGCACTGAGACTGAAATATGATGTAATCATCTTTAAGACAATTATTACAAAGTAAAATAATTTTTGTAGGACATTTAAAATTCTATCCACAAGTTAAATTCTATAAAATACCCAATATTCCATGATGCAGGGTTAGAGGCAGGAAAGTCATGGACTCCCCACTCATTTCTTTTATCAGCCCATTAAAGGAGTATATCCCTTCCATCTCATCTGTAAAACAAAAGCTGACTTTGGGCCTCTCTCTTAGCTGTTTAAATTAAATTATTTTAACTACAGAGTTTTATACAACTTTTCCAGGAAGGTCCTTGTATGTTAGATGAAAGGAGATAACTTTGTTTTTAGATTTAGTAACACACACTCTCTCTTTATGAGAGAGAGATATATATATAGCATAAAATATATATTAAGAATACATCTTATAAAAATAAGAAACTGTGCAAATACATCTAAAGGTCCTCTGGGAAGTATAAGTAAATCATATTTAAAAGTGAAGTTCCCCACTCCCACCACTGGCTTTCCTGTATTTTGAGAAAAACAAGTGATTCTAGGAAGATGAAAGTTTATGAAAAGCCTTGGTCAGGCTCATATAGCCATTCTAAACTCAAATTTCACACATTACAAATAGAATAAACTTCTCTGAAGCCCTTTCGTCACTGGGAATAAAGTATCTTTCTCTTCTGAAAGCATGTTCTAATGGAAAAAATATTTATATAGGTGTGTGTTTGTGTGTGTGTATATTTCCCAGGTGTAAAATTAGTGAAGAAGACAAATATTCTTTTAAAGGAAGGGATGAATATGGTCTAAGATAAATAATTATTTAATTAGAGTGTCTGGGATGTTTGTATTAGACATACCTTTGTGCTTTCCTGGTGATGGAATAATTCTCACTTAGCATGGGAGTACTGCTGCTTATACAATCATCTTCCAAGGGCATTTATGCATTTTTTGCTATTTCTAGAGCATTCTGAATCCCTACCAGGCATGCTGGGGAAGTGGCATCCTTCTTCAATTGGGCTGATTTGGCTCCTACCCCCTGATGTGAGTTTTCTGTTTAATAGGGTCCTGTCAACAGGAAGCCAGGAGGAGTTAGTGTGGTTTGCTTTGAAAATTAGATCTAACAATTGGGAATAAGAAAATTTCACTCCTTACAACTATGTAAGTTTCTTCTTATAAAAAGCAAAAGACACCGATAATCATCAACTTTCATCTTAACAACTCAGGTAAAAAACTTAGAGGAAAAAAAATAGCTAACATTGATGAGTTCTTTCATTTGCTAGATGTTTTATTCTTATATGTTCTTCTTAAATCCCTACCACAATTTTATGAGGCCAAATTCTATTAAATCATATCTACGTGACAGTAGGAAAACTGAGGTCCAGTGAAATAAAGTAACTGGTTCAAGTTCACTCAGCTTGTACGTGGTGGAACTAGAACTGAAACCAGAGTTTTCTCTTACTCTAGGTCCAAATTCTTAACCACGACACTATGTTGCCTCTATGGAAATACAGGAGGAGAAACAAGAATATTCAACTTTTTGTGCCTGAATAATAACAGCTTATTTGTTCAATCATGTACTGAGGCATGTGTTCAGTAATCTTTCCACCAGTTTCTACTTTATGTCCAGGAAGAATTCTACTTATGGTCTAGCAGAATTCTTCTACATGAGGCTGGGAAAGGGAAAAATTCACTGTTGAATTCCCAGCCTACAAGACTGTCTGACATGTGGCAGGTCCTGAATGAGTTGAAGGAATGAATTGAGAATCCAGGCAAGAGATGACAGACTTTTCAGATCATGGAATGTTGGGTGGAAGTGAGCGATTGATGATGGTTTCCTTGGGTCTCTTTGTGTGGAATTAGAAGTTTGATCTTGGAGTAGTGGAAGATGACGCGGAAGAGGAAGTCAGGAAAAAATTCTGAAACGTCTGCTCTTTTTAGAGCTTGATGATTCTCCACCAGTCGTGTAAAAATGCAATATTTTTCAGAGTTTGATTTAATTTCCCTTTACCTTCAACTTTCATTTATGGCTCTTGGAAAGCAGGACTTTCTCAATCTTTTCTGCTGCCCTTAGACATGAGGTGAAATAATTCTCCACGATTTCTCAGAACTTCTCCCAGGAATGTCTGGATGTGTTTATAGCATGTGGAATGTTACTTCCCATGGACATTTCACAGAAGATAGAGCCTAAAGTCCAGCAATGAATCTCTAATTGTAGAATCTTAGATGTCAGAAATCTTGTGGGAATTATATTCAGGGTAAGGAAAACAAGGCTGAAGATTGTAAGTGAAATTCATTCTGTGATGCCTGAATTGATCCAACTTATGGAGATATTAATTTTTCTACTAAGTCAATCCATCTAGGCTTCAACAATCTGGTGCATCTCCGTCTACTTTTTCTCAACTTTTGGGCCACTAGAATCCATTCATTTGTTTGTTCATTCATTCATTCAACCATCATCCTGTGTGCCAGGTACTGAGGATATGATGATGAACAGAACGGATACGATCTTTGTCCCAAGGGAACTTGCAGTCAGTAAACAAATCCAATAAGCCTAAAAATGCTGTAGGAGCAACAACAGTCATGCAATGGACTGAAGAGCACATCCTAGACAAGCTCAGTCTAGCCTAAGAGCACCAGGACAAAAAATTCTATAATTTGTGATTTTTAAAATGAGATCTGAAGGATAATGACCAGGTAATAACCAGGCCAAGCATACAGGGAAAGTTGTGTCAGTCCATTGAGTCCTTCATCCTCTGGACCTCTTTTTCTTTGTCAAGCGAAGTTCAGGTTGGCTGGGGTGTTAGAAACAAGGTGGTGAATGCTGAAAGGTAAGATTAGAAAAATGGTTTAGGAAGCGACTGGTATAATATGCCAACAAATTTAGACTTTAACCTCAGCCTTTTGTGAAGCCTCCCAGGGGATTTTAACAAAAGATTGGCTTGATCTGCTGGGTATCTCAGAAAACTTACTCTGTATGTAGTGTGCAGATAGGACTGGGGAGGAACAAGGCTGGACTAAAGGGACCCAGTGAGAAGGCTGCCGAGTGATTTCTAAGAGGTGACTGTGGTCTCAGACAGACAGCCCAGGTTTCCAGAATGGCTGACCTAGTGTTTCAAACCTTGTAATGGAATAAAAGTATCTTGAAAAGTTGACCAACCCTCATTCTATGCTGATTCTACACTTAGCACAGTTGAACAGCTTGTCACAAAATGGACTTGACTCTACCTACTTAAGAGCTCTTTTTTAACCATTTTTCTTAAATGTAGGTCATGTTCTTCTCCAGAAGATGCTCATTTTTTGTGGGGAAAGTATTTTCTTCTAATGATGAACTCTGTAGAAAATCTGGGAAATGTAACTCCCAGCAGTTCTATTAATGAAGTTCCTTTTCTGCATTTAGCGGCTTTAGCAAGAGCGGGGAATTCCCTTCTGGAGCTCAGAACTCGCCTTCCCTAGGGTAAAAATGGAATAGCGAATTATAAAAATCACTATACTATCATAACAATAAGGAGGACTGTAGAAATATAATGCCATGCATCTACTTTCATATGTACAGCATGGAGCCAGCAGATCTCTTAGCATTTCTTGAGTGAAATACATAATTTATCCTTCTGGGTCCTGGTTATTATTTTTCCTTCATTTTCAGAAGGAGGTCATTTGCTAAATGGCACCCAGCTGCTCTAAGAGGGGCAGGGGCCTTCCAAAAAATGGAGCAAATTATTCCCTTCCTTATCCCTTATTATTGCTGCTTTTAACTGACCCTCCAGTGACTAGTACTATTATATGTGTTAGTGTTCAATTCATATGACCGTATGTAGCCTTTAATATTTAGGGGACCTTGTGTGTGGTGGGGGTGGGGGAGGTACATGTCATCACATGGGCATGTGAGTAAATGGATGAATGAAAGGGGAAATTTGTTGAACAACACAACCATGAAAGTAACCCCCTGATTTAACTACCTAGCTGTTTCTCTGGATTTTTTCCCTTATGAGCTTTCAAAATTGATCGAGGTTCTGGCTGTGAGCTAACCAGCAAAAGGACAGGGGGTCTCATGTGGATGAAAATGTGCAAAGCTGCTTGCAAGAAATAAAAAAAAAATACCCTTTAAAGAAATGTTTAATGTAGAGCTGGCCCTAGTGGTTAGGGTGGGCCTGTCATCAAAGAGAGTAACTTATTTTAATGACAGCTCCAATGCTTCACAAATTGACTAGCTATTTTAAATATTAACTTACAGAAAGAGAAATGTTGGTAAGAATGAAAATGTTGATTAAAAAATTGTTTCTGAAGGATAAAAATGGCAGAGCAGATTACAGTCCTGCCTTGTTATTTGTGACACCTACTTTGGAGACCAATTTGAATACGTGAGTCAAATTGACATTGTTACATTTGCATGTAGTGTTGGTTGCTGTTTAAATGGCATAGGGTTTATTGACATGAGCAGTTAGGTGAGGATGCACTTTAAGGTGTATGCAGTGAATCTTGCCACCTGTGGTGTGCTCCTGGGATGCCAACAGTTCTCTGATTGATAGATGTGCTCTCCACTGCACTTGAAAGATGGCAAAATGCTGTGTAGGGAGAGTGAAGGAGAGGGAGTAGCTTAATCCACTTCTTCCAAATTTTCACTGAAATTGGCCCTTGTGGTATTTTTAATTCACATCTGGAGGAAAATATATGTGGCCACAATTATTAACACATTCTGAAAGAAATAAGTCAAGAGCTACTTGGACTGCACAGGTGTCTGTTATCAAAATCTCAGCAGAGGGTTGTTAATATGGCATGTGTTATTTTAGACTCCACAGGTGGGCTACAGCTAAGAACAGGAGAGAAGGGCATTAAGGGAGTGCTTAAATACAAAATGTTAATTTTGCAAGAAAGAAAAGCAGTGAAGGAGAATAGAGGAATCCATTGGTACATGAACTGAGAGACTTCAAAGGCTAGCATAGGAAAACCAAATCACCATTTTGCCAAGAAAAAACCCTCTAAAGAGATTTTCTGTAGCAGAGAAAAATGTCTCCCTAGTTTTTGTTTCAGGAGAGCCTGTGGTTGATTCATTTCCTTCCTGATAGCCCTTCCCTCTTGACTAATTTATAAATGCTTAATCAAATAATATCACTTTGAGTAAAAAGCTATTTATGAATAAGTTCTTTTCCTATGTGCTATTATTGGAATATTTCAGTAACCCTCTATTTCTGAGGCTTTCATTCTAGCATCCAAAATCTTGGGAATTAGTTTTATGTGGCTGTGATTCAGATATAATATGATATTGGAGTTATAAATGGGGTCACCTTTGGGGACCCAAGTGGTAACTGACAATGGAATGATCTAATTTCCGAGTGGAAGATCCCTGACCTAGGGGAATAATGCAGAACATGAAGCTGAAAACAGTTTGTGTCTTGCCAAAAAAATAAGAAATAAAAAATACTGCCAAGCATGTTTGAATGCAGCTACCACATTTTTGTCATCACACTCACACATAAAACCTTGGCATTTTACGTGGTATGGTTTACATCCTGCATCCTGCATTTGGGAGGCAATAAGAATTCTCATTCATTTGTTCACATAGGAAGTCATAATCCAGACACATGATAAGAGGTTGCAGTCTGTGGTAAAGTATGACCTATGCTGTGTGTGTGAATGAGTGTGTGTGTGTGTGACTGTGTGTGTCGGGGGGGGGTTGTGGGGAGTGCAGAAGTGTAGGCAGGGGAAAGTTTGCCTAGTAGTGGAAAATGTCATTTAATGTAGATAGATGATTTAACCATTATTGTTTAGCTTTCTCTATGGAAACCAAGCTCTCATTTGAAATTATCCCTTGATTTCTAGTTATTATAGCTGTTGTTCAAGAAGTGACTAATGGACCTGAGTTAATCTGCTCTTTCTAGAAAGGAAGTATTTCAGCCTCTTGACCAACTACATGGTGGTGCCATTTCCTAGCTGATAAGTCAGAAAAGGAAAAAAGTGGTCATAGCAAAATAGATGTAGTGGAAACAGAACAATGATCTTATAGAAAATGAACATCCAGTGGCTCTATTTCTCACTTGAATTAGAGCTTATTAAGAAAAAAAACCCAGATCATTGTGGATTTTCTCAGATGGATTTCAGTACTCAAGAGGGTCTTTGTTTCTTACTTAGCAAGCAATAACAGACCTGCCAAGCAGGGGAGATTTATAGACCTCAGAGGCAGGAAGGGACAAGGGTCTGGACCTTGTGGTAGAGACACCACCCAGAATCTGGCAAGCTGGATGCTGCCCAGAGATAACATACCCTAGTTGAAAATAAAGCTGCTTGTTTAACATTATTAATGTGTTCCATCCTCAGCAGATCCCTGGTGTGTCACTGTTGCCTGGTAAATAAGGATTTTGTCCTCCCTTTGGAGATTTAAAAAATGCAATTCTGTTTCTTCAACTGCCTAACAGTGCAATTTAACAAGAGACATTATATGCAAAATATGTAAAATTCTTCCCAAAGGGTAGCATGTGTGCTAAAGTGGCTTATAATGAGGAAACCTAGGGAGAATCCTCCAACAAATAAACACTATCAGAAAGGAGGAGCTATGAGATCTAATTAATGGAGTAAAGTTTATAGAGGAGATGCAGCTTAATAGGTTGTCAGTACCCCAATAAATTAAATGAAATAATTAATGTAATTTAATTGAATTTAAAAGGTAGAGTTAGGAGAATAATAAATTTTATAATTATATTTAACAATAGCTTTTTCAAGATATAACAACACACATACCATAAAATTCACCCATTTAAAATTCACAGTTTAGTGTTTTTTGCTATATTTAAAGAGTTGTGCAACTATCAATACTATTTAATCATGGCGATTTTTATTATTATTATTATTTGTATAGAACCTGAGTTCTATACAAACACAACACTTAGAAGCTTGGCCAAGCCACTTAATCTCTCCAGACTATTTTTTCTTATGTACAAAAGAAAAATCAAATGTTTGTTGAGAAGCCACTGTGTAAACAGGATGCAGTGGTGGCTTTCAATGGGGTACAGTAGTCTACTTTAGACTATGTGAACAAAGATGGTCTCTCTGAGGAGTTGCATTTGAGCTGAAACTTGAGTGTTGCAAAAGAGGGAGGCAAGTAAACATCTTTGAGTAGAGGCTTCCAGGCAGAGGGTAAAGAAACTGTGATGACTGGACTTTCTGTGCTAAAGGACAGAAAGAAGTTCGGAGGGGCTGGAGTCCATTGATCAGTGGGAGAGGGGTCGTGGAAGGAGACCTGAGGAGAAGTCAAGAGCTAGATCATGGAAGGCCTTGTAGGACATTGGAATAGGCTTGGACTCTAAGTTCCATGGATATGCATTAACTGGTTCTGAACAAGAAAGTCTCACGTTTACATTTTTAATAGATTACTGCTACGTGAAGGAGGGGTTCCAGGGAGGCAATAAAGGAAGCAGGAAGATACTACAGGAAGTTACTGCAGTGGTCTGGGCAAGTTGTGATGCTGGCTTGGACTAGGGCGGTAGCAGTGGAGGTGGGAGCAGGGTGGGGAAGATACCTACCTTCAACTATAGGCTTCCTATAATTCTAATAATGTTCAAATGTGCAAAATGGAACTTATATTTACTAGAAGTATTAACATATGCCAGCCTTTCTGGGCAAGATTTTAAACTTTTTTTTTTGAGACAGAGTCTCACTCTGTCACCCGGGCTAAAGTGCAGTGGCATGATCATAGCTCACTGCAACCTCAAACTCCGGGGCTCAAGCAATCCTCTTGCCTCAGACTTACAAGTAGCTGGGACTACAGGTGTGCACTACCATGCCTGGCTAATTTTTTCTATTTTTAGTAGAGACGGGATCTCCCTCTTGCTCAGGCTGGTCTTGAACTCCTGAGCTCAAGCGATTCTCCCGCTTCAGCCTCCCAGAGGGCTAGGATTACAGGCACGAGCCACCGCACTTGGCCTAAACAGATATTTTATTAAAACTTTCCAAGTAAGTGATGAGATTGGTAGCCAACAAATGTGACTAAGTTTGAAATTTGGAAACTGCTATGCAAATATAAGAAGATAGTATAATTACTATTATCATTATCATTATTATTCATAAGTTTGGGTCCAGCCATGGATGCTATGGTAATTCTGAAAATGAGTTGTGTACCACACACCCTCCTCAAAAGGCAAATGGGCTAGCCTCCTGTATTTACCATGAATCTTCTTTAAGCTGTGGTTGAAGAGGGCTTTGTAGTTAATCGGAGATCAAGTTCAAATGCTACATCTTGTCCATACAGTATAAAATGTCTTTAAAAGCCAAAGAGCATCCAGATTTGTTCCTTTTGCTTAAGGTTGATTTAGCTATTCAGGTTCTTTTCAGGTTCAAAACGAAACGTAGAATTATTTTTTCTAGATCTGTGAAAAATGACATTGGTATTTTGATAGGGATTGCACTGAATCTGTATATCACTTTGGGTAGTATGGAAATTTTAACATGTTGATTCTCCCAATCCATGAGCATGATATGTTTTTCCATTTGTTTACATCATCTGCAATTTCCTTCCTCAGTGATTTGTAGTTCTCTTTAAGCTATACTACAAGGTTATAGTAACCAAAACAGTATGGTACTGGCGCAAAGATAGAGACATAGACCAATGGAACAGAACAGAGAACCCAGATATAAAACCAACCACATATTGCCATCTGATCTTTGACAAGGCAGACAATAATATACACTGGGGAAAAGAATCTTTATTCAATAAATGGTGCTGGGAGAATTGGATAGCCGCATGAAGACTGAAACAGGATCCATATCTCTCACTACTCACTAAAATTAATTCAAGATGGGTAACTGACTTAAACCTAAGACATGAAACCATAAGAATTCTAGAAGATAATGTTGGAAAAACTATTCTAGATATCATCCTAGGCAAAGAATTTATGAAGAAGATCCCAGCGGCAATCACAAAAAAAAAAAACAACAAATAAATGAGACTTGATTAAATTAAAATGCTTCTATACAGTCAAGGAAACAATCACCAGAGCAAATAGACAACCTATAGAATGGGAGAAAATATTCACATGCTATACACCTGATAAAGGGCTAATAACTAGAATCTACGAAGAACTCAAGCAAATCAGCTAGAAAAAAATCAAACAAGAGTGGGCAAAAGACATGAAAGGAAGCTTTTCAAAAGAAAATAGACTAATGACCAATAAACACATGAAAAAATGCTAAATGTGATTAATCATCAGGGAAATGCAAATCAAAACCACAGTGAAATATCACCTAACCAACCCCAGTGAGAATAGCTTTTATTAAAAATTTCAAAAACAACAGATGCTGGCATGCATGCAGAGAGAAAGGAATACTTATACACTGTTGATGGGCCTGCAAACTATTACAACCTCTATGGAAAATAGCATGGCGATTTCTCAAAGAATTAAAAGCAGACCTACCATTTGATCCAGCAATCCCACTACTGGGTATTTACCCAAAGGAAAAAAAGTCATTTTATCAAAAAGACACTTGCAATCGAATGTTTATTACAGCACAATTCACAATCACAAAGATGTAGAATCAACTCAAGTGCCCATCAATTTATAAGTGGATTATGAATAAAATGTGGTATATGTATACCATGGAGTTCTATGCAGCCATAAAAAATGAATTAATACCTTTTGCAACAATCTGGATGGAACTGGAGACCATTCTCCTTAGTGAAGTATCACAAGAATGGAAAATCAAACACCACATGTACTCACTATTAAATTGGAACTAACTGAACAGCACTCAGGTGCACATATGGAAGTAAAACTCAACAGAAATCAAGCAGGTGGGTGGGGGGTGAAATCAAACCTGTGCAGTACAATGTACACTATCTGTGTGATAGGCACACTTATAACTTTGTCTCAAGCAGTACAAAAGCAATCCACGTAACCAAAACATTTGTACCCCTGTAATATTCTGAAGTAAAAAACAAACAAAAACCAAAAAAGAATCAAAAAGCATCATCTTTTCCTTTGCACAAATATAGAAACTAAAACAAAATGAAACAAAAACCTGTTGAATAAGTTTGGATCCTACTGCATTTAAAAAACATTCATTTGTTCAACAGATGCTTTTATTTTTTCCAGCTTCAGTGAGGTAAAATGGACAACTAAAAATTTGTACATATTCTAGGTGTACAATGTAATGATTTGATATATGTATACATTATATATGTATACATGATTACCACAATCAAATCAACCCATCCAGCACCACACATAGTTACCATTATAGGTGCGTGGTCAGGACACTTCAGATCTACTTCCTTAACAAATTTCAAGTGAAAAATATGGTATTATTAACTAGAGTCACCATGCTGAACATTGTATTTCCCAGAACTGATTCATTTTACAACTGAAAATTTCTACTCTTTGACCATATTCCCATTTCTCCAAATCTCAGCTCCTAGAAACTACCATTCTACTTTCTTCTTATATAAATTTAACTTTTTTTAAGAATCCAAATATAAATGAAATCATACAGTATTTGTTTTTATGTGTCTGGCTTATTTCACTTAGCATAATGTTCTCTAGGTATATCCATGTTGTCAAAAATGGTGATATTTCCTTTTTTATGACTGAATAATATTCCATTCTATACACCATATTTTCTTTGTCCATTCATCTGTTCATGGACACTTAGGTTGATTCCATATCTTGACTATTGTGAATAGTGCTGTAATGAACATGGGGGTGCAGATATCTCTTCCAGATCCAGATTTCAATTCCTTTGAATGTATACCCAGTAGAGTGATTGCTAAATAATATGGTAATTCTATTTTTAGCTTTTTGAGGAAGATCCATATTGTTTTTCAAAATTGTAGTACCAATCTGCATGCCTACCAATAGTGTACAAATGTTCTCTTTTCTGTACAACCTTGCCAACACTTGTTATTTCTTATCTTTTTTTAGTAATGGCCATCCAACAGGTGTGAAGTGATATTTTATTATTATTTTGATTTACATTTCCCTGATGATTAGTGATATTGAGCATCTTTTCATGTACTTGTTAGCTATTTGTATGTCTTTCTAGGAAAAATGTCTATTCGGGTACTTTGACCATTTTTAAAGGGGTTATTTGTTTTCTTGCTATTAAATTATATGAGTTCCTGACATATTTTGGTATTAAGCCATTATCATATATATGATTTGAAAATATTTTTCCGATTTTTTAAGTTGCCTTTTTATTTTGTTGATTTTTTTCTTTGCTATAGAAGTTTTTAGTTGGATATGGGCCAACTTATTTATTTTTGCTTTGGTTCCCTGTGCTTTTGGGGTCGGATCCAAAGTTTGCCAAGATCAATGTCAAGGGGAATTTTTTCTTGTTTTCCTCTAGGATTTTTGTGGTTTTAGGCCTTACATTTAAGTCTTTAATTTATTTAAGTTTCAGTTAACTTTGCTATATGGTTTTCATTTTCATTCTTTTGCATATGGATATCCAGTTTTCCCAGCATCATTTATTGAAGAGTCATTGTGTATTTTTGTTACTTTTGTCAAAGATTAGTTGGCCATATATATGTGGGTTTATTTCTGGGCTCTCCATTTTGTTCCATTGGTCTATGTGTCTGTTTTTATGCCAGTGCCACACTGTTTTGATTACTATAGCTATGCAATATAATTTGAAATCAGAAACTGTGATGACTCCAGCTTTGTACATTTTGATCAAAATTTCTTTGGCTATTTGAGGTCCTTTGTGGTTCCATGCCCATTTTAGGAATTTTTTTTCTATTTCTATGAAATATGCCATTGGAATTTTGATATAGATTGCCTTGAATCTGTAGATGGGATTGTTTTCTTAATTTCTTTTTCAGATAGTTTGTTGGTAATGTATAGAAATGCAACTGATTTTCAAATGTTGATTTTGTACCCTGCAAATTTACTGAATTCATTTATTAGTTCCAGAAGGTTTGTGTGTGAGTGTGTGTGTGTATGTGTGTGGCGTTCTTAGGGTTTTCTATATGTATGATTATGTCATCTGCAAATAGAGACAATTTAACTTATTCCTTTCCTGTTTTAATGTATTTATTTCTTTTTCTTGCCTAATTGTTCTGGCTAGGACTTCCAGTACTATGTCAAATAGAAATGGCAAGAGTGGGCACATTTGTCTTGTTCCTGATCTTAGAAGAAAAGCTTTCAGCGTTTCACCATTGAGTATGATGAACAGATCCTTTGAAATGATGAAGTGTCTCCAGTGAGCTAAGAAATGACACACATCCTACTCTCAAGGAGCTCAGAGTCTAGTGGGTGAGAAAGATAATTAGATTGATAATTACAGTAATAATAGTGATAATAATGATAACTAATATCTATTGAGATCTTACCGCATGCCAGGAATTATTCCAAGCATTTTACACTTAATATCTCATATAATCTTCACAAAACCCCTATGAGGTTGGCAATATAAATAGCCCCATTTTACAGGTGACAATTTTTAGATGATGCATGTGATAAGTGATATGAAAGAAATAGACCCAAATAGCACAGAGCAGAGTGTTTAGAGGATTTTTCTTTATTTTTTCCAAACATCTTAAAATTCAATTAAACTTCACTCTCAACATGTTTGCTGCCAATCTACTGCATGGACTTACAATCACTTGTTGACCAAGATCAAAGAAACTTACTGATTTAAACCAGTATTAAAGAAGAGAAATCAGAGATCTAGGAAAAAGTGGAGTTGGTTGCCAGAGAAATTAGCATTAATTTTTGCTTCCTATTATCAGAGTTTCAGAAATTTTCACATTTTCCTCAGTAACATACATATCTACTGGGTTTATAGTGCAGTATGGATATTTTTCAGACATTTTCCTCCCCAAATAAATGTCATCCTTTTATTTTAAAATTAGGAAACTATACAGCTTTACTTATTCTTTTGATTTAGAAAAGATAATACTTTATAGATGAAAAAATTGTGGTCCAGAGAAGTTAAATGATTTGCTCAATGTCAAAAAAACAAGTTTGTGCCTGAGTTGTACCTGGAATTTGGTTCTTCTGACCCCTACTAGTTCTGAATTCTTTATTCATTAATTTATTTATTCAATCATGTTCATTTATCCATCCATGCAGTCACACATTCAGTTATTCATTCAGTTTTTATCAAGCACATATAATGCACCAGATACTGTCCTAGGTATAGGTTTACCCTTCTCACTCACATGA
Organism: Daubentonia madagascariensis; assembly: GCA_023783475.1. NCBI lineage: Eukaryota > Metazoa > Chordata > Mammalia > Primates > Daubentoniidae > Daubentonia > Daubentonia madagascariensis. Next base: position 13,945,223 of record JAKFHU010002573.1, on the reverse strand, counting down.
AAAGCCCAAATCCTCATAGCTACCTTCAAAGCAGTACATGCTCTGGCCCCTCCTATATGTAGAATTTTGCTGTCACTACTTCCTCCTTGCTTACCCTACTGCTGCCATATTGGGCTCTTTACTATTCCTCAAATGTGTCAATCACTTGTCTGCCTCGGGTTTTAGCTCATGTTGTTTCATCTGCTCTCAATTCTTTTCCCCCAGCTATCCACAAGGCTCACTCCAATGCTTCCTTTCAAGACTTTTCTCAAAATCTACGTTATCAATGAGGGATTTCATGGTCAATCTATCTAAAATATCACGCCCCACCACCAAAAAAAAAAAATCCTATTGCCTTTACCTACTTAATTTTATCCTTAACATATATCAGTATCTAATATTATCTATATTTACTTATTTATTTTGTTATTACATATCCCACTCCTTAGACCATGCATTCCATGGGAACAGGGCAGTTAGGATTTGGGCTTTTTATATGAGAAGGGTTGCCCATGGAGAGTAGCGTCCCATCTCATTTACACTATACCATGATGCTGTGACAGGTCTTGTCCTTTTATGGGACACAGACTGTCTTTTTCAGCAAAATGGCATTAGCCAAGTTACAGAAAATAATAAGGTACATAGGCTTTCACTTTATAAAGTTGATAGTTCTATGAATGACAAGGAATATTAAAGAGAAAAGAATAGAAACATATAGGATTGATTTTGAATTCACTTTAAGACTTCAATAGAAGAAGTGGTGTGACTTCTTTAGTTCTATCTTTGAGAGAAGCACAGGGCTACTTTTCTAAAGATGATAAAATAAATAACATGAGAATATATTTTGAATGATTGAAAAATCAAAGCAAGTCTTAAATTCTCTGCCTTTATACAAAAAAATACTGGAAGGACTTAGTTCACATTATGTTCCAACAAAATGAAATATGGCATTTTAATGAGAAATGTCATTTTCCTGGGTTATAAAAGGACAACAAAAATGATAAAGCCAGTCAACACCACTGGGGTTCTTACCCTCCCCACCATATACCCAGTATTTCATTTTGATATACTTGTCAAGCCCTTTGGTTTCCTTTGGAAAGAAAGAGGTATATGACTAGAAAATATAACTCAACATTTATTTATGGCTGTCATTGTTTTTAATATTGAAGAGACATAGAATGAATTTTGTCTTTCTTTGTGTCTGCTGTTCTTAATCAAAATCTTTAATGATAAACTTTACATTTTTTTTCTTTTTGGATCCTAGATACCCTTTACAAATATTAGTTAGTCAAACCTTATAGTCCTCTGGAGAGGGTGGTTTGTCCTGGGTATAACTCTCTTTTATTGACAAGTAAATTGAGAAGCCAAGATATCGTCACCATTTACCAGACAGGATAGAGGAGCAGAAATAGGCAGCTTGCTTATGTTTGCTTCCCAGGTTTTGCTTCAGTATGGAGCATACTTTACAAGTGGTGCGATAATTCCAAAGAGGGAAGATGAATTTGTTAGACAGTAACTGATTTAGTGAAATATGGAGGAATTCACCTATTTCAGAGAAGACCAGAGCTTAGAGTACAATCTCCTGCCAGTTGATTCTGGAAAGTGCTAAAAGAAAGTCAAACAACCTTCTTATAACAGATCAAACTGAATCTTATATTACTGCCTCCTTTTTGAATAACCTGGCCCATTAGAGTCCTAGGGTGATTTATACAGTCTAATCTGCCACCTGGGAAATTTTATTTTCACCCGTACAGCCAAAGAGCTAGATAAGGGATATAAAATAGTTTCACAGGGGTTCACTTTTGTCCAAGATTTATGGAGCTCCAAGAAATCTCTTCTCCCTGTCCAGCATTTCACAATTTCCACTGATTTCAGTACCCTTTCAAGAACAAAACAAAACAAAACAAAAAAACAGCAACAAAACCACCTAATATAAAGACCATAGGTAGAAGGTGTGGATAAACGAATGAAACATTATCAGGATAGTGTATTTTATAGCAAAGTCAACTTTCAACTCTAGGAAATTCATGTAAATCTGTCACCTCTTATTTTCTTCACCATCTGCCTACAAAAACTGAAGATTCTAGTGGAGAAATCAAATATTCAGAATGCCATGGATAATACACACTTATCAGAAGAACAATGAAATATTCTAAGACAACAGAAGAGGAGGTTGTCATAATGTGGCTGTGTTTGATAGATAATGAGACACAGGCTGGAGAACTCTGAAATCACTTCCTGCAAAATGACAGGGAACTGATATATAGTTTGGAACAACTGTGATTCCAGACCTCCATTGCTTAAGAGAGAAGTCCCAATCACATAATTAGAATCCTTGTGAATTTTTTCAATTATCTGTATTTGTTTGCCCATCTGTACCTGTGAATAAATGTCTGCTCCTTGTGTTAATATTTACTCTTCTGAGATTCTAATGTTTCTTTTTTTAAAATTTTATTTATTTATTTATTTTTAAATTTCAGAGTATTACAGGGTACAAATGCTTTGGTTACATAAATTGCCTTTGCACCACCTGAGTCAGAGCTACAAACGTGTCCATCCCCCAGACAGCAGGGCCCCACCCACCACCTGGGGCATTAGAGTGTTTCTCTGAGGAACTATAGCTGGACACAGGACCCAAAAACAACATTGCAGCTTGTTCCTCCCGGCAATCACCCCCTACTGACAGAGAGGTCAATTTGCACGCCCTTTCACTGCATTTACTGACTCATCATACAGGATGTGGTTGATTCTCACTCACAAGTACCACTTACTGGCTCAGAGATTAAACTGGGCATGCCATTATCTAAACAAAAGAAAATCCAAGAATAAGAACCAACAGCTGCTCTGGATGAGAAGGAATCAGTGAAAGAACTCTGAAAGTATGAAGAATCAAAGTGAAAGGACACCCCCAAAATGGAACACCAGCTCTCTAGCAATTGATACCAACCAAAATCAGAACATTGAAATGACAGATGAAGAATTTTGAACATGGATTGTAAGGAAGCTCAATGAAAGGCAAAATAAAATGGAAACCCAACACAAAGAAACCACAAAAACGATGCAGGAAATGAATGAAAAATTCACTAAAAAAATTGAAATATTAAAGAAAAATCAAACAGAACTGGAAATGAAAAATTCATTTAAGGAATTACAAAACACAGTGGAAAGCCTTAAGAACAGGTTAGATCAGGCAGAAGAAAGAATCTCAGAGCTTGAAGACAACACCTTTCAATTAAACAAGTCAGTCACAGAGATAGAGCAGAGAAATAAGAGGAATGAGCAAAGCCTACAAGAAATATGGGATTATGTAAAGAGGCCTAACGTAAGAATCATAGGCATCCCTGAGGATGAAGAAGAAAATACACAAGGGTTGGATAATTTATTTGGGGGAATAATTAAGGAAAATTTCCCTGGCCTTGCTAGAAATCTAGATATCGAGGTACAAGAAGCTCAACAGACTCCTGGGAGATCCATCACAAAGAGGCAAACCCCACTACACATAGTCATCAGACTGGCCACAATAAACACAAAAGAGGCCCTCCTATGAGCCATAAGGTGAAAGCAGCAGGTAACTTACAAAGGCAAACCCATCAGACTAACTGCAGACTTCTCAACTGAGACTTTACAAGCCAGATGGGACTGCGGCCCCATTCTCAGTCTTCTCAAACAGAATAATGCCCAGCTTAGAATTTTGTATTCTGCAAAACTAAGCTTCATATATGAGGGGGAAATAAAGTCTTTCTCAAACAAGCAAACACTGAGGGAATTTGTCAAGACAAGATCTTCCCTGCGGGACGTACTCAGAACTGCATTATACACGGAGCTAATGTTTCAATGATATAAAGATCATTGACTCTAGCTCTCACCTTTTAGAGCTGAGATCTAGAGTAGTCACATCTCATAAAGGTTTGGTAAATGACTTAATCAATTTAGATAAATGTTCATGATAGAGCATAAAATTATTTGTGCATACATATGTACATATTTCAGCCTACATGCATTTATTTTACCAAAAACCTACCATATACCAAGTACTATATGCCTTTTGCCTATTCTCCATCTAGCTAGTTTCTACTCATAAAACTCAGCTAATATATTACCTACCCCAGGTTCCCCTCGTAACCTCCAGCTTGATTTAGCTGTTCTTCTGCTATTCTACTATAGCGTAAATGAAGGCTTTTATCAGTGTACTCATCAAACTGGAAAGTAACCCAAGTTAATTTTCTGTTTCCTCCCAAGACACATGCCCCCTTGCACTCTACTACCCATGAAGGCAAGGGTCATGTTTCTGTTTAGTACAAATTTCTCTTACATGACAAGTTAATGAATTCAAACTTCATCCCAAAAGCATTGGAAAGACAAAGAATATTTTTATATAGGGAATTTTTATATAGGGAAATGATAGGAATGGATTTGTGTTTCCAAGTGTTCACATATGCTGTGGTGTAAACTATGGCTTTTATTAGACAGTGATGAATAGAGATAGGAACAGTTGGATGATTATTTTAGTGACCCAGGTAATAAAGAATGGAGTCTGAATGAAGACAGGGTATTGATATAAAGTAAGTGGGGAGAGACAAAAAAGATTTTAATGTTAAAGCATTTAGAGATTTGGAGAGTGAATCTACTCTTTCCCTCACTAGTCATATTTAATCAAAGATACTCACTTAGGTTTCTAGCTTGCACTTTTGAAAAGGTGATGGTAACAATTTCTGAAACAAGATTTAGAATAGAAATATACAAAACAATGCATTCAGTTTTGAACATGCTAAACTCTTTATTTGTACACCCCTCGGAAATCTCAAAATGGAAGGGAGTATGACATCTTCTAGGAAGAGTACATCACATAGGAAATATGGGAAATTAAAATTGAACTTCAAAGGGCCAAGTTTGCTAAATAATGAGGAGGGGTAATAAAAACGAGCAGCAAGGGAGAGCTATCCAATTGGATGCAACACAGAGAGTTGAGCAACAGAAATTTTTGGTTAACATTAGACCAAGTTAAGAATGACATTAGGTCTCACCCATAAAGAGTTCATCCCTTCCCTTCTTAATCTATAACACAATTCTGCTCAGTAGCATGTGAAGCACAAGCAGTCATTCTCCAATGAGCATACCGCAAAGACCAAAGATTGAGTGAGACTCTTTTTCTTCCTGTTCCCAGCATGGTTCTCTCATAATAAAACAATTCTTGCTTTCATTTTCCATCTAAAAAACTGAATTCATTGTAAATTGAAACAAATAAAATCCTACATAATACAAATTGCGTTCAAGGTGTTCAGTGATTCATTGGCCAATGATATCGAGAGATTGTTTATCAGCTTTGAATGAAATATTCATCACCATTTTGACAGCTTTGTCACTCACATTGGGAAGCATCTCTTATGTTTAACTGAGGAGAAAAGGCAGGGATGAGCTCTTAAAATAAAGATGTAGAAGTGGAATCATTCTGGGCTTCTTTGCTTAACCTCTCAGATAAAAAAAAAAACCCACAAAACACACACACATACACAAACAAGTGAGTAATTCTGATGTAAAAAGGTCAATGTTAAGGACAAGTTGTTATCTTATGCCCTGTAAACATATGGGTGATAATTTTATTTTCCCTGAGGCAAAATATAAAAAATATCAGGTCATGTTAGTAATATAGTTTGATCCAGTTGAAGTTGCTGCTTCAGAACTCTTGCTTCAGTTTGGCATTTAAGAAGTTCATCTGAAAGCACATCTCCCTCAATATGAAATTTAAGCAAAAAGTGACTTATAAGCTTGTCTTATGACAGTCACATACGTGCTGGAAGACTAGTGAAGTTTTGTATGAGAGGTCCACAGAAGCTTTTGAAGAATAGCACGAAAGTATGGAAAAGCTAGAAGTTACTTCTTGACTCTGTGATCAATGGTGGAATATTATTTCAACGTGAGATGTGGGTGGGCTCTCTTTCCCTCACAAACTGCAGGAGCTTAGGTAAAGGTGATGGAAGCCACAAGTGGTCTTTAGGAAACAGAATTCCTATTGAGCTTTAAGAAAACATCGCCACTTCTCCATGAACTCTGTGCCTCCAGGGCAAATAAGGTCCTCACACCTAATTTAGAACACAATCAACTCTTCTTTGCTCCCATCCACTACCCTATGCTATTTATACATCATGTTTAAAGAATACATTTTGCCAACAAGTGTTCTGTAGAGAGTGTACTACGGGTCCAAAGAAATTATTGTTTTGTTACTTTCATATAATAGGAAGCCAGAGATACTGGATTTAGGCAAAAATATTGTATTTCTCTAATTTGTGGCAACAGAGAACACACAGATATCTATCCATACCTCATGTTCTCCTTGTAGCTGCCTGAGCTCTTTTAAATTACTGAGAGCTGAGGGTGAGGAAGATTACTCAGGCTTTGTCTCCTTGATTGTAAACAGCTGCTTAGTTTAGCTCCAAAGCTTAGTGAGTGAAAAATGAGGAGTCAAACCAGTCCATTTTCTGGATCATGTACGCTTAGAACAGTCAAGGAAGAGTTTAATTTTTCTTTTTTTTTGCCAGAGATGAAGGAAATGAGTCTGCAGAGGAAGGAAATGACATATTTAGGGTCACTGTGTGCCTTTCACCAAACAAACACTTTCTGTTCTTCAAAGTTTCATGTTAGGATTGTTATTTCCCTGCTGTCTGGATGATAGATGTGGTCATGTGACTTTTTTTGGCCAATGAAAATTTACAAAAAGTAGTATGTATTATTTTCTATTAGAAGCTTTAAAAGGTATGTATAAGTTTTCGTATCCATTTTCCTGTCAGAGAAAATATGGAAGGAGGAAGATGGAACTTCCCTCCACCTAGGTCCCTGAGGACAACATACAGCAAAGCCTCCTAACTGACTCGTAATGGACAGGTAATGTGAGCAAGTAATAGACCTTTTACTCTTTTAAGCCACTAAAACGTGGAGCTGGTTTATTTTATTTTTTTTATTTATTGTTTTTATTGTGGCACAATCTAGTCTGTCCTGATTAATATATCCATCTAGTAAGTAGTATAGCCAGGGGCAGAATCCAAAATTCCTTACTTGTAGCCTAGGTCTTGGCCTGCCATATAAAACGATGTGTAAAAATGCATGCCAGTACATGTGTCCAATCACATGTGGTCAAGGGAATAAAGCAGTATTAATTATGTGTGTTAGATGTGATATTTATGGCTGCTTATTCAGCTTGTCTTTAGAAATCATGCACAACCTTGGTAGTGACATCTACAGTTTAGATGTCATAGAGAAGTGTAACGTTGTCCAAAACTATGATCACAGATGGAATTCTTCTCCTGCACTTTTTAGCCTTACATTTTTCTCTCTACAACTCAAGCCTAACCCCTTTTCCCATGTTGACTGGTTTTCTATAATTATCTGTTAGGATTGAATTCATTTGTAAATAACAACCACCACCAAACTAATAATGCCTTCAACACAGAATTTTTTTTCACATATTAAACATTTAGAGGTTGGCAGCTGCTGGATGATGTCTTTGAGGTCTAGATCCTTTCTTTCTTCTCTTCAGTCCTAGCATATTGGCCTTTGTTCTTCTGCTTGTGGCATTGTGGTTGCAAAATGAATGTTGCAGCTCTAGTCATCACAGCCACACTTAGAGCAGGAAGAATGAAAATTATAAAGGAAAGCAGTGCTCACAGAGTTCAGTTTAGTCTCAATGAACTTAACATTTAGTCCTCAAGGCAAGACAGGTGGGGAAATTGCAAACCAGAATTTTCATGATTGGCATACAGTCATTTGAAAGTGAGCGTATTCTTTCCCAGAACAAAATTAGGGTTCTTACCAGCAAGAAAGAAGAAGAAAATGAGTATAATATTTGTCACACCATCCGTTCATGTTTATTCCATGTCCTAAAATGAAAGGTGATGTCACCTCAGTATACCTGGTGAATAGTGTATTGCCCAATTCAACATGATTGTTGATGTAGGAGCATAGAAATAGAATGTGCTTTAGGACAATGAAAATTGTTTATAGACCCTAGAGGTTCATACTATTCTAGCTACTTTTCTTTTTATGAATTAAAGCTCTTGTGTCATGTTAGAACAAAGAATGAGAGTTGACTTCAAAGCATTATTGGAAAACTACAAGAGTATACTCAGTGAAAGATGTGGCTCATTAATTCTAGTTCTTGCAAATTCACTGGAGTAGTAGCAAGCACCAGGCTTTAGATTCAGTTAAACCTAGGTTTGCCTTAAGGATGTGCTGTTTGGCAGCCATATAACCATGTGTATAAGTGATCTTACCTCTGTGATTTCCACCTTTACTTGTGCAAGATAACCCTAATGTTTAGGGCTTTCAGGTAATTTAAATTATAATAGGTAACTAATGTCTATTAACATCACTCAGAGGCTCTTTACAAAACAAAAGCACTGGAAAAACTTATAAAGTGGTGCAGTAGAAGGGAAACAGAGAGAAGGTTGCATTTTTTGGATAATAAAATGTTGACCCCCTGTTCTACCAGGAATTCCATTTTTCTTTACTACTTTTAACCACTCTCCATAACTTTTGGCTAAAGCATCTTCAAAAATCTCTCTTATTTCTTTCAATTTCTCTGAGCCTTAGCTATTGGCTTTCTAAGTGATTCTTTAAATTATTCTTTATGCCATAGTGTTGTATAATTTATACAGAACACTCTCTCCTGCCTTGTATTATTTAATCCTCCAACGTGTTTGGGGAGAGGATTTTGTATAAAAGCAGTGACACAAAATAAAGCGGCATTGTACCAGTGTCTTGCATCTTTAATAAAGTTGCTCTCAGACAGCGTTTCAGTAAATGAAATGTACCCAGGAATGACAAATTTTCATATATCAAAGGTATGCTCCGACCTGCTCTGGGACATAAAGCCTAATGCCATAATAGAGCCCAGAGGTTTGTGTTCGATTTGATTTGTCTTTCTTTTGTTCTTTTCTTTTAATGGAAGATTACCTACTTTCCAAAATAATAACCATAAGAGTAAAAACCCCATTCCATCCCATGACAGAAATAAAAAAGCACCATTAAGACTGAAGACATTCAGTGGCACTGTCCCATCCCAAGTTTTTTTAGGAAACACACACACACCAACACACACACACACACACACACACACAAAGCAAGGAATGGAAAGGGGCTTTTGTCAACTTTAATTATTTATAACATATCTCTAGGAATGTTCCAAGCTTCATTCTGCAATAAACTGACACATGAAACAAAGAACAGGAGAGAATCCCCGAAGGATGTAGTTTATTATGAGTGAGATTTATGATGGGGATATATGCATGTAGATGGAGAGGTTTCAAATGCCCCAGAGAAAATACAGCGAGGGAAGGCAACTGGAGTCACCTCAATTGGTGGGGTGAGAAGGCAGAAAAATGCCTGCCAACTATGACAACCCCTTCCTGATGACAAACATCATGTGACATACGTGACATGAAAGCCACAAATCAGCCTGCCTCCTTCTCATTCCAGAGTGAACTGCTTATTACAATGGAAAATAATGGCTCTCAAGGCCATAAAAATGCAATATTTGTCTTATAGTGGTGAGAATTCCTTTTTCCCCAGGCAGGCATGGAAAAAATTGAGGGGCGTGGAGCAGAAAGCACTGCTTCTGTACAACACCTGATGGGGAACCAAAGTGCATGGGGCAGTGCAATACTGGTCTATTAAAGACTCTCTTTTTGAATTTGGAGACCTATTAATCTCCAAGTTCAAGAGTCTTCTGTTAAAAAGTAACTATATCTTGGAAGAATGACACCCAAGAGGTGGTCAGATAACTCACAGGGCAAAGGTCCTACGATGGTGAGAGTAGTGACATGATCTGACGCGAGAGATGAGTGGAGCTGGTGAGAAGGGCTCAAAGTCTGGGTCGATTTTGGCAAGAGCCAGCAGGACATACTGTCACAGTCTGGTGTCCACGGCTGGGCTTTGAAGTTTTGCCCCAGTTCTTGGGCTCCTGGCTTGGAAGAATCACAAGCCGGGCCTGCTCGACGGAGAGAGATGACAGACACTCAGCAAGTATGCGTGAAGGATTTAATGGAAATAGTGAAGTTATAGGATAGTACAGGGAAGAAAGCAAAGGTGTTTCCTAAGGGGAAACGGGTCTGTCTCCGCGAGTGGAGAAGACGCTAATTAACTCTAAACTTCTTCCTTTTATATGTTAGCAATTTATGTTGATGTAAAGGTTAGTCACAAGGTTAGTCATAATCACCTATGACTATGTGTCACAAGGTTTGGGGACTGAATTATGGAGAAAGTCACCGTTTAGGGTGTTTTTCTATTTTCTGATTGGTGGTCAGTGTGCCATGATTTAATTACCCCACTCTTTAAGACTGAAAGAACTGTTTCTCCTGGTTATTTTTCTGTGACCATTCCCTCCTTATTATTTTTCTATAACTGCCTTCTCCTTTCTGCTTTTCTGATTCCCAGTACCTCTAGCTTGATTTTCTGTCCCTAACACCACCAATGGATGAGATGCGGGTGTGTGAGAAAGAGAAAGAATTCACTTAGTGAAGTATGAAAACACGGCCTGGGAGGATGCACACCCTCTGTGCTGGGAAGGGTAGGAAAGGGTAGGAGGTGACACTAGAAAGGGTAGATGACACTAGAAAGAAGGACAAGGAGGATTTAACCCTCACTGGTAAGGTTATACTTATTATATATGTAAAAACACAAAAATAAACATAACACACAAAAAAGAAAGAATTTATGGATCTGGCCGTGAGCCAGTGTGAGCGTGTTGTACACCAAGAGTCTGGGTGAAGGTAGGAATATCCTGAGGGCTTAAAACTGGCTGCAGTTTTGGTCTACAACGTTGCTCATCCAGCTTTTAAAGATTGTCATCCTCTTTCTTTTGGTTTAGACCTCTTATATTGGGACACTGGAGACATTGTTTGTCACCCAATTGATACTGTATTATCCATTTTTTCTTTATACAAATTGGCTTCAGGGCAAGATTGATTTTGTTTCTTTCTACCAAGTTTGCTTAAATTCTTAAAAAATCGTGTAAGTCTGAATCTGTGTAATGAACCCTTTAGAAGTAGAAATGTCAAATTTAATGCCAAGGTGAATCAGTGATTTGAGTTTCTTTCACTACCCGAGAAATGTTCATCAAAAGAAAATTTGGCAGTGATATTGCCATTCCTCAATTCTAGCTAAAAAAACCTAACACACATAAGTAAAGCCAAGAAACCTATGCTTAGTTCTCAAGTTATTCTATGAATGAAGAATGTCTCTTTGCTGCAGAGCCAAACCTTTTTTTGAGAAATGGCCAGGCAAGGAAAAACTAATGGTAAAATTTTAGAATTTTAGAATTCCTGTGACTCCTTAATTTTAAGTTAAAATCAAATTTTCCTGTGAAAGGGAGGCAATGGCTCCTTCCACCACCCCAAATCTAGAAATCTTCTTCAAATTATTGTAATATTATCTTGAACTCAAGTATGCTAAGACAGGATTGAATACCCAGATACTTATCTCAGAGTACAGACTATCTAGAATCACAGAATTTTCCAACTCATTCATTTCCAAATACCAGTGGAATAGTTGGTTGCCTGTGATGTGTGGCTTCAGAGATCTACACAAAACTGGTCTCAATAGAAGATACCCCCTTTAAACTCAAAATCTTATTATTGAGGCTTAATGCAATATCCCCAGGAGCTTTCCCTCAATTTACTTCCATCCTCCTTATCTTCTTTCTTTCTTACTTTTTCTTTCTATATGCTCTAAATTTTAACTGTCTGGATTCAAATCTCAGTTTCACCTTTGATTAGCTAGACAACCTCAGGCAAGCCTACTCAATATCAGTGAGCCTCAGTTCTCACCTGAAATGGAAAATTTAGTGGGGAACAGGGCCCACATAAAGTACTGCCTCAACACATGCAAACATTTTCACACCACCTGATTTCAAGGCAGATAGATATTGAAGTGGTAATAACCAGAAAAATGTTTAGACTGGGAAACACTTTCCTGTTCAATCAACTTTTGGGGATAAGGAGATGTATAGAGGGAACGTCTTTAGGATGTGGACACTGAATCAGGGCACTGGGGAAAATTTTGGCCCCATTTGACTCCAAAAACTTATCAGATTTTTGTTTTAAAATTGGGATGGCAAATAGCTGTTATCTTATTTGAAAATTCCAAATAGTTGTTAATGGCTGCCTATACAGCTATATGTTGAGAAATTTTCTAAAGCTTACTCTGGACTAATCAAGACCAAGGTTCATTACTGATGTCATGGGTCATATTCATACTGTGGGAACAAAGCAGAATATATGGAAGCATTGAAGCACATCATTTGCTAGTTTTCCCTAGCATTGGACAACTGTGCTTTAAGGATTTTATCAAGCACTGACTATATGTGGACAATAGTGGCTTTCTGCTAAATGTGTATGACTGGACTCCTTCAAAAATATTCTCTTTGGATGAGTCCTTGAGTTATTTACATTCAAATTATTTGTCTCAGATTCCTGTGTAATTGTTCTCCAGACTGTACAATTACAAGTTCTTTATTGTTGACACATGGCCCTACCTCCATTAGCAAGGAACACTGATATGCTTTAAGGTAAGAATTTTGATGGGATTTTTTTTTACTATTTTTTCAGTTGAAAAAAATATTTGCTCATTATTAGCTATTTAAAAATTACAAAGGAGTAAAAAAAAATAAAATTAAAATCCTACATAAGCCTGCATAAACTCAGAGTTCAGTGCATTGTTATTTTGGTGTACATAAGCTTTTCTTTTTTCCCATTGTATGTATATGAGTGTGTTTGCAGATGTATTTGCATATTTGTGTTGCTGCACATTCTATTCTATGACAGATTTTTAAAAACTTAATATTACTGATTTGTTTCTTATTTCAGATGTATCAAATTATCACTATCTTGGTGGCTTACAACAACACAAATGTATTATCTTTCAGTTATGGAGGTCAAAAGTTTGAAATGGGCCTTGCAGGCTTAAAATCAAGATATTGGCAGAAGTACATTCCCTTGCATTCCCTCTGTAGGCACAGGGAGACCCTGTTTCCTTGCCTCTTCCAGCTTCTAGAGGTTACCTGCATTCCTTGTCTGTGGTTCCTTCCTCCAACTTCAAAGCCAGCAGTAGCATCTTCAACTCTCTCTCTCTCTCTCTCACCTCTGCTTCCATCATCACACCTTCTTCTCTGACTATGACACCTGGAAAATTCAAGTTTATCTTCCCATCTTGAGAGCCTTAACTTAATCACATCTGCAAATTCCTTTTTTTTCCCATGTAACCTATTGACAAGTTCTAGGAATTAGGACATGGAAATCTTTGTGGGGCATGCATTATCTTGTTTACCACAATTATATTGCACATCTGTGCATTAAATGGCAGATTAACACACACCTTTTTGTATACTACTATGCTAATGGGACAACAGAAAGGGACAAACAAATTTTAATAAAAGCTATATACCCAATATGTCCAATAGAATAGGAGAATAGACAATAACACTTGAGCAATTTAAAGAGTTTGTGTAGATGGGAAGCAGATGGAAGAGTGCAAAGTGATTTAACAGAAAGGAGAAAGTTGAAATACAAGTGCCTGCAGTGGAATGATGCCAACAAAATGATGCCTAATTATGTTCAGTATCAAGGAAAGGTCCTGGATACAGCAGCATTGGAAATTCTTAAGGCATATGTTAGGAGTGTGCTAAAAGCAAAAGGAAACCCTGAAAGACTGTAAAAGAAGCTCTTAAATTACCAGAGATATCATCCTTCCTTTCAATCAGGCAAATACACTTACACTTTCCAGGCCAGTGAGAACTCTCAGGAGACTAATAACTAGCAAGTCCTTGGAGACACATGGAGGCCAGGCATTGGAGGACAAGATGACGTAGTTCACTGACAATCAGGGATTGACTGACACTCCACATACAGAGCAGTGTGACCACCGTCCCCCTGTTTTTGTTCAACTCACAGAACACTGTCTATGAAGTGTATACTTCTGGGCAGAAAATTACAGAATTCTCCTCTGGAGAAACTGATTAGTCCCTTCAAAAATATTCCACACAGTGACATTCAGAATTCCCCAGTGAAATGGTTACTTGGTCACCCAACAATCAGACCGTCAACAAGCATGGAGCTTCCAATCAGCTTCTAGTAACTTACCTATGAACTTACCTAGTCACACCACATGGCTGAGTAAAGCTTATAGTAAGAAAGACAGAAAACAACCAATTAAAAAGAAATATATTGGAGAAATTGGTCATTGGAAAAATAGAAGATATCCTCAAAAATAAGATAATTATAGTTAACAATAACATGTTATATATTACAAAATTGCTAGAAGAGAGAATTTTGAATGTTCTTACCACAAAAAAAAAAATGACAAGTGTTTGAGGTGATGGATGCACTATTTACCCTGATTTGATCATTATACAACATATACATACATCAAAACATCACACTGTACTCCATAAATATGTACAATTATTTATGGGCCACTAAAAAACAAAAAAAAAACTTTAAAAAGTTAAAATTAAATTTAAAAAGTAAGATAACTAATACAAGTAAAAGAAACAAGATGCTATATAAAAAGGAGAGACAGGAGATAATAATACCATAAATATTAATGATAACACCTCTAGTATTATCCTGGATGGAGCTGGAGCCCATTTTTCTAAGTGAAGTATCACAAGAATGGGAAAAAAAGCACCACATGTACTCACAATCAAATTGGTACTAATTGATTAACACATGGGCACATATGGAAGGCACATTCATCAGGTGTCAAGCAGGTGGGAGGGCGGTGGAGGGGGATGGAAAATCCACATCTAAGGGGTGTGGTACACACTGCCTGGGGTATAGGCACATTTGTAGCTCCGACTCGGGTGGTGCAAAGGCAATATATGTAACCTAAATGTGTGTAACCCTGTAACATTCATAAAATAAATAAATAAATAAATAAATAAATAAATAAATAAATATAAATAAATAAAATTTTAAAAAAGATAAGATAGCAGAAATTTAAAACTCAATGGAAGAATTGGAAGATAAATTGGGGGAAATCTTACTAAGGATGGAATATTAGGCAGTGTATTAGGGCTGCTGCAGCAAATTTCCACAAACTTGGTGGCTTGAAACAGCAGAAATATTCTCTCACAGTTCTGGAGGCCAGAAGTCTGAGGTCAAGGTGTTGGCAGGGTCCCACTCTCACTGAGGCTCTGGGGGCAAATTCAGCCTTGCCTCTTCTGACTTCTTGCGGCTCTAGGCATCCTTTGCTCATGACTCCATCATTCCCATGTGTGCCTCCATCTTCCCATGGCCTTTCCTCTTCTCTCTGTATGAAGATCTCTCCTTTGCATGTCTGTTGTAAGAATACTTGTCATTAAATTAAGGGACTACCTGGATGATCCAAGATAACATCATCTTGAAATCCTGAATTTAATAACATCTGTGAAGAGCCTTTTCTTTAAAAATATATTTCAAAGTATTATGGGGGTACAAATGTTTTTGGTTACAAGGATTGCTTTTGTAATGCTTGAGCAGAGTTATAAGCATGGTGTGGATGCAGAGAGAAAGGAACGCTTATACATTGTTGGTGGGACTGCAAATTAGTACAACCTCTATGGAAAACAGTATGGAGATTCCTCAAGGAACTAAAAGTAGACCTACCATTTGACCCAGCAATCCCACTACTGGGTATTTACCCAAAGGAAAAGAGCCTTTTTTCAAATAATTTCATACTTATAGGTTTTAAGGGTTATCATATGGACATATTCATTTGAGGGGGCCACCATTCAACCCTCTACAGGGAAAAACAGTTGGACAAAAAGAATACAAGCAAATTAGAAGATGATTTTAAGATGTTTAACATCTGACTAAATAAAAATTTCTAGGAAAATAGAAAATAGAAGATTAGAAATTTTCAAATGTTATATGAAAATTCTCAGAACTGATGAATATGGGTTTTCAAAATGAAAGGTGCTACTTCCAGTTTTAGCTCCAACACATAAAAAAGTTTGGAAGTCATTATTCCCATTCTTACATCAAGGAAAAAAGCTGAACAAACTGAAAATCAATGAAGTTTTGCATCCATCAGAGACGTGAGTTTGCAGGGTGAACTGCCTTACCCAAATCTGGAGAGACAGGCAAATCAAAAAGTGACAGATGGATCTGCTCGTCTGGAACAGAAGCTGCTGCAGGCATAAACTGGTAGGCAAAATTATATGGTAATTTTGATAAATTGCTGAAGGCTGAGTGTGGACTAGCCTAAGAGTAAGAAATTCCTGGAAGCCTTAATTTAAGGAGAAGCCCTCACACTTGTGTGGTCTTTACCTCTGAGAACCGCACCAGGTTCCTAAGAACGGGTGAATATCTGATAATGGTGCCCTACTGACGTAATGGGGAGGGAAAGAATTATACACAACAACCAAGGGGAATTTATTCCAAGTATGCAAAGATGGTTAATCGTTAGAAAATCAATCAATGAAATCCACCAAATCAACAGATTAAAAAAGAAAAAAACTATGATCATATTAATTCATGTAGAAAAATCACTTGAAAAAAATCCTGAAAACACCTATAAAAATGCTCAGCAAACTGGGAAGAGAGGGGAACTTCCTCTACTTGGTTAATAGCATCTACATAAAATCTACATTTTACATCATATTAAGTGCTAAGACACTGGACACTATCTTCCTAAGATTGAGAACAAGGCAAGGAGGCCTTCTCTCATCCTTCTATTCAATATCATAGTGGAAGTTCTAAGTCATATAATAAAACAAGAAAATAAAATAAAAGGTACAGATATTGGGAAGAAAGAAAAACAAGTGTCTCTTTCTCAAATGTGAGAAAATCCTATAGCTATAACTCTAACAAAGTCTCTATGTGGAAAAACTATAAAAACTCTAATGAAAGAAAGATCTAAATAAATGGAGAGATATTCTATGTTCATGGGTTGTAGACTCAATATTTTAACATGTCAATTTTTCCTAACTTGATCTATAGATTGCACATAATCTCAGTCAAAATCTCAGCAAGCTATTTTGTAAATATTGACAATCTGATTCTAAAGTTTATGGAAACAGACAAAAGATCTAGAATAACCAGATAATGCTAAAGAAGAAAAAAGTTGTAGGGCTCAGCACTATCTGATTTCAATATATACTATAAAAGGTATAGTGATCAAGACGGTGTGATGTTGGCAAAAGAATAGACATATATACCAATGGGACAGTTTAAAGATTCCAGAAATAAATAGACCCACACAAGTATGGTCGGCAGCTCTTTGGCAAAGGAGCAAAGTCAATTCAATGGAGAAGGGACAGTGTTTTCAACAAATGGAACTGTCTATATGCAACAAACAAACAAACAAACAAAACAAAAAAAGATCCTAGGCACAGACCTTCTACCTTACACAAAAATTAACTAAAAATGGACCATAGACCTGAATATAAAATGCAAAACTGTAAAACTTAAAGAAAACCTGAAAGAAAATCACCTGGACCTTGGTTTTGATAATGATTTGTTAACTACAACACCAACACTACAATCCATAAAATAAAAATTTGATAAGTTGTACTTTATTAAAATTAGAAACTTCTGCTCTATGAAAAACACAATTAAGAAAATAAAAAGGCAAGCTACAAACTGGTAGAAAATATTTGCAAAATATATATCTGACAAAGGACTTGTATCAAACTCTGCAAAAAATGTTTTAAGCTTAACAAAAAAAAAAATAAATAAACAACCCGACTGAAAATGGGGCATAAGACCTGAGCAGACACTTCACCAGTGAAGATTTACAGATTCCAAGCATACATTTGAAAAGATGTTCAGCACCATTTGTCATTAGGAAATTGCAAATTAAATAACAATGAGATACTAGGAATCACCTATTAGAATGGCTAAGATCCAAAGCACCAGCACCACCAAATACTGGTAGGAATTTGGAGCAACAGGAACTCATTCATTGCCGATAAGAATTCAGATGGAACTGCCATTTTGGAAGACAGTCTGTCAGTTTTGTACAAAAGTAAACATAGTCTTACCATATGATCCATAATTGTGCTCCTATGTTTACCTACATTATTTGAAAACTTATGTCCACATAGAAACCTACTTGTGAGTGTTTATTACAGTTTTATGCATAATGGCTAAAATCTGGAAGCAACTAAGATGTGCATAAGTGGCATATGAATATATAAAATATGGCACATTCATACAATGATAAATCATTCAGTAATTTTTTTTAAATAAGCTGCCAGCCATGAAGAAGCATGGATGAATCTTAAATGCATATTGCTAAGTTAAGGAAACTAGTCTGAAAGGCTATATACCACATTATTTCAATTATATGACATTCTGGAAAAGGTATAGAGATGGTGGGATGAGTGGGAGGGTTGAGTAGTTGAAGCACAGTACAACGTTTAGGATAGTGAAACTATTATGTATGAAACTATAATTGTGGATATGTGAGATTTTGTATTTGTCAAACCACATAGAACTGTACAACACAAAGAGTGAATCTTAATGTATACAAATTAAATATATATACACATATATACATATATATTTGGAGGTCAAGGAATCTCCAAATGGATGGAAGAATGTGATAAAAGAATCTATATGAAATTACAAATATATCGAACAACCTCACTGAAATGCATACGGTTATAAGGTACTGACTTAAGTAACCATGGAAATATTTGGATTCTAGAAGACTAAAGGTAAACAAAACTGTATATATGAACTGCACTCTAGTTGATAAAGTATTTTCCCCTACAGAGATACAGGTTAACAATTCTAAAACCACTATATATAGATACCGGAATTGAACATTTCAGTAAACAAATGGTGGATGGTGGAGCCAGTTTTCCCACTGTCGGAGTGGGAGGTTACAGATAAGCAGGATGAGGAGATTCAAATGATCCTTGTCGATTATGGCTTAGAATTGGAGACATTGATATGAATTCATGCTCAGTTTATTATAAATGCTGATAGTGAGATATAGGTGTGTGTGCATGCATACATGCACATGCACATGTGTATACGTAGGTTATACGTATACACTAACGTAGGTTAGTATCCACACATGTATTTCCTAGCTCTGTCAGCCAAGAGTGCTTAGAATCAACTTTTCCCTAGTAGCAACAAACATATCTAGTGCCCAGATATTGATTTCTAATAGCATTTATTAATAAAAGCAACAAGGGCACCTTGAAGAAATAGGTGATTCTAGGTCTGGAGCCAGAAATATATAAGACGTACCTGGACAATCTCATAATGCCAGAAAGTAAGGAAGTGCTCAAACACGCATGTGCACGCACACAGATGCACGTGCACACACTCACAATGATAGGGATATGTCCAAGGGATACAGGATACAACCCAAAAAACTCCCAATGGCCAAACATTCCAAGCAACAAGAAAAAATGAGTATTGGATTATAACCCAAAGAATAAAATAAATATCCATTTTTACATTTACATACAAATGATTGAATAAATAAATATGGGAAAATAGATAAATCTTGCATGCAGAATTTCAAATAATTTGTATAGATTCTCACTCATAAGAAGGTAAAGCATAACTCCCCAGTCCTTACGTGTGAGCTGGGCATAGTGGCTTTATTCCAAAGAGTACAGTATGGAAAGTGAGAAAAAACAGAGTAGCTTCATAGCGAAGAAACCTGACAAATACTCTACCAAGCCAGGTAATCAAGGTTAACCTAAACAGTGATGTGATATGCTGATAACCTTGATTACCTGAAAAGGAGGGATGGAGGGAGGAGGAGACCTGTAATGGGGTCACTTCAGATCAGACTCTCCTTTACCTGAGTCTTCTACCTGCCTCGTTAAGGCCTTTACCCCTTTCTAGAGCACCTGTTATGTGCAATGAACTGCAACCGAGGAAATGAAATGTGAACTCAGAGTTCCACTGGACATCTACCATAGCATATTCATTCCATTCACATCTTAGCAATTTTTGCCAAGAACTAATTATTTTTCTGTCAAAGTGTTGCAATTTAATTTTGATCAGCCATTTCTGCACAACAAGGAAACAGAGATGAAGCAAAAAAAATTGATTAGGTTCAGGGGCTCCTTAGCCTCTGTTCTCACTTTGGTCTTAAATATAAAATGACGCACTGTGTATTTTACTCCTGATTGCTCAGGTTGATGCAGTAGAGAATTTTGGACCTAATTTGACTTTCACTTACATTTTTTTTGCATTTAAACATGTGGAATGGAAATAACATTTATTGTGTACCAGTTATATGTTTTGCCCTGTGTAAGAAGTTTTCATTGATATCATTCATTTAACCAGCACAAAACCCTAGAAGGCCATTGTAAAGGAACTTTGGTTTGGTCACTCAGGAATGGTCTTTATTTGTTTATCACCATTTTCTGTTTCCTGCAGGTAGAAGATTGGATAGCTTCTCTATATTAACGTGTTACAAGATTTCATCAATTTTGGTTGAATATGTTCTAGCTGGGTAAAATATCTGTAGACTGCCAATGCAAAATCCTGACCTTAAGCTCTCAGTCCTGGACTGCATATTAAATTTCTTCCAATATCTGCTTTGATCTTACAGCTCTTAAGAAAAGAAAATCCTCTGCTCTCTATTTCAGTATCCAACAACCCATGTTCTTGGAAAATCTTATTATGTCTAATACACACATTCTCAAACATGAGTACGCATTGGAATCAACTGTGGGATTTTTTAAAAATTGGCAAGAGATTCTGAGGCAGCAGATCTAGGATATGCACCAGACTTTAATACTTCTAAGACATTCCATCAGTGCTTCTGTGACTTACTAACCAGTAGACCACTAATTAAACCAATCTCAGTATGCTTAGAACATAGGTCACATAAAGAAATTTTAGTAGAATTCCATCCACTACAGGGCACAGGAAAAGTCTGACTGACAAGCAGGATAATAGGAATAATATTACTGTCCATGGCAAAAGGAGCAGAGAACCAGAAGGAGTCTGAAACCCTAGAAGCAGTCTTTTTGAGTTTCAAACAGTGACATGTTGTTAAGTGTTAGATATATCTGAAATTGAGTAGGTTTCCCAATGTGAACTGATGTGGACTTCTGGGAGCATTTTGCCCAAGCCGTCTTACTCTGTTACGTGAAATCTGCAGTGAAATTGGATGGCTTTGTTTCAATCTGTTCCAATATTCCCTGACATGCACATGAATGCCCATGTAGGATAAATTAGCCGGAGAGAATAGGAGCTGAATGACTAGGACTGGCAGGCAGTCTTTTTAAATCACACACCAGATCCATATTTACACTTCCTATTTGTAACTTCTCTCATAGAAATGGTCTCATGTATAACATGGGGGAAATGTGGGCCTACTGCTAAACTGTACCTTAGAAAGGATGACAGAAGAAGGAAGTGGTGGATGGGTAGCACAGGTGCCTACATAGGCTCTGTTACCAAGCCAATGATCATCCTTTTATGCATTGAATTTCTCTAATAATTTGTGTTGATGATGATTTGGTAGCAAATTAGAATCAATTAGTGCAAATTTCCTTTCTTACTGTGCTGATGGGGTAGGGGAGGGATTGATGCAGGGAACTTCCATCTCTGCGTTCTGTTGATTTATCTTCTGAGAGTTCGTTACCTTTTAGCTACCCACATTCAGAACATGGAGGCTTCCTTTCTTTCATGGTGTTTATACAGTATTTTGCTACTTAATATATGGTCAGGGACCAGCAATATTATTATCATGGTGTAGTTATTATAAATGTGGAGACTCAGACTTCATTCCAGACCCATAAAATCAGAATCTGCATTTTACCCAGATTCTAGATGATTAGTATATTCATTATTATAGTTTGTGAAACACTGGTCTAATAGGCATAAGTGATAATGCTTAGCTAAATAGACCAGGGATTTTAGATTGTCACACTTAGTTGAATTACCCTGGGACCAAGGTTTAGTTCTTGTTTTGAAGGCATGGTACTTTGACGATCAGTTATTCCAGAAATGATTTGCAACTGGTTTATGCTTTTCAGACTGCAGCCCAGAATTTTCTGGCTTTAGTTACATATTTAACTGTCCTCCTGCCTTGATTCACGCTATTTCTTCAATACCCCTACATTGTCTCCTTGCCCGGGGGCAAATGCTTCCCTTTTTGTGCTCCTTTAGCATCCCTGGTATAGTTTTATATATCATAGCACTTGCCTCATTGTGCTGAAGTTATCTGTTTATCAGTTATGGTTTACCAGACCATAAATTCCTCTATGATATGGTTTATACCTACATCATCTTTGTGTAGGGCACTAACAATGACACAGTCTGCTAGATACTGTGGATACAAAGAGTGCTCTTAATAAATATTGGTTTAAGTGAAACAATAACTTTACCGGCAGAAAAAATTGGAGGGGGTAGCCTGGGTGACTGGGTGATACAATTGGCTAGGTGGCTGCCAAGAGAAAAATGTTGTATTGGGAAGCCTTGATGAAAAAGTGACATCTAGGCAAAGGGAAATGGTCATGTAGGCCTACCCCACCCACATCTTGTTCATTATGTTCAATTTTGGATTTTAATCACTTAAAAAAGTTCCATTACTATCACATCTGAGGTTTTAAAAACCACTCAGATCTGGTCTGCACCCCAAACCAACTGAAACAAAAAATCTTGGCGGTGGGGGCCAAGGCTTTACTGTTTTTAAAACCCCTAAGGAAATGTTCACAATCCACTCTCCTCTGAGGATTGCCTAAAACCAGTATGTAGCCAGAAGAGAAACCAAAATGCTGAAAGCTTTGTGAATTGAGAAATAGGATTATGAGCTAAGGATTATTGTGACCATGTTCATCTTGAAAAAGATATGACTCAGAGAAAGCCTAAGAGTGGTCTTTTAACTTCCATAGAGCTGTTATGTGGGAAAGGATATTTTAATGATCAATAAAGAGAAATTTAAGGGAGATCAATTTAATTCAGTATGTAGAAGCTGTAACATTTTTCAAGACATATAGGTACTCAGATGTGCAAAAAAAAAAGAAAAAAAAGGAAAAACTATCTTCATCTTCTTAGCTTTCTGAAACTCAACCTCTCTATTGAATCTCCATTTTATTTGATGTCAGAAAATAGTCATTTCTGGGTAAATTCAGGTGCTTCAGTGTTTTCTCAGGTATTTCAAGTTTCAAATTTAGTGATGTCTGGATGTTTTCCCATCTCCCTTCTTTTCCTTAGGTTCACAGCTAGATTTTGCATGGTTTATCTAGAATCTTGGTTTTAGGGGAAAGACATCTGTTCCATCCTATGTTCAAGGCAGATATCTGCTGAAACTTAACTAGTCTTTACCGGACTTTGGTCCCTGAATGTGTGTGTCCAACAAAATGTCCGTGTCTCCATCAGGAGCTCAGTTTTGTGATCCAGGTAGCTTTTCAGCTATGGTATACCCTCTTCAGGATATATAGGTTCTTTCACAGCTAACCTTTGAACTCAACACTTCTTAGGGGCACAGGAAAATCTGCCTGTCTCTGAAACTATTTCAAAACTGTAGACATTTTAGGGTTGCCTTTCCTGCTTTGGCCTCACATTAAATTAACTCTACTGCTTCCTTCCAGTTTCAGATGAAAACTCAGAACTTTCCTTCCTCAAACATATTTGAGGGTTTATCTTTCCTAAAACACATCAAAGTATAAAAATCATTAGGCAATACTTCAAAAATATTATCCAGTCATAAAGGAGTACCTTTTTTGAGGATGTCTATCCAAAAATAAAATTCACCAGATCAAAATACATTACATATTCTGTCATGGGAAATTTAAATTTAAACAGTGCCTAGGTAACCACTTTTAAGGATGTGGGCAAGGAAATCCAAGATTATTTTAGAGGGTTTGATTAAATCACTGGTTCCTAAATGGAGTTATGCAGTAGAATCCCCTAGAGAGATTTTAAAACTCAAATTCCAAGTTCCTCTGCATTTTTGCTTATTCAGAAATTTGGAGGAAGAAAGGTATTTATTTTTCAATATAGCCTCACCAGATGAGGACACAACAAAACTACAGAGCAATATTCCTGATGAAAATAGATGCAAAAATCCTCAAAAAAATACTAGCAAACCAAATCCAACAGTACATCAAAAAGATAATACACCATGATCAAGTGGGTTTTATCCCAGGGATGCAAGGATGGTTCAACACACACAAAACAATAAATGTGATCCACCATATAAACAGAATTAAGGACAAAACCACATGAAAATCTCAATAGACCCAGAAAAAGCTCTGCTAAAATTCAGCACCCCTTCATGATAAAAACTCTCAACAAACTAGGCATAGAAGGAATATACCTCAAAATAATAAAGGCCAGTCCATATATAGCAAACCCACAGTCAACATCATACTGAATGGGGAAAAGTCAAAAACATTTCCTCTAAGTTCTGGAATAAGACAAAGATGCCCACTTTCACATTCTGATTTAACATAGTACTGGAAGTCCTAGCCAGAGCAATCAGGCAAGAGAAAAAAATAAAAGGCATCCAAATTAAAAAAGAGGAAGTCAAATTATCCTTGTTTGCTGATGTTATGATTTTATATCTAGAAAAAGCCAAATATTCCACAAAAAAATCCTTTTAGATTTGATAAATGAATTTAGTAAAGTTATAGTATGCAAAATCAATGTCGAAAAATCAGTAATGTTTCTATACACCAATAACAATCTAGATGAGGATGAAATAAAGAAAGCAATCCCATTTACAATAGCTACAAAAAAACTAAAATACCTAAGAATAAATTTAACTCAGGAATTGAAATCTCTCTACAAAGAAAACTACAAATCACTGATGAAGGAAATTATAGATGACAAAAACAAATGGAAAGACATTCCATGCTCATGGATTGGAAGAATTAATACCATTAAAATGACCATACTGCCCAAAACAATCTACAGATTCAATACAATTCCTATTAAAATACCAAAATCATTTTTCACAGAATTAGGAAAATCAATTCTAAATTTCATATGGAACCATAAAAGAGCCTGAACAGCCAAAGCAACCCTAAGCAAAGAGAACAAGGCTGGTAGCATCACAATACCTTACTTTAAATTATATTACAAGGCTATGGTAACCAAAACAGCATGGTGCTGATATAAAAATAGACATATAGATCAATGGAACAGAATGGAGAACCCAGCAATAAAGCCACACATTCATAGCCAGCTGATGTTTGAAAAAGTTGGGAAAATTGGATAGCCATATGCAGAAGAGTGAAACTGGACCCCTGTCTCTTACCATATACAAAAATCAACTCCAGATGGATTAACAACTTAAATGTAAGACCTAAAACTATAAAAATACTGGAATAAAACCTAGGAAAAACTCTTTTGGATATCGGTCTAGGGTCTAGGCAAAGAATTCATGACTAAGACCTCAAAAGCATAGGCAAAAAATCCAAAAATTGACACATAGGACTTACTTAAGCTAAAAAGTTTCTGCACAGCAAAAGAAATAATCAACAGAGTGAACACATGACATGCAGAATGAGAGAAAATATTTGCCAACTATTCATCCAGCAGGGCACTAATATCCAGAATATACAAGGAACTCAAACTTGATAACAACAAA
This sequence comes from Daubentonia madagascariensis, assembly GCA_023783475.1. NCBI lineage: Eukaryota > Metazoa > Chordata > Mammalia > Primates > Daubentoniidae > Daubentonia > Daubentonia madagascariensis. Next base: position 13,919,696 of record JAKFHU010002573.1, on the reverse strand, counting down.
CAAATAATCCCATTTAAAAGTGGGCAAAGGACATAAATAGACAGGTTTTAAAAGAAGACATAAAATGGACAATAGATTTATGAAAAATGCTCAACATCACCAATTATCAGAGAAATATAAATTAAAACCACAATGAGATATTGTCTTACCCCAGTTAGAATGGCTATTATTAAAAAGTCAAAAAATAACAGATATTTGTGAAGATGTGGAAAAAAAGGAACTCTTATAGATTGTTGGTAGAAATTTAAATTAGTACAACCTCTATGAAAAATAGTGTGGAGATTTATTAAAGAACTAAAAATAGAACTACCATTCAATCCAACAATCCCCCTGCTGGATATCTACTCGAAGGAAAATAAATCATTATATCAAAAAATACCTGCACTCATATGTTTATCACAGCAGTATTCATAGTAGCAAAGATATAGAATCAACCTAAGTGTCCATCAATGGATGAACAGATAAAGAAAATGTGTTATATATACTCAATGGAATACTATTCAGCCATAAAAAAGAATGATATCATGTCATTTGCAGCAACATGGATGGAACTGGAGGACATTATCTTAAGTGAAACAAATCAGACACAGAAATATAAATATCACATGTTCTCAGTTATAATTGGGAGCTAAATAATGTGTACACATGGACCTAGAGAGTGGCATGATAGGTAATGGAGACTCAGAAGGGTGAGAGGATGGGAGGAAGGTGGACAATGAGAAATTACTTAATAGGTATAATGTATGTTATTTGGGTGACGGATATCCTAAAATCTCTAACTTGACCACTGCCCAATCCATGCACGTAACAAAATTGCACTTGTACGTTATCAATTTAAACAAACAAACAAAAAGCATAGATAGCAAGAGGCAGATAATAAAAAATCAAGATGAATCATCTTCCACTTCTAAACACATAACTCCACTTTAGCCACTATACCACTATAGGCCCAAATTAAGAATTAGCTCATTGTCCCTGGCAAAGGAGAAAATAATCACTTAAAAAAGAAAGAAAGAAAGAAAAATAAAAGTCAGAAAATGGCTAAAACAAAAGCCAATGAATCTGTTTCAACTTTACGAAGAATAAAGAAGAAATTAAATATAAAGTTCTAAGTATTTTTATTTATTATTATTTTTTTTTATTTTCTATGCCCTTCTCATGTTCAAGCCATATCATACTGCCATATTTCCTTGTAGGCTCAGAAAAGGAAATTTTTTGTACTAAGACCAAAAATTTAAGTACGTTGGACCAGATTATACAAATGAGTAGGTGGATGCATCAAGATTCAAACTCAAGTCTGAGTCTCAGTTTCCTCACGTGTAAAATGGGTATTTATACATAGGATCATATTTACACATAGGATCATTGTAAGGATGAAATCTACTTACATAAGGAAATTGCATATAATAGTACTTAGTATATAATAAGTCTTCAAAAGCTAGTACTTAGCCACTATTACGATGATTGTTTTTAACTGGCAGTTCAAGAGAAGCGTTACCTTATTGAACAGATATCAACTCTCTTTTTTTGGAAAGAACTCAGAAGCAAAGGTAAGGTTCCCATCAACAATGATGGTAATAATAATATCTCAGAAAGGGTAAGCTGGTTTAGGCTTCAATAACAACCAAAGCTCAAATCTCGGTGGATTAAAACAACAAAGGTCCATTTCTTGGGAGTCAGCTAGGAGCAATGCTCCACATCATTCTGTTCTGATTCTAGGGTGCTGAAACATCCCCTTCTTTCAATGATGTGCTGGTCATTGTGGCAGATGAAGAAAGACAGCAGAGTTAAGCACACCCTGGCCCTTAACGCTTCCACCTAGAAATGACAGGGCACTTTTACTTCCACTTCATTTAATGGGTGAGGAATTGCAGTACTCTGTGTGCCCAGATAGAGAGAAAACCAGAGTATCAGTGACAGCCCTAGATCAACAGTCTTATTGTCTGTATATAAAAGGTCCATATGACAGGAACTGTGACATGCAATTTTATACATTATCTTATAATCATGAGAATTCTCAGTGGGGGCTGCTTTCACCACAATTTATAGATGAGGAGCCTGAATGAAGCTCAAAGAATTGGGTTGACTAACCCAAGTACCTGGGGCTAGTAGGTAACACTGCCACGCTTATCTACCTATGCACTTGGAAACACTTTGATCTGGATGCCTTCCCTGTTTGGGTGGTCCCATAGAGGAAAGAGAGCACATTTTTAACATGGTGTCATAGCTTTAGAACTGAAATATAAACAAAAGTATTCAGGAGTAACACAAAAAAGAATTGCTTCTGAATCATAAATCTGCATCGCCTTCATCAACATCATCATCATCATTCTTATATTAAAAAGAATATCAGGTTTCTGGACAGAACAGGGCTGACATCCACAACTTGGAAAGGATAGTCATTCAACTAGTGGGAGCTGCTAAGGTAAGATAGAAAACGCATTAACATTTTCATACCTTGGCCCACTTATTCTTCCCAGCAGCTCTTTGAGAGAGATGTTATTATCTCTACTTTCAGTTAAGAAAACTGAAGCTAAGAGAGATTACGTACTTTGCCCAACATACCACTGTTAGAATAAAGACACAGGTAGGCTTAGTGCTGGCTCTGCCATCACTTGACCCTATAGCCTGGGCTTTTACCCACCACATGTTATTGCTTCCTTAGACACTGAATGCTATGAATCCATGGTTTTGAGATTTTTTTACCTTGTATACTCAATCCTAGTCTCTCTGTGTACATTTCTCTATCTCCAAGACATGATATGCTTTCTCCTTGCCTCTTTGTGCTGCTAAAATAGGCTTTCTGAAAATTCTTCAGTTCTAGACACCCACATCTCACTGAGCATTTAAAAGACATGTCAAAATAAATGGGACTACGTCAAACTAAAAAGCTTTTGCACATCAAAGGAAACACTCAATAAAATAAAAGACTGCCTACAGATTGAGAAAAAAATATTTGTAAACCATATATCTGATGAGTTAATATCTACAATTTATAAATAACTCATACAACTCAAAAGCAAGAAAACATATAACCCAACTTTAAAAAATGGGTTCTAAAAAAAAAGGATCTAAATAAACATTTCTCCAAAGAATACATAAAAATGGCCAACAGGTATATGAAAATATATTCAACATAACTAATCATCAGGAAAATGAAAATCACAACCACTATGAAATATCACCTTACATCCGTTAGCATAGCTATTATCCAAAAAATAAGAAATGGCAAGTGTTGGTTCCCACCTTTGTACACTGTTGGTGGGAATGTAGATTAGTGCAGCCATTGTGAAAAATAGTTTAGAGATTCCTAAAGAAATTTAAAATAGAATTACCACGTTACTCACCAATCCCTCTTCTGGGTATATCACCAAGGAAATAAAACCACCATCTTGCAAAGATATCTGCACTCTAACGTCAATTGCAGCGTTATTCACAATAGCCAAGATATGGAAACAACCTAAGTGTCTATTGATGGACAAATGGATAAAGAAATTATGGTATATATACACACACATACACACACATACACACACACACACCCCCTAAGAAATATTATGTAGTGTTTAAAAAAAGGGGAGATCCTGCTATTTGCACATATGGATGAACCTGGAGGACATTACAGTAAATAAAAGAAGCCAGATACAGAAAGAAAAATATTGCATGATCTCATTTATATGTGGGATCTAAAAAAAATGTTAAATATACAGAGGTAGAGAATAAAACAATGGTTACCATGGTAGGGTGAAGGAGACAAAATGGGGAGATGTATGTCACAAATACGAAATAGAAGATATGCAGGATAAACAAGTAAATAAGTCTAAATCTAAAGAACAGCATGAGGACTATAGTTAATACAGGCATACCTCATTTTATTGCACCTGGCAGATACTGCCTTTTTACAAATTGAAGGTTTGTAGCAACCCTGCATCCAGCAAGTCTATTGGTGCCATTTTTCTAACAGCATATGCTTACTTCCTATCTCTATGTCACATTTTAGTAATTCTTGCAATATTTCAGATTTTTTCATTATTATTATATCTGTTATGATGATCTGTGATCAGTGACCTTTGATGTTACTGTTGTAACTGTTTGGGGCTCCCTGAACTTCTTCCATATAAAATAGCAAACTTAATTGATAAATGTGTGTATTCTGATTGCTCCACCAATCAGCCATTTTCCCATCCTTCTCCCTCTCCTCAGGCCTCCCTACTTTTTGAGACACAATGATATCTAAATTAGGACAATTAATAATGCTACAATGGTCTCTAGTGTTCAAGCAAAAAATAGAGTCGCACATCTCTCACCTTAAATGAAAAACTACAAATGATTAAGTTTAGTGAGGAAGGCATTGTTGAAAGCCAAAATAGGCCAAAAGCTAGGCCTCTTGCCCCAAGCAGTTAGCCAAGTTGTGCATGCAAAGGTAAAGTTCTTGAAGGAAATTAAAAGTGCCACTCTAGTGAACACACACATGATAAGAAAGAGAAACAACCTTATTGCTGATATGGAGAAAGTTTTAGTGGTCTAGATAGATGATCAAATAAGCCACACATTCCCTCAAGCCAAAGGCTAATCCAGAGCCAGGACCTAACTCTTTTTAATTCTATGAAGGTGGAGAGAGGTGAGGAAGCTGGGGAAGGAAATTTCAAGCTAGCAGCAGAGGTTGGTTCATGAAGTTTAAGAAAAGAAGCCATCTCCGTAACATAAAAGTGCAAGGTAAAGCAGCAAGTGCTGATGCAAAAACTGCAGGAAGTTATCCAGAAATTTAGCTATTGTAATTAATTAAGGTGGCTATACTAAACAACATATTTTTAATGGAGATGAAACAGCCTTATATTGGAAGAAGATGCCATGTAGCACTTTCATAGCTACAGAGGAGAAGTCAATGCCTGGTTTCAAAGCTTTAAAGGACATACTAACTCTCTTGTTATGGGCTAATAAAGCTGGTGACTGTAAGTTGAATACAATGCTCATTTACCATTACAAAATTCCCAGGGTCCTTAAGAATTATGCTAAATCTACTCTGCCTGTGTTCTATAAATGGAATAACAAAACCTGGATGACAGCACATTTGTTTACAACATGGTTTACTGAATACTTTAAGCCCACTGTTGAGAACTACTGCTCAGACAAAAGAAAAAAAAAAGATTTCTTTCAAAATATTATTGCTCATTGACAATGTACCTAGTAACTCAAGAACTCTGATGGAGATGTACAAGAGTAATGTTGTTTTCATGCCTATTAACACAACATCCATTCCACAGCCCATGAATCAAGGAGTAATTTCAACCTTCAAGTCTTATTATTTAAGAAATACATTTCATAAGACTACAGCTATCATAGATTGTAATTCCTCTGATGCATCTGGACAAAGTAAATTGAAAACCTTCTGAAAAGGATTCACCATTCTAGATGCCATTGAGAACATTCATGATTAATGGGTAAAGGTCAAAATATCAACATGAACAGGAGTTTGGAAGAAGTTGATTCCAACCCTCCTGGATGATTTTGAGAAGTTTAAGACTTTCATGGAAGAAGTAACTGCAGATGTGGTGGAAATAGCAAGAGAACTAGAATAAAAAGTGGAGACTGAAGATGTGACCGAATTTCTGCAATCTCATGATAAACCTTGAGTGGATGAGGAGTTGCTTTTTACGGGTGAGCAAAGAAAATGGTTTCTGGAAATGGAATCTACTCCTACTGAAGATTCTGTGAACCTTGTTGAAATGACAACAAAGGATTTAGAATATTACATAAACTTAGTTGATAAAGCAGTGGCAGTGTTTGAGAGAATTGACTCCAATTTTGAAAGAAATTCTACATGAGTAATATGCTATCAAACAACATTGCATGCTACAGAGAAGTCTTTCATGAAAGGAAGAGTTAATTTATGTGACAAACTTTATTGTTGTCTTATTTTAAGAAATGGCCACAGCCACCTAAATCTTTGGCAACTACCATCCTGATCAGTCAGGAGCCATCAATATCGAGGCAAGACCCTCCACCAATAAAAATATTATGACTTACTCAGGGCTCAGATGATCATTAGCATTTTTTAGCAATAAAATATTTTTAATTAAGATATGTCCATTGTTCTTCCAGACATAATGCTATTGCACACTTCAAAGACTGTAACTATAGTATTGTGGAAACATAACTTTTATATGTACTGATAAATTTAAAAAATTGTGTGGCCAGCTTTATTGAGAAATTCACTTTATTGCCATGGTCTGGAACCAAACCCACAATATCTCCAAAGTATACATGTAATAGTGTATTGTGTTCAGGATTTTTGCTAAATGAGTAGCTTATAGCTGCTCTTGCCACATGGGGAAAAATGAGTAATTATGTGAGATGATGGCTATGTGAATTTGTTTTACTATAGTAACCATTTTACTATAGGTACGTATCTTGTAACATCCTATTGTATACCTTAAGTATACACAATAAAATTTGTTTTTTAAAAACGTCACGTCATCACCTGTTTTATGAGTAGTACACAGGTAACTTCAATAATATAGGTGGCTGACATCAGCGCCTGGCATAAAATAGGTGTTCAATGCATGCATCTTCAACAGAAGATACTATAGTAAGGTATATGTAGACTAAACAAGTTCAGTTCCTCCAAAAAATGCATTGACAACCTCTATGAGCCTTTGTACTGATAATATACAAATAAGTTTAGATCCTAACCCATTGAGAGTTGTCAATAAAGGGAAGAAAGTTAGAATATAATTATATGTTTATATCATACCACACATTTAATTTCCAGAAATGTCTAGGAATGACTAGAACTATGATTTATTTAAGAAAAGAATGTCCCTTTGACTTTGTCGTAGTATATTTGAAATTTGTTGTCCTCATAAAGGTGGAAATGATGGAAAAGCAGTTTCTTGCCATGTCTCTCACCAGCCTGAAGGGTTTTCTCTTCATCTACAAACACCCACGTTTTAAGACACAAAGCCAGATAGAATCGGGAATTGCAAACACAAGTAGATTTTCAGTGTATTAAAGAATCATTTCCATTTGATAATTTCTTCTAATAAAATATAAACGTAAGTCCTCACCTATAGCATTGTTAGGGGATGATGGTTTTATTCTAGTGTTTTTATTGACTTGATTCTGTGGTAATTTTCAAGAATGCTGTTGCCTTTAAATCATTTAACTAAATTAAAATAAGGTAAAACAGTGATGATTAGCTATTTGATAGGACTGGGAAAACAGGTGTGGGCAGATCAGAGCATTAAAAATGAATGGGCATTTTGAGGATGTACAAAGAACAGGGATGTCCTACAGAGTAATGTCAAGATTTCTCATCTATTTGGGATTTATATGTGAAGTTGATAGAGATTGATTATATATCTCTTATGTCCTTACCTGTATTAATCTACTTCACTTGAGAGTAGCCTGAAAACTGCTTATCGACAGCAGTTGGCAGAGAACACCCCTCTTAGAGGTAGCTCAATACATTTAAATATTTGATGTTAGCTTCCTAGTAAAGCGAGTTGAAACACAGCCCAAAGTTTGGATGAGAAATATAAAGGAGTGGTTTAAAAAGTTTGGTTCTAGTAACACACAGTCTGGTTTTAATCACGGCTTTGCTACTTACTAACTCTGGACCAATTTCCCCACGTATGCAATGGGGTACAAGTTGTAATGAGACTAAAATGACATAGTATAAGCAAAATGCTTATAAGAAACAGTGCCTGGCAAAGAGGGAGTTATCCTACAAATGTTATTTATGTCTATAGTTCAGGGGCCTCACAGATATATTTCTTGGTGAATAGGTGGCACTCTCTGTTTCCACTCTGTGTTTCTTGCTTTTTAATAGGTATTTGTGAGAAGAAATAACTCTTTCTACATAGGATATGGGAAAACAAACAAACAAAAAAATCACAAGAGTCTATTAACAAGAGCTCGCATTAGAGTGCAGACACATCCTGAGACCAAGTCTGATGTCCAGCTCCCTCTCCTTTTGTTTTTTGTGTCCAATAACGACACAAAGGTCTTTCTATTTCTCCTATGAACAGGGGAATAGGTTTGGCTATGCCAAGTCCAAAGCTTTTGAGAGAGAAGGGTTGGTGGCAGGAGGCCCATGAGTATTTCTCTCAGGTAATGCCAGAGAGCTTATGCAAGCATGGACTGTTCAAGCCTCAGACCCTTAGGTAATGGTGCCACCATCTAGGCTCCCGTTAACATCAGGGGCACTTGCACAACAGAGCCCTCATCACATTCATTGACAGCTTTATCTCCCCACTCCCCCAAATTTAGGCCATGCTAGGGCAGTTGTAGGCCCTTCACTGTCTTGGAGGAAGCTATTTATATGCACCCAGAACATCATCTTCCTTTCTGAGAAGGTACGGACACCCTGCTTGATGGATGTCTGAAGCACGATTTGAGTTTCATCATATCCACATTACAAGAATAGATATTTTTGAGACAGAGAGAAATATATATTTGAAAATATGGAAGTGTGACAAATATACTGATTTTCTGTAAATATATGCTGATGGGATTAGCTAGCAAAGAAATGAAAGCAAAGGAGTTTTACTTGCAGTGTGTTACTTATTCCTCCCACTGGCCTCAAACTACAACATAAGAGGCATGTGTTAGCTGTGTCTCCAATTGAAGTGTGGGGTATATAACTGGTGTAATTGTCAGAGATTGGGGTTGCAGTCTGATTTTGCAAGATGGAGACTTGATTCCACCACTTTTTAATTTTGTCAACTTGGGCAATTTGTTGGTCTCTGTAAGCTTCAGTGGTAGAATCTACTGGTCTAAAACAGAGACATTGATTGAGCCTATTTATTGGGTTGTTGTAAGGATTAAATGTGGTGATACATGAAAAGGGCTCAGCATAGTATGTCTTTATGCACAAATGCTCAATAAACTTTGACTATTAATTTTAAGGCCATGAGTAGCAAATTAAACATTTGTAAATCCACTTTAACAACTGAAAATAAAACACACAGATACAAATTCCTGTAAGATGTTTCACGTATAGTTAGAGTGTTGGACAATAGAGGTATAAGAGAAAATTAAAATAATAGCTAATTTATCTCAAAATTATATTCTTAGAGCTATTTATTTTATTTTTATTTTATTGATAAATAATAGTTGTACATATTTTGGGGATATGTGTGATATTTTGATAACTATATCCAGTGTGTAATGATCATATCAGGTAATTGGGATATGCATCAGCTCAAATATTTATCTTTTCTTTGTGTTGGGAACATTACGATTCTTCTTTTCTACCCATTTTGAAATATATAATAAATTGTTGTTAACTATAATTTCCCCACTGTATTATTTAATAATAGAACTTATTTTTTAACTGGGAATTCAAATTCATTTTCTTCCATTCAACTCTCTCCTAATGAATACATTTTAGTAACTATGAACAGTCTCCCACAATTTGGATTATTATCCAAATTATTGAGAGACATTTATATACAGATTCTTCAAATCTGTCTTAAGAAATTATGAAATCTAAATCAAGTAGTCCCAGAAATTTATTCTGAAAAACTTTAGGAATTGATTTCAATGACTTGTCAGATTTTGGAACCCTGAATTAGATCAATTAGATCATATACTTCAGGTCTGAAGTCTACATGTTTTCTTTGTTTTATGCTCATATAATCAATTATAGTTAATTATTTGTGTAAAATATCCCTGACCTATAATATTTTATTTCTCTTTGGCCTGCATCCTAGTCTAAGTCATAATTCATAGCACCTAAGCTGTCCCTGCTATAGCTTCATAGCTCTCACTCTACCTCTAGTATCTCTGTACCCAAAGCCATCATTCCTTAAAGACTCAGCAACCCCAATGCCATTTTATTTACAATTAGTGAAAATATGTCTTATAGCAAAAATGATAAGGCAAGAAGCAGGCATGGGTTAAATTTGAGAATGGTGACCACTAAGGACTAAATTGTGTTCCCCTGCAAATTCATATGCTAAAACCCTAACCCCAAATGTGACTATATTGGGACTTTTAGGAGGTAATTGAGGTTAACTGAGGTCATAAGGATGGGGTCTTAATCTGATAGAATTGGTGGCCTACAAGAAGAGGAAGAGAGAGAGATCTATCTCTCTATCCGCATGCATGAACTGAGGAAAGGCCGTGTGAAGACAGCAAAAAGATACCTGTCTGCAAACCACAAAGAGAGAACTCACCAGAACCAACCAAGTTGGCATCCTAATCTCAGACTTCCAGTGGGCAGAACAGTGAGAAAACAAATGTCTGTTGTTTAAGCTACAACAGCCTGAGCTGACTAATAGTGATAAACAGGGAAATGATTATTTTGAGTACATACGTAGTAGATGTTGTAAGTACAGATAACATAGTACGATATGCCAGCCAGATACAAAATAAAAATACAAATAGCACTGCTATATATCATAAGTAATCCCACAGAATATATGAGAAAAATGAGTTGTTTATTGTAACTATTAATTCTAGTGTTAGAGCAGAGATGGATTTCAGATGAAGGTCAGAAGAATGGTGTTCTGCTCCATTCTTCAGAAGCAGATTAGTTGATGCCCTGAGCTAACAAAGCCTCTCTTGACAGCACCCAATTAACTCCTGTCCTTCACGTGCAAACTCAGTCCAAGAGACCACATGGAAAAGAGTATCCCGTGCTTCTTCCCCACTCTCTTATCTTCTCTGCTAGCTAAGATATTAATATGTTTTAGTACAAGTGAAATAGCATACAAATACCATGTGACTTCACATTTACATAATAAATGATACATTTTTGGCATTGCAATGTGGATCAAGGAGATGAAAAGACCTTGCCATCCAGAACGTAACACTATGTATGTTAGAATCAAAATCCATTTACATATTTTGGTTTTCTTAATGTTGTTTTTCAAACATAAAGAATAATCTTTTTTAAAGATACATCAATATCTCTACTTCTTGAGAGCTAGAAATGCTTATTATATTTAAATGCAAAGTGTACACATTTTCTGTCATCAAAGTTTTAAAAATCCAAAGATAAACCTTTTAGCCTAGGCATCCAGGCAGAATACAGCTGTGTAGGGCCATTTACAGTTGCTAGGTTCAGTGTAATACCCAAGTTGTCATTCCTTTATTTTACCACTGGACACAGGTTGGAGTTATCAATCTTCTGCCCCATTGTATAATATACTAATTCATTTTGGGGGTTGTTTTGTTGCTGCTTTGCAAACTGCAGAATGGTGTGTGGTAAAAGTTGAGATGGATGAATGTTGCTGTATGTATTAAAGAAATTTAAAGGATGGTACTGGTATAAAGGCAGACACATAGATCAAAGGAACAGAATAGAGAACCCAGAAATAAAACCATATAGTTTACAACCAACTGATTTTCAACAAAGCAGATAAAAACATACACTGGGGAAAGGATGCCCTATTCAATAAATGGTGCTGAAGAATGAAACTGGATCCCTATCTCTCACCATATACAAAAATTAACTAAAGATGGATTAAATACTTAAATGTAAGACCTAAAACCATAAAAATTCTAAAAAAAAAAAATAGAAAAAAACTCTTCTAGATATTGGCCCAGGCAAAGAATTTATGACTAAGACTCCAAAAGCAAATATAGCAACAACAAAAATAAATAAATGGGACTTAATTAAACTAAAAAGTTTCTGCACAGCAAAGGAAATAATCAACCAAGTAAATAGACAACCTACAGAATGGGAGAAAATATTTTCAAACCATACATCTAACAAAGGACTAATATCCAGAATCTACAAAGAACTCAAATCATCAAGAAAAAACAAATAACCCCAACAAAAAGTGGGCATAAGACATGAACAGATTTTTTTTTTCTGGATTTTACCAAGCCTTCAATTTCTTGTTGGTCTCTGCCCCAATTTGTCTCCTCTCAGCACTATGAGACTACCAAAAGCTCAACCTAGGTTTTTAGCTTCTAACCTCTACTTTCTCCTGGCTTCTAGCCCTAGAACCTCATAAAGATTTGGAATCAGCAAATTCCTTGAGGAGAGAAGTGGTACCAAACACCAGGCTTCCTTTCCCAGGTTTCCTTTTCTCCAGGATTTTGTCCTTGGTAATAACAATGTCTAATTCATATACTCCCAGCCCCATGAGACTGCTGAAAGTTCAGATCCCACAATTTTGGTTATTCTGTCATCGCAGTGTGGTTTAGGAATGGCAAATACATTAAGGGAAACAACAACGGAAAATGTGTGGCTTACTCCACTGTGCCACCAATCTCTCAGGTCTCAAGACCCCTCAGATCCTGACACTCCTGGTTGCTTTCTGGTGCCTTCCAATAGCTGTTTTTGCATTTCTTTCAACTTTTATAGTTAGTTTTTTCTCTGTAGAATTGGTTTGATAAAAGCTACTCTGCCTTACCTAAAAGCAGTTGCCACTTGCAGTCTTTTTAATTTCGTCAAGCAATCGGGTATCAAGGCGTTCAATTAGGAAAGTGAGCCAAGCTGAATGTAGCAATCACACCTTCATTTACTTACTGTGACAGTGCTAGCAAGAGGCCAAAAGAAGCACTGGCTCCCCCGTGTTCCACTGTTCCCCCCAGAAAGGTACCAGAGTCAGGTGGATTCAGCACAGGCATAGGGGAATCATCCCACTGCTAAGGACCCCTGAACTAAAGGATCCTGTCTCTTTAGGGATCCCTGGGCAGAGAGGAAGGGGAGGTGGAAGGGCTGGGAGTGTAAAGGGACTGGGTCAAACTGGAGTAAGGCTTTTTAGCCAAGGCCCCCAATCTCAATGGAGATGCCTAGGAAGTGCCTTATCTAAGGTCCCCAATAAGGAAGCTTCTTAGTGAAGAACTGATTCATTGATTGCAACTCCCTTCATAAAACTGCCAGGCACTTGCTGTATACCAAGTCTTGTGTGGGGGGGTAACTTCCTCCCATGAAGCTTGGCAGGCAAATCCTTGTAATTGCCTATGATAGGATCTGAAGGATCACACATAGGATTTCAGCCTGGAGTCCTCTATAAGGACACCATTCAAACTATACACACTCCTCAACTCCATCTACTCTTACTTTCTATTATTTTTGTTTCTGTTGTGATGTAGTTCAGTATAGCTTACTTGGCTACGTACACACCGTTTCCTCTTGATTCATTATTCTATCTCCTATGCAGATACTTCCATGCATTGATAAACCAGGCCCTACTTGTTGAGTCTGTTAGGTTCCTCCAACATCCTGTTTCTTCATGGGCTTTAGCTAAACTTCATTATGTTAATACACATACACACACACACACATATTACATTATATGTACATATGTTAACAAGTTGAGAGATGATTCTCTGAACAGAATTTTTATAGACAGACTACTTTAAAAGAATTTAGTGGCATATTAGGGAAATAAATTTTATAACTTCTACATCTATGAGAGTTTATTATTTTGTCTTGATTTTTAAAAAAGATATCTTTATTCCCTCCTGTTAAAGGAGAAAGTCCTAGAATCCATTTTCCCTAGATGACACTGAGGATTCTGTGTTCGAAAGTATGAGTACTCTCTCTTAACCTCTATTCACCTATTAGGGGATTTAGTCAGCCCAGGAGTACAACTTAGTACATTCTCTCCATAGTATGAGATGACCCTCAGTGGTGATGTTGCATGGCTAATTTTCTGGTCATTAGACAAGAGAAAATGACTTAAGCTTTAGAAAAGTAACATTGTGTGGCAGAAATACAGCATACTGTTGCATGGAGCTAAAACAATCATACCTGCTACTCTGTGCAAGATAAGGGCTTCCCCAAATATGCTTTAATTTTTATTAATGCTACATCATCATCATTGCTCCTCTATCAGATTTATAGCATATATACAGTATGAGGAAATAAGATTTGGAGTTCCTGTTAATCATGTATCCTACAGCTAAAGCTCCTCCTGTTTTTGATCACTGATTCTGAGAACCAAGGTCTGTTTACTGATCCAAAAACTCCTACAAACTAAGGAAGAAGGCAAGGTAAATGTGTTAAAATGAACACTGTACCTGAAGTTCAAGGTATATGTGCACGTGGGATGGCAGGAAAATGCTCACAAAAGCACTTGAACCTCTCTTATAAACCTAAAATGAGGCCAATTTCTTTGTGACATATTTCCTATCTTAAGTTCAAAACCTGAAGTTCAATTTAGTAGAAGGTTCTTGGTCTTTCAAAACTAGTAACATTACCTTGTGAGTCTCTCAAGGTCAGAGGGTATTTCTACTTTATCAGTTGTGTCTTTGCCCTTATATGCTACATTGCTGTGCTGGGAATGATCACATAAAAGGAATTTAATATTTGTTTTTGAGTGGAGGATTCAGAAATCTGCCTCAATCTTGACTCCTGATAGGAATACACAGGCCATGGAAGAGGGAATTCTGACACCACCACCACCCCCCAATGAAACCAATGCCCCAAACTCCTGAATTATCCTCCTCTGTTTTCCTTGGACATTGAATGACTTTGACATCATGGTGCTTCACCAACATACAATTGTTGGTTAAACTCACATTTCCCATCCTGTTCTTGAGCATGTGCAGCTTAGCTGTAAATCCTATACCATTCTATATGCAGCCCGTTTAGCAGGCTTGTTAACCGTAGCGCCAGAGGGTAAGCATCTGCAAATAAAGCATCTGTCCTCTCAAAATCAATCCATGTGCCCAGGGCTTACAGATCTTAGAGTATGTAAACAAAAGCGGTACCATACAAAGCAGACATGGACTGTAACCATAGCAGAGGGTTATTTGTGTGGAACTTTTTAACAAGAATTACTGAAATAAAAATAACTTCAGGGTTTTTCTTCAGTGTCTTAAAGGTTGTTTTTTTTTTTTTGTAAGTACAGATTTCCTTGAAATAAAATCTAAATTATTACAAACATGTTCACAAATCAAGTTTACAGCTAGATAAATTTTCATAAAAGAAAAACAACCCTACAACATACACACAGATCAAGAAACAAAAATTACTAGCACTTCAGAAACCTCCCCCACATTTTAGAACATTTATATAAAGGGAATAAAGTAGTAAGTCTTGTATGGCGCCTGACTTATTCTACTCAACATTGTGGAATTCACGTGTGTGTTTGCTTTAATCATAGTTTGTTTATTCTCATTTCAGTTTACTTTTTATTACATGAATATACTATAGTTTAATCATTCTATTTTTGGACATTTGAGTTTTCTCCAGTTTGGGGTTTATTAAGAAGAGCGTTGGTGTGAACAGTCTTGTATGATTTTTGGTAAATGTGTATTCGAGTCCGTTGGGCAGAAATCTGGAAACTCAGAAGTGGAATTGCTGGGTGAAAGCTTATACATATGATCAGCTTTGGTAGTTCTTGCCAAATACTTTTCGAAAGTGGTTATAAAACATGACAAATATGTACAATTTTTATTTGTCAATTAGAAAATAATTTGGAATAGTGGTAGTACAGATTTATTCTGCCTAAGAAGAGTATGAGTCTCTCAGCTGCTTCACGCCTTCACCAATGCCTTGATATTGCCTGTTTTCACAGCCCACCCATTCCAGCCAGTATTCAGTCGCAGTGCATTGTGGCTTTGATATGCATTTCCCTGATAACCATGAAGTGGAAAGACTTTTCAATGTATTTTCACCATTTGAATATCCTTTGTGTGAAGTGTCTATTCAAGCTGTTTGCCCATTTTTAATTAACCTTATCTTATTGATTTGGGGGAGTTTTTAATAAAATTTTTGATGAGTCCTTGGTTGTTTCAATCCCATCCCATGACTTACCTGTGGTATATTTTGATTAACAGAAGTTCTTATTTAAAGTAACGCAAATTTTCATTTTGTTACCTAATAGCACATTTTGTGTCCTGGTTGTGAAATCTCTGCCTATCCCCAATATCATGAAAATATTCTATGTTTTTTTCCTAAAACTTTTATTTTTTTTCCTTTTATATTTAGATCCATAATCTATGAAAAATTGATTTCCATAAAGGGTAGGAGGTAGGAGTCAAGGTTCCTTTTTTATCCTGTATAGATATTTAATTGATCCAGCCACAGTTATTGAAAAGAGCATCTTTTTCCCCAAAGCAGTGTCACTTTGTCATAAACTAGGTAAGTCTGTTTGTGAGGTCTCTATTCTGTTCCACTGGTTTATTTTTTTATTCTCAGAACAACAACATCCTGTCTTGACTGTTACAGCTTTATATTATGCCTTGATGTTTTGGAGTATAACACTCTAGCTTTGTTGTTTTTCTTCAAAATTGGGCTTTATGTTTCCATATAAATTTTATAATCAGCTTGTCAATTTCTACCCCCCAAAATTCTGGCAGTATTTGATTGGAATACTTTTAAATCTATAGATAATTTAGTAAGAATTGACATCATCATAATATTAGGTTTTCAATCCAAAACATGATGTATCCCTTCATTTATTAGATCATCTCTAATTTCTCACTACAATATTTGTAATGTTTGGGACAGAGGTCTTTGATTTCTTTTGTTAGATTTATCTCTAGCTATTTTATGGATTTTGAAGCTATAGAGATGGGTTCAGTTTTAATCTAAGAAATTACAAACTAGAACCTACATCTTCTGAGAAAAACATTGGCAAACAGTAGTCAAACAGTGGGAGATCCACCTATCCACTGACAGGTCATTTTGAATATCCAAATGAAGAGAGTAAAGTGTAATTAGTATTGAGATTCTGAAATTAGACTGCCTAGATTTGGAATCTTAACTTCACCATCAATAAAGGTATAACATTTGGCATTTTATTAATATTTCTGTGAATCTGTTTCCTTATCTGTAAAATGGGAGTAATAATAATGTATACCTCCTTGGGTCCCAAGAGGCTTAGAGAGAACACTTGTACAGCACCTAACATAGAGCCTAGCATATAATAAGTGATAAATAGATGATAATGATGATGTTGATGATGATGATGATGATAGTGGCGGTCATGTTAATGACGATGATCGTCATCATATATTTGTGAGTCTTGAAAGGAAATTTTTCCCCCTCTAACTGTCATGGGTCTTGTTCAGAACTCATCACACATGTTCAAAGAGCACTGGTGTCATCTTTACCTTCTACAATCATATATCTATGGTTCCTGAAGACCTTTCTCTGGCAAACCACATTTAGAGGGCCAGCAATTCACCAAACACCTCGTTGATGTCCACATTAATCATAACACAATACTGACGTATTTCAACAACATAACATAATTTAGAATGGGTATTCTTACATAGTTACTCCAAAAAGTGCCAGGCTTGATTCAGATTAGAGAAGACTGCCCTTTGGAGTGCAATGAAGGCATCTTGGAAAGTTGGAGCACATTGAAATTATCTTGGAAGAGGTAAGTAAAGCAAACAATAGTCAAACAGTGCTGCCCTTTTTTTTTTCTTTTTTTGTGTTTTTTTTTCTGTATGCACAAAGGCATTTCCCTGAATGAATAATCTCTTGTAGATTACTAATTCATGTTTTTAAAAAATCAGTTTGACTGAGATTGAGAGTTGGACTCTACATGCATTCCTAACTATCCCCAAGTATTTCCTCTGTGTTAACCAGCTTTACACGCAATGCAATACGTAATTAAGTCAGAAGTTCCTGCATCTTGTGCTTTGGTTCCTGTTTCCCTTCCTCCAGTCTGAATTGCCCCATCCTGATGCACTCTGTCTGGTAAAGGGCTACATGTGAATCACAAGACCTACCTCTTCTCTAAAGCCCTTCCTGACTAATGTGTTTTATTTCTCCCCCTAAATCCTTATGCTTTGTGATTATGCCAAAATAATAATGGCAATAATAATTTTCCCTTAAGTCTCTTAACACAAATCTCTCCAGTTTCCCCTCCCACAGACTCAGCATGCACAGGAGTCAGTATGTGTGTCTTTTCAATGACTGTATTATTCACAAAGTGTAGCAAGTGTCTCTTAGAATTTTGGCCTGGCTTATACCTCCCTACCCCCAATGCTTACAAATTTCTTTCCAAAGAAGGGGGCCTTTTTGCCATGTTTTCTCTCTGCATGGCCTATGTCCTGGCCATTGATAAAAGGATTTGGAAAAGACACTGAACCCAATAAAAGCCAGTGAAATTTATCCTGAGAATTTGAAGTAGGATTCAGAGGTATTAGTCAGTTTGGGCAGGTGCTAAAATTGGGAAGTGTTGTGAAGTCAGAATGAGAGTGACCACATTTGGCATATTCGTGCCAAGGACCTTCCAGACTGTCCTTAGCAAAGAGGAGAGGAAGTTGGATTTCACTTGGAACTCTGGCATCCCAATGTTTCTCCTTTTCCTGCTACTTTTACCCTCAATCTGTTTCCTCCCAAAGGTAATTAATACACTTGTGTTTCAAGTCTAAATGCTAATACTCTTGGGAAATGTGCATTTTAAAATGGGAATCTGCCGAAGATGCTTATTAATACAAATAATCATTATTAATATAATTTGTATACCAATACTTCCTCACATTTATATAGGATGATATATACATATACATCATCTCATGAGGATTTTGAAGCAATCCTGACACAGATTTTTTTTCATACATGGGGTGTATTCTGTGGGGAGCTAGAGGTACCATCCTTTCAAAGTATCTCTGCAGCTGCCTTCCTGACATACATGCTCACTATCACTGATGGACATTGTGCTTTATCACATTGTTAGACTGCTTCTATGATGCAGTTATTTTGTGTGTAAGGGACACAGGAAAGGAATTAGTACAAAGAGTACTGGTCTTGATCTCTGTGCTTTATTACCACTTCTGCAATTTCCTGGCTATGTGGTTTGGGAGAAGTTGCTTTTGAAGAGTAGTTTCAGGCTTCATTATGTAGGTGTGGTGAGCTGTGGTGAGGCACTACACCTGGTGCATTGACCCAATTCAACTCATTCTTCAAGGTCAGTGCCCCCATGACACTGTTATTTTCTCCAGGTTTTGCAGTGATCTCTTCTTGCTCTGAATTCCTGAAATTTAGGTAGCTTTAATCCAATTGTGTAGGACTCCATTCCAAACCAGCTTCCTCCAAATTGGTTGTCTTCTGAAATAATGTTCAGCAGACTGTTACTTATTAGTGAAAAATGTGTGTGTGTGTCTTTGTGTGTTGCAAATATATGTTTCTACCTCTTACAACTCCAAGTCAGACAGAGTTGAACAAATTGTGTTTATTTACTGCAGGACTTCTCAGAAGCTTTGATGTATTAATATGCCATGTGGATGTCCAAAAAGAGTCTATATCATCTTCCACTAAACACTGCAAGTTGGGGAGGGCAGGGATGGCATAGTTACTGTGATTTCTTAGAACATCATTCCTTAAAACATAGCTTGAAAAACGTTGGTCAAGCCCCTTTCATTTTTTCCTCAAATTATCTTATGAGTTTTAAGTCACATCATCTGAAAAGTTTAGAAAAATAGTCAAAGTTACCTAAGCCCTTAATAATCTCTTATATGTGAGGTTTCTAGAAAAGAAACTTTCTAGATAGGGCTTTTCTAGAAACGGTCTCCAAGAGTCACAGAATTGAAGAACTTATGGGGATCTTATAGAATTATTACCCTAATGTTTTACACGTGATGGACTGTAGTATGAAATACTGAGTCTAGAAATGTTAAGCAACTTGATCAAGATTATTCAGGTAGCTAGTGATTGAACCAGGGTGAGAATCTAGCCTCCCACACTCGAAGCTCATTTTTCTTTCTGTCACTCCGCAGGGTAGCTCACACAATATTGTCTGGAAAGGAATTGCCTTCGTGGGCCAGGGTCCTTATAAACCTCCAGAAGGCAGGCCACATGGCCATGAACCACACACAAATTGGGTCATCCTCTCTCCTTGCTCTTCCAGAAATAAGTCCTACTGCTTTTCCACATGGATGTCAACAAATTAAAGTTATGACTGGCAAATGAAGAAATTGGATTTGGAACTCTACTTGAGGATAATAGAGTTCATAGACAAAACAATTATTGCTATGTGGGTATCAGCTTCCTTCAAAACAAAAAAAACAACAACAAAAAAAATCAGCTTTACAGGATATAGAATAGAAATAGGGAAGGGTAGACTTATGAACTGATATATATCTTGGAAATAAATTCTAAGGCCCAATAAAATTAATATGTGATAAAGGTAGAAGAAAAGTTGGAGCAGGGGGAACGACTCAGGTTCACGATCCTGCAAACAAACAAATAAATAAAAAGGACAGCATCTGCAAGGAGTTTCAGGAAGAGAAGTTGAAATAAATTAAGAGTTTTGGAGAGGTAGGAAGAGAGTTACAACAAAATTCCTCAATGAAAATGAGAAAACAAATGGTGTATTGACATAGAGATATAGTTTATTGACCGATGACTAAGAGGCAGCATTGTGTGAAATAAACATTTTTTAATACGTTATCTCATGTAATCCTCATAATATCACTATGCTGTAGATCACAGTGTGATCCACAGACCTGCACAAACAAAATCATGTGGTAATGTGTTAAAAATGCAAATTCTTCCAGAATTTTTGAATCAAAAGCCCTTGGGATGTGACCCACCAATTGCCCGGTGTGCTGACCCAAACTCTCCAGGTGATTCTGATATGTTCCAAAGTTTGAGCATCCCTGCATTATGTTCAACTTAAAGATGGGAAAATTAAGAGTAAAGGAACTTAGAAAATTTCCCTGAAAGTCACCCTGCTTGAACAAGGTGAAGAGGGCATTTCGACTCATGTTCCTCTTCTTCTAATACCCATGCTCTGAACCAATATTATGTATTACCCTTCTCTGATACAGTATTCCTGTGTATTTCTGGCTTTCACAGAGCTTTGGCTCATAAGCAAATAAGGTATTAGGGTAGAAAATGAATTCTCCCAGGGCAGAGAACAAGAGAAAGAAGGTAATAAAGCCTTCCTACCAGGCCACAGAAAGAGACAACTGCAGAATCTATCCACCTCCATGTAAACAGCTCTCCAAGAGGGAGGTGTTCACCAAGGCAATTGGGGTGAAAGCCCTGAAAAATGCCCCAGTCTTTCCCTGCTGGGTTTATGAACAGCTTTGGCAGGCTAACAGCAGCACATTCTATGTAATTGCTGGTTTATTCTACCTTGTCTGCCTTTTATTTTCACAAGGAATCCTTGTTATTCAGTGGAATTAGCAAAGGAATCCATTAAGTGCTGGCTACAAAGACTGCACAGTATTTATTCCAGTAATAAAAAATCTAATTTTGCAATAACATGGCAATCTTTGGGAAGTGCTGGCTGATGAAACCCAAATCTGGCAAAATTAGCCTCTTTTGGTAGTGCTTCTTATCATGGTGCCTGTGAGAAGGGGGGAGCTTGTTTGCCAAGTAAGCACTTTTACAAAACAAAACAAATTCTCTTTCAGAGAATTCTAAAATGGAAAAATGGGGAAACTGCCATCAGGCTCACAGAGCAGACACAGCGAGGGGGCGGGTCTTAATTAATGTAGGCTGAGGCTAGCTGCATTTAGAGACAGGGATGTGTTCTTGGCAAGCATGCCGAACAGTTTGCCACCTGCTCCTATTCCTTCCTTCCTGAGCCATCGGCCTGATGCCATCAACATGCCTGTGGGGTCTCAGCACCATTTATGATTCAGTGAAAACCAACCTTCACTTAGCGACTCATAGAATATCAGAGCTTAAAGGGACCTTAGAACTCACCTCCTACAAACTCCTTATTTAACAGATAGCTAAGAGTTTATGTGAATTATCAAGAACACAGAACCAGGACTTTAAATCATGCCTATTGGATATCTTTTTCCCTTTCTTTTCCCACAGTTTCATCAATTAATGTTTTTTTCCTCACATCACTGTTTCTTCGTAGTACAGAGTTAACAAGGGAGCTCTAGACCACATTAAAGTTGAACTGTAAATTCAGAATTCCTTATTTTGGAAGTGGAAATCCCACTAGTATTTATTGATTAAGACAGCAGTTGCTTCTTTCTTGATCTGAAAGATATTTTAAAATTCAAATTCCTAGTCTGAGAAATATTAGCTGTGCATCCCCTCTAAAGTCTGCCAAGTCTAGACTGAGGACAACCTTTTTTCTCATGCTACATGCCTCCAGAGGCATTAACTACAACCTTACTTGCTCTTGTTTCTTGA
This sequence comes from Daubentonia madagascariensis, assembly GCA_023783475.1. Lineage (NCBI taxonomy): Eukaryota > Metazoa > Chordata > Mammalia > Primates > Daubentoniidae > Daubentonia > Daubentonia madagascariensis. The sequence goes on along the minus strand of JAKFHU010002573.1, from coordinate 13,897,666 downwards.
ACAATGACTTTGGGTGCTGGAAGAATTTAATAAGCTTGCTGCAAATCCTTAGTTTCAATTGCAAGAAAATGAGACTGATCTGTTGTGACTGCTTATATAACTAACACACCAATTAACTCTGAGACTCTGGGATCTCTGAGAGACAGCTTCATTTTAGGTATATATTCCAACTAAAACACAAACTCAGGTTACTATCAGTGGGAGTGAGCATCATAAAAATTAGCCAGAAATTACTAGTTTCAGTCCAAAACGGAAAGAACAAACATTGCAAAACACCTAATATAGTAATTGAAACACAAATAGAAATTAAAAGATCTCCATTTAGAGTTATGTTTTCTAACTTTTCCTACACATTCCTGGTTTAACACCCACTCTTAAAGAGTAACAGTGATTAACATTTCATATACCATTATTTAGTCTAAAAGAAAAGAGATTCACACGATTTATATTGAAGTTGATAAGCCAATTTATATTGAAATTGGTGAGCCAGAATTAACTTAGATTTTAGTCCGTAACTAATCTTTCAAGGTGAAAGATTGACTCTCAGTTTGTGTTTATGATAAAGGATTAATGATGCTTCTGTTTTCATACCCACTGAGAGAAGTAATATATGAGTTTTTCTTGTGAAAGCTTCTAAGTCAAAGCCATTAATGGTCATTACTAATCATTAGTAAATGAACGTGTGTTTGAAATTCATAAGTGTATTTATAACATCCCAGTTCAGTCAGCAGTTCAATTCATGTGTGTCTCTGATAAAACACACATTTCAGTTAAAGAATAGTTTAGTTAACTTGATTTGTGAATTTGCTCTTACTCTTAGGTTGTTGCTCACATCTTCCACAGCCTGTGCCTTTCCCTCTCCTTTGACCTTCCCTACCACCTTTGGTGGAACATCATGACCTTAAATAAAAGTTCTGAAATAAAAGGGATATACTGATTCTCTAAATTCTATTCAGATCTCTTGCATATTGCCAGGTCCATGGACTCTACAAAAGTGCTTATAATAGCATGGTGGCATGAGGAAAGAAACCCAGGTGTCATATTTTCAGGACAAGCTTTTACCCTTCTCTTGGAAGCAATAGTTCAGAAAGTCAGTGGTATTTAATGGAAAAGACATAGAAAGGAAAATGTATGTGTCTTGATAACTGGTGTCCTTCTAACCCCATCCGATCCTCCTTCACCACATACACACACACACCCTGATACACAAATAAATATTTAGAATAATAAAGAATTGGGTCACTTTTGTTATTGTCACTAATATAGTTATTTCATCTGGATTCAATGGGTTTTATAAGAGATTATGATCCAAGTAGGATTTACCACCGCTATTTATTAATAGTAAGCATTAAGAAATAGCTTCTTTATTTCTCTTAATTGGGACAGGATAAAAGTACCATTGGTCAGAAAGATGAATTTGTTTGCTTTGTTTGGGTATTTTGCACACAACTGATTCCGAAAAGAGGAGATCCTTCCACTACACGAAATTTCTTGGACAAGATTTAAAAATCTGTGATTTCTTTAAGTATGAAAAAATACAATTGTGGATAAACAAGCATACAGATAATCATTTCTGAGATCTTGCTTTAATATAACCACAATAGAAAGCCATTTAAGAGAGCATAAAGTTTTTAAGTTAGTGTGCTGTTCTATTTCCCACATTCTTGTTCTGCAACAGCAGTGCTCTTTAACTGTTCATCCTGCCACCCACACAGCAACTTATTCATGTGTAAAGGTTAAAGCTGAATAATTATGGTAGAAACACATAAAAGCTACACAGCCTGATGTGTTCAGCACATAATATTAGAGAGAGTAAGGGACAATACATATATTTATGAGAAAGAGAGACAGACAGATAGACAGACAGAGAGACAGAGAGAGACAGGGGTTGGGGTGGTATTTCCCTGTATTGGATAGAATTCATTCTTGCAGGAAAATTAAAGTCTGTGGCTCTGCATCTGAAAGTGGCCATGTGTTACCAACTAGGTTAAAAGCAAATCTGTCCCTAGGACAGGAAGGGATGCTTTGTTTCCCAGTTGTCCAACTACCATTTCTCTAAGGACAACTCATGATAACATCTGGGATAGTTTTAACTCACCAACGTGGGAGTGCTGATTCTAGCAAACAAAGGTTGATCCAAGTGATCTAGTTTAGAATTTCTTTTTAGGAAAGGCGTTCATTTAGGCACATAGTAGGCATGAAGCGAATGTTGGTTGAATGAAATAAATTTTATCTGGAAAATAATTACGTTAGAGGTGTATACTTGCATTGGTTTGAACTAAAAATACCTTTGGGGAAAGTCCCTGAAAAGTCATTACATCTTAGAAAAGAGGTTGCTGCCAATGAATTGGGAATTGGCTCTGGAAGATGTAACTTGACAGAAAGGTAGCACAAATTGGTAAGTGGGTGAAAATCACTTGCAGAGCAGAAATTTTAATGGCTATGATTGCCTTCCTTACCAATAAACAGGAAATTATTGTCTTGAGTGAAACCTATGCATTGTAACTGAAAGATCCTGATGAGATGTTCAGCACTTAGGTTATGCATTCTTATGTTAGATTCTGTTTGTTTCTTAATGTAAGGAGCCTTAATGGCACAGACTCAGATAATTTCTAGAAGCGTGATACTGTCGGCACCATTGTATTTCATGAAATAGCAGATAATTCTCTTGATAGAAACTGAATGATAATTCTCGGCACCTTGGCATGACATTTATTGATTCCTTGTAACTAGTCCAAGCTGAGAGAGAAGGGAAGGGGAAGAACCTATAACCCCAAGGTATATAAAGTTAGGACTACAAGAGATCTTACAATTTATTTAAGATAAAATATCTACATAATGTCTGACACCAAATAAGCCCTCAATGAATGCCTAGTTTTGTAAGGGAGGAAATTGCTGCTCACAAAAAGATCAAGTCTAGGCCTAAAACCTATCTCTCCTGGCTCATCTTCAGAGCTCCTTTGCCATGTTAATTCCTGAACTGAAAAATCGCAGGCAGGGTTACCAGCATCCATAGGCTTGAAGGGGAAATTCTCATGACTCCTCGTCACTGGGCATGTTTATCAGGGTCTCTGCTCATCCTTGCTCACCTGCTATTCACTTTTCTACCTAAGCTAAGCCACAGAAATTTGTGTCTGTGGAGTCCCATCTTCTTGTAGAAGTTATGTGCCTCTTCTAAAAACCGGAAGTGGAAGTTTACTTACAGAAAGAGACATCCTGGGCTTAAGAACACTTTTAGAATATTTTCTCATTTATAAAACATTCACACAGGCTTGAGTATATAGATTTAAAGGAGGAAAAACAATGTCGACAAAGATGATGACAAGGGCTGTAATAGTTCCTTGGCATTATTGTTTAAATGGAAGACCATTCGTTGATGTCTTGTGGCTCTACTGGAGGGCTAAAGTGGGGGTGGGGGGAGCATTGGGTCACCATCCTTAATCAGCCACACCTGAATGGATGTCCGGGAGAGCAAAATCCTAGGGTCCTCTCAGCAAAAAACTCTGACATTCAATAGAATGAAAATATAGTATTTTTTAAATATTAACTTTGAGGGCTACTCAAAAATGTAAAAATTTCTATCCTAGAGGGATGGGGGTTAGGATAGTTCTGGGGTTGAATGAGGATATTTACTTTTGATTTTATTGTTTTATCACTATACTTAGCATTGTTACAGCAGTACTGCATACTCACAGTAAAACATTCAAACAATGTAAAATTACTGGGAAAATAAAAACAAAAATAATACTGAGAGCACACTTATTTGACACTTATTTTGTGCAATTCACTCTTCTAAGCACTTTACCTGGATTACCTCATTTAATCTCCACAACAGCTTCAGGAGATAATATTTTTAGTGTTCTCATTTTGTAGGTCAAAAAACCAAGGATTAAATTATTCATCCCAGACCACACAACTAGTAAATTGCAATTAAGCCATAACATCTTATTTGCATGCTTCCAAAATGAATGCTACCACTATTTCATCTTGCATAGACATTTATTCCACGGGAAGAGTCCAAACCTTTATTTTAAAGAGATTCACATGAGATTTATATGGAAGAAAGAAATACAGGGTATTTTAGTCTACAAAAAATTTAATTCCATTGGAAGAAATCAAATATAAGGAATCCCAGTCCTAAAGCAACGTTTAGAAGAAAGCTATGTGCAGAAATAGAGGCTTTGTGTATAATAGCTACCTCAGTCTTAACTGTTCTGCCTTCACTGACTGTCTAATTTTGCCTTAGGTTCATATTCACACATACAGAATACAGCAGATATTCCCAGAAATGTGTAATGGATGGATAGGAAAAGCTATGATTTCTTCTTCCCTTGAAGTATATGCCCCTTTGGACAGAACTACTATTAATTTCCCTACTGCCCTTCTTTTGAGGAAGTTCAAGATTGTGTGAGATTTTGTAACTTGCTTCCAGAGTAACTGGAAATGGAAATTTTAAAAAGAAGCATACATTGTCAACTTGGTTTTTTTCTTTTTTTTTCTTTTTTCTTTACTTTGCTTCCTTCTCTGTATTGGACATAGCTTTTACCTCCAATCCTTTCTAGCTCTCAAGGAGTTTCCTATCTAAAAGCAGGAAGTGAGAAAGGTGTGGGGTTCAGAGAGAGAGAAAGTTTCCTTTGTTTCCTGTCTACACTAGTATAAGCAGAGATAAAACTTAGTACTTTTATTTTCATTACAGCCACTGCCTCTTTAAGGCAAAACTAATGAATTTGACAGATCTTGCTCACTCCACTACTTCTACAAGAGGTTGCTTAGCAACCACAGGACAGTGGAGAGAGGGCAGCGCTGGAGCAGGTTGCAGAAAGGAGGAACCATCCCTAACTCCACAGATGTTAAATAGGATCCATCCCCTACCTCCCTTTCTTTCCTGTTACCTATAGGTCATTTCACATGGCGGGTTCTACTGCCACCCAGGACTTGGGGATTCACTATTCCATCCTTTACCCTCCAAGCCAATGATCTGACCCAGCTACAGAAAAGGGATTTTTCACAGAGTGGACGGACTGTTACAGCCAAATTAACAATGGCCTGTTTGAATCTTAGGCTTCTGATCTTTCTCACATTCTTTAACTGAGGAAAAAAGACTTAACCCAAAAGCAAAATATTTTCAACAGTTTCATTGGCTAAATTTCATTTTGTGCATTTCATATTGCAGTAGGACTTTGGACCTATTCTTTTACTCATAAGATGGGCTTGACCTTATTAGAAACTGATTCTGTGAGTTTTTGGAGTCCATTTTTATGAACTCTAGATTCCCTTGAGAGCCTGGGGCACAGGATTCTAGTATTATTGTTTTATACATTTAATGTTGCATATGCATAAATAATTCTTATTAACCTTTATTTGACTGATATCTCTTGGTGATTTCAAATAATTCTTCTTTCTGGTCCTGGAAATAGACATTCAAATTTTAAAAACAATTCAAAGATTATAAAGTCTGGGAGATCAAATTTACTTCCTGAGATAAATAGTGGCCAATGAGAGCAAATATTTTATGATGTATTTACTATGTGGTAGGCTCAAAGCTAATTGCTTTCATAAAGTATTCCATTTACTTCTCATAGCAACCCTATAAGGTAAGTACTATTATTATTAGCTACTTTAAGAAAAAGAAAACCAAGGTTTACTATCTTGTTCAAGATCGTAGTAATTTTAGTCATGAAAGCAGTGATTGAGCCTAAATCTACCAAACTCCAGAAGCCAAGCAGGAAACCCCAATGCCATTCTATCTCTCCAAATATTAAAGGCTCCACAACTGATTCTTCAAAGATAATAGCAAAATAGAAAGAAAAGAAGGAAGGAAGAAAGGGAGGAGGGAGGGAGAAAGGAAATAAAAGGAGGGGAAAAAAAGATCAAAATATTTTATTATCTAGCATTATGGTTTTAAAAAATAGGAAAACAGTAAAAAAAAAAATGCCCTCACCTTTCAATAGGTGCCGGAGAGAAAGCCTCAGCTGACTTCCACATGATGAAACCTGGGAATACAAATGTTAAACATAAAATTTAAGATATATATGGTATGGTGAAATAATTTATGTTTTTTAATCAGACAAACCTGAAGTCAAATCCAATCTCAACCTATTCCTGACTCTGTAGTTGGGCTAAGTCTTTTAACCTCTCTATACTTCAGATTCATTGTCTGTAAAATAGTTATAACAATACTTGGTTTGTTATGAGAAATTGAGATTATATAGTAAAATTCCCTTGTTCAGTTCCTATACATAAAAGACACTTGACAAATACTGGTTAATATGTTAGAAAAATGAAATAAATGTGAAGAAATAAGGATCTATAAAAATAAACAAGAAGAGTAAATAACCTCTGTTGATAGTATGAGAAATTCCACAAAACTGTTCATTACTGATTTCCATGGTTTCCTAACTATTTACACTTATTGCCTTTTTCTAAAAGTGATACTAACTTACTCTTCAAATCCAAACTTTATTTATCTATAAATGCAGTAACACTCCTTCTTAATGACACACTTTCTGTATGCAACATGTTGTGCTATATTCTAAGCTCATTTCAGGTACAAAAACAACACAGTCCCTTTCATCAAGGATTATAAAAGGAGAAAAGGCACATATGCAAATAAATATGATAAGGCAAACAAAACTGCTTAGAGAAGTTTGGAGAGAAAGTTTCCTCTTTTGGCTGGGACATCAGGAAAAAGTTCCTAAAGGAAATAATGAACAAGGCTTCCATGAGTAGGCATTTGTAGTTTTTTGTTGGTGTTGGTGGCTTTCCCCCCCCCCCAATACAGCAACCACTTGTCCCACCTGGTACAATAGAATCTTGTGATCTTATTTTCATTGGGGGACCCCCTCTCTGAAGTCCAGTCTCAGCTCCAGAGAGGGATGTTGTGTTGCTAACTCCATCAGGTGATATTTGAGCACCTAGCAGGATCCATGCCAGTCAACAAAGTTCATGCCCTGGCCATACTATTTGGTTCAGGGAAAAACACATAATTCACAACAAGCCAGTCAGGCCAGTGAGGGAAGTTCTGTCTTTGACCCAACAGGAAAGCTGTTTCCCTCTTCCACAGGACTAGTGCCTTTCTACTCAATGGCCGCTGTGCTTGTATATCTAGGATTTATTCTCACATCGCAATTGTTGATGACATCGTTTAAACACTGAATCCAGCCATGCTTGAAGACAGGCCTCCACCTCTGGACTTACCTGTGTATTTTAATTATGTAAGTCTATATGTAATTTTTTCCCCTTACTTGTTGATTTTGTTTTACTTTTTGTGGGAAGTGAAACACAGTTTGTATTCCTAACTGATAAAGCTTTAAAAAACAGCTAAAATGTTGGCAGATGGAGAGGGTGGAGAGGGGCACACAAATTGGCTGGGTAAAGTGTTCAGGGAGTAGAGGGCCCAATGTCAAGTCACCATCCTGCTGTGCTCCTTCCTACACCCACTGATCCATGTCCCCTTTCACTGGTGTCACTGAGCTAAATGACCTCCCCTGCCTTGTGGTTTAGAGTCAGGGACTTTTTCGACCATTTCTGGGTTACTGGCATCAAGCTTTTCATGTGTTTTCTGTCCTTTTCTCTGTAGCCATCTGGACTCCAATGAAGAAGATAATACATTTAGTGTCCCTGCATAAAAAGACAGATGTAGCCCTATCAAACAACCCAGTAAAGTTAATTAGATGCAATGAGATTTTTTTTTAATTCATGTTTACCTGCTAAACCTAAAAAGAATGCTGGAGAGACTTGCTTGGCAGGGCTCATCATCCAGCAAACAACTCTCACGGAGAGAGGAGGAATGACACACAGTACTGGAAGATGCGCTAGAATGCTTCTCTTTTTTTTTTTAATGTCTTTCTTTTTTAATTTTTTTTTATTTCAGAATATTACAGGGGTACAAATGTTATGGTTACATGGATTGCTTTTGTACTGCTTAAGGCAAAGTTGCAAGCGTACCTATCACCCAGGTAGTGTACATTGTACCTGTTAGGTGTGATTTCACCCATTCCCTCTTCCCCCCTCCCACCTGCTTGATTCCCATTGAATTTTACTTCCATCTGTGCACATGAGTGCTGTTCAGTTAGTTCCAATTTAATAGTGAGTACATGTGGTGTTTGTTTTTCCATTCTTGCATTACTTCACTAAGGAAGGAGAATGGTCTCCAGTTCCATCCAGATTGTTACAAAAGGAATTACCTCATTTTTTTTTTTTTATGGCTGAGTAGAACTCCATGGTATACATATACCACATTTTATTCATAATCCACTTATGAATTGATGGGCACTTGGGTTGATTCCACATCTTTGTGATTGGGAATTGTGCTGCAATAAACATTCGAGTCTTTTTGATAAAATGACTTTTTTTTCCTTTGGGTAAATGCCCAGTAGTGGGATTGGTGGATCAAGTGGTAGGTCTACTTTTAGTTCCTTGAGGAAACTCCATACTATTTTTCTTAGAGGTTGTACTAGTTTGCGGTCCCACTAACAGTGTATAAGTGTTCCTTTCTCTCCGCATCCACACCAGCATCTATTGTTTTGGGACTTTCTAATAAAAGCCATTCTCACTGGGGTTAGGTGATATCTCATTGTGGTTTTGATTTGCATTTCCTTGATGATTAGTGATGTTGAGCATTTTTTCATATGTTTATTGGCCATTAGTTTATCTTCTTTTGAAAAGCTTCTGTTCATGTCTTTTGCCCAGTTTTTAATGGAGTTATTTGATTTTTTCCAGCTGATTTGCTTGAGTTCTTTGTAGTTTCTGGTTATTAGCCCTTTACTGGATGTATAGGATGCAAATATATTCTCCCATTCTGTAGGTTGTCTATTCAATTTGTTTTATTTCCTTGGCTGTGCAGAAACTTTTTAATTTAATCAAGGCCCATTTATTTATTTTTGCTATTGCTGTGATTGCCATTGGGGCCATACCACCCCGAATGTGCCCAATCTCATCTTCTCTTTTCGTATCAAGATATTTCCTCTTGCATACTTGTTCCGGAGAGTTTAGTGAGTAGGTAAAGGAATGTGTATAGCATTTAATTAGAGAGAAAAGTAACCAGGAATTCTTCCTCCCAAATGTCAGCTCACTGCCTTTTGTTCTACTTCATAGCATCAGTGTCAGGGTCTGGAGAGAGTGCCATATTCAGTAACCGGCCATTAATGGAATGCCTTTATCCTCTCTTTTCTGACCCACTTATTAAAGGCCCGGTTCAGATCTTATCTGCTCCATATAGCTTTCCCAGAACACTTCAGCTTCCACAGGTGGCCATGGGACTCACCCTCTGCTGTGGAGTCAGATTTCAGGGGGTGGTGTGGGTGATGTGTCATGAGTAATCCATTACTAATAACACTGTCATTTGTGAATAATTTATATTTTCACAATTTAGATCAAGTTCAAGTTTAGCCCTATAGAAACAATATTCTCACTCTTTTTTGCTATGTGCTTTCTTTAGTCGGAGAAATAGAGGGACGGCCTCAGTTAATGTGGTCAGAAGTTGCACCTAAGTGCTATCAGAAAATCCTCTCATTTCTACATTCTCTCTCTCAAATCTCACAATTCTCACCCCTACCACTCTTACTCCCAAGTTCTACTTTCACCTGAACTGTAAGAAAATCCTGTCATTGTGATTCTACTATTGGTCTGACCCCTACCCTGGACAAGAACCCACACATTTACCTCTCTAATGCTTCTGAAATGTAAACGAGAGCATGTCACGCCACAGCCTGTAATCCAATGATTTGCTGACACATTGAGGATAAAACCCTTGTCCACCAGCTTCTAGAATATCTGGCGCTTGCCTTTCTCATCATACTCATTTCCCACTACTCTGTCCTTTTTTATTCCACATAAAACAAACTGACCTCCTCATTATTCCTTGAACACATCAAGTACCTTCTAGTCTCAGGAACTTTGCACTCACCATTCCTCTGTCAGGAAGGTTTATCCCCCAGATAGTAGCACAGCCTTTCTTCCTCACTAAACCCATGTCTCTGCTCATAGACAAACCCCACAGACTCCACAAAAATATGAAAACAACCCAACCGCCCATTAATACATGAGTGGATTAATAAAATGTGGTATATGTATACCATGGAGTACTACTCAGCTATAAAAAAATGGTGATCTGGTATCTTTTGTAACAACTTGTGTGGAACTGGAGACCATTCTTCTAAGTGAAGTATCACAAGAATGGAAAATCAAACACCACATGTACTCAATACTAAATTGGAACTCATTGATAAGCACTTATGTGCACATATGGAAGTAAAACTCAATGGAAATTAAGCAGGGGGAGGAGGGGATGGATAAATTCACACCTCACAGGTACAATGCACACTATCTGGCTGAAAGGCACACTTATAACTTTGACTCAAACTGTACAAAAGCAAATTATGTAACTAAAATGTGTGTATCTCTGTAATATTCTGAAATAAAAATAAAAATAAAAAAATGAAATGACACCTTCACCACTTATTATATCTTTACCCTTAGAGCAGTCATTATCATTTGACATTATCAGACTGTGTATTTCTTTATCTGCCTCCCAACTAGAATATATGCTTCATGAAGGCAAAGACTTTGTAATCATTACTATTCTATAACTGTATCTTGAATAATGATTACACAAAGTAAACACCCAGTGTTTTTTATTGAACCAGATGAATAGCCTACAGTATATCTTATCTATCTAAAGGCCAATAACATGTTTAGCATGTGAAGGCCAATTGTTGTGTGTTCCCTGGAGTAAAAGGATGGTACCTGATTATGTGACTATCTATTAATATTTATGGTAACAACCCAAATTCTTAGAGTACTTGGAGCAGAGTAGACAATATATATACATATTAATTTAATGTGCAATACTAATTTAATGCTCACAACTCTATGAGGTAGATACTATTAATATAATTGTCCACACATTACATATGTGGAATGTGAAGCACATGCAGGTTAAGGAACTTGCCTAAGGTCATGCAGCTAGTAAATAGCACAATCAAGATTTGCACCCAAGTAGGCTGGCTCCAGGTTCTGTAATTTTAACTAGTAGGCTATATACTTCCATAATATTAAATTGCTTGGAACGGATAATAATATAAACAGTGATTCTATGAATAGTACTCAATCAAATATCCTCTTTATTATTCTCTGTCTCATCTTTTATCAACCTAAGATAATATGCTCTGAGCAAGACCTAGGTGTTCTGTAACCCCACAGTGCTACATACATAAGATACACACAGTGGGTATTTGTTGATTGTTTAAAATGTGGATACCCTGGAGGATCTAACTACTTAGCTAGTCTACACTTTTTATTCTCAACTCTTTGTTGAGAATAAAATTTTCAAAAACCAAAATCCAGCAAAAGCACCTAATTGTGGTAGAGGAATAAGGAATCTGTGAATGCAGAAGGGAATAGAGAATGCTTGTGTAAAATTGAGTCTCCTTTATAATTTTGCCCATGGAGTTTCTGTCTTATCTTTTATGCTTTTTTGAGTAAACACAAAATGGGGAAACTTCTCTCTTTTAAGATAAGCATGTCTGGAGTCACAGTTTCTGAACTAGAACATACTAGAGACAATTCAAGTTTGTGCATTAGCACTTCTCACACTTCTGTGAACTAGGAATATACCTCCATTCACGGATTTTTTTTTAACTAAATGGACTTTCCTGTCACAGCACCATGTCAGGCATTAACATTACATATATTTTTCAAAATCTATTTTGAGAAAGAGTGATTTTCCATAGGAAAATATTTGCAATAACAAAAGCTCAATAATCATTATGGCTCTTCCATGCCGAAATAATCGAAAATGGTGACATAAATTGAATTAGTCATTTATAATAATAGTATTTATACTGTGTTCTTTGGCCTTTCCTATTCAGCAGAGGCTATTTTATTTGAAAGCAGTCAAACAGTGACATTTATTGGATAATTCAAAGGTCTGTTAGAGCTAAATTTAGTCCTTTCTCCTATTTAAATAGAAGGGATAAAAATATTTCTTCTTGGGAACTACTTAAAACATTCCACTAGATTAACTTGCCTTCCTTCTTCTGAGAGAAAATTTTATATTCTGTTTAGGAGGTTGTGAGTCAGAGATCTAGAGATTTAAACTAATCCTGATTTGAAAATTTCAGCTATGACCCCAGAAATCTTCCTCAAAATGTCTTGCCTTCATAGTTTAAAAAGATATCCAGGATAAGAACCAAATCCATCATCAAGGACTTCTTCAGTTGTCCGTAGATTCCTTCCGATTTGTACAAGCAATGTCTTTCCCTCCTTTGGCCTTCCTGTCTCTCTTCATTTTTCTTACTCTATTTACAACCTGAGTCCCTGACACTTGTCCTCCTTTATTCCTTCCCCTCACTTTCTACCATTTTAAATAGAATGAACTTTATAAATAATAATCTGACTCAGTTTCCTCTTGCTTAAATAGTGCTAGTCAATAACATAGAATACACAAAGTTGTCATCTGAGAATGCTAGACATCAGAAAAATATTTAAACTTTTTCTTAAAAAAAATCATCTGGACAGCTAAATGCAGTAGGAAAATTGTATATGTGCATTATGTATGTTTCTGTGTGGATGAATAAAGCCAAGTCATGTAGTACAATTTAGATAAGCAATGTCCTTTTTAAACACCTAGAGTCTTCTTTAAATGATGACACCATAGTGTTTGATTTAGTCAATTTAGAAAAGCAGTCAAAGAAGGTATTTGGCACCATGCTGACAAAATGATGGGCTGATTAGGTTTTCCCACTTAACTTATGGTATGGGAATCATATAGGCTTGGTCTCATGGCAACAAGCTAAAAGTAGAGTCTTTTTGATATTTAGTTTATTTTAGTGTTAATCCCCTGAAATTCTGCATCACAATAGTTTTAAGCTATTTTCCAGTGAAACATTTATTGCATACCATTGTTTTACAAACTTCCCTAAGATGAAATGTGCAAAATGTTTAGTTATAACCTAAAAATTCATGAACTCCCTTGATACACACCAATGAAGATTGTTGTGTTCCTGTTCTCAGCATAATGAGGCTATGAGCTCCATTTATCTGACAACATATTGAATTAGTAATCTACATTCCCTGCCTCGTATTTTTCACCTCCCATTTGCTCCTTAGCCAAATGAACTCTTGCCTCATCATCTCTCCAAGACTGCTCTCTCAAAGGGTAGCAATAATCTCTGTATTCTCAGATGGAATGGTTTATATTTTCTCAACCTTTATCTGGTTTCAAGTCTACATAACTGGCTTCTGGAGTACCTCCTTTAAAAAACTTTGAACTTTGGATTTTATGAAACCACTCTCTTTCTCCTCTTTTCTAGTTTTTGGCCTGTCTTTCTCAGTACCTTCCACTAGTTCCTTTATCTTAAGCTGTTTCTTAAGAGTAAGTGTCAACAGAAAGACAGAAATTACATATCACTTACATAGGGACACTTAACAAATTGAACTTAGAGAAACAGAGAGTAAAATGATGGTTGCCTGTGGCTGGGGGTAGGAGAAATAGGGAGGGGAGATATTAGTCAAAGGGTACAAACTTTCAGTTATAAGATGAGTAAGTCCTGGGGACCTAGTGTACAACAATGATAACTATCACTAATAATAATGTATTGTATCCTGAAAATTTGCTAAAAGAGTAGATCCTGAGTGTTCTTACCACACACACATACACGAAAGGTAACTATTTGAAGTGATGCATATGTTATAGGTTGATGGTAGGAATCATTACACATGGTCTACTTACATCAAAAGACCACATTGCATGCCTTAAATATATACAACTTTTATTAGTCAATTATAGCCTAATAAAGCTGAATAAAAAGGTGGGTGTCACAAGGAAGAAAGCCCTGTTCTTTGACATGTTCCCACCTCACACAACACAATTTTTTGTTCATGGCTAATATCAGCTATTTCTAGATGTGAAATCTATGTAGGTAGCCTGACAAATATTAAGGTCATTAAATATGAAATGTCTGATTTTGAATCAGAAGTGTAGTTGACTATATCTCAAACAAGAAGCAGTACAAAAAAATCAAAGTATGTACCTAAACTGTCAACAGTCTTGCTATCTTAATGGTAGCTTGTTTAGGCCAGCAGCGAAGAAACCTAGACAGCAAGTGGCAATGAAATCGTGAAAGGCGTTTTCCATGGCTTGTGGAGAATGGAATATTTTTCCTTGCAAAAAGTGGTCCAAAGCCTGGAAGAAGTGGCAGTCAGTCGGTGCAAGTTCTGGTGAATACAGTGGATGACAGAGAGTTTCCAAGTCCAGCTACTGCAGTTTGAGCAGCTTTGTTTGTGCAACATGTGGTCGAATGTTGTCTTGTAAGAGAATCAGCCCGTCTCTATTGACCAATCTCTGCTGCTTAATCGCAAGCATCCTCATCATTTCGTCCAGTTGGTTGCAGTAGACATCTGCTGTAATCGACTGACCAGGTTTCATGAAGCTGTAGTGGATAATACCAGCACTGGACCACCAAACAGACACCATTAGCTTTTCTTTGATGAATATTCGGTTTTAGACTGTGTTTCAGCACTTCACCTTTATCCAACCATTGTCCCAAATGTTTGCGATTGTCAAAAAGAATCCATTTTTTCTCACAGTAACAATACAATGTAGAAATGATCTGCCTTTATGTCATGACAGCAAAGAAAGGCAAGCTTCAAGATGATTTCTCTTCTGACACTTGTTTAATTCGTGCGGAACCCATCTATCCAGCTTCTTAACCTTGCCGATTTGTTTCAAATGTCCAATGTTGTTGGAATAGTAACATCAAACCTGGCTGCTAATTCACACGTCGGTTGAGATGGCTTCACTTCCACTACAGCTTTCACTTCATCATTATCCACCTTGGTCTCAGGTTGCCCACATGGCTCATTTTCAAGATTAAAATCACCAGAATGGAACTTCTCAAACCATCGGCGTACTGTGAGTTCATTAGCCACATCCCTCCCAAACACTTCATTGATATTTCGAGCTGTCTGCACTGCATTGATTACACAATGGAACTCATATTCAAAAATAACATGAATTTTTGACTTATCCATGGTTTCACAAAAATTGCTCTAAAAAAAACTTTGAGAAATAATCACAAGCCAAACCATGCATTTGAAAGAATGAGGATGTAGCTTCACAATAAAAATAAAACAAGAAGTGTGAGTGAAATGTCAGCGATATCAACTGCCAAACTTAGTACTTAAGGATATCAGACATTTCATACTTAATAACCTAATATAAACCTCTAGCATAGATCTCTCCCTGAACTACAGTTGAAGATTTTAACTGCCTGCCCAACATTGCTATCTGGGCATCCTATGGACACATAATGCTCAATGGGCTCTGCATCAAATTCTTTATTTTCTCTGATCCCCTACCTATAAAGAATAAATGGATATTAATATACTGTACATTAATTAAACTCAAGAGATAACACATACTAAGTTCCTCCTGTGTTCTAAGAGCTACACATATAATGTCATTTAGTCCTTGTAACCACCCTTTAATGTAAGTACTACCATTATAATTATTTTTAATGAGGCACAGAACAGTGAAATAATTTTCTAAGGTCATACAGCTAGATAGTAGCAGACCTTGACTTTGAACTCAATCTGGCTGACTGCATGTTCTTAAAATCCATACTGTACTATATAGAGGAGGGAAAGGCAGAAAGTGGGAAAAATAAAGAACAGCTTTTAAGCAAAAAGTTGACAGAAATATACTATTTGTTGCAGTCTTCCTTTACTGCAGCCTATGCAAACTATTAGTGAAACCTGTGCTGATATATAGACTATGAGTAACTTAGTTTTGATTGATACCTCTTGTAAACATTTGTTTTATTGTTGAACCACTCTTTTGATGTAGATGCAAATATTAATATGCATGTGTGTGTATACATAAATTTTTCTTATTATTTTTAATCTTGTTCATAAATAGGCATAGATCTTCAGGACTGAAAGAGATCTGAGGGATCATCTAGGATTTCTTTATTTTATAAAGAGGCCTAGAGAGTTTAAGTGATTTGTCCACAGTCACAGAGCAAGTTAGTGGCTAAACCAAGAATAGAACCCAGGACCACATTCAGTGCTGTTTTTATTCTACTATGTGATATATATGTTTTTCATGGCCTATGTAGTACATAAGAATAAAAGTGTCTTCTGTGTTTAAAGTACTAATTCACAATTTGAACCTGGTACCACTTTCTAGAGTTCTATCCCCTCTTAGTTAGCCAATAGGTTGGTTAAATCTCTTATTGGCCACCTGCTATGCACAGAGACTTGTTTTTTCTTATCTCCAAGCAGCTCTTAACAGGCTTACTTGCTCCTGAAGAGCCTGTAAAGGATTAGGGAAGTTCAGCATGGATTTTTCCAAGAGCCAGGGCTGAATTGCCCCTGGCTGTGCCTAGGAAACAGAACTTAGTTGAAACAGAGTTAAGTATTGTGTGCGCAGTGTGGTTGAAAAATGAGGATGGGAGGAGATAGAGCTCAAGTTGGCAGTTCTACCTTTTTCCAGTCTGAATCACTCCCAGGTGGTATAGGAAAAAAGAATGGGCCCTGTCATGCCTGAAGAAGGAGAACCATGCATCAGCAGCATCTGGCTG
This sequence comes from Daubentonia madagascariensis, assembly GCA_023783475.1. Classification (NCBI taxonomy): domain Eukaryota; kingdom Metazoa; phylum Chordata; class Mammalia; order Primates; family Daubentoniidae; genus Daubentonia; species Daubentonia madagascariensis. The sequence goes on along the minus strand of JAKFHU010002573.1, from coordinate 13,881,083 downwards.
ATCTGCCACACTTTGGCTAAGGCACCCATTCCTTAGGATCAATACAGGAGCAGCCAACAGTCTGTGTCTCCTGTACCAAATAATGACCCTCTGTCTAAGAGTGTATGCAGATTATAAATCAGGCAACAACCATTACCACCGGACTTTTCTTTTAAATTCTCCATTGCTTCACTGTGAACTGAATTTACAATGTACAGAGCCCCCTCATGAATCTCCTTTATTTGATTCCTGTAAGAGCCAAAGACCTGCAGTAGGGCAAGGGCTTTTACTCCATTTACAGATAAGGAAATTGGCTGAGTTCTACACTCATGGTTAGAAGAGCAGAGCTGATTTTGGCTCTGCCACCAACTAACTTTAGCAAATCACTTCATATCTTCAGGGTCACTTTCTCTTTTTCTGTGTACCTTTTTATCCTAACAATCTGAATCTAGGGTTCCCAAGTCAATGGTATAGAAGTGGTACACTTACCCATTGCCTCTGTTCTTATTGAGATGGAGAAGTAAGAGCAAATGTCTAGTAATTTTTATTATGATTTGACTTTCTATTAATCTTTGAGTTATTGGCCAAAGACAACATACTCAAAAAGCTGAGTAGTTTGTTCCTTTCCCCAGAAGAAAGTCAGGTTGGGACATTTAGCATTTGTTCCTCAGCTATACTTAATAAATACTAGAGACAGATTTGTGGGCAAGTCTTCAGTTATTAAAGAAAAAAATCACATTTATAGCTTCAACAGAATTCTTTGCTTCTCGTATCTGATTTCCGTGCTATACAAGAAGAAAACATCTATTTTGATAGATACGGGTGACCTTACATATTCTGTTCTAGTTCTTGTCCATATGCAAACATTAAATTTAAGTGATCATCATAGCACAAATATGATATTCCTTAGCTTCTTTTTGATTACCATCATAACAAAACCGTGATTGTTAGTGTCATCTCTTCTAGCTACATAACTTTACAACTAATTAATGCACTATTATCTAATTGTTGGACATTTAGATTATTTTCAAGCTTTTAAAATTTGATATTGTAAGCAATCCTGAAATGCATCTTTTTATGCCTATAACATATATGCCATTGGTGATATGAATTTCCTTTAAATAAATTTTCAGAAGTGGAATTAATGGGTCAAAGGACAGGACTATTGTTACTGCTTTTAAAACATACTACCAGATTACTTTATAAAAGCACTATAATAATTCAAAAGTTTGGATTCTCACTAAGGAAATATGCTTGACCATCAGCAAAATTAAAAATCACCTGTAGTTCTTAGGAACCCTCAAAAACAGAGAATATAATTTTCTTTTTAGATCCTAGGGAAGTGCTAGAAAGAGGTCTATTACATTATCACTTGATGGTTCTAAATGGAGACTTATTCACTATGTTTAATAGTGGGATGTGGTTAATTGACTTAACACCATGCGTTCATCATGATAGAAAATCAGAAGTAGGAAGCTTTGCTTTAACGCACCATAGATGTGGTATTTTCTTAGGTTTGCATAAAAGCATACCCTCAGACAAAGACTTAGGTACAATTTATTTAAGAGAAAGTCTGAGGAAACACAAGTAAAGGAGTAGTAGAAATGAGACAGGGAAGAGAGGGAGCCCATAAAATGTGCGTCAGTGAGTGAGTGATGCTCTGGGAGCCTTTAGTTGCCTTGTAAAATGCACTACATAATTACCTGTGATTGGGGAAGTCGGGTATTTTTCTCCTGACCTCAATCAAGTTTCCTCACGTATATCAAATTCCAGTATTTTCAGGCTGTCCTGCTCTCCTGGCTCTAGAGAAATTTGTCAGACAGAGACACAAAAGTACAATCCTGTGGGGTGAGAAGCTATCAGGTGTTAGGATATGTCCACTGAAGCTATATAGTGAGCTCAAAAATGGATGAGTGAATATGTAGCAGCTATACCCAGAAATAAGAAGTGGTAAAAGTGAGACAGGAAATGGAGGAAGCCAATAAAAGGTGCATCTATGAGTGCGTGATGCTCTGGGAACTCTTAACTGAACCCTTAGTATCTTGCTTCTAGTATTTAATCCAAAGGAATAATGAACCTAAGAACCTGGCGCACCCCTCTAGGAGTTTATCAAGCCCAAAGCAAGCTCTGGGCATTATACTGTGGTTGAAGTATAAGAAATAGTGTATTATAGATTTGGTATAAATGTAAATCTATCAATTGAGCCAAGGATGAAAATAGGAGATTCTGGTTAATTGAATTTTCAAGTTAACCAAAAATTAAATTTAAAAAATAAAATTAAAATTTCTGGTTTTAATATTTAAATAGTTTTCCCCAGTCAGAGTTGTTCTACCTGTTTTAATAACAGTTCAATAAATATGATTAAATAGTTGTTTGATATTTATGACCTTGTAAGATATTGAGATCATCTTTCTGAGAATCAATTCTTTTGGTCAACAAATTAAGGATGGAAAAATATATGGAAGTCTGAGTTGAATATGTGTTGAGTTTAGGATATATCTTGAGGTTTAAAAATATTTTTAATAAATCTTCATTTATTGATTTTTTTTAACTTTTTAAATAAACAAATTATACAGGCATAACTGAGGATGCTTGAAAAGTCATATTTTTCGAGTTCTAGTTCTTTGAGGTTTGTATTATGCTGAGTTCATACATGGAAACACTTGGAACTTGAACTACTCTCTGAACAGGAATCTAAAATGGATTAGAATATTTTGTAGAAATCATCTGAATGAAATAAGAAAGTTTTTTTTTTTTTGGCTAGAGCAAAACTAGACTAAAAATACTGAGCATATTAAAAAAAAGAAAGATAAGTCTGTCTAACAGAAGGGAGATTGGTCAGAAAATAATTAGAGAAAACTCATAATCATAAGAAAAAAGTCAGCTGTGCTTCTCCAAGCTCCACCAGGGCAGAGAGAATTAGGTCAGTGAAATTTGAGTATTATATTGCCATTTCAAAGGCTATCCCTGCTGTGGAGATGGACATATCAGGCTGTTTTTGTCTCACACCATTAAGTCTAAAATCATCTAATTCACTCTCCTTGCTCTAATTCCATACTAACCAAGCAATCTTCTGATTATAACTTGGTTTTCTGCATTGGTCTGCCTACAGGGTGAAAATGTGCTGGCCATGCTGATACAAATATTCCAGGACAGAGAGTGAATACATTTCTCATTGTAAATTAATGAATTATCATCCTGATCTACATCATTCTCATGAGATATGAAGCTCATCTTGTCATGATATAATCTGGTTTGTATGCCCAAAAGACTGAGGTCCACAGATAGCTCATCACCATAGGATGGTCTGTCGGTGGGACGTTTTAGGGCATCACCACTGAACCCCATTCCCCAAACTCTAACATCACCCTTCACTGAGCCTTTCCTATTCAAACATCTATTTCCTGCTATAGGTCTTAACCACTTGGCTGAAAACTCTGACAGATAAAACTTTTACTATAAAAATGCAAAAAGCCCATATCCCTCATTATCATCTATTTCAATACTTCTTTACTGATGAGACAGAAAAAAAAGGAAAGGAAAGGAGAATTTATTTTTTCTTTCTGTAAACCATTTCTGAAATTGTTTGACAACCTCATATAAAACTGAGTCCCCAAACTTTCTGGAGAGAGGAAAGGTCAGATAGGGAGAGGACAAAAGATAGACTATGTGACAGCTTAGGGGAGCGTTTGAGATCAGAGACTTGGAATCTTACTGTTTGGATTTGAAGTGGGGCCTCACCATGATCTTTATCAAGATACAAAAGCTTTCCAATGCTTTAGTTTCCACATCTGTGAAATGGGGCATTGATAGCATCTACATCATAGAGTTGTTATGAGAATTAAATTAGATAAAAAGTATAAATTAAATGAACACAAAGTCTTTGCACATTTTTTAACTGATTGCACTTACCAAATATGTGAGTTGAGTGGCTTAAAAATCTAGACACTAGGACTTGACCTACCAGTTTTATAGGCCTTGGGTGCCAAGCTGCAACACTATTGTTCTAGGTGGCTGTTGTAAAACAGTGATAGCTTGGAGCTTCTGTTAAACACATTAGAAGCCTCTTTGATTCATTCTCCGGGATTTCAGATAAAGTAAGAGCTCTATGTGTGGGCAGAGGATTTGTCTCTGTGCAGTGTTGTTGGAATATACTCTCAGATCTGTTAAGGGAAGCTTTCTAACTTGATCTTGATCAGAAACCCCAGTCTACTCTCCCAGGTCCAGTAGAAGAACCAGAAGAACAAATAACAGTTGAACTTGTTGACTGCTAAGATTCCTTCCAACTCTCAGATCTGTCCTCTATGAATCATGTCTGTTCACAAATGTCCATGCAATTGCTCTTCCCCCTTACTGCTCACTGATCGCAGAGCAAGCTATAGCCCTGTGCCAACCAGCTGAGATTCTTCCAAAGAATGAAAGACTAGATGGCCCGTTGTTGCTCTGTGTTGTGAGGTAGGTTCCCACAACGTTGGAACACAAAGCCCTAATGTTTTGGACTAGTGCTGTTTAAGCATTTTATTATCCTGTAGGCAAGAAAAGCTTGAGGTAATTTTTATCTTAAAATGTTGACTGGTATTGCCACTGTACTACAGTGTAGACAATATTAGAAGGGGGCATTTTTGAAAAACAATGATTTCTACAGCATTCTCTGGATTTGTTTGCATCACAACTTGCCAGCAACAATCATTCTACAGGTCTTAAATACAATAGATAGCCTACGTGGGCATTTTCCAGGTGATAGATGATGAAATGATTTAAAATAGAAATTTATTTTCTGTCTTTGCACATTTCCTATGTCTTGGTATATTCTGTCAGCAGAGTTGTTCCCAGTATAGTCTTAAGTATTAAAATTGGTAGAATGTCAGTTTTGCTGGTTGTTTGCCAGATTCAATGTGATGTATTTTTAAATCTGCAGTGATGACTCTTTGTGTAATGCACTATTCTGTCTCAATTGAGGGAAACAATTACATTTCAGTCTTAGGTAGATAATTTGTCTTTTCACATTAACATGATTCAGACTCGTACACTTACCTTTACAATATGGAATATTACTTGTGTGTAGCAAAAGTGAATCTCTTCAGGATATCTTAATATACAGGCAGCATTGGAAGCTTCACTTTAAAAATATATACAGCAGATGCCAAAAATATTTTGATAGAGGTATTTATTCTTACTACTCAGGTTACAGAAAAGCAATATATTTGTTTCCTATTGTGCCTAACTCTTACACTTGATGAACCTAAATCATTCTGTAAAATTCACAGGAAATGAAAATTTATTTTTGGAAGAGCAGTAGATTGGAAGTAAGAAGAAGATGAACCAGAAGGTGTTATCTTTTCATCCTAAGCATCTGTGTATCTAATATCTTCCAAACTTCTGCCAAGCTCTTCTCAAAATCTTGGTCTTATAGGATGTTTCTCCTGCATAAATGGAAATGCTCTTGGTGATAAAATCTCTCAGCAATTCAGTTACTATATAAAAAGTATAATCTTGGGGTTTGTTTTTGTTTTTAATTAGTGGCCTCTGCAAACAGCACTGGAATGCACCTGTCATCCTCAAATTCCACTTCAAATAGCAGCTTAAAAGTCTACTATTAAGATGGTTTCATTCCACTAAGCATCACTGTTCCTCAAAAACACATATCACTAACGAGACTAAGCATTACCACTAATATCTTGGTGACTTTATTGGTTTACTCAACTAACATTTATTGAGTGTTTATTATGTGCCAAGCATTGAGCTGGTAGAAAGTTGGCACTCTTAGTTGGTATGTGCACTTCTTTAGCTAAAAACACTCTGTTCATTTTGCCCTTGCAGGAGAAGGATCCATATGCAAAACTCATATGCAGAAACTTATTCTGGTGAAATGGCAGAGCAGGCCTTATTTAAATCCAATTCATGAACTATTTTAACAACAAGCAGTTCCACAGTCTTACCTCCTTGTCTCCCTTGGTTCATTTATAAATAATTTGCATGCTGCTTCAGTTCAGTGTTTGGGGAGTAAACTGAAATCTATTTACCAAAATGATTAATATCCACTCCTACTCAGTGGTATATATAAAAAATTTATTTTTTGCAAATAACTGGTTTGCTTTAAAAATAAGGTATATTAAAAAGGGTGAGAAGATCTGCTTTTCCTTATCTGTGTTCAATGAGTCTTTGAAGTAGAAGGGCCCTTGAGGAGCCTCAAGTTCACCTCCCCCCTCACCCTATAATATACGTGTGGGATGAAGGAACTGGGAGTTGACACACTAGGAACTTCTTCTATATCCTCAAACAGAAGTTCCCTTGAGATGTGAAAATATTGTTTTCTCCTGAAAATTATTCAATACCTGATTTTAGCCAAGAAGAAAGAAAAAAAGGACATAGATGTCAGACTATAATGGAATGGCTTTCTTTCTTGAGTCTAGTTCACAAGAAAAAAAGGCATAGTCAAAAATAACAAATTCAGAGTGTTAAAATGACTAATGTTTACTCTGCTAATTATTTGTTTTGTGTGTATGTCTGTGTTCCACTTTGTGGACTGACTGAGCTAATTCCTCTCTTTCTTCACAGATGTGCAATTTCACAACTAAAATTTTGATACTTTTTGTTTTTTTACCTTCATGAATAGGTTGTTTAGCCCTTGAATTAAGTTAAAAAAAACAATGTTCTTGGGATCTGGGTGATGCCTGTTCCACAGCTAAGTTGCTGTGTAATCCTAGGTAAGTCGTTTATCCTCTCTGGGACTCAGTTTCTTCTTTGGTATAAAGACTGAGAGTCAGTGGCCAGTGGTTTCTAAGGTCCCTTCCACCTTGGACAGTTCGGGATTGTGATATCCAGACACCAAGACTCTTTCTTGCTTCTTTGGCACAGCGCTAGGCACATATAATCTCAGGAACTGGCATGTTTTTCCCCTTTGTGTCTAAACAACAGTAAGGCATTCTGTGTTGCTTGATAGAGCCAATTCCCTGGGTAAAAGATTTTAACCTGTTCTTTTGCTCCCAGGTATACTGTTACCAATTCATTTTTTAAATAAAATTTGTATCTTATTTTTTTCTTGTTTTAAAACATTTTTGATTTTTCAGAAACAGTTCAAGCTCTTTAACAAGGGCTCCAAACTCACAGAATGTAGTTCTTGAGTACCTTCCCAGACTCGACTCTCACCAGTTTCCCCTTTTCTTTCACATTCCGGCATATTTAAAAGTTCTGAGCTCGCATAGCAGCCCCAACATGCTGCCTTCTCCTTGTCCCAAGAACCCCCTTGTCCCCTGTGCTTGGCCTGTCTGACGGTACAGACCGTCCACATTACAACTCAGATGTTGCTTCTGGGGCATATTTCCCAAATACCTTACTCTCCAGAGATAGGTCCAGGTACTTGTTTTACGTGCTCCTACAGCTCTCTGTATTCCTTTCTCATAGTTTTTACCCATTCTTTTAAGTGGCACCTGCATTTCTTCACTTCCATTTTATTTTCTGCTGCATGCTTTAGTTCTCAGTATAGTACAGGATGTAGAACAGGTGCTCTGTAGATATCAGGGCGTGGATGAATGAAGGAAAGGATGAATGGAAATAAAAAGACATTTATAATGTTTAATAGTCCAAAAGGTGTCTCTGTCCATCCCTCAACTAGCCGAGGTGCTCCATAGCCTTCCCTAGGCTAAACTTGCTCCACTGGATCGATAGTGGGTGGTCAACAAAGACAAGGGCACCATCAGCAGAATGACCCAGATAACTCTCTTTGGCACCCCTCCCTGGACACCTCTATTAAAGTCCGAATGTATTGTGCCATTCTCCTGCTCCACCACTCTCATTGTCTCCCTGTTTCCAGTGATTTATATTCTAATTTTTCCTCTGGTTGGCATAAAATATCCTCATGATCACAAACCATGCAGTTTATTTAATATCAGTTCCCTTTTCCTCTTCAGTTGGTACCATACACTCCAAATATTGGGTCACCTCACTGTCACCTGCACATGTTAGTAGGTATTCCCATTTCTTTAACTTTAGACATGATTGTTTGTTCTATGTGGGATGTTCCCATTCCCTTCCAAAAATCCTAACCCAAGGAGCGCTGTGAACTTTTGCTAGATCATTTGAAGGCAGCTTATAAGATTTACATCTTTGCTTAGGGTCTCAAGCATGTGTTACCTTTGACCAAATTCAGCCCACAGAAATATTTTTTCGTATTCACATTATGCTTTTGAAAAAGTTAATTAGTTACCAACGATAGAAAAACAGGAGAGTATGCACAAAAATAAAGATTCAGGGGGGTATCTTTTGAAAAACATCAGATGTGGTAACAGTGGATGGGACCAAACTCCCCCAGAGCAACTGTCATCTGATGCTGACTTGCACCCTCACCTTCTGAGTGGGCCATGACCTCTCCAGTTACCATCGTCCTCACCTGGCCCTAGTACTCCTGTATGTTACTTGCCTGGCCCCTTAATGCATTTGAGTTTGAGACCCCTATACAGGGTCATCCGGGAGGGGGGTAAAATGGTTACCCACTGAATAAGGGACAGTGCTCACTATGAACTCTCCACTATAAGTTTATTTTTTCACTGATTTTTTTCTCTTAACATTATTCAGGGAACATTAGTACTAAAAGAATCCATTGTCTCTGTCTTTCTTGTATGGAACCTTCACACATTCTTGGTGGCCACTGAGATAACATGGAGGTACAGTCAGAGATTGCAAAAGGCTTCAAGCTATTGCTTAACAACACATACGCCTTTAAAAATACAGGAATTCATAAAAATGCCAACTGTTGGAAATTCAATTTTCTTTATAAATCATCCTCCCTCTCTTTTTGTGTGACAGCTGAAAGCTGACATACATAATAATATCCTGTTAGATATTGAGTAAAAAAACCTAGGAGTTATTGTGGAGGCTGCTTAGGGGGTGGGGTTGGGGAACAGAAGACGAGTAAGTAATGAAGGCTTTTTCCTGCATAATAGCAATATTGTTATTCATACAGTTTGACAATTATTAGTTATTAGTTAGTTACATTTTCTCAAAACACAATACCATTCTAATCTATCTGTGTGCAATTTAGAGTGTACCTAGAACTTCTTCCTTAATATCATTGCTGCAAATTTTTTGTGAATACTGCCTAGACTATTCAGTGGACAGCAAACTGTGGCTGGCTCAGGAGACACTAACGGGGACAGAGAAGCCACAAAAACTTCACACTTGGAAGTGAGATTTAGTTTATTCTGGAGGCATTCAAAACCAGGGAAATATATGGGAATTCAGAGGGAGAAGATTTAGCCTTAATATATTGAAGCATTTTTAAACTATATGAAGTTTCTGAAAATAGCCTGGGTTTCCTCAGGAGTTAGTGAGTCTTCTGTCACAAGAGATGTTCAAGAAAACATTGGATGGCTATTGTAGGTGAGGAGGTGTTGAAACACCTAATACAGGTTACACCGTAACTTCCCAGGTCACTTCTAGACTAGCCCTAGTTGTGTAAAACTATTTTATGCCTCCAAACTCTGAAAAGAAATCCATTCATATTTGTTAAAATTTTAATTGTGGTTTACACTAATTGTTGGGCTTATGGATAATCTTTAGTTTCTTCTTAAGACTTTTTAAACATTGTAAAATAAAATAAGGACATATAATTTCTTAAATGGAAAAAAATTAAATTTTGAAGACGATTTCCTTTAGGTTGCCTAAGGAAGCTAGCATTGCTACTTGAACTTAGAATATCAAAAACAAAACTTTGAATCTTTGTGATAGCTAGATATTGCATAAGGATAGATGAGTTATTTAACACAGCTTCAAAACCTAGTTTAAATACCACCTTCTCCGTAAAGTGTTCCCCGATCATCTCAAGAGAACAGCACTTCTCCCTCCAGAATTCCTTATTGCACATCCTATAGCTATCACCTATTTAACAACTTATGACCTGAAATTAAATGTCATCCCCTCCTGTGTGTTTATTTTGCCTACCCAAATAGATTGTAAACTGAAAAAGTAAAGTGTCCCATGACAGCAATTAGCAGAGCACTTAATGGATTTGTATATGTATAATTTAAGTGCTCTAGTGTACACATTGCCATTTCCAAAGATAGCCACGTCTCTCTGTCAGATTCCTTTTTGTTTATCTTTATAATATTATAGATTTCATTCAATTACAAACCATAGGTAAATGATAAATATATTTAAAACATATGCATAAAGTTATGTGCATATATAAATCATATGTTTTTTCCAAACAAGAGATATTGAAAGATAAGTCATCTTTCAATAGTATGTGTGTGTGTTAATGTGTGTGTGTTTCCCCTCAATATATAAGGAAATAATGATGCAACAACCTCACACAATAATCAGAAAGTTATTTTCATTTACTCTTAGAATGTTGTATATTTCTTTCTAATATTCTCTTGCCATTCTCAAGCTAAACTACTCATTTTTGTTTAAAATAATGTTCTCCTGTCCTTGCTATTCTTATTATCATTTTCATTTTCCCTGAGCACAAACAAACTAATGAGAAAAGAGGGCAGGAGAGACATACTTCAAGTGTATATTGGAGATCTGGGCTGTTGCCATTCTAAAAATATATTAATATATGTTCCCACTGTGGATAAAAATACAGATTTAAGAGATGTTTTGACTATAACTATCCTTGGGGGCATAGTCAATGGGCACTTAGAAATGTCCCTAATTTAATTTCCATTAAAACATCTTTTTCAAAAAACTGTATTTCAAATGGATGGGTTTTGTGCTAGGCCAGGGTAATGCCAACAATATTGGTCAATTTTGGTGTGCTTCCATTTTCATAACCACATTCATCTCTGGATAAAATATATTAAGACAACCATGCTCATCAAGTTTTTCTGAAGAAAGAGTATAGCAGATGTTGATGCAGTTCAGGGTAGGCAATTTTCAACCCTCTGCCCAGTGGCTGTTAGACGATGACTGGCCAGTGTGGGGTACAAAGGCCCAGTTCTCTTGCCTCCAAGTTGAACAAATTCCATGGTGCAATTTATACTTCAGAGTCTCCCAAGGGATCAGCCTGAGGCTAGACCTCATCTGAACCCATGTATTTGCTGCTCTTTCCTCTTCCCTAATCTGCTTTTCTCTCTCACAGATTTCTCCATGGAACACTGCTTTGACAAATTGCTTGCATATAAATCCCTATCTCGGGCTCTTCTTTTAAGAAATAAAATCTAAGACAGATCACCTTAAAATTAGAGTGAAAGAACTAAATTATGTGCATTGACCATAAATATTTGAAAATAAATATTCATAGTAGATAAGAATATCTGGGGTAGTCAAAATGGAAAAGGAACTGAAGTTTTGACTTTAGACTGGTGGTTCTCTATCAGGAGAAATTTTCCCCAGCAGGAGACACTTGGCAATGTCTGGAGACATTCTTGGTTGTGGTAAGTGTGAGGGTGGGGGCAGATGCTACAAGTATCTAGTATACAGAACTGGGGGATGCTGCTAAACGTTCTGCAATGCATAGGACAACCTCCCACAGCAAAGAATTATCAGGCCCAAAATGTCAATAGTGCTAATGTCAATAAATGCGTATAAGGCCCAAATGTATGTTCATTCTGTGTGTGTGTCAGGTCCCAGACAGTCCTTTGTGACCTTACATGGCCCTAAATACTAAGAGTGTACCACTTGCTTTCTTGAACTCAATTCATGTTTTTACTAAGCCCTGTAATTAGAAGTCAAAAAAAAAATACCCAGATATAGGTTGGAATGCATTCAGAAAACAGTTATAGGGGACAAGATGGCCCAAGTCAAACTTTTCTTTTTGAGCAAATATTTAATTTTTTTCATTCTTTACTTCAACGTAATTGACCCTTTCTTCTCACTCTGCACCTCCCATCCCCAGCAAGTCTTGTGTGAGAAAAGGACCAACTCATATCAAGCTTGATTTGTATCATGTACCTGCAAGGCAATTATTTGGGGGTGAATTTTGTGTTGTTTTACTGTGTTTTGTTTTTGTTTTCTGCATGGCACAACAAAGTTAGAATATTTTGTTCTAACTGCATTTGTGTATTATGTCTGTATAAATATATGTGTGTATATACAGGAATATACCCACTCATACATATGTATTTATCATTTTATATAATAATTATGTTCATTAATATTAATATTCTCAAGGAATATAAATCCTTACTCTCTTTTATGGCAAGGAGAAGTAGAATTAAGTTTGAAATTCCATTTTGTGACCCTAGAACTGGTGCATCCTTTATGTATATCCTTGGTAATACTGGGTTTGCTGACCATGTGCCCAAAAAGCCACAAAGGATGTGATTTCTGCTACCTTATGTTTTGTCTGTGACAATGCCCAGTCTCACTGTGTTTGAAATATATCACTCAGATCATCCCATCTGAAGGGGCATTTTGAAAGTCAGCTGACTCCTTTTTTGTGTTGGTTCTGAATCCATCTGGTACTCCAGTATAAAGAATTCCCTTAGATTATCTGAACATCAGCTGACAGAGGTAGAGCTGTTAGATAAGCAACTAACAGCTTCCTCCTTGCTCTTTGAGGGGGCACACAGAATCCAGGAGAGGCTTGGCTTACGGGAAGTGGGACACTGCAGTGGCAGTTTAGGCAAATTCGATCTGTGAAAACCCGAATTTACACAAATGTGGAATAAGGGACAGATTATAGAAAATAATTCTTCATTTTGTGGATTTTATGATAGAGTTTCTTTCAATTGCATTACTCCAAGTACATTTACAATATAACCTAATTTTTTTAAAAAAATCATACAGAACATTCCAGGAAATGGTTCTTTTCGGCACTAAAATTATAAATCATAGACAATGTTAGGAAAGACCTTATTGATTACACAGCTTAAATTCTAACATTTTAGCTCTGAGGAAAAGTACTTGAAGAAGTGCAGTATCTAATATTGCAGACTCCTTCAACCTTATGGAAACTCTGATTTGAAAGCTTCAGCCTTAAAAAGTAGTGGTCAAATACCTAGAGGGGCTTGGCCTGGGCTAATGATGACCTTTCTGCACAGAGCTTCCCTTTCTTTGGAGAATTTGCAGGAACATTGTTGAATCTGGGAATCACAACTCCCTAAGGACGGTCTCACAACTCCTAAGTCTCTTATTAACCTCAATGCCAAAATTATCAGCCTTTCTGGGGAAATAATCAATCAACCTGATGGTTCAATAAATGCTTGTTAAATTACATTGAACCAGGTTTGCTCACCCATCCATCCCACTGTGATAGACTCTAGGGATACCATAGTGAAAACATATGGAGGTTTAAGTAGACCAGATACTCTTTTGATGGGTCTTTGTGGCACAATTCTAATACAAACACTGGGAAAGGCCTTAGCACTCCAAAACACTTCCTTCGTCTACTCTCTGAAGCTTGAAATTCTTTAAACAGTAATGGGCATCCTTGGGAGGCAATGAGTTCTACAGAAAACGAAGTTGTTTAAGCATTTAACTGAAATAGAGAGTGAGGATTGATTCAAGCATTAGGCAAAAGTGCTGGGCTAGATGCCAACTGTCCTGGATCTAAATGGTACTTGTCTGCCTCATCTCCCTTCCCTCCTCTTTCTAGCAGCAGACATAGACTACATGGGGCTAGGGGTTGGCCAGAACCTAGTCTGAGCTAAACAGAATATTTCTGCCCCTTTATTACATTTATTTATCCAAGGATGGGCTCATGACCCACTTGACCCATGTGTGGCCAGCCAAGGCATTCCCTAGGACTTTTAAACTGGGATCTAGGATTTTCTCTGAGCCCAGAGCAGCTCGTAACTCTACCCTTTGCCAAAAGTAGGAAATAGAACTACAAGTCAGCCTCGGAGAAGTAGACAGAGCCTTGATGCATCATAACGTTTATATCCAGAAGTGATTAAGGGTCATCAAGTGGTTAAAAATACAGGATTTTAGAGCCAGATTGCCTGGATTTAAATCTATAGCTTTCTACTGACTGTGATACCTTAAGAAAGTTTTGTATCTTCTCTTTAGCTCCATGTCACCTTCAGTAAAACGGGGATAACAGTGTCTACCTCATAGGGCTCTGGCAGATTAAAGATAGTCACAAATTCTTTGATATCCTCCCACTGAGAGGTGGGGTCTGTGTCCCCTTCTCTTGAATCTTGGAGGGCTCTGTGCCTGCGTTAGAATACAGCAGAAGTGACACTGTGCCAGTTTCCTAGCCAAGCCTGATGAACCTGACAGCTTCTACTTTCTTAGAAGACTCCCTTTCATATCACTGAGCCAACTCATAAGAAGTCTAACACTTTACTTGAGAGACCAGGGAGGGGTTCTGGAACTACATGGAGAGTGAAAGGGCCCAGTCTCCCAGCCATCCTCACAAAGGTGCCATGGATATAAGGGGAACCATCTTGGATGGTCTACACCTGCCCAGCCTTAGTGGAATACCACCAGGTGACTTCTGCCAATGCTACATGGAGCATAGTATAGAGCCCTCCCTGCCTGAATTACTGACCCACATACTCTCGAGATAGGATAAAACGGTTTTGCTTTAAGTTACCAAGGTGGCCAAAACAGAGTTGTTTTAAAATTAAATAAGCTAAAATAAAGTTCTTAAAATAGTGGCCTACTGATAATAATGTTTGATAAACTAATTATTATTATGGCCCTGATTCTGATCTCTCCCAAATTTGATTGTTCAGCTCATTATTCAATACTAAGCTACCACACTATCCTTCTAATGAATCACTAAATTTCCCTGTAATGTATTTCGAGTTGGGGTCCTGTCACTTCTCTGCACATGAGTTTATGCTAATACGATGTTTAAGATGTTTATCAACCCTGAAATTCTGATCCCACGTGGATAGTCCAACACACAAACCACACAGAGATGAATAATTTTCTCTTTCATCTTTGTTGTCTCTTTTAAAATTCCTACTTTTATTATTATCTGCCACCAATCTGTGACTTCATAACAAAACCAAACATAAAAAATTTTTATATCCAAATCTTACATAGGTACAAGCTCTGTCATTTACTTTTTCTTTCCATTAGTATATAACATGTAGGGAGTGAACTTTTATCCATGTTAGCAAGCACATCAATGAAGAATCTACCTCTCACAGGGCCTGTACTGAAACAATAAAGGAGAGAATCAGACAGAGACAGAGAGAAAGAGAGAACATGAGAAAAAAGAGAAATGAACTCAAGAGAGAGCCAGTGCTGGTGACGATGATCAGCTGACAGAACCAAACAGTTGTCCACAAGGTTGTGAGGAAGCTGAGTCGAGTGAATATGCACAAATATGTATCATTAGCAAATCCCAGATACTACCTCCAAACTCCAGCCTTGTTTGCAAAGAGTAGCAGGGAGGGGGGAGGTTTTATCCCATATTTTTGGAGGATTCAGATGCCATATGTTTCTGAGAGAGCTTTTGAAAATCATTTTTCTAAAATCACATCAACCTGTTTGCTTTTGCTTATTGCCTTTTTTAAGTAACTCTGAGTGATTTGGGGAGGGGGGAGTCTGTATTGACTGGTCAGGGACAAAATTAAGGGTGATTCTGGCCAAGGGACCAGCAGAAGACACATGTATGCTTTCTTTCTGTGTTTATAGCCATTCAGACACACAGGACGTGAGTGTTCTTGGTGATGGGCACAAAAGCCCCTGGTTCTCTGCTGGGTGGGACTCCAGGCAGGGCATTCATACATACACCTTACAGAGGAAGTGACTCTGTCATCCCCCCAATGAATCCTGTTACCTGCTCACTGGATCATGAAGGCCCTTTTATGGGAACAAGTCATTTTTTAGAGGAAGGAGAAGTATATTCAACCTGAATAGCAGTCTAATAGCATCATTTCCCCATCCCTTCTTCCTAACAAAGTGCCTCAGGTAATCTTTGCACCTGGAGGTAGGTGATTCCATTCAGAGTCCCAAAGGCAGGGCTGATGGGCTGGGGGGAATGTAATCTTCTTAAAACAGTGCTTGATCTAGGATTGGGCGTGTTACTTGGTCCAATAAGGCTGATCACTTATTTCATAATTGTGAGAATTTTTTTGTTGTTGTTTCATTTCCAACTTTTGACTGCTTGATGTGAATGAAGAAGCAGGTAGGACAAATTGTTATAGGCAGCCATCTTTCCTAAGTGCAACCAAGCTGAGGATGAAGCCAACACTGTAATTGGCAGAACAGGCCCCTGACACTGCTACTGAGCTCTGCAACTGACATAACCTTAATCCTGCCTTAATACAGGACTTATATTTAAAAATTCATTTCATGATTTTCAAGGCAGTTGAATACTTGTAGCCAAAATCTTCCTAAATTGAGAAAGAAATGATATTTGGATACTAAAAAATCATTCCTTATTTCCTGCAATTAAATTTTAATATGGGGAAGAGAAAGTGAAAAACACGCAAAGACCCAGGATGACAGAAGGGAGGACTAGGAAAGGAGAATTGAAACATCCCAGAAAGTGAAGACCAGCTGGGCTCAAAGAAAATCTTACTGAACTCGCAATTTCTCCATGAGCTGTCTTGAACCTAGCTAACTCTAGACCAGAGGGCTGCTTCTTTTATTCAATATGTTTTTTTAAAGATCCCCATCCTGTACTAAGCCAATGGAAATACAAAGATTAACAAAATATATACTTTGCCATCTAGAAATTTGCAATATTAAAAAGTTCATAATAATATTTGAAATTTTAATGGCTCCTTCCAATTCTATTACCTCATCTAATCCTTACAATAACCCTGTGGGCATGTACATGTTTCTCCATTTTACAGAAAGGAATCAGAGACTCAGGTCTCTATTGTCATATAAAAAGCAGATTATGAAACTAGACTTTCACTCCCAGTCTGCCTGCTTCATATCAATCCAGCCTCACTTCTTACACTCAACTATCCTCCTTGCAGAATGTGAAATTAAGATTGACCATCCCCAATCACCTTAGGTATTGTAATCCCGTTTTGTAGAGGAAAATTTTAGATAATATAGTGATAATAGGATTCTCCTAAGACCCAAAGCTCTGAATTACATAAGAGGAGGAAGTAACACTTTGACAGGATGAAGTTGTTCATGTGTTAGATGGCTGGAAATGATTTAAGGTGTGGTCTGCAGCCACAGAACTACAAGAGAGATAATGGCTTAAAGTCAGATTGAATTCATTAGCTCCAGATTCTAATGGTTCAGCCCTGGGTCAGAACCAGCACATGCTACTGCCTGGAAAAGGACCAGAACAAATCCTTTGCTTCATGACGGTGCCTCACCTTTTCTGAGTAGAGGCGGAAGACACAATTTTGAATCACAATTTGTAAGAGTTATTAGTGCACTGAATGTCAGTGAATGAGTTCTGTCTGCTGTTTGCAAGGAAGACTGCAAGCAATCCGTGCTAACTGCAACATAATTAGCTAAATAGTGGTGAAAGGACAAGGGAATGAGCTGGACAGTGAAGGACAGAGTGAGTAAAGGTACTGTGGAACATGATGAGTGGGTCATTTGTGATTTTTTTCTTACATGACTCCATTTAGCTGTCATGTCCCAGCTGAAGGCTTTTCCAAAACTGGTCATTGTTGACAGGTTACTACTATCTAAGCTACTTCACATGCCATATACAGTCCCTTATGGTCTGGCTCATGTCAAGCTTTCTAGCTATTCTTATCACCTTATTTATAGCATTATATTTGGTTTCCTAAATTTAAGTCATTCTCTTATATCTCCGGGCTATCATTATTTCCATTTTATCTGGCTGGGATGTTCTCTTTTCGTCTCTTTAAGATATTAACTCCTCAAATGCCTTTAATTCCTATTCATTCAGATCAAGTAGGTATCCACTTCTAAATTTCCCTGTTGTCAATCCTCCTGAAGCCCTTTTAATATTCTATTTATATTTACTTATTTGAATTCATCATCAGTTTGGATTATTCCTAAAGGTAAGACTATGTGCTGTTCCCTGTTGTATTCCTAGAATCTGAACTATCACATTCACTAAATACTTACATGTTGCATAAATTCTGAATGAGTTTACACCATACGCTAAATGTTTATGCACTCACCTTCTCACAAATAGTTGGCTTTCAGGAAGAAGAGTTTCCTGGGCTGGGTGATAGTTTAGAGCTCATATTATTCAAGAAATGTTCTTGCATTAGAATTCTACGATTTAATGCATTATTGATGAAAATGAGGTTGCATCCACATTCTAGTTAAAGATGGAAGACTGAATGTATATATTTCTATTTGATCCACTCCCGAGCCTCACAAAGATGACAGAGATATTTTAAGACATGAAACACCAAGGAATAAAAAGAAACGGGAGATGAGACAAAAACAAGATTTTGGAAGCTGAAAGCAAATGGACAAGTGAAAACTGACCTAGCAAGATCAAGAAAACTGAGTTCTGTACTCGAAGGGAGAAAGCCAAGAAGAAACCTCCTGTATAGAGATGAATCCCTAAAAGGCTTAGGACTTGGGGAAAACAGAGACCTTGGAAGTGAGACTTAACATAGGACTAAGTAGACTGTTTGAAGATCTCTTTAGGAAAGAGTAAGACTCCCAAATACCCAACCTGTCTCTATACGGTCACACAGCTCACTCCCTTCAAATGGGGTTGATGACTAGGAGTTTATTCTCCAAAGACAGTGAAATAGATAATGTCTATATTGAGGGTTCCATACACATTTGAGAGGAGAAATCCATGTTTGAAGAGAGAGAGAGAGAAAGTTAAATGAAAGTTTCACAGTGAATATTCAATTCTCCCATTCCAGTCTTCTCCTACATGGCTCCCAGAAAGCTGGCAGCCAGCTCATACCCTTCAAATAGGAGACAGAAGCAGTTCTCTTCTAAGACATCTGACCAACTGGACCTAAAAGACCTAAAGTATTGACATTAAGGATTTCCAAAAGAAACAGCCCATCCAGATAACGTTAGAGTTAGGACCATCGTCAATAGTTCCGATCAAATACATAAAATTTCTGGTGAACTTTTTATTTTTTACTTTCTAATTTGAGCAAAAACAAGGATTGGTAGACATTTGAAGCAGACATGGCATGTGGAAAACAGAGATCAAAACCAAATAACTTTTCTTAACTTTAGTTTGTTTAGTTTATATAACCGGAACAGTTTCTATCATTAATATTCTCAGAAAGATAAGTAAATAGCACCCATAAAACAAGAACAGAAAGTCATGTAAACGAATATGCAGGGAATAGAAATGAGATCTTGGTGATAGAAAAATAAACAAACAAAAAATAATAGAACATTTAGAATATAAAGTTAAGGAAATCTTTTAGAGAGCAAAACAGAAGAAAGTGATGAGGAACAAAAGGTAAAAAACTGGAAAATTAATGGTCCAGTTCAGGAGATGCACTATCTGAATAATAAGTGGTCCATTAAAAAAAAAGAGAGAGAGAGAGAAAATCAAATGGAGGGAGGACATCATCAAAGACATAATTCAAAAATTTTTTCCAGAATGGGAATGATTATCCAGACTGAGTCCATTAAGTGGCCAGCACATTGGATACAAACAAGCCCTTAACAAACTGCATTACTGAAAATGTAAAGACATGAGTGATAAAAAGAAAGTTTAAGAAGCTTCCAGATAAGAAGAAAACAAGATTCATATAAAGAATTAGGAATAATAAAGGTTTAGGATTTCTCTACATAATAGCAACTCCAGAAGCTAGAACACAAGAGAGAAATATTTTCACAATTCTGAGGAAATGTTTTTTTCAACATAGACTTCTATGTCGTAGGTATGCCGGATTGTCAAGATATTTCAGTCATGCCAACAATAACAAAAATGCCTGTTGGGCACTCTATCTCAGGAAGCTATTGGAAAATATCTTGTATTAATACAGGGGGAGAAAACCAAGAAAGAAGACAAAATGGGATATGGGAAACACGCGACTCAGAAAAATGGGCAAAAATATTCATTATGGTGATGTTCAAAGGAATTTGCACAATGACAGTCATTCAGCAGGGTTAGAGACCTACTTTCCAGATTAGAGGTGTTTGGAAGGGAGGTATTTCTTTAAGAAGATGAAACTGATAAAAATTTAGTTTGTTTGAAGGTATTGAGAGAAGACTTACCCAGCTGGTGAAGAATTTGGAGCTGGACTCATGAAATACTTACAAAACTAAGCAAGTGAAAAGAGAGAGAAGAATGAAGAAGATGAGGAAAAGGACAAAGTAAATTATTAATTCCAGATAAAACAAACTCTAGTACAGGAAAGAAAACCTAACCATGCTGTATACCACGTCTCAGCTGCAAACAGTGTTCACATAGTAAAAATGACTTAAATAATAAATACGGACCTCAGCAATTTTATGTTACAACTATATAAGGCAGAAAGGTGGTGAGACAGAGCCCCATTTTTATCTTCCAGAGTGAGAAGTGAAGAGATCATTTTTAAAACTGAAAAATAAAGAATTAGCAATAGAAGCTTGCTGTTTAGAGATTCTGATGTAAATACCAAAGTAAGCGATTGAAGGACAAAAATATTTGCCTCTGGGAAGCAGAAAATGGAGGTAACAAGAGACGATAGCAAGACTATAGCTGTAAGACTGTGTATCATTATCAGGGTAACACTAACTGCTGTAACAAACAAACCCCAAAATTCATAACGGCCTCAGATACAATGCAAGGTTGTTTCTCACTCATCTAACAGCACAAGGTAAGCATTTCTGTTCCTGTATGGTGAATATGGCTCTCTTTCATGTGCTCAGCTAGGAAGAAGAAACTGCCTTCTTCAACTGGATATCTAAGGTCACCATGTTCATTATTATCTGAGACTGCCCATGTGAATAAACAGCATGGAGGAATGCACATGGGAAGTTTTCAAGGACAAGACTGAGAAGGTCACACCACTTCCGTGCCAGTTGCATTGGTAGAACTCAGTCACATGGCCACTCTTAACAGCCATAGAGGTTGGGAAATGTAGCCTACATTATTAAGAAAATATAGGAAGACACAGATTTTGGCAAATAGTTAGCATTCCTGCCACAATTTGTAAAACCAGTTGACTCTTTAAACTAAGTGTATATACAACTTATTATTGTAATTGTGGTTTTGTTCTAAAATGATAAGAGGAGACATATCAGTGGGAGTCATTAAAATTTAATAACTGTTAGATTATGATATTTTTTTACCTGGCATTTTTCTAATTATAAAAGTTCATTGAAGGTATGAGAAACCTTCTTGTCTTGATTTACCTTGTTTCATGTTTCCTACAGGGGATGGTCAAATGGTCCTTTGTATGAAGACAAACTGGAAATTAAACAGCACAATCTTAGAATAATGGCAGATAGTGTCACTATTTTATAGATAAAGCAAGTGGATTTTGAGTAACTAAGTGACATACACAAAGTTGGTCATTCATTCATTCATTATGCTGGTATTTATTAAAGCATCTACCATGGGCGAGTCACTATGTGCAGGTGACCCAGCAGCACACAAGCCAGCCAAGCTGTCCCTTCGCACAAAGCTTTAAGCCTGGGGAGGTCTCCCAGAGCCAGTGAAGGTTCTGACCCAGGTCTCCAGCCTGGGAGTTCGGAACATCCCAGCAGCTCATGCTGGGCCTCTTCAGCTATTATTCTTTTCACGTATCATGCCTCATCTGCCACACTGAAATAAACTCCCTGCAGCCTTATCATCAGATGGCTTCTCCTATTTATGGAGTCAACGAAAGATGTAGATTATCTTTGGGAAAAATCTCCGTGCATCAAAAATGACACCCCTTTTTCCTTTAACAGCTTTAGAGAGATGCTTCAGACCAGTGCAGAAAGGAAGACATATGCACATTGCCTTTACGGCTGTCTATTCTTTTGCTCTTAGCTATTAGAGAGGCACTTCTGATAGGCACCTTTTCTGGCCGCCTCTGAGACGTGTTAGCTATGCTCTCCTATTCAAACAGGCTTGGGGCAGTCCTGTCTCCTGAATTGCAATGGCTGTAAGATATTCATCCAGCTGCGTGAAAATCAGCAATCATCTTTGCTTCCTTCATTCAGGAAAATACCACCCACTGACACACCCTGCTTGCACTTAAATGATGTATGCTTAGGTGGTGCAAGAATGTTTGTAGAAGAGCCCTAAGCTTGCACAGGACATGCGGTCACTTACAGGGAATAGATGTCCTAAAAGAGTTGTCTCCAAGGGATTACCATATAATTCATTGTCAAAACTGGGATTTTTTGAGAGTGAGAGGTGATGCTGTTAACGAAGATGCTCAGACAACAGGCACACATAGCACTCTGGACAAAAAGGAAGTGTGAGCATTAAAGATTGATTTCACTTTCCTTATCCATTGATAGATGAATGGATAAACAAAATGTGGTATATATAATTAATAGAAAATCATTCAGCCTTAAAAAGGAAGGAAATTCTGACACATGCTACAACATAGATGAACCTTAAAGACATCATGCTAAGTGAAATAAGCCAGTCACAAAAGGACAAATACTATATGATTCCACTTGTATGAGGTACCTAGAGTAGCCAAATTCATAGAGACAGAAAATAGAATGGAGGTTGCCAAGGGCTGAAGGAAGGAGGGAATGGGGAGTGATTGTTTAACGGGTCAGGGTTTCAAAAGGTAAAAACATTCTGAAGATGGATGGTGGTGATGGTTGTACAACATTGTGAATGTATTTAATGTCACTGAACTGTACACTTAAAATGGTTTAAATGATAGATTTTGTTATATATGTTTCACCAGAATTAAAAATTGATTGACTTCACTTTCACTTTCTTTATTCGGAAAATGGTAAAACTTAGACCCAAGTTTTTCCAGGGACCTTTTTCCTAGACATAACACATTATGATCTCCATGGAGATCACTGAGCTTTCCATGCAGCTAAATCACCTACTGTTCCCCCCTGTCTTATAACCACTTGGGAAAAGACAGGGAGAGTCAAATAGTGGTTAATGCCTGGCAAAGCTGGTCAGAGAGCCTGGCAGGCCTTCCTACCTCCTTTCTCAGTCTAAACTTGAGTACAGCCCAGACTTAAGCCAACAGTGGCAGGCAGAAGATTCGGCAGTGACGTCCTCGCTCCCATGTGATTTGCTCATCACAGGGAGCAAGGCATGCTTAGGATGCCCAAGAAGCCAAGAGGAAAAAGGACAAGGAGATCCAGAGGGAGATGACCCCAGGGTCTGGGTTTCAGAAAGTAACTCTGCCTACTTGTCTGTTAACACCTCAGAGATGCCAGGTTCTCTCCAGATTCAACAACCACACCAGGAGCTCCCACACCCCACACCCCGCACCTGATGAGCAGGAAAACGTAAGTGGATTGAGGGGACAACTGAAAATAAGGATTCCCTTCCAACAAAAACAACTTCCAGCCTTTGCTTTTCCTGTGGCCTCTCAGATGCACAGCAAACCTTTTCCTCCCCGTTAACATATGATGTTGGGGAACATTGTATTTTTTTCTGTAGTTCGTGGCCCCTTATCTTCTATGTGCATCAGGCTATTGCCCATGTTTCCTCCAAAGGCTGTCCATATAAATGAGACCATTTACAATGCACATTATAAAGGAAGGAAGGTTATGGCCCTTGGACTACTGTGCCAGTAATTGAGGCACAGGCTCAATCCTGCAGACCACATTCCCTTATTTAACTCTGAATTGTTGATAAACCAATTCATATGTCTATGACCTACCCCACCTCTGAGCCCCAACTTTACAGCAAAATCCTAAAGGGCACACAAAGGGCTGCTGAGTCCTTTCCACAACTGTCCATGCCAGGACACCCTTGG
This sequence comes from Daubentonia madagascariensis, assembly GCA_023783475.1. Classification (NCBI taxonomy): domain Eukaryota; kingdom Metazoa; phylum Chordata; class Mammalia; order Primates; family Daubentoniidae; genus Daubentonia; species Daubentonia madagascariensis. The sequence continues at coordinate 13,857,441 of JAKFHU010002573.1, read as the reverse complement.
GATTCCATGAACGCCTATGCTCCTGCAGCATTTATTAAGTTTCTGTGCATGCCTAGGCCAGGGCCAGGTCCCTGCCCTGAGGGAACCTATTATTTTATAACAATCTATAGATTCTGTAGCTGCTGGTGGCAGGGATGCTTCCTCACAGGCCCCATGGGCCTCAGGGAGGGAAGATATTCAAGAAGATTAGGAGATGAATGTGTTCTGAAAGACAGCACACAGTTAGCCTTGACTGCAAATTGGGCATTTTATTGCATTTGTATGATGGATAATCACAGATAAAGACTTTGATCTTTATCCCCATGGCAGCAATAAGGAAAAGGCAGGAACTCTGCGTACTATCTCTTATTTCTTTTTTCTGCAGTTCTGAGAAAACAGAACTCATTAAAATGCTCAGGAGAGTCTCTCTGCCTTGTGTTCCTAAATGTCACTGGGTGTTACTGCTCTGCTGTTGTCCCCCCACCAATGTCAGGATGGGAAGGAGATAGAGGAGGGAGTATGAAACTCTTCTCTCTCAGCAGAAAGACTAATGGATGGGGAAGCGTGAGAATGTTGAGGGTAGGGAAAAGGAAGAATACAGGATCAAATGCTGAGTGTCGGGGAAAAGAAGAAGAAGAGGAAAAAAAAGGAATCACAGCAGCCGTGCCTCACAGTAGTTGTCAGATCTGGGCTTTATTCCTCAGACACAAGCTTCTGAGGGCCTGTGGCCGCCATGGCAACATCAGGACTCTTTAATCTTCAGGAAAGTTCTTCCCTCGTGATCAAAACAAATGAAACATTCTACAATCAAACTCAAGAACTGACTCCAAAAAAAGTCAGCGTGTGGGGGAGCTATGATGAAGTTCAGGGAGTTTGGTAGTACAGGACGAAGCTCCTTCCATCCCATGATGTATTTAACTGACTCCACTTATTACTGAACCATTATGATTGTTGATAATTTTCAGCAAGTCAGAAAGGTAATTTTAATTATAAAATGAAGACTGTATTAAGTCTTATTTATCCTTATGAAGGAGTCAGCCAAAGACCAAGTCCTTCAAGGCTTGAGATGAAGTCTGGTATACTAGAGCGGATGTGTGTAGGTGGTGCACATGCACACTGGTGTGCAAGCACACAGGGCCCACCCAACCTGGGTGGGGGGATAGGGTCCTGAGGCACAAGTATCTAACCATGTATGGACAAAGAGATTTAAATTTAGACATTACTTACCACTATATCCAAAGGGGATTACATGCAGAATCATTTCATGTTTATGTTAATTTGTGGGGTATTTTACATGTTTAGCTTTAGGTCTAACACTTTTAAAGTTTTAATTCTGTCTTTATTTCTTCATGTTTTAATGTAGCCTTAATACCGTAATTAGCCCAGACCTCACTTGACTTTTGAAATGCACCATTTGTGCTCACGCATGCACGCACTCACACATTACACAGAGCAGCAAGAGGGTCTTGAAGTGAAAGGAATCCTATGTTGGAAATTAAATCACACAGAATGTAGTAAGAATTGCTAGTTTCATTCACCAGCCCTCTATTTATTTTTGAATGGCAGCACAAGTCCCATAGCAATTATTTCTGTACCGAGTCACTGGAACCACAGATATACCAAATACAATTTGTATCAGTAGTTGAAACTTTGGGAAAGAAAACAAACCTCTGAAGTTGTCTTAGGATCAGGTACCTCCTCTAACTGGATTTTGAATGACACATGTAAAAGAATGACCCCTAGTGGTTAAACGCCAAATCTACAGTGTTTAATTAAGAACCAGATGTTAACGGTGGCGTTGGAACTGGAACTGTTTTCAGATGATTATAAAGCTGCATGAAGCGTCCTCGGCGTAGAGAACACACACCTGCCCAGGTTTATCTTATAACTCAGCAATTATACTGGAGATACTTCAAAGTTCTCCTATCTTACAGAAGCCTAGAATTAGATCAGGGGCTTGCAGGACGGGTCTTCTAACTTCTTTCCCAATACAGCAACACTCTATGCACAGTATTACTTTCAGTTTATCATACGACTTCTGCTTGAAAATTCCAAGTTACTAGACACATTGTGATGAGCATTTCTCTTTGCTTTTTTATCTTCCTGAATGATAATAAATTCCCTTTTTCTTTGGGAAGGAATTTTCCCAAGTGCTTAATTTGAGGAAAGGGAGTGGGAAATAGAGAAGATTGTTCTACATTTCAATGTAAAAATGGCTCAGTCCAATTCAATTTGACTCTCTTTTAAACATGAATAAAATAGTACATGTTTAAATCCCGAGTGATATATCTTTAACGTCTTTAATTCTCATTAAACAAAGAGAATGTTCGCTTTGAAAAATCAATACTATCCAGTAGGTCAAAGGATATAAAGTAGCAGATGTGGAGGATGAACAAGTCTAGAGATTGAATATACAACATGAGACGTATAGTTAATAAAATTGTATTAGGGATTTTTTTTAAATAAGTAGATTTAACTGTTCTTATCACAAAAAAAGTAACTGAGATGATAGATATGTTAATTTGGGTCATTATTGTATATATTTTACTATCTATATCTGTATCCTATAACATATTGCAAACCTCAAGTATACACAAAAAATTGTTTTTAAAAAATCAACCACATACAGAATTGTCAGAGTAAACTCCATTTTTTCACAATAGTGTACTCACTACCCTAAGAAAATAAATTTGAATATAGTAAGTTTTATAATGTTTTACAGCAAGGACAGGTTTTTAGATGCCTCTGTTAACCAGAAAACAAGCATAAACATGTTATTTCCCTGATTCTTCAGATTACTAGTGTTTCTATGCATTCCCTCTTCCAATTCTATATATAGGAATTGAACAGCCTCCAAACATCTCTCTTTGAATAGGCAATGTATTAACTGCTTTTAAACTATAATATTTATTGGAGATAACCATGGATCTTCAATAAACCTATAACCCATGTAAACAAAGTAATCAGAAGCAGTCAATTGTCTCTTTAGCAAATACTACTAACATTTTTGTAGCTGGGTCCTACTATGTATGCATCAGAAACACAAAATAGTATGCTCCAGTGAAACTTTATAGAAGTTAGAATCAGATATAGCTGTTTGAAGGAAAAGTTGCCAAAAAACTCAAGTGGTCTTATAAGTAGGAAAAAAAATACTAGGAATATTGATAGCAAGAGATCAAAGTATTAATCCATAGAAAGCAAGAGAGATGCAGAGTAAACACAAAAGGTCCCTTAGGTGCTGGCCTGTGTCCTTCTATTGCAGCACTCTAAACACAGGCATAAACACACACCCACAAGCAATACTTACCCTCATGGTGGGAAATCATGTCCCAGTACATGTGTGTGTGTGTGCACACACACACTCGCCCCCACACCTTACCCTTAAATCAGGTAGTGTCCTGATATTTTCTATATAATTTTCCCACCTTTTTATTATTGAGGAATAATTTACACACTGCAAAATGCATAGATTATCAGTGTACAGTTGGATCAGTTTTAACAATGTATATTCCTATGTAGCCATCATTCAAATCAAGATATAGAACATTTCCAACACTCCAAAATGTTCTTTGTACCCCTTTTCAGTTATCCCTTTCCCCCACCCAGGGAATTACTGCTTTGATTTCTTTTATCATAGATTAATTATACCTGTTCATGAACTATATATCAATGGAATCATACAGTGTGTACTCATTTATGTTGCCCAATGCATTTCACTAAACTCATTTTATAACTCCCTAATGGGTTGCAAACCACAGTTTGAAAAAAAAATGATTTTACACATACCATAAACTAGTGTACATCAGATTAGCTTGGTGGGTTTAAAAATGCAAATTCTCAGGCCTCCACCACAGAGATTCTGATTAAAATGTATTATAGATTGCTGGGCCCACTCCAGACCAACTAAGGCAGGTTGTTCAAGGACTATAGTCTAATTTGGCTTACAGCTGAGTTTCTCAATCACTCTAAACAATGCTCTCACCATGTCACCACCTCTATCCTATCTAAGAAAGTACAATAACTCCTTGTTTGCTGCCTACTGAATCAAGCCAACTACCTTTGTCTGACATGTGAAGCCTTCTATCAAAGAGTGTTGCTTTCCTGACTGACACATCTTCCTGTTACTCACCAACAAGAACCTCCGTGATCATGAGTCCTTTTAGTGCCCCCCCCCACTGCCCCTTCATCCTTCCACTGCAGAATTGGATGCTAAATTTTTACTACATTCAAGAACCTATCAATGCTTTTTAAGATGAATAACAGCCTCAGATTTATATTCCTTGTGTTGGTGGTGGGTGGATCTGTGAGTCATAGCCAAGGCTGTAAGGCATTGCAGGTTCATTTATAAGTGGATTGATTGACTTGTGTTGTTAATTCTTCTCCATGAAATTGTGTTCTGTGCCATTTCTCTGTTAAAGAGAGCATTCTTTGGCTCTACCACCTTGTTATAACATTGGTACTATGTGGTCTCCTGGCTATATTTGGGAACAGATTGGTCTCATTTCTCCATATGCTTTCTTAGTCTGCAAATAGGAAAAGAAAGGCTCTTTGAGTTATGGATGAAACAAAAGCTGTAGAAATGTATCACTAAAGGCAGGAAAGAAGGGGGAGACTGAGGAGAGGAGGCTAGGGAAGCTAAAGGAAAACTGTAATTGACAGTCCCTGTGTTCTATTCTGTCCTCTCTGACCCACAAAACACATTATACAAATGTGTATTGATACCAGACAGCAAACCACTCCCTCAATTATATTCATTCATTTATTCTTTTACAACACATATGTTTAAGTTTTTCCCCTGTCTGTCAGGCACTTTTGTGGACACTGGGAACATAGCCCTAAGTAAGTCAAAATCCAAGCATTCAAGGAGCTTACATTCCAGAAAGAACATGCAGATAGTAAACTTATAAATATATTGGAAGACAGACTATACAGCAGGGTAAGAAGAGGAAGGGTGTGTTATTCACAAATGGAGGTCATGGAAGTTCTCCTCAATGAGGTGGCATTTCAACAGATCTGAGAGGGGTGAGGGATTGAGTTATCCAACTATCTGAAGAGAACAAGTTTGGGCAGAAGAAAGAGGAAATGCAAAGGCCCTGAGGTGGAAGCCTTCTTCCTGCAATTGAGGAACAGCAAGGAAACTGTTGTGGATGAGGTCAGAAAGTACTGGGGAATTAGAACACAAAGGGTGCTTTGGGCCCATGTAAGGACTTTGGCATTTACTCTGAGTCAGTTAAGAATAAAATGGAACAAGAACAGAGACATAGAGCAATGGAACAGGACTGAGAACCGAGATATAAAACATCCTCATATAACCATCTGATCTTTTACAAAGCAGACAAAGACATACACTGGGGAAAAGAATACCTATTCAATAAATGGTGCTGGGAAAATTGGATAGTCACATGTAGAAGACTGAAACAGGATCCGCACCTCTCACCACTCACAAAAATCAACTCACGATGGATAACAGACTTAAACCTAAGGCATGAAACCATAAGAAATCTAGAAGAAAATGTTGGAAAAACTCTTATAGGCATCAGCCTAGGCAAAGAATTTATGAAGAAGACCCCAAAAGCAATCACAGCAGCATCAAAAATAAATAAATGGGACCTGATCAAATAAAAAAGCTTCTGCATGGCCAAAGAAACTATCACTAGAGCAAATAGACAAGCTACAGAATGGGAGAAAATATTTGCATGCTATACGTCTGATAAAGGGCTGATAACTAGAATCTATATAGAACTCAGGAAAATCAGCAAGAAAAAATTAAATAACCCCATTAAAAAGTGGGCAAAGGACATGAACAGAAACTTTTCAAAAGAAGACAGATTAGTGGCCAATAAACATGAAAAAATGCTCAGCATCTCTAATCATCAGGCAAATGCAAATCAAAACCACAATGAGATATCACTTAACTACAGTGAGAATGGCTTTTATCAAAAAGTCCCAAAACAACAAATGTTGGCGTGGATGCAGAGAGATAGGAACACTTACACACTGCTGGTGGGACTGCAATCTAGTACAACCTCTATGGAAAGTAGTATGGAGATACCTCAAAGAACTAAAAGTAGACCTACCATTTGATCCAGCAATCCCACTACTGGTTATTTATCCAAAGGAAAAAAAGACATTCTATAAAATAGACATCTGCACTCGAATGTTTATAGCAGCACAATTCACAATTGCAAAGATGTGGAAACAACCCAAGTGTCCATCAATTCATGAGTGGATTAATAAAATGTGGTATATGTACACCATGGAGTACTTCTCAGCCATAAAAAAAAATGGTGAACTACCTCTTGTATTGTCCTGGATGGAGCTGGAGCCCATTCTTGTAAGTGCAGTATCACAAGAATGGAAAAACAAACACCACATGTACTCACCATTAAATTGGTACTAATCTATCAAAACTTATGTGCACATATGGAAGTAACATTCATTGGGTGTTGGGCAGGTGGGAGGGGGGAGAGGGGATGGATAAACTCACACCTAATGGGTTCGGTGCCCACTGTGTGGGGGAGGGGCATGCTTATAGCTCTGACTCGGGCGGCGCAAAGGCAATTTGTGTAACCAAAACATTTGTACCCCTGTAACAGTCTAAAATACATAATTTTTTAAAAAGAACAAAATGGAGAGTTTTGAACTGAAGCACATATGATGTATTTCATGCTTTCATAGATTCACTCTTTCTACTGTATTAAAAATAGATTAAAGGGAAGAAAGGAGGAATTGAGGAAGGCTATTATAATAAACCAAGTAAACAGTGACGGTAATTTGCAACAGGGTAGTTGGATTAAAGAAGCTGAAAGTAGTAGGATTATGAATATATTCTGAAGGTGGTGATGACAAGATTTATTGAAGTGTGTGGTGTATGAAAAGGAGGAGAGTCAAGGGTAACCCAAGGCTTTTGGCCTGACGAACATGAGAGATGATGTTGCCATTCACCCACACTATAGGGGCAGATTGGAGGAGGGTCTGGGAAGTCATTTTTGAACACCTTTAGTCTGAGATGCCTTTTGAACATCCAAGTGATGATGGCTAGAAGGCAGTGTGTATAGAAGTGTGCAGTTTATGTGACATGTTGGGTGTAAATATATAAATCTTGGATTTGTTAATTTATAGATGGTTTATATATAACCATGAGATTGGATGGTGGTACAAAGAGAAGGAACAACATCTAAGCACTGAGCTCTGCAATATCGCCGATATACGGCTGTCAGAGAGATGCACAGAAACAAATAAACAAGATGGAAAAGAAATGCCCAATGATAGGAAAGGAGAACCAGGAGAAAGCGGTGTCCTAGAAGCCAAGTGAAAAGAATATTTTAACAAGAAGCATGTGATCAGCAATGTCAAATGCTCCTGATAGGTCAAGTAAGATGAAGTCTGAAAATTAATTCCTGAATTTCGGAACATGGAATTCCCTGGTGATGTTGATGACAGCACATTCAGTGGAATTATAAGGAAAGAAATCCCCATAGAAATGGGTTGAGCACTGAAGTAGAGAAGATAAATTGGAGACAGGAAGTTTTCCATCTGTTTCCATCTGTTTGGAAACAGAAAGTTTCCAAATAACTCTCCTGAGATTTGCTGGGTAGAGAAAAGGTAAAGTTGAAATAGCAGAAGAGGTAAGTGGGAAGGTGATATATACACACACATATCTTATCTTGAAAAATAAATACATAGTACGTTTGAGAGCTCAGGAGATAATCCAGTTGAGAGAGGAAAGAACTGAAGATGCAAGGAGTTGGGGGTGGAGGAGAGAATGAGAAGGAACATCCCTGAAGTGATACCAGGAAGGTGCCAGCAAATGGAGCAAACGGGATCTGGAGCACAGGGGAGGTGCTGGTCTCCGAAGCACAGAGAACTCACCTATGGGACCAGGAAGGAAAGGTGAGCGCATGGACACTGATGCTGCACATATGGTGGCGGGAACTGGCAGAAGTTAGGAATCGAGTTCCTCAGCTGAGATCGACAATGAAAAGGGAGGTATTGGAGGAGCAGGAGATGTAAGTCCTCTAGAGGAACTGCAGAGTGAAACAAGGGAAATGCAGCAGGATTTCTAGGCACTGATGAGGGCCCACGGGCAGGCAGAGTCATGAGTGTGAAATGTGAGTGATTGGCATGATTGGGTAACTCTGTGCGAATTCGTCTTTATTATCCCCATTTTGCAGATGAGACAGACCCAACGATGTGAGGTGAATTGCCAGAGGACACATAGTCATCACTGGAGATATTCCAGGTCTATTTTCCTGCCCCCCACCTATGTGCCTATGGTTCTGTCGTCACTGTCACATGTGTTGGTTTTGTTTCCCTAAGCAGATCTGAAACCCCTCCAGGACAGTGACCTGTCTCCTCAGCCACTTGACACTTTCACAGGACGTCACGCTGTGAAGGACATAAACCTATTCCATCACTAATGTCTTTAGCAAGTGCTTATTTTCTGACTATAAGTATTGTGACAGATGCAAAAGCTTACCTTATCTTATTCCCTTGGGGATTGCTATAAAGCGACTACTCCCCAATTAGGGAGAAAAATCAATCTAGGAAAAGGACAATCAATATAAGTAAAAGACAACGTGAGTGATCATCCCTCCCTCACCTCCAAGAGTTTGTATTCAGGAGGCAGGAGGCTCCAGGTAAGATGAGAGCCCTCTTTGTTTTAGATAGAAATACCAGTGGAATATTATTATATTAAACTTGCAATCATAAAACATTATAGCTGGGAAAGACTTTGATTTCCTCCTGCAGGAAATACGTCCAAAGATTGTAGAGATGTGGTTAGTTGTCACTGATAGGAAATAGCATTGGAACCCGTATCTCCAGATTCTCTGTCCAGTTCTTGTTTTATAATATCAAAGAGGTGGAACACTCCCTCTGTAAGCTTGGGCTTGAGGGGCGGATTAATATAGTGTGTTTCTGAACTCTCAAGAGAGGAAACTGTATCACACGGAATCTCAACGGCTGAACTCTAAAACAGCTGTTCCCAACGGGTGGTCTCCCAGGGCCCCCCAGATCACAGATGTCCTGGACCCTCATAATATTAATGTTAATAGTAAAACAAGAAGAAGGGAAATGGAAAGAAGGAGGAGAAGGAAGAAGTCGAGGAGAAGACAGTGTTCAAGATTTCTTCTTCATTGTGAATAATTTACCATGAGATTAAATAAAAACCAGACATGTCCTTACTTCTGTCTCAAAAAAAAAGTCCAAACAGATCTTTCCATTCATCCCAACTGGGTTTATTTTGAAATTGATCAAAATCTATTTTAAAAGCACCTATTAATTCAACTTACTGGGCTAAACCTGGGACTATATGAGAATCAGTTTTCATATACTGTAGTGGCTAGAAACATCAGTTTTGCACTAAATAGACTCGGGGTCGAGCCTCGTGCCACCATTTGCTTGCTCTGTTATCCTGGGCAATGTGGTTTACTTCTCTAAGTTTCATTGTCTGTGAAATAAAGTTAATAATACTGCAGTGGCCACTAGTTCTGTCCACTAGATATTTCTGGTTCTCTCACCTTCTAGGTACATGGCAGATAGTACACCTTGCCACTCTGCTTTATCAATGAATTATAAATTGCATAAGATTTGAGCTGCTCTGCAAGATTTGTTTCATTCCCTTCTCCTCTAGCACACCTATCGGTGGGATTTAAAATGGTGGCTGCTCCATTAGTCTAGGTCTCTGAATAGGTATGATGGCAAGGGCCCATGATAGACATATAGCAAACGTGAGAAATACACTTTTGTTAAGACACTGAGGGGGTGTGTGTGTATGTTTTAACTACAGCATAACTAATTTCATCCTCACATCATTCATATAAAGTAGTGTTATGGACTAAATTTTGTCCCCTCAAAATTTATATGTTGAAGTCCTAACCCTAACTCCCAGTACCTCAAAATGTGGCCATATTTGGGGATAAGGCCTTTAATAAGGTAAGGTTAAAATGAGGTTGTTAAAGTGTGTCCTAATCCAATCTGACTGGTATTCTTACAAAAAGAGGAGATTAGGACACACGGAGAAATACCAGGTATGCATGTGCACAGAGGAAAGACCACATGAACACACAGGGAAAAGGTGGCCCTCTGCAAGCCAAGGAGAGAGCCCTCAGAAGAAACGAAACCTACAGATGTCTTGATCTTCTACTTCTAGCCTCTAGAAATGTAAAAACAAATTTCTGTTATTTAAGCCACCAAATCTGTGGCAATTTGTGATGGCAGTCCTAGCAAACAAATATAAGTAGGTACTAGAGTTAGCCCCACTTTACAGAGGGATAAACAAAGGTACTTCAAGGTTAAGTAATTTCCCTGAGGTGATACAGTTAGGAAGTAGTGAAGCCAGGGTTAGCACTAGGTACTATTGAGTCTAGAATCCCTGCTCTAGAATCGCCTCTATAACAGAAGATCTCTTTTCCAATTAGTTATTTAATTTCTGACATCCCAGCTAGACTACAAATTCCATGAGCACAGCAATCCTACCTGTCCTGCTCACAGCTGAACACCCAGCTCCTTGGAAAGCATAAGCAAAATAAACAGTTGTTGAATAAAAACATATGGAAAGTACCAGGTACATAAAATAAATAATAGCAGAGTGAGGTGGTATCTTAAAGAGGTTTTAACGAAAGTACAACCAGCAGAGGTGTGGGCAGGTTTAAAGACAGCATCAAACTACGTTAAGGCACCTAGAAAATAGCAGCAGTAGGAAAGCATTACTATGTTTGGACCTGGAAAAGCAAGGGGAGGAAACAGAATTGGTTTCTATGTTTCCTGATGATAAACATAGCTATGAAAGAGTTTCCCCCTGCAAGCAAATGTAATTATGGAGGGCTGTGGCCAATACAAGAAAAGTGCACCAAAGCAGGGAGGTAGTGGGGCAAGGAACACCTGCCTATCTCCTCCTGCACTCCATTCTCTTCGTAATTCTCATCAGCCAAATCCCCCTGGTAATCCAGAAGGCAAGAGTGAGTGAAGCAGTTCATAGGAGTCAGTTTCCCAGGGCACCAAACCCATCAGAGAAGAGCAAAGATTTTGGAAGTGGAGAAGGAGAGGTCGGCTATGAAGAATTATCAACACCCTGATCTTATTAAGCAAGGTATCACTGATACCTTCATATTCATTTATGACAACAAAATGCAAACACTTGGGCAGACTTCATGAAGGAGTAGGAGTACCATGATTTCGTCTATTCATCCTTGAAGCAATTCCAACAAATGGGATGCTGGTTAACATGAAAGAAATAGAACATCATCCAGAATTTACAAAATTATTGGCCCCTTGCTATAAAGGGCTATCATTCTAAGATGCTGAAAGAGTTCAGAGCACTGTACCCTTTAATATCCTCTCTGATCAGCAAGAAAATGATACAGCTCAAAGGTTTCTTTCCTCCCTAGCAGCCCAGCCCAACCATTGCTCAGTTCAACCAATTAGCAATTTTCAGGGAGAGATGTGAACAAATTAATGCTGATGACTTGGGGCCACTAATTGGCTGCGGGGCTGTCGGAGTGGCCATGCAGTTGCTAAATCAAATTGATGGCTAAAGGCCGTGAGCTGTTCATCCGTCTGCTCTTCTCATTTGGGGCTTTCAGACCAAGGAAGGGGAGTGTTTGCCGTGGCATTTCAGTCAATCTGCCATGGCCAGTCCATCATCCCCATGGCTGTAGATGGTCAGTGAGTTTACCAGTAATTGTGGGTCTGGTTCTGAGGTTGTGGCTTTGGAAAGGCAAGAGGCTGCTCCTCTTAGAGAGAGACTGTCATCCTTTCTGACAAGCACCAAGGCATCTGAGGTGAACCGTGAAGCTGACGCAGTTCTGGAGAAGCAGTGGGAAGCCTTAGGGGACACACGTTGGAGGGCAGGCACAGAACTAAGAAGTAATCACAGAAGTAGAGCAAGGGGCAGCAGGCAGAGGAAGGGTGCAGGTCTCTCAGGCAGGATTCCTGGGCTTGAGTTCAGTTGACTCAGATAAGGCCCTGACTTGGACCCCCTTCTCATCTGATGAACAAGAGGATCCATGAGGAGCGCTGCTGGCCTTGACAGAGGACAACATGCTACATGACAATGAAATAAGCAGTCCAATTTATTTATTTTTTCAGTTTAAAGAAGCTCACAAGAACTTGAACATCCAAACTGGTGTTGTGCCCTTCGAAGTATTCCTCTTACGGAGATGTAACTTATTCCAAAGATGCTGCTGTTTCTCAAATCATGTCTGGACATCTTTTTGAAGAATTGTCAGGAAAAAGAACACTTGTAGCTCATTAAAAATAAAACACAAAACTTCTTAATGGTTTACAACAGCAGTCCTTAATTAGGGATGATTTTGCCCCAGCTCCCACCACCCTGCACATTTGGCAATGACTGAAGACATTTCTGTTTGTCACAACTGAGGACTGAGGGAATGCTATTGACATCCAGTGGGTAGAGACTAGGGATGCTGCTACACATCCTACAATGCACAGGTCCCCCACAACAAAGAATCATCTAGTCCAAAGTGTCAGAAGTGCCAAGGTTGAGAAACCCTGATTTACACTGATGTCCATCAGAGGATAATTTGGTTGAATTTAAGAAATTCTCCAAAGGTCAGTCAGATCTAAGTGTCATGACTGAAGTAGTTCATCAAGCTAGATAACACCATTCCTGGATTAAAGCAAAGGGTGATTATAGAGTAATGAGACTGATTTTCTTGCATATCAATTTCCAACAGGGAGTCCACAAAAAGGTTTCCAGCAATACTGGCATTCGTTATTGCCAATTGTGCATTTTCTAAGTTAGGCTATGGTTAACAAGGTTTTCCACCAAAGGAAATGTGATTATATCTTCACTGGAGATGGTTAGTTCAAGAAAAAAAAAAAAAATCAAGCATTTGTAGATATTTATCTCCTATTTCTAATCTGGAAGGTGCTATTTAGGTTACTGTCATAGATGTGAAATAATATAGTGAACTGTCTCTGTCCTTATCTGACTTTCAATAATCTTGGGATATAAACCACAATTAACTAGGAAAAATGAGCAAAGTCAATAAATGGTGGAAAGGTTCAAAAGAGGGGAGGACCTTTGTAGGCTAAGAGACGGCCTAGAAGAGAAGGGGGAGAGAAGGAAGAGCAGGGGAGAGAGAGAGAGGGAGACTCTGGCTCTTCTTTCTTCTCACCCATGAAGATCTCAGCAAAATACAAGTGTCTTAAACCAGGCGACAGACAAAGAAGGTGCCAGGAAAATTTGTGGTGAGATGATATTGGAATGAAGTCTTCAAAAGGCAGGGAAAAGCAAGTGCCTGAGCTGTTTGGAGGCTAAGAACTTCAGTCTGATTGCTGATTCAGAAGTATCTCAGACTGAGTAGATGCAGTCATGAAGGCCCTGGAGTGGCTCAGGGAGGAAATTCAAAGCTAGGTGCTCTATGTGCCTCTTCAGAAACCTGGCTTCTTTTCTGGCTTCTTTTCTACTGATTATTCCTGAGACTGGGCATACAATGAATATTCATGAGTGCCTGCTGGAATATCTGTTTAGCATTAAGCAAAAGAAGAACTAGGAAAAGATGGTATGTAAATCAAATCTCTGCATATCTAACCCTATTTGAAATGCACTAAGGGGGTTCATTATTTAAAAGGACTTTGTAGCAAATCCTTATGAAAAGGAAGGAAGACCTTTGGGATTGTCCTAGCTCAACCATCGCCTAGCTGTGGGACTTGGTGTAAGTCATTTAAATCCACTGAGACTTATTAGGACCCCATATTATAAATGAAAAGATTCTTTCCTCACCCTTTCCCAAGAGGTTGTTAAAAGCCTCAGATGAGTTAATGTATGTGATAGCACCTTGTAAACTGTAAGGTAGTAAGCCACTTCAATTTCTTGAAGATATTTGATTTGCCTCTAACTGATTGTCTTAGAATGGAACTGCTTTCTATTAAGTTGAGTCAGTTTTATAAGTTAAGAAAAGTTTGAATTTTGGAAAAGTCATGATTTAACCTAGTTATTTCAGCCTTCTCTGCACATGAAATAGTATCACTGAAGTCAGCTTAGAGCAAATGTTTAAACACCATGAGCCAGTCCCCTCAACTTGAAAGCAAGGGGGAAATCACGCCAGAACAATTTGCTCTATAGAATTTTGGTGCAATAAAATGTGCTACTGGATGGGGAAATGTTCTTAAATAAATAGTATAACATTATTTATATGGGTTTTTTTTCTTCATCTAATATGGATTTGAACTGAACTTGATAATCACATGCTGGAGGCACATCTGGGTAGGAAGCAAGTTCGCCCAGATGGAGCCTCTTCCCGTCCCAGTTCACACATGCAGGATGTTTCACAATGTTTTTCAAGAATCCCAGTCACTCCACTTGTCCAGGAACTTTGGAGTAAATCTTCACGGAAAGTAAATAAGATATGGGGGCTGTCCCAGCGTTATCCTCTCCTGGGTATGTGAAGACAAAGAGAAGAATGTACTTCCATGCTGTCATTTATCTATTTGGACTACACAGTGGTAAAATTCCAAGGCTGGAAGGACCTTTACCTAAATAAAACCTGTATGTTTATGCTTTCAGTTTTCCAGGAAGTCAGGAACTCAAGTAGTGATTATTCTTAGTGTTCTATTAAACCAGTCCCAGATTGTTTGGTCCCCAGCAGGAACTGCCCGATGAAAAGGACGGATCTAGGATGGCTCTAGCAGCCCAGCAAACTGATTGCTTTGTAAGTGCTTTAACACAGTTTAAGGAGGCAATGGAAACAGATTAGCCATCAACGGGAAAAGCAGGACTTGCACTGCCCCTCCCTCCTCCCTGGCTGAGCTCTCTGCTCATAGGCTGCCTGGAGGTTGAGAGTAAACCATGAAGTTAAACTTCCATCTCAAGGGACGAAATAGTCAATTACCAGAAACTAACTAACTAAATAAATAAAACCTGCCCAAACTTCTCTGCATTCGTTTCATGGCTTAGCATCTCCCAGACAACAATTGTGCCCTAAACAGCATGTCTGCTTCTTCTTGATAGTGACGAATTTTGATGTTTAGTCTTTAGTCTCAAGTATCGGTGTTTTTGAATCTATGTTTGATGGAAATAAAAAAGTTCACAATACAAAAGTGCCAAATACCATAGAGCTGAAATAAGGAGTAAAATACCAAGTCAAACCAAAGCCCAAAACTGCCATTGAGATGGGGGACAATGATTCACTGCCTTGAAGTGTGATGGTGAGAATAATCATTCATAGCAATCCCTGTTAATAAAAGAGCACTGTATATTGTACAGAGGCCTGCGATCAATTCCTTGCCTCTTTCATTCAGTCAAACCTTATGAATCCCCTGTTATGTTCCAGACATTTTTGTAGGTGCTGAGGTATAATAATGATAAACACACTGAACAAGGTAAATACTTTCTGGGAGCCTAAATTCTAGGTGGAAGTGGTTGGGGAGGTGGGAGCCAATACATGAATGCATACACAACAAAATATCAGAGTGACATGTGCAGTGATGAAACTGAACAGGCTCCATTGCAAGCCCATGAAACAGCTCAAGTGAGTAACTGGGATTTCTATTTTGTACAAGGTTCACAGAATGTCCTCCTTAAGGCAAGATTATATATAGCCAGGAATCGCCAAATGAGGGATGAGCTCCTAGTCCAAACCTCTGTTCGCTATGCGATGATGCCTTTTAGAAGCATCTTATTTTTAACATATACACATGGCTATATGTTTACACACACTGAGATCCCAGCCTTATGGGGTCAGCTTGACATTAACATTGAAGACCCAAGACTGAAATTTACCACTGAAGGAATGAAGACTCCAAAGTTAGGCAAAGCCGTGTTTGAATTCTGGCTTCTCCACTTACTGTCCACATAAACTCAGATTTCTCCAAGCCTCAGTTTCCCTATCTATTAATAAGGATGATAGCTATCTATAGATTATAGGTTGTTGAAAGGGTTGAAAGAAGATTTTATTTTTGTTTTCTAATACTACCTAGCACTGGGCTGTAGGATTGGTTGAGCAATGAAAATCCTATAGGGTAGAGAGCAGAATATTTATTCTCTTAAGTGAATTTACTATTCCCGTGCTTTCAGAGGCAATGGAATTTCCAAAGATATATGTCAGATATTAAAAGCTCAGTGCCAGTTCCTGATATGCTGGAATGTTGGTTATATGTGGAGAGTTTCAAATTTGCCTCTCTTTTTAACAACCTTTGGTTCAAATTATAACAAAAATATTTTATCTTTAAGAACTCAAGATTATTATAGCTGTCATCTGAAATTATAACTGAGAAAAAAAGGACTAAGACTGACACTAAAATATCAGTCATACTAATATTTCTGAACTAGAAAAATTTGGATTTCATAGGATTTTTATAGATCTCCCAGTCAGATTAAAGGTCAGGTCACCTACATCTAACAGTGGCAAACTAAATTAATCAAGCTCCCAGCAAAGTAGACAGCGTACTTCCAAGGAAATGTGAAGAAATGAAGCCCACTTTTGCTGGAAAAAGTCTATCAAATGAATATTTTTTCAACTTTCCTGCATGTCCACAGTCAGTGAGGTTCAAAATGCAGCTTATACATGGCTTAATATTCCTTTTGGGAATCCAGTAATTTCTTTTAATATCTACATTTTAGATCCTTTAATTAAAGGAGGCTAATTATAGGCCTTGACTTACAAATTTGTGTTTTTTCCAGCTTTATTGAGGTATTTTTGACAATACAAGGTTATTTTGAAGTTTAAAAAAGATAATTTAACTCAGCATAGGACCTGGTACATAATAGGCACTGAATTAATGTTAGATATCATGATTATTATTATTATTATGCATCTCAAGAAGTTTAGTCCATTAAACATAAAAGCATAAAAGTGAAGCTAAAATAAAAGTTGCATAAAAGCAGAAATTGATTTGCTAATAGTTTTTGCAATCTTTTTTTCCCAGTGACTGTGAATTAGTGAGAGGGAATCTGTTTCTATTTACAATATTTTTTGTTTATAATTTTCTTAAGAAAAAATTGCCTTCTCAGCCTTATTTATAAATATTGAATAAATATTTAGGAAATATTAATTGGTAGAGGAACTCAATTATTGGCTTGCTTGGGACTTCCATGTTACCTGGGCAGCTTTTTTTTTATACAGAATAAATTGCTGGCACATCTAGCATTTTGCTCATTTTAACTACTGCTATCTTTCTGAGTTCCCTAATTCCTAAATACTTGGTATCTCTTCCAATTGTGTGGTCAGTGTTTACCAGGATACCTATTATAGCAATTATTTCTGTACCTGTCTGGATTCCCATGCCTATTATAGCAATTATTTCTGTACCTGTCTGGATTCCCAACTTCAGGGAACATCCACCAGAGAAACGGAGACAAGCATATGCATGTCCATAACCTCCACAGGATGCAACACTGGCCCTTCCATATTGTGGGGCTAAATGAATGCTTGATACGTGAATACTTTTCTCTCCAGGAAGCAAAGAGAAGTGATAAAAAATTATGTAGAACCTTAAAGTGCTTTTTAGATACTTTTACCATGCCCTTTTATTGGTTCAAAGGGATATGAATTGTTTCTTCTCCATACAGCCCATAGAATCCAGAGACTTGCTGTATTTTACTGTAATATTCCTGACTCATGAATACAAATGTAGGTTTCTGGATGACGACACAGTAACTGAGTTGTGTAGAAACTTGAATTCAGCAAGGCTCTTGCCCTGAACCAGATTGAACAGGGACCTCGAATGGATCTCCCTGTTTCTATGAGCATTAAGCCAGGAGAACATCTTCCATTAGAATTGAGTTTATTCTGCTGATTGCTTGTGTGTATTTCTAAGACGCAGACTGACATGCTCTTTCTTTTAGCTTTGCTTCTTTTGTTGTTTTTCCTTTCTGTTTATTGTATTTCTCTAATGCTGTGTTTTATCAGCACATTGGAAATGAGATTCCTACTACTGATATTACAGAATGCAAATCAGCTTTGATTGAAAATTCTTGCAGACACACATTTGCCTAAATACAGTCATTGGCTGTGAGTTCCTTCCTCAGGACCCTAGAGGAGGGTGATATGTGTACGTACTTGGGTCTCAGTATCTTTCTGTCTTAACAGTGCAGTTAACGACAGCTGTGGGAGCAGGATCGGGTCAGAGAGGGGGGCAGTTCTATTTTCAGCAACTTCAAAATACACAGCATAAGGACCTGCCTCAGCTATGTCCCTAGGCACTGAGTCTGCCCACCTTTAGCATGCAGGGATGTCCCAAGCACTGCATTCCTCAAGGACTGCAGACAGAGCACAGCTGGGTTTAGTACCCTATTAGTAGTTGTTAGTCCAAAGCTAGCTTTGCTTCTCAGCCTACACACTCCGTACCTTTAGAATCATTTTTTAGTCAATTACATTTTACCTTATACTTTGAAATTTTGTTGTTAAACTGCAGTGTGAAGTCAGAAGCTAAGGGGTTTACATCATGAATGTTAGCCAGCAATCGATATCCTATACAGATACTATCAGTCCTATTAATGCCTACTAGCAACGTATAAATCTTAGTTAATGGGTTGTCTAATCTGTACCCTTTTGCCACATATTCTACTCGCAACGGAGGCCCTGGCAGCATTTTCTCTTGTCACTGGAGGGATGTAAGCCATATAGAACTTCCCAACCCAGTAGGACCCCTCAGTCCCATTATCCACAGAAGTTGGCCACCACCATTTAAAATGGTTTGGATTAATCATCTTTTCGTTAAGAGTCAATAAACAAGTTCCTAGGTGCACACAAGCTTCTTATAGCAAAAGCTCGACATTGCCGTTCATCATTGCCGCCAGAGGACCACAAACTCCATTTGTTTTCTCTGCTGCTGACAAATGTAATTTATAGGCTTTAAAGACCTAATTATTTTCTGCGATGCAGGATTAAATCTGAACACTTCTTACTGGATGGTTGAAAGAGGTAATGGATATCTTGGAAGTCTGGTGCCTCCAAACTCTATGTTTCAGATTCTCAGGTGAGAGGAAGTAATAAGAATAAAATTGCAAGTTCAGGCCAATATGAAAAGAGGGCAAAAAGCAATGTTCTTACAAAACCAGGGACCCGAGGAAGCATTTACTGTTGGTACTCATTCCAGAACCACCTTTCTGTCCATCCACCTGTTGACTTCTTTTTTCTTTTGAGTTCTATCACCAGCTCCTCCTCAGAGGGCTGCCTGAGGGCTATTTTGCCTTCCAGCCTGGAGAGCTAGAAATGCCTGAAAGTCTACTTACCCTTTCTCTAGGCCATTCCTTAGTCAATGACTAATTGGTTCAGAGAAATTAAAACCCACATCACTTGCCTTGAATTCAGAACAAACTCTGAAGTGTAATTCACACCCCAGGGGTCCTCTACAGAATCCAACTGAGGCCAGCTCTTTGCCTGAAATCTCTTCCTTGCTTGGCTTTTCCCCTTTACTTGTCTTTGTTTCTACACTCTCTTACTGGATTCTCTGGGGAGCATTTCCTTAATACATCATTTGACCATGAATCTTAGTCTCAGAACCTGCTTCTTAGCCACCTGCCCCAAAATATTCACCACCCAGCCCCATTATGAGGATAGTACCAAACTGACACTGAATAACAGCTACTGAAAGTAGCTATTATTGTTCAAAAAAAACCAGTCGGCAATGACAATAACACCTGCAATCTGTGTCTGTCCTATATTAATCTCATTTTAAACCTCCACGTGGCCACTTCTCTCCCAGAAAGAGTCTGCTTGGTATGTGAGAGCTTCCTAAAGGACCTTCATTCATCATCTCAGGTGGTGCTACATCACCCCACACCTGGCTGCTGCCTCAACTGCTGGCCATGACAACATTGCTCCAACACAATTGTAGACACCTGATTCTCTACAACATCAAGTGCAAGCAAGACTCTCTGTGCTTGGAGATTTCCATGACCTTTCCTTACCTCCCACCTAGCTGACTTTAATTTCTACATGACTCAACATGCATCCTCTATACCCCGATCTATATTGACTCTTTATTGTCCCCAAAAGGTTTCATCCTCATGCCAACCTCTGTGCCTTTGTTCATATTCTCTGTCTAGAATGCACTTTCTTCCCACCAGTCACTAATCTACCATAGTTTAATTTTGACCCCCAACACGTACTTCAAATTATTCTTCTAGAATATGTGTGTGTGTATGTGTGTGTGTGTATATCTATGTAAATATATATATATAAAAATATATATACATCTCCTTCTTTCTTATTGTAAAAGTCCCCCTCTTTACCAATCTCTTACTCTCCAATTGTTTCCCATTTATGAGTCTTCTTAACACCTGGTTGTAAGCTTCTTAAAAGCAGAAACCGTTTTTCTCTTTTTGTCTTTCTTGTATTCACTAGCATTAGCAGTATAGTCATAAATGCCTAAAAAACATTTTATGTTTTAAATGCTTAAAAATTATATTATATCCATATAAAATGATTATATACATAAGGAAGGAACAAAAGATTAAGCTTTTTTGTTTCAATATTGAAAACTGATGGTCCTGAGAATTAAGTAGCTTTCCCAAAGAACACAGCTAGTAAGAGACAAGCCAGGGCTGAAGAGACCTAGGATCAAGTCTAAATCCACTGAAATTTCCACTACTCCATTTAAAATCAGTCATCTCTCATTCACAACTTTGGGATAAGCCCTTTATTCTCCTGATGATACTTCATCAGATGCACATGCCCCGGGTTGGGTAACACATTGAGCCATCTACATTAAAATGAATAGTTTATCTGTTTGTAATTCTTCTACAATATGAGTGGTGCAGATTCATATGGGATATCTTGCCCCTTAGAGATTGAGACAGGGAAACAAAATAAGGAAAATGAGATCAGGGTGAAAATGGCACAGTGGTGCCAGATTATAAAGCCCCAGATTTTGGTATTGTCTGCTGGAGGAAATGCATAACCTCTTGTATGTTTTTACATTAAACTACATATATTCATATGTATGATGTTTGGCTAGTTGTCACGATGATTTCTCTTACTAACTTCACAGGCTGAGTTCTTAGTTCTCTAGATGCTGAATTGATTTACTTTATTTTAAAGAGAAAATAAGAAAAAAATCTAATTGGAATTTCAGCATACGTAAAATGTCAGTATACAAACACAACCACCCAAATTAACCAAATCAAAAGACTCAACAGACAGTCATATTAGTTATAAATGTGAGGGGTTTTTTTTTTCCCCCACGATGTTGTATGGATTCCTGATATTTAATTGGGGAGCACTTTGCTTCAGTTTTCTTCTGATTCCATGTTAGTTTAATTTCAGAAGGCCAAGTTAAGAATGAGTTTGCTAATTTGAGATGTCAGTCCACTGGGAAATTTATTAGAGACCAAGAAATGAACTCAAATGATATCAAATTTTTTAAAAAAAATTTCTCCATCTCTTAAACTGCAGAAGAAGAAAGCCTGGCTAAATCCCTTTGTAGGTCACTTGAACTTAAACCAGAAAAGTATAGGGGAAACTTGTCAGAAGCCTTAACAAAGAGGTTACATTTATCTGGAAATGAATTGAGAGCATACTCAATTTGGCTTCTTGTAAAAAAAGACCATTCACCTCTTCCAATCTACTTGGCTACAACATGGAATAACACAGGCATCTCTTTGGCAGACAAGTTAATAAAATATAGAAAATTACAAAGAAAACTCTATTTGCAGATGAATTACATAAGTTGCCTTTGACAGACCAGAAAATCAACCAGTCCACCCCATGTAGATATATCTCTGGGCAGGTAGGAAAATAAGTGATCCCTTGTGTGTGTTTTTGAGACTTCTGGCCACTGAGCTATATTGACTTTATCCAGGGAATGTAGGCTAGGTAGTTGCTTCTTCTTAGCAGATGCTAAATTTTAATCTCTTCTTGGACCTAAGTCTGTTCATATGAGGTTATATAAGGCATATTATTCAAACTTTGTTACAATGTTGCTGATATTTTTTAACATGGCTAATTTTCTAGGCAGAAATCTAGTTCAACAGGATTGTATCTCACAGAAATTCATAAAATTTGTCACTCAAATCCATTTCTTTCTCCTTTTGCAGTGATAAAAACTCTTTCTAATTTTAGGGGTGCATTGAGATGCTATAAAAAGTTTTGATCTTGTTTGGGCTGAATAACTTCACCATATCTCCAATTTTCCTATCCAGAAAATGGGAGAAATCATATCTGATTATTTCCTTTTATTCTTAATTCTGTTGAGAGACCAGTCTTAAAAAGTTTCACTTTAAGCAGTAAAATATTATCATAACATAAGGGTATTAAAAAACATTAAGGAATTATAGTGGTGCTTGGATAGTGTTGGGTGACAGCTACTATTTAAATACTAATTTCTCCTCCTAGATTTTTTGTATCTTTATACTTTGTGGTGAAATATATTTCTCATGTAGAAGATTGGAGTATATGCCTTCTTTATATGGAGAGAAGAAGCAATTAAGGATTTTACATTATTTTACAAAGGCTGTATTTTATCATTCCAAAAAAAGTATACAGACATGGTGTGAGCTCATCATATCATTTTAAGTGATGGCAACTATCTTCTAGCAACTTCTTTTAGGGAGGCCAAGTAATATTTTAAACTGTTAAATGTGTCCTTTGGTGAAATGAGTAGGAGACTATAATGGGTATAGTAGCTAGGTTATGATCACAGAATAAGCTACTTACACATTGTGTCTGTTGGGGAAATGTAAGGATGTTTAAAAGATGACACTCTCAGTTTCAAAATATAAAAAAAGCGCTAGTATTTATTGAGTACCTACTATGTGCCAGATTTTATGATTTATCTCATTGGATCATTGCAACATCTCCATGAAGTAACTATGGTAATTATCCCTATTTTTTATAATAGGAAATGAATTCCAGAAAACTAAAGTTATCTCTTGTCTAAAGTCATGCTGCCAGCAAGAGACCAAGTGAGAATTCAAATCAGGCAGTATGACGCTACAGAGCTCTCACCCCTAACCATCGCACAGTACAGTCTCTCATAAGCAGCCACATTTCACCCTCCGACAAAGAATGTGGAGTCAGATGTTCTACATGTGGGAGTGTATCATACAAAACAGTTATCCTGACACTTTTATACCTTCCTTGGGAGAGGGCAGACTAATAATAACAGGAATAGATAGAAAATATCTATTACCTGGAATATCAGGAAATGGGTCTGTAAGATTAACCAACCCAGAAATGAGATTAAATCAGGACATATGGAGGAGAGAAAGAACAACACACAAATTTCTCATGAGCAATTACTTATCTGGAATAAGGAAAGTCACCTTGAGGTGTGCATGAGATCAACTATCTAAAACATAATATTTAGTAAAGGAAAAGAGAGTAAGTCACTATTGGGTGAGGTCCTTATTCTTGCCTTAATAAGTGAAATAATTCTGAGAAACTTCTAAACTTTCCATTTCTGTCGTGTCCCTTTTTCATAATTATCAAATGCAGGTATAGCAAATATAGGTGTTTTTTAACTATGTCCTGGAAGTTATTAATAAAAACCATCAAAGAGGGTCACTTTTTTGTTTTATCATTTACCCTTTATTCAGAGAAGGAAAACATCTGTGTAAAATTAATGTTCCAGTTAGATGAGTTCTGAATAATTTAAGTTGCATTGTATTTGGAATCATCTGAAAGATGTATGGACGTGGGTACTTTGAAATATAGAAAAGGTGTGTTGATAGTTTAAGAATAGACATGCCTGGAGGTGAGGCAGAGAGAGAACTAGATGACTTCTGGCCATTTAGTGCATGACATGATTTTGTTTCACTTCTCAGTACAGGGTAGCAATGTGGAAGGAGAGGGCTATACAAAGAAAAGGCCATTTTACTGCACATGTTTGTCGTAGGCTGAAGAATGCCCCCCCCCCAAATATTTACATCTTAATCTCTGGGACCTGTGAATATCACCTTATATGGCAAAAAGGGACTTTGCAGTTGTGATTGAGTTAAGGATTTTGAGATGGGGAGATTAGCCTGAATTATCCATGTGGGCCCAATATAACCACAACGGTCCTCGTAAGAGGGATGCAAGAGGCGTCAGTTCTCTCTGAACAATGGAAGCAGAGGACATGGTGAAGGAAGCGGAGATTAAAGTGACGCATTTCGAAGATGAAGGTAGAGGCTCCCAAGTCAACGACTACTTCTAGGTGGCCACTAGAAGCCGAAAAGTGCAAGGAAATGGATTCTCCCCTCTGACCCTCTAAAAAGAACTAGTCCTGCTGCACCTTGGTCTTAGCCCAGTGAAACTGATTTTGGATTTCTGAACTCCAGAACAGTAATGGAATAAATTTGTGTTGTTCTAACCCCCTAAATTTGTGATAATTTATTACAGCAGAAGTGGGAAACTAATGCAATGTTCAAGGGGCTTCCCAGCCTCTCTCTCCGACTCTCTGGCCACCTTTGCCCGCTCCTTAAATCAAGCCCTATTCAATAGGAAACTTCTGCTTCTGACTCACAGTCATCTCCTCCCACCCACCACACCCCAGTGTCCTACACCCTTGTTACTTCAAGTTGGTCCTCAGATCAACATCAGCATCACCAGGGAACTTGTTAGAAAAGCAGATTCCCAGGTTCTAACTCAGACCCCCTGAACCAAGTGCTCTGGGCGTGGGGCTCAGCAATAGCTGTTTGAACAACGCCCGCCATCCCGTGACTCTGACACGTGTTAAAGCAGGAGCACAACAACTGTCCTATGGCAGCCACTCTCCACCTACTTTCCTTTCACTTCTTCCTCCCACCCTCCATGGTGTGCTTACCTGGTCTTCCTTCTCTCTCCACCTTCTTCAGCCTTCCTTATTTCTCCGTTACTGCTTCAGCTGGTTTGAGACTCAAATGGACCAGAAGTCCGATTACTTCTTATAAATGGGCAGGGCCAGAGCCAGTCTTCTCTGTAGGAAAAGGAAGGCAGGCAGGTGGCCACAATTTCTAGTGTGAGACATAATCCACTCTGGATGAGAGAGTGCTTATTTTATTCCTGGTGAAGTTACCAACCCCCTCCCTCGCCTGTCTTTTTCCCTTCACCATGGCCTCATCTGAAGTTCTGGATTATGTGCTCTCTGAGACCTCATCATCCACACTTGGACTCTTCTCTAGGAAGATCACACATTTTTCTTTGGAAAAATAACTCTAAAGATTTCTCTCAGAGGGCAAAGTTCCTACGTGCATGAGCACATGGGTAGTGAGAGGAGGTTACACCCAACTAGCTTAGCTGTTTTGAAAGCAATTCACAATCAGTTACCCTGAGCATTGCCCAAGGCCCGTTCCTGCCCTTGACATTAGCTGAGTTGAAGTTTGAGCATCTCAGCAGGTGCCTGTGAGTTTCTCCTGCTTTATGTTACCTTTGAATCTGACTTCATCTGCTTTCTATCTTCCAATATTTACTCAGAATAAATGATCTGCTACTGGATGCCTTCCTTGATTTGCAGCACCATTAGAGTATCATTATTTTTACATGTATTTTCTGTTACCTCATTATCTTCCCTCACCCTTCAGCACTGAATACTATTCACTAGATCTTCATTTGGAGAGCCCCATCCCCCCAATCTCTGTAAGAGAGGAGGCCCAATGTGTTGTCCTTTGGTGATGAGTCTTCTCTGACTTCAGCTTTCCTGTCTGTTGAGAAACCCAAATTTAAATCATAGTGCTGCCAGCTCTTCCCTGAACTTCACATCTATTCATCCAGTTTCTGCTTGGCATCCCTGCTTGTACCCAGAGGGACTTCTACAATAAATGCAGAAGTCCAATGCATCTCCCCTTCTTCACATAACCTCCACTTCCTGACCACAAGGGTGAGTGGAGGAGAAGATATCATTAATAAAACTTGGACATTATGCCCTCTCTCTCACTGACTCTCTACTCTCTGTATCCTTTTGCGATCACCAAAGCATTGTCCTTGTTTTCCTTCTTGGTATTTCTCTGGTCCTATATTATTCCTTTAGCTTTGGCCCCCATTACCTCTTCCCTGAAACACTGTGTACTTGACTACTAAGACGTCTCTAGCTTCCATACCCATCTTCCTAATGTGACTCCAACTTACATCTTTAAAGTTTTCTTATCAATTACTGGCTTTAGGTGAACACTGTAAAGTCCAATTTATTCTTCATAATCCAATCTCAACTTGGATGGTCTGAAATGTAACCTCTATATCTAGCAAACTGGGATTTTTAATTATAATATGACTTTCCCCCCACTTTCATACCTTTGGTGTTCCTATAGAAGAATTTCCTATATGCTTATGCTCTTCCCCTGTCCCACCTGAAGCTAAATCTACATTCTTCTTTAAAATCCCCTTAATACTCCTTACCTTCCAGTCTGTATTTTTTCAACTTACCAGACTGAAGCCATTTGTCCTTCCTATAAATATAAATTTCTTACATAGTTCTTATCCTATTCTGCCTTATATAATAAGTTTATCTGTCTTAGGAAGTAAGTTTCTTTAGACCAGGGACCAGGTCTTATTATTTTTTTACACCCCCAGTACAGTGCACATTTGTAAGAGCACAATAAATTTGGACTGAATTAATTGGAATCAACAGTTGCCTTTAGGTCAGGGTGATGGAAGGGATACAGTTTAGTAGAGTGGTTAATATATGCTTCCTTTTCATAGGTCATGAATATGTGGGAGTTAACACATGACCTAATATAAGTAGCAACAAGAAAATTAGAATGATAAAATAAAAATAGATCCCCATAACTTAACATATGTGAGAAAGAAGATGAACTGTTGTTCCAAAAGTGAGCTGTGTCTTTTTCTTCTGCAAATTATTCTCTGTGCGTAGTCTAGATTAATTATATTAGATCAGCATTTGAATTTATAGGTTTAAGTTTCAGATAATTTGACTGGTCCTGCAACATATCTAAGTCCCTGAAAATACAATAGTTATTAGAATGTAGTGGTGCTGATTTAGATTGCTGTGTTCTCATTAGATAATTGTTATTTATACTAATATAAATAAAATCGATTATCATCTTAAATCCTGGTAGATGCTTAAGAATTGGAGGGCTCTAATTCAATCCTCCCAGAATTAGCCCCAAATTTCATTACCATCAATATTTACATATTTTTCTAATAAGCATGGGGCTGATTGTTTTTATAGCCATTAGTTTATTTAATTCTCAAAACAGTTCAACTATATAGATGAGAAAACTGAGACTAATAGAAGTTTGGATATTGCCTGAGGTTGCAGAGCTAATGACTTACAGAGCCAGGATTCAAAGAGGTTTTCTTTCTGCTTGCAGAGCCCATAATCCATAAAGCCAGGCCTAATTCACTGGAATTCCCATCCTTCTTTGATGGCCCCTTATAATTTAGGCACTGCTCAGGTGACACGTAAGCCTGGAATTGCACAAGTTAAAAGCACAGTAAAAACTTGTATTGATTTATCTGGAGAATTAATGAATAAAACATACATAGATCTGCATGTTCTATCTATGTAATATGGAAATATATGTTTTCACTCATCATTAAAGCAGTCTCAAATACCGAGAGCAGGCAACCATATAGGGTGCAATTCTCTGTTAGATTTTCACTTTTGTTTCTATTCTTCAAAAGGAGACCCAGGAGCCTCTTGAAATTTCTACACCTGCAGCCTGAAGAAAGTGCCTCAGCTTGGATGAGTTCATTTGAGAGATTATGCTAACCCATCTGTTTTCATAAAAGTTTAATTCCAGATAGCAAACTCATATATTGTTTTGTTTTAACTTAACTTTTATTTAATCTGTTGTCAGAAACCAGATTTGGGCAATCTGGCGGCAGGTGCATAGTAACTAACGCACAATGTGTTCTACCGATGCTTCCCCAAGGAACAGTTCACAAATGCACTGGCTCTACACACGCAAAAATCTGGACCCTCACTAGGGTGCAGCCATTGACCCTGGAGCTTCACATCTACTCCACCAGGAGCTCAGAGGTGGAATATTCCCTTCTTAAGCAGTACAGTTCTCATTACTCAACCAACGCTAAGCACCATGGTTTTTTCCTCCCTTTGCCTTCTAAAATCTAGAGCCCAGGAGGAGAGCTGCCCTCATATTACCACCTCACTGAGCCCCAGACAACAACGGGGAACACATTTACTCTAGTCCTTGCAATTAAAACAACTCTGCTAAGTGTTGAGTTCATATCCAGTGCTAATAGCCTCGGGCATTATTTTAATAATCCTTCTCATTGTGCAGAAAGGGAGACATTTTTACTCAGCTTTTATTATACGCTGTTACACTTTTCAGGAAAGTTCCCTCAACTTCCAGATCTCATTTCCTTCCAGTCAACCACAACACATGGTGTTAGAAGTGATTTGTCATCTTTATTATTTTCTAAATGTGGCTCAAGAATAGTAGGGTAGCTATAAATTCCAGGACCCTTCAAATAAGAGAGAGGCCATGACCCTTAATGGATGACTAAATAATCAGCTTTCTATCAGAAAGAGTTATGTCTCCTTTGAAGTAACTACCCATCAAAGAATTCCCCATCAGGAAAGGTGGGGAGTGCAGTTGGATGAATTTTTTCTATATGGTTGTGGTGATGCTGTGATGAGCCCTTGCAACTAATATTTGGTAACTATCCATTATCATTATTATTCATTTTTAATCAAGATGTTGGGAGGAGATTGGCTCAAATATAAGACCAGGATTATCATATAGGTACAGTTTACATGATCACAGTTGTAAAGGTTACAGGGATGGGTTTCAATCTTAGGGAGCTTGGGAAAAAAAAAAGTACAAAAACCAGGGCTCCACTGGTACCAATACTTCTAAATACTAGGGTAGACAGAGGAAAGGAAACAAAGCAACGCATTGTTTAGTGCAGTGGCTTGCAAACTTAAGTGTACATCAGAATAACCTGATGGGTTTGATAAAACACAAATTGCTGGGTCCAGCCCCTAGAGTTTCTGATTCAGCATGTCTGAAGTCTGATAGTTCTAAGAAGTTCCCAAGCGATGCCCACGCTCTTGGTCTGGGGCCCACACACTGTTCTAGTGATTCTCAAGTCCAGCTGAACATTAGAATCACCTGAGGAGCAGGTAGAAGTCACAGATGATTAAGCCCCGCTCTAGGCCAATTAAATCACAATCCCTACATCTGGTTCTGGGCATTATTGTTTTCAAGAGCTCCTTGGACTATTCTAACATCTAGCAAGGTTTGAGAACTACTCGAATATAATTGTGTAAGTCCAAATATCTGCTGGACTTGTTCTCACTTAGTTCCTTGCATTTCCAGGAAGAGGCCTTACCACTTTCCTTAACCTTAGATTATAGTTCCTCCAGAACCTGCTCTAATTAATGTCTCAACTTCTCATATCTAGGCAGGACATCTATTGAATAGAAAGCTGCAGGTGTTTTGTGCAATGGGCAGTGTATAAAGATGGAAATCCCTCTCAGAAAGAGGAAATGTCTTCTATATCTATCCCCACATCTGTCTCTTTCTCTCCTCCACTCTTTCCATGGAAGAGATTAACTTCTTTTCGCACTCAGTGCTGGACCTGACAGAGGTCAGGCAAGGACCCTGAGGTTCCTGCCATGTGATATACAGAGTCTGATACCCCCCATCGAGTGCATTCATACCCTTCCAGCAGCAAAGGGCATCAGCTAATTGCTCTATACTGGAGAGGCACCTCGAGTCAGAATTTCAGCTGAATTAATTGGCAACTCTATTATTTCTGCTGAAAATAAAGGCTTGTTGAGACCCTGGGACTCAGCTGGAGAAAGCACATCACAACAGAATAATTAACATCCCCCAGCCCTCACTGTTTTCCAGCTTTCCCCTCTAAAGCTCCTCATTGCTTCTCATCACCCCCACTCAGTGGGTTCAGGATGGAGGTAGACAGTCAACACTAAAAGTGGTTGCAGTGCTCTTTATATGCTTGCAACCAAGATGAGAACTGCCCTGAGCTTGGGCCTGTGGATAGTCAACCAAATGAACAAATAAATCACGTAAGTCCAAAAGACTGGAGAGACGCACTGTTTTCTATAAAAGCCTAGGAGTTAGAGGTTAGAGGACTGCAGAGCTTCTGGGGAAAGGTGTTTTTCCTAACTCCCTGGCTCATTAGGAAAGATTTATCTGGGTTGAACTAAATATGCCCTGAATTTATTTGGGGCACCTAAAGGAACTGAGTTTTTCTGAATCTGAATGTGTCAGCCTCTGAAACTTGGACACATTTTCTTCTGTACCTTAGAAAGGAGCTGGAGGGTAGAAGAGGATGACATAAGCCTAGCTGCAGGGTTTTCTTTTGTTCTTCTTCCAAGCCTATTTGGGCTTTTGTCTAAACCAGGGTTTCCCAACCTCATCACTCTTAACATTTTGGACTGGATCATTCTTTGTTGTTGGGGGCTGTTCTGTGCATTATAGGATGTTTAGCAATAGCCCTGGTCTCTACCAACTAGATACCAGGAGCAGACAAGACCCCCACCCAGCCAGTTTTGACAGTCAAAAATGTCTCCTGGGGGTGAGGGGATGGCAAAATCACCATTTTGGTGAACCACTGGTCTTAAACCCATCACCTATTTCTTTTGACAAATCTCATATGGGTTTGGATAGTCTGGCACCTGCACAGAATTTTATGCTTTAAAGGTGCTTTTGTGTGCATTTGCTTATTTGATCTTTGCAAGTGATATACAAGGTTGATAGGAGAGCAGATGATTCTGGAAACCAGAAGGAATGCAGGATCTTGCTTAAGGCCATACCTCAAATTCATAATAGAGCTGGGATAAGATCTTAGGTCTCTACCATTCCAAGTGGGGCATGAGCCTACCACCATAGTGTCATATTTATACTGAGAATTGTGACTGTCTTGAGACCCTCCTTACTATAATATCCTCATGACAAAATTTATTCCATTCCTGTGGGCTTTCATACTGACTAAAATATGCAGTGGGTAGAAAGTGTTTACCTGGCCATGGGTAAGGCCCATCCATTGTTTCACTTTGTACCTTGGGAAGGAACATGTAGGCTGAAGGAAAATGAGGATGTATTCTCCTGGCTTTGTGTCTTTGTCAACCTTAAAGAGCGTTCCTAAAATATTGTTGGTATAGTTTCAAGGGTCAAAGCATGTTCACATACCTTACAACTTTGAGCCTTAGTTTTCTCGCCCTGAATGTATTTTTGAAGATTAAATGTGACTAAGGCACTTATCTAAGAACCCTGATATTACCTAGTTTTACACCCTTGGTTTACCAACAACAATGCTCAAGGCTATAAAATTTGAATTGCCTAAGGTCACAAAAGCAGTCAGGGAAGTGGCATAGCCAACATAAATAGCCCTGGTTCCTCTCTGCTGAGCCTTTTTCTATGCTACTATTTTAATGAACTAATATCTAACTTCAATTAGCTCTCCTCTCTTTCCAGAGAAGAGGAAGATGACAGAAGAGAAAGGAGTAAACAAGCCCAGTTAAATGGATAACCTATTGCATCCAACAAATAAATATTGGGTATCTTCTACGGACAAGGCATTATGCAATGCTACCTCTCTTGAGTTCTCTTCTATAAACCACTTCAAGGCTACACTCACGGTTCAAAGATGTGTCTCTTATGTGTTTGTCCATGATCTGTTACTTCTTAGTAAACCACTTTATATTTCTGTATCTCTTTGTTATCTTATTAAATTTGCAAGCCTTATTCTATTAACTGTTCACACATATGTGTGTATAATCACACCTAACCATAGCTCTCAGTTTTCATAATGTCTTCAAATGGTCCATTCTAATTTTTAGTCAATTTACAGAGGTTTGTACACAAAAAAGATTTGAACTTTCTTCTAACTTTAATGAAATAGCTTTTGGCTTTATTATCATCATTGGCTACTTCTCCATTAAAAGGGAGAGACTAAGTAATAGTGTTGATAAGCAATGTTTTTTGTGATTGTGGTTCAAATACAGACCTAGAATATAGTGTTGAGGAATTTTTTATTTTCATTGAGTGTGGTTGCATAGACTAGGAAAAAAACAAAAACAAGAAAGCACAGCTCTTTCACTTGCCAGCTGTTACAGGGAGGGCTCCTTTATCTTACCCTGTATTGATTGGAAGTGAACTGAATGGTGACAGGACAGCAGTAGGACTTATTAGGGAGGTGGCCTTAATTTATGAAGAGATTGGGATGGATGGGCCAACTGCCAGCCCCAAGTCTGACTTACACGCTCCAGCTCCCTGAGACCAGACAGACCAAATCAGATTTTTCTCTCTTTTCATTCCTTTTTGATCAAAGTTGGCTGTTCCAGGGTATCATTTGTTATTTGTCCCGTGAAGCCTTCTCCTAATCACTCATCCTGAATGGGAAATATCAATCAACAATCCACTAAAAATTATATTACTTTAAAAATTAATTTCAAACTTTAAAAGCATCTGTTGAACTTTAGTTTTAAAGGCTACGGTTTACAGTTCTCTCTGCAAGGAGCCTTGGCAAGAGTAAAATCTTTTTTTTTTTCTTTTTGAACCCAAGTGAAAATATTGGCAGCAGTATCTGAGTTCTAGAGGAAATATAATTCCACTCCTCAGCATTAACTAAAAACTAGAAATGAAGAAAATGTATATTTACCTTCCTCCTTTGGTATAATAGAGCAACAGCGTTTTCACTTTGAGAAATGTCAAGCTATTCTAATGCCTCATTGCATATTTTAATTTACCAATCTTTTATTTGTTTGCTTCCCCCCCCCATTCTTTAGCTAGACTACTGCAAACTTTGAGTTTTGTATTTGTCTACTTTGCCCAAAATCTTTTTTTTTTCTTTAGGAATATCACTGGTACTTTTTATCATTTTTAGTTGAGAAAATGAGCAAAGCTTTTGTAGATTCTGTCAGCCCCATGTTAAGCTTTAATTTATGGAGTGACTTTGAGATTTGAAACAAGGTAATTCGTGGAGTAGTGAACACTGTGGGAAATGTTTTACATGAATAAAAAAGGGAAAATTAGTTAACAAATATTTATTTAACAACTGCTGTGTTCAGAACCCTGTGTTCAGAAGCTCAGTGGATAAGAAGGTGGTGCAAAGAAAACAGAAGTGCTGAGAGGCTTACTCTACAGGTGGGGAATTGAGGACAGAAAAGCATGTAAAATAGCTTACAAAGTCACATAACAAAGGAGAAAGTTACATAAAACATGCCAGAACAATATATAATGGACAAAATAAAATGGTAGAATGATTATCAGCTTATTCCAATACACTTGTGTTCAAAATGTGGCTTCATCATCTAACAGCAATATGAACTTTGGAAATTTACATACTGTATACTCTTCAAACATCATTTCCCCATAAGTAAAAGAAGCATAATATTCTTTAGGTAACAGGATCAGAGACAATATCTGTAAAGCACCTTACAAAATACCTGGCACATAGGTAGGCACTGAAAACATGGTAACTGTTGTGGTGATGACAGTGGTGGTTCTAATTACCATCACTACTATTATTGCTGCTACTGCTAGCAGCACCACCACTTTCATTACTATAATTACTATTTTAATTGCTTTATCCCTCCAATCATAACCCATACATTTAGAAGGAACTATGAAAACCTCGTTTTTGGCTAAGGGATATGTGAACACACACATGTGTTTTAAACTCCCCCTGACAACCAATCTGAAGATTTAAGTTTAAAATATTACATTTTGGAATTGTAGAAACCCTACTTAGGAAAGTAGTTGGGCATCTAAGTAAAGGAGAAAAGAAGAAAGCCAACATAGAAAAACAAGCTGGCCTTGTTGCAGGTGAAATGCTAGGCTATCAGTAGTAGCATCTCACATGGAGCATCCCCTGGGTCAGCTGCTGCAAAAATCCCTTGTACTGCTGGTACCACCTTGCTGCTTAGGGAGGACAAGAACCATCAGGAGAATGCCCTGGGGGTGAAGGTTGGACATAAAGACTCATGGAGAAGTGGAACTGTTGTTCAAGTAGGAATAACCCATGTGGAAAGTACCTAAGTGAGGCACAGCCTACACTGAGGGTTCTCAGTTTAGCAGAACCAGAAATGGGAATTTCTCGGTTGATTAGGGAGATGACTCACTATTTGAATAGGACTTCTGCTTTTCTTGTGTCTTCAATACTCTTATTTACTTTCCAGGATACTCCATCCCAATGTCAGAAATTCCTGAAAAACCAATTTGGTAATTTCGAGTCTACGCTACTTTGTCCCAATCCCTTGGTATCAGATATGCTTAAGGATTCAGATTTTTTTTTTTATTTTCAAAAGGTGATATAGTACTTTCAGGTAGCTTACACACCACCCCCACTGTGCTATGTGGCAGGGGTGGAGGTGGAGGAAAAATAATGACTAGAAATAGCCTTACCTCAGTACTGTTCAGATTGTGCCACCAAATTAATTTCCTATAAATCACCAAAAGAAGGAAAGGAAGAAGCGAAGAAAAATAAGGAAAGAAAGAAAAGAAAGGAAGAAGGAGAGAGAGAGAAGGTAGGGGAACTTTGGTTTTCGTAGCTGTTGGAATTTCAAATCAAAATTTGTGGACCTATAGAATATTGTGTGAAATGCAGAAGATCTGGTTTATTTATTTAGGGAAATTTTATCCTAACTATGGAAAAGCCTAGTGAACTGGTCTGCCTACTGATGGAATATACATATCTCATGACCAGAAAACTCATAGCAAATAGATAGAATATCTTTTACATTTGAAAGTGGAGAATGAACCCTTTAGGGTTTTTTTCTTGTGGATGATACATAATCCATACACTTTCTTTGATTTTTTCTTCAATTTAAGTAATGAAAACCTTAGTTTTGGGTTATTTTTCAAAGAATTTGTGGTCCCTTAAAATAATAATAGCTACCATTCTTGAACTGTTAGAATGTACCATGCTCTGTGCTGAATACTTTGTAGAAACTATCTCAAGTATCTCATGACAATCTAATAAATGCAGATATTGCCATTTTGCTCATTTACTAATAAGAAAACTGAAATTTGGGAAGGCTAATTTACCAAGATCATATAGCTGGTGACAGAGCCAGAATTATAAAATCAATATCCATCAACAAAATATTTAACTGCTACAATAGTGTCCCCCTGACTAATCTCCAATCTTTCCTAAATCAATAAGAAATATGCTTTTATGTGAATTACTTCTAAAGAAGGCCAGTTCTTTGCTCCTCTTGATGTGGAATTTCTTTTTATTCTGTTTTTTTTTTTTTTTTTTTGCATTTATGGAATGGCTTTTTCTGGACCTCATCCTCAAATCCTAACTTTGCTTTCATCTCACAAGATTCAGAGGGACCTGAAGGTCCTAAACGACTGCTTCTTGTTATACTGAAGAGCCTAGTCATCGGATGGTTCTCTGGCAGAGAGAGTTGGACAAAACAATACCTTAAATGTTTTTGATGGTTTCAGCTAATGCTGCTGCTGATTTTGCAATAGCAGCAACCAACATCAAGTCACTCAAAATGGTACTATACTCATGAACCACAGGGGAAAGGGTGATTGCATTGGGCCCCTGCCATCTTGGAGAGATGTGTGAGTTGTTTTCACCAGAAATAACATGTTTTTAAAATGGGTTATCCCTTCTCTGCCTTCTGTGCTTCTGTCAACATCATAATCCATACAATTACAGGATATGTTACCTATCATTATGGTATTCAATACCATATAGCTTCTAACCAGAAAATCACAAACAGTGAAAGATGCAAAGTATTGGGTAATAATTCTTTCATTGGCATAACACAAGGGATAGAGGAGAGCATGCCTCCTAGATAAGATGTATTTACAATATTGTTTTAAATTATTCCTGTCCTTTAACTGACTCTTGGCTTTAAAATTATCCCTAGTCAGGAGAAAACTCTTCTACCATGAGGGAAAAAAAACCCCAATGATTTCTTTGAAATGAAGCTGAGACTGCCACCTGGCCAGGTATTCCCAACCAGGCAAAACAGGCAAAAATGGTGGGAGAGGTTACAGTGTTAGCCAGGATGGCTGATTCTCACTAGCAAAGGATTTAAGGGATGCTGTTATACAGTGGGAGCAAGGAATAGTGTGGAGTCTTGGAGGATCCCTTTATTTATTAGTACTGTTTTCTTCATAGATAAATTTTAATGGAAGACTATGAGTATCCAATACATGCAGAGACATCAAAAGCTCATATCCCTCAGGAAAAACTTCCAGTTGATATACTTGCTGAGGGCAATTTAAATGTGGAGTGAATAGTAGAGAAAGGCTATCATAAGAACCAAAAACAGGAACTGTAACATCTACCTGTCTGTTTGTTTGCCATGTATATGTACACATGTATAGTCATCTATATAGTCGTCTCTTTAAACTCATTTTCCTCTTCACTGTTCCTTGCCCTATTATTTGATATATGGTGGTATA
Organism: Daubentonia madagascariensis; assembly: GCA_023783475.1. Classification (NCBI taxonomy): domain Eukaryota; kingdom Metazoa; phylum Chordata; class Mammalia; order Primates; family Daubentoniidae; genus Daubentonia; species Daubentonia madagascariensis. The sequence continues at coordinate 13,821,215 of JAKFHU010002573.1, read as the reverse complement.
GCAACGGTTGACTTACAAGTATAGTCCATGGGTTACAGAATATTAAGACAGGATCATTGTGGTGGCCGTAAGAATATTCCCTACAGATTTCCAACCACAAGAAGCATAACTGACCAAGCTGGTGTGCTCTGAAACCCCAAACTGCATTTGTGCTGAGGTCATGCCAGTGACTGAGTATGGCAGTAAAACTAGCACAGGCTTTTTCTGAGGAGACATGGGTATCATTTAACGCAAAGCTCCCACTCAGGACTCTTCCATGGCCTTGTCAGACTTTCCCTAGACAACACAGCAGTTCAGGATGCTTCCACTCCACCCTCCTTCCCACTCTTCTTCACTGCGGGGGCTGGTGGGAGACCTCTACCATTCTCTGGCACCTCTCCTAGCCTCTCCCAGCTATCCCCTCATCTTCTTTTACAGTAGTTTCCTGGGAAACCCATTGTATATTTAATCCTTTGATGTTTTAATATTCATGAAATCATTGCACATTTAATCCCATCTTGTCTTTTTCCCAGACTGAAAAATCATCATAGAATAAAAAAAAAATGCAGATTCTGTACTCAGAATTGGATGCAATAAATGACAAGTTTCAGAGCTGAATATTCTTGTTGAGTAAGAGGGTTGTGTGAAGAATAACACAAGTTAGGTAAGAGCTGCTTTTCCTTATTTTTACCTTAAGAACTAGAAGTTGTGAAGAAGGTTGTGTGTGTAGCCAGAATGGGAAATGTTACGGCTGACTGCCAGCGTCTGTAATCCCTTTTCAAGTCGGTGGTCAGCAGTGTCCACTGTCTGAAGTTGATGGTGTCAGCAGTACAAGCTGGTGCGTCTGTAACTTAGCAATAGCAGCATGAGAGTTTTCAGTGACCAGTCTTCAGCGCCATAGCTGGTATTGTTCTGGCTGCCTAGCCAGTGTTCCCAGCTTTCCAGCACTCATGGGTCATGGGAGCCTTAATAATTCCTCCTTTACTTTAGACTCCCAGTTTTTCTTCTTGTTGCTCACACATAAAAAAGCTAACTGGGTCAGTCCAGGTTTTTATAGGAAATAGATGATGCAATCAAAAGGATAACTGAAGATAATTTAAATAAATACTTTTGATAAAGGTGTGGACAGTGTTAAGAGAAAACTGCAAAGGATGGTGAAGCACCTTGCAGCTATCAATAGCAGGGGGTCAACAATTTTACCACCTCTGGGGAAACCAGGGATGGTCACTACAACTCAGAGTGAGGTATCTAGTTGTGGGAGCTTGGCCTTTGATGGAGGAATACAGCCGTGGACAACCCTTAGCCCAACAGGGAGGCAGCTGGAAATGTTTATATTCATTTGGGGTAAAACTTACTAAATTATTCTATTTTTAATATTTTTAATTGCATTATTTGGTTTCCTATATATTCAATCATATCATCTGCAGGAAATGATGGTTTTTAAGTCTTCATTTCCAATTTTAACACCTCTTATTTCCTTTGTCTAGTTGAGTTCGGCCATACCTCCAGAACTATGGTAAATAATAGAAGCGAATATAGACATTCCTGTGTCTATCTTGGATTAAATGGAAATATTGCCAGTGCTTCTCTATTAAGAATAACGCCCATTAAGGAAGTATTATTATTCTTAATCAATGAAGTTTCTTTAGTTTTCCATTAAGAATAACATTTGAGTATTGTCAAAATCTTGTAATCATCTTTGGAAATTAATTTATGATTATTTCTTTCAGTAGTATAAAACACTTTACTTAAATTTGATAATGTTGAATCATCCTTCATTCTTAGTAAAAACTATACACATGGTCATTTAAATACTTTATCTTTCTCTTTTATTCATATGAGAAATTGGCTTTTGTTTCTATGTTTTGTGTGATATCTTCGTTGGGTTTTAGTACCAATCTTATACTGGCTTTCCCAAAAGAATTAGGAAACTCTTCTTTTTTTTATGCTCTGGAACAGAAAATCAAGGAAATACAACCAAAAAACATAGCATACCATTTCACACATATTAGATAAAAACCAGACTTAAAATCTGTGAATTCCACATGCCAGGAAAGATGTGGAACCATGCACCCTGCTAGTAGGAGTATAATTTGGTAACACTAATTTGGAGAGCAATTTAGTAAATCCTAGTAAATATTAAGATGTATATACCTTACAAGCAATCAATTATATTCTCAGGAATATAAAGAGAACCTCTTACAATTATGTACAAAAAGACTAGTAAAGACACATTTTAAAAAATATTGTTTTGAAAGAAAATATTGAAACAACTATTTATCAGTGAGAGAATGGATAAATCAATAGTGCCTTAGCTATATTTAAAATAAATAAGTTGAAGCTATGAGTATTGACATGGTTAAGTATGAAAAATATAAAATTCTAATTTAAAAAGCATGTTACAGAAAGACATGCTGTTTAATGTCATCTACATAAAATATTAAAAATATGCAAAGAAAATATATATTTTTAAATAAATATGTAGTTAAACTATAAAGACTTAAATTCAGTCCACAATGGATCTTGGAATTTAATGCCTTGTTGAATTTTAATGTTTTTTGGACATTTATGGACAAGGTTTTCTTCTCTTTTGGACTGTTATGGTGAAATACATCAATAGATATAATTTTGAAAAATTATTGTATTCTTGTTTTAAAATATATTTAAGTGTCAAACATATTTAATATGTTGCTGGATTATATTTATCTGGAAATTTTTGCATTGGCATTCATAAGAAAGATTAGTCTGTATTATTGCCTTTTAATACTATTATCAAATTTCGACAATAATATGCTGACTTCATTGTCCCCATGCTGTACATTAGATTTACAGAACTAATTCATCCTACATATCTGAAATTTTTTACCCTTTGACCAACATCTCCCATTTTCCCTACATCCCAGCCCTTGGCAAACCACCATTCTACTCTCTGCTTTTATGAGTTCAAATTATTTACACTCCACATAAGAGTGAGAACATGCAGTATTTTGTCTTTCTGTGTCTGGCTCATTTCACTTAGTATAATGTCCTCCAGCTTCATCCATATTGTCCCAATTATTAGAATTTCATTTTTGTTTAAAGTTGAATAACATTCCATTGTGTGTGTATATATATGTGTGTGTGGGAGTGTGTGTGTATAATGTCACACGTACCACATATTCTTTATCCATTCATCCATTGATGGGCACTTAGGTTCTTTCCAGATCTTGGCTATTGTGAATAATACTGCAATTAACATGGGAGTGCAGGTATCTCTTTAAGATACTGGTTTTATTTCCTTTGGATATATACTCAGGAGTGTGAGTAGTAGATCATACAGAAGTTCTATTTTTAATTTTTTGAGGAACCTTCATACTGTTTCCCATAATTGCTGTACTAATTTACATTCCCACCAATAGTCTGCAAGGGTTCCCTTTTCTCCACATCCTTGCCAACACTTGTTATCTTTCATCTTTTTGATAATAGCCATCCTAATAGATGTGAGGCTATATTTCATTGTGCTTTTGATTTGCATTTCTCTGATGATTAGAGATGTTTAGCACCATTTCAAATACCTGTTGGCCATTTTTATGTCTTCTTTTGAAAATTTTCTATTCAGATCCTTTGCTCATTTTTTAGTTGGGTTATTTGGGGTTTTTTGCTATTGAGTTATTTAATTTCCTTATATATTTTGGATATTAATCTGTTATGAGATGAATAGCTTGCAAATATATTCTTCCATTCTGTAGGTTTCCTCCTCACTCAGTTGATTATTTGCTTTATTCAACAGAAGCTTTTTGGTTTGATGCAATCCCACTTGTCTATTTTTGCTTTTTTTGTGTATTCATAAAATTTCAGTGGGATTTACCTATGAAACCACTGATCCTGGTAGTCTTTTGATGACGGCACTTGAATAATTTTTCGCTATTATTTTATTTGCCTATTTTATTTAATTTTTTATTCTTCAAAAGCACTTATTTCATATGGATTTCAAATATATTTTCACAGACTTGAGCTAAGGTGTTTTAGTTTAGTAACATCCTTTGTACCAATAGTTACTTCCCTAGTCCTATTTCATATTTTATATGTGTGCTTTTTCTCTATTTTAATTTTAGTTCAAAGGATAATCAATACTTTATTTTGTTTTAATGAGAAGTGAATAGATTTATTTATTTTTAATACTTTTTAAAATTCATTTTTGGTTATAGCTTTGTTATAATAATATATTCCTTCTATTTTCCATGGGTTTTTTTAATCACTTTTTTTTTCCCTTCCACCAGTGAAGTTTTTTTTTTTATTTCAAAATACCACAGGAGTACAAATGTTTTTGATTACATGTATCGATTTTGAAATGATTAAGTCACAGCCATAAGTGTGCCCATAACCCAGATAGTGTTCATTGTACCCCTTAGGTAGGTTTTTGCCCATCCCCTTCTCCCCACTTCCCCTGCTTGATTTCCACTGAGTTTAATTTCCCTTTGTGCACATGTGTGCTCATCAGTTAGTTCCAGTTTAATAGTGAGTACATGTGGTGTTTGCTTTTTCATTCTTTAGATACTTCACTTCTTAGGATAATGGTCTCCAGTTCCATCAAAATTGTTGCAAAAGACCTTAATTCATCCTTCATCATGACTGAGTAGTATTCTGTAGTATACATAATTTTGTTAATCCACTCATGAATTCATGGGTTCTTGGGTTGATTCTACATCTTTGCAATTGTGAATTGTGCTTCAATAAGCATTCAAGTACAGCTGTCTTTTTGATAAAATGACTTCTTTTCCTTTGGGTAAATACCCAGTAGTGGGATTGCTGGATCAAATGGTAGGTCCACTTTTATTTCTTTGAGTAATCTCTATACTGTTTTCCATAGAGGTTGTACTAATTTGCAGTCCTACCAACAAGGTATAAGCATTCCTTTCTCTCTGCATCCATGCCAGCATCTATTGTTTTTGGTCTTTTTAATAAAAGTCATTCTAATTGGGGTAAGCTGATATCTCATTGTGTTTTTAATTTGCATTTCCCTGATAATTAGTGACATTGAGCATTTTTCATATGTTTATTGGCCATTTGTCTATCTTCTTTTGAAAAGATTCTCTTCATGTCTTTTGCCCACTTTTTAATTTTTTTTTTTTGTTTTTTCCTTGCTGATTTGCTTGAGTTCTGTGAGGATACTGATTATTAGCCCTTTAGCAGATGCATACACTGTGAACATCTTCTCCCATTCTATAGGTTGTCTGTCTGCTCTATTGAGTATTTCCTTAGCTGGACATAAGCTTTTTAATTTAATCAAGTCCCATTTATTTATTTTTGTTATTGCTGTGATTGCCATTAGGCTCTTCATCATAAATTCTTTGCCTATGCCAGTATCTAGAAGAGTTTTTCCAACATTTTCTTATAGAATTCTTATGGTTTCCTGCCTTACATTTAAGTCTTTTATCCATCTTGAATTAATTTTGGGGAGTAGTGAGAGATATGGATCTTGTTTCAATCTTCTGCATGTGACTATCCAATTTTCTTAGCACCATTTATTGAATAGGGCTTCTTTTCCCTATTGTATGTTGTTGTCTGCTTTTTCAAAGATAAGCTGGCTATCTGTGGATGGTTTTATATCTGGGTTCTCTGTTTTGTTCCATTGGTCTATGTTCCTATTTTTGTGCCAATACCATGCTGTTTTGGTTACTATAGCCTTATAGTATAGTGTTAAGTCTGGTAATGTGATGCATCCAGATTTATTCTTTTTGCTTAAGATTGCTTCGGATATTCAGGTTCTATTCTGGTTCCAAATGACATGTAGAATTGTATTTTCTAGATCTGTGAAATATGATCTTGGTATTTTGCTGGGGATTGCATTGAATCTGTAAATCGCTTTGGGTAGTATGAACATTTTAACAATGTTGATTCTACTGATCAATGAGCATGATATGTTTTTCCATTTTTTTGTGTCATCTGCAATTTCTTTCCTCAGTGTTTTGTAGTTCTCTTTGTAGAGATCTTTCACCTCCTTGCTTAAGTATATTCCTAGGTACTTTATTTTCTTTCTAGCTATTTCAAATGGTATTGAGTCTTTGATGTGACTCTTGGCTTGACTGTTATTGGCGTATAGGAATGCTGATTTGTGTACATTGATTTTGTACCCTGAGAATTTTCTAAATTTATTTATCAGTTCCAGGAGTCTCTTGGTGGAATCTTTGGGGTTGTCTAGTTATAAGATCATCTCATTAGCAAAAAGTGATAGTCTGACCTCCTCTTTCCTGATTTTGATACCCTTATTTCTTTCTCTTAGGACTTCCACAACTATATTGAATAGAAGTGGTGACAATGGGCACCCTTATCTTGTCTTGTTCCAGTTCTTAGTGGGAATGCTTTCAACTTTTCCCCATTCAGTATGATATCGGCTGTGGGTTTGGCATATGTGGCTTTTATCATTCTGAGATATGTTCCTTCTATGCCTAGTTTGTTGAGGGTTTTTATCATGAAAGGTTACTGAATTTTGTTGAATGCTTTTACTGCATCAAATGAAGTGATCATATGGTCTTAGATTTTGCTTCTGTTTATGTGGTGTATCACATTTATTGATTTATGTATGTTGACCCATCCTTCCTTCCCTGGGATGAAGCCCAGTTGGTCATGGTGGATTATTTTTTTGATGTGCTATTGAATTCAGCTTGCTAGTATTTTATTGAGGACTTCTACATCTGTATTCACAATGGATATTGGCTTGTAGTTTTCCTTTTTATTGTGTCCTTTCCTGGTTTTGGTATCAAGGTGATACAGGATTCCTAGAATGAGTTGGGGAGGATTTCCTCCTTCTCAATTTTATGGAATAATTTCTGCAGCATAGGTACCAGCAATTCTTTGTAGGTCTGGTAAAATTAGGCTGTGGATCCATCTGGTCTGGGCCTTTTTGTTGTTGTTGTTGGAAGATTTATTATTACTGCTTAAATCTCATTGCTTGTTATTGGTCTGTTCAGGGGTTTTATTTCTTCCTGATTGAGTTTTGGGAGGTTGTGTATTTCCAGGAATTTCTCCATTTCCTCTACATTTTTGAGTTTATGTGTGTAGAGATTTTCATAGTATTCAGAGATGATATTTTGTATTTCTGAGGTATCAGTTGTAATATCTCCTTTTTCATTTCTGATTGAGCTTATTTGGGTTCTTTTCTTATGTTCTTGGTTAATATAGCAAGAGATGTATCAATTTTGTTTATCTTTTCAAAGAACCAACTTTTTGTTTGATCCTTCATACTGTTTTTTTGTTTGTTTGTTTTCCAGCTCATTTAGTTCTGTTCTGACCTTAGTTATTTCTTTTCTTCTGCTGGTTTTGGGCTTGGTTTGCTCTTCCCTTTCTAGTTCCTTGAGACATGTCATTAGATTGTTAAATTGTGATCTTTCTGTCTTTTTGATGTAGGCATTTAAGGCTATGAATTTTCCCTTTAGGATTGCTTTTGCTGAATCCCATAGATTTTGGTTGCTTGTGTCCCCTTTGTCATTCAGTTTGAGGGATCTTTTGATTTCCATCTTAATTTCATTATTGACCCAATAGGTTTTTATTGTTGGTCACTTTTAATTTACTGATATTAATGCTTAATTATTTTTTTACTCTTTACTGTTTGGAAAAAAACTTATATTTTTACATTGCTTTACCTGTACCTCATATGTTGGAATATAAACCTTTTTAAATTTTACTTTTTATAGATTCTATGATTTCAGTTTTTATTCTCTCCTTGTTCTTTTTGGTTTTTGTTTGTTTGTTTATTTGTTTAGCTTTTGTAGCTTTATTAATTTTTTGCCAAAGAATATTATCTGTGCCATTTCTACTTTTTGGAATTCACTGAGATTTTCTTCATTATTATAAATTCAATTTTATTAGTATTCCAGGGCACTTGCAATTAAGTGTACTCTCTCTTTTCATGAAATATATCAGCCCACATGTTATATTATATATAGATATAGATTGATAGATATTTTAGGACATCCCAATTTTTACCTTTTTAGGCTACAAGATCTCTCATGCACAAAGTTATGATTTGACATCATTTTTAATGTGTGGTTTTTACCCTCTAATTAGTATTTACTGCTAAATAAAAGATTTTTTTACAAAACAACATAGTAACTATTGTCATGAGAGGAAATAATTTGATTTTTATTTTTATAATATCAAAAATCAGTCAATAAAATTGTTACTTATTTGTTTTCTGTGGTGAGTTATGTTACATTTAAAGAAAATATAAAAGACCAGTGGATTCAGTTATTCCTTATATTTACTCTGTCGAGAGTGAGCATTAGTTAAAACAATAAGCAACACATACAATTATTCACATATACGCATAACTATCATACCTCTTAGATTTGCTCACATTTGCATAATGCACTCTGTACAGGCTAGTAAACACTGTCCTTACTTAAAAGGCTGGTTTATATACTCTTATAAGTCAGAATAAGCAAACATTAGAAAGTTCCTTTCTATTTTGCTACTATATATACAAAAGGAAATGACATGTATACTTTTAGACTCACTATATGTCTTTTGCAAGATGTACTCATTTGATTTGTGAATGAGTTCAGATGTGGCTGCATATTTCAAGTGTGCCCTGGAGCACCAACACACATTTTAATTACTAACTGGAGAGTGGAAGTGGGCAAAACAAGAAAGTCAGTGTTAAGGTGGTTAGGAAGGAAATGCCTTGAACTCAGGGTTAGTAAGGGAAAGGTTTCTGTTTCATCACCAGTGCAATCTGAGTGACTTTGCAAAAACTACAATTCTCTCTACATCTCCTTGTTTTGCTATCTGTGTAATACGTGTAATTGCCATGTCCCTACATACTTTATTAGATTGGTTCACAAATGAAATGAAATGAATTCTGACAAATCTGAAGGCAAGAAGCCTCTAATACAAAATGGTGAATAGTATTGATGATTTCCACCTAACCTCCTCCCCTCAGAACAGATAAATTTGTCCTCCTCCCCACAGCACCCCCAAATGCATTGTATATTAGAGTTTCCAGCTAAATAAACTTGTGTTTATATTTTCCACCTGTTTAGAATGAGAGAATTTAGAGAATCTCCTTTAGCATTTTGTTTACCAGCTCCAAATCAGGGAGTTTACATTCAAAGTGTATCTTCATAGAACTACAAACGCATCTTTTAAAGATATAAAGTCATCTACTCAAGCACACTAGTGTTCTGAACTTTTATGGTTGGTTTTGAGCTTAGGACATTTAAGAGTCAAAATAAAGACAGGTCATCTGTCTGTGCATGTAGTTGCATTCATTCCAACAAACATTCACTTCTCACTTGCTATAACAAAGCCTTGCGTTTGGTACTGGGGAAATAAACAATGTTGATTCAGATTATGTCCACCAAGAACTTCCAGTCTATTGCAGTTAATCTTGCTATTTTTCTCCTCACAAAAATATCCTATAACAAGAATCACAGTCATGCAGAAACCTCATGTGGGAGCCAAGAAGAAAATGGTTTCCAGAGTTACTCTTACAGTTCTCAACATCATTAGCCTATTCCAAAATAAATAAGAAATTAACAGGATCTGGTACTCCCATATGATAGGAGATGCCTACATACTCATAATGAACCGTCTTAAAGAGATGAAAAGGTAGCAACTTCTATTGAGCTTTTTCCAAAGCGATGAATGGAATATAGGAATCATATGTAGACAAATAGAGCTGGCATTAGGTACAAAGGAAAGTCCCACTGGGAATGACAAATATGCTAATGGTCATTAATCCTTTTGGCTTATTAGCTTAAAAATCTGGGGAAAGAAAAAAAATTATTTCTTTTTCTATGTTTGGGTTTGTTATTTGCTGTGTAAAATGCAAAGTGCAAAAGAACCATATTCAGTGGTTGAGTGTCTATTTTAATCTTCTATGTTTTGTATCATTGCTATGTATTTATTTTAATATAAAATTTTTTTACTCAGTGTGTGTAGTGTGGTTAGAGTTGTTTTTTTCCAGGGTTTACATTCAAGCCTCATGACACAAAAAACCAAAAAGTGGATTTCTATATGCCAATAGCCCAGGCATCCCCTCTTTCAAATTGAATTTTCTCGTATGTTCCATGGCTGTAAGTTAAAAATGGCAAAATCTTTGTATGTATATACCACATTGTCTTTATCCATTCATCCTTCAGTGGACCTTTAGACTCTTTCCTCATCTTGGCTATTGTGAATGGTGCTGCAGTGACCATTGAAGTGTTCATGTCTCTTCAAGATGCTGATTTCAATTCCACTTCTTCCAGCAGAAGTGGGACTGCTGGACCATATAGTAGTTCTATTTTTAATTTTTTGAGGAACCTTCATACTGTTTTTCATAACGGCTTCACCATTTTGCATTCCTACCAACAGTATATAAGAGTTCTAATTTCACAACATGCTTGCTAACACCTATTGCCTTTTTTAAAAAATTATTTAATAATTGCCATTCTAACAAAGAAGGAAATCCTGCAATATGGGACAACATGGATGAATCTGGAAGACATTATGCTAGGTAAAATGAGCCAGCCACAGAAGGATAAATACAGTGATCCTACTTATATGATGTATCTCAAATAGTCAAACTCATAGAAGTAGAGAGTAGAACGTTGGTTGCCGGGGCAAGGGGAATTGGGAAATGGGGAGTTGCTAATCAATAGGTAGAAAGTTTCAATAATCCAAGGGAAATAAGTTCTAGAGATCTTTGTACAATATTGTGCCTATGCTTTAAAACATTGTGTACTAAACAGCTGTTATGAGAGTAGATCTCATATTATTATAAATGTTCTTACCACAATAAAAACAATTTTTTTAAAATGGCAGAGTCTTGAGGTCACTCTGCCCTTTCCTGGAATCACTATGAAGCTACAGGACCATTCTGAGTGTCCCCACCATGGTGGTCTTCAGCAGAACAGTTTATAAATATCAATGCATTTTCAGCTACCATGTCTGAACAAGAAGGATCTAAAAAATATTTAGATGGACAAATGCACAATACAACATCATTCTTGATCTCTGTCAATTACTATTTGGGAAAATAAATCCCTTACAATTCTGAAAAGCTTCAGAAAAGCTATTTATTGTGACCAATTATTCTAGGGCTCCAGAATATCTAGACAGCTGCACTATTCTCACGTGCCTTAGCTATTCGCCAATATCTATTACACGGGCACTATAATTGCATTCTTAATACTTAGTCTCATTAGGTCAGCTTTTGGTTTTAGGGGATCATTGTATTTATAAGATTCTATTTTTGAAAACATGTGTCCACATGCACCCAAGCCCAAGTGTTTAATAGAACATAGGTGACTCCATGAACTATCTGGCTGATTGAATTCATAAATAACTAACATGCAAACAAATAATTTTTACATTCAGGAGCTTTTTTTCCTAACCTCTCTCTCTCTTCCATTTTTTGCTCATAGTTACTGTTGAACGTTACCCTGTCAACTCTTCAAGTATTTGACTACAAAATATGCTTGGTAAATAATATAGGGAGATTAACTAAATGGCACATAATTACCACAAATTTAGAGTCCTGTAAAAGAATATATTTTATCCATGATTAGAAGGCTTACAGACTTTCCAAATCCATTTTAATATATTTGACAGTAAGCCATGGGTAATTTTAAACAGCAGACAACGCTTATTCAGAATTTATAATAAGCCAGTCCTAGATTACCATATTATTAAAGACTTCAGTGCATGAAGCTACTAATTTGTTTCCTTTCCTAAACATACATTCTCCCTCCCAGCACATTGTTACCACCCCCATCAACAACTATAAACTTTTCTATGTTGAAAACTGCATGGAATTGAAATTTAAGTCGCTTTTTAAACTTTACCATACTAACAAGATACATCCAGTTCTGGCACACACTCAAACAAGTCAATTAAGTAAAGCAACGAAGCAGTACAGGAAACTCTTAAGTTTTTCCTTTTTTTTTTTTCTTTACTTAATTGGTGCCAAGGAAGTCTGGGCCCACTACCTCTGGCAAAGGAAAATGTCCATGTAGTAATTGTCTCAACAGCTATGAAATGTCACTTAAAAAACTTCAACTCCTCATAACAGGGCTGGGATCCACAAAGCTGGCGTGGCTATCTATGAACAACTGGGTAGCCCCATTAGGAACTTGCACTATTTTTTTAACTTGTCATCAGAAGGACCAGACTGATGAATACATCACATCTCCATCCAGTTTTTCTCTCCAAAAATGTGTGTTCACGTTGAAGCAGCGGACACCATCCTTATCCCACCCCCAACGCTTTGCTGAGACCTTCTAGCCATGGGATTGTGCTCAGTTACCATTTAGGGCAGGCTAGACATGCTGGAGGGTACACCCTGGAGCAGCCTTCAACAAGTAGGAGCTGATGGATCAGCTCCCTTATTAATTGGGTGATATGATTATTATACCATCGCCCAAAGGGCCCCAGCAGGGTGAGCCCCCATTCCAGCAGTAACATGCTCATTAATGCATCCTGTCATTGGTGTCCTCCCTTGCCCATCTCATTCCCCAATTCTTCTACTAATGCTTCTTGGATCACTTCCCAAATAAACTACACTCAAATATTTATCTCAGGCCCTCCTTGTAAGGGAGCTCAATCAAAGGCAGAAAGCTATTATACCTAAGGTGGATAAAAACATGGATAATGGAGTCAAAATATCAGGGCTTAAACTTTGTCTCCATTAGACTAGCGGTGTGGTTTTTTGGAAACATATTTATCTTTGCATTGTTTTGCCTCAGTTCACTCATCTGTTGGGGTTATCACATGGAATAAAGCACACTTAGAATAGCATCTGGCACGTAGCAAATGTCAAACAAGTATTAAGCTAATATTAACTACTATTATTACTATTATTATTATAGCCAAACATTGCTCTAAATGCTAGGGATAAAACAAACAAACACACACATTGATAAATTAGTTAAATGAGATAAAAATCATGGTTTCCAACCTCAAGTTGCTCATATCTAGAGGGAAGTTACATACACAAAAGTCAGAATAAAATCAGTCATAACTATAATAGTTGTGAATAAAATATACCTTTTTTTAAATCTTCTGTGACTACATGGATGGATTTTTACCTGATTTTTATCCTCTCAAAGGATAGGTGAATACAAGTATAATTTTTATTGTTATTTAAGTAAAATACTATAGAATTCTTACAAACTAACACTTAAAAGATCCCGCTTTAAATTAAATTTAGCAAACACAGATGCCCTGAATAATCAACAGGCATATTTCGTGCATCAGATTCACTTGAAATTAGGCTAACCTGTATTGAAACACTTGCTGGAGCCTCTCTTTATACCATGGTCCCCCTTTAATCCAACACGTAGAGAGGCTCCAAGGGGGAAAACAATGTGGCTACCTGTTAGACTAATCGATGCACTAATGCAATCATTCTATTCTATCAAAACGTTTCCATCATTTACTCCTGGAAATACCAAAAGGCAGTTTTCTGAGGAGTCTTTCATGTTGTCTCAAAGGATAAGATTGTTACAGGATGACAAGGAAGAGACGGACAGTGGAGCAAGGCTTGCTTAAACCACCCAGAGATAAGGCAGTGTACCAGATCATCCCTCTGAAGGTGCCCTATTCTCATGTTTTCTCTATTGGATACCTAATGGAAAAATCTTAATGAGGAGACTTTCTTATCCACTGGGCCAGGACCCAGCTGGCTTCATGCTGAACCTCTGCTTGGTTCTGGGACAGAGGCCAGTGCCATGTGGTATATTCTGTGTATTGAGAGAAAAGTTTTTTCACTGGCCCAAATCCAGAAATGAGTCTGACAATAGCAGCACCAGCTCCAATTAGAAGGGAAAACTCTGTGTGTTCCTCCTCTGTGCTGTCTTCCTCACTTCCTCCAGTCATCTCAAATAATGATAATAATATTAATAATAAATTTTAAGAGAAAAAGATACAGATAACAAAGGTTTTGTGACCCTGGTTCTCATCAACACCTTAGAGCTGCGGGCCTGTGAAATATAAGGTATCAAAAAGGAAAAGGTGTTTGCCCTTTAAGAAGTGACTTTATTTCCCCAAGCATGTTTATAGACTGACTGTAGCTGACATGAGCTCACAGGTGTGACTGGCTCTATAGATGATCAGTCCCTTTAGTCCCTTTGAAAACATATGCATTTGAAGCTTTTCTTCCCTTTGAACGTGGAGCACTGATGAAAGAAATTTTGTTGTTGGTAACAGGGAGTCCTGCCGTGCTATAACTTGAAAGCCCACCTGTGCTTTAAAGTTGAAACCTCAGCCAAGCCCTTGGGAAAAAATAAATTAAAAAGAGCAGTTCTGTTTTGCTTTGAGAAAACTCTGAAGTTTCAAGAGTGAATAATTAGAGAAAACCACAGTTCTGCCTTGCTGCTTTTTTCAGTTGTGTGTTCTCCTTGGCAAGCCCTTGATGTTATGGGAAGGTCTATTCTTAGACGTTATGGTCTATTCTTTCCTTCTAAGATTGTGCAATTCAAAATGTGGATACTCCCTAATGGCTGTGGGACATAAACCTCTGAGTTTGGCAACAGTGCCACGTGGCTTTAGAAACTCACGATTAGGCAGTTTGTGCTCAATAAATGGTATGCCCACTGTGGATCACTAGGTGACTTCAACAAGACTTAAAACAACTCACAAAATAATTTTTCCTTCAAATCATGACAGTATTTATTTCCTGTGCCACTCATTCTGAAAAAGAGTTAACGTATCTTGGATCCAGCCCAGATAGAACCGCTTGGTATTCACTGACCTTGGATCTTCCCTCATCGCTTGTGTGTTCTCCCCATTTATAGAACTCTTCTCAAATCTCCTTATGTTCTTAAAACAATAACTTTGTTGTTTTATCCTTCAAATTCCAAATTTGATTCTTACTTCATGAAGCCGTCTTGATTTTCCCAGCTGACGTGATCTTTTTCATTTATTTTACATTGAAGCCTATTCACTTTGTCCATTTGTAGAAGCTTGCCCGCTTAACACTACCGGGCTGGGTCAGGAACCTGGAATAAGAAATCCTAGAAGATAGAAAAAAAGGAGATGTAGGAAAGAGACATGACGATGTATCTTTTAAAATGGCAAAAAGTATGTAGATCTTTGAGTCTTATTTTAATGCCCAAAAGAAGCTTCACTATGTATGAGGCACCAAAGAATCCAGTGGACAGAATGACTCATGCAGTGGCTACCAGCCAGCATCTGCCCTAGGCCCTCCAGCGCTTGTGAATGGGGCTGTGAAAGGACCAGTCCTGGTGGCAGGGAAGAAAGTTCTGAGTGTTCAATATAGGACGATTCCCAAATAAGACCTGACAGCCACTCGGTAGCAAATTGACTCCATTAGACTCTTTTTAGCTGAAGAAGCAAGTGATTCTTCCTTACTAAAAAGGACAACTACTTCGAATATGGTTTTGGCATCCCTTACTACCATACTTTGCCAGCTTTACTATCCAATGGCTTACAAAATTATTAAGACTAGCCTAATTTAGTCACATGGACCCTATATAATATTGCTTTGGACTAAAAGACCTGTTTTAAAGCAAGTGAGATATAACAATGGACTCATGACCAGAGTATTAACTCTTCCTACCATATACTTTATCACCTCAAAGTAAATGTCCTAAAAGAATTTTAATAAGTTATTAAAGGATCAGCTAAGGCACGAGCTTGTGAATAATACACTATGGGGTGCAAAATTGTTCTCAAGAATGCTGTGTATGCACTAAACTAATGGCAGGACCAATAACTAGAATATATCAGACTGGACACCAAAATTTGGATGTATAATTCACCCTTTTCTTCATTACTCTTAGCATCCAATTGTAAAATTTGTACTTTCTAGCCCCACAATGTTAAGTTTCATTGTATTAAAAGTCCTGTTTTCCAGCAAGGACTATTTCCACCAAGAGACACAGTAAGAGTCTATTGAACCCTAAAGTACAACTCCACCTGCTCACTTCAGGCTCCATATGCAGGTGGGCCAGCACGCAAAGAAAGGTTGGGGTTTGCTATGGACTGAAGGTTTGTGTTATACCAAATTCATATGTTAAAACTCTAATCCCCCGTGTGATGGTATTTAGAGCTAGGGCCTTTAGAGAGGTAATTAGTTCATTTGAGTGGAGCCCTTATAATGGGATTGGTGCCCTTATAAGAACAGAGAACAAAAAGATGATATCATCTCTCTCTCTCTCTCTTTCCCTCTGCCACGTGAGGATACAGTAAGAAGGACATTTGAAAACCAGTAAAAGGAACTTTACCAGGAAACAAATTGGCTAGAAATTGGGTCTTGGACTTCCCAGCCTCCAGAACTGTAAGAAATAAATGTTTGTTGTTTCAGCCACCCAGTCAATAGTATTTATTATAGCAATTTGAACTAAGACAGGATTATCAATGCTTCATTATCATGAGAAGCCGGGGTTGCTACTATATCACAGAGCTAAGGAGGATGATACGCAGAACTATGTGAATTTACTTTATGGGCTTTATGTCTGGTGTTAACAGTGAGAAATTGAAGCAAACAGTCTGATAAGTACAAGAAAATCAAGAAATTATCCCTTAGGGATGAAGGATTGCATCACCATAACATGTAAGAAACCCAGGGTCTGAATTTCTCCCTGAAGGTGAGGGAAATTTAGAATGGGTGGTAAAGGAGGGGCTTGACGAATATGAATTTCAGTCTCAGAACCTACTGTGGAAGGAAAGCCAGGCATATCACATTCCATTACACCCTTTGCTTTACTTTGTGTTACTTTGTTTTGCAGTACTCCTCTCTGAGGTCCTTGCCAAGTTCAGCTCTCTTTGCCAGTAGGAGCAACTCAGCAGTGCACCTTCACAGCGCGTCTTGACTGAATTTGCGTTCTTTCCTGCCTCGCTCTTGCCTTTCTCACTGCATCTTGAAATTATTTCCCAAAGAAACTACGCCAAGTCAAGTCTTTATCTCAGGCTTTTATTCTTGGTGGAATTCAAACCAAGACAAGCATTATTTTTACATTTTATAAACACATATTTTGAAACGTAACATATACATAATATGGTTTTAAAATAAAATCGTATTTTAGAAAAAATATTGTGCTTATGGCAGGTTGCTTCTGACTGCTGTGACCAAATTAACCTTAAGGTTTTCCTCAGCTTGCCCAAACTTTAGACGAACTTCTCCTTGCTTCTATGCCCCTGACCTCCATTTCCTTAGAGCATTTACTGTGGAAAACTTGTAATTGCAAATTCTTTATCTGCCCCTTGGAGATGTAAATCTTCTTCCAGCTTCTTGTTAGTTTTATAACCAGGGAATGTCTTTCTGGAGAACCTGGGAGCCATCCCTTTGAAATGTAATCAGCAAGGAAAATAGTGCCCAGATCTCCCAAACTCTGTGCTAGCAAAGAACCTAACTGCTGTGGGTGCCTTGCTCTGAGTTATCAAACTATCTGCTGCTCTGAAGATAGGAGAAAGTTTACTTTTCTTTTGGGTAAGGCTCATTAGCAAATACAGATGGCCTAAGATTGAACCTCACCCCAGCTCTTAAAAACTCTCCAACCTCTTGTTTCAGCTATGTTGGGTTCAGACTGAGTTGTGCTTTCTCACCCCTATTGCAATTGTCTTAGAAAACGTCTTCCATAACTGTTTAACTTTGTCCAGTGCAATTTTGGTTTGCCAGCTCTAAGAATGTTTCAGTCCTTTCCTCTGTCATTGAGCTATTGAGCTATTTGGGGAAACTATGACAAGGTAGCAAATGGATTCTCCTGTGGGCAGGGACTGTCACATATTTATTTTTCTTACAAGACCCTGGACAAAACCAGCGATATAATATGTGTTCACTATGTGCTTGCTAAATAGTAGCATATTAGGTCTGACTTCCACCATCTCTCTCCTAGATAACTGCCTGGACATATCAGTTCTTCTAAGCCTCAGTCTACTGCAGCCAGAGTTACATACCTGCATACAACATTTCAATGCCATCCCATTCCTTGCTCATAAGATAACACTCAAAATTAACATGACTTGCATGATTTTGCATGATCTGGCCTTACCTTGCCTTCCTAGATTTTTTAGTAATCATGTTCCTTCTCAAAATATATGCTTCAGCCATGAATGTGGTTGCACAAATAGTGTCTTAGTACTGTGAACTGCAAATAAAATCCTAAGCCCTCTGCTAACTGAACGGACTCCTCTTGGCCAAGGAGACCCCAGAAACACCTTAAAACTGAGTTCCCAGCCATGACGGGATGGGAGAGATAAAGCATAATTACAAATGTGCATGATTTATCTTTTCATAAATATTCATGAATCTTCCTATAGCTTATTGAATATGTATATTTAACCATTCCACTCAGTATAAAATCTTGCTCCTTTTGTCTGTCCTTTGGAGCACGTGTTCCTGGCTTCTGGCCTGGGCTCTGCTTTCCAGTCTGTTGGAATGGCCACCCACAGGCTGCAACACTTTATGTGAAATAAAGCTCTCTTTTTTCCAACGTATGAACCTCATTAATTTTTTTTAGTTAACAGCACATGTTGCCCTTTCTATCTTGAAAACTTTTCCTCTACAATCTTCATTGGAATCTCATCCTTTAGGTCTCAATAAAGATATTACTTCATTTGAGAAGTTTTATGAACAGCAAGTCTGAGTTAGATGTCCCCTTATGTGTCATTGAACTTCCCCTATTTTAGCACTTAATCTTTGTATTCACTGTGGACTTATTTGTCTTCCTGCCATATCCACCCTTCACTCCGAACTATGAGAATCATAGTGCCCAGCATATAGTAAGCACAAAATAAGTATCTAACAAATTATTGATTAAGAACCTTCCTTTTTTTATTGTGGTCATATGTTACCTTTGGCTGATTAATATTTTAACCACTGGACAAGGCCTCAAAAATAATAGAAGGAAGAAAAACAAGCTTCATTTTAGAAAACACATTTCCAGTGTGAAAAAAACAAATGAGAATTTGAGCATGCTTTATTTTATTTCATTTCTATGCCTTTCTAGAAATTGCCACAAATATTGGCATCTACTTTTTGGTATCTGATTTATGTAATTTCTCCTAATACAGGAAAAGGTGTTTCCCAAAGGAGAAATCATCCAATGAGGCAGAGGACCAGGATTCTCCTATCCAACCTACAAAATCCTTGGAGGCTATTAGTCCCACGTGCTGATGAAGATATCAAATTTCTTTGGTACAGGCAAAACAAAACAAAACCCCTCAGATTCACAGAAACTGAATGTATCAGAGCACTGGTTCTCATTGAATGATAGCCAAGTCTTTGAAAATTATAACAGCAATCTGTTAAGGTCATGAGTCATTAACAATTACTTACATGGCACATTCAAACCTTCCCCTCCCACCCCCGTTCAGGAACCACACTGTGAGGTTTGCATGAACACTTCCATTATACAGATAAGCAAATGAGGCTCAAATGAGCTGGGAAGTGTGGCCTTAGGTCAGTGAGCTGCTCTGGCACCAGCCCCCATGCTCTGTGGTCTCTGCCTACTAATACTGTACTTTGCCCTGCAATGTGGAGTTCCTAACTCACCTTGACCCTCTTCCTCCATCTACACTGTACATGTTCATGATTAGCTCACAAGCAAGCTTCTCACTCACCTTTAGCTTCTCTGCTATCAGTATTTAACTGATATCCCCATAATAACGCTGTTTAAGAGGTATGTGGCTCTTAATCCTTACTTGTGGAGAGTTTTTACCATCTGCCACAAGAAGCAAACACAAAACCTTTCTGAAAGGCTGAAAGCAGTCTTCTGCTTGGTGTCAGATCAAATGTTCATAAATAATTGCCACCAGTATTGAGATTCTTCGAAATCTCAATTGCTGCCATAAACTTGTTCACAACAGCAATAGGTGCTAACAGGCAGAAAAGAAAATACAGAGGTGTGAAAGTTAGGCCACTCCACAGAAGGATGGGTCATTTTCTGACATCATTACATTGCATTTCATTTGATAACAAATGCCCACCCTAGTGTGAGGTGGAGGCCAAGGGTCTGCTCATTTTCACGATTAAAATCATGAGAATGGAATTTCTCAAACCATTGATGTACTGTGCATTCATTACCCACATCCTTCCCAAACACTTCATTGATATTTCAAGCTGTCTATGCTGTATTGGTTCCACAAGCAAACTCACATTAAAAAATAACATGAATTTTTGAAAATTAAATATGAAATGTCCGATTTCAAATCGAAAGTTTAGTTTATTACATCTCAAACAAGAAGCAGTACAATTAATCAAAGTATGCATCTAAACTATTGACACAGTTTTGCCGTCTCTAAATGGTAGCTTGTTTATGCCAGCAGCAAAGAAGCCTGGAGAGCGAGTGACCATGAAATCGCAAAAAGTGTTTTCCACAGCTTGTTGAGGATTGAGTATTTTTACTTGCAATAAGAGGTCCAAAGCCTGGAAGAAGTGGTAGTCAGTTGGTGCAAAGTCTGGTGACTACTCGGTGGATGACAGAGAGTTTCCAAGTCCACCTGCTGTAGTTTGAGCAGCGTTGTTTGTGACATGTGGTCAAGCCTTGTCTTGCAAGAGGATTGGCCTGTTTCTGTCCACCAATCTCTGCTGCTTAATCTCAAGCATCCTCATCATTTCATCCAACTGGTTGCAGTGGACATCTGCTGTAATTGACTGACCAGGTTTCATGAAGCTGTAGTAGATAATAGTTCCCCAGTGCTGGACCACCAAACAGACACCATTATATTTTTCTGATGAATATTCAATTTTTGACTGTGTTTCGGCACTTCATCTTTATCCAATCATTGTGCTGAAGCTTGAGATTGTCAAAAAGAATGCATTTTTCATCACACATAACAATATGGTGTAGAAATGGTTTGCCTTTATGTCGTGACAGCAAAGAAAGGCAAGCTTCAAGACAGTTTCTCTTCTGATGCTCCTTTAATTCATGTGGTACTCATCTGTGTCCCAGCTGTGATACCCAGCATTTTTACCTTGCTCATTTGTTTCAAATGGTCTGATATTGTTGGAATAGGAATGTCAAACCTTGCTGCTAATTTACGTGTAGGTTCAGATGGGCTCACTTTCACTACAACTTTCAGCTCATCATTATCCACCTTGTTTTCAGGTCACCCATGTGGCTTGTTTTCAAAATTAAAATCTGGAACTGCTCAAACCATCAACATACTGTGTGTTCATTAGCCACATCCTTCCCAAACACTTTGTTGATATTTCAAGCTGTCTGCCCTGCCACAAGGAACTCATATTCAGAAATAACATGAATTTTTGACTTATCCATGGTTTCACAAAAATTGCTGTAAAAAAAAATTTGAAAGATAATCACAAGCCAAACCATGCGTTTGAAAGACTGAGGATGTACCTTCACAATAAAAATAAAATAAGAAGTGTCAAAGTGAAAAACGTCAGAGACATCAACTGTCAAACTTAGTACTTAAGGAAATCGGACATTTCATACTTAACAACCTCATACCAGAAATAGATGTATTTAAGGGCAGGTCCATAGAGCCTTGCACTTGAAATGAAGAAGGAGAAGAGATTTGAGAGTGAAAGTAATCTTAGAAGTAGGATGAGAAGAAAAAGATAGAATATCATGGAAGCCAATGCAGGGTGTAGATAAAGAGGGATGTTCAAAGACTGGATAAAAAAAACAAAAATTAAGATGAGCCAAATAGTCATTGCATTTGGTTGGAGACTGAGCTTCACAGAAAGAGAACTATTATTGACTAATGATATACTAGTCAAATTATAGGACTTAGGAATCAGAGGGTGGAGAGCACATGGAAGTAATTAGTGTAGAACAGTAGTTCTCCACCAGAGGTAATTTTGTTCCATGGAAATATTTGGAAATATCTGTAGAAATATTTGGCTGTCACAATGACGGGGTAGAGGATCCGCTAGTGACTTCTAGTAAGTAGAGGCCGAGGGTGGTGTTGATCATTCTACAACGCACAGGACAGCCCCCCACCCCAGAGGATCATTTGGCCCAAACATCAGTAGCGCTGAAGGTAAGAAACTTCGGTGTAGAGTGAAAGGAGAGACTTTGAAGTTTGAGAGAAAAATGAGATCAAAGATGAATTTCTCATTGTGCCATTAGGTAATGTTTGCAGATGCAGGTGAAGTAAACATTAGAAAGGAAGCATTAAATGTTCAGTTGAGGGAAGATTTAACTGATGGAATATCCCCAGTGAGCTGGATATGAGATCAAATGAAGGACATGAGTGGAAGACTTTGCCTTCAAGAGCCTCACTTTCTCTAGTATGCCCAATCCAACAATTCTTCAGCCACACCTGTTTGTCCACTGTCCCTTCTCTTGACCCTACCATTCCCCTCACTGCCTTAGTTCCTTCTCACTCAATTTAAATTCCGTAGTCATCATTGTAACAGGAACAAAATCACTTCTAGTAGAGAACTGCTGTTTGCCACTGACTACTTCCAGGTACTCTCCACTCACTTATTTCTAAATCCTATAATTTGACTTGTATATCGTAGTCAGTGATAGTTCTCTTTCTGTCTTGCAAACAACCATAACTCCTTGGACCTCTACTTTTTCTATTCTATTCACTTATAATACCACCAAATGTTAGTAAAGTCCTAATGGCCCCACATTTGATCCATGATGTCAAATTTTAAAATGGGCTGTTAATGTCACCCAATCTGTCTTCAATAATATGTTTATGCTTCTGCTTTCTAAAATGATTATTTCATACTCATCTTTTTAAACATACTTTGCCCTTTTTCCTTCCTTAATCTCAGGTGACCATGTAGTCTTAAATTTCATTTGAAAAATAGAAACAGACAAAACCTTCCTCCAGTTCCTACCATCCAGTCTGTCACTTATCTGCATCTACTTCTAAGTTTCTGCCTCTCCCCCAGTTTCAATGAAATAAATACTCTTGCTCTCAGCAAAAGCCAACCCCTTTACTTGCATCCTACATTCTCTCTCTCTCTCTCTCTCTCCCTCTCCCTCTCCCCCAATGTACTTTATTTTCTTCATAATATTCATCATTATCTAAAATAATCTTATTCATATATTTGCTTTTTAATAGAGTTTTTCCTGTTACAATTAGAATTTGATCTCTAAAAAAACAGGAAATTTGCCTCTCTTCCCTGATGTATCCCAAGGACCTAGGACAGTGTCTAAACAGAATGAGTCCTTGTTTATATATTTAATGAAAAAAATGCAAAAAAAGAAGAAATGATAATTTCTTTCTCTTAGTTGGGAGGAAAGCTAAGAGGATATATTTTGAGCAAGATTAAAATTGTAGATATTCAGATTATTTGACCTCTATTTTGGGACCGTGTCCTATTCATCTAGTTCCATTCCAATTATCACAATGCCTAACTCATAATGGATACTTACTAAATATATCCTTAAGGAACTAGAAAACCAGGGGATGAAGTCTTCGGATAGGTCAGGGTTGAAGCAGTAGTGCTAAAGCCTCAAGAATAAGTGTCATGGGTAATTTGAGAAACCTCAGGTACAAAAAATGCAGTTGAGGTTAAATATTACAGATTTGCAATAAAGTCCTGGCACCAGGAACGTTTAATGTACAAAGGTCATCAGTCTAAGAATACTTGGCTATCTCCAAACAACTCAGCATACTTGACATAAGGGAGCTCTTAATAAGGCGCCACAGCTTAAGAAAATTAAATATTAACAAATACACTTTTTCCATTAGCAGTCTATAGTTCCCTAAGCACCATTTGAAAAGTCTTCAAATTAAACAGAATCATCTTTGTCTCTGGGGTCAATCTAAGCCTAATAATTATTTTCCAGGTGTAAGACTGGAGGCCTCTGTGAGGTGTCTGTGTGTATCAGCATCAAGCACGGCTCTCACATATGTCCACACAAGGTTGGCAGTAATTGCCATGTAGGGAGGCAGCACTGGCCCTATGGACCAAAGAGCCCCTTATCAAAGGTGTACCTACCATACAAAATTAAGCCTGGCTGCGAAAATTGGAAAGAAGAGAGCATCTTTTGTCTCTTGCAGCATTTTCAGAAATAGGAGAATTCTTAAGAGCTGGCAAAGTTACCCTAGTATTATGAATTGTTTGGACATCAAAGAACATTAAACTGGGTAGACTAGGCTCTTGAAAATTTATTTATGTTTGTCATCTATTATGGACTGAATGTGTGTGTCTCTCAAATTCATAGGTTTAAATCCTAACCCCCATATGATGATGTTTGGAGGTGGGGACTTTGGGAGGTAATTAGGGTTCAATTAGGTCATGAGGCTTGTGCCTTCATGAGTGGAATTCATGCCCTTATAAATAGAGAAGGAGACACAGGAGATCTCTCTTTCCCTCCCTCCCTCTCTCTCTCTCTCTCTGGGCTGTCCACCATGTGAAGATGTAACAAGAAGACAGCCATCACAAATGAGGAATCAGGACTTCACCAGACACCGGATCTTTTGGCACCTTAATCTTGGATTTCCCAGCCTCCAGAACTGTGAGAAAAAAATGTTTTGTTGTTTAAGCCACCCAGTCTGTGGTAATTTGTTATAGCAGCCTGAACTGACTTAGACATATCTTTCCACATTCCTTAACCTGCTGCTTAAACACACACATACACAAGCACACAGTTTGAGTGACCTCTATGTGTCTAGCTTTTTCCTCTATGATTTGGGGGTTACTGAGGAAATAGAAGACATGTTATATTTTCTAGTTATGGTGGAGTTTGTTCCCCAAAAAAAGGGTTAGAAGTCACTACAGCAACTCTGAAAGAGTTACAGAACTTACAGAACTCTGAAAGCCCAGGGTGGGGAATTTGTGAGAAAATTAGATATAATGTGAGTTAGAATAATGCAGAAGTGATAGCCTGAGATTGATCCAATAATCAGAGATTAAGGCCAACTGAAGACATGGTAAATCCAGCCTGGTCCTCAGACAGACATCCAAACCTAGAAGGACATGATTCAGAGAACATGGTGGAGTAAGAAATTATACAATGGAAATGGTAGCTGTGCCAAAGCTAAGATCTTTCAAGATCTTTATTGGAAGACACCCTAAGGAAGACTAGAACAGGACCCAGATCCTGCATAGTAGAGTCCATAGGAAAAAGGCAGACCAAATGGGGTTGCAATCAGCCAACATCACCTCTCTACATGCCTTCTCCTTCATGAAAGATATGTTTGGGATGAGGAAAGAAACAGACACATTCCAGTTCTCCAGGTAGCTCTACCAAAATGGGAGCAGATAGGTTATCTATACATCCTCAGACGCATGGCAAGATGGTGCCTGCAATGGGCCTGACTAGTCCATAATTAGTTCCATAAGAAAGTGAGTACTCTCTCTAGAATGGTTGGAATATTGTGCAGGAAGCTGTGGGAGCCTTAGACAAAGAAATTCACAGAGATGGCAAATTAGAGAATGAAGATCCCGGGCACTGAGGCTGTCTTCTAATCAATGATTTGTTGGCTATTAGAAATAGCTTTCTGATTTCCGTGGAAGAATAATTTTTATTATGTGCCTTAAAAGATGTTTCTGAACTAAAATTTTAAAAAAAAACTCTTCCAAACAGTAGCCAATCTAGTCATTTATTCAATAGATTCATATTTAACCCACATTTCATGAAAGACATGCTGGTGATGCAAAAGAAAACTAAAAGTACAATGAACTTCCCACATAGAAATCTAGTGGGAGAAGATAGTAAGACAACAGGTAGTTACAAAGTGAAACTATGCTAAGGCAGTAGATAATCTGGATGTAGAAAAGATGGGAGGATAATGTTCTGTGCAGAAGAAAAAGCATGTATAAAGACTTGGATATAAAAGAGAGTCATGGAGCATTTGATGGACAGGAAGAGGCCTGGTATGGCTGAGTTGTGGCATGCAAGGAAGTTGCAAAGGAGGAGATGAGATGGAAGAGGTAGGGGGAGTAGATTGTACAGAGCTGTGGAAGCGAGGATCAAGCCAAGGAGCATCAGCACAAGCCCCTCTTCTACGCAGAGTTCCTTCCATATTTACTAATTGTGCCAAGACATTGCATTTGATTCACTCCCTGGTATTGTTACCTTTTCATGTGTGTGCTACACATCCCTAGCTAGTGTATAAGCACCTGGAGGAAAACAATCCACATTTGCACTTCTTTGGATATCCACCAACAGTGTTTAGACCAAAGGGGAGTTTGATCAATATTTCTGATTGATTTTTAATCCCCGTGAAAGTTTCATGACATTCAACTCACCACTGCGAACCAGATGGAGTGAGTCTGCGTACAGATCAGATCATCAAGACCTGGAGGAGGGAGGGTTACAAGACGAGGTAAAAGGGTATACAGGAGCAGGTGGGGTTCAAGGTGGCCAGAAAACATGACAGCATCTATCGACACATGTGAATAAAAGCAGTGCTAATATTTTTAGTTCTTAAAATGTGCTACTCAGTGTTCTAAGTTTTTTACATGTATTAACTCACTTCTCAAAATAACCCAGTAAAATCATGATGATTATTATCTCCCATTTCCCAGATAAGAAAACAGAGACACAAAGAAGGTAAGTAGTTCACCCACAGTCACACAACACAGTTGCCAAAGCTGGGACTCAAAAACAGGCATTCTGGCTCTTCAGTCCACACTTCATCTCTGGGCAATGCTGGATCCCAATACACACATAAAGAAATAAGCATGGAGGGATGTACACTAAAACATTAATCACATCCATCTCTGGGAAATAGGATTTTATGTGGGTTATTTTTCTTTTTAATTATCTGCATCTGCTACTTTTTTATCATCTGTGCATCACAGGTAGAGGAAAGTTGTAGAATTCCGGAACATCAAATCACAAAGGCTCCTTAGAAACTCTAGACTCTAAGACCTCAATTGTAAAATTAAATAACTAAGACCAAATGAGGTGAGGTGACACAATTCCTTTATTCATCCAGTGCCTGCTCTCTACCAGAGTGGATGTGTGGTAAACAAAAGCAATCAAAGCAACAAAAAACAAACCCATCCTTTGGTGGGACTTTCACACTAGTGGGGAAGAACATCAATAAGAAGTAAAATAAAAGATAGTGCTGGATAGAAATTAGTGACTGAAAATAAAGCAGGGTAAGAGATGGAGAGTGTTGGGGGGGCAGCCCTGGGAGAGAGGGTGGTGAGGAGACCGTGTTCCTGGACAAGCTTTGTGAAGAGCCCGGGAAGGACACCCAGGGGCGTCACTAGCACAGGGAGGCTCCAGGTGGAGACGTGCCTGTGGATGGGCAAGAGAGTCGGTATGGGGGGAGTCCTATGGAGGAGAGAAAGAAGAAGTGTTAGAAAAAGAGGTGGGAGAGTTATCCAGGGACCATGACTTCTAGCATGTGCTAAGAGCTTTGGAGAATGTTCAAAGTGGATTTGGAAAGCCATCAGAGGGTTTGAAGCAGGACAGTGATCTGATTTGATTTTTGTTTCAAAAAGAGCATTTTGGCAGCTGTGTGAAGAGATGACGATAACATGGACTTTGGTGGAGTAATGGTAGAGATGGTGAGACATGCTTGGATTTGCTGAAGGAAGGGATGAGAAATATTAGAGAAAGAGCATGAAGGGTAATGTTGAGGTTTGGAGCCTGAGTAACTGAATATTGGAAGCAGAATTGAAAATCAAACCTGGGGCTCCTGACTCTTTAACTAAAGTTCTTGCAACTACTCTGTAATGGTAGAGGCTATGAAAAAAATTCTTATCATCTAAGAAAATAGTGACATAGAAATTTACAATTAGTAATGACCCTTGTTTTAAATAAAAAAGTAAGAAAAAAAAAGTAGAGGAATTTCATATTTCCCTACTTCCCCCACCCCCCACCCCTTAGAACTCAGGGTAAAGGTAATTATAACTTAAGCCTTAGAGAGGCAATAACAATCCCATACATAAATCGAAGGCTTTGGAATTTAAGCTTTTGGCTAAGCACTGGCAGCCATTTTTAATCCCCTCCTCTATGGGGTAAGAATGGCAACGTTTTGCTTATTTAAGCTTCTGGCTTGGTAAACTCAGGTTTTAGCAGAAAAATAATGCATCAGCTATAGTCTGAGTGTGAACAGAGCAGTCCAGAGAGCAGTTGCTTTCAGATTTCTGAAATAGCTTTTGGATAGCGTGCTCATTCGAGCTAGACAGATTTCATTTGTTCACCTTGTCTTCATCTGGCATTGTCTTTCTTCCCTGTCCTCTGAGATTCTTGCAAGCACAGAACCATTCTTAGCAGGGATTTTCAGAGCAGATTTGTGAAGAAATTATTGTTTCCGGTGAGATGCTGCTGTAGGGCCCCATGTTGGGGCTCTGCATGAACAAAGCCCCCAGTCTCAATCTCTGGTCCAGAGGTGCTGCTTCTATTCAACTAGCACATGATTCCTATTGGAAAACCGTTACTAAGCCAAATGCATCCAATCTAAGCCCACAATCATTTCACATGTTATAATCTATTACCTATAATAACCTTTCGAATCTTCATTTCTAATGGCTTCAAGAGTAATGATTTTTTTTCCAGTTCTTTCTAATGCCACCTTTGTCAGTGCCATCAATGAGGTAATAGCCAATGGAAAAGAGTGGAAGCATTTTATTCCTCACCTTCCACTCACTCTCCTGGATAGTGAATACAGGGCTCGATTAAAAGAACACCATTATATGTCAGAGAGGACAATGGGGTCCTTAAGACCTCCTCAGTGAACAAGCAAGATTGGGCCATGACCTTACCCTTCATCTCTTCATTGGAAAAATCCTCACTAGGGCTCCTTTGCATTTTTCACTATCATACTTCTGGGAACCCCCAAGAGTGGGCCAATTTTCTAAGAGGAACAGAACACTGTTTCTAAGCATTAGTCATCAAGCCTCTGTTTTTAACAATATTTTGTTTAGTCCAGTGAGAGTGGATTGCCCTGTTAAAGTGTAGACTATTTGGGGAAAGGTTCTGAGAGATTATAAAAATTAAAGCAAATTTTTAAAAATAGATGTGAATAGAGTCACCACGCTATTCACATTAAACCCACTCACTCCCCCTCCCTACTTATGTCCAGTCTGACTCTTTATAGTTCCTCAGGCCAAGTTCACACATAGGGGGTTGAGGGTGATCAGGTCTTTCTTCTTTTGAATGGCTGCCCTAGGCCAGCTGCTCTGAGGAAACGGAAGTGCTGGTGGCCTTGGGGCCAGGAAGAATGGGGAATAAAATGTTGGGGTACCTGACTCTGCCCAAAGGGGTTGGCAGACTGAGGAGTTTCTGCATATCCAGAGAGCCATGTGAGTTTTAAGCAGCAACAGAATGGCTGGGAAGCAAGATTTCCTAGAGGTGGATGAGAGGGAGAATAGTGTCATATAAAGAAAGTCTGTGAGTTTTAAAATGAGATAGATTTTGACCAACTATTGGTTCCACCACTTATTAGCATTGTGAACTTGGGCAAGTAACTTGACCTCTGTGAGTTTCAGAATCCTGAACAGTCATAAAAGTACCTAAGTCATAGAGTTATTGTACGAACTAGGATAAACTGTTCATGCAAGAACACTTAGCACTGGGTCTAGCACAAGGTAAGCATTTAATAAATTTCAGGTATCATCATCTTCATCACCAATACCAATGTTAGATTCATAGCAACATTACTTTGGGGCTGGATATGTATGTAGGAGGCAGAATAAGAAAGATAACTCTACCTAAAATGGAAACAGAAAGCCTAGAAAGAAAAAAGCAAGTTCACTTAAATAAGAAAGTGTCCCTATAAAGATTATCAAAACTATGTCACCAACTCAAAGTTCACGAAAGATTCTTTTACTGATCCAGTTCCCAGGGATCGACAGTGAAAGAATTTTTTGAGATGATATTTCTGTCTCTCTGATTCTATTTCTATCCACAAGAATCAACAGGGAGTAGAGCACTAAAAGGTTCTACGAAGTCTCATCTCCAAGCATTTCTAAGTCAACAACTCATCATTATTAGTGTCATGGGATATTGACATTTTATGCAGTAAAATACACACTCAAAAGAAGAGGGACATCTTGCTTCCTGTTCATCACAAAGGGAGAAAGGGAAGTTCAAATTTAAGGAAAGGGCTTAGTGTATTGCGAAGACCATCCACGTGCTGTGTCACTTTCTAACGAAGACTCCTTGAGAAAAATATGTTGGATTTCTAAAGCTCAGTTTCCTCAGCTGTAAAATATAAGATCATAAAGTAGAGAAAAATAAAGATGTGGTATCAGCAGCAGATGGAAATTAACCATAAATTTACTTCTCTGGCAGCTTGGAACTGCATGGGGGTAGAATGGAAGGGACGGTTCCACAAAGGAACTGCATTAGTTTCCTACTGCTGCTGCACAAATTACCACAAAACTCGTGGTTAAAAACAAGACAGATTTATTCTCTTACAGTTCTGGAGGCCAGAAGTCTGCAATCAGGTTTATTTGGTGAAGTCAAGGTGTTGTCAGGGGCTGGTTTCTTTCAGAGCCTCCTCACTTCTGGAGGCTGCCTGTTGCATTTCATGGCCCTACCCCTTCCTCACAACACTCCAGCCTCTTTCTTACATCATTACATCATCTATTTGCTCTTCTGTAATCAAATCTTCTTCTACCTCCCTCTTATGAGGACATCTGATTACAGTAGGGACACTAAAAACATCCAGAATAATCTCCCCATATCAAAATTTTGCATCTGCATATCATGTCCCTTTTGTCATATAAGGTAACATCACAGGCTCCAGAGATTAAGAGGTGGACATCTTGGGGGCCATTAGTCAGTTGGCCATAGAAGCCATTTCCAGATTTCTTCACCTGTCTAGTCAAAGGAACAGTGAGCAAACATGCAGCCCAGTGATCCAGGATATAGGAATGAGAAGATATATGGATTGTGGTATGAGGAGAGAGACATAGGACCAATGTGTAGTTCAACTTTAATAAAGACTTTGAGGCCCAAGATGTGGAGGATGGATGTATCATAAAGTGGAAAATGAGTGTTAGCCTCAGCCAGGCACACTACCAGCTGCTCAAAGCAAGCACTTCATCTCCCAAATTGCCTCAGCGCTGAGTGGTCTAATCCATGTCGATGTCTGGCAGCTGTGCCTCAAGTAAGGCCATCATGAGAATAATGCCTCAGTGCTGTCTTGAGACAAACATGAACATAAATATCACAACTAGTCAATAGTTGGAATTTAGCTTTCCAACAGAAGACAACACCATGAAGATTAAGATTCTTTATATAGAGACCATTATTAACAAAACAAGACTAGATAATGAAAACAAGGAAAAAGTGCCATATTGTGTGAACTATGCTAACATTTTGAATTTCTAACTATTCACTTAACACATGCTTATAATTTTATTCCTAACAATCAATGTCAGATACACAGATGAGCAGAGCCCTTGAAATGTAAGGTGAGTTACCTTGTCAGAATACAAGCATACCTTGAAGATATTATGGGTTTAGTTTCAGACCACGCCAATAAAGGGTATCTTGCAATAAAGCAAGTCACATAAATTTTTTGTTTTCCCAGTGCATATAAAAGTTATTTTACACTATACTGTAGTCTAAGTGTGCAATAGCATTTTATCTATAAAAATGTACATAATTAAAAATACTTGGTTGCTAAAAAATGCTAATGATCATCTGAGCTTTCCTCTAGTTGTAATCTTTTTGCTGGTGGAGACTCTTGCCTTGATGTTGATGGTTGCTGACTGATCAGGATGGTGGTTACTGAAAATTTGGGTGGCTGTGGCAATTTCTTAAAATAAGACAAAAGTAACATTTGCAGCATAGATTGATTCTTCCTTTCATGAAAAACTTCTCTATAGCATGTGATGCTGTTTGATGGCATTTTGCCCACAGTGGAACTTCTTTGAAAATTAAAGTCAATCCTCACAAATCCTGCCACTTTTTTATCAACTAAGTTTATGTAATATTCTAAATTCTTTGTTATCAATTCAACAATGTTCACAGCATCTTCACTAGGAGTAGATAGCATCTCAAGAAAATACTTTCTTTGCTCATCCATAAGAAGCAACTCCTCATCCATTAAAGTTTTATCATGAGATTGCAGCATTTAGTCACATCTTCAAGCTTCAGTGCTAATTCTAGCTCTCTTAGTATTTCTACCACATCTGCAGTTACTTCCTCCAATGAAGTCTTGAACCCCTCCAAGTCATTCATGAGGGTTGGGTAAGGGCGAGTCTTCCAAACTCCTGTTCATGTTGATATTTTTCTCTCTTCCCATGAATCATGAATGTTCTTAATGGCATCAAGGATGGTGAATCCTTTGCAGAAAGTTTTCAGTTTACTGTACCCAGATCCAACAGAGGAATCACTGTCCATGGCAGCTATAGCATTATTGAATGCATTTCTTAAATAATAAGACTCAAAAGCCAAAATTATTCTCTTATCTATGGGCTGCAGAATGGATGCTCTGTTAGCAGGCATGGAAGCAACATTCATCTCCTTGTTCATCTCCATCAGAGCTCTTGGGTGACTAGCTGTGTTGCAATGTGCAGTAAGATTTTGAAATAAATCTTTTTTTCTGAGCAATAGGTCTCAACAGTGGGCTTAAAATATTCAGCAAATGATAGTGTAAACAAATATGCTGTCACCAGGCTTTGTTGTTCCATTTACAGAGCACAGGCAGAATAGATTTAGCATAATTCTTAAGGGCCCTAGGATTTTCAGAACAATAAATGAACATTGGCTTCAACTTAAAGTACCAGCTGCATTAGCCCCTAACAGGAGAGTCAGTTTGTTCTTTGAGGCTTTGAAGCAAAGCACTGACTTCTCCCCTCCAGCTATGAAAGTCCTAGATGGCATCTTCCTCCAACAGAAGGCTGTTTCATTTCCAGCGAATATCTGTTGTTTAGATCATTCACTCATCTGCTATTAAGATCATTCATCAATGATCTTAGCTAGATCTTCTAGATAACTCACTGCAGCTTCTATGTCAGCACTTATTGCTTCACCTTACATTTTTATGTTATGGAGACGGATTCTTTCTTTAAATCTTATGAACCAACCTCTGCTACCTTCAGTCTTCTTCTGCAGCTTCCTCACCTCTCTCAGCCTTCGTAGAATTGAAGAGAGTTAGGGCCTTGCTCTGGATTAGGCTTTGGCTTAAGGAAACGTTATGTCTGGTTTGATTTTCCATCCAGACCACTATAATTTTCTTCCATGTCAGCAATAAGGCTGTTTTGCTTTCTCATCATCCGTGTGTTGACTGGGAAAGCACTTTTAATTTTCTCCAAGAAGTCTTTCTTTGCATTCACAATTTGACTAAGTGGCACATGAGGCCTAGCTTTCAGCCTCTCTGGGCTTTCAACATGCCTTCCTCGCTACACTGAATCATTTCTTGCTTTTGATATAAAGTAGGACATATATGAGTCTTCCTTTCACTTGAGCATTTAGAGGCCATTGTAAGGTTATTAATTGACCTAATTTTAATATGGTGGTGTCTCAGGGAATAGGGAGGCCTGAGGAAAGGGAGAGAGACAGGGGAATGGCCGGTTGGTGAACACACACGACCTTTGTTAGGTTCACAGTCTTACATGGGTGTGGCTCCTGGCACCCCAAAACAATTACAATAGTGACATCAAAGATCACTGATCACAGCTCACCATAACAGATACAACAATAAAGAGTGAGTTTGAAATATCGCAAGAATTACTAAAATGAGACACAGGGACATGAAGTGGGCACATGCTGTTGGAAAAATTGTGCCCATAGACTTGTGAGACAGGATTGCCACAAACCTTCAATTTCTAAAAGACCTGTGAGGTCCAATAAAGTGAAGCACAATCAAACAAGGCATGCCTGAACATCATTCCCAGCATTCAGTTCTTTGTGTGTGTGCACTCTTCCATTCTGATTTGGATTCAATGGTTTTTGTTTGTATTCTTGTTATAAATATTCATACTTCTACTTTAATAAGTGACTGGCTTACTTATCTAATGAGCTATGTAACTTTGGGAAAGTCTCTAAAACTATCTGGGTTCCGGTTACTCTTTTCAGAAAGCAATGGGCCACATAAGATGGTCTCTTTAGGTGGTGCTCCCAGTCACTATTCACCTCAAAACTCACATAGAACAAAATATTTCAATGTCTTGTTGGAGAAAACAGATGAAGCAGCCAATGGCAATGGTTTCTGGTCCAGGGGCTCTGCTGTCCAAATCCCTGCATGTGTGTCCCAAAGGCTGAGAGAATCAGTGTGTCTGTACACCTATAAGCCACTATGACTCAATGGTGTGATGTGGCACACAGAGGGTAGCACTGACGTCAAGAATTCAAAGTCTGTTGGATTGTAGTTTGGTAATCGCCTGAACAGATGATCATTCTTAGCTTTGAACTATTTTGTTTCCTTAAACTACATTGTCACCAAAGCCATCAGTTACATGTACAGAAAGAGAGATAGTAGGATCATCAGTACTTTTTTTCTTCCTTTGCTTTTTCTGCTTTCTACGCCTCATCCCAACAGACCTACTCTGTAATTCTTTTGTTTAATATTTCTGTTGCCTGGTCTCCCAAGCTTATTGTTTTGTTTTTTCTTTTATACCTGAATTTTTTGGGATACATGTTATTGTCAAAATGCAAACAATACAAAAAAGTAAAGGGAGAAACTAAAACACCCCAAATGTAACTACCTGGAGGTGACCACTCTTAACATTTTGGTGAAATTGTTCCTGCTTTTTCTCTATGCCAATACCATATTTGTGTGCAATTTTATATGTATGAGATTCTGTTGGCCTGCCTTTGCCACACTAGGTGATCTGCTGAGGACGTGCATCCATCTTCACTTTTGGTGACTGGATAGTAGTAGTACTTTGTATATGTCAGGTTGTTGAACATTCAGATAATTTCTTTTTCTCCCTACTTCAAAACAATATTTCAGATAAGAATTTTTGTGCATTTTTTTCACCTTTTCGCAGTTGGTAGTGAAATTATGGATACAAAAAGCATGGCCCATTTATGTTTTGATAGATGTTGATTGAGCCTGCTGCAAAGGATGCATAAGCACACCTTCTTGATGTTTTCTATATTTTCTAGCATCATACTCTTGGCTGACATCCAGAGCTGCCAAGAACTATATACAGCCCTATGGTTCAGTTGTAGTATTACTGCTTCTGGGAAGCCTTTCTCACCTCACTCAGAAATTTACTGCTTTCTTCTTGTGTTCTATGACAGACTCTTCTACATACTTCTATTGTATGTTGAAGGCTCTTATCACACTTATACATCATATTCTACGTGTCTGGCATGTCCATGGCTGCTGGTTCCTAAAACATAGAGATCACAGGAGGCCATATAAGGAACACAGTGGTAGTATCCTGAGCTCTGGTTTCCAGTTGTCTGGGCTCAAATACTTGCTCTGTCATTTACCAACTGTGTGCTGTTGAGCAAGCTATTTACTCTCTTGAACTTTTCATTTCCTCATCTGGAAAATAGAGACAGATGTAGTACCTACTTCATAGGATAGGTGTAAGAACTTTAAATGAGGTAATGTGTATAGGGTAGTTAGACTCAGTGACAAAAATAGAAAAGTAAACAACATTGAGTGCTCATTTTGTGCCTGGCACCGTGCTGATACGTAATTGGTGCCCACCGCATTTTCTATCAATGAAGGGTTCCAAAATCCTAATTATTTGGGGCCCATGCTTTCTTAATTACCATATCCAATTTGTAAATCACACAATTTGTGAATGGTGATGTTTTCACTGGGACTGATTGTATACACACATATACATAAAGCGTTTTCCTCTCCCTCTTTTCCATGTTATCATTCTGCTAGATCTCTGGTCATTGAGGGTCTGCACTAGCCCCCCTGTTATTTGTTCATTCTTTTATTCATACACCTTCTTTGTAGTATTTTATTCTTAATATAGGGCTTATTCCAGAACAAGGGGGGAAATAATTGTCCATTGGAAAGAAGAAAGAGAGAACAAGAGCTCAAATCTATAAAGTTATTTAGCTTGACTGTTAAGTTGCAGCAGTGAGGTCCTTTTAAATTTTCTTGTTCTTAAGTACTTTATTTCAAAGTAGCATGAGGTTCAATCTGTCTGGTTGAGGTAACCATAATAAAAACTAGCAGTTATCTTCTCTGCATATTGTTTCCTGAGCTAAGCCATGCTGTTCTTAGCCTTTTCCCTATTACTGCTTCTACATTTGGCAGTCTCTTCCTCCTCGATCTGCTACTGTACCCTGTGGCAACTCGCAGCTGTGACCTCGCTGGGATTTCCAGTCTACTTTAAGGTCTCCACTGACTTTCCTCAATCTTTCTTTGACACCCACCCAAATTTCTGCCTCTCCTCTAAAATTTAAAGTGCTTGATATTATCTGCCTTGTATTTTTAGATTTTACATTTGGGTCATATCCCCCTACTAGTGCCCCCTAAGACAAGGAGAAATACCACATTTTACTCACATTTTATCTTCCTACGTGATTAGCAAAATTACAGGAATATTGCAAGTGTTCCCAAAAAATGTAAGGTATTTTATTTATGTATTGCCTATCATAACAATAAAAGCTAATGCTTTTTAAGAGCTTATTATGCAGAAGATGCTGTAAAAGACTTTATACGCATATCTTCTATATGCTTCTCAATAACCCCCTGACTCAGCTGCAGTTATTACCTTCACATCCTCTTTGTTTCAGATGAGGAAACCCGGGCACAGAGAGGTTAAGTTGTTTGCCTAATGTCACACAGCTATTAGCTGGTAAAGACAGTATTTGAACCAGTTCGGTCTGACTCCAGAGACTATGTTTTAGCCACCATGCTATCTCAAAGGATAGCAGAAATAGAATGTTGCTGACCAGTGATGATGTGTCTTTGGGGAAAGTGCATCAAGGCCAAACAACACATGTACATCAGGAAATAAAGATATTAGCTCCCCTTCAGAGAGCTTAATCCAGAGGGACTTTACCCCAGCTTAAAAGGCAAATAAGCCAAAATGTCTTCTCCCAACAAGAATGGCATCTTGCTTGGTATCCCATACTTGTCTGTTTGGTTTCCTAATCCACACCACAGAGAATATAGTATGCCCCATCAATAACCCCTGAATGCAGACCCTCTAAAAAAAGTTAGTTCAAATCACAGCTGTTAACATTCTTAGAGAGCACAAAAGAATCACAGCACTTAACTCCATATAGAAATAAAAAGTAACAAAATTTATTTCTACTGTTCTTCTTATTGACTAATGAATAGGATGATAGAATGATACCTGCAGGCACCCAAAAGGCCACCTCTACCTTGAAACTGATCCTGGCACCTACTGCTGGGCACAGCTTAAATCGACAGTCATGACCCACGTTTTAATTTAGAAGGAAGATAAGAAGACAGTGAAATGTAATGGCTGTTAAAAACAGCATTATATTATTAGTCTTGATTTGGGACAATTTAATCCCAAATCCTAAAATCATCAAGGTGCTTTATAATGAGTGATAGGAGGACTCCCCCAAGGACTCTACCTATGACATGAAACATGGTAGCAGATATGCTAGAAATTAGCTAGGCCTGAGTCAGGAATAACTCTATCAATAAATATTTATTCAGTGCCATGGTATGATTAGAATTGGGCTGTGTGGACCAAGTGCTAGAGTGTTGGCCCAGGTGCTTTGCACTATGAAATGAAGAAGGAAATTTGTATTTATTGAGTGCTGGGTGTCATGCCAGGCACTTTACATTCGTTATTTTATTCAGTTCTCACAATAACCTTATTGGGTAGGTATGTTTTTAATCTCTGTTTTGCTAATGACAGATTGAGGCTTTGTATCCTTCAGGGTTTGGCCAAGAAAACTAAAGACCCTCCAAGTAGTCCAAGTAAAAATATTCTTATATAGGAACTCGAGGCTTGCACAACTTTTGGGATTTTTTTTTGTAGAAGGGGATAAAAATCAAGAAAGTCTCTAGTGGAATTCCAAAATCAGCAAACCTGTGCTTGGGATCTCATCCCCTGTGGCACTAAAGCAGGAGATTAAAAACATTCACCCAGAAGGAGCTGAAAACAGCAGCAATCACAGGGGAAGTCTGCTAAAGATTTCCACTGTCACCATCACCTATGTGGGTACTTCTCCAAGCACCCTAGAACACGGCTACAGCATTTGTGTCTGCCAGTGTTGCTGCCTGCAACTACCACCAGAGAATTGTCTTTCCTTAACCAATGTTCAGAGCTCATAAACATAGTAAAATCTAACTTGGAACCATATAGGAAAAGTTTTCTGGATAATATTGTTTCAGATTTTTCCCCTGCTATACAGAGGATAATGTAAAAGGGGTTGGTTAATGATGCCAAGTTGACAACAGAACATCAGCATATGCTGATAAATGTGGTTAAACATGCTCAGGGACACATAACTCATTAACAGCAGGAGTGTCAGGACTGGGACCCTTGATGGACTCGTTCTAACTAATGTGTGTTCTACTAAATGCCTGAACATTAGCATAGGTAGCCATGGAAATCTTCAAAGTGGAGGTACAATTTGAGTGGGTCAGTAGGGTTCTGGTGGGTAGACAGGAGTACTATGAATATACCAAAATCTTGAAATGGCCTGAGCAACCAGAAAAAAGTGTACTGGTGCACAGCAAATCAATTTGAAGGACTATAAATCTGAATGTAATTTTATGTAATTTCTCCTCCATATCTCCAGTTCCCTGCCCACCCTGGGTAATGAATGAATAGTTGCTGAAAATAATGACAATGACCTGTAATCAGCCATGTTTAGAGACATCTGGATCCCTTCAGGCAGTGACAGTGGACTGGAAAGGCACATGTTATACACCTGCCTATGTTATCCCTGGCTAAAAAACAAGGTAAGTCAGGGGAAAAGTCCAGGACCAGCAAAAGTTAATGAGTTGCTTCTAATCTCAAAAATTACTGGCTTATAGTAAGGCTGGAGCATTTTGCCTTTTTTTTTTTTTTTAACACACTGTTTTCTTTTTTTTAATCCTATGGCTATATAGATATGACAAGGTAGGATAGAAAGGAAACACAATGGTAAGCAAACCAGATATTTAGATATAAATATGAAACACACATTTGTTCTGCATTCAAGAGGTACAGGATTTGACAATCATTACCCTGAAAAGAGCTTAGCTTGCTGCAGATTTCTTCTCTTCTCTGCCCATTTCCAGTGACAGAGCCATCATGAAGAAGGATGTTCAAAGACATCACATCTACAACCTTTGCCAAAGGCACATACAATCTTTGGAAGGAAGACTTTTATTTTCCCTGTCACCTTTAATGCTTGATATACCAGCTGAAAGCTGAATTCTGAGTATAAGGTCACTGCATGGAGGTTTCCTAAAGACATAGAGCTTGAAAAGAAATCTTTTCTGAATGTCGCTCTAATTTCAGTTCCCATTTTCCTGATTCAGCACAGATGCACTAATTGGCTTTGCTGTTCACAGAAGAAAAGCAAAACAAAACATTATTTGCCAACATCCCCCGTCGAAGCATTCACGCTTATAATAAGCCCAGGTCTCAGTGCAGGGTAATTAATTGAGATATACACAGGAAATGTGCAATGCACAATTTCCTTGTTCACATAAGGTATAAATGGCCATGTTCTTTCTCTGGAAAAGAATCCTATGCATTTTGTTCCACTTGAGCCTTTGAAAGACTTAAAGTATGAAAATCACATGGTGAGAGTTTACATTTTTCTCCATACTTTGAGAATTTCACAGTTTTATTCTTTTATAATCTTCATTTCACAGCACTCGCCTAAATAATGTCCCCTTCCCTCTTATAGTGCACATAACAAGGCCAGGCATCACAAACAGGTGGCCTACTGACCACATCTGTCTGATAGATGGGTCTTCTTTCTCATGAGCAGAATTTTCAGGAAAAATAGCAAATTAGTTACTTGCAACTGAAAATTTCACCAAAATGCAGATGATTTGCAATAGTAGGCTTCATTCTTACACAGAAACTGGCTGAAATTAAGTTGCTTCCACTTCCTTTTAGTGAAGCATATCCTTCAATACAACATCTTCCCAGCTCTGCCCACTTTCCTGCTACCCAGCATGGCTCACAGACCAGCAGGTCAGTATCACCTGGAAGTTTGTTAGAAATGCAAATTTACTGGCCCCATCCCAAACCATCCGGTCAGAATCTCTGGAGAAAAGGCCTAGGGATCCAAATGGTAACAAGATCCCAGGCGATTCATATGCATATTAGAGTTTGACAAACCCTGCGCTATACTAATTCCTTTACCTGCCCAACTTTGGTTAGCATTTATGTCTGTACCACTAACCCAGGGCCCTGGAAACACTGTGATTTTCCTGGATTTTCATTACCTTACGAATCTGATGAAAAGAGCAAACACAAAAACATCAGTCTTTCTTTATTCCTAGTATGTTAATCATAACTGATGCAACTTTATTTCCCTCCAGCCTGGATTATACTGTAAGCACCCAGTTGCTTTGTGACCTGCCAGAAAATGTTGACTTAGTAATAGTGGGTGAGTAAAAGCCATTGACACATTTGGTTATTAGTCAGTAAAGTATCCCTGATTTGTTCTGCTTCAGAGGATCATTGAAAACTGCCAGATTTATTTCTTTGTTCACTGGAGCTCAGTTATTTTGCCGTTTGGATTTTATCTCCTCCCCAAAGGGCAGCAAACTGGTCTCAGGCTAAAGCCAAAGAGAGAGCAAAGGAGAGTGGTCTTTTCTCTTCCCCAACCACGTTTAATCACACGAGGTCCTCTGGCTAGAGCCACGTGCTAACATTAGAGTGGAAAGTCGGGCCTCTCTGATAGTGACAGAAGCTTAGCATCCTTCCGTCACCATTCAAAGCTAAATCCCCTCTGCCCAGAAAAAGCAGCGGCTTGAAATGGCAGCCCCACTGAGTGTCATCACAGGCTGATAACAGCTCTGTTAGATGCTATGTAAAGCATCTTGACTAAACTCTTCATTACCATTTGAAAACATCAGATGCTTTAGAATTGCTTCATGTCTTTAAAAATCCCATCTTCCACTCCTGGTAGAACTAAGAGATTCAGTGAGCCAGAGTCACGCCTCAGCCCAGAGATTCAAAATCACTATGCCATGTAATGGTATTTCACATCTCTCTTTAGATCACCAAAGCTGAATAGTCTAATTGTTCATGCTCAATTTATTTGTGCTCCTTGGTTGCATTCACGTGGCCAGCGTGGACAGTCTAAAGGGACAGCAGAGTGTAAAAAGCATTCCAATTAGCAATTGGTAGTTACAGTAATTGCAGAATCAGCCTTGAGGTTAAGGCATTGATTCATTTTGATAATATTATATATGCTGTGAAATTTTCTGATAGTTAAACTGCCGCTGAGATCTACTGAGGTAATAATACATGCTTAATAATGTTTCACACAACACCACAGATTTGAAAATGCATTTCAAAATATGCACTTTTCAGCTCCACCATGAAGTAGCACACAGGGATTTTGCGGACACTGGTATCCACTCAGAATTTCAGTGTGGAGCCATGGATACTTTCCTATCAGTAACTTCAGAATGAATAAAATCTATCTCCTTGTCTCTTTTCATCAAAACTGGGCTTAAAATACAATCACTCTTCTCAGGATACAGGCCAGAACTGCCGTGGTCATCTCTGAGCTTGAGAGGAAAACCATCAAACACACAAGAACCACAGGTCGCCTCTAGGTACTCAGCACTGGAAATTGGCTTTAGCTAATAAAGAGAAGTCTTAGCCTACAGCAACTACTGGTGTTTGTCCCTAAATGAGTGAGGATACCAACCTCCTGGGACCAAAGGGGAAAGATGCTACAAAGACTCAATCTTGGAGAAAAAGCAACTGAGAGTATATTCTCTGAGTCTGTATCCTGAAACATTTCCCAGCACAACTGACAGAGTCCATCTCAGACAGGGCATGGGGACTTGAGAAAGGAAACCCGAATGGGTTCTGATTTGTGTGGGGTACAATTCAAACTGTTCGCTTTGGCGCTCACAGCTTCCCAATTTTGGTATCTGCCTCTGACTTCCTCTAGTCCTGCCCTGCAGCAGGGACCATATGCTCTGTCCCTCTCCTAGAGACACTTGGCGCCTGTTTGTCTGCAGAGTTTACTCACAGACTTAGCCCCTACCTGGAGAACTTCACCTTTATGATCTGAAGCTTTCCTTTCCTTTTAAGCCTAGCTCTGTCCCATCCCCTTTTCCAGAAATCTTTTCCTTCAGGCCCAGGCCTCCCTTCCTCCCTTCCTCCCTCTGATTCTCCACCCAGGCATGTGGCAGGTCCCATGCGGTCAGTCACCTTGCTGCCCTTTGCAGAATACACGCTCAGTGAGTGCCTACTCTGAAGGAGGTGTACCTTTTGCTCCTAATTTTTGTTCTTGTTTGTTATGCTGCAGATGTAAGACCTCTTTGTATCATACAGAGGCTTTGCACCTTCACTTATCATTTTGAAGATGGCAACATTTCATCTCACTAATATTGCTTAAAACTAAGAAAATGAGGAGGGGAGTAGAGGGCAGGTGGTGTGTGTAATGCGGTCGTTCTGGACCTCAGCAATACGTGTGTGGGGTTGAGGGAGAGCTCAGTTGTCTGAGTCGGTGCAAACTTAATAAATCAGGGAGCTGGGAATAAATCAGGGAGTGTTTGCAGAACTCCACCAAACATGTGTGCTTCTGAATATGACTTAAGCCAAGCCAACAAAGGCAGGGGGGCTTATTCACAAAAGCAAGCTTAAAACCTCTATGATCTGGATAAATTTTAGCACGGATTGTTCATTAATTCAACAAATACTTATTGAATATCTATTCTATGCCAGGAGCTGTTCTGGGTGTAGGAGTTAGAGCAATTTACAAGGCAAACACTGTCCTCTGCCTTCATATACCATGTTGTACCAGTAGCAAGAACACTCCATATGGGTGAGGCAGGAGCTCAGTATTTTTCTCTGTCTCTGGGATTCAGGTTTTGAGATAGGTTTTGCAGGATGCATAGGAGTTTGCCAGGAGGGACCAGAATGCACAAAAGCATGAAATTTTGAAACCATGTGGCTTATTTAGGAACATAAAAATTTAGGTTCAAAGACAAAAGCAGAAGCTGGAGTGGCCAGGACTCTTTTCATGGAGAGCTTCAAATTCCCACTAAGCCAGAGCATTCAGAATCATAGTAATGGCACAAATATAGACCTATATAGCTTTCTCTTCAGCTCTAGATTAAAGCCCCAAATGACTTAAAAATAATCTTATTGTTCTTCAATGTCCACTCTGGCTTCAGAAGCAGCAGCTGGTATAATAGAGGATATACGTTAAAAGAGCATGGGGAGCTCATAGCTCCTCTTTCCTCTGGATAATCCTCCAGGCCTACTTTGGGGTCTTGTATACAGTGATCAAGTTTTTCAAGATTATCTAAAACTAGGCACAGCTAATGCAAAGCAAGAAAGGAAAAAAGTATAACCAAATGCATCAGCAGATGACACCCACCTTACTATGAAGGGGAAGGCTTCATCCTGGGGATACCGTAGCTGGAGAAGCTGCTGCCCACATTTCCTCAAATTACCATCAGTACATCTTTACGTTCTGGATAAAATACATCATTTATCTCATTAAATTCACGTGCACAATGGTTATTAAAATGGTGCACCATTC
Organism: Daubentonia madagascariensis; assembly: GCA_023783475.1. Classification (NCBI taxonomy): domain Eukaryota; kingdom Metazoa; phylum Chordata; class Mammalia; order Primates; family Daubentoniidae; genus Daubentonia; species Daubentonia madagascariensis. The sequence goes on along the minus strand of JAKFHU010002573.1, from coordinate 13,777,818 downwards.
CAATAGCTTTGTTTATGGTAGTGCGCAGGGTAAATATTTTATTTCCTGATGAGTGCTTGAGTTTTATTTGCTAGCATTAAAATTGGGGCAGAATGACTGGAGATACGAATAGAGATATTTACCAGCACATGATGATGATACACAGATGTTAATGAAAGCTCTGGGGGTAGTTTTCCGGGCTGTTGAATGTAATTTCTTACATTCCCAAATGGCTGTAATAGGGAAACACCCTGAAAAGAATTCTCTGATGGCTGTGCATATGCAGCAGAGGATCATTGGGAAGTTAATGTGCTATGCAAAGCAGATATTCATTCATTCGTTCATTTGATATGGGACTGAACATTGTGTTTTGTGCCTCTCTGTCTGCCCGTTTCGTTCCCTTGCCCCCAACCCCCATCTCTGCCAAGTTAGCTTCCCTTTGAAGATCAAGGCTAAAGTTCTTATTTTACCTCCTCTTATCACCTTCCCGAACCTCCCAGACTAACTCATCTCTACTGACAGTGAACCACAGACACACCTCTGTTAGAGTAATTAACTCACTTAAATTCTTTGTTTACCTCCTTGTATAGTTCACTGGATTATGGCTGCTTAAAAGCAGAGAGCGTGCTTTACTCTCCATCGCATTTACCCCAAGTCCCTTTGAAATGTCCTTTGCATATAGCAAAGAGATCACCATCTGTTAATCTACCTTCTCATTATTCCTGCTACCTAATACATGTTTGTCAAATGAACAAGTGAGTCAATAAGGCAGAATACCTTGGTTGACTCTACAAAAGTCATCTGATTCTTTCTGTATTTTCAATGAGGAAATTCAGTGAGTAGAGCTTTATGGCCCAGAAGTCATTTATGTATTCACTCCTTCATTTCATAAGCATTTAGTGTGTCATTAATATAAGCAGGACACTGGGAAGATGCAAGCATCTACTCTCACACTCCCTAGGATCCTGGAGGAGAGCAGGGAGGAGCCAGGGCCAAACAAACATAAAAGAATGTTGTCCAAACTGTAGCTAGAAAATTCAGAGAAAATGCAATTGCTTCTAACTTCCTAGGGCTACCCTTGACTCCAGAAAATGGTCAATTGAGAACATTCTTCGTAGACAGGAGACACAGAATACAAACTGTGCTGCCATTGATTTTTCTCAATTCCCAATTCCAAATTCTGACACCAGGATATTTTTTATATGGAGGAGAACCTAGCCCAGGAAAATCTCAATTGTTCATCCCATACTGAATTTAAGGCTCCAGAGCATGATCGGGTCCTAATCAATGGCTAGATCTAAACCTCTGAGATTCATGCATCTGTTTGTATATTTACCTGGGGCACCTCTTCCAAACTAAACAACACTGCTTCCACCCAGAGTACATTGGATAGGTTCAGCCTTCTTGAGGAAAATTCCTCTGTCTGAAAGTGGGAGCCTCTTAAAATAAAGATTGTAGCCCTGGTCTCCATAAAAAGCCTCTCATACTATGCTGCTCCTCTTCATTCCAAGGTACCACTCAGTACATATAACACACAGTCTCTTGAAATAATTTGGCACAAACACCATGGCTGTAATCTGCAAAGGAAAAGGGAACACAGTAATAGATAACACAACTCTAAAACAATTATAGGGTTGATAACACACCCCCACTTTCTGATTTTCACTTACAGCAAAGTGCACAGTAACATTATAGCCTATCCCCTGCCCCAACCTACCCCAACAACTCCCTGAATAAGCAATTAGTTGAACAGCATATTGCAAGCCGTGCAAACTCTGCCATGATAAAAGCACTTGTTTCGTGTTATCTTTTCTTTTGCATGCCAAAGATTAGAAACTACAAATTCCAGTGACTGAATTATCTACAATACAAATTGTTGAGAATTTCTTAATGTCCCCCTCACACACACCCATGCAGGAAGGAGAACAGTAAAGAAGCTAGAAATGAGTGCTTTATCATAAACCCCCCCCAATGATATGTTTCATGCAAGAAAAATAAGATGACATGATTTTGAAAATAGACTGATGAGAGACCTAGACTTAATTTGGGGCTTGGAAATAGAGAAAATGTCAAGTCATCTCTAACAAAGGTCACCTGAAAGAGCAAGCATGCAGAATGGCTTGCTTCCCTCCTGGCTTTCACGAGGGGGGAGCCTTCATCACTGTGAGCTGGCTGGGATTCTTGGGGAAAAAATAGGAGAAGAAAAATACCGGATCAAAACAATTGGCTGCTCTGCGACAGAAATGTGCTTGCAGAAGGAAATGTGTAACCATCACTGTCACTTTGTTTTGCCTTTGCACATACCAAGACAGAAGTGCCTGGAAGACCAGTCTTCGGAATAGTCTGAGCAAGTAGAAAAAAGATGTACATCCTTTCACATTCCTCACAGTCCTCTGAGTTGGGAAAGTCCTTATCTTCAGTACCATGCATAGCCTCCCAGCCTGCTTCCTGCCACTTGGGAGCCCAAATGTGACTTTGACATGTCACACATAGGTCTGCTCTGTCCTTACTGCTCCCCATCTCACAGGGTCCTCAGGTCTCTTGTGCTGTCTTTGTCATTTTCTTATTTTATCCCCTTAACCCTCCCTCCATTATTGACTTCCCAACTAGTTTTTTGCTCCTATCATACCCCCTTATCAATAGCACTGCAAATGATATTTTAATCAAAACTATAGTTTAATAATAATTTAATAATGACATTCTAATTATAAGGACCTTCTCTTTCAGTTATTATTTCAAGTCATGCCTAATATCCCAAATTTTAATCACTTTGCATTTCTTGCAATAGTTAATGCAAGATAGGTTGCAAACTGTCGGTACATGAAGGTAGAAGAATGAATGAATGGTTTTCACATCATTTTACTTTGGCTGCAGGGTAGAGAAGAGAATCACTCAACTCATTTCTGGAAAACAGACGCTTACCATGCATGATGAACATTATAGGGCCAGATATAATACCTTATATATTACTTAATTTAGTCCTTACTAATTTTACAGATGAGCAAAGTTTCAGAATATATTTGCCCAAGAGTACATTTCTAGCTAATGGCTGAACCAAGATTCATATTTACTTGTGTACATGGTTGATAGATGTCCACATACTATGAATTCAGTAGGAAAGGAGGAAGGTTAAGAGAAGAGAGCCAAAAAGATTCCAAGCTCCAACCACATACATTCCCCACAGACTCTCCAGGAAGACTTGAAATTAATTCCAGGATAAAATTTCTAATACCTTTGCTTAAATCACTGCTCTGTTAAAATGCAAATATAAGCGATAGCAGAAATATTAACTATCAGCTCTCTGTCATTGTCACATTCATGACAGTTACCTTTGGATCTCTTCCTGAAAATTGACTTTGATAGGCTACAGCACCCTATATAAGGAGCCTCAGGCTTAGGGGGAAAGCGGGGAACTACTTTGGTATTTTGGTCCTGACATGTGTAATGTATGTTTTTCATGTTCCTTGGGATATTCCCAAGGAAGTGGCCATACTTAAGAAGATATAACTTGAAAAATAACTAGAAAAGGATAAAGATCAAAACACCTCTGTCCTGACTCAGAATATACTTTAACACTAAGCCCTAACTCTGAAAAAGATGTTTATGCCATCTGCCTAATGCTGCCTACACAGGCAGCTTCACCATCGTTTATCTTGGTCTCTCTGTATGTACTGTATTTCCTGAGGGTTCCTAGCAGGGAGGCTGTAGCCTTCAGATATGGCTCATGGTTCATAACAATTCAAGAGCAAACAGATTCATGCTACAGAGTTTAAAAAACACCCACTGTGGAACCATACAATGTACCAACCAAAGATCATAGACAGGGTCTACAGACGTTAAGTGGCTGCGTCTTGGAAACAAAAAGAAAACATGCAGGGAGGAAGTGAGGAAAGAAAGAAGGAAGGGAAGAAAGGAGGGAGGAAGCAAGGGAGGGAGGCAGAAAGGAAAGGAAAAGTTTGTCTCTCAAACTGACTTTATGCTACAGATTGCCTTTTTCCTGCCTATTTTCAGAAACTTCAAGCAATACTCTCTGCGTAGCTCACGCAGCTGGGCTGAAAGCTACTTCAAGCTCCATATTTTTATTAGGAGCTTCTGTTTTCTTGTGTGCTGTCATCAACTTAATGACACAACGAGAATTTACTCCCCAATATCTAAAGCAGTTGGGTTTTGGCTCTGTAAGACCTTCAACACTCAAAGCTGATTTCCAACTCGATTATTACCTGCCAAGGAACATAGTTAGAGAAAACTTAAACATAATGAATGATCAATAAATGTCAAGTATAATGACGATGATAGACAATGATGACTGAGACCATTTTTGCTTATGAGTATCTAGACATAATTGATATTATGTGACTGTTAATAATTTCCATGCCTGTGTGCGTCTTTTACCTACTTAATGTTAAAGTCATTGCACGATTGTGTATGGATAAGCACACATTATCTACAATTTTGATATTTTTAATTTAATATTACCCAATGGTCCTAAAACTGATTATTTGTTTTCATTTCCATTTGTCATTTCTACCCTTCTATCCCCAAGTGAGAAGTAAATAGAGCCTCTCTAGAGGTGGTGTTCCCTAAATCTCATAGCTCACCAAGGCCTCCCTCCACTGTGACTCAAAGGCCACCCAGAATGGCAGTGCTCTCATGCTCGGGAACTTCATGCTCACCTACTACAGACAGAATTTTACTTCTCCATCCTAGGAAAGGTGACATAAACCACGTTGCTCTGACAATTTGGAGTCTCAAAGAAGAACAGCATTCTCAATACTTTGGTTGGGTTAGACTGTTGATGTAAGCCTCTGGGAGTAGCCTTGGAAAACTTCATGTCCTCTTCTTAAGAAAAAAAAAAAAAAAACATTTGGGGCCATGACCTAATTTCAGAAAACAAATTATAAAAGTTATCTACCCTATGTGTTCCATTGTTGTTTGTTTTTTGCCTTTTAAAAAAAAGCACATGCAAAACTCAAGTAGGGAAATATATCAAACAAAATACCTTACAGCCTTCTCTGTATCTGCAGATCCTAGTACGGTATGCGTGCTAGGCATCCAACACATTATGTTCAATAATCAATTAATGAGCTCCTGGTCCTAAAGCATCTCATGAGCTAGTGACATCAGATGTTCCAGAGGGGAAAAAAAGATAAATAAAGGTATCTTTATGGTGAACATGGACTTCAGATCCATCACCAAATCTTCAGAGTGGGTCAAGGTGGAGTTTATTAAGAAACAGAAAATCTGTATGCTTTAGAAACTTGAAACCATGTAGCATCCTATAAATCAGAACAGGGATAGGATTTTGAGTTAATTATGGCATGGTCAAGAGCACTCAAAGAAGGTTGACAAAGACCTTCTGCTTAAGGTGTGTATAATAAATCTAGGAAAATCCACCCAGTAGAGGGGGCTACAGGCTTAAGAGTTCTACCTGCCTTGCTATGAAAATAGGGCAAATCTTAAAATACCATTTATCAGTATATCCCTAGGAGATGCTGGCTATAGCAAGAGATGTATCAAATATACGTATACTATATCAAATACACCTAAATCTATTTATCTATTCATCTACTTATCTATCCTTTTATAATCATCATCGTAATATAGAAATTAGACTTCTGAGTTGGGGCTTGAGTGCAGAGAGTAAACAAAGGTGAAGTTGTATTTCACTCCAGGAACTGACATGGGGCAAAAGTGAAGGAAGTGGAACTAAATATCTGATATACTTTTCCAACAGCTTAAAAAATTCTGAAGTTTTACAGGAAGGTCAAAAATCATTAGGGTCATATGGGACAACATAGAATTGGGCATTATGCTAAGTGAAATAAGGCAAACACAGAAAGACAGATAGCACATGTTCTCATTTACATGTGGAATCTAAAACAATTGAACTCACACAAGCAGAGAACAGAGTGGTGGTCACCGGAGGCTGAGGGGAAGATGATAATCAAAGGGTACAAAGCCTTAGGTAGATAGGAGGCATGAGTCTGATTATTTTTTCTTTTGAGATTTATTGCAGAGTGTAGTAAATGTACCCAATAATTACGTACTGTACATTGAGCTGAAAGACTAAACCTTGATTGTTCTTATCACAAAAAAAGGTCAAATATTTGAGGTCATGGGTAGGTTAATTAGCTTGATTTAATCATTCCATATGGTATTCAAGAATCATAACATTACTTTGTACCCCATAAGTACATACAGCTCTAATTTGTCAATTTATAATTTTTAAAAAATCATGAGAGTGAGTCAGTTTTCTTGGTCCTTGTGGGACTAATGGCAAGCTCACACTGCACTTGGGAAGTTCTGACTTACTATGCAGCATGATTTCTGAGGTTGGGGTGGAGTGAGGTGGTAGCTAATATGCATTTCTATTTCCAAAAATCTGGCACTAGCAATGCTGTTTGTGTTGTTTTGAAGATGACATAAAGCAACTCTGGAAAAATGTTAAGGCTGGTGATGAAGTACACAGGATTCAAGACTAAACAAATAAGGAGAAAAAAGGGACTTACCCAGAAAAGTGACTGGCAAGGTACTTGAAATGAGTTCTGAAAGGTGACTTTTAGCGGGACAGATACTTTCAGTTGTCATAATCAACTATCTTCTGATCCACATACAATGGAGCTATCAATCCCAGTTCACCAAAGATAGAGAAAAACAAAACATTAAGTTTAGCTCATAGGAAAGCTATTAATAATTACAGAAATGATGGGGAAATGTCCCTTCCTTCTCCTATCAAGAACAGCCTAGGAAGCTGTAGCCAGTGAAACCCCAGAGTGCAGCATGGCTGGAGTTTGAAAAGGTGGGTGACACAACTCTTGTTGGAAGGCCTTGAGGTGCATGTAATGAGGTGTAAGGCCAGGAGGGGCCACAATGGAGACCAACCAAGCAGCTCTAATTGGATCTTTTTTTTAAAAAAAAAAAGTTTTATGTTTAATTATTATGGGTACTTAATAGCTGTGTATCTTTATAAGGTACATGTGATGTTTTGATATAGGCATACAATGTGAATTAATCAAATCAGGGTAATTGGGGTATCCATCACTCCAGGCATTTAACATTTCTTTGTGTTAGGAACATTCCAATTCCACTCTTTTAGTTATTTTAAAGTATACCCTAATTTATGGTTGATTATAGTCACTTGGTTGGACCCTTTTAATGGCTCCCAAGGAGATTGTGTAGGGGCCCAGCAATCTTCCATTGCAGGAGAATTTTGAAGTCTTGGTAATTCCAGTGGTAGCAGCTCAGAGCCAAACAGATTCCAGTCACCATCAGTGTTATTAGTCACACTTTTAAGAACATTTTCCCAAAGCTACATCTAACTAAAATATAATGTGCAAAAAATGATAAACTGGTTTGTTGCAGCTTCATGGGTTGCCTTTGCCAGTGAAGACATATTGCATTTACTCTGCAAATTTTCCACAGGGGAAGTGGCTATTTCAAAATATTTTCAGTGAGTTCTCCATAATAGAATAGCAAAAATGTGAGAGTTGCAATGACCTTTTCATATGCCTTTAAGAAGATTTTTGAATTGACCAACTAATGAAATAGGAAGCTTGCTGTATAATTCAACGTCACTGCTTTCACTAAGTATGATATCCACCCTCTTCTTGTTTCCTGCCCCCATTGTAACAATAGATTTCATCATACTCATTTTAATAAATGGCCAGCATTGCATTTGGCAATATAAATTTATATTATCTTAAAACTTCAATCCCTTAAATATGTGGAACATAATATCTTCACGTAAGGGATGAAATAATTTTAGAGCTAATACAGACTTCAGAAAATATATAGTTAATGCATCCATTTATAGATGAAAAAATAGAGGAAGGTATATTATTGAACTTTCCTAAAGCCAAAAGTATATTGTAATCTCTTGATTTCAAGTCTAGTATATTTTTTAAGATTAATGTAAGTTTTATCTTAATTTAAAACTATAGCAAGAATAATAATAGTAATGATTCCAAATTTTTGGTTACTCCATTTTTAAATTTTTCAGAAATTAAAGTCCTTAAAGCAAATGTTTCCACCATAGGCTAAACTTCTGGTTCTAGGTTAAAATTTACTCAAAATGTCACTGGGCCTCCCACAAGGTGTTTAATGGCTTGGGTGAAGATTGCTTGACTTTATGAAGACCAGTAAGCAGGAAGAAAAGTAGTTTAATAATTTGGATTATTAAAAATATATATTTATTGTTCATTTCAGGAAGGCTTCACTTAAAAGGAAGAATAGCTATATGTTTCCTCATATCATTAATAGATTCCCAGAAAAGGGGAAAGAGCATTGGGCTCTTATAAGGTTGACAGACCACAGATGATGGTAGTGAGGGTCACCAAATCACTAGATAGAACTCAGGATGGACACAAATTGGACACAATACCGCACACGACGCAGTACACATCCTTGCTTTCTCTGCATTGGTCCAGTGATTAAGTGGGGCTAGATGGAAGTTTCCTACTCAGATTGAAAATAGCTGCCCTTGACTCATAGGAAGAAAAATGAAGTCCCATAGAAGGGAAGGCAGCAGGAAAACAGAAGGAGACTTTATGCCATATTTGCACAGGGCCCCACCGATGAGCCGAGTGCCATAAGAACAGGGACAGTGAGGGAGAGGATGGAGATGCCAGAGAACTTTTGCTTCCTTTCTGTGCAATTGTGGTCAGGAACAGAAACCTCTTTCCTCCTCTGGATTTTTTTATTTCTTCTTTTTTCCTTTTCCCCCTCCAATTCATTTAACGCCAAACTAAAGAAATGATATCCCCATTAGTTACATAGATATAAACCCTGAATAATTGTAACCCCAAAAAAGAATGCAGCACAACTGTTATATACACTTCATTCATTTATATATTTATTAATATAACGACGATCTGCTAAGTATAAGGCTGTACTCCTTGATAGGGATAGAGATATGATCACTATTTTTAATCTCTTGAAGTTAGGAGTTTAATCAGAAAAAGCATTCTAATAAGCATGGGCTTACAATGTGAGAGACTGGTTCAAGAAAGATGACCTGAATGGATTTTAAATTGCAATAAATGTCATTTGTAATTTATAAAAGCTCAAAAATAAGAGTGAATAATCAGCAAACCAGTAACGTTGAGGACTTTCTAAAAGATAGAACATCAATGAATTGGATGAAAGAAGAAGATCACAGAGCAAAACACGTAGAAAAAAGGTAGTTAAAAGGGAGGCATAATTCCAGAAGTTGTTCAGTCTCAGATATGATGAAGTTAGGGAAGATAAAAGGGCTCTGGGGAAATCACCAGGATGCTTAACTGAGAATTTCTTTAGAGCATCAGGCTGGTTGAAACCTTCTTTTATTTATGCTTTAGCTGACTAAGAATTTTACCATTGGGAAGGAGAATCATGTGTAGGGAGGAAGGCCCCTGGCTCCCTAAAGTTTCTCTGAAACATCACTGACGTGAGGCAGATTGAATCATAGGAGAAAAGACATATAAATTTATTTAATGTGTATACACAGGGGCCTTCAGAGTGAACATCCAAAGATACAGGGGAAATTGTCCATTTTTATGCTTAGGTTTAACAAAGTAGGGACAGCCACGTAGAACTATGACTGGACAAAAAGGGTATGATGTAATGCTAATAGACTGAGTGGAGAAACCCCGCAAAGCCTATCTGTCTAGATTCTTCTTTGCCTCTCGGAGCATGCATTCCTTCCTTCTGGGTGTAGGGAGGACCCTCACCAGAATGGGGGTCTTATGACCTACAGTCAAACAAGGTAGGTCAGATGATTTATTTACGGCCAATTTTTACACAAAGTAATTTCTGATTTTATGGCTGACTTTCAGGAAAAGGGGTTTTGGCTTTTATGACCCACCTTGGGGAAGAGGGATTCTAATTTACATGGGTAGCTTTAGGGGAGAATGGGACTGAGGGGCAGGAGGACAGGAGAAAGTCAAAGAAAAACTTTTGCTTCTGGAGCCTTCATTTTGGGGTGCTATTTCCTGAGCCCCGTCAAGGGCAATGTCTCAGGTGGTTGGCTCCTCCAGGAAGAACGGAGAGATTCCTCGCCCCAGATACAAAGCACCGGGCACAACATCTTCAGTGCTATATCCAGTCAAACTCTCAAACGCTCCAAAAACAGGCTTCTGCAATCAGAACTGGCATCACCTAAAGGAGAGCAGCGATTCTAAGTGGCAAATATAACTAAACATTCGAAGAAGACCAATAACTCAAAAGAATAGCCACTCACTCCACAAATGAAAGAACTAACGCCCAAAGAAGCAAGATACATATTGCTTATTTTAAGATCTCCCCATAATTTTCTTTGAATCTTAAATATTCTAGAGGATATTGCATTGCATCTATTAAAAAAAGTACCCAGGTATCATAAAAAATAAAAATATATTTGTCAAAATGAAAACTAAAGACTTTTACTTTCAACTTCAACCTGTGAAGTTTGGGAGTCATCACTCCTATCCTTATCACAAGAAAAAACTGAACAAACGAAAAATCACAATTTTTCCTGGACCCATTAGAGGACTGAGACTACAGGGCAGACCACACTCCCCAAACCCAGAGAAACAGGCCCATCCAGAGTCACAGCCACCATCTGCCTACCTGAAGCAAAAGCCACTGAAGGCATGAACTGGTGAGCACCATGAACTTGTAATTTGGATGAATTGCTGGAGGCTTCATGTAAACTAGCCTGAGAGTGAGAAACTCCTGTCGTGGGAGGGGTGCTACACTTCTAGAAGGCACCTGCATTTTTTGTGGGTTTTACCGTTGGGAACCCTACCAGACTCTCAATGTGAAAAGCTGAGAAAGAACCTCTCCTGGCTTTGCAAAGGGAAGAGAAGAGTAACTGTTGTGAAATACACACAGAGTGTTCTCCACAACACAGGCCGTACTCTCGGGGGGAAAAGACTTTATCAGAGTTTTATCTCACCTGGGGGATGATACAAAAGGGCATCTCCCCTGCTCTAGTCCCCGCTAGCCTTCCTGTCTTATCTAAAGGGGAAGAAAAAAGCTAAGAGAGCCTAGCGAAGATCACAGCCTTGGGACACAGGCCTAGTAACAAACTGATATTCTATCATGAGATTATAGAAAGTGGCTTCTCCCCCATACTTCATCACCATGGCAACAGGGCCCGCATATCATAACAGAGGACTACAGCTGAAAAAGCTGCAAGATGAGAATTCTGTATGAGTATGAGTTCTCAAGAAAGCCCAAAGATAACACTGGAGTCAAAAATAAGGATACAGGAGAACTCTGAAGCCTTTGGCACCCGCATAAAACATAGCATAGCTCTTAGCCAGATTAACATAAAACCACACACTAAAGGCCTAGAAAAACATCTAAGTTCTTATTACATGACACATCATGTCCAGCTTTAAACAAAAAAATTTACAAGTCACAGGAAAAGACAACAAAAACCACAAAGTAAGCACCAGAATAACACTCAGATATGACACAGATTTCTAAATTATCAGATAGAAAATTTAAAATAAATGCAATTAAGAGTGTTAAGAGCTCTAATGGAAAAATAAGCAACAAGTAAGAAAAGATGGCCAAACTCTTCAAACAGGTAGAAATTCTAAGTAAGTGCCAAAAGGAAATGCTGGAAAACAAAAACACTGTAACGGAAATGAAGAATGCCTTTGATATTCTCATCAGTAGGTTGAATACCAAGAAAAGAATTAGTAATCATAAAGATAGGTCAATAGAAACTTCCCAAAATAAAATACAAAGAGAATAATAATAATAAACAGAAAATCCCAAAAATGTAGGATGATTTTTTTAAATGTAACATATGTGTAACTGAAATACCAGAGGAGAAGAGAGGACAGAGCAGAAGAAATATCTGAAATAATAGCAGATGAGAATTTTCCAAAATTAATGACAGATACCAAACCACAGACACAGAAAGCTCAGAGAACACCAAGCAGAATAAACACCAAAAAATCTACACCTAGGAAAACTGAAGAAAACCAAAGGCAAACTGAAAAAAACTAAGGACAAAGAGAAAATCTTGAAAGAAGCCAGAAGAAATAAAATACCTTACCTATACAGGAAAAAGGATGAGAATTATAGTGGACTTTTTGTCACAAACCATGCAAGCAAGAAGATAGTAGATTGAAACATTTAAAGGATCAAAAAAAATCCACCAATCTAGAATTTCATATCCAGTAAAATTACCCTACAAAGTAAGGAGAAATAAGACTTTCTCGGACAAACAAACACGAAGGGAATTCATTGCTAGCTGTCCTTCCCTGCAAGAAATGTTAAAAAAAGGAGAATGAAAATTATTTTAGGCAAGCAACTTGGATTTACACAACGAATAAGAGAGCATCAGAGAAGGAATAAATGAAGGTAAAATTTTTTATTTGTAAATAATCTAAAAAAAAGATGTCTTTGTTTAATGTGATAATAGTAACAATGTAATGGGTGATCATAGCATATGTATAAATGAAATGAATGACAATAATTTCACAAGGGATGAGAGGAAGGTACTGGGAATATTCTGTTGTAAGGTAGCTGAATAACACATGAAGTGGTATAGAGATGTTTGAAGGTAGACTAAGATTAGTTTAATATGTCCATTGAACACTCTCTGGAAACCACTAAAATACTTTTAAAAAGAAGTATAATTGATATGCTAAGAGATGAGAAAAAATGAATTGTATAAAATGCTCAACTAAAACTAGAGAAGGCAGAAAAAGAGGGGAGAAAAGAACAAAGTCAATGAATAGAAGACAGTCATGAACATGATAGATATTAGGGCAACTACAACAATAATCTATTTGAATGTGAATGGTTTAAATACACCAAATAAAAGACAGAGATTATTTCAGTGGACAAAAACACCAAGACCCAAATATATATTATCTGTAAGAAACCCACTTCAAATATAAAGACTCTCACAGATTAAAAGTAAAGGAATACAGAAAGATATACCATGCTAACAGTAATCACTGGAAAGCTGGCATAGCTATACTAACTTTGAATGAAACATACTTCAGAACAAGGAAAATACCAGTGATAAAGAAGGGTATTTTATAATGATAAAGGGGTCAATTCTCCAAAAAGACATAATAATTATAGATGGCTATATATCTAACAACAGAGCATGAAAACATATGATGTAAAAACTGATAGAACTACAAGGAGAATAGACAAATTCACTATTATAGTTGGAGACTTCAACATAATTTTTCCAATAATTGATAGATCTAGCAGGCAGAAAATCAGTAAGGATATAGTTGATCAGAACTACATCAACCAGCTTGATCTGACAGAAATTTATAGAATGCTAGATAAAAATAGGCAGAATATACATTATTCTCAAGCTCACATGGAATAGTCACTTTCTTTTTTATAAAACATACATTAGCAAATTTAAAAGAATATAAATTATACAAACTATATTGTCAGATCACAATGGAATTATACAAGAAATCAATAACAAAGATATTTGGAAAACGCCAAAATATTTGAAGATTAAACTATACACTTCTAAAAAACATAAATAAGTCTCCAGAGAAATTTTAAAATATTTGAACTAAATGAAAGTGAATATACAACTTATTAAAATTGGCAGAACACAGCAAAAGCAGTGCTTAGAGGAAATTTATAGCATTGAGTGCATATATTAGAAAAGAAGAAAGATCTAAAATCAATAATTTAAACTTCCATCTTAAGAAACTTAAGAAAGAAGAGTAATTTAAACATAAAGAAAGCAGAGGAAAAGAAATATTAAAAATTAGAGCAGAAATCAATGAAACTGGAAAGAGAAAATCAATAAAACCAAAAGCTCCTTCTTGAAAAGGAGCAATAAAATTGCTGTATTTCTAGCCATATTAACCAAGAAAAAAAAGAGAGGACACAGATTACCAATAACAAAAATGAAAGAGGGATCATCAGTATCTATCCCACATTTAAAAAAAAAAAAGAAAAGAAACTATAAGCAACTTTATGCCCATAAAGGTGATAACTTAGAGGGATTAAACCAATTTCTTGAAAGACATAAATTACCAAAACTCACACCAGGAGAAATTGATAATATGACTCAGCTTATACCTATTTTAAAAACAAATCAATAATTAATAACATTCCCAAACAAAAGAACACCAGGCTCAGATAGTATGACTGGTAAATTCTACCAAACATTTAAGAAAGAAATAATACCAATTCTTCACAATCACTTCCTGAAAAAATAAGCAGAGAGAATATATCCTAACACATATTGGGAGACCAGCAGTACCTTAATACCAAAACCAGACAAAGACATCATAAGATAGGAAAACTTTAGCTGTTTTGTAGATATCTCTCCTGATTATAGATGCAAAATCCTCAACTTATATATCACAAAGGTAGGCAGGGCATCCCACCCTGCAGGCTTGGGGTCTACACTTATCAAGGCCTGTAGCTGGCCATACCCCATCCCCAGACAGGCAGACAAAGACTCCCTAAATCCTTGGCTTCTACTGGCCACTGGGAGCTCTTGACCATTCAAATGTTTATGACCTTCAAGAAGAAAGGTCAGAAAAGTAGCCAACTAACAGACACACACACACACATACACACACAACTACACACAACCTCATGGCCAATAAGTCTTTCCCACAAGGTCCTCATGATGGGGAGCAGATTATGTGCCCCAAACCTTTGTTGCCATCCTCAAAAAGTATTAGCAACTCACATCCAACAATGTATAAAAGAAATCATATACCGTGACCAAGTAGAATTTTTTTTCCAGGTATGCAAGATAGGCTCAATACTGGAAAAGCAATCACTGTAAACTACCATGTCAGTAGGATAAGGAGAAAAATTATATAATCATATCAATTGATGAAGATATAGCATTTGACAGAATTCAACAGCCATTCATGATTGAGAAAAAAAAAACCTTCCTGCAAACTAGGAATAGAGAGAAAGTTCTTTAACTTGATAAAGAACATATCCAAAAGCCTACAGCTTATATCATACTTTATGGTGAAAAACTGGATGCTTTTCTCCTAATATCAGGAACAAGGCAAGTATGTTCTGTCTCAGTACTTCTATCATTAATATATTGGACATCCAGCTAGTACAATAAGATAAGAAAAGGAAATAAAATTTATATAAATTGTAAAGGTAGAAATAAAACTGCCTTTGTTCACAGATGACATGATTATCTATGTAAAATATCCCAAAGAACCAACAACAAATAATATCTCACAACTAATAAGCTAATATAGCAAAGTTGCAAAATGTAAGACTACTATTCAAAAGTCAGTTGTTTTCTTTATAACAGCAATATGTAACTGGAACTTGAAATTTTAGAAAAAGCAATACCATTACAATTAAAATGAAAATAAAATAAAATACTTAGGTATAAGTTTATTTTTAAAAAGTACAGGATCTCTATGTAGAAAATGGTAAAACTCAGAAGAATGAAACTAAGGATCTATACAAGTGAAGAGACATACTGTGTTCATACACTGGAAGATTCGATAGTGTTCATATGCCAGTTCATCCCAACTTGATCGATAGATTCCACACAATCCCAATCAAAATCTTAGCAAACTGTTTTGTAGATATTAACATACTGATTCCTAAGTTTATCGGAAAAGGTAAAAAAAAAATCCATAAGAGCCAACATAATACTGAAGAAGAACGTAGTTAGAGGACTCAAACTAACAGATTTCAAGATTTATTATGAGGTAACAGTAAACTAGACAGTGCGATCTTGAAATATTAGTTACATAAATCAATGGACCAGAATAGAGAGCCTGGACATTGTCCCACACAAACATAATCAACTGATCTTTGACAATGGAGCAAAGAAAGCTCAATGGAGAAAGAATAGTCTTTTCAGCAAATGGTGCTGGGACAACTGGCCGTTCACATGCAAAAAACATCTAAAAGAGGAACTCACACCTTTCACAAAAATTAATTCAAAATGTATCACAGAGGTAAATGTAAAATACAAAATTATAAAACTTTTAGAAATACAGAAAAAAAAATTAGGTGACCTTGAGTTTGGCAATGAGTTTTTAGATACAATTCCAAAAGCACATTGCATAAGAGAAAAAAATCGGTAAGTTGGACTTTATTAAAATTAAATCTTTTGCTTTATGAAAGATATTGTTAACAGAATGAAAAGACAAGCTATGGGCTGGGAAAAATCATTTGCAAAACTCGTTATCTTGATGAGGACTTGTATGCAAAAAACATACAGAGAACTCTTAAAACTCAACAATAAGAAGACAAACAGCCCATTTAAAAAATGGACAAAAGACCTAAACAAACACTTCACCAAATAAGATATAACAAAGAAAATATACAGATGGCAAATAAGCATATAAAAGAAGCTCAACATTATTTGTCATTAGAGAGTTGCAAATTAAAACAAAAATTAGATAACATTACACACACTCATATTAAAATGGCTTAAAAAACTGACAATATCAATGTTAGCAGCGAGGATTTGAAGCAACAGGAATTTTCAATCGTTGCTGCTATGAATGCAAAATGGTACAGCCACAACTTTAGAAAATAGTTTCTTGGAAGTTTCATACAAAGCTAAATATACTCTTACCATATGATTCAGCAATCACAACCTAAATATTTATTCAACTGATCTAGAAACTTGAAAACTTACCCACAAATGTTTATAGCAGCTTTATTCACAATTGTGCAAATTGGGAAGAAACCGAGATTTCTTCAATAGGTGAAGAGATAAACTGTGGAATACCCATGCCATGGAAAATATTCAGCAATTTCAAAAATGAGCTATCAAGCCACCAAAAAATAAAAATGGCTAAATCTTAAATGTATATTTTTAAGTGAAAAAGGCTGGTCTGAAAAGGCTACATACCCTATGATTCCAATTATATGACATCCTATAAAATGCAAAACTATAGCAGTGGTTAAAAAGATCAATAGTTGCCAGAATTTGGGGGAAGGAAGAGGGGAGGGTAGAATAGTTTAAGCATAGGAAACATTTTAATGGGTTGAATCTATTCTGTATACTGTAATGTGCATATGTAATATCTTGCATTTGCCAAAACTCATAGAACTTTATAGCACAAAGAGTGAACCTGAGTGTATGCAAATTAAAAATATAATTTAGCAGGTCAATGGCTCTCAGGATGGGATGCGGAATGTGACAAACCCATCTAACTATACTACAAACATCTGAAACGACCTCATGGATGGGGATGGAGGGAAAGGTGCTGACCTAAGTACCTTTGGAAATGATTGAGGTCTGTAAAACTAAAGGCAAAATGCATAAGTATATAAGCTCTATACTCTAGTTATTAAAGTCATTTCACACAAAGGCACAGGTTAACAGTTCTGATACTGCTATAAATATATACATAATGAAATTAAACAGTTAAGTAAATGGATGTAGGATGTCAGTAGCCAGGTTTCTCACTGTTGTAGTAGAAAGTCACAAATAACAAAGGGGAGAAGATTAGAATGATCCTTGTGGTGACGGAGTTGGGTGCCTTTTATTTCTTTCTCTTGCCTGATTGATTTGGCTAGGACTTCCAGTACTATGTTAAACAGGGGTGGTAAATGTGGGCATTCTTGTCTTGTTCCATTTCTTAGGGAGAATGCTTTGAGCTTTTCCCTGTTCAGTATGATATTGGCTGTGTGTTAGTCCTATATGGCTTTCATTATTTTGTTGAGGTTTTGTTTTTTTCACCATGAAGGGATGCTGAATTTTATCAAATGCTTTTTCTGCCTCTATTGAGATGAACATATGGTTTTTGTTTTTAAATCTGTTTCTGTGATGGGTTACATTTATCGATTTGCAAATCCTTTGATCTCTGGAATAAAGTTTATTTTAAAAATAAAACTTCACTTATGAACTAAGACCCATTTCATTCTTATAACATCAGAGATAAGTGTAAGTCTGAGCGAGGTATTTCCAATGTGAAACTTACCAAAGAAATTTTAAAACATAGTTAAATAGAAAGGAAAAGAGGCAGAAAAAGAGACTTTGAAAATATGTGTGAAAACTTAAGTGACTTGGTAGATAGTTTCTGAAATTCTAATATCTGTCTCATAGGAATTTCAGAATTAAAAAAACAGAATTAGAGAAAGAAAATAATCAAAGAAATAAAAATGACAGGAAAATTTCCCAAAAATGAAGATCAATATTCAGAATAATATAAAAAATGATGATGATGAACACATCAACACATAGATATATCATGATGATATTCTAAAACACAAAAATCATAAGAAAATTCTGTATGTTCCTAAAGAAAGGAAAATCAATCAGTTAATGAATCAAACAAGCAAACAAACTTGTATCTGCAAGTGCATAAGAATCAAAATAGCAATACCATTAATATCATGCAATACAGCATAAATTCTATAACCATTCAAGCTAGTATGGAAAAGAATAAGAGTGTTTTGGAGTTATACAAAGACCCAGAAAGATTACTACTCATGAGTCTATATTGAAAAAAATTTTTCAAGGAGGTACTACAATAAAATTTAAAATGAATCTAAAAAATAGAATGTCTCACGCATCATTGTATGACTGTATCATTGATATTTCCATATTATTATTATCATTGCATCTTATGATACAGGAAATGCTGGCGAGCAAAGAAGCAAGTAAAATTTCTAATTAATTTAAGAAAGATTTTGTTGCATAATATAAAAATATAATAGTCTATGATTAAAATATTATATTTTATGTATTATCAATATATTGGAAAAAAGATTGAGGAAGATGCTAAGAGTCTTACTATTTGGGGGGTAGGTAAAAATATTGATTATCATAGATGTTGATAGAAAATATAAAGTGATTACATATTACAAAATTAAGAGTAAACAGTAAAGTAGTGGTTCACAGAGTGTTGTGCCCTAACCAGCAACATCATTATCCCCTAGAAACTTATTAGTAATGCAAATCGTTGGGCCCAATGTAGGCCTAACTAATCAGAAACTCTGAAAGCAGGGGCCCAGCAATCACTATTTTAACAAGCCCTCCATACAATTTTGATGAACTCTAAAGTTTGAATACCATCACACTAGAATAATAGGAAGGGATTTAAAACTTGAAAAAAAATAAAAAATAAAAAGGAGCCAAAAAAGTGTCAATTGAATCAGCAAAGGTCAGATTGGAAAGAAAAACAAAACCAAAAAATTCTGAGAACATATAGTAAACAGAAAACATGATTGTAGGAGTTAGCTCAGAGAAAAGTAATTACAATAAAAAGACAGTGACTCTTAGATAGAGTATAATTTCTAAAGAAAATCAGATACACTCTGGTTACAAATGACACAAAATTAATGACATCATAAGTTAAAAATTAGGGAATAAAAAAGATTGATCACACAAATCTGAACAAAAGAAAGGAGGTATAGAAATAACAACATTAAACAAAATACAGTTTTTGGTAAAAATGGGAACTAGAACAAAGAGAGATATTCTACCTGATAAAAATTAAAATTTTCTTTGTTTTTATCAGAATATTACAGGGATACAAATGCAAAAATAAATTTTATGCACCTAATAGTATAGATTTAGTATATATGCAGCGAGCATTGATAGAAGTACAAAGAAAAATAAACAAACAAAAAAATACACTTAAAGACTTGAAATAATTCCAGGGAGAAAGTGGGATTCTAGGGTAAGGAGAGTGACTTTCACTGTCAAATGATTTATTTTAAATTTATAGGTTATACATGGACAATCCCCATCATGACAAAAACAAAAATCTAACTTTAGACTTAAAGCTAAAGGTTTGTCCTTGATCACCTACACCAATCCAGATCTTTACCAAGAGTACCCATTCTATGAGTTTGGCATTACTCTTTTAAACCTTTTATTTTCACTTCTATTTATTATTATTATTATTGCTGCTGCTGTTGTTGTTGTTATATTAGTATGCTATGTTCTTCATCAGATACATTTATTCAACCTTTATCCATTAGTGGAAACTACTTTACTGGAGCATTCCATCACTGTATTCCTATCTGGGCTGCTAGACTATTAACTCTGTAGGCCTGCTACAGCTTTCATTTTTAATTTTAGTCATAATTTTATTTTTAGTTATAATTTTAATTTTGACAAGTATGCTCTTATTTTCTGAATATTTCTTTTTCATACTACTTTGTTTGTGTTTTGTAGACATGATATCTTTCTGAATATTTCTGAGTTTATTCACTAGTATACTCTCCTTCGATTTTTTTTATGATGCCTGAGTTATCTCCATATCCTCTGGTGTCAATTTTTAGTTTCTTAATTTTGGCCATTCCATCTCATTCTACTGCTTTTCTCATATGTCTGATAATAATTCCTATAAAATGAATTTATTATGTATTTTAATGAAAGTCCTCTGCTTTGTGTTATACCTGATTCCCATTTGGAATTCTCCCTTGGAGTTCTGTGCGAAGTGAGGAAATGTAAGACTTTGCTTCAGTGGAATAGGCAAGGGTGCCAGGAAGTCAGCTCTCAGGTTACAGGGTCACTCAGAGAGTGAGGATTAACTCAGGTTTCACCTGGTGGTTTGTTGAATGTTACTGGAAAGTGTCAGCTGTTTTTGCTGGAGGTAAATGCCAGCTGCCTGATTTTGGTCTGCATTTGAGGAGGAGACAGTTACAAGTGAAAAAGTTGCTCTTATACAGACCTTTAATGAATTCCTCTATCTTCAGTTCCCTTTTCACATCCATCTTAAATCTTTCATTTTTAATTGCATTTATCTAATATGAATCTACAAAAATACACACCTTTGTTTCATATGTTTATTTTATTCTGTTTGTTTGGGTTTGACTTTTTACATAAGTGACATGATCTCTACATATTAATCTGCATATTTCTTCTTTTTACTCAACGTTTGTAGTGAAAGATCACTCACTTGGAGATCTCTCCATGTCAGGATACAAATTTACCTCATTTTGTTTAATTGTTCATTATCCCAATATTCTATTGTTTGACTTACTATTTCCGTATTGATGAATATTCAAGTTGCTTTTAACATCTAGGATGCTGTGAGCATCTTTATGCATGTTACCTTGTGCAGGTGTATAGTTTATTTCTGTTGGGTACACAGATGCCTAAAAGCGATATTGTCAGAATGAACAGTATGTGCATTTAAAATATTAATAGCTTATGACATATTGATTTCCACAATGGCTATATATATTCACCAGTGTAGTACAAGAGTTCCAGTTTCCCCACCGTTTTATCAACATTTAATATTATACTTATTAATTTTTGCCAAATGATGATTAAAATCTTATTGATATATTCCTTTTCTCTTATTGTGAGATTAATCATCTTTCATATTTATTTTCAATTTGGGTTAGCAGTTTGTGAATTGGCCTAATTGATATCAGATTTCTCTGTGTTTTTTGTTTTGTTTTTTGTCTTATTGATGTATAGGGATCATTTATATATTTTGTACATTAATCATTTATTATATTTATGGGAAATAATTTTTCCCAGTATGGCAGTTTTCTTAATTTTTAAATGATATATTAGATGTTCTTTCTTTCAAGCTAAACCATTTGTATTTTTACACATTTCCATTTATATGTTATAAAGAATAAGGCATTTTAAAATTATTTTGACAGTGATAGGAAGACAGTAAAATAAGAAGTAATTAAAACTACAGATTAATCAATATAAGACAAAAGGGGACAACACACACACACAAACACACATACACACATAATTGTAAAACGCCTCTAACAACCTTGAAGGGAAAAAAGGAAAATTGTGACAAGGTCCTGGAGCAGGTGGCACAGTTATAGAATCAGGTTTGCCAAAGGAAGAGAAGCTTTCTTTTTCTTTGAAAAGAAGAAAGGACAAGAGATCTGACTTGGAAAGAGTTAGGTAGGGTGATAGGAAAAAAAGTAGAAAAGCTCCTACATAGGGTTGTCAGATTTAGCAAATAAAAATACAGGACATGTAGTTAAATTTGTATTCTACCCAGTTAAATTTGTATTCAGAATTGTATCCTGAATACAGAATACCCAGGTAAATTAGCAAAAAAATTTTTGTTAAAGTATATCCCAAACAATATTCGGGATATACTTACATAAAGTATATCCCAAACAATATTCGGGATATACTCACACATAAAAAAGTATTCTTTCTTTACCTCAAATTCAAATGTAACTGAATGCCCTGTAGGTTATCTGGAAATCCTGCTGATACACTGGTCTTAATATTGATCTGTTGATCTATTAATCAGCTAGGAAACCTTGGAGCTTTAGTCTGAGAAATATCCATATACTGGAAATATCTTATATGACTCACAGACTCTTAATATATTAAAAACAAGACTCCTGAGTTATTCAAGTCAGAAACCCTTTCTTGATGTGTCCTTCTACCTAACTGACAGCATCTCATTCATCAACAAGTGCTGACAAATCTATCTTCAATTATGCCTCAGACCCTGTACATGTCTTTCCACCCCCAATTCCATCACCTTTGTTCAGAGCACCATGATCTCAGGCCTGGATTAATCCAATTGATCCGAGTGAACTCTGTACCCTCCCTCCACCTTTTCCTTACCACATAGCCAGAGTAGATCATTCCCCCCCAGCCCTGTTTACACACCTTTAGTTGCTTCCCCTTAAATTTCATAAAAAATTAAACTCCTTATGGTGGTTCACAAAACTGTATATGAGCCAGAACTGCTTACCTCTCCCCTGGTCCCTTGTACCATTTTTTCCCCCAACTCACTGTGTTCCAGCACCGATGGTCTTAGTTAAGTTTCATGAATATGCCAACATTTCCCCCCTTGTTAACACATTTGTACGCATTCCACTCTTGCTTTTCTTTAGGTTTTAGCTAACTATTACCTCTGTACAGACACCTTTCCTCCTGATCTTATCCAAAGTTGGCCTAGATGCTGCGTACAGATTTGACTTCCACCAATGATACCAACCTTGAGAAAAAGCAGGAGTGACTTTGAAGGATGTATTTCTGAACGCTGCAAAAAAAAAAAAAACGAATGACAACAGCACAATCCGATCTCTAGTCTCTCTTACCTTATGCTCCCTATGAAGTTTCTGCTCCAGACTAGTGTATTCACTTTCTCAGACCATTCCACATGCACGTATTTACAAACAGGCTTTCTCTTATTAGATTACATCCCTGGCCTTTCCATTGTCAGCATACTATTTCTCCCTTAAGTCCAACTGCAGGCCTACTTCCTTCATGAAATTCTGGGGCACCCCTCCTGCCTTCTCTAATCTTTACCTCCCATGAGCTACTGTCGTTCTGATGCTGTGTTGTGAGACAGAAAGAGCATGGAGCCGGACATTCTTGGTTTCAGTCCTCCTCTACCACTTACAAACTTAGTTACTTAATTTCTCAGAGCTTTAGATTCCTAAACTATGAAATATGGGTGACAGGATGACACAGTTTTGGGGGATATAAAAGAAGATATGATAGCAGAGTTCTTTGCACACAGCAGGCAATTTACATTAGTTCCTGTCTTCCTTTCCTTTTCTTTTCTTTGACATGTAGAATATACCACCATAAGATCTAACCAGTTAGATTGCTAAGAGCATGCTGATAAGGAAGCAAATTAATAGAGTCCTTGGACTGGAAGAAATCTTGGAGGTCATTGAGCCCCTGATTAGCACCCTGCTCAGGTCATTCCAAACCATTCCAGAAGAACAGCTATTCTCTTCTTAAAGGCCCCAGGGAAGATGATTGTATGAACTCAGCTCCAAGAGACTTCTGAAGGAATATGAAGCTGACATTTATTCTTATCTCATCATAGAGACCCCTGAAAGCTGAATACCCTCTTCCCCCTTATTCCTGCTGCACATGGACCACCTAACTCTATATCAAATGTTGAAGATTCTAGTGAATTAGAAATATTTTGTTTTAGGTGTTCACGCTTTAAGACAGATATATTTAAGATATTGACATTGATATCTTTAAGGCATATCAGTTGTAGTTATTTGAGATCATTACACTTGCTTTCAAATTACATTTACTTTCATTTAAAGTGAACAGCTTCAACTTCTAAAATGTTTCACATCCAATGTCTAAAAAATTATTTTGAATTTATTTTAACTTGAAAAAATTACTCCTTTCTTATTGGATAATAGCAAGAAAGGATTCTCAATGAAGGGGAAAGAAGAGAGAGAATTTTTTTTATTTTCCAGAAGTATCCATATTCTGAAAATGAAAAATCATGGATTTCCGTTCTGAAGGAGAAGAAAGTCACAACATGTGCAATGACTAGGAAACACCATTCTACAGTTTAATTGGCGTGAAGTATTCATTTCTCACCATTTGTCTTAGTTAGTCACAAAATGAAATCTGGTCAGAGAATTTGCAACTCTACCTTAGTGCATTCTTCAGTCATTGAAAGTCTCTGGAAGTCGAGCATCTTTCCTTCCAATCTCCTTAATGGTCCCTGGCTGGGTGCAGCACAGATGCAGAGCCTCCTATTTGCAAACCGGCTGATGCCAATTGTAAGGTGGACAGACCGGCTGATACAATAGTGTTTTCCTTCTCATTCTCCTTCCTTCCAAAGTCTCTTCTTTGGCTGGAAAGCAGCAGGAATGGAATCTCTTTCAGGTTCTGTTTGGAGGATCACATGGCTCTGAGTGGAGCCATATGAAGAAGCTTAAAAAAGGAAACTCAAATTTCCAAGGGGATTTGGTTCTAATCAGTTTGTTTCTGCAGAGAATTCCTTAAGTGGAGGGAAGGGGATGACTTGATCAGCTAGGCTGGGGCACTCTGGAGGCTTATTAAAGAGTTGAATTTATTTGTATTTATTTTACATTTGTGCACAGCCGGGGAACCTCTTGAGGAAAGTAGACTGTACATACATACTAAATAACGGTTATATTGAGTTTCCACGTTCACACTCCTCATAAAACACTATAGGAGCACAATAAATATGGAAATATGAAATGCATTAAATTAAAATGTTATTAGTTAAAGCAGTTGTACAAATTTCTTATGCATAATCATAAAGCCCTGGCTCTCACGAGAGCATCAGGCAGGATGTTTCAGGCAATTTCTCTCATGCAGACCTGGGAGGCATTGGACATTATAAAAGTCCTTGTTCACTTAAAATGGATTTATGTCAGCCACTGCAAAGATCTGAAGTATCATCGTATTTTCTTCATATGGGTAGACACCTCGTATGTCTAATATGATATACTTTGTTTGGGGGTTGAAAAACAAAAGCCAACAGAGAAGTTGGGCTCTCAATTTTATATTGGAATTCACCAACACAAATGCTGGAGAGAGTGATTTTCTACCTCTTATCATCTATATGTAACATAATATATAAAAGAATAATGATTAATTCAATGAATTTTAAATTTATCTCCTCAATAAGTAGCTTGCAATGTGACTTTGGGCAAGTCATATATCCTTTCCAAAGTCCCTCCTTCCCCCCAAGTTAAGGACTGGGGTGGTGTCGGTAGAAAGGAACACTCTTTGAAGTTAGATGGACCAGGTTGTAATTCCACCTCCACCAATTAATAGGTCTTTTACTTCATACTGTTTACCTAACTTCTCTGGACCTCTTTCTTTAAGTTTTAGATAAGAGGGTGGGTAATTAGAATGGGAAGATAAGAGGTGTTTAATGACTATTAATGAGATAACACATATAGGAATAAGTTCAGTGGCTATTATTAATATTTATTATGTGTCATGTGCACTGGCAGAAGATAGAAATACGGATTCCAAGAAGTCAGTTAAGTGTAATTGTATATTCAAGCACCTACCAAAAAGCAAACGCTCTACAAAATTTTGTTAAACTAAAAATATGTATGAGATAAAGTCCTACCCCTTAAAATTCTTTAAAAAAGGAAGAGACAAGTCTAACTCACTCAACCAAGTTAGAGACAAATAAATATTGCTGGTGTCACGTATACAGTATCTAGCAAAGAACGCCCTTGATCTCCAGATAGCAGCAGTCAAGCAAGACTTCACAAGAAAAATGGCACTCGAAGGACAGAAGGATAGAAAGAAACCAAGAAGGTTCAGAAAGGTGTTTGAGACAGGATGAAGAGCTAAAACGAAAGCATCGAGTCAAAAAGCAAATAGCAGCACATTTGGGGTTCAGGGAAGAAGTCAGCTCAGCTAAACTAGAGGCTTTATTTAAGCACTCCTAGGAAGAAAGCAGGCAGTTGGAAATGAGTTTTTAGCCACACAAATTCCAGAGCTACAGAAGTCCCTAAAACAGGGGTGGTTAAGGAAATAGAGTTTGGAGTCACCATAAATTGTGTTTATTAGTTGTTTTACTGTAGTGGAGACTCTAGTAAAAACCACCTGGGTCTGCCCAAGGTGCTGGTTAGAGAATGGAAGGTGTTAGGGAGGAGGCAGGTGAGAACAGGATGAGAGGGGTGCCAGGAGTCTGGCCTGTGGATCTATTCTTTCATTGTTCTGTTTCACTTCCAAAGGAGAGCATCCACAAAGCATTCACTGGCAAACCCTTCTCTACAATACTTTATTGGGTTCAACAA
The DNA here is from genome assembly GCA_023783475.1 of Daubentonia madagascariensis. NCBI lineage: Eukaryota > Metazoa > Chordata > Mammalia > Primates > Daubentoniidae > Daubentonia > Daubentonia madagascariensis. The sequence goes on along the minus strand of JAKFHU010002573.1, from coordinate 13,751,412 downwards.
TTAGCTTAAATTATTTAACAGGCAAGCTTGGTCTCTTCTTGCATCCCTAACAATAAGCATCATTCTTTTGTTTCCTATTTTCCCCTGTATGAAGATTTACCCTTTCCTTTGCCCGACACTATTAAGCTTCTTGTTTTCTTCCCAGAGAGCCTGAGAAAATGTGCTTTTCAAAAGCCCATAAGAGCAAATTGGCGAAATTGCCCTGAGAGTGAATGTGTTACACAACTAATAAGCCCTGTTGTTCTCCATCGCCCCAGGCAGGATAGTCTGAGCAAAGAGCCTTCTACAGGAGGCCAAAAAGAGGGCATGGGTAGGTGTGAAGAGCCAGAGGCAAAGAATCAGCGAGGGGGTTGCTTACCACTCAGCCTTTGTTTGCAGAGGCCTGACAGTTTACTTTGAGCACTGGTTCAGTGGAGCAGCATAAGGTGGCTCCAGAGACTTGAGGCTTCATTAGAAGAAGCAGAAGAAAGCAGCGAGGCCTGTAGTTATCGCTGTTATCATAGGGGCTTGTACCATGAACTAGCCCTCAGAGGGAACCCAGCTGTGCAACCTGGGCAAGCCCCTGAGAAACACGTGACTACAAAGGAAGAGAAGTAGGCAGTGAAAGAATTTGTAGGCTAGTAGGGTCCCATTTGGTCTTTGCACTAAGGCGGTGGTTCTCAAAATGAGATCTCCTTGTCAGCATCCCCTGGGAGCCTGTTAGAAATGCAAATTATCACCCCCACCCCAGACCTACTGAATCAGGAACTCTGGGGATGGAGTCCCACAATGGGTTTTAACAAACCCTCCAGGGGATTCTAATGCATACTGAAACCTGAGAACCACTAACCTAGGGAAAATCTCAGTCCCTAAAGCTTGTCCTTTTTGTGCTAGGAACCTATGAGCCTTAAGCAAGTTCACAAAGCTAGTGAACTACAAAGCTAAAATCAGAATTCAAGGCTTCTAATTCCTGTCCAGTGATCTTTTTACAGTGGCTTGATGAGTCTAATCCAGCACTAATGCAAATCCGTATTGAAAGGACAGTATTTGAAAACTTCCCAAGATTGTTGATAGGAAAAATTAGAGAACTCATGCTAAAACTTCTCATCTGGGCATGTAATTGCTCCTGAAATCCCACTGCATTTTGAAATACAATTTGAGATTTCATTTCATTTTAGGCATTTTGTTCTATGGTAATAAGCACTTAAGAATGCTGTGGTCTTTTAATGCATTTCTGGAGACGTGCTTCCTTATTGAATTGATTTTTTGCATCTCAGAAAAGTAAAGGATATATTTTTCTATAATGAATAATTAGATCTCCAGAACAAGCCTGGTCACATATACTGGCCTACTGTCAAATGACTGTTTCCAGTTTTGACCCTTTTGTGGATAAGCTGTCACTCAATAAGCATTAGTTTAAGAGCATTTTGTCTGTTCAGGAATGTGCTGGGCTTCCAAGTATATTGAATTAAACTACAGACCCCTATCCTCAAAGAAATTTAGATTTACTTAAGGAAAAAGTGTCAGAAGATATACCAAACTATATTCAAAGGTAACTGATGTGGTACAGCCTGGAAATCGCACAGGAGGGCCCAAGATTTCTTATTTTCATTTTATTCTAATTGGAGTACTAACAATCTGAGTTTCCTTTTTTTTTTTTAAACTATGATATAAATGCTGTGTCTTCTGAAACTATTATTCTTCCAATGCTGTATTGTGTTTTTCATGCCTTCTATCGCCTGTTTATGCCTGAATGTCTTGATTCAAGTTGGCCATTTACTGAAATTACAATTCAGAAATCAAAAGAGCAGTTCTTCTATGGAAAAAAGTGAGAATGGGGGTTGACAGTGGGGCTGACAAGTGGTGTATGCAGGTAATTCCACCTGAGACAATTGATGAGCATCGACAATAGGAAACAGAACAAGATGAGTTTTTCCCCAGTCCTCTAGCGAAATCATTCAAATATACACTCTTATCAAACTCTAATAATGTTCTTGCTTTTGCCTGTTTGCTTTGATGAAGCTGATAATAACAAAAATTCACATTTATTTGCATTTTTCTACCAGAAGTCATTGAAGCATCCCAGAACATCATTTTAAAGTGCCTGTAAGTGGCAAAAACATGAAATGTCATACAAATGCAGGCAGAGACGTTCAGAAGTAGAATTCATTTCAAGAATGAGCTGTGAGCTTGCATCTCTTTTTGCGTCCTTGAACTGGAAAGCACATACAGAAGTAACTTTTTGAGGAGTCTTCATGTGGCTTGAAGACATTATGAAAGCATTTCTTCGCAGCAGTCCAACTAATGCTCCCCGTTTCCATTTCTAACCACCCTCCCCCGCCACAAACACAAACACTGATGGAAAAAATGTAGGGACACAAAATAACACTACTCAAAGAAATCAATGAAAAATTAAACCCAGAAAGAGTTTTATAGATCATCTACTACATTCATTTCACTTTACAGATTTTAAAAGTGTATACCAGAGAAAATAAATGACTTTTCCAAGACCACAAAGCCAGTTGTAAAGCAGAATAGAGGAGGAAAGAAGGAAAGCTGCCCCCTTCCCAGGCTAACGTCTCCAGCACCTCAGCATCCTTGAGGCTCTACCTACAGGCTCAGAACTCATATTCGGAAATCTCACCTGCTTTTTAATTTTTTTAATTCCATTTTTAATTTTATGCTCTTTCTTTTTTCTTTCTTTCTTTCTTTCTTTTTTTTTTTTTTTTTTTTGAGTCAGAGTCTTGCTCTGTCACCCTGGGTAGAGTGCAGTGGTGTCATCATAGCTCACTGCAGCATCAAACTCCTGGGCTCAAGTGATCCTCCTGCCTCAGCCTCCTGAGTAGCTGGGACTACAGGCGTGCGCCACGATGCCTGGCTAATTTTTCTATTTTTAGTAGAGATGGGGTATCCCTCTTGCTCAGGCTGGTCTCAAACTCCTGAGCTCAAGCAATCCTCCCACCTGGGCCCCTCAGAGTGCTAGAATTACAGGCGGCGGCCCGCCCCTGCCTATGCTCTTCTTGATGCAAATTGCCTTCTTCACTTTGACTAGTTGTGAAAAAACACTGGTCCCTTCCAGCCCTGAAATGTTGAGATCCTGTGAGTCAGGTTAACTTACTTAAGTTAATTCTAAAAGCATCTGCCGGAGTGGAAGCAGAACAAAAATAGACATTGGCAGTTTCTGAGTCCATTATGCTCTTCTTATACATTTGTAATTTTGTGATTTATTCCCTATTTCCTATGGGTTGTACTGTGCATTGGAGGTCATGAAGAGAAGTAATTTTACAGAAAATTAGATTAGAAATTTTGAAAAACTTGCAAAAACAAAAGGCAAAACCTGAGTTAACAATCTCAAAAACAAAACAAAACTTTCTGCTTTTACAAACACATAAAATCCCCATCAGCCTCTCAGAATGTTTCCATCAGTTTTTCAGCTACTCTCATTTAGCAAGACTCTAATCAACCAGCAGAAAGAGTAGCAGATTGTGTGGAGATGGATCCTACCACCATCACCTACTACTGTAACTGGGTGACTTTAGGTAAGTTGCTTAACCTCTCTGTACCTAAGCATGTTCATCTACAAGACAGCCAACAATAATACACACTTAGACATTTGTTGTGAATAAGTTCATACTTGTAAAGTTCTTAAAACAGCATGTGGGATAATAAGTACTCAAAGATATTAGCGATTTTTTAAGTTATTCTTATTATTAATGCTAAATATTCATATAAAGTGCATCAAATTGGTAAAGCTAGTTTTCGGCCAATGAACATTTATGTAGTACTTCCGTATGCACAAAGCCTTTTCCTCTAACTGATCTTACTTGTTCATCACACCAAACTGTGAGGGAGGAGGAAAGATCATTATTATCACCATTTTATAGATTACATAGCTGAGACTAAAATTTAGAAAAAAAGGGAAAATGCCCTTGTAAATTGGAAGATGGGATTTGAACTGCTAACTGAAATCACATAATTTTTTCTCTTACCATGTTTAGTTACTTAAAGGCAAAAATTCCAATTTCAAATTCCTGAACTGAAGATATGGAGCACTGATCATATAAACTAATATAATGTATTTGTTACATGGAACTAATTTTCAAAAAAAATATTATTTGCACATTATAAAAATTGAAAATAACATAGAGTATAAATTATAAAAAACAAATTTGGTCCCCTATCCCAAGATTCCAATCTCAGAACCTGTGGCCAAAAACTAAATTATACCTTCAGAATAAGTTCATGCAGGAATTGAGTATAACATACACACTGTTCTGCAACTTGTTGGGTTTGTTTTGTTCAGGATTTTTAGCTTAGCCATATGTGTTGGACATCATTCCATACAAGCACACCTATTTCTAATGATTAATATTTCCTGTATTACAGAGTATAGCACTATATGGATGTACAGTATCTTAGTCGTTTTTCCCAGTCTTTTACCACAACACAAAATGCTACAAACATGGACCTGAAGAGCTCTTGGAAACAAGAATATTTTTCTTTTTGAAGTTTAGTTATCAGACTTAATGTGTTCAATTTTCACCTTGCAGCAACTTTTGTTTCATAAGTCGACCCTTCCTGAAAAAGTCTTTGAATATTCTTAGCATTTGGGAAGTCTTGTCTTTACTTTCAGAGGAACAAAGCAGCCATTAACCAAGAGGACAATGAAAGGGTAAAAAATGCAGGGAAGAGCTTTTTTTCTGGGCTTCATTCTCTTCATGATGATGAGGGTCAACTGTGGGAGAAACAGGACATTGCAGTCGTATATCTGAATATTATCATAAATATAGATGCCATCTCTTCTTTCAGGGACATTTGAACACCATCCAACAGACAAAATGATAATGATAAGGCAAAGAGCATACATTTTTTTAAAACCTTAAGGAAATCTAATTCTGCAACCATTTCTTTGTTATAATGAAAGGAACTCGCTCAGCAAATGAAACAAAACTTTTCTACCCTTTAACTTGTTTAAAGCCAATTATTATTTTTTAATTAAAATGTATCTATCCATAGTAAAAATTATCACTTTTAACTATTTATTCTGCTATTGTCTTCCATTTTATAAATAACATTTTATTGTGCTTTTTTCAATTTTATTATATAATTTGTTTATTTCTGGTTAAAATAATTAAGGATTTTTAAGTCTATTCCATATATACCTTATATAATTTGTGCAATTGTTCCTTCCACTGCTGATATCCTTCCAACATAATTACATCACTCTTGGGAGAGAATTAGTCAATTGTTGGGTTTTGCATTATTATAACTATTTGCATGCAGTATTGCATAGCCAGAATATGTATGATTACATTTTTATTCTCATATTTCCTTTTGTTTTTCCTCTGGATAATAATGGCTTCTTCCCCTTTAACTTTCTACATTGTGTTACCAATTTTTTTTATTATTTATTTCCCCACTAAATGTTCCAAGAGAGTTGTCAAATGCCTGTAAATATTTTTGTTCAAATGCTCAAATATTGTCAAATATGCCATCAGTTCTAATTCACTTTTTCCTTGAAGCCATCTCTCTTGCAGTCCTTCACCTTCTTGCTTGGATGTAAACTGATTACTCTCCACTGCACAGAAGTGGATCTGAGATATCCTGTTCACCTCTCATCTGGATGGGATTTCCTGTTTCTTAGACATTAAGTCTTATTATTTTTCCTTTGTTTTGCTGAGTACACTAGGTAGGACCTATCCAAGAAAGGGTGCCTGGAAGCACATTTTTTTGTCTTTTTACTTATAGAAATATATCAGTTATACCCTCAACCAATAGTGATGGTTAGTGGGGCAAAGAATTCAAGTTGGGAGATCATTTCCTGCCAACATTTTGAAGGTATAACTCTATAGCCTCCTGGCACACAATGGCTGGGAAATGTGATGCCACTCTTACTCCATTCAGCTTCTGGTGTTGCAATGGGGCATGATAACATGTTTTGGTGTGGATTTTTTTTTCCTCAATGGCTTTATCCATTTAGGAGGGTGCATATTCTGCTATCCTGGGAAATATTTTTTCTGATTTATTTGATAATCTCCTATACTTCATTTTATATGTTCTCTCTCTTTCTGGAGGATTCCCTTGACTACCTTCTAATCCCTTTACTGTTTTTGTTTTCTTTTTTGCTATCAGATTTTAAAGTTCTAACAGCCCATTTTAGCTTTTTATGTTCTCATCCCTCCTCCCATTTATGGTATCCTGTTTTTATTTCATGGCTATAGCATCTTGTCTTAATTCTCTAAAAGAATTAACATACACTTGTGGTATAGTTTGAAGTCTGGTAATGTGATGCCTCCAGATCTAGTTCTTTTTACTTAAGATTGCTTTGGCTATTTGCACTCTTTTCTGGTTCCAAATGAAGCATAGAATTATTTTTTGAGATCTGTGAAAGATGACATTGGTATTTTGATGGGATTGCATTGAATCTATAAATCAGTTTGGGCAGTATGGACATTTTAACAATGTCAGTTCTACTGATCCATGAGCATGATATGTTTTTCCATTTGTTTGTGTCATCTGTGATTTCTTTCCTCAGTGTTTCATAGTTCTCCTTGTAGAGATCTTTCACCTCCTTGGTTAAGTATATTCCTAAGTATTTTATTTTCTTTGTAGCTATTGTGAATAGTATTGAGTCTTTGATTTGACTCTCAGCTTGTCTGTTATTGGTGTACAGGAATGCTACTGATTTGTGTACATTGATTTTGTACCCTGAGACCTTGCTGAATTTATTTATCAGTTCCAGGAGCCTCTTGGTGGAGTCTTTGGGATTGCTAGATACAAGATCATATTGTCAACAAAAAGTGATAAGTAACCAAAACATCATAGTGTTGGTACAAAAATAGAGACATAGACCAATGGAACAGAACAGAGAACCCAGAAATAAAACCATCAATCTACAACCAACTAATCTTCAACAAAGACAACAACACCATACACTGGGGAAAAGAAGCCCTATTCAATAAATGGTGCTGGGAAAATTGTATAGCCACATGCAGAAGAATGAAACAGGATCCATATCTCTCACCACTCACAAAAATTAATTCAAGGTGGATAAAAGACTTAAATGTAAGGCATAAAACCATAAGAATTCTAGAAGAAAATGTAAGAAAAACCCTTCTAGATATCAGCCTAGGCAAAGAATTTATAACCAAGACCCCAAAGAAAATTATAGAAAAACAAAAATAAATAAATGGGACTTGATTAAATTAAAAAGCTTCTGCACAGCAAAGAAAATAATCAACAAAGCAAATAGACAACCTACAGAATGGGAGAAATTATTTGCAAACTATAAAGCCAATAAAGGGCTAATATCCAGAATCTACAGAGGACTCAAACAAATCAGTAAGAAAAAAACCCAAACAACCCTATTAAAAACTGGGCAAAAGACATGAACAGAAGCTTTTCAAAAGAAGATAGACAAATGGCCAAGAAACATGTAAAAAAATGCTCAACATCACTAATCATCAGGGAATGCAAATTAAATCACAATGAGATATCACCTTACACCTGTCAGAATGGTTATTATTTAAAATGTCAAAAAACAATAGATGATGGCATGGATACAGAGAGAAAGAAATGCTTATACACTGTTGGTGGGACTACAAATTAGTACAATCTCTATGGAAAACAGTATGGAGATTTCTCAAAGAACTAAAAGTAGACCTACGTTTCAATCCAGCAATCCCACTAGTGGGTACCCACCCAAAGGAAAAGAAGTCATTTTATCAAAAAGACACCTGCACTCGAATGTTCATTGGAGCACAATTCACAATCACAAAGATGTGGAATCAATCCAAGTGCCATGGTATATACACCATGGAGTACTACTCAGCCATAAAAAGGAATGAAGTAATGTCTTTTGCAGCAATCTGGCTGGAAGTGGAGACTATTACCCTAAGTGAAGTATCTCAAGAATGGAAAAACAAACACTAAATGTACTCTCCAATAATTTGAAACTAATTGATGGGCACACATAGGCACAGAAAGAAGTAAAAATCATTGGAAATCAAGAAGGGGGAGGAGAGAGAAAGGGAGGGGTAATAACCTACCTAACAGGAACAAGGAATGCTATAAAGGTGCTGGGCACACTTATAGCCCTGACTAAAGCATTATAAAAGCTATCCATGTAACAAAAGCATTTGTATCCCCTTAACATTTTGAAATAAAAAAGTTTTTAAAATTTAACAACAGACTTTCCTTTTGCAATTTTATTCTACTCCCTGTGTTAAATCAATTTTTCTGAACTATCTCTCTTTGGTTTCTGTCTGACATGTTGAGGCTCCCTTCAAGTATCTGATAATCCTTGGCTATGAATTTGTATTGTAGAGAAGGGCATTAAATAGCTCATAGAAACTAGATTCAGGGGAAGTTCTTCCTGACTGAGCCCTTCATAGTAAATTGATTAGATATGACTCTTATTATAAGTCTTTCAAATGCTAATATCTGTATTCTTTAGGGTTGTTCTATTTCCCCTAAAAAAATATTCCTTTAATCTGTTGCCTGGGTGTATCTTGTGCCTTGGGTGGAATGGGCGGGTAGTACATCTCACCAGTCTTATCCTAGGAACAGTCCAAGGTAAGAAAATTGGCTGACTTATTATTCACTTTGCATACTTTCCTTAATGCTTATATTTTCTCTCTGATACCTTGACACAACTTACCTACCACAAACACCAAGGACCAGCTACATAAGGTACAGGTTCCAGTACAAAATAAAAATGTGGACCTTCTTCTTCAAAATTATTAAGAGTTTCAGAATTATGACAACAGAATATTAAACAAGTATGAGGCTCTTCTGAGTGTGAGATCCTGTACAATTGCACAGGTTTTACACCCATGAAGCCGGTTCAAACAAACATGCTGTTCCTCGCTGTGCTTGGTTCAGTTTCTCCAGAAAAGAATAATCATTCCATCTTATGGGAGGTTATAAAAGAGATAATAATCTGTCTAAAAGGCATGAGAATGAGGATCTGGGGAAAGAATTGTAAACCAATTCACACGTTTTGGTCTTAGACATGATTCCCGTTTTCTGTGATTCTTGAGATCTCCAAGAATCCAGTCTTTTCAGAGTTCTATGGGACAACCCAGTTTACTGCTCATAATTTCATAATTATCACCTGCTGTAGGCATGATCTACTCTTCAAAATGAGTTACTTCTCTTTTCATCTTTCAAAACTCTGTTGACTCCTATCTGGTATTGTCTCCTTGTCATTCTGTTTGTCCTTCTGTGTTTATACCTTTATTTTTTAACTGTAATTTTGGGTACATATCAAATGGAATAGATACAGAAGAATTTTATTTTCCAAATCACCATGTTTATCTAGAACCACAGTATAGTACTTAGGCATTTTCTCCTTTTAGTATATTTGTATAAAATACCTCATTTTACCCTCAAATTACTTAATATATGTCCACCTTTGGCTAATAAGGTAAATTTTACTTTGCTGAGTCATTGGACGCTTTGAGATCTAAGCTCTCATATATTTTGCTCTCAAATGCCCCGATTTCCACCTTCTCCTCCCAATCCTTTTTTAAAAAGGCACATTTTCTGGAAAATAGAGTAGACCAAGTGGTATATTTATTGACGCAAATAATTCAGGACAGTGTGTGGGGGTTTTTTTAAGAAAAAAATACTGCCTGAAGAAGATAAGATATTGAATTTTTAATTGCAAATGATTATGAAACTAGCTGTTTTGTATCAACTAACATATAATCAGTAGTTAACTATTTTCCATTGGTTTCAAGACTCAAACCTCAAATTTAATTAGAAATATGAGGCACAGCCAAGAATTTGGTGACTGATAACTATTCTGACAGAACTAAAACTTCAGGAAGTTGAATGTCTTGAGTCTTAATGAAGGAATGGATTATGGTGACCCCTAGTGCATCTATGCTTACAGTATGTGTATATACAAAGGCAATTCCATTTTAAATGGAATTCTTGGTTAGGCTGCAAACAGTGCTATTTCAACTATGCCTTGCTAGAACTTTACTTGGAATTAACATCAGTGTCTGTGTCAGTATCCAACTGTTTAGTATAACTGAAGAGATAGGGAACTACCAAGAGAATTAACTGGACCAGATTCAACTTCTCGATGATCTCAGCCATCTCAGACTCATAGAAGCCAAATATAGCCCAGATCTCCCAATTGGTAGTGTATTGACTGCCTGATTAAGAAGCAAAACTGTCTAAAGTGATTTAAGATCTAGTCTCATCCTACAGTGAGATGGATGTCTTGTCAAAAATCTGATAAAATATTCATGACCACAACCTTTTCAACTCCAGATGCCACTCAGTCAAATTGCGGAAAGGAGAGTAGAGAAAAGACTTTATATATTTTTTTCTTGTGAATACATTATTTTTTAATTTTTGTAAGCACTGCTCTGTCTTGTTTTATTTCCCTAGGACTGTACAAATGTCTTCACTGTATTTCTTAGAGCTGGGACAATAATTGAGTATCTGTAGGTAAATTTAAGGCATTTTGTCATATAACTATTTTGGAGGAAGGTGATTAAGATTTTCTGCTTGTAGTATGACCTGCCCCACCCTGGCCTCTCTTGAGAGATGGTAACAGAAGTGGGAGTCCAGCATTAAGTACCTTGTTAGACCTGACCATGGAGAACTGAAAACTTTGAAGAGGTCTTTCTTTCCATCTCCCTGCCAAAGGACCGCCCAAAGCTACTCTCCTTGAAATTTAAGGCTGTGCTGCCTTTAACTTTTATGAAGCCAAAGTGTCTCACTTTCATTTTTCCAACAATGAAAAATAATCCTAAACACTCATGATTCAACAAAAAGTAAGTTGGAAAGAATTAAGGAAAGTGAATTCTCTTTATCTGACTCGTTTTACAGTGTTGGAGTTCTGTTGGACAACATGTGACTTGATGTTCCCTGAAGTAGGGTGAATTCGGGATAATGTAGAAACAATGCCAAACTACCTGGGAATTCCAGTCTCTAGTTCAGTTCTGTGATCTTCTAGCAGTATGGCCTTGGGTAAGTCCCTTAGATTCTTTGGATCTTGGTTAATTCCTTTTTAAATTGAGACTAATGCCATCTGCTCATTTTTTTTTTAGCTGGAACTCATTGTTTCATCTGTGTCAAGCCTTCTGCTGCACATTTATATGACAGCCACTATTTTATCAATATTTTAATGCCCACAATGTCCTGCTATTAGATGTGACATCAATATAAGTCTCAGAGAAGTTAAGTTACTTGGAGAAGTTCACACAGTTCATAAGCAAGAGAATCAGGATCTACAGATATGTCAATACGGCAATGCAATATATAACCCTATGCCATACAGCTCTATGTGACTATAAACAAACCATTCCATCTCTTTTTGACCCCCAGTCCTAATCTGTGAAATGGAGCAAGTAATATCACTATTTTATAGAGTTATGAAAAGATTAAATAAGGTAATACATGCACAATTAGACCTGTGCACACACAAAATGAAATCATTATTATATTTATCATAATAATAAAAATCATAATTATTATTAAATGTGTTTGGCATCTCCTGTGATTATCACTTAGGTTCTGTTGTCACCCATTAGCTGGCTGGGAAGTTCCCCAGTTAGGAGTATGCAGGACCATGCATCTAGGATGATCATGTTCCCCATGAGGACTGGAAGCCCACAGTGTCCCACTGTATTCTGGGGATTTCCTCCCGTCGCTAGAGGCAGCCTGAGCATGGTACACGTTACCAGTTTGTATCAGCAATAATAAGCCTGCTTTCTTAGCCCAAACTCCCACACTGATACCAGAAAGTGTTTAGGCCAAAGTAGCTGTTTCAGGAAATCTCACAAAGAATGAACACACTATACATAGGTAGGGCTTTGAAAGGAAGAACAAGATTTAAGATGGTCTAAACTCTGTGATCAATGTTAGTTGGTTTCCTTCTTTATCGTGTAAGCATTACTTTTTCCCACTCAGATCCCCAGAGTGGTGACACACTGCATGACTTCTGGAAAACCAAACACTGTAAAACCATTTCAGGTGGAGTGGTATTCTGGTAACCAGAATCCATTCTAACTTTCTGCAACATGTTGGCTAATTCCTATAAGTGCTGATGTGGTGCTAGGAACCGGAAGTCAGTCATTTCTGCTTGAGATGGATGCATTTTCTCGAGTTGGGACTCCGAGAGCATCAAGAAGTCACTTCAGCGTTTGGGTTGCAGGTCAGCTCTCCCGAGGCTATCCCTCCTCTCTCGCCCTCCCCCCGTCATTATATGAAACTCCAATCTCACCTCAGTTAAACAGGCAGCCACACAGGCCCCTGGAAAGCCAACAGACATATTGAAGTTTGGTTTCTGCAGCACAGCCCTCAGGGTATCTGTGTAACTGTCAGGATTGATGCACTTTAATGGTTTTCTTGCAAGAAAGCCGCGTTGTGTGAAACAGTTGCCTCTTGAACTGGTCAAATACTTGTTACTAGTCTACCCTGCTGTGTGAGGTGGGATGATCCCTGACAGAAAAATAGAAGTCTGAGTTACAAGGGAGCCTCTTAAAATAAAAACAATTCATTTCGACTTTCTATTTTAAAGTCCTGCTTTGCAAAGGGCTCTTGGCCTGTCATCAATTTCCTTGTGGCCACACCCCCCATAATGAACTCCCCGCCGGAAATGAGAATGTGTGTGTGTAGAGCAGGAGAGCCTGCCCTGTTCTGGGAGAGCAGAGCTACAAGTGCTGCTTGTTTATTACTTATTACTGAAAGGCATAAAAGGTGCTGCTGTAACAAAGCAGCCCTGGAAGAATTATTGGGGAGAAGATTAAAGCCCCCAGAATGAATCCATCTTTATGGAAGGATGAAGATGTTTTATCTGAATGTTCCTTAGAAGGAAAGACAATAATCAGAGTATGCTGGGGCCCATTTTAATGGTTTGCTTCAAATATATATGTTCCTTACCGAAGTCGGTGTTTTTGCAGATTAGTTTCCTGATGGATTCCACAAATAGAACAGCAGCGAGCCCTAGAAAGGAAAGATCAGAGGTAAAGACTATAGAGGGGAGGGGGAGACAGGGGACAATATAGCAGTTTTAAAACTGGCATTTGGAAAAAAGAATGGGCTTGGAGAAGGCAAGGAATTAAACAATAGACGGATTCTGCGGGCACATTTCTGTTTCCCAGTGTCTCTCTGTAGCACAGTAGGGGTCTTGCTTTAAATATTTTTGCCTGAATAGTGACCCAGGCATAGATACAGTTTAGTTATTTTAGTCCAAACCATTTTTGTAAGAGAGTCATTGGTACATTTGTTCTGGAGACCAAGCTAGAGAATGCAAGTGAATGTGAAGTTAGGAAAGCTAGTTGGGCAAGCTGGGAAACAAACAAAAATACTAAACCAACCTTAGAACACATGCCTGGCTTTGAATAATAAATGTCTTCCAAATACCACCGAGGCTTCACTTGAGGAGAGGACTGACTGTTGTCAATAACAATAATAATGGAGAAGACTTAAGGTCATTTGACCTTTAATTAGCAAAATATTTCACACCTCTCTTAAATTCAAAGGTGGAATTTTGCAAGCATCCGGAAATGTTGAGGCAAATGGTTTTACTTGGAGTACTTGCAGTTCATCTGTGCAACAATGAACAGCTTTAGAGACTCTAAGATGCATTTCAATTTAATATTTAGGTGGAAAATAACTTCCTTCCACCCCCTTCTCTTCAGTAGGTCTATGTATGCTGGAAACCAATTTTTAGTATTTTAGATGTGAATCAGTTAAGCTTTTAAATGTGAGAATTTTCAATTATATGGAGATTATTTTGGATAAGAAAAACTTGACTGCAGGTAACAGTACTTGGTCTCAGCAGAATTTACAAACTAAAATAAATTGGATTTATTTTATCCAATCTCTATTTATTTCCTATTAACTATTTTTATTTATTTGGAAATGATAGCATCTACTAATCTATAACACATAAGGACTCTTGATAATCAAAACAGCAAAACACTTTTAAAAATATCATCTGCTAGAAGATGATGTTTTAAATGAGTTTAAGATTTAGTAGCTCAGTTTCACTTCCTATTTTGTAATTTAGGCCTAATCTAAGGGCTTCAATTTAGCAATCTCAATTTTGGGGGCCATCCCTAACAGCTTTATGTCATGAGATTTCAACACTATAAGGTCCGTGTTTAAGGATTCAATTTTCCCATCTACTGACACAGGTCTGAGGTAGTTTGAGTTACATTGCCTTGCAGAGTAAGGTTGAAGGCTTTTGAATGGGATCAGATGTAGGTTGGAGAATTTGGGATTGCAGATATTTTAATTATAAGGAGCACTACCATGCTGCAGCTGGAACAATTGTTTTTAATTAATCTGAATAAACAGTGGGACTTTGACAAACAAATAATAACCATCAAATTAAACAGCTTTCTGGGAGGAAAACCTTCCTAAGTGGCAGTATTGCTTTTGGGCTTTTGAGGGATTATATTTAATAAGCTGCTCACTGCATTTTTGAAGGAAGAAAGGGAAATAGAATTCATGTGTTGAGATACAGGGAGAAAGATGTGATTTACCGGGAATTATAGGAATATGAGAATCATAGAATTTTGGAGCTGAATGGGACTTTGGTAATCATGCACACCACCCATCCCTCATTATGACCAAAAAAGAAAAAAAAAAAAAAAAAGAACTTCAAAGACAGAGAGAACAAAACTTTCATGTTCATAAGAATGATCATGAGCTATAGCAGTAGGGGGGAATCTATATTCAGCTTATTCTGTTTACTAAGAAGGGGATAGTAAGGGCGAGGGGAAAACTTCCCTTTTGCCCTCTGAAGATTCAGCTGAAAAATCAACCAAAAAAGGACAGATTAAAAGGAGAAAAGGCATACAAACTTATTTAACCATAGTTTCACATGACACAGGAGCCTGCAGAATGAAGGCCAAAAGATACAGAGGAAACTGTTCATTTTTATGTCTGGGTTCAGCGAAGTGTGGACAGCCGTGTAGAAATATGATTGGACAAAAAAGAGTATGAGCTAATGCTCATAGACTGAGTGGGGAAACCCAGCAAGGCTGTCTGTTTAGATTCTTCTTGGCCTGTCTGTGCAGCATTCTTTCCTCCTGGGAGTGGGGCAGGGCCTTCCCTAGAAGGGGGTCTCATGACCTACAATCGAACAATGCAGGTTAGATAATTTCTTTATCGCCACTTTTTAGACAGAAAGGCGAAGAGGGGGACAAGGGATTAGAGTAATATTTTTAGGTTTTATGGCTGGCTTTGGAAAAAGGAGTTCTGGTTTCTATGAGCTGCCTCAGGACAGAGGGATTCTGGTTTCTGTGGCTAGCCTCGGGGGAAAAGGAGGGGTGAGAAACAGGAGGGCAGAAGAAATTCAGAGAGAAACTTTTGGTTTTGAGGCTGCTTCCCAGCCCTTCGTTTTGGGGTATATTTTTTTGAACCCCAGCACAATACAGATAAAAACTTTAAAAATCTTAATAACAAGGTTTTGAAACTTCAAATAACTGGAAATTTTTTATATCCATGCTGTCCCCAGAGCTTTGCAATAAGGAAGCACCACTGAGCTATGCCATATGTTGGGCAGAATCATTATCAAATGCATTATTCTGAGAGATCTATGGCATCAAGATTTAACCCAGATCACCATATTCCAGAACTTCCGGTTCTGAACAGGGGCATTACATATATTTAATCACCACTCCTGTCTGTGTCATCCAGGCAGTTTGACTAGAATGGACTTTTAAGTCACAGCCCCATTGCTCGCGCAGCCTGCATGACCCGGCCCATCGTGGCTATTCTCTGACCTCCCATACAAAAGGTGGGGCACAAAGCCCAGCCTGCCACATCTCCTCTAAGGGGCAGTTCCTCCAATCCCGCAACGAGAGTGGTGGGACAACACCAGTGAACATTCTAATCAGTTATTTCCCACCTTCAGACACCTCCTCAAGCTCCAGACTTACCTTTCCCTGTTGGGTAGGATTCATTGGCACCTTTTATCAAGCTATGGGCAAGTGCACGATGATGAACAAAACCTAAAGTGGAAAACAAACTCTCTGAAAGCCAAGAAGGGTGCTGTAAAAGTACCACAATCTCTATTTGTATGTAAATCTTCATTTCTTTTCCTTGCAATTAATTTTTGTTTGTTTTATCAAATGTTTTCTTTTTTTCTTGAGGACAGCAGAGGCTTCATATGCCCCAAGCATTTAAATTTGGCTTATTGGAACGTTTATTCTACAGAGAAGACACAGATGCATGATTTGGGTGGCAAGTGTATTAATGCAGAGGAAAGTCAAACAGCTTCAATGACACCTTTTTCAATACTTCATTGAATGATAGTGATGTCGTTCTATGTGAAAAGTCATATCTTTTGCCCTTAAGATGAATATATAATACAGGTGCAGCTCTTACAAGTTGTTTTTCTTTTCCTCCTTCAATCACAGGAAAATGGATATAGCGTACTCTGTAAGGAGGAGGCACGGGGTGGAGAACTGTAGGAGGGAGATTATAAGTCTAGTGTCCTAGATGAAGGAGGAAATTCATAAGGAATCTTTGGTTGCCACTCTCTTTTTCATGAATACCCTTGTCGCACCTTACTTCCCACATCAAGATAAGCTCACTGGCAATTGATGCTATCCTACATGCATGGTGTACATGCACGCACACACGTACACACACACACAAATACACACACATGTTTACCCACACCATTCACCTACAAATAGAGTCATATATATCTTCCATAGCAACGTTCCGGATTTCTTACCTTCTTCAAAGCCAACACTTAGTTTCTCCCATCTCCATAGAATTATCCTATTGTCTCCTGGGTGATATAATGAGTAGCTAATAAAATAGAGCTCTTTCACCTGTGCTAATGAATGTTATCCAATATTGCCAAGACCATATAAGATTATGGACTAGCATTCATTCTATGACACCAGCCCTACAAGTTTTTGGTTCACTAAGAAAAGGAGGCATCTAGAGAAGAAATATTTGGTTAAAATCAAGACCCAAAGACCAGTCTTACACTTTAATACTCTGACTAATGTTTCTTCACTGGCAGAGGAAGTCAGGAAGTCAGGTTGTGATTCTTTATTCCTCCTGCTTTGCCCAGTAAAAAGCACCCTGGGACAGGCTTAAACTGTTTGCTGACAGCAGGCAAAGGCTTCTATCGAATTGTCATTTTAAACCCCTGGAGATGGTGTGTGTGATTGTGTGTGTGTGATTGTGTGATGATTGTCTGTACATGTGAACCTTTTCCCTACCACAGAAAACCAGAAAGAACTTTCCATTGGGAAAGTTTCCACCAAGGTTTAAGCAAGAAAAGTATGATGAACAGTATTTTTTTCCTCTCTCAAAAACAGCTGGATGATCATTCTCTACAGAGAGTTGTCAATTGATTCACAAAATGAGATGAGAAAATACATGATGCATTTTTCTTCCCCCAAAATACAAAATGTAGGACATGGACTAAGTAATTTGATTCCAAAAGTGGGGGAGTGGGATGTGGGAAAGTGAATTAAAAATAACTCTAGTTTGCATTTCTTTAATATCTACTATTTATGAGGGGCTATGCTGAGTATTTTATATACCTTGTATTTAGTTTTCACATGAACCATGTATAATGGGCCCAGGATAGACAAAACTGGGTCAGCTAGTTCTTTTGCCCATGTTTTTCCCATTGTACTGTTAACTGCCTTTCTGGAAAGCATCTACAAAATGTCACTCAAAGTCATGTCAGAAAAATGGGATTTTTAAATAAAAAGCTTCCCAAATAGTAATTCCTCTTGAATAGAAAAGAAGTTTATTCTCTTTTACAACAAAAAGATGACTTAGGATGAATATGAGGATTTATGTGAAAAACAGATGAAAGCTCAAAAACAAACCTTGTAAACTTTGAGCAGCCCAGCCATGGAACAGGGAAAACAGAAGATGACCATCTGTCCAGGATTCTATAGAAGGGGATTCTGGGTCTGTATCTGAGAAATTGGTTGTTAGGGAATTCCCAAGTCGTAAAGTTCTACAGTTCTGCTAAATGGAAATTGTATTTCCCAAGCTCTCTAAATTTTATTTATCTGTACTACAACTTCCAAGCTAATGTTAGATTTACTCCAACTGTATTAAGTAACTTTTATGTTGCAAATTCCGTGCCTGCTATCTTAAACAGTTATGAACCTATAGTTTTGTTTTTAAGTACTTTTGTAAGCAGCATTAGAGAAACCCTTAGGGACAGTTTAGAATGTGCCTCTACTGTAGTCACAGTGATTATATTATAGTTATTTCTTTGAAACCAGAACTTTAGTCAATAAAATGAATACTATTGAAAATTTTAAAATAAGGGATATATAAAACACCAGAATCTTCAAATGTTTTAGCATGCAGTATTCCATATGACCTCCAACAAATTGTTAGAATTGGTAAGAGTAAGGTCTAGCTTGTTATAAGAGAAATTTTGCATTTAGTGTACTTTGGGTCACATGTCACAAGATAATGTCTTTTATCCAGGAACCATAAGGTAACCTTAGAAGTTCATTTAGAATTTGTAAAGATCATAGAGATGATTTTCTGTATCACCTTTAATATCATTTGTACACATATTCATAAAGGCGTATTACTCATCATTTCATATAACACATTCCTAATCTCTATTTTGCATGATACATTATTATATTCCCATAAGATTATAATATTTGAAATGCTGTGCTACTTATCAGTATTAGACATGACTAGGCTTATTTTGGTTGTCAGTAAGAGAAAATCAGCTGAAGCAAAAAAAGGGGAATACCGTTTAGGATATATGAGTGGTACAATGAACCCAAAGGCAGGACCTCAAGAGTGAACTTGAAGCAGGAACTTCAATGTTGTCAGAAGAAGCTTTCTTTTTTTTTTTAATCTTATAGGTATGTCTACTTCGTTCATCTCACACTTTCGTCAGATCGGTGTCACATATCTTCAGTCCACTTGGAAACAGACAAAAATCCCACAACCAACAGACCACATATCTACCCATACAAATCAGAGAGAGCCTCACCACTAGGTCTCAATTGCAAAGTCTCAGGAAAGGAAATCAGATTGGCTGGATTGGGTAAGGTGCCCGCCAGAGACCCAACCATTCCTGGCCAGAATGATTCATGTTTTATAATGATGGCTTTGAGGAGCTGCCAAGTAAGTGGATTGAAAAAGAAGGTACAATTCCCAAAGACCCAGAGAGGTCTGTCTAGACAAACCAATGAGTTTAAACCAAGAATGACAGGGAGTGTCATGTAGTAGTTGCAAACAAGAGTTGTGGAGACGTTTTGCTTGAGTTTAAATCCCAGATCTGCTACCTAATAGCTGTGTTGTCTTGGGCAGGTTACATAACCCCTTTTTCTCCTAGCTTCTACCACCCGTCAGATGCAAGTTATATTAATAATGACCTCATAAGGTTGTTGTAAAGATTAAATGAGTAAATATATGTAAAATGCTTAGAAGAGTGCCTTGCACATAGTGTGCGCATAATGAACACTAGGGGGAATGTTAGCTATTATTCATCCTAAATTCTGATGAATGGAACATGCCATAGGTTATCTTGCCTTCCATAAGCTTCAGTCTGGTGGTAAGTAGTACACTACAAAAAGATTGATTCTAGTGTGAAAACTCGATTCAAATGTAAAAATCCCAAGTCATCCTTTGCTTCCCCTTCCCCCACCCCCTTTTTTTTGTTTGGTTCAGGTATAAATAAAAGCAAATCTAAGGGAGAAATTCACAATAAATCTGGCACCCAAACATTCCCCAAAAGCTCATTTTCAATGTTCCCTGCTAGACTTTGACCACAGATAGAAATAATTTATGTAGTTTTAATTACATCATAGATATAATTGTTTATTCAGGTTCTCTCCCACTTACATCAAACATCTTTTCATGTTAATACTTAGTTCTGATAATTCTTTTAATGGTTAAATGATATTTCACAAGGTTAATTTACCATAATTTTATTTCATTCACTATTCCTCTATTGGAATATTGCTGGATGTGTTTTTATTTATTTTTGTATTATAAATAAAGATGTAGCAGTCAAATTGTTTTCTAAGACAGAGTAGGAACTGTGTTTATAAAAAAACATTGACTCAAAATCAATTAGGTTTTGCTAATTAAAATGTGGATTTCATAAGCAGATTAAAGAATCAGTTATGAACAGAAAATTTGAGGAATAATATAGATAATAATGTAAATGATAAAGTGGTTTTTAGAGAATTCACACATTTTTTTGATGCAAATGTGAGGTGTCATCAGATGTTCCATGTGATAAATGTTTGCTGAAATTCATTATTGTACAAAAAGTGTGAGCTTTAAACATCAGTTTCACTGATGTGTATTTGTGTGCGTGAGCCTAAATAATATTTATAAAATAAATTTTAACTAAATTTATTACTTTCAAAACCTATAGTAACTAACTATAAATAAGTTCTTCCAAGCAAAACCAGGGTGGACCCTAATTACTTGATAACTAGTTATAAGTAGCAATCCTTTGCATACACCCAATGAACTTGAATCCTTAAAACAGCCAATCCTTTTCAATAGGTTACATATATCTCTATACAATGTCATTCATACTAATGTACTAGCAAAACTTTTATTCCAATTGAGAGTCACATGTAAGTATGATCTCAAGCTAAATCAAATCATGACGACTTCCCAATTATTGGAGTGTGAACTAATGTAATTTTTCTGTACGGTACTGTGAGGGAAGGGAGGATG
Organism: Daubentonia madagascariensis; assembly: GCA_023783475.1. Taxonomy (NCBI): domain Eukaryota; kingdom Metazoa; phylum Chordata; class Mammalia; order Primates; family Daubentoniidae; genus Daubentonia; species Daubentonia madagascariensis. The sequence continues at coordinate 13,730,745 of JAKFHU010002573.1, read as the reverse complement.
TATAATTATTTACTTCCTAAGGGACTTTTACTTTTTTTAAAATACGTATTTAGTAAATACAAGGTCTGAAGCTTCCCTGCTGCTTTCCCTGCTCTGCGTCTGACCTGAATACTACCAGGGTTGGAATTGATTTAGAAAGCCTCTGCTTCTAAAATCTAGACTCATTATGTCGTCTTTATATAATTATCATCCCATAAATGAGTGTAAGTATTTCCTTTTAGAGTCAATAATAGCTGCAAATAGATATTGGGGAAAAGATAGTTGAACTTAAACTCATGGGGTCTGAATAAATCTAGAGGTAAACTTTATTCTCCTGTAAACTCAACACAGTGATAAAGATTTCCTTATATGAGCCTATTGAAAGTACTCAACCCTAACCTTCTTGGGTAGTGATGCTAATATGCTTTGAAATCATGGCACTTTTTTGCAAATAGCTATATAATCTTATAGTAAAATGGCACTAGGAGAAAAATCAGTCCTCAAAATGTGTGCTGCCTACTTCCCTTTGATGATGATGATGATGATGATAAAGACAATATCATTATTATGTACTTGCTGTCTTTGTGACATTCATCTAAGTGCTTTGTATGCTTTTCATTCTTCAATCCTCACAACAAGTCTATGAACGAACAGTGCATGCTGTTTATTCTACAGATGAGAAAACAAGCTTAAGCTCTTGAGTATCCAGATATTCTGTGGTGGAGCCTAGATTGGCTCCCAGGCAGTCTGGTTCCAGAATCTACTCTGCTCTTCTACCTTTGGTAGAAATTAACCATGAAATTATCAAATTGTCTGAGACTGCTATGAAAAAAGTCATTTCACTTAGCACTTACTTATCAAGTACCCATGTGCTCAGCATCCAGCATGTATTTTACAGAAGTCTTTGAGAGACAAATCAAGCCATATCTCCTGGTTTTGTTTAGGTAACTGTCTTAGTCTGCTCAAGATGCCATAACTAAATACCACAGACTGGGTGGCTGAAACAATAGATATTTATTTCTCAGTTCTGGAGGCTGGGAAGTTCAAGATCAAAGTGCTGCCAATTTGGTTCTTGGTGAGGACTCTTTCTCTGGCTTGCAGATGGCCACCTTCTCTCTGTGTGCCCATATGGCTTTTCTTTGCTGCATGTATTGCATTGTCTCTTCTTATAAGGGCACTAATCCCACTGTCCTAACAGTGGTCCTAACCTCATGACCTCATCTGAACCTAATTGCTTCCCACAGGCCCCATCTGGAAATACCATCACATTGGGAGTGAGCGTCTCAACACATGTATTTGGGTAGGGACACAATGCAGTCCATAGCAGCAACACTTTGAAATGTAAAGTTCTACTCTCTTCCCATCATTATCTCCCAGTAAATTATTCATCTTCTCAAGGATATGATGGAAGATAGTCCTGATTTGAAAGGAGTTGGACTATTCGTTCTATAAGGTCCCTTTTAATTCCAGAATGTGGTAATTTCATCAAGTTACTTCTCTGTAGTTAGCACCTGTTGGAAGTTCACCCTTTTGGAGTTGCAGATAGTTGTAACTCTAAAGACTTTTCTTACTATGAGCCTGACAGAGTAACCTGGATCTCTGAAGCCTTTTTGCCATGTTTTAGATGTGAGTGATGTGCAAGCACATGCCTTCTCATTTGCATTTGAAGGAGCTCAGGGAATTTCACCCCAAAATATGACTCCTTGGTATAAAGAGTTGTTTCAATTAAGGCCCTTAGAGATCAATAGGTATTGGAAGGGGCTTTTCCTCTATCTTCATAAAAACCAGATGGACTCATCAAGATGAACAATTGTCTTTCCTTCCCCTCCCTGTTATCTCTATATCTATTGCAGGAAAGAAGATCAAGAATTCAACGAGACCTGTCCCAACCCACTTTAAAAATATCAGGTTAGTTTAATTTCCAAAGAGAATATTTTACAAGTCAATTTGTTTCCCCGTCCATTCATTCTCCCAAGTATCTGTTCATCCTCCCTGGTAATCATTTGCTCCTCAACAGAATTGTCTATATTCCTCATCTCCCCTATCCCCTCTAAAATGAGGGTATATAGACTTCTAGGACCCATTGGGATACTGGATAATCACTCTGTGATTCTCCCCATGTGCATGTAAATAAATTTTTAATCTCTTTCTCTTATTAATCTGCCTTAGTGTGAGATGATCTTTCAGGAAACCTTTTGGGGACAAAGGAGAAATTTTCCCTTCTCCTTCAACATTGTCACTGGTTGATCCACGAATAATATCTAATTGTTGGTGGACATGGAAAACTTGGTATATTGACATGATCTGTGTATCTGTATTTTATTAATTTATTTGTGCAGGGCTTCCTTAAAGGCTCCCCTGAGTCACTTGAATGTAGAGTTAAAGACTCTTAGTTCTATAATAAAAAGGTGAGTTGTGGACCGCAGGAACATAGCACAGGTTAAGATACCTTTTGAGGATGTGAGATAAAGATGTCATTCTTGAACTTCTATTGCAAGTCAGTGAGCAAAATCAGGTTCAATTCACAGAAATTAGATTTATATGTGTCCCTTCAGGAGTACAGCTACTACAAAAAGTGAAATATGGTTGTATAAATATGGCAATGGTTACAGAAGAATTTAGCAATGTCAAAATCCTGTTGCACTCTTGAAAGTTTTCATGATACTTTGATATCAGTTTCTCAACAGAAGCCTGTCCAGAGACTCAAATTCTAGAGGTAGACAGGGATGATTTGGAGTCCAAGGGCATATGACCTTGGGTTCATCTTTTAGTTTTTCTAAGTCTTTCTAAGTTATTTTTTTCTGTAAAGTAAGCAAATATTGGTAACTTCCTGTTGTGTCAGCCACAAACGTCAGGGGTTTTTTTGTTAGAAAACAATAACTCTCCAAGAAATTTGAGATAGCTGAGAGTCAGGAACTCAGCCAGCCTAAGCTAACACCTCGGTGTAAATTAGAAACATGCACCCCTTTTGGATGGACAAAGTAGAAGAGAGGGTACTCTCTTGAAGCTTCTTCAGCCCTGACTAGAACAAGGCTCTTGGAGAATAAGATTGGATTCAGCTTCCACACACTCTCTTGCTCACTTGGCCTGAAGCCCATAAGCAATGCACAAGCTGTACAAGCAAGTGTGGTGCCCTTACACACAGTTACAATCTCACTACTGGTTTATAATGAAGCAAGATCAGAAAAAAATTCTACTACATATAGTGACATGCACTAAGTATTCATAGCAAGCAGGAAAGACAACTATTCTGTAAACGCAAAGCCCACCTCTCTCCTTTCAGATGTTCCAAATATATCTTGCATGAAATATTCATTCAAGACATATAAAACAGTATTCCAGAAGCAGGGTACTGTTTTCCTGATAATTGGCAACCGGCAGTTAGAAATTCTCCAAAGCATTAGTACAGGTTTGTTTAAAGATGGTCTCGGGTGCCAACCCCAGAAATAGAGCAGGCTCCACCAGATTCCTATGTCCCGTTTTGCAAGATAGGGGAGAATCTCCGTATTTTAGTTATTGCATATATTGAAAATTTTAATGGCATTGATGAAAGCCCACTTCTAACATTTGTTAGGCCATTTAACAAGCTTATAGTTTTATCAAGAAAGTCCACTTCTGAAATTGCTAATTAGTGAAGCATTTGTTTTTTATCAGAATATGAATAACAAAAATGCTTGGAATAGTTTCCTCTGAAGTAAGAATTTCCTGATTAGAGTTTAGCTCACTACTCCCAGAGTGCGTATTCCTGTTGAAAACAACTAAATCTAAGTTGCTGCTTAAGAAACAACCATGCACACATAGTATCAAAAATATTCACGCACACATAATGCACTGTCACACTCAAGGACAAACTACAGACCAAGCAAACAATAGTACTCATACTGTCCTAGATGGAAAATTTGATAATATAACATGTGCAAATGTTTACCATAATGGCTAGAAAAAATAAGCATTCAAAGTTGGCAAGTTTTTGTATTTCACTAAATAGGAAACATCTATTGTATTATGCACCATTATTTTATATATTTCAGGAAGAAAACCAAAACTGCCCAGGATGGGGGTATTAATGGGAAAGTGATACTTAAAGCCAAAATACGAAAGGGCTCTATATTTCTTGAGAGGGTTAGCTAGAAATAAACCTACCATGTAGAAAGGGAGCACAAGAAAACATGCATGTCTCAAACATGACACTAATAGGAGGAGGAAAAAGAAAAATCTCCCCTGAATATTTTTTTTTTATCAAGCACTAACTCATGCAGGTTTAAAGTCTGAATGCAGACTACCAGTGCAGTCCTAAAACCTTAATTTAATTTAAAATGATCTCAGGTAGAAAGTGCCCCCACTAACTGACAGCAGCCAATATAAATTCTCTCCGAAAAAAAAAAAAAAAACGATTTCAATCATGGGAGACAGCAATTATAAGACACTGTTGATTTTAAGACACATCCTGATTTCAAAGAAATTAATACGTGAAAAATATGTGCCTATTATAGCCAATGGAAATGTAGTTTATTTATTACTTTGTTTACTTACTGCATTGTCTCTAGACAATGGATTTCCTTTACAATGGACATTGAAATGCTTTAGAGCAGTTAAGTATATTCTGAGTGTGGTTAAATAGTAATTATTGATTACATCTCTGGTGCCAAAGGAATTGTGATGGGTGGGGTGGGAGGAGATAATTTCAAAGTTGTATTCTCATACTTTACTGGCTTTAAACTCACCTGGCTCAAGAAAAAGGTTTTCCTTTTGCTGCCTTCTCATCAGGCTTCTCTAATGGAAAAGAAACCCTTTGGAGAGAAGATCTCTAGGAAGCCTCTTTTATGATATTAAGTTATTTCAGGTTCCTCTTTTGACTCAGTAGATGTCCAGCAGATATTTCTGTGCTCTGAAGTATAGTTGTTGGAATTTTAACTTGATTAAGCTGTCACTCAAAATTGTTGTTTGCAACATTGATCCAACATCAAAAGCCTCCATGCTGTGGATCTGATGTCAACAAGTTTCCGAGTGACAGCAGGAGCAGATGGAGTGTTACATCTTGGATGTTCATTTCTAAACCGCGGGGAGGTTTCCACCTCTGGAAATGAATCAGAACTAGCTCTGGGAAACTCAGATCCTCAGGTTAACCCCAGGGCATATACAGAGAAAACTGAATGCACTGTTTGAATTGGGAGATAGTTTGAACTGGTAAGCTTCTCAACCTTGCATTTGAAAAACAACTGGATATCAAAACATTTTTTGTAATAAATTTTTTACTTTGTAATAACTTTAGATTAAGAGAAAATTTCAAAGATGATAGAGTTCTCATCCAAATCTCATCCCCTTGCTCAATTTCCCCTACTGTTAATGTCCAAGGTCCAAATGTACATTACCAAGGTACATTTGTCAAAGCGAAGAAACCAACTTCGATACTTTCAAAGCCTTTTTAAATAGTAAGTATACGCTATGAAGCTTCAGATATTATATGAATACAAGCAAGGTCATCTATAAAACATCCAAGCTTTGTATGAAAGCTAAGCTCTATTTATTTCTCAGTATGTTTATGCTGTTTGCCCCCCTCCCCACCCAATACCTCCTACCTAACATTTACATAAAGAACTTTCAAAAGACCCAATTTAAGACTCAGCCCTTCCATGCTCTGCTCTCACTACCATGGACTTACTCTTCCCTGAACTCCTATTCCGTATACTGGGTACTACACAAATTCACACCCATTCATATTTCTGATTCATATAAATATATTTCATTCATAAATATAAGATTAGAGTTTGAAATATAAAAGACCTGGGTTTGTATACTGATTCTTCCATCTTCCATAGCTGTGTGATCTTGACAAAGCAGGGCTAATATTACTACTATCTACCTGATAAGAAATGTGAATATTTAACTATTTTACCTATAGTGCTTAGTACTTGAGATATATTAATAGTACAGGGTTGACAAATATTAGCTACAATCATTAATATTGCCATTACTACATGGAATAGGGGTCAGCAAACTATGGTCCATGGGCCAAAACTGTCCCACTGTTTCCTTTGGTCTGTGAGCTAAAAATGGTTTTTACATTTTTTAAACTGATAACAAAAATTTAAAAAAAGAACATTTTGTGACACGTAAAAAGTATATGAAATTCAAATTCAGTGTCCACAAATAATTTTATTTCAACAGAGCTACATTCATTGGCTTAGGATTTATTTATGGCTGCTTTTGAGTTGTAAATACAGAGTTGAGTACTTATAGCAGATACCACATGGCCTGCACAGCTTAAAATATTTACTGTCCAGACCTTTTCAGAAAGTTTGCTGATGCTTGCTCTAGAAGCTTTGTTTCCTATGTCTCTCATATCGATCTCTGTAGAAGAAGAATAATGTCATATTGGTTTATTTATTTACTTTTTTAGCTGCGGATACTACCTGTCTTAGTCCACTGGTACTTCTATAACAAAATATCATAAACTAGGTAGTTTATAAACAACAGAAATTTATTTCTCACAGGTCTGGAGGCTGGGAAGTCCAAGATCATGGTGTCCTCAGATTTGGTGTCTGGTGAGGGCCCACTCTCTGTTTATAGATAGCAACTTCTAACTGTATTCTCACACAGTAAAAGAGAATACACGGTGGCTCTGTGGGCCTTCTTTTATAAGGCTCTAATCCCATAATCCCATTCCTGAGGGCCCTTCCCTTGTAACTGAATCACTTCCCAAAGGCCCCACCTCCTAATGCCCTCACACTGGTGATTAGGCTTCCCTATATGAATTTGGTAAGGACACAAATATTCAGACCACGACACTACATAAAAGGACTTATTCTTGCTCCACAAGAGTATAACTAGGTCACACTACCACTCTGAACCAAAAGTTCTTCATCTTTAAAATGGGAATAATAATAAATAATACCTATGTCACAAAACTAATGAGGATTTAATGAGGATGCATGTGAAGTGCCTATCAATGTTTCAATCACAAAGTGCTCATGAAAGAGTGTGTTTTGCTCTAGCCCTCCCCATCCGACTCTTCTAGATAATGGAAACTCCTTATCAGAAAGTTCAAATCTCAGATAATCCTCTCTTTAAGCTGAACTCCACACTATAGCAAATGACAAACAGTCAGGTTCCAGTATGTATGTCTAATGTCCACAGACACTAAAACACTCATTAAATGTAATACAGTACTGAGCACTGGATACTTTTTCAATTACTACCCATTGATTAATTTATTCTCATTTCCAAGTGGCTCATCAGGGATTAACAGGTAGAAAATAACTGCTTTTTATGTTAATTGAAGTTAGTATGACTCCAGTTTAATCTTGATCACACACCTGAGACACTTGCATCTATTGAATCCTAGGATTTTTAGAATTAATAATGCTGTTATTTGAAAATATTCACTGAGCACAACACTAGGCAGAGTGCTATTTGCAGAAGATAAAATAATGAACTCAAACAGACACTATGGAATTTACAGTCTAGTGGGAAAACAGGCATTACTGCTATGTCATACCTGAGCATGCTATATCACCCCTGTGTTAAATGCTATGAAAAAGAAATATAGGGAGTTATGAAAACCTTTGAGTCAGTCAGGGATGGGAATGAAGGATGAATTGGAGTTGACTAGGCTGCAGGAGAGGAGATTTAGAGAAGAAAGAGTGTTATATACAAAGGCCCTGTGGTGAAAAAGGGGACAGAGAACATGAAAGGTGCCAGGCAGAGGGGATGAAGCCACTTACGGAGGTGTTGATACCAGGTGGGACTGGAGATGTACCTAGGGGCTGGACCAAAGAGGGACTTGACCAAGGGCTAGATTGTTCCCTTCTGATTGTAAGAACAATGGATGTCAGGGCAGTATCACAATCACCCTGGGTGTCTCTGCTGCAAAGTGAAAAATTCATTGATTTAATAAATGTTTTTTAAGTACCTACTATGTGTCAACCAGGTTCTAGGCACTGAGGATACAACCATTTAAGAAAAAAAAATGCAGACATAAATCCTTGTGCTTAAGGAACAGAAATTCTAGTGGATCACTACACATGACTTAGGAAAGAATGATATAGAGCAATGTTTATCAACTTTATTTTTTCAGTATCCACCTCATGCACATACATGGAGCCCTTTAGACATTTTTTACCTGATTACGCTCCCTATGAAATTTTGATACCAGAAATATACTGTATATCTGTTTAGGTATTACATGTACATCTGTGTTTATACTAAAACAAGTAAGAGATTTGGCCCTCTAAGAACCAATTTTCACCCCCTTGAGGAAAATATCACTTGCATTGAGAATGCATGATATACAAATACGGTCTTATGATATAAAACAAAATTTTATTTGGGAATAGCTAACCAGATCTTATCTATGAGGTGATTTGGAAAATATTAATTCTGCACACTTGTTACTTGTCTTGATTAAAAATGATAAATTATTAACATTTGTGTTAGCTCCCTGCTATCATTCAGTTTGTTTTCCCGACCCATTTTCCTATTCTACAATGTCTATTAGCCTCAGTATCTCCTTATATCTTCCCACCAGCCTTAGTCAAGAACTTTTTGCTCTTTGCACTACTTGAAGACCTACACTCAAATTATTCTTTATTAGAATAAATTTATAAAGTTTAGTGATTCCATAAACAATTTTCTATCACCAGTCTAACTCTATGCCCAAAAATGTCCATTTATTTCCTTTAGTTCATCAGATTGCAGAAATAAGTACATCATCACTAAAGAAAATAACATGTAAACACCATGACTATGGGTGGTTTACATGATAATGAAAAGTTAGGAACGTGGGTAGTTTATTTGTATGCAAATATGTTAGTCACTGTGCATATTTCAGTGAAGAATTAGTAAATGACTTCATTACACGCAAGATAATTGGGAAACACCAAAAAAGGGTGAATTCTAAATTGTTTTGCAAACTCTATATAGACATGTTGAGCAAATCATATTTTAGGCTGCCAGTTTTTAGTGCTGTAAAATGCATTACAAAGTGCTGGTCGTATATCTTGGATTTTGTTTTCTCTTTGTAGAAATAAATTCCAGATTTGCTTTGATCTCATTCTTGTATTTACATCTTGCTCCTTTGTTTAAACTGTCTTCTTTTATTTACAGTATGCAGAGAGGGAAGCAGGTTTAAGTCCAATTACCATAATCTCTGCTTGACTTACGTGCACTTAAGCGGTTTAAATCTTGCTTTGGTGACAGGAGATTTTTCCTTCAGGATTCCTCAATAAATCCTTCCAAAACTGATGAATTATTTAATTCACAATCAGTCCCTTCAGCGCACAAAATACTCAGGTTCCTGGGTATCGCTAAGTGTGAGGAGCAAGCCTAGCATCTGGAACTCAAGTCAGCAGTAGAAACATCACCTGGCTGTGCCAAGTTTGTGACATAACAAACTGCTGTCAACAATTCTTTCTCTTTCTCTCTGAAAAACATCATAAATCCTCTACTGCTGAATCAAATGCAAACTCTTTAGCTTGAAATTACTTAAGGTTCTTCATGCAGTGGCTCCAACTTTTACTGACTCCTGTCCTATTACCCTCAAATCAAATGGTTGGCTTCAGTGGGATCATCTCCAGGCCCTTGTCTGTGCTGTGTACCCTACTTGGCTTACCATCCTGTATCAGCCTACCAAAATCCTACTCATCATTCAAGGCCTAGCTCAAATTTAAATCTCCCTTGGCCACTTCAGTTCATATCCATCTAACCCTTTTCTAAACTTTTATGGAAATTCATTGGTATTCACTTGTTATGAGCCAAATCCTCACACACAATTTTGTTTTATTTTTATTGGAATGCTCAAAGTGGGTCTGTAAATGCAAGCAGTATCACTATGCAAACTTGAATCCTGAAAGTCACCTGTGGTAGTTTTAATATACATCCACGATTCTTTGTCTCTCTTCTCTTCAAAAGGTAAACCTATTTCCCATCCTCTTGAGCATGGGCTGGACTTAATAACTCATTTCTAATGAGCAGAATATGGCTAAAGTGACAGTGTGTGATTTCTAAGGCTAGTTCATAAAAGGCATGGCAACATCTAACTTGCTCTTTCTTTTGGCTTTTCCGAGGAAAGCCAGCTGCCATTCCATAAGGACACTTAAGCAGCCCTATGGAGAGGCCCATGTGTGGAGAAATATGAGACCTGCTGCCAGTAGCCATGTGAGTGCACCATCTTGGAAACAGATCCTCTGGCCCTAATCAAGTCTTCAATTGGCTAAAGCTTCCGCTGACGTCTTGTCTGCAACCCAGCCAAGCTACACCCAAATTTCTAACCCATAGAAACCTTGAGACAATAAATGTCTGTTGTTTTAAACTGCTACATTTGGGGGTAATTTGTTATGCAGCAATAGATAACAATACAGCATACTTTATTCTTCCTCTCTCTCACCTTTTTACATCCTACCCATCACCAAGGCTCGTCTACATTTTCTCCAAAATAGATCCAGAAATGATGTACTTTTCTTCACCTCCACTGACACCATCAGGTCTCATACAGCATTATCCTTCCAACTACTGTTCATACTTTCATTATTTATTTGCCCCTCACCTCACTTGACCCACTACCCCCGCCCCAAGTAAATCCCTCATGCTGCATCCTTAGGGATCTTTATGCAACCAGCAGTGGTGCTTTGCAAGTGCTAAAACATGTCCTGAATAAGATGGTCCCAAAGATCATTGTGCCCTGATATATAAGCCTTGCATAATCCCTGCTCTTTGAGGATGGGTAGGAAAGTGAATATGATGCCTTTCACTCTTGTGATTAAATTACATTGTAAGACAAAGGTAAGGGGATTTTGCAAATGTCATTAATGTCCCCCAAATTAATTGATTTTTAGTTAATCAGACGTGATTATGTTTAGTGGGCCTGACCTAATCAGGTGAACCCTTAAAAGGGACTGGGTCCTTCCTAAAGGGAGAGATTTGAAACATGAGAGAAATTCTCCTGCTCAATTTGAAGAAGTAAGCTACCATGTCCTAGAGAGGGTCCCCTGACAGGGAACTGTGGGTGGCTTCTAGTTGCTGAAGGCTTCAGTTCCTACAACTGTAAAAAAATAAACTCTGCCAACAACCAGTGGGTTTGACAAGGACCTCATGCCTCAGATGAGATCATAGCTCTAGGTGACCTCTTGATTTTAGCCTTGTGAGACCCAAACAAAGAATTCAGCTGTGCTATCCTCATCCTGCTGACCCATGGGAAATGTGTTTTAATAAATTTGTCTTATTAAGCTGCTAAATTTGTTATGCAGCAATAGAAACTAATGGATGTATAGATCTCTCCACCACCCAAAAAGACACAAATGCACTGGTAATCTACTGGAATAATTTTTGATTCATATATTTGAGTCACCATTTTCTTCTTCACACTGCTGTACCTGAATCCAACTTGGAAAGGTACTTATCGCTCAATCCTCACATTCTTTACGATAGATTGTGTATTTAAGAAGCAATTATGTAGCTCTATGTTTCAGACACTGAGGGATTTAAAAATATTACCTCATTTAATCCTCGTAATAATCCTAGGATGTGTATACCAATATCATCCCCATGTCATAGAGGAAGCTACAGTACATCTCGGTCCCAACCACAAAGCACTGGGGCCGACAAGACACTCTTGCTCATTAGGAGCCAATATTCATTTAGGGAATGAGGATATCACTCCTTTTTGGTGGTGAGGATGTGGTCAAAACAGTGAAGTAAAGACAATAGAGAAGCCTGGAAAATGTGAATTTGATCACACTTCTGCTTGAAATTTTTGAGTTTTTTCTCCCAATATATTTAGGATAAAATCTGAAACCCTTATTTTGCCTTCATGCCAAGGCATAATCTGGGCCTTTTCTCTCTCACAGTTTCATTACACACTATGTAATTGACAGTTTGTGAACTCATAATTCAACAGTCAACAAAAATATAGCAAATTCCCATGAGGTATTTAAAACTTAGTTATATTGATAAATCTCTGTATACAAGGCAGGTGTGTATGGAATAGTTACTATGTGCTGAATCAAAGGAATTCAAGAATTATGACCTGGCCCCCACTTTCAAGCTGTCAAGTGGAGAGGATGAACATATAAACGCTTAGAGTATAAATTGATAAGCACAAGATGGAGAAGTACAAATCTCTGCAGAAGCAATTTTGGCATTTTATATTCTTACCTGTCCTAATGCAAAAACCAGAAAGATTGTGATAACTTTTCAATCAGTGTTTTTCACACTGTTTTTTTTAAAGTCATAACTCTCAGTAAAAAAATAGAGTGACTATCCTGGTTTGACTGGGAATGAGAGGTGACCCAGGAAGTGGGACTTTTAGTGCTAAAATCAGGCCAGTCCTGGGCAGACTGGGGTGTTTGGTCACTCTACATTTATACCACACCACAGTCCGTATACATACACCCAAACTACATATCCTATATCTGTCTACTTACATGTATAATTGAAATAAGTTTCAAAAAATAATAGTTACTCTTAAGGCATGTATTAAATTCCAACATTTTTCTTTCCAGCATTTTGTTTTTAAAATGATCTTTATGGCCTACTAAATTAACTTTAAAATATCTTAGTTGGTTTTGATTTTTAATTTGAAATAAAAGTTCTAAAATGTTTACTCTATTTGGTATTATTGTCTCCTAATTTATAAGCTACTTATGAGTACAAATTGAGCATTTCTATTTCATTTTCCTTTTCTTGGGAGTAGGGTGAGTAAGGTGAGATTTATTGAGGTATAGTTTACATGAAGTAAAATTCACCCTTTTTAGTTAAACAGTTTTAACAAATGCATATAGTCATGTAATCACTACCGTAATCAAAATATAGGACAGTTCCATCATCTACCCCCCATATAAAACTTCTATTTATTTTTTATCTTTCAAATATTTTACTTTTTATCTTTCAAATGTGTCAAACATTGCACTATATTTTTTATTGCACTACTCTTAATGTATATTAAGTGCTCAAGAGATGTTATCTGTTGTCTTTGTTAATTAAGCTTTGTTGTTAATTTTATTGCAAATCAATCTTTGTTGTTAATCTTGGACAAACAAGGGAATGCTTGGTTGAGCGAGTAGTAGCAATAACACATATGTCATTAACTGTTATGATCTTTTGTAACAATGGGGCTTGATTTTCAGTAGAAAAGAGGCCAGAGTTTTGAGACTGCTACCAGAGATTTATTGCTTTGGCCCTGCAGGGCATTTGTCCTTCTCCAAATGCCAATGAATGTCACTTTCAGAGAATAGGATCTTCCCTAAGAAAATACCAGATTTTTACTTATAGTGGAATTAAGGCCAAGTATTTCCTGAGGGCTACTATCGCCCAGCATTCAGCTAGGTGCTCCAGAGGCACAACAAAATGGCATCATAAATGGTATTTTGTCCTTGAGGAGTTCACAGGTAAGCCAAGAACACAAAAGTAGCACACAAGAGCAACTAATACATATGGCACTTAGTGCTGAGATATTCCCAGGAGAAGGAATCATTGAGCTGAATATGAGCTAAAAGAGTCAGAGCAAACTTCCTTGGTGTGTGGTTGAAACTTAACTCTGCCCTTGCCCTGAGCTGGACAATGTCCTATTTAATCTTGGTAACAATAAGAATCATCTTTAGCAGTATATAACAGAAAAATTTTTAGATACACTCTTTTGGCAAGAAAGTGGCTTATTTTTCTCATATAATAAGCAATCCAGAGGTAGCAAGTCCAGGCAAGCCAATGGTAAGTGAATCACAGCTCAATAAAGCTGTTACTAAAAACATATGGTAATATAAATAAATATGTATGTATATATAAATTGAAAAATTCCTTTTCATAATTTAAATAAACAGAATATATCATAATAATTTTTAAAAAATATTTGCTTCATCTCATCATTATTTTTACCCTCTGGGCAACATTAGTGGAATAATGAAAAAGGAAAAAGGCACATCCCAGCTAAGTCTGACCCTTTTAAAAGCTTTCTGAGAACCCCACCCAGAGTCTTTACATCTCATTGCCCAGAGGGAGGTTACATGGAGACTCCTAGCTGCAAGAGAGTCTGGAGGAAATGAGTGTTTTAGTTGAGCACATGGTTGTTACCTTCCTTTTAAAAGGAAGGAGAGAAAGATTAGGAAGACAACTAACAACGTCTGCCACAATCCTCAGAACAGACAAACAGACCAACAAAAACCTCTGAAAATGTCATAGCCAAGAAAAGCTAAGAAGACTTGATAACTGAAAGTAATGTACCCTGGGTAAAATCCTGGAGTTGGAAAAAACAAAAAAGGTATTAGGTAAAAACCAAGAGATTCTGAAAAAAATACAGACTTTAGTTAATAATAATATATATATGTATATATAATGTACAATAATAATATATAATACTGTATAATAATGATCAATATTGGTTCATTAATTGTAAGAATATAGCATAGATGTTAATAATCGGGGAACTGTCTTTGAGGTATATGGGAGCTCTGTACTATCTTTGCAATTTTCTGCAAATCAAAAGCTATTCTAAAAGAAAAATGTATTTTTTTAAAAAGTCAGAAACATACTCTGATGTCATTTTTATTGCCTCTATTTTACTGTGGCACAAACAGAGACTCTGAAATTTGGAGAGGCTTATCAAGGTCAAACAGCAATCAAGAGCAGAGCTGTGACTTGAGTACAGTCTTGGTGTATTGTAGGTGTATCATATTTTTCATGTATCACTTTCCTAAGAAGAATCCCTCCTGGGAATCGGGGCAAGTTCCAATAGCATTACTAGCATCCTGAGGGGATGAAGTAATTTCTCTCGTGTGCTACCCAAGCGTTTAAGCAGGCACAAGGCCTGCACTAAGCCTTAGGAACAGGTGCTAAGAAAACCTGGGGAAGCCCAGGCAGAGTGATTTAGAAAAGAAATAAACATTTACAACAGCAAAGTTCAGAGCATTTAAAGCGTAGTGCCTGCTATTAGCTGTTTGCTAGCACCATAAACTCCATGAGGACTCTGAAATTTGGACTGTGACTTACACCCCGGATAGCACCCACACACTTACTACATATTGGAGGCATTTAAATGTGTTCATTGATTGAATACATCCATCCTAAACACCCTAATAGGTAAATCAAATACTGAAATGTACAGTGGGAGAAAATTGAGACTAAAGTCCAAAGATCTTGTGCTCTAACTGAGATACTGCCTGCTTAGACTTCCTTGGCCTCCTTCTCCCTGTCTCATACATTTAGGCTGTTTGCTGCCACACTATAAATAAAGTCTAATTAGAATTTTTCAAAATATCATGTCTCTTATTCTTTTTTTCTGTAAAAAAACCCCAGGATATCAATTTTATTACATGTGTCAGAGCATCAAGTGTTCCTTTTGGGACACTTACTGTCTGAAGCACCTGCTCTCTTGAGGTCTCCCTGGCCTTTCCTGTAAAGAGGAACAACTTTTTCCGTGTATTCTATCAACAATCATTTCCTGACTACTCATTGTGTGCCAGGCTCTATGCTAGGCACTAGAGATACAGTGGTGAAAAAAATCACAGCGTCTCCTTCACAGAATGCGCCTTTTTTACAGGGCAAAGAGGTAATTCACAGATGTTACATGAATAATGACATAAGTATCATCGTGACAAATGCCACGGTGGGGAGGTTATTATCATTGGCTTTAAAAGCTTGTACTGAGATGTTGCACATTCAAGGAGCACACGGAATGAAAACCTCTCTCTTCTGTGCCTGCAATTAAATGCAATTGAGAGACAGAAGAACCAGAAGGATGCAGAACTTTTAAAAATTGTATATCCTAATAAAAATATCTTAAAACTGCAGGCCTAAAAACTAGGTTTGTAACTCAGTGTTTCAGAGCAGATGTGTGGCTTCTGCAGAGGGATAAGTCCCAAAAGGACAGAAGGGAAAAAATAGTTAAACCACACGTGCCCAGGCTCTCCTCCCAACTTCACCAATCAGATAAGCGTATCCTTCTCTCCTAGGAGTGAGGCCACAGAGAAGTTAAGAACGACATTCCAGGGAATTCAAAATGAGTATAGGGCAGGGGATAAAAAGTCCTCCTGGGAAAGTCATAGTTACGTTGTGCTGGGAAAACATGAACGGTGGTTTGCAAGGCAAATGGGGCGTGAGACCAGATCACGCAAGGCTTATAGGTCTTGTTCAGAATTTTTCCCCCTTGTATCCTAAATGTAAATATAATTGGTGATTGGGGTGTACATCCCAACACGGTGTATATCTTCATATTTGCATTTTAAAAGTAGTTCTTTGGTGAAAGAATAAGTAAAAATTAACTTGTATCATGGCACAGTGGGAAATGATTGTGGGTGATGACTGTGAAGATGGAGAAAATTTGCCAGATTTAGAAGTTTTTTACAAGGGAAATATAAAGAGCAGTTGATTGGATGTGGGTAGGCTGGTAAGGTCAAGAAAAGTACTAAGGATGACACCCAAGATTCTAGTCCAGGCAAAGAGGGGAATGATGGTTCCATTTACCAAGGGGGGCCCCTGGGTGAGGATCAGGGGAGAGGGCTTGAGCTTTGTTTTTGACTGTTTAGTTTTAAGTGCCTTAGGCCATCCACAGAAGATAGAAGGTGGGTAATGGGTTACACCCATCAGGGTCTTGGAAGACTGACTGCTTCTTCTTGCTATTATGAATCTCTAGGTTGTCTTCCCATCCCCTGTGTGGATCCTCTGTGATTTCCTCACCTGTGTAACCAAATCAATGCATTAAACTTTCTTTGCCCAAAGTCTCTATTGGGGTTTCTGCTTTTATGACTGGACCCTGGCTGAGGGTCACATTCGAACACAGAGGTGTCCCCACAAAAAGCATTAAGTAAAATGAGGAAAGCCAGAAAAAGACACCGAGGATGTCCAAAAGGAATGTGAACACCTGAAGTGTTTGGTTTCATGGAAGCTAAGAGAAAATACTATTTCAATAAGGGAATGGGCAAGTGTATCAGATGCCGACGAGGAGTGAAAAAATGTCCTGAATTGGGTAACTTGGATATCACTGGAGAGCTTGGCCTTGGGAGAGTTGGTGTGAGGGTGAGCACAGAAGCCCGATTTAGAGCAGAAATGGGAAAGTCAAAAAAGAGAAAGGAGGTGTGTTCAGACGGCTATTTTAGGTGGCTTTGCTGTAAAAGGAGAGCAATAGAGAGCCTGAGGTTGAGGGAGAGGTGACGGAAGGAGAGACTGAGAGACAGGGAAGGAGAAAAAGCAGTGCATGGGGTCTGAGGACGTTCCATTGACTGTTTGTGTTAGGCTTGTTTCATTAACTTTTTGGTTTGTTGGTTTGATGGCTGATTAGTTTCAGTTTGCTGCCATGACACATTTAAACTCACAAATAACCACAAGGTAAACACAAATTTGTTATGTAACGGTTCTGTAGGTCAGACATCTGACACAGGTCTCATTAGGCTAAAATCAGGCGTTCTCAGGGCTGCATTCCTTTCTGCAGGCTCTGGGTAGTACCGTTCCCTTGCCTCTTGCGGCTTCCTGAGGCTGCCCTCATCCCTTAGCTCGTGGTTCCTTTCCTCCATCTTCAAGACCAGCAAACTCAAGTTGATTCCTTCTCCCAGTGCATCACCCTGACTCCTCTTCTGCCTTCCTTGAACTTTTGAGAATGCTTATGACTACATTTGGCCCACTGGACAAGCCAGGATAATCTCCCTACTTCAAGATGACTTGATTAGCAACTTTAATTCCACCTGCAACCTCAATTCCCCCATGCCATGTAACCTAATATATTCCCAGTTTCCAGAGAGTAGGAGGTAGATATTTGGCAAATGGGAGATGGAATTATTCTGCCTGCCAGAAAAAATTTTATGTGTTAGATACAAATATATGAATACTGATGACTCATTTGAAAGGAAGTGGTTAAAATAATGAAAAATTATAGTCACAGGGCAAGGTCCTTCTCATCTTTCAAAAAATGATTCAGTACCTACAAGGATACAATTTCTAGGCACAAGGAAAAAAATCTCATCTGACGCTTTCCCTTTTCTTTGTGAAGAGAGAAGTCAAGCCATTGGCTGACAGAGAAAAAGTGGAGGGTAGGAATCAGATGTCTGAGGGGAGCAGAGAAGACATGAAGTCATCGCTAAGGTGAAGCGCAAAAGACAGAGAGAGCTAAAAAACAGAAGTTTGCTAAGGGTCAAATAGGTGATTCCAACCAAACCTCAAAACTAGAATAATTTTTTATGAAAATTTTTTTATGTTTGATATTTACTTTTTATATAGACTAACTTAAGTTATTAATATATACAAAGTGCATCTTTATGAACTGCTAATATAAGAACTATTTGTAGAAGAGGGAACATTAGAATAAAATAAACATCAGAAAAAAGAAAAATGGGTTATTAGGTATAATGTGAGTATCTGTAGATAACCTAGATAGTAGTTACCTTTCTAGAGAAAGAGAATGAATAAATAGTTCATTGGCATAAGGGGGACATAAATGATGCCACATAATTATAAAATTGAAATAAACAAAACAAACACAAATGTGTGTAGAAGTAAAAAGCTGGGAAATGAAAAGATTTGAGCTTTACTTTTTAGTGTTACCCTGTCTGAGCAAGTTATGATCCAGAGGTCTCAGAATCCTAAAATAGTATAGAAATGTTTTCTTTGGGAGTCTAAGAAAATGTGCTAGAATAGATGCTCCCCCAGAGTCTCTCCTTATGTGCTCTCTCCAGCATTCTCTCTCTCCTGTTGAATTTTCCTTCTACTCTTCACTTTCAGTGGTAACTGTGGCCCATTCAACTGTGCTCTCTTGAAAGGGATGTCTGAAGTTCTTGATTACTGAAATGATCATTGCCTAAAAACCCAAATCTGTGAACAGGTTTGGCCTCAAATCCTCATAAATAGCAGTGAGCAACATCAGCTGCATACCACTGAATCTTTCATCCAAGAGAGAATAAATTGTTTCAATACCAGAAACCCAGGAAGGGCAAAGGAAAAAAAGAAGGTATTTGAACAGAAGGCCAACAAAAGATCCTCTGATGCCGTTCCTGCTGACACCCTGGGCAAAATGTCCATTGTGTAAGATAGGTCACAAAACGTATTAAGATATATTATGCCATACACTTCAATTAGCATCACTGGTATTCTTTTGCTAGCCCAGTGTCCAAAAAATTAATTTTATTGCCTCCAGAACTTTGAACAAACTCATATAATCCTTCAAGCCGATGTACAAGGCATTAAAACCACAATTACGTTACTTCAAAGCCATAATTAAAAACCGTGGTCCTAGTTCCAGGCCTACCGTTGATTTCTAAGAGAAACACACTTCAGGTCTGATGTAAGCCCTAATAAATTACCAGCTTTGAGCAAAATAAGTTTAGCTTCCCATAAAGAATAAAACGGGGTTTTATTGTGGGAAAAGGGGAAGACTAAATGATTGTAAATTTGTATTGCATTTTTATAACCACTTGGGTTTGAAGTCAAATATAATTTGACATTTTATTGATATTTCCAGTGTTTAAAACTGACAAGAAGTACATTAAATTTTACCACATAAATCTGATATGACAATAAAAATCCTTTCGCACTTCTCATTGGAATTGTTGCAGTAAAATGAAATAAGAAGTGCCATCAAGGAAGTGAAATTCTGTCCCTTCTCTAAAACTTTTTTTAAAGAAGGTCTGAGCTGTTAGGAGTTAAAGTGTCCTGTTTTCTGGAGAATTAGACTTTTCCTCCCAAGTAGTGATATTCTTCCAACACTTGTAAGTAGGTCCCAAGATATGCCTTAAACCGTGCTCATCCCTTGGTGGCTCTATTCTATTGTTCTTTCAATAATAATAATAAAGGATTGTAACAATCCATATTAGTTTCCTAGGGCTGCCGTGATGAAGTGCCACAAACTGGGTAACTTACAAAAGAAATTTATTGTCTTACAGTTCTGGAAACTAGAACTCCAAAATCAAAGTGTTGGCAGGACCATGTTCTCTTGAAGGAAATGGAACCCTTCTTTGTCTCTTCCTAGTTTCTGCGGGTTTGCTGACAACCTTTGGTGTTTCTTGGTTTGCAGCTGCAGAACTCCCATATTTGCCTTTGTCGTCACACGGCATTCTCCCTTTGTGTCTCTGACTTCACATCACTGACTTCTTACGTTTACGCCAGTCACATTAGATTAGGGGCCCACCCTACTTCAGCATGACTTACCACAAGGTAACTAGTCATATCTGCAAAGACCCTGTTTCCAAACAAGGTCATATTCTGATGTACCAGGGATTGGGACCTCAACATATCTCTTTTGGGGATATACAATTCAACTATACTACAACTTTTATTGAAAATCAACAATGCAAAGACATCAACTGCCATTGCAGCATACAGATATGGCCCTCAGAGAGGTCTCTGTACTAAACATGTGTTGCTGTCAAGTTGTTTCTGTAAAGTTATAGTTATTAAAAGCAGAACCTACATTTTCTCTTGCCTGGTGCTCACGCCCTGTCACACAGCCACCCACCTGATGCCACACCCAAAACATCCTTTGACACTGATGATATTAAACATGAAGTAGGAATATAATGCAATACACTCAGCAATAGCCTCAACCAGAATTGGCTAGGACACGTGATCTAGAAGGGTTGAGCGGGATCAAAAATTGCACTTGTTCCTGAGTACAAAGGTAAAATGACACCCCTCCCAACACTAACAACAAAAAATCTTTAACCTATGATTAGGGTTGCCAGAAATATACAGGATGCCCAGTTATATTTGAATTTCAGATAAACAACAGTCTTTTAGTATATCCTATGCAATATTTGTTTATATAAATTTAAAATTTAAATGGCATTTTATATTGTTTCTTGCTAGATCTGGTTACCCTATGATGCAATAATTGCCTATTAAGAGTTTTTCAGTTATTTTCCTGGTATGTAGGTGGAATATGGGGGTGGGGGAGAGAAAATGCATGGAGGAATAAGCATCCACAAGGTTCACTCATCTTTTGCAATGTTTCACTTCAAAGGTTACATATTTACCAAGGTTGAAGATAGAAATAAAAACGTGTGTGTGTGCATGTGCAGATGTATGCATATATGTGTTATGGACAGACTCGCATCCCCCCAAAATTCCTATGTTGAAATTCTCACCCCTAATGTGACTATATTTGGAGATAAGGCCTTTAAGGATGTAATTAGGTCAAATGAGGTCATATGAGTGAGGTCCTAATCCAATAGGACTGGTGTTCTTATAAGAAGAGAAAGAGACACCAGAGAACTTTCTCTCCGTGCACTCACAGGGGAGAAAGGACTCAGAAAGAAGGCAGCCGTCTGCAAGTCATGAAAAGAGGACTCGCCAGAAACCAACCTTTTGCCACCTTGATCTTGGACTTCCAGCCTCCAGAACTCTGAGAAAATAAATATATATATTGTATTGTATTACTGTGTATACATTTGCATGTATGTGTATGTGTGTGCATGTAAATGTGTGTGTATGTATGAACATGTGGTTGTGCATGACCAGGAGACAGTTCACTAGTCTTCTGAAATAAACTATTATTAACCATTTTGTTTTCAACATTAGTGGTAGCCATCAGAAAGACATTTTGGAAAATTTTCAAAAAATTAGGACTACATACACTGCTTTAAGCTTGAAAAGTGCTTATTGATAAACAACTGATGTTCACTTGGAATTACTCATTTTATGTATGGATATTTCTTACAGTTGAAGACTTACTCTTTTTAATGTATTAGAATACATATATGTTTATATACATCCTTACAAAATTTCAATGTCATTATTTTTTCTTCTTACTATGAATTTTGTGTTTATTTCACATATGAAAACTATAAAAAGATACATTCAGTGAAATGCACACTGGATTAAATCAAAGAAGGACTTATTTGTACGTTTAGCTGGACAGCTAAGGTATGAAAAAGATTTGATTTAGTAGGTCTTCAGTGGCTGCAATAAAGGCCTACTTTTCTTCTGCCAGGCTTCCTATGGTTACAATGAAATGGCTTTCAACAATTCCTGTAAGTATTGTCGTCTTCTTCCACAGCCCAAGAGAAAGAACAGATGGCTTCAAAAGTTCTCAAAAGAGTGAGGAAATTTCCTTCCCCTGAAGACATCAACAAACTTAACTCAAATCTTAATAGCCCATCTTTGTGTATATGCTCTTATTCAAACCAATAACTATGGCTAAGGGATTGGATTATCTGATTAGTTGAAACTTAAGCCAAATGCCTTGATCTATAGCCCTAGATACAGAAAAACAATTAGCTTTGCAGAAATACAAAAGCTATATAGGTAAACTATGTGTCCTGGTATTTCATGGCCGTCCTGAGGAGACATATTGCTTTGT
Source organism: Daubentonia madagascariensis (assembly GCA_023783475.1). Taxonomy (NCBI): domain Eukaryota; kingdom Metazoa; phylum Chordata; class Mammalia; order Primates; family Daubentoniidae; genus Daubentonia; species Daubentonia madagascariensis. The sequence goes on along the minus strand of JAKFHU010002573.1, from coordinate 13,708,499 downwards.
TTTTATTTCCCAATATATTATTGGGAAATTTTTCAAACATAGAGAAACTTTGAAAGAATTGTATAATGAACACCAACATACCCATCAGTAGAATCTGCAATCGACGGTTTGTTATATTTGCTTTATCACATATCTAGCCATCTATCTATTGCATTAGGTTTTGATGATCATATAAAGGTGTTAGTGCTGACAAAATCCAACATATTTCTACAGCCCATTACATTTGTGTGAGCTTATAATGAATTAGTTCTCAAACTCCTTTGACAAGCCAAGTGAAAGTTGATCAAGTTGTACATTTTGCATTCAAACCTTAGAATTTTAAACCTGTGTTTCAGTATCTGGTTTTGATACTGGTAGTACATGTTTGAGTAATTCTCCTGTAAAGCAAAAGACCCATGGTAGATCTTTGCATTTACATCAATTTTAACTTGTGAACTAAATATACCTGTGCTTTACAAAGGTATCTATCTAAACCTGTTAAAGCTTACAATTTCTCAAGGTTCTGCTTCTATACTTGATCATTTTTACTGATTCTACTGTGTTTTATATATTTTTTTCTTCCAAAGCTCAATTCAATCACCTCTCCCATATAGTGTTCCCAGACTCCCATAGTTAGCGTTACGCTAATCTGTCAGCCTGAGTGAAATTGTACATTTCCTTATGATAACATTTATTGTGTTATAATTATCATTATTTGTTTATGTGCCTGCATCCCTGGCTAGAGCATGTTTATCATCCAGCTGTGACTTTTTGGTTTCTGTCATATAGTGGGCAGTCCATAAAGGTTTGCAGAATTCAATTTAAGTCAACAGATATATGATGTGCATGAGATTCTCTAACCTGAAAATATCAAGAAGGAAAGCTTCATATTTAACTACTTTAAAAAATCCCCATTAGATGCTTCAGAAATCAAAATCAGTTTGGCAGCATGTAAACTTCTCTGTTATAAATAGAACTCTTCCTAAAATCATGTAACAAACAATCACCTTAAGTATTGTACCTATTTTATGAAGCCACAAATACCATTTAGAGTAAGATTAATCAACATGGAAAAGTGGTGGGCTCAAGAGATGAAGTGCTAGGGTACAAGTCCAGGCTCTGCTCCTTTGCAGCTGTAAGACCTTGGGCAAATTACTGAAACTGTTACTGCTCAGTTTCCTCATCTGTAAAATGGAGATAAAATGGTTATAAAAGACAAGATATGGTAGACAGTATCAACTGCTTAAACCAGATACAAATCTGCACACTCCCATTTCTCTGTTCTAACAAAATCCAGATTTACTCAGGTGGCAGAGATCCCTTGGTCTCAGAGGATAGCACTTCCTCACGGTTCCAGGGAATAAACCATGATGCTCTAATCCAGCCTTGTTGCTGACCTAGCAGGTGGCCTGTGATTAGAGTAGGAGTGGCCCACGGAGGCTTCCTGGGTGGGGCATTCAGGAAAGGTTTTTCTTAGTTATTAAAATGGATAGATATAACTGGCTTGGAGAGAAGGAAGACTAAAGTCATCATATCAAGGAAGACAGAGAAGATATACAATGACATCCCTGAGCCACTGCAGCAGCACTATATTACCCACTCCCAGACTTCTTGTTATGTGTGAAAAATACCTGCTATTGTTTAATCCCTGCAGTGGAGCTTTCTGGTACTCCTAGTTAACACAATCGCACTGGTATAACAATGCAATACAGCATAGCATGATGTGATGGGACTTTCTGTGTAGTATATGTATTTTTGCATAGTAACAACATTCTCCATGATAAGAGGTAAAAAAGCTAGAGTAGTAAATGCCATGTTTTAAATGCTTTATTTTGTTAAAGGTTCATTGGTCATCATGAGTTCAGTCTCCCTGCACGGATCTTTTGACTTTCTCTCTTCTACTGATAAAAGTTGTATCATCAATCTTAAAAGACTCTTTTGTCCTTAGCTTGGCCTTTAACTACAATGAACTAGGGAAGAGGAGAAAATAGATGAATTGAACAGATCCCTACCCTCCACTGAAAAGATAAATAAAAAATATAGCCTCTTATTTGAATGGGTAAATAGTAGCTCATTTAAACCCCAAGAAATACATTTCTAAAGTGAAATACTTTTAAGCAATGGAAAATTTAGGGAATTGACCTTTATGCTAGCCAATGACAAAGCCATAAAACAAATTTGAGAATATCCAACTTTGGAATTCATTCATTTATTCAACAAATATTCATTAAGTGTGTATTATATGCCAGGTACTATGAAAAAAACAAACCCTACCTTCATCCTCATTGGCCTTAATATCTCATAGGATGTTTCTTAATATAAGCAAGGAGCAGATTAAGGTTGAGCCCTAAATCATGAAGGAAGCCAAGATGAGGTTGGAGACTGACTTCTTACCACATACATGAAAGATATAATCAGAAGACAAGCTATTAATACTGATGCCAACAGCAGAGAAAAAGTTTGAATTTCTGGTAAGAACTGGAGGGAAAACAACCCCTTATCCTGCTGAAGTTTCACTGAAAAATCAACTCACAAAAGGCAGATTAATTGGGGAAAAGGCACACAAATTCATTAATATGCACATGGGGGAGAGCCACAGAGTGATCACCCACACCCTCCAACGGGGTTCAGAAGTTTATACACCATCTTGAGAGCACAGAAAGAATGAGGACTTGAATCTTGGCAAAACAGGTTATGGGAGGGGGAGAAGAAGGGGCCTGGCTAGCAAAGCAGGTCTTGTTCTATAAATAAAACCTCATAGGTAGTTGCCCTCAGAAATAATAAATGGTACATGTTTGTCTTAGACTTTTAAAGGTGTCAGGCTGTCAGTTAATCTTTCCTAGTTCCAGACAAGGGAAGGCCTCACAGAAAACCTGGTTGCACCAATACAGATTCTCTACAGATCAAATCTCCCCCACAAAAGACAGCTGTGCAGGGTTACTTCTGTTTGCTGGCTCTCTGAACAGTCATCTCAAAATATGTCAAAGAAATATATCTTGGGGTAAAATATTTTGATTTCCTTCAGAATCAACTTCTGAAACTGGTTCCATTTATAGAATCAAAAGGCCTTTGCAGAATTAGCTCTCCATCTGCCTTAGTTATATACATTTTCTCCTTTTAGTTCTTTTTTTTTTTTTAAGATCAGAAGTATTAAGTCTAGCCAGATCCCTGGCCAGACCTTTAGGGAATTCCCATGTTGAAACTACAGGAGTTGCTAAAATATTACAGGGTGCCATTGTCTTAAGGGGGATGGGGGGAACTCTCCAATATCAGTATAACCTGCAACTGCATAATTGCAATATTTTGCTAGTTTTTGTAAAAGAAAAAATACAGTAGTTCAGTTAAAAAACAAGGAAGAGTTTATTCAAGATCATTGCAATAAAGGAGAGAGATTAGATTCAACTCCACTGAAATAAAAAGCTAGTCATAAAGTACTGAAGGACATTAGAAGGAAGATTGTCTATGTGGTTATGCCATCTGGTTTGCTAACTGGTGTGCATCAAAATTAGTCTCCTACCCTCTCACAGAGCCTGTGAGATACAGGTGATATTTTTCTTGATGCCTGCATTTCAAATGGATGTCTCTCAGGTCTTTAGAAAGACATCCCTAGTTTGTAGAAGATTTACATATCAAAGGAGCAGAGAAAGAACTTACAATAGCGTGTTTTCAAAGTAAATGGTCTAAGAAAAGGAGGTTAGGGGCTTGTAGTTAAGAAGAAACCTATCTAAAGTTTAGTTGGTCTGAGGGGACCATTAAACTTAGAAGGCCATTAAGGCTGTCTGGTCAGTTTCTTATCATCATCACCAGAGTTGTCAGCACCCAACATTGCCCAGCGGAAGAAATGAAAGACATCTTTCCTTTTATTGGTGCACTTGCCCCCAAATTACTTTTAACCTTTATATAAAAGGTTACAAATGTTTTCATAAATGTTCACCTTTTGATAAATGTTCAACTCTCTGTTGCAAAGGTTTCCTTTCACTTTTTCTTTTTACTTTAAAACAGAAGTGGAGTTGAGTCAGAATGGAAGAAGAGGTATTGTGCATATTTAAATGTCCTAAATTAAACAAAAACATAGATGGAAAATCCAATGCATCTCCATTAAAATTTGCCCCCTGAAGCCAAACTTCTTCCCAACTCCATCTCATTCACTCCACATCTCCTCAATGGAATTAGTTTTCTCTCTTCTATATTAATTCCCAGCATTTAGAACAAACAGTTAAATTTATGTTCACCATGTCAATCATTACCCTATTGATATACAACCATCAAGCTCTCAATGAATTATTTACATTATGTCCTTCAGGTAATTCCGCAATTTAAAAACAGTTAATATTTATGTTAAATGTATTCATTAGTATTGATACTTCACATAAGTCTCTTTTGCCAAAAATTAATGTCCTTAGGTGCCCCCTTATTAACTTCTAGCATTTCCAATCATTAATAGTATTCATTCATGCTTCTATTCTGTTTAATGCTCAATTTTGCTTATTTTTCAAGCACTCAATTTTCTTATGGATCATTCTTGTCTAAAAATTGAAATCCTATCATTTGATTTAATTCATGACTTCAATCTGTGTTTTTGATTCCTCTCTTAACCTTAACTCCAGGTTGCAGTTGTATAATCTTTGATAATCCTAAGGAATCTATACTCTCTTCGTACGAAAAGAGTAAACTCAATTGTATACCTCTGCTAGTCATGCATTGCCATGGTGTATTAGTTCTTCAAATCTCCTAGGAAGTTTCCCATCCTCTCTCAAAAGAAAAGCTCCAGTTGTGACTTTGCAGGTATCTATAAACTATCCCATGTTCTTTTTCAAATTTGCACGGCAATCTCTTTACCATGTCTAAGGTGTTGCTTCAGAAAGATACTTAATGTCCATTTATACCCATTTTTAAAGGCTAGGTTGTGAAGGAAAAAACATAATATGCTATTGCTTCTGTAAAACACAGAGAAAAGCAGCTATACCTGCCTAGAGATCGGTATCTCAGTAAAGGTTTAATATGTTTAAAAAGGGTGGGGGGTGTTATTTGCACAAAGGATTCCTAAGAACTGAACTGATCAGAAGAAACAAAGACATTTTCTTTTGGTCTCATAATGAGATGGATTTCACAAAAACCATCCATAGTTGCTCAGAACTATGGAACTGTTAAAGGAAATATAAAAATAGAGCTGAAGCTAGGAACTTGTAAAAGAGAACATATGATAATGAAGATTTAACATTTGGCATGTCCTAGTCATATCTCCAGAGTATTCACATCTAATCACAGACAGAGGTGCTGAATTCTCTAGTACCTGACAATAGAATTGCCTAAAATATAATTAAAGGATGCAGCATTAACTTTCTGGCAAAGTCAGAATTTCTCCTTCTCAAGGAATATAGAATCAATATTGCCATTAGTTCTTAAATGGCTTATGTTTATATTTGTTGAAATAGACTTTTTATTGGAAAATAAAATAAATATGGATATAACCGAAGTCAAGCTCATACCACTTGCCACAGGATAGCCAATGAGTCAAGAGGCAAGGTGTTGGGGCAAGGAAAGTGACTTTTATTAGGAGAGACAGCAAGCCCAGATGATGGCAGACTAATGTCCCAAAGAACCATCTTACATTGGTATGAACTTCAGGCTCCTTTTTATCTTAAGGGAAGGGGAAGCGGGGGTTGGGTTGCAAGAAGTACCCAAGGACCACAGACATCTGGGTATCTGTGAGGGTCAGAGAAACTTCTTTGTTCTTGGTCAGTTACCTTTGGAGGACGAAGATCAGGACATTCCTAAAAATCTTTAACATAGCATTGTTACCCATAAGTATGCTTTCCTTAGCTCCCTGGGAGTTAGTTTTGGAAAAGGCACAGTTGTCACATTCCTTCTAGCCTATATGCAGAGCTAAGCAGAAACTTTTAACCTAAAGGATATTACCACAGGGGGTCAGAAGCAAAATGGAGCTAGTTATGTTAAGCTTCCCTTCCACTGTTACATGGAAAGGCCACAAAACATAAGCATATAACCACCACCGTAATCAAGAAATAGAACATTCCACACTCTGCAGAATAGTACCCGGTGTCCCGGACCAGTGACTACACACACCACTTTTCTTAAGGTAACTACTACTATCCTGACCTCTAACACAAAAATGATTTTATGTGATTTTGACTTTATATAAAATGGAGCTCTACAATATGTATTCTTCTCTAACTGATATTTCCCCTCAATGTGATATTTGTGAGCTTCACCCATGTTGCTGCACAGGACATTCGTTCTCATTGCTTATATTTTACTATAAAAAAATACAATGTATTTGTCTATACTATCATTACAGACATTTATGTTTTTTCCCAGTTTGGGGCTGTTAAAATTAATGCTGCTATGCATATTCTTGTTCATGTTTTTAGTACACACGTTTGCATTTTGTTAGATATATACTTAAAAATTGATTATCTGTGTTACAGGGTAGAGCAGAAGCTCTTGATATTTCACTCATAACCAGATGATTCTCAATATTCCTATCCTTTGCATGACAGCTTTCTCTGGCCATTGGAGCTAGCGCAACACTGCTCCTGAAACACACACACACATATATACACAGTTATACACACATAGCAGGCTGGAAGTCAGGGGATTAGCACCTCTGGTAGTAGCCCTTAAACAATGACTGATTCTAATCCCAATGCATCTTCTACACTGTTTCCCAGAGCTCTCTGGTAAACTCCCATTGTCCACCCTGGAAACTGGCTTGGTAACGCACACACTTTCCTTTGGCTTCCTTCTCTGCTTTGTCTCACTTCTCCAAATAAACCTCTTGCAAGAGAATTGTCTCAGAGTATGCTTCTAGGGGAATCTAATCTAAAACGAAGGGTATAGGTATCATTTAGTTTTGGTTGATACCACCAACAGTTTTCTAAGAGGATAGTGCCAGTTAATACCCCCACCAACACAACAGGATAAATGAATTCCAGGTGCTCCCCATCTTCACAAAATCTTAGCATTGAGCCTTGACAGTCTTTTAAATTTTAGCTATTTTGGTTGGTATTTGGTGTATAATTTGGTATTTTTCTTTTGCATTTTTACATTGATGAATGATGCAGAGATATATACACAGGTATGTGTGTGTGTGCATGTGTGTGTAAGAGAGGTTTAGGTATTCTGTTTTGTGAGATGCCTGTTCAAGTCTTTTTTCTTTCTCTATCGAATTTTTTATTGACTTATAGGGTTTCCTTGTACGTTTTGTTTACAAGTCTTTCTGGATATTTATGTTACAAATATATTTCACTTTGTAGCTTTTTTCACTCTCTTAATGGTAATTCTGAATTGATAGAAATTTTTTCCTCTTAATTTTTCATTCCTTTAAAGTTTAATGCTTTTTGTTTCACTTAGAAGTAATCTTTACCTAATCTAAGTCTTGAAAATATTCAATTATATTACCTTCTAGAATCTTTATTGTTTCATTTATACCTACAATTAAGTTGGAATTGATTTCTGTGTATTGCATGAGGTAGCATCAAGAAATGTTTTTTCTACTAGTCAATACTAGTTTCGTATTGACCCAGCTCCATTTGTTCAAAAGGCCACCCTTTCCCAGTGGTAGGCATTTCCCCTTGGTATAATATCTACTCGGTAGAGTCATAAATCAACTGATTGTCTGGGTGTGATCTGTTTCTGTACTCTTTATTGCATTCCATTGGCCTAGTTGTTTATCCTTATGCCAATGCCAGTGTCTTAACTACAGCCTTTTTCTTCCCCCAGAATATTATGGGGGTACAAATGTTTTGGTTATATGGATTGCTTTTGTACTGCTTGAGATTAAAAGTGTACCAATTACCCAGACACTGTACATTGTACTCATTAGATATGATTTCACCCATCCTCTCCTCCCCGCTCCCATCTGCTTGATTTCCATTGAGTTTTGCTTCCTACTATGCACATAAGTGCTGTTCAGTTAGTTCCAATTTAATAGTGAGTGCACAGCATGTTTGTTTTTCCATTCTTGCAATACTTCACTAAGGAGAATGGTCTCCAGTTCCATCCAGTTTGTTATAAAGGTATTAATTCATTTTTTATGGCTTAGTAGTAGTCCATGATATACATATATCACATTCTATTAATCCTCTCATGAATTGATGGGCACTTGGGTTGATTCCACATCTTTGTGAGTGTGAATTGTGCTGCAATAAACATTGGAGTGCAGGTGTCTTTTTGATAAAATGACTTTTTTTCCTTTGTGTAAATACCCATTAGTGGGACTGCTGGATCAAATGGTAGGTCTACTTTTAGTCCTTTGAGGAATCTCCATACTGTTTTCCATAGAGGGTGTACTAGTTTACAGTGCCACCAACAGTGTGTAAGTGTTCCTTTCTCGCCGCATCCACACCAGCATCTATTGTTTTGGGACTTTTTGATAAAAGCCATTCTCACTGGGGTTAGGTGATACCTCATTGTGGTTTTGATTTGCACTTTCCTGATGATTAGTGACGTGGAGCATTTTTTCATAAGTTTATTGGCCATTTGCCTATGTTCTTTTGAAAAGCTTCTGTTCATTTCTTTTGCCCACTTTTTATGGGGTTGTTTGATTTTTTGCTTGCTGATTTGCTTGAGTTATTTGTAGATTCTGGTTATTAGCCCTTTATCAGATGTATAGCATGCAAATATTTTGTCCCATTCTGTAGGTTGTCTATTTGCTCTGTTGATTGTTTCCTTGGCTGTGCAGAAGCTTTTTAAATTTAATCAAGTTCCATTTATTTATTTTTGTTGTTGCTGTGATTGCCATTGGTGTCTTCTTCATAAATTCTTTGCCTAGGCCAATATGTAGAAGAGTTTTTCCAACATTTTATTCCAGAATTCTTATGGTTTCATGTCTTAGGTTTAAGTCTGTTATCCATCTTGAATTAATTTTAGTGAGTGGTGAGAGATATGGATCCTGTTTTAGTCTTCTACATGTGGCTATCCAATTTTCCCAGCACCATTTATTGAATGGAGATTCTTTTCCCCAGTGTATACTGTTGTCTGCTTTGTCAAAGATCAGATGACCATATATGGATGGTTTTATATCTGGGTTCTCTGTCCTGTTCACTACAGCTTTTTAATAAGTCTGGAAATCTAATAGTGTAGTTCTCTTAACTTTTGTATTTCTGAAAATGTTTTCATTTAACCTTATTTTCTAAGGAATATTTTCACTGGGTAAAGAACGATAAGAAAATTATCGTTTTCTTTGAGCACTTTAAAATTATTATTTTCTCATCTTTGGCTTCACTCATTTCCATTGAAAATTCAGTCAACTGTCAATCCTATTCTTCCTTGAGAATAGTGTGTTTTATTTTTCTCTGTCTTCTTTGCTTAGCAGTAGAGAAAAAAAAAGTCTTTTTTTCTTTTCTAATTGTCTTTGAGTTCACTAGTTTTACTCACTAGCTCTCTTCTTATTTCTCTCACTAGATGTTTGTAGCACTACCTAACTTGTGCTTTGATTTCTTTTGATTCATTCAAGTATTTTTAGCCATTATCCCTTCAAATATCGGATGTCTCCCGTTTTCTCTTTAGTCTCATCCTGGCACTCCTACCATAACTTTGTACCATGGCCCACTTGTCTTATATATTCTTCTGTATTTTCTTTCTTTTGTTTTTGTGCTTCAACTTAAATATTTACTACCAATCTTTCATCTAGTTCATTGATATTCTCTTCAGCTATATCTAAGCTGATATTGAACACATGTTTATGTTCCTCATTTCAGTTACCACATTTATCAGTTCTGAAAGTTCCATTTTATTATTTTTTATGGATCTCCTTTCTCTGTTGAAATCCTCTACTCTGTCATATGTTTTCTTGAAGATATAAATTACTGATATTGTGAGTCTATGCCTGAGAATTCCAATATTTGGATCATCTCTGGATCTGTTGATATTGAGGGCATTTTACCTGTTTTTCAGTCATTTCATTCTATCCCATGCTATACCTGCTAAATTAATTAAATGGTGAACATTGTATATACAAATTATAGAAATAATTTAACACTCTGGATGATATAATGTCTCTCCAAAGAGGATTTACTTCTGATTATTGCAGACTGATAGAGAAAGGATGGATCAACTTAATCCAGTATGGGATTGAGCTTATTTTGAGCTGGCTTTAAGTATTTGTAAGGGCTGGTCTATTTCTGGTTGACCCTTACTCCAAGGGGGTAGCCTTACTGAAAGCTGGAGTAAAGCTAAAGTATTGTCCAGAATCCTTTCCCATGGATCTTAACCCTCTCTCTCTCTACAGATAGATAGATAGGTGGATAGATAAATAGATAGAATATAGGTAATATATTATACATACACACATACATATACAGTCATCCCTTGATATCTCTGGGTTCCACATCTGTAGATCAACCATGGATCAAAAATATTAGAAAAAAAATTAAAAACAACACAACAATAAAAATAATGCAAATAAAAAAAAATACAGTATAACAACTATTTACGTAGCATTTACATTGTATTAGGTATTATAAGTAATCTGGAGATGATAAAATATACAGGAGAATGTGCATATGTTATATGCAAATATTACACCATTTTAGATAAGAAACTTGAGCATCTGCAGATTTTCGTATCCACAGGGGTCCTAGAAACAATCCCTTGCAAATACCAGGGGAAGACTGTATACATATACATATACATGTGCGTATGTGTGTATATATATGTATATATACTCAAGACTGCCATAATGTCTTCTAAGTTCTTCTTCCCTTAGCTGATGTTTTTTGTCTGTATTATTAGTCCCTAAAAAAAAACATTTAAAAGTAAAGTGGCACCAAATGTAAGGATCACCTTGATGGGATTCTGCTTTCTCTGCAGTAATAACCCACAAGTACCAGCTGTCTGAGGCACTGGGATACAATTTTTGTCTTCCCAGATGAAATTGTTGAAAAATTGTTGATTTTCTCAATGTCTTAGATGTTTTTTTTCACCTTGATTTATTAGTCTCTTGGTCCTACTTCTCTTGGAGATCTTAGTCTTTTTCAAGCCTTAGATCTGTTATTAGTGCTCTGATGCCTTCACACCTTCATGCATATTTTTTAAAAAACTGTATCCAGCTTATATAGTTTGTTTTGACAGACCAGTTGGTCTGCTACAAGCTAATGTGTCATAGTTTAGAGCAGATTTTTATTTACTATATAATATTTATTCAGAAAAGCCTCTGATTACTAAACATACAGTTTATATTAACTTTTGAACCTGTATATTCAGTACCCAGATTAAGAAATAGAAAATTACCAGAATGCAGAATCCTCTTTGTGCTTTCTAGTCACAGCCTCCACCTTGACTCTGACTTCTAACACCATCGATTAGTTTTTCCTGGTTTTGAAATTTGTGCAAAGGGTATTATGGAATATGTATCCTTTTCTGTCTGGCTTTTTTCATTTAATATTAGGTATATGAGATTGACTGATGCTGTTTCTAATGTAGAATATTCATTCTCATTACTGCATAGTATTCCATTTTATGCTTATACTAAAATTTATTTATGCATTGTGCTCTAGCTAGAAATTTGGATATTTCCTCTTTTTGGCTATTACTAACAGTGCTGCTCTATTTATTATTTAATAAATGTATTTTGGTGGATATATATAAGAATTGCTTTGGTTATATATATCTCATTTATATTTGATGTGAAGAAATACTCTTAAGTCTCCTGTTTGCAAGTAATCTAAGAATGCTTCCCCTTACCTTCGGTATATACTTTTTCTGATTGTTTTCCACAGGGCCCTATTATGTGATGCACTGGTTTCTTACTGGATGCCCTATAGCATCATGTGAAAGAATCAAAACTTTTGTCTGTCCCACTGCATTTGTAATTTAGCAAAATTGTCTAGAATTTCACACATCCCCCAAAAGAACCAACCCCCCTACTTGCTGCAGCCTAAGACTTGTCTCTTCACTGGTGGCACATGGGCATTCCTGCAGAATGAAGGAAAGAGTTGGTTCTTTGGCACACCACATCCTAAGGATCAGGATAGATATTCTATATTTCTACTTGTCCTAAAATCCTCCTAGCTTTACCCCATACCCTGAATGACTGTTGTTAAGCATCTTGGACTTACAATTTTTGAATTTTATCCCCTTGGTCTCTCTTCTATATCTGTGTCAACAGCCTCACACTTATCATCACAGAGCACTGTGGCACCTCCGACATTCTGGCCTCATTTGACGAGCACAGGCTCTAATTCTCCCATCTCTCTTGGGCACTCACTCTCGCTAAAACACCCTTAGGTTTCATAGAGACCATCAACTCCTTTATCTCTTGATGTTCTCAGTCCCATCAGACCCCACAAGAATCATTCATATCATTACCACATGCATGGGGAGGTCCACACATGTTCTTGTCCCAACACCTCCTCTCTCTGTCCCCTGTCCTTTAAACGTATATCTCCTGATCTCCTGACCTCCCCGCCGCCAATCCACATTCAGTATGGCCCTACGCAGTCTCCTGAGTGTTGTCCAGCAAAAATAATAAATAAGTAAATAAATAAATGGATAAATAAAAAATTCCGCAGCTCCATAGCTCTTCAGATTGTTGCCCTGAATAATCCGTGGCCATCACACCAGCCAGGACACTGACAATAATTCTTTTCATTATCAATTTCCTCTGCCATTCTATTTGACCACTATTGAAAACTTCACCACTCTCCACAAGTTCCTACTCAAGACCTGGTCCTCTCACTCTCACTGGATAATTTTCTTCATAAAATGGAGAGAGTGGTTGAGACAATTAGGAATGGATTTCCTTGATTTACCTCATCAAGTGTATTTCAAGTTATTTTTATTCAGACTATCATTTAGTCTCAGAAGATACGATATCCCTCTTCCAATTCAAGATCAATCTCTCCACTTTTAAACAAGATTTGATCTTGTCTTAATTTCTCCAGACCTTTCTCCATCAGTTACCATCATTCCCCCCTCACTATATTGTCAATATTTTTAATACTTCTGACTCTACTGGCCTACAAAAATGTTCAAATCAATCTAATAATAATTCTTTTAAATGTCAGTCTTGATTCTTTCCCTCACTTCAGCTCCACCTCTCATTTTTCTTATTGGCTCTATAGACAAGCTTCTTGGGAACATGATCTGCTCTTGCTATTACTGCTTCTTCCTTGCCTCTTAATCATGCTTCAGCCACAGCAATTTATCTTCTGTCCCTGACTACTTCATTGGAACTGCTCTTGTCTATGGAAATGCCTTCCTTGAAACCCTCTCAGCCTGCTTAGATTCCATAAAAACACATCACTTTAATAATTTTCCTAGTGTTCTTAATGCCTGAGCCATTCTTTCTATTCTTTCTAAACTTGTCTCCTGAATATTGATGTTTCCTAAGGTTCATCATTGACCCACTAATCTTCTCACTTCATACACTCTCCCTGAAACAACTCATCTATCATAAGGACTTACTTTTTTTTTCTTCTGATTATAAAATAATGGATACTTATTGCAGAAAAAATGAGAAATTAATAAAAGTGTAATGAACAAACATAATTACCTATAAACCTATCTTCAAGAAAAAACTGCAGTTATTACTTTTGTTATAATATCTTGCAGTCTTTATATGTTGTTAGGTGTTTTGGATTGGGCAGAGGGAAAAGCTGATCTGCTGTGCAGTCTTAAAGGAGTTCTCAGCAGACCCTATAGGGAAGTATAAATTTTATCCCTCAGAATTATCCAAAGTGGGACAAGGGGAGAAGGAGTTTATACTCCCACATCATTTAGTCATCGGGTATTAGTCACCCCAGGAATGGGGCATAACCTTGAGTGAGACAGCTCCATTGAGCAAAATCAATCTCTGAAAGGGGCTGTGAGCTGAGTGGTGGGGCTGCAAATCCTTCCTTCCTGAAGGAGATCTGGGTAGTGCATTCCAATATCAACCACAGAAGCATATGGTCATTTCTTCAATTTTCTTGGAAAGTATTACCACCAAGTTTTGAATTTTCAAAGTGAAAAAGTTCAATGGTCTTCTAAGGTAGTTAAACAGTTTCATTTTAGAATTGGAAGTTGCAAGTGTAACAACTGAAACATATTTTTACAATAAAATTATTTCTATTGTGATTGATCTTTCACATCACTCAGCTTTTCAAGTCATTCATAAAATAATTCAATAGTTTTATTTATAAAATGAACTCAGGAATCCACACAGTTGTTACCAGTGAGTGAACATCTGTTCTTCTTGGATTAAAATGTCCAGGTCTCCTTGTGCAATCTTGTTTTTTTATCTTCCCAGTACTTCTAAGGAGGTTTCTGGAACCTTATGTGTTTCTGGTTTCTGGTTCCTTATATGCTTTTCTGTGTAGAAATTTTGCTATGGAAGTTTGTATTCTCATTTGTGGGAACACAGAGTACATTCTTTTTTTGCTGTGTCGAAATGTCACAAAATGCAATTTGACAACCTCATTGCCTAATGAAGTTACTTGCAAGTAACTCCTACAGTGTGTGAACTTTTATTTATTTATTTTCTACTAGAGTGAAAAAAGGGAAGCAGAGAAAACCAAGTGAATTTGGGGATGTAATTAGTTTTGCCATAGCCTTGGGCCACAGCCCTTGCTCATTGTGCATGCAATTGGGGGATGTATAAATAAAGCTGGCGTCCTCACACCAGTGACTGCACTATGAAATAAGCCTTTACATAAATTTGTCAAGACTGTTGTACATGTAGGCTACAAGCCTTGGCTTTAACCCAAAAAAATCACATCAGAAGCGTTTGGTTTGGTCACCAATTAAGCTACATGGCATGACCAAATTCATTAATGGCCAGCAAAACCATGGTCCCTCCCCACCCCAAGACATTATAAGGATGGTGTACAGGACAGCAATAATTTACATGCATACTTTTTTTCTACACTCACATTCAACAAATCGAGGAAATTCCCACTGAAGCATGCAAAAAGCTCCCTGTAACAGATGTAGACAAGTATATTAATAAATTATGACCATCATTAGAATTCCTAAACCAATATTTGCAAACAGGAGTGCTTCTTGTTATCAGTTTTGGAACTGAATAGAAATACAGCATATATGGAACATTATTAATGAAATTGTTATAGTTGACTGGTCACCAAAGATTACTAGCAACACAATCATGGTTTAGAAAACAATCAAGGAATTTGACTTGCATAATGTCTGTGGAGACATGTTGCTGCTAATAAATTTGTGCAGCTCGTGCCCATGCACACCACCCTTGGGAGAGTGAGGTGGTCCTAACGGTTTCTGTGTTTGTGCATATGCTCTCCACCCTCCTCATCCTTTGTGAACTGTGCCCATGAATTCATATGCTTATATTTGCAGACTGTAAACAGCAAAGCCACTTAGGTATAAACTAGGATTTGAGGAACCAGATGAAATTGTGCCATTGTAAAAGCTGTGCAGTTTATAGCAGATGCTGAGAGCTAAGCTTTCCACCCAAATAGCATCAGAAAATTAATGATAGCCACAAATATGACACCAATTATATTATCAAGCCCACAATTCCAAGCTCCACAATTCCAAGTTTCCTATATGAGATTTTAAGGAAGCCACAATTAAATTTTAGCACCTTCTGAATCCTTTAGTTCACCAAATGCTTCTTAATTTTAATTGAGGTAAAAAAATTTTTTGTCTATTCTAGCTTTAGCTGCACAGGGGACTGTATGTTTTAGAAAATTGTGTCGATATTTTAATAAGGAAAAAGGACATGGAAAAAATAGACATGCATTATATGCAAGCAACACATCCCCACTTATCCTACAAGTATGGAAATTATATTTTAAACTTTATTTTACTTAATTTTTTTGTTTTAAACTATCCTGATACCTTTAAATATTTATGACAAGCACTTAAAATATTAAGGGATAATTCATCTCGATGCATTTTTCCTTGGAATGATGGTATCTTCAAAGGCTCTTAACAATGTGCTGTTATTCAGCCCCTTGTTGTTTCCACCTATTTGTCAAGTGAACACAGAGTTAGAACCATGGTAAAGTGGGCATTATTTACTCAATAAACCTTAACAGCTTTATGGAAAAGCTCTAGATTTAGCTCTTATGAAATAAAAGGTGCTTACAGCATGGTAGTTTACTGAAATTTGTGGACTTTGTTTTAACCGAATTCACGTATCTGTAGCAAAGGACCATTTCTAAAATAATTCGATCATGAGCATAAATTGTCATTCATTTTCAAACTGTTTAAGGAAGTGAGGAAGAGATAGTAGTTTATGGTTTAACTTTAAAGTGAGTTCTTTTATTTCATGGCAGTCTAGATTTTGGAAGTTTTTTGAGTAAGACATTATAGCCCCTTAGACCACCCTTTCCACATTAAAATTATATCCCTTTTCTGGGAATAAATGGAATGTGATGAGAACATTAGTGCACAATGAAGTAGAACTTACTTTATCTTAAGCCACCAGATGCTCAATACAGAAATGATCTTCTCAGTCTTCGTAAATATAGACACAGGTACTATAACCAAGTGTGGTATCACCCCAGCTATAGGAAGAACAGTACATATTGTTCAAAGACCCAAGTTGGAGTTAAAAAAATTGAAATCTATACAGACTTCTCTTGTCCTGGGTCTTAAAACTTATTCTGTCCTCCTGCCTAAAAGGTTGTTAAATCTAGACTCACTGTCCATATCTCTGTACTAGGTCATTTTGCCCTTGCTCTGTAATCTTTGTCTAATTCTTTCTCTTTTCATTGTATAAAGAAAGGGGCTCAGTCTTCAAGTAAAAGTAGATAAAGTGTTGAGGTGCCCTAGCCCAGCTAAAAAATTCTACCTTCTTCCTTTAATTGTCACCACCTTAGAGTGAATTGGGGGGGAAAAGGGACTGTGAGATTTGAGCAAGAGAATTTCACTGAACTCTGCAGAAGAGGGAAAGAGGTGTGAAAAAAATGAATGATGTCCCCAAGTAAAGCTAGGTGGCTAGTAGTATATACTTATTGTAATTATAACTTTACTGTTTCATCTGTGCCATGAAACAGAGATAAAGAAACCCTACATTTTAATGTTGGGAAGCAATTCAAAAAATACATCTCCAGTGATGAGTGTTGGATTAATCACCTAATGGATGTATCTTGACTCTCATGATTAATGTTATACTTTGCTAGATAACAGAAAAATCTCTTAAGTGTTATTAGTGATGCAGAAAATCTAGTTTTATCTCTAACTAAGCAAGTTTTTGTTACCCATCTTCTTTACTGATTCATTCATTATTCATTTATTCAAGAAAATTTTTATTGAGCACCCACCATGTGCCAAGAATTATTCTGGACACTGGGGGATAATAATAGTGAGCAAAAAGATCTCTGTCATCAATGAGTTTCTAGTTTTGTGGAGGAGAAGAAAATAAACCTGTATACAAACAGATGATTTAAAATTTCTGATACTGGTAAATGCCGTGAAGAACATCAAATGGGATTATAGGTTGGAGTATAATTGGAAGTGAGGCAGGCAACATAAGAGTATGTGGCCAGGGAAAATCTGAAGAAGTGATGTGGGTGGGAAGATTGACATGAGAAAAAGGTAAATACCTGGAAAAGAATCTGTTCTACGCAGCTGGAACAACAAAGGACTTGCGATGGGAACAAGCTCCAAGTGTTCGGAGGTTAGAAAAATGGCCAGTGTGGCCAGGCCATTGTCAGCAAGGGAAGTGATATGAGACACATGCAGAGAGGCAGGCAGAAGCCAAGGCAGATAAACGTTGAACACATGGTAAAAAAAAAAAAAAAATTGTGGATTTTATTCAAATGGTAATTTAAATCCCTTGAAGACTTTCATTTATTCTTTTTTTTAAATTTCAAAACATTAAGAGAGTACAAATATTTTTGTTACATGGATAGCTTTTGTAATGCTTAAGCAGGGCTGTTAGTGTGTCCATTACCCAAATAGTGTTCATTGTACCTGTTAGATAGGTTTTTACCCTTACCCTCCTCCTCCCTCCCCCTTCTTGATTTCCAATGACTTTTACTTCTCTCTGTGCCCATGTGTTCCCAATTATTCGAGAGTATATGTGGTGCTTGTGTTTCCATTCTTGAGATACTTCACTTAGGATAATGGTCTCCAGTTCCATCCAAATTGCTGCAAAAGACATTAATTCATTTCTTTTTATGGCTGAGTAGTACTCCATGTATACATATACCACATTTTGTTAATCCACTCATGAATTGATGGGCACTTAAGTTGATTCCACATCATTGTGATTGTGAACTGTGCTGTAATAAACGTTCCAGTGCAGGTGTCTTTTTGATAAAATGACTTCTTTTCCTTTGGGTAAATGCCCAGTAGCAGGATTGCTGGATCAACTGGTAGGTCTTCTTTTAGTTCTTTGAGGAATCTCCATACTGTTTTTCATAAAGGTAATACTAATTTGCAGTCCCACCAACAGTGTATAAGTGGTCCTTTCTCTCTGCATCCATGCCAGCATCTACTGTTTTTTGACTTTTTGATAATGGCCATTCTGACATGGGTAAGGTGATATCTCATTGTGGATTTAATTTGCACTTCCCTGATGAACATTTTTTCATGTTTCTTGGCCATTTGTCTATCTTCTTTTGAAAAGCTTCTGTTCATGTCTTTTGCCCAGTTTTTAAATAGGGTTGTTTGTTTTTTTCTTACTGATTTGTTTGAGTTCTTTGTGGATTCTGGTTATTAGCCCTTTATCAGATGTATAGTTTGCAAATATTTTCTCCCATTCTGTAGGTTGTCTATTTCTTCTGTTAATTATTTCCTTTTGCTGTGCAGACATTTTTTAATTTAATCAAGTCCCATTTATTTATTTTTGTTGTTGCTGTATTTGCCTTTGGGGTGTTAGTCATAAATTCTTTGCCTAGACCAATGGCTAGAAGAGTTTTGCCTAATTTATTCTTTAAAAAGAGCACGTTAGCTGCCGGGTGTACAATACACTGTAAGAGGAGCAACATTTGAAGCAGGAAAACCATTTATGACAGTATGAATCCAGGAGAGAGATACCATGGCTTGGACTAAGGTGATAGCAATGGAGATAGATAATGCAAAGCAGGCATATTCAAGATATCACTGGAATTAAAGTCAATGGGAATTTCTGGATTGGATGTGGGACATGCGGTAAAAAAGGAGCAATCAAATATAACTTGTAGATATGTACACTAATCAGAGTTGGAAAGAAATAGTACAAAGGAAAAATTGAAGGTCAGATGCTAAAAAAAACTTGCTAAAAATCTCACAGCTGGTTAATGTTAGAGCTGGGACTGCTAGAACCATCTGAGAACCTCTCCAAGTTCATTTTCCTCATTTCAGGCAGCTCCCCAGTGACCTTTTCTCCTATAATTTCTCTCTCTTACTTTTTGTCTAGGTAACAAAAGAAAAAAGAAAAAAATATTCTATTAGTTAGGTAAACATTGTGTTTTCTCAGCAATTATTTCCTTTGCTTCTCTCTCTTCTCCGTGTTTTGCTCAATTTCCTATCTTAATATTACTCATTTTATAGGATCTAACTGAGTCCACATAGAAAAAAAAGTATTTATATCAGCTTTACTGCAAAAAAACTGATTTATTTTTATTAAATTGACACTATACATGGGCTCAGGGACGAGTGAGTCTCATGTGGTGGGCTTGCTACATTCAGTTCTATGCCCCAGAAGGATAAGGCCAAACTCTCAATCTTATGTTTTTTGTTTTTCATCTTTTTTCTCCTTTAAGTGTCTTTCACACTTTTTCTTGACTCTGCCTCCTTTACAAGTTAGTAGCAATATGAATATAGCCAAAAGAAATAGAAGATATGTTGCACCATTTCCTGTGTCTTATTATATCCAAAGATCTAAGGAGCGCTTAAGTGGTAAAGGGAAGACCTACCCATGAAACTGTTAAAAGAAAAACTTTAGACAAATTTAATTTAGCATAGTTTAATCAAACAAAGAATGATTCACTAATTGGGCAGCGCCCAAACCAGAATAGATTCAAAGCCACTCCAGGGCTGCCACATGATCAGATAACACGATCAGAAAAATGAAAGTGACATACGGAAACAGCTGGCTTGGTTATAGCTTGGTGTTTGCCTTATTTGAGTATAGTCTGAACAGTTGGCCAACTGTGATTGGCCAAAACTCAGCTGCTGTGTTAAGTTGAGACTTGGCTACTTGTTACAAGAGGAGGTTACAGTCTGTTTACACATCCAATTAAGTTAATAGTTCACTACATATGGAGAAACCTTTAGGCTGAACTTAAAACATGTTGGAAGGCAACTTTAGGCTAAGTGTAACTTCACACCACTAAATTGTTGAACATGCTAATGACTACAGTGTGCTCTTAAGGAAGACTTAACCAGTCCATGAAATGTGCACACTGGCTTGAAACTAAGGTAGTGATTAAATATGTATTTATGTTAAAGATATATAGAATGTTTATGGATGTAAATATGTAGCTTTGACATGTATTTAGTATTATTTGGCCTGTGTCTACTATAAATCATGTTTTTAAAATGCAGTATTTCAACATACATCTTGAGTCTTCACTATAGCATATCTGTGTTTGAAACAAGTTATTAGACTTTAAGAACTTATGAGAACTTAAAACATTTCCACCCAATCTGCAAAGGTCTGGGCACTATTCTAGGAGTTAGTACTGTAATAGTGATGGGAAAAAGTCTCGTCCTCATGCAGCTTGTATTTTAGTATGGGGGACAGGCAGTAAACACTTAAAAAAGATTTTTGGAGAGGGAGAAGATTTCTCAGTAAAATATGGTAAAAGAACAGAGGGTGCCTAGTGGAGAACTACTTTAATTAGGAGGAACAGGGAAGGACTCTCTGAGCAGGTGATCTTTTAGATGAGACCTGGATGATAAGATGGAGCTACAAGAGAGATTTGGGGAAGCACATTCCAAGAAGTGTCCTTTGGCACAATTGGAGGCAACATAAATGAAGTTTTGCTGTGATTCTCCCTTAATTCCTTTACTTTGCTTTCGGGTACTTCCTGTCCCTTATTCTTTAACACTCATCACTCTCAAATCTGAGTCCACTCATGACCCAGACTTGAAAATAACATTTCCCTCCTCCCTCCTCCCCACCCTCTTCTCAGCTACCCACTGCCTGCAGAGGGTATTCAATCTCGGGAGTTAGGAGAAAGGGCTCACTAAGTCCATTACACAAACTGCTAAATGAACAGAAATTGACTAAATGTTCAGCTCTCTGCTATATTTTTTAAAAGAGCCTGTTAACCCAAAGAAAAGAACACCTATTGGTAGAATCTGAGCATCTTTATTTTGGGGAAGGGGCAGTGAAAGGAGAAATGTGGGAGGGTCTCATGTACCTGTATGGTTTATATTATGTTGTGTGGGCTAATGGCGCCTCCGTTATGTCTAACTACACAGATCCCCATTTCTCCAAAATATTTTTCTTCACCCCCTTTCAGATATCCTTTGACATGTATTTATTACAGAAAGAAACAATGTAATATAGTCAATAGTGGAGGTAAACAGAGAGTCTGATAATCTAAAGCAGACTCTACAGTAGTTATTTATATCCCCTTGTTGAGTGCATTTTACATATAGATGCTTCTTACCTTAAAAAATAATGACTTTAACTTATAATATATATTTAAAAGTGGTAGAAGTTTTGTTTCAAACAGTGTCCTCTTTGCTATGACTAATGGGAGGCTTTGGACTTCATGCAATTATTTTAGTCTTGGCCAATTCATTGTTAACCTATTGGGTGTCTACTGAGTTTATACTTAGTTTTAGGTTTTTAATATTTTTTAATGGATCTTATTAACACCATCATTATCTGACAAGTGTAAGAGAAGTGTGAGAGTATTGAAAGAGTTTATAAGGAAAGCCTAAAATTGCAAGGAAAATGAAAGTACAGAAATTTTGAAAATTGAGATGACACAAGGAACAAGCATATGGGGTGAAGTGTTTGGTAGGAGCTTGGTGCTTCATCCAGGATTGAGTGTGTCCACGATCAGTTTTATAAGAAGTTTCCTAGCATTCAGCCCACAAGACTGGCATGCTGCCTCTTTCTCTGTGTGGCTTTTCCCAGGATGTCTGTTGAACAGTTATATGCCGGCATATGCTATACTAAACTTTGAAGAGTCTGAAGGAAAACAATTTTGGGGTTCCTCCTCACAAAATGTCAACCATCAAGTGTGATACAAGTGTGAGTATTTAGACAAGAGATCAGAATAAAATCAACAAAAATTTTTAAAGCTTTTATTATTATCGACAGATTTGAAAAGGTGTTTTCAGTTTCAACATTTAGCATTGGCTGTGCCATGCTCATTTTAACTTATTATCAAGTTTCTTTCATATGTGACCTATAAGATTTCAGCACACTTCAAATATTCTTACAAGTGACTAATTTAAATAATTTTTAAATGATCATACTCATTAAACAGTTTGTCAATGATGTCCTTGTTGTCATGATGCATTATGAATTTTATTAATATGTTATCTTCATTTATGTTAGTAATTTGTCTCAAATTAGCAATAAATTTAAATCTTTTTCCAATGCATTTACATGATCCACTCCTCTTCATTAACTAGATTATCAAAGAGTTCAAGAGCTTTATTCATTTATTTAATTACTCTTAAAAATTATTAAAACTATGAAAATAAGGTATGCACAAAAGCAAATGCATTTAAAGTAGTCATTACATAGTACTGAGCCATATAATTGCATAACTGAATAATTCTCATGCTATATACATTAATTTAATGATGAATATATGTGGAAGTTTTGTAATTGGCACATTGTTTTTCAGGCTTTTCCCTTTGTTGGTAGCAATGTTGTGTGCCCTTTTGCCTGAATCACAAGAATTCACTTTAGGATAAAATATGTCAGATATGCTTAGCCAAAGTCTCATATGTTGGGATAAATAAAATTTGTGGCTACATTCAAGCAAACATACTTAGCTTTTGCAGTATTTGTATAGCTTTGTGCCTTTCAAACACACAATTTTGATGATATTTTATACAATTCCAATAAAAAGTAATAAGTAAGGTGCATTTATAATTGTATATTGTCTATACTATTAAGTGTATTTCTCATAAGTTGTGAACTTTTCTTTTGATTGATGAAAACTGAACCCATCACTTACACTTTCGCATGTCTAAAGATTAGAGGAATGTTCCACAGACTAGCTTCTGGTCTGTACATTTCAAACTTTGTTTCTTTTCCACTGTGTATGTGCTTGTAGGTCCTGGCATCAAAAAACACCATTATGTCACTACTATACAACCACTGAGTCTGCACTGTCACGTCGTAACAGCAGAGAAGTTGGTGCAGTGGATGGTAGGAATATTCCTAGAAGCCATTCCTACACCAGGATATCTCTTGCAACAATATGATTAAACACAGGTGACTATAAACCTCATAGATGCATGCCACTAAACCACAACTAAATGTATCTTCATTTCAACTTTCCCAGATTAACTAGATCCCCAAAAGGCTCATGGATGCTCCAAAGCCAATTAACAAGAAGAGAAAGTAAATGTGAGAGGGGCATCAGAGTAGAGAAAGACAGTGGTCTTAATCTGTTGTGATTTAAATATCTTATTTTTGCAATTTTAATAAAAGAAGTATATGATCATGTAAATATGTGGCCAGTGCCCCCCTTCCAGTGTCTTAGAAGGGGTCAAGGACTCTGCAGCTGAAACTGCATTAGCTTCATAAGAAATTTAACTTTGCTTGCCTTTCTTAGCCACAGCACTGAGAGTGAGCATCCACTGGTATCAGACACTGAGCGCATGCTTCCTGGCTGCTGCCTTGGAAAAGGCCACCATCTTACAATACTTTGGGCACAGGCTCTAGGACAAGACATTCCCTCTCAATCCAAATTTGCTCCCAAGTTTCACTTCACTGTTGCTAACACACCCACCCCAGGTACTCAATTTGGAGACACCCAGAAAGCCACAAAGGCTACATGCATGTTGTTTTTCTACCTCTCTTTTATACCCATCCTCAAAGTCTATAAGTATGGTGGCCACGAAGGAGTCTCTTAGGACACTTGAAGAGATCATCAAGAAGAAGATTATCTCATTGGACACATTTTCAGAGCACTTTAAATTAGTCTATTTTGAAAAAAAAATCTCATTCAATTTTTTCAGCAATGGAAAAGGATGCCAGATTTTAAATTGCAAGTAGACTCTTCTCTTTTCTTGTAAACTTATGCTCACCAAAAGATATCACTAAGAAAATGAAAAGGCAAGCCACAGGCTGGGAGAAAATTTTCACAAGGCACATAACTGACAAAGCACCTGTGTGTGTGTATATATATATATATATATATATTATTCTAATTAAGCACACTTAACAAAAGCAGATACACAAATGGCCAAACAGCACATAAAAAAGATAGTAAACATCACTAATCATCAGTAAGATGCTATTAAAATAATAAAAAAAATACTACTAAATGTCAGAATGGCTAAAATTAAAATGACTAGCAATACCAAACATTAGCAAGGATATGAAGGGAACAACTAGAACTTTCATATTTTGTTAGAGAAAGTGTAAAATGGTATAAAAGCTTTGGTTAAAACAATCTGGCAGTTTCTTCTACAAATAAATATGCCTACCTCGTTACTCAGCCATTTTACTCCTAGGTATTAACTCAAGAGCAATAAAACCTGTCCACAAAAAGACTTTTTTTAGAATATTCAAAATACTTTGTTGAAAATAATCAAAAGCTGCAAACAACCCAAGTACCCATCAATGGAAGAATGAATAAATAAGTTGTGATACACTCATATAACTGGTCACAATTCAGCAATAAAAATGAATGAACTAATGATTCATACAACAACACATATGAATCTACAAAGTCTGTTGAGCAAAAGAATCCAGATACAAAAGGGTACACACTCTAAGATTCCATTTAAATGGAGTTTAAGAACAGGCAAAAAAAAAAAAAAATCAATCAGAATGATATCAGAACAGTAATTGTCCTGACAGTGGTGCATGTAGGGTTGGCTGGAACACAGCATGAGGGAACTTTCTGGTTTGATAGAAATATACAGTATTTTGATTTGGGTGGTAGTAACAAGGGAGCATAAACTTGTCAAAACTTACCAAACTGTACACTTAAGATCTATGCTTTTTGTTATATCTATATTATGCCTCAATAAAGAAAAAAACCTGCATTTGAGTATGGCTAGCCTAAACAGTGTGTGGTCTCGTTAAACTCACCACAAATGCATTCATGCCTTTGAGATCCCAGACTGCTTGTAAGACGAAAAACTTCAGTGCACAATTTCAAAGGTGAAGAAATAGGAAATGGAAGTCTAATTTTTATTTTACAAGCTTAAATGTATAACTGCAAAGTATTTGCTATCTAAGCTATGGTATCTAGAATGGCACCTACCAGTGACAGTTTAGGCCTTTTCTACTAGCTTTTCTCATCCAGGGCGGGGGAGGGGGACAGAATACAAACAACAACAAAAACCCACTAGAACACAACACCATAAGTCAGGATCTTGTCTTCTATACAAAAGAGACAGTGGGAAAGAACTAAAAAGAGAAAATGGCAGAGGTAGATTCACATCTTTAAAAATGTCACAAAACACTGAAATACTCCTCAAGTCTTACAAAACTGTGCTACCTCAATGGCCAGAATTACTTTTGGTCAGAGAATTTTCTGATAGAAAAGGCTTTGGTCATTATTATGAGAAATACATTTATGGAAATTTCCCTGAGTTGCTAATCACATCCCTGTTCTCTAAGAGAGTTTGGGCCATTTAAGAAATAGTCTTTATTGCTATAAAACCTAGATTGGAAAATGCAGATAATACTGAAAATAAAATCAAGTTGCCTACTGTGAAAACAGAAACTGATCAACTACACATTTTAAAATTCTGCTCTAGATAGAAAAATATAACTGAAATAGCGATTCAATTGTTGGCTTAGAAGTTGTTAACGAAGCCATGAAAAAATGGGAGACTGTTGACACAGGTACTCAGAGAAACAATACTAGACTGTTATTATATCTTTTTAGATCAGTACAGAAAAAATTGGTATATATTTCCATACCAGTTTCCATACAATTTCAGATAAATTACATTTATTTTATATCTTGTAAACATAAGCTGGATTTATCTCCAACTTTTGACCAAGAAACACAAAGATCTTTGTTCGAAAAGATAAATACCATTGACTTATATACTTAAGACTAAAATCGTTATAAAAAGTCTCTTCAAGTTATTATAACGAAAACCATTCATTGAAGATAATCTATGCTTTTCATAAGAAATTAACTTTACTGACCAAAACCATGGTAGTAAAGTAAAATTAAAGTTCCATATCCTCATTATGAAGCTCTAATTAACTCAAATATATGTTTTTTAAAAAGTCTGTGCTTAGGCTGTTAAAAACGGGGACATAGCTAAAGGCACTTTCGCGTCTATAAATATAGTTTATAAGTAAAAGTACATATTATCATATGTAGAATCTCAATTTGCTTTGACGTACCCTAGTCTAAATATTGAGACCAACTCAATATGAGAGTTGGTTAATTGATTTTACAAAGATGATAATATTCACTCATTCAGCCATAGGCTCAGAAGGTGGAAAACTATATATTCCGTCTCTCCAACCAGCTCAGCCTCCACCCATCAGTGCCATTTCTATCACTTTAAAAATGACTGCTAACTCCCCGCAAGAGACTCCTTTTCCAGTCACAAGAAGGACAATTCAGAAGAGAGAGGTGAAAAGAGAATGTGCTGCCAATGCCTAGAACACTTCGGTACAAAACCCACCACCCAAGTCATTCCTCCTCTCCTGGGCAGAAATGAATCACTGAGAATAGCAGAAACAAGATTTCCATCTTTCTTACATGGTTCAGTTCCAAGATTATAGAGCTGGATAGAACAGTGAAGAAAGGGAATAAATATTCCCCTGCAAATTTTTATCTGCCTCAGATTTTTCAAGAAAATCTCACCTATCTATAAAATAGGCATCTATGGAAAACAGATTTACTTTAAAACTGACAATAGGGGGAGGGGTTGTATTTATATTTTCTAAAATGGAGATTCATGCATATTTTATTTATATTTATTTTGCAAATTATTTTCATTTAAGCTCATTGAGTTTGCTTTTCCTCAGAACATTCAAAGTAGGTAGCAGGAGAGAAAGCCTAAAACCATGCTGATTTTAATATAAAAATTTTATGGAGCATCTACTAATGCTAAAAACAAAAGGAGAATAATGATATTTGCAGAAAATATTCAGTGATTTAAGATTATGCAAAATACCTCCTGTACTATTTTGAAACCTGGCAAGTTATATTCTTTTTAATTGTGAGATTCTGAAAAAAGATCACTCACTCTTCAAATGGCAACAAAGATCCCAGTGGTGTTAGTAATTGAGTATAATAACTTCTGGTATGCTGTAGCCAGATGATGTAGCAGTGGAAGGTGAAGTACTAGTTTATATAGTAATTCAGGAATGTAAACACTGTAAGGACAGCAATAGTGAAAAGGATTACGAGACCATTGCCTTTATTCCAAAGCAGTTGCTCTGGAAATTTTAAATAAAGAAAATGACAAGCTATGAAAGTCAGAAGGCATCTATGGCAATGTTTAAAGAGATCCTTATCTCTTACAGCAAGAGAGCAGATTGGGCTGAAATTAACACTCAGGATTCAATTGTAAAGGTGGCAAAGTTGCAAAGAAGACTGAACATACAACTTAACAGGACTCTGAGGTTAAAGTTAGGGCTTTTAAAGGAGGACATACTACCAGTGATCAGAATTGAGGACATTTGGGTGACAAGCAGAATCTTCGGTCTCCAGATTGCTCTGAACACAGGAGCCTATTAGAAGCAGACCTCGTCTCTTCACCAGAAAAACCCTGGAGGGCTTGCAAAAGTCCACACGTGAAGAAGGTTACTTTTAAGAGAATGCTTGTTTTCCTTTGCCTGTATTTCAGGCCTTCAGACCAATAATTATGGACAAGTTTCAACATAACCTGAACAGGAAAATATAATCCCTGTTTGGAGGGAAAGTAGTTCAATCACCAACATAACTGAAGGACCTGGCTGATGTGTATAGGAAGGAACATGAGGGGCAAGCGTAGGAGTGGATCAGGAGAGTGAAGAGGGAAGATTATTGCCTGGGAGCATTCTTCCATGACATAGGACTTAATGTCAGAGCAAACACACCTGCAACCTATCCTGATGTGCTGGTGGGGTGGTGGTTCATCCAGGATATGAGGTGGAGACACTGCCATAGCCTCAACAAGAGTGTGACAAAGGAATCAGAAGATGTAGGGAGGTGGGAATTTTAGAATGGATTACCTGAGAGCAAAGAAACCAACACTTGACTAAATTTCCTATGAGGGCCCTAAGAACACCTCCCTTCATCAAGGCAATTAAAAAGACCTCGGTGGGGGACCACCAACATCCAGTATGGAAGACCTCAACAGTCTATATATCTAGGATGGGTAAGATTTTAATAGGTAGAGATGTGATGAGGACCATCTAGTTTCTCTCTTGCCTGGAGGCAAGAGAGAACAACCTGTATTTACAATTCCAACATGGCTATACAATTAATTTATTCTTAAACTAGAGAGTTAACTTTGGACTAAATTAGGGGGTGGTGGTAGTGGTTAGAGATTTGTTCCCAAGCTGAAAGAAAGCTATCAGAGATTTTGGGACAAGGAATAACATTAGCAGAATGTTTAGGGAGACTCATTTGGCAATGATTATATCCATTTGGCAAAATATTGGATGGGTAGACCTTAGAAATAGGAAGATTACAAAGTCGGCTTTTGGAATCGTCTAGGCTTAAGGCATCCAGATCCCAAATTAGAATGGGAAGTGTAAAATTTTTTTTCAAGAAAATTATGCATTGATTTCAAATAAACCAGTTTCCGATGAGCTATATTTAAGACGTGATCCAAGATACTAAGGCACTACAAGTTATGCTCCTGATTTCACTCAGATAAATATATTTATATCTAGAGGTAATGGTTTATACTGAGAGGTAATTATTTTTTAAAAAGGATTTAGTGAACCATTATTCCTCAATGTGCAAAACCAACATTTAAGTTACATTTAGAGGTAAATGCATTATTACCTCCATCCCCAATTCCCCTGCATACATTCTTCAACCTTGAAGTAGGGCCAATGCTGGACTTCAGTACTAAGACCCAGAGACTTGGGATACATTTAGAAACTGGAAATTCATGGAGCGTCTGTATGCCAGTGCTTATGGCAGTATATCAAGCAATTTTAAAGGTCACCTTTCTGAGAAGGCATATTAGTTTTAAAATAAGGAAGCAACAAATGAATGGACAAATGTTAGCCCTGGGTTTCTGGAGTTCCCAAATTGCTCCAATTTTTTTAGTGTAATAAATGTCAGACTCAGACTACAAATGCTTCGTGGGCGGGGAGGGGGCAGAAATGAATAGGCCAATTGATAAAGGGTAAAATAAAACAAAGTTTTATGGAAAAGAATGTGTTTATTCTTGTCTTAAAATAATAAAATAATTTGCTCTCTTGGATTGTTCAGTGATTCATTTTGCCATGGTGTGAAATCTGTAGCAATTAATACAGATTTCTTTTAGATCAGAAAGTCTTTTTGATGCCAATCTCACAACACATCTTCCCCTGAGCAGAAAAGAGTTAACACAGGAGGTTTGAGACTGCTACCCTTAGGAAAAAAAAAAAAAATTTGCTTGCAAGGTTGGTCTTTAGCTGGCATCTGAGAACTTGGCTCTTGGAGTGCTCCCAGTCAAGAGCTAACTAATAACAGTAGATCACCATGCCAGATTGTTTGGGCAAACAATATTGTTTATGCTGAACACCTGCTTTATTTCTGGGAGTCTGGAATTTTGGTACATGTTAGGCAGGCAGTGCCTTTGGGACCAGCCTCCAATAAAAACCTTGGACACTGATTCTCTATTGGACTTTCCTGGGAAGAAACATCATACACATGTTGCTGCATTTTCATTGCTGAGGGAAGAGTATGCTCTGGTTGACC
This sequence comes from Daubentonia madagascariensis, assembly GCA_023783475.1. Classification (NCBI taxonomy): domain Eukaryota; kingdom Metazoa; phylum Chordata; class Mammalia; order Primates; family Daubentoniidae; genus Daubentonia; species Daubentonia madagascariensis. The sequence goes on along the minus strand of JAKFHU010002573.1, from coordinate 13,678,578 downwards.
CTTCATGGGAGGGAGAGAGCATAAGGAAGCCTACCCACAGACTCCACTAGACTCCACCTGTGTCTTTTCCCCTTCTATCTCTGTATATTCTTACTACCATTTGCTGTAATTAATCTTAGCTGTAAGTATAATATGCTAAGTCCCAAGAGTCTTTTCCAGCCAATCTCCAAACATGAGGGTGGTCTGGTCTTGGAGACCCCCCCCAAAAAAAAACAGCCCCATTCTTTTCATAGACTTAATGATTCTGGGCAAAAGCATGCCATCATCTGCTAGTGTGGGAAATAGCAATTTTTGTATCCAGTTGAAGATCAGCTTTTTTTTTTAAGTAGAAAGAGAGATACTTCTTAAAGGAAAAGAAGCCAGGGTTAGCCAGCAGTATAGAATGTATTCTTCTACCTATTTAAGTTGTAAAATGCTATATTTTTGCATAAAACTATTTAATTGCTTCAGTAATCTTCCTTGGCAATCTGTAGCCAGTGTCTTGAGTTCATTATAGGCTGTGAAGTTTCCTTTCATTTGTTTTAAATGTGCAGCTTTTTGATTTCCCCAATTGAATGAGTACCCTCTTGTTGTTACATTGTGGGAAAGGGTAAATAAAAATGCCAACTGGCCTTTCCCAAACCATCCATCATGCTTTACTACTTGTGTCATAATTCTTTCTTGTTTTCACTACAGCTGAATGGTACTCAATTCCCTGTCCAAAAAAAACCGTCTACATTTCTCTTCTTCCCTGACTAGCATGACTAGAGATGCTGTAATCTTTTCCCAAGTCACCCTTTGGGCGGCTTCAGAACAATCTTTTAGGACAATTATAGGGTGCAGGTTGTCAGTCAAGCAAAGCATCTAGGTACTAAGGTACCCAATTAGGGTTAAAACAACTTCTACCTTCTTCTCTTTACTGCTCATTGGATTGCAATCAATTTATTTACCAAAGATGCTAAAAGCTGACGATTCCTTTCAGAGCTCTCAGCAGCTATACTGAACAAACAATAGAAGTCCTTTATCTCCACTTTATATAGCTACTTCGTATCACCCCAGTACCATTAATAGAAACTTGGAACATTGTCTAAACAAAGGGTGTCTCTATATCAGTAATTGTCACATATCTATGTGCATCAGAATCTTTTATTAAATTTTAAAAATATACATTCTCAGGCCACACTCCCCTGAGACTCTGATTTTGTACATCTAAGGAAGGACCCAGAAAATTTATATTTTTAACAAGTTCCTCTGATAATGCTTTATACAAAGGGATGCGATGAACATATAAAAAGTCTTAACTGTAATTTGAAAAAAATGTCAGAAAGAACAATATTTCCATGTATTTCTCTTGCTACTGCATGTTTATATTAAAGAGATGAAAAAGGGGAGGCAGTGAGCAGGCCGACTAGCCCTGGCTTTGAAACCCAAGGGCTTTCCACAATGTGTACACACAGCAGGAAGAGACAGAGAAATGAACTGACCTCTTTGGGAATCATCGTTGCTTCCCCTCTTCCTCCTCCTCCTCTTCTTTGAATCTGCATAGATTTTTCATAATCTTACAGTCTCTAAATAGAGCTGTTGCTTTTTCTTTTTCCTCAAAGCAGGAGAGATGAACACAGTTTGTGAGGAATGATGGTAAGGATCTGGAACAGTGAGTCCTCAAAGGACGAAACCTAAGAAATAAAGAAGGGACACAGAAATTGGATCTATTTGCCTGCTAGTTTGGTGGCCTTCACGATTAAGGAGAACACGCAATGCACAAAACCGTTTGATAATTATAATACATAAAAACAGATCAGACTTAATCCTTCCTGGGCCAGAAATGACTTGACAAGCATATTTTACAAACACCTGTGCTAAATTGATCTGAGATCCTTGGGACACCAATCCTTCAAGAGTTGGTGCTGGTGCTCTAAATGGAAAGAAAATCCACTTTTTCACTTTTCCAGTTGGCTGCGCACGACACACCTCATTGAATTGCAATTGTTGCAGATAAGTTTACAATTCTCTCCGAAATGTGGAGCCATCATTTAGAGTCTCATTTGTTCCCACCATCTCTTGGACACTCTTGGCAACCTTTACTTAAGTAGTTATTTATTGTTCTCTCCATGACGTGGTGCTTTCTCTCTCTCTCTTTCTCTCTCTCTCTCTCTCTCAACATGTTTTTCTTCTCTCACCACCACCTGTCCTTCTGACTTTGCAAATAATAGAATAAGGGAAAACGATACCTTGATTATTTGACCTAACTCCAGACCCAGTCCGCATATCCATTGCATACTTTTTCCAGTGTTCCTTTTGGAATTACCAGTGTCAAGGAGCTCACTAACTCTTAAGGCGCCTGGCTCCATGATTGGACAAATCTAACTTTTTTCTGAATATTGAGCTGAAATATATCTCACTAAAACTGCCAAGCCTCACCCTGGTTCTGCTCTATGAATAATAAAGACTGGAAAGATAATCAATTAAATAATTGACACAGTTTAGGTATAAGATAATAAATTTGGTGTTAAAATAAAAAATGATGGGGACTTTGGTGAAATGAAATATGCATTTACCTTCTAAAGGAACTACCTTCCCCATTAATTATTTTGAAAAAGTGGGGCCCAGTGTCATTGGATTTTCTAATTCTTTAAGACAGACCAGGAAATTAGTTCATGTGTAAAACCTCCCAGTTTTTGAATTTTCCAATGAATTCAAATCTGAAACACTATGTAGGCTAACACTACTGTCCAGGCAAAATGCACTGACAACTGGATTTAACTACTGCCCTTTGCCCTAAACTCTGTACCGTGTTTCTCCCGACAGCTTTCAAATATTTGGAAAGAGCTACTGGACACTTCTTTTTTTCCAGGCTAAGTTTGTTTCTGTTTCTTGTGATTATCAATATATAATCTAATTTCTAGAACTCTTATTTTCACTGTAGCCCTTTTAGTCTTTCTCCTGTTGACCAAATTTTCTTGAAATGAACTAGAGCAGGCTGTACTAGTGAAGGATCAGACATGTAACCTTCCCAATGGTGCATCATAGTTGACACCCATCTGGAAAGAACATCTATTAAGTCAGGAATTTCACCATTCTCTGGGTGTGCATTTATAAATGTACACACACAGATGTGCACACACATATGCACACACACATACATGCAGAAACACACACATATATATGTGTGTATGCATTTAAATTTAATACACAACTTCACAATTTTCACTGTTAGATTATATCTGGTAAATATGACATTTAATCGTGGTCTATTTATAGGTATATTTAATTCATATTAACTCTGATTCTGTCTTTACCTGTTTGTACTTAATCATAGCTTTATGCCACCCACAAATTTTATAACATATTTCTATGTTTTTATTCAAGAAATTGTTCAAAGTTGACTATGCCAAGTGCAAGGATAAAGCCCAGAGTCATGATATTAATGACCAATTTATTTGTTGTTACTGAGCTATTAAACAGACACTTTCAAGGTATAATAATAAAACCACTTACAGTTGACCTAACTTCTCTACCTCTGCTTTGAGGATATACTGCTTTACTGAAATCTAAATGCCCATTAATTCCTTGGCACCCTTGTTCAGGATCTGTACCTTAGAAAGAAAACACAACTGCTCCCAGGCCCTATTCTTCTCCCCCTACCTGTGGTCCCATAGAGTCCTAGGACACCATGGAAAAGACCAGAAATATTGCTTTCCAGAATCTTTTAATTTAGGCACCTCATGTTTTCTGGTACTACTTCACACAAGAAATATGATGTGCCCAATTTGCTTCAACAGAATACATTTTGATGGAGAATTTCCCAGAAACCTCTCCATACTGGCCTTTCTGTTCCACAAATAGGTCAAGTACCTTCACTGTGAGAAATCTGTCCTTGATCTTCCCTTGGACTCCCATGGTGGTTCCTTATCACTCTGGTCTCAGCTCAAATGTCACCTCCTCAAGAGATTATTTCTACTATCCCATCTCTGTCTCATACAAGCTGTGGGACCCTTAGCAAGCTACTCCTCCTCTATAATAGAGGGGTAAAAATGCTACCTACTTCACTGAGTTTTTGTGAGGATTAGGTGATTTAATAAATGGAATTCCCTTCAAACAGTATCTTTGCATGTTAAACACTATTATTATTGCTATTATTACTGCTATTATTTGGTTTCTTGCCTCCTTTCCTCAGAGTGACTCTCACATTTACCTATTTAATTTTCTTCAAAGCATTATTACTACCTCAAATTGCCTAATTCATTGTTTACTTGTTGATTGTTGATCACCGTCAACCTGACAGATGAGTGCCTTGAGGGCATGCCTGTCTCTGCATGGCTGCATATCCCTTAAGGAGAATGGTGCCTGGCACAACGTAAGCACCCAACTTTATCAGTTGAATGAAAAAAATCAACAAGAAAAGATCAAACAACCCCATTAAAAAATGGGCAAAGGACATGAACAGAAATTTCTCAAAAGAAGAGAGAATAATGGCCAGCAAACATATAAAAAAATGCTCAACTTCTCTAATCATCAGGGAAATGCAAATCAAAACCACAATGAGATATCACTTAACTCCAGTGAGACTGGCTCATATCAAAAAGTCCCAAAACAACAAATGTTGGTGGGGATGCAGACAGATAGGAACACTTATACACTGCTGGTGGGACTGCAAATTAGTACAACCTCTATGGAAAGTAATATGGAGATGCCTGAAAGAACTAAAATAGAACTACCTTTTGATCCAGCAATCCCACTACTGGGTATTTACCCAAAGGAAAAAAAGACATTTTATAATAAGGACATCCGTACACAAATGTTTATAGCAGCAAAATTCACAATTGCAAAGACATGGAAACAACCCAGGTGCCCATCAATACACGAGTGGATTAATAAAATGTGGTATATGTATACCATGGAGTATTACTCAGCAATAAAAAACAACAGTGAATTAACACATCTGGTATTATCCTGGATGGAGCTAGAGCCCATTCTTCGAAGGGAAGTATCACAAGAATGGAAAAACAAGCCCCCACTGGTACTCACCATCAAATTGGTACTAACTGATTAATACTTATGTCACACATGGAAATAATATTCATCAGGCATCAGGCAGGTGGGAGGGGGGTGGAGGGGATGGGAAAACTCTCACTGAATGGGTGTGGGGTGCACAGTTTGGGGGATGTCCATGATTGTAGCTCTGACATGGGCAGTGCATGGGCAATATATACAACCAAAGCATTGTACCCCCATAATATTCTGAAATGAAATAAAATTTAAAAATTTTTTAAAAAAGAAAAAATGCAAGCACAAATGGATGAAAGATGGTCTCTTCCAGAGTAGTGCCATATCTCTAATATTTCTTGGCATATGGAAACACAAATACATTTTTAAAAATTTGAATTTGGGAAGTTTTTAGCCATCCTAGACTGCATAGAATCTAGGAGATTTCTGTTTCTAAATTTGGCCTGTATGCTTCTTATAATTTTCATATCAAATTAGGAGAGAGAGAGAAAGAAACAGGGTTATATTCATAACTGAGGATCATCAACATAATAAATACAGAAAGTCCTAAGAGCAGGACTTAGCAAGCATACTGTAAACAATTCAATAGCTCTCCAAAGGAAGCATGGAACACCATAATACAAATATAAACACTGGGCTGGTCAAAGTTAGTTTGTCTGAAGAAAATTATCTAATCCTTGATTCACACACAATAGGAAAAGTAGGAAACAGGTTTTAAAGTATTCTGACTAAATCGGTTGTGATATTTTATACAATGAAATATTGTACAGAACTCAATAAAATAATAGGTTAGATCTTTATATATGTCATGAGGAATATGTGTTAGTATTTTGGAATAAAAGATTCAGAATAGACAAGACCAGGCGTGTTCAGGATGGTATGACTATAGACAAAACTACAATGAGATATCATCTTACCCCAGTTAGAATGGCTTTTATTAAAAAGTCCAAAAACAATAGATGTTGGTAGAGAGGCACAGAGAAAGGAAAGCTTATACCTTGCTGGTGGGACTGCAAATTAGTACAACCTCTATGGAAAACAGTATGGAGATTCCTCAAAGAAATAGATGGAGACCTACCAGTCGACCCAGTAATCCCACTGCTCCACTGCTGGGTATCTACCCAGAGGAAAGGAAGTCATTTTATAATAAAAACACCTTGAATGTTTATTGCAGCACAATTCACAATCACAAAGATGTGTGGAATCAACCTAAGTGCCCATCAGTTCATGAGTGGACTATTAATGTGAAACACACACACACACACACACACACAAACATGCACCGTGGAGTACTACTCAGCCATACAAAGGAATGAAATAATGTCTTTTGTAGCAACTTGGATGGAATTGAAGACCATCCATTATCCTAAATGAAGCATCTCAGGAATGGAAAAACAAACACCACATGTACTCTCTAATAATTGGGAGCTAATTGATGGGCACACATGGGCACAAAGAGATGTAAAGGTCATATGAAATCAAGAAGAGGGAAGAAGGGTAAGAGGGGATGGGTAAGAACTTATCTATCAGGTACAGTGGGTGATGGGCACACTAAAACCCTCAATATTAGCTTTATAAAAGGTATCCATGTAACAAAAACATTTGTGCCTCCTTAATATTTTGAAATAAAAAAATTCAGACTAGTTAAGAAAATATATGATATCTTTTGTGTAGTGAAAATTTACTCAAAATATTAATATATATTTCATCCATTTATGAGTATATGAATAAATGGAAAAAACACAGAAGAATGCACAGAAAGTTACAGTGGTAGTCATTTTTAGGGAGGAGGAGAGAGAACAGAATTGGCTGAATTATTCCTAGGGGTCTCTAGACTTATTAATAATGTTAATTTTTTATAAGGAAAATATTTTTGTGCCTTGTTTGATTGATGAATTGTTTTAAATTAAAAAGCAAAAAAGAAAACACATTTTCCATATGTGTGGGTATTGCCCTCAAATTCTTTTTGCATATTAGACTTCTATATGGTTAATACAACCATAATACTTATCAATACCACTTAACTGAAGATAGTTTGGCACACATTATCTTGAATAAACTTATGCTATATTGAAATGAATGCAGATTACTTTTTCAAGTGCATATAAACATCTGTTTATACGCCCTAAAATTTGGCAGTAAGCTGTTAGCAAACTGACTAATGAGTATTTCTTCTCCATGACCTATTTTTCTGTCCCTTCAAAAATGAACATCTTTTTGTTTTCCTACTTTTAGTTTTAAGTCTTCTCTTCTAGTCTCTAAAACCCCTCAAAGACTACTGATGGTTTCAACATGAAAACTTCTATTAATTTTCTCCACATCCTTGAATTAATTCCATCAGGCTCTGGAGATGCAAGTTTATTTACTGTAGCTCAAAAAAATGTATTTCTTCCGTTGCAATTGGATTTTTTTCTTTCTGATGAGAAGCGATGCTTGTTCTGGATTTTCAAATTAGGGACAAAAATATCTGGAGACGATTGGAAAAATAACAACTTGCAGGTTTGTCTCCTCTCTGCTACAGGTAATTATACTGCTATCTGCCCCAATAGCTGTGCTGTTTCTTCTTCTTTTTTTGTGTGTGTGTGTTTGGTTGAGTTGCAAACACAGTTGGTTGCTCTGCCTGTTGCAGAAGTCCCAGTTAATTGGCAAAGTTAGTCCTTTGCCATCCTTTGATTCTCTCTCAGCTCTGTACCTCTTTTTAGTTTCAGAATTTGTTCTATCTTATACGGTTCCCATTTTCTACAGAGCTTACCGAGGGTTCCCCAAGATGTGACATTGGTTTTCTTAGCTGATTCTCTTTTTTCTTCTTGACCTGGAATATTTGTGATGGATTATATGTTCAGATCTTCAGTTTTTAATCTTCTGTCCCATTTGAGCCACATCCTGTCATAACCACTAGTGACAAAATCCTTCCTTCTTTTCTGTGAATTTTTTGAAATCTGCTATTCATTCTCCTGTTGCCTGGAATAAAATCCTCCACTGATGTGGTCACTTTCTCCCAGGGTTCTCACGCCCTCCAGAGCACCAATATGCTCTTCTTTGTTGGCCATAATTATGTCCAGGGGGCAGTTAGACTCATGGCTTTCTCCACACTGACACTGTCAGATGCTTGGCTCTAACTCGAATGAGATTTCCAGCCGGTATCTGGATAACTGATGTCTATAGCATCGCAATATTTGGTAATGTTCATACCTTTTTTTTCCTAGCCAGAAAGTCCCTTAGTAATCATCATTAGTGGTTTCAGCTTTTGTTTCTTTCTACTTTAAACCTCATCCAAATACTGTACCATGTGTGGGGCCTGAGAATCCTGACAGTTACATGTAAAGATGTTTTCTCAAACTGGAAAGTGAATGGTATCAAAAACTGTGGCTGTTTTTCTGTTGTTCTTCAGTAGAAAGATTTTTGTGTCTCTCCCAAGAGATAAGCAGCAATGAGGAAGGGAAAAATATGCAAAGGCTGAAAATTCCATTACATGTCTCTTTTGCTTAGAAATTATTTTTGATATTTTTTCTATAATTCTATAAAAGAATAAAGAAAAACAGCTGTGACAGACAGTGCTGTGTGTTCACTATTTCTATTCCTATTTCTTCTTCCTCTTGTGGATGCAGCTTGGTTACATTTTCCATTTAACCTGGCAGTTAGAGGAGGCCAAACAACTGGGTTCTGGCGGGTGGGATGTAAGTGATGGGACGAGCAGGATTTCAGGGCCCGGCTCCTGTAAAATCTCCCACTTGGTCTTCTATGAGCTGACTTTTCCACAGTGTCTGACTGAACTCACAAGATTATGGGGCTAGATCTTGAAGACAGCCATACCGTGGAGGGAGCTTACGTCCCTTCATGACCGTATGGAGCAGAGTTCTCCTTCTCCCAGTCAACTCGCTTTAGTCTGGCGCCACACCCCACACCCCACTCAATCCATACTTGCTGACTTTAGGGTCTTAAATCCAAGTTCTATGTTTTTAATCTGCATACTCTTGCTCGCTCTGTTGGGCTTGTTCCCATGGACCACACCGTGCTTCGTCCAAGTCCCCCCATCCTTGAGTTTCATGGCATTACCTATTGTAGTCTCATCCTACCCTCTAAAGTTCTGTACCTCTATGAGCTCTGTTTTCAATGTGGATATTCATGAAGCTGTCATTGCCTACTTATCACTCAGCATGCTCCTCCCCAGTGTTTATGTCTATTTCTATAATTTCTAACTAACACTTAATAATCCATTTCACAATCTGGCCCCAGACTCTCTCTCACTTCTTGTTTTGTAATAACATACTCTGCCTCTGCTCTGTGTGCTGATAATAAATATTCTTCTTACCCTTCCATGGATAAGCCATATTATTGCATGCCTGTCTTTTATCATATGGGCTTCTCTGCCTTTTATTATCAAACTCTTATTTTCTTCTCAGGGAAATCAATCACCACCGCTTCTCTGAAGCCCTTCCTGCCACTCCTTAAGCAGAACCGGGTTCTCTCTCCTTTGTGATCCAATAGTAACTTCTACTTATCTACATTATTAACACTTTCCACAATTGTTTTTATGTACTGCATTTATGTGGTCACTAAGCCTGTGAATTCATCAAGGGCAGGTTTCATATCTTACTCATTTTTTTGTACCTCATTTTTCAGCACAGCATCTGCCACACAGCAGGCATCCAGTGAAGGTGAGTTGAAATATTATGAAATGAAACTATAGCTTAGTAAAACTCTCTTTTAGTATATAGCAAAATTTGGAAGGATTTAATTTCCTGGTCTACACCCAAGCCATATATAAACCACCCACCCTGCATTTGGTCCTCTGCCAAAAATGACCCGAAGGAATTATTTTTGTTAGTCTGACGTGATGTGGCTTGATGGGTGGTTGTGGTAGACACAGAAAGGTTTTGCTTCCAGTCTATAGTGCACACTTCTGTGAGGACAATTGGTTTCACAATGTGTTTAAGTGTGAGGAGTAAGGAGAGATATGTAGGAATATTTGAACCATTCATATTAAATTCCTAATGACAGAAATTATTATGGGGACATGGCTATATTCTGTTTTTATAATTCTCTTATTTCACTTGGGAACCAAAAGCTGGTATGTTGCTTAGGGGGAGCTAACCACAGTAACACACACACACACAAAACCAAAACAGTTTTTTATACAATAAAAAAAATATTGGTCCTTTACATCACAGTAGAAAGAACAAGTCTAGAGTAAGAGTTCTACCTACAGGCTTGAGTAAAGGAAAGGAGGGATGGAAGTCTGCAACTGAATAAAGGAATATAAAAGTAGAGAAATTTTATTTTACCCTGTCCACTACAACCCTCACTGGTTTTAAGATAGGCAAAACTTGAGCATATTTCTACTGAACCTTACTTAAAGAGAAGGAACACAGCAAGAATGGATAGTTAAGGAAAAGTTCAGTAGGGGGGGAAATAGTGATATGATCCACGTATCCACGTTATATTTAATATATGTTACGCTAGCTTTGGATAGGAAGAGGTACACCACATCATAAAATGGAAACAGCCATGTCAACCAACAGGCAATTGTTTCATGCAATACTGATCTTAAATATGCCCAGAAGAGAACCAGCTGAAATGCCACCTCTTCCATGAGGTCTTTCTTGGTCCTTTCTAACCAGAATCAAACTTTCCCTCTTCTGAGCTCTGCTGCAATTTGATTCCGTTTCTCTAGTGATACTTACCACCATATGTCTCACTTTGGCATATCTCCTGTGCCACTTTACAAACTCTTTAAGTTAAGGAACAATATCTAAAGTTATATCTTGATATGATCAATGGTACCTAGGATGGTTTTTGGTGCATTCTGGTGTTCAACAGGCATTTATTGAACTCACCTTAATAACCAGATATTTCTTGTAGGTCAGAATGAAGCCTATAAAGAAAACTGTCCTCTCCTCACTTCTTCTTGTACATGCAAATTTCCTAGCAAAAACATTTAGGAATATGTTATAGGCACCTCTTTGTGTGGAATGAAACTTCCAGTAGGTATCTGCTGTAATTAAACAAACATTTATTGAATACCTAGTGAAAATGAAGAATTTAAAGAGACTCATGTTTAGAGTGAGACTTTTGAAGTTTCAGAAACTTGTCTCTGACAAGAATGATATTCCTTTAGCAGGTAACTCTAATCACTTGACAATGATGAAGAGAATGTCCTTGGTTAGATGTGTCTATATGTGTGTTCCAGGGAAATTCAGAGAGAGGAAAAAATGATTATTGGAAGATCTAGTTTCAGTGGTCCAGGCTAAGATAACCTAAGAGGAAACTACTGTGTTTTGCATCCTTGTACTTGCCAGTTAATTCAAACAAATGTTGAGTGGAAGCAGAAAGCTGGTTTATTATCATTGAACATGGGTGATAATGACTTTGGAATCAATACCTGCTGAACCTTTCTCTATCTTCTCCCCAAACATAAAGATGCTGCTCGATCAAAGGCAGAACTGTTACAAAAGGATTGATTTCCCATTTCCCAACATAGGTAGCTTAACTCGCAGGCAATTGCATAAGCTACCTTAAAACCTTTTCTAGAAGGAAGAAGGTTGCAAATAAATAAATAAGGGAGCTGTATTTTCCTGCCTTCATAAGAATGGATTTCTGGGCTCCCTTCTTTCTGAAGAAATTGATGTAGTATGTTCTACTTCTAGCCCCACACCGTAAATAACATTTTGACTTTGAGCATCTCAGTGAAATATACTTAAAAAATAAATCATAGGGGGCTCTAGGCAAAGATAAATTTGAAAGTGGATACCTGATGTGGCTTTGCGTTTTGTTGCCATAGGGCCATGTAGCCCAAACTGTATTCCTTTTTAGGCCATAAAAAAATAGAAATGTGTGTTTGCAAATTATTGTGTGGATTTTTTTTCCCTGTTGCTACCTCATGCATGGCTTTCCTGGGGAGGTCAATAGAATGAGTTAGTAAAATAAAGACAGATGGCAAGGAAATAATTTTGAAGTTTTTTTTTATTGCAACACAACTACTATAGACACTCAACTGCACTCATTCTTAATAAGAGATTTTGCCGTTAATTTTATTCTCTCCTTAGAGCCAGTTGCAATTCCTTGCTCTAACAAGGGCAAGTGGGCCAGCACTTTGATACTCTTTCAGGCTTTTTAAAATTTGAGAGAAATGAATGTAAGCCAGGCACTCAAAGTGCGGGGAGTGGGGAGGAACCAAGGTGCCAAAGTATCTGGTGTGAAAATTGATTATAAACATATCTTTAATTCTATACTCTTCCCTATACTCATGTACTTTGCAGTGTGAATTTCACCACTACTCTCATCAAGGGGTGGAGATTCCCCATACCTTGATCTGGCCTTTGTGACTTGCTTTGGCCAGTAGAATGCAGCAGACAAATAGTGAGCCAGTTATAAACCCAGAGCTCAACAGGTCTTGTAGGATTCTGCTCTCTTAGACCTCTGCCACTACCATATGAGCAAGGCAGGTCTACTCTGTGGGAGTATGGAGATGACATGGATGATAACCCTGTTGTCACAGCTAAGGCCATACCAGAGTAGCCTACACCAAGCCAACCTGAAAACAAATAAAAGCCCAAGTGAGATCAGCAGAGTTGCCTCCCCCAATACATAGCTGACAACAGATGCCCGAGTGAGTCTAGTTTAGACCAAAAGAACCAGCCAACTGAGCCAAACCCCAAGTACTGAACTGAAGAATCATGAACTAATTTAATGGGGGTCATTTTAAACTATTGAGTTTTGGGGTATTTTTTATGCAGAAATAGCTAACAAAATACGTGATACAATGGACCAGCTTTTGGGTTAAATGAACTGGTCTTCAAATCCTGGCTGTAACATGCAGATGGCTAGCTTTTTGAAAGGCTTAATGTAATTTCCTCATTTTAAAATTAGTAATGACAATAATACCTACATTTGTGTTGTTCCTAATGAATAAAAATTATACATGTAAAGCATTTGACCCTAAGCAGATGTTAGCTGTTATAATTAAAGAGAAATAATTATGGGTGAAGAAATAGAAAAGGAACGAGAAAGATAAGAGAAAAGGATAGGATAGAGAGAAGAGAAAAAAATTGAGAGAGAGAGAGATTTTGAAATATTGAAGTGTGAAATAATCCAGGGCATAGAAAGCTGAGATTGGACGGCTGGTTTCAGCTTCTCTCTCAAAATGACCCTGTGGTGGCTATCTCTGTGCACATTCCATGTTATTAGTTTTATAACAGCAAAAACACAGCTATTATTAATTGAGCCAGTAATATGATTCGGGAACTCTTCTAAAGTCTTCAGAAACATTATTTTACTTCATCCTCGCAGTATCCCTATTACATAGTTATGACTGTTACTCACATATTAAAAACGAGAAAACTGAGGCTTAGAGGGTGTAAGGGCCTGCCTAGGGCCACACAGCTTTGAGGGAATACACCAGGAGATGAATTCTGTGTGACACTGGGTGCGAAAGCACCATGCAGCACCCTTTTTTTCATAGAAAGGCTGAATTTAGTGGCTAATATGAGATTAACAAACATATCATAATAGACCAAGAAAAGATTCCCCTCTAATCAAGAAATCTTTGTAAATCAGATATGTCTTAAGTGTACACTAAGCTTCATAAATCAGACATATCCTTAAAAATGCATTAAGCAAGATGTTAGGTTCATCATTTAAACATCAGGGAACCTGGGGGCTTAGTTGGTTCACAGTAATAATCCCTTTGTCTTTATCCCTCTCTTTGAGGAAACAAGAGACCCTGTGAGTTAGAGCCAGAACTTTACAAGTTGGCAGTGTGTATATTTTGTATCCATTAATACAAGAACTAGAATTTTATATGAACCAGGTCGGCAGCATTACTTTGAATTAGAACATAGAAACTAGTTACATGGTTTGAATATTTGTCCTCTCCAAAACTCATGTTGAAACTTAATTCCCAATGTGTCAGTATTGAGAGGTGAGCCATTAAGAGGTGGTTGGGTCATAAGGGCAAAGCTCTCATGAATAGATTAATACATTCATGGATTAATGGATTAATGGGTTATCATGGGGATGGGACTGGTGGCTTTATGACAAGAGGAACAGAGACCTGACCTAGCAGTTAGCATGCTCAGCCACTTTGCTATGTGATGCCCTGTGCCACATCAGGATTCCACAGAGAGTCCCCACCAGCAAGAAGGCCCTTACCAGATGCAGCCCCTAGACCTTGGACCTCTCAGCTCTGTAACTATAAGAAATAAATTTCTTTTCTTTATTAATTACCCAGTTTTAGGTATTCTGTTATAACAACAGAAAACATACTAAGACACATGATATTTTAATTAACAACACAATTTGTTATTTGATATCTTTCCCCAACTGGAAGAAAGGTAATCTAAAGCAAATTCTGAAAGTGCAAGGGATTTTGCTCTTTCATATTTTAAATATGGATATGAGGGACTAAACATGTTTTATTTCTAAGCCTTGACTGATTCCCACAATTTTGAGCTGTTATTGTCTTTATTCAACACATGACTCTCCTCATCATTACAAATTTCAGTGAAGAAATTTCTGCCTCCAAATTTGTGTTTCAAAAAGAAAATTATATTACACATTACTAGAACAACAGACCAGTGAGTTTTTACAAGTAATTTAAAGAATATCTAGCCAGCTAGCTAGCTAGCTAATTATATACACACACACATATATACACATATATTTGAGCTGATTTGTAACCTCAGGGTATTTATTACATGGGTGATCCCATATTTAAAAATTTTAGTCTTATTACTTTCAAATAATTTATAATTCAGAATTACAATGAAGTATCATAATTTCTAGTAGCTAAGAGAAATTTTGTGCTAGCTAGAGTTTCAAGTGACCCATCTTAGACAAAATCAAATGTGCTTAAAAAATTATTCTCCAAAGCTTTTATGACTATCCCAGAGTGTTATCCTCTCAGAGAGAAAGAGTTTCTAAGCACAGCAGGGTCTGAATTGATGGTAAGACCATTAAACAGTGGATTATAACAGAACCAAAAGGAAAGGGAAAGGCATCTTTCATGGCTTTCAGAACTCAAAAGTCAAATGCACAAATTTTAGAATGTTTCAGTCACTTTTCTTATTTTTATCTTAGAATTGTCTTCCCATGACTTAACCAAAAAAAAAAAAAAAAAAAAAGAAGAAGAGAAAAGAAAAGGAAAAAAAACCTCTTCAATATTCAAAGCACCACAAACTTAAATACATAATTTTTGCCTTCCAGAAAGATCTGTCCAGAAGCTACTTTCTTGTGCATTTTTAAATTTTTTAACTCAACTTTTCAACTGACTAAGAAAAACTGCTCTAAATGGAGATTCTCTTGAAAAGCCACAGCCAGACTTCCACTTGTTTTGTTGACTAAATGGCAATACTATTTTATAAAACCAGGTATCCTTTTGAAATGCAGTGACTGGTCCCAAACCACCTGTCATTTAGAACAAGGGACATTTCTTGAGTTCCTGTGATTGCCTGAGATCTTTCATATTCATCTGATTCTCACTTAATTCTAATAACTACATATTGCAGTAGTTATTACTAGCTCCCATTTTATGCATGAGAAAATGGAAGGAAATAACTTGATTAAGGATGAGATGCACTAATGAAGTCCTAGCAGAGGGACTCCAGTCTTCATCCATCTGGGTCCCGATTTCCTGCTCCTTCCCTTGCATCTGGTTGCCTTTCTGAGCACATATGTTATTGAATATCCTCCTTTCCCCTTGAGAACTTAAGAAGTGATGTGAAGGAAGTGATCTGATACTTGCTTGTTTCTCACAGTTCTACTAGAAAAAAAATGTATGTTTTATCCCCTCTATTCTCAATTTTTCTATCCTTTTGTCCTTGTTACTTTATCACCCTGATTTTAATACTGTCTCGATATCTGTTCTCCTAAAGAAAATGCATTCTGTCTATGCAGGTAACCTTCCCACTGCTCCTAGAAGACCTAGATTTTTTTCCTGTCACTTTAGAAACAAGATAATAATCCAGTGACTATGTAAATAGCACTCTACACACAATAGGCCTAGGAAATCAGTGAACCATGAGCGAAACAAGAACAACAATGAAGCTCAAAAATGCAGTTATTAATTCACGCCATCAGGATTATTGCTTTGTGTAAAGGTATTTTTAATGAGAGGAGATAAACAAAGCTTTTAAAATATATATGCCACTGTAACTTTGGATCATTGATTTTTAACTATTTCCCTGGGGTGTAAGTTTGCTTATAAAATTTTTTTGGTAGAGGTGAGATGTTTGTATTACATAAACTGATAGGAGCAGAAAGGTCATCTGCTTTCTTAACGACAAGGGACATTTATAACATTATTCATTTTTATTCATGCAACTCTTATCGAACTTTCCAAAGAAAACCTGAGTGTATACATAAGTATGCATTCTTTTTAACCACTCTAAATTCTCTAATGTAGAAAGAAGAAAACTCTTTGAATTCTTTTTTAAAATTTTTTTCTGTTTCTGCACAAACCTCAATCCTTTTAAAAATCTCTTTGAATTCTAATATGTAAAACACAAGTCTCTATCAGTGTCTGGCTCTGGGTGGGGTATGTGTGTGTGTGTGCACATGGATATGAAATGCATGTTTTAAGGCTTGTGTTTTGACTTGTATAACACTCAATGTACATATGAGACCCAGTGAGTCTTCGAAGTGTTCATATGAATGGCTATCTTAGGGACGCTAGTCTAATCGTTCTTGTGAAATGATCAATTGTGCTATAGTCCTCTTAGTTTCTTTGTAGCACTCTGTTTTAAAATACTACACATCACTTATGAACACAGCTCTTAAGACTTTGCAAATGTTATCAGGACAACCATATATGTATAACGAAAAGTTTAGATAACCTGTCCCAGGTCATGCAAGACATAAGAATCCTGAAGAGATTTGACTTTGAATCTCATGATCTTCTCATTGTTCTGAACCAAAGCTTAAATGAGGACATTTGTGCAGGGTATACAGAAAGAGGTCCTTAAAAACTTAGATCATAGTTTCTGTCCCTGGGGCAGAGAAAGCCCTTGATTCAGTCTATAAGCTCCAGCGGAACAGGGACCACATCTAGCTTATTCCCTACTGAATCTCCAGCATTTAGGACAATATCCAGGACATGGTCATTATTTAAAAATATTGATTTTATTATTATTCAGATATGTTGAGGCCAATAGATCAGAAGACAACAGCCACTAAAAAGATAGCTTGTTACTCGCAGCTCCCAAGAGGAGCAGCTGTGCCATTCCAGTGAGGGCCACACAGGGAAGCATCAGGTTGGTCAGGAGGCAGAGGAGTGAGGGGAAAGCGTAGGCAAAAGCCTTTACTGGGATTTTTGTAGAAAGGAATGGGCGAGGCCAGGTAAGCAGGCTCAGACTGTCTAGTTTGAATAATTTCAGTGGGCTCTGGAAGGTAGGGGCTGTCCTGAGTTATCTGGTACTGGACCATGCATCAGTTAAGGCAGGAGAATATTGGCTTGCTATGTGAGAGTTCAGTAGAGGAGGTGCTTGTGGGAGGATGTGGGCAAAACACCAGATGAATGCAACTACGCAATACGTACATATTAATATTAAATGGATGGAAGAGTAAATGAATGGCTGAGTGCTGCCGCTCTGGGTCATAGTCCTCATTCACATTTCCTTTGACCCCTCTGAAAACGAACAAATGATGTTCAAGAGAGCTGCGTACAGGTGTGTCTCAACCTTTGCCATTCCAGATGTTACTTGAATCATTCAAAGTAGACATCGTATTATATCTAAAAGCGAATATGGAGTGTACAGGCATGTCTATATCCGAAAATCAGAATCCCTCCACTCTGATTATATGTAGGGGCTGTGTGACCTTGAGGGATTCATTTTCTACTCTGAGTCTCAGGCTCCCTTCTGTTGAAGAATGTAAACCCTATATTACAAACCTGTATTGTAAACTTTCAGAGATCCAATTGGAAGTGAGTATTTTAAGAAAAGAATGAAATAAGAAGGTACTTATTTTAATTTCTGGAGGTCTTTAATGACTGCATGATACATATTTAAACCACCAAATGGTAGCACTGTTATGGAACTTTGTTAACATAAATAAATTTGCAAGGACAGTTTAATAACATTTGCAATTAAAATTATTCTCCAGCATTGGAAGGACGGCTTTCAATTACATGTAGATCATTGGATTCATTTAATTCATATGACTTGTAAATTTGAGAGTCTGTGCTTCTAAAAATAAAGCCATGAAATCCTTCCTGAATATACACAACTCCATTAAGAACTTCCTTAATTAAAATTATCAACAGTAAATACATTTGATTGCAGTTGCTATATATCACGCCTTATTTAATATTCCATCTATTTTGTATACTATCATATTGGAATTTCCAACTATTGCCTTCATATATTCAGGCTTAATAGAACTTTATTAAACTTAGTTTATTTTTTAGAGGGGAAAAATTTATGCCCTATATTTTACCCACAAGCACTTATGTTGAACCCAATGAAATGGGTAATCCTAAAAATTAGTCAAGAAACAAAAAACAGGCAATTGGTCAATCTGCTTCAGTAGATTAGCCTAGTCAGGAAGGATCAAGAAATGTCCTTAGACAGGCTTAGATGCTTAGCCAGGCAAGTCCAGAGTCTGAGAGGAAGGATGCAGAGGGAGTAGCAATAGCAAATGAAAGTGAGCTTTTTGAACCTCTCAGCTGAAGGGGTATGGTTGGGGTTTGCTATAAGCATGAGAGAAGAGATCTACAGTGGGCATCTTGTTTCTGATAGAGGCAGAAAAAATGGTTAATCTCTTAGAGAAGTTCTTACTGCCATTTGAAGCATTGCCAAATAAACAAAGTGGCATACACCTAAGGTAGAACAGCTAGGTTTGGGTTAAGAGAAATTCTTTTTCATTTCCAATAAGATTCATATGTATTCCATTAGTCCAATTTGTGTATGCGGTCATGGCCCTTTGACAGAAACAGGCTTCCTGGCAAATTGGAAAATGAGACCTGCACTTCAATGAGACTAAATTCATTAAAATGAGTTCCTAATTTAAAAACACCAAATAAAAGTTTATTAAGCATGCCCTATGCTTATTTCAAGTAAATAATTTAATGTGATTAATAAGAGTTTTTATTGAGATTAATCAGGAGTGGTCCTGGGAGTCTGGCATAGCTGGCCACGTAGGGGACATTGTTACCAGAAGTCTATTTACATGAGGTTGAAGAAGCTTCCTATGACAAGTGACCTGCAGCTATTATCTTGTGTTAATATCAGCAGGTGACTCTGAGTTCAGCCTAGGACTTGTCATATAAATTGTCTTGTTGCCCAGCCACTAGGGACATTCGCCTAGGGCAAAGAAGAAAGGGGGAGGGGGAAAGCTAAAGGAATACCTCCCTACAATGTCCATGGATCACTGAGCTCAGCCCAGTATTAACAGGATTGGCACTTCAGCCTCAGCAATGTTACTGGAGGGATCTGCATTAGGACCAGAGCCTTCTGCATGCTCGTGTTAGAAAGAAAAGAAAGAATAAGTAAGAGTTAGAGAAGACCTGAGGAATGTGGAGTCATGGGAGCCAATGAGAAGATTTTTCAAGAAGGAGAAGGCATTTGACTGCATATAATTAAAATACTATATACATATATATATACACAATGCTTATAATTTATATGAAACACACACACATATATACACACACACACCAATGAGAAGTCAAATAAGGAGTGTGTATAGATGCAGAATTGCTATATTGAAGAGTAGATGGAGGGGACACCTTCTCTACTATAGCAGGAAGGAAAGATATAAGTAGATTTATCTGGTGGCTGGAAGATTAGAATGGAAAATAGCAGAAATATTCAGGCTTAATCAAATCTCAAATTATAAAATAACAAGGAGATCCTAGAGTGCCTTAATTTATAAAACCCTAATTTGAATTGGAGACAGTGTTGTTTTTTTTGTTTCCAGGAAAAAATATGCCAAAATAAATAGACTTCTTTGGGGAAAATCTTATTTTTCTTATGATCTTGTGTTCCAGCATGCCTCTTCTGTTCTTCCTGCTTTTGGTGATGAATGTCTTCATGTACTCAATTCCTAAGAGAGGCATCATTAAATAGTCCAAAATATCTTGTCAGGTATGATTTAGTTCTGAAAACTCATTGAGAGGTTTCTAGCCCCTGACATGAAAGGAAATCAAGGTATATTAAGTTTATAATTTGGAAATAAATATAGCATCAGTTATGAATCTGGAACTTGTTAAAAGAGAAAATTTCCTATGTGCCAAAGGAAGCACAATCTGCTCATTTGTAAAATATAGAACTTTTGGCCAAATTTTCTCAAAATGATATCACATATATTTTCTTTCTGGAAATTCCTTGAAATTAAGATTATTAAAATCAGGCTATCAAAGCATGTGAACTATATTTTTATCCTTTATTACTGAATTTAGTTTGAAGCAGTAGCATTACATTATTAGAGTTTAATGTTTATAAGATACAATATTTGATGCTAGAGATACTAAATAGTAAATTCACATAGAACTCATTTTTAAAGGGCTTATTAACTTAACTGAGATAAGCTAATTAGATAGATAGACATTTTAAAACAGAAGTTAATGTTATAGTTCACTGATAAGTTTAAAGGTTTTAGTGCTTCAGGAATTAAGAGGTTGCATCAGTCAGTGTTCTCCAGAGAATCAGAATCGGATATAGATATATAGATATAGGTATACAGATTTATTATAAGGAATTGGTTTCATGTGATTATGGAGGCTGAGACATTCCAATCTAAGTCCAAAGGCATGAAAAGGGGTAGAGCCAATGGTATAAGTTCCCGTCTGGGTTCAGTCCAAAGGCAAGAGAGTGAACGCTTTTGTGTGTGTGTGCGTGTGTGTGTGAGGTGAATTCTCTCTTGTTCAGCCTTTTGTTCTATTCAGGACTTTAACAGATTGGATTGATGAGGCCTGCCCACATTGGGAAGGGCAATCTGCTTTTCTCAGTCTACCAATTCAAATGTTAAACTCATTCATAAACACCATCACACACATACCCAGAATAATGTTTAACTAAGTATCTGGAAACCCTGTGACCTAGTCAAGTTGACACATAAAATGAACTGTCAAAGAGGTGGAGACAGTCATTGAGAAAACAGATAATCAAGGAAGGCCTTTCTGAGGGATGGTGGCCCATAGTGTAAGGTCCCCTAACATTGCCATTCTGTGTCTAACAACATGCACTAGGAGCTATGCAGCAGTAAAGTTCTATACGTGTTTGTAATGTCATGTTCCCACTAACTACCCAGAGTTAGCACAGATTTTACAGGTTGAGGACATAGTCTTCAATAAGACTGCCATCACTTCAGACATCAGCTACACATTCCTAGGCCACCTGCACTTTTGACCAACTGGCTACAAATTTGAAGGTCCCCACTACCTCCTCAAATCAAATAATTCTTGGGAACAACTCATAGAAGTCAGGAGAAATGTGTTATAGTTATGACTATAGTTTGAAATTCTAACCCCCAATGTGGCTGTATTTTGAGATAGGGCTGTTAAGGAGATAATTAAGGTTAAATGAGGTCATAAAGATGGGTCCCTAATCCAATAGGACTAGTGCCTTTATAAGAAGAGGAAGAGATACCAGCATGTTCATTCTCTCTCTCTCTCTCTCTCTCCACAGATGAAAGGTCACGTAAGGACACAGTGAGAAGGCAGCTATTTACAAGCCAGAAAGGGAGGCCTCACCAGAAAGCAACCCTGCCACCCAGTGTGTGGTATCTTGTTTTGGCACCCTGAGCAAACTAATGCAGCATCTATTAATGCTACAAACCCAACAATACATTGTTATAATATTCCGTTACTATTTTAATATTTCCTAAGCCCAATACAGTTTTGTGCTGTTATTGGTATAGTTTTTTCTTTGAGCACTTTGAATATCCTGCTGCTTTCTGGCTCCATTACTTATTCTGAGAAGCAATCTTTCAGTCTTATTGAGGTTCCCTTGTAAGTGATGAGTCACTTTTCTCTTGCTGCTTTCAAGATTTTCTCATCTTTGACTTTTAGCATTTTTTCTATGTGTTTGTTGGTGAAAATCTTTGTGTTTATCCTATTTGGAGTTCATTGAGCTCCTTGGATGTGTAGGTTGTTGGTTTTCAGTAAATTTGGGATGTTTTCTGTCAACCAAGAATTCTATATTTAGCAAAGTTATCTTTCAAAACTACAAGCAAAATAAAGACTTTCTTAGATAAATATTTCTTAGATAAACAAAAAATGAGAGAATTTGGTGCTACCAGACTGTGATGGTTAATTCTATGTATCAACTTGGACCTATAATATATTGACGTGGAATATATGTATATAAGCCTTTCCTCTCAGCTTTCACTGTTCTTGAGAACACCCTTAGGTTTGAACTTCTCCACACTCTGTTGAAATTAAGTCAGTTCCTTTAAGAAGAGCTTAGAAGCTATCTGTTAATGGCCTGTTTCTTACCAAGGAAAAAGTCTCTGAGCCAAACTTCTAGAGCTGTGGTTGGGGATAATCAAGTTTCTCTTTGAGGCACATCTCTGCTCTAGGAGCTGAGCACTTGGTAGTGGGGGACAGCAGCTTGACATCCTCTTGGCCTGTCTTTCCTTGTATGGAACCACCATTTCACAAACCAGGACATGAATAATTGAGGTCCTAGTGTTCTCAATATGATAAGCCCCTGGTAGAGCCCCCATTCCATGAGAAAGAAGGGAGCCCCCACCTCTCAACTGCACTCACCCAGGATTTAGCCTCAACAACAGGAAGCAAGATAAGAAATGATGAAGTCCTGCTCTCCTCAGGAAGATGGCCCTCCAACTGGGAGCTAGGGGGGAAGGAGCCCTGTGTTTTTGGATGTAGCCGTTGGGAGTGTAGTCTCTGCCTTACTGAGCTGGGATAGGAGGGAGGGACACAGTCTTGGTTCAAATACTATAGATTCTTGCCTATCTTACAGAATTTTTGCAGATTTTCTGTATAGATTTTTTTTAATTTTAATTTTTATTTTTTATTTCAGAACATTATGGGGGTACAACACTTTGGCTATATATATTGCCCATGCACTGCTCGTGTCAGGGCTACAATCATGGTCATCTCCCAAACTGTGCTCCCTGCATCCATTCAGTGAGAGATATTTTTTTTTCTTTTGACATTTGCCCTAGGACCATTTCCAGAAGCTTTAGATTTTTGTTTTTTATAATTTTCATCAACTTTGTTAGAAAACAGAGTATGAAGCTCCTCACACTGTGATACCAGAAGTTTGTTTGCTGTGACTTTTAAATATTTTAAATTAAATAAAACAGCCAACATGATTATAAAACTATCTTGACATAATAAACATTCTGTAATTCTGATATATAATTATTATACAATTCCTACTGGATTTTTTTTTGCCTTGATCTCACTCTTTAGATTTAACATTTGGCCTATTTTTTCAGGAGGTGAACTTGAATCCCTTTAGCAATAATTCTTACTACCAACCTCAGTTATTCTTCCTCAGACTGAGGTAAAACCCTCTCACAAAGTTGCTTCTGTACAGATGATTTCAGAGTTCAGCATTCCCACTGGATTTCTCTAGGGGGAACAGAAGGGAAGGGATGTGTGCCTTTAGATGAGGTTAAGAGTTGGAGCAAGGAAGAGACAGGAACATGTATGAGATAGTCATGGAATATGAGTACATTATTTTAACTCTAGAATATTTTGTAAGGTGTACCTGGAGATAAAACTGTGATGACCTTGAGTGGCATGAGAAGGGGTTAGGGCAACATTATGAAAGAAACAGAGGAGCTGTGGCCCAAGAGAATAATAATAAAGGAAGTGTTTCTCAACTATCAATATCCAACTACTTTAGTAGAACCTTAGGTGAACATTGTGATTGCAGGCATAATTTCAAACTTTCTATCCCACTTTTTCAATAATCAGCAGAGTACAATGAAGTCAATCTTCCATGCATAGGCCAGATATCTCTATTAGATGCTTTCATAGAAATAATGTACCTCTCATTCATAGCAATGATCACAGCTATAACTTCACATTCATTATGTGTTTATTTGATTTATGTCTCTCTCCTCACAAGTATGAGCTCCATAGGGCAGGAACTGTGTAGTATGTGTTTTATTGCCTCCAGTGTCTAACTCCATGTCTGGGACTTAGTACAAGCTCAATACATACTCCTTGAATAAGTAGATAGACAGATGGATAGAAGAGGGATTGATGAATGGTTAGGTGAGCAGATTATTTTTTTAAATCACCAATTATATTAGTTTGGTGAATGCTAAATTTGAGATGTTTGAGGCCTTTTTCCTTTGTCAAACTCAGGGAAGAAAAATACCTATATTCCTAGTCCATGAATTACAAAAATACCTTATACATCTTCCTTTGCAGATGGCATAGCTGTCCACAGGTTGTTGACACTCACCAAATGAAAAGCATCTCTAGAGACATGTTAGGGTTTACATTATCAAATGCACTGACCATGCATTTGATGGGCTAGGGCCCTGTAAAATCTTGTAAGAACTCTCACCTTTAAGTAACCATTTTTAATCTTAATAAAATATAGACAAATTTCCAATGTAAAACTGCTGAGCGCTGTTTTTCCAATTCATCAAAGTGTAAAGCTAGTCTATACACAAATCAATTCAGGGGGTGTACAAAGGGGAGGAAAGGAGAATACCAAGACAAAAATATCCATTAAAAGTGCAAAGTGCAGTAATGATTAGGAGCCTGTACAAACTCAACTCTCACAAATGGCCCCAACCAAATTTCTCAGTAATCTTCCCTTGAGGAGCTGAAGCCAGAAAGGATTAGTTGAAGGTGAATGGACAGGAATGGAATCTAATCAATTGCCCCCAGTATGCTTCAGACATTCCCAAAGTGTCAAGGCAGCATGATCTGATTGGTTGTGTCAAGGGTTGTCTTGTCAGAAATTCAATTCACGTAACTTGAGAAACCAAACAAACTTATACTTTTCAAGGGCAAGCTTTGTTTGGGAATAGGAAGCAGTTATCCTGCATATTTCAAACCATGTGCATTCTATATATCCTAATTCTAATATTGCCAGTTTACTTGCATAAAATTGTCTCATCTAACACTAAGCTCCCAAAGCCTCCTGCTATCATTTGATCCAGTTATAGGTGGGTTTCCTCTCACTTAACATTGGCAATCAAGTTTTGTTTCTTGTTTTTTTAAAGATCATGGAGCCAAGTCAGAGAAGCATGATCAAATCTTGGGACTATGCTCACCACAACCAGATAAACTCTAGTGAGCACAGACTAGTACCTGGTAGGAGACTAAACACGCACAGAAGGAGAGGAGTTCACTCTAGACAGGGCAGCTCCAGATGTTGGTATGAGGGAGGCGTCACTCTGACTAGCTAACCAGACACAGTGTCCTGGCACAAAATGAAGAATTCCTAGCTGGGAGTGGTCTATTCTAGAAAATGAGAGTAGTATGAAAAGAGAGATCCAACAGAAAAAGACCCTTACGAATTCCAAGAAGTAAGCAATTAACAGAGATAGCAGTCTTGGGCAAGAGTACACTTCTAACAAGCATTTTTCTCCTTCCTGCTTCCATTTACTCACTCAAAAATATTTTTGAGCACCTATTATATAACAAGCACTAGGGTTATAATGAGTTTTGAAAATGTGGTTCCTCGTAGTCCCAACTACTACTTGAGGAACTAAAGTTGGAGGATCATTCAAGAACATGAGTTCAAGTCCAGCCTGGGAAACATAGTGAGATCCCGTGTCTTAAAAAACAAAACAAAACAAAACAACAAAGCGTGGTTTTTGCCCTCGTAGATCTTACTGTCTAGTGAGGGAGACAGACATATTATAACAAGCATTCAGACAGATACATTATCATAAACTGTGGTTAATTCAAAGAATCAGAAGCTCACAGGACTATGAGTGTGATAGTAAGAGGTCTTGACATAGCCTGGTGGGTGTGATGAAGACTTGCTTCCGTAAGGAAGAGGCATGTGAACTGGGATCTGAACAATCAGCAAGACATTGAGAGTGAGAAGGCATTCTTAAAGCAGCATCAGAGTTCTCAGGTGGAAGATAATCGTCCATTTGAGGAATGACAAGGAGACCAGGGCAAGTGGGTCACAGAAAACAAGAGGGAGAAAAACAAAAGTGACAAGGAAGCAGAAACGAGATAATGCAAGATTTTGTGACTTAGAATAGGGATTTTGGTCTTTATTCCAAATCATTTGGAAGACATTGAGTGTTTTAAGTGAATGATGACATTATTGGATGTGTGTCTAAAAGACTATTCTGATTGAAACCTGGAGAAAGAATTGTGGATCAGGAAGGTGTTAGAAGAAAAGAATATGATGATCCTAGGGGACCACGTAGAAAGCTTTGTTTGTCTATTTGTTTTCTGGGTGAGACATGATGGCAGTCGGGATTAAGGTGCCGCAGGAGGAGACGATGGACAGAGGTGGACATATTAGAGAAGGTAAGACCAACAAGGGTGATGATGGATTGAATAAGGTGTGTGGGTGGCTGATAACAGAAGTGGGAGAATTGCTCGTCAACCATGCAGAACTACCTGGATAGTAATGTCATTTACCAAAATAACAAACACCAGGACAAGGACAGGTTGGGATTGGGTAGAAGGGGAAGGCAGGATTGGATTCAGTTTTAGACATTTTAAATTTGAATTCCTTTGAGACAACCCAGGAAAGGTACAGAGAAAATAGTTGGAAATACAAGTCTGTGGCTCAGAGTCGAGACCTGGGCTAGTCACATAAATATGGAGTTATTTTCATACAGGCAATAGTTGATACTGGAAGCATCGAGTGAGTGTCACATTGCCTAGGGTGAGAGTAAAGAGGGAGGGAAAAATGCTCTTAGAACCAAGCCTTGAAAAATGTCAACATTTAAAGGTTAGGAAGAAGAAAATGAACCAAAAAGAGACTGGAAGGAGCAGGCAGAGCGGTAGAAAACAAGTGAGAGACACATCACAGAAAACAAGGCAAGAGAGTCTTCTAAGAAGGAGGGAGTGATCAGCAATATTGAATACCGGTGAGAAATCAAGTTACCATGAGGACTGAAAAATATTCATTTAATAGTGACATGGAGGTCACTGGTAACTACAAAGAGCTTTTTTAGCGGAATTTTTTTGTGGTTGTTGATATTGTTTTCTCTCCAGATCAATGAATGTCTTTCTCTCACAATCAATAAAGCTATTGCCTTGCTGATTAACAAATCAACCAAGATTTTCAGCATAAAGCAATTTGAAAGGGAGAAGGTAGGAGGCAGATGAGGGAAGTAAGGAAGATACACTACAAAGACACCCTAGGAAGTTTGTTAAAAACACAGATAACCTATATCCAACCTCTAAAGATGTTTATGCAGTAGGTCTGGCAGGGAAGTAAAGGAAGCCCTCTTGGGTGAGTGGGCCCCACTGGTCATGTCTCCTGGTATTCGTGCCCTTGTAGAGGTCTCTCGCACTGACTCTGGGCTTGCCTATCTGACTGGCTTAGGCTAATGGGACATCAGCGTGAAGCAAGCAACTGCTTGAGAAGTGCTTACCTATCAGGGCTTGTCATCTGAGAATGTTCCTTCTTGGAGCCCAGCCCAGCAACCAGCAGTGAGGACGCCCTAGTCGCTATGTGGAGACGCCCACAGGGAGAACAGAAACCCTCAGCTGAGAGCCCCAGCTGAGCTTGCAACTAGCAGCCAGTACCTGGTGAGGCTATTTAGAGCATTTCCCACACCCCAGTATCTCTGTCAACCCCACTCGAGGCAGAACTGCCTGTTCCGCTCACAGTCTCAAAAGAACATAATGGCTTGTTTTTGTTTTAAGACATTAAGTTTTGGAATGGTGTGTTATGCATCCGTAGGGACTGAAAGAGTCCCCAGTTTAACAGGCTCCCCAGGTGACTCTAATAATGCTTTTCTGGAACATCATGTATTTGGCCCATTTTACGATTGCTGCCATCTTTGTCCTCTTCTTCCTTCTCTTTCTCTTTCAGATTCTGCTCTTTTCAACTCCCTACCTGGAGGCATCAAAGAGGAGAGGATGGAGCAGGAATCTGAAATCTCCCCACACTAATTGACTTTATGAGCCTCTGTTTCCTCATCTTTACAGTACAGAGGGCCACCTCCATCCTAGGGAAAGGCGAGGTGATACACATGTGGGATCTGACATTTGGGAAACCTTAGCTCTCTTTCTCCCCTCACTTGTTTGTCTTTTTTCCTTGAAGTACTCCTTAGCACATATATCCAAACTATCT
Organism: Daubentonia madagascariensis; assembly: GCA_023783475.1. Classification (NCBI taxonomy): domain Eukaryota; kingdom Metazoa; phylum Chordata; class Mammalia; order Primates; family Daubentoniidae; genus Daubentonia; species Daubentonia madagascariensis. The sequence goes on along the minus strand of JAKFHU010002573.1, from coordinate 13,650,388 downwards.
TACTCATCTTCAACAACTTTCACCTTTATTGTCTTCACAACCATCTATGTGAACCACAGGGCTTATAGATTTACTTACAAGGTATTAATAGGATTTCTGGAGGGGTTAAAGTTGCTTCTCAGAAAACCATCTGTACTAAAATGCTATGTTATAATGAAGCAGTCATTTCAGATGAAGTCAGTTAGGGTGGGGAATTCTGGATGTGTGCCCTCTTCCTACACCTCCTGAAGGTTTCAAGCACTGTGGATTTTGCATAATAGAAAACTTCTGGCTTTAGAGACACCAAGAGGAAGCCAAAGTTCATATTATGTTTCTAATCTCTTCTTTTCTGCTTGAACAAGTAACATCATCACTCACCTATACAAGCTATCAGTAGGAAATTCTGATACTCTCTCCCTCAGGACAAATCTAAAGTAAACTGTCAGAAGCCTGAAATGGTAGCAGGCTCTCAAACAACTGACGTCCCCAGGCATTTCTCAGGATGGATAAGGAACTTGTGAAACTCATTGTGTTACCCTTCTCCTCTCAGCCCTGGGTGACCTGTTATTGTGGCCGATCACTGGTTGTTCCGCTTCAGGGTTGCTCAAGCAAGTGATTGGAGTTAGAGCACAGGCTGCAACCTAATCAACCCAGGGCTGCTCAGCTGGGAATTCACTTGTGTGGCTAGGCTTAGCAATATGCATTATGGACACACCAAATAGCTCAAGGACCTTACTAGGGAATTTGGATTACTGGGGAATTGGGGGAAGGTTTTGGTTTTTTAAAATCACTGATGAGAGTCTTTGTGAAATCTGCTACCAGCCTGTGAGTTCACTATTTCACACCATTCTTTTGACACATACTCCTTTAACAGGCAAGAAGATAACATGGTCAATATGAATCTTAGAGAGAGAGAGCAGGTATGCAGGATCACCCTAGAGTTTTAATCACTTTTTATTTTATTTATTTTTTCTGAAATTCATTGTAGAGGTGAGTCAATCTTTTTTTTTTAACCAATAGTCATTTGTTCGCAAGTAGAATGAGGTGTTGTGACAGTACAATTGCCAGGAAATGCAGATTACCAGTCCTCATACCCATAAATTGTAATTCAGAGTGTCTAGGAGGGGGGTTAAGAATCTGTTTAATAAGCCTGGTTAAGGAAGTTCTGCAAGAAAAGGTAGAAATATCATCTACCTTATTCGATGTCTTTCTTTCTTTGGGATACCAAAGGAAGTTTGTTAAGAACATAGTGTTCTCTTTGCCTACTCTCTCCTAACCCTTCAGTCGCTGATAAATAAATCATTGTTAATTAATTTATACAGCATCCACTATGTGTCAAACCTGTTAGATGCTGGTGATACAGAAATGGATATGACATGGTCCCTATAATATAAGCAAACTAGTAGAAAGAATAGATATAAAATAATGAAAGTTTATACAAGATAAGTGATAGCTCCAAGAGCAGAGTGATTAACTCTGCCTGAAAGTATCAAAAAAGTCTTCAGAGAGATGATGACACTTGATCTGAGTTCCATAGGATGAGTGGGAATTCTCTGGGGGATAGAGATAGAGCTGGTCCCATTGAGAAAATATCCTAAACATCTTTTCTTTCTCTCCATAACCAATGATCTGTCTGTACTCCTGGTTCTCGGCCTGGAAGTGTGTAAGAATCACCTGTGAGGCTGGAATCAAACCAAACCACACAAAATTCATACCCTGTGCTGGATGCTGTGAGGCACTGCCAAGATCTGCATTTAGGTTTCTGGCAGAGGGCCTTCCACTTTGAGTCCCTGTGTGTATTGCCGAGACTAAAGACAGGTCTCATTCCCTTCCCAGGGCACCAGCATCCCACCACTGATCTACGTGGAGGTAAAAAGGCCCAGCTCCCTCACCCCAAATAAGGTCACCTCTGAAGGGTCATCTGAGCTTCACAATCCCTTAGATTGGCTAAGGCCTCCATCCAGATTGCTCTACAAGAGTTCATCTCTCTGCCCAATCTCCTTCCTTTTCAGAGGTGTCACTCGCCAGAACCCTCCTTAATATACCTCCTGCACACTAATCTCTGCCTGAGTCAGACTTCTGGGGAGCCCAGCCTGTGACAGCTGCCTATGAACTCTGAGTACAGTCCTTCTGACAGCACAGGCAGGCATATCTCTTAAAGAGATATCCACAGGTGGTCCTGCATATATCTCTTTAAGAACTACTAAGGGGTCTTCTGACCCCTTGAGATCTGAAGACCCCTTGCAACAGAACCACCCGAAGCAGGTTTATTAAATGAAGATTCCTAGGCCAGCTCCTAGACCTTTTGAATTACAGTTTCTGGATATGAGGCCTGGGAATCTGCATTTCAACAAGCTCCTTGGGTTCTTTATGTGCACGTGGCTATCTAAAACCACTAAAGCTAATCTCCAGCTTTCATGAATGTATTTATTCTTTCAATAAGAAAGCAAATAAAGGCATATGATCTTCGTTCCTGACCATAGACTTTCTGCTCCCTGCACTACATGCTGACATGGGTTAATGTGATCTGGTAAGAGAAATGTCGGGGTTATACCTGGAGTGGCTGTTATCCACCCATGCTCTGGGTCTTAATTCAGTGATCTCCGGCCATGTGGCAGAAGAGAAGGACTTGCCTTTCTAGGAGATTCTTTGGCATCTGAACATTTTTGTTTGGTATCCCTAGTGCACGCTAGGTCTCTGATTTTGATAATTGCATTCTCCTCCCCCACCCCCCCACCCCCCCGGCCTGTAGTCTATGTCAGAGATAGAGGGACATGGTTCAATGTATCCCAACCCTTTAAAGTGGAAACCTCCAGATAATCAAGCGCGACTCCTGGCAGCTCTTTCAGGGTCTTTCTATGTCTTTTCCCCTAACATGCTCTGCTAATCTGTTATAAAACTATTTCCAGCAGTGTTGCCTCAATAACCTTTCCTTGGCAGGCACTCCATTGTCTAGACGGACCTCTAAGGTATTTTCCTCCTCACTTACATCTTTGCTCACTCTTTCCTTTCTTTAAAGAAACAGAAGGAAAAAACAACAACAACACAACAAAAACAAAGTCTAGTGCTCCTTTATGTCCCTTTCTCCTAATGCTGCTATAAAAAGAACATGGGAACAGAGGCAGTGTGGTGAGTTGTTAGGCAAGCTCCTAAAATCGAACTCTCTGGTTTCAAATCCTGGTTCTGTTGCTTATTAGCTGTATAATCCTGAGCAAGTTGTATCATCTCTCTGCTTCTTTGTTTCTGGATCTATAAGTTGGAGGTAATAATATCTACCTTCTGGTGTTGTCATAAGGTTCAGTGAATTCGTACATATAAAGAACTTTGAACAGTACCAGGCATGGAGTAGGTGGTCTTCAATAAATTCTGGCTATCACTATCATGAATGTGGGCAAATGGGAACCAAGTTACTTGTCTGCTTTTTATTTCTTGGTTCTGTTTGTATATTTCAAAATTAACTCAAAATAAAACTCATCAACTTAGTGAGAAATGGGCAGAAAAGATTTGATCAGAGGGAGTTTTTACAAAGGCCAATAGACTCATGGAGGATGAATGTGCTTAACACCAGGATGAGCCCAAGAACATGTCAAGGTTAAGAGGCCTCAGATTTGGTTCCCCTGGAGACAATTTTTTACCCAAAGCACTATAGATCAGTGTAGGTTTGAATCCAGTTTTGCAAAACTATCTGGGTGGTTGTGGGCAAGTTATTCAACCTCTCAGAACCTCAGTTTCACCTTTAAACTTAAATTACTCATCCACTCTTCACTGGATAGTTGTAAAGCAAATTACAGGGCATATGCCAGCATTGGCCTCAAGGTTGGCATTAATTAAGCATTAGATAAATCCAGGGGATATTAAGACAGAGGGAGTTGAAGATGAAGCAAGAAGCATAGGACACCTCCTGTGAATGCCAGAAAGGGAGGGCTTAACACCAGGCATCTCTGAGCCATGGTGCTACAACTCCAGCATGGTCTATTTAATTCATCTCTGTTTTGATACTCCCAGCAGTGGTTCCCACAGGAGTAAATACTGATGGCTAAGAAATGTATTTGACAAGCTGAAAGTCAGTGACAGTCACTCTTTCACACAGCAGGCAGCCCCCAGAACAGGCAACTTATTCCCCAGGCCACAATCCCTGGAGGGAATCTTATTTTCCAAAGGTGAATTTCTGACTATTCACCCCTGCCTTGGATTCCACACACCATTGGGCTTTAATGAACAAAGGGAGCCAGCACGAAGGGCTCCTGCACAGGACTCATTAAATAGACCTGAAAAGATACCACAAGGTTGTTTTTTGTTCTCAGACAATTGCCCTGCTGGGTTACACATACCCATAAGGTGCTGGCACATGGTTCTTCCTCCTAGGATACCTTTCACTTTCATCTTCAGAGAAACACAAGCAAAGAGAAAGAATTAACATATGTAAAAACAAAACAATATTTACTGAGTATCTGCTTTGTGTCAAGACTTTCATGCTTTATCTTTAATTCTCCCCGTAGCAACAACTTAATATAGATAGTCTATTTCCAATTTTACAGATGAGGATACTGTAAATAGATTCAGAGATGTATAGTAATTTGTCCTAGGTCACACAGCTAGCGAGTAGTTGATTAGAATTCAAAGGATTTTTTTTTGCGTGGACTCAAGGCCCATGTTCTTTCCCTCACAGCATGCTGCCCTTCCCTGGATATCACTCAGGCTGATGATAATAAAAAGGAAAGAGAGAGAATAGAGTTTTCCTCATTTGCAAGTGACCCAAGAGTCTTTGTGCTCATTTTAAATCTAAGTTGACTGCTTCTGCCTATAGAATCCCTGAGAATCAAGCAGCAAATAAGACCAACGCCTAAGGACCATGCTTTGGGTAATCTTGTAGAGCTTCTTTGATTATAAAGTGATTCAGAGAGATCTAGTAGTAAAGAAGTTGTCTTACTTGGCCTCTTGGAAAAACAGACTTTAAGCACCTCAATCCCTGGTATTGCATGAATGTTTTAAGTCAAATATTTTCATCTTTGTTATCCAGAAGGAAGGGATTCAAATTAAACAGACATTTATTAAGCATCTACTGTGTGCCAGTTGCCATTCTAGCACTTGAGGTATATCATGGAATAAAACAGATAAAGATGTTTGCTTTCAATGAGCTTGTTTTGTCAAATGCTCATAAATCCCAAGAAACAGAAAGTCTTAGGAGAGAGGTTGAAGCACTTAGTACCTGTAAATGAGTTCCAGTTTCCAATATATAACGTGTTGTATGTGTCCAAATTTCTGGGTGTCCATGACATAGTAAGTCAATATCTTCAAGAGCTTTGCAAATGGCTTTTTTTAAACAATGCAAAACAGATGTTTTTGACCATTGCAATGATTCAGCAAAAGAAGATAAAGGCATAGAGGGACTTTTCTTGTAGCAAAGTCAAATTCAGTGGTATGCAAAGATACCAACTCTGAGGTTATTTTACACCTAGACCTGGTATAAGGGCACTTGTCTATAGAGATCTGTGGGATGGTAAAAAAAAGGAACTGATGCAAGCTTAGATTCCAACTCTGCCACTTTGTGGTGTAAACTTGGATACATCAATTGGCTTCTGTGAGCTTTCCTCATAATCCAAAGAAACATGAATTGTGTCTACATCATTTTAACTTGATTCGTTTTGTGTATATGTGTCTTTTTGTTTTAGAACAAAAGAAAGGTGTGCATACTGTCATATATTTGCATAACTCTTTATAGTTTATAAGGTAATTTTTATCACTAATGATACCAGGGTAAAGTTCCTATCATCCTGACATCTCCTTTGCTCATAATAATAATTCAGTATTTCCTTTATATTCAGTTTCACATTTTCTCTTTTTTATTCCTGTTGCAATAGTTCAGGTCCCCATAGTCTCACTTCCTGAAATGTTGTAACAGCTGCCCAACTTTCTGGCTCTGCTTATTACCTCTTCCAATTGCACATATTTTGACAGATGAATCTAAATTAAAATAGTTCTTTCACCAGACACCCTATTTTTCTAATATTTCTCAATGTCCTATATTATACATAAAATAAAGTCCAAAGTTGGCATTTTGGGTCATAGTTTATTTTTCTAGGCTTGTGTATCTTTCCTAGTCAGGTACTTCTATTTTTTATTCCTGAATATGTCTCATAATTGCTTACATCAGAGTCTTTGCTCAGACCACGCTCATTGAGCAGAATCCCATGTTTCCCTATCACTGTGAGCTACCCCTCACTGTGTATGAGTCTGGTAACTCTGACACATATAAGAACATTCTTTTGTCATTATCACCATCACTAGTGCCTAGTACCAAGTAGGGGCTCCATTGAATGTTTGTCACATTGAAGGGAAAATAGCATATCCAAGCATATTTGATTGATGAATTGATTAATTCACCCTTTTCAGTATAATTTTCAGGTATTCTATGAATTTCTGAAATTTCTGGGCATTCCTGGAATTTCCACTTCATTCTTTGACCACATAAAGAACAACATTTCATGACATTGTTGGCACCTGAAAAATTCTTCAGTGATATCATGAAGACTACCAAGATGAATTTAATTCTATTATTTCCGGGGCCTATCAATCATTATATTCCCCATCATTAAGCACCTAACTCATGAAAGACCAACAACAATACTCAACACTGCCTAATTCTCTTGTTTATTAAAACATATAATAATATGGAATAAATACCTGTATATGTACTTTATCTTATTTTTACTTTTATTCAAGCCCCGGGAAAGGGGTATCATTTTATCCTTCTTTTACAGGTAAGAAAATTGAACCTTGGTGATTTAAAGAAATGTTGTTCAAACTCACACAGTTTGTTAGAGGCAGAGCAAGATTTGAACCCAGGTCTTTGTAACCCACAGTCTGTACAATTATTCATAAGTGATAAATGCATGTCTTATGTGTGATTATCCATATAGGTTATACTGTCTCTTGTCTTGCCCCCTCAAATAGACATTCCATAATGTAATCAGAAATTTAAAATATCAAATGTTTCTCCCCACAGTGGAAACACTTTAGAGGTTCTTCATGGTCAGCTGGATAATGTCAAAACTCAAAAGGTCTTTCCTGACTTGGATTCTGCTTGCTAAACACCACAAGGCTCCTCTACAATCTCTTGTTCTGCTAAACATGCCCCATAAAATTCCATTTTCCTCTGAAGTTGGTTTCCTTTGGGGCTTGCCCCTGGCTCAGTGGCTGGACAGTTAGTTTCTCCTTATGGATCAGAAGAACGTATAGCTATGACCCCTCCCATCGACAATACAGGTCTAAGGGAGATGACCTTGACAGTGCAGTTCACTCAGTCAGTGGGGTCTAACCTCTATTATTTGGGGGAAAAATATCGTAATTAAACAGAACACACCTCACGATATCTTCATAAATGCATAAACATTTCAGTCACTGGAAAAAAAATCTTGATTTTGCTTGACAGACATGCAGCACCTATCATGAAAGAAAAGCAAGTGTGTGACAGGCTGTGAAATGGAAGGCAATATTGCTTCATTAGAGTTCATTTTAAGTTGGTTTTAAATGGTGCATTGTCATGCATCTAAATAACTTAAGTAGGTACAAGGAATGTGTTTATCATTGCTTGGAATAAGTTTTTTCTTCCTCGCCTAAATATATCCCTTCTCAAAATTGCAAAGGGGAAAAAAAGCCTCCTTCCCTACAGGAGATTGTGAGTGTAATCAGGACTTTAATGACATTTTCCCCTCAGAGCCTGCCCTTGTCTATGACCAGGAGCAACTCTGAGGAAGGAAAACCAGTAAAGTCACCATTCTAATGGTTTCCTTCTTCCTCTTTTAGGCTTGCCTGTTCCTTGGTGTTTTCATATAATTTTGTTGAGACCTCTGCAAAAGATGCAGTATATGGAGTGGCTAAGAGTGTAGACCCTTAGTGTCAGACTGCTTTGGTTCTAATCTTGGCTCTGCCACTTAAAAGCCATATGACCTTGGAAAAGTTACATGTTCTTTCTATGACTCACTTTTTTTTAATAACAACTTTATTGGTATGTTATGCACATACCATACAATTTACCTATTTTGATTATAAAATTCAGTGATTTTCAGGATATTGACAGAGCTGTACAACTATCACCACAATTTTATAATATTTTCATCCCAGCCCCCAAAAAGAACTCTGTACCCATTAGCAGCCATACCCCATTTCCCCTCAGCCCTATGGGGAATCCACATTCTGTCTCTATGGATTTGCCTATTTTGGAAATTTCGTATAAATGAAGTCACGCAATTTATAGTCCTTTGTGACTGGCTTCTTTTACTTGGTATACTGTTACAAGGATCCATTTATGTTATATCATCTATTAGTACTTCAGTTATTTGTATCATTGAATAATATCCACTGTCTAGTTATACTGCATTTTTTGTCCACTCATTAGTTGATAGACATTTGGGTTCTTTTCACTTTTTGGTTATTATAAATAATGCTGATATGAACATTCATGTGCGAGTTTTTGTGTGGACATATGTTTTTATTTTTCTTGGATATATACCTAGGAACGAAATGGCTGGGTCATATGGTAGTTTCACTTTTTGAGGAACTACTAGACTGTTTTCCAAAGCAGCTACATCATTTTACATTCCCATCAGCATTGTATGAGAGTTCTAATTTCTCCATATCCTTGCCAATACTCATTATTATTTATTTATTTTTTTTTATCATAGCCATCTTTGTTGGTATGAAGTGATATCTCATTGTGGTTTTTTGTTTCCTTATTTTTTTTTCGTTAATAGACTTGATGTTTTAGAACAGTTTAGATTTATAGAAAAAAAACAAGCAGATAGCAGAATTCCAATATACCTCCCTGCCCCCAAACACACACACAGTTTCCTCTGTTATTAATATCTTACATTAGTATGGCACTGTGTTAGTTTCCTAGGGCTGCTGCAACAAATTACTGCAAACTAGGTGACTTAAAACAACAGAAATCTACTCTGTCATAGTTCTGAGGACTAGAAAATGATGTTGGCAGGGCCATGTACCCTCTGAAGGCTCTAGGGGAAAATCCTTCCTTGCCTCATCTTAGCTTCTGGTAGTTTCCAGCAACCCTTGGCATTCCTTGGCTTGTGGCTGCATCACTCCAATTTCTGCCTCTGTCTTCACCTGGCCATCATCCCACCGTATGTGTCTGTGTCTCTCATGGCCTTTTTATAAAGATACCATTTATTGGATTGAGGGCCCACTCTAATCCAGTTTGACCCCATCTTAACTTAGTTATATCTGCAAAGACCCCATTTCTAAATGAAGTCACATTTAAAGTCACAGTAACTAGGGTTGGAATTTCAACATATCTTTTCATGGAACATAATTCAACCCTCAACAGGCATATTTGTTACAATTAACAAACCAATATTGTTGCATTATTATTATTACTAGCTAAGGTCCATAGTTTATTCAGATTTCCTTATATTTTACCTAATGTCCTTTTTACCTAATGTTCCAGAATCCCATCCAGGATACCACATTACATTTAGTGGTCATGTTGCCTTAAGATCCTCTTTACTGCAATAGTTTCCTTGTGACTTTTGTTGCTTTTGATGACCTTGACAGTTTTGAGGAGTACTAGTCAGGTATATTGCAGGGTGCCTCTCTATTGGAATTTGTTTGATGTTGTTCTCATGGTTACACTGGGATTATAGGCATTTGGGAAGAAGACCACACAGTGTCATTTTCATTGCATCATATCAAGGGTACGTACTATCAACATGACTAATCACTCGTGACAATAACTTTGATTATCATCAACTTTGATGACAACTTTGAGGCAGTATTTATCAAGTTTCTCCACTGTGAAGTAACTCTTTTTCCCCCTCTGCATACCATACTCTTTGGAGGGAAGTCACTGTGTGCAGCCCATATTTGACTATGGAGTTTTTCTCACCCTTTTTGCAACCCACTTTTTCATCTGTAAAATAGGCCTAACAATATTACCTACCAATTCAGAGCAATGAGGTACAGGTTTATGAGTTAATTTACGTAAAATTTTAGGAACAATTACTTGTACAAAGTAATAATTTAATAAACATTAATAATTATTAGCATTACCATCATTATGAAATCCCTTACCACCCTTTCCCTTCTAATATAATAGGTTTGCATGTGTCTGTCCTCTCTTGTTTTAGTAATTTCCTTGAGAGTAGACATATATCATCTTAATATTTCCATAATATCTAAAAATGATACCACATTCTCAACAAAGTAGAAAATGAAGAAGCAGTTTGAAGAAGCATATGTATATTAATATATATGTATGTGTATATGTATCTATATCTACATCTTTATTTATATGTAGATATAATTGCTTAATAAATCTCTTTCTTGTCCCCAGTCTCTCTAGCTTTGTGTGGTTATTCTGAGAAGAAAGAACCACATAGCTGACCTTGGAAAGATGACCATAGAAATTGAGTGAGCCCTTGTTGAGGACTACTGCTTCAAAATATTCTTCAAATGCTCATGTGTCATCACTATAATTTATCTCCTTAGTGACCTGAAGAATTTTTATCTTTAATTTCCAAGTTCTGAGAGTGATAGGGGCTATTGAAATATGATAAGTGACTTTTTATGTTCAAACCGGGGTTTTTTGAAAAGAGAAATTCATGATGGTGGTGGAGAGAGATGTATTAGCTTTAGGTCATATAAATAAGTGTAGAGAAACAATATTTGTTGAAAACAAGCTGAGTTTTTTTTTTAAATTATAAAATGTTTATATTCTTAAAACCTTATGAGTGAAATGAGCTAAGCAAACAAAATAATGCAAATGGAGCGAGTGGTCCAGAGGATCTAACCATCCCAGGCTTCACATGCTTTAGCAAAGATGCTTCCTACTCATGTTATTACCATAATGAAAAAACAAACAAACAACAACTCAAATGAAGGGGGGAGCAATGTATGACCCGATTAACTCCACCTTAGGGGAAGGACTAGAGGAGTATGGAATGTGTTGGTGCATTAAAAATAAATAAGAAATACCCTTTGGATGTGGTTCAACAGTAAAAATGAATATATTAAACATGACCAAGAAATTCTTGGTATTCTAGACAAGTTGCATCTACTACTGACCAGGCCATGGCCAGTTCATATAAACTGTACTTCTGTGGATCCATGTTGCCTCATTAACTTGCACAAGTTAAACAGGTTAATAACGTGGAGAAATCCATGAAGGAAACTGGGTTGAGGATACAATACTTAGAAAGTTCATTTTGACCATAGTATGTAGCATAGATTGGATGAGAGGACAACTGAAGTGAGGAAATCTGGAGAGTGGTTCAGTCAATTATAAGAGATAATTAGGAACTGAATAAAGCAATGCAATTTAAAAATTTTTTTCTTTATAATTGTAGGTACTCCTGGGAGAAGTAGGCTTAGGCAATTTTATAATTACATATTCTATCTATAGAAACATATATGTTAGATTTAGAAGGCATCTCTTCTACTGAACAGCCTTATTCTTCCTTCTCCATTAAAGAGGGGGAAACTGAGCTTTAGAGATAATGGATGAAGTATTTAGGTCTCTAGGGAAGTTAGTGGAAGAATTGGGACCAAAACTGAAGTCTCATGACTTCCTGACCAGCCTACAATACAAAATACCAGATTTGCCAGTTATCAACCTAGAGAACTATTAGGTAACTGAAGAAAAGAATGCAGAAGGAACAGGACCCAGGAGGTGTTTGAGGAATGTAGGATCAGGAGCAATAAAATAAATTAAAAGAAAAAGAGGCTGTCATGGAAGAATGGACTTTGCCAGCTTCACATTTTTGCCAAGAGGTAGTCCACTCAGCCATCATAAAAGCCAAGTCCAGCCTATGGGAAAGAATAAATGTACATTGGATCAACTTTTTAATAAAAACTTATCTGCCTTGAGACACTATACCCTCCTAACCACCAAACATCATCCATCATTTTAATTTTCATCTTCTCTGAGAATCACTGATTTACAGCTAGTCCCTTGAGGAAGAGTGAAATCTTCAGAGTTAACATTTTCTATAGATCATACCTTAGAATCATCATCAAGATAAAAAACTATTCCAGACTAGTGTGACACATATTATGTGAATAAGTATGACTAAGAGACAGATAAAATGTCTATATCCATGAGGATGACTCTTTTCTTCGTCAACTAGAGATAGTCACATGACCTGTTTCCTTATCCATAAAATGCAAATGATGGTATAAACCTACTTTACTAGGCATTTATGAAGGCTTATGGCCACACGCTTTTAAAATTGAAAGCTCAATGTAAATAGCATCACACTGTACGTTGTTAATGTGCTCCAAAGTTCTTTCAGTCATACATTAAAACATCTTTAATTTAGGCTTAATTAATTCAAGCTTTGTAAGAATTCCAGAAGATAGGCTGAAGATTGTTTTATAATGTTTGTTTTGTTTTGCATATAAATGTTATTTAGTTATTGTATAAATGTCATATATAGTTATTGCAGAAAATCTGTAAAATTAGAGCCAGGCTATGAGAAGCAGTAAAGCACAGTGGTTAAGTTAACACCTGGCTCTGCCATTTATGAGCAGTTTAGCCCTATATTTTAAGTAACACCTCTGTGCATGAACCAGGTTTTGATTTTTAAAAGGGGAAAATAACAATGGATCCTTCTTAGAGTTGTGATGAGAATTTAAGTTCTTGTTGTTGTGAGCTGTAAAACTCTTAGGAAGAAATCCTGGCTCAGAGTAATTTCTTAATAAATGTTAGTAACTGTTATTACTATTATTATTTTTCTTGTTTTAATGACAGTGGACTAATATAAGTAAATTATATATGTAAATATAAAAGATAACAACACAGTTTAAGAAACAGAAAACTTAACTGGCATTTTTTAAGCCTTACACCTCTTCTTGATTCTAGCACCCTGTATCCCAATGTTCTGAATTTTGTGTTTATTATGCCCTTGTTATATTCCTTATAGTCTTTTAAAACCCCATATTTGTGTATTCCTAAACAGTTTTATGTGAATAAAATTATACTGACATATTCTGTAAACAGATTTTTCCTAACAATATCATTTTCCTGAAGTCCATTCATATTGATTCATGGAGTTGTAGATCATTTCTTTCTCGCTGCTGTATGGTATACTGTCATGTTTATAAAACATTGGAAATGAACATTTACATTAGTTCCAGTGTTTGTGTTAATTTCTATTCTTATGATATTGCTAATAATATTCCCGCACATGTTTCCTGATGTGCCAGTGAAGAATTTTCTCTAAGGTAAATACTTAGGAGTAGAATTGCTAGGTTGTAAGTCATGCTTCCAAACATGAACACTTGTATATTAAAAGGGGAGGAAGATTAGGCTTAGATAATAGTCATAAATTGAAACTGTTCCAGGGAGTTGGGGAGATTGGGTCACTCTAACTCTTCTGAATAATGACAAATGCCAAATTTCTTTCTAAAGTATTGCAATCTACTCTCCTACCTAAAGGCATTTTAATTGACAATAATTGTGTGTATTTATGAGGTACAATGTGATGTTTTGATCTTTGTTTACATTATAGATTCGATCAAGCTAATTAACATATTCATCACCTCACCACTTTATTATTTTTTTGTGGTCAGAACTTTAAAAATCTATTTTAGCAATTTTGAAATATACAAAACATTGTTAGTAACTTTGGTCACCATGCAGTGCAATAGATCACTAAAATTTATTCCTCCAGTCTAACTGAAATTTTGTACCCATTGATCAACATCTTCCTTTTTGCCATTCAACCCCACCCCCATCCCAGCCTCTGGTAACCACCTTTCTACTCTCTGTTTCTATGAGATAGGCTTTTTTAGATTCCATATATAAGTGAAATTAGATAGTATTTGTCTCTCTGTGCCTGGCTTATTTCACTTAGCATAATGTCCTCCAGTTGCATTCATGCTGCTACAAATAACAGACTTTTCTTCTTTTGGGGGGCTGTATAGTATTTAATTGTGTATCTATACAACATTTTCTTTGTCCATTCTTTTGTAGATAGATACTTAGTTTGCTTCCATGTCTTGGGTATTGTGAATAATGCTGAAATGAGCATAGGAGTGCAGCTATTTCTTCAACATACAAAATTCAATCCCTTTGAATATATACCTAGAAGTGAAATTGCTTGATCATGTGTTAATTCTATTTTTAATTTTTTGAGGAATCTCCATGCTATTTTCCAAAATGCCTTTACTAATTTATATTCTAGCCAACAGTGTACAAGTTTTCCCTTTCCCCTTTTTTCCCACATTTTGGTCAACATTTAGCATTGGTCTTCTTAATAATAGCCATTCTAACAGGTGCAAAGTGATAATTCACTGTGGTTTTAATTTGCATTCCTCTAATGATTAGAGATGATGAGCATTTTTTCATATATCTCTTGGCCATTCATTTCTCTCTGTTTGAGAAATGTCTGTTCAGATCCTTTGCCCATTTTTTTAATTTGGTTATTTGTTCTATTGCTATTGAGTTATTTGAGTTCCTTAAATATTTTAAATATTAGCCCCCTATCAGATGTATGGTTTACAAATATTTTCTCCCAGTCTTTGGGTTGTCTCTTCACTTTGTTAATTTCCTTTGCTGTGCAGAAATTTTTAGTTTGATGCAATCCATTTGTTTGTATTTGCTTTTGTTGTGTGTGCTTTTGGGGTCATATCCAAGAAATCACTGCTCAGATCAATGTTATAGGGTCTTTCCTCTGTGTTTTGTTCTAGTAGTTTTACAGTTTCAGGTCTTACATTTAAATCTTTTATCCATATTTAGTTGGGTTTTTTAATATGGTGTGAAATAAGGAACAAATTTCACTCTTCTGCATTTTTCATATGGAACCAAAATAGTCAAAGCTATCTTGAGCAAAAAGAACAAAGCTGGGGACATCACACTCCCTGATTTCAAAATATAATTATAAAATGATTGTAATCAAAACAGCATGATACTGGCATAAAAACAGACACACTGACCAATGCAACAAGAATAGAAAATACAGAAATAAGCCCCAAGTATTTATGGTCCATTGAATTTTGACAAAGGTGCCAAGAATACACCATGGGGAAAAGACAATTTCTTCAATAAAAGGCATTTTCATTTTTGATTACTTCCTGAGTCAGCTTTGGTAAGTTGGTAAAATATATATATTTTTTTTTCTAGTAATTAGCTGATTTTCTATTTTCAAATGTGTTAGAATAAAATTGTCCAACAAAACTGCCTCATGTTTCCTTTCATTCAGTTAGCTGTAAATACGTCTGCTTTGTCATTTCTAATATTGTTTCTGTGCCCTTTGCTTTTCTGATTGCTCAGTCTTGCAACGGATCAACCCCTAAAAAGACCAAAAAAATTTAACAAACATTTGTCTTTTTTGATCTTCTCCATTTTAGGTGTGTTTTCTAGATTATTAATTTCTGTTTTTATTACTACTTTTATTTTACTTTCATTTCATTTTGATCTTTTTCTAACTTCATAAGTTTAGTGCTTAGCTTAATTTATAACTGTCTTATTTTCCAAAATAGGGATTGAAGTGTTTCAGCCTATCAATTTCCCTCTAAGAATTGCTTTAGTTTCATCTCATGATATTTTATAGGCACAGCAGTTTTGTTATTGTCCAGTTCTAAATTTTAAAATGTATATCATTTCTTCATTGACTTATGAAATATTTAGAAAATTATTCTTTTAAATTTTAAATTTTATGGGTTTTGCTATTTTTTATTATTGATTTTTAATCAGTAATGATTACTTTTTTAAAATGACCATTTCATTATATCTCACAATTTTGTAAGAAACTCAGAAAGGGCTCAGGAGGAAATTTTATGCTCCTAATGGTTTCCACCAGGTTCATTGGCTTTATCTGATACTGGGCTAGGGTGGAGGATCCAAGATGACTTCATTCCTGTGCCTTGCCATAATGTCTAGAGGTCTGCATTCAGCCTGACCCTTCTCAATTTCCATGTAGTCTTAGAGCCTCCCCATGTCAGGAGTCTTAGAGCCTTAGAGCCTCCTGGAGGCTTGCACTTCTCAAAGCATGGTGGTCTCAGGAAAGTTGGACTTGTTACAAGGAAGCTCTGGGCTCTAAGTGTGAATGTTCTAAGATATAAGGCTTCTTACGGCCTTGCCTCAGCAGTTAAAGAACATCACTTCTGCCAGATTCTGTTGGTCAAGGACCTCACTAAGATCAGCCCAGATACAGGGGGAGAAAGATTAAATTCTACCTCTTAATATGAGGAGTAGCAAAGAATCTATGGCCATCCTAGTTCTATCACACTCATCAATGCCTTACCTTATCACTGTATCCAACTCAAGGTATAAGATCTTCCAGAGATGTACAGTCTATACCGTCAGGTCCAGATATGGCTTCTCATTTTCAGGTGACTGATGAACTAAAAAGATATGTCAACTGCTTTTCCTACACTCAATATATACCATGGTACATCGTCAACATAACCCCCAAAATACTTCTCTTTGGAAAAGATAAGAATGTAAAACACAAAACAATTACTTGTCAATAGTAGTTCCAAAATCCTACAGATGGAAGAAGTTCCTATTTTAGACTCTGGTTCTCTGTTCTAGAAGTGGTGCCCTTTGTGCATTCTTTTCTTCATGGATTCATCCTCAGGTAGTTACTTCCTATTTTCCATGACCACATCTGACATGACTTTGGGAGAATAGGCCTAGCTTTTTGGAACCTGCTTCTTGCTCATGAAAATATAGTGTCCTAAAGGTTGTTTTAACTTTTGATCAGTCAAATGTTTTTGAGGCTGTTTTTTTTTTTCTTTGCAATTAAATCCTTCCAGCACTTAGGTTAGTTCGCATCTTGTCTATTTCTTTCCAGACAGTTTCCTATGCCAACAACTAAATCCAAAGGTCTTTCTTAAGTTCCCAGGTAAGGTCTTTCTCTGCTTCCTCATGCTCTTGCTTCTGCAGATGGTGACTACTTGTAGTGATGCCAAGCATCTAACACTCTCAGGCCACACCCATAACCTAATATTTGCTGCAAGACCGGGTCTTAATGAGTGTTGCTGTACAAAGATTCCCTCAATGTTATTGTTTCATCTTTGCGGTCTAGAAGCAATAGGCTTTTTCAAACCCTGGAGGTTCCAAATTTCTGCACTTTCTATGTTTTCTTTTAATTTTGCTTGCACATCAGCCATTTCTTTCCTGTGTATTCTGTCTTGTAATACTTTCCCAAAAGAAAACAATAATTGCAAGCACACACTAATTTTATTTATCCCAACCTCTTTCTCTGGGGCTTCCAATCCAGTAAGTACATAATCTGCTTCCCAGGTACCAAAGCCTCAATTTTGCCAAATGTTTACCACTATAGGATATTACTCTATCTTTAAAGCCTCTAATATCAGTCTCTTCCTTGCTCTAAACAATCATTAAGCCACTGTTTTACTTAAGGATCTTTTTTTCTGTATTGGATAGCATGAGTAATAGTAAGTAATAGCAGGTGCTGGAATAAGTAATTCCCGCCAGCGCTCCATAGCTGAACAAAACAAAGGTTTATTTCTCACTTGTATCACAGTCTAATGCAGGTTAATAGGTAAGTAGACTCTGTTTCACTCATTCAGGGACCCAGGGTCCTTCTATGCTGAGGTTCTGCCATTTTTAACGTGTTCCTTCAGAGTTATCCTGGTATGCGTCAGACAACCAACGTGTGTGGAGGAGGCGGTGAGTAGAGAATGTGGAGAAGCTAAACCTACTCGTAACTACGTTGGACTGGAAGGGAAACATCACTTCAATTCACACAGGCAAGACCCAGATCATCCCACCTAGATGCAAGAGGGCTGGGAAATGTACTTTAGCTGTGTACTCAGAGAGAGAAAACAGGTTGGTGAACACCTAGCTGGTTTCTCCACAAATTTATGCATGAGTTTTAGTTATTTTCAGTCGTAGAGTAGTTCAGGATAACTAATCTGGTCTGTGGCTAAAAATGAAAGTATATTTTTTATTTTCATTATTCTCCAACTAATCTGACATTATACTTTTGACTCCCTCATGACCTATTGGTTTCATAAGAGAGGGGTCTTTTCTTTATTCTCTGGATAATAGATTTTTTCTTTCATTTGGATTATTAATTGCTATTTTTATGTCATTGTGAGAAAAGAATGTGGCCTGTATAATTTACGTTATTTGGAATTTAATGAGGCCTACATTTGGCCTAATGTATGCTCATTAAAAAGTAAATGTTACATGAACAATTGAAAATCAGGTAAATGAGAAAATGGGAGACTTAATTTCCAGTTACTCCTCATCTCACTTATATAAAACCCAAGCTCTGGTAAAGCTCTAAATGACCTGATCCTTTTCTACCACCTCACGTGAATCCAGTCACTTTCCTCCACGAAGCTCCGGCCACGCGGGCCTTCCTTTTCTTCCTGCCTTGGGTCTTTGCATTTGCTGTCCCTACTGTCTCCAGACCCAGCCCCTATTTTTCATTTAGCTCTGACTCAAACGTCACCCTTGGAGAGTGTCTCTAGGCCAAGCTAGTCGTGTGCCCACACGCCGCCTCGCTTCACTCTTCCAGTGGCACTCACCACTGCCCAAAATTAAATTGTCAACTTGTTGGTACCTTGTCTGTCCTCTCCATCTAAAATGAAATTTTATGAAAGAGGGATTTTGCCTTTCTCCTTTACTGTTTTCTTCCTAACGCTTACTAGAGTACTGAGACTATAACAAGCCCTAAATACATGCGTGTTGAATGAATGAATGCACAACTTATCTTACTTCCTTATCCACGGCTAACTCAAAGGTGACACGTGGTGATACGGAACCGTCCAACAGTTGCTGTTACCTCTCTCCCGGCCTCTTCCTTTTTCCCTATTCTCCTATCCCTTTCTTTCTCCCATTCCTGTCTTCCTCCCTCCCTCCCATACTTGGGGAGGTTTGTCTTGCACGAAGGTGAGACGTGCATCGAAATATATATTTCTCAACATGAAACTTTTGACGGGGGTTTGTTAAATGACTTTATTTTTTGTTTATGGTGCTATTTCCACATTTTATCTTCTTATATATCTTTATTTTTTTATTTTCATAAAAGAACGGCAAGAAATGTCTCAGTTATATTGAATCATTTACCGTGCTTTCCCACAACTTTAGCAGAGGTTTTATCTATGTCCTATCCTTCAAAAAAGTTTAAAAAACAATCTATTTAAGAGCTCAGGAACAAATTGGAGCTTTTTATGCAAATACACTTTTCAAATGCTATATCAGTATTCATTTACACAGAGTCGATATCTTGTAACAAATCAGTCTTAATTTCTCTACGAAAGCTGGGCTCTCAAGAATCCTCCCTTGGTGACAGGATGTTGCATTCGCCTATGGTATTGGGTAAAAATAATTTGATTCCCCCTAAAACTCACTTTTCAATTCTCATTTCTACACCCTTAATTATCCCCCTAATTACTTCAAACTAATACCATTTCATTTTTAAATTAAATGAATATGATACTATATCCAACTCACTTTGGACAGTACATATCAGAGAACAGGGGCAACTGTGCTATGTGTGCCCGTCTCGGAGGCAAGAGGATGATTCAAGGTCTTTTCCAAGTGAGGAAAATGAAAACTGATCCAAACTGTGAGCTGTATTTTGTAAACATGTCTTGTGAGTGAAGGCTGGTGGCCCAGGAAAATTTCCTGTTATTCAGATCCCTTAGGAACAGCAGGGTTATTTTCAGGATAATCTGTGTGGAAGGGGCCAGGTGCTGCCTTCAAACTGATGTTCATTTGGAATGAAGAGTGCCAGAGCAGTTTATGTACATCCTGCCCCACGTCCTGGCTGGCCCTGATTGCTTCAGCCAAGGTAGGGTATCTCGAATTCTGGGGAAAGTTCAGCACACAGCCTCATGTTTTACTCATAAGTAGCAGCCAGGCTAGGGCAAGAGTTGGTATGTCGAAGATTTGTATAGGATCCTTATAGAACTGTCCTTTTTTCCTGGAGATGAGCATGAATCAGTAAGAGGGTGATTTCCGCCAGTGTCTATAATATGGAAAGTGACTAACGAAGGGAGCATAACAGCAGAATTATTGAGCATGCTTTTTGAGTACCAATGGTTAGGCACATAATTAAAATGTGAATGAAATAACAATTATTACTTCTAACAATAACTACGTGATTGCTACCTTTCAGACCACTGCTAGGCATTTTAACTCTTTAACTCCTTAATTTACTACAATAAATCTATGGGGTTAAGTAGTACTATTAACCCCATTTTATACATGAGGAAACTGCAGCTTAGGAAGTTTAAATAAATTGCCCAAGTTTGTGTTGTTAATAAGTTGAGGCTCAACATTCAGAAATCCAGCAGCATAACTCTGGGGTCCATGCTTTGAATAACTATGTGGATGGATGGATGGGTGGATGATTTTATTTTGGTAAAAATAAATTTAATGGATGGATAAATGCATGAGTTAATTCTTTTTCTCGAAGGGCCAGTTGCAACAATGTCTTCTGGAACATGTCTGCACTTCCTGGAAGCTGTTGGACAGCCCTAATCTCTCATTAGTACAGAGGAACTTGCTACACATGGAGTCACCTGTCCCAACTGAGAAGAGCAGGCAGTCAATACTGCTCATTCATTAACACCATCTGAGTGTCACATCAGTGTTTTACATTATTTACTTGTTTCTCATTAGGAGGAAGGACAGAGCACCATCCAATTCTCAGAGCAAAACACCCCAGAGCTTTCTCACATACAATTGCACATCATATAATACTAAGGTTTGTTAAAAGACCACATGCTTGCAAAATTTTTCAGTAATTGCTACAAAATATTCACCAGGGGGGGAATGTTTACTCATTTGCTTAATTTCTAATAGTATTTTCCACTATGGTAATATTTTGTTAGTCTCTCTTACATTTAATTTGGCATCTAACCAATTGAATTTATGTTTTTTAGCAAATGGTACAGGATTTGAATGTTTAGCATCTCATTCATGTTACTTGTGCTTAGATTTAGTACCCATACAGCCTGTTGGCCATGTTATTTTCTAATGGGAATCTTATAAAATGCCCTGGAGGCTCATTAGAGTTTGAGCTTCTTTCTTCCCATTCAAATCAGCTCCATTTCAAAATACAGCAATTTTTGCCACTGAATGAGTGTTGGCTCTAGAAAACACAGGCTTTTCTCCACAAAGCCAAAGTTGCCGCGGGACCTGAGAACTGCAGCTGTGTGTGATACAAAAGTTACCCTTCTAACCTAAGAAAGCCTTGTCCATTTTTCAATCTTGATATACTTCCTACCTCTCAGTAGTTAAGGTGAACATTCATACCAGTATATTTAGTACTCCTAGAGATTCACATGCAGCCACATATTATATCTTGTAATTCTTGCATTAACCCTGAGTGCATCACCATTATTCTATTGAACAAACTGAGACTCAGAGGTGTCAGGCAACTTGTCAGTTATCACCCAGCTAGAAATAAATGCTAGGGTCCACATTCAAATACATATCCCCTGACTCAAAAACCCCATGTTCTGTTTTTGTATCCCCCTAAGGTACACTGATACCTTTAGTATTGTTCTACCTCGCCCCAAGTCACACATTACATATGTGAACAGATTTTACTAATAAGAATTGTGTCGCCAATGACTTCAACCAGGTGCTTTTATTTCTACCTGTTGGACCTCACAGAACCACTCTCAGCTGTCTGCCATATGTACTCCTTCAAGCATTAGGATATAGAATAAATAGAATAATTTCTGTATCTCTTATTCCACAAATAAAATTTCTCTGATTCCTTTATCTGTGCCTCTTTTCTCTAGCATAAGCTATAGTTTGCCTAGCTATCATGGCCACTTTACTTGGATCCTATTCTGCTTTTACAATCTGACCAGTGCAGAGTAGAACAGTATTAGCGTCTTCCTATTTCTAGACACTCTACTCTGGTTAATGCTAGCCAACACAGAATTGTTTTTGCTTGTTTTATTTTGTTTTGTTTGGCAGCCACAGGACACAGTTAACCCATGTCACTTTTCCTGTGGGCTAATTGCCGTAAGTCATTCCCACATATGCTGCTAATGAGGCCCTTCCTCCTCTACCTTGCATTTGTACAGTTAGTGGGGAAAGTGTTTTGATTCAGACACCACTTCAGACACTTACTGCTTCCAGCCACTGCTGTGGAGGCCAACTCTGCATGGTTCTGTCCTTCTCCGTGCATCAGCAGCCCACAGCATTCCCCTGCCACCTGCCTCTTGCCCCTCCTCTCAGGGTTAATTGACATACAGGAATGGGCCACTGCAAGACTTCACCTGGATCCCTATTTGTGCAAATAAGAAATGTGGAGGGAATTAACACCTTTTGGAATGAATTTTGGCCAATAGGATGCAGGTGCTGATGGATAAATCCTCACCCCAGGCAAGCTGTTTGAGATGCAGTTTATGCAGCTTCTCAGAAGATGGTTCCACAACATCAAACAGTCATTCTCAGTGATGTCAACTCAATAAAGCCCCTTGTATGCACTTTCCCTCCTGCCCTGCCTCCCTCTCTGTTTTGCTCAGTCCTGCTCTTCTCTGATTTAATTTCCTAATAAAATAGTTGTGTATAAGCCTTGGAGTCAGTCTCTGCTTTCTGGGGAATCCAGCCTATGACCAATTACAGAATGTTAACATCTATTTTTTAAGTTTACTCTATTTTATATTTGAAGCATTCAAATTTATAAGATATTCTAATTCTTTCATTCAGAATATTTGTCCTTAACATCTTCGTATTCTTGATTGGGTAAGAATTTTCAAATATATGGTAAGGCATTGCACATAATGATATAAAATGGAGGCTATACAGTTTGACAATTATTTTTAGTGTCAAGATGTCTTTTTAACCAAACAATCCTGTCTTATGAAGGAAATAGGGGAATGAAGGAAAAGTAGATTTAGTGCTTATACTGGGTGAAGGTATAAGGGAAATATCATTCTGACTGCAAAGTTTCTAAATTTAAGTAGGCACATCTAGCAGAATTCAAAGACCCACATGCTTTGCTATGATAGGTGCTTGCCTTTCTGTTGCAGAAATTATACTTGCTAAACCATGTCAACTTCCAGGATCTAATTTTAGTGAGAAAACTATGTCATCAATGATCATTTTCAATTTTAGAAAATATATCTGCTACAGACTGCTTATTTATGTTAAAATTAAACTTTACAACTTATTAAACATAACCATTTGCTTAAAGAATGTAGCTGGAAGGAACCTTAGATATTTTCCAATTCTTGCTTCCCATTTACACTTTTCAAAAGAAGAAATTAAGGCTCAGAGAGGTAGAAAAGCCTGTTCTATGTCACCAGGAAAAATCAGCATTAAAGCTTGGACCAGATTCCTAGGCCTGAGGACTTTTTCACAACACTAATTTTGTAGCTTTAAAGGAGTAAAGGCTTTTTGTTCTATTCTCAGGAATTCCCACTGGGAAAAGTCCGTTAAACTGTGGAAATGTGGCTGAGAAGAAAATACAGTTTTTAAAGCCTATTTTTTGGTGTTTTAGCATTTTTAAGTCTCTTTTTAACCCTTGAATATAGGAGTCCTCTCTTACCCTCACATACCACAATCCCATATATATTAACCCCTTAATCTTGACAGCTGTAGTTCAAGATTATAACCTGACACTGAGCACCCTCACCTTCTCCACCCATACTCCATAGTCCAAAAAATCATCATCTTCTCAAATAGCTCTTAATTGGTCTCCCTTTCTTCTCTCTGGTGTCCCTGTAGAGTATTATCTGCAGAGCAGTCAGTGTAGTCTTTCTAAAGCGTAAATCCAGCCACGCCATTCCTCTGCTCAAAATCTCCCAATAGCTTCACATTAAAATTTGAGGAAGGCCTCTGGGCTCTGTGTGACCTAGCGCCTGCCGACCTTTCCTCTCTCATTGTCTAGAACTTTCTCCTCTCTCATTTACGGCAGCGAGTATGGCCATTTAGTATTCCTCAAACAGGTCCATCTTGTTCTCACTTCAAAGTCTTGATGCTGGACACTCCCTTTGCCCAGAACGCTCCTCTCCCCAGTTTCCGTCATTTACTCCTCCACATCATTCAGGCCATTGCTCAGGTTACTTCCAGAGTCCTTCCCTGACCATAGGACACCTCCTTCCACTGCTCTATTCTCTTATTTGCACTGTTTCTTTATAGAAATTATCATTAACTGAAATTAGATTATAGTTAAACACATACATTTTGTGTCTTGTGTACTAGAATGTAAGCTCCATGAAATCAGGGAATTTGTACTGTTCATGTTATTAACTGTAGCACCTAAGACAATGCCTAGTACAAGAATGGTGATGAATAAATGTTTATCGGATGGATGAATGCATAAGATTACAAATATTTACTACAGAGAAGTCATTTGCTATGAACATATGCCATTGTGATTTTACTTCCCATTCCCCAGCAGTCATTCTGTTAACTAAATAAGCAATTTGCCATTAATAGAGTCGATCAAGAAAGCCAGTCTCCAGTTCAAGCATTAGAGTGCATTGAATTATCCCGTACATTAGAATGCTTGGAACCTGAATGTCAAAGCTATTTGGCTGAAGTTATTTACTGCTTTTGGATCATAGAGATGGTTATTTTCAAATGATCTCATAACAGCAGAAGAGCTTCTAGATGGCTTATCATTAATTATATTATTACTGTACACTCTGTGAGAAATATCGAATTAGTTTCCACAGCATTCCTGGTTTGGAGCAGAGACAAGTGAACATTCTTGGAGATAGGCATTGTTGTGGGTTTCTTTAGTGCATGAATAAGGGTCTGTGGATTCAGAAAACAAGCTTGCTTCTCTCTTCCAGGCTTGCTATGTCTACTGTCTTATATTTGCTGGCCACATAGTAGAGTGGATCTTCATCTACTTGTATTTCTTACCCAATTTAAGGAGTTGGAATTTACCTGTAAGATATTATGTAATTTTAAAAAGTCTTCTAAATGAATTTTAAATGATGCACTGTCAGGAGTGGGGATTTCTCCCAGGAATGGAAGAACTTTAGAGGCAAGATGGAACAGTAGATGCTTGGAATTAGCCAGAATTAGATTCAAGTCTAGGCCCTACAACCTTCCTGCCCATATATTTTGGGGACCTTAGTGAACTTACTTGACATTCATTGTTATTATCTGTAAAACTAAGATGACAGTAGTACCCCCTCAACTAGTGCTGTGATGACTAGAAGATGACAATGCATTAAAGCAGTGTAGTGCAATGGCTGGAACAGTGAGAGGGCTCTATATACGTTACCTATTACTATCTCTTATTAAAAATATTTGAAACATCAATCAAAAGGTATGTATTGAGGGATATACTACACTAATATAATGTAATTGAGTAATTAATGTAATTAATATAGTGTAACTGACTCTGCCTTATGTGAAGTTATGACCACGCTGATGAAACAGGGTGTGCAGACTCTAAATGAAATGTAATAATAAAAAATGCAAATATGGTTTAAAAAATATGGTAACAGAAGTGAGGTGCAAGAGAAGATTTTTAAGCTAAGATGACCTGGTTCATCTCACAGAAAAGGACAAAATTCAAGGAGCATTGATAGAAAGTTGAGACTTAGAAGGTTAGAAATGGAAATAAAGAGATTCTTTGGTGGAAGAAATTATGCTAATTTCAAGTTCCTATTATCTGGGTTCATTGCTGTTTATCTTGGGGTTGTTCCTGTTGCAACCCCTAGAAGCTTTCATTTCATAAATACTTTGTTAGCCTCATTCTGGTAACACATGTTCCCAAAAATAAGAGAATTACATTTGTTCAAGGACTTTATTACACACCAATATGTCTAACACCTTATTTTTGCATATCTGAAAATTCAAGTGTCCTTCACAGTTAGTTTTAGTTCCTTGTATTATAATAGTTAGTTGAATGGATGCAATAAATTAAAAGTAAGTTTTAGATCCATGAATAAGTAAGTTTATCCTTCAAGGGAAAAAAAACAACCCTACTTCTAGACCACACAAAAGAAGTAAAAAGATGAGTAGATACAATGCTTTTTCCCCTACATTTCTTCCGAATGCATTTTTTTTCTAGTTAACACAAATGACATTGCATTATGCTTTTTAAATATTTCAATAAAAAGTGGGACTCTACTACAAAATGCTCTATACTGAAAGTGGAATTTTTTACAGGGCTTTTATGGGGTGTGACCTCATTCCATTATTAATAATGCACTTTGTGGTTTTCTTTCATCCATTGATCTTGCAGGAGTATTGCTAACATTAACTAATTAATCCTCTTGTCATCTCCAAGAGAAAGGTAAGGCATTTATTTAAAGGCTCACTGTGCCATGGTGAAACTTGGGGCAAAAACTGTTTGACAGTGCCCAATGAGTGTGTGGTGCCAGGTGACAGGGAGAGCTGACTTTTAAAAGAAAAGGGCTGATTCAGCTTTCCTGGCACAGGCCTGTCCCTCTCACAAGCAATCTGACCACTTTCTCCATATACTCTTGTTGGCTCAAACCTATTCCCATCTGTTTGGAAGGCACAGTGCCCAACCAGGCCTTGGTCAGATCCTTGGCCCTCTTCTTGGGAGATGAGCGCTTTCTGGGCAATCTGTATCTCCCTGCCATGTTGCATCTGTTTTGCCAGATGTCTCACCTCTGGATCCATTGGTATGCCAGCCCTGTTGCCGAGTGTCTATTTACAGCACATCTGCTGCTATGTAAATGCCAAGCAACAAAGTAAATGGTAGAGCTGTGTGTGTGTGTGTGCACGTGTGTGTGTGGTGTGTGTGTTGGGATGGGGGTTGGCAGACAACTAGAGCACAAGATTCATGATGCACTTACTTAGCATTGCCCCTGGAGGCCTTCTCATGATGGTGTTTGCCGTAGGCTACAACTGGGGAACATTAAGACACCTTCCTTTAGCTGTCAAAATGGATGCCTTAAAGTATATTGCTTCCAGAATCAAGCCATATATTTTGAGGCAGAGTGTGTAAGTCCTCAGCCTCAGAAGTCCAGATCACGAAGTTAAAAGGATTACAACATCTCTCCCAAATGAAAGCAGTAATAAGACATACTGGAGCTCTCCTTAATGGTTCCTTCATGGCATCATTCATGTATTTATTCAACAGACATGTATTGGGTACCTCCAAGGTATGCAGCCACATAGTAGATGAATAAAGAGCTACAGAGAAATTATACTTGGTCTCCACCTGGGGAAATAAGATATTAATATAAACATATGAAAGAGTTGAGTGACCATACAAGGCCGTCAGCAGTAGGTGTCCAAGGGAGTGTTTTCTGTGGGTTCAGGGCAAAGGGAATGATGTTTTAATGGTGAAAGTCAGTTTTAATTACACTTGCCTTAGAAAGAAACAGTGGAAATATTCTGGACACAGAGGAACATCTCCAGAAACAGCATGAAGGAAGATGAAGCATTATGTTGTGTTGTCTTCATAGTAATTTACTTTTAAATAAATGTGTATAAATAGTTAAATGTATGTGTTCACACCCTATGGTCAGTTAGATAAAATCTGAAGAACTCTCATAAGAAAGGTACACTCCAAGAGTGTTTAACTAGCAAATAAACTAGCCCAAGTAGGAATTGATGCATTCGGATGTGGTTAACTACATATATGTTTGTCAAAATACATACCAGAGAGTTTTTTTTTTAATCAGCCTAGTGAAATTAGAAATTAAAATTTGGTTGGAAATATTGCATGAGATCTACCAAACTTTAAGAAGTTTTGGAAGTCAGCAAATTTTATAGTCCAATAACATCAGGGCAACATTTGAGTTCCAGAGGCTTCTTGGACTCACATCCTTGTACAACCTTGCCACTTGGATCAATCCCAATGTTAGTTGATCCTGTCATCAGAGTTTATTGTATCTACCTTGGAAAGAGCTTTTTACGCAAGATGCTTGTCAGAGTACCTTAGATAGAGTAGAGATTAGAAATTTCCTGACCAATAGAACAAGTCATAATTTTGTGCCAGTTTACCAATGTGTGTTTGTGCATTCAGAATTTGCTTTTATTGTAATGCACAAACTGATATGAAACATGTACCCCTTCCAACCTCACCCTAATGCTGGGGTTTAACCATAATTACTGAAAGAATTTGATATTAGCTCAACAGCAGACTGACTTCAGTAGGTTCTCTAGCGTGAAGAACGGTTAGTAATTGAATTCACAGCCAACAGGCAGATGATGGGTACATGAACCCATTTATATAAAATATAAAACTCCACAACTCACTAAAAATCATGGTTCACACCTATCAACACTCACTCAGGATAATTAAGCAACTATCACTAAATTGGCAGAGCTTACATTCAATCCCCCTATCATTTCCCCCATTCTACCTTGCGTATACACCTGGCATAAACTTTTTATACCATTCAGAGTCCTAAATTCACTCTTTTGCTGATGACAGTTTATCTTTTAGCAGTCATAGCTGATGTCCTGACATTTAGAACAGCAATTGACATGATTTTGAAATAATAATGTGCCCTCTTCTTTTTGATTCCTACCAACAGATGGTGTTTTAATAGATTCAAGCTAAACTGGAGTTTCCCATGCAGCTCTTCCATTTGAACTTTAGTAACCTTTTGTTCTTAGAGACTAAAAATTCAAATGAAGACCACAAGTTCTTCCGGCTTTATTTGTAAGGTGAGATAAACTCTACCTTTGGACATAACTATTCCAGCACATCAGTCCTAGGGCTTTTTGTTTGTTTATTTTACTATTTCCCTCCCCTCATTCTATGGGGCATTTTTAAACTCCAACAGAATGATGAAAAGTTTGAATCCAGCTAAAATGCTTCTACACATCAACTCTTTCAGTAATTCTCCTTTCCTGGAGAGTTCTGTGGGCATGCATTAGTAATTTCATCTGTAGGTGGGATATTTAAATGAGTGAATACATGGGAAACTGGTTTTCAGTAATATAAATCAGTTCCTTTCCTTTGTCTTATGTGCCTTCCACTTGTCTTTTAAAAATGTGGCTCTTTTTCCAGTACCAAATCATAGTACACATTTACAAGACATTGTGTGATGACATTAATTGTATGTATATGCTCCTTGTGGTCTTGAAGACTGTGGCTGCTGTTAACAACTTAGACAACAGGCCTGTTGAAAATGTCGAATTGGGTTCAGTCAAGGGACATGGGTGTGGCATACAATCCTAGAACATGTCATTTTTAAAAAGTCCTAAAATCACAGAGCAGGAACAGATCTAACCCAGTTGTTGATTCCATTCTTGAAATGTTAATCTTGGAACAGTGGCTAATGTGGGTGATCTAAGTCTTTTTTAAATGTGACAATTTTGACAACTATTCTGGTATATGTTGAAATGGCAGTGGGAAGAAATATTAAGAGAGCATGCAATTAAGCTCCAGAAATGATCAGGTAAAAGTAGCAGGGTAAGGTGAAAGAAACACAGGAGTTGGATTAGGAGACTACCATCCCACCATCACACAGCCCTAGTCTTCTCATCTCTAAAATAGGAACCATAATACCCTCCTCATTAGGTTGATATGAGACAAAAATCAGATAAAATATGCAGGGGGCACTGTGCATTGGCACACCCAACACCTATTCTAAATATTTTCTGGCAGGCTTCCTACCACAGAACCGGAAAACCCCAAATCTTTATTTCAGGGACTTCTTTGCAGTTAATTAAGCCTTCAGATACTACCTACACTCTGCCACATGGGTATGCTTACATGAGGCTTGGAAGGAGGAAATAAGAAATGGGCCTCCTCAGTCACACAGGAGGAAATGCTTTCTACCTGCAAGGATGAGGGGCACGGTACTTGGTTCCTAGTGAAACTATGATAAAAGTTCTAGCCATTTGGCTCAGAGCATCACAGGCTCCAACCAACAGTTTGGGGGCCATTGTGTTTTCCCTAAAACCCTTTTCCTCCTAATTGTTCTTCCTGTCTGTACAGCATTCATGCATAAGCCCCTAATCTTCCTGGAAATTGTTATAAGCTACTTAATACCATCTAACAAATCCCTTCCTGTTTAAACTTATGACAATTAATCATGAGAACTCCAAATAAGATGCCTAACTGAGACAATATCTGAAGAGCATGTTGGAAATGACGAAGACACATTAGCCATTTTTAAAAGAAAGAATATTACAATTGTATTTATTTATTTCAAAATGTAATAACATTCTCTTAGGAAACAAACCCTCAGAATCAGATTATTGGGCACCTAACTCTTTAATATACCTCAGCGCAGGTATTTTAAGGATAAGGTCTTTATTTTCTGGGCAGAGACTGGATTAAAATTCTTACCAGATACACTTAAAAGTGAATTCATAGGGCATAATGACTCTCTTTTTTAGTTTTGCTTTCTTAGCTACCCCCTCCCCCCACACACACATATACACACGCCTGCCCCAATTCATATCAGCAGGAAAGTTTGATGTTTAGAGTCAAAATAAATATGTATATACAAGATAGTGAAGAGCATCAATATGTAAGAATTGTATAACCATGTAATACTGGTGTTGGGGCTCAAAAAGTGATATCCCGAAATATGGCACTTTGGCACACCAAGTACTTTCAACTAAAGGACATTGGAAGGTCTCAGAAGCACCCTCCTGTCTCTTGCCTCTCGCTCACTTTATTCTCCTAAACTTCCGGGAAGCTCTCTCTCTCTCTGAAGTTCCCTTATCTGCCTAAAGGCAGCCCCTTCAGAAAGAATACAGTTGTCATGAGGCCCCTGCCTGGGAATCTCATCAAGCAGGGAAGAGGAACTCATGTCATAAGAGAAGAGACTACAGGTCCATACCAGTCCCAGACAGACTTTGTCACATGCTACCACCTACTCTGAGGGCTGCCCAGAGACTTTCATTGTCTGAGAGACTTTTATGCGAAAAACAAGAAGGCCTTTGTTCACCATGCATTTCTCCCCTCCCCCTCCCATAATGCGCATTGCTACCCCACCCCCCAGAAGCCCCAGGCCCCTATTCCTTTCTGTTGCTTAGGATGCTATATAAGTTTCAATCCTCTGACCCTTTTTTGAGTCTCACATACATATAAAGTGGGACTCCCCTGAGTATGCACTTAATTAAAATGGTTTTCCTCCTGTTAACCTCTCAGTTTATTTCATAGACTCAATTACTGAACTCTCAGAGGGTAGAGGGAAAGTTTTCTTCTTTACACTGGCATTGAAATACAGATTTTATCTATAAGAAGTTGATTATTCAAGACTCTTGATTGTAAGAGAGAAGCTCAAATCAAAAGGAAAAGAAAAGTGAATTTATTGTTTCTTGTACCTGGGAACTATCTGGTTTCCAGCACACCTGAGTGTAGGAACTCAGGGCTGACCTTCAGCCTCTTCTTCCTGTGCGATTGTCTCAATTCCAGCTATTTGCAGGGAAGATTACTTCTGCCAACCCCCTATTCATATACTCCCAGAAACATAATCGAAAAGGCATGGTGTCTTTTCTTAAGCTGAACATAAAAACTGCTCAGGAAAATACTGATTACTAACTCAAAATGCATGCCCAGCCCCGCACCAGTCCCTGCGGCCTGGGTATGACCTATGCTAGGCCAGGGCTGGTTCCCCAAGCACCAGGGGGTTTCAGAACTGTGATTGGTGGCCCCAGAAGCCACATGATTGCAATGAGGAGAAGAAATTTCCCAAAGACAGTTCCGGACAGTAGACAGAAGAAAAACAAAGGTCCGAGACAAGGTATTTCCCAGTGCTCATTCCTAAAAATTGTAAAATACACCTCTAGGTGTTCCTTTATTATGTATTTTCCATCTCCCTTATCTATTCATCCTGGCATGTGAATTTCTTTCCTCAAAATGAGATAGTCAAGATATAATCACATATGCTCATATAAAAACAATTTTATAAGGAACAACTAAACAAAAGAACAATACACACTGTTAGATTGTATTCCAGCACCTCTAAAAACACAGGGCAATATGATCTGGGAACAGCTTTGGTATATAGCATTGTATGGCCCTTTACAATTTAAAGCAATTATCTTATTTAATCTTTTCAATCACTATTAGGTAGGAGATGATGATGATGATAATTTTTACCCATTTTATTATAATAATTATTATTTCTACCTATTCTATAGATGAGACATAGATAGAGGTAGGTCAAATAGCTAGTTAAACCTATAAACCATTAAGAGGCAAAGACAGAATTTTTATCTAGGTAATGGGTTACCTAAATAACTTGTTTTTTCCACTACACTTAAGATAGACCACTCATGGGGGTCAATTGTGGAAGATAAGTTGATTAGGTCATTCTGAGGAATTCTAAAATATCTCAAGAACTTCAGATATGTGGCATGACTCTTTGGGCTGCTCAATTTAAAGAGAATTATTAATACTTCGAGTGGAAAAACTCAGGGAGCCCAAACAGCTACTATTACATGATGTAGCACTGAGATGTCCAGCGTATTGAGATGTCAAGATTTCTTATGGCCTGCAGGAAAGGAAGTGCCTAGTGTCTCTCCTCCTTGGGCTTTCCATGCACCGCAATTACAGGAGTCATTTCTCAAACACATCAGAGCCAGGGGTTCAGATCACCTCAATGATGTCCCCACCCTAGCTAGAAGCAAAACCTCCCATATTATCTTGATGTGAAAAGCTCATTTTGTCCTTAGGTTCCTAGAGATATACAGATGCTTCTCTACTTATGATGGAGTTAGTCCTGATAAACTCATCAAAAGTTGAAAATATCGTAAGTTGAAAATGCATTTAATACATCCAACTTACCAAACATCATGGCTTATCCTAGCCTACTTTAAACGTGCTCATAATACTTACATAGCCTATAGTTGGGCAAAATCATCTGGCACCACAGCACACTGTAGAGTATCAGTAGTTTACCCTGGTGAGTGCGTGGCTGATTGGGAGAGCTCTCTGTCACTGCCTAACACTGCAAGACAGTATATTACCCCATATCACTAGCCGGGAAAAAGATCAAAATTCAAAATTTTCAGTAGGATTTCCACCGAATGTTTATTGTTTTCTCACCACTGTAAAGTAAAAAAATCATAAGTCAAACCATCTTAAGTTAGGGACCATCTGTATTTCAGCCTAGCAACCAGATTTCCTTCGAAATCTGTCTTTAGCCCCTACAGTGTACCAGACTTGCAAAGTAAGTTGTTTTTCATTATTACTTTTTTTTGTTTTAAAAGTCTAATGTCAGCTTCTCCCCTGATAGTACTTTCTCTTTCCAGGGATAACTAAGTGATTTTTGGTTCCCTAAAGTAAGTAATGTTTACAACTTGAAAAAGAAAAAGGAGGAAAAAACCTCTTGCATTTGTGTTGTGCAAAACACTTTCAAAATGTCACATTTCTGGGTTCTCACAACAACTCCATAAGATGTGCAGGGAAGACATGCATATCCTCTTGGAGCAGATAGAGAAACTCAAACCCCAAAGGGTGACTTACCAAACTTCTCCAATTATTTATTACAAGTTAGCAAAAGCAGTCAAACATCCCCATCCCAGACCTAACCTTTCTCTATAAGGTCAGTGGCTTTCAAATATATTTTTTATAACAATCCTTCTTTTCAAATAAAATCTGGCATTGATGTTCAATATATAAAACAGATGATAGGAATGCTACTTACATGAAGGTCAGAGAACCAAGAATCCAGCCTCACTATGGCAACTCCCGAGGGTCTTTGCCAAAGGCCTATCATGAAACATTGTTTGAGAACCGCAGAACTAGCCCAACTAGGTTAGCATGTTCTCCTGTCTTTCTAGCCCAATACTGCTGAGCACAACTTCTCAAATAAGGTGCCACAAATGCTTTAACGATGTGCTGAAATGGAAACCTAAGCTCTCTGGAGTAGATCTTCTCTACCCAGCAACAGCCTTCTCTTTATTCCAATATGCTGTACAAATATAATTTATAAATACAAATGTAATTTTCACTGCAGAAAGTTTAGAAGGGCTCAGAACATAGAAACACTATTTTGCTCACTAGATGCAAATGAACCTCACTGATACTTCTTGTGACGAGGCCTCTCATACCTGAATAATGACCATCTTTCCTACCTTTCTTCATTATTGGTTGTGTGAATTCTTACATTTTTCCAAAGCAGATGTCCTCAGCAGAGAGAGAGATTTCCAGAAAATTTCTATTTAGCCTTTTGTCTGATGTCTAATTAATTAATCTCTTGGCTGATGTTCATTGAGGGTGATATCAGTTACCACTGTTTTTCAATGGTTCTTTATATGGCTTCTCTAGTTATTTTCATCATACAAGATGATGCTTAATAAATTCATTCCCTGGTTTTCCTTTGATATTAGGACTTCTTTTTTTTTTTCAGTTTTAGCAAGCCCTTCCGTATTCTGCTATCATTGTGCCAATACACCCTCAGCTCACTCCACAATCTCCTAATTCAATGTTTCAGTCCCCCTGATGGGCCTGTGTCCTTCCTGCCACAGGGACTTTGCACATCTTGCTAACATTTGGCTATCACTCACCTCCTCTCTGTCTAGTCAAGTTTATTCATTCTTGAGCTTTCATCTCAGATGTCACTTCCTCAAGGGACTTTTCTTACTGATACAGGTTAGAATGGCCCTTCCTGTTATGCTTCATGTGCCTTTTCTTCCTGGCATGTTTGACAGCTGTAATTTCACATTTATTTACATACTTGATTATTGCTGCTCAATCCTATAGACTGTAAGCTCTATGATAGTAGAGACCATGTCAGGTTTTGGTTTTTGGTGTTTTGTTTTGTTTTGTTTCATTAATTCTCATGCCTGGCCCATAGTAGACCCTTAAAGAATTGCTAAGTGGATGAATAAAAGAAATCACTAACTCATGGTGAGGATGATGATGGTGATGGCAAGAATTTAAGGCTGGAGTAGATCAGGAAAATTTGGTCCTTACGTGTCTATTTTTGTCTCAAGGCAGGGCCCTACTAGAAAGAGATCACAAGTTTCTTCCTCTTATCCACCCCCTGTCCCTTTGCATTAATCTTGCCTCTGACATCTCCTCCATCTCTGATGTCTCTGATGTCTCTGCTCTTGTCTTCTCCTCTGCTGTCCTCTCCATCTTTTCTTTCTTCATTTTTAGAAATATTATTTCCCATATTGAAAGGATAGCCGTGAGGGGGTATTAGAAAGTCGAAAGAAAATCAGCCATAGCTATTCCCTCAGCATGAGTCAGCTGGTTCTTTGGCACACAGAATTGTTCTGAAGGAAAGGTATGAATGAGGAAGAAAAGATGCTATGGTCCTGAGTGTTGACAAAAACAACAAAAACAATGATGGTGATGATGACAATAATGATTTGTTTTTAAAAAACAAACTTTCAGGTTATTAGTTCAGTTTGGTATTGGCCATGTTCCTCAAGAGTGAATCTACTCTATTAAATTTTTAACTGTCTCACTTTGAAGGGTCACCCCAGACGGAGAGTATATCTTCAACTCATTCCTTATCTTGCGTCTTTTTAAAAGCCCCTTTGCCTCTCTTTGCATTATTTTTTTAATTTGCTAAAAGGGGATGGAAAATATCTGCATAACTGTTTCATATGATTACTGTTTTCTTGTCCCTCTTTCTGGACTGCAAGGGTCAAGAGATGCTGCTGACCTACCCACTAGTTGGAAAGGGAGGCCAGAGAAGGCGTGTCCTTTCTTCTTTTTTTATTTCAGAATATTATGGGGGTACAAACACTTTGGTTATATATATTGCTTATGCACTGCCCAAGTCAGAGCTACAATTGTGAACATCCCCCAAAGTGTGCACCCCGCACCCATTCAGTGAGAGTTTTCCCATCCCCTCCAACCCCTCCACCTGCCCGACCCCTGATGAATATTATTTCTATGTGTGATGTAAGTATTGATCAGTTAGTACCAATTTGGTGGTGAGTACCAGTGGTGCTTGTTTTTCCATTCTTGTGATACTTCGTTTCAAACAATGGGCTCTAGCTCCATCCGGGATAATACCAGATGTGTTAATTCACTGTTGTTTTTTATTGCTGAGTAATACTCCATGGTATACATATACCACATTTTATTAATCCACTCATGTATTAATGGGCACCTCGGTTGTTTCCACATCTTTGCAATTGTGAATTGTGCTGCTATAAACATTCACGTGCAGATGTCTTTATTATAGAATGTCTTGTTTTCCTTTGGGAAAATACCCAGTAGTGGGATTGCTGGATCAAATGATAGTTCTACTTTTAGTTCTTTGAGGTATCTCCATATTACTTTCCATAGAGGTTGTACTAATTTGCAGTCCCACCAGCAGTATATGAGTGTTCCTATCTGTCTGCATCCCCACCAACATTTGTTGTTTTGGGACTTTTTGATAGAAGCCAATCTCACTGGAGTTAAGTGATATCTCATTGTAGTTTTGATTTGCATTTCCCTGATGATTAGAGAAGTTGAGCAATTTTTTATATGTTTGCTGGCCATTATTCTGTCTTCTTTTGAAAAGTTTATTTTCATGTCCTTTGTCCACTTTTTAATGGGGTTGTTTGGTTTTTTTCTGTGGATTTGCCTAAGTTCTGTATAGATTCTGGTTATCAGCCCTTTATCAGATGTGTAGCATGCAAATATTTTCTCCCATTCTGTAGCTTGTCTGTTCACTCTAGTGATAGTTTCCTTGGCTGTGCAGAAGCTTTTTAATTTGATCAGGTCCCATTTGTTTATTTTTGTTGCTACAGTGATTGCTTGGGGGATCTTCTTCATAAATTCTTTGCCTAAGCCAATGTCTATAAGAGTTTTTCCAACATTTCCTTCTAGAATTCTTATGGTTTCACATCTTAGGTTTAAGTCTGTTATCCCTCGTGAGTTGATTTTTGTGAGAAGTGAGAAATGTGGATCTAGTTTCAGTCTTCTACATGTGGCTATCCAGTTTTCCCAGCACCATTTGTTGAGTAGGGATTCTTTTCCCCAGTGTATGTTTTTGTGTACTTTGTCAAAGATCAGATGACCGTATGAGGATGGTTTTATATCTGGGTTCTCAGTCCTGTTCCATTGGTCTATGTCTCTGTTCTTGTACCAGTACCATGCTGTTTTGGTTACTATAGCCTTGTAGTACAGTTTGAAGTCTGGTAGATTGATTCCTCCCAATTTGTTCTTTTCTTATGCTGAATGGAGCTGAGGGGCAGAAGAGGGGCCAGGTTCTGACCCGGCAGACTGCTCTAATCAGAGCTGACCACGTAGAGGAGGCTTGGAAGAAACAAGGTACAAAGATAAAGATCGTGGTAAGGTGATAAGAGGGGAGATTCAAACACAGGATGGAGAGCCCCCAATACCAAAGTAATTCCTGAGCTGAAAAGGAGACAGAGTATTCATTTGTTTTTTGGATTTTATTTTCTTTCTTTATTATAATCCTATTTTCTACAGTTTCTGGAAGGAACATGCCAAAAGCTTTTTAGGTAAAAGTGAGAGGAGAACCTTATAATGGAGATACTACACTGATAACATCTGAAGGTAATGCTCAACCTTAAAAAAAAAAGAAACACCCAGACATTGTTTCTACTGATATAATGCAATAGGTAGGAACCAGTACAACCTATGAAATATCCTTATCAAAAAATCCAAACCTTAGTCTGATCAAGGCACTAGATTTAATTAATAAATTATAGAAAACACAGAGGATGAACTCATTAATACCACCACAGCCATATAATCAACCAAATTCAGAATGTTAAAAATTCTGCAGAATTTTCTGCAGAAAATTCTATAGAACCCAGGTTCTTCCACATATAATCTGCAAGGAAAAAAAAAAGAAAGAAAAGAAAAGGGGGGAGGAGTCATTACAGAGCAAAAGACACAATGAAAATTACCCGAATGCAATGTGTAAATCCTTATTCAAACAAACCAACTATGAAAAGACATTCATAGGATGATTGATGAAATTTGAACACAGTTTGGATAGTAGTTTAAATTCATTCTAATAAAATTAGTAATTATATTAACTAAGTCAACATTAACAATTAGTGTTAATTAAATTAACAAAGGAATTGT
The DNA here is from genome assembly GCA_023783475.1 of Daubentonia madagascariensis. Taxonomy (NCBI): domain Eukaryota; kingdom Metazoa; phylum Chordata; class Mammalia; order Primates; family Daubentoniidae; genus Daubentonia; species Daubentonia madagascariensis. The sequence continues at coordinate 13,612,526 of JAKFHU010002573.1, read as the reverse complement.
TTTTAGTTATGATAATGATATTTGGTTAATGGGAGTCATTATGACCTCTTAGAAATACAAATGAAATCACATATCTGTATGATGAATAAAAGTATACAATACATAATCTAAGAGGGTCAAAATAAGATTGGCTCATGTTGCTAACTATTGAAGCTAAATGATAGGCACATAGGGGTTTATTATATTAGTCTACCTACTTTTGGGTGCTTCTGGAAATTTCCATAATTAAAAGTTAAGCAAAAACAAATAAGTACAATTACCAGGAAAAAAAATTAGGTACATATGACCAAAACAGCAATAAATCAATGAATCCACCAATAATTTGCAAAATAATTTGCAGGTTCCAAGGGTAGTCAGGGTGGATCCCAGCAAGATGATAATAATAAAAAAACCCTGAAGTAATAAATTGCCTTTGTGATCTAAAACACAGGTGGTAATGGCAGCAATGTAAAAAGTTTTGAGAATCAAACGTAATCAGGGAAAGTGCTTTGAAGAACTAAAACTGCAAATAACCATAAGTACAGTCTTATGATTAACAGTGAAAATCAATTCCGAAATTAACCATAAATTGTTAAGAGGGTTTTCTTTAAATTCTTTGTTCAAAAGCGATTTATCTTTCATGCCTTGTTAAAATTATTATCCATAGCTTTCTTTTTCCTTTCTTTTTAGTGGTGATTTTGTTAGACAAGCCTTAAATTTTGCCCACTATACCAAGAAATGAAAGCCAGGATGTGGAATTGGAGCTGGCAAGGATGATATCAGGACAAGTTCAAAGGAAACGCATCACCTGAGTAAAAATTTATAGCCCTGTCATGCTGTGTGGTGCTATGAGTTTCAGTTCAAGTCCAGCAAGAGATTTATCAAAGGAAAGTAACAAGATGTATAAGAGTTTTAAAAGCCTTTATGAACAAGAGTAAATCTTGAATCTTTGGGTTTCATCTTTGAAAGCTGGACTTCCAGGTATAATTATAGGTTAACATTTGACGTATTGTGTAGGTGGAAAAAAGTGAAATGCTAAGAGAGCATGTTTGTAATAAAGCTATAAAGGCTCTATTACATGGCTCATGCATGCAAATATCTGTGAGAACTAGACAGGTGTCATTACCGGGATGTCAATCAGGACTGAGCTCAGTGTCCAGGAGCAAAAATCAGTGATGGGGATTGCAACAAAACAGGATCGAATGGTCTTTCAAGAAGGTGTGTACCCTGTGGCTCAATTCTAGCCATCGATAACCATGCTGAAACACAGGACTTTGGTGAAGTTTTTGATATTTTTACAAGCAGCCAGAAATCTAGATGATTATGTGAAATCTTTCAGTTTTGTAATGTTGGCAAGACTTTCAGATTTATAAAGTCTTTGTGGGCCTACTCCATGCCTACCAAACAAAGCCCACCTGCAGGCTATATTCTGCCTGAGGGTCACATGCTTGCAAACCTTGTTCTAAGTCCAGTCATTTTTAATCCCATCTTTTTCATATTTAACTTGGTTCAGTACAAGTTATAATATTTCACCTCTGTCAGTTTATTATCTTAGACCCTACTATCACATTATAATCTTTCACCACTACTCCAGACTTTTTAAAAAATGTTGTTTCTGAATATTTTACTTTTTCATCAATTAGTTTACAAAAGAGTATAAAGGAATGAAAATAAAAGTATGGGGAAGGAGTTGGTGGGGGGAAATTGTTGAAAAACCTATAAAATGTGTTTAAAGCCTTCCTTTTCTTGGGCCAATTAGAGCTTGGTGCTAATGAAACCCAGTTTAAACTTTCCATTTTTATATGAACTTTCAAAGAGTAAACAATAAAGATATTTATCTAACAGGAGTTGAAGAGGTTATGGATCACTGTGTAAAACCAATATATCTAGACACACACAAACACACACACACACACACACACACTGATATGACTCTATCATTGGTTAGCTAACAATACTGTATTCACATAAGATGGAATAGATTTCTCTGATCTTAAACTTTGGCCTGATCAGGCATGTAAGTGAAAGAAACATTTAGGAGTAAGTCTGGCATTACTTTGGTGATTATTTATTGAATCTTCAAGGCCACAGTGATATAAAATGGGAGGCCCACAAATGCATAGGGCAGACAGGATATCATGGAGAGAGGATTGGGCTGGGAATAGGAAATGAGGTTCCAGTCCCAGCTCCGCTGCCAACAAGCTGTAAAACCTCTCTGCTCCTCAGTTCATCATTTATTTACTAGTTATACATTGCCTATTTCCAAAACTGATTGGAGTTGGCTTTCAATAAAAACAACTAATGTATCAGAACTCTTTTATAAAATAATAACAAGATAAAAGAAAGAAAAAAAACAAAAAAGAAAGATGTTTATAGCAGCAAATCTAAGCTAAGGGAATCTACTGTAACAGAGCATAAAATGATGCTGTGAGTTTCATGGCTAGAATAAAGCAATAAACAAGTTGAATCATCATAATCCATAGGTCTCAGTTTTTGTATTCACAAAATGGGTGGGAAATGAAAGTTGGATAAAACTACTTTTAAAGTTTTTGCCAGGTTCAGGTTCAGGTGTGCATATAAAGCATTAAGTACACTCCTGAGACTATTGCCTCTTTTTCTGTACAATGAAGCACTCTCACAGGGTTTGAAAGAAAATTTGGGGTCAGGCAGTTCACTCATAACCTATGTAGTTTTGTCGCCAGAGAAGTATAAGAATAAATAATAATGCTAATAAAAATACTAGCATGGTTTAAAACTAATGTCAAATTACAAATAAATAAAGGAATACTATAGCACTTAGATGACTTTACCTTTAAAGAGGGGGTGCTGTATATGTGTTGATGGAAGCCTGTGTAAGGAAAAGTTGAAACTTATGGGTTCAAGGACAAAATGCACACAGATCAGGCAAAATGTACAATTAGGACTTTAAGACAGAGCATGAAGCCAAATTGAGCCAAGACAAAGCACATGGGGTGAAGAGTCATAGGCTACAGTACTGTATCCCTCAACAGATTTCTGAATTTAGCTGTGCTCATGTACTTTGAGTCCAGTTACTGTTACTTAATGGGCCCAACTATTAAAGTGCTTGGGAAAAAAAGAACTGACATTACTTTCACATTGTATTGACATCATATTCCAATTTGCCCATCAATAGGAAATGTTTTACTTTAGAGAAACACATTGTAGCAGAACAGACTACATAACACTCTCTGACTCCAAGTAGAAATGTACAGATAAGTAAGAAGAAAAGTGACTCGTGACTAGGACTTAATTAGTCTCAGATGGCCTCTGTTTCTATGAAGATGTCTCAGAGTTTCTATATTGGGCTACACACCTGCAATGTCCAGTTACACATAATATTGATTTGGATGTTCCTATATAGAGAAGGACTAAAAGACTAGTAAGGTGTAACAAAACAAAACATATAGGAGAGTCATAGCCACAAAGAGGTTATCATCTCAAAATGACAGTTGGGAGAGAGAATGTGGAGTAATTTTAAAACAAAACAACACCTGAAAAGAGCATTAGAAAATGGAGATGAAAATCATTTATAAGCTCAGAGTAGCTATTGTAGCGAATAAAATAAGAAGAAGAAAAAAACCTGTTTGGCCAAAAGAGAGTTCATGGAAAATATAAATATTAAACAGCTTTGAGAGAAGTAAAAGGAATTGTCCGGCCATTCCCACTTTTGGTGACAAAATTCCTTTAAATCAGTGCCTTTCAACTAGGGGAAATTTTGCTCCCTAGAGGGCATTTTTCAATATCCAGAGATACTTTTGGTTGTTGCAGCTGGCGAGGGGCTACTGGCATATAGTGGGTAGAAGCTAGGAATGCTGTGAAACATCCTTAAATGCATAGGACAGGCTCCTACAGCAAATAATTATCTGGACCCAAATGTTGATAGTGCCATGGTTGAGAATCCAAAATAAAGATAGGACTACATAGTAAGTTCATCTTTCCTCGAGGCAGTTTGCCATGACCCACTCTGCTTCCCATGACATAAGTGGAAGTTGTAAAGATTTTTCCCCATCACATCTTATGTGATGCCCCATCTGTTCCCACCAAACTGATCCTTGACACAGTGAGGTTAAACTTTCCTCAACCTTAATCCATGTCTGATGTATTTTAAAATACTCCCATTCAAATTATTTTCTGTTCTTTTCTATGATTTAATTCTTTTGACCCCTAATAGATTGGTATTTTGACTTATAGGGTAATGACCTTCTGGTCCTGGTTCCTTTCTCCTCCTTTACTTTTACTCCTTTTCTGATATTCTGAATTTTATTGCTCTCAAGTGGTATTCGGGATGGACAATGAAAAGGAAAAAACCTAATTTGAGCATTTTTAGTGTGCAATCAAATTTATGAATATTTGATGTTCCTTTTGTGTTTCTCAAGGTACTACCTTTATGCCAAACATAGTCTTAACTATGTTAAAATTATGAAAATAGTCCTTACATTTACCAATGCTTTGGTGAAGGAGATGAAATGAATCAGATGAAAACAAAAAAACTAGAGTCAAATGCATTGCTGCTAAGAAAGGAGAAAAATATATGTTCTTGTAATCACATGAGGAAGAAGGTACTGACACTAACAACTGACTTGGCCATCTCTTTTTGTCCCCCCTGGGATTTAGACCAAATTGCTGCATGCTTGAGGTTTATTTAACCTAAAATATTTAGTTTGGAAATCAGTAGAAAACTCAGTTGAACCTTTTGGGGGAACTTGTGTGCCCATAGTGGATTTGATTTAAATGGGACATTATTGTGGAAAAATCTGCCCCTTGCTATCTCTTTTGAATGCCAATTCCATCTGAGCCTTCTTCTATAAGGGGACATTAATGTCTTTTTCTGACATTTTTCCTCATGATTGACATTCACTAGAAATTTCTCCCCAGCCATTGGATTCATTCACATTATTATTGCTTCTGGTTGGAATTCTTCTCTCTACCTAAACCTATAAAAATCAAATAGCATTTGTTCCAGAGGTAAAATTTTCTTTTTCATACACACACTCAGCACACAAGGAACCCACAGAATCTTACATGGACCCCACCTGTATAGATCCAGCAGACCTCAAGAGTGTGTTCACCCAAACTCCTGGCAGAAGGAGGAGTTTTCAGTGGTAGCCTGTACTTCTCACTGATATTCCAGAACAGGGGAGAAAGAGGAAATGTTTTCACCTCTGTACAGTGAGTGTTTCCTATTCTGATGACAATAGAAAGCCATTTCATGGGCATTGCATCTACCTTTTCTCTAATTTAAATGTAAAGCAGCATTACATAGTTAACTAAACATGTGTTGAGAAAGGTTAATTAAAACTGCGGTCTTCAATCCCTGGGCCATGGACCGGTGGTGGTCCACGGCCTGTTAGGAACTGAGGCGGCACAGCAGAAGGTGAGCAGCAGGCAAGCCAGCAAAGCTTCATCTGTATTTATAGCCGCTCCCCATTGCTTGAATCACCACCTCCTGTCAGATCAGCAGTGACATTAGATTCTCATAGGAGCATGAACCCTACTGTAAACTGCGCATGCGAGGGATCTAGGTTGCGCTCTCCTTGTGAGAATCTAATGCCTCATGATCTGAGGTGGAGCTAATGGAGTGATGCTAGCACTGGGGAGTGGCTGCAAATACAGATTATTATCATTAGCAGAAAAGTCTGGCTGCACAATAAATGTAATGCACTTGAATCATCCCAACTGCATCCCCCCGCCCCACCGGTCCATGGAAAAATTGTCCTCCATGAAACCAGTTCCTGGTGCCAAAATGTTGGGGACCACTGCATTAAAACACACTGAATGGGAATTAGTGTAATTTCTTAGCTGTTTTCTTAGAATATGTGTATATGTGTGTGATTGCATATATATCTGTCTGCATGCAAAAATGAATGCAACTCACTTTTTTGCTTTTCACAGTGGATCCCGAATCTTAGGATTTATAAGCTGTTGGAATTTCAATGAGTGAAAATGTCATCCTATTTCTAATGATATATTTGATTAAACCATGCTGATATGTAATAAAGATTCTTCAGGACTTTATTGAGACCAGCCAGTACATAAAACGCTTTCTCTACTGGTAACCAATATTTATTGAATGCCTCCTATGTGTGTCAAGGGTTCTACACATGTTATTTCATTTGATTCTCCTGTGTCTTAGAATTATGTGTTCATCAAATCATTCCTTTCATGAGAAATATATTTTCCAGCCCCTTCAAGTTAGATGGGACTATGGGGCTAAATTATTGTCAATAAAATGTGGGCAGGAGTAATATAAGCCATTTTCAGAGCTTGCCCTTAGGAACTTTCATATGTTCCCTCCCACTCCCTACCCCCCCAACCCCCGCTTGTTTCTCATCAGCAGCGGCTGGCTGGCTGGAGGGAGAATCCAGGGCAAGTTTCCGAGGCCCATGTCAGCCATGAGATGACTGGAGCCTGGATTCCATGGAGGAGAGCCCCTCAGGAAAGCTGATGGTGATGATGTCAACTGATGACTTTTCATAAGCAATAGAGTTAAATAATGCTAAGCCACTGAGATTTCATTGCTGTTTTGCAGCAGCAAGTATTCTTTAAACTGCCTAAGGTAGCAACTGGTAACTAGTAAAAGGGTGCTGCTAAAATACAAAACTTAAATATGTGGTATTTGCCTTAGAGGTTGGGTGAGAGGTAGCAAGGAAATTGATATTAATGGTCGAAAAGATGGAACACATGTTATTCAGTGGCAAGCATTTGGTATAGCTATTATTTGCAATAATGTAGAAGGCAAAGCTCAGGCCTACTGAATCAGCAGCTCCAGTGGAAATAATTAGAAGGATCAAACTATTAATGTGTGTTGGATATTATTGTCTGCTTTGACAAGGTATTACAAGAAAGAGATGAACTCAGGAAAACCCTGTCTGGTTTGCAAGTAGAAATTAAAGGAAACAGAGTCAGAAAGCAAGGGCATTATTTTTAGGAAAGCCATCTGCTTCTAAACATAGTAAGATGGAATTTTAAAAGGTATTGAGTGTCAATGGCTTAGTAAAACTCAGATGGGTAAAAAGTAAAAAGACGATTATCAAATTAAGAGTGTGGCTTCCTGTTCTAACAATATCCACCATTATCTTCAGAGAGAAAGATATAAAGTTGAGCAAACAACAAAATAAGGGAGGCTTGAAAACCAAGTTTTAGAAAGAAATATGAATGTGAATACAAGCCTCTGTAACTAACTGTAATTAAAAGACCAAATGCAGTGTTATGGGTTAAACTATACGCCCCCAAATTCATGTGTCTGAGTCCTGACCTCCAGTACCTTAGAATGTACTTTATTTGGCAACAGGGTATTTACAGAGGTAAATACGAGTTAAACTAAGGTCATGAGGGTGAGTCCTAATATGACCGGTGTCCTTACAGGAAGAGGAAATTTGGACACAGACTGGTACAGAGAGAAAACCATGTGAAGATAAAGGGAAAAGATATCAAAACAAACCAGTGAATTCTCTATGCTTCCTTCTTCAAATGTTCAGGTGGTAGTGTCACTGTGGTTATCCTGTCCTTGATCTACCATTGTATATTAAGTGTATGGGGAGGAAGGAAATAGCCTTTCTCTTTAAGTCATAGGTATAAGACCAAGAAGAGCCACACTTAGTAGTAGCTCATTATCCAGAGATTCTGCTGGAGGCAGTGCAGGGATGGGACTTTGGGGTGTCTCCCTTGGGTGGTGCTACATATGTTCCGTGAGTGGGAAGAACATAGCTGACACACTGCTCTCCATCTCCCACACCTTCTCATTTCCTACCTACCTTTGCAAGCTGCCTTATAGGTGGTGAGACAGGGTGATCCAGGTGTGGGTTAAGAAATGTCAGGGGAAATGATACGTGATTCTTCCAATCATGGCCTCTAAATACTTTTTGCTAAATCTCTCGCTCATGTAGAATCTCTCTTTACCATCCTAAATCTTTCTCTATCATACAGAATCTCTCTCAAAAAATCTCTCTCTCTCTCTCTCTCTCTCTCTCTTCACTTTGGCTAGACAGATGAAGAGAATCCATGAAGAACTCCAAGGACTTAGGGGAGCCCAGAAATTCTAGAATGGATGAAAGAAACCCAGATTCCAGAGTCACTGCTTTACAGGGCAGCTGCCAAGGAGAACTGCCCAGCTGAGAGCAAGAAATAATAAACTTTTATTTGGTCAAGCCATGCAATTTCAGAGCTTATTTTTTACCAAAGCAGCTAGGTTTGCTTATGCTGACTTATACACTTCCCAATAATCCAGAAAAATAACCATAGCAATAGTCTCGCAAAGATTACTAAATTGCCCAAGGTTGTGCAATAAATTAGGCAGAAATGTGATGGATTAATCAAGTCATAGTAGTTTCGTTTTAGCCCCAAAACGAAATTTTGATGGTGTGTCACTGTGTAAACACATAGAAAAGAGATCTTTCTGAAGTCGTGTCAGAAATATACATTTGATCTGCGAATAGTGTGCACACATATAGCACACATACACATACACACAGCATACACACATACACACACAGAGAACACACATACAAAGTTCATATTAATTTTTTTCTGGAACCATGTGATGAGTCACAATGATTTAAATGAGTAAAGAATAAAGGAAAATTACCAGTGTCAGAAAAACTCTAGTTTGACCCTTATCCCTGCCAATTTGTAGCAAGTATAATGGATCATGAACATAAGAACAGAAAAAAAAAGTCACTGCCACGTTAAATGGCAGTTGCTATAGAATATGTTTGAATAAAAAAAATACTAATGAGTCAGTCTAGATCTCAAAGCAGCTATCCAAGTGCCAAGTATGACTGAAACATGCTGTATTTCAGGGAGTTAGCAGGAACACAAACACCAGTGAATAGACTTGCAAGACTATAAAGAGAAATAAAAGCGCTAAGTGGGTTACCTGGAGATGCAAGCATTAGGCTATCACAGTTCACAACATGCATTAATGTCCTAATGAGAAATCTAATCCCAAGCTACTTGCCTACTGGTTATTTCCCAGGAACTAATCATAGAGGGAATTAAGAAATGAAATACATTAGAATTAGTGTCATCCTAGAAATCAAGCTGCACTTGTTTAAGGGCAAAAAAAATAACAACCATGAGATTTTTTTTTTTTTTCACCAGAAGTTTGCATGGATTTATTGACTGCTTTTCTTTGAATGTTGGAGTTATATTCAATTTTACTGACAATGTATTATGATCAGCAGAATTGGATTTTTCCTTTCTACTCAGGCATGATTAGGTGCTGACTGTACATGAACAATAGGCGACTGGTAACAAACGGCCCTAACGTTGCAGGAGAGACGCGACAGAGATCTGTGATTACACTTCCCATGGGTATTCAACAAAGCCTGACTTAGTCACTGCCGAAGGACTGGTGGGTCTGTGTCTGGCCTACGCTGGCTTTGACGAGGTATTTCAGCCATTATCCGGATATCGTGCACAATCTTGTGGGGTGTTATTTCCTTCCTTCCTTCCCTCCCTCCTTTTTTCTTCCCTTCCTCCTTCCCTCCCTCCCTTCCTTTCTCCTTCCCTCCATCCTTCCTTCTTAACCGATGTGGCCTACCCTGTACTTGACCCTAAGAGAACTTTAAATGTTCAAAGGCACTGCAAACACCTCTTGTTTTGCAAAGATAAAAATCATGTATACAGTTCTAGGACAAGAATGAGCGACATATGACACCCAGAAGCACTGGGGGGGAAACAAGAGATTTTTTCCCTTCTCTCTTTCCCCTCGATGTCTTCTTTCCACTTGCAGCGGTTGCCCTCCCTTTCCTTCCTCTAACCTCCCTAACACAGTGTTTCTCCTCCCTCTGTTCTTGTCATGGTTGCAGTGGCACATCCAGGCCGCTTCTACCTCTTCCCATAAACTCCCAGTGAGGTAGGGGGGGATTTCACACCTTTGGCTTAACTCTTTCTTTGGATAAAGTTTTCTCAAAGCCCCCAGACTAGGCCTTTTCTGACCTTAAGTGGTCCTTTGATTATCTCTTCACACGAACACAGAGAGTGTCTTCACTTACACGCAGCGTTGCTCTTTCTGCTTGCCTGGCACTGTAAATGTAGCTGGTGTCGTGAGACGGGCTTTGCTTTATACAAGCCTGGGGTTAAGTCCCAACTCTACCGTGAATCCACTGTCCTTAGACAAATTCCTTAATCTTTGAACCTCTGCTTCCTCATCTACAAAATGGGGTTTATAACACCTACCCCTCAAAGGAACATTACATTATAGATCTACACAGTACGGAATATAATATATGCAATTATCTTTTGCAGATTGTGGCAGATTCTAAGCACTCAGTAAATATTAACTCCTTGGCAGCTCATTTCTTATCAACCTTGTAATAGCCAGCATGCAGGTTTTTAATTTTTTTTTTATTTCCATAACTTTCTAGTTAATCCGTTGGGGATTTCTCTCTCTGTGTTGCCTTAGATTTAGAATAAGGCTCCTGTGGGCCCAGGATAGTGGGTAAGAACATCTTCCCTCTGATTTTCTGCCTAACAAGGATAAATGATCTCTCTCTGTAGTTTATGTTGAATGCCTGATAATGCATCTCCAAGAGCAGCTCTTAGCAAGAATACCCATAAATATGGCTATAATGTTTATTCAAACTACTCTATTTGCAAGGCCAAGTATACAAACGAAGGATGAAAACAGACAAAATAGGTCGCTAACATTAGCCTGTACTGTTTGGGAGTCAGATAATAACCGTACAGTGTGCTGTCTCTCAGTGTGTGTGTTTCAGGGAGTTTTCGTTACATAAGAAAGATTTATCGTAAGAATAAGAAATTTATTCTCTTCCACCTTAATGTAATGTCTGTTGGTCTGGGAATGCAGGCTGTAGAGATGTACTGCCAAAAGTGCACTGTTTAGAAGGTCCTTCGCCTCCCAAACCTTAATATTTAAATGCTATATAAAGTCAATTTATATTCCTTAATCATACACAAACACTGCATCTCTTTCCCTTAGCTCCCTGGCAATCATGTCCTGCAGGAACAGATTAGAACCCAGACGTTATTGACCCTTAAAGAGAGACAAATAAAAGAAAAAAGAATAACTGATTATGAAAAAGGACCTCAATCCATACTGACCTAGAGCTGAATGGGGGATAAATGGTGGAGGTACACAAAGGCAGATTTTGCCTCAACAGAAGGAAGGAAAGAAGGAAGCCAACCAAAAATATTAAGTACCCATTATATGTGAACAGCTGCACTTAAAATTTTCATATTTCATCTCATTCATTTGTCACTAAAAGTTGCCATTTTATACTTGAATAAAAAGTAGACAAGATGTTTCTTGCTTGCTGTGGTCACTCAGCTAGTAAATGGCATAGTGATGTTTATCTCAGGTTATGATTAACTCTAAAACTTACACTCTTTCCATTGTACCATTATATCTCTGTAACCTCAGTGACATCTTTGTGCCTAAAGCCGCTGGAAAATTTAATCAGTGAATGAATGGGTAATAAGCTCCCTATCACCAAAATAGGTGTCCAGAGCCTGCAGAAACAGAATATTGAAGAGAAGCCCCCCACCCCAAGTGTGGAGGTTGAACTTCTATGGTGGCTTTAATATCCGTGCTTCTGTGTTCATTTTGCTTCTCGTTGTCACTGCTTATGGTCAGGCCATTGGAGGCTATGCACAAATAGTGTTTTAAACAGCAACAACAACACCAGTTGCATCTACACTGTATCACTGGTGCCTTCCCAAGCATTTTATAAACGTTACCGCATTTAGTCCTTAGCACTTACCTGAAAGATTGTTTTATTACCCCATTTTTTAGGTAATGAAAATTAATTTCAGAGAGGAAAATAAACTTGCTTGAGGTAGGATATTTTAAAGCCAGAACTCTAATCTGGATCTATCTGAATCAAAGTAAGGTTCATATTTTACATATTTTGATCTATATGTCAAAGATCACAAAACCCTTCGGGAAAAAAATTACAGTAGAAAAAAAATCAACACCTTTCATATGAGGGATCTACCTCCACTCAAAACAATATCTTGCAGGAGTAAACATAGAGAATGATAGAGGTGCTGAACCCGGTCTTGTTGGCTTTCCTGTAGGTAATTAGCCTCATATATTTTCCTATTGCTTAGCTATCCACAAGGGCTCTCTTGTCCATGTTTCTCTTTTTCTACTGAGACGTGTGACAGGGAGTTAGCACGCTGCATCTGTCCATCAAGCTGAGCAAATTGATTAGAGCTCTTAGAGGAAAACAATGGACCAGTCTATTCCTACACACTTCCTCATCACCCTCATGCCCTTTGAGAGAATAGATATTATTACCACATGCAACTGCATTTAGATTTGGTTTCTCAAGTACATAAGTGAATGCATAAATACATGAATGAATAAATGCACAAATAAGCTAGTAAATAATCCGAACCTCCGAACAGTTCCTTCACTTTCATCCCAAAACATGCATTCCTGAAAGGAAAGCCATGGGATGAGTTTCATCCACGGAAACTTCTGCCTGTTTCTCATATTCCCTGGGATTGCAGGGAGGGGGAAGCTGATGCTTCATACCTGCAGCTCAGGTATGGTGACTTATAAGTGAACAGAAATTTAAAAAGAAACATGGTTCTTTTAATGGCAGTCTTCATAGTCTCCTACAATCCCCCTGTTGCCTTCATCTCTTTTTAAACCAAAAGTTCTGAACAGGGATCTCTCATTTCAGCTCTTCCTATTGCTTTGGGAAGAAGAAAGGAGGTTGTTTCAAATCTACCAAAACTGTGCATCTGAAACATATTTATGATCCCATTTTAGATTATTTTCGCATCTTACTTATTTGCCTTCAACTTAACCATTAACTTTCTGTAGAGCCATGAGCTAGTACCCTACTTAAGTAAACTTGCCGTAAATTAAATGTATCTTCGAGGTTATTCCTACTGTCTGATATGCCCACCTGTTTATCTCCAAGTTTTTATGTGTTAGCTAGCAACCCAGAAGGAAATAGATGACACTCTCAAACTAGAATAGTTCAAAGAGAATTTAATAAAGGGACAACTAACAAAAACGTGGGCAGAGTTTAGGGAAATCACAGGAGACAGCAAACACCCCGCCCCACCTCTGTCATCTCTTCCTGGTCAAAAGGGGAGAAGGGAGGAAGTGGTCCTGAAACCAAACAGCAGAGAGTACAGAGGGAGTCTGCAATAGAAGCCGTTCCATCTGAGGAAGGAAAGCTACCAAGCACAAGCTTACCTGGTGAGGAAGGATAAACACACAACTCCACATCTTTCCTCCCTCCTGTCTCCTCCTGGGGCTCTTCAATAGACAAAGGCCACAGGAGGCTGGCAGGGAAAGGAGCCCACTAATGTCATCCAAACAGATCAGTCTCCTGGAGTAGAGAGGTAAGTGTGGGAGAGTGGAGAGGGGATGTGGAAGAACAAACATGACATCCATCACACCACCTCTTCAACTTGTGCGCAGCAACCTCATGTGTGCCATGAAACCCATATGGCCACAATCGTCCCTCTTTCTTTGAGCCACTGCGACAGTAAAGAAATTTCTTCCCAGTCTTTGGCAGAATGATTACATATAATCTCACCCATTGCTCTTGTTTCATAGGTGGCTAATTTTCTAATTAGATCATATACTCTTGGCAGGGTTAGGACTTCATCTAATTTCTTGGAAAGTCTGATGTCATGGAGGACCAAGATGCAATGAATGTGCTCTAATGGATGGAATAACTAAATCATCACCATGCTCTTTTACCATGTGGTATTCATTGAAATATCACTGGATTTAAGCAAACTGCTCAAAGACTCACAGCTAATAAAGTTGAGAAAACACTTAGACTTACTCCAGATTTTGTGATTATAGACTTTTGTGGCTCTTTTCCAATCAGGACTTCCTTATCTTCTCCTGTCCATTAGTACTTTCTTTCTACTTTTTCCCTACTCTTTTTCTACCTACTCTCCTCCGTTTCTCTCTTCTCTCTCTGCTTCTTTCCATCTCTTCTTCTCTCTTCTCTTCCCTCTTGTCTTAAACTTTTTGGCTCTATTTTCCCTCGGGTTAAAATCATTCTTGGAAAGGCAATCTTCACTCTCTACAAGAATTCACGTGGACAGTTGACTCTTCTCATGAACCGTAGCAAGAAATATAAAATCTGCTTATTTTGGTCTCCCGACTTTGAGCATCTCTCTATCACGGTTCAATCTGGAAGCAGTCACAGAACTAGCAAAATTAAAATTAGGGATGTTTGAAGAGGGAATTAGTCTACTCACTCATTATTCTTGATTAATAGAAAATTATCCTGCTAACATTTACTGTGCTATTCATTTGTTATTTGGAAGTGATTAGCCACAAATAGCAGTTAAGATCAAGCCAGTTTTGTAGTTTCAGCCACAGCTGTAATTACCTCCACGGTGCCTCTTTCTTCAAACACGCCTCCCGCACTTGAAAATCGCGCGCACTCTTCCTTAAATACCACCTCTTCTCCCATGTCAGCTTTTCTCTCTCAATCAGAGAGAAGTCAGTGGCCCCGCTGACAATTATCCCATTCATGAAGACCCAAAAGCATCAAGCAGGGAATTAGTTTATTGCCCAAAGCTGGGAGAGCTCAGGGAATGGTTGATTCTGTCTTCCTGATTTCCCCATTACCTGGCTTCCATCTTCAGCCTTCAGGACGTTCCTCATTCATTTGCTTTCCTCCAAGAAGGAAGCTGAGGGCCTCAGGCCAGACATTGACCCAGCATCACTATTTGCCTCTGAAATCGCTGACCTCGTTCCTTACTTTCTCTTTCCCTTTTAAATCCCCCAACTTGGACACATCCTCTCTGTTCCTCAGAGTGTCCTCAAGATGACCAATATTCCCCTATGCATTGCCAGATTGTGCACCTTGATTTCTCCCACCTAAATTTCATTTTTGTGTCTTTCATTCTCATAGGGAACTGGTTTGTCTTTTAAGAAAATGCAAATGAATTCATTTGCCTTCAGGTGTTAACAATGACTGAGAACTGGCTTGCTAAGGTGTTCATTTCATTTTGAAATGTTTGCATTTTGTCACTTTTAAGGCCCTCACAGTGTGATTATCAGCCCAAACTGCTCATTATCATCATCTCAGAAGATTTTTTTTTAAACCATCAATGAATGCCTGGGCCTCTTGTCTGAGCTTCTCATGAAATAGGCTGAAACTCCTCTTGTATTATCGTGGATGGAGCTGAAGCCAATTCTTTGAAGTGAAGTATCACAAGAATAGAAAAAGAAGCACCACATGTACTCACCATTAAATTGGCACTAACTGATCAACACTTGTGTGCACATACGGAAGTAACGTTCATCAGGTGTTGGGCGGGAGGGGTGGAGGGGATGGATAAATTCACACCTAAGGGGTGGAGGGTACACACTTTCTGGGGGATGAGCATGCTTGTAGCTCTGACTCAAGTGGTGCAAAGGCAATACATGTAACCAAAGTGTTTGTACCCCCGTAATAGTCTGAAATAAAATAATAATAATAATAATAAAAAGAAATGGTTCTTGTTGGAATTTTAGGAATCTGTAACAAGATAATGAGGGAAAAGATTTATTTTTTTTTTCGTTCAGCTGGCCAATATAATGCCGTTAAATTCATGTTTGTCAAATGCTCCTTCTTTCTCCTCCAAAGTCCAAAACCTTTGTCTACTTTTACAAGACTATTTTTTAACTTGTTCCAAAGAATCATTCAGAATGAGGGTGTCTATTCCTGTACCCCATTTTAAAGCCCTGCATTAGAATCTGTAGGAATCTGCAGTAATCTGCATTTTAATGAATCTTCGAGACTGACTGCCATACTCTCAAGTCTGAGAAACACTCACTTCCCTACAGAAAGTCAACATCAGACCCACTACGATTAGAAGCTGACTGGATTTAGGGTTTATTTTTTTCTTTCTTCAAGTTACCTCGCAGTGACTCATGGATCCCAGACATCAAAAGATACCCCAAACTGCATCCTTGACTTATCTTAGAGGAAATATTTTTTTAAAAATAGGTAGGATACATTCAATGAATTGACATGACATTTGCATTGCCTTATGTCCAGATAAGTTTTATTCACCTCACCATTTAAATCAACATTCATCTAGCATCATCTAGTCTAAGTCACTGCATAGCAATGAATGCAAACAGCTATATTTCCCTTAGGGAGCTTAGGGTCCACCCAGGGAAAATGATGTGAAAGCAACTAACCCAAGACAGAGGGTAATAAGTGCTAAAATCAAGATCTGGAACAAGAAAATACATGAATAAATTCTAAAAGACCTCATTTGAAGGAGACAGCAGATGAATTGGACCTTAAAGAATGGGCTGGTTTACAACGGGTATGTAAAGCCCAAAGACAGATAGACCGCTTAGTACCAGGATGGGCCTTGGGCATGCTGTGCCCTCCTCCTGGACACCTTTTGCACATCAGGTCTTTCTGGTGAATTCTTATTTATCCCTCAAAGCCTTGCTCTGGTCCCATCTCCTCTGTGAAGTCCCCTTGCTTCCTTCAGAGCTGAACCCATCACCTCCTCTCCCTTCTATGACTTAACTTGCAGTTGCTGCTACGCTAAAAGCATCATGCCAACTGAGTTGTATGGAATGATTTATTAATATAACTGACTCCATACAAGATTGTGATGAACTGGCTAGCAGAAAACAGAACTTGTTCATCTTCAATTGTCCAACACTTAGCAGACCACCTGGTATTTTGAAGGTGCACACAATACATGTTTGCTGGTTCGAAATGTATATTGTAGTGGCTGAGAGTCAAACTGATCAGTTTGTATCCTGAGTCTATAACTTGATAGTTATGTGAAAGTGTAAAGTTATTTAATCCTTCTGTGTCTCGGTTTCCTCATCAGTAAATTGAGGGGTGGGGGGAATAACCATTTTCAAATTCCACTTGAAAATATTAAATACCACTAGTATTGAAATAAGAGCAAAATGAATTAATAAATGTAAAGTATACAGGAGAGTGGTGCATTACTAGCCTTTAGTAAATATTTGCTAATATCTTTATTAGCAGTAAAACTGAATAGATGCTTCTTCCCTGCATAATTCCCCAGGGAACTCATTTTACTCTACTGCTGACAAGTTGAAGTACCAGGGCACGTGGCCATGCACAAAGTCATCTGTGACATCTTACTTTGATCTAGGACTCCCATTCCCAGCACGTAACGCCTGTTACAGAGATTGTCTTGAATCACTGCAGAGCATTAGGCATCTTACAGCCATTGACACAGACAGGTCACGGGGATTGTCACAAGTCACCCATCGAATCAATGGAACATCCCAAAGTAGACTCCAGACATTTCAGGTCACTGCCACCAACCCCCCTACTAAGGGTTGAGAATTTTGCATGGTAAGTCCTAAGTACCAAACTACACATTTCCCAAGCAGGTACAAACATAATGTCAATTTTCACTTTCTAAACTAGTGAATGGAGTTTCTCTCCACCTGGGATGCAGTGCAGGTTATGTTATCTTTCCTTTTTCTATTGCTGGAAAAAATCTTTGAAGCAGTGGCTGGCATAAACTGTCCTACAGAGGGCACCAATCAGTCCACTAACTTCAGTCTCTAAAGCAGCAGTTCTCAATCTGGGGTAATTTGGCTATGTCTAGAGACACGTTTGGTTGTCACAACTGGGCAATGCTACTGGCATCTAGTGGGTAGAGGCCAGGGGTGCTGCTAAACAACCTGCATGTGCACAATAGCCCCTGACAACAAACAATTATGCTGCCCAAAATATCAGTAGTGCCAAAGTTAAGAAACTGTGCCCCGGAGCCAAGTTACTGCCTGAGCATGGGTTTGAAGCAATGGTATACATTTTACACATCCTAAACGCTGGCTCATTTTGAGGTAGTAAAACTCATGGAAAGAAAAGATTGAACAAAATGGAAGGTAAGGATGATAGAAGAGGGCAAAGAGGGCTGCTTTTGATGACTACGCTGACTCTGTTTGGATGCTTTAAGCTTTCTACATCCCAGCAACTCAATTTACTACCTTTCTCTGGCAACAGATACGCTGCACAGACATTTGAGTGTTGGCTTCAATGGTAATGATACCCAGCAAGAACACGGAGCCTTAAGAGCAGCTTTGTGGATTCTGTGGTCTGAACCACTGCCCTTTAATAAAACTAAGTTCCCTCTGTGACTTTCCGTCGGCTAGGATTGGGATACTGGGAGCAAAAGCCGAGTATGATTCATTTTGGCCTTTAGTTTTCTTTAAAATTGCACACATCACAATGGAGGTCCCCAGATGAGAACAGAGGAAGCATGCATCAAATTGGATAAAATAATAAAGCAAGTGGAGTCATAACCCCTTTTCTCCCCAGCTGTCTTCCTGCAATATTCACTTAGTTTTCTGTCTATAAAACAAAATTAGCTGATGGTCCCTGAACCATTCCAACTTAACGTGCATGTCACACTTTAGTAATTATTGGTCATAATTGCAAAGACGCTACCATATCTTTTTATGGTGAGATTATTTCAGCCTTCTAATCCTGAAGTCGATGAGTTAGCACTGCACGTGGACAGATTGTGTGTGTTCATGCATTGGTGTTTCAGAAGAATTTGTTAAGAAGAAATGAGAGACAAAATGGTTTGTTTTGCAGCTAACCTCTTTTCAAGTGCCCTGAATTTATAATATTTAAGATTTATCAAGTTTAAAAATGTGCCCAACCTAAAATGAGTCATTACTTCTCAGAGAAATTTAAATTAGTCTCTGGAATTGTGTTCTTAGTAGAAAAGTCAAAGTGTAAGTTTCCGTAAATACATTCTGATCTTTCTCTATCAAGGCACACTTTTCTATTGTGATTATTTACCTAGTGTTCCATAATGGAATGTTGTGGCTACGTGTTTGGAGATTCAGTCTGCAGAAAGGTTTGCAGATGTTTAAATGTGTTTCCTTCCTACAAACCCTTTTCCTGCCGGTTTACTTATTGGGAGGAGCCTCGGTGGAGAGAACCAGAACCCCACTGAACTCTGGAGGTTATTGCACATATGGTATTTCCCACCATTGATAAAGGTTATTTTTTTGCTCCTAAATGTCTTTCAAATCTCAGGACCAAAAGTATATGCTGCTGAGGATAGTTCAGAGATACAAGGCAAACCACCCTGTAAAACCCCAATTATAAAAAAAAAAAACTGCTAAAGAAATGCAGGCAAGCTTTCTTTACCAATTATCTTCTTTTGACTTCAAAAACCATATAGACAAAAGATACCTTAGTTAAGAATTTTTGATGTACTGTAAGTAGAAAAGACCAACTCATGTTAGCCTAATCAAAGAAGATGATCACTTTTAAAATGGACCCTGTTAAAACTTAAACAGTTCTTGCCACTCCTCTGCTCAACATGATCTGATGGCTCCCAGATACTTTCAGAATAAAACACAGGAGAATATCATGACTACAAAACTGTGCACAATTTGTTCTGCTGTCTCTGATCTCATCACCGATTAACTTCACTCAAATGGCATCATTTCGCTCCTCCCACTTCACTCAGCATCTCCCTGAGGCCTTCACTAGCCACCTAAACAAAACTTAAACTTCACTCATGACACTCACTTCCTTCCACATTTTGTTTTTTCTCTTAGCGCTTAACTCTAGCCACCATACTGTATATTTCATATTTATCTTGTTTACTTTGTATTTCCCACATCTGAATATAAGTTTCATGAGGGCAAGGATCGTTGTGAATTTTTTTCAATGGCTGTATCCGCAGTGCCTAGAACGTAGTAGATGCTCAATAAATAATGATTGCATTAAAGAATCAAGATATAATTATATTTCATGTAACTCAAAGGCAAGTTAGTCTGGGATTTACAAAAGACCAAGAAGTGGTTAGGAACTTTGGAAGCTTCTCTCTATGGATTTATAGGTTCTCCAACATGATCTTCTTCTCTCTGTTTCTGTGTCACTTATTTCCCACCTGTGCAGCCTCGCTTTCATTGATTCAACGTGTGAAAACTGAGTTCCCGCAACCTCATTTCCAGCCAACAACTCAACTAGATTCTCCAGACTTCTGCATTTCTGCAAGAGATAATTGGATTGGCCAACATGGAGACAAGGTGTTTCTCCCCTTGTGGCCAGTCAACAGTAGGCAAAGGAAAGGGGTCACATCATGCAAACAAGATTCCAAGGGGGCACTACTATGGATGTGGGGGAGGGTTTATTTAATATATTTTGTTATATTTTTCAAACTCTCATTTATATGCTTTCACCAATATATAGAGATGCCCATGGCATATAAGGACAGGGTTAACAGAAAATGAAGATAGCTTTCTCAACTCTGGCCATGTATAAATGAACAGAACCCTCTGATCTTTGATAGAAGAAAAAATCAGATTCTGTGCAGCCGCACTCTAGGGGGGTGAACAGTCTGAAGGAACCATGGCTATTAGTGGCAACCAAATTTCAATACCTTAGGATAGTGACTTTCACCCTTTTGTTTATGTGCACCCCTTCTCTTTTAATGTTCAAAAACTCATCACATAGTAATAATTGTACTAGCTAATTGAATGTGAAAATAAATGACAAGGAGCTGTTAAGACTTAGTACCACGTTTAAATAATTTTTCATTTCAGAAATCACAACAGTATCCATACACAGTTTAAAAATAATAGTACCTCTGTGTGTGAGACTTATTTATTTTGTTAGCAGACATTGTTTTACAGATCTCTTATAATAGATGTGCTAGTCTGCAAGGTCCACAGCCAATGGGTTGGAAACTACCACAGATGTACTCACTGAATTCAGACCTTCAAACAATTTGTTCATACTTTCATTGAGTCTGTATATTCTTAAACACTTATTCTTCGTGGACATTATACTACTGGTGCATAAAATAGATGTGGTCTCTGTCCATGGTGAACGTACATGGCTAGCCATCATTTGCTAGTACTCTTTGGCCCTTGGATAATAATAATTGTTTGAGCACTTACAGAACAGTAGGCTCTGTATTCATCTCATTTAATTATTCACAAAAATGTTATGATGTGGAAACTATAATATCTCTGTTCTACAGATAAAGGAAGGGGGATATAGAGTTGTCCAATAATTTGGCAACACTTGTAAAGCTCATAGGTGATGTAGCCAGAACTTGGAATCCTAAGACTCGCTAGAGAAGCAGTTATACAAAGAGAATATTAAAATACAATGCAATAAGTTTTCCAATATAGGATTTGAAGAAGTTTTATGGGAGCTCATACAATAGAGTGACAATCTGCCAGTCCCTAAAATAGATAGGGGCATGAAAGCATGATATTTGGAGACAGAAGAGGGTTTGTGCCTTAGTCTCCTCCAACAACTATTTATGTGACCTTTGCCAGGCGTTCAACCTCTGAACTTTATTTTTTTAATCAGGAAAATGGAAACAACAACACACACCTTTCCACATTTTGTTTTAGTAAGTACTTGATAAATGATAAATGATATATATTTAATTTATGCCAGGTACCATGTTTGAGAATTACAGAACCATATGTGGACACTCTGGTGTATAGTATAGACTCAATAATTATTATCTTTATTCCTTAATTTGTGTTTTTCCTAGTCATCTCTGAATATATGGAGGTAAGAATCGGGGAAGAAAGCTTTGCCATGTATTTCAGGAGTGTTCCTTTCACATTGGTGTCTCTGAGACAAAGATCAGTTTTGACTCATATCTGTGTCGTAGCTGTCTTTAGTTCACTGATCTGTAACAGTCATAAATATCACTTTGGCTGGGTGCCCTGGAGTCATAAGAAGTGAGAGGGTAATTTTAGGTCTTGACTACTCTGTTGGCAACAAAAGCCTTAATTGGCAATCGATGTGTGTAAGGCCATTTAGGAGAGAATGAATGGGCTGCACATGGCCACGGGCTGCTCATGCATTGGGATCATAGAGAACTTGCTCTGAGAATCTGGTGTTAGAGCATGTTGTACAGTTCCTGTTCACTCTGTCGGAAGGACAGCTACATTGTCACAGAGTAGGGAAACCCTCCTGCCAACTGTGACATTACTATCATCCACAACTCTGTCATTTTTTTACTAAAGGAATACCAAGGTTGAAAGGATAGTGGGCTAAACCCTGAAATGGTATTTGAAGAGGCCTGGGTGTACAGACTCAGCTCTGTGTGATTTGGATAATTAGCATCTCCGGGCTTTATATTCTCTCTTCCCAAATGGAAGAAATGTGTATTGCCATAAATTTGGTCTATGCCAGTTGAAAAAGCTTGTGTACTATAACAATAATAAATCAGGATATTCATATGTGGACAACTTTTTACATGTAGAAGCCGGACAGGACCCAGGCATATGTTTACATTGGCATTTTCTTGTTAGTTAGCTTTTCCTCCTTTTCTATATTTAGTCAAGAAATACTGTGGTGAGGAGGAAGGGAAGGGTTTTAAACAAAAGGAGATAAGTTTAGCTCGGCACGAAAATCTTTTAAGTGTTAGATAAAATGAAAGGAGGGTACAAGATTTGAAGAGAATCGGGGATTTTGCTAATGATGGTGATGTTTTTGATCCTATCTGTAGTTAATTAAATTGGCAGATCTTCAAGGGCCACATGAGGACTCTGGGCTCGGTGCTGTGGGGGGAAAAGCAGATCTCTGTCCATTTCTCTCCTCAAGGGACTCAGATTCTAGCTCGAGAAATGCGACAGATGGGCCAGAGCTGCAGAGTCAAAAGGTTATTTCCTCCGTTAGGCAGCGTATTCCTGGACCAGGTCAGTGGCGCGGGCGTGAGCGCAGGTGTAGGAGATATGGGATGGCAAGGGAAAGAGCCTGAACAAAGAGGGAGCGTGGGGGAAGTAAATGTGGTCAGCTGGTCAACAGATGGGGAGAGGGCACGTGTATTCTAAGGGAGGAGTGAGCCAGGAGGCAGTTAGACAACCAGGGCTAGACTGAAAATTTCTTGCTATGAGATAATAGCGATGAGATGAAGGTAGGTATTAGTCACTTCGGGGATGATTTTCAATATTAAATTAAAAGAAAGTCAACTAAAAGTGAATGGGGCGTTATTTATGGTTGTGGCTAGGGTGGATCAGCCCCAAGCGTGAAGCAGCCAATGCCACAGACTTTAGTACCGACTCTCCCCAACCCACCCTCAGCTTTGCTCCCCACTTCCATCTACGTAAGGCCAACGTGACCAAAACTTGCCTTTAGAAGAATTTGAAAGTAGCTCCATTTGCTGCTGGCCCCTCTGCCAGGCCTGCCAGGTTTGTGGTAGCCTTACTCTATCTGGGGCATCCTGGGAGTCTCCTTGGAGCGGCATCCCATATCCCTGTCTTTTATCACCTGTTGAACTCCACCCAAATGTATCCTGAAGCTTCCATTTGCACCCCCACTCTGCTTCCTAAGACTCCAGTTGGCTAAACTGATAAAATCCTTGGGCTAATAGTCATGAATTCGAAAGAGAGAGTTAGACCTCCCTCACTTTTTAGACACTAGATGCCAGGTTTGATTCTGGCTGCTCGGGGTAGTTCTTCTGCACAAATCCAAAGGAGGGATTGTAATGGTGAGAAAGGCCAGGAGGGGCAGAGAGAAGGGAAGGTGCCATCTTTCAGATTCACACGCAGGTGGACACGTCTGATGCTCTGCTCATGCTGTACCCTCACCTTGGAAATCTTGCTCACAACCTTCTCCCCATCAAGAGCAGTACTCGCCTTCAAAGGTCAACTAAAATATCATCACCCTTGAGAAGCTTTCTTCAATACTTAATATTAATTAACTGCTTGTTCTTCACACCATTTTCAATAAAATTTTCTTTTATTATCTTAAATTTAAAAATGAGGAAACCAAGGTTTAAAGCAGTTAAGGACTTGCTCAAGGTTATAGAACTAGTAAATGGTTAGAGACATGGAGTTAAAACAACCCACTAATCCACTAAAATTTTATCTCTTCATCCTCTGAGCCCCTTAAGCATTTTGCTTGTGCCTTTGCTATAATAATGACTAGCACAATCTGCTTTGTTCTACGGTAAAATGTATACTCCACAGTCTGTCTCAATAAATTATAAACTCCTTGAGTTTAAGGACCATGTCTTATTCACCATTTTATCACCCATTGCACCTAGTAAGTACCAGATAAGAATAATGTGCTCAGTAAATTTCATTTGAATTATAGAAAACAAATCAGAAGAAAGTGTGACAAAAATGTCCTCAAAGTTGCTGTTGTTTTTGTTTTTTTCCATTTTCACCTGTGGGACTGTCTGTGTGTGTTTATGCATGTGCAAGTGTGCACATATGCGCACAGTTCTGTGAGGTACAAGGAAAACTTATCAGCCTGTGTTCATGCTGGATGGCTATTATTTTGCCTCTTGTGAACAGTGTGGAGTGGGAAAGATAGCATAATGGGTACATGGAACCACTGTGACGAGAAAAAAGAACCGTGAAATATCTGTGAGCTGGATCCATAGAACTCCTAGAGAACAAAGCCAATTTCATTTCAGATGTACGTCCCTGACAGAATCTCCTCCACATTTATTTAGTGCAAATTGTATGATGATTTCTTAGCTTTCTCCCCCCAGCTTCGGCTTTTAGAAAAACAACCATTTCAACCCTGGCTGCAGTTGGTTTTAGTAAGTGGTAGGGATTTTAGAGGAATTTTAGCCTCCCGTCTCTTCCTATGGTGTTAACACTGCGCAGATAGGTTTTTCACAGTCAAAACACTTATTAATGCAGGATCCCAAGAGTGGTGCCCTTCTCCCCAACTCAGTAAAGAAAAATACCCTTGAAATATGTCCCAGGCCTTTCCTTGACCTGAATTGCCAATCTAGACAGGTGCTTTTTGGAATCAAACCCTGAGCCAGACATTATATAGCACCTCTTGTTTAGATGCTAGGTTTATTCCAAAACATCCTTCAGCTGGAAAAGTTGTTCTGAATATGCTTCTAGGAGCATAATCTCCCCAATTTTCCCAGGAGGTCTCTGACTCTATCCCTTAAAAAGTATAGCACTATGTGTAGCACATTGTAGGTGCTCAGACTAGGTGCGGCCACACTGAAATTTTCTTATTCAGATAAACAAATTCAGCAAATGTGAGTCACTTTCAAGAGACAGCAAAGGAAAGACCCAAATCAGTTTTCTTTTCTTATTGGTACTACACTCTGCCTTTGTCCAATTCAGGACCCATACATCCTTAACTCGTATGTTTCACAGGCTAATAAGCAACAGGGTGATGGTTTAGTGTACAGGATATAGAGTCAGAAAACTTGGACAAAACCCTAGCTCTACAGCACATTAATGCTATAATGTTAGACAAGTTACCTGACCTCACTGAGTCTAGGTTTATGAAACGGATGTACAATAGTGCCTGCTTCATATGGTTGTTATGAGGATTAAATGGAATGATGACTATAAAGCACTTAGCATACTACCTGTTCTATATATTTGAGTTGGCTCATAGTGTTTTATTATAATAAACAAGCTCTTCCCATCACCATGTCAAAGTGAAAAGACAGCATGGGCTAGAATTCCGTTCCTCATTTTACCACACATCAGATGTGTGAGCTCAGGCAAGTTCCTTAATATTTCAGAGTCTCAGTCTTGCCTTCTCATCTGCAAAATTAGGCTAATAATAGTAATCACTTCATTGGGTGGCTGTGAGCATTGGGAACTAATGCGTGCAAAATCCTTAGCACAGAGTCTGACTACAGTAATGCACTTAATAAATGTTGTCATTAAAATTCATTAGTAGGAATATGAGTATCATCATCATTATTGTCATTACCATTATTATTATCAGTAAATTGTATACTTTTTGGAATTATAACAGACTTCTCTAGAGCTTCTATCTTTGGCTTCCCTTTACTTTCCAAGTGGTTTCAGCCAACTCAGATGTGGAAATCCTAAAGCAGCAAACCATGTGGCCTTATTTTTCCCCTGGAAACAGGATGCCAGGGTGTCAGCAGAGTGACCAGACATTTGGCTAAGAAGAATTCACAGCTTTACTTCCCAGTCCTGGGAATTGACCTCCCTACTCCCTTCTTCCTTCTTTCTCTCTGGCTCATCGGGTACATAGTTATTCATCATTAATGAATAATAAGAACTTTTATCCTAGGCTTAAACAATCCCCATTGCTCTCTCTTTCCAAGAGTTTTTAGATCCTTTTCATTTCTCTCCCTATTTGAGTTTTGTTGGGGAGGACAGGCACCCCTCTCTGACTCAGTGCTGTGGTAGGCATCTCTTTTATGTTACATGCCACTTTAGAGTAAGAGAGGAAAGACATTTGTACTCACTCTCTCTGCTTTGTCATATCCTGTTTGCACCTCAACAAACCAGTGTCTGCCTTACAATTCTTGCTCCCCAATGTGCACACTCATATATAATCATCTTTTCTCGAATGCTGTCTTCCCTAGATGTTGTGACAATAAGTTTTTCTGCTTTACCTCCTGCCTCTTTGTTAATTCTCCATCACTTTTGTGAGTTCCTTTTTCCCATCCATATGAAAGATTTCTACCTCCTTCTTCACAAATATATACCTTCTTCTGGGTTCCTTCTCTCCCTGAATAGGTCCACTCATTTTCTCAAGCCAGGAATCTGGACAAAGTCCTTGAATTCTTATTCTTCTTCATCAAAAATGATACCCCCAACCCACAAGAAATCACTAAGTTCTGTTGATTTTACTGTCCTATTATTTCTTGAATCCATTTATATCTCCCTACTTTCATTACTGTAGTAGAGACCATTATATCTCTTACTTGAATTACTGCAATAGCTTCTTAATTTGCCCCCCTGTTGCTAATCTTATTTCACATCCTCCAAATTCAGTTTCCACAGTGAAGCTAAAATGATCTTTCTAGAATGTAAGTGTGATCATGCTACAGCACCACTTAAAACCTGTCAATGCTGTCCTGAGCTCTCTAGCTTTCATCTACCACCACACCCAAACTCCATACCCTAACCATAATGGATGATTGTCCAGGTTCTAACATGCTACAATCTCCTGTTTCCATATATTCTATTCGCTCTTCTTTAAAAATCTCCCTTTCCTTGCACAGTGGAACTTCACATACAAGATAACCAACTTCCTGTCCTGTGAGTTGCAGTGGAAAAGTTGCTTTCTCCAGAAAGCCTTCCCCATATACCCAAGTTTGAATCTGGTAACCCTCCTATGCACTCACTGCCTTGCCCCATGAGAACATCCATCCACACTGTAATTGCCAATTGACTTTTTGTGTTCTTCACTATATCATTACTCATGACTAACAACCAAAAGGAACTATATAATTCATATCTCTCTATATATAAATATAGATATGTGTGCATGCATGTGTGTGTGTTGTGTGTGTGTGTGTGTGTGTGTATTCCCAGCATGGTGATTTTTTCCCCCTTAATAAAGGAGGGAAACAGGGAAGGAAGAAAGGGGAATGGTCAAAGAAACTTAGTCTAACCTTACAAATAGCATGAATGTAACAACTTTCCAGCATAGAATATCTCCATAGAAATGATTTATTGGTAGCTATATGAATTTTATGCCAGGAAATTTATTGCTGCTTGGTTTACTTTATCACTGCTATGTTTTGAATTTTTACTGCTTGTGTTTAATTGCTTGACTTTTTAATAAGTAGATTTGTACTTGTATATAGTTGAAATTTCCAGCATACCTGTAAACAACATTAAATACCATTTTGTTTATGGAAAATAGTGTAAGCCTTTTCCCCCTCACATTATTTGTATTCTTTGATGCTTTACTTAACACAACAGCACTGTCCAAACTCTGAACCAAATGTTCCAATTATCTTGTGCTTATGTCTCAAAAAGCACTAACTCCTACCTGTTAAATTGCAATTATATCCTATTAACATAAGTGTCTTAACTTTAAATCACTGTTTTTTCAGTCCCTAATTACACAATTTGGGAGAGAACACCTAACAAAAAGCTGACAACAAAATGAATAGAAATTCAGCCATCCTCCAGAAATTAAAAGAGATCACCAAAAAAGATGATAATTGATCCAAGTTAGTTGCTTCAGTGTGCTTGAGGGAAAAGGAGTTATGACTCACAATGACAATTCTGATGATTATAATGATGACAATTGATAATGATGATGATGACAGTCAACATTTTGTAAGTTCCCTTAATATGTCAGGCAGGATGATAAGCCATTTTACATTGATCATCTTATTTAATAAGAAGTCTGAAGGATAGATGCTATTAGTATTACTATCATTTCCATTTTACAGGTGAGAAAACTGAGATTTATAAATGTTAACTAATTTGGTGAAGGTCCTGCAGTTAGTTGAGTGGATAGAGAAGAATTCAAATTCAGGCTATTTAATTCAAAAGACTTTGTTCATAACTTCATGCCATGGAAATTCTATCAAAGTGAGTCTAACACACGTGAGGCCCAATAGTCTTCTATTTCAGTTTTCCCAGTTTAGCAGGCAATACTGTTTATTTCCTTTTTTGGTATTTTGCTTACTATTAGGCTATATTATGAGACTTTAGCTCTGGAGAGATTTGAGGAAGGAAATAGCAGTTTCCATTCATGGCTTTTCTTATCTCAAAAATAGAGCTTTTTATTTAAAAATTCAAAATTAGTAATTTTTTTCAAAAGTTATTTTACCAGACGCCATTTGTAATACATGATGAACATTAAGCAAGCCTTTTAAAACATAACTGCTTAGGTACAATTTGGTTTTACATACAAATTCTTAATTTCTATCAGTCTGTTTATAATTTCTCATCAGTCTTCTCTGAACTATATAACTTCTCTGTGCCTCCATATTCTGATGTGTATAATACAATAATGATGTATTACTTACAGGGTTCTTGTAAGATTTAACAGAGATAATTTTAGCAAAGCACTTGACACAGTGCCTGGGACATAGTAGGTACTCAATAAAGGCCAACTGTTGTTGTTATTAGAACTTAAATATTAAAACTCCTTTCATAATTTTCCCTAAATGGACTTAAACACTCTCTTAGGTGGTGTCAGAGCTAGAGAGCAGCTTGTCACCTATGACTTCTTTTAGCAGCTTATCATATGTCTCAACAAGCCACAGCCAAATTGTTCCCCTCAAAGATTTGTAAGTTTAAATAAAGGGTAAGTCTGGCTTTGCCTTCATAGTTTCTAATTAGCTATAGAAGTCTAATTCTCCTATTTCTACCTTGCTTATTCACCCATGTCACAGAGAACAGAAAGCTACATATGGATAAATTTCTACAACAGCAGCATTAATTCCATGACAATTTTTAAAATTGGATTTCTCAGCCAATTTTTCTTTTCCTTTTTACTTTTATCATGCCTCACATGCAGTTGGGTGCATGTCTATTTCTCACACTTAATGTGCATAAGATATACACACACAAAAACATACATAAATACATAAGCATGGCTTCAGATTTCTTGGATACACTGTGTTGTGGCTTCAGCATAGCCCGGTCCAGGCTTTCACTGTTTTCATCAGAAATTTTCATCTACAACTCTTGACTTTGCTACATGCTACTTGGCTTCACTGTTAGGCCATATCCACATGGTTATGGGATGATGACAAAAAGTCAGAAGCTGTAGCAGAGGCAGTAATACTCATCTTTGTTTTTCTTGCAGTTAGGTAGGTTGTGTCACTAGTTCTGGACAGTGTGCTGCAAAAGGAAGTGACATGTGTCACTACCAGTCTGACACAATGGAAAGTTCATACTTGATGTCCCCCTATACCCAGTATCATTTTGCCTGAAACATTGACCCAGCATTGTTTTACCTGCAATATTGACAAAAGAGGCTATGTGCCCTCGATGGTGCAGGTCTTTGATGAGACGTTTAATCAGACTGGATATGTGAGTCACCATGTGGAGAATTTCTTGGAACTACAGTGGACTTTGTGTGAGAGATAAATACAGAAATAAATCTTTGAGGTGTTAATCTAGATTTTGGGGGATTTTGTTACTGTAACATAACCTATACTATCTTGACAAAAAAAAGACTGTCGGCTTGGTAACTTACAAATCCTAAAGCAAGAGAATGTTTCTCTCAACAGTTTTGGCAACATCTTGGATATGAATTTTATAGGTCCATTTCAGTAACATGATAATTCCTGAACCATCACTATAACTACTGTGATTGAGTAATCTGATTTTCTAGTCCAATGTCATGACTCACACTCTAGATGGAGAAAAAAGGAGCAGAATATACCCAAGATCATCAGCTGGACTGGACAGGAATTACTATGGGATGATGGAGGCTTAGTTTTCCAGAGCATGTTATGTTTATACAGTGGAGCACTGATAGTTTTATGAGACCCATCTCTTATTGACATGTAGTATTCTTTCTACAATAACAATATTGTTGAGAGGAGTAATATATTTTTTTCTTCCTACAGTGCTTAAGTGACAAACAGCTTGGCTTTTTACTTTTGTTTTCATCAAACACATTACTAAAAACATGAACCACACAGGTGGGAGTGGAGAAAGTTGTTAAATTCTGAGAAATAGACCTAATCTTTTATATTCGTCTATCAGCTGTATGTAATGTCTCACCTTCTCACCCTCAATTCAATTCAACAAATCCATACAGGGAACTTGCTAACTGAATATATTGTGCTGAATGGTGTGGAGGATGGCACCAGTGGGACAAAGCATGAGAACAATCTGATTAATGTAAGTGGGAACCTGGAACAAGGAATAATTCTGATTTTTGAAAGCAGGAAAACTAAAAGAACAAAGAGTGACAATTGGGATGGGTCTTGAATAGTTAAGACAATGTCTAGAGTTAGAAAATGAACGAAATGGCATTCCAGCATTGCAGAATGCCATGGGAAAGAAGTGTTAATGTATGTGGTTGCTGAGACGATGGGGAAATGGCCCCAAAGTGTATAGGATGGGTCCTAGCAGGAAACAAATGATAGGCTAACAAGGGTTATTAAAGAGAGTCTAGTGGGGACTTTTACAGGTATTGGGAGGGATTAATGATCCAGCAAAGGCTGGTGGAGCACCCCATGGCTACCAATAGCAGGAAGTAGTTAAGACAGAAAGAGGCATGGGGGAGGGGTAGTCATCAAAACCTGGAGAAGCTAACAGCTATAAGAGAAGGCCACCTGACAGGAGTTTGGGCTTCTGACAGAAGAATGGATCCATTGCCAACTCACAGCCTGGCAAGGAGACAGGTCAGGGAACAACTACCCCAGCCTGTCATTCCTTTACCCTCTAACAGTTTTCTTCTGTCTCCCATTGCAAAAACCCAGCAGGCTGGTTGGTATTGATCACAGAGATCAGCCTCCTGGGTGACAGAGCAGGATAGATGAGATGGAGAAGTGCAAGGCAAACAGTGAACTCTATGCAAGGCAGGACAGATACATAGTAGGGTCAAGTAGGAGATGAAACCGGAAAGGCAATTTGTGGCAGGAACAGTGAAGGCCTTGTACTGAAACAAGGGCGGCTACCTGAATATTTTGAGGAAGAGACATCACCTAGATTGTATAACCTGGAAAAAGCACACAAGATGTATTCCACATAGTATTTACCTAAATCTCTCTTGGATGACTATGCTCTGGAATATTATAAGGTGTTACACATTAACAAGGACCCCATAGTCAGATAATCTGGGGCAACATTGACACTCACCAAGTTAAATTGGTATTTGTAAGACAGAGTTTCTCAGGTCTTTTAATATACTAATACACACTATGAATTTCCAAAAAAAATGAAATATAATAAGGTAGCATTTCCAAAATGCATTTGACTATGAAACTTTTAAATAAAACATCTCTTGGTACTATATAGAGCTCAGTGGTACATATTCAGGAATAATGGCTTGGCATAAACTCATTTATTTTGTTTTATTTTACTATGTATTTTATACTTACCTAACTATATTTTGAGCTACTTAGAACAGGAAGGTGCCTTCTGTGTCCTTTTCTATCCTATAGCACTTTGCCTATTGCTGGTGGGTTGGATATGGTGATTTAGAGAACAGGCCTCTATCTGAAAAAGATTAAACAGTCCAGGTAGGAAACTGACATATTGGCAAAGCTGGATTGTAGGCAGTGGTGTTATTGAAGAACAGTAGTCAGAGAGAGGCTTTGTACTTTTGAAGAGATTAAGCTACGTGGAGGAATCAAGTTGGGAGTAAAATTTGTAAAAAGACCTTCATATGGTGTGTTAGCCACACATAGGAAATGCAGCCAGTTTTCCAAAGCAGTTAGCCATTTAAGGGGCAAAAAACAAGTCCATGAGGATGAATGGAATTTATCCCTCAAAATCATGTCCCTTTCCATGTCCCAGGCTTCCTCTCTCATGGTCATTTATTTTTCATCCTAAATATATGTAAGTTGAGTGCTGTGCTTAGGATATAGTTCCTGAAAAATGTTGTAACAGTGGAAATTCAACAATCAATTTCCAAGGATTGAAGAATGATGTATGAGTTTATCAATATAGCACTTAATGATTGAGTTATCAAAATATTTAAAGAGTATCTATTATTTGTACAGCATGGTATTATCTACCCCTTTTCCCCATATTATATAGATGAAAAATGTAAAATAAAGTTTAAAGAATGCTAGAAAAGTTTCTAAATGAATGAAACAGAAAGACAGAGAGGAAAGGCACTTTTTGGAATATATGTGGTTAAAACAGGACACAAATTCTTTGCATAATTCCCCACGTGCAGTGTACACACAGAGTACACACAGCTGGCCAATATTTTCTCCTCTCTCATCACTCAGCCTATTCCAAATCCCTGCTCAGGGAACCCACTGTGGGCCAACCAGCAGCTTACCAAAAGGAGCCAGAGAGTTCGAGAAGCTTCCATTCTGGTGCAAACTGAGCATACATTTTGGATTACAGTAAAGTAACAATTCTGGCTTGGAAAAGCTTTCTGTAAATTATTCTGTAAATTAGAATTGCTCAGAACCACAACTCCGGTGAACTGCAGATGACAGCACTTTACACCACGTACATTATTAGGGGCTTCCTTGGAGACCGCACTGACCCAGAGATGAGTGAAAATTTGGAGTAAAAGCCTTGACATCATTCACAAAATTGGATTCAGATGAAAAGTCTAATGTAAGGCCACTTGAATATAACACAAAAAGCTCTTCCCTGGTTTCAAAAGAAAAAGCAGGGAAACATGTTAGACTCAGCAAGAACCAGGGCTGTATGTGGGGGAATGTGTTAAAAAAGAAATGTTTTGTTTTTATTATGTTTGCTTTTGCTTTACTAAAGAATAAAAAGTAGATGGCTTGATGCATGAGCTAATTCAGTATGTTTTATCAGTTTGTTAATATTTCAGTCTCAGAAATCAGGTTGAAATCTTATAATTTCTGTAAGCTGGGAAGGTCACAATGTGGTGGGTATTCATAGCCTGGTCATGCACAAACTTGGTCATGATTCCTGGTGGCAGGACTAGACAGCTGCGACCCCTTGACACTTCATTCTAGAAACCATTTAAGGATCATTTGAAGAAGGACTATATTGGTTTTGCACTTCCAATAACCAGTTGTTGTCTGAAAACCTTCTATTGTCACTTTCTAGTAATGCACCAGCGTTATCAATCTTGCTGATTGGGTATTAGAGCCCTAGATAAGAAACTCTAGTCATTAACATTATGAACACATTTAATGGCACGAAGGGAGATATCATATAAAAATATAGATAGTGACGACTCTGCGTTAAAGAGTGATTCAAAAAAATCAAATTCTGAATGTAAAGAAACTTTAGGACATCTTAAACCTATTTATTTTACTTTATATTTTACTTTATTACATATGTAGTCGACTGATGTAAGATAGCAATCAATATATAAGTTTAAAAGATTCATTTCAATAAGTATAAAATGTGCAATCTAAATTAAAATGATACATACATTTAATTGTCAGTGTTACTTCTTCCTTAATTGTGCATTTTAAAAAATGGCTTATCTGGGAATTGATGGTGTCTCACACTCCATAGAAAACATTAGTACAGTAGATTCTTTTCTCCTGAATGCTCTTTCTGACATTAAAGACGCCAAAGGCAGTTGCAGAAGGGACTGGGTTGGAGCAGAAGCTGTGACCCATCCTACTTTCCCAGAAGCAGATCAGTTCCTCCTTGAATTTTTGCTTTTGCTATGAACTAACCAGCCTCAGCAAAGTCACCACCCACCCTGACAAGGAGTTCCTGTGGAGCCTTCAATGTCCATGACCCAGAAATGCTGTCCCAGCTACGTCAATCAGCTGCACTGATTTTGTTTCACCACTGGCCCTATGACAAGCAGTTGTCAGGCAAATTTCCCCTCTGCCCTTTTCCTGCTGAAGATTAAGTCTCCATACTTCTAGATAACCCTAATAAGGGGATCACAAACTTGTCAATGAGAAATATCTTATTAGATGATCATACTTCTCTCCACTCCAACTTCTGTTAACAAGTCGGAATCAAATGGTACAAGAATATAAAACAGCATTAAACACACACACACATTTCCCTTTTCCTTCTCCTGCCTTTTGTCTCAGGAGGAATGAGTCTGAGGGCTTTCCATCTTCTCATCTTTCTCTCTTTCCCTTCTTATTACTAAAGAGCAGCAGCAGAGATGCTTAAAACCAAACTATAATTTGTCCACAAATGGTGATTGTTTGCTTCTTGGGATGTTTTCCCCTGCTTTGTCAGCAGATTAAGTGTTCACCTGAAACTGCTGCCACTGTTTACCCCCTTGCCCATTGCAACCACTCCCTCCACTGTGGTCAAGACGACGATGACTACAGAGTAAGAATTACTAGACAGAAACTTGAAACGAGACCTTTTTTCATGATCCCGCACATAAGATTACAGAACCCTGCCCTAAAGAAGATAATCAGAGAAGTATTTGTCTGACTCTTCTATTTACCATTTTTGTCTGGAAACTGACAAAAAGCTGAAAAAAATGGACAGAATTGCCTAATGAGCAGATTTTGCTATTGTTATTTTAAAGGTTTCAGGAAAAGCATGTTGATATCAAGAGAGGAAGAAATGTGTCTGAAGTTTACAATATTTAAGGATTTTGATAAAAATGAGAAATTCACCTTTTTATGGCTATCTTTTAAAATGCTGGGCTACAGACCCCTTGAGATAAACAATTTTATGTACTTAGTTATTTCCACTAGGATTATGTCAGCAATCCATCACTGATTGCAATTGTCTCATGGTAGAGTAATGTGAATAATTAAATTTTTACATAATAGAAAAATAAAAGCATTCAAATATATAGCTGACCAATGGGAAACTTAATTTAAAGTGTATTAATGTTTCCCTGCCTTAGTTAAGAATATAAATGAAGCATAGTTTCACTTTTCATTGATAATGGCATTATTATAAACATAAATTATATATATCCTTAGGGAAGTTGCTACTCTTTTATGGGCCTCAGTTTCCTCATCTGTGAAATAAGGAGGGGAAGTGTTAACTGGCAAAATTTAAGGTCATTTTATGCTTTGAGTATCTAAGTTTTTATTGAGTTGAAAACATTAATACTTTAGGCTGGCATAAAGCCGTTGGGCTTCTGCCTTATATGAAAAGCTCCAACCAAGGGTGTATTTGTAGATCCAAAGAAAAGCAGCAGCATAGCCAGGTCTGGCACCAAAATGACCTCGGCCAAGTCACCAATTCTGGGCCACAGTTACTTTATCTGTAAGGAGGGCAACCACATGAAGGATCCGTGAACATCTAAGCTACTGTCATTTTTAATGATACAAGTTTAGATACACAGGAGTCAATAGAAAATTGGAGACAGATTTTCAGGCTCTTTGGCTTACTCTTGTGGAAAACAATTCTAAAGTCAAATTGCAAGTGATTTTCTAATCAAACTTCACCTGTGGCACACAGGTAGCGAGTGAAACTGTTGTTATTGTATTCCCTCCAGCTCTTTCAATGGCTGCCTTACTAATAGAACTCACGCATCTCTATTGTCTGCGTCAATAAATTCATCCATGAGCAAATATACATCAAGTACCTATTTTATGCAAGGCATAGTTTTAGGAATTGATTTTTCTATTACAGAGGGACACAATCTGATCAACTTATTCCAACCAAGCTTAGGGATTTCTGGGAATTGTTGCAGGTTACTCTCAGCAGGGAAACAATTAGAAGCACAGATGAACTTTTGGTGGTCTATACTCTGCTCCCTCAGTGATTAAAGGTACAATTAACAAGGCTAGTTTAGCAGTTACAGTAGAATTATTTGCATGTGCAAGTATTTAATTATAAGCTGGCTTAGTTTTTGCCTGGTCAGGAACAATTGTATATGTGTATTTTTAAGTTCTTCTTGTGGGACCATGGGGAGCACAAATGTAACCTGAGTTCCCAGGATATTTAAAACAAACAAACAAAAAAGATTTAAAAAAAAATACAACGCTTAAATTTTCTATTGTTTTAGATCAAGGGAATATTTAGAAACTTCCCACTGATTAGAGTTTGGGCACTTTAAAGTCTTTCTTCTCCAACCATATGTAAATATTCTAGTTATATAACCCTTAAAATACTGACTTCTATTACTACTTCCACTTTTGAGTTTACTTGTTTGGTATTCATGTGGCACATAGGATTTGTAAATCACTTTACAATAACTAATTTGTTGAAGTAAAATACATACGGATATTTTGGTATTCAAATTATTTTGTACCCTGGTATTTCCATCAACTATACATACATATATATAACCAAATTGTTTTTATAATTATGAAAATTACAGTGAAGTTTTTTCAAATTGACACTATTTTCACCAAATCTCTATCATTTTACTCTTATAATTGTAATGTCTTTTGGCAAATATATATCAACAATTGCTACTTTATAAATTCCTTGGTATTACAGATATTGGTTTAAAAGCATTTTTATACAACCATCTACCAAGAGGTTTGTAAAATACTTAGCAGGCATTTAAGAAGATTCTCTTGAACACATAAATGATTGAGTAAAGATATTATTTTTCTAACACTTTCTTCTATTTTTACATTGCTTTATGTTTATGAGCTCTTCTTCACCTCTCTGAACCAGACATTATTATCCAAGCAGTTTCTGCTTCCTTCATCCTTTTACTTTTCTTTAAATACAAATATCGGGCATTGTAAATCCCATAAACTTTAAGTAAGCTACCCTACATATCTAAGGATAAGAAGAAGAACTGAGCTTAGAACAAGAAAAAATAAATACAGCCATACTCAGAGATACTGTGAGTTCAGGTTCAGACCAACACAATAAAGCAAATGTCACAATAAAGCAAGTCACAATATTTTTGATTCTCAGTGTATGTAAAAGTTGTACTTACACTATGATGTAGTCTATTAAGTGTGCAATAGCATTATATCTAGAAAAATAATATATTAATACATATCATAATTAAAATATTTTATTGCTAAGAATTGCTAACGATTATCTGAACCTTCAGCGAGTCTTTATCTTTTTGCTGGTGGAGGGTCTTTCCTCCATACTGATGTTTGTTAACTGATCAGAGGGGTGACTGCTGAAGGTTGGGATGGCTGCAGAAATTTCTTAAAATAGGACAACAATGAAATTTGCCACATCAGTTGACTCTACCTTTCACAAAAGATTTCTCTATAGCACATGATGCTGTTTGATAACATTTGACCCACAGTACAACTTCTTTCAAAATAGGAGTCAATCCTATCAAACCATGTGACTGCTCTATTGAATAAGTTTACATAATATTATAAATCCTTTGTTATCATTTCAACAGTGTTCACAGCATCTTTGCCAAGAGTATATTCCATGTCAAGAAAACGCTTTCTTTGCTCATCCATGAGAAGCAAGTCCTCATCCATTAAAGTTTCATTATGAGATTGCAGCAATTCAGTCACATCTTCAGACTTCACTTCTAATTCTAGTTCTCTTGCTGTTTCCACCACATCTGCAGTTACTTCCTCCACTGAAGTCTTGAACCTCTCCGAGTCATTCATGAAGGTTGGAATCAACTTCTTCCAAATTTTTGTTCATGTTGATATTTTGACCTCTTCCCATGCATCACAAATATTCTTAATAGCATCTAGAATGGTGAATTTTTCCAGAAGGTTTAAAGTTTACTTGTCTCATATCCATCAGAGGAATCACTATCTATGACAGCCATAGCCTTATGAAATGTATTTCTTAAATAATATGACTTGAAAGTCTAATTTACGCCTTTATCTATGGGCTTCAGAATGGATGCTATGTTAGCAGGCATGAAAACATTAATCTCCTTGTACATCTCCATTGGAGCTTTTAGGTGATTATATGCATTGCAATGTGCAGTAAGATTTTGAAATAAATCTTCATTTCTAAGCAATAGATCTCAACAGTGGGCTTAAAGTATTCATTAAACCATGCTGTAAAAGGATTTTCTGTCACCCAGGCTTTATGGTTTCATTTATAGAGCACAGGCAGAGTAGATTTAGTGTAATTCTTAAGGACCCTAGGATTTTCAGAACAGTAAATAAGCACTGACTTCAAGTTAAAGTCACTAACTCTGTTAGCCACTAACAAGGGATTCAGCCTGTCCTTTGAAGCTTTGAGGCCAGACATTGACTTCTCCTCTCTAGCTATGCAAGTCCTAGATGGCATCTTTCTCAAATAGAAGGCTGTTTCATCTCCATTGAAAATCTGTTGTTTAGTGTAGCTACCTTTATTAATTATCCTAGCTAAATCTTCTGGATAACTTGCTGTGGCTTCCACATCAGCACTTGCTGCTTCACCTTATACTTTTATGTTACAGAAATGGCTTCTTTTCTTAAACCTCATGAACCAAACTCTGCTAACTTCAGACTTTTCTTCTGCAGCTTCCTCACCTCTCTCAGTCTTCACAGAACTGACGAGAGTTAAGGCCTTACTCTGGATTAGGTTTCAGCTTAAGGAAATGTTGTGGCTGGTTTGATCTTTGATCCAGACCACTAAAACTTTCTTTATATCAGCAATAAAGCTATTTTGCTTTTTTATCATTCATGTGTGCATCAGAGCAGCACTTTTAATTTCCTTCAAGAACTTATCCTTTGCACTCACAAACTGACTGTTAGGCATAAAAAGACTAGCTTTCAGCTATCGGGGCTTTTGACATGCCTTAGCTTAATCATTTCTAGCTTTTGATTTAAAATGAGAGATATGTGGCTCTTCCTTCACTTGAACACTTAGAGACCATTGTTTGGTTATTACTTGACCTAATTTCAATATTGTTTTATCTCAGGGAATAGGAACACCTGGGGAGAGGGAGAGAGTTAGGGGAATGGCTGGTCAGTGGAGCAGTCAGAACACACACGTTTATCGATTAAGTTAAATGTTATTGATTAAGTCTTATATGAGCATGGTTCCACTGATCACAGATCGCCATAACAGATATAATAATAATGAAAAATTTGAAATATTGCAAGAATTACCAAAATATGACACAGAGATACAGAGACACAAAGTGAGCACATACTGCTGGAAGATGGCCTGACAGACTTGCTCAAAATTGCAATATGTAAAAAATGCATCAACTGCAAAAGTGAAGTGCAATAAAACATAGTTTGCCTATACTGCAGTATTTTAGTTTAGTATACACATATAGTAGAAGAACATGGACATTAAAATGTTTGTTAAATGGCACTAAATATTTAAAAATTTAAAGCAAAAATTAGTGACATGGATTATATCTTTCAAAATAATTCTGATCAATCTCCCAGAAATGGTTAAGAGAGAGAGAAAAAGAAAAAGAGAACATAAAGTAATAACACTAACATTAAGAATGATAAAGAAAATATAACTAAATATACATAAGCTCTTTGAAAAATTATAAGTAAATACTAAATATTTAACAATAAGCTAGAAAATCGAGAGGAGATATTCACAATGGAAGATAGATACCTGAGTGGATAAATGTACAGCTAACATAGAGATAGTTATAGTTTTAGGACCCTCCCCCAAAAAGAACCAGAACAAGACCCTTACAACATACCATCAAGGATGAGCTGATTCTTTTATTATTTAAATTATAAGAACTGAATAAAATTCAGAAAGCATCTCAATCAAAAAGGAGCCTAAAAGCAAAGTTAAACAAAGATAGTACACAGGAGAAAAAGTACAGAAAAATGACTCTCAGATTTTTTTAACATATACATTTTTTAAGAAAAATAAATCTTTCAGAAATTTTATTTATATAGTTAATATATTACATATATATATACACACACAAACAAAAAAATAGGTTAAAACTCAATAGTTACAGCTGTTTTACCTTCAACCCAAGAACAAATTCATACACATTAAATGCAAAAAAAGGTAGAATATAAAATATTACATTCTTAACCATACAATTTCAACCATAACATTAAGTGGTTTAGTGGTTGATAGAAGAAAGGTTTATTTTCTCTGTTTTTAAATTTAATAAAACTGATCATGACTATGCCCCTTGTCTTAGTCCATTTCTGCTGTTATTCCAAAATACTTAAGACTGGGTAATTTATAAATAATAGAAACTTATTCCTCACAGTCTAGAGGTTGGGAAGTCCAAGATCAAAGCACTGGCAGGGTGGTGTCTGATGAGGGCCTGGTATCTTTGTTTCCAAAATGGTGCCTTGTTCCTGTATCCTACTGAAGAGACAAGTGCTATGTCCTCATATGGCATAAGGCAAAGGCCAAAAAAGGGGCCTAGCTAATTTCCTCCAGCCCTTTTATTATATAAAGTTATTAATCCTATTCATGAGGGCTCTGCCCTCAGGACTTAATTACCTGTTAAAGGTCCTACCTCTTAATACTGTTACATTGGGGTTTAAGTTTTAACATGAATTTTGGAGAAAATACAAACATTCAAACCATAGCACCTGCTTATGCAAATATATTTTTAAAAGAATTACTAATAATTTCAAGGTTTGGTTTACTAATTATAAATCATCAGAACTCATAGTTTTCCAAAAACTCTGCTAATGAGCAATCTTGTACTCTTCAAAAACCAATTTTAATCAGGTGCTATACAACAATTTTGTAGACAGGCCTAGTTTGCTTGAAAATAAATTAGCTTTGTGGTGATATGAAAGCATGTATTAAATGATATTTTACCTTTTATTGCTAGAATAGAGGCAGACAAAATCTTTCTTGCTTATTTATAACTACAGTTATTTTTATAAATTAGTATATATAAAGGCAAAATCTACATCTGTGCTTATCATTCTTGGCTGAACATTAGAATTATTTGTATGGATTTTATTTTTTAATTCTGATGTCCAAACCCCAACTTCATGGATTCTGATTCGTTTAGTCTACAGTGAGACCCAGGATGTGCAGCAAATGCTAAGGACTTCTGATCCATACGTGCTTATACATGTAACTTTAATAAATTATTAAATGCCATAATTAAATTCTGCTGGGCTTGTTCTACCTGTATTAATGTGTTCTTTAAAAGTGACTTAATTCTCTCACTTTTTTCTACCTGCTGTTTTCTATGCACCTTGCCATTTTTTAAAATCTGTCCTTGGTGAAAACTCCATCTTTACACAAAGGCAAAGTAGGACACTGGACTCTGATACAAGTTCTCAGTTTAAGGTGTTGACACGTATTTCAAGATCATGCTTAGATGTGTATAATTTTAAAATATCATCAAAATGGAACGGAATATTAAAGTGTTTTGTAATGAGAATAAATCTACAGATTATTCGGGTCCATGGGTCTCAGTTTAAGAAATGTACTTAGAAATTAACATAACATATAAATATACGGAAATATTCTAGGTAAGTAATATAAAATTCAATACAACTATACTTTAAAACAATAACATATTATGGTTAGCTGGAAATTTACCAAGAAGGTAAATATAGCTTAACGTTAGAAAAATCCATTAATAAATTCATAGTTATGATTTAAGGAGAAGGAACACAAGACAATCCAAATAACGTTAAAATGTTTGGGTGAAATTCTCTCATTTTTACTAAGCTAGAAATAGAAAACTCCATTAACTTAATAAAGGGTTTCTTCCATAAATCTAAAGCAAACATCATATTTATTCATGAAATATTAGAATCATAGGAATTCAAATCAAATACAATATTTTATTTGCCCCAAACTTCTATTATTCAACAATAACAATCTTGTCAATGAAATAAAGAGAAAAGGAAATGTGAGATAAGACGGTTGGAAATAAGTAACAATATTGTGTTCTGCAAGAGATATTAGCAACTACCCTGGAAAATCAAGAACACTACTTGAAAATACTTTGTGATAACGAAAGAGTTTAATTCAGTAAGTTATCCAAATACGAAGGTAGCACTTGAAAATAATAGTCTTCTTTTA
Source organism: Daubentonia madagascariensis (assembly GCA_023783475.1). NCBI lineage: Eukaryota > Metazoa > Chordata > Mammalia > Primates > Daubentoniidae > Daubentonia > Daubentonia madagascariensis. The sequence continues at coordinate 13,570,417 of JAKFHU010002573.1, read as the reverse complement.
TGCCAGGAATAACAAATCAAGGAGCATAATGCAAAAAAACAAGTTTTTATTCACAATAAAACAAGAGTTATAAAATAACTAGACAGTAGCCAAAAAAAAAAAAAATTCAAGGACATTTAAAAGAAAAAAAATATTATGTTATTCTGGTTTCTAGCTAAGATAAAGTATCTGGGACTGGATTTAACCAACTGCCTTTGCTAAATAATAAAAACTGGAAGAACATATATAATGCAGATTTCTTTCAAGTATGGCTAAACAGGCAGTGCAGGGCAGAGATCCCTGAAAGAAGAGCAACTAATGAGGTAAGACTGATACCTGGCCCTCAGCTTACCTCTGGAGTGAGTCTGCATGCCAAGGCACAGGGAAGGGAAACCCAGGTGGAGACTGTTGGTCTCCTTGAGTTCAGTATGAATGTTGGGTTTGCAAGAAAACCAATACAGTTAGATTCATAAGGAAGAGTTCCGGGGCGTGGGGAGGAGGATGCTTATACAGAGGCATCATCTCCCACCTCCCAGTGCTTCAGTTGAGAATTGATCAGAGCATGCAGGTGAGGCAACTATACAATGCTAGGGAAAGAACAGCCAGTAAACGTCGGGCAGGGAAATCTACAAGCTCACAAAGGGCAAGGAATAATTGGTGTTCCAACCATCCAAAGTGGAAACTTTTCATAACACATGGGGCACTAGTTAGAGTACTCAGAAGAGTGCTACCCCAATATGAAGATAAAATTAGCCCCAGACTACAGTCTGCTCTGATCCCACTTAAGAAAGCTTAAAAGCAATCCTCAAATGGATCAAATATTTTCCCAATAACTTAGTGATATTCTAGAACAAACCTCAAAAATATTTGAATAAATACAATATCCAGTACTCAACAAAGTAAAATTCACATCATTCATAAAAAATTATCAGTCATGAAAAGAAGCAAGAGAATACAAACCACAATAAGGTGAAAAAAATCTATCAATCCAAACTGACCCAGAAATGACACAGATGATAGAATTAGTGGACAAGCACATTACCACAGTTATATAACCACATTCCACATATACAGGAAGGTAAAGAAATCTATGAACATGTTAAGGACAGACATAAAAGGTATAACAAAAGACCAAATTGAACTTCTGGAGATGAAAAATACAACATGAGAAACGAAAAATATACTGGAATAAGTTAAAAGCAGATTAGACACTGTGGAAGAGAAGATTAATGAACATAGCAGTGGAAACTACCCAAAATGAAACACACAGAGAAAAAAAGACTTTTAAAAAATTAACAGAGCATCAGTGAACTGTGGGACAATTTCAAGCATCCCAATATGTGTAGTTGATACCCCTGAGGGTGAGAGAAAGAGGAAATTAGAAGAAAAAACTAGTCAAATGTTTCCCAAAATTGATTGAAATTATAAATCTACAGAATCAAGAGGTTTAAAGAACTCTAAGCAAAAGAAGAATACTCCATCAGAGCACATCATAATCAATTTTCTTAAAAGCAACATTAAAGAGAAAAATCTTTATCACAGCCAGAGAGAAAAGACACATATGTATTGAAGAATAAAGAGCAGACTTCTCATTGGAAACAATAGAAGACAGAAGAGAATAGAGAAGCAATATTATAGTTTTGAAAGAAAAAAAAATAATCTCCCAACCTAGAATTAATTCTATACCCAATGAAAATATTTTTCAAAAGCAAAGTTAAATAAAGACATTTTCAGTCCTGCAAAAGCATAAAGAATTTATGAATAATAGATCTGCTATACAAGAAATGTTAAAGTCCTTAAGGCAGAAGAAAAATGATCCTAGATAGAAATATGGATCTACATCAAAGACTACAAACCACCAGAAATGGTAACTATGACATAATTTATTTCTTTTAAAAAAGTATTAAACATCTAAAGCAAAAAAAATTGCCAATTCCTGTTGGCTTTATATTAATAGTAGATATAAAAATAAATGGATCCTAGACTTCTGGTCCCCAGACAAGATGGCATTTTTCTCTCATCCCATTTCCTGCCCTCCACCCAGCAACTCTAAGTGGCCCACTTTGTTTGCACCAGCAGGGCAGAAACATGCTAGAATGGGAACTCCATTCCCCAACTTCTACTTGGGAGCAGGTGTGTCTGCTTTGCCAGGGAGCTGGCAAAGACAGCATGCCCAGTGCCTCTCATACCTGCACCTAGTGGCAAGATGAGATACAAAAGTGATGTCTTCTGACCCTCCACCTAGCAGCAGAGGATAACCAAGGACCAGCATTTTCTGAGATGCACCACCCTCTGACCCCACCTAGCAGCAGAAAGAGACCCAGGGAAGTACCTTCTGTCTTGGGAGGTGGCATCAGCAGGGATTGAGCGCTACGCAGCATCAGTATTACACAGCCTAGAGGACTAGCCCAGGGAAGCAGTTACTGCACCATGGATCAGGTACCTCCTACCTTTCACATGGCAGCATTAGGCCCGGAGATGTACACTTCACAACTATGGGCAGCATAAGTAGGAACCCAGCAGAAGCCACAGTGGCACCAGGTGAATGAAGCAGACTACAACAACATTGTGAGGGCTCTAAAACCAAATTTTCATTGTAACTGTAGACCACAAAAGTAGGCCAGGAACTACCTTCTAAACCTAAACAGGGTGACTTTCTGCAAAACCAGATTTCAATGGGATCCAAAATCTCTCAACATAAAATCCAAAATGTCTAGCATATAATTGAAAAATCACTCATCATAACCACAATCTGAATGAGAAAAATATATGTTCTGACCACAATTAAATGAGAAATCAGTAGCAGAAGACTATCTTGGAATTCCCTCAAATATAGAAACTAAACAATATATCTCTATACATCCAATGGGTCAAAGAAGAAATTAAAAGATAAATTAGATAATATTTTGAACTAAATTAAAATGAAAACACAATATATCAAAATTCATGGCATGCAACTAAAGCAGTACTTAGAGAAACATTTATAGCACTAAATGCCTAGAATATAAAAGAAAACTTCAAAGCAATGAATTACATACATTTTCACCTTAAGAAACTAGAAAAAGAAAAGAAAATCAATCCCAAAGTAAGGAGAAGAAAGGATATGTTAAAGATCAGATTGGGAATAAAACAAAAAAAGCAGAAAAACCAAAGACACCAAACGTTGGTCCTTTGAAAAAATCAATACAATTGATAAACCTCTAGCCAGACTAATGAGGAACAAGAGAAAGAGAGAGAAAAAATGCAAATTACCGTTATCAGCATCAAGATGAGAAGGAGGATGTTACTAAAGAGTCTCAAGATATTAAAAGAATAATACAAATATTGTGAGCAATTTTATGTCAATACATTTGACAACTTAGGTGAAATGGACAAATTCACTGAAAGATATAAACTACCAAACTTCCATATGCAGGAAAAGAAAAAATATAAACTAATAGTCTTAAACATATTAAGTGAAGTGAATTAGTATTTAAAATCTTTTCCAAATGAAAATTCCAGGCACATATAGTATCATTGGTGAATTCTACCAAATATTTAAGGAGAAATAATACCACTCTGCATAAACTCTTCCCCAAAATTGAAGAAGATAGAACACTTTCCAACTCATTTAGTGAGGCCAGCATTACTCTGATAGCACAATGAAAGATAGTGCAAGAAAAATATGTACCAGTATCACTCATAAACTTAGACTTAATAATTCTTTTTAGAAATTTAGCAAATAAAATTCAACAATTAAAAAAAATGATAATGCATGACAAAGTGGGGTTACCCTGGGAAGACAAGACATATTTAACATTCAAAAATCAATTAATGCAATTCACCTTTATCACTGAAATGAAAAGGAAACACCATATGATCACATCTATAGATTTAGAAACAGCATTTGACAAAATGCAATGTCCATTTCAGAAAACTAGTAATAAAAGGAACCTTCCTCAACCTAATAAAGAGAATCTATAAAAAGCCTACATTTAACATCATGCTTAATATTCAAAGACTGAATGCTTGTCCCCCTGAGATCAGGAAGAAAACAAGAACTTAATCCTAAGAACAATGGAGGTGCAAAGAAGGTTGAATTCTTGGTCCTGACAAGTTTCCTTTACCATGTTGGGGCCCTAATAGAAATGGAAGATGAGTTGAAAGTCTTTAACTATTAGATTCTCCTCAACTGTTACAGTCTGCTGAAGTGGCACTCCCCCCATTGTTAGAAGACATTAACCCAACCCTTCTTGCAAATCATAAAGAGGCTTTATTTGAGCAGGTGCCTTATAAACCGTCACTGACAGTAGATGAAGTAATCAAAAGGCTCAGATCAGTGAGCATTCTAGAGTGCATACACAACAAAACTCTTGAAAAGCCACCAGCTGGCATGCTCTGTAGGAAGTTTCCAAAGTCCCTTCATTTACCAAAATGATAGGAAATGTGCTGATGGCAGAGGCACAAGCATCACTGAGAATCTCAGTGAAAGATTCTGTTACAGAAATGAGTTGTCTGATAACAATGAGCATGATAAAGTTCCAAAATAATAGAGGCAAGGTGAAAATGCCTAGCCATCCAAAGCAAGTAGACACAATTAACACAATGATCAGCAGGATTAGAGTGGCAGCCACAGAAGCCCAACCCACAAAGAGCTACGGGGATGTTTAACAGTGTCCCAAGGGAAGATAAATGAGCATCCAACATGAACATTGCTTAATTATTGTGACCAAAAGAAATCAAGGATGGATGAGCTGAAGGCTTACAGTGGCCACAATACCAATATTAATATTAATAAAAATCCTTTGATCAGTGTCCAGACTTCATACCCAGAACCCTTCAGAGGACTCTGAACACTTCTGCAAGTTAATGCAGATGTAACTTCCCCATGAGATCTTTGGTCATTTACTCAGGTGAACATGCATTAGAGAAAAGGAAATACTCAGGAATATGAGGATTACATAAATGGATTGCTGGACACATGGTCTGAATTGCCATATATATGCTTTAGAGGCAGGGGCATATAGAATCCAGGTAATAAATGAAGTTCTGGCCTAGATCAGATTCAAAGTGGCTCCAGTGGGTCCACAGAAAAACTTGGTTGTCATTTTCCCATTCCTTAAATGTATATTTGGAATAAACACATGTGTAGCTGTCAGCATCTGCTATGGTTTGAATGTTTGTTCCCTCTAAAACTCATGTTAAAATTTAATTGTCATGATAGTATTGGGAGATGGGATCATTAGGGGGTGTTTAGGACCGGAGGGCTCTGCCTTCATGAATAAACTAATACCATTATTGTAGGAGTGGGTTCTCCTCCTCTTGCCCTCTCTTATGTTCTCTTGGTCTCCTACCTTCTACCATGTAAGCATTCAGACTTCCTTCCCTCTAAAGGACGCAGAATAAAAGGCACCAACTTGGATGAAGACAATGGCCTCCCCAGACACTGAACTTGCTGGTGACTTGATCTTAGACTACCCAGCCTCCAGAACTGCGAACCAATACATTTCTGTTCTTTATAAATTACCTAGTCTCAGGGATTCTACTATAGCAGCACAAAATGACTAAGAAAGAATCCCAATAATGATTCCTTGACCTAGGATAAAAACTATTATAGTGAGTTAGACTAAATGAATATCTCTAAAATACACCCCTCCCTCCAAAAGGAAATAAAAATAAATACTGCATTCTAGGTGAAATGAGATATATAGTGCTACCATCAAAGACATGAAGAAGGTCCCAGCCAGAGCAATTAAGCAAAAGAAAGAAATAAAAGGCACCCAAATTGGAAAGGAAGAAGTTAAATTGCGCCTGTTAGCAGATGGCATGAGCTTATACATAGAAAACCCTAAAGACACCACCAAAAAATTGTTAGAATTAATAAATGAGCTTAGTAAAGTTGCAGTACACAAAGTCAACATACAAAAATCAATAGCATTTCTGTAAACTAAGAACAAACTATCTGAAAAAGAAGTCATGAAAACAATATAAAATACTTAGGGATAAATTTAACCAAGGAGGTAAAAGACTTGTACACTAAAAACTGTAAAACATTGATGAAAGAATTAAATAAGACACAAATAAATAAAAATATACCCAGTGTTCATAGATTGGAAGAGTTAATATTGTTTAGAATGTCTGTACCACCCAAAGTGATCTACTGATTCAATGCAATCATTATCAAAATTACAATGACATTTTTCACAGAAAGAGGAAAAAACAATTCTAAAAGTCATATGGAACAAAAAAGACCCCAAATAGCTAAAGCAATCTTGAGCACAAAGAGCAAAACTGGAGGCATCACGCTACCTGACTTCAAAATATACTACAAAGTTATAGTAATCAAAACCGCTTAATTCTGGAATAAAAACAGACACATAGACCAATGAAATCAAATAGAGATCTAAGAAATAAATCCACCTATTTATGGTCAATTTATTTTTGACAAAGGTGCCAATGACACACAATGAGAAAGGACAGTCTCTTCAATAACTTGTATTGAGACAACTGGATATCCACATACAGAAGGATAAAGTTCAACCCTTGTCTTACACCATACACAAAAATCAACTAAAATGGATTCAAGACTTAAACATAAAACCAGAAATTGTAAAACTAGTAGAAGAAAGCATAGGAGGAAACCTCCATGACATTGCACAGGCAACACAAGCAAAAATAGACAAATAGGACTACATCAAACTAAAAAGCTTATGTACAGCAAAGGAAACAATCAAGAGAGTAGAGACAACCTACAGAATGGAAGAAAATATTTGCAAGCCATACATCTGATAAGGGGTTAATATTCAAAATATATAAGGAACTCAAACAACTCAATAGTAAGAAAACAAATAACTTAATCAAAAAATGGGCAAATAGCTGGGTAGAGTGGCTCATGCCTTGCCACTCTGGGAGACTGTGACAAGAGAATCACTTTAGGCCAGGAGTTCAAGACCAGCCTGAGTGACAGTGAGACCTCATCTCTCCTAAAAATAGAAAATTAGCTGGGTGTGGTGGCGCGCGCCTGTACTCCCAGGTACTAGCGAGGCTGAGGCAGGAGGATCACTTGAGCCCAGGAGTTTGAGGTTGCTTTGAGCAATGACAACACCACTGCACTCTAGCCTGGGCAATAGAGTGAGGCTCTGTCTCAAAAAAAAAAAAAAAGTGGGCAAAGGATCTGAATAGAAATTTCTTAAAAGAGGACATTCAAATGACAAAGAGATATGTGGGAAAAAAAAAAGTCAACAGCACTAATCATCAGAGAAATGCAAATCTGAACCACAAGGAGATATTACCTCACACCTATTAGAATGGCTATTATCAAAAAAAATGAAAGATAAGTTTTGAAGAGGATGTGGAAAGAAAGGTGACACTTGGTGGAAATATAAATTAGTATAGCAATTATGTAAAACAGTATGAAGATTCCTCAAAAAATCAAAAATAGAACTACCTACCTTATGACCCAGCAATCCTATTAATGTGTATATATCCAAAGGAAATGAAGTCAGTATTCCAAAGAGATATCTGCACTCCCATGTTGATTGCAGCATTATTCACAATAGCCAGGATATGAAAGCAACCAAAGTGTCCATTAATAGATGACTAGATAAAGAAAATGTGGTGTATATACACAATAGAATGCTACCCAGCCTTAAAGAAGAAAGAAATCCTGTCATTTGGGAAAATATGGATGAACCTGGAAGAAATTATGTTAAGTAAAGTAAGCCAGACACAGAAAGACAAATACTGCATGATCTTACTTATATATGGAGTATAAAAAATTTGAACTCATAGAAGTAGAGAGCAAAATAGTGGTTATCAGGGGCTGGGGGGTGGGGGAGAATTGGAGAGATGTTGCTCAAAGGATACAAAATTTCAGGTAGATCAGAGAAATAAGTTTAAGAGATCTATTGTACAACATTGTGCCTACAATTAATAACAATGTATTGTACTATTAAAAATTACTAGTAGATTTTAAGGGCTTTCACCACAAAAATGGTAAGTATGTGAGGTAATGCATATGTTAATTAGCTAAATATAGGTAGTTTCCAGGCTTGTCTCAAACTCCTGGGCTCAAGTGATCCCTCCGCCTTGCCCTCCCAAAGTGCTGGGATTATAGGCATGAGCCACCACACTCAGCCTCAATTTAGTCATTTTATAATGTATATATTTTTCAAAACAACATATTACACATAATAAATATTTATAATTTAATATTTATAATATTTATTTGTCAATTACAAAATAAATTTTAAAAAAATAAAATTAACTAACAAAAAAACCCCATAAAGAATGAAGGGGGTTAGTCTCTGTCAAATCTTTATTTAATTTACTGCTCTGACCCCTAAAGTATGTGATCATAGTATGTGGAAGTAGGTTTCTGTAAAATTAACCAAGTAGGAGCTCCAGCTGCAGATTGACATCTCCTCCTGCATGTGGAATGTGGCCACTGACCTGCTGAATATCCATGTCCCATATCTATCAGAAAGGAGAATCAGAAGCTGTTCGCCTTTATGTGGTAATGACAACAATATACATCTATGGCCTTTCCCAGGATCATGTTAACCCTCTCACCCTTTGTCATAATGCGTCCAAAGGTACTTGGATCATCTGCATATCCTGCAGAACATTACATTGATACATTGTATCAGAGGCATTACTCTGATAAGACTGGATGAGCAGCAAGAAGTAGCAAATTGGAGGCTCCAAAAGGGTGACATCAATGAGGTTCTCAGGGCTCTAATAGTGTGGGGCATCTGAAGTCTTTTCCTTCACAGTAAAAGACAGATTATTATATTTTATACTTTCTATCAAAAATAATTTAGCAAAATGTTTGATAGGCCTCTTAAAGTTCTGAAAACAGCCTATTCCACACTTGGAAATACTCTTCCGACCCATTTACAAGGTGATATGATCATTTTTCAGCTGACAGAAAGAAATGGCTCTACAACAGGTCCAGGCTGCAAAACAGGCAATCCTGTCACTTGGACTGTATTAACAAGCAGACTTTAACATATTGCAGGGGCAAGATCCCACATGGGTTTTATGGCAAGTCCAGATAAAAGAATTACAACATCAACTTCTAGAGTTCTGGAGCAAGTCCATGCCATCTGCAGCAGAAAACTACACACCATTCAAAAATCACGAGGCATGTTACTAGCCCTAACAGAGAGTGAGCTTTTGAACACGAGACATCACATGACCATATGGCTAGAGTTGCCTATCATGAAATGGGTTCTTTCAGACCAACCAAGTCATAAGGTCAGCTGGTCCCAGTAGCAATCTATTGCAAGACAAGAGTGGTACATCTTGGCTTGAGCACTAAAATGGCCAGAGGGCATGAGTAAGCTATGTCAGCAGTGGTCCAGATCTCTGTTTTCAACCACTGTTTCGCTGATGCCTCTCCATTAGCTCACACTTACAGCCATATGGGAGTCTCTTATTATCCACTCAACTGAGAAAGGAAAAGGCTGAGTTTGGTTCAAGGATAGTTCAGTCCAGTATGTCGGTGTGAGTCAAAATGGACTGCACATGCAGCATAACTCCACTCAGGAGTGGCCCTGCAAGGCACAAGTGAGCCAAAATCTTCCGAACAGGCAGAGCCCTGGGTGTTGTACCTGGTCATCCAAGTTTTGTGGGATGAGAAGTGACCTGAGTTAAGAATATACATGGACACATGTGCAATATCAAATGACCCGAATGGATGGGCAGAGTCCTAGAAAGAGAAAGATTAGAAAACCAACGGCAAAGAGACTTGTAAACAGGCATGTGGATAGACATACAGGAGTGGGCTCAAAGTGTGAAGATCTTTGTATCACACATTAAAGCCCTCCAGAGAGTATTCATCCCTTAAAAAACACTAAACCAAGTATACAGAGTGATTTGACCTGATGACATCAGCCAGCCTCTGTCATCAGCCACCCAATGCTGGCACAATGGGTACATAAACAGAGTAGCATGTTAGCAAGGATGGAGCCTGTACATAAACCCCAAGGCATGAGCTACTACTGTCCTGGGTTTATCTAGTTCCTCTATATGAGAGTTTCAGTTTGTTTTATTCTCTGACCTGAGGTGCTATGTAACATTGCATTGGACCAAGGGTACCACTTTTCAGCAAAGCAGGTGCTGCACTGGGAACATCACCATGATATCCACAGGCTCCATTACATACCACACTACTCAGAAGCCATAGGTCTGATAGAGTAGGGAAATGTCCTTGTAAAGACACAGTTGATGTGCAAACTTAAAGATGATATGGATGCAATATATACTCTCTCTAAATCAAAATCCATTTAATGGCTGTTTTCTGAAAGGTAGAAAAAAGTAGGTTAGATAAAGAGGTAGAAATAGGAGTGGTTCCATTTAGCATTGTTCTCAGTTACTCAGTTTGAGAATTTGTACTTTCCTTCCTTGTGGAAAGCACAAATTCCCATAGGATCTGTGGGTCTAGAGGTCCTGGTCCTCAGAAAGGGTACAATTCCATCAGCTGACACAGTAAGAATTCCATTTACTCTTAAGCGCTGGCTCTCACTGGACACTTTGGGTTACTCATGCCAAGAAATCAGAACGAGCCCAAATAGCAAAAGCAATCTTAAGCAAAAGGAACAAATCTGGAGGCATCACATTACCAGACTTCAAACTATACTACAAGGCTATAGTAACCAAAACAGCATGGCATTGGCACAAAAATAGAGACACTGACCAATGGAACAGGACAGAGAAGCCAGACATAAAACCATCCACATACAGTCAACTGATCTTTGAAAAAGCAGACAACAACATACACTGGGGAAAAGAAGCCCTATTCAACAAATGGTGCTGGGAAAATTGGATAGCCACATGCAGAATGAAACAGGATCCATATCTCTCACAACTCACAAAAATTAATTAAAGATGGATAAAAGACTTAAATGTAAGGCATGAAACCACAAGAATTCTAGAAGAAAATGTAGGAAAAACTCTTCTAGATATTGGCCTAGGCAAAGAATTTATGAAGAAGACCCCAAAAGCCATCATAGCAACAAGACAAATAAATAACTGGGACTTGGTTAAATTAAAAAGCTTCTGCACAGCTAAGGAAATAGTCAACAGAACAAATAGACAACCTACAGAATGAGAGAAAATATTCGCAAGCTGCACAAGGGCTGTCTGGAAAGTAACCAGCCATGTAATACTGTTCTCAGCATATTAACAATGGCTGGATACTTTGTGGACTGCCCTCATACATCCCATAAAGGGCTAATAACCAGAATCTACAAAGAACATAAGCAAATCATCAAGAAAAAAACAAACAACCCTGTTAAAAAGTGGGCAAAAGATATGAACAGAAGCTTTTCAAAGGAAGATAGACAAATGGCCAATAAACATATGAAAAAATGCTCAACATCACTAATGATCAGGGAAATGCAAATTAAAACCACAATGAAGTATCAATGTACCCCAGTTGGAATGGCTTTTATTAAAAAGTCCAAAAACAATAGACGCTGGCATGGATGCAGAGAGAAAGGAACACTTAGGCACTGTTGGTGGGGCTGCAAATTCGTACAACCTGTATGGAAAACAGTATGGAGATTTCTGAAAGAACTAAAAGTCGACCTACCATTTGATCCAGCAATCCCACTACTGGGTATTTACCCAAAGGAAAATAAGTCATTTTATCAAAAAGACATCTGCACTGAAATGTTTATCACAGCACAATTCACAATTGCAAAGACGTGGAATCAACCCAAGTGCCCGTCAATTCGTGAGTGGATTAACAAAATGTGGTGTACATACACCATGAAATACTACTCAGCCATAAAAAAGGATGAATTAATGCCTTTTGCAACAATTTGGGTGGAACTGGAGACTTTTATCCTAAGTGAAGTACCTAAGGAATGGAAAAACAAACACCACATGTACTCGCTATAAAATTGGAACTAACGGATGAGCACATGTGTGCACTGATGGAGGTAAAACTCAGTGGAAATCAAGCAGCGGGGAGTAGGAGATGGGCAAAAACCTACCTAATAGGTACAATTAACACTATCTGAGTGATGGGCACACTTATAGCCCTGACTTAAGCATTGCAAAAGTGATCCATGTAACCGAAAACATTCGTACCCCCGTAGTATTTTGGGAAAAAAAAAAAAGAAGTCCGCATCCTGGGGGTGGTAATTGATCCTGAATCTCAGTAGGAGGTAGGGGCTGCTGCTACACACCAGGGATAGAGAAGAATATGCTTGGCACCACTGGTTCTCTGGGGTGTCTCTTGAGAGGTTCCAATGAGCAACTGGAATGGAAAATGTGCAAGTGGAGCAACCAAAGACTGAGGAGGGCATGACACAGAGAGAAAGAAGACCCCTAGGGTGGAGGTCATGTTCACCTCTGGGCAGCCCATCTACACCAGTGGGAGTGCTAGCTGAGGGCAAGGGGAATGTAGAATGGGTGGTGCAGGGGAGGGATGATGAGAATTCATTTTGACCGAGAAATCTACTATAGCAGGAGCAGCTGCAGTAGTTCCTGTGTGTTTTGCCTTGATGGGATTCTCTTTCTGAACACATCCTTGTCCAACCATACCCCACACTCATAACCCCATAACCAGAGCAATTAACTCTGAACAGTTCTCAGGAGTATTGTTATATTTTACTATAAGTGTATTTATCTGTAAACAGCATATACTATTGCTTTAGCATGTTTTGAAGTATCATTCTGTAAGTGTTCTTCAGTAACATAGCTTTATCTCTAAACATTAGGTTTATGAGACTTAGCCATTATTATACTCGCACCTCTAGGTCATTTATCGTAGGAGTTGTATAATACTCCAGTAGATTCATATTTGAAAATGTATGCACTGGAATACGCATCCACTCTCCTGCCAGTATTTCCAATTTTAAAAAATATTACAGTGAGTGATGTTCTAAGTATCTCCATAAAGGTCTTCTTTGGCATAAATGTAAGATTTTTTTCACTAGAGAATATATTCAAGTTTGGAATTGATGGATCTTTGGCTATGCACATCTTTAAATTTATGGGATATTGCTAAAAATGCCTCCGAAGTAGTTGTACCATTTGATATTTTCATGAACTGTGCATAATAGCTTACATTGGTCCTCATTATAATTTACATTTGATATTATCAGATTTAAAAATTTTTGCCAGTCTGCTGGGTGCACAAAATTTTATCCCTGTTGATTTAATTTGCAGTTGTCTGAATAACAAGGGAAATATTTTCATGTACTTATTGACTATTTGTGTTAACTTTTTGTGAAATGTATACTGATATTTGCTAGTGATAAGTGTTTCAAACACCTTCACACAATCAGTGGTTTGTTTCTTTAACTTATTTTATAAATTTGGGATGCAGACAGGATATCATTTTAGTGTATAAGCAAGATCAGCCTTTTCCTTGCAGTTTATTCTTTGTGTGTGCTGTGAAAACAATTTCTCATCTAAGGATATAAAGACACAAATTACCAATACCAGTAATAAAACAGGATATTACTTCAGACCTGCAGTCATCAAGGGGATAATAAGTGAATACTGCAAACAGCTTTACATACAAATTTTCCATCTAAGACTAAATGAACCAATCTTCAAAAAGTACAAAATGCCACAACTCACCTAGTATGAAATAGGTAAGTTAAATAGTCCTATAACTATCAAGAAATTTTAACTCAAACCTCTTAAGAAAGAAATCTTCAGGCCCAGATGGTGCTACTTGATCATTCTACCAAACATTTAAAGAAGAATTAATACCAATTCTAAAAAATCCAGAAAATAGAAGAGGAAGAAATATTTCCCAACTCATTTTGTGAAGCCAATATTACCCTGATAACAAAACAAGACAAAGACAGCACAGAAAAGATAACTACAGTCAATATCTCTCATGAGAATAATGCAAATTTTCTTAATAAATTATTAGCAAATAGGATTAACAATATATAAAAATAATTATACACCATGACCAACTGGGTTTATTCCGGTGATTCAAGGCTGACTAAATATTTGAAAATCATCAATGTAATCCACCATAGTAAAAAGCTAAAGAAGAAAAAACGCATGATTGTATCAATTAATACAGAGAAAAGTATCTGAAAAAAATTGAACATTCATTCACACACACACACACATACACACCCCCCTTTCAGAAAACTAGGAATAGAGAGGAGATTCCTCAACTTGATAAAGGACATCTATAAAAATTTGATACCTAATATCATAGTTTCCTTGGGAAAAACACAAGGATGCCCAGTATTTAAAGTAGTACTATAATTTATAGTCAGTGTAATAAGGCAAGAAAAAGATATAAAAGGCATATAGATCAGAAAGGAAGAAATAAAATTATCTTCTGTAGATGACATGATTGTCTACACAGAAAATTCCCAGGAATCTATAAAAATAAAAATTATTTTATTATGGATGGCCACAGAATATGAGATAACACAGGATAACATGGTCTTAGGATATGAGATCAACATACAAAAATCAAGCTTATTTCTAGATACTAGCAACAAACCTATGAAAACTAAAATTTAAAAAGCATTACCATTTATAATGACTAATAAAATGAAATATTTGAGTATTTCATACTATACGAACAAAATATGTATAGTACTCCTATGGTAAAAACTAAAAACATTGATGAAAGAAATAAAAAAGTCTTCACAAATAAAGACGTATAAAGGTATACGTCATGTTTATGGATTAAAAGACTCAACAAAGTAAAAATGTCAATTCTCCTCAAACTGACATGGATGTATAAAGCACTTTCTATCAAAACACAAGAACATTTTTTATATATATAACAAGGTTACTCTAAAATACATATGAAAAGACAAGGGAACTAGAACAGCTAAAACAATTCTGGGCAGAGGAAAGAATAAAAAGGGAGAAATCCTCTATTTAATTTTGGTACTTATTATATAGCTACAGTAATCAAGCCTGCATGGAGTTGGTGGAGAGAGAAACACATAGATCAATGAACAAAATAGAGAACCAAGAAATAGTGTCACAAAAGTATGACCACCTGATACTTGACAAAGGTGCAAAGTAATTCATTGGATGAAGGATAGTCTTTTCAAAAAATGGTGTTGGATCAATTGGATATCCATAGGCAATAATAATAATGAGGATAATAACAAATCTTCAACTTAAGCCTCACAGTTTATATGAAAATAACTCAAAATGTACCATAGATTGACATACAAAATGTAAATGTATAAAATTTTTGAAGCATTGCATAGGAGAAAATCTTTGGGAATTATAGCTTGGTTAAAAGTTCTTATACATGACACTAAAAGCATAGTCCATAAAAAAAAAATGATGAGTTGGACTATATCAAAAGTTAAAACTTTTCTCTGAAAAATATCGTGTTAAGAGAACTAAAAGACAAGTTACAGACTAGGAGAAAATACTTGCAAACAACATATCTAACAATGAATTCATGTCTAAAATATATTTTAAAAACTCTCAAAACTCAACATTAAAAATACAAACAACTCAATTAGAAATTGGGTGAAAATAAGACATGAGGAGATATTTCACTGAAGAGTATATACTAAGGGCAAATGGGCACATGAAAAAACGTTTGACACCACTAACCATCACGTAAATGCAAATAAGACTATGATGAAATATCACTACATACCTGTTAGAATGGATCATATAAAAATGACAATACCAAATGCTGGTGATGATGTAGAGAAACTGGACCTTTTATACATTGTTCATGGAAATTCAAAATAGTATAGCTACTCTGGAAAATAGTTC
This sequence comes from Daubentonia madagascariensis, assembly GCA_023783475.1. NCBI lineage: Eukaryota > Metazoa > Chordata > Mammalia > Primates > Daubentoniidae > Daubentonia > Daubentonia madagascariensis. The sequence goes on along the minus strand of JAKFHU010002573.1, from coordinate 13,554,712 downwards.
GACAATTTCTTTAAAAAACCAAACAAACATTTACCATACGACCCAGGAATCACATTTCTGGGCATTTATCCCATAAAGATGGAAACTTATGTCCATAGGAAAACTTTTGCATGATTGTTCATAACAGCTTTATTTATAATAGCGCAAAAGTTAAAATAACCAAAATGTTCCTCATTAGGTAAATAGTTAAACAAGCTGTAGTTCATGTAGTATGTTAATGCTATGTGATTAGTGTTAGTATGTAACATTACTCAGCAATAAAAAGGAATGAACACTCATACAAACAACTTGTATGGATTTTAAAGGCACTATTGAATTTTTTTTAAAAAGCCAATCTACAAAGATCACATACTATATGATTCCATTTATATAACATTCTCAAAATGACAAAATTATAGAAATGGAAAACAGATTGGTGGTTGCTAGGGATTAGGACAACCTAAAGATAATACCTAATTATAAAGAGGCAGAACGATCTTTGTGGTCATGGAATAGTTTTGTATTTTGATCACAGTGATGGTTACACAAATATTCACATGTAATAAAATGACACATACATTATACGCATGTCAAATTTGTGGTTTTGATATCATGCTATAATTATGTAAGATGCAACCATTGGGAGAAACTGGGTGAAAAATTCATTGGACCTCTCTGTACTGTCTTTGCAACTTCCTGTGAATCTATAATTATTTCAAATAAAAAATTTTTTAAACTCTAACAGTGCTTGATTTTATCCTCCAATTTTGGAACAGAAACTGTTTGAGAAAATATGCAGTAGTTAGTTTTTTATACAAACTGGCTTTTCAAAGCCAGTTTGTATAAAATAAAATACTTATTTTTAAATAGCGTAATAATAAGTAGGGTAGAAGGCCTACAATTACCAAGGCCCTTGGGAATTGACACTGAGAGAAGATTACCATCTACAAACTCATGTTCAATCTGGGCCATAACTGAGTTATGAGTAATGAGTAAAGCAGTAGGCAAAGTTGCCTACACTATTTGATTTATCTCTTGATGTTTGCTTTTACTTTCTTAACTAGGCATATATACATACTTGAATCTGTGCATATTCCATGCATGGTTTTGGTGCTTCAAATTCCAAAGATGATCATTCATTATCATCATTATAGACAAAAATCTGTGCTGCTTAATTAAAGTCCATTTCTTCTCATTCCACCAGTGAATACAGTGAACAATGTGTTAGTGTCTCTACTGCCCAATTTGAGAGCCTTGGCTGGGTAGTGTAGTTATAGAAAATGTAGGGGAACATGCCAAAAAATAAAAGCCAATGATTGTGTATGACCCCTTTAAAAAAAAAAAGATATTTAATTTTTTGAGAAAGCTCCATACCATTTTCCATAAAGGTTGCACCATTTTACATTCCTACCAACAATGTAGAAGGGTTTAAATTTCTCTACATCCTCGACATTATTTGCTGTCTTTTAATTTTTTTCTTATAATAGCCATCCTAATAGGTATGGTGTGATATTATGACTTTTTTTGCATTTCTCTGATGATAGTGATGTTTAACATCTTTTGTTGGCCATTTGTATGTTTTCTTTAAAGAAATGTCTAATAAAGTCTTTTGCTCATTTTTAAGCCAGTCCTTTTTGTTTTTTTCTCCTGGTTTATAGGAATTTCTTACATATTTTGGAGATTAATCCCTCATGAGATCTATGGTTTCCAAATATTTCCTTTCATTCCACAGTTTGCCTTTTTACTCTGTTGATTGTTTCCTTTGATATATAGAAGATAGTTAGTTTGATATAATCCCACTTTTCTATTTTTGCTTTTTTTATGTGTGCTTTTTGTGTCATATCAAAGAAATCATTGCCAAGACAAATACCAAAAATATTTTCCTGTTTATTTTCTTCTAATAGTTTCACTGTTTCAGGTCTTATGTTAAAATCTTTAAGCCATTTTGAATTTATCTTTGTGTGTGGTGTAAGATAAGGGTCCAATTTAGTTCTTTTGCATGTGGATATCCAGTTTTGCCAGAACCATTTGTTGAAAAGACTGTTCTTTCCCCATTGTGTGTTCTTGGAATGATTGTAGAAAATCAGTTAACTGTATATGTGTGGATTTAATTCTGGAATCTCCATTATTTTTAACATCTTTAAGTGATATTTAAAAAATTGAGCAGTATCATGACTTATTCAGAATGAAGTCTCTAGAGTTAGGCAGGTCAGCCAATCTGAATTCTTCCAATAACTAGTACTATAACTTAAGACAACTTATTTAACCTCTTTGTAACCCAGTATAAAGAGAACAATAATGATATAGATTAAACGAGGTAATATTATATAACATTTTTAAACATTACTTGCCACTTAGCAAGCTTCCTATAAATGCTAGCTATTTTTAAATGATTTTTCACATTCTCAGAATCGATAATCAATCATTTTCTTTTTCCCTTACAAAAGAAATGCCTTTTTTTTTGTCATTTTATTTTATATGCAGCTAGAATGATTCCATTTGATTAACCAGAATAATTTCTGGTTGTTCTAAGCATAACCAGATGTATGTGATCTCTCCAAGAAGACAGCAAATACAGTGTATTACAAAGAAGTGAAGACTCTCATTCTGGGAGATTGAACTAATCATTTTAGCTGTCTAGGCCTCAGTTTCCTTACCTGTGAAATGAAGTTTGTGAGGTGGAGTGTGCTCTCCCTAAAGTCCATAGATGCTATAAAGCTCAGATAAGGTAATGGAAGTAAGATTACCTGGCAATGATATGGTGATAAAGAATAGGACCTATGAAAGGTACTGAGGAAGCTGAAAATAGAATTTCTAAAGAGCTCCGCCAGTTCTACATTCTGTGACTCTATGTCTCTATTCAGTCTATAGCTAAAGTAAAATGACATTTCACTGGCTATTTCAATGTGTCCTGCTAGTTTCCTTGATAGGTCATTTCTCTTAGATCATTTCTCTGGCCATGACCTTCCTTTGTTCAGTGACAAAAAACAAACAAACAAAAAACCATAATCACTTGGTTTAAGGCATGTGTATAATGATGCTGAGTGCGTTTTAGCTGAATGAGTTAATGAGGTTGATTGGTCTTTGAAATGATGCTGAAAGTCAGCTCTACCACCTCCTTTTTCTGGCCATGTATTGAAAAACATATGCTCACATTATGCTTAGTGAAATAAGCCAGACACAGAAAGAAAAATATTGCATGATTTCGCTTATATGCAGAATCTTAACAAAATAAAAAAGGTCAAATATACAGAGATGGAAAATAAAACAGTACTTACCATAGGGGGTGGGGAGGGAAAGCAATGGGGAGGTGTAGGATACAAAGTAACAGATATGTAGGATGACAAGTCTAGAGCTTTAATGTACAACATGAGGACTATAATTGACAGAATTGTATGGTATTAGGAACTTTTGTTAAATAAGTAGATTTTAGCTGCCCTGGTCATACATGAAAAGTAACTATGTGAGATAATAGATATGTTAATATGTTTCACTATAGTAACCATTTTACTATAACCATAACATCATGTTGTAAAGCTCAAACATATGCAATGAAATTTACTTACAAACAAAAAACACATGCTCTATTAGACTTTGCTAACCAAGTTTCAGGAAATCCAATTCTTGCACAATTCTCAGGACCTCACCCACTCCAGCCCTTCACACATCACCCCAGCTGTAAGTTCAGGAACCTTCTCATGGCCAGCTTTTTCTTCTTATATTTTCTTTGAAGCATTTATCATGTTCTCTATTGTTTACTCATTTTACTTTATTCAACAGTCTCTTAGCACCTCGAGGGCAAGAGCAGTTTAAAGATGATACAAATGTAAGAAAAATTGCCTTGCTCAAGGTTGCCACTCATTAGCTTGTGGTTGAATAATAAGAGCTACAATTTATTCATAACCTCTTGTATACCAAGTGTTTATATACATGATATCTAACTTGCATCTAACTTCTCTAAAAGGTGTTTTGGAAGTTCAGGGTGAAGTTCAAAAACTCTCATTCCTATTCCTTTCTAGGGTTCAGGCTGACAGAGTATGTATATATGTAACTGAGTGAAATAGGGATTAAATTACCAATTTTAATGAAAGCAACATTGGATTTGCAGATTGTGGCATTGTGCTGAGGCTAAAATAGGCTTCTTACTTCTTCTTCCCAGATTTAAAAACAGTCATACTTGCACTGCAGTGCCTACCTGACTTGGCTCCTCAGCTACAGACAGAGATGCTGGAAGAAAAAAACTGGGTTTGCCTATTGTCAAACTTCCTTGGGGTTCAGGCACAAGACTAAGAGACTGCAAGAAAGAGATCAGGTAGAGCCTTTTTAAGTCTGAGGTATCCAATGGTAACATGGTTTTATTACATGAGCCACCCATTCTCCGAGGGAAGGAGAAGGAGAGGTGAACAGAGTGACCAGAAGTGATGGCGCCAATCCCTTCCCTTGCCAGATCAGGAGAAAAAGCTGAGAAACAGATGTATCTTCTCCGTGGAAATATGAGGAACTGAAGGGATACACAGTGAGGGGATAGGTGGTGTTAACAGGCAATATGAACAATTTCTGTGTGTCAGGGGTACAAAGTGCTTTATAGTATTTATCTTGTTTAATCATCCAAACAACCTATGAAGAGGATGGCTGGATTATTGCCATTATCAATTCAAAGAAATTGTGCTTTGGAGAATTGATGTGCTTTAATACCTGCTGGCTATATAATGTTGGGTGGTATCAGGACCCAAATTGAAATCTTACTCAGTTCAAATCTCAGGCTCCAAACACCACCCTGCAGGAGCTCTACAAATGAGTACATCCTACCAGAAGACAGTTTGATTCTCACATATGGGACCATCAGGACAGACTGATAAGTAATTCCCACTGGATAACTAAAGGAACCTGAGTGTGGATTAAAGGGATTTTTTCCAGGAAAGTCCAAATAGACACAACCACCCTGATAATAAAGTGGGTGGAGCTGATTTACTTATATTATTTAGGGTTTTCTTAGAAAGCACTTTATATATATATGACATATGCACACATAAATATACCACATATACGCAGCTCAATCATAAAAATTTGGTTTGTGCATTTATCTGAAATAAGGAAGATCGCTTACAGACTAGTTTGTATGTGTTGCTCTACTTCACACTTGGAACTTTTCTTCTCGTCTTGAGGCCTGGCATTCTGGGTATTTGGTAGGTATTCAGCTCCCCGAGGGACCAACTTTCTGTGACATACACAGCATTGAATGCAAGGTTTTACCAAAAAGAAAATAAAGATAGGGAAGGAGAGAGAGGGAGTTATTGTCTCATTAGGCAGATGATAATTGCAATTATTCACCAAGAATTATGAATCACAAATGAGTATTGCAAAGTCAATTGGGAAACAATTTGGCTATAAATACTCATATTAAGCAGCCTAATAAAATCCTCTTTGCTTTAGAAACTTCCACTCTTGTTTTCATGAAGTGTTTTGTAAAAGTGCAAATCCTGATGAATTATTCCTGTCACTTGCAATTCAGGAAAAAGAAGGAAGCAATGTACTATAATAAGCATGTTGATGGCTGCAAGATCTTCTGATAGTAACAATATCACCTACAATTCAATTGTACAGGGTTTTCAGGTTTTCCTCACTCAAAATCATTATTTCATGTGATGCTCAAAATACTATGTAATATGAAGCAAGGCCCATGTTATATTACAAAATTTACAGCTAAGGAAATGTAATATGGAAAGCCATAATGATAACCCTAAGGTCATACAGTCAGTTGCTGGAGTAGAATCAGTGTCTGCTTATTTCCAATGATAAGAAATTATTTCCCCTAAATCACATTGCATCCACTATTCATTTTGATACTTTCAGTTTCACATAACTGAAAATTGAACTCAAATTGATTTGAACAATAACAGAAGTTATTGGTTTATTTAAACAGTAAGTACAAATGTAAGTAGGTAGTTATGATGGTTGGTTTGATCTAGTTGTTCAGAAATATCAATAAGGTCTTGATTTCTATCTGTCTCTTAATTTTCTTCAGTACCCTTTTATGGGGCGGTCTTACAAACTGCTCAGTCTATATCATAGCATAAGTATCAACAGCTTCTGGAAGAGAAAGTGAGTGTCAGGGAGGGTGGAAAGAAAAGAGAGAGAGGAAACAAACTATTATAAACACAAATCCTGGACTTAATTCTGATGGGCCAGTGTAGTTTAAATTCCATTTTCAGATCCAATCACTATGACTAAGACAATATCATGTATTGGTTGGCTTTAACCATGTTAATGACCATTTCTTTACCAATCACCATGGCAAAAACCTAATTACAGTTGATTGCATTAGATTACAGCCCAAGTCTGGAGCCAGGGTAGAGTAAATCCTACCTAATCCCAAACAAAATAGGTGCTACACAATGATATGGGCTGATTATTCCCCAAAGGAAAATCCCAGTGAAGGTAAAAAATGGAGGTGGGTACAATAGGAAAAGATAGTCTCTTCAATAAATGGTATTGGGAAAACTGAATATCAACATGTAAAATAATGAAATTGTACCCTTATCTCACACCATATAAAAATCATCTCAAAATAGATCAAAGACTTAAACACAAAACCTGAAACAATAAAACTCTCAGAAGAAAACATAGGGTAAAAGCTTCTGTACATTAGATTTGGCAAAAAAATTTTGGATGCCACAGCAAAAGCGCAGGCAACAAAAGCAGAAAGACAAGTGGAAAAACATCAAACTAAAAAGCCTCTGCACAGTAAAGAAAACAATCAACAAAATGAAAAAGCAACTAATGGGATGTGAAAAAATATTTGCAGACCATATATCTGAGAAGGGGTTAATATCCGAAATGTATAAGAAACTCTTACAACTCAATAGCAAAACACAAATAACCTGGCTAATGAACAGAGAAAGGACATGAATAGACTTTTTTTTAAAGGCATACAGTTGGCCAATAGGTATATGAAAAGGTTTTCACCGTCACTAATTATCAGGCAACTGCAAATCAAAACCACAACAAGATATCACCTAATACCTGTTAAAATGACTGTTATTTTTTTAAAAATGAAGAAGAACAAGTGTTAGCAAGGAGGTGGAGAAAGGGAACTCTTTTACACTGGTACTAGGAATGTAAATTGTTGCAGTCACTATGGAAATCAATATATGCAGTTTCCTCAAAAAAATTTTAAAAATTACCATTTGATCTAGCAGTCTCACTTCTGGGTATATGTCCAAAAGAACTGAAATCTTGAAGAGATGTATGTACCCCCATGTATATTGAAGCATTGTACGCAATAGCCAAGATAGAGAAACAACCTAAATGTCAATCAGTGGATGAATGGATAAAGAAAATGTGGTACATACACAATGACATATTTTCAGCCTTAAAAATAAAGAAATTCTGTCATCTGCAACATAGGTGAACCTACAGGACATTACGCTAAGTAAAATAAACCAAGTAAAGAAAGATAAATACTGTCTGATCGCACTTATATGTGTAATTAAAATAGTCAAACTCACAGAAGCAGAGTAGAATAGCGATTACCAGAGTCTTGGGGGAAGGGAAATAAGGAGATTTGGGTCAAAGGGCACAAAGTTTCAGTATGCAAGATGAATAAATTTTGGAGATCTACTGTACAGCAATGTGACCACAGTTAATACTGTATTGTATACTTGAAATTTGCTAAAAGGATAGATCTTAACTGTTTTCACCAAAAAAAAAAAAAAGAAAGAAAGAAAGAAAGAAAAAGAAAAAGCAAAGAAATAAAATTGTAACTATGTGGGAGGTGATGGATATGATTGTGATGAATATATGTGTATATCAAAACATTAGGCTGTAGACTTTAAATGTATACAATTTGCATTTGTCAATTATATCCCAATAAAGCTGGAAAAAAATACAAGGGAGATGGGTAGAAATGGGTTTTGAAAAGGTCACAAATGAATGTGCCTCAAAATGTGCCACTTGTTTGACAAACATTAGCAGAGCCCAGAGGCAGCTAGACATAGATCTAGGATACGGAAGACACAGTCCATAGCTAGGGATGCACAGGGTTATAAATGTACATTAGTTGTCATGTAAGGTGAGATTTGAAATGGGTTAAAGAATGGGAGTCCAGGGAGAAAGGGGTTTGAAATAAATCTATGAGGGCAGTGGTACATCATTGATGATCTTACATATTATAGCTACACCCACTTCCTTGTTATTTTGTTCCATTTTTGTGTCTTACCATTTTTTCCTAATATTAGGTAGTACAGGCACTTACAATGCTCGCTGACTATTGATCCTATCCAAATCTATTTGGCTGCAACCCCAGATGTGTAATCTTATAAAAATTATTTGACTTCCCTGGGCTTCACTTTCTTCTTTTATAAAATTAGTGATTTCATAAAATTAGTTATAAAATACTTCATAATCTCTCTAAGGCCTCATATAGTTTTAGTATCCTAATAATTTCCATGCTATAGAGACAGATTTATTCAGATGGGAATTGCTTGAACATTATATTCTGCATGTATGAGGGAGAAATGCAGGGAGACTTGAACTAGAAACCTCTAGCACACATTTCATCACACACTACTGATTTGCTTGGGTAGGGGGAAATCAAAGGACTCCTTGGGATTTGAAATTGACCCTAGTCTTCCCCGTTCCAGCTGGTGGTGGTGGCAGACACAAGATTACATGCAAATAGCTTTTGACTTTCTTAGCCAGGACTTACTCAAGTTTTTACCATAACATTTGATATCCTACCTAAATAGTGGCTAATGTTTTAACTGAACACTGCTTCAGGAATGACACCTAAGGTTTGCCTTCAAAAATTCTTGGTCTAACAATTTAATTGCCAGCTCCAGTCATACATCTAAACTTTTGCTGTTATTAATAATCATTGATAAATAGAATTTATACTTTACCCACATATCTTTGGAATAGAATCCTAACAGTTGAATCAGCAAGTCAAAGAGCAAATAGATAAGATATTTTGCTAGATATTGCCACATTCTCAGCCATACACATTGTACCATTCAAATATGAGAGTACCTGTTTCCCCATAACCTCACAAATGCTGTCAAACTTTGGAATTCTGGCCAATAGGCAAGAAATTACATTTTTCTTAAGTTTTAATTTGCATTTCCTTTACATAAGTGAGGCTGGGCATAGTTTTATGCGATTAAGAGTCATCAGTTGTTTTTCTATGAATGCTGTTCATTTCTGTAGCCCATCATCTAACAGGGGAGTTGAGTTCCTCCTCCTCCTCCTCCTTCTTCTTCTTTTCCTTTTTCTTCTTCTTCTTCTTCTTCTAGATGGGATCTCACTATATTGTCCTGGCTGATCTCATCGAATTCCTGGGCTCAAGAGATCCTCCCACCTCAGCCTCCCAAGTCACTGGGAATACAGGTGTGAGCCATCGAGTCTGGCTTCTTCTGTTTTTTTTCTTAGAAGTTCTTCAAATATTAAATCTTGTCTGTCACAAAAGATGTAAATGTTTTTGAGGTTTCTTCCTGGTATATTATTTGTCTTTTTGCTTTGATTATTGTTTATTTGTCTTGGAGATATTTTTCATTATCATCTACTCTAATTTCTATTTTTTTACTTAGAAGCTACCTTAAATGAGGTGCTGAGGGGATGTCTCTCTGGGGAGGTGACATGAAACCATTAAACCTGATCAACCTGAAGGTAAGGTGACTAATCATGCAGGTTTACCAGCACTCCAGGATTTCTCAGGAGTGGGACTTTAAGTGTCAAACCTGGGGAAGTCCCAGGGACTCTGGAATGAGTTAATCACTCTATCTGAAAGTTGAGATGGACTGACCACGTGGGAGGCCAGTTAAGAGTGCTTGGTGTTGAAGTACGCCAAGACAACCTTAGAAGGAGCATAGCAGAGGAAGAAGAAAGTAGCCTAATTAGATAATTAGATAAAAGGCCAGATCATGTAAGATCATCATACCATGGGTAAAGTGAGGATAACTTGCATTTATTCTAAAAGCTTTCAAATATTATTGACAGGAGTTAATATAAGAGTGCCATGATCCATTCATGTCATTTGGAACTTGTTTCTCTGTCATTGATTGAGTGTTGGCTTCTGGTTCAGTTTTGAATGTTTGCACTCCATTCCTTCCAAATGAGAACCTTTATCTGTTATGCTGAATCTCTTCCTCTCCACTTCAACACACATGGCGTCTCTTGCCAGTGCCTGCACAAAGAGCGATGAAAAGTCCTTGTTGGGTAAACAAATGGCAGAAGGGTTGAAAAGCCGTGCATGCTTCCCTCACATCAATTTTATAAAGGGCCTTCTCAAGGGAAACAGCGGATGGGAAAGCTTTTAAAGGCCAGAAAAACCCTCCAATGTAATACATAGATTTTAAATTTATAGCAGCTCCGTTTTTCTATGTCTTTTCTTAAGATTCAAGGGAAGAAAAGTATTTACAGGTTTTCCTTTAATTGTACATTTTTAACTTTAAGGGTAAAAACAAAATGATTTAATTATTCTTTCTTCCATCCTTATGTATAATCTTATGTGTTCAAACCTCCTGTTTGATCCCTTAACGATATCGTAGGCAGATTCCATAGCTTTACAATCACGTTAGATTATTGGAAAAGTCACTCAGCCCAGACCAAGTGAAGACTACAGTCTTAAATACAGTGCAGATATCACCGCCCTCTCCTCACCCCAAAGAGGCCTCACTCGGGAGAACTTGGAGTGTGAATGAGATGTGTGGTTTGATTTTAGATCCTCACACCCCAGCACCTTAGAGAAGCATCTGGCTCTGGAATACATTCTCTCTCCTCCCACTTCTGTGTCGAGGCTGCCTGCGCTGGGGCAGAGAACAGGAGGGAGTAGAGAAGCAGCAAGGGTGTCTGTGGGGGAGCTGTCCACGGTCTTACTCTGACCCAGGTGAATTCCACTTGTTGCTGGTGTACTCCACCAAGGTGGTAATTTCTGCAAATATGTGAGTAGTTTTCTTTTTCTTTTCTTTTTTTTTTTTTTTCAGAGATATCATCACTCACCTTATGAGGTCATGGAAGCAGTGGAGTTTCACCCCCACCCTGAATCCTCCCCTGCTTTATTCCTTCTAGTCAACTTATGGCTTGACTTCCCAAGCCTTCAACAAACTTGAATCCGCTCTGTCCCTGCCCCTGTTGCTCTCCCATCCTGCTCTCCGAAGAGATAGAGAAACAAACAGTGACCAGTTCAGGAGCTAGGTAACTATAGCACAATGCGTAGGTCGAAATGCTCATGTAGTTGCCTGCAAAACTCAAGCAGCTGAAGCCCTTCTGCAGAAGGCCCAAGTCTTCACCATCTGAACAATTCAAACTGAATCAAGGTTGGGAGGCCTGGGAGCAGGACACCGAGGAAGGCTGGAACTGGCCACCTTGGTTGCAGGAGTTGTGGAAGATACCAGAAGTTACAGTAACTCTGTGCATGTGTGTGTGGCTCTCTGTGCACTGGTGTGTGGTTAAACAGAAGCTTGGTGAAGTCAAGAACTGTGTCTTTCCTGTGCTCCCTCATAATCCCAGTGCCCTGAACATAGTAGGCATTGGATAATAAGCATACTAGCCCAGAGCACAGTGGCTGAGAGATGATGCTTTGGAATCCAACAGTCTAGAATTTCAGCTCTTTTATGTTGGTTGTTCAATTTTTTTTTTTTATTTGAGAATATTACGGGGGTACAACACTTTGGTTATATATATTGCCCATGCACTGCCCGTGTCAGAGCTACAATCGTGGTCATCTCCCAAACTGTGCTCCCCACATCCATTCAGTGAGAGTTTTTCCCAGCCCCTCCACCCCCCCCACCCGCCCCCTGATGAATATTATTGCCCTGTGTGATGTGGGTGTTGATCAGTGAGTAGTTTTCTTGAGGCAGAAATAAAGTTTCATTCTGGCTCCCTCCATTGCTAAGTGCTCAAAGAAAAGCAACGGTATCTCCTTTCAGCCCTGTGATTTCCACACATCACTTCTGTCTCCGTGTGGGGTTTCCATCTCTCTGAGAAGACAAGTGGGCAACCTCACGGCCCTTCCCCTTGTTTTATTCAAGGTTTTTTCACTCCTTTCAAGTGTAGGATTCTGGCTTCCCTCTGATATCCTTTTCCCCCCACATCCATTTGCTACCATCACCCAGGTTTTCCTTTGCAAAATGACCCCCCTCTCACACACACACACATTAGTGTGCAGCACCTATGTGGTTTGAGTTGAATTTGGTTTGGATTTACGCTACCTTGGCTCCAGAGCTGGGCTGTGATTGTTCAAAGGCAATCCACCTTAATATAACTCTTTGCCATGAGAATTAGGTTGTATGCGAGTCCCAGACCTCTTCTTCCTAAGTGTACAACCCAGTGATTCCAAATTGCTCTGTTGATCAGGGAAATGCTGCCTGCAAGCATCTCCAGGTGAGAAGCAGATTTTTGTCTCTTTGGGAACTCTCCCCAAACTCTGGTGAACAAATGCCAAGCTCTGCCAAGAAATTAGGATTCATTTCCTAATTTCCTTGCCTCCTTTCCTCACCTGAAGATTCCACAGCTGAGTAATCTAGCAGGAAGGGAGTGAGACGCTAGTGTGTCCTCTCCGTAGACACCCCAAGCTCTACTCATTTGTAGAGTACAGAGCTGTCACACACTTGGCTTTGGATACAGGGAAGTACCCACACCTTCCATGGTGAGGAAAAGTTCTATAGATTCTCTCTCCTCTCCCCAGTCTGGGAGCAGGTATGTACTGAAGAGATATGGGAAAGAATGGAATAGGGTTACAAAGAGATGGGGTGAAGTGAGGCACTAGTACAGATGCTGCCAGCCCTCTCTAAAACATTTCCATCCTGGAAGGATATCGCTCATGTGTACGTGGCTAGGTTAGCAGAGTGCAGGCTACATTTCAGTCTTCATTTACCCTCTTGGCTGTACATATTTTGTCAATAAACAACCTGCACAAAACAACTATGGCTGTGGTCCTGACACTGCAGGGATAATCAGAGATACTAGGGCTAGTTTGGCTACTGCTTAATAAATATTAAAGAAGGAGGTCTGGCTTCAACTGGTAGTTACTGTGTGCTAGCTGTGTCATTCAAGTGAGAAGCCAAAGGAAAATTTTTACCCAACTTCCTTCTGAATAAATATAATTACATACTATTGGATATTGTGTTCAGTGACTTTTTTTGCTGCTTGGAAAAAATGTTTTTAAAATAATATCCAAGGGCAAGTTGAAAGAGAAGCTATTGCTTATAATAATTTAGAGGAACTAGGCACTTAAAAAAACTAAACTATATTTTGAAGTTGTCACACTATCTGTACCTAATATACTCAAAATAGAAGGAACATAGTTTAATCAAGAGAAACAAACTCTGAAACTAAATATGAAATGCATTGAGAAAATCTCAACAAAATAGTTTGCCTTCAGCCTATTGAGAAGTATGATATGGCCAAATCACCTTCATATTTTGGTTTTGGTTTGTTCATTTTAAATAGTTTTATTTTTTTCTTTTTCTTTTTAAATACTGCAGATGAAAAGTTACTCATATTCCTTAGTTCAACACAAAATCATCATTGGTTTACTTTGATTTACTTTTTTATTATTCCCATGTTTCTCCTTCCAAATTGCATTCTTCTTCCAGCTACAGGCCAATATTTTGATGGGTTTAAAATATATCTGTGAAAAATTAGAAAAAGCAATCCTAAAATTCATATGGAACCAAAAAAGAGCCTGAATAGCCAGAGAAATCATAAGAAAAAAGGCCAAAACCTGACTTCAAATTGTACTACAAGGCTATAGTAACCAATATAACATGGTACTAGTATAAAAATAGACATATAGATCAATGGGACAGAATAGAGAACCCAGAAACAAAGCCACATACCTACAAACAACTGATTTTTCACAAAGCAGACAAACATATACACTGGGAAAAGGACACCCTATTCAATAAATGTTGCTGGGAAAATTGGACAGTCATAAGCAGAAGAAAGAAACTGGATCTCTCTCTTACCATATATGAAAATTAACTCTAGATGGATTAAAGACAAATGTAAGACCTGAAACAATAAAAATTCTAGAGGAAAACCTAGGAAATGCTCTTTTGGACATTGGCCTAGACAAAGAATTCATGGCTAAGATCCCAAAAGCAAATCCATCAAAAACAAAAATATACAAAGGGACTTAATTAAATTAAAAAGCTTCTGTACAGCAAAAGAAATAGTCAACAGAGTAAATAGGCAACCTAGATAATGGAAGAAAATATTCACTAACTATGCACCCAGCAAAGGACTAATATCCAGAATCTATAAGGAACTCAAACAACTCAGCAAGAAAAATACAAATAAGCCCATTAAAATGTGGGCAAACAACATGAACAGGTATTTTTCAAAAGAGTATATACAAATTACCAAAAAACATGAAAAAAATGCTCAACATCACTAATTATCAGAAAAATGCAAATTAAAATCACAATGAGATACCATCTTACTCCAGTCAGAACAGCCATTATGAAAAAGTCAAAAAACAATGGATATTGGTGCAGATGCAGTGAAAATGGAACACTTATACACTGTTGATGGGAATGTAAATTAGTACAACCTCAATGGAAAACAGTATGAAGATTTCTGTAAGAACTAAAAGTAGATCTACCATTTGATCCAACAATCCCACTACTGGGTATCTCCCCAAAGGAAAAGAAGTCATTATATCAAATAGATACCTGCACTTGTATGTTTATTGTAGTACAATTCACAATTGTAAAGATATGGAATCAACCTAAGCGCACATCAACTGATGAGTGGATAAAAAATGTGGTATATATATATATAACCATGTGGTGTATGATCATGACCATGATCCTAAGTGAAGTAACTTGGGAATGGAAAAGCAAATACTGCATATTCTTACTTATAAATATGAGCTAAGCTATGAGCATGCATGGTCATATGGAGTAGGATAATAGACTCTGGAGACTCAAAAGGGAGGAGGGTGGGAGGTGGGTGAGGGATGAAAAATTACCTATTGGATATAATGTATACTATTCAGGTGATGGATTCACTAAAAGCCTAGATTTCACTACTATACAATATATCCATGTAACAAAACTCCACTTAAACACCCTAAATCTATTGAAATTTTTTTAAAAAGAAAATAGTGTATAGTGCATATTTTAAAGCATCAGTCCCCAACCTTTTTGGCACCAGGGACCGGTTTCATGGAAGACCATTTTTCCACAGACCGGGGGTGGGGTGTGGTGGGGGGTTGTGGTGCAGAACTCAGGCAGTGATGCACAACCCATTTCCTAACAGGGCAAGAGCCAGTACTGGGCCATGGCCCGGGGGGTTGGGGACCACAGTTTTAAAGTATATATGTGTGAATTTTTTTATATATCCTTGTAAAATTCATGTATTGGGGGAATATTTTAAAATTTTTAAATTTTAATTATTTTACAATATTTTAATTTTATATTCATAAATGCACTTATTGATATTTAAAGTTTTTACTTTATATGCATTTTTGAAATATTTATATATGATATTATAGACTTCTATTTATCAGTTTTTTATTCTCCGCACTGTTTTTAAGGTAATTCTTTTTTTTTGGTTGGTTTGTGCATGACTGTGTATATGTGTGTATGTGATTTTTGCTTCTACTTGCAACAGAGTATTCCATGGTTTGCATTCACCACATTATGGTTATTCTTGCTTTTAATAATAGATTGCCTCCAACTTTACACGTACTCATCCATGTCTCTTTATGAGTCTGTATAAAACTTGGCCTGCTGTGGCATAGGGTCCGTGCACACTTAATTTGACTAAGTACTGTCATGTTTTGCTCTCCAGAATGTCCACAATGGTCTACACTCTCATGCCAATGAATTATGGGCTCTCTACTTTTCCCAACAAACATCATCTTTACAACAGACTTGCTATGACTGTCTCAAGGGGACACTCAGAAGACTGAATCTAATTAATGCAAATGGTATGTATATTCTCAGAAGTCCCTGACAAGAAGCTGGGAGAAAGATAGCTGCAAGGTATATAGATGGGTACAGAGAGGATATTAGCATTGTTGAGAAGGCTGATCCAAATTGAATAGGCTAAATAGATGGTAAGTCAACACTATGTAAAGGAACTGGATCTTTTCCTCTCATTTTTTAAATTATTTAAAAAATTTTGTTATGTATATTTAAGTATACAACATGATGTTGTAGGATGCATACAGATCTTACTCTTAAAACTATGTTCTGATTATTGCAGTTATATTATACATGCTTATTACAGATAGTCAGAAACTGTAGAAAGGTACAACAATAAAAAATAAAATCTTATACCATCTTTCTTATTCACAAGTAATTAATCTGTTCTATAATTTTAAAATATATTTGAGATTTTATGACATATTACATTTTCTATACTTTATCTAAAATATATTTCATATTTGATCCTGTATAATTTAAACTTCTTCCTCCAACATCATGTTTAAAGGCTACTTAGTTTGTTACATTGTATGGATAATGGAGACTTCTTAATCTCAATGTCACTCTTGAATTTATCATTTTAAGTTATGATGATGATGAAAAATCCCTGAAAATCTATAATTTATTATACTAAATGTAAAAATAAATAAATACAAGAGACCTTTGCCTCTCATATCACTGCCTGATATCTCCCTGGATCTAGAAATAGAGACAACTTGAATTCTTAACCAACCTGCTTTCTAGCAGTCCAGCTTGAGTGATAATTGATACGTAGGAGGAATTTTTCATTCATTTCCTCTAAAGAGAATACAATTGGAAATGAAAGATCAGAAAATTATAATGGCGTTTGGGGATGAGTCCTAAATTTTGCCTTATGGCATTGTTAGGAAAAATGTTACTAAAGGGTGCAACAGAAACAGCCGGAAAAAAAAAATAGAACTCAAAATTTCCCTTTGGCATTGGAAAGGGAAGAGGGATGTCAGCTTGTTTTGATCTAAACTTCCTAATGAGAAAAATGGAAAGAATTAGACAAATATTTGACAATCCTTTTTGAAGTCATGAAAAAGCTTCCAAGGAAGTGAGAATTTTTAGGGCCAACATTCCAGAAAGTAGGGAAGCCCAAAATGAGGAGCCTAACATCTGGTACCGCATTTCTTTTTAAGGCAGTTGCTGATTTTGTGAAACTGGAAAAGCATACTTCCAAATGTATCTACCAAAAAAAGGAAAAGCTAATGAAATAAAGACAACAGAGAAAATTTAAAAAAAAAAAAAAAAAAAAAAAAAAACCAGGAGCTGAGAAACTGCAAATGTGAGCGTAAAGTGGGAGCTGAGAGTATTGGCAGTCTCACAGGCCTGGAGGTAAAAATGGAGTTCAAAAGCCATCAAAAAGGAGGGGCCCTTGCTCACAAAGGAGATTTAATTTAGACCCTGAAAGGTTACATTGTAAACATAAGTATTAACCAGGCATAGACCAGGTCCCACAAAACTCAAGTTCAGCTTTGAAGCGGCTCAAATCATGATTGGGTTGAAGCAGCTCGCCTAGCAATAGTCCTTCTTGGACTTTGATCTCCAAACTATATATGCAGAATGTCTAGCGTTCATTAAAAGAAATAATAACAAATTGTATCAGGCAAGGTCCACTTAGGAAACAGAAACCAAACAATGTATTTCAGTAGAAACAATTTAATAGAAAGAATTTTTCAATGGAAGTTGAAGAACTTAAAAGTCAAAGAAGAGAACACTGACGTGTCACAAAGGTAGCAAATGCAGAAGCAGCTACTTCACTTACAACTGGGGGAACAAGGGAAAGAGGTTGGAAATATTTAAGCAATGATTGGGAGAGAGATCTCTCACAGATAAAAACTGAGACATTAAAAGAAGTTTGCTGCTTGGCTAGTGCTGTCTCTGGGCTTGAAAGAGGATACTTGAGGAGTTGAGACCCAGATTTCTCCAGGAAGTAATGCTGTCTGGCTGGTGCTAGTAGTCACACTAAGGCTGGCTCTGTGTTTGTCTGAAAAACTGGAAACTGAATCAATTGCTGCTTCTTAAACAAACATCTGCTCTGGAGTGAAGAAACATTGCTAAGATGATACTGATAGAAATAAGGGAGGAAACAGACAGAACATCCCTTCTTCCTCCTCCAACCATCTAGTCTCCTTCTAGTGTCCTTTATTGGCAGAGCCCAGTAGGAAACCAGTGGGCAAATCAGAAATGATTTTGCAGGTTTTCACCCCCAGAACAGAGTATAGAATGGTGGGGTTGAAGCTGAGAAATTATACCTCAATAATTGTCATAGAAAACATGTAAAGGAACATGATTAACCAAAGCAAGTGAAAAAGCAGACAGCAGAATAGAATCAAAGGGAATACAAATATTGAAGTTGTCTAGCAATTATTTTAAAATAAATGTGATTAATACGTGTAAGAAATGAAATGACAAGATGGTAAGAACTATAGCAAAGAGTGACAACCACAAAATCCAATCAAAAGGAAGCCAAAATGTATAATAACTGAAATTAAGAACTCAAGGAAAGTTCAACTTTTGATTAGGAAATAGAAAGATATAAAAAAAATTCATGTCCCCAAACTCTTGAGAAATCAACAGAAAAACAAACAAACAAATCACAATTTTCTTTAAAGCCATTGAAGATCTGAGGGCAAAAGGAATCTAAAACACTAAACTCTACAGTTATGAACCCTTCCTAGGAGAGGACATTTTCACACATGGGGACAGTCGCTGAGGTTGAGGGAAGAACAGGAGAAAGGGAAATGTATAACCAACTTTTGATGGACATGTGTACTAGTCTGCAGAATTTGAATCTGGAGGATCCCCAGATGTAAAAATAATGCTCTCTGCTAAGTTATTCTCTTACAGGGGAATTTTTCTGGGTAAAGAGGTTGTATTTTCCAACTTGTTTAATAAAACAACCATAACTCTGATAGGGAAAATCTGACAAGAAAGAAAACCCTTAATAAAATATCAGCAAATCAAATCCTATAATACACAAAAAAGATACTGAGTCATGAAAAGGTTGGTCTAACCCAAAGAATGCAAATTTACTTAAACATTCAAGAATCCACCAATGTAATTTACCACAAAAAAGGTTAAAGGAAAAAAAATCATATGATCATTTCACCATATGCAGAATAAAATATTTGGCAAAATTTAACCCCCACTTATGATAAAAACTCTCAGCAAGCTAAGAATAAAATGAAATTTCCTCAATCTAATAAAGTGCAATTTTTAAAATATAGAAATATAGAATTGGATATATACATTCACATATATATGTAAATTCACATATATAAAAGAAATAAATTGTATAAAGATTAGAAATGAAGATATGAATCTCTCATTATTCACAGATATGATTGTATATGTCAAAAATCCAAATGAATCCATAGATAAACTATTAGAAATAATAAAAGAACTTACCAATACTTTTGCTGGAATCAAGATTATTTTACAAACATCAATTTTATTTCTATGTAACAGCAATATGATATTAGAATATGAAACTTTTTAAAAATGGCACTAATTTACAATGCATAAAACATCTAATAACTAGGAATAAATGTACCATAAAGAAAGGAAGACCTCTGTACAGAAAACTACAAAGTATTAAGATCAATTGAAAGCCTAAAATACCAATTACTGAGATTCCAACCCCTGAAAATTATTCAAGAAAACTTATCAGAATGTGAGTGATATTAAATGGATAATACTAAATTCACTGTAATTAATAATAAAGATTAACAAACTTCAGAATTTACTCTGAGTAGTAAATTACTTGTGACATATTTTCCAATTGAAGATGAGAGTCCAATGTTTGAAACACCAACACTGAGAATGAGTAGTTTATGCAAGGAAAGCATGCTGGCGTAAGCTTGGGAAATAAATTTTCTATACTCAAGTTTTGAATTTAGTACTCACTAATTATATGACCCTGAACATTTATACATGTAAAAGGGAAATTAATTACATTTATTAATAATTCCTATCCTAGAATGAGCATACCATGTCAATACAAGCCAAATGCTCATCACAGTTTCCAGACCATGGCAAATTTTGATTAAATACTAGATTTTGCATTATTAAAATATCAATCACCATAATTTGAAATAATTTGTTAAGTACAACCAGGAAAGTAAAGTATGAAAGGAGACACTGGAAATAAAAGTTGGGAGAGTTCAGAAGAGCTCTGTTTGCACTAACAAAGAATTTTGCTTTTATCTTTAAAGTAGTTCACCAATTAAAATATTTCCTAACCCTGATCTCCAAACATTTTGTTTTGTAGCCTCACCCCTATCCATTCCACATTCCTTGTGCTTCTGGGTAAAGGTAGCTAAACCTGATTTCACTCTGCCACTGAACTTTGTTCAAATACTGATAACTAAAACATATTTTAAGATTCACTTACAGATTTATTTTCCCAGGCAAACTAAGTGCTTTAATGTAAGGATAACTACTTAAAGTTTTTCTATCAGCTCTCTAGAACACGGACTGTGTCTGACTTGCTCATTGTTATATTTCTAGTGTCTAATGCAGTGCCAGAAACATAGATGGTACATAAACATACTTATGAATTAATAAGTAAATTTATGTTTTTGGTGTCTAATACATATTTGCTCCCAAGAAACTTTTGTGGAATGTGTCAGTGACAGAGAAAAGGGGACAAAGATAGACGGATGGCTGGATTAAGTTAAAGTTTATACTGGGCGGGGGGGGGTGCGGATCCTTCACCCAAATCTGTGCTAGAAAAGTTAAAAATGTTCAAGATTCCATAAAAAAGAAAGTACAAAACAGCATGTAACTCCAAGTTTAATTTAAATAATATTGATCTAGTCTCCGGTGTTACTTAAGCTGTTTTTTATGATATAAAAGTGACAATTCTACACATTACATTAAAACCATTTACTTAATTTTTTTACCTACACAGAAATAAAGGATTTGTCTCTCTTGCCTAGGTTTGTACATGTACTTGTTAACTGACAAGTTATTTCAGAATGACATTACACAAAACTTCAGAAATAAGATTAAAAAAAAAATAAACTTCCTAGAAACAACTAGTAAGCATTTATATTGTCTACATTTGCCATATCTTGGATATTACATAAGCCTTATTGGGGTCAGGACCATAAATTCTTAATATTGTGACTAGTACATTATGGATGATTGATAAATATATGCTAAATAAAAACTATAGAAAAAAGTTTTAAAACCACAGAGGTTTTAATTTGTGAAAACAGAAGAGCACAGAGTTTTATATTTTGAAGATAAGTCTTAGGTTTTAGAAAAAAAATATGTGTATTAGCTTGTGACAACAAGACCAAGAAAATCTAAGAGTGATCATAACTGAGATTTTTACTGACCCATAAGATCTGGTAGACACAGAAAGTTGAATCCAAGATAAATAGCCAAGACAAAGAAGGTCAAATATCCAATAGTTTCCAGTATCCAAAAGGTCAGAGAGTTAGCAAGCTCATTAAAATACATTGAAAAATTTGGGGCACAAATCAAGGCATTATTTTCTAACTTTGTTAATAGTCTCTGTTAAATGAACGTAGCTTGTGTCAACTAGTACTCATCCACCCATTCAACAATCCAACCATTTGCTGAATAAGTATGTACTAAATAAAGATCAACTAAGGGTTAAGGACTAAGTTCTAGGGACCCAGGTGTTGGTAATGTACACGTGTAGCTGCTTTCAGGAGTTTAAAAGCTAACAGGAAAATAAATCAGTTAAATTATGACAAGTGTCATGATAGGGGCTTCATATAGAAAAAAGGGCAGGCACATGTCACCTGTTCTAGAGAGGATCAAAAACGGGTCCCTACAGATTATGTCTGAGCTGAGAACTAAAAGATATAGAGGAATTTTCCAGCCTAAGAAGACATGAGAGAATGTTTCGGATAAAGAGAACAGCAGTTGATGATGTCAAGAAGATGTTCGTCGGCCTGAGGATAAAGACTTACTCTTATTTAGTGTAGCTAAAGAAGGCCTGAGATCACCTCAAGCCCCTTACCAAATGGAAATATGGATGCAGTAGGTAGGAGGCTATTTCACTTTCTGATTTTTTATGATCATCAGGAAGTCAGAGAAGTTCACTGTAGGCAAGAACATGGATAGTAGCACTCTATCAGGGAAGACAAGTGAAAACCCTTGACATGATTGACTACTACTTGCCAACTGAGAAGTCAAGAAAATTCCAAAAAATTTTGGACTGATACATAGGTTATTTTATGTAGAAGCGCATCATGTGACAAAAGAGCCAACATACATAAAATTCCAGCTTGGGGATAGGTGGCACCTATTTTAGACACTCTATATTATTGAGCTTCTTGATTCTTTTAAGTGTCTGAGCCAATGGACACTCTGGAGATATCACTAATGGAGGCACACATTAATGTATTTGCCACGCACCATCCCTTGGTGCCCTGAGTTTGTCTGCTTTAAGCACATCAATCAGGAAAAGAGCCTTATTCTAAGACATCTTCCAATCCTATTGACCTCAATGACAACAACAGAACTCTATAAAACTATACATTCTCTATAAAAATATACTATTCTCAGAGGCCCACAGCTACTCTTAGCTCTCTTTGATAAAATGATCCAGCAACCCAAGACTTCTACTTGCCTCAGGGCTCTTCCATTATCTATGAAGGCCTTCCTTGTAGTCACAAGAATTGTGGCATCATGTCAGGAATTATTTTCTCAAATTGGTTCAGAGTAAGCCTATGTACCTGTACTGGGTTCCTTGCTCTGCTGGCATTGACGCTGAATTCCGGTAAAGCTTTTCTCCGGAACAGACTCAAAGTGCCTTTGTTCTCAAGATATTTATTGTCCAATTTGGACTTCAATACTTCCAGACTGAACATTAACAACATGCAGATTTAAGAGGGATTCTCATCCAGATGTATCTACTGAAGAAAACAGAGTGCCTGTAAAATTCTTTATAAATGTGTGGCTGAGTCTGGAATGCATATGTGGTCTTATCATTTTCTTTACAAAATTTTAGTGTTAATCTATTTTTGATGAAAAATAAGCATTTTCCAAAACAAAAACAATTTTGCTGAGAAGAGTGGCATTGCTTTGTATTTTAATAAATTTCTTTTATGCCAGGCTTAGTAGAAGACAGCTGGATTCTCATATTTGCTTCTGTACTCCATCTGCGGTGATATGTTGTCTTATCTGAAATATATGAGGAAAATATGTCTTCATACCTGTGTTCTCTTCAAAGAAGACCCCAGTGTCCTCAGAGCACACTTTAGAAATGCTGAGTAACCCACCGTGGGCAATGAGGCTTTATTGACTTTGGACATGAAGGGAACAAACTCTGACTGAGGAGGAAGAGTCAGAGAGAGAGACTTGAGCGTAAAACTTGGTTAATGGTAACGTAGGAGCAGTTTCCTTCTTATGGTGCTATTTATTTGTCATTTGGCAAGAAAATGATACCTCTGTTTTTACTCTCTTCATCTAACCATTTGATGGTTTCTCTAAGTAAGCAAAGGTGTCAGTGAAAACTGGTATTATTCATTAGAAACAACCTACTTAAGGGGAACAGTTTCTAAATTGCACTTTCCTCGGAGTGGGGCAAGCCTGCTCTTCAGGTATTTAAATTTAAATGCACTTGGTCTTATTTTCAAATACATGTGAAACATTCTATGTGGTCCATCTCTGTAGTACATTTTTAATTATTCGTTGGCATTCATGGAGCAGGTAAGACCTGTGTTTGTCATCTACCTTCTCTTGCTATACAAAATGAAAAGTTAGCATGGTAGAAACTCATGAATTAAGTGTAATATTCAACATGTGTTGGTTGAAATGGAAAATTAAAGGACTGGTTTTTCAGGAAAAAATAGAAAACCTGTACAGACCAATAATGAGTAGCAAGATAGAATCAGTAATAAAAAAAAAATCTCCCAGTAAAGAAAAGTGCATGACCAGATGGATTCACAGCCAAATTCTACCAAATGTACAAAGAAGAATTAATAGCAATCCCCCTGAAACTGTTCCAAAAAATCAAGGAGGGAATTTTCCCTAACTCATTCTATGAGGCCATTATCACCCTGATACCAAAACCAGACAAGGACAAAACAAAAAAAATCTTGTTGATATGTTCTTTTCAATTCTTATCTCTGTGGTTAAAAACAAACAAGTGGTATAGAAAATGCTCATATGTGAACTTTTAATATTTCTGGCATTGTATTTCTTTGGGTATCATTTTTTCCTAGTTGTACAAAATTTGCTGCATGATTCCACTTAAATGAGGTAACTAAAATAGTCAAACTCATAGAAACAGAGAATAAAACAGTGGTTTCCAGGGGCAGCGGACAGAAGGAAATGGGGGCTTGCTAATCGATGGCTCTAAAATTTCAGTAATGCAAGAAAAAAAGGCTTTTCTTTGTTGGGAGATTTTTTTTTATTACTGATTCTATCTGCTACACATTGCTAATATCTTGCTAAACACTATGCAGTTAAAAATCGGTTAAGAGGGTAGATCGCATGTTAACTGCTCTTGCCACATTAAACCAAAAATATTTTTTAAAAAACAATATAGATTTAATTACCACCTATATGTTAATGTTTAATAAATATATCTCTTTAGCCCTTATTTCAATCTTCATACCAAGACTCATCTCTTACCCATTTGCGAAGTGCCAGGACACAGTGAGGCATTTGGTGAATAAATTATGTGATAATACAAATGAAGTAGCTGCCACTTCCTTCATAATTCTGACTAACAAGGAAGCACCAGCTGGTGATTCAGAGGTGAATATGATATATTGAGAAAGTACCATAAAAGGGCAGGAAAGAAACAAAAGAAGGAGACAGACTTATGTTCTATATTTGGGAAAAGCAGATTTCAACATATTCAGAGAACATTATAATAGTACCCTACAGACAGATGCTATTAATGGAAAAAGATCTCTTGATTCATTCAACAGTATTTATTGAATGACTTTCATGTGCCACTGTGCTAGGCACTGGGACGTTTTCAGATAAGGAATGAGAAGTCCTAAAAATGAATTTCTGACAATAAAATGATCATAAGGAAACAGATCTCAGACATGTTCCACCTCTAAGATTACGTGATTCTCTAATCCTTCCTGTGGATAAGAGGTTTCTACCAAGTGGGAAAAAAACATCATAGACCTGCAAGAACTGGAAATCTTACAACTCATCATCCCTTAAAAATTTATAACCTATACCAGAACCATGCTTCAAACAGAATATTGGTGTTAGACGAGGTCAGTATCACCAAATTTCATTTCAGATAAAGGTTCTCTTACTGTGAGATTATTCATAATCATTTCTTTCTTATCTGCATGAAGCTTCTCTGGGGAAAAATATTTATGCCATACTCTTATATTTTGATTAAAAAGAATATTTACTGAGTAAAATTTGGAAAGTATAAAAAAGCATAAAGCACACAGAAGAAAAAAGTATAAAGCATGTATATTGAAAATAACCCGTAATTTCACTATCTCACTACAAACATTTTTGTGTATTTTATTCATTAAAAAATAAATCGGTAATATATGTTTCATACATTTCTTTGTTTTTAAGAAAAAGTATTATGTTTTATATACTGGATATAGGTCTATTCTCTGGGAAAGGAAAATTTATTCAGAATGTGAACCAATAACAATGGCAGAGAAATATAATAATAATATATTGCAATCCAAATCTAAAGAGAAATCACTTGGAGATAGTTTGTTCCTTTAGACACCAGCACCTATAATAACCCACAGGTTAACTATTTTGTTGAACTATGTGAGAGTGGATCCAACCTCAGCCTCATTGACTGAGCATTATTGGGCGCCTGGCATGGAGTTTAGCATATTACATGGTTTGTATACTTCTCTTCCTGAGTTCTGAAGGACCTTAAATCCAATTTAACTGATTGAAAGAGAGAGAGGGGGAATGGCAGAGCATTGAGTAGAGTTCTGCTGGTCCCCCTACCTACCAGGTAAGGTGAACTGAGAGATTGAGCTTTTCCATTTTAACTGAATTATCTCAAGGATGAGTCTCACACGGCTGCAGGAATCACTAATTTCTAAGGCAAGATCAATATCAGTTACTAACACCAAGCAAGTTGGGCTGTCAAAGGGCAAGCCAGCACGTAAAGGATGGGGCTCTGAGCCAGCCTGACCAAGGCCCTGAACCACACAAACAGCTCTCTTTTTCTGTTCCTTCACTGTAAGGCCCTTTTTTCTGGGATTGCTATCACAAAACTTGTTCATTCCTTTTTAAGACTTTTGATTGCTTTAATAAAGGCAGATTTTAGAAGGAAAGCATGTCCATTTGAAAGGATGGTGGGTACATTTCATTGATCATAGTATAGAAATGGACCTTTTTGGACAACCATTTAGACTGATAGAGTTCTTTTACTCAAAGGCATAAAATATTGTAGGAATACAAATTGAAAGCACACAGATGAGGACCAAACATGCGTGGGAGCTATTACACCATTATCCTAATGGTGGGATCAAGCATCCCTGAGGAAACAGAAGACAGCAAAGGGACAGATCCGGAAAAGGGCAGTCCTGCTTGCGAGCACAGAGTAGGGATAGAGGAGCAAACAGAAGAAGCAAAAGAAATGACATTTGTATAGCCACACATGCTACACATGCTACAGAACTGGTCAGGCTGAGTCAGTAGAGCAAAGTGAAGGTCCAGTTGCTGCTGAAGGGACACCACTGCCTTGGCTAATTCCTCTCTATTCCTGTATCTCACCTTAGTTAGTCATCACGTTTTTGGAAAGCTTGAGTTACTTGCTCCTTCAATGTGCTCATATAGAAGCCTGACTTCCCACTCTCAGGAAGTATCAGTACTAGTAAAGAGTGTGGCTCTAAAGCCCAATAATCCTCAGTTTAAATCTCCACATTATCACTTACTACCTGTGACTTTGCCTAAAATAAAATTATCATGAATCATTTTTTTCACCTGTAAAATGAGGTTAATGGTGCTATCCGATTAATTCATCCTAAGGACTAAATGAGCTAACATAATGAACACAAACTTAATACTCAGGAAAGAATCTGATAATAGTCATTGCTCAATAGATGGTGGCCATTATTATGACCACTCTTACAGTTTTTTTTCTTGTTTGCATTCCCCACTAGAAAGTAAGTTCTATGAAGGCATAGGTTTGGGTGTTCATTATTTTAGGGCTCCTCAAATCTTAGCATGCATACAAATCCTGGATTCTGTCTCAGAAGAGGTATAGTAGAGCCTATGTTTCTGTATTTCTAATAAGCTTCCAGGTGGTAAACTGTCCTCTTAGTCAGATTAACAATGTAGTAAAAATCAATACCAGTTGATAGCTAGGAATACAAGTTCTGCAGGATTTGGTCAGAACCACAACCCTCTACTCCCTTCTGTTTTGGTTCCATGGAATAAGCTTTACATCCTATTTGAAGATGGCAGGATTTCTCATGCCACTCTTATTTCCTCTCCTGAAATGGGCTCTATAGACAGGTAAAGGTGGTACCACTGGCAGAACAGAACCTTGAATCAGTGTATCCGTGTGGCGTGTTTCCCAGACTCCTGT
The DNA here is from genome assembly GCA_023783475.1 of Daubentonia madagascariensis. Classification (NCBI taxonomy): domain Eukaryota; kingdom Metazoa; phylum Chordata; class Mammalia; order Primates; family Daubentoniidae; genus Daubentonia; species Daubentonia madagascariensis. Next base: position 13,527,244 of record JAKFHU010002573.1, on the reverse strand, counting down.
CCCAGGGTCTATTCAGGCCATCAGGCTGCCAGAGACCCTGGTGGAGAAGGAGTCCACTCTTTAAGGTGTAGTCAGCTGGGTTTTCCTCATTTCTTCTGGTTCAGCAAATAGTTCGAGGTATGAACAGTGGCTGAGAAGCTGGTTCTTTGCCAGGGAAGCAGGCACTTCTCCTAGCTGTACATGAGGTCCTTTGTGGGTCATGAAAACCACCCAATCTGAGGGTTCAAAAATTATTACTTGGCCTTGGGTCCATGTATTTACAGGTTTCCATATGATGGCTTGTGAGTAACCATATAGTTTTCCCACTGTTGGTGTTTGCTTTATGGGACTAGGTAATGTTGGTGATCAAATATGGTAGAGAGAAAATATTGCACAAATAGATACTTAAAAATGGCTCATTGATTGCAATGACAATGTACTTATAGGAACAAGAGTGAGGATGGCTGCCTATGTGAAAGCCCTTCAGGAATGCTTTCTTGATTACTATAATCCTTAGTGTCTTCTTTCTCTGAAATCAGACTACTAAAATATTCTAAATAATTAAAATGTAGCATTTGATCACCATTTTTATTTCTTATTGCACTCTACTGTTGGTTTTCATTTTGTTGAAATCTGGTTTACATGACTGGCCTATAATCCCTTGCCCTTACGTGTCTTACCCACCTATCAAAGTGCTCAGCTTAGTGCTGGACACCCAAAGCATTCAGTGAAGAATTGATGGATGCATTTGGGAACCTAGTTATTATCTTCCTTCTGAAAATTAACAGCAACTAGTTGATGAAGCAACTGAAACTTGAATCTCCAAACCTTTTCTATCTTTAAAGGAAAAGAAAGGCCTTCTAGGATGTACTGTATAAAAATTGAATTAGACCAATCCTGAAGGGAGCTTTTTTGTTGTTTAGGAAGGTCCAGATGTCTAAGTCTTCTTTCTCTAGGGATTTAGGACTCTGAGAATGTATGACAAGTGATGATTGAGTAATTCTGTGTTAATGTAATGTTATGATTAATAGGTTAATTGATGGGAAGATTAAGCCTATACTTAGAGCACCAGTAAAACAGGAATATCAAATAAATCAGGGCATAAATTATGGAAACAATATGATATTTAATAATTTTAAGCATCAAAATTTTGTTGGGAAAACTCAGGTCTATATTGGCCTTCCTTCAGTTCATTTTATGGCTTAGTTTTATTTTAGTTTTTGTTTTAAATTACATATGAATTACATATGTTTTGAATTCCTACACTCTTTCCTGTGCTTATGGTCCCTGAAGTTCTCAATGTTGTCCTGGGACAACTAGGAATGTTAGGATAGAAGATGGCAGAAATTAGAAGTATAAAAATCTGTTCAGGCCATGCCTGAAGAATGTGCAGCCTGGATCCAAATTCCTGATCTGATACTGATTCATATCATATGATACAAATCACTTCACCTTTTAGTGCCTTTAAAAAATTTATTTATTTATTTATTTATTTATTTAGGTCAGCAGTTAAATGACAATAGGAATACTGATCTCCTATATACAGGGATGTTTTGAAACATAATAAGAGAAGTTGTTATGAAAATGATTTATAAAGTTAAAGTTTCTGAAGAAACAAAACATCCTGGTGATTAATGAAATGTGAGGGACTAGGGAAAAAGAGGAAGCGAAACTAACTTTATATTTTCTACTCTAGCCGGGGGAGGAGAGTAATGTCATGACAGCAAACAATAGAGGGGAGTTGTTATTAAGAATTCAGAGCATTACGTTGGGCTGGAGGTGAGAGGGAATATCCAAGTAGTATTGTGAGTTCTTGGCACAATCTCACTTTTAAACATCTTCATTCCTAGAAAATAGTCAGTGTTTATACACCATTCTTGCTACAATGTAAGGTTTTTTGCTGTTGGAGACTGTCTTACACGACTTTTTGTGCTTTTCTAAGGGCAAGGCATTGAAATGTACAAGAATCCTTTGAGTCTGGGAATTTCCTCATCATCTTAGATGGTGGCCCATCATTACCCTTCTTTCTTCTTGATTGATTTGCCTGGCAGGGTGCTCAGGCTTCTGGTTTAGGCATGAGCACAGCTATAGTCTACTTTTCATAAGTAGTTCCTGCCTGTACAATACTTATAACAGTGCCTAGTATATAGTAAGTGATACATGAGTGTTAGCTATTCTTATTCTTTTTAGTAATAAGTATCAAAATTATAAAACTATGAATTTTCCTCTGAATAAGTTTTTGGCTGCTTATGTTACATTTTGAATCATATAATTTTAAAATTTTAGTCCTAAGAGATCATATGGATTAGCATTCCCATTTTCTAAGAGAAACAGTCAAAGCCAGTAGGTGACTAGGCCAATATCACAGAGTAGTTTCCAAATATATACAATTATGCTTGATGAAAATAAACCAGGGAAAAAAGAATCTTCTTTGTCTTTTGACTGTGTTTTGCAGGACCTAGCATCTTAATCCCTGAAATCCCAATTGAGTTTTTGTTATTTTCTAGGTAGTTCTTCCTTAACCAAATAAAAATTAAAAATGAAATAAAAATGGAAATAAAAAATTAAGCCAATAAAATTAGAAAATCTGACCTTTATAATTTTCAAATGGATAATTAATTTTGTATATTCTCAAAACAAAAGCCAAAATTGTTTTTAATTACCTGGATAATTATTGCATTTCCAAAACTATTTTGGCAGCATGGATCTAAGCCTTCCTAACAAGGAATCTTTGAGGAAAATAGTTCTTTAACTTCCTTCCTTCAATGTCAGTTCTAAGAAGAAACTACTGCATGGTTATAAACTCATAGGTATAAATCAGTTTTGAAATATTGTCAGCCACTTTGTGGCAACTCATTTCCTTTTTTGGTATATAATCATAATCGTTATTATTGGCATGATATTCAGGGCTTTCCCTTTGGAAAGCTTAAAGAAATCTCAAAGAGACTAACTATGTAGAGTTGACATGCCCTTTATAAGGGCTCATTAGGTGTCTCATTTGAAAAATATGAACCAAATGAACAAAGTACAGGTTTAATTTTGTTTCATTAGATTGTGAAGAGACCAACATGAATTAATTAGTGTTAACTACAACATGATTCACTAATATCCTGCCAACACAAAGATTTCCTACAGTGCCAAGATGAGAGACATGTTCAGGATGATAAGAGAGGAATGTAAGAGAGTTGATGCAATTATTATTACAATTATTGCTGCAAAGACTTTTAATTGAAAGGGGATTTTGCATTTTAGGGGTAATAAGCTCCATTAAGATCCCAGGGTAGACATTTAATTTAGTTTAATGGCTGATTTTATGTTAAATGCATGCAAATTAATTATTAAAGTATATTTATTGTTATGCACACAGCCAACAACATCTTAAAATGACAAATAGGGACTTTTGAAGGGTAACTCAGCCATTCAGCTCCTCATCGGGTTGAAGTGATGGTAAGTTGAGAAGAAGCCTTAGGCAGGGTAAGTGGTCATTTATGCGATGAAGGAGAAGGGGTTGTCCTTATCAGAAACATGCTTGCCATTGGTAAGGTGTGAACTTTAAGTTTATTATGTCTCTAGGCATTTAAAATTGGGCACCTCTTGTTGTTAAAACACCGATTGTATATGTGAGGAAGTTTTTCAGTGTTCTGAAGATTGTTCTCACTCTATTGCAACATAAGTTCCAATAATGTCAGCAAATTTGTGGTAACATTTTGTCTTCCAGAGTTCCTAAAGATCAAAGTACACCAATGGAATAGAGGAACAATGCAAACTGCAGAGCTAAGCAATGTATACTTGTGTATATGCCATGTAAAAATATTACACATTAGTAATTTCTAGGGATTATCCTGTGCCTCAGAATCACATCCAACAAAGTACTGTATTTCAGCCCTTATTCCTGTCAAATGTTCTCTGTGATACTTCCAGCTGTCACTTAAAGACAACAGTGCCTTAAATGGCAGAGACTCAACCACTATACACACAAAGCCTTTAAATATGTCCTGATTGCTTAGCATTGGCCTAGCATGTACCTAACTCTTTGGGAAATGTGGGAGAATTCCATGACTTGGCCCCTTTTCTTGAGTTTGGGGACACTTAAAAACTTTATTATAAGGAAATAATTATATGCTAAACACTTCCATGATGTGAGATGACAGTCAACATTGACTTAAGCAGTTTGGGAAGATGTCGATGGAGGATTACATTATAGGTGCAGAGATTGGATAGGCAGAGAGATGGAAGAATGTTCCAGGATAGGAAATGGTAGGAGGATTGGAGGTGACTTTGACATGTTGATGGGACAGTGACTAGAAACAAATTTTCATATGGGGAAGTAACAGATAATATCAGATGGGTACAGTACAGACTTCAGGTCACCTTGGTGGCAGATAGGAAGGAACCAATGTATGAGGAATAGTAGGCACACTGTTGTTAGAGTAGGAGACAGGGCTGAGACCAGATGCAGGGGCTTGCAAGTTGGGTGTAGGTGTTAAAGCAAACAACCCTCAGGTAGAAACTAGCTAGAGGGGCTGATAACCACAGGCAAGAACTGGCTTCAATCAGCTTGTCAGCTATCTCTGTCACCTTACATGAACTTTGGCTAATTACAATATAATTTGAATTATGGTTTTAAAATTTCTCAGCCCTCGAAATTACTGTGGCAATTCTGAAACAACCATATAAAGTATGAAAATTGGAGGGAACCCAATTCTAGGAATTACTACCCAAATTCTTAGTAAAAACCAACCCCTTAGCCTTGAACATTCCTCCCTTCAATTATTAAATGGTAAGACTTCAAAAGACCAAAAACCACATCCTCCTAGTGCAGCTGCTCTTTTTGAGCCTGCGTGTTCTCTCTCAAGAGTATACTTTTGCTTTCAATCTTTCAATAAAAAGCTGCTTGCTTGGCTTATACGGTGCCTCCTGAAATTCTTTTCTCCCAACGATCACCAAGAACCTGGAAAAACTTCCACTCAGAGGTCACTAGCACTGTGATATCCTTAAAAGATTGCTTCTAATTCAGAGGCATAGCTACTTCTTAAAAGAAGTGAAGCTTCTTTAAAGGCACACCATTGTCAAAACAGATTTGGGCTTTCCAGGTACTGGAATCTGCTAAAGTCAAGTCTCCAGAGTTTTCGCCTAAAGGTTAGGAGTGAATTTCTGAACTTGATTTCCCTGAAGGAAGATGGCATACATAGAGTGTTCCAAACTTCTTCAAAATAAAGGGATTCTTATGAAGAATTTGTTGAAAGGATCCAATGGTTCTAGGGAATTGTGGCTAATATGGTTTGTACCTCAGTTTAGAAAGATTTTGCAAACATCTGGATTGGTGTTGCTTAGATAATGATAGGAGATTTCCACCATCACACCATACCACCAACACTATCATCACTTTACAAGCCAACTCTAAACATTAGAGTTCTTAAAATTTTATCGTTTGGACCATGACAAATTTTATGAAACTATTTATGGCTATGAATGCTAATAATGAAACAAGTCTTTAGTACAAAGATCCTAAAAATGCTAAAAGATGAGATGGTTGCCTTATGAAAAGAGAATTTTATTTTCAAAGCTATGTACACTTAAGTACATTTTAAAGAATGAGAAAACATTTACTTTCTACTTTGAAATTATAAAAACTATATAAATATTTCTGAGCATTTCAAATTCAGAAAAAAGTTAAAATATGAACTATAATAAATTTTTACATAATTTGTTAACTTTATATGCTAAAATTTCACTTATTTATTTTAAAAAGATTTTTTAAAGAGCAGTTTTAAGTTCATAGCAAAATTGAGAGGAAGGAGCAGAGATTTCCCATATACCCTATCACTCCACACATTCATAACCTCTCCATTATCAACATCCCCCACCAGAATGGCACACTTGTTACAATTAATGAGCCTACATTGACACATCACAATCACCCAAAGACCATGGGTTCACTCTTACTGTTATACATTCTATTGGTTTGGACAAATGTATGACATGTACCCATTATTGTAGTATCATACACAGTATTCCTAAAAATCATCTATGCTGTACTTCATGCCACCTCCCTGCCCACCCCTCAATCCTTGCAAACACTGATTTTTCTATTATATCCATAGTTTTGCCTTTTCTAGAATGTGTTATTGTTGGAATCATAAAGTATGTAGCCTTTTTAGATTGGCTTCTTAGTAATACGCATTTAAATTCCTCCATGTCTTTGTATGGTTTGATAGCTCATTTGTTTTTAATGTTGACTATTTCATCATCTGGATGTGCTACAGGTTATTTACCTATTCACCTACTAAAAGACATGTTAGTTGTTTCCAAGTTTTGGCAATAAATAAAGCTGCCATAAACATTTGTGTGCAGGTTTTTGTGTGAATATAAGTTTTCAACTTCTTTGGGTAAATATCAAAGAGTGCAATTTTTAGATTTTATGGTGAGACAATATTTAGCTTCATAAGAAACTTCCAAACTATCTTCCAAAATGGCTGTACCATTTTGCATTCGCACCAGCAATGAATGAGAGTTCCTATTGCTCCACATCCTCACCAGCATTTCATGTTTTCAGTGTTCTGGGATATTGGCCATTCCAATAGGTGTGCAGTAGTATCTCACTGTTGCTTTAATTTGCATTTGTCTAATGCAGAGCATCTTTTCATATGCTTATTTGCCAACTGTATGTCTTCTTTTGTAAGGTGTCTGTCAAAGCCCTTGGCCTGTTTTTTTTAATTGTTTTTTTCTTATTTAGTTTTAAGAGTTCTTTGTATATTTTGAATAACAGTCCCTTATCAGATATGTCTTTTACAAATATTTTCTCCCAGTCTATTGCTTGTATTCTCATTTACTTAACATCATCTTTCATATAACAGAAATGTTTAATTTTAATCAAGACCAGCTTATGAATTCTCCTGATTTGTGTTGTGTTTAAAATGTCATCTTCATACTCAAGGTCGTCTAGGTTTCTCCTTTGTTATCTTCTAAAAGTTTTATAGTTTTGAGTTTTACATTTAGTTCTACAATCCATTTTGAGTTAAGTTTTTGAAAGGTGTAAGGTCTGTGTCTGGAGTCCTTATCTTTCCTGTGGGTGTCCAGTTGTTCCAGCACCATTTGTTGAAAAGACTATGTTTGCTCCATTGTGTCGCCTTTGCTTCTCTGTCAAAGATCAGTTGACTAAATTTATGTGGGTCTATTTCTGGGATCGTTATTCTATTCTATTGATCTATTTGTCTATTCTTTCATCATATCCACAAAGACTTGATTACTGTAGCTTTATAGTAAGGCTTGAGGTGGGCTAGTGTCAGTCTTCCCAACTTTCTTCTTCTTCAATATTGTGTTGGTTCTTCTAGGTCTTTTGCCTCTCCATTTAAACCTTAGAATTATTTTGTTGATATCCACTGTGATATTATGATTATGTATATATGTGTATGTATATATATATGTATATGTATATATGTTTATTGTAACATTGGGGCATTTTAGGCCTCAGAAGCAAACCTCAGGAAACACAATCTCTCTCTCTCTCTCTCTCTCTCTCTCTCTCTCTCTCTCTCTCTCTCACTCACTTTCTCCTACCCTCCTTTCGCCTTCCCAAGCAGAAATATAATCTGATTGTGGATCAAAAAACCCTCATTCCAGACAGCATCCTGCCCCATACCCTGGAAGAAGGAATGCTACACAGAGAGGCCAAGAAGAATCTGAACAGACAGGCCTTGCTGGGTTTCCCCACTCAGTCTATTAGTATGATATCATACCCTTTTTATCCAATTTCATTTCTACATGATTGTCAATCATGCTCATTTAATGAAGCCTCCATAAAAACCCGAGAGGATTGAGTTCAGAGAGCTTCTGGATAGCGGAACATGTGGACGTTCTTGGAGGGTGGTGTGCTCCAGGAGAACATAGAAACTCCACATCCCTTCCCCCATACCTCACCCTATGCATCTCTTCATCTCTATCCTTTGTGATATCCTTTATAAATGTAAGTAAGTGTTTCCCTAAGTTCTGTGAACGGCTCCAGCAAATTAATCACACCCAAAAAGGGAGTTGTGGGAACCTCAACTTGAAGCTGGTTGGTCAAAAATTCCAGAGGCCCAGACTTGCAACTGGTGTCTGAAGGGGGCAGGGCATTTTTGGGAACTGAGCCTTCACCCTGTGGGATCTGATGCTATCTCCAGGTAGATGGTGCCAGAATTGAATTAGAGGACACTCAGTTTGCATCCACTGCTTGCTGTGTGGGGAAAGAACCCACATTTGGTCATAGAAATTTTCTTCTGTATTGAAGATGGTTGTATAACAGAAGAGGGAAAAAAAATCACGGTTTGCAGTCTTTTTCCTAAACTTACACAAAATAAATTACTGGGATTTTGATTGATATTGCCTTGAATCTATACATCAAGTTATAAAGAACTGAAATCTTGACAATATTGAGTCTTCCTATCCATAAACATGGAATATCTCCTTATTTATTTAGTTCCTTTATTTCTTTCATTAGTTTTTTACAGTTTTCCTCAAATAGACCCTGTACATGTTTGGTTAAATTTATACCTAAGTATTTCATTTTATGAGTGTTCCAGTAAATGGCATTGGTTTTTAATTTCAAATTCCACTTGTTTATTGTGGGTTAAAAGAAAGTGACTAACTTTTGTATAATAACCTGATATCCTGCAACATTTCTATAATCACTTATTTGTTCCAATAGGGTTTTTTTGGTCAATTCTTTCAGATTTTCTATATAGACAGTCATGTCATGTGCAAACAAAGAGAGTGTTATTTATTATTTCCAGATCCATATGTATTTTATTTCCTTTTCTTGTCTTACTGCATTAGGTAGGACTTCTAGTGCGATATTTAAAGAAGTAATGACAGGAAACATCTTTGTCTTTTCATAATCTTAGTGGGAAAGCTTTTATGTGATGAATTATATTAATTGACTTTTGAATGTTGAACCAGCCTTGCATACCTGGAATAAATCCCACTTACTTGTTGTGTATGATTCTTTGTACACATTATTGGATTTGATTTGCTAATATACTGTTGAGGGTTTTTGAATCTGTGTTCATAGGAAAATAAAAAGCCTTGTTTTTGCTGCATCCCACAAATTTTAATGAGTTGTGTTTTTATTGTCATTTAGTTCAAAATATTTTAAATTTTGATTGAGATTTCTTCTTTGATCCATGTATTATTTAGAAATATGTTGTTTATTTTCCACATATTTTGGAATTTTCCAGTTATCTTTCTGTTATTGATTTCTAGTTTAATTCCATTGTGGTCTGAGAGTAGACCTTATATAATTTCTATCCTTTTAATTTGTTAAAGTGTGTTTATGGCCCACAATATGGTCTATCTTGGTGAATGTTCCATGTGAGCTTGAGAAGAATGTGTATGCTGCTGTTTTTAGTTGAAGTAGTCTATAGACACCAATCACATCCAGTTGATTAATGGTGTTATTGAATTTGACTAAGTCCTTAATGCTTTTCTGCTTACTGACTCTGTTCATTTCTGATATAGGGGTGTTGAAGTCTCCAACTATAATAATGGATTCATCTATTACTACTTGTGGTTCTATCAGTTTTTGCTTCACATAGTTTGATGGTCAGTTATTGGGCACATGCATGTTAAGGATTATTATTTCTCTTTGGAGAATTTACCCTTTATCATTATGTAATGTCCTGCTTTATCCCTGATAAGTTTCCTTCCTTTAAAATCTTCTCTGTCTGAAAGCAATGCTGTTTCTCCTACTTTCTTTTAATTAGTATTTCATGGTGTATTTTTCTCCATCCATTTACTTTTAATTTATATGTACCTTTGTATTCAATGTGGCTTTCTTGTAGACAACATATAATTGGGCCATGTTTTGTGATTCACTCTGAAAATCTTTGTGTTTTAATTGATGCATTTAGACCACTGGCATTCAAAGTAATTATTGATATAGTTGGGTTAATACGTACCATCTTTGTTGCTGTTTTCTATTTGTTGCCTTTGTTCTTTGTTCCTATTTTTGTCTTCTGCTCTTTTTCTGTCTTTTGTGGCTTTAATTGAATATTTTATGTGAATCCATTTTCTCTCCATTCCTGGCATATCAATTGTACTGCTTTTTTTAAAAACTTTTTCCAGTGATCACCCTACAGTTTGCAATGTACATTAACAATAATCCAAGTCCAATTTCAAATAACACTGTAGCACTTCATGGGCAGTGTGAATACCTTGTAACAACGAAAATTCTAGCTTTTCCTCCTCATCCCTTGTGTCATTGCTGTCGTTTGTTTTACTTGAATATAATCATATACATATACAGTCATGCACCTAGTGGTCAAATATAGACCACATATGTGATGGTATATGATGGTGGTCCCATAAGATTATAACACTATATATTTACTGTACCTCTTCTATATTTAGATATGTTTAGATATGCAAATGCTTAAAATTGTGTTAGAATTTCCTACAGTATTTGGTAGAGTAACATGCTATAAGGTTTTTTAGCCTAGGAGCAATGGGCTACCATATAGCCTAGGAGTGTAATAGGCTGTACCATCCAGGTTTGTTTAAATATACTCTGTGACGTTCACACAACAAAATCACCTAATGGTGCACTTCATCAAATGTATCCCCGTTGTTAAGGGATACATGACTAAATATATATATATTGTGTGTGTGTGTGTGTATTCATGATCACATACATTGCTGTGATTATTATTTTGAACAAATTGTTGTCTGTTAGATCAGTTAAGAATGAGTAAAATAACTTTTATGTTCTCTTATTGCTTCTTCAGTTCTCTTCCTTTATTTATGTAGATCTGATTTTCTGACATATATTATTTTCTTCTCTCTAAATAACCTCTTTCTTTAAATTTTTATTTTTAATTGACAAATAATTGTATATATTTATGGAGTACAATGTGATGTTTTCATATATGTTTACAATGTGGATTGATTAAATCAAGCTAATTGATAAACCTACCACCTCATATACTTATCAATTTTTGTGGTGAAAACATTTAAAATCTCTCTTTTAACATTTTTGAAATCTACAATACATTATTATTTATTATAGTCACCATTTTGTGCAACACATCACTAAAGCTTTTTCCTCCTGTCTAACTGAAACTTTGTACCCTTTGATCAACATCTTCCCTTTCCCTACCCTACTCTCCTCCCCCAGGCTCCAGTAACCATCATTTTATTCTTTACTTCTTGAGGTCAGCTTTATCAGGTTCCATGCACAAGTGATATCATACAGTATTTGTCATGCACTATTTGTCTTTCTGTGTCTGGCTTATTTCACTTAGCATAATACCCTCCAGGCTTATCCATTAAAAGTGATAGGATTTCTCCCCCTTTTTAATGCTAAATTGTATTCTGTGTATGTGTGTGTGTGTGTATACATCACATTTTTTAATCCATTTGTTGGCAGATGATCACCTAGCTTGCTTTCATATCTTAGCTCTTATGAATAATACTACAAGGAACATGGGAGTGCAGATATCTATTTTTCATACTGATTTCAATTTTTTTGATATATACCTAGAGGTAGGATTACTGGATCATAAGGTAATTCTATTTTTAGTTTTCTGAGAGACCTACATACTATTTTTCATAATGGCTACATTAATTTACATTCCCACCAACAGCATACAAGTCTTCCCTTTTTTCCACATCCTTGCCAACACTTATCATTGGTCTTTTTGATAATAGCCATTGTAACAGGCATGAAGTGATAGCTCATTGTGGTTTTAATTTGCATTTCTTTGATGATTAAAGATGTTAATCATTTCTTTTTCATATATTGGTCGGCCATTAATATCTCTTCTTTTGAGAAGTGTCCATTCAGATCCTGTCTTCATTTTGTAATTAGCTTATTTGGTTTTTTGTTTGTGTGTTTGTTCTGTGTTTTTGCTATTTAGTTGTTTGAGTTCCTTATATATTTTGTATATTAGCCTCTTATCAGATGTATGATTTGCAAATATTGTCTCCCAATCTGTGAGTTTTCTCTTCACTCCATTAATTGTTTCTTTTGCTGTTCAGAAGCTTAGTTTGACTCAGTCCCATTTGTTTATATTTGCTTTTGTTGCCTGTGCTTTTGGGGTCCTACCCAAGAAATCTTTGCCCAGACCAATGCTGTGAGTATTTCCCATGTTTTCTTCTAGTAGTTTTACAATTTCCATTAACAATTCTTGCAAGGCAACAAATTACCTCAATTTTTTTTTTCTGAGAAAGTATTTATTTATCCTTCTCCTTTGAAGGATAATTTCACAGGGTAAAGAATTCTAGGTTGGTAGTTTTATTCTGTCAACACTTTTGAATATTCACTCTACTCTCTCCTTGTGTGCACGGTTTCTGAGCAAAAGTTGGATATAATTCTTCTCTTTGTTTCTCTACAGATAAGATATTTCCCTACCCCTGGGTCCTTTCAAAGGTTTCTCTTTATCTTTGATTTTCTGTAGTTTAAAGATGATATGCCCAGATATAGCTGTTTTTACGTTTATCTCGCTTGGTGTTCTGTGAGCTTCCGGGATCTGTGGTTTGGTGTCTGACGTTAATTTGGGGAAACTCTCAGTCACTGTTGTTTCAAATATTCCTTCTGTTTCTTTCACCATTTATTCTCCTTCTGATACCACACTACACATATTTTATATCTTTCATAGTTGTCCCACAGGCCTTGGATGTTCTGTTTTTGGTTTGTTTTTTTTTTTTCAGTCTTTGTTCTCTTTGATTTTCAGTTTTGGAAGTGCCTATTGATATACCCTGAAGCTCAGAGATTTTTTCCTTAGCTGTGTCCAGTCCACTAATAAACCCATCAAAAGTGCTCTTCATTTCTGCTGGAGAGTTTTTATCTCTAGCACCTCTTTTTGGTTCTTTCTTGGGATTTCCATCGCTTTGTTTACCTTTGTCTTCTGTTCTTACATGTTATCTACTTTATCTATCAGCTCTCTTGGCATATCAATGAGGGTTTTTAAAAAATTTTTCAGTTTGATAATTCCATGCCATGTCTGTATCTGATGCTTGTTCTGTCTCTTCAAATTGCTGCTTTGCCTTTTTGTATACCCTGTAATTTTTTTCAATAGGTGGGCATGTTATACCAGGTAAAAGAAACAGCTGTTTGTAGGCCTTTAGTAATGTGGTGGGAAGATGTGAGGGGAGGGGAAGTGTTTTATAATCCTATAATTAGGTCTCAGTCTGTAGTGAGCCTATGCCTCTTGTCTGTGAAATTCAGAATTGTTTTTCATTTTTTTCCCCCTTAGAATGATGTGACAGGATGGCTAAAGCAGGCTAGAGTTGGGCATTTCTTTTCCCCCAGGCTAGTTAGGCACTGACAATACCTGGCAGGTTAGGCTCTGGTTAACTATTAATAGTTTCTCCTGAGGGTGAGCCTTGTTAAGAAGAACAGAGCACTCTGGAATATTTAAAAATGGTTCTTTTTCTCCTCAATATACCCCCCTACTGGAAGAACTGGGGGAATTTTCTCTAATATTTACTATGAGAATCTGTTTACTCTCCTGGAGGAAATACTGACAAATTGTTGGGGGCTCTTCTATGACTGGATCCTCCTGGATTTTTTAACTCTTAGATTTGTCCACACCTAGCCTCCAGCAATTTGTCAATTACAGTTCAGATTTTCCTAACCCATCATTGCTTCCCTGGGCAGTTTCCTCCCATGGGTCTCTGTTCCTTGTATCTCCCTGTCTGTCTCTGTCTGTCTTGGAGGCCCTCTGTCCTCACCTCTCTAATGGATCCACACACAGTTGTTGATTTTTCAGTCTGTTCAGCTTTTAACTGGTTGTTAGGATGGAGTGGTGACTTTCAGTCTTCTTATATGTGAAACCAGGAACTGGAAGTCAAATTTCATTTATTTTTACTTTGTTGTAATAGTGATTGTTGCTCTTTGCTTGCTTTTCTCCCCCAGGAAACAGGCAATATTAGTCCAGTTTTATACACTGGATTTTATTTCACCTCTGTCTCTTAAAACTTTGACAAACTTCAAGATTGATTCTGTTTTGGGACCCTCTTCTTCCTCAACCCACCCTCTTTTCTATCTTCCTCCTCAACTGATTATATATTAGAAGAAATACATTCATTATTTTCCCTTGTTTTAATAAATGGATGTGTATATCCCTTGCTATGTTTTTAAAACTAATGATTGAGTGATTAATATTTTATGATCGCAAAAAGTGAATTCATTGGCTACTTACTTGAATCTACTCGTCTGCTTTGCTCCTAGGAGATACCTCCTCCTTAGTTAGTTCATAGCAGAAAAGATATTTATCTCTTACTTTCTTGTAACTAGCTCCTTAACCAAATGAGTCATGGTTAGCTGAGTCATGGTTGTGATTTATATGCAAACTTCATATCCCAATCTTAAGACAGAAACTTACTTCCACACACAGAGTAGATAACTGCTTAGCGCCAGGTTTTTCATTATCTATCATTACCCTTGTTAAAGGGGGCAAGGGGTTCTCCTATCCTCTGTGTGTGCAAAGCACCAGCTGACAGAGTCAGGAAATGGATCTCAATTCCCAGAATCACCATGTGGAGGGCAGACAGAGGACTCTTCTGATGCCACCCCCTTTCATCCTGGCTGTGGCCTTCCTCTGGCTGTTTGCCGACACAGAGGGTCAGACGCTGAAGTTAGCTTCTGAGTATAATGTCTGTGCTCTGTTTATGACGTTTCACTCACCATGACAAATGAGACCTGGTTAGCCTCACTGTATTCTGAAGCCATTCCTAGTGGGTTTCATCATTTTATTCTTTGACCGAAAGTACAACCCTGAATATATATCTGTCAGGATACACTCCTACAGAGACACTGAAAATTTAACCCCAAGTTAGGTATGTGTTAGAAATTGAACTATAAATATGAATTAACAAAATGTATTTTATGATGGTAAATCCTGATTTTCCCCCTTTCAGATGGATCTTTGGCTTGTCAATCTATAAGCAGGGTATCATGCCACTCAGATTGCTCTGGGTCTCTCCAAAAATTAAATCCTCAGTCCATACTCCATTAATGTATACATTCCTTTTGCTTCTGTGTATTTACAATCTTTCTTCCTGTATTAGAAGCTCTTCAAGGCTAGTATTCCATCATAAGTGACTACCATATGCCTTCTGATACCTTCATCCTTCTTAACCCTCTCTGTCTTTCCCCTTCCTTTACCTTAGGAAATGCAGTGCTTTTTTGATCCCTCCATTCTAAAAGCATTAATTGGTTACCTCATTACTTTTGTTTTTCATGTGATAGTAGTTCAAGGTTTTTTTTTTAATAATTACTTTTTGCTCACATGGCTGAAGAGTACAGGGAACAGCCTTGTATGTGGATACATCCAGGGTCTGGGAGAAAGGCTTAGAACAATCTCTTCTCTCTCACTGTCTCTCTCTTGTCCTATCACTCCTTGGGATTACAGGTTCTGCTTCTTTTGGAATGTTGGCCTCAGTGCCTTATTAAAGATGGTTTTCTCTATGCAGGAGGAGAAAATAGCCACAAGATATTCATCTTGGGTGTCCTTAGAGCTTTGGGCCCTAAAAGAAGGGAACATCTTTTTCAAAGCTCTCTCAAAAAAACGTGGCCTGGTCTTATACTCATCACTAGGTTTAAAGGGTCCAAGATCAGACACACCAGAATCACATAAAATGAGCCCTACATGGTTCCTAAAAGAAATAATTCTAGGCAACACACTACAAGGGGGCCGGTCATACTAGACCCTGGGCATACAGAGGTGAAAGATATGCCTATTAAGGAACTTGTATCTAGTGAAGGAAGCAGAGAAAAATAATAATTCTAATTTGGTTAGATAATTACTCTGCAGCATTCTGATTTCAAGATTGTTCCTTTTTAAGCACCAAAGACGGCAAGAAAAGCTTCATTTTTCTCTCCTACACCCCTTTTAATAAAAGGATTTGTTCGGTAAAATTTGGATTCAGTCAAAATGCTGCACTCAAGGATCCAGAAGGCCACATGTGGCCCCAAGGCCGCAGGTTCCTCACCCCTTTTCACAAATATTCATAAGAATGTGAGAAAAATATTGCAGACAAGAGAGCCTGATGCAGTTTAGGATCTATAAGTAGTTCTGGGGATGAAGAGGAAGGAGCCTGAGAGGGAGGAGACTGGAGAGGTAGACAAAAGCTAGATCCTCAAGAGTAGAATTTAAGGCCCTAAAGATTGCATGCTATAGAGAACCATTAAAAGCTATAACATAATTGTATTTATGTGTCAGTAAAAAATAAGTCTAGGAAGAGTAGAAAGAGTGAACCTGGGGGTGGGAAAGAAGAGGGCGGGGAGAACTTTCAGAAGGCAGCTGCACTGATCCCGATGAGAGTTTACAGGGAAAAGGAGCAGAAACTAGGAGGGGATTTGAGGAGCCATTGAGAAACCCAGAAGGACAAAACTGAGTGACGTCTTACATCAGTTAGGACAACGCTTAGACTGGTGTCCAGGTTTGGCCGGATGGTAGAATAGGGGAGGGGGGATAGAATGGAATCAAGATGAAAGACTGGATAAGGAATAATATCAACGAATTATTTACTGTCAGTCTACTCTACAAGCCTGCTGACCTTTATACATTGCACAGTTTCAAAGGTCATTTGCTTAAGATAGTTGATATCCCATTTTCTTCTTTCTCTTCTGAATTTACTGGAATTCAATGTCTTGTGGCCCAGAAAAAACTCAATCTCACAGGATTTAATCTCAAACAAAGGCCATGGTTAGGTCCAAAAATCAATGCGACCAAGAATGGTGTGACATGTAGGTGGATTTAATCCTGAGTCTGGTGGAAAGCTCTGACTGAGAGATCCTGGCAAGGGAACAAGGACATGAAAGAACTCAAGTGTCTGGCAAAAGAAATCATGCTCTTTGAGTCAGCATATAACCAAAAATGCAGAATGCACTGATGGTTTACAAAAGCAATAAGAAAAATGTGAAGTGATCTAACTTTAAATTGTGAATTTACGTTCATGTCTTTTATATGCATGTCACTTCTCTCTCCTCAAAAACTATTCCTTCCATTTTAAAACTTTTCATCTCAAAGCTTCAGGTTTCTGAAGGAAGACTGAACATGAGACATTCACCTTTAATTCAGTTCTCTTTAAGAAATGAAAGTGATTACAATAAATGATGTCAAGAGTCTACTGAACTTTTCTTTCAGTTTTTTTTCATTGTTTTTATCCCTGTCTCTCCTCTCCTTCTCCCTTCTATCTCCCTCTCTCTCTTCTCGGTCAAGATATTTACTTTCTTTACAGAATAAACAACTGAAATCCTCATAGTCTCACATCTTTCCTTGACATTCTATAGAAAAAGCAGGCTATAAATCATGAAGTAGAGTTACCTGCACTACTTTACAAAGATGAGCAAGAGAAAATGGAAACATTTATAGGACGATAGATCATTGTCACTGATTCCTGTCTATGGGGACAGGAACAATACCATGCACATGAGGTACCATTGCAAAGGCAGCAGGGATAAGATTAGCCTAATCTTAAGCTAAGAACCCTAAGGCAAACCAGCATCTTCAGTCCCAGTGGTCCAAGAAAATTCTTTCTCCAGCTCCTTGACAATTTGATCCATGTCCTGACCTCTCTGCTTCATTCACCCTTAGCTCCTCTTGTAGTGTCCACATGCTCAGTTCCTCTCAACTTTCTTCCTTTTGATAATAACAACAGATCCCCTTCTTCTTGCTATCTCCTTTGGTCAAGGCCAAGCTCAATATGCTCTCCCTCCATGCAATATTACCAAATTAACTTCATCCTCACAGAATCTTTTCCAGTGAAGAATACTTTGAGGTTTTATGTATAAAATCACACCACTCTATGTGTAACTATCTGTCTACTTTTCTGCATTATTGTTCTAGCTCGTTCATGCAATAGCTGTCAGATCAAGGGCTTGTGTATGTAGACCAGCCCTGAGTTCATCACTGGTGATACAGAGGACATTAAATGAGATATGCTCCCAGATCTCAAGGAACTCACAACCTAGTGGGGCAGGCACTGAGTAAATCCACAATGTCTATCCAGGGAGATAAGTTCTAGCTAAAGGTATATAAAGGATGCTGTGAGAGCAGAGAAGAGATGTGTGGATTTCAGACTGGGGCATCAAGAGAGACATCCTGGAGGATAAGATGCCTCTGTTAAGTGTATGATGTGTAGGAGGTGTCAGCTGGATGGCAGATAAAGGTAGGGCACTCCAGAAGACTTGAAACAGCCAAGATATTGAGGGAATTTTGAGCAGTTTGGTGTAGTTGCAGGAGAAAATGTATGTAATCAATGGTGGGAAATAGGCCGGAGAAAATCTCAATTAGAAGGCCTCAAATTTTTAAATACGTCAAAATTTTTGAATACATTACCTAGGGAATTTACTAAGAGACAGATTTCTGGCCATGGCCAGGAAATCTGGTTTAGAGGGGCCAAGTAATTTACATTTTTAACAAGCTCCTTTTGTGAAGCATTGTTCTGGATCTTGAGAAGTATTGAATGCTGAGCAAAGACTTTTGAAAGAAATCCTGAAAGAAGTAGGGAGCCATTGTAGAGTCTTAAGAAGAAGTACAAGATCCATTTCTTGAGAACAACTTGACACAGAGGGGACCCAGATTGGAGAATGTCAGAAGGCAATTTCAGTGATCCACATATTACAGTTATACACGATGGGGATTATATCTTATTATTATTGTTTTAATCCCCCAAAGCAGTGTTTCTAAACTGCATCATATTATGATGACCTGGGATGTTGGAAAATAAAAATTTCTGGGCCCTATTCTTTACATAGCAGAATCCCTAGGGTGGAACCCATTGATCTGCATTTTCACAAGTTCCTTCAGTCTGATATTGCCATAAAGTGTCTCTAGAGCATCGCAGAGTGAAATGGGCTGGTACCCTTCAGGCTGACCCTTTAAGTGGACACAACGGATTCTAATCTGAATGCTTTCTAGCATGTAAAAGAGCATTCCTAGCTGCTGCATCATCCCTAAGATCTTTGCGCCATAATATTTTGTCACTGTATCAATATCTCCAAGAAGCACATAGTTGCTATCTTGGAGTAGCAGTTAAAAACAAAACAAAACAAAATGCCCTCCTGCAAACTTTCTAGGCTCCTGGTAAAAGAACAGCAGCTTCTAAAAGTTACATGACAATAACCGCATGTTAAGATGTATCTTTGAGAAAAGCTGCCAAAGCCGCTGTGAAGCTTAAGGAGCTTTTTGCTAAAAAGAAATCAGGTAATTCGTTTTGAATTAAAGTTAAGCACTTGGCTTAGTTCTCTTTCATTTTTCTTCTTGTAAATCTCTGACTAAATTAATTAAGCGGGTGTTTAGAACTGGCAGCCATCCTGACACAGGAGGCCATGCGTGCAGCGAGCTGGGTGTTGACAATGAAATTAGAACAAAAGTTAGAATCTGCTGCTTGGGAAGAGCAGGTCTGCTTTTTCTCTGCTCCCTCTCCTCCGCCCTCAGCATGCCTACCACCAAGACCCCCCCTGTTGAATGCTTCATCCCTGAGTGCCAAAGCTGACTTTTTTTTTCCTGTCATAGATAAGATATAACAAATAAATGAACAATAAAAAGGAAGTTCGGCCATTTTCCACTCACAAACTTAACAGCATGAACAGTTGCAGCTGATCCTGCAATCAAAAGTCAGATCAAGGCAGAGTGTTCAGTCCAATGACAGCAGGGAACCTGGCCCCTGGGAAGTAGAGAAGGTCCTGAGATTCCATCAAAACCAGGTGCTCAAGCAAAAATGCATGCACTAATGCTGATCTCTTTTTCTTCCTCCTTCTCTCCCCTCCCTTCTTCCTCCCTCCCTTCCTCCTTTCCTTCCTCTTGTCCTCCCTTCCTTTCTGTCTTTCTTTTATATTTAAATAATAATTGAACACCTACCCTGTGCTTGGCACTGATAAGTCAGTGGTGAACAGTATGGAAAAATACCCTGCCCCCTTAGGCAGCTTGCATTCTAGTGGAGAAGACAGATCATATGCAGTTAGAACAGTTAATTAACAAAAGTAATTACAGATTAGGACACATGTTATAAAGTAACAAAACAGAAGGTTAAGGTAAAGGATAAAAGACGGGACCTTAGGCAGGATGGAGATGGTGAGAAGTACTTTTGAACACAGGCACACAGAGGGGAAGGAGCCAAGAAAGCTTTCAGATAAGCGTTCCTGGCAGTAAGGCACACTAGCAGAGGCTCATGGCATGATGATCTGAGTGGAACTTGTTTGTCTCTTGAAGACCACTTGCCTCTATTCTTTTTCATTCCTTGTCAATAAGAAATTACATTTTCTAAGAGCTCTAAGTGGAAATTTCATAGGGCTGTGTAAGGAAATCTCTGCCATGAAGAGGTTGCTTTCAAAGGATATCGTTTATCTTCTTTTTTTGCAAGTTTAAGGCATAAATAACTGGAGTACATGAGGATCAAGCCTCCTACAAAATTGCCAGTGGAAGAGGATTCGGTAGGAGCAGAGCTATTTCTTTGCCATAATTAAACTATATGGTAAGTTCTATATTCAGCACAATTTTACCTAGGGTTGGCTACCAGAAAGAGGAAGGCAATCTTGTCATCTGCAGTGATAATATGATCGCAGTTACCAGAGTCCCTGAAATTTGTTTGACCTGAAGATTAAGGCAATTTGAAGCACAATTTGTTTTGGTTGTGGGGTGGGGTTTGGGGGTCCTGAATGCTGAATGGTGGCAACTTTAAAACACCAGCTAGAGCCTGATAGGGCAGAGACTGGTACAACCCTTTGTCAATCTGATTGGTGCCTGTCACTGCAAAGCAAGGTGATGTGATTTGACACCAATTAGCTCGTATTCATGTAAGTTGTCCCTTTCTCCAGTTAGCGGTAACCAAAGAGTGTCATGCACCTCTTCAAACATGACAAGCAAAATACAAATCATTACCTTCATTAATGCACATCAGGGCTGATGGCAGTGATTTATAGGGAGATGCTGGAGAAGTAGAAAATATGATTGGCCACAAACACAGCATTAGGCAGGATAAAACCTCATGATGTTTGGACCGGATAAAATAACCAGGGAAAATTTAAGTGTATTACTGCCCAAAGCATGCACTTTCGAGGTACCTGTAAACCTCCTGTACATCTCAGGGGACTCATTGGTGTAGAAAGAGGTAAGATGCTTCCCAAAAAGTCTCCTGGGCTGAACGCTGTCTTGTGCAGAGAAGACTGACATGTTAACTGACTTGCAGAGAACATGAGAGTTTTTAACCTTCAAATGCTTTTAAAATTTGAGAGCATTCTCACAAACAAACAACAAACAAGCAAAAACAAACAACAAACAAGGAAAAACCTAAGAGTGATTTTTATGGCCAATATTTTATAATTTATACCTGTGTTTATATATTTGAAATCATGAACCTCAGTGCATAAAAGCATGAATATACATCATAACAAACACTATTTTATCATGCCCTGAATGCCAGAGCTGACCTAAAACTCTCCTACTACATGCTGTTTCCCAGCCTAGGAACTATTGGTAGCTCCCATTTCCTATAAGATCCCAAAAGTCCTTAACCCAGAATTCTTTTCAATTTATGCCTCCCTATGCAAACTCCTCTTTATGAAATCACATCTTATAATTACACTGGTCCTCTTTTTGTCTACAATATGATATCTACTACAAAATTTTATGAGTTTTAAACAGAAAAAAAGTGTGTATATTATATACATATATGATATATACACATATTTTTATTTATATATATATATATTCATATATATATATATATATTCATATATATAAAATATATGAAAGATGAAGAAAGATCCCCGGAAAATATTTTAAAGTAAAAAAGCAAGGTATAGAACAATATACACTATGTGATCTTGTTATTTTTTTAAAAACTATATATTTATGTACTCATTCCATTAATGGATTAGACACAGAAATTATAAGGCCCAGTGAGCAGGAAGTTTAACCTTTTTCCTTTATATACTTCTGAATTTGGGACCCTTTACAATTAGCATGTACATGCCTATAATGATGATATAAACCTATATAGATGTATTTCAGTAACAAGGAGGATTCAGGAGCTGTAATGACACCTCAGAAGTCCATAAGGAACTCAGCATTTTGCCTATCATAATGCTAGCTAAATGAATTAAGGCTGATCAGGAGCAAAATGAGACAAAATGAGGCAAAGGGAAAATAGGAGTAAAAATGGAGCCAGTATAATGTTCATAAAACCCCACCAAATTCATAAGACTCCACTAAAATCTCAGACAATTAATACCCAAGGGAAAAAAAGAAATGATTCACAAACCAACCAGTTTGTTGGTTTTTAAAAAAATAGACTAGTCAATGACACATCCTCTTCTGTCCCTTAAATATTTACAGGGGAATGTCTATCCCTTATTCCAACCATGCTGAGTAGTGACAAGTTTAACTGGAGTCAGACCACAGCACTGATCCAACTCTTAAACTCAAACTCAAAATCTCTGCAGACAGAAACAATATTTATGAGCAAATGCGTGAAGGAATGACAATTCTGCCACCTCCTTCAATCAGTATTTCCTCAGAGTGTCTTTTGGGACATAAATTCCATAAGATGTCCAGTGAAGAAAGAATTCTTTGGTCAATGAAATTTTGCAAAAGCTGCATATTATATTCCCTCCTCACCCCAACGATTCAGAATACACAACAGATTACAAAATCCTCTGAGAATCTAGTTTATGCCCCTAAATATCTAACTCAATCCTTGTTGCTTTGCCCATCCTTCCTGCTACTCTGTAGAGCTGCAATTCCTAAACTGAAATCGTTCTTGATGCTTTCTGCCTCTTTATATCCATGCATTTTGAAACATGTTATTTTGATTAGTGGGGAGAATTTGTACTTGCATTAAAAGTAAAGAGTCATTAAATTTTAGCTAGTACTATGAATAAGCACAATGCTGAATTCTTTTCATAAATTTTCAAAGATAATCCTCAAAACAATCCTATAAGGTGAGCTCTGTTCCCAAGTAGTGGTGAGGAAAGAGCCTGAAGGAGTTCAAGAAGACTTGCCCAAAATAACACAGGGAATAAATTGCAGAGCTTGGATTTAAGCCTAAGCTCCTGGGCACACTTGTAGCCACCATATGAGCTCTATGTCTAAGAAAATCTGTGAAGGACAGGTCTCTACCAGAAATAATTTGACTCCTAAACATTGTTTTTTGATCATTTGTTTTTGTTTTTAATATTTTGTTCACTATGTGTTATGAAATGAGTGTGTTTTCCCTCTTCCCATTGGTGCCCAAATACCTACAGCCGAAAGTATGACCTAGAGCATGTGCAGGAGATTAAGACATTCATGTGGTAGACCAACTTTATGTTGGCTCCAACTGACATTTTTACTCTTATTTTCCCTTCGCTTCATTTTGCCTCATTTTGTTTCTCATCAGCTTTAATGCTTTGTGATTGTTATGCTGTGTAGGTGCTATACAAATATAAAGTGGCAAGGTAGAAGCATAGTGTACCTCTAGCACTTCTTACACATCCCCTCGCTGTCACAGACTTTTTCTCTCCAGCTGCATCATCATAAAATGTCATCATGAAAATGAACTGGAATTGAGTTCCAGCAATAAACACATCTTCTTTACTAGAGAGCTTTAACCCTAGCCAGTCAATTAGCATACAGTGCATCACAAGGGATAAAATTTGTCAAGAGCCCAGTTTGTCATCGACAGATAAGTAAAATGTTGTTACTATAAATTGCATTTCCAAAATTCATTCCACTAATCACAGTTCAAGAAGGACCTTGAAACTGCAATCTAAAGATTGCAGTGGGAGTGAGTAATGTGGCGGCACTTTCCATTTATGTGAGCATCTTTCTCCAGAGAGCACTTTGCCATTGTCCTATTTACTTTTCCTCATTATGCTTGTTTGGTTGATCCAATGTGTGATGAGAGCATTGAAACCCAAGCAACCATTAGTAGCAGCTCCCCAGAGCATGTTGCTTAAACTGTGCTAAGAGACCTGGCTCAAACCAAGCTCATACAAGTGCCGCTTGCCCTGCATAAGGAAAGGCCCACATTTCAAAGATGGTTGATCATGTCAGAAGTTGATTTGGTTCCCCTGGTTGGTGGTTTCGCCAGTGACCACATGGCCCATCTGGTTCAGCTATCAGAATAACCAAGCCAAAGATCAGATTTAGAGTTCAGATGGTCAACTAGTTGTTTTAAAAACAACAGTGAAATAAACTTTATAAAGACTTGAAACAACATAAAAAATTTCATTCTAGAAAATATTTAAAAACAAATACATAAAAAGAAGATATATAGCACCAAAATGGTTCCTTGGGCCATGTTAATGTGAATGAATTATTTCCAAACTCGGATACACACACACACACACGTATACAATGTATGTATACATGTATGCATGTTAGTAGCTTTACAACTCAAGCCCATGAGTCAGGATTCCAAGCTTCCAGTGAAGTACCTGGTAGACTATATTACTATTTATGCACATCTGGTTCCCTTCTCTACAGGAAGATTTTAATCTCCTGCCACCTTGAAGTCAGGCTTAGCTGTGTCAGTTGCCTTGGCCAGTGAAATGGGAGGAAGCTGATGTGAGACAGTCCTGTGTGGAAATGTTAAGAGCCAGATGTTATGAACATGATTCACCATGTTCTCTTTTTCCCCTTTCCATGAAAACTGCTCTGTCAGCCTAGGCTTTAAGGGGACGACTATGGAGGAGCAGTAGCCAAGCTCCCAGCTCACCCTCTGTGGACATGTATTATGAGCAAGAAATAAACTATTGTTTAAAACCACTGAAGTTTGGGGATTGTTTGTTATCACAGCATCATCTAGCCTGTCCTGACTGTCACACTACCTTAACATAAACCAGTTACAATCAACTCCATCTGGCCATGTCAAAGCTACAAGACCTGCCACTTAAAAAGGTTATACTAGAGAACCACAAACATCTACTCCAAAAATGATGCTTAGCCACCATTATTTTAGGTGGTTCTTTAGAAGGCCCTGAGTTTAAGGTAAGATCTTGTGTTTTGCTTCACCTGTGACATACTGTCTTAATCAATTTGGGATGCTATAACAAATGACCACAGATTGCATGGTTTACACAATAAACATTGATTTGTCACAGTTCTGGAGGCTGGGAAGTCCAAGATCAAGGTGCTGGCAGATCCAGTGTCTGGTGAGGTCCCTCTTCTTGGTTTGCAGATGGCCACCTTCTCATTGTATCCTCACATGGCAGAAAGCAGAGATAGGATGTAAGATTTCCTATGTCTCTATTTATAAGAGCACTAATCTTATAATGAGGGCTCCATACTCATCACCTCATCTAAACCTGATTACCTCCCAAAAGCCCCATCTCCAATACCTTCACATTTGGGAAGAACAAAAACATTTAGATGTGGTATTACATTCTTACAAAGGTAACTGAAATGATCTGGCCTTAGTTTACACCACTTGGTGTGGACTACAGTTAAATTTTATTATGATAATAATATTAAATCCATTATTAAAGTATGAGATTTTAAATTCCATTTAAGAGGGTTTCATTACATGAATAGGCAAAGAGCCTTAATCAATTGTTCACAGGGGATGATACCCAGTAACAATATTCAGAACAGTAGAAAATGGAAAACACAGAAAAATAAGTCAACACAACATACTCTGGAATGAACATGAATGTTTGAATTTCAGGAAACAAGAAATCCCACAAAATTTATGATAACACAATATCAGATTTAATTGGCAAGTAGCACCTAGCTCTGCCCAGCTCATTCCCAAAGAGGAAAGGTCAAGTGTTTTTCTCATATTATGAAGTGAAGGAAGGGAAACATGAAAGATAGGCTGAGGCCAGATCATTTCAGTTACCCTTGCAAGGATGCAATACCATATCTTATATTTTGGATTCTTTGGATAACACTCATTGATATATGGCAAGATATTATTGTATTAACGAAAAAGAGCATCTTTAAATTTACAGAATATGTGTACTATGAACTAAATGTTTTTATCCTTCCCAAATGTGAAGGTATTTGGAGAAGGTATTAGGGCTTTTGGGAGGTAATCAGATTTAGATGAAGTGATGAATATAGAGCCCTCATTATAATATTAGTGCTCTTATAAAAAGAGACATAAGAAATCTTACATCCTATCTCTGCTTTCTGCCATGTGAGGATAAAATGAGAAGGTGGCCATCTGCAAACCAAGAAGAGGGACCTCACCAGACACTGGATCTGCCAGCACCTTGATCTTGGACTTCCCAGCCTCCAGAACTGTGACAAATCAATGTTTATTGTGTAAACCATGCAATCTGTGGTCATTTGTTATAGCATCCCAAATTGATTAAGACAGTATGTCACAGGTGAAGCAAAACACAAGATCTTACCTTAAACTCAGGGCCTTCTAAAGAACCACCTAAAATAATGGTGGCTAAGCATCATTTTTGGTGTAGATGTTTGTGGTTCTCTAGTATAACCTTTTTAAGTGGCAGGTCTTGTAGCTTTGACATGGCCAGATGGAGTTGATTGTAACTGGTTTATGTTAAGGTAGTGTGACAGTCAGGACAGGCTAGATGATGCTGTGATAACAAACAATCCCCAAACTTCAGTGGTTTTAAACAATAGTTTATTTCTTGCTCATAATACATGTCCACAGAGGGTGAGCTGAGTGCTCGGCTACTGCTCCACCATAGTTGTCCCCTTAAAGCCTAGGCTGACAGAGCAGTTTTCATGGAAAGGGGAAAAAGAGAACATGGTGAATCATGCTCTTAACATCTGGCTCTTAACATTTCCACACAGGACTGTCTCACATCAGCTTCCTCCTATTTCACTGGCCAAGGCAAGTGACACTGCCAAGCCTGATTTAAGGTGGCAGGAATGCCATCATTGGATCCTTTTGCTATTCTAATTGCAAATAATTTGAGCCACAAGGCTTGTGTGCATTTGGCCTATAGATCAGTAATCTTTCTTATAGAATAAAACTGTGCTGAATAGTAAACCGTTGTACAGAAAAATATTTATAAAGAGTCATCCCCTGTAGCATAACCATTTACATCTCTCTATATGCACATGTAATTTCATGTGGTTATAATCAGTGTTCACAAACAGTTGTGTGGCATTTTTTAAATGCCTTTGTAGGTATTTTTTCATGCTTCTATAGTTTCGATATTTATCATTTTTATCGCTGTGTACTACTAAGAAGCACATGTATATAGTTTAATTCTTAGTTAAGAAATATATATATATATATATATATATATATATATATATATAATCCATACATTTTCCTACTCTGAATTGGTTCCTAGGCCATACTCAATATATTTCATTATTATTCTATGTTTCTGATCACCTGTGATCTTTTTAAATAAAAATGAAAATTAAAGGAAAATTATCTTTTAAAATGTATGTGTATATGTTATATATATATTCCTGACATGCAAAGAGGTTTCTCTCCAATTAAAAAAACTACAAACTGCATCTAACTTACTTCATTAGCTTTTCTAGTTTTATTGCTAAAAACCTCTACTGCGTCTTTGCCATGCTCATTAATCTTGGTTCTTTCTTTGGTTCCATTTTCATTAGACTGAAGGCCCAGAACAGCTAACACACTCGATTGTATCTCCTCACACCTTTGTAGTTTGTATCTTTTCCTCTAGGGCCTGAAGCTTGCTTAGACGTCTTCTTTTTGAAAAAATAAGCATGGCTTTACTTCTTTTTATTGTTTTTTTCAACAGAATTAAGGTGGCTTATCCTTTAAAGAAAATGTGGAAAATACGGGAAATTATATATGGAGCTCCACCCCTTAACTACACCTAGATTTAATTTGTTGGTATAAAATCACCCTTTTCTCTATGCATAAAGTTTTTGTAGCTGCAATCATACTGCCTTTGTAATTTTATATTCCTTTCCCACTTACCCTGACCTAAGAAAATTTTTCATACTACTACAATTTTTTCATAACCAGCATTTTTAATGGCTACATAAATTTTCATGGAATGGTTAGATTGTGGTTTTGTTAACCATTTTCCTTTTCTGTGTTTGCTAAATTTGCATGACATTCTTGTTAAAATGCAGTGGTTTACAAAGAAGCGAAGAACATCCTTAAAGACCCTCAGAGCAATGTCTCTATTGCCTCCCCAGTTGATGCTGTTTTTCAGGTGCTTGCATCTTATTTATTAGACTGCATTTGCACCCTTTCCCAGCTATTTCTTTCCTCTCATGCCCTGTCTGCCTCCCAACACGGCTTGGAATTCCCTGTGACAAGCATTTGATTTGATTTTCCCCTTGTTCCAAAGCCCCTTCTAATCTGTCAGGAAAGCTCATGCCTGACATTGCTTACCCCAGGAGCTGAAGCCTAGCGGGCATCAATGACTGTCAAACACATCATAAGCCCTGGAAAGATGAGCCCAGAGGGCCTACATCCAGAGAGAGGGGGAGAGAGAGGACAGGTGCACCCCCTCCGTGAGAGAGGAGAAGAGTGATGATAAAAGGAAGTGGAAGGGCAGCCTTGGTTTCTAGAAGAAACATTCTGCAGTGAGAAATGCCTAGGAATGAAACTGACTTCCATGATGGATTGCTACACGCGGATAAGAGAGACCCAGAAAATGGCATTGGTTAAACACCACTATCCATTCAGGGCATTAATGAGACACCTTTCAGAATTCACTTGTATAAAGAGGGCTATCAATATAGGAAAAGTCCAAGGGTACTGTGGCAGATTAGAGCAGGATGAATGTTTGCCAAGGGGATGGGTATTTTTCATGCTGTTTCTCATTTTCCTGCACACCACCGTCAAAACTCAGCAATGCCCAGAAGCCTGGGAAATCCAACCTCATGCTTGTAATAACTGTATGATAATTTCATTGTACTAAATGTGAAAACCACAGTGGATCATTCACTCTCGTCAGCTTTTGAAGGTAACTTGACATTCTAGTGATAAAGGCTCCACAAATCCCTTCGAGTAAAAACATTTTATTGCTCAAACAGTTGTCCAAAGACCACACTGTGTTTGATTGGAATTTTTTTCTTGTTGCTATATTATGTTAACAAACAAGTATTCATTTATTGCCCATTTATTCATTAATTTATATGTACACTAGTATGTACTTCACAAAGAATTTGAAGCAGTTGAATTATTATTAGAAAAGCTTACTAGGTTTTCTCAACAGAGTGAAAAAAAACAGCTTATCAGTAGTGAAATTGTGTATGCTATTCTCAGATTTATTTTATTGGTAGTGACCAGAGTGTACCCTCTACCAGTATAAAATGTATCCTGTTACATGTCATATAATTAACATCTTCTGTAAAGACAATGTGTATGTTGCTGGCTAATGATATAACTGTTGACAATTTAGAAATAAGTTTAAAGACTTTCACTTGCACATTGCTAATTACACATATGAGTGAATCTTTGTAACCTCAGGAAACTCCACTAAAATATGAGAAAGTACATAAAAGTAAATTATAAGTGTACAAAAGGAGTAGACCAGAAGAGGGGATTTCAAATTTTTAGAATATTGGGAATGGAAGAAGGGATTTGTTCTTCTAAGAAACCGGAATCCAAAATGCTTGCACATGGTGTGGACAATTAGGATGAAGCCAATTACAGCTCCAGAACTCTGGGTTACAAATACCACAGAAGGTAATAGCGAAACACTGGAAGAAATAAAAGTGGGGGTCATTAATAGAGCAGTTATTACCCTGGTCCACTTTCTATTCCACCCAGACAGGTAACTTAACTTTCTCAACTCCAGAATGAGGTTTGTGTGTAGGGAATTTAAGTCACAGAGGTTCCACTCTAGGAGACACTAAGCACAGTACACAGTGGGAGAGATGGTCCGGTAAAAACATGGAGGTGAAGTTGAAGTTACACCAACCGCCAGCAACAAAGTTTTTCCAAGAATTCTGGAACTGACTCCCATGCCTAGCAATCACTACCCACCCAATCCCTGGGCCTGGCCTAGGTTGAAGATAAAGCCTGTTATTTCATCCTTCCAAAACAATCATGCATTAGAGAAAAAGACTCAAAGAATGGCTACTTGGTATTCCAACAGAGCAATTGCTAGGACTCTTAACAGTCACTCAACAATTTCCATTCATGTACCAGATCTTTCAATCAGCTATTTAGTACCTGATCTCTACATTTTCTAACACCAGGGATAAAAATAAGTCCCCAAAATATTCTCGAAAATAAACAAACAAGCAAACAAGTCATACATGAAAGAACAAGTATTAGAATGATTAGGATTTTTCAGTAGCATCACTAAAAGCTGAATAAAAATGAAGCAATGCTTTCAAAATTCTAAGGAAAAATGTATTTCTGATATATGATGCCATACCTGGTAAAATTATTAATCATGTGTGAGGATAGCAAATAATATTTTCAGGAATGCAAGGTCTCAAGATTCCCTCTAGGGCATCATTCTCAGGAAGCCACTTGAAGGTGTACCTCTCCAAAATGAGGGCATAGACCAAGAAAAGTAAAGGTACTTCATTCAGGAAATATTGAGTCAACCAAAGGAGAAGTACAGAAGAGTCCTCAAAGGTTAGATATGCAGTTCAGATTGCAACCAGTATAGAGTAGAAGTGGAGAACGGAGGGATCTGGCATGGGGGAGTGTTTCAAAGGAAAAAACAAAGAAGTATTCTCTCAGCTACTGCAGAAAAAGATATTCTGAAGGGTTCTACACTTCCTTTGTAGAGATGGACATACCTGTATATTGGAAACAAAGCAAATTTTTATATAAAGGAAATTATTAACTCCAAGATAAAGAAGTGATATCAGTAAGAAAATGTAATCACAGTACTCTCCTATTGAACAATGCCTACGTCATCATACAAATATAGTAAATAAAATTTAAACAAAATTGGATTACAGGAAGATGGCGAACTGGAGACAGCAGCTGCCAGATCATCTCAGAAAGAAAAGTTTTAGATGAAAAAGAAAAAACAAACAAACAAACATAGATGGGGTATAATTCCAAGGGAAACATGCCAGAACCTACCAGAGACTCCACGGAAAGAAGTTGTGGAGCAGAACAGGAAGGAGCAAGATATCAGCAGATATCAACCCTGGAGAGGCTTGGAGTCCAGCAAGAAGGGTAGGTGGAACAGTTTGTTTCTCCCCCGCTTGCATCTTTGATGGATGGTGGGTTCCTGAGCTGCTGGAGAGAGCTGCCCACATGGGCCCAGAGGCTGCTGTTGCTAGTGAACTGAGAGCTTCTTGTGGACAGGGTACCAGGCTCCCAGCCCTCCTGGGGCACTTCCCATCCTACAGACCCAAGCCAGGATGGCAGGTGCCATATTGCTTCTCCACCCACCATGCAACTTTGTCTTCCCCAGGGGTCTTCAACTCCTCAGGTTTCACCTTACTCACTCCCACACAGACATTTTCCAACTCTGGCCCAGACTGCAGGAGCCACAGGAGTCCAGTGGGTCCCAGGTGACCTGCATGACTCCAGTACCTGTACATTCTGGGCGGGTAGCCTCCCGGAGGAAGGGATGGGCATGACCACAGTCCTAGCTTTCCTCCATCCAGACTCTTTTTCTCCCCTTTCCCTCCCCCACCTTTGGCTGGAGAGAGAGACAATTGAGCCACCACACTGAGGCTTCAACAGACAGTGGGGCTTAGACATTTCCTCTTGGGGTACTGCAGTGGACTGAGGGGTGCTCGGACTGTGAGCTCCCTACCCGCCAGCTCTCCCTGGTGCTGCTTGCCCAGCGACTCCATCAGAGCAGGGCACACCCTGAGACAGAGGTACATCAAATCTGCTTGGGCACCCCATGGGCACCTCGGGATTAAAATAGTGTATTTCATTCTTAATTTGCATGTTCTTTCATAAATAATTATTAGAAAAAATCTTTCTAAAAAGAGGGAAAAACAGTAGACACCCTTATGTCCTGAATGTTCACACATTTACATGAGGGACTGGAAAAAAAGAGACGTTTGTGTTGCTCATACTATTCCTGTGCATTTCTGTATGTTTGAAATTTTTTGTAATTAAATCTTAAGAACTATAGTGGAGGTAGATTCTATAGAACTTGTTGACTGCTTGTATGAATGGCTCATAAAGAAAGGAACATACAAGTCCCTCATTATGAGGATGGAAGCAATGCTGTTTAAAGAATTAAACATGAAAAAAATTTAAAAGATAAATTTGTTTTATTCTCTTTCCAAAAATTCCTTTCCACTTTAAGTTTTCAAGTCTTTTCCACTTGATCTAAGAAGCATTTCATAACCACAACAGTTCACAGCTCTCAGCCCTTCTTAAAATAATAAGCCCTTTCTTATCTATGGCTTCATTTGGAGTTTATCTCTCTTGGTTATACACACAAGTAGGCTACACACACACACACCCCCCTTCTAATGCTTCCATATTCTTTTCTAGGCACAGAATTAGACACGAAATATGTTCTTTTTCAGATTGTTTCCCTGAAGATTCCAAGGACTAGGAACTGGAGGTATTATTAAAGTACTGGGAAAACAAAAACAAAAACATGGAGGAACCCTGGATGACATTATGTTAAGTGAAATAACCCAGGCACAGGAAAACAAACACTGCATGATCTCACTCATATGTGGAATCTAAAAATGTTGATCTCATAGAAGTAGAGAGTAGAATAGTGGTTTCCAGATGCTGGGGAGGGTAGGAGGAAGCAAGGGACAGGGAGAGGTTCATCAATGGGTATGAAGTTACAGTTAGACAGGAAGAGTAAGTTCTGGTATTCTATTACACAGTAGGGTGACTATAGCTAATAATAATGTATTGTATATTTAAAGATCGCTAGAAGAGAGAATTTTGAATATTATCACCACAAAGAAATAATAAATATTAAAGTGATGGATATACTAATTACCCTGATTTGATCATTATACAATATATACATGCATTGAAATAGCACACTGTAATACATAAATATGTACAACTATTATATGTCAATTATAAATAAAATAAAACTTTAAAAAAACACAACAAAACCAGCTCCTGACATCCAGGGACTGGTCTGACACTTACAGCTAAGCCTCAGTATTTTTAGATGCTGGCCTGATGCTCAGTTAGACCATGTTATTCTCCTGTGGAATATAAACAATCTCACAAAACACCAACTTCAGACAAAGTTACTCTGAGACCAAGATAAACTGAGACCAAACAAGGCCACTTCATAATTTTATCTAAGCACAGACAGAGACAAAGTCACTGCACAACCCACACAATGACAAACCCCTTCTCCCAGCTTGTATGAATGACAGCAGCTTCTTAAACCAATTACAGCTTTATCTTTGCTCTAGTTGGCTTCCCCTAAGATTAAATTTATTGAGATACCAGATTATAGACTTGCCTCCACTTTCTGAAAGAATCCAATCCAGAGTAAATTCTTGCTTCCTTGAACTCTTTACAAAATTACCCAACCAAAGTTTAAATTCTTTAATAGTTTCTTTTTAATACCATCTTACTGAGACAACCCACAGTTCCCCATGGTGTCTATTCTCCCTCCCTGCAACAGGTAATTATCAAAACTTGTTCAACTACCAGTGTGTTCCAGGTGGGCTTTGGCTGAAGTTCATTGACAATATGGAGTTTGTTTGTACATGGAAATTTCCTAGGCTGAGTAGAGAATAAGTTCCCATGTGAACAAGAATAATTTTCTCTTGCAATAAATACAGTATGACTTGGATGTGGAGTGCTTCAGCCCAAACAACATGCACAACACAGTTAAGATACACCTTCTTTTTCCATCGTGTTTAATAACTTGGGCCCTGGCTTCAGATTGTCAGGTTTCTCTAGTTACTTAATGTCCCTAAATCTTAGCTACCTCATTCTAAAGCTTAGATTATCCTAGTTCTACCATACAGGGTTGTCATGTCAATTAAAGAGATGGTGGTCATAAAGGACCTAGCACTGTGCCTGGCACATTTCCATCCTCAACAAATGTTTATCATTATTAACATCATCCCTTGCCCTCAGTGGAATTGTCTTGGATGAAAAAAGTTTAAAATCAAATGTTCAGAAGAGAAGTTTATTTTTGGGTCTTTCAAAAGTACCTAGCAAATAGTAGGAATTCAATAAATATTTTTGAATGAATGGGTAAAACTTATTTTATAGTTGTCTTTTTCCTATAAATTTGAGTATCAATCAATTTTTAAAAAGTGAAAACATACTAGGCACATTCAAAGTTGTCTTCTGGTATATTACTAGTTAGCGTGAATAAAGAAAATTTGGGAACTTGTTTTAAACTTGGGGTTTCCTTCACATGAGGGATGTATCTGTAATATTTTCAACTACTGAATTTTTTAGAGCAATGATATATCACCTAATAGCTTTTATTGAAAATATACTGCTTTTGCTTAAAACTGGAAAATACTTATCAACCCTAATGAGACGCTACAATCTTTTTCAATGAAGAAACTTCCAATAAGATTTTTCAGAGGTCTTATCAGTAGGTGGGCTATTTTCACACATGTTCACCCACTAAAGTGTCACTTTTTTCCAAATATTCCTTGTTTACATTTTGAAAAAATATGCCCATCTATCATTTGTTTGAGATTTGGGGAGGAGGATGCAAAATCAGCAAGATCCACCTCTGGCATTCACAATTTAGAACATATTGCAACAACCAAATTTGACATTGTTAACAATCTATCTGGCTCAACTCAAATTCCTATACACTGACAAGTGAAAATCTGGTGATGCAGAAACACAGTGTTCAGATTCCCTGACGTTTCAAACGCTCAATGAAGCTTTCTTCTAGACTATTTCAACTTCAATCTGTGCCCTAACTCCATCTTGGAATAATATCTTTCACAGGCTTTCAACTTTGTTTTGTTATTGTTGTACAAGACTGAGTCAGGAGTTAAAAGGATTTAAATTGATCTATATGTTTGTGTGTTTGTACATATAAATGTTTACATTTTTTTCTGTCAAATATCTCTAGTAAAATATCAATGATGCGTTTTGTTAAAATTATGATTCATACAGTGTCTTAGTTGAAAGGCCATTATGTTTTTGGTTTATGTATGAACAAAATTCAACCAAATTAATCTACAGCAGTGGTTCTCAAACTTTCCTGTGTATTTGAATAAACTGTTGAGTTTAGCAGTTCAGATACTCAGGCTATACCCCATTCCAATTAAATCCCTGAGAGTAGAAACCAGTCATCTGTATTTTCTGAAGCCCCCCCAGAAGTTGATTCCAATACACATCCAAGTTTGGGACCAGTGATCTAAACTGGCTACTCAAAGTGCAATCCATGGGTTAACAGCACAGGTGCTATCTGGGAGCTTGTCAAAAATGTAGAGTCCTAGGTTTCTGCCTAGACCTACTGATTTAGAATCTGATCTAGCCTAGTGCTTTCTAAGCTTTAATGTGCCTTCCAATGACCGAATGGTTCTTGTCAAAATGCAGATTCAGATTCAGTTGTTTAGCCATGGGGACTGAGACTCTGCATTTCTAACAAGCTCTCAGGAGCTACCCAAGCTGCTGGTTCAAAGACTACTCTTTGAGTAACAAGGATCTAGCTAGTATAGGAGGAGTGATCTTCCTTGGAGCAGTGGTACAGGAATTTTCTGATCTTACAAGGATGATAACTATTGCTATTAGGCAACTAGTACATACCAGACAATGGGCTAAGAGCTTTCTCTGCAAACTTTAAAAGGAAGAACTATGGTAATTTCTATTTAAAAAATAAATTGAGGTTCATAGAGGTAAAGGGTGTTGCTCAAAGCTGAGAATTTAGGTCTATGACTCCAGGACAAATGTTTCCTCTCCTATATCAAGAACTCTCAGACTTTGTGGGGATTATGAATCAATTGATGTGCTCATTACATGCACAAATTATAAAATATTCTGATTCAATGTGGTTGAGGTGAGGGACCCAAGAATCTATTATCACACCAAGAGATGGTCTGAGTCCCTTCTTAAGTTGCAAATGATGACATCAAGGCAACAGGGTAGTACTGTAAAATGATCCTCAATGAATGTGCCAAATTAAATCAGAAGGACTTCTACTTAGCAACACTTTATCAGTGTTTGTAACATATAGTTACCTCTATGTACTTAAAGTAACAAGACATACTATTGAAATGAATTTTTCAAGGGATGAGCTTATTACATTTTTTAATAAATGGGAAGACACTATCACTGTGATTACCACTCTGGGAAATACAAAATTAGCGTAAGACACAGCATGTCTATAAAAGCCTTTTAGAGGAGGCAGATCTAAACCTATAAAGTAGTTAAACAGTAAGACAATGTGGCATATGCTAGATGCCAAATGAGCAATAGAGGCAGTGTTCATAATGACAGTAGCTACCACTTATTGAATGCCTATTATGTGGCAGATGTTTTATTTAAAATACCTCATTTAATCACTACAATCTATATAAAGTTATAATTAATATTCCTATTTTTCAGATAAAGAAAAGAAAGCTTAAGAAACTGTGTGATTTTTCCAGGCACTGGCCAATATTAAATGCCAAACTGGGATTCCAAGCCCAGGCCTATGTGACTCTAGATGCAATGCTGTTTCTACAATGCCTTACTGCCTCTCTTATGCCATGCTACCTCCTCTGTATGCTTGGAAGTCAGTAAAGGAAAACATGTTGCAACAGATAAATCTTCATGGGGAGATTTTACATGAGCTGTTTTCATAAAGACTGCTGGGATTTAGATAAGTAGAGAAGGGACAAGAAGAATAATTTAATCAGGAAAAGAAAATGATCAGGGAGCAGAGTCAGGAAGCATGGGGTAATCAAAGTTCATAGGAATTGCTTGTTTGGGGGAGGAGTGAGGGGTGAAATGGATAAGCTTAGGTCACTTGTGAAGGAGCTTCAAAATCAATCTCAGGGATATTGGTCTAAGGACAATGTGGTCTCTCAGTTTTCAGGGGAGGGAGAGAAATGATGACCATGGAGTTTTCATAAAGTGAATGACTCCAGTGTGATGAATGATTTGTAGGGTGGGTAAGAAAGGAGTTTGTGAAGTACACTAACAAACCACATTTGAAGCTAAGGGGGTCTAATCGAAGATAGTGACAATAGGACAGGAAAGGCATGAAAGGCATGAACATTGGGGAGATTTCAAATATAGAAATTTCAAGGAACATGTCACCAGTGGTATTGGGTAAATACGATACCTTTTAAACATTTTTCAACAGTTAAGTACCTTACATTGCATCAGGCACTGTGCTAGGTGCTGAGAATACACACACACACACACACACACACACACACAATTTAGCATGTAGCAGTTAGAAACGTTTTGTTAGATGGACAGATAATAACATGAATGGACCTTAAAAGCAGTGGTACAGGAAAAAAGTAAGATATATTTGTGATTTATAATATAATGCCACATTTAAAGTGCAGGTAAATTTTTTAAAGTATACCTTTTACAAGAATAAACACAGATAAAAATACACATTAAGTATGTTAGAGTTGTTATTTATGGAGGGAAAGTGAAAATGGAGGGGGAAACAGCATTAAATGGAACAAATAATTTAGTAAGAGAAGCCTTGCACAGACAGTTAATGATAATATGTCATGAATGGAAAAGTATGACTACTTCAATCCTTGGTACCACTTAGAGTCTAATCCTTCACTCTCAAACAAAAAGCTGAGTAACATTTTGATTATATGTTCAAAGGGGTTACAGCCTATTGTAGAAGACAGAATGTTCATTAATTCAATACCTATATTTAACTGCTTTTTATATGCCAGGCCCTGGAAATTCAAAGATAGAGTTTATGGGACAAAGAAGCACAAATTGCAATAAAATGTGAGAAATGATCATTTTCACTTATGGCAGCATGTATAGATGCATAGGAAAAAGAGCCACCTGACTCAGACTGAGAAAGTCTGTGAAGGCTTCCAAGAGGACCTACACATGAGCATAGTTTTAAAAGATGATATATTAGTTTGCCAGGACTGTCATAACAAAGTACCACAGACTACGTGGGCCCAAACAGTAGAAAATTATTTTCTCACAGTTCTTGAGGCAAGAAGCCTGAGATCAAGGTGTTGGCAGGTAGATTTCCTTGGAGGACTCTCTCATTGGCTTCTAGATGGCCATCTTCTCTCTGCGTCTTCACATAGTTTTCCCTCTGTGTCTGTGTCTGTGTCTTAATCTCCTCTTTTTAAAAGGACACCAGTCATATTGCATTAGGCCCATCCTAATGACTTCATTTTAACATTTTAACTTAATTATCTCTTTCAACACTATCTCCAAATCCAGTCACATTCTGAGGAACTGGGGGTTGGGACTGCAACATACAAATCTGGGGGGACACAGTTAAGCTAATAACAGATGGGTAAAAATTAACTGGTCAATAGAACACTTGAGATATGGGAGATGATTAATTTAAGTCTCAGGATGTTGAGTTAAGAGCAAGGGAAGCATGGTCAACAACAAATACGGAATGGCCACTTGGAGGTGTAGGACTGGAGCCCTAGGGTCTGGGCATTAAAAAGTGGGTGAAGAACAAGAAAAAATGGAACCATCAACAGAGAAGAGGATAGACGGTTGGAGAAATTCAAGCTCAATTTGACTGCATTAGGATGTGTTATGTAAAGTAGAAACCTAGACGCTCTAGTAAAAAGATTTTTGACAAAAGAAGAAAAGATGATATAAAATATATTTTAAATATATATTTAAAATGCTATGTCATAAATTCAAAGGGCATAAGTAGATAGACATTTGAAACAAACAACAAAAGAGAAAAATTTCTGGAAATGATTTGATGTATTAAGAACTAAAAAGTGAGTTTTCATATTATTTAGAATGAAGATTTCATAACTATTGGAAACTTTTGGAAATCTACATTTCCCACAAGTGTCTCCAAACTTGATTTAATTAGACTGAAATATGTAAAAGCAGACAAATATCTCTGAAAGAGAGTTTACTTTGTGTCAAAGGAATTTGTGTGAATTTTATATTAGATTTATACAAAATCTTCTATTTTGGCCTATTAGCCTCAAATTATATGGTTCAGCATGAGTTCATATAATAGGAAAATTCAGAATTTAGTGGCTTAGGACTTGAATGTATTTTTTTTTAATAGAAACATCTTTGGAAGGAGTTCTGTATCTGATTATAGTATGAAAGCTTCAGAAAACATTGCTCTTACCCTAAAACTAAGAAAAAAAGTAGGTATATACAAACATAATTTTTCAGCCTATCAGAGAGTTGATTCCCAAAGGAGGACAAGACCCTCCAAGGAGATTTGGGACACATGTACTATTTCACATTTCATAGAGCAACAGAGAAGTTGTGGCAACCACAAAAGCAAGTAAAAAGAAAAGTAACTGAAGTTTTATTGATTTCTGAAAGACCTAGTGTGGTTGGCAGAAAAAAACCCTCATTTCTTCTCTCCTGAATATGTCTATATCCTAATCCCCAGAATCTGTGAATATGTTAGGTTACATAGCAAAGGAGAATTATGATGGCAGGTGAAGCTAAGGTTCCTAACTGACCTGGAGGTGTGGAGATTATCCTGCTTTACCTGGTGGGCCCAATGTAGTCGCAAGTGTCATAGTCGGAAGAGGAAGGCAGAGGTATCAGAGTCAGAGAGAGATCTGAAGATGGAGGAAGTGGACATGAACCCAGGAATCTAGATACTCTCTAGAAGCTGGAAAAGGCAAGAAAATGAATTCTGCCCTGGAGTCTCCCAGGAGGAATGCAGTTCTGACGACACCTTGATTTTAGAGGAGTGAGACCCATTTCAGACTTCTGATCTTCCGAACTATAAGACGTTAAATTTGTGTTGCTTTAAACCACTATGTTATGGGAATTTGTTGCAGCAGCAACAGGAAACTAACGTGCCTACTATAGGTTAGCATGATAGGGTAGAATGTTGGAAGCCCTCACCTGAGGAGAATCCGTATTCTGTAGTCCTTTTCTGCGGCCCTCCTCCGTATGTTCCTGTGAAAGATCGAGGACTTGGGAGATCCGAGAGAGCTGCCATTGGTGGGATAACTGTGTAGGTCCTTACAAGGTTTGTGGGTGTCACAGAAGTACCTTGAGAAGCCCACTGTAACCTGGGATTTATATGACTACAAGGTGGTGATGGGTTGCTGCTGGGGGTAGAGATGAAACATACCCTAGCCCTGACCTTTTCAGATAGGAAGCAAAAGTCAATGGGTTTGGGGGTGGAGAAAGAGAAGTTTCCCTGCTCTTGACTTAAGTCTACTTTGAAACAAGGAAAAAGCTGTTCACTGATGGGGGCAGGGTAGGAAATTCTTCTGTCCTCAGTTCAAGCAAAGTTGGTCATGACTAGGGAAGGGGAAGAAAATTTGCCCCACAACACCCTACATAGACAATAGGCAAAAATTCTAAGGTGCTAGAGAGGGACAGAAAACTTACTCAAGCCCAGGATTCTTCACTGAGACAAAGCAGAGGTCTACTATTGTTGGGGAAGGCCCAGAATCTTATCCTTCCCACCCACCCCTATAGCAGTAAATGGCAGAGTTCAGCTGCCATCAAGAAGAATATGAAGAACCCTGCCTGTGCTTTAAACCTAAAATCCGAGGAAATCAGAGCTCCTGCCATTGGGGAAGGGGCAATGACATTTATAAAAAGCCCCACTCTTGAGATTTATGCACATAAGTCCTGCCTACTACAGAGGCTGAAGAACCAAGGAGGGAACCAAGAAAACTTTCTGTCCCCATTAGGAGCTTTTCACCAAGTAATGATTAACTGCAGTTTACCACTGGGAAATTGGCAAGAGCTCAGAGACAGAGAGACTTACCACAGGATCTACTGAAAGCTTAGAGTAGAACAGGAACACTGAGAAAGATCTCTTAGCACTTTAGGCCTCAAACTAAGAGCTAAGTAATATCAGTCCACAGCAGAAGGCACTGAAAACCTGTGGAGCACTGAAGGCAACTGTAGCAACAATACCCAAACACAATCCAACTATAAGCTGGATTGGCTCAACTCCCATACAAACAGCCTGGGAAAAGGAAAAGAATTCCCATTACTGAATGTAAATAAAATTTATCTCCATGTTTGCTGTTATTTTAGAAACAATACCTGGCCTTCAATGAAATGTGAAAATACACACAGACACATCAGGGAAAAACTCCCGTTGCCAATAGATAAAACAATTGGCAGAGAACCAGAACCAGAGATAGTCTAGCATTTTGAAATTATTAGAAAGGGACTTTAAAATCGCTATGATTAAAATTATGATAAATATGATTAAAATATCTAGTAGAACAGGTGTAGAACATGAATGAACACAAAGGGATATTTACCAGAGAAATGAAAACCATATTTTTTTCAAAAGAGTGAAATTCAAATTCTAAAATTAAAAATCACTATCTTTCTGCCAATAAATTCAACAACTTAGGAAAAAATAGACAAATTCCTTTAAGCACACAAAATAACAAAGCTAACACTAGAAGAAATAGATAACATAAATTGTCTAATATCTATTAAAGAAACAGAATTTATTGTCAAAACTCATTCCGTGATGAGAACTTTAAGCCCATATGGCTTCACTAGAGAAGGAAAAATCATTTAGGGAAGAAATAACACCAATTATGCTCAAGGCATTTCACAAAATTGAAAAGGAGGAAAAACTACCCAACACTTTTTATCATTTTATGGGGTCAGCATTACCCTGATAGTAAAACCAAATGAAAATATAACCAAAAAGAAAAAAAAAAGACTACAGCCCAATATCAGAACATAGATGCAAAAATCTCGGAAAAACTTTTAGTAAGTTGAATCTAGCAATGTATAAAAAAGAGTAATACATCATGACCAAGTGGAGTTTATTACAGGAATATAAGATTGTTTCAACATTTAAAATCAAACAATGTGTTTCTCTCTATACACAAACTAGAATAGAAAAGCCATATGGTCCTTTCAATAGATACAAGAAAGATATCTGAAAAAAATTAATATTCTTGTGTAGTGTAAAAATATTTCAGCAAAATGTGAATAGAAGGTAACATCTAATACAGGACATTTATGAAAGCCTACAAGTAACATTATATGTAAGGGTCAGTGTTTTCCCCTTAAGATTGCAAAAAGGCAAAGATGTCCACTTTCACCATGTTATTCAATATTGTACTAGAAGTTAAAGCCATCACAATAAGGCAAGAAAAAGAAATAAAAACATATAGATTTAAAAGAAAGTATTAAACCTGTCTTTACATAAACCTAATTGTCTATATTAAAGTTCTTAAGAAGTCTTTTAAAAAGATACTCAAACTAATAAACAAATTAAGGAACATCAAAGGATACAAGACATTAAAAATCAATTACATTTCAATATATTAACAATGAAAAAAGGAAATTGCAATTTAAAAAAATATTACCTAACATGGCATCATAAACCATGAAATATATAGGGCCAAATTTAACAAAATGTGTGCTAAACCTGTGCAATGGAAACTACAAAACATCTCTGAGAGAAATTAAAGAACACCTAAATAAATAGATCAAAAGATTCAATGTTATTAAATGTCAATTATCCTAAAACTGGCCTACACTAGAAGAAAACATAAGGGTAAAGCTTCATGGCTTTGGTCTGAGCAATGATTTTCAATATATGATCTCAAAAGCACTGACAACAAAAGCAAAAATAGACAAACAGGATTACATCAAACTAAATAGCTTCTGCACAGCAGAGGTAAAAATCAATAGAGTGAAGAGACAACCTACAGAATGAAAGAAAATATTTGAAAACTATAAATCCAATAAGGGGTTAATACACAAAATATATAAGGAGCTCAAACAAGAAACAAGAACAAGAAAACAATAACAAGAAAACAAATAACCCCATTTAAATGGGCAAAAAACCTGAATAGACATTACTCATAAGAAGATACACAAATGACCAAAAGGTATATGAAAAAATGTTCAACATCACTAATCATCAGGGAAATGTAAATCAAAACCACAATGAGATATCAGCTCACTCCTGTTAGAATGGTTATAATCAAAAAGACAAAAGATAACAAGTGTTGGTGAGAATGTGAAGGAAAGAAAACCTTGCACATGGTTGGTAGGAATATAAATTAGTACAGTTATTATGAAAAACAGGAGATTTCTCAAAAAATCAAAAACAGAACTACTACATGATCCAGCAATCCCACTACTGGGTAAATATCCAAAGATAACAAAATCAGTATACCAAAGATATATCTGCACTCTTATGTTTATTGCAGCACTATTCACAATGGCCAAAATATGGAATCAACCTAAGCGTCCATCAACAGATGAATGGATAAAGAAACTGTGATATCTATATATACACTTATGTGTGTGTGACATATACACACAATGAAATAATATTCAGCCATAAAAAAGAAGGAAATCTTGTCATTTGTGACAACATGGCTGAACCCAGAGGACATTATGTTACCCGAAATAAGCCAGGCACAGAAAAACAAATACCACATAATCTCATTCATATGTGGAATCTAAAAACTTGACCTCCTAGAAGTAGAGAG
Source organism: Daubentonia madagascariensis (assembly GCA_023783475.1). Taxonomy (NCBI): domain Eukaryota; kingdom Metazoa; phylum Chordata; class Mammalia; order Primates; family Daubentoniidae; genus Daubentonia; species Daubentonia madagascariensis. The sequence goes on along the minus strand of JAKFHU010002573.1, from coordinate 13,483,874 downwards.
TAGAATGGTGGTTACCAGATGTGGGAGTGGGTAGGTGGGGGAATTGGGAAGATGTTGGTTAAAGGATACATACGTACGGTTATATAAAAGGAATAAGTTCAAGAGATCTATTGTACAGCATGTTGACTATAGTTAATGGTGATATACTGTATTCTTGAAAAATACTAAGAAAGTGGATGCCAAGAGTTCCCACCACAAAAATGACAACTGTAAAAGGTAATGCATTTGTTAATTAGCTAGATTTAACCACTCTACAATGTATATATTCTTCAAAACATCATGTTGTACATGATAAAAACATGCAATTTTATAAGAAGATAAATAATCAAATAAAAATGGGTAAATGATATTAATAGAGGCTTCATTAAATAAGATATAGCGAGGACAAATAAGCACATGAAAAGAGGCTAAATCTTAATTATCAGGAAAATGCATATTAAAATTACATTGAGATTATACTTCACGCATACTAGAATGGCTAAAAATAAAAATGATAGACAATATGAAGTGTTGACAAGGTTGCAAAGTGACTGGAACTTTCATACATTGCCAAAGTTTTTATAAAAATGGCTGTCCCCCTTTGCTTTTACATGTATACTTTCTTATAAAATTAAACATATACTTACTATGTGACTCAGCAATTACATTCCTAGGTATTTACCCAAGACTAATGAAAACATATGTCCACACAAAGACCTGTACATGAATATTTGTAGCGGCTATGTTCATAAAAGCCAAGAAATAGAAAGAACTCAAATGTCTATCAACTGGTGAGTAGATAAACAAATTGTAGAATATCCATACAATGGAGTACTACTCAGAAAGGTAAAAATTAGTAATTGCTAGGAGATGTCGATGGGGAAAGAATGGAAAGGTTTTGCCTCGATTGTGGTGACGGTCACACAATTGTCTGCGTTTATGAAAGTACATCACGCCAAACTGTACTCTTAAAAAGGGTGAATTTTATCATAGGTAAATTAGACCATAATAAAAAAGAAATGAACATGCATTGGCTGGTTTGCACATTATGTGTTTTAAAGCAAACCATGTTCTTAGCTTTGTTTTCTAAAATGAAGAGACTCTAGATCAGATAAAGAAAATATATGCCATCAGCAGCTATTAATTAAATACTTAGTATATGCCAGTCACTTTGCTGGCCCAGTAGATATAATGATATGTAAAACATGATCCCTGACTTCTAAAACACATTAATGAATATGGTGGTCTCTAGTTAATACAATTCAGTCAACAAGAAGTCACTCTGCAGCGGGATGATGGAGAAAGGTTATAAAAGAAAGAGGAAAGATTTAAGTGAAAAATGGCAAAGCAAGGCATTCAATAGAACTAATATAAGCAAGGTGAAAACAGAACAAGTTCTTTTCTAGGAATAGTGAAACTATCAAATTTGCTGGGGCAGAGAGTTTCTTAATAGAAACTGAAATATAAGGCAGTAATGTCTTGATAGATCGAAACCGTATAGAGCTAAGGGGGTTAGAATTTTCTCTAGGCAATGGAAAGCCATTATGAAGATCAGACTAAGAGACTAAGGAACAGAAAGTTTTCTTGGAAAACAATTAAGTTTTGAAATAAGGTGATGGCAGTGGAAGTGGGAATACAGGTACAAATCACAGGGATCAAGGAGTGGGGTTAAAAGGGGACTGACTGGAACTTTGGCATTCAGAGAGAAGTCAGAGTGACCAGAAGAAGAAGGTACAGTAGTCCTCCATTGTCTGTTATCTGGGGTTCTGCTTTCCACAGTTTCAGTTACCTGCCGTCAACTGTGGTTGAAAACATTCAAAGGAAAATTCCAAAACTTAACAATTTTTAAGTTTCAAATTGCCCACCGTTCTGAGTAGCATGATGAAATTTTGAGCTATCCCTGTCTTTCCTGCCCAGGAAATGAATCATGCCTTTGTTTAGAGTATCCAAGCTATAGATGCTGCCCATTAGTCACTTAGTAGCCCTCTTCATTATGAGATTGACTGTGGAAGTATTGCAGGGCTTATGTTCAAGTAACTCTTATTTTACCTAATAAAGGCCCCAAAGCACAAGAGTAGTGATGCAGATATTATTATAATTTTTCTATTTTATTATTAGTTATTATTGTTGGTCTCTTACTGTGCCTAATTTATTAATGAAACTTTATTATAGATATGTATGTATAGGAAAAAACATAGTATATATAGGGTCTGATACTATTCACAGTTTCAGGCCTCCACTGGGGGTCTTGAAATGTATACCCTGTAAATAAGGGGGAATTAACTGTAATTCCTGGAAGATCATGAGTTGCTTATCTATTTACTTGTATTTAAAATGTAGACTTTGAATTTAAAGTGTAAAGTAAACTCAATACCAAGCAGGATGTATTTTCTCTTTTAAAAAAATCTGTAGTAATAATAATAGCTTATGTTTATACACTATCTTGTTTTTTATTTATGTGTTTTATTGTCGTAGTCAAATGACTCTTATATAAATTACCTCATAAATCTCACTTATCTATGAAGGAGTCAGGGTAAATTGCCCATATTTTCTATGTAAGAGAAGCAAGCAGAGAGAGTTTCAGTCATTTGCTCAAGGTCATTCAGTACATAAGTGGCCAAGTCAGAACTGGTGCATGTATTGTACCTCTAAGTCCAAGATAAGTCTTCTATAACCAAGACTGCAAATCTGAGGCAGGAGGAGGCAGGGCTGGCTAGGGATGAGCACACAAATTTCTGTAGCAATGTGTCATTCCTTCAATTAGCCCATAAAGCAGAAGACAATTCAATAAAAGTGGGTAATGACTTTGTACTTATTGTCATTAGGCTTAAATTACAGAGGTACTGCTCATCAGTTTCCAGGAAAAAGAGAGAGCAGGAGGAGTGAACGTTGGAGAAAGGTGTGGGTTTTTTCTCTTTTGTGAAGTGCAGGTCATGTATGTCGAAATGTAGAATTGCTTTACAGGAGTCACTGACCCGTTAATTACTGATCTCCACAGCTATTCATCTTTGGAGAAGATGCCCACTCCAAATGAAGGCTCTTGGCATCCATGGTTCTCAGAAACTGCTTGAGCCCCATCCATAGGATTCAGGTATGGAGTCATGTTGCTCAACACTGGAATTTTATTTAAAGTTTCTCAAGCTTCAGCTGGGCAAAGAGACTAATAGGCTCAAGATTGCATATGCCTCTGCTGATATTCAATACTGCTTTCTTGAGGAAAAAAAAAGAAGGGAATTTTGGAGACCTGGATACATTAGTCCACACTTGCCCATGAATTGCATACACCTAGGGAAAGTTATTTAATTATTATGTGCCTCAACTGAGTTTCTTACCTGTCAGCTGAGAATAAAAATCATTAATTTCTAAATCTATTCATTAATTCATCTAGTGAATTGAAGACCTTACTACAATGCCAGGGGTTGAGTTTAGTGCTGAGGAATAGCATGGAACAACACAGATTCTAAACTAAATGAATGTTAGAGACAATCAGGAGAAATTAATATTAAGCAAATAATTACAAAAATCATCATATTTATTGTCATTAAGAGCTCAAAGTTTTAGTGAGGCTTTCTAGAGTGAAGGGACTTCTAAACATAAGATACAATATAAATGCAAGTGATTTTTAGGTAAGGAAAGAGAGCTAAATTTTATTCAGCACCTACCATCTATTAGGGAGTGTGCTGGATCTTTATATGTATTTTCTAACTTAATCCTACCCTCAAACACACCACACATTAGTTCCTGTTATATATGTTTTCCCATAAAAGAATGAAGGCCCAGGTAAGTTAATTGCCTGAATTTATCATATTGTGGTACTTAAGAACACAAACTCTGGAGTTAGTCTGGCTGGGTTCAAATCCCAGATCTGCATCTTATCGTCTGTGAACTCGGGAAGTTATTTAACTTCCTCGTATCTTAGTTTTCCTCATCCTTAAAATGAAAATAATAATATTGCACACCTCATGGGGTTGTTGTGAGAATTAAATGAGTTCTTTGTGCCTGGAAAATACGAAGTGTTACATAAATATTAACTATTATATTATTCTTAATATTAAGTAATAGTTAATTTTATGCATCAAATTGGCTAGGCTATGATGCCCAGTTATTTGGTCAAGCATTAGACTAGATATTGCTGTGAAGGTATTTGTTCTTTAGCTATTATTAACATTTAAATCAGGAGGCTTTGAGTAAAGATTATTCTCCATAGTGTGGGTGGGCCTCATCCAATCAGTGGAAGGTCTTAAGAACAAAGATTGTGGTTTCCTGAAGAAGGAATTCAGCCTCAAGACTGCAAGATAGAAAAACCCTGCCTGAGCCCTGTGGAATTCAGACTTTAGCCTGTGGATTTTGTACTTGGCAGTGCCCTCAATAGGATATATCCTATTGGTTCTATTCCTCTGGAGACCCTGATTACTACGGTGGTAAAGTCTAAATTTTAATCAAACTCTCATCACAAAGGTCAGGTCTTTTCCTTATAGCACATTGCATTGCCTCACATTTACAATGGACTTTCATGTAAACTCAAAGCTGATCAATTTGTGCTGCCCTCTTTTGCCAATTGGTTTAGAAAGAAAGAAACAAACAAAAGTTTTCACTGACAAACAGCGGTGGCAGTCAAGTCCAAAGAGACCTAACTACAAGTCTTTTCTCTTCCTGGTCCTGAACGTCCCTTCCCTGAGGGCTTTGTCATGGTGAATAGGGGCACATCTGACAAGTTATATTTCTTTCTTTCATAATAGAGAGAAAAGTTTAAAATGAGATCTTAGACTTTCATTAGTTTTTGTGCTGCCCTAATTTCTTTTTCTCCTTTTCTTTCACATCAGCTGCAGACTTTAATTAAACTGTGGCAAGTCTCCTAAACTTGGCGAGCTTTCCAGAGAAAACAAGGGCATCTTTTCCCAGGGCAGGTTTTTCCCAGAGTCCTCCAGCTTGCATGTATTTTTCCCAACTGTCTGGATTAGTGGCCAGAAATCTTCCACATCCTGATATCATGTTTCCTCTCTCCCTTTGTTTTCTTCCACTTTGCAGACTTCACTCTAAATTCCTGATCCATGCATTACCGCCATGACTAATTCCAGGTAATATTTCATTGTTGTAATTATGGTAAATGACTATACTGGTTTATCATGTTGATTCTTTATTTTAAAGCACCATTCATAGCCACAGGATAAAACCATCATATCTATATTTATGGATTAAATTAATACATCCAGTTTATTATACACAGTGATAAAATGAAAGGTGAAAAGGAAGGCTAATTTTATTAAACTGTAGACAGTGACAAATAAATTAGGGATCATCTCAAAATGCTCCTGAAGTGCAGTGGCTGTGAGCACTGGGTTCTGTTTTATGCATCCATTTTTGTGATTGTCAGCTGTGTGGTACAAACAGCTGGCACTCACAGGTAAGCACAGCACTGCTTATGTGACAAGGTTATTTAACAAACCAGTATCTTTCTTTATTTAAAAGACTATTTTCTTCTGCAAAGATTCTTCTGCAAGCTACGACATAGAGCCCCTTACATCTTTAAATAATGAGACAGCTTATAGGAAAAAAAAACCCCTGAAAATGGTGATGTGAGGACACTATCAACTGAACTAATAAGGAAACTCAGTGACACAACACTGATGGGGGAAGAAATGGAGAAGCAAACACTGTGGGGTGGGGGACATACATATCATCTGCTGCACAGTGATGCACAGAGGAACACAGAAAATTGACACTGGGAAATGAAGACTGGAAAAATGGTTTTCAACTCAAAAGAGGTGTGATTCAGAAGGCCCAGGAAAACAAGAATCAAAAGGGACCTAAGACTAGGCTCTTTCTGAAACCTAACTAGGATTCGCCTATATTAAAGGACATTCTTTACCAAACACTTGACCTCAAATAATTAGGCACAAATCTATCCTAATGCAAATTAGGCACTGAACATAATTAATTCAATAAATATATTTTGAGACTAAATCAATCAATCATGTATCAGACCCTTAACTAGGCACAGGAATATAGCAATGAGTAAGAGAGATACGGAACCTGCCTGTGTGATGCTTATAGTTAAGTTAGAGAGAGAGACAAATTAAATGTTCTTAAAATAGCTTAATTACTCAGAATTATTATATGAATAAATCCTATAAAGAAAAAATACAGGATATTATGAGAGCACATCACCCAAAGGGGAATGTTTTAGCTAGTCAAAAGTTTCAAAGAAAAGCTCTGTGAAGAAGAGACATTTTCAAACCTCAAAATTAGTCAGACTTTGCCAGGCTATTGCCTCTGCCTGGAACTTCTCCCTTCCCTTAGTGTGGCCTATGGTGGGAAGAAGCCCCATGTTCAAAAGGAGGAGAAGAGGAGGATGGGGTGGGGGAGTCTGGGGGTGTGGTCTGGGGAGGACTGTGACAGATTCACAGACCACATGGAGACTTTGAACTTGATTTTCAGAACAAAGAGAAGCAACCCAAACATTTTAAGCAGAGGAATAACATGACTGGATTTGCATTTTTAAAAGATGCCTTCTTTTGAAAACCCAACACTGGTAGAACACGTTAAGGGGCAGTTCTGTATTGACAGCCTATTAGGCAGAAGAACTATGCACTTTGTGTATATTACCTCACTTTAACCTTGGCTTCTGCTGCATGTGGCCTATTTAGGGCAGGATTCATGGGCAGGTGTGCAATTATCTCAGCTGAAAAGTGCTGGTGCTCAGAGGGCTCTGAACTTGGGCTCATTTGTAAGACAAGTTCCCTAGGACAAGAGAGTGTGCTCAGAGGGCTTGCAGCCTCAGCCCACACACAGTCCCACCTTCCCTGGCCTCTCCAGGATGGGTTCTTGGCTGCCTGCTCCCAGCCCCTGGCACCTGGGGCCCCACCAGGTCTCCCCCTCTCCATCACTTCCCTCTGACCACTGCCAGTTGTCCCCAAACCCTGCTTGCCCCCATCCCTCCTTTAGTGACCGAATGTGTTGGCTGGGTAGGGCCTGCCTTTCACCATCACCATTTGCCCCCAGCGGAGGCCTCTGATGGAGGTCAGGCACAGGGGGGCAGCCTTCCCCACCCTGGGCTAGAGGCATCATGGTAGGTAGTGTGGTGGGTGACTTGTCAGGGACAAGCCTCTCAATGACATCCAGGCACCGGGCATATCCCAGCACAGACTTGGGATCACTGGTCAGCCATGGGGCAGGGAAGCAGAAGGGTAGCCTGGAAGGGAAATTGGCTTCCATGACTCAGCTAGGGCGTAGCGCCTTGGTCTAGCAACTGGATGACTCACTGCCACCTTCAGTTGTAAGATGGGGCTCCTGAGCACCTGGAGAGTCTGCCTGAGTATTTCCATGCCTGAGTGCACATGGCATTAAATAGCAAAACACAAAAACAAAAATCACTGAAAAAGTTTTATATGTTAGTACCTTTAAAAGCACTTTTATGCTGCTTTTTGAACAAGAGGTCTTGCATTTCATTTTGCACTAGGCTCCACAAATTATGTAGCTTTCCCCGCATGGAATGGTTACCTCATTTCGCAGATATGGAAACTATTCTGCGTTGCTAGCTGTGTGACACCAGGCAAGTTATTTATGCTCTCAGAGCCCAGGCTCTCAACCAGCAAGTACAGCTCCCTTTCCAGCAAGGACACAGTCTTGGATATATTTATTTAAGGTCCTACTGGGGCATCTAAGTAGAAATATCAAGGAGATATATAGATTAGATGGATAGATAGAGAGATGCAGGTATATATATATTTTAAAATTTTTCTTGTGAGATGTAATTTAGATTTAGAACTTTACCTAACTGTGTGTCCTTCTATCTATAGGTCAGGATTTCAAAAGAGGGCATTAGATGGAGTTATAAATCTAAATTATGTCTCACAAGAAAATTCTGAGAAACAACTCACATGTTCCAATAATATTCATTCATGCATCCATTGATTTAAAAAATATATTTATTGCCTTCCTTCTAGGCACTATACCTTGTTCTGTCTGAGTTATGGGGATTATAGTAGGAAAAAGAAAACCAGGGTAATGCTCTCATGGATTTTATATTCAAGTTGGGAAGCGACATAATAATTAAATATATAATATACCGAATGGTGATCAATGCTATGTATAAAAACAAGTGGGTAAATACAAAAGGGAGTACAAAAGAGTAAGCAAGGTGCCATTTTAACAGGGGGTCGGAGAAAACCTGTTGCTCTGATATGTGTGAGCAGAAACCTCTGAAAGTAGTAAAAGAGGTGAGCTACAAACTTACCTGAGGGAAGAAAGTCCAAGGAAGCCCTCCAGCAAGTGAAAAGGCCCTAAGGCGAGGTTGCTTGTCATGTGCAAGGAACAGCAAGAAGGAGCTGGAGCAGAGGGAACAGATGGGACAGGAGGAGCAGTGATGGCAGGGAGAAGGGGAAAATCACGTAAGTCTTTGTGGGTCAAAGCAAAAACTTCGCTTGGCACTCTGAGTGAGATGGGAAACTATCAGAAAGTTTGAGCAGAGGAGTCACGTGATTTGACTTACATTTTTAACAGGTTTTCTCTGACTGCTGGGCTGGGAATAGATTGAACTGAACTGGGAGGGGAAAAAGGCACAGTCAGAGGTGAGGGTAGCCAGTTAAGAAATGATGGTGATAACCCACGTGAGAAATGCTGGGGCCTTGGGTCAGGGTAGTGGGGTTGGAGATGGTGAAGAGGTCTGCTGCTCTGAATATATTTTGATGATGGAGCCAATAGGATTTACTGACAAACTGGTTGTGTGGAGTATAAGAACAAAGAGGATGACACCCAGAATTTTGGCCTGATGTGGATTGTGATGGGGAAAGTTATCAAATGAGCAGGTTTGGGAATGAAATGCCAGGAGATCATTTTTGGATTTAGATCATTTTGATATTGAAAAGGTCATATTGAGTCAACAGGTTTATATATAGTTTGGGGTTCAGGAGAGTGATCCTGGCTAAAGATAAAAATCTGTAGTCTTCAGCATATTGATGGTATTTAAAGCCATGTTGCTAGATGAGATCACCGAGGGGAAAGTGCACAGAGAAAGAAAATACAATTAAAGTGCAAATAACATGCAATATATGTAATATACATTAGTTTAAGAAATCGTCATATTATCTCTACAAGGTAGGTGAGATAGGAAATACAGGAAGGTTAAGTGACTTACCTACTAATTTGCAGTCCCACCAGCAGTGTATGAGTGTTTCTATCTCTCCACACCTCTATGGAAAGTAATATGGAGATACCTCAGAGAACTAAAAGTAGAACTACCATTTGATCCAGCAATCCCACCTCTGGGTATTTACCCAAGGGAAAAAAAGACTTTCTATAATAAAGACATCTGCACTCAAATGTTTATAGCAGCACAATTCACAATTGCAAAGCTGTGGAAACAACCCAAGTGCCCATCAATATATGAGTGGATTAATAAAATGTGGTATATGTATACCATGGAGTACTACTCAGCTATAAAAAACAATGGTGAATTAATACCTCTGGTATTATCCTGGATGGAGCTAGAGCCCATTCTTCAAAGCGAAGTATCACAAGAATGGAAAAACAAGCACCACTGGTACTCACCATCAAATTGGTACTAACGGATCAATATTTATATGCACACATGGAAATAATACTCATCAGGGGACGGGCAGGTGGGGGGGGAAGGGATGGGTAAACTCACACCTAATGGGTGCAGGGCACACTGTCTGGGGGATGGGAACAATTGTAGCTCTGACTTGGGTAGTGCATAGGCAACATATGTAAGCAAAGTGTTTGTACCCCCATAATATTCCAAAATTTAAAAATTAAAAAAATGTGACTCACCTAATTTAACTCAAGAAGGAAATGGCAGAGCAGATCTCAAACCCAAGGCACCTGGTTTCAAACCACACTGCTTAAGTATTATTGCTTTGATGACTGTGTTTTCTGGGCACCCAGTTTTTCCTACAGGTATATTCTCTCCTCCAGAGATTGGAAGTGTTCTTAGGCACCAGTCCGCCTGTGTGCAAAGCACCTGGTAGAGGCTGATGAAGGATGACGATCACCGTTTTAACATCCTCGGCCCTCTTTATTGGCAAATCGTCTTCACGTTGAGTCTTCTGCCTTGCAAAGTATCCAGGAGGGACTTTGAGAAAGGAGGCCACTGTAGTTGAGTGATCTTGCTGCAGAACAAAAGGACCACAGAGTTTATGCACACCCCAAACTTCAACGTTCCTAAAGTTTATAGCTGATGCCAGAAGGACAGCATGCCCTAGAGGCTGCTGTGAGTAGTAGGATCCCGGATTCATCTGACTCCATGCCCATGTGAGGCGGGGCAGCCTCAAACCCACCCTCTCCGGGGCAGTTCCCTCTGCTTCCTAACCTGGAGAGCCTTATGAGATTCTCACATTTGATTAATTCTAACTGCCTATCTCTCTGTTTCCTGAATTCACCAGTTTTTACAGTATTCACAGCTGTTAATTAATATAGACCTCTTTCCCTGAACAGCCACTGGCATCCTTAGTGAAGTTATGGATTTTCTTTCTCAATTGCTCTGGAGTTACCCCGAGGCTATTAATTTGGGCTATTAGCCGTGGGTGATTTCAAAATCCATATTGCTAATGCTGAGGCTGAGCAGGCTGCCTGCTGCATGGGCTTAAGTAAACAGGTGGGAGTCTTCTCTGTTATGTCTGCTGCAGGCTGAATTTTCAGGGATGCTTTCTGGGAGCCAAGCTGGTTCAGGTCACTATTGTAGAAATCCTGCTTGGCTGCAGACTCGGAGACCATAACTGGCTTTCATAATGGTAAAAACAATAATAATAATGACAATAATGATAAGTTAATATAATAAATTAACAATTATTTTAGTACTAATATTAGCACTAATAATGTATTATTAATAGTAATTATCAATACTATTAATTGATAAAATAATTTAATAAATAAATAACTCTATTATAACTTGTTTATTGAGTAACTACTACTCACAAGGCAGCATACTACACAATTTTTTTCCATTGAATCCTCACACCTTCACTGTGAGAGTTTCTGTTAGTATCACCATTTTACAGATGAGCAATCTAAAGTAAGAAAGATTATGCAATTTTCCCCATCACCGAATAAGTGGCCAGGGCTCAAATCTGCATCTGTCTGAGTTCCAAGCCACATTTTTAACCTGTGGTTTCAAATATTAGCCTTATAGATTGGCTGCTTCCCAACCACTGGAAGGCACTGGTTAACATATAGATTATCACACCCCATTCTAAACCCATTAAATCAGAACCTCTGTGGCAGAGTTGAAAATCTGTCGTAGTAAGAAGCCCTCCAAACAATACTGACACCACATAGCCCAGTTGAAACCACAGTGTAACTGCTTCAGCCAACACATTTTACAAGCATAGACTCTCAAACTGGACTGCTTAGGTATGAATCCCAAATTCATCACTTATATTTGTTATATATCATTAACAAAGTAAGTTAATCTGTTCTGTGTCTCCATTTCCTTATTTTTTAGTGAAGGATAGTACTAAAACCTAACTTTAATGTGTTCAATACCCAAACTTACCTGCCAAGCTGGGTGTGGTCAGAATGTGATAAATTAACACATATCATGGGTTCCTGACAGTGCCAGGCATGCATTGAGTATGTATCATCATCAATAAACTGATCTTTGGGGGATCAGAGAACACAGTAGACTGTGAGCCCAAGCAAATGCCTTTGTATTTTTAATCCTTAAAGACAGCCATAGTTTTAAATATGGGTAGATTAGAAGCTTCCCCTCTTGTTAACTAAGCAGGATTTGCAAGTGAAAGACCTGAGTTGGAATCTTACTCTGCCCCTTTCTATCCTGTGCCTGTTGTAAAGTCACATTAGCTCTTTTGAACTCAGTTGTAAAATGAGTTGATAGCAGCTATGATGCACTGCCTTGAAAAAACAATAGAAAGTGCCTGTCATGGTGGTGGGGAATGTTGCTCATGAATAAAGCACTAGAAAGAACTTCCTTGTATAATAAATCTGTGCCTCCTCACCATCCAAGTCCTGCTCTAATGCCTTTAGAATCCACCATGAAGAACTTATTATTGGGAGTCAATGCCCTCTTTTGGGTTAGAATGGAAATTATGGACATATCTTACATATGAGTACTTCCTTATTAAATGAGCCGATAGCAGGCGTGGATTGCTGGACAGATCAGATATGGACTCCACCCAAATGACTTATCTAACATCACAGCATTGTCTACATCAGTGTAGACAGCATGCAGAGCAAAGTGGTAATAAATATTCTCCAATGGTAGGTGCTTAATAAATGTGCTACAAATTTTAAAGGCAGGAAGTTAAATGTTCCACTTTTTCCCTCATTTGCTTTTCAGAATTATCATTTGTATGTTTTGTATTTGCTCAAAAGAATCTACATGTTAAGTGTTTATTAGTTTTTATAGTTGTTGTTAGGCCCTGACTGGTGTGGGAGTTCACGAGCGAGATTATGGAAAATCTAAAAGGAGCAAGGTAAAACCATCCATAAAACTCTCCACACACAGACATAGGCATGTTGATATATTTCCTTCCAAATAATTTCTATGAAAGTTCTTTATGATGTATAATGCTGCATTCTTATTTTTTCGCTTAATATTTGTATCATATGCTTTCCCCATCTTTGAAAATTATTTAAACACATCATTTTATTGACACTCACAGTGTAGATGTGCCATAATTTACTCAAATAGCCTACTATTGTTTGACATTTCAGTGATTTTGAATATTTACTCATTGTAAAAAGGGTTGCATTGAATATACTAATGTGTAAATCTTCATCTTTATCTGCAATTCTGATCATAATTTATCTAGGAAAGCTTCCTCCAAATAGGATTAGCCCATCCCATTTTTTCAAGCCTACTGATATTCCCAACCTACTTTCCAAGAAAGTGGTACCAATCTCTACTCCCACCAGCAGTACATTAAAGGGCTCTATTAATCATACCCCTCAGGAAACCTACCTTTTACAAAAATAGTGAAAAGTTTGGGATCACTATAAATTTTGAACTAGCAAATTTGAAATTAATCAAGTTTTACTATATATGTATTTACTGGTTATTAATCATGTACATTAACCAGTCTAATTCTAATTCCATACACAGAATTTTGAATAGAAATAAGTGTGCAAATCAGACTGGAACAACTTCAGATTCACGTATTTGGAGGTTAGCCAACTAACATGATATTTTTTTTGATCCTCTGCTAATCTCAAACTGTAATCTACTCATTTCACAAATATTTAATGAGCTCCTACTTTAATCACCTGCTATTCAATAAATAATTGGATCTTCTTATGAGACAGGGCATGGACCAAATTCTAAGGCAACACAGAGATAAATAAGACAAATACGCCCTTGGGGAGCTCCCATGTACTGAAACAAGAGGTATTAAATGAGTAATTATAAGCATGATAATATCAGGCAAGATAAAGGCAAACCATCTTGGGCACATATAATGGGGATATTGCATCTATCTGGCACATGAAAGATGAGTTGTAGTGGGTTAGCTGGAAAGTAGATGGAAAAGCATTATATGAAGAGAGTACAGCACATACAAAGCACTTGTAAAAGGAAGCTAGATGATGTACTTGAGGAACTAAAGGGATACCAATATGGTTAGAGCACCAAGAAGAAGGTGGAGAAGAGGGCTAGGTGTAGGTGGGAAAGGTGTTGGAATAGGTAGACCTGTAGACCATTTAGAACTCAACATTTTTCCCCAAACACTGAAAATAATCAGATGCTTGAAGAGTTTTAAGAAAGAAAGAAAGTGATCATATTTGCCTTTTCAAAAGATAACTCCAGCTGCTGTTTAGAGAATAAATTGAAAAAGGAGAAGAGCAGAAACCTAGGGGCCAGTTAGCAGGTTAACACAATCCAGGAGAAAGGTGATGGTGGCTGGGACCTGGGAGGTGGCAGTGATGATGGAGAGAAATGAGAATCTAAATATTAATAACTGGAGTGGCAAAGCTTATGGTCATTTGAATGCCTTATATAGCTGCCAGTGAATTTTCTTCTTATCCTTTTCTCAGTGAGGTTAAAGGATTACTGACTATCATTAATTCTATAAGATCTTTCTCTACATATGACCTACAGTATAAAGTTTGTCCTTGTCTTTCTTTTCCTCAGGCTGACTAATCCTATTTCCTTTTATTGTAACTCTCTGGGTATACCAGTTCAAATTATTTAAATTGTTGTTAAAAATTTATTTAAAGGGGTGGTGGAAGGAAAGCCCCAAAGCTGTTAAAGGTGAATGTATATTTGTCATACCCCTATTAGGCAAAGGGGACTTGTGGGATATTTTCCTTGGTAACTGTAGAAATGCTGCATATATTTAATAACCTATTCATGAAATACTAGAATTTTATTGTCTATAAAGCAATATTATTTTTATTCTATTTGCTAAAATTTGAAAAAAAAATACGATGGGACAGGAGAAGGATGTTTGCAAATGCATTTCTTTTGAGGCGTGAATACAGGAATTTCCTCTGTTGCAGGTGAAGTTACAAGACTCAGAATGGTCACTTTTCTGGAACCCCATCAAGTTGTTTTTGCTGTGGAGGGAAGGACAGTGATGATTACTCAGACACTTCCACTGGCTTGATCTTCAATACTTTGCCCCATTTCTGCTAATTGCCGAATCTCACAGAATAGAGAAGTAAGGATTAAGGAGATACCCTTGGTGACTTTGTATAGCTTCTCAAAATAAAAGGGCTATATATATTCTATGCATTATGAATCTGATTTTTTGTATTCATGATTTTGCAAACATTGACCTAACCCCAGAAGCTTCTTGTTTTCTAATTCTGCATTAGGAGAGGAATCCAGTATTAACCCCCCTGGCAAGATGTTTTTGTTAGAGCAGGAAAAACAGGAGGCAGGCAGCCTTCATTCATGGTTTATCCTTTGACAGCCAATTCCATTCTCTTTTACCAAATTGTCCATCTTTGTATCTTTCTTTCATCTCAAGCAGTCACAGCCCTACCTTTAAATGGCTTCACAAAATGATTGTGTACCCTTCAGCAATTGCTTTTCACACTCCTGTGAACCCCTCCCAACAGCTGGCTTTGCCTCTGTTGATTACATAGTGGGTTTGTGAATTAAGACAGATAAATGCTATAGAAATCAAAGAGTGATGTCTTTTCTGCCATTCACCTCGTGAATTTGGACACTGACCCCTTATCGTAGGCTTCTCTATTGTATTTGACGTTACTTTTGATGAAAGTGCCAGGCTGAGGGTAACATTCTGCCTAACCACGTCAGGCAGGCAGAGGTAGAAGGAGGCTGTCTCCCATAATTTCACGGGGACACCTCAACACTGAGCTTTAATTGATTCCTCAGTCCCCAGTCCTACTTTTCATGACTTAAAACAATTATTAGATGTGCTGAAAATAAAAGGGATTTTGTCAGGCTCAAGGAGTACCAAAACAAGCCTCATGTTCTTGTTTCTCTTTTGTTTACAATCTCTTTAATGCTGAGCAATACAAGACCATGGAGAAGCCAGGAGGGGGCATGAAAGGGGATGAAACTGAGCTTCTCCCATATCCCTGCCTTGAGCATTATTTATGTCTGTAACGATGAGGGCGAATCAGAGCTCAGCAAACCTGCAGCCACTTGTATCACCTCCTGCGACCTGTACTGAAGCTTGAACTCTGCTCGTTCAGCCTCCTGGATGAAATTCTGGTGTTTATTTATTTGTGATTTATAAAATTGCACCCTTGGCAAACTGCTGGCTTTGGGGAGAAAACACACAGCTGAAACCAGCAGCAAGTCACATAAAGACCAGGATGGCAATCAACAGCTGCTGTCAGAGAACTAACTTAATGATTCCACTTCCTTCACACCAATCAGGGCAGGGCCATTTACAAAGATGGGGCTTCCTCTGAGCCCTGAGAGGAGAGAGGTCAGGTTTTCTCCTAACAAATCCTCTTAGAGCAATTCTGTGTTCTTTGTCCTCCTACTTGATTCTTGATAGCCAAGAGAGATATTCTACTCCTAAGAAGTCTGAAAAAATCTCTTAAACTCAGAAAACCTTATTAATACAGAGCCACCTCTGCCTAGCCCAGGGTGGTGCATGGGGCAGGTGCATGTTATTTAACTCTTTATTAAATCAGTGTCTTCTGTGCAAAGGATAGAAATTACATCTCCTTCTAATCTTTGTCTCAAGGACTTTAAAAGGGCAGTTCCCATGGCCTCGTTAGCAGGAGCAGGCAGAAGCAGCCCCAGTCAGCCAGCCTTGTAAATGAAGGAAAATAGCAAGCCTCTTGCCAGAGGGAGGGTGGTTAGGGAATCTGTGACATTTTGAAAATGTGGTCTTGCTGTGCTCTTTGTTTAAAAGACACTACACAAAAGCTGCCTAATGATAAGTCCACTTTCTGCGTATTTTCCATTATGACCATAATTAAGGCTAAAGAATGACGATGGACACTCTTCCCTCTGGTTCAGCCTCCACCCCCTTCCTCCAGTTACACATGTGTCTGTTCTCTTTTGCTCTCCTCTTCAAAGTAAAGGATGAGGGGATGGTGTATGCATTTAGAGTCTGGTGCACCATTAATTCAAATCTAGACTTTCTACCTTATTGACTTTGTGTTTTTAGTCATTTCATTGACACATGTAAGGAGGAGGTTTGGTGATTAATGCATGGTGGCTGGTTGGTTTTGCCTTTATAATTATGGATGCTATGTTCTCTGGGCCTTGTTTTCCTCATCTGCAAAAATAAGGTTAAAAATTCACCATGCAGGACTACTGTGAAGATTAAGTGAAATGATGCATCATGACTTTCCTTGACTTCTCCATAGCTACATGGCAAGGCCCCCACCCCATGTACCCTCATGGATCCCTCCAACCCATTGACAGCTATTTCCAATTGTTATTGTTGTCTGCATACATATGATCTCAACTATGCTACTAAGCTCCTCAAGAGCAGGGAAATTGGCTCTTTCTAGATTAGACTCTCAGGGACCAGCATAATAATTAACAAGTACTCAGAACTATAGGATGGATGGATGAGAAACCAGTAAAGGTTTTGGCACTTCTGAGTAAAAAACATTAATGTCCTTCCTTCTAATATTGCCCAAGGACACTCCATCAATGATATGCCTGGACCAGAGCTTCTCAGACGGAGCTCTACTTCTGTTCCTCTTGTCAGAATCCTGGTGTCAGGTTTTGGCACCAAAGATGTCAGGGTGGGAGTCTGCCCTCGGTTCTTGATGTATGCTCTTGGCTGAAGAATGACCAGACACACCAAAGTGTCAAGGCCAGACTATTATCCCGTTCGTCTGACTCCTTTCTTGGAAAAATCACCAGCAAGGCCAATACGACAGAGTAACCTCGAGCAGGGAGCAGTTTCACAAGAGCAGCTCTTTATTGTAGAATAAAACGGGTCTGTCTCCGTGAGTGGAGAGAGACAGACTAACTCACTCACTGACTGACCCACTCACTTACTTACTGACATCTCAGATTGTTTCCTTTTATTAGCCTCGTCTGGAGGAGGGCTCTTGGGAGATATAGGATGTTATCAAAGGATCAACAGGTGTTCTCAAAATTCCATCTGTGTATATGAGCTCCCTCTAAGAAAGCCCACCCAGAGGGGTGAACCACAATCCAGATTCAAACTAATGGCATATTAATTACCCTTAGGTTACTCCAGGTCACTTTCTAAATATTATTATGCCTGGGCTGGGGAATTCCTATATCGATAAAGCATTCCCTCCTTCCCCAGGTGTAGCAGTTGCTCCGGATAGGATTAAGGGTGGTGCAACACCAAATTTGAATGCCCGCCCTTATCCTTCTTCCCAGATGGAGCAATTGCTGGAAACAGCACCAAAGCAGGGAACCCTTTTCCTGAGAAGAGCCTAACTATCTACTTAACACACTCACTTTCCCTTTCCCATAGTCTTCAGAACTGATATGGTTCTTATTACTAATAGGAAGCTAATGGCAGCTAGCTCTCTAGGTGTAGGGAAAAATGCAATCTCATTAGCCACATTAGCACTAAATCGGTAATGACCAGCACATTTAGTGTTATTTGCATTTTAATCAGTGACAGTGCCTTAACTGAAAAATGGGTGTATGAAAGTAGCTTTTCAGGAATCAGGAAGCATTTAGAAGCTGGATCTTTCTATAGTATCCAGCAGCCACAACCACCACCCACCCCCCTATCAACAAGATGTTTAAGTGTAAAGTTAACCATGAACAAGAACACCCATAAAAAGTCTCCTTTATTCCTCCCTTGATTGAAAAGAAACCTGTCACCAAGCTGTATCACACCCCTGTCAATTTGAAATATGCGACTACAAGATGTATTTGAATTTTTGGATTCTTGCCTATATAAGATGAGGAATGAAGGGAGAGCTTTTCCTGGTTCTTTATTCCTGCAGCCAAACACCTGCCCCCCTCCAGTAGGGCCAACCCGCAGCCAGTGCTATTACTGCAACCACGAATGTGGCCAGATGCATGGTCTGGCCATGTGGTCTGAAGAGTAGAAGTAGACTTATGGGACATAGGGATGGGATAGTATAAGTACGGACTTTCCTAGAAAAGATTTAACATGTGATCCTTCCACACCTGTGTGCATATAAAGAGGCTGCCTTAGCCCTACCAGATTAGCCCCTGGAAAGACACATCTGACCATGTGTGACAAGCCCTATAGAGTGTCTTAGCATGCAAATCCACCATCCCATCTGCAGATATCAGCAAACATCTTAGCAAAGGTCACATAGCAAAGGCACATTCTTCCCCCAACAATGTTGAATAAAGAAAACTTTAAAATCTTCTAGTGCAGTTTTATTTTTGTAGTCAGTAAAATGATTTGTCCAAGATTACCCATCTTTCAGAAACAGAGCAGCCCTGCATTGATGCCTTTCAAATTTTCATACAATATTTTCTTTTTTAAAAAAAATGCTTATTTATTACATTTGATTATAAAACAATAATGTGGTAGGCAGGGCAAAGTCATCACTTCTATTATATAAGGAAAGGATAAGGAAAATGAAGATCAGAGTGGTTTTGTCACACCAAATCTGACCAGAACACCAGAATCTGCTGGTGAACCCAATATAAGAACTGTTATCCCAGCTCACAATCTGGTGGGCTTTTTGTATGTTTTTATACTTTCTTTGGTTGGTTATTTCTTTGTTTTGAGGTATGATTCCATACAAAACATATTCTATCCTCTTTTTGTAAGAAGTACAGTGCATCAAGAGTCATGAATGGACTCATGAGAACCTTTCTTCCTCTGCCGGTGTTCAGCTGGGTGACCTTGGCATTCCAGGTGATGGCTCTGGGCTTCAGACTGTCTGTTTTAAACACGGTGGTCAGGGGTAGGGGGAGGGCACTACATGGTCTCTAAGAAACTTTCCAGTCTCCTTTAAAGACCTGCCATAAATGTTGTTTCTAATTCTTGCCAGGCAATGCCCAAGCAGCAAAATCACACATGGGTCTGTCCACAGTCCTTTAGTTGCCCTGAGGCCCATCTCTTTTTTTCTAGTCTCGGTAGAGAGGAGGAGAGTTGACCACTAATAACCTGCAGGTCACATTCAACAGTTTACTTTAAAAGTAATTAGGCTTGCAGATTAACCTGCCTTGGGAAGGTCTTGTGATTCATGGCAACATCCTGTTCCTGAGTAGAAAATCTTATCATGAGTTCCTCAAATTGTTGTTGTACAGATTAATGTATAACCTATTGACACTGAAAAGAACACTGATTTATTTCTGAATCATCAAGTTTTACTGATTCTATTGCATGTAGACATTTTGACCTGTATGTTGCAGTCTGTACCCAATGATTGTAACCTCTGTATTATACCCGACAATGAAAAAGGACAACTACAGTATGAGGAGTTACCTTCTCTTCTCCTAAATTTTCCTGTAAAAACCTTTCAACTTGAACAACTTGAAACAGACTCTGGAACACTCCCAACTTTGTTGGTGTGTTTTCCTAGGCCAATTCTCACATTTGGCTTCCAACAGCTTTTATCAAATTATTTCTGCCTCACCAGCCTTAATTTTAGTTGACACCACCAGTACAACCCCAATCTCCCAATACTGTTTTCCTTTATTTTTGCATCTGATGCTGGAAAGCATCCTGTCAAGAAGGCAGCACAAATATGAGGGGCCTTCAAAAAGTTCATGGAAAATGTGTACTATGAAAAAACTATGCATGTATTTCAAAAAATTTTTTACACCAAAATAAACTCACACTTACTTAGTTTGAGGGACTAAGAAGGATAAGATATCAATTTCAAAAGAGCTCCTATCAGCAAGAAGAATTCTGCTAAAATTGAAGCAAGAACAAACACGAAATTATGGTGAAGCTTGGGTGGAAGAATGGTGCAATCATTGCTACTTTAAAAAAGTTTATGGGAACAATACCCCAAAGAAATTGGCAGTTTACAAATGGATAACTCAACATAAGAAGACATGAGCCGATGTCAAAGACGAAGACTGTAGCAGCAGACCAACCACATTAATTTGTGAGAAAAAAATTCATCTTATTTATGCCGTAACTGAAGAGGACTAATGATTAACAAAAGAAACAATAGCCAACACCACAGATATCACAATTGGTTTAGTTTACACAATTCTGCCTGAAAAATTAAATTTGAGCAAAATTTCCACACAAGAGGTAGTAAAACTATTGCACCCAGATCAACTTCAGACAAGTAGGATCAAGATCCTGAAGCATTTCTTTGAAGAATTGTAATAGGAGATGAAATATTGCTTCACCGGTATGATCCTGGAGACAAAGCAAAATCAAAGCAATGACTACTAAGAGGTAGAAGTGGTCCAGTCAAAGTGAAAGCAAACAAGAGCAAAGGTCATGGCCACAGATTTTTGGCATGTTCAGGCATTTTGCTTGTTGACTTCCTAGAGGGCCAAAGAAAATTAACATCTGCTTATTATGAGAGTGTTTACAGAAAGAGCCAAAGCCTTAGCAGAAAACACCCCTGAAAGTTCTTCTCCACTGTGACAATGCTGCTCATTCCTCTCACCAAACAAAGGCAATTTTGCCAGAGTTTCAATTGGAAGTCATTTGGTCCACCTTACAGTCCTGATTTGGCTCCTTCTGACTTTTTTTGTGTATCTATTTTTCTTCAGTTAGTAATGTAAAAAGGACTATGTTGAACTAATTAAATCCCTGGGGCCTTCAGTTATTTAGGGATGGACTAAATGGCTGGTATCGTTGCTTACAAAAATGTCTTGAACTTGGTAGACAGTATGTTGAAGAATAAAGTTTATTTTTTTAAATTTTTATATTTTATTTCCATTTTTCTACAAACCTCCCATGTAGCTAGGATGACAGGTGCTCACCACCACACCCAGATAATTTTTAAATTTTTTGTAAAGATAGAATCTCACTATGTTGCCCAGGCTGGTTTCAAATTCCTGGCCTCAAGTGACTTTCCCACCTTGGCTTCCCAAAACACTGAGATTACAAGCATGAGCCACCATGCCCAGCCCCATTTTTCCACAAACTTTTCAAAGTCCCCTCATATAATTGCCCAAACTTGCAGGTACTTTAGCAAAATAACTAAGGCCATAGGATCACACATGAGACAGACCTGGGATTAAGTCCAAGGTTCACTAAAATCTGAATGAATGGCCTCTAAGTACTACTATTATAGTAGTACCAGTAGTAGTAATCAGAAACTGAAACCTGGGTGTCACAGTTAAGATATGGCTGGGGCTCAGCTGATTGGTATAATTAATAGGACTACAGAATAGTGAACCCAAATATAGAGGTAGTGGGAGGAGGAAAGAGAGGGAGCATATTCAATACTTACTTCTAGATCATATTATAATTTAGTATTTGAAAACACACATTTTATTTTTGTAATATACCATAAAAGGAAAAACTCTGCCAAATTTTTGTGGCTTCTGGGGGGGAGACATGGCACTTATCAAATTTTACAAAGGAAAGAGTTTCCTATGTTTCTCAGATTCAGATGTGGGCTTTCAAAATTGAGAAATCCAAGTGTAGCTTTGCCGCTGTGCGGCCTTGTGCAAGTTGCTTAACCTCTCATGGTCTCTGTTTCCTTGACTTGAAGTGATAACTTGTACTCAGGGCTTACAGAGCAGAGCAGGGGTGGGGAGGAACGGTGTCCTAGACAAAGTGGGGGGAGGTGGTGGGAGACACTGCTCACTGGTCCCTCCATTCACTCCTTCACACCCATCCACACCCTGAGGGAAGCCTCTTTGCTCCCTCTCCTTTAGGCTGGGTGTGCTTCCAGCTACCCCAACAAAAGAGATGCTGCTAATTGCTGCCTGTATTTCTTCTTCCCAAAAAAGCAGGCACAAGGGATGCCAGCCTCGGAGGCCTGACCTCGCTCTCTCAACCAGAATGTTTTCCCAGGCCTGGCTGAGAACAGCACACCTCATCTCAGAAATTTTTGACCTTTTCCCAATTTCTCTTTGTTGGTTGCTTCTGTCCTTTTGAAAAGCTTCATATTGATGTTGGGCCCTAATAGAGAAACGTAAACAAGAGATAGATAAAGGTTAACAATACCCAATCAATGCTGTGGAGAGAGGCGGCTCAGGGAAGGACGTATTGAAAGGCCAAATGTAAGCAGAGCTCTATTGACAGTTTAATTGCATTCCCCCCTTATATGCTGAACCAATAGCAGAGCTGCTGGATGTGGGTAGTCTTTCATTTCAGCTACAGTGAGTTTTTTTTTTTTATTAGATGAGAAGAAAAACTTAAATACAAATAGAGTATTGTTTTCTTAATTTTTAAAAACTCTTTCCCAAACATATTCATAGGTTGTCTATTTTTTGTGTTATTTTAAGTTACTCTCCAAGCCCATGATAGGGGCTCCCCCACCTCCCATCTCCCCCTCTCCTTTTGTTAAGTTTAATACACTTAAGGAAGGCTAATTCCCCTGCTGTCCTCACCATAAAGAGTGCCTTGAGGCCCAACCTACAAGAGGCACCCCTTCCTCTGATCACATCCTATTATAGCTTCCTTGTCTCTCGCAGACAAAAACTTTCACCAAAACTCACATTTGCAAGGCAGATATTATTAAATAGTTGACAGAGGAGGAAAGCAAGGCTGAAAGGGATTACATGCATTTCATGTAGTCATGAAAAATGTCGCAAGATTTGGAATTAGAAGTTAGTCTGAAGACCTACCTTCTACTGTATTTTTCTACCATTATGTACTTCATTTAATTTCTTATACAAACAGTATGATATGAACTAGTCAATAGCTCATACCTTAGCTATACCCCCCAATAAAAAGGAAGGAAGGGAGGAAAGGAGGGAAAGAAGGAAAGCTCACAATGACAATGAATGAGCCACTCATAGGCAGAAATCTATGGATGAGGAGCAAATCTTTCCTAATTGATTATTATATCACTTTTTAACTTATGAGAATTTATTTTGCTCTATCTCTTTTTTTTTGTCACACCTCTGCCTCCCTATTATGCAACTTATAGTATTCCAAGAGCAAAAAATAGATATTCTCTCTTCTAAAAGAATCTGGTCAGTAAAAACCTGAAATTGAAGAAGAAAATATGTGTGGCAGTAGGAGTGTCACTTAGCAACACAAAAACAAAAAATTGTGTCTAAATAATTTTTCTTTGCTATATTTTCATATGATCAGGATTTTGAACATTTGATTTATCAATTTCAAGTTATAAAACACATATATTGCAAAAAATTAGGGCCACTTAGATAAACAAACATAAAACCTATGTTCTTTCTACCTCGGCCATTATAATGCTCGCCTGTCTCTATATGGCTTGCAAACAGCATAATGCATGTCTAGAAAGCTCATACCCAATGACATGTGTACAGAATAAAGGCTATTTTTGAGCACAGATCCTGCAAAGCAATAATTGCATAGTTTTTTCCACACATGAAGAGAAGGAAACCAAGTTCTCAGCTCCCTCCAGAGCAGGGTGCCAAAAACTGGGAACCCAATTCCTTTTCTGTGTTCACCTCCATTTATATGCTGCAGAAAGAAAAACAGCAAAATACGGTTGCATCAAAGAAAATTAAGTCAATTTTTAATTATGCACTTAATCATCCTCTTCCAGAAGGGCAGACTGTCTTTTGTGACATTTTTACATATTTGAAGGCAGCACTGTGTGAGCACAGTACAAGATATTTGGCTTATTAGATGTCACAGACAATTTTAACTGACACTGATGGGTTGATTCAAGGGGCAAAAGCCTTTTAATGGTGTGATGCAAAGCAGACATGCAATGCCCAGTCTCAGAATTTTTTTCTTTCATTTATTCACTCAATTAATTTTCTACAAAATTATCTATGAGGTATAATATTCTAAATGTTAGAAATATAGAGATTAAAGTACCTATTCTGAAAGAGTTCACAGTGTAATTATTGAAGCAAGCATGCTAATAAATAAGTTAAAATATACTGAAATGAGAACAATATTAACAAAGGCATGGGGCAAGTTGAGATTGTCTTGGGAAGTAACTATGAAGGTTTCTGACTTCCCAGAAAAGATTTGGAAGATTCTGAGCAGGGTTTTGAGGAACAAATAGGAGTTTGGAAAGCAGGCATCGTGGTATTTTTGTATGTTCGTGTGTGTCCCTTCATATGCCCATGGGCACACTTCAGAAGAGAAGGAAGTGACTTCCAGTTAGAAGGAACAATATCTGCAAAGGCCTGTATTTTTTAAAAGATAATATTATACCTTTTGTGGTATGAAAGATGCAGTATACAGACACTGAATTATTTTTCATAGTTCTGTCAACATAGAATCTTTGTTTCTGTAATATAATTGAATGCAATCAAGGTAAGATCTCAGGACAAAGCTAGAATTCTTATAGTTGATTCTGGTTTGACTCTTGAAATGTATCAATTATTTAAAATGCCATAACTTCTCTTGTGTTGTTGTTCCCAAGCTGTCTTTATTTTTGTTAATTGTGGCAAAATATAAATAACATAAAATTTACCATCTTAATCATTTTAAATGTACAGCTAAGTGGCATTAAGTCCATTAATATTGTGCTACCATCACCATCACTCATCCATGAAACTCTTTTCATCTTTCAAAATTGAAGCACTATCTCTTTAAACAATAACTCCCTATTCCCCCTTTCCCCACGTCCCTGGCAATTACCATTCCACCTTCTGTCTCTATGAATATGACTATTCTAAGTACTTTCATATTAGTGGAATCAATAATATTTGCCCTCTTATGACTGGCTTCTTTTACTTAGCATAATGTTCTCAGGGTTAACTCATCCATGTTGTAACATGCGTCAGAATTTCTCTCCTTCTTAAAGCTGAACAGTATTTCCCTATGTAGCTATACTACATTTTGTTTATTTATTCATCCATTAATGGCCACATGGGTTGCTTTCACCTTGTGGCTATTTCAAATAATGGTGCTATGAACATAGTTGTACAAATATTTCTTCAAAACCCTGCTTTCAATTCTTTTGGGTATAGAGATTTAGTATCCTGAGACTTTGTTGAATTTATTTGTCAGTTCCCACAGAGTCTTGCTAGAATCTATGGGGTTTTCCAATACAAGATCATATCATCAGCAAAAAGCGATACTTTGACCTCTTCTCTCCCAATTTGGATACTCTTAATATTCTTCTCTTGTCTGACTGCTCTGTCTAGGACTTCCAGCACTATGTTGAATAGAAGTGGTGGCAATGGTCATCCTTGTCTTGTTCCAGTTCTTAGGGGGAATGCTTTCAACTTTTCCCCATTCAGTATGATGTTGGCTGTGGGTTTGTCATATATGGCTTTTATTATTCTGAGATATGTTCCTTCTATGCCTAGTTTGTTGAGGGTCTTATCATGAAAGGGTGCTGTATTTTGTCAAGTGCTTTTTCTGCATCTATTTGGAGAATGATATGGTCTTTGTTTTTGCTTTTGTTTATGTGGTGAATCACATTTATTGATTTACATATGTCAAACCATCCTTGTGTCCCTGCGATGAAGCCCACTTGGTCCTGGTGGATTATTTTTTTGATGTACTGTTGAATTCAGTTTGCTAGTATCTTATTGAGGATTTTTGCATCTATATTCATAAGGGATATTGGTCTGTAGTTTTCTTTTTTTGTTGTGTCCTTTCCTGGCTTTGGTATCAAGGTGATCCTGGATTCATAGAATGAGTTGGGGAGGATTCTCTCCTTCTCAACATTATGGAATAATTTCTATATTATGGGTATCAGGTCTTCTTTTTAGGTCTTGTTTTTTTATCCATCCATCCACTGTATGTTTTTTGATTGGAGAATTTAGTCCATTTATATTCAATGTTATTATTAATAGGTAAGGAATTATCACTGCCATTTTATTATTTGCTTTCTAGTTATTTTATTGGTCCTCTCTTCCTTTCTTCCTTCTTTCCTTCCTTCCTGTCTTCCTTTGTATAGAAGTGATTTAAAGTATGCTTTAATTCATTGCTTTTTATTTTTTGTGTATCTATTATAGATTTTTGCTATGTGGTTACCATGAGGCTTGCTAATACTATGTTATAACCATTTATTTTAGGCTGATGACAACTTAACTCTGATCACAATAAAAGGAAAAAAACAAGTGAGGAGAAAACTAAAAACTCTACACTTTAACTCCATCCCCCCACATTTTGACTTTTTGTTGTTTCTATTTATACCCCTTTATATTGTATTTCTCTTAATAAATAATTTCAGTAATTATTTTTGACAGGTTTGTCTTTTAGTCTTCCTACTAAAGATATGAGTGGTTTACACAATACAATTACAATGTTAGAGTATTCTGTATTTGCCTGTGTACTTACTTTTACCAATGAGTTTTATACCTTCAGATGATTTCTTAATGCTTGTTTATGTCCTATTCTGTCAGATTGAAAAACTCTCTGTAGCATTTCTTGTAAGAGAGGTCTGGTGTTGACAGCATCCCTCAGATTTTGTTTGTCTGGGAAAGTATTTCTATTTTACGTCTGAAGGATAGTGTTGCTGAATATAATATTCTAGGGTTTTTTTGTCCTTCAGCACTTTGAATACATCATCTCACTCCTTCCTGGCTTGTAAGTTTTCCACTGAGATGTCTGCTGCTAAACATGTTGGATCTGCTTTGTATGTTAGTTGCTTATTTTCTCTTGCTGCTTTTAGGATTCTTTCTTTATCCTAGACCTTTGAGAGTTTGATTATTATATGCCTTGAGGTAGTCTTATTTAGGCTGAATCTGCTTGGTGCCCTTCAACCTTGTTTTACCTGGATATTCATGTCTTCCTCTAGGTTTGAAAAGTTCTCTGTTATTATTTCCTTGAATAAACTTTGCACCTCAATCTCTTTCTCTCTCTCTTCTCTTTCTCTATCTTCCCATCCCCATTCTCTTTAAGGCCAATAACTCTTTTATTTGCTTTGCTTTTTTGAGGCTATTTTCTAGATCTTGTTGGTACACTTCATTTTTTTATTCCTTTTTTTTTCCTCCTCTGACTGTATTTTCATATAGCCTGTTTTCAAGCTCATTAATTCTCCTTCTTGATCAATTCCACTGTTGTGAAACTAATGAATTTTTTCAGTTTGTCAATTGAATTTTTCAGCTCCAGAATTTCTGCTTGATTATTTTATTATTTCAATTTGTTAAATTTCTCTGATAGATTTCTGAACTCTGCTCTGTGTTGTTGAAGTTCATTGAGCTTCCTCAAGTCAGCTATTTTGAATTCCCTGTCTGAGAGGTCACATATCTCCATTACTTCAAGATTGGTCACTGGTGGCTTATTTAGCCTATTTTTTGATGTCATATTTTCCTGGATGTTCTTGATGCTTGTGGGTGTTTGTCAATGTCTGGGCATTGAAGAGTTACATATTTATTCCAGTCTTCATAGTCTGGGCTTTTTTGTACCTGTCCTTCTTGAGAGGGTTTTCCAAAAATTCTAAGGGGATTGAGTATTGTGATCTAAGCCTGTGGTTACTGTAGCTGTTCCCACTCTAGGTGGCACTCTAAACCCAGGAACACTGTGACTCTTGCAGACTCCTAAATACACAGCCTTGGTGGACTTGGGGAATATAAGGGAGAATTCCTTGGGTTACCAAGTAAGGTCTCTCACTCTCTTCTCTCTCTTCCCCCCAATCAGAAGGAGTTTCTCTTCATACTGGGCTACCTGAATTTAGGGAGGGGGACATGGGTACTCTCCTGGCCATCCACCTGGTACCACAGTGGGCGGCACCTGAAGTTTACAGCCTTCCGGACCAGCTCAGTTGGAGGGCTCACCAAGGCTCACATCCATTAATGTGTGGCTGCTGATGATGTTTATTCAAGGCCCAAGGCCACTTTAGTCATCAGATGGTGAATTTTGTCAGGACTGGGTCCACCTCAGCAGAGCAATGGAGTCCCTCCTGGCTCAGCATGGGTCTGAAAATGCCATCTAAAACTAAAGGCCTGGAGTCAGTGGCTTTAGGAATCTGCCTGGTGCTTTATTTTACTGTGGCTGGGGGCTGGTACCCAAGTTGCAAAACAGTCCTCTGTACTCTTCCCTTTCATTTCCCTAAGTGGAGGGAGTCTCTCCCTGACCTTCACTGCCTGGAGTTAGGGGAGGGGTGATGATGGTATTCCCATGGCCACCACAGCTGGCATCACACTGGGTCTCATCCTAAATACACTCCCTCCAAGATCAGGGCAGGACCAGGGCTTACCCAAGGACTGCAGTCTTTGTAGCCTGCCTGCCACTCAAATGTATCTGGGGCCCCAGGCTGTGGTGAAGCTGGTCAAGACTTAGGTTCCTCCCACTGGGGTGGAGAATTCCCCTCTGGTCTAGGGCTTGTCTAACTGCTCCCTCCAAGGGCACCAGCAGAATTCTGCACTGTATTGTGTTCCACTGTGACAGGGCAGCACTGAGTTCCAGTGCAAAGTCCCACACTCACTTTTCTGTCCTTCCCTCAAGCTCGTAGATTCTCTCTCCATCTGTGCTAGTTGGGATAAGCGGGGGGGGGGGATATGATGTAGGCAATGCAAGACTGTCCTTCCTACTCTCTTCAATGTCTCTTTCTTTGTTCTTACATTATAACCAGGTACTGTAATCACTAAGCTGATTTTTTGGTTCTTGTGAAATCCCTTTCTTGCATGATAGTTCAATTTGATGTTACTGAGGGGGGATGATTGCTGGAGGATTCTATTTAGCCATCTTGATCCACCCCCATCTCTGGATAATACGGTTCTTGCTAACAGCAAAACTTAGGATAGTGCTAGGATACCTAACTATGCTCTGTGGAGAAAAGTCAATGCACTCTAGGTCAGAAAACATGGACTACCATCCATTTGTATCATTCACTTGCCTTGAAAATTTGAATAAGTCACTTTACTTCCTTAGACTTAGTTTCCTCATTTGATAAAGGAGTAAATCAGACTAAATATTATCTGAATTCATTTTAGCACTAGAATTGCATGGTTCTATGCTTGTGGTAGTTGTATCTCCTTTAGGGCTGCTAAAGGAACTAAACTTGGGTTAACCATTATGATCACATTGCATACCTATGTTCTGCCTTGTCCTAAGTAGGGTGGAATGGCATACAGTTTGACTGATCGTGAGGTCAGGGATGGTGAGCAGTCTAGTTCAAAATGCAAGTTTAAATGTGCAACATTACATAGTCTGGTTATAGGTTAGAGACCCCATGGCAGTGGCAGTGCAATGGTTTGGAGTGTAGCTTCTGGAGCCAGATCACGTGAGTTTGAATCCTAGACTCCCACTAACTAGTTGTATGACCTTTGTGCAGGTTGTTTAAACACCCTATGCCTCAGTTTCCTGACTGTGAGACTAATACACATTTCATGGTATTGTTGATTATTATACAAACAAAGCACCTAGAACAGTACTTGTCCTTTGCTCATCACCTTCTTTTTGGCATTGTTCATGTTATTTTTTCCCTTCTTGATAAACTCTGCTTCTCTTTGCCTAGCAAATGGTAAATATTTGTGTGAGTTCTGGAGCTCTCAGATTCTTTGCCCTCACCTTTATTTTGACCGCAATTTCTCATCGCCTTGTCCCCTTACACTTCTCTCTCTTTCCTCCCATCAGGCTCCACGTTCATTTATGCTATTTTTCTTGCTTCATTTTTTTGTCTCCTCATTTTTACACTTATTCCTCTCACTCCTCCTGCCACCCCCTGGTCTTTCTCTCATTTTCTTTATCTTCCTCTGGCTCCTACATTGAGATAAGCTCTTCTCTACAGGTAAAGCATTTAAGATTCTCAAATAAAATGAGGTCATAGATAAGATGCAGGCTCCTATGAAGGCCCAGGATACTCAGTGGGGTTTCTTTGGTATCTTGAACAAAGGACAAGGGAAGCTTAATTCTAAAACAGCTACAACTGCTTCTCAAATCCTGTATCACTCGATTTCACTTTTATCAATTTAGTATTTTTAGTAAAAAGTAAAAAGCAAAAGAAGCATACTTTATTCAAGGCTTCCTTTTTTCAAAAAGAAAGATATTATTATATAACTAGAAGGCCATTTTCAAACCTAATAGCATTAGCAATATTTTTTAATATTATCTAATACCTTGGTTGTTTAAAAAGTGTCTTTCTACAAGTGACTTGGTTAATTGGTATATAAAGCAAAGCTCCATCATTACGTTTGGTTGTTCTATCTCTTGAGACTCTTTCAGGCACTTTTAATTTAAAACAGTCCCTCTTCTCTTTTTATTTTCCACATTTTTTATTTGTTGGATAAACTGGGTTAGTTTTCTTGTAGAAAGTTCCACATCCTTTATTTTACTAATTATTTACTTACAATATCATTTACTTGTCTTCCTATTCCCTGTGTTTACTACATGGATTGTAGACTGTAAATTATTCCTAAAGGCTTCAGTAGATTCAGATCAAAGAATTTTGGCAAGAATTCTTCACAGGTGGTGCTGTGCAGTTTGTATGGCACTAGGCAACACAAAATGTCTGTCTCACTTTTACTGATGCAACTGAGAAATTGAGGTCAAAATAGCGATTGATCGGTGATGGAGATGACAACCACGTCTCTGCATTGTTCTGTGGTTTGCCCGCAGAGCCTGGATTGAATCATTTATTGAAGTACCATGGACAGTGCCTTTGTAGCCTTCATGAGGACCTTCAATAAATACTGAAAGACTGGATGCCTGGAAACACAAACACTTCCCTCCTGAAGCTGACTTGCCCCCTAGATATTAACAAGGATGTTACGGTTTACTTAGAGCATACAATTTTCAGGGACTGTTATAAAACACCTTACAAATCTTCATTCATTTATGCTTACAAGAGTCATCCACATTTTACAGATGACACATCTTGGGTACTAAAAAGTTAGAAGTTAATCAACTTGCCAAAGTCACATGGCTGAAAGTGGCAGTGACGAAGTTCAAACTCAGGCAGCCTGATTTCAAAACCCCACTCTCAACCACATGCCGGCCCCACCTTTCCTGCACAGACCACCGCAGATCTCACTCCTCCCAGGAAGACATCCTTGACTGCCGCAGTACTTCCTACATCCCACAGGGCACAATCTGTGTTACCGCACAGCAGAGAGCATGATCTACCTGCAGACACGAGATGGAGACCCAGGAGGGGAAAGTTTATTTCAGGCTGTCCCTTGCTACCTAGTTTCCCGCCCTAAGAATATTTTTCCCTTGAAGGGCTTGTGAAGGTTCAAGGAAAAAACATAAGAGAACTTGGTAACTTGACGGCAATGCCCCGCTAGTTTTCACTCCTCTCATTCATTTACTCATTCATTCATTCATCTCTCTCCCTCTCTCCCTCCGTCTCTTCCTCTCTCCCCCTCCACTCTGTTTCTCTCTCTCTCCTTCTTTCACACCAACCTCCTCCACAGTTAGATTGTGTCGTTCTCAAAGGCAGGGGCCATCCCATCTCTTCCTGTCCCACAACTTTCACAATTTTTCTTTGCTCAGGACTCTTGCTAGGGCATCAGCTGCTCAGCAGACTTGCTGAACAATGAAACGTTCAGGGGCTCTGTCCTTACTAACCACCAGAGCTTTGTTTCCCAGTGGGCCCCCATTCCAAAGATGGCTGAGGAACCCAGCAGGTCTTCCGGTCCTGGGAAGTTGCCAAGTCTAGCACTCTGACGGCATTACATAGGAAGCCACGATCACCATTTATGTTAAAGTCACATTGGTTTAGATTCTACTTAGTTACATCGTTCGGACGTGGTAAATGCGCTTCTAATTCAGAACCAACCTTGGACAACATTATGCAGTTGCCTAACCCTTTGGCGTCTAACTCCTTCACTCCTCTCCTCCAAATCGGCATGTAGAATTTCCTCGATCTTCTTTAGGGTAAATTAATCTTTTGATGTGTGTGTTACTGTAAAATAGAGGTTTATGTTGTATTTATCCCTAGTGCGGATGAGAACTTTAACCAAGGCTTTTGAATGACTACACTTTTACATAAGAAATTAGCTCCACTAGTGGAAGTTTTAAGCATGCCATTGGTGTTAGGGCCAGAGATGAAGGAATAGCATTTGAGACACGTAGACATTTCAGAACTCAAATGACTAGGAAATAAATAATACCTACTCTATTTTTCTATAAGGCAAGTCTGTTCTTGATGTAAAGATTGAGAAGTTCCAAATAAGTATTTCCTCATGAACTTTTAGGGATTGTCCATAAAATGAGCTGATTGTAGTCTGAAGTTCTTGCTGTATTGAAATTTGAATGAAGCTTCTAAAGGTTATTATTTGCATCTTCACCTTGCAAAATGAAACACCTAATTGCTATGTGTTCACTTGAGTCAAATTAATAAGACTTTAGTGAGCATTCAGTCAGCACAGTAGGTCATTTAAGCCGAGAAAGACACTAGTGCCTCCCTCTAGGTGCTCATACATACACAGAACCATGTAGAGAAATAGGAATGGACGAATCTGAGTTCAAACCTTGGCACCGTAACTTACTAATTAAGAAGTTACTTAACTTCTTGCATCTCCATTGTTTTCTCTGTAAAACAGCATGAATAAGTCAAATATCCCAGATATCCTGTTTTATGAGTATCTTAAAGGAGGCAATATAGGAAGATACATGGCATATCATGGTCTCTCAACAAATACCAGTTTCTTTTCTGTCTATAATATAATGTCAATTGTGATAAAGTTTGTGATATAAGCACAAAGTACCACAAGCCTATGGGGAACAGATTAATTTTCACTGAGAGATATTTTTACAGTCAGGCTGGACATATGTCTTCTAGGACCCTTAGGTATTATGTTTTCTTTTAATCCCACCTAATTTTATTTTCTAGTGTTCATTAATCTCTTAGTTTCAAATATGTAGAGTCAGGTTTTAGAAAAATGTCTTCAAAGAAAAAATTTACAATTCAGACACTACCATGTCAGAGAATTTTACGTTTGCCCAGGAAATGGTGTTTTTCTCACTCTGCATCTTCTGTCATTCTCTGCTTCATTCCATTTCTCAGCACATCTAGCCAGTGTGGTGGGAGCTTTGGGCATTATTCCTGAGCACTACCATGCATCTCCCACAACCAAAGCCTCTGCAACTCCGTGGCCTAGCCTTGTTTCAAAGAAAAGAAAACACATACACATACTGAGTTTCTAATAAGATGTTTGGTTTTTTGAGTTTGTTTTATTTTGGGAGTAAGGATCACTAACTCACTCCTGGGCTGTCAGTTTATGTTTACCATATGGAAGACAACATAGATCTCCTAATATACCCTCACTCATTCCTTCTTGTGTTTGTTTGGGGTTTTTTATGTCTTTGTTTCTCCTTCTGTTTTCCTTTTACGTTTGGATTAAACCCTTTCTCACTGGATACTTAAGTGCCCACTGTATGCTCTGCACTGTTCAAACATAACCAGACACATTTTACATTCTTCTCTTGTGTTTCAAATAAATGAATGAATGTCTGGCTGAAGCACATGGGAGTTCAGGTATCAAAAAGGAAGCTTCTAAAAAGCTCACATGGGTGCCCAGAGCCAAAGCCACATTGCCAGAAAAGGCCCTGCATTCTGTCATGCACACAGATGTTTATTTGTTCCTTATAACAAATAAGGTGAGTAAATGAGTGAACATTTGGGTTCCCAGCACGGATGCAAACACTTGCTGGCCAACTCTGTATTACAGATGATCATAAGGAGAGAGCTAATCATGTGCAATGGGCAGGCTTATGCCATTTTGAAAAGTTTTTCTAGGCAAATTCAAATTTACCCTTATATTAATAATTGTGTGCATTGAAAGATACATCTGCATCTGAAGTAGGGTAATTCTTTTCTTTTTACTTTTGTCTCCAGTTCCATTGCTTATTTAGCACTTAACCTATGCTGCTGTTTGAATTTTATTATTTGTTTTTAATATAAGACTTATTTTCTGCACACAAGACCTTGTACCAAATAACTGAAAAAACAATTTTCTACCTTTGTCATTTCAACTACTTAATTAGTTGATTGGCTTACAAATAGATGTGCATTACAGAAGAAAATAAAACTTCCTTTGCCATTTTGTATAGTACTTGCATCTACCTGACTCCCAGCCAATAAATCTTTGTGCATCATCATCTTAACTCCCCCAAAGGAGCAATAAAGTACATGATTATACAGAGTACTATACATTTGCTTCATGTATGTTGACTTTTCTCCTTGTGATGGACCTTGTACATAGGCAGCTATGATGCAATGAAATTCACTTAACACCCTTGAGTGATAGTTTTCTCTTTTATGTAATGGGAAAAATTATTTTAAATTCTCTGGGATAGAATAAGAACTTTGAATTTTTATAAGCCACAGATCACTATATATATGCTGGATTGTAATTTTTTTTTCCAGGCTTACTTTCATTCTTTTAAAAAAACTCTTATATATTTTCTGAAGGCCCAGGTCCTGAAAACTTTTCAAATCTAGTCTTTATTTATGAACACCCACAACCACATTCTACAGTTCTCATTGTCTGTAAAATAAAATGTAATGTAATTCCTTATTTTTGGTTGCCAGCAAAGAACTGAATTCAAAGAAGTTTAAGCAAATAAGGAGGTATGTATGTATTTGTGTGTTTGTGTGTTTAAGGTAAAGTGAGTGTCTCCCAAAGCCCAAGGGCAAAGAGTTCTGCAGGGCTTGGTAAAAGACTAAAACCAGGAATGGAAAATATTTTGGAAACAAACCTAAAAGCTCTCTGCTTTTCTCTGCATGTGTGTTTCATTGTTCTCTCCTCTTCTTCATGCCCATGCTAGAAGACAATGTTCCATAGCTCCCAAGTATACATAATCACTGATGAAGCAAGCACACTTTCAAATTCCAAGGGAAGACATTCTAACTGACTCATCCTGGGCCAGATACCCACTTACAGCCCATAAACATGGCTGCCCCATCCATCACTTTTGGTAGATAGAGTGGGCGTGGAGTGTGGTGGGACAGTTCTCCTAGAAAGATGGTTTACAGAAGTCACATAAACACCTCAAAAGTTGCCTTATACAATACATTATCTCCTGTTTTACTTTCTAATTATTTTAGTTCCCAGGGAGATTATAAATTTGTACAGAACCACATGTGACTAGTCAATAAGCCAATAATGAATAGCCCTTGTTTATTTATACCCCACACCCACCACAACACACACTGGTCCTTGAGAAATATTTGCTTGTTTAATAAAAAGCCAGCATGTTAGAAGATACACTGACATAGACTATATATCAGAAAAACAGCTATATGTAAAATATTAAATATTTTATATATTATATATAAATGTATATTTATGTTAATATATTTATATTGTGTGTGTGTATATATTTATATGTAATTTAAGCCAAGACCTGACTGGAAGTAAACTATGAATCATTTATAGATTAGTATGTCAGAAAGTGGGAAGAAAGTTGATGTGAGTGTCTTTTGGGCCAGATGAAAGGGTAAGGGAAAGCACAATTGATGACTGTCAATCTTGCTGACTGTATGTGAGATCCCTCACCTAGTATGCTTCATTATGAAAAATCCTCAGATTGGGGAGAATTTAAGAAGATTGGAAACCCCCTTTATGAACATACACCATTGCTTCTACTTAGGAAAATAAGGAATCCTGAACTAAGGCAAAGGGAAAGGAGGATTTGGGAAAGGATTATCTTCCTTAGACCATCTTTCCAAAGGGAAATTGCACACATTTCAGTTTTGCTATCCATTTTCATTGACTTAGGAATCTCTGTCATGGTGGATTTATGAGACTTTAAATATTTACCACCATAATCTGTGCCTTAAAGATGCGTTATTATTTTTTAACCAGCATTAAAGTTTGAAAACTGAATAAAAGTTTTGCTCCATGATTGACCACATTATCTCTCAGAACAAAGAAATAGAGCAAATAATATAGCAAGATTTCCAGTCCATGGGGGACACATTTTACATTGTTCCTTCTGAGGTGGTATTTGTATGTATATTTCCCTACACCAGGGATTTAGAAAAGAAAGTTCTGTTATAGGTTTTAAAGTTAACTGGATTTAGGACATTTAACTTTAAGAAATGGGAAAATGAGCTGGAAACTAAATCAGATTGCTAGCTAGCTTCCCCTGAATAGGATCCAGTTTGCATAGTATTGGCCTTGGATAGGATGCAGTTTGTATGATATTGGCTGTTGTCTTTAAAATTTGAAATCAATTGTCAATGTTTTAAAATCTGATATTTTTACATTGGTTTTTGGATTTCTGGTTTTATCTTAAAAATATAAGAGATGTATAATCCTATTCAACAATTTGCTGAGTTGAGAAGAGGTTGCTGTATTGAGTTTTCCTATGTTCTGTTTGTCATAATCCCATGCCTCTATTGTTTCCTGGACACTGAGGTTGCATGGCAGTGATCATTTAATATATCATTCTTTCTTTTGTTTCCCTTATGGTACTATTAAGAGGAAAGTCTTTTGGTTTTTGTCCCAGTGCTCTATTCAAAGAAAGTAAACCAAAGAAGGACTGAGTGACCACATGTTTCAAGAAAAGTGAGAAAGAGCATATGTTTTTGCGGAAATAAAGGACACACTTCCATGTGCATATGTAGGCAAGGAAGTAATATAACTTAAGTCCCCACTGTAACATAAACCCAGCCTGCTTCACCCATTGTCTGTTTAACACCTGTAGGGACCAGGTACTTGACTCATGCATTTATTAGACCTCTTCTAGTTCTAATACTCTATTATTCTACTGAAAATTCTAAGTGTTTTATTCATCATTTTGACAGATATAACAAAAAAAATTTACATGTGGTTATTAAAATGAGCAGTGAAAGAAAAGACAACAGCATTCTTTAAAGAGAACACAAAACTAGAGATAGGAACCCAAGGCTAGAATTCAGATCCCACAGGTCACAGCCCAGGATTATTTCTACTTAATGCCCTCTCTTAGATTCAGTCATCTACAGCAGGGGCATTACTGAGTGCTTTGGGTCTCTAAGCCTCTTTTCACTGGAAAAAAAAGTACGAATCTCTTGTACTTCACAGGAATCTTCTTTTTCATTTTCTAAATGACTTTGCATTTTGCAATGATAGTGTATGTTTTTCTCTCTTCTATAAGCATTTCTCAGATCCCTTTAAAATAGCCTTCTCTCTTCTGAGCTCTTAGTGTTTAGTTTCTACTGTCACTGAAAATGTAAACATATCTTAATTTACCAATAGGGTAGCCTTGGTTCCCAAAACACACAGTAATTGTGTTTGGTGCAAAATTGCCTATTGCATTTTGACCATTATTGATTCATGGTGTTTTCTGTTCTTCATGCAAATGCCAAATTTCACAACTTCTGGGGAAATCCAGAGCTTCTCCATTTTCCAGCCTGAAAATTTTACTTGGGTAGGATCCACAAGGACTACTAGTTCATCAATTTCATGAAAAAACAGAGGAGAGTTCATTTTAA
This sequence comes from Daubentonia madagascariensis, assembly GCA_023783475.1. NCBI lineage: Eukaryota > Metazoa > Chordata > Mammalia > Primates > Daubentoniidae > Daubentonia > Daubentonia madagascariensis. Next base: position 13,446,149 of record JAKFHU010002573.1, on the reverse strand, counting down.
GAGAGCTGAATTTTGAGAAGTTCAAGGAAGACTCTCGAGAAAGCATGCAGCCAATACTCCCACAGAGCAGAACTAGGGCTTGGAAGGAGGCTTCCTCAAGAGAAGAAAACACTGGAAAATTTTGTGCTGCAGGACCCAGTTCTCAATTTCTTATTGTTTGTTTTAAAGCAGAGGAATAATGTGTTATGAAACTGGATGGGAGTGTTTTTGCTGTACAAAACACATATTTAAAGAAATCCTGATCTATTTCCTCTAGATGATCTGACAGCAATTGCTCAAAGCTTCTCAAAAATTAACACTAAGAATTGTACTAACAAATGCAAAAAAAAGCCAAATTCATATTTGAATCTGCCAGAAGTCAGCCTGCATTTGGGGAAAGCCTAAAAAGTCACACAGAGCCCAGAATATCAGAGTTGCTAAATAATACAAAGTGTATATTATCTCTTCCATGAAGGGGCGATTAGTACAAGGCCTGTGACTTCATTTACAACTTAAATAAACAAATTTCATTTTTTAAAATAAATACATCATCTAAGTTAAGTGAATGATAAGATATTTCAAAAGCTATGTGGAGCAAAAAAAATGACTAATTACTTGCAATATATTTAATAAATAAAAACTCAATGTATACAAATCAGTAGCATTCATATACACCAACAACAAACTAAGAATCAAGTCAAAGACTCAATAGCTTTCACAATAGCATCAAAGAAAATAAAATATCTAGGAATATATTTAACTAAGGAGGTGAAAGACCTCTGCAGGGAGAACTAAGAAACACTGAGGAAGGAAATAGCAGAGGACATAAACAGATGGAAAACCATACCATGCTCATGGATCAGCAGAATCAATATTGTTAAAATGTTTATGCTACCCAAAGTGATCTACAGATTCAATGCAATCTCTATTAAAATACCAAGATCATTTTTCACTGATAATTCTATCCTTCGTATGGAACCAGAGAAGAACCCACATAGCTAAAGCAACCTTAAGCAAAAAGAACAAATTGGGAGGCATCAATTTACCATACTTAAAGCTATACTACAAGGCTATAGTAACCAAAACAGCATGGTACTGGCACAAGAACAGAGACATAGACCAATGGAACAGGACTAAGAACCCAGATATAAAACCATCCTCATATAGCCATCTGATCTTTGACAAAATATACAAAAACATACACTGAGAAAAAGAATCTCTATTCAATAAATGGTGCTGGGAAAATTGGATAGTCATATGTAGAAGACTGAAACAGGATCTGTGCCTCTCACCTCTCACAAAAATCAACTCACGATGGATAACAAACTTAAACCTAAGGCATGAAACCATAAGAATCCTAGAAGAAAATAGTGGAAAACTCTTATAGACATCAGCCTAGGCAAAGAATTTATGAAGAAGACCCAAAAAGCCATCACAGCAACAATAAAAGTAAATAAATGGGACCTGATCAAATTAAAAAGCTTCTGCACAGCCAAAGGCACTATTACTAGAGCGAATAGACAACCTACAGAATGGGAGAAAATATTTGCATGTTATACATCCACTAAAGGGCCGATAACTAGAATCTATATAGAACTCAGGAAAATCAGCAAGAAAAAAATCAAACAACCCCATTATAATATGAGCAAAGGAAATGAACAGAAACTTTTCAAAAGAAGATAGACTAATGGCCAAGAAATATATGAAAAAATGCTCAACATCTCTAATTATCAGGGAAATGCAATTCAAAACCACAATGAGATATCACTTAACTCCAGTGAGATTGGATTTTATCAAAAAGTCCCAAAATAACAAATGTTGGTATGGATGTGGAGAGATAGGAACACTCATACACTGCTGGTGGGACTGCAAACTAGTATAACCTCTATGGAAAGTAGTATGGAGATACCTCAAAGAACTAAAAGTAGAACTACCATTTGATCCAGCATTCCCACTACTGGGCATATACCCAAAGGAAAAAAAGACATTTTATAATAAAGACATCTGCACTTGAATGTTTATAGCAGTGCAATTCACAATTGCAAAGATGTGGAAACAACCCAAATGCCCATCAATACGTGAGTGGATTAATAAAATGTGGTATATGTATACCATGGAGTACTACTCAGCCATATAAAAAGATGAACTACCTATTGTATTATCCTGGATGGAGCTGGAGCCCATTCTTCTAAGTGAAGTATAACAAGAATGGAAAAACAAACACCACATGTACTCACCATTAAATTGGTACTAATTGATCAACACTAATGTGCACATATGGGAAGTAACATTCATGGGGTGTAGGGCAGGTGGGGAGGGCAAAGAGGGGATGGGTAAGTCCTCACCTAACGGATGTGATGCGTGCTGTCTGGGGGATGGGCACACTTGTCGGGTGGTACAAAGGCAATTTGTGTGACCAAAGCATTTGTACCCTGCAAAAAATAATACTCTGAAAAAAAAATCATGAGTTCATAATAATAATAAAGGGGAAAAACCTCATTTACCACCATTGGAGGTAACTGTTATACCATGTTAAATAATTTTTTCAATAATCATGTAAAGGTAATAAGATAATAATAAAATCATTAGATAAAAAATTGATGAGGAACAGGCAATTTGCAGAGTTCTAAGTCTCACTCTAAAGAGTATTAGTTTTTTATAGGTGCTTAACAAATTAACACAAACTTAGTGGCTTAAAATGACATATGACATACCATACAGGGTGTCACCAAGCTGCAATCAAGGTGTCAGCCAGGCTGAGTTCCTTTGGAAGCCACCTGCAGCCCATTGCCTGGTGAGCTTCTGAAGGCCTTTTCACAGGGTGGCACCTGACTTCTTCAAAGGCAGTGAAAGGCTGGGAGAGGGAGAAGTGGAGAGTGGTTGTTCAGTAGGTGTAGAGTTTTAGTTTTACAAGATGAAAAAGTTGTAAAGATCTGTTGCACAACAATGTGAATGTAGTTAACACTGCTGAACTGTACACTTTAATATAGTTAAGATGGCAAATTTTACATTATTTGTTTTTTCCACAATTTTTAAAAAATCAAAAAAAGTAGGAAGCACAAAATACCTTTTGATTTTGAGGATTAGTATTGTAGAAGCAAATTAATACCAACCTTTATTAGGACTCCTGGAGAGGTTAGCTCTTACCAATCCATGCTCAGATTGGTAAAATACACTAAAAAAATGTTGAATTTTCAGAGAAGCGAGATGTTCCCATATTTTAAATAAACAGAAATGCCAAGAAGTGAAAAAAGCTTTCCTGGAAAAGAGATTTCCCTGTCAATGGCTGTGTCCAGAAATAGGTGGAGATGTCTTATACTGATGCTTCTCAAAATTTAACACGCATAAGAATCTCCTGGGGTGATTTGAATGCAATAAATCTGGAATGGCATCCAAGGTGCTACAGGTCTAACACTCTCCCAGGTGATACTTTGAGTAGCTGGAGGTTAAAGAGATCCAAATAATTAGCAAAGATTGAACTAACTGTGTGGTATTTACCAATTTCATCTGGTCATAAGAATCATCTGGTACTCTTGATAATAACACTATCTAGACCCTGCCCTGGGGATTATGCCTTCGTTAGTTGTTCTTCAATGGAAGTCTGGAACCTGTGGTTTCAACCTGATGATTGTTATGATCAGCCAATTTTAGGAAATAATAACTAAAGATCTTCAAGATCATTTTCAAAGTTGATTTCCCATGATTCTGCTTTTCTGTATTTCTGAAAGAACTAGCTATACAGTAGGTTTTCAACAGAGACCTATCTCCAGCCTCCTAACAGTCCTGGTGTGTTATTTCACCCCAGAAACAGTAAAATTCCTACTACAAAGAATAACCTCCATTTTATTTTTAATAACCAAGAATAAACCCTCAATATGTTAACCTACTGTTATCATTCAGGAGTTAAGTGATTTGGTGAAGTGATAAAATTTTATTTGTACTACAACTTTTATATTAGTACCCTCATCATGTGGATTAGAAAGCTGAGGTCTATAGAGGCCAAATGACCTGCTCAAGGTCACACAGATGGAGGAAGTTGTGAACTTGGGATTTGACTCTCATCCCAATCCAATGCCTGCTCCCTTAGACACCGGACACCATTCACCTGTGGCACCACCTCCTCCTGCATGCTTGTGAGGCATGGTGCCTGCACACTGTTGGCATCATCTGCTCTTCTCTCCTTAACTTAATGTCTCCATTTACCACAGTGTCGTGTCCCCTGCTCAGGACTTCACACTCTTAGTTTTGCACCTGCTCTCCCCAGCCTTCCAGCACTGAAGATCAGCCCTGATCCTGACCAGCATCGGTTTCTGAGCTGCTCTGTCCAATATCTCTGGTCTTTATGAACATCCACATTCATCTCAGTCTGGAGAAAAAGCCCAATTGTGATGCAATGAGGTTTCCTGATTTTAGGCTCTTCAGCACAGCAGTAAAATCTATTCCTTTAACTATTCTTCAATCGGACCAGCTGTTCTGTACAGAGCCACATGGTGGGGTTGGTGGGGTGGGGAAATTAGTCTTCCTTGATGGTTAATAATGCTTTTCAATGATTGCTTTTGTGTCTGTGTGATTATTAGTACAAGTTTCATGGAGATCATTTGTTTATTTAACAGATATGCATTGGGCACCTATGACATGCCAGGCATTGTGCTGGTAGCTGGAGATACACTACTGAGCAAAAGTCAGCAAGGATGCTGCGCTCATAGAGGTGATGGATTTTAAGCAAATAATCAGAATAACGAAGGTAAAATTACAAGCCATTATCGGGATCATGAAGGAAAGGAATCCAGTTTTTTGAAAGTTATATAACAACAGAAGCTGACTTATCTAGAGGGTCAGGTAATAATAGCAGTCAATACATACATACTTTGTGCTTTACTGTGTGTTCTGCACTACGCTGAATGTTCAACATAAGTGATCTCACATGTTCCCAAAACAGCCTTACAAGTTAGTTACCTCATTTTATAGGTGAGGAAACTGAGGCTCAAAAAATTAATATCTAATCACAGAATGTGCTTCCACTGACCACGAAAACTTCTTGCTGGCTACTCACTACATCTTTTTGTGGTACAGACAAATCCTGCAATTAGGGATTTAATGCAGAAAAAACTGCTCTATCCTGCAACCAGTTGTAGTTTTCTGCCAGAGTTCCCAAGTGCTCATTTTTGAGGCTAAAGGTAAGGAGCCTAAGCCTTGCCTGGAGCGAGCCTGTGTGTGGTGGTTACTATAGCAAATGTATTCAGACCAGGAAGATGGGACCAGTGTGTGCAAAGGAGCTGGGAAAGGCAATGAAAAATGGTTTCTAAATCAGTATAAGGCAAGCCTCAAGGAAATTCAAATACAAATTACAAATGTTTGACACCCTCATGGTCAAATTCAAAACAGAAGCACTACGACCAAACCAAACTTTACCACTCCAATTCGTGGGGTCTGCTCTGCCTTTGTGCTTTTTAATCATCACAGGAAGATTAACAGCAAAGTCCATTTAGTGACAGGTACACTTTATGGCTTCCTAACTCTTTAGAAAGTTAGCATCCATGCAATGAATTTAATAGTAATTTTTAATTTGCTGAGAACTTTGTGGTTTTTTCTTGGTGGATTTACGTGGGTCAAGTTTGATCCCTAAAATCTTGTATGACTCTGGAGTTGCCAGGGCCTAGAAAGGTGGATCGAAGTTCCTAAACTCACAAATTAGTGGCCCAACTTGGATTACCACTCAAGCTTTCTGATTTTTGATCCTGTGTACTTCAAAGTTTTGTTTTCAAAATCGCCATAATTTAAATCAACAACACTCTTTTCTTATCCAGACTAGCTTATAGCATAGACTTACTTGAAAATGTAATAATTGTATGTAAAGTTTTAGGTTGGAGGATGTCAACAAAATATTGTATGCTGTTACATATATTTGAATATATGACAGGGCACATCATGTTCACTGATACAAAGTAACTGCTATGCATCAATTTTGAAATGACAGAATATCCTATTTTTCTGCCATATTTTATCAATAGTGTATATAGAATATTATCTTAAACTTGTAAGTTCATGACCTATGTGCTTCTGTCCCATAATTGTGCCATGTTTAAAAGAATGCAGTTCATACAACAAAACTAATCATAAATTAATTCAATTTTTTAACTTACATTTCTAGACTATTATAAAGGTGAATCATAGTCCCATTAATGTCTCTGAAAACCTTCCATTTCACTCTCTTTTCTACTGCATCACTCCCCAAAAAACCAACCCTCCTGCCTTTTCCCCTAATTTTCCACCACAAGACTCTCAAGAATAGACCTGGCTGTGTAGAGTTATCCCTCAGATGGTGAAATTCAAAAAACGGAGACTCAGCAGGCCAGGCCACCTAATTCAGAAAAGTAGAAAGGTTAGGATTATCATAGATTGTGTTTGATTTTTTTTCCCCATCACAAGTATAGTTAGGGTTTTGCTGAGCCTGTGTTGAATATTCAAGGCTTATAGTTCGCACTGCCTTACCTGATACATCACCAATGAATCAGCATGTTGACAAAGGCTCTCGATGGAAATTTCATGAGAGTAGCCTGGCCAGGGAAACCCAGTTACATTCAAGTTCAGAACCATCTCAAAATAACGACATTGAAGACCCTCCGTCTGAAATTTTGTTGCTTTTGAGGCACCTGTCTCTTTCCCTATTCTTCGCTCATTAATTCTCTGGGAATGTATTGTACACTGTAGTAGTCAAAGTTCCAAGGCACTGCAGGGGATGTCTTGAGCAACTATGTCTAATCCTTGATGTCACTCATACTGTCAGCAGTGAGATCCTCTGTATTTCCCACCCAGTCTTCTACTGGCTACTACACCAGTCCTTGTTCACTAGCTGCATGGGTACTTTGAGCATTCTCTTGAAAAAATTTGGTAATTTATGAATTATAAGTAATTATATCATCTGCTTCCTGTTTTGTTTTTAAATTGCCTTTTAATTTTTCTTTCTATCCTCGTGACCACATTTTGATTTATTAACATATGCATATCTGCATTCCCAGAGGGAAATACTGAATATTACTTGGAAACACAACTGTTTAAATTCCAAAAGAACCCACTTAAGCATCAGTCAAGAGCCTGAACACAGGGCTTAGGCCTGGGCTGAACTCTAAATTGTGCAGGGTGACCAATCATCCTGGTTTGCCTTGGACTGTGGGGAAAGGAGGTGGTCTCAGATGAGGGGCTTTCCCTGATAAAACCAGGACAGTCCTAGGCAAAATGGTGGTTGGTCACTATATAATTGGCTGCAGTTATCATAAAGGACCCTGGCCTCTTTGCTGCCTCTGCTTAGCATTCACGTTCCTGGGAAGGGGAGGCTGCTTTTTAAAATTCCCTGGTTCTGCTTCCTACTCTGGCTACTATGGACCAGAAAAGGATCTATTTTCAAAACCGTTGGGCCTGTAACCGGGAGTCCTTGCTTTTTGCTTACTGGTTCTTGAGATTTACAAGATAGATTTTCATTTATACAGAGAAACTTATAAGATAGAAAGATGTAGGCTAGCTAGAGTACTAAGGAGCCCAGGAAAACACGGTCAAATCTGTGGAATACAGGTTGTCACAGGGCATCTGCTGGAAGTCCCAGGCCTTTGTTGGAGGTTCGGTGAGATGTGAACTCAGAAGATCATAGAACCCATTTTGTTCACCTTTTTGGACTTGAGATTGGCTCTGTGCCAAGGTTGACAAGGAGCTAGGAAAGTTGACAAGTTACAGATGTACGTCTCAAGCCATGAGACAGGAGAACTGAATTTTAGTCGTGACTCTGTCTCTATTTGCATGACTTGGGGAAAATAACTTCTTTCTGGGCATCTGCATCCTCATTTGTCAAACGAAGGTGTTGGAGTGGGTCATTTTCAGTTCACTTCTACGCTGGATTTATATGAGAGCTTATCATGTGACTGGTATCAGTCTCAGTATTTTACATGTTTTAAGTCGTTCAATCTTTGCAACAACTCTCAAAGGTAGATACTAGTATCATACCACATAGATGAGCATTTGCTTTTCTAGATCCACGTTCCATTATTCCTCATCCTGCTGGAGTACTTAGGAGGCCAACCTATGTGAAAGATGTTCCTTCTTTCTGGCTTCTGTTTTAGTTCTGCCAGTGGGGAGCAGAAAACTGGAGAAAAGAACAACAGTGAGTTTGGGGTATTTATTCTCCAGCTCCCTTGCTGTGGAGCTCCTTTTGGACAGATGCATCTCTTGATGGAAGCCTGCAGCTTCTGCCAGGCCTCCCTACACAGCTCTCCCTCTTTCTGTGGGTTCCAACAACCTCCTCCCGTAGCCTTTAGAATAATGGGAAGTGTTGGGCTTTGGAATCAGATAACCTGGGTTCCAATCCAGATCCACCTACTAGAGGTAAAGAAAGTTACTTAATGTGATTAAGCTTTTTCACATCAAAAGGCACGCCATTTAAATTTGTTTTTATAAACATTAAATTAGCCTCATACTGTGTTCAAAAGAACACCCAGCACAATGCCTGGGACAGAGTAGAGGTCCAGCAGATGTTAATCTCTTTTCTCTTCTTGTAAACTTTTATTTTAGAATTTCCTTATAGGTCACTGTGCTGTGATTTTGTCCCATGTGTGTTCTCTCTACCCTTCTCAAATTTGGGTCCCTATTTCCCGTCTCAAAACAAAGACTGAGACATGTACTATGCACCTAGGTTCTCAAACACAACTTTCTGAATAAATGAAGTGAACTTTTTGGCAAGATTTCTGATAAGGTTCTAGTTCCCTAGGTCTCTTCTATTACAGAAGGAATATTTTCCAAACAAGGGTCACTGATATATAATCCTCAATTTATACCACACCTTTGGACATCCTTACTACTACCATAGCCAGAGGGGAAACATAAACCATTATATTCTGTTTTTTACAAAATAGCCATGTGAAATGCAAACTTATTCACCTGCTATTTGATATTTCTATAAACTACTATTTTATTACCCACCTTGAGGCTAGGGATTGATAATGAAGAATGAGGGAGACAGATACTGGTATTTTGAGTCACATTATTTGGGGTGACTACCATCTTCTCAATCGTCCTGCCTAACAAAGGCCAATAGAAAGTTACAATTTTATGGTATAATTTTATTATCTCATGTTTGTTGGAGATGCTGCTAATAAGCCCTTCAAAAAAAAAGGCCTTGGCCTTTTATGAACTATTATCATAAATGGGGATTACACGTCTTATTGTTTTCCTCTTAGATTAAATTAATTCAAGAACTAGAGGTTGCTCAGTCCTGATTTATTTTTTTCATAAGTCCTCCATGTTTGGGTTGTTATAAAGGCAAACTGAATTAAAGAAGATATCAAACTGAAAATAAATGAAAAAATAACCTATGAGTGTGTCACTCTTCTCTCTATGGTAAATGTGGGATTTATAGGCAACTAAACGCAATAAGGAAAATATATCCCAATTTATTTATAATGTAATAACATGCTAGCTGAATTACCCCTCTCTGAGCCTCAGTTTCTCTCTCTATAAAATTCAGGAGTTGCATTTGATGGTCTATAGCATCTTCCCCAACTCCCATCTGGAGAGTGTGTGATCCTTCCAGATGCTGCCCTGAATGAATTGTGAAAGTACCATAAAATAAGGACAACACAGGCCCTCCTGCCAACTGGCTCTGAAAATTGAAAGAGCCTCAGCAGTAACTTTCCTTGAAAATGTTGCAGATTTAAAATAACCACTCTGGTGAGGAGAGTTATGTGACTATGTGATTAGAGGCTGGAAGAAAGAAATTCAACCTCCTGCAAACACGAAACTGATCTCTGCAAGAGAAAATCAACCTTTGCTACCATCTCCATGCTGATCCCCTCTCTTAAGGCACTCCCTGAGTGCTGAGACCTGGTCAGGACATTTAGACCTGGACGTTTCCTTGTTTCCTTTGAGCTCCTTCTCCTCCCCTACTGCCAGACACCTCACACCGGAGTTTCCAATGAGAGAGTTAATGTTGTTGCAAGCTGGTGTCATCTGACATCCAAAGGTTCCTCTGAGGATGTATTTCCAAATCCTTTACAACCTTAGGGAGTGGTGTGTAATTGTTGCTATAAAGTAAGGCACTGCAATAACCTTGGGAATTTGAAATCACTACAGGAAATTGAAGAGTAAATTCCTCTTAATAAAGCAGTGCACAGCAAGATGCCGAGGAACGAGAAATTAACTCATGAAGCAGTTATTGTTTACCAGGGAAGAGAGACCTCCAGCTGCAAGAACCCAACAGGATAGGCTTGAGACACTTGTTCCCCCAATAGGCCCCTGCCCTGTTGCAGAAATGGGAATATTACATTCTGGATGAAGAATTTTGAAATCAAAATGACTTCTCTGGCTTAAGTAGGAGAGGCAGCAAGCTGGGGGAAATAAAGGCTCTGAGAAGCAGAGTTCAGCCTGGGGTCTTCCTTTGTGGCTTGGTCTTTGATGTTGAGGACTCAGATCATATCCTGTCAGCCTCAGTTTCCCCTGAACTAAGTCTAGCATTACAATGCATGGTGACTTTTCCTTCCCCAGCACCTAAGGAGTCTGTCATGCTGTGTGTGAAGTGTACAAGAGAGGAAATATGTAAAACTTGGGAAGGGAGGCACTACATCAATACAAATTACAATGTCAGTATGATAGCCCTGCTCTTTGAAGCACTTTGTATGTGTCCTGTTCATCCTTAATGATTTTTTTTTCATTAAAAACTGAAAGCAGACAACCTGTCTAGGCAAAAGAAGGTGAAAACAGCACTCAAGCAAAGTGGTATTGCCCTGGAAAGACATGAATGTGAAGACACCCTGGGTGTATGTGTTTGTCTAAGAATTTTGATGTGCTGTGGTTAAAGACCCAAACCCAGGGAAAGCTGATATTAGTTGAGCTTGGTTACAGCCTTTTCTTTGCAGGGACTGCCACACTCTTGATTATTCTACTGACTTCATCCACCCCATCCAGACCACTTGGGTCTTGAGCTCGCATTGCTAGCTCCTGTCAATCTTTCTCCTTGAGCAAATACCACTCTTTTCCTAGCCCCAGTGTCCTAGGCCCTCCCATTCCAATCTCTTGGTTTTCTCGTTTTTCATACTATTAGAAGCAATAAAGGATTGGTTATTAGCATAGGCTCTGGAGTCTAACCCTGGTATGGCCTAGTCCCAGGTCTGCTTTGTATGAACAAGTTACTTAATTTCTCCTGGCTTCAGACTTCTCATCTTTAAAATGGAAAAAGTGTTGCTAGAAATATTAAGTGAAGCCAGCTATATAAAGCATATAACAGTGGCTGGTATACAATAAGATAGATACATTCTTACCTAAAATTATTTTGCTGCTGGATACCCACTTGGACCAGCTTCTGATCTGCTTCATGGAGAATTCTCTGAAAACTTTCACCGTCTCTGCTCTCCCTCTCTCCTGACTTATCCAACAAGCTCTTATTCCAAACTTAAAGTTACTTAAACTTTCTAGATCTTTGTTTTCTCATTTGTAAAATGGGGAATAAGAACAGTAATTTTCTCATAGCTTCCTCTTCCTGTGCTCAGTGGCCTCATCCAACATCTCCCAACATAACCCCCACCTTGATATCACACTTCCTCCCCCAGGGAGTCCAAATGCAAAATTCAGCTTATCAACTAGCCAAGTCTTATCTTCTGTAGACTACGCAACCTAGTTTTATTTATTCATTTAATGTTAGACATAATTTCCTCATATAAAATTATGTCTAAGCTTTTCTCCATCTTCATTTTTTTCCTCTAAATGACTTGATTGGTGTATGTATAAGCTTTCTATAAGGTGCCAAAACTATGTGCAGTACTGTCTTTGTCCATTCCAGTATTCTATAACAATATGTATTGGACTGGATAATTTATAAACAACAGAAATTTATTGCTCACAGTTCCAGAGGCGTGGAAGCCAAAAAATCAAGGCACCAGCAGATTTGGTGTCTGGCTCCTCATATATTAGGACCAATTCCTCATAGATGGTGCCTTCTGTGTGTCCTCACATGGCAGAAGGGGTAAACAGGCTCCTTCAAGCCTCTTTCCTAAGGGCACTAATCCCATTCATGAGTGCAGAGCCCTCATGACTTAACCACCTCCTAAAGGTCCCACCTCTTAACACCATTTCATTAGAGATAGGTTTCAACATAAAAATTACAAGGGGAAACAAACATTCAGATCATGGAAAATACCTCTTCCCGTAAATGACCAGCCCAGGTAAAGCAACACCATCATTTACCTTCTTTGCTTTTTAAATTTTCCCCCAAATTCTATACATTTCATAGTGAAGCACAGATCTCATTAAGGTTTTCCCAGGTCATCTTCTACTGTTGTCTGTCTTGAATTTCATAGTCACAAAAATCCCTAAGTGGAAATGTAAGTTTCATCTTTCCAGTTCTATATTTGTGCAGTTGATACCTTGAACTCAAAAGGCAAAGTTTCACTTTCATTGGCATTAAATTTCACATTACTAGATTCAGACCTTCATGTCAGTTGGTAGGTATTCTGTGAATGCTGATTTTTTTTCAATCAATATATTAGCTCCTTCTCTCAACATTTTCCATTCACAAATGTGATGGACCCTCCCATTCCATATGTTTATCCAGGTCCACTGGCAAAATATTTTAGACAGGACTAAGGACAGAGCCCTGGGTCATGCTATGCAAAACCTTCCTCTCCTTTGTCATCCATCAGTCCCCTTTGGGTCTCAACCAGTTATCAGTCTACCTAATTGTTCTTACATATTGCCATAATTTCTTCATGCTGGCCCCAATGATGACATGAGACAACCTGTTATGGATCCTCTTGGCTCTTCATACACCACATCTACCATGTTTCCTAAAAGCGGTAATCCACAGCTGTTATAAACTTGAACACTGGAGTCCGATAGACCTGTGTTCAGTTCAGTGCCCACTACTCACTAGCTGTATGGACATGGGCAGGTTACTTAAGCACTCTGTCCACATGTCATAAATGAAGGAACTGCAGTTTCACAAGAATAGCTACCTTATAGGGCTAATAGGGTTCTGTGAAGATATAATATGGTAAAACATATCCAGTGCTTACAAGAAACCACTTGCACGTCATAAGGACACAAAAAATGTTAATTCTTTTTACATCCGTAAAGACTGTAACTCCACCAAAGAGAATAAAAGGAAAAATCAGAGGAACCTGACCAGATCTTTGCTGAATTCTACCACACATTTCTTGCTTCTTTCTAACATCTGTATTCCTTTCCTTCATGGCTCTGACTTCTACTGGTAGTAGTACATTAATTGTTATGATTATTTATTTAAAATTGTCTCCTTCATTGAATCATCTCCATAATGTCCATGAGACAGCATCCAAGTCAAATTTTGCTGAGCAACACATCTTTGGTACCCTGCACAGTGCTGGGCAGGTACTCAATGCATACTTGTTCAATAAATAAAATCATCTCTGTGAAATTTGTACTAATAATCACACAGACACAAAAACAATCAGTGAAAAGCATTATTAACCATCAAGGAAGACTAATTTCCCCACCCCACCAACCCCACCATGTGGCTCTGTACAGAACAGCTGGTCCGGTTGAAGAATAGTTAAAGGAATAGATTTTACTGCTGTGCTGAAGAGCCTAAAATCAGGAAAGCTCATTGCATCACAATTGGGCTTTTTCTCCAGACTGAGATGAACGTGGATGTTCATAAAGACCAGAGATATTGGACAGAGCAGCTCAGAACCCGATGCTGGTCAGGATCAGGGCTGATCTTCAGTGCTGGAAGGCTGGGGAGAGCAGGTGCAAAACTAAGAGTGTAAAGTCCTGATCAGGGGACATGACACTGTGGTAAATGGAGACATTAAGTTAAGGAGAGAAGAGCAGATGATGCCAACAGTGTGCAGGCGCCATGCCTCACAAGCATGCAGGAGGAGGTGGTGCCACAGGAGGAGGTGGTGCCTCAGGTGAATGGTGTCCAGTGTCTAAGGGACCAGGCCTTGGACCAGGATGAGAGCCTAATCCCAAGTCTTTAACTTCCTCCATCTGTGTGACCTTAACCTTCCTCCTGTATGTACCTCACCTTTCTTTCTCTAATCCACAGAATGAGGGAACCAATATAAATTGCACAGGGTTGATGTACAAATAAAACTATGTCACTTCACCAAATCACTTAAGCAACAAGTGATAATAGCAGCTTTACATATTTTTACATAATTGAGTACTTATTCTTTTTTTGTTTTGTTTTGTTTTTGTTTTTAGAGATGGAGTCTCACTCTGTCACCCAGGCTGAAGTGTAGTGATGTGATCTTAGCTCACTGCAGCCTTGGACTCCTGGGCACAAGCCATTCTCCCTCCTCAGCCTCCAGAGTAGCTGAGACTATAGGTGCATACCACCACATCTGGCTAACTTTTTTATTTTTGGGGATCTTGCTATGTTGCCAAGCTGGTCTCAGATTCCGGCCTCAAGCAATCCTCCCATCTCAGCCTTTGGAGTAGCTAGGATTATAGGTATGAGCCACTACACCTGGCTCTGATTATTCTTGGTTATTAAAAATAAAATAAAATGGAGTTTATTCCTTCTAATAGTATTGTTACTCTCTCTGGGACAAAAAGAAAAACGAAAAAACTAACCATAAAAAACCATTTCAGGGAGAAAATAGATATAATTAATAGCTAGCTCTATGAGAAATATAGAGAAACAGCATCAGGGAAACATCATGAAGATCATCTAGTGTTTCTCAAATTTACCTAACCATAAGAATTTCTTTGTTAAACACACAATTTCTAGATTGCCACCCTAGATCAACTAAGTCACAATCTCCAGCAGAGGAAACTACAGAGCTGCATTAATAAGGATACCATGTGGCTCTTATAACCACACAAAATTGGGAAAAGCTGCTTTAATTCAATGTTTTCTAATTACCCAAAAGCCCTCCAGTGTGTGCCATGTACCAGTAGCATTCACATCACCTGGGAACTTGTTAGAACTTCAGCCTTTCAGGCCCCACCCCAGAGGTCTACAGACCACACTTTGAAAATTGCTGCACTAATTTGTTCTCTGAGGAAATCTTTGCTCCTCCCCGACACTCTCTCTTTTTTCTTTTAAGTATTGAAACATTTGCTTTGTCTTGTTGTTCTGGTGTCCCTCCCTTCCTCCACAATTTGACCATAATAGGGTTTATTGAATATACCGATCAGTGTTAAATCACCTTTGTGTCTGTGACACCATTTAGGAACTCAATAATTTATGACACTGTAATTGCACTAAAGTAAAGTTTTACCTACAATGATTCAATAATCCAATGTGAAAACTCTGACAGTAATCTAAAATGAAAGACGTTTCTGGAAACATAATAAGTCTGTAATGTTTTATTACCCCCATGTATCAGATAGGGTCCTTCTAAAAAAACAGACGTCACTATAACTATTTAAAAATTTAATGGAGGCAGTTGATGACAAATAGAGGCAGTTGTTATGGAACAACTAAAAAGCCATGTGGAGCAGTGAGGCCACCCTGATTTTAGCCACAGCAAAAGTCCATTACTATTCCTAGGGTACATGGAAAAAAGTTGGGAACTGGTGTTGCTATATCTCAGGGCTGGAATTTACCCAATGACAATGGAAAGTTTAGCAGACCTTTAAAACAATAGCTAGAAAGAGGGAGGAGACACAGTCCCTGCCAGAGATGCTGACTGAGGCAGAGGGATGGGGACAAATACAACGGCTCCCCACTTCTCCCTTCCCTCTGTTCTCCCCATAATGCCTGCCACTAGCTGAACCCAGCTGGGAGACAGTGGACTCAGAAGTCTGAAAAATGCTATTATAGAGAAGTACAAGGGGACAAAGGGATCCAGTAGCAAACAAGACATGGGCAGGAAAGAAACTAGAAAAAGAGCAGAGCAAAACCAAAGAACATGTGGAGTGGTAATAAAGAGAATAGTAATTAATAAAATAGAAAGTCACAAGAAGAAAGAGGTAATCAGTGAAACCAACTAAGTTCAGTTCTGAAGTCAACAATCCAAAGTAAAAATTGCCTGTATTATAACCAAGAGAAAATGTTTAATAGACTGGTTAGATCAGAGAGAAAACAGGCCAAGGATTGGCATACCTTAGCTTTTGTGTGATATTGGTATAGAAGAATGACATTTATTAATTTTTTCAATGTTTATTGAGCAAGTACTATGTGCTGGCCCCTATTCTGGGTGATGGGTATTAGTGGTGTGCAAGACATAAAAGACAAGACATTGAGTTCATGTTCTAATGAGGAAAGACAGACAAATGATAAAGAAACCCACAGATAAAAGGGAACATTAACTATGCAAAAATTTAAAACAGGATGATGAGACAGTGCTTGTGTGACTCTTTTAAATCATGGGTTTGAGGGGGCACTGAGAAGGTGATATTTAACCTGAGATATTGACATCTGGGACCAGGCCTGTGAAGAACTGAGTACAGAACTTTTCATACCCTGAAGGCAGAAGCAAGCTTGACATATCAGAGAAACAGAGAGCAGGCCAGTGTAGTGAGAGTAGTGGGTGGAATGGAAAGTGAGGAAGAGAGTTAGGTGGAGGTCAGATTGCATAGGGTTTAAAAGTCTATATAACTTTCCATTCTAAGGTTTTGAGAATTTGCCTTTATTCTAAATGCAATGAAATGTCATTGGAAAATTGTAAACGTGGGAGAGGCATAATATGACCTATGTTAAAAAGTTATCTGGGTGGCAAGTGTGGAAGGAGGAAGCTAAACTGCTGCTGCATTTATACATTTGAGAAATGATGGTGGCTTAGACCAGGTTAGTTGTCTAGGAGACGGGAACATATGACCAGATTTGGGGAATGGACTACAAGGAAACACAGCAGGAATTAGAGGTGGGTTTCATTTGGAGGGTGAAAAATAGGAGTAATCAAGGTAAGGGAGAGATGGATGGTTTGAGCATCAAAGGCATGCATTCTCAAATGGCAGTGATATTGCCTTCAAGAGGGTAAAAATTGTCTTTTGTGGGGCAAGCCTATCTTATTCTTTTGTATGTGTAAAACATGAATATGCATGCAGTACAATAACAGGTATACAGTGTATCTCTGGTATTAAAATTTCATGGGTGAATTCAATTAGAAGAAAACTCTAAAATGGTTCCTTGGGGGTAGGGGTGATAATGAAAAAACGAAGTTTTAGAAACACTGCTCTAAGATGATGGTGCCATTTCCAAAGATGAGGACACCTGGGCAGAAGCAGGATGGAAGTTCTCTTTTGGACATGATAAATTTCAGAAGCTTATGAGACGTCCATGCAGAGATGCCATGTATGCAGTAGGGTATATGTGTTGAAGATTCTGGGGAGAAGTAGGAAGTATATATTCAGATTTATGAGATGTATGGATAAGTATGACATTTAAAGCTACAATGCTGATAGAGTCTACTTGGAAGAGTGTGTTACTAGAAAAGAGAAGGGAGCTTAGATAACATCTGGGAGAGCCTTTAACACTGAGAAGTCAAACAGACAAGGAGGAGCTAGCAACAAGTCTGAGATAATGCAGCCCACGCAGTAGAAGGAAAAGCATGAATCATTGAAATCAAGAGAAGAAAGTGTTTCGAGAAGGAGGGAGAAATTAAGTTGAATGCTGCAGAAAGATCAAATAAAAGCAGAGAAGGTTCACTACCTGTGGCAGCATGGGAATCCAGTTAACTCAGACAAGAGCCATCTCAGTGTGGTAGGAACTGAAGTCTGACTGGCATGGCAGGAGGATAGAATACAAGGGGAGATGATTGAAACAGCAAATATACATAGCACATACTGGAAGATTTGCTTTGAATGGGAGCACAAATGAGGCTTTAGCTAGAATGAAAGTGTGATCAAAAGGAGATCCTCCTCCCAACTCCTAGGATGGAAGATGCTAGAACAAGTGTGTCTGTGTTAGGAATGATTGAGTGGAGGACACTGAACATGCTGGAGAAAGGAGGGATAATGTCAGTTATATTCCAGTTATTGGTGAGGACAAGATCTAAAAATAGGCGGCTGAAGTGAGATGGAAGAGAGATCACTGGAGGTCAAGAGACTGAGAGGAAATTCACTAACAGTACATTGAGATCATTGAAAATGGTCTCAGGAATAGAGATGAAAAGAAGACAATGAGCCAGGCATTAAGAAGTTACCAATGGATGAAGGAGTAAGATGGCTGCGGTAGGATCTGTAGAAAGATCTCATGGCATGAATTTTCACAGAAGCAGTGGTTTTAAAGGAGGGCAAAAAGGTGGTTACAATTGGCTATCTTTAGACTCTGAGGTTCTTGGGGTAAAAGAGAGGAAATACCTCCCATGCAGCTCTCTCTAGAGAAGATGATTTGTAAGGGGACATTCAGATTTCTGTTAAGGTGAGAAGGTGAATGGAAAGTTTAGAGAAAGGCACATGGGTACAGGGAAGTTAGTTCGCAGCTAATAGATCATGAATCCAGAGGGCACAGTGAAAATTCTGTGGGAAATCAGAACTAATTAGTAACTGTAGAGTATAGTATAAAGATGGGGTCCTTGCAATGAATGGTTTTGGTGTGGTGAGGACTCAAGAGAACAGGGATTAGAGGCATGATTGTATTAGCTCTAGGAATCTCTTGTGGGAAGATAGCAACCAGGTCAGGCTGGACACCTACTCTTTCTGGATGCTCCAAGGACATGGCAAGCAAAGAGTGAGCCCAGGGCCCTCCGTGGTTGCTCACTGAGATAGCTGTGACATCTCAGAGAGCACATAACATGGCAGACAGCACAGACATGGGAGGTGGGGGTTGATACCAAGGATTGTCATAACTCTGAAGCCCTCAGAGTTGTGGCAGCACATGTTGCATTAGTCACTATCTCTCCTTAGGGAGGCACGTTCATAATGGATGAGACACTGGAAAAGAATGAGTGGGTTTCAAACATTTAGCTATGGAACACTTTATTCAAATGAAGTTTCTATAAAGGCCCAATACACACAAAAAAACAATGCAAAGCAGACCCGCTTCTACCCCTCAACTCCAAGACTACAGAGAGAACTTTTAAGACCCTTGGGGGATTGAAGAGGAATGCTTTACACACCCCTGGACAGTTTGATCTCTAAACAAATTCCAAATCTCATATGAGGTATTGATATTGTTCACACTGTTCTGGCTAATATCTGCAGCCATATGTAGTAAAGTCTCACTAATTTTGAATAATGAGGCTAATATGATTTAGTAACAAAACCAAATTGCAGACATTTTCTTAACAAAATGTAATTTTATTACTCTCAAGTAGAAAATACGCTATAAACTGAGCTATAAATGAATATTATTAAGTTAAATGGAATAAGTTTACATAAAATTACAACTCACAATAGGCCTACATAACATGGTGATGTATCACAAACATGTAAATCCTTTAGCACAAGAGAAATAATTGCTGTGGTTGAGAAATTGAAGGCAGAGAAAAAGTGTCTTTAATTTATTGAGTCCTTGGTTTTCAAAGCCACTACTTGTAGTTTAAAGCCTCCCTTAAATATATACCTGAAGAATCAAAGGTAAAGAAATTATTTCAATATTTATTTGGAAAATATAAAGTATACAAAATTATTGAAAATCTGAAGTGAATAGGGTTGTAGATAATGAAATACCACTGTATTATCTCATCAAGGTATGAGTCCTTGATGATCTTCTAAGATAATGCATTAAGGCAAAATTGACAGAAGCTGAGTTAAATAAGATCAGATAATTTGTATGGGTGTAGAACTCCTCAAAAATTTTATAATCTAATGTAACACAGATCAAACTCTAATGTGACTACGAATCACCTGGGGATCATGTTAAAATGCAGATTCTGATTCCATAGGTCTGAGGTGAGACCTGTGATTCTGAATTTTTCATGTGATGCCAAAGCTGGTCTGGGAGCAATACTTTGAGTGAAAAATTGTAAAAGTGCATCCAGATTTTATGTGAGAAAGTTGAATAGATATAATATAGCATTTGTGATATTGCATATCTTTTTGGGGCAGAGGGAAGAAAAATTTAAGATTTTTCTATTACAAAATTTGGGGTCTATGATTTACCTTTACTAAGTAAGATGATCCTTTAATTTCAGACCACTGCCTGTTTTCTTATTCAAACTTCTACTAAGCACTTAGCAAGGGGCCTTTTCTTGTAGTGTGTTAAGCATATGTCATAGAAAAATCAACTACAGTATTCCACAACCCAAATACTCTGATGTTGCCACAGAGGTCCTGAAATTGGCTATTTTTATGTTTTATAAAAAAGTACTCTCTTTAGCTAAATTTATTTCAGCTCACTAATGTCCTTTTGTCAGTGACCTTACCTGCACATGCTTTCACAAAATGAGTTGCTTCACTTAAGAGTAAAGCCATCAATTTCTCTTTAGATTCATATAATCATTGAATTTTACATTGAGCAGATTATTAGAGTGTGTATAATCTAAAACTCTTGTTTTCCAGATAAGAAGTTAGAGATCCTGGTGATATCATATGCCCAATATCACACATGAAGGTAGAACAAGGATTAGTACCCATATCTTGAGTCTTTCTTTGAAATTTTTTTTAAAGTGAGCCTCAGTGCCTCTTGAACTAAAACTCAAATATTGCATGTCTTATGAAGTTCTGACTAATTAAAATCCTCATAATATTCTTGGTTGGTTTTCCCTTCAGCTGAAAGAAAAAAACCCTGCCAACCAAGAATAGTCTACCCAGCAATTCTGCCTTTCAGACATGAGGGAGAAATAAAAACTTCCTCAGGAAAACAAAAGCTAAGGGAGTTCATCACCACTAGGCCTACCCTACATGAATTGCTAAAGGGAGTTCTTTAAACTGAAACAAAAGGCTGCTAATTAATAACATAAAACTTATAAAAGCACAAAACCCAATGGTATAAGTAATACTGAGCAATATGTGGAATATTGTAGGACTGTAACAGTGATATGTGAAGTAATTTTATCCCTAATATGAAAGTTAAAGGACACAATTTTTAACAACACCTAGAGTGAAAAAACCATATACATATTAGAAAATGATGTAAATTCAGATATCAAAAACATAAAATGTGGGGGGTGGGAAATAAAAGTGTAGAATTGTTGTATGCAATCAAAACTAAACTGTTATCGGCTTGAAAGAGACTATTATAAGTGTGACATTTTCTTTGTAAGCCTTGTGATAATCAAAATATTTATATGAGATTAGTAAAACAAAAATAAAAATGATTCAAAATATACTGCCACAGAAAACCATCAAACGACCAAGGAAGACAACAAGATAGGAAGAAAAATAACAAGGTATTAAAGAAAGAAAATGAATAACAAAATGGCAGTAGCAAGTTATTCCCTATTGATAATTACCCTCAATGTAAATGGATTAAATTTCCCAATTAAAAAACATAAAGTGAATGCATGGATTAAAAAAAAAAGATCCAACTCCCTGCTGCCTACAAGAGACTCACTTCACTTTTAAGAACACATATAGATTTAAAGTTAAGGGATGGAAAAACATATTCCATGCAAATGGAAGCCAAAAGAGAGCACGTGTAACTATACCTGTGTCAGGCAAAATAGACTTTAAATAAAAAACTAATAAAAAGAAACAAAGGAAAACATTATATAATGATAAAGTGGTCAATTCATCAAGAGGATGAAACAATTGTAAATATATATGCTCCTAGCAGTGGAGCATCTAAATACATAAAGCAAATATTAAAGAATCTGGAGAGATAGATTACAGAACAACAACAGTAGGGGACTTCAATATATTACTTTCAATAATAGACAAATCATCCAGACAGGAAATTAATAAGGAAACATTGGACTTGAACAACACTTTATACCAAATTGACACCTAACAGACATATACAGAACATTCCATCCAACAGAAAAAGAATACACATTCTTCTCAAGAACATATGGAACATTCTCCAGGATAGATCATATGTTAAGCCACAAGACAAGTCTTAGAAAATAAAAAAAGGTTAAAATCATATCAAGTACCTTTCTGACCACAATACTATAAAACTAGCTATTAGTAACAGAAGGAATTTCAGAAAATTAACAAATACATGGATATTAAACAACATGCTCCCAAACAAACAATGGGACAATGAAGAAATTAAAGGAGAAATTTAAAAATATCTTGAGACAAACAAAAATGGAAACACAACATACCAAAACTTATGGGATACAGCAAAAGCACTTACAAAAGGAGAGTTTATAGCAATTAACACTACATCAAAAAAGAAGAAAGACCACAAATAAACAACATAATGTTATGTCTCAAGGAAATAGAAAAAGAAGAACAAACTAAGCCCAATTGTTAGTGGAAGAAAAGAAATAATAAAGATAAGAGCAGAGATAAATGAAATAGAAACTAGAAAAACAACACAAAAAAAACTAAAAGTTTTTTTTGAAAAAAATAAACAAAATCAATAAGCCTTTAGCTAGACTAACCAACAGAAAAAGAAAAAAAAGACTCAAATAAATAAAATCAAAAAAGAAAGAGGAGCATTACAACTGATACCACAGAAATACAAAGAATCATAAGAGACTATTACAAACAATTATATGCCAAAAAATTGGATAACATAGAAGAAATGAACAAATTCCTGGACACATACAAGCTACCGAGACTGAATCAGGAAGAAATAGAAAATCTGTACAGACCAATAAGGAGAGAGGAGGTTGGAGTGATAATAAAAAGTCTCTCATCAAAGAAAAGCCCAGGACCTAATAGCTTCACAGATGAATTATACCAAACATTTAAAAAACTAATTCCAACTCTTCACAAACTATTCAAAAAATTCAATGAGAAAGGAATACTTCCAAACTCTTTTTATGAGGCCAGCATTGCCCTGATACCAAAGACAAGGACATCACAAGAAAAGAAAACTACAGGCTGATATCCTTGATTAACATAGATGCAAAAATCCTCAACAAAATACTAGCAACCAGAATTCAATGGCACATTAAAAGGATCATTAATAATGATCAAGCAGGATTTAACCCTGGGATACAAGGATGGTGCGACATACACAAATCAATAAATGTGATACAGCACATTAATATAATGAAGAACAAAATTCATATGATCATCTCACTAGATGTAGAAAAAGCATTTGAAAAAATTCAAAATTCTTTCATGATAAAAACTCTCAAAAAATTAGGTATACAAGGAATGTACCTCAACAAAATAAAGACCATATATGACAAACTCACAGCTAACATTATACTAAATGGGGAAAATGTGAAAGTTTTTTCTCTGTGATCCAAAAGAAGACAAGGATGCCCACTCTCACCATTTCTATTCAATGTAGTACTGGAGGTTTACTGGATCCAGAGTAATCAGGCAGGAGAAAGTAATAAAAGGCATCCACATCAGAAGCGAAGAAATCAAATTGTCCCTGTTTGCAGATGACATGATCTCATATACAGAAAACCCTAAATATTCCACCAAAAACTGTTAGAACCAATAAATTAATTTAGTAAAGTTTCAGGATACAAAATCGACTTACAAAAATAGGTAGTGTTTCCTTACAGTAACAATGAACATTCTGAAAAACAAATCAAGAGAACCACCCTAGTTGTGTTAGCTACCCAAATAAATAAATAAATAAATAACTTAGGAATAAATTTAACCAAGGATGTGAAAGACCTGTACACTGAAAACTATAAAACATTAATGAGAGATATTGAAGGAGATACAAATTATGGAAAGATAATCCATGTTCATGGATTGGAAGAATTAATATTGTTAAAATGTCCATACTACCCAAAGCAATCTATAAATTCAATGTAACCTCTATCAAAATTTCTATGTCATTATATATTTAAAAATCCTAAAATTTATATGGAACCACAAAAAACCCCAAATAGCCAAGGCAATTATCAGCAAAAATAAGAACGCTGGTAGCATCACACTACCTAATTTCAAACTTTACTACAAAGTGATAGTAATTATTAGTAAAACAGCATTGTACTGGCATAAAAACAGACATATCAATACATGAAACAGAATAGAGAGTCCAGAAAAGAACCCACACATTTATGGTCAATTGATCTTTAACAAGGGTTCCAAAAACATACAATGGGAAGAGGATAATTCTTTCAATAAATAGTGTTGGTACAAATGAATATTCCTATCTTTATGCAATACAATGAAATTAAACCCTATCTGACACCATATACAAAAATCAACTCAAAATGAATTAAAGACTTAAACATAAGACCTGAACCTATAAAACTACTAGAAAAAAATACAGGGAAAAACTACATAACATATGTCTGGGCAACGATTTTTTAAATTTCACCCTAAAAGCACAGACAACAAAAGCAAAGACAGACAAATAGTATTACATCAAAATAAAAGTTTATGCACTTCAAAGGAAACAATTAACAGAGGAAAGGGACAAGCTACAGACTGGGAGAAAATATTTGCAATATCCAAAATATATAAGAAACTCCAACAACTCTATAGAAAGAAAACAATCTGATTAAGAAATGCTTAAGGGACCTAAATAGACATTTATCAAAAGAAGATATATGAGTGGTTAACAGATGCATACAAAAGTTTTCAACATCACTAATTGTTAGGGAGGTGCAAATTAAAACCACATCATCTGGCAACTGTTAAAATAGATATTAAAAGACAAAAGACAAGTGTTGGTGAGGATGTAGAGAATAGGGTACCCTTGTATACTATTAGTGGCAATGTAAATTACTACAACCATTATGGAACACAGGATGGTGTTTTCTCAAAAAATTATAAATAGAATTATCACATGGTCTGGCAATCCCACTTCTGGGTATTTACACAAAATAAGAATGTTGAACAGATGTCTGTATACCCCTGTTTATTGCAGCACTATTCACATTAGCCAAGTTATGGAATCAACCTAAATGCCCATCAAGGGGTGAATGGACAAAGAAAATGCTGTATATATACACAATGGAATACTATTCAGCCTTAAAAAAGAAGAAATTCTGTCATTTGTGACAAAATGGATGAAGTTGGAGAACATTACACTCAGTAAAATAGGCCAAACACAGAAAGACAAATACTGAATGTTCTTACTTCAATGTGGAATCTAAAACAATTGAACTCATAGAAGCAGAGAGTAAAACAGTGGTTACCACAACTTGAGTGGTTGGGGGAATAGGAAGATGAAAGTTAAAGGGTAAAAAGCCTCAGTTAGGGGAAATGTTTGATTTTTTTCGATCAACAGTATAGCACGCTGATTATAGCTAATCATTTAGTACTGTGCATTTTAATATTAAGAGAGTAAATTTCTAGTGTTTCCATCACAAAAATGTTAAATATGTGAAGCGAAAGATATGTCAATTAGATTAACTTTATCATTCCACATTGTAGTCAAAAATTATAACACCACCTTGTACCCCATAAATATATACAACTATAGTTTGCCCATATGTAATAAAAATTTTTTAAAGAATTTAAATGGATACTGGGGATAAACAGATATGTATGTGACTAATTAACTCTAAATCAAAATAGACTGTGATAATTGGAACAAAGAGAAACAGAAGAAAAAGAAATTAATTTCAAAGTTAGGGATCTGGGAAAACTTTCTAGAGGTGATGGCAACTCAATTGCATCTTCAAAGATGGCTATGATTTTGAGCATCTGTGAGGATCACTAAGTGAGCATCGGGTATCTGTGTGCAAGTCCTCATCTCTTGCTACAACAGTCATCAATGTCAGCAGCCGCATCTCATTTCTCACTGTTCGCAGCACAGGCCTTGGGCATAGTGTGTGCTTGGGCATAGTGTTTTGGTTGGGTTACTTTGATTGCTTTTGTTAGGCAAGTTTTCTTAGTTGCTTAGGGACAAATTGGTAATAGTTTACTTTCTGACCTATTACTTAAAAACTCCTTAAGTATATCTTGTAGAATTCAATGTAAACACTAGAAGGACTTAAGAGACATTTGTCAAGTGCTGTGTTCCCCCCAGAACAAAATATGGAGAAATGTCTTCAACAAAATGGAAAATAAAAGTCAAGTTTAGACTTACCCATTAAAAAAAAATCCCCATAATATGTTGATAAGTAAATTATCAGTATAGAATGCATGAATTTTGGGCATGTATTTATGAAATTTTCCTTACTATTTTTCAGACACTAAAATATTTGTGCCTTGAACCGTGTTAGGATGGGGGATTTGAAGGTTTAATGTCAAATTTCTTTATGTTGGCTTTCCATGTTCATGGTTTAGGTCCATATGAGTCTTTGTTTCCAAATAGCTTTAATGGAATGGCTGTATCATCCTAGAAAGAGATGTGTTCAGGGAGATGTAATGTAGCTTCAGGATGACAGACTTACACAGCCTCTGATTATTGTCCACACAGGACACTGAGCGTCCCCAGTAATCTATGAAATATACAGAAGGCAAGCTCTCCAGCTCAAGGTGTTTGTCATGTAGCTCGGGTGAGCTGGCTAGGCTCCAATTCAGGTAATTGCATCCTGTCTGCTCAAATTTCCTTTGCACTTTCAATCAGATATGTTATCCTCCTTAGCGTTGCTGCCCAGAATGATAGTTCAGGATTCCCCTACAGCTGCTAAACAGCTGTTGTGATCAACCCAAGAGGTGACTACATTTCACTAGCGGGTAAAATGATTCCTTGTTGTTCCTTTTTGCCATCACAGAGGCATTATGAGGCTTAATTAATTAAAATGTGTGTATAGCTTCCAAGGTGCAAATGGTGGTAAAGATAGAAGACATTAACTATTAAGCATTTTTAAAGAGATCTGCACCTGCCTTCATCTAGAAGTGGAATCTGAGCATGAGATGTTTCTTGCACTATGATATACCCTGTTTAATTTTAATAAGAAATTATTATCAACTGGCATTGGTTGAATTTAGAATTATACAACATGTTACCTCTTTTTATACCTCTAAATGATATTCAGTACTAATGAATCAACCTCCCACTTAGAAGTGCATTAATGAACTTTCACTGATGGTTGCATATTACTAATTGCACATACTACCAAGGTGTTGACTGTTTTTGTCCATCATTTTCCCAATTATGCCTTATAACTTTCTATTTATGTACCTGACTCATGAAAATATGCTGCATAAAAAAACTACCCCAAAGTTTAATGGCTTAAAACAATCATTTTATTGAATCTTATGATTCTGTTGGTCAGGAATTTGAAAATAGCTGGGAAATTCTTCTGCCCCACCTGATATTGATGGGGTCACTTGGTAGTGTTCAGCTGGTGGCTGCACTAGTCTAGAGGGTCCAAGATAGCTTTATTTGCATGCCTAGTACCTTGGCAGAGTGAGATGGAGGGATGGACTCAGCTAATTCCCTCTTCACTTGGTGTCTGGGACTCTTCACATGGTCTCTCCAATAGAGTGGTCAAACTAGTACTCACAGACTCATGACTCCCAGAGCCTAAGGCAGAAACTGCTGGTTCCCTTAAATGCCACATCTGGAAAGGGCACCATGTCACTTTAATTCTACTTTCTTGGCAGTCCCAGGAAACCCGAGATTCAAGGGGATGGACAATAAGTTTACTTCTTAATGAGCAGAATATCAAAAAATATGAGCATCTTTAATCCACCACACTGATCACATTACTAGCGTTCTTATCCATGGTAGTTTCAAAGAGACCTGAACTTTTCACAAGGGACACCTCCACAATTAAATATCCAGATATAGAGACAAACTCAGTACCAACATTTTAGCCTCAACATTACCCTAAAATACCTTTGGAAACATAGCAAACACAGATATTTCCTCAACATTATCACATAAAATGTGCTAACCACAATAATTATTATTTCTGCTCTCTAAATGGTACAGTACCACTCCCCTGAACTATTATGTCAAATAAAATTGCAAATAGTTTTAATTATTTCAAGTGCATTGACTTTAATACTCATAAAGACTTTCAGTGGAGATAGGTCAGATTTTATTCTTTCCATTCTGCTGTTGAGGAACTTGAAATAGAGAGAGGTGGGAGATTTGTTAAATGTCTCAAGGTAATGAGTGATGAGCCACCCGGTCCAGGATTCCATCTACTCTACTCCCCATGCTTTGTCCCCACCAAGATTTCACTCACAACTGAATATCCTTGATGAGGTACAAGGCTCCTGACTTCACTACCATGGAGATGTTTTTGCAAGAGGGCAAAGCTGTTCTCAAGCTGGATTTTCATTGAGAAACATCTAAGTTGGAACTGCTGTTATGCCTAGTTTATTCATTTCCCTGGGCATGGAGCAGGAGAGTCTTGCATGGTTGAATAATACCTGGTTTGCTCTGTTTAGCCACATCATAGTCAAAGATGCAAGACCGTTCCAGTCCTCTGGATTTTCTCTTCCTATAGCAAAATGTGTTATCTGCATTATTCTTGCCCCTTTTCTCTAATTCTTCATATCCTTCTCAATCTTGAAGGCTCAATTCAGTTCTCTCAACTTCTCTGAAAGACTTCTCCCACTGTCTCATTTACAGTTCACTCTTACCCATGGATTCATAGAATTTTATGGTCTGGAGCATGCACTATCAGAAATCAATCATACTCACTCTTCTACTCAGCAAAATGTCTTAAGCACCACCCCTGTGTATGCTTTTAGGTTAGAAATCACCCTGCTGATATAAAACCAGTCACATAAGGGATCCTGTTCCAAAGAGCTAACAGCATTTCAGAGCACAGTCACTGAGAAATCACTACACACCAGGCATTATGGACTTCATACTAGAACCTCACATACTTTATCTTACTGATATCTCTCAACAATCCCAGAGAGCTTTATAGATGATGAAACTGGAGCTCTGCAAAGTCAAATCTTTTGTCCAAGGTCACATTACTAGTAAGTAGCAGGAACAGGACTTAAGCCCAGAACTGTCTAACTCCAGAAACAAAGCACTTGGCCAGTAGTTTGCATGTCTTTGGATAATTGTATTAATGTATGTACTTCCATGTATGTGTATGTGTGTCTAAATGTAGTCATTCAGGGAGTTGCATGGTGACATTTATATTTCAAATGTCATGTGCAGCATAAGAAAGGCACAGGCAGCTATTAATAACAATAGTAATTGACGTTCTTCTGACACTTTCTTTCTCTCATTGGACCTTCACATACATTGTCCACTGAATTTTAAATAGGCCACAGACACCACAAAGCTGAGAATCATAGGCTAACAAAGTACTAAGGATATACTTTCTACTCAAAATGTTTGATAAATTTACTAATTAATCTATAAGCTGGCATCCTCCCTCTGTTCTTAGAGCCATTCTCTAAAGTGCCTTCACTCATAGTTATCAAAGAAAAATAATAATCACACAAATAATTGTAATATTTCCAATAAATAAACTATTATTAATATTCAACATGAATTAAATAATTTAAACACAATCATATAAAATATATATTTTTTTATTCTCAGTTGATACATAAAGAAACTGGGGCAGAGAAGGTTAAATAATTGTCCAGGCTTGTATATCCATTAGGGATGGATCTGAGATTCAAATGCAGGCATGATTACTCTGAAGCCTGTGTGTATTTTATCACCAACCTCTCAAATCCAGATTTTCTAGTCTTGGTTCCTGAGTTTCTATGAGACAAGATATCTTTCACTAAGGGGCCTCAGAAATAAAAAAAGAAAAAAATATATATACATGTGAAATCTTTTTTGGACTACCCTAATATAAATAAGGATATTTGGCAATGCATATCTACATTTAGGGTATAATTTATCAGTTGTCTGCATTGAAAATCATGAGTTTAAACTTGACTGTGTTCCCTTGAATTTAATATGTCAAATGGCAAAAAGAGAACTTGAAAAACCAATTGGTGGAAAAAATCCAAACTCCTTAATCCAAAATAAGACTCAATTTCTAAATCCCCACAGGTTTTCTTCTTCCTAGAAGCTGACTGCCAGGAACAGAGTGAGTTCACCACAGTCCTGCACAAGATTTAATGGGGTAATTTAAAAGTGTGCTGAGAATCTGGCCCAGGACTTGGTTCTGTTTTTGCTCTGCAGATTTTATGTTGGTGGAAGCAGTTCAGGCAATCCATCATTTGTGCCTGGCAACGCCAGTGACACAAGTCAGTTCTTGGAATGCACTAAGGGACAATGGTACCAAGTGGGTAGCCAGTTTGGCAGCAACCTATAGAGGCTTTAGGAACTTTTGGCTATGGTTGGTGTCCCTCTCATAACTGTTAGCAGCAAGTTACAGGAGAAAATGGGACTTCCATTCCCCCAATCTGCCCAGAATTTGCTTCCAGTTTTCTTTTCAGTTTTGGCTTATTCATTCTACATCTATATGCAGAGTCGTTTTTATAAGAAAGCATCACATGGTATTACTAATCTGATATAAGTGAGAAATGGTATCTTTAGAGTATGTGAATGAGTGAGACGGATCGTCTTTTCAAATGTTAGAGAGCCGTTTTTACTTCCTTTTCTATGAATTGTCTGTTCATTCCATTAAGCAAAGATCCACACACTGCTATGGTGAGCTAGGAAACAGGTATCCGTATATGATGATCATGGAATTATAAATTGTACAGTAATTTGTAAATATCTACTAAAATTTTAAAGTGTTCTTCCTAACAATTCCATTCCTAGGTATTTATCCTACAGACACACTCATATATGTGCAGCATGATATACTTATAAGATCTTCAATTGCAGCACTTTTGGCAAAAAATAAGACAGAAAACAACATAAATATTTATTAATAGATGCCTGTTAAATAAACCATCAGAGAAACACCCTCTTCCAGCCACAATGGAGTAACTGACATGAGCTAGTTCTCCAATCATAAACACCTATATGACTGGACAAAATATGTGAGGCAATATTTTTCAGCATTGGACAATAGACAGCATTATATTGTGATGCCTGAAAGTAGGAAAACTAAAAATGTGAAGCACACAGTTGCCTGGTCTTTTAACTGGGGATTATCTCCTGGCCATGATACCAAAAACTGGAGTCAAAGCAGGCCATGACAATCCTGCTAAATTGAAGAGGCAGAAATCAGAATTTGGGGCAGCTGAAATGGCTGAAATCTATAGCATGGAGTGTCAAAGACTAAAGGGGGACTATATTCAGAGAAGGCCCCAAAGAATTTACACAAAAGCTACAACTACAACTGTACTGGCAAAAAACAATTGGGACTTGAAATCAAAAACAATATCATTTACAAAAGCATAAAAAAACATCAAATACGTAGGTACAAAAGTACCAAATATGTACAATATTTTTATGCTGAAAACTACAAAAGTTGTTGAAACAAATAAAAGAATACTTTAAAAACAAAAAAGATATACCACATTAATGGATTTCAAGATTAATATTAAGATGTCAATTCTTCTATAATTGATAAATAGATTTAACACAAATTCAATCATGTAGATTTGAACATGCTAAAATTTATATGGAAAAGCAAAGGAACTAAAAAAGCCCAAACAATTTTGGAAAAGAAAGACAACGCTGGAAGTCTCACACTATCAGGTTTCAAGATTATCATAAAGCTACAGTAATCAAGACATGGACTAAAGGGACACAATACAGTACAGATGCACGCATACATGGGGTCAATTGGTTTTTGACAAAGGGGCTAAGATAATTTTAATTAATAAATTACAATATTTTCAACAAATGATGCTGAAACAATTTGATGTCCATATGCAAAAATAAAAAAAGAAAGGAAATGGAGCCTATATCTTAGATTAGACAAAGATGTCTTAGATAAGATACAAAAAGCATAAATCACAAGAGAAAAAATTGATATATTTATACTGCAAAATTAAAATTGAAGCTCTTTGGAAGAACTATGAAGAAAATGAAGAGACAAGCCATAGACTTGGAGAAAAATATTGAGAAACACATGTCTGATAAATATCTCATATACGGTACATAAAATGAACTGTCACAGATCAATAATAAGCAAACCAACAATCCAATTCAATTCAAGAGGGAAAGGGAAGTGTTGTCAACAAGTGGTACTAGATCAACTGCTTTTCCACATGGGGAAAATTAAAAATAAAATAAATAGACTCTTACCTTATACCATATGCAAAAATTAACTTGAGATTAGTCATAGACCTAAATGTATAACCTAAAACTATAAAACTTCTAGAAGAAAACTTAGGGAAAAAAAAATCTTTGAAACCTTAAGGTAGGCAAAGATTTCTAAGAACACAAAAGACCAAACAAAAACAACAACAACAAGAAACCCTGATAGATTGAACTACATCAAAATTAACATCCTTTGCTCTTTGAAAGACACTGTGGTAGGCAGAATTATGACTCCTCAAAAGATTTCATGCCCAAATCCCCAGGATGGTTGTGAACACATTATTACATGATAAAAGGGATGTTGCAGATGTAATTTAGGTTACTAATCAGTTGATCTTAAAATAGGCAGATTACTCTGGATTATATGGGTGGGCTCAATGTAAATCACATGAACCCTTAAAAGCTGAAGAGAAAGATAGAAGGAGGAAGGTTGAGGAGATTTGAAGCATGAGAAGTATTTAACATTATTGGCTGGAAGATGGAGGGGCCATGTGTCAAGGAAACAGGGACATTGGTCCTACAGCTGCAGGGAACTGAATTCTGCCAAAAACTTTAATGAGCTTGGAAGGCAGTTCTTCCCTGGAGCCTCTGGAAAGGAACACAGGCCTGCTGACACCTTGATTTTGGCCTTGT
Source organism: Daubentonia madagascariensis (assembly GCA_023783475.1). Classification (NCBI taxonomy): domain Eukaryota; kingdom Metazoa; phylum Chordata; class Mammalia; order Primates; family Daubentoniidae; genus Daubentonia; species Daubentonia madagascariensis. The sequence goes on along the minus strand of JAKFHU010002573.1, from coordinate 13,413,544 downwards.
GAGACGCTGAGCAGAGAATCCAGCCATGTGGTGCCAGACTTATGACCTACAGAACTGTGAGATAATAAATATGTGCTGTTTTAAGCCACTATATTTGTGATAATTTGTTACATAGCAATAGAAAACTGATACAGACACAATTAAGAAAATGAAAAGGCAAGCCACAGACCAGGAGAAAATGTTTGCAGCTCATATATCAGATACACGACTTGCATCAAGAATACATAAAGAACTCTTGCAATTATATAATAAGAAGATACACAGCCCAATTTTAAACTTGAGCAAAAGATTTGGACAAGTAGTTCACAAAGGAAGACATGCAAATGCATAATAAAACCATGAAAAGATGCTAAAAATCACTAGTCTTTAGGATTCAGATTAAAAACACAGTGAGATATTCACCCATTGAACACCCATTAGAAAGACTTGCCATACCAATTTAAAAGACTCGCCATACCAAGATTTAAATATCATGGACAAGTGGAACTCTGATGCACTACTAGTAGGAAAGCAAAAAAGTATAATTTGGAAAATGATTTGGCAGTTTATTAGAAAGGTAAACATACAAGTACCTTGTTACCCTGCTATTTCATTCCTAGATATTTACCCAAGGCAACTGGAAACATATGCCCACATAAGAACTTGTACATAAATGTTCATAGAAGATTTATTTGTAGTAGCTCAAACCAGAAAAAAAAAAAATGCCCAAATGCCCATTGACAGTTGAATGGGCTAAGATACATATATAGATATAAATATGTTTTATATAAGGTATTTCTATACCATATGGCATATATGGTCTATCTATACAGTGGAATTCTACTCAGCAACAAAAAGGAAAGGACTACTGACACATACAACATAATGATTTAAGCTCAAAAGCATGATGTCAAGTGAAAGAAGCCTACAAAAAAATAGTGCCTACTGTACTATTACACTTACATAAATTTCTACAAAATGCAAACAAATCTGTGGTGACAGGAGCAGGTCAGTGGTTGTTTAGGGATGGTGTGGACAGAGAGATGGATTATAAATAGGCATGAGAAAACTCATGATGAAAATACTTATTATCTTTATTGTGATAATGGTTTCCTAGGTGTATCCACATGTTGAAACTTATCAAATTGTACGCTTGAAGTACGTGCAGTTTATTGTACTTCCATTATGCCTCCATAGAGCAGTTTAAACAATTATATGGCCCACAAAGCACATCCTCCAGCCAGAGAGGCCTGGCTGTGGCCCAACAGCTTGAATTCTCGGATGTCATGATTATCATAAAAGCCAGAAGGACACTCTGAAATAATTAGGATTCTGCCACAGAATGATTCAAGTTGGTGTATCTATGAGAGGCTGGCGGGGAAAGGGGGAATTTTCCTTCTCTGTCTTATAAAGTTGGAGGAAAATCAGCCTTCGGAGGAACTGTTTTGCTGTGGCTGCCTGTCTTAACCCACCTTGCCATAAGTCATTGAGCCATAATTAGTTTGCCCGCACCAGGCCCTGCAAAGCCAGGGGGATTTCTCAGGTTCAGGATTCAGTTCCTCAGGATTCTAGAAGACTTTGTATCTCAGTCCCTGCTGTTATCAACCAGTGCATTTGAGTTTGTTAGTGGTGGCCAATAGAATTAGCTATAAACAAATCTCAGGGACTCCCTTGGTTTAAAAGATAAAGTAAATCCCCTGAGGAATTTTCTAGCCAGTCCCAGTGTAGCAAGATGACTTTATCACATTTGGGACAGAAGGAAAATTGTTCTAATTACATCTTTTGAATTTTTTATTCCAGGGTCCACTTAGAGGTCTATTCTATCTAGTGTTTCTGCCTTGCAGGGCTAGTTTCTTAGCCTAGGGCTCTCGTGAAGCCACACTGGATGCCTGTGCAGAATTCTGGGAACTGCCAAGGCAGAGAAGAATCTGTCTCCTCCTGAGAGAGGCACCCGCAGCACAGCAATGCAGACTGGCCTCCATCCCTCCTGCAATGTGCTCCAGCTCTGGCATAGAGAACAGCCAGCTGCAGAGGCTTCGGCCCTTTTTCTACTAACAGAATCCATGCCAGTTTGAGAAACAAAAAAGGATTTAGCCTCTTTTCTGTCACTGGCAGCCAGATCAAGAGGTACCTCAGTTAAAGGTCCTCACATGACATCATTTCTGTTAGCCGCAAGTCATCTTTCTCACAATTTTTATTCTCCAGAAAAAGCATTTAATTGCATCTTGAGGACAGCAAGTCATTTAACCTTCTAGTACCTCATTTTCCAGTTATTCGTATATTCGTTTATTCAACAAATGGTTAACATGTACCTACTATGTACGATTCACTCATATGTTATTGGTAGGAATTGAGATTAAAATCTGTATCTACTAGAAGCCAGGACAATTCTCTTTTCCCTGCAGCAATAATAATATAAACTGTCTTTTTTGAACCATTTTTAAGTACCAGCTATGTTATATACATTATTCCTTTCCTCACAATACAAGCTAGATATTATAATAAGCATTTTATAGTTGACAAAACAAAGGTTAAACAATTTACCCAAAGCCTTGAGCTTCATATTTGCCCAAGCTGGAATTTGAACAGATTTAGAAATATCTCAAACCCATGTACTTTCCACTCTATCAGGCATCTCAGTAGATTCACAAGTCTGTTTTAGTGATTTTAATATGGTGATGCTTCCCTATGTTTTAGCACTTCAGCAAGCATGTTCACATCTATTATCTCTGGCACATTTTATAGGGCATTACAATAGCAGAAGTCATCTGGTTGCACAGGCTCTTGGTGAATTCCCACAGTTCAGTTTTCAGTTCTCAGCCTTTAGGTTTGGAAATCAATTTTGTCCATCATCAGAAACTAATTTTCTAAATGCACAGGAACCTGATACATGAGGAAGAAATCCAATTCATTATTTAAAAGACAAAGTATGCTCAGAAAACAGAGTAGAGTATTGGGCATAATGTTTCATCCATTCCACAAATATTTATTGTGTATTAGGTGCCAGCATTACTCCAGGTACTAAGGATAAGAGAGTGAATAAGATCAGCGAGGTCCCTGCTATCATGGTGATCACATCATCAGTGCTAAGATTCAAATTGCTAACTGGGAGGAAAAAAGACACACTAGCCATGGGAAGATCAATGGGTTAGTTAAGAGGACATTTCCAGGAAAGGCAGTAGTGTGCCAGAGCTAGCTCACTCCAACTCTGAACGGCCAATTAAATTTTCAGGAATTTTGTGACATGGCTGATGTCAAGTTGATGGCTGAAAATCGGCTGTGGTTAGTATATTTACACCATGGAAATTAGCAAACTTCAAATCAGGGTTCCTCTTCCCTGTTCCCGAGAGCAAGTTGTTAAAGATTTACCAGAACATCAGTGGGTAGAGCAGAAGAGGATGGATATGTAGATCAGGAGAACAAGTTCGGTTTCCTTGGCTTCTAAAGCTTGTTTTTATTTAATTTTAGGGATTATTGGACTACACATGGTAGTCAAAGTCTTGGGATGAATAAACTAGTCTTGGGGAGAGTAATAAAAGCAGAGGATTGAGAGAAGAGCTTAAAAAAAAAACAAACAGAAAAACCCTAATAGCTAGTGGAGGAGCAAAGGTAAAAAGAAAAAAAAAGCCCCCAAAGAGATTTGAATGAATCAGATTTGAAGTTTCGGGAAGGAGTTTCACAAGCAAAGTGTAATAAGAAATTTCCAAAAGGAAGTGTTTCACTTTGCTATGTTAATCATTTAAAACTCCTGTCTGAAGTTTAGCAGGTGTCCAAGAATTTGGGCAGCTGGGGTGGGGTGAATTGTTGATAAATCTGGACAAAGCATTTTCCAAGAGTGATAGGGAATGAAGTCAGATGCAGAAAGGCAAAGGGTGGATGGGAAACGAGGGGGAGATTACAAGGATATGGGCCCAGAGAGCTCATGTGTATTGACTGGGAGCTCCTTCCTTCTGAAAAGAGAAGAATTGGATCTTCCTTTTCCCAGACTCATCCTGTGGCTTCCTGTTTTCTTTTCTTCATGTAGGACATACCCTTCTGTTAGCATGTTCCTTCTTCACATGGAGGATGAAGAAGGCAGCAGCGTTAGCTCTGCTGGACAACCACACTCTCTTGAGATTGATGACACCCAAATCATTAAACCTGGAAGTTCATCTGCTTGTCGTTTAGGATAGGTTTTTCTACAGATGGCTAATTTCATTTCCTGCATGTGGAATTTTTTTCTGGCTTTCTGCTCAGAGGGTAATCTAAATTTCATGCTTAGGGAGTGCCTTGTTCTTACCCCATGAACATATGGTCCAAGAGGGAATATTTTCTCTGCTCATTTTTAATTCATAAAAGATGCAGCAGGCTTGTGGGAGAGGAGGAAGGAAAGCATGCACGACTTACATTGCCTATTTGGCAGTAACTATCCCATCCCAACTCAGAGCAGCTGCCTCATCAATATGCTACACACATTGGGAAGGTATGGGCAATCTCTGCCCCGTGATATTCCACTGTCCAGGTCTCGGCCAACTGAGCTGGGGATGGAAAACTATTCAGGAAATGGTCATTTCAAAATCTGGACAGAGACAGTGACTTGATGGCTCCAAAAGATAAGATAAAATAATCAGATTACCTAACTTAAACTTCCCTCTAGGACTCTTAGCTTGAATCTTTCCCATTTGAGGATCATGGGCCAGAAGGGCAAGTAAAAATAGACAGGAGTATGGATAGGCAAGCAGTGGAAAATCAGAGAGGAGAGATGACCACATCATTTCTGAGAAGACAGAGTATTTGAGGCTACAACTTAGCCTCACAAGAACTGGAACTTTGGAAATGGAAAGTCAGAAACCAAGGACAATGTCAAATCCAAAGGTAATTTACTCAAGTTCTCAGTTTATTACAACAAAAGAGCCCTAATTAACATGGACATGGATTTTATCCATGACATTATCTTTATATTTAATAAACACCTACTCTATACCAGATGCATAGAGAATAAAGCCCTATCTTCCCTGTTCTCAAATAGTTCTCAGAGCCAAAAATAGAAACGAAAAATCTCTGTGTTAAGTAAGGGTTCATTGAAAAAGGGAAAAAAGGAAAATTAGGAATAGCAGCTAAAGTCACAATTTGAGAGTAGAGCATTTCTGCAGTAATTGAAGGGCAGCCTGATTTTCTATCAGCAAATGGAGGACAGCTCAGACACAAATAGCTGGCCACAGGGTATGTGCAGCATTTTTATGCTTATAATCATTGGTTCACTACTTCAGACAGTGTGGATCTTTTAGCCCATTTGGTAGTCTGACTGGTTTTTCTCTGCTACAAGGCCACAGTCTGAATACTATCTCTTGGTTTTGCCAAGAGGAATATCGTGCATTGGCGTGGCTAATTTCTCAAAATACAAACATATTTTTCTCTATTGAGAGCCCCAAACCAAGTAACAAGAATAATGCACAGACCTGAGGCACCCAGATTAGCATTTGATAAATGGGAGGTAAGTGGCATGCAAGAATTATCTCACATAATCCTCAAATAGTACCATGAAGTACCTACTATTATTTCCATTTTGAGATGAAAACAAACTAAGGATTAACGAGGTTAGGTCCCTTTCCAAAGTCACCAGCCAGAGGTAACAGATTAGACCCAGTTGTACTTTCATGGTCTTCATTATTACACTCTGTAGGAGGCATCATACAGAAAAATTTTTATCCAATCTAACCCTTATCACTGACAAAAGCAAGATAACCAATAGTCTAAGATACACCTTTGCTGATCGCCCTCACGTTAGCTATGCTCTTTGGGAAGGGCAGTTGCATAGAACAATCCAGAAAGCATTTATTTATTTAATTAAATAAAATATATGAATGTATATTCAGTGTCCTCATCTTCCATATACACATAAAAATGTGGTGTGTGTATGTGCGTGTGTGTGTGAATATATATTCAGGTCTATTAAAGCAAAGAAGAAAGAAAGAAAGAAAGAGAGACAGAGAGAAAGAAAGAAAAATCTGCAAGACTTACAGCCATTGTTGGAAATGGTGAGCGAGTCATACTTAATTAGTAATAATTGAACAAAGTAATATGTCAGTGTTTTCTTCAGCAAACAGAGATGTTGGAAACTTTTAACCATCAAGAAAGCCTCACAAGTTGTGGTTCATATCCCCTCCCGCCAGGAAAGGGCTCTACAAAAACAGTCTGTGCGGTGATGGAAACAGAGAGTTAAATAACCAAGCAGTTCTCCAGTCTTTGGGAGGGAAGCAGGACAGCTTTTTAAAGTATTCACTTAGTGCTGACTGGAGGGAGGAAGCAGAAAAAAATATAGGCCTTCCATTCACACACCAGATGTTCCCAGTAAACAATCACTTTCAAGAAAGTTCAGCTCGTGTGGATGATAATCGTTGTTGAGCTTGTGGGCTCAGCAGCCACGGAACATTCTGCAGGAGGGAGAGCTGCCCGTTGCTGTGTCAGGCCTTGGTCTTCTAGCCTTGTGGGGGCCTCGATGCTTCTGTGTATCTCTTGAGCTGCAAGAACCCCCACTGCCCTCCCATCTCCCAAAGGAGACATGGAAACAAAGGAGACAAAGGAAAACAAATTGCCACTTTCTTGTTCCTAAGACCTGGACCACAAATCCGAATGCAGAAGGTTTTGAGAAACGTGAGTGAAGCCTGTGAGACGGCGTAGATATTTATGAGGCCTCTTCACCAGCCTCCCCTCCCCTGAAGGCTACAGTGAAAATCACAGGACATAACGGCTCAGTCTATTTCATAAAAACACAGAAAACTGTAAGAGTGCATATGAAAGAAAACTCCCTTCTTTGCTGAGGGATGGCCCCATCATAGCAGCACAGTGACCCCAACAACTAGCAGAGGGAGCCCCACTTGAGAATCAGACGGGGTGGGGGTGTCAGTGGGGATTTCTTGTTAATCCCCCACTGGGCTTGTGTGCTTAAAGGGCTTATGCAAGTTAAGACACCTAATGATAATAGTTTACAAAATGCACTCCAGAAAAACAATCCCACGACAGCCCAGATTCACTCTAGAGAGTGAAAGGACCGGGCCACTGGCCTGGTAAGTTCTGATGTGAAAGGAAGAGTTGAGGAAAAGAAGGAGATTGTGAGACCGAGCGCTAAGTGCTGACAGCTGAGGTGCAGGGGGCCGCGGCATGAAATGGGCTTCCGCGCAGATCTGCCGCCTGTCTCAACTTGCATCCTTTTGCCTGCATCTTTGTTAATCTTTTTCTCAGGAATTGACCTGTCTAGTTGGTTAAATGGTGACCTTCTGAAAGAGCTGTCCACCCAGAACCTGTGAAAGTGACAGCTTTCTTGTTTGGAAAAAGGATCTTTGCAGATAGGATCAAGGATCTTGAGATGAGATCACCCTGGATTAATTGGATGGACTTTAAATCCAATGACACGTGTCCTCATAAGAAAGAAGGAGAAAACTCCCTGAGAGGTGATGTGAAGACGGAGGTGGAGACTGGAGTGACGTATCTACAAGCCGGGGAATGCCAAGGATTGCCAGCAGCTGCCAGCGTCCGGGAGAGACACATGGAATGGATTCTCCCTCAGAGCCTCTGGGAGGAACCAGCCCTGCCAGCTCCTTGACGTCTGGCCTCTTGAATTGGGAGAGCATAAATTTCTCTTGTTTTTAGCCACTGAGTGTGTGGGAATTTGTCATAGCAGCCCTAGGAAACTGATAGAGCCTGTTAGTTGCTGTTCCTTGGAAACACTCTCAGGTACTAAAAACCCCCAGGCTGCCCCGAGCCCAGGTGCCTCAGCTATCAGGGGACAAGACCACCAACCAGAGATCTAACCTGCGCTGAAATTTGTGAGCTTCCACAGTCTGCTGGGGCCAGTGACCTCACACCGAAGCTTCTGCCCTGGGCCCACCAGACAACATCACTGCTCAACAGCATCCCGTTAAACCCTGCTCAGGCACACCTTGGTGCTCCTGGGAAATGTGCTCAAATGACAACTGCTTTCCTTTTCTGGCAAAGGTCTTTTATCAAGCAATACAGAGTATATTTTCAGTCATTCCCATATCACAATGAAGGGACAAACCCTGTTAAGCGTGTGTTTGCTGAGAAAGGAGAAAAAAAAAAAAGGGTAAAACACCAGGCTTGGTTCAGCCAGAAACTAGCTGGGGCTTTGGGCCTCCATGAATCTTAGCAGTTAGCAGACGAGATGTAATTCAATCTTTTTAACTTCGTGATAGATATTCGTGTCGGTGGCTTTAAGATAAGGAAAAGACTTTAGTGAAAAATGAAAGTTCTGATGAATAACTTGGAGACCGTCAAATAATATACAAATATTTCTTTCCCCTCTGTCAGAGACATTCCAAATTCTGCTAGCTTCAATCCCTGTCACTGCCATTCTTTTATGCAGAAAACAATTTGGAAGAAGGAAAAAAAAAAAGAAACTGTGGCATTTGGGGGAGGAAGAGGGAGGAGTGGACAGGGTAGGGGGAGAGACCAGGAAGAAAAGAGGGGAGAAAAAAGACCTCAGCATGTAATAATTGAAAGATCGTAAAAGATGCAAGGAAATTGGCACATTGCTGATAATAACCATAATAACAAAGCTAATGATAGGCTCTTGGAGAGGGAGGACCTTGCTTGGTCTCATATTTGTTATAAAGAAAAGGAGGCGCTCAGCTGGCAGGGATGGCTGCATTTAGCAATCCAGTGTTCATCCCACAACAGACCACCAGGCACGTCACGGGCCCGGCCACTTGTCTCCTACACTGTCCCAGCCCTAATTTTGCTTCTACAAATTATTGGTATCATGGCTCTTCTCTGAGTCTCGACAAAAGAACAGGTGTAAACATTAGTGGGGTGGTGGTGGTGTTTAGGGGCTATCTTTTCTAAATTTGTTTCACTGTTTCCTACAGAAGGGAGAGGAGGCATCACCGGGTTGTTGAATGGGTGGGAGTAGAGCCCATGTGGCCAAGGGGGCAAAGAGCAAGGCTCCAGCCTGAGCCTCCCTCGGCTTCTGCCCTGGCAAGGACGCCCCTAGAAAAGCACAAAGTAAGGGTGGAGGTGGAGGGAATGCTCATGTATGCTGAAACTGTTATACTCTTAAATGCTTTCTATTTATTATTTTATTTTCTTCTCAAGAACAAAAGAGAAAATTGAGGCTTAGAGAGGTTAGAGACTTACCCAAGACCACACAGCTAATGAATGCAGAAGCTGGAATTGAACCCAGATCTATAACCCTTCAAAGTCTAAATTCTTGTTACAACATCAAGCTCCTGCCCCCCAAAGTGGACGAAATGCCCTCAGTGAGTCTGGGGTGGGGAGTGACAACGTTAATTCTGAGAGCTCAGAGTGAAAGAAACTTCATTTGAAGGGAGGAAGTGTGTGCAGTACATCCATAAACACTCCTAAAGAGCACATCCTGTAAATGGAAAATTGTTTCAAGAGCAGACCACTTTCCAAAGCTGATGGGGCTAGCCTTCCATTCTTGTCCTCCCTGGGAGATCCCATCCAGCTGTGGCTTCTAGAGTTCCAAATCTGAATCTCTAGCCATGACCTTGAATCAGAGCATCAGGTAAGTACTAAAGAGCAGGGAAGAAATTTGGCTGGAAGTTTCCCTTCAGTTTAAATTGCTTTCTCAGCACCAGGAATGCTTTCCCCAAGCTAAGTTCTTCACCTCGCCACTCATGCAGAATCTCTTGCCATGTTTGATAACCACTTAAAACCTTAATTGGTGTAGTTTTGTTCCAACATTTGTTAACAATGGCAATTACTTACGGATGGGACATTGCCAGCAAAATTACTAAACAAAAAAGTTTCTCTACTTTTGTGAAAGGAATAAAATAAAAGAGAAGCAGAGAGCAACATTAGAGCCATTTCCTTTGCCAAGAATCTTGAGTAATGATTTCCTGTATCTTTAATACTCATTGTGAAGGACCTAAGTAATTACAGTTTCTTTTTCCATTTATAAAGACCAATAAACCATTCTCTAGCAGATATTATGCAACCACAAGTCTCTCTTGAAATTATTGTCCATCTTTGACCTACGAATGTTCCTATTTTAACTATGCTTAATAATCAGTATTGCAGAACAATCTCATTACGTTTTTTAAAAGTTTATTAAAAAGGACTCTAAGGCAATACCCGGAAACCCACAAGACCTGGTGAACCATCATAAACATTTGATGTGACTTTCACTTTCTTATTTTTAAATAATTATTAGATGAATATGTGCTCATTATAAGAACTTGGAATGACATAGAAAATAATAACTTTGTCATTGCAGACTAGGAGGTCAGCATTTATCTAAATCCAAACCCCTGATTTTTTCTATTTTATTTTCTAGTTGCCTTTCTAGCTCGTTTATGAACATTCCCCCAACCCCATTCATCCTCTAATCCTGCCCCTTCCCCAACTTTCAGTGCTCCATCATTTTGCCAGAGAGAGGATAAAAAGGGATATTCTAGATAGAAGAAAAGTGTAAGGAAATTCCAGCGTTTTTAAATACCTAGTGCAAGTGTAATTTCCTTTGAGAATTCTTTCTTAACTTTCATCACAACCCTTCCTCTGGGGACCAAAAAGAATTATTCATTTCTTCTCTTTGTTATCTTTCTTTATATTATCAAAACACTTTGTCTCCCCAAAGAGTATAAGTGTGATAGAAGATTGAGAAATTACTTACACGAATGCTCCTTATACGGTAAGTTCCACCAGGCCAAGAATGGAGTCCTGTATTCATATCTGAAATTCCAGCATGTAACATAGTACCAGGCACTTAGCTGATGCTCAATAAATATTCAAATATAGTGATTTAAAAAATCACTTGAAGGGTTATTGCAGTGGACGTTCATCTCTGTCCAGCATCCTTGCTGCCTTCATAAACACTTATTTTCTTTGGTGGGGAGAGGCAGAATAACTTTTCCCCTAGTACATGTAGTCTAACAGGAATAGTAGATTTGAATGCCTCTACTCCCACTTCAAAAGCCAGAGCAATCCTTAGGAGTTTCTTCCCCCAGATGGGTTTTCCTCACTGTGTAGTTCACTAGAGCTGCCATACAAGTACTATGGACTGGGTGGTGGCTTAAACAACAGAAATTTATTTTATTGCAATTCTGGAGGTTAAAAGTCCCAGACTCATGGTGTCAGCAGTGTCGGTTTCTCCTGAGGCCTCTCTCTTTGGCTCAGATGACCATCTTCTTCCTGTGTCTTCACTTGGTCTTCCCTCTGTGCCTGTCTGTGTCCTAATTTCCTCTTCTTATAAGGATACCAGTAACCAATTATCAATTACCAACCAATTGGATTCAGTCCTGCCCATATGTCCTCACTTTAACTTAATCACCTCTTTAAAGACTCAATCTCCAAATACAGTCACATTCTGAGGTTCTGGGAGTTTAAGGTTTCAACATATGAACTTTGGAGGAACACAATTCAGTCTGTAACCCTCATTGTACATGCAGTGAGTGTGTGTCCTAAACATTACCAGTTGGGAAATTTATCTGGAATCTTAAATCTCCAGTAACATAAGGATAGAAGAGATGGTTATAGCTCACTCATCCCAGGGGAGGACTCTAGAGACAAGCCTTCTGTCAGGAAAACATTCCTGACCTTCCTGATTCCATCTCACCAAAGCTGACTTGGCTCCTGCCTCCTTCCAAGCTAAGTTCTCCAACCTTGACTTGACTCTGTGAGCTTCTGACAGCCTTTTAGTAAATTCCTTTTGCTTGAGTTAGCCAGGATCAGTGTCTATTTTGTGCAACCAAGAACCTTAATTGATAAAAACATTTTAAATACTTTTTAAAAAACCAGCTAAAGCTAAGCTCACTGATCTGACCATGGAGGAGTTTTCCAACCCAATGAGAGGCCCTCAGAAGATACCAAAGCTAATGGGGGATCTCCATAAACATAGTTTTTGGGCTCAGAGAATTGGATTTTCATCCATGGGTCAGGATTTGAAAGGGAAAAAAAACTCAAGGGTAAACAGAACGTGCACACGATCTCTGACTGTGGAAAAATGGTTCCTCTGGATTTTAAGTTAGACTGACCACACTTCCTGGTTTGCTTGAGACAGCCCTGTTTCATTCTAGTTTTCCCAGAGTAATTATCAATTAGTGTCTCATTCACCCCCAACTGTGTCCTGGTTTGGATAATAAGTTATATGGTCACCCTATTTTAAGTGTGTCTGGATCACTGATGTATATCCCCCAGTGTCCAGAACAGAGCCTGGCAAGACGTAGGTGCTCAATGAGTATTTTTTAAAGAAAGAATGAATGAACAAATGAATGGACGAAAGGGACCTTGCCCCATAATCAGCTACAGATGCATGTTTAAATATTTACTTTTCTTCTACCTAATGCCTCTTGCTGGTCTATAGCATCAAGCCAAGAGGTTTTGGAAGGACAACATCACCTTACAGAGAGCTCGTGGACAGAAAGGAGACATGTGTTTGGAGGGCTCCACTGGGCTCAGAGTTCTTTCTCCCCTACCTGCCCTCCCCAGGCCTATTGCCTGGATGAGGCTCCAACTTGATCAGTAGGCAACCAACATGCCACTAATTAGGAGGCAGGAGGCACAGCAGAGGATGATTAGCTCGTGATGAGCACACACTGCCTAGAGCAGCCTTATTACTATCATACATAGATTAGAAATCTGGGGAGCATCTGCATTTTCCCCTCACAGAGGTGAATCTGAAATTGACACGTTGAAATGAAAATGTGTCAAGTGGAGCTTTGTAATTGACACAGATTAACTTCATTTCTCTAGACTCAACTCTCCCTTCTTCTTCCCTTGGCCCCCCTCCCTTGAGAAGTCCCAGCTGCCAATGGAAGAAACCCAGCAATTCTCTAATTCAACCACAAGATTTTGGAAGGACAGTGTAAGAAAGCCATTCTGGCACTCCAAGGACCAGATGTGTTGATTATGGAGACAATTACATGCTCCCCAGGTGAGTCTACCTAGGAACCGAGAAAGACAGACTGGCGACAAGAAAAGCAATCCTGTTCTCTGTCTGTTGAGGCAGCACCCTGCTTTCTCTTCCCATCCTCTGAGTTGGACAGACTGCTGATTGCAGCCAGTTCCAGGGATACAGCAATTCCCCTCTGCAAGTGGGTTAAGCAGTAAAAGACCCTGCATCATAAGAAGAGTCTTCTGGGAGAGGCTCTAGGGAGGAGAAGTAGGGTCTTTCTGGTGGTAAGAAATTGCTGGAGCCCAGCAGACTTCTGCACGTAGGGCACTCAGCATAGATATTTCGGCACATTCTTTGGGGACCAGACCACACTCTTTCTTAGGAGCAAATCGCTGGTGGCCTCACTTTATCTGGTTCATTTTTAATAGCTGCAAACAGCATCGTTCCCCAGAGGCTAAGCCATAATGACAGATAGCATGCATGCCTGTCATAATCTATTTTCCTCTGTCTTCGCTGATGTTTTGTAAAGAATCTGCATCTTGTGTGTCCTCTCTGGAACAGCTTTCCTTGAGCCATGACCAAGTTGAAGGCACTGGGGAATCACGTCCCCAGCACTTCTGGGTAGCTAAAAGGTATATTTTTACAAGTAACCATTTATCGGATTATTTTTCAATGTGTGTGGACAAAAGAACCCAAGTCAGTGACTCAGAGAGGCTTGGAGGGGCCCCAGGACTTGGGACTGCACATATCATCACAAAAGCATAATATGAGAAGGGATACTAAACAAGAAGCAAGTTATATTGTAACTACCTGAGCCAAAAAATACAAACAAAGAAGGCCAAACTGCTTTTGTGCCATTGGCACCCACACATGTAAGAGTGAGCATGTTTTAGAAACCGAGACCATTGAGTCTTTAATTTTACAGGGCATTCCTAGCGGCCCTGATTAGAAGAGTCCTTCTTCTGTCCCTTCCATATGGTTCAGGCAAAATTAGATCAGTTATATTTTTTTTAAAAGCAATAAAAGAAGCAGTGACTTTGGGGACCTATGTGTAAATAGTGGATTTTAATCAAAATTCTCTTCCTTTTGAAGGGGAGCTGAGGAAGACGGCATGTCTTTCCAGGTAATTCTGAACTTTTTCCCTGGTGGTACAGCCCTAAGTGAGAGACTGTTTTGATAATTGTTACAACTTGAGGCCAGAGACAGTATTACATGAACAAGGACCAAGCACCATAGGACTAGAACTTCTCAGAATCAATTCATTATCTGTGTGTATTTACCCAAATTATCTCATTTAATCTGGGTTCCAACCCTGTGATGTTGATGTCATTACTTTTAATTTATGGATAGGAAAACTGCATGCTGATTATGTCATTTTACCCCTCTTGGCATCAGATAATTAAAAAGTGATGGATCCAAGTTTTATTGAGACTTTTAGTCTCCAAATGAATTGAACTCCAGCTGAGGTCCTCCCCCCGCCTTTTAGTCTACAGTGTTCCATTGTTTGCTCTCTGAATGGACCTATGTGTCATCATGATACATGTTCTGAAATGCAAAGAGCATTTTAAAGGACACTGTGCCACTGTAAAGGAAATGGTAATTAAAGTAAGTTTAAGGGGCATTAAGTACTTTGGGAGGTAATTTTGGGCTACATCTGGTCCCTTTTGGCAGTACTGTTGGAGAATTTGGCAGGATCTGGTGTAATCTGGATGAGGCATTACCATTGCTTATGTTTGCTCTCTGGCCTTCTTCCCTGTCTGAGCAAGGCCCATCACTTTAAAAGGCAAGCAGTACAGCAAATGAAGCTGGGGCTGGGCAGCTATCTGTTGGGCAGCCTTATTGCAGTCCTGTGCGGGAAGCAAGGGCATGAGCCCATGGGATGCTATGCAAGTGGGTCAGCAGGGCAATGGCACGAAGAGGGCTGAGAGCCACTGAAGGATAAACATACTTGGGAAGTAAGATTCTGAACCAGTCTGGACATTATAAATATGTACGTCATATTGGCATGACCATCAGGCTCTCTGCTGGCTCTCAGTGATGTGCAGTTCAATCAATTTTTCATTTTTAGGGAGGTGTGTGGTGGAAAGAACTCTGCCTTATTATAAAGAAGATATAGTTTCCACCTTTATCTCTGCACTATTTTGCTGTGTAACATTCGGGGAGTCATTTTCCTCTTGAGGTCTCAATTTATCCCACTCTTGAAGGGGATTCTCCTAGTACTGCCCACACTAGTAATTTCTCAGTAATTTTGGAACTGGCAATGTGCTTTTCACATCTCTGGAAATTCAGACAAGCCAGTAAGGCAGACCATCAAGTTTTTCCCTTTTGCAAATAAGGAACTTGCACTCCAGAATGATTTGCTGAAAGTTAGAGATCTCCTAACTCCTGGCTCAATATCCTTTCCAAGGCACAATCCATCACCACCTTCACTCACAGTTTGTTTTTGTCCCAGATAACTCAATTGGGTGACTCTCAAAGTTGCAGCTGTTGCCCAGGAGGAAATGAGCAAATTTGGAAGCTGTTCTCACTTCTGCAGATTAAGGTGTCTTGTATCATGGTAACAGGAGCCAAGGGAGGTGACTTTTACCAAATCCTTCTCCCTCAGCTATTTTAGTGACAGATAAAGCAGTTATTCTCAAACTTTAATGCACGTAAGAATCCTGGGAGAATCTGCTTATGGTGCTGACACTTGGGCTGCAGCCCCAGAGTACTTCTGCAAGCTTAGTTATCAGGTGTAGAATTGCCTTAGAGAAGACAATTCTGACGCAAAGAGAGCCATCACCACTGGTGAGAAACCCTACAGAGAAATAGCTGCAAAGCCAACCACACTCTACCATCTGCCTTTGCCTCAGTCTACTACTGAGAAATCTGACATACTCATGTTGGGGGTGGATACAGAGGCTGTATTCTTAGCTATGGCTTATCCAAATGACCAAACTGACTCATACTTTTTCACTGCTTTATTTTACTTTCATCCTTTTTAATCTGGTAGAGCAACTTCACCAACCTGGACAGAAAATTAACATGAGAAGAACTCAGATTCCACTGGGAAGCCAAAACTAATGCATTTAGAAAATTTGCCTTTGGCTTGGGACAGAAATATCAGATACTTTACATTGTTTGGGAAGCTCCAACCTATTAAAAATCCCTTAAAGAAGTATAGGCACTTTGTGTTATGAACCATTAGTTAGATCCAAAAAGCCCACTACTTCTTTTAGACCTACCTAGGTGACATTCTCAATATTTGAGGAAGGTACTTACACAATATACATTATTCAAAAGGTGAATATAACTCAAGAAAAGGTAAAGCAAGAATCATATATAATTTTAACTAAATTATGAAGTCAAAAGAAAACCACCTTTGTTTAATCTTTTATCTTCAAATTGAGTTCAGAAAATATGATTCTAGAATAATCAGCTAGTTTCCATAATACAGGATCAAATTATTGACTAAAGCTTTTTGGTTTCTTAGGTTTCTGGGACCTGTGGAACTTTACCACATATTTTAAACACTAAAGAAATTTTTTAAAAAATCCAACTTACAGACTTTATTCTGGGTGCTTAGTTCACACTCCCTTATTTACCTGGTGTGAAGAAGAACCGCCCACTCAGCAAAGGGCCAGCAAGGAGACTTGCTGTTGGTTTCATCCATCAGACAGCAGGAAGAGGGGAACAAAAGGGACATATATCTTGTTGATTTCCTCTCCTTTTTTCATTTCTCCTGCTTAAATCTTTAAAACCTAAGTTGGAGTTCTATCTCTACCACTCACTGGGAACTGATAGCAGATTCAAAGGCCTTGCAGAGCAAGACTTCTGCTCAGAGGTCCTAGCCATACACATGTATATGGGAAACTTGGATATTGGTTCAAATGGGTCATCTCATAGAAGCTCCCCATGGGGTAGAAAATGAATAGGTATAGTAAATTGGGTTATTGTTCTCAATTCTTCATGCCCTTCCTATATTGGGATTATTTACCCACATCTTTTGTTATGTTACTTAGCAGTGTCTCGTACCAGAATAGGAAGAGTCTATTTTTCTAGCCATTGATGTTGCACTTGGCTATGAAATATTCTGCAGTCAACAGAATGTGGGTGAAGGTCAATAAAGTGATGACTGTGAGCCAAGGCCTTAGAGACATAGGTTATTCTGCTGGGCTCACTTGGAATTCTGCAATCTACCATGAAAAAAACATGCACTAGGTAACCGCTGGTCCCAGAATGATGCTAACTCACGGAGCAGACTTGAACTTAGCATCCAGACCAGCCCAGCTGAGACTGGTCAGTCCTGACTGAGCTCAGCCAAACCACAGCCAACCTGAAGACTCATGAATAAAACAATAAACATCTGCTATTATAAGTAATTCATTTTTTTTGTCATGTAGCATGATTGTTAACAATAGTTGATGGATACAATAGGTAGAAAACTGCCCAAAGAGAGAAAGCTCAGCCAAGTATGTAGCTTTGATGTACAAAAATACATTTATTTTCAACAATTTCAAAACCACTGTCTTTTTTTTTTACAGTAGAAATATTCAAGTGGAACAATAAAACCAAGAACAGTATATGTACATATACTGTATATATAGATATGACTCATGCATTTGTATTCCAGTGTTTAGTACAAGTATTGCAATTGTCTGCCCCATTTAACCCTTGAAACAAAAAGGCAGGATCATTAGAAATATTCCTAATACTGATCTTCGCTGCAGCCAGCCAGATTTCTCTGTATCACATTCTCTCTGTGTCTCACAAAGAATGGGAACAACATCCCACAAAAATCAACAGGTACAAAATGTGGCCTTTCCTCCCAAATATATACAGTATATCATTTTTTAAAATAAGTGTGCTCAGGCTAAGCCTGAAAATAAAAACAAGACTTACAGCATGGCTTAAAGTGACCCTACTGAAAAGAATTGGTATGTATAAATGCGTGAAGGGGCTGAGGTGCTGGAAAAGCTAATAGGCTTTGAAAGCCACTCACCCCAGAGGCAAGAACTACTTTAAGGGAACTGAAGGCAGACATTTGACTTTAAGGAAGTTGTGTACAACTGACAAGCAAATAGCACAGCTTTGCTAAAATCGCCTTTGACTAACATCATTAAAAGCTAGACCCCTATTTGGCCTGCAGGGTTTGCATGGACTCAGAATTTCATAAATCCCACCTCCTTCCCAACCTCTATAACCCCTTCTATGCCAAGAAGCACTCATTGGGCTTTACCTAGCATTCAGGGGACTTTTCTGAGCTGAGAGTAGCCTGTGAATTCACCATAAGCATTATATATTTTCACAGAATCCAATCAGAAAACAGACTAATTGTCATTTTTAGATCCATTGCCTGGCTTCCTTAGAGAAAACTATTTTCTCAGGCTGATGAACACCTTCAGCTTTTTCCTTTTAGAGGAGGAAGCCTTTTTGCCCCATCTGGGTCTCAGTTTGAAGTCTCTAGTGGGCCTCATCTTGCAACTTCTTCCATGTCATTGTTGGAACAAAAATGACCCCCATGTTCTGTGATGTCACTAGAGTCCTTCCTTAACCAATTGCCCCAAAGAAGCCCTCCCCCCGCCCCCCTTTATATACATAAGTAGAAACCAGCTATGGTGTGGACAAGGAGATGCAAGAGTTAAGTGGTACAGACAATAGGAGAGCATCCAGACCCAACACATCAAGCAGGTCTGGCAGGTTGGTCAGCTCTGAGGGTCAGTGTGTAAGCCAACACACGCATCTTTCTTTTTTCTGTTTTCTTTTTTACTAAACATTAAATTATTTCTTAGGAAATAAAAAGCTATTTACATTGTAATTATATACAATAAGCCACCTGTAGCCTCGCTATTGACATGCACAAGGCAGGGACTCCTTCATAAAGGTGTGCATGCTTTCTGCAGCTACATCCACTTCCCACCAACCTACCTCCTGCGGATCTAATTGGCAAATGGTTTGTGTTGTATGTGTGTGTGCTGAGGGAGGGGTGTTGGTGATTTTGGGGTGGATGGGAGGTTAACAAAAAGCCAAACCCAACTTAAATAAAAAGAAAGAGAGACTTCATGAAAAAAGAGTTTTCATGCTACCAATGGCAGAATAAAGCAAGGAGGCTGTGGGAAGATTCATCCTTTGCCCATAGCACAAATATAATCATTTATTATTTTTGTCTCATTTTAATCAGCTAAGAATGCCTTTTTCTCCCAAAGCTAAGCATCTTCCTGCTACTTATGAAGGGGCCCTTGGTAAACAAAAGGTAAAAAAGACATTTTCATTTTTCCGTAATAATAATAATAGTAACCATCAAAAATAAAAAGTCAGAAAGGTGGTTGACCACGTGGCTTGTTGGTATTAAACACTAGTGCAGTTGGGAATCTCCTTTGTGCTTTCGCTGTTTGCAATGGTGGCAATGCCTCCTGCAGGGAAGAGAAGACACAAAGAGAAGCAGATGGTAAGTTCCACAAGGGCAAGAGTCTTTGTATTATTCACTGCTAAATACCAAGCAACCTCCAGCAGGTGCTTAATATGTATTTATTAAATAGGGCACCTGGACAGTCTCACCTGTCTGCTCACTGGCTTATCCATGTTTAATGTATGCTACCTCCCACACTAGCACACAGGTAGGATCAATACACTGACTGCCACCTTTAATGATAACAATAGTAATAGCCAACATGTATCAATACTTACTATGTGGCAGGCACTGTGCTAATGACCTAATCACAACAATCTTAGAAGAGATTCTTAGCTACTATTAGAAATATAATAGAAACAGAACACAATCTATTATTCCCATTTCACAGATGAGGAATATGAGGCAGGGAGGTTACAGAGCTAGCAAATTAGCAGAGCAAAGAAAAGGACCCAGGGCTATCTGATGCCAGATTCTGCATTCATGTAATTATTAATAAGGACAAATAATGCTTTTGCTTTATAGAAAAAGAAGAAAAAAGTCCAACAGTAATGGATAGTTGGCTTCATCCCCCCCCCCCCCACCTAGAGCCCAGTGCTTCCAATCTCGATTGACTTTTAAGGGAAAAAATTCTGCCAATTTCATGTGGCCAGAGGTGGCAAAGTTTAAAACATGATTTCATCACTGTAGCCAGTTGTTTTTCCTCACCCTCCAGTCCAGTACTGTCTAGCACAGGTGAAGTGGGCTGACTGACCCAGTGTTGGGAGGACAGAGGACAAGGAGCTTGGTGGTACAGGCACACATACCTATGACCCGGGTGTCCAGCTCTTTGTCCAGTAGCTCCTCAGGCTCGGTGAAGTCACTGAGTGTGATTTTGGGGGCGTTTTCACTTTGGCTCACTGACCCAATCATCTCCTGCTCCTTGTCATGTTGGACTTGAGCATAGATGTTAATCCAGGGGATTTTCCTACATGAGGCAGGAGCAAAATCAGATTAAGATCACAGGGCGTGCCAAACTTGGGCAATTGGCAATCCTGGGTGAGAGGACAGGAAGAAGCTATTAACAGAAGAGCCAATGTCAGGGGAAGGTACGGGTCACCCAGAGACACTGTGGTCCCAAGGCCAAGGAACACAAGGCCACCCAGAGACTCAAATGCCCAGGGAAGCTGTAACCACAGAACTCCCCAAGAAATGCACCTTCTCCTGGGGTAAAAATCAAGCAGGTATAAACAAAAGGGTAATGCTTCTGGTCAGTTAGGCACTAAAACCCTTAAAATATTTATTTACCTGTTATTAAGTTTGTAAAGGAGCTGGACTTTGAGACTCATAAATCTGTACACAGTGAAAAGACATCTTTTTTAAAGACTGCACCAATTTAATCAATTCACATTGGCTTCTTTTATGAATAGCTAAGAAATAATAGACTCATAGCCACTGCTACAATTGTTAAAGCACCACTTACGGACCAAGTATCTTAAATACTTTGATCGTCCATTTCCTCATCTGTTCAATGGGGATAACAGTAGCTTTTTTTTAAAGGACTGTGGAGAGAATTAAGGAAAGGATTAAGAGAAGCTAAGTAACTCCCTTCAAAGACACAAAAGTAGTGGGTTTGGAAACACAAGGCAGGTTGGCTTGGGGTTGGAGGAGTGGTTCAGACTGAAATCTTGTTGGGGCATTTGTCTGCTGATCCATCTCCATCATCTCCTGATCCACTGTGTTCCAGCTTCTGTAGCCTCCTTTGAATTCCCCTAACCCAGCACTTCTCAAACTTTAAGGTGCTTAGGCATCACCCAGAGTCATTGTTAAAATGTGAATTGTGACTCTCTAGGTCTGGACTGGATGGGTTGAGATTCTGCATTTCTGCCAAGCTCCCAGGTGAGGCTAATCTTCTGGTTTGTTGGAGACCCAAACTTTGAGTTGCTAAACTCTAGTTCATGAAACTCTCCCACATCTTGGGGACTTTGAATCAACTGTTCCCTCTGCCTGTAACACAATTCCCTCTGATCATCTCCTTCAGAGCTTGGCTTATGTATAATAGCTAAGAGGCCTCCCTTGACCACCCAACCTCCCCTATTATAAATTTGTAATTAGGGATAATATTTATGAAAGAGATAAATAAGGCGTTGGTTTAGGGTGATGTAATAGGCAATGTTTATTGACTTGTTTTCTGTCTTCATCTCCCACTAGACTAAAAATGCCATGTGGGCAAGGTCTATGTTTTCCATCTTCCTTGCTATATACTTGACTTAGCACAGTGCTTGGCACATGGTTTACATTCACTAAGCATTTATTAAATACATGAATAAATGACCTCAAAGCCTGTGCTGTTTCTACTTCTACTTTCTACTATATTCTTCAAGAAAAAGACTACATTTTTCTCTTAGAATATCACTTCTAGAAGAGACCCCTCTTATCTCATCAAAGGATGGGGAAATTGGACTAAAGTCCAGACATTTCAGGAAGCCAATTACTGGCATAGATATCATTAAAACTTGGGACATTTGACATCCACCCCAATCCAGGCCATTCCACGCATTTATGAGGGAAAATCACCCTGTTGTCCCAGTGCCAGCCAGTGGTATTTTCAAAATTCCACATTCCCCTCCCCACTCCAACAAATGAGTCAGAATGTGGAAGTATTTAATAAGGTTTTCCTGTAGTTAATTCACAAGAAAAAAAATCTGAAAATAGGTTTAAAACATGCAGTAGTTTCTACCTTTCCTTTACGTTCAGTTTTCATGTTTTTAATGTTTGCTTTCCATATATTAAGGGAGGTGAACCCTTGATGCCTACTGGTCTAAACCAGTTTAATATAATTTACAAGAACCTTAAAAGAATAGAATCTATGTGAGGCAGCAAACAGCAAGCTCTCTGAATGTGTATAATTAAAAATTCATCTTGGCCCTTACTTTCTTTTTATCTAGATAGAAATGCAGTTTAATGCCTTAGATTCCTTCCAATCATAACAAAATCATTGCTCATGAATGGTGGGATCAAGTATAATATTGATGAGGTGCTGGGGTGGCAAAACCATCCCTAATCACACAAGTCTATGTACTTCAGAGTGGTAACCAGGGCCTGACACCTCCCCTTTCCTGCTTTGCTAATGATATCTATGGGGATTTGGATAAATTTGCCCTTATAAAGATTGTTCACTTTATTTTAGTTTCCAAACAACACATCTAGAAACTGGCATATTTTTCATCTTTTTCACATAGATGGTTGGAAGGGAATAAATTTTATATGACAATTTGCAGCATTTTAAAAAATTGTAAGGTTTCTTTCATTTCTTAACACATCCACTTGTAGGACTATCGAGAATATAAGTCAAGTCTGAACCCTACTTTTCCATATGAGAAAGGTAGTAGGAAATAAGAAGATCAAGAGACATGTCTTGGACCACATACTCATATAGGTTTAAATAAGAGGAGTAATATGGATAGGCCCAAGTCTCCCCACAATAAAAATAACTAAAGAAAACCCCAAAACCAAAACCAATTGCAATTTGTATTTGTTTCCTCCAGCTATCATGAGTGTTAGAAGCCTGTGGGAGGAAATTTAGAGAGAGAAAAATAGGCTTTTGGATGGTAATGAAAGTCCTACTGAAGAAATGATTGGAAGGAATAATAAAAGCTCAAACATTTTCCTGGATAACCAGAAAAAGCAGATCTACAGTTATAGAAAGAAAGTCTGTCTTGTTAGGCATTTTTCAGAAATTAAAAGCCATCTCTTAATTATATGGCTGGAGACATTGGAAAATAGCAGTCACCATCCAAGAGCAATTTGGAGCATGAGAGACAGGGTGATATTTACTTAAAGGAAGCTTGAGGCTCATGGTAACTCTATTCTCCTTCTCATTGTTACATGATCCACGTGGGACACTGAGATCATTTGCATTGCCTGGCACACAGTAGGCACTCAATAAATACTTGTTGAATGAATGATTTCATGAGTTAACACACTGGCAATTACAGAGAGAAAATTTTGGGTCTGAAAACTCAGAATGGCCAGTAATCTGGACACAGAACAGAAATGTCCCACTGTGCTGTTCAACAGAGCATTTACTAGCTATTTACATTTAAATTAATTAAAGTTAAATATAATTAAAATTCAGTTCCTCAGTCACACTAGCGGCTACTATATTAGACAGTACAGATTATACAGCACTTTTATCATTGCAGAAGCTCTACTGTACAGTAATAAGAAAGAAGCAAAGGAGACCCTGGGAATCCAGGCTAGGAATCTGACCTTTGCTTGTTGCAAACCAGGCACTCTCCATGTAGCTGTCATTGGGGCACCATGTGATAGGGAGGGAAAGGAGACCAAGGAAATAAAAGAAAATCCAACAGAATCTCTACCAAAGGGCTTGAGCACTGGGAGGAAAACTTCCAGAAAAGGGGTCCAGAAAAATAAAGGTTAACTGATGACTAGTTACTCTTAGCTGATGCTGCTGTTATCCAGTTTGATTGGCATTTGTTTTCTGTAGCCTTAGCACCATGATCCACTGTCATGGACTTAGACGGGGTTGCCTGATAATCAGGAACTACAAAGGCAGAATAGTTCAGAGATGTCATTACCTGGCATGGATTCATGTATTAAAGTATACCTGTTTAGAGATGCCTACACTAATAAGTTGACTGTCTAGGAAGTTTAAATGTATTTATAAAGGAATGGAAACTTTCCAAGTCACAGGACAAGTGATCTTTAAGTGTCCTGGCTTTGGAGCCACCTGACACAAATGACTCTTTGCAGGACTGCTATTGGCCCTTGTTCTTAGCAACTGTGGAGTTGTAGGAGCCAGAGGTGATACATTTGGTTTAGTTGATTTTCAAGCCCCAGCAACCACCAGGCTTCCTCACAATCAAATCCTTGGACGAGTCAAAAGTGAAAATGTTCTTTGCATTAATTGAAGGACATCTATGAATGGGTGTTGCCTTAACCAGATTGTTTCTAAATTGAATCTTTTCTCTCTAGTTGTGACATAAAGGTTTTTCCTCTCTTTGAAGGGAACAGGGACAGGTGGCTGAACAAATCTTGATCCAAGAGGACGTGAGCTATCATACTGGTCTATAAATCAATTAGGGAAGTAAATCTCTGTCCTTCTAGTGGGCATGGGGGGTGCTGATAGGATTTCTGCTGTTGTGGCTAATGATGAGAGGTATACTGAGTAAAACTGGTATTTTTAAGCAACTGAGATATCCACTAGTGGAGAGCTAAGCAGGAAGAAGGAAGACAGGAAGAGTCAAGCCCCTTTACCACTGATCTCTACCAAAACGTAAAAACATTACTTTCTGTGGCTAGAAACATTCCCAGAACCAAGTGATGCTTTGAAAACTCATCTGATAATAATAATATTTTTACTTCACCCAGGATTCCTCAGAAGCACATCCTTATGCCACTGATAAAATTTTTGAGAACCTACTATGTGCCAGTTTATGACACAGAAGGTATCTTTGGAAGACATGCTCTTTGTGATTTATAATAGCTTAGCTTTGTTGATTATTTAATATATACCAGCTATAGATGTTATGACATTTCAACCATGTAGCAAACCTATAAAATATTATTTTAATCCTTATTTTGCTGATGAGGAAACTAGGGCTTAGAGATACAAATACTGTTGCCCAAGGTTACAAATGCTAAAAGTTAAAATTGGATCTGCCCAATTTCAGAGTTCATACTCTTAACCAGTAGACTTCCTGGTAGGAGTATTACATAATTTAAATATTGGTACAGAATTATTGATTTCATTGTCATGTTCTTAATAAGTATTTTGTTATACCACCTCTCCTGTGGCTTTTAAAAATAATTTCTGAATATGTGTGGAGTTTGGTTTTCCTGATCAATTTCCCTTTAGAACAGGAAACAGAGGAAGAAGGAGGAAGGTTGAATATTTTTAGCATGCAAATTTAAACAGATACTGGATAGCTGCAAAAGGAGATACAAAAATGTATGCGTCTGTATATGTGTGTATCAGATTTTAGCTGCATTTTCTCTATTTAACCACCCTGAATGGGGAGTTGATCTGTATAAAAAGATCTTCTGAATATTTGAGACCTTACTTTAGAAATTTGGGTGTGGTTTGAAACCCCTTAACCCTTCTCTTGGAAGAGAACAAATTAATTTCATAGGCTAGCCTTCATTTACCCAACTTGTTATACCTATAAATTGGATAGAGTTCTGATTCTCAAACCTGTTTATTCCCTCTGACCCTTACTATTCCTGCTTTTCCCCTATGTTAACAGAGCTTCAAGGAGGATTAAAATCAAATTCTTGAGATGAGTTTAGGGAAGTTAGTTCCAGGAAGAATCCTCTGCAATGAACCTAGCTGCAAGATCTAAATTAAGCACATACCTTTTAAACTTGTAGATCAAAAACACAGCCAGGCCAACAAACACCACTGATAAGAGCATAAGCATGGCTGAACTGCTATGCCCAGCACTGGAATCCACCAATGGAGCTAGGAGGAAAGAACAGACATACTCACTTGGCAGTTATTAGCTGGAGGAAATACCTATTGGAGAGAGGAGACCACTGGTCTCTATCTGATGTCCAGTCTCCAATTGCCCTGAGTGCTCTCTGGGCACAGGAAGCCTGGATTCAACAATGAGAATGACATCCCGATAACAGCTTGTTGGGGAAACTAAACTCCTCTGTTCTGCCTGGGGAAACTTGCTGTTCTTGGTGTAAATTGAACAATGTGTGTCCAGCTGAGGGGAACGGACAAAGGGCTCAAATGCTCTCTCTCCTAGACAGCCTGTGTGCCTGTCAGTATGCTTACAGGCAGCCCACTTGAAATTGTGGGTTAAATACTAATGCAGTGTTTCATTCTCTTCCTCCACAATGTTCTGGTAGAACACCACTGGATGGGCATAGTTGGACCTCCACATTGGAAAAGTTTTACATTAATAAGAACCATTTGGCAAACACGCTCTCCCAGAGAGCCACAAGTAGATGCCTAATGGAACATGACTTTTTTATTCCTTTCATAAATATACCAATTAGAGCTTGTCCCTGTTGCTACTTAGACTCATATATTGTAAATTGGAAGGGGGGTTTAAAGTTATATTATCTGGCCTCCCATCTAAGATTCATAAAATCAAAAAAATCATAGAAATGAAGAGAGCTTGAGGACTACCCAATGTAATCCTACCATTGCAGATAAATAATAAATAAATGAATAAATAAATAAAGTCAAGACCCAACAAAACTGTAGGTTTTCTCCAAAACCACCTAGGGATTCAATGGCAAACCCACTCCTCACATAGTCTTCCTGCCACCGCCACAGGGTGCCTCCAGAGAGATATACATGATTAATCTTTCTGAACCATCACTACACAGAAGGGCCCTCCTCCAAAGCGAAGTGTTCGGTGATGATCTCCTCCCTTTTCTCTCTGGGATAACAGATCATCATACCCATTTTCCCCTGATTCCCAGCGGCACTCACCTAATGTCAGCTGTGTGACATACACAATGACTTGAACCCCGGGCTTCAGCTCAAACTGGATCAAATTTTGGTTTAGAGCATTAAACAGTGTCTCTACAATCTAAAAACAAAAAAAAAAAAGAGACATGTGACAATGCTCCCTCACAGGGTAAGAAACCAGGGAGAAGTTAATAGGTAAAAAATGACCATGTTCAATCACGAAACAGGATGTTGGAACATCTTTACAAATCTGGTTCTCATAGCCCTTGGAGCCTTGTGAAGGAGGCCAAGGAAGTACAATTGGCCCCTGAACAACATGGGTTTGAACTGTCCAGGTCCACTCATACGTGGATTTTTTTTTCAACTTAACATGGATAGAAAATGTAGTGTTCAAGGGATGTGAAACATGCATATGGAGGCCTGACTTTTCATATATGTGGGTTCTGCAGGGCCAACTGTAGGACTTGAATGTGTGTGGATTTTGGTATATGTGAGAATTCTGGAACCAATCCCCCATGTATATGGAGGGATGACTGTAGTTTGTATTATTTGCTTATTCTGGAGAGGGAAGTGAGGCAGAAAGAGGTGTGCCCATAGTCATCTGGTAAGTGAGAGCTATAACAGGCATAGGTGTTTCATTCAACTCCTAGTTCAGTGTTCTTTCATCCATGCCTTTATCACCTACCGTAAAAAGACCTGTTATGGGTACCAATGAAAGAAAGTCAACCCGTCATTAGCTCTTTAATCTGATCAAGTAATACACACAGGGGACGGAGGCGCACACCAGGATTAAAGCAGGCGTGTATACCCCCAGCCCACTCCTCTGCTTTTTCTATCTTAGAGACAATGGGAGGCAAACATCAAAGCAGAAGCTGCCTCCTTTTTATGGGATAATTTTTCCTCTTTACTTTTCCCCAGCAAGTCTCAGAACACATAACATCGATTTAATCACTCTGTAATTCCCACATGAAAGCTGAGGCAGACTCAGGCTGTTGTCCCTAACTCTTATCTCGCTGTACGCGCCTTAATATCACAGCTGCTATTCATCACCGTAATTACCTATTTATCTAAATGGATGGATATTGTAGCTTCCAAATATAGTTCACACATGCCACTTGCTATTTCAGAATAAAGAGGTCTTGTAAAAGTGATGTATGCATTGAGAAGCTGAATTTATTTCTGGCCAACTTCAATATGCAACCCTGCAATGGAAGGAACTGTTTCATTTTCCAGAGAAACTGCCGCTGCATCTGTACTGCTCAAGGACTGTGGATGGACATGGGGGTAGGGTGACGGTCAGGTGAGGACCATTAGGGCACAGACGACGTCTGTACAATGATTACCTTGTACAGGAGCAAATGTGTTTGATGCATGCTGATTCCCACTCATTCCCACTTATTTCCACTTCTCCTGACTTAGCATCACGGGGGCAGGGAAGGGTGAACCAGAGTGCAGTCACTAAGACCCCAGCAGGAGCAGGCAGTGAGAGGGAGAAACACCAGACCAACCGTTTCCTTTACTTACAGGAAAGTGTGCACATCACAGTATTGTTCTATAGGCCCATTTGATAAGAACAGTAAATCACAACCCCTTTTGGAAATGCTGTTTCCTTAGTCAAAGCAAGATGAGGCAAACCATCCCTCTCCAAAGAAATGTGTTTAAAAGTTGTTCATTTTCTCCCCAGAAGCAGAGCTTAAATTGGCCAGGATCTCTAGGGTCAGTGCAGTTTGAAAACAAGAAGCACACAGTCCCAGAAACAGGTAGAGGAACTCAAATCCTACCCCCTTTCTCTGCTGCCTCCCCACCCTCACCCCAGGAGAGGTCACTAGGAGGTAGACATGAGCCAGGTGCAGGGACGCTAGCCATTGGAACGGATGATGTTGGGGTGCCTTTCCTTCCTGAGTATCTGAATGCTCCAGTCTGTTTCCATTTGTGTTTATTCTGGGTAAGGCTGACTGTTCCTCAAAACCCTGGGTGTTGGGCAAAGACTGACAGACTGGTGGGACAATGGGAAAGACCCTGTCTCCCTTTCTGGCTGGAAACAGCTTTGTGCCCCCTCCAAGTGTGGGGTACAGCCAAGGGTCCCAGCCGCATTTGCTTCCACTTACTTGTTCCAGGTCCCCTTCGTTGCCTTTCCTTCTCTCTGTCAGGTTCTTGGGGGGGAGAATGAAAAGCTCTGCTGAAGTGGGGAGGCCAGGGAACACGGCAACCAGGATCTGGTCTTCTGGGACACTGGTTGCCTGCAAAGACATTTAGACAAAGAGTGAGGTCCTGGGAGAGCTGGCCTTCCCCAAATCAGTAACAAGGAGCAGAGTGCACAGCTAGAGGGCTCATGTAAGCTTTTAAATGTAGCATTTTAGGCACAGGCTCCAATACATATCCAGATTTTCTTTCTGTTTTCCCCTAGATTTGCTAGGTAAAGAATTATTGGTTTCACTACCCCCTCTGCTCTCATATACATTTTTTACAGTAATTAAAATAGTATTACAAATGATTTCAAATCATGTTTCAATTTGCTGGAAACATTTGCAAAAGTTCCTCCCATATTTTCCATTTTTCTGCATTAAGAGGACTAGAGCTTCTAGCTAAAACACAAACAGACTGGCTGCAAATGAGGAATAAAGAGTCATAAACACGGGAAGATGCAAATTTAAAGAAAGCAGAGCAGTACGTGTTTTCACTTACTAAAACAGGACTTTTTTAAGTTTAATAGCTAATACTGGTGAGGCTGCAGTGAAGGAGTTCCCTCATTTGGTGCTGGTAGCACTAAAAATTGATACATATTGCCAATTTGTTTTCTAAAAGACTTACTTTAAGGCCATAAAAATATTCATACCCTTCATTCAGTAACTGTAGCTTGGCAAGTTTGTCCTAAAGACATGATTAAAAATACAGGAAAAGCCATATGCAGGAAAAAATACTCATAACATTATTTATAATAGCTAATAAATGGGAAAAACTCAAATATTCAAAAAAATTAAATACTGGTATAATCACCTGATAGTATATTATTTTATCATTAAGATGATAGCAGTACTATGAGGCAACATGGAAAAATACTTATGATAGCTGCCCTCTGATCTATTTCCTTACGTTTCTTTGGTTACAACTCCATAAAAATACAAATGTATAGAAGAGAAAATAACAAAATACTAAAATTTGTTAAGAGGCTGAGATTATGAGTGAATTTTTCTATTTCTGTGTGCTTAGTAAAAGGATTATATTGCTTTTGTGATAAAAACTTAAAAGTAAGCTTCTGTCTGAAGGCAAATTCTTAAAGAAAACAGGACTCTAAGTTCTATTCCTGTAAAGAATATGTTTATTCTTTCCTGTGTGCCTCCTGAAGATCTTTTCCCCAGAACACCTCTTCTGCCTATCCAAATATGATATATGTTAACAATTTGTGATTCAGCTGAAACGCCTACCTCCTCCAGGAAGTCCCCTGTGACTATGTCTGCCCACAGTGATCTCCTCTACTTCAGACTCCCACCCCAGGCACCTCCAGATTTCCATGTCCACAACAATTCAGGGACATAGTCATGCCCACTGTGACATATGATTATATCTGTCGGGTACAGTCTTTTCTCTGATAGGTTCTTACTGTGTGACTGCCCACACATTCCTGGGGGTCTTTGTGGCTACCTCACATAAGATGCTTGATGAATTGAATAGAAACAAAGGGGTTGTCTGTTTCCCATTTTCTCAGCTCTGATTCCTACGTGGAACCAGGCGTACACATCGGAGTTAATTCTCAGGGATAGATGTGAGAAAAGTGAGAGAGCCAGCCTGCAGGGAGATAAACAGCACCAGTTAGAAGCCTAAAAAGTCCACCAGCCAGCAAGGCACCCTCTTCGACCCCTGAGGTGGTTTGCAACATGCCTCAGTATTCCTGCTGTGGGGCATGACCCTTGAGCTGGAAGTCTCAGTGCTCAAGTCCATGGGATAGGGAGGCCTTATCCTAACCTTCCAGGGAAAGTCAGTCTCAGGACAGCAGACTTAGGGGCAAAATGCAAAGAATCACCCAATGGAGTGAAGGAGGACAAGCCTATTAGTGCCTTGGCTGGTGTGACCCTTTGTCTCAGAAAAGAGTAATCTCAGGGAGTGTCAGTCCGTCAAGGACTTTGGAGGGACCCTGGAGCTGTGTATCTAGATTCACTTAGTCCCTTCCAAAGGGACTTGTGAATAATTGGTCCTTGTGAGATTTGAGGCATAAGAATTAATTGACATGACTGATTATTATTATTTAGTAATAGTATTATTACAATTGCCAAGTTATTTCTTTAAAAGCTAGTAAGTTTTTAATAAATGCAACCATACAAAACATAATTCTGGATGCCTCACAGTCAAAGACATATGCTATGGTCTGAATATTTGTGCCACCCCGCCCCCAAATTCATATGTTGAAACCTAATCATCAATGTGATGGCATTAGGGTGGAGCCTTTAGAGGTGATTATGTTGTGAAGGCAGAGGCCACATGAATTGGATCAGTGTCCTTATAAAAAAGACCCCAGAGAACTGCCTGGCTCTTTCCACCATGTGAGGACACAGCAAAAAGGTGCCATCTATGAACCAGGAAATGGGCCCTCACCAGACATCAAATCTGGTGGAACCCTGATCTTAGACTCCCAAGCCTCCAGAATTGTAAGAAATAAATTTCTGTTGTTTATAAGCCACCTAGCAGCCCAAACAGACTAAGACAGCATAAACAGAAATCTCATTTCCGTCTCTTTCTATGAACAATCTCTTTGCAAAAAGATTTGCAGTGTAGTTACTCTTATAGACAACTCCCCACAAGTGCTCTTAAATCATTCTCTGTTACCTGTTCTCCTTCCTTTCTGCCAGCTCCTTCTCCATGCCCTTCCTCCATCCTTCTCCTCAGCCTCTCGGAGCATCTGCAGTCACATCTGCCCCCTGCCCTGGGGGCCTAACAACCTCCACAGCCTCAGCGCTCACATTTCTAACTCCAGGTTGAACCTCTGCTTCATCTTCAGACCCATCTCTTCAACTCTCCTGGTCCTCTTCACCCAGTTGTTTCTCAGATGCTCCAAAGTTACATTAGAAAGGTTGAACCATGATTGTTTCCCAAGCATGTTTCTCCTACATAGTCTTCGTCTTGATTAATGGCAAGGACATCTCCTACGGACTCTTGTAATCAGAAAGCTTCTCCTTCTCTCTCATTCACACTATATTTTATTATTCACCAATTCTATTGTTCGACTTCCTAAGTAGCCTCTTCAGGATCTTATGTTCTCTGGTCTAGATAACTGCAGTGGTCTTTTAACTGGTCATCTTTTGTGAAATTTCTCCCTCACCCTGTTCCCTTCCTACCCCAGCCACCTGTCCTCTGCATTGCCACTAGAATGGGTGACAAATATAAATCATTGGCAGAATTTTCTTACTTAAATAGAAGAAAAACAATACTTTTCATACTTTGCAGTGCCTATAGGATAGATATCAAACTCCTTGTAGCTTCTCAGACCCTTTCCAATCTGACCTAACCACCATAGGTCAACTTTAGCCACAGTTTCCCTTTATAACCTATAGATTGGCTGCATCAAACTCTTTGCCATTTCCCAAATATGCTGTATTCTTTCAATAGTCCATGGCTTTGCATGTGCTGTTCATTCTACCTGAAAGACACCCTCCTTTCTCTGTTAACTAACATTTAGCTTTGAAAACACAGTTCAAGTATCTTCTTCAAAACCATTTCAATAGTTCAACAAATATTTATTGAATTGCAAATCTGTGCCAAACCTGCACTTCCTTGGATAGAACAAATCACACTTTTCTCTATGCTTCTTGGATCTGCTGGCTGTACCTCTACCTTAAAGCAGGTCACACATTAGACTTATTTCTACATTTGAATTGACCGTGTTTTATTCATCATTATGTTCTACTGCCTAGCTCTGAAAAAATAGTTAACCCAACCTTTCACTTTCTCTAAGGCAAATTTGATCTTGAGTTAGCTCTATAACTCTATCACCCTGCTGGAATGCTCTGTTTCCTGGCCTGTAGCCTTCTGAGTGCCCCATATGGCCAATGGTAATCTTGTAAGTCTGAATGTCTGGTTAAGAAGACCCCTTTGGGGGTCAAAGAGCCAGCCAAGTGCATGATATTAGTAACAACTCAATGAATGGTTCATTAAAGGAAACAAGCCCCTGTCTCAGAAAAATTCAAGATAAACATTGGGCCAATTTCCATCTTCAAACACTGGACTGGACTCTCTCCCTCCCTTCCTCCCTCCCTCCCTCTCCTGCTCCTTCTCCCTCTCCTCCCTTGCTCCTTCCTTTACTCTTTCTTCCCCCTTCCCTCCCTCTTTCCTTCACTCCCTCCATTCTTCCCTTCTCTCTCTCTTTTCACAGAAAAGTAATTTCTATCTAATTGTAGAATGGTGGTTTTAATCCATGAAAATGTATTCTGGACCACACCATCTAGTTCTCTTCTTCATTCACAAAGACTGACACAAAGATAAAGCCAACTTACTTTAACCAGAGCTCGCTTGATGACATTGCCAATATCTTGCCTCCACTCAGGAATGTCAGGATTGTGGTAATCCAGGTTAGGAGAGAATGACAAGAGCTGCGACTGGAAGTATTCTGCAGGGGGAGAGAGTATGTAGTGAGGCTGGGACAGTGAGAAGTAGGAGGCTGTGATAGGCGAGGGGCTCCATAACCACTGTGCTTTTGGGGAAGGGTCTGCTCTTTCACGAGGCTTCAGCTATAATTCCTTCTTCTCAGCTTGTGTCTTGGCTTCTGAAAGAAAGTGGAATTTGGGGATTGGAAGTAGATTTGTGCTTCTACCAGTTTTCTTAGTCACTAAGATCTCAAACCTTTCTTCTTGTAAATAATATTACATGAAACGAGAGTGAAGCACGAAACCCTAGAAGGTGACTTCTGGTACCGTAGGTGGTATCACACAAAGCCAACAAAAAGTATTCACAATGTGAGCTTGGTTGGAATGAAGCCTCTTCATTTCTCCTTCCTCAGTCCCTTTGTCCATCATGCTGGAAACTACCACAGAGAATTAGAAAGTAGGTGGAAACCTTCTATCTAGAGTGTGGATCATGTTCAATTTCTTGACCTGTTTGGCGAATACACATCTATTCACTTTGTGGTAATTCAAGAAGCTAAACAGTACTCTGTACACTTTTCTGTATAAAATTTACACTTCAATAAAAACATTTGCTTAAACAATAAAACCTTTCAGGTGCCCCATGAAGAAGCTGAGCACAAGTTCGCAGAGATGTACGGAAAGGAATTCACCTGGGGTGAGGCTAGAGAAATACGGTCTGAGTCAGAGACCCACATAGTTTCCTACAACC
Source organism: Daubentonia madagascariensis (assembly GCA_023783475.1). Lineage (NCBI taxonomy): Eukaryota > Metazoa > Chordata > Mammalia > Primates > Daubentoniidae > Daubentonia > Daubentonia madagascariensis. The sequence goes on along the minus strand of JAKFHU010002573.1, from coordinate 13,379,575 downwards.
TTCTAGAAAACCACAGTGAGAGTGGCTGTGTCCAGGGACCTGTGGGAGGTACAAAACCACCCCCAGGGGGAGGGGGATGGAGAGGGAAGTACATTCAATTTCATTTAAAATAAATTTAATAGTCAAGAATGTTTCTCTAGGATTGAGAACAGGATGGCAGCCCTATTCACCACTCTCCTGCCATTCTCTAAGCTTATATTCTTAGCTTTACAATCAAGCCTTTGCAGCCAATGATGTTAGAATCTCCAATGATCAAGAAACCACATATAAGTAGGTCATCTCATTACCTGAGCTATGAGTCCTACAAGGGCAGGGACCATGACTCCTCCCACTATTGAAATCACTGGTCCCCATTCTCACAGAGTGGGTGCTGCCTATGTGTTGCAGAGACCTCAGCAAGACATCTGATCTAGGTCCTTCTATGACAGTCTTTCCAGTTTAGCATTCCTTCAGCTTGTGATACATGTCTCTGTCTAATGAGAACCCCAAACAGACTGTGATGCAGACCCACCATAGGGGAGAACAAATATATGTCTGTGATATGCTTCTCTTATAACCTGAATCTACCTAGGAGAGAAAGGTAGGAGGTAGGTTTGGATGCCTCTTGTTGATCTACATAATTTTCCCATGTCCTGGGGAATTTCTGAAGCAGGCAGTGATTGCCACAAGCGTGGGCAGAGGAAATTGGCCGGGCAGGAAGGAGCATCTCAGGACAATTTTCAGGGCTTACCATGAACTGCGATATCTTTTGTGTCCTGGATAAGGGCATTCCCAGCAGCCACCTGGACAGTGATGGTGTTGGTTCCCTCTGCAAGGAACGTGAAGGAAATGCTGCTGTCCAAGGTGATGAGGGGCTACAAGACAGAGAAGTAACAACGCCCATTTAGTCCTCTGTGGGATATCTTATTTCCTTCCTTTCCTGTAAACTTCAGACTGTCAACTTGGAAAAGGAAAAACAAAACAATAAAAAACTTTATACAGCTTCCTAAAACTGATTATTCTTCCAGTATCCAGGAAGAGTATTAATATACTTGAAACACATTATAAAAATATTAATTCCAAGAGGTGAGGATAAGACTGGACATCCTGGATTTTGCATGTCATTTTGTTCCTTTTCCTGGGGCAAAGTAAAAGCAGCTTTTATAACCTGTTCCTGTTGCTTCTGGGAATAGGATATCATTTTTCTTCTTCCCCAATATCTAGTGTCATTTGTATGTCCATCCTGTATTCCTGGACTAAAAGACCTTTCAGAGAAATGATCACATGTTATTTACTTCTGTATTGCCCACCCTAGGCACATTGTTTTTCATACCACAGAAAATATATGTAAATTTTTCTGGAGAAATTTCTTTCTTTTCCTGAGGCATGGTCAGATTACTGACTTTTTAAATTATATCTGTGTTTTCCATTGCAATGCATATTTACCATATTTCTTTTGAGACAGGGTCTGGCTCTGTCACCCTGGGTAGAATGCAGTGGCATCACCATAGTTCACTGCAACCTCAAACCCCTGGGCTCAAGTGATCCTCCTGCCTCAGCCTCCCGAGTAGCTGGGACTACAGGCATGTACCACGACGCCCGGCTAATATTTCTATATTTAGTAAAGACGGAGTCTCACTCTTGCTAAGGCTGGTCTCGAACTCCAGAGCTCAAGCAATCCTCCCAATTCGGCCTGCCAGAGTGCTAGGATTACAGGCATGAGCCACCATGCCCGGCTCTCATTTTTAATAGATTGGAAAACATACATATTTGTTATCATCTCTTAATCTTTTTTTTTCTGTTTTACCCCCCAATCATCATAAGAGATAGGAACTCCTCAAGGATAAAGAGAGAAATGGAATACAGTCGTATCTCAGAATCCACAGGGGTTAGGCTCCCAGACCCCTGCCGATACCAAAATCTGCACATACCCAAATCCTGCAGTAGGCCCTCCATATCTGCGGATTTTGAATGCTGCAAATACTGTATTTTCGATCATCATTTGGTTGCAGATGTGGAAACTGTGGACATGGAGAGCTGATTGTATTTATTGAAAAAAAAATCCATGTGTAAGCGGACCTGTGCAGTTCAGACTTATGTTCAAGGGTCAACTGTAATTATATTATTTCCTGGGAAAAAGGATCTTCATAAAAGCAGATGCTTATTGGAGAGAAGAGAGTGCAGATTCTGTGATTGAAGAGTCATTATTCAGTGGTCATCTTAGAGCGGGTGCCCTTGCAAGTTCTCTGCTGTTTGGAAGGTAAGACGTAACAGTAGGAGGCTGATCTAAAGCAACTGACAAAGAGATGTCACAAGCACAGATGAGAAGACTCCCTCTCCTCTCTGTGTGTGTCAGGAAACAACAGTATAGAGAGTAATAATGCAGCCAGTTGGGGGATGCACAGAGCTGCCCTTGCGCGGGGTTGGGGGTGTCTGGGCCAGGACTCCCATAGCACACTCACACAGAGCCCTGCAGAGGCTCCAAGATGTAGCATTCACACAGTGTCCACACTGCAAGAGGGAAATTCCTTTCTAGCTCAGAATTTTCAGCAGAGCCTCTGAAACAATAATTTAATCTCTTCTGCTTTAAAATTCTATAGCTCAATTTTATGATCAGGCTGATTGATGGCTGGAGTTGGGCAGGATTAGAGATATTGCCCTAAGCTTCTGCTATCCTTTCTTTTCTGTTTGCTAAATAAAAGAAGAAAGGGACAATGGAAAGAGATACACCACTTCCCCTAACTAAGGGCAAACCCCAGAGTTTGGCCATTCTTCCCCATACTTAGGGAAATGTTACACACAAGCGTGTGGCCTTCTGAATTAAATAATGATGAGGTGCAAGTAGATTCTGTCATGCACATAAAACCCAGCGGGACAATAGTGGCTGATTAGAATCCTATTTTGAGAAAGAAGCTGAAGTCAAGTTGGGCTCAGCAGAGTAGTGTCAGGCAGGGCCATGGAATGGAATAAGGGAGGAAAAACATGTGTCACAGAGTTGCCATCCCTAGTGTAACCAAAACAGTGACTTGAAACTCTGGCTCTGATACTATTTTAATAATGACCTTGGGCAAAGTTTGTTCCCATTCTGGGCCTTAGTTCTGTACCTGTTGAATGAAGAGTTTGCCTTAGAAGATCCGTGAGGACTCATTCAGCAATGAGAATCCATGGGTTTGACAAATGGCTTCAGGTTCATAGTGGTCAGCCCATTAGGCCTTATCCCTCAGAGAATCCTCAGTTGCTTCATTACCTTAAGTCACATTCTTCAGAAAGAAAATGAGATATTTCTACAACCCAACAAAATAGCTAATTTTAAAAAATGATAATAACAAATAACGTTGAAGATAAAGAGCAACTAGAATTCTCATACAATTTTGGTGGGAATGTAAAATGCTACAACCACTTAGGAAAAAGTTTAGTTTTACAAGAAATTCCAAGAACTTTTTCCAAAGTGGTCATGCCATTGCACATTTTATGATTTAGCAACTGTAATCCTAGGACTTTAGTCAAGGGAAAAGAAAACACATGTTCAAAAACAAACAAAAAAATGCTCCTAGTACCTTATTCATAACAGCTGAGAACTAGAAACAGCCCAGGAATTCATCAGTAGGAAAACAAATAAATGAACCATAGTATATTCACACAGTGAATATAAAAGAACAAATACTAATATATAGATATATAAGCACTATCATACACAAAAGAATTTATACTGTATGATTACATTTTTATGAATTTCTAGAATAGGCAAATCTAATCTATGATGAAAAAACCAGAATAGTGGTTGGTTCTAAGAATTGGGGCTGGAGATTGAGAAGGAGAAGACAGAACTTTATGGAATGATGGTGGTGCTATACCTCTTGGTAGGAGTTTGGTTTACACAGGTGAATGTCTTTGTGAAAACTCAGTAAGTGCACACTGCAGATTTGTGCATTCCATTGTTGATACATTTTATACCCCTATGGGGGGAAAAGTGTAAAGAAATATTGAGCTATATAGTTAATGATTTGCAAGCTGAATCATTTAGGACAAAGTACATAGGTATCTTAAATTTACTTTTAAATGCATCAAAAAATCAAGATAGACTGATGGATGAACACAGGGAAGGACAGATAGACATATGATAGGATAGGCATAGTAAATGTAATGGTAGACCACAGGTGGTGGATATATGGACCTATACTGCACAATTCTTTCAACTTTTTGAAATTTTTCATAATAGAACACTAGGGTAAAAGTTTAAAAACAGGAAGTAACCAAAGTGCTTTTATTTTTCCTGACTCCATGAGTTACTCTCTCTGACCATGAGTGTACGGCATCACCCTTCTGGTTTGGTTCACTGCCCTCAGCCATCTCTCGTCTTTTCCCTCCTCTCACCATTAGGCATTTTTCTCCCTTAATAGTTTTCTCTTCAGGGAGCTCTCACTACTTCTGTGTCATCTTCTTTAGCTCTCAGCAGCATACATGGCCCTCTCTCCTTTCTGTACACTCTTCTTAAGACTCAGGTGGCTGGTGCTTTCCTGAGCAATAGCATCTCTTCTGAGAGGAGTAGAATTCCTCCTGTCCCAGCAGATTTGATCTTGTCTCCATCTGGCTGCTTCTCTAGGAGATCCAGGGGCCCAGCGAGGGGTTAGGGCTGCAGGACGGAGGGAATGCCATCTGAAGTAAGAGAGCGTGTGCCCTCCTGCCAGCCATTCAGGGCACTGAGCCACAGCAAACAAACTGTGCTGAATAGGAACACTTGGTTCCCGGGTGGCAAGCCGCAGATTCCCATGCTGGGGAAATGGCAGGAGCTAATTTTGTTTTCCAAATTGCTTTTGTTTTTCATCAGCTGTTATGGCAGCATGGCTGATTTCACCTTCCTTGCAAGCTGGAACACGCAACAGGATTCTTGACTTCTTCATCAGCCACCGATATCTGGTGCCCAGTGCTAAATTAAATCAAGTATTTTAAGGTTCATTTACTCAAATATATTAGGCAAGCAGACACATTTATTAAGCCAGACCTCTGTTAATCCCAGCAAATTGGCCTTTCAGAGCCCCACAAATCCAACAGGCAGCTGATTGACTTCTCTGTCTCTGTGCTTCGTCCAAGCTGCAGAGCCAACCCACAGCGAGGCCCCTTAGCATAATACCTCATGTCCTGCTTATGCTGTGAGCTACATCCCTCCCCACAGAGAATCCCTCATGTGCGACAGGTCACATATTATCGACTGAGCCCAGCGAGAAATCGACAAAGCTCAGAGTGACTATTTAGTTATGAGATTTCCACTTGACCAATGGAACAGGGAGCTGCAGGGAAATCTTTGGATGCAGCCTACACCAGTTTCCCAGACACAGTAAGTCAAGTTAATATTGCATATTATAAAACCTCCACAATACAAAATATATACTGTGATAAAAGCTGCCATTCCCAAATTGGACAAACTATGCAATCACTATGCTTGCCTTACTTAAAACCTTCATGAGATTATATAGTAAGGTATGAAAAGTGCTTATCATATGAAGTGGAAAGGCTGAATACATAATTGTGATTATACAATGTTTAGAATTATGTAAAAATCTTAAATACACACAAAGACAAGAAAGAAATAAAGCAAAATAGTAACTGTAGCTGTGTTATGACTATGGGGTTAATGTGAAAATTCACAGATTGAAAAAATATTTTTCCTCAAATGCACACACACACACACACACACACACACACATCCAAAAACTCTTTGAAAGCATGTAACTGCCGGAAGTATCACTATGCACGAATCTGGTTCTATCTTCTATCACCCCATCCTAAACCAGAGTTTCTACGACAAAATTAAAAATACCTGTTTATGTCATTCTGTCACCTGTCATCTATCCTCTCCATCTTTCAGTTTTTTCCTCCAGCTTCTGTCCAAATTAATCCTCTACTTTGGCTGAATTAGTCGACACAGAGCACAACCATTCCCAAAGCCTTAGCTTTACACACAAATCCCTTTCTCTCTCCTCTGCCTGAATTACACTGTTCCTTTCATGCCAGTGCAGGGCTGACTCCATAGGTGACTCACTCCATGGCCGACAAAGCCCACCTCCATCACCCCACACGCTACTTCACTTGGCTAGTGATGCTACATTCCTATCACTTACCTTCTTGTATCTTTTCTTGGATGTTAGTCTCATATTCCCAAGTGGATTATGTGTTTTTTGAAGGCAACAAATAGAATTTACACTGCTTTGAATTCCTCACAACATCTAGCGCAAAATACAGGCTCTTGAAAAAGATCCTGGGAGGTACTGTTGCAATTTCACATCCCCTGCTGATAGGTCTGCAGATACATGAGCCTACGGTGGGAATTCTTGCTCACTTCTATTTACATATACATCATACTTGCTCACCGATTATCGCATGCATGTTCATCTTGCCTTCTCATCTGGAATGTAATCTCCTTGAAGGTAGAGACAATGTTGTATGTACTTTCCTACCCCTAACAACACCAACCAAAGGTCTGGTTATAAAGTGGGTGAGTCAATTGATTCTTATCAATAGGTTGAATTAATTCAACTACATGAGTGAACTTGTGCACTTCACCTAGTCACGCAGAAACATGCAAATACACACAAACATCCATAACACACTACCTTGCGAGGTTATTAGCCTAAGAGTTCTCTCTGTAAAATGAGATAATTTCCCTTTAATTAGTGATGATCTGATGATTAAATAATGTGTATGAAGAACCTAGTACACAGCCAGTACTCGGAATAAACACTCAGAATTAGTATTAGCTCCTTTTACAGGCCATTTTGCTAGTCAATAGGAAACAGCTCTAAAATCACAACAATCACTATGACACTCAAAGACATTAATTCATTTGCCATCCAGATATGGTGCTCATTAGATCAATTATTGGGCACCGTGGTCACCTTGACGTGTTTTTGGCATGGTGTTAGCAAAAAGCCCTGAAAACATTTCTCTTTCAAATGGACTGAACAACCATTTTTAGAGACGAGAATGTAATCTGTGGAACCAAGTCAGATTTGTCACCTGGATGTAGATGCTATTAATGCAAATGATGAACACAACAGTAACTAGTATTTCCAAATGCTTAAATGTGTTCTAAACGCTTTATATACCTTTCTTTACTTAATCGTCACAGCAATACTTGATCATAGTTATTACTGTTATTACTTAGACATTATAATCAATAAAACTGAGACTCAAAGATATTAAATGGTTTGACTAAAGGCACACAGCAGAGAAGAATTTGTCTGGACTCCAACCTAGGTTTGTCTTATTCTGAAACTACTTTATTTCTATTGCCTCTCATGTATCATTCCCTTTGTTCTTTAGGAACAAAAACCAACTAGTAAGACCTCTGAGATCTAGCTGGGTATTTGTACAGCATTTCATGTTCAAACTTATAGGTAAAAAATTCCTAACCAAGGGAATACCTCTGGTCATCATCGATTTAAAAAATAAAACTACAATGCCAGAAAGTAATTTAAAAATCACCTTCTCATAATATGGCATAATATAGATTAGATAGGTAGGTAGGTAGATAGATGACAGATAGAAATAGAGAGATGGTGAGATACGTGGTAGATTTCAAATAATAACTCAATGATGTTCATGGATTAGATGTTGGTATCTTTGCTTTAGAGAAAAGGACATTGAGACTCACATTAAATTATTTGTTCAAGCTAACACAGATACTCATTAAACAAATAGATATTAGAATCCTAATAGCTTTGTCCATTTCTTTTTTTTTCTTTTAATCAAATACTTATTAGACACCATATGGCATTTCAGGTCTTGAAAAGAGCACCCAAAGAAAAAATGGCACTGTGGAGAAACATTGTGTCTTCAGTTCCTTGCAGGCTGCTAAGTAAATCGCTGTGTTGAATGGCCAAGAAATGCCCTCCTTGCACACAGAAGTTTCTCAGTAAAGAGCACCAGGTAAATCAAAACTAACAGGAAAGAATTCCCTGACTTGACAGGCAAACTATCACACCCTCAGAGGAGAAATGAACTTAAAATCCTCCTCTTTCTAACTTCTCCCTAAATGATTCTCTCTTTTTCCTTCTCTGTGTATACCTGCTGGTCTCTGAAGCCAGATTTTAGGGCCTGTAACCTCTAGGAGATAAATACCTCTAGAGGTGCAGCTAAAGTATCTGGGGCTGGCAGAGCAGACAGTGTGCAGTAGATGGGAGTTAGGAGACCCAAGTTTAAGGTCTGACTCTGCAACTAACCAAGTATTTGAACTTGAGATGTTCATCTCACACTGGACACTTAACTTCTCTAATTTACCAAATAGGGGTTTTATTAAATAACCTGCCTATCTATTGTCCTAGTGAATAATAATCCCAGAAATGTAAAAGTATTAGTTGCCTATACTAAGAAATTAATTTGAAAACATGAGGCACAAATAATGCAAACAGAAAGAATCCCTTGGTCCAGGAATCTTGCTCTATTTTTTACCAATCTATAGTAAATGTTAGTTTTTATAGTACTCACCAAGTAAATATGTGTTATTTTAGTTTTCACAACAATCAAGTTGAGATAGGCATTATTCTGTCCAGTTTACAGTGAAAGAATACATCTTAGGTCAAAAAACTTAATCAAAATCACACAGCCAAGACATAGCAGTGCTGGAAAACTAACCCATGAATCTCTAAATTCAAGGTCCATGTTCTCTCTACCACATCACGCTGCCTCCCTAAAAAAGATCAGGAATAAGTCATCACCCACTTATATGATGCAGGAATAAGGGTGGGGGTGAAGTTTTCTTTTGTTGTTACTGGAAAATAACTATATATTTACTTTCTCTCTATTTAGACTCCTAGCATTTCCAAGTCTGATGTGGTATGTTTCTTAAATTACTTTTTACAAAGCTAAAGCTCTCTCCCAGATGAGCAATGCAAATCACATCATGAGTTCAAGAAAAACCCAAGTCTGACAGTTTAAAACTCCAGGGGGACCCAGTCATAGGGTCCCCCATGACTTTGTGAATTTATCATAGTAGGTGACCATGTTCTCCCAATAAATTTCAAGAAAACTGCCCTCATGCTTCTGGCATGGGGAGAGGAAAAAAGAACAATTTTGAATTACATCAAAGCTCTCTGTTCTTTTTAATAAGGTTTGCCCTTAAAAGAAACTTATAAATCAGAGCCTAAGCTGCTAGGGTTTTATCATAGTCCAACTGGCCTGGGGCAATGGAAATATCCAACTTTAGCCTGTTCTACCTTTCCACGTGGGAGAACATAAACACCCAACTCCGGCACACTCTAGCCATCCTATTCCATCTGGGGTAGGGTGGAGGGAACAGAAACACCTGTGAAGTACATAGTCCAGGGACATAAGCTCACTAAAAGACTAAGACCTAATCATAGGTCTATAGAAAGATTCCCCTTCCCCCACATCACATTACTAAAGGCCTATATATAGCAATTCCTTTTACCCAGTATATCATGTCTAGCTATTGAAAAAAAAATTACATGATATACAAAAAGGCAAAAAACTATTTAAAGAGACAGGCAAACATCAGAGCCAGATATGGCAGGGATGTTGGAATTATCAGATCAGGAATTTAAAACAACTGTAATTAGTATGATAAAAGACCTAATGGATAAAGTAGACAGCATGCAAAAGCAGATGGGCAATGTAAATAGAGAGATGGAAATCCTGAGAAAGAACCAAAAATAAATGCAAGAGATCAAAAACATTGTACCTGAAATTTTTAAAAAATGCCATTGATGGGCTTATCAGTAGTAGACTTGATACAGTGAAGGAAAAAATTTCTGAGCTTGAGGCTATCTCAATAGAAACCCCCAAATTGAAAAGCAAAGAGAACAAAGAATGAAAAAAAAAAGAACAGAACAGAATATCCAAGAACATGGGATAACTACACAAAGTGTAAACATATGTAATATGAATAGCAGAAGGAGAAGGAAGAGAGAAAGGAACAGAAGAAATATCTGAAATAATAATGACTGAGAATCTCAAAAAAGTAATGTCAGACTCCAAACCACAAACACAGGAAAATCAGAGAACATTTAACATGACAAATGCAGAAAAATCTGTACCTAGGCATATCACTTTCAAACTGCAGGAAATCAAAGATTAAGAAAACATCATGAAAAAAGCCAGAGAAAACAAACACCTTATCTATAAAGAACAAAAGATAAGAATTATATCCAACTTCTCCTCAGAAACCATGCAAGCAAGAAGAAAGTGGACAGACATATTTAAGGCATTGAGAGAAAAAACACCACCAATCTAGAATTTTGTATCCTGCAAAATTATCCTTCAAAAGGGAAGAAGAAAAAAAGAAATTCCCAGACACATAAAAACTGAAGGAATTTGTTTCCAGTAAACTGCCTTGTAAGACTTGTTAAAAAAAGTTCTTCAGAGAGAACAAAAATAATATAGGTCAGAAGTGCTGAACCACATAAAGAAAGGAAGAACACTGAAGAAGGAGTAAGTGAAGGCAAAATTAAAAAAAAAAAATTTCTTATTCTTATCTGACCTGACAGATAACAGTTTGTTTAAAATAATAATACCAACAATGTATTGGATTATGTATACTCATGTGTATGCCTTAAGTATGCTTCTATATATATAAGTGCAATGAGTGACAGTGGTGATACAAGAGGCAGGAGGGAGGAATAATTATTTTGGTATTAAAAGCCACTTACACTACCCAGGATGTGGTATAGTGTTATTTAAAATGGTCTTGGAGTAGTTGTAAATGTATATAGCAAATTCTAGGACAACCATCAAAAAATTTTTTTAAAAAGTATAAATGACATGCTAAAAAAGGAGAGAAAATCAGTAAGGACATAATTGAGTTCAACAATGCCATCAATCAAGTGGATATAATTAACACCTATAAATTACTTCATCAGACAACAGCAGAACACACATTCTTCTAAAGTCTTCATGGACCATTCATCAAGATAGATTTCCACATTCGGGGCCATAAGACACACTTTAACAAATTTAAAAGAACAGAAATCATACCAATGTCTGCTCTCAGACCACAATGGAATTTAACTATAAATCATCAACAGAAAGATAATTAGAAAATCCGAAAATACACGGAGATTAAATAACACACTTCTAAACAGCACATTGGTCAAAGAAGAAATCTCAAGAGAAATTAAAAGTATTTTGAACTAAGTGAAAGTGAAAACACAACTTACCAAAATTTGTGGGATGCATCAAAAGCAACATGTAGAGGGAAATTTATAACTTTGAATGCAAATATTAGAAAGCAAGAAAGATCTAAAGTCAGTCATCTAAGCTTCCATCTTAGGAAACAAGAGAAAGAAGAAAGTAAAACCAAAGTAAGTAGAAGAAAAGAAATAATAAAAATTAGGACAAAAATTAATAAAACTGAAAGCAGGAAATCAATAGAGAAAATCAATAAAACCAAATCTAGTTCTTTGAAAAGATAAATAAAATTGATAAGCCTCTAGCCACACTAACTAAGAAAAAAGAGAGGGGACACAAATTACTAATATCAAAAATGAAAAAGGGGACATCACTACAGATCCCATGGATATTAAAAGGATAGTAAAAGAATATGATGAACAATCCCATGCCTACAAGTTTGATAACCTAGATCAAATGGATCAACTCCTTGAAAGACACAATCTGACGAAACTCACACAAGATAAAACAGAAAACCCGAATAGGCCTATATATACTAAAGTAATTGAATCAGTAATTAATAATCTTGCAAAACAGAAAGCACTAGGCCCTGATGGTTTTACTGGTGAATTCTAAACATTTAAGAGAGAAATTATGGCAATTTTCCACATTATTGTTCAGAAGACAGAAAAGGAGGGAATACTTCCTAACTCATTTTTTAAGGCCAGTATCACCCTAATACCCAAATCAGATAAAGACATTACAAGAAAAGTAAATACCAATAGCTCTTATAAACAAATATGTAAAATCCTCAATAAAATATTAGTAAATTGAATCCAACCATGTATAAAAAAATTATACACCATGGCCAGTATCAGAATTTATCCCATTATGCAAGGCTGATCTAACATTTAAAGATCAACTAATGTAATCCATCACCTCAGCAGGCAAAAGAAGAAAAAACATGATCATATCCATGAAGGAAGAAAAAGCCTTTTCGAAAGTCCAATACCCATTTATAATAAAAACCCTGAGTCAACTAAGAATAGAGGGGAATTTCCCCAAGCTGGTAAAAAAAATCTACAAAAAACCTACAGCTAACATCATATTATGCTTAATTATGTGAAATTTGAAGCTTTCCCACTAAGATCAGGAACAAGGAAAGGATGTCCCTCTCACCACTGTTTTCCAACATTGTACCGGAAGTCCTAGCTAAGGCAATAAGACAGGAAAATAAATAAAAGTTATACCAATTGGAAAAGAAGAAATAAAACTGTATTTGTTCAAAGATGATACAATTGTCTATGTAGAAAGTTCAAAAGAATCAACAACAACAACAACAACAACAACAAATTCCTGGGACCAGTGATTAGTTGATTGCAGGATACAAGGTTAATATGCAGAAGTTGATCACTTTCCTAAACACTAGCAATGAACAAATGAAATTTGAATTAAAAACACAATACCATTTATATTAACACTGCCAAAAATGAAGTCCTTAGGTATAAATCTAAAAAAATACATACATGATCTATATAAGGAAAACTATAAATCTCTGTTGAAAGAAATCAAATAATAACTAAATAAGTACAGAGATATTCCATGTTTATGAACAGGAAGACTTAATATTGTGAAGATGTCAACTCTTACCAATTTGATCTACAGATTCAATGCAATTCCAAGCAAAATCCCAGCAAGTTATTTTGTAGATATTGACAAACTGATTCTAAAGTTTATATGGAGAGGCAAAATACTCAGAACAGTCAACACAATATTGAAGAACAAAGTTGAAAGACTGACCCTACCCAACTTTAAGACCTATTATAAATCTATGGTGATCAAGACCATGTGGTATTGGTGAAAGAACAGGCAAATAGATCAATGGAACAGAATGGAGAGCACAGAAATAGGCTCACATACACAAATGTAGTCAATTGATTTTTGACAAAGAAACAAAGGCACTATAATAGAGCAAAGATAGTCTTTTCAACAAACGGTGCTCGAATGACTAGACATCCACATACAAAAAAATGAATCAAGGCACAGACCTTATATCCTTCAAAACAGTGATCTCAAAATGGATCATAGACCTACATGTAAAACTCAAAACTATAAAACTCCTAGAAGATAACATGGGAGAAAACCTTGATGACATTGGGTATTGAAATGACATTTCAGATACAACACCAAAGGCACGATCTATGAAAGAAAAAGAAAACTTAGCCAGTCATAGTGGCACATGCCTGTAGTCCCAGCTACCTGGGAGGCTGAGGCAGGAGGATCACTTGAGCCCAAGAGTTTGAGGCTGCAGTGAGCTATGATGATGCTACTGCACTCTAGCCAGGCAACAGAGCAAGACTCTGTCTCCAAAAAAAAAAAGAAAAAGAAAGAGAATTGATAAGCTGGAATTCATTAAATATTAAAAACTTCTGCTCTGTAAAAGACACTGTTGAGAAAATGAAAAAATAAGCCCCAGACTTTAAGAAAATATTTGTAGAAGACATATCTGATAAAGGATTATTAGATACATATTTATATATTTTGGGGTAATATACAAATATTTATATAATTGAAAGAAATCAAATAATAACTAAATAAGCACAGAGATATTCCATGTTCATGAATAGGAAGACTCAATATTGTGAAGATGTCAACTCTTACCAATTTGATATTTGTACATTACCAAAAATATACAAATAATTCTTAAAACTCAACTCTAAGTAAAGGTACAACCTAATTTAAAAATGGACAAAATACCTTAATAGACAACACACCAAAGTTGGTATACAGTTGGCAAATACACATATCAAAAAATGCTCCATATACTATCTCATTATATTTCATATAATATTTCATCAGGGAAATGAAATTTAAACAACGAGACACCACTACACACCTATTAGAATGCCCAAAATCTAGAACATGACACTACCAAATGCTGACAAGGATGTACAGCAACAAGAACTCTCATTCATTGCTGGTGGAAATGCAAAATGGTCCAACTAGTTTGGAAGACAGCTTGATGGTTTCTTTCAAAACCAAACATACTGTTACCATAAGATCTAGCAATTATGCTTTTGGATTTTATCCAAAGCAGTTGGAAACTTACACCTACATAAAAATCTGCACATGGATGTTTACAGCAAATTTATTCATTTTTGCCAAAACTTAGAAGCAACCAAGATGCCCTTCAGTGGGTGAATGGATAAATAAATTGATGCATCCAGACAATGGGATATTATTCATCACTAAAAAGAAATGAGCTATCAAGCCATGAAAAGGCATGAAGGAAACTTAAATGCATATTACTAAGTGAAAGGAGCCAATCAGAAAAGGCTATATACTATATGATACAAATTGATATTCTGGAAAAGGCATAACGATGGAGACAGTAAAAATATCAGTAGTTGCCAGTAGTTAGGTGGGAGGGAAGAATGAATAGTCAGAGCACAGAGAATTTTTAGGACAATGAAACTATTCTGTTTGATACTATAATGGTAGATATACATCACCATACATTTTTCTAAAATTTATGGAATGTACAACACCAGGAGTGAACCCTACTGTAAACTATGGGCTCCAGCTGATAATGATGTGTCCATGTAGGTGCATCTATTATAACAAATGTACCACTCTATGGGGGAATTAGATAATGGGGGAGGCTGTGTATGTGTGGGGGCAGGGGATCTATGGGAAAGCTCTACACCTTCCTCTCAATTTTGATGTGAACCTAAAACTACTCTAAAAAAATTTAAAAAAACAGTAATAGAGAAGAAAATTAAGAACATTAAATAAATTGAGGAACTCCCTGCTTCTATCATACAATCTCAGTCATTCTGCATACAGGTGGCACCATCGTCAGTTGCTAGGAGTAGGAAGTGTGCAGAAAGTACAGCATTTGGTCCCTTTAGTTCTTTTCCTTGAGGTATGGCAACCACATACCTTGTCCAAGAAGAAGGTAGCATTTGTAGAATACCTAGTAGGTGTTGATAAGGATTATTTACATGTGTTATCCCATTTAATTTTCACAATCCTATGTTTAGATATCTAGTTCACATTTGACAGATGGGGTCACTTAATCTCAGAGATGGTAAGTAATTTCCTTGATATTATATAACTAGTAAGTGGAAAGGCCAAGATTAAAACAAAATGGAGCAAATGAAATTATGGAAATATTGATTAGAGAAGCAAGAACATGTAGGTTTGTATAGTTTCTCGAACTACTCTTTCTTCATTAGGATTATTTGAACTTTCCCTATTAAAGTAATAAACTTGGTGTGCAGAGGTATGTTTTATCCAATTCTGTGGGTTCATAGCTTTATTAAGCATCTCCTATTGCCGTATCCCCAGTACCCCAATATCCACATAGAAGCTGGAACGTAGGAGTGTTCAGTGTAGATCTATATAATTTGAAAGGGCCGAACCTTGGTGCTATTGCCAAACCACCAGAAATATGTAAGGGTTCCCAGTTGACTGGGCCACACAACTGCACTGATGTTGACCTCCTTATTTCTTATGGTGACAAATGGAACTCGGAGATGAACATGCTCCACAGGACCTAAGGGAATAGGAAAAACAATGTCAGTATTTATATTCCTGGAATAAATGGTCAAACATTACCATGCCCTTATTTCTTCATCTAAATCCTTATTACCATCCCCTATAATAAAGGAAGGATCACAAATTCACAAATGTTGGGAGGCATTGTGTGCGCTTGAAATGAAACACTGGGTATAATAGGGAGCTCAAATCAAGTTTCAGATTTTTTGAGTGACATCTGAACTTAATTCACATCTGATAAGCCAACCAGTAATGCTTATGAATCTCCAACCCAAGGACAAAGCTAGTTTACTAGACATTTAGCCAGTAAATGGGAAGATAAACAGCAGTCTATTTTGTCTTTGATGATGAGCCTGTATTGTGATGTGGGGCCAGTGCTTTGTGTGGAGGGGTCTCCCATTATCCTCTACTGTTAATTGGTTTCCATCCCCTTCAACAATTGGCCATTGTGCCTCCTCACTGCAGTACACAGTGGGTGTCATTCAGAAGCTGGAGAGGCCATTTTACAAAAAGGGAAAAGCATATCTCCCTGAATTGAAGGAGAAACAAATGCCAGGTTCCCAAATAATAAAAAAAACTGCTTGCCAAAAGGTGACCAAACTTCTCTTTTTTAATCTCAGAAAACTGGTATAAGCAGCATTACATTCTAAACTAGCAAGTAAAAGAACATACGTGAACACGCCCTAGGCATAGTAAGTGAGGGTTTCAGTTTAATGCATTTCCAAAATGAAATGAGAAAAGGAAAATTCTGATGAAAAAGTGTTAACATGTCAGTGTTGCCCTGGGGTTCAGATAAAATTTATTTATTTTTTTTAACTCTGTGGGATTCTCTACCCCACCCTACCCCTTCCTTTGTTCCTCCCTTCTTTCCTTCCTTTCCTTTCTCTCTTCCTTCCTTTCTTCCTCCCTCCTTCTTTCCCTTTCTTAATCCTTCCTGCATAACCAAATGCAACTAAAATATTTTAATTATCTCTTCACACTATGTTAGAGCACATTTTCCCACTTTCCACAAGTGCAAGTGACTAAAGAGACCTCCGTATGAAGGTCTTAAGCCACAAATGTGGCAAGGACATCTCTTTAGCCTGGGAGCCTTGAATTCTGCTTTTAGGTGGGGCACTTTTCAGGTCATTTAGCCTTCATTATTTGCATTCCTGGTAATTTTGGAGACAGCTCAGTTTAAAGGGAAGAAAACAGATGGATGTTTCTCATTTCAACTCTGGCATAAATTTACCTGTATGATCTTTTCCTCTATTTTACCAAGTCTTGTTTGTACACAGACTATTACCCTGTCTTAAAAATAAGGGAGAACACTTGCCCTGCCTTCCTTATAGTAATGAGAACATATGAAAGTGTTGTATGGTGGTTAAAAGCACCATATAATTAATTATAGGTTGGCATTATTTCTACCATCACCCCCCCCATCATTGTTTCTATCATTGGGTAGAAGCCCCTCTGAGGACAGTATGTAGTCTCCCGGTCTCACCGAGCATATCCTATATCATAAGTAATTTTACACTGAAGGAGAAAGTGTTTAGACAGGGACTGCTATTTGGGTGGGGAGACCAGTCAGGCCAGATTGAATTTTCCTGAACAATTATTTAATATAAGTGTACAAGAATCTATGTGTCTACAGCCTAAAAATGCTCTCTGCCTAAAGCTCTCTGTCCTAACCCCTGATATATGGCATCTCAAGATTTTTTCCAGAAAATAATTTCAACCTTGTTACTTCAGATACACATTTGGCTGAAGGCTTAATTATTTTTAAAAAGGAAATTTGTATTATTATTTTTGTATGATTTGTTTGATGAGAATTAAAAAAAAATAAGGTATAAGAAAACAATGGCTATTTTCGTTGCTTTATTTACTCGTTTTTAGGAGTTTACCTAATTTATGTTCCTTCATTGTGCTTTACTGATCAAGGGGGAAGAGAAAGAGGCCATGGGAAGGAGTGCCTGGCTAGTCCATGTCCCAGGAGGGAGATGAGAAGCCTTGTTTCTTACACTGACACCTCAGACTCTTTCTCCATGTCCAGATTACGCTCTCTCATTCTTCCCCTGCTAGGAAAGGGGCCCCTTTTACTCTCAAAGCCATTGTTCTATTCTTACCACTGTCCCCTAAAAAGCAGAAAGCCTGTCTCCCTAGTCACCTCATGGGAACCCTGGACTCTTCCACCATTAAGCAATGATGCAGCCACAGCCTGTGGCCCTGGAAATTCTTCTGAGCTCTCTGTCACTCAGGGGCCTTGGCTCAGCCAGAGCTGACACTGGCAGGTACTCTGATGCCCAAGAAGATAGAAGGAGACCTCCTTCTCCATAAACTCATGCCAAACAAGGGAGGAGGGGGCTATCATGAATTGGAATGGCATCATACATGGTCACGTTTATTCCAGCTTCAGGTCAGGCATGTTTGGTTGAAAATAATCTTAAGAAACACCATGTGTAGCAGCTTTTTGGGGCAAAGATCCTGGGCCAGGAGCCCTGGGCTTCAATATGGGAACAAACCAAACATAAGTGAGAAGAGAAGAAAGCTGAAGGATTCAGGAGGGAACACAGCAAACTCCTAAAATCTTCACTGTCAAATAGTGCCCCTTTTGATAAAAATGTAATAATCTGTGCGAGATTGGTTATTATGGGCAGCTAACAACTACTTTTGTTAGCTAATGGCCCAAGGTAAGGCCAAGAGCAGTTTCCACTATAATAACTGTCTGGTAAGTGCAGCCATGATTGATTTGCAGGGAATTATGAGCACGATAAAAGTTTCAAGGAACATTTCCTCTTTCATGCACATAACCCACAGTATAAACCTATTCCTTGCTATCGTGTTGTTCGCCACAAAGACACACTGGTCTTCACACCCTGAAGGCAAGGCCCACTCTTGGCAGAATCAGAAATATGGGTGGGTCAGACCCTTGGAATAGAGAAACATAAAGTTCATTTTCTTTCTTTGTCTTCATTTTTAAATGTAGCAAAAGTGTCAGGCAGAAAGTTAATAAGGAAGTACGTAGTAATTACTATAATAACAGGTAACATTCATCATGTGCCAAGCTGGGTGCTAAGCAGCACTCTGCATGCTGTGCAGAAAAATAATACAGACCTGAAATTGCTATCCTTAGGAAGGTCTGCATGCAAGTATAGCCCTTGGCTGATATCTGGGAACTTGGCTCTGAGAATGTTTCCAGTCAATAGTTAACTGATAAATGTGGTTCACTCTGCCTAAACTATTTTTCTTTTTACAAACAATATGATTTATTTTGAACACGTACTTTCCACTGGGAATCTGGAGTTTTGGTATATGCCAGGCAGAGGGTGCCTACATGACCAGCCCCCAATAAAAGCTATGGGTACTAAGTCTCTAATAAGTTTCTCTGGTAAACAGCCCTTCACTCAAGTTATAGCTTATCACTGGAGGAATTAGCATGTCCTATGCGAATTGATGGGGAGAGAACTCTTGAAAGCTTGTGCCTGGTTTCCTCTGGACTTTGCCCTCTGAGCCTTTTCCCTCTGGCGGCTTTGCTTTGTATCCTTTCACTGCAGTAAATCATAGTGATGAGTGAAACTCTGTGCTGAGCCCTGTGAGTCTGCCTAGTGAATTGCCAAACCTGGTGTTGGTCTTGTGGACACCCAACACACACACACACACACACACACACACACACACACACTACCCAGTTTGAATCTCACAGCCTCCCTATTAGCTAAGTATTAAAGGTGAGGAATCGGAGGTTTATAAAGGCTAAGAAAGTTGACCAATACAAGACATTTAACAAAGAAACATGATCATAATTCAAAGCAGGTCTCCCTTGCCCTAAAGCCCAGGCTCATGAGCACCTTACACACCACCCACCTGGGTTTCTGACCTGCTGCTTCTGGCACAAAATGACTGTAGTTGGTGCGATGTGGTTATTACCACTTTGCCTATTTATGGCCCATTTTCAGCAGCACCTCCCCTTCCTCACCAGAAGGTAAACTCTGAAGGGGCAGGACCATATCTGTGTTGTTACCTCCACAGTGCCTGGCAGAGTGCCTTGCACATATTAAGACCTCAACAAATATTTGTTGGATAAATTAGTGAATGACTGGGTGTTTTATGTGTGTTTCCTATTTATTGTTACAAAAGCACTGTGAGGCAAAGTTGCAGTCACAATTAAGCCATTTTAAAATTGGAGTTCAGAAGACCTAGGGAAGAAATAATTTATATCATGGTCATATAGACTGGCATTTTTATGGACATACTCGATCTATTATCCAGGTCTTCTCCCCCACACTTCCCTTATCATTGTTGGTTCCTGTACTTGTATTGTGACTGCAGAGCTAGGAGACTGGCTAGCTTACTCTTTGCCAGGGGCCTCTTAGGGGTAGGTTGTTTATGGAGGAGTTTATGCTATCGTTGAGTCATTGAATTATGATCATGTTGTCTTGGTTTGTGCCAAGCAACAGCCAATAGCAATGAAACAGACTCTAGGACAACAAAAAAATTTTGGAGAGTTCCTAGAATTGTTGAAACAGAATGAATTTGCAGTAACCTTGGATGTAAGAATTAATGTTCTGTGTGTTAGTTCTACGTTAAAAAAAGTTCTAAATGTATTTTTTAATCCTTCTTTGGCTCATCCAACAGACATAAAAGTTTACTTTGATTTGTGCTGTCTTCACTCATAATAGATTGAAAATCATCCTGAGGTCACTGATCAGATGGGTTTCCACTTCTTATGTTTTCAGGATTTTCAGGATTATCCAAAGTAAAGGGAAGAGACTTTTACCTGAATGTGTGTGCGTGTGTGTGTGCACATTTATATCAGAGCAGGGTGGTGCAGAAAAGGAGGGGCTGGTTGGTAACATGTTATCCAAACTTTCAAAATTATCAATCTATTTCAGTATCATAAAACTTGGAAACACAGATTTGAGTACACACCTCAATCATCGATTTGGGTCATTGTAGCAGTCACACGGAACCTATTTTCAGCTCTCAATTCCAAGAAGGCTACACAGAAGGAGTTGCCAACTAGGAGGAAGGGAAGAATGGGTCTGGCTCATGCTACTTACAAACCACATGCAGGAAGAGGACAGCTGTATCTGAGCCAAGGCTGTTCTCTGCATAGGCTGTCACCTGGAAGATCCCCGCATTCTTATACACGTGCTTGATGCCATCCTCGATGGGGCTGAAGGTAGCATAGGACACAGCAACCCCATCCCCAAAGTCAAGCTGGATGTTTGTCCTTTGGAGATCACCCTGCAAGAGGGAATAGCATTTGGGGTGATTCACCTGGTCCAGCCTTACTCCTATCTGATGCTTCCTCCTGTGGCTTCAGCATCACCCACTGAGGACGTACAGTCTCTCCCAGGGGGCTGAACCACCGTCACCACAATTATCCGACCCCAATCTATTATCCACTGGGCACTATGGACCTATTGTTCCTGTATACCCAAGCTCAGAGCAACCTGAATTCGTTTGACACTGGCAATAGTGGGTAATATAGAGCCTCTATGAAGCCCTGAAGTAGGGAAACCCTTCCCTGACTTACTCACACACATGGTTTAATGCTTCTTCTGTGTCATAACAATAATAGCAAAAATAGTAATAGCTAATACTCAGAGTTTTTTTAAATCAGTGCCATGCAATTAATCTCTTCCCAACTCCATACTATAGAAAGTACTATTGTCCCCATTTGTAAAATAGCAGAAAAAATAAATTATTAATGAGTAGTTAGACCAAAGTCTCATAGTGAGTAGTGGAAGACCCAAGTTTTGGACCCAAGTTTCAATAGTAATGCTTCAACCACCATGCCATAGTTATAATTGTTCTTATTCTTGAATATTTATTAGGTTCTAAGAGCTGTGCTAATCATTTAACACATATTACACAATGCCATCTTCAAAATAACAATATGAAATAGGATGCTTATTCCCATTCTACAGATGAATGCTGCATACTATCCAAAATTATATCTCTGTTTTCTTGTCCTTGGACTTCCCTAAACCTAACTAAGCCCCATCTTCTCTGAAGCCTCTTCTGACCATCCCAGCTCATAGGTATCTCTGCCTCTTAGAAGGGCAAGAGCTCTCTGCATGCTGCCTGATGACACAATGTCAATGGTTCAGGTGAGCACATCTTACCATCCCAAGCCAACACGCTTAGCTTCTTAAAGGCTGATGCTGAGCCTCATCCTTTCTGGTTCTCCCCCTACCTCCATTACACTGGGCCAACACTTTGGATAAATACAGTGAATTTGACCCCAAACTAAAGATCCTGTATGAAGAAGAATAGGATCACTCTGTTCATAAACAAAGACAGAAGATGAAATAAAGAGAGAAATACATCATTTTGGAATTATGAGCCAATCCTTCTGCCCGGTGAATGTGCATTGATCACAGTTTCACTTTTCATCCCTTCACCCGTGGCAGCCCAGATGTGGATGAAACATTGACAGGTGCTCTCTGGTCCCCACACAATGTCAACTCTCCTTGAGTTTATGAACATAAATTAAAGTGGAAATGAACTGGAGGCAATTCAAATGGATAAGATCATGGCTCTTCACATCCATTCAAGAGAAGGTTTTTATAGCTCTGGTCCTGGAAACTCCCTAGTGGAAATGTGATAATGACCTCCTCTGAATCTTAAAGTCCTTTAATTCAAGCACCTGGTGTGTGTGAAGGATGAGAAATCTGTCAACCCAGGATAAGGAACCTTCACCATCCTGTCCAGTGTGGTCCCGACTTTAAAGGTTTCTGAAGTGCTCATACTCATATATTAAAAAAAAAGACTCCTGGCCTGCTTTGCTCTCTTTCCAAGATGTCAAGAGCACAGAGCAATTTGCATATAAATTTAGAAGGCTTTGTCAGTCAGGCAAGCTTTCTTGCTCTACCACCTCAGCAAGGAGTGCCTGAAACGCCTCTGGTTTGGGAAGAAATTCAACAGCTCATACAGGGAACAAGAAGCAGACAACAGAGCTATTTCTATCCTGGAATGAATGCATGCAGTCTGATTTTACTGTGCAGATTGCAGAAGACACTAAAAAGTGAACTAATGGAGCATCTAGCTGATGGAAAAGCAACTAATGACATTCTTTATAAAGATAAGTTTAAAGGACTGCAATAATCTTCCCCAACCTCAAACTCATACTTTCAAGACCCTTTAAAAGCTTTGTGGGCTTTTCTGATCAGTGGGATTAAGGGTTAGAATAAAGCAAAAGAGGCTCCTAAAAGCAACATACACAATTTGAATATCCTTCTTCTGGCAAAGTTTACAGTTTATGGTCTTATGATAATAAACATTCCCTTAGCAAAGCAGACGCTGAAGGGAAACCCTGAAGAGTATATTCAGATGTGCATGCCCCAGAAGCATGTGGGCCCCCACTGAAGACCAGGTCTTTATTGTGGGATAAAGGGAGGAGAGTCTGTGAATACCGCAAGCCCTCTTTAACCCCTGTCTGTCTTCTGCCCAGGAAACTCGGCTTCTCACCATTGACTCTGGTGCAGGGGATTGTGGAAATGTAAGATCTTTTCTTCCCTTTCTGGGAAGAGGGAACGGCCTGCTTGTGAGTTCTGAGCTCAGAGACCCACGTGGGCACCTACCTCCTCCATGAGGATGATGAAGGTTGCATTGTGCCCCTGCTCTGCCACCAGGCGCCCATCGGTCGTCACCACGTGGAGGCCCCGAGGGGCTTTACCAGGGCACATCTGGGCCTTGGCGGTATACTTCTCCCTCAGCCCGTCTGTGCAGTTGTTGGACACAATCCGACGGTACCTAAGGAGAATTGACAGTGGACAGTGGTGTGGTTTGTGTTGAGTGGAGTGAGTGAGTGTGTGTGTGTGTGTTTGAAAGAGAATGGAAGAGCAAGAGCAAGACAGATAATTCACACAGCTGTCCCTAAAAGCTGAGTCTCAAAGAAGATAGCCATTTGCGAAGCTAAACAAATGCTGAGGAACTACTATGCCTCCATCTCAGGAACAGTAGCTCCTTACGCACTATTATTGATCCTACCTGGTGAGCCACAGATTGGATCAGTGTCTAAACCAGCCAAGAAAAATCAATATCTGACTCTCACACGACAAGAGAGGAGGAAGACACATTGGACTAGGAAAATGGGAAAAGCAGGTGTTTCTACCTGCGAGGGAGGGGCCTGTTTCTATTTCCCTGAGGCCTTCTCCAGGTTTCTTTGTACCAGAAGGCAGCTAGGACATCAGACTTCTAACTCTGATTAGTCAGGAGGCCTCTTTCTATCTTCCCTCCACCTCCAGGACATCACGCCTTTCCCTAACGCCCAATAGCCCTGACTCTGGAGCCACAGGGCTATTTTATAGCACATCTTTTTCTCTTTGCTAATATTTCATTTCTTACTCAATGCAAATGCCAGATTAGAAGCACGACTTTCAAACTCCTATTCAATTCCACTAGGTAAAATTACTTTATAGAAGAGGTCAGCATGGGAAAACTGCCTGAAAAAGCACTGTGACCTTCTGTGACAGGACATCATTGTATAAAATGATGTCATGTCCTCTCCCCTGCCCACCAACCCAAGCAGGTAAAGTCAAGCCAAGAGCTTGCCTACAATCTTAAATAATGCATAATGGACATCGTTTCCAGGCACATCGCCATCTGTAAGGCTGTACTAAAACCAATGTTCTAGTAAATCCACGTAAAATTAATGTACCACCAGTACTACCATCACCATCACCATCATCATCATCATCATTACATCTTGTCTTCTTTCACCCTCTATGTCAAGAATAATTAACCAGTCCGTTTATGTTGCCTTTTCTGGTGGTCTCAAAAGCAGACAAATTTGAATGCTTCTTGAGTGAAATTGGTCCTCTATTATACCTGACATTTTCCCTGGGTCCCCCCACTGCTGAACAACCTGCCCTACACCTCCCATGTGGATGTTAAGCAAATGTTGTATGTAGTTATTGCCTCAGATGAAATTATGATCTATCCTCTTACAGCTATACAATATTTTAAATTACCAACTGAGCTCATAATGGATCCACAGCTGTGCTGTCCAATATGGTAGCCACTTGTCCATATGGTAGCCAATATGGTAGCTCCATTTGTGGCAACTGAGCCCTTGAAATGTAGTAAGTGTGGCATGCTAAAATGGTAATAATTTGGATATATTGGGTTAAATAAAATTTGTTACCAGAACTAATGTTACCTTATTTTTTACATTTTTAATGTGCCTACTAGAAAATTTAAAATTACATATGTAGCTATTTTATAGTTCATTTGATCATCACTGGTCTAGATAATCAAGCTTTTGTAATCAATTTATCCTTTCTCACTGACCTTTAGTCATGAGATACTTAGTTTTTACTTATGAAATGTATTTCAGTGTGCACCATGTCCTAATGCAAACTTGATGTTGTCCACTCTTCCTCTCCAACCTCAACCAAACTTATATTACAAATCAGCAACTCAGACTGGCTGATGATTTGTAATATAAGCCAACATTTAAGCAACCTGCACGTATTGGTAGACATCTATAGCATATCCTTTGGAAAAAACAAATGAATAGCCTTTCTCTTTCATCTTCCTGATTTATTCTGTTAGTTATTTGGGGTTTTGGTATACCTAAGTTGCTTAAAATTGGATCCACCTACACATGCCACATGATCATATGAGACATCCTAACACAATTCTTTTCCAATTATATCCCGGGTACACTCTGGCTGGGAATTTGGTGGCCCAGCTGATCACTTGTGCCCAATATATTCCCCCCTTCCTCAAGCTTACTAGCACTTTGTTCTCTCACACGACATTTCTTTAAGTTCATGCTTCTGGATCTGCCATTTGAATGGCTTAAATCCCTAAACCAGACTCCCACAATAAAATAACATCAAAACTTCTTAAGTCTCAGCTCAGGCTCCAGAAATAGCCCCCCAAAAACCAAATATTTGGCTAAAAAAATTCATGTTCTTCAGAGTAGCTCAGACCACTCAACCCTCCTTTTTCATCATGGTTTTTTTCCCCTCTGTATCACTTGAGTAGAGGGTACCTACCACTATGTTATTAATACAACCAGGTAAGATAAAAATACCAAAAAGGTGGAAAACTTGCTTAAGATGACAGAAAATCCATTGAAAGAGTTAAGACAAGCATCCAGAAAAACTTAGTCCCTCACTACCGGAGTAGTCTAGGGACTAGCAATATTGACATAATGTGGGAGCTCGTTAGAAATGAAGAATCTCAATCTTACCCCAGATTTCCCAAATCAGAAGCTGCATTTTAACAAGATCCCCTGATGATACATCAGCACATTAAAATGTAAGAAGTGCTGTCTTAGACCACCCATCCACCTGCCAAATCTGTTCTGGGTCGTAGAGGCAGCAAAGGAAAGGAAAATCCAACAAATCTCCAAGGAAACTTTATTCAAGCATCTGAGAGAGTCACTAATGTGTGAATAAAGAGGTAAACACACACACAATTTAAGAATTACCATAAGTGTGCTTTGACCTTTTTATTCGAGGAGTTCCTTGGATGGAACTTTTAAATTTTCATTTTAAGTTTTCAGCCTCAGTGTAGGAGAGCTCCAGCTCATCTATCACTACAGAGCACTGTAATATCTGCATATCACTTGTATTAATTTACTTCACTGGAGGCCCAAGAAATAAGGCTGCATCTATTTCCAGAATAGAAGGCCTCAGCAAAACAATAACTATAGTATGCCATAGGTAAATGGCAAAAGGTATTGAAATCTGAGTGATCATAAGTCTCTTCTGATGCTCCCAAAAAAGATACTCAGCTGAAGAACTCCTCGGTTTCCCTCAAAAGCTGTTTGTCATAAACAAACTGTATGTACACTTTATCTTCTTCAATAGCAGCACATTCCCTTTGATCCTGACTTAGGGAAACATGAAAACAGTGGGTTGAGTTCCTTCAGGTGTTTTACTTACCCAGTGCTGTTAAGGTAGCTTTGACCAAGGCTGCAGTCTTTTGATGGGGACGCTGGATTGTACCAGAAAGCTGGGACACACTGGCTCTCCCCATGCCTCTCATAGCCATAGTCACTGCCAGGAAAGTGAATATCGCATAATGGTGTATATGTACAAATGCTAAAGTATCCCCAGACACACACAAACATACACACATCCCTGTGGCCATCTAAAAAGTTACAACCCATTGTTTTAAATATCCATAATGAGGGCAAATATTCACACTCTGAAAATGGATTTTTAGATTTAGAAATAATCCTGAGTCATTTGGAGTCCAGCCTACAGAAAAAAATAGTGGATTAGAAAATGGAAATTCTAGGTTTAAAAAGGTATTGATATAAATAATGTAGTAGGCACACTGGCTTGGGAGTAAGTGTGGAGGAGGCTATAAGTTTAAAAGTACATTTTGGGTCACAGTAGAATAAGTAGGTGACAACCAAGAGGATGATTTTAAAGGTCAAGATACATTTCTGTATAATGATTCAGTATCTGTTGCTCAAAAATTGACTTCATAGATTCTATTTTTATTTTTCTTGCAAACTCTCTCTCAAAGATATATATACACACACATTCATGCATACACATACAGCCATTCAAACTTTTTCTGACTACTTAAAACCCAGGCTGCTATTTCCCTAAAAATAAAATAAAACTACACTGTAACTCTTTTCTGTGTTTTTGTAAAATCCCAGCCATAATAAAATGAAGAAATAAAGTCAGGTATGACTTCCTTCCCCTTTCCTTCCTGTTGCAAAATGAGGAAGTAACAGACCAGTGCAGGAGAGGAGGGCTCCCATCTGAAGTCCAAGGTGTTTCCCTACTTCTCGGTGTTTCACAAGGCTCTTAGGCGTGTAAATGTCAAAGCAGAAGAAGAGCAATGAAGGAGCTTAACAGGGATTATTGCTCTTGTAACCAACCAGAGGTCATTGAGGGTGACTTCACTTGGCAGGAGAATTCATCCTTCTGAGTTAAGTGTCCAAAAGTTTCCTAAAACCCATAGACCGGGCAGAATAATCTGAACATTTGAATATTAATCCACTGTTAACGAAACATAAAGCAGAAAAGCGTCTCTTTCTCAGTACCCACCCATCCTTTCTTTTTCAGCTCCCATATTCTCTGAGTCAAGATATGGTGAAAATCCAAAGAAAACAGAGGCAAATTATCTGTGTGTGTATCTAGGATAGACATGGAGGGGGGATAGGAATGAAAACTTAATTTCATGTTTATTTATTACTCAATATGTGCCTTTCTCTGTCAAAGACCTATGGCAGTCCCTGACGTCAAGGGGTTTGAATAATACAGTATGCCACAGAGCACTAAACGGTACAGTTAAGAAGCACAGCTGATTAGTGAGATCACAGCCGTTATCTTCCCAGCTGGGCCTCTCCTTGACTTCTCCTCCACCTCACTCTACCAAACCCTAAGCTGCACGGACCTAGCCAACCTTCTCATCTTCTTAATCCTTCTATATATGTTGTGCCCTGAGCTTGAAGCACGCCACCTTTGTCGATGTCTGGTAGTTTCCTATTTATTATCTAGGTCACATGAGGCCATCTCTGATTCCCCAGACAAAATCTTTGGGGTCATAACATGTTGGAAACTGTAAATGGAAGCTTAGAAAGAGAAGAAATCTTTGTTATTATTGTTATTTTTCAATATAAGAGTCCAGAACAGGACCTAGGACATTGCAGGTATTGAATAAATGTTTATTGACTGAATGAATATGTCAGTTACATTAAAAAACAACTGCACTCATTAACCCCTCGCACTATGTCTATCTCTGCAGGAAGACTGTGAGCCCACAATTAATGTCCCAGCGTGAACCACAGGGAGTGTCCCCAAGTGCTCAACAGACACCTGTGGAGTGTGACTAGAGTTGTGTATCACTATCTAGAAAGGTGGAACCCAAGATCCGTTTTCATGTGGCCATGTTTAAACAAAACTGGAAGAAAGGAAGGAGAAAGAGACATTTCTGCTAAGAAAATCTTTCGCCAAGTCTTCTGATCACCTATTGGACATCTCCCAGCCTCACAGTTCATATGGACTAAGTGTTGTACCAGCTTGTAACAGCCCATGAGAGATGACTGTTAAAATTTCAGAAATTTTGCAAGCTAATTAAAGGTCGTTAAACAAAGTCACTATTAAAAATTAAATTATATAAAATTTCAATTACATAAATTGTATTAAAATGTAAAAAATTCTAAAAACACATAAATCCTTAATTACTGATTTTATCATAATATAGTATATTATATATATACTATAGTAACATATACTATATATAATATTTATGCTATATATAAATATTATTATATTATTATATTATCTATGCTTTTAAGATTATGTATATCTATGTATCTGTATGGTGGGAACATTATATAACGTGGTGCTACTATCTATTAATATTTCTTCCCAGTTCTACATTCACTGATGTCATGTTGGTAGCTTGAAATCTGCCATGGTGGGACTATGTACAGCAGTCAGCAAATATTACTAATCAAGGTTTATTTATTTTATTATTTATCCCATAGGGCCAGTAGTTAAATATTTACTAGCACACCACTGACTATCTTATTTTCTAAGCATTACTTACCTTCAAAAACATTGGGCTGTGGTGTGCCTGCACTAATTCTGGAAAATTCCCTCATTGCTTTATTGCTTTCTGAGGTGAAGCCTGTTGAGTATCCTGCTAACCCTAGGAAATACTGGTAATCTGTGAAGGAATGGTGCTCTCTTAAGCTGCTTTAGGAAAGAGAGAAATGTCTTAATGCTCTTTGCTAAATGTAACCATATTCAGCAGTTCTGTTAAGCTCTGCTACCTGTTAGTGATGCAGTAATTTAAAAAGGTGCATCAGGCATGTTGCTTTGCCCCAAAGAGTAAAAGCACCTCATTAGTATTTAACAACATTAACAGAAACTGGCTGCCCCAAACTGTGGGCCTCTTCATTAATTTCAGCTAACTGTGTATTAAAATCTATCCCAATCTCCCTCCCAGCTCTGGAGTCTGCATGATTTAGACAAATAAGCAGCTCCAGCTGCTGCTCCAGCTTCCTGCGGAAAAGTGTTTTGCTATTGAATTGTGGGGTTTGGACAGAATGCACCAGAAAGTTTGATTTGCCTCAGGGAAGTATGCTGCCACAGATTTTGCGAACACATAAGCAGTTTCCTTCAAGAAATAAGTCACCTCTATATCTTTCTTGACTATAAAAGCTTCAGAACTTCTGAAAGTTTAGGGGAAAACTTATTTTCAGAAACCTGTATGTCTTCCAAATCCCATCCAGGGAAAAGCCTTAGACTCTAAAGGAGGAATAGACAGGGCAGTTCAGAAATCAAAAAGCCTCTGCGTGTCTGAATAGGAATGGATATTTCTATTCCTTGGGTCCAATCCCCTCAGTTAGTAGACTGGAAAGAAAAGCTAAAAGAGGAGAAATGACTTTCCAAAGATTGTACCCAGCTGGTGGTGGCAGATGGATGAGATGATGGAGACTCCTGATCCCTGTCGGGCATCAGTACGATCCCATGGGGCACCCATTTAATCATCAGGAAGGGACCCCTGGTCGTCAGGAATGATATTTTGAGACTCTTGGAGCCAACTAAGAAGTCATGGTCTCTTCTGCACCAGCTGCAGGGGCTGCCCCACTCTCAGACCATGCACAGCCCTATCATAGCTTCACTAATCCTCACTTCCTCCACGTTCCGATCTGGCAGCTGAGATTCCAGGACTAGTGATCTACCGGTGCCTCTGTCCCATTTTAGGAGGCAGTAGAGTATGGTGGGTTTGGCTTCAGGCAGATAGAGGCTCTTGGTAGGCATAGAGTGAGTAGTCAACAAACAGAAGCAGCCACAACAACAAAGACAATGGATTAATGGTTAACATCATCATCATTTAGCTAAGGGATAAGCCTAAATACAGTCATAAAGAAAGACAGAAAACTATGTTGGGGCTCAGAAAACAGTACCCCAAATAGAAGGCCTCAGAAGCAAAAGTTTTTCTCTGACCTTCTCCTGTACTCCCGCCTCTCAGTCCTAGCAGTAGAAACTAGGCTAGCAGTAGAAACTAGAATCCCTCCTTCCCCAAGGCAGGTCATAAAAGCCAGAACCCCTTTTCCCAAACGCCAGCCATAAAAACTAAATTTATTCTATGCAAAAACTGGCCAAAAAGAAATTATCTGACCTAGGTAGGTCATAAGACCCGCATTCTAAGAGAGGGCCCTGTCCCATGCCCAGAGAGAAGCAACGCATGTCCAGAGAGGCCAAAAAGAACCTAAACAGACAGGCCTTGCTGGGCTTCCCCATTCAGTCTATTAACATTAGATCGTGCCCTTTTTGTCTAATCATATTTCTGCATGGCTGTCCATACTTTGTTGAACCTAAGTATAAAAATGGACAATTTCCCCTGTATCTTTGGGTCTTTATTCTGAAGGCTCCCATGTATATACATTAAATAAATTTGTATGCCTTTTCTCCTGTTAATCAATCTGTCTCATGTCAGTGATTTTTCAGTGAAACTTTAGGGGACCAAGGGGCTTTACTTTGTTAGTGGGAAGTCTACACAGTCCCACTACCACTTCTGCTGGAAGCCTCCCATGATTTCTTCAGCCTTCAGTGATCTTTTGTTCTACCTCTAGCACATGCAGTCAGAACAAGTGCTGTCCAACAGAACTTTCTACAATAATGGAAATATTTTATATCTATGCTGCTTAATATGGTAGCCACTAGCCAGTGCAACTAAGGAACTGAATTTTTAATTTTATTTCATTTTAATGCAAATAACCACATGTAACTAGGCTACCATAATGGACAGCATATTTCTGGACCATAAAATTCAGCACTTAATTATACTGTTTATTATTTTCTGTTATGCCTTTTTTTAGTGCAATAACTCTTTTTTATATGTGTTTATGGTCTTGTTTATACTTTGACTTGCCCACTATAGCAAAAAAACATGTTTGCTTGCTTGTACTCCATATGCAGAATTCTAAAGGTTGAATGGATTTCAGATACACCTGAATGTATGTGCCATGGCACCCCAAAATCTCTTCCCCTCTGTCTTCTACAACACCACTTGATAAACTTGCTCTGTGAATTTGGCACCACATTGGACATGGGAGGTAGCGACTAACACATACTAAGACTCAGGCTCTGTAGTCAGAAAATTATTACCTTGAATGAATTACTTAACCTCCCTGTGTCTCCATTTCTTTACCTACAAAGTGCCTATAATAACAGACTCCTTCTAGGAGTTGGTTCAGAATATTAAGTAAGACAGTTCATCTAAAAGACTTGGTAAAACACTGGTACATAGTAGGTGCTCAGTAAAAGTTATTGTTGAGTGAGCAGTTGGGTGAATGACTGAGAGAAGAGAACTACTGGGCTTAACCTCTGGTGCAACCTGCTTTATCCCTGAACAAACAAACGTATTTGGGTCTCACAGAGGGCTACTCTTTCCCAGGAGGCCTCATATGACTTCAGAGTTGACCTCCTATACTCCCTTTTCTGATTACCTGCTAATGTCTGACAACCTTAATTCTCAGTAAGGATTTGTTCCTGGCCCTTCACCAGCACCATGATGGAGGGTGCTGCAAAGTGGCTCTCTAGAGTAAGCTTGAGGCTGGAAGATTTATGAAGCTCTTAAGTTGAAATATCAATATTTATGCAAAATTCATACTTATTACTGATGCGTGCTCTGGTGAAAGTTGTGAAAGCCAATGTTGCTCTACAAATAGATGCTTCTGAGAATCTATAAAACCTCCTCTTTTCTAGCAGAGGAGGGACATCGGTGGAAAACACCTTCCCTTTGTGGGTGCAGGTTGCACTCCTCAATTCTTCTGCCAATGTGAAGACATTTAATCCATCTTTCCCAGCCTCCACACACACCCCAAAACTGATTAAACTAGGTTATACTCTCTCCCTGCTGTCTCTGAGACGTGAACTTGGCCTGGACCAGTCAAATGAACATGCCCCAACTTGGCTTAAGGAAACACCTAAATGGAATGTGCATGGAAACCACTGGTACTAACTGAGCTGGGCATTTCAGATTCCTTATCTAATAATACTTCCTGGCAGGGAGGACCACTGAGAAGGAGACAAGGAGATATTGCTGCCATATACTGATTTCTGTCATTAGCATTAAGGACAAGCAAACTGACAAACTATATTTGGTGGGAAAACTATCTATGTTATTTAACCAAAAGCTATGCTTATTAAAGTTGAGTTAAAAACAAAGAAGACAATTTCAAATATTCATTCCAATTGTCCCCCAAAATCACTGTAAATAACCCAGAAATTTCAGAAATCAAAAACTGCTTCTCCTTTACTCAGTAGTGGGGAAAAAAACCACAACTTTTTAGGCCATATGACTTTGTTGTTATTCTCAGATCATGACCACTAACCAGTATCAAGCCCTGTCTGCTTGTCTACCCTACCTCAGACTCCAGTGGCTCTTCTATCTTCTTTTTAATATGAGGTTGAGTTGGCTATAGAAATAGCCTATATATCCAAAAAAATTCTATAAAGTCTTCTTGGAGACCATATACCTATTACAATTCCAGTACCAATGGTCAAAACTACATCATTTGAAGTTGTTTTAGAGTTAATGAAGCATTCTATGTTAAATTTCATCAATAGCAGTAAACCTAGGTCATTTGGAGAGGGGTTTTAATTACAGAGGAACTAAACTTGGAAACCCTACTCTTTTTGGAAACATAAAGTAAATCTAAAATAATAAAGACTCATTTTATTTCTTGAGAAATGGCACAGTGTAGAGGACAAATCATGGGGTCTAGCTAGACCTGCAACTGAACCCCAGTTCTTTCCCTCCCAGTAACGTAACCTTGGTCAAATAACTTATATCCAAGATCTTCATTTCCTTCTTATTAAAATGGCAATAGTAACGATCCTGACATTACAGTGTCTTGGGTCCACATGGTACCTCTACCAATGCAAGTGTGAAAACCACAGAAGGCCTTGCAAGGGCTCCTTCTCCCCATCATGCTTTACTTACAGATGGATTCTGACAGCAGTTCCCAAAGAAGAGTTCAGAAATACTTTAAGTAATGCCACCAGAATTGAATAAATGGATAACACCAAAAGGTACTACTTTAAAGACAATGCTTATCTGGATGTATAAGCTCTGGTTCAACTTGCTACAAATACAATGCAGAACACTTAACCCTAGGGTACAAGATTGCCAGCAGAAGCACCAGCAACGGCTACCATATGTTGTATGTCTATGTTGTACATCACTAGGATAAATGCCTTATCTATATTAATTATGTATATTAATTCATTTATTTATTCATTAGTCTTCCCTAGGACCCAATGAGATACATGTTATATATTTTTTATTTTGCAGCTGAGGAGGTGAAGTCACAGAGATTAAGAAAATTTCCCAAGGTCAAAAACTGTGAATGTAGGTGCTGGAATTTTTGTTCAGACCAGTAAGTGTTAATGGAATTACTGAAGAAAAAATATTTATGTTACATTTCTTGTTTCTTCTCACTCGTGATGCCTTCCAACAATGGGTGAGAGTCTGTTACGGCTCCGAGAGACACAGGGGAATATGCAGCATGGCATAGTCAAAGACAGTGTGCCTCAATGGGGTCAGTTCACAGAAGGACACCTGAAATTCATATTCTGAATATCGAGGTTGACATCAATGTGTCACAAGCCATAATTCTGAGTGGCTTACTGTACTCATTGCTATGATTATTTTGCTAGATTGCCATTAATAATTGAAAATTATTTTTGCCAAGTGTGAAAATATCCTTTGTTCACAAAAGCTCAAAACTGCCACAGAAAGGATCCTGCTATTCAAATTTAAATTATACTTAGTACATCCCATTTTAATGAATCTCACTGAAGCCAAGTCTTCCCAAGCATGAGTTCAAGGATAAAGAGTAGGTAGGAAGCAGTCATAGTCACTCTGCTGGCTTGCAGTTATATTCCTGGTAGAAAGTGGGAAACAAAAGATGGCTTCTGGTACAAATCAAGCTAAAAAAATCAGCTGGATGAATTAAGGAAGGAAGGAGAGAGGCTGCTGTTTAGCGACAGCTGCTCTGGACCCATATGGACTTACTTCTGCTATTCAACACCAAAAAGCCCAAATGCAGCCCTGCCCCTCCCAAGTTGATAGGCTGATGCCTGGACCCTTAGGTGTGTCTTTTAACCTGGGATGGGCTATAAAAATAATCAAATTGAACTTTAGCTTTTGACTGTGATGCAGAGGAAGAATTCATCCAACTGGGATCAGAGTGATATGCACCCATTCCCAGAATCAGGGAGGTTTTTGACCTGCCTAAAAGAAACAACATTCAGAAACTTGCTATGAGTACTTATCAAATGTATACTGTGGGCCAGGCACTGGGGATGCAACAAGGAGGAAAGTCTGACATTCCTGCATTCACAGCACTTATATTCTACTGGGGAAAGACAGGGTGGTAATAAAACAATTGAAAACATGATCATTTTGTATGGTGATTAATACTAAGCAGACAATAAAACAGAGTAATGTGCTAGAGAGTGCCAGGATGTGGGTGAGATTAGGTGGTCTCAGAAGGCATTTCTGAGAAGCCGATACTTTTGCTGAGACATGAGTGATTCAAAGGTGCCAGCCATGCTGAGATGTGGAAGAAATTCTTGCACTTGCTGTTCCCTCTGCTAGGAAAGAGCCTGGATTCATTAAGGTCCAGGAACGGCCGTGCGGCTGCAATACAATGAAAGGGGGAAGAATAAGAAGGAATTTAGACACAAAGGTGGTGTGGGGCGAAGTCACCTGCAATGGAGCAAGCCAAGGAGAGAGGACTGGAGTACATTTTAAGGAGAGGGGAAGACATTGGAGTATTTTAAGCATGGTAATGATAAGATCTTGTTTGAGTTTTTAAAATAAAATTTTGGTTGTTATGAGCAGAATAGGTTTTAGGTCGACAAGGGCGGAAGCAGAGAGTCAGGCTCTTACAGCGACTGCCACAGCTGTGGAGATGCAAGAAGGGCTTTGCGTAAGAATGTGTTTCGGAGGTAGGAACTGCAAGGCCTCCCTGAGGGCCTGGATCTGAGGCTGAGGGAAAAGGAGAAACCAAGCCCTCCTGGGATTGTGATTTTAGCAACATAGTGCCTGGCTGTGTGTTTTACTGAGGTTGGAAAAACTAGGCCAGGGACTGCTTCCAGTGGGGGAATTGAAGGGAAATTCTGGTTTGGCCACATTAAGTTTGATGTCCCTGTTAGCAAAGCAAGAGGGGATGAGTGCTGAGTAGATTGGTGGACACACACATCTCCAACCAAGAGGAGAGGGAGGCCAGGGCTGGAGGAAAATATTTGGAGATTTGGGAGCCCTTGGCTATAGGTGAGATTTAAAGTTGTTCTTTGTCATTAGAAGGGAAAAAAATAAAAAGGAAATGATGACAAGAGAGTGTTCCCATGGAAGAGCACAAAAACTGTCCAAGGCAATAGCTCTCAGAGCTCTGTCCTTTCCCGTACTTTCCAATATAGCTGCTCACTGAAGATGAGAAGCCCCCTTGGAAATGCTGCTCTGACAGAGCAGTGATCTTCCGTGTGAAAATGCCCCTGCCTGTCCTCCCATCTGTCTCAGTAACTGGGACGGTTGAGTCCAGAGGCCAGCAGATAGGCCTCCCACCTCTGGGTCACACCTTCCTCTCCTAACACCGTCTTCACCGCCACCCCACGGACAGATAAACATTTGATAGAATTGGTAATGAAACGCCAAAGGACTCACCACTCGAAGTCCCAGTCGGCACAGACACAGGGTTCTGAGACCACGGACCCCGAGTAGTCCCGGCCCAGGGCACACTGTGCTCCTGGCTTACGTTTCTTGAATATTTTCCTTTCTCCCATGACGCAAGGCTCTCCCTTAGAGAGAAAGTCCATAGTGAGAGAGACAGAAAAACACAAAGAAGGGGAAGTAAACCAGCTTCTCCACAAGAAGCACTATCTTTTTCATTCTCATAGTCTTATTCACAGGAACGATCCAGATCCAGGAGTTTCCAGAACAAAGGTGCAAATCTTTTACTACCAAAAGGAACGTTATGGGAGGTTGGCCCACTTCCGCCCCTCCACCCACCATAGCCAGTGATGTCTACACTGTTCTGTTTCTTCTCCACCTCCACAGGGAATGCAAAGCCTCCAGGCATCCTCGCAGACCACCAGGCAATTGCCCAAATGGCTTCAGTAGCAATTCCAGGGGAAAGGAGCCCACTTCTGGCACATTTTTCATATCTTCTTCAGAGGAAAATTGAAGTGGACCCAAAATGTTCCCTCTTTATGATAAACAACCATGCCTAAGTCCTAATTTCTAGTCAAGGACAAAAAGAGGGGAAGAACGTGGTATAAATGACAAGGACCCCATGGTGCTGAAGAGTGAAGAAGCCTGCCTATGCTGCACAGCGATAAATACCTGCCACCGCTAGACCCACCCACCCCACACCCTCTCTTAGTAGCCCTGTCCCCAGGGCTCTGGGGCCCTTACTTCAGGCTGGCCTAAGAAATGCTCTCACCCCCCATATTGGCAGGTAAGATGAGCAAATCACTGGAGGGCCTTGTAGCTGTCTGGTGCTCATTTCTCCAGGGACAGAGCTAAAATCCCAGGTTATCATCAGCACCTATCTCCCAGGCAGCTTGGTGACCTCAATGAGCAGATAGGATCCCAGGGTGCAGAACGGCCCCAAAATATTACCCACCCCTGTTGGACCTGGATATGTCCCATCCTACCCCCTAAATCCACACCCATATCTCCAGATGGCCCACCACCTTCCTCCCCCAAACAGGAAGGCTTAGGCAAGACCAAACTGGGCTTGCATTAGCTCCTCTTCGTAGAAACCAACACTCGCCAACTCTGGGGGTACCTGATTGAGCAGGTGCCAGGTCTGATAGTCCTCCTTGGTGCAGCGCCGGCTGAAGATAGATTTGTAGTCCACTTTCACCAACTGCCATTCAGAGCGGAGGCTGAAGTGGCCAAAAACTCTAAGTATTCAGGGAAGGGATGGAAAAGACAAGTGAAGAAGGCCCCGAAGTCAGTTACTCATGCACAAAGATTGGGGAGGAGATAGAGAGTCACTGCAGCCTGGACTTTAACTGTTCTTCCAAAGGGATTCCACTGTCCATACAACTCAGTTAACTGGCATGTCATTTACAGTGGGTTTAAAATCAACCAATTATTTTTATTGCAAAAGTAATATATGTGCATTACAGGAAACATTTAACACCCAACAATCCCAAATCCACCACCCGGATGAAACCATTATTCATATTTTGACGCACAGCCTTCCCATTTCACCTTAATGCAAGCCCTGCCATTTTATCTATTCATGTCCACTGGCAGGGACTCAGTTTCCTCCCTGTAAAGTGGATTATATGTATGTGTGTTGGGGGAGTGAGAGCAGATTAACTAATCTAAAGTATGATCCTACCAGTTGCAAAATCCTTACTAAATTTAAGTGTTTTAATTGAAATTCCCATTGTTTAATTCAAATGAATACCTAATCTCCTCCTCCTTCCCTAAAAAATCACAGCAGTCTCATAAAAGGAACTCATATTTATTTGTAGTAAAGAAGCACACCATCTGCATGACTTAGATAATCAATATTGACCTTTTCCAAGTCCAGCAGTTGATAGCCCTATAAATATGAATGATCAATTGCTTCTAGAAAAATAGAAAAAAAAAAAGACTGATCATCCATACTCTACTTTAGCAGCATATCTTGCAATTGCAATGCAAGACATCTATCATAGTGATGCAAAGGGAGACCAACCATGGTGTGAACTTAAAACAACAGAAGTCTTTCAAGAAATTGGATGGCTTCCATTTCAACAAGACTTAATCACACTACTGCCCTGGATTCCTCCTCTGCCCAAGTTCAGATACTCTTATAGCGACATCTAAGAGACTGGCTCTCCTCACAGGACATTTCCTTCTGCTATCTGAAAGAAAAGCATGCTTACGGGAGAGGAAGAGACTGAAAAAATTGTGAAACGTGGAAGAAATAGGATTGCTTTTGTAGATCATACAATTTAAAACTTTTAGCTCTGATTTCATTTCATACAGAGGTCACAAGTCAGAATATTTTAAATCTTTAACAAAACAGCTATCTCTTATCAAAAATTTTCACTTGTTTGAAGAGAGGAGAGTTAAGTTGATAAATTCATCAGGAAAAAAAATAAAACAGTGAGATAAGACCTTTACAAATGTCTTCTTTCTCTACCAGCCTATCAAAATCTTCCCGGATTCCAATGTCACTTCCTCTAGTAAGTCTTCCCTGATTGGATTACTCCAAATAGCAGGATGTTAGTGATGCTAAACCAAACACTTCTGCCTACTCCAAATAGTTTACAGTCATTTCATGGATCACAAAATGCATCAGGTCAGATTAACCCCATTCCTTTCTATGAAAAGATTACTGGGCAGACAGAAGAGGGAAATATGAGACACATGATTTACCTGGGTATAAGCAAGGCATTTGACAGGGTTGGCCATAGCAGACTTGAAGAAAAGATGAAAAATTATGAGCCAGGTGCTAGTAAAATTATGTGGCTGAATAGTACCTAATTAAGGCATTAAAATGAACCAGAGGGAGGTGTGAGTAGTCAGCTGCAAGGTTCTGTTAATTGCTCTTTCTTGTTCATCATTTTTATTAATGACTTGAAGACATGAACATAATGGTCATCAATGGAAACTTAATTTTCTAATGACAAAAAACTGGAGGAAACAGTCAATATGCTTAATGGCAGAATTAGGACACAGCAGGGTCCTGACAGACTGAAGAGATAGGCTGAATTTAATAAGATGTGACATAACAGAGCAAAATGTCAGATCCTCCTCCTGGTAATTACATAAGTATTGGATTAAGGAAATGGGGTTTGGTACTGCTCAGGTTAAATACTAATAAGAATAATGACAGTAGTAGTAGCAGCTTAAGAGTTTCCATATACAATGTGATCAATATAAGTGAACACTTCAGGAAGATCTAAAATATTTAAGGTGATCTTGAAATGTATTAACAGAATTATGTATATTATTTACAACAAAAGAGGCAATATCTGGTCTTTTCTACATTAACCAGATCACTAAGGAAAACTGTGGTTAGTTTTGGATGTTACCATTCTAGAAGGATATAAACTAAGTATCTCGGTCTACAATACACACTTGAGCTTTGGTGGTGGTGGTGGAGTTTGAATCTCCTTAAATTTTAAACAAAAACGTGTGTTTATTGGCACATATGTATTTATATATAGATATATCACATATATTTTATCAGATTCTTCAAAAGGTTCCCAGTTCCCAAAGTTTAAGGACCATTAAAAAAGAGGTCCTTAGATGATTAAGATGGTCTACTGGGTTGAATGGTGGCCTCCAGTAACACATGACCACTTCCTCTTCCCTGGAACTGTGAATGTGGCCTTATTTGAAAAAAGGGTCTTTGTAGATGTAAGTAAATCAAGGATCTTGAGATGAGATGTTCTTGGATTATCAGGGTGGGCCCTAAATCCGACGACAAGTATACTTATAAGAGATACAAAGATGAGGGGCCTGTTGAGAAAAAGGCCATGTGAAGACAGAGGCAAAAATTGGAATTACACAGCCACAAGTCAAAGCACACCTGGAACTATTGATAAATGGAAGAAGCAAAGAAGGAATTCTGTCCTAGAGCCCCAGAAGAAGTGCAGCTCTGCTGACATTTTGATTTTGAATCCTGGACTCCAGAACTATGAAAGAGGAAACGTCTGTTCTTTTAAGTCACCCAATTTGTGGTAATGTATTACAATAGCCAAAAGGAAACTAATACAGATGACAATATGATTTAAGACCAATTTTCATCTATCTATCCAAAAAGCGGCTAGTCAACCTGGACATGACTCAGGAAAGGGCAGGGAGGGAAGAATAACAAGTGGACATCCTAGGGAGATGTCTTGAGTATAAAATATAACCAAATATAAAAGTGTGAAAGTTTACAAAATGGGAGAGAAATGTCTAACAAGGGATGCTCAAGAGTTAGTAAGCACAGCACTTCAAGCTTGGGCTTGGTCACTTCCCACTGAGC
The DNA here is from genome assembly GCA_023783475.1 of Daubentonia madagascariensis. Lineage (NCBI taxonomy): Eukaryota > Metazoa > Chordata > Mammalia > Primates > Daubentoniidae > Daubentonia > Daubentonia madagascariensis. Next base: position 13,338,942 of record JAKFHU010002573.1, on the reverse strand, counting down.
AGGATGCAAGCATCATCCACATGCACAGCCTTTAAGGATGTCCATGTTGTTGGTCTTCCCAACTCTTTGGGATATCATTTCTGATCTCAGAGTGCTCATTTTGGTACTGAACACAATGGATGCCGATCAGGACTTATAGATTGTTTCAGATTCTCTTTTACAATCTTGGCAAGTACATTTCTTTCATCTACATTTCTTTGGTTTCTTTCCCAGACTTCCTTACATTGTGTTTTCCAGGTCCTTTCCCAAACTGTAAATCCATACACTAATATTTTCACTCTGGACTGTGCTAGTCTGCTCTCCCATGATGTCACTTTCACATTCCAGATGCAAAATTTTTATCACTTAAACACTATTCCAATTATGAGCTTTGCTCATTTTCTTACTGGGCCGCAACTAAGATCAGTAAGGGAAAACCTCTTAGCAACTTTCAGACATTAACATATTCCCCATCTTTCCATCCATTCTCAGTTCTGGGAAGAATAAAGTTCACTTTGGGCGTGGGCCCTCTCCTGTGGGGTGTAAGTAACTCAGACACACGGTCTCTCTTTTTCATAGATCTGACTTCCCTAATTCTGTTCACTACCACATTCCTTCATTGATCATCTTATTAGAGCTTATGGAAGCTGAAGAAATGGTAGAAGTATAGCAAAATAAGCAGGAGGTAAAATAAGGACTAACTCATATTAAAGTATTTCTATTCCTTTTGCATAAATACCCATGGAACAGATGTTAAAATTCACAACGACATCTGTGGAAGTGAGAATCCAACAGAGAAATCAGAGTGACTGTCAGGGTTGGGTTTTTGAAAGAGAAATGTTGTCCTGGCTCTTTGGCTACTTGCTTGAAAGAATCGCAAGCAGGGCCAGTGCAATGGAGTGAACACACATTGTAGAAAAGAAGGGAAAAAGAAAGAAGCTACACAATTGTAGAAAAGAAGGAAGCTACACAAAGTGAAAATATGTTCCAGAGAGAGGAACGGGCCAGTCTCTATGAGTGGAGAAAGATGTTAAGGACTCCCAGGTGGTTTCCTTTTATTGGCCTGGTCTGGGGGAGGGCTTACAGGAAGTGTGGCATGTTACCAGATAACTGATACACATGATTGTCAAATGTTCTGTGTTTTCCTGAATTCCCTTCCTCTGATTGGTCTCCCCCCTTCTCCACCCCTAGGAACTGCTCTCCTGGCCTGTATCTGCCACCTGCATATTTGATCCCTGCCTAACAGTGACCATCATGACAAACCATGTTCATTACTTTGGGGTGACAAACACTGAGAAGGTCCACTTGATTATGAATTGGGAAAAGAGAAAGCCCAGAATGCTTCTAATTAACAATAACAATAATAATAAGATCAAGTTCCCAGATAAAAGTTTCTCATCTGCTGGAAATATTCCTCTAAAGTTAAGGAGCCTATTGCCATCAAAGTAGGTGCAGCACACTCCTCATACTTGTCATGTCTTTTTGGGGGAAACAAAGTGGTTCATATATCAATTGAAGATGAAAACTCAAGACATGGGTAGTGTGGAGGACCCAAAGGCATGGGGCATCTTTGAAAGAATAATATGATTCCCAAATCAGGTGCTACTTCTTTCAGAAAGTCCTCTGTGATTCTTTTGGCAACACTGAATTCTCTTTCTTCAGAAGCTCAAATGGTCCTGTTATTTCTAGACCAGAGGTTCTCTAATATCTACATCAGAATCACCTAGAAGACTTGTTAAACATAAATCATCCCATCCTCAGGGTTTCTTATTAGTATATCTGGGGTGCCTAAGTATTTGTATTTCTAATAAGTTCCAGGTGATGCTCATGTTTCTGGCCGCAGGACCATATGTTGAGAACCACTGCTCTAAACTATCTATCCAGAATTTCTTAATTTCCTGTGTATCTTTGGTCAAATTTTTGTCACCCAATTAGAAAGCCTCTTAAGACTGGGAATAATTCTTGTACTTCTTTGTATCCTACAGAACCTATCAACAGTAGTTGCTTGACCAAAGAATGGCTAATTGATCACTGAGTGCCAGTGAAAGAAACAAGGCTATTCTTAGAGGGTAAAGCCCTATTCTCAAGTCTTTGGCAAAGAGAAACCAATTCCTAGCCTGGCCAAATCCACTGTTATTAACAGTCCCACTTCCTTGCAATTTCCAAGATAAACTATTTTGGCCTCCTTCTTCAGAAAGGCATTCCTAGTGCCTTTTGTTAATTCAAAGTATATTCTCACCTATATAATCAAAACCCCATCAATGAGATAATGTGGGTAAAAATCTTGAAAATCTCAATAGATGACAAATGTTCATTACCATCATCATCATTCTTGTTGCTAGAACCTCCATAGACTCACTCCAAGGAATTTCTCATCAAGGACTTTTACGCTTGGCTCAAAATCCCCCACCCCCACCTTTTTTTTTTTTTAAAAGATGGGGTCTCCCTCTGTTACCCAGGCTGGAACACAGTGGCACTATCATAGCTCACTGTAACCAAACTCCTGGGCTCAAGGGGTCCTCCCATGTCAGCCTCCTGAGTAGCTGGGACTACAGGTTCAAAATCCCTTTTTTAAAGTACATACTAACCTCAAATGCAGAGGCTTTCTTTTTCTTTTTCTTTTTCTTTTTTGACATCTTCCTACTGAGCCTTGGAGAAAGTGAGCACCTCATACATAAATATAGATGACTGCTTGGAAACAGGTGGCCTACCTTTTGGTTTCCTGAGGAAGTTTCTCCCAACCACAGGAACAAAATAAAACAAATTCTCTAAGCCATTTCTCACTATATGGATTTTCAGGAAAAAAATCAATTAAAATTTATTACTTCTGTTTTTCTTATTCCTTTTACCTTGCAACCTGGATTTTTTCATGAGAGTTTTTGACACAACTCAAGATACACCTTCTTCTTGGACTCTACAAACCTAAGAGGACATGTCTATCTTTTTTTAAACTCCTCTGGTGCTAAGTGTGTACACGGCCAATGTGATGGTCACAGATGTTCCCATGCTGCACCTTTGTTAACATACAAGTGGTCTGGACACATGGTAAGAGGACTAGGCAGGGAAATAGAAGACTCAGCTTTCCCTAGACCTAGTCTGCCATGAAATTAGCTTGAACTTGGCTAGCAAATTACTTCATCTCTTAAGGCTTCAACTTCCTTATAAAAGATTATTTTTAATCAGTGACACATGCTGAAAGGATGGAATGCAGAAATATCTTAGTGGAATGTGGCCTTTTTAAGACAATTTCTAGGAGTTTATTTTCTTTCTCTCTCCATGCCCACCTCCAGGTATACAAGCTGTCCATCTCCTCTCTCACATGCCAGATGCAAAACTGTAATCACTTAAACACTATTTGCATTATGAGCTTTGCTCTTTTTCTCAATGGGCCCCAACTAAGATCAGTAGGTTAAAACCCCTTAGCAACTTTCAGACATTAATGTACTCCCTATCTTTCCAACCGTCTCAGTTCTGGGAAGACCAAAGTTCACGGTGGACGTGGGCAGGGGCCAGGAAGGATTTATCCATTAATATTTATCTATTATCTATTTATACTATACACAAAGGATTTATCTACTGAGATCATTCAACTTTGTCTCCAGTGGCATGCCTTTCAAATAACAGATGCTCAACAAATAGTTCTGGGTTGATTAATGATAGAATTAATCTTACAAAATCATTCACTTCTTTTAAAATTGGTGTAATAGCTTCATCTGCTCTTATTTCTAGGTCAAATAATGTGGCTGAGTTGCGTATCCTTGGGGGTTTAGAAGGACAAAAACAATCTCAGGGGAAAAACAGCAGTAACTGCTGTCCCTTGTAATCCTGGAGGATTTCCACAAACAAATATGATTTTCTGGGGCCCTAAATAACACACCTTATTTAATCCACCATTCAGACACGAGAAAGCCTTTCAGGAAGGGGAGTGATTAATTTGAGGGAGGGAGGTGGTTCAAAAAACTAAAAGACTTCATTAGAATTCCATACCCAGAGAGGGTGAGCTACTCATTAATTAAATGATTTCAAAGGGGATCTCGGTATATAATTGCTATAATTTAGGTGGAAAGACTGGCACACTAAATGTAATTAGAGGAGTAGGCTCTGTAAAGATGTTTTCATCTTTACAGGAGAGCAGCCCTGGGTCACCTGACTCTCCCCTGCATAGTCGTTTGATTCTTTTTTCAGTCCCCAATTACACCAACTTTTATGCATAGTTTGCGAAAGCTGAGAGACGTTTCACAAAGAGAGCGGTTGACCACAATCCTTCAAGAAGGGAAAGAGGAGGATTTGTTAGGAGAAAGCCACTAGAAACGTCAAAGTGAAGAACAAACAGTGCTTTGGGAGTTAGACTAGGTGGGCTTCACTGCAGACAGGCTTCTATGGAACCTTTGATTGAACCCAATAGGATAACACCATATTGTCATCACCTTGCAACCAGGATATCCCTGTCTCCCTTGGTGACTCAACGGCTTGCTTCTTGAGCTGTTCCAACCACCAACCCTCCCATTTGTATCTGTCTGAATAGCATCTTCAGAAACAGAGCAAGGCCAAAGCTGACTCTCTCAGCCCCTTCCTGACTTTCCCCTTTCTGTTATTGCCTCCACTAGATAGTCATCAGGCTAAAAACCTCTGCATCAGCAGAGACCCCATCCTCAACCTGTTTTCCTCTGCTTGGGATGGCTTTCCCCACACCTCGTCTTGTCTAACCCCTACTCACTCTGCAAGTCTCAGGTCAAATAATAGGCAGTACTTTTTGGGTGGGAGGAAGAGGGGGAGGAGGAAAGCTTTTCAAATCTAAATATTTCATACTGACCATTTTTATTTCCTCTTTAAGAAACAAAACAACTTCTAAATAACTCAGAATTTTGTTTCCAAACATATGAGGGTTTTTTTCTTTTTAAAGGCATACAAATTTATTAATGTGCATATGAGCATGGGAGTCATATGAAATATGAAAAACTCTGAGAGTTTTTAAAATTTCTTTTCCTTACCATCATTTTATTTTACATCTCTTATTTAATTGCAATGTTTAGAGAGAATGTGGTTTCAATGATATCAGCTCTTTGGAAGTAGTCTAGACTTTGTAAGTGGCCCTGTGTATGGTCAATTTTTAAAAAGTATATTAAATGCTTGCTTAAAAAGAACACTTTTTCTCCACTTGTTGAGTGGAGTGTTCTATACAGATCTTTTAAATCAAGCTTTCTAATAATGTTATTCATATCCAAAATTATACCTATTTTTTGACCACTTGGTCTATTGGTTTCTAACAGAGGTTTACTAAAATATATCTCTATGTTTACGAATCTTCCATTTCTCCTTGTGTCTAAGTTTTTGTATTATATAATCACAAAACTATACAGGTTTTGAGATTATTCTATCTTCTTGATAAATTATTCTTTTTAGTTTTAATTCAAATGCTGCCTTTTCTATTACATCTTCCATGATACTTCCTCCTCCTCACTTCCTTTCCTTCCTTGGAAGAAAGGAAAATTTCCCTCCTCTGAATTTCTGTAGCATTTTATCTGTATTTTGGGTATAACCCTTAGCACTTACAGTACGTATCAGAATTCATAGAATATGTATATAAGTGTCTTATCCCCTTTGCTTGATTTTAATCTCTTGGAAGTTTGCAACTCACATAAGCTGTGCCTTATATGTCACAAGTGCTTGTCATGTATTTAGTGTCTGAGAGGCAGTAGAATGAAGGGGTTGAGCACAAAGGGGTGCAAATCAGACTGACCTAGATGACAGCCCCAATCCTGGACCTATGGAGACTTTCCTCACACATATTAGACTTAGTTTCCTCATGTGCAAAATGAGGGTAATAATGGTATCTAATGTAGTTCTTAGGTTAAAATGTGTTGTATTTTTATAGTGTTTGGTATAAGTTAAGACATTAATAATTTAAACTATTATTAGCATAGTTATATAAAAGTACTTAATTATGAGTATTTATTTTATGTCTTTTGTTGGATGCCTGAGAATTTTATGGCCAGATAGTGCGCCTTATGCTTTCATATCCCCATGATCCTTTCTAAAGACTTTGTGAACAGTAGGTAATCAATAGAAGTCAATGAAATAACAACAATAATAATTAATAATACCAATATCAGTGAGAATTTATTGAACACTTAGGGTACGCTAACCACTCTGCATAAATTATCTCATTTCATTAATTATTCAAATTTAACAGATGAGGAAACTGAGGCTTAAAGAAATTAAATAACTCATCCAACAAGGTTACATAGCAAGGAGAGGATGGAGTCAGGAGGGAACTTAGGCATTTGCAGCAATTGTTCTAAGACATTTCTCAGCACCGTGCTCCCAGCAATGCCTACACTCCTTTTTAAGTGCTTCATGACTCAGCAATCATTGTGCTGCACAGTTTGGCACTGAGGTATGGGCATGGTGCGGCCTCTGACCTCAACTTCTTAATAGCCTGTTTGCATGAAAGGCGGAAACACCATGAAATATATAAAACTGAAAGCACAGTTGGAGGAAGGAAGAAAGGAGAAACCTGTAGAGAAGATGTATCTAGAAAGTTCCAATTATAGCCCTGTTTGTCTCAAGTTCTAAGGCATTGGCTGTGTGGAGAATTATGTACTTGAACCTGAATTACGACAATCTTTATTGGCTTGGCCTCCAGTTAGGAATCCCTGAGGCATGCAAAAGAACAAACAGAATTATAAAGTCTTAGTGCTAGAAGGGTGAACCTTTGGTCAAGCCCCTTCTTATGCTAGCTGAGGAAACTGAGGCCCAGATGGAATAGTGGCCTGCTCAATAAATGGAACCCAAGTCTCCTGACACCCAACTCTTTCTCCCACGCTGACTGCTTTTCATGGGAAATTTTTCAGCTTGCAAGCATAGTCATGGTATAACACAGGTGACCATAGCACCATAAATACTTGCTTGAGGAATGCAGAGAAGGGACGTGACCACATCCAGGGCTGCAGTTAACCAGCAAGGCTTCAACCAAGACTTACTTTCCAGATTTCGCTGGTTTATCTCCCAGGTTCCTGTGTCTAAAGGGCGCTCTGAGTTTTCCAGGCTCGGCCTGCCACTCTGGAACTACAGATGTGTGCTACCAGTTTCTTCGAAGAGAGAGAATCTTCTTCGACATGCTAAGATGTGGCGTTCCTCTGCACAGCCGTTCCCCTCACTCTCTTGGATCAAATGAATCATCAGCATGCTATAGACACCGATGTATCCTAGACTCTGGGGAAACGCGCCCACTGCCCTCCAGAGACAGCTTAGCTGTACCCACTGAGCCTCTGAGGTGGGTGAAGGGCAGAGACACAGGGGTGATAGAGTCTCAGTTGGGCTTTAGGGGCAGCCAGCAAGCTGGGGGGCAGGTGTACACCCTCATCTTACAAATAAAAAGAACCCTTGCTTAGGGGCCAGGGGATAAGGGAAATTCTCCCACTGGTCCAGGTGTTACCCCACATTCACATGTAGATAAATGTACCTCTAATCAACTGCCTGCAATGACACAGTCTGGCTACATTCAATTTCTCCCTGTTGACACACTAGATTTATTTCTCATTCCTCTAAGTAAATAGTTAAATCTGCTGTAGATTCTGGTGAGTCACACACCATCTTCTCTGCCACCTTCACCCAGGACTCAGAATTAGCCATTGCTAGGTAACCACAAATCCCAACTCAATCCTCTCGCCCAGCTTCAACTTCTTTCACTAGCTGGGTGTCATTAATTTGAGAGCAAATTATTACAAACCTGGAAAACAGTTCTGAAATGCCTGCAGATTTATGATGAAGTCATTTCACAAAAGGTCACAGGCAACCCTGCTATAATTAAATCTTTCATTAATTTTTAAAATACACAATAACTTACAAATGCAGCATAAATTAACTAGATGACCTTGAAGAAGTTATTTAGAGCACTGCTTCATCAGAAGCCACTGTCCAGCAATTTCCTGAATTTTTATTTTACAAGTAGAATTTATCTATTTTCCATTCTTACGTTTTATTGGGTTCCAGTAGTATGATTATTTGAAATGCTTTAGTATCGATTTATTTAGGGTATTGGTTAGCACTGGGGAGCAATGGTGGGAAGTTAAGTCTCTCCTTTCCTCTAGGTCACGAGCTCAAAGGTGGAGTAAGTGTCAACCACACAACACCAGCATAAACTTAAATGCACTCTTCCCTTTCATTATGTGAGAGATGATCTTTTTAATGTGTACATTTTGAAAAATGATTTCATTTTTTCTCATTATAAAAAGAATACATTCTCATTATAAAAAATTTAAAAACTATAAAAATCCATACATGAGAAAATAAAAGCCCCACTGGAGGTATTGCTTTTACTATTCTGTGATGTTCCCATCCATTCATTGGCAGTGTTATTTGTTTTCAGACTAGGAGATAAGCAATAATCAGAAACCAAAGTCAGCATTAGACGCTGAGGAAGTTAGAGGTAACCCGATGTCAAAGACAATATCTATCTCCTCAAATTCTCTTTATTCTCTCCCTTTTTCACACACTTTCTCCCTTTTTCACAGCCCCCCCCCATACACACATACATATCACTATCACCACCACCACAAACAAATCTCAGAATTAGACCATGGAACAGATTCCATGAACACCAGAGGTGAAATAAACCTCATACAAAATTGATCTTTCCTCTGCAGGAGATGGAAGAGGCTTTTAGAATATAAACTTCTTCTCAACAGAGACCTTGACTATTTTGTTTATGTCCTAGCACAGCTTCTAGAACTCTTAGAACAGTGCCTACTTTATAGTGGGCTATCAATACATACTTTTGAATAAAGAAATAATAAACGTTTTTGTAACAGCAACACTTGACACATGTGGACTCCCGAGTCCTCTTTTAAATGTCCAGTTCTCTCTGAAAGGCCTGCCTCCAGAAGCCCTCCTCCCCTGCTCCCACAGAGGAAGCTGCTGAGGACTAATTCCAAATCAAAGCAGAAAGAGCAGTGTTCTGAGAAGGCCAGGCATCAGCAGACAGCAGCTGTTGGTCTCCAGAAATTCAGGCCACATCCTTGGTCACTGGTGTGCATCCACGCCACCTGATTGTTCTCCCATCGGGGTGTAGATGGAATTAGTGGTAAAGGAGGTCAGTGGCTACAGGGGGAATTGCATTGAGTCAAAGTGATTCATGAACTAGACCTTTATAGAAATAGGCAGGGTTCAACAGCAAGAATCCTACAAGCAGGGCCTGTGCTTCTTACACAATGCAGTGATCGGTGAGGTGGCGGAAAGCAGTGGGGATTAAAAGGATTAGAAAATAAATATGGGGGGAGGAGGAGGGTGAAAGGAAGATTGGGAGAGAGACCGCAAGGCCCTGGAACTGAAGAGGCAGAAGAAAGCAAGCTGATTTTTAAAATGAATTTAAAGAAATCATCCTATGCCCAAACAATTTGATTCTTTTCTCAAAACCAAGTCCCTTTCATGGGTTTGAAAGTTTAAGGTCCATAACAAAAAGTCAGAAAATGTAGCCCATGAACCTGCAGAAGATGAGGCAGGGGTGGCGTGATGAAGGAGAACCTAAGAGATGGAAACCAGGGAGAAGATGGGTGTTTGCAATGGGATTTAAAGAGGAGGAAATACATGGCATGCAAAGAGCTGTAAGAGAGGAGGAGAAAGAGGGACACCTTGTTTTCCTATGTCATTAAAATGTCATTATATTTCTCAGTTCTCCCACTTTGTGTCAAATCCTGAACCAAAAAATAAAAAGAAACAGAAAAAGTATAAAATTCAGCACCTGCTCTTGAATAATTTGCAGTCCAGTCCAATAGCATTATTCGCTCACCCTATAACTGCTGAGCACCAATTATGCACAAGCACATTTGTGTTCAGTGCTGTGGAGGATGATGAATAAAGCACAGTTGCACACCTCCTGAATCTTATAGACCAAAAAACAACCTCACGCTCTATCTGCAAACAACTAGAAAACAGTGCAAGAATTATTATTGCATTATTGGTGCATATTAAGAGTCCGTTATTAGCGATAAAGCCAGTTTACCATGACCCAGCAATTTCACTTCTAGGTATACAGCTCAGAGAACTTCTTCCATGTACGCACCTGGAGGCATGTGCAAAGATGTGACAATAATGGTTGTAATTATGCAAAACCAGGAACAACCTAAATGTCCATTGAAAGAAGAATGGATAAACAAGTTGTGCATATTTATATCATAATAATGCCATGAAGCATTAAAAGCGTCTGGACCAGATGGATATGACCCACGATAATAATATTAAGTGAAAGAAGCATGAAGGAGAATGATATCATTTATAGAAATTATGTATTTTAAAAACACATAAAGCAAAGCCAATATATTTCTACGCATAACTAAGTACTAGAGGTATCAACGCTTGCTCTAGAATGGTCTGGGGAAGGAGTGAGGATAATGGATCTGATATGGACAGTGTTGAGATGATCACCTCTATCTCGGATGACCTGTACATTTTATTTAAAAATCTGAATCCAAACTGATAATGTATAAATATTTATTAATTTCAGGTGGTGGGTACACAGGTGTTTGTGATACTATCCTTCGTATGTTTCTGTATTTTTAAAATTTCCAAAAACCTGTAAGAAAATGATAAAGTAATGAAATAGTAGATGTAGAACCTAAATTGGGAATCACAAATTCAAAATCTTACCAGAGCCAGGAAGGCAACTTAAATGAACAAAGAGTGAACTGAAGCAGCCGGGAGCACACCTGTGTGAGAGGTGGGGTGGGAAAGAGCATGCCCTGCCCAAAGTGGGCAGTTGCCACGCCCCTCTAGCGGATTGCTGGACTATAGGTATTTGGGCTTAACACTGCCAGATGTTTCTGATTTTGCAAATTTTGGCTCCTTTGGAAAAACAGCAAACCAAACTAAATACACCTGTGAGTCACCATGAGTCTCATGAAAGGAATTCAATAAAAGAAAATGAGTAAGAACTGGAGTAGTTGTGGAGGGCTTCCCGAAAGAGGTGAGATTTGTATGTGGGGTTTGGATAAGAAATGAGGAGACTTCTTTTTTGAGGATGAACATACCATTTGTGACAACACTTGTGCTGGCCCCCAGTATACTCCAGTATCGTCTAAAAGCCCCTCTACGAGCATGCATTCTGCTTTTGTGTCCCTTGGCACAAGCACAAGTGTACCTCTGAGTAGACAGCAAGCCTGGTGGCAATCTGAAGGTTATGGACCAAGCAGCCAGCCTGAAAGGCGATGACTTGGGAGTTCCACTGGATTTGCTGATTACTCCAATGACTTACTTTGCACAAAGTAAAACCAGGCTCTTCCAGCAAACAACAGAGAATTGAAAAACAGATCAATGGAAGCAGCTGTGGTTCATTTCCAAGGACTTTATCGGATGCAGTTACTAGAGGCTAAACAATGCGTTTAAGCTCCAAGCTGGGGCTTCCACGTTTTGCTAAGGCTGTATTTAAAAGTATGTTCCCTGCTAAGCATGCGGTCACAGTCTGTTAAGTGGAAAGAAGGTCTTCACTCTTTTTTTTTTTTAAACCTCTGCAGCTTTGGGGTTTGCATAATTTTCTAGGCAAAAATGTTATCTCTCTCCTTCACTTTGGCTATTAGTTCTGCTGATGGAACAATGAATCAGAAATTTATGTCAATTAGAATTGAATTTATAAAGGGAGTCAGCAAAGCGGTTGGCCCTGGCCAATTTGCTGAAGGCATCTCCAGCGTTGCCACCTCTCAGGCTCCTCCCTGCCAGCCAGCCACATTCCCACTGCTCCAGATTTGTTCACACTGTTCTGCCCACCTGGAACGCCCTCTCTCCCTCTTCTCTGTGTAGCCATGAAGCTCTTTATAGCTGCTCTGTCTTCAATCACATCTTTGATATCTAATGGCAATGAAAATTTGTCCCATACCTTACCATTTAATGGTTCTCTAATTCTTTCATATGTTTATCATATTTTTGCAAACAGATTATGAATTAAACTTCAGGACAAGGTCTGCTGTGACTTGATGTCTGGAAGCACAGAGGGCACTCATCAATACTTAGTGAATAACTCACATCCTACCACTCTTTCCCCACACTCCTTGGTGGTCCTTTACTGAGCAAACCTTAGAGAATCCTAGTATCTTTCCTCAAATTTTAGCTCTGAGCCTGGAGTCTGAAATTCACATTCCTCAGTCTTATTTTGCCTCTTTCTCAACATGGGAGCTGAACACTTAATTTCTCTGAGCCTCAGTGTTCTCATCTGCTCAATGATGATAATACTATATACCTTCCAGGATTGTTGGACAATTTCAACGAAATCAAGTTTGAGAAAATGCTCAACGTGATACCTGGAACAAAAATTTAAAAAAAGGTGTTGAATAGACACAAGTTGTCTAAAGACCTCTTTAGGGTTTTTGTTTTGCTTTGTTTTGTTTTGTTTTATTGCCATTCACTCCTGGTAAGAAGTATCTACTTTCTTCCAGGGAAGTTATGCCTCTTCCTTCTGGGAATTTTTTTTCTAGGAAGCTGCCAGGTTCTCCCTGGCCCCTGTAAAAGGTCAGCTAAATCACAACCAATTGGTTCAAACATTTCATATCAGGAAAGAATTTCAAATGTAGCTTTGAGGATACAGGAAAGCAGTGTTTTTTCCATCTGATTCCACATCTGAGAATAGCTCTCCTTAAAAGTGCTAATTTGGGGGCAAACACTCTTTCAAGAAAGAGCAGAGCAAAGAGATCCAAATGCCAAAACAGCCACAGGCATCTCATCAGCTGGAGAGCCACCGCCTGAGACTACAATAGGCCCTCTGGTTTGTCAATCATCCAGCCCTGCCCGCAGCCTTAAGTAATAAGAACCTTCACGTTTCACTGTGAATTAGGCTAAAGTAGACGGTTCCTGTCAAGCTTACCAGGGAGATGTTAAAAAAATAACATTTGAAAAGACAGTAGAAAAAAGCAATAAAAGTAAGTAAATCCCAGGCCTGGAAGCTGGGGACTGTCTTGCCCATGCAAATCTTGGTACAGAGAATTACAATGTTAGAAGCTTCCATGCTCCTGGAGCTCTGGCCTCTGGGAGAAGTAGAAGCTGCACATATTCTTGTGGAAGGGGGAGGGAATCAGAAATAATTCCCAGGAAGGTCCTCATTCTCTAGCTGCCCTGTGTGCCCACGTGCCAGTCTACCCATGCTTTATAACCCCCATATGTACCTTTTTACACAGAGACACAGCCTGCTCTGATTCCTATCCAACCCCAGCCCACATCATCTGCAACTACTGGATTTTGATTATAGCACTTCAAAATCTTTGGGGATCTGTAATCAACTTTCTAAAATGCTAGAGCCATGGGCCAGAGAAGCAACAACAATCACAACAAAGGTAAGATTCTTGGGGGTTCATTTATTCATTTAATAATTCATTCTCCAATACATATTTACAACTAAATCCTCCATGTTGGCACAAGCCTGGCACCCAAAGAACAAGATACACAAAGATCCTCTCTCACAAGAACTTCAACTTACATGTGTACATGTGTGTATGTGTGTGTATCCATCTGTCTTCAAAGTGGATGAAGGTGGAGGGGGAACATATTAAACTAATGTCATTTTTGTTAATATTGATTATCTAAAGTGCTATGAAGGAAAACATATATAGGGCCAAGACAATATATAGTACAGGGGAACCTGCCTGACCTGATCTGTGGGCTGAAAAGATCAGCTCTAAGAACCGAAGCTTAAGCTGAGACCTGAAATATACTTAGAAGTTTAGTTGTTCAAATGGGGAGGAAAAAGTACATTCCAGGCAGATACAAAAACGAAGACCCTGGGGCAGGAAGGCACCAGTGTGACAGAGAAGGTGGGTCAGATCATGGGGACCAGAGACAAGGTCCCAGACAGGTGGTCAGCATAGACGCTTGTAGGCCATTCAGTGAATCTGGGCACTCTCCTAAAGGCAATGGAAAGCCCTCCACAGGTTTCGAGAAGAGGAGTGACTTGATAAGATTTTCAATTTCCAACAAACTTCACTGTGGATATAGGTAAAATTCCTAAACATGACCCAGAACCTTTCACAGTCTCAGCCCCTTAACACTCAGCCATGTACTTTCATGGTTCTTGCCTTTGTTTATGTTCTTTCATTTGCCTTGAAAGCATTCATTCATTCAACAAATAATTACAGACTTCCTCCTATGTGCCAAACTCCCTTTTAGGCACTGACATTCTATTAGTGAATAAAGCTGTTAAAAATCTCTGCTTTCTTGGGACTTACATTTTGTGGCCTATTATTTGGTTTTCCACTGGTGAACTGCTATTTAGACTTCCAGACCAACTCAATCTTTAGGCATTGTGTGTGTGAAATCTTCACTTCCCCCTGCTCACCTCCTGGCTAGGAGGTGTGAAGTCTTCACTTCCCCCTGCTTACTTCCTGGCTAGAAGGACACCTTGATGGTTAGGATATCCTCACTTAACCCCACCATTTTGGCCTGAGAGCTCCTTAAAGGTAAAGAATTGTATTTACCTTTTTAACACCCTCTAAGATCCAACAGGGTCCGATACATACTAGAAGCACTGTAAATGATTTTAAATAAATGAACCATCAAATGTATAAATTCCCCAAATCAAGGTGGTAAGATAAGGTGATAGGAAATTAGCGTGGGCTTTCTTTCTCTCTGACCACAGCTGGGCTAAAGAGGGAGTTCGGGTTAACAGTGAGGGGAAAGGTACACAATTCAAATGGCCTACTTCAGTTCAATGGCAAGGCTAAACATTCTTGTCCCCACAATGGACTCCCTTCCCTTGCAGTTCCTAAGGAATATATAAAATTTTTTTGACCTTGTGCATCAGTCCTTGCCATTGCCATTCCACAAGGGAAAAACACTGGCCATTCCTAGTAAGCCACCTGGTTTTAAAGCCCTTTTCAAATCTAGAATGGAGACAGAAATTACCCCTTGGCAACCTTTCCAGGGCTTGCCTTTCCAGCTATCTGAAAAGTCCTGACAAAACCTATATTATTGTCATATAAGAGAAACTCTGAATTTAATAAAAGGTTAAAACAGGTCACCTGAATTGTTTATACTTGTTTTGACAAATGCTTCCAAGACTCATCTTAATTTTATGAAAACACAAACGCCTCTTCTCCCCCCAGATCCCCTATAAGAAAATAATTATGGTCTATTCTTTAAAGTATCTTGATAATCAAGATAGAAAAAGGTAGAGAATCTCTGCAGCTTTCGTGGAGTCTTAGTCGGGAGGAAAGGAAAATGGAAGTACTATCTCGTCTTTTCAGTAAATGATTTGGCCCTGGGGTCAGTCTCCCTCATATCTATGTGACCAGCTAAACTCCATCTGAAGCTGAGAAAAAAATTATTACCATTTAAGATTAGATGAACACAGAATTTAAACCATGGCCTTAAACTTGCTAGGGAATACCAGGTCATGTAGAGATTGGTGTACACATGGTATTGTTCAAAGCAATGCCCAACAGAAGATGCAATGGGTTCAAATAGGCCTCCTACAAGAGGATGCAGGATACATCAGGCTATGAAGTGAAGGGAAAACAAAATAAAAGGAGGGCTGGTAATTCTCTTTGGTACAAAAACAGGGAATGGCTAACTTTAGGACGACTGCCCACGATTCCAAGGCCGTGTCAGATTCGGATGGGTTGAGCAGCCACATCCAGCTTGCCTTTATGAGAGGAGTAGGTTCCACAACCTTCCTCAATATGAGTACGTTGGCCTTATAGAATTTAGAATTCAATACTGAAGCAGTTTGATGGCCACATCAGCGGAAGTCCTAGAAAAGTGGAAACTTTTCTGTTTATATCTAATGACTAAGTGAGGGATGGGAAATCATTTGGAAAGTCAGCTCTTGGCCAGAGATACTTATGAAAGAGGTGGTGGTATTCCTGGCAGTCCATTCACTTCCTGGAATTTATAAGAAAATTTGGAATTTCTTGGAAGAGCATTCAGGGTTACATGGCAGAGTCATTTATATACCATATTTGTTTAACACAGTCATGTGCAAACTCCATGAAAGAAAGAGTTAATTTCTGATTTGTTCATTTGGAACAGTATCTGACACATAGCAGGTACCATTAAGGTTTTCGGGTTTTTTTTTTTTCTGTTATAACTTTACAAAGGTCTTGTCAGGACCCTAGGTCCTGGGGGTTTCTCTCTCAGTGTTTATCTGTTGTCTGTCTGTCTGTCAGAACGTATGTTAGGATTGTTTTCCCTCCCCAATGCCACTTTAAGGGGCTTTTAGGGACAGACAGACATATATCTATATATTTACCAAGTCATTTGTATTTTAGAATAAAATTTATGTTACTATACTGCCTTCGAACATCTAGGACTTGTGTGGATGCTACTGGGATATTGTTGCTGGGTATCCACCAAATGGTAAGCTTTAGACTCTAAGCATTAAGAATATCTTATTTCTTAAATACAGTCTATGGTTTGTGCAGCTAAACTTGCCTACAATATTGCCTTAATTAATAAAATGATTTGACAGCTTAACAACAGAGCCTATTTTGTTATCATGAAAATGTTAATTAGAAATTTAGATAGTGAGATAACTCTGTTTGGGTGTATACTTTAGGAGAGTGAAAGAAATTACTAAACAAAACTCAAATCATAGCCTTACTTCCTGAGCAACAAATTCGACAGTAAATCCTTGCTCACATTTTATAATAGAACTGCCCAGAAAAGTCCAACTATAACACAAATTCACATCTAATGATATCACTTACCAATGTGATATACCCTTTGGGTGCATCATAGCATTTCCGCATAAGGTTTGACATCTTGTCTTTCGATTTCTGACCACAGAGTGCTGGGATACAGTCCAGTGCCATACACATAGTGGATACTCAAAAATGAATGTCAAGTCTTTAAAAGACACAGTCCACCACCCTCTGAGTTCGAGGGGAGATTTCACTTGCAATTTGGAAAATTCAGAGGGAATTAAAGAAGAGAATTTAAAATCACTCTTTATGGCACTTGTCCCAAGTGACCTTAAAGATATTCTGTAGAATCTCCCAAATTTTCTATTATGAACATTTTTCAATAGTAAGACACTGGGAATCCTACGGGCTCTTTCTTAAGGCCCTTTACAAATTCCATAGACATGGGACCCTAAGAAGCCCTCCTTTGCAGTGCTTCTGCTGAATTTTCTAAAAAGGGAAAGATTTTTTTGTCATTTCAACATTTTAGAAAGAAGTAGAAGGAAGAGATTCAGTTTTATAAGTGAAGAAATACAGGTTCAACAAGGCTAGCTACTGGACAGGTATTCCATAGCTAAGGGTTGTACATAATCCTAACTTAGGTCCAGGTGCCCTAACCCTGAGATCTGGGATTAGTCCATTTGTTTTGTTTGTTTCTTCCTTAATTCCTGCACCATCACCATTTCTCATCATGGCTAAGATTTTTCTGTCACTTTGAAAGTGGAGAGGAGTGGCTGGTCAATGCTCTGGACATGAGGATGGGAGTGAGGGGTGGGCATGGCAAAGGGACCCAGTCTAGGGCCAGAAGATAAGATTTGATCAAAACTGCATAACTGCAGTTATAAAGGATCTCTTATCATTGTTCACTCTGTGAAAAATGTACAGCATAGGAGTAGTCATTTGCCCCCATGTTGGCCTCTCCTAAAAGTCTATCAGTGGTGGGAAAAGACTGATTCAAACTATAAAGAAACCTATGAGCACAAAAGTTAAAAGAGAAGCAGTGTCCCTTAGAGTAGGAACACCACACCCTTCCCCCAAACCAGCACAGGTACATGCTGTGAGCCCTTCTGTGCTAACCATACAATGCAGCAAATACCCCTTAGCCTTGCCCAACAAGACTCCATTCTGTCCAGCAGAGAGATAAGGCATAAGGTGTTCTAGTCAACTGGGAACGGAACGGGCTGGTGGAGGATTACCATTACCCCCCACGCCCCTACATACACATGTGCACACACAAACACAGGTGATCAACTGCTAAGGGATTAAAATTTTTAGAAAACAGTATCAAATTATTATTTCTTTAATATTGAGAAAGTACTTCAGGATTTTTTACAGCTTTAAGAGCTATATCGCAATCAATGATTCTCATTATAAAGGAATGTAGAAAAATGTATGTATGTGTGTGTGTGTGTGTGTGTGAGAGAGAGAGAGAGAGAGACTTTAGGAGTTTCTTAAAATATTTCCTGACATCAGTAAACTGGCTATTTTACTCCCTTCACCCCTGCCCATTGCCTCTTACTAGACTGTTTTGGAAAGAGAGAAAACACATCTAAAAACTTAACCTTTCTGTTTAAGTTTTGGATAAATGGGAATTTGTCATAATTCTTTAAATTCCATTAGAAACCTTGACTGTTCAATTAGGATCCTAGCCTCTCTAATCCTTTTTGAGTTGGTAGGCGCAAGCATAAATATTTCCATTTTATAGATGAGGAAACTTGGGCCCAGAGATTGAAGCGCTTTGGTGTAGGTTTCCCTGGGAAAACTCGAAGGCCTTAGTGGGAGCAGAATCAAGGTCCCTGGACTCCTTTCTGCCAGAGCAAAAGAAGTACTCACGTCATGATGTGGGTCTCCACTCCTGCCTCTACCAGAGCCCCGTCCACAAAGAGAGGAACCGAAGTGAAACCATACTTGTCCCAGGAGTGGCCCTCGTCGAAACTCACCCTGGGTCAGAAACAAGTAATGGAAAAGCCAGTTGCAAGTAAAACTACAATCTTTTGCAACAATTTTTCAGATTATTAAAATTTCCTCTGTATCTCACTTTCTGGCAGCTTGGATTATCACTAGGCATTAATCTTCAGCATCTCCCCATATTATTATGAGATCTGATCAAAACTGCATTTTCTGGCCCAGGCAGAGACAGCACCAGAAAGGCAGACATATTTCAACACATTAGAATCGAAAAACAACCCAAGCACGAGAGCTTAGTGAATGGAGTGTCACGTTTCAAGTACTCAGAATGGAACCTGAAGTTCAATTTATGGCACAATCAATTCAGCCCTTGGAGTTTCTGACACAGATAAATTGAGTAGTGTGGGTGTACCCTATGGGAAGGGGTATGTGTGTCGTTCAGATCAAACCTTACAAAAAGCAATTTCCTATTTGTTCAGAATGGATGTTAGGATAGTTTTCCCTCCCCAATGACACTTTAAGGTGCTTTTGGGGATGACCATTGAGCATCTGAGATGTTCTGTACAACACTGTTCCATCTTTTGTCCAGTGGTAAGAGGAAAGTCTGGCCCTTTGTGGATACAGAACCTGCAACTCTTTAAAAAGATGCTATTAGTGAAGGAGACTTGAGCAATTCTGAGTGCTTGCTTCCTTCCCTTTCTTGATATTATCAAGTACCTGTCTGACCCTTGATTTAACCAAGGGGCATAGTACAAAGATCATCTCCTTTGAAAAGCTTTTCTGAGCACCCCTTCTTCCCCAACACAGCTTTAGTTTCTTCATCCTCTGTGATCCTTTTTATTCTGGCTGATTCTTAATTCTTTTCTAACTCCACAGTTTAGGATTAGGAATCCCTCCTATATGTTGCTACAATACTCAGGCCTTCTCCTATCATAGTACTGAGTTATGATTTCTTAACTGATCTTGACTACCTCAATTCAAGAATTGAGTTGAATATCTGGGAGTTCAGGGATCATGTATGTCTTATTCATTGAATGACCCCTTAATATCACATATATATATATCTTTATTATGATGCTTCTTACATTTTACACACACATACACACACACACATATATAAGAAAATGTCTGACTCACACTAAACTGTGAACTTTTTGAGGTCAAAGACTCTACCATTAATTTTTTTATTCCTAGTACTTAGCAGAAAACCTGGCACATGGTTGATGCTATATAAATGCTAAATTAATACATGAATAAAAGTAAGGAATGATGAAGGCCCTGTTTTAATCCATCCATTTTCTCAAGCATGGTTCATAGTGGCATCCACATGCCAGTCCATTCTCTACCTACTTCTTTGTCTCTCTCTCTCTGTCTCTTTCTCTGTTTTCCTGTCTTATCCTCTCTCTCCCAATATTTGGATTAAAACAAAGAAAGAGTTAATCTTAGCTAGAGGAACTGTTCTCCTACACAAAAATCTTTGTATTTATGGTATACCTGGATCCATATCCACAAATGAAAAGCAGATAGTCTACCATAAAAGTTTTTATGAGTTCCTAATTTTTCAACCTCTGTCTTGAATTTTAAGGACTTGATCATTTCAGACTTTTTTTTTAAAAAAATTGTCTGAAAGCCAAATAATCATTTAAGCTGGCCCTGAGAAAGTTGGGGAGATCTGAACTGCTTTTCGTAGAAATGAGTTTCTCATTTCAAAAGTGAAATCAGAAGTATGATTGGGAATGGACTTCACTTTTCTTGCCACATACCCCACTGGTTTTTAAAATAATCACAGTTGTTTCAGAGTGTGCCATGGCCAGTAATGATTTAATTCTGTCTGGTAAGTCCAGGAGGTAAGGAAATATTAGTTCAATTTTATTTTTTTAGAAATTTGTTTGTTTTGGTGACTTTGCACAAATTAGTTATTGTCTTGATAGATGGAAAGCAAAGTGAGTTTAAGGCCTCTCTCTGTCTCATTCTCAGAAGTTCTTTACTGATAAAGGTCAGTTAGCGTTATCAGAGCACATCGTAGTGAGTGCCAACGGCATCCCAGGGAGGGAAGAGCCCTCATACCGCTGCGGTGACTAGCAGGGTGTAGGACAGCCATCTTCAGTTTATACAATGAAGAGAAGACCCCACAGAGCAGACAATCAGACCATCACAGCCTTCCAGTATCGAGATGGAAGCTTCAAGGCAAAGCTGAGCCCAGGTGGAGACAGAAATTATAGAAGATCAAGAGCTATTCTTTTTAGGATGAGGAGTTTTAAAATGTTTTGGGGCTATATATTCTATACTGAATTCCATATTGAATGGCATCCCCAAGGGATCCACCTTCCCCTCCCTCAGGTCAATAGCTCATTAATGGCCATGACAAAGGAACTGTGAATTTCTTATTAGCTCAACAGGTGAAATTGAAATCAGTAGGATTGCCAATATTCAGGAAGCCAGGGGTAAAATTCCAACTGATCTCCAAATAGTGGCCATACAGCACTACAGAGTCAAAATAAAATAAAATTTATTCATCAAATAGTTATTGATGTCTACTATATGCCTGATCTGGCAGTGACCTCAGTTCTAGGGATATAGAAGTAAACAAGAAAGGAAGGGCTCTAGCTTCCATTCTAATTTGAGGAGATGAATAATATGCAAATAAATTGATGTAAAAATACGAGTTAGAAATAAGTATGAAGACAATTAAAATAAAGTGATTTGATAGTGACCAAATAGCCACTTTGTATTGAAAATTTAAGACAGCCCTCTCTGGGGGGTGACATTGAAACTGAAATCTGAATGATAATAAGAAACTAGCTATGTAAAAATCCAGGAGAAGTTAATGCATAGGAAAGATCTAATGTGAAATGAAAATGCTCTATGGGACGAACAGAAAGATGGTCAGTACATGTAGCTTAGTGTGAAAGGGAATTAGTAGAAGGAAATGAAATCAAAATAAGGCAGAAACCAGATCATGAAGGACCTTGTTTCCAGTTGAAATGGGAGAGAGATAATTTGATTTAAACTTTTAAAGACATTTTTAATTCTCTGTGGTAAATGGGCTGTCAGGACCCAAAGTAGATGCAAACAAATGAGTTGTGGAGCAGGGGAGGGAGGTGGTAATTTAAGAGACCAAGTAAAAGATGGGGCTTGGATAAAGATTATAGTAGTGGAGAAAGAAAAGAGATGGAAAGTTTTAGGATATTTTTAGCAGTGACGTCAATCAGATTTGCTGATAGAATGTATATAGGTTGCATGAGCAAAAGAAAGAAATCATGGAACATATTGACTTTGGAGGGATTAAGCAATTGAGAGACGGAAATGGGCAGAGCAGGAGAAGCAAAGTTTTTTGTTTATTCATTTGTCTCTGCCTCATGTCAAGATTTGGATGCTTTTTGGACTTCCATATTATTACATTATTAAGAAGACTTTTGGATAAATGGATCTGGATTTCTGATCATAATTGGGGATGTAAATTTAGCAGTCACTTATAAGACAGGGCCAACATAAAGCAGAATTCTTAATACAAAAAAACAAACAAGCAAACAACCCAACCCCCAAGTGGAGAAGGAAGATTAGCTGATAAAATAAGTTCAAGACTGAAAAGGAAGTGGAGTCACTGTCAATCACAAGTTAAATATTTTCCAGCAATGGCACAAATCATGAGAGGTAATCAAGCCACTGTGAGTCTAGTATGTGCTCACAGATATATTGCAAGCATAAGAAAAGATATTATCCTTCTACCAGATTCTAAATACTATGTTTAATTATAAAGATTGATAAAATTTTTGTAGAAAAACTGACAATCAGTGATTAAAGGTAAAACAAATTGTTCTACAAACATATTATACGAATTTTACACACAGCTTAGGGAAAAAGAACTGAATTAATTACCATTGTATTTTAATTTTTTTAATGAGAAAGTTTCCAAATATTTTTTTAAAAACCCTATTTGTTGACTACCAAAAGCAGTAATGCCAATGAATGAAATTAAAGGGAATATGAGGCCTTCCAGAAAGCATCCAGCCATGTAATATGTTCTTATTATATTAACAATGGTTGGATACTTCTCGGACAGACCTCATACAGTTGGACACATGGAACTATTAATTTTAAAAAAATATAGATAGAATAAGGGGGAAAAGATTTCCAATCTTGTGACTCTTCTAAAAAGAATAGCCAAATATTTGTGCATAAGAATTTAAGATCCCAAGTACATTGTCTTTTAATAGTATATTCCAACCCCTATACTAATGCTAGATTAATAGTATATGCTCAGTGCATATGTACTGAATAAATGAACAAATGGATAAAATCTGTTTTGAGTTGCATATATGATTACTTCCCAGAACTTAGAAAGGCTAGAAAAAAGGAATATCTTGAGGTTCTTTCCAGCAATACCATTCTAAAAGTCATGCCTAATTCTGGAGCAGATTTATTCTACATTGATCTGGGCAGCAGAATAGGGGTCAATGGGCAGGAATTACAAGTAGATTCACTATTGCTCAGCATGAAAAACAATCTTTCCAACAACTAAAGCCATTATACAGATAGAAACTCCCTGTCTTGGGCATTGCAAGTTGGTTAGCACTGTGGTACTCTGGTGAAATGAGGGGACCCTTTGGGGTGTCACCAAAGTATCTGCTATATCAGGTATGACACCAGATTACACGAACAACTTCTAGGAACCTCTCCTACTCCATGTGTCTATGACTATGATATTAGGATGAGATAAACTACAAGGAATAGAATGTTCCAAGAACAACCAGAGTTCTTCCCCAGAAGTCTCTAGCACAGAAACAGAGAGTTACAATGGCCATTGAGAATCAATGTTCCTCCCTCTTGTGAGGTGTATTGCTCCATTTCATTTTATCCCAAATGCATCAGGTGGTGGCATTTTAGCCACCTGGGTGTTCTTCAGATAGCACATGCACTTTTGCTCCTCAGAGGCATGTACTGGTTGGAACTATTGTTTTTCATATGAATGTTTTTCTGAACAAAATGCTAGTGCCCACACAACCACTTATAGAAAAACAAAGGAACACAAAAGGCCAGGTGATGTTTTCTTTTCTGTTTCCAAGAACATCCCATTGAGACACTGACAGCTCTTTAGGGCTGAGCAAAGTCACACCCCTGTCTACCTGCCCATTAGGTGCTCTGTCTATTGTGAGTTTTCATTAGAGCTCTGTATGCAGTGGGGGTCCATTGTTCATTTCACTCTAATGCTTCTAAGGTACAAAGGTAATACTGGATGGAGAGGTTACCTGCAATAGCACTTAGGTTCTAATCTCTGTGCATCCAAATGTACATGGTCACAAACAGATGGGTTCATTTGTATGCAGTTTTGTCTTCATGCCTATCTAACTACCTATCATTTCAATTTGTAGGAAACAGCATGCCTTGTTAGCCTAGATAAAGTTTCCCCTGCTTTTCAATTATGACTGCTATTTTCTCTGAAAGGCAATGTAGCTATTATTTAAATATGAGAGCCACTATAACCTCGTGGGAGAATGGGTAAGCTGTTGTCTTTTCCTCTGCACACACACATATACATTTGTATAAAAAATAATGTCCATCTAAGATCTACAACAGAAAATAACAACAAACTGATTACCTAACATTTCTTCCTCTTAAAATGAAATATTTGTTTACCATGAAGGTTGTGTCTTAATTAGAAGCTACTGGTGAAGAAAAAGCTGTGTTTGAGTTTCAAAAGCTTACATCTCATAAGCAGGAGAAAAAATCCATCAACAATTTCATAAGGAAACATTTATGATAATGATATGGTCAAGCCCTTACAAAATATTCACTTAGCCTTTGAAAGAGAAGTGCAAAGGAGAATTCCTAAATGAGTTTGTTGTTGTTGTTTTCGAACACACATACTCAATAGCTGGCATTTAACCATTTGCAGGGATTGTTTCAGAGAATGACATTCTTAGACAAGCAAGCAAGCAGAAATCATGGTCCCTGTCCAAGTTCAGAGGAATATTTGTAGCAGTCATGACAAATGACAGTGTCAACATCCTTTAAATGGAGATAATGCTATCTCAAAAGCTTATCTTGAAAAATCATCTTTAATACTTTGTATGTTGGAGTAGATAAGAGGGAATTCAGTGGGAATACAGTTATTTTTTCTGAGCTGTACAAATATTTTACCAAGAAAAGAGATATTACATAGAACATGGGAAAACTCAAACTTTGTATTGATGACTTTGAGAGGCATGATTTGATCCTATATACATAGTCCTAAGTGAATACTGAATAATTTTCCCAACTTGGATGGCTTCTCTCTAGGTATTCACAGATAAGCACTCCTTTTGGAAGTGAGCAGGTCTCTGGAGAGAAACCAATGCAGACCAGACTAAATGGTCAGATGTAAGGATGCTGAGATTTGACAAAGCCAAAATCCTCTGTTCCATGCACTCCTTGCATACCAAATATACTGTCCTCTTCTACCACCAAAAGGAAACAACAACAACAAACTCCTACTTTCCTCAGCACAAGGAAACTTCTCTGCAGAAAGCTCTAACAGTCAACAATTAAATAAGTCTAGGTTCCTACAATAATCAAAGAGAAAGAACAGGAAAGTGAAGGTCAAGTATAAGGTGGGATTGACACCCTCTTCTCCAAGGACTTCCAGGCAAGAAACCTGTGCAGCTATATCTGTCTGCAGGGCAGTTAAATCAATTATTTTATTAAGATTTAAATGGAAATTTTTATTAAGATTTAGATAGAACATAATGGTGGGGGCTAAGCAATCTGGCCTTTCTTGTTTAAAAACAAACATTTTTTTTAAGACTCAAGCTCCCTTCTCTGAGAGTACAAGTCCTACTCAGTCCTCAATACAGACAGCTCCTCCCTGCACAGAGAAGGATTGATGTTGACAGTGGAAGAAATTATCTACTGGATCAATTTTAACCCCTTTAACTGGCATTCAAGTTTTTCTGAGTCCTACCCATCCTCACATTCTTGGCTCCAATCAAACACTCCCTACATTCTGATTACTCCCTAAATTTCTTGAATTCCAGGCATTGGTCGGAGTTTTCTCTTCCCCTGGCTTGCCTCCCACTTCTATAACTCCTGGCATCCTACCTTTAAATATCAGCCCTCATGCCACCTGCTGCCGGAAGACCCCCTTACTTTTAGCAATACACACAGCCAGCATTCCTTAGCAGACATTTCTTTGATTTCTAGTGATGCATTGACTGCCTGAACTTCCTATCTCGACTGTGCTCTCCTAGAGGGCAGGGACCAAATCATACGCCTCTGTGTGCTCTTTACGGTATCTAGAAAATTAGCAGTTAAAACAGAAGAGTAACCATCACAGAAACCCAACTTGACGGTGCCAGGAAAATACTGTGTAGCCTTGAGCAAGGTATTTAATATGTCTGCATTTTGATGCCATTATAAATGTGTGATTAAGAGAAAAGTATCCCTGTACATAGGGTTGGTTCAAGAATTAAATTAGGTAATTCATGTCAATGGTTTATAACAGTGCCTGGAATATAATAATCCTTCAATAAATGCTGACTATCGTTAATATCAAGCAATTCCAGTCTTCTTATATTACCAAAAAAGTAAATCTGTAGTAAAAGAATAATAAACAATTACATTGGGAACTTTTCCAAGCTCATCCTTGGGCTGGTAGAGCACTTTTCTTACATACGGCTCCATGCAAAATTTATTTTCACAATCTTTCTGTAAGATGATATAGCAGTAGGTATAACTATTTTACTCTATGCTTGGTTGAGCTTTAAGAAACTGACAATATTGGACCATTTTTGACCTAAAAATGGCAATTTCTTATGGTTTCACCTAAAATGGCTAAACAGAGAAACCTTCTTCAGTCCTTGCCAAGGTGGCTGAAGCTTGGATTTGGCACTAGGGAATACTACACCTTTTCCTGATCACAATCTGATGCTTCCCAGTAAAGTTCTTACTTTAAAAGTGTTGATCTCCCCAAATCAAGGACCTGGTAGTTAAGCCGGGTTCTTCCTGCCTATGACAAATTCCACCAGTTTTACTCTAGATAGCATACCCTCCACCTCCAAATATTCTCTCTGCTGAATCTTAAGCCTGGAATTCCTTCCCTTAAGGATATAAACACACAGAAGACTCATCCATCCCTTGCCAAAAACATAAAACAACAGCAACAGATCATCATCATCATCATTACCACATACCCTCTCACTCAGCTCTTTGTCCTCCCTAAACATCTTGCACACACTCTCAGCTCTATCCCATCATCTACTTTCTTGACAAGAATAATGTACACTGTCTCTACTTCATTTCATTGCTTATCATTCATTCAGTGACTCATTCATTTATAAATCTATTACAGTCTAACTTTCAACCCCACTTCTGTTTTAAATCTACTCTGTCAAAGAGCACCAATGGCCTCCTATATTGCTTAATCCTAGATAGTTTTTCACTCTGTAACTGACTTGATTTCATTGTGGAAGTACTGCTGTTGATCACCCCTTCCTTCAGCATCCATGAAAACATTTCCCCAGAGTTTTTATCTTTTGGGCCATTTCTCTGTAGTCTGTCCCATAATTTCTTCTTCCAGTATGCATATCGGTTTTCAGCAGGGTTCCACAGCAGTACCTAGTTTCTCCTTGTTGTACCCACTCTCGTGGGGCAGTGAGCCCACTACCATGTCTTTAACTACCACCTAGTGGTTAATGACTCCAACTCTAAGGTGCCAGCCCAGACATCTGCCCTGATCTTCAGATGAATATATCTGAAAACTAATGGTCATCTCTGCTGGAATATTCATAAAAATTACAAACTCAACTTATCTAAACCTGAACTCAACATCTATCACATGCACCTAACCCTTCTCTTGCAGCAATTTCTAACTCTCCTATTTTGGATTCCTAATCTTGGCTACTTGGACTTACAGGTCCTTCCTGCTCCTTTCTATTTTATCTGACCACCCATTCCTACCACCCACCCCATTCATTACACTTCCCCATCTGAATGATCTGGCCTTGCTACCTATGAGTTAGATGATGTAAAGGATATCGGATGGATGGATGGATGGATGGATAAATAAATGGATCAGGAAAGGGATGAGTGGGTAAGAAACCATGCAGAATAACTTGGCACAACCCTCTTCACTAAAAAGCTGCTCATTAGTAGGGTAGGGAGCTGTCCTTACCACAAATGCCTGACTGGCAGAGGTGTGTGTTTCATGGCCACGAGGGCGCCACCCCAGTCTAGGAACCAGACATTGTACTCTTCATCAAAGATCTGGAACAACAACAACAACAATCATAGCAACACCTTACATTTGCATAGTGCTTAACAGTTTACAGTCTTTCACATACATTGTTTCATCTAGATTCTGAGCCTTCTAACAACCCTACTGGGTAGTTTGGCAAGTATTATCTCCATTTGATAGATGAGGAAATGGGCTCACAAAGAACAAATAAGTCTCTCTAGGCCACTCAAATTGCATTTGCAGGGCTCTTTCCACTAGTACTGTGAACCAGCATGCTATATGAAGGTGAGGCTACAAGGTGCATGCTCAACTATAAAATCCAAAGGAAAGTATGACTTCAAAGAAACTTCCCATCACTACTCAGCCCACTCTTCCTCCTCATCTATTCAGATGTTTGATAATTTATAAATGATCTGTGTCTTATAGTGTTGTTTAAAAATTATCTAGGAACCTAAAAGATGATTTCTCTAGACACTATGGTATACCTGATAACTGAATATTTAGACTGAGCCACCACCTCCCTGCAAGTTGGATGAAGACCTGAGTTTGGTGCCTATGGACTCCTACTCTAAATGGTCATTGGAACAGAGTACTTCCAGGGAACTAAAGTTATTAATTCTTTGATTCACCTATTTGTCCATTATCTATTCATCCATCTACTCACTCATTCACTTATTCAGTGATCCATTTATCCATCCATCTACCCACAGGCATTTTCTAAGCACCAATGATGACACAAGGCTTTGAGTCAAAAGAACTTCAGACCTAATCTCACATATATCAATGCTTATACCAGATATGACTTTCGTATCTCCAACTTCTAACAGGAAAAATATTTCTCCAGCAGAGAACTAACCAGTGGGGGGTTTCTTTAGACTTCTAGAGGAAAGTAGGTTTGGAGAATTCCTCCAGCACTTAACCACTGATGGTGACTCTTGCAGCCTAGACAGAGAGGTTGGGATGGTGGATTAAGTGACGGGGTTGAGTAGGGGATAAGGAGATACAGGCAGATTTAAAGGGGGAATGAGTAGGAGGAATGGGGCCTCCTGTATATATGCCCCAGTGAACACTATAGAGAAAAAGAAAATAGTTTCTCAGACCTAAACACCTTGGTTTTTTCCCATTTACCTTTAAAGAAAAGAAAAATGTCCCTCCTAATGGTGAGTCTTAATGCACAAAGGACCTAAGGGTGATTCACTTATACTTCGGATATGAACACAGGCTCTGAGCCTGCAATGCTAGGCTTTCCCCTACAGAGCTTAAAGGTTGGCTCTGTGATAAGCCACACAATGGAGACGCTGGGTTGAAGCCTGAGGATCAGGAACAAGGGTCTTGGCACTGGGAGAAGGAAGATGTTATCCTCATATTTTCCTCTTGATAGTACCATTCTGGCCACCGCTAACTTTTGCCTGGGCCTGCACTGGAGTGAAAAGTGGAATCCTTAGTTTTTTGGGAAAGGGAGAAAGAAACCATAGTGACAACACTGGGAAGGAATATTGCAGTGGCTACCTGGCTAGGTGAGCCATTTCTTGAGGTCTAGGGACAATGGTTTGTCTATTGGGAATTTTTGTATCAGATGAGTTTGCATCCCGGCTTCCAGCCTCCTTTGCCACTTGCAATAGGTTATCGTATATTTTGAAGGTATGATCTTTCTTATGTGTCTAAGCCGCTGCACCCGATTATGGCCTTATGGGTAGGACCCTTGACTTATTCTTCGCTGTGTGCCTTGTAGTACTTGAAATAGTTGCTTGTGTCTGGTATGTGCTTGGTAATTTTTTAAATAGTGGTAGTGATGGCAGTGGTGGCAATGGGGGTGATATTGGTGATGGTGATGACAGTCTTCACTAAGGGATCCAAGCAGGAACTTGTCCAGCTAGATTTCAGATGGTGACATCACCTTTACCATCCAGATATTCAGTGCTTTTCCTCTGTCTCCCCCAGGTAGAAACTGTCTCACCCTTCAGATTTAGTGAAATGTCATCTCTTCTTGTGAAGTCTTTCCCAGTGTCCTTAGTAGAATCAATTCCTCCCTTCTCTCTGCATGCTAGTAATGCCACAAAAATAACACTATCGCCCTGAACTATAGTTAGTTATTTATGAACCCATTTCTTCTATTTAATTTTGAGCTCCTTGAGGAAAGGGACTCCAAAGTATTCAATCGCCTCCTGAGGTTTTTGCCTGGCACCTACTTGGCATTGTATAAATCTATGTTGTCCAATACAGTAGCCACATGAGACTATTTAAATTTAAATTAATTAAAATAAATAAAATTTAAAAGTCAGTTCCTCTGTCATATTTTAAGTGCTCCATAGCTGCATGGGGCAGCACAGATACAGAACATTTCCATCACCACTGAAAGTACTATTGGACAGCATTGCTATAAATGTAAAATTGAATTAATTTTTCATGTAGTCATATATCTATTAAGCTGTTCAATACTTACTTAAAACTGAGTCTCTACACAATACATAAACAACCACTGATTTCCATGGCTCTGTCAGTTTTAATGTTCTAATCCTCTCATTTTGTAGCTAAAGAAACACATCCAGAGAGGTGAAGAGATCTGCTTGCCAAGAACCCTTGGCATGTTAATGATAAAAACGGTTTTATCAGTTGTCTCCCCAACAACCAGCATAGTACTTAGCATCTGGTGGCTGCTATATACATATTGCTGAAGGAAAGAATAAATGAACTGGGAAAATTGTAGTTCTTCCTATTCCCTGCCCAGTGCTCTTTTCATCTTACCCCATGGACCCTTTAATCTGCCAGCCAAATTGACCAAACCGAACAGCTGCTTCTTAATGCTTTGAAACCACAAAGTCACAATGATCCTGAGAATCTCAAGGAAGGGGAGATGTTGGCAGAACTCACTTTAAATGGCTCCTCCCTGTTCCTAAATCACCCCAGTTACCTGTCTCCATGTGTTGCCCCCATCGGAGGAGATGAAGACACCAATATCAGTATATGAGAGCTCCGGGCCAATGTTGCCTGAAACATAAGCAGATCATTTGAAATTGTCAGGCAGTTTACAGGTTAAGTGTGCTACCAGTTGGGGGTGGGGAGACAGAGAGTAAAGGTTTTCCAAGTGATGTTTACAGCTGATTTGTGCAGTCTCTTTCTTGGTATCACATCAAAAACCCAGCAGGAAGAAAAACCCAATATAAGAAAAAAATCAAATAGTATGACAAGAATGCCTCTTTAAATGGTAAGACTCAAAGACAGTATTGATTAGCTTGGGTCTCTTGAATTATTCACTCTGTGTACCAATAATCTCTTAAATTCCTCTTGACAGGTGTCCCCTGAAGGGAGCAAAGAGTAGAAGAGTAGACGCACATGGAGAAGCCGGGCATAGGGGCCCCCTTACTCCTCAGGTATAATTTTAGCCTAAGAAAAATATGTGCGTGTGTGTCTGTGTGTGTGTGTGTGTGTGTGTGTGTGTGTGTGAGAGAGAGAGAGAGAGAGAGAGAGAGAGAGAAGAGGAGGTGAGTTCATGGATGTGTGTCTGTGTGCGTGTTTCCAACTTAAACTTACAACATGTCCCTTGAGTATCAGAAAGTTGAGTGACCCAATGGTACAGACTATGTAAATTATAATTATAATTATAACATCAAGTGTCCAGAATAAGATGACCACACTCAGCACACCATGGCCATGAAGCATGGCAGGAAAAGAAGCCACCTGGTTTATGCCTAGACCAACCACACTTACTGCTTCCACTCCTTCACACTCTCCTCTGCTCTTTACCCTTCTTTTTCTTCCGCTTGCACTGCATTACCTTGTGCCTATGCTTATTAAAAAGAAAGTGGTCAAGATTTTTAGTCCATCTATATCGCCTTAGATCCCCAATGGACAGCCCCCTTCTCAGAACCTAGAACAATGTCCCAAACCTAATAGTTAGTACTCAATAAATAGTTGTGGAATGAATAAATGAGCAAACAAATGATTGAATCATGTTCCAATGTGGATGTGCGTTTGGGGAGGTACCGAAAACCAGGAAGGTACCCTAAATATGTAAGAGTTTACCATATTGGCTGATATTTTTTCTTTAAAAATAGCAGGAAGAGAATGTTGGCCCACACATCTGTAGCCTAAATAAGAGCACAATAAAAATGCAATAATGAAAATGTTAATTGAGCTCCTGACATTTAATGCTTCAAAATGAGAAATTAAAGCCAGGCTACAGCTTGTCAAGCTCCCATCAACATCAGTGAGAATACAGCTAGCCAACTTGTTTTGATACTTAGGCTTCCCAAAATAACCCTGGGCTCAGGGCTAAGGCAGTCGGTGTGAGGAGCGGGGAGAGGCTGGGTGTGTGGATCTACGGAGATCCATCTGGAATTTGGGTTTCAACTCCCCAGATACAGGTTTTAGAAGATACAGGTGAAGAAATTAAAGAGGAATGGGGAAGAGAATTTCAACTCAAGTCACTTGGTCGTTGTGCTAACCTGGAGCATTATGCTAAGGAGGATTCAGAAGCCACATGTGACTTCAACAGAATAGAACGTGGTGACCCATTCATTCTGCCAAGGGTGGCAGAGAGAGAGGGATGCAAGAGCACAGTCACCCCAGAGCAATGTATCTGCCATCCCTGGCATGGCTCCTAAGGATATAACATATCACCTCTTATCTTCCTTAGAAGTTAGTTCTGCAAACATCTTTGGCTTCTCTTTCAAAGCTTGACTAGACTAGTTTGTGGGGCTTGACGGTGGTGAGAACCTGAGGCTACAGTGAAGTCTACTTTTGAAAGTATCTTCTATCAATCAAAAGGAGCCCTGAAAGAAATGCTGCTGATCACAGGGACCAGAAAGTTGGTTCCCAGATGAAGGGACAGAAAACAAGTATCCAGGACAAATTGATCTTTGAACATGTCCAGTCCCTAAGTGGCCCTGTGGGGAATCTCTGATAGAAAGAGCTTGGGTTATGGTGCCAGAGAAGGAAGATTTGAAGAAGGAGCCTTGCTGGCTAAGGTGGAACGGGGGAGGCTCAGACAAAGCAGCTGCTGACCAGGCTGGAAGAAAGAGATAATAGCTGTC
Source organism: Daubentonia madagascariensis (assembly GCA_023783475.1). Lineage (NCBI taxonomy): Eukaryota > Metazoa > Chordata > Mammalia > Primates > Daubentoniidae > Daubentonia > Daubentonia madagascariensis. Next base: position 13,306,156 of record JAKFHU010002573.1, on the reverse strand, counting down.
ACCCACGTGAGCGGTGTGACGGGAGAGAGGAAGGAGTAGTGAGACAGAGAAGAACGAGGAGCTTCCCTCACCAACAGCTGAGCTGGTAAATCACGGAGTTTCCATTGCCCTTTTTGGATGCTTTAAACAACTTGCTTTTACCCTTATTTCCCCCTAGTGCTATCTTTCTCTGCTCCTCAGTTAAATACTTTTGAAAAAAATAAAAGAGAAAGTGAGAGAGTTTTGAAGTCCTCTGGTGAGATGATTCTCTCACCACCTCTGATGGCAGAGTAAGGAGTCGCCCATCCAGGGGGGTTAAAGGCTCAGTAGAGAAGGAAGTGGACAGTGTGCTATCAACTGCAAGGGGGCGGGGGACATGACACCTGTTCCCATTCGCCCTTGGTCTGCATCTGTAAATTGAGGAGGATAGTAATCACCGTTTCTAAATCATAGGGCCATTGTGCAAGGGAAGTGCTTTGCACACTATAAGGCACTGTGAGGATGCAAGGTCTTTACCACTGGCTTGAAATCTGGTGTTAAGGACATTGACAATCCTGGTGTTTCTGCTTGCAAGAGCAATTGCCAAACTCTCCAGACTTAAATTCCATCTGCCTTCTGAGATGTCCTCAACAGGAGTTAGAAATGAACCCCAGGGTATACTTTTATTCATGTAGCTTCCTTGAGACCACATCTCAGTGCAAGGTGGGAAGAGGGAGTGTGTAGTGGGAGTGGAGGGGAGAGAGCCCAGGGTCACTGACACCTGAAGGCAGGTGGAAGGCGTGGGTGTGGGAAAGGACCCTGCACACACAGGCTACGTGCAGAGTGCTAAAGGCATGCCTCGTGGCTGACTCCATAGTTATTTTCCTGATGGTCCAGGGGACCAGACAAGCAGGACAAGGAGAAGCTGGGTACAAGGAGGTACATGCCAGTGATTTAACTCTGGCTTTTCATCAGGGTCTCATCAGCTGGGAGATCCCTCCCAGTATCCCAGGGCATGGCAAAAAGCCTCAAGAGTTACCACAGGGGAAGGAAAAAGGAATCAGTCAATTCTGACATACAAACAAAAAATAATTCAAAAACGAATCTTTAATGTCTGCATGTTTATTAATTTAATAAAAGACTAATGTAGAAGCACATGCTGGTCACAGGTAATAACAACTACCACTAATCCCACCTTACTAAGTACTAAGCATCCTGCCAGGCCTTGGAGACACACACACCCTTTCATCTTTAATTTTTACAACACCCTCGCGAGGTAGAAAACATCCTAGTTTTACAGATGAGGAAAATGAAGCTCAGAGGTTAAAAACTAAGCCAAATCCTCAAGGCTAGTAAGTGTCAGAGCTCAGCCTGGAAAGCAGAAGGACAGGGGTCCTGAGTTTCATTGTATGCACAATATATGCATATGATATAGGAGGTGAACAAATTATATTCTTCCAATGTAAGAAGAGCAGTTTTAACTTCTATAATATTAATGATGATGATAGGTAATATATATTGAGTATTCAATATGCCCTAGGCACTGTTCTAAGCATTTTAAATTTATTGCTTCATTTAATCCTGCAATTCTATTATGTTAGTACTATTATTCCCACTTTGCCAATGAAAACACTGAAGATCGGATGTGGTTAAGCCACATAGAACAATGCCTGGCTACATAGTAAGCCTTCAAAGAATATTAACTTTTATTATTGATCACTGTTTTCCAGTGTTGCTTCTAGTCTAGCCCTGGGCCTCCTGCAGGCCTTGAGGAGAAGTACACGGTGTAGCAGCCCCTGAGTCGGGAGGACCAACCCACATAAATGACGGAGTGTGGGGATCACTCCCCAAGCCAGGGGAGCAGCAACAGTGCCTGCCCTCATCTCTCACTGCCCTGGCTTGCCCGAGCCCAGTGGTGTTATGCATGGTGGATCCCATCCATATGGGGTTGACAGGAGCTTACTGAAGTGCCAGCAGGCCATGCTAGCTGTCAGTCTGATTAGGATAGTTGGTCATCGGCAGTATTTAAAAGCTCACAGAGTTGGAGGCTTGGAAATGAAGCCACGTCTAGGACAACAGAAACTCCAAAGGCCAGAGCTTTGCGTTGATGAGAGAAAACAGAATGTACCAAATCAGAAAGTCACTGTGAATTTATCTGCTTTCATTAGAACAAAAAGCTGCCTAACACCAGAGCTGTAACTTTTGAGATTCGAAGCCTGCCTTGATTTATGCCATCAATGTATTCCTGAAAAGGTGTATGTAAATCAGTGCATGCTAATCAGAGCACATTCCCCCAAGAGACTTTCACTTTCATCTTAGAGTCACTTTATCTTCCTTTCTGATTGATGTTCAGTGGACAGTGGTTCCAACAATGCAACCTTAAGTTTTTCTGCCCTTTGCCCCAGGCTCTCAGCCAAGTGGTTAATCATGTGTAAATAAACCTTTACATGCACCAGAGACCTCCTGATTAAAAACAGCTCTGGGGTGCAACCTTTTGTAAAGAATCCTCTGTGTAAAGAGAAAACTACCCTAACTTATATTTGGTGAGCTAGGAAGTTTATATATCATGTTTTCTTTAAGTGTGAGTTCCCTATCACAAATAATCTTTCTGATCAGTCAGTTTACTTTGAGAGGAACTCTGGCCTCTTGCTAAGCACAGGGGACTGCTCTGTGACTGGGGGGGATGATGCATTAACCCAGAAGTTACAAATGTCTAGAGCTCTTTGCATCCTAGGTTCTTAGATGGGCATTGGGGATCTACCAACCCTGCATATTTTCTGAGGAGAGTTCCCGAAGCTTAAATGAGAAGTCCCTGAACCGAAAATGGGTGATGAACTTATTCTAGAAGCCCTCAGTGAGAAAGAAGCCCAGGGAACGCTTTCCTTACCTGTAGCCACCACAAGTCCTGGAGCTGTCTCCTTGCTGGAGATTCGTCCTGAGGAATACGGATTTTCAGAGAGCTGCAAGTGCAGGTGTAAGGAACAGAAGGGCTAAAATGGAGAAGAAAATACTTTCATTCCAGGAAACTCCAGACAACCCCCCGCACCTCCCACCCAGCTAGAGACGGGGCTTCCAGATGTTCGGCTTCCAGAAACAGAAAGATGTTGGATGATGAGCTAGCTACACACTTAGTTTTGGGCAGGGGTCACCTCTACCTGAGATGGCTGGTACGTGCACATGAGTCACGCTGAGCACCTTTCACAGCTGCTTCCTGCCCCCACTTCCATCTACAACCCAAGGCCTTCCCCTCTGCTCCTCACCCAACCCATCCATCAAGGCCCGGTTCCCAGCTGGCTTTAGGAAGCCTCCCTGACCATCCCTCTGCCAGGATGACATGGACTTTCTCCCATATCTGATCTTGACCATCAACTCTCTCCTCAGAGCCCTGAGGGGCCACTGGGAGGGATGAAGGGAAAGCTACATGAACTAGCCCAGGCCTCTACCCTCTTCTTCAACCAGATTGTCTCTGTCCTACCTGTTTTATACAGTTTGTTCCTGTTTATAATTTTATTTAAAATACCTGACATCATCATCTAAAACTCATATAAGTCTGTGTTCTGTATTTATTTATTTATCCCCACTGGGGTATTCTTATTATAAAAGGGTTTGGGGATTTAAACATATCCTATACAACAAATACAAATTAGAAGATGATGAAATAGAAGAAAAGAGAAAATTAGGTTAAGAGAATAAGATGAAGCCATGGGTAATGTTTGAGGGAAAAAAAAGTCATGCTGTGACCAGTTCCTAGAGGTGGGCAGCCATTTGTCTCCGACCTTCCTAGTACTCAAAGCAAAAACAACATGGACTTAGACTGAAAACTACAAAACGGGAAGGGCTCTGTCTGTCCTATTTATCACTATATCCCTGGTTTTTAACATAGTGTCGAGAATATGATTAGTGGTTACTAAATCTTTTTGAATACGTGATAAAAGGTAACTTTTTGCTCAGGAGAAACAAAACCATTTCTGGGACCTTATAATAGTTTCTTGTATAGGTCCTCATTCAGAGGGCACTGAGGGTTGTGAATTTTATTATTAATTAACTGCCTTTTCTCCCCACCTAGAGTTTCAGCACATGGGGGCAGAGATACCATCTCCCACATCATGTCTGCCACCATGCCTACCTTAATGTTCCACACAGCCAGAACCCTGAAAATGCTGAGAGACTGATTACCTGTCCCGTACGGACATTCCAGCTTGACCTTTCCTGGGCTTCCAAGATGACCTTTGCTTACTTCAACATCTATCAAGCACTTATCAAAACATGATGCATCATGTCAGCATCAGTTCACAGATGTGTTACTACTACTGAGCTCTGGTTGGGTCTGAGTCCACAGAAGTCCACGGGCCAATACCTTGGGAGCTGTGGGAAATTACTGCTGAACACCAGCCAGGTTCCTAAGACTCCTTGATAAAAGAAAGCCCTCGACACAGCATCCCCAGGCAACCAGCCTGCCCTGTGAACTTCACACAAGACTGCGTGACTGACCAGCAGGCAGTGCACTGGGCTTCCTCTCAGGTCCACATCTGGAGCTTGCAGTAGGCGCCAATCCCTGCCTTTGTTGTAAGTGATGTATGTCTTCACCTGGTCATCCACCTTCTTGTTTGCCAGGAATATCCCTTTGATACCTGCTACCTAGGAAAAAAGGCGAGAGATGGAGAACTATGTTGGGCCAAAAAGCCTGTGGTCTTGGAGAAGTCCTGAGAGAAGCCCCAGCATTTTCCACGGCATGTTGGGGGTACAAACAGGAAGAGGAGAACATGGTGAGAAACGTTGTGCGCCATGTGGTCTCTGAAAGAAGTTCAAGAAGTTCATCTCTGTACCCTATGCCACCGCCCCCCAGCTATCCCTTTCCTTTCTTGCCCACCTGCTTTTTCCCATTCTGTGTGTCTCTGTACTTTGTTTGTAGGACATTATCTTTAATTGACTATTAACATTCCCTGTGAAGTGGGATTGTTGATAATAATAGAAGAAGTCACCCCTTCTAGAGAACATGTGCTTTTCCTCAGGAGGGGCTTATAGATGGATTTTCAAGGCATTGAGGGATAATCCTTAAAGGCAGAAGTCAGGGTATCATGGTTAGTAGTAAGGTAGATATTTTTGAGCAGACGACCCAGTTTGGAGACCAGGCTTCTATCTCTTTCCATGCCACGAGCTCACTGTGTGACTTTGGATAACTCACATATCATCTCTGGGTCTCAGCCAATGGTCACTTTGAAATTGGTGAAATAAGCCCCATTCCTCTTCTTTTCCCCAGTTGGCTGGCAAAAGATCCATGAGATAATGTACAGCACTCTTGCCAGTGTTCCTGATGTACTGGGATTTGCATGCCTTTGATATTTTGAAGGGAAAAGAGCATCACCACAAAGCAAGCAGCTAGAGGATTAAAGGAGATTTATCACCCAGAAGGGTTCTAGGATAAGCACAAATTCCACTCAAACTTTTAATTCCTTCTATTCTTACAGGCTGGGCAAGGAGAACAGACATGTAGAATGACAGTGTCCTGTGTCAAAGAAAGATTCCCTTAACTTTCTGTAGAAGTTCCAGCATATTCCAAAGCCAAAAGGTAATTCAAATAGTTTAAATATGTATAAACAATATTTCAAAAGGCAGGTTTTGTGGGTAATACTCAGATATCCCAAAGTTTTAACTGTATTTGTTCCCCTTCTTCAAGGATCATGGTTCACTGAGGTACACTGCAGTTCTGAGAGAATACCAGTGAGAGGTGAGGGAGAGTTCCACGGAAGAGAGCTTTTTTTTTTTTTTTAATGACATAATTTAGTTGATGAAATAGAAAGTCTTTTTATTTTTTTAAGTGACCTGATTGGCCTTGAAAGAGAATGCCAACCCAAATAAAAATAAACAAAGAAATGGACAGAGAATGGCAGGAGGAGAGTAGAATTATCTGGAAGGATACCACAGGGGAATTTGACAAAGGGCCAATAATGGAATTGATTAGATTCCTCCCTTGGACAGAGGGGAGGTAAGGAAAGAAGCCAAGGCGGGGTGGTGGGCAGTGGTGTCAGAGTCATGCCCTTCCCCAGAGGCACCTTCCCTGCCCTCCCTGCTGAAAGTCAGGACCATTTTAGGAAGGGTGGCATCTCAAATGCTCGTCTAGGGGCTATGAGGCCCCCACATTGCCTTGGTCTTTAAAATCAACTACAAAAGCATTTTCTCCTAAACCTAACTGCCAATCCTCACAGAGAATGGAATCTGGGTTTCTCTAGAACCTTCTGCCTGATGGAAGCCTTTCAGCCTTCTCTGTGGCCACAAAGCTGTTGCCTTTTTTGCCAGACCTCCTGCTAATCATTCCAGCTAATGACTCACTTTCTTAAACTAGCCCCCCCCCACACCTCAACAGGTACCCATGGCCTTGCTTCCACTTCCTGGGAGAAAATACACAGGTCAGACTCAGACTCCCAGACCCACGACCCCACTTTGCCTGGGGGGCTGCTCCACCCCTCCCCACCCCTAGCTTTATGCCCCACAGCCTGAAACACCAGACTTTCCACCAGGGCCACCTCTGTGCTTCTCCAGGCCAGCATGTTTAGCAAATGGAACAGTCATTACGTATTTCCCCATTGAGAGCGGCACCATTCCAATGGGCATCTTCTGTGTGTCCCATATGTTCTGAGAATGAAATCAGGGGAATGAGGACTAAAGGATGCAGAAAGGGGAGGTTTCCGGGGAAGCTATGTGTAGCTCTGAAGGCATTTCTCCTGCATTTTTACATAATGCTACAGCAATCTCCCTCCTGTCTGGAAGAACCAGGACACTTCCCACTTGTTTTCGGATAGTTCAAAGCCCTTACGTTATTACTGAATTGCTTCTTGGCTCCATGTCTTGTACAAATGAACTATAACTTTGGAGGGTGCTTTACTTTTGTGTACCCTAGACCAACAGTTTTCAAACTCTTTGACTGCAACCCAAATAAGAAATATGTTTATGTTGTAACCCAGAAGACTCACAGACATATATGCACATATATGTACACATGTATGTACACAGATATTTTTGACACAAAGTTTTGTGAAACACTACTTACACTCCCTACACACAATGCAAAGGAACTGCAGAATGAGACATGCATTTGAACTCTTCTTCATCCAGGGAGGTAGTTAGCATCCAACAAACTTTAAGCATGCTTCCTCCCGTTGTGTGGAATCAGAAGTATGACTCCTGCTGCTGGTCCCAGGAGCCCAGGGAGAAGGGGACCATGTGATGGTGCCAAGAGAAGAGGGCAGTGCCAGGTGTCAAGCCTGTGTGGCCCACTTTCCCTCTGGGAATCAATTTGAGGTGCAGAGGGAAACCGACAGCAGGCCCCTTGGCAAAGCACTGAGTCCAGGTGGCATGGTCATCTGTTGGTCACCTCCCTGGGACCTCAGGACAAAGAAGGCAGGGCTCTGCTGACAAAAGCAATTACCATGATCTGCCTTGGGCTGTCCCTAGAGTTGGACCTGTGGTGAGGAGAGGATGAAGGTCAGTTCAGGGAAAAAGTCCCTGTGGAGTCTGTAAGCAGCTGTCCATCTGTCCCAAGAAGGGTCACAGAAGGTCATGATAGGATGGGCTCTAGGGAGAGGAAAGGCAAGGAAACACCAATAAGATGGGAAAAGAGACCAGAACACTGTGGCTGGCTCAGAAAGTTCCATTTTGTCCATCCAAGTCTAGTGGGGTCAACTTAATTAGCCACTGGAGGAATGCAAATTAAACCCACAATGAGGTACCACTAGGTCCCTACCACAATGGCTGAACACACACACACACACACACACACACACACACACATACATACATCAAACAAAACAAGTGCTGGCCAAGATGTGAAGCAACTGCAACTCTCATATTGCTGGTGGGGATGCAAAATAGCCCTGCCACTTTAGAAACAGTTTGGTGGCTTCTTGTAAGCATGTACTTACATTTAACTCAGCAATCCTACTCCTAAGTATTTACCCATGAGAAATAAAAGCTTATGTTTATGGGAATGTTTACAGAAGTTTTATTCATAATCACATGAAACCAGAAACAACCCAAATGATCTTCAACTAGTGAACGGATAACAAACTATGGCACATCCCTACAATGGACACCACTCAGAAATCAGGAGAACATCTATTGATATACTCAACAATGTGGGTGAATCTCACACACATTATTGTAAGTGGGGAAAAAGTAAGATTGTAAAGGTTACCTACTATATAATTCCATTCATTGACTCTCTAGCAAAAGCAAAACTAGAGACAAACAGAAGTGAGATTCGTGTTTGTCAGTAACTGTGGGTGGAGGAGGACTGACTACAAAGGGGCCCTACAAGGGAATATTCTGGGTAATGGAACTGTTCCATATCTGATTGTGGTAGTAGTTATGCAACTGTATGCACAAATCAAAACTCACAGAACTGTATACCAAAAAGGGTAAATTTTACTGTGCAAAAATTATACCTCAATTAAAAAAATAGATGTGAAAAGAATGTATAGTGGGAAGAGCCTGAGTTTTTGGTCACAGATTGGATGGATTCTTTCAAATGCAGCACCACTAACTATATGATCTGAGTGAAGTTAATAAATTCTCTGTAATCTCGTAAGCACAATGGGAAATGAGACCTACTACAAAGAATATTGTGAGCGATAAATAAGAAAAAATGTATAAATTATTTATGACTGTGAAACCCAATACGGTAGCCAGTGGACTTATGGCTACTTGAAATTTGGCTAGTGGGACTAAGAAACTGATTTTTAATTTTATTTAATTTTACCCAATATAAATTTATATTTAAAAACTGGTACCCAATTCAGTTATTGGCAAACTTTTCAGTATGTTTGGAATAACTCGTGTATGTGAATCTCCTTTCTCTACTGTAAGTTTTATGAAATGTAAATACCAATCAAGTATTTCTGGTGAAAATTTAGAATATGAATTGAGATGCATGTGAAGTATAAAATATATCCAGGATTTTCCAGAATTAGTATGGAAAAAATATAAAATACCTCAATAATTTTTCATATTGAATGTATACTGAAATGCTACTGTTTTAGATACTTTGGTTAAATAAAATATAATATTACAATTAACTTTATCTGTTCAGTTTTTACTTTTTTAATGTGGGTAGTAAAAATTTAAAAGTACATATGTAGTTCATGTTATATATTTATTTGACAGCACTGGTCTGAGGCAGTGCTGGGTATGCTGTTATTATTATAAGCAGTTATAAGTGTGATGCTTAATATTCAGGAAAGCATTGAAGAAAATGCATCAAGCCAGCAACTCAGAGAATGTTTCCATAATATAACTGTGGGTTTTGGAAAGAATATCTGTTTCTTTATTTATCAGTGGAAAGTAATTAAAAAGAAATGTAGTTTATAGTTAGGGATATGAAGAAACCACATTAGAGCTCTATGTGAAAAGAGTTTTATAAGAATAACATTAATCATAAGCACACACAATAGACTATATTCACTAGCAACACCAGCCTTGTTTTGAAGGAGTGAGTTTCTGACACCTTAAAGAAGAGATTGATTATTATTTGATCTCCAAGTGTTATTTTCTCCCCTAATTATGTAATAACAGGCATGGCAATATTGTACCTTGAGGCAGGGATCAGAGAAATAACAAGCAAGAGAATCTCTCTATGCATGGAAGACCACTCCAACAGATTTGAAATGGAAATTGTCTCAGCCTTGTTGGATTTTTGGGGAGTGCAGTGGGATTGATCTCCATCACTTTCCTCTCAATGCCAAGGTTTACAAGGTGAATTCCCAAATAAGTTCTTGCTTTCTTTGTTTTTTCTACAGTGTCAAGAAGAAGCTTGAGAGGTCCATGCATAAGAGGGAGTGATACACCAGTAGCTTTATGTGGCCAAGCTCAGCCCAAGTCACCTGACATCTGAAAGTTACCTAAACACGTCTATGACCTTTCAGTCAAGAGGAAATAGGTGTAATGTCCTATTATAATATAAAGTTACAAATTAACCTGGCACAGGGGACTACATCATGCATGCAAATATTTTCTGGGTATATAAATGTGAGGAGAAAAGGTAGAGAGATATTAGCCCACAGAATAAATGCCCAACTCTTCAGTCAAGCTGTTTACGGGTATCTTTACAAGCTCCACTACTCCACAAGCCCACTCAACATTCCATGCAAAAGGACCTCTACTCATCTAACTCTGGTTCTCTGCTCCTTATCTCCAGCAATTCATCAATTAAGCCAACTCATCTCCCCAAATTCCTCAAGTTAGAATTGATCTTCCTCTTTTATGACTCCACACCTGGTATAATCGCACCTCTAATACAAGTCAGTCTGTGCTCACTACCCTAATAGAGTCATTTATATCCTTCCAGTAGATTGTCTCATGTACCAGTCCTTATATCACCAAACAAAATATACTCCATAAAAGTGTATTAATTCAGCTGAACTGAATGTGAGAACTTACTGGTTTTCCCCAGCTGCATTACTCAAGGGCACTTGTAGTACAGAAAAATTTTAGTCTCTTTGCTAACTGGCCATATGGTACACAATCTCAGTTTCTATGAGAATCTCCAGTAAAGAAGGTTAAATTCTAATGACCCCTAGAGACCCATTAAATTGAGCTTTATGTCCAAACCACAGAATGTAGGTTCAGGTGCAAAACAACATTGCCCTCTAAAAATCTTCAATATGGTCATGGTCTAGATCATGTCAGGTTCCAATTTATCCACTTGGTATTAAATGCCTTCTAGAGTCTGAAATCCAACTACTCATCCAGCCCTCATTCTCGTCTCCAATGAGCATCTATTGCACACAATTAGCGTGGCTCGCTCACTTTCTCATACATCTGCACCATCCGTTCAATCCTTGGCTCATTCCATTCCTAACGTTTGGAATGCCTCCCACTTCTTCCCTTTTTCCTCGCCAGGGCAGAAGGACTGATAATCAGAGTGGTAACTTTCAGGAAAAAAATTTGGCATGTACAGCTCATCCCTATGTCCCCTCTTTTAGGAATCTACCTGCAAAGATCACAACCTCTGTACCTCAATGCTATGGTATTTTAGGAATAGGCTTCTATAGCAGAGCTCTTGATTTACCATTTCTGCCTCTCATTGGATAGATGAATCCCATTCTGGGGTACAGTAGTATTAGCATCCTTCTTCCTTCTATTTATATTGAAAGTAATAAAGCGTGTTTGATCTCCATTTGTCTCCTCCCTTATCTCTGTCTCATTGGGTTCCAGTGTTGGACAGGTAGAAGAGGAACTTTGTTTATTGACCCCCTCAAAACCCAACAAACTAGACTGCAAGCTCCCTGAGGGTAAGAACCATATCATACCTCTCCTGCCTTCCTTGTGGGCTTGAACACAAAGTAGGGGCACAATCAATCCGGGTAAAATTGAATGAATAACAAGCTCAACAGCAATAGTAAAAAGTTGCCCCGCTTGGGACATCTTGCTTCTCTATACATGACACCATGCATTTTTTTTCTTCAATGAGACTGGAAACACAAGACCAACTTCAACAGGAAGGAAAAAAAAATTACATGTATGTGGGCACATTCTTCATTTTGATTCATGCTCTACTTCATATCACAGTGTTTCGCTGTTCTAAATAAACAAGGATTTTCAGGCTCCCTTTCTTAGAGAAGGAACAGCACCAAAGCATAGTGAAAACCTGCCTACTGTATTAAGAGGGTCAGACACACAGGGATTTCTTCACTACAAGGTCACCTGCAGCATTGTCTTTCCCCTCTCCTATTTGGGTCTGATCACAGAGGCATGAATAGTCATCTTATCTCTATAGTTTCACTTGTACAAACAGGAACTTGAAATGGCCTGAATCCTAGGAACATTAATCCAAACGCTCGCACAAGATGTAACATATTGCCCAATAACAAAGGCAGATTTCTGCCTCCTGGTACGACTAGAGGCATAGAAGTGTAAGCTTCCCAAAGGTTACACCCCTTAGTCATCTCTACCAGTCTTTACAACTCTTGTGAAAAAATCTGGAACATTACCTAAACTGGGACCTTGTTGTTAAAGGGAACTATTTCAGCACTTGTCAGTTACCTTCTTAGGAAATCAGGATATTTCTACTGATTCTGTTTTCTACCCAATGACATTCACTCCCATTTTTTTAAAATGTACTTCCATTAACCCCATGCCTTTGTGCCATCCCTCTACCTAATAGAACAGCCTCAACCTTAAATATTTCCATCACTCTCAGTAACTGAGTAGCCAACTTAGATCAACATAGGGGTGCTGGAACTTTGATAGGCACTGCTCAGAGGAGACCACTGTAGAGCAGAAGCCCATGCACTTTCTCCTCTGTCCTGAAAACCACACCCACTGCTCAAAGAGGAAAACCCACAAGGGAGTAGCTCAACCAGGACATCTGAGGCCAACACCCAGAATAGACAATTATCTCCTTCCATGAATGATCTCAACCATCACAGCCTGTGTGGATTTGACCATTGCTCACTGGTGAATGTTGGATAATGAGACACATCTTCTTTGTTCAAATCAATCCCTCATATCCAGGTCATCCCTTCACTGTGGCCAGGGCTGTCACTAAAGGTATAAAAAAGCACTACATCTTTAGGGTCACTGAAACTAGATTTTTTTTTTTCCTTCCAGATGCTATGTGTAGTCACTTGGTTTCCCAGATAAATTATTCTTTAACTGGTGATCACATTAAAGGAAACAATATAAATGACATACCTATGTCAAGGCCAGTTTTTCACCCTGCACAGATGTTGGCATCAGGTGGCATCTTAGAAAAACCCTCACTGTCATCACTGATATTTGCTTTTCTTTTCCTATAAAATGTGTTCATAAGACATGATTTTCCAAATAATTTAAGGTACATATATAGTACTACTCCTTCCACCTGGGGTCCATAAGAAGAAGCATAGAGTTTACAAAGCTATGTGAAAAACCACCTAGTCCAAGTACCTTCATTTCTAGCTTATAATCATGCTCATATATACAAGAATGTCAACTTTATTGAGTCAGCCACCACACAAGATAGCTTATATACATTCCCTCATCTCACAATAATCTCATTAGGTAAATATTTTATCTCCATTTTACTGGAATTGAGGCACAGAGAAGTTAAGTTCCTTGTCAAAAATCACACAGTTGCTAAGTGGTACAGCTGGGATCTGAACTCAGAACTCTAATGCTTGTGTTTATACCATTAAAACCCATGAAAAAGAGGTAGGTCCAGAGAAGGGACAATTTTGGCTACATACCTCATACAATTCAATAATGATGTTTCCCATTAGCCCTCGGCTGCTCTTAATGTTCTCCATGGCCAGAGTGAAGTAGATCCCACTAGTGTCTGAGATGTAGAGGTTGTACGTGTCGTTCTGGTTCCATTCTTGGACTGCTGCAAACACTTGGTTTTCACCTGTACTGATGATGTGCATGTCCTGAAAGAAGAGGGAAGGTCTGTGAGGCAGCAGATCTTCATATCTCTCTGCCCACTGGGACTCTGAGTGATTACCATGACTTACAAAAAGCTTGAGTTGCAGGCAATGTTAAACAATTCTGTGTCAGACCAAGGCTATAAATCATGGGCCTCATGATCTCTGTTCCTTACTAAGTGACAGCAAGATAGGTAGAAGGGGCTTTGGTTGATATTGTTTTCCATGGCTTCCAAAGGCTCATCCACTTTCGTTTTTTAATTTTTATATCTGAAAGTTACTATTCGTACCAACAGAGACAGACGGCCTTGCAAGAGAAAGCTCACACATGCAAAGAAGACAGGGCTTATCCTGTCTATAGATCTTCATTTACATTTTTAAATTTTATGGTGTAGTGGTTTGCACACTGTTTTTTTAGAGCCTTCAGAGCCATGAGGATGGCAAGAAGGGTGTCATGGAGGTATAGCTATTGGGTGGGGCTCTGGACCTCCGATCCTGTTTCAACCATAGCAGCAGCACAGCTTGAATTTGCTGTAACTGGAGTTCCATGTAATATTTTAGAAGTACTTGGTAAGGGAGGTTTTGCTGCTCATAAAATAAAATTATATTTGAAAATCAATGATATAGAGGAAAGAATATTCAACCTGGAATTTAGTGTTCTGAATCACAATATAAGCACTGCTGTAAGTCAGCTGCATGCTGGTGAATGTGTAGTCTCCCTGAACTTCAATTTTCTAATCTAAACAGTGAAGAGGTTGGGCTACCAAGAAAAGTACCTAATATTTAGACACTAGTCTAAGTCACCTAAATGCATTTTCTCAATTAAAAATCAATACAATTCTGTGATGGAGGTGGTATTATTATTTCAATTTCACTGAAGAGTAAACTAAGGCACACAGAGGCTTACTGATTTGCCTTAGATCATATAGCTAGTAAATGGCAGAACCGGGTTTTGAATCTCTGTAGTCTAATGCTAACCTAATTGTTAGCTTCTACCCACTTGGATATATAGCCTCTAAATTAGGGATTTCAAACTTATGACTCATGAATTAAATATGGATCACAAATGTTTAGTTTGACCATACCCTGTATGGAAAATTTGAATCTCTGGTCTTTTAGGTGGAGTCAGCACCTTTGGGGTCTCAGCCCTTCATATCCATGTGTTCTTATGATCTACCTCTTACATACTGATGTTAAATTCCTGGTCCCTGAAGTCATTTTAGTTTTAATCCTGCGTTGGATCATTTCTAAAATCAAATCTAGTAGTTCACAATTCAAAATAATTTACAAAACTATGTGGAGAGACACTGTACAAAGATTACCACAAATTTAAGCCCTTACCCTGCGAACTTACACTGTCAGGAGGACATGTTGACATGGTTAAACATTCATCAAAAATGGGATAGCTTAAAAACACATGAAGATGCTGGTGTATATGCCAAAGGGTAATAGACAGCAAAGGAAAGACACCCTTGTCACTATGGTGGAAAGCACTTGGTACAGGACCGTGGACAATTGGAGCTGACAGTAAGTTAATAATCAGGAGGGTCCAGCCTTTACTTTATTTGATCAACCTTTCCCAGAAACCATTTCAAGTAAAAAGAGACAGAAATGTCTATAATGTCAGAACCACAGAGAGCTCTTCCAAGATGACTTGTAAAGGAGCAAGCCCATTTGATTTGGACAACCTGGAGGTGGGAGATGTAGGAAAGCAAGTTCTGGATCTTTTTATTGAAGACTCATTGTCAAATATCAGCATCTGGGCTTGAACTCTCTAGGTCACCTTGACTAAGACTTCACTTGCTCATTTGTGCTTACACACCTTATAGAATTACAGGTTCCTGCTGAGCTGCTTCAAAATGGAAAGAAAGCTTACTCTTAAAAACCATGTGAAGAAATCATGTTGTGTTGGTGTAGAATGAATGCCCAAGAACCCAGTAGGAGGGGAAATAGCAGCTGTAGGAAATACGAATTACATTCACTTACCCTGTTAAAAATGCAATAGAAACGTCAGGTTTTTCCCAGATGTTTTGGTCATAAAAATGAATGAGCTAAGTTATTTTAGACTAAACTAATGTAAAAGAGGTAGGGAAAAAACAACTTAAAACACTGGGGCATGGTCAGGATTAGAGACAGCCAGGTTTGCTGTGAGTACATATTAGGTTAATGCTGTCCTGGGGCTGTGTCACCTGGTGAACAGGTGAACAGGCTCTGGAGCAAAAGACTGCTCTCTAGTATCTAGGATTCTGGATGTCTGCTTAAGTCGTCCTTAATTTGCCAAAGTCACTCAGCTAATTAATGACATTACTAAGAATTAAATCTAAGACTTAATGTTACTTTAAACCAAATCTTAATCAAGAAGCCAACACTTAAAGCACCATATCAATAGGGCTATAACTTTGGTGTGCATCAAAATGACCTGGAGATCTTAATAGCCTACAGACTTGTTGGCCCGACTGCCTGAGATAATGACTCAGCATGTCTGGTGCAGAGCCTTAGATTTTACCATGTGGACAAGCGACTCTGGTGCATCTAAGTCTGGGGGATCACTCTTTGAAACATGCTGAACTATGTGGCCTCTCTCCAAATAGTTCTAATGGTGGAAAAGGGGTCAACCAATAATAACCAGAAAATTAAGTCTTCAAGAACGAAGAAAAGCAGTATTAGTTAAAATTGGTCCAATAGGGACCTGAATGATAATGAAGCTTATTTCTTGAATCTGGCTACTTCATTCTAACTCCAAAGCATGTTTCACTTCCTTGCTTGCTGGTCCTCAGAACATGCAGGGAGAGATTTGCTGATGAAGAGAGAAATCAAAACAAGGAAAATGCAGTAAGTGTAATTCAGATTGTGACTTTACTAAACTTGGAACTTGAAGAGTGTCAGACAAAACCATACACATGGTTTTATTTGGAAAAAAATAAATAAATAAGAGTCCCCCTTTGGCCTACCAAGACCATAATTTGGGAGAATCATGACTGCTTTTTGAAAACCCAAACCTTTGACTTCCTAGGTGAACAATAGTAAAAATACTTCACAGTTATTGATGAATTTTCTTATACTCTGGACCTAATGTAACTTTATTTATTATATAAACACCTATATTATTAAGCATTTGTCACGTGCCAGATACCACAATATACAGAGAAAGACAGCACAGAACCCACCCTCAAGAAGATGCCCCCTGGTGGTAGAGACTTCACATATTCTTGTGGCCTTTCTTGAACTTGACTAAATGCTACAGTAGAATTGAAAAATGGTTATGGGAGTACAAAGGCTTACAGGTGACAGAATAGAACAGTCAAGAAAATGTATGGAACTTGGTATAGCTCGAGAACAGTTTTCCTCTGAAGGAAGTGAGGACAGAGACTGGCTTATATCCCAGAGAGTTGCATGGCACACCTAACTTCGTGCTAAAAGGTAGCACGAAGCTATCACAAGTTCTTAAGCAGGATAAATGCATGATTAGAGTTGATCAATGCAGAGATTTGGTTGGAGAAGATCAGGTTCCCTGCGTGAGCATATGCACTGTGCAAGCACTGCAAAGATGGGATTTGTGGAACAATACTAGAGGCAGGGACAAAGCCTGAAAAGGTCACTGCAACAATCCAGATGATGACTCATAAAGACCTGAACTAAGGAGGTGTGTTCTCTACGAGGTCACTAGGAGATGGAGTGGCATGATACTAAGCAGGTAAATCTACAGGGGATAAGGAAGAAGGAGATATATATATATATATATACACACACACACACACACACACACACACACACATACACATAATGCCTCGAATATTTGACTTCTATTTTTTTCTTTTTTTTTTTTTGAGATAGAGTCTCACTCTGTCACCCTGGCTAGAGTACAGTAGCATCACTGTAGCTCACTGCAACTTCAAACTCCTGGGCTCAAGCAATCCTCCCGCCTCGGCCTCCCAGAGTGCTGGGATTATGGGCATGCACCACCGCGCTCGGCCAGATACTTGACTTCTAAAACTCTGCTTTTCCTTTACAGCACTCATTGCAATCATAGTTAAATAATCATTTGTGAAATTATTTGTTTGATGTCCATCTTTTTCATTACTAAGATCCCAAAGAGCAGAAACTATGGCTCCCTTATGTATCACTTTATCTACAATATCAGAGTATCCGGCACATGAAAGTTTATTGAATAAATAAATGGAGTATGTAAGTAAACATATGAGAAGGATGATACGTGTGGCACATAAGAGGAGCTCAGTTCTAGAATGGCTAAATGGGATATTTAAGAGGATGTACTTCAAATAAGCAGTTGGATAAGTGGTCTGGAGCTCAATGGAGAGATATGGGCTGGGGTTGTGGATATTGGTGTCAAAAACACACAAAAAAATAAATAAATAAAAAAGGGATGAAGTCACCCAGGGACAATGCAGAATGCAAGAAGAACTTAGGAACACTAACATTTGAAGAGTAGCAAGAGGAAGGGGATCCAGAAAAGGAAATCTGAATAAAATACTGTCAAAGGGAAGAGTTTCAAGCATGGATTTTTTTTTAAAATCAGCATCAAATGCTACAGAGTGGTAAAAAAAGACGTAGAGACGTCTATTGAATTTAGCACGCAGGTGGTCACTGTAACAATGGCTAGAGTGGACAGATGGATGTGAGGGAAGAAGACAACTAGCAGTGAGTTGAACAGTGAACAGGAAGTGAGAAAAGAGATTACAATTTCAGATAACTCTTTAAGAAGTGTGGCTGTGACACAGCAGAGAGGAATAAATCTGTGTTTGGGGAAATGTAAAAACTATGGAAACAAAAGGTTAATATCATTGTCATTATCATTATAATGAATTTTCTAAGATATATTTCCCCTCTCCTGTCTTTTATTATTCAAAATGGGATTAACCATATTCTACTGTCAAATAAAAAAAATGAATCCAGAAGTAGGTAAGGAGAGATGTTATTTGAAAAGACTATTGCAAGAATACCCTGACCATAATATCTGCAAGCATCTCAGAGCAAAGGCAGAAAAAAAATTACTTCTTCGGGGAAAAGTAAAACAAGGCTAGAAAGAACTGGGTGTGGGGAGTAGGGTGAGCAGGCAGCATGATCCTGATCTAGATATTGAGCAGGAAATCATTTTCCTTGGGGTCAGCTGATTCTCAGAGGGGTTCCACATTACAATGTTTGCTTAAGCTCTCAACGCGTGCATAAGCTTAAGAGTGGGTCAAAGTTCAGAGGCTTGGGGAAGGAGAAAAGGTGGTTTTAAGTTTGGTCAATTCAAATTAATAGGCATTTAGTCCAGATTGGTCAGTAGGACAACAGTTCAGCTAATCATTTATGAGAAAAAGAATGGAAATCTGGTCTCGTTATAGGTAAACAAGGAGGATATATGAGTCTTATCAAGTCATGTGAAGGGAGGGGGTTGCAATAAGCCATTTCCCAAACACAAAAGGCCAGGGAATTTCTTAACCCTGGCTGTTTTCCAGAAGCACAGGGCTCAGGCAAAGATCAACATTGTCACTACCAATCTGAACCCCACACAGAAACAAACAAAAAAACCCCAAAATTTTTCTCTTGTAGGACTGATTTATTTGAATAGTAAGTTAAGAATAAATCCAGAACCTAAGAGACAAAAAAGGGTATATCAGACTCATTGGTAAAGAGAGGGTCTTAGGCAATGTTGAGTCCAAAGGTCAGGCTGGGATGTGATCCCATGATGAACACCGATCTTCATGCCTAGCAGGTTTAGGGCCTCAATATTATTCTCTCCCGGATCAAAATTGTTTCTTAGATTTGTTGAGCACTTTATGCTTGGCCAACAATGAGCCATTCATCGAATCCTTATAACTTTGTCAAAGAGTATTCTTATCCCCATTTCACAGATGGGAAGACCTGGGCTCATGGACAAGTACGTGGCACAGCTGGAATGAAAGCTCAGGGTTTCTGCTCAGAAGATCATTTGTCTGTTCTGTAGGCCACCTGCTCTCTATCATCTGCCCCCATGCCCTCTGCTGGTTGGAGCTTTTCATGCCTATCGGACTACAAACATCAACCCGATGCCCAGGGAATGAATGAGTTACGGAGGGCTCAGCACAGGCTGCTACTCCTAATAATTCTGCTTATCATGAACGGCACTCACTTCATTCTCTGCAAAACACTCCAAAGCCATGGAGTGCCCCAGGAGAGCACATTCTGAACAGATGTGCTGGGAACAGAGGTGCGAGGGCAAAGATGACAGGGAGCTTTCCAGGCTTTTGTTTTTAAGCAGGCAGCCTAAAAGCAGCCACAGCACCTCATGGAACAGCAACAACTTGCTTAAAAGTCATTTCCATTTTTAAACAAGGGAAAGAATCAATCTCCGCTCCACTCCCTCTGTCTGCACCTCCTCAGCCTTGACTATGAAAACCTACGGTCAACACTGGCTAATAAAGGGGATCGATAACCATCCAGCTATTTTCACAGCAGCCCTTGTATTAATGAGAAGCTGCTCTGGATGGAGTTCTATAAAAAGGGGCTGCACGGATGGTACTCCACCACAATAGACTGCCACGGGGTTGCTAATCATTAATGGAGTGTTCTAGGGTTGTGATCAATTCAGGGCCTCATCTGTCCCCACCTGCAGCCACCCTACCCAGGCGAGCAAATTGTTTGTTAAAAATACATAAAATATGCACATACAGAGACAAAATAAGCCTTCCATTGGGGAGAAAGTTCCCTAAACTCACATCCTGGGCTTAGAGACGTGGAGATCTTCAGTTTACTGTCAGGGGCCATTCTCCTTTAGAAAAAACATAATTATGAATTTCCCCTTTCTAATATCCTCCAAGCTGGGATTCCCCTTTCCTGCTTGGGTTTAGAATATCTGATGGGTACATCCCGCAACCACAGTACCATACAATAGCCCCATAAATGCCAATCACTGAGAAGGGAGAGAAAATGAGAAATTGGTTCCCGGGGCCTCTGAAGCTACTTAATATGGTCTCTGCTCTTCTCATCAGCCTTTCTATCTCTCTGTCTCTTAGCCCAGTCTCTCAAGATGTCGAGACGGCTTTTCAGTTTACTGAACGAGCCATGCTCTCTCTTAAAACAGGGCCTGTGTCTGCATTTTCTATCAGCTTCTCCCCACCCTTGTTTGCAGGGTTAACTTTTTATCCTTCTTGTATCAGCTTGAACGTCATTTTTTCTAGGAAACTACCCATCTACTCACATTTGACTGACTCCACTTTTTATGCCAAGATGACCCTTGAACTTCTGCAACACTCCCACACCTGCAATTTCTTCTAGAAAATATCTCTTTTCTACCAGAATATAAGGTCCATGAATGCAGGGACCACTTGTGTCTTACTCACTACTTTATACATACAGTTTAGTTCAATGAATGGCACAGAGTAAAAACTTAAATGGAAGAAAGAATAGTTGAATGCACGCATAAAAGAAGACATGAATGAATGAATGAATGAATGCATGCATAAATAATTGAATGAATAAAACCAATTTTGGGGTAGAAAATTATCCATTTTATGATGTCATAATTCCCCCCACTTCTGTACTCATTTAGCTTTCAAAATATGTTTCTTAGCACCAGCTTAGAGACCCAAGTCTTTGCAACATTATACTTGATATGTGTCCAACCTGAGACTTGGCTTCTCTGTAGCCTCATTAAGTGATGCAATTATATCCTGTCCATGCTCACACTGAGGTTCTAAGGTCCATCTCCGCCTAGAAGCCAATGTTCACAGGCAATGGGGTCCACACAATAAGTTTTATGATTTTCCAATAGAAGAGTTAAAGTGCCATTATGTGATATTAACATTCTACTAAATTATCCATTTTTAATTACCCATAGTGGCAGGAGGGAGTGGAAACATAGGCAGTACATTTATATTTGGCCCTAAAATGAAGAGAGAAGCAAGAAAACCATCAGACTTATCTGTGCACTTTTATGCACACACTTATATAGCATCTGTGCTTCTGCCTGAGGTTGGCCTTGTATTTGGCAATAAGGCCTTTGCAAAAGGGAGGAGCCCTCAGAAGAGATTCCAAAACCAGTTCTCCTTTCACTACTGCCCCTGGGAAATGATCTAAGGTTATACCAGATGTCTCAGCCACAGGAAATCAAAGATCTTGCCGAGTACCCCACTGAGAGGGTAATATAGAACCCAGGTTCAGTGACATCAGCAGAGGCCAAACCACTCAGTGGTAAGTCAGGCTGAAGGCCAGCAGTCCTTCCAGCCAGGGACCAAACCTCCCAGCAGCTCGAGAAGGCAGCCTCTCCAACATTCCCTTTGTCTGGCCCAGGACAGCTGGTGGTGCATGCGGTACCTTCGGCAATGAGTACTTGGGCAGCTTTATCTGAGCAAAGGCCTCTCTTCGATAAGACACGTAGTAGCTGGCTCTTCCACCTGTTGTTACCTAGATGGTGGGGGAAATACAAAGAGATCAGATGGGGCCAGAGATCATGGTACCAGTTGGAAAGTATTAGCCTTTCCATCATCAACTACAACCAGTTTGTAATTACCTTTGAGAGAATATCCTTTGCTGGCTTTGAGTCTCTAACCCCCTGGCACCCTGAGTTGCTCCCATGTCATGGTGCTTAGACAGTAAGTGGCCAGTTACACCAATCCTTCCCATTGGCTGACATTCTCCATGAGAGCAGGCACTGACTCTGCATTAGGTCACTGTGCTCTGCATAGGGTACATACCTAAAAAATATTTTCAACTAAAAATAAAAAATCTATCAGTGTGGGCTATACCCATAATCTATTTATTCTGGGTTTTTTAATAACAGTTTATATAGTCCATTCCAACCATAACACAATTGTCAAAGGTAATTTTTTCTGGATTTGAATAATTGCTATTGCTCAAAGCGCTCATTACTTTGAAATTTAATCTCACTTCTGATCTGAGCACAAATTTCTTTCCTTCATATTTATAAACCCATGCATTGAGCATATATTTATTGATTCTTTCCATATGCAAGTTACTTAAAGGCATCAAAGGTCAGAGAAAGAACTGTAGATATGAAATTCAGAAATCCTAGGTCTGAGTCCCAGCTCTCTTATCTTATGGCTAGGAGGTTCGGGGACAAGCCCTACAACCTCACTTGGGAAAGGATGGATTCTTAGTTAGATTAGAGGAAACTAGTTCTCCTTTCACTACTGCCCCTGGGAAAGTAGAAACCACTCCAAGAAATAGTCCTCTGGCCTGGGCTTACTGAAAAGTCCTGCCAACATGGCAGAGCTCTGCAGATGGCTGCTCTCGGACCAATTATCCTAACTCAGGGGAAATTAATATTCACAGGAGAAGATAACATGGCCTGTTCAGAGAAAATAGCAGGAAAACAATAGCAACCAGGCTGCTGTGCTGAGGAGGTAATTACTCGAGGCACATGCTCTGTTCTCACTAAGGTCCAAGCACATGCTGGAGACAGGCCAGTCCTCCCACTCTGGTCCAAACCTGGCACCCATCCACAGTGCCTGCTGGGAGCAGAAGGGTGTAACATCTCTATTGAAGCTGCTCATCTCTCCTCACTCTGAGAGATGACATCTCCCATGGCTCCCCCTTGCTCTGCACAGATTGGAAGCCCTCAAAGCAGGCACCACAAGCTGCTAGGTAGAGCAGATGTCAGAGTCAGCATGAAAGCAAAGCCTTGGAAACAACTTGGTGCAAAGGCTTAAGCTATGAACAAAGAGGAAAGATTGTTTCTCTCCTTGATGTTCAGGGAGAAACATCTATTTCTTATTACAATCATTCTTGTCTTGTATTTCAGGACATTTTAAAGTTTTTATTTTGTAAAGACATCTGTTCCAAATCTATATTGTTCTGTGTTGGCTTCGGGTGGGTGTTGTATATTAAGATCAACGGGTTGCTGACAAGTTTTTCCCCCCCCCTTTTAAAAATAAGTCTCAAGTGCATAGGATCAGATTAAAATACCATCTTGGATCTGGACACAATAGCCGTCATCAGTCTTTGCATGATCCTGTTTATTTGGTTTTATATTTAATTGTAAAACCAACACATGTAAACATTCCTGACAACCCAAGAACTAGATCAATAGTTTTTATACATTAGCATGCATCAGAATCATCTGGAAAGATTCTTAAAACTCAAACTGCTGGGTCCCATCTACAGAGTCTTTGATTCAACAGATCTTGTAGGGGATCAAGAATTTTCTTTTCTAATAAGTTTCCAGGTGCTGCTGGTCTGGGGATGACACTTTGAACACCACAGAACTAGACCTTTAACAATAATTTACACACACCTTTGTGCTCCTCACCTGTCCTGAACCCTGCTTCCCACAGGTAGCTACTTTCCTAAATTCTGCATTTACAATGATGATAAAGTTGTTTTTTTTAATTGAGGTCAAAGTCACCTAACCCAACCTAAACTGTTTCAAAAGTACACAATTCAGTGGCAATTAGTACATTCACAATGTGGTCCAGCCATTCCCTCCATCTAGTTCTAAAACATTTTCGACATCCCCAAAGGAGACCCCATACCTAATGATAAAGTTTTTGAACCCCAAAATATATCCTTCCAGTAACCTATCATACTCTTAAAAACCATCTCTCTACAGGTCACCCTGAACCTCACCAAACATGCCCTTGGGAAAGCAGACCAGCATCTGACAATGCCAGCCCCATCTCTGAATGCTGGCTAGAGCTCACTCATTAAAAGAATCTTCTTCCTGGAAGAAAGAGCCACCTCTACAAGGAACAAGATGATGGCACTATCAGGCCTCCTATCAGCACCATAGGGAAGGCAGGGCACTGGGGTTTCCAAATCACCAAAACAACCAAAGGAAAATAGAGTGGCCCCTTTGATGGGGTGATTGGCCTCACAGCCTTTGGATGTCACCCACGCAATATCACACAACCTTTCACTGTCACAGCCAGAATATGAACTTGGGCTTTCCAACTCCAGCCTATGCCTGAATTCTTAACCAGGAATGAGCACATCCCCATAGAGTCAGGTACAGAGCAGGGGGTCCACACTGACTCACTGAATGATGTATTGTTGGGATTAATCTGCTCAACCAGAGAGGCGTTGAGTTTGATTTCCTCCACTGGCTAGTGACTAAATCACGGGTGTGGTGAAGAACTCTCCATTCCTGCCCAATTCCTGGATGGTCAAAGAAATTTCTTTCCTAATAGAATCTCTAGCACACCCCCTCAGGAGCAGAGTACTCATAATGTTAGGGAGATACCAGGCTGATGCATTTGCTGCCTCTCCGTGATTGTGCGACTCTCTGGCACATAAGAAAGGAATAAAGTTTAGCGACTATTAATCTATTTTGATGAACTTTTCTCTTCCTTACAAGCAAATTTGCTGGCATTGTAAATCCCAGAGATTATTACCGCTTTCCCTTTCGGTGACACCTTTTATTTTATATTTGATGAATGTCATCCAATTATTTGCTCTGGGCCCATCCGTCATGCTAAGCACAGAATTAGCTGGGTCTTTTCCTTACTAATGACTGGCTCGTTAATCTGATTTTCTGGGTTTCCATTTTACAGGTTTAATTGGGCTCCTGGCCAGTGAAAATGATTCCTTTGGACAAATGCATTGGCCATGAAACACATCAGTCTTTTCTGACTTGTTCCCACTCTTGCCGTGACCAAGCCTAACCTGACATATCTTATTTTTCCGTTTATCCCTGTTTCTGGATGATGGCTTGCCCTGGAGGAAGGAGCAAAATCTGCCCCCCAAAATGCAACCAAAGGGCTTTGAGTCATTTCCTAGCAACCTCTGGGAATTTAGAAGTTGAGCTTATTTCTGCCATAGATAGGAGAAAACTTGTAATTTCTCTAGAGTTTATAAGTAGACATAGGTAATCTGAGAAAAGAGTCAAAAACTAATATTTTTGAATACCTATTCTATGTGGGGTGCTTTACTTTCCTATTATTTAATATCCACAATAATTATTACTATTAATATTGTTAATATCATTACCAATACCATACATGGTAAAAATATTAATCACTGGTAACATTTCTGAGTATTTATTATATGCCCAGTATCCCTGTGTACATACTAGCTTTCTATTTTATGTCCAGGTGTGGAAATCGAGGCATAGCGAAGTTATACAACATACTCAAAGAAACACAGCAAGCAAATGGTGGAGATGAATTTGAACCCAAGTTTGTCTGACTTTTAACGCTTATGCCAACCCCTCAGGTTATGTGCAGTTTCCAAACCTCTGTGTGGAGAGGAACGAGTCCCATGTCACTCAACTTCTAATTCCCGTATAAGATGCCCACCAACAAGGCAGATCTTTCTACGTGAGGGTTCCTATCAGTTTCTCAGTCCTGAGAAATCAATGCTCCATTGTTGCACAGGAGTGAATGGTTTTGCTCTTGGAATTTGTGAATAAGAGGGATCACAATTCGGCTTACACCAGAGCTGTTGCCTTCACGGGAAACAGCATGTAGAAGCTTTTCCAGTTAGTGGATCATGCTGCATCCAATATGATGTTAATAATCTGTCTATACCAAGAGAAATGACCACCTTTAAAGGAATACCTTAGTTACTTCTCATATAGCATCTGCATTGTTGCTTCCTCTTTAAAGAAATGAAAGGAATAAAAAAAAAAGAAAGAAAGAAAACAAAACAAAACTCATAGAAAGTAAAAAAAGTATACTTATAACGTGACTCTCAAGCAGGTTCTAGTAGTCACTGTAGCTTAAAACACTAACAGAACAAAGAATGTCATCAGGGACAATGTCTTAAACAAATCAGAACATCAGTTGCAGAGCACAGGGCTTTGTACCTAATGCAGAGCAGAGGTACACACAGAGCACCCATCCTTGTGCCAGTTGCAGTACCTGTGTATTCTCATTTATCACACTGACCCTGCAGATGATGTTACAGAACTTTAAAGCCCATAGTTAATAATGCTGTATTGTACACTTAAAAAATTGTTGAGAGTAGACTTCACGTTAAGTGTTCTTACAATAAAAAGAAAAAAATGGTAATAAAAAAAGAAAAAGAAAAGGAACAGTGGAGATGTTATGACGCACAATTAACTTTTCCAATTTCTTTGCTCATTAATTCAATTCAGATTATTCAAAATAAATCTTGATGTTTTTAGGCCTTTCTCTCTTTACACCTATGTAGTTCCTTCAAAGATCACGTTTCTCTTAAGAACAATGACCACAAAAAAAAAAAAAAAAGGCTTCTGACTATTGGGCCACAAGAGAATAAATGGCTATGGGTTTCATCTGGAAGTTGCTGTAAGTGTCAGGACGGCCCTGGAAGCTTCTGCATGGAGATTAAGTTGCCTCTGCCATCTTGAGCTCATTTTCCAAACTGCTTTCCTAAGGTATCACACTATATGTCTGAATCAAAAGTGTGGTACAGCATTTGGAATAACATGGCATCCTATCAGCAAGTCATCTCCTCTGTTAGACTGTTTGAATTTAGTGTTTGTCTAACTGGTGTTTGCTCATTTTATGTCCTGGAGGCTCTGTGATATTGATGTAATATGCAGTTTTATCTGCTTGTGTCTAGAAAGAGTGGGTCTATTACCTAACACATGTGTACACTGCACTAGGGCTAGGCCTCCTTTGAAACAGATTTGCACATAAAATCTTTTATTGGTGCCCTAACACAATAGTGCCCCCCTCCCCCCACTGAAGAGCTTCACCAAGAACAGATTTGGGATAAGACAGTTGGCACTGAAGCCAATATTATTTTTTGTCTCTGTGTATGTGTGTGTGTGTGTGCATGTAGAGGAGGTGTTGAAGGGAAGATGCATATTGAGGTTGGCAGTGCACTCATTGGCCAAACAATACCGAAAAAGAAACTGCCACCTTCATCAGCCCTGCCGAGCAACTTCTTGGAACATTCACTGCCTATTGGAAATGTTAGTAAGGCAGACAGGGTAGCAAGTTAGGAAAGCCTGAGACAAATAAATCAAGCTGATGATCCAGGTGTGTCCATTCTATTGATGATGTGTGGCACTGACATTTGCCAGTGAGGCTACATCTATGCAGAGAATGAAGGGCTAGAGTCAATAAGGAATACAAGAAAGAGCATCAGAACATGGCTGGGCAGTTATAGAACAGACATGTCTTCAGCCACATGGGATGAATGGCAGATGCATATAGCTGCTTAGAGAACCATTAATTTTATTGATATGTTCAAGATACTTAAAATATCCTGAAAGGGCAAGGCAAACAAGATCATTAATTTTCTAGAGAAGTAGGGATGCTTCTTTGGGACATGGGATTTCTGGAAGGCTTGGAGATACATGTGGGCTGCTAGATATGACAGCAAAGTTTCACCAACATGGGATTTGCATGGCTCATGAGTGAATATCGGGATAGCAGAACACGGATTTAAACCATCTGTCAAGTTGTTTCTCAGAAAATACTTCTGCCTCCCCAAGAGAGCCATGAATATTTGTGAAACGCCAACTGCTACTTCCTGGAGCTTCCCTATCCAGCTTCCTGTGCCATGCTTCCCCTGTCCCCCGCCAGCACCAGCATCATCACTGGAGGGCCAGGCTCTATGCTCACCACAGCGTATGTATTGTCTGCCCTCGGCACAATGACCCCATGGGGGAGGTCCTATGTAGCCCCACTTTACTGAGAAGTTAACAAACATATATAAGCTCTCAGCTCCAAAGTGGCAAGGCCCAAATTTGAACGTGTGTCTCTAAACGCTGACAACGTCCGCTACACTGCAAAGCCCTGAGTGAACCTAAAGTGTCACTCCAGAGGCTTTCTAAAGAATGGCTAGTTTAAGACAAGTTATCTGGAGGGACTCATCCTGACCCAGATCACTAGAAGGCTCCAGCATCAATGAATTTCACAGTTGCTTGCGTCCTAAGCTACCTCCTTAATTAAGCCTTCCCCCAACCCCAATTTCCCAGTTGGAATTCATCTTTTCTGCTTCTGATTCCCAGGCTCTGTCTGTGGCTCTCTTGCTGCACTTACCAGCTATTGTCCTGAATTATAGGGAAGTGAGGTCCATCTTGGGCCTCTTGCTGAACTGTAATATCTTCAAGGGTAGAGATAATGTCCTGTTCATCTCTAATCCTCTCTTGGTACCCAGCACTCAGGTCATAACAACTAATATCTGTAGAGCACTCTATGCTATTAGCTTTCATTATTGTACCAATCTCATTTGATATGAGCACAACCTTGCAAGTGAGGTATAATTACATCCTCGTTTTACAATTGAGGGGCCCAAGGCTCAGACAGGCCACTCTAGGCCACCTTGTTACTAAAAGGTGAGGCTCAAAGCCAACCTCAGAACTTCTGATTTGTAACTCCAGGCCCTGTTCACTTTGATAGGCTTCTAAAATCTGAGTCAGAATCAGTAAAACACAAAGGGGAGATAATTGCATGAATTTTTACAAGTGGATAGTAATTTTACATCAAATATTCCTTTGAGTGGTTGACAACACCACAACATGGAAAATCAGGGGCTATCAGAGAGCTTGCTTTCCTGTGGGAAACAGGGAAGCAAATTACAAGATGTTCTTCCCTACCCACTGTCAAATGCACATATTAATTAAAAGTCTGGCCAAATTCAGATAATTCCTTGAACATTAATCATGTTTAAACATCTCTTTATGCTTACTGGCCCCATTTCACCATGTGTTGCATTTATCAATCAGCAAGTACTTATTCAGTGTTTCTGTGCCCAGGCTGTGTCAGGAACCATGGGACTGTGACCTCATGGAGTTCCCCACCTCTTTGGGAAAGCAAGCCTAACATGTAAGATGCGCAATGACCATATCAGACCAGAGATGATGCCACAGTACCCAGAGCATAGTGAAGGCCAGGTGCTGTGAAGTCCCCTCCTCAGAACCACAACAGTTCACTCACTTTATTCTCATGCTCCTTTTACAATTACAATAAAATCAGTGCTGGGCACTGTGAAATCCACACTCTTCTTATTTCCATTTTACAGATGGGACAACTGAGACATCAGATGGCAAAGTCACATAGCCAGCAGAGAGCTGAGCCAGGATTTAAACTCATGTTTGTCTGACTCCAGAGACTATAGTTACAGCCACTCTCATAGCTCACCCTCCCAGTGTGACATGCACACACACAGGCAAAGGCACACGTGTACACACACAGTGTAATATGTAATATATAAACAGGTGTGATTATACTCCCACTGCCTTAGGAGGAAAGTGGGTTCTCAACACTAAAGGACATTTTGTTTATTGAACGGGATGATGAATTTGAGGATAGCATGTCAGAGAAACCAGGACCTGGCAGAACTGTTCTGTGTAACAAAGGGAAAGACAAAGGGAAAAGGTGGGGATTAGGTGGGATGGATCTTGAAGGAAGAAAAAGATCATCAGCAATGCTGGAGAGGTTACAGGACAGAAGAGCCAAGAAGGGAAGTCACTAGTTGTCACTATCAGGGGGTACCTTAGGGGAATGGAAAGAAATAGTGGGTGTATGTAGATCTCATTAAATGTTTTTGCTGTATGTTGCATGACATGAACACTCTGCTTCATCTCTATTTGACAACTTTCACAAAAAGTCTATACTATACTGCTCAATAATTTTATTATAATTTCATTTTTTGGTTTGTTTATTTATCTTGGTAGAGGTGGTTTATATCAGAAATGAATTTTTGCTTCAAGAAAATGCCTGAGAGAGCCAGGTGTGGTGGCACATGACTGCAGTCTCAGCTACTCTGGAGGCTGAGGCAGTAGGATCCCTTGAGCCCAGGAGTTGGAGGCTGCAGTGAGCTATGATCGTTCCTGTGAATAGCCACTGCACCTCCAGCCTGGACAACCTAGCAAGACACTATCCCAAAAAAAAAAAAGAAAGAAAAGAAAATGCCCAAGAGTTATAGCTAGGTTATCAGGAATTTTATCTTTGTCTATCTGTTAAGTTACCTACTTACTTCTCTGTCGTGAAAATTAACAAGGATCCTTGGAACCAAGCCTAGACATAGATTCCAAACCTCTCCCCACTACCATCAGCTATGATGTGTCTTTGGGAAAAGCATTTAAGTGTTTCAGGACCTCAGTTTCATCTTCAAACAGCCACACTCACAAAATGAAGCCAACGTGTGGCTGATACAAAGCAGGGACTTAAAAATGGCACATGCTCTGTGTTCCCCACCCCTTCACTTCCTGAGTCTCAGTTTCCTAAGCATGAACATCTTCTTCAATTGCAATATCTTAAGATTCTACGCTGTCAGTTTCTTACACGGTCATTCAATTATTCAACAAACATGTTTTAAGCACCTAATTTGTGTTAAAGCTATGTGTGCTTACTTACTGTCCTGTACTCTGTCCCTGACCCAATTTGCCTCAGGCAAATAAGAAAATACAGGTCGTGGTGAATCTTTCTTATTAAGGAGCAGAACCATGTAGTGGTAGAGAAAAAACACTCTGGTGTCAAACTGTCAAAATGCCTACACCAAAATCTCCACTCCACTGTTTACTGGTTGTGTGACCTTGGGAAAATGGCTTAACCTCTCTGTGCTTCTTCTGTGAAATAGAGGTTAGAGTAGTACCTAACCCATAGGGTGTCATAACAATTAGATTCATCAATGTATAAGCCTAGCTCATGTAGCCACTCAATTAGGCTGAGCTGCTACTATTACATGTAACACATTCTCCAGGAAGTATAGATTACTCAGTAACAAAGAAAATTAGTCAGGAAATAAAAACCATGGAAGAAGACTAAAGACAAACTTTAAAATAACTATAGTGAGAACTATAGTGTTTCTTATATAGAATAGTTATGTTCAATCCACTTCACAAGGACTTGTCTCAGATACTTCAGAGGAAGGAAGGAGGCCATCCCTTCCGTCCCTTCCCTGCCTCCACACACAGGACACCTAAGCAGCAATTACACAGCACAATGAAATAATAAACACAGTCATATTAAAAGCACTTTGATTATTTCTCCATGCTGCAATCTGGAAGCAATCGCTACCTCGGGCAGGCAGTAAAACTACCAGCGTCTCTTCTGGAGAATTGGACAGAAGGCCTTGGGTACGGCAGACTTTCCTTTCTAATTGCCTTCCGTGGAATTACCACCATACATTATTATAAGGTGTGCATCTCTTCCGAAAACATTTTTCACAGAAGAAAACGGAAGCAATCTTGCCTGGCCTTGAGAGGCGACAAGGCTAGAGAGAGAGTTGGGAGGTGTCTAATTTCATGTTCCCATCAAACACAAGCCGGATTAGAAGAGAACTAGGGAGGAGGAGGACAGAATGGGGATTATAGAACCAGACAACTTTAAAGCTCAAGAAGTGCACAGAGAGAAAAGCCAAGCCTTTTAAGTTTTATTTTTTGGTAACAGATGTTTTGCTTACAGTTCCAAATCTAATTGCATTTGGGGTAGTAAAGATGAAATAGTCAAAGGAAGAAAAAGAAAGCTAAAAAGGAAAGAAGGGAGTCAAGCCGGCAAACAAGAAGCTAAGCCTGACGCCTCCCTCCTTCCCTGCTTCTCCACCCTGGGTTCTGCGGCTGGGGACAGGCGGTGTGCCCTGCCACTTTGCCCTCCTCTGCTCTTGCTTACGATAGCGCCCTGCCTACAAGCAGTCCTCACCAGGAAAGCAGGGGCAATGGGGCCCGTCCCTTAAACATCTTCATTCTATTACTTTCATAATCAGCTTCTAATGTTCTGTTTGACAGACGTGGGGCCGACCAGACAGCTGCTTGGGCCGTGGAACTATTCTCTGTGCCATCGATTGCAAAGACAAAAATCAATCCTGGCTAAGGAGAAAGAAGTTAAAAATAAATTGCAGGGATTGATTTTTGTTCAGACCTTCTGACTCCCAGTTCAGGATGGGGAAAGGAAGAGTATGCCTGGATCCACCAGTCATGCGATCACTTCATAGGCCCCAAGTCTTAAAAGCAAAATCTGGGGATATTTTGTCCACACGTGCGCACACCTTTCTTTTAATTTATGTTTTTATATTATTTTATTTTTGCTTCATAATAACTATCAGACATAAGAATCCATCTAAATGGTAAGCTCCCAGCAGAAGAGGACTGGCATTTATCTTGTCCACCACAAAATCTCTAAAGTGGGGCCCCACACTTTGTGGATAGAAGTAACTCCAGGAATATTTGCTGAGGGACTAAATGAATAAATGAAGCGTCCTTCCTTTTATTACTGTCTCTCACATGTATGTTTATTTCTTCATAGATTTATCACAGCATGTAATTATTATCCTTATTTATTGCTTTGCTTGCGTATTATCTCTCTCCTCTACTAGACTGTAAATACTCCTATGGCAGGATCTGTGTTTTTCTTATTTACATATTTATTTCTTATATATGGCATGATCTTCAGGGATCATAACTTTCTTATTTTTTATTTTTATTTCTTATTACTGCATTATCCCCATATTATATTCTAAGTAGATGTAAATGGAATGAAGGAGGGAAGGAAAGATTCAGCAACTCTCTTAGTCACATCCCAAATAGCTTTTTTTGATTCTGACATTGGAGAAAAAGAGTTGAGGAAATACTTCTGAATAATAAATAGTCCCTTTCCTATGTCTGACTAAATGGAGTGGCCAATAGATCAAATATAATATAATTATGGAATTTTAGGATTAGAAGGGAACTCTTTGGAGTCATCTAGTCCACTGCTTTCCAAACCTGGTTTTATGGAGCTCTAGGTTCTGCAGAGATGCCTTGGAGGTGTCGCCCAAAGAGGTGGAGAAGAGGTTGGGTGGGTGGTGAAGCTCATACAGCCCCTTCCCCTCTTTAAACTAGATCCATTCCAACTGTATCTG
The DNA here is from genome assembly GCA_023783475.1 of Daubentonia madagascariensis. Taxonomy (NCBI): domain Eukaryota; kingdom Metazoa; phylum Chordata; class Mammalia; order Primates; family Daubentoniidae; genus Daubentonia; species Daubentonia madagascariensis. The sequence goes on along the minus strand of JAKFHU010002573.1, from coordinate 13,273,088 downwards.
TTTTATACATTGGAATTCCTTCAACAATTTTTTCTGAAAAGCAGTTCTCCAAGAACAACAACAACAACAATTTGAAAGCCCTTCTTTAAAGCAATCCTTTCATTTTGCCATAAGGAAATTGAGCTCCAGGGAGGAAAGGTGATGACCCAAGGTCACAGAGTGAATTAATGGTGAGCCAAACTTCATCCCAGGAATGCCGTCCCCCTCACCTGCCCATCCCATCCCACTGCACGCTGTCTCCTGCCCCCAAAGGGGCTCTTCTCCTTGGAGCATTGACTGGTCCTAAAGTTGGACTCCTCAAGTAAATTCTCTGCTTTGAGAACTAGCTTGAGCCCTGCCTTCTCCAGGAAATTATCCCTGATCACGTCACACCTCAAGGATCTGCCCCACTCCAGGGAGCACCTGTCCTTTAGAGGCCAGCACTTTCGCAAAGGCTTTCGAGCATTGCTCAGGGGAAGGTCAGACCAAACAGTTCTATCTCCTCACCAACACTGAAGGCAAAATGAGAACACTCTGTCAGTCTCATGACCATCACATGCCCTTTACTTAGAACAGTACCAGGAGCATGTTAAGTGCCCAATAAATGATTGTTAAATGAATGGATGAGTGAATGAATGAATCAATCAATACTTCTGTCTCAGAGAGAACCTATCACAGCTCTGGGTACATAATTGGTTCTCAGTCAAATCCAGTTGATTGATTAACCTCTGGCTCTGCCACTCTGAGACTCTAAGAAGCCCTTCTTCTGGCTGACCATGAGGGGCTTCAGAATCAGATTCTTAAAAGCTGCTTGCAGAGATCCAAAATGTTTATTTACTCCATTAGCTAGTTATACAGTTAAAGGCAGAACAATCAAAATTGTTAAAAGCTGAAACTATGAAATTAATAGATATTAGAATGGTAATGGGAAGACAACTGGACTTAATAGTCTATATCTCGGTCCCTGGCCCAACCGCCTTCTTTATCAGCACTGTTGTTTTTACAGCAGTATGATTATCTTTAACAGGAGAAGGCCCCAGAAAAGGGAGTCTCCTGGGAGCTGGGCTTAGCAGAGGGGCTGTGCAGGACTTGCTAGCACTTGGGGAAGGAGGACAAGGAGACTCAGCCAGATCATGACTCAACAGCTCCTCGGAGCCCTGGAATGGGATGCAAAAGAAGCCTTTCCCCAAGTCCGACACACACCGTGGGAATTGGAAAATGCATGGCAAGAGGTGCAAGGCGAGGAGGGAAGGGCCAGAGAAGAGCAAGCTGTGGACAGTAATGACGATTCACCACGCTGCCATTGGGTCCCCAAGTGGCACCCCGGGATGAGTGTTCCAGTAAATCCTATTAGTGTATCTGAGGGACAATGCGCAGAGACGTGGGTATGATTACATTGTACTAAATCCCATTAAGCCTTTCTTTGGTTAATGACGCAGAAAGTTTCCGATACGAAACAAAATTGAAACAGATCCTAACAAAGAGTCCACTGAACAGGGAGTGGAGCAAGGCTTTCCTACCCCTAGTATCTACCAAGACTGGGGCAGCATCCGTCTATTTCACTTTTACGGTCATCCAGAAACGTTTCTGGGAACACCTGCTATTTGGTGCTGATGTGGAGAAAAGTGAAATGGGAAGCAGATCATTGTCTTCTTTCCCCATCCTTCACAAACCCAGACAGCCCCGAGCTCATACCCTACACCCTGCCATTTCCCGAGCTGCAGACAAAGGGTGATTCTCTAAACTTCACTGAACTTGGTTTCCTCCGTGGAAAAAATAAAGATGATAATATCTGTCACATCGAGATCCCATGAAGATTAAAGTTTTAATAAATAAAATAAAATACACACTTACCAGACATAAATTTGGCACTAAATAAACGTGAGGTCTTTTTTCTACTATATCAACAATGCCTTCAGCTTGCTGATTGGTGGGTAAAATTGGTAGTGAAGCTAGGTGGGAATAACACTCTGAAGAATCACTGCAGAGCGCAGATTTCCAAATAGTGGACAAGATTCAGAGAGTATAGCTGATCTCACTCCTTTGAGCTGAAGATAGAAGCCTCTGTTGTCCCTTGGACAACACATCTGCCTTCCTGACCAGAACTCACAGGCTGCTGGATGACCAAACACCAAGAGTGCCGCCCTTCCTGTAAAATGCACTGAACAGCACACTTACAACCACCCTTCCTTCTCGTGCCTGTGGAGATGCTGCTAACAATAGCAGCTTTCCTGCCAACCACAATAACACACAGCTTTCCTACCAACCCATGATAACACAGCCTTCTACGAAGCTATTACCAATTACTCAGAGGGGATACACAAAATGAAAACAATTTAATACCCCTAAGCTAGACATATCCCATTCCTGTACTATCAGAAAGGCAAATGATTACTTTATCATATGTGGAAAATTACAGAACCATTCTCTGAGATTAAAGGAAAACTTTCCTTGCTATGTGGGCCTAGGAAGCAACAGGTGTGGTAACTTCCATGGAGCCTCATTAGATCTCTTGGGAAGAAACACGTCTAAGTAATTCATTAGGGACATGTACAGTAAAGCTCTGAATGGGGCGAGGAGATTGCCATGCCTAAAGGATGGACAGGCATCCCGTAAAGAAAGATGCCTCCCTATCTGTGCATTATGCTGAGAGGCGCGGGGACAAACAGGGCATCCTCAGCATTTGGACGGTGACTGATGCTGTAAGAGTGGATGGGATGGGATGTGGTTACTCAGAGAGAGGGTAGCAGGTGAACAGAGAAATGGAATCTAGGAAGCTCACTAGGAAAAACCCGTGTTTAAAGAGTGGGCCGAGGAAGAAGCTCCCGTGTAGAAAGTAGGACGATAGTGCATCATCAAGGAAGCAACAGGAGGAGGGCGCTTCAAGAAAGAAGGAGCAGTCAAGAGATTCAAATGCCACAGACAGGTCAACTAAGTTAATTACTGAGAGGTAGAGTCTAGATATAATTCAAAGACATCTTTGATGAACTTGGCAAAAGCAATTTCAGTGGAGTGGCAGAGGCAGACGTCAGCCTCAAGAGGGTCACAGAAGGAAGGAAATGAGAAAAAGGGTCATGAATACGGAGAATGCTCAAGACACCTGCTATGAATGAAAGACGGGACATTTACAGAGAGGGGAGTGGGGCTCAAAAAATTTTTGTTCTGCTTTGTCACTTAAGGATGGTGGATATTTTTTAAAAAAAACATTTAAATATTGATGGAAAGTCTGAAATAGGGAAGAATAAGTTAAAGACATAGGGGAAAGGAGGATGATCAGTAGTGCCAGGTCCCTGGGAAGATAGAAGAGACGGGATTGGGTGTTTGGGTTGAAGAATCTCGTTTATTTGAGGATGAGAACAATGCCTTCCACTTTGTTTACATAGTTCTCTCCACCTGTAATACTGGACACACAGTAGGGACTCAACAAATATTTGAGAGTCTTGCAAGGTTGCCTTGAGTTGACTTCTCCCCCAAAATAGAGCCTGAAACCAGGGCTTTTATGTAGGTAGTATTTTTGTTTGTTTGTTTTTAGAGGAATGATCTGTGAACAGGAGTGGTAGAATTAGGATATAGGAAACGGGAAAGAGAAAGCCATCCCAGGGTGCAATACCAAACTGGTTATCATTGTGAGCAAGTGGGGCTCAATCCAACTGGAGATTCTGTGAAAACTTATATGGAATGAGGCTCAGAATTGTCTACCTGACATAGGAACAGAAGAGTACTTCTCCACTAGCTCCTGACTCCTATTGATCAAGTTGTCCCAGAAGGTCTTGACAACTTCAAGGCTTGTATCTGCACTGGAATAACTAAGGGGTCTCTTACAAGCACCTCACTTGGGGAGAAATCAGTCCTGGAACAAAAAGTAAGAGATCCCCAGTGCGGTTGAGGCAAGGTGACAGCAGGCGGCCTCCAGACACAGCTAGTTGCTGAGGCAAGCGTGAGCCGGAAGCATGTGAGATGTTAGACTCAAAGGTCAACAAAATATCTTTACTTCCCAATCAGATCACTAATTTGTGTTTATTCATGGAAGTATTTCAAATACTAACAGCAACGTTTACATCAAGCCACTCTAAAATGATTACATGTATACGAGGCACATCCCAGCTATTTAAAGAACCTCCATTTGTGCTGGCTGTTGAAAACACTTTTACTTAAGATTCTGAAAGTGCTTCAAGAATATTCACCTGAAGATGTCTTTATTGAATTTCTTTTGAAGACTGTCTCTGTAACTCTTTAATTTTCCTTTAAACTCCAGTGTCGTAAATGTGTCCCTAATGATGAAATTGCTATTTATTTAACATTCAAAATCTCTCCCATTAAGACCAAATTAACATCATTTAAAATATCACCAAATAGCTTTTCTTTGAATAATTACACTCTATTAATTTCTGCCTCAGGGCTTTTTTCTTTCAGAAAGATAATAATTTATTAGGGATATAGTAGCAACACCATAGAGGCTTTTCCTACCTCCCATGAAGCTGCATAAAGCAGGATCTTACATGAAGTATCAAACTCCAGGTGAGCTAAGGGCCAAGATGCTACAAGAGTCTTGAAAAAGTAATTAAACCCCACAATATCTGAAGTCCCATATACATCAATAGAAGTTGTTTTCTTTGATAAACAGCACTGTGGAAGCTACTGGGGAGGTTTTATCATGCACATATGTCTATACATGAGTTATATCCATGAATAATTAAAAAATGAATTTAGAGAAATGATTTAGCAATCTTTTATGTGATAGGCTTATAAAAATCCTTTAAAGAGGACGTGCATACACAAAATAGTGAGGCTGACTTTTGCATGTGGATTAGTCTCCCGATTCTTGCATTTTGTAGGGCTTTGTAGTTTTCAAAGCATTTCAAAGCCATTATTATCTCCCTTGATCCTCACAACCACCTTCCAATTTAGAAAGGGCAAGTAGCATGATTCCACTCTACAGAGATGAGGAAATTAGTGCTCTGAGAGTATAAGTGACTTGCCTAGTGTTTCCTGGCTGGTAGGTGACAGATTCCTGATTACAACCCAGTCTTTAAATTCAGGTCTTTTCCCCACATCAGACCACTAGCTACTTGAATCATAAACTTCCTGAGAGTAGGGGCAACATCTTCTACATCTGTCATGCTTCTGTGTACCTGCCATACTTCTCAGAGGCTCAACAAATATTGTTCATTGGCTACTAATACTTCTTAATTGCTAGTCCTTTTGGAACATCTCCCAACACTTCATGACAGTACTATTTTTCTATGTTTATACACAGAACTCTTAAAAAACGAATAGAAATTTGTATGCCGGCTACCAAGTGGCTTCACTGTAGTACTGGAATCGTCCTAGACCTACTCTGATACCTGCTATTGCTCCACCCTCAGAATTCCTTCAAGAGGGGGCTTCTCTCTTGACTACACCTACAGAACATTACTAGATGTTGAAAGTAGCACTAGGTAGTAGATGAGCTACACAACAACGTTACCTGCCCAGTTCACATCTTTACAAAGGTTCTGGGAGTGACTAGTTGTTCTGGATTTATATGAGGGGTTGTGGACGCTACAGCCTCTGGGAGCAACACTTTCCCCCTGGCCCAAATTTGAACAAACCCTCCCAGGCTCAGAAGGACAAGTACGTTTTTAAGATTCCTGCCCTTTCCCTGTGCTCAGCTCCTAAAGACCATCTCTTTCTCCTGAGTGTTCAAGTTGTTTTGTGTCATCTCCCAGGGCAACATAAGGCTCACTTAAAACAGTGAGGGAAAACTTTTGTTCTGTGTTGAGGCAACAAAGACGTCAGGGAACTTGTGGAGAAAGATTTGGCAGAGGTGGGATGACCTTCCCTCCTTCAAATTTTCTGCTGTCTTTCCCCCCTCTATAGTACTTTATTTGTATCTTAATTATGGATAAGTTTTTTTCTCTCGTATTTTAGATATTTGAAGATATATCAGCATCATATCCGTTTTTATCAATACAAACGCATGCACAATGAAAGTTTATGACATGAGTGAATGAACACTTATCACACTGGAGGCCACCCCCCATGCCATGGACAGAGGACGGGGCAGGGCTTCCTACAATCCGCAGCAGACACACAAACCTCTGGCCATGGCTTACGAAGGTGCTATTCTTGTTTCTTCCTCACACTACCTAGCAACCAGGGTATGAATCACATTGCTGAAGGAGTTTTACTGTGACTACTGCTAAACCACCTATTTTCCGGGATAATCACCAGAAAAGCTACTCCATAAGGAGAAAAGACAGGATTTTCAAGCATCTTGGCTCAGAACACAGAAATCAACTTATTGTTCTCCCCTGCTCCTACAGAGGAAAGCCGATTTCTCTTTTATCCATGTGGAATGGAGGCATTTCAGTCAGACACTTCCCCATTTAAACACAGGCTCTTCTGGGAAGGATTAGCTTCTTTTGATTTCACTACAAAACCCCAGGTCTCCTGTATAGAAAAAGCACTGACAGATGAACAAATTTCACAGCTTTCTGTACATCTCCAGCTCGGCCTGCCCGACAGTGGGAGATCAAACATGAGGTTCCCCCCAAGCAAAACCTTCAAGTTGGTCCTTTACCTCTTAGTCAATAGGAAAATAAAAGGTGAGGTAGAACCTTGGAGGACTCTCTCAATTGTAGGAGCCGTGTGAGTAGTTTATGGACCCTTCACCACACACACAACACGGGATTAAAGATAATATGTCCAGAAAAAGGAAATTATGATTGGATGTGGGGAGTTTTCTTTTAGAGGGGCAAATGGGACAGGGTGAATTTTTTATGCAAAATTAATATCATGGGAAGAGGCTTAATTTAATTAATGAATGTCATTAGGAAGTGGTTCAGTTGTGCACACATGAAAAAGCCTCATCTTTGATCCATGGAGCCAGTAGTGCTACAAAAAGTCAGTGCTTTTCAAATACTTCTTAGCAACAGGATTCTTTTGTCAAATGAAGGAGCATTAAGAAACCCAATATACACAGCAAAGGAAAGGAGAGTTGCTCTGTTTAAGGAGGTGCTGAGAAGCCTGGGGAGCCCCACCCTCCCAGACATCCTCCTCCCTTTCTTGGTAGCTCCTGAGACAAGTTTCCCGAGATCCAAAGTAAAACTGCCCCAAAACACCATTTGACATACGAGGGTGGGAAGTGGGAAAGGACAGACTGGTCCCCGTTTTTTGTGAGGTTTTTTTTTTTTTTTTTGCTCTCAGAGTTATGTGTTTTTATCAGCACTAAAACCAAATGTGAGATATCAATACTTGAAAAGGTTAGAAAATTTAAATGGATAAATCCCTTGAAGTTGTGAAAAACCAAACCCACCAAAGCCACTTGACCCCATCCTACTATTAAGTAACTGCTCAAATGTAGGCATAAAAAAAAAATCGGTCTCTACAAGGCTCCCTTTTAAAAGCCAAGCCACTGAGGGCCAGCAAGCCTCCTTCAGGGGGATGTGTAATCCTCAGTGTCCAACTCTGCCCGAACAAGACTTCCTGGAGACACATCCCTGGAGCTGGACTCAAGCCTCACTACCCTAAGACTTCTCCTGAGACCACGCTTTGGTAGACTGGCAGGCAGGAAAAGGTAGAAGATCACCTCCTCTGATGCCCTGATACTGTGCTCAGATATAATATGTGGGCTTAAACCCTGGAGAAGAAGTTACTCTGTTGGTTTGAGGTTTATGCTTTGACAAAGACTTCTGAGGCAGCTTTATTTCAACGAACAGAATGAAAAAACTTGGGCTTTCCTTGCCTGAAGGGCAGACATTGATTGCTAAAGTACAAATGTTATCTTCTCCATACTGCCTCCTCTGATTCCCATTTCAATTTTCAAAACTCATGCCCTCCCCCCCAAAAAAAGGGATTAAAAATTGACACTGGTTTTGGAAAATTATTCCAGATGGTTTCCAATATTGTTTTTAAAAACCACACAAATAAAATAAAAGCAGCAAAGATAAATAAATAGATACAAGAAATCAGCCGGGTAGTCAAAAATGGCCAGTGGTGGAGGAGCAACAAGACAGGAATAGTAACAGTTACCATAAAGCTTAACGCAGGGAAGCTGCTAAAACTGACACAAAAATTAGTTTTGCACTTCCTAGCATCTATCAAGAGAGGAACACAAAATGAGCTAGATTTAATTAAAGGAAATTTAAAAAGTTCACTCGTCCAGGAAAACTTTCAAGCTGCTTTTCCTACGACTCCATTCCTTCCCACAACGACACCTGTCCTTACAACAAAGAGCTCGAGCTGCATTTTCTTCTCTCACTTCCTTAACTTTGCCCACGCCCTCCCCTCAGCAGAAAGCCCTTTCTCTTTCACCGGCCTGACTTGTTCCCACAGCTGCTTTCAGGAAAGCTCATACCGACCCTCCTCCCAGGGCAGGGTGAAGAGTTCTTTCTCCTCTCTCCAAGAGCGACATGTGCTTTCCACTAACACAGCTCTCATTACTCTACATTATAATTGTTTAGTTGTCTGCATTTCCCACTGGCCTGAATGTATTTTAATATATTTAAATGAATGAATATAAAAAGGGCACTGAATAACATATTGGGTAATTCCTGGACAGTGGTTTTATAAAAACAGAGACATTCTACATATGGTCATTTCTTATGCAGTGAGCAATTGCCAATTACCCTAAGTTGCCCTGTATTGTTAGCTGCAGAAACAAGGTTCCCTTGCTTGAAAAAGATAACCAACTACACTCCTTGAGAACAAGGACGGTGTCTTATCTTCTCAGTTCAGTTCATTTCAACAAACATTTATTGAATACCAGTCATTACGCTAAGTGTGGGAGAAACAATGATGAAAAAGACACGATCCTGTTCCTCTTTAGAGTTTACAGGCCTGGCTGCGGAGACATAATGTGAATGGATAGTCAGCACGGGAGCTTGGTCCAATCAGGTTGAGGATGTCAGGGAAGACTTCCCATAGGAGGTGCTGCCTATCTTGAATTTTAAAGAATGAGTCTGTCTGGTAAAGGGACATTCCAAGCAGGAAAAAAAATATAATAAAGGCATGTGAGGCAAGAAATGGCATAGTGTGTGCATGGAGACTAAAAAGTTTATGTTTACTGAAGGGTAAAATAAAACAAGGAAGGTATATGGGAAGCTGTGGTGGGGAAGGAATTCACATGAGGCTGATGGGGTAGGTAGGATTCAGATCACAGAGGTCTTTGTAGGCAATGTAAAGGAAATTGGATTTCACCCTATAGGTGATGAGCAGTCACTGAAGGTAGGAACGTTGATTTTTATTTCAAATAAATGACTTTGGAAGCAGGGTTGTGAATGGAATGGGGGGTACTGATCTGGGAGAGGGAAATCAGCAAGCTATTGCAATATTTCAGAGAATACATGATGAGGTTACAAATGGTTTTAAATAGCCAAGTAATGATGGTGCTTCCACCTTCTCCTCTCATAAACCACCCTGGAGCAGCAAAGAAAACAAGAAAGAGAAATGCAAACTCTATATTCAATAAACTTCTAACCTTAAAAAACAATACCTATGTGGGAAGGAAGCCATATATACTTTGTCCCAGGTGATTCTGCCTTAGGAGAAGAACCCACTCACAGAAAAACAATCTGGAGTCATATGGAACCTCACTGAGAACCAACAAGGATTCTTGTTAAGCTGAAATAGAGCCCTGATCTAACACCAACATGAACCTCCTCAAATACTTCATTCAGGAAGAGCTCATGGCATTGAAAAATAAGCAATAGTTAAAAATATAAAGACAAAAGAAAACAGTACAAGAATGATAAAATAATACAGCAAACTAAAAGAGAGAAAGGGACAGAAAAAACAAACAGCAAACATAAATCAAAATATGCTCCCATGGAGCAAATAAAAGTTGTGATTACACTGCTATCATTAAAATAACCTATATGACGAAGAGATCACCTCTATAAGAGAAGAGTTTAAAGCAGAAATACAAGAGCTCAGGGAAGATATGTTGAAATAAAATATAAGCTGACAAAGCTCAGAAAAGAAGTTAAACAAAAGCAGCAAAGAAAGGCAAAAGGGAGCCTGGACACTGATAAATACTCATTCGAGGATAACATAAGTAAGACTGTTGCTACCTCATTTTGCTCAGGGAGTTAAAATGGATTGCAGGTGGGAGGAAATGATGACTCTCTTTTGTCTTTCCTGTCTACTGTATACATCCTAGATATCTTGGAGGAAGAGAGCCAAAACAATGAAACTAAAATAAAAAATATATATTTCAATATATAAATCACAGAAACTTATGAGAAATTAAAAATGAAGAAAAAATTAAATCTATTTAATGAAAGAGATTCATATCCCAGGGAAAATAACTGACATAGTATGGGCAACCATAAAGCATACGCTAATAAGTAACTGTATTCAAATATAAAGACTAAAGGACTTTAGGTATCCAAGTTAAAAAACAACAACAACAAAACAAACAAACAAAAAACAAAACAAGACACCTAAAAGAGAAAAATCTGAGACTGGCCTGACACCGTACCATTCAGGAAGTTAAGAGAGTAAAGTTCTCATGGAAAGAGTATAATGCATACGTTTTATACCCTTTATGCTTTAAATGATATTAAAGCATAAAAAGAGATAAACATATTTTCAACATTCAATAATTAGCCTTTATTGAAGACATTACTAAAGGACAAACTTCAGACAACCAAGAGATAAGTGGGAAAATACAGTAAAAGGACTGCTGGGACAGTTGACGACATCTACCTGTAAACCTAAGATCAAAACAAATGCAAGAATGCTGGTGTGGCGTGTACATGCTCCAGAATGATTTAGTTAATGAAAACTGGTGTTGGAAAGAGGGGATATGGTGGGAGGTCATAAACGCACACTATTTTTTTCAGCTTTCTTCAGCAGTGCTTTATAAAATATTCAAGTTTAACAAAATCGTATTTTAAACAGTAAGGCAAACACTAGGAAATAATTATTCAAAATTGGGTGGGTGGAAGAATCAGAGAGAGGGGAGAAAATAGAAATACATGGAAATATACTAATTTTATAATTGCTCACAACAGGAAATCAATATATATTGTCCAATAGAAGATTCAGTATATTATAAAGTTATATTCATAAAGCTAAGTAGACAGAAAAATATAAATATTCAAAATTATCAAAGAGATACATAGGAAAACAAAGAAAACAGACCATATCATGAGAGGTTTTTTTTTAAAGCAAATAATCATAATTAAACACTATGCATACACTGTCAGAACTAAGACATATCCGTCAAATCTATCAATGCAAATGGCCAAACTCACCTGTGAAACAAAAGGACTGATTAAATACTTACGGACAACTGATTTGTATTTGTACCTGTACTATGGGTAGTTGTCTACCTGCAACCCAGTGGAATTCTTTTGCTTCATTTCAATCTTAGCTAATTGAGAGCTGCAAATTAAATAGCATTTGTTTATTTGATGATTAATGGAATCTAATGTCTTTCTCAAGTTTATTGTCCTTTTGGGTTATTTTGGGCATGTTGATCCACTGCTTCCCATCTCATTGATAGTAAAAAATAAAGTCCTTAAAATGGCCTCTGAGGTCCTGTGGGATCTAGCACCCTCTATCTTTCTGGACTTATCTCTAAATTTTCTGCCTAGGTCTCATTTGCTGGTTCCTACTTATCTCCCTGTACTCCAAATATTGGAGTGCCCTAAGGCCCAGTCTTTGGATTGTTTCTATTTTCTGTATATACTTACCCCCTTGGTGACTTCAATTTTGTGGTTTAAAAATACTATCAGAATGCTGACAGCCTTCCAATTTATAAACTCAACCACAACTTCTCCACCACCCCACTCCTGAACCCAGCCTCAAATCTCTAACCACCCACCCCACACCTCCATGAAGGGCTGGAGGGAGCCAGGGCCAGACACACCCAGCTCTATGTTCCCCTCTGGCTCTGCTGCCTTCTGACAACCTCTCCCTGGTTCAGTACTCAGTGAGGCCTTCCCAAGTCATCCTAAATAAAATAGCAATACCTTTATACACCCAACATTCACAGTCCCTGATCTGTTTTTATCCATAGCATTTGTCATCATCTGATATATTTTGCAGGTAGATAAACAGATGATAGTAAAGAACAGATTGAAAGACAGAAAGCAAATGTTCATATAACACTATGTTTCCAGGCCTTTTTTTGGTGCTTTACAGATAGCATTAATAAATGTAATCCTCCCAGCAACCCATGAAGTAGGTACTACAATTATCTTCTTTTTATAGATGAGTCAAATGAGGCACAGCTCAAGGTCATAGAGCTAAGTGTGGAAAGCCACAGTCTGAAAAACTGCTGGCTGTCGGGCTCTAAACGACATGTTCTTAACCATTACACTTCATAGCTTTTCATATCTATGTATATAGGGATGTGTATATCATACACATATTTTTTCTTGTCTCCCACTAGAATTAAGCACCACTAATGCAGAAACTCTGTTGTGTTCACTGTCTTAACCCCAACACCTGGCACAGGGAACCTCACGTGTACTAGGCAATAAATTAAACTTTATTGAATAATGGAACCTCATATTTCTTTCAGACAAAATAAAAATTGATGCTGATTTTTTAAAAATTCTGTTTGCTTCCAGTATAATAAAAAAAGAAATGTTTCAGTGTAACTTTTTAAAAACTCTGGATATCTGCTTGAAGAGTTCCAGAAAACTTTATGCAACACAAGGAAAAATGAAAAAAAAAACCTGAACATTTTTATTTCTAAGTCATATGTCCCAGAAACAATTCTGCCATGTTCATCATTATATATACAGCATTAGCATTAAGGTAAGGGCAACCAGATTGGTAAATTTATAAACCATTCCTGGGCTTACACTTTAAAAAAACTTAAGTAGAGAGAAAGAGATAACAGCCTTAAGTGGGGATCGCAACGATGGCAATGGAAGGAAAGCAAACACTGAAGAAGTAACTGTAAGTGATATTGGCAGAGACTGTGGATGCATTTAATCTGGTGACATAGACTGACCTTCAGGTTTCTATCTTGGGTGACCATTGAGGGTTTTGCCACCAACGTTGTCAGGGTCGAGGGTGACATGTTGATTGTGTTACCGGTGGAACATCCACATAGGGATGCTGAGATGGTTATTAGACATACAGGTGGGTAGTACATGGTACAGGTCTCAGCTCACTGACTTGAGAGTCATCAAAACAGGGAGATGGTACCCAAAACCACGGGACCACTCAGGGAGAGAACACTGGCTGCAAAGAGAAGCAAGCCAAGGGCAGAAATCTGGGGAACACCAAGAGTCGTGCCCAGCATTACATATTCTGCAGTGCATGTGTTCAGTAAATCTTGTGAACAGGAGAACGAGAGGCCGGCCAGGAACAGGAGAACATGTTGCCGAGACTTAGAAACACAATCCTGAGATTCTGGCTTGTAATGAAGCTGAGAAACAGGGATTTTTGAAGCCCCAGAGACTTCCTCTTTCAAGACAGTTTTTGAGTGGCTAGCTACTTTTCCTGTATTTTAATAGACCTCAAAAATCTATGCAAGTAAGTTGTAGAAAGAAGTAACTGCTACAGCCACAATATATCAATACAACAAGTAATCACTGAGCACCCCTGATTTGCAAATACATCATTTTTAGGGCTGAGAGTAAGGGGTAAAATGTGTGTGTAAAATATTGTCCCTACTCTCAGAAAGTGTAAAATGCAATTTGGAAAGAAGACAAATCTATTGAGATTTAATAAGCAATGGCTCCTAATAGCTTGTGTGATAGAGAAATGATAGAGAACACAAAGCTGCAAGGGTTCAGAGGAGGGCGAGGGACACTGAGCTTGGAAGTTCATAGAAAGTCTCTTAGAGGAGATGGGATTGATCTGGACTGAAAGACCAGGGTCAGGAAGAGAAGGTCGTTCAGGCCCATAGGTCTGAGCAAACTCAAGGAGGTTTCAAAGTTCAATTTTCCTGTGGGAAGTAGTTTGCAAAATATCTGAAAATAGAAGGGTGGAAAGGCAGAGTGGGGGAAATCAAAGTTACAGTCCAATGCCAAGTTTGAGTTGTCACACACACACTCTGTCAGTCATCTGGTGGAGCATCACCTTTTCTTTCCCCTCATTTTTGCTTTATTTTGGACCTACTTACAGCACATAGTAAATGTCACAAAACTCGAAACCCGAAAGAAGGCTTCCCTTGCCTACCTAAAAATGTGAGTCCCACCTAGTTTTTCCTAAGAGACAGTTCTGGAAGTAAAGGATTTGGGACTTGAACATTTGAGGAGGTAGTCAACACTGGAAAGGAAGGGGAAAATTTAGGGAGTTCTACATTTTTCCAGAAAGGAAATCCTAGCAATGCTTAATTTATTAGGGATTCTCATTCACAAGTTAGAGAAATCACTTTGGACAGAAATAGAATGTGGCTTTGATAAACTTCTTAAATTCAAATCCCATTAGATACTTGACTTTAAGTAACCTCAGAACCCAGCCCAAAACCTAGTCATTTCAAGTCAGCTCTGGTGTTATAAATGGAAATCCACCTGAAGGATTCAGTGGGTCACTAAAATCCCCTGTAAAAGATACTGATCCATAATATTGTCATCTTTCAGCAGAAGTCTGGGCGCTCCCCAGGGGACTGGGTCCCCAAAGCAAAGGAGGCATAGCATCCCAGCTGCACATCTTCATGACCTTGAGAAAGCTGTCCTCATTTTCCAAACTGGCAGCCAGCTTCACTTATGCATCCTCCTTCTACTATTGGCTGTACTTTCTGTACTCACCTGAATGAAGATATATTCATCCTGGACAACCAGGGAACTGATGTCAATGGAGCGGGCAAAAGGCCCACTCCGAGTTGTCTCAGCGCATTCCTGGATCCTGCAGGTGAGGTAGTGCGCATCTGAAACACGAAGGCAGAGTGATACTTAGACACGAGGGGAAATGGTGCGGGAGCTCCCAGCAGCACACAAGGCTCTACTTCATGGGGCATCAACGAAGTAATTTAAAACAACAGTGAGATTTCACGTTTTTGTCCACAAAATGTGTTATAATTATAAAAAAAAGATAATATCTAGTTTAGGCAAGGGAATGGGAAAAAGTTAATTTCATATCACACTGGGGAAAGAGTAAATTGGTATAGTTTTATGGAATAACAAATTTGAAATGTCTATCAAAGTTTAAATGTGCATATCTTGCACCAGTAATTCTAATTCAAGGGATGTTTTCTAGAGAAAGGCTCATATATTTTCAGAAAGCAACAAGAGGAAAGATGTTCACTGTGGCATTGTTCATAGCAGTGAAAAATTATAAGCGGGCTAAATGTCCATGAATTAAAGAACATTCAAATAAACTAAGATATATACATATGACAGAGAACTGTGCTGCAATTAAAAGAATTAGGTAGATATATACACGTCAACATGGTCATTTTCCAAGACGCACCATTCTGCAATCATTTAAAAATTATTTAGCATCATGTATAATATGATCCAATTTATGTTTTGAAAAAAACTTGTCTTTATAGATATATAGGTTTTTGCCATAACTGCATAGAAAATAAATTTAGGCACTAAGGTATTTTTGTCTTTCTGGAAAAGCTATAGGATCTTACTTCAAACGTTGGCCCCAGATAGAAGCCACAGGACAATGGTTAACAGTCTCTTAGCCACCAAAATAAGGATATAAACCCATTACTATATTCACTGGTTCAATTCCCCTCCAGGAGATCAAGGGATCTGTGTGAACAGAGATTTACAATCAGATGAGGCAAGTGTGGTCATGAGCTATGCACAGAAGCTCCCTCTTGGCTACCCCCCTCACCAAGGACCTATCTTCTGTGTAGCAGAGGTTCTCAAAGTGTGCTCCCTTGACCAGCAACACCAGCCTCCCCTGACCAGTCAGACACGCAAATTTAAAAAAATAAATAAATAAAAAATAAAAGATACATATAAAAATTAGCTATGATCACTTTGGGGGAAAGAAATGGACTTAGGACATAGAATTGGATTGAGGCCTTTGCTTTTTACATTATGTACATCTTTTTGATCTTTACAACAAGAATGCATTCACTTAATTACTTATATAACATTTGTAAAACATGTATAATTACTTGTAAAATCTCCTAAAGATATCAACAGGAGAACCCTCTTCCCTCTCCTCAAGCGACCCAAATAATTTATGGCAGCAGCCATAGCTCAATGGGAAATCTTTAGCTCTAAAAGGTTTTGATTATCTCTACAGGGTCCAAGGAAAGACAATCCTTTTGGTTTTCTGCCCCTTAAAAAAACTACAGGTTAGTATCCATGAAGAAAACACTGTATAAATTTGCTTTAAAAAATGGTTATTATTCATTTAATGGAATTTAAAAATAAATGGTCAACATGAAAAGTAGGATCATTTTAAAATTAAAAGTGAAGAAATCTTTATCACCTAAAACTATGTATATTATTACATATATCTATCTAGGCAATTATTACCTTGTATGTGTACATATGTATGCAGAGGTATCAGAGGTTACAGTGGAGGGGTGATAGGCAGCAGAGATTAATAAAAGAAAAAGGTTTAAAGAAATAAAAATTGATAACAATTGAGTTTAAAGTAAAGGTATTTTAAATCATCCCTGTTTATCTTTAATTCATTGACTGATGGATTCAACAAGTATTTCTTGTGCACATACTATATATTGGGCATCACTTGGGTACAGCAATACAGAAAATAATAAGACAGAGATTGTTAATTCTAAAAGAATCTGCTGTCTAGGAAGGGGCTTACTCATATTATATGTAGCTATTATACACATTAATTTATAAACCTGATGCTAATTTAACAAGGAGACATTTTGATGGGAAATGAATTCATTATGTGCTGTATATACCTGCTTCTCGAATGTCCATATTTGAGTGATGTCCATTTGCTTTGATAACCATAACCCAAATATGTTTAATATTGATTTCATTCTATCAGCATCCTTATCATCTGCCCAGTAGCTAAAGCCCTTAAATTTTTCTTTCTTCTGTGACCCATACAATCCAGTCAGTTCCTAATCCTTAAATTAGGAACCAATTCTGACTCTGAAGTGTTTCCAGAGTCTCGTGTCTTCTCTCCATTACCCATGCCACTTGCCTGGGAAACTTCCTTGTCATCTGTGTTCCTGTTACACTCATTTCACAACTAGGGTTCATGTGGATGATGGATTGGAAACTGGACAGACCTGAGGCAAGGAGCCAGGGTCATCTCTACAACCTAAACCTGAGCTAACACCTCCCTGCATCAAAACCACCAGCAGTACTGAATGCCTGGGGACAGAGCCCAAATATCTTTCTGTGACAGAACAGAAGGCCTTTTACAACTATTCCAATATACTCAAATGCCTCAGGAGCCAGACAAGTCATGAATAAGAGTAAAACAAGCCGGGGTGAGATGAGGAGCGGTGGCTGGCCCAAGGTCTCCAGGTCGAGGATTGCAGAGGAGCAGTGGGGACCACAATCAAATGGCAAACACTGGCCTCTTTGAAGGGGGAACTGCTTCTCAGTTCAGTTCAGCATTCACGTGCAGGAATAAGACATTCTGAGTTTCTAAGTAGAGCCAAATTCCCCTATTTTTTTAATGTAAAACTTTCTGATTATTCAAAACTGACAGCTAATTTAAATTTAAAATATGATGTAGGCCAAACATCACGAGGCCAAACAAAACAAGCCTACACTCCAAATGAGACCCGGGAGCCCCTTATTTCTTATCTCTGCTCTGTAATTGGGCCACAACCTACTTTGCCAGGAAAGGAACAGATTTTCTTACCCCCATTCCCTGACCCTGTAGCAAGACTAGCTTGTCCAGCATTCTTTAAGTACAGGCTGCATGCACCTTCCTTTCTTTGTTCACAGATAAAGCCAAGAGGAGGCTGGCTTTGCACTTCTGGCCGAGAGGAAAGGGGAAGGAAGGCAGGAAGCCCAGGCTGTGCTTTGGAGCACATTGCCTGCCCACCAGGAATATTCTTGGACCCACACAGTTTTAGTAATTTGCTCCTAGAATAAAGCACCAAAACACAGTGAAAAACTGCAGTAAATACATGTAAAGAAACCACAGGTGTTGACATGACAACCTGCTTCCTTCTTACCAGCCTATGTCACAGAAAGCTGCCTGCCCTGGTAATCAAACGTGCACACGGGGGGACTCCTGCTTATCCCCACACACCGGCTCATTTTCCCCTGGCCATTTACTATTCACTCTCTTATTTGGGCACTTTGAAAAAAAGAATCGAGTATATTCAAGGCCACTCCAAACAAAATCAAAACCTACCTAAACCTTGGCCAGTGGCAGGTAACATGTGCCAAACTCATTCTACTTCTTGGCTCTCTCCCTGCTTGTCAATGCCCAGCATGGAACGAAAGGTCCGATTTAACAAGAAGCCAGCACTAAAATGAGTGTTTGAAAATCACTTAAAATTTGGGGGCCTTGCAGTCTTCAACTGGACTCATGTATTGGAAGTCTCAACGCTTTAATTTTCAAAACATAGAGATATGGTAAGTGATATGGTGCCCTCTGCCTGTTAAGAACCCCAAGTAGGGAGTCTAGGGAAATTAAGTTGTCAGACAGGCCTGGCAGCCAAGCAGAAGTTCCTGAGGGTCGTGGGGGAACTGTGGGTGTGGTGGGGGGCGGGCAGGGGACACCATTTGGGTCAAACCTCACATTTGCAAAAGGTCTCAGATTTGAACTTTGGACATTACTTCCAAATGAGGCTAAATACAGTTGTAGATTCTATGATGAAACTCACAAAGATATTTATCATATAACTTGAAATCCCCAAATAGGCTTCTAACAATTGTGGCGTTTTTATTTGTTTTTTAATAATACCAGATGCCAGGTGAAATGGAAGCGGTCCAGACCTCCTGAGCACACTGTGGTGTTTGAGAACAAGGCTGAAGCTGAAAAGTGCTGGGTTCAAATCCTGGACTTAGTATGTGTGGATTGGCCTTGTCCAGGGAGCAGCATAGCTTTTCATCTGTGAGATGCGGACAATATGGTATGTGCCTCTGAGGAATGTCATCAGGATTAAATAAGATTATGCATGAAAAATGCTTAGCACATTGTGGATACATTTTAAAAGATCAATAAATGTTAGCTATTTTTTAATTATGAAGAGAGAGGGAAAGGGATTTAACTCTCAGCATCTCTCATACATTTAATTTATAATAGGTAATGTTCTGTTTTATTGTGGAGAATCAAAAGACCATGGTATCACTGGTCTTATAGCAAGGCCATATTCTGAATTTATATCACCGTTTACTTTCCTTAAAGTTCTACAGGTGTTCAGACAAGAAAAAAGTATGTCTGAGCTGGAAAAACCAAGGAGGACTTCAAGGAGGAGGCAGCCCTTGAGTTTAGCCTGGATGGGAAAGTATGCTACATGAGAAGGAAATTCTTGTAAAAGAAGTGAAAACTGCACATGGACTTTTATGTAGGCACAGCTCATGGGACACACTCCATAATTACATGTTAATGGAGTGTCTTTGATCCTTATTCTTGAACTTCTATTTTCTATCCTCCCCCCCTTCAAAACATCCTCATGTGAAAAACAAGAAAGACTAGATAGTATGAAGATTTCATTTGGACATCCCTGTGGAAAAACCAGAGAGTTATTTCCCAAATGGTTAATCCTCATAATTAACATATTTCTAAATGTTAAATGTCTTCCTGAGATATTTCTCACTGCTCCACTTACAAAAACTAAAAGTCAAAGGCTTTGTTCCCTGCATCATGAATAAAGGATTCTGCCTGATATCTCTGGAAATATCTGGCCCTATTTAAAACTAGCTCTATTGCTAGCAGGACCTTCAGGAATGATGGGTACATCTCCCAAATGGAGCGAGCCTCCATGCTTTCTCACCCTACAGAGGTTGGAGCAAGGACCCTCTATGGTGAGAAGGGCTGCCTCACACAGTCTGATGCATTTTTTTCTTAATGGATCACGGTATATAGACAAGCTGCAGGTGTAAGACACTCCTTCGGGTTCTAGGGAGCAGAGAACCTAAGACAGGTTCTTGCCCTCAGAAGGTTCCAAGTCCAATGGCGGAGACAGGACATTTACAAATGAATGTGCCTTGGGATCCATGCGGGGTAGAGGATGCTTAGAGAATTGGGGGATGTGGATTGAGAGACTGAAACAATCTGACACCCTTTGCCTTCTTTTCTTCCTAAGGGGTTGCATTTCTGCCAAGAGTTTGTAGGGCTCATGGTGGCAGCCTCTGACGTTCTCCATTCAGCAAGGCAAGCGTCTCCTCTACATCAACAAACTTCACTCATAAAGTCCAGTATGGGTTCTGCCAAACCTTTCCAAAAGGGTCACCTCTTTCCGGGCAGGAATAAAATCTTACCCATCTTTTTCTCTCTTCAGGCTGACTTTATAAAGCCTCAGGAAATGCTAGTTAAACTGAACTGAATTACATTAAAAGCCTATATATTTTTTGTTATGTTTAATTATACGGTGACTTGTGATTACGTTTTTTCCTTTGCCTCTTGCCACCTCAGAGAAAAAAACTTTCTTTGATTCACTCAACTCCCATCCCTTTGGGTAATATACCTATTGTGAGAAATTGAAAAAGTGAATTAAAATTGTGAACAAAAAGCAAATTCAGCGCTTCGGGCCTTCTCTTACAGGAATACCCAGGAGTTGTTTATTTTAAATAAAATTAACTCTTAAATGAAAATAAGTAAAAACAAGCAGATTGAAGGTAACCGAAAAGTTGTTCAGCTTCCATATGCCTCCTTCTTCTTGGCTGGGGAGTGCAGCTAACCTATTTGTAGACATAGTGCAAAACAAAGGAAGTGATATTGCTACAAATGCCTAATACAGCAATTGAAACATAATAAGGTACTAAAAACAAACAAAATCAACAAACAAAAAAAGGTAGCTGCCATTCCTTCTCCTGAACTTATGAATTTAGAGATTTTGTGAAACTTCTACTCTCCTATAGGAGAATTCCAGCATTCTCTGCCGCCTTAATGGCACAGGAGTCAATCTGGCAGCTATAGACAGTGAGAAATCATTAGTGACATTGAATATCTTAGCAATCCTGACACTCCATTCAGGGATCTTTCCACTTCACTTGCCAAATAAACTGACCCTGAATATGATGACTAGATGATGATGATGATGATGATGATGATGACGACCACAGTATGCTCACTCTATGTTGGCTGGTATTCTAGGAACTACATGCATTAATCAATAATTCTTCCACCAACCCAAGGAGTTACAATTATTATCATACCCATGTTATAGATAAGGAAATTGAGGCACAGATGATTAAGTAATTTGCCTAAGTTCCACAGCTCTAGGAAGTGCAAAGCTGAGATTGGAACCCAGGTGATTTGATACCACCAGTACCTGTGATTTTAACCATGAGGTACTTGAAACATAGAAGGAAAATCAGGCTGAGAATTAGACCAGAATCCACATTTTGGTCCAGTGCCTGTTACTGGCTGTCTATGCGATCTTGCGCAACTTGTTATATATTTTGGTGACTTTTGGAATGTTATACAATTTGAAAATCTCTTATATGTTCTCACTTTAAAAAAAAAATTCTGGAATCCTTTCATCAAAGATGATCTATATCATCTAAACCATCATAAAGTGGGTTTGAGTGTGCCTGCTCTAGTTGAACAGAAGGCAAGCAGTCTGCAGGCCCATTGCCTTAGCCCCTGCCGCGGCCTCATCTTGAGAGCTCTGAGAGAGCTGCTAGAGCTCTGAGTTAACACAATTCAAAAATAACTAAACTAATCAATAATCCAAGGTCCTTTAAGAGCCAATAATATATGTGTCTAAAGCCTCGAGTTTAGTCTGCAGAGCTAATAGTTTCACCTTGCACGCCAAGCCCATTTGATTACTTGTGCCCGCCTGGAATGTTCTGTTAAGAAGTATTAGGCTTTATCTTGACTAAGGAGAAAGCACAGCAATTGGTTAATGAGGCTTGATAATAACATGAGGACAAAGAATGGTGGGATATGTGCTATGGGTTTGGATTCTAGACATTTCTGGAATGTCTAGAAGTTTCAAACTTTTTGCCCACATCCAGGTTCTCTTATCACTGTGTCCCTAATAGGCATCCATCTGGCTTGTGCTTGAGAATTTCCAGCGCTTCTCAAAGCAGCCCATGGCACTCTTAATTATTACTCTTTTGTTCATTGAACTGAAATCTACCTTGTTGTCAATTTTACTCTACAATAAGATCTTCAAATTAGTAAACCGATGGGAAAAAAATCAATTATAAAAATGCTTCTTTTATTTATTAGTATTTTTAAAGCACTAGATGAGGGATACAGAAAGACAGAAATTTGTCCAAGGTTAAACAGCTTCTAAATGACAGAGTTAATTTTCCAACACAATTCTTATGTCACCAATGTTCTTTCTATTGATACTCGATTGCTTCTTAAATGGAGGAAGAGAGTGTGTGTGTGTGTGTGTGCGTGTGCCTGTCCTGTCTGTGACTCAGTGACTTTATGTCAGAAAGAAAAAGAGAGAGAAAAAGAGAGAAAGAATGCACAGGAAACATTCAGACAAAGATGATTTCCAGAAGAAATTGGGAGAAAAAGCCATTTGAATCCAGTGAAACAGGATTCACACTGTTGTGAACCAGACTGGTTGGATTGCCCTTTTTAAACCTCACCAGGGCAAGAGATAATTCAATGCTTTTAGCTTAATTGGGAAGTCTGACTCCCAAAAAGGTGGACCAGGGCTAAGCCAGAGTGGAGATTCCGATACATAAATAAGAAAAGGGACCAGCTTATGCTGGGTATGCTCCAAATGTCGGAGCCAGGTTTAGAGACAGGACTGTCACTGCCATGCCACACGGCTGAAAAGGCCACGCTCTGTGCTGAGCAGTGCTATTCAACAGACACACAATGTGAGCCACAAATGACCTTTTAAATTTTTTAGTAGCCATATTAAAAAAGTAAAGAGGAAAGTGAAATTACTTTAATATTTTTATTTAGCTCAATATATCCCAAAATATTATCATGTCATCATGTCATCAATATAAAAATTAAGGAGCAATTTTCTATTCTTTTATTCATAGTAAATCTTTGAAACCTGGTATGTATTTTACACTTAAAGCACACCTTGATTTGGACGGCACATTTTAAAGACTCCATAATCACAAGTGATTAACTGAGTACTGTATTGGACAGCACAGCACTAGCGTAACTTTCCTGTTCCCCTTTTCTACCATCTCCTTGGGGAAATACCACTCATCTCACAAGATGAAGCTTAGCCACGGCCTCTTCTGTGAAGGCTTCAGTCACTCAGCAGTTGGGCAACCCTTTCTTTTGGTTCCCACAACACCTTGTGGATGATAATGATGATACATAAATCAGAGTCTCCATGGCCATTAGCATAATACGTTGCAACAATGATCTGTGTATATATTGGCCCCTTCCATCAGCCTGTGGGCTACTTAGTGTCGATTGTGTCCTGTTCACCTGTATACACATTCACAGCTAGTGCAGTGCAGTGTGGTTCAAAGTGGAGTGCCCAGACGACAGCAGCACCTGAGAACTGGTCAGGAATATGGGATGCTTATTTGAACAAGCTCTGCAGATGGTGCATGTGCACATTCAAGTTCGAGAAGCTCAGGTCTAGAGCAGCGGTTCTCAATTCTACATGCACTTTAAAATCACCAGGACAATTTTGTAAGGGCCTGATGCTCAGGACTGTTCCCTAGAGAGTCTTCATTCATTGATTTGTGGTGGAGCCCAGGCATGTTGTGTGTGTGTGTGTGTTTTCCCCCTAGATGATGATAATGCTTGGTTTCAGAACTAGAAGTCAAGAACTATGTCTTCTAGTTTTTCTTACCATAGATTTTAATTTTAGTATTTTTAATATGGACTTATTTTTTTCTCAATTTACACACAGTGAATTTTTTGGCACATGGTTCTATAAATTTGAACAGATATATAGATTTACATAACCACCACCATAATCAGGTTACAGAACAGTGACATCATCCTAAAAAATTCTCTCACGTGGCTCTTTCTTGTCAAATACTTTCCCCACTCTGAAAACCACTGATGTATTCTCTATTCCTAAAGTTTGTCTTTCCCATAGGTCATGTAAGGGAATAATACAGCATGTAACCTTTTGAGACTAGCTTATTTCACTGAGTATAATGCCTTTAAATTCATCTGTGCGGTTGCAAGTACTGATAGTAGTGAGTAATATTCCATTTTATGGATGTACCACAGCTTATTAATTCATTCATCCATTGAAGGATATTTAGGTTGTGTCCAGTTTTTGGTGATTGTTAATAAATCTGCTACAGATATTTGTGTAGAGATTTTTGTGTGAATATAATTTTTTCATTTCTCTAGGCTAAATATGTAGGACGAGTGGTATTGCTGGATTATAAAGTATGTGTGACTTTATAAGAAACTGCCAAAATGATTTTCCAGGGTGGCTGTATCATTTTGCATTCCCATCAACAATGTGTGAGTGTCTAGTTGCTTCACTTCCTTGCCAGCACTTGATATTGTAAATTATGTTTATTCTAATGAGTCCAATAAGTACATAGTAATATATCATTGTGGTTTTAATTTGTGTTTCTCTAATGTCTAATGATGTTGAGCATGGTTTCGTGTGCTTATTTGTAATCCTCATATTTTCTTTGCTAAATGATCGGTTCAAACTCTTGCCCAATTTTTTTTTAAATAATGGGTTGTTTTTTATTGCTATGTTTTAATAGTTCTTTAATATGTTCTGGCTACAAGTCCTTTGTTGGATATATTATTTTCAAATATTTTCTCCCAGTGTTTTAAATTTTGATGAAGCCCAACTTGTCAATTATTTATTTTATCAATTTTGCTCTTAGTGTCATATCTAAAAACTCTTTGTCCAACCCAAGTTCATGAAAATTTTCTCCTGTGTTTTCTTCTAAAAATTTTATAATTTTATATTTTACATTTAGATTTATGGTCCATTTTGAGTTAAATTTTATGAAGTTAATTTTTCTCCAGATAGCCATAGGACTTTCGGCATGATGTTGAATAGGAGTGGTAGGAGCGAATACCCCTGCTTTTTCCCTGCTTTTCAGGGAGAAAGCATTCAATATCTAATCATTAAGATGATGCTAATTGTAGGTCTTTTGTAGATGTCCTTCATCAGAAGTTTCCTTCTAGTCTTAATCCAACAGAGTTTTTTGCTCCAATTTTTTTTTTTCCACCTATCACTAACAAGCTATGTGAATTTGGGCAAATTCAAGTTAAACTACCACATCAAAAAAAAGAAAGAAAGAAAACATATTTGTACCTTTTTGTGATGCTCAAAGGATGGAGACATATATGTGTGCATGTGTGTGCATGCATGAGTGTGAGGAAACATTCACTCCGTGCCACAAAGGAAAGGCGCCATGCATTTCACTGGGCATGTAAAGTAAAACATGCCCAGATTAATCCAGTCGTGCTGTGTGTACTTGCTAAATAAAGTCGGGTTAGAGCCAACTCACTAAATTGAGAGAAGATTCTTTTAACTACTGAAAAACTAATTTTAAAAAACCTAGAAGGTAGAACAGAACTAACACATACTATACCTTAACCTAAGTGCAGCACATGACATTTATCCCTGTTATTTCTGCCTGTTTTTTTTTTTTCCAATTCTTGAATTCTGACAATAGGCCAGGAACTGTTCTATGTGTTTTGCATTTTTAGTCTTCTCATAAAATTTCGCTGCAGTCATGCACCATAGGCCTTATCCCAATTTGGACTAGAATTCTTGAACTTTCATAAAATAAGTTTC
Source organism: Daubentonia madagascariensis (assembly GCA_023783475.1). NCBI lineage: Eukaryota > Metazoa > Chordata > Mammalia > Primates > Daubentoniidae > Daubentonia > Daubentonia madagascariensis. The sequence continues at coordinate 13,247,410 of JAKFHU010002573.1, read as the reverse complement.
AGCTTAATGTAAGATATTACTTTAAAAAAAAAAAAAAAAGAGCTGCCCAGCAGCAGCAAATGAGGTGTCGGAAGCCTGAGCTCATGGAGCCGGAGAACGTATTGTCAGAGGTTGTGAAGAAAGGATTCCTGCACTTGGTGGGGATTCAGACTGTCCTATCAAGTTTCCTCTCACTCTGAAATACTATCACACCTTCAAAAGGTCAACACAGGAGGCAGGGGCTGTCCTACACACTGTGGGTTATTTTCTGAGACCAGCTCTCTGCTTCCCTCCTCTCGTCCTGCCAGGCTCCCCCGAACTCCTACTTCTCGCCCCCTCCCAGTTTCTTTCTCGGCAGTAAGAGTCAGATAATATAATTTTGAACCCAGCCTTTACCACACTGATGATCAATGACTTTACTATGTGACAGTACCTTCTTTAACCTTAAATAGTTCTTTTGTTAAAAAATAAATTAAAAAGAGTGTGGGTCATCCCTGCCTGCCTCACAGACTTACAGCTATTCAAGGATCAAATTAGATCAAAAAGGAAGGAAGGAAGGAAGAAAGAGAGGAGGGGAGGGAGGGAGGAAGGAAGAAAGAGAGGAGGGGAGGGAGGGAGGGAGGAAGAAAGAGAGGAGGGGAGGGAGGGAGGGAGGAAAGTACCCAGCAGAATGCCAGATGTAACAAATACTGATTACCTTCTAAATCTTTTAAAAATAAAAACAAAGCAAATAAAACATATTTCCCCAAATGCATGTTTCCGGTATGCATCAGTGGTTGGCTTCAGACAGTAGATTTCTCATGGAGAAAGTACATGCAGTTTCACTTAATGTATTCTGAATGATACCCCAATACCAACTGCCAGGTCAAAAGAGAATCACCTTTGATTTGTACAAAACTTTTTAGTTTCTATAACCTTCCTCTTCTGTTTGGTTAACTCATAACCTTGTGAGGTGAGTAGGGCCAGGGGAGTATTCTCAGATCACAGAGGAAATTACAGCCCAAAGAGGTTGGGGAATTTCTCCCGGTCTCAAGGCTAGAGGGTGGCTGAGCCCAGGACCGCAACTCAAGGGCAGGTGCTTATTCTACTGCACTTCTAGTTCACCACTACTAGATTATTTGGTTCTATTTTCAACCCAAGATATGCTAATTATATTTTCATATATTTTTGTTTAAGTTGATTTCATTTTTCTTGGATAGGGAAGAGCCCTATGAGTATGATCAACTCTGGAAAGAGTAAAATGTTTAAACTGGTACAAAATGATGCTTTTTCAGTCAGATTTTGTGTAAGATGTACACAGCTGCACAAGGTGAAAAGGAAGTCATTATTTGAAATCTTGGGCTTCCACTGCTAGAACAGAGCCCCTTGTTTGCAGGGACAATCTAGACCTTGCTCACCACTGTATTTCTGGGGCCTAGAACAATGTCTAGCACATAGCAGGCCACCCTAAATATTTGTTGAATAGATGAATAAACAGTTTTACAAATAATTTCCCAGTTCACATTTTTTAGTAAACTTGACCATATAAAGGGTTCAGTTTTGATAGCAGGCAGCCCCTACAATTTACCATGTGAATATAAAATACCATGATGAGCTATGAACATCTCTATTCAAATTACACCAAAGATGACAAAGAAATTACTAACAGGAGCCTCAAATTCATCACATTAAACTCACATCCCCAGAAAATTCATTCCTGAGGGTTTATTTCAATGAAATGTCTCCCTTGGGACAAGAAGTCTCTCCCCAACTCTGGGAAATAAGGATGGATATGGCTGTAATGGAGCTCTGGGCTTTTCATCTTCCCAAGTCATTAAAATGCAAATTAGGGGAAGAGAGACCTGCAGGCAGATCTCCCAGGGCCTAGCCTGCTGGGTGCAGCACTCACATCCGTCCGCTGTCCGCACCTCCATGTGCACCAGGTCCGCCTCCTTATCCAGTCCGGCCACCGACCTGGGGAAGGAAGGGAGAGACAGAGGCTCAGTGACATGGACAGCAGACAGCAAAGTGGGAAGCGCTCAGATGGCTATTGCTCAGAAACCTGCTTTCTCAAACAGGACTGTCCTGCAGCATGGGGACTGGCAGAATACAGCCACTGGTGGCCCCAGCAGTGTGGCTGCCTGGAGTAAGTGTCACCTGTAATGGTCACAAGGCATGAGTACTGGAGTTGTGTGAGTCAGTGATTAAAAAAAAAAAAGCCCTTGCACCTTCCCAGAGGTTCTCTCTTCCCCGTGGTCTTCTATCTATCTCCTCGGTCTTTGGTCTTGTTTCTTTTCTTTTTTTAAGAGATGGGGTCTCAGACTGCCATCCAGGCTGCAGTGCAGTGGCCCCATCACAGCTCACTGCAGCCTCAATCTCCTGGGCTCACGATCCTTTGGCCTCAGCCTCCTGAGTAGCTGGGACTATTTAGAATGGGATCTTGCTATGTTGCCCAGGCTGGTCTCAAACTCCTGGCCTCAAGTGGTCCTCCCACCTCCAGCCTCCTGAGTAGCCAGGACTATAGGCACCTGCCACATGCATGGCTATCTCCTGGGTCCTGTCCCTCTTGACTAGTTCCACCACTCCCTCCCCTTCTGCCTGCTCATTATTCCTGCTCTGTCCTACCCTCTGGGAAAGATGGTTTCGCCTCAGTTTCATCTCTTTGCTCCAAGGTATTCTTTCCTTCCTGAGTTTGATCCTATCTACCCTTCTTTCCTCCTGCCTTGAAAATAACAAATGCTTGACAATGAACACTCAAAACCTGGTCTGACAAGGACAAAATTCTCCTGGTGACCTAATGGGGGACCTTAAAGGTCTTTGGCCAGTAGCCAGAAGAAGGAAAACTGAGAATCCCTACAAATAATCCTTGTGGGCCTCCAACCCTCCACACATAAAGCCCAGTACCATCTCCTGAATTTGATATCCAGGCCAGAGTAAGACCCAGAAAGTCAACTAAAAGAGCCAACACACATTAAAACATTCATACACCAAAGATCATATAATCCACTCTCTCTGGCAAGTTCTTACTCATAGTCTGCTTACTCATATTTTAAATGCCATTCTAAGATTGGTTTTCTGGTTTTCCAGTCTTCAACAGGTACGAAGCATCAGGTTAGGAGAAAGCAGAATTAAAAATGGTAAGAACCAACAGCTGATACCTAGATAGCAAGAGAAATAGGAAACCTGTGAAAAATAGACCTCAGAACTCAAAACCCAACCTTCCATGCCATGAACACCTACACTTCCCAACGGCCCTGCACTGCAGTACACTTCAGGGTCTGACATCTATGCTGAGGGGCCGAAGGCACAGAAGGAAAGAGCAGCGCTAATGGCATCCAGTGCACTCTGTTCAAGAAACTAGGGACGCAAGTGACATATGTTAGGAAAAAAAAAATGATTTGTATTAGTTGAAATAAAATGATGACTTCTTGAAAGGTTGAACTTCAGTTATCTAAAAAGGTCATTTATATAAAATACTTCTTTCCCCAAAGAGGCTGAATAAATGAATCTTTAATAGGTTATTTTTCCCATTGATCAATGATATATATATTTTTTACCCTCGTTTGATTCTAACAGCAAACTCCTAATGAACAGGTATCATTAGTCATATTTGGCTGAAGGAGAAACTGAGGCATGGATAAACTGATGTCTGCCTAACGCCACATAGCAACTAGGCCTGAAGTAGAGAGATTTCCCAACTTCCCCACCAGCAGCAGCTCCAATGTGCTTCTCAGCCACCCACCTCCCTGCCCCCTTCATCCTCCAGCTGACCTTCACCCCTCCCTTCCAAGCTCACTGGGCCTCACCCCCGGCACGCCTCCCTTCCCTTGCCTCACCTGTAGAGACCTTTCTCTGCTCCCAGAGCACCCTTATGTCAATGGTTCTCAAACTTGGCTGCTCATGAGAACCCTGGGGGAGCTTTGAAATATACAGATGCCTGGGTCCCTCTCCCTAGACAAATGAAAGCAAAACTTCTGAGAATGGGACCAAGGCATCAGTAATTTTTGCAAAGCTCCCAGGTGATTCCCATATGCAGCCAACTTTGAGAATCACTGCTTTGCATGGCTCAGTCACATCCCTTATGCAATTGCTAATTCAATTCTGTGTCTTTCCTACATAGATATAAACCTTAAAGGAGTTAAGACCCTGTCTTACTTATTTTTGAATCCTTGGCACCTATGTGCCTAGTACATATTAGGTGATACCTATGTGTTTATTGAATATATAAAACAACCCAATCTACCCATGGTAATGCCAAAATTTCAATGTGAAATTCACTTGAGGACAGACACACAGAGGACTGAGGGCACCAGAAGGGACTTTATGGACACCTTCTCTGAGCCATAGCGAGTTGATACTGTCAGGATCAGAGGCTCCTCAGGTGTTACTCTTCCACCCTCTCTCCGCAGTCACTGGCAGGGTAGCATGGACAGAATTGGAACCATAATGACTAAGCCAGATTGTGGTCAACAAACGCTTGCTCTAGCAACAAAGGAAGAAAAGTCTTTGCCTCTCAGGAGCTTAAAACAAGGCAATCAAACCAATAAAACAAGCACAGGAACTGTTCCTACATCCAAAAATACTCACTCCCTTCTAACTATCTAAAATCTTACACATCTTTCAAGGCTGAAAGCAAGAACCAGGTCCTCCTGGAAGCCTTCCCTGCTCACTCCAGCTCACATTAATCTCTCTCCTTTGCACTTCTAGAGAACGCAGAATCTGGACCATACATCTTCCAGCACTTGTTTTATTATTGTTTCTCTTGAGCTGATCTTGGCTCACTAGAGTGGACACCTGTGGTTTGGGTCTGCGTAGTACCCTTTCTCCATCTATCCTTTGTGGAGCTGTCTGCCCGACTCCAGCCATGTGCTTTGGGCCAGGCTGGTCAATCACAGCAGCCCATCCCTCTGAACCCCCAGGATGTCATATAATCCAGCATGGTCACGAGACATCTTGGCTATGGTGATCAGGACACGCTAGGACAATTTAGAAGACTTCCACAGGATTTCTCTAACTGAAGCTGGTAGGAAAGGATTGTCTTTCCTCTCTGGTCACCAGGAGAAATCTCTCTGGCCTTCAAGGAATATCAAATCTACAAGAATGACATGGTTATATAGAAAGAAAGAAGGCTGACAGTGTGACAGAGAGAGGGAGAGAGAGGGGAATATGCAGACAGTGGTCAAGAGACAGACAGACAGAGGCAGACAGAGACAGAGATAAAAACAGAAACACACAGAGATACAGAAAGAAGCAGAAGAGACACAGAGACAGTGTGTGTGCACGCGTGTACACACAAACACACGCATACACATGTATTTAGAGAACCCACAGTAGGAGTTTCACACAAACAGGGAAACACACTGAGAGACAGACAGACCACTACACACAACTGAAGGTCTTTAAATCTGAATCCATTCATTTCTCAGTCCTATCCCAATTTTGCAGCCTGTTCGTATATGCAATCCGATAGGGTGGCCTTTGTGAAAGTGTTTGTATATTTATTGTTTCAGCCATCAGTTACAAACAGAATGAGTTTTATTAATATGCAACACATCAGAGAGTAAATTTCCAAGGATAAGGACCCTAATTATCTTTCTCCAATATTTGCCACAACACGTAGCTCAGGATTAGGCACAGCTTCAGATTAAATGATCGGGGTAAGAGATTTGTACTGCAGGGATGCTCTGTCCCTAGGTCTATAGGGGAGGAGGTTAAGCTGCTCAGCTGGACCTAAGTGTAGCAAAATACCTTGGGTACTGGGAGTAAGGAGAACATTCTTCACCACAATCTGAACTGCAGCCATCAGGACCCCTTTCAGTGCACAGAGACACGCTGCTAATCACTTTCTGAAGTGCTGGTAGCATTAGCCTAGGGTTGGCACTATTGACATTTTCAGCCAGATAATTCTTTTTTGTGGGAGCTGTCCTGTGCACTGCAGAATATTTAGCAGCATCCCTGGTCTCTACCAGATGCAGTAACACCCCTGCAGTTGTGACAACCAAAAATGTCTCCAGACATTGCTAAATTCTCCCCACATGAGGAGACATTTGCTCCTCCCCACATGAGGAGCAAAATTGCTCCCAGTTGAGAACCACTGCCTTAGCTGGACACATTTCATTGCTGCATGTACACTGAGTCTCCCCTGCTAACAAGCAGCAAAAATAAGCATTCAGGATCTGCACTTCCTTGCCTAGTGCAAACACCAACTAACACTGCTGAGAAACCCATGAACTACTGCCATTCTAGGCCACACCAGCTCACCAGGAAACTACCTGACACTTATCAGTGGAAGCAATCAGGTTCCTAATCTCAAAGCCCCAAGTCCCCATTTCTAGAAACTCAATGTAAGGAAAGTACACACAAATACACCAAGCAAAGACAGACAAGATACAAATATTTATTCTTTTTTTTTTGGAGGGGGGTAGAAGTTATAAGGGATAAACTTGTAGAAATGTTTGGGAAGTATATATAATGATGATGATAAATGCTAATGGATATTGAGACCATTCCTGCATCAGACATCGTGTTCAGTGTTTATAAGCATTCTCTTAATCCTCAAAATGAGTTTTTAAAGAAGATACCATTTATCTAATTTTACTCTGATAAAATGGGCCTAATAAGAGAGATTTAAGCAATGTGCCTAAAGTCACATGATAATAATAATTCATAGATATTGAGAGTACACCAGTGTGTCAGGGGCTATTTTAAATGTAAATGCTGACCTCATTTAACCCTCACATCAACTCTATGAGTCAGGAATCATTCTTTTTCCCTATTTTAAAAGGGCACAATTGAGGCATTTAGAGCTTAAGCAATTTGCCTAAAGTCATGTAGCTAGGAAGCAGCAAAACTAGGACTTGAACCAGGCAGGTGGCTTTGAGCTACAAGTTTAACTTCTCCTGTAAGCTGTCTCTCCTGGTGAGAGAAAGAATAGGATTTGTGCCCAACCACCTCTCCCGGATTCAAGGATCACAACTGTCATGTCCCACTGCCTCCCTCCTCCCATATATAAGTCCCTTTAAAGCAGCATTGTAAGAATATAAATGCACTTGGTATACATTTTCAATACTGCCGAAAATTTTGTTTCTAGACTACCATGAACTGGAAGTCACTCATATTGATGATATTTGGTAAGAAGAAAATGTTGGGAAGAGAAAAAGGAGGTTAGGCCAATGGTAGAAGAATAGTGAGTGGAGATTTTTGCAAAGAGACCTTAAGAAAGATTAAACACAGTTGAAGAAGATAAAATGTGAAGCTTGGGCTTGACTATTTTGAGGTCTGTGAAAATGGAATAAGCTGAGATGGGTGTAAGAGGGACCATGACATTGCCGTGGGTGTTAGGGAGGGGCCGAGAGGCACGCCTGCTCAGATATGCCAAGTACGTTAGTAACTGCTCCAGCACCTCTTCCTTCTCAAGCATCCAAGTTCCTTCACATTTTCAGGACCAAAGTTAGGCCAGGGTGAACCACAGGACCAGGAACAGTATCCAGTGCAGAACCAGCTGCAGGACACATAAATCTCTCCATGCTTAATGTCTGCCACAAAGCAAAGGTGAATTTGAAAGAATCCTATTAAAACTGCATGAAAAAAAAAAAAAACTCCTAGAAAGTTTCTAGGAAGCATCAGAAGGTAAAGAGAAATTGCATCAGTATGTATTATTACTAATGCAAAATGTAAAGAAGTAATCAATAGTGCCTTTATTTAGTTATGCTGTATTCCTGGTTTTAAATAAGTGACTATAAAACAAAATTTTATAGGGCAAAATAAAGTTAAGGTATCAAATCAGGTCTAAATCTATAAAAACCCTTACGCACATTTAAAAATTGCTCAGTCATGAATTCATCTACCACAGGGATTTTCTGATATTTAACGTTCATAATTGGAGAAAAAAACTAATGTTTTCTGGTAGATCTTTCCAGTCGTCTTCAAGAAGGGAGCTAGGATCTGGCCCTTTTGTGTAAACTGTCCATCACATTTGCACATATATGTCAATCATGATCTTCATTTTCCACATCTGTAAAATGGGAATATCGTAATACCTCCTCCAGAGAGTTAGGAGGATTAAATGAGCTAAGTAGTGATCCCTTAGAACAGAGCCTGACACATAAAAAGCATTCTTTAAATTTTAGCTGTTACAGTATTAGTTTTTATTTGAAGGACAGGATAAACCAATCTGCCTTCCTGCCTGCCTTCTTCTCTCCCTTATACATCAGTTCCACATTTGTCGAGTGTCTAATAATGATAATGTTCTAGGCATTAGATATGAAAAGCTTCTGCTGGTATTCACTTAGGAGTTTGGTTAGGCATCTTCTCCCTCTCCATATTGATTGTACATCACAAATTCTGGAAACCAACTTTTGATAAGAGCTCCTGTCACACTCTGATGTCCTCTCCCATGTAGAAATCCTTGCACTGGATTGCAATTACCTTTATTTCCCTACTAGACACAATCCTTGACCTCACAGGCTTTTACTAGATAGAGTATCAATTTGTTTGACCACAATGCGTGGCACATGGTAGATCATCGGTAAATATTTGTTGAATGGATAATCACAACACTTCCCTTCAGTCACACAAACTCCATAAGCATGCTTGGGTCTCAAAGACAAACCCTTCTTATGGCCAAAAGAGATCTCACTTTCCTACCTGTGCCCCAGATAATGTTTATCTTGTAGATTGTTCACCTAGTGCTGAAAAAAGGGGAAAAAAGTCTATGCAGACCTGAATAATGTGTGATGCAGTTGCCTTCTGGGGTATTTGTCATCAATCTGATAACAATTAATGATTCTAATAATAGCACAGGATCATCTGAAAATCTAAGTAGACGATAATTCTCCAAAATTGGGAGCCCTTCTGAGTTCTGAGCAAAAACCAAGGACAAAGGGAACAAAAGGAAACAGAACCATAGACGAACCTCTAGAAGGACAGTGAAATCAGCTCCTAGAACCATACACTCACAGATGGTACAGAGACAAGCACCTGAGAAAGTTCAAATGGCTTCAGACTTATTTTTAGCAACTGAACCCTCTGTGCAAACACAGTCTCCAAGTCCTAGCCTCTGAAATAGGCCAGGCAGGAAATTCTTGGGACCCGTAACAGCTCATCCAGACACAACAGTCCCTGAGAGAGCTGCGTGCGACAACCTTTGAAATGCCACAACCTGATTCAACCCCTTCATCTCAAAGGTCAGAAAACTGAGCCTTCGCAGGTGCCCAGAGGCACATCTAGTTTGTGTCAGTGGCCCTAGAACCCAATTTGGAACTTCAGTCTCAGCCACTCCTGGCTGCTGTGAAGGACTGTCAGGGCCAACGTCTTGTGTGTTTTTCTCTATTTGTGGGTATGAATTCCAGGGCAAAAACTTCCCTAGAAATAAGAAAATTGAATATTGAGGTATGCATGAGGAAGATATTGAGGGTAAAATATTAATAAAGTCAGAGTACAAATGCTTTACAAACTGATTAGCTAGACATTTAAATTATAAAATATTTTTATTAATATTTTATACTGACAAATCATAATTGTATATATTTATGGGGTACAATGTGATGTTCTGATATGCTGTATCTTTATCATCTGGAATGATTAAATCAAGCTGATGAACGTATTTATCACCTCACATTTTTTGTGTGAGACATTTGAAATTTACTCTTTGTTATTTTGAAATATACATTATTATTGACTATCATCACACTGCTGTAGCTCAGTGTATCTCTCCAATTCACACCACAGACTTCCTCCCCCTTAATGTCTTTGTTCAAGTTGCCTCTTCACTGGAACACTCATTCTAACCCACTCTCCATACTCCCTGCTTATGGCCTACGTCAGTATCTACTTTCCATGGAAGCTCCTGACCTGGGGTGAATATTGGAATCACTTTGGGAACTTTCCAAAAATATTAAATACCAATGCCAAGGCCCTATTCCCAGAAATTCTGGTTTAATTGGTTGGAAACAATGGTTCTCTCCTGATTCTGATTTTAGTAGCATCAGAACCTCCTGGTAGTCTTGTTAAAACAGAGATGCTGAACTCCACCCTCAGAGTTTCTGATTCAGGAGGTGTGAGTGGGGCCCAAGAATTTGCATTCTCGTGAAATGCACAGATGACATAATGATGGTGGTCAGGAGTCACACTTTGAGAACTACCAGCCTGTAGTAAAGTCCTGGAATCAAAGGCTTTTATAATAGATTCTCCCAGGTGACAAGAAAGTGCAGTCAGAGTTGAGAATCATTTATAAGAGCTGAAAACAAAACTTCAGATTGCAACAACCTCTCCTTTCCATGGGTCAGTGATGTAGGTAAGAACATAAATTCTGGAGTCACACCCTGGCTTAGAGTCTTAGCTCTATCGCTTACAAACTGCAAGATCACAGGCAATTTGCTTAGCCTCTCTATGCCTCAAATTTTTTCATCTGCACAATAGGAAGATAATAATAGTGCCTTTGTCATTGTTTTTATGAGAACTAAATGAATTAAATGCATGTAAAACATTTGGAAGAGAGAGAGGCATGCATTAACACGCTACACTATGCAACGCTTACAAAGATAGTGGTCACATTATCTTAAGTGCAACTAATATTTATTGAACACCTACCTCTAAGATACCAAGAATTTTACTATCATTATATTTACCTCATTTAATCCTCAAACTAACTTTGAGATCAGTAGTATAATCTTTTTTTTTTCCTTTTCTTTTTTTTCAGATGAGGAAATGGAGATTTTGAGATGTCCAATTGTCCAGCCAATGATACAGAGCAAGAAAGAGACGGAGCCTGGGTTCAAACATAGTCTGTCTTTCTTGGCCTCCAGTTATTTGTGCACCTGATTTTTTTCCTCCTTGATTGCACTCTCCTTAAAGACAGGCTCTGGATCTGATTAAATTACGTTTTCCGCTAGTGCCTATCACTGTGCCTTGCTCTGCGTTTATTAAATATCTGTTGAGTAGATGAATAAACACATGAATGAGAAGAATAATAATAACCCCAGCAGACTGTTTAGGATAAATGTTGAAAATAGTTCCATAATATGGCGAAACAGATTTCATTCATTTAATTAATCTCTAGGCAATTAAGTGAATAAAGTCTTCATTTTATATTATTATGCTGTTATTTTCACCATTTATCCTCAAAGCAATATTGGATCTGTCAAACACAGTCATCTGTGATTTGCTTGACAAATGTGATCATCCAGCGAAAACGCTGGGGAAGCAAAAACTCAGGGATGGCATCCAGCTCAAAGGAACACTGCTGCTCTAGTGGGCACTTTGAGAGCTTTCCTCCCAAATAGCAAATACTCCCCCCACCTCTGTCAACTGCTCCCTAGCCCCAGATTCACAGATTTTTAGGTGCAGACCCCCAAGCCCATATCTATACCATGTGCCCTGCCTGCAGCTGAGTGAATCAGGATAGACCCCCAACCCAAGCTGGGTCAAAGAGATTCACTTTCCTAGACTTTGGGATTTGTTTGAAAGACTGTCACGTGATATTTGGAGCAACTTGTCTTGGATATCTTAAGCTGGTCTGCCAAATAGAAGAGAGAAGCAGAGATAAGAGACAGAGAACACTCTGGGATAGGCTTCTTCCTGAAGTCTAACTTCCTATTTCTTCTCTTGGATCCTTATAATTCATTCTCTCTCTCTCTCTCTCTCTCTCACATACTAAGTTAGCTCCTTGCAACCAGAAAGTCATTACCAATACACCCCCTATGACACTTGGATAGTTACTGTCCCTTCATCCTCTGGTTCTCCCAGCAAATTAAAAGGGCTACTGACTAGATCAGTGTTCTTCAAACTATGGGGTTGTGACCCATTAGCGTGGGTCATGAAATATACGTAGCGATCACAACCCAAATGTTTTTATAAAATATAAGAGTCTGGAATAGAAAATATCAGAGTGCATCCCATGTGGTAGACTAAGTATTTTTCACATAACTTTTGCTTAAGTTATAAAAAAGTTGTAAGCTTACACTGGGTCACAAGTATAACATAATTGGAAAGAAGGAAGGAAGGATGGATGGAAGGAAGGAAAGAAGGAAGAAAATGGTCTAATTTAGTCTAATACCTTTATAAATTCTGGGTGGCTAGAACCAAATCCAGCAGTCACATGAAATATTCTCAGGACAAAGCATAAATATGTCAAGAAGTCACTCCCAGCAGATAAGGAAGTTCAACTCAACTGAAGAATCTCAGTGAACCACAGCCAATACCATGTTACATGCTGGCAGTAGTAATTTTAAACTGAGTTTTGGTTACTGGGATTTTGTGATTGTGTTAATGTAATTAAAATCCATTAATTTACCTAACAACAGCTGAACAACTGCGCTACTAGGAATAAGACCAGCAATCCCTTGGCAAATACTGAATACCTACTATGTGTGAATACTCATGGAGTTGCTAGACAGCCTACCATATGGCCCATTTTTTTACTGCATTTGTGTGGGCTAATGTTAACTGTCCACTGGCATAGCTTCAGTGAACGGTTAACATAATTCCAAGCAAGATCATGTTACATGAAACAGCCTAAAAAAGGCAACTGTTGCTCATAGAAGACCTATTAATCCTATTACACAGACCAAGTGCATTGCAACATTTGCAGAGTGGTTGCAGAAAATGGGCTGAGTCCTTGTTCCTAGCCATTTGATTTAGGAATGTCCTCTCTCAGATCCCACTCCTACCTCCTGAGCATACACTATTCCTTCAATAGGAACTTACGAGTGACACACAGAGGGGCCTTCAAAGAGCCTGCAGTCTTGTTGGAATGGTGTAATGCACCCAAAAGGGCCACATAGAGATGGGAGGGCCAAGGCTAGGCTTGAAGAATGTTTGGGATTAAAAAGTCAGGGAGAAGAGGTGGGTGACAGGATCTAAGGCATGGTGGTATGAATGGGCATGGTGTAGAGGTGGGATATGTGGACGGTCACTCTGTCGTGAGCGATCACTCTGGAACGACTTGGAGACAGTGAAAAGCCACCAAGCTAGGAATGATAAATTGGTTCCTGTAAACTAAATTCTACGACATCCCTCCATTTTGGTTGTACTGTTACACAAATTCTTACGTTTCTGAAAGGTGTATTCATTCTATTTCTTTAAAAACGAATTTACAATGAGGTAAACTTTATGTAAACTAGTTCATTTAGAAAAGTCCATGATTTTGAAAATTTTGGGTTTTTTTTATATATATATATATTTTGTTTGTTTGTTTAGTTTATTGGATGTGCTTAAGATATTGCAATTTGGAGTACGTGCCACCCCTAAACAGCTATGCTTTGTGATCCTCTCATTTTATCATTCACCAAGTGCCTGTTGATTCTGGGGACTGAGTCACCCATGGCCACTCAGGTGGAACACAAGCCAGAGAATGACCATGAAGGCTTAGAACAAAACATTTGCACAGTGAAATGTCCCAAACTACCTAAACTCTGCCAGGTAAGCAGAGCAGAGGGAGGTATTTTGATTGGTAAGAATTTCTAGAAAAACCTGGATTGAGAAGGGGCATTCTATCATCCCCATCATCACAATACAGGGTATCTTCTGGCAGGATCACTATACAAACTAAATAAGTCATTTCACTTATCCACACACAGGTACTGAGCACCTCCTGTGTGTCTGGTACCAAAATGAAGACAGGGGAGAGAACTGTGGGGGAACTTTCTTAATCAATTGAGTGCATTAGAAGGAAGAGAAACTTCCTGCTGGTGAGGCCCCAGGGGTGACTCCACACCAGCAGGGCCCACACCCGTCAGGAGAAGGCTTCCCTGAACACCCTGGTACTGCCAGCACCCCACCTGTACCTGCCCTTCAGTGGGGACCAGAGGACAGAACAGGGCAGTGAAAGAGCTGCTTGCTAGGGACCAACATGCAGGAGGTCCCAACTCTTGGCAGCTCACAGAGCACGTTCATATCAGCACCTAATGTTCATGACCTTCACCTTGGGAGGCAGACACCATTGCTCTCATTCCACAGATGAGCAAACTCAGAAAGCTGAGTCACTTAAGATCCTACCTAAGCCAATGAGGGCAGAGCTGAGACTCACCTGGGCTCTGTTGACTCTGAGCCCATGCACTCCCCTCAGTACTGTGGGCTGTCCATGGCTGCCTCTCAGACAAGCCACAGGCCACATGTAATTAGATGTGAGATTATGTGGTACCTACTGGAAGCACTGGAGGAATTCAGAGAGTTAATTTAAAAAGGCAAAGGGCATTAAGGAGATAGCTTGGGAGGATGGGGAGAATGTTTTGTGGAAGTTCTAGAGAAGAAAGAGAAAGGAACCAGGCGTATTTATAGACTAATAATGTACAGAAGGGGGAAAAATGTGCTGCCTCAGGCAATTCTTATCAACTTAATGGATGTTGCCAATTACTGTGGTAACATTTTTAATTGTATCTCACCTCTGAAGAGAATAAAATCAGAATTTCCTAGTCTTTGCCTCAGGATTGCCAGGGGCATGCATTCTGGTACATGATATCAGTGTAGACATACCTGCCCAGAGTCTACACTGACAGCCCACTTCCCAGGAATGCCTTACTCACAGCTGTCCCCCACCCAGATTGGAGTTGGAATCTGGGTGTGGGATAATTAGAAAAGGGCATCTGCTTTATAAGTTTATGTGTATAAATGGGCCTGGAAGACAACAGGCTAGTGTATGAGGGAATGGGTTGTAACCATGTGGGGACCCCCAGGAAGAAGACAGTAACCACAGTGTTCCCAAGGATAATGTCACAATAGCTAGTATTTGTGCACTGTCTTAGGATGGGTCAGTTCCTGCGATAACATAATGCTTTGTGCATGTTATCTTATTTAATACTCATAATAATTCATGTGATTATTTGAATAACACCTACCTCCCCTCTAGATTGTAAGTTTCTTGAAGGGAGAGGTCTTATCTGCTGTGCCCTCCATGGTAATTTTGCTTCCTAACACAAAACTGGCTCTCAATTATATTGTTGAACAAATGATCAAAACTCATGGGAGGAAGGCACTATTTTTGTCTGCATTTTACCAAAGAGGGACTAGAGGCTCAGATGAGCTAAGTGGCTTGTCCGAGTCACTGCAGCTAAAAATTGGCAGCTCCTGATTCAAACGCAGGTCGGAGGGACTTGGCCCCAAAGCCCACTCAGTGACGCTCCTACAGGCTGCCTTTCTGAACTAGAGGAAGAGGGAGGGGAGAAAACGACCCACACATATTAATCAGCTACTCTGTGCCAGGCACCTCCTGTCTTTATATCATTTAATCTTAAGAAGGAACCTATGAAGTATGTATTGCCCACGACTTGAAAAAGCGAAAAAAGAGATCCTTACGGAAGGATAATTTAAGTGACTTGTCCAAGATTCCTTAGGTAGCAAAGGAAAAGAGGGAGGATTCACATGACTTCAGAACTTAACCCAGACAAAGCTTCTCTGTACTTCATGGCTTCCCAGAGAGTCACACACACACAGATCAAACTACATCCTGAAAACACAAGGCATTGAGGGGAAGAAAATAAAAGTGCATGGTTCCCTGTCCCTTCAAACAAATCCTTTAGGGACAAATTGTGACACAAGTAACCACCATTAGCCTATGGAAATGCCCAGGCTTACAGCCAACAGCAACCAAAGGAAAGTAATTGAATGAATAAAAAAATCTACTTCAGTAACAAGCAGGGATGTCCCAGGTGGGGCTGCAGAGCGAACCAGCATTAACCAGTTATGCCTACAATGTCTGTACCAGTTGTTGAACACCTTGTGCCTGGCATCATCCTCTAAGCAGGGCATACACAGGTGAAATATCCCCTTTGCCTAGCCTGGAAGGGATCACCATGTAAGTGCACACAGATATGCAAACACAGCCAAGATCTCCAAACCTGGAACCTGCACAGAGAGCTCATGCCACAAGCCCAATCCTCCCAGTTGAAAGAGCTAATCCTGGCTGATCTGAAGACCAGTCAGCTTCAATTCAAGTCAGCACTGGTCTCTTCCTGCCTCTTCCTCACTTTGACCTTGTTCATGGCATTTTATTACGAGGTGGTAACAGAGTTTAGTGGGGTAAAGCATGCACTCTATACTCAGAGAGACCTGGGTTCAAATCCTGGCCCCAACACCCAACAGCGACATGACCTTGACATGCTTCCAATCTCTCTGGGCCTCAGTAGCCTCACCTCTGTAGTGGATAATAGCAATACCTACCTCACAGGGTTGCTGTGAAAATTAAGCCAGATAACACTATGACACTCCTAGTGCAGGCTTAGGAGTGCTCAATGAATGCCAGCCATTCATGTTTCTGGTCTTTCTAAGAAATCATCAGTCCTTGACCCCAACTACTGCCATGCACCTTCCACTCCATTTTGCCTGCATAGACAATGCTGTAGACACATCTCCTGGCTAAGGGGAGAAAGAGGTAAAATCACCAGATCCTACCTATAGATAGAGTTGTTTAATCTACGCCCCCCCCCCAAAAAAAAGAAAATGGTTAATCTCCTAAGCCCCAGCACATTCCAGCAGTAACATGTGAAAAAGTCCAGGCCCTGGAAAACAACGTGCAAAATGAACATGCATAGCCCTGGCACAGAGCAGCAGCTGCCTGTGAGTTATTGCTCACACCTGTATCTGTCAGCCTGGGAAGGGCTGCCTAGGGGAAGAGCAAGAAGTCAGACCCTCTGGGGACAATTAAAATTAAACTGAACCGGACACTCTGGAATCCTCTCTTGGGAGCCATTCCGCCTAGTCTGGGGCTGGGGCAAGATCACTTAATAGGCCCTTTTTCATCTTTAATTTCTCTGATTCAGAAAGTTTACAAGATCAATTGCTAAGAGGGCTAATGTGAGGAGATGAGGCAGCAAGTTGCTCAGGGCCCAGAGTCAGCTAATTCCTGAGCTTCTAACTAGAGCCCACGGGGACCCACTGGTATAAAGCCTGAGAGCTCCTCAGCTCGCTCAACCACCCCTCCCATCCCAAACCCCTCTAAAGAAAGAGTTTGAATTGCAACCCAGCAAGAATAGCACGTAAACCTCCAGCCAGTCAGCACTTCCCAGGAATGTCAGTAATATCTCGTTTAATACACTTATACTTCTGCCCCGGCTAGGGCTTATAGGGTCAGAGCCTGCTCTTCTCAGTCTTCACGCCAGGGGACCCATGAACTTTGCATGTGCAAGGACTATGTGAAGCAATGCAGCGTCATGATCGAGTCAATGGCTCTCAAACTGCATGGGTTTAAATCCCATTTCTCCCTCCTTCTAGCTGTGTGACCTAAGCCTTGGTTTTCTCATCTGCAGATGGGGGTAACAAGAGAGCTTTGTGAGCATTGGATTAATGTCAATAATGTGCTTAGTGTAGTACTTGCACTTAGTAAACACTAGCTAGCACTCACTGCCAATTATGCTTGGGCCAGCTGGGGCCAGCACACTGGACTCCTTCAAGGATTAAGTCAAGATGGACTAACACCAGAGGAAGCTCTTGTATTTCATGAGAAAAACAAGGCTATACCAAGACTGAATTCTAGCTGGGGTCCTTGTAGCTGCTCCATCCCCTGACAGCAGTGACAGCCTTTTATTCCTTTTACTCTTTTCCTTGTCTCCTTTATTCCTAGAGTAAGTTAACCCCTACTCCTTTCCCTCCCTGTGGGAAGCCACAAATAGGAACAATGCTGGCTGATGATAGTGTTACCAAATGATTCCTCAAAATAGCATGGAAGCAAAAAGTTGCCCCCCAACCAGGAGACCCACATTCTCCAAATGGAAACACAACCCAGAAGGGGAACAGCTCACACCAATCACTACATCTCCCAGGACCCTTCCCTTTCCCTAACAGGATGCTTGCTTCTTTTCCCCCATCATTGTCTGCATATTTTCCTTAATGATGGCAGAATTAAACTGAACTTTTTCTGCAAAACTGGCTCTGGGGGATTCTAGGAAGCCAGGGGAGGAAGTTTCAATTTGTTCACTTGCTGAGAATGAATTCTGCCTCATATAACTCCTGACAAATTGCCATTTTTAAAGGGTTTGTTAATTTCCAATGAGCAAATGGTACATCAGATATCTTGTTTATTCAACAGATGCTCCTGAGCTAAACAAATGGCTCTTGTTTATCAAACATGGAAACATCTTGTCAGCTTTGCCGAGATCATCCTATTTAACTATCAAGGGAGGGTCCTGCAATTTGTGGAGGAAATATGAACTGCCTCTCTCCCATGTGGGGCTCTCAGAAGGGCTGGAGATGCTGGTTCTATTGAAAGAAATGATGTGAAACTCCTTGCTGACAGGCTAGAAAGCAGCTCTCAGACAAAGGGCCTGGGATTTCTCCCTTTCTCTGAAGAGGTCACACATTTCTAATTCGGGTCTACTAGATCCAGAAATCTCCTTGGTGCTAAGTCTGAAAATAGCCTTGAAGGAGACATCCATCTGAGACAGCAGTGGTATGAAATCATGATTAAAATCTCAGCTGTGGAGTGAGCCTGGATTGGATCTTGGCTCTGCCACCTACTAACTGCATGAATTTGGACTGATTACCTAACCACTCTCAACCTTAGTTTCCTCAACTACAACATGGGTCTAGTACGGGCATGAAAAGCAAAGATGCTGATGATATTGATAAATGTCATACTCTTTTTTCCTAATTGCATTTCAGGGGATTGTAAATGGAGCTGAACCCAGGAATGAGTCTCAAGAGCTGAGAGAAGGGGCTATGGGAAGAGCCCAAATCCTTTGTCCTCCACTACTTCAAAGGAGTAAATGTGATATGTTTGATAATGTGATGGCTCAATGACTCCAGTCCGAAATGAAAGCTGAACAGAGTGGAGCCCTTCCAAGTCTCAGAACTTCAGTCTGATATCATAATTACTTTCAGTCATTGAGCTAAGGATCTGGCTAGACTTGGAGGTGGGGTAGGATGGGATGGGGAGGGCTGTTGAAGAAGGCAAGGGAAGAAGTCAACTTGCCAGGGGCACACAAGGACACACAGAGACAGACAATGGCTGGCCTCTGTCAAGTCTGAGTGTGCGATGATAAATCCATCTGCTGATGGGTGCAGCATGGTACAAGTTATTAATTATAAGAGAGACGGCATTTCAAAGCCTCCCTGCTGGAAAGTATCACAGAGAATTACCTTGGGACAACATCTAACTGTCTGAAAATTAATTTACTCCACAGCATAGATGCTTCAGAGAGATGCAAAGTGAAGTTGACCCCAGCTGAGCATGGCATGGCCATGTACAGTCTGAAGGAGTTGCAGATATTAACTGATCTAAACTCGTGGAAGGGCTGCCGAAGAACCCCCAAGCATGGTTAATTATCTGATGGAATCTTCACAGCAACTCCATGAGGTAGAGAGCATTATCATCACCACTAGGCTGATGAGGAAAGTGAAGCTTAGAAAATCTGTCCAAAATATTAGTGCTTTTAATAGAGAAGCCAAGAGGTCTGTCTCCTGAAAAATGCTATTAGCCACTCTGAAAAATATGACCGAGGGTTCAGGGAGTTTTAAAGGTAAGGTAACTTTTAAGCAGAGCTTTAAAAGATAGTAAGTGGATTGCCTACATTTGCCTAGATTGCATGCCCTGGCTTCATGGCCTGGCAAAGGGAAGGCTTCATTGAGGCCCTGGAGGTACAGAGTCTCATAGAATACAAACGAAACAGTGATCTGCATAAGGTGTGGGTGGAGAGATGAGGATAGCAGAGGACTGTGAGTTTGGAAGGACATTTCAGGGATCTGGGATGAGAAGCATTCTGTGCCATGCTAAAGGCTTGACCTTTAATCTTGAGACAAGTTTTTCTCAATGTTGATTCTCTAAAAAGTCTATGGTAGATGCTGTTCACATGTAAGACACACTCAGGTGAGCACACCCCGATTTTGAGCAAATCTCAAATAATCTTTAATGAAATCCCGCAAGGCTAACAAAACAATTTACATTCACCACATCTCTTTATGGTCTATCTGTAAAAGCAACTTACTATGGTCAGTAAGAAAGACAGACGAGGCCGGAGACACATTACCTGTCATTCAGCTGATTTCTCTTCATTTAGGAATGCAAGTATGTAAGAATGACACAATTTTACCGATAACCTTGAATTGCCTCAAATTTAAAAAAAAAAAAAAAAGAAAGAAAGAAAGGAAGGAGATAACTCATCATCATCTGTTCTTTATTACTGGCCACTAAATTTTTGTGACACACTTCATAAGGAATCATGACTCACTAGTGTGTCATTATACTTTTATTTAAAATTTTTCATAGTTCTCTCTTGACTTCAGCAGAAGTTTTTAACCAAAGGACAACCTCATGTAGCCTGTGTTTTAGAAAACTAATAACAAGGCACCATGAAGGACTGACTCAAGTGGTAGCAGAACTGAAGGCAGCGAAACAGAGAGGAAGCTGGTCCAGGCAAAAGATGTTGAGAACCTGGTTTAATGAAGTGCCAATAGGGACAAAGAAGATGCATTGGGGAAGAGGTTCGCAGGTGTATAAAGTCAGCAAGGGGATCAAGTGGGTGTGGGTGGCAGGCCCTGCAGTCCACAGGGCTTGATGGAGTGAGTGAAGGCAGTTCAGGGTGATTTGAGATTTCTAGGTCAGGCAAGTAGATGGATGGCGATATTTTTAACTAAGATAATCTGAGAAATCAGGAGAAATCACGTAACCAAGTTGGGGAGAGGAGGAGATGCAATTTGTATACGTTTGGGGAATGGCAATATGCTCTTTTATGGATAGTTTGGATTTTCTGGTATATGAGAAATATCACAGTAGAGCTACCCAGCAGTATTCAAGCAATATCAGGGCAGAGACGTTGAGTAGGGCATGAGAAGTGTGCGTCTGGAATTCTGGAGAGAGTCGGGTGGGAGATAGAGTTTGCTGATCTTGACAGAAACTACAAGTACTGGTGAGAGTGGGAAAATACGTCTTTTTGCAAGCAAACGAAACAAGGAGGAGAGCATCCTGGACACACTGACATTTATAGGGGTCTCTAAATCAAAAAGAGCCAGTGAAGGTGCAGCAAAGGAATGGTCAGGGCGGATGATAAAATGAAAAACAGAATATCACAGCAGTCAAGGAAGGACAAAGTAGACAACAGTGGTAACATCTGTAACATCAGGTAGGATGAGAAATGAAAGGTGAGCCAGGATTCAGCCATTAGGAGGTGCCTGGTGATAAAACAGTCCAGGGAGCAGCAGTGCAGAGACCAGATGGGAGTGGGTTTAAAGGGGGTTTGAAGGTGAGGAAGCACATGTATTATACATAATTTCACACAAATTAGCAATGAAGAAAAGGAGAAAAACAGGGAAGTCACTTGTGTGAAAAGAAGGACAGTTTTGCTCTTTATTTTTTTTAAATTGACAGACAAAATTGTATGTATTTATCATATACAATATGATGCTTTGAAATATATATACATTGCAGAATGTTTTTGTCCTCTCTCTTTCAAGATGGAAGAGAAGTAACAATGTTTTTGGGTGGAAGGGAATAAAGAGTTTGAAGATATGGACCAAGAGAGAGTTAACTGATGAAGTGAAACCCCAGGAGGTGAGAAGAGATAGGATTAAAAACTCACCTGGAAATTTACATTCACAAAGAAGCTACAGCTATTCTTCCAACACAGTAGAGGAATATGGAGAAAGAACGAACTTTGGAGCGGGGAGCACAACGGGCGAAGGAAAGCTGGATGCATTCACCTGTTGCAGTCAGGCAGAAGGCTGAGCTCAATGATTGCTGAAAGTCAGGGGCAGGGAAGGGCTGGGGGCTAAGGAGAGTGTAAAGGTGTGGTAAGGATTTGGTGGAGCCCACATAGGCAATAAGAGGGGAAGCCAATTAGAGAAAAACCCTACATAGCAAGAGCAAAGGCTGTTTGGCTGATCAAGGAAGGGAGCAGTCTTGGCTGGTGCTGGGCTATGAGGATTCTTTCTTCCAGAATGGCATGACATGCAGCTGGCGCCTAGCAAAGAAATGGCTGGGAATGATGACAAATACAGTGAGGTCTCTTGATGTAATGATCCAAAGGTGATGTGGCAAATCACAAGCCCACACCAGCTCTGCTCCTGGTAAGGAAAAAGCAGCCTTTTGTGGCCAGTTATGTGGCAGCCCCAGCCTGGCCCTGATTCATGTCCAGCTCTGCCAAAACCAGCTCTCTCAACCTCTAAACCTAGATCCTTCTCCTCGCATCCATCTCTACCTCATCAAGTCCACTGTTTTTCAGCAAGACCACATGTCTAGAATGGATCCTCCTGCCTAGAACACTGAAGAAGGGAGAGCCAAGGAAGTGATGCTCACAGAGAAAGATTCCAGTGGGGATGGGACCGGGGAGGGGGCACTTCTTAGTGTTCACGCAGCATAGTCACAAAATGTCAGCCATGGATTGTTCTGCCAGACGAGCCTGTGAATGAATACTAATTTTTAAAAACCCTTTCTGAGTACTAGCTTCTTATAAAGCACAATGTTTATCCAGCAGACCCTCCATAACAGCAGTTGAAGAGAAACAGTCCAATTCATTGTATTTCCAGGGTCTTGGGAAATAGAAATCCTTTAAGTACCTTTCCTCTGCTTCATGGGAGCCACTTTTCAAAGTTTAAATTGTTTACATTTTAGACTACTCACTTCCTAAAATCCATTTATAAATCAAAGTAGCTTTTGAGCAATTTGATGGGAGTGAAATGGATTAAGAAAAAACAAACATCAAATATATATATTTGGTTATTTGAGTTTATTAGATTTTTCTTTCTTTTTTCTTCTTCCTCTTTTACAAATATGCTCCAAGTTAGGTCTGGTCTTTTCAGCTTTGGCCTGGAGATTAGGTGTGTTTCCAGAAAAGGATATGCTGCGATTGTCTTCTTAGAATGACTAACTTCTGACTCTGTTGGTATTATGTGTTCTAGACCCAGGCTAGAAGAGTTTTTTTCCCTCCCTAGAATAATACCTAGAATTCTTTTTAGAATAACATCTTCTCATTCATAATCACTCAACTCCAGACTCTAGAACTCACACGGGGTATTTTACAATGCCGATCTAGAGGTTTCTACGCCATCCCATTAGAATCTAAGGTTTTTAGCACCGGAAGGGTTATCAGAGGTCATCTTGTACAGTTGGTTTTCAAACCACCTGGGATGAATTAATTTTCCCAAACCATTGCAGACCGATTTTGTTAAATTAATGCAATAAGATGTCACAGAATGTCCAATTACTATACAAGTTTCTACATGCTCAGTGGATGTGCTCATCTATGCAACTTATCTCATCACAGACTGGTAGCAGTTTATGGAGCAGTGCCAGTTTTCCAACCACACTTTGAGTAGGAATGATTCTGGCACAAACTTCTCATTCTTCAGGTAAGGAATCTGAGGTATACAAGGAGGCGGCAATTAACTACAAGCACATAGTTTCAGGACTACTGATGCCAGCCACAACCACCGGATTTCCTCATATTCACTCATATAGTTTAACACAGATGGACCCCCACACAAAGACTCACAACCTATACCCTACATGATTTAATTTTATTAAGTATATTTATATATCTGACTAGATTAGGATTTCTGTTATATATACACTGTGATGGTTAATTTTAGATGTCAACTTGACTGGATTAAGGAATACCTAGAGAGTTGGTAAAGCATTATTTCTGAGTGTGTCTGTGAGGCTGTTTCCAGAGATTGGCACATGAGCCAGTGGATGGAGTGGGGAAGACTCGTCCTCAACATGGGCAGACATCATCCGATGGGCTGGGAGCCTGGATAGAACAAAAAGGCAGATGAAAGGCAAATGTTCTTCCAGCCCGCATACTTCATTCTCTCTCCTTCTCTCTCCTTCTCTCTCTCTCTCCTGGAGCTGAGGCACCCTTCTTCTCCTGCCCTTGAATATCAGAACTCCAGGCTCTCTGGCATTGGGACTCTGGGACTTAACAACAGTGGCCCTCTGGGTTCTTAAGCCTTTGGCCTCAGACTGAGAGTAACACCATCAGCTTCTCTGATTCTGAGGCTTTCAGACTTGGACTGAGTCACACTGTCAGCTTCCCTGGGTCTCCAGCTTGCAGAAGGCCTATTGTGGGATTGCTCGGCCTCCATAATTGTATGTGCCAATTCCCCTAATAAAGACCCTCTCATCTATCTATCTATACATCTATCTACGTATCTCTAGTTGGTTTTGTTTCTCTGGAGAACCCTAATACACACACTATTAAAGCAGGCCTTTCAGAGTCCCAGACTATGCTAGATCCCTTGGTTTTACACTCAACATGGCAGCCTTTAATCATCTTAAATTGCTCTTTGCACAGTTTGTAGTTTCATCTTTAATTGTCTATTTGATTACTGTCTGTTTTCTCTGCTAGACTAGAAGTGCTACGAGGGCAGAGACCATGTCTGTTTTTCCCACCACCGTTTCCTGGTGCCTAGTACAATGCCTGGCTCCTAGTAGATGTTCAACAAACATTCGCTGAAAGAATCAATTAATGACTGGAGATGTGATGCTCCGGCAGCACTCTGGGGCCATCTGCAGGGCTGTGGGGAGCTGGCCACACGCCCAGAGCTGCAGCCACGACGAGGACTGCAGGCATGCCTTAGAGCTCAGCCTGGCTCCACTGACTGACACGTTCAGCTTTCTCCAGGGCAGCTCAGCAACTCAAGCCAGGCGACTTCTCCCAGCTGATTTCAACAGCCCTTTATCAATACAGCAGCAGGAGAGTTCTTGTCTCCTACCTTCCCTCCCAACCTCCCTTCCTCCCTTCTTTCCTTCCTGCAATTATTCATCTATCTAACACTGTGTGAGGCAATGCATACAGAGTTACTCTCGCAGAATTTCTACCTAGGAAAAATTCATAAACTAGTTAGAGAGAAACATCAGTATGCATGAACAGTTAATGAGAGAAGTCAGCCAAAATAAAGACAACATGAGCTCCAGAAGTTTCAACACCTCTGCCTGGATTTTAAACTCCACATAAACAGATTGTATCCTGCCTGGCCAAGGCTTACCGGGCTTGCAACAGAAAGCCCACGCTCCTTGGCACCTCCAAAATGAGACGCTTATTTCTGTCTCTGAACCTTTAGCCCCTGCTGCTGCTGTGACTGAAATGTCCCCTCCCTCCTTTTGGCTTAGCAAGCGCTCACCTTGCCAGACCAAGTTCAAGGGTCATCACCAGCGAGACACCCACCTACGCTAACCTTTGGTTTCCTACGGCACAAATCATCTGTATCTCACAGATAAACACTGGGCATTTGACACCCAACGATCAGGTCTCCCCGCTGGAATATAAGCTCTTTGAAGGAAGGGGCCGTGGCTTGTACACACTCAGTGTCCCCACAGTGCTCCAAGTGGGAAGGTGTGAATGCTCTGGTGGAAATACATTGCAAGGCCAAAACAACTTATTGTCAGTCAATTTACTGGGTCTATAACTTCATTCAGAACACATGAGGCAAATTCAGGGCAACAAATGCAAATAACTGTAACTGAGAGACATCACACCTTATCTCAGAAGTGGTTATATTTGAGGTCATGTACAAAAGAGTTTTCCATGATTCAATTTTCCTTTTATTAAATAGGGACAGTAGGGATGGCTAGGAATAACAGGACAAATAAGTAATTACTAGCAACAGAGCACAACAGATACAGTGTAGCCACTTTGTCTACACAGTGAGTCTGGGTAAGTCACTTTGCCTCTGTGGGCCTCAGTTTTCTTATCTCTGGGCTCTGGGTCTGTTTTCTCAAGACTCCCTTCTAATTCTAATCATCCACATGTCTCTTAGAAACCAGAATGTCTCAAGGTCAATGGCTGTTCCAGAAATGGCTGCTGATTTTCTGTGAGCAGCCGGAAGGAAAGGTTCTTATGTATTACACAGTCCCATAAATCATCTAGAGTCCATAGGATGTTTAATATGGAATCACTTAATTTAATAGTCATTTTGACATAAGGAATTGTTTTCTTAAAGCTAGCACTGGCTGTAAAACCTCAAGTGACATTTTATGGCTGCCATATAATAAAATCGTTCAGCAATTAGTGATTAATGACATACAACAGTACATTTCTCCATGGTCACTTCCCCCCACTGCTGTTTCATTCTGGGTACTGTCACTTCCCAGTTCAGCAGTCAGGGGACAAGCCTCTTTATATAACCAGGGAAGAGTTCTCAGCCTAAAAGACCATCACCTCCATCAAAAGGTGTCTGATGGAGCCTGACACTAAGGTAGGGCTGAATGAAAGTGCCTAATAAGCATAATCCCTGGGATGGAGGAAAGTCAGAAAGGATGGAGCTTCCTTGGACTAAACCACCAATGGTGGCGTTCAGTACAAAAAGAGTGCAGTTTTGACTTGCTGGGTTTTGTTCTTCTCTATGATGGGGTTAGCCCTTGCTGGGGCAGGCATATAAATACTGTGAGCATGAGTCTTCAACACTGTCCTGCCTCTCACCCTTCTGTGCTTCCCTGCACTCTTAGCCTTGATCTCTCATGCCTCCGAAATACCTAACACCCCCCACTGAGCAGGGCCCCTACTGTGGCACCCCGCCCTGGCTTACCCTCCCCAAATTAAATTTGACAACACGAGCTTCGAACTCAGAAAGACAAGCCCAGCTATTTTCCAGTTCACAAACTAGCTCCACTACTTTCTAGTCTGCACAACACTTACCGCAACCCTATGAGACAGATTGTTGTTGTCAATACCATTTTATGAATGAAGAAACTAAGGCTCTGGGTGTCCAAGATCACACACCTAATAAGCAAGGCAACCATAATTTGAACCCAGGCAATCTGTGGCCAACCCCACACACTGGGCCACTCTATTATTCTTCCTGCATGCTTGTCAAAAAGATAATTTTAATAGTGCATGCCATGGACTTCGTGCATTGCTTGACATAGCAACACAGCCTAAGCACTTAATAAATTATATTTTATCATTATCATTGTTATTCACTTATTATTACATTATTTATAGCTATTATTATCAAAATTAATTTGCCTCTTAGGAAAAGGGCAAGGATCAGGCACAAACCTCTCTCTCCAGAAGGGGATGCCCCCTGGATGCCCCTGTTCCAGGCATTCACTCCCTCAGCGTTGAGGCATGGGTGGCCAATGACCCACAGCTGAGTCTCTCCAGGGAATTTTCCACAGCTGATGATAGCCACCTCACTAAGGTCACACACTTCCCTGGTGGATGCCCACATCCATGGCTAGTCATTGTGGAGGTATAAAGACCCTATCCCTTGGTTGAAGCCTGGCCACCCCCGCAGGGCTATCCCAGCTACATAGCTCCCACAGGATCAGCTGCTGCAACTGCATTGCTGCCCAGCCTCTTCCTTCGCCCATGCTGTGCCCCTCACTCCTCAAAGGTGGTGGTGTTCCTGAGGGCTCCCCAGTAAACCTCCTGCACACAACTCTCTATTTCAAAGTCTATTTAACAAGGGAACACCACTTACTATACCCACCCCACCCAAACAAACAAACAGATAAGCAAAAAACTACTCAGGGAACTTTCTTTAGTGCCTTCTTAAACTGGGTGAAATTAAACCTGAGTCCAGAGCACAGCTTTCCAAGAGGTGGAATATTATGCTGAATTTGAGCCCCTGTTAGACATTTATTTGTAAAGTCTATAAATCTGTGGTCATCATAACTTGTTGATTTGTTTCCAAATAGAACTTGAGTTTCTGGATATTACATATTCTAGCAAACAACATTCCAGGATTTCAGAAGGATTTGAATTTATTTTCTGCTCTTTAAGATGCTCTTTTTATTTTTTTTAATTGCAAAGCACATCTTCTAGAATTCCCTGGATTTCCATCTTCTTTTTCCAAGCCTCACTGCCCCCAGTAACAGCCATTTAATTAGCCACCTGGTCTCCATCTCTTCCTTGTGTGGTTTGCCCTTCAGTCTGCTGCAAGAACGATCTTCCTAAAGACCAGTCCTGAGCATTCTCTGCCCCGAGCAGAATCCTTCAAAGGTGCACTGTATGAACTGCAAAATCTTTAGCCTGGTATTTAAAGCCTCTAAGTTATCACTTTAATCTTCTTTTCCAGACTTATCGGTCTCTCTCCCCACAAGCATAGAATCTGAACTTCCTGACAGACTGACCTACTAACAATTTCCTAAACACACCTCACACTTTCCTATTTTTGGAACTCTCCTCCTTCTCCTTCCTGTGCCTGAAACATCTGCTATTACCTGCCATACCAGAGGATCCACATGCACACACACACAAGCTCTGCCTGTTGAAATTGAAACCATCTTTCAAACTCCCTCCCAAATGCCAAGTCCTTCATGAACACTCTACTGATGCCAACTCCTCTGACACCTCTATCACAGGTTGTACTTGTCCCTAGCACTTAACAATCATCCTGGGTATCAGACATTTGCCCATTTGTCTCAACTTTTATTTGCACTACTGCATTAGTTTAGCTTTTGCTGCATAATAAACTACCCCAAAATTCAGTGGTTTAAAAAAACAGTTATTTATTTTGCCCACACATCTCAGGCCCAGCTGGGATTGGCTTTTCTAGGTTGGGCTCAATGGGAGGCTCTGCTTCATGCTGTGAATCCAGCACTACATGGGTTCATTATGAGACCTGGGGTGAGGGGCCACAGCTATGATGCAATGGTAAAGGCAAAAGAGGCACACCTGACCATCCAGACACCTTACAAGCTTCTGCTAGTGTCACATCTAAACTTGGGCAAAGCAAGTCATGTGGATGAGCCCATGTCAAGGGGCTGGGGAAGTGCACACTACATACAGTGGAAAGACACTGCAAAATCATATGGCAATGGGCTTGGGTGTGTAATTTATTACTTTAGAGAGAGTTGGGAATTGGAACAACAAACCACACCTACTGTCTTCATATCCCCATGTATGTATACACTGTCCACAGAGTGGGGACCCAAAACTGTTTCTTGAATGGAAGTACATCTAGACAACATAGATAAAATCAATAACTTCATTCATGCTATAACATTAATAAAAACTACAGGCATTATTTTAATAATGACTAACAACTACACAGTATTTTATACTTACAAAGCATTTTAATAATCCTCTACAGCTTTCAAAGCACACCGAGATATATTACCTAATTTAGCAAGGAGTGTACAAATTTTAAAAACATGCCTGGAAGTGGCAGTGTCTTCACTGGTTGGAACAACCGTTTTACTGTGGATGTCAAGCACAGTGGAGAAAGGAGAGGATTTTTGATAAGGAGGAACCAGTCTGTACCACTCAAAGGGCAATACCTGGTACCCCACTAACTTGTCTCCCTGGTTTTCAAAACTACCTCCAACCTCTTCTGGTTCTCAAAATCTAATGTGCAAAGGAATTTCCAGGACAGCTTGTTAAAATGAAGATTCCTAAGGCCCAGGTCCAGAAATTCAGATAAGGAGTTTCCAGGTGGGGCCCCCAAATCTGCATTTTTAACAAGCCCCTCAGGTCAACCCACCGAAGGTTGTCCCTTGGCCATGAGGTGAGAAGTAAGCTTCCCTTCAACTGTCAAGGAGTGGTCAGGATTTCCCCTCCCACCACCATCTAACACTGGAGACCAACAGCCTTGCAGAAAATCAGACTCCTGGGATTAAAGGCTAGAACAAAACTCCGACACCCTCTAGTCAGCCCTCTGAATTTTACAGATGAAGACGCAGAAAGCCAAAGAAATCCTATGAGTGCCCCAAGGCCCTACTGCCCAGTAACAGAAGTAGAATTAGCACCCAGAAGTCCTGGCTCCTGTTCAAATGCTCTTTCCACCACACTGCAGAGACCACAGATTTTCTCTTTGTAACTTGTTGAGATTCTTTTAGCTATAGAAAAATCCTAATAAATCTCACGTTAAAAAGAGAGAGAGAAGAAAAAAAAAAAGGAGGAAGGTATGTCTCCCCCAATTATGTAATTCATGTTCCAAATTTCCTCTTCTGCAATAGTGTAAAAGAGTCATATAACCCAACCCCATTTGCTCTGTTTCACTGTCATGTCTTTTCATGACACTTATTAAATGAAGTTAATAATGCTAAGAAATGTGTGAAGCAGGATAGGATCTGCTACTTGGAGAAGTACATGGCTATCCCATTTTAAACCCTCCAGTGCTTTTGGCCCACTCCTTGGCAATTATTCTACCCTTTGGTGCCTTTTATAGATCAGACTGGTTCTAGGGTCTGACCTTTTCAACACTTCAGTCTCTTTGCATCCATCCAAAATGCTAAGCCTGCAGAGCAGGAATCCCCCAGGGGCTCCCTCACTCTCTGCCTCCATTGTGCACAGTTCTGCCCAAATTACTTGACAGCTCTCTTCAACATCGTTAGGGGAAAAGGTTGGAGGATGTCTGAATACAACACGCTGGCCAGCGGGGAGATGAGAGGAACAAGACAAGCCCCTAATCCATCATCCAGGCTGTCTTTTCAAAGAGCAGATGCAGGTAAGATGCCTAAAGGAGGAGGATGTGTCCTGATTTGGGGAGATTTGAGCAGAAGTGCCATGGATTCCTGAATAAGAAGTTTGTCCCTGATTATATTTGTAAGCTAAGGGGATCAAGGTGTTGAATATGCCAGTTGCTAGATTCAGAAATACACAAACATGTATAGAGGAGGAAAGCCACTGTCGTTGAAAAGCAATATACTGACAGTTGAAAAAGTCTAACTGCCTGAAGGAATCTCCTGTTTTAAGGCATCTCACTGAGAACAAAACAAGCTAGGATGTGACTGAATGATCCTCAGTGCCATTTGCCACCGAGTAAACGAAAGGGTCTATTTCTTCCAATCCAACCACCATAGCCTTTCATCCTCTCTCATACCTGGCTCTGTGAATTAGCACCAAACTTGCCAAAACCGTGTCTGTGTGAGTGTGGTCATTATCTTCTCGGCAAAACACGGTGAAACCACTGATAGAGCAGTGGGTTACCGGGTGGCATCCTCACTAACATGATGGTTAAGGTAGTTTGGCAAAGACTTTAACCATTCAAGCGGTGTCCACACTATGGAATTAGACATTTCAGGGTTGTTTAAGCACTGAGGAAAGATAACCTGGAGACTGTCATACGCCAACATAAGTGGTTTGTATGAAATGAAAAGACCCATCTAGGTCAATGATATTCTAAATATTTTAATTTGCTTCTTTAATAAATGTCTTTTTTAAAAAATCTTATGCAAAATCCCAATATATAAAACTAAATAAGAATCTAAGTAGTTCTGGCTGGAGCAAAAATGAGGGGTGGGTAAGGACCTAATCACTATACATTCCACATGCCTCATATAGTCCTTGGGGCAATTTATCAGATGGCCCACAGAGCTTCTAAGAGCACTGCTAGAGAAATCACTATACCATATAATCTCTCAGAATTCTTTTCAGTCTAACTTTTCTACAATTATTTAGCATAAATGAGAGTATATCAATTCATTGGAATATTCTGCCACCATCAAAATGATCTTTATGAATGTGTATGCACATGTACAGGAAATTGTTTAGGTTAGGTGTTAGTTTTAAAAAAACAAAAAGGCACATAATATAACTATAATTTTGTGGTAAATTCTTTTTATGTGTACAAAACTTAGAAGAGGGCATAAAAGAATAAAAAGTATTGTGTTGTCTGGGTGCAGTGACTCACACCTGTCATCCCAGAGCTTTGGGAGGCAAAGGTGGGAGGATCACTTGAGGCCAGGAGTTCAAGACCAGCCTAAGTATAGTGAGACTTCCATCTCTACAAAAATTTTTCAAAATTATCTGAGCATGGTGGTGTACACCTGTAGTCCTAGTAGTCCTAGCTACTCAGGAGGCTGAGGCAGGAGGATCGCTTGAGCCCAGAAGTTCAAGGCTGCAGTGAGCTATGATCGCACCACTGCACTCCAGCCTGAGTGACACAGTGAGACCCTGTCTCTAAAAAAAAAGAGTATTGCTTTAAAATGATTATCTTCAGTTTAATAAAAAAGGTTTAATGCTATATCAATTAAAGTAAACAAAAATGTATTGTTACAGAAAACATGTTAGATATGTATGTACTTTTTTTTTCTTTCTTTTTCTTTTTTAAGAGACAGGGTCTCACTGTGTCACCCAGGCTGGAGTGCAATGGTGTAAACTTAGCTCACTGCAGTCTCAAACTCCTGGGCTCAAGCAATGCTTTCACCTCAGCCTTGTGAATAGGTAGGACACAGGTGTGCACGACCCCACCCAGCTAATTTTTTAATTTTTTTTTTAGAGACACGGTTTTGCTACATTGCCCAGGCTGGTCTCAAACTCCTGGCCTCAAGTGATCCTCCTACCTCAGCCTCCCAAAGTGCTGGGATTAGAGGTATGATCCACAACACCCAGGTATATACTTTTAAAGTCTACAATTGTATAACTTTTCATTGAAGAATGAAACTTGGGATCAGGATGCTTTAGAAGATTTGCATCTGTCATGAGAAAAGTCAGTAGCTCATCTATTGACAGAGAGTTGCACAGAAATGCACTTGAGCATCTCAAGAAAGTGCCAAATGTTAATAAATCTTCATAAAACACGAATATCATGCTATTCCCTTGCACAAAAGATGAATGTCCTCCATTACCCAGAGAGACAAGACCAAACCCCTCACCTGGCATTTCAGGCATTCCATAATCTGATCTACATACCTACCTTTATTTCTTACTGCCCCTCTGTGCAAACTCTATTTTTCTAGCACAGTAGCTCAGGTGTGGTGGGGGGAGGGCAGACATTTGCACCTCAAAGAACATTTGGCAATATCTGGAGACACTTTGGAGTTGTCACAACTGGAGGGGTATAGCAGGCACTTACCAGGTAGATACCAGGGATCTGGTGGGCCATATGCTGATCACTGGAAAAACAGCTCAGAAATACAAACTCTATTATACATTGGGATTTGAATGCTGAAAAAAAAATATTTGGATGTACCCTAACTTGCTTAATTTCAAAGTGATCATAGGTGCCATTTTCTACCAAATTAATGAAGATAGTCATTTCTTCCAATTATCCTCTCATAGTATAAGTTGTTTTATTATTAATTTTATAGCTAGGATTTGTTAAGCACTTACTGTGTGCCAACCTGAAAAGACTGACATCCAGCCAGTAAGTAAAGCAGGATGTACTAGCTGGTGTCCTTTCTGACTGGTGGAGCACTGGTCACAGGGGTTAAGTGAACTGCCCAGTCACAAAGCTATTAAGGGCAGAATTCTTCTTCTTTATTTAGATCCCAAATATCCCCACAGACATTTATCCCTAGTCACATCACACACTCCTAATCACTTAAAGTTTAAAAACATATTTTCTTTATAATATGAAGCATTTTAGTGCACTCAGATACAACTCAAGATTACCTAGGTCAGGCATGCCAATTTGAAGAGAGATGCTGTGTGCAAAATATCTTTACATATAATAGCACCGAAAGTGAAAATTCCTAGGAATAGCATTAATTAAAATATGTAGGGCCAATATAAAGAAAACTTTACCACTTTACTGAGGAACACTCAGAAATGGAATAAGAAGAGAGACAAACCAGGTGGCCAGAAATGAAAACTGGATATTGAAAAAAGATTCAGTTCTCTTCAATGACTTTATAGCTTTGCTGCCATTCTAATCAACAGTCTAATTAGTTGCTTTATAGGGGCAGGTGGGATATTTTGAAACATGATGCAGTGATTTGAAATTCATTTGTATGAATCAATAAATGAGATAAGCCAAGAATTTTGAAAAAAAAAAGAGTTTTATTTTTGTTTTGTTTTGTTATGTTTTGCAGGAGAGGAGACTTGCCCAACCAGACACTATGTTGTGTTATAAACAATAATTAAACAGTATGGTCTGGCCACAGGGCCCAAAAGACTGACCAATCCAGTAAAATGAAAGCTGACAAATGCCACTAACCTCAAGGCTCCCTAACCTCTGACCAGAGTTTCCCCTGCAGGAAATCATCAGAAGAAACAGCCCAAAATATGAGTGCAGAGTTAAATGGGAAGATGTTCACTATACTTTATTTTACTTTAAAAAACAAAAATCCTACAAATATTAAACATATTCATCAGTATGGAAAATTATTAAGTTACTAAAATGATTAAATTGTTATATAGTCACAGGATGAAATTTCTGAAGCTTAATGTGAAGTATTTTTATGTCTTATAGATATTATCTAATATCTAATATCTATTTATGTACTATTTAATAAAAATAAAAATCAGTTAATTTATATAACCACAGGTTAAGGGTTTTAGCTAAATATAAAGTAATAGAAAACATTATAATGGGAAAATAAAAAGATTTGATAACATGAATTTTTTTAAGTAAAAAGCATGTTAAAAATCATATTGCAATTAAAAGCCAAAGAATAAACTTAGTACAATATTGAAACAAAATGAGAGACCATATGAAGAACCTATAATAAAGAAGAAACAAAAACACATGGCCACAAAAAAGAAACACAATGGTTAATAAATATATGAAAACATGTTTAAACTCACTGGTCTGATAAGAAATGCAAATTAAAACAAGGAAAATCCATTTTTGCATATTAAAGTAGATTACTTTTTTAAATTAAAGTTTTATGAGGTATAGCAAAATGGTATTTTAGTTGGAGTAGAAACTGGTAAAAACTGTCTGGATTTGGCATGACAATATTTATATATATATATATAAATTATATATAACATATATATAATATATATATAAAAAACAATATTTTTATATATATGTATAGTTTTGATAGTCCATCCTTAAAAATTATAATAATCAGAATTTGGACAAATAATTACTTAAAGGTTTCCAAAACAACATTCCAATGCTTTCTTTAATAGTAAAATTTTAAAAGATCAATATCAAACACCAAAAGAATGATTAAATTATTATATATCTGCCAATTAGAATATGATGCAAGTAATACGTTTTAAACTATGTTTAGAAAGAATAGAGGATAGTACAGGAAATTGTTCATTTTAAAAAGACAATAAAATTTTATAAACAACACGATCTTAATTGTGATTAAAAACTTGAATATATATTTAAAATTATACTATATTATAATGGGGAAAAAAGGCTATGAAGAAAAACTTGATTTTTTAAAGAGGTATTTTCTGGGCAGTGTAAGTACAGGTATTTGTTTTCTTTTTATTTTCCTGCCTTTCCTTGAATATCTACAACAAGCTGTGTTGTGTCTACAATCAGAGTAAAGTGGCTAATGTGCATTTGTGTCTTTTAAAAAATATATCTGTAGTTCTGGCATTGCCCTTCTATCTTCTCTGACAAGTGTTAGCCATTTCTGTTCCAGGACTCTTCTTGGAGGAAGGTTCTCTAGAAAGTTTGCATTCCTTCCCACGTTCTTCCCTGTTTTACATCCTGCTATAGACTGAATTGTGTCTCCCCAAAATAAATATGTTGAAGCCCTAACCCCCAAATTGATGATATTTGGAGATGGGGCCTTTGAGAGGTGATTAGGTTTAGATGAGGATGGGGCCCTCATGATGGAATTAGTGTCCTTTTAAGAAAAGACACCAGAGATCTTTCTCTCTCTCTCTCCTCCATGTGAGGGTACATCCACAAGGTGGCCCTCTACAACCTGGTCCTCCCCAGAAACCAATTGTGCTGGCACCCTGATCTCAGACTTCTAGCCTCCAGAACTGTAAGAAAATTAACTGTTGTTGTTTAAGCCAACCAGTCTGCAGCATTTTGTTATGGCAGCTGGAGCAGACTAATACACAGCCCTAGGCCAAGCTGAAGCAGAACAATCTCAGATTTTCTCAGTGGGAAAAAGGGTAGGTCCTCCTGCCTGCAACTGGTACCCAACCTGCATCTTAAATAGCCTCCAAGCCTTCAGTTTGGTACTTTCTCCTTGGGCTGCTAAGCTCAACATCTCCCACTTTCTTCTCTCCCTGGGCCCCCAATGCTCATATTCCCTACTCATGCTGAACAGCTCATCACTACCCAAAGGATTCAGCTGTCCCTGCCTCTTCATGTAACAGGCAAGTCTGAATAGGCAATCTGCATCCCAGGAAGATGACTACTCAAAGGCTCTCTACTCTATGTGGGGATCTTCCTGACCCCCGCACCTCATAGGACAAAAAGAGGCTCACGTCTCACCCACTGTGAGAGCAATCAAATTGGCTCCCCTCTGCAAGTTTATCATCAGTGAGTGAGAATAATATGAGATTTCACTATCTCTGAGCAGAATGAGCATTTCTCATGTCCTTTGCATAATCATCTACGTGGAGTAAGTATTTGGAATCATGTGTCTCTAACTCTAGAGTCACTGGCCACAAAGCTGGGGACAGAGAAGGGAATGGTGTTTCCATTTGCATTATGGAATTTTTGTTACACTGGATTCAGTGAGTAGACATGGCTCTCTTTGAATTCTATGTTTAACACACACAAATCTTTTCAGATTTCCCAAGATAGGGTCAAGTATCACCCCTTATCTTCACAGCAAATAAATTATTAGGTATAATATGCCTACATATGTCTTCTATTTCCCCTGCCTCAGAACTCACATGTACCAAGCACAATCATCACAATTCCAGCATACCTTGATTCCCTCCAAAGAGCTGAGCATCCTGTCTTCCTCAGTGCAATGGCTGACTAACACGTGTGCCTTTTGAACACTGCACTTTTTTCAAGAAATGATGAACATTGCATTTTGCTCTGAGCATTCAGACAGCTCTTCCACAGCGAAGATGTGGCCAGACCTACAGCATGGGCAGCCCCCATCAACAAACTAGAAACTGGTTTCTGCTTGCAAGCTGAGCTTTCACATCTCCCCTCCTGACCTTGCATGTATTATTTTGAATGTAATGTATTTTTAAATTGCCGCACCATTTTAAAAATGTAAAGGAGAGTTGAATTAAATATTATTTGTGGCATACCCTGGTTTGCAAAGGGCCTTTACATCTGAACCCTCATATCAGGTCAATGCCTAAATCCCATTACTTGAGATCGCAAATGACTGTGTTTGCAAAATTGTAGATGCACATTTAGAGGCAGCTTCAAAAATTCAGCCCATAATGTGAACTTTTTTGAAGAGATCTTGATTTTCCAGGAAGCAATATCAAGCCATCTTGCCTGTTCCTTAACTCTGTCTCTATTGTGGATAATGTATTAATAGCCTAAAAATGACTTGGCAGTTGCTTCTTCAGGAACCATAGTCTAAGGTGAAAATGAATTCCTAGCTGAATAGAAGGAGCCCATTTTTGAAGCAAAACATAGGATATCTTCCAGAACAGGTGAGATCTAGAGAGCTCACATTCCGGTAAGTGGTATAAGCGTATTCACTTCAGCCACATTATCTCAAGTTAACCATTCCTCATTTTCACCTCCTGCTTCTCTACATCCTCCACACACACAGCTGCTACCAGGCTGAGATGGGTGTCTAGGACCCAGGAACATGAAAGTCTCATGCCTTTAGTGAAACTAGTACTTCTCTGAATGGGCATATGCACACATGGCTCATGTGTGTGTACGTACACATTCACAATCCATAATATTCTCAGAAAGTACAATCCTGCCATCAAAATGTAAAATAAAATAAAATAAAATAAACAGGAAACCTCACCGTACTAAGTAAGCCCACTCAGGCTGAGGATAGGACTTGGAGGCTTGTTAGTCAACCACCAATCCCCACAGAGTCTGATCATCAGGTGGCCAGCAAGATCAGAACATGGTGATATTTCTCGACCATAAAGGTAGACCCAAATAATGGACAAAATGCAACATCTGGGGTTATTACCAAGAAAAGAAATCAGAGGAAGTGGTCCAAGACACAAATAGTTATGTGTAGACAGAAGTAGAACCTTATGCTCTAAAATAAGCAGGCAAAATATAAGGTTCAGAGAGAAGTATACTGGTTACCTATTTCTATGTAACAAATTACCACAAAACTTAGGAGCTAAAAACAACAAATATGTACTATCTCACTGTTTCTGTGGGTCAGGAACCTGGGCGTGACTCAACTGGGTGCCTCTGCCCCAAGGGCTCTCACAGGGTGTTTTCCAGGGATGCAGTCTCATATGAAGACTTGACCAGAGAAGGATCTGCTTTCAAGCCCACTCACAGGACTGTTGCGAGGATTCAGTTCCTCACTGGAACTAAGCTGTTGGACTAAGGCCTTTAGTTCCTTATTGGCTTTTGGCTAGAGATACCCCTCAGGTGCTCTCAATAGGGCAGCTCATATGGCAGTTTTTTTTTTAATTTTTAATTTTTTATTCCAGAATATTATGGTGTACAAACGTTGAGGTTACATACATTGCCTGTGTGCCAACCAAGTCATAGCTACAAACGTGCTCATCCCCAGACAGTGCGTACAGCACCTGTTAGATGTGAATTTACCATCCCCTCCACCCCACTCCCTCCTGCCTGACACCCAGTGAATGCTACTTGCATATGTGCACATAAGTGTTGATCAATCAGTACCAATTTGATGGTGAGAACTTTGAGCTAGCTAGCAAGAGAATACACCCAAGATGAAAACCACTGCCTTCTGTAACCTAATCTCCAACTTAAAATCTCATCACCTATGCCATATTCTATTCACTAGCAGCAAGTCATTAAATCCAGCCTGCCCTCAAAGGGAGAGGTTTGCATAAGGGCATGATTTCTAGGAGGCAGAGATTATGGGGGGCCATCTGAGAGGCTGCCTACACAAGGAGAAAGTAAATACTAACTGACTGATACTGCCATATGTTACAGGTAGGAATATATAATAGCACACAATTTTGGTAATTTTTGGAATGACAAGCTTTAAGATTAAAAACATATATATTTTGATGTAATGATTCCTCTTCAAGTAGTAATGAAACCAAAAATATTAAATACTATTACCAATTCTCCCTGCTCTGTGTCCTAAGGAATGTGCACTTAAGGAACACACATTGATTTTCTGGGGGTGGGGTGAGGCTGGCAGATGGGGGATGGAGGAAGGAGGGTAGATGGTTCTATACAGGAAAAGCCATGGTGCTCTGGGGAAGCGTGTTGGTGCAGGGGGAGCTCTGGAAGGGGATGGACAGTGGATAATAAACCTCTGTGACAGAACAGTTTTAGAGCACATGAAAAGGGAAAGAAGAGAAGAGAAAGTAATTCTCATGACAACCTGGACTTTGGAGAGACAGATACGGACGGAGGAGTTTCAGGAAGACTCATTGTGTGTTTTGTGAAGTAATGCTTCTTTGCAAACCCCTTCAGGACAAGATTCAGTAAAAAGCTACATTGCTCTGAAATGCTTTCAGTGTTGAATTGAATTTGAGTCATACCATTGATACGTGACACTCTGCTGAGACTAGGAAAAATGCAATCCAGTTTTTTTTTTTTTTGGGGGGGAGGAGCTACCTAGAACACTGGTCCAAGAAAACAATCCTAGATATTAAGGAACCATGCATGAAAATACCAATAAAACCATTATTTATGACAATGAAAAATGTGAAAAGTTTCAGTGTCCAATAAAAATAAAACAGTAATAAAGTATGTATCTTTGCACAATGAAATCTTGCATAATTAAAAATGATGGTTATAAAGATTTATAATGACATAAAAATTGTTAGAATAGGACATTAAAAGGAGAAAAGCAGATTATACAAATTCACATGTATGTGTTCAGACTAGACATAAAAGAACATATGCATACAAAATGAGACTGGGAAAAATAAAAACATGGAAGACTAGAAAGATTATAACAAAACAACTTTTAGTCTGTCCTCTTTTTCCATATCATCCCTTTCTCTTCTAAAAGACACTTTCCTAGTACATCCTGTCTACACACACCAGGAGGGAAACGCTGTGCTTTTCCATCCTTCCTACCCTCCCACATGGCCTTTCTGAAAGAGCCCACGAGAAGCTCCTGGCACAGCCATCACTAGGAACCTACAGAGTGTGGGCTGACCTTAAGCCAAGGTCAACAGAAACCTACAGCCCTCTCCCTGCCTGGCCCTACACATCGGCCACTTCTGAGCCTGAACCAGCACCACAGCAGGAAGAGCAGTTTTCAAGATATGTCTTCCCCACATCCCCTACAGTCTCATCTAGAACTTCAACTATACCTGTTAACTTCTTAAAGGGTAGTTCTAACCCTCCCCAGTCATGTTGTAATCCATATTCTTCAGAAAAGGGGTAACAATTGAGAGGAATTAAAAAAACAAAACAAAACAGGACCCTGCTCTTTCAGGAGAGAGAATAATTAAGAAGGAAAGGGGAAAATTAGTACATAAGAGGTATTGGAGACATTCTTTCCCTTTTCATGAAACTATATAAGTGAAAGACATCAGGGACCAGAGGCACTTAGAGGTCAATTCAGTTACGCAAGGAGTTCAGGACAGCCTACTATGCCTGTGACCTCACTGAAAAAGATGCCCAGAGCTGGGAACACTTAGGGAGAGAATGGGACCATAGGGGCAAAGCTGTGAACCACAACAAGTATTCACATTGGATGTGCAAAGGAAACAATCTTCCCACAGCAGAATGTGCCTGCCTGTTAAATGTCTCCCAAGGGAGAGTGAAAATACCATTTCATTTGCAGCTCAGTAGGACATTTAAAAAAAACAAAACAGAAAAAACTTTTTCCCATGACAACAACTCTGCCCAAGCAGAGCCTAGGAAGAAAAGAATGAAGAGAATATGTTAAGGACAATTATTCCATTTGTGTGCTCTCCCTGCAAATTATAATTTCTGAAGCAGCTGGGGTAATGAACAGGGAGTGTTAGACAGGCCCGGTGACCACTTGGTGACCAGATATCAAGCGAGTGAAAGGGTCATAAAGAAGGAACATTCATGTCAGTTATGTTTTTTCTTGGGGCATGAGATTGATGGTTGTGTCACTCTATAGTATAAGATTCCTAGGTGACCTCTCTTGATGGGGTTAGAACAAACCCCAATAATTTTGGAATTCATAAAAAAATTTCTCTCTTGATGAAACTCTTATTACCGATGCTAATGAACGTTATGCCCCTAGCCCTGCCCAACCCACACACACAGTGGAGCACTAATGAAGAAACAGATAAAAAGGATAGCCCCTAACAATTCTATATGCACACCCACAACCATTACAATTGTCACCCTAGATGAGAGAGCAGTGCATGGGAGATACGCATGGGGTCTCTCCTTCCTCCTGCACCCTTGGCAGGAACCACTCCTGGAGCACAGTATTCTTCCCTGTGAATTCCCCCAATATACTGCTATTAAAGTAGCATGGGAGAAGAAACCTGACACTTGTGAAGGATCTATTTGCAAATGTCCAAATTGTAAATAACAATAGTTGAACAATGTTTCTTCTGAATCACAAGTTCACTGTATTTGTCCACATACCACAAGTTAAGGTCTTTTTAATATCCTCTCTCATTTCAATGTCTTGTTTTTTGGCATGCCTGCTTTCCCCACGACATTCCCCCACCATCTTCAATGCCATTTCACTCTACCCCCTCTCTCCCAAAGTAGTTTTAGAGCATTTTTTTGTTTGGTTTCATTTTGTTTTTATCATTTCATAAGAAGTATAACTCAACAAAGAGTAGAGAACAATAACATTAGGCTAAGATGTGGATTCTTGGCAGGAAATCAGACGTATTCAGTTGTTATCACATGCCCGTGGGCATGCAGCCTCGCTGTTTATGGGATTCACAGTTGTGTACCAGCAAAATGACAAATCACTTACGTGTCATGTTCTTGAGGACTGTTAAAAACATACTACTTAAAGACTTATAAGTTGTAAATCTGCAATGGAGAGGTGAAATTGCCAATGTCCACTTGATCATATTTGGTCCTTTCAATAACTTCATGCAATTGATGAGAAAAATATTGTTCCCAGCCCATTCATTACATGGATGAGGAGACCACACGTTGAAGAGGCCCCATTTAGGTGAGAGTTCACTCTATATCCAGAGAAATGCACATGTT
This sequence comes from Daubentonia madagascariensis, assembly GCA_023783475.1. Classification (NCBI taxonomy): domain Eukaryota; kingdom Metazoa; phylum Chordata; class Mammalia; order Primates; family Daubentoniidae; genus Daubentonia; species Daubentonia madagascariensis. Next base: position 13,205,716 of record JAKFHU010002573.1, on the reverse strand, counting down.
TTCTTTTCTCAAGGAGGTAACCAGTTAGTATTTCCCCTCCTAACCTATACGAGCCATGTCTCTTCAATAAAGTGGTTTAGAGCTTTAGATAACCTTGAATTCTATCTTTGGGGGCATAAAAGTTCTATGTAAAATGAGCTCTTCCTCTGTGACTTCTATGCCATCTAAAAGAATAATCATGGCAATTATACATCAGAAATGGAGAAGTGATAATTACAAAACTGGAATATTCAGCTACCACTTGGCTAGCCAGCACGGGCACTAACTTTTATATTTCCCCATGGGGGCGTACATGAAGCAGCACAGAGAGGAGGAGAGACGAAACACAATTATCAGGACCGGGGGATTTATTCTTTCTGCTACACAAAGGGAGGGGGAGGGACAGCAGCTAGAACCTTCCCGTCTTGCTCTTTGCAAAAGATAGGAAACTGCTGTCCCTCATCCACTTAACTTAATTTCCCTCAGAAATGATGACAAGGCTCATCCCGCCTGCCGCGCGCTCCTTCTCTATCAACTTGACTTCCTCGTTGGCCGACCGCCTTACCATCTCAAGAGTGTGTTCCAGAAACAGCAGAGGGCTTTTATTTCCTTTTCTTTTTTGAGAGACTTCCGAGTGATGGCACACTAAGAAATTGGTCCATCTCAGCTAAGCAAATGCTGTAGTTATATAGCTGGAATGTCAGAGAAACAAATGTGCCCTTTTTCTGCCTTAGTCTATTGAAAAATCTTGATAGTTCCAACACAGACCAAATAATAGTCATAATAATAGTTACAGACGAAATAGTCGTTGGTGTGTAAGGGACAAGAATACTGGGAATAGTCCAGGTGTTGAGTGGAGAGCAATACAGCCCACTCCCTTTTCTGTCCCAGCTACTCTGAACTGTGTATAGCAGATTTTCATAGTATGCTTAAGCCATCATCATTTTTGATTGTGGACATAGTTTTGTGGGTGCAGAGGGGGATCGTTTGAAGCCACTGCTTCCAAAGATGTTGATATGAATATGTATGTGTATAAGGTACTTGTCAGCACCACCCCAACATACATATACACAACACCTCTATGTTGTGTAAGGCACAATCGGCTATCACATGAGTTTTTAAGGCAACTGAAATAAGATATTTAAAAAGAGACATGGAATAGGTACTACTTTCAAGCATTTTGTTTTTGTTTTTTAATTAAGCATATAATTAAGTATACTATTAATATATATACTTTGGTGTATGCTTCTTAATCTTTATTCCTTTGGCCATCACCTCTGCTGAAATGAAAATATGAAACAAGAAAGAAGTATTTTCACGTTATAGCACAGAAGTGTAAAAGGCAAATTTATACTAAACTTGTTACAACCAAGGTAAAAAGAGTATGCATGTATAAAGGAACAATAATTAATAAAACACTTTCAAATTAGGAGAAAGGGCTAATTTTCCACTTGAAATATGTATTGTTCTTTTTTTCAAAATACATTTGAACAGTCGTTTTTCAAAATATGCACCACAGAGGTAGCTCTGAAGGATTTATCAGGTGTGATATGAGAAAAGAATCCTGTGCTGAAGTAAGTTTGGGAATCAGAGACTTAAGTTTGGCAGGCTACTTCCCTCAGAGCATCTCCAGAGTCTTTGATATCCTAACATGAATTGTTTAAGTCTCCAAGAGTATGAGCTGGATAATCATTACCTGAATTTATTTGACCATAGAAACTCTTATGAAAGAAGCAGCATTTTGTGGAACTATTGTTCTCCAGAGCACATTTTGGGAAATACTGCTTTTTAGAATACATACATAAAATATATCTTTTTCTAACAAGAGGAGAGGTTAGTATGTAGCTAAGAGCACCTGGTCATGAACCTTCTCGTGGAGCTCTCTAGCTCAGTGCTTCTCTAAGTTTAATATGCACGTGAATCACCAAGGGATAGTGTTCAATGCAAATTCCCATTCCACAAGCCTTGATGGGGCCAGAGATTCTGCATTTCTAACAAGTTCCCAGGTGATGCTGATGCTGCTGTTCCATGGACTACCCCTTGAGTAGCAAAGGGATAGAACACATTTGTCTTCAAGTGTGAAGGTGTCCAGCATTGTCCAGGGTGCTATGCTATCTGATAATTCTTTATCCAAGAGGGTGATGAGTGTGCAGATGGGACTTACCAGTAAAACCTGTTGGGTGTGATTCGTTCATGCATGAGTTGCCACCGTCTTCCAAAGTCCATGGAGCTGTAGAGCTGCAGAACAATGAAGTGAGGAGAACATAAGTCTCAAGAACCACTACTGAACACGAACATAGGTGTCCTCTCCCTGGGCCATTCCAACACCAGAGTGCCTTACACACCCAAGTAGGCACCCAGTTAAAAATGTAGGAATATGACTGTGCTGCCAAGTAGATAAGGTACTTGTCACCTTATCTACTCAATATATATCCAATCAACTGATATTTTTGAGCCGAGTATAAATCAACTTCCAATGGCCATCATTGTCTCCTTTAGAGGTAAATCTTTTGGTAAAATTGCTTTCTTTTTTCTTCAAATTCCAGGTAGTCTCTAGCTATAATTAAAACAATTCAACAATTCTTATTTTAAAAGAGTTTACTGAACAACTCTTACAGGACATGTAAGGCACTCTGAGGGCTATGAACATAAGGAGGAGGCAGATTCTGTGCTCCCAGGGAAAATGGACATACCCATAAAAACACTCTTCAGCTAATATATGAGCCAATATTACATGCAAAATATTGTGCTCTTTCCCTTTGATTTTATGCTGCTCCTATATATCATCCAAATGAAACAGAGCTCTCCAATGCCACCAAAGATACCAGACTCACACTCCCGCATCTTTGCAAGATGGCAGAGAGTGGCCACTCTCATGTCTACGTAAAGTTTACCCATCCATGCAGGGCCAGCACAGATGTGGCTTCCTCCACAAAGCCTTTTCTGACCACTTTGGCCCACTCATCTTTCTTCCTTTTATTACTTGTTTCCACTGAGCACTTATGATGGGGTAGTACATGGTTATGTATTTCAGATCTGTCTGTGTTATTTAGTTGTGTTTATATTCTTTGAATACACATAAAGTGTTCATTAAATATCTGTTGTGTAAATCAATAATCAAAGATATGGAACCAACCTAAGTGCCCATCAACTGATGAGTAGATAAAGAAAACATGGTATATATATATGTGTGTGTGTGTATGTGTGTATACACACACATACACACACACACTATGGAATAATACTCAAGCATAAAAAGGAAAGAAATAATGTCATTTGCAGCAACTTGGATAGAACTGGAGGCCATTATCCTAAGTGAAGTATCTCAGGAACAGAAAAACAGATACCACATGTTCTCACTTACAAGTGAGAGCTAAGCGAGGGATATATATGGCCATAAATTGGGGTAATGGACATTGAAACCTAAGAAGCAGGAAGGACAGGAGGGGGACGAGGAATATAAATCTACCTATTGGGTACAACATACACTATCCTGGTGATGGGTACACTGACAACCCTGACTTCAGCATGATGCAATTCATCCATGTAACTTTTAAAAACACTTGTACCCTCTAAATTTTTTTGAAATAAAAAATAAAAATAAAAAAAACAGGAAGGTAATGATGGATAGCAACTCCTGGAATGAGAAAAAATTCCAGAAAAATCCCCAGGACTTTGGAAAAGCAAAATAAAAAAATAATTCCCTGTATGGCTAGTGGAATCAGATTCCATGTTCACTTATGTTATGGATGTAGAGTCTGACTGCTTTAGAACACATTAGGGCTAGGCCAGCATCCCTGTAAGTGACTGACTAGAAGAAATAGGTTTATTTCTAATTGTGCCTGGAAGTACGATATCTGAATCTGACTGCCAATGCAATAATAATAATAATGATAAATGATTCCACCATGTTGCTGTTTGAGCCTTGCAACAATCCTGAAAGGAAGGTAGAGCAGGGATTGCTAACTTAAACCCCTGCTCTCAAGCCTTCTCTGGTCTGCCCAGGCAGAGTCAATCACTCCCTTGGCAGCGCCACCACTGTATTTACTATCTGCCTCTAGGAAGCTGTTCGCAGCAAGCAGTTACTGGCTGGCACATCTCCCCACCTGCTAGACTGTGAATCTAAAAGGGGCAGGGATCATTCCTTACTCACCTTTGTGCATCAGTGGTTATATAAGGCTGGGTACATAACAGGTGAGCACATAAACCTCCTATTTCACAGTTAATGAAAATTTTGGAGAAGTTAAGTTTTGGTCAAAGAAACTAGGATTTAAGTTTTCTGAATCAAGTCTCCTTCCATAAAATCATGTGGCAAGTTTATCATGAGAATTCCACCATCTTTGTTTTTCACACAAACTTTTACAAGTGGGAAAATTGAGAAAGCCAGAAGTGAGTAGCCCTCAAGTTTATAGAAATGGGACCAGGTGAAATATATTCCTGTGATCACATCCCCAACAGCTGCTCTCTCCAGCACACCACACCCAGATAACTTTGCCATCTCTAAAGTTCTAAGTCCATAATCTTGAAACTCATACGGAAGTAATTTTTGTATGAACTTCTGGTAATATCAAAGAATTGTTGTGGGGCTTAGAAAAGTTTTGGCTCATTTCAATTTAATTTGGAAAATATATACCAAACAGTGGCACCATAAAAATATTTTTGTCTAGTAAATTAAAGTTGTATATACATATATACACATATACACACACACACATATATAGTTATATATGTATATATGTAGGAATACACCTAAACAGGTATATATAGTTTTATATATATGTGTGTATAATTATATATATGTATGTATATGGTTATATATATGTATTTTATGTACATATATATAATTTTTTAATCCTCAGAATACCCTGTAAGATAGTCAAGGATACATATATATATATATATATAAATAAAAAAGCATTTCCATTTTATAGATGAATATCCTGGTGCTTGGTGCTACAAAGTGACTATAGCAACTATATAGAAAATATATATGTGATTTGGCTGATCACAAGTTTCTACTACACCACACTGACTATACCAACTCTCATAGCATTTATTTAAACTGGGCTCTCGCTCCATGAGTAAGTACTAACTACAATGTGTGTTCAATTATGCACATGGGAAAACTCTCACTGCCCTCTAGTCACTTTCTTTATTCACCAACTTAGTAAATAAAACACTACTAGCTCTATAACCATTAAATTACAGAGCACACAGACCACATCCAATTCTTCAGGAAGCAAAAAGGGTAACCTCTCCCTGACCTTCACATATGTATCCTAGTACACAGTGTCAAAGGGAAAAATGGGGCAAAAGCCAAAGCTCTAGCGGTTGAGAGATGGGAAAGTAGAAATGAAACAATGAGGCTTCCTGGAAAAATGTCTTGAGCCAGGCCTTTAAAGATAGGTGGTGTGGACAGGAGAGAAGGTGGATGGAGATTTACTGGGTGGGGGAGACAACAAGAGCAAGGTGCCCATATGCCTAGTGTTTGAGCTCGGCTGCGTGAGAGCTTTTAAGAGAAAGGAGGGACATGATGACTGTTATTGGCCAAATGGGGTGGAGATTATCTGTTCTTCTGTCTGTCTGTCTCTCTATCTATCTGTCCTTTGATCTATTTGAGGATGTTTCTATATCTATATGTATGTATGTTTATATTGGGAGGTGGGAGGAAGGAGTGAGTGTGTGAGGAACAGATCAACCCATTGGGAAGAATATGTCCATGTATTTTATTGCAAAGACTGAGTTTCCTATGTAGAGTTCTAAAAAAATGGATCACTCTCCTCCTTTTGGCAGGTGTCTGAGGGATGGATGGTCAGATTTAAGACACATGTTTTTCAATTAAATATAAAAGAGACCTTGGTTGGGACCTTCTACAACCCAAAGATCAGACTGTCAGCTCTGATTCCAATCTTAGCAGAGTCCCAAATTCCTTCAATAAAACCCAGCATGATTGTGTCTTCTTGTGCTGCAAACTCTAGAGACAGGCCAGGTAAAAAACATGAGGGTCACATTGACACTGCTGGAGTCTCAGTCCTCTGAGAAATCATTAGTCCTTCTATTATGAGGACCCTGGTAGTGGCAGAGGTCTTGCTGGGGCTCACACTTGAGAGAAGCATGGCTCCTGCCATCTCATGCTCTTCCTAACACAGAGAGAGCAGAGAGCAGCTGCTGATCTCCTCATTCAAGCCAGTTCCACCTCCTGCCTCCCCTATCTGTGGTTTTGCTTTTTCAGCTCTTCAGTTTGAATGATGGGAAAAAAAATTAAATGGAATTATATGCCTAGAGGCTGATTCAGATGAACAGAAAGAGCAGGCTCCTATTCATTAAGGGCCTTGGGTTAGCTACCTTGTCTCTCAATCTACACGGTAAGTTGCTGAGTCTGAAAAGTATATTATTCTACCATGAGTTGAATCTTTGTAGTCCCTCCATTCATACATTTTTTCATCCATTTCTTCATTTAGTTATTCATTCATGCATTCATTCATTCACCAAAAGTGTATCAAACAACTACTATGCTGTAGGAACTGAACTAAGACCTGGGCTACAAAAGGTTAAAAACGCTGTGATCAGTGGAGACAGAAATGCATACAAGTACACTGCCATGCAATGTATCCCGTGATGTTAATACTAGTTATCTCTGCAATGGTAAGACTGTGGGTAGTTAGGTTTTTCTTCTTTTGGTCATCTAGATTTTTGAAAATTATTGTGAACAAGTATTACTTTTGTAATTAAAAATTAAAGTTCTAACATTCAAATGGAAATGAAACACATAGGTGTATATTTAATAGTAAGTTTTAAAAGATTATTCAATAATATTGAAATTCTCTTGACATGTTATCATTTAAAATATATTTTAAAACATGTATATATTGACATCAATGTTATTTAAAGTATTGAGAAATCTTGAAACATATTAGAAGGAAATATGCCAAAATACTAGTAGTGGTCATCTTTGAATTGTGAGATTATGGGTAATTCATATATTTCTTAAAGCTTTCCATCATTTTCGGATTTTTTACAATGGATATGTATTATATTTCAATAGTAATATAAGCCTACATTTTATTCTATTTATATTTTTATAATAGTAAGTTTCTGATTATAATGTATTTATTATATTTCTCTCTCAAATTACTCTTTAAAAGGCCAAGAATTAAAGTCCCATTTTTTCCACGAGGGACCTGGAATTAGGCAAAGCAATATTGGATTTTCCAAAAAATATTATTTCACAGAAATTTTCAGGATAGTGCTGATTCCTTCCTTGAACAGGCAATGTCTCAGCTCACATGGTGTTCATGCAGTCCTACATGGCTTTCACACAACACTAAAATAAAGTGTGTTTTCCAAACAATACACACCTTTAAACAACACTCCTTGTCTATACTAAATTACCTGAACAAGGCCATGTTCTCCTCTGAACCTTGCCTCAAGATGTCCCCTTCCAGCAAAGATGTCAGTCCTGGACATTACCAGGGACCAATGCAGACCATCTCCTTCCCCTTCTTCCACTATATTCCCTGGACATATAACTCTTATCATATATTCAGTAGCAACAAACACAGGAGGAGTCCTAAATAAATCATCGGAACAGCTGGAAAGTATGAAAGAACACACTCTTTTCCTTATTGATTCAGTTATTAGTTCCCTGATTACATCAGCCTACCAGAGAAAAGCATCTGATAGCTGAAGAACTAAAGAGGCAATTTAATCAATGGAATATTCCACAGGAAGAACAACAGTTTGTAGCTGGAAAGCTTAAGTTCAAAGAATAATTAGGCATTGCTATGGGTTGAATTTGTGCTCCCCCCATCAAACATAAATATGGTGAAGTCCTAACCCCTAGTATCTCAGAATGTGACCTCGTTTGGAAATAGGGTCTTTGCAGATGTAATTAAGTTAAAATGAGGTCATTAGGGTGGGCCCTAATCCAGTATGACTGGTGTTCTCCTAAGGGAAAATTTGGACTCCTAGGCAGGCAGTTGTGGTGGAAGATAGGGTGAAGACTCACAGGGAGAACACCGTGTGAAGACGGAGGACTGGAGTGATGCATCTACTAGCCAAGAGGTGGCAAAGATTGCCAGCAAACCACCAAAATCTAGGAAGACGCATGAAAGTTTCCCCTACATGCTTCAGAGGGAGTATAACCATTCTGGAATTCTAAACTCCAGAACTGTGAGACAGCAAATTACTGTTGTTAGGTTTGTGGTGCTTTGTTACAGCAGCCCTAGGAAACTAAGACAGGCATCTCACACCTAACACTGGGAGCAGGCAGCCTGGAGGGAGTTAATAATGAGATATGCTACATCTCTCTGTCATTTCCCTGTAGCCACCCAGGCATTTATTTAGTTGTAAGGCCAAAGGTCTGGTTTAATGCCAGATTGTTAAATCTGTGGTTGAAAGTCAAACCCTTATTTGCCTATATTTCTCTGTCCCATGCATTTTCACCATGCCCCCAAAAACACTTTCTAAGAAATGTGTACTCATAATGATCTTTTGAGGGTAACCAGACACAGTCAGAAGAGCCAACAAAATATGCATTTTATGGGATCTTTTGGTGTTTAGGCCAGATTCCCTTGAGCCAGCATATCTCCCACATAGAGGGGGAAGAATGGGTTGGAACAAATTTATACAAATGCTCTCCCCTGTAGGAAAGTTCAAGCTTAATAGGTAATTGTCCTGATGTTTTTCTCAAAACCTGTGGAGTTTAGGTAGCATTCTGCTGAATTGTGTTCAGGATGGTCTTTGTCTTTCAAATAAAATGAGGCTGGTTTTGCTCAAAATAAGGTCTCTGCATCTCTTTCCTTGAAGGCACAGAGGTGGACATGGGAGGGTGAGGCTGGTCTATACAGGGGTACAGGGAGAATCACCTGGGTTGTGGCAGTGTTTTTAACAGACAGGAGAGAATCCTGGCTCACAGAGCAACAGGAAGTCCATTCTGACATGCGCCTCCAGTTCCTTCCTCAGACATTTTCCAAAGAACCTATCTCTTGATAACAGGGGGACAAACCCACCCAATATTCCTCTAAGCTCTGGGTACAAAGATGAGAGCTTCCATCCTAAGCTGCCATCTTCCTCTGCCCTCAGGAGATATAAGGCATTTATACCATGAAGGTATTTATTTTAAAAAGACGTATGTTATTCACTTAGCCATGCCATTCTTTTGCAGAAGGCAACATTTTTCTTCCCTTTTAAAGATTTACAGCCATAGACGTCTTTTATCTCTCTCAAATGTCTTGCCTCATTCATTCCTTTATTTAACAAAAATTTATCAAATGTCTATTAAGAACCAAGTACCATTCTATGGGTCTAGGATACATCAGTGAATCAAACAGAGAAAAAGTCTCTGCCCTCAGGGATGTTACATTCTAGTGATGACCAAGAAATCAAATGCACTCAAGTCTGTAGTGTGAATATGTGAGGGAGGTGTAAAAAAGATACCATTATTTGAATTCTTCAGAAACAGTTTCATTTTTCCCAAACTTAACACACTTGGGAAGTCTCTTGCTTACCCAAGAAGATTTTCCCCATTTTTATTGAAACTCTTGGACCTCTAGGGCTGTCTTCTGTTTTTCTGCTTTTGATAGAGACATAGTTCAAAAAATGTTTCAGTTTCTTCTCAACTCTAAGGAAAACGGACTGTGTAAGTGTGATAATGCTTGGCACATGACATTTCACCACAATGCTGGAGGGAAACAGGGAATCCAAGGGGCTCGTGCTCCATCTAAAAATGGGTTCAGCTGTTCCTTAGCTAAAGGAGAGAGTTGATCCAGTGTGGCCAGGTTTTATAATTTCTCAAGGGAACCTGAAATTTCACATTAGACTTTGATACAGGGTTACCAGATCTAGCAAATAAAAATACACAATGCCAAGGTAATTTGAATTTCAGAAAAAAAAATTGTATAAGTACATCACATGCAATCTTAGGGATATACTTATACTATTTTTTAAAAAATTATCTGAAATTCAAATTTACCTGGGTTTACTATATTTTATCTGGCAACTCTACCTTGAAGTCTCTCCTATTCCATTTCAAAGACTCTGGATTATAATATATATCCCCTTATATATTATGCTTCTTTTTTCTCTGACATTGGATGCCACCAAGTGAATAAAAATATCTTGAAATTATTATAAATTATTCTTTGTAGTCAACTAACTCAAATCATTTCACTCATTCACTTATTTCATATTAACTGACCACCTAGCATGTGCTAGGCTCATGCCAAAGGGTATGATGATACAAAGATGAAGAACACGAGGTTTCCTGATCTCCAGAAACTCAAAACCTAGAGGGGAAGACAGACACGTTCAAGAGGGAAGTCAACACAATGGGGCCATGTGCACAAAGGCAGAGGAGCGCTGAGAGACACAAGGAAGGAGTGGTCAGTTCTGCTGGGCTGGGCTCAGGTCCATAAGCTGAGTCGTAACAGATGAGTAGGAGCTGGCCTGAAGGATAAACCCTGCCCTATACCCCAAAATTGTGGCTAACAAAGGTGAAAAATTCTGCTTCTTAGGAAAGATGTTGGAAATAAAACAGAAACATTATCTCATCCTACAAAAGTATAATCTACTTGGCCCCGGATCAGTGTGCATTGGTCTAACTGCCACATCTAAAAATAGAAAAAGCAGAGATGTCGGATCCAAACAAGGTCATCTAAAGGATTCGAGAAGGGAAGAAGACAACTCCACAAGAACATGAGTATGAGTATAAAATGAAGACTTAAAGATGAGCTGCAAGAGTGAAGGCTATAAAAGCAGAACACTGTAGGTACATATATACTTGTTCATCAAATTTTAACACATCTCCCCTTGAAACCTGAAAGAGTCAACATTGCAACACCAAAAATGAAAAGTACTTTTCAAGCAAATTCATAAATCTCATTACTATAAGAAGTTGGTAAAAAGGGAAAGGTATCCTATAAATGGTATCCAAAAAAAGAAAAAAAAAACAACAGTTTAAGACTCACTGCTTCTCAAAGTTTTCCATCAAAACATCTCCAATGGCCAAAAGGAATAAATCATCACACCAGAATATAGGGATTTGACCTTAAACAGTCCGACCCAAGGGCAAATATTTTTTCAAGCCTATAATTCTCACCGTAAAATTCCATGGATATTTTGTAGTCTGTTCTCTAATGTATCTGTGCTCAGAATAAATGATACACTTCTTCACAAATCTTCAATTGAAGTGGACCCTCCAGAAAAACACTCTATGTCTATCATACTCCCTTTTCACCACTGCCCCCCAGGGTATATTTTCAAGCCCCAGTTTGAGAAGAGAGGGGAAGTTGTGCCAAGAATGGCTGATACATAATTAGGGACCATGTGCCATCACTCTGGGTGACTCATTTAATTGTCTCAAGTGTGTTTTGTACAGGGTGACTACAGGGGGGCTGTGATCATTCCTTAGTGCCTATGACAATTAGAACCCTAGACTTGACATAAAGAGACCCTATGGGCAGTGTTTGCATTTAAGTCTCCTTAATTAAAACACTTAATGTTTTAATTAAAACACCTGATGAACAAGGGGGAGGGAAACATGTAGTTTTGGGTAGTTCCATACTTGTAAGAAAATGATTCTAGCAGACCCTCTCAGATAATGTAGCCAGCCTTATTCTTCCCCTGACTTTGTATGACTCTTCAGACTTATCCTTTTGACTATGCCTCCAATTGTATAGATCACATGTATCTTTGGATGACCAAAGCCTTCCCCTTCCCAAGTCAGTGTCCTACTCCCTGGAATAGGTGCTTGTGCCACAAAAGGCCCATTTGAGAACACAGAGGTGGCTTGTCTCACAGCCCCAGTGCCTTCCCTCAATTGAGCATGCAGAAACTGACTCACACTGATATTGATGTTTATACTCTGTCAAATGGGTGACACCATGCTCATTTGCTACCTTTTCCTCCAGGATTCTCCCCTCCCCCTTATTTTGCAAGTCGTGGCCATGTTGGCTTCCTTTTAGCTTCTCAGGTATGTCATGTACTCTCCAGCCTCAGTCTTTGCACACAACACCCCCTCTACTTAGAATACTCTCCTTCCACTCTGCACTTCCCCTTCTTTCCATTCATGTACTTAACTCCTCAGTCAGGCATCAGCAGGAATAACACTTCCTAAGGGAAGCCCTCTTTGGCCACCTCCCACCCCAGAAGGCACCAGGCCCACTGTCATCTGCTGTCATGGCTGTTCTTTTATTTCATAACATTCAAAGTTAGAAAATACATATTTGTATAATTATATGATCAATGTTTATTTTTCTTTATGGATTGTGGGAATTCCTTCTTTACTAGACCTGAGTGCTTAATTTAACACAGTGCCAGATACAGAAGAGTAATGCTCAATGAATATTTGCTGAATGGACACATGGATATCCCTTTTCAGGTCTTTTAAAGGTTTATTTCTTCCAGTTGAAAGTTGAAGGGATTTAGGTGATGTATTTCCCAAAGCAAATTTCAGAGCATCTTATTCTAAAACCAGTGCTCATTCTAAATTTGTCTAAATTCTGCCCTTCTTTCAATATTACTTCTAATTCTCTCCTTTCTGTGTAGCCACATTTGGCCACATTGGGCCAAAGGAGGCAAGATTACAACATCAAAAATGAACAACTATTTTTAAAAGGAAATTCATAAAACTCATTACTATAAGAAGTTGGTGAGAAAGAAAGAGTATCCTATAAACAGTATCACTCTTTTCTCATATTTAACACCCAGGGTCCAACCAGCATCTAATAGCAGGTTGCTCCTATAGCTCTTTATTTTTTTTTAATTCATCCAAACATTGATCTATTCATTCATTCACTTATGTACCCAAACTTCAGGTTATCTCTTCAAGTAGATTAGAAGTTCCTGGATGAGAGGAATTCCATCTGAAACTGCCTCTGGCTGCTCAACAATATAGAATCAGAGATTCATAAACGTGTACAGCTGAGCATGGCCTTAGAGACCATCTGGACAGTTCTTTCCACACATGGGGAATCTAAGGCTCAGAGAACTTAAGTGATTTGCCTAGGGTCACACAGCTAGTTCACTGTAGAGCTGGAATTCAAACCCAAGGTCCCACTCAATGCTCTTTTTGCTGTACTATACTGTCTTTTTTGTTAGCTATTTGATTTTATAAGAAAAACAAATTAATATAACCTCACAGGAATAATGGCTCATTTGGGTATGCTGTGCATGAATAACACTGTACCTTGAATTTATCTAACACCTTTATTTATAAGTCATTTTCACAATTCATTTTATCCTCTTTCATAGTGAAGAGTATTTTCTGAGCTAATAGTCACATAAGACAATCTTACAAACAATTTACATAGTGTTTACTAAAATCCATTCTTTTGTCTGCATAGTCCTATTCTCTTGACCATTTTCCTTTGCAATCAGATTCTATTCATTTTTATCCATTACGATTCAGAAATGTCTTATATTAAGCTGTACTCTTTGAACAAAAAACTACTATTCTTCCGTGAGCTGACTTTATTCGTTCTGACCCACATTCCCCTCCCCACCCTTTACCTGTGTTTTCTCTTTCTTTAATGGTTTTGGTTTCACATCACATCCTATTGTTAATATCCACTTTATTGCCTACTTTCCTGGCCTTTTTTCTCTGTGTTCAATTTGTCCCTGATTTTTTTCCAAGTTCAGGTTTTGTTTTCCTTCTCAAAGGCCTGAATCTAACAGAGGTGAGAAGAACTTAAATCTCTTCGTTTTAGGTCATTTATTTACTTTAAACTGCAATCTCTGAGTGTCAAAACAATATCCTACCTTCAATTTTGGAGAAATGAAGACTTTACTATTCCTACCACATAAAACACCCTTTGAAACATATTTCCAGGTGGACAATTAAATATGTTCATGATTTTAGTATTAACAGCAGGCCAGAAAACCTAACAGTTTACTCAAACTCAAGATATTGAAGAAAAATAGTGTGTTCTTCAATGGCCATTCTTTCAGAGGAATAAGAAAGGAAAGAAAATACCATTTATGGAGGGTTTGCCCAATAGGCGTTTCTGTATATGTTGTGTAGTTTAACTGGCACAAAATACACACTGATAGTGATTTCTGTCCACACTTCCTGAAGGAGCACATGGAGGTCCCATGGGTACTATAAACTTGCTTCAGATCCCAAAGCAAATTTCAGAGCATCTTATTCTAAAACCAGTGCTCATTCTAAACCCCCAGGCTGCCACTGAGAAATGTGTTTTCAAGGAAACAACCTGAATTGTAATAGAGCTCAAAACTATATCTTAAGAGAAAAATTGAACAAACTTGGGATGGTTGGCACGGAAGACTGACCAATGAGTAAAGTGGTTTGTAACTGTTTTCCAATGTGGGAAAAGGTTGTTCTGTGAGAGGACAATGAAACTTTCTTCTGTGCCACATCAGAGGGCAGAAGCAAATGCTGGCTTTATGTAAGAAATAATATCCTAATGATAAGAACTTTCTGAGGCTGGAATGAGCTGCCTCACAGAGCAGCAAGTTCCCCAGGGATTTAGGTGATGTATTTGAGCAGAAGATGGATGAACACTTTGATTAAGGTGATATTATCAGGAAATTAAAATGTCAGATGGGGTTTAAAACAATGAGTTCTTAGGTCCTTTCAGATCCATGATTTTTGATTCTTCATCCAAAAGCAATAATCTTATGAATAGAACCCAAGAGAATATTCACTACTGACGCTCCCTAAGCATTTGTAAAAACTTTTTGTCTTAAAGGCATTCAAATTTTGTGGAAAAGGCCCAGGACAATAGTATTAACAGCATGCCAGATTTTTAAGCAGACTGTGGGACAGTCTTCAGTAGATTCATCCAACCTCCCTGTATTTAAGCCCTTTGTAAAAGGATTTTCAGCAACTCCCTTGGAGAGTTAGAATTTATTTCTTCATCCTCTGAATCTAGGTTGTCCTTGTTCCTTGTTTTGACATCAGAAGGCCGTATAAATGAGTGTCCCAGTTCTATGCATAGTCCCTAAGGAGTCTTGGACACTGCCAGGTGAGCACATCTGTACTAGTCTACTGGAGGTTAAAGACCATGGAAGAGAACCCAGATAACCCAGCTGAGAGCATTTCAGACCAACATGCAGCCAGCCTACTACAGAACATAAAAGAGAACCCAGCCAAAGTCAGCACAGCTGCCTACTCAATCACAGCTAAAAATAGGCACTGGAGTGAATCTAGCTGAGACCAGAAAAATCACCCATAGATTTTTAAGCAATAATAAATATTTACTGTTTTAAAAACCTTTAAGTTTTGGAGGATTTGGTTACACAGAATCAGCTAGTTGACATATACAGACCTAGATTCAATTCCCAGCTCTATCAATGGGCTGTTCTGAAGAATAATTTAAATTCCTCAGTCTCAGTCTTCCTATATAGTAGGATGAA
Organism: Daubentonia madagascariensis; assembly: GCA_023783475.1. Lineage (NCBI taxonomy): Eukaryota > Metazoa > Chordata > Mammalia > Primates > Daubentoniidae > Daubentonia > Daubentonia madagascariensis. The sequence continues at coordinate 13,190,362 of JAKFHU010002573.1, read as the reverse complement.
GGGCTTGCTCCAGAACAGCAGCTCTCAAACTTAGAATTATCCAGATACCTTGTTAAAAAATGTATATTCCAGTCTTTCTTCCAGAAATTCTTATTCAGTGGGTCAGGAGTGGTGCCCAAATGTCTGCACTTTAATAAGCTTCCAGATTATTCTAATGCAAGCAAATGTAGAGGAACCACACAGTGAGAAACTCTGTTCTAGATAATTCTTGAGGAAGCTTGGACATTTATGACAAAATTCATCCCCCTGTCTTCAGCCAACCTCTACCCCTATCACAGGGGGTCAATGACCAGCTGAATATTGGTAGCTCCTTAGAGATGGGAGTGTCATAAGCTTGTTCTAGAACCCATGAGAGAAGAGTGACTTGGCCTTAAGACAAAGACTTTTTGACTCCTGGGAACCCACTCCTAGCTTGATCAGAGAAGCCATGGCCTTGACAAAGGAGATGGGCAGACTGTTTCCACTCAAAACCATTCTAACTGCCAATGCTGGAACACAATTAGACAGCAAAAAGCACAGCCTCAGCTAAAATGCACAGTAACAGCTGGACTGTATTCCCTGAAAGTACAATTCATTTATTACGCAGATAATTAGGTTTCCCTCTAGAAACAAAAGCGATATGGTCTGTGCATTAAGCAAAGATAGACTTACTGCAACCTGGCCAATCCCTGCCCGAAGCCCTCAAACAGTGCTAATCCCTGGATTCTAAAATGGGGTGAGGAAGAAACATGGGTGGGGGACAGGAAGATAGCATCTGCTTTGAGATTCTCCTGTTCATGGCTTTAATAATCCAAAGCAGTGCTTCTCAGCCCTGCATTAGAGTTACCTGGAGTTTTAAATGACACTGATGCCTGGGCCCCATGCTAGAAAACTTAAATCAGAATCTCTAGAAGTAGAACACCTGGGCATAGGTATTTCTAAAGTTCCCTGGGTTATTCTAATGTGGAGGCAGGGTTGAGTGACCTTGGTCTAAAGCAAAGGTTGTCAAACTACAATCCACCTGTTTTTGTGCAGAAAGTTTGACTGGAACATAGCCACACTCACCCATTTAGAGTTGAGTTGTTGTGGCAGAGATTATATGCCCAGTAAAGCCTGCAACATTTGTTATCTGTCCTTTACAGAAAAAGTTTGCTAATCCCTGCTCTTAGGTACTGATCTTGAGTCCTGGTTAAGAACTCCTGACAGAGGAACTTTACCTTGAGTGCCTCCTGGCTTGGTTTTGCATCCCCCTTTGACCTGTTTGTCCAACAACAGGAGCCCAAAGCACAGAATAAGAATAAGAACTAATGTCTATGGAATACTTACCTGTGTCAGGCACTAGGTTAAGTGGTTGCATCACCTAATTTAATCCCTAAAACCACCCTGTAGAGCATCTCTGATTATCTTCATTTTATGCAACAAAAAGATAAACTTTGGAGAGGATTAAGTCACTTGTCCAAATACACAGAGTAAGTGTGGAGGTCAGATTCAAATAAGGCTGTTGTACTCAAACACCACACTAACCAAGATTCACAACATGGAGACATGGAGTTTCTGTGCTGTAAGCTTGGGTGGGCCACTTCAAGGGGAGGGCTGGAAGGGCTGCTATTAGAACTACCATTTGATCCAGCAATCCCACTACTGGGTATTTACTCAAAGGAAAAAAAGACATTCTATAAAAAAGACACCTGCACTCGAATGTTTATGGTAGCACAATTCACAATTGCAAAGACGTGGTAACAACCCAAGTGCCCATTGATATATGAGTAGATTAATAAAATGTGGTATATGTATACCATGGAGTATTACTCAGCCATAAAAAATGGTGAACTAATACATGTTATATTAACCTGGATGGAACTGGAGACCATTCTTCTAAGTGAAATATCACAAGGATGGAAAAACAAACACCACATGTACTCACCATTAAATTGGAACTAATTGATCAACACTTATGTGCACATATGGAAGTAACATTCATCAGATATCAAGCAGGTGGGAGGGGGGAGGAGGGAATGGGTAAATTCACACCTAACGGGTACACGGCACACTATCTGGGGGATGGGCACACCTATAACTTTGGCTCAAATGGTACAAAACCAATTTATGTAACCAAAACGTTTGTATGCCTGTAATATTCTGAAATTTAAAAAAATAATAATAATACCGATTTCACAGGGCCATGGCAAGATTAGCGATGAGCATGATGTCTAATAAAATAAAAATCTCTGGAAACTGAAAATGTTATTTTGTCAGTTTTTTTTTTCTTGAGACATTCTTGACTATATTTCATTCATGTGCTCATCTGTTTAATCACTCAGTAATTTAGTGAGCACCTGACATGAGCTAGGTATGGTTCTATGTACTGGGAATTATAACAGAGATTAAGGTTCTAGGAAAACACAGGTTACTGACTCACTCTAAGATGTTCATGAGGTATTGAGGGAAATGGGCAATAAGCAAGCACATCTATATATGCATAAAAAAGTAAATATATATTATAAACAGCAAAACTATCAACAAAAAGCAAAACACGTAGCACAAAATAGAGCATAGAAAGGACACTTATTTATAATATGAGAGTTGAAATAAGAAGACAGAGTGTTGCTTATTGGAACACTCTGGAAGAACAGCAAGGGTAAGGGCCCAGAAGTGGGCACTTTCATGGCACATTGAGGAACACTGCAGGCCACTGTGGCTCCAGCACAGTGAGCAGGAGGGAAGGATCGGGAACCAAGGTCAGAGAGAAAGCCAGAGACAAGATCACATCAAGGGCATGTTTCCCTACAAGATCTCTGGCTTCTTTCTATGCATCAAGGAAATCTACTGGGGCTGGTGCCGTCTGATTTAAATCCTAAAAGTTAACTTACGCCTTACAACTCTGGAGAGCACAAAGTGGGGGAGCCAGAGGGGAGGCAACGAGGCTAGAGAAGAGATACTTGTGGTGGTCCCGGGAAGAGGGGTAGTGGTTTGGACTAGCCTGTTAATGGAGGAGTTAGGGAGGTGGAGGGATTTGCAAAATATTCTGGAGTTAACACCAATAAGATGTGGTAATGGAACAGCTCTGAGGTCAGAGGGAAGCTCTGAGATTTGGGGCCTCATACACCGAGTAGTGGAGGACGACAGGAGAATTCATCACATTCAGTATATATTTTCAAGATAGAAGTGATGAGATTTGCTGCTCTATCGAAGCTGGTTTGAGAGAAAGAGACAAGGATGACTTCAAGATTTTGAGCCTGCAGAAAGGGATGTCATTCACTCCAATTTAAATTGGGGAAGTAATGAGTTTGTGGGGATGTCAAGAGTTGCATGCATTAACTTACTCTTCTTCAGATCTGTGTGTGCGCGCGCGCGGTGTGTGTGTGTGTGTGTGTGTATGACTGAGAAGACAATTATAAAGAAGTACAGATATCAGGTATTCATCCAATATTTATCAATTACCTACTATATGTTTTCTGCTAAACGCTAGGGACAAGCAGAAACAAAACACAGCTGCCCCAGAGGAACTTGAGGTCTACTGGGAAAAACAGAGAAGTAAACAGGTGACTATTAAAAGAAAAAAAGCTCAGTATGAGTTCTGAAGCTAGAAAATGCTGGGCAATGCCTGAAGCTGCACAGAAAGAATACTGGAGCAAAATCCAAAAATCCCAATCTATAGAATCTTCAATTTCTTCATAGAAAGACATGAGAATGTATAATTTTGCTGGTCTCGGAAACAGTCAAAAGTTCTCAGCTCAGGTTGTTCAGCTGATGATTAAACTGCTCCTAGGATCTCCTTGGGCAAAAAGGCTTATGAGAAACCTAACTGTGCAGGCCACTAGCCGCTGTAACAGTAAGTGCCACATACATGTCTCCTTGCTCTAAGGACGGCTCACAGCTCTCAGGACCCATCTACCATCCTCATATTCACTCATTCCACCTGCTGATCTTATCTCCAGATGTGCTTGTTGCTTTTAAAGTATAACCAAGATCCACTCTCAGGGAGAGATTGCCAACAAAGCTAAAAGCCCTTATAACAGGGAATCACCTCCACAAACAAAACGCAAATTCCTCCAAGGTTTGAGCAAGGAAAAAAAATAGCTCTCTTGAGGAGTATCTCTGTTGAAGGCAGGGCACTTTTCCCTCTGAGTTTGTTTCTACCTTTTACTCTGGTCCCAGCACTGATAGAGATGAAACTGAAAAATGAGACACAATCCTTTCCCTTAGTCCCCTCAGTACAGCAGATAGAGGCCAGCATTTTCAAAAAGAATTTACTATAGAAATTCAAGAAGGAAATAAAGGAAGTATAAAAACTGTAAAATCGTTGTACTCACAAAGCAGATGTTCCTGACCCTACAATAGCTAAGAATGTTACTTACCAGGCACACAGGCCCTATTTGGTTACACATTCTGTCTAAAAGCTCCACACCCAGAAAACACTTCTGTTTAACTCTTAAGCAGGTAGTTGGTACACACAAATACATATATACACACTGCTTTGCTGCCATCTTTCCTTGATGCCTGAGGTGGAAACTCCAATCCAGTGGCTATTTGGGGGGGAAATGAGTGGGGACCGGGGTTGTTGAAGCTCCCCTTGGCAAAAGAGGCAGAACTCATATTCCTTCAAACACATATAAGAGCAAAGACATGGGTCAGGCACAGATCCAATCTCCTGTTCTCATTTCCCCTGCCCCTATTCTATTTCTATTTCAGGGATGGGGATTCCCATGAAATGAATGCCGGAGCCCCTTCTGAAGATAATAAGCCTGACAAACGTGCTTATATCTTTGTCTGACTGTACAGTGGCCCCACAATCCTCCAATGTTGACATTTCACACTAAAAGTGTGAAAGACAAAAGTCAAATGCAGTCCTAGTTACTTAGTGGATGCAAAAACAGAAAAGTGTGCACAATCCTTTCAGGAAAACCAGTAAGAACATCCACAGAGTCTCTGAAGGGTCCATGGAATCTACTCTCATCCAAAGTTAATTTTGTGTTATTGCACATCACATATGGAATGTGTATCACATACAGATATGGATGCCTCCTCCCACCATTTAGTTTTCTTTTTTGACTTTAACATTATTGCACAAAGAACACCGAATGCCGACAGTGTTTCCATGACAAAGTCAAATTACAAAGATAAAAATGATTAGTCTGGGAAAGGGGAGGCTGGCTTCTCTATGAACTGGTGCCTTCCCATCTCCTTGCCCACATAGGTAAGTGAATTGCAATTACTCTGAATGTGAGCTTGCCCTCCCGTTTACAACTGGATTTTATGATTTGACAATTTTATGCTATTTGTCTCCCCATCATCTGATCCCCATCCAGAGTTCATAATTTTGCCAGGGAACTTAGAATTTATTTTCCATTTCTTCCTCACTGCATTGCTCAGCAACCACAGAGATGCATTGGACTGATTTTCCAACACCCCCCACAACTGTCCCCAGGCGAGGAACACAAGTTCCTATTGGACCCATCATTTTGGACGTGCTCACTCTCCATAGCATGATTTATAGAAAGGCAGCCTCAATTATAATTCTTCTTACTCCTTGCATTGACTAAAATGCTGAAAATACAGAATTGCCAAGATGGCACGGTACACAGCCTCCGACTCAAACAGCTTTCTGCCGACAGCCTTAGGCCAAAAAAAAACCTGTACTGCCAAGAACAATGACTCAATCCATCAGTGCCAAAGATGGGAAGACCAGGAGCTGTTTTCCTAACTCAGGGAGGTGGGCTCCCACCACAGCTCTCCTCCCGCCAAGCAACATTGGGAACTCTCTGCTCTTTCTTCCGGCTCGGAGCTCAGAGGCAGTCACTGCTTATGGGCCAAGCAATTTCAGGAACAGCAGCCAACAGGCAGGAATTAGGGGATTAAATAATAAATCTGCATATGTGCTTCTATTTTCAGCTCTTGTTTATGCACAGTAATAAAAAAATGAAACCAGTAACTTAAACGAAAACAAATAGACCCATTTATCTACCAGCTTTAGTTTTACTTTTATTCTGTTGATTTGAGACTGGTGAAAACTCCAAAAGAGCATTTCACCAAACAGGAGAGTTCGTAAGAATAGCTTCCCAGAGGCACAGCCAAGTCCCCCTATCTGCAGGGCTCCTGGAGAGAGGCGGAAGTGGGGAAGGGGCATTAATACGTGCTGTTGGCTGGTAGAAGACAGAGTACAGCAAAAACCAGGCCATCCTTGGTCTATGTGCCTGCAGACCTCCCAGTCTTATTTTTCTCATCCTGTTTCTTCTAAAGTCTTTTTTTTTTTTTATTACAGCCTTAATGATCATCATGGTACCTAAAATACTGTTGTTTTAAAAGCTCCATGTTTGGGAAAGGTGCACAGAGGAAGTAACTGTGATTCGGGGCTGACCCAATCAACTTCCCACCAGCCTCTCCACTGTCACATTTACAGGGTCCTGTCTCCAACTTCCCAGGACATCCCCAGATGATGTTCTGGGTAAAATCTCTAAGAAAGCCTCTTTTGACAATTGGGATATATGTATATTGTCTTAATGATTTAAATCAAGAATTGCCTTTTTAGAAATTAATAGATTTGATTTTTTGGAGAAGTTTTAGGCTTATAGAAAAATGGGTGGAAAGTAAACAGAGGGTTCCTATATATCCATTCACCTCCCCCTACATTTGTCACAATTGATGAGCCAATATCAGATACATTATTATTAACTAAAGTCCATAGTTTGCATTAGGGTTCACTCATTGTCTTATACATTCTGCAAGTTTTGATAAATGTATAATGATATGTATCCACTGTTGTTCTATGACACAGAATAATTTCACTGCCCTAAAAATCTTCTGCGTTCTCCTTGTTTATCCTTTCTTCCCCCCAATCCCTGGCAATTATTAATCTTTTTACTGTCTCTACAGTTTTGCCTTTTCCAAAATGTCATATAGTTGGACACATACATTATGTAGCAGTTTCAGATTGGCTCCTTTCCCATAGCAGTAAGCAGTTTAGGTTTCTTCTAGGTCTTTTCATGGAAGAATTCCTTTTTGTTTGTTTGCTTGGTTACCAGAACTAGAAGTACATAAGCACAGGGATGGAAGTAGTAGCCTATAAAGTTGTAAAATATCTCTCCCAACTTTTTCCTCTCTTAACTATAATCTTTAAAGCAAAACACACAAAGCTTGGAGTTTTCTAATACTTGTAAAGGTAAAACCATAGAGATAGATTTTATATTATTCAGTGTGTGTTTATAAATGGTTCAAGTGAGTCAACCAAAATTATCCCATCTCAGGAAACATTATAATTACTAGTTATTAGAATTATTCATTATTAAAATTGGAATATGTCAGAGTTCAGCTGGCAAAAAAAAAGAGTGCTTAAATTCTAAAATAGCACAGAAGAGATATATATTGAATTGGTTAATTCCATTTCAGTTTATGCTATGATTTGAATGTGTCCCCCCAGAAAGCATGTACTGGAAATTTAATCCCCAATGCAACAGTGTTGGGAGGTGGGGCCCAATGAGAGGTGTCTGGGTCATGAAGGCTCCACCATCATGGAATGGATTAATGCCCATTATAAAAGGCTTGAGTCTAAGAGTTTGATCTCTTGCTCTCTCTGGCCTTCTCTTGGCCCTTCTGCCATGAACCGATGTCACAGGAAGGCACTCTCCAGATGCCAGCCCCTCAATCTTGGACTTTCCAGCCTCTAGAACTATGAGCCAACAAATTTCTGTTTATAATAATTTACCCAGTCTCAAGTATTCTGTTATGGCAGCACGAAGTAGACCAAGACAGCGTCCATCTACGCTGATGGATCAAGCACCACCCAATGGGTACGATCTGGGAACTTCGCAATGGCAAGGCTTTGTGTGATGCCTTTGGGCATGTGTATGTCTAAGACACATACGATCTCTGGGAGGAGGGTGATACTTGCCATAATCACTACAAAGTAAGGCATTATGTGCAGGGGCCAGAGGAGGTACAGATATGAGTGTCACTGGAGCTTCAACAAGGAAGGGAAACCCTTTCTGACTGGGTGATATGTGATGTGGTAGCCCTCCATGGAGGTCAAAAAGTCCTCCATAAACAATGGCACAGTACAGCACAGCATAAGGTAGATGGAGTTGATGGTGAAAGTCGGGGGCCTGTTTTTGTTTTGTTTTGTTTGTTTTTGGTGCAAGGTTCTCAACATTGTTATTCATGGGCCAAATCCGGCTTTTACTATTTGTCTGTGGTATTTTCTTGGAGAAAGGAGAATTGTTTTGGTTTATTTTTGTTATTTTGCTAAAATGGCACTTTTTAATGAGTTTGAATATCTTTAGGCAGGACATGTGCACTCCAATTTACCATGGTACAACACTGTTCCTACTTATATGATCTACCTGTCTCCAATTTTCATCTAAGGTAAACCTGTGGTAGAAGGCTTGCATAGAGAATCAGAAGGTGATACCTCTACAATACAAACTGTGAATTGTATTTTTATAAGCTTGTAATTCATCCTGACAGCGAGGAAGAGCCAACAAAGATTTGTTAACTTCATTTGGAAGAAATTATTTTATGTGGCCAATATTAATGAGGCCCTTGACTTAAAAGACTTTCTTCCCATAAAGGACATATCCCATATCCTGGACATCCAGAGACAGGTAAGTACAGGCAGCCCCATGGATGCCAATAACAGAGACAAGAAGCCTCCTGATGTGTCAACAAGACCACAGCCACTAGGGCTTGGCAACAAGACACTGGATTTCCCAGGGAGGGCAAAGCTGGGCTTTGGTTTAGTCACTTGGGTTAAGTGAAGCCATAAGGCATTGGAGCTCTAAGGCCTTGAAATTCAAATATAAGTAGCTGATGCTTTTGCAGAATTCAGGGAAAGGAAGGAAAGAGAAGAGAATGCATTTCTATGGTAATTGGTACCCTCCTAACATAGAACAGAAAAATCACCTGCAACTGCAGTCAGGAAAAATAAGCCCCTGCATCACCTTGATCCTTAATTCAGCAATAATTGCATTTCTTCATTTATTCACTTCTCACCCATTTAAAAAATGCCTGTTGATGGTCTTCTATGTGCAGGTATTGTGATGAAAGAGTCACAAAGATGATCAGACAGATTCTTTCCAGCATGGTTCTTAGGCGCAAAAAGAGAGTATGCAGCATAGAACAAAGTGGAATAATTGCTTACTGCAAGACGCGTGGCACACGGCAGACACTTGATAAATAGCCACTCTCAGTGTTTATCAGATGAAAGAAAGAAAGGTCGAGCTTCAGGGGGGTGTGATTGGTTCTGTTGGTGACTGAAGGAAGCTTTATGGAGATGTGGCATCTGATCATGGATGTACATTAGCACGTGGGTTAGAGAGGTAAGAGAAGGGATGAGGAAGAACAAATGTTTGCAGAAAGGAACACACCTCATGCATGGCTAGAGCACGAAACATAAGAGAAGAATTGGGACTGGCGGGCGGGATCTAGACTGGCGGACTCAGGCGCTAACTTGAAGTGTGAGCAGTGGGGAACCACTGGCCCTTCCTCTGCGTGGGAGCACCATACTGCATCACCAAGACGATCACAAACTGAGTTAATGACATTAAGCAACGATCTTAATCCCTCTTCAGTTTCATCATCTTTAAAATGAAGAAAAGAGTAGCAAGGACTTCTGAAAAATGATCAGATATGTTTTCCTGTGCAAATTTTAATCCGGGATCAGTACATAAGAAGCTTAAGAAGCTTAAAGGGAAGAGGCAAGGAGGGATGTTTGAAGAATTAGGAAGCCACTAGAGGTGTTGTCAAATAAAGATAAAAACTGAAGAGGTAACAGTGAAAATGGAAAGGAGGTGGAGACAGTGGTTGGACCGCAAGACAGGATGATTTCCACATGAGGGACGAGGGACAGGGAGAAGTCTGGAGCTCACTAGAGTGACAGGAAGAATGGATGGGTCACTGATGTAACCAGGGAGGATAAGGAAAAAAATTAGATTAGAGTTTGGCAGATGATGTGGAAGATTTTTAAAATATTTCCTCAGTGCCCCCATGAATATAAGTTTGAGAAAGAGAGAGAGAGAGACTTTAGAGTATGTAACTATAAATAGTCAAGGGAGAATTTGAAGGAGCAACTATGGCCTCTTCTAGACTCTCCTAAGGGAAGGAATTAAATCTTGTTGAGTCTGTATTGAACCACGACTGTATATTGTTTCACAAGTTAGGAGAGAAAAAAATAAAAGAGAAATATAACCTCACATGTAATAACCTTAAAGATTAGTTGAGAAAAATGTCGAATCCATGTTTCTACATAGAGCCATATAAGACAACTTTGTTTGGCAGTCATTGTTTTCCTGTTCTGTGTCCACTCCTACATCTTCCAGTAACCTCTGACCACCCTGGGACCATTCCTCCTCCAACTAGCTCATGAGATCTGCACAATCCTCTTCCCCACCCTGAGATTTGGGTCAGCATGCGATCCAAGACTTTCTGCTAGAAGAAGGAGCCCTCTTCCCGCCAGGGTTACTAAGAGATGAGGACAGAGGCCTGGAGTTGATGGTGCCCATCTTGCCCCTGGAGGGAAAAGTTGCCTGAGAACAAAAAGGAAGCCAGAAAAAAGTAGCAAAGCACTGAAAGATGCAGAACAAGAAAGGACCACTGGCATGATTTGAGCTCTTAGACCCAGCTGCACTTGAAGCCAGGTCTTCCCTTGAGCATCAGAGCTACCTAAGCCCATAAATTCACCTTTGGCTTACACCAATTTGAGTTGGGTTTTCTGTCACTTTCAACAAAAATATTGCTTACTCTATACAGCATATAACCACGTGTTAAACTGCATCATACAGAAAGTAAGTCCAGAGAGACAAACGCATTCCATAGGCTACATCAGCCAGTGAACACTTCATGAAGGAGGCCAGGTCTTAGAAGTTGGTCCATTGCGCTTTGGCTAATAAAATTTTTATTGGGCGTTGCAGGGAACATAAAAAATGATCCCGAGTACAGCTCCTGCTAACCAGGATTTCAAGTAGGAAGCAATTGCATGCCTAGACCCAACAAAAGAGTACAAAGTTTAAAGGACAAAAAGTGGATTCTAACAGAGAAGGACCGATCCTTTTGAAACCAACAAAACTTAAGGAGGACTATGGCACTTTAAAACACAGCATTTATTAAGTAACATTCTACATGCTAGAACTTCTCACATGTACTATCTCCATATTGTGTTCCCAACAGTAATAATAATAATAAAATCCATAAAGCCTGACTGCCTTCTCAATTTTTTTTTTAGACTGCACTGTGCCATCTAAAAGTCCATGCTTTAACCATACGCCATGCTGCCAGCAAACCCTTGCAGGTTGGCTCTCCAACCAGACTTTGTCGTTAATTGATCCTCTTTCTTACCCCTGAATCTGCAAAGAAGACTCTGTCTCACACCAGTTGGAAGTGGGAAACCACCTTCCTATTCTTTGATTGCCTCTTGGAGTTCTGTGAATCAGTTAAATAGAACTGCCCCTCTAAGGCAGGGCCTTTCTGCCACTGCCACTACCACCACCTGTGTGGTGGACCCCTACCTACCCACACCCTAACAGTACAACCATTTCATGCAGAGACCAGCAGAAGAAACAGATGGCTCCTTCAAAAAAATCCCCTTCATTACAACAACAAATAACCTTGATAAAATTACCCAAAGTGGCAGAAAAAAATATTACTAGCATGGGAGAACAAGCAAAACTTAATCTTTAAGTGAGATGTAATGGAGTTGCTCACACTGCATCAAAGTCATTGTTAAAAACGCTGTCCTCTAAATGAGAAACTGCTCTCTTAATTCCAAGAGTCAAATCAGTTTAAACATCTTTCCCCCAAGGCAGTTGTTAAGATTAATAATATTGCATATGTTATTTTAGAAAACTAATTTTTTTTTTTAAAACTGCAGGTCAGAATAACACTTATTTTGTGAGTTTTGAGCAGGCCAGCCATTCATTCCCCATAGACATAATGAGGAGAAAGAGAAAGCAACTTTGCCAGGGATGACAAGAGATTGGCTGTCTGCAGTCAGGGTCTACCTTTCAGCCAACATGAAAGAGCCCTCAGCAGCCTTCATCTTCTATAATAATAATTTATATAAGAGGGAGCACAAAAATAGTGATCACCATTTGAAAGAAATAGTTACAGTTATAAAACTGATAGCTTTTTTTTTTTATTGCTACCACTGTGACACTACAGACGTGGTGCTGAGCGCTTTCAACTCTATAATTTCTTCAGTGCTATGCTTCTGCTTTATAAAAACTCCTGTAATATTTTATGTTTATAAAATATGTTTTATATAATATTTCTAATATATATAACATAAATTTAAGTTAGGAAGCACAACAAAACACCTGTGATCCTACCACCAAAAGTTAAGAAGTAGAACTTTACCTTTTCCATTAAAGCTAGCTCTGTGATTCCCCCTGAACCTAAAAGGTAAGTATTCACTGGAGTTTGGGCTTTATTGTCCCCACTCTCCCCTGCTTTTAAAAATAATTCTATTCCATAGGTATGTATCCCTATACACAATATTGTCAGGCATTTCTTGTTTCTGAAACTTATAAAAATAGCATCCTGCTGAATAAAGCCTACTTTGATGTGATTTATTTTTCCATCTAGGACTACTTTTCTAAGATCTATCCATGTTGTTCAAAGAGAAGTTTTAGTTCATTAATTTTTATGGCTGAATAATATTCCGCCATGTCAATATAACACAATTTGTCCATTTGTTTCTGAAATTTATAAAAATGGCATCATACTGTATACAGCCTACTTGGATGTGGTTTTTTTCCCATGCAGGATTGTTTTCCTAAGATCCATTATGTTGTTCAATGTAGTTTTGGTTCATTAATTTTCATAGCTGAATAATATTCCACTGTGTCAATATAACATAATTTATTCATTCTATCAATGGGCATTTGCATTACTTCCAGCTTTTTTGCTATAACAAGAAATTATGTATAAACATTGATGTATATGTCTCTTGGCAAGTGTTTCTCCAGGGTTTATAACCAGTAGTAGATTGTTCAATTATAGGATTTGCAGCTATTTGATATCACATGTACTGCCAGCTTATTTTCCAAAGTAGTTGTTCAAATTAACACTGTTACCCAGGACATGCTAGGGTTCCCATTGAATCTCAAACTCACCCATACTGAAATTACAATGTTCTTAATTTTGCCAGTCTGGTAGGTATTAAATGGTACCTTGTTATAGTCTTAATTTGCATTGCATTGATTACTAATGAGATTGAACATTCTCTTATGTTTATTTTCTGTCTTAGTCTGTTTGGGATGCTACAGAAAAATACCATAAACTGGGTACCTTATAAACAACAGAAATTTATTTCTCACAGTTGTGGTGGCTGAGAAATCTGATAAGACACCAACAGGTTTGGTGTCTAGGGAGGGCCCACTTCCTGCTTCATAGATGGCAACATCTAGCTGTGCTTTCACATGGTGAAAGGGGGGAACTTTGGTCTCTTTAGCCCCTTATAAGTGTATTAATCATATTCACGACCTAATCACTTTCCAAAGGTCTCACCTCCTAATATCATCACATTGGGGGTTAAGTTTCAACATATGAATTTTGAGGGGACAAAAACATTCAGACCACAGCATTTTCCATTAGTGCTTCCTCTTAAATTGTATGCCTTTTCATTCATTTTGGCAATTAGTTTTTTAGCTTGCCTATCTTTTGCTTATAAATTTGTATATTTTTATATAAAATAGGTCCTTATCCTTTGATAGGATAAGTGTTGCAAATATCTTCTCCAAGTTCATGGCTTATCTTTTCACATACCTTTTTTGGTATCTTTTAATGAACAAATATTTCTCATTGTTATGAACTTTAATTAATAGAACATATTTATTTTGCATCTTAATTCAGAAACTCTTATCATAAGGTATAAAAGATAGTTTCAAAAATTTTATTCATAAAGGTTAATATTTGTCTTAAACATTTAAGTCTTAAATCTATCTGAAATTTTATTTTTGCATATGTTAAGTTCAGATCCAAATTTATTTCTTTCCTATGCATAACCAATTGTTCTAACATATTAATTAAATAGTCTTTATACTATACCCACTTTTTAGATATGCCAACTTTGTTATATCAAGTTTTCATATATGTTTTCCACAGATCTGTTCTGGGCTCTCTATTCTGTACCATTTTTCAATTTGCCCATGCCTCTGTGTGTGTGTGTGTGTGTGTGTGTGTGTGTGTGTGTACACACAAAATGAACTGGAGTACAGAATAAAACTATAACTTTTAATAGCTGATAAGTTGCCCAGCCAACCTCAACAACACATGCTTTATTCCTCTTCAGGTGGGCCTGGCTTATTCTTGGACTTTTGCTATATTTCATGCAATAGAAAATCAGCTTAAGTTCCTATAAGTGCCTGCTGCAATTTTGATTGAATTGTATTGTGACAGAGAAACCTGCAAAGAATTGATGTTTTCATTCTATTGAGGATGGTCTATTTCTGCATTCAAATTGTTTTTCTCTATGTCTTTTAATAAAAGTTGTAAAATTTTCTCCATAAAAGTCTTATACAACTTTTGTTTTATCTGTTCTTGTTGGATATTGGAAAAAGATACAATGTGTACACTATATTTTAATTGCGTTTTCTAACTCATCATTTCTGGGGAATAAAAATCCATTTGATTTTGCTTAAAATAACTTAAAATTATCAAGTTTAATAATTTGACTGTAGTTTGAGTCTTATGGGTAGAGAATCATATTATCTACAGATAATTACTTTTTTGGTTTTCTTATTGTGATGAGTAAGACTCAAGTACAATTTGATTTGAAGCTACAGTCTTACTACTGATTTAAACTATTAAAAATAATGTTTGTTGTATTTTTTGGTAGATAATCTTTATTAAGTTAAAGAAGCACTCATCTCCTGGTTTGCAAACGTTTTTGTTTACTCTTTTGCTTTCTTATTTTTGTTTTGTAAATCATTAACGGTAGTAAATTTTATTCAATAATTTTCATGAGTCAATTGAGATATTATGTAGTTTTCCTCCTTGAACCTTTAATATAGTGCATTTCATTTTTAGATTTTTCTAACATTAACATCTTACATTCTAGAAATAAACCAACCTCAATCATAATATACTCCCTTTTGTATACAGTGCTGGATCCAGTTTAGCTCACTCACTCTTTGCATTATGAAACAGATGCTTTACCATCTCTTTACCGCCTTTCATTTAGTAATGGCATGACCATGAAAAAATACAGGACTTGAACTCAGGCCTGTATGACTCTAAAACCCAAGATTTTAATTATCTGGTATGTTTCTCTAGATGCTTTGAAGTTAACAACTCTTAAGAATGCTTCAAAATACGACTTTTTCACAGTGTTCACTAGGCATCTAGTCTAATTCTTTATTCTTGTTATGATAAGATCCCAACAGATTAATTTAATTATACTCAACTGGTGGACCTTAGAAGTCAACTTTGTAGACGTGTGTGTGTGTGTAGGGAGGAAAGGAAGGATGGAATTGCTGGCATTAAAATGCTTAAAGACTAGAGCGTGGAGTATGAATGAAGACTAAAATGTCTTTTAGGAATATTAGGGGAAACGACTAGAAGAGTACCAGGTTACTATCTGAATGGGAAGAGGCCTCCTTACCTCCTCTCCATCGAGATTTACAATTGCTATCATACCTGTTTGCACAACCCACCTCCACGTAATTTCACACTTCCTGGTCAGAACCCTCATCATCGTCAATCATTCAATACTGAACTTTAGGGCAAGAGAACATTCACCAGAAAGAAAAAAAAATTAGCAAGACCTCACCACATCATCCAATGTAAAAAAAAAAAATTCAATCGTATTTCCTCCTAAGAATGATTTTCCTTCACTTTGAGTGTGTATTTTTTTCTCAGCCTGCTCTAGTTTCTTCACATCCTTTTGGAAGTTGACTCACCAGAACCAAACGTCATAGAGAGTGCAAATGAATACATAGCACTAAGGAGATACAAGCCTTGGGAAATTCAAGAATGGGTGTCATTAGGCTTCAACTCTCCTGTGCTGTAAAAGTCTGCCCACATTCAAGAGATCATGCTCTAGATATTAGTGCTATGCTGGAAACCCAGAGAACTGGCTAAAGACTCTGCTCTGGAACTTTGGTTCTCTCAAATGTCACTGTCTTGATGAGACCTTCCCTGAACACCCTATCTAAGACTGCTCTCTTATCCTGGTTTTCCCTATTCACCTTTCTTGCCTTATGTTCCTTATAGCATTTATGAACTAACAATATCTGTTTTCATAAAAATAACTATAAAAGTAAATATTATAACACTTATTTTTTTTATTTGAAGGACACGGCAAGTTTCACAATGAGCGAGATTTCTGTTTTGGTTTCTTGATGTCCCCAAGTGCCTAGAGCAGTGCTTGGGACGTGGACAGTGTTCAATACACATTGATGGAATGAGGAATGGCAATTGGAAAGGAGGAATGGAGGAGGGGAGGTCAGCCTCAATCTCTTACTGTGCAACCTAGACTGGGAACTTCTGATCACCACTTTTGATCACTAGAGCAGTCCCTGTACCGCTAAAATGTGGTCACAAGTTACCTCAGCTCAAATATGCTTAGGGAGCTTCTCAGGTACTGGAACCAGCAGTAGGAGCCAAGTAATCAAGATAAGAATTGTGTTCACCTTAAAACACCACAACCTACTCAGAAATAAAAAGGAACAAACTGCTGACATACACAACAACGTGGAGGAATCTGAGAAGCATTGTGCTTCGTGAAAAAGAATTCAGACACACAAAGGAAGTATACATTATATGATTCCATTTACATAAAATGCAAACTAATCTATAGTGACAAAAAGCAGTTTAGTGTTTTTTGGGGGGCAAGAGGTGGAAGGAGAGATGGACTACAAAAGGGCATGAGGAATCTTTGGCAAAGGAGTTGGAAATGTTTTATATCTTGGTGGTGGTTTCACAGGCACCTGCAACTGTCAAAGCTCATTGAACTGTGTACTTTAAGTGAATGTGGTTTATTATACATAAATTATTTTTCAGTAAAATATAAGGAATAAAATACCATAACAGGCACAGGGAGGGGCAGATGGGCTCTTTAGCCTGGTTTTCTACCCAAAGAACAGCAGCAGCCAGGCTTTTGATACGAAGTCATCAGGCTGGACGTCCATCCACAAAGCGCAATGTCAACCAGAAGTTTTATGATTTTCTCTACATTTCGCCTTCCTCCAGTCATCACTCCTCCTCCTGAGACTAAGAAATCCTCTAACAGTATCTCATCCATGCACTAGCTCTAGTCATCCACCTCACTGTGTGGTCACACTAGATGCTGTTTCTACCGCTTGTCACATAGGAGGTTTAGCCAACACTCCATCAGGGGCAAGGCAGCCATAACCCCCAAACCCCCAGCATCTGTCTGGAGAATCTCACCTTGGCCCTAGCCTGTTCTTCCTTTCTCTTAGAAGTGTTTAAACATCAGAAAAGTACCACAGAAAGAAAAGAAAAAAAGGAACTATACTCCCAATGGAATGATTTTTCATTTAAATGCACTTTATTGTGTGATGTATTCCTTTAATTAAAATGTGTGTCTGGGTGCATTGGTTGCTATTACAGTGCAATCCCTCATGTTTATTGAATGCAAGAATAGCAGGGGCAATGCAGTGGAAACTCACGTATTAGCTAGAATGCAGCTTAAAGCTATAGTTCCTTGAGCTTCTGGGCTTCGAAGGGGTGGATAATCTTCAGGGTGATTTTGGTTAATGGCCAAGTGTGATGAGATGGCTTCTGTCAGTCTGAGTAGGTCTGGTCTGAAAAACCAATTCTTACTTCCCAAATATCTTGTTTGATTCTCTCTTGTTATCTAACTCAGATTCCATCTCTCACCTCTAGCAGAAACATATAACCAGACAAAGGAAAGCCATGTACTAGGAAGTTTCCAATGCCTTCAAAAGGTGGTATAGGGAAGTAGAATTATCAACAGTCCCTGCCATTCGTATGTTACCTTTCAGTTTACAAAGCAATTTTATGTTTTTTAATGGGCCCCTCTTAGAGTCTTGTGAAGTAAGTATAATTACTGATTTGGGAACTGAGACTCACAGGATAGATGAGGTAAACAAGGAACATGGAAAAGAGCAGAGCTATACTTGAGCCACACCTCTGAGTCCAAGTCCTGTACTCTCTCCCCCACCCAGAGCTTGGAGTCAGGTTTCTGTTCTGATTGTGCCACAGATTATGACTGACTTTGGGACAGATCTTGGGTTTTAGTCTCCTGATCTGTAAAAAGGGGATATTTTGAAAACCCTTCAATTACCAAATTATAAGAGTCTCTATATGTTTCTACAAACTGAGAAATGGGAAACCAGGGACAAAGGGAGTTTTGTCCCATGGTCACCTGGAAGGGTGGTTAATTTTCTTCCTAGCCAGGGTTCTGTT
Organism: Daubentonia madagascariensis; assembly: GCA_023783475.1. Lineage (NCBI taxonomy): Eukaryota > Metazoa > Chordata > Mammalia > Primates > Daubentoniidae > Daubentonia > Daubentonia madagascariensis. The sequence goes on along the minus strand of JAKFHU010002573.1, from coordinate 13,172,005 downwards.
ATACTGCAAAGAAAACCTAGCTTTTACTTCAGTTATCACATCTGTTTTTCCCTCAAAACTACTGAAAAAAAAAGTAAAAATAAAAATAGCAGACTCAAAACATAGTCAATCATTTATCAATAACTCTAATAACATCAACTATTTCCATTTCCCTGCCATCTCTGCCAGGCCATGCCAATCCACATTCATACCACCCCACTACAGTTTTTCACAAGCAAGAAGACCTACCCTTTTGTTCTTCTTCTCTTCAGCTAAAATTGTACCTCCTGAATACCTTTTCTCTCCAACTAGATTATAAGCTTCTTGCAGGTAGGAACCCTAAATAACACCCTTAGGAGGTGCCTCGGCATTCACCACTTACTGCTAGGATACAGTAACATTGAAAGTATGTTCTTAATAACATTGAAAGTATGTGTCTCTGCTTCTTGAATTCTTCCTTCCATAATTTAAGCTCTTCTCTCTTTTCCAGATTCTCCTAAAAAAAATCAGTTTCTCATTTGTCTCTGGCATTTACCAGCTCCTCATAATAGGCTTAAATCACTGACTTCTCTATGCCATGTTTTTAACTCTTCAACTTGGAAATAAGAAAATAAGAAAATAACTCACAGAAGCAAAGACAAGGTGTCTTGTCCATGACTGCTCAAGTCTTGTGAAAAATAGGGTGGTTATATTATGGAGTGGTAGATGCTAAGATGGAGATGTATTGGTGCAACAACTGTCAGGGACCTAAGACTGCTTGGTAGAGATCAAAAAGCCTTCCCAGAGATGCTCAAGCTGAGTGAGAATTTGCTAAAAAGAAATCAAACCATGGTGGACGTGGTGGCTCACACCTGTAATCCTAGAACCCTGGGAGGCCAAGGCAGGAGGACTGCTTGAGGCCAGGAGTTTGAGACCAGTCTGAGCTAGAGTGAGACCCTGCCTCTACAAAAAATAGAAAAATTAGCCAGGTGTAGTGGCATGCTCCTGTGGTCCCAGCTACTTGGGAGGCTGAGGCAGGAGGATTGCTTGAGCCCAGGAGCTTGAGGTTGCAGTGAGCTATGATGACACCACTGCACTCTACCCAGGGTGACAGGATGAAAATCTGTCTCAAAGAAAAAAAAAAGAAAGAAAGAAAAGAAAGAAATCAAACCATGCAACAGAATCATGCTTTGCCATTGATTTCTCTGTCCTTTCTTCCATTCCCCTCCAGCTACACATTTTTTCCCCATCTGTTAGGCCAACTTTAAGTCCCTCCTTTTTTGTGATAAGTCCAACTATTCCAGCTCAGAGGGATTTCTTCCTGGGAAGGAGATCCCCATACTTCTGGATTCCCCCCTGATGTCCTGATTGCAAATTTCTGTCCTACCTTCTGAGCTCTTGGAAGGCAGGGCCATGACAGCAGGTTCTCATCATTTTATGCCCAGCACAAAGCACCATGCCTGGTACCTAGTAAGCACTCCTGTAAATATGCAGCCAATGAATAATCATCTCAACAATCATGCACGTCATGAACTGATATAGTGACCTAATTTTTTTTTATTGTGGTTTGGAAAACACGGTCTGTCATCATGGCTCTGACAGGCAGGTGGATTTGAATCCAGCTTCTGGTACTTCACCCACTTTCCCCACCCTCACAAACTCACACTAACATACTCACCCTGGAAAAGTTACTCGTGCTTTCTAGGCTTCCATTTTCTCATCTGTTTGTTTCTTTGGGGGAGGAAGAGAGGAGGGATCGCAATGGCACCTTTTTGGTAGTGTGATAAGGATTAGATGAGACTCTGATTGTCAGAGTGTGGTGCAGTGCCTGGAACATAGCTATTAGTATTTCTGCCACTGACTGGTATTGTTAATTACTGTTGTTGTCGTGTGTGTGTTTTCACCTCAACTAGAGAATAAACATCCTTGAGAACGGAAATTATATCACATATTTCTCTGTATTTCTCATAATGCCCAACACAGGGCTGCACAGGAAGTAGATTCCTAATAAATATTAATTGACCAACTGGTTAACATGCCCAAGCACTAGTTAGGACTTCAGGATGAAAGGAAGCCACTAATGCTAGACTGGAGTAACTTCCTTTCCTTCCTTGGGGAAGTAGCTTTCAAGGATGAGTTGTTACTAGAGTACCTTGTGCTGGGACTTTCTCATGCTCATTAATCCAGTTGGTCAACAGGTAAGTCTAGATCACCTGTCCTATGCAGCCTGGGACAAAGGAGACCAAGTCCCTGCCTTCCTAGAGCTTTAAATTCTTGTGGGAGTGACAGACATGCCACAGACAAGAATTAACATGCTGGATGATAGCAAATTGTTATGAAGAAAAATAAGTAGGATAAGGAGTGCCAGTAGTAGGTGGGATGAAACTGAATTTTACACAGCGTGGTTGGAGAAGGCATTTCTAAAAAGATAGGATTTCAGCAGAGACGTGGTGAAAGTTTGAGACAAGTGCACAATATGTACCCCAAAGAGAGTGCAAGAGAAGAGGACTGAGACAGGGCTGTGTTGGCAACTGGAGGAATAGCAAGGAAGCCAGAGTGGTGGGGCACAGGGCAAGAGTGGGAAAGACATCGGGGACAAGGTCAGAGAAACAGCAGGGGCAGAGGGCAGGAGAAAATTACATGTGATCTTGTGAGCCACGAAAGACCTAGAGTTTTACTCTGAGTGAGATGGAAACTACTGGAGATTTTTGAGCAAGGAGTGCATGATATGACTTACATCTTACTGGACCACTCTGGATGCTTTATGGAGAGTTGATGGCAGGTGGACAAGGAAGAAGAGGTTGTTACAATAATCCACGTGAGATATGGATGATGGTGGCATGGACCAGCCACGAGCAGTGGAGGAGGGAGTGAAGAGTGTTGGGATTCTGGGTGCATTTTAAAAGTAGAGCCAAGACGATTTGCTTAGGCATCCTAGAGTGTGAAATGAAGAGAAGAGCCAAGACTCCAAAGTACTTGCCCTAAAAAACTAAAAGAATTAAACTGTGTAAGGAGTAAATTTATGAAGGGGAATGAATAGAAACCAGGTGTTTAATTTTAGAGTATCTGGCATACTTATAAGATATCCATGTTGTGATATCAAGTAGGTAGTTCAATGAACAAGTGTGGCATACAGGGGAGAGAGCTGGGCTAATAATTAGAATAAATAAGTGGTATTTAAAACCACCAGCCTGGATGAAATCATGAAGGGAATGAGTGAGGGCAGGGAAGGAGGAGGTCTGAGAACTGTGCCCAACGGCACTTCAATATCTGAAGAGGTCAGAAAGGTGAAGCAGAACCATGCCAATGAGGGGGAAGTTCCCATGGAGAATGGTGTCCTATCTTCCACATTGCTCCACCCCCACTATTACTCCTTCTCCTGCTACTGCTGCTGCTGCTGCTACTCCACTGAGCACTTTCCACTGGCCAGCGTCTCCATACCCTCCAAGTCTTAGCCTTTGCGTGTCTTCTTTAGAGAGGACTTCCCTGGTCCCCGATATAAACTCTCTGCCTCTTATCAGATCGCCTTGGTCTTTGCCTTCTTAACACTTTGGATATGAATATGCATATATTTCTGTATGAATATAATTTTACATGACAATTTGTATAATTCCATGTTTGTTTATATGTATATACAATATCCACCTTTGACTAGACTGTTGACTATGTGAATGAGACAGGGCCCTGTCTCATTCCATCCAACCCAGAGTGCCTTTGTTCAATTAATGCAAGAATGAACACCAGGTCCTGGGCTAGGTGTATTATATTCGTTATCCAATTTCAACTTAATAGCAATACTGTGATGTCTGTATAATGAGTCCCACATTACAGACATGAAAACTGAGGATGAGAAAGTTTGAGTAACTGGTCAAAGGCTACCTAGCTAATGAGCAACTACACCAGGATTGAAAAGAAAAACCCAGGTCTATGTGATTCCAGGCAGATGCCCTTTCCACATTCACTGTTGCCCCTACATAGTCATAGTTCAGCAAATATTTGATGCAGATCTGTTTGGAAAGGAGCTGATTGTGAATGGTGAAAGGGAAGGGGAGGGGCTTGATAAGATGGAACCTGATCCTCAACACACTCCCCTACCTCTCCCACCTTCTCCCCCTGTACTCCATTACCACACATTCACAGCTGTCCACATCTGTCTGTGCTGAGCAGTCTCCATCTGCTCTCACACCACAGCCATTTTCTGCCCCTCTGCCCTATTCTATACCTCGCAGGGTTTGCCCGTAGAGACTGCATCAGCCCACCTGCATTCCTAGCCTTTTGCTTTCAGCTGCCTTCAGCCAAAGGAAGGCTCCAGCAGTAATTTGGCTGATGAGAAAAAGAGAGGTTAGGATTTGTCTTCCCCACTCCCTATCCTGCATGGACCCCATATTTCCAGCAGGGACTCCAACCCCTATTACTGCAGCTGTTGGATGCCCCTCCTCCTCACCATGCCAGCTCTCTCCAAAAATTCAGTAACATGGTTTCCTGCGTGTACCCCTTCAAGCCCCAGGTTCAAACAGCCTCGTGCTGCTGCTATTCCCCGGGTGCCTTGCAACACTGTGTAGCTTCCCTTAACTCTGCACCTCCCTCTGCAAAGAGTTGCTCTGTTCAATTCTCATGGGAATTCCAGCCAGGGCCCATCTTCTCCTTGGCGTGGGGCGGGGGGAGCGGCTCTAACTAGTGCAGCTCAAAATCCACCTTTTCTCTGCGTCATCCTGCCCCAGCCCCCCCCCCCTCCTGGCTTCCCGCACAGTCCACACTGTCAGGCAGATGAGGCACTATGCCTGCTCTGATTTTATAGCCATCCACAGTCCCATAAAAACCAAGAAACAAAAACCCAGAAAATCTTTATCACACCTGAGAAATTTCCCATAACTATCCTGAAACTGTCCTGGATCTCCCGTGGTAAAACTTAAAAAAAGAGAAAAAAGAAAAAAAGGCAGAAAAGGAGGCTTAACATCCAGGTATAAACTAGTGGTAACGCCCATCTTGTCCCAGACTGGATGAAAATGAAGTGCCCACAAGGCGCTCAGCCTGTTTGAAGAGAGAGATGATGCCTCATGCGCCTCCAGTTCTGAGTACTGCACTGTTTGCATGAATATCTTCAAAACCCCAGCTCCCAAGTATGCAAGAGGGAGCCCATGGCATAAATCAAAGCCAGGTCTGAATGAAAAGTTAGGGGGACAGGTGCCCACGTCAAGTTCGCTGCCTCAACACACCCATGCTAGGACGCTGAGTAAGCACAATTAATGGAAAGTGGTTTGTACGGTTTCTGTAAACATATTAAACACCTTGCTCTGAACATTTATCTGACTTTAAGTGATTAACCAGTTCCATAAGCTAATATTTACACATGAATTATAACTGTGCAGTACAAATTAGGCACCATTCATCATGGAATTGGAGAATCTGGTAAAGGAAACAGAGTCCAGGGACATTCTAGTTCAGTCCCCACATTACAGATAGGAAACTGAGGCAGAAAGGAGAAGAGACATGTTTAAGGTGGGGAAGAGCAAGGGCGAAGGACCCTGTCTCCCACTCTAGTTCTCTTTCTGCCATATTTTTCTATTTTCCGCTAACAAGAGGAGCAGGGTGTCCATCTCTCCTAGATTCCTAAAAAGAAAAATTAGAGTTTCTCTAACTTTCATGAAGGCCAGAATAATAACAACTAACATTTCTTGAGCCTTCACTCCATTCCAGGCAGATACTAAGATCTTAATGGAGTCAATGATTTAATTCTCCCAACAGCACTATGAGATCAACGCCACTATTAGGAATTACGACAAAGACTGAGAGCACTGAATCTGGATCCCAGTTGCCTCGGTTTACGACCTAGTGCCGCCAAAAGAGAACTGTGCGAACTTTTTTTGTTCCTGTCTCTACATCTATGAAATGTGGATGATAATATTATAGCATTTGCCTCGTTGAGTGGTTGTAAATAGTACATTAGCTAATGCAAATAAAGCCATTACAATGGTGCCTGGAACACAGTGAGTGCCCTTTAAGATGTTCCCTATTTTGTTGTTCCAATAGTGCTCCCTATTTTGTAGGCAAGGGAAGAAACGCAGATATTAAAGAATCTGCTCAAGTACACACAAACACACAGCTGATAAGGGACAGAGCCAGGTTTCAATACAGGCCTTCTGTTCCGGAGGTAACACTTGTTCTCACTGGCACTGTCCAACAGAACTTTCTGCAATGATGGAAATGTCCTGTATCTGTGCTACCCAAGAGGACAGGCACCAGCTACATTTGATTACTGAACACCTGAAATGTGGCTAGTGCTGTTGAGAAATGGAATTATTTTATTTTATTTATTTGTAATTAACTTAATTTAGAGCCACACGTAGCTAGTGGTCACTGTACTGGACAGTACACTTCTTCTCTACCGTGTTCATTCTGTGATCCCTGTGCCCCAGCTCAGTGTCTGATGCAGGGTAGGCAGTTGGTGTCACTCTTGAGGATATAAACCCTTATTCACATCTTTCTGATGTTACTGCTTTCACAAGTCTGTCCTCAATAAAGGGTTATTCTGCTAAAATTAACCCATAAATGTTTGTAGTAAGAACAAATAAATAAACGCATGAACTTGTCACCTCCAGCTAGGTTGAAAAATGGGTTCATGTGCAGCACGGTGGATCTCCTGGTCTCCCCTCCTTTGTCCTGATGCAGACACCCCTTCTTCAGCCTGTAGCACTCTTTTTTCTGCTCTTAAGGAAAGACCAGGGAGCCAAAATCAGAGGCTGTAAAGGTCCTTAATCATCCCTTTCCTGGGCCCCACCTGGGCACACATCTGTCTGGAAGAGCATTTGGAACACACTGATCTCTCATTTTGATTCTGGTAGTCATGTTCGTCATGTGTCTACGGAAATTTCAAGAACCACTTAAAACAGATCTCACTCTGGGATCTGAAAAATTAAGGTGCTTCGCTATGAAGTCAGACACACCTGTGAATCTCAATTCTGTCATTTGTAGCTCTGATAAGTTGGACCACACTTAGAAGCTCTAAAACCCAAGTTTCCTTATCTCTAAAATGGGAACAATGGTGCCCTTTTCCAAGGGACTGAAAAAAACACTGAGTCTGAAGAACTTAGTAAGTAAGTTGTACATGTTCATGAAAAAATGTTCCATCTCTCCCTCCAAGGCTAAAGTTAGTACAACCTGCTTCCTCTAACTGACCTGTCACTAACTGATCCTCACTCTCAATGTTTGCCCCTCAGGGGCTTCTATAGGCACCCTCCCAGAGAATAAGTGTATTCAAAGGGTGAGCACAAAGCTGGACCTGATCCCGTATTTTTGCATAAATTTTGCAAATAGGAAGTGTTATTTCAAGGAAAATGTTTTGATAATCACCATCAAAAAATACTTTAGTGCATATTTGCAAGTGGTGCTGAAGGAAGTACACAGGACAACACAATCTCTGCCCTCCAGGCACACTTCAAAGAACTACTTAGACACAATCTGTTCTCGTTAAAAATTGCCAAATCCAGTGATTTTCTCAGCCCTTGCTCCTCTATAGCATTTGATTCTTGTCCAAACTTTGAACCATTCTCCTTCCCTAAATTCCAAGGCATTGCTCACTTATGGTTTTCTTCCTGCTTCCAGGAACATTCTTCCTCTGTCTTCTCTGCTGGCTCCTTTATATCTCTGCTCTGTCACTTACTGGCTGTGTGACCTCCAAAAACTTACTTAATCATCCTGAACATTGGTATCATTATCCGTGAGATCAGGGTAATGATACCCACCTCATATGGTTAGTTTGAAGGTTATATAGGAGAAAAAGAAGAGCCACATTTCCAACCGGATGGAACCCTGAATCCCAACAAACATTTTGATATGATAGATAAAATATAACTTAAAATCTCAAATAATTTATGAGCATGGAATTAAATTCACAAGAGTCAAAATCAAACTGAGAACATAAAACCAAAGTGGTAAGCAGGAGCTGATTCAATGATGACCTATGGTGTTTTGGGGAGCAAATATGAGCTCTGGGAACTGAGGGGTGGGTTATACTACTTGCACATGGAAAAGATACTTGTCTTTATGCCTTCCACAGTAAATAGTTGGGAATAAGCTCAATTTATAAAGTTTGAAGTGTTATCTGATATATGATATGGTTCCTTGAAATATGTTGGCTGTTATCTGGGCATGCAGCAACAAATTGTCTTCTGCTCAGAGCCTTGGATTAGGGTTGGGGGTAGGATGAGAATAGTCGCCCCAAAGAAAACAAAGCCCCAGACTAGCTACAGCTATGGACATGGAGTTGGAACCCACACAATTAATGCAGGAATTGCTACTAGATAAATATACGTAAAACTGTCCATGTCCATTGACACTCTTAGGGCTTAAGCAGAAACAAATGAAAACCCCCTATGGGGGATGTTTTACAATCCAGGGCACCCTGTAATAAAGCAGAATAGACAAGTCCATGTGAAGATGAGCTAATACTTAAAACACAGACATAACCACACGCATACACACACGCACACACATACACTCACACAAACATAAACCTCCAAAAGGTTTGGAATTAATGAACAAATAGAGGCTAGAGTGTTACAACTAGATAACAAAGTGCTTAGTATATGAAGGTATTCAATAGTTTCTATTCCCATCCTCTTTTCTTCCATAGCTTAAATATTGGTTCCAAGATTTGATCTTTGTCACTTTGTTGGTTTTGAACATTTATTTTTTAATTTTGTTGTATTTTATTCCCTCATTCATTCATTTAGCAGGGGCGTACATGACCAGAGCTGAGCTTTAGGAAGACCACACTTTACGCTACCACCATACTGAATTGCTCTTCATGGCAAAAAAAAAAAAAAAACCAGCAAAAAAAGGGTTTAAAAGAATAAGAGGCAGCAAAGATGGAGGACCAGGTACCAAGCAAGAGGCAGATAGTCTCAAAGAAAGGAAATTCATCTGCCCACCACAAGAAGAGAGTAGCCATGTGGAAACCACTGGGATTTTTAAAAATAAATAAATAAATAAATAAAAATTATATAATTATAGGAGAAGGAGCTAGTGGGATAGAAGCCACTTGGGAATCTGCAGACCCACATGTAGACTCTACTGGGCTGGATCATGACCTGGACCCAGCGTGAAGGAGCATAAAGCGTTCTTCCAAACTCTCCATGTGGGCCTGGAAGGCTGACATTGGACCACTGAGGCATGAACCCTTCTGCCTCCCCCTTATGTAACAGGCTGTAGTTCAGGGTTTTCAGAAGTGATCCTGTGGAGCCAGAGGTGCTCAGCTTGGAGAGGACAAGAATCAAAGAGCAGGTATTCAAACTACAGCACCTATTTGAAGGGCTTTCATATGGAGAGGGGGTGACCTGTTTACGGGTTTCACAGAGCAGAACATTACTTGAATGAGATATACTAAATAAAGAGAAACTATTTCCAAAATGCAGAAGGTTAAAGGAGACAGATTTTATTTTAATGTGATAAGGCCTTAGCTAATAACTAGAGTTCTCTAAAACTGGAATTGTCTGCTTTCTGAGGAACTAAACTACCTGAAACTGGAAGTGTGTAAATCAAAGCTATGTGGCAGCTGGTCAGAGGTAATAAACAAAGGATTTGGGGGTCAGACTGCAGACTTGTCCTGCTCAAAGATTTTCTAAGAATTAATTAAGAAAAAAGAAAGTAGAGAGCAGGTTCAAAGCAGCAACAAAAACAACTACAAAAATATTTACCAATGAGAGTATATAAAATGAGTTTCATACCTAGAAATAACAATAAAAACAAAAAAAAAGAGTTTGTTAAATAAGTATATTTTTCTTTCCCCTTTTCCAGTTTTACAACAGAGTATGGGCACACACACATACACACACGCAATCCAAAGGAACACCACCAAGTGACACTAGCACTACTGAAATGCGAAAAATGTCATAGTTCGCACATTGTCATAACTTCCCCCTCAGTGTACATTTCCATGATAAAGAGAAAGAGCTGGATAATCTGAGTATTGCTGTCTTCAACTCTGTAATTAGAGAACATGGGCCCTGATGAATTGCAAATGCAGTCAGAGCCCCAGCTTGTGACTTAATGAGTAAAGATAGGCCAGTCACAGACGTCCACACTCCATATTAATCAAGGGCTGATGACTCTCTACTGGGAAACTGTCCTCAATAATGTATAGTCCTATTAGCCAACTATTACCCAGTCGCCCTCCTTCACCTAAGACCTCTGGCCTTTCCAGTTCTGAGTCTGAACAACTAGTCATTAAGGAGACTGAAGGTTCAAAGAATCTTAGCAGATGACTTGATTCAAGAGAAAGCACCCCCTAAAGTCTCAGAAAGTTTAAAATTCAAAGTAGCAAAAGAAGAGGAGATGCCAAAAAATAACTGCCCTGGAGGAGAAGGAAATTGAGTTAGCTCAGCCAATTCAGAGGCCAAATCATATGAAAATCAGTGTCATCTCTTTAGCTGTGAGGCCTGGAGGAGAATTCTGCAAAGCTGGTTTAAGACAAGCAGAGGTCTCCCAATAAAAAGGTGCTTAGCATATCTGTACACCTTCTCCTGTGTGATTCACACAACACACGTGTCAACTTTCCATCCATATTTTCATCGTACAGAAAATGAAGCAGGTTCAAAGAGGTTAAGCCATCCACCCCACACAACATGTCTGGGGAAAAAGAGAATTAGGGGATTAATTCCAGGCCTTTTGAACCAAAGTTCATTCAATTCTCCTTCCAGAACCTAGCAGGGCCTCTTTCAAGGAAGTCCAATTTCAGCTGGGTATTAACGATGAGATGTCTTCTAAATTATACCTTCTTCTTAACTGAGCCTCTCTTTCCATAAGTGACCGTCACCAAGTATATATTGAGGACCTAATAAATACTCAGTAGATTCCTTTCACTGGTGAAATCCCCCGCAGCCTCCAACATGCAGCCCCCTCCCTGCCCCATCCTGCAATCTACAAAGACCCCTCCCTGCTGAGGACCCCAGAAAGTCAGTGGCCCCTAAGACTCCAACAGCACCACATGTGATTACCAGTTCATTACATTTTCCAGCTCACTAGATTGAGATACTTCATTGATTCATCATTATAGTCACACAAACATTGTGTACAAGCATTTAAACTCATCGAGTCCTTAGTAAAGATCAGCTGAATGAAAAAGTAGGCTCCGGCATGAGGAAATCAGTCTTGTTACAGAGCTAAGACATCCACAGGAAACAGACATTGAAGAACAGGAGATCTGCAAGTGCTAAACTGTGAGTCTCAGATTTTAAAGGCTGTAGAGATAATCTCCAAGGCACAGACTCCAAGAAAACAAAGAGTACATATACACACCTTCCTTGCCTTCAATCTCTGATGTGCCTTCTCCTTCTCCCAATGAGGAGAAGCATCTACAAAGGGCTTTTCTTATGTTTTAGGTTATTGCTTGATCCAGACTTGATTTCCTAATTGGGATAAGATTATTGATGAAAAGGTCAAGTCTCAGACCAAGAGAAACACAGTTAGTGATAAACGTTTATATCTACAAGTTCTGAAACAGATGAGGGGTTCACATGAAATTGATGAAAGGCAGAAACTGAAGATTTCCTTTAGGCTTTCAATGGCTATTTCATATGAAAGAAATTACCTACTCAAATAGTCATTGCTATTTTAATATAGACAGTTCCCAACTTCCATGTGAACCATGCTGAAGATGCATAATTTCCTCTCTCTACAAAATAAAGCCCATATTCCCCAGACTAGCACCCAAATACCCACTGTCTGCCCTCAAACTAGCTTTCTGACCACATTTCCTGTTATTCCCCATCATGTACTTTGTGCTTCAATCAAACTAAACTACTTGCTAATCTTAGCCATAACCCCTTTCTCCATGTTTGCAAGTTTACCTGGGCTGTTTGCACTGCCTAGTATATCTCTTCCATGTGCTAATCTGACACTTTTACTAGGAATCAGAAAAACACAAAAGTCACTTTTCTCTTCATCCACATACCCTGGCTGGATCTCCCTCCACTGAACTCCTGAAGTACTTACTTCTCCATCTTCAACAGCATGTGAGGGCAGAAGTTTGTACTTAGTTAGCATCTGAAGTCACATTTTGGGAGTAAAGATTTTTTTTTCTATTATTAATCCTTATCTCTCAAAATCCCTCTAATGGCTTCAAAATATTTTCTCATACATTAGGTGCTTTTCATATTTCTCTGAAACTAGTAAAATAGTTTCATTTTACAGATTAAGAGTTAAAATATTTGTACTCAGTCACAAAGAACCAGAATATGGCCTACCTTGGTAAATGTTTTCTATATGCACTTGAGGAGAATGTGTACTCTGCTTTTGTTGGATGAAGTGTGCTAGAGATGTCAATTAAGTCAAGTTGGTGGATTGTGTTGTTCAATTCTTTTATATCCTTACTGATTTTTCTATTTGTCCTATGTACTAGAAACAAAAAAATCAGAAATTTTTAAAATATCATTTAAAAAATCAAATTTCTGAAATGATTAGGGATAAATCTGACAAAATAGGTGCAAGATCTATAAACTGAAAAATGTAAAACATAACTGAGCCAAATTAAAGGAAAACTAAATAAAGAGATATACTGTGTTCATGGATCAGAAGAGTCAATATTTTTTAAATGTCAATTTTCCTCAAATTGGTCTACAGATTGCAATCCCAATCAAAATTCCAAGAGACTTTTTTGGGGGAGAAAGGGTATAAACTGACAAATTGATTCTCAGATTCATACGGAAATGCAAAGTACCATAATGACCAAGAAATCAAGATACTGTAGCATTGGTATCAAGATAAGCAAATAGATCAATGGAATAGAATAGAGTCCACAAACAGATCTGCACATATATGGTCACTGATTTCTAAGAAAAGGGCAGAGGCAATTCAATGGAGAAAGAATAGCCTTTTCAATAAATGGTGTTGGAACAATTTGGTATCCATATGCAATAATCATAAACTTTGATCCATACCTCAAGCCATATACAAAGTTAACTCAAAATTGATCATGGGCCTAACTATAAAACTTAAAAGTACAAATAGCATCTAGTAAAAAGAAAAAGAAAAAATCTTTGTGACATTGACTTAGGCAAAGATTTTTAGATATGACTTCAAAAATACAATCCAAAAAGATAAAAATTGATAAATTGAATTTCATCAAAATTATGAACTTCTCTTCATTGAAAGACACTGTCAAGAGAATTAAAATATAAGCTATGATATGGGAGAAAATACTGCAAACCACATATTTGACAAAGAATTTTTGTCTAGATTATAGAAAGACTCCCAATACTCAACGATAAAAACACAAATAACCCAATTTTAAAATGGGCAAAACCTATAGAAAATACATAGATAGCAAATAATCACATAAAAAGATGCTCAACAACCTTAGTCACTAGAAGAATGAAAATTAAAACCACAATGAGATACCATTACCCATCTATTAGAAAGGCTAAGGTTAAAAAGACTGGTCATTCCAAGTGTTGCTAAGGATATAGAGCAACTTTAACTCTCATAGATTGCTAGTGGGAATGAAAAATAGTACAACTATTTTGGAAAACAGTTTGACATTTTCTTAAAAATTTGAAACTACATCTACTATGTCATCCAGCCATTCCACTACTTTTTGCCCAAGAGAAATGAAAGCATATGACCTTACAAAAAATCTTACATGAATGGTCATAGAAACCTTATTGTTAACAGCCAAAACCTAGATTCAACCCAAATATCCATTAGCAAGTCAATGGATAAACCAATTGTGGTATATCCATACAATAGAACACTACCAAGAAAACAATAAAAGAAGAAACTATTGATATACAACATAGATGAATCTCAGAATAATTATAAGAGAAAGAAGCCACAAAAAAGTATACATATTATATGATTCCATTTATATAAAATTGTAGAGAATGCAAACTAATCTCTAGTGACAGAAACATCCCCAGTTACGACTGTGGTAGGGGGATGAAAAGGCTGGAAAGGAAGAATTAGAAAGGAGCACAAGGAAATTTTTGGAGGCAATGGATTTCCTCATATTCTTTTTTTTTTTTTTTGGGCTTGAAAAGTAATTGTATTTGTACAGCTATGCCTTTTATCCTTGGAATTCACAACACATTAAATAAAATGATGAATACACTAGAAATCTGACATGAGGTAGCATAGAATTTTTATGATTCTATAGAGGTATCTATTTTTTTTTTAATTTTTTTTAAATTTATTTTTTAAATTTCAGAATATCATGGGGGTACAACACTTTGGCCATACACATTGCCCCTGTTCTGCCCTGTGTCAGAGCCACAATCATGGTCATCTCCCAAACTGTGCTCCCCACATCCATTCAGTGAGAGTTTTTCCCATCCCTTCCACCCCCCTCCCGCCCGCCCGCCCTCAGATGAATGTTATTGCCCTGTGTGATGTAAGTGTTCATCAGTTAGTACCAGTTTGATGGTGAGTACCAGTGGTGCTTGTTTTTCCACTCCTGTGACACTTCGCTTCGAAGAACAGGTTCTAGCTCCAACCGGGATAATACCAGATGTGTTAATTCACTGTTGTTCCTTATTGCTGAGTAATACTCCATGGTATACATATACCGCATTTTATTGATCCACTCGTGTATTGATGGGCACCTGGGTTGTTTCCACAACTTCGCAATTGTGAATTGTGCTGCTATGAACATTCGAGAGCAGATGTCTTTATTATAAAATGTCTTTTTTTCTTTTGGATAAATACCCAGTAGTGGGATTGCTGGGTCAAATGGTAATTCTACTTTTAATTCTTTGAGGTATCTCCATATTCTTTTCCATAGAGGTTGTACTAATTTGCAGTCCCACCAGCAGTGTATGAGTGTTCCTATCTGTCCACATCCCCGCCAACATTTGTTATTTGGGGATTTTTTGATATGAGCCAATCTCACTGGAGTTAAGTGATATCTCATTGTGGTTTTGATTTGCATTTCCCTGATGATTAGAGAAGTTGAGCACTTTTTTATATGTTTGCTGGCCATTATTCTGTCTTCTTTGGAAAAGTTTCTGTTCATGTCCTTTGCTCATTTTTTAATAGGGTTGTTTGATTTTTTCTTGTTGATTTTCCTAAGTTCTGTATAGATTCTGGTTATCAGCCCTTTATCAGAGGTGTAGCATGAAAATATTTTCTCCCATTCTGTAGGTTGTCTGTTCACTCTAGTGATAGTTTCCTTGGCTGTGCAGAAGCTTTTCAATTTGATCAGGCCCATGTATTTATTTTTGTTGCTGCTGTGATTGCTTTGGGGGTCTTCTTCATAAATTCTTTGCCTAGGCCAATGTCCATAAGAGTTTTTCCAACGTTTTCTTCGAGAATTCTTATGGCTTCATGTCTTAGGTTTGGATCTGTTATCCATTGTGAATTGATTTTTGTGAGAGGTGAGAGGTGTGGGTCCACTTTCAGTCTTCTACATATGGCCATCCAGTTTTCCCAGCACCATTTGTTGAATAGGGAATCTTTTCCCCAGTGTACGTTTTTCTGGAATTTGTCAAAGATCAGGTGACTGTATGAGGTTGGTTTTATATTTGGGTTCTCAGTCCTGTTCCATTGGTCTACGTGTCTGTTCTTGTGCCAATACCATGCAGTTTTGGTTACTATAGCCTTGTAGTATAGTTTGAAGTCTGGTAGACAGATGCCTCCCAATTTGTTCTTTTTGCTTAAGATTGCTTTGGCTAGACGGGGTCTTCTCTGGTTCCACACAAAGCGTAGAATTATTTTTTCTAGATCGGCAAAAAATGATGTTGGTATTTTGATAGGGATTGCATTGATTCTGTAAATTAATTTAGGTAGCAAAGCCATTTTTACTATGTTGACTCTGCCTATCCAAGGATTTGCTCATATTCTTGACTGTAGCAATGACTACATGGATGTATTCATGTCAAAATGTTATCAAATTTACATACTTTAATTTGTGAAGCTATTAAATGTCAATTATACCTCAAGAAAGTTGTTTATAAAAATCTGAAGGCACCTCATAGTGACCCTAGTTTTATTTTAAATAATGTTTATGAGCACCTAAAAATGTTTCGCTCTAAGAGAATACCTTAACTCGTCAACACAGTAATTATATCAAACATTTTTGAAGGTAGGTCAGACCTCCTCCCCAATATACACTCTCTTAACAATCGAGGCTTCTGTTTTGTAGCACTTATCACAACTGCCATCAATTACTTATTTGATCAGCATTTCTGTTTTTATGACAGCAGAGATGGAATCAGTATCTCTAGGTCCTAGCACACGATAAGTGTTCCGTAAGTATTTGTTGAATATAGTGTACCTCACTCGGTATCTGGGTAATAAAGAGTAGGTTGTTGAGACTTTCAATGACATGTACTAAAACATAAGAGATGTTTTTTGCTGTCTATGCTTCTTTTCTTCATTTTCCTATTTATTTTACTAGTATTCGCTCTGAGAAAAAAAGCTCTTTTGAGATTTTAAAACAAATATTTGTTAGGATTTGTTAGACTCTGCTATTGAGTAGTAACCTACTTGGGTGGGGGGAGACAAAGGTAGTGGCATAATTTTCAGTATTTTTAATGCTTAAGTCGTGATATCTGCAATGGAGATTAAATGAATAATATCATCTTTTAGCCTGATTATTAAACTGGCATTTTCAGTATCAAAATAGGGAATGGAATTGTATAAACCTAAGGGTAGGCAGATTGTATCAAGAGTAATGATCTACTAGTGAAATCTGAAAAGCTTCCTTCAGGGACTGGAACCCCTGGGCTAGAAGGGTTGGGAGACCACCTATGCCTGAGAGAGACACAAGGGAGGGTGGATTTCTCAGCCACCTTTCAGCATCTCAGTTATGAAAACATTCATGCCCAATATTAGCAGAACAATATTTGAAGAAAGAAAAGTTAATATACCCTAGCTGCCTATTACAAAGCTTCTGGGTTACAACCCTGGTATCTCTACCAAGTACTGCAAATTAAAAAGTCTCCATTTTAAAAAGCCTCATTTCAATAACTTACTCAGACAGCAACTGCTGGCTGCTGCCTCCAGTACTCAGAGCAGCCCCGGAGGGAGGCGTAGGGGAAGACGTCAGCAAAGCAACTAAAGGGAACAGCAACCACAAAGGAAAGTCATTATCCCCTCCACCACACACTTTGGCAACAGCATCTACCAAGGTCTCCCCCCTCTGCTAGTAAGTGCATTTGCAAAACAAGCACCTCCTTTGTCAGGAAAGAAATGTGGCATGGGCACAG
Organism: Daubentonia madagascariensis; assembly: GCA_023783475.1. Taxonomy (NCBI): domain Eukaryota; kingdom Metazoa; phylum Chordata; class Mammalia; order Primates; family Daubentoniidae; genus Daubentonia; species Daubentonia madagascariensis. Next base: position 13,154,849 of record JAKFHU010002573.1, on the reverse strand, counting down.
CCCTTGGCTTTAGATATTTTTGTAGGCAATCAGACTATCAGATCTATGGTGTCCTTTGGCTTTTGTCATGGACAGGTTTATCAGGCACCCCTCTCCCCTGTGACTTCTAGGCAGTCCCAAAATGTAACTCTATTTTCAAATCATTCTATAATTCGTCCCCTTTCTTTTCAATATCACAGTTACTACCTTTATTCAGGTCCCCTTTATCTCTTGCCCAGGGACAATTTATAATCTTTAGATGTCCTAAACAGTGAGAAAAACTTTATTTCCCCTAATGTACCTAAAAAATATAAAACCATAAAATAAAAAGCTTTCAAGTATGCCAAGAGGACAATAGCTTCTTTCTAGATTTTTCCGAAAAATCTGGATTACTTAGGGTTTTATAAGGTTTGTTTATGGAAAGCTTTCTCCAGAAAGTCTTATTTGCTTTGAGTTTTGAAAGATAAACAGGACTAGTTAGTTGAAGAGGAGGGAAAAGGACTCCCAGATGGACGCACATGTGCTGGGGCATGTTGGTGTGAAACAGGAGGATGCAGTCCCTGTTGCATGAGTGAAGGAAGTCCTTAAAAAGAGGAGGTAGAAAGTTAGGATTTATGCTAACATGGTCTATGTGCCGAGCTAAAGCCTTTCACTTTACCCTCTAAGCTAAGAGGAAGCCGATGGTGAATTTTAAGAAGATTTGTAACACATTCAGGTCAACCAAACTTTTTTTCCATAACTTCTGGCACATATGAGATCCACAGACATTTTCAAATGCAAAGGGAGAACAAAAATAAAATGCCCCAAACAACAGCTACAACAAAAAGCAAATCTAGCTTGCACAAGCAAACAGCCATGATGCTTGAAAATAAATTTCAAGACTTCTTTCAGATTCTGTTCCCTCAAAGTTCTTCCAAGTGGTCTCCATGGCCTGGATACCATCTTTTTTCTTGTGCCCTCCATGATTTCCTAATCTAGTCTGAAGTCAAAGCCAAAGACCAGTTTGGAACCTTTCTGACTAAGCTTAGGGCCTCTCACACGGAACTGGTTTCCATCTCAGGAACAGCCCCATGCCCTACTCCCTTGCCTTCCCCTCCCCCTATTGCCAGTCTTCCTGGTGGTTGGTTCTGTTCCATGTGCCTTAGGAGCATCTTATGCTGCATGGTAGGAAAAAAAAGGTCTGTCCTCCCCTCACTGTGGTCAGCAGAAACACAAAGGACAGTAAGACTTTCATTACTCAGCAACCTGACACACATATGTGTTATGGGCCAAATTGCATCCCCTCAAATCCACATGTTGAAATTCTAGTTCCCAGAACCTCAGAATGTAACTATATTTGGATATTGGGTCTTTAAAGAGGTTAAAAAAAAGTTAAAATAAGTTTGTTAGGACAGGACCTAATTCAACTGATATTCATATAAGAGGAGGAAATTAGGACACAGACACACACAGAGGGAAGACCACATGAAGACGCAGGAAGAAGATGACCATCTACAAGCCAACGACAGAGGCCTCGGAAGAAATCAACCCTGCTGACACCTTGATCTCAGACGTCTAGCTTCCAGAACCACGAGACCATAAATTTCTGTTGCTGGAGCCACTGGGTCTGTGGTGCTTTGCTACAGCATCCCTAACAAACTAATACAATATGTGACAAAATGAAGAACATTTGTTTTTTCACCAGAATTCCTCTCAGGAGGAACTCTTCTTATTCCAGGACCACATGGATCAACATGAACAGGAGTCACAAGCGTGACCTGGACGGCCTGTGTCTGGTCTGTGGATGCCTACGCCTTCAGAAGCAGGTGTGGGCAAGCAGATGATTTTGCTTGCTCTGGGACAGAAGAATCAGTGAAGCCAGGGGAAGGGTCAGTAAGTGTATGAATTTCCTGTTGTTGCTGTAATGAATTACCACAAACTTACTGGCTTGAGACAACACACATGTATTATATTACAGCTCTGTAAGTCAGAAGTCCAAAATGAGTCTTAATGGTGTTAAAATAAAGGTGTTAGCAGAACTGCATTCCTTCTGGAGGCTCCAGGCACTTCCTTGCCTTCTGCAGCTTCTAGAGGACATCTATATTCCTCACAGGGTTCGCTCATGGCCTCATTTCCAAACAGTTTTGAGCAACCTCTGCTTCCATGTCACATTTCCTTTTTTTGACTCTTACCCTCTTGCCTCCTTCTTATAAGAACCCTTGTGATTACACCAGGCCCCCCAAGATAATTCAGGATAATTTCACCGTCTCAAGATCCTTAACACATCTGTAAAGTCCCTTTTTCCTTAGGACGACATAGTCACAGGTTCTGAGGATTAAGTGCTGGACATCTTGGGGAGGTGGCGAGGGTGGATGGGGGTTGTGTAGCTTACAACAGTGAGGAAAAACCAAAGGGTAATGTGGCCCAGGAGAGACTAGGAACACAGAAATGTCAAAGGGTAATTTCTGGGTGGAAACCTAAGTTTTGTGATTCCTATCCTTGATCTCACAAATCTTTAGCTATCACCATCAAAATCATAAAATATTTGGCCAAATTGATTAGAGTCCTCCCAGGAGCAGTCTCTGAGGCAACGATTAGAGAGTTTATTTGGGAGATGAAAACTAAAACCCATGGGTATTAAAGTAGAGAAATTACCCAGGCAACAGAAGGCAGTCAATGGACAGTGTTATAAAGCCAGCTAACTTTGTGGGCCAATAGAGCTTTATCCCATTGGGAAATTCTAGATAAAAAATATAAAACACATGCCTCAGAGTTATCACACATGAGACACAGGGGCCAGGGTATCTATACACTAAATTCTGTTGGTCAGTGGCTAAGAGCTGCTCCCAGATGTTAGTTCCCTGGCACTTCTATAGCTTCCTGCACAGAGGGGCAAAGTGGCCTCCTCTGGTGGCTTTGGAGAAAGCCCTCAGGCAAAGAAATGCAATACATTGGCAGGTAGAAGTCAGTGGGAGCACACTGGAGTGCAAATATCAAATGGGTATGGGCAGAACATCAACAGTGTCTGCCAAAATTGAATTTCTCATGGAAAGCAGTTAACAGGCTGAGTCTTGCATCCTTGCTGATATGAGGTTGAAATAATCCATAAATGTGAGGCAACAGCTGACATCTGGATTACACAGAGAAGAAACATCAAGGAAACACTAGCTTCTCTACATGTCTTATTCCTTAGGAGTACAGAACTGCCACAATTGCAGCCCATTCTGCATCCTCCTCCACTGAAAATGCAGCCTCCAGCTCCTTGCTGTCCGGCCCCAGTTCAGTTCGGGACGTCTGTGGAGCCCCGTCAGCAGCACTTCCCTGGTCTGGAGCCAGTTTCCTCCTCCCCTCCCGCTCCCATCACATTCCGCTTAGACAGAACATCAATCTGCACTGCTCCACATCTCCACTGCTCTTTTGAGTAGACGAAAACATATCGGACAGAGTTTCTCTCCACCTACTACTTCCTCCCTTGATAAAAAAAGAAATTACAAAAATGAAAATTCCCAAGAGTTATTTTCTGCTTCCATTCCACTCCTAGTCCTCAGCCAGGCCACTCCCCTCCATTTCCAGCCATAAATCAGGTAGTTCTGGTGTTCCCACGTCCAAATTCACGAGGACAATATGCATGTGGGTACATTTAAGTAAGAAGTCAATGTTCTATAATTAATTTTCTCCTCTCCCATTAAACCTGCCATTCTTGGCATAATCGGAGTGATAAATGCAGACTCAGACTTCGTCTTCCTGACATTAATACCCATCAGTACTTCAAATGCAAACAATTGTGACATTCGACTTTATAAAAATTACCAAGTGCACAAACTCTGCTTAATTAAACCATTTAAAAGTTGCTTTTGTTACATTTAATGAATGATATATTATACTGCAATGAAACATGCAGCAATACAAATACTTCACAATGCTTCCAATTAAGACTCACTTCACTTATGCCAATTGACAACACAAGTGTTCCACACTTCATTCAGTTTGTGCATTTTAAATGAACTGGTTAGTGAGAAGGGTGCTTCTTTGCTAATGAGTTTTGTAATCAAGGCATCTATTTTAATTTCAAATTGGCTAGATTGGGGGAAATTGCTAGACTAAATGACTGGTACTAATTAGGATTATAAAAATATTCATCATGCCATGGAATTAACACGGGGGTCTGATTTTCCTACATTTGCATATTGCTTGAGTTTTGGGGGAAAAAAATCTTGACAAATTGTCTTCTCTTTAGCAAATTGAACAAACACTATATCTGTTTTAGTCCTTCTTTTCATTTAAAGCATAATACATATTCATGATTTGTAAATGAAGTTAAATGATTTCAACTTCCATCTTCATTACCATATTAAAGATGTTGTCTCCATAAGCTTCCTTTAAAAACTTCAGATCAGAGTATTATCTATTTAAATGACAAACACCTTGGTTTAATCTACATATTAACCCAAGGATTTGAACAAATTAACAGGAAAAGTGAGTGAAACCAGACAAACCTCCTCCAAAAACACAACTGTCTTGTTGTTTATTTTTTGTCTGAGGCAGAATTAATTAGGCTCATGTCTTATCAGCAGTAAGCAGTTTGATGGCTTCTTTCCTCAAAGTCCCATTCCAGAAAGTGCCATCAGCTGAGGGTGTGCCAGAAGAACCACTGGATTCATTTGAAGGTTTGGACTTTGCACGGCTGATTTTGCTGTGACACTACTATAATGCTTTCTGGGGCTGGGGTTCAGTGTAAAAGTGGCCCCCATGCAGTTCTGTACCAAGGCAACAGAAAGCCTCCTATCTCCCAGGGAGAGCTAGGTGTGGTGGTTGTACCTCAGCCAGGCCTAAAATAGGGAGCTGGACAGGCCCCTCACTGGCTGTGTGACCTTGAGAAAATTAGCATGGCCTTCAAGAGTCATATGTGCATGTGTAACTTAGAAATAATAATATCCACCTTGCATCTGCCTGTGAGAATTCAACCTAATAATATATAGAAAAGCACTTGTCAGTGCCCACACACAAGAGGAACGTCAGGACATGCATCGCCACTTCCAAGGAGCAGCTATATGTCAAACTCTGAGTAATGAAACATGGGGCATGTAGGAGTTACTAGGCTCTAGACTCAATCCACTAGAAATGTCTACACTCCTTGACTATAGGAACATTTGTTTCCATTACAGCTGTCAGATCAAATAAGCAAATACTAATTCAATTTTGGGATAGAACTGGAAAATTCATCTGAAAAACTACCAAAATAAATCACTTCCTTAACATCTATCTATAGTGGGTACCTTCTAAATAACACAATCTATATCCATTGCTGAGTTGTAAATAACATAGACTGAGGTTATATCCAACAAGAGTACACTTTTTGTTAGGAGAAAAAAAATTATTCCTACAGTTTCAAAATTCTGAAGGGACCACAGCGAAAAACAAAGCTGAAGAAGGAAAAACCTCACGCTCAATGTATTCCTAGTTTAGGGAAATTTTCCTCTATAACACACGGCCTCATGAAAGAGGTTAAATAATGATTCGAAATGATTTTATCTAAATCAACCCCATTCACACCTAAAACCTTTTTTAAGAGCACCACCTTATAATTAGGATAAACATAAACTGTTCATGGTAGATTACTTTTCAGAATTTTTAACTACAAAAGCAGTGTAATGAAATAATAAAAAATTTGGGAAACAAATGGTATAGAAAAAACCCACAAACATAATTCCATCATCCTAACAGACCCAGATAATATTTGGGAATAATTTCCTTCCATTATTTAAAAAATTTTTCTCCTTTATCCCTTCTTTTCTTCCTTCTGACCTTCATTGCTTCCTTCTTTCAATTCTTCCTTCCTTCCTTCTACTTTAGTTTTTGCATACCTGTATTCAAAAGTACTTCTTTATTTAACACATATTATGTATGCATTTGTACATATCATATATGTAATATGAAATATGTGCAAGCATACTTCATTTTATTGTGCTTTGCAGATATTGCATTTTTAACAAATTAAAGGCTGTGGCAACCCTTCTTCCATTAAGTCTATTGGCACCATTTTTCCAACAGCATGTACACATTTCATGTTTCCGTGTCACATTTTGGAAATTCTCACCATATTTCAAACTCTTTCATTATTATTATTATTACATCTGTTATGATGATACCTGATCAGTGATCTTTGATGTTATCACTGTAATTATTTTGAAGTGCCATGAATTATACTCATATAATGTTATGTATCTGACTGCTCCCTGACCAGCCATTTCCCCATATCTTTCTCTCTCTCTTCAAGCATCCCTATTCCCTGAAAAATAACAATATTGAAATTAAGCCAATTAATAACCCTGCAAAGGCTTCTAAGTGTTCAAGTGAAAATAAGAGTTGCACATTTCTCACTTTAAATCACAAGCTAGAAATGATTAAGCTTGGTGAGGAAGGCATATCAAAAGTGCAGAGGCCACGAGATCGGCCTGTTGCACCAAATAGGAAGACAAGGTGTGAATGCAAAGAAAAAGTTCCTGAGGGAAGTTAAAAGTACTCCAGTGAAAACTTGAATGATAAGAAAATGAAATGGACTTATTGCTGACAGGGAGAAAGTTTCAGCAGTCCGTAGAAGATCAAACAAGCCACAATATTCCCTTAAGCCAAAGTCTAATCCACAGAAAGGCCCTAATTCTCTTAAATTCTATGAAGTCTGGGAAAGGTATAGAAACTTCAAAAGAAAAGCTTGAAGTAGTAGAGGTGGGTTTATGAGGTTTAAGGAAATAACCCATCTCCATAATATAAAAGTGCAAGGTAAAACAGCAAGTGTTAATGTAGAAGCTGCAGCAAGTTATCCAGAAGATCTAGCTAAGATCATTGATGAAGGTGGCTACACTAAACAACAGATTATCAATGTAGACAAAACAGTCCTCTATTGGAAAAACATACCATCTAGGACTTTCATAGCTAGAGAGGAGAAGTCAATATCCAGCTTCAAAGCTTCAAAGGACAGACTGATTCTCTTGTTAGATGCTAATGCATCTGGTGACTTGAAGTTGAAATTACTGCTCATTTGCTGTTCAAAAAAATCCTAGGGCCTTTAAGAATTATGCAAAATCTACTCTGCCTCTGCTCTATAAAAGGAACAACAAAGCCTGGATGACAGTATATCTGTTTACAACATCATTTGTTGAATATTTTAAGCCCACTGTTAAGACCTAGTGCTCAGAAAAACAAAAAGATTCCTTTCAAAATATTGCTGCTCATATCTGGGTTCTCAGTCCTGTTCCATTTGTCTATGTCTCTGTTCTTGTGCCAGTACCAGTACCATGCTGTTTTGGTTACTATAGCCTTGTAGTATAGTTTGAAGTCTGGTAGATTGATGCCTCCCAATTTGTTCTTTCTGCTTAACATTGCTTTGGCTAGATGGGGTCTTCTCTGGTTCCACACAAAGTGTGGAAAATAATTCTTTATTTTTTCTACATCTGCAAAAAAGGATGTTGATATTTTGATAGGGACTGCACTGATTCTGTAAATCACTTTAGGTAGTGCAGACATTTTAACAATGTTGATTCTACCAATCCAAGAGCATGGTAGGGTTTTCCATCTGTTTACATCCTCTGTAATTTCTTTTCTCAGTGTTTCGTAGTTCTCCCTATATAGGTCTCTCACCTCCTTAGTTAAATATGTTCCTAAATATTTAATTTTCTTTGATGCTATTGTGAAAGGTCTTGTGTCTTTGATTTGTTTCTTGGCTTGACTGTTATTGGCGTATATGAAGGCTACTGATTTGTATGCATTGATTTTGTATCCTGAGACTTTGCTGAATTCATTTATCAATTCCAGGGTCTCTGGGTTGAATCTTTGGGGTTTTCTAGATATAATATCACATCATCAGCAAACAATGAAAGTTTGATCTCTTCTGCCCCCATTTGGATACCCTGATTCCTCTCTCTTGCCTGATTGCTCTGTCAAGGACTTCTAGTACTATATTGAACAGAAGTGGAGATAGTGGGAAACCTTGTCTGCTTCCAGTTCTAAGTGGGAATGAGTTCAATTTTTCCCCCTTCAGTATGATATTGGCTGTGGGTTTATCATACATGGCTTTAATAATTTTGAGGTATGAGCCATCTATGCCTCATATTGTCATCTGATCTTCGACAAAATAGACAAGGACATACACTGGGGAAAAGAATCCCTATTCAATAAATGGTGCTGGGAAAATTGGATACCCACATGTAGAAGACTGAAACTAGATCCACACCTCTCACCAAAAATCAATTCACAATGGATAACAGACTTAAACCTAAGACATGAAACCATAAGAATTCTAGAAGAAAACATTGGAAAAACTCTCATAGACATTGGCCTAATCAAATAACTTATGAAAAAGACCCCCACAGCAATCACAGCAGCAACAAAGATAAATAAATGGGACCTGATCAAATTAAAAAGCTTCTGCACAGCCAAGGAAACTATCATTAGAGCAAACAGACAACCTACAGAATGGGAGAAAATATTTGCATGCTACACATCTGATAAAGGGCTGATAACTAGAATCTATACAGAACTTAGGAAAATCAACAAGAAAAAACAAAACAACTCCATTAAAAAGTGGACAAAGGACATGAACAGAAACTTTTCAAAAGAAGACAGAGCAAAGGCCAACAAACATATAAAAAATTGCTCAACTTCTCTAATCATCAGAGAAATGCAAATCAAAGCCACAATGAGATATGACTTAACTCCAGTGAGATTGGCTTATATGAAAAAGTCCCAAAACAACAAAGGTTGGTGTGGATGTGGAGAGAGAGGAACACTCATACACTGCTGGTGGGACTGCAAATTAGTACAACCTCTATGGAAAGTAATATGGAGATACCTCAAAGAACCAAAAGTAGAACTACCATTTGATCCAGCAATCCCACTACTGGGTATTTACCCAAAGGAAAACAAGACATTCTATAATAAAGACATTGGCACTCAAATGTTTATAGCAGCACAATTCACAATTGCAAAGATGTGGAAACAACCCAAGTGCCCATCAATACACGAGTGGGTTAATAAAATGTGGTATATGTATACGATGGAGTACTACTCAGCCATAAAAAACAATGGTGAGTTAATTCCTCTGGTATCCTGGATGGAGCTAGAGCTCATACTTTGAAATGAAGTATCACAAGAATGGAAAAACAAGCATCACTGGCACTCACCAACAAATTGGTACTAACTGATCAATACTTATGTTCACACATGGAAATAATATTCATTGTGGGTCGGGCAGGTGGGAGGGGAGTAGAGAGGATGGGTAAACTCACACCTAATGGGTGTGGAGCACACTGTCTGGGGATGGGTATGATTGTAGGTCTGACTTGGGCAGTGCATAGGCAATATATGTAACTAAAGTATTTGTACTCCCATAGTATTCTGAAATTAAAAATATATATATTACTGTGCATTGATAATGCACCTGGTCACCCATGAGCTCTGATGGAGATGTACAAGGAAATGAATGTTGTTTTAATGTCTGCTAACACAATATCCATTCTGTGGCCCATGGGTCAATGAGAAATTTCAACTTTCAAGTCTTATTATTTTAAGAAATACATTTCACAAGGCTATAGCTGCCATAGATAGTGATCCCTCTTATGGATCTAAGCAAAGTAAATTGAAAATCTTCTGGGAAGGATTCACCATTCTAGATGCCATTAAGAAAGAACATCTGTGATTTATGAAAGGAGGTAAAATTTTCAACATGAATGTGAGTTTGGAAAAAGTTGATTCCAACCTTCATGGATGACTTTAAGGGGTTCAAGACTCAGTAGAGGAAGTAACTGCAGATGTGGTAGAAATAGCAAGAGAACTAGAATTAGAAGTGGAGCCTGAAGATGTGACTGAATTGCTGCAATCTCATGATCAAATTTGAATAGATGAGGAGTTGCTTCCTATGGATGGGCAAAGAAAATAGTTTCTTGAGATGGAATCTGCTCCTACCAAAGATGCTGTGAACATTGTTGAAATCACAACAAAGGAATTAGATTATTACAAGAATTTAATTGATAAAGCAGTGGCAGGATTGGAAAGGACTGACTCCAATTTTGAAAAAAAGTTCTATAGAAGGTAAAATGTTATCAAAGAGCATCACATGCTACATAAAAAACTTTCCTGAATGGAAAAGTCGATTAATACAGCAAACTTCATTGTTGCCTTATTATAAAAAATTGCCCCAGCCACCCCAACCTTCAGCAACCACCACCCTGATAAGTCAGTAGCCATCAACACCAAGGCAAGCAAGATTATGACTCACTGAAGGCTCAGATGATCATTAGTATTTTTTAGCAATAAAGGATTTTTTGATTGAGGTATATATACTGTGTTTTATATATGATGCTATTACACATTTAATAGACCACAGTATAGTATAAACTTAACTTTTATGTGTACTGGGAAACCAAAAAACAGATGTGACTCACTTTATTGTGATATTTGCTTTATTTTGATGGTCTAGAACTGAATCTACAATGTCTCTGAGATATGCCTATATGTATATAATAGGTGTTAATATATATATCCATGTTGCTACATGGTTGCTACATTTTAGTGCTTGCATAATATTCCAGCAAATGTTCATACCATTATTTAAGGCCCCTTAATGTTGGCCATTCAGTAAGTTTACATCCAGTTTTTCCCATTATAAATGACTTTGATAAGCATCATTATGCCCAGACCTTCATGGTATTATTCCACTGGAATAGTCTCAGAGGTGCAGCACTTTAATCATCGGATCAAAGTTATGGATATGTGTGCGTTTTCTGACATATATTGCCAAGATATATTCCAGGAAGGAAAACTCATTTCCATTCCCATCAATACTATTTCAGAATACGTTTTAACTTAACTTTGCCAACATTGGGTATTATCATTATGGAACCAAAAAATTACATTTTAAACAATGAATACTGTTAAATTAATTTTAAATGAACATTTTTTAAAAGTTTCCTTAAGACTTTTCTAGATCCGCTGTGCTTACTCAATGTCGATAAATTTTTGCCTTTGGTTTAATATAATTCCCTAATGTTAACATTTAAAGCATTTTTTCCTCTCCATCATTTAGCTCACTTGTTACTTTCTAAGCTTTCTTCTGAGGAATTTATCTTCTGTTTTTCACCAGCTTAGCCAGCCGTAAAACACCTGCATGAAGTTAAAAATGACCCTGATCGATAATGGCCCTGCTGCAGGTAGAAGGTATGGCTGAAAAAGCACAGGAGTTCTGGGGTGCCAGTGGTGTTTCTTGATCAGGGTGCTGGTTTCATGGGTGTATTCAGTTTGTGAAAATTCAGATTCATGAGATTATACTTTTCTATATATATATGACAACTTGATTAAAAAGGCTTAAAGAATGACACTGACCTTATAAGGCCAGGTGCCATCCTACCAGGGTAAGTGGTCAAGATGTAGGCATGAAAATGGAGAAAGCATAAATGGCCTGACCTGGTCAGGTAGACAAGAGCTTAAGGCCAAAGAGGCTTACAAAGGAAGGGAAAAGCAGAAGAATTACTGAGTCCAATTGGAAAACCAGAAATCTAGGCTCAGGATTCTGGCAAAGTGGTCAGCATTAAGGCAGTGGTGTGAACACAAAGAATCAGCACATACATAAAGATAAGGTCAGTCCATAAAGGAAACAGGTGGAAGAACACAGAGAAGGCTATGAAGCTGCAATGCTCCACCTCCTGGCCCATCTGCAGCTACAGCCACCTGCCTTCACTCAAACACTGCCATGGCTGAATTCCTCCCACAAGAGCACAACTGCTTTGGGAAAGGTGCTGTTACTTATCTGTGTACACTTCTTAAAGCATATGCAAGCCATACCTTCCATTAATTATTTTAGCAAACGTTCTTTACTCTCAAAGAAATGTGTCAGGTTACTAAAACTGACACCCAGAAGGTAGAAGAGGCCAGAATGTCTGGGATATCACATAGAAAAAGCAGGCTTGGGGCCACCAGATCTCTGATTTCACTGAAGGTTTTTCCTTAGAACTAATGTTCTTGTGGGCAATGTTGACATGAATGGAGATCCTTCCTGCACTACCCCCGATGAATGCAAGTTAATAGTTTACATTCAGAACTCAGCTCAAATAGATCAACAGTAACATGTGACTATCGCGGCATCTCTTGGATTATGTCCCCCACCCACTAGGTGGTTGCTCCACTGCCTGGTGTTTCTGTGGTGATGGAGATATCACATCCCCATCACACTGATGGGACACCTGCAAGAGCAGTGGCCACTTGTCATAAGTAAGTAGGACTATGGATTTTCTTTCTCTTAATGATACAAAAATGGTTTCATAGGAATGGGAGTGTACCTAAGGAAAATGCAATGTTTTTTCTTTAAATAAAAAGTGCCCTTTAGTCCTACTCTTATTCCACAGAGGAAAAGCTTCAAAACCATAGTCATCCCTAGTTAATCCCCTGCAGCTTCATTCCCACCAGGTGGGGAGACAGGAAGCCTGTTTCCGCAATAGCTACTGTGAAAGTTATCATCACCTACTAATCCTGGAGGATCTGAATACAATTATATTTTTAATCTGAGGGTTTAAAAGGAGAATATAAATGAAAGGCACAGCTTCATTTGTATCCAGCATTCCAGAAGTACAAGTTTAAATTTCCTTTTGAATTTGCAGGCCCTCCACACTCTACACATGCCCTGCTCATGATGTAGCAGCCCCAGGTATGGTCTAATCGGCAAAGCCTGTGTGGCACTACCACCTCCTCTGACCTGGGTGCTGGACTGCCAGTCACCACGCCTAAAACTGGACCAGATCCTTAACCAGTCTGTCAATTTGTCAGCTATTATTGAACTTAGCTGGTAGGAGGTAATCAACAAAAATCCTTAGCTGTGTGCCCACCCCCTAACCACTATAACAGCAACCCTCCACTGTGTGTGCTAATGTTTCAGAAAGCGCTTTGTACATCAAAATTACTGACAATTCTAGACCAGTCTAGCTCAGAAGTGTCTGAAAACAATGGAGTCTGAAATCCCACCGAGTTCCTCATCTCTGATCTCCAAAGCCAGCTGTGTTTGTTCAAGTTTCATTTTGCCAAAAAGATAAATAGGGAGCTTTGTGATCCCACCTCTCATGGAGAAAAATAGCCATTTTCAGCCATCTCCTGTGGAAGGCACCCTGTCCCAGGATGCATGCATCTGTGAATACATGAGCATGTACCCATTTTTTTTAAAAAAACTGCATTGAGTCTCCTGTCAAAATGAGGAATGTTTAAACATCTAGCTTTGTACAATGAGAACAGCAGCTATCTATTTCTAGGATTGCATTGCCTTCAAAATCTATCTCAAAACCTTTAAAAAAAGCTCAGTTTTAATAAGATCATTGAACCCTCCAACTAATCCCAAAACATCACAATGTAAGCTGTTTTAAGTCATCAGTGAGGAAATAGCCACATGGAAACAAAAGAGAATCATACCACTTAAATAACTAATAAATACACAGGCCTCAAATGAAGTTATAGAGATTTGATTCTCAGATGAGGGGAGGGGAAGGGAGTAGCTTTTCTCTGATCATTTCCATTTTGGGCAACTATAACCTACTACTTCCATCAGTTTTTGTAAACCTCAAAGATTCTTATAAAACATCTCCAAAGATTCCTGTATCTAAGAATGAATCTTTTGTCATTCCTTTTATATTAAAATGCAAGATGGCAGGAGAACGTGCAGGGCAGAGGAGGAGCTGGCACAGGAGTTAACAGGAATTGGGAAGCTAGTGGGATGGTCAGAACGGAAGGAATGGGTCAAAAGCCCAAGTCAAGCTAATCAGGAAATAGAAAGGACACTAGCAGATTGGAATGCATTGGGACTGGTGAGGCATGGCCCTCCAGCAAGGCCATATGCAAGGTATGTTTGCCCTTCCACTCCTTTACAGCTTTGGAAGACTTGGATGATCTTCTCCCACCGAGTTCCTCATCTCTGATCTCCAAAGCCAGCTGTGTTTGTTCAAGTTTCATTTTGCCAAAAAGATAAATAGGGAGCATAACCAGTCCTTGACCAGTGTCAGGTAGATGGGCTTCCAAGTTAACTCACAACCCACCACCCAGCATCTCAACTAACAGGACGTCATGTGCATCTCTCAATTTCTAGATGTGATTTTGTTTTATCCAGAAGTTATTCCCTTCATTCTCCAGCAGTGCTTTTACTGAGTGAGATCTACTGGTGAGTCTCCTGAAGCTTTCAGGTAGCATTTTGAAAAGTAAAGCAATTGGATATTGTCCCTTTAAAGCATAATTCAATTAGGTCTTTTGTAATACATGCAACATAACGGGATAGCCTTCCAGACTCTAAAGAAATTGCTAGTGCATTTCATCAAAGGCACAATAATGGAAACATCGATTCATTCCTCACCACAGACATCTCCCTGTGATGCACAGTTACCTTAATACTAACACTTTTCATTTTCTCTAGAAGGAAACAACTGCCTCAATGCATGCACATCAGAGAAGGCTCTAGTCTGAAACAACACATTTGTATATCAATCTCAACTACACTTGCATTTTCATTTGCTGCTGCATAGCATCACTCTCCTTGACTCTAAACTGCTAAATTAGCCCCAAAATAAAGAAAAACTCTTCTGCAACCTGGATGACTAGGGCTAGGTGTTTTATGCCATCTCCACAAGTGTTGCCAGGGGCATCATCTGCCTTCTCACATCATTTATTTAAAAGAAGAATGACCAGGCACCAGTTAGAAACTTTATGGGCCTGAAGAACATTCAGCCACTTTATGCAAAAGATATCAACAAGATAGACTACCTAAGGAATAATACACCTAAGAAATGCACAGTGCAATTAGGAAAATCCATCAACACCCACTGCCACATTTCCAAATATTTTTACTAAGTGAAAAAGCAGCCACCAAGTCTGAAAGTATTCTGAGTGCATTATATCCACAAGGGTACTTCATGAGCAATGCCCAAGATGTTCTCAGTGCTGTGGTGATAGAAGAAAAGGATACTCCTAGATACACACGAAACATATTGCATTTAGTTTATCAACTTCTTGGTATGAGAGGTCTCTTGCTGCTAACCTAACTTGTTTCTTAATAAATAACAAGATGGTTTGAGTTCTGAGCTCCGTCTAAATAAATTACCATCCAACCATTTCACAACATTTGAATAATTTACTTTTTAAAATATAGCTTCAAAATTTCTGGCTATACTAAGCATCTAAACTCACAGACTAGCTGACATTTGGCTAAGTCTTTCATACAATATCCACTTGATACCATGAAAGAAATGTGTTTGCAATGGCTTTTGCTCTGCAAATGTCATGTGGGTGTCCTTAGGGGATTGCATTAAGCACCTGGCACCCACCATGAGGCTCCGTTAACGAGACATATAAAGGTTATGTTGAAATTATTGTTTAAAGGTGCTGACATCACATACACACACACACACAAGTTCACAATCACAATCACATATTCATATATATATACTGAGGACCAACTGTTTCAGCATTTAAGAGACCAGAAAGAAGCTATTTCAACCAAGGTTATTCTGTGGATATCTCTATGCAAGACAGTGCTCATAATTATCTGTTTCCTTTCACTGATTGATTCCACAACATTATTACATAATAGTTTGGCATCAAACACTGTACTAAGGAAATACAAAGAAGAATAATCTAAAGCCCCTTTTCTTAAGCATAAGTTGATCAAATACAGAGGTTCATTTCTACAGCATTTAAGCATTCATCCACTAATTCACTCACCTAACAGATATATCCTGAGCACTGATGTAGTTCCAGGTACTATGCTAGGGACTGGTGCTACAACAGTGAGTAAAACCAGACATGGCCCTGCCTTCCTAGAGCTTGTAATCTAATGAGCAATGCAGATGATCCAGAAATCACACAAATCAATGTAAAATCTCAACTGCGACAAGTGCTCTGAAGGAGGGGTGCACAGTGCTATGCAAAAGAACATCAAAGGGGATTTGATTTTGTCAGGGAGTTTTGGGAAGGTGTCCTGAGGAAACGATGCTGGATCTGACATCTGACAACCATGAGGCTTATGTTAGGGCAGAGGATTACAGGCACAGGAAAGGAAGCAAGGGGTACCACGAGAGTGAGATACCTAGCCAGGCTTCTGAGTTTGCAACTAAATGGATAGAATTCCAGCAGGTAGGAAGACAGCCAGCTACGTTCAGGGGAGAGCAAGGGTTCATTCTGGGAATATGTTGAGTCGAGAGGCTTCTGAGGAATACAAGAGACAATGTCAAGTACACAGCTGAATATATAGATTTGGAGCTCAAAGAAGAGGTCTCATTAGCCACTGCCTCTTTAATATAATTTTTAAAAATAACAAAATGGACTTTTTTGAAGCTTCCCTTCCATTATTAATCTGAGAGCAACCATATATTCTAAGTTCACCAAATCAAGGAAGCATGGTGTCATGGAATACACCCTAGACTTGGAATCTGACAGCATGCACTTAAAATCTGGCTCCTCTAGCTTCTAGCTTAGAGAGTTTGAACAAGCACCTTAGCCTTCCTGCACCTGTTTACTATAGTTGCTATAAAATTATTATAATAATTTTAATTATTTAAATTAAATAAAGTCAAATGAGTTTTAAATAAGGTCAAATGAGTAAAATTACAGAGAAAGACATTATGTGAAATAATAAACAGCATTGCCAACAAATGAAATATACCTCCTGACATACTTTGATACTTAAGAGTAGAAAGGAAAGTTAGTTGCTACAGACCAAATCAATGACGGAATGGTTTTGACTGGAATGATGAAATGTCATTGCATCTCCTCCAAAATTCGGATTGAGCAAACAAGTGCTTTTCACAATGTGGTACCTGGGCAGAATGAAAACAGTAAGTGTTCACCTTTTGATCCAAACTGTAGGCCAGCACCCAGTCCTCTTGCTTGGGATGAAAGAGCAGGCTCTGAATGTAGAAGGTGAGCCGATATTTTTGATAGGTCGCCCCTTCGTCTGAGCTGATCAATATGCTGCTCTCCATTTCAGGATCACTGAGAAGCATGATCTAAAAAAAAAAAAAAAAAAGAGGAGAAAATACAGACAGAGTAAGTAGGAGAGAATAAATACAAGAAATTAAATCATAAATATAAAGTCATCTGTATTTGTATATCATAGCATCATAGCACATAAAAGGGCACCTGGGCCTCTGCATGAATTACTGGTAATTCTATTTTTTTCCTGATTTAGTCCTTCATTGCCAAATTGAGCTAAAAAAGGGTGAAAGGCTAGGTCTGTATACAGGAGGCGGCTTCATTTTTGACGCCCATCTTTAAAGTACTGGGGACGTATTCTCACGGCCCTATGTCTCCTGACCTTGGGAGAGTGACGCCCCCCCCCTCAGTTCTCCATGTCACTCTTCGTCACAGGACTGTTCTTTAGTCACGGGAAGCCCCTTCCCACAACCCACAATCCCATTGTTTTCTTCTTTCTCATTTGTTTTACTGATTTAATTGATTTAAGTGGTTTTATGATTCCTTTGTTGGAGATATTTTCCAAACCACATATCTCCAAAGGTCCTTGGACAATTGTTGCTGCCACAGATGGTTTATCATCCCCAAGCCAAGTGGACAGAAATGATGTAGTGAAAAGGCTTTGGCATCAGAGACAGCAGGCTCAAATATCTACAGTCCTCTGATAATACTGCGTCACCTTAGGAAAGTTACTTAACCTCTAGAGGCCTCAGTTTCCTTGACAACAACTTGAGTCTGATGATAGCCAAGCTGGCACTGAGCACACAGCATCATACACATTCTTGAGAAGTGAGAGCTATGATTACTATTTAAATTGCCCCCTCCAGCCAGTGCAATCTGGCTCCTACCCACAGTACTTCTATGACATTGGTCTCACTAAAGGTATGGTTGATTTTCTAGTATTCAAACCCAATAGACATGCAGACACTCAGTCCTTTCCCTTAGTTAAACTCTCAGGAGCCTTTGATACCTCCAACCATCCTTTTTGAAGCCTTCTCTTCCAAGCGCTTCCATAATGCCCTGCTTATCTGGTTTTCCTTCTCATCTCTTTGGGTACTCAATTTTCTCTGATTATTCTTTAAATGTGACCACTCCACAACCCTCTGTTTTGACCTTCTTCTCTTTTCGCTCCATATGTTGTTACTCAGGAACCTCTTCCACTCCTGATTTCTTTTTTCTTTTATTTTTTTTAAATTACCATCTTCCTGGGGACAACTCATAAATTAAAGCTCTAACAGAGTCTCAGCTTCAAACTTGAAAACTCAGCTGCCTGGAAGGTTCTTCTCTGTCGATGTCCCACAGTGCTGGGAACTCAAGATGGCCCATGGTGGTGCTTCATCCCTGCCCATTTGCTCCCCTGGTGTCCCCTGGCTCTGTGTATGTTTCCACCAACCACCCAGGTGGGACAAAAAGCCCAAGATTCACCCACAACTCTTCTTTCTCACTCACCTCCTAAAATGATTAAGTCTCTGAGCCCTGTGTATTTTACCTTCCAATGAACTCTAACATCAAATCCATTCTCTCCTTACCTATTATGATTTCCTCCATCCAGAACATGATACTGTCTCTACTGAATGACTGTAAGACACCCCCAAACAGTCTCACCCTTTAGCCTTGTCCCTTCCAATCCATTTTGCACACTGTGGCCAGAACAATCATCCTATAATATAAATCTGATTCTGACATTACCCCCACTTAAAACCATTCAACGGCTTATGACTGATCTTCTTATATTTCAAAATCCTTAAAATAGCCTGGCAAAATCTGCCCCCTGCTTATGTCTCTGGCTTCAACAGCAGTACAGCCCTTTTGAACTTTACTATCCAGCTCAACTCAACTTCCTTGTGTTCCTAATGTTTGCTGAGTGACTGAATGAACAAGTGAGTTTATTTCCTTTTATAGTTTTTCCTGTCTTTGTGTATGCTGCCATCAATTTTTAGGGCTCCTTCTACCACATGGGCTAAATCATGGGTCTCAAAATTAAAAATAACACCAAGAAATTTCCATACCTTATAAAAGAAAACTGTTAACTAGCAGGATTTTAAAAATGTTACCCAGAGCATTCATTAGTGTTATAAAGTAAGCTTTAAAACAAAGTTAGGCCTTTTAACTGCTAAGATTCACAGTCTTTTCTCTCTTTTATTCATTTACAGCTTCCAAGACAAGCTTACTTTCTTTTCTCAAATATTTGCTTTGGCTTCATTGAAATAAGTCATCACTAGTTATCAGCATATTTTTATAGAAATGGATGCAGTATAATAATTTTTCTTCATTCATGTGTGAATAATTCAGGGAAACACTATTAGATAGGTTAATCATAGACCGAATAACCTCCTCCTGCCACGGCACTATGAAGGGGTAGGGAGAGCTGACAAAAGCACCCCAGATAACCTTGAGAAAGCCTCAGAGGAGGCATCCAGGGTGCTTTCAGGGGACAAAGGTCCTGGGTAAGAATGAGGCTTTCATAACCGGCCTCACTTGCTTCACATCATGTACCAATGGTCTACATTAGAGGCAATGAAATCATTTTTTCCCTTGGCGTAGAAAAATTAAACAGCTTATTTTATGCAGGTATAAAAAAGCTTCATGCCTGTGATTTTAATTAGAAGATAAGACCAACATCATAAACGGACTTTATTTTATATACCGTGAGTTACAATATACTGAATAAGGTTTACCATTAAATATCTTGCACAATGTATTCTTTTCCTCTAGCTCTGCTTCTTTCTGTGCACACACACACACACAGACACATACGAGCCCACTTGCATACACAAACACATGTGTGCACGCATATGTTAACACATACAAAAATGCTGCACGTGTGTGCACTTGAACATAGGGAAATGAATTTCTATACAGTAAACCATATTGACAATGTGTGGCGGTTTTATGGTGCTTTTGTTGGTGAGAGTACGTTTTTATTGCAACCTTTCTCTGACATTCTCATCAGAAATCCTTTTAAATATTTTGATATCACTGGCAGTGTCTCTATTCAATCCAACTTTCTGAGAAGAATGAAAGGAAGGGAAATAGAAACCCACATACTTTGGATTTCTAACCTCTGGTAGGCATTTTACCTTATTTTTTAGAAAACCTCACATGAATCATGTGAAGTAAGTATCATTACTTACATTTTACAGATTAGGAAACTGAGGCTCAGGAAGAAAGCAACTTGCCTATTACTCCTCGAATTGACTCCAAACCCACCCTGCTCCATCCACTGTATACACACACACACACACACACACACACACACACAGAGTCAGAGAAGCAGGTCTTCATCCCTTTTTAAAGCATCTCTAAGAAATCTACCAAAAATAGCAGCCTCAAGAAAGTCCTCTACTTCTTCACTCCTCTCTACCTCTGACCAAAGGGACATCAAGAATTAAGTGAATCGAAATCCAGGAGGGAAATATAATGTTAGTCGTTGGTTCTCAAAATTTTTTTAAAAGGCAGGGGCCATAATATTAGCATAAATATAATCAGAGAGCAAATACTTTGTCAGAAGTTAAGCCTCAAGGTAAAATACGTGAATTTTATATTCATGTACCAAATACATAAAGAAAATCATCCCACACCAACCAAATTTCTATTGCTAAGCGGGGATTTCCAATTCCAATGCCCATGGGGGCAAATCAGGGAAAGTGAATGAGAGAAACAGACAAGGCAGGGCCAGGCGTGCTGAGCAGTGTGTCAGTTGGAAAGTCACATTATTCCTTGAAATACTTAAAAAATCGGATTTTTCAAAAACATTGTGCCCAAATTAAACATTATCTGCGGACTGAATTTATGGACTAGGCATATGACTCTTGGCAAAGTTATGATAGCTTGTTTCTGCAAAAACAAAGAAATTTAGCATCCTTATCTTTCAATTTTTAATTGTAGGTACCCAGGTGTATACTCTGTGGCAATGGACATTTAGATGTCCATGAGTTCTGCATTTATGTGATTTTGACAATATGAATGGGGCAGAGATCCCACTGGGGATTTTTGTTTCGTTTCGCTTTTCCTTCAGTCTGCTTTGATATTTATCAGCTTGTCCTGACAGAAGACCTGTGGGATCTTATGCATTTTGCCAATGCAGGGTATGGGTGTGTGCTCGAAGAACAGGAAAAGTATTAGTATTTCAAATGTGGTTTAGCAGATTATTAATGGTATAAGCTCTAAATGCAAGTGTCTTGAGTTCAAATCCTCAGTTGGATTCTTCATGTGTAAACATGAGGAAGTTATTCAATTTCTCCAAATCTGTCATCTCATCTATAGAGAAAGGAGATAGTAATTGTACCTACTTCACAAAACTGCTGAAAAGATTTAATGAGATAATGATTTAAAAGGCTTAGCACAGTGCCAGACACATAACTGCTAAATAAATGTTAACTTTTACCTTTAAATCACCCAGCGTAAGAGCACAACTAAAGTCAGAAATGATGCCAATCATGTTGGAGACAAAGAAGAAAGAGGATTTGGAAATTATCTGCCTCCCTCTTGACTGCCATCATTCCTGAGCTTTGCGGACAAAATTGAAAGGGGTGGGGGTTGGGGGAGCTGGGGAGTTGTTCGATGGTTATAAAGTTTCTGTCATTCAAAATGAAAAAGTTCTATTGATCTGCTATGCAAAAGTGTGTGTATAGTTAACAATACTCCATTGCACACTTGGAAGTTTGTTTTACCATAATTTAAAACACATAAAAGAGTCAGGGAGAAAATCACTATATTTTATATTGCACATTCATTTTACATTCATGGTAATATTTTAAGAAAAACACACTCTATTAGCAAATATTAATACTGACAGAATGAACACCAATCAGTAGATAATTGTCAGTTTGCTAAACACAATCACTACTTTGAACGACTACTCTTATCTTTTCATTGGCAGGTTCAAGCCCATGACAGAACTAAACATGCCACTGTCTTAGGGGTAAGAACCTCATACAACCAGTCCCTCCTGATTTGGCCATTCTCTGTAAATGAACTGTCTGTGACTCAGATTAGAGATGAACAAGATGTAAAGTTTACCAACATGCAAATAGTGCAGTATCTTTTTTTTTCCCACTTGAAATCCTTTTTGCAGGAAATTCCTGGGAAAGTTGAATAATAGTGGTCCTAATTTTAATGGTGTGTTCCAAATTTCAAAGGACACTCATGGAAGTCAGGAATCAGGAGAGGCTGTGCTTAGTCAGCTTATGCTTTCAAAAGCCGGTCAGCTTACCTGTATAAAACAGTCAAAATTAGTATTGGAGATGTCCAAATCACCCCCCAAATCTTCACAGAATGCATTCTTTCCTGCTGCTGGGTGAGTCTTACAATATCATTGATAAATACATTGTTTATTCAATTGCCTATTCTGTTTCTCCTCTGTGCATTCTATTAAAACTGTGTGAAAGTTAAAGGTTTCTCAGTCTCTCACTTGCCAGAGATCCATAAAGGCAAGGAAACATATTCTAGTTCAATGCTTTGAGAACAGCAGTAAGTAGACTTTTCTCTCAAGAGAAAAGAGGAAGTGCCATATTTACTGTATAATTGAGTCCTAATGGTAGACCTTTAGCAAAGTTACCATTCAACGAGAAATAACAATATCATTGTAAGCTCACAGAGCATAAAAGAGATGACAGCATAACTGTCCCCTAAACCCATTGACATAATTGATACGTTGTTGAATATTGACTTCCACACAAACAGAGTCTGCTGTAGATAAGGCTTTGAATCATAATATACAAGCATTCATTTCCCCCACCCATCCATCTATCTATCTATCATTACTTCCTCTTCTAACAGTGGTTCTCAACTTGGAGGAAGAGAAGGGGTTGCCCCAAGGGGACATTTTGCAAAGTATGGAGACATTTTAACTGTTACAACTGGAAGCAAGGGAGGGAGTTACTGGTATCTACTGGGTAGAGGCCAGGGGTGCTGCAAAACATGGGACAATGCACAGGACGGTGACCCACAACAAAGAATTATCCAACACAAAATGTCAATAATGCTGTTGTTGAGACATATATATATATAATTCTCCTATTATGGGTAAAATATGTAAACTACATACAAATTTTACAGATAGAACATCAATATCATGCTTATACACATGCTCTCTTGCACCTATGACAATTTATATATGCCATCCTCTTTGCCAAGATTAGATTCCTCACCTTTCTACCTCAATCTATTTTATTAAGCTTATTTTTACTTGTCCCTCAGGATTTAACATAAGCATCATTAATATAGCAAAAATCACTGAGGCTAGGCAAGAAAAAAATAAAAAGCACACAAGTAACAACAAACCAAAAAACACCTTTTAAAAATGGGTAAAGGACTTGAATAGGCATATCTCCAAAGAAGATAAACAAATTACCAAAAAATACACAAAAATACGCTAAACATCACTAATCATTAGACAAATGCAAATCAAAACCACAATGAGATACTACCTCACAACATGGCTACTATTAAAAAAAACAGAAAATAACAAGTGCTGGCAAGGATGTGAAGAAATTAGAACCCTTGTGCACGTTGGTAGGAATGTAAAATGGTGCAGACACTGTGGAAAACAGTATGGTAGTTCATTGAAAATGAAAAATAGAATTATCATATAATCCAGTTATTCTACTTCCAGGTATATATACACAAAAGTGAGTACCCAACTGTGTCAAATGCAGTTGATGGTCAAGTAAGATGAGTGCTGAGAATTGGCCCTTGAATTTAGCAACCTGGAGGTTACTGGTGACTGTGACAAAGGCAGTAGAGTGAAACAGGCAGACAGACAGTGTTGATGCAAGTATAAATTGGCATAATCACACTGAAAAGCCATGTGGCATATGGAACAAGACTCTTTTGAAATTGAAAGCAGGGTGCACAGGGAAAGAGATATGTACACTTGGTGTTCACAGCAGTATTATTTACAATAACCAAAAAGTGGAAGCAACTCAAGTGTCCATCAGTGGATGAATAGATAAACAAAATGTGGTATATGCGTACAATGGAACATTATTCAACTTTAAACATGAAGAAAATTCTAACATGTGCTACAACATGAATGAACTTTGAGGACATTATGCAAAATGAAATATGCCAGCGCAAAATGACAAATACTACATGGTTCAATTTACGTGTGGTACCTACAGTAGTTAAAATCATGGAGACAGAAAGTAGAACGGTGGATGCCAGGGCTGGGGGGAGGGAAAAATGAGGAGTTGTTACTTAGTAGGTATAGAGTTTTAGTTTTGCAAGATGAAAGGGATATGGAGGAGGGACAAGATGGTGGACTAGAAGCAGCCAGCACTGGCCACTCTCAAGGAGAGGATCAAAGATTGTGGGTAGAGGTTCACCGGTGGATGGACCACCTCAGAGACAGCATTTTCAATCATCAGAGAAGCAAATGGAGATGTCCAAAGTAAGGGAAAGAGAGGTGGGGTGATCCGCTCAGCAAGAGCCAAAGGTACCTGGGGGAAGTGTCTACATGTGGGAAAGGGTTAGGGGAGAGATCCCCAGGGCTCCACACTCCCCCAGTGGACATGGAAACCTGAGCTGCAAGGGGCTCCCCCACCACAGCAGGCCTCTAAACTGATCAGGGAGCTGCTTGGAGACTGCAGCAGCATTGCAATGGAGAGCGGGCACAGTGGGGTCCTGCCAACCTCTGGTCCCAGGTCATTGCAACAGATGCCAAGCTTCACTCTCAGCCCCAGAGCACCCAGTCTGCAGAGGGGTTGGCTCCACTGCACCTCCCTCTCCATTACCCTTGCCAGGTCAGAGAGGGAGCAGAAAGGGCAGGTGCTCTCATAGGCACTGTGACTGGGTGCCGTGCACTCCCCCAATCCCCCTACCAGCCGCCTCCTGGGGATTCCAGCAGAACAGGTGCCCACCAGCCCTCCCTCAGCATCTGCCACCACGATCTTGCCATCTCCATAGCATTGCTGCTGCCACCTGAGTAGCACCACAGAAGTTGCCACAGTTAGACCTGGGCAGAAGGAGAGCTCCAGCCACCGCAACACCCTGGCAGGGCACCATGTGTCATTCTGGCCCTGCCAGCCATGAGTGGCTCAGCTGCTGCAGCCCAAGGAGCCACCCCACCGCAGGCTGCATTCTCACAATCCACCCAGGCACCAGCCAAGACCCCCTACCTTTCCTGGAGCCCACCAAGGTCCTGCATCCCACAAAGGTCCTGCAACATGCCCCACTACAGGTTGCAGTACCACAATGTGTCCAGGAGCCCACCAAGGTCCCAGGACCCATCCAGGTGCTGGCCAAGGTCATGCCATCCACCTCTATGGAGAGGAACTTGCCCAGCCCCCTGCCTAAGTTTTCAACAGTTGCCTGGGAATCAACCCACCAATCCTAATGAATATCCCCCAGCACTGGCTTGGACTGTGACAACCACAGAGGAACAGGACGATGCACGAGAGAAGCTGTGTTACAAGCCCTTAGTGAATCCACCCCTCTCCTGTTGAGTCAACCCTCTAGAGTAGGATATAAAAGCACTATCCAGGTATTTTCCCTCCTCCTCAATATGTAGGAGAGTTCCCAGCAAAGAAGAACAAATGTGCGGTAAACCTATCAGCCCTGAGCTGAGAGAGTAAGTTTCAGATGAGAAGAAACCAGCAAAAGAATTCTGGAAACATGAAAAAACAAGCTAGCTAAACACCCCCAAAGGATCACAATATATCCATAGCAATGGATCCCAATCAAAAGGAAATGGTTGAAGTGTCAAAAAAGGAATTCAGAATAGAGATGGCAAACAAGATGAATGGAATTGAAGAGAAAGTTGAAAACCAAAACAAAGAAAACAAAAACATATTTCAGGACATGAATGAAAAATATGAAAAACTCACTAAAGAGATAGACAACATAAAAAAGGATATAACAGAACATAAAAAATGAAGGAGTCATTTAGGGAATTATCAAATACAGCAGAAAGCTTCAATAACTGGTTAGACCAAGCAGAAGAAAGAATTTCAGAGCTTGAAGACAAGGTTTTTGAACTAACCCAGTCAGTCAAAGATGCAGGAGAAAGAATAAAGAAGAACGAACAATCACTCAGAGAAATATGGGACTATGTGAAACAAGCCAATATAAGAACCATAGGTATCTCTCAGGGAGAAGAAGAACAAGTAAAAAGCATGGAAAACCTATCTGAGCAAATTATTGAGGCAAATTTTCCTGGTATCACCAGACATTCAGATATCCAGATAAAAGATGGTCATCAAACACCAGGAAGATTTATAGCAAATAGGAAGTCTCATAGACACATAATCATCAACACGGCCAAAGTCAAACTGGAGAAGAAAATTCTACATGCTGCAAGATGAAAGCAACAACTAAACTACAAAGGAAAACTGATCAGACTAACAGCAGATTTCTCAGTGGAGACCTTAGAAGCCAGAAGGGATTGAGGCCCCATTTTTAGACTTCTTAAACAGAACAACAGCCAGCCAGGAATTTTGTATCTTGCAAAACTGAGTTTCATTAGATGACGGAGAAATAAAGACTTTTCTAGACAAGGCAAACACTAGGGGAATTTATCACTACTAGACCTGCCCTACAGGAAATGCTCAAAAGTGCATTATACATGGAACAAGACAATAGACACCAACCAGTGTAAAAATAACCAAAAGTTAAAGATCATAGCTCTTATAAAACAATAGCACAAGAGGGGAAACAAAACAACAAACACTAAGGTATCATCCAACATGATGAACAGAACAGCATGCCACATATCAATACTAACACTCAACGTGAATGGTCTGAATGCCCCACTCAAATCTACACAAAGCCATAAAATTAAACAACCTTCTGCTGAATGATCTTTGGGTCAATGATGAAATTAAGATGGACATCCAAAGATTCCTTGAACTGAGGACAAATGGGACACAAGCTTTCAAAATCTATGGGATACAGTAAAAGCAGAGCTAAGGGGAAAATTCATAGTCGTATGTGCCTTCATCAAAAAGACAGAAAGATCACAAATTATAACAACCCAATGTCACATCTCAAGGAACTAGAAAAAGAAGAAGAAACCAAAAACAAACCCCAAACCCAGCAGAAGAAAAGAAATATCAAAGCTCAGAGCAGAACTAAATAAAATGGAAACCCCAAAAAACAATACAAAGGATCAGTGAAAGAAGAAGTTGGTTCTTTGAAAAAATAAACCAAATCAATAGACCAGTGGCCAGATTAACCAGAAATAGCTGATAAAGGACTCAAATAAGCTCATTACAACTGATACTGCAGAAATACAAAATATCATCTGTGAATACTAAAAAACAATAGATGTTGATGGGGATACAGAGAGATAGGAACACTCATACCTTGTTGGTGGGACTGCAAATTAATACAACCTTTATTGAAAACAGTATGGAGATTCCTCACATAAATAAATGTAAACTTACCATTCAATCCAGCAATCCCATTGCTGGGTTATCTACCCAAAGGAAAAGCAGTCATTTCATCAAAAAGATACCTGCACTTGAATGTTTATCATGGCACAATTCACAATTGCAAAGATGTGAAACCAACCTAAGTGCCCATCAATTCATGAGTGGATAAAGAAAATGTGGTGTGTATACACCACACACACACACACACACACACACCATGGAGTATTACCCAGCCATAAAAAGGAGTGAAATAATGTCATTTGCAGCAACTTGGATAGAACTGGAGACCATTATCCTAAGTGAAGTATCTT
This sequence comes from Daubentonia madagascariensis, assembly GCA_023783475.1. NCBI lineage: Eukaryota > Metazoa > Chordata > Mammalia > Primates > Daubentoniidae > Daubentonia > Daubentonia madagascariensis. The sequence goes on along the minus strand of JAKFHU010002573.1, from coordinate 13,127,218 downwards.
AGGAATGAAAAACCAAACACTATATGTTCTCACTAATAAGTGGGAGCTAAGCAATGGGTACACATGGGCACAAAGAGATATAAAGAACATTGGAAACCCAGAAGGGGGGAAGAGGGGAGGGGAGGTATGGGATAAAAACTTACCTATTTGGGTACAATGAACACTATTGTAGTGATGGATACACCAAAAGCCCTGACTTGAGCATTATGCAAGGTACCTACATAGCAAAAATATTTGTACCCCCTTAATGTTTTAAAATAAACAAAAGACAGGAGATATGGAGATTGGTTGTACAACAACATGAATTACTTAACCCTACTGAACTATACACTCAAAATTGGTGAAGATGGTAAATTTTATGTTGTGTATATATCACCACAATTTTTTAAAATCACAAAATAAACATATAAAATTAGACGCAAGACAAGAGAGAGAATAACATGCTGACTACATTTTCAAACGAATCAAACAAACACATTAGCACCATTTATTCATCCAGCCAACTGACTGAGTCTTCACTGTGTTCCAGGCTCTACTCTGAGGACTTGGATGAGAACAATATTCAAAACAGAATGGAAATCCCTTCCCTCATAGAGCTCACGTTCTAGCGACGGAGACCAAACAATAAACAAACAAACAGGTAACGTATGTAGAATATCAGATGTGATAAGGCCTTTAGAGTGAAAGAAAGCAGAAGAGGAAAAAGGAAGTGCCGAGAGAGCCCTGCAGTTTTAAATGGTGTGGTCAGGAAAGGCCTCCTTGAGAAGGTGACATTTGAAAAAGGATGTAGGAGTCCAGCGGGCTGGAACAGCGTGAAAGAGGTAGAGCGTTGGAGATGAGGTCAGAGAGGAAACAGGAGGCTCCTAAGTGATATATGGACTCTGGCTTTATCCCAAGTGACGCGGAAAGCACTTGATACGCGCACAAGGAGCAGGGCGCTGGCAGGCTAGGGCTTGTGTTCTAACCCCCTCACTCGGGCTGCCACGTTGAACAGAGCACTGTGGGAGGTGGGCAGAGGCAGGAAGAGAATCAGAGAGCCAGGTGCAGGCTCCATAGCGGCCAGAAGGGCCAGGCTGAGGGCCTGCACCAAGATGGAGCGCTGAAGTGCTGACAGGTGGTCAGTTTCTGGGTATAATTTTGAAAGAAAAGCCAAAAGGGTCTGCTTGCAGATTAGATGTGGGGTATCAGAGAAAGGAAGGTGATCCATTAAAAGGTTGGTTTTATAACTGTACATTCACCTCAGTGTTGCTTATAATAATTAAAAATTAGAAATAACTCAAATTCTCTGATAGGTCCTTGGCCTGAACAACTGGGGAAATAGAATTAGCATTTATGAGATTAAAAAAAAAACTGTGAGAGGAGCACTCTGGAGGCTTTAAAAATAAAGAATTTGGTTTTGAAATGCCTAGTGCACATCCAAATGGGGATGGTAAGTAGAGGAAGGAGGTATGAGCTTATTTTCAGGAGAGTGGGCCTGCAGATAAGAATTCAGGAGACATGGGTGTCTGAATAACACTTACAGGTGTGAATCTGGAGATCACCATGACAGCAAATGTAGATTAAAAAAAGAGTCCAGAGAACTGAGCTCTGTGTATTTAAGGGTCAAAAAGATAGGGAGGGACCAGGCAAGGAGACGGAGAGGGAGAAGGAAAACTCAGAAAGGGAAATGTCCTTGAAACCAAGGAAAGAAAGCGTATTAGGGAAGAGAGCGTCCAACTGCAGCAAATGCAGCCAAAGGTCAAGCAAGATGAGTACCAAGAACTGGCCACTGAATTTAGCAATGTGGAGGCTATTGGTGACGGTGGCAAAGGCAGCGGAGTGAAGCAGGCAGACACAGATGGTCAGCGTTGATGCAAGTATAAACTGGCATGACCATGTTGAGAAGCAACGTGGCAATATGGAACAAGACTCATAAATAGTCATACCTTTGACCCTGTAAATTCTCTTCTAGGAACCTGTCCAAGGAAACCATCAGGGGCCCAATAAAAGATTTATGCACCTGTATGTTCAACTCAGTGTTATTTATAATAATGCAGAATTGGAAATAATCCAAATACCTGATAGGAGAATGACTAAAGTAAGCTAAATCCATTCAATGGAATATTATGTAGCCATTAAGTATGAATTTAAATAGTTTTATGATACATGAAAGACAATCATGTTTAAATAGTACATAAAAAGCACGCTGGACACACCTGAAGCTATTTGAATTTTGTTAAACATTGCTTATATTTCATATTATTTACACACAGATAAATAACTTGAAGGAAAATTTCTCAGTTAACAGTGGTTATTCCTGAGTGGCAAGATCATGAGTATTTTTTATTTTCTTCTCTACACTTTTTAATTTTTTCCCAAGTTTTCTGCAATGAACACACATTACCTTTGTAATCATAGAATGTTATCTGTACACACACACACACATACACATTTTCTCAGTAAGACTGTGCTACTCATTGCTTGCTCTTGGAAAATTGTGAGAAGCTGGTAAATAACCTGTCCACATTGTGAGCACAATTTAGAATGCAGAACAAATGTGGCATGAGGGTGGGGTAGTGAAGAAGCCCCAATGTGTATAAGGACAAGATCACCTCCCAACTCAGGGAGTGGTATGACTGACCTCCCCTCTGATGTAGGAATCTCCTGCCCCCATTTTTGGTGCTCCAAATTATCCTGCCCACCACACACCAGATAGATCCTCCCCAGTCCAGCTCTGACCGAGGCATTTCCCCTCCATAAGAAATGCCAATTCTTTCTACATGTCATAAAAACCATGCCTGGAACCTCAGACATTTAGTGAGCTCCCATGTTGTTCTCAAGTTTGAACTGTTCAACACAACTGCTTGCTCAAGCCAAGCAGTGTCGCAGAGTTTTTTCCAATCACTATACTTATTACAACATTCCTATCTTTGCCAACACTACTACTCCCCTACCCAGAAAGCCCAGCATCTTTCCTGCCTTCCTTCAAGTCCCATTTTATTTCCCCCCACTTCCCTGAAGACTCCTGAATGCTCCAGTTGAATTATCTATGCCTTCCATGAACCCCATCAACAAATTTGTAATCACAGTGAACTATAATTTTATTTTTAAATATATTTGAAAATTTATAAATATACTTCTATATTTTAAAATTTGGTTGTTTTATGTTTCACTTGTATTTCTCTCACCTTGCCACCTTGATGTTAAGTTCTCAAAACGCAGGCAGCTTTGGTTATACCACACCCTCTGGTCTTCTTCGCTGTGCTGAATGAAGCACACACTCAATAAACATGATGCACGACTGAGTGAAGGTCACTCAAGGGTTTCTCAGTTTGCTTGACCAAATTTTCAGTGCATGATATTTGTGGCTTGTCAATGCCCCAGACAGAGAAGCTACCTCCATCTCAATAATAGCAGTCAGCAAAATCTTTACCTGAGGCACTGTCTGCCCACCAAGTATTGCCAGTACTGCCATTCAGGTTAGTGTTCCCCTGCCACCTCCCACTCCTCTTCTGTAGAAGGCTAATACAGATAAATTTAACAAATCAGTGGCCATATTACTTTTCAGAAAGATATTTATTTCCAATAATTTTTAAAAGCATGTCTACTCCTGGGAGAGAAGGAAAAAAAAAGTTTCATAATTAAAAAAAAAATTGCAAGATACAGGATTGGGTTGAAAGTAACTTTGTTTATTTTTGATGTTTTGGTGTGGTTTGATTTGAGCCCTTTGTATGCTTGTTTTGTTTTGTTTTTCTCCATATTAGGAGCACTAAAGCAAGATGCAAACCCAGATGGGTATTCCTAAGATCAGATGGAAGTTTCTGAGACACAGGTTAGACAGGTTAAAGGCATCTGAGTTGGCACAACCTTGTCATAGACAGAGATATATGACCAGGTGTATTTGTTTTTGAGAAATATCTAATCAGTTAAATCAAGATCATCCAAGGCACTGGCTGTTTCAAGCATTCAAGTTGCTGCTGTGCACATCTGGGACCACAGTGGGACCTCAGAGTTAAGATCAGTGTTCCAAAGCCTAAAATCAGAAAGGCAGTGACTATATGAAAAGATAATGGAAAAAAAATGCTTGTCAGCATGCCTATTATCTACCACAAAACAAACTTAATTTATAAGCATCTTGTTGAAGTTATGTGGAAGAGCCTGAAAAGATTCTAGTGCATAAGAGATGGTAAACGGAAATTAATTGCACGGAAAATAATTGTACCCATTATGACTAATTTAAGAATTGCAGATTGTCACTGATACAGTATTTATTTAGTGTACTATCTTTAGTATTTCATCTAGTGAACATCAAAAAAAAAAGGACAAGGATTTTCATAAGTTCATCTGCTAACCCTGTTCTTCATATGGAAAGCCTTCAACTTGGGCTATTTTCAGGGACTGCTATAGTTTAAATACGTGTCCTTTCCAAACTCATGGTGACACTTAATCCCCAGTGTGGCAGTATTGAGAGGTAGGGCCTTTAAGAGGTGATTGGATCACAAAAGCTCTGCCCTTATGAATGGATTAATCCATTCATGGATTAATGGATTAAAGGGTTAATGGATTAATGGGCTATCATGTGAGTAGACCTGGCTTTATAAGAAGCAGCAGGAGAGACCGGAACATAATACACTAGCATGCTCAGCCCCCTCGCCACGTGACACCTGCACCACCTCAGGACTCTACAGAGGGTCCCCGCCAGCAAGAAGGCTCTCACCAGATGTGCCCCCTTAAACTTGCACTTCCCAAGCCTTTAGAACTCTAAGAAATAAATTTCATTTCTTATAAACTACCCAGTTTCATGTATTCTGTTATAAACAACAGAAAACAGACTGAAACAGGGACCTAAGATATGTGGGGAGGATTACTACATTTAGGAAGAAGCAAGACAAGCTTTAGGTTACCATGAGGAAAACAATCAGAGGAGTAAATATGCTTGGAAACATCCTATGTCCTAGTCTAGCTGAAAGAGCCTGTGCAGCTGAGAGCTTCACCAGCAGTGGTAACAACATCACTATATCTGGGAGCACTCCCTTGCCCAGTAAGAATGATAATCACATGAACATTCATTAGAACTCAACTGCTCATCCCCAGTGACTGCCTATGCGTGTGAGGGGCAGGGACAGCCCCCATACACTTAAATGCCAGATGGGATCAACACGGAACAAAAGCAACTTGCTGCTGCAACAACCCTTTGGGTTAACAGACCGCATAAGAGACCAGACTATAAAGCCGATGGTCCCTTAGAGCCCTTTCCCCGGTGCAGAAACCATCCTGAGGAAAGGACAAGGGGGACTGACCCCGTTCTTCCAGGGGAGAGACATTTAGCTCCCAGAAAGAGTGAAAATGGAAAGGAGCCAGGCTGTACAAGGAACTGGGCAGAGGACTGAAGCACTTGATTGGTATGTGCTTTCTACACTGGCTCAAGACACCTGGCCTGCATACCTTCACCCACAGGAAGAGTTCAATAATATCAAAGCCTTTGGGTTGCATTGCATTTTATAGTTTGTCAAGGCCTTCAGCAAGTCTTCTCCCTGTGACCCTCACTCTACTCCGTGAGGAAGGCAGGGCAGGCATTACCACTCGTGTCTTAGTCTGTTCGGGCTCCTATAACAGAATGCCATAGACTCAGTGGCTTACAAACAAAAAAACATTTATTTCCCACAGTTCTGGAGTCTGGGAAGTCCAAGATAGAGGCACTGGCAAATGCAGTGTCTGGTGAGAGCCTGACTCGTGCTTCATGGACGGTACCTTCTCACTGCGTCCTCATATGGTGGGGGAGGGCAAGAGAGCTCTGTGGGGTCCCTCTTATAAGGATACTAATCCCATTCATGAATGCTATGCCCATGACCTAATCACCACCCAGAGGCTCCACATCCAAATATCCTCACATTGGAGTTAGGATTTCAGCATGTGAATTTTGGGGGAGGACACAACATTCAGTCTGTAGTATCCCCTGCATTAGTTTCCTACTGCTGCTATAACAAGTTGCCACAAATTTAGTGCCTTAATCAACATAACTTTTTTATCATACATATCTACACATCAGAAGCCCAAAATGAGTCTCACTGGCTAAAATCAAGGTGTCTTTCCCCTTCCATTTTCAAAGCCAGTAATGGCCAGTCCAGTCTCTGTCATATCACATCACTATGACTCTTCTTCTACCCTTTGTCCCATTTCCAAGGCCCTTGTGACTACAGTGGCCCACCTGATTGATATCCAGAGTATTCTCCTTATTTTAAGGTCAGCTGACTAACAATCTTAATTCCATCTGGAACTTTAATTCCCCCTTGCCGCGTAACCTATTTACAGATTCTGGGGACTGGGGCATCTTTGGGAGGCTGTTGTTCTGCCTACCACACCCCCATTCTACAGGCAAGGAAGTGCCTGTAGAAGTGCCAGGGTTCGGTCATTTGCTGCTCAGTGACACTTGGTTACTAAGTGTTAAAACTGGAGCTTAAACTCAGAACTTTACCTCCCAAGTTGAAGACTTTATCCTTCTTGCTGTGCTCACTATTGGTGACACAGTGAAGGAGAGAGAGGACACAGCAAGGCAATGATAAGGAGGGAGTGCAAACAAAGGCAGAAAAGAATCAAATAGAAAGCAGGAGGAGAAACAAGGATGGCTTTTACCCAGTAGGTCTTTCTGCATGGGTGTTCTCGCATCCTGCCCTACCCATCATCATCCCACTTCTGTGACATCATCCTTTCAGCTGCAAAGTTGTGGCCCCATTATTTCAAAACAAAAGAGCCTGTGACAGTATGTGTACATTTTTTTTTCATGTTGGGTTTTTAAGGTGTTTTGGTTGTTTGGTTTTGCTTCCTCTTTCTCAAAGTGTGAAGCAGAAGGGGAGGGGATAGAGAGGTAGCAATTTTGCCAGGCAGGTGCTCTCTGTAATGATCCATCATCCGTGCCAGGTGGTCCCCAGACAGGCAGGGAAGAGAAAACCACAATAACAGTAATAAATCGAGAAAAGGGCCTTCCAGATAACAACATAATGAGGAGCCCTCAGCTGTCTCAGCCAGGGAGGGTGGGAAGAGGCAGGAGAGGACAGACCAAAGGGGTAAGAGACGGAAATGCCCTAAGGTTGTGGTTTTATATTTGCCCCAGTGACTGCTCTGAAGGTGTGTGTGTGTTTTCTTTCCTTATCACACAAAGAAAGAAAATGCCACCACACCTACCCTCACAAACTTTTTGTTGTTGTTAAGGATAGAACAGCACATTTGTCAAAAGGTCCAACTGCCACTTCTGATTCCAAAGCTCTGCAAAGGATCCACCCCTATGGTGATTTAGATTAATTGCTTCTCATTAAGAGCCAATAAACAAACTGCATTCAGAGTGCTTCTTTCCGCCACAACCCACTGTTGCCATGTATAATTGCTGAAAGGGAAAAGAGAGGCACACCAGAGAGTTGTCAAGGGTAATTTATAGGTTTTTAAGATCTAATCATTTTCTATAATATTAGATTAAATGACAGTCTATATTAAAGAGGAAATTACATTTCGCCTTGCTTTTTTCACTTCCCCCACCCCCTTTTCTAGCTAGGGTTTTAGAAAAGCTCTAATCTCAAAGCAAAGAGCCAGAAAATGTCCCTAACAATGTACCTGAGAAGAGTCACCCAATGGACTTCCCTGCACCCAGCAGTCTGTCCAGGGAAGCTGGGCAAGAGATAAATGAGAATATTCTCTGAGCTGAGCCAAATCCATCCAGGAAGCCCTTGGAGTCAGCACACCCCCTTCCCTCAACCAGAGCTGGGTCACCTGGCCCGGAGCAAACACACTCACCACAGCTACAGGGGATTTATCTTGGTGTTTGTGGTGGTAAAAGAATTACACAGAATAAGTCCTTTGGGTTTGGAATCAAACAGTCCTTGCTTTTTCATGTGGCCATTCAGTCCTGTGGACACATTCATTCATTGGGGCTCCAGTTATGTGCTAGATTCTACAGTAGGCACAGGGAATACAAAGATGAGTAGGGCAACATGCAAACCCCACCTCCATCACCCGTTAGCGCCTTGACTTATAGTTTCAGTCTTTTTTCCTCAGCAGTAAAATCAAAAAAGAATAGCTTCCACCACCGTCACCATCACCATGGCGGGCTGAGAGGGGGAGCTGGGAAAGAGAAATGACATATGTGCCTGCCGGCACATACTGCCTTCAGCAGATTCCAGGGCTTCTCTTTCCCTTCTGCGCCCCATGGTGTTTCAGAACAGCTTTTCTCAACTGAGATGGAGGTAAAAGGAGAGAGCCAGCTTGTGTGAGGACAGGAGTTGCTCAGCTTGCACAGCTGAGATGTGTGAAGCAAGAGCAAAAATATAAAGATTGCAAACCACTGCTGTAGAAGGATGTGCACAATCCCCAAAGCACAGGCAAGGAGGAGTGGGACATAACCCGTTGCTGAGCCATGCTTATCATTTATAATGTCAGATTACAGATAACCAACTCCTTAACCGGAGGTCACAGTCCTTCACTCCCTGCTTTCAACAGAACTTTCCATCCCCATGTCCCCAGAGTGCCTATATTCCTGAAAAGAATCATCCAATTCACAGTCGCCCAAATGTCCTACTTCCCCACCTTGACCTTGCTGAGGTCATTGTTTTTCCTGGAATGCTCTTCCTTACACTCCATACCCCTACACCCCCTCTCTCCCCTCAAGGTCATACCCAAAGGCTGCCCCCTCTAAGAAAGCTCTGTGAATTCTCCCTCACCACTCTGTAGTTCTCTACAGAGCTTACAACTACCTGCTTAAGTAACAGTAAAACTATAAACTCTTTGGGGCCAGGGAAATTTTTTCCCATCTTCTTATCCTTCCCAGAGCTGAATTTAGTGTCTTTCAGAGGGGGCCCATAAGACCGGCTGCTCTGCCCCAGGTGCCTGCATTCATGAGCCCAGCCCTCAAGAGGCAGCCCCTGCCATCCCTGCAGGACTCTTGGATGAGGGACAGGAGTGATGGCAGGATCTGGACATGCAGCTTATTCCATTCAGAAGGGACACGACTGATCTCACTCATCTCTACTCCCACTGTATTCACCGGCCAAAGTCAGTCATGCAGCCAAGCCTGCACCCGTTAAGGGTGAGGTGTACAATCCTCCCAAAAGAAACCCAATGGCAGGGAATATTTTGTACAAAAATACACACAAATTTAACTCCTAGGTATATACCCAAAGAAATAAAAAATAGATAAATACATGCGTGTGCATGTTCACAGCAGCACTATTCATAAAACATGGCTGAAACATGTGGAAACAGCCTACATGTTCATTGAAGGATGAGTGGATAAAGAAATTTTTGTATATACTCAATGGAATATTATCCAGCCATAAAAAGAAATGAAGTGGTGACAGATGCTACAATATGAATGAACTTCAAAAATATTATGCTAAGTAAGAAGCCAGAAACAAAAGGCTACGTGTTATGTGACTCCATTTCTATGAGATAACCCGAACAGATAAATTCATAGGGGCAGAATGCCAATTGGTGGTTGCCAGAGACTGGGAGTATGTGGGAGTGGGAAGTGACCATTTAATGGTTACAGAGCTTCTTTTTGGGATGATAACATTGCGCATGTTATAAATGTTATTGAATTGTTCATGCTAAAAATGGTTAATTTTATGTTATGTGAATTTCACCTCAAAAATAAATAAATAAATAAAAGAGCTGTGGCTAGCAGCAGTTGACCATAGCCTCTCTCACCTACCCAGGAAAACTAGGATGACAATGTTCAGCTAAAGGTACCAATAGGCACAAAACTAATTTCTATCTAGCTTATTATCAATCTCCTAATAAATCTTTCTGCTTAAAAGAAAATATTAATAATACAGTCGATCTAAACATGTAGCACAGACCCCACCACGGAGACAGCCAGAACAGCTGTACTGACCACACAGCCAACTACTGGCGGGTGAGTCTTGTTACGAGTCTTTCTCCCCACGACGCCCAATTCTAGCTCAGGCTGATGTGTCCTGCTGATGGAAATGACAGGTCCAAGAGGACTACTCTTCCCAGGAACAAATCCTATTCTAATTGTCTCAAGCCTCTTCTTCCTATTTCTTAAAAATTAGCACTATCAACAGGTTTAATTAACAAGCAGAGGCCCCCTCACACCTAAATGCTGTGCCTGAATGTTCTCATTTTAAAAAGTGGTATGCAGGCACTTGCTTTACACAACTTTATGAAGCATGTGTTATAAAAGCACCTCACCCATACAGCTTTTTAATACCCCTCAATTCAATCCCATAAAATCCCAGCGATATTTAAGTGCTAAAGGTGACTTTCACTACGATATTTATTATTGGATAATGAAAAATGAGACAGAGAGCCTTCGCAACCCCAGGCAATGGAGTGAACCACATCTCTTCCAAGCTTTTAATAATAGGACCACCATTTCTCCTGGAAATGACACAGATCCTCTGAGCCCCCTTTAAGAGTCCCTCTTGGAAGCCTGAGTTTTCTTACAAATTTTGCTTCTTAGTGACCAAACTCTGTACCAGTCAAAGCAAAGTTGGTTGGCCAAATATTTGGATCTGCCTTCTCCATCAGATGAAACTTTTTAGGACAATCTGGACCTTCCCATCTGACCTAGAGTTCCCCAAGTTTCTTGGTTTCCACTTGCTCTAGATGTCCCTGTAGAACCCTATATAGGGAACTATCAGAACATGGTGAGAATATGTCATTATTTCCAACTCTGGGTCCCCATTGAGTCCTGTGTCCTATTGCTATTTTAGCAGCTAATATACTTTGGTGCCATTTATTGCTCTATATGTTTGTGTCCTCGGCAGACTGCAATATCTCTGAAAACAGTGACTGTGTCTGATTTATCTTTCTTATTTCTAGCATCCAGCACAATGTCTGGTACATCGTAGATGTTAATGGATATGTCTGTATGAAATAATCGTCAACTAACTCTGAGAAAACTATTATAGAGCAGAAAGGGAACTCCAAGATCATTTATCCCAACTACCCCAATATACAGTGGAGGGCACATGAGAGATTCAGTCACCTTCCTAAAACCCCATAGTTATTAATGGTATCATCATTAGCCAATGGTGGCACCTTGCAAAATACCATCCGCATTGTCTAAAGTGCTTGTTAAAAGCTGCATTTTCCTGGATCCTATTTCAGACATCTTAAATTGGAATTTCTGACTCAGTGAACAGAGCCCTGAATCTGCCTTTTAACAAGCATGCTGATTATTCTAATGCATACATAACCCAAGTATGAGCACCACTGTTTTAGAGCATATGCAGCAAGGAAATGATTCTTGCTTCCAGTTCCTTGAAGAATGGAAGTAAACTGCCAGTGCCTGATAGCTCCTCATCAAGGATGTGGCCAGAGAGAGTTTGGAAGAGTCATACCGAGTAAAATGGAGTGTGCAATTCAGCAGACTCAGCCTTCTTCATCATGGGTCCATTTCCCTAGACCCAGTGAGTAGTCAAGGACTGCAAAAGAAAGCAACGTGGCCTTAGGCTAGAACTAATTCCTTGGGAACCAGGGCAGGATTTGGGTAATTATTCTTCTCTGAATAATCTTTGATCCCCACTACTCTGTCAGACGTGGGGTCCCCAGTTACCCTTTTGTAACTTCAGTACACAGGAAGCCCCCATAAGGTCCGTGTCCTTTCCCCTGAAGAGCCTACATTTGAGGGTTTCTTAGCACCATCTAGTTACTCACAATGTGGTTGGGAAGTAATTAGCATCAACTGTGGAGCAATGAGATGCTGCTTTCAGGTTCTACATCTAGTTTCTAGAATAGAAACGAGCAGGAATTAGCCATTTTCTTTCCTAATTAATAGGCGACAGTAACCATCCCTGCTTGCTTATAACATGTTAACACAACTCTAGCTACTCCCTTGCTGTTGTGCCTAGCTTAAGGTGGCATCACGGGGAAACAAAGAAAAGTGTTTGGTGTCAGTGTGTGCATGTATGTAGGCTGCATGAGCTGGCATGTGCAGAGGGAAACCAGAATCTGGTCAGAAGAAAGTAAGCATGGCTCGCAAGGCAGTCACAAGGCAGAAAATAGAAGGATATTCGTCATTTGTTCCTATGCATACATAGGCACTAAAGCCCCAAGAATCCCAGACATCTAGCCCAAGAAAGGCCACTTTAAGACGATTAAGGGGAGAAAATATATACTTCAGAGCAGTGCTTTTCAAACTTTAATATGCTTATGAATTGCCAAAGATCTTATTAAAATATAGATTCTGATTCAGGAGGTAGGAGAGGGTATGAGAGTCTGCATTTCCAACAAGCTCCCAAGTTGAGCCGATGCTGCTGGTCTGTGGACCATGCTTTGAGTAGCAAGGACTCAGAGGAGGTAAGGACTATGAGAAACAGCTGATGGAGAGCTGTGGCTCTCGAACTGTAGGGCACATCAGAGTCACCTGGAGGGCTTGCTTAATCACGGACAGCTGGGTTCTACCCCAGAGTGTCTAATTCAGGAATTCTGGTGTGGGTCTGAGAACGTGCATCTCTAATAAGTTATCAAGTGATGCTAATGCAGCTGGTCCAGGCACCACACTTGAGAAACATTGGTACAGCTGAAGGACCCTAGACTTGGACTCAGGGGGGAGCTGTATTCAAATTCTTACTCTAGTGCTACCTTGCTTAGTGACTTCGGGAAGCCATCTAAAATCTATGAACCCAAATGGGGTTAATAATATCCATTGGTTGGCTCATTGGTTTTGGTAAGGGTTAAATGAGATAATGTATATAAAGTATTTAGTATAATTTGTTAGGCCCTCAAAAGTGGACACTATTGAACTTCCATCCTATTGTTAAGATTAGCCAGATGAAGAATGGTTGAATTATAAGAATATTCTGGGATGTGACTTCACTATAATACAAGTCTTCACATCAAAAGCCAGTTTTGTCCAGGGATCAAGATAACCATGAATCTGTGTATTGGGTCTGCTTTGTCTTACCCACCTCTGACCTTCCACCTCTGACACATAGACTGCTGTATAAACCTGATTTGTCCGTATGTATTTAGCTGCATTTTATACTGAGCAAGGCAGTGTTGAAGGTGTGACTGGGACTGAGAATTGAGCAAGATGATTTCTGTCCTCAAGAAACTCACAATCTAACAGGGAAGGGGAGAGTCCAAAAATAGCATGTATTTAAGGGCAGCCTGTTATGTGCTAGAAAATTAATAGAGAACATATATGGTAGAATAAAAATATGCTAAGTAGGACTAGTGAAGACTAAGAAGGCAACCATCTGTAAATAGTAAAGATAACCAGAAAATTAAATATATTGCCAGTGTACACTCTAGATGTCTAAAGGGATCTGTATAGGAATAATTCCCCTCTATAGAAATGCAGGTCAAAAAAGTAGTCTTACTTCAGAACAACATTCAACTTAGTATGTTCCTGCTTACAAAATTACTTTGCTGAAATAATTTATATTTAGGACCCAGCCTTTTAGTTAGAGAGTACAAAGACACAGCCATTTACATATAAGCTTGTGGGTTTCAACTTTCACGTGCGTAAGAATCACCTGGAAAGCTTGGCAGACCATTCAAAATCCCTGCCACATGCTCTAGAGATGCCGATTCTGAAGTTCTAAGGTTAGACCAAAAACCTGCCCCTTCCCCTCCCTTCTAAGACAGAATTTCACCAGCCTGAGTCAGAGGAAAATGTGGCTCCCCCTAAGCCATTTGCACCAGCCCTTCTATTCAAGTGGAAATTTCCAGTGGGTTTTCTCCAAAACCAACTTATAAAACATTTTTATAACTAAAGCACATCTATAAAAACAGCCTTAAAAATCATAATCACAATCATAATAGCTAATATTCCTTGCACTTGCTATGTGCCAAGCTGTGTACTAAGAATTTTTATTTACATGTACCGCTTCATTTAACTCTCCCAGGGATCCTATGAATTAGGACTCTTTATTAACCACCGTTTTCTGGTGAGGTTAAGCAACATACCCAAGATCATACGGTAACATCACATACCAGTAAGTGATGCCGCAGGAACGAGAATCCAACCTTTCCAACTTCCAAACTTACTACTGTATACCGTCCTAAAATTAGCAATTTTTTGTCCAAACAGGCAATAGGCAGTATCTCATTGGCTGTGGGGAGTGAGCACACATGGCTTTATTTCCAAGGGTGACACTTTGAAAGGACCTTGAATGGGGTAGAAGGTTAAGCGGAAATTAAATAGAAGGGTGTTGCAAAGAGAAGAGAGGTGTAAACCCAGGGAAGCTCAGAGGAGTCCTGCCACTTCTGTGCTTGCTGCTATACTTTATTTCTGTACAACTTTACCTTATCTCTTATTGTCCCAGCTTCTGCCCATGCATCTTAGATTGATGCTGCCTGTGATTTGCCTGGCACCTGTACAGGTGGGCTCCTGCAGCTTAAACAAAAACTGCACACAAATTGAACTTTCGTAAATTAAATTTTGTTCCTCCATAACTCTTACCATTTCACTTTAAATTGATATTCAACGTGCAATTTAAACTTTCCCTCCTCTGTTTTCTGTCAAGTGGCTCATAATCTGCAACTGAATATTGAATACACCAGGAAAATAAATTTACTATTCCCCCTACTCCACTCTCCTCTATACACACAGAAACTCAAATTGTACATATTTTACAATTGGAATGTTTAGGTTTTGCATCTTTGTTCATCGTGGCTTTTTGAGTAGAACCAAGTGCACTTAAGTTAATGTTCTCTTTAAGAAAACCCACTAACTTAAGAATGCACTTGGTTCTACTCAAAAGGCCATGATGAACAAAGATGCAAAACCTAGTCTAATTCAGTTTGCTGCTCTAAGATTCTCTTTATTAAATATCTTGTCTTAAGGGAAATAGCATATACTTATGAAATACTATAAGGGGTTCCAAGGGACAGTGTCAAATTTCCTAAGAAGTACAAGATGGAAGCCACATTTAACTTTTCTTAATACTACACACTTTGAAATCCTAAGAGAATGTCTTCTCTTTTAAAGTGTTTCACTCTCTTACTGGGAAAAATAATTCAGTTCATCTATCATTCTCTTGAACAACCAATTTAAACCAAAAGCCTGACTTCCCTGGCTCAAGCTACTTTCAAAACAATTTCTCTTTCCCTGTGGCATAAAAGCAAAAGTTCCTTCTACCACCCATGTCTCTCCACTGATGCCCCAAAACACACACAGTATCTGTGGAAAACACAACAATTTAAAGACAAAGCAAACATAGCAATTTTAAATAAAGCTAACTCTCAATTTTCTGCCTCTGGAGTGGGGCAGGATTATGTGTGCTGATGGGACCTATTGATTTTTTAAACATGGAAGAAAAAATAAACTTTGATCTCACTGTCAAAGCTTGGTTACTCATTCAATGGAGAAGACCTGGAGGTGTGTATAATCCTAAAGGGTGACTAATCAAAGTACTTTTTTCCTTTATATTCTGGATTGTTGTCTTTTCTGCAGCGAATTAGCTTGGGCTACTATTAGCATGAGTTTGTATTCCTTGACAAAGTAAGGAACATTTAGTGGGTAGCTGGGAGGAATGAGGTTGGTGGCCAAAGGGACTGGAAGACCAGTAGCCTCTAATAAAATACTTCCCATAGAGACCCCACTGTGAATAAGCAATACTGGGTTAATGGACTAATCAAACCTGTTTGATAACCCCTAAGAAAAGGAAAATCGAGACTTTACTCCCTCACTTTGTCAGTATTATTCCTCTTGAGGAGTTTCCTTCCCTTTAAGACTCCTCTTTTGGACCCATAAAGCATGTCAGAGTCAAAGAAAAAGAAGACACTGGCACACATCTAACTGAACAGTCAACTCCAGGAGGACAGGGCTATATTTGGGTTTTAGCTACTGTGTTCCCAGGGCCTGGCACCCTGAAGATGCTGTGAATCAAACTAATCTCAGATGAACCATTTTGTTCATAAGTGGTTGTGCCACAAGTTCAATTTGTATGCAGTTTTTGTTTAAGCTGCATGAGTCCACTTGTACCATTTCAATTCCCAGATGAACCACTTCTCTCTTGATAAATTCCTCATTCCATTCACTTCCATACTTGCCCATTTTTCTAAAATCCCCTCCATACCCACCCAGTCTTTACAGTTTTCATGCCCAATTGGATGCCTATGTGATGTCTGAGGCTGGCTTCCAAGTTCTCTGATGTTACCTTCTCCATTTGCATGATGCATCCACATCTGAATTTATTGATAATGACCAGTTTGGCAAAGCCCTCATTTCCACACTTTTCACACTACCCATTGCAACCTCTGTCAGACACAGTGTAATCCTGTGGACAGACTTAAACAGGTGAGGTAGAACATAGCTAACACTCCCTCAGAGATAAGCAGGGCCCAGGGGCACTTAAGACAGGATCAGGCAGGGATCAGTGTCTGAGGCACCCGAGTCAAGCAGATGAGGTGCAGCTGGTAAAAGCAAGAGGGTTATGTATGTGTTATTTGCTCCTCAATCCCAAACTGACTCTTAGCCCTGCTGTGAGTCTTCTGTCACAAGTCCTTTAAATATTCCCATGCATTTTTACTATGATAAAGATAGCTCTGGTGTTCAGACAATAGCAGTTTTGTTTTTTGAATACCTATGCCCAAGGTCTTTTAAAACCACAATATCCAGTGTTGGGTCATGAAGTGGTCCCTCGTAAACACTGCCCTTCTCTGCACCTATGCAGATGATGTGTTCCTGCAGCACAGGTCAGCCTTCAGGTCCATGAAGGGACAGTACCTCTGTGTTCAGAGAGCCTTTGTGTTTTTAAATTTGCTATTCCTCCCTGGAGAGGAGAGAGAATGAGGCTCTTCTCTCTAAAAGCCAACATTCTCTGAGCCCCCCTCTGACCAGTCAGAGGATAGGTTTCCTAATGTTATCAGCCCTTCTTTCTGATACCCAGAGAGAAAGGGAAATTTCTCCCCAATCTGCATAAACTACAGCATGAATATGCATGGACCCCACTGCCTTTCACTAGTACAGAACCTTCTTTTTTCAAAGTGAACCTCTCTCCAACAGAGCCCTTCCTTAGCTAAGCCCACATTTCTCCCTCTGGAAGAAGAAATGGAAGAGTTCTTTATATTATATGTGGGTAAAAGAAAAAGTAATGGGACAGTGAGGGTGGGGGTAGCAGATCACACCAGGCATCAGTGCTAATTTTTACAGGTCATCCCCCATTTTTCCTAGAACATGAGCTGCCATCTACACTCTCAACTTCCCCTGCCTGGGACTGCAAACCACCTCAAGCTGTCACTCCTGGAGGTAAGTTCAGCCTCAGCACAGATTCAGTTTCCTGCTGTCCCCATTCCTGCAACATTTACCCTCCCTTATCACCACACCAAAGGAACAAGCTGGGCACCCAGAGGAAGTAAGGGCTACTATTTCTCTAGGACTTAGAAATCCCACCAATGAAACATAAACCTATTAATTCCAAATAAAAAGGAGCAGGCTCTAATGCCTTTGCTCCCTTGGGCCATGTGTGGCAAGTTCTTATGCAGAAGGAGAGGAGGAAGTGAATGTCTCGGTTAATGTCATACCCACAGGGAGGTGGGGAGGGTTGGGGTGGGGAGAGGCATAGAGATGAGTGACTCCGGGACATGGGAACAAGACTAGGGGTGGAAACAGAGCTTCTTGGCTTCGTTTGAAACCATGGAGTCTGCAAGACAACCGACCTGCAGGCAACTTCAAGTCAAAGCAAGGATGGGTTCTATCATTTACGAAGAGTTTTGTGTGCCCTGTCTCCACATCAAAGTGCCTGTGATGGTCTATGACAAAGCACTTATCAAACACTTTTGGCTTCTGCTGATAATGGGGAAAGAGACTAGCTCCAGCATGTGCACATGGCATGCGGAGAGGAGAGAGACAACATGAGCCAGGTGGGGGCATATCTGCTGGAACTCACTGAGCAACTGGGAACAGGAGAGGAGGAGGGTGCAGAGGGCCCCCAAAGGAACTGACCAGAGACTACACACCAAAAGAAGAAACAGGAAAGGCAGTCCTGTATTTGTAACTCTTTATTCTCAACTGCCTACAGGTGTTTTCAACAGCCTGATACCCCTCCTTAGCTAGTAGTGACAGCTGTCATCCCCACCACTAAACCTGCATTTACTGTGTACACTCAATGTGCCAGACCCTGCGCTAAGCACATTCATGGATTATCTCAGTCAATACTTAACAACACCCTACACCAGGGTAAGAATTAATGTTATCCCTACTTTACAGAGAAGGATGCTGAGGTTTCCAGAACTCAAGAGACTCACCCAAAATAACACTGTTAATAAGTAGTAGAGCCAGGGCTAGAACTCAGGTCTTCCTGAAGCCAGGGTGGGAGCTCTTAAAATCACATCAGATGTTGGCAAAATGGCAACTGCTTGAGTCAAAGCCCATTCCCCGAAGTGTCAACTAAGCCACCCCAACTTCCCCAATGTGACTAAAGACAAAACACATGGTGTTACATAAACACACTTTTAAAAATTTGGGGGTGTGTGTGCGTGCTTAATTTTGTGAAAAAAGCGGGTGCTGATAAAGAGAGCAGCCATAATCCTCTTTTGGAACTGAGGTGCCTCCTTCACATTACAAAATACTTTAAAGTAAACACTGTATTAAAGTCAACATACATAATGTTCACAAATCATAATGGTGCAGCTTGATGAATTTTCACAGTGTATGCCTGTGTATTCACTTTCTCCATAAAGAAAAAGAGCAGTAGCAATACCTCAGAAACCTTCCTTGTATTTCCTCTCCCAACAGTAACCACTATGCTTTCTTATATTAACATTGATTAGTTGTTATTATTTTTAAATGTTATATAAGCAGAGTCATACAGTGTGTATTTTTTGTCTCAACACACTACAGCTTTTTGGTCACAACCCTCTATGAGATTAAGCCATCTTCTTGCTTGCTTAGAGCAGTAATTTGTTCATTCTCATTATTGTACAGTATTCCACCTTATGAATATTTCACAATTTATTTGTCCATTTATTTTACTGTTGACAGACGTGTGGATTATTTCTCAATTGTGATTTTTATGGCTATGAACTTTCTTGCGTATGTCTTTTGGTACACATATGCTTGCATTTCTGTATGATACATACCTACGAGTAGAATTGCTGGGCTATAGGGTATGCGTATATTCAGCTTTAATAAACGCTGCTGGTTTTCCAAAGTGGTTGTAATAATTTACATCCTTCACAGCAGTGGATGAAAGTTCCAGTTGCCTCACATCCTTGCCAACACTTATTATCTGTCTCTTTCACTTTTGCTCATATGTTGGTTATAAAAAGGCATCTCAGAGTGGTTTTATTTTGCATTTCCTGGTGACCAATGAAATTGGGATAGTTTTCATACTTCTGTTGTTCTCTTAGATATCTTCTTTGGTGAAATGTCTGTTCAAATCTTCTACACATTTTTTTAAGTTCTTTATGTACTCTAGGGATGAGTCATTTGCCAGATAAATGCATCACAACTATCTTCTCCTATTAAATGGTATGTCTCTTCACTCTTCTATAATGTTTTTGCTGAAAAATTCTTCATTTCATTGATGTCCAATGCATCAGTCTTTTCCTTTATAGTCAAAACTATTTGTGGTCTGTATAAGAAATTTTTGCCTACCCTGAAGTCATGAAGATAATATTTTACGCTTATGTTGAGAGCTTTATGGTTTTAACTTTTGTATTTATATCTGCAACCCATCAGGAAAGAGTTTTCATGAAAGTGAGATGAGTCAAGATTCTTTTCTTTCCCCCCAGTATTAGGATGTTTGATAGAACTAGTTATATTTTTTAAAAGATCGCACTTTCATTACTGGGTTTCAGCATTAATCTTTGTTATAAACCAAGCAACCATACATATGTGGGTCTACTTCTGGACTCTATTCTGTCCCACTGGTCTATTTTTCCATCTTTGTGCTAATTCCATACTGTCTTAATTACTACAGCTTTAAATGAATATTGATATCTAGTAGTATAATTCCTCCAACTTTTTTTTTCCAAGATTGTCTTATCCTATTCTTGCCCCTTCACATTTCTCTATAAATTTTAGAATCAGTTTATCAAATTCCACAGAAAAAGTCCATTGGAATTTCTATTGGAATTGTTTTGAATTAATAGTTGAGATTGGGGAAAAATTAACATGTTTACAATATTAAGCCTTTCCATAAATATGGTTTTCTCTCCACTTTAATTTAGGCGTTCTTTAATTTCTCTCAACAAAATTCTGTAGTCTTCCATATTGAGGTCTTGTTCATCATTCATTATTCATTACATTATCATATTATTGATATAGTTATCACATTATTTGATGTTATTATAAATAGAACCACTTTATATTTTTAATTTCTATTTATTTGTTGCATCATATATAGTTTTAATATATTGACATGTGACTTTGCCATATTCACTTATTAATGCTAGTGGTGTATTTATAGACTCTTTTGAATTTTCCAGGTAAACAATTATGTTATCATTTCTTCCCTCCAATCATTATACATTTTCCTTCTTTCTTGCCTTTTTCACTGGCTAGAACCCCCACTATAATGCTGAATAAAAGAAGTGATAGTGGGCATCCTTATCCAATTCTTAATCTTAGGGGGAAAACTTTCATAATTTCACCATTGAGTTTGATGTTTGCTGTGGGTTTTTGGTTTTTATTAAACATATTTTATCTCATTTGCAAAGTTCTCTTCTTTCCCAGTTGGCTAAGAGTTATTATCCTGAATGGGTGTTGAGTCTTATCAAATACTTGTTCTGTGTCAACTGAGATTATCATATGATTTTCTCTTTTATTATATATAATTGTGGTAAATTACATTTGATTTTTGAATATTAAAGTAACCCTGCATTCCTGAAATAAACTTGGTTGTGATATATTATCCTTATTTATATTTTGTTAGATAAGGATTTTTGCATCTATGTTCATGAAAGGGATTAATCAGTAATTTTTATTTCTTTTAATGTCATTCTCAAGTTTTGGTGTCAAGGTTATGCTGCCCTCATAATAAATTGGAAAATCTTCCCTCTTTTTCTATTCTCTGAAAGAATTTCTGTAAGATCCATGTTACTTTTTCCTTAACACTTGGAAGAATTCACTGGTGAGGCCATATGGGCATGGTGACTTCTTGGTGGAAAGACATTTAATCACAGATTCCTTTCCTCTAATAAATACTGAATTTTTCAAATTTTCAGTATTCCAAAATATGTCGGCAGTTGCTCTAGGAAACTATGATGTTTGACTCCTAGGAAAATACTGCAAAACGTCCCACTGGTCTGATTCCATCTGTGATTCTCCTTCCATAACCCTGGTCTTTTTTTTTTTATTATTTCAGAATATTATGGGGGTACAACACCTTGGCTATATACATTGCCCATGCACTGCCCGTGTCAGAGCCACAATCGTGGTCGTCCTCCAAACTGTGCTCCCCGCATCCATTCAGTGAAAGTTTTTCCCATCCCCTCCACCCCTCTCCCACCTGCCCGCCCCCTGATGAATATTATTGCCCTGTGTGATGTAAGTGTTGATCACTTACTACCAATTTGATGGTTTTACCAGTGGTGCTTGTTTTTCCATTCCTGTGACACTTCGCTTCAAAGAATGGCATAACCCTGGTCTTTTAAAGTTGGATTTCTTTGATCCTCAGCCTGTCTATGCATTACCTCTTAGTGAATACAAGATATTTTCATCATTTAAAAAAAGAGACAAAAGAAAAGACAATCCTTGTCCTTATAGCAGGACGATTTATTGAGAATTTAACACACAGGATAAACCTGTTAAGACATTAAATTGTGTCTTTTTTCTCAACACTCTAGACTCATCAGGCTAAAACAAAAGCTAAGTCTCAATTCCCCATATCAAGCCTTCCAGACATGCAGCCAGGCTTTTGTTTCCAAGGCCTGGACTCTCTCCCCCAGTGGGGACTTAGCGTTTTTTGTTACTTTGCTTCAGGGTCAGAGCAAGAAGAGAAAGAGGCTTGTTCCTGGAAGCCAATGCTGTACTTATTTTTGCTTCTCTATGGTCTAGATAGACCCATCCAGGGAATTAGGCCAGGCTGTCTGAGTTTTGGTGCTCTGGTTGAAAAGAGAATAGTCCAAATCCTTAAAGTTTTATTTGACAGAAGTAACAAGGGTTGTAGTTCTCTGAGCCTAATAAGCAACATCCCAGTGGCAGAAATTCAAATGGGTATGCCTGTGTCTGTATAGACTGTAAACAAAGTCAGTGGCCTTGAGAACCCTAAAGAAGGTATTATGCACAGTCTGACTCAACACAGAGAGAGTAAAGACACCTTCAGAGTCAGCCACCTCTGAATGGACCAGACAGACATTTGGCAAGGGCCAAGTGCAGTGAAGGCCATCCCAAATGATGCCAAAGACATTCCCATTCTTCCCTGGATTGTGCAAAATCCAGCATTTTTACATGACCCCAGGGCATGGGGAAGAGTGCCAAAAAGAATAACTGATACGAAATAGATCAATGAGTCTAGTGATTAAGGGCTCAAGTTCCTAATTTCTTTATTCATTTTTCAATAAGAAAAACAATTTTAATCTGGCTTGTCTTTCACCCCTTGAACATTGTGATGCAAGAGAAATCCACGCCCAGATCACTTCTAGTCCTGCCCTTGGGCTATTTGGAACAGGGTCAATGTGGAAATTCACCAAAAAATTCATTTTCTGAGTAGGCTTTTGGTGTGAACAGTCACTTCACGCAGTCTCGGAGATGGTTTGGCCTGCCTTGACCTCCCTGTTCCACAATGGTACTTCCACCCAAAGTACAGAAAATCCCCCAAAGCTCCAGTGTGTAGGAGCTTCAGGCCCAGTGGGACACTGTTAAAAGGATTTTAGGAAAAGTAGCCACAGGAACAAAGTACAGAGCTCAGATGGTACATCTGCTTTGATTGGGCACTTTGTGGGCTATTCTCACTTAGCAATCGTTTATTGATTTCAGCTTAGTTGAAATGAGTGTCAACCAAGTGCTGAACACTGTGTTAGGTACCGGAAAGTGGGGACAGATAATGCACGTTTCTGGCCCTGGGGTATTCACTGTTTAGCAGGGAAGACAGAGACGTACATGGCTAAGCTACAGGGAGATACATGCTAGGGCAGGAGATAAACAGAGTGCTGTGAATGCACCAGAAAGAGAGCAATCCACTCCACCATAAATATCCCCTTCACCCTTCCTTCCCCCCTCCCCAGGAGAAGGTACTAGGAGGGTCTGGATTCTGGCAGAGGATACTAGAGGAAGACTATAAGCTCTCACAGCTGGAAGCCATTAGTCCTACTGCAGTGACAGGAGAGGCCAGCAGCAGGCTGAACACAGAAGGGGGGTCCAGGACAGAGCAGCCAGGCTCAGGTGCCATCTGGACCAGGAAAGCAGATCTGGGAAGCTGGCATAAAATCTGAAGCAAAAGCCCTCTTCATTAGGTAGCCTTCCATGGGCCTTGCCCAGGGAAAGATTGAGAACCACTGACGGGTGGCTGGGATACAGCTACCTTGGAACTGCCTTCAGCACCTGCATCATGGCTTCCCCCCAAGGCAGCATGAAAAATGTCTGAGAGCATGCAAGATGTGCCAGGCACCATGATGGGTACAAGAATGGGGAAAACTCAGTGCCTTCCCTAAAACACTAGCCATATTTATATAGACATAAACATTAAAAGATAATATGTTAGTGGCAATGCCAATAAATATAGGAGGAAACACTGGAACAAGGTAATCAGGAAGGGCTCCATGGAAGAGGCGACTTCTGCACAAGGAAGTGGAGAAAGGTTAGGGAGGAACGGGCCAGGAGGACACTAAGGGCATAAGCACCAGAGCTGCCAGGGCAGTCTAAAGGAAACATGGAGCATGGGAATTCAAAAAGGAGTAGGAGAGTATGAGTGAGGTAAGGCAGGAGAAAATCTCTGGTGCAGATCATGGGGGCAGGGAGGATTAATCCCGTGCTGTGGAGTTTGGCTTGAATCCTGCAGGCAATGGAGAGTCACTGGCAGATTCTGAGCAAGGTAGAGACTGAATAAAAGCAAATTCTCTCACATAACATTTCTCCCTGAAAAACACCCCTCCCTGACCAATGAAGGCCACTCTATTGGAAGAGGTCAAAGCATAGCCTCGTGCCTGGTTATAAATTTACCTGCTAACTACTGAGAGCCCTATCAGCTTGAGAAGGTTTGAGTCTTCCACTATATTTATTTCCCAGTCAAAAATTTAAGGCACTAACAACAGTAGAGAAAGAGGCAAGCTGAGACTGAACGGGCTTGTGATGCATAGGGAGTCCTGAAAGTGCAGAAAACACATTAAACTGCCGCAAAATTAAAGGGTAATACCGGAGTCTAAACTCTGTCAATCTGTCATCCTTCACCGCGAGGTCAAGCGTCTACCACTTGGCTGGCTTCCATCCCCACCGGCACCTGAATCCAAACCACTACACACTGCTGTGCCTTGTAATTAAAGGCAAAAGCACATGCGTGCACTGCCAAAGGAGAGAGGCCAAACATGTGGGGAAACATCATTTGGAAGTGCCCATTAGTGTGGCAAGGTCCATAAAGCAATGGGATTCTGCCACCACTTTGCTGAGTGACCTTCAGCAAGCCCCCTTTAAGTGAGCAAGAATTGACTCACCCACTCCTGTCGTCTCAGCAGCCACAAAGAACAGGGCGCCTGCCTGGAGTGGAGAGGGTT
Source organism: Daubentonia madagascariensis (assembly GCA_023783475.1). NCBI lineage: Eukaryota > Metazoa > Chordata > Mammalia > Primates > Daubentoniidae > Daubentonia > Daubentonia madagascariensis. The sequence continues at coordinate 13,102,624 of JAKFHU010002573.1, read as the reverse complement.
GTCTTTCCAAGACCCAAGCTTAACTGGTCCACTGCAGACTGGAGGAAAATGTATCATGCGCACCATCCTCCTTGACTCAGATATTCAATGCTGTTTTGCCTTGTGGTAAGTGAAGGTGATGGGAGCTCTCAGCCAAGCTAAACAACAACTTAAACTGACTTACAAAACACTTAACTGTGTTAGTTATTTCTCAAAATAAAATTTGCATTTTATAGTGAACTCTTCTAATAAATTTAATGTTCAGCTTCCTGGCACTCAAATTAATAGCCACATTTTCTAGAATATGCTTAATTTCCAAAGTGAAGTCCAACTGCAATGGCAATGCATAAAAAAACATTGATCCTCTTGGCAATTCTAACTAGTTTTTTGAAGCCTAGTCAAATGTGACCTCTGCTCTATATCTTCTTCTAATCATTCATGGTAGAACTAATCACTCCCTGTTCTGTGTTACCAAAGCACTTGATGTATTTTAATGTTTCCTTGGACAGAGATTAAGTCTTGTTCATCTTGGTGATCCCAGTGCCTGGCACCATGCTGACCACAGAGTAAGTTTTCAACAAATGTTTGCTGAGTTGATAGCAAGCTGAGTTTATTTGCACTTGATCCTATGTTCAACAACAAGAATCCCAAACAGGCTTTATTTTTAAATTTGTCTTTGTTTGCCAAGGAGACTTATGTGTGCTTTTAAGCTCAAGCCTGTCTCCTCAGATCCAGACCCATAAATCCAACTGCTGAACAGAAATTCACACCTGGATGTCCCATAGCATCAAACTCAACATGTCCCAACCAAACTCATTTTTTTTGGTCCAAAACCACTTCTTTCTCTGTAGTCCTTCTATGCTTTGTTAATATTCCCAGTTCCCCAAACCTCACTCATTTATCCAGCCACTCAAGTTGAAATCCTGGAAACTACCCTAAGATTTTCTTCTCTTATCCCAATATCCAAGCAAGCACTAGGTTGGGTTGATCCATGTTGTCCCTTGCCTACAGCACCATGCTAGCCATATTTTTTTTGCTTGCTTTATTTCAGACATATAGTTCTATAATCTGTTTTTTAAAGCATATAATGAATAGCTTCCCATATCAACACATGTAACCTTTAATTACTACTTAGTAGTCCGTCACATAAACATAGTTTAATTAACTGATAAATCTCTCATAGTTGGACCTTCAGGTAGCATCTAATATTTTTTGCTTTTGCAAAGAAATGGCATTCTGGACTCTCTGCTATCAGTCTCATCCATCCCTTAAATCCAGTCTGTACCCTCTTCCCCAAGGGAGTTTTCTAGGATACACACCTGATGCAACGACTCCTATTCTATCAAGAGAAAAAAATCCCAATGCACTAGCGCAGTACCTAGCCAAGGAGACCCTTGCTCAGGTGGCTTCTTACCATCAATCCTTCCTCCTCTGCCACCACACCATACGTGCTTTTACTCCACCCCCACCAAACTTGCTGGGGCTTCCCGAACACACCTTTCTCTCTCACAACTCTATGCCATGGCACATGCTATTTCCTTTGCCCAGAAAACCCTCCCCAGCCCACCCTCACCATTAGTCTTCAGCAAACCCCTAGTGATATGTTGACTCAGCTTCAATATTAGCTTCACTCTGAGCTTCCTAGACCTGCCAGGCAGAATCTGTGCCTCTTTCCTCTTGTGACCCACAGCACTTATCACCCTCCTGGGTATGCCTCCACGAAAGCAAAGGCCCAGAACACAAAAGACACCAAAATAGATTCAATGAATGAATGAATTTTTCTTCACTCCAACTAGACCCGTGGTTCTTGATGCTGGAAGCACAAAAGAATCACAGCATAAACGTTATAAATTACTAATCCAGGGCCACACCCTAGATCTATTTAGACAGTCCTTGGGTGAGGCGTGGGCAGGGGTATGTTTTAAAGCTCCTCCAGGTGATCCTGAAGGGCAGCCAGAGTTAAGAATCAATAAAATAGACTCCAAACCCTTTGAAAGCAATAATACGTGTTTTCTGGAACTCAGGAGAGTATAGTGGGTCAGAGTTTGGACTCTTGAGCCAATCAAACCTGAGTTTATAACCTAGGTCATCACCTTCCTAGTGAGGTAAGTTTTTAACCTCTCTCAGTCTCAGTTTCTACTGCTGCAAAATGGGGATGATTACAGTACTTAACTCACAAGGGTCAAAGGACCACTTTGAGGATTAATCATAGAATGATTAGCCCTGTCCCTGGCTCACAGTAACCATGCTAAGGGCTAGTATAATATTTTCTATTCCTTAATAGTCTCCCTCAGTACCCCAAACAAGCCAATATTCCCTACAGACATTCAGAAAATGCTCACGGACCAGCCGAATGTTCTGCCGCTCAGAATCTCCCTCAGCTCCCTGCAACTCCAACTTGAAGTGCCAAAATTTACTGCTAAGATCATTATTGCCATACGGAAGAGCTGCAAAAAGTGACCCTTCCCAAACTTGGCTGTTTTCAGAGATGATATTAAGTCCATTTTGACTTCTTCCACCTCTGCAATTTTAAAGGACACCACAGTCAGACTTTGTAAATTGGTTCTAATTCCCAAAGGGCAGCAAGACTGAAACTGAGCATAAGGAGGCAGATCCATCCACCTCTTTGGCAGGAAGTGGCAGAAAAATAAATCAGCAAACATCTTTGGTTGTAAGTTTTAGGATACTAGAGGTACAGATAGTGCAGGAGTGCACCTACTGGCACATCCAGAAAAAGTCTGGCAAATTAAGAAAAAAAATCCTCTCCCTCAAAAGATTAAATGAAAACACAACTATTTTTAAAACTACTGATACTACACATATGCCCAGGCTATGTGTGAGGCAACACTTGGGGACACAAAAACATATGAGATGTGGTCCCTGCTTTACAGACACAAGACTTAAAAAGTTATCTACTATCTTTGCAGTGGGTGATGAAGCCCAGATGTTAAGTTCAGAAATTATTCCAAACCTGATTATACATCACGAATGCCTAGGAGATCTCTTGTCTAATACATATACCCAATATTCTCCAGACCTATAGTATTAGAATCTTGCTGGTAAGGGAGGCCCCCTGTTCAATATTTTTCAAATTCACTTATGTTATCCGATGCAATCAATCCATAGACTACTACAGAGTTTTAGAAATTGGGAGCAGAAGTCATAACTGGGATGAAAAATGTGCGTGAGATACTGGAGTATCTGGGAAATGTCCATGGAGGAAGGAAGACCTAAGCTGAACATTGAAAGAGGAGCAAGATTTTTCTAGGTGGAGTGGGTACATATCAGTGAGAGCACAGGCATAAGGATGGGAATGGTAGTGTACAGGAAAGATCCTAACATTCAAATGATTTACATGGCTTATCTTATTTGATTCTCAAAAGATTCCTATGAAGCAGTGTGTTAGGCATTGTCGGTTACCTATACAATTTCCACCCACACTCCTCCTTCCTTCCCAACAGAACCCATATTTTGCTGAGGTCTCTCTCTGTGTGTGGGTATGTGCCTGGAATAGGCTGGGCCTCCTCTGGCTCCCCTGGTCCACCCAGTCCTGACACGATGCACACATGATGTAATGCTGGGAGATGTGGGCTTCTGCAAACTGTTGCCTCCCTTCGAAAATATGTTATCTCCTACTCTTCTGAACATTTTCATATCTAGGTGTGATGCTAAAACCTCTGCAACCATCTTGTCACCCATCATAAAAAAAAAAAAAATTAGTTTGAGGACAAAGACCAATGCTCTAGACAGCAGAGTGGAAAGATGGAAAGAACCTTGTCCTCCACAATGTCACTGAACCAAAGAATTAACAACCTGAAGCTACCTACCTTGAGACTTTATCACACAAACTCATACATTTCCCATGCCTTAGCCAGTTAAGGTAGGGTTTCACATATCTTGTAAAGCCAAAGCACTCCTACCAATATAGGGAAGTATTATGATTCCCATTTTTTTTATGGAAAACAGCCTGAGGTTTGGAGCAATTAAAACTTGTCCAAGGTCACAGAACTGATACTGTGGAGCAGGACAAAGAGAAGGCTAGACTGGTGAGCTCAGAACCACGTGATGTAGACAGAACCAGAACCACATGCACACCAGACAAATGATGTAGATGTTCTCCCATGGATATTGGGGAGCTGTTGAAGGTTTCCGAGTAAAACTGACACTATCAAAGTGGTGATTACTGAAGATAAATAAAAAGTTCTGTCTGTATCATTTTCTGAGGGGATAGTTGGGATGGTGGCCTGCTTCCTCACCGTTTCCTACTCCCTCACTTCTAGGGCTTGATAGTTCTGGTAGGAAGCACCTGCCCTAAGACTTCAGGGGAAACTCAACATGCATACATTCATATGCGAGCAGCTGTGAGACTAAAGAGAAACAATCTTTACAGCTACTTAAGAGAAGAGAGTGGCATGGAGTGCTCCAAACCATTTACAATTGGCTTAGGGTCCAGCTGAAGCAAGACAGGTTCTCCAGATGCCATTAATGCCAAGAAATACCTTCTCAGAGAAATAACTTTTCATAACCCTGTGTCTGTAAGACTGGTTTCCTTTGAGCTATGGAATGCTAATGCTCTGTGATTTGGGATCAAGGCGGGGCAGCTGCGACCAGGAAGCCAGCAGTTCATTATTTCAAGCCAAGTTTCCAGATCTAACCTGTCTTCTAAGTTTCTGCTCTGACATCAGCTCACTCCTCTCCAAAGGTCCAGAACAGTCAGGAAATCTTTCATGCATAAATATGCTGCCACTGCCTCCCCAGGGATGATTGAAGACTTGAGGTTCAGGCCAAAGACCACTTTGGATAATTGCATCCTATCTTTGTGCTGCTCTTCTCTCGTGACTGTCCTTGTCTGGCCTGGCCTAACTGCTTTAATCAGTCAAGTGCCTCTCCTGCTCTTGTCCTCACAAAAGCAAAAGGTACCCTATAAAAATGGGCTGGCAATAGCCCCACACCCTCAGTCCTGGACCTGCCTTGCACTCTAGGACCTGGCTTGGTTCCAGTCTTTCTGGAGCCTTTCTGGAGGCTGGCCTTTCTGTTTGAAGCCTTTTCTCAGGCTCTGCACATTAGCAGAACTTCTCCAATTTGGACATTTTCTATCCTAGTTCAACCTTGACTTAGACTCTCCTCTGATTTTGCTGCCTTTGGCTGCTCTGAGTCCAACTTGGCCTTAAAGACCTTATTTATCCATGACCACATGCCCTTGGGTAGATTCCCCACCAGAGTCATCCCAGGTTGAAGGCTTGACTGGGCCTCTTCTACTTCCAGTGCCCTGGAAACTCTAGGTTTGCTGGACAAAAGCAAGAGCACCTCCAAGCTCCCAGCTGTCAGTGTCTTCTTTAGCTACCTGTCTGCCCAGGTCTGCCTGCATTATGCAGTATATTTCTGTATCATTTAATAGGAAGAGTACTGGGCTTGAAGCCAGACATCTGATTTCTAAAACCACAGTTCTGCCATTAAGTGGCTGTGTAACCTTGAATAAGTGACTCCCCCCACCGGGACTCAGTTTCTTCATCAATTTAGTGAGAGGTTTGAACCAGACAGCCTTTGAGTCACTTGCCAGCTCCACACTTCTCCAAACAGATCACTAGATGCCTGAATAAGGGCTGTGAATGCCCAGGCTGAGTGCCCATCATAAATGGACAGATCCAACATGGAACTCTCCCCTGTTTACAGGGGCCTTTTGTCCTGAGATTACAATAATGACAAGAGTAATAATAAATAGTATTTACTAACTGGGTACCATGGGCCAATCCTTGGCTAAGCATTTGCAAATATTAATATTTCTCATTTAATCTTCCTATTAGCCTATGAGGTAGGTACAAATATCATCCCAATTACACAGAAGAGGGAAAAGAGGCTTAGAAATAATTAATAACGTGCCTAAACCACCACCTGCTAAGAGGTAGAGCCAGGATCTCAACCAAGTGGCTTCTTGCCCAAGTGAAAAGAGACCCTCAGGAACCCAGCCAGCCCCCACCCTCTGGGGACTTCCAAGTAAGAATGCCAGAGCTTGGCACTGCTGCTTACTCTTGTGAATTACTGAATGCTAAGGCATTGTCCACAAGCTATTTACTGCCCCATCCACTCTAGTCTACTGTTTGTTCTGTGTTTAAGAAAACCCAGCAACTCCTCTGACTTCTTCTCTCAATAGGGAACATTTTTCATAACTTCTCAGCATGGGACCATGGCATTATTGGACTAAAAAGAAACATAGCCCTTTCAATATCTATGCTCCTTTTATAGATATGTAAAGACAGGTCCTAGGTCATGGTGACCATCTAATGCAGGAGAGGCCAATAGCAAACAGTGTTAATTTTCATTTAATTTTTATTATTACTTTGAAGCATATGTTTCAAAGTTGGCAAATCTAGGTTCAAAACCTGCCCAACTGGGAGAGCTTAGCCTTTTTGCCTCAGTGTATGTTTCTCTTTCTCTCTCTCTCTCTCTCTCTCACTCTCCCTCTCTACTCCCTAAAATGGAGGTAATAACAGTATGCTTTATCTTACATGTATCTTATATGCTTTTTTGTATGAGAAAAGTGCACAATAAATGTCAGCAATTATTGTTCTGTTTGAGTTTTTATTATTTTAATCTCTGTTAAATTTCTTGTTCTGGTCATTTATTATTTTATTTTGTGGAACTGTTTCTCTGTATTTTCTGGAAGTTTGCTGAGCTTCCATAAAACAGCTAATTTTAATTCTTTATCAGGCCATTCATACATCTCCATTTCTTTAGGGTCAATAACTGGCACTTGATTTTGTCCCTTTGGTGATGTCACATTTTCCTGTTTGTTCTTGATCCTTACGTTGTGTGCTAGTGTCTATGCATTTGAAAAAGTAGGTACTTATTCCAGTCTCCACAGACTAGCTTTGTCAGGGAAATCCCTTCAACAGCCAGCCCATCTAGAGATTCTGGGCAGGCTATCTAGTGTGGTCCATGAGTGGGCTTGCTGCTGGAGTCCCTGGGTTGGTGGCCTGGAGCCTAGATCCGCTTGGGTGGGCCTGCTGATCGAGTCTCCTGGGGTGGGCCTGGAGTCTGTGTCCCCGGGGGCCAGCCTGGAGCCCAGGGCCACTGGGGCTGGCCTGCCACTGAGGGCTGCCTAGGGCTTGGGGCCTTGGGGGTGGCTCAGTGCTGGGATGGGCCTAAAGCCTAGAGCCACTGAGCCTTGCTTGCCACTGAGGGAAGTCAAGATCCTGGGGCCACTGAAGTTGGCCCAGAAGTGGTGCAGAACAGAGATCAGGTCCCCTTCTCAGGCCTGAAGCCTGTGGCTGCTGGGTCTGGCCTGGTGCCAGCGTGGGTCTGGAGGCTCAGTCCGTGGGTACCAGCCTGAAGTCTGGGGCTGTGGGGTCCTGCCCAGTACTGGGTTTTACTGTGGATGGTCTGATGTTGGGATCCAAGGTAAAGTCCTGTCCCTAAGTGGATGGTATCTCTCTCCACACCATGCTGCCTGGGGGGGGTGAGGTGATGCAGATAATGTAAAACTTTCTTTTACCCTCTTTAATGCATCATTTCTTATTTCTGTGATCTCTCACCTGGATTCCTTAGTACTTGTGAAGGTATTTTATGAAGTGGATAGCTGCGTAAATTGATGCTTCTACAGAGACAACCACTGGAGAATCCCATTCTGCCATCTTGCCCTGCCCACTCTTCTCGCCACAATTACTGTTCTTTCTAATGCCCACGCTGGAGCTAGACACTGGTTCTGATGTCAGGTTGGTAGCTGCTGCTGTAACTGCAGTCTGTAAGGTGTTGGGCCACCAACTCTGTCCCAGCTCTCACTCCCAAATAATCATTCCACTTAAATACATCTGCCAGTATGAGATCCAGGCCTTAAATGCCTGCATGATTTCTTGGGCCTGGCACAGTGCCCCTCACCCAGCAAGGAGATCCATGAATGTGTGCTGTCAAGATGGATAATCTGTACTTGCCAAGAGGGGCAATGAACCAAACGTGGGCCTGCACAGATGGAGGTGGTGTGTCCTGGGAGTACAAGGCTGGAGGGGCTGTATGGGGATATGGAGCAGGCATATCTGTATATGAATCCCTGTTCTACCAGCTCTATCTGCCTAGTGGGGCTTGGGAGATAATGGGTGAAAACTTGCTTTGCACATACTGCCTAGGGATGGGCAACCATCATTTTAAATGTATACTTCATTAAGTGGGACATAAACCGTCAGTAAGAAAGCACACAGGCAGATGGGTACATAGAGGGTGAAATAAAAGGGCTGCTTGAAGAGGGCAAATTTTTTGTTTTGGAAGTTGAAAAGACTTTGCCTAATGCTTGTTTGAGGGGGGATGGACTCTTTCTCCCAGAACAGTCAGCTACATTGATATGGGGTACCCAGGAAGTGGGAGTTATCACTGAGTCAAAGAGAGGTTCATTTAACTGGAGGAAAGAAAGTCATACCTATTCTGTGCCAGGCACTCTCTATGTATTATACTAATTAATTATTAAAACTATTTTGTTTAAAGAAATTACTATGATGAGTCCCATTTACAGATTAAAAAACTAAGGCTTAGAGAAGTTAAGTAATGCATGTAAGGTCACACAGCAAGTGAGCCATGGGCTGCACTGTGGAGCCCTTTCCTCCACATCCTACCACCTTGCTAGGCCCTAGCAGGGAACCAGAAACGGCTCACAAGTTCTAAACTGACCATTGCTTTTCCTATCTCTGGCAGCCCCACCAAGGAGATAATCACGTTCATTTCTCACACCTCATCCTCTCTGGTTCACTCCTTTCCTATGTTGGTCATCATAAGACAGACCGAGCCATTTCTCAGAGTTAGACTCATGCTGTGGGATGACAGGGCTGACTGTCTGCATCTGTTCTCAGGAGGCCCTCGACACAGGGATGCCAGCACTGACCGAGGCCTCCATTTGTCACTGAGGCCAGCTCAGACCCCAGCATGTGGGGACAGAGACTCGCTAGCTCCAAACCTGCCCCGGAGGCATTTGGCAGATCTGAGGATCCCAGGACACTTGCCCCTCATTACCCAGACACACTCACCAGCACAGTGTGCTGAGCACTGACGTCTGTCATTCTGACCTTGGGCTGATAATGGGGGGAGGAAGTAGGGGTGAGGCATCCATGCCAGAATCAATCTCTCTGCTTGGTTGAGCTCACCGAGGAGGGAAAAATATAGAGTCATTTCTTTCACTGGTGGTGGTGGTTGTTTTTGTTACAGATATCTCTACCTCAGGGGCAGTGAAATCCATTTGCTATATGACTGTGCGTTGGAACATCACGAAGAACACATCACCCTGCCTTCCTAAGCTCTTTGCTAAAATTGCTTTTGCCTGTGATGCTCAGAAAACACACCCAGAAGGTCTGGCAAGGGCAGGGCAGAAGAGAGGACAGAGTGGGAAGCTGAATTCAGGCACTTCTGAGAGGCTAGTCACCAGCTTCCTTAGACACAGGTCTCATGCCATCAAGCCCCTGCTCAGAAGCCTGTTATGGCTCCCGTGTCTTCCTGCACGGAGTCCTAACTCCACCACTGGGCTTTGGGGGGTCTACAATAGTAGCCCTACCCTCTCTCTCTCTCAACTTGCAACTGCTAAACCCAACTTGCCCATTAAAACCCACAGATCATATTCCCCTACCAGGTTGTCCTTTTGTCCCCCCACGCTCCTTCTCCAAATCCTAAGCTGTCTTCCAAAGTCTGCCTGATTTTTGCCTCTACCTTTCACCGGCTCTGATTATGCCACAAAAGGACATCTTTCTTCAAGCTTGGTGCCACATTCATTCTTTCTGACTGGGATACACTATCTTCTTTTCAAAGGCCTTCAAAGTGTAAAATTTCCAAGATCTCCCCTGGCCATCCAGGCCTGGGTTAGAAGCCCCCATCAATGCCATCATGGTATTTTCTCTTCTCCAGCCTGACTCTCTCAAGCTGCAGTTCAATGGCCTCTCCTTTGGGTTGGGTCCTTGGTGTTCCTGCTCCTATTACTGGATCTGCCTTAACCATCAATCTGTGCCTTGGCTGACATCCATCCCCAAATGGAATCCCTTCTCAGAGGCTTCACTGAGCAACTATGATGTCCAAATAAGCCAGGCAGCAAAACAGAACTAGCGTCTCACACAACCATCCAGGAACACAAACCTCCTTAAATCCTTGGTTTAGCCCAAATCAGAATTCACACAGAAGAGAAATATATTTTTTTTTTGTATTTTTAAATCTGAAGATTTCATAATACTCTTTATGGAAAATCTTCTATACACACATATATGCACATGTACACACACAGACACATAAAACCTCAACATTAAAATTCAAATTTTAAAAAATGTTGCACAAATTTAAGCCTCTAAGAAGTGCAGTGACTAATTTCTATTATTCCTCTAAAATGTTTGGATAATCTTACTACAAATAGTATCTTTATTTTAGAAAAAAATATGATATTCTCAATGCAAACTCTAAAGGGCACTTTGGAGAAGAGCCAGGCTATAGGTTTATATTCTTCCCATTTTCAAATAAAATGCAAAAGAAAAAACTAGTAATCATTTTAATGAGCCTTTAAATAAATTCTTGGCTAGAGCATACCGCAGTAATTTATACAGGGAACCACATACATATATTTGCTGAGAAAGTGACTTTGTGACTAAAGAGTGAATTTCCAAGAATTACTCTAGATTCCTTTTCCTTTAAGTGATTAGTTTGAACTGAAGCATACTTCATAGCCATTCCATCGCTGGGTCACCCTTGCAGAGGCAGATGGAACCTTCTAAACCAGTGTCTTTCCCCTCAGTGATTCTGCCTTCTTATGATTTCTTAGCCCTTGCTGAGGACTAATACTTTCCCTTTCTGGGGATTGGGGGGGGGTGGTATTTTCTGCTTCTCTTTCTGGACACACCAAGAAGAAAAAAATGGATGGCACTTAGAATCAGCAAATGAGGCAGGTTTGGTCCATGTTCTGTTCTTTTCCTCACTCCTTCCTTTCACACATTTTCCCCTAAACACATCTCTGGAAACACTGCTCTAGACTCTTGGTAACTATGCTAATTTATGAGGCAAGAAAAACAAGGCGGTTGTGAGTTAACACGAGGGGGACCATGTCACTCTCCATCAGCAGAACAATCCATCTCTCTCAGGCTGCCATCAGCAGGTTTGGTTTTAAGAGACAGGGAAGAAGATGGAAAAGAGAAGGTGGCAGCAAGTCTCCTGGATGAGGCAGGATGTGAGGCTCTGAACAGACCCAGGGTTCTGAGAGTATCCTCTCCCAGGAAGCCTAAAAGCAGGCAGCTCAGCAGGGGACCAGCAGCTGCTAGGTGAGCACTAGAGGCACAGCCCTGTGGCTGGAGCCTGGGTTCCAGGCTGTGACCGTGATGCCAGCTCCAGCCCAGTAGTAACGATCATCCGCTTTGTTCTGTAGCTTATTTCTTTCAGAGCAAAATTACATCTCTCATTTATCCTAGTTATGCTTCTAAAAGGAGAGGATAGGTAAATGATCTTTTATCCCCATTTTACAAATTGAAAAGCTGAGGATCAGAGAATCTAAATGACTTTCCCAATGCCCTAGAGATAGTAAGGAGAAAGACCTAAACCAGAAATCCTGAGTCTTTTCACAGATAGCTCTCTCCCCACCCCCACTCCCAGGACCCAGCCTCTTGTTTCTTTACCAAGCCATTTGGCTTTGGTAACACTGCTCAACCATTCCGCGCTTCCAACATGCAAGAGGCAGTTTAGATTCCAGGTCCTTGGTTTCCTACCCAGGTCCACTGGAAATGGTATTCCAGCTGAAACACCTTTTGGGCTTTGAGGCTGGAGAACTGAGAAGCTACAGATGTCTCTTTGAACTCTAGGGCCACCACCAACATTCAGGAGGACAGGTGGGGAATACCATTTTTCCTACCATTCTATACTTGTGCTCCTTCCTGTACCCAGTTGGGGTTCTCCATCAGATATGAATTCTTCAGCTGTTACCAGCCTTGTGGGCTTGGAAGAAAACACTAGACTAGGAGTCAGTGGACAGTTCCAGCCCAAGGTCTGCTGAAAATTACTTCATGATCTCAGACGAGTCCCTGAGAGGCCTCCTCTCTTAAAGGAGGGCCTGAATAGACAGTCTCTGAGAGCCCTTTGAGCTCCAACAGGCAGTGAGTCTAAGAATTAAATATGATTGGAAGTGAGTTAAATGAGCACATTAGACCAAGGTAAGCGACTATCAGCAACAAATTTGAGTAAATTGCTAACATCATGATGCCAAACTTTCATCATCTATAAATTGCATAATGACAGTACCAACATCACAGGGTTGTTGTTGAAGTATTAAATGGACTAATTCATGTAAAGCATTTGGAATAATTTTTGGCACAAAGTAAATTCTCAAAAAATACTAGCTGCTGCTTCTTATCATCATCATTGTTATTATTATCATACACACTTGCTACCTTTGAGAACAGAAACAGATACTAACACTAAGAGGGACTTCTCTTCCTTGCTCTTTAACAGAGAGCTTATTATGCACATTTTCTGAAGGGGGAGAGAAAAGGCCCACAGAGGTGAGATGTCAGGCTGAGGCTACACTAAGTCAATGGCCATGAAAGAGGGTATGTGGTACAGAAGAACTGGGCTCCTGCCTTTTCTTGTGATACGTGGTATTCCTCTATCCTGGGTGTCTAGAACAGCAACATCTCTAGCTCCCTCGCCCGCAAGAGAACTGTGCATGACTGGATAGGCAGTGATGCTCCTGTGAAGTTGCATTGGTTCATGCTGATAGATCCCCCAACTGTGTCATCAAGGAAGCTTCTGCTCTGAGTTCTACCAGCAGAGCCAGTGTGTTACAGGGACCCACCTTCTGACCAAGAAATTGTAACTTCAAAAAAGCTGGCCTGAGTCGGAGGGTTTGGCTAGCCAACCTGTGGCCATAGAACCAAGAGCTATGAGAATTACACTTTCTAAGGACTACCCAATAGGCTATCCACTGAGCCACAAAGCCTATGGATCATCACACAGCACCACAAAACCTGAGAAGCACTGCCTAAATGGTGACCATCCAGACCCCCTGAGCTAGAGGAGCTTCGAAAAGTACAGGACTCAAACTTGCCTCTAGACAAATAGGAAAAAGGAAGCTCTGAAAGGGGGCTGGCTTATACAAGGACACTCAGTTACTCAGGGGCAGAACCAAGACCAGAAAGCAGACACCTGCCTCCTCCTCCTACTCTAATGGTCTTACCCCTAAATGACACAATAAGTCCCTTTGCACTTCAGGCCTGCCATGTGATTCCTTTGAGTCAACAAAAGTATCAGGGCAGTCCCCCAGCAAGAGAGTCTACTAAGTGTTACTCCGTGGCCCCAAAGACTACATTGCAAATACCCACTTTTCACCTGTAGATTCCCTCACTACTCAGAATACGGTACGTGAGGCCAATTGGACATAAGGAACCAAAGAAGATTTGGTACAGCCTGCCAGTCCCCAAACCCTGAACTCCACAGCCTAGCCTATGTAAAACATTTAAAAGCACAGAAGTTTCATAGAAAAATCTGTATAGAAAAATCTCTTAAGAAAATAAAAAAATAACAAGGATGTTAACAACACCTGGCTACACCAAGCCCTTATTTTCACATGACAACAGTCACCTGGAACCTAGTGGTGGAAACCCCTTTACAGAGGGGCTGCCAAAGTCCCCACCTGGCCCACATCCTCATTGGCATTACGTTCTGGTCCCTGTGTGCATTTGAATTTAAGACTCAGGTCTAAGTATGCAGTTGTTTTCTTGTGTGCATCTTGTCTGCCCAGGTAGACTGCACATTTCTGAAAGCAGGAAACTTCCCCCTCCAAAAAAAAATACTTTGCTCAGAGATAGACAATACGTTTAACAGATTGCTCAACAGTGTAAAATTACCTTTTCACCTTATTTTGCTTTACTGTAGTGTAAGAGACTTTCACATTTGTGAATTGAAAGCGTACTACTCTACTGCTCACTTTCCCTGACCCTCCAACAATCTTGGGAGACATGGGTCAGAAAAAGCAGGAGTCCAGTGATTTAAAATTCTGAGCTGTGTTTTGTTTAAAGGTTTCCCAGGGTGTTAGAGATGGCTCGGGGTTACGCCGCCGTATCAAAAAAATGACACGGCATAACCAGCATCTAACCATACACAAAGCCTCTAACAGCTTGACAGAGGCTGCTTGCTCATCGGAGAAATCTGACTGGTAATTCCCACTGTATTTCTGCAGGGTAGCCTGGAAGTAATTATCCTTCTCACTGGTAAATCAATTAGGAATGGAGGATCCAACACTCCCCTCCTCCTCTAAGAAACTACTAATCCTCTAACACTAATGAGCAGAAAAGCCCCAGGCAATAGGGTTACTACTAATAGAGTAATGACTGCAACTCACCTGGTCTTTCCACCTGTGGCAGTGGCAGCCAACCCTGTGGTCAGGAAGAGGTGAATGGGGATTGTAGACCCCTTTTTTATTAGCTATTTTACTAAAATCAAGTAGCTCACCTGCTTGAGCCTCAGTTTCCTTACTTGTCAAACTGGGATAAAACTACCAGGCTGAGGGGATTAACAGTAAAACTTAGAGTAAGGTGTAGTAATGAACCTAGCCCAGCGCCTAGACCTTATTAGGAGCTCAATGAAAAGAAGTCATTATGCCATACTGATATCAGACCTTACAGTCTCCCCCTACAACACACAAACAACACACATACACACATACACACACACACACACGCCACAAGTTCCTCATTTCTGTAGTAATTTGGTCACATTCCCCGGCAGTCAGACCCGTGTATGCTGTCATTTCCAACACACTGTCTCCAAAGCTGCCCATGGCAGTCACTTTTGAGCCAGAGCAATTAGACCACAACATGCCTGCATTTTCCTGTCTACTCAAAGATTCATTCTTAAATAGGCTCATGGGAGTCAAGCCCCTCTCTGCTGAGGCATAAAACATTTAGCGCCTGTTTGTGCAAAGCACAGCTCTGGTAAATGCAGACTTGACCTTGGCACTTGCCATTCTGCATGAGCCTAAGGACAAGAATCAACTGACAGTAATGAGTTCTGGGGACCCAGGGATGTATATCTCCTGTAAAGGGAAGGGGAAGCTGTGAGCTGGAGTTCATTAGGCCCCACCGTTGCAGAGCTCCTCCTCTGAGAGGCAAACCCTACACACTCCTGCTGTCAGAACTAATACACTGTTCCTCATCTTCCAAGTTCCAGGCTCAGATACATTCAGCAATGCTGGGCTCCCTTAAGGAAGTTGGGCTCAAACCCAGGTGATGAGCTAATTGGCCAATGGTCTGAGAAAGGCAAATAGCCCACATAGCCACTGATGGAGAATTCACATTAAATACCATCAGGGCAGGTGTAAGTCATTAAAATAATGCTGATGCCACCACACCACAGGACGACGGTCTAGGACAACTTCAACTGGAGCAGCTTTGTGCATTTCATACCAATACTCTCAGTTAGACCTGGAATCATAACACCCTGTAGATAAAATGATGACACCCTACTCCCAGCCTATAAGAAAGATAACACTACTAGTCCAAATTCAAGCTTCCTTAAGGAAGCCCAGAATTCCTGAATGTATCCTAACTAATTTGTCCCCAGAATAAATCCATTGGGAAGGCTACTAAAGATCCACCATTTACAGTAATATACCCTTAGGGTTAGGGTTAGAGTCTATTTTCTTATCTTACCTGCTTTCTAAAGTGGCAGTGAGGATTAGAGATCACATAGATAAAGCTACTAAAAGGGAGCTTAGTATAGTATGTGATCAGTTAATGCTAACTAATATTATTACTGGGAGAAGGAAACTATACACAGGTTAACACCTCTGCTTTCAACTCCATGGCTTATTAACTATCCATATTTGGAGATTTTATGTTGTCAAAAAAGTGTTCAAAAAATCAACACGTAGCTTTGGGAGAAACTATATATTAATAAATACAAGCTCAATTTACTGTTTTGCCAGGGGCAACAGATATCATTTGATGTATTCATAGCTTCCAAGGAAGGCAGCAGCCATCTGTTAAATAAATAACTCATTAGGTGAAAAGCAAGTGCTTCTACCAAGATGAACTCAAAAATCTGCCGGAGACTACAGCCATTAGCTGGCCAATAAACGTGGGGAGCTACAGATAATTGAGGTACTGAGAGAATTAAAAGAATCTTGCATAACGCAAGCTGAGATGAGAATCCAGATGACCACGGGTTTAAATTTTAAGACATACTTAAGAAGAAAACTAAAAACAAGTTGCATTACAGGGTCCTAATGACCCAGAACTCTAGACTAATAAAAAATGAGTATTTTCATTTATATCAAACTGTCATTTTGCCTAAGTGGCTGGAGAAGGGGGACTTCTACTAAACTGAATATCCTGGTTAAGAGAAAGCCATCGTGTAGAATATGTGTGCACTGCCAACATCTAGAGGCTTAGGAGCCAATCCATACCACTTAATAAAATGAAATAGAATCCAATTTCATCTTTCCTTAGATGATTCCGAAACCACTTCAGGATCACACAGGCTCCTTGAGAACATTAATTTCTATTGCTATTTTCAAAAAAATAAATCTATGCCATTAGCCTGATATTTGTACTTCCCTAATCTGAGTGAAGAAAATGTCTGTGCCTTTAACTTTCTGGTGGTAGCACCTCTTAGGTAAGACTTAACTGTACTTTGGTGTTTCTCAGAGAAGACAAATAGGCCTAACTTCTGTTTATTGGGCAGTAATTCCTGTAAGAAATTGCTCTGGAGAGCCCATGGCCTGGACGTCATCTCTGGGAAGGATAAATGGAGGTAGCACTTCTGTATCAGTGATCTCCAAAATCCCAGCTCCCTGTTCCTTCCAACCCACAGCATCTGCCTTACCCATTCTTTGTCTCCCTCACTTCTAAGAACTTCCAAATTATGCTACAGAGAGTTCCAACAGTCAGGAGTAGAGAAAAACAGCAAAACACCAGGAGAGAAATTCTTGTAAGAGTTTCCAACTGGAAACACACATGATAGATGAATACCAATATGGATGCAAACAGGTACAACCTTTCACACGAAAATCCATTTAGGATTCCAACACTTAGGAAAAATCATTACAAAGACAGTTGGCATATCATCTGCATGAAAATATGATCAATTCTGTCGTGGTCCAGATATAGGTCAGAGATCAGTGCTGTAGAGCATCTTTCATGTGCTCAACACCCAGTTCTCCCAAAGCACACACACCCACTGGGATTCCACTGACCCCATGGCAATTGTGTGGGATGGGAGGAGCATTAAACTGGGAGTTATGAGACCAGTTGGCAAGGCTGCCACTAACCAGCTGAATGACCTTGGTGGGGCAGTGTCCTCTATGGCTTCAGCTTCCTTTCTCAAGAAGGAAGATGGGCAGAGGAAGAATTAGTATGTATTGTCACCAACTTGATTCAGTCAACTTTTATCATGTGTCCATCATGGGCACAGCACCAAGCTTTAATTCAAAATCATGAAGCAATTTTGAACACCTAGGCTATGATTATATAGGAGGAAAAGGTGCACAGGATGAGCTGATGCAAAGAAATATGGACTGAGACTCAAGAGTCCTGGGTTCTAATCCTGGTTCCTTTTTCTACCTGGCTATGTGGGCTTTTTTGGCTTCAGTTTTCTCATCTATAAAATGAGACTGTTGGTATAGATAAATGATTCCTAACTGAGATTCCATGGACATCTTGGATACATGGGTGGGAACTGGGGTGTTCACAAACCCTTCAAAATGTATGAAATTTTTCGTAGCATAGGCATGTTTCTGGAGAGGAGGTGTAGAACTTTAATCACATGTACAAAAGAATTGCAGTTCAAAAACTGTTAATCACACTGCTGGTGGGAATGTAAATTAGTACAGCCATTATGGAAAATAGTATGGAGGCTCCTCAAAAAATTAAAAATAGAACTACCATATGATCTAGCAATTCCATTACTGGGTATATATCCAAATGAAATTAAATCAGTATACCAAAGAGTTATCTGCACTCCCATGGTTATTGTAGTATTATTCACAATAGCCAGGATATGGAATCAACCTAACAGTCCATCAGTGGATGAGTGGATAAAGAAAATGTGGTATATACACAATGGAATACTATTCAGCCATTAAAAAGAATGAAATCCTGTCATTTGCAGCAACATGGATGGAACTGGAGGTCATAATGTTAAGTGAAATAAGCCAAGCACAGATAGGCAAATATCACATGTTCTCACTCATATGTGGAATCTAAAAAAGTTGATCTCATAGAATTAGAGAGTAGAATTGTGGTTAGCAGGGGGTGGTGAGGATGGGGAGATATTGGTCAAAAATATATAATTACAGTTATACAGGAGGAATAAGTTCAAGAGATCTATTATATAACATGGTGACTACAGTTAATGATAGAATGTATTCTTGAAAAATGTTAAGAGAGTGGATAAATGTTCTTACCATAAAATAACTATGTGAGGTAATGCATTTGTTAATTAGCTATATTTAGGCATTCCACAATGTGTATCTACTTCAAAACATGTTGTACATGATAAATACATAGAATTTCATGTTGATTTAAAAATAAATTTGAAAAAAACTATTAATAACCACCTGTATAGATGAAATTTGTGGTCCCATCCAGCTCTAATATTCAATAATTCAAATAACAATACTGAAAAATGTAAAAATGACCACCCTTTGGGACACAGAAAAGAGAAACTACCTGGCTAAAACCAGTGACAGGCACCTCAACAGCCATCCTGATCATCAGGGCTTTGGCATTTGGCTGATGGGCACAGTCTAGGGGTCTAGGGACCCCTGCAGCTGGCTGGATCTTCTGGCTATCAATCACCCACGCCGAACCAGGCGCCAACAATTCTGCTTCCTCCCTTGCTGGGGGTACTTGGGGGTCCTGCGGGTGGACGGGAGGAGAAGCAGTGGGGCTGTGTGTTACGCTGCTAAGGGTTTCAGCCAAAGCTGCTCCACTTTGAGCAGCATGAACAGTCGTCATTCTCAGCCATGACTTGGACTCTCCCATGTTGGAATCAGAGACTGGGGACGTCCACACAATAGTCTGGAGCTCACTCCTGAGCTTACCTCAATGAAAGAAGTGTTTGCAAAACCACTGGGGGATGCAAATCAGATTGCAAGAGGAGAGCTGGACGGTGCCATTGTTTCAGCCTTTTAGAAATATTAAAATGACCAGTTATGTGGTCATTTCGGTGTGTTTGAACCAGGCCTGCCTGAGTTTCTAGACAGCAGTGCTTCCCCAGCTGCGGAAGATCACATCTCCCCAAAGACAATACATCGTGCAGTATTTGTTTGCTAAAACCAGGCACTGTTCCACGGAATCCAGGCTTCCTCCTCCGCGTAGGTTTCAATGACCAGGGTCTGACCTTATTTGATTCCATCCCGGCTGCTAAGTCAAGAGGAAAACAGAGAAGCAGGGTGGGGGTGGGGAGCCAGGTCTACCCTCCTCTGCCTTAGAAGCAGCTCAAAATCAAGTTGAAGAATCTGAATTCAGGAGCTGCCTTTCCTTCCCTTGGCAGAAACAGACTCCCTGGGAACAAGGGACTCTTGGAAAACAGACCAGCAAGAGGGAGGCTGTGGAAAGAGTCAACTCTGAAGTCACGCAAACCCACGCTCAAACTCTAGGTCTGTTATTACCACTGTCTGATTCAGGCTAGAAAGTTACTTAATCTCTCTGAGCTTCAGTTTCTTCACCTGTAAAATGGGTACCATAACAATTTCTACCCTGTAGACTGACTGTGAGGATAAGTGAAATAAGACAGAGGAAGCACTTACACAACCGTACAGCGTTAATGGTGCTGCTGCTGCTGCTATTATTATTATGACCATCAAGGCTGTTATTAGAATGACAAACAGTGTCTGCGAAGTTCCTGGCATGGAAACCAGGCCTACGGAATGACTCCATGGCTGTTGGGGATTTTGTCTTAACCCCCCCAGCCCCAAGCAGCCTTGCCACCCAGCAAGAGTGCTCAAGACCCCGTGACCTGCCTCTTACCTTCCTTTTGTTGGTGGGATTGACATAGAGGTAACTGAGGACAGTCTTCAAGCCCACTTTGTCATTCAGCTTTTCATAGGTAGTGCCATAATCCGTTGACCTGCAGATAAGAGAGAAGAAAAGGAGAGATTGTTTTACCCATCGACTGTGTTTAAAGGGGAGCCAGCCTCTCCCTGACCGACCTGCACCTTTGTTCCCAAATCACATGGTGCTTGAAAGTGTTCTCTAGAGATAAAAAGCCCCATTAACTTGAGAAGAAAATTAGACTAATGCATATGCTTACTACCCGAGCTGCTCTGCTTCGCTCCCGGCCTTTCTCAGAGACCCACTTTCAGGCTCTTCGTGGAGCAGTGCAGTGAAAGGAGGTGCTGAGAGACTGCCTGCCTCCCAGGTTGCCCAGCCCTCCGGCTCTGTGTGGGGCTGTGGCAGAGCACGAGTTCCCGCCAGCGGGCCCTCTGTCTCCTAAGGCCACTGGGATGCCACCAACTTCACATCCGCTCCACTAATCCTGAAGCAAGGAGATCCTCAGAGGGGCAGGAAGTGCCCAAAGAACTTGTGGGGTCCAATGGCTAAATGAGGCCACACCAGGCAGAGAGTTTCATGCTATATATATGTAGGGGCAACAATGTGGGCGTGTCCAGGGGGAAAAGCCGGTGACATTGAAATGCTTCCAGTGATTCATCATTCCAATAATCCCACTGGCCCCCTGCCCCTCCTTCAGGCCTAACTTCCAGCAGTCTAACCTATGCCAAAACCAGAAGTAAAGGCTCAGAGAACAAAGGCAGGCCATGTCACTGGCGCCTCCCTTTCCATCCTTCCCTTCCATGTGGAGGAAGGAGAAAGGGTCCCACACAGTGGACTTTGAGTAGCCAACCACCCTGCCACACTTTCCAGCTGCCCCAAGCCCCTGTCCCACACACACCCCCCTCCCTTTTCCCACCAGTACCATCGGGTGCTCACCTCCCTTTCTGTCATCACCCTCCTGGGCTAGACTCACAAAGCTTCTACTGGGGCTTTAGAAGGGCTCAGAGGTCAATTATTCTCTCTGTGGTGCTTGACGTTTGGGTGCCTGCATTCTGCCTCACTCTCGGTCCCGACTCTGGCTCTCGGCCCCCCCTTGTCTTTGGCTTCCTGGTACCATAGTACTCGCAAGCCCCTGCCTTTTCTCTGAGCCTTTATCCACCTTCTAACGCTAATCTGGTGTTACCCTGGCCCACAGCTTAGCGTCAGAAGCCTAGTAGCAAAACTATGTGATGACCCTTAAGAGTCATCCCCACCGCCATCCAGGCCGGTAGATTCCCGGTTCCCAGGCCTGGCATAAATACCTTCCCTCGCCTCCTCTGGCGAAGCTTCATGAGCCCCCATCATCATCATCACCACCGCTCACCTCTCCTCTTCTCCAGAACAACTTTTCCCATCCTGAGACACCCAAGGCACACTGTACATATGCCTCTTTTCTAACCCTTTAATAGTGTCATGACTAATTTCTTTATGTTCTGTTTTCCTAACCACAATCTAAGCTCCTCAAGGACAAGGAACTTCGCCGAACACTATGGTAAGAGGAAAGAACGTGAACTTTGGGCACAGCAAAATCTCTGTTTCATTCCTACACCTGCAGCTCTCCGGTTGCACGCTCATATGCAAGTTACTTACCCTGCTGGAACTTCAGGTCTCTTATCTGACAAATGGGGATAATTTAATCTCACAAGGCATTTGTGAGGATGCAAAAATATAACACAGGCTGCAGGTATACTAAAATGTTAAAAATAAATAAATAAAAATAAAAAAGCATTCATTCATTTCTCCCCAATATGTACAGAACAAGGCTTGCACATTATGCACACTCAGCAGGTTTCCTGAATAAACAAATGTCAGTATTTCAAATCCCTCCCTGGGCTACCAGGTCCTTGTGGTCATCAGTAATGCTGACTTTAATACTTGGCCCCCAAAAATCTGACTTCTTATCCTCTGTCTCTTGTCTACTCCAGGCACAGAAGCTCTGGGACTCTCCCAATCTTTCCCTTTGCCTTTGTCTCTCAAACCCAGCTCAGTCTCCAAGTCTTCATGATCCTATCTCCGAAATAACTTAGATCCCTGGGATCCTTCCCATCCTCACGCCAACACTGTGGCTCATACATCATCACGTTTGCAATGGTCCTCCAAAGGGGTGCTCTCTTCTTCCAGTCTTTTCCCCCCACATGCCTAACCTCGATGCTGTTATCAGGTTGTATTTCAACCACCCAGATGTATCCCCCTCACTCCTTGCTACTAATTACACATTGACTGCCCATAGTCAAGCTGCAGGTTCCAAGCTTAGTCTTGTAAAATCTGGCTTCAGCCTCCCTTTCTGGACCCATTTCCAGCCTCTTGCTCCACTGCTCCTTTCTCACCAGCCTCACTAAACTCTCCTGAACACATCTTGCACTTTCGCTGCTCTCCACTTGTGCACGCAGCATTCCCTTTGCCTGAGTGACCTATGCCCTGTTTCCTCTACTTGGTAAATTTTTCTGCAACCTTCAACATCTAACTCCAATATCACCCTTCTTCCAACCTTCCCACAGGAATATTAATCACAATTTCTTTTGTGTTCTTAAACCCTCTTGTACCTATTTCTATTTTATTCTTTATCCTGTTGTTTTGGTTCTACTATCTTTATTCTGAGACCTCTTCCTTGACTATAACTCCCTGAAAGCAAGAACCATTTCTTATAAGAGCTCCAATGCCTTGCACTATGCCTGGTGCAAAGCAAGTGCCAAGTGCTGAACGTATTGCTTTTTGTATTGTTCCACTTTGTTTTTATTCGTGAGAATGAATGAATGAATGAATTGATGAGCTTGTCCAAACCTACTCACAAGTTTTTAACCAACTACTAATGTAGCATAACTCAGCACACAGCCATGCCTAGAAAACACACCTGATGCTTTGGATGCTGGCACAACTGGTACAGACTGGTCAGTCCAGCAACATCTAGTGACAGGGAAAGATCTGTAATTCATTTGCACTAGAATTAAGGTTAAATGACCAATCACCCTGAGCAACTATCCTATGCAGAGCAGGAGAGGAGACAGACCAGGATCTCTAGAGGCTGTCATTTGCATTTTTATTAATCCAAGTAAAACATTTTATACAGTTAATTTATACAGTTAATTACTTCTTAATTCTGTACTCTTGAAGGGATAAAGGCAGCATGGTATGGGGAAAGAACATTGAACTTGGAGTCTACAAATCTAAACTCTAGAACTTATTTTGAAAGGTACTCAAAGTGTTACCCCTGGACAAGCCACTTCTCTAAGGCTGTTAAAGAAAAAATTATTCTGACACTTAAAAATAATAAGGCAGACTTTATTCAGGACTACTGCAATATATATAGGATTACTACACGGGGTTTTTGCAATAGGGGAGAGAGAGAGGGCTCAACTACAAACACAACAAGGAAAAGTGGGAATTTTTGCCAAAAAGAAGGGTGGGGGTCAGTAGATGTAAAATCACTAAGAGGGTAAGGTAAGTCTTTGATCACTGCCCTAACAGGATTCCTGCTGAATGCAGGGTGATGGTATTACCTGGAAGACAGTGGAGGATGAGGACTTTGATCAGATATTGAGGCTGATGGATTCTGGCTAAATTGACTTAGCAGTATTCTTGCAAAAACTGGGCTTTTGAGAACATGCCCAAGGATGGAGCCTAGTTAAAAAAGAGCTCAGAGGAGCCTGATTAGAATTTGGTCAAGGAGAGAATCATTGCTAAGCCCCATTCCCTCATTAACACATGAGGTTTAACTCAGATAACCATAAGGCCCCTTGCGAACCTTAAATTTTATTAGCCCACCAACACAGTACTAAGCTGTTTTACAACCAGCAACTTTTCCTCATACTATCTACAGCAAAAATCTTATAAGAGCTAAATTTTCAGGGCTTCCTGCATGACTAATATCATAACAAACTTCCTTCCAGAATCCAAATAACCCTCAAAGGTAATATGCTTATCACCACACATCATCTCTCTTTTGCAAGCTGCACAACAGATTCACACAGACTTTGCTATTTTCCAAAAGTGGCCAGTGAGAGTAGGGACTTCCCAACAAAGGACATTCTCTATGTCTCAGCCTCCTCCGTGCCTCTGGCAGTTTCTGCTCATTCACTTTGACGGAAACAAGTCTCGCTCAATGAAGACACCTCAAGGAGCCGGTGAGCCTGTGGAACCACGAGCGCCCTTGACACCGTCCTTTCCAGCATGGACGCTGCACACTGCTGTGACCACAGCATTCTATGGGCTCACTTGGCCTGGGGTGAGGGGTGGATGGCAGCGAGGTCTCAGCCTCATTGCCAGAGACAGCTTTGCCCACAGAACCCGATCTTACAAAAAGCAAACCATCCTCTACCCTGTGACTCAACATCTGCCAGTGGGGGTCACTTAGAGAAAACAGGCTCATCTCATAAAGCTAGCCTCCCAAATCTTGACACTAGGTTCATAATACTGAAATGTTCAGAACGCTGAAACCATGACACATATGCATTAAACCCGCCATGGTCCTGGCACTATACTAGTCACATCGTCCTTGGTTCAGTGCACCCAGCTAACCTGGAAGGCACACGAGAGATGAACACAGCCACCACGGGGCTCAAGTTCCTTGGCTCAGGTTACTCCACCTCCAACCCACTGCTGGGTTTGCGTGTGTCCCCACATTCTTTCTTTATAAATTATTTCTAGCACACAGGAAAGCACAATGAGTGACCAACCATATGGCCACTACTAGATTTAACAAGTTTGTGTTCACAAACATATAACCTTTTTGAGTGTTTTAATATGTGCATACATGTTATCATATAGAATATATGTTCTGCAGCTTGCTTATTTCACCCGATATTCAGTTTGTGAGATGCAGCCATGTTGACAAACCCAGCTGTAATTAATTCATTTTAACTGCTGTCTGGTGTTTCAGCTTATAAATAAACCATTGTCTATTTATCCTTTCAGCCACTGATAGGTATTTTTGTTTCATTTTTCTTTCTCTTAAAATTTGCTATTATAAACAATGTTACAATGAACATTCTTATACATGGCTTCTCGTGTTTTCTGAAGAAAAGGTTTTCCGGGGAGACATCTCCATGTGGAGTTACTGGATCATACTTTACTCCAAAGAGACACTGCTCCTTGACTCCACCACCTTCCCAAGGACCTGCTCGTCGTCTGGCTGAGTCTGCCAGCCACTGATCATGCACACTACCCTCCAGGTACCTGATGTTGACTGGCAGACTGGGTGTCTTCCCTCTTCAACTTCCCAGGGGTGCCCTTTTCTATGCTGGGATGCCAACTCTTTGTCTGAGCCCTGCCACTATTCTCTGAGTTCTTGTCTCATCCTGATGGGCATTCAGAAGGATTCAGTATAGACTGGCACATTCCAGGACAGCCACCCCAGCCAGCCCTGCCATACCTTTGGCTGTTCCCCCAGGGCCACACTCCCACTGACAGTTTCAGGAGTTGAGATGTGAATTACACTAGGCTTCTTATCTACACAGCAAGCTCCCACACCTCTAGTGAACCAGGGGAGAGGCTGGTGGCAACAAGCATATGGGCTGCTATTTTAAAAGTAAAAAACAGAAAAGGAAAACTGAGCCAGTGCAGGTAAGTCAGCCTCCCGGTAGAGCTGAGCTATAGTTCAGCATTCCTGTTCCAGATACCACGTTCCAGCCAGAGGTGAGAGGGCTCTGGAAGGCCCTCTGCCAGCTCTCACGGGGCCACCAGAGATTCTGAACCAGGGCAGGCACACTGCTCTCTTTACTCAGTCAGCACCCTCTCCTGGTTTGCCACCCTGCTTCTCAGCCCTCCGCCTTCCCTCTCCTCCTCTTTCCCCTGACCTCTGCAAAATGTAGGAATCTTTCCCCCTGGAGTCGCTCACTGATCGATTGGAAGTCTTCTCCTCGGTGGACTCCCTTCTGTGTGATATAATCTAAAATTAGCAAATACCCGCAGTTGTGATAGTTCCTTTTCCACTAGCAATTTTTGTTTTGTTTTGCTCATTTCTTAATATATATCAATCAACGAGGACATCTACCACGTGCCAGGCCCTGGCTTTGCTTCCCCTTTCTGGCCATTTATGAGTAGTTCTGGCTCAGGTTGGCAAACTTTTTTTTTTTGTTTTCTGTAAAAGGCCCAGAGAGTAAATATTTTAGGTTTTGAAGACCTCTGCTCCAACTACTCAACTCAGCTCTTTTGTAGCTCCAAACAGGCCAGGCACAATATGCAAATGAATGGGTGTGGCTCTATAATAGTGAAACTGGTTTTTGCACATACAGGAGAGGTGTGATTTGGTGGCCACTGCTCCAGTTGGCAGCAAGAACAGCTCCTATCTCCATCCCTGCCCCCCAACCCTGTTCCTGCCCTGCTTTTGCCTCTAAGACACTCCCCAAGACTCCTGCCAGGCTCTCTGATGCCCTAACTCCTCCTCCCCTGCCTGTCTGCCACACCAGGCCAACACCCACCGCTGCCTGGCATTCAAGGCCTCTGCAGTCTGCCTGTCATCCTCCCCCACTCACTCATGGCCCGTAGTGGTCCAGGTCGTCTCCTTTCTGACTCCTGGCTCCAGAGCTAATCGTGCTGTGACGACTTTTCCTCCAACTCCAGCCCACACCCTCCTCTGCATTTACATCAACCATACCTAGGAGTTCCCTGTTTGTTCTCTGAATATACATGTATGCTTTTGCTCCTTTCAGCAATTGCTAAAAATTCCTTAAAAGAAAATAACAAATGGATTTTTTTTTTAATTTCTGAAAGTGCACAGCACAGCTTTAAGTAGAAAAATCAAGACGACGATAGTAGCGCAAAGACAACCGGACTCAGAGCCAGAACTAGGTGTGCGAGCTCTTCACATCTCCAAACCTCAGCTCAGACAGCAGGGTGGTGGTTGTGTGGATTCAATGAAGAGTCGTAAGACACCTAGCCCTGGTTCTGCTAAAAGCCCTTGTTCCATAAATGCTTATGGCTGTTGTTTTTATGAATATACCAGATTGTACTGTCCTCAAGGGAAATCACCTTATTTTCTTTTCCTCAATTTATACTCCTCACACTTAATAGAGGGTAAGGCACATGGATACCCCATCAATCATCAAAGGATCTTTGTCCACTGTTTCTAACTATCACCACAAAAGCACAGCAGGGCCCACTTGCCTGGAAAATAAAAAGATAGAACCATGCTTCAAAGTGTGAGGCCTGCGGAGCCTGCAGGAGCCGTTTCTTAGAGCGCACTCCACCAAGAAGTGGAAGTCAGTCAACAAGCAAAGTCCTCAGGCTATTAGCAGCTCCCAAGTGTGGTGAACCACAGCCCATTCCAAGGTCAGGGTCAGGAGCTTCCACAGCACCGCTGCAGACCAACTCAGCATGACAGAAAACCGCTGGTGCGCCCCTCTGGCCTGTTCTACTCCTCACCCTAGGGCCAGTGGCCAAAGCCACATTAATCTGTATCTTTGCAATGGCAGAAACCCAGCCTGACCACAAATAACCAGCCAGATAACTAATTTCAGATCTCGAGCCAAAAGCAAGTGATTTAAATAGCTTCATTCTCCAAGTGGGTATTGGCCCCACCCTCTGCTTTAGAAAATCCACAGGCAGGCTGATGCCAAGGCAGGAGCTCACAAAGCTCTCTGTGACCTCTTCTTGTTATCTGACTCTTCAGCCGCATTACCTAGTCTCACAAAGACAGGCACCATGATACGGGATAATTAATTCATCTCTATTTCCTCCTGCCCCAGCTATTTGAATGAGAGCCATCACAGGGTTCTAAATGCAGAAAACTGGAGGTTAGCCGACTCCGGAGACTAGAATCGTGCAGAATCCACAGTTTAGGTCGGATAAACCGTAGACCCGACAGCAGCACCATCCCAGCACGTGTCTCGCCTAGAACAGAAGGATGAGGTGTGTGGGTTTGGACAAATGTTCACATCCTTGGTCTGTCGTTCTCACTAAAGAACCTCAATTCAGACAATAGGGTTGTTGGGTTGTTATATTTAGGATTCAAAATGCCAAAAGATCCCAACGTATCAGCCAAGAGTCCTGTTTATACCACACAGGTGAGGGAAGGAAAGAACCCTCCAGAGAAACAAAAGGGCAAAAGCAGACCCCTAAGAAGGCATGACATCCTATAACTCACAGCAGTTTTGTTCATATGAACATAATGAAATGACAATCATCAGGGAAAAGGTTAAATAAAATATAGTGTATTACACCACACACACACACACACACACACACACACACACATACAGAGGACTATATAGCAGCATTAAAGAATAAGGTAGATACAAGGTTATTGACCAGGAAAAGTCTCTAAGACATAATACTAAATGAAAAAGCCTACTGAATACTAATATAGTACACATTCACAGTATATCCAGACACAATAAAACAATATGTTCTCATTAAGATCATAAGTGTGTACACAAATGCATATAAAAATCTATGGGAAAACACAAATAACTGGTAATAGAAGTTATTTCTTGGGTAGGGAACTGGGGTGGGCTGGGGTGGCTATAGGGATTTGAGTTTATTTGTAGTGTTGAAATGTTTTAAAACAAAAATGTATCCATGTATCACTCATGTAGTTAAAAGTCATAGCAATAAAGGGATTGCTACTGAGCAGTCAACGCAGATCTGTAAATTAACTCATCTGTAAGGAAACTCTATTATAGGTAAGCATTTGCATTCGAAAAGACCAACATAATCATAAGAGGATTCATTTCAGAGTCAAGCAGATTTGGTTTCAAATCCAGCCTATGGAACCTCAGGCTAATTACATAAGTCTCATGTTTCATATCTGCTCAATGGGAATACAAATGTTGCCTTCACAGGACTTTTGTGAAGCTTAAATAGTCTTAATATCAGGGAGTTCACTTCACTGTCGGTTGTTGGGAGAGCACATGATAGACCAATAATATCATCACTGGAGGAGAAACTGTCTTGTACATTTCTGGGCAAACAGCAGCTGCATTGGAGTTACATAACCCCCAGTGGACAGGCTAATGCCATCTCCTTCCCACCATATCAACAATAAGCTACCAAAAGGCGTACAGGAAGATGGAGGGATTGCTACACATAATCAAAGACAGCCTCCAGCAGGTGGCCAACACTTACAAATTAAAGTCTAGGGAAAACAGACTCAATTTTTTCATCAAGTTTTCCTGGGGAAAAAAATAATGAAGCCTGCACTATAAGGATCCAGACAGTTTTAGGAAGGCATATCTGCCTGGAAATTAGATGTTTACCATTTCCCCTTAAAATTACATACAGCCGGATGGGGCCCTGTGAAGTGTGTGCAATTTGGTCTGTGTGTGCACATCCAGAAACCTCCAGGATAAAATGTGCAACCAAATAATGGGGGAATGTGAACGGATGGAGAGACTTCAGACCCTCTCCCTACCCTCAAGAACCTACATTCTGTGTCCCGTTCATTTTTAAATTTTTTGCTTCTTGGTGGTAAGCACGATGGCTTGCACATGGAAGGCACTCAATATCTTCATTCACTACTTTATCAATTAACACAAATCTCCCCCTCCCAGGAGCATTTCGCCCTGGAGAGAAGAGCGTAAGTACCTCCTCTTGCTGCTGCGCTCCTCCCCACGAAGCCTCTCGTCTCTCTCCTGCCTCTGGTCACTCTCAGAGAGCACTATGTCTGCTCTCTGGGGACATACATCTTTTCTTTTCTGGTGTTGTTTTATGCCATTATTTAACATTTTGTGCATGAAGTTTCTTTCTCCAGACAGCGTAAGTTCTCTGAGGTCAAGGGACTACCACAGATGTCTCTTTTAACTCCTAAAACACGGTGAATAATGCCATGCAGGGTAGATACTCAAACTGAGAAAATACATTCCAGGGACTGAAATAGTCACATTCAGACAGATTCCCTTCTGACTGTGAAAATGTTCTGCTGTGAGAGACTAACAACAAAGCAGATGCTCCTTCATGCCAGGCCAGTTCTATCTTACCCTACTGGTCATCCAGGTAGAATGAAGACTACATTCTCCCAACACTTCACGTCTCCCAACTCAGGAGAGAAGAAAGAACTCCCCAGTTACCAAGGAGTGAATTGCAGCTGCCTTTTTTGAGGTTCTAATACCATATTCACCCCATCTCTTTATGGGCCCAGAAACCTAAATTCATTAATCTTTTTCTTTAAAAGAACTATTAAATGATTGCTATGCTCCCTGCACTGTGCCAGTTGCACAACATTTAAACAATTGCCCGTTGGACCCTACATTCTGCACTCTAAATGCTCTTGACAATAGACCAGAACTGAAGGGCATGAAAAACAATCCCCATTTTTTTAAGCTTTCCTTTGAAAGGCTAAGCAAGAAAAAGAAATTAGCTAGATGTTAAATTTATTCTCAAGTTGTAGAGTAGTCCTTTAAACCATCACTGTGGCCCATAAAGAAATGCCCCCTCCAAGATCAGAGGCAGCACCCACCTGAACCCAGGAGACATGGGCTGCCGCAGTAGATTGGTTTCCACAGCCTTGGATAAAAGGAATGTCACACCCTACGGTCTTTTTGAAAGATAAAAAGTACTGAAAATTTATGGTATAAATATCTTAAAACATAAAAAAGAATAAGGTACAACATAGACATCAACTATAACCACACCATACAGAGAAAAACTCAGTTAACATTTTGGTGTGTTTTTCTTTAATATGTAAATGTTTTAAAATTTTGGGGTCATTCTTTGTAAATAATTTGGGTCCTGGTTTTTCACTTAACATAATATAGTAAGCATTTCTCCATGTTGTTAAATATTCTTCAAAAATATAGTTTTTTTTAAAGCCTTACAACATTCCAGTGTATGAATGTGTCATAATTTACTTTAACTATCTTCTCTGGCCAGTTGATCAATTTCTAGCCAAATTCTTACATTAAATAACTTTAATGTATATTGTTGGACATAAATATTTGTATGTGTCTTTATTTGTTTTCTTGGAATAGATTCATGTAAGTACAATTACTAGTTCAAAGGGTAAAAATTATCATCAAGGCTGTTGTTATAAACTGCCCTACAGAAATACTCTGGTCAATCTGCATTTCCGCTAACAATGTATAGAAGGACCAGTTTCACTGCATGCTTGCAACATTGGGCATTGTCATTTTGAAGTTCCTCAAAATAGACATTCTGAAATACCAAAAGGACATACACTTTGATGCCAAAGCATTATCATAATCTGTGAGACCCTTACTGTCTTCACACCAGAATAATAGGTTTTTAACAGGGGCTGTCTCTCAAATTTTTATGGCTCTGGACTTCTTCATACTCTTAAAAAAGTTACTGAGGACCCCAAGAGATTTAATTCATGTGTATTTTATCTAGCAATGTGTATCCTATTAGAAATTATATCTGAGAAAATGCTACAATATTTATTCGTTTTAAAATAACGATAACCCTTTATTTTAATGCATATTAAAATAAATAACATAATTTTATGAAAAAAACTATAGTTTCCAAAACAAAACGATTTTGTAAGAAAACCAATATTGTTTTACTTTTTTTTTAATGCTCTTTAATATCTGCTTAATAGAAGACAGCTGGACTCTCTTATCTGTTTCTGTATTCAATCTATTATGATATCATATATGTTATGTCGCTTCTAGTGAACTCCACTGTACACTCGTGAGAAAATAAGAGTACAAAAATCAAATAACATTTTATTATTATTAGAAAATAATTTTGACTTCATTAATCCC
This sequence comes from Daubentonia madagascariensis, assembly GCA_023783475.1. NCBI lineage: Eukaryota > Metazoa > Chordata > Mammalia > Primates > Daubentoniidae > Daubentonia > Daubentonia madagascariensis. The sequence goes on along the minus strand of JAKFHU010002573.1, from coordinate 13,070,964 downwards.
CTATAAAGGCTTGTGGAGACCTTTGCGGGTCCCTGGACCACACTTTGAGAACTGCTGCTCTAAGCCAAAAAACTACTGGGACCTAAGAGGAATGTAACTTAGAAAGAGGCTTTCTAAAACTTTTAGTTAAAATCTATAGAGTACTCACAAATTTCCCCTCACTTCAAACCTCTGCAGTTCCATTCCAGCCTCTGAGTGAAGCCCCCTCATCCACCATTCTCTCCAGTGATCTTTCCTTTCTCTGAGTTTCTACTGCTTTTCTATATCTGCAGCACAATTTGGCCTGTACCCTCTGATTTTCACAATCTGTTGTCCTCACCAAAACTATAAGCTTCTTGAGGTCAGGGATCAAGACTTTGGCACACACTTGGACTCAGTAATTGATTTCTCGGAAGACTGATACCCTGAATTGCTATGGTATCCAAGTAACTAACATTTGCATTTTGCTTTATACAAAACACTTTCTCTTGAAATAGTTCACTTAATTCTCACAATGACCCTCTGACATAGGTTTTTATCCCTGTCATAAAAATAAGGAATCAGAGACTCAGAGAGGTTAAGTGACTAAGCAAATGACAATCCTGGAACTTGAACCCGGGTCATCTGATTCCAAATCTTATGTGCTCTACTTCAATGTTTGGCCATTTATTTAAGCAGTGGTAGCTGAGCATCTGCTTTACAAAGCATCACATGGTAGGAGTTTCACTGACCCATCTGTTCAGGGTGTTTCCATGGGCATTTCCTACTAGGAGGCATTACAGGTATTAAAAAGGAGAGTGCTTGAAGTCAAAATTAGGTTAGAATTCCTGCTCTCCCACCTATTTGCAACATGACACAAGAACATTGCCTAACCTTTCTGGGCCTCAGTTTTCCCATCTCTAACACAGGTATAATAATTACCACTAGGCAGGGATGTTAGGGAGACTTGAAAAAATTTACATAAAGCACAATGCAAGAATCAGCGTAGTTCCTTGATATGCTTTCGTTCCTTCCTTTGGCTGTCTTACCACCATTCCCAATTTCCCCTCTGGAAAATAAGAATGACTTCACAAAATGAAGGCAGACCTTTCCTATATACAGTGAAATCTGATTACTGAACAAAAAAATATATATATATATTTTGTCTCAGACACCTGGACGTGATGTCTTTGGAACATAAAGGCTGCAGAAGCCCAAGCAAAAGGTATAACTGGAAAGAGAAGATAGTCATTTTTACCAAAAGACCTTCACTGCCAATCCATGTGAGAGCCTGCAGGGGCCTTGGCTTCTGACAGCCAGCCCCTCATAGGCCATTGCCCTCAACATACAGACACTCCTCAAGCCCAGGACCTCTCAGAGTCACTGGAACTCACCACCTTTCCTGAAATGGGTTGCTCCCCTGGGGGAAAGTGGTGCTCAATTGAGCAAGTCAAGGTGCTGAGAGAAGCCAGAGCCCCAGGCAGGAACACAGTGTCTCTCAGCCAGTTAACAAAGTTAACAAACTCCAGGACTGGCAGCAACGTGGTCCTATCAACTGTTTCCAGTGGCTCAAACTTAAGCATTCAGCAAGCCCCATAAGTTCTGGTCTACTGGGTTTCCAGAGTCTTCTTGTTACAGACACTCCTTGTTTCCAACAAAAAACAATTCTTCACAGTTTGATTACTCTCTTCCTCTGTAAAATCAGAGGGTTGGAATCAATGATCTCAAAAGTCAGTGCCATCGCCAACATTCTGCACATCTGATTAAGCTCCAAATGGCTTCTGGCTGCTTCCTAAATGCAAATCTATGCTCCAAGGATGCAGATCTGCCACCACCAAGGGGCCATGGAGGTCCTGCGAAAACTGCCTAAGTTAAAGCACTGTCCCTGGAATAAGCATTCAGTTGCCCAAAGGTCTACCAGCCTGTGGATCACCTAATCTAGGAACCAATGGGAACACTTTCAGAAAGAATCACATGGTCTTAGGGAGGCAAGTCTCTCTTCTCATTAAATAACTAGAAAGCAGGACATGAGTGAGTCCTAGAGGCCAAGGGCCGAAACATGCCATTTTAAACCTAACACCTAGACCACCAGGAAATGGTGGGCATGGTAATGTAGTACGTTGGTGTAATTTTGATACAGTCCTCTCCTGGAAGGATTGGAGCCGAGGGAGAGGCTTGTGGGGGTGGGCATGAGATGGGGATTAGGAAGGAGGCTCAAGAATGCTACTAGATAACACTCTGTGAGGACAAGGACCCTACTAAGTCCCCAGTGCACATTTCCTGACACACTGCAAGAACTCAATCACTGTTTTTAATGAATAAATAAATGAATAAAGGATAAATGAGTAGGAAGCAGTTAAACCAAATGCAATAGACTAGCAGAGTGGTTAAGTACACAAGCTTTGAAGTCAGGGACATGGTTTCGGGTCCTGGCTCCACCCCTTACTAGCAGTGTGATCTTGAGCAGGTCACTTAACCTCTTTAGACTTCAGTTTTCTTATCTATAAAACGGGCAAAACTATCCAAACTAATTATCTCACAGGGTTGTTTGAGAACTCAATGAGGAAATGCACATAAAGCATTTATCACAATGTCAGGCATATTGCAGACCCTTACCAAATGGTGGCCGTTATTAATATGATGATGACGATGGTGACGGTGATGATGACAATGAAGAAGACAATGACAACATTTATTAATGATTGTGGAGCTCAGAGAAAAGGAAAGAAAACACGAAACAGGTGGGCTTTGAAGAAAAAGTTGAATATTGGGAGGTCAAAGGAAGACAAAGAGTGTGTCCAAAGGCTTGGAACCTGAAAAATGCAAGTATTTTCCGGATATAATTAAGGAGATTGGCCAGAACCAAATAAACTGTTCCTAAACAGGTATAAGAGGAGGCAAGTTTAGAACAGAATAAGGTCATGTGGAGGCTATTGAATATCTGCTAAAAAGCTTGAACTTATAAGAAATGGGGGCCTCAAAGGTTCTTGAACAGGGTAAAACCATAAAGCCTGTTTGCAAAGACTAATCTGCTGGTGACGTATATGATGGTTTGGTGAAGCATGTCCTCCTGGAGGTATAAAGACTTGTCAGGAATCCATCTCACCATCCTGGATGACAGTAGGTCATAAGAAATAAAAGAGGGACAGAAAGAAGAAGCATAATCTGTTTTCTGGCTATGGGCAGAGATGAAGGAGAAGGAGCAGACAAAGATAACTTAGATACTCCAAGCCCAAGTGCCTAAGAGAAGAGTGTCATCATCGACAGAAACAAGAGCACAGCCAACATCTCTGTAGCAGATTATAAACTGACTTCGAGCAAAAAGAAAAACATCCTACGTTGGGTTCCCTAAAATCAGAGCCTGAATCTGGGAGTTGGAAGCTCAAGAGTTATTAAGGGAGTTTTCTCAGGATAAACCTAAAGGGAGAGAGGGAGGCAAGATAGTGAAGGAGCAGGAGACAAACAAGGACATGGTTTCCTGCAAAGCCTGACCCACAGGGAGGCTCCAGTGCACACACCTACCACATACTTGTCCCACTGTAAGGCAAGGGGGCCAGCATTTGTGCCCCATATCAGCCAGTCATTGGCCATCCTAGATGTAGGAACATGGTGACCTCTGAAGAAGGTTACAGCACTCATGGCAGCTGACAGATGGGTAAAGGGAATGTTAACCTAAGGCTTGGCATATACAACTCAACAGATACCTTCTATTATTACTGTGAATGTTAGCATTAGGATGATGGCAAGATGTCCAAGATACCTGAGAGATGAAAGAAAACAACTTTGGGCAAGTACAGTTCTCTGCCTGTATAACCTCTGTCTGGAAGAGTAATTCACTTCTCCTCCATTTCTTGACCTACTTTGTGGAAGCAGCAGAAAGCTAAATAGTTGTCATTTTCTGGGTTATCAACATTGGCTATGCAATTCATCTGAGGCACAAGAACATAAAAGAAAAAGTGAGGTGAAGCTTTCTAAAACTGGGGAAAGTTAGGCCATTTCTATATTAAGCACTTGAATATGGATGGGAAAACTTGGTATGCATGTTCCACTTCTTTGGGCTCCTGACATCGACTGCTAGCTCATATACCCCTGGCCCTGAACCCTCTCTCCTGGATGGAGCCTATTGGCAATGCTACTCTAAGCACATCCAGAACTCTATATAGCTAGATTTCCCCCCCTTTTTTTTTATGGCAGGAATCTCCCTGAAAGGGTGTGTATAAATCTGTTAGTTTTAATGTGCCAGGTAAGCTGAAGTCTCTGTTTAAGATCTGTATGCTAAATCCCATAGCAGAGAAACACACGCAAATGCGTATTTCCTCTGAAACATCAAGTCTGTCTAATATAAAACATGCTTACATTTTATAGGAAGCTGTTGTTTCATTGCTTGACCCAGAAATCAATCAACAGATGTTTATTGAGTGCCTATGGTATAAAGGGTGCTATGCTAGATGCTAGAAAAACACAGCAGATCTTGAGAATAGTAAACAGACATTTAAATTAGAGAACAAAATGAATGTAGAAGTAGGAGGGCTGGATATGCATTTTAGAAATTGTATGCATTGAGGCAGCTAACTGCAATAGCAAACACCATCAACATTTCAGTGACTTAACACTGGTAGTATATTTCTCACATCACAGTCCAATGTGGACCAGCAGGGAGACAGGGAGGAGAGGGCAGTGGGGGCTCTGCTCCGTGCAGCGCTTCAGAAACCCAGGCTCCTTTCACATCCAGGTTCTGTTCTCCACTAGATCTTAGAGTTCTCCACTGAATGGGTGGACAGGAAAATGAGTGAGCATGAAGAATAACGTGGGCAGTGTGTTGGCCAGGTATGAAAGGGGCATCTATCACTTACTTCCAGCCCGCACACAAGGGCCAGATTTCAGTCCCACGGCTACACCTAAATGAACAAAGGCTGACAAATGTAGTCTAGTTGTTTGCCCTAGATGAAGAGGAAACAGGTTTAGTGAATATCTAATTAGTCTCTGCCACAGGAATATAATGTTGAGGTTCCAGGATTTTGAAATTAGGATTTTATCTTACACATAAAAGACAGAGCCATAAATGACTTCTTACCCCTAAGGAGATTTGAGCTAACTTGACACACCCAGAAACACCTCCTACCCAGCATAAGAAAAGATCTATGATTTGTTGAGTCCCCACTATTCATTCTTTTGCCAAATATTTACTTTGGCAAGTGATTGAATAGCAGTGTCTATTACTTGCCTGACACTATTCTAGGTGCTCAGAACACCACATTAAAAGGACAAAAACAAACCGTGTGTTGGGCACTGTATGTTAAGATAGATATGTTTACTTTTATCCCAATATTTCAAATAAAGAAACTAAGCTCAGAGAAGCCAAGCGATTTGCTAAAATTTACTTGTCTGGTAAATGGCAAAGTGGGCATTCAAAACCAGGTCTCCTTGACTTCAGAACTCATGTTCTTCTCCAGATACCACACTGGCTCTCAGAAAACACTTCACAGAGCCAGAGAAACTGGATGCCTTATGAATAAACCACCACAACCCAACCCCAAGTCAGCCTGTCAATGGTGCTAAGAAACAGAAATGGAACCATGGAGATTTAGCTCTATTTTACACCTCTGCTAGAATAAATAAGCTGGACTAAGTGAGTGTGAGAAGTCAGTATGGCTGCAGATATCTGAGTATGTCTTCTCAAAGGCTGGCTGGCACACCTAAGCGGGACTATACCAGGCAACCCATTCAACTCCCAAGAACCAGAGCAGGACTTGCTCAAAGTATTCTATTCCCAGGACCACCCAACAATTGGATCACCTGCAAGGAGGACTACGTTCTGCACTCACAAAGGAAAGATGAGATCAAATTTTCTCTCTAGCATCTGTCACAACCTATAAAATTCCTTATCATTCCAAAGTTTACCAAACCATAAAATGAATGAGAAAGTCATTAAATTGGATGTAGCAGAATAGTACCAAAGAAATCAAAATCTTGGATGAAAATAGAACTTTGCAATGTGAAAACTATCTTGCCCTTAAAGGAAAGTACTGATGACTTCAAATATCTACAAATTGCCTTCTGAAACATCTTATATATTTTAATATAACTGTTCTTCCTGGCTGGACATGCCATGATGTAATAAACCTCCCATCTCATAGATGTTCCCCAACAGTCTGTCCAGTGCTCAAGATTCCAAGTTTAGATTCATTCCTTTGGGTTCAGCAATGTGCATTCCTTGAGATCATTGTTGGAAAAGTCTAAGTCTTGGGAAAAGTATTAACTGTTCAATATCTTCATGCAAATTATTTTATTAGCTGTTTTGTATGAGGACAGAGGGTACTAGGATGAGGTGAAATATGACAGACCCACAGACCTTTACTCCTTGGACAAACTCTGTTTGAAAGAGTAAATGCTCATGTCCCAAAGCCCAACAAAGCTGAAGGTGTGTCATTGCTTTGACATTCTCAGGGATGGGTGTCTGGCTCAGTTTTGTGCATTAAATGAACTGACCTGCTCCTAATCAATCTCATTGTGTGAGCAATGAGTGAGCCCAGCATGCCAGGGTTCGGAGCCTACTTTTAAACCCATTTCCTCCCCTAAGCTTGCTCTCCATAATTCCCGTCATATTCCTGGTACCCTAGACCAGGGGGACGGTACACTTTTTCTGTACAGGGCCAGACAGCAAATATTTTGGGCTTTGTGGGACACAAAGTCTCTGCCACAGCTACTCAACTCTGACATTGTAGCTCCAAAGCAGGCACAGACAACATGAAAACAAAGGACTATGGCTGAGTTCCAATAAAACATCATTTATGGACACTAAACTTTGAGTTCTTATTTTTAGGGTATTAAAAGGTAGTATTCTTTTGGATTTTTCTTTTCCAACCATTTAAAAATGTGAAAATCGTTCTTAGCTCCCAGGCAGCACATAATCAGGAAGTAGGCTAGCCCTGGCCTTTGGGCCTCCGTCTGCTGCCCCTGTTCACTTGCCACAACCCTACTACAGGCTACCATTACCTCTCAGCTCACAAAACTGCTCTTCCTGATCTAGCAGCTCCAACATTCAGCTCTCCTCTGAGACCAGAATCTGCACTCCCACTGTGAATTACGCTCTCCTTGAACTGCCACTGGCCACAACATCCCAAGCCCAGGGCCCAATCCTGGCATTTCTTCTTGGTAGCTGGCATGCCCACCTGATGCACTGTAGCTTTAGTGGCAGTAAATCAAATGAGAGGGCTGCCAAATGTTATGATTCTTCATGCCTTAAAAGATCTGCCATTTACTGGTAGCTAAGCTGCAGCTCACCCAAAAGGCTGGGCACTCCAGTTCCCATGTGCATGATGCCCAAGCTGGGTCTCTTCCAGGAGGGGATGGGGAAGACCTTGGCCTTCTGGATCATTCCCTTTACTTCCTTTGCCATAAGACCAGTGAGGAAGCACGTGTCCTGCAAAGAGGGAAACTGACATCTCCAGCAGGGGGAAAGATGCACTGAACCCATCTGGTCAGCGCAATCTGGCCAGGCCCATGTGGCTATAATCATACTGTCTTAAAGCAACAGTTTACCTCCAGGTTGGAAAGCAGCAGCAATAAAAAGTAGATGGCATCTAGCCAGGTAGATGACTCCCAGTAAAAAGGGGCTCTGCATAAGGGGAAACAGAAGAAAAAATATTTATATACATATATAAAGAGAGACATCATCTTCTTCCCCAACACATTTTTCCAAAGTTACAAATCTATGGTTTCTATTTATTCCCATTGGAGGGAAAAACAAAAGCCCTGAGATTTATGAGCAGTGTTGTTTATTTATAATCCAAGAACTCTCCTCATACCATATGGTTGGGAAATTTACAGAGAGACAAAGTGAAAGGAAATTGCCTGCTTAATTCAATGGCTTTGGCAAAGCCAGTGAGGCAGGGAGAGCATCCCAAACTCTTTCCCCAACATGTGTGTAAGCGTGTGCAGGCGTGGAGGCATGCGTGCAGAGAGCAGAGGGAGCCCTTTCCTTGCCAGTGAAGCCACACCCCGTAGTGGAATGAGAACAGCTGATGAGACCAGCTGAGAAAGATGGGCTCATTTTTATATTCTTACACACTTCTGTGACACAGATACAGTGAAACAGAAGGGAAAGGACAGTGAGGGCCAAGGAATGCCAGAGCAGTTTTCTGGATAAGGAAAGAAGACACACAGTATACAAGAGTTCTTAGGAAGGCAAAGTGCAGGCCTCTGTAACACTTTTAATTTTTTTCTCCCTGGTGTTAGTGGGAAATAAGAAGGAATTTCTGATTCGATTCTGTTTCTGCCACTTAGTGTGCTTTGCAAGGAGAGACCATCACTCACTGCCTCTAAGGGGTGGGACACAAGTTTGTACCTGATGCTTTCTTTCCTCTGCTCTCTACCCTCCACCTTCAGATTAATGACAAATAGAGAGGAAGGAAAACACTTGGGGTTGAAGACTATAAATGCAAATGAAAATTGTACCCAGATGTGGAAAGGGATTGAAAAGGATGAAAAAAATAAAAATAAAAGTGACATGCTGGGCAGGGTCTGAGGAAAGCCCCGGGTCCAGCCCCACCTCTTTGAGGAAGTTCTCCCTGACAGCTCCTTGGTGCTCCATCATCCCCCAGCAGCCACAGCCCCAGGGCCCGTCCATACCACACCGGTCCCGCATCTGCTGAAGAGTTAGCTGCCTTTTAATATGCATGTGGCTGCTCCCTCTGGTTCACCTCCCACTTCTGTTTGGATGACTCCCAAAATTTATCCAGCTCCAGCCTCTCCCGTGAGCTCTGGCCCCACATTTCCAAATGCCGTGCAATGAACTGTTGCCATTTCAATTCCAGGACGCTAAAACTGAGCTCATCACTTCTCCCACCATAATTCTCCCGCACCTACCTCTCCTCCCCCACTTCCTCCCACCTTCTCCTCTTCCATTCCCCACGTTAGTAATAGGACCAAACCCCACAACTCTTCCAGGTCCAAAACATTAGAATCATCATGACTCTTCTCCTCTCCCTCACCTCTAATTGCTGCCAAGTCCTGTTGTCTGTGCCTCAGAAATACTTTGTGCACTGGTGCTTCTATTTCTCTTCCTGCACAACCCAAGTTAAGTGAGATCGGCTGCCTGGGATGTTCTAAGACTCCCTTGGCTTCTTGTCCCACCTCCAAATATCCTCCTCCTCAGTCCAAGTTTCAGAGTGGTCTCAAATCTGCCTTTCTAAAGCACAGCTATGAGCACAAAGTCATTTCCCAACTCAAAAACCTTCAACATTCCACATTTCCTGTCCAGCACAACTCTGATATTCCACACACTGTCTCCATTCACTGTCACCACTGCTCATTCCAATCTAGGGTGCTGCACACAGTCGAATCTCAGAAATTGCTAGATGATTAAATGGCTGGCAGATGAAAAATACTGAAAATAGCAATGCTTTGGGGTTTTTTTTCCCTCTAAGATTATTTGAAAGAAATGCTGCAGTTGAGAGGACCTGTGGGCTTATAAAACTGAACTGATTTGACAGTTACAAGTGTGTAAAACAATGATAAGAAAGCAAAGGCTAGAGAGAAGAAAGGAGATTACACCACAGTTCATGACAAAGAACAGAGAGCAAGCCCAGTCGGTGAGCAGTCAGAATAATTAAGAACAAGTCCCCAAAAAAGGTCTGTGAATAAAACACAGGGGCCTGGGCAGGCAGGGCAGAAGTAATTTATCGACAGGGAGTAGACGTAGCTAAACAATGAAATGAATTTGTCGGTTAGGAGTATTGCAGAAAGGGAGGGAACAGGTGCTGGAGAGAGCCATAAATTTGCCACAGGAGAAAACCTGAGGTTCTTATCAGAATGGGTGAAGGAGAGTCTCAGAAGAGCAGAAGGCTGAGCAGACTACTAAGTGTGGCAGGGCTTGCCTGAGAAGGAAATAATTGGAAAAGCAGGGAGCCGCTCATCCTGCCATTGAGACCGCTGGCTTCCTTTCGACATGCAGAGCAGATATGGCACGGCATCTTGGGCACCTACAAGGAAATGAGCCCTAATTCACAGAAACAGGACCTACAAAAGCACGCGTTAAATGTCTCATACCAGGGGAATGGGCAGCCAAAGTTGTTCAAGGAACATAGGGGACAATGGGACAAAAGGTTGTCAACTGTCACAGGCACTGAACACAACCAGCACACGCCACTGAAAGTGTTCTAAAGCCAGTAAATCACACTACAAGTAACATCAAATCAGAGTGAACTGCACCCTACTTTGCTCTGACTGTCAAAGCTGACAAGGCCGACACTATGGGGAGTGGACAGAAGAGGCCATTGCCACTGGTCATTCTACACTCAGAATGAGGTTATGCTCTGCACATGCTGATGTTTAGGAGACTGACTCACTGCCCTTGGAAACTGGACTCCACAAGTGCCCACTGAGTATCTACATCAGCCTTGTGCTATGATACTCTTTTATAATCACAAATCCCAACAAGTGTAAACTGAATACTTGCCCATTGTCCCAGGGACCCAAATCAACCAGTCCACAAGTGATAAAGGAAACAAAGTCCTGGCTTTTGCGAAGCTCACAATCTGGAGTGGAAGACAGACAATGAACTAGTGCATTAATTAGATTATGAGGCACATGAAGGAAATAAACAGGGGCTATGAAAAAGACTAGGGAAGGGCAACCTCTTCTAAGAGGAGATACCCTTTAGGCTGGACCTGAAGAATGGAGTCATGCAAAGAGTGAAATAAAGAGCTTTGCAGTGGGAATGGCATGTGTAAGGGTCCTGAGGCAGGAAAGAGATTGACTAGCTAGGGAATCACAGAAAGGCAATAAGGCTGAAATACAGTGGGCCAGGAGGAGAGAGGTATGCAATGACAACACACTATGTGGTCCAGCCTACTGTTTTACACTGGGAGGACACAAAGTGGGAGGAAAGAACTAACATATCATAAGTGCCTTCTATGTCTCAAGCACTGGGAGAGATACTTTTTAATCACGGCCTCTGCCTTTGCCTGTAGAAGCCTACAGACAGAACCAGCATACATGAAACAGAAGAGTCAGTCATGCTGGAGATATTTTTGTTGGTCTTGGTTTGGTTAGAATCTGTGGGTAAGGTAAAAATCTCATTTTGCATCCTCAGCTAAAAAGAACACATAATCCCAAATAGCTTGATACTTTTCCCTAAACACAGCACTGAGCTAGTCCGTTACTACTAAGTTTTTAGTACATTTAAAATCTAGATTTCCTTACAATAGAAATGGACAGGACCCTAAATGGACATTTTAACCATCAAACTGGATTTTTTTTTAGGGGCCACATCAACAATCCAGCACATGTTTTTACAACAATACAAAGTTGTGAAACTTGGTGGGGGGTGGTGGCTCATGCCTGTAATCCCAGCACTTTGGGAGGATCACTTGAGGCCAGAAGTTTGAGAATAGCCTGGGCAACAGAGAGAGACACTATCTCTACAAAAACTAAAAAATAAATAAATCATTAGCTGGGCATGATAGCACGTGTCTGTAGTCCTAGCTACTCGGGAAGCTGAAGTAGGCAGATCACTTAAGCCCAGGAGTTCGAGGTTACAGTGAGCTATGATCATGCCACTGCCCTCCAGCCTGGGCAACAGAGTGAGACCCCCATCTCTAAAAAGAAATAAAAATAAAGTTGTGAAACTTAAAACAAGAATCTTCACAAAATATTCATGCTGACAAACAGTCGACATCCTCCTCCCAGGGGTAATAACCCCTAGGAGTTTATCTACAGAAAAATGTGTTTAACAAATAAGGATCAAAGAAGACACAGAAATTCCAGGAGGTTCTCCCTCTTTGTGATTTAAACCTTGTTTTTGAAAATCCAGGAACCAATCATTACGTTGGAGTCAGTGTGTGGTATGACTGAAAGAGCACCAACATGGAAGAAAGAAATCTGGGGTCCAGTGCCAGCTCTGCCACTAACCTGGGCAAGTAAATCAAAGGCAAGCATTCACCTTTCTTGACCCCAGTTTTATCAGGTATTAAATGAGGCATAGGTACTTCTGATTCTGGGCAAGATAGAGTAACAGGGACTGAATTTATCTTCTTACATGAAACAACTAAAAAATAAATCAAATATAAAAAACAATGATTTTCATGTCATTGGACATCAGGCAATGAAGGAGAGGGATCCCTAAGGGACAGGAAACAAATGAGGTAAGCCCTACAATTGCCTTCATATCACTGCATGGAGAATTTCCAGGTCATACGCAGGGAAAAGAAACATAGGTGAAGCCCAGTGATCTCCCTAAGTTCAGGAGATGCAACAGGGAAGTCTGGGTAGGCAAAGGTAGCTAGTTTGCAAGAAGCAGTACTGGAAAAGGGAGAGCCGTACAAGTAGAGAGAAATCAGCATATACACAGAGGATCCCCCCCACCAAGTCTTCAGCTGAGTATTGATCAGTGCATGTATGTGAAAAACACCCAAAGTCAGGGAAAGATCCACCTGGAAGAATTAGAGGAAACAATTCCAGAAGCTCACACAGAGCCCAAAACAGTTACTGTTACCATCAACTAGAATAGCAACCATCATAACACGGATATCAGACAGAACACTTCAGAAAAATTCCTACTTCAGCAGTGGGGCAAAATTATCCCTAAACAAAAATGCTGCTCTGATCCCACCTTACAAAGCTCAAAATCAACACCTATAAGAATTCAACTGTTTCCAAGTAACTTAATCATGTCCCAAAACAAAGCTCAATAATATTTACAGAAATTTAAAAATATACAGCACCCAGTAAGATAAAAACCATAATATGTGGCATCAGATAAAAAATTATTTGGCATGCACAGAAACAGAAAAATACAACCCATAAAAAGGAGAAAAATCAATCAATCTAAACCAGTAGTTCTCAACTGAGAGTGATTTCTGACTGTGTCCAGCCTAGGAAAATTAGTCAATGTCTGGATAAAATTTTAATTAACATGACTGATGATCCTGTTGGCATCTAGTGGGTGGAGGACAGGAATTCTGCTAAATATCTTACAACGCAAAGGGAATCTCCCACAACAAAAAGTTAGCCGATCCAACATGTCAATATTACCACTATTGAGAAACCTTACTCTAAACCTACTCAGAAATGACACAGGTGACAGAATTAGTAAACAAGGACATTAAAACAGTTATTATAACTCTATTCCGTATGTTCAAGAAGCCAGTGAAAAATGTGTACATGTTAAATAGAGACATGAGTAAAAAGATATCAAACTTAAGAGATGAAAATTACAATGCATGAGATGAAAAGTATACTAAATGTGATTAATGACAAACTAGACATTGCAGAAGAAAAGGTAAGTGAAATGAAAATCATAGCAATAGAAATTATCCAAAATGTAACACAGAAAAATAACTGGAACAAAATGAACAGAACATCAGTGTGCTGCAGAACAACATCAGATGTAATCAGAATCTCTAAAAGTATAAGGAGATGGGGGGCAGAAAAAAATATTTGAAGATATAATGACTGAATATTTTCAAAATTTGGTGGAAACTGTAAATTGATATCCAAGCAGCACAATAATTTCTAACCACAAGGATTATAAATAAAATAACATCAAAGCACATCATAATCTAATTACTTAACACAAGTGATAAAGACATAAAGATACAAACAAAAGGATATGTTACACAGAGTAGAACAAAAATATGGATGACAGCAGATATTTTTGTTAGAAATGAAGAAAATGGAAAGAAAGTAAAACATTTTTAAAGTACTGAAAGGAAAAAGAAAACTTATCTATCCAATTCTAGACCTAGCAAGAACCACTTTGATAAGTAAAAGCAAAATAAAGGCTTTCTCAAAAATAGATGAGAGAATTTATCACCTGTATAAATGCATAACAAGAAAATTAAAATGAAGTCCTTCAGGCAGAAGTATGTAGAATGATATACCAGATGTAAATTGCATCTACACAAAGAAATAAAGAGTACCAGAGATGGTAACTACATAAATACAAATATTTCTTAATCTTGAAATATCTTTTAAAATAAATAAGCCATTTAAATCACAAATAATAGCAATGTATTGTGAGGTTTATCATATGCACAGAAATAAAATGCATGACTATAATGGTCCAAGGGCTGGGAGGGGAGAAGTAGAAGTATATCGTTGTAAGGTTCTTGCACCATATGTGAGACGGTAAAATGTCACTTGAATCTAGCCTGTGACAAATTCAAAATATACACTATAAACCCAAAAGGAACCCCTAAATGAACACAATAAAGAGTTATATCAAATAAGCCAAAAAGAAGATAAAATAGCAAAATATATTCCATTCAAAAGAAGGCAAAAAAGAGGAAAAATGGAACAAAGGAAAAATAGGACAAATAGAAAATAAAGAGTAAGGCAATAGACTTAAACTCAAACACATTATAATCACATTAAATGTAAATGATCTAATTACTCCAATTAAAGGGCAAAGATTGTCAGATTGGATAAAAAAGCAAGATCCAACTATATCATGTCTACAACAAATGCACCTTAAGTATAAAGATACAAATAGGGTAAAAGAAAAAGGATGGAAAAATTGCACCAATAAAAAAAAAAAAGCTGAAATAGCTATACTAATACCAGGAAAAGTAGATTTCAGAGCAAGAAATATTACTGTAGATAAAAAGGAACATTTCATAATGATAAAGTGGTCAATATGCCTAGAAGACATAACAATCCTAATGTTTATGCATCTACTAACAGACCTGCAAAATATATGAAGTAAAATAAGGCAGAAGTGGGGCTAATATTCAATATTATTATTTATAATGATTTTTAAATAATTGGATTTGGTAAATGGCTACTCCCCCAAGACCCCGAAATGTCTCCCAGCCATCTCAGCCACTCTCCCAGGATCTTCCCACAACTCAGAAACTAAAAGGCTAACACCTGCACAACATGGAGCCTCCTGACCTTGTTCCAACCCTTCAATCTCTCTCTGCTGTGATTGATTGGTGCCTTACCACACCTATTGTTAAGTATTTTAAATGGAAACTCTGGGCTTAGATGAAGGTAATCTCCAAATTTCCTCACACTTCCAGGGTTTTATCACAGCACTTATTCAAGTTGACTCAACATAGAGAAAAAGTCAAGTACTGGAGGAGTAAGTAAAAGTAGTGAAAAAAGAATGGACAACATTTTTACTTTGCATTGGTAGCATGTGCAGAACACATGTTTGCAGAAACATGGAAAACAAGAACCTCTTCTACTGGACCACTTTGCATTTTCCATTGAAAACTACAAGGTCTTATGCTTAACGGGAAAATAGAATTAAGCTCAATTCCTGGGATCAGCCAGCATGAGTCTCCTGGCCCAACTACTCAGCCAGTCACTTTGCTCTGGTGGTAGCTAGGGATTTATGGATTTGATTTCGACATTTAATTTTCAGTTTTATTCTCAGTAGCAGGGGAATAAAAGTCAGAGTAAAATCATTTAAAAGAGGTTAACTGCTACAATTGTATGAGACTCTAAAAAGTAAAAGTAAGGAGAACGGTTTTTACAATGCTCATTAAAAGAAATCTATGATGTCTCAATGCTGCAAGCAAGAGTAAGAGGTCCTAGGGGAAAGCACAGCTCCCCAACTTCCTTCAAAAAAAAAAAAAAACTGGACCATAAACTCAAATTCTTAGAAGCACTCTCATTGGTCTCACACACACTGACTTCATGGGCTTTCTCCTCCCCACGTTGCTGGGACGGTATAGAAGATAAGAGAGGTAGCCTCCCTTGTACTAAATGTGCAAAAATCTGTACTTGGACACCTCTTGCAGATCTGACCACTATGAATCACGACAGATGCAGCAGAGCTTAAAACATCCACAGAAGTATGAGTAAAACACTAAAATAAGAGATGAGGAATAAGGGAATAAATGAGCACAACTCTCAAAAGTGGCACCAGTTGAAAACAATCCAGTTCCCATGAAATCTAGATAAAATTTTGGATGACAACTGTGACCACCAACTTCACCACTTGGGGATCTGGAAGCACACAGGATCCAGGGTAAGCACCCAACAACCTGACCTAGAGTGGCAGTTCCATCTCTTTCTAGAACCGGACTCTTGTCTAGGAGCTACATTCTGTGTAACAAGCCCCCAGGAGCAAGTCTAAACTCCTCACTGGAACCTTGACAGCCCTCTAACATCTCCACCTTCCTTCCTCCACGCCGGTAACTGTGTCTCTGGTTATTCCCATGCATCCCCCTCCATGCCAGCAGGACTGAATGCCTCAGGTCTCTCCCAAAGCCGTATCTGTTGGTGACGCTAAGTCTTTGCTCATCCCATTCCTCCTTCTAGAATATCCTCCACGCTTCCTCTCTGCCCAGCGTTTTCCCATCCATCCTTTCAACCTTAGTTCAAGCTACCCCCACCCAAGAAGCCTCCCCAACCACTACAGTCTACGTTACCATTTTTTATCCTGAAGTCTTTTAGCATTTACAAACTATAAAGTGTCCATACCATTTATTCACATAAGGTTTTAAATTTTCATATAATCACTTTATGTATGAATCTTTTGTCTCCCCAACGAAATCATAAATTCATGCAAAAGAGACACTCTACAATGATATTTTCTCTACTATGCTTAGCGAAGTACTCACTAAAACTACCTG
The DNA here is from genome assembly GCA_023783475.1 of Daubentonia madagascariensis. NCBI lineage: Eukaryota > Metazoa > Chordata > Mammalia > Primates > Daubentoniidae > Daubentonia > Daubentonia madagascariensis. The sequence continues at coordinate 13,054,420 of JAKFHU010002573.1, read as the reverse complement.
CTGAATGAAGAAATTTGAATCACCAGGATTACCCAAATACTTCCGTATACATATTCCTTTTAGAAACCTTTCCTACAACCAATATGGTAACTGAGCTCACAGACGGGAAAGTGCATAACTTGCATATGTTCTAATCAGATTACTCAGAAAGTTGGATCAAGAAGAAGAGGGGTAAACTGTGGCAGGGGGAACCCTCTAGGCAAGCCTAAAAATTGTCACTATACATAAAAGAAAAAGCATTTTATTCAGGAAGTTTAAGGTTAAATATTTTTTCCCACTCTTTTGAAAATTTTACATATTAATTTAAACAAATAATAAGATGGCAAATGGGTTCTGCCTTGTAAGCCATTTCCCATCAATGTTTGGTTACTGTTTGGGGCTCCCACCTAAAGAAAGATTCTAATTCCACATCTATGTTTAGGAATGAAATATATACATATGTACACACACATATAAAATTGTATATTATATACACTACCATATGCATTATTGTATATAATGTATATTTTTATTATACATAAATTTATATAATTTATTACATATGTTGTATCAGGACATATTCTGTGTATCTGCCTATTCTGCAAAAACATAAACATATATAAAACTAAGTCCATAAAGTAAATGGAATAATTGATCATTATCCTTGTGAAAAGGATATTCAAATGCAATTTCTAAGAATATTGTAAAGAGAGAAACATCACTTAAATAAGAGAATCTTAGAACTGATGCTGAGAGTAAACAGATCCAAATAGATTATGCTGTCTACATACAGGGATAACGGATCATTGTTCATCATAATCCCCAAAACAAAAGCCTCCACCCCCACCCCATTGTATAAAACCATGGATGAAGTTAGTCTTACTAGAAAAAAATTATTAAAGATGTGGTTTAAAGATTATAAAACATGGATCCAGGAGACAGAAATTTGAATCCTCACGCAGCTACTATACAGCTGGGCATCTGTAAGACTATCACCTGTGTTTATGGATCCTCAGTCTCATCATCTGTTAAATGGGAGGCATGGCTAAGGTGTCTTTTCCAGCTCTGATGTTCTTGCTTTACTTTGGGGATTATCAAGTCATCAGTCATAGAGAACAGATATAACTATGTTCTCTCTCTCTCTTCTCTAACTATTCTGTTTCACATTGCTGCCTTTACTGTTCAGCTTCAGATCATGTGAGCTATGAGAAATTATTGGAGCTATTTAGGAAAAAAGCAGAAATCCTAAGAAGTTCAGGTAGTACTAAGGTATACCCAAACCTTTCCAAGGAAGATGGGATATCCATCATATGGATGTTCTGGCTAGTTTGACACAGCCATCTGCGTTGCATCATACACCTCATATGAGTAAGATGGCATGAGAATGGGTGAGAAGTAGAAAAAAACGAAAAAAATCATTTCTTGGTTATGCATTCTATATTTGAGTGAGAAACTTTTTCTCATAAGCCTCAATACCCTGCAAGCATTTTAAAAGATGACGACCATTAACATTGTTCTAATCCTAACAAAATTAAAGTACATAAAGATATACTTTAGAAGTCCTGCTGAGTACTTAAGACCGTATTGCCACAAGGACCACCTACACAGCAGGGTCTCTGGGATGGAAAGGAATATTTTGAACATCTTTAAAGTGCTTCTTGCCCACTTGAAACACAAGTGTGTGTGCTCTCTGAAATCTACCAAGTCTCCCTGGCAGCACAAACTAAAAAATCTGCTGTCCTTGAGATCTTTGTTGATAAGACCCTGATAAAGGCAAGATTTGTGATTCCAGAATTTCCAGTGAACAGACGCTGTTGACACAGGAGGCAGCGTTCCACTTGGCTGCGCCCATGAGTGTCCACAAGAGGACCCTGAGACAATGCCCACCGAGTGAGCAGCAGCCCTTTTCATCAGCCTTTCTGCCGTACTCTCAGCTTGTGCCTGGCACTTTGGTGGATTCTCAGGAACTCTGTAAAAATACTGAATTGGGAATTTACTATGAGTCCCTCAACACTTTCCTGACCTCCTACCAGCTTCAATGAGGCAGAAGAAATGGTAATACGGAAACAATCTAGAAGCAAGAAATGCCAGCGATGCTCTGGGCAGAGTAACTGGTCTAGGTCTTCTAGGGTCAGTGGCAAGCACCCCTGGAGGGGTGTGGAAGAAAGAAAAGCCAGAAAGATACATGGGACCATAGTTTGGAGAACTCTGCTGATGGGTACCTGCTTTTTCACTCAAATAGCTACCTATGGGAACTCAAAACTATTCGGGGAATGTCTTTTTTTCCCTTACACCCCAATGTTCTATTAAGTGTGATGGATTCTGTACTCATATTACCTCTCAAAAAGGTTACCTCCTATCTTTACCCAATGGAACCTGGTTCCTCCTTCTCAAAGACCAAACTTTCACACATATCTCGTACAGTACAACCTGATTATTATTCTTGAATTTCATTTCAAATCCTCGTATACCCAGATTAAAATTGTCAACAGCACCCCAAGGTCCGTTGACAGTTTCTTTTCCCTAGCATCTAAAGCCCACTGTCCTGTGTCCCTCTGAACTTTACAGTACTGTATAATGTTTAAAGGTCTCTTATAAAACATGTTGATTTTTATATCACATACCCTAGATATTGGATTGCTTGATGTCACTGGCTAGATCTTATGTATCCACCTGTCTTCTCCAGGGCAACCCAGCAAGTGGTAGTCCCTCCATATCTGAGGAATGAATAAATAAATGATGAAGGAACAGGGTGACAAAGCGTACCTGTGCTAAATATCTCCTCTCTCCTCTGAAGACCAGGGCTGCAAACTAGAAATTCATGGGCTAAGTCCTTCTAAAAATGTTTAATTTGGCCTGCCAAGAGGTGTGTTAAAATTTGAACTTGAGTGACTCCAGAGGAGTATACAAATGCTTCTGTTGACTACAGGCCTCCCCTCTCTACAGGCCTGCCCTGTTTCGCTCATTACTCTCCTCTATATATTTGATTCTGCAATCCCTGAACTCAAGTCAAGTTTACACACATTTTAATCATATTAATAACTTTCATTAAGTGCCAACTTTGTGCCAGAAGGTACTTTGCAAACACTACCCCATTTCACACACTCTCATGCCCAACAGCAAGGGCCTGGTGTTATGCATTTTCCAGCTCAGTGGCATTAGACGTTACCCCCACCTAGACAGTAGAAACTACACAAAAGTAGAGAAACTCCCCCCGACACACTGTGATTAGCACTCAGAAGGAACTGAAGGTGTAGTTTCTGGCTGCCTGGAGGAAAGGAACCATGCCTCCTGTAAGATGTCCAGAAAAGACAGAAAAGCAGAGTCTCAAACTCAGGGACACTCTACCACACCCATCTCCCGGCCTCCTTGGAAGAAAAGAAGTTGAGTTGGCCCAATCTGGCTTCCTAATACTTAAGAGGCTCCAAATAAAAAGACCCCAATCTTCTTCCAGAGCACTGAAAAGCTTAGTAGGGGAACAGAGGAGGACTAATATTAACAAATAAGATATTCCTCATATACCAGCCCCAGTTGGCTGCTTTAGGCAGTATCCCTAAAGACTTGACCCAAAGGAAGCATTTTCTTAGCTCAGACTCTCCTCTAAGCTTTTTATGATGCTAATAAATGAGGTAAAGTCTAGGGTTTTGCCTTTAAAAGTACATATTTCAGAGTTTTCTTTATCTTTCCTCCATTCCCGGTGAATCACTCAGTCTTCCCACAGCCTTTGCTCAAAGGCACTTAATCTCTCATCAATGACACCGTCTATGGAAAGAAGCCGCAGTGTCTCCATTCACCAATAGCCAGATCAATCATGTGTCTCTAAGAAAATGAAGTCATACCAAGCTGTTTTTTAACTTTACTGAGGGGTGTCATTAAGACCTCTAGACTCTTAACTGCCGAAGGGCTCTGATGGCTTGTGATTAATTAGACAGCTCTTTCCCGGAGACTTCCTCTGCCTCTGCTGTCAAATCCACTCACCCCGACATGCAGACTCCAGGGCTCTCCAGACCCTGTGGCAACCAGTTTGAATGAGGTTCAGGAACCTTCCCCACATCCACTGCTCTGCTCTGGAATAAAAGAAATTGAAGCTCCTACCCTGTCTATTGAGAACTGACCCAGCAGATGGTATAGCCACCTGTAACTTTAACACGTGAGTCCGTCCTCCCTGTGATTCTGTGCTGTCAGTCTCCTGAGGACCAGGATTCTTTCTCCCACACTTGGCTGTAAATCAGTAGCATTCTCTTTGAAGTGGAAGAAAAGAGTAAAGAGAGGAAACATCGTGACAATGAAATGGTGAATCAGTCCAAATGTTCACTGGCTTTTCTGATATCTGCAAAGATTCTCTCATCCCAAGCTGTGTCTGGCTGGGAGGGGAACTGGATGGGAAGACCTGGGTAGACAAGGAGACTGGGTAGCCCCAAACTGCAAGGATGTCCAAGGAAATAAAAAACCATAGTGTATGCTACAGGCATAGGAGTGGCCATCTGGATACATCTTCCCTAAACAGGAGTATTGGGTCAAATCCATGAACACATTTCCCAGTGCACTTTCTCTCTCTCTTTGGGCCTCAGTTTCTTCATCTGTAAAATGATTCTGTAGAATTCTACAGCTCTAGGATGCCATGTTCCTTTCCCATCACAAACAATGAGCTCATATTTATCAAGATTGTCCTTCAAAACCTTAAGCATTCTGAGGATACTTGCTTCATAAGCTGGTGCTCTGAGAGTCATTTTTCCTTTCTCATTCCAAACACAAAGTTCTGCTCTAAGAGTGTCTGAAGCCAAGAGATTTCTTTTGACCAAGGAAAAGGATCACGCTTTTCATCACACACCAAAGCCAAACAAACAATCAAAAAAGGCAATTTGGGAACCATCTTGATAATAAATCTGGGCATTTCAGAGCAATCAGATGTTTCACTCCAATATGGATTAAGAAAAACAGAGAGGTATCAGGTGAATCAGGTGGGTCTCTACCCACAATTTGTTGCCAAAAGAAAATTCAGATATTTCCTCTAATCTACAAAACTAGGGTACGAATGAATGGCAGATCAGTCAAAGGGTCAAAAACCCTTCAAAGGAGAATCTTCCTTCTAAATTTCACTGTGCATCCACTGAGCACTCATCACCTCTGACTTCATATCCCATTTGGGGACTTACTTTTTTCCAGTGGAGAATAGACATGCCTACCATACACTGAAGATCCAAAGAGCTTTTATCCCATTCAATCCACATGAAAACCATGTGGATTCCTTAACATAAGTGTTGTTGCCTCCATTTGACCAATGTGAAAAACTGAGCTCGGACAGTAAAGTGGCTTGGCCAAGGTCACGTGATCAGTTAGGGACAGAGCTGGACCTAGCATCCAAGTCTGATGTCATACGTCATTCCATGGTCTTTCTGCTCTGCTACTGTGCTTGGATTTTGATGTAAATTACCACACGCTTCTTCAATCATCAGTACATCGAAGCCTCTGCCTTTATAGCTGCCAATGTGTGCACTTATCTGTATTTTAAATATAAGCAATTGAAGAGTGAACAATACCCACCCTTCCATTCTTAATATGAGGTTCTTTAATCTGTTACTTTTTTCTCTATTAAAAGAATTCTCTTTAATCAAGGAAAAAGGCTCACACTCTGTGTGCATGTTGTAGCTCCCCTCACAAAATTGGTCTTTGCAATTGAATATTTCCATTTAAATGCTCCATCAATTCAATCAAAATGTTAATATTCTGATTACAAAGTATCACTCTATGCATTACTAACACATTTCTTTCCCACCTCTTTCCCCCCAGCAAAGCACTGAGCTGGAGTTCACAAATAGGACATTTTGATTTAAAGAGGACAATTGCATACCACAATGCTCAGTAATTGATCAGCAGAAATATTTTGGAAGATTAAACTACAATCTATATACGCTCACTAATAGTTGTACCTCTTATTGTATTGTGCACACAGCTGTCACACAGCTGCCAAACCTCTGTGTTGTAATGATCAGAGGGACCAGTAAACTAGCAGCTGTCCTTTTAAACCTGCATTAAATATGGGTTTAGTGATGTAATCGAGGAGCATAACTCCTTTTTCATACTTTGCTGCATAAATGATGCTGAAGTTGGAGCAAATAAATAATCATGGTTTCAACTTCAAGGCATTATCTCACAGACTTCAGAGATTATATATTTTAACAAGTCAGATACACAGAACCATCTCAGGAATTTTGAAATATTAATGTCTTTCTTCCCTGGATGTAGGGAGACAAACATGTGGTTTTGCAATCCAATTGTGACTCACACTGTGACATTCTCACTGCAAAATGGATAGCTCGTGAAGCAGATCAGCTCAGTAATGACCCCATCGATATGTGCTGCCTCTGTGCTTATCTGCATTGTAATATTACAGAGCAAAGGAGGGGGCTAGGCTGGGGGAAAGCAGGATTTCTAATGGGGCTAGAGAATGTGCTTGAAATGTTCTGCAAGAATGTCTCCTCCCTGTAGGGGTGGTGAAGGGAAGACCTGCTGGAGGTAGCAACCTACAGGATAGGATGTTAGAGGTACCCAGGGAAGCCCCTAACTCAAAAATTCTCCCACCTGTTTTGACAATTCTTTTAACAAAAAACAAAGACTTTAAATTCTATAATTAGGCACCAAAGACATCCTGAAAGGCAGAATACAGTGATAAATGCAATCACACTTGAGCATCAATACTGGCTAGCAGATTTTGACAGAGGAAAGGCAAGGCAGAAAGCATAGAGCAGCCAGATGAAAAGGAGAGAGGTCCCATGGAGGAAAGGGTTGTTCAGGGATTGGGGAGACAGAGGAGGGAAGATAAACTCTGCCGCCTGATACTTTTTCTCTGTATTGTTACAGGAAAAAGATAACAATGGCCTGTGTTGTTAAATATCAAAGGTCTTTTACAACCCCCGTCACATTTTATTTCAGCCATTGGTTTATTTATGCCACACATGTCATTAAGTATCTAATAATGAGACAGAGCTGTAAGTAATATGAGAGGAAGATAATACAGGCTTGCTGGCCTCCAGGAACCTAGAGCCTGGCTGGGGAGGTGGCACATACTTATTTCAAAGTATTGACGAGAAAGTATGAATCCAGGTGACTTGAGTCCTGGGGAGAAAAGGATGAGAGCTGTGGAATCCTCACCAGAGCCAAGGTATTGTTCAGCTCCACCACCACCGCCACCTGCACCCTGAGAGGGAGGTGACTGGTGAAATTCACTGTACTTCAACACCCCTCTTTTAGATATTTTCCACCCCTTGTCTCCACCTAGGGCCTCTGTACGGTGTCGTGCAGGTTAAGGCATCCCACCAAGGGGGAGAGTGGGTCTGAAACCCAGCCTGTGCTCTGTTAGGCAAGCTGTGACCATGGCTCAGGGTAGCAACCACCCAGAGGAAGAGATGCCTTTGCCAAATCCAGTGCAGACTCCATCTGCTCATCAAGTGGCCGTGTCCACCCTGAGGAGGAGCCTTTGCCTAGCTTGCACAAAGGCAGTCCACGGGCTAATGGTGCCTCGCCCCACCATCTTGTTCATTAGCAATGCCGTGCTCAGAATAACAGCCCCCCAAGGTGTCCACGCCCTAATCCTCCTCAGGGCCTGCTAATATGTTACCTGCAAAAGGGACTTAGCAGGTGGTTGAGAGAACAGATATTGAGATAGGGAGATTATCCTGGGTTACCCGGGTGGGCCCAACCTAAGCATATGAGTTCATACAAGAAGAAAATTCTCCTCTGCCACAGTAGGTTAGAGTGATGTAAGGTGAGAAGGACTTGACCAGCCATTGCTGCCTTTGAAGATGGAGGAAGGGACCACAGCCAAAGGATGCAAGCAGCTTCTAGAGGCTGGAAAAAGCAAGAAAACAGATTCCCCCATAGAGCCTCCAGAAAGAAATGCAGACTGCTGTCACCTTGATTTTAGCCCAGTGAGACCAGGATTGGACTTCTAATCTACAAAACTACAAAATAATATACCTGTGTTATTTTAAGCCACCACATTTATGGTAATTTAATATACTTGTAATTTATGGTAAAATAATATACTTGTGTTGTTTTAAGCCACTACATTTAAGGTAATTTGTTAGGGCTAAAATATGCATGATCCATTATAAATAGCCTGTCCATCCTAAAGTACTCCAAAATTGAATCCTAACTTGCATCAAGTCTCAGGAAAAATGTGTTCTGGTCTTTTCTAACACAAATCTGACCTTGAGAACCACCAACTTTGCTAATGCAGACTGATGGAGTAGGTTGGGGCTTCCCAGAGGTTCCTAGCTATTTGTCATAGCTTCAGGGTGAACCCTTCAAAAGCATCCACTACACTACAGGCTGGAGTCAATGGTGACGTCCATGACCTGTGTTCCCTAGCACATCCAAGAGGTTGTGCAAATCTTCCTAATTCTCTGTATCTAAACCCTCCATACTTGGAATATATAGAGTTCATTCCATGAAGATGAAACCTGACTAATAATGGTATAATTTTATGTTTTTACATTCTAAACTACATAATTTTATTAATTTTTTCACACAAGTATTGGATCACGTTATTTTAAAAGCCTTTGTAAAATCATTTAAATAGCCACATAGTATTCATCATGTAAAATAAATTATTTAATCCTTCTTATTGAAAATTTTTTTCTTTTATAAACATCTTTTCATAAATAATACCTATACCCGCACACATACACACACACACTTATAATTAAAGACAAGAAACTTAGAAGGCAATAGCTCAAACTCTTTGCAGGTTTTGAGTAAACGTTCTTGAACATCAAGCACCTTTCATAACAAAGCAAGCCCTTTGCACAAAATGCTTATAATAATGGAATTCTCTACAGCCCCATCCCCACCACCTTCCTATCCTATCACAGCACCTTTTTACTGCTTTCACAGCATTTATAACCAACTATAATTATGTTGCTTATTAATTTATCTGATTATTTGTCATCTGTTTCCCCACTAGCATGTCAGCTTATCAAGGACAAATGACCATGGATGTGTTGTCACCACTGTGTCCACAAGGGCATAGCACTGTTCCTAGAATAGTGTATGGGCTCAACAAATAATTTCAGATTGACTAAATGAATCCAGTTCTCTGTGAAAATCTCCACGTCTATACCCTTGTTCCTAAGCTAATGCTCAATAAAAAGACAAAAGAATTCATGAACAAACACAGTTGAAGAATCTGTGTATATTTCCTAAAACCTGCTTTCAACATACATACTGGAATAACAGTCAAGATATTCAGTACAGGGTAATCTGAAATCCTTTCTGGAAAATGTTAAGATATGTACGTATAAATAAGTAAAAAGCTTTTCAAAATATAAATGTTATTCCCAAAGAGACCTCATAAGAAAACTAATTTTATAAAGCTGAGAGTAGGGAAGATTTTCACATCCATAATGCTGCAGAGTGTGTTGGCTCACACCTATAATCCCAGCACTTTGGGAAGCCAAGGTGGGAGGATCGCTTGAGGCCAAGGAGTTCAAGACTAGCTTTGGCAATGTAGTCAGACCTCATCTCTACAAAAACATTTTAAAAATTAGCCCGGCATGGTGGCGCATGCCTGTGATCCCAGCTACTTAGGAGGCTGAGGCAAGAGGATCACCTGAAGTCCAGGAATTCAAGGCTGCAGTGAGCTATGACCTCACCACTGCACTCCCGGGCAACAGAGTGAGACCCTGTCTCTAAAACATAAAAAAAAATAATAATAATTTTTTTAAAAAGCCATAATATTAACGGCACAGTTTTCAATGGTTGGAAACCTGGGAAAATTGCAGACAACAGTAGAGCAGGAACACCCTGCATGGTATCTGATTCCATCTCAGGAAACCTTTTTTCTTATCACCTTGTACAATTATCCTTCCTCTCTTCTCTTAGCTCATTTTCTGTCCCTTACATAGTATTCTTTTATATGGTCTTGCATTGAAATTATTTGTGTACATCTTTCCTTATTTGATTCTGAGCTTATTGAGAGTGTGGCCAGTGTTTAACTTTTTTACCCCAGTGCCCAGTTCAGGCTCCAACACAAAGGGCTTGAGGGAATAGATGACAAAGAGCTACATTAATAGTGGGGGAAGTTATATTTATTGAAAATCTCCTATGGATCAAATACCTTTGTACTGTCTTATTTACTCCTCATGAGAGTTATTATTAATATATCTGTTTTACAGATGAGGAAGTAGGTTCTGAGGGGTGAATAAAATTGCCCAAGGTGACATCAATCACTGTCGTTTGGAAGTTACTGGGGCTGGGCACTGAAAGATGGAGAAAGTGAAAAGGCAAAAAAAAAAAAAAAAGGGACTGGAAGAGAGACATTTAAGAGGAAACATTACTGTGGGTAACTACAGGGCATGCTGGATGGTGGGGTCGCACTAGCTGCAATAGGGCTTGGAGCTCCTGAGACAGGGTATGTGCAGTGTGCTGGCATTCTACTTCTGTGTGGGACTGTGGGAGCATGGGGAAGAGAGATCCCCTCTGTTCTACAGTCAACAAGGGCCATAGCCATGAAAAACCCTCCCAACTTTCAACCCAGGCTCTCTCTTTTATAACACACTGAGGTATTAATATTTTCTGAAAGGATCAGAAGGTCTTCTGGGGTCTCTGATATCGTGAACATGGAAACAGATCTATAAGTGCCATACCACCTCTATGCTTCCACAGATTACTCTGACGGGTGTACACTAACAGAATATTTTGGAACCTAATTTGCTTTGTTAGTAGCCAAACACAAAGGCAGAAACACAAATATCAGGATGACAGTATTAAAACAAGTACCACCTTCCAACAGACAGAAAAATCAAGACAAGTAATTACTATCTTTTGACACATTTATCCAATACAAACTGGCTATGACAATAGAGGATTACAATCCTTAGAATACAATCCCTTTCAGGAATGTTACTGCCCTTAGTGACTTACAACAATTGAAGTCATAGTCCCCTTTTGTCAGCAGGCTTTCCTGTTTTTCTCAAGAAATGTCTGGTTTAACAATCATGTTAAGGTGAGAAACACGATTTGCTACTTATTGGCATTTGACCTTGACTTAGGGAGTAATAGTAACTAGGGAGAAAACACACGGTTCAGAAACTCTCAAGTAAACCTCAAGAGCCTGTAAGCTTATGATGGGCAGTGCTGTGTGAAAAATAGCCACTTTCCCTTTGCCATGTGAGTCTATTTGGCCATTCTAAGGCTTCACCATCAGTGTTATGTTGTCTAGAGGTTCAAAAACATGAATAATTACATCCATTGTAAAGCTTTGCATTGACCATCAGTCTAGCACTTATTCACTCAGACAGGCATGCAGGTTTTACAATTTAGAAACATTTCTAATATGTACCATTGAGCCTAAGAGACCATCTATTTTTTCACAGACATGGGCAGGCCAGTGGCAATAACTAACTAGGAATTTCATTAGAGCAGCTGGGTCTCACCCACAATTTATAGACTCAAATGTCTTCAATGCTTCAGAGCTGAACCTGAAATTTCAAAGGTTTATCTTAAGCAAACACTGGTCTGAAACCTTAACAGGTCAATGACTCCTAGTAATAATAATACCAACTATTTTTTAAGAGTTTACTAAGTTCCAGGGACTACGCTAATCACTTTACAAACATTAACTAATTTAATCATCACAGTTAATTCATAAGGTAGACCTCACCATTATGCCCCATTTTGCATATGAGAACACTGAAGCTAAGAGAAGTAACCCGCCCAAGGTCACACAGCTATTTAGTGGTACAGCCAGGACTTAAACTCAAGATTAACTATCCATGTAATCCACTATTATAAAATCAAAGTGCAAATCAGTGCATATGTCCCAAGATGGCATCCTTTATCCAATGAATATCCCACAAAAAAAGTCAAGGTACAATTTTCTTCTTGGTCAAACACTCTTGACTTGGGAACATCTACCAACTGGCAAACACTGAGCATCTATTCCAAGCAAAGCACTGAGTATATATAAGTCTTGATTCCTGCCTTTGAAGAACATACAGTCTTTTAAGGAAGACACAACATGTGACTTGAGGACATGAGAGTAGGGAGGAGTTGAGAAAATGGAGGACATTATGTACTCAAACAAAAACACAAATTTAGCAAATGTAATAGTGTGAGAAAACTGGATAAATAAGAGAATGTGATCAAATAGGGGAAATTCAGGGTTCAAGTTATTATATATAGATAAGGCAGTTTCAAATGATGATGAAGACCAAGATGTGGTGATGCTAGTAGGTGGTTGCAGAAGAGAGCTGAAGACTATGAGGTCAGAGTATTTAAGGTGTCTTCTAATACTGATAGAGAAGTCATCAAGAAGGATGTCCCAGAACATGATGCAGAAGAGAGCTATAAGCCAGGGACATAGTAAGGAACGTGTCCCTAAAGGAACATGTCCCTAAAGGAACCGCAGCAGGCATGACAGTAGTTGTCCTCCATTATGATACCTTCACAGTGCTAGAATATACAATAGCTATTCCTAATTTCACCCATATCAATTACCTACGAGGTTTGTTTCCATTTATTTAAAAAATATCTCTTAGGAGTTTGCACAGCACCCCCCCAGTTTTGATGTCCTGAAATTTTGGAGAACTAGTCAGTCTACAAAAATCAGGAAGTATAGGTGACAAACACTGGAAAGACACCGGCATACACAACTCAGAGGGCAATAAGGCCCACTAAACGTTTCTTACAACAGTAAGAATAGCTCTCGGCAGCAGATATTCCTAACGTCAACCAGAATGGCAATGTGTGCTGGAAACAAGATAGCAAGGGAAAAGTGGAGGTAGAAGAGAAACCCAGCTGAATGGATGTGTCTCTTGCTAGCAGATCTGAATGGCAGATATTAAAAACCAAACCAAGGACTATCTGAAAATGCCCAGTATTTTGTCATTTATCAAAATTTGTCAGGATGACCAAATCCTCTCACTCAAACAAAGGAGTGGGGTGGGGTGTGAAGGAAGCAAACAAGATAATGCACACTTTATTTTCACCCTATTAATGTTATTTCTTTGCTTGGCCATGTTCAGGATAAGCTCCTGTCACTGTGTTAGCCTTACCACGGCAATGAATTTTTAATAGACATCAACTGTCTAACCGTATTTATATTACAATAATAACCTGAAAGAACTTGTTTAATATCAGAAGACTTAGTGGAGCAGATGAATAGTTCCAACATGATATCCGTGGGATAGAAATTCAATTAAAAACTGCAAGTATTTCTGGAGAGAGGTAGTTATTGTTCAACACATACCATAGGGCCCTTTGCTGAAGCTCAGCTATTAACTGAACTGGTTGAGAAATTCTGTTTTCTTTTATGGCAATCTGTTAGCTTGTACGAAGTTAAATTAATAAAAACACCAAGCTGCCTCTGTGGTGGGAGAGCAGAATGAGGCCAAGGGCTAGTTGCATATTTTATAATTATGGATTAAGTGCATTATGCCAAGCAAATTAAAGATATGCCACAATTATAATAAAAATGAGAGATTGCACCTCTCCAAATGGTGATTGTATGACTACTGCATCCAAAAGAGAACACTGGCATTCTACCCCTAAAAGGCAATTGTTTCTCCTATAAAGAAGTAGGAAGAAATTACCTTTCACGCACACTTTCCTTCTGAACAAGTACAACAGTTCTGAAGGTAGTCAACTAACAGCTAAATGGGGTGTTGACTGCCTGTGCTCAGCACTCAGAACTGGGCCCCACTGCTCAAGAACTACACATCACAAAGAGAAGCCCTTGGGTGTAAATGGAGGCCATCAAGCCCATTTAGGAAGGATTGGATTTGCAGCAAGGAAGATCTGGTCAACCACTGAGGAAGAGTGAAAAACCAAGGGTCTTATCCCACCGAGGAAAAGTGGGTCCTGGATGAGGAAATCCAGCATTCTGCATCCCCCACTGCATCTCTGCATCAGAAGCCCTTGCTACGTTTCTATTTTCTGCTAGTTTTGAAAACAGGAAACAAAATCCCTTCTTGTGAAAATGACTGACACATTGTCGTGCCCTGCTCTCTGCTGCAGAAAGGGCAGGGATTCTTCATATCTTTCTTTGCTCTTAACACATTTGTTGTGTGTGATCATACTCAATTACGTGTGTGCGCCTATGTGTGTATGTGTGCACCCATGTGATTATAAATCACACTCTGCAAATGGTATATCAGTCCTTCCAGCCATAAGCTCTCACGCATGGCAAATGATGATGCTTTCAGCACATAAAACAATTTTCCTTCTGCCAAGACTCCGGCATATTGTGCTTTTCAGAAAACAAACTTCTCAACCCATATTGTTTGTATTGGTGCGTGGGAGTGGGCATGCACATGCACGTTTGGGCAAGCACACCAGACACGCAAGAGGAAATGGTGCTAAAGACAAGAAGCTCGTCAGAAACTCACACACCCCCAAAGGAGGTATAGTTGCAATATCTCCTTCTCTTTCACTCTGCTTTATTATTCATCCACAATTTCAGTGATGCACAAATTATGGTTCATGGACTAACTGTATCAGAATCCCTTGGGATGTTTGTAAAAAGAAAAAAAAAAATCCCTAGTTGCAATCTCCAATTTTCTGGACCAGAGTCCCTGGAGGATGGGACCCAGAAGCTGGCATTTTAGCAGGACTGTGACCTGTTGTATGTAGCCAGGCAATCCTGATTCACAATCAAATTGAGACTGAGTCCTCTATTTGTTTCCTCTGGCCAAAGAGCCCAGCATGCAAATAAATTCTCAAAAATACTTAATCATCAGTATCATCAGACACAACTCCCTCATATTCCTGACAATGAAGTTAATGTCCAGGAAGAAAAACCAACTTGCCAAAGGTCACACAGGAGTCACTGCTGGAGTGCAGTCCAGGCTGGAGACAATGCCTGCCATTATAATTGAACTTATGATTTAAAAGCATATTCCCAATTATTATTACATGCATTCCTCAGTATATTATGAGCTTCATGTGGCAGCTATGGAGTAGGCTTTGGTTGACAGGGTGCACATCTTGTGAGCTTGATTTAACCAAGTAGACAAATATTGGGGTACATTTGTAAACTGGTCATGGTGAGCAGAACAATCTGAGAGCATGAGACAGAGCAAAAGGCACCTCCTTGCTTAAAGTACAACTGTATTTTAATCATCTAAGGCTATGATCAGAAATAAGATGCAAAGGGGTAAAATTGAGATCTCTTAGTAGGGTTTGAAAGTGCTAAGCAAGCATATCCCACAATCCAGGGTCTGCCATTGCCCCAGGAACTCCCTCCCCTCACCTCGACAGTTTTCCAGGAAGGGTAGAAACAAGATCACCTTTAAGTTGTGTCTCAGGGGCTGGTGCACCTTGGACTCAATTCACAAACACTGATAGAAAGGACTCCAGCAAGGCAGCTCAAATAAAAATGGATCGAGGATTCAAAACCAATTACCAAAGCATAATCTCACTCAGACGGGCATGCGAAGAATAATTACACTCCGTGAGAAAAATGTCTGTTGTAGACACATTACAGAAGGCTGCATAATTAAATACGGCTGCCAATTCTCATTTATCTTCCTGGAAATTTGCATATGAGGGTCCACCTGGATTGCCAAAGGCCTAGAGGTGGTGCACACAGTGGGGCTGAAAGCCAGGGGATCAAAATTTCTAAAGTAGTAGAATTCTAACAAGGATGCTGCACCACTGATAGAATCCTCACTCTGAAAATTGATTTGCACCCCTAGTTTAGTTTAGGAGGGATGATGTGCCTTTGCTCCTCCCTTCCTGGAAAGCTCCCTCCTTTCTCTTTGCATAACTAAATCCTAGCCATCATCCCAGGCCTAATTCACAATAAAGCCCTCTGTGAAGCCTTCTCTGTGCATTGATGTCTTCATCTGAAAAATGGGGATAATTCAAGTATTAGCCTCTTTGGATTGTTATGAAAATCTAAAAAGTTAATCCATGTGTAATTTCAAACAGTGAACGTCACACAGTAATCTCTCATATTACTTTATGCTCTGGCTGCTCTGGCCAGCACCGGTTTGCTTCTTCTCCAATGATCCTCAAGCACAAAGGGTCACCCCTGTCCCCCATGAGCATGGAGGACTGTTTTGCCCTCTGTGCTTTCTTCTCACTCCTGTGCTTTGCGTTGCCCTAGTCTTGAGGCTCCTTATGGCTAGCAGCCTTGAATCTTTTGCCCTCCCACTATAAAAGATGTTCGAGAGACTTGTTAGCAAGAGAATCAGAAGATACCTCAGAGGTAGGCTTGTTGCAAGATTCCTTCCAAGAAGGACACCAAGATGAGGTTGTGGAGAGGGGAGTGTGGGATGGGCCCCACCCACCCAAACCTGGCCAGGCCCAGGCCCTGTGGGGTCATTCGCAACACGGGAAAATGCCCTCACCACAGCCAGCTTCTTGCTCCCCAGGGTGAACTCGTTTCTCATTGCCCTGCTCCTCTGGTCACGCTGCGGCCCATGCTCTCAGCCACCAGCCCTTTGCTGGCCTCAGGCCTAAGGCAACCGGAACCCTCAAACTTTCCCCAGTCCCCCCTCAAAAGTCTCTCTCAAAACCTTCCCTTACACTGAGGTCAGGGGCTGATGGCAGTTTTAGGTATTAGCTTTCTTTGAAGTAATATCAATACAACAGTTTTTTACAAGAACAAAAACTGATTAAACATACAATGACTGTAAGTTTCATCAAGGGGCTGGCATAGAGCCAGGCACCAGGTGGGCCTCAGTAAGTGACTGTAGAATAAACGCACGCATGAGTGCATGAGGGACTCCCCACTCACTGCCACGGACTAAAGGTGACTCGATGTTTCTCTTTCCTAAGGATTTAGATTGGCCAAGAGGTGCAGTGCCAGAGTATAGGACCAATAATGAAAAAAATATATATTCATTTAAATGTGTGCTTTTGTTTATATCTATTTCATCTGCATGATAAAAATACGGTAAAATGTACTCCATCCTATGAGAGTTATTGGCATTGATAATACGCATGATGACGACAGCAACAGAGAGCATTTCTAGAGCTCTTATGGTATGCCAGGCTTCATTCCAACAACTTTCTATGTATCTGCTCACTTACTCCTCCCAACTCTATGTGATAAATACCATCACTATGCCCATTTTGAAGATGAAGAAACCAAGGTACAGTGATAGAAAATTACTTGCTGCAGCTAATAATGATGAAGCCAGCAACAGAACCCAAGTAGTCAACACTCACTACACAATACATGCAGCAATCATGCATCCTGATATTCCAGCTGAGTCCTAATTTCAAGCATTTAATTAAGCACATTTAAACATGGCTCATGGTGTGTTCTGCTTTTGGTAAAAATTGTTGGTGGTAGTGCCTAGAGGGGTCCATCTGAGAGATGCTGCTGCAATGGTTAGTTTTATGCATCCACTTGACACATTATGACACATAAACATTATTTCTGGGTGTGTCTGTAAGGGCATTTCCAGAAGAGATTAGCCTAACGCATACTGCCCTCTTCAGTGTGGGTGGGCATCATCCAACCCACTGAAGGCTCAAATAGAACAGAAGGGCAGAGGAAGGTTGAATTCTGTCTCTCTACATGACTTGTTGAGCTTAGACATTAGTCTTCTCCTGTCCTTGGACTGAGACTTTCACCACTGACATTCACAGTTCTCAGGCCCTGGGACCCAGACTGGAATTTATGGTGTGGGGATTTTCAGCCTCCATAATCACATAAGCCAATTCCTTATTTTTTTATATATATACACACATATATATATTTTATATGTTTATATAACATAGAATTTATATTAATAATATATAATATAGCATATTATATATATACATACCTCCATCCTATTGGTTCTATTTCTCTGGAGAACCCTAATACAGATTTTGGTAGTAGAAGTGCAGTGGTTCTAGAGGAACAGAATTTTAAGGATGAGTTTTCTGAGTTTGGTCTGGGGTTTCTGGAACTGGCTCTCTAATCTGATTAGAAAGATGTCAATGACTCTATTCCTAGTGGTAAAGAGAGCACTGATAGTCCACGGCATGAATTGGTAATAGAGACATGCAAAATATCTGCATTGGATACTCCTAATCAACCACTTATAAGAAGCAAAGCACTGGATGACTGCGTATATGATACTTTCAAACATTTGTGGAAAACTAACAGATATGAGGAGGTTGGTCGGTTGTTCCTAATATTTCTGGACAAAATAATGAAAGAAAAGGATGAAGTCAGGGACTCGAATTCCCAGCTCAAGCTCCATAGGCCCTTATCTGCTGTGGCCACAGGGCTGAGGCTGCTGAAAATCAAATACAGAATCTCATGCTGCCACTGGCTGAGACACCATCAGGAAAACAAAACCGGGGGGAAATATCACTGGATTAGGTGGACAAAGCCTGGTCTGGAAGCCATGACCGTGGACTGGCTAGATTGAGGGAGCCTCTATCTGAAATGAAAGATGTAAGTGAGCATTTCCAGAAAACTACATGAAGCGTGGGAGGTGGGCAGTCCCCTGAGAATGCAGCTTTTCAGTAGCGTGAGATTCTGTTAGGAAGGCTGTCTTACAGACCACATTAGGAAGAGCAATACATCATACATTGCTCGGGAGTTAGAACTGTGCTCACAGTTTTGGAACTTTGCCATGTGGTGTTTCTCAATGATGTGTTAATATTGTTGATGTGTTTTTAATTAATAGTCTATAGTTGCACATGTTATTTATAAAAAGGCATTTCCCCAAGAAGGCAGCCAAGACATTCTCCCTCAGTCAAAAAGCACACCCCTAGGGCACTCTGAAGTCAGAGTAAAGGTGGAAATGGAGCCACCTGGGCTGAGCCACAAGACTCCTCAGCAATTAAAGACAACTGTATATAAAAATATAAAGCAAGGCTGGGGACTCCTGTTTCTAAGAACCACAGGGAATCAGGTTCCTGCATGCTAATGAGTACAGAGAAGCTCAGGGTTGTAAAACAAGATGAATACCACCCCTCATTAGTGCTGCATTTGATGGCTATGTAAAAGGAAGAAAATGATCCACTTTAAAAGGGTCTTTAACATTGATGGGTCAATTTTGGCAATTACAGGATTTACGCAGATATGTCTGCACCACATTGAAATGAGCCACAGCAAACACAACCCTCACTCACTTGTTTAGCTGATGACCAGGCAGCCCTTAGAAGGCCTGGATCCTCATTACCTTTGAAGTCCCAGCTCAAATGTCACCCGTAGGCAGGGCTTGGACTCAGACAAGGCAGGCAAGCAGGGCATCTAGGGTATCTCCTTAAATATTACACACTGGGCATCTCACTTGCTTCACCTAGTCCCAGCCCTGTTTCCAATGAGGTCTCCTCTGACCACTTTAACGAAAGCAAACCCCTCCCCTCTCCCAGGCCCACCCAGTTCCCACCACACCACTAGGTGGCACTAGCCACATTCAATTATTACCTGGTTTATTGTGTACTTAGCTACTGTCTGGTGTCCCCACCCCTGGGGTCCCTAGTACCTCACATGGTATCTGGACCATAGGAGGCTTCCAGGAATGTATCTGTTGGATGGGAATAAACAAGGATGTGAGAGCCTCCTATGAGAATAGGAGTCAATGACTCTGGACAACCCAAGAAAATCCTTCTAAACCCTAATTCTTTCTACCCGTATTAAAGTATACAGAACCAGTGTTATGGGTGAATATTCAAAATTTAGATACCCCACAAGAAATCTGGGGCAAAAAAAAAAAGGTACCTGAGTTGGTAAAGAGTAAATCATAAAATACAAGCTCCACAAGTGTTAAGGCCGCCTTTTCCAAACTGTTGAGAGAAAAAATGGAAATATAGAATGAATGAACACTCACATGGAACAGACACTTCAAGATAATTTCAATTAATGCCCACATCATCAACCCTCTGAAGTAAACTTTGTCCCCACTTTCCAGATGAGGAAACTAATATGAGGATTAAAGAGGTTACCTAATTCGTGTATGAATTTACAGCTAACTCAGGCATCTAGTTTTCAAACTCAGGTTTCTGCGAGCACCGAAATTATTCTTTCACATGGCCTAACAAGCACCTCGATTTTTTCAACTTGAAGCACTCAAAGTATAAACATAACAATTCCTGATGTTCCTGATTAATTGCTCCCAACTCTGGCTTTTCTAAAAAATTCCTGGATCAACAAATCCAATAATTCAGTTCTTTAAGAGTAGTCAACATAATTAGACAACTTGTTTTTTCAGAAATACGTATCTTTTTACATATCTTACATATCTTATACACACCTACCCTTCTCTCCTTTTCCACCGTAACTGTCATTAACCTCTGTTACATAAGCACCTATCTCCTTTGCCTCAATGTTTGCCCATTTGTTTTTGTTCAGACCTCCACCCCTCAAGTACCTGAACATGAAAACTAAGTCAAACTTCAGTTCACTTCCTCAAAAGGAACCACACCAAATCATGCCCCTTCTCCCTCTAAGACCTTTGTCCTAACTCTGTGGTTCACTTGTTAGCTCTGTTCTAAGTGCATTTCCTCTCTTCCTCCCATTCCAGATTTCAGGGCAATACACAGAACGTGTCAACCACAAGCTGATAAATGTAGGAAGGAAACAGAGTACTATTCCCTGACCCGTACACATCTCCCTTCATGAAGACCAAGGACGGAGCACTGCCAACAGCCAGCCTCTGGGAGTGAAGCACTGTCCTGCAAAGAGGGCAAAGCCCAAGCCTTCCACTCCCAAGTCTTTTTTGAGGCACAGCCTGGTTTTCATTGTCAGGTGCATTGTGCTCTGCTTGTAGCTTCATGTTAAGAAAAAGGGAAAAAAGCCATGTTCCTTCAAGGTCCCTCTTGGAGAATGGCCTTTCAGATTCACAGATTTCTCCCAGGCGAAAGCACAGCATTTGATGCTCTTCTTACCTTAAGTTTACCACTTCTCTACTCTTCTAAAAGGCAAAGGGTTTAGTCATAAATCCCTAAATATTGGACTCTCAAGAACTTTCAGGGGTTCTGCCTTCCTATCTGAAAGTGTGCAGGTTTTAGTTTTGGTCCAACCTCTTTCCCTAACGAAGGGATGTTAAGCAAGTCATTTCTTTTCCCTGATTTTCACCTTCTTCACCCTTAAAATTTGTAGGGAAGACTCAACAATGTATGTTTCTCCTAGCCTGAAATAGCAATCAAGTTGAGAGACTTTAAAAAGGAAGAGATTCACAAGGATCAGGTCAAGATTTGCCACCCAAGGAACTGAAAATCTCATGTCTTGCTCTCTGCCCCGGCTTCTGTCTGTAGATTCCTGCCTGCCTTCCTGCCTTCCTGCCTTCACGTGGATCCTACCACGTGCCAAGCACAGCACTTGGCAGCGAGGAATCATGCTGCATGAGGCAAACATCATCCCTGCTCTCAATGAATCTATATTTACTGGGGATGGTGAAACAGTAGTGAAATTAATAAATAATCCCTACAAAAGACATAAAATAAAATGATTGCAAGTTGTACAATAACAAGTGCACAAGCAGGGACTGAGAGACTGACCAGCCTGGAAACCTCTCTTAGATAGGATGGCCAGGTAACAACTCTCTGGAGAAGAGATACTTAAATTGAAGAGATAAAAGATTTAAAAAAAAATAAAAGAACCAGGCTTGTGAAAAATATGATTAGGGGCCAGGGGAGACGGGGAGATAGGGAGGAGAATGAGAATATTCCAGACAGGTATGAAGCCCTCAGGCAGGAAATGCTTGTTTTGTTTTAAAGAGACTGCAAGAACACTAGTTTGGCTTTGGTGATTTGGGTCCTCTCCAGGTATCTCTCATTATCTCCCCACTATTTGCTCTTCTGGGTCTATATAAACTTAGTGTATTCACCTTTATCACTGACACTTAATAGTGAACAATGAGGAGCAAATGATGGGTCTAAGGATGTTGCTGATGCAAAGATGTTGGAGCACCCTGGTCCAGTGCCCACTGTCTGATGCTGCCCATCACCACACATGAAAAGGCCACGGAAAGAAGATAGTATCACCCAGGGAGATCCTATGGACAAACTTTCTGACTTAATACCAAGCACCACTGCAGGTATGCACTGGCAATAGCAGTAAGCGGAACCCTGAAGGGACTGAGTGTGGCTGTGGTGCCAGTGTGTATGGAAAGGCCAATGATGTTTCCTAAAATGCCCAAAGCTGGACAGGTCCCCCTGTGACCACATTCATTCAATGACCCCCAGGAGGTCATGTGCCTTAGAGATCTGGGACTGTGTCTGCAAGAACACTAAGCTGTCCTCCACTCCCTGGGTTCCTAGCAGAGAAAAATCTTTTTAAATTTTTTTTTTCTTAAGGCTTTTATAAACATGTAACCATTTCTGACCTCTCTGGACAGGACAGCAAAGCCAGAAAGCCATATGACACCCCCATATGCTCAGAGTATCACGCTCGGCTCACATCATACCCAGCACTTTTCTAAACATCTTGCCATCAGGATGTTTAGATTAGGATAATATTGGAAAGTACCTATTCCTGGCACACAGTGGCTATTCAATATATGCTAGCAGTTATGATAACTTCCCCCAAGCACATATTGCCCCTACTTATCCTCCGATCTCTTGGAAACGTCCCTTTTGTCAACCCTGATAAGCAATTTGGCAATTGTCTCAAAACAGCCAGTGAATTTTGATAACTGTGCACTCTGTGTACACCATTCTCAGTCATCAGCTGGCTGGACTCCAGCACACGCCATCACTCCAAAATACCCATCTATCCTATCCTACACCACCTAGCTGTGACAGAGGACATGCTACAGAGCAGAAAGCACTGCCACTGCAAAGCTGGTGACAAGAGCAGAACCACGTGTCCATAGGAAGCTGCCGACACTCAGAGCACCTGCAGGACCAGGGCTGCTAGAGCCAGCCAGGCTGTTAACAGATTCCTGACAGCAAGACCAAGGAAGCTCTAATGAATCCTGCTCCTCTGTCCACCCAACAGACACTTACTGACCACATAGGACACCCAAGGCCACAGGCAGGTGCTCTGAGTGACCTCAAGAAGCCCCACACAATAATATCGAGAAGCAGAAGAGTGGGTAGGAAAAAAATTCTAAGGGATTCAAATGAAAGAAAAGAGGGTGCTGGGTGAAGGTGCTCAAGAAAGGCCCTGGAAGATAGCAGAACACCTGCTGGGTCCTAAACATGGGTCGGAGAGAGAAGAAGGAATTCCAGGACATGACATGGCATCAGTAAAGGCAGGGATATTGAAAAGCAAGGCAGCTTGAGACTAGCCTGGACAACACAGCAAGACCATCTCTACAAAAAAATTTAAAAATTAGTCAGCTTTGGTGGTGCACGCCTATAATCCCAGCTACTCAGGAGGCTGAGGCAGGATCACTTGAGCCCAGAAGTTCGAGGCTGCAGTGAGCTATGATTGCCCCACTGCAGTCTAGCCCAGGTGACAGAGTAAGACCCTGTCTCTAAAAACAAAAAGAAAAGAGAGGCAGTAGCCTGGCTAGAATGGCTTGATGGAAATGGAAGCATGTGCTCTACTAGGGATTGCCTGGTTTCCATCTGAGACATAGGTACCACGCTCAGAAGTGACAGGGTGGAGGCCATTCAAGAAACTACTCAAAGCTTTCAGCTGAGAAGTTCATTGGTTATGAAGAAGTCATGGGTCTGCCCATTAGGGTTAATAGTCTAAATCTACCTGTGAGACTTTCAGAAGCTCACCCATTGTACTAAACCCTCAGCTTTCCCCATCTGTAAAAACGAAGAGTATAATTGTACCTATTTGGAGAGGATTTGATGATATAATTGAGCACAAAATAAGCAGCTGTTTCCCCAAATGAATGTCACAGCTTCTTCAACATTTTTTAGCACACATTTCCCATCTAAGCAATGGATTTGCTGCTGCATAAGAATAGATTTAAAAGGTGAGAACTCTTCAATCTCACAAAATAAAACTAGGAAGAAATGTGCTTTTTTAAAATGAAGATTAGATTTGATTATTTACAAAATGTAAAACTCCTACTTTATGAAAAACAAAACTATGATAACAGAAATAAAACAGAATGGGAGAAATATTGGCATCTGATTCAAGAATGTTTTCAGTTTATATATTACATTAAAAACGTGTACAAAATGATAAGGAAAATAAGTCCCCAATAGATAAAGTTTCTATAATAGTACATTCTTCAAAACATTCATTAAATGTCACTTCTCTGCTTAAAATCCTTTCCCATTGTGCCCAAAGTAAAACCCAAACTGTTTAAGATAGATAGTTGACAAGACTCCACATGGCTTGTCCTCTGCCAGCTCCTCACACTTCTGTGGACCACTCTCTCCTTACTCATTGACTTACTCTGGCTCCTTGAAAAGCCAAGCTCCCACATACCACAGGACCTTTGCACAGATCTGCCTGGAATCTTTCTTCCTCTTTTCCCCATCCCTTCAGCTCCTGCTTGATTCTTCCTCATCCTCCAGCCCCAGCTTTGGGTACTTCCCCAATGTCATGATTTGAACTGTGTTCCCCCAAAAATTCACCTGAAGTCCTCACCTCAGTATCTCAGAGTGTGACCTTATTTGGGAACAAAGTTGTTGCAGATGTATTAGTTAAGGTGAGGGCATACTGGAGTAGGATGGGCCCCTAATTCAATATGGTTGGTATCCTTATAAAGGGGAAATGCGGACACAGACATGCCCACAGGGAGAACACCATGAGAAGAGGGAGGCAGAGGTAAGGCGATGATTCTACAAGCCAAGGTACGCCAATGATCACAAGCAACCACCAGAAGCTGGGGGGCAGCGTGCTCAGAAGGAAGCAACCCTGCTAACACCTTGATCTTGGACTTCTGGCCCCTGGAACTGTGAGACAATACCTTTGTATTGTTGAAGCCACGTGGTTTGTGGTCCTATGTTACAGCGGCCCAGCTCTGATCCTCCCGCTGGCTGGGGTCCTGCTGCTTCACTCTCTCCACGCTTTCCCTTTGACCACTTCAGGGAGTACTTGATCCGGGTCTGCCTCCACACAAGAATCAGCACTGAAGGGGCAGGCACAGGGCAGGCACGTGTTGATTATGTCTGAGAAATGTGGCAGTGAGCCTCGGCACACAGGAGCTCTTACTGAAATCTTAAGAGATTAGGACAAAAGGCAGAGCAATCCTGACAGAAATGGAGACAAACCCTCGCAGATAGAGCACACGCCCCCAGCATGTCACCATTATTAACTCAGGGTGCCTTCTCAGCTGCCTGTTGTCACGTCCACTCAGAGTGAAATGAGGCCCAAGAGTTACTGCAAGCAAGTAGAAATCAGCGATCAAACAGTTAGGGCAGGTGCACGCTTTACTCTCTGTACAGACCAAGAGTGTAGAAGGATGTAACAGTAACAACAGAACAGTAAGTCGTTTGACATCCTCAGGGTATAAGATGAGGGGATGAACTATTCCTTAGAAAAAAGACTGAACCTCTTGTTCCCGTCCCTTTGATGACACCATAACAGATAGTGCCTTTGGAGGAGTTATAGGTCTAACCCAGAAGGAACTGTATCATGGTCTTCATCCTTCACACAAGGTATTGCACCAGGGTCTTGCACTGAGGGGACTGTAAATCATAGACTGTTGGGAACCCCAATAACAACTTCGAACTGAGGCCAGGTCTTACTCAGGGACTATCTAGTGTAGGGTCAAGTGCAGAGCCTCTACAGTCAGAGGGCATAGATCCAAATCACAGCTCTACCACCTGCTAAGTGCATGACCTCGGGAAAATTATTTAAGCTCTCTGGGCCTCAGATTGCTAAGCTGTAAAATGGGGATGACAGCAGTATTTACCTATCTGGTTTATTATAAGGATGAGTTAAACATATGTTCCTGGCACACAGTTAGTGCTCAATAAGCATAAGCAAGTACTATTATTGATGCTATTGTTATTGTTTTCATTTTATCAAATATGATAGGCCTGGATATTCTGTCAGGGGAGACATGCATATTCTTCTTCGAGTCTGGAGATGTGTCATTTCCAGGTATTTTATTACCTAAGTCATATTCCAATAATGTGATAATACTTTTAGGCATACTAATTACCATAAAGCATGTAAATGCTTGCATGTGTGCAATATACACACACCACACACACATACATACACACTGCAAACTGTGTTAGTTTTTTTCTTTTAATTTCAGAGTTTAGCTTTTCCAGCATAAGAGTTACAGAAATGTACGTTTCTCATAACCAACTTGACAATGTTTGCTAAAAATATTAAAATTGCTCCTCTAGAAGTCTACCTTAAGGAAAAAATCTAAAATGCAGATAAAAACAAAGATTTATGCATCCAGATATGCATCAGAACATTTTTTAAATAGTGAAAAACTGTAAAACAATCTAAATCTCCAAAAATAGAGGAATAGTTAAGTAAATTATGGAACAATGTAATACACTATTATGCAAACATTAAAATTATGGTTGCAAAACATTTTGAATAACATAAAAAATGTTTAGTCAAACATTATATGAAAATAGAAAACAAAATTCTTTATATAAGAGTATCTCAATTATCTACAAATGTATAGGTAAAAAAATGTGCAGGTATGCATATGCCAAAACTTAACAATGATTTCAAATGAGATTTAGATGGTTGGTATTTTTAACAGTATTGTTCATTTCTCAAGCTTTGAAAAATTATTTTTATTAGTGAAATTATTACATAAAAATTTAAACATGCAGAAAAAAGAAAAACTTAGAGCTTAGGAAACTCATTGTCTCTTCCTTGCTGACCAGATGAAATCTTGTAAATTATCTCAATTTTCAAGTCTTAGAGAATTCACACAGATGTGTTTAGAGAAGATGCCAATATAAACTATCCAAGTTTCTTTATTTTTTAATTTCAAAATATTAAGGGGGATCGAAATGGTCTTTTTTACATAGATGCTTTGTATAATGCTTAAGTCGGGGCTTTTAGAGTGCCCCGTCATCAGAGTAGTGTTCATTGTACTCGATAGGTAAGTTTTACCCCTCACCCCCTCTGACCCTCCCCCTCCTTGGTTTCCAATGTCCTTTACATCTCTTTGTGCCCATGTGTGCCCATCATTTAACTCCCAATTATCAGTGAGTACATGCGGTGTTTGCTTTCCATTCCTGAGATACTTAGGATAATGGTCTCCAGTTCCATCCAAGTCGCTGCAAAAGACATTATTTCATTTCTTTTTATGGCTGAGTAGTGCTCCATGGTATATATATACACCACATTTTCTTTATCCACTCATGAGTTGATGGGCACTTAGGTTGATTCCACTGTGAATTGTGCTGTGATAAACACTTGAGTGCAGGTGTCTTTCTGATAAAATGATTGCTTTTCCTTTGGGTAGATACCCAGTAGTGGGATTGCAGTGTCGAATGGTAAGTCTACATTTATTTCTTTGAGGAATCTCCATACTGTTTTCCATAGAGGTTGTACTAACTTGCAGTCCCACCAATTGGTTGTAAGTGTTCCTTTCTCTCTGCTTCCACACCAGCATCTATTGTTTTTTGACTTTTTAATAATGGCCATTCTCACAGGAGTAAGGTGGTATCTCATTGTGGTTTTAATTTGCTTTTCCCTGATGATTAGTGGCATTGAGCATTTTTCATGTTTGTTGGCCATTTGTCTATCTTCCTTTGAAAAACTTCTGTTCATGTCTCTTGCCCACTTTTTAATGGGGTTGTTTGTTTTTTTCTTGCTGATTTGCTTGAGTTCTTTGTAGATTCTGGATATTAGCCTTTATCAGATGTATAGTTTGCAAATATTTTCTCCCATTCTGTAGGTTGTCTATTTGCTCTGTTGATTATTTCCTTTGCTGTGCAGATGCTTTTTAATTTAATTAAGTCCCATTTATTTACTTTTGTTATTGCTGTATTTGCCTTTGGGGTCTTAGTCTTAAATTCTTTGCCTAGGTCAATGTCTAGAAGAGTTTTTCCTAGGTTTTCTTCCAGAATTTTTATGGTTTCATGCCTTACTCACCCGGTAAGACTCAATGAGACTAGTCAGCACACCTAACCCCAATGGTGTAGAATCCACGTTTATGTAAGCAAAAGCCAGAGACTCTGGGAGGAAAGGAAGTTTTTGGTTTCCTTCAAACAAGGAGGCTTTGAACTCAAACTTCCTGCCTTCCTCATTCCTGACACATTAAACATCAGATCATTAAACATTCCATAGGGGCTGGCAGATAAATAAGCACACAAGCAAACACATACATGAATGCTCAGATACATGAATGAATGAATGAATGAATGAAATGGGAAAAAGCAATAAGAATGTCATAACAGTCTCCAAACTGTCCCTCCCTGCCTGCAATTTCTCCTCACACGAAAGCACCCTTGCTAAACACATCTTTCTAAAACACACCTGTTATTCTACAACATCTGTTCACAACCTTTGCTCCTTCCTCTCCATCCCATGGAAAAGATTCCAAACTGCTCAATCGGGCACCAAAGTCTTCCACAATGTGACTTTCACTTCCTCTCCAGCTTCCTCCCTGGTCACCTTCCCTGAACTGCATCCACTCTTTAACTCCGCTGGTCTCCTAACCATTTAGCAAATTTTCCCTGGTCATGCTCACCTCCTGGATTTAATCTAACTTTTCTCTTTATCTAGCAAGTCCATCCTCTCACACCACCCACCAAAGCCCTTCTCTCCCTTCAAGGCCCACCTCATATTCCACTCCTGGCATAAGCATCCTCTGATCCTCCAAAGCTGGAATTACTATCTTTCTCTCTCATGCCTTTGTTTCTTTGTTTTAAACTTCTGCTATCATTATTTCTTGCACAATATCACACAAAAGGTTTGTTTTCTCTCTCTTTTCTCTTTCTCTCTCGCGCACACTATCTCTCAAATGTTCCTGGAAAGGAAACTCTTTTCTAGGTCCTCGCATGATCCACAGTGCCTAGCACAGACATTGCATGTGGTAGGTCTCATTAAATGAAATTATGCTAACACATGGTCCTAGTAGAGCCAAATCTCCTAGATTCAGAGCCCTCATTTGAGAACTTCACTCTGTTCCATGATGTATTCAGAAGGCACCTAGCACAGTGCTGAGTTCACAGTAAGCATTCAAAAGCAAATACCAAATGAGTTTAGCGGGGTCTCAGGATAAAAAATTAACACACATACACACACACACAAAATTCCATTTCTTTTTCTAGCAATTACAATAAATATGTGAAAAATGAAATAAAGCACACAATATCTCTTATGATCACACCAAAGAAAATGAAATACTTAAATAACTACACACTTAATAGATCATGTATAGGTTTTCTATGATGAAAATTACAAAATGCTGAAAAACAAAATAGAAGACCTAAGAGACATACCATGTTCATGGATTCAAAGACTCAACATACTAAAGATGTCAGTTCTCCACAAACTCATCTATATGTTTAATATAATTCCTATCAAAATCCCACCAAGGTTTTTGTTTTGGCAAACAGAGACAAGTTTATTCTAATATACATAGAGAGAAATGCACAGGCTCTAGAATAGCTAAAACAACACTGACAAAGAAGAATAAAGTGTGAGTAATCATTCTGCCTTATATTAAGGCTTACTATATTGCTACAGTATGAAAAGTATAGTATTGGCAGAGGGATGGATCCATCCCAATGGAACAGAATAGAGAACCCCAAAATAGTCATATATAAATATGTTTAACTGATTTTTGACAAGGGCAAAAGCAACTCAATGAGGGTTAAAGAACCTTTTTAACAAGTGGTGCTGGAGCAACTGTACATTCATGGGGAAAGAAATGAACTGCAATGTAAGCCACACACCTTAAACAAAAATTAACCCAAAATGAATCAGAGACTTGGATGTAAAATGTAAAGCTACAAAACTTTTGGGAAAAAAAATAGAAAATCTTCACGATCTAGGGCTAAAGAGTTCTTAAACTTGATACCAAAAGCATTATCCATAAAATTAAAATTTTACAAGTTGGACCTCATCAAAATTAAAAGGTTGCTCTGCAAAAGCCCACGTGAAGAGGACAAAAATAGTGACAACAACAAATACTGACAAAAGTGCGAAAAACTGGATCTCTCAAACATTGCTGATAGAAATATAAAATGGTACAGCTACCCTGGAAAACAGTTCATTAATTTCCTATAAAAGTAAACACACAAGTACCAAATGACATATGAATTGCACTCTTACGCATAAGAAAAATGAAAATTTATGTTTGCACAAAAAACTGTACTCAAATGTTCATAAAAGCATTATTTTCCATAGCAAAAAAATAGAAACAACCCAAATGTCCTTCAACAGGTAAATGGCTAAACAAAAATGTCATACATCCATACCACAGACTACTACTCAGCAATAAAAAGGAACAAACTATTGATATGCAACAAGGTGCACGAATCTCCAGGGAATTATGTCAAGTGAAAAAAAGGCAATCTCAAAAGGTTACATACTATATGATGCCATTTCTATAACATTTGTGAAATAGCAAAATTTTATAATTGGAGAACAAATTGGTGGTTGCCAGCGTTTAGCGACTAGGAGTTTGGGGTGAGGGTGTGATCATATAAGGGCATCGTGAGAGCAATTCTCGTGGTGATGAAACTGTTCAGCATCTTGACTGTGGGGGTAGATAGACAAAACTACCCAGCCTCACCTATCTCCCACACAACACACACAAAAAAATGGGTATAACTAAAACTTAGGGAATCCGTACAAGACTGGGGGAGTATATCAATGTAAATATCCTAGTTGTGATATATATTATGGTTTTGGAAAATATTTTCATTGGGGGAGACTGGTAAAGAATACATAGTATCTCTCTGTATTACTTCTTAGAGCTGCCTGCAAATCTTCAATTATCTCAATAAAAATTTCAATTAAAAATGTGTGTGATCACCAATGGCGTACTCCTCCCAGGTAATAGAAGAATTTGTGAATGATTAAGAGCAGTCTACTTGCATCTCTTGGTGGGAGGGTAAATTGGAGGTTGTTACAAGAAATAAAAATTTTAGAGATTATATCTGACCAATCACATCATCTTCATTTATGAAGACCCTATTAGCACTTTGGTACATTGTCTAAGGTTCAGGAGAACACATGTGGAAATGAGTGTCCAGTACTGAGACAGTGCTCACTAACTAAACTGTGAGTTAAAATCTAATCAGGGAGGCAGCAATCAGCAAATAAGACAAGCTTGGGTTTTGGAGTTTTATAGACCTGGGGGTCAAACTTCACCTCCACTACCCAGTAGCTTTAAGAATCTCAGGTTCATCATCCACCAACATGGGATAAAACCCTTGCAAGGTTTTTATAAAAGATCATTTTTATGTGTAAAACTCCTAGTACGTGCCCTGATACATAATACCTGAAAGCCTTTTAAATCAATAGTATAATTGAAGCTGTGTTCTTCAAAAACTGGCATATTTTAAGTTACCTCTACATTAGAATCCATCAGGAAATATATGATATCAGTGAAGGCTGTTGGTCTGATACTCCCAGAATCCTTTCCTACCTTTCTGCTGGTGGTCCTTGTCTCCCTGCACATAGCAATGAAATGAGCATGGGAGCCAGTCCGGGCCAGGAAATTCTCACTTCCTGAACACAGTCAAAGCTTTGACTACTTGGCCCACGTGGACCCTTCAATTTTCTCTCCCAGGAATTTAAACCACAGAGAAGGCAGTTGCCATTTAATGACAGCTCACCAGAGAGTAGAGCCATGACATCCAGCTGTTGTGGTTCTGGGAGATCCAAGGATTTCGTCATTCCTGGGGTTTTCTTGTTCATCTCTTCCTCCAAATGTTGAGCCATCCCAGTGCCCTTCCAACAAATCCTATATCTTGCTTAAGGTAGTGATGTTAACTTGTGTCTAAAAACCCTTTATGAATAGAAAGGCTTCTAAAGTCACCTGGAAACCATTCCCAGTTTTAGTGCTCTCTGATCCCCCTCAGAGCCTAGATTTCTGGCTACCAGCTTACCCTCATAAGGTTCATCTCAGCACCTTATTACCACTCTCTGGTGGCACCACTCTCTAAGATCAATGTTAATTGCCCAATTAAACAGGCCTGATGCTGATAGAATGTGAGCTAATTACTAGGTGCCCGAGTGCACTCTAATTATTAACGTTTATGGTTGTCATTTATAGAGATGAGGGTGCAACTATGGATTTTCTCATGAATGACCACGCTCATGACTCTGAGCCAGCTGTAAGGAAAACGGGTAGAGGGAAAGTGGTATGCTGGAGGCAAGATTACCCAAAACAAGTTTTCATGGACCTTTTAGAAGATGGCCATAATACCTCTTAGATCAGTGGCACATCAGAATCAACAGGGGAGCTCTTTAAAACTATAAGCTCCTAGATCTTGACCCCAGACATCGCTTCAGTAGGTTTGGAATAAGGCTCAGGAAACTGACTTTTCTTAGATTTCCCAGGCAATTCTCATGATCCACCTGAATTGAAAAATCACTTAGACAAATATTGAAGGAAACTTATTCCTAGTCTCGAAAGTAATACCTTGGTCATAGATCTCTTACGAAATATGAACAGTTCCCAAGCTAGAAAGGCCAGGAAAGCATGATTACTAATATGCCAGCAAGAACAAGGGGCTTCTGAGAATTGAAAGCCCTGCATTTGGGTCCCAGATCTGAAATCACTGACCACCAACCCACTAGGGACCTTAGGGTATCCATCTGTGAAATGGAGTGTTCAATTACACCGGTCTTATATTCCTCCCAGAAACATGAGAAGTGGCATGCATTCACGTTGGCAATGACTAAAAATATCATACAAGTTTAAGAGATTCGTAGCAGTGAAAGGGGGGAATCTCTTAAAAGATAAACTGTATGTCCTACAAGACTTGACTTCAGCTTTAACTTGGACACCACACATTTGGAAGCAACAGCAAGATATGAACTGCTTTCTCTGTAAGTTCCATGATTCCTGTAACGAAACCTCCAAGACATGTTACTGAGAGGAAAGGCCTTTTCACCAGTTTATTTCTCCCCAAATAATGTCTAGGGCAGTGGTCTTTGATCTAGGGAAGCTGCCAGAAGCCTCCTAACGACATTTATAGTCTATGTCCAATAAAGTAATTGGCCACCAAACGATGAGGAGTAACAATGAAAGTCTGACTACCTAATCTTTATGGTCATTATATATATAAGTAGGAATGGGGTATGTAAAATCCACTCTCCTATAAACTTGAAAATAGATAGTCTCTGTGTGAATTGAAATGTTTCTTTTTTTGCTTCAAACCACATTCCAAGGTCCCACCTATCATAGTTTTACACACATGGACATCTGGCAGGGAAATAAATTAACGTCTACCTTAGAGAGTAGGGAAATGTATCCACTTATAAATGTTATTTTAGAAGAGACTGTCTGAGCCTGTTCACTTATTAGCATCATTAGAAGGATAATGAATCTACTGCTGAGAAAATGAGAGGGAGCTCAGGCTGTGGAAAGGGATGGGCAGAATTTCACACCCTTTCTCCAAATGGTAGGGTTATTTATGATTGTGATAAAATGGCACTGCATTTGGAGGAAAGGAAAAACAACATAAAATAACAATCAACAGACACAATCCATACGAAAGTGTTACATTCTCTCAGCCACTGGACAAAAATCAAGATTTATGCATGTTGTGGTCCTGCCTACTAGATGAAAAAAGATTAAGCCATAAAAAGAATTCCTCTTTCTCATAATAAATAGGAGAACATTAAATCTGTAATCCAGATCTGCTTCTCCAGCATTCTTGCTCCCCTATTCTCTAGCAAAGCGAGATGTCTGATGGCCCAATATTTAGAGCAACCTCATTTCTCATTCTATTTTTTTTCCCAGCACAAAGACTTTCATGGATTGCATGATACTTAATGAATTTAAACTAAGTAGTTTGGACAGGTATTCTGGCTAATGCCATCAGTGAACAGCAAGTTAGCAGAGGACGTTATTTTATTGGCACTTGGATTGCAACTTCCCCACCAGATGTTTTTAAGGAGGGTGGCTATGCTCAGGATCAGGGTTGTTAGCCCAGAAAAGGTAGCTACTGGGCATCATAAATCCTGAGTGTGCTTCTGGTTTGGCTTCCCAGGATGTAGAGACTGTGGACTCCGAGGTGAAAGAGATTTGAGAAATCATTTCATCTGATACCTTTATTTATAAGGAAACAGAAGGATGGCACGGGTAAACCAATTAATTAGTAATAGAAATGGTCCTGGAACCCAAGTTTCCTCTGAGGTCAGTGGTTCCCAATCCTACCAGGGAGCTTTTAACATTATAAATTCCTGAGCAACACCCAGGCTTACTAAATCAGAGTCTTCTGGGAGGGGCCCAGAAATCTAGATTTTTAACACATTCCACAAGTAATTCTGAGAATATACCAAGTTTGAGAAACATGCATGGCCCCACCCTGCCTTCCATGTTAATTACTTGGGACACAACAAAGCTCTTCAATGGGCTTAGATCCCCCAAAAGTTATATGAAAAAGAAACCAGCAAAGGATGAGTTAACTCAACACTATGTTGGGGAAATTGAAAATCAGATTGTACTTTGCATCCTGTACCCAAAGGCAGCATCAGCTGCAGCAATGTCATCACCATCACCTGGTGTATGAAAACCAAGAAATACATTAACCTTCACCTTTCACCAAACACATATGAGTATGTAAAGAGAAGACGTAGGAATATTCTCAAGTAGAAATGCATCATTTTCAGGCATTAAGTGCCTAGAAGTTTAAATGTGTTCTGGACCCCACCCTCTTAAAGAGATCAGCACGGTTGTAATCTGGAGCCTGGTTGAAGCTGCTGGGCTAAGAGGATAGGGGTCTATGAACAAATAATCATTAATAATACTGACTAGAGTGCCAACATTTTGCATTCCATGCATTATCTCACCAAATCCTCACAAACCTCTATGAGATAGGCCTTTTATCATTTTATTATATGGATAAGCAAGCTGAGGCTTAGAGAGATTCAAGCACTGCTCAAGGAGGTGCAGTTAGTAAGCAGTAGAGCAGAATTCACATGCAGGCAATTTGACTCCAGGACCACCCCCTTTATGCCCTACCCTCATGCAATCCCATCTGTCACCAGGTGTCTCTGAGAATTATGGGAACCATTAGTATACAAAATAGTCTTTCCTCTTAAGAAGCTCACATCCTAATAGAGAAATGGGATATGTTGTATTAAAAAGCAAAAAAAATGGATGTGCCATATTGATCTCTTCTCTGATTCATTCCAAGAATTGTTTTGCATTTTTTATGGAATGAGGCGGGGTGATAATAATAAAAATATAAGTATTTCTAGAACAGGGCTGCTCATTGCAGAATGCACTGTTTTTCATATATACGTATATATATTCTCGCATATGCCTGCTGTTGTGTTTCCTGTGTACATTAATCTTGTCTTCCAACCAAACTAAACATTCCTTGAGGATAGCAATCATGACATACTTACTCTGCATCTCCCAGCAATGAGCACAGGGCTGCTTACATAATGGATGCTCAATTAATATCTGTTTGATTGAATGTTCCGTGACCCATTCAGGAGTTTCCACCAGATTTATTACCCCTGAAAGCAAATAGGAAAAGGTCCCAGTTCTAGAGGGGGGATTTCACAGCCTATATCAGCCCAGCCTTTGGGACCTCACATATGAAGAGCCTGACGGATGGGATGGAAAGCTTTTAATTAACAGCCTAGCAAAAAAAATGTGATTCCAATCTGCAGTTTTGTTTCCACTAATTCACTCAGATTCAGCAGGAATTCCACTAAGGAATTGGGGTGAGCAGCTGTAGAGGGAGGGAAGCACATAAATAAATCATGAGTGTCATTAAAATTTGTAAACTAATAACTTCTGGGAAGTCTTAGCAATTATTATCAGGGTTTTCTTGGCAAACAAAAAATTAATAAATTCAAAAGGTCTCCATTTTCTATTTTAAAAAAAAACAGCATCCCCAAGAAATGTCACTGACAGAACAATTAGGGAGGAAATAAATGGTCCAGACAACAGCTTGTGAACCAGATGAAAAAGTCACAGGATTCCTGAGTGGCAGGAGTATGAGACAACTCAATACAAGGACAGGGATGGGGCAAGGCAGGGCTGGTGCTGGCACTGGGTTGGGGGCCTGCTGGAAACCTCTGTCAGGTCTCTAAACCCTTATTTAGTGTAGCTGAAGTGATAGGCATTGTAGATCAGAGACAACTAAGGCACACGGACCTCACCCTTGAGAGGCTCACAATATCACCAATACAGTGTGGATGTGAAGCGAACTGTGAGCAGCAGAGAGGCCCTGCACCCAGGGAGGAAGGTCAGGGGAGGCTTCCAGCAGGATGTACCTGGTGATCAGGACACACCATAAATACTTTAATCAGGAACCCCTCAGTCTGAAACCCCTTTGCTCTGTGGGCCAGGCATGCAGGAAGAATGGCCATGCAGTCTGGTTGTTTTTCTAAGAGCAGAATGTCTCCTGTGTTGCTAGACTAGGGGTGGAGGGAATAAAGCAAGAGAGGAGAGAGGTGAAGAACCGAGGTCCACCAAGTGAAGGGAACCATTCCTTGTAAAGGATTTCCTGTTTCCTCTGTGCCTAGACAACTGCAAGTTCATTTAGCTCTGTGAGGACCCTAATCCAGGCACCAGAGGAAAGCTCCCATGGAGACCTCATACCTGTGCAGACCTCACACCTGCAGTTCCTCTGCCATGTATGTTTTGGTCTGAAGTGATCAGTCAGGGACATTTGCTGGAGAGCAACATTTGGGATGGACTGACAGAAGCTGGAGAATTGTTTGCTAGCTCATATCCCTCCAGAAAGAAGTACTTTAAACTTTTTTGAGAGAGAGAGAAAATAGTAATGTGTTTGTTTATTAGTCCAGGTACTATGTCTAAGGCATACAGAACTGAGTCCACGAAGTATCTTGCCAGTCAGAAACGTAAGTCCTGGCCATGACTTATGCTCAAAACTAAAAACTTAACAACCTCAAGCAGTGGATCAAAACTAAAAACAAGCAGTGGATCAATTGACTTTCTCAGGGTTTTCACTTCCAGAGAAAAGTGACATCCTTCTTTCCTAATCTAGGACCATGAATGCCACCAAATGAAGCAGAGATACACACACACACCCACAAGTGCAGAGGGGCATAAAGATGGCACCAAAGCATGCACCACATGCAGTTCTCATGGAAATGAGCAAGACGTGGACCACCCTTTGAATCCACAGCGCCTGCACAGTGCATGGAAATGGCCTATTTTTGTTGGGAATGGAGGACAAGTGAAAGGAGGGTTCTATCCAGCTGCAGTTTCCATTTTGGAGGATGGACACATGACACTATGGACAGAGTCTCAGATCCAGGGAGCGAGGGAGTGCTCCTAATCTCAGCCTATGACCCAGGTAACTCAGGGAAGGCCCTGGGTCTTTTAGAAAAATCAGTCCCCAACCTCACTCATTCTCTAAACTTAAAATCCTATCTGTGAGTGTATCCTTTGTCCAAGGGATCCAACAGATGGTTGTGTTAAATGACAAATTTATGCAGCCATCTTGGTGTTGGTGAAGAAAGAACTTTGGCCACCATCTGTTTAATAGCACTAAGGAGCTCCGAAAAGAATGTCACAACAGTGCAAGATACTACTGCACGATTTAATGCTTTTGAACAGTCTTTTGTCTATTTAGAAGTTGATGGCTTCTGAATTATTAATCCAATGAGGCAAATAATTATATTGCACTATAACCTGGCAGGGGTGTCATCTTGTCATGACAGCTGCTGCCCCAGGCTTCTCAGTTGTACAAAACGTTGAAGAATCACCAAATTCAATTTCACCTTGGTTAAGCATGTTGGGCCAAATCATGAATCTGAAAGCATGCATGTTTTATTCAGTTTCTTTTCTCTGCACACTGTATTAGGAAGGAAAATCATACTGCTCTAGGCTTTAACTGTAAAAGACATCATTATCGGAACAGGGAAAGAAGGTAGGATATACAGATCTTCAGGGGATGAGTGGGGAAGACAGTAAAAAGTTAGAAGACTCCCTGTGAGGCCCCTGCAAGCTGGGATAGTCCCACAGAGCTTAGGAGCAGTCCCTTCTGTCCATCACACTCTGTCCCGGGGTTTATAAGCCAGGCTTTATCAGGTCCATAAAACCCGTGAAACCTAACACAAAAATATATTCATATATGAGATTGATCCAGAGGGAAAGCCCATAAGAGCCACCAGCTTCCCTAATCCCCAAAAGGTCATGCCATATGGGATGTGTTATCTGTAAACTACATTCTGAGTAACCCACTTTGGTCGGGCCCTTCTGTGACCCATGCACATCCCCATACCCTACCGACCCAGCCCAGCACTCAGCTGCTCCCTCTGCCTCCGCTTGGCTCCCTTCTCTCCCGCAGACCAGGCTTTCCTGGACTTTGCCCTGCGGTAAGGACATTTTTCCACTTGCCACAAGCCAAACTGTGTTCCTCCCATCATTCTAACACCCAGCTCAGAGAATACTTTCTATTAAAGAATGTCTTCGACTAGGTAAAAACTGATATCCCAATTCCCCACAATGGGCACAAGGGACAACATTCTAAACCACTCTTCTCTCCCCTCCCTAATCCCCAGCCTTCATCCTCAAAGAGCTCTACTAATTCCTAGAGGACACAGAACACACGCAGCACTCAGTGTCCTACAACTTCACTCACACAGACCTCTGCAGCAACGGATCCTTAAAAACAAAGTCAATAATGGAATGAAAACTCTATACAAACACATAGGGTTATAATAATCATTAATAATTACAATTAAGTAAGCACTTCCTACATGTGAGTTATTGGCCTAAGTGTTTTTCCATTTATTTTATTTAATCCTTACAACCCATTCATTAATTTATTCATTGTGCAAACATTTATTAAGCACCTCTTGTGCACTAGATACTCTTCTAGGTGCTGAGGATACAGCAATGGATTAAAATGTAAAACATTCCCTCCCTCTACAAGCTTAGATGTTAGTGGGTGTAGGCAGACAATAAATAAATCAATAAGTAAATATTTAGCATGCCAGACGGTGATAAATACTGAGAAGAGAAACGTAGCCAAGCGATGGAACATGGAACCCTGGAGAAAGGCCTCACTGCTTAGGTGACCTGTGAGCAAAGTGGGGAAGGAAGTGAGGTATCCACTGCAACCCCTGGGAGCTGCAGGCAGAGGGACGGGCTGAGTGTAAAGGCCCCAGGGAAAAGTGTGGTTGGTGTGTTTGAGGACCAGCAAGGACAACGTGGCTAGAGTGAAGGTACATTCTGTGCTATCCCCAGTGTGTATTCGGGGAAAATGAGAGTGAAGTGGGTTGAATGGTGGAACTCCTAAAAAGATATGTCTACATCCTAACCCCAAAATATATAATGGAAACTTATTTGGAAAAAAAGGGTCTTTGCAGATGCCATTAAGTTAAGGATCTCAAGATGAGGTCATCCTGGTTTATCTAGACAGACCCCAGAGCCTCCCGAGGGAGTGTGGCCCTGACCACATCTTGATTTCAGACTTCTGGACTCCAGAATTGGGAGAGAATACATTTCTGCTGTTTTAAGCCAACAGCCCTAGGAAACTAATACAGAGAGCTTAAGTAATAGTGTCCCAAACTACAGAGCTCATTGGTGGGCAAACTGGGACTTGAATCCTGGCAAGTGGACACCAGGGTACCCTTAGAGACACCAGGCTGTATACGGTCTCTTGGTGCATGTCAGTGAATATACTGGCTCTTGTGATCATGGGGTACACCCTTTATTTAAGGGCCAGTCTCTAGCACTAAGCAGCTGGCCTAAGTTTCTGGCCTTGCCTGGCCTGTTCCTAGAAACAGCCAAACCTTTTCTGAGACATGGGATGCCAGGAATAGCTGTTTTCCAATATGAGAACAGGATTTTCTGGCTTGTCTCATGATTTGACCAAGCAGACAGCAAAGGAGTGAGGCTTAAAGTATCACACAGCATCAACTGCACTTGGGCTTGAAGGAAGGCTTCTGAGGCTCTAATTCCCCAGGAAGCACAGTGTGAGTGGAAATAGTCACGCTTTGATCTGTTAGAGGCACCCTGGTTGCTTATACCTCTGCCAATTTTCACTGAGCAGCAAAATTAGGTTTTAGACACCCTGCACAAATGGACACAGGCCTCAGTCAATACGAGCAATTAACCCTTAAATATTTAATAGATGTCACGACTGCTCCCTCTTCCCTAGAGAGATCTGGCTCATTCATTGCAAACAAACAAGTCAGGTGAAGAAGCACTGCATGCCCCAGACCCCTCTGCTCCAAAACTCCTTGAAACACTCAGGATGGGGCTCTGGGATGATGATGCATACAGATAAATAGCCTTTTGTGAGAGCCTCCTCCCCAGTATTCACATGTGACAAGGTAAATGGGATAAAATACACAGCTCCTCAAGTCTCATAGACATAAGCACAGAGGCTGATGAACTCGCTATTGCCCTGTGTGACTGCATATCAGAGTGGACATATGGGTGTGTGTATGTATGTGAGGAGCTGCATGTAAATGTGTGCACACAGGTGTTCCCTGTCCAGAGGACCTCCTAGCTTTATGGCTTTATTAGAACCCTCTGACTCAACTTGCCCACATCTCTCTTCTCCCTTGTCGCATGTGCCCCAGCATTGCCATCAGGAATGACTCATCCACCAGGCACAGGAAGTACAGCACCTAGACTCACAATACTTTTAGGGGCCCCGAAAGTGCTTTAATTTCTTTTAAAATCAAAAAAAAGAATAAACTTTTAGGCTCAAAAAAGTTTTTTAATATATGATATTAATGTATTTGTCTTTCTACCAATGCAATGGTAAAATAGACCTTTCGATATTATTTGTGGGGAAAGGGGCCCAGGAAGGCAGGAGTGCCTAGGAAAGTCATCAGGCAGACCTGAGTCTGTATCCGTGCCCACATGTGTATGTTCCCATAGGCACCGGCTTCTCAAAACTACAGCATCTTACAGATGCAATGGCCTTCTAGAAGCAAAGGCCTGGAGACAGTTCTTGGGCCCAGACTCACACCCGAGGCAAGAATCCCTCCCATAGCAGGCTTCCTTATCCAGGGTCTCTACTGTTTTAAGGCATGTTCGTCTGATCTTTCTAGCCAGACCTCGCCTTCTTCGAGTAGAATGAGACACTGCAGGAACTCAGAAGCAACAATAGTGCCAAGGTGGATGTGTGACAGCCCCCAAAGGAGATAAGCAGAACATAAGGGAATTCACAGGTGGGGGCTGTTAGTCCCCCCTGGGACATTAGAGCAGGCTTCCAGGAGGAGAACAATCTTCTGCTCCTTCCGAACCATGCTTCCCAACTGCTTAGCTTGCACTTCTCACATGAGCTGAGCCAGAGTAGCTCCTTAAGAATCCCTAATCCACTTACCTCCAAAGTGAACTCTCAGTCACGCTCCCCAGGTTGAAGTCATACAGCTTCGTCAGGATAAGTATGACCTGCAAGGGATTGGGGATAAGGGCAAAGGAGGGGAACAAAGCGGAAAAAAAGGAAGCTTACTTTAGTTTGTGTAACAATATACAGTGCATCTCATATCACCCAGAGGAGGGCTTAGTATTTATCCATTGAATTGAGGGGTATTATAGGATCAAGCAAGGGGGAAAAAGTTATTAATTTAATGCATCCCTGTAACTGGTAGCATTTATTTTAATCCTGACAGTGCTTTGCATTTGAAATAAAACATGCCAACAGGAATTAATTGGGTATTGACAGTTGTTGCCCCACATCTGTCCTCCTTCAAGGTCAGGCACAGGCCAGCTGGCTTTGTTCACCACCAAGGCCACCCAGAGATCAGACGATGGGCTTGCTTTTGATCCAGAGATGACTCTGATTTACAGAATTGGACCAAAAAGGGTAATAAGGAACTGGGTCTGATTCTTTCTGTCTACCAAAAAGGTTCAAAAAGATTTTTTGTTTCCATTAATAGGGCCTTAACAGGCACAAATACCTGAACTGCAGGCAGGCCCAGTCCCCAACATCCTCTGATCTGCCATCTGCCACGGACCATGCCACATCTGCCCCACCATGGAGTAAGCATATCATTGCACACCGCTGGACTCCAGGACCACTCCAGTGGAAGTGAAGTAACCAGGAAGGAAGTTGTACTCATGAAAGACCTCGAGTGGCCCATAATACAGTTAGTGGTTTTCTGAACTGGTCTTGGGATGGTCAGTCTTCCCACGCCCTTTACAATTCTCCAGCTGGAGACCTGGATGTCAGACATTGCCCCACCTGCCCCTCAGGCATCTGGACAGTGTCTTAGGCACAACTCTATCTCTACAAGGATGCTTGCACATGCACCTGAATCGATTTTAATCAAAATGCAGGTGCATAATATACATCACCCGCCTGCATGTGTGATAATCCAGTTACACATAATTGTGTTTATCTAAATTTAATGCACAACTCATTTCACTTTTCTCAGCTCCTTCCCATTCCACAATTTAACTTCCTCCAGTTCATTTTCACAGCAGCCATTAAACTCTCCAAGATAATGAATTTCTGCTACTGAGATGGGACTTTCCCATTCTAGGTGCCCATTTAAGATTAAAGAAAAATAATCAGCCATTATATTGAAAATTTTTATGGCATTTAACTAACAACAAAATGCTCACTTTGAGATTTATTCTCACCCAGCTCTCCATGGGGTCAATCAGCCTCATTTCCATTTCTTCTAATATAAATTAAGAAAAAAATTAAAGGCAAGGGATGTGACCCCATAATAAGTTAAAAGAGTCCATGGCCCTTACTCTAGAAACCAGAGGGCTCATAGGTTTCCGCCCAGATTGTGTCCTGTGACGAGGAATGGCATCTTGGCAAGAAGCCTCATCAATGGCATGGCTGTTTGTAGAACAGTAGACTCTCCCAAGCTACCTGTCCCATTACCATAGTACAACAGCGAAGAGTGTGTATCACTAGCACACATCAGTGGTGTGGCTATTTGTACAATAAGAGAAAACATGAATGGCCTAGCTATTTGTAGAACAGGGGGATCTTCCAAGTTCATTGACCTGTCTTATTACCACAGCACAACAGCAAGGAGTGAGTAATCCACCCAAAGAATTGTCTTCCCCCATCACTCAGTGGTCCTTGTCTCTTCCATTCATGGCTAGTTTCTTCATTTATTAAAGCCAGGGACTAATAAAGACAAGGGACTTGTCCATATCCTTCCCAACCATGCCCAGAAATGTGCCAGATCATTTCTGTTTGTTGAATTAATATACAGGGTATGCACACAGACACACACACCAGTCTTCTCCCTCCCTTCATCTGGCCTTCTTTAATCTACAAAGTCATTTTCAAAGTCACCGCGTAAAAGCATGGAAGGCTATGTGCAGGCCATCCCAAATTCTGGAAAAACAAGCTCAAATCTAAGCTTTACTAAAAATAAGTCAGAACAACCACCTAGGGCTCTGCAGAAGCTAAGCAGACCACTTCATTTTTTCCCAACATCAAGTCTACAGGGACATGTCCCCAAAAAGTGCAAAAGCCATGTAAAAGAAGGAGAGAGGTGTTGGTGGTAAGACTTCCACTTAATTAACAGAGCTCCTAACAACTGGATCTGGAAAACCCTTTTCCTTACCAAAGTGTGGGCAATGTTCCTTCTTTCCCTCCCTCCCTTCATCTTTTCCTTCCTTCCGTCCTCTATTGAATGACTCTGATATTCTGGCCACTGGGCTACACACTGAGGATACAGAAATAAAATAGCCAGATTCTGCACTCCAGGAGCTCACAGTTTACTGGGTAGGAAAACCACACACACAAATGAGTAGGCAATTCCTTACACAGAGTGAGAGGTGCTGAGGTGGAGGATGCAGAGGGAAGTGTGGGGATTTTGAGGCCCCAAATCCACAGAGAGGGTAAAGGAGGTCAGGGAAGGCCTCCTAAAGGTGAAACACAAACTAATACCTAAGAAGAGTAGAAACTAGTTAAAGGGGGATAAGGAGTGCCTCTACACAGAGGAGGCACCATGAGCAATGACTCAGACATTCTGGAGATAAACCATCTGGAAGAATATTATCAGACTCATACTAATTTCTCCTTCCCCTAAGTAGCTGCCATGAGAATGTGCCTTTCAGATCTCCAACTGCAGGGAGAATAAATGACTAAGGATCCTAGCTCTTGTGCTTTGAGGTCTATCACTACCTTCTCGCCAAGTCCACACCTCCTAAGAGCTGCTCCCAGCCAATGACTAAGTGCAACAGGTATACTGAAGCAGACCCATTTCTGGGCAATGGGACTCCTGTGATGGGTGACACTGACTTTGGAATTCCCTAACAAAGGCTGTTTGTTGCTTTCCACAGATCTTCACTGTAGTCTGAGATGCTCCCAGCCAACCTATCTTCCTTCCTTCCCTGTCTCCTTCACTGGGGGACAGGGAGGGTGGTTGTCAGGCCTGCATCTCAGCCCAACTGTTGCCCCAATCTCTTCCAGCCCCTTTCTGATTTTCTCTCACAGGCATTTTTCCTAGTAAGTCCCTTGGACATCTAACCTCACCTTTGTGTCTGCTTCTTGGAGAATCCAGGCTAACACATCCTTCC
This sequence comes from Daubentonia madagascariensis, assembly GCA_023783475.1. Lineage (NCBI taxonomy): Eukaryota > Metazoa > Chordata > Mammalia > Primates > Daubentoniidae > Daubentonia > Daubentonia madagascariensis. The sequence goes on along the minus strand of JAKFHU010002573.1, from coordinate 13,010,015 downwards.
ATATCTCCATGAATATTATTTCTGCCTTCACGGTAGATGGTTTCAATTTTACCTCTTAATTCATGCACTTTCTTGATCAGAAACCTTTACTGGTTCCCTCTGCCAAAGGATGAAATCCAAATTCCTCAGACTGGCATTAAAGGTATGCCACAGTCCAGCCCACGCATACTCTTTCAACCCTTCTTCCAGTTTCCAAAACCTATCCCCTGCTTTAAGCAATCCAAGTTTCTCACAGTACTGCAGATGAGCCAAACCCATCTTCACACCTCTGCTTTCTTTCATCCTGTATTGTTGCAGCAGTGCCTGGTCCCAGCTCTTTCATTACCATCTGTACTTGCCTGCCTGTTATTCCAGAAACAGTCCAAAGCCCACCTCCTTTAGGTAGCCTCCCAGGACAGTCCTCATCCCAGCCAACAAAATTTTCTCTCTTCTGAAATCCTATTTTGCTTAAAACTGAGTCACATAACTGACCACTTAGTTAAATACTATCTTGATAGTTTCTGGATGTTATATGAGTTGCCTCCTCAACTAGATTCTGAACAACTTGAGGTGGGGATCATCTTGTGTACCTCTGTCGCCTTCACAAACAGGCTCAGCGTACTGAAGGTTCTTACAAAATAATATTTTTGAGTCAATGAAAGATATGGATGTTTTGGTGGTAAAACAGACTTCAGCAGGAGATGGTGTTAAGCTAGTCCACTGCCCTCTTTTTATGGAAAAGGAAATTGAGGCCCAGAAAGGGGGCATAACTCAAGGTCAAGCCCCGCAATGCATGACCTCGACCAAGCACCCCAAGGCAGTGCTCTTCCTACTCCATGAGTGAAGCTAGAGCCTAAAAGTCACTGGGGAGCCTGTTAAATGCAGATTCTCTGGCCCCACCTCCAGCAAGTTTGGCTTGGTGGATCCTGAGTAGAATTCAGAAATCTTGAGGTTGGCATTGATTCTGCAAATCACTTTAGGTAGCATAGACATTTTAAGACTTGGGCGGTACAAAGGCAATATATATAACCAAAGTGTTTGTACCCCCACAACATTATGAAATTTAAAAATAAAAAAAATTAAAAAAACAAAAAGGAAATCTTGAGGTGACCAGAGGACCAACTTTGAGAAAGACTCTGCCACACCGTGATTCCTCTCCTACCCATGCTGCAGTGGCACCACCCATTCCACCACGGCGCAATCCTGATCTAACAAAGCACTCCTTCCTTCACCTTGAATGTGACCTCACAAATAAAGCAGGCAGCAGCACACATACGAGGACACTGCAGCAAGGCCACACCGGCATCCCCCAGAGCAAAGGGCAAAACATGAGAAATAGGGGCTAGAAGCTTCCTTTACCCTAGAGCCAAGCACAGAGGACATTAATAGAAATGCGAAGAGATGATAATGTAATCTTTAGGCTGAAGACATTCTATGCCAACCAGACAAAACCAAGAGCATGAGAAAGCCTGCCCAGCCCGGCCTCTCCCACCACCTACAGCCTTCCAAAGGCCGCCAGGGAAGAGCAAATGACCAGGAAAGAAAACTGAAAGCAGATGCAGTAGGCCCACCAAGCCCACCTAACCCGCCTCCAGCCTGCTGGGCAAGCACTCAGATCAGAGAGAGGAGGCGAGAGTGTGCTCAGGAACCCAGTGGGGCGCGGGGTGGCGTGCAGGCTACCACGGGGCCCGTCCCAGATCCACAAAGTCTGCATTGACACCCCTCCAGCTGATGCCCCACAGTGAGAATGGACAGCCAAATTCAAAGAAGGAAAAACAGGGCCCAAACATTGATTGAACCCCTACTATGTGCTGAATACTACACTTGGTGATTCTCAATCCTCACAGCAAACCTTTGGGACACAGTAGGTATTGGGTCATATCCTCTTTTTACCGATAAGGGAACAGAGGCCCAAGTGTTAAGCAAGTCACCCCCACGGCACACAACCAGCAAGAGAAAGAGGCAGCATTCCCACCCAGGCCTGCCTGCCCTGCCAGGCTCATTCTGCTCTGATGCAACGCTCCTCCACTCAGCAAACGGTTAAGTGGGTTCGTGTGCAAGGCAATGGATGGGAATACAGCGAGGAGGAAAACATGCCCTTGTGCTCACAAAGTTTTATCATTCATTGATGAATTTCACAAATATTTACTGAGCACCTCTTGTATGAATTAGAAAGACACCTGCTAAACTCTGGGAGTCAGGGAGAGATCCAGAGCTCAAAGCCCAGTGGTGAAGGTAATTTTTGTTTTCTTTGTTCTTGGAAGAAGAAATAGGAAACAGAGATGTGTCATGAGAAAAAAACTAGACAAATTGTTGGGAGACCCCAGTTTGCCAAATAAGCTTTGTCAAATAAGTACCTTTTTGACCTAACTGGCTATAATCCTGGGGGGATTTTAGACAGCAGGAAAAATGAAAATAAATTGGAATAATTCATGAGTAACTAGCACTTCTCTCCTTATAAACTATGTACGTACATATGCACACACATAAATTAGTAGAGCAGTCTCTCTGCGTGTATGTGTGTATGTTATATACAAATATAGCTGAAAAAGCATATTTATGAAATTATATATATAGGCACATACAAGTTTATTTTAAATTGGCATCTGACATCGTCTCTGGAATAACACTGTTTATACATCTCTTATAGCTTTTATCACACTGGGTTAATACGACTGCTCTGGATGTCTGTCTTCTCTGTTAGACTGTGGCCTTTGTGAGGTCAGAAATTGGTTCTCATTCAACTCTGCACACCCAGTTCCTAGCACAATGCCTGACACATGGCAGGTGCCATACAAGGTCCTATGGATGAATTATAAATGCATGGCAATAAAAGAAGGGATGAGATGACAAGTGTATGAGAGAGGTTTGGATAATGTGCTGTAAGAGTTGGGAAGAGGAAGCAATTAAGTCCAGAAAACGTGATCAGCAAAGTCTTCACGAAGGAGGGTTATGTGAGCTGGGCCTTAAAGCATGGTAAGAATTTGGACACACTGATAGGGAGCTTGCTGCTTGACTGCTTTATTTCTCTCTCTTTCTCTTTAAATTGGACAGGGGCAGATAGAAAAGAGCAGGGGAGGGGCGCCGTCCCAGTTACAAGCAGCATGAAGGTGGAGCAGAACGGGCCATGTGGTGCAATACAAGGCATGCACAAGCTACTCTGAGACACACCAAGGCTGTGCCACGGTGGGAAAGAAGGCACAAAGGACAATGGAAGGGCAAGGGAAGGAGAGAGGAATCACACTTGGAGTGGTCAATTATGGGTTGATAAAAAGTTTTACAAGAGCAAAGAGGGTGGTGATGATAAGGGACTATTTTATAATAAGGGACTTACATAGTAAGGTGACAATAAGGGACATGGCTAGACTTTTATGAAATCAATTGGTGCTGTCTTTGTTCGGCATCTACCTCCGTGTTCTCTCCCCAAGGATGTAGTGCCTTCTGCTGCCCCAGAGGCTCAGGCCAGCTTCAGACACACACGATGCCAGCAACTAATGCCTTTGTGTCTCACGTCCCCTTCCCTCTCTTATTCATCTGTTCCTGGCACAGTATAAGAATCTTGGTGGCAAAGTGGTCAAAAACAAAAACAAAAAACAAAGAACAAAAAAAACCCAGTTCCTGTGGTCTTGAAATGTACAGTCCTCCTTAACCTGATGCCTTCCAGGATTATCTGCATCTAAACTAAGGAGTCTAAGTCCCTGGCAGGGTTGGGAGAGTGATAATTGGGAAAAGGGAGCTTTCTACACTCCTCACATCCCACTCCATATGTGCGGGGTAGGACGCCCACTTTGAAGTTTCAGTTCCTATTCCACCAGAGAATCCTCCTAAATTTCCCAGGGTCTAAATTCACTCACCCCATGGGATCCAGCCCTCTGCCTCCTGGATGGGGCTTGCAAGGCCACATGGAAAGAACACAGTCCTTGGAACCAGAGGGCTGTCTCAAGACCCAGCCTCACCTCATGCTACTGCATGAGCCTGAGCAACTCATGCACATTTTCAGAATCAGCTCCATTTCCCTGAAATGGGGTAATGATACACTTCCCCCTGCCAAGCCCACAGGGTTGCTGATTCACCACAAATAATGGAACACGACCTGCTTTATAAGCTGTACTAGGCAAACATCAGTTATTAGTATGACAATTATTCTTCAGGAGACATGGGCTTCCAGTTACCCTTATTTAGTGGAAGGGGTTCAGATTCTAAGAGTTGCTAAGCTCCTTCTAAAAAATGCCAATCCATTCTAGACCCTAATTGCAATATAGGCGGCTGCAAAGCAGAGGCAGTGTGTTCACCTGGCTCTTCCACTTAGCTGTGGAAGGCAGGCGGACGCCCTGGGGGATTCCTGTCCTCTGAAAGGATAATGCGTAATCTGCAAATTCATAAATCACTAGGACACTCTGGCCTGTGAGCACATTCAGTAAAGTGAGGACCTTTAATGCCTGTAAAATTTTACTCTGAAGGAAAATTACTTTAGTTCATTAAACCTTCCTGAAATCATGGTGCCTTTAAATCTGTGGGGCTCTCTGCACACTCCCTGGAGCTTCCCCTCACCACTTACAACCTCTGTCCTGCCTCCACCTGATAGTTCTTTGCTTCCAGCCAAGTGGAATAGGGACACGAGGGCCTTCTTTACCAGGATTAGTCAACAATGGTAACATAAACAATAGGATGCTAAAACATACACCTCAGGGACTGCCTACAAGAGTGTATTTTAAGTCTCAGCATAGTCTCGTGAGTCCTGGCATCTTCCTCCCACCTAGAGGAGCCTCCCCTCCAAGGAGTAGAAATTGAATATCCATAGTCCAGAGCCCAAATGACTCATAGCACAAGAATGTCCCAGCACCTACTGGGTGTCCAGAATAATATAAATGGTGCTCCCTGCCCAACATGAGTTTACAATCTAGTTGGGAGGACCAGGAATTAGCACAAGAGATACCTACTTTGTCAGTATATCATGCATGAAATTTTGCAAAACTGTGAACTCCTTCCCCTGGTTTGTTTAAGGGAATATCCTCAACTCTGTGCTTCAAGAGTCAATCAGACCTCAGTATGATTCCTTCCTCATCTCATACAGCAAGCAAACACCGAGTTTCCTGAAATGTGTTGCAATCTATTTCAGGCCCTCATAATTTTTTCATTCATTCACCAAACTAATATATATGGAATGTTTCCTTTCTGCCAAGTGCTGTGGATTCAGCAGGGAAGAAAAGTAACAAGCTTCTTTGCCCTCGATAAGTTTATATTTTAGCAGAGGAGAGAAACAAACAAATAGGTAAATGGTATAGTAACCAGATGGCAGTGAGTGCTATGATGAAAAATAAGCAGAAAATAAGAGAAATAATAAGAAATAAGAGAAATAATTAAGAGAAAATGCTAACACTCAGGGGAAGTCCTGGGGAGGATAAAAATAAGGAGCACAGGAAAGGCCTCTATGAGAAACTGATACTTGAGCAAAATCCTGAATGCGGTGAGGCCTCATCACATGGCTTCCTGGGTAAGAAACATTACAGGCAGAGGAAGCAGCAAATGCAAAGATCTGAGGCAGGAGTGCTCCTGGCATGTTCAAGGAACAACAAGACGTTAATGAAGCCAAAGATAAGGTCAGGGAGATACTGGGAGGCTGAGATCTTACTGGGCCTTGTAAACTACTGTAAGGACTTTGGTTCCTACTCAAGTGAGATGGGAAACCACCAGAGGATTTAAATAGAGTACTTAAGTTTTAATAGGATCTCTCTGGTTGCTGTGTTTAGAAAGGCAGTGAGGGGACAAAAGTAAATGAAGGTCTTACTATAATCAACCAGGTGAAACATGGTGTGGACTGGACTGTAATCAACCAAGTGAAACATGGTGGGGATTAGACTGTAATCATCCAGGGGAACATGGTGTGGATTGGATCAGATCAACAGCAGTTGGGTGGGGGTTAGGGGAGGTGAAAAGGGGCAGGATTTAAATATATTTTGAAGATAAAGCCAAGAAGATTTGCTGACAAATTGGATATACATTGTGAACAAAAGAGAATAGTCGAGAATGGCCCTCAGCATTTGGGCCTAAGTGACTGGAAGCACAGAGTTGTCATTTTATGAGATGAAGATGATAGGATAAGAAGGTTCGGAGGAAAGACTAGAAGTTCAGCTTTGGATATTAAGTTTGAAATGCCTAAGAGACATTCAAATGGAGAAGTCAAATAGCGAGCTGGATAAAGGAGTCTAGAGTTCCAGGAAGAGAGTCTAGCCTAGAAATATAAATTTTGGAGTTGTCAGTGATTAGATGGAATTGTAAGACTTAAGACTAGATTCAGTCCCCGAGAGACGGGGGATGTGGGTAGAGGAGAGACAGGAGGATCGAAAGCTAGGGCATGTCAGCATTTAGAGATCAGGAGAATGAGGCAGAAAAACCAGTCTGTTTGGACCTCTCAGAATTGGCACAGTGGGTATCTGTGTCCTACATGAACGAACACATGGTGTTCACTACAGAGAACATAACCAGAGGGACAAGGTGGCATCTTCTGTTGAGACCGCTAAGCCTCCTCCCCCAGCCACCCAGTGTGGCTGCTCTGTAAGCTCCAGCGTAAAATGGCCACTGTGGCAGAGCTGGAAGCTTTCCCCAGGCTCAACATGGACTGCCCTTCACCAAGTCTGTGGCTATCACCCACTGTTGAGTTCCCAACCTGCCTATATCAGAAACCAAGGCCAAGTCTCACCATCGCACCTGGTGGCAAGATGATTACACTGCACCCTTTCCATCTCAGAGAGAGAGCAATTTCTTCTCATTGGAATTGTTTTCCCTGCCTGCAGTGATTATGCTAGAATCAAAATCTTTCAATTTCAGAATGCCTTATTCACTGTCATGGTATCCCATACAGCATTACTTCTAACAAAGGAACTCATTTCACAGCAAATGAAGTGCAGTAATGGGCATGTCCATGGAATTCGCTAGTCCTACCACAAACATGATCACCCAGAAGAAGCTGGACTGATCCAATGGTTGAACAGACTTTTGAAGACTCAATGACAGCACTAGCTGGGAGCCAACACCCTTATGAGGTTGTGGTGCTATCCTCTAGGATGTGGCTTCAACCAATAAATGGTCAAAACACAAAGGTCTGAAAAATCAAGGATCAAAAGTGGGAGTGGTCCTCTCATTATTATAGCCAGTAAGCCATCAGAGAATATTTTCTCCATGTCTCCACAACTTTGGACTCTGTTGATAGAAAAGTCCTGGTTCCCAAAAAGGGAACTGTCACCAGGAGACAAAACACATGTTCCATTGCTCTGGAAGCTGAAACTAATATCCATTTTGAGCCTCTCATGCTATCAGCAAACCAACAGGTAATGAAGGGACCACTTACCAGCTGGGGTGATTTGTCCCTATTATCAAGGGGAAATAAAGATGCTGTTATCCAATGAGGACATGGGGAATGATGTTTGAAACCTCTTATTGTTATTATGCCTCTTATTAATTTCAAGTCCTCTTATTATTTTCAAGTTCTGAAGTAAAATGTTAATGAAAGACTCCAAGTAATAGAGGCAGAACTCTTAAGGACTCATCCTTTGGAATGAAACTTGGAATCATTCTATCACACTACCAGGTAATAATCATCAACAGGTGAGGCATTTGCTAAGGGCAAAGGAAATATGAAATGGTTTGCTGAAGAAGAAAGTCAACTTGACCTGTCAACTGTGGCTCATGACTAGTAACAGAAAAGAAAATAGCAACTGTGCACATTTTTCCTTGCCTGTTTAAGTGTCTGTGTATGTGCAAGTAGAGATGATAGAGATAGATATGTAGATAAGTTATTCTTTCTCCTACTCTCCATGTTCTGCTTATTTTATGTAAAGAATGTTAGTGTTGGTTAATTTTGCAACCAGTTCAGGTTACAGAATATCTACACGGGATTGTATCAGTACTACAAAAGCAATAAATATCAGAGCAATTAATGGGACTTTGTATATATCTCTTTCTTGAAAGACAGCAAAAGCATCCTCATTGTATAAGAAGTTGTTGCATTACCTTAGGCAAAATCACAGTGTTAAATATGAACAGAAGGGTAGGAAAGTAGCCAAAGGAGATCTTTCTCAGCCTAGCCCCAAATGACATTTTAAACCTTTTCTAGAGCCATATTCCCAAAATGACCAATAAACTCTGGCCACACTGGAATACCCCTTTTTATCCCATTCCATTCTCCCAGACTTATGCACACACCCTTCCCTCTCCTCTGAAAGCCCTTTTCCTGTTCTCTACCTGATGCTCTCTTCTCACCCTTCCGGGTCCAGCTCAAACATCATCAACACTCTGGCGTCTCACCTGTCCTCCAAGACAGAATCTATTTCCCCTTAATCTATGTTCCCCTGCCTTTGTTGGCCATAGTTCCAATTTTGCTACTCACCATACTGTAATTTTCTAATTGCATATGTATCCCCACCACTAGGCTATAGGTTCTTCAGGACAGGGACCTTCTTTTTTTCATTGTTGTGCTATAAGAGTATTATCAAATGTTTCCTTGACATGGCACCTATTAATCAACAGAGGTACAACACATTTGTTGAATTGAAAGTGTTGTCAGAGGTGTTCAAAGGAGAAGGAGATGAGTCTGAGCAAGGGTGGTCAAGACATCCTCACAGAGGATGAGAGGCTTAATTGAGGTAAGAGATGGGGAAAAAACTGAAATTCTCAGCCCTCCTCTTTCTGAGAGCATTGCTTTTCAAGGATGTCTTTTCCTTAGACAAGCTAGTCTGCCAAGCCTCTCCAAAAGGGAGAGTTCAAGGTAGCTTGTGAGGAACTTCAAGAATGTCCACAAGAAGGTCAGAGAAAAGAGATACACAGGGAAGGAGGGATGATTCAGGAAGTAATCTTCTGAAATATGATCATATTAAGTTTTAAAGAGTTGTTATCCTCTAAGGACTTCTAGAGAGGACAGAGGTACAGGCATACCTCATTCTACCGTGCTTTATTTCACTGTGCTTCGCAGGTACTGTGTTTTTTACATATCGAAGGTTTGTGGCAACCTTGCATTGAGCAACTGTATGGGCACCATCTTTTCAACAGCATGTGCTCACTTCATGTCTCTGCGACCCATTTTGGAAATTCTCACAATATTTCAAACATTTTCCTTATAATTATATCTGTTATAGTGATCTGTGATGAATGATCTTTGATGTTCCTATTGTAATTGGGGGGGCACCATAAACTGTACCCATAATAAACAGTAAACTTAATTGATAAATGTGTATATTCTGACTGTTCCACCCACTGACCAGTTGTTCTGTTCCCCGTCTCTCTCCCTCTCTTCAGGGCTCCCTAATCCCTGAGACACAACAATATTGAAATTAGGCCAAGTAATAACACTACGATGGCCTCTAAGTGTGCAAGTGAAAGGAAGAGTCACACGTCTCTCAATTTAAATCAAAAGCTAGAAACGATGAAGCTTTGTGAGGAAGGCATGTTGAAAGCTGGATAGGCCAAAAGCTAGGCCTCTCGTGCCAAACAGTTAGCCAAGCTGTGACTGCAAAGGAAAAGTTCTTGAAGGAAATTACAAATGCTACTCCAGTGAACACACAAATGAAAAGAAAATGAAACAGCCTTATTGCTGATATGGAGAAAGTTTTAGTGGTCTGGATAGAAGGTCAAATCAGCCACAACATACCATTAAGCCAAAGCCTAATCCAGAGTAAGGCCCTAACTCTCTTCAATTCTATGAAGCCTGAGAGAGGTAAGGAAGCTGCAGAAAGAAAGTTTGAAGTAGCAGAGGTTGGTTCATGAGGTTAAGGAAAGAACCCATCTCCATAACATAAAAGTACAAAGTGAAGCCATCAGTGCTGATGTAGAATCTACACCAACTTATCCAGAAGACCTAGTTAAGGTCATTGATGAAAGTGGCTACACTAACCAACATATTTTCAATGTAGGCAAAACAGCCTTCTATTGGAAGAAGATGCCATCTAGGACTTTCATAGATAGAGAGAAGAAGTCAATGCCTGGCTTCAAAGCTTCAAATGATAGGCCGAATCTCTTGTTTGGGGCTAATCTAGCTGGTGACTTTAAGTTGAAGCCACTGCTCACTGACCATTCCAAAAATCCTAGGGCCCTTAAGAATTTTGCTAAATCTACTCTTCCTGTGCTCTATAAATGGAACAACAAACTCACAAAGTCTGTATGACAGCACATCTGTTTACAGCATAGTTTGCTGTTTATTTTAAGCCCACTGTTAAGACCTACTGCTCAGAAAAAAAAAGATTCCTTTCAAAATATTACTGCTAACTAGCAATGCACCTAGTCAATCAAGAGCTCTGATGGAGATGTATAAGGAGATTAATGTTGTTTTCATGCCTGCTAACACAACATCCATTCTGAAGTCCAAAGATCAAGGAGTAATTTCAACTTTCAAGTCTTATTGTTTAAGAAATACATTTCATAAGGCAATGGTTGCCATAGACAGTAATTCCTCTGATGGATCTGGGTAGAATAAAGTGAAAATCTCTGGAAAGGATCCACCATTCTAGATGACATTAAGAACGTTTATGATTCATGGGAGGAAGTCAAAATACCAACATTAATAGGAGTCTGGAAGAAGTGATTCCAAATCTCATTCCAAGTCTCTTGAGGGGTTTAAGACTTCAGTGGAGGACGTAACTACAGATATGGTGGAAATAGTAAGAGAAGTAGAAGAATTAGAAGTGGAGCCTAAAGATGTGACTGAATTGCTGCAATCTCAAGATCAAACTTGAACACATGAGGAGTTGCTTCATATAGGTGAGCAAAGAAAGTGGTTTCTTGAGATGGAATATACTCCCAGTGAAGATGCTGTGAACATTGTTGAAATGACAACAAAGGATTTAAAATATTTCTTAAACTTAGTTGATAAAGCAGTGACAGGATCTGAGAGGATTGATCCAATTTTGAAAGAAGTTCTACCATGGGTAAAATGCTATCAAACAGCATTACACGCAACAATCTTTCCTGAAAGGAAGAGTCAATCAATATAGCTAACTTTATTGTTGTCTTATTTTTAAATATTGCCACAGCCACCCCAACCTTCAGAAACTACCACCCTGATCAGTCACCAGCCTTCAACATTTCAACATCGAAGCAAGACCCTACACCAGCAAAAAGATTGTGACTCACTGAAGGCTCAATCATTGGCACTTTTTAGCAACAAAGTATTTTTAATTGAAGCACGTACATTGTTTTCTTAGACATGATACTATCACACACTTAGGCTACAGTATAGTGTAAATAAAACTTTTATATATACTGGGAAACCAAAAAATTTGTGTGACTCACTTTATTGTGATAATTGCTTTATTGCGGTGGTTTGGAACCAAACCCACAATATCTCTGAGGTATGCCTGTATACACCTGTACCTGATGGAATGTTGATTAAGGAAAACACTGGATCTCTAGACAAAAGCACAACTTAATTAGACTAGTTAAGACATAAGCAGAACAAATACAGAAAGGGCATAGGTGGGCACACTAACAGATAATGGGCATAACCATGATAGCATTATCCACACTGCCCAGGCGAGAAAACTGTCCAGGTCATGCAGGTAGGAGTCAGTAGCCAAACGCAGGTTTATCTATTCCTATATGATCCAAGGATAAGATATGGAATAAGATATACGGCATTAGTTAATCAGCATTAGTCATCCTTATTTAAAGGTGGGCCATAGTTAAAGTACTTTGCAGAATTTGGGAACTGAAAAGGCAAGTGACAAATCAAGCAAATGAAAATGCAGTGTTGTTGACACAAGGAGCTTGTAAAAAATGGCTATTGAATAGTAGGGGGTTGTTCCGCTTTTGTGTAACGAGCCATTAAAAATGAATTAAAAATCCATTCACGCTCATTCCCTAAGGGACTTTGAAAATGAGAGAGACAGCCATCTCTTGGAAATGATTTAGGAAGCATGCAGCCCAGCAACAGGGGTGGGGCCAAATGACCCCAGAATTCCCTACCAATTTCCATCTTCCATGATGACAGCTCACCAGAACAAGGGTTAATGAGCTCCAAAGGTATACCATTAACTAGGAATCTGAGCTCATACCTGCCTGCCTGCCCGTCACTCCAGCCATCCAACATCTCCAGTACCACCAACACCCTGAGGAGGCGGCCAAGGACAGAAATAGATGTGAGCTGTTAAGAGATGGAACCATGGCTCCAAAGCCACCGACGTGAAACTTCCAGAGATCATCACCAACATAAAGGAAAATACAAGCAACACGTTTCTTTGGGAAAAAAGTGAAAACTTTAAACCAGACAGTCTAGGCATGGAATCCAGGCCCTGCCCTCACTCTGTGTGTCCTTAGGCAAATAGGCTTACCCTAATGAACCTGCATCCCCGTCTTGAAATGAGCCAATATCACACCCTTCATTGGGTTGTTCTGAGAATTAGACAAAAGGTATTTTACTGCCAGGCACATAGTAAATCCTCAGCATACATTAGGTCCTTTCCTTCCCCTGTCTCTGGGCAAACCAGGTCATTTGCCATCTGAGTGTCCCTAAGAAAGGGCATGTCACCTCTTCAGTGATGACAACTTGAAGCTCACAAACTAATGAGCAACTCTGCCAGCCCTCTCACTGATGTAGAGATAAAAGCCTGCAATTCCCCACCTGCGGTGCTTGCTGTGTGTGGACACATATTGAGAGGCTCTGCAATGGGGAGATCACAGGTCCATCCAAGTCCATTCTGCCTGGTGTGTGATCCCACCTACTTGTCTTGTTCCTCTTGGGGACTGCCTCTGCTGGTCCTGCCTGCAGGCATACACACTTGCCTTTCTTCTACACTCCTGTCAGGAGCAGCACTCCCCCTTGGGTCTCAAGAGCAGAAAGAGTTCTCAGGCAAACCATTTTAGCTGCTGGCCCCCGTGGGTTTCCTGAGGATCAGCAAGTCCCCAGATTGGAAGTAGCCACTAGCCTGAGGTGCTTCAGATGAGACCAAGGGCAGGGACTTGGCCAGACTGTCAGATGGTCAACACCACATGTTTCATTTGCTGTTATATCTTCAGCACCTGGGACAGTGCCCGGCACAGCATGGATCCCCTGAACACAACGATGAAGTTAATGGCCTGTCACCAACCCATGTTCTGGCATTTACCACCACCTATCTCCTATTCAGGCCTACGAATTATCACAGAGTCTCTCTCACAGACAACACGCTACACTAAGGACCACTGGGAATGTTAGGATGACACTCAAAGTTCCTGACCCTTATAAGGCACTTTCAGTGCAAGAGGGCAGACACGCATTTACACAACTGCCTATAGGGAAGTCGGAACTGGTCTGACTTACACTAGGTTGAAGAAATGCCACCCACTGTCTCATGTGAGTCTGGCAGTAAGCCTGCAAGGTTGACAAATGACAGAAATGAGTGATTTCCCAATTAGGATTAAGGAAAGGACTGCCCCGCATGAAGAATTTTACAAGAGGCGAGACTTGAGCTGGCTCATTGTGGGAAGTGAAGAAGGACAAGGGTTGTTCAGGCTAAGGAGGCAGCATAAGCAGCAGCAGGAAGCTGGAAACCACCTGTCTGTTCCAGGACAGGGGTGTCTGCTGAGTCCAGAGCTTCGGGGCATAGAGAAGGGGAGGGAGGCACAACTGCAGCCAGGTCACAATGGTTTTAAATACCAGGTGTGTAAATTTTCTATTGTTGCTGTAACAGATTACCACAAATTACACACACACACATATTATTTCACAATTCTGGAGGTCAGAAGTCCAAAATGGGTTTCACTGATTAAAATCAAAGTGTCAGCAGGGCTGTGTTCCCACAGTCTTTCTATAGGCCCTATAGGACACTCTGCTGTCTCTCATTTCCCAGCTTCCAGAGGCTGCCCCGGGCCTTGGCTCACGGTCCCCGTCTGTCTTCAGAGCCAGCAATGGCAGGTCGTCTTTCTCACATCGTGCCACTCCAACATTGACTCTTCTGCTTCCCTCTTCCCCACTTAAGGACCTCTGTGATTACACTGGGCCCAGCCAGATAATCCAGGACAATCGCTTTAGCTTAAAATTAGCAGGTTACTACCTTATTTCCACCTATTATCTTAATTTCCCTTTGCCATGCGACCTAACTACTCACAGGTTCCAGGGATGAGGATGTGGGTGTCTTTGGGAGGCCACTATCCTGCCTACCACACCACGCTAAAGAGTTTCAACATGACTCGGTGAGTAGCACAGAGATGTCTAACGTGTCTGAGCAAGTGGATGACCTGTTGGGACCTGCACTTTGGAAACAAGACAGTCTGGAGTGTGAAGGGAAGATCAGTGAAGATGAGAACTAGAGAGCCTGCAGGGGATGCTGCAATGGTCCAAGCAGAAGAGGTGAGAAGTCTGAACAGAGGCAGTGGCAATGGGAAAGAAAGAAGGGAAAGGGAAATAAAAAAAAAAAAAAGAACATATGAAACAGTCGTTGCTAAAAACTGCAAATGGGGCATAACAGGAAAGAGAGGAGAAGCCTCTGAGTTTCCAAGAAGTTAGTGTAATTCACTGTAATCACAAGGCTGGGCTTGAAATCCAGCTCCTACACTAGAAGCGGCCAACTCAAGTGTCCCTGCGGCCTAACCCTCATTCCGTGTTCCAGGTCAGCTGTGTGGGTTTCCAGCTTATTTCCCCCGAACCAGTGCATCCTCCCTGCCTCGATAACCTGACTACAGCCAGGTTCTCCCCCCCAACACATCTTGTTCTGCCGTCTGCCTAATGGACAGACGGGCACGTTTGTTACTGCCTGTCCAACCGCCTGCACTTCTGACAGCCTCCTTGCCTAGATGACCACGCTTTGGCCTCAGCCTCATGTCTGGTCGCCTCTTTAGCTCCTTTCACAAACTGCCTACCTGGATCTCACCTTGCCAAGACTCTTCCTGAGTTGGCTTTGGTCTAAGTCTTAACCCAGAATAGCAGAGAACTGGGCTGTGGCAGCCACACCCCAAGACATGAGAGATGAAGGGCCACACCATTCACATGGTGGGAAGGGGGAAGGAGGTGTAGATTTTAATCTTCCTGAACTCTTAGACAAGCACTTGGTCAAAACCCCCAGAGATGTGCACCATATATCACAGTAGAAGAACCATCCATTCAAGCAGGAAAGTGCTCGTAAATCCTTGACATTAGAGGTAGAAAAATTTAGAATGTAATCAGGGCCACGCCAGACTCTGAGAAGAATTGCTCTCCTCTGGTGTTTTGCAGAGGCCAGCATTCCTCTGGCAGCCTCACCAATATTCCCACCAGAAAGTTATCTGGATTGCCTACAATAACAGAAGCCTGGGCTCAGTCTCCATATAATTCCTTGGAAAGGAGCAGAACCTCCAGCAGCTGATGGTGGATGATTTAAGAGCCCTCTCTCATGTAGCCCAGGACATAATAACAAACAGCACATAATTTATTTGTATTGATTCACCAGTACACATTTGATCATATCTGCTTGTCCTTCCTTTTGCTAAGAATCCATGGCCACGGTCGTGAGAAATTTATCTTTGGCAAAATATCTCTGTAAAAGTAAGTTCCTCACATATCTTAGATACAGCAAAAGAGTCCAGGCCAGGGAAACTTGCCAAGGAAAAGGAGAAAGGGACACAGCAGTCCTTCTTATGTGTTGACTCTGGTCTAAACAGTCTCGCTTCATGATATGAGACAGACAAGGTGTGCTTAGGAACCCAAGTCTCAGTTCTGAGACCTGATTGCAGATAACAGAAACAGAAACTAGAGGCAGATCAGATTCCTGGTCTGGAGATATAAGAACCACAGAGGAACTGGTCAGACTCTGGGACAAAAAGAAGGAATAAAAAATAAAAGGCAGAAACAAATTTGGGTCTTGGGCTAGACTGGGATGACATGAAAACACTGAGGAGTTCAGCACTGCTTTCATCCAACCTTTAAGGTTCATTCAAGGTTATTCCATTCCAATAGCCTTGTATTGAACACCTACTTTGTACCTGGCTCTGCTTCAGAAACTGGGATATGTTAGACATGGTTTCTTCTCTCCAGAGTCTTTCAATCTAATGGGTGGCAGACAGGTAAGTAAGCACATGTTTGATTTAATGTGAATTCTGTGCTAACAAGGCCACTTAACTGCACTAACTCAAGGACATTGGTGACTCTTCCAGTCGCACAGTACAGAGGCTTCTCCTACCCCAGAATATAACAGAAAACAAAGGAAAGAGTCAGGAGAAATGACTTTGCATTTTAACAAGCCTGATCAATTTGGGTGGGCAGAGGGGACTTTAAACCTGAGCTCAAATGTGTAGGACACCTAGACTGAAGCCATGTGCTTTGAAACTGCTGAATGCCCTGGTGTTCCACAGATAGGCGGTAGCAACAGACTCAATGTTTAGCCTATTTAGTTGCTCTGGGCGGTAAGAAGGCTGATCTAAAAGACCCAAAAAGGAACATAAACCCTTCCCTGTGTCCTCAAGAATGTGCATGTGTTCTCTTCTTCCTGCCCCTCTCTGCCCACCAGCATCCAACTACCTACTCTTCAAGCACCAGCTCAAGCCCCAACCCCAGCAGGGAGTCACCCCTCATTACCCCATTCCACACTCATCTCTCCATCTGTGGCCCATTATACTCCCCCGTATCTCCCATCCTACATGCTTATCTTGTAACTGGATCTTGACACACCCTCTATTGAGTGGTGGGATCTATGTTTCTCCCTTCAAAAATGAACAAATCTTTGTGACTGCCTCAACCAACAGCATACAGAAAGAACTTGAAGTTGCTGAAGTTATACAATGTAGAATCTAAAGATGCAGCCAACACTGCACAAGCCAGGGTAGAAACACTAAGAAAATCTAAGTCCTTCATGATATCATTTGAGCTGCTGCATCAAGCCTGACCTGAAGCCATAAACCTTTAGTCTTTTTTGTTAAATCAGTCAATAAATCTTCCTTTTGCTTCAGCCCATTTGTGTTCCCAACTGTTCTACTTGAAATAGAACATCCTTCCATCCTTTAAGCCTCAGATCAAAATTATATCCTCCATAAGGTCTACTCTGACTCCTCCAGACAGATTCTGTCGCTCCCTCTTTTGTATAACCATCGATGCATCCTAATATTGCAGCAACTTATCACATTGTAATACTAATATGTTACCTTCTCACTACACTATGAGATATTTGAGAGCAAGTTTTGAGCCTTTTAACTTTTGGTATCAATAAACAAACATAACCTTACCCGATACATGATAGATGCTTATAAACATCTGTTAATAAGTAAATATTTAATATTTACAGGATAAATGGTAGCCAGTTGATAGATTCCAGTTAATGACAATAATGGCAATAGGACTAGAAGTCAACACTTACGTCCCTCATCTCATTTAACCCTCACAGCAATCCTAGGCAATGTGATGACTATTATTCTCATTTCTTTCAAGGATGAAATGGAGTCTTAGATTAAGTAACTAGGCAAAATCCCACAACATGTAAATGGCAGCACCTAATATATTCTTACTATAAAAAAATCTGACTGTTCCCTCCCAACGTTTCAAATTCCACCTCCTTATGATTGCAGGGTGTCAATTAACTCAGCAATGTTGGCACCTCTGAAGTTACCATGGCAGCCTGGTGCACATGAGACCTGCCACTGAAATTCCTTCAAGGCTAAGTTCAAAAGTAAACCCAATAAAATCCTCAAGACAGGATTGCAGACTCAACCTCAAGCCAACTTTTCTTCTAATCCCAGTGGTTAAGGAAGACATAAGAAGCTGCAGGTATGATTTCATAGCTGCATGAGTGACCTCAGCTCTTTAGGAGTGAGGGCCACAGCACTTCCTTCTATATTTCCCTCCTGCCTCTCCACACCCCTAAAGGTTGAGTCCCACCCCCCAGGTGTTGAGTCACACTCCACCCTCAGTTTCTCCTCCACCAGGCCATGTACCTGGCAAGGCTTAGATGGCAGGCTCTAGTTTTCTTCTAAAGAGTAAGTTCCATGTGGGTAGGGGGTGGATCTGGAGGGATGGAAGGGACACACCTGCTTCCCACTGCCCAGCACACCGAAGGGACAAGTATGGGGTATGGCTCTGCTCCAAGGAAAAGTTAATCCCAGAACAACATCAGAGGGATTATTTAACCAGCAAGCATTTACCAGGCACTTAAAATGTGCCAAGCACTTACCAGGTGTTCTGGGCGTATGAGAGGCGATGTGGGAGCTTACCAAGGCAAGTGAGTGTGAAAATGTGTGCAGGTTGGGGGAGAGACAGAGAAAGAGAAATGCAGACATGCAGGTATCCATAGACAGACAGACAGACAGAGACACAGACAGACGTAATAGGCACCAGGTGAGAATCTCTCCAAGTGTGGCTCATTGACCACTTGAACCAGATTCATCTGAGGAACTTACAAAGAAAATGCAGATTCCGGTCCTCATCCTTCACGCATTGAGTGCACTCTGGGAGCAGGGCCTGGACCTCTGCATGTGACACGTCATCCAGGTGATTCTTACACACATGGACGTGCCTCCCCTCAGAATTCTCAAGTGATACTGGTTGAGATTCTTGAAAATCCACAAAATCTCAAATACAAAAAAAAATAAAAAGTCTGTTGCCCTCTGGCTTTCTTCCCAATCACATTTCCATCAAGAATCACCACATAGTTATTAACCTTTTCAATTTTTACTCATCTTATCTCCAACTTGGATAGATATTTCCACAGGGATACTAAATTTGGGTTTGGTCTTGTTTCATTTTGTTTTGTTTAAATTGTATCACAGAAACCTACCAAGTAAACAACAAGCAGGAAAAAACCAAAAAGTCCCACGCAGGTGTGGATGCCCCACTTAGCTGGGCCTGCAGACAAGGTTTCTCATTCCCTCCCTCCAGCTTAGAAGCAGGTATGGTTCAAGTTCGCCAGCAAAATTCCACACTGGAGCACACGATTACCATTCGGATAGGCTGAGAATGATCACAACCACCCACGTTAAACTGGCAGATACTAAGGACATCAGGGGTTAGAAAGTTTCTGGAGACAGGCAAGGGCCCTCTGCAACTGACATGAGCCCAGGGTACAGGGAAGCAGGGGGTCCTGATGGAGCCCAGGACAGGGCTGCAGCTGTGACCCAGAAAGGGACAGGAGCAGGCCTGGGGAGCCTGCAGGCCCCTTCCATCTCTCCCCTTGCTGCTGTTGAGGGAAGGCTCCATCCACCTCTCCCCCCTCCAGCCCACCTGGCACCCCTTAGGGTCTCCCCACCCCTCCAGATTTATGTGCTAGAGGACCAGCTACACACACACACACACACACACACACACACACAAATGTGTTCTTTCTCTTCTCCAACCTCCAGTTCCTGGGAAGGGATTCCAATTGGCTTAACTTAGGTCAGACACCCACTTCTGAAGACATAAGCCTTTGCCAAGAGGGTAGGACATATTTACAAACAACTGCCATGGTTCAGCACAGTAATTATCGGAAAGAGGTGGGGGAGATAAGCCAGTAGGAAGGTTGCCTGTGGGCAGAGAACATAGCAGTGTCCTGACTAACCAAGTGTGCACAGGTGTGTAAGCGTATATGCCTAGGTAGACAGGGCAACACACGTGCCTGAACATGTTGAATAATTCAAGGCATTCAAAAAGAAGTGGTAAATCAATGAAATGGCCAGCAAATGTCAAAGAAAGATGGAGGAAATAGAGAAGGAGGCAAAGAAAGGTAACGTGTGGTGGGAAGTTCAGGGGAAGCTTCTAGGAGGTGGTAAGAGACAACCTCAGAGGCAGCAGGCTTGGTAGGAAGAACGTGGATTTTGGGTTCAGACAGACCTGGGTTTGCACCTTAGCTCCATGCTTCCAACTGTGTGACTATGGGCAAGATACTTGTCCTCCCTGAGTCTGCTGACTCTGTTACATCATCTGCCCAGCCCCTTACCTACCCCACCCTCCACTTAAAAAAAAAAGGAAGAAGAGGAGGGGGAGGGGGACAAGGAGGAGGAAGAAGGGTGCGATATGTCCCACCAGACACCCAATGTGGCACGACATAACCATGGGAGGCCTACAAGACACAAGTGACGATACATTCTTGATTCTTGTGGTGTAGGGTGGACTCCCCTCCTTTCTCCTACAGCTCACCTCCACCAGACAGCCATGCCTGCATAGGACAGCCCCACCCCACCAGATGCTGAAGAGGACGGGGTTCTTAGGGCACTAACCAGGTCCCTGAGCTCCTGGGCTCTCCCAGTCTGTGTGGAGCAGGAGGTAAGCCTGTCGGTACCACGCTGCTGCATCCCAAACACCCACATCAGGGACTAGCACCAAAGAGGTACTCAGTCAACATTTGTTAGCTGAATGAATGCAACAGCAAAGCAACAAGTGATTAATGAGCTCTTGGTATATATCATAATTAAAAGAGAAGAAATACCCTAGAAACTAAATATATAGTAGTTAAAACCCAAGTCATGATATCAACTAACCCTCAGTTCAAATCCTAGCACCACTCACTGTGAGCCCTGTGGCAAGTTACTTGACTCTCCTGTGCCTCCCTTCTGCCTCTGTAAACAGGTATGCCCACCTCACAGGGCTGCAATGGGGAATAAAAAGAAAATCATAAATCAAGAACAGTGTCTGGCATAAAGAAGTTGTGAAATTTTACCTGGCATTAGAATTAGCTTCAGAAGGTTCCATTTCTCTCAAAGGGAGAAGACAGAAGGGTGGGGCAAGTAGAAGGAGACTGGAAGTGGGGAAAGACCAAACTAAGCAGCACTGATTTATGTTCCAAATGACTGTTCTCCCCATGATCCAGCAGATGAAGCTCAGGCTCAGAGAAGCTGAGGAACCCTCCCCCAGGTCACACACCAGCACAGCTGGAACCGCAAAGTCCTCACTCCTTCCTGACCACAAAGTGATTTTTTTAAGAGTCCCTGATGGGTCTGGAAGGTGAAGCAAACAGAAGCCAGCCCTTGACCAGCCCTATGGTAATAGCTAATAATCCACCAAACCCACAAACTTCCTGCACTTGGGTGTACCTGTGATAGGCGTCATTTGTGCAATATGGAAAACATGCCGTGGGGTAAAGGACAAATACAAAACAACAATTAGCCAAGTGATGAAGCATGGTTCTCATTCTCCTTATACTGAAAAGAAGAACCATGTTTAGTGCAAGACCCTACGCCCAGCTTACAGGCACCAGAGTGGGATGGTAAGGCCTTGGAAGAAAAGGACGGTCGTTCATACACGAAGAAAGCAGAGAGTGAACCGATACTAGAAAAATGCCTGGCATCCTGCTCTCAGCAGATTAAAGGGAAGTAACTCATTTCTGAAATGCCAGAATACCATTGGAATTGGTGAAAATTAATTTTGAGGTTATGAAATGTCAAGAATATTATAAAGCAGCAGGTATCCTCAACCCTCCTGGGGATACTGTATGCTGGTCCAGGCCTGCCGGGAGCATTCTGGCAGTATGACAAAGCTATTTATGCCCATTAACCAGCTAATTCCACTCTGGATAATATACTCTCATATTCCATGGAAATCATTCAAAAGTAAAAAAGAAAAAATCTATTTATATGGAAATGTTTATAACAGTGCTATCCCTCACCGGGAAAAAAAGCAATTAAACATCCTAAATACCCAATAGCAGGGACATATTCAAGCAATTAATAGCATATTCTATGATGGATTTCACATTGTTACTACAAATTGAAAACTGAAACTACATGGTCTATATTAAAGGGGAAAAAATGTATAAATATACGTAAGTCATAAATTACAAGAGAAAGTATGCTCATTCTTTCTATAGCTATATGCAAACATATATACATATATGTCCCCTGATAAACTGGCTTTGGTATTAATGAGATTATATCCTATAAAGTTAAATGCACCATGAAAAATTGTTTTACAGGTTTTATGTATTGACTTAGCCTGAGGCCTACCTAAAAAAAAAAAAAGAAATAGGTGTCTATTTAGAATGTAATTGTGGAAATGTAAATATACAAATAACAATCAAGATAGAATGATTTTTTTTTTTTTTTGAGACAGAGTCTCACTTTGTCGCCCTGGCTAGAGTGTAGCCGTGTCATTATAGCTCACTGCAATCTCAAACTCCTGGGCTCAAGTGAGCCTCCTGCCTCAGCCTCCAGAGTAGCTGGGACTACAGGCGGGTGCCACCAAGCCTGGCTAATTAATTTTTTTTTCTTTTCTTTTTAGTAGAGACTGGGTCTCACTCTTGCTCAGGCTGGTCTCAAACTCCTGACCTCAAGCAATCCTCCAGCCTCAGCCTCTTCCCAGAGTGCTAGGATTACAGGCGTGAGCCACTACACCCAGCCCCTAGAGTGATATTTTTAAACAAATAATTTGGAGTGTGATGAATCTATTTTGTATCTCAATGTCAAATCTTTATATTTAAATGTGTCCAAGAATGTTATGTTCCAAGATTCCCAGTGGCTGACTTTCAAATTTGTTCTTCACAGCAGCGGTTAGCGACTGTTAATCACTGGGGTTTTGCTGCCACAGCAACGGTGGTCAGGCACAGGTGTCCCTCTTCTGTTACTACCATCTGTCTGCCTCCTCCTCTTTCAGACTGCAAGCTTCTTGAGAACAGGGATAGTGTCTTCCCTCTTCTTCCAATGCTACACACACACAGCATCTCTACATTCTCATTCACGGACTGGGGCACAATTAAGATTTGATGATGAAGATAAAGTGAAAAGGAAGAATTCTAATTACCAACTATATTTGCAAGATATGATAATGCTGGGAGACTTAAAAACAGGAGCTGAAGTACAGATAATTAACTTGCTGCGTGTTATTTTGGCATAGGTCTTGAAGCAAATAAAATGTTCTCCATATCCATTAATTAATAAATAGTATTTACTATATCCTAATGATGTGAAGGTAAATTAGATCCAGCCCTGGCCCACCCCCAGAGTATTTCACATTCAGTGAGTTAGATACACAAATATATGATAGCAATATAATGAAAGCATCTCTGATATGAAAAAGCGTGAGGTGCTGTCAGTGAACAGAGAGGTTGGCAATCAGGGCAGGCTTCCAGAAGGAGGAAGTGACACCTGAGCTGAGTCCTAGAGGCTGAATAAGGATCTGCCACATGGAGAGGTGGTTGGTGGAGGGATGGATAGGAAGGAAGCAAAATTCCAGGCAAAGGGGACAGTATCTACACAAAGGCACAGAGGCATGCTGAGTAAGAATGGCAAGGAGAGTTGAGATGCAAGGTTTGAGTTCCAGTTTGCTGAGGCTGGGCCAGTGCAAAAGCTGGGCTTTTGAGGAGGCTCTAGTTTAATTATTTTGGGTAGTATGTGCCCTTGGAATGGGGGAGAAGGGAGGGAAGAAATACAGAAAAGGCTGGTAACACAACTCACTGCACAGAGGGAGAGGAAAAAGGCAGGGCTCTGAACACCATCTCCAACACAAAAGAAAAAGCTGATTTTACTCCCCCCACGTGCTTTCAGACTCAAACGCTGCCCCTCCCACTGAGGTGAGTGACTAGCTCCTTGGAAGCTATTCAGATGAGAGATCTTCTAGGGGAGTCTGTGCATGATTAAGAGAGGAGAGAACACACACCGATTTCTACTTGGTAAGTTGCAAAGTGACTCTGGAATAGGGTGAAAAAAATCATGAGTCTTCCTAAGCTACTCATAAAAAAAAAAAAAAGAAAGAAAAGAAAGGAAAAAAAATAAGACTCCCCCAAATATACTTTATCAGGGAAAGAATAGTTTTTTCCTGCCCAAAAAAACAGCTTTTAGAATTTCCAAAACAATCACGACAATGATGGAAGTAAAATATCCCCCCCCCTTTTTTTCTCTCAACAAATCCATGAAAACATTGTTGTCCTGGTTACTGTTTTTGTTTTACGGCAGAGATAAATTATTTCCTTTTAAAGTGATTCTTGACAGCCCCCAGAGTGTCTTCAGTGGAATCTTCTGATTTGGGGCCTCAGCTTCACCAAACCCATGAAGAGAGCCCCAGGGGACCAGAAGAGTCAAAGGACCCAACCTTGAAGAGAGAAGCACCTCCCTGCCCCTCGGACGAGCCATGTGCACACGGCTGGCACATTGGAAAGGAGCCGATAAGGCCACAGAAGTGGAATGACTCAGGATCAACATTACACAAGTATCCCTGAAGCTCCTTCTATGCTCTGATCACTGAGCCAGGTATGTGGCTTAGTATGTATCAGTACATAAAATAGGCTGTCCCTGAACTTGTGGGACATAAAATCTAGTCAGAGCAGTGGGACTTTAAACCAAAGAAATAAATGTATAATTTCTAATTGCAATGAAGTTCCCTGGATTAGAGAATCATAAAGTGGGGATATCTTCCCCATAGGGAAATCAGAAGCACCCTCACTAAATGGTGACCCCAACATGAGAAGGAGCAGTCATTTGAAGAAGAACAGAAGGAAAGTCACCTCATTCACAGGGAACAGCAGTAGTGACAGCCCCGTGGCTGAAAAGACTTGGGCCCGCGTAAGAAACCAAAAGAAAGTCAGGGATGCCAGAGAGTGACAAACAAATGTGAGATGAAAGCGGGAAGACGGTGAAGCAGCCAGGGCCTTGTAGGCCATGGAAAAAGAGAACTATCCTAAAGATGATCTTGGAGCTAAAGACCAAGGATCCCATTTTGTGAAGTCAGAGCTGGGGGCAAACCATGGTGCTACAGAAAAGAAAGGCAGGCTCTACCTTCTGGTGCTAAAAATGATACGTAAAATCAAAATACCCACAATCCACCCACAGCACTCCCCAGCAACAAGGAAATAGGGGTGAAACTGGCCCATACTCCCTCCAAACCCTACTCTGGTTATCCTTTGGGGACTGCTTTCAACCTCTGCATGCTCTGCATGCTCACCTTTCCACGTTAGATTCCCAGAAACTCTGCAGCATTGTTCTGATTTCTCCTCACCCGGCCCCAGCCCACAGCCCACCCATGGGGCCTAAGCTCCTCCTGGATGATCTTAAGAGCAATATCTAGTTCCCACAGCAAAAGCCTCTGTTGGAGGCTGGGGTCAAAGTCCTTCCCATCCCCTATATACCAGTACCACCGCCTGACTCACTGGAATATTTCAACATTGTGTGTTGTTATTATTTAAGAAAACAAACCTTTTTATTTTTTGGAATTGTAAACTGGGAGTAGAGGTAGAAAATGGAAAGCAGATAATATCAGAGTGGAAGAAGTTTTGTTTATTTGCTTTGTTTTAACTGAAATAATACAATAAAATCTGTTAGAGTTTGTCTACTATTTTGACTAAATTCATAAAAGAATTTCTATAACAAACAAAACCTTGGAATAACTAAGGAGAATGGGCCTAACTACTGGGGAAGTGATCACTGGGCTAAGATGTACCACTTCCTTACTCTGACGTTCTAGATGTGCTGCTGCAGGAACCAGGGCAGTTCTCCAGGGGAGATGGACATCTCCATCTACCCCTCATCAAAGCCTTTCAGGGTGCTATTACCAGAATAATCCTTTCTGATGCACACCTCTTAGCAAGCCACTCCTTCGTTCTCAAAACATCAATTGCTTGGCTGCCTACTAACTAAAGTCCACAGCCCTTAGTTTAGATGCAAAGTTTTCTGGTATCTGGCTTCCACCATCACCTTTCCTGTATCGCTTCCCTAAGTGAACCTCTGGGTCTCTGACCTCACTCCCTGCTTATAAGCCTCTTCCCGTGAGATACTGCTCTTGGGTCACCCCAGCTCTACTTCCTCCCCATCCTGCCATGCTTATCCTAAATCCCAGTCCCTCTCTAGGGATCCAGTGACTAGGCCAGAGAGCACAGATCTAGGCAGAATTTGTGGCTCTGCCACTTTTTAGCTGTGTGATCCTGGGCAAGTCACTTAATCTCTATCAGCGTCCCCTTCCTCCTATGTAAAATTAATAGAAGGCACCTGCCCTACCAGGCAATTGTGAGGAGTAAATGAAGCAAAGCACTACGTCCCTTCATGTCTCTGTGAAATGCCCTCTCTTCTCAGAAGCCAGCCTCAATCCCTACAGGTAGGCTCCATTCTTTTATATGTGCATTACAGTCATTACCATGTTGGTGGCGACTGTTGGCAGGCCTGACTCCTATAATGCTGGGGCCTCTTGGAGAGCAGGCTGTCTTGTTTTTCATTTTTGTATTCGCAGGAAATGAACAAATGAATTAATGTGTAAAACACCTGGTCTGGTTCCTGGCACACATACAAAATGTGCCAATAAATAGTTTTCCCTTCTTATATGGTATTTTAATTTGTTTTGTGTTATAATTATTGTGTGCATTTCTTATCTCTTTCCCTGGATTTTAAGTTCCTTGGAGCTATGGGCTTTTCTTAATCATTTTTAGAATTTTATTTTTTAAATTTACATACAGTAAAACTCACTCTTTTTGGTATACAGGTCTATGGGTTTTGACAAATGAATATTGTATAACCATCTGTCTTAGACATTTTTTATTTCTCCCTAGGTACTTTATCTCTCTATAAATGTTTACTAAATAAATGAATGAACAACTGAATGAAGGAAACAATGAATAAGCAAATATTTGCTAAGAAAGTTTCCACAATAGCCACTTGGTTCTCAAGTCAAAGAAAATACGAGGAGATTATAACTACTATACCACCTTTCTGCAAAGCAATTTCTCAATATCTATCAGAAATCTTTTAAAAATGATTATACCTTCTGGCCCAGTATTTCTACTTCTAATACTATACCCAGAGGAAATCATCAGATGTCCACAATGATTTAGGTTCCAGGAAGGTTATAAGAGCATTATTTATAATAGCAAACTATCAGAAACATAAATGCCTAACAATAGAGGAATGATGAATTAAACTGTGGCACTTCAATATGATGAGATTAAAGTTATATTTTCACATTCTTATTTGATAATATTGAATATAACATACACTTGTATAATATTAAGAATAAAATACAATCTATAGAACAGTAGATATAATATTAACAAGTGTTTGAAAATACATATGTATATGTATACAGTATATAATGACAATGCTAAATAGAAAAATTTTTATATAAAGTATTAATCTAATTTCACAAAATAAATGTATGCATATGATAACATAATCATGAAGAGGTCATAGGTCATTTCTAGTTCCTTCATCATGTTTTCAGCTTTTCTAATTTTTTACCATAGATATTCCTATTTATTTTATAATCAGAAAAAAATGTTATAAAAATAGAATTGAAAGTCCTTTACTTCTGCTTTAAAAATCTTATAACCTTTATTTCATCTCTAGATGATTCAGTGGTGGCTAAATTTTAACATTCAAGATGTGGCATATGGCTCTGCTTAAACGAGAACATGCTTTCTGTCGGAAGCATGTTCAGAAATAATCCGTCCCACTGGTGGTGACACATTTCATGCAATCCTCCAGGAAGCAGCCTTTGTCCGAGGGGGCTGAGGCTTCAACATGGATACATCAGGAGAACATCAAATAAAGGACACTGAGTAGAGTCTGGAGCTCGAAGAGTAATTTCACCTTCACCACTAACAGGCTACAAGACTTTCCTTAACCTCAAATGCTGGGACTACTTTTATTCACTTCTGTATCCCCAGCAACTAGCAGAGTGGCTAACCCACACAACAGACAGCCAAATAATGATCATTAAATGAGGATGGGAAAGCCATGAGTAAGAGCTGGAAGGTGGTGCAAGACGTGCTCTAAATTATAAAGCAATCCCACTTGCTTGGAGAACAGGTGTGGATAACGGCAGCAACAGCCCCAATGTCAAGCCTCCCCTGCAGCCACACTCATTTCCAGTTGTGACTTGTAGCTTCTCCCCTCAAGATTCAGAGTCAATTACCCTAGCCTTTGAATCTAGGTTGGCTTTTGACTTGTTCTGCCCAATAGAATATGACAGAAACAGTGGTGTTCCTGTTCTGAGCCCAGGCCTCCAGAGACATTGCATGTTTCCACCTGTTCTTTTAGAACCCTGCCTAGCCACAGGGAGTCAGCCTAGGCCAGCCTGCTGGAGGATGAGACCCATGGCCCTGCTTCCCCAGCAGCCCAGCTGCCAGCCAGCCAGCCGCCAGGAGCAGGCCCACCTGGCTGATGGGCATGACTGTAGATTTAGTCTGCAGTCCAACCAAGGGAGACCAACCAAGACCAGAACAACTGACCACCTGAGCCCAGCCCAAATTGCCAACTCATAGAATCCTAAGCCAATTAATTAAGACACTAAGTCTTGTGAGATAAATAGCAAAACTGGCTTTTATTTCAGCTTTTAAACTTCTATTTGTATATCTTAAAAGTATCTGAAATTCAGCACATTTAAAACTGAGCGTATGTTCTCCCTCCCAAAACCTTTATGTTCTGTGAGTGACATGACTATCCTTCCCACTGGATATTATAAAAAATTTAGAAAGAAATCATCCTCAAATTCATCCTTGCCCTCCCCATCATTCTTCTATATCCAATACATCATTCATTTCTGTTGATTTTGCCACCGAAGTATTTCTCAAATCCATTTCTCTTTCTCTGTCTCTGTCATCAACACTTCTTCAAGTTACCATGAGTCCATTTCTGCTGTGTGACCTTTGACAAGTTCTTTATTTCTCTGTTCTCTGAGCCTCAGTTTCCTTGACACTAGAAGGGGGATAATCTGCTGCATAGGGTCATATACGTGAGTTAAATGAGATAGTACATCTAAAGTGCTCAGCAGAAGATCTGGTACAGAGTAAGCACGTAATAAACGTTAGTTAACTCCCCTTAATCAGATGCCACATAGAGCTTGATCATGATGGGCCTTGCTCTTCTCATCTATTGACAGTTCTCACTTACGTGAGAACAGCAAACTGCCTTCATCCAACGCATCCAAGCCTTTACACATGCTTTTTCCCCCATCTAAATGTTATTCCCATCCATCCATTATAGGATATCTATCCATCAAAACCCAAATCCTATTTTGACCTCCACACTGTCACTGCTCCCTGTTGTCCCCATATAGAGTAAACCATCCCCTCTGTCATGCTATCTCTGTGCCCTGTGCTTACTTCCACTGTATTGCACACTGTCATAACTTATTTATTTCTATCCATTCTATTTTACTGTTAACTAGATAAGAGGCCACATCTTTACATCCCCAGCCCCTAGAACAGTGCTCAGTACATAGTATGTGTTAAATAAATGTTTGGTGAATGGATAAATAAATGAAGATCCACACTTATGTCCTCTACCAACTCACAAAAGCAGAACATATCCTAAATCAATAGAACCAACTTCTTCTGCTTCAGAAGTCTAGTTCTTTTGGTGCCAAATCAACTGGCACCCATTTGGAAAATATTTGCTCTCACTCCCCCACCCAGATTCCAAATTCCAGTTCAAAGCCAAGTGCCTATCTCCCCGCCAGGGCAGCCCACAGCTTTACTGCAAATGTTTCCCTCAGCTCTCCTCTAGGCATAACCTTAGCAATATTGTTTACTACCGTGAACACCATAATATGTATTTATATATGCTATAAAGGTCAGACAACTGAGCCATACCCCTTCCTGGGAATCCGTTTCACACCATGGCAGAGTCAGGCCTCCCAGCACTCACTCAAACCCAGATTTGAAGGTAAATTATGAAGCTTTTTCTTCTGGTGTGAGGACAACCCCATCGTGCATCATATTCTATGGAATAATAGCTATAAATCCATCTGTTACAAGCTGGGAGAACAGCAAGTGTTGGAAGCCACAGAATGATTTTAACTTCTGAGCTGTCACCCTCATATTCAGAAAGTTTAGCTATAAAAATCAGCTTCATGTTTCAAAAAATAAATAAATAAAGAGAAAAGAGATGGAGAAAGCAACTGGAGAATAGATGCTGCTTCCCTACCAACAACTGGCTTATAGCCCCTTCAATGCCTCACACAGAGTGATGTCCTTAGACTGAGTGAGGTATATTAGAAAGCTGAGTCAGTTCTATGAAGCCTCTGAGAATCAACTAAGGGTGACACACTCACATAAGTGTCTAAACCCCACTTATCTGAATGACTGAATAAATCATTGCAGAAATGAATGAATGAAACCTCAGGGTGTCTAGAGTCAACCCTTTCCTAAGGCACACAGGAGGCTCACACTGACCATCCATTGCTAGTCTTTCCAGCAGAAATCAAGTAAGTTTGCCTAAATCATATGATTTGGCATCTACTCTGGTTTCCTGAATAGTCAATTCTCCAAATCTTATCCTATCTCTTCCAGGAGCTTTGTTGACTTCTGAAGACTAAATATCAACTTTTACAATAAATGCACTGAGATCCCACCTCCACGATGCAGATCAGCTCATGGAAATGGACGGTACTATACGTCCGTTGATGGGTTACTGCTAACTGTATGACAGTGGTAAAGTCATGTCATCTGTCTTGGCCTCTGTATCCTTACCTGCATAACGCAGTTAACCATGCCCACCCTGTGCACTCCCAGGACTACTGTGAAGAACACATGAAATCATGTATATGAGGGTCCCTTACAGAATTATCAGGTATGATAAGGGAGGAAGGACCCTAATATTTGCCTTGAGCCCTTCCTATGAAGCAAGGACCATGACAAACTTTCCACAACCTGTTTCATGCTCTCTACAATCCATGTAATCAAGAGTTTATGTACATGAAAGGTGAGGGTGGAAGAACTAAGTTCAAATCCTGATTCTGCCACTCAGTGGTTGTGTGGCCTTGGGCCAGGTTCCATCATCTTTGATGAACACCTGTCTCCTCATATTTAAAATCCCCATTTTAAAGGTACTCACCTTCCAGGCACTGGTCAGAATCAAATGAGATGCTCTTGTGAAAAAGCTGTGAAAACTCTAAAGCCCTAAGCAAGTTCAAGGAATTATTATTGAAATAACAGAACCCTTCAAGCCAATAAGGGAACTGGATAACTGGAGGTGAAGGGTGATGTGTACCCACCGATCTGGGGACTGGCATCCCAAGACAGTTACACCCGGAGGGCATCTGGGTCCCAGCACTCTGTGGTAGGCAAGGACGTGGTTGCTCTTTCCCTGGAGCTTAAAACAGCCTTCAGTGGGGGCGTAGGAGAAGATCTCTGTGACAGCAGTAAATTTAGCCAAGAAGGGAGACCTTAGCCCTGGAGGAGGCAGAGGACCCTCCAAGGAAGAGCTGGAGGAGAAAACGATCAGAAAAAAAAAATATTGCCTTTCATAAGAATTCAGAAGCAAAATGGGGTCAGTCACCTGCAGTGAGAGCTTGAGTGAGTAAATGAGCCAGGGGACTCTCACAGAAATGTTAAGTGCTTTCCCTATAAACAGCAAGCCAGAGGCACCCAGGAAGGGAGAGCAGTGATGAGGTAGAAGGGAAACGTGCCAGTGATAGGCAATACAGAGGATTACAGAAAGTGCTTACAGCAGGGGTTTTCAAAAAACATTTTAGCCCAAGGAATCTTTCCTTAAAGGAAAGTTCTGTGGAAACTCAATGCATAGAACAGGTAAAAATCAAGGTAAGCCAGCTGAGGAGAGGGTTAGAGGCCCACTGCTCAGCTCCACCACCTCTCCATTCCCCCGCAGGCAGCTTCTGAGAGGAATGTGAGGCACCCTGAGGGACCTCCCAGCAGAATCAGAAAGCCACAACCCACCCCCTCTCTTCTGTTTAAAAACAGAACCGCTCCCACCAAATTTCAGTCTCCACCCTGCTACAGACTTCTATCCCCACTTCCCTTGCTGCTAGAAGTGACCATAAGACTGAGTGTTTTTTATCCAGTGGAATGTGCGTGGAAGTGATGTGTGCAATTTCTGAGCCGCTTCCTCAAAAAGAAATTGATTTCTCTCACTGCCAGCAAGGACATGACAGTGGCTAGTTTCAACCATGTGAAAAGGGCAAAGTTAGAGGGGTAGCAGAGCAACGAGACGGCAGGAGCCTGGGTGTCTGGATGATCTTTTGGAACAGAACCACCTTCGCTCCCTGGACCACGCACCTACACCTGGACATGGGAGAGAAAGAAATCTCTATCTTGTTTGAGCTTCAGCCCTCTGGGTCTCATGGTAATAGAAGGCCAGCCTGTGCCCTAACTAATCAGGGGTGTAGGAGGCAAAGAGAAGGAGTGAAAAATCTCAATTTGGTGCCTCCTACCCTCTCTCCAAGATTTTCCCCGAGCATATGACTCCGGGCCCCAAGACCAGAATGGTGACCTCTTCGACCTTTGAAAGTTGTTCAGAGCTTTGAATGGTAACAGACTCTGTTTATGCTTTGTTTTTCAGGGAAAAGGATTTTGTAGACGTTAAATAGGTCTCAACTGGACCCTGGGACCACACTGTGACAGTATGGAGTTTCTCTCCTCTCTTTGCTTTTACATCATCCGACCAGAAAGCAGGATTTCATATTCCTACACAGTCTCCACTTTTCCAACACTGCTGCTCCCCAGCTATTCCCAGGATGAGTTAATTACTTTCTGGAGGAAACCATGGCCTAGTACCCCTTTTGTTAAATCCCAAAGAGATCTGTCAGCTTATGCTAAAAAGTACTATCTCAATTCTAAGAAACATTACAAGATGTTGAAAAATTGACTTTGTATAAACCCCATAAAGTCCCATCTTTCTTGTGGCCTCTTTTAGGTTTTTCCTCTCTGCTATTTTCCCATCTTGGATAGTTTGATTGTCTAATAAAGCCATAATAAGAACTGTAGACCCCCCATCCCCATCACCTGACAGTCTCACCCTCTCTTGGCTTCAGTGATGCAGAATCTTTGCGAAACCCTTGTTAAATCCTAGGTGGTCATTACTGAAAATGATGATGTTGAGGTGTATAAAAGAAACTTAATGCCTTAGAATATAAAAGCTATTCTAATCACTACATACAATTACCAAGACAAATGACTCACCAAAATATTTTAAATGCCTTAAAATATATAATAAAGTAAAAAAAGAAAATGTGAGCAATTGCTTAGTGAGCCGGCAATGGGAAGTAGATTCCATACAATTCCCATTTTCACATCAAAGAAGCCAGGAGCTTTCAAAATCATTGTAAATTCTATTCTTATCAGTGTTTAAACTTAAGACCTCCAAAAGTGGTAGAACTTTCCAATTTTTTAACAGATCTGAAGCTTGCCCTTGCCATATACTACAATGACACTATAAGCTTTTACGTGTCTGTAAACTCAAGCAAGATTTTGGTGTTAGACTTAAATGCATTCCTCAATCCTTTAGTTCCTCCTTTCAGGCCCTGCTTCTAAACAGGCATGCCTAGATGAGAGTCCTAAGATGTAAAAGCTATGTTGCAACAGATTCATATCTCGCCCTCAAACATCCCATTTGCACGGAACCACAATACATCACTCACTCACTCACATACTCACTGGGTCCTTACTGTGTTTGCGGCAGCACGAGTGACAGGCGCAAAAGGGATATCCACACCACTGAGCATTCCTCTGTGCCTAGCACACAGCTGGTCCTTTTACAGGGATGACATTTTTCACCCTCAAAATTACACTGAGAAGCAGGCATCCTTACTCCCATTTTATAAATGAGGAAATTATCATTTGAAAAGGTTAAATAATTTTTCCAAGGTCATAATCAAAGATCTGTTAGGCTGCAAAGCCCACCCACTCCCCCACACTGGCTCCTTCTAAGGGAGGAGAAAATGTAGAAAACGAATAAAAGCTATTGTGCCTTAACCTCCGTGTGAATAGACCCTCTTGATTCCCCCGTTTTTACAGATGAGGAAGTCTGGGCACAGAGAGATTAAATAGTGTTCCCTAGGTCACACCCAGTTGCAGAAATGGGATTTGAACCCAGGCCATCTGGCCGTGCCCCTCACCATTACATCACCATTTACCTTAAAGGTGCCTCTCTGTACTAGAAGTGAGAACACATGGATGGAAAAAGAGCAATAAAAGAGTGACTAATTTCCACAGATTGGGAAGAAGGAAGACTCAGTCCTGGCTCGCTGAATCATGGAACACTTCATAGAAGTAGCAGTTTTTAGAACTAGTGACATAAGGGGAGGATTAGCCCAACCACGAGAGGAACCAGGAATGGAGAAGGTGAGGGTGGGAAGGAAATTCACTGGCTCAACGTTCCGTCAGTGACTGACTCTAACCCAACGGTTCTCAACCACCAGCACGTTTAAGAACCTGTTGGACAGTTTGCTCAAGATGCTGTCGCCCTTTTCCCATCTCAACCCCATTTGGATTCACAAGGACGAGAGCTAAATCCTGGAAAATGAATTTTTATTTGAAGGTACAGAGAGATCCCACATACCCCCATACCCACACATGCCCAGCCTCCCTCACTATCAACATCCCCACAGCTCCAGAGGGGCACATTTGCTTCAGTCAATGAACCCACACAGATACATCACCATACTCAAAGTCCACAGTTTACATCAGGGTTCGCTCCTAGAGCCGTATGTTCTTTGGGCTTTGATAAAAGTATAATGACATGTATCTACCACTGCAGCATCATACAGAATAGTTTCACTGCCCTACAAACCCTCTATGCTCTGCCCATTCATCCCTCTCTCCCTGCTAACTACTGGCAACCATGGATCTGTTTACTGTCTCCACATTTTTGCCTTTTCCAGAATGTACCCCAGTTTATCTGTTCACCTACTGATGGGAATCTTGGTGGCTTCCAAGTTTTGGCAATTATGAAGAAAGTTGCTATTAACGTCCATGTGTGGGTTTTTGTGTGGACATGTTTTCAACATATTTGGGTAAATATCAAGGAGCATGATTGCTAGAGTATATGGTGAGAATTTATTTAGTTTTGTAAGAAACTGCTGAATTGTTTTCCAAAGTGGCTGTACCATCTTGCATTCCCATCAGCAATGAGAGTTCCTGTTGCTCCATATCCCTGCCAGCAATAGGTGTTGTCCTTCTTTTGGATTTTTGCAATTCTAATAGGTATGTAGTGCTATGGAAGTTGCATTTTTAAAAAGAGCTTCCCTGTGATTATTATGCCAATGCCTCAAGGCTTTGAGAAATATGGGTTTTATAGGGGGAAAAAAAAACTTTTAACACCAACTTGCAGTTTCTTACATGAGGGTTACCAGGACTGATGCTCAACTGTTACTCCCTGGTACAGCCACACAAGTTAAAAATATTGACATACTCCAAGGCCCATTAGCAACAAGCCATTGCTCCAAGCCCCACACGTGTCCCACCTAAGGAGTTAAGGCTTGCCACCGAGAGGGTGTCAGGACCCTGCTCCAGCTACAGCCAGGGTCCTTTCTGACTGATGAATGCCTGGGCCCTTACTGGTTATTAAATAATTTGAATGTCACCCCTGAAATCACTTTACGGGATTATGCACCATATCCCAAACTTCCCTGATGACTGTAAACACTTGCTGGGCTTGTCAGATTCATGACGATTCAGCAGTTCTGAGTTGGGACCCAGAAACTTGTGTGTGAATATACATTTTGTTTCATTTTGTTTTGTTTTTTTAAGCACCTAAGATGCTTTTTTTTTTTTCCAAAATCCTAAGATTCTTATCTTTGGGAGTATTTTGCAATTAAAAGCGGGTGGGGCAATATTTCAACCGGGGCTAGACTGATTCTTTAAAAAAGAGGTAGCTAAGTCCAAAAAGCATGGACTTTGGATATAGAGGCATCAGCCCGAGACGTGAAATTCAAATTCTAGCCCCGCCTTACCTGCTGCCTGATGTTAAGCATTGACGTGACCTCTCTAAAGCTACCTTACACGTCACTATAAATATCAGATGAAACAAATATGTGAGGCACATGGGACTTAGTCAAATAATTACAAACAATACTGTCAGCACCACGCACATTTAGGGTCTGTCTTTCAATTTTTAAAAAAATCGGCTTTGATGCAGTCTCAAAGTTTTGCTACTTTTTCAGAGCAGCAAAATTGGACAAGGTTGGCTTAGCAAACAGCTCAGCTCCATTAAACCACTGGCAAATGTGGTTCCTTTGATCTTATTTATTTGGTGGGCATCCAATCTACATCAATGCTTGTTGTAAAAACCATATTTTGGGGGAAAAATTTTAACTTCATTTTGATTTAAAAAACATTTAACTAAAGTACTACCGTTAGTAACTAAAGGTTTCATTTTATAGACCTCTTACCTAGGCTATTTATTCTTCTCTATTTTTGTAATAGCAAATATTCTCAACCCAGTATCTTGCACTGTTCTAAACTGAGGAGGAAAAAAAAGTGAGAAATGCCTTCTTTCAAGGAATTTCACCCCTCCTAAAGGCAGAATGACTCTTGGAAATTCTGGCCCATTCCATGTAAGTAGGGATGGATGCCACCTTGTCGTAAGTAAGAGGCTGCAAAGAGTATAGAAATGGGTAGATAATGAAATTACTGAACACTCAAAGTGTCAGAGACTGACAGGCTGGGGCCATCCATCACCGATTATATGAGGCATTAACATGCTGCTTTCCTATCCAGGGACAAAGACGGCAACAAGAACAGTAAATAGTCTAGAGTGGGTCTGTGCAAGAAACCAATAATTTAATGAACTGACAACCAGCCAATACCCTGAAAGTGTGGCCTGCCTCGGCCCCAGAGCTTGTTTTACACCCAGGCACCTGCCCCTTGAATAACACAAAATGGCAATGTTTCCCAAACTTCAATCCTTCCTGTACCACCTTCCTCATAAGCTACATTTGTGTAACATCTGTACTAAATTTAATGTATTTCCTTAAACTAGCTATTCATTTTTTACTAAAATTTTAATTGACTTTGAAAGAAAACTGGATATTGAAAATCAGTATCACCTGCCATAAATGCAGAGTAATCATAAAAATAATTGCAGAGCAGAAAAAACAAGGCGTTTAAAGCCTTGTCAATACTATTCCCTGCTATGGGCTCTGAGCCTGAAGCCTGCTCTTTCTGAAAATAGGAGATTATAAAGTTATAAAGGTGTTAGAGACATGTTAGCCCCAAACTGAGATTTTCCCTTCTATATCCTGAAGGGATTAAAAGCAAACTGAAAAAGGATGAACGTACTCACCAAATGAGCCAATTTTTACTTATTGCCATATCCACATACTAGATGAACAAGTCTTACACTTTGGAAAATACTGTTAAGAGCTTTAGCTACAGAAGGTATAGCATGGACAGGCTTTCACAAATACATAATTATGGAATTACCAGGCCCTACCTACTAAACCCAAATGTGAGAAAACGACTGTGCTCCACTCAGCTAAAATGTAGACAACTTATGGAACCCCAAGAAGGTACAGCCAAAGCTATATGACTGCACAGGAAGGTCACCGTGCTAGTGGCCCGGCTATTGGGCACATAACTCATAGTATGGAGAAGGCTAAAGTTGGTAGCTAGCATCTTAGATCAGAGAACCAACATCAAAAAAGGATTATGGTTGCAGGTATTAATAGGACTTGGAATGCATCAAGCCATTAGGAATCAAATCAGCCTGTGCCAAAATCTGACCAGCACCAGGGACAGCTCCCCACAGGTACCAAGAATTGATTGTAGAAGTTAACCACAGCCTTTCCGTTTCCAGCATCTGGTCTTTTCTGGCCACCATCAACTCTAAAATAGTGATTATCAACAGGAAAGCTACTGCCCCTTAGGAGGCACTTTGAAAATGTTATGGGGTGGGGCAATACTGGATTTAGTGGGCAGAGGCAGTAACTAATTACCGATCCTTCTCTACTATGTTGTACCATAAAAAGTTGCCTGACATCTCACACAGCTTGAAAATATCCCACCAGACATTCTTGTAGGGAAGAACCTGTTTGTCATGAACCAAGCCTAGAACCTAAATTTATTTTACATATAAGCAGAAAATATTTTTATATAGTGTTAACAGATTCCGGATTTTCTAGGATTATGACAACATGTAGATTGAAGAAAATCTGTCTTTTGTTTTATAAAGAAATTTACAAAAAGTTAGTCACCATTTTAAAAAATCATATAATAAATGTCAATGCCATTCACAGTGTTTGAATTGCCAACACCACACATCTGATCAGTCTGCCTTTATAGGTCCTATTCACGGTGATTCTATATATAGGAGGAAGCATCTGACAACTTCATTGTATCCTCAAGTGTAGTCATGCCTGAGCATTTACTGAAATACATACTATTTTGTTATAAATTACTCTCCTTTTATCTCTGCTTCATATTATAGTTAGGGCATTACGTTGATTTTAATTATGTATACAGGCAGGTTACATTATCTCTGAATGTCATTGCAGTATTATAAAGTGAGTGTTTCAAAATATTTGTTATAACAAGGGCAAACCAGGCCCGATATACCTGAGAATACTGTTCTGCAGAGACTGGCCCCATTGTGGTGGGTCTTATTCAACTCCACAGCCTCTCCAGAGCCCATCTAGGGTCCTTCTTAGGGTAGAAAAGAGCAGGCTACTCATCCTCTCCAAGCCCTGTGTGGGTGTCAGGCTATGGTACCCTGACAGGCAGTGTGTGTAGTCAGGGAGTTCATCTCTGACATGGTTCCTCCTGAATCTTCTTGTTACCATAGAAGTCTCCTTGCCCTGGCAGCAAATCTGTGAGAAAGCATGTAGGTATATGTTGTTTATTGAAGTTATTTTCAAAGTCTCTTCCTCTTTAACTGTGCTGTATAATAATCAATCTCTCTCTTACACACACACACTCTCTCTCTCACTCATACACACACACACACACACCCTATCTACCTTGATTATCCCTCTCCTTGATATTCCATTTAAATACTTCTGATGGAGGTTCTTTTGGTCCATTTCCCCTGGATTCCTGTAGCTCTTCCTCCTCTGGGATCCTGGAAGACTCTCCACCCCATGCCACAGGCATCTGCTCAGAGCCCCAACATCCCCTTCAACACTGCCTGCCTTGTCTATCTACAACAGCCACCTGGCTCTCTAGCACTTTGGCTTTATGATAGAAAATGTCCCGGCCATCAACCTGTGAAGGAAAATAGGCTCACTGGGGAATGCCTCATGCTTTACTCCAGAAAGCCAATGAGTAACACACATACCAGATTTTCCAAACCAAAAACCTGGGCACAAAGTCTGACAAAATATATGGGCATAAAATCTGACAACAGTACAAAGTATTTGGAATCATGACTGTTCCAGAAATTCAAGGATGAATGATCCTGTTATAGAGATCTTAGAACTCTCCAGAGGTGGCTGCATGTTACTTTTCTCTGCCATGAAAACTGAGGTGAGAGATAGGCCCCGTCCTTCTTCTCCTAGCAACATGCTGGCAACTTCTCAGGCTTTGCCATCACTGGCCTGGCTCCCCCTGCCCCTTAAGTTTAATCTACTCTGACATCTTCATTACTACCTAACTGCCAATGGATCCAAAACTTCCCTCTCCCATCCAGACCTCCTTCCTCATCTTCAGGACTATAAATCCAACTGCCTCCTAGAAGATGCCAACCTTTTGAACTACAGGTACACTTCAATCATATAAAAATATCCATTCTCCTTCCTTTTCACCTGCTAAATAAGACACCTGCTCCTCTGTCTGTATCCCTGTCTTAATTCATGATGTCCCGCCCTTTCCAGCATCCACTGCAAAATCCCGAAAGCCACATGACTGACCTCATTGTTCCCCAAACACACTCAATCATTGCGAAGTCCTAACAGTTCTATCTTTGCGATGATAATTTGTTATCCCATCCCCTGTATTCCCACAGCTTTAGTCCAGACTTCCCTAATCTTCTCCCTGGAATACTGCAATACCCTGGACTTCAACTGATTCCTCTTCCTTCTCACAGCCTCCCGCCCATCACTCACCCTCCCAGTAGTGTTACCCTTAAAACACATACTGTCAAATCTCACATTCAGCTCTCCAACAAGCTTTCGATGGTCATACATGATGCAGATTCCAAATTCCATTATTATTTCCTTTCAATCAGGAAAAACTAGATGTATTTGAATCAGGCAGAGCTGGGACTGAATTATAGGTTCACAGATTACTGGCTGTGTGACCTTGGCAATAGCAAGAATACAGACTCATTATTTTAATTACCATATTTGTAGAGTCTATTTATTGTACATACAGTTCAACTTCCTTTTCTGCCATTCCAGGTAAAAAAAAACCTCACCCACAGGAGATGGGGTTATGTTATCTGACATTCAAACTAACTTACTTCTAAAGTGATAAGAATCTCTTTTTCCCAAAATGGAGATAATAATAATATTTATCCCAGGTTTGTTGTGATGACTGAAATGAGAAAAAATATATATACAGATTCAAGTTCCAAGGCTCCTCTCCTTCTTTGCCCAACCATAATACTGATGGAGTGAAACTTCTTATCAAGGAATAAACTCAGGAGATCAATGACCCAAAAATCACTTAGTCCCAAAGTAAGGACACAATCATTGTGGAAGACCCAAGGAGCCCACAGTATACCTGGGGGAAAAGCATGTGATTAAAAAAAAAAAAAAAGGCTGATGCACAACCTACAAAAATGTAGGAATTTAGAGAAGATAAGCCCATGTAAATCAGAGAAAAGTTTCATAAGGAGGCTGCTTTTGAATAATCTTTAGAAGAAAATAATGATGGTAAAGAAAAAGAATTTTAGCCACCTAAATACCAAGAACACTTAAAATTTCACTTTCCAAAGCAGGAAACGTTCCAAAGGCCATAAGGATAAATGTTCACTGCATTTCATCTAACCACTAGGAACAGTTCAAGTGCTAAGAGCAATCCAAAGGGAATAAAACACTCATTGCATTGAAGGACCAAATGGTCTTATAAAGTCATTAACATGCTTACCTAGTGAAGCAAAGCAGAATGAGATGCAGTCTAAAAGAGGGACCAACCACATGCCACAGAAGAATGAGACTCTAAACAGCATCAAAGCTGCACTGGATAAACAGGCAGTGCGAGCAGGCTGAGCATGGACGCCCTACTGCAGGTTCTCCATCCTCTCCCCACCAAGCCCTGTTGCCCAGATACCTCTATAGGGACAGGTACATGATGTTGTATGGGTTTTTCAGATAACTGTCTTTCCTGGGCCCTGAATTTTAAATTCAGACCAGATCCACCCCTCAAATTTGAGCTTCTCTTTGCAAAGAACGCACACACTGGTCCAGGGGCCCTCCACACTCAGCCTCCAATCTATCTCCCTCCTTCTCTCTGTTTCCAAAATAAAAATATAACAACTTTTGGCAAAAGATTTTAATCATTGACTTCGTTAGGGAAAGAGGTGTGTAAAACATAAATATCTGCTCTGACCACAACTAACTAAAAATTCCCAATGTAGAATGAGCTCCAATTTTCCCAGAGTTACAGAGAACACTGGATGATCCCTAGATGTCGACAGAGGAACTGATCTGCTCGTGAATGAAGAAAGAAGGGCTGAGGAGACACTCTGGCCTCAGGCTTCTGCGTATGCCTGTCTCTGCTCCAGCCTCAGACCATCTTAGAGAAGCACAGGCACCCTCTCTCACCCAATCGCTGCAGCCAGCATGGAAAGGGGACAGACACCAGCACTCCCATGCTCCGAGCCGAGGCCTGAAGTGGCATCCTTAGTGTTAGTTTCTGAGGAGCCTGGTTTACCTGAATTAATAACCTGATTCTGAAATCTGAATCAGAAAGAACGTTCACAAGAAGGCCGGTCTACACTCCACTAATCACCACCAGGCTACCATCAACTAGAGAAATCTCCTGGGTACTTTTAGACACTGAAACCCCACTAAGTCTCTTTTAAGTCACCTGTTAAATGGAGGCAATCTCTTACTGGCATAAACACAGGGGCTGGATCACATGGCTTCCTAAGATGTCTCCCAGCTCTAACCAACCTGCATAACCAGGAAAAGGAAAGGCTGTTTTTCAAGTTTGACAGGGGACTGATCTAAGCTAAGTTTGGACAGATATATGTTTGTTTACAGGGCTCTGAGTCCATAATGCCTCCAGGAGTCCACAAACCCCTGCAAAGTGACCAGTTAAAGAGGAAGCTGCCCATGACACTGACTTCTCCTGTCATCTGAGCCCAGGGTCAGCCTGCCCCAAGGCCCAGCCTCTCAGCCCCCACAGCCCACCTCCTGAGCTCATGAAATCCTTTTCCAGCCTCGGACGTACAGCCCTCACCACTGGCCTTGCTTTAATAGCTCCTGCACGTTCTCTCTTTAGCTCTCAGGGTACCCTGGAATTTGTACGCCCAACTGTGGGATCCCAGCTGTCTCCAGGTTCTCCCAGCCCCATCTGTTCTTCTGTGAGACAACTGGCCAAGGGAGTGGCACTGTTTGCAAACTACAAAATAGAACAACAAAAGTGTTGCATGAGTTTTAGTCCTTATGCAAACTAGGAGTGTCATCTCATGAAGGTCAAGTAGACATGGACCTCAATTTCCTCATCCTTAAAACAGGGAAGAGAGAGTTGAAGCAAGCTCATTCAGTAGAGATCGCTCGTACACTATGCAAAGAACCATACTCAATTCCGCAAAAGGTAAACGCTATTAGTGTTGAGACCATGCCTTGCTCATCTCAGGATCCCACAGTAGCACTGAGCTTTGCATATACTAAAGTGTAGAATAGCTGCTGAATTGTCAATCACCAAGTCGTAATCTCTGCCTTCTGGGAGCTTATCCATTCGTGGGCGGGGGAAACATGAACACAAATAATCATCATTAGGAGAGAAAGTCAGCACTAAGAGAGACACAAGCAATGTAACAGAATAAATCTTGGACAGAGATTTATTTTTATCCAAAGGCTTCAGGGAGAAGGCAGCACTTGAGCCACTAAATGAGTAAACTACTAAACTGCAGAGTCAGGACCTTCCAGTGGTAATCAGTTCATGTAGGAGTTCCAACTCAAGATCAGATTTTTCCCTTCCACCACCTGGAAAAGGATCTCTGCCCCTTTTCTTTCTTTTCTCTGTCTTTCCAGTATCACTTATTTTTTGTCTCCGACCCCTTCTCCTTCTTCTCCATCTACTGAAAACTCCTACTGGGAAGTGGTTTGTAAATGTTCTTCCTTTCTTTTTGTCTGCCCTAAGTTAATGGGCTTCTGGCTAAATACTTGAATTTATGCACTCTACATTGTCTTTTCAACACTGTTTTCTGTAATTTATAGGAACCAGTGTCTGCTGCATTGTGTAATTTAGTACTGTGGTAGCATTTGAATATAGTCTGCACACTGGTGCTTCTGCAGGGGGAGAGACGCAGTTGTGGAACGTGGAAGGGCTGTCGCCCTCCCGGTCTAGGGAAGAAACCCCTGTATGGGCGAGTTAGCAAGGACAGTTTTGTAGGTGGTGGCACAGAATCCCGAGTCATTCCACACCATGAAGAAGAGACAGGATGAGGGAGAAAGTCCTGAATTATCCAACAAAGTCGAGCCAAGATCCCTGCTAGCCAGAGAAAGCCAGGTGGGGGATGCAGAGCCCCTGGGTGACACAGCCTCATCTGGTGGTGGTGGCAGAGGGCTCAGAAGGTAGACACACAGTGCTCACCTCCCACACAGCTGCACTTCAAAGGGCAACCATTTTTCTCTTAACACATATCAAGTTCTTACTCTGAATAGACATTATGCTAAGAATGATTCCATTTGTTTATTTAATCTTCTCAGCAATTCTAGTTTTTACGTTTCTTGTCAGAGAAATATGCCCTGGGAAG
The DNA here is from genome assembly GCA_023783475.1 of Daubentonia madagascariensis. Taxonomy (NCBI): domain Eukaryota; kingdom Metazoa; phylum Chordata; class Mammalia; order Primates; family Daubentoniidae; genus Daubentonia; species Daubentonia madagascariensis. Next base: position 12,966,626 of record JAKFHU010002573.1, on the reverse strand, counting down.
AGAGTCTCTCGGTTGCAATGCTATAACCCAGTAAGACCTTGCCTTTTTTTTCCCCAAGAAAAGCCCAGGGCAAAATGTTTTAACCTCTATGCTGAGTGGGGAAATGAACAAATCCCCACCCTCCAGGAATCTGATGTCCAAAAGAAGAGATAAGATGCCCTCTAAATACCTTGAGGCAGAATGCACTGAAACGTGCTGAAATGCAAAGAGCTGGGCCTCTGGCCATCTGCCCAACTTTCCCAGTAGACTCCCAGCACCAAGGCCCAGGAGGGTGCTTTCTGACTCACCAGGCTCCTATCAGAGGTTCACTGCAGGGCTGGGCATTACAGGAAGAGGAATACAAGACATGGGAGGAAGGTTCTGGAAAGGCATTGTAGAAGCCTGGACCCTGAACAAAATATGAATTCCAGATATTTTTTAAGCTGAATTTGATTGTTTTAAAGAGGGACACACCACGCTATTTGTCAAAGGCTTCACCACTTCTTACTGCCTCTCATGTGGCCGCTCCACACACCTCTTAGATTACCTCTTTGACTCCTGATTTACAGGAAAGAAACTCTGAGTGCCCCAAGAAACAGACTTCTACCCCACCCTTCTGAAGAATAAGACACCGCAGAGGAGGCCGGTGGGGGGAGAAGACAAAGATGTCATTAGAAGGGAAGTTCCAGCTTCTAACAGATGGCACATAACAAATCGGTGTGGTATAAATGCAATTTATGTGGACTATAATGTACTCAATTCATCCCACAAATGGAGGTAAAACTGTACCTCACCCGACAGGTTCTAGTTCTTACTATCATTAACAGTGATAAATCCCACATAATAATGGGAGTTCCTGGAGACAACTTTTCATTTCTGGGTAGCTTCAGTTACTTACATTCAAACCACAATTTGCTCATCCTTCCAAGAGCAAGCCTTGCTAGCCGTTATTTGATTCAAAATTCATTTTTAACGAATTTTTGAGAAAGTAATTTCTAAGTGATTTTTGAGAAAGTAATACAAGCACATAAACACACACAGACACACACACACACACACAAAATCCAGAAGCACGAAAGGGTTTTCTACAAAAAGCTTTCCAGTCTCTCCTGTCCCTCAATCGAGAGCTTCCCTAGAGGCAAATAGTATTTCAGGTTTCTTGTGAACTCTCCCAGAGACCATCCTTGTAGATGCAAGGTACATATTTATACATCACTCTCACTTTTATACAAATGGAATCATACTATATATATTACACTGCACTTTATTTTGTTTTTCTCATTTTATATTATACCATGGAGATCAGTCCTTATCAGTGGAAATAAATCTTCCTCTTTCCTTTTCACAGCTGCATAGTACTCCATTTGTGAATGAACCATAACTGATTTAACCAGTTCCCAACTGACAGATATTACAGTTATTCCATTCTTCCATTCCCGCAATGTGATAATAAATGGCCTTTTGGCTCCATTTTAGTTTTCTTTCAACTCAGCCACTGCCTGATTGAATTTCTCCACCTTCCTCACCTAGATTCAGAAACCTACCCTGGGAGACAGAACAAATGTCTCTGCAGAGCTGTGGTTCTCAGCAAAATGAAATAAAATAAAAACCTCCCTCCCTAGACCAATCTGGAGGGAGTTACTACAAGTAGAGCCTATAAGAACAGTAAATCTCTCCTGACACAGTAGCTGGGAGGACGCTGGCCAGGCTGCAGCAATGGGCTTCTCAGTTTGAGATGTCGACAGGCTATATTGAAAGCAGAAAATGGAACCATATAAATCTATAACTGTAACCCCCGTTCTTACAGGCAGAGAGCTGCCTGCTTGTAGCTGGTTCTCATTACCTGCTTACAATTGTAATTTCTGTGTGGTCTTTTTCCCCAACATTGCAGTTCGCTGGGGATTCAAGGCTGGTGTAGTGGGCTGGGTATTTTTAAAAGGAGAATGAAAAAGGGTACCAATTATGGAAAAGCAATTTCTTCCTTTGAATACAACTGCATGGACTTCATTGTCCCTCTTCAGGGGAGAATGTCACAACCTTGTGCAGACACAAACTGTTTCTGGAAAAAGAAATCCTGCCTACCCACCCTGCTCCACCAAGAGCATCAGATGGTGAGCCTGGACTTGTAGCTAAATTCAACGTACTCACCAGAGCAAATTAACAGACCAGCTCATACTCTTCCCAGGCTGCCTAAAGTATGTGCCCTAGTCAGAAAGGAGGACTCTAGTTGTTTTATTGGATTCATTATGATTCATTATGGAGTCTAAACAATGCAGACCAAACAGAGGTAATCATGGCATTAACATGATTTATTACAAAGGTGTTCATCATCCTGCAAAATTACTATTACTGCTCTCGATGGAGACTTCAGCATCAGTGATCCCCATTAATAAGGATACTGAGATCAGAAAAGTCCGCCTTATCCCCTACCAGGCTCAGCAATGAGCCAAGGATATGATTACCCTTCCCTCCTCCACCCCCAGCTACTGCACATCCTCCCCTTTCCGTAAGACACAGACCACAACTAATGAGTCAAGCCCTACAATCCCAAGGTAGGGAATCTGTATCCTCCAGCTCCTGGCCTAAAATAACTTCAGGAAGTCACCAAAGTGTCCCCCACTATTGGTGACTGCCAGTGACTGTGCTGGTCTGTTGTTTTGAGCAGGTAAGTACTTTGAACTTAGCTACAAGTCCAGCCCAAACATCTGATGCTCTTGGTGGGGTGGGATGGGCAGGTGGAATTTCTGCAGTGCTCTGCAGAGGGCACTGGAAGGGGGAATGGGTAGCACTGCCTTGGGATGGTAGAAGGTTCTGGATGGTTTCCTAAAAAGTTCCTAAAGTGCTTAAGCCGAACTTGAGTCCAGGACCAACTGCCAGCCACCATGGCAGACCCTGTCTGATCCTACACAATTCTCCCATTCCAGCCGGTGAGTCACAGAACAGGGGAGCCAGTGCCCCCAGACATGAGGCCCTGGTCCCAAAGGGCTTGTTCTCAACTGGCTCATGTTCTGCCCCTGAAGCCACTCCTCTCAGCCTCTGTCTTCAGAATTCAATTTGCTTGTTTTTTTTTTTTTGTATGTGTCTTTCAATTCCTATATCCTTTTTCATTGACATAAAAGAAGATTGTCTTTTTATCGTTGACTCCCCAGAGGTTAAAACAGAACTTGCCATATAGGAACTAAATAAATATGTGCTGAATTAATGAATAAATGAGCTAAAACACAAGGAGGTGGTGATTCATTGTGTTAATTATGATTCCCCAAGAATAGCAGTGCTTAGAGATCAGGGACGAAGGTGGCTCCTTATATACTCCAATGCTGGCACTCAATCCAGAGCCACAAAAGCCATCACAGCCTCCACAGAGCATCCTGTAAACTAGTCATGTCAAATTCTGAGTTGACTAACACCACAGGTCCACGCACTACCTAGAATCACATGCAAAATTGCGTGCATGCATCCATCCATATGCATTTTTCTGCTAGAAGTTCCATTACTTTTGCCAGATCCTCAAAGGGACCCACGGCCCCAAAGAACTTCATGTTTACTAACTTAGAGAATCAGAACACCTGAGAACTGCAACAGTCCTCACTGCCCTCCCTGGAATGGGATGGGACTGAGTGGGGGAGGCTGCAGGTGGAGTGCTGCCGACTAACAAGCATCATCGCTCTGCTTTATGGAAACAGATAAATCACGGAGACTTGAAGAATCCCTATCCCAGAAACACTCTTGTACTTGACAGCAAGCACATTTTTTTTTTCCACCAAGTCAACATCATCTCCAGAATGAGCAGCAAAGCTCTGTCAGCTCAAGAAAAAGAAAAGAGGCTTGGGGCAAGATTAAAGAAATAAATAAAGCACAATCTGCAAGCTGGGAAAACAGGCTCCTCCTATAATGGTGCTGAGCCGCTTGATTCTGGAAAGGGAGGACAAGAACAAGGTTACGAGGCTTGTCTGCCTTGATCCCAGGTGCTCTGCACTGAGAAGGGGCCCTTCAACCTGGCATACATGGTGGGGAGTCAGGGAAGGTGAACTCTGGCTCTAAGTGTGAAGGAGAGCTCAGCTCTGGATTTGCTGTGAGTGTTCAGGGAAATGTCATCTGGGTGCATCTCCTTCAGCATTGTCCAGAAAACATTCCTCATCATAAAAGGACTGGCTTGAGTACCTGATTTTGCAGGGCCTTGCCCTGTATTTAAACAGACCCTGTACCTGCCTATCACTACAACACAGTTTCTCAACCTTGGCACTATTGACATTTATTAGGGGCCTGATAATTAATTCTTTAGCATGGGTGACTGTCCTGTGTATCGCAGAAGGGGCAGCAGCCTCCCTGGTCTCTACTCACTCACTAGATGCCAGGAGCACCCTCCCTCCATCCCGTCAAGCTGGGACCACCAAAAATGTCTCCAGACGTTGCCAAAAGTCCCCCGGGGGATGAGGGGAGGGGCAAAATCATCCCTAAGTAAGAACCACTGCTCTGGAATCTACCAACTATGATCGGGGAACACCAGTTCTTGGGCATGTTAACAGTTGCTACTTAGAGGAAAATAGGATACTGTGGTCAAATGGTTTGGGGAAACCCAGGATTAAACAAAGATAAACAGGATTCTTCCCTGGTGGATTTCTCAGATCCTGAAATAGATCCTACACTGTGAATCTCTAAGAGGGAAACATAATACCCAGCATTTTCCCAAAGGCATATGGCTGCAGAATCCTTTTATCTCAGAGCATTTAGGATTAGTATTCCAAAGGATTTACTTTTGGAAACACTTCTGTAAGGCAAAATTGCAAATATACCTCTAAGGCAAACACCCTGAGGAAGCGATGAGAACAGCCCATACACACACAACTTCCTGCAGCACAATTTATCTTAGCGCCTCGGACTTCACCATTAGAGATTCGTTTTTTGAGAAGAGGTGTAGGTTTTTGGGCTTCAGAAGTCCCAAATATTCGTGGGGATATTAAAACTCGAAATCACCATCAGCTAACACTTCATCCAGGAGTAAGGTTATCAGACAATTTCCTCTCTGTGATAGCCAGCAGGTCCAATGGTCTATTGAGAATGGAAAACGGCAGAAACACTTGGAATAGAAGAGAGTAACACAGGAGAGGAGGACACCAAAACAGACCTGTTTTAATTCGCCATTCTGGCCAGCGCTGTCTCTGACATAATATTCACATTCACAACCTGCATGACTTTATGAAGCTCGAGGCTATTAGGAAGGCTATCTTATACAAGGAATTAGAATCATTCTGTGTAAAATGGATTAAAAATAATATTATTCTACCAAATAGACTGTTGTAATTTCCACACATTTCAAAGATCATGAAAAATTAGCACTAGAACCTTTTTAGACAAGTTTTAAAAATCTCCTTGTTTTTTAAACTTATTTAACTACAAAAAATCAGTGACTCAAAACCCTATATGCAGAACACAAAATCATAACTATTTTCATTTAGTATGGCTGGATTCCTATCCAACACTTAACCCTCACCTCAAACTTCTTTGTTACACCTGAGGAAACTTCCAGAAACTCGAAGCTCCTCACGGTACCATTTGAAACCCAATTTACCCATTTTACAGTCAGAAGAAACGGAGACCCAGACAGATTGTGTGATTTGCCCGCAGCCCCATAATTTATCAGTAAGAGGCAGGAGAAGAACCCAGCTCACGTCCAACTCTTGGCCCAGGGCACTTTCCACATCACCACATGTTGACCAAACATAAGAAGAGTGTTCTAACCCCACAACAGAATGAGTTGCCTTGGAATGGAGTGATCGCCTCATTCTGCAGGTATCTAAGAACAGGATGATGACCATTTGTAAGGTGTAGTTACTGCACTGATGAGAAAAATGAGTCTCTTCTTATTGAAGGTCTCACTAGCACTACCGTGTCCTCCCAGTTTTCAGTAACAGGATGTTTGGGGAAGCCTGCTGTAGGGAGTGACGCAGCCCAGACAAAAAAGGACCACTACACCATCCTGCCTGCTTCCCAAGCTCCCTGCCTTCTCTTGATGGAAGCAGGCCAGCTGAAATGAACAGCAGGCTCGGCACAGGTGAGCAAGGCTAGACCCCCAGGTGACACTTCCCTAAGCCAAGTCAACAACTCCAGGCTCAGGGCGTATCACGTAGAAATATGACAGTGCCTGTCAGTCACTGGAAATATCATAAGAGAGGTTTAAAATAATGCTGCTGCCTTGGAACTGGTAAGACAACATGGATCCTGCTCCAGATTATTGGATATGGAAGGAAAGTTCAGCTGAAACATGTTTGTGAGTGTTTGTGGTTACACACAGATGTATGCATGCACATGCACCCCACTCTACATACAGACACAAAACCAGCAGTGTGTCTCTAACAGTCCATAACTCCATCTTAATTTCATCTCAGGTTCCTTTATGTGAAGGACACCATGGTGGGCAAATGATGGCAGAAGAATGAGGCAAACCCAGAGGTGTCCAGAGCAGGAAGATCTGTGCTGATACCAAAGACCAGGACACTGGTAAGTGCCCAAATCAGGCTTAATGAGCAGCAGAAAACGGAGGCCCTGGATAAAACTTGCCCACCATATGCCATCGCATTCTGGAACGCAGGAACGGATACCTGATATTTGGCAATTAGCAAGCAACAAATGACACAGGAAATGTTCTTTTCAGTTATAGCTTTCTATTACTGTGTGTTGTTTGTTCTGTGTGCTTTTTTTTTGTTTCCAGGGGGAGGGGTTGTGTGTTTTCTACAGGAGTCAACACATCCTCCTAACACATTAGCCAGCGCATTGCTCGAGGCCACGTCCTCCACAAAGCCATTGCCCCTGAAATGCCCAGAATAAACCCGACCCTACCTCATATACTCCATCTCTGTAAGGATCAAAGGAGATGACTGATGTGAAAGGACTTTCATACCCTATACGAATACATAACGTTCTGTGAAGTAGGCAGCTGTGGTGAGGGGGGACACAGCCTGGCCTCGGCATCACAAGCAGTTCAAGCCCCAGCTCCTCCACCTACCAGCTGTGTGATATAAGCAAGCTACTTAACTTCTCTGGGCTTCAGGTGACTCACAGTTGACTGTTGTAAAGATGAAATTAGAAGCAACGGTGAGATCTGAGCTCTGAAGCGCTCTGCAGGTGTTAGACGTCAGTTTTACTACTACATCTGCCTGCGGAGTTTTCCATATCATCCTTGATGTCCAGTGACACCCATTTTCTGTGTGAAACACATCAATATTGGTACAGCAGTACTTTCCATCTATTACTACTAGTAGCCAGGACAGCAATATAATGCATCTCATAACAATATTACTCCCTGATATTAAAGAATATTATTCCTAGCAGTGCTGGTAATAGTAATGTTAATAATATTCCATAGCTAGTACCTGTGTGTTATTTGTCTTTCCCTATGAAGACAGTGAGACCCTCAGGAGAGATCTTATCTGACACTTCTGGGTCCCCACAATGATGAGGATCATCCAGCAGACTCTAAACAAATGTTGGATGATTGCCAAATGACACAGGTCATTCTGAGCTGATGAACAACTCTAGGCCTGGCCTCCCTCTGATTTCAGAGCCTCAGTTCAGCATACTCTAGCAGAAATAGTCCTTATCTCCCATCCCACCCAGAGACCTGGTTTTCCACCTCAGTACCTCACAAAAGGGACATGTGATCTTGAGTCAGACACCCTCCAGATCCAAACAGGGGCAAGAACCAGAACTGGGGCGCTCACCTAACAAAACAGTCCATTGGGAAATAAGAGCAGCTAGCCGGGGCTCACGACGCCAGGCACAGCAGGCTCACTGCCATTGAGGTCTGGGCAAGGGGGCTGAGTGGGAATGGTTCCGTCAGGGCGAGGGGTGAGGGGTGAGGACACGGAGGGCTATGTCTGAGGTTTATTAATAGCCTCCCTTTTCACCTGCCTTCCTCTTCCTCAGGGTGACCTCCACAAGTCACACCACGAAAGAACATTTATTATTATTGTAATTATAGTGATCATATTGGTATGTGTTCTCACAGATGCCTCTGAACGTGTGACGTGCTAGTTCTCCTGCATTTCCAATTCACAGAGTATTGGAGCCAAAAATACCCTATCATATTACTCTCTGTTGTTTTGGGTTTTTTTTAAATCTGCCTCCTATCTCAGGGCAACTCTTTCCAACCCTCCACAACATAGCCAATTTGATTCTCTGCATCACGCCTCACCCGCTTCCACCCCCTGCCCTACCCTCCAACTCCATCCTCCTCCCCATAAGCAAAACAGCAGTGTGCATAGGTTAACAAGCGCACCAAGCCTCCCTTGGATGAGCGACGGGATAATGATGTGCATGTCTCCTTAAATAATTCATACTTCTAACAACCACATTACTCAGCACATACACTGCCCTCAACTGACGTGGGACAGTGCAGGGTGAGGCTGGGAAGGGTGGAGACTTGTGGGGCTGCCAGAGACAGGCACGAAGACAGATGGGTCTCACCTGCTGTCCCCTCTCATCAGAGTCACAGGGGGCAAAAGCTGCCACTGGAAAACATCAACCAGCAGCAGGAGCCACTGTGCCCTGTGGGGAAATGAGAGGGCAGGAGACCAGACTGAAGGATCAACATCTACGGGGCCAACGATCACTGGGCAAGACAGAAGTCATCATTTCCAGGACACCACACTGCCTTTATAAGACATCAGCTGGAGCATTCAGGGGCCGGCAGCCTGCCCACTTCCTCCATGGAGCTCCCTTGCTCGCACAGTACCAGTCGCGGAAGATCCTCTTACTCTCTTCTTTTTCTTTTGTGTATTTTCATTTGCTCCCTGATGCCAATTCTCCTGGCTGGTTTTTTTTTTTTTTTTTTTTTTTGGTTTGATTTGGTTTTTTGAGACAGGGTCTTGCTCTGTTGGCCAGGCTGGAGTGCAGTGGCCTCATCACAACTCACTGCAACCTCAAACTCCTGGGCTCAAGCGATCTTCCCGCCTCAGCCTCCTGAGTAGCTGGGACTATGGTTGTGTGCCACCACGCCCGGCTAATTTTTCTATTTTTTGTAGAGACAGGGTCTCACTTTTGCTCAGGCTGGTCTCAAACTCCTGACCTCAAGCAATCCTCCCACCTTGGCCTCCTAGAATGCTAAGATTACAGGCCACCGTGCCCAGCCTTTCTCCTGGCCTTTTTTGGTCATGTATATGTCTCCTCCCTTGCACCATTGGGCAATGCCTGGCACAGAGCTCAGAATCTCTGGATATAACACCATAGTAAGTGTATTAGTTTCCTGTGGCTGCTACAAGTGACCATAACACCTTGGAGCTTAAAGACAGCACAAACTTATCTTCTTACAGTTCCGGAAGTCAGCAGTCTGAAATGAGTCTTACAAGGCTAATGTCCCAGCAGGGCTAGCTCCCTCTGGAGGCTCCAGGGGCGCACCTGTTTCCTTGCTTATTCTCGCTTCTCAAGGTTGGCAGCGTTCCTTGGCTCACAACCTCTTCCTCGCACCACTCCAATCACTGGCTCCCACTGTTACATTTTCTGCTTCCTCTGATCTCCTGCCTCCTTCTTATAAGTACCCCTGTGATTTCATCATCCCCACCCAGATAATCCAGGAGGATCTCGCCATCTCAAGATCCTTAACTTAATCACATGTGAAAAGTCCCCTTTGCCACGCAGGGTAACATTCACAGCTTTCAGACATTCAGATGTGACATCTTGGGGGGTGCATTATTCACCTTACCACAGTCAGAGTACCTATAATGTGCCTCAGCTATAAAACAGGGTTGCTGTGAAGCTAAGGAGAGAAGATATCATGAAAACACTTAATACAGTGCCTGGAATATAAGTGGTTTATGACTGTCAGGCACCTACCACTGACCAGGAGCCAAGCTGGGCACTCACTGCAAACCATGAAGTGGATGCAATCATCCCTCTCTGAGAATAAGACAATACAGGCTCAAAGAATATGTGACTTTCCCAAGGTCACAAGGATGACAGATGACAGAGCTGAGGTTAAAATCCAAATTGATCTGAATAGACAAATAACAAATGTTCAACCAACACTGCTACTAAATCCATTATTTCCCAAACAGGCTCAGTGTCAGAATCCTCTTTGGAGCAGAGTAACAATGCAGATTCCTGGGCCCACTCCTGGAGGTTCTGATTCTATATACATGGCGTAGAGCCTGGAATTTTTTTAATTGATATATAATAGTTACACATATTGTAGGGGTACCTGTGGTATTTTGATACATGCATACAATGGGTAAACATCAAATCATGGTAACCGGGACATCCATCGCCTCAAATATTTATCTTTTCTATTTGGTGGGAACATTCCCACTCTTCTCTTATAGCTATTTTGAAATTTAAAATAAATTACTGTCAACAATAGTTTCCCTACTATATTATCAGATACTAGAACGTATTCCTTCTAACGGTACTTTTGTACCCAATAGCCAAGTTCTCTTCATCCCTCCTTCCCCTCTCCCCTCTCCAGCCTCTTGTAACCACCATTCTCCTCTCTACCTCTTAACTCACCCCAGTTAAGATGGACTATTTATAATTCAAATGCTTGGGCAAGTTTATAAAACAGGAGCCTAATCCATCCCCAAAATGTTATCAGCACCCTCACTGCAGTCACACTGAACCTTAATTTCTTTCAAATACACCCCCCCACACACACAAACTCAGGCGGAGTGTTGATACAGCGGCAGTACTGACGTTTGGGGCTGGTAACTCTTTGCTGTAGGGTTGCCCTGTGCATTCAGGATGTGGAGCAGCATCCCTGGCCTCTAACCACTAGATGCCAGTAGCACTCTCCCCCTAGTTGTGACAAATGTCTTCAGACATTTCTGAATGTCCCCCGGAAGGCAAAATTACCCCTGGTTGGAAACCACTAAGATGGGGGATAGGAAAGAATAGGTTATGAAGGCAAAGTCATTGCCTGCAGAAGTCCCAGCCTTCACTCCCCTCACTGAGCTAAATCGACTGGGAATGGGGCAGTGGGGAGTGTACGGCCTGGGAATTAAGAGTGTACCTGCAGCTCAGCGTGCACCTGGGGCAGACTCATGCATTCACGCACTTGTCAACAGGCAGTGAGCAGCTGTTGAACTTCCTTTGTCTGGGTCTCAGTTTCCTCATTTGCAAAATCATTAAGTTAAACAGGAATATCTCTAGGGTCACCTCAAGTTCTGAGTTCCTCAAAGGTAGACCATTCCCAGCCATGAGAAGGTGAGGCCAAAGGGAAGCTTGTCCCTGGGCTCCCAGAAGAGGGAAACAGTCACAGACATCTGCAAATGCCAGAGGTGGCACTGTGACCTGAGCATGTGGGATGCCCCCAAAAGTCTCTACCCCACCACCCCCTCTCTCTTCCTCACTCTAGAAGCAACTCAATATCTCCCTTGTGTCCCTTTTTTCCCCTTTCTCTCTCCCTGTTGTCATATAACAAAGAACTACTATGCAGGACTTTATGAGGTTTTATTTATTTTTTCCCTGCTGCTGAATAAGCTCAGGTACTTTTATTTTTATTAAAGCGGATACCTCCAGTGAAGATGATACAGAAAAGTTCTCTGAGTATTATGATTTTTCCTGACCCAGGTTCTTGGAGAAGGATGAACTGATACAGCAATCTTGGATAAAGACCCAAGAAAAGGTTGTAGGTATCTCTCAGAGGCAGGCACAGAGTAGGTTTGGATTCTGGACTGCCCTTTAAGAAAAGATAGAAAGATAACCTTCCTTGCAAACTATATTTGATGTAATTATTTGGCAAGGGTGTTCTACACACAACAGACATTTAATTCCATTTGAAATTAATCATATTTCACTAGCAGAGTGTGACCTGAAAAAAAAAATGTTTTCCAAAAAAAGCCAACAAAAATACCCAAATATTAAGCATAAATGTCTTGTCCCATTTTCAAAAGGCAAATGTAATTGACTTTCAGATGAAGGCTTCCTGCCAACCCCAACTACCCTTGCAATGTCTGGCAACATTTGAGCTGGCCCAGCGGAAAGAACTCAAAATAGACTTAAGAGTTCCCCAACCTTGGGGAGTGTTAGGGAATAGCTCCATGGCCTGAAGTAAGATTTTAGTAAACACCACAGGGCTCAGCTCCTCCAGAAAATCCCCCCAGACCACAGAAATCCCTTCTGTGTATGCCTTCATGAAGTCACAGGTCTCTTACCTCCAGGTGGAGTCACATTTACCTTGCGCCTTCCCTATCCCTCCCAACACACTCTGTCCCAACCTCCTTAGCACCTGTAATACTTTGCTGGGCATATCGGTTTATATGTCAGTCTCCCCAGTCAGACTGGAATCTTCCACAGGCAAGTGCCAGATTCCCTCACTTCATGACCCTTAGGGCTTGACACCAACAAATGTTCAACATCTGCTTCTTTAATGAAAGAAAAGGAAGGAGAGGAGGGAGGGAGGGAAAGTGCCACAGTATCAAGCACTTGCCAGGAGTCAGAAGCAATGACACATCTCTGCTTCTACCTTCTTGCTATTCAAGTGAGCAGCATACTTTGTTGCCCAGAAAAACAAGAAATGCCTGGCTTTCAGGGGCTGTTCCTTCTAAGCTGTAGAATCCCACCCCCATGGCACAAGGCCAGCTCTGGAAACACAAATGCCAATGATATTCTGTCTGGAAGATTCCAAGTATGGTGCTGCCAAGAGAGACGATCTAAAAGCCATCCCCAAACCCAAAGCAGCGTTGAAGTCTGTCATTCTGTCTTTACAGAACTGGCCCCAGCTGCACTGTATTTTCATTTCCTGATTGTCACCAGGAGCACACTGGCCATTTGATTTCTATTTCAAGACTCTATGAGCTGAACATCTCTTCTCTTGCAACCAAGATCAGAGGCTCCCACTACATGCTGGTGTCTGTGTGCCTAACATCAGCAGGTGTCTTGCAGGCAGGAAGCCCCTGACTTACATAAATCTTTGTATTCCTAACACCTAACCAAGGCCCACTGCTATATTGCTACCTACTATAGGGAAAGGAGTAACATTTATTGAGCATTTCCATACCTCAAGCATTGTGCTACATGCTCTATACACAAACTCATTTATTCCTCAATGAAGAAGGAACTCTTTCTATCCCCATTTTATAGGTGAAGAAACTGAGATGCAGAGAGCTTCAGTCACTATGTGCCCAAGGCCACAGCTAACAAACAGCAAATCTCATATTGAAAATCAGGTTTCCAACTCCAAATCCCACAATTGTGTCAAGTATACCATACTTGATCCCAGGAGTGAACACTCAATAAATGGCTTGTTGAGTTAAACTCAATTCCCAGAACACTCTAAAATTGAACACACACACACACATACATCCTCATAGCTTACTGCTGCTTGTTAAAATTATTCTTGACTAACAAGAAATAATTAGAGTCTCTGGAGTACAGTCCACTAGAAATATGTCCTTGGGAATTAGAACATAAAACAAGCCTAAACAGGAATATCTCTGCTTGTTGGTGAAGTTCATAAAATCACAGAATCTCAGTGCTGAGTTTGGAAACCATCAAGTTCAAGCCCATCCTTTTATGGAGAGGTAAACTGAGGCACAGATGGAAAATGACTGGCTCAAGGTCGCACATCCAGTCATGGCAATGACAGGACCAGATCCCATGTTGATCACTCCTTGCCCCCTTTTTGTTCTTGGATCCCAGTTCTTTATGTCCCGGGTGTCATTTCTCACTACCCACAGCCCTCAGAACCAAGGCTCGAAGAGGAACTCTTGGTCAAATCTATCTTTCTTGTCAGGCTATTGGGACTCAGGGCCACAGATGGAAGCTGCCACATCATCTCAGCATTTAATCACCCGCAAAAGCCATTTCCCGCCTCGTTTGCTCCACTGCCAGAAATATTATCCTTAAGTAATCAACACACGGCAGACACCCTGCGAGGGACAACACTGGCCTCCCTCTTCCTGGGGAAATGGCAATATCAACACAGGATGCAGAGAAAGACAGGGCTGCTACTCAGCCACACACCCTCTGGGGCACGGGGTTAACAACGCGGCCCCACAGAATCGAGTCATCAATCTCAGGGAGCCTCCGAGAGCCAGCAGAGCCCTCTTTCTGCTGTCCCGGGGAAGCGCTAGGATAACCTGCTCAGTCAAAAGCCGAGCGCTACAAGCTTAGGGGTAGGCAGAGGGGGTGTGTGCAGGGGACTATAAATGAACAGGACAATTATTCCTGGAGTTTATGCTTGATAGGAAGCCACATACCCCACTTTCTTTCAGAAAGAATGGGAGATGGCTTGTGAAATTAAACACGACAGAGAATATTATATGTTTCAGGTAAAATTTAAAACTATACTTAAAAACAATTCAAAAGAGACAGAGAATAGATATTTCCAGTTCTTGAGGACACTTGGGTAACAGAGATGGAAGAAACCGGCATGGACTGTTTGCCTGACCTAAGCCAGGGCTTCTAATATGCACAGCTCTTGTCTCTTATTTCCCATGTTCCCTCTTTCAAATCTGTCTCAACATTCCACTTAATAAACAAGGAAGCTGAACCTCAGAGAAGCTAAAGAACTTGGCCAGCTAGTGTCTGCCCCCCTCTTCCGAGTTCCTTCTCTTCCATCCTGCCACCTCCTGCTCTGGACGCCTAGGGCTGTGCCGTGGGCAGTGGTGTGCTGCTAAATGCTTCCACATCAGCCCACTGAAAGGAAAAATAAAAAAGCCCAGATTTATAGTGTTCACCAATTTCCACAGTGTAAAACAGTCTCATCATGGCCAATTTCCAACAACCGATGTGCATTAACCAGCTCACAAAATTTCTGAAAATTTATCAATCAGCTCTCAAAGTTACTAGGCAACAATACACCACTGCTGCCGGGAAGGAACTGGAGGGTTCTCAGTGCAGCCCCTGCCTGCAAGGAACTCAGAGCCTAATTAGGAGGAGGAGGAAAGGCTAATACACACACCACCATGCCGCCAGGTCTTGCAATTCCACCCCATCACGGCTCCAGCCTCACTGACCTCCTCCTGCCCCTGGGCTCACAGGTGTGCTGCTGCTTCACTTAGATACCCACTCCTTCAATTCTCAGGTTAAATGCTGCTGCTTCTTCAGAAAGCTTTGCCTGAGGTTAAGCCTCCCTGTGAGACACTCCCACAATACCCAGCACGCCCTCTTCCAGCGCATTCACATTTGCAATTAATTTACTAATTACTGGTAATGGTTTATTGTACGCGTCTTCCTCCCTAGACGGTAAGGCAGAGGTCACGCCCATCTAGGTCATCTCTGTGTCCTCAGCATCTCCCTTGACCCATAACATGTGTCAATATGTGGTTTTTGACTCATCCACAGACTACGTAAGTGCAGCAGAAGTCTCAGGAAGAAAGAGATTGGTAAGGGCCTGGAGTTATCAGGAAAGGCTTTCAGGAAGAAGTGAGAACAGAGCTGAGCCTTCAAGGGCAGGTCGGATTTGGAGAAGTGGAGGGGAGAGGTCTTTCCTGGCTGATAACAAAGGCACAGAGATGGTAATGACCACAGCATCTTTTGAAGACTTGGAGAGGCCAGATCAGAGGAACACAGGGTGAGTCCGAGGGATTGGGGGGCGTAGTGCTGGGTGGGGCAGTAAGTGAATCTGAGAAAGAAAAAGAAAAAAGCTTGATTGGGCCCATGAAACCCCATAGTTCCCAGCAGACGCTGTTAAGATTGACAAGAAAATGGCTGAGCTTCAGCTCCAGACAACCTGGTGGAACAGCTCAGGCTCCTTCCCCGAACTCAGTCACAGAGACACCAGGAAATCGAGAAGGAAGCCGGATCCTAGGACCAATGCTAAAACCAGGACCAAAGGGTCCCAGTGTGGGAGAGGTGAAGGCACGGGAGGGTGTGTGGGCACAGGTCTTTGCCCGCTGTCCCTGCTGCATGACAGAGACAAGGCGGTAGTCCCCCACCACCTTCTGCCCCCTAAGGGCAGAGTTTCTAAGAGGCTCCCTGCACAACAGAGTGGCAGAGGATTCTGGAAAGGGGGTGGAGGTGACAAGCAGGGAGTGTTCCTGTCCAGACTGCAAAGCCAAAGATGCCCACCCTAAGGGCATCCTCACACCCAAACCCCACCTGGAGAAACACAAGTCTTAGCCTGGGTGTTGGCCCCTGCCCCCCACCCAGGTGCACATTCCTAGCCCAGGGAAGGAGCATACCAGGAAAACTCCACTCTGAGGAGACCAGTGGAGAAAGACAACAGTTGGAACACGTGACCCCAGGGGAAGCTGAGAATGGCCACAGCTGGGGCTCTCTGGGGAGCAGAGAAGAACAGAGCCTCCTGGAGTTGGCCTCTGCCAACCCATTTCCCCTCCCCAAGAGCCCTTCTCACCGCAGGGAGCATGATACAGGTTGCTCAGGAAGGGGTCAACCAGCACCTGTGGCATGCATGAGATGCTAAGATCCCTTGTGGTCTCAGACTGCCCTTCAGTGCGTTAGCTCTTGCACCCACACACTGCCCCCTCTATCTAAGAGGAATTCATGGGATTTTACCCTCAGGGCATGGTGACAGGGAGAAAAGGGAGGCCACGCGTGTACAGACAGACAGCATCTCATGCTCAGGGGCCTCCCACTACCTGGCTAGGCTCTGTCTCAGCAGCTGCCTGCAGACCCGTAAGAGCCAGCACATTTAGGACCTGGAGATCAACCGTCGCCAAGATTCAAATCACAGTTCATTATAGCGTGATGTGTCCATCTTCTGCCCAGGAATCCCAGGGCTCCTTTACAAGGTCAGGGGCCAAGCAGCGATTCCAATTCCATGTGCCAAACCACTTCTATTCCTGCACTTGGGGACCCTGTTTCTCACATCAGCACTACTTATTGGTTAATCGCATCCACACAGAATTTGAGGAACAGGAAAGCCTGGAATTGGGAGAGGTCATCTAACACAGAGCTTCTCAATTTCGTGCATAGATTCTCCTGGGATAGTGGTAAATACAAATTATGAGTCAGCAGATGGGGTGGGGCCTGAGATTCTGCCTTCCTAACAAGCTCCCAGGTGACGCTGATACTGCTGAGTTTGGGATCACTCATTGAGTAGCAAACATCTCGTGGATCTGCACTGTCCAATACAGTACCCACCAGTAACCCCGTTACCAGCCCCGTGTGGCCCTCTAGTTGAGACGGACTGCAAGTGGAAAATATGTGCCAGATTTAAAAAGCATAGTAGGTAAAAAAAAAAAAGTACAAAAGTCACGTTAATAATTTTATATTGGTTATATGTTGAAATAATATTTTGGATATTCTAGGTTAAGTAAGATAAACTTAAAAACAATTTCACCTGGTTTTTTTTTTTACTTTTTTAATGTAGTTACTAGAAAAATTAAAATTTATGTGACTCACTGTATTTCTATCGAACAGTGCTGCCGCAGATCCTCCCATGAAATACCGTAAACCCACAAAAGCAGCATCACCACGTAGTTTCCTGGAACTGGTGCTGTGGCCTCAAAATAGGAGTCCCCCTCTCCTCTTATACACAATAAAGTCCCACACTCAACTTTAGAAACGCTGAGTTAAACAAAATCAAATAGATTCCTTCTCTGCCAGATTTCTCAAAAGCTTTATCTAGCCCCTGTGCTGTGTGAACTTCCAATGGGGGTGCAGTGTACAGGGTCCCCAATTTCCTGGACCTTCCACAGCAGCACATCCATCCAGACTTGATCTTCAGGCAAGTTCCCAGGTCCCACCCCAAGCCTGCCAAATTGGAGTCTCTGAGTGGGTTGAGGCCCAGGAATCTAATATTTTAAAAATTAGATGATCCTGATGAAATCATCACTCATAAGTGCTCTTTGATGACTGCCTGAATACCCCTAGTGACAAGGAGTTCATCGCCCCGCAGGGAGCCTATGTCACCTCTGGGCGGCTGACACTGTTCCAACAGTCATCATTATCGTCATCCGAAATGGCCCCTAAAAGAAAAGCCATCTGACCAAAGCTTATAATTTATAAGATCAAGTCACGACTTAGGGCTCAGCAAGTCCAAACCCCTCATTTCACAGATTAGGAGCAGAGACACAGAGGGAAAGACCTATTGAAGGTCACACACAGAGGAGACTTAAGACCCCAGGTCACTGCTGTCCCTGGCAGCCCCACTGCAGACACAGACACGCCCCCTGGCTCTGAGCAGACACACCCCAGACCTCCCAGAGGCTGGGTGCCAATTCTTGGTGGGTTTCCCCTAGCTCTAACAAGTCTTGAAGACCTCCCCCAATGACTCCCTCTAGGTACCAGAATGGGACCCTGGTAATGCCTGTCAGCCATCCAACGCTGAATGTTGCACCTGGGTGTCCCCTCCTCAGCAGGCACCTCCCTGCACCTGGGCACATTCCCCAGAGCAAGGACCATGGCTGTGGCCACTGAGGTCCTCCAAATATTTCCTCAGATACTTATGTTCTGAAACTGTTCCCAGAAATAGAAACAGCTGGCAGCACCCCTGTGGGAACAGTACCTGAAATGGCCTCCAGAGCCAGCCCCATGAAGTGGCCTCACCCTGGCTTTCCCTCTGGCTGTGGGCTGACAGGGACCCAACATGCAGCAGTCCAGAGACCCTGGGGAGGGGGCATGTCTCTCCCTCTCTCTGTTCTTCCCTGTGGAGTTGTAAAGAGCCCATGGTCAGGTGACTCCTACATCCCTGGTGAAGAGACAAACATTCTTTAATATAACAAACTCTGATTTCTCATATCACATAAAAGCTCCACTTTCTTAAGTGCAAGTAAATTGGCAGTTCTTTGAGTCTTTCTTCTGCCATTCATGAAAACAGGAGATGTGGAAGGTTTGGAAGAAGGAAGGGTAGAGAGAGGGGACACAGAAGAAAGGAAGTAAAGGTGCTGGAAGGCGGAGCTACTCCCTAAGGCCATTTGGATTCTGCTTGTGTAGCCAGCTCCACACACTGCTCCTGCCCCCTGCCCCTCGCTCTGTGCTTAGGTCTTTACACACTTGTCCACACTCTCTGTGCACTCTGTGTCTCCACGACAGGTCACTCCAGTGTCACTCAGGAGGAGGAGTGCCTCCAATTAGGCAGGGAAAGCAGATGCTTCTTGCATAGAAAATTGGGTTAGAGGGAATAAGGGTGACCCCTGACTTGTGAAGCTCTTGAATAGCAAATTCTCCATCAGCAGAAGCTGAACAAATACTGAATGACTAATGAGCACCACAAGAGAAGGAAACTTCACTATCTCCTTCAAGAGCCACGGTGACTTATTACAGGTGCTCTGTTTGGCGGCCATGGACACGACACTGTCAAGGAAATTGATAGAAAAAAATATCTATTTTTGCTTACCTAATTTTTTTGTTCTCCTTCCTCCCATCTTCCCTGGCCCCATCTCAATCACAATTTCTCCTTAAATATACCTTGCATTATAATAAAATACAAGTTACAGGGGAAAAATAGGACTCTGTTTTGGTTTTTTTTTTTTTTTAATATAACAAACTCTGATTTCTCAAAAATTGTTCTTTACTTCCTTATAATGAACTCCAATCCAATGTGCCTACTTAGGGAGCTCTGAAGAAGAAAGGGTGACTGCTCTAAATGATTCTCAAACCTTAGTGCATGTAAGAATCACCTGGGAGCTCCTAAAACGGTTCAGATTCATGGTGCCTTCCCTAAGGACTCTGATTCTGCACATCTACTTTGGAGCTCAGGAAACCATAATTTTAACAAGTAAGGCAGTTCTCCTGTGAACCACGCCCTGAGACACTCTGCTCTAACAGTTACGGCCCAGGTCAAGGAGGATATATTTAGAGCTTTCTTTTCAGAAAACATTTGATTCAAGTGCTAATTCTGCTTAACCAGTTAAATCTCTGGGTTCTAGGTCTCTGAGTGTGCCCTGTCCTGGAATGTGATGAGCTATGCCTGTAGTAAAATGATATGGAGATTGGCACCTACTGGCCATCTTTTATACTACAGGCAAGCTCTACTAGACTTGCAAATTAAAAAAAAAAAAAAAAAAAAAGAAGAGGAGAGAGCCACAATTCTAAATGGAAGTGTTGATGCCCAACTTTCAGAGTAGAACCTTAAAACTTAACACAGTCAATTCCTTTGGAGTCAGCATTACAAAAGGTGTTATTTCTGCAGGCCTTGGGAGGTAAGGCTTTGCTTGTATCTTAAAGTAGAACTTTATTAAGCATGTAGGCTGGAGATCCCAAGGCTCCTTGGAGTTTTCATTTAGTGATTCAGAAAGCATGCTCTACCACCCTCTTGGGAAGGTCATTTACTCAACTGCTCCAACATAGATTAAGTTTACAAACATTGCCCATTAGTTTAACAAGTATTTACTGATCATTCTCTCTTTGTAAATCCTGGGCTGTGTCAAAATAAGTCACAGAATCAGCTATCAGAGGGCTTACACTTAAACTGGGAAAATAAGATGTTAAGAGTCAGAACCACATTTAATTAGAGGGCAAGGAGGACTTGGACATATGAAACTATTCACCAGAAGTATTGAAGGAACGTGAATCAGAGAACAGCCACTTTATGCATCCTTCCTCTAAACCCTGAAAAACTAAAAACCTGACAGGTCATTACTTAGGGATTAATGGATCTTACCCATATTGCCGGAGTACAGGTAATATTTATATTAAATCAAACCCCATAGGTAGTCATGGTGGAGAAAATAACAGAAGAACACATCACAGAAGGCCAATGTGCACCTTTGGGGAGGGCACAGACATGAGGTAGCCATTTTCTGGCAAACAATTCAAATTACAATGGAGAGTTTTACTGTTCATTGTACATAGTGCATTGATATGTACTATGGCCCCACATCTTCTTGAGCCCAGTGTGTGCTATCTGCTTCTCCTTCCACTTACCACTTCCCCAAATCCTGCCTCCATCAAGGTCCGTATAAAGCAGCAGCAACAAAAAGTCAACAGGAAGCCCAACTTGCCACTATGACGGAGGAGAGCATCCTCCAACAGTCAGCAATATGAAAAGCCTTTCCTTTCACAAGTCATTCATTCATGCACCACTTACGACTCTGTGCCCATCTGTGTTAGGTAGATAGTTAGGATCTCTGGCTCTTCTCGGGACAAGGGTCCCTGCTTTGGTGCTGTTTCGAGCAATTGCTCCACCCAGGAAGAAGGATAAGGGCGAGCACTCCATTTTGGTGTTGCCCCACCCTTAATCCTATCCCAAGCAACTGCTACACCTGAAAGGAATGCTTTATCAATCTGGGAATTCCCCAGCCCAGACATGACAGAATGTAGAAAGTGACCTAGAGTAACCCAAGGGTAATTATTATGCCATTAGCTTGAATCTGCATTGTGGTTCACACCCCCCAGGTGAGCTTTCACAGAGGGAGCTTGTATACACAGATGGAATTTTGGAGACACCTGTTGATCATCTGATAACATCCCACACCTCCTGAGAGTCCTCCCCCAGATTGGGCTAATAAAAGGAAACAATCCAAGAAGTCAGAGTCTGTCTCCCTCTCTCCCTCCGAAAGCCGTTTTGTTTTATAATGAAGAGCTGCTCATGTGAAAATGCTCCCTGCCTGATATTACTCTGTCGTACTGGCCCTGCTGGTGATTTTTCCAAGAAAGGAGTCAGAGGACTGGGATAACAGTCTGGACTTGACCCTTTGGTGTGTCTGGTCATTCTTCAGCCAAGAGCACACCAGGAACTGAGGGCAGACTGCCACCCTGACAGCATGAAAGGCCTTTCCTTTCACAAGTCATTCATTCACGATTCACTTATTGCTCTGTGCCCAGCACTGTGCCAGTGCTTGGAATACAAAAGTGAACACAAAGACACAGCCCCTACTCCTTCCACAGGGCTCACTCAGGACACAGACAAGTAAACACACTGCACATGCAATGCAGGAAGGAGGCAAGTGAAGATGCAACTCGGCTGTCCTCCCAACGTTCTCCCCTCCCAACACCCGCGAGTCAGGGTGGGGGTTCCTGCACTGGGCCAAGGAGGCAAATATTGGCCAGATCTGGCGAAGGCATCCGCTATTCCACCAGCGCCCTCCTGACCCATTTTCTCAGCTCCTGCCATGAATACCACAGCAGCCAGACCACAGCCTCACCTGCCTGGTCCTCTCTGGCCTGATTTAACAGCCTCTAGGGATGTGTCCCAGACTCAGTCTCGCTTCCCACTCTCTCATCCTGACTTTCCCCTGGGTCATCTGGGGAGCCCTGCTGATAATGCCAGAGTCAAGAAGAAGTGCTGCTTCCAGAAAGTCCAGAAGATAAGGAATTCTCCAGGAAACAAAGCAAATCCTTAACATTTTCTATCCCCAAAGGACAAGTTAGTGGCTGTGAATACCAGCAAGTCCCTCACCCAGGCCTAGTCGAGGCAACACCGTGTGGTGGCTAGAAGAATAGACTCTGGAGCCAGACTCCCTGGGTGGGAACTTGAGGTCTGCCACTTACTGGCTGAGTGACCTTGGGCAATGTACTTAATTTCTCAGTGGCTCAGTTTCCTCATCTGTGATACAGTACCTAATTCACAAAGTCACTATGAAAATTAAATGAGTTAACATTTATAACACACTTTGAACTATACCTGGCACAGAACAAGAGCCTTGAAAGTTTTTGTTAAATAAAATAATTGTCTTTCTTTCTCCCCATCCAACATGAGGATGTATGTATGAAGGTCACCTAGATTCTATGCCAAGAAAGCTATCTAGTCACAACCCCCACCCTATGTCAGCACTGTTGAAAAAGTACACAGCGGGCTGGAGGAAGGAACCAACGTTGACTTAATACCTGCTGTGCAACCAGCCAGTGAGTGGGCATTTTCACATACGTTATATGTCACTTAATCTCTCAACAACCCCAGAGGTCAAAATCATTATCCCATATTTTACAGATAAGGAGACAGGGGTTCAGAAACTCCCCTAACCTATTTAGGAACTAGGGACTAGCTCCACAACTATACAGCTTTGTCAGGGGCCATAAACCTTTTCACTTCTTCATGTTAGTGCTTGTCTGGTTCCACTGTAGTTGGGCCCATAGCGAGTGGGGTTTATCAGGAATAGTGGAGCAAGGAGACCATCTTCCTCTCTGGTCACATCTATGGACAGAGGAGTTGCAGGGGACAGAGGAAGTGTGGCTGAGGTAGAGAGAAAAGATCAGGTTATATGGGGTCAGAAGGAAACAAAGGTAAACCCAGGGAGCTGCCACAGGCCTGAAGAGAGGTCTCAGGCCTTAACAAGGGAAGTCTCTGGCAGGGTCTCTTGACTCTTGGTAGAGATTCAAGCCTGTCATTCCAGGTCTAGGGACCAGTTCACCACTTTCCTGTCCTCTGCCGGAGGCAGACATCACTGATCCGTCACAGCACTCATGCCTCCAGGCCTGGACAGTCTCAGCATTTAGACTCCAGAAGGCCTGCCCAGTCCATCAGAGTTCACCACAAGACAAAACCTATTTGCCATCCCTTCTCTTCACCATGCTGCCAAAAGGAGTTTAAGAAATTCCCTGTCTTCAAAAAGTGGGTAATCTACTTGGAGAAATGACACAGGAAACAGGTGAAAAATATATTCCTAGAGCCGACTGGATGAATCTTAGTTAAGCATTCTAAAAAAAATTACCCCACTACCATGGGCTAGGCAATGCAGTGCAATTAACCATGCTTAGAAAAGCTAATAATTCGTTACTTTCTCAGCTTAAATGTCTAGAATACTTTACGATTTACAAATTACCATCACTTGACCCTCACAGCTACTCACTAGGCAGCTAGGCACCCTGTAATGTGTAATGCATAAAATTCTTATTTGTTCAACTACTTCGTTTTAGTAGTTTGTAAATTTTTTTCATAGGCAATCATTTCTGCAAATAAATTTCCTTTGCAATTCTCATATCCTTTCTTCTTCTTCCTATTTTATTGCTTCGGCTAGAACCTTACAGCCTTGCCACTCAGCATGTGGTCGATGAACCTGCAGCATTGGCATCACCTGGAAATACAGAATCTCAGGCTCCACATCAGACCTTTTAATCAGAATCTGTATTTCAACGGAATCCGCACATGATGCATATGCACATTAAGGTTTGAGAAACACGGAGCTACTCCCTGTTGAAAAATAGTAGTAGTAAAGGGTATTGGTTTTTTGCTCTGAATGTATTGAGAATGTGTGTCTATTTTCATCAGTATTTATGATGCTTATTGCAAGTTTTTGATAGATAGCTGTATCAGATTAAAGCAGAAACCCCTATGTAAATATTAATAACTATGAAAAATTAGGTTCAAGGAAGTTAAGCTGCCATGACATCATCCAGCTTGTAACAAACAGATCAAGCACAAAAATCCATGCCTGTTCTGTCCTGATGCTAAGTAGTCATCAGAAGTGATTATGGACCAATAAATTATCCCCAGCCATCAATATGTATTTATTGAATAAATGAATGAATGAATTTCATTGTACTTTAATATAATAGGTGTGTTTCTGCATAGCTGAATGAGCATTAAATCTTAGGCCCTTGAATATGTGTAAGCCACATGATTTCAACGTGTGAGAAGAAATCTCTATTTTAAGGTACTCTGCACTAAATCCTCTCACAAAGAGGAAAAAATAGCTTGCTTCATGAAAATGTACTCCCTGATAGATTTTAATCAACAAGTGTTGATTGGGCACAGCTGTGTGCCTATAACTGTCTTTAGTTCTAATAAGTATTCAGCAGATGTAAGACAGTGGTTCTCAGATTTGGAGTGCATGAGAATCACCTGGTGGGCTTATTATACCACAGATTGCTGGTCTAACCCCCCTCCCCCAAGGGTCTCATCCAGCAGGTTTGGGGTGTGGGCCAAAATTAGCATTTCTACCAAGTCCCAGGGTGATGTTGATACTGCTGGTCCAGGGACCACACTTTGAGAAGCACTGACAAAATATCCTCCCTGCATCTAAGGCAGTGGTTCTCAGTTCTGGCTACACATTACACTCACCTGGAAAGCTATATAAAAATACTGATGCCTGGGTCCCTACCACAACCAACTGAATCAGAATCTCTGGGGATAGAGCCTGAGTGCTAATAGTTTTCACAGGTTCCCCAGGTATTTCTAATGTGAAGCCAGAGTTGAACACCACTGAGGCTTAGATTTTAGTTGGGAAGGTAAGAAGGACACGCAAGAAGAATTCCAGAGCAATACAAGCAGTGGTGTGGCACAGCCACCTGGTACCAGCTAGAAAAGACCAACTCTGCATTAAATCACATCACTGTTAGCCTGAAACCAGCCATGGTGGAAGTATTTACACTACAGAAATTGGCAAATGCTACAGATCAGGGCTCTCCCCCTGCACCTAGAGAACCAGTTTCAAACATTTACCAGAATACCACTCTGTGAATAGAAGACAGACATGACAAGTATCAAACGGTCAGGCAACACGTTCCAGGGAACATAAGGACATAAAAGCCCACTGAACTAGAGTGGACAAGAAGAACTTTATGGAGAAAGTAGGGCCAGAGATGGACCAAAAGGATAAACAGGATCTGTACAGAAAGAAGGCCGTCTGCCTGGGAGAAAATGAGTCCACGACAGGAGGTGGGACTGCACAAGATGCCTCTGGACACAGGGAGGGGACTGCACGTGCTCAAGACAAGGATACTTGTGGGAAAGGAGTGTTTCTATGAAAATGTAGTTTCAGAAGTTTAGAATTTCATATGATGGATCTCCAGAGAAAAGTGCACACATGCAGTGTAGGTCCATATATTGCCCAGACTAAGAATCATTAATAGACAAAAGCAGGCAATGGCACCACTGCAGCTTGCTGAGAAGATACCACCCCAACCCTGTCAGTGCTTACGAGGGATCTCCTGACTTTGTACAGAGTCAACAGCTTGCAGACAGTACCTAAGGGGCACCTGGATCAGCCTATGCAGCCCCCATTTTCTCACTTCCATGACCCTAATCTATTTGACCCCGTCCACCTTCTCCCAAAAGCCTTTAGGGGGAAATTTGCATCTTCAAAATCCTTCTCCAATTCTCAAGGGGAGATGGGACTGTCAACATCCATTCAGGACCCAGATACTCTGTAAGAAGCAGATGAATCTCAGCTGACTGGGAAAACAATATGTTAGGAAACGAAAAAAGAAAGTTGACAGTGGAGGATGGAGGGGACAGAAGAGCTTTGTCTATCCCTCCCCAAAAAGGTTAAAGATAGGCCTGCAGGAGCCATTTCTACATGCTTCCTGTGCTCAGAACTTCTGGCCTGGGTGCTTTTCACTCCTGTTATCTGGAGAGAGAGGAGGCAAGAAAAAGAAAAATACCCATGAATATTTCATGCAGTGCCTCTGCTGACTTTTTAGTTCCCTGAACACCCATTAAAATGCCACTGTAATAATGTCATTGTTTGCTCGTCATTTTCTACCTGCCTCTTAGGGAGGGAAAAAAAACCAGAAATAATAATTCCTTGCTCTGATTGGGAGGCCACAGGAAATCATCTACCACTTGTACTAAGGCTTTTGAAGATCAAAGGGCTAAACAATCATATTTCCATTTATTTGGCATCATTCAAGGAGGAAAGATTCCATAGAGGTACATTTTCCAGATAAATGAAGCTTATCCTTAAGCACCAGATTTGTTTTTTTTAATTTTAACCATTTCAAATGGAAATTATTCTAGAATGGTTCCGACTTTCCTGTTTTCTTAGACAAAACAAATGGAGCAAAATGGAACCTTAGTACTTCAGAATCCTCATTGTAAAGAGTCTGTATTTTTACTACATGTCTCAGGCTTCCTATGATGTTCAAGACGACTTGTCTCTGAATCAAGAGCCTCACACTGATGAGCTTTCTGAATGCTTAGCTCTGTTTTCCTTCCTCACCTATCTATGTACTTGTTGTCAGCCTGTCCACCATCACGTCACAGCCGCATCACGGTGTTCCTCTCCGGCGTCAATTCTCCACCCCCACTCCCTTCCCAGTGATAATTCCTTGCTCTAAATTTGCTAGGAAGTGAGAAAATTAACACCCAAAATTTTTATAATAGTATGTAGAGAAAGAGTTATTAGGCTCTGAACAAGGACCAAAGGCAGGATTGTCTAAGAAAAATATTTGCTGTACAAATATGTGTACATACAGGTGTTTTGGTTATTCATACACATATTAAGCACTGACTGTGTGCTAGGTGATATACAGACAAGGTTTACACAATCATTTCCATGATAATCTCACCGTGGCAGGAAGACAAGGCCTATAAAACCCCACTCCTGCTAATCTCCTCCACTTCACCCCACCCCGCTCCTGCTCAGTGACCCCTCTCCAAGTTCTCCAGCCTGAACACCAGGACTGTTCCCTCCCCCGGGCCTTTGCACTTTGCTCTTCCCTCCCCTGGGATTCTCTCCCTGCAGCTCTCTGCATGGCTGACTGATCTTCCTTCAGATCTCAGCTCAGCTATTGCTCCCCCTTCAAGACCTCCCCGACCCCCTTATCCCCAGCTGCCCCTCACTTCCCTTCCAGTACATTACTTTGGTTTGTTTTGCTTAGAACCTTCCATGACCTGAAATTATTCTTTCCACTAGCATGTTTATTGTCCACTTGCCCCACTTCTGTACAAGATCCCCAAGTGCAGGGACCTCCTCTGTGTCAGCCACAGCCCCAGAACCCCCAGAACAGCACCAGGCCGAGGCAGACCCTCTGCAGAGCCCCTGTTGAATTGACAAATGAGCATAAATAGAATACAACTAGGTAAGTTATGGCAAAGGAGAGCAGAAAACGCCTACTCAAGCCTGGTAGTAGAAAAAGATATCTCAAGGAGGTGAGACCTGAGATGGATCTCAAACAATGACTTTAGCACATGGGCAAAAAAAAGTGAGAGGGTATTCTAGATAAATGGTCTTATGTAATAAATACACCAAAAATATGTATTAAAATAACCCCTTTACAGAATCGCAGCCTAAAGGTTTATATTACCCAAGAATCACCTGCACTGTTGGAATGGCAGAGAGAGAGAGAAGCCCCTCTTCTGTCATCTCCCTCCCCAGTGGATTATTTCGCCCTCTGCAAATCCTAGAGACATTCTCACATACTTTATGTTTGGAGCTTGTATTAGTTTACTAAGACTGACATAACAAAGTATTACTACTACAGGCTGGGTGCAGTGACTCACACCTGTAATCCCAGCACTTTGGGAGACCCCAAGGCATGAGGATCACTTAAGGCCAGGAATTTGAGACCAGCCTGGGCAACACAGCAAGACCCCATCTCTACAAAAAATTGTTTAAAATTAGCTGGGCACAGTGGTGCATGCCAGTAGTCCCAGCTACTCGGGAGGATGAGCAGGAGGATTGTTTGCGCCCAGGAGTTAGAAGTTACAGTGAGCTATGATCAGGCCACTGTACTCCAGCCTGGGCCACAGAGTGAGACCCTGTCTCTTAAAAAAAGAAAACGAAAAGTACCACAAACTAGGTGACTTAAACACAGTTCTGAAGGCTTGAAGTTCAAGATCAAAGTGTGGACAGGGTTTCTTCCTTACAATGGCTGTAACAAAGAATCTGTTCCATGACTCTTGCCAGCTTCTGGTGGTTTGATGGAAATCTTCAGCATTCCAGATGCATCACCCTGATCTCTGCTTTCGTGTTCACATGGCATCCTCCCTGTATGTGTCTGCCTGTGTCCAAACTTCCCCTTTTCATAAGGATACCAGTCATATTGGGTTAGGGCCCACCCTACTCCAGTACAACCTCATCTTGACTAATTACATCTGCAACGACCCTATTTCCAAGTAAGGTCCCATTCTGAGGTGCTGGGGACTTAGGACTCCAACATATGAATTCTTGGGGGACACAATTCAAGCTATAACAGGGCCTCAGACTTGAAACCAGTTTCCCCAGTTTCTGCTTCTGCAGGGCAAAGGCATGTCTGGAGTCAACTTGTGAATGCCATGGAGGCAGCCTGGCCCTGCCAGGCCACTGAGGCTGGAGAAGCAGCCTGGGAGCAGGTCTGGAAGAAGGGTGTGAGGCCATTCCTACTGAGGGAGGGGCCACAAAGCCCCAGAGCACCGGCTAGACCACCTTATCAGTGCAATAGCCCTGCAAGGTCCTAGCTGTCACTTTAAAGTGATGAGATACTGGGCATCCAGGAAACAAGATATCCCAAAGCCAAGATGTTCAAGGGCCCTGGACCTTAGTGAGATACTATACCGATTAGGGAAATGGAGTTTCCTCATCTGCAAAAGGAGAGACAATGGCCCCTACAGACCCTCCCTGCTGCTGTAATCTACAGTTCTAGCCTGTGCCATACTTTCTAATGGGTAGCCACTTGACAAACATGTATCAAATAGCTGAAAAAAGGAAAGAATAAATGAATGAGTCCATAGCCACGAGGACAAGATGCAGTAACTGCCTTTACAGTTCACCCCACCCCCACCCCCTACAAAAATAAAGCCAGGAATGAATCATGGGTTAAATATCTTTGCCCTCTGCAAGTAGTTAAAATGAAATAACATCATAGCCACTGCAACAGAGCAGCACAAACACACAGAGGGCCTAATTAGACCTCTGAATATACATGCAAACGGGTCCTGTCAGAATTTTCCTTGCCTCAAAACACAGATCTCAGACCTGTTCTCCCCAACCAAGTCCTATCAGTTGCTGGGGCTTAGTCTAAATGCATTCCTCAGCATTGAGGCTCCCAAACAATCTACTCCAAGAAGCAATTATTTCTGAGGCTGAGAATTCTCCTGTTTTCACGTCCCAGCCTGATGTGAGTTCCTCCTGCAAAGGACTGAGAAGGTACAGCCAAGAATACAATCAAAGAGAAGGACAACCTGTAATCTTAACTCTCCCTTTGTACTGCAGACAGTCACTATCAGCATCAAGGCAGCAGGCAAAAAAAGCTGCAAGTGGAGAATCAAGAACACACCTGTGCAGTGAGACATCTCCCAGAGAAAATGAAAACGCCTCCTTTTAATGCTAGGGTTTAAGAAGAGAAATCTCTTCAGAAATGAGAGCTCAAAAGAAAGAAAGGAAAAGAGAAAGAAATGGAGAGAGAAAGTTCACGCCCTCCAAACTGAATTTCAAACCACCACCGAAAAGCAATATCCCGTTAAGAAAAAGCAAGGGAAAAACCTATTCCCTCGACAATAAAACCAAAGCTCTCCAGACAGGAACACAGACATGCAAGCAGTGGCTCCGCGGCTGAAGCACAAAACTCAGGGCACCACCTCCAAGAGCAAAAGCAGCCTGAGGATGTGGCGCACAGACAGCCAGCTCTGCTGTTGTACATGCCTGGTGTCTGAAGGACAAGTATTCCCAGCCCTGATCAGAGAGCTTTGCAATGAGATGAAAACCTGCCTGCACTGAGACTTAGGATGCACTGAGGACAAGAGCTAATGGCAATTATTTAGTTTTAATAACTGGGTAATTGCTGACCGGACCAGCAGAAGCCAAAAGGCCAATGCCTTTGCTTTGCCAAGAAAACCAAGGGTTAGGTGTTAACTGCATATAATTAAGTGGGTGGCTGCCCTGGTCATTTCTAATTGGGCCATGCTGCAACATGATGTGGGGATACACCATTTGGGTCAGGGGGCCTCTGGCAGACCCACCTGGACAGAGCAGGCACAAACTTCCATGAGCTATAATTGGCTAAAAAAAAACAAAACCTTAACTTAAACAACAGCAGTTGTTGAATGCTGGAGTGGGTTAGGGGTCCAAGGATAATGGTTGTTGATCTTGTACATGGATACAGACCTTCCAGCTTCAGGAGAAGCCAAGGGACTGTCTCGGAGTGGTCCTGAAAGCAGGTGGAAATGATGGAAGGTCAAGTCTTTAGCATTCAGTCCCAGAAATCACTAATCTGAAAGTCAGGACGTTCCCCATGCACCAAGATAGAGCATGAATATGCAAGATCCCAGCCAATGCACTGCCAGCAACTTATGAAGGGAGGTACTTAAGCTCATAAGGGATCTGTCTTGAAAGTATCACCCTGCCCACTGTCTGAGGGTCAGTGCCACATGAGGCCCACCCTCATTCCATAGGCAGCCTCCATTCTGCATGCTCATTCCAGCCTCTGCCCCTTTGCTCTGGCTCTCTCCACTCTTGAGATGCTTTCTCCTCTCCCATTCAAACCCCACCTGGTACATTCCAAGTTCCACCTTCCCCCAACTCTTCCCCTACCAAGAAACCCTGTTTATGAAGAAAGTGCTGAATAAGCACCACCTGCCCTTCCCAGTTATTCACACCTGCTGAACTCTTCGAGCTCCCAATCAAATTCAAACTCAAAGGGTCCTTAGAGATCATGCAGTCCAACTTTATAGATAAAAATAAACCAAGGCCCAGGGAGGTTCCATGGACTACGCATACATTCTTTTCTTTCTATTGCATGTAAAGGAACCTTATCTGTCCAGTATGCTGTAGGCTTCTGAAAGACCACACTCCTGTATGATCTTATATAATAGTCTTTTGTATAACTCATAGCATTTAACGTAAGAGTAGACATAAGTAGATCCTTAGTAAGTATCTAAGTCAATTAGTCCACCAGCATTGGTCCCTTTAGTCTGTGGTTCATTGATGGCCTAACTCTAATAATAGTACTATGGGGCTCAGAGTGACCTTGACTTCCTCTAACCATATTGATGAAGAGCCACATAATAGCCTAATAATTTTATAGAAGAGCAAACCACTTTGGCCAATGTCCAACATGTAAGAGGCAGCAGGAAGGGGAATCAGGGGCTGGGTCCTCCCCACTTAATGCAGACGTGTCACTGTTCAGTCCCTATTCGGTTACCCCACTAACTGGTTGCACATCATTTACCAGATTCGCGTAAGTAATGGCACTTCAAAGTCAAAAAAGACACTGTCCTTGTTCTTAAGGAGTTTCAATCTAATGGGGAAGACAGGAGCATGGATCATTATGATTCTGTGTGGCAAGCATGATGACAGAGAAAAGGCAAAGAGTATCATTCCGGATCATTAAGTGAAACTCCATCTCTCTCTCTCAACTGACAAACATGTTCCCTATGTCTGCCCCCAGTATACCTCTGCTTCTAGGTTTTTGCTCACATCATTCTCCCCACCTGGAATGTCCTCACTCCCATGTAAATCTAACCCATCTTTGAAACTCAAGTTTCAAATGGAATCCTAAATTTTTAGGGTTACTCTTTTCATGTAGGCTCTCTTTAACTAGGCTGCCACCTCCTTTCTGAAACACTTATTTGATCTCATGATATTTCTTGTTCAATTCTTATGTCCTTACTCAACTCTCACACAATCTTAGCACTGATCTAAATTTTAAATTCCTTAATGGTGAGTCCCAAGTTCTCTTCTCTAGAAAATTCACATATGGACAAGTCTCAGATACATAGCAGGTGCTCAATATACCTCCTTGCAGAATGCCTGTATGAATGAGCCCATGATGCCCAAGCCTGGCCACACAATCAAATGGCATGTATGAATGTGCCATATCATTGGTCAGGTTTCAATTGTTGGTCAATAATTCCAAATAAATCTATCCTCTGCCTATCCCCTCTCCTTCCTATTACATATTAACGCACACATAATACTATCTTCAGTCAACCAGAATGAGTTCACCTGGAATGCCTGAACCACAGATCTCTCCTAAGACTAGCCAGGCTATTTCAATAGCACCTTTTCTAATTTGTTTTCTTCTTTGGCATCCCCCTCCAAACTGCCCTGACTCCATCTGGATTATTTTAGTGCTTCGGGAGAAGGAGAAAACAAGTAAACGAGCTGGCAGGAATGGAGTATAATTCTGTGGTTAAAATTGTCATCCTCTAATGAGTGGAATGAATCTTTATCAATGCTAATAAACAAGTTGCCGATATATGAGCACAGAGGTCAGGGCCTAGCCTAGTAGGGCCCAAGCAGGGACTAATTTCTGTAATCAGTTTTCATTTCTCTATGAATATCCCAAGTTACAAACAGGCTGGATGGGAATCATTTCCCGAGTAAACTTCCATGTCTTAGAACAGGAAGCAAGGCCCTAAGTCCAAACATTGGTCTCAACTACAAAGCCCAGGGAAGCTTACCTATCTTTCAAGGTCTCTCTTGACTTCTCCTTTAATATCACCTAAAACCAAGAATGCCAGGGCATAATGTTTTTTTCTCCCACTGTTTTGGACTGTGCCTTTAAGATCTACCAGTAGGTGCACAGTAAAAGTCCTGCCCTCTACAGGGTCACAGATTAAGGGAGGCAATAATGCACAAAGGAACCCGTGATGCCCAAGCCTGGCCACACGATCAAATCTGCCCGGAGAGGTGACTAGCAACAGCTGGAGAGAATCTGACTCAGCAGGCCTTGGGTAGGGTCTGACAATGTGATGTTTAACAAGGCCCCAGAAGATTCCAATGTAGCAGATCCATATGACAAATAAACAGCAGAGAAACTCAGTGTGATGAAAACAGTATGTGCTTTTATGACAGGCAGGCCTGGGTTGAAATTCTAGCTCTACTGTTTACTGCAGACTGGGGCAAGTTACTAAACCTCTGGATAAGAACAGCTTTTTCAGATAGCGTAACTCGATATTTAATAGTCAGCATTTAAGCACATAACACTCACAAAACTAGTAGTACAGTGCTTGGCACATGGTAGAATTTCAGTAAATAGAAAACTGGTCACAAATAGGGCCCCTGAACTCTTACCTCCGAGACTGCCTGGACCAGTCCAAATTCCACTAACTCATGGTAGGTCTACTAAATTAAGACTCTATCAGGATACGTATGATTTAATCATTTTGTATACACAAATTCCCAACTAGAAAAAAAAGTATATTAGGGGTTTCTGAAAATATGGTCACTACAACGATAGCACAGGATTCTGTATCTAAGGTTAGCCTTGGACTTTTTGATCATTGATTGCTGAAGAATCTCATGATAATGCTGCCTGTCATAACAAGGTGCCCCAAGGCACAACATAAGCCCCAAGGACAATGTCGCACTAGAAAAATAAGATCTTGGATAAAGAAGTCCTTTGAAGAAACAGCATTGCGAATTACAGAGAAATAACGCCGAACGCCCAGCCCAAGAAAACAGGTACAAAATTTTCACAAAGATCGGAGGGCGCAGAGAGCACAGTAGAGCCCGGAGCACGGGAAGGACGCGCTCGCCAGGTCGGCGCAGCGCAATCGGCCCCCCAAGCGGTTACGCGCCTCCCCATCCACGCAGTCAGGGACAAGCCCAGAGTTGGGGCAAAGCGGTTGCTCGGGAGCGAGCCCTGTGGAGAGGAGGAAGTAGCCAGAGCCAAACACAACTCGCAGCTACAATATACAGAGACTGCCGAGGGCTGGGGAGGAACTGGGCGGGGACCGAGATTCAGCTTCCCGGGACAGTGCGCGGGAACCCGCAGGTCGGCACTGCTCCACTAGAAGTCAGCGGGACTGGGCCCAGGAGTTTAACGGGGAGCGGGACACGTCCTTAGAGGTTGCTAGCAACTGCCGCTGCTGCCGGCGGAGAAAAACTGCGCTCCCGGCGCGATCGGAGCCCGGCTGTGCGCCAGGCTGGCGGCGGCCGCCATCTTTACAGCCGCCCTCGTGGAGCCGTGAGCCGCGTCTCTAGCTCCCCCCGCCCCGGCCCGGGGCTCTTCTGCTGGGGCGAGACAGGCCTTGCCTGTGGTGGCCAGGGACAGCTGCATCCGTGGGTTCCAGGTGGGATGAGATACCGGAACTGTAGCGGTGGGACCTTTGAGTATTGGAAACAGTTTGCAGCTCGTCCATCTGGTTCTGCTACCCCGGCTCTGGCCTCCGACAACTCCGCTCCGTGCCGGTCCTAGTGCCCGCCCCTCAGGTCCCAGCCCTCCTGTACCCCAGAGATCGCTCATTTTGAAGGTTGCTGGCCATAGTGACTCATTTGGTATAACTGCTGGTTCCCATGACAACCAAATACCTCAAGAGCCACAGGCTGAACCAGAGCAGCTCCCCACAATCCTGCCCACTTCAATAGGGAATTTCGCGCCATCCAAGAGCGCTTCCAGCGGCCACTACTCCCCCCTCCCCGTGGGAACACCCCCCCGGTGGAGACTGCTGGGGATAGAGACGGCCACCCGCCTCGCCTTGGGGTCTAGTGGTGGAAAAGGGGTGCACAATTGGAGTCCCCCTATCAACCAGTATCACGCGGAGACACACATCAGAAGGGCAGCCACACGTGGCTAGATGAGCAACCTCTGAGCTGTGTAGAATTTTCCCAACTCAGCTCTCACACTGCAGCCAAAGGAAATTGTGTTTCTACCAGAACCTCAGGAGGAGCAGGGTCAAAGTAACCCCTAGGAGCTACAAGGCCCCTCCCAAAGCACGGGGCTTTCGCATACCCCAACTGGGGAATCAGAGTCTGCCACGGACATAACAGCATACCTAGCTAATAGGGAGCGGAGGATTCATATCCTCAAGTACAATCCATTAGCTCAGAGCCCAAGCTGGGAGGTCATTCTCACCACACTCCACTGGGAAGAGGAGAAGACCACAGGTCAGAGTTAACTCAAGATCCAACAAACTTGCTAAAATACACCTAAGGCAATACAGGCCACTACTTCTCTCCCTGGCTTTGCCAAGGAACAATAATTATGGGCCTGGTGACAGGGCCATAAACTAGCTCTAACACCCCCAGCTCTCGACCAAGAGGCCAGATGAGAAAAAACCAGAGAAAGAACTCAGGGAACATGAAAAATCAGAGTGAAAAGTCACCCCCAAAAGAAATTATCAGTTCCTCAGCAATGGATACCAACCCAAATGAAATGGGTAGAATGACAGAAGAGGAATTTCGTTTATGGATTATAAGAAAGCTCAATGAAATTCAAGAGAAAATTGAATCCCAGCACAAAGAAACCACAAGAAAAATGCAAGAAATGAATGAAAAATTCTCCAAAGAAATAGAAATATTGCGGAAAAATCAAATAGAAATCCTAGAAATGAAAGAAGCATTCAAGGATCTACAAAACACAGTGGAAAGCCTTAAGAATAGGCTGGACCATGCAGAGGAAAGAATTTCAGAGCTAGAAGACAGCTCCTATGCGCTAAATAAATCAGCCGAAGAGAAAGAACACAAAAACAAGAGGCAGGAAAAACGCATACAAGAAATGTGGGATTATGTAAAGAGGCCAAACATAAGGATAATAGGTATCCCTGAGGGAGAGGAAGAAAATTCGCATGGGCTGGAAAATTTATTTGAAGGAATCATAGAGGAAAATTTCCATGGCTTAGCCAGAAATCTCGACATCCAAGTACAAGAAGCACACAGGACTCCTGGGAGAGTCAACGTGAAAAGGCATTCACCACGCCACATAATTATTAGACTGACCAAAGTAAACACAAAAGAGGCACTCCTCAGAGCTGTAAGACGAAAAAAGGAGGTAACCTACAAAGGGAAACCCATTAGATTAACTGCAGATTTCTCAGCTGAAACCTTACAAGCCAGAAGGGAATGGGGAGACATCATCAATCTCCTAAAACAAAACAAAGGTCAACCCAGAATTCTGTATCCTGCCAAACTAAGCTTCTTATATGAGGGAGAAATAAAGACCTTTCCAGATAAGCAATCACTGATAGAATTTGCGAAATCCAGACCGGCCTTGCAAGAAATGCTTAGACCTGTATTATACACTAAACAGAGCAACAGACACCCACCTATGTAAAACTATGCAAAGGCTAAAACCCCAGAAACCAGATTCCACAATGACGCAAGAGGTAAAACAAAAGATACCACCCAACAGAATAATCAGAAATTTACCCCAAATATCAATTCTCTCAATAAATGTAAATGGCTTGAACTGCCCATTGAAGAGACATAGGCTGGCTGAATGGATTAAAAATACAAACCAAGTATCTGTTGTCTTCAGGAAACACACCTTACACACAAAGACGCATTCAGACTCAAGGTGAAAGGATGGAATACAATTTTTCAGGCTAATGGAAACCAAAAGAAATCCGGAGTAGCCATCCTCATTTCAGATGACATAAACTTTAAAGCAATAAAAGTAAAGAAGGACAAAAATGGACACTATATAGTGGTGAAGGGAAAAATTTCACAAGAAGATTTAACAATCCTAAACATTTATGCACCCAACACAGGAGCACCCAGGTACATAAAGCAAATGCTGCTAGATCTAGACAACATAATAAGCAGGAATGCCATAATTGCAGGGGACTTCAACACCCCACTGATGGAACTGGACAGATCCTCCAAACAAAAAACAAATAGAGAAATAAAAGACCTAAACAGGACTATAGAACATCTGGGCCTAACAGATATCTACAGAACATTCCACCCAAATAACACTGAATATACATTCTTCTCATCAGCACATGGAACTTTCTCTAAAATTGACCACATCCTAGGCCACAAAAAAGATCTAAACAAATTCAAAAAAATAGAAATCATACCATGTATCTTTTCAGACCACAGCGGAATAAAATTAGATATCAATTCCAACAGAAACTCACATCTTCCTCCAAAAACTTGGAAACTAAACAATCTATTGATGAATGATTATTGGGTCAAGGAGGAGATTCAAAAAGAAATCAAAAGATTCTTCGAACTAAACGATAATGGGGACACAAGTTATCAAAATCTGTGGGATACAGCAAAAGCAGTCCTGAGAGGAAAACTTATCGCCCTAAATTCCCACATCCAAAAGACAGAAAAGTCACAAATCAGTAAACTAATGAATCATCTTAAGGAAATGGAAAAGGAAGAGCAAAGCAATCCTAAAACCAGCAGAAGAAAAGAAATAACCAAAATTAGAGCAGAATTAAATGAAATCGAGAACAAAAGAACAATACAGAAGATCAATGAAACAAAAAGCTGGTTCTTTGAAAAGATAAACAAAATAGACAGGCCACTTGCCAGGTTGACCAGAAGCAGAAAGGAAAGGACTCTAATAAGCTCAATTAGAAATGAAAAAGGAGAAGTCACAACTGATACCATGGAAATACAAAACATCATCTTTGAATACTACAAAAATCTCTATGCCCACAAACACGAAAACGTGGAGGAAATGGACAAATTCTTAGAAACACACTACCTCCCTAGGCTCAACCAGGAAGAAACAGAATTTCTAAAACCACAAAAAAAAGTCCCGGATCAGATGGGTTCACACCTGAATTCTACCAAGCCTACAAAGAAGAACTGGTGCCTATACTGCAGAAATTATTTGAAAATATCCAGAAGGATGGAATCCTCCCAAACTCATTCTATGAAGCCAATATCACCTTGATACCAAAGCCAGGAAAGGACACAACAAAAAAAGAAAACTACAGACCAATATCCCTTATGAATATAGATGCAAAAATTCTCAATAAAATCCTTGAAAACCGAATTCAAATGTACATCAAAAAAATAATCCATCATGATCAGGTGGGCTTCATTCCCGAGAGGCAGGGATGGTTCAACATATGCAAATCTATAAATGTAATTCACCATATAAATAAAAGCAAGAACAAAGATTATATGATCCTTTCAATAGATGCAGAAAAGGCTTTTGACAAAATCCAGCACCCTTTTATGATAAGAACTCTTAACAATATAGGCATAGATGGCTCATTCCTAGAAACTATTAAAGCCATATACGATAAACCCACAGCCAATATCATACTGAATGGGGAAAAATTGAAGGCATTCCCCCTTAAAACTGGCACCAGACAAGGGTGTCCACTATCTCCACTTCTTTTCAACATAGTGCTGGAAGTCCTGGCCACAGCAATTAGACAAGACAGAGGAATCAGGGGCGTCCAGATAGGGGCAGAAGAGGTCAAACTTTCACTATTCGCAGATGATATGATATTATACATAGAAAACCCCAAAGATTCAACCAAGAGATTACTGGAATTGATAAATGAATTCAGCAAAGTCTCAGGATACAAAATTAATACACACAAATCCATAGCCTTCATATATGCTAATAACAATCAACCCGAGAAACAAATTAAAGATGCTATACCTTTCACAATAGCAACAAAGAAAATTAAATATTTAGGAACATATCTAACTAAGGAGGTCAAAGACCTATATAGAGAGAATTATGAAACACTGAGAAAGGAAATTGCAGAGGATGTAAATAGATGGAAAGCCCTACCATGCTCTTGGATAGGGAGAGCCAACATAGTAAAAATGGCTTTGCTACCTAAATTAATTTACAGAATCAATGCAATCCCTATCAAAATACCAACATCATTTTTTGCTGATCTAGAAAAAATAATTCTACGCTTCGTGTGGAACCAGAGAAGACCCCGTCTAGCCAAAGCAATCTTAAGCAAAAAGAACAAATTGGGAGGCATCTGTCTACCAGACTTCAAACTATACTACAAGGCTATAGTAACCAAAACTTCATGGTATTGGCACAAGAACAGACACGTAGACCAATGGAACAGGACTGAGAACCAAAATATAAAACCAACCTCATACAGTCACCTGATCTTTGACAAATTCCAGAAAAACGTACACTGGGGAAAAGAATCCCTATTCAACAAATGGTGCTGGGAAAATTGGATGGCCATATGTAGAAGACTGAAAGTGGACCCACACCTCTCACCTCTCACAAAAATCAATTCACAATGGATAACAGATCTAAACCTAAGACATGAAACCATAAGAATTCTCGAAGAAAACATTGGAAAAACTCTTATGGACATTGGCCTAGGCAAAGAATTTATGAAGAAGACCCCCAAAGCAATCACAGCAGCAACAAAAATAAATACATGGGACCTGATCAAATTGAAAAGCTTCTGCACAGCCAAGGAAACTATCACTAGAGTGAACAGACAACCTACAGAATGGGAGAAAATATTTGCATGCTACACCTCTGATAAAGGGCTGATAACCAGAATCTATACAGAACTTAGGAAAATCAACAAGAAAAAATCAAACAACCCTATTAAAAAATGGGCAAAGGACATGAACAAAAACTTTCCAAAGAAGACAGAATGATGGCCAGCAAACATATAAAAAAGTGCTCAACTTCTCTAATCATCAGGGAAATGCAAATCAAAACCACAATGAGATATCACTTAACTCCAGTGAGATTGGCTCATATCAAAAAATCCCCAAATAACAAATGTTGGCGGGGATGTGGACAGATAGGAACACTCATACACTGCTGGTGGGACTGCAAATTAGTACAACCTCTATGGAAAAGAATATGGAGATACCTCAAAGAATTAAAAGTAGAATTACCATTTGACCCAGCAATCCCACTACTGGGTATTTATCCAAAGAAAAAAGACATTTTATAATAAAGACATCTGCTCGCGAATGTTCATAGCAGCACAATTCACAATTGCAAAGTTGTGGAAACAACCCAGGTGCCCATCAATACACGAGTGGATCAATAAAATGTGGTATATGTATACCATGGAGTATTACTCAGCAATAAGGAACAACAGTGAATTAACACATCTGGTATTATCCTGGTTGGAGCTAGAACCCATTCTTCGAAGCGAAGTGTCACAGGATTGGAAAAACAAGCACCACTGGTACTCACCATCAAACTGGTACTAACTGATGAACACTTACATCACACAGGGCAATAACATTCATCTGAGGGTGGGCGGGAGGGAAGGGGGTGGAAGGGATGGGAAAAACTCTCACTGAATGGATGTGGGGAGCACAGTTTGGGAGACGACCACGATTGTGGCTCTGACACGGGCAGAACAGGGGCAATGTGTATGGCCAAAGTGTTGTACCCCCATGATATTCTGAAATTTAAAAAATAAATTAAAAAAAAATAAATTTAAAAAAAAAAAAAAAGAAAAGATTCCTAACTTCAGTAGCATACAATTTAGTCAAAAGGACAGGATAAGTACAGAAATAACTAATTCTTGTAAACCACAAAGTATAATATCTGGCATATAGTAAATGTTTAATAAATGTTAGTGAACAAATTTAAAATTCTTATTATACACATAATATGTTGAGTACCATAAATAATATATTACATATTTTTAAAAATCTAACTTCAATTTGGAAGGACATTGTTTCCAACTGGTGGGGGGCAGGTGGATCAGCAGGTATTTCGTGAATGAGGTGGCAGTTAAGCTGGTCCTTGAAAGAATGGATAGAATTCTGACAGGCAGAGATGTGAGAAGACAGCATACCAAGAAAAGGAAACAATGAGTAAATGGATGGAAATGTGGGAAAATATAGGTGAATGTTTAAGCACTAATGAATATTTTAGTTCACAGGTAAACACAGGTTCATAAATAAAAAAAATAAAAAAATTTAAAAAAAAATAAAAAAAAAAAGAAGTCCTTTGAAAAGTCTACTATAGAGTAACGAAAGTTAGTATCTTTTAAAACCACATTTAGAGAGGAGGGGAAAACCACCAACAAAGTCACACACGAGGATCCTTCTTAAACTTCTATTATCAAGGTTAATCATTCATATAGTATTAGGAAATGGGCTCTTGATTAAAAGCTAAGTGTTGCTAGCAGCAAATGCTTACCCTTTTTCTGTTCTTCCTCTTTTCATACATTTTGTGTTCAGTGTGTCTTTCAGAAGCCAGCCTTAAGGGGAACTTTCATTCCGGGCTTCAGTATATTTGTTCTCCTCTTGATATGCCGGGCCCAATCACTCTACATGAATGTAGATCACTTTTCCTTTTATATTTCTTGGCAAGAAAATTTGCTGTAAATATCATTTAACCTTTCTCAAACAGTGAAGGTGGCCCTGGTTCCATCCATCATATGGATTCCTCACTCTTAATTCAAAAAATTAGAAGGTGCCCTAAACCTTTTTCTGTGGGAAAGACCCAAGCAAATCTTATTTGGATAGATTCCCCATGGTTGTCCAAAGTCAATGCCAGATGCTTAAAAGATATCTAGCCAGGTACAACATCTAATTAAAAGAAGATCTGTCAACAGAGTGGACATACTCCTTCTTGAGTGGTTAATTGCTAGAAAGAGTTTAATAAATTACTTCTGAAGCCAAAGTCCCAGTTGCCATGAAGGTTCATTGGTTTGTTTGGTTTGGTTTTGTTTTTTAAAAACACTCACTGAATTCCACCGGCAGACTCTTTCCAAGGTTGTTGAATGAGCAAAGATAAAACAGCGGTCTACAGGCATTCAGGATATACAGAAAATATTTAAACTCTTTAAGTCCACAGTAACTATCAGAACCCCAAAAGTAACTTCATTATTACATACTGCCTCAAACTGCTCTATGATCTTTTATTTTTAATATAAAATGTTCAGATGAGAGTAATAAATCCCATCTAAAGGAATCAAGTGCTGATAAAAGGAAATTATATTTCAATCACTGCACAGATATTACAAAAACAATTACAACGGAACACACCTAACATTCCTAAGATCTTGTCCTCAAAGAAATGGAAGAGGGAGGCTAAATGAATCTGGTCCAGCCCAGCCCACAACAAAACTGAGAAGTGATTCAAATTGGGTCTTAAAGCCCTCCCGTTATTTTTAAAGCAAGGCTTACCCTCCATGGTGAGTCCTCTCCCCAGCCAAGTCTGCCAACTGTAGCACCTTACTCAGTTTTGCAGTCCAAACACTGTCCCATGCTCCAAAATGATCTTTTTCCTTACTACAAAAAAAGGTCTTAAGACCCTGTGCTCAAGTGAAGCTTTTAGAGAAAACTAATCAGGAAACCTAATTCCTGCTGCTAGAGTTAAACCATGATTTAATACATGTCCCTTCCATTAGCATTTACATATTTTAAGTGAGAAGAGGGCTTGATTCAATCTGATAAAACCTAAATGACAAAATTCCAGACACTGTACGAAGTCATTGCGGAAGAGTAGCTCTAGGTAGGAGCCACCTCCATTTCCCTCCTCCTATCAGACTACTTAAGTGAGCAGACCCACAGCTATAAATGCACCTTCCCTAAGTTGGAATTATTATAGCTTGTTTTCATCACAGAA
Source organism: Daubentonia madagascariensis (assembly GCA_023783475.1). Classification (NCBI taxonomy): domain Eukaryota; kingdom Metazoa; phylum Chordata; class Mammalia; order Primates; family Daubentoniidae; genus Daubentonia; species Daubentonia madagascariensis. The sequence continues at coordinate 12,923,942 of JAKFHU010002573.1, read as the reverse complement.
TGTCATGAATGAAAGGGATCCTGATTCTAGCCTCTCATTTCACAGCTGAGGGAACTAAAGACCACAGTGGTTTAATGACTGTCCCAGATCTACAGCAAGCTATAGCTCTCTCTCATTCCCTCGCTGTGCTTTGCAAGGGCTTTGAAGCAATGGACCTATCCCAGACTCTTCTCTACATCTACTTAACCCTTACATCCAATCACTTGCTAGACTTTGTTTCACCTGGACAAGAGCAACAGTCTCCTACCTAGTCTCCCTGATTCCAAGCTAGCATATCTCTTGCAAGATGGTGAGAATCCCTGTCCCTCATCTGCTCAAAAGGATTAGAGTCTTGCTGTCGTAGGATACACCAGTAATCTATTGGAATGTCCTTTGAGAGTGACCTTATGTGATCTTCCAGCCTAGAATTTTTAATCTCCCATAATATAGAGTTGGTTATGCGGTGAATTTTCTATTCATCTCATAACCAGGCACTCCTATCTGGAATTTATTCTTTATTTTGACCCCAAATCTGTCACTCTGTGGCTGCTACAGATCAGCACCAATTCTGTCATTTGATACCATTTTAAGCAATCCTAATACCTCCTGTACTTGACACCTCTTCCTATATCTAAAGGCTGCTACCATGTCTCTTCTTCGCCTTCTCTTTCTTGCCATCAGGTTCACCCTCTCTTGTGTGTCTTCCAATTTGTCCACATCCCACTATGTATCCACCAACGCAGAAAAATTATGCTAAATTAAAATATTACAGACACAATATTCCAAACTAAAAAAAATGCATAGTACCGAGAAATTATCCCCATTCTAATTCTAGAATATAGGTCTATTAGATTAAGGTTTCATGAGCTTTTTGTCTTATTGTACCGCAGAGTTGATTCATAGTGAACCTTGAGCTTACTGTTTCCCAAGCCATTTATAATATTTTACCCATGCCACTAATTCTCTGAAACATCTACCTCATCCTATTTTGTGCAGTTTAATTTTGGGATTTGTAGAACTTTACACTTATCCCTGCCACATTTTGTTCTGTTGACTTGGTCCAGATCTCTAGTCTATAAATATCATTTTATATCCTGTTTCTGTCTTAGTATTCACTGTCCCTCCTGTCTTTGTGTTATGTGCACATTGGATAAATTTGCCATGGGTATCTTCCCAACCTGAGGGAAGTGATGCCTGCATCTCCTAGGTAGACTTGAGGGCAGGACCGAGGACAGAGCCTTTAAGTAGGATACTGGAAGACTACCTGAAGGTTAACTTTCAACCCTGGTCAGTATCCTTTGAGTATGATTGTTTGACCAGTTATTAATCCATCCAGTTTCCCTTAAATACAAGCATATTCCAAATTGACCACAAAGATATCACAAGAAAGTTTTTCAGATTATGTTTCTTAGGTCCTTTCTGCTTGAGTCATTTTTTTCCTCACCTAATAGTTTTGTGACCCTTACAAAAGCAATAATATTTATGCCTGCATGAATTGCCTACATCAAGCCCTCACTGCATCCCAGTGATCATCACCTCCTCTTTATTATTTTTAATACCCCCTTCTAAAATCCCTCCCAGGGTCATTTTCAAGCCCTCTGTTCCAGGGTCGTGACATCCATCACCTGGTATCTGTCAGCCTCATTCTTGAGATTCCTCAGAGTCTTTAAGTGATCTAGGTAATGTCTTCAGCACCCTAGCATGCAACTCTTCCATGATAGAAGACTTGAATTTATTTAAATCAATATGATATTCTATAAAAATCTCTTTACACGCCTTATGTGGTTTTTCTCACGTTATCCATGGTCATTTACACATGTTCATTCAACAGTGTTGAGTGTGAAGATCATTTTCCTTGACACAGAAGACAAAATGAGAGTGGGAACTAAAATGCTGTGTCTTCCTGTTATCCATCATTCTAAAGGATTTTGATTTCCTTATTCCAAAAATTTATTTTAAAAATCCCATTTTTGTCCTTGGGATTATTTTTAAACCTACAGATTAATCTAAAATTTTGCCTTCCAGACTCTATTCAGTGCCATCCACTAACGTACTACACACACCTTGTCTTTGCACATATTTTCAAATATATTGCTTTGAAAATGTGTCTGATGCAGATCAAAAAAATAAAGTTATATAGTCATTTAATAATTTAATTTTTATCATTTGTTGATTTTCAAAGAACAGCACTAATTATCATTGTTTTACAAAGAATCTATAATTAGACAGTGCAGGCTCAGGAAATACCAAAGATATGGTTTGAAAAAATAAAAATCTTTCCATGAGGAAATCAAAGAAAGAAAATGGAAAATATTAAATGTATGAAAAATAAGCAAAATAATTTCCTAAATCCTATAAAGAGGGGAAGCTAGGATAGTACAGTAGTGAGAAATACTGGCTTTGGAGTTAGCAAGGCTGAGTTCAAATGCTTTTGTTCAGTTCATACTAGTTTTTTAATCTTGTGATAGTTATTGCCTCTTTCCAAGGCCCAGCTCCCCCATTTGTGAGCTATGTTATCCATATCCTAGTGACTATTGCTGAGAGGGCTGGAAGAATTCAATGAGGAAATAATGAGTTTTTACAGTTATTTACATACAATAAGCGCTCACTAAACCTGACAGTATTTTATATGCTTCCATTTAAAATCCACCCTTTATATTGAACACTTGAGCACAAGATGCCCCAATTTTTAAGGAACATGAAATATGACAAAGATATAAATATTTTAGAAGAAAAGGAACTAGAAAAACAGCTGATGCAGAAGTCACAATTATGTTCAAATTGATAAATCTGTCCCTTGGTCTGGTTCTGACCTTGTACTTTCAAGGACAAAGTCCCTGAAATATGCTTCTTTGTGACCAAGACACACACACACCCCCTATATCTTGCACAGAATAAGGTACATGGTAAGTGCTCAATAAGCATGCTTGACCGAGCAATGATCTTCTCAGAACTGGAAAAGAAGAAGTAAATTCACAACTCTCCAGTTGTAAATTATCCAACCACAGTGGATATTTAGCAGGCACCCCTTCTGTGGGGATTGCCCACCCTACATAAAGTGGTGGCTTCTTCAGAGTCATGCTTCTGCTTCACGATCCTGCCTCTTTGGCCACAGCAGATTGGTTTAGTCGTGGACATCTGACCACAGCTGAGAAAACTGGACTTCCTCTCTTCAGAATCCATTAGGAATCTAGTTACACTATTCATGGAAATCTGGAGGGAAGGTCTATAGACTCCTGCCCCTGAGGCCTGGATTTTCCTTGGCCCCGACTACTCTGAAGCCCAGTTATTCCCTGAAATGTCTGCGGTATCTTCCCAATAAATTTCCTTTTCCTGCTTAAGTGAACTCCAGCTGGTTCCTGTTGCTTTTAATTTAAAAAGAAAAGAAAAAAGAAATTGAACTCATACACTGAGAAAAATAAAAAGAATACTTATTTCATCAGCCTGGCCCTGCCCCTGGCTACACAGGCTTTGGCTGATACAAATAACCTGAACAAGATCTAATAGTTTATTATTTGTTAGAACAAACTTAATAGCACTCAGTAAAGTTCTTTAAGAAAGAGGTTATAGAATCATGTCATCAAAATGTATTATTAAGATCTATATGAGAGAATGGACTTTAGAATCAGATCACATCTAATCAGAGAAAAGCCAGAATTTGCCAAAAGAGAGATTTTTTCTGAGAAGATTAATCAAGGCTTCATGGCAAACTTGGGTAAGCCAACATTGGCTAAGTGCTCATTTCATGCTAGCACCTGTCCTAAGGGTTTTTACATGCATTAACTTGTTTAATCCTCACAACCTCCATGTAATGTTGTGCTACCATCATTCCCACTTAAAGATAAGGAAACTCACGGACTGAGAGATGAAGTACTTCTCCAGGGGTTCCTGGCTAGCAGGCTTCAAACCCACTGCTCTTCACCACGCACAGTGGGCCTCCCGTAAGCTGACTGTGTTCCTCTAGATGCTGGCGTTCTCAGTGTGGAAGTGCAAAGGCAGAGAGAGGAGACTGTTTTGCAAGAGTTGTTTTGCATTTTCCACATACACTTGTTCATTCATTCAACAGACATTTACTGTAGGAGGCGTAATGAAGCCTACATGCCAGATCTGTGCAGGGTGCCGGGAACCGTCCCAGCAGTCCTCTCTCATAGAACATGAATCTCCAGGGTTATCGGATATATGCACAGAGTGTAGCATGGTACCTTGTAGCAAGCAGGCATCCAATAATCTTCAAGAGTCAACCTACACAACACATATGGGAAGCATTCCTTGCCTCCCTGCAATCTACAGGTCAGCTTAGCACCTCTCACGGATTCTCCCGGAACCCCATACATCTGTCATAGATTCCTCACAGAGTACTGGAGGTATCTGTATGCCTCCTTACTCCCCTCTAAATATAAGCTATTTTCTCATGTGATTGTGCTGTTCATCTTATCTCAGTAGAGCTGGGAAGCATTCCCAACATAGGTAGATGCTCAACCAATATTTCTTGAATGGACTCCTCAGTATGACCGATTACCCCTCCAAAAGTCCATCCTTTGAAAACAAAAATCACAGTAGAACAAACACTTTGAGCCGCTGGTTCATCAGCAGAGTTGGGTTTGTCCTAAACCAACCACTCTCTTTCCTCCAGCCTCTCTGTGACCAACTCTACCCTGGTGGGATGTGGCCAGCCAAATGAGGGGTACAGATTGAGCCCCAAGATAATGGAACAAAGTTCCCTGGAAATCACACCCACGGCATTGGCTTCATTAGTTTAGGCCTTCACGCACTTAGGAGGAAGTATGCCACCCTAGATGGAGCCAGCATGGATTTGAATTCACACAGACTTAGAGTTAAATCCCTGCTCTCCACCCAGTAGTCATATAACTCTGAGCAAATGAACTTGTCTGAGCCTCAATCTTCTCACTTTAATACTTGCATTCTAAGTATTAAATGAAGATTCTGAGGATTAAATGAAGATCACATAAATGAAGGTGCCAGAACATAGTAAATGTCAATAAATATGAATATCCCACTCTGTGGCTAATGCAGCATATGTTTTTTAAAAGTATATACTGATCCTTGAACCTGGAGGACATTATGCTAAGTGTAATAAGCCAGGCACAGAAAGACAAACACCACATGATCTCACTAATATGTGGAATCTAAAAAAGTTGAACTCTTAGAAGTAGAGAGCAGAATGATGGTTACCAGAGCCTGGGGGGTGGGGGGCGTAGGTGAGGAAAGGGGAGATGCTGATCAAAGGCACAAAGTCTCGGTTAGACAGGAGGAATAAGCTTTAGTGATTCACTGCACAGCATGGTGACTGTAATAAATAACGATGCATTACAGATTTCAAAATTGTTCAAAGAATAGATTTTAAATGTTTTCACCACAAAAAAAATAAGTATGTGAGATGATGGATTTGTTAATTAGCCTGATTTAATCACTCAATATTGTAAACATTTACCAAAACATCACATTGTACCCCCTAAATACATACAATTATTATTTGTCAATTAAAAATAAAATTTTAAAAATTAAAATATTGCAATAACATGTGAAAAATAAATGGGCTCATCATTTCTTCTACAAAAAACGGATGTACTGATCTTTTGGCATGGATACAACCTAAACGTCCACTGATGGATGAAAGGATAAAAGAAAATGTTGTATATACATACAATGGAATATTATTCAGCCTCAAAAATAGAAGGAAATCCTAGTATTTGCTACAACATGGTTGAACCTGGAGGACATTATACTGAGTGGAATAGCCAGACACAGAAGGACAAATACTACATGATCTCACATATATAAGATGAATCTAAAATAATCACTCATAGAAGCAGAGAATGAAATGTTGGTTGCCAGGGGCTGGAATGAGGGGGAAATAGGGGAGTTAACAGTCAAAGGGTACAAAGTTTGAGTTATACAAGATAAGTAAATCCTAGAGGTCTACCATACAGCACAGTGCCTACAATCAACAGTACTGTATTATATACTTACAATTTGCTAAGAGGGTAGATCTTATGTTAAGTGTTCTTATTACAAAATAATAATAATAATAATTAATCATAAGGGCAGGAGGAAACTTCTGGAGATGATGGGTAGGTTTATGACATAGATTGTGGTGATGGTTTCACCAGTGTATACTATCTCCTAACTTGTCATTAAACATTTAACATACATTAAATATGTATAGCTTTTTGTATGTCAATTATGCCTCCACAGCTTTTTTTAAAGTATATTTATTTTTTTAAAGTATATACTGATCGATCCTTTTATATGTTTTAATCTACATTTCTGTCTCCTCCATGTTTATCTGAGTTGCTAGGCTTTTTAATGTAGGTGTGACTGCAGAGAAGAGCTGTGAGACACAAATGATTAAGAAAGAAAAATCACATCATTAATTGAGGATGATAGTCTCATTAACTCAGTTTTCTGTAAAATCTTGCGTGAGAAACTCCCTCAAAACCTCCCAACTCGCAAAGACCCAAGGCTTACAGCCACGTTCACCATGCAAATGGAACATTGCTCCTCAAACCCCAACTAATTTCATGTTTAACTTTTTTAAACAAACCATAACAAATACTAAGTGTAGCTAATCATTCCCTGATTCCTTTGGTATTCGTTGTAATAGCACTAATTACGATAAACACATTTGGAATTAATGTGCATGTCTCATGCATATATCAATTCCATTCTAATTTGCCATTGATTAACACCCGTGAAGTGAACGATGAGTCTTTGGTTTTAATACACCACTCACGTCTTGGGCAGCCCAGATTTAAAATGGGTCCCAGGCCTGCAACACCAAACCATCGACCTGCAGAGAGGCAAAGGCAAGAGGGAAACTGCATGGAGAAGATTCAGCTTGCCCTTCACTTCTCAGTGTTCATGATGCATTCCAGGGATGCAGGCAGAGTCCAGATTCTGCAAACCCAACAATAGTGTGGGAGAAAATGAGAGGAGGTTTGGGGGTTAAAAGCTTGGGCTTTCAGATCAGACAGACCTGGTTTCAAGTCCTAGCTACGCTCCTTTTGACCTGTGTTGTTTTAGGCAAGGTACAAATGTCTCTAACCTTCAGATCCTTCATCTGTAACAGTGGAGGTAATAACACATTCCCATAGGACGGTTGGGAGGATTATATAAGAAAAAGCAAATACTTTGATATTCCTGACATATGGCTTGCACTTTAATTAAAAATAGCATTATTGTAATTAACAGTAAACACCATAATTACAACAGAAAAATTACTATCTACTATCACAAGCTAGAAATCTCATTTGATATGATACACTGGTATAAATATGACCCAAGCAGGCCCCACGGTGTCAAAGGGCCCAAGAGTGGGGTAGGAGAGGAAAGGCAGACCAAGGTATCTTCTGACAGTGTATTCCATTTCAGTTTTTTGGTTTTTGTTGTTGTTGTTTCCTAAGAGGATGCTTTAGAGGATTGGGTTTAGAAGGCAGAGTGATGACTGGGAAGGCAGAAGAGCTCTGTAACGAGAAGGCTGCCCTGCCATTCTCCTGCCAGCCACCGTGGACAGGCCCATCAAGCCTTTAAGAGTTGATTTCTTCATCTGCAATATGGAGATGATAATACCCATCTCTCAGTGCTGCAGGGATCAAATGAGGGGATGAACTGGATAAACTCAAAAACATCATTATGAGTTTATTATTATTATTTTTAGAATAATTGTCATCATCATTATTAATGAATAAAGGTTTAGGGAAGCCCATTCTGAAATCTTTTTATTGGAGCCCTAGCCTTTAAACTGACGCCTGAATAAAAGAGTGCTTTTAATTTTCCTGTTTCTAACCTTGATTCTAAATCCTCATATCCACATCTGTACAGACAAGGCAGACCCCTGTGTTCTCTGCCTCAGCCTAGGATCCCACGGCAGCATGCTCAAGTTCACAAAGGGGCTTAGAGGAGCATGTGGGAAAAAGAACTCAGTCCACAGGCTGTCCTGAGAATGGGTCCGTAATACCCACTCACAGCAGGAAACTCCTTGGGTTAAAGGGCACCCAGCAGCTCATCTTTCCCACCCCCAAGATTATCCATGGGATGCAGGAACCCCAGCAGAAGGTGAATGCCTCCCATGGCACATCTCACCACCTGCTTCTACTACACCACGTACACATTAAACTTGGCTGCCCTGCACTGGACAATAAGACCCTTGAGTGGACTGACCATTTGAACAAAGAAGACTTTTGCATTCCCAGCATTAGTAATTAGCATAGAGTGAATGCTTAATAAATGTTTCCTGAATGATTGGTAGTAGCTTGCAGGAGCATCAGTGCATTTTCTGAGACACAAAAAACTAGGTGCGACTTCACCCCATTGTCACAGAGAGAGTCAGCTGGGCCACGGCTGCTCTGGTTTACAGATGCAGACACTGCGATATCAGAACACCCAGCACTTACTGGAAGCTGCAGAGACTCTGACACTCAGCACATCCCCCTAAAGCCCTGAGTCTGAAGACTGAAGTTCTAATCCTAACTCCCTTGCATATATCATTTAATCTCTCTGAATTCCAGCTTTATCCTCAATAAATGGAGTAGCAATACATGTTCTATCCACCTTACAGGATTATTGTGAACTTTTAAAAAGGTAATTCATGTAAAAAATGCTTTCCGTTTTGTACATATATGAGTGGATTTAAAGAATTATTAATACTTATTTATATCTAAACTTCTTACACACACGGCATTCCTAGAATGTGAACTAGAATAATAATGATAGAGTCCTCCTGGTCCCTTTGTAGCCAGTCTTATGGAGTCTCAGCCCTAAGCCAACCAGGGCAGTGGGAAGGGAGCCCCATTCCATCCAGTAGACAGTACCACGGACTGCCCTGAGCCTGCAGTAAGTCTCCCCGCACACACTGAGCTACACTTCCTATGTCTGACTGGTTCAGTTGTCAAGACTTTTGCCCTTATGTGTAGAGTCCAGACATCTGCTGCATGGAGCCCCATTCTGGCTGCAATGCTAATACCTGAAGCCCCAGCCCTGCTGTCTCAGGGCTGGAGCCCAATGTTGCAGACCCAGGCCCTCACTTGGGCCTGCATCAAACTGAGTCAAATTCCTAGAATCATGTTACCACCATCCACCAGACAATGCATACGGCCATTACCTGCTGGCATCATCCTCTAACCAAGCTCCTTGGAGGTCAATGTCAGGCCAAACTGGACCTATATTTTCCACAGCTCCTTACACACTGATTCAGGGGGCCTGATCACACTTCTCAGAGGTCCACCTTCTGTGCTGCCCCTCTGGCCACTGAGATTATGACTTGTCACCCAGCACCATGTGAATTTCAAATGCAAAAGTTTGCACATCATTTCTGCTAAGGAGATGAGAGTAAACAATTTTCTGGGCAACTTCAAGAGATACAGCTTCAGTCTTTCTGCGTGTACTACAGTCCTGTAGTAATGAGGAGCCCCTCCCCTCACAGGGTGCCAACCTGGACTTCCTTCCACCCCCACCTGGCAGTTACAAGGTGGCACCTCCCTTCCCCCTGTCCCCCCTACCAGTATAATATCAGAGAAGGCCTGCTAAACAGAAGATCAAAATAAGATCCAGAGTCATATAACATGGTATCCAAAATGTGAAGGTTACAATTAAAAAAAAAAAAACTCATACCAAGAACAAGGAAAATCCCAACTTGAATGAGAAAAAATAATACATGCCAACACTGAGATGACACAAATGCTGGAATTCTCTGACAAGGAGTTTAAAGTAGCCAGCATAAAAATGGTTCCATGAGCAATTACGGATATACTTGAAACAAATGAAAAAATAGAAAGTCTCAGCAAAGCAATGGGAGATATAAAAAAAGAACCAGATGGCAATTTTAGAACTGAAAAATAAAATAACCAAAATTAAAAACTCAAAGGCTAGGCCAAAAAACAGAATGGAGAAGGAAAGAGGAAAGAAATAACAAACTTGAAGATAGAAAAATAGAAATCATTTTTCTGAACAACAGAGAGAAAATAGACTGGGAAAAAAATGAGCAGAGCATCAGGGACTGGTGGGATTATACAAAGATCTACATTCATTTCCTACGATTTCCAGAAAGAGAGAAAAAAGGTGGAGCTAAGAAGTAATGATTGAAATTTTCCCAAATTTGGCAAAAGACACAAATGTAAAGATTCAACAAGCTTGGGAAACTCTATACAGAATAAACCCAAAGATATCCACACCAGCCCTCAGAGGCCTCTGCTCTAGGTGACTATACCGGGACATGGAAGCCAAGTGTGCTGTTGTGATGGTTGGGTGGTGAAAGTCAGCATTGCCTTCTAATGATTAAAAATGGAAAGGCTTTAATATACTCTTTTGAAACTGAAATCTCCAAGACAAAAACCTACTATTATTTCATGGATGGAAAGATAAACTTTATTCTAACTTAAAAAGGCCAAGCAGTTGACAAGTTCTTGGAATAAAATTAAGCTCTCAAATCCCAGAACCTCAACCCCTCTATGCCACCATTTCTCCATATAAGTGACTTTCCTTGCCTTGAGACACACAGAAGCAAGGAAAATTTAAAAACAATAAGTGTCCTTCCTTTATAAAACCTCTGTACAATGCATATTAATCCATTAACCTTCCATTGAGCAATCCATAGGCATGCGGATGTGGATTCGTTCTAAGGAACAGATTCATGCCTTCGATTAAGAATGAAGTACAGCGCTTATCATCTATGTGCTGTGAAGGAGCAGGTCAGACTATGAGAACATAAACAGGAGAGCCTTAACCTGGGAGGTCACATAAGACTTCCCAGGTTAGGTGGCATTGAAACAGTAAACAGGAGGAGGAAAGGTGAGACAACAGCAGAGGGTCACACATATTCTATGTATTTTGATCATCATCAGATCCAGATAATTTCCTACTCTTGAGAAGCCTTCATTTTATCAAGGGACACAAAACTGCAAATTAATTATTTAGCTCAGTGAAACGTGAGCGAGGAAAAAAGGACCCACAAATTTCTAGGACTACATAGTACAGGCAGATTTTTTTGAGGGAATTGGTTATAAATAATTAATAGTGATTGTTTCAGTTTTATGTAATGAAAATATTGCTTCATTTGTCTTTGTTCGTATGCACTGCAAAACTTTAAATACATACCTTTTTGTATTTTTTGCTCATGCTAAGAAATAAATTCTATACACAAAACAAAGGAAATACTTTCCATCTTGTAAAAGGTAAGACTGACGACCATTCTGTGGTCCCAGTCTTCCCTGTTTGCCATTAAACACACCATATCTCCTTACATACTTTCTACACAAAGAAGGTACCAAGTAAAATTTTGTTTCATGGTTGAATAAACACAGAGCCTGCAAATTACCACCCAGAAATCCAGGCAGTTGAATTCCCTGTCTTACTGTGCTTGGCTTTTTAATGGAAATCCAAGCAAAGGACAAAGTAAGTGAAACAGGTGTAGGAGGCTATGGGGGCAAAGTGTGATCTCCCCTGTCCCAGGAAAAGGGCAGCAGTGACTCCAGATCCTCCTGAGGCACTGGGCATCTTCAGAGCTGGAAGCCTGAGGAGCCTCAATTTAAGAACATCTGAGGCTAAACTCCAGAAAGCCCTGACCTTCCCCTATTGTGAGCACTAATTTGAGGAGCCCTGTCCCATGAGGTATAGACATGGCCTCTGTCTAAGGTGCCTGATGATGGAGACAGATAAAAGGCTTCTCACCTCTCCAGAGTGCTTTCAGTATTCCCGGAAGAAGCAAAATCAGGATAACCTGGCCCTGGGCAATATGGTCAGCCTTATCAGAGAGCTGGAGGCAGTCATGAATAGAGGCCTGAGAACTAGCTCTGGGGTAGTGAACTTCTATGTGACCATGGCAGAAAAACTCAGAAGGAAATGACCCATCTACCCAAACTATTTTAAAGGTTCCTGTTTACTTTTTTGCAAACACAACTTCTGCTTCTCCTATCTCAGGCATCTGGAGAGAGAGAACCAAGATGGTCTTTTCATTTGTCTCCAGTGTCTTGATCTCACTCAGATACAGAAGATCCAGATCAATGTGGCCCTGTGGTGGCTGAAATCTGAGATTAAAGCGAGTATTCCTGTGCTGAGCATGCACTGCCAGAGCCTCAAGTTCTTTGTGTGTATGAGTCTGGATACACCACAGCCAATAGTTTCCTTGTCCTTTCTAATGACTTGCAGAGCATCAGATGTGTGAATGCCCAGAAGAGACCACCAGAGAACCTCAAGATATTCATCTCTGAAGCTTGTAACCTCAGTTCCCCTGGCTTTCCTTCTGGCTGCAGTTATTGAGAGATAGAAGTCAGCTGAATGGCCTGTGGGTGTTTGCAGGGAATTCGCATATTATCAAGAAACTTCTCTTATATCTTCAGACCTTGAGTCTCAAGGGAAAATGTGAAGTTTCTGTCAGTTCCCAACTGATTGTTCTCCATGTGAACCCAGTTTTGCAGAAAGTAAGGATTTTCTGGTCTGTGACCTGAGAGTCACTTCATTTTTCAATGCCTGATGGTTTCCATCTATATACATTCACAAATGTGTCTGACTCAGAGCTCTTGTGCCCATTCTTCCATCCTTGGATCCCAGGAAAGAGTGAGAACGTGGGAACCATGAAGATCTGTCACAAGGAAACTACAGATATTGCAATTCAGCCACAGTCGCCTCAAGAAGACACGTAAACTCTGCCCAGAAAGAAAGAGCAAATGCGAGAAAGCCATTGGCCCATATAGTCCCAAGTTCTTCAGATATTACCAGGTGTTTCTAAGAGGCTGTATCTATGAATTGCTGCTTCAAGATGAATCGGAACCTGTTTCTGGAGAGTGCCTGGGTTGGATTGGTATAAAATGTCATGGACGTGTGGGTGAGTCGTGAACAAAGAAAAAGTTATCACGTTCAAAATCTGAACTATCAAGCAAGAAAGACGACAAATAACCAAACCAAGTTTCCAATTGAAAAAGTCAGAGGAAGGCTCAGAGATTGAAGCATTTTGAAGGGAAAGGAAAAAGTTCACTTGCCAAGAGTATAAGGGAAACAGACTTCACAAGGACTCACTTCCCAAACAGAAAACATAACAACTATTTAATAGAGTAAACTGGAAAATTATCAGGGTAATAAAAAATTACTATAATGCCATAGATCTTTGGGGATGCTGACAATAATATCCAAAACCATGAATGTTAAATTCATCAATGTCAATTTAAAATATATTTCTCACATATTTCTAAATCTTGACAGAATAACAAAGTGTCACCACATTCTCTAAAACACACCCCTCATATGCAACAAAACACATGTGTACATGCACCACGTGGAGTGTGTCCTTTCCACTTTAGCGCTTATTTCTCCCAGGAAGACACAGGAACTCTTTCTGTACAGAGTTTACATGTCTTCCTGAGGTGAAGGAGAAAGCTTCCCCTTCTACCTGACCAAGAAATCACTTTGTTTTTAACAAGCTCACCCTCACCCTGTGGCCTTCTGAGTACCATCCAATCAATCCACAAGAGGGTAGCCAACTGGCCACATTTGAGAATGACACTCACAAGCCCAGGAACTCAAGTGCTCAAGAATTAGGATGACAAATTTAGTTCAGGCTCAGGAGCACAGTGAAGAAGGCTGGATGGTTTGTTTCATAACTGGATTCCTGGACAGCCCATGTACGACAGCTGTTTAACACCGACCCAAGGGGAAGAGGAGAGACGAAATAGAAAATGAGTTCAACTGAGCCTCATTCTGCCATCAAAAAGAAGAAGAAAAGAGAGAGAGATTTGGACGTGTGGCTTCACCTTAGGCTACTACTGCATTGTGTTTGGAGGGCTAGATTTTTTTCTTGGGGGAGGAAGTGGTCAGATTAGAGGGAACGAGGTTACCTTTTGAAAGTAAAGCAGACTGGTTATTAGTGAGCAAATCAGAACTGGTTCCAAGAAACCTGCGGCCTGACTGGAGCCCCTGGCACGTGCAATAACCGTATCCCAAACAAAAATCCTTATCGGAATGCTCATCCCTAAAGCCGATTCAGTTGCTGCCTTTTCATCTCAGCAGCCACCAACAGGCCAGAAGCTCAGCAGCAGCTTCGTTAATTTCCACTATCACTGCTGATCTTGAACTTTAGCCAGGAAGGGAGCCAAGGGCTCTGTCTTTTTCACAGGTAATTTACAATTACAAGGGCCAGCTTCCTTGAACCCTATGGTGGGGCAGAGGGGCTTGGGGAGCAAGCTTCTTTCTCTCCCAAAGAAACAAAGGGATTGATTTAAAAAAAGAAGAAAAAAAAAAAACCAAAAACCAGACGGTGAGAGCTCATGAATACCCCAGCTCTGGCTCCAGCCAGAAATAAACATGAAAAATAATGAAAGTCCTGAAAGTGAACACAGCTGATGACACATCTCTGGCTGCATTTGGGGGCAGCTATCAAAAGCCACCTGGAGTTTCCTGAATCCCAAGTAATAACTTTCAAACTATTTTCTAAGCCAATTTTTTGAGAGCCTTGAATGGCTGGCGTAAGTGCCAAGAACAATGCAGTGGCACAGCTTCCTTGGGAGCAGCACGGCCCCCTGCCCACTGACAGTCGCCAGGCAGAAGAGCCGCGTGAAAGGCAAGCCGCGGGGCACAGCCGCCTCTGGGAGCCCTTCTCATTCTTGACGTGCTTCACAGACTCTTGAATTTGTACTCCACCCGTTCTGGGGAAATTCTAAGCCAAATACTTTAAAGGGTAGATTTTTTTTTAATTAACTGCAAGAAAAAAAATTTTTTTTTAAGGAAGAGAAAGCTAACCTGTCAGGTATGTTAATAATAAGCTAATAACAGGCCCTGCCTGTATGTCATCACATTTAATACTCCCATTACACATATGAGGTCCATGTTGATTTTATCTCTTGTGAGAGGTCAACTCATTCAGTCAAGGTCACAAAGCTATAAAGTTCCTGAGCTGGGATCAAACCCAGGTCTGGCTATCTCTGTCCAAAACCTGCAGATGTATTTTCACTGCAAAACATGGCCTCACCTGTCAAAGGACAGTAGTGTCAGTGGGAACTACGGAAAGAGATTTCAGAGAAGAGCCCTTCTGCCCACATGTGGACCCCTCATGCCTCCTTCTCCCTGTGATGATTGCTGAGGCCATCATGCCTGCATGAGGCCAGGACCACAGACTGAGCAAAGACAGCACACAAAGTCCTTCCTGAGGTCCTGTGCACAGGCACAGTGTCCTCTGTGTCCTTGGTGGTTGGCAATTGCTTTTCGGGGAGAAATGCATATGCTTGGTCTCTGAAGCTCTTTCAATCTACTTGGGAAGAATATAGGACCAAGGTCCTCTCACAGCAGAATTACAAAAGCAGCAGTTTATCTTTGGTGCCTTAGCTTTTGCCTCTGTTTTCTCTGCCCTTTGTTCCCTTTAGGGCTCCAGGCTCTCTCTTACTAATGTAATTTCTCTTAGAACCAAAGGAAAAGGCCACTGTCTAACTCATACTAAAGTGAACAGACCTACAGATGTTCTTCCTTATAATAAAGGCATCCATTTCTAATGGTAAAAATTAGAGCACACTGGGGTAGGAAATGGAACATATTTCTACGTAAGAGATCTTTCTAGCATCCTTGGAAATAAACCACAAAAGTAGACAAATTTTGTTCACATTTTAGATTAGGCCAGCAAGCTAGCCCAACACACATGCACACACACACACACACACCACACGTGCTCACAGAGAAACAAATAACTTAAAAATAGCAATATCTCGACCACCTTTATCCAATTATTGTATGCTGAGTGCCTACTACTATATGAGGGCAGATTGCCAAGATAAGCAGGGCACTGGGACCCCTAAGAAGCTTATGATCTGTCTGGGAACAAACACGCATCTAAGGCATCACTGGGGAACATCACAGTCCCAGTCTTTTGGTTCCAAGAGGATGCTGAAAAAAGAGCAGCCCCATGTAAATGGGGTTAGGTTTGCAGGCTTGCTCAACAAGGAGGCTCCTGTTCTCCCCACCACATAAAAGGGATTGAGGAAATAGAAAAGGAAACCTTTGGGCATCACAGAAAAGCGCCAAACCTGGAGCTTCCCAGAGAGAACTTCCAAAGCTACTTTATTTAAACAGATAAAGTACTGGGATTATTTTGAAGGCAAGCCTCTGATCTCTCTATTTCTTAAACCTAACTCAATGCTTGGCACTAAAAAAAAAAAAAGGTGCTCAAAGATTTGATGAATGAATGAACAAATTATGGAAATTAGGGTGGGCATCAGTTCCAGCTATTTTGGGACCTACTTGGTGGCCTTGTGCAGGTCCCTCGGCCCTCTGCACCACCACTGAGGGGAAAGCAGTGCCTACCCTCCCCACCTCTCAGGACTCCTGGGAGCATCGGAGGAGCTCATGGACTCCAGAGCATTTTCAGAAGCATAAAGCATCCTGCAAGTTCAAGGATTGTTATTATTCTTTTGCTGATGCCCATGACAATACGCATCAGTTCTTGCAGGGAAATTGAATTCATCCCTGATTAATCAGCCTATGTACTGCAAGCTGATCGTAGCCTGACTTGCCCCCACGCTGGCTCTGGGCTCCCTCCTCCACTATTTGCTCAGCCCTTCGACTTTCAGATGCTAGGCCCTCCTTCTCCCATGAGGACTGGGCCTGCCTGGGGCGGGTTAGCCCTACCCCAATCCCCAGCTCCATTCTAAGAACACCAGGCTGTACACAGTGCACCTACACAAAGCCCCCCAGCCAAACAGCCCATCTCGATGTCAAAGCACTGCTGTGGCCCACCCATGCCCAATCCTGATGGTTAGCATGGCTATTTTTTTTTCAAGGAGATGGAGAGAGATCTCTGTTCACAGTATGTACATTTTAGCGTAAGATAAAGGCTTTTTAACAGCAGCAGCAATATGCACGCATGCAAAAGCAGAGGTTGAGCACAGTTAGGGAGATTGAGATGGGAGTTCATCTTTCTAGTAATCTGATTCTGTCCCCACTCCTCTGGGACACAGCAAAGGCACTGGCATTTGGCATTTTTAACTCCCTGCAGCAGAGCCTAGTTCTGAGTGTTCCTCTCTTGCCAGCATCTATTGTAATCTTTAAAAGCAGTGTCGTCCTAGAGTAACCTGCCTTTCAAACACAAGCACCATAGTTTAGGAACATCGTGTCCAGAGACAACAGAGAACACTGATGTAACAATAGTCCTGACCTCATATTTCTGTTTCTCTCTTTGTACCCAAAGTGTTTGCTATTAAGCCTCCAAGCTAGCACAATACTGTTTTATTATAAATGTGTCAGTCCCTCTGTTGAACCCTTTCTTGCCTTCTTTGCATACGTTGGCACTTAAGATGGGCTTATTGAGGACCAATTAAACACCAAACCAGCAGCTAATATAAGGCAGTGTCCTGCCCTCCTGATACATACACTAGAGCTAGCTAGTATTTCTTGAGTGCTTGTTGTGATTAGTAAGAGTATGGTGTCCATAATTTCATTTAGTCCTCCCAACCCTATGAGATATTCCCCACTGTTTAAGAAACTGAGGTTCAGAGAATATAGTGAATGTGCTCAAGTTAGTAGAAGGCCTGAGATTTGAATCCAGGCCTCTGGCTACTGAGCCCATAGCTGGAAGGTGGGATCAATAAGCCACCAGCACGAAGCAACCAGGGATGAATGAAGGGCGCACTGATACCAGCTGGTGTTCCTCCCTCCAGTTGTCCTCACTCATTCATTGAACGGTGTCTACTGAGTGCCCAGTATGTTCTAGATACAGGGATCAGTGTCTCTGCCCTGAAGTTACTCCTAGTTCAGCAAATCTGCGTGGGCTCACCAACCTGGGCAGATCCATGGAGCAGGGATGACTACAGAGGAAGCTCCAGATGTCAGAAGACGAACACACATATCACAGAGGGCAAAGAAGTGTGCACCAAATCCTAGAGTGTGGAATGTGGACTGAAGGCGACAGGTTGACTGAGGCTCATGAGCGAGTTGAAGGGGAGTGGGGAGGGAGTAAGAATTAGGCAGCCATTTCTGGAAGAGTCCCCAGCAGTGACTTCTGGGACAGAGATGATTTAGAGTTAGACCCAAGCCCTGCTCGTTCTCCCAGAAGGAACATGACTCAGTAAATAAAGAAGTGGACTAAGAAGACGCATCAATTTGCATCTCTGCCTCTGGCTGGGACCCAAGAAAACCCTTTAAAAAGGTTGCCATGATTTATCATTTATCTTGCTCCATCCCAGAGAAGCAGCTACGTGACGCAGATGTGAAGGTAGGGAGGGTGATGGTGTTTCTCAGAGGCCCCCTCCAGGGTCCTCACCAGGCAGTCATGTCAGCAGGAACCAGAGCAGGGGGACACAAGGTAGCCAGACAGCTTCCGGCTCTCCTTGGGAATGCGTCCACTCACACAGTTAAACCCCACTCAGTTCCTGCCCCTCCAGCCATGATAAATACACTCCAGACCAACTCAGCCTTGGCCCCTTGGCCCCAGGCCATCCATAGGGTGGACAAGAAAGCCTGAACTCATAATTTTTCTCAATCTGAGAAGAATATTAGCAATTGTCCAGCAAAATTCCCTTAGGACCCAGCTGAGGAAAACATGGGGAGAAAAGTGGGCGGCCGGCGTGGGGGGGTGGCAGTGGAATGTGGAGAGATGTCCCAGGTGGCCGTGGCTGGTACTGGACTCACACTGACATCTCCCGGGGCCCAATCCAGATGGATCTCTCCATTGACGACAAACGATCTTCCCCTAACACCTGACGGTTTTTGTTAATCTTCTAGAATGCAAGAGATGCAACGTGGTGGTGCAGACAGGGAGGCAGAAGATCACTTTCCAGTCCCAGCTCTGTCCCTAGTTAGCTATGGAGCTGTGGTTTTCCCTGAGCCTCAGTTTCCTAACCTGTAAAATGCCAACAAAAGGAAGTACGTCCTTCTCAGGACCATTCAGAAGGGCAAATGGGAGAATCCATGTGAATCATTCAGAACAATGTTGGGCAGAGAGTACGTGTACATCTCACACGCTCCAACATCTACTCTTCTCCAGACTGCAAATCTGCACTTGACATGAATTTCAGCTCCTCTTAGAATCTTGTTCACTCTCATTAGCAGAGACAGCAAAAAGAAATCCAACATTTGCTGAGCACCAAGACTGAACAAGGCCATGTTCTAAGCAATGTTCATAAGTTACATAATCGTCATGAAACCTGATAAGGTAACCATTATTGCCCCATTTTACCGATGAGGAAACTGAGGTTCAGAGAGATTAATTACATTTCCCAAGGTACACAGCCTGTTCTTTCCCCCATAGCACACTGTCTGCCTTTTTATTTCAAAGTGCTATACCCAGAAACAGCCACCTCCTTCCAGGTGTGATAGAATCAGCACCAGGGGAGAAGGACTCTAGCATGACAGGTTCTGTGGTTCTATTCATGCAGCATGACATATACTACACTTGACACTTTACATCTTCTGAAATATAAGTAAGCTAAACCTCTCCATCACACACTTGTGCAGTTGTTTTACTTTTTTAATGCAAGGATAAAAGCTAGCATATGACCCTATTAACCATCATTTTGATAAATTAAGTTCGTTTTTTTCAAGCTTGAACTAATCAGTTTGGATCTGAATTCTTTCATCCACATATCCATTATCTCTCCCATCTTCGTGTCACCTACATATTTCTTTCTTTGTCATTGATTAAGGGGAATGTTAACCACGCAGGATCAAGAATAGAACTTTGCAGCTCTAGAAACCTGTCTCTGGTTTAAGACACTTCATTGAAAAGTACTCTGGGCCTATCATTCCATGAATAACTGATCCAGCTCAAAGCCCTCTGCCTTGAGCCTGAGGTCATCTTGGGAGACTTTTCAAATGCCTTGCTGAAATTAAGATACACAAAAAAGGGGATGAGGCTAGCTGAGCAAGATGCACTCCTTATTTAGCTCTGATGATGCCTAGTGATTACTACTTGCTTTTCTAAAGTTACATGAACCATCTTTTAAATAATCTACATTAGAATTTTGACCAGGATTTGAAACCAGCTCATGAATCTGCAGTTTATAAAACTATTTTGAGATAAAAATAATTGCCTACCTCCAGTTTTCCAGAACATTCCCACTCTGCAATGATTTCCTCAAATATTACTAGCAATATTATATTACATCAAACTATGACATCTGACCTGGGATGTAATTGTTAAGATCAAGAGACTTAAGCTGGTCCAAGGCAGATGGAGTCTCTTACAACTGGGTCACCAGAGCTAGTCCTCCACACTCATTATTTCTAATTTATTCCAGGTTTGTGACTAATAGGACTAGTTTCCCAGTGAGCATGGACTTCAACCATCACTTGCTGAGCTCCGAAAACCTAGAGCTAGGAAATATCAGCCAGACACTAGGATTTTTTCAGGGATGCTCTCTGAGTCTGCAGGCCCTGGGAGAGCCCCATCACAGAAATCAGTCCTTGATTTCGGGTAGGACAGGTATAAAAGGCCTTTGCCTGAGGCAGAATTTATCTATCAGTTCAAGGTCCTCGCGTTTATTGTGGTATATCCCCAAATTCAAGTGTCTTTGTCCTGACATTACTTCCTCTGGCCCTCACACTGCCCTAAACTGCTTCCCAACAACTTTGCTGGCTTCAATCATCCTCCTATTATCATCTCAGACACACACAGGCACCCAGAATCCAGATCAACCATAAACCCAGTTAATCTCAGCCTTGCCTAGGTTTGCTCAGCCCTGCAATAGAACATAGTCTCCTCAAATTTCCACTGCCCAAGTCTTAGGACAGCAGCAGAACTGCAAAGTCATGTCAAAGTTGAGGCCTAAGCAAGGTTCAGCCTCCAGAGCTCTCTGCTCTGTCAAGAGTAATCTGCAAGCTACAAGCAGCACCCTGACTCTTGAAATCATTCAGAAGCCTTTAACCCAGAAATTCTACTTCTAAGAATTTTTCTTAAGGAAATAATCAAGTACGAAATAAAGATAGAGCCACAAGAGCAAAATTTCTGGAACAAACTTAAGTGTCCAAGAATGGGGGATTGGCTAAAGAAGGAAAAAAAATGGTGATATGGACAAAATGGAATGAGATAAATAGATAGAATTGTTATATATATAAAGGATATATATATAAGTATATATGTATGTGTACATTTATATATGTTATATACATACCCAATTTTAAGAATTATGTAAAACTATATGTGCTATAAGATCCAATTTTTTAAATATATAGAGATAGACAGATGAAGGTTGTACAGATAGATGGAAAGGAGAAAGGAAAGATATTGGGGGGACAGACACAAAGATATTAATAGCAGTTATGTCTTTCTGGATAGTGGGTTCACAAGAGATGTATCTGTACTTTTCTATTTTTTCCAAATTTTTGGCAAAAAAAATGAACATTTATTATTTAGCAAGCAATAAAAATTTTTAAAATCCATCAATATAGTTATGATACATCTTCTCATTATAAAGATATAATTTATTCAACATTCATTCATGCATCAAATAATGTCTGAACATCTACAGTGTGAAAGGCCCTATGCCAGGTGCTCCAAAGGATCAAAAGAATATGACATAATCCTCGTCCTCAAACCCCTTACACGTTAGACGGGGAGAAAATGATTGAACACAAACACCTATGACAAAAGACAATATAAACAACCTGTGCCATAACAATGTCCAGACAATGAGAACTAAAGCTCAGAGGCCCACAGGGAATTCAGCAAGACCCTAAAAATGGGCAAAATGTCAATAGGCAGAGATGGCACAGGAGGGGGTGAACACACCTGCTTGAGCACTGAAGGTCCTGTACCCCAGGAAGCTCCAGTCCAGGTAAACTGAGACTGTCTGCCGGTCACCCTCTATGGGAGAAGCTCTAGAGGACAAAGGGCAGAGGCATGGAGATAGGATCAGGAGAAGCTTGTTCAGGGGAAGGCAGGCAGCCCACCCAGAGCAAATGTAAATTAGGAACCAGACCATGGCTCCAAAGTCCAGCCAGAGGGAATGGATCAAACCCAGTGACAGCAGAGAGCTATTGACAATTTCAGAGGAGGAACATCACTCCAGCAGTATCTACCTGGCAAACTAGAAGGAGAGAAAAGGAATAAAGGTGGGATCCCAGCGCGGTGCCCAGGGAAGAGCCCTTTGGGGGCAGTGGTGTGGCAGCAGGGCACCAAAGCCAACCACATGCAGCATCCATGAGACAGAAGCAGCTCGAGTCACTCCTGGGGTTTAAGTCAGATTAGCCTGCTCTCATGGCACATACAGGCTCAGCTCCAGCAAGCCCTCACCACCACCCACGTCTGCCTACAGCAAGCATCCAGATAAATAAACACTGGTTTAATTCCAAGCAGAAACTGACTGTCTAACAAAGTGAAGTGCCGTTTGCAAGGGAGCACCTTCCCAGTGCAGAAGAAAGGCAAGGTATGAGCAGTCAGGGGAGGACAAGACCAGGTGTTTCTCTGAGTCTCCCTGAGAGACAGGCACTCTCCTGAGTACAGGTTGGTAACACAATGTAGTGAGCGCTTGGAATTCAAAGCCACTGAACAGTGGGTAAGGGAAATTTGCCTCTGGTGGCTCTAACTGCCAGACTTGTTTACTTCAAAGACCTCTAGGAGCAGAAAGCCCAGGGGCTGATTAGCTTGCGGATATGGCCTTATACACAAAGGGATTGGGGGATCTTTTGTCAAATAACTTCAAGATCCAATTACATTTACTTCCCCTCACCCCAACACATACACGAACACACCCCTCCAATCTCAACATGAGTACAATTCTCAGGAGTAGAATGCCCATGGCTTCCCACTGGCAACAAGGTTACCATCATACAAAGACAGGGAGAGAAAACAGCTGATTTCAATGATCTTAAAATAACAAATACACTCTTACTTACCTGTGTGGCATTTTTACCTTTCCAAATGTCCTTTACATCCAGTGTTCCTTTATCCTCACAACACTCCTGCAGGCAGGTATAAATGATCCCACTGTCCCCATTTAACGGAGAAGGAAAGAGAGGAAGGAACTGGTGAAGCGATTTAGCCTAAGATCAGACAGTAATATATAATAATGCCTCTCTCCCTGTTGCACCCACCATCCATTCTCCAAAACCTCCCTGGTCCCTCAGAGCCTGAGTCAGAAGTAAAAAGAGGTAGCTCCATTCACAAATCACTTATATTCAATCACATTGACAAACCTACAAACCTGAAACCATTAACCAAATCCACAGGTGAGCACATATACAGTAGACACTCAAACAGGAAGGACAAGCAAAACCAGGGAATGCTTATAACAATGAAGGAATAAAAGAATAAGGATTTCAGAGAAGGGAAAAGGACCTTCTAGACCTGTGCTGTCCAATACAGTAGCCATTAGCTACATGTAACTACTGAGCACTTGAAAGGTGGCTAGTCAGAATTGAGATGGCCTACAGGCACTAAAGACACACAGGTTTCAAAGACAGTATGAAAAAATAATGTTAAAACATCATTAATATTTTTATATAAATTAAAAATTTGAATATATTGGATAAATTACAATATATCATTAATTTCACTTGTTTCTTCTTCCTTTTTAACTTAAGTATTAGAAAATTTTAAATTGCATATGTGGCTGTTTTATTTCGATTAGACAGCACTGTTCTAGACAGTCTCCTTCTTTATTTGTATGAAATAAAACCAGAATTTCCTCCTTTTCCAACATTCTTAATAACAGTATGCAAACAGATGTTTCCTGGTATGCAAATATGCAAATAGCATATTCCTGATATTTTTCCCCCTTCCCTGGACTTCCCCCAGCCCTTCTAGCCTACTTTCTTCATCATGTTGACCTTCTTCTCAGAAATAATCTGAGTTTCCTTCTGTTATGGTCTTCACTGTAATTTTAATACTCAACACACCCAATTCCCCAAGGTTTGAGACCATTACTGAAGTCTGTTCCTCCCTTGATGGGCTCTGGATTTCATTCCCAGAGTAGAAGTCACTGGGGAAGGATCAGGGTGGGATTAGATTTGTCAGACTCTACTTATACTTCAGAGGTGCCTTCCAAACTTTTTTCTATGGTGCTGTGGTTTGAATGTGTCCCCCAAAGTTCATGTCTTTAACCCCCAATGCAACAGTGTTGAGAGGTGGGTCCTTTAACAGGTGATTAGGTCACGAGGGCTCTGCCCCCATGAATGGATTAACGGTGTCTTGGCAGAAGTGGGTTCATTATCACAAAAGTGGGTTTGTTATAAAAGCAAGTGTGGCCTTTCTAACTCTCTCGTGCTCTCTAGCCCTTTCACTTTCTACCATGGGATGACATAGCACAAAGGCCCTCACCAGATGTGGGCTCCTCGATCTTGGGCTTCCCAGCCTCCAGAGCTGCAAGCCAAATAAACTTCTATTGTTTATAAATTACTCAGTCTGTGTTACTCTGTTATAGCAGCCCAAATGGCCTAAGATACATGGTAACAATTCAATAGCCCAAGGCTTTCTGAATCTTAAATTTCATCAAACTGCCCAGCTCTAACCTTCTGTTTTCCTGCTGAAACTGCATTTGGTTGATGGTGTGACCATCCCACAGCACAACACACAGGTGGTGCCTTCAAAGGCCTCCTACTTGCTGCTGCCCCTGGCTCTGTGTGGTCATCAGCTAGAAGACACTCACGAGCAAAGGCAGCAATGGAAAGGGAGGAAGAGAAGGACACTGGAGCTCACCCACAAAGAGCCCGGTGCTGGGGACCAGATCACAGGCTCCCGTGTCAGGGCTGGAAAGGGACAAAGGATGCTTTGGGCAGGGAAGGGAAATGGAGGACAGGAGGAAACCTGAGGAGGACAAATCAGAACTTCTCTTTCCTCTTGTCTTACTGCATGCTGCCATTTCCAAGGCTAGACCATACTTTATGTTGGTGGAGGTGGGGATTAGGAAGATGACTCCTCCCCCAATGGCAGGGACGCTCCTCAAGGGCTTTCTCTCTTCCTGGAGCCAGTCAGAACTGCATGCCAACTGACAGCTAACTCATTGAGTGAAGCCCTCCAAATGAGGATGACAATGGTCCACCGTAGAGGGGTGGCCAGGGGATCTGGCTGCACTGACCAGAGACTCAACTTCAGAGGACATGGTTGAGCTAAGGAAACACTCTCCCATCCCAAAACATTCCAGAGACTAGTTATCAAAGGCTCTGGCAGAATGAAGATGATTTCCTGTCCCGAAAGGACTTCCTGGCCACTGATGTGGCTGATATTTGCTCTCCTTGGTCCTGATGATTTCTTGTGTTTAAGTTCAATTCTCATTCTCCTTTACATTCTCATCCTCTCTCTCCCACCCTCCTTTGCTTCTTCCTCCCTCCCTTCTTTCTTCCTGTCCCTCTCTCCCTCCTTCCCTCTCTCTCTTCCTGAGAAGCAATTTGGGGTAATGTGGGCTTTGGTGCCAGAAAGCCCTGGATTTGAAACTCCACTCTGCCTCTTTCTAGTGGCATGAACTCAGCCTCACTTCTCTGAGGCTATATAATGTTTTCGTTATGCACCCCATCAGTCAACAAAGTTTAACACCCCCTGCAACATTTATTCAACAAATGTTCATTGAGGACCTTCTAAGGATGTGTCAGATGCCAGAGATACAGCATTACCATAACAAAAACCTTGTCCTAGTGCATCTTATTCTAGCTGGGGGAAGATAATCAGTAAACAAAATAAATAAGTAAATGATATGTCTGACAGTGATAAATGTTATGAGGAAAAATTAAAGCAGGAATGGAGAATAGGAAATGCAGTGTGGTGCAAATTTTAAAGACTTGAAGAAATTGAGAAAGATTTGGGGAAAGAGCATTCCAGGCAGAGGGAGCCCCCTGCAAAAGCCCTGAGACAGAAGCAGCAAGGAGACTAGTGTAAGGGCGGGGCTGGGAGCGAGTCGAGAGTGGCAGGAGAGAAGGTGAGCAGTGAGAGCTTGGGCTTTGCCTGGCATAAAACAGGAAACCAGAGAAGCAGGTGACATGGACTGGCCTATGTGTAAGGGGATCGCCTGGTTTGATCACACTGCGAGGAGGGTGACAGCAGGAAGATGGATCTGAGGCTATCGCAATAATCCTAGTGAAAAATCATGTGGCTCGACCAGGGTTTCAGCAGTGGGGGTAGTGAGAACTAGTCTGTACTAATATGTTCCATACATTTTATAACATACCCCCAAACAGAAACAGTAACGAGATTCAAAAACAAAAATAGAAGATCTAATATTTTGTTCTGACCACCCAATGGAATGCCTTGTCTACCCCCAGGATGTACCCTACTATATTAGAGTTCTCCAGATAAACAGAACCAATAGGATATATACAGATCTGTAAGATGAGATTTACTATGAGAATTGGCTCACACAATTACGGAGGCTGAGAAGTCCCACCATCTGCCATCTGCAAGATGGAGGTTCAGGAAAGCTAGTGGGTAATTCAGTTCAAGTCTGAAGACCTGAGAACCAGGGAAGCTGATGGTGTTACTCCCAGAGCCAAAGGCTCAAGAACCAGGAGCTCCAGCGTCCAAGGACAGAAGAAAATGGATGTCCCAAATCAAGAAGAAATACAGCAAATTTGCCCTTTCTCTACCTTCTATTTGGGCCCTCAACAGATTGGATGATGCCTACCTACGTTGGTGAAGGCAAATCTTCTTTACTCAGTCTACTGATTCCAATGCTGATCTCTTCCAGAAACACCCTCACAGACACACCCAGAAATAATGTTTCACCAGCTATCTGGGCATCCTTAGCCCAAATTGACACACATAAAGTTAACCATCACAGCTACTGTGGAGAGTACTGATGTAGATTACACAAAATAATGTGTGTAAAGTACCAAGCACAGGTGTGAGAACACAAGACAAGCCTAATTATATCTGTTCCTCCCACCTGCAATCCCTATGTAACTTAGCCTATGACCCATCACCCACTCCTCCCTGTTGTCTTCTGGTCTTCCTAATGCCCGCTGTGACCTGGTTGCTTGCTTGACTGAAAGTTACTGTAGTGTAACTCTTAGCCATCCCAGCAGCTAACTTACTGGGAAGGCACCATCTCATGGGAAAGAAAGGTGGGGAACGGTGAGGTCTTGGCCTAAATCTACAACAGCAAAATACTCATTCTCAAGCTGGTATGGAATGGTCTACCAAGATAGACATTTTGGGCAATAAAATACCTCTGAACAAGTCTAAAACAACAGAAATCATTTGAAGTATGTTCTCAGACTGCAATGGAGTTGGCCTAGAAACCAACAACAAAAAGATAGTTGTAAAAATTCTCAAATATGTGGAAATTAAACAACACATTTCTAAATAACACTGGGTCAAAAATGATGCAGAAAAAGTAATGCCTAAAGGGAAATGTATAGTGTTGAACACTTATGTTAGAAAACAAGAAAGATCTAAAATCAATAACCTAAGCTTCCACCTTAGGTAACTAGAAAAAGAAGAGCAATTTAAGCTTAACACAGGTAGAAAAAAAGAAATAGAAAAGAATTAGAGCAGAAATCATTGAACTTGAAAACAGGAAAACAATGGAGAAAATTAATTAAACTTAATGCTGGTTCTTTGAAAAGATCAATTAAAATGACAAACCTCTAGTTAGGATAACCAAGGGAAAAAAAAAAAAGATACAAATTACCAATATTAGAAATTAAATAATCACTACTGATCCCACTGAAACTTAGAAAATAAACAAACACTACAAATAGCTCTATGCCCACAAATTTGATGCTTCATATAAAGTAGACCAATTCCTTAAAAGACACAAACTAGCAAAACTCACATAAGGAGGAATGAATACCTTGAGCCCTATTTCTTTTAAAGAAATTGAATCAATAATCAATCCAAAAAAGAAATCACCAGGCCTGATGATTTCACCTGTGAATTCTTCCAATCCTTTAAGGAAGAAATGATACAAATTTTCTACAACATATTTGAGAAAATAGAATCATTCTATGAGACCAGAATTACCCTAATATTCAAAACCAGATAAGGACATTACAAACAAGGAAAAGTACAGATCAATACCACTCATGAACATAGATGCAAAAATCCTCAACCAATATTAGCAAATCGAAGCCAGCAATGTATAAAAGGAATTATACAATGTAACCAAGTGAGATTTATCCCAGATATGCAAGGCTGGTTCAGTATTTGAAAATCAATCTTTGTAAGCCACTACATCCATCGACTAAAGAAGAAAAATCCTATGATCATATCAACCAACGCAGAAAAAGCATTTGACAAAATCCAACATCTATTCATGATAAAAATTCCCAGCAAACTAGAAATAGAGGGGAACTTCCTCAATTTGGTAAAGAATATCTGCCCTAAAAAAAACCTACAGCTAACATGATGCCATGAGCTAAGGAGAAGATGAAGAAATATCCCACGGAAAAGGACAAAAGGTGAAAACCGGGTTTTTCCTCAGGTTTGGAGGAGGCTGCAGAGGCTGAGGAAGGTTGGGACTCCTTCCTTGTTACCATCACCCACATGCAATGGGGATGAGGACCTTGCTGTGTCGGGAGGGGCCAGAAAAGAAAAAAGGTGATATAACACTTGCCTGGGGTAAAGCTTTCTTGTGGCTTTGAAGTTTTGATTTTACATTTGTGCACACACACACACACACACATGCTTGAAAAAGGCCTGGTACATTACAATGCCTTCCCCTGTCCAAGTTTTGGTTGTTTTTGCTTTTTGTTTTTCTATAAACTGAACACACATCTTGAAAAATAAATGAAAGCCTGCCAGGCTACTTTAAATCCTTATTTAAACTACAAACCCATCCATAGCACATCCCATACCCACTCTGTTTGATTTTCCTCCACAGCACTTTCTAACATGCTGTATGATTTACTTTGTTTATTGACTATCACCCACTAGAAAGTAAACTCCTTAAGTCCAGGGGTTAAAAACTGCTACATTCCCACCACACAGTAGGTGCTTGTTAATTTTCCTTGACTGAATAATGCAATTCATCCTCACCTAGGTTACTTAGGGGCCCAGACCACTGCTAAAGAGGGGCCCAGTGTTGGGAACAGTAGGCCAACAGCTCTCCTTCAGCTGTGGGCATTTTTTCAAAGAGAAGGACACTTACTACTGTAAGACATAGGGTTCCTCTCTCTCCTCCCTCCCTAGACCCACTGGCCCTGCAAGGGACATGCCACCAGGCTCTGGGATTTCTAACTAGCTCACCTGTGACAAGGAAGGAATCCTTTCCCTCCTCAGCCTCCACAGCCCTCCCCAAACCTGGACTGGCTTCCTGAGCCAAGAGACCCATATGTGAGGATGGCTTAGAAAATAGCATCATGCAAATGTTTTCATTCAGCACCAAAATCATTTGATTTCACTCAAGCTCATCTTTGCAAGGGCAGCTGAAGCCAGCTTAACAGAGAGTCGTTAGGCTAATTAGGAAATGATTTGGAGAGGCTGTGGTGGCAGAGTGGGGAAAAGTCAAGCAGCTAGGATTGGGTCCTGGCACTGTAGCTGTGTGGCAACAGGCAGGACGATGAACGTCTCATGAACCTCCATTTCCTCATCTTTAATATAGCACCAAAATAATGACATTTCACGAGGTTGTTAACTAGATTCAAGGAGACAATGCATACAAAAAGTGCTTTGTAAGGGGGGAAGAACTACCCAAACCTATTTGTTACTATTATTTTATTGTCTTTATTACTCAGAAGAATCACAAGAGTAGGAAAGGGGAGGAATTTATGTGTTGGAGATGCAGTACAGGAAGAACAGAAACCCAAACATTAATGGTAAATTGGCTATCCAAACGGCACCCCAAGAAACATCTTGAAAAGAAGGACAGGCAGTGGTGACTGACTCGCCTAAACAAGCTTCATCCTAAGGCCCTTCATGTCTTCTCTGGTGCAGAACTCATAGGACACCACCCTTAGCTCAAATATCCCCATCTCTGAACTGTCCTTGAGGTATCCCAGAGCCACGATGCCCTGGGCTCAGTAGCCTGTGATGCTTCCAAAAATCCTTCCAGTACATCATCCCCAAGGCCAGCCTTCACCTTGGATCCCAATCCCTGAAGAAATGCAGTGGGGAGGAGGGGGCACAGCTGTGTGCTGGGGAATTGCCCAAGGCCAGTGCTAGCCCTGGCCCTCTCTGAACCTGCAGAAAGGAGTGTGGCCTGAGCTGGGCTGCTGGGAAGAGCAGCTTAGCAGGGCCCTTAAAAAAACACAGCCTTCTGGCCAGAAAGATTAGATTTCATGTTAGATTCTAGACCCTGCAGCCATCAACTATTTGGCCTCCAGTAAGATGCTTAACCTTTCCCAGCCTCCGTTTTCTCATGGAAAGATAAGAGCACTTAGCTGCCAGCTCTTACCACTGGGCTCAGCCCACAGTAAACTGCAGATGTTCACTCCCAGACTGCCCAGGTCTAAAACCTGCATCAGACGTTGATGTGCAACCCTGGGCAATTATCAACCTCTCTGTGCTTCTGTTTTCTCAATCACAAAATGTGAACAATAAAAGAACTGATTTCTCGGGCTTGTTGTGAGATTTAAATTAGATAATCCATATAAAATGTTTAGAATGGTACCCGGCATAGTCTAAGTACTCACTAAAAATGATAGCTAATATTCCTTCAATAGAAATAAATTAATAATAATAAACTATTGCTGAAGGGATCTGAATACCAAAGTGGTCCCAGCCCATCTCACAGCCTCCAGCACTTACTAAAAAATTGAAAAACACTTGTAGTGTAAATGATCCTGGAAACTTGCATCTAATCTCCCAACATTGTTATGTTCCATCTATTCACAAATTCAGTTGTGTGACCGATAGAGGCAGAAATTGCAAATCCATGTTACTCTCCCCTCCACCTCATGCTGCACACGCTGCCTTTTTAAGGTGATATTGTTTACTTCTTCAATAGACTTCTTAAAGAAAGGGAGACACAGATGGAATAAGCATTCTCCAAAGGAGTTGGTCTGCAGGAAGCTCCTATGAGAATGGACAGAACATTCAGGTCAGGTCAATTCACTGCTCTGAATGTGGTGGGGTGGGGGATTTGGTCTGCAGATAAGCACAAACCCCATGGAGCTTCTGTTCCCTCTGGCTGCAATGCTCTTCCTCACTTCATTCGGGCTTTGCTCAAGTATCACCTCCCTAGAGAATCCCTCTTGAACAGCAACTCCATTCTGTATGCATCATCTTGTTTTGCTCTTCTTCATGGGATTTTACATTGCATTTCTTCACTGGTTTATCCTCTGCATCCCCCCAGAAGAACAGCGTATAGACTTGCCTGTTTTGTTTACTACTACGCCTGAACAGTGCCTGGCACATACATAGTAGACACCTAAGAAATATTTGATTGATGAATGAATGACGCAGAAGTCTTTCTCTGGCAGAGGTGACTGGCAGCATTTTAGCTGGACTACAGGTTTGACCGCCCTAGGCCAAATGACTTTTCTGGAGCCCAAGTGAATGAGCTGACCAGGTCTGGGCTGGAGGGCAAAGGGAAACTGCAGACCCAGACCCCAGCTGTGTTCTTTCCCATGAATGGTAAGATGTTGGCTGCCTTTTATCTGTAAAATGCACTCAGTGACATTCCATCATTCAATTAGAATGTTAAAGAGTTGCAACAAAATTAATTTGCTTATCACCAGGGAAATTAAAATGTCTGTAAATAAATTCTACCCCTGCAGCCCAACTTCAGGTGGTTGATACATCTGATGTGTTGGCATCAGAGGAGAGTATTGGGAAAACTAGTTTTTAGCTGGAAGGGAAAATCCAGCAAAGGTAAAAAAAAATTAGAAATATTTTTTAAAAACCATTTCTGCCTGAGTCTGTGTTTCTAATGCCTTCTCCAAAATGGACACATGATTTAAGGGACTAAAATGTAGGCTATACATATAACATCTCACTCTCAAGCAAAGAACAATTCAGACATTAATTGTATCCCCAAATGACTTGAGTCCTACGATTTAGCACTGAGTATGAGCTTTGCAATTAGATAAGCCTAGGTTTGGACTCCATCTTTGCCACTTACTAGCTGTGTGACCTTGGAATACTTCCTAACTGCTCAACCTGAGTTCCTCATCTGTAAAATGAGGATCACAAGATTAATCTCATGGGTTGTTGAAAGGATATATAATTGTGCATAATATAATTGTGCAGAGTAGGTACTCAATACAGGAAATATTTTATTATTATATTAATGATGTTAAACATTAGCAATGTAAAAAAAACAAGGCTAACAATAAACATAAAAGCTAATGTATCCCATGTTGATAAAGGGATGGTACATATTGAAAAACAGAGGCGAACTGGCAAAAAATCCCGCCCAGACTTCTACTTCTCCTGGAGCTTTCCTCGGAGCCCTCTATTCAAGACCTAATATGTCATTCCTGTTCTATGCAGGGACACTGGGAGGTGATGTGGAATGATCCCCAAGAGATGAATGAACTCCATGTGACACATTCACAGACCTAAACCCCCCAGCGCAAACCTCTCCTCTACCTCACTATTGCCAACTCCCTCTCCATCCGCCTGCTCCCAACCACACAGAAGGTGCATGCAATAAAAAAGGAGAAGTGACTTAGGAAAGCTTTCAGGGAGTGTGAGGCTGGGGAATGAGCATGAGAGACTGGAGGGATGGACAGAATTGCTCTCAAATCAAAAGCAGAAGCGAGGGAGGAGACAAGCCAAGGAGGAAGAAAGGTGAGCTCCAATGCAGAGGAGGAAGAGGCAGACCCTCTTGCCACTTTCCCTTTTGTAATATTACTCCAACTATTTTCCTGAAGTCCCTAGCAATTAAGAAAAAAAAAAAAACTTATATACCTCAAAAGGGCTATGTGATTGCCTGACAGGAGCAAAGAATGAGCTGGAAAAGGCACCCTATTCAGCCAGGGGCCTGGCAGAAATACAATCCCAAGGAAAGAGAGATTAAAATGTGGCTGTTAAAAGGAATCCCAAGTTAATGCCAGAGACCAAAAAAACTGATGGGGTAAAAAGAAAAAAAAAAGTGGCCTGCCCAGAGCCAGCAAGTTTTGGGAAATTTACAGAAAAACAGGATTTATGACCCAACTCCCTTTCCCTCCAGCCCAGAATCCAAACATGAATTTTTGCTGGCTATACGCACCAAACAAGTTATTTATCTTTAAAAATGGAGTTACTCTCTCTTCTTTACCAAATTCTCTGACCTAACATCTCTCACTGTACAATGACTCAGTAGGGACAACAGGGAACCTCACTTACCTTGCTACTCTGGGTCTCTTGTGAGGAAGGAGGGCCAGGACATGGGCTGCTAAACTTCTGTGCTTAGTTGCAAGGCTGTGGTGGCATGCAGTGCCATCAGGAAGGCTGCACCAGGTGACACTCGCAAAGTCCATATTCATTCACAGCTGCGGGTGGGCTGATCTGGGGCACCAATTATCTAATTGCTGCTAATGTTCCGTATATTTACTCAGCTGCAAATTTGCAAGATGGGGCCTGACTCACAAGAAGAGGATAATAATGGGAGAGATATTTCCATTTGAAAATTCATGAATAAACAGCAAGAGCACTGTTTATTAAAATTCAGATGCAGATAAACAATGAGTGTAGTTCCAGGAATAATTGCAGGGTTTCCACAGTTACAGAAAACCAGCCCTTTTGTCAACACTGCATTGTTCTATTTATACCTTGGGAGACATTGCACTAAAGTTTCTATAAATAGAATGGAAACTCATTCATCTCAACCCCTTTGACGTGTCAAGTCCAACCTTCTCTGTGATAAAAGATCTGCATCCCGAGTGTATCTGACATTAGGTCTCAAGACTTGTCATGGGCAAATCCTTCCTAATATAAGGGATAAAGAAGAACTGGCTTGCATTGGGCTGGGGATGCAGGAGGGGAAGCAACAGGCATTCTGTTCTGGTTTCTGAAACAGACATGAAGCAGACGCATTTTAGCTAGCTCTCAGCCCTGCAGTGTTAAGAATCTCAGTGATTAAAGCAGATGAAACAAACTGCCCAAGGTATCTCAACCCTTGCATGGGATAAGATCTCATCAGTGATATTCATTTATATATTTTCTTTGAATGTGAATTGTGTCCTCCTCTACAGATATTATATTAGGCCCCTCTGTCCTATTATATTGCAAACCTGCATGGTAGTCATCATGAAATCTACTTCTTTGATCTCCCCACCCCCAAAGTACCTTGCACTTCATTTTGTACTTACTACACAGTGTTCATCAAAGAGTCTGGTTCAATGAAGGTCTTCTGATCCCAAGCAGCCCCAAACAGTGCCCCCATAGCAGGTTCCCTGTGCTGTCCCCAGATATAATTAATATTTGTAAGAATATCACATTTTTAAGTGTTCTACTGTGTGGCAGGTACTGTGTGAATTATTTTACCTACAAAATCTAATTATCAAACCAGTGAAGGAGGTCCTATTATTTTCTTTGTTATAGACTAAAACATGAAGCAGTAAGTTGCCCAGATATACAGCTAGTAAGTAGCAGAGCCAGGATTTGAACCCAGAACTATCTGAAACTAGGATATATGCTCTTAGCCACTAGATCACTACATTTTTCTGCCTCTGGGACTCAACTGCTCTTATCTTGTAGGTAAGCCCCTGAGTGCCCTGTCTCTATGCCATGGCTCAGACAGATCTTGTGTCTCTTCATTAACTCATTAATTTAATCACCCCACACATATACATTAAAAGCTTTAGTCTGTCTATCTCCATAGTCTCTAGTCTGCAAGAGCTGACTCTACAACCACAGCAATCTTCCATGTGCCCACACAGATCTGTTTCAGTTTTAGAGGAAAAAGTCATTATAGATATATAGCTTATAGATAAACACATATACACATATGTATGTGTGTATATAGGTATGCATTTATGTAGGTATAAATAAAATACATAAATGTATGTATGTATATGTGTGTGTGCATATATAGGTTTCTTGTCAGTGCCTTCCTACAGGTAAGGTAAACTTATCCCCAGGTAGTGGGATATCAGAATGGGGCCCTGATATATACGCAACACCCCTCGCCAGCTGATGTTCCATATGCTATAGTAGAACCAGATTCATTAAAGGGATTTAAAAATGCTGAATTTTAATACAAATGGCTTCCTTCAGCGTCATATGTCTACAGAAAATATAGTCTCTGAACATTTCTCAGGTTTCAGAGCCAAAGTAAAAGGGTCTTAAAACTAGAACTAATGGCGGGGGGGGTGTTGTCCAGGGAGCAAAGAGGAAGATATTCTACACTTTCCTCATCAGCAACAGCTGGAAGGCTGGTCCAGAAATATGTACCCCGTTCATTCACTGGAGAGAGATTTCTCTTCGCAGTCTCATTTGGCAGATGGTGGGAAAGGTCTCACCTTTTGATTTGGGCCTAGAACCCTTATAGGTAGAGGAGATGGCCAACTACCAGTGGTCCTGAAACTCATATCCCACAGGTTCTCTCCTTCAATTCCTGGATCGTTCATGCCTCTGTTTAACAGAGTATTAAACATCTACTCAAACACCCACTGGACTAGCACAACCTATTATGTGCTCCCTTAACTTTTACCCCACTGACCCGGATTAACTGGTGCTCTCCACTGCTTCTGATGCCACCTCATGCTAGTCCTACCAGTGGGTCACCTGCTGTTCTATTCCCATGTACCCAAGCACTGCTCCTCCCACACGTAAGGTGTTTCTAAGAGCCAATTGTGTCTGTTCTCAAAACTATTTGTGGTTGTCGTACTTGTTATTATAATTACATTATTTAATTAAGTCCTATGCAAATCAACAGAAGATGAGTACAGAAAAAGTCCATGTTTCTATAAAAGCTTAGTTAAATGTTCTGCAAGGACTTGATAAAGGTAAGTCACTTAAACCAGGCAGTTGAATTAGATGTTGTTATCTAGTGTAATGGCTGTGAAACATTGTTACCTAGTGCAACGCCTGTGAAACAGCTCCCCCTCTAGCTCTGCCTAACATAGCTGAATATTTACTGTCCCCTCAAACTCTACCTGCTTAACTGTGCTTGTCTTTAAGGAGGAGGATGCCTGGGACCCTTATGATAAGACTGGTCAGAACTAACTACTAAGACTGGTGAGATCCAAGGTGATGGTCCACTTGACCTCTAGAAACCCCTAACTTCATTATAATCTAATTTCCATGCTAAGAGATACTCGCCATGACAGTTGACAATCACCATGGTGATGACCAGAAGAGACCATGAAAGGACAAGGAGGAGGTGGTGTTCTGGTTCTAGGAAACTCTCCACCCATTCCCAGAAAAGATATGAATATTCCACCCTCTGCTTTTAATACCCAAACCTTTCATTAAAAGAAATCCTATATTTTAAACTCACCTCTCACACAAGGAGAAGATTTGCAAGCTATGCTCCCCCTTCTCCATTCCTTGGCCAAGTGAATTGAATAAATCCTGTGACCTGCTTCACACTCACTTTCGGTTTCATAAGAGAGACACCAAACAGGAAAGAATCCCACCTTCTGGGGAAAAAGCCATTATCTCGGTGACAGTGTGAGTGGGAAAGTATAAAATACTGGGGGTGGAGAGGAATCTAGAATCTTTGAATTGCTTTGCCAATGTTTTCTATTCCATGAAAAAAGAATCAGGAACTGGAAATTATATATGATGTATTATGGGTGTGATTTAAACAAGAAAGATCATCTGGAACTCTAATCAGCAGACAAACATGCAAAGAAAAGACCTAGGGCTTTCCTGTATTAAAAGATGGGCAAATAAAATATATATCTATAAATTTTAAGTTTAAAAATGTTCAGGGTATTATGTATTTTTTTATGATCTCTCCCAAATTTCAGACAAATTTTTTGATTACCAACAACTGGCCTCCATTGTAAGATACAAACCACTACAATTGAATGAGTCCTGGGCTATGATAGACATTCAGGGTGGGGAAATGGAAGAATAGGGAGTTAAGGTGGAGCATTTGAACCAGACTTGTGGCGGGGGGAGAAGAGTGAAAACCCCCAGGAAGGAAGGGGCATCTGTGTACAGTTTTAAGACGAAACAAGAGCTAGCAAGGCAAAGTAGGGGCAAAGGGTATGCCAAGCACCAAAACAGCATCTGTAAAGGTACATGGTGCATTTATGGATCTGCAAAGGAGTTGCTATGGCTGGAATATTGAACATACTGTGGCAAAGGTGATTCTTTCCAGGATAATTTGAACATCTGTTGTTTTCCAGGCACCACAGGAGGATCTGCACTGATGGAGCGTACATTCTGCATAGCACTGGGGAGAAGTTGGTCCATTACGCTTTACAAAGCCTTTCCGTGTTCACTGTCCAGAAAGTCTATCCTCAGAATGCTATGACCAGGCCAGCCTCCACTTTGGTGTCTCCCGCCCCCATTCCTATCCAAACCCTAGTTTCTGTCCCCTTGCAAGACTGAAAGCTATCTCTCAGTAAATATTGCAGAAGGGAACTGGGATGGGCTATGAGGTCTGATTGACAACAAATCCACAACTGGCCAAAAGGCCTCAGAGTTTAAAACAACTACGTTATTTTCCCTCCCGTTCAGTGATATTTCCTTCTAAACTGAAATGTGTATCCAACCACCCAAATGCCGCTGAAGCAGGTGATAGATTAGATTACCTGACACACCTCTATACCCTCCAAGAAATTTCCTAGTAATCCCAGTAGCTGATTTTTTTTTCCAGCTGGTTGCTGACAACGTTTCAAAATGAATTCTCCCACACTCTTATTTTTACCCTTGACTAGCTGTCTTTAATGATAATTTCCTTAGGTTTGGAGCCCTGATGGAGTTGAAAATCTCTTTGACTTCTTTCAGAAGTGAACTTTAGTAGAAAGCAGCTCCATCAGACCACTCTTAAACTTTGTTTTCATTCTCTCCCTGCCCAGACCCCCCAAACCTTATCATTTTATCTAAACTACTATACAACTGGCTTTCTTGAGAGTTCAACTCCTTAATAAAAAGATCAAAATTCCCCTTGGATTTTGGGATGATCGCCATTTAAAAGGGTTGGGAAAATCTAATCTCTTGTATAATCAATCGATTTGAAGTGTTTTCTCCCTTACATTAACAAATTTGATCACTTGAAAGTAAGCTGCATAAGGGTAGGTCTTTCCCTGTTTTGTTCACCATTACTTCCCCAATGCCTAACAAAAGCTATGGCAGAAAGTCGGTGTTCAACAAAGAGAAACTGAATGAATGAATGAATGAATGCATGAATGATCTTCACGGATATTCTTACAGTTGAGGGTAGACTCAGAAGGGCTAAGTAGTTTTGCTCAGAGTCATATGGGCTAGGACTCCACCATCATTTGTCTAGTGCCATTTCACTAGACCATGTACCTGAACTCCAGCACTGGAACAGGAAGATTTTTATGGCCTTTGCTACTGCAGAAGTAAAATCAAGCCCCTGAGTCTAGTCCAATGCAGACATTGGATATGGGTCTCCTGGAAATACCACTTAAAAACTGAATCCTGTAACAAAGTTATACATGGAAAAAGAAGGCAACAGGATAGAAGCTACAGACACTCTGTGAAAACACAGTGTGTTTCTGCTGTGCTCAGACAGAGCTGTCCATGTGGATAGAATCCAGTAGACTGTGTACACCTATACACTGACAGTGTTCCCACTATTGCCCATGAGCCAAATCTGACCCTCCACCTGTTTTAGTAAATAAAGTTTTATTGGAACATAGGCTCACCCATTGATGTATGTGTTGTGTATGGCTGCTTTCATACAATAGCAGAGTCCAGTAGTTCACCCTATGGTCCACAAAACCAAACTATTTACTATATATCCCTTTACAGAAAAAAGTCCGCCAACTCCTGGCTCAGAGTCACACAGTAACAACATAAGCATCAACAACAGCAGCTGAAATGAAACAAAACACTACTGATGCACAAAGTGCTGGGAAGGATAATTTTTTCTACCCAACACCAAAAAAAAAAAAATCACAAAACCAATTACTTTAGCACTTGATACCTGCTTAGAGGCCTCTTGTCAATAATATCTACTCTTGCCTGAACTCTTGAACCAGACAGCTACTCCCTTCATTACCACTGCGTTTAGGATTAGCAATCAGTGAGAAAGCTACAGAAAACAAACTTTTTAAGCTCTATTTTAAAAGAAAAATCAGAGGTGCACATTGAATGCAGTTCTACAATAAATGGGAACTCGGCATGCCTTGTAAAATGGCCTAGATCTCATTAAATGATTTCTTGGCTATTATCCTTTGGACTCACCAATAGATTTGAATGGACTCTCCAGTGAAAGTGAATGTTTAAGGTGCTACTCCTTTGAAAGGAAATAGCATATTGGAATCAGAAAAGACTAAGACCCATTGTTAGGAAAACTGATTTGAAATTAAGAGTGTCATTTTCTGTCTTTAAGTTTTACCACTGATATTCCTTTGTAAATGTCTTAACCCTCCATGTCTTACTTGCTACATCTACCAAATGGAGAAAATCATATTCATCTCCTACTCTTCCTCCAAACCAGTGATTTGGAGAAGACATATAAACAGCATTTGCTGTGAGCTTTTTAAGAGATCTTCACAGGTAAATGCTAAATACTGTTTACATATATTTTCTGCAAGCCCAGGTTGTTTTCCAGAGAGGTGGAACTCACAGTAAATAGGAACATGGCACAGTAGAACAAAAGCCAGGGGTTCAAGAGCAAATGACCTCTTATTTCATCTCCTACAAGAGCCTTATTCCAAGTACAGCCAATGCAGGATGGAAAGCTCTCCATGAATTAAATTCTGGTACTTCTAAGGGAAGAACTTCAACCTCTTCTCCCTCTGAAGCTAAGCAATTGTAGTCTTCTATCAGTATGAATAACTTTAAGTGGAATTTGGGATAGAAATTCAAAGACGTAAGTCACTTTCTCCAGCCTTAAAGAGCTTGGGTTGTGGTTGGCTGTGAGATCCAATAGATCCCTGTCTCTGATATTCACATCCTTTGTTGTACTCCAGGCTAAGGCTAAGGCTAAGCCCCTGCCTTTTATTCTAGTCATGGGGCTGGCTGTGTGGAGCAGAAAGCACCTAAAGCCAAAGGACGGCAGAGCCCCACCCGTGACAGCCAGCATCAGCTGGTATCACTTTGATCCCTGCCTGCCTCCCCACCCCTTTGGTCTGGCCCACAACCCCCTTTCCAAAGCCACTCCTCCCCACTCCATGTGTTCTGGTGAGGCTGTCAATTACAGGGTTCTGTCTCCTCAAGCTGACCAGTAATTGGCCCAGAGGTGGGGTGGACACATGAACCACACAGGGGCAATGTTTTCCAGGGGCAAAAGTGAAGAAAGGAAGAGGATGAGGAAGAGGGGAAGAAAAGACACTGCCTCCCCTTTGGTCAACGCAAGCTCTAATCGGCAGGAGTCACCTTTCCCACTACATGGAGCCTGCTGGAAAGTGAAGCTAACAATGAGGAAAGCAGAGATACAATTGGAGAGACAAAAACACAGACTGATAACCACTCTCCATCCAGCCATGACTGAAGCTACTTCCATGCTGGACTTTCTAGTTATATTTTTAGTTAAGTTAAGGTTTGGCTTAAGCCAATTTGAGTTTTGTTTCTTTCACTTGTCACCCAAACCTTCTGATCAGTGCGGTGAATACACATCTCAAGCCGTCTGGTTTTCCTTCACAAAGGGATCAAGGGGCAGACTGTGGATGGCTCAGGGCAAACCACCCCACTCCTAAAATCACAGCTCAGCATCTGCACAACCACTCAGAAATCTGAAGCACAACCTTAGGCAACGCTTTGACTTAATTCTGGTCTGTGGCATGTTATGTTTGCAATTTGTCAACAGCCCCTTGGACGGGTATTTATTACATTTTTATTTAGGACTGGGTGAGAAAATAATTTGTAAGTATCTCAGAATATATTACTACTAGAATAAAGCTCATGGTGCATCCAGATGCAATTACTCTAATGGGTAATAGCAAATCATCCATCTTTTAAAATCATTTGTATTTTTAAAAATCTATTAGCTCGTATTATTTCCTGATTATCTTTATGGCTTTTTAACACTCTGTATCCAAATTCTTAGAGGTTTTAAACTGACATTAAAGACCCCATATTATAGCCCCTTTCTCCTCCTCCTACCTAATATCCCACAAGTACCCTGCTTTTCAGAAAAATTGGTCCACTCTTTCCCAGACATGCCATCGCTTTCCAATTTCCACACATTTCCACATTTCTTGACCCAAAATGCTCTTCCACTCATCTCCCACTCACTCATCTAGCATCCCAATCCTAGATACCCATCAAGGGCCAGTTGGGTCCCACCTCTTCTTTAAAGCCATCTTAGCCCAAAGTTAACTCCCCCCGCCCCGAGCTCACACCTGTCTGCTGTTTGGCACACACTTGGTAGAACAGTGATCCATATCTAGGACAGGTTCTATATTCTTGAAGAGGCTCCCTGAAGACACATCTTCCCAATGCCACTGAGATCCCCCGTCAAGAGCTCTGCACACATGTCCGTGATGATAATAATGATGGTGAAGACACAGTGATGATGACCAGGTAATCTGGGGCACCCACAGCTAAAGGCCAAATTATTAAGTCTACAAGATATTTTGATGGTCCAGGGCGAGGCTTTTATCCTTTTATACCTACACCCTTGGGCCTTTTCTAGGCAGAGGGGTCCCAGGAATTAGTGATTTGGGCACTCTTTAAGTTCCCCAGGAAGCTAACAAACATAACCAGAAGCAAGATGATAGATCACTTCTGTTTTGTGGCTACCCGACATTTTCTCACTGAACCCCAAACTTTTGGAGCTCATAGTGTGTTAGAACGCCCTTCCTTTTCCCACGCCCTTCATCCAAGCGCTACCTGGCCTCTAAGACAGTTTTGTTACGAGGACTTGGGAACCCACGCTGCTTCCCTGACTCCTCCATCCCACAGCATCCCTACTTTCTCCAAAATCCTAGGAAAGGAAAGGCTTCCACGGCTCACAATGGAAAACGGATTACACACTTCCCTGCATTATTTAAGTATGCCTTCTTTTCTCCCCAACTAGATTGCAAGCTTCTCAGGGTAGGGACAATTCTTTGCAAAGGTTTGTCCTTCCCTGCGTACAGCCCAGAGGTACACGGGGTAAGCGTTCAATAGTCATTTGCTCAATGAGCGGTCTAATTACGTTTCCTTATAATGATATCATCCCTCTTTCTTCCCAAATGGCGTTTTATATAATTTGTGAGAGCTGTTACACAAGTGTGTGCACACGTTTGTTAAAGAGGATGGCCAGCAAGAGGCAGAAAGGTGGGAGTGGTGGTGAAAAGTCTGCCGAGTATCAAAAGCAAAACAAAATCCTAATGCTTCTTTACCCAGGAATTTGCACATTGTGAACTCACTTTGTGCTCAGAGTGATGTCTGTATGAGTACTCAGTCTGTTTGTACACCACTTTGATATGTCCAATGGGTTGTTATTTGCAGAAAAGAGTGCAATGACTACAAAACAGGACATGTGGACTTGGGTTCCAGTCCTGGTACTGGTCCAGTGTGACTTTGCACAAGTCACCAAACTCTGACCCTCAGGTTCCACATCTGTAAAATGGAGCAATGAATGTCTGCTCTGCTTCACAAGAGTGTTGTACAAAAGAAAAGAGATAATGCTTTGAAAAAATAAGAGTGCTGCATGATGGACTCACATGGTCCACGACTTCCTAGAAAGAATGACTCCAATTACTTCATGGCCCTTGTGAAAACCTCCTCCTCTGAACGTGTGATAATACAGTACAAAAAAACTTAAAAGTCACCCTTCAATAAAGCACAACAGGAGCAGGCAACATCCAGTGTGCCGGGTTTGCTTGGATTCCTGGGTGATGGAATTAAATCATAGGCAGGACCATGAATATGCTGAATGGCATCATTAAACCCTTCACTTAGATGCATTAATGCATCTGTAGATCAACTACTATGTCATAGAGCGTGTTCTGAATAGCATCTTAAAATTAATTATTCATCAATGATCATCTTCAATGCTTATTTACATTTTGGAGGCTCAGCTTCAGCCACCTGTTGTCTTTGAATAGGCCCCCTTGTCATGTTAAGCCTGAAGCACCTGTGAACATTTTAACTGGCTTGGGTGACAGCCGTGTGATCATCCATAAATGTACTCAGATCAAAGCCTGTGCCCTAAAACTACAAAGGAGGAAAACACCAGCTATCCTAGCATCAGCGTGCAGACAAACCCCACTATATAGAAAGGGTTCTCTGGGATAAAGGATGGCCAGGAGGATCAGTAGTTAGGCAATGAGGTCTAAGCAACTTCTTACCCAGGAGAACTTCAGTGCACCAGATACTTTCCTTGTCCAAATCTATACAGGATAGTCATTCTTTCCTGAAAAAGAATGCCTGGTTGTGTACTAAGGTACACCTTTGGTCTCTCATCAAGCTGCACTGGCCTTCAATTCCATTCAACCGTTCAGAACATACCATGCATCTAACCCTGTGCGAGTCAGGGGTCATATGTTTAAATGGGTATAGTAGGACGGGTGTGTGAGCAAGGATATTCACTGCAGCACTGCTTACTATAACGAAAAGCTGGAAACAAGCTGGATACCTATCAATGACAGTCATTTTTTAATTTTATTTATTTATTCATTTAATTATTTGAAAATACTTAATTTTTAGGTAAAGACTGAATGTATTCAAGGTATATAATGTGATGATTTGATATACACTGTGTAATGATTACCAAAATCGAATTAATACATCCATCACCACCCATGCTGTACATTAGATCCTCAGAACTGGTTCATCTTATAAATGAAATTTTGTACCCTTTGACCAACATCTCCCCATTTCCCCCACTCCTCCCTGCTCTAGCCCCTGGCAAATACTCTTCTACTTTATGCTTCTATGAGTTGGACTTTTTTAAATTCTAAACATAAGTGAGATCATGCAATATTTGTCTTTCTTTGTCTGGCTAATTTCCCTTAGCATAATGTCCTCCAGGTTCATCTACTTTGTCACAACTGGCAGAATGTCCTTCTATTTTAATGTTGAATAATATT
This sequence comes from Daubentonia madagascariensis, assembly GCA_023783475.1. Lineage (NCBI taxonomy): Eukaryota > Metazoa > Chordata > Mammalia > Primates > Daubentoniidae > Daubentonia > Daubentonia madagascariensis. The sequence goes on along the minus strand of JAKFHU010002573.1, from coordinate 12,880,076 downwards.
CCATTGTATGTTACGTGCCAAAATTTCTTTATCCATTCATCTGCCAATCAATTCTTAAGTTGTTTTCATAGCTTGGCTACTGTGAATAATGCAATAGTGGTCATTTTAAATAAACTTTAGTGCGACCATTCAATGGAGTATTAAGCACAAACATTAAAAAGAATGAAATAGATTTATATACACAGATCTGGAAAGATGTCCCATTAGAGTAAGTATTAATAAAAAAAGCAAGTTACACAGTAGAATGTGTAATAGGATCCCATTTATTTTTTAAAGATACATATAACTATACACACATATATAATTATAAATCTATATGCATATGATCATACAGGCATAGAGGAAAGCTGAAGGAGATACGTACTAAATTTGTTATGGTGGTTACCTCTGAGAGATGGAATTTATGTTGCGAGGCAGGGATGGAGGGATTGAGAAAGGCCTTTCACTTTTTACGTTATACATTTCAGTAATGTGTGAATTTTTTCCCATTTTTTTCCACTTCTTTTATAACTACCTACAAAAGATGTTATTTTAAAATGGTACACCAGACTCGCTTCCCTCAATGAAGCCTCCAGTATCCTAGCCACTCCCACTGGTGACAATCAACTAAGCTCCCTAACACTCCAGCAAATAAGACACCACAAATATATCCTGGGGGCGCACACACACACACACCCCCTTCCCACTGCTGCATGCACACCACTTCTTTTTCTCATTAATTCCTCACTAAAAGATTGAGTTTGTTTAATCTCTTCCTATAAGTGAAAATATCTTTGGGAAGATCCTCCTCTAGAGAGCATATGATTTCTTGTAAAATATTAAAAAATCACTGTGATAAAATTCCATTACCCAAAGCTGATGTGAACATACCAAACCACTTCTGATAATGAGGTTTGACATGAATCAATAGGGGGCCTTCCTTCATAGTTTCAAAGAATTCCTATTTTCACTGAAACTTATTCAGCCCTGATCACGACTACATATTGGATATTTTCCCAAAAATACAGAAAAGTTGCTTGGTCTGAGAGTTTCTATGAAATTTTAAAGCTGATAAGATATAAACTATACTTACAGAGGACCTACTGTTTTCCAAGCACTAAGCTAGGCACTTATATCAATGCTTTCATATAATCATCATAAAACCCTGTAAATGAGGTGTCTTAGGTTGGGTACCCAGAACTCTGAGACAGAGGTGTATATGGAGGAAGTTGACTGGTGAGGGCATAGCCTAAGGATAAACTCCTGTGGGGACTGAAGGCCGCAGGACTGGGCAGCAGCAGTTGAACTGTGATGTAGCCGTTAACAGGGGCCTCCCCTATCCAAGGGGAGCTCTGGAGTTATCCTGCCAAGATGGCTAGGCCTTTCCATTTGGGACATGGCCACAGGCTGCCCGCAGGCATGACCTTGGACTAAGCAGCTCTCTTAATCTGAGGGCTCTTAATCTGGGGAGCCACTCTGGGGCCAACACTCCAGCAGCTGGGGGAATGAAGGCTCATCCTGAAGAGGGATCTTGGTGATGCACCACATCATCCAAGACAGTCACAATTCTATCATAACATCCATGTTCTAGGAATCACGATGCAGCAACTGAGAGAAACTAAGTAACTAGCCCAAGGTAAGCTGCAGGGGCAAGACTTGAACCATCTACTTCCAAAGCTCCTTACCTAATGCCACATGGCCTCCCCAAACCAACTGCCCCCCTGGGGAGCCTGTCTCAGAGGACAGTTTGTGGCTCTGCATCTCACCCCTGAAACTTGGACTTTGATGCTAGTAAGCATGGGCATGTGCCCACCAAGAGGAAGGGGAGGAAAAAACTCTTGAATCTCATATGAAAAGGAATCCTTCAAGCAGAAGACATCTGTCACAAACACAGGAGAGGTTTTCTGCTAACCACCACATGGATAATCAAGGCTCCACTGTTTTGTAATCACTCCAGCTATCGAGTGTCCTGCACAGAAACCTGGACTCATCCTGTGTGTCTTACTGAAGAGAGGTTTGGTTTCTAATGGGTGCTTTAAAAAAAATCTATTTATTCTATTCCATTTCTACTCTCCATGTCCTATAAGAAACTACCATAAATAAAAGCTATCGGATAAATGGGATGAGAGAGGAATGCACATTTAGTACCTGGGGGAAGAGAATAAGAGGAGAAAAGGGAGGTGAATAAAAGAATCTTCTCCTCGCATAAAACTTCCATCCTAAGGACTGGCATCCACCACTTACCAGCTGTTAATCACTGGGCACTTTTTTTTCTTTTTTCTGGAGACAGGGTCTTGCTGTTTTGCCCAGGCTGGACTTGAACTCATGATCCTCCCACTTCAGCCTCAGGAGTAGCTGCGACTATAGGTGCACACTACCAGACCTGGCTATTCTTGATGCCTCCGTTTCCTCAACTGTTAAATGGAGAGTGATGGTGCACAGACCTCCTAGGGTCACTGTGAAAATTAAACGAGACATAAACATTCAGTGCTTAGCCCTGTGCACGTAAAGAGTGAGGACTTAATAAATGCCAGCCCTTGGTCATCACTGCTGGGGTTGTTACCACAATCCTCAACACCTGTGCAACAGCCAACTGCAGCAGGAAAAGTCAGAAGGAATGAAAGGAAGTGAGTAAATGGGTTGGGTTTTTCTGAACGTTCTGCTGACTGTGTTGTTTATAAATGGCTTTCTTTCTTATCGTCAAAGACACTCCATAAAATGGCAAGTCCTCTCCCGATAGTCACCATCCTCTCTTGCATTTCACAGCTCCCATGGTGTGTCTCACCGAAATGACATCAGCTCACCCTCATCACCTGTGTGGACATCCTCACTTCCTACCACTCCACACACTGGAGCTCGGCCAGCCTGCCTTCGCCTCCTGGCTTCACGAGTTAAGGATGAAGGGCTGGATTAATACTTTCTCCTCTGCTGAGGAAGGCAAGGTTCCTGGATCTGCCAGCCTGCAGAAGCTACCTTACTGTTGTTAAAACTATTTGTGAATCCCCTAAGAATAGCAAGCCCTAAAGCTTATGAGCTCAAAGGGGCTTCATGGCATGAGGAATGCCTGGGGTAGATGAGTGTTTCTAAGTGTGCGGTCCCCAGTGGACTCCATCAAAATCATCTGGCTAGCTTGTTAAAAATGCAGATTTCCAGGGCTGCTGAATCAGAATCTTTGGGGCAAGCCCCCAGAAACTGCATATTTAAACAGATTTCCAGATAATTCTGATTCAACTAACGTTTGAGGCCCCTAGGGATACAGCATTCTCTCACTTGGCTGCAATGATGGCCCTGCTTGGAAACAGAGACATGCTTTTCTTTGCAGCCTATACCTCCAGCCTGGGTTATCATGACTTTTTTTCCTGAACCTCCCCACTCCCCAACCCCTGCCCCCACAGGCCCCAAACATTTACTCAGTGGTCAGCAAATCTTTATCTTACACTTGAAAATGTATAGTCTATTAACGTCTCTGGACTTTGGTGATCCATGGAGACATGTTTCATTTTCCCAATTAGAGTGTAAGCTGGACAAGAACAGGACTGATGACTCATTCAATAAATATGAGGCCCCTACTGTATTCCCATCCCTGTGCAGGTGCCATGAGGGACAGGGTAGTATAAGCCATGGCCCAACCTCATAGGAACTCATTGCTTATACACAGAGAACTCAATCCATCTTGTGCCCAAAGACCTTAGAGATGTTCTGCATCTAAAGCTTCCCTTGACCACTGAGGCACTGTGGTCCAGACACACGTCTGGAAGGCCGGTGTCCAGCTTTCTTTTCTCTGCTGCTGCAGGCACAGATCTCCGCCATCTATCCTTCCCTCTCTTCTTTCTCCCCAAGGAGAGAAAGAACATCCATCTCCCCTGCCCTTCCCCAAGTGAGGAGGAAGGAGGATGAAGGCTCAATTCCTTCCCTAGATCCATGCTGAGATGATTTCATCTCAGAAACGTTGCCAGGTTGCTACAAGACACCAGCCACAAGAGCCTATAACCAGTTACCTAACCCCAAATCAAGTCCTAATCCATTCAGGAATATTTGTATGTGTCCACACTTCAGGGTAAAAGGGCAGACACCGTCTGGAGGGTAAAGGATAAAAGGAAATCAAACACACACTGCAGGTCACTGAATTAACCCAGACGGGCACACATGGAAACAATCACAAGCCACATGACGAGGACACAAATGGTGAAGGAATAGAGCAGCTAGTGAGGATTATTTTAGCATCTGCCCTAGGTCTTGAGTTAGCAAAAGGAACAGAGAAAAACAAAGGAGGGAAACCAGGAGCGAGTGTTGTCCCCAAAGCCAGGGTCAAATGCTCCAGAGCAGACAAGGAATATGAAAACCAAATGGCCCAAGTGGGGGAAATGAATCAGGAAACACTTCCCAGAGAAGGTGGTTTAAAGCCAGGCCTAATTTTTTTTCCTCTTGCTGGTACTTATTCAGTAAAGATTTCTCTATTTCTGTTTCTTTTAATAATTTTGTTTTTTAGTTTTCCAAACCCACACAAACAACTTTTCTTAACCCTCCCACTCCAGCCTGTTTTATTCTCCTCCCACCCTCACCCCCATCACAGGGGGCCCAGCCCAGTTGCTAATGCAGTGGGCGGGCCTGAGTCTGCCAGGGCCAGGGGTCCCCTTGTCACTATGTGGATAGAATTCCTCCTTTTGGTTGCTATGACACCATGGCGCTAGGGCTCTTCAGCCTTGTTACCATGGAATCCTTCCTTCCCCCCCTCTCACCGCATGTCAGGAGGGCAACAGCACTGCAAGGCAAGCTGCCCACCGGGTGCTGGCCAAGCCCACGCCCCCAGACACCATCCTAAAGGATGCGATGGTCTGAGCCAGCTGCAGTCACGCACCTGAACCAAATCACTCTGCAGAGGAGCTTGCCAGTGAACCCCTCAAAAGGACAAATACATAGAAACAGCCTTTTAAAATCGGTATCTGGAAAACAAAGTGCTCTGAACACACGTGGGCACACTCCCCCATAAAGGAATCATCAGGTTGTTGCTAACAGAGGGGCGCCCTCCACATAGTCTTGCCTGCTCCCTAGAGTGCAGCCAGGGGTCAGCAGTGCCCCTTTGGATCATGGGTCAATGGGGAAATACCTGTTGTCCACCCCCCTGGCACTGAGTCCTTGTCCTCAGCAACTCAATGTTCTCACGACGGTGACCAGGAGGGAGAAGGAGGAACGTAAAAGAAGAGAAGGACTTTCTTTGTACAGTGGAGATAAGTACAAAGGTTCCTGCAACACAAAAGCCCACGTCTGGATTAACTTAGGGGATCACCTGAGGCCAGGCTGAGGCTGAGGGTGAAGCACCCTAGGTGAGGGGGCAGGAAACGTGGGTTCCAGTCCTGCCTCAACCCTGTGACTTTGTGCAAAGCATTTCTTCTCTGTAAGCCTCAGTTTCCTCATCTGAAAAGTGTGGGCTCTGAGCAGAGAATCTCTCCAGGCTTTTCCCAAACTGACACTTTTCACCTCATAGTGAGGGACTCCAGGGACGGGGACTTCTGAGTCAGCCTCCCGAGGAGAGCAAGGCAGCAGAAGGCAGGCCAGGGAGGACTGAACCCTGAAGTCCACACCCCACTCCCCTTCCCTGAGGAGGGCCAAGGCCCAGAGAAGTGCTTCATCCCCAAGAATACGCCTTTGTGGGTACTGCCACCCAGGCCAGATATATGTGTAAGGGAATCTCCCAGCTGTGTGCAAGGGACAAAGGAAACACTCATTCCTCGGGGAGCCAGAAACCAGAGCTGACCCAGGCACTGCACCAGCTCTTCCTCAAACATCCCATATATTTTCAGAAAATGAACCCTTCTATTGTCTGGACAGCAACCAAACTGAAGAATTCCAAACACAAACATACGTTAAAACTAAAACATGCAAAAGGAGAGATTTATGATGGCACACAGTGGAGGTATCTGCTCCAAAATTAATGAATGTTGCCACAGATGAGATGGGATGGTACAGTTTACAGAGATATCAGACCGCACATCCCTGCTTCTCCTTTAACTACATCCAGAGAATCCCGATCTGGTAGAGAAATAAATTTCAAATTGCAATAAACCATCAAGAGATAAAACAGCATGTTATAATAAATAAAATAATTATCCAAGGGTGGGGGGTGGTCAGGGCAGGCTTCTCTGAGGAGGTGACACTTAAGATGAAATCCTGTGAACGGCGGGAGGATGAGGGTGTTCCATGAAGCGCCAACAGCATGTGCAAAGGCCCTGAGGCAGGAATGATTTAAAGATATAATTCAAGGAAATTCCAGTCTTCATGGAGAGACAGATATGCAAACAAACAACCACAAGTCCATATGGTGTGGAAGGGGGCATGGATGACCACGTGACAAAGTAAGCTGACCATAAGAGAATGAGCCCTGAAGGCCAAGTTGGCCAGGGGCTATCAGGAGGGCTTCCGGAGGAAGAGGTGTCTAAGCTGAATCTTGAAGGATGAATCAGGAGAAACAAGAATGTGTGAAGGCATGGAGGTGTGAGGGGCACAGACCTTTCTTAGAACTACAAGCAGTTCCATCTCCCTGGAGCTCCAGGTGGGAGGAGAGGAGCGACGGAAGGTAAGGCGAGAACGGATAAAGAGGGCAACCCCTGCAGGCCTTGTGCGCCAAGGCAAGAAGACAGGGCCAGAGTTTGCGCTCCCTAAGCAGATGCAGCAGCAGAGTGTTCAGTGGGTGAGACACGCCTCTGAGTGACACATCCTCACTTCCCTGGCGCGTGTGCCCATCTGCAAGGGACGGGGCTCCTCTCCCATAGGTCACACAGAGCCTGCCCTGGGTGCTTCCCTGTCGCCGGGGACTTGGACCCTGCTGCCGGGACTGGCCATGTCGGGGCGGTTCCCGGGAGTCAGCACGTGGAGGGGGCAGAAGCCTGTGGGTGTGGAGGAGCAGGTAACCAAGGATGCGTCAGAATCCCACCCACACCCGCGCTCCCGCAAAGGCTGGCGTGGACGGAGTTTGACAGACAGGGAGAAAAAGAGAGAAGAGAAGGAAACGGGAGAGGAGGAAGCAAAGAGGAAAGAGAGGAACAAAAAAGAGCAGGAACAGGAAAAAACCGGAATCGAGGCCAAACCGCGCACCCATCGGGCTGGGAAAGCTCTTGGAGTCCGCAGGCTGTTTCTTTCAAGAAGAAAACAGAAGCGGTCCCCACCGCTGTGCTCCTGTCACTAAGAACTGTGGCATGGCATATATCCACACACGCTGCTACTCTGTCTGCCCACGGCCGGTTGGCAGGCGCTGTAGTCAACGTGCTCCGATTCACAACGCCCTCTGCACCCACCAAGCTCGAAGTTTCAGTGCCGCGGCTGGGTCACACACACACACGCACACACACACACGCGCACACACACGCACGCGCACACACACGCACGCACGCACACACACACACACACACACAGCCTCTGCCTGGGCGGCTCCCCTCTCCCCATCCTCCCTCCTTCCAGAGCTTCCAGCCTCCAGGCGCTGGGCGGGTGGTCAGCCAGGGTGCAGGTCTGCCCCCCTACTTGCTCCCTTGGAGACCTCTCTGACCCACTTCTGAAACTGTCCCATTAGGGACCAGGATGGAGGAGGGGATCCAGACCCAGCTTCTGAGCGACTGGTTAGAGTTGCCTGACAAAATACAGGGCACCCAGTTAAGTGTGAATTTCAGACAAATAACACAAAAATGTATCTGTATTTTTATTTGCCAAAGCTGGCAATTCTATGATTTATGGTCCAGGTACGAAAATCCCTCTTCTTTTTGCTCCAAATCCCTCTCCCAAAGCCGCAGATGAGACTGAGGATGAAACTGGCACTGCTGAGCTGTTACGTGCCAGGCTCTGTGCCAAAACAAAGCACACGCCTTATTTCAAATCCTCACAACAACCCTATGACTTCAGTATTATTATTATCCCCATTTTACAGATGAAGAAGCTGAGGCTTCAAACTTGTCTCAGGGCACACAGCCAGGAAGTAGGAGCTGGGGGTGGAACCACCAGAGTCAGACTCCAGAGCCTGTGCCCTCCAGCCATGAGACAGGGAGTGCATCCAGAGGTATCCGTGAGACAGAGACCTCATGCTCAAACTCTTGCCTTTGGGTTTGAAACCTGAAGAGCTTCTCCTCCCCTGCCCTACTCCTGCGTGGCACCCACCCCGCTACACTCCAGGCTCTCTCCTGCCCCCTCCCCCCAGGGCACAGCCACACTGGGGAGAACTTCACATACCTCATTTACACCTCAGTGTGTATTTACATTTAGAGGGACCTCTCCCAGGCATTTGAATGTGGGGTTGTCTCATATTAGAAAATGCAGATGTTTATCATTAAAGGAAGCTCAGCCACGGCTGAGTATCTGGTATCAGGAAAGGGCTCTTCCATTCACCCAGTGGCCCCCTGCCTAGAGGCAGGAGGAAGAGGTAAGAGGCCCAGAGAGCCACCAAGTATAGTGGGCAGTACCCCATGCCCCAGGCCAGATCGGCTGGACAACTTTTGAAAAGTCTGAGTCATGGGCTCTGATCTAAGGAGCTTACTGTCCAGCTGGGAAGAAGAGGCTACCTGGGAGGAGGGAGGAAGTGAGGCAGGACTGGGATGGGTGCACGGATGGATGTACAGATAGATGCGTGGACGCATGGACAGACAGATGGACAGCCTGAGAAGGGGTGGGACCACTGACTACATGGTGCTCCTCCCAGGAGCCTGAGTCTTTTCCATCACGTGCAGTGAAAGGTTTTAAGGACAAGGAGGGAGGAGCAGGAACTTGACAGGTAGGAAACGGTAAGGAGAGGGAGCAAGGGAGGAAAAAGGGGGAGAAGGAAGAGTTGTGTGGCCTTCTGAATTCATCTGGCTCTCCCCTGGGGTTTCTGAACCTTCTAGACTGTTACACCACGGTAGAGATGGCCCCGTGGGGACCGTGGCTTTTCATCTGTGTGATTTACCAGCTGTGGGCGTTCCAGAGCTCACGACGATCAATTATTTGTCACTTTATTTATCCAGGAGGCTGGTGCAGGGGTGAGTCAGGAGGCTGAAGTCGCTGCAGTCTGAGTCTGCAGCAGTTGGCAGCTCCCTGCCACCATTCCCCACGTTCCTGCCCCCAGCCCAGAGCTGGTCACCACTGCTCCTGTCATCCTGCTCCCCCTTTAAATCCCACGCTCCCCAAACTGAGACTCCGAGGGCACTTCTACAGAGCCCCTGTTTGCCTCTGGGAAAGACATACCCCTGCTCAGAGCCTCACTCCCAGAGAGCTGGCCCTGCCCTCCAGCCTGACCTTCCCCCACCACAGAGACACTGACGGGGGGGGGGGGGGGGGGCTGTAAGAGAAATCAGAGCAGATGTCCCTCAGGAGATGCCACACCACCATCCGCCTGCTCTTACCTACTTTCCATGTCATTCGCCTCCCCATGGTGCTGTTCCTCCCTGCATGCCCCCCTCCCCCACCCCCAGGGCTGCAGAACCTCACTGCCAGCAAGGGGCAGACAAAAGGGTCAGGCTAGAGGGGGGCAGCCAGTCCCAAAGATGATAGGAAGTCAGCAAAGAAACCCAGAAGAAGAGAAGCAAAAACCTCCCCACCTCAGCTCTAGTGGGCTCCCTGGGGGCTGTTCCACTCCCTAGAGAACATTTGGGAGGCAGGGGAGGGGGAACCAGTGACACTTAAAGGGTAGAACCAGGGATGCTAAGTTCTGCAATGCACATGACAGTGCTGTACCACGAAGAAAGTCCTCCCATCCCAAAAAGACAATTGTGCCCCCTATTGGAAAGCACTATATAGAGTTGTGCCTTATTTCCAGGCATTTATAAGTTTTCTTTAAGGGCTTAGAGGTGGGGAAGATGGGCAAGGGCTTGAGCCAGCACACTAAGGAAATTCAACAACCTGGGGGAGGCACCACCGGGCTGAGGGGGTTAGGAGCTGTGGTTCAGAGAGGGGAGAAATGTGGCATGGGTCAGGATGTGCCAGGGCGCCTTGTACAGGTGACACTTGCAGATGCTGCCTCTCCCTCCTGGCTGGGCAGGGAGAGCCGATCCTACGCTCGTGGCCCCATGATCTCACTCCAGAAGAGCACTGGTAGATGGCCCTAGAAGCCTCCGAACACACAGAGGATTCCCGTGGGGCCAGAGAGTAGCAGCCTGGCTGTTAGAAGCAAGCCCAGGGAGACCAGTGAGCTTATCCTTGGAAACTGAGGGCAGCACCCTCTCTCTGCCTTGCAGACATGGTCTGTGGCTCTTCTGTGCTCCCACGATGCACAGGTCAGTCCTCTTTTAGGGCTTCTTGCATTGCATGCCTGCTATCCAGTTACATGCCCATCACTCCAACTGTTCATCAACATTAACATTTATTGAGAACTTTCTAAACAAATGCCTAGCACTGTGTTCTTTACATGCAGTAGCTCATTTAATACCCCCAACTACCTCATAAGATGGTTATTATCATTATCCTCATTTTTCAGATGAGACACTTAAGGAACAGAAGCAGGTAAAAAACTATCCAGAGGTCCCACAAGCAGTCAGTGGTGGAGCAGAGTCCAGTGGGGAACCGCAGTACCACACTGCAGCTATGCCGGCGTGCAAGGGCAGGAGCTCAACCTGATTCACTTCTTCGTCCCAGTGGTGGCTCCTGTGGCTGGCACACAGTGGGTGCTCGATAAATGTTGAACAAATGGAGGAACGAATTGAATGAATGAATGGGCTTCACTTATTCTATGCGCCACTATTCCAGAGAATGCAACCATGTCACCAACTAAAGACAGGAACAAGAAATGAAGCAAAGGATCACAGACTTAGAGGAGGGTAAATGGCTCCATTGACTGACACGTGCCAGGCACACTTTATGAATGTCACCTCATTTAATCCTCACAGCCACCCCAGGAGACAGTCCCATGATTCCAGAGTTAAAAGTAGGGAAGCTGAGGCTCACAGCCCTTCACTTGTCCAAGGTCACATCGCTAGAGAGTGTCAGACCAGGAGTGCCTGGCACCAGCACTGGCTCTGAACCTCTACAGAATCATCACCTCGACTTCTGGAAACTTCAAGACCCAGTTCCTGTTCCTGTGAATTCCCCTGGTGGAGTTGATAGAACCTTCTATAAACCCCTCTCAGAGAACTCTGCAGGCCTTTTAAGGCTCTCCTTTAGACGGTTATAACCCAACAAGAGGACCTCGTTCTTACAGAGCCCTGAGCCCAGCATGCAGAAGGGGCGCCAAACATGTGCTGCAGTAGTAAGCAAATTGTTTGATCGGCTGGATAAGAAGACTTTTCATGAACATGGAGGGATCCACTCCAGACCTTGCCAGCCACTGGAGTCACTGAGCCTGTCACTTCTGAATCTTAAGGCCAATCTACCTGAGAATTACCATCTAGTTTCCCCTCTCCAAGCTGCTGTTTGGCTGGGACAAAAGGCAGGTGACAAACACCAGCTGGCACTAAAAATTACCCACGGCATCTATACATTGAGCCATCACGACAGCATCAAGGCAAAAGGGTAAAAATACCTCTCGCCTATTCACTCCTCCCTTATGCAAGGCTTCATACTGAGGGCAAAAATCATCCTGGAAGCTGCACTGACTCACCAGAGAGGTCTTGGCTGGCCCTTTCTTTTCCCTCTTCCCCAGAAAGTACAATTGTGAGGACCAGCAGTAGGCAGGCAGTCGGGATTCACTTCCAAGCACCTGCTTTTTTCTGAATCCAAAGCACCCAGTCTTGGGCATTCTGACCTTAGAAGAATATCCTGTCTCTGAGACCAAGGGGCAAAATACAGGCTTATACCCACACTTCCTATTTGAGCACTGTCCCTCAAATAAAAAAGACTTTCTCTTTCCAAGTCTTCTTTGGCTTCACGGAGTCCTCACAATCCAGATTCGATGTCACCTTGGTTTGAATGGTCCATGGTGAAGGTGAAGGGGGATGTGGCAGAATAAGGGTAAGCGTCCCTGCTCCTAGGACACTTAGGGCCTTCCTCTGAGCTCTGTGAGGACCTGGGGCCAAAGCACATGCTTATATGTCCTGGGTAGGCAGAGTTCCCAGAAGACCAGCTGAAAGCTAATGACCCTCAGACTGGCCGTGATGCCAGGGGAATCTGAATTACACCATTTTAGACTGGGTGGCCAGGGCAGGCCTGACTGAGAAGGTAACTTTAACTAAGAACCAGAAGGAGGTAAGAGAATGAACCGTGCAGCTACCTGGGGACAGAGCAGTCCAGAGAGAAGGAGCAGTCCATGCAAAGGCCCTGAGGCAGGAGTGTTGCTGGGGTGCTGGGGAACAGACAGCACAGTGTGGATGGGCCAAGCCAGCCAGGGGAGCAAGCAGGAGATGAGGGGAGGGCAGGAACTTGGGCCCATCCTGGGGCTTGGCTGGTCATAGGAAGGTCTCCGGCTTTGACGCTGACCAATCCCCTCATGACAGGAGAGGAGCTAGCAACTCCTTAAAAGCCACACACAGCTAGACTTTAAACCAAGCCCTGAAGCAAAATCAACCTTAACTGTTCCTCCCACCAAGCAGGGCCACAGAGCCTCTTCCTCAGGCTCACAGTCCCTGAAAACCCCATCCTTCTCTGACTTGAAAGGGCTACGGCATGAATTGATGCAGAAAGATAAGCTCCGCAGTGTTCAGTGGCAGGACTGGGATCTGGGCTGTCTCAGCAGCCCCCACACTGCAGTCAGGGGTGGGGGAGGATGACGGAGTCACCTCCCAGCTCCAGGGAAGGGACTCAAGGGTTCCAGGAACCCTGTGGCGGTGGTGAGCTCTCCAGCTCTCCCTCATCTCTGGGCTGTAAAAAGCAACCGCCTCTCCAGAAAGTGGATTTGTTTACTTGCAGAAAATCCCTATGCTGGTTCATGAGCATCTCCCCATGCATGTGCTGCAAATAAATAACCTCACATTTCCCATTTTAAACTGGGAAACACAACCCACGGAGTGTGGCATGTGTTGTGCCCACACACACACGCAAGCATGTCTCCTTCCCTGAGAGAAAGGATCCAAGGCACAGTTTTCCGGGGGCAGGGACTGGGCAAGTTTGCTCTCTTCCCCTGCCCCTGCCTCTTCTACTCTCCGTTTGCCAGGGGCCCACCTGCTCCCCTGCTCTGTCCTGAGGCTGGCGTTCTGGAAGATATTTTTTAAGGCTCTGCCTTTGCCTGCCTCTTGCTGGTTCTTGCGAGAGGCTCTCTGGAGCCATTCAGAGCTCTTAGCAAGGCCTCGCCTGCAGTATGCCTGCCTCCTTATGGAGCAAAACCTCACAAGAGCCCTCCAGAGAGCCTGGAGGTCCCCAGGAGCCCAGAAAGTCTTGGACCAAGGTCTCAGCTTAAATAATAATGGCTTGTCTACATTTCAGCACTTTCTCGGTGCCAGGCACCATTCTGCTCTCTTCACGTGCAGTAACTCGTTTAGCTCTTACAACAATCCTGTCCAGTAGTTTCTACAATTATCCCCATTTCACGGATAAGGAAACTGAGGCATAGGGAGGTTAAATGACTCACCCAAGGTAATGCAGCTGGGAAGTGCCAGAGCTGGGACTGGAACCCAAGTAGCCTGACTTCAGAGTCCACAATGTAGATACCCTCTCCAGGAGAAGGTTAGTGGTCCATCTGCTTTTGGGGCACCCCTAGAGATGACACTCACTAGGCTGAGAAAATATGTGTTGCAGGCAGGACCAGCAAACTAGTAAGTCCTGACGGGAACCACCACCTCTGTGACACCACATCCACCATCCCGGGCAGTTACTCACTGCCCCCTGTGAACGCTGCCTTCTATACGTTTACCTGAATTGACCATGCAACTCTGGCATGGTTGATCCATTCATCAATGTCATCCACGACAAGACCGTGAGCTCCTGGAGGTCCCTGTTCTAGTCTACTTGTGTCCTTCTGAGAGACACTCCCAGTGCTCACGGTAGCAATCGGGAAACGTGTGCTGAGTGAATGAATGAATAAATGTGTGAATGAATGAATCAGCCAGGTCCAGATGTTTTAGGTCTCCTTTATATACTTTAAGACAGAACATCCCAACACCCAGGTCAACATTTCCCATCTGCCTCCCACCCTCCCACGCAGTCCCACAGAGGGACTGAAATAGACACAATATATGCTCTCTCTTTCTTCCTTTTATTGCATTTAATTCCATGTTTCAGTTTAATTAAAAAAACACAATAGCTTAAAGTGCTGGATCTTGATGCACTGTGCTTTTCATGAATATTTATCACTCTGGGCTATATAAAATTGAATAATTATTAGCAATTAAAAGAAGGTCAATAGAAGGCTTTCTGGAACCTTCCACCAAGGGAAAGGGAAAGAAATGGGACGCTGCAAATTGTGGGCCCTCAGCAAGGACTCTGCAGGAGAAGGAAGAAGTTCCTGGCTGGCAAGGCAGAATCCATTGTTTAGAGGCCACCCAATCCCCTGAAGAGAGTCCCAAAGGGTTTGAAGCAGGACTGTTCTACCCGCTAGCCATTTATTCAGATGAAGAAAAAGAGGATTTGGTATAAAAAGGATCCAGTTGACAACATAGACTTCCAGGAGATGATTAAGAAAGGAAAAGGTAAGTCTTGGTCAAGTTACTCTACCTGCCTGAGTACGTTTCCTTCTCTGCTACTCACCTCACGTTGTTACAAGATAAAACGTCCATGTAAAGAAAGCATCTGGCAACACTCCTGACATACAGTAAATGCTCTTTCAAGACAGACAAGGTTCTCAGCAGCCCTGATTGGCCACCCCAACAGCTTTTATTCTCTCCCCACAAGAAAGAGACCCCAGCTCTCATATCATCTAATTTCTACTTTAGATGAAACTTTGAAGGTAGATTCCAAAGACCTGCACACAGGTTAAGCCCTGGACAGCCCCTCAAACAGATCCCAGGACTCTGCTGACCACCTCTCCCCACAGCAAAGTTCTTCCTTATGGTATGACAAACTCATCCTCCCTGCAACTTCTAATCATCGGTCTAACTTTTGTCCTCTAAGGCCATAAAGAACAATTCTTATCCCTCTTTACATAAAAGCCTTTCAAATCTGGAGAACTCTCAACCCAGGGTCTTCTCTTCTCCAGACTAAATGAACTTATATTTTTAATGGTTTATTTTACAGTGGGGTTCCAGTGTCCTTTCCTGTCCTGGTCTCCCTCATTGAACGAGTCTCTCCTTTGGCTTGGGCTCCCAGACCTGAACACAACACTGCAGAGGGGAGAAAACAGAGTAGGGCCTTGCAACAGACACCTTGCTCTTATTTCTTTAAACCTTGATAGTATTAACTTTGGGGGCTACCACAGCTTTCCACTGACTCATTTTGAACACATCATTCAATTACCACAATAATATATTTTGAGCACATCATATCCTATAGGACAGGGACTGCTGGGAAAGACGTGGTCCTTGCCTTCAGGAGGCTAACAGTGGGGAACACTGGGGACAGCAAGTCCTGAGCATGACCCTCATTAGGTTATACCCAGAAAAATCATCAAAGAGGCAGGTAAAATACTTAAAAACACGCAGGCACACCCAGTTTAACTCACTTTCCAGCACGGGACACTTTCTTTCATCCCAAATGATTCTCTGGCCCCCAAACCTTCACCCTAGGGACTTGGTTACCAGGCCCGATGGTGTTTAATCTTCCTTTCTTTTTCATCAATAACAGTCATATACATTAATATTAATGGTACATGTACTATGTGCCAGAGACATGCAAGCACTTTACCGGTATGACCTCACTTAAAAGCCACCTTTGCAGCTCTGAACTTTCTGGAAGTCACTCATGTGACTGGGAGAGGTCTAGTTCACCCAACCACTTAACCCCAAATAATGGGAACCCCCTCACTTGGATAGGGTTTTTCTATCTAAAACTTCATGCCATTGTCACACACTGTTCCCTGAGGGCAGAATGCAGGAAGACATGAAATGTTGAGATCCCTTCCTTATTTATTCTTAAAGTGCACTCTCTTTATTGTTGTTTATTGTTGATTCAGTGGGTCTATGCCCAGTTAAGAAACTTAATTTTGTCATCTTCACAATTGTTTAATTGTTTGAAGACCAGACCATGCACATGTGTGTCTAACACTGACATTGATTCTGTCACTAATAGAATGCAAGCTCCTAGGAAGCAGGAGTGCCTACTGCTTTAAACAAATATCTGGTCATGTACCATCCCTCATACTTTAAATGTTGCATGAGAGAGAAAAATTTGAAAATCTTAGATGTATTATAATTTCAGTGGTCTTCTTTGCTAAGCGCGTGCACACACACACACGCGCATGCTCTCTCTCTCTCTCTCTCTCTCTCTGAGTGCTTGATTTCCAGGAATGGGAGTGGATGGTCTTGAATCATCCACACTTTCTCCAGAAGGTCACACTCAGAGACAACTGGCCACCATCAGGGCACTAGCTGTAGACCGGGGGTGGGATAAAAGTTGTTGCCTTTTAGAACAACAGGATGATGGCAGACAATGGCCTCACTCCTACCACGCTTCACCCTCTGAGCCAACCCCTCTGACGGCCAGCCCTAGAGACCAGAGAGTGTTTAATATTTCAGTGATGAAGATGACGGCTCAGGAGCCTTCAGGCAGGCAACTTCCCAGCCCAAACCTTAGCCTCTCCCTCAACCAACTTTTCTGTCACACAACAAATGCGCCAGGTGCCTGGGCAGCTGTGATACACTGGCTGATGTTGGAGGAGTGTCTTGAACACATTAAAATGCTGCAAAACACATCTGCATACATCTTTCGAAGAGGAGAAAAACCTCCTTTATTCTGTTTCTTCTTCAGTCCTTTTTTATGGTTGTTTTATATTGTTTTCAGGTAAAATGGAACAATCCTAATTCAGTCAGGACTAGAAAGCCAAACAATAGCCTCAGGATAGACTTTGCAAAAGAGAAAGCAGAACCTACAGGAGGACTGGCCCCCCTGCGGAAAGCCCCGGCAGCATGGGAGCGACAGCTCTTCCAAATGCTCCTGGTTTGGGTTCAAACAGAGTCCTCCTCAGCCACAGGAGATAAATCTGACTTGTCGCCACAAAAGGTTGTGCTTCTCTGGGGTGATGAGGGGTGGTTACAGCCTCCACTCCAGCCTGAAGCTTGCTCACCCCTCTTACTCTCTGTGTCCCAGTGAGTGTTGTTGGACAGCCACGATTTGCAGGGCACTGACACCACCAAGACACCAGGGAAGATCCAGACGTGACCATTAATCTCACGCCCCAGCTATTGTGATCTCAGTGACCAGGGTCAACTGGCGTAATGTAATGGTGTCTCAAAAACAGAATTAAAATAAGAGGCATCCCAGAGCAGAGGAGCCTCATGTGATCTAGATGGACGGGAAGAGAAGACAAATACCACCATTCTGCCACTGAAGAGAGAATGAGATTTAGCTGGGCTCCAACATCAAGATCAAGACCTAGAAATTGATAGAGCTTGAGAAAGAAACAGAGATGGAGAGAGACAGGAAAGAACTTCAATGCTCTAGGCTTGTAAGAAGATTTTGGAGTAAATGTTCTCTTCCTGAGCAATTTTCTCTTTCATTTACTCTCCCTCTGAGTGCAATAGAAAGAATAAGGCCTGATTCCCTGCAGACCGGGTTCTCCTCCAGCCTCCAGCCCTCACTAGCCATGTGACCTATCACAAGTTACCTCGGCTCTCAGAGTGCCTGGAATACAGCAGGCATCCAAGAAATGCTTCTTTTACTCTCCTTCACCTCCTTCTCTCTCTTGCTTCTCTTGTTCTTACTCATGTTATCATCATCATTCCTTCTATATATTAGCTTTTATTTTTTCAGTACAATCAGAGACAATCTGATTGTTGGACCAGAAAAAGAAGTCTTTTATCCCTAACCTGATAAAAGGTATCCATAATCACGTACAGCAGAGGTGATAATTCATAGTGAAATACTGAATGCCTTCCAACAAGATAAAGATGTCCAGTGTCACCGTTTCTATTCAACACTGCGGGTAGGTCGTAACCTATGCAAGAAGACAAGAAAATGAAATAAAATGTATAAAGAAAAGAAATTCACAAAATACCTTTCATTATTCACAGATGACATGACAGTATGCAAAGACAATCCAAAAGAATCTAAAGATAATACTAGTGACAAAAAGTAGAAAATGAAAAAGTTTTAATTCCCACTTAAAATGGCATCAAAAAGCATCAAATTCCTGAGAAGAAACCTATTGAAAGATTTATAAGACCTTTCCAATGAAAAGTATGAGACATTGCTGAAAGAAATTAAAGAAAACTAAAAAAATGTCAATTTTCCTCAAACTGACTGATTGACGTAATACACACCTACGCCAAAATCCTGGCAGGCTTTTTTTGGTGAAAATCAGCAAGTTGATTCTATAATGTATGTATAAATGCAAATGGTTAAGAACAGCCAAGACAATTGTGACCAAAAAAAAAAGGAAAATGTTAGCAAACTTACATAACCAAACAATAATATTGATGATGAAACTAAGTATGTTAAGACAGTGTGGCATTGGTGTTAGGATAGGAAAATAGACCACAGGAACCAAAGAGAAAATTGACAGACAGACACACATAAGTAAAGATATCTGACTTGCAACAAAGATATCTTTTCAACACATGGTTCTGGGTCATTCGGAGTTCGATACGAGAAAAGAAAATGAGTTTGAGCATCACATCAGACATTCAACACATAAAAAAAGAAATTCCGGATGAATCATGAGCCTAAATGTGAAAGTTAAAACAATAAACCTTCTAGAATAAAACATAAGAGAATATCTTTCTTACCTTGGAATAGGCAAAGATTTTATAACCTTAAAAGAAAAAATTGATAAATTATATTTCATTAAAATTAAGAACATCCCTTTATAAAAATACACCATTAATAGAATAAAGAAGCAAACCACGGACAGTAAGAAGGTATCCACATTAAATATATCTGACAAGGATTTTAAATGCAGAATATAAAGAACTCTTACAAATCTAACCCAAAAATAGACAACGTAATATAAAATGGACAAAAATTTTGAACAGGCATTTTACTAAAGGTAATATCCAAATGGCCATTCAACATGTGAAAAATGCTCAAAATCTACTAGTAGTCACATTAAAAATGACAATGGGATACATCACCCCACCTGAAAGAATGACTAAAATTTTAAAAATATAAAAAATATCAAGCATTGGCAAGGAAGTAAAACAACTGGAAATCTCAAACATTTCTGGAGGATGTGTAATTGGTATAACCACTCTGGAAAATTATTTGGTAGTATTGACTAAAATCTACTCTATGACCCAGTTACTCTACTCTGGGTATATACTCAAGAAAAATGAGTACACATGTCCAAAAAATGTACAAGAATGTTCACAAAGCCAAAAAATGCAAACAACCCAGATGTTCATAAATTACAGAATGGGCAAATAATTTAGGTGTATTCCTACACTGTAATGCTGTACAGAAATAAAAAAAAAACAAACTAAAGCTATATGTGTCAACAGGGATAACTGTCACAGACATAATGTTAAGTGAAAAAAAACAGACATAAAAGAAAACATATTACACATATTAGCTACCTATGGATGTGTAACAAATTACTCCAAAACCTGAGTGGCATAAGACAACAAATGTTTATAGTCTCACAATTTCTGTGGGTCAGGAATCCAGGTACACCTTACCTGGGTCCTCCTGCTCAAGGTTTTTCACAAGGCTTCAATCAAGATGTCAGCCAGACTAAAGAAATCTCAAGGCTCAAATGGGGGAAGATTTGATTCCAGACTCACTCATATGGCTGTTGGGCCAAGTGCCTCAATCTTTCACTGGATGTCACCAATAGGGCAGTTCAGAACATGGTATCTGGCTTTGTCACAGCAAGCAAAGAAGAGCCAGAGAGAGTGCAAGCAAATTAAAGCCAAAATCTTTTGTAACCTAATCTTGGAAGTGACATCCATCACTTTTGCCATATCTTGTTCACTAGAGGCAGGTTATTGCATCCAATCCACACCCAAGGGGAAGAGATTATACAAGGACATGTATATCAGGAGGCAAAGATTGTTAGAACAAATGTTAGAGTCATATATAATGACCTACCACACTATGTTATTCCATTTATCTGAATTTCAAGAACAGGCAAAACTTGATAGATGTCACTGATTGCCTCCAGGGGAGGGGCTACTGATGTATGGGGGGCATAAAGGATCCTTCTAGGGTGCTATAAATGTTCTCTATCTTGATCTCGTTTGGGTGTTTGGGTGGTAGGGCAACACCAGTATAATCACATGTAAAATCTTCATTGAGATATACACTTAAAATTTGTGCATTCTAACTAATGCATTTCAAAGAATTATCAATTTACTTTTTTAGGTGTACAATTTATAAAGATATAATTTTGTGACATCAACAACTAAAAGGGGTGGGGACAGAGCCGTTAATGGAGCAGAGTTTTTGTATGTTCTTGAAGTTAAGCTGGTATAAATTTAAGTTAGTGTTATAACTTTAGGATGTTAAATATAATCCCCCATGGTAGCCACAAAGAAAATAGCTACAGAATATATACAAAAGGAAATTAGAAAGGAATTTAAATGTTTAACTACAAAAAAATCAACTAGGCACAAAAAAGACAGTAATGTAGAAAATGAGGGACAAAAAAAGGTATATGGCATATACAGAAAACAAATAGCAAAATGACAGAAGTAAGTCCCTTCTTGTCAGTAATTAACTGTAAATATAAATGAATTAAACTCACCAATCAAAAGACAGAAATGGATTTTTAAAAAACATGATCTAACTATATGCTGTCTATAAGAGACTCAATTTAGATCCAAAAACACAAACAGATTGAAAGTGAAAGCATGGGGAAAAAATTCCATGCAAATATTAACCAAAAGAGAACACAGGTGTCTATACTAATATCAGACAAAATAGACTTTAAATCAAAAAAGGTTACAAGAGACAAAGAAGGATGTTATATAATATATTAAGAGAAGCTTCAAAACAGTAAGAGGTAACAATCGTAAACACTTAATAACAGACTGTCAAAATATATGAAGCAAAAACCAACAGAATTGAAGGGAGAAATAAACATTTCTGCATTAATGGTTAGAGACTTTAATAACCCACTCTCAAAAATGGATAGAACAACTAGACAGAAGGTAAGTAAGGAAATGGAGGAATTAACAGCACAATAAACCAATTAGATATAACAGACATATACGGAACACGCTACCAAACAATAGCATGCACATTCTTCTTAAGTATACAGATGGCATTTTCCAAGATAGATCATATGTTAGGCCGTAAATTAAGTACAATAAATTTAAGAAGATAGATATCATACAAAGTACCTTCTCAGACCACAAGAGGATGAAGTTAGAATGTGTAACAGAAGTAGAACTGAAAAATTCAAAAATCTGTGGAAATTAAATAACACACTCTTAAACAACCAATGGATCAAGGAGGAAATCAAAAGGGCAATTAGAAAATACTTAGAGACAAATGAAAACAAAAACACAACATACCAAAACTTTAGGGGATGCAGCAAAAGCAGTCCTAACGAGGAAATTTATAATTATTAACACTTGCATTAAAAAACAAGAAAAATCTCAAATCAATAACCTAACTTAATAATTTAAGGAACTAGAAAAAAAAGAATGAACTAAACCCAAAGCTAGCAGATAAAAGGAAATAATAAATATTACAGCACAGCTCAATGAAATCGAGAATAGAAAAACTATAGAGAAAATCAATGAAACCAAAAGTTGATTCTTTGACAATACCAAGAAGATTGACAAACCTTTAGCTAGATGGACTAAGAAAAAAAACAGAGAAGACTCAAATTACTAAAATAAGAAATCAAAGTGGGGATATCACTGCTGATTCTAGAGAAATAAAAAAGTTTATAAGAAAGGATTATAAGAAATTATTAACAATTGTATGCCAACAAATTGGATAACCTAGATCAAATGGACAAATTCCTAGAAACACAAAACCTACCAACACTAAATGACCAAAAAAATAGAAAATCAGAACATACCTATAACTAGTAAGGAAATTAAGTGATCAAATATCTCCCAAAAAAGAAAAGCCCTGGACCTGATGACTTCATTCGTAAATTCTACCAAACATTTAAAGAACTAACACCAATCCTCTTCTGAAAAATTGAAGAGGAGGGAAAATGTCCTTACTTATCTTACAAAGCCGGCATTATAACCAAAGCTAGACAAAGAGACACTACAAGAAAGGAAAACTATAGCCCAATATCCCTTATGAACACAGATGCAATAATCCTCAACAAAATACTAGCAAACCAAATTTGGCAGTATATTAGCAGGATTATACAACATGACAAGTGGGATTTATTCCTGGAATACAAGGATGGCTCAATATATGAAAATTGATCAATACACTACATTAATAAAGTGAAGGAAAAAAAACACATGATCATTGCAATTGATGCAGAAAAAGCATTTGACAAAATTCATCACCTTTTTATGATTAAAAACAGTCAACAAACTAGGAATTGAAGGAAACTACCTCAATACAATAAAAGCCATATACGAAAAGCCCACAGTGAACATAATACTCAATGATTAAAGACTGAAAACTTTTCCTCTTAGATCAGGAACAAGGCAAGGAAACCTGCTTTCACCACTTCTGTTCAACACACTACTGGAATTTCTAGCCAGAGCAATTAGGCAAGAAAAAGAAATAAAAGGCATCCAAATTGGAAAGAAAGAAGTAAAATTATCTCTGTTCACAAATGATATGATATAATATGTAGAAAACCCTAAATAGTACACAAAAAATCGTTAGAACTAATAAATTAATTCAGCAAGTTAGCAGGATACAAAGGCAACACACAAAAATCAATTGCATTTCTTTACACTAACAGTAAACAATCTGAAAAGGAAATTATGAGAACAATTCCATTTACAACAGCATTAAAAATAATAAAATACTTTAGGCATTAACTGAGGACAGGAAAGACTTGTACAATGAAACTTATAAAACATTGCTGAAAAAAATTAAAGAAGATATAAATAAATGGAAACATCCCATGTTCACAAATTCAAAGACTTAATATAGTTAAGATATCACTTAATACTATCCAAAGCAATTTACAGGTTCAATGAAATCCCTATCAAAATTCCAATGACATTTTTTGCAGAAATAAAAATGCTCATCCTAAAATTCATATGGAATCTGAAATTCAAGGGACCCTGAATAGCCAAAAAATCTTGAAAAGAAGAACAAAGCTGAAAGACTTACACCTCCTGATTTCAAAATGTACTGCAAAGCTACAGCAATCAGAACAGTGTGGTAATGGCATATAGACAGATACATAAACCAGTGGAATAGAATAAAGAACCCAGAAATAAACCCTCACATACACGGTCAAATGATTTCTTACAAAGGTTTCAAGACCACTCAATGGGGAAAGGACATTCTTTTCAACAAATGGTGCTGAGAAAAGTGGATATCCACATGCAAAATAATTAAGTACCTAACTCCACGTATAAAAATTAACTCAAAATGAATCAAAGACCTAAACATAACACCTAAAACTCTACAAAACTGTTAGAAGAAAATATAGGGGAAAAGCTTCATTACACTGGATTTGGTGTGATTTCTTAGATATTATACCAACGGCACAGTGAACAAAAGAAAAAGACAAATTGGGCTTCATGAAAATTTTAAAATTTTATGCATCAAAAGATGCTATCAACATTAAAAGGCAACCTACATCATGGCAGAAAATATTTGCAAGTCATATATCTGAGAAGGGATTCGTATCTAAAATATACAGAGACCGCCTAAACTTGACAACAATAAAAACAAGCCACCCAATTTCAAAAATGGGCAAAGAACTTGAATAGACATTTCTTCAGAGAAGACATGCAAATGGCCAATAAACACATGAAAAGATGCTCAACATCACTAATCACTGGAGAAATACAAATCAAAACTACGAGATATCACTTCACACCCATTCAGACGGCTACTATCAAAAAAAAAACACAGAAAATAGTAAGTATTAACGAGGATGTGTAGAAACTAGAATCTTTGTGCACTGCTGGTACAGCTACTATTGAAAATAGTATGGTGGTTCCTTTAAAAATTAAACATAGAATTACCATATAATGTAGCAATTCTACTTCTGTGTATATACCCAAAAGAACTGAAAGCAGAGTCTCAAAGAGATATTTGTATAACATATACCCATGTTCATAACAGCATTATTCACAATAGCTGAAACGTGGAAGCAACCCAGGTGTCCAGCCAAAGATGAATGGACAAGCAAAATGTGGTATGTACATACAGTGGAATATCATCCAGCTTTAAAAAGGAAGGACATTCTGACACACACTACAACATGGATGAACCTTGAGTACATTATGCTAAGTGAAATAATCCAGTCATAAAAATACAAATAGTGTATGATTCCACTTATTGAGGGAGTTACAGTAGTCAAAATCATAGAGACAGAAAGTAGAGTGGTGGGTGCCAAGGGCTAGAAGGAGGGGGAATGGGGAGTTATTATTTTAATGAGCACAGTATTTCAGCTTTACAAGAGGAAAAGAGTTCCGGAGATGGATAGCGGTGAGGGTTGCACAACATTATGAATGTATTTAATACCACTGAACTGTACACATAAAAATGGTTAAGATGGTAAATTTTTACATTATATGTATTTTGCCACAATAAAGAATAATAAAGTTTTTAAGACCTGTGCACTCTAGTGTGTGTATATTATACACCCATAAAAATGTTGGGGGGAACCACCCTCTCCCCTTCTGTATCTGAGGATTTGAGGGCCCAGAAAGAGGCACTGACTTCCCAAAGAACATAGAGGCAGTTTTGAGTGGCAGCTCTGGCTCTTAACACTGCTCTCTGCCTCCCTCACCCAGTCAATGTGTGTGCATGTCAACTCTCACACACATTAGCTGAATCTCCCCTCTGGCAGTACCATCTGAAGAGAACGGTTTGCTCTCGGAGGCAGGGGACTGCACCTGTTTAAGTTGCCTTAACAGTCCTAATGTCAGGGTCACACCTGGAAAAACATCTCTAATATCTAACAAAGCTATCAGAAATCAGTTCCACACTAGGAGTTATTCTTCCTAGGGCCCTTTCACCTTTGTTGCCTATAAATGATGAACAATTAAAATGCCAATTATTCTGGTCCTTCTAATTCAAATTTGAGAAAGTCCTAGATGTGATTTGTGTTATAGTTAAACTTTTGCACTGAGTTTAAAAAGTGTTTACTTAAGTTTGGGGGGAAAAATACAAATGGTACATTTGGCCCACTTAATTACAGTTAACTTTGACAAGATAGAGAGTATTTTAAGACTTTACAGGTGTATCTCATTGAATCTGAACATCAACACCATAAAGTAGGTACTAAGATTCATGCCCATTTTGTAAATGAAGACATTTAAATGCAGAGAATATAGGCAACTTGCCCAAGATCATATAGCTATTAAGAGGCTCAACCAGGATCAAATCCTTGCCTTTCTCACTCCAAAGTGAGTATTTAATTGCCTTTCTCACTCCAAAGCCTTGATCTTAACTAATTCACTATATTATTCCCCGTGCAGCACTTAAAAAAGAAAAAGAAAAAAAAGCTGCTTAGCAGTTCTAGATGTCCCAGTAATAAACGGTTCTGATAGAATCAATAAAGCAGATCCAGAAGGGCCCCCTTAGCAGTCAAACTGAGTTACTCTAGGTCCTAGGAAGAACAAGCTTGGATTGTAAATGCACCTAATAGGGTTTACTAATTAAAATACATACATGTGTGCTACATGTGCATGCACACACACACAAGCCTGTCACAATAAAGTATAATAGCAGAGTTCCAACCAGTAAGGTGCTCAGCTGAGTCGGGAAGCCCCGACTTTTGAGACCCAAGAGAGACCAACCTGTCCACTCCAAGTCCTAGAAGTGCAATGAAGGGACCTTGAACTCAAGCAGCAAACACTCCCGAAATGCCAAAGAGTCAGAGGAAGCTCAGCCAGGTAACACAAATGGAGAGTGGTAGGCTTCCTTAGATGCATCTATTGCCAGGTGGGGCACCAGGGCAGCAGCTTCCAGAGGTGGTCCATGGCAAAGCACCCACAGTTCTTAGAACCTTATGAAGCACCAAGATAACCAACACTATCCTACAGACTAGGACCAGTTATACGGAGAGAAAATGTGGCTAGATCACATGGATACAACTTGAAATCACAGTCAATGAACCCATGCAAACGACAACAGCAAACAAGCTGTTGAACTATACAATGGCCATTTACTCTGGGTTATTTTTTTTTCACTTTTATTGCTCAGTTGTTACTTGTTCGTTCATTTATCAGCCACAGTTTGATAAGAATAATCTATTAGACAGTATGTTTTAACTGTGAACAATCTAGTCATTAATTTTTTTTTCTATGAAAAGGGACACTGCTCAGTTATTTTTGCAGCAGATCTTCTAACCTGACCCTTGGGTAAACCAAGATATAAAACAGAGGAGAATGTCTTCTCTCTCCTGAGGAGTTTATAGTCTAGAGAAAAAGAAGATGGGAGACAGGTAGGAAGAAACAGGATCGAGGGAGGAGGGCCGGCAGGGAGCTCTCAGGGGAAGGGAGCAAACAAATGGAGAAGCAAGGGTGCAGGAAGATGGGGCACAGGCAGAGGACAGCAGCCAGAGAAGAGAGTACTAGTTGTGTGGCCCGGCAGGCAAGCTCTGAAGGTCAGTACACACGTGGGCATAGTGCCCTGCATGTCTAAGTACACACCTACTAGATGCAGGGCCCTGTCCCAAATTTAATAACATGTGAACATAAGTCGTTCCCATGCATTCTCTAACGTCTCCTCACTGAAGCACCATGTTTATTCTCTTCATGACACTACCACAATTTTAACTATATATTTTTATTTACTTGATAATTGTCTCCACCACACACACACACTCTCTCTCTCCAAACTGTTAGCTGCATGAGAGCACACGGTTCACATCTTATGCCCCTAATTCTCAGCTCTGCCGTTTTCCAGCTGTGTAAGCTTAGGCAAGTGAACTAACCTCTCTTATCCAATAGTTCATAGAGATTTTTGTGAGGATCAAATGAGAAATGCATGTAAAATACAGGATAGCTCTGACTAAAATTACTCAATTTCCCCTAACAAATACTGAGCAAGAACAAAGGGTCCAGGGTCTATGTTCCATAAAAGCACTTCCTCCTTATGCTAGACGAGGTTTACTCCAGCAACCCATGGTTAGACTCTCCATTCAAGGATCCAGACAGAAAAACCCTATATTTCTGCCATCACATGCTATTTCATCAGCATCTCATCCCTCTGGGCAGTTTCAGTGCTCTCCTCTGCTCTCCTCTCCTCCTCCTCCGGCCTGATGCTGTGATGCCACAATCCAGTCTCTGTGACTCGGGGAAAGGTTTCCATGGTGATAAGCAGTGATGTCATAAAGGAGAGATTGTTACAGGGTTGAATAAAATCTGGCACCAGATGTGCCCTGCCTCCTTATATAAGAGGGGGCAGGAGACAACCCCTGTGGGCGTATCTCAGGAAATGGGAAACCGAATCAGCCAGGGGATGGCAAGAAATGACCAAAGGGAGAGAAAGTTCCAGTTCCTTCCACCATGCACAAGCAGCCCCATTTGGAAAAGAACAGATTTAAGAGACTTCACCAAGACAAGAATTGTTTTTCACCAAAGGAAATCAAAGGAACGAACAAGAGGCAGTGGCTACCAGAGACTCCACCTTCTGGTCTAGGAAAACCCAAGCAGACAGTGGCTTCATCCACCAAAGCCCAATGTTAACAAATATTTATCGAATAAAAAAGCCACAGACTCTTCCTTACCAGAGCCTTTCCTTGCCACGTGCGTCTGATTACTCCAAAGACAGACCATTGTGATTTTCGGCTCTGCATGCATTTTAGAGTAACAAGTCTTAACCAGAGAAATAGCAGCCACCCCCAGATTAATCCCTAGAGAAACTTAAACCACCTTGCTAAGAAAATTCTTAGAGGAGACTCTGTACTAATGAGCACCCCATAATGCTGTTTGCCATCTCTGGGCTTTAGAAAAGCAAGCCCGGCCTTGGGGAGAGAATGTCTGACACCAGGGAAATGTGGCTGAACAGCTGGAGGAAGAACTTGACCCTGACAGGCAATGCTCAGAAGTAAAGAAGTATCTGTTGCCTTGGGAAGACCTGGTCAGGGCAATCATTGTCACAGACTGGTTCTTTCTCTCACTATCCCTTGGAATTGCAGCGTGATTGAGTGATTGCGACAATTGTGAGTGCCAAGGAACAGGTGCTTTTCCATAAAAGGTCTTCCTTCATCCCACAGGAGGCTCTGGAAGCCAGAGCTTTGGACAATGCATAGTCCCTCTCTCTCTCAGCAGCCGGTTTTCTGAAGGCTCTGTTCCCAGAGAGGACGGTCCACAGCAGTAGCTAAATACACGTGCAGTGTGTGTGTACTTTTCTGGCCTTCAACATTATTTATGAACTGACTTCCAAGGGAAGTCATTTCCATCCAGGAAACATGACATATGCTTTTTCATACCAACACCTGCATAGAGATAACTGTGCTTTCTTATTATTCTGGAGAGCAGGAGGCAGCGTCTTCCAGTAGTTGGTATGAGCATCACCAGACTACCATGGATTAGAGAAAAGCCAGATGGTCTAAAGGCTCCATTTCCAAGCCACTCTCCAGTCCTCGAACATGCCACGATCTCTCATGGCTCCTTGCCTTGGCCCATGCTGTCCCCTTGGCCAGGAATGTCCCCTTCCCCCCTCCCACCCCCACGCCCCTTCACTATAAGATCTGGGCCCAGGGCAAATGGCCCAGATCCTCCTGTCTGAATGCCTCCTTAATGCTGCCAAGAAGGGGTCCCTCCCTCCTTAACTGTCCATCTCCTCCACTATAGTGGGGGCTCTCTGAGGGCAAGGGACTGTTCCTTATTCATATTTGAATACTGGGCCTGAGCACATACCCCTAGCATCTGTAATACGCACATACCAAGGTGAATGGGAGAGAGAAGCCACACCCTTGAGCTCTGCAAATCTTCACTGCCAACTTCAACTAGTCCAAAATAAAGCTAATTTTTGAAAGTAAATTTCAGTAACTCAAGTGACTAATTTTATGGACAAGGATCCCTTAAAGAGATCTAAGAGGAGCAATGTGAGGTGCAGTGAGAAGGCCTGAGACCCTGGGGACTCAACTCTGGCTGTGACATGCTGAGCAAACCATATCCTTCCTGAGCTTCCATTTTCTCTTCTCCAGAAATGAAGAAGGGTGGAAGTTTGGGCTGAAAGTCCAGCTCTAACATTCTAACCCCCGAAGCAGCCTGTGGCATTTTCACATCCTTAAATAGGAGCGTGTTATATTTTAAGGATGATTCCTCAAGGCACTTTGCTGCCCCCCTGGGTTGATACCGTCCCTTTTAGTCTCACCTTAAAGCCCCCCTCCTGTTTACTGCTCACAGTGCACGCCAAGCTGGGGCTGGCTGACAATTCCTCATGCAGGACACACTGGAAAGACAGATGGAATCGCTGCCTAGTCAAGCTGCACTTGCTAATGCAACATCACCCCGAGACAGACTGCCCCCTCTTCCCAAACACCTGTGAGCCTACCCTTAGCCAGGCCCCCAACCCCCAACACCAGCAAAGCTCTTCCCAGTCTTGCCTGAGAGGGCTAATTCCATTATTTTGCAAAGGCATCGATCGCTATGCACCAGTATATCCTGTCACTCTCCTTGTCCATGACAAATGCCTGACATAAAAGTTACCTTTGGAAACGTGTAAAGGCAGGCAGTAAGCACATTCAGAGAGGTCAGGGGCAGGCGAGAAGGCTGAGGAATGGTGAAGATGTTCTTTACTGTGCATCAGAAAAATAAAAGCAGAAAGAAGAGTGGGGGCTGCCAGGGTGAAGGAAAAGCTCCTGGTTCATTCACCAGCAGCAGGAGTGTGGTGAAAGTCTGTCCTAGTTGCTCAGCAACCAAGAAAGTGCATTTCAGAGAGCAAAGGGCTAATTGGATAAATGAATTAATTAGACATTTCCGGAGCCATTGCCATAAATGACAACAGGCTGGGGTGGCCAATTTCTTGCCAGTAGAAGTGTCTTCCCATCCCTACCTGAGCTTTGGTCCAGCAAATCCGGGGAGCTAGGGAGGGTGGGAGCCACGGAACAAGGTGTCAGAGATGCTATATGGGGTGGAGGCAGGGGAGGGGGGAGGGAATGGAGAGAACCTTGCCTTGGACAAGAAGTTGAACTAAATGACCTTTGAGGTCTCTTTCAACTCTTAATATTTGATCAGTTTTGCACTGCAGGGTAGGAAGGACAAGAAAAAGAGTAAATCCCCACTCTGACAGCCTGAAGGCAACTTAATAACCTGCTTTCCCACACCATCCTGTGGGGTTTCCCTCTGCTGTATTTAAAGCAAGCAGGATCCCATGAAAGGCGGTAGACAGCAGTTGTTAGGGAGTTTGTGTGGGAAACAAGATGTTTTGTTGGTGGTTGCTTTTTTCCCTTCTCTGCTCTGCTTCTCCCCGTTGGCTTCCTTTAATTACAGCAGAACCCCACTGGCTGCTCTAATGATGGAGAGGACTCCACTGTGCCAGGAGGGAGCGGGCAAGAGGTGGGAAGGAACAGGCAGAGTGAATAGAAGGCAGCCGGCAGCTGCCAGAGCTGGAAGGAGAGACAGCAGTGTGGGCTTCTGCTTCTGCTTCCACCGACAATTTGCTGGGCACCTCCAGGCAAGCTGCTGTACCTCTCTGAGCCTTTCTTTTTCCTCCCACGAAGTATGGAGAATGGATTTTGTGATACTTTGAGAATGATCAATGTCATTGCTAATTACATGTTTCCCTTGCTCAAAATTATTTAAGGGCTTCCCAGTGCCTACAAAAATAAACTGTAAGTTTGCCAGCAGGAATCTGGCCCCATCTCATCCTGCCTCTCCCAGTTTCCAAACATTCCTGTTACCTCCAAGCTTTTATTCATCCTGCTCTTTCCTTAGAAACACCAAAATGTAAGTAAAAATACTCAGTGAAGTCTTCTAGAAAAGAACAGCATGGTCTAATTGAAAAACGGCCTAGGAGTTGAAAACCCATCTTAGCCTGGTGGGATCAGCCATTTAACCTCACATTGCTGGGGCCTCGCTCTCCCTGCCAGTATGAGCTGGAGAAGAGGGATGTATGGCTGAGCAGGCGAGCAGCTCTCAAGTGAGGGGGGTCCACATAAGACTTGTGGCTCAGCCACTCACCAGCTGTGTGACCTAGGCCAGGTCTTGAACCCCAAAATGCCTCTGTTTACTCATCTTTGCAATAAGGCTCATAATAGCAGAAACTTCACCACAGTGTCACCACGAGGATCAAACGAGACACTGAATGTGAAGGTCACAGCTCGGCGTCTGGCATGTGAGATGCGCTCACTGAATGTCATCCACTGTCTTGATAAAATGATGTCATTCTAGACTGAAATAAAAGCTGATCTCCTTCACCCCTACTCACCCTTTTGCTCTGGTTCTCTCAGCCTGTCCCCACTCCCAAACTCTATAATACCCCAATTTCTACATCAATAATATAGTAGACTCAGGACCTTCCATCTTCAAAAGACGTTTTTCTCTATCACATTCCTACTCGGAAGCACATTAGCTGTGTGATCCTGGCAATATTACTTCTCTTCGTCACAGTTTCCTCATCTGTAAAACAGAGATAATAGCAACCCCCCACTCATAAAGCTGTGAGGGGAAAATCAGACGACACACAAAGCACCCAAACTGGCATCTGGCACACAGCAGGCCTCAGTAAATGTTAGATCCCATCCCCGAGGCTACTGAATTGTACACTTAAAAATGGATCAAATGGCAAATTTTATGTTATACATATTTTAAATGAATGAATGAAATGTAAGGAGGAAAACAAAGGAACAGAGCAAAGCTTTCCCCAATTGCCCTTCCCCTTAAACAAAGAAAAATCCATCATTAGAAGCATTTGACCAACACAGAGATAGACGCCAGCCTTTGGCCAGAGCCCTTGGCTCTCACCTCATGGGAGCTTTTCCAGGCTCAGGCATGAGTCAGACAGGAAACGGGCATCTCTGGCTAAGAGTGGCGCCGGCCTACCTCTCCCCGACGCCAGCCCTGAAGGTGGGAAAATTAGGCAAAGAGGCCTCATCTCTAAAACGCCATCCCAAACTATCCCCAACAGAGGTAGAAGATTTTCATTCACCACTAGGAGGTCAAATTTAAAGTGTGAGGCCTTTAATCCTTGGTGGCTCACGCCTGTAATCCTAGCACTCTGGGAGGCTGAGGCGGAAGGATTGCTTGAGCTCAGGAGTTCGAGACCAGCCTGAGCAAGAGCGAAACCCTGTCTCCACTAAAAATAGAAATATTAGCTGGGTGTGGTGGCGCACACCTATAGTCCCAGCTACTTGGGAGACTGAGGCAGGAGGATCATTTGAGCCCAAGAGTTCGAGGCTGCAGTGAGCTGTGATGAGGCCACTGCACTCCAGCCTGGGTGACAGAGCAAGACCCTGTCTCAAAAAAAAAAAAAAAATTAAATGTGAAGACTTGGGAAAAAAGAATTGAACAGGTAAAGGAGGGATTTTAGACCATTTTTCCTAGAGCAGGAAGAGCTAGGAAAGTGGAGAGTGCTGGGCAGAAGGGCAGGGGAGGGCCAGGAAGAGGAGCTGAAGCACTTTTCTGCAGCCCTTGCTCTTCTTATTATCTTGCTTTAGGCAAACACTGGCCCAGCCCCTATGCCTGAGAACTGACCCAGGCTCTGGGGTGTTTCAGGTTTCCTTCTGCCCCTGGAAGTTCTGTGCTCCACTCACTCAAGTATCAACCCATGGGTGGCCATGCTTTACCTGCTGTAAATTCACAAGAAACAATGGGTCCTCCCAACCTGCCAAGGGATTCAGGATGAACTATTAGATGCAGGATAAACTCTCAGTTAAAAAAACTGAAGCCCATTTTCAGGAATACACCTTAGTAACTTAAAACAAGAAGAGGATCCCCCTAAAACACAGAGATGTGCAGCTATAGACACAGGTGCTTTGATTTGTCTCATTTTTAGAGTCACCTGCTGTTCTTTGAAGATGCTCATCCCCATTCTCCTGCCATCCCCAGCTCCTTTAAAGGAAATTAAAATGGGGCCAGAGCTGCCGCTGTCTGAGATAAAAGGGAAAGCGAGGGCTATCGATAAGTCTGGGCTCAGCCTGTGGCCAGCACAGGAGTGTCCCCCACTGTGCAAGTGTCTCTGGAGGAGCATCTCACAGATTCCCTCCTCTCCCACCATGGGGAAAGGAAGGGACAGTGTTGGAAGCTTTCCCGTCTCCTTAAAACACACACCCACACTGCAGGGTGAAAAACGTGGCTGGCAGGAGGGACACCTACTGTGAGGGAGACCAAGCTAACCTTAGGACTTCTCATTATCTAATAATAACCATTTCTTTCCCATGTGAGAGTATCTTCTACCTTGCCAAGCACTTTAAACTCACTAAATCCTCACAACTGTGCAAAATATAGATTACAATCCCGATTTTATAAAGGAGAGAAGCGGGTCTCAGACAAGTAATCTGCCCAAGTCACAAAGCTCACTAGTCAATGTTGGAGCCAACATTCAAAGTCAGCTCCTTCTGACCCAAGCACTACTCCTACCTAAAGGGATCCCATCCCCTATATCTCTCCACAAGTCATCTAACTCATCTATTCTTCCCAAGGCTACCTTCTGGGAGAAAAAAACTCAAGGTTATACTAAAAACTTAATGCAATACTAACGAGAATCAGGGTGCTGCAGAAAGAGCACCGGACTAAAAGGGAGTTGGACATTGGTGTAGGCGCTTCCACTCTCTGGACACATTTGGGCACTGCACAATCTCTCTTGGCCACATTTTCCATATCAGGAAAAAGATCTAGTTAGATCATTATGTGTTCTTTCCTGCCGTAAAATATTGTCTCTGGATTATTTATATTTTAAGAAGACCTTGGAGAGAATATGGAATAACTCTCTAATCGTGAATATTCTGGCCAGAGAGGGAAAAAATCAAGCACAGAGTCCTCCTTGCTTCCCCACAAAATTACACCACAAGTATGAGCAACTTCTATGATTTAATGACAGTGACATTCCCTTAAACATCTCTGTACATGTATAGTTCATAAGCCCTTTCAAATATTTGATTTCATTTTGATCCTTACAACTATTACACAGATGAGGAAACTTGAGTCTCAGATGTGGTCTGACTTGCACCTTTTCATAAAGACGGTAGGTGGTAATGTGAAGGCTGGTCTTTGATTTCAGTTTAGCTACGACCAAAAGGAATGTTCCTGTGTAAACTTGCACCCAGATCCAGAGTCTCTTGCAGCATGAGCCCATTCAGGTAACAACTCTAAGCTATCACCATCATCATCATCCTCCTCCTTCCTCCACAATGATCTCATTTGAGTATACAACAGACACTAAATAATATTTGTCAAAGCAATTAACAAAGGAGACTAGTGCTGTTTCAGCACGTATGACCAAACACTTAACCAACTTCATCTACAGGTAGGATCAGCTCTGCTTAGAGGCATGCACGCACAGCATTCATGTGTGCATGCACATGACCTCCCCGCTATTTTCTCTCCTCATCTCAGTTCCTGAAAAGACACACTGATGAGCCCTTTCTCCTGAGACATGATTCTTTCAGCATCTCTCAATCTGCCACTGTAAATGGGCTTGGCTGAAGCAGGAAAATCATACAGGAACTGGAGCTTTTCTCTACAGCCTGCCTACATTCAGTTACTGTGTAACAAAAGTGTTTCATACAATATAATCATCTCTGCCCCCCAAGCTCCATTTCTTAAAAAATTGTACCTGCACAAGAAAGAAAAGAAAACACAAAACAAAACCAGAAGGGGGAAAAGGCAATCTTGAAATGAACTCGACTGCAGAAGCTTATGTTCCTGCAGGCATAGTAGATATTAATAATTCAACAAAATATTACAGTAATTACTATAGTTTGCAAAATCACAACAGTGCACTTTAGCACAACTCCTACCAATCTCCCTGCAACTGCCATTAATAAATAAAACACAATTCTCGATATTAAATTTGTTGTGTAAAAGCTAAATATTTTATCAGAACTAATATATTTTAAATAATCTGTCAAGACCAAGAAAATCCCTGGCCCCGCATTTCTCCCCTCTTTCAGTGAAATTCCATCTTCATAGTTAGAGCAAAAATTGACTTCAACTCTAACAAGAATACACTGAGTGTTAGGGCTTGAAGCCCCGACTGAGGCACCTGAGGACCACTCAGCTTGAACGCTCTACTGGAACCTGATTAGGCTGCTGGGAAGAAAGTGAGAAGGAAAAAGAGTGGACGATTAATTCTTTTGGACCATGATTCTGACCTACCTCATTCAGCTCCAGAAAAAGAAGCCATAAACTGTAAAGAGAGGCGAGTTTCGGGAAACCACCAAAAAGACACACCTAAGTATAGCCCTGAGCATGTATGAGGCTAATGATCTTGAAATATAGGTGCACCTCGCTTTACACTGTAATTACTTTCCCACACATTTGCTACATCCAATCTCTCAAATTCTGTTGATTTTACCTTGCTGTATCAGTTAGTTTTTGCCGTAAAAATGCTGCAGAATAAATCACCTAAATCTCAGTCACTTATTCTCACAAATATACAGGAAAGCTGGGGGTTGGCTGATCATAGCTGGGCTCAGCTGGGAGGTTCTGCTGGTCCAGACTGGGCTGGGCTGATTCAGGCTGGGCTTGGCTGGGAATGGCTGTGCACTACTTGTCTCTTATCCTCCTCCTGAGACCCAGGAGGCTAGGCTGGGCGTGTTTTTGTCATGGCCACTGCAGAGGTGCAAGGCAACAGGTAGAAATACACAATGCCTCTTGATAACTAAACTTAGAACTGGTGCACTATCACTTCCACCTCTTCTATTGGCCAAAGCAAGTCACAAGGTCAAACCCAAAGTTAGGAGGTGGGAAAGAATGTCCCACCCACAGAGAGAGGACACTGCAAAGGTCCAATACAAAGGGAGCTATAGAGAGGCATGAAGAACTGGGGACAAAACACAACCAACTACACCTGCTAAATATTTCTTCAGTGGGCTCCTTCTTACCCATTCCCAGTGCCATCACCCAAGCCATCATGTTCTCCAGCTATAGTAACAGTCTGATTTCTCAGCATTTGTCCTTTGCCCCCTCTAACCCATAGGGTGGTCAGAGATTTTTTTTTAATGTGAATTTAACTATATCACTCTCCTACTTTAAACTTTCCACGGCTTACCCCTTTGCTCTTAGGCTAAAGGACAAACTCCTTCCCCCAGACCCATCAGGCCCTGCTTGGTCCTGCCCACGCCTACCTGTCTAGCTCCATCTCTCACCAGCCCCCAGCCCCTATGCTCCGGCCACACTGTCCTTTTTCCTGTCCCCTTCAGATACTTTGTTCTGCCACAGAAGCCATGTACCCAGAACACTCCTGACCCGCAGGAGTCTCAAATCTCTTTGAGATCTCAGCTCACCTGCTGCTTCTCTCTACCCTCCCTAAGTTAAATGCACCACGTGCAATCTTTGATAGTATCACATGCCTCTCATTTGCAGCACCACTCACCATTACAGACTCACAGCCCAGCAGCACTTGGCACACAGAGGGGACTCCACAAATATTTGTTGAATACCGAATATTGATATAGTTTTAAAAAGTGATTTTAATTTTTTTAAAATAAAAGGCAGTTAAAACTACTTTCTTTTGGTTGAGTTTTATATTAAAAGTATTCGGATAATAAGTGTCGATGGCAAATTGCACTGAAGCGCGTTTAATCCCCCCCGATTTATACTGATTTTGTATAAATATGCTTTTGATGTATCAGGTTTCCTTAAAGGGCTGCACATCACTAATTTGAACAAAGCCACAGGTGTCCCATGCTAAGGCCCTCCTTTTCCCACCATTGTCAGTCACTGAGTGAGTGGAAGGGGAAACACATATACTCCACACAAATAGCAGAGGATGCAAAACCAGCAAGTAATGTTAAGTACTTCATAGATCCAAGGGAAATTTTTTTTGACCCTAGATATCTATGTCCAGATGAACTATCAAGCCAATGTGAGAGCAAAGCAAAATTTAGAAAAGCCAAGAATTTTTGACAAAGTAGAAAAAAACATACACTGGGGAAAAGAATCCCTATTCAATAAATGGTGCTGGTAAAATTAGATAGTCACATGTAGAAGACTGAAACTAGACCCACACCTCTCGCCTCTCACAAAAATCAACTCACAATGGATAACAGATCAAAACCTAAGACATGAAACCATAAGAATTCTAGAAAAAAAACATTGGAAAATCCCTTGTAGACTTTGGCCTAGGCAAAGAATTTATGAAGAAGACCCCCAAAGCAATCACAGCAGCAACAAAAATAAATAAATGGGATCTGATCAAATTAAAAAGCTTCTGCACAGCCAAGGAAACTATCACTAGAGTGAACAGACAACCTACAGAATGGGAGAAAATATTTGCATGCTACACCTCTGATAGAGGGCTGAGAACCAGAATCTATACAGAACTTAGGAAAATCAACAAGAAAAAATCAAACAACCCCATTAGAAAATGGGCAAAGGACATGAACAGAAACTTTTCAAAAGAAGACAGAATAATGGCCAGCAAACATATAAAAAGTTGCTCAACTTCTCTAATCATCAGGGAAATGCAAATCAATACCCAATGAGATATCACTTAACTCCAGTGAGATTGCCTTATATCAAGGAGTCCTAAAACAACAAATGTTGGTGGGGATGCAGAAAGATAGGAACACTTATACACTGCTGGTGGGACTGCAAATTAGTACAACCTCTATGGAAAGTAATATGGAGATACCTCAAAGAACTAAAAGTAGAACTACCATTTGATCCAGCAATCCCACTAATGGGTATTTACCCAAAGGAAAAAAAGACATTCTATAATAAAGACATCTGCACGTGAATGTTTATAGCAGCACAATTCACAATTGCAAAGATGTGGAAAAAACCCAGGTGCCCATCAACACACGAGTGGATTAATAAAATGTGATATATGTATACCATGGAGTATTACTCAGCAATAAAAAACAACAATGAATTAACACAACTGGTATTATCCTGGATGGAGCTAGAGCCCATTCTTCAAAGCAAAGTATCACAAGAATGGAAAAAGAAGAACCACTGGTACTCACCATCAAATTGGTACTAACTCATCAATACTTATGCACACACATGGAAATAATATTCATCAGGGGTTGGGCAGGTGGGAGGGGGGTGGAGGGGATGGGAAAACTCACACCTAATGGGTATGGGGCATGCTGTCTGGGGGATATTCATGATTGTAGCTCTGACTTGGGCAGTGCATAGGCAATATAAGTAACCAAAATGTTTGTACCCCTGTAATATTCTGAAATTTAAAAAAAATATTATCTCCCAAGTAGCGGGTGACCATAAAATTCATCATACAAACCAGGATCTTTTGTGAGTTAAATGAAGTTTATTAATATTACATCAGGACAACAGGTATAAACCAGGACATTCCCATGTACTCTCTGAAAAAGATTACTTGAATATATACCACAGAAAAATGAAAAGCAGCCCAAAAAAGAGGAATGGAATCCAAAAACCAGAGGCACTAATCCAGGAGTAAAATAAATGGAAATCTCAAGATGACAGAAGGGAAACAGGCCTAGAAAGAAAGAAATCAGTACAAATTAGAATATCCAATAATAGTATAACTAAAAAGCTGGAATATCTTAGCATTATGGTGAAATAGCAGATGTTTCTTCTTTCCATAAAGAAAATAAACCAAGTAGAAACACAAGGTAAAACAAAAAGCTCTACAAAAAAGTTATATCCCAAACTGATATGACAGAATTATGAATAATTGTCAAAACACAGGATAATCTATTTGACCTCAAAGCTCAGGATACTCCTTGTCAAGTGACACAGGTTTAGTGATAGAACATGACACCTATTTATAATCATGCTACTAGATTTTGTTGCAGATAATAAAAACCACCAGAACATTTTAAATATTTGTGTTAGTTTTCATTCACTGTGGTCTTGATTGTGTTCAATTTATTTCCTAAGCACGCTTAAATTAGCACATATTTTAGGCTACCTCTCCAGTATCTGTCCAACATATGTTTCCTACACACAAAACTATAAGTTTTGGGGGAGTCCAGTCTGTATCATATGGTTTTCTGCACACGTTTCATCACCATGTGCGTATAGTAGGTATTCCTCAAATACTTCACATTATCTGAAAAGAAGAAGGCAGAGCAATCAATACAGGTCAAGACCTGGAACAAATGTTTTTTAAAACATTCAAATTACACTCTCATCTGAGAATTTTATGATATCAGATGTGACTTGAAATAAATTGTACATCATGCATGAAATAAGAATCTTGGGGTTTTTAATACCATAGTATGTGTGCTAACGGAAGTGTTTCATTTCTACTGAGAGAAGGCAGAAGAAGGCAGGAGGTCTCATATCTGTTGGTGAAGGACCTCCAGCTCCTGAAGGAATAAAGGAGAGGGAAGGTAAACTAACACCTTCAGCTCATATCACCCCCTATTCTTTTCAAAATGCTTCCATGTGCAGCATCTCATTATTGAACTGTGACATAAAGGGAGCAAATAGGATTGTCCCCATTTCACACATAAAGAAATGACTGACCTAATATCACGTCTAGTTTGTGGTGAGACGGGGCCTGCACCAATTTTTGCCACTTTTTCATTGTAGAGATAAGGGAATCCCATCCGGAAAAATCAAATAACCTAAATAGCATCGCATTAAGCAAACAAATGAGTGACTGAATGAGTAAAAGAATGAACGCAAAGACATCTGCTTGAGGTAAGACCAAACCTAGGCGTGCTGGAAGGAAGCACTTTCCAACTTTTCATCATAGCTGCAGACCCTCTCCTTACTAATCACTCACCCATTTAAAGTACACACATAATTCTTATTCATAGACCAAGCCACTACACCTAGAAGGGTCTTCATTTCCTTACACGTGAGAAGGAGGTGATTTGTTGAAGACAGTTAACATAAATCAGGAACCCAGAACCAGAGATTCCCAACTCTGAGGCCAATACTCTTTCCAACATATCATGATGTCCTTCACTGATGCTATTTTAGAAAGGAAGATACCAAATGTGAGCTCAGCTGCTTCACGATGATGAAGTCTAAGAAAAAAGGAATCATACATGCTATTCTCAGGCAGGAGATCACCTGCCAGCAGGTAGAGGTTTAAATTTTAAGGAAACTCTGGGTATTGTGAGGA
This sequence comes from Daubentonia madagascariensis, assembly GCA_023783475.1. NCBI lineage: Eukaryota > Metazoa > Chordata > Mammalia > Primates > Daubentoniidae > Daubentonia > Daubentonia madagascariensis. The sequence continues at coordinate 12,839,894 of JAKFHU010002573.1, read as the reverse complement.
CCAACCACATGCCCTGGGGTAAAGTGGACTACTCATCCCTGAGAAATAACAGTGGAAACTAATCTGGAGGTACGTGTCCCCTCCTTGAAGCCCCAACTCTGAGTTTCTGCCATTCAGTATAACCCCGGACTGGGCTGCTTTCCTCTGGAAGGTGCCAACTCAAAAGGAGGACCACCTCAGGACCAGGTACAGTGATTCCATCTCCTCCATATCTAGCACTTACTGTGGCAGAGCCCAAAGCAGGATTTTAAAAGAGTATGGAAAAAATGCCTGACTAGGTATGATGGTTAATTTTATGTGTCAACGTAACTGAGCCATGAGGTGCCAGATACTTGATGAAATATTACTCTGGCTGCGTCTGTGAGGGTATTTCTGGATAAGATTAACATTTGTATTAGTAGACTGAGTTAAGCAAGTTGCCTTCCCCAATATGGGTGGGCCTCATCCAATCGATGAAGGCTTAAGTAGAATAGAATGCTAAATAAGAAGAATTCTTTCTCTCTGCCTGTCTTTGAGCTGGGACATCAGTCTTCTCCCGCCTGCAGACCTGGACTCCATCTGGAATTTACATCATCGGCGCTCTTGGTTCTCAGACCCTAGGACTCAGACTAGAACTATACCATTGGCTCTTCCAGGTCTCCAGCTGGCCAGCTACAGATCTTGAACTTCTCAGCCACCATAACTGCATAAGCTAATTCCTTCTAGTAAGTATATATATATATATACTATAAACATACATACACACACACACACACACACACACACTATTGGTTCTGTTTCTCTAGAGAACCCAAAGTAATACTAAGAATACTTGGAAATAACTAAGGTATCTTAGCTTGGGTTCCTCCAGAAACACATCCTGAAAGAAAGATTTGAATTTAAGTAGTTTATTTGGGGGGTGACCCTGATCCCAGGAAACACTGATAGGGGAATAGGGAAATGAGGCAGGGATGGAAGGCAGACAACAAAGCAAGCAAGTTACCATGGTAAGCAACTGGGGCTTCCTCCCCCTGGGAACTGTGGAAGACAGAGTAGGAAACAAGCCTCAGAGTTAGCCCATCCCAAAGATCAAGGTAGCTCAGCCATTGAAAGGTGACTGCTTCCTACTCCCTGACAGGCATCAGTTTCCTGACTCTTTCCAGCCTTCACCTTGTGTAATCAAAGCCAGCAGCAGTGGTCAGAGAAAGCCGCTGGGCAAACAGCCCCTGGTGCTGGTGGCTGGGAGTCAGGCCAGCATGCAGAGAATTGGAAAGCTCTCAGGAATATGGGTAGGGTACTAACAGATCTGTTACGAAAGAAGACACTCAACCTATCCCATCTCCCATCTAGGCAGACAATGAAAACTAACATTCTCAACCAATAAAATAGCCTGTTGTGCTAGACCCTTTATGTGCACCATCTCTAAGATTCACAACAACCCTGTAAGTCTGGTATTTTACCCTCATTTTACAGCCAGTGAACCTAAGGCTTGGAGACTTGTTCAAGGTTGCTGTTGCTTGGGGACCTTCTCTGAATAGAAAAGACATTTTAGAGTTTTAAGATATCTGCTCATCAAAAGTTTGCTTTAAAGCATGACTAATACTGAAAGTGACAGAGTGGGATGAGCAAGCCTTGGTCTCTAAAGACACCCTCCTCTGTCAGCAGCATCCTGGAAAACAAGTTTCCCTGTATTCCCCGTTCCATGGTTTCACAATTCTTATTGTAGATAAGTTCCCCTACCATGTGTAATCACATTCAGATATGGCAGCTTGAGCCACCTTTCTAGTCTTAAAAAAAAATGTTCAGCTCAGTAATTGTGCTCAGTTCTCCCACTGAGAACAAATTTTAAAAAGAAAAAGTTCATTTCTTATGCAGCAGTGTAATCTTTAACCTGATTCCAAGTATTTGAATGAGAAACTGCCTACCTTACCATAGATGTCAAAAAGGCTCTTGAGAGGACTGAGTCAGGCATGTGGGCCCTGAGAACCTGTGAGAGACAACTGTGATGTTCCCAGGGTGCAGACCTGGAGGCAGCAAGAGCGGGCCAGACCCCTCCCGACTCCTAAGGCACTCATTGTTTACAGAGGCAGTTTTATGTATTTAAGAAAGTATTTATTATGTTGAACTCAGTGAGCTTCTATTGGCTGATCACCATGAACAAGAGAAAGCATAAGGGAAGAAAATGCAGAAGAGATGACAGAACCAAGCCTGAGCCCCACTTCTACCTGCATCTGTTTGTAGAGTCTTAGTTCAGTCACTAATGGGTTGAATAACCAACTGCTGAATGAACATACTTGTACAAAACATCTATTTCCTTTTTTTCAGCCTTTTCAGGAAGAGGCTGTATGATTGACCCCCGCCCCCAGGACTGAACTGCCCTGTTGCCAACCAATTATTCATCTATGGGTCATATTACAACCCCTCACACAATACACTTACAAGCTACTTCTCATCTTCTCTCTTTGGAACAATTCCTGGTGCCGCATTTTTTTTGTTATTTCATCCTATTTATTTTCACTTCTTTCCCAGGGCAACACTCCCTCTAGTGTCTACATAGGGTTCTCAGGTTCTATTCTTGGTACACAGGGTGAAGGCTAAAAGGGAACTCAAGCCTGCAACTCGATGGGGATAAATCACTACAAAATAATTAATGGATTTTGCCAATGTGATAATCCTGGGAAAGAGACTACAGATATTCTGCAGATAGTTCCAGCCATGAATATTCCCATTTCATGCTAGGCACAAAGACAGAGTAGTAGATCTGGAGGAGAAGAAAAATGGAACATCAAGGTCCATCTCGTGACTTAAATGTAGATGAGTCTTTGGCACAACGGACTCTGCTTACCAACTAGCCCTGAAGCCCAGGGTTCTCCAGTTTTCTTAAAGCTACACACTTCACACACTTCCTTCAAGAAGTTGCCCATGATTAGCTGTGAGTTGTGATCATGGATGCCCAAGAGAAGCTACTTTGCATCTTTCTGGCTCCCTTAACTCTCCACGCAATGAAAGCCTTGAAAAAATGTTCAACTTATTCATCATTAATTAGGGTGGTCTTTAACCTGATTCTAACCATTTATATTACAAATTCTGAGCATGAGTTTCAAGAATCCAGGTCCCCAGGCATTCACTTCTAGATCCCTTTCACTGTCTACACAAAAGACAGATATCACAAAACCTCGTCTGACTGAGGACATGGAACATGGGAGGTGATTGAAATGACCATCTTGCTGAGAACTGGATTCTAGCCAAGGCTTAGCCATCATCTCACTGGGAAACTTTGGGCAAGTACCTCCTTCATCTGCTTCAATATTTCCATCTGAAAATGAAGGAAAGGCCCCTTCCAGATATAAAAATAACAACTACACCAACTAAAAAGATCTCTTGAGATCTTGCTACATATGGGTCAGGCACTCTGTCTGGTCCTTACGACAGCCCAAGGTGAGAGGTACTGTATCATCAACCTTTGTTCACATAAAGAAATAGCAAAAAGAAGGTAACAACTTGCCCAATGTCACACGGCTACTATATTAAGAGACAGAGGCAGAAATTGATCCCAGGTACCTGGCTCCAGGATCCATGATCCTATTTAGCATGCAGCCTTGTTTCATGTTCCTAGTACATCCGTTTTCAATAAATCCTAATGAGGATGACATTCAGGATGAAACCCTCCATAAGTGTGAATTCACATGAGTCATATCATATACCCATGCTAAATAATCCCACAATCCACAACCTTATGGATCCTTTATTATCCTACATAGGATATTATTATTTCCAGCTTTTCCCCTAAACTAGGTTTTTTCCCAGCATGTTCCAAGTAGCAGGTCCCTACTCAGCCACGGGCACAGTTTTACTGACCAATAGCCCTGAATGGCTGGCCCACTGCACTGCAGAGCCCTCTCATCTCAACCACGTAGGGATGGTTTCCTCTGCTTCTCAGCATGCACTTAATAGCAGAAGGCTATTTGTGCAATCCTGAAGTTCTTAGACTCCATTACTTTTTCCAGATTTACTATAGCACATTTATTAGTGTACTATAAAGAACAGCATTTCCATAAATAATTAAACCCAAACTACACTGATCAAAATAAATGCACAAAATGTTCCTGGTGATGCAACCAGGCTTGATTCACTCAGTAACTCAAATCACAAGGTGACTCACAAGAGGCCCCCATTAACAACAGTTAGTAAGATACAGCTCCTCCAACATTAACGAGCTTGTTATTTATTGTCTGCAGCCACTATGGTGGGTGGGCAAGATGGCTGCAGAGCACAGCCCCAGAACAGGAAGGCAGAATGTATTCCTAAGTCTTCCTCAGTAGCCTCATCTATACCCATCCTAGGCCTCAGACTACCCTACCTATTAAATGGTCAGCACCCTACCTCACCTGAGTGAAAGTACACAAATCCTCTTGGAAGGAAAATGCTCTGTTAACCTGGAAAGAAAGGAGAAAGATGGGTGTGAATAGGGGATGGCTATTCCAAGAGAAAAGGACTGGTGGAGTCCAGGCTGTAGGGTGCCATGCTTCTGGCTGAGACTCACGCCCCTCACATCTATGCTGGGCCATTTGATAGAGAGAATTCCCAAGTGCACTTCTTTGACATTCTGTGAGTCTAAGATGCCCACAGCATCTCTTCCAGTGATCTTCTCTCCTCCGAGCTCATAGCCTGAAACGATCACTTGACAATTAACCACATATCACCCCGTGGCATCTGTCTTGTTGTCATGTGTTATTTAACTTTACAGAAGAGCAGTCTCACATCCAAAGCACATTGGCAGAACTGTGAGGCAAATGCTGTCATATCCTTGTTTGTCTCCCCTCCATCACACCCTTACCAACCCCACAGTGCCCAGAACAATGCCACATACACAGGAAACACTCAGAAAATGGATGAAGATTTTATGTGAGTGTCCATCTGATCTCTGATGTGCATGAGAAGAAGCCAGGATTGTTGAGCAGTCTTTATTTCTATCCTCTTACTAAATGGAGTAGAGATTTCTCTGAATTTTATGTTACAAGTAATATATAAATAATAGACTCCCCTTCCCCGCCCTCCCCCTGCAGCTAAGGCATGGTCCAGCTTCCCAGGTCAGGTCAGTGTTACTGAGCTATATATGACACCGTGCCACACACTGTAAGGCACACACGAGAAAAACAGAACTCACACTTGGTGGCGATGGGAAGTCAGGGTGCTGTGATAATTATTTCCTTCCTCACCCTCAAAACACTCACCAAATAATACAAGATTAAAGTAACCAAGTACTAAACTATGTATGACCAAATGTGTGGTATAGTCTATAAATTCTATAAATATAAACAACTAGGAAAAAAGGGAAATACATGCTTCTAAGGAAGGTTTCATAGAGCCACTGGGTATGAACCTTAAACTGTACTGTGAGTGCATTTTAATAGAGGAAGAAGGGTATCCCAAGTGGAGGAGATCACAAGAGCAAAGGCTTGGAGTCAACTGGGACAACAAAGAGGCTGCCTTGGCCAGAGTGGAGGAAATGATCAGGGAACCATCAAATTCAAAGTTGGAGACGCAGACCCAGGACATACATAGTGAAAGGCCTTGAATGCCAGGATAATGTAGTTTGGATTTGAATTCAAGAAGCCAAAGGCACTCAAGCTAGAATGTAGATATACTGGATGAAATACTCCTGGTTATAGTAGCTGTCAAGTTACAAAATCATTGCTATCCCAGGCCACATTGATTTCTAATTCCTTTGTAGCCTCTGCTTGATGAGACTTGAGACTGGTATTCACTCACTCACTTAGCCAAACATTATCAAGTACCTACTACTGGTGAGGCAGAGCTCCCTCATCTCCACCGACTACCCACAAAGTCAGGACCCCAGCCAGAGCCCTCTCTCAGTCACCCACAATGCCAGGGGAATAAACATGGGTAGCCCATTTGATTCATCCTACAGACCCAGTTCTGCTCACCAAAAGTGGCCCACCGGTACTCACATTCTATATTTTCCACCTCCTCCTCCAGAAGGCCTCTTTTCTCCCCAAACTTACTACAGAATTAATCATCCTTTGACATTGTCTCCCCATAAGAGACGTGTCTCAAGCCAGCCAACAGGCCAAAAGGAGGCAGAAAGCAGGAAATTACCAGGTAAGTCATGCCACAGGCCTCAGGTGACTTGACCAATGTGTACCTAGCTTTGGATAAACCACTGGCCTTCAGACAAACCTTCCTATCTCAGCGTGTCTGACTTTGTCACACCTCTCTGCTCCTTATGGGATGATTCGGGACCCACAGATCACCTAGTTTCAGAATTCCTCCAATGACAATAGATTTCCACAGCCCAGGGAAAAAGCAAAGCAGTTCTCCCTTCTGCCCCATGAGCCCTCCTGCCACTGGAGCCATCAACTCTCCTTCCCTTAAACCCAACACAAATGGAGAGGCCACTTCCTGGCGTTCCTTCTTTGCCAACTACAAAGCAAGTTCCAACCACTGCATTTCTGCAATCATTAAATCAGGCCTCCCAATTAAGGAGTTTGCAACTTCTGCTCACCTTGGAAGTCACTGCAGGGTCTGAGAAGCAAATCACACCCTGTAACCCAGCCATCAGAGAAATCACAGAGCAGACAAACAGCCTGCACCCAGCCCCTCCTCTGCTTACCACCCCCAAAGCCGATGATGACCAGGAGCAATTAGTGCTGTTATGTCCTGATGCATTTCCCAGCTACATCTCAACTGAGATGGCTCCCCTTGTAATATTAATCAAAAACACTTTTTTTGGCAAACCCCTGAAGAATGGCTTCTGTAGCAGGCTTCTTTTATTAAGCCTCCGAGAAGGCAAAATGCATTAAGATATTGTGACACAAGAACTGTGAGCAGGGACAACGAAGGCAAGGCAATCCAGCCAAAAGCTATTTGAAAAATCTGTTTGGGAGCCACAATTAGATGCTCCAGTGAGTGAAATACAATTAATCTGATCAAATCTGTCACTATTTTGCACATTAGGAGTAAATATTTTAGAACACAGTCCAGCTGAATTAGTTAAGGGTAGGAAATCTTGCCTGGGAGCATCTGTGTGTTGCACCTTCTAGTGTGCTTAGGGAAGGGTAATCTGGCAGGGACCTGGAATTATCAGCATCTCCCTGTTTCTCTTCACCAAGATGCAGTGTTGGGCACATTAATTGAAAACTACCTGGCAAGTATTCCAAGCAGACACACTGCAGGGGCAGCAGCCTGCAAATCGCTGCCACCATGAGTGAGCTGCCAGAAAGGAACGGGGACCAGTCTTGGAGAGGATGCAGCACCGGCAATGGGGGTTCCCCATGAAAGATAAATCCCAGGAGGAAGGGGTGTGCAGAAGCAGACTGTGCCTTCACAACTTTCCACTCTCCAGAGCCATTTGCCAACTCACTGAGCAAGCAGGGAGGCTTCTTCTTTCATTTCAAGGAAAAGGAGAGAATAATGTGTTTTTCTGTTTCCCTGTAAGCTACAGGGACTGGGCTCCCTCTGGGTGTTTGTGAAACACTCTCTAACCCATTAATCACCAGGCTCGAAGCTGGAGACAACTGGAGAGAAAAGAATGGCAAATTGCTCCTACAGAGCAGAGGCTCCAAGGCCAAGTCTCCTCACCTCCCACCCAGAACACCTGGCAGGGCAACATGGTCAGAGGTGGGACCCAAATTCCACCTCTCTCCTGATTCCTTCTGCCTCAGGCTTGCTGGGCTCCTCCTCCTTTGCCCCCCAAGCCATCTGTCCTCAGTCTGGCACCAAAAGTAAATAACTGCTCCAGGCCTTGGACAAGGATCTCCTCCTGCCCCCTAAGCCCCTGGCGCACATGCTGAACCAATGGGGTGGCTGGGCTGAAGGCCCTTCTCCTACATGCCTGGCGCCACATCCCTGACTGTAAACTCTGTCAGAGGGGCGTTCAATTTGCAATTACATAGAGCTACTAAAAACTCTTCCCAAAAGGGAATTCATATCAAGTAATTAGGTTCACCAAAAGTATTTGGAAGAAGAGCAGGAAAACCCATATTGTGTTAAAACTGAAACTGGTAGCCTCCTGAAGAAGGACATGTTCAAGACTTCAGAAGCCAGCAGAAAAGATGGAATTCTCTTTCCATGTCAAAAGAGGAGCTAGGTCCCATGTTCTCTGCCTTGGGGGCATCTCCCTCCACTTTGAAACCAATAATGAAGGGACCTCCCCAAAGTTTCATCATCCCTATCACTCCTCACCTTGGCTTTTATTTATAGCACTTTCTTTTCCTGCCATCAGGAAAGGAGGAGAGGAGAAAAACCAACTGGGTAATGTTGCTGAAACTGGTTCCCAGTTACTCTCAACAGGGTTGTTTCCTTAAAGTCTCTCAAGGGCAGGGCCATGTTAACATGTTTCTCTACCTTCTTTAAAGAGCATCACAGACCTGATCATCAAGGATGCCTATCTTTGTGGTACTGCCTACAAAATGTGGTCAAAAGAGGCAGGTTAAGCCTAGGGGCTAAAGAGGCAGTCCCTCTCTGGACTGGAGAGAGGGGACAGTATACTACACCCACCTGTGCTGCCTTGCCCTTGCTTGGGCAATAAGGCTGGCCAAGAGCACAACCAATACACCCCTGAGGGCTACTCATGGATTACCTCAATCTCACCACTGTCACCAAGGACTCCAAGCACAACTGGTCTAGTGCCCAGGCTCTCTTGGCCCACTTTGGACTGACAAGTCATTTCCCCAGGGAACATGGGCCAGACTTGCCCCTCACTTTCTCTGCTGCACAACTGCATTGAAGGTGGGCAGAGAAGGCCATGCCATTCAACTACTATTTGCAGGAAGCATTTTCTCTAAAGTCCCATCTTCAGGGGCTTTGTGAACACTCAAAATTGATCCTTAAAATAAAAGCAGAGACATAAAACTCTTCGGGCAGGGTGAATTTATATCGTCCAATCATGGCATTAATAAAGCCACAGATATGTGAGGACATCACCTCCACCTCCTCCTAGTATACATTTACTTCCACACATCCTACCCATATGCCTAACTAAGAACCCAAACACACATACATTTCATAATTATCAAACTAAAATGAAGTTGGGATTCACAACCCCTGCTGTCAGAGAATTACCTCCTCCCTCCTGTCTCTCTCTCTCTCTCTCTCTCTCTCTCTCTCTCTCTCTCTCTCTCACACACACACACACACACACACACACATTCAAGTCCTCTGGGGACATGTAAGTCTTCAGTCACCCACCCTGCAATGGGGCACGTTGTTCACCCCCCACGCCCAGAGCTGTCCAACCCGAGGCTGGGGGCATCTTTATGGAAGGCAGATGAAGCCCACCACTGCGCTGCTTTGGAGCTGGACTCTAACTCGTCCTTTGAACCCAGCATCTGTTACCCAGGCTGGGCTGCCCACACTGTGTTGTGTATCATTAAGAACCAGGAAATGTGCACTTGGGGATTGCCTATGTGCTACGCTCTGCGAACCCCTAGCTTTCCTGTTTTCACAACCCAATCCTTGACACCCCCAAGGCTCTTAAAATAAGGCTTAAATTTCCCAGGGAAATCTTTTCAAACACCGGTCATTAAGAGAAATACAAAAGATGCCTATGCGTTCCCATCAAATGAATTCCCCAAAGCTGCTTGTATACACATCCATCATCCTTCGCTTGGAGCTCGTACTCTACCCAAGCCCAGATTCTAATCTGAACGGGAGAGCCAGAGAAGAGGAAAGGATTTTGCAAAGCTGGCTGAAGTAGCGACCGCGGCAGGGAGGGAAGTGGGGAAGATCTGGGAGCCCGTCCCTCGCCTTTCCTGCGCTGGGCTGCACAGCGCTGAGCGCCGGCGAGGTGGCGGAAGCCCCTCCGGGCACGCGCTGCGGGCCCCTGCAGCTGCCCCGCCAGGGCCAAGCGATGCTCGGAGCCCGGCGCCAAGCCCCGAGCACCCGAGTCGCCGGAGCGGGCTCATCGGCGCCACCTCTCGGTGCATCAGCGTCCAGGGGACCCTGGCGACGGGGAAAAAGGGGTGGAGAGGTGCGCAGAAAACACAGGGACCCAGCTCCACTCAGGGAGCCGTTTGTGGCGCAGGACGCAGTGGCAGAGGCGAGAGTTTTCTGCTCCGCGACTTATGTGTTCTTGTGCATGAGAGGGGCCGAGCGGTGTGGAATGGGTGTTGAATTTCGTTTCACACTTTAAACTTTTTTACTGCCTCTGCTACAGCTTTCCAGGGCAGCTGCCTGGGCTTCGAAGGAGGAACCGGGGTTACCTGAAGGCCAAGGCTTGTGCCGACTTGGCCCAGCCTCCCGCCTGGGCTGCCAGACCCTGCGCCTGAGGCGGAGAGCAGCGACCCCAAGGCGAGCAGGAGTCTGGGAGTCCCAGTGGCCTCAATCTCCCGGGTTCCCTTTCGCGTGACGGGAGTGGGGGTGTGGGGGAGCCCAAGCAGTCGCAGGAATCCGCCCGTCTGTCCAGCGGCTCCCTCCCCAAATCAGCCCTTGTCCTCACCCGTGAATTCAACACCCCACGAACTGGAAAACTGACTCTCCAAGCCGAGTATGGGAGAAAGTGACCACAGATCCCTCCCATCTTTAAGAAACCCCTTCCTCCTCTCCCCTCCGGGCGGCCCCAACCCTAGGGTCTCCAGTAAACAAACGCACACATCATCTTACAACAAACTCCGTTAACCTGTTGGGGGCGTTGGGGGAGCTAGACAAATCTGTTCTCTCTAAAAGTCGAAGCGCCCCCGCTTTCTGCCTCGACCCCCGAGCAACTATCTGTCCCTCGCTCCCGCCCCCAATTCCCCCTTGATGTCAGGATCCGCCACCGGATGGGTACTCACGCTGCTGTTGTGTCCCGACCAGTGCACCATGGCTTGGTTGTGGGCCGAGTCCCCAGTCAGCGCGAATGAGGTGCTGGGCAGCCGGAGCTCTTCAGCCGCCGAGCCCCCAGCCCGCGGAGCCTTCATCTCTTCCCGGGAACCCTTGGCCAGAGGGCGGCTTCCTTTAGAACCATCGGCCGAGGCAGTAGCCCGGGCGTCCCCGCGCTCCAGGGCGCTGGGGGGCTGAGCCCGGCGACTCCTCCTCGCTCCGCCAGGCTTGCCAGGAGCTGGGACGCCCTGGCCCCACCGCGCGCTTGCCAGCGACGTCTCTCGGGCTTTAACCTGCATCTCACCGCCGCTGCCGCCGCCCTGCTGGGGCAGCAGCTCTGGTCCGGGCCGGCGCCCCAGCGCGGCAGCTCTCCGCGCGGTCGCTAGATCCTCCGGCCACTGGTTCACCACTGCCCGCGGCGAGAGAGGCGGCAACGCCGGTGGCCGCGAAGCCGGAGCCGCGGGGCGCCCGGGACCGCCTGTCGCGTCCCAAGTGATCTCCGCGCCGGCCAGGACCCACGTCGACAGGAGTAAGAGCCCAGTCCGGGCTAGCGGCGCCCCCGGCCAGCCTGCCAGGCGCTCAGTGCGCGCCGCCTCCATCCCGCTGCGGCTACCGCGGCTCGGGCTGCCGAGTGTGTGGCGCCCGCCGAGGTGCGGGTCCGGCGCGGGGGGTGTGCGCGCGCCGGCGAGCGAGCGAGCGAGTGTGTGCCGGGGGAGTGGGGAGGGGGCGGCCGGGAAGGAGGTGGCTCCGGCTGGCGCGCCTCGCCGGTCCTCTCTCCACTCTTCCTTCCTCGCTCCCGCTCGCTCGCTCTCTCGTCCAGAGGGTGACTCCAAAACCAGAGGAAAATCAATGAATGCCCCTTCGGTGTTTTTTTTTTTTCTTGAAATAAGAGCCCCCCAAATCTTCCCTACAGAGTTCCTCCAGAAATTTTCTAAAAAGGAGTGTTCAAAGATAAGAAATTCCTCTTTTTAAAAATACGAAAATCAAGCCAGATCCAGGAGGAGGGGCCAGCAATAGACCCCAGTATCCGAATGTCTCCGAAATCCAGCCTCCAACCTGCTCCTGACGAAGAGTTAGGAGCCGGTCCTCAACGCGACGCGTTTAGGGGTTTACTCTGCGGGCCTGTTATGGGGGGCGGGAGATGGTGCGCGAGGAGGGTACAGGGGTCTCGGGGGAGAAGAAGGAGGAGTAAAGCGTTTTCAGCGCCAACTGTTCGCGTTCGGGAGCCAGGAGCCTCCGCGTGGGGAGGCGGCAAGCAGAAACCAAGCTCCGGCTGAGCCCGCTCCCTGGCCCTCCACCCCCACCCCAAGGCTTGCGCCCCCACGCGGGGGCGCGGAGGATGCGTGCGTGCGCGTGCGTGCGCGCAGGCGGGCGTGAGGCGGGGAGTGCGCCAGGACTGGCGGGCGGGCGCTGCGGGGTGGGGTACCTGCATGAGCGGGGCGGGGAGAGGGGTAGCGCTGGGTGTGAGGGGGCGTGCGGTTTCGTGTGTGCGCCTTTGCACGAGCTTGTGTGCGTATTAGTGTGAGCGATGGGGAACGGGGCGGGGACGGGGGTGCGCTCGGGCCGTGGGCGCGCGCGGATCACGCACAGGCTGTGTTTGCATTTCCAGGAGCCTGCGAGTCGTCAGAAAGGCAATGTTGAGAACAGGGAGGGCAGCTCACGGCAGCCCCCTCCTCCTGGCGCCCCCCGCACCCACGGTCCCCACCGGCTGCAGATGTAACCTGATTAAGCCTCCCAGGGGGCGAGGGAAGAGAGCTGGGAGGCGCCCGCAGCGGGGTCAGGGGCTCTCCTTCCCGGGACTCCCGGCCAGAGGTGAGGAGAAAGTAGTGGAGAACGTCTGCCCCCATCGGGGGGATTCAGACCCCATCTTTCTGCCTGTGATTGCGAAGCGAGGTCGCGCCCTCATCTCCCCAGATCCATTTCTGAGAGGACTCAGTTGTTCCAAAGTGTCGGCCTCCGGTTAGAGGGTCCCTGGCCCAGCGCAGCGTGGGCTTTTCAGGTCCCAGTCCCCTGCCGCAGGAGTGCAGCCGGGACGCTTGGTGCGGCTGGGACCTTAGCTGACCGTGCGAAGAGGAGACTTTGGGTGGGCTGGGGAAAGGGTAGCTGCGGTTTACAGGCCCGGGGCGTGTGGTGTAGCCCGCTGCCTCTGAGAAGCTCCCGGGATTTCTAGGGGTTGAAACGTCAGAGATGCGAGGAGCGGAGGAGCGGCTTCTTAAGAAAGGAGTAGGATTGGTGGAGGGGGCCTGAAGAGGGGAACAGCCTCCACGCCCTTCCCGTCCCCTTCGGGATGAGATGCCGTTAGATGCCGACCTCCTTTGCAGACGGTTAAAGCGGAGCGAGAGGGAGGGGAGTGCGCGGAGAGGCGAGGGAAGAAAGTGAGAAAGGGGGCCACGGGAGAAATGGAGAGAGAGGGGAAAGGGAAAGGGGGAGAAAAGAGACAAGAGAATGGTGTTACAGGAAGAGGAAGAGAGAAAAGGAGGCCGAAGAGTGCCAGGGAAGAGCCAAGAGGGATGGAGGACGCAGAGGGGACGCTGGGGAAGCCGAGGAAGGGCGACAACCAGCGACTCCCGGGACCCCCCTGGTGAACTTGCTTTCCCACCCGGAGCCAAATGGGAATTGGGAACGGGGGAGGCTGGGCCGAAGAATGGTGGCAACCTCCGGTGACGACGTCCAGCCCGGAATAAGGCGGGTCCTGGCGTCTGTAGACCCCAAGAAAAGTTCCAAGTGGGCGCGGCATGGGACTCTGGGCGGGAGCCGGCCATCCGCGGGTTCCCAGCGCCCCTGCCGGAGGAGGCCGGGCGCTGCAGGCGAGCCGAAGCTCGGGGGTCCGGAGGGAGAAGGTGCTGCTCCTCTGACCGGTGGGCCATAGAATGAGGGATCTTAGCTATCTGGGCAGCCTCGGGGCCCGAGGCTCATACAGCCCCGGAGAGCCGGGAGAGTGCAGTCCCCCAAGCCCTGGGCCCGCGGTCCGCCAGCGAGAGCAGTGAACTGCAAGAGAGGCAGAAGCTCTGAGAGGGGTCTCCCCTCTTCTCGCCCGTCTGAAGGAGGCCCTACCTGGATGGAGCCTGGGGAGGGTCGAACCTCAAGATGGACTCGTGGAGGTGTAGGCTAAAGCGTTTGTTTTGGGGGGAAAAATGTATAAAAGCCTCTCGCCGGTGTGACATTTTCATGTCTCCTGCATCAGCTCATTTTCTTGCCTTGCTCCATCAATCATAGCCTCCTCCACGTTTTGCCTAGAAATCCTTGCCCTCAGCCCTGTGCTGCCCCTGCTCCCGCAGCCTTCCAGTCTCCCCCAACCTTCTCTAGTGCCCAGATTTCTCCAAAGAGTTCTCCCCACACCAGCAGTGTCCCCTTCCTCACCAGCTGCTCTCTCCTGGACCTTTTGCAATTTGACATCAGCCTCCAGTGACTTAGTCAAAGCCCTGCCCCAACACACCACCTGTGGCTTCTTGACTGCCTCACCAACAACCTCTGCTTCCTGCGTTTGTAAACATGTCCCATCTGGAAAGGTCTCCTTTGCTCTACATGGTACCAATGTCTTCTGGGTCCTCCCTGGCCAGCCTCAGTCAAGCTCACCAGTTTCCCTTCTTTCATCCACATCTTAAATTCTGAGCCCCAACCTCCATCATTCCCCCACTTCTCTGTGCTTGGCTGTCCTTCTCCTCCCGCAATGAGCCCAAGGATCTCACCCATTTCTGTACTTCAAGTACCACCTCTTGCTGTTGACTCCACTCCACCACATCCTCTCTTGAACTTCATGCCTGAATTCCCCATTGCTTCCTACACATGCCTGTCCATGTTGAAACCCACATGCAGCAAGACCTAAATATCATGCCCTCAACATCATCTTAAGTCACCTAGCCTAGACACTTGACTTGCAACCTTGACACCTTCCTCTTTCTAATCCCCATATCCAGAAAAACTCTTGTCAAGTCCTATTTAAAAAGCCTTTTACTAGTTCTGTCCTGTTCATTCACAGAGTCACTGCCTTAGATCTCACCCTTGTCATCCCTTGCCTAAGGTTTTGCAGTGGCTCCTTCTCTTATCCTGGTCTTCCCTTCTTCCCTTCTCCAAGCCAGCCTTCACATTAGCACCCTCCAATGAAATATAATGTGAGCCTCATAGGCCATTTTTAAATGTTCTTGGAGCTTTATTTAAAAAGTAAAAAGAAACCAATGAAATTAATTTGAAGAATATATTTTATTGAATTGAATGTATCAAAAAGGTTTTCATTTCAACTTGTAATCATAAAAATAACTGAGTTATTTTTACATAGTTTTGTTCCAGGTCTTCAAAATCCAGTGTGTATTTTATACTTACAGCACATTTCAGTTCAGATTACCCACATTTCAAGTGCTCGATAACTCCATGTGCCTAGTGGCTACTGTTTTTTTAACATCACAGCGCCACACTGTTGGTAGAAATAGCCTCTTACAACATAAGGAAGATTATACCATGGATTGCCCTCCTCAAAATTCTTCAACAACCAACTATTGTCCATAAAATCCAGACTTCTTAGGGTAGTATCCGAAGCTCCATGAACTTTCTTATCCTATTCCTTAAGCCTGGAATGTGCCCTCTGCCACAATTTCCATCATGATCTAGTTTAAATACCAGCTCTTCCATGAAGCCTGCCCTGACAACCTCATAGTGACCAATATTGTATCCATTATTATCAGCATCATATCATCATCATCTAATTCTTTGTCTTCCTGAAAAATGGGAGCTGTCCCATATCAACTTGGAATTTAAAAGAGAGTGCTAAGGTTAGAAGGGGCTCCCATTTCCCTTGCTGGCATGATGCCTACTTCCGCTGGGAAAGGCAGGTTGAGAGCTAGAATCAGCCCTCACTCAGTCCCCATGGGGAGAGCAAAGAAGGCCACACTGAGAAGGCATTTTCCCATCAGGGTTTCTGTCCCTGTTACAAACAGCTGGAGAAAGCAAATTATATGCTGTAAGTTATCCATGAGATTACACTAAATGTCACGCAAATAAGTTTTCTTTCGGTTTTTTTTAAACCATCATAGTGAAATAACACTTTGGGAAACTGTTCTCCCTGACATCAAAAATACACACACACGCACAAACACACACACCCCCTTCCAACCCCTTAATAATCTAATAGATATCTTGCCATCAGCACCCACAGCAGACATTTACAGAGAAGCATTCAGATTATGCCTATTTCTCATATTTTATAAAATGTTCAGCATTAGGTCCTTATATGAGGATCTAAAAGCAAATTCCTCATAAAAGCTACAGTGAAAAAAACATAGGTTTCTCCTGTGAAACTAACATCCTTTCTTAAAGGCTTTCTTAAACTGGCTTTGTCTTCTCACTTTCTCTTCCTCTTGTCTCAACAGTCAAGCTGAGTACTGAGTTCACTTGCTCTAACAGCCTTTAGAACACGATTCTTATCCTCTGCTCCCCTTTTACTAAATGCTGCTTGTTTTTATTGTGTGATACTCTTTGATCTTACTATATCTGTGTATTTTTGATAAGCCACTTCACATCCCTTTTAGAACTAAATAGAAAATTAATTAACTGATTAACATCAAAACAACAGTCCACATTGTAACTCTCTGAATTTCTACAGAGGTAAATGATTATAAAACAAAACCTGAAATGCAGATGAAAGCAGCCAGATGATCACTGGAATTAGGACTTCCTATCACTCTGTGTCCATGAAGTGTCTATTTTGCTCAGCACTATATCCTAAGCATCTGGCCTGATGCCTGGCACAGCGCTGACCCTCAATAAATGTGCAATAAAAGACAAAACAGATGAATGTAAATAATAATATCCCTGCTGCACCTACCAGCCACCTGTTCTTTTAAGCATGTGTGTACTTTCTAAAGAGGCAAAAGTTCTAGGACTTGATGGATGCTGTTCTCTACCATACCTTATCACATGGTGTCAGTCAGTATTCTTATTGTAAGCAACAGAAAACAATTCTGGTTTAAGCAGAAAAAAATATCTTACAAAAAGGATATTGGGTAGCCCCCAGAATTGCTGGGAGGGCTGGAAAACTAGGTTCAGAAGCTCTGCAGGCAGAATAACACCTGAAATCACACCATGGAGCTGCTCCTGTAAAGACCCTATTGCCAGCATCACTAAGCAGAGATGCTACAACTTTGACCACACCACCAGAGTTGAATGCTGGATGTTGCTGCCACCTCCATTGCTACCAGCTAACCTTCTACTCACTTTTTTGTTTCACTAGCATTGATTGGCCAAGCCTAGGGCACTAGCCCCTGTGCTAGATATGCAATGGAAGCTGGATCTGCTTCCTAAGGTGGGAAAGTCCCCAATACACAGGAAGAAAGTTCAGATGCTGGGCAGCTACATGATGAAACAAGATAAATGCCCACTATACTCATCACCAAAAAATACTTCTTAGAGAAAGAAAGGGACTCCATTCCACTTCATCATGAACTTCTTATAGCAGACCAAACTGGAAAAAAAAAAGTCCTGACTAGGTAACATTTCAAACAACACCTATGTGGAGTTGGATGTTTAACCAGTGAGACCCGTCTCCCCTGGAGAAGGCGGGTGAAGGGAGAGGTGACCACCTGCCCAGTGGTCACAGGTATAGGTAGAAACATTAAGGATCTTGCTCACAAGGCACAAAAGACTTTGTGATAAAGGGAAAGGAGAAGAGAAAGGGGAAAAGGCAGAGGAAAGAAGAAGAGAACAAAAAATAACTACCTGATCACTGACATTTAATAAGGACCTCCTTTAAGTCAAGCAATATGTCTTCCATGGCCATTGTTTTATTTAATTCTGACAAAGTCATTTTTTGGTTCCAGTCAATAAGTTGAGAAACAGAAATATGTACAGGTGAAGCAGTGATGATGGGGGAGAGAATGTTAAAGATGATGACGAGTTTTCACATATACAGTGCACTAACTCTGGACCAGACATGAGGTAAGGACCTACCAGCGTTCTAGCACAGTGACTAAGAGGTTTAAATTCCAACCCTACCACCAGCTGTGTGACCTTAGGCAAATGACTTAACCTCTCTGTGCTCCCATTCCTCATCTGTAAAGGGAGATGGTGATAATACTTAATGTATAGAGTCACAGTGAAGATTAAATGAACTAATGTACATGAAGCACTTAGAACAAGGTCTGGCACAGATTAAGTGCTAGATAAATTTGGCTATAAATAGTCTTACTCTTCTGAACAGTCCTGTAGAGGCCAGTGCTTTTTCCCCATTGTACAGATGAGGAATCGTTGAGTCAAAGAGGTTGGGTTTCACAGCTTGTGACTGATAAAACTAAAGTTTTAAATCTGGATCTGTCTGACATTAGAGCTAAGCGTGTATACAATGATCTTCCTGCCTTCCTGCCCTGCATTGCACAGCCTGTCCCAGGCAGTATTTACATTCAGGTCTATCTGAGCTCTGAAGTCAGTGTTCTTTGAGCTGCATGTTCTTTCTGCCCAGGAACACAGCACAAGGACTAATGCTGGTGGCTGGTCCTCCTAGGGCATATAGCTCCTACAACATTTCTTAAAATTTGAGAAGTTGGTGATTTAGTTGGTGACATTATCTTTAAATGCCATTCCCCTGCTAAAGAAAATTGTGGTCAGTGAATTCCAGGCCTGTGTTCAAGTAGCAAGTTCAGGCTGAAGAAGTCAAGTCAACAATGGAAATTTAACAACCTCTGGGAAAGAGCATACTCATTAAGCTGCTGAAAATCATCAGCAACTTTGTGGACATTTTCCCTCCAGTCATGACTCCAAAAGAAAAGGAGGGCATCAATCTAATGAGGTGGATGATGCAGCTGGAAAAGAAGTTTTGCAGGAAAACAGGTTTTCATTTTACTCCTCTCCCCAATGACTCACAATGCAAAGCTGTGTCTCTTAGAAAAAAGTTGTCTTTTCATAGCATGGGAAATGAAGGCATACAACTGAGACCCTTGATGTTGGTAAGAGGATGGGCCAGGAGGACAGACAGATGAGACTGAGGAGGAGCAGCCTCAGAGGTAGGACCCAGAAGGGTGTGGTATCACAGACTCAAGGGAAATGAGTGTTTGAGTGTAGGAGGAGTGGGCAGTGTTGACAAGTGCTCCTAGGCCAGCTCACAAATTCCAGGCTCAGGAAATGGGCTACAAATACCATCCTCAGAGAAGAGAGCCAGGAAGACATTTGCTGTACCTCAGCCCCTGTACTCCAGTTCTGACCTCACCCACAAAGGCCAGAAGTGCATGAAAGAAAGACGGAAGGAAGGAAGGAAGTGAAGAAGGGAAGGGAAGAGGAGAGGAGAGGAGAGGAGAGAAAAGTGAAAGAAAGACATGTATGTTAATCCAGGTCCTCCAAGAAGCAGATACCAACTCATGATTACACCTGCAAAAAATATGTGAAGGTTAATGTCCTCTTAGGGCAAATGAGAGGGAGCCAGGAGTGGCTGGGAGAGCCATCATATTGAGATACAGGTCTGACTCTTGTGAAGGAGACAGGGAAGGAAGGAAGGAAGGTTGAGTGGAAGAGACTTGGATTACCATGGATTACCTGCAGTTCTAAGAAATTTGGCAAGGCTGATGGAGTGTCCTCAAGTTAAAGTCACTATCCAAGGAGTCCCCTTCCGAGCCAAAGTCACTAACTCAGGAGTCCCTGTCTGCCAGGAATGGGCCTGGCATGGTATCCCTGGTACACTCCATCCCTGGCTGTGGAAAGCACGCCCTTGGCACTAACATGGTGATGGATTTCAGAGCTTCACCACAGGGGACATTGGTCAGTCAGGCAGAGAGAGATGTGTTATTCCATTCCCCATATTAAAAGAAGATATTTGAACATATTTCCCATAGTGTGGTTTTGAGAAGTAAATGAAAGAACATATATAGAAGTTTAACCTAATGCCAGATCCTCAATAAATGCTTCTCAAATGAACGAAAGAGTGATGGAATGAATGAACCTGTGCAGAAGACAGAAAGAAGATCTGGGCAATTTAATTAGAAAATCCTATGGCAAAAAAGCAAGAGACTGTCTAGAAGAGGTAGATATGAGGATATGAGAGGACTTAAAGTCCAGTCCTGGCTTTGCCAGTTGAGAGATTTTAACAAGTCTTCTTGTTGTAACAGGGTTATAACTGGGCTTGAGGATTAAAGGAGACAATTTACAAGGAAGCACTAGACAAACTTTAAAGAGCTACCTAAAAGGGAAGGCATGGGCCTATCGTTTTTGTTGACATCAGTATAGTTACAGATCTCATCTCCTTGGATTTGGCATCTTCCTAACCCGAGCAACCAACAATTCTGATTTCTAGAAGCCAGTATATGCTAAGAGAGAGTCTTTACTGCACCCGACCTTCCCTTTCTGTTCCCACTACTCCTTATTCTGTGCTTCCCCATTAAAGTTTATACACAGGGAAACATCTAATTCATGACTAAATAGTGATGCCTTAATGCACCCCTTCCTGGGAGTACAATATTTGCATTTTAAAAGGCACCACCAGATGCTTTCCCAAGTTTAACAAAGGGATTAGACAACCATGGGAAACTCCAGGCAGCAGTGACAGTGAGATCCAAGCAGAGCTGACCCAAGGGTGCCAATGGCAGGTTAAGGCCTGGATAACAGAGAAGAACATAGTATTGGGGAAAAAGTGGGTGAAGCAAAGGGAAAAAGAGGGAAGGGTGAGAGACAGAGAAAGAGTAGAGGTGTCTAGGGGTGGTGGTGGTAGGAGTGGTGGGGAGAAGAGAAAAAAAGACAAGACAGATATGCTTTCAGGGAATGGAGAGGGGACATAATCTCCAGGGAGAATGCAGAGCCTAGTGGTCAAACACAAAGATTTTGGATTCAGAAAGAGTGGAATTCAAAACCTAGTTCTGCCTTACCAGCTGTGTGACTTTGGGCAAGGTGTTTAATGCCTCTGAGCATCACAGAATAGTGCCTGGCACATAATAAGAACTTAATAAATCACTATTAAACCTCCTTTTACCACCCTCCCTATCTCCCCTCCCCACCCCACCAAAAAAAAAAGATGCTCCATCTGCCCCACGATGCCTGTATTTCCTTCCTGAGAGATCAAAGCTTTTAATTTCCCAAAGTGAGATCAGACTTAAAGAGCAAATAACCAGGGCTAGAAATAGCCCTGATGGCTGATCTCAATGTTATGACTCTGAACAATTGTGTATGTCCCCCCTCCCCCCACTTAATCTTACAGGGGTCACAGGAGGTTGGCAGTGCCTGGGTCAGTATTTCTGTTCTCCAGCCCGAGACCCTGATGCTCATAGACAGCTTAAACCCACAGTCCAAGGCCGGTAATAGGGAGGGATGGGGAGTTTCCTAAGAACAAGTCTGGACACAGGAGAAGCAAGAAAGAGGACGCTGGGTGGAGAAACCAGGGGAGGGCGGTGCTCCCCAGAGGAGTGGGAACAATCAAATACAGATGTATCTCGGGCGCCAGTGACCATCCGCCCCGCAGGCACGCAGGGGCTCCGACCGTCCACCAGCCGCCAGTCAGTCAGCAACACCCGGGAGAACTAAGGGAGCTGGCGTTCTCCGGAGATTGTTCAAGCGTGGCAGAGAGAGCAAAGAGGAAGCTAAATATAGCCTCAAAACAAACATGTGGTCTAGACGGAACACCGCCCACCCGGTCAGGACAGCAGAAGGGAGGGAGAGCGCTGCTGCCGCTGCCGAGGTCGCAGGAACCCGAGCCCCTGCAGGGATGTCCCAGCGCTCCTGGGAGGCGGAGCAGGATCCATGAGCCGCCACCAAACGCCTGTTCCCGCAGGTCCAGGCTCCCTCCTGCCACGGGGCTTTTGCCTATGTTCCTCTTCTCCCTGCTTGCCTAATTCACTGTCTTCCTTCTGATCCTCAGTCTAGCGTTGCTTCCTCCAGGGAGCCTTCCTTGATCCCACTGACCAGGTCAGGACACATCCTCCTCCCCCATTATTAGGATGATCATATGTCCCAGTTTAGGCCCATTTTCCCAGTGTAGTTACCAATAACAACCTCTCTCATTCTCACAAGTGTCCCGGTTTGAGTAATTGTGTGGTCACCCCACCTAGCATATGTTCTGCTAGTACTATACACCTCTTCTTTGAAACACTGGTATAGTTCAATTTTTATGTATGTTTGTATAGAGATTTAGTTAATATTTCTCTCCTCCAGTAGATTATAAACTTCATCAGCAAAGAGATCATACCTGATTTTAGTTAACTGATTTTGAGATAATTGTAGATTCACGTGCAGTTTTAAGAAATAATAGAAAGAGACCTCATCCTCATGTACTGTTTACCCAGTTTTCTCCAATGGTAACATTTTGCAGAATTATAGCACAATATCACAAACGCTATAGGGACATTGATACAGTCAAGCTACAGAACATTCCTATCACCACAAGAATCCCTCACATGCGGACGTTTTGTAGCCACATCCACGTCCCCACCTATCCCCATCTCCTTCTTAATCTCTGGTAGCTACTAATCTGTTCCCCATTTCTATAAGCTTGTCATTGCAAGAATGTTATATAAATAGAATCACACGGTTCATAAGCCTTTGGGATTGGCTTTTCTCACTCAGAATAATTCTCTGGAGATTCATCCAGGTTGTATCATCTCTTCTTTCTTATTGCTGAGTTTAGTTTTCCATGGTATGATGTATCACAGTTTCTTTAATCTGTTGAGGGACATCTGAGATGTTTCCAGTTTGGGGCTACCGTGAACAAAGCTGCCATAAACATTCATGCACAAGTTTTTCTGTGAATATAAGTTTTCATTTCTCTGGGATAAGTGCCCAGGAGTGTAACTGGCGGGTCCTATGGTAGTTTCATGTTTAGTTTTTTAACAAACTACCAAACTGTTTTCCAGAGTGGCTGTACCATTTTATATTCCCACCAGCAATGTATGAGTGATCAAGTTTCTCTGAATCTTCTCCAGCATTCAGCATTATCACTATTTTTTTTTTATTTTAGTCATTCTGGTAGGTGTGTAGTGAAATCTCACTGTGGCTTTAATTTGCACTTCCCTATTGGCTAATGATGTTGAACATCTTTTTATGTCCTATTTGCCATCCATATATCCTCTTCAGTGAAATGTCTCTTCATATTTTTGGCTCATTTTCTAATTGGATTGTTTTATTGTTGAGTTTTGAGAGTTCTTTACATATTCTAAATACTAGTTCTTGACGGAGATGTGGTTTGAAAATATTTCTTCCAGGCTATAACTTATCTTTTCTACCTTTTAATAGGGTCTCTCAGAGAGCAGAATTTTTTAATTGTGATGAAATCTAATTGATCAATGTTACCTATTATGGATCATGCTTTTGGTCTCATTAAGAATTTTTTGTCTAGCCTTAGATCTCAAAACTTTTCTCTTATGTTTTTTTCTATAAGTTCTATAGTTTACAATTTTACATTTAAGCCCATGAACCATTTTGACTTTCCATTCCATGAACACAGTGCATCTCTTTATTTATTATATCTCCTTTTATTTCTTTCTCTCTATAAAGTGCTTTTTGTGGGTTTTAGCATGCAATTCCTATACATGTTGTTTTCTTTGTTTGTTTGAGACAGAGTCTTGCTCTGTTGCCCCAAGTAGAGTGCAGTGGCATCATCATAGCTCACTGCAACCTCAAACTCCTGGGCTCAAGCGACCCTCCTGCCTCAGCCTTCCAAGGAGCTGAGACTACAAGCATGTACCACCATGCCCAGCTAATTTTTTCTATTTTTAGTAGAGATGGGGGTCTTGCTCTTGCTCAGGCTGGTCTCGAACTCCTGACCTCAAGCAATCCTCCTGCCTTGGCCTCTCAGAGTGCTAGGATTACTGGTATGAGCCACAATAATAGCCCCTAGATATGTTTTGTTAGACTTACATCTAAGTATTTCATTTTTTGAGTGATTGTAAACATTATAGTTTTAAATTTTTGTGTTCATGAGTTCATAGCTAGCATATAGAAATACAATTGATTTTTGTATATTTTTCTTGAATCCTGCGACCTTGCTGAACTCACTTATTTCAGGATTATTTTTGTAGGCATCTTGGAATATTCTATGTAACAGTCATGTCCTATGCAAATAAGGACAGTTTTATTTCTTCCTTTCCAAACTGTACGCTTTGTATTTCCTTTCCTTGATATATTGCACTGGCTAGAACTTCCAGCAGTGTGTTGAGTAAAAGTGGTAAAAGTGAACATCCTCACCTTATTTCTGATATTAGGGGAAAACATTCAGTCTTTCACCACTAAGCATAATGTTAACTGTAGGCTTTTTGTAAGTACTCTTTATTAAGTAGAGAAAATTCCCCTCTATTCCTATTTTTATAATTTTTAACCACAAATAGGTGTTAAATTTGTCAAGTTCTTTTTCTTCATCAATTGACATGATCAGTTGATTGTTAATGTTTAGCCTATTGATATGGATTGATTTTCTTATATTAAACCAGTCTTGCATTCCTGCAATAAACCCCACTGGTCATAGTATATAACTCTTTTCATATGTTGCTGAATTCTATTTGCTAATATTTTGTTAAAGATTTTGAATGGTTTTGGTCTGTGGTCTTTTCTTCCTTTCTTCCTTTCTTTTTGTACTGTCTGTCTGGTTTTAGTATTAGGTTAATAATAACTTCACAAAATGAGTTGGGACATGTTCACCCTGTATACTTTCTGGAAGAGATTTGCAGAATCAGTCTTAATTTCTTTCGACATTTGATAGAATTTGCCAGTGAAACCACCTGGGCCTGGAAATTTCTTTTTGGGTTTTTTTTTAAAATTATGAATTCAGTTTTCTGAGGAATTATATTACTATTAAAATTATCTATTTCATATTGGATAAGTCATAGTAGTTGGTGTTTTTTTAAATATTGGTCTGTTTTATTATCTAAGTTGTCAAATTTGTGTGTATGGAAATTTTAGCAGTATTTGCTTATTATCCTTCTGATGTCTGCAGAATCTGCAGTCATATCCCCCTTCCTGTTGTTGCTAATTTCTTTCTCCTTACTTTGTCAGTCATGCTAGAAGTTTGTGGATTTTATTGCTCTTTTCAAAAGAACCGGCCCTTTCTTTCATTGATTTTCTCTACTGTTTTTCATTTCATTGATTTCTGGTATTTTCTTTATTATTTCCTGTCCTCTGCCTGCTTTACGTTTATTTTGCTCTTCTTCTTCTAGGTTTTTGAGGTGGGAGCTTATTGACTTGAAATGTTTCCTCTTTTCTAATGTATGCATTAAGTGCTATAAATTGCTCTTTTAGTATTACTTTAACTGTATCCAACACATTTTGATACTTTGTGTTTTCACTTTCAGTCAATTCAATTCTTTAGAAATTTCCTTTCAGACTTCCTCTTTGACCAACAGATTATTTAGGCATTTTGTTGTTGTTGTTTCCAAGTGTCTGAAGATTTTCCTATTACCTTTCTTTTATTGATTTCTAGTGTGGTTCCATTGTGGTAGAACACATTTGTATGATTTCAATTTTTTTACTATGTTGAGGTTTGTTTTATAGCCCAGGATATGGTCTGTCTTGCCTTTGTTCTATGAGCACTTGAAAACAAGTACATTTTACTGTTACTAGGTGGAGCACTCTATGAATATTGGCTAGATCCTGTTGATTGACAGTGTTGTTGAGTTCTATGTCCTTGCTGATTTTCTGTCTAGTTGTTCTATCAATTATCAAGACAGGGGTTCAAGTCTCTATCTATAATTGTGGATTTATCTATTTCTCCCTTCAGTTCTGTCAGCTTTTGCTTCACATACTTTGCACCTCTATTGTTTGATGCATACACGTTTAAGATTGCTATGTCTTCTTGATAGATTGATACTTTTGTCATTATATAATGTCTCTATTTCTGGTAATTGTCTTTGTTCTGAAATCTTTATCTGCTATTAGTATAGCTACTCTTGTTTTCTTTTGATTAATATTTGCATGATATATCTTTTTCCATCTGTTTGTAATTCTATTTTAAGGGAGTTTCTCTTAGATAGTATATAGTTGGGTCATGTTTGTTAAACCACTCTGCCAATCTGTCTTTTATTTTGTATATTTAGACCATTTATAGTTAATGTAATTAAGGATATGTTAACGCTTAAGTTTGCTATTTTATTTTTTGTTTTCTGTTTATCCTCTCTGTTTTTCATTCTTCTGTTTATTTTCTGACTTCCTTTGGGTTACTTGAACATTTTTTTAAATTCCATTTTTATCTATAGCATTTTGAATGCATCTCTTTGCACAGTTTTTTTGTTTGTTTGTTTGTTTTTAGTGGTTGCTGTAGGTATTGCATTAAATTTATATGACTTATCACAGCCTGCTGGTTTTTCATTTACCAGTTTGAGTGACGAACAGAAATCTTACCTGCCTTTATGTCCCTTTATAATCCCACACTTACGATATAATTGCCTTAAGTATTTCCTATACATACAATTAGAACCACATCAGAAAGTGCTATAATTTTTGTTTCAACCATCAAACATAATTTAGAAAACTAGGAGGAGAAGGAAAGCCTATTTTATTTGCTCATATTTTTGTTTGCTGGTGTTCTTCCTTCCTTCTTGGTCTTCCAAAGTTTCCTCCTTTATCATTTCCTTTCTGTTTAGAGTACTCCCTGTAGCCATTGATTTAGGGTAGGTTTGCTGGTAACAAATCCTGTTAGTTTCTCTTCGTCTGGAAATGTCTTCATTTCCCCTCCATTCTTTTTTTATTGAATATTGACAAATTATAATTGTATATATTTATGGGGCACAAAGTGATGCTATGATATATGTATACAATGTGGAATGTCTGAATTAAGCTAATCAACATATTCATCACCTCAAATAATTTTATTCCAGTCTAACTGAAACATTGTATGCGTTGACCGACGTCTTCCCTTTCCTCCAATCCCCAGCCTCTGGTGACCACCATTCTGCTCTCTCTGAGATCGATTGTTTTATATTCCACATGTAGGTGAGAACACACAGAATTTGTCTTTCTGTGCCTGGTTTTTCCCCTTCCTGCTTGAAGGGTATTTTCACTGGCTATGGAACTCTGGGCTGACATTTCTTTACTTTCAGCACTTGAAAAATGTGCTACTTCCTTCTGACCTCCGTGGTTTCTGATGAGAAATCCATTGCCATTTGAATTGTTTCTCCCTATAGTTAATGTGTCATTTCTTTCTTGCTGCTTTCAGAATTTTTGTTTTCAGTTTTTAGAAGTTTGATTATTATATGTTTTGCTATAGATTTTGGGGGGGTTATTCTATTTGGGATTCACTCAGCCTCTTCAACATGTGTTTGTCCTTTTTTTAACTAATTTTTTAAATTGATGTATATAATATTTAAGGTGTAAAATTTGATGATTTAATATATATTATATATCTCACATATATAGAAACAATCACCTTAAACTAATTAATATATCCATCACTTTAGATAATTATTCACTCTTCTTTCCTTCCTTCCCTCCCTCCCTCTCTTCTTTCTTTCTTTCTTTCTTTTAGGTGTGTGTTTTCCCAAATTTGGGGATTTTTCAGCCATTATTTTTCCAAGTATTTTCCACCCTGTCCTTTTTCTCCTCTTCTTCTGGGACTCCTAAGACATGAACATTAGATCTTTTGTCATAGTGCCACAGCCTCTGAGAGTGCTCCTTTTTTTTCAGTCTACTTTTCTCTGTTGTTCAAATTGAGTAATTTCTACTTTTCAATCTTCAAGCTCAGTTATTCCTTCCTCTGTCCCCTCTGTACAATGGTTGAATATATCCTTTGAGATTTTTATTTTCAGTTATTATGTTTTTCAATTCTAAAATGTCCATTTGGTTCTTTCTCATATCTTCTATTTTCTTGCTGGAACTGCCTATATTTTCATTTGTTTCAAGCATATTTATAATTGCTCATTGAAGTATTTTCACAATGATTGCTTTAAAATCTTCATTAGAAAAAAAAATCTTCATTAGATAATTCTAACATCTCTATCTTCTCAATGTTGGTATCTATTGATTGTCTTTTTACATTCAACTTGAGATCTGGTTCTTGATAGGACAAGTGGGTTTTGGTTGAAACCTGGATATTTTGGGTATTATGAGACTCTGGATCTTATTTGAATCTTCTGTTTTAACTGGCTTCTGATACAGCTCTGGCAGGGGAGGGGAGGGTGACACCTTGTTACTACCAGGTGGGAATATAATTCCACATTCCCTACTGGGTCTGTATTGACACCTAGGGGTGTGGGGCTGGGCAGAGGTTGGAGTTCTGCTGGACAGAAGTAGGAGTTCCCTGTCCCCACCAAACCTCCACGGATATACTTCTGGCTGGGAGGGGTGGGAATGTGCCTCGTTACTGCTTCCTCGTTACTGACACAAAAGGGTGGAAGTAGAGGGTGGCTTCATTACCACTGGGCAGTGGTGAAAGTCCTGACTCTCCACAGGACCTCCTCTGACACCACCCCAGCAGGAAGAGTTAGGGGTGGCTTCAATATTGCTGGGTGGGAGCAAAAGTGCTCTCTACTGACACTGCAGTAGATGTGTCAGGGATGGGGGAGCCTCCTCACCACCTGGAACAGATAGAAGTCCTAGTTTCCTACTTGGCCTTCTCTGACATCACTCCTGTGGTGGAGTGCAGCACCTTGTTGCAGCCTCGAGAGGGTGGAAGTCTAGCCTCCCTGTGCAGCCTTTACAGGTATGGGTGGGGGTGAGGCCACAGTTTCTTCTGTAGTGTTTGGCTGGAGTAGAGCCATTGGTGTCTAAAAGTTCTCTGTCTTGCTAGGCTGCCCCTTTCCTGGTCCTTTGGCTGAAGACAGGAGGATTTTTATTGTCTGTACCCATTGGCATTTCTCGGTTGCCAGTTTCTTCATCTCCAAGTCTGGAATATATGACACAAAAAGAAAACCCAGGGAACTCACCACTGTGTCATTCCTTGGTTCTTAAGGTCCCTAGCCAATCTGCCTTCTTCTTTCCACTTTGAAGAGTCTTCTTATGTTTGTTTTATATACAATATCCAGGGTTTTTTAAATTGTACATAGCAGAAAGAATAAGGAAAAGTATGTCTACTCCATTTTCCCAGAAGCTGATAATATCTGGGGGTTTTTTAATTATTATTTTACCATTATATCTTCAACACTGAACCTAGTTTCTGGCACAAAGTAGATGACCCTATATAAATAGTTGTTTAATAAATGGATGAACACAACTAAATCCAAATTCTCCCAGGATTTAAGTAAGCCCTTCCAACATGTAAGCTTTTTGGTGGATCTATGCTCTCCCAGGCTATTAAGGGGCTTCTTTAAGAGGTAGGTGACCTTTCATTTTCTGTAGTAGGTGCATCCCCGAGGAGTTGTGTATCTGTAAAGTTGAGATAATCATACAACCAACCTCATAGGTTGTGGTAAGGATTAAATAAGGAATCCACATAAAGCACTTAGAAATGCATCTGTCAAGTTGTAAGCTCTCAATAAATACTACTATTGTGCTAAAAGCTGAATTTTTGTCAGCTGGATTCCATTTCTTACTGATTTTTCTTATCATTTTAGAGGTGATGTCATTTCATTTCTGATTCATTTTCACCTACCAATGGTCCCCAATGCTTAGTTTCTCAGCCTCCCTCCCAGCCTTTGTGACAAGCCATCGTTAATCTACCAATGGACTGGTATTCGGTGCAGCCAACGGCCTTTAGAATTCATTGAATTCTGGTGTGGCTTCTTTTGTTCAGTACTCATATCACCCCCTAATCGTTCCATTTTATAAACTCACATATTGGTTTCTTGAATTCTGCATGTTTGGACTTGAGCATAATTACCTCTTACATCTACGTGTTACCCTTTATAGAGGTTTTCCATTGGATCATTGTAGGTGGCACAGGTATAATAATACCCTTTCTTCCTGTTGATAACTATCATCATCATAATAACAAAAGCTTCTGCTTGTGGAGCATTTATTATATACCAGGCCCTTTTTTCAGCGCTTTACCAGCATTTTCTCAATTAATCCTCATGAAACTGGAATAGAGGCCCTCTTACTATTCTCACTTTTCAAATGAGAAAACTAAGGTTTAGAGAGTTCAGTAACTTTCCTAAGGTCAGAGGACTATGACGTATTGGTGTGAGCATTCCAGCCCAGGCCTGTCTGAGGCCCAGTCCAGGGTTCTTGCCTGAGGAGGTGGGCCACCTTCTCCAGCAACAACAACCGACACAGGTCAATGATGTTTCCCCAGAGATCCCTCCTTTCCAGAGGTAAAGCAGTTTAAATCCTGAGCAAACCTGGCTCATGGAAATAGAAAATTCAAACAAGCTAACAGGAGGAGGTCTGAGTTCTGCTTAATTGACCTGGTATAATTATTTCCATTGAATTGCTATACATCTGGGGATGGATATTTACTAAGCAGACTGGCCCAGTTGTACCCTTCAGCACCTGCTTTAGTCTGGAGGAAGTTAATTGCATGGAAAGTTTTCATCTAAATCACTGAGTTGCTTATTCCCACCAATGCCAGAAACACACACACACACACACACACATACACAAAGTATCTTATGCCAAAGGGGCTTTGCTAAAAGAACTTGCCCTTTAGTTCAGAGGCTGCTCCTGAATGAAAAGACTCAACCCATTCTGAGGGTCTTGGTAGCACAGTTATTCCAAACAGCCAGAATAGGCTCCTCTGCACTCTAGAGCAAAGGCCCCCAACCTTTTTAACACCAGGGACTGGTTTCATGGGAGACAATTTTCCACAGATTGGGGGTGGGGGGATGGTTTCAGGATGATTCAAGCACATTACATTTATTGTGCAATCAAACCTCTCCATTAATGATAATCTGTATTTGCAGGCACTCCCCAGCACTAGCATCACTGCCTCAGCTCCACCTCAGATCATCAGGCATTAGATGCTCATAAGGAGAGCACAACCTAGATCCCTCGCATGCGCAGTTTACAGTAAGGTTCTCGCTCCTGTGAGAATCTATTGCCACCGCTGATCTGACAGGAGGCGGAGCTTATGCGGTGATGCGAGGCATAGGGAGTGGCTGTAAATACAGATGAAGCTTTGCTCAAAGGGCGCTGCTCACTTCCTGCTGTGTGGCCTGGTTCCTAACAGGCCATGGACTGGTACTGGTCCGTAGCCCAGGGATTGGGGACCACAGCTCAAGAAAGCAGAGGATAGTAAGCAGTGTGGTCTCTGGACCACCCAGACCAAAGACTCCCTCACCTTCACCCCCAAAAGAAACAAACCAGGAATAAAAGGCAGGGAAAATACGCAGAGCCAAAGTCGCCTTTTCCCCTTTGTGAACACAAGGAGAAGATAAATTACAGCTTCTGTTAGTAACATAATTACTTTAATTAAAATTTAGGGGGTTGGAAAAGGCAGTTCTGAATGTCAGATTTCCAGTGATGTGTATTAAGCCTGGGAGAATAGAAATAGAGCCCTGTAAATAACTAGCATATACTAACTGGAGAAGCGTGTAGTGTTGTATTCACTTAGAGTCGGAATAGCAATTAAATGATAACCAGGATTCCGTTCTCTAACAACTCCCTTGTCTCTGTCCTCATTTTACACCCAGGTAACAATTATATGCATAGGACTGTGGTGGCTTTTTCCCATTCCCCAACCAAGCAACAGTCATTCTCCAAGGCTTTTATCAGATTCTTCTTTAAATACTTTCCTGAAGACTCTGTCCCACAGAAATCCTCCCATCCTAATCAGCCACTGCACAGTACTTGTTTTCTGTACCATGTGTTTTCCCTCTTAATTGGACTGATCTCAGCTTTGTGCTCTAGCATGTCATATACAGCCTTCTAATTATGCCGTGTCTCCCTAACAAGATTATGAGCTCTCAGGAGGAACCGAACATGTCCTGTGAAAGCACTGACATTTAGAGCTGGAGGGATCTCACAGACTGTACTGCAGATGAGAAAACAGGTCACACGGCTAGTCAGGGGCAGACCTGAAGAATTCTAACTCAGTACATTGTGGTTCCTCCCCTGCCCCAGATCTGTAGGAGCTTTTGAATGAATTCTACCAAGTATCACCTTGGTCAGGCATGAGGGAGGGTCCTGGGAGGAGCGGAGCAGGGGGACAATCCCTTAGACCACCCCCCCTTAAGTATCCTGGGTCCAATCTCCATTCCAGGGGGCTGGTGCCATTGAATGGGGTGGGAGGAAGGTGTGTCCATGCAAGGCAGGTTAACGGAGGGTTGAGGAAAGACTCTGGTCCAGATCAGCGTACTCACGGCTGACAGGTGACTAGACAACTGCTGTCATTTGGGGTGGGGTGAGGGTCTACCTCTGAAGGACTATGAGGACAGCCAGGCTGCCTCCTTCCCTGTACCCCTTTGCTCTGGCGAAGGGCTGGGCTTGTGGTGAAAGAGCCCACCCAGCTCCTCCTTCTCCTCCTTTCCCACCCGAGGCATCTGAGCGCAGGCTCTGAGCACCTAGAGAAACCCACGGGGGAGGCAGGGACACAGGAGAAGGAAGGGGAAGAAGCCAATCAAAGGTGCAATTTCAAGAAAAGTCCCACGGAGCACACAGCCCTGGGACACACAGGCCCATGGGGACGCTCTGGAGCATGTTACCGCACAGTTGTCCCAGCCGGTCAGTCAGGGAACCGAGCCCTCGCACTCCCACGCCCTCAGGCATTGGCTGAGGACAACTGGGCAAACCCAAGTTTCCAGGCTCTTTATCTTCCCTCATGGTTGGGCAGAGTGGGCTCCAGTTGCCCAAGGGCAGGCCTCAGAGAAGGAGCCACAGGTGCTGACTGCTAGAAGCTCAAGAACACTGAAGGGGTGTTCATAAAACAGTGGCAAGGGCTCCAAGGAGATCTGGGCAAAGCACCCACACTGTCAGTCTCACTAGGACATTTTTATCTAGCCAACAAGCGGCTGGGAAACTTAATAAACAAATATCTGCGGCCTTTGCTTTCTGGCTTCATAAACTGGTGACTCAGGTCTGGTGATCTGGACCAGAGGAGGTGGGGAGAAGGTAGGCTCTCCATGAGAGAAAGACCCTCAGGGCACAAGTAATGTGATGGTTGAAGGAGAAAGGCATGCTGATTAATACTTTGCAAAATTCTCCCACCACACTTAATATGCATGATAATGTGGGAAAGATTGTCTGACAGGCTTCCAGAAACTTCCCAAGATAGCATTTACCTTGGTGCATCAGGAGGCAGTGGAGCATTGGTTTAAGATGTGCATTGGTTTTAAAACTGCGCACATGTGTGTGTAATTTAGCAAAGGCATTGCATATAAGAAGTGCTTACAGCAAGTTGCATTTTCCAAAGAAGGCTACAGCATTATCTCCCATCCCACATTCTCTTTAAAAACTTGGCTTTTTGTGGGGGGGGGGGTGGAGTAGAAGTGGAATCTATTTCCCCTCCCTTTTGAATCTGGATGGGCCTGCAATTCACTTGTAACAAATGGAAGGCAGTGGAAGGGATCACCCTCTCAGGCTAAATCAGATAAGTTGACAGAGCATCCACCTGGTTCACTTGGAATCTTGGTTTTGGAGTCCTGGGGCCGCCATTTTACGAGGAAGCCCTAACCAGCTCACATGGAGAGAACAAATGGAGGCCCCAAATCTACATGGGAAAGAGAGAAAAAGATGTCAGTCAGGCCCTAGCTGTTCCAGTCATTGTCTGACCACAATCCAAGCCAGAAATGTTCAGCCAAGCCCTTCCAAAATTCCTGATCCACAGAACAGTGGGAAACAATAAAATGATTGTTTTTGATTTAAGCCACTAAGTGGAGATTTGCTACCCAGCAACAGATAACCAAACAATGCTTTATAAATGCCAGTTGTTGACATTATTATTCACCATAGTACTAGGATATCATCTACAGCCTTGCAGGTTGTGAAATATGATTTTGTTTTATTCCACCAAGAGTGAATCAGTATCTTAGGGATGGAGTTTCACTAATCAAGATCACAGAGGGCTGATGTAGAGCCCTGAATGCCAATTTTACTACTATAATAGAACTGCAAGGGGTTTAAACATCCCATCCTGAGACCAGATTATTTCCTTCATGTAAGAAATTTACTTGGGAAACTAAACTATAATCAGGTTTTCTAGCAAGCATAAAGAGAGAATAAGGAAAATTTGTTGTCTGACTCAATTGATTTGATGGTATCAGGTGAAGGTAGCATGTTGTAGTCATCTCCCTGGAAGATCTGGAAGAGAACCAAGGGATCTACCTACTGTCAGAACCTGACACCCCAGACCTTGGGCCAGGACATTTTCTCCTTCAAATAGCCCTTGGATGGACACTGACACCATTGGCCCATCTGATTTTCTTTGGTACAGCTTCAATACAGACCAACTACGCTTCTGATTAGTACAGCATTTCCTTAGTCCAGCAGATATTGATAGTGTTCTATGAAAAAAAATAAAAGTGTCATAGTGTTCTATGAAAAATAAGTTATATAAATTCAAGAAGTAGTAGATTCAGTAAGATGAAAAAGTGTTCATTATTATAGGACTTCTCAGAGCCCTGAATATGCTAACTCATGATGCAAACCACCAGGGGGAAGTTATAATAGGATAATGAAGTCTTCCATACAAACATACCTCCCTCATTTCTAGATTTCAGTGTGATGAATGCTGCTTTAAAAATGGTTCCAATCAAATTGCACTCTGAACCAGGAATCATTCTATTTAAGTTGTCTTTATACTTGATTTTTCTGGTCCATTAAGTTGATTTTATAATTTAACTCTCAGAAGATTCACCTCATTTTCCTCTTGTCCAAACTCTCTTGAGGAGTATTGCTCTGTTGCCCTTGAGGAGTTTGGGGTCTGGGGGAAGGAGGGAGGCATGCACATAGTAATTCAGGGAAGGTACTAGGATAGAGATCTCAAGTATTGTGATACCTACTGGAAATACCAGAAATGACTTTAGAGAGGGGCATCATCATTCAAGGTGGGCTTTGAAGTCGGAATAGGAGTTTGACAGGAGTTCAAGGAGCAGAATTTAAGAAAAAGGCACCTCGGGCTGGAGGAGTAGCATGAACACAGACCTGGAAAGGAGCAGGGAACAGAATATTCAGGAAATTTGGCATAGTACATGGAGGTGGAGGGAAGAAGCTGGCAATGCAGGAGGAGTCTAGAATGCCATGCTAAAGAGACCAAGCTCAAGGTGGAGGCACAGGGACCCAGAGATAGACTGTAAAAAAGTGTGGGTGGCATGATAAGGCTCATGAGCTGGGAAAAGAGCTCTGAAGGTAGTGTCTGGGGTGGGCTGGGAAAGTTAAATAAGGGAGGCCACTCAGGAAGTTGCTGCAATGTCCCACAGGAAAGTCAGCTGACTCTCGGAAATATGCGGTGGCTCCATAATCTCATGTGCACTTCTCCGAGCAATAGGAGACAGACTATTAGAACATCTGCTGTTTAAAAAAAACAAAAACAAAAAACTGAGCTCTGTGCTGGAGGCTTTTTGAAAAATCATCATCAGATCATTTCAGGCATGCAACTTCACAAAACAACAAAACAAAAGGAAAGTGTTCCTTGGTGATAGCACATAAGCAAACCACATACATCCAGCCCCGCAGACAGGAGAATAGGATTCATCCCAGCTCGCAATCTAGGGAGACATGAGGTGTGATGGTTAATTTTACATTAACTATCAACTTGACTGGGCCACAGGGTGCCAAAATGTTTGGTTAAGCATTATTCTGGGTATGTCTGTGAGGGTGTTTCCGGACAATATTAACATTTAAATCAGTGGACTGGGTAAAGCAGATTATCCTCCCCTAAGTAGGTGGGCCTCATTCAATCCACTGAAGGCCTTAATGGAACAAAAGGCTGAGCAAGAGAGAATTTCGCTCTCTCTGCCTGATGGTCTTTGAGATGGGACATTCATCTTCTCCTGCTTTCAAACGCAGACTGTGACTCGGACTCAGACTGGAATTATATCATTGGCTCTCCTATGTCTTCAGCATATCTATATCTATCTATCTATCTGTCTATATCCTATTGGTTCTGTTTCTCTGGAGAACCCAGACTAATACCGGAGGGCACAGCCAAACATCTCCAAAGCTAATATATAACTGTATATATTATGTCTCTTAATCAATACTCTGCTCCGAACTGTGTCCCACATCACTGGAGGGATTATTCAGTTCTGTAATCCTGTAGTGCTTCCTTCTAGTGCTGTTCAAAAGTGTCAGGGTTCTTGTACATCCTACATGTTTAGAGGGAAAGTTCATTGTCTTCTGTGCTCATGGATTATAACTGGGTGATCCCGTTCTAAGCTAGTCTGGTTATTTGAGGGGGAAGAGCCCAGCTTGAGCCCAGAGATCTTCTATCACAGAGAGACCAAGAGCACAGTATCTGGTCTCCCCAGCATCCACAAGCCACCTCACAGAAGTCCCAAAGTGGGGAATTGGACTCTTCCTCTCACAGGACATACAAAAACCAGTTCTCCCTCAGGCTTGGAGAATGTGAACTCTGTTTCCTTTCTAGCTGCTTCTGCCTCTTCCCTCCAAAAGCCTTGATCTAGCCCAAGAGTGAGAAATTTACATACCTGAGAGACCCAGAGGGTGGTGCAAATGAGTGGTACCCGCCACCTGGAAGATGATATTAATAAAATGGAAACTGACTAAATGTGGGTTAGGAAGACAAGAGGGAGTAGTAAGGACTGCAGCTAACCAGGAAATGCATGCCTTCTAAAGGGGACAGCACCATTGCTGGCACAGCAAATGTGGAACAAGTATTGACTAATCATTCA
Source organism: Daubentonia madagascariensis (assembly GCA_023783475.1). Taxonomy (NCBI): domain Eukaryota; kingdom Metazoa; phylum Chordata; class Mammalia; order Primates; family Daubentoniidae; genus Daubentonia; species Daubentonia madagascariensis. The sequence goes on along the minus strand of JAKFHU010002573.1, from coordinate 12,803,487 downwards.
ATTTGCTGGCAAAAGCCTGAAATCTGAGTATATATGTAGAATGTCTTCATTTTTAAATGTTAGCAACAGACTTAACCTCAGACTAATACTGTTCAGACCACACCAGACACATCTCTTCACAGGCTTCAGCCCTGGGACTCTTGTGTGGGGCACCTCTAGTCTAATGTTCCCCTTTCAGAGAGCCTGGGCTATCAAAAACAAAGGAAGAGTCTGCTTTAGTTTGGCAACACAAAACTTCCTGAGGCAAAGGAACCCAAAGGGTTGGCTATGTTCTGTGTACTTGGAATAGGTTTTTGGACCCTATGTTGTAGGTTATAACTACATCATAAAGCACAAATTGAACTTTCAATAAAGAATCCCACCACAACTGCTTTCACAGAGTAGCCGTGGATCTGGTAGAATGTCTGTGGGTCACTATAACGTCCCAAGGATTCCTGGAGGAGAGAGGATTATGAGCAGGGTTGATATTCAATATGGACATTTCAGTTTGGTTGTTCCAGCTATTAAAATATTGAATACGAGATTCCCTCACTGTCCAAACTCTTGCTATCCGACCCTGAAAAACCAAAGTTTCAGACAATTCAGTTCTCCCTTGTTACCTGAACTCACTATATAACTCACACTATTCAAACTCAGGGACCTAATACTTGTACTTCTGTATTGGAAGGTAAATATCCCTTGCCCTGAGGACCACAAAAAGCCTCCCATTACCCCAGCTGCCCTGACCTTTCCCCCAGGAATCTTAGACTTTTCCATGATCCAAGAACCAAAACAATAACACCTGGCCCCCTGGTAGCCTCCAGGACCTATGCCCAGAATCAGAAAAAATGAGTTTCCTTTTCCTCAAAAGCAGAAAGGCTTCAAATTATCCTACTATAGCAAAGAAAAGCATTAAGACAAAGCTGTTAATTTTCCACCTGAAAGCAAACTCACTCTTCCTATCTTGCTACAAGTAGCGTGTCACTCCTTTGCCTCTTTGGTCTCAGATACATTCTTCCCCTCTGCCCTGAAACCGCATTTGCCAGACTTCTTTGCTAGCAGCCCCTGGATTAGCCAGTGAGTGGCAAGGTTGGGAGACCGGAAAGCAGAAGTGAGGGAGAAATCAAGGTATTTATCCGCCTCTTTCTGATTCGATTGGCATCTCCTCCCTCCATGGTCTTAGCTCACATCAGGCGGTCTCTGCAGCAGATGCAGCTCCCGCTGGGAAGCCCCTCGATCACTGCGCTTTACGCAGAGCTGATTATAGCCCAAGTACCATGGGTAGACATGTGACCTGCAGCAGGCCAATCAGAGAATAACATGCTCAGGGCCTGATGATTGGCTCAGATGTTAGCACGTGACCTAACCCAAGCCAATCAGGTCAAACAGCGCTAACCCTGGGACTTCTGCTTGAGCAATAAAGAAGAATTTTATTTTTCTCGGGGCTTGGGCCTGTGAAGTTGTAATTCTGGAGCTCCTACAGGGACGGAGACTGCCTCCGATTGAAATCAGAAAGAAAGGCACCACAGAGAGATGGGCAGAGAGAGAATCCAAGTCCTGATAGCATCATTTGGATCTCTATAGCTAGCTGTATTTGAAGCCTGTCTGGTTTTGAATTATTTCATTATGTATTTCTTTTAAAAATGTCTTTTGTTTCAGCAAGCTTGAGTTGGATTTCTGTCCCTTGCAACCAAAAGACTTCTAATATACCTATAGCAAGTAAGGTGTTAACGTTAGTCACTGTGCAGAATCTCAAGAACAGCAAGCTCTCAGGTGGTTTAGGGAGGAAGGAAATGGATCCATTATTGAAGCAGATGGTATAATGGGAGCAGGAGATACATAAAAAGCACAACTACCCCACTTCTATTTTGCCTCCACCTTTTAAGGGAAAATAATCTTCGTACAGAGGGGGTAGAACAACTGTGTTTTCAGGGTTCAGAAATCTGAAATAAATGAGGAGACAGAAGAAAGCTCTTTGCTGCTTTGAGAGAGTCCAGATAGCTTGTCCCAACTGAGCCAAGTTGAAGTGAACTTAAAGAACTTAAAGATGAGACTGCCAAGCCCACTGGGGGTACAATTTGAAGGATTGTGGGGAATAAAAGCATCTGGATTTTTTTAAGTGGCTTTTGTTATTTACTGTCTAATGAGTTGTATTTAATCATTGGAAAATTAAACTGCTGGGTTTTGAACACAATAAAAAAGACAGCAGCATGGGTTCAAAAAGAACGAGTTATACAAACCACTCCAATCTCTTTTCTTTAATAAAATTATGAGATGGACATAAAAGAAAATGTGACGCACAGAATGTATCCAGATGGTAAAATGACCGGCAGTCTTTTTTCCTGGTTTTGAAAATTCTTGTTTTCAAATGGAGAAACAAGTCACATGATAGAACAACTCAGATGATTAATTGATCAGAGCCAAAGAGTATTTGACCAATGGAGTAATGAAACTTGAGGGGTGGTCTCCTGGGAAATGCTATGAGGCTCTGTCCTGTTTTAAATTATATATCAGTGATCATAATATTTATTGATTTTTAAATTACATAAATCTTAGATTTGTTGATAAAATTAGGATGTAAAACATTATAACAGGCTTAATAATTTATCTTAAAAGCAACAACATAACTTTTAATCAAAAAGTCCTATATTTAGGTTTCTTTAAAAAACTACACAAATGCAGGATGGAGATAATCTGGCTTAACTACATTCCCACCAAAAATGATATAGGTGTTTCACTTGACCGACAAATGTGATATCATGCCACCACTACAGAAGATAATGTAGGAGATTTACTAATGGGAAAATGCCAATAATTTTTGTTAAGTGGATAAAAACAAGTTTACAGAATGCACACACACATGCACAGATATCAATAGGAAAAAAGACCAGAATGGTAGCAGTGGTTCACTCTCAGTGGTGTGAATACAGGTGATCTTATTTTCCTCTTTGTGTTTGCCATATTTTACACATTTGCTGCAATTACTTTTTATAATTAAAATGTCATTTTAGCTCAAGATGGATCAAAAGTGTAATATGGCTAATAAAAACAAAAGAAATATAGTCTTAGGCTGCATACATAGGATTATATTTTCCTGAAAAGGGATGTTGATCAGTCCACTGTGCTCTGTACTAGGACAACTACATCTGGAATAATGAGTCAAGTCCTGGATACCATGTTTCAAATGGGACTTTGACAATTTGGACTGCAGATAGGGGTTGGGAAGGATGTGAGTGGTCTGAAGGTTAAAGAAACTGGTAAGTATGGCCTGTAAAGAAAAAACATAATGGTCTGTGTTTGCTTTCTTCACATATATTAAGGGCTTTCATATGAAAGGGGCAGGAGATTTGTGACAGATTAAAGATGGCCACAAATTTTTGACACTCATTCCATTGAGAGGTGAGAGTCTATGTCTCCTCCCAGTGAATACAGATGGCCTCTGGTCAACAGACTATGACAGAAGTAACCCTATGGCAGTTTCCAGGCCCAGGTCTCATGAGACTGGCAGCTTCTACTTTCTGTGTCTTGGAACACTAACTCTGGTGAAACCAATGGCCACATGAGAAGCCTGCCGGCACTACAACCACTATGCTGTGAGGAAGCTTAAGCTAGCCACACAGAGAGGCCACATAAAAAGAGAGATGTCTGACTAGCCCCAGCTTATCCAGCCATCCCAGTCCAGGCACCAGATATGTGAGTGAAGAAACTTTCCGATGACACCTCTGGCTGTACCCATATGAAGGATGCCAGGCGAGAACCGCCCAGCTGGGCCCATCAATCCCAGAATCATGAGAGATAATAAATTGTTATTTTAAGTTAGTGAGTTTGGGGACAGTGTGTTACACAGTAGTAGAAAATTGGAACACTTGTTATATCTAGTTTGATCTTAGTATAACAAGTAGTAGGGGTCATTAAGGGTTTTTGAATCAGTGAATGACACTAGTGCTTTTTATGATAAGGACTCTGACAATACAATATAGCAAGGATGAGGGGTGTGTGGCACCTGAGACAAGTTCAGGGATGACTCCTTGAAGCTTTGTACAAGCTGCTTAGAAACTGCTACCTGTGAGACAAGACCAAACCACAAAGATAATAAAAGTTGACTCCATCCTAAGGGAATCCCACATGGAAAGAGGACCATAAGCAGGAACAGGAAACACAAGCAAATAATGGGTGAGTCTTTACTAGTGAATTGAGATTCTAGTCCTTGGGCTAGTGCACATGCTGAGCAAAGTGATGGAGGACTTCTCCCTACTTTGCCAGTAGCTTGCTATTCTGCTCTTCTGCTGCATCTTTTAGTACCACCTTTGTTTTCTTTTTTCTCCATCTCTCTTCCCCCGTCTTTCGTGGGCCCTACTTTCTTCTCTGACTCCCTCTTGGTATGAGCCACCTGGATATTGAGTCTAAGAGACATTGGATCCAGAGTGTAGGGGCCTTCTCTACTTAATGCATGGAAGTGAGTTTCACTACAAGAATTCCGAGTTTGTGTCTAGGAGGAGAGACAAGAACTTCACACTTTCATAGCATCCAGCCTTAGAAATCCAAAAAAGAGGATTACAAGAATGCTTTTAGCATTTTCCCTGGAATGTATTAACTATCTATACTCACATATCCTTAATACAAATCCTCTCAGAAAACCCACCACAAGGCTACGGTATATTATGTTACTATATCTAATAGTATATCATCTGAGAAGCAGCATCTACTTCAGCTGTGGGTCAGCCAGGACCTATTTGTATAGGTTTGGGGGAATTAGTCATGTCTGACTTTTTTTCATCCACAGAATGAGGCCTTTGTGTTGGATAACCAGGTAGCATTCTCTCCCTTAGTTTTCCCTCCAAAATTTTCTTTTGAAATACCCCTACTTTTTTCATTCTGAGCATTTATCACAATGTATAAAAGGTGTGCGTGTCTTTCTTTGCTCTTCATTGGCTTTTGCCCCACTAGCCTGTAAGTTAGTGAAGACAGAGGCTATGTCCTTGTTCACCACTATATTCTCAGCACCTCGGACAGTACCTGACACAGTTAAGACGCTCAATGAATATTTGTTAAATAAATGAAGAACTGATTTTTTTTAAAAAAACTGTGCCCATCTTTCAGTCTAAGATTCATCTACTGGATACATATTTGGGAAGCTTTCCACACACATCAGACTCAGAGAAAAGAGAGAAATAACGGAACTGCAAGAAACCAATTATCAAAGTTTCAAAGTTTGGGCTTGATGCATATTCACAAATAACCAGGGGACAGCCACAGTATGGTGGGTTAAAAATAAATCACTTTCACATGATTAATATTGCTATCTTTCCAAACATTGTCATTTAGTCTCTTTTGACAGGACATCACCAAGCAGAGAATAATAATATGACAACTGTTGTGTTGGACAAAATATAACAAAGTTACAATTCTTTTGAGTGCTAGATATTTGTGTTCTGTGAATTCATATTTAAATCAGATTCTGAGCAGATGAAAGGAATGTACAATAAGTCAGCTTGAGGAGAGAGACAGGCATTTTAGCCCCTGTGGAAAACAACTGGGCCATTGGCAGATGCCAGTATCTTGGGTAAGGGGGGCTGACATTGGGAGGGAAGGAGTTGTCAGTCTTTGTACCATTTTCAGATCAACAGTAAGTATGATTCTGTGGCTCATTACAGCCCAGAGGAGCCATGTAGCTCAAGATAAAGCTTTCCATATGGTGATGCAAATGAGGACCTTCTGCAGAGGTGTCTGAAAAGAGCGAATAACCTGGAGAAGTGCTTGGAAGCAGCTTGAAGGAAGGGAAGTTCAGTGAGAGGAAGACAGGCAAAATGTCTCTGGCTAAAACAAAGTTGCTGCTGCTGCTGTTGATGAAATTGTTTTATTGGCATTGGGTTCTGGGCCATGACCACAGAGAACAAAGGACTGGGTCCGTTGCCTTTATTATTTAACACGTTTAGCACTAAAAGAGAAATGTTCCCCTTCCCACTCTGTCTGGTTTTAAGATTTCACCTGATTTTCCTTTGCATCTCAAATCTCGCATCTCTACTATTTCGCCTCCTTACTGCAAGCGTGTGGGTCTCCCTTCTGCAGCTCTGAATGCGAGTTTCTCCCTGTGTCCCCTCTAGTACTTAGATCTAACTTACAAATGACAGCTTGTATGGTGCTTTACGTTTGCTAAACACATCTACATACCTTGTCTCGCTGCATCTTCATGAAAATCCTTTAAGGAACTTAATAAGGAAAGAGAAAAAACATGAATAACTGCTGAGGGTACAGTCACAGGAGCTAGACAGAACTGAGTTTGCGTCCCTGCTCTCTCATTTCTCAGCTGTGTGACTTCAAGTTCCGTAACATTTCTGTGTCTCAGTTTCTTTATCCCAGGCTGACTTTTAGTCCAGAAGGTGATAGGGAGTTTCATTAAGAGCTTAGATTCTAGCTCCTGACTTCCTGGGCAGAATCTCTACCACTGGCCAGCCATATGACCTTGTGAAAGTTAGTTAACATCTCTGTGCCTCAGTGTCCATATCTGGAAACTGGGGATAATGATAATGTCCTTGGAGAAATCAAAAAGTTGTGAAGATTAAAGAAGTTAATACATGTAAAGCACTTAAAGTCTGGTGCACAATAATCACTGTGTAAGTTTTGCTGTGATTAGTCATTAGTTTTTAAAAATATATTTTTGACTTGCTAATAAAATTAACACATAGGCATTGTAGAAATCCTGGGAAATCTCTATCTTGCTCTTTCTACTTAATTATTTTTTAATGAGTCTTAGTGAACACTGCTTTAAAATAGTCAGCCGATGCCTCCTCCCAGTGGTACCATGCTCCTTCCCACCAGGCTGTCATGAAATTGTAAGGGTTAGAACACAGGGGCAGTTGCGCACCTCTGCATCGACAACAACACACAACCAAGAAGGAACAGGATTGAAATTAAGGCCAGAGTTTTTTTCTTTGGGGCTGGTTGATTGTTTGTTTTCTATGGGTTTTTGTTGTCATTTTAATTTGGCCTCTCTGTGCTGCTCTCCCTCTGGCAAATAGCCACTTACTTTCAGAATCTAAGATGACAAAATTCCCACAATGTGTGCTGACCTGGAAAAAAGAGAGGAAAAAATAAACACCTATAACTTTTCCAGGAGAGGGAAGGAGATGCTTTCCTCACGGTCTCCCCTCGTGGGACCTCCCTGACAACACCAGAGCAGCCCCCTCACCTTCTCAGTCCAACAAGATGTCAGGCACCCTTCCCAAATGCAGACATGGCCAAGCGGCACTTTCCCCCACGTTCCTTTGATCTACATGGGAGCATTTTTCTTAAGTAGGTCAAGTATCAGGAACCATAAAATTTAATATGTATCCCAGGACAGTTTTAAGGTGAAAAGGGGGCACAGTTAACAATAACACTGGATGGCAGGCAAAGACCAGGATGTGTGGCCACCCTAGAGGTGTTCGTGGCCACTACCCATTGGCTCCAGTCCCAGATGCTGGGTATGCAACTGGTTTGTAGCTGGGGCCTCCTCATGAGATCTCTGACTCCTGGAGCCAAATCCCCTTTAGGGGTTTTCTCCTTTCGGTTTTCTCCAGATTTTTCGTACAATATTACAATGCCCTTGACTAGGATAGAGGAAGTAAATGTTCCTCCCCAACAGAAAAGATGTGTATGTTTCCTCATTAGGGAAGGAAGAAACTTCATTCCAGTACCAAGCCCATACTCAGCACAGACTTCACAAATATGTGATGAATGAATGATGTTCTCAAGATAATAAAATAGATAATGTTGATTAAGTACTTTCTCTTTGACATGCACCATGCTAAGTGCTTTACACATATTGTCTTGTTTGATCCTTACAGTATCCCCAGGAGGTAAGACATATCCCCAAATAACAGATGGGGAAATAGGGCTTAGAAAAGTTGGACAATTGCCCAAGGTCACAAAGCTAGTGATAAGTGATAGAGCCAAGACTCAAATTCAAATCTTTCTGCCACCGAAACCACTCTTTTAACCTAAGAACAATACTAAGGATAATAATAATAACAAGCACTGTGTGCCAGGCACAGTCCTAAGCATTTTATATGTATTCTTCACACATATATTGTCCCTAGGGCATGAGTGTTATTATTATGCCCATTTACAGGTGAAGAGATTGCAGCACGGAAAGGCTAAATGACATGTGCAAAATGACATGTGCAAGATCACACAGCTCTCAAATGCCTGAGATGCCAACCCACCCAGTTTTGTGTGGAGACCCATCCCCCACCACCCTTCTTCTGTCTCTCCACTCTGTTACTTGTGATGACCCAAGACAACACTGTTTGGGTGAGAATTCTTCTCTGGCAGGAGGAGACAAAATGAAGACACAGGCAGACACTTCCATCCAGTGTAATAAATTCTTATTATATTATTATTTCTTTGGCCCAGAGCTTCCTAGGAACTGTCAGAGACATAGCAGGAGACACATACCTTAGCCCTCTAGAAATTTAAAGTCCATTCAGGGCTGATATTCTGTAAGTGCTAAGTATCTACTAACAGCAGGTAGACACTAGTACTGTGCTAGGTCCTTTTGCATTCCCTGCTTCCTTTGATCTGCACAACCATCCTGGGATGGAAGTGTTGTTTTTCCCCACTTTATAAATAAAGAAATGGCGACTTTCAGGAGAGAAAGAGATCTCTCAGCTGTTAGCTCTGGTCCTACCTGACCAAGAATTCTACCAGGCCACATCTTATGATCAACCAGCTTCACACATCGTAGCACCACTCACATTTAATTTTTTTCTTAATATTCTGCACGCACGCATACACACACACACTAAAAGCCTAGCTATTTAAGAACTAAATATAGAACTGATTGCTGGGTTCAGTGTTTATTCTAATTCGTGCAGGTTCATAAAGTCCACTTTAGACAAAAATAAGGCTGACTCACATATGTAAAAGAAAATCAGTTCATATTTACAAGCTCCATAAAACCTGCCGCAAGTACTTAGGTAAAAAGATACAGCGAATGCGTTTACAACTTTACCCAAATGTCTCACTAGCAGTGGTCTGGAGGAGGTTCAGAGAGGGCTGAAAACCAAGAATTCAAGTAATCTAGAGCATAATATATTCTAACTACTAAATGAACAGGGCAATCTGAGAATATTGGATTCAAATGGATTTTCTTCTGTTTGCAAAACCCCTGCAGAACACACCATAAATGAGGCTTATGACATATTTAGAGGACCAGCCTTCCTGCCTGAAATATTCCGGCAATTGCTGATATTTTGGGGAGCAGACACACTCCCTGCACCCAGCCTGGTGCTATCCAGGCTCATAAGTCATTAAACCAAAAACTATTATGCCTCCAGCATTACTTGTCCTTCCCTATATTGTGCATTCAGGGGAAGATACGAACAGAAATATGGTCCCACCCACAAGAATCTTACCATGTGACCCCAGTGGATTTAAAGGAGAAACAGTTGGGGCTTATTGGTTGACAGGCACCAAAGCCCACTCTAAATGACTCAAGGAGAAAGGAGGTTTATTGTTATGAAGGGACATATTGAGGGACTCTGGTGCAGGGAGCACAGCCAGGCTTCTGTCAATTTCTCCTTCGCTCTAGACCACCTGGTCTCACTCCCTCATCTCCATTCTCGAGGCTTCTCCTACCTCTTCTTTCTCTGTCCACGAGCCCCCTGTGCATCCACACAACCAATCAGGTACAGACAGGGCAGGTGCCCTTGACTGGACAACAAACTCTGCTGCAAAGGAATCAAGAAACTGCCCAAATGCTAAGATACACTGAGAACCACTCAAAATCACAGCTTCCCAGGGGAGGAGGAGCCACCTTGGTGACTCCTCGCTCCATTGACTGTGCCCACAGCGGTGCAGCAGGCCGACTCATTTTGAATGTGCTTCAAAGTTGGTCCTCCAAATTTTATTCCCTCTTGGAAGAAGGACCCTTTGCAAAGGGGCCACTTCCAAAGAGGGATCATAATTTATAAGAGATGCACCACCCACATGGAGGTCAGAGCTCCAGCAACTATGCCTCCCAGGACATAGAGGGGAAAAAAAGCCCTCCAAGGGCATGTCCCCCTGAGCCTGCAAGAGAATATTTGGCCATTTCACAGCTACCTCAGGCTAGAATTTATCAGCTTACACTATTATCTACTCTACAGATGTTAACAGAGAGCTTGCATCAAGCCTATCCTTGGTACAGAATTAGGAAACAAAGTTACCAACCTAAGGACTCTGAATCCTACCAAAGAGCATAAACATGCTTGTAACCAACCATAATGTAAGGCAGAAGGTATAACATGCTTGTAAACAAAGAGAAGAAACTAGAATTTGTTAAAGGACAGCTCCATGCAGGCATTCAGGTGTCACACTCTCCCTGAAAGACAGGTTTTAACACACAGGGGATACCTCAGGTTCAGAGAGGTTAAGGATTTTGTCCACAGGGACACTGTTAGCCACAGGATTTGGACCCTGCTCTTCCCAGGATGGTAGGTGGCTTCCTCCTAGAAAAGTCCATCACTCAAAGTGAGTTACAGAAGGCCCAGAGAATGCAGAGGAGAAAGAGGTGGCTTCTCAGGGGGAGCAGACGAGACTGCATTGGTGAGATTTCCACCCAGGTTGGAAGAACTGTTACACAAAATTAAATTGCTAATGTATTTTCAACAATGTGTGGGGAGACACATACAGAATGGGAGAAAACATTTGTAAACTATGTGTCCGACAAAAGACTAATATCCAGAATCTACAAGGAATTCAAACAACTCAGGATGAAAAAAACAAACAACCCCATTGAAAAATGGGCAAATGACATGGACAAGCATTTTTCAAAAGAAGATATACAAATAGCCAACAAACATATGAAAAATGCTCAACATCACTAATCAGAGAGATGCAAATTAAAGCCACAATAAGATACCATCTTACTCCAATTAGAATGGTCATTATTAAAAAGTCAAAAAACAATAGATGTTGGCACAGATGCAGTGAAAAGGGGACACTAATACACCATTGATGGGAATGTAAATTAGTACAACCTCTATGAAGATTTCTTCAAGAACTAAAAGTAGATCTACCGTTGATCCTGTAATCCCACTACTTTGTATCTACCCAAAGGAAAAGAAATCATTGCATCAAAAAGATACCCGCACTTGTATGTTTATCACAGCACAATTCACAATTGCAAAGATATGGAATCAATCTAAGAGCCCATCAACCATAAAGTGGATAAAGAAAAGGTAGTGTGTGTGTATATATATATACACACACCATTGAATACTACTCAGTTATAAGAAAAAAGGAAGTAATGTCTTTTGCAACAACTTGGATGGAACTGGAAGCCATTATCCTAAGTAAAGCAACTCAGGAACATAAAAATAAATGCCACATGTTCTCATTTATAAGTAGGAGCTAAACTATGGCTACACAAGGACACACCGAGTGATATAATGGATATTGGAGACTCGAAAGGGGGAAGGAAGGGAGGGGGTGAGGGATGAAAACTTACCTATGGGGTACAATGTACACTACTCAGGTGAGTGGTACACCAGAAGCCCAGACTCCACCACTATACAATATATGCATGTAAAAGAATTCAACTTGTATCCCCTAAATCTATTAAAAATTTTTTAAAAGGAAAAAAAATAGTGTGTACAGAAGTAGAATTTGGATGCTTTGTTTGAAGCAGGCACAATAAGTGACTGAAGATGATGAAGACAGCATAAGAAGTACCAAGAGCAGACCCCAAAATAGCACTAAAAGGGGCCATTTAATGTAGGAGCAAAGAGACCTATACCCTCAACCAGCCCTATATAACAACGTTTATATGGATTAGTGTTCCCTCTTGTATTATTAGTGTTATAACAATAATTGTTAGTGATTAGCATTCCTAATGATACTTCTGGATTATCAAGGCATGGATAGATTACATTGACATGTTTTCTAGGGAAACTGGAATGTGCAGTCAGAACTCTGTTTATTGGCTGTAAGTGTGTCTTGGGCTAGCTGTGTAGTCTTGGAAAGGTCAACTAACTCCTCTGGATTTCAGTCACCTCAGTGCTAAAATAAGAGCTGTGGCAACTCTAACAGTCTTTCTGGAAAGAGAAATTATTCCCGCCCATCCCATTCCAACTGTGCCAGCACCCTTGTGGGAGGTAGCCCCATTCTTCCTTCTGGACCATTCGATTCATATATAGTTGTTTATTCCAAAGACAATATCCTGGTGCTTCCTCTCTTTGCTCCATTTCCCTGAAAGCCCTTCTTCTTTACAACAGCCCTACCATTGTCCAGGTTGTCACTGTTATATCACGACCATATTCATTTTAAAATCAGGGGGTACTTGGCATCTTACTAAAAATGAAAAAATATATTAATATGGCAAAATTATTTTTACTTAGCATGTTTAAGGGCACAAGTCATGTCATTTTGATGCTATGTTAGTTTTGCTATATAGAGGCATCACAATTCCCTTGATTTCTACAAAAATGAAAATATGTGGCACAGAACAACCTGATACCCCTGGATCTTAAGCTGGAAGATGCTAAGGCTGAATGCAGACCAGGACTAGCTGCCTCTATTCTGCTGGAGGACTTAGCAATAGTGGGAGGGTTTGGGGGTATATTTTATTGCCTGTCCTGATAGCCCTATCTCATGTTCAAAAGTCAGAGCTGATCTAGATTAGGGACTGTGATTTGAAGCCTCCAGCCCCCAATTCTGCCCAAGGAGGGTACTTGAAGTTACAACATTAGAAGTTCAGTTCCTGGAGCTTTGGAGGTTCTTTAACTTCTAGAGCACACTGTTTAAGACCAGATATCCCTGGGAGAGGTAAAACCTTAATCCAGGGGTGACAAATAGGTTTTATCTAAAGTGTCAACTTTCATCAATTGGTAAGTAGGGCCTGGAGCATTGTACTAAAAAAGATTCTTAAACTGTTTCCCAGGATGATATTCAAAATATTTAACAATCCACCAATCAGCACAAACGCCTGCTGCAGTGCTGGAGAACAGACTCCACCCCCCTCCCACCCTCACCCTAACCCCAACCCTTCAGGGCTCTTCCAGGCGCCTTGCTGGTTGGGATGTTAACTCTTTAGTTCATGGGTCAGGGGAGCTGGAGGCCTTGGCTCTTTGCCAACTGATACAGAAATGGCTTGATGTCTAAACCACCTGATTCCATGTTCAATATCACCTATGGCTGTCTCCCAAACCGTGGGAAGTAGGCAGCAACGAATTAGCAGTGTCAGCCTGGGGGTGGGGGGCCCAGCAAAAAAGAGTGCAGCACCATGTTAAGTATTTGCCTAAAGTCTTTCCCTTCTGAAGAATCCATGTTTTCTTCAGTGGGTCCTAAAACCAGAAACTAGCATGTGGGCATTACAAATTTTGACTGGGTACAAATAGAGAGTTGAGAGGGTGAACCTCAGCTATATTCATATTGGACATAGGTCCCTCAATATGTTTTTCATTGTAAGGAACCTACTTATTGACATGAAACCAGAGTACTTATGGTCATGATGTAATTTTCGTGAAATTAGCCTTAGAAAGCTAAAAATGATAAAATTGTTTCCATTCAGCTTCAATTAAAATTACGGGTAGGATCAAGCCTATCAGTCTGACACAGAGGGAGGTTTTCAGACCCTAGAAACCCCAGAAAGATGGCCAAGTTCTTCTGGCCCTTTATGGGTGCTCACTAAATAGAAGATTCTAGGCAGAGGACAGTCCAGAGTTAGCTTGCATGTTGGACACCTGGCCTAGCAGGTACAGCAGATCACCAAATATGAGAGAGACTTAAACCCTTGCACCCTTGAAGACATCTGGGTGCAAGAATCTAAGTCTCTCATACTTCAGGGTGCATCAGAAACGCCTGGGGAGTGTGTTTAAATGCAGATTCATGGGCCGTGCCCTGAGAGAATCTAACAGCTTACATCTGCATTTTAACAACATTCCAAATTGACTTTATTTTAGGTTGTGGATCATACTTTCGGAACACTTAGTCAGTGAGAATGAGAACCCAAGAGGATTCTGGAGGAGATGGAGGCAGACAATAAAATGGAGGAAGAGAATGTGAGGACATAGGGGTACCTGACATAAACTCCCCAAGTCTGGCTTTCCTAAGGAGCAGCCAGATCCTGCCTTTGTCAAAATAGTGAGTTAGGTTCATTTATTGACACAGAGTAACAAGTGCTTGCTCTGCATTCATTGATTCAAATCTCATAGTGGCAGCCACCCTAGAAAGTGGGCACTACTGTTATTCTCATTTTAAGATAAGAAAAGTGAGGCCCAGGGCCACCTAAGCTTGAAGGTGGTGAAGTCAGGATTTGAAACCAGACAGCCCAACACTTATCCACTGGCCTTTGCTGCCCGCTTATGAGAATCATTTTGATATGTCTGAGACAATAGCTCATGGTATACTCATGGACTAACTAGAATTAAATACAACTATCTGCTTCTATTCAACTTATAATGAATATTACTGGTAGAAAAAAACAGAACAGAAAATAAAACTGATAATGGCTAAAACTTTACATAATAAATTTCATTATAATAAAAACTTGACTAAAGAGTTATATCTCTTTGAAGAAATTTAGAAAAAAAATCAAGCCTATAAAGTCATTATGGCAAAGTCAAAATTAGAAATGGTTCAAAAAAAACCAAAAAAAAAAAAAAAAACTGAGTGATGACTGCTGGATCCTATGAAACATTTAAAGAACTAATACCAATTCTTCTCAAACTCTTCCAAAAAATTGAAAAAAGGGAAATACTTTCAAACTCATTTTATGAGGCTAGTGTAACTCTGATACCAAACCAAGACAAGGACACTACAAGAAAAGAAAATTACACACCAATATCCTTGATGAATATAGATGCAAAAATCCTCAACAAAATACTAGCAAACTGAATTCAATAGTACATTAAAAGGATCATTCACCATGATCAAGTGGGATTTATCCCAAGAATGCAAGGATGATTCAACATAAGCAAATCTATAAATGTGATAAACCACATCAACAAAATGGAGAACAAAAACCATATGATCATCTCAATAGATACATAAAATGCATTTGACAAAATTCAACATCCTTTTGTGATAAAAACGCTCAACAAACTAGGAATAAAAGGAATGTACCCAACACAATAAAGGTCATCTATGACAAACACACAACTAACTTCATATTCAATGGTGAAAGTCGAAAGCTTTTCCTCTAAGATGAGGAACAAGACAAAGATGCCCACTCTTGCCACTTCTATCCAACATAGTGTTGGAAGTCCTAGCCAGAGCAATTAGGTAAGAGAGAGAAACAAAAGGCATTATTTGGAAATTGGAAAGGAAGAAGTTAAATTATCCCTGTTTGCAGATGACACAATCTTGTATGTTTAAAAAACTCTAAAGACTCCATCAGAAAACTGTTAAAATAATAAATGAATTCAGTAAAGTTACAGGATATAAAATCAATATACAAAAGTCAGTATCATTCTAGACAATAACAAGAAACTATCCAAAAAAAGAAGTAAAGAAAACAGTCCTATTTATAACAGGTAAAAAACATTAAAATAACTTAGGAATAAATTTAACCAAGGAGATGAAAGACTTGCACACTGAAGACAATAAAACATTGATGAAATATAAATTAAAGAAGACAAAAATAAATGGAAATATATCCTATGTTCATGGATTGAAAGAATATTGTTACAATGTCCATACTACATGAAATAATCTACAGATTCAATGCAATCTCTGTCAAAATTTCAATGACATTTTTGACAGAAATAGAAAAAACAATCCTAAAATTCACGGAACCACAAAAGACCCTGAATAGCCAAAGCAATCTTGAGCACAAAGAACAAAGCTAGAGGCACCATACTATCTGACTTCAAAATACGTTACAAAGCTATAGTAGTCAAACCAGCATAATAGTGGCATAAAAACAGACACGTAAAGTAATGAAACAGGAGAGCCCAGAAATAAATCTACATATTTACGGTCAATTGATTTTTTTTTTTAAAAAAACAAGGTCTCACTCAGTTGCCCAGGCTGGAGTATAGTGGTGTGATTATAGCTCACTGCAGCCTCAAACTTTTGGGCTCAAGCAGTCCTCCTGCCTCAGTTGGGACTACAGGTGCATGTCACTGCACCTGGCTAATATTTATTATTTTTTGTAAAGATGGGGTCTTGCCCAGCCTGGTTTTGAACTCCTGGGCTCAAGTGATCTTCCTTGGCCACCCAAAGTGCTGAGACTATAGGCATGAGACATCACGTCCAGCCTCGTCAATTGATTTTTGACAATGGTGCCAAGAACACACAATGGGGAAAGGACAGGCTCTTCGATAAATGGTGTTGGTACAACTGGATATCCACACGCAGAATGAAATTAGACCCTTATCTCACACCATATACAAAAACCAACTCAAAATTGGTCAAAGACTTAAACATCAGACTTGAAATTGTAAAACTACTAGAATAAAACATAGGAGAAAAACTCCATGACATTGGTCTGGGCAATGATTTTTTGGATATGACCTCAAAAGCAAAAGTAACAAAAGCAAAAATAGACAAATGGGCTCACATCAAACTAAAAAGCTTCTGCACAGCAAAGAAAACAATCAACAGAGTGAAGTGATAACCTACAGAATGGGAGAAAATATTTGCAAACCATTCATCTGATAAAGAATTAATATCCAAAATATATAAGGGACTCAAACAACTGAATAGTAAAAAAACAAATAACCTGATTAAAAAATGGGCACAGGATCTGAATAGACATTTCTCAAAAGAAGACATACAAATGGCCAATAGGTATATGAAAAAATGTTCAAAAATCACTAATCATCAGAGAAATGCAAATCAAAACCGCAATGAGATACCACCTCACACTTGTTAGAATGGCCACTATAAAAAAGACAAACATAACAAGTGTTGGAGATGACGTGGGGAAAAGGGAACCCTTGTATACTCTTGGTATGAATGTAAAATAGTACAGCCACTACGAAAAACAGTATGTAGGTTTCTCAAACAATCAAAAATAGAACTGCCATATGATCCAGTAATCCTGCCACTGAGTATATATCAAAAGTAAATGAAATCAGTACATCAAAAAGATATCTGCACTCCCATGCTTATTGCAGCATTATTCACAATAGCCAAGATATGGAATTAATCTAAGTATCCATCAACAAATGAATGGATAAAGAAAATGTGGCATATATACACAGTGGAATATTATTCAGCCTTAAAAAAGAAGGAAATGCTGTCATTTGTGACATGGATGAACTTGGAGGCGACTATGTTAAATGAAATAAGCCAGGCACAGAAAGACAAATACTGTATAATCTCACTTATATGTGAACTCACAGATGCAGAGAGTACAATGGTGGTTACAGGGCCTGGGAGTAGGGGGTTAGGAAGATGTCAGTCAAAGATTACAAAATTTCATTTAGAGGGAATAAGTTGAAGAGATATATAGTACCTCATGGTGACAATAGTTAATAACAATGTATTGTATTCTTGAAAATTGCTGAAGATTAGATTTTAAGTGTACTCATCACAAAAAAATAAGTATGTGAGGTAATACATATGTTAATTAGCTTGATTTAGCCATACCACAATGCATACATATTTCAAAACATGTTGTACATGATAAATATATGAGATATTTATTTGTCAATTAAAATAAATGTTTAAAAAACCTGAGTGATAAATATTTATTGTAAAAGGTATATGGAATAGAATTTCTCATAATAAAAGTAGAAATGAAAACCAAAATGATTGAAAATTTTTAGATGCCATCAGATAAAAAATGATCAAGGAATTAAATTTACTTAACAGAATTTGCTCCATAAAATAATTTTTAATGAAAAACTAATGTTTTTATTATTCTAATAAAAATGACTCTCTTTATAAATATGGAATCAAAATGGTTTGGGCGAATCAAAATAGTGAGGAATAAGCTTTCAGCAGGTTGGACAGGGCTGTATTTGTCATTGTTGTCTCTCACTTTGAGCAGCTACCCTGGGCCCTCACACACAGTCATGCTATAAAATCTTTACGTGGCAGTTGGTGGGGTTCTGGGGTAGGGTATGTCCCCACATTCCTCCAGCAATAATATGCTGTTGCACCTCCCAGGGGAACCCCAGTTGAGAATTGCTGCTGAACTGATATACTGTTCTTGTGGGTGTGCAATTTTCCCACTAGGGCAGGAAAAAAATATCGGAGAAACATTGCTTCAAATATTGAGACTTTCCCTTACATGCTTATCTCTCTCTCTCCCCCACCCTCTCTGCCCTGGGTGTTTAAACACCTGTGCCCTGGTCACCACGGGCTACCCGCTCTAGTCTGTGCCATCATCATCTCTCCCTGGACCGCTGACTGCAGTAACATCCTCCTAGGCGTCCTGTTTCCACTCTGGCCTCTTTACAAATCATTCTTCATTCTGTGGCTGGAGAGATCCCTCAAAAACATAAGTCAAATCATTTTGTTCCTCTTCTTAAAGCCATTCAATGGTTCCCTATTGCACTTAGAATCAAGTATAAAATCCTTACTCTGGTTTATGAAATCCTTTACAATCTGACCCCTGCCTACTTCGCCAAATATATCTTGCACCCCCTCCCATCTTTCCCCCCTCTTCTGCCTTTCTTTCGTTCCTGTTAATTCCCACCTCAGATCCTTGGCACTGGCAGTTTCCTCTGCCCAGAGCATTCTTTCTCCTGATCTTGTCCTAGTTGTCTTCTTCTTGACTTTCAGGTCTCAGCTTAAATGTCACATCCTTGGAGAGAACTTTTCTGAACACTGCCCCCAAACCAAAGACACCACACAGTTACCACAACTTCATCCTGTTTTAATTCTCTTCATAACACAACATCCCATATTTTTATGTGTTCAATGTTTGTCTGATCCTCCATCACAGTGTTAAGCTCCATAAGGGCAGGGACTAATGTTGTCTTGTTCACTACATGTAAGCACCCAATGTATATTCATGAATGGACAGGTGAATGAATGAGTGAGCAAATGACCATATGAAGGACCTTAAGGCTGCTGAAATTTTAGGAGCCAGTGCTGGGAATATCAAAGAGAAAAGAAGATAAGAAGATTCTTCCTTTTCTCAACCCAAGACCCTCCTCAAATTCCCCCTTTCCCTTAGGAAGCTCACCTTATCCACAGAGGCTTCACTTAACTGCTTCTGTGGCAGTAATTTATATTTGCAATTAACCCTTTACTCCATGGTGATGTCACTTACGCCACCATATTGCATTACCTTCCATATTACATTGCTCTGCCTTTTTGCATGGTTTGAATCTGCCCAACAAGAGTAATCTCCTTGTGGGTTTGAGCTGGTTTTGGTGACCTTCAGCTCCTAGTGGGCATCCAATAAGTATTTCATAAACCATAGAAGTTCAGGGTTGGAAGTGATCTTAGAGATCACTTTCTTAAAACCCCCACTGTGGAGATAAAAACAAGCTGAGACCTAGAGACACGAAATGACTTGCCCACGATTTCATGGCCAGCTAGATACGGGACTGGTCCTTGAACTTGGGTTTCCTGTTCCCAGACCAGTACTCTTTCTATCATGTCAGTGCAGACATGGTTAGAAATGCAGATTCCTGGGCACCCCCTCAGACTAGGGAAAGGGCCCTGGAATCAGATACTCAAAGCGACTGTGGTGATTATGACTCCAGAGGTGGTGCTGCTTCTGTAGCCTAATGTCAGGACGAATCATATGAAATTGCTGACATTTGGCAGTTTTTAATGTACAAAATCACAATTTCATATGGTTTTACCTAAAAATATTCTCTTGGGTATAAAGTGCTAAGTGTAAAAGAGGAAGAGACCCAGGGAACAGATGATAGCTCTCTGAAAAAAAAGTTAAAATCTGAGCAGCAGGATGATAAATAGACCCCCTAAGTGGAAATTTCATGAAGACAGAGACAGCTTTCTTTACTGAACCAAAAGCTGCCCTGAGAAGCCAGGGAGGTTATGGGTTATAACTGGTCGTAGAAAGTTCCTCATCACTGAAAATGTTATGGCAAAAATAATAATTTTTAAAGTTGGTATTTCTTATTTCCTGAGAGGTAACTCTTTCTTAAAGGACCTCTTTAAACACTTTATAAGTATTAACTCATCCTTACAGCAGTCCCACTAGGTCAATACTGTCATTGTTCCCACTTTACAATAGTTGAGGGAAACGAGGCAGGGAGAGGGTAAAGAACTAGCCCAGGGTTGTGGATTAGGACGTGGTGGAGACTATACCCACACCCACTACCCTGTTTTCAAGGTGTTCCAGGGAAAGTTGAATGACATTCAGCAAGGACTTTGGAAAATCATCTCCAGCATGGAATAAAAAGCTGAATAAAAGTCCTCCAAGGAAACTTCTGGGCCTGGGGTTTTAGGAGTCTGGGGTTCAGAAAGAGTGGTTCTGGTAGAGGAACACTTCACCACAGTGTCTCCTTCCCCGAGTACCCTCCTCCCCACCTTTCTCCTACCCTCCTCTTATTCAAGCACACAGTGTTCCTGCATGAACTTATAGGGGTGGGTCCAGGAATGTGGGGTTATGAATTCCTATTTATTATACAGCTACTACATGCCAGGCACAATTCTATCCACATGAGACACTGTGTCTTATGTACTTCTCTTAACACCACCAAAGTGGGTATATGCACCCATTTTATAGACGAGGAGACCAAGACATAGGAGAGGGGCCTGGCCTTGGCAAGTCAGTGACAGAGCCGGGAGCAGGGGTCTATCTGATTCCAGAAGCTTGCACTCCTTCAATAAAAACCACAGAATCCCTGTGGAATGTGACTGCAAGAAACAGCTGTTTCTTCCCTGTTCTTCTCCAGATGTTAGTGGGGCCTGAGAGCCGAGTGGCACTTAGGGTTAGGAAAGGAGTGTTTAAGTTCTCCGTGTTGGCTGCAGAAGGCACATATCTCCTGCAGCTTCAGCCGCTGTACCAGATAAGCTTATCCCAGGCTGTTCCCAGGTACTGTGCCCTATCAGAAAGCATGAGGTGGGGTGAGCAACGTATCTTTTCCAACCTTAAGTGATCCACAAACTTGGAAAATCACAAGAAAGTCTGTCCAGACGGTCCAACCACAAATAAAAGGAAGATCAAGATGCTCATTAAACATTTAAAACCTGGACCTAGCACAGCCCTCCCTACTGTTCGTGTCTTCGGGTGAGAGCAACAGGAGCATTTGCTGAGCTGTCGGCTCCCCTTGCTTCTGGGCGAGACCCACTTCCCTGCAAGGCCCACGGAGCAGCCGCTGCGCCAGCATCCTCACTCTGGTGCCCGCTACATCAGGGACAGATGCTGTTTCCTTTACTTGCCTGGTAATGATATCATTTACCTTGCGGGTTCCTTTGGCTGGTTTTTGCTTTATATGCTGCAAGAGTTCTCAATTAGCCTCTCTCCTCTACCATCTGCTGTCGAGAAGGATGGCACTTGTGAACGGCAGCGACAGAGCCTCCTTTTCTCTTCACTCAGAAACAATGAGAGGGGGATGGGGCCCTGGTCTCCAGAACAGAGTCGCTGCTTCTCTGCTATGGGGGTACCAGAGATTGTGACAGAGTGAGTGAGGGTCTGGGGTTTTACTCTCAGGTAAGAGGAGACACCACAGTTCTGAGCCCCTCCCTGGCTGAGCTCTGCCTGCCCAACCCGGGCTCGCCCCACTCGCCTTTCCAAATGTCTGCCTACCGAGGGCCCAGGCGCGGCGATCTCAGCTTTGCCTGCGGACAGTGAGGGCGGCAGCCTAGGTGGGGTTGACAGGCCCAATATTAGAGCCATGTTTCCAAAATTGTATTTTGCAGAATATTCATTAACAGATGTTCAATTTAAGTGTCCCTTCATCAGATAAAATTAAACAATTTCACTCCTCCTTGTTTACCCAAGGGAAGTGAAGATGTACACCCATGCAAGCACTGGTACACAAATATTCATAGCAGTATTATTCTTAATCACCTAAAAGTGGGAACAACCCAAACTTCATCAACTGTTAAGTGGATTAAGGGTGATATATCCATACAATGAAATACTACTTGGTAATGAAAAGGAACAAACTACCGATAAACACAACATGATTGGCCCTCAAAAAACATCATGCTAAGGGAAAGAACTTAGACACAAAAGATTACTTGCTGTATGAT
Organism: Daubentonia madagascariensis; assembly: GCA_023783475.1. NCBI lineage: Eukaryota > Metazoa > Chordata > Mammalia > Primates > Daubentoniidae > Daubentonia > Daubentonia madagascariensis. The sequence goes on along the minus strand of JAKFHU010002573.1, from coordinate 12,781,416 downwards.
TCCATGTTAGGAAATTCTAAAAAAGGTAAAAGTCTAGTTATAGAAAACAGATGAGTGGTTGCCAGGGCTTGAGAGCTGGGGAAGAGGGTTGACCACAAAGGGTCATGAAGGAACTTTTGGGGCTGATGGAAATGTCCTCTATCTTGATTGTGGTGTTGGTTACGTGAGTGCATACATTTGACAAAACTCATTAAACTGCACCCTCACTTTAGAGTAAATTTTATTGTATGTAAACCACACATCAATAAGACCATTATTTTTTAAAACCCAAACAGATTTTTTAAAAACCCACAGGACTTTTCAGAGCCTTTAATATGCTACTGTGCCTTTTAAAGCTTCAAGAAGGAGCTATTATGTCCAAGGATTCCCAAATTCATTTGACAAAGGATTTAGTAAAAAATTTTACAGAATATTAATTAAAATCTTGAGGAAACAGGTAGAGTAAATTGCATTGGAAAATTACCAATTTAGATAATACTTTGCCCTCTTCATCTTTTCTTTAAAATTCAAGCACCCTAGAGAAAGGAAGAATATTCAGTCTGACATCTTTGTGGGAATTGGCTTAGAAGGCAATTTCCTGCAGACTGGAGGGCCAGGTGTTAGCATGAGTACACTGGGTGAGGGAGAGGTGTTGGGACAGGAAGCAGGGGCCAGAAACGTAATCGGGCTGCCTATATGCTGTGGTCATTTGTCCATCCATCCAATGAACTGTCATCCATCCAATGAGCAGTCATCCATCCTGCGAGGCACTCTGCCAAGTACCAGGGAAACAAGTCACGTATGGTCCCTGCCGTCTGCAAGCTCACAGCCTTGCTCACTCTGGTCAAGAGCAGTTCTGCTCCCAGGATCCCACTGCCCACACTGTTGTCCATGATTTTCTTCTCTAGTTTCTCATCCCCTCTTCCTAGGAGAGAAGGGGATGGATCTCTGATGCTTGGGTCCTGCACGTTCCCGCATACCTACAGCCAGAGTGGTCCCCAGGCTCCCTGATCACCAGAAGGGATCCAGAGCTGGCCTGGGGAGTCCTGGTGGGTGGCAGCAAAGGGAGAGTCTTCCATCTCATTTCATTTCAAGCCACATCCAAATTCTCTCTACCCTTTGAGGAGCCTGCCCTGTCACTCTGGGACAAGAGAGAGCATCACAGAGACAGCTACATGGAACATTCCTGCTTTGTTAAGCAGATGAAGCCCTGGTCCACTAGCTGTGCTCTTATTCCCTGTCTTCCTCCTGTCTCCCTCATGTCTGCCTGAAATGGCCACCTGGCCCCTATCCAAAAATGTCCCTCTCTAGGGAAACAGAGTACAGATCCAAGATTGGGACCCCAGTCTGTCTGATTCCAGAAACTGAGCTCTGAATTGATGTACTATACTGTTAAGCCCCTTCCTCCCCCTCACCTAGAAAGGAGGCAGAGCCCAGAGTATAGCAGACTCTCCTCCCCTTTTTTCATATTCCATGTGCCTTGCCCATCACCCAGCCACAAAAGATCCCTAGGCCTAGAAACAGAAATGCACAGGAGATTGAGCCAGAGGCAGTAACATGTGGCCTCTGTCTCCAGCTCCCCTGACTTCTCAAGGGATGTGTTTAGAGAAGGCAATCGGAGCCCTGGGAAGCTCTTTGAAACACATCGGGTTTAAGGGAACTTTTTCGGGTCTTTGGCTGCCCATCACTTTCCACACTGGGTTCTGGGTATGAGGTAGGCTCTCCTCCCTCTGCAGTAGCCTTGGACCATGACCTAGGCTCCATGGTAAGATGCACCATCCCAGACCTCACCCACGAGCTGGGAACACAAAGAATCAGGGATGGCGGAGAGCTGGGCAGCATCAGCAACCTCCAGTTCCCAGGGCGGTGGCAGCTCCAGCAGTGGTGGGGTGAACACCCAGCATCCTAGGTTCAGCAGCAATGTTCTCACCAGGCTGGTTCTGCGACCTTGGTAGCAACTGGCCTCCTAGTTTTCGTAGATCCTGCTAGTTTTCCAAGGCTGGTTCTGGAGCCTTCTTACAATTCTTCCCCTAATATCCTTTCAATAAATTTCATTGCTACTGAGAACTCTGACTGATAATGCCATGTGTGTGCATTACTCTCTAAACCAGCAGTTATCAAACTTTTTGGTCTAGAGACCCCTTTCCACTCTTAAAAATTAAGGAACTTTTCTTTGTGTGGGTTACGTCTACCGATGTTTACCATATTAGAAATTAAAACTGAGACATTTTTAAAAACACATTAATTCATTTAAAAATAACGATGAACTAATTATACCTTAACATAAACTTATAACATATTAATACATATTAGGTGTTTTTTATGAAAAATAACATTTTCCAAATTTTTTTTTAAATAGTGGAATGAGTAGTATTGTTTGGTATATTTGCAAATCTATTTAATGGTTGGCTTAATAGAAGGCGGTTGGAGCCACAGATCTGCTTTTCCATTCAATCTGTTTTGATATCACATATCATGTGGCCTTTGGATAACTCCACTGTTCATTCATGACAGAGATTTAAAAAGACAAGTGTTTTGGTGTTATTGTAAAAAATAACTCAGAGGAGTTCCCACACGACACTTTGAGAATCACCATTCTAAACCTTCCAAACTTATTTATAGGATTGACTAGCTTGCTAAAGACCAGGGCTGAGCTTGTTGAGGAACAAATAAATGGCCATGGTATGCTGCTACTGGTGGGAAAGAGGGAACAGCAGCCACAAGCTGGGTGGGCAGACAGCAGAAGCAGTCGCCGCCCCAGCCCCACTAGAAGGCGAGTTCCATGAGGGCAGCATGTTCATTCTGTTTTGTCCATTGCTCTGTCCCCAGAGCCTGGAACCCCTAGTAGGGGCTCAATAAATATGTGTTGAATAAATGAATAAAATAAATGCATGAATGTATATATATGTATGAATACATACATTTAAAGAATCTATTTAAACATTTAAAATTTTTTTAATTAAAAAAAAAGAAAGAAAAAAGGAAAGCGCAGATGCTTTGAGTGATAAAGTGTGTCCTGGGAACACTCAGCCATCCTGAAGAACCCCCGGACAAGGAGCACCCTGAGGCCGGCTCCATGCCTTACTTATCTGTGGTACCCCAGTGCCCAACAGGTGCTCTGCACTGCCACATAAATAATCACAGTGAAGAGATGGCTTATTCCTCAAGTACCCCACGTGTCTCTGGTGAATAGCAAGTTGTTGTAATGCTTTTCCCAAGCATCTCCTGGAGGCAGATTCCTCAGAGCTATCACATCTGTGAGGAGGCCAAGGAATTAGCTAGTTCAGTTACTTCCAATTTCTTTCCTTACGAGAGAATCATCATTTCCCATGGAATCTGACACCATACCCCACAGGAGAAGGTGGGGTTGCTCCAGATGAGACAGGAGGGGAAGGCCAGTTGCTTGGTGGAATCAACCTCCTTTTCATCTGCCCCCCGCCACCATCCAGCCTCCATCCCAGGAGCTGTCAGCAGCCACAGCCCACCCCAGGCACAGCCAGGGGACACACCAAGATTCTTGGCAGATTGAGCCCCTGCTTCCAGGTGGGCTAAGTTTCGACCTCATTCCCATCCCTGGACTCTGTGAGTTACCCTTGATGTCCTTAAAGATTTCCCCTTTGTTGCTTAAGCCAGTTTGAGAAAGGTGTTTGTCGCTGGCAGCCCAAGTGGTCTTAATCCAGTTAGTCGGCTCTCACAGGTGCCCAGAGCCCTCGCCCCTCTCCAGCACTTGCCCAGATGAGCCCTGCTGGGAACCTCTGGGCCGAGATGGAGAAGCAGCAGCAATAACAGTCTGTGACCTTCCGGCTGGCCAGCAAGCTCCAGCCTACAGGGCAGGGCTCCTTCACACCAGATGAAATCAAAATTAACCTCCTTACCTCTCTTCCAGCAAAAGGAAAGAGGTGGCGGGAAAAAAACACTTTCATTTCTGGCAAGATCTAAATGCAATTATAGCTCAGTAGATCCATGAGAAAATTGACAAGAGCCAATCCTTTGCACGAGGCATGCTCTGATTTCACACCGTCAAATTATTTTTTAAAGGGCATTAATATCACAAGCTGATGACTTTTAGCCCTGAGCAAATGATGCATTTTAATGTTTCTTTACACATAGCTCTCAGCCCAAGTGAAGCTGTCTTTGGCAAAGCATTAGCAAACATTTACATTTCAAAACTCAACAGAAGGGCTGTTGTTGGAATTTTCTTTTCAGTTTTTTCCATATATGCCCGACAGATAAGTCATATTTCACACGTTAAGTGGTGTGTAGCATTCCATTTCGAATCCCTGGCATACCATTAGAAGACAGTGGCACCTGGTTTTCAGGGCTACAGTCTGAAGATTGATTTTGAAAGGGAGGAAGAAATACAGTGGCATCATCAAACACCATTACTTTTGTGGCAGGCGGGCTCTTTTTGAAATGGCAGGTATTTTCATGTTCCTTTATGCCTCTGCACAGGGGAGGGCACCAGACATTTGGTGCCTTGTGCTGAGTGAGGGTCAGAGCAGGATCCTCAGAGCAGACAAAGCCCTGTGGTGTTTGTTTTTCCAGGTGGAGCCAAAGCCAAAATGACAGTGAAACCAGCGGTAGGTGAGAATTAGGATTGATTAAAGCTAGGGGCTCATTTTCCATTTTAATAAGCTCAAATTGATTAAGAGTCACCAAATTAGAGTTCTTAAGCATGTAGTCAGGATCTGCTGCATCTTAAGTCATCTTACAGTAGAGTCTAGACTCCAGACCAAAGTTTTCAAATGCATCCTAGTGTAATGGTTTGAGCATGCAAACTCCACAGTCAGAAAGGTGTGGGTTCAAATCCCAGCACAGTCGCTTCCTAGCAGCAAGACTTTGTACAAGCTACTCAACCTGTGCAAGCGTCAGTTTTTCCATCTGTAAAGTGGGAATAATAGGATTGCCTGTTGTATTGGGTTACTGTTAGGATCATAAGTGATAAGCCACATGATGGGGTTGACATGGCCCCTGGCTCAGGGACGTCCCTCCTTCCTAAAGGAAGCTTCCCATCCTGCCGCTCCTCCAACTTCATTTCGTAGGTTTATTCTCCCTGCGAGATTGACTGTGCACCCTTCCTGCCATACCCGGCAAGCCCCTCCAAGAAGCATTAAAGCTAATCCTTCAGAGAAATAGGATAATAAAAGCAACCAATGTTCTAAAATGGTACTAGAGTTATGGTTGTACAACTCTATACATTTACTGAAACTCATTGAATCGTACGTGCACAGTGAGCGAATTTCATGGTATGTGAATTATACCTCACTAAAAATAAAAAAAAAGAAATAAAACCAAGACAGGAACATTGCAAAGGTTCTGAAAGATAAGTTGACAAAAATTAAGAAATGGGTTGAAATCTCCCACTCTTGACTCCTCCTGTCATATCATTTAAATAAAGAAAACCACACGACATTTTTGCCTGTCTCCCTCAACCCCTCTGCTCTGTGTTCCATGGTTGTAACAGCTGATCGAGACCCACTCCCCTACCCCCACAGAGGAAATCTGCTATCCTGCTCTGTGCCCACCTCTCCCTCCCTAGGTGACATTGATTAGAAGGAACTCAGTTGATATGAATGAGCCACGAAATCCAGACCCAGGAGCTGTGGGAGATCCCCCAGGAAAATGTAACCCATCATGTGCACTGCCCGCACACCTCTCCTGCAGGCTCATCCCCCCAAATATGTATCTACCTCACTTCCTCTCTGGGCACACAATGGGCCCTAGCTAGCTGCAATGGAGTCAACATTCTCCTGAAAAACGCCTCTTGCAGCAATGTCTGCATTTCTATTCTTTTGGGAGTGGCAGACATCTGGATGTGGCTGCAAGATGGCTCTTTAGCATCCCCAGGGCATCTTTCGGTGCAGAACTCCCCTGCTCCCTCTTCATCCTCCATCTCTGACCCACTCAGATGGCATGTATCAAGGTGACCATAAAAGGGGGGGACAGCCCTCCCAGGTGTCTGCAGAGGACACACCAACTTTCTCACCTCTTTAGGAACCACCCATGGCTCTGCTTTCTACTCAGGAACCCCCAGTCCAGGTCCTCTCCCTGCGCTGAGATTACACATCGGACCCCCCTTCCCCCTTCCCAAGGCTTTACTCCTTGCTTATGTCCTGCTGAGTGCTCTCAGGATAAACACAGTACGGTTTCTGGCTGTGGTTTTTCTAACAGCCCCATCAGCAAATTTAACACAAGGTAAAGGGAAAACACAAGTGAGAATCCTGCAGCAACTCCAGGAGAGGAGGCAAGACGGGCAGATTGTAATTACCCTCACTGGAGCCAGGCCACTGCTTGGGCAAGTGCCCCCAGTTTGGACACCTGAACTAGCTACGTGCCCCAAGGGCCATTCAGACCCAGGCTCCCGCTGGGACCTTGATTTTATCTCCTAGCCCAGATGCTGTAAAGAAATTGAGGACTCAGCCAGCAGGCTTCAGCAGGCATGGAGGGTGACTGGGAGCATGGGAGCACCACCCCCCCTACCCAAAACACCCCACCCCTTCATCCCCAGTCTGTGGACAAACTATCTTCCATGAAACCGGCTTGTGGGAGCCAGCAGGGAGAGGCTGGCTCACCTATAACTTCATTTCCTGAGCCTCTGTCCTTACCTGGTCTCATTCAGCTTCTGAGTAATGATGAAAGGAAGGGCTCAGCCCTGTGCTGTGGAGTCTCTATTGGCTGGTGAGTCAAAAAGGTTGGGGACCACTGCTCTACTCCCTCCAGCCATGGCTCTCCTATCAACAAACCCCGCCTCCCCCAGTTTAGCCCATGATGAGATTGAGCACCTAATGAGTCTCTGGGCCCTGTGCCCTCTGACCAGGTCTGTCCTGCCTCACTGATACCCCCAGCCCCATCCCTGTACCCCACCCTACCAGAAGCCTCTGATCAGGGGCAGGCAGCCATCTCTGGAATCCTGGGGGCCAGCCCTGCACCTCTCCTTTCTCCTAACTGGTGAAAACTCCTACCTGCTGCCTAGGCTTCTAGCTCCTACCCTCGTGAGCTTGCCAATTACCCTATCAACCAAGTGCCACCGGGGAATCCTTTGTCAGTGTTCTCAGCAAGCCAGAAGAGGCCCTGCAGGTACACACACCTGAGCAGTCGGTTCCAGATTGCAGGAGACAGTGGGGGAGAGGGGACACCCCCGCCACACACACACACACACAGAAACAGCGGCTGGCCGTGGGCTAACTCACTCACTGCACACCAGTCCCTGCTGGCCTCCCCTGAGGCTTGTTTGTAGTCAGCACCTGCTACTGCTCAAGACAGGTCTGCCCTGATGGCCCATGCTCACAGCAGGAGCAGGGAGAGGCTGGCTCACCTATAATTTCATTTCCTGAGCCTCTGTCCTTACCTGGTCTCATTCGGCTTCTGAGTAATTATGAAAGGAAGGGCTCAGCCCTGTGCTGTGGAGTCTCTATTGGCTGGTGAGTTATTAATGGGGAGGTTCTAATAGGCCAGGTTCTCACTGGAGCCCTGACTCCTCCTTAGACTGAAAGATCTTCCTCTCACCCTTCCCAGGCCCGAAACAGACATCACTAATGGATCCCGGCACATTCTCCCAGCTCAGCAACCTTTCCCCAAATAGCACACTCCTGGCAGCCACTATGGAGCATCAGTGGGGCCTGGTGTGAGGCCCTCCACTACAGGCTGCATGCACAGATGGATAGAGAGGCATGATTTTTTTCTGCCCTCAGAGAATCTGCTATCTAGTTGGAAAAACAAGATCTACCTGGTTACAATGATCTTTTGCAGGACCAGACACCTTGGTCGGCCAGTACTCACTGAATGCTTGCACGAGGAGGGAGAGGCCTAGACTTTTCCCTAACGGAGGTCAGTTCAGAGAAGAACGTGGGAGACAGCTTAGAGACAGGGACTTTGAATCACACAGACCTGGTTTAAATCCCAGCTCCACTACTTTCAAGCCACGTTACCTTCTCTTTCCTAATTCTCAGTGTCCCTGTCTGTGAAATGGGAACAACAATATCTGAAATGGAGGGCTGGTGTAAGCATTAAATGAAAAAAAAAACCGGAAGTGCCAAATTTATATCTCTAGACTTGGCCTCTCTCTCTCCTGAGCTCCATCTTGTAAATCTGGCTGCCCACTGGGCTTCTGCAGGTGGGAATGGGTAGCATCACACACCCAACAGAGCCAAAAGAGACACCAATTCCACCCCCAGCCTGGCCCTGCCACAGCCCTTCTCCTCCTGTTCAGTCTTACCACCATCCAGCCAGGTGCCCAAACACCAAGCCTGAGGGTCACGCTTGATTCCCCTTTCTCACACCACTGGTGTCAGTCCACCAGCGAGTACTGCTGGTTCCAACTCCAGCAGATGTCCTAAGTCCATTGGCTTCTCTCCACCCCCACCAATGCCACCCTAGGCTTTCTGGACTCTGCAATAGCCTCTCTACCACGTCCATGCTTGTGCCCCACGGCCAGTTCCTCAGAGCATTCGGATGTAAGACAGGTCACACCACTCCCTGGCCTGGGAGTCTCCAGTGCCCCCTGCCCCCATGGCACTTGGAATAAAACCCAGACTCCCTCCCACGATCTGCATTGCCCTACTGAGGTCCTACTAAGCCGCAGCCTACCTTCTGGACTTGTCCTACCACACGTGAACAAGTGATTGAACAAATGCCTGCTTAAAGTACATTAGTCCCCATCTTCCTTTGCTTCTTAAAGAAGAAACATTCATGTGGCACCTCATGGTTGTTCTGATAGCGATCAGAAACTTACCCGTCCCCACTGCACTTCCCCACCTCCCAGCCAATGGAAAAATTAGGGGTGTCACCTCTACTATCTAGTCACAACTTTCTACCTGGGGCTTAAGCTTTGCCTTCCAACATCACCCCTTCTTCTAGTTCACACTATTTCCTGTTAATGATGTACCATTCGCTACACAGCAGAAACAGCAGGCGGAGCGAGACAGGCAGAAGTAATGGAAACTCTTTGGTGCCCCCTTGTGGGCATGTCTAGTTAGCCGGCGGAGACCCGCGGCGTGGGAGAGCTTCGTTTTCCTTCAGCTTTAGTGGTGGAGGAGAAGGCTGCTCTGGACTCCGCAAAGGGGAGCCTGCAGCTGGAAAGAGAAGTACTTCCAGGTGCCAATCGTAGAAATATACGTCTACCACCCAGAGGGAGAGGCGTCCAGATTAAAGTACTAATCAGACAACTCCTCTGAGCATCAGATTCCTGTTTGTTCTTATATAATGTGTATACTACTTCCTGCCCAACCATCCTATAGCGAGGGTGCTGTGGCGCTGCTATGAGATCATCTGTACTTTTTTTGTTGCTTAAAAAAAAGAGTATTATAGTATTCAGTCTCGATAAATTCTGTAATGCTTCTCCTGCCCCTCCACCCTTGCCTGTTCAGGCGAACTTTCTGCAATCACCACATGAGTCAGGCAGAACAGGAATAAGGATGTACTTGAAATAATGTGTGTCTGAAGAAGAGGTACCCACATGCTACCGATCATCATACAAAATGCACAAGAGAAAATGTCAGTGACAAGACTCTGCAAGGGGTGAAGCAGAGAGGTGGGGTGTTGTCATCTCCCCCAGGGTAAACTCAAGGGCAGATGCTGGGTTCTGGCATTTGCAAAGAAATGGGTGCCCAGGTGAAAAGTCGAGTATCTGTGATTAAGAGAACTAGCCCTCATTTCCTGTGTTGCCAGCCCTTTTAGAGTTACCACCTTCATGACAGTCATCTTTACACCCCTGAATCTATCAAAGTATTTGATACCAAAGTCGGTATCATGAATAAGTAGGCAACGCATGAATGAGTGAGTTAATAAATGAATGAATAAACTTGATTTTGAGGAAATGTTTGCAATGTCTACAGCCTCTCGCTCTGAAACTGCTTACTTTCTAGGCCTACGCAAGCCCAAGGACACTGCTCCTGTCCCCTTAGCTTTTCTACATCTCTTATTTTGAACAGAGTGAAAAAAGGAACATGGCTGATTTTACCATAAATTCCTGGAGTCTTTAAATCCCTGTCTGCACAGCTCATTTTTCATTGTGTGCCTATCATATTGTCTTAGTCTGATTAAAGAAAATCTGACTAATTCTAACAGTGTAAGTGGACAACTTTTTCCTCCAAATCAGTAGTTCTTAACTCTGTCTGAAGATTAGAATAAGCCAGGAAGCTTGTATATATACACACACACACATACACACACACTCTCTCTCTCTCTCTCTAATACCTGGGCCCCAACCCAGACCGATTAAATTAAAATCTCCAGGGATCATGGCCTGGGCATCAGAATTTTTTGAAAGCTCCCCAGCCTGTTCTAATGTGCATCCAGGGTTAGAAAACACTGCCATGAATGAGCTGGCCTTTGCCCAGACAGCACAGACTCACCTATTATGAATGAAACAAAAGCAAAATTTTATATTGCCTTCCAAGCACCCTTAGGCCCAGGCCAGGAAGAAAAGGAGGATCTCAAGCCCAAGAGTTCCAGTGTTCACTTCTTCTGGGATACCTCACTCATTAATGGCCAAGAAGGCGATGGGGCCCCAAGCAGTTGAATCTGCCTTGACCAGGTTGAGCAGAGACAGCTATTCAGGAGAAGGTGCCAGCAGATGTGATGGCATCAGCACAGACTTCACTGTGGTCATGCCAGCACAGGCTGGCCTGGAGAAAGCACCGTGGTGATGGGGAAGGGAGTGGTGGTAGTGTGGGGACACTAACAGGGTGGCACTAACTGGGTGGAAACCAGGATTTCCATGCAAACAGCCAGACATTCAGGGGGATGCTGCCTGTGCATAAGGAACCCACTATTCATTTTAAATTATGCTGTCCAAAGCCACTCATATATTTCAAATGCAGCACGTGAACCTAAATTCAATCTGCTACATTGTAATTTCTTGCTTTTAATTTAAGGCCTCAAGGCTTCAACTAATTTAAGGGACAATCTGGTGGTGAAAAGGAGACCATCTTCTTATAAAAAATGTTGTTAGCATAAGGTACTGCTCCCCAAATTTGGAGCACAATTGAGACTTTCTAAATCTTATCTGCACTTTAGGAGCCTTTTAAGCCATACACCTGAGCCATGTGAAATAAAATGAAGTCCATCTACCAGGCAGCAAATCATGGATAAGTCCATCTCTTCCACCAAACTGTTTGCTCATTTAATGTCTCTGTGCTCTTAAACATTAGATGGTTGCCTTTGAAATTGCAGAATAAACATGGGCACGATTCTTCGCTTTGCTGTGTTCAAACAGTGATCCAGCCATCATCCTGATGGCTCTCAGAGAACAGCAGCCATCGGTTCATCAACAAGCCCCAAGCTGAGATCAGATGTTCCACCCTGGGCTCAGGGTACCAATTGTTCATCACTGATGGACGGGAGCACTGACAGACTGGTCCCTTGTGTCTGATGGAAACACACAGGAGAGAGCCAGTGTGGGCAGCACTGACAGGACAGGTAGTGGAGACACTGGCTCAAAGGGAGGGAAGGCATATCGGCACTGCTCTTGATCACATCGGCTAGACCCAAGCAATGCACTCGGAGCTTGACAGACACCCTGGGGTGTCCCACACAAGGCAAGGCCTTCCCAGGAACTTCTATCCATAGCAGAAAGTAAGTTACAGCCACTGACACTGACCCTTACAGAGCTCATCTCTGGGGTCTGCTGCAAAATAGCCTGTTTCCAAGAAGCCTTACTTCCTTTTGCCTCACCCTCGGCCCCCATTCTTCCCCCTCTGTCCCTAAAAAGTACTTGCCACATTGAGGACACTCAGTAAATATTGGTAGTAAAGCTACCAAATGCCAAATAAAAAACAACCCTCCATTAGAAAGCTAACCCGTAAGACAAGAGAGAAAGAAACCCAGGATATTTTCTCCTCTTTTATGAGAATTTGTTCAGAGCTCTTTCACTCATTATGAGCACTCAATTTTAAACAATCTTTAACTCCCTAAAGAGTGAAGGAAACAGAAGGTGTTGCTGGAAACACTGTCTATGCAAGGCTGAATGGCCCTGAGGCCCAGAAGGGGGAGAAGGAGTGGGCTCCACTGGAAACCTGTAGGCCCAGATGACCTGGGGCATTGGTGCAGAAGGTGGGTAGGCTGTGCCCTGTCCCACTTCCCTGCAGGGTGATGCACTGGGCTCAGCACTGGATGGAGTTTGCAGAATGAGGTCTTGGCAGAGCCTCACAATGAAACTGCTTGGTTATTCACTGAATCAACATTTATTGATAGCCCTTCCTGTGTAAGTCATGGTAATTGTCTGGCTTTCAATGGCTTCCACCAAAGAATGGGGTTTGGTTAAGCAATCTCTAGGAGTCTCTGACACCCCTGGGAATGGGGCTACAAAGATGAATAGGAGATGGTCTCTAATTGGAAGAATTAATTTGGAGAGTGAAAAGATAGGTGTTTGTTTATTCATTCAGTAAAGTACCTACATGTGTCTTCTGTGTGCCAGGCACAAAAATAGACATGGTCTCCATCTGCATGGAATTTAGACTCTAGTGAGACACACACCAGAGGGACCTGGTAAGAAGTGTCCATGGCAGGGAGGTGGGGCCTTGTCAGGCGCCGGCAGAAGCTCAGGCTGGTGACATTGGAATTGAGGTCTGAAGGATGAAATGGGGATAGCATGGTGAAGAGCTGAAAAGGCTGTGTTCCAGGCAGTGAGAATGTGTGTGTGATGCCCATAGCAAGAAGGAGACACAGAAACAGACCAGGGTAGCTGGAGCCGGGTGCCAGGAAGAGTGCCAGTGAGGCATGGAAGTTGGTGAGATCCAGACCCCAAAGGACCTCAGAGGTCTTGTAAAAGCAGTTTGGGATTTTTTTCCTAAGGGAATAAAATTAGGGCTTTATTGGGGGGAAGGTGGAGAAGTAGAGAGGTAGGGGTGAGCTAATCAGAACTGTCTTTAGGGAAGATTGCTGTGCTGCTTGGAGCATGGGTTGGATGGCCACAGTGGCCCAGACAGGAGTTCCATTTATGTGACCATTGAGTAGAGTTGGGAGCTGGGCTTTTCTGTAATCACTAAAGATGAAAATCACTCGCAATTAACATTATCCTCCAAAATCCCTTTGACAACCATTAACAGTCAGTAGAATCATATCTCCCAACAAGCCCGGCCCAGCCAGCACTGGAATAGACAACCAATCCTTTGACAGAGCCCCTGAGGGAGTCAGATGTGGTTAGGAGCAAGTTATAAGAAATAGATTATATCAGCTAGCCAGCTGGTCTTCAAACACTCAGTTCCCATCAGCATGGAAAGATGCTCACAGTCCTGGAAGGCTGTGGGAACTGAGCCTGAGCAGGCAATAGCAGATTCAGATTCATGCCTTTGATCTCACACTCACTCCAGGGCACACCGCAGTGAGTGTCTTAGTCTGCTTGGGCTGCAACAATAAAACCAAGACTTGATGGCTTAAATAAGAGAAATGTATTCTCTTACATCCTGGAGTCTGAAAGTCTAAGGTCAAGATGTCAGCAGGGTTTATTTCCCCTGAGGCCCCTATTGTGGATTTGCAGATGGCCACCTTCTTGCTCTGTCCTCACATCGTCTTTTCTCTGTGCACCTGCATCCCTCGTGTCTCTTTGTGTGTCCAAACTTCCTCTTCTTATAAGGACGTCTGTCATACTGGATTAGAGCCCACCCTAAGGGCTTCATTTTAACCTAATCATCTCTTTAAAGGCCCTGTCCCCAAATACAGTCACATTCTGAGGTACAGGGGATTAGGGCTTCAACTTAGGAATTTGGGGGAGATAGACAAAATCTCTTTCTCCCCCATTCCCCTTCCCTCTCCCTCTTCTTCTCTCTCTCCAGCAGATAGCATTGAATTTCCATAAGGTCAATGCACACACCACAGACATGAGCCGTTCCAAGGCACAAGATCCATGCTGAGTAGATGGCAGGTACATCTACTTAAATGGCTTAAGTTGAGAGGATAATGAGCTCGCAGGGAACAGAGAAAGTCCACTGGTAGGCACCATGGGAGGTGTGACTTCTGAGGGCACCTATGGATAAATACCTAGGAAAGAAGCAGGCCTCCTAACAGAGTGGACAGTGCAAAGAGAAGCAGGAATTCTGGAGTGGTTGGGATGTGCCTGGGTGTGTGCTGAGTCACTAGAGCAGCTGCCAGCAGCAGAGCATTCACACCATGGAGGCAGGAGCAATACTGGTCCAGAGGTGAAGTTGGATTGGGTCAGACTTTGGAGGGCCTTCCATGGTAGAACAACGAGTATGGACTTTACCCTGTAGATGATGTCAATCCACTCAGAACTTTAGAGTCTAGGAATGGCACAGTGAGGGAGGGAGGGGACTGTTAATGCAAAAAGTCAATCAGAAATACCATAAGGTTGCAAATAGCTAGGGACTAGGGGTGACATAAGACTTGCTGCTATGTTCTGCTCAAAGTCAAGGTCAGAAACAGCTATTATGATCTCAGTCTGAATACCCTGCCCCAAAATACCAGAACTGTCACATGACTCACCAGCTTTAAGCCACTAATCAAAGTACAAAAAACCAATCTCACACCACCAAAAATCAATTTCTGTTTTGCCCTTTGCTTTACAAACGATCTAGATTTTCCAAGGGCAGTAGAAGAAATAAGGTAACTTTTCCAATAAGATTATTTCATGCAAGAAACAGTCTCCTTTTCAATAAATAGTTTTAAAACATTCTCCCTGGTTTCTGAATCACACTACTCTCTGAAGATATATAAATATCAGGTAGCAGTTTTATTTCCTGTGAGTGGGGAGCTTTGGTTTAATAAGGAGGAGAGAGGCAGGGTGATAGACTTTTGGAGATGAAGCAAGATCTATTGGATCATCTAGGCCATTTCACTGGGTCTGCCCGAGATTGCTCCCAGCTGCATTGGCATATTCACTGCTGCTCCAGCTAGTCCAGTTTTAAATGATTTAAGGGTAATATATTAAGGACTCATGACTGGCTATAAAGAGGTGCTTCTTCCTGAGACACTAGTATAGGTTTGGCTGTAATTGTAGGTGGAAGCTCATCCTAGCAGAGGTCAGAAAGCATCTTGCTGTCCTTCAGGCGGTGCCACACCAGGGCCACAGAGGTGATGCCCACCTGGACAGTGGTCACTGTCCGAGAAAAAGTACAACTTTGCATTTATCAAAACCTGAAAGCAACCATGGACTGTGCTGCTGAAGTAAAGACCTGCATTCTTAATGTGACAGCACTCAGTACAGATATGGTCATTCTGTTTCTTCTTAAAGCTGATTTGTGTACCAGGTGGGATGCAGATCTGCAGCCACTAGGCCCAGTCTCAGGATAGCAGGGTGTGGTAGGGTGAACACAGCTGCCTCCTCCTCTTCATCACTGAGTATGCATATTGCCCCCACTGAGTCCAGGGAGCAATCTGTCACAGGCCTGGGGTCTCCAGAAGTAGGAAAATCCTATGTCTCACTCACCCCCACTCCACCCTAGGCCTACAAGGTCAAAATGCTCTAATTACATTTTAATCATTTGAAAGCCTTGGTGGTGTGGCCCAGGCTCAGGAATAGAGGAGAGGGCAAAAGGAAATGAGGTTACTCCACCAAGGGACTAGAGGCCATCAGCAGTCTCCTAACAAGTCTTGCAATTACAAGTATGATCACTAGATTTAGCAAACACTTATTACGCACCAGACACATACACAATTTCTCCTCTATTGGTAACATCCTTGAGTACCTACTATTATTATTCCTATTTTTACAGCCAGGGAAACTGAGGTTTAGGGCAGTTAATTCACCCACCCTTATTTTCATAGCCTTCTGCCCCACCCGCCCAAATAGCAGTGTTTAGGCCCCTCATAGACTTGCCATCATGACTCTTCACTTGGGTCATTGTGGCACTGGCAGCCCATGATATGTGCATACAGAAAGGCCTGTGCTCCCTACTGTGGGGTTTGTTTATTACAGGAGATATTAAAAGTCACATCTCTCACTAATTCCAATACGGCCTTAATTATAACAACTACAGGAGAAGTTTCTTCCAGCCTCAATACCTGATATAGCTGCATGTCTACTGAACAATTTGTTTGTTTTTATCTTCAGACATTACAAAAATTCTACAATTGATGGTGTTTCCATTTTTGCACTTGCAGCTAGGAAGCCTAGGGATAAATTTCTATCCCACCTCTAGCAAAGTGTGCAAGACATTCTTCCATGCACTTGCCATGCAACAAAAATAGAAAACTGGCTTTGTTTTTTCTTTCATTGCTTTCCCTCCTCCCAGCCCACATTCCTCAGTTAAAATTATCTTTCTCTTATTAACACAATATGCACTTTTGTAAGTCACAATGAGTAATTTTTGAAATGAAATGAAATACAAATATGTTTTAAAACACAAATACCTGGAGGGTGGTCACAGAGGTGTGTATGCCCTGTGAAAATGCAAAAATTATCCAGCTGCACACTTACGAATTGTATACCTTTATGAATATAGGTTATACTTCAATTTAAACATTTAAGAAGCAAAAATGGTTGGAGTGGTTAGCTCTGAGAGCTCATCCCTCCACAGAAATATCAAAATATCAAGGAAAAACTGTCAGAATCACTTTGTCAGAATGCTGGAAAATACTTCAAAGTTTATGGCAACCAAGTGAATGCTGAATCAAGAGAGTTAACTTTAAAGTGGAAGAAAAGCTTTGTGGCTTTTTAGTTGCCCCTGCCCCACCATCTCTGCAGCTTGGCAGTGGTCTTGAAGACATTAGCCTGCATTCCCAGTATGGGACCCTGGTCCTGGCTCTGAGGGAGGAGAGCAGACCTTACTCACAAAGAAGCATGTTTGCCTGGGAGCTACATGAAGGACTGTTGCAAGGTGTTTGTGTTTGTTTAGCCTAACCTGGAACTCACCCAGGGTGGAAAAGGCGGTGGTCACTTCTTGAAAATGTTGTAAGATAAATGAAGAACATGCAGCCACTGGGGCAAAACATTATAGTTGAGACATACAATAGAGTAGCTAAAGCCTGGGAAGAAAAGCTAGAGAAAGAATTTCTCTGGGAAATTAGGACATTCAAAAGACCCATGCACACTGGAGATTTAAGAAAGCCCCATGCATGTCCAGGGCAAAATGCATGTTCAGAAAAGACCTAAGAAGATGCTAAGCTTTTACTTATGGCTTATCTCTTGAGATCAGTGAAGGCAGATATTTAAGGTTAAGGCAAAATTTTAAATGGCCTAAGCATTAAAGGATTTCCCTAGTACAGAGCCAGTCTGCAAAGACTAGAAGAGATTTTTTGTTTGTTTCTTTTGCATCTCTCCCTCTCTCTCTCTCTCTCTATCTTTCTGTCCTCTACCCTCCTGTTTCCCTCTCTCTCCATCCCTTCCTCCCTCTCTCCTTTTGGCTCCTAGCATTCAAGGAAATCTTTGTCAAAACATTAGCTTAACCCAAGCAATGAACAGAGACTTCAGAGACTACACAAGACAAAGAATACAGACTTCACAAAAAAAATTTAGAAAAATCGTTAAAGAAATAGCTAAAGCCTACAGCAAGCAAAAAAAACAAACCCTGATGAGGGGGGAAAATCTGATTTCCAGAATTACCACATTATAATATTAAAATTATTCAGTTTTTAACAAAAAATTATGATGCATAAAAGGAAACAAGTATAGACCATTCACAAAAGAAATGAACAGAAACTTTCCTTGAGGAAGCATAGACATTGGACTTACTAGATAAAGACTTTAAAACAACTGTCTTAAATGTGCTCAAAGAGCTAAAGGAAGCAATAGACAAAGAGCTAAAGGAAACCAGAAATTAATTAAAAGGTAGACAATATAAAAAGAAACCAAAAATAAATTATGGAGCTGAAAAGTACAATAACTAAAATGAAAAACTTACTAGAGGGTTTCAATGGCAGATTTGAGCAGGCAAAAGAAAGAATCATCAAACTTGAACATACGCCAGTTAAAATTATCCAGTCTGAAGAGTATGAAATATATGGAAAAAAAAAAAGAACTGATGAATCCTAGGGGATCTGTGGGACACACTCAAGTGTAACAATATACACAAAATAGAAATCCCACAAGGAGAAAAGAGAGAAAAGTCAGATGAAAGTATATTTGAAGAAATAATGGCCCCAAACATCCCAAAATTGATAAAAGACACAAATCTACATGCTCAAGAAGCTCAATGAACTCTAAGAAGGATAAATGCAAAGAGATCCACACTGAGACATATTATAATCAAATTCTCAAAAGACAAAGACAAAGAAAGAATCTCAAAAGCAAACAAAGAGAAGTGACTCATCATTACAAGATATCCTCAATAAGATCTATAGATAGTTTTCTTATCAGAAGCCAGGGATATCAGAAAGGAGTGGAATAACATTTTTAAATGCTGAAAGAAAAAAAAAACTGCAACCAAGAATTCTATATCCAGCAAAACTATCTTTCTAAAATGAAGGAGAAATTAAGACATTCCCAGATAAACAAAAGCTGACAGAGTGTGTTGCTAGCAGACTTGCACTTCAAGAAATGATAAAGGAAGTCCTGTAGGCTGAAATGAGAGGACACTAGACACTAACTTAAACATACTCTTAAACAATCAATGGGTCAAAGAAGAAATAACAAGGGAAACTAGAAAATACAGGTAAATTAAAAGAAAACTCATAGGATGCAGCTAAAGCAGTGCTCACAAGGAAACTTACAGCTGTAAATGTTTATATTATAAAAGAAGAAATATTTCAAATCAATAACCTAAATTTACATCTTAAGTAACTAGAAAAAGAAAAGCAAGCTAAACCCAAAGCTAGAAGAAGGACCTAATAATAAAGATTAAAGTTGAGATAAAGGAAATAGAGAATAGGAAAATAAAAGAATCAACAAATTAGATAACTTGATGAAATGGACAAATTCTTAGAAGCACACAAATTACCAAAACTGACTCAAGAAGAAATAGAATCTAATCAGACTTATAACAAGCAAAAATATTGAATCAGTAATTTTTAAAAAAATAAAATAAAACAAAACTCCCAGAGGAAAAAAATCCAGGATCAGATGGTTTCACTTGTCAATTTTACCAAACATTTAACGAAGAATTAACAGCAATCCTTCTCAAATGC
Organism: Daubentonia madagascariensis; assembly: GCA_023783475.1. Taxonomy (NCBI): domain Eukaryota; kingdom Metazoa; phylum Chordata; class Mammalia; order Primates; family Daubentoniidae; genus Daubentonia; species Daubentonia madagascariensis. The sequence goes on along the minus strand of JAKFHU010002573.1, from coordinate 12,762,420 downwards.
TTACAAAAAATGCAAGAAGAAAGAACACTTCCTAACTTATACTATGAGAACAGCATTACCCTTATACCAAAGCCAGAAAGATACCACAAAAAAGAAAACTATAGACTAATAACTTTATGAATATAGATGCAAAAATCTTCAAAAAATACTCTCAAATAGAATCAAATAGAATGTTTAAATGATTATAAAATTATTAAAATGATTATTAAAGTCCCATGACCAAATAAGATTAATCCCAGAAATGCAAAGGTGGTTCAGCAAAGGAAAATCAATCAATGTAATACATATTAATGAACAATAAAAACAACAAGCCCAACAACTTGATTATCTCAATTGATGCAGAAAAAGTATTTGACAAAAATCTAACATTTTATGGTTAAAAAAATAAAGAAAACTGGGAATAGGAGGGAACTTCCTCAACATGATAAGGGACACTTATGAGAAAACCACAGCTAACATCAGAAAGAACAAAGCTGGAGGCATCACACTACCTGACTTCAAAATATACTACAAAGCTATAGTAATCAAAACAGCATAATAGTGGCATAAAAACAGACACATATACCAATGGAACAGAAGAGAGAGCAAGAAATAAATACATGCATGTACAGTCATTTGATTTTTGACAAAGGTGCCAAGAACACCCAATGGGGAAATGACATGTTTTTCAATAAATGATGTTGAGACAACTGGTGGTTATCCACATGCAGAAGAATGAAATTAGACCATCATCTCATACCATACACAAAAATCAACTCAAAATGGATTAAAGACTTAAACGTAAGACCTGAAACTGTAAAATTACTAGAAGAAACATAGGGCGAAACCTCCATGAGATCAGTGTGGGTAATGACTTTTTGGATATGACCCCAAAAGCACAGGCAACATAAGCAAAAATAGACAAATGGGATTACATCAAACTAAAAAGCTTCTTCACAGAAAAGGAAATAATCAACAGTGAGGAGACAACCTACAGATTGGGAGAATATCTTTGCAAACCACATATCTGATAAGGAGTTGATATCCAAAATATAAAAGAAACTCAAATAATTCTATAGTAAGAGAATGAATGACCCAATTAAAAAATGGCTAAGAGAACCTGAATAGACATTTCTCAAAATAAGATACACAAATGATCAAGAGGTATATAAAAAAATGTTCAATGTCATTAATCATGAGGTGTCTTAGTCTGATTCTGCTGCTATAACAGAATACCTTAGACTGGGTACTTTATAAACAGCAGAAATTTGTGGCTCAGTTTAGAAGGCTGGGAAGTCAAGATTGAGGTGCCAGCAGATTCTATGTCTGATGAGGGCTTGCTCTCTGCTTCAAAGATGGTGCCTTCTTGCTCTCCTCACATGGTGGAAGAGCTCCCTTGAGCCTCTTTCATAAGGGCACTAATCCCATTCATGAGGGTGGAGCCCTCATGACTTTATCACTGCCCAAAGGCCCCACCTTTTAATACTATCACATGGCACTTCAGGTTCCAACATATGAATTTTGGGGGAACACCAATATTCACACCATAGCAACATGGAAATGCAAATTAAAATCACGATCACCTCACCCCTGTTATAATGGCTGTTATCAAAAAGGTAAAAGATAACAAGTGTTGGCAAGAATGTGGAAAAAAGGGAACCCTTCTACACTGCTGGTGGGAATGTAAATTAGGACAGCCATTGTGGAAAATAGTATGGAGGTTCTTAAAAAATTAAAAATAGAAATGTCATATGATTCAGTAATTCCACTACTGGGTATATATCCAAAGGAAATGAAATCAGTATGTTGAAAAGATATCTGTACTCCCAAATTCATTGCAGCATTATTCACAATAGCCAAGATATAGAATTAACCTACATGTCCATCAACAGATAAATAGATAAATAAAATGTGGCATATATACACAAGGGAATATTATTGTGCCTTAAAAAAGAAGGAGGCCAGGCACAGTGGTTCATGCCTGTAATCCTACCACTCTGGGAGGTCAAGTCAGGAAGATCACTTGAGGTCAGGAGTTCAAGACCCGCCTGAGAAAAAGCAAGAGCAAGACCCCATCTCTACAAAAAATAGAAAAAAAAATTAGCCAGACATGGTGACATATGCCTATAGTCCCAGCTAGTCAGGAGGCTGAGGCAGGAGGGTCACTTGAGCCTGGGAGTTTGAGGTCACAGTGAACTATGATGATGCCACTGCACTCTACCCAGGGCAACAGAGCAAGACTCTGTCTCAAAAAAACAAGAAGAAAATTCTGGCATTTATGACAACATGGATGAACATGGAGGAAATTATGTTAAGTGAAATAAACTAGGCACAGAAAGACAAATATAGCATGATGTCACTTATATGTGGATTCTAAAAAAGTTAAACTCAAAGAAGCAAAGAATAGAGTGTTGGTTACCAGGGTCTACAGAATGGGGGGTTGGGGAGATGGTGGTCAGAGGACACAAAATTTCAGTTAGATAGGAGATATAAGTTCAAGAGATTTATTATACAACATGGTGACCATGATGAATAGCAATGTATCATATTCTTAATAAATCCCCAAGAGAATAAATTTTAAGTGTTCTTACCATAAAAAATAAGTATGTACAGTAATGTATATGCTAATTAACTCAATTTAGCAATTCTACTATGTATACATGTTTCAAAATGTCATGTTGCACATGATAAATATATTTAATTTTTATTTGCCCATTTAAATAAATAAATTTGAAACTAAATAAAATGAAATAAAAAGTATCCAAGTTGGAAAAGAAGAAGTAAACCTGGTTCTTTTCACAGATGACATTATCCTACATAGACGAAATACCAAAGAAATCATAAAATAAGCTACTAGAGCTAATAGACCAATTCAACAAATTTCAAGGTATAAGATCAACAGACAAAAATCAGTTGTGTTTTTATGCACCAGTAATGAATAATCTAAAAAGGAAATTAAGAAAACAATTCCATTTACAATACCATCAAAAAGAATAAAATATCCAGGAATAAATTTAACCAAGGAGGTGACTGACTTATATGCTGAAAACTACAAAACATTCCTAAAAGAAAGTAAAGAAGACCTAAATAAATGTTAAGATACCCCATATTCATGGATTGGATGACTTACTATTGTTAAGATGGCAGCACTACCAAAAGTGATCTACAGATGCAATCCCTATCAAAATTCTAGCAGCCATTTCTGGAGAAATGAAAATGCCACTCCTCAAACTCCTATGAAATTTTCAAGGAACCCTGAAAAGCCATAACAATATTGAAAAATAAGAGCGAAGTTGGTGGATTCATACTTTCCAGTTTCATAACTTACTACAAAGGTACAATAATCCAAACAGCATGGTAGTTGCATAAGGATAGACATATAAACCAATGGAACAGAATTGGGAGTCCAGAAATAAACCCATACGTTTGCAGTCAGCTGCTTTTCAACAAAGGTGCAAAGACCAGTCAATGGGGGAAAATAATAATCTCTTCAACAAATGATGCTGGGACAACTATATATCCACATGCAAAAGAATGGAGCTGGGCCACTACCTCACACCATAGACAAGAATTAGCTCAAAATGTATCAACAACTTAAATATGAGCTAAAACTATGAACTTCTTAGAAGAAAATTTAGGGCTAAATTTTCATGACCTTAGATTTAGCAATAGATTCTTAGATATGACATCAAAAGCATGATCAATGAAAGAAAAAATAGATAGATTAGTCTTCATCAAAATTAAAAACTTTCATGCCTCAAAGGATGTTATTGAGAAAATGAAAAGAATCTATAGAATGGAAGAAAACATTTTCAAATCATAGATCTGATAGGGGCCTAGTATCCAGAATAAAGACCTCTCACAGCTCCATAACAAAAAGACAACCCAATTTTTAAAATAAGCAAAGGACTTGAATAGACATTTCTCTAAAGAAAATATACAAATGGCCAAAAACCATGTGGAAAGATTCTCAATGTCGTTAGGAAAATGCAAATAAAAATCACAATGAGATATCACTTCAAACACACTAGGATGACTATGATAAAAAATGAAAATGAAACAGGAAATTGAAAGTATTAGTGAAGATGTGGAGAAATTGGAATCCTCATACACATTGCTGTGGGAATGAAAAATGTCTAGCTGCTATGAAGAATGGGTTAGTGGTTCCTCAAAAAGTTAAATATAGAGTTAACATATGACCCAGCAATTCCACTCCTAGGTATATATCCAAAATAATTGAAAACAGGTACACAAATATATATACACACAAATTAACAGAAGCACTATTTTACAATACCTAAAAGGTAGAACCCCAAATGTTCTTCAATGGATGAATGTACAAACAAATTGTGGTGTGTGTGTGTGTATATATATATATATATATATATGTACATAATTCAACCATATAAAGGAATAAAGTATTGGTACATGCTATGTGGATGAACCTCAAAAATTATGCTAAGTGCAAAAGACAGACACAAAAAGTCACATATTCTATGATTCCATTTATATGAAATTTACAGAATAGGTAAATCCATAGAAACAGAGAGCACATTTGTGGTTACCAGGGGCTGGGGGAAAGAAGAATAGGAAATAACTGCTCTTTTCTGGGGGTGATAAAAATATTTTAAAACTAGATAGAGGTGGTGGTTGCACAACATTGTGAATGTGCTAAATGCCACTGGATTATTCACTTTATTTTTATTTCAAAATATTATGGTGGTACAAATGATTTTGGTTACATGTATCAATTTAGTTTTACATGTATCAATTTAGTTATGCTTGAGTCAGAGTTATAAGAGTGGCCATCACCCAGATAGTGTTCATTGTACACATTGGGTAGGTTTTCACCCATCTCCTCCTCCCCCCAGCCCCCTGATTAATTTCCACTGGGTTTTACTCCCCTCTGTGCACATGTGTGCTCATTAGTTAGTTCCACTTCAATAGTGAGCACACGTGGTATTTGTTTTTCCATTCCTTAGATACTTCACTTAGGATAATGGTCTCCAGTTCCATTCAAATTGTTGCAAAAGGTATTAAGTCATCCTCCTTCATGGCTGAGTAGTATGCCATAGTATACATATACCACATTTTTTAATCCACTCATGAATTGATCAGCATTTGGGTTGATTCCACATCTTTGCAATTGTGAATTGTGCTGCAATAAACATTTGAGTGCAGGTGTCTTTTTGATAAAACGACTTCTTTTCCTTTGAGTAAATACCCAGTAGTGGGATTGCTAGATCGAATGGTAGGTCTCCTTTTACTTCTTTGAGGAATCTCCATAGAGTTTTCCATAGAGGTTGTACTAATTTGCAGTCCCACCAATAGTGGATAAGCATTCCTTTCTCTCTGCATCCGTGCCAGCATCTATTGTTTTTGGACTTCTTAATAAAAGTCATTCTAACAGGGGTAAGATGATAACTCCTAGTGGTTTTAATTTGCATTTCCCTGATAATCAGTGACGTTAAGCACTTTTTCATGTTTATTGGCCATTTGCCTATCCTTTTTTGAAAAGCTTCTGTTCATGTCTTTTGCCCACTTTTTGATGGGATTGATTCATTTTTTTCTTGTTGATTTGCTTGAGTTCTTTGTAGATTCTCGTTATTAGCCCTTTATTGGATGTATAGCTTGCAAATATTTTCTCCCATTCCATAGGTTGTCTATATGTTCTGTTGATTATTTCCTTGGCCGTGCAGAAGCTTTTCAACTTAATCAAGTCCCATTTATTTATTTTTGTTGTTTCTGTGATTGCCATTGAGGTCTTCTTCATAAATTCTTTGCCTAGGCAGATCTCTAGAAGAGTTTTCCCAACATTTTCTTCTAGAGTTCTTATGGCTTCATGCCTTACATGTAAGTCTTTTATCCATCTCTAATTAATTTTTGTGAGTGGTGAGAGATATGGATCCTGTGTCCTTCTTCTGCATATGGCTATCTAACTTTCCCAGCAACTTTTATTGAATAGGGCTTCTTTTCCCCAGTATATATTGTCTGATTTGTCAAAGATCAGTTGGCCATATTATATCTGGGTTCTCTGGGTTCTGTTCTATTGATTTATGTCTCTATTTCTATGCCAATATCATGCTGCTTTGGTTACTATAGCCTTGTAGTATAATTTGAAGTCTGGTAATGTGATGCCTCCAGATTTTTTCTTTTTGCTTAACATTGCTTTGGCTATTCAGGCTCTTTTCTGGTTCCAAACAAAGCATAGAATTATTTTTTCTATATCTGTGAAATATGATGTTGCTATTTTCATGGGGATTGCATTGAATCTGTAAATCACTTTGGGAAGTATGGACCTTTGAACAATGTTGATTCTACCAATCCACAGCATGATATATTTTTCCCTTTGTGTCATCTGTGATTTCTTTCCTCAGTGTTTCATAAATCTCTTTGTAGAGATCTTTCACCTCCTTGGTTAAGTATATTCCTAGGTATTTTATTTTCTTTGTGGCTCTTGTGAATGGTATTGAGTCTTTGACTTGAGTCTCAGCTTGACTGTTATTGGTGTATAGGAATGCTACAGATTTGTGTACATTGATTTTGTAACCTGATTTTGTAACCTGAATTTATTTATCAATTCCAGGAGTCTCCTGGTGGAGTCTTTGGAGTTTTCTAGATATGAGATAATATCATCAGCAAAAAGTGATAGTTTGACCATCTCTTTCCTTATTTGGATACCCTTTATTTCTTTCTCTTGCCTGTTTGCTCTAACTAGGACTTCTAGGACTATGTGGAATAGAAGTGGTGACAGTGGGTACCCTTGTCTTGTTCCTTAGTGGAAATGCTTTCAACTTTTCCCCATTTAGTATGATGTTGGCTGTGGGTTTGTCATATATGGCTTTCATAATCTTGAGATATGTTCCTTCTATGCCTACTCTGTTGATGGTTTTTATCATGAAAAGTGCTGTATTTTGTCAATTGCTTTTTCCACATCTATTGAGATGATCTTGTGGTCTTTGTTTTTGCTTCTGTTTATGTGGTGAATCACATTTATTGATTTATGTATGTTGAACCATCCTTGCATCCCTGGGATGAAGCCCACTTGGTCATGGTGGATTATTTTTTTGAGGTACTGTTGAATTCGGTTTGCTAGCATTTTATTAAGGATTTTTGTATCTATATTCATAAGGGATATTTGTCTGTAGTTTTCTTTTTTTGTTGTATCCTTTCCTGGCTTTGGTATCAAGGTGATACTGGCTTCATAGAATGAGTTGGGGAGGATTTCCTTCTTCTCAATGTTATGGAATAATTTCTGTATTATGGGTACCAGCTCTTTGTAGGTCTGGTAACATTTGGCTATGAATCCATCTGGTCTGGGGCTTGTTTTTGTTGGAAGATTTCTTTATTACTGCTTCAATCTTCTTACTCACTATTGGTCTGTTTAGGAGTTCTATTTCTTCCTGAGTGACTCTAGGGAGGTTGTGTGTTTCTAGGAATTTGTCCATTTCCTCTACATTTTTGAGTTTATGTTCATAGAGATTTTCATAGTATTCACAGAGGGTATTTTGTATTTCTGTGGTATCAGCTTTAATATCTCCTTTTTCATTTCTGATTGAGCTTATTTGGGTCCTTTCTCTTCTATTCCTGGTTAATCTAGCAAGAAGTCTATCAGTTTTGTTTATCTTTCAAAGAACAACCTTTTTGTGTCATTGATTCTTTGTATTTTGTTTGTTTGTTTTTCATTTCACTTAGTTCTATTCTGACCTTAGTTATTTCTTTTCTTCTGCTGGCTTTGGGTTTGGTTTGCTCTTCCTTTTCTAGTTCCTTGAGACGTGTCATTAGATTGTTAATTTGTGATCTTTCTGACTTTTTGATGTAGGCATTTAGGGCTATGAATTTTCTCCTTAGGACTGCTTTTGCTGAATCCCATAGATTTTGGTAGCTTGTGTCCCCTTTTTCATTCAGTTCAGGGAATCTTTTGACTTCCATCTTAATTTCGTTATTGACCCAATTTTCGTTCAATAGCAGGTTGTTTAATTTCCATGACTTTGTGTAGAATTGAGTGTTTCTCTTGGAGTTGATTTCTAGTTTTATTCCACTGTGGTCTGAGAAGATATATGGTATGATTTCTATCTTTTTAAACTTGTTGAGATGTGTTTTGTGGCCCAAGATGTGATCAATCTTGGAGAATGTTCCATGTGCTGATGAGAAGAATGTATATTCAGTAGATTTGGAGTAAAATGCTCCATAAATGTCTGTTAGGCCATTTTTTTCTAGAGTACCATTTAAGTCTAGTGTTTTTTTATTTTCTGCTTGGATGATCTGTCCAGTTCTGTCAGAGAGGTGTTGAAGTCCCCGGCAATTAATATGCTGGTGTTCATCTCTTTGCTTAGATCTAGTAGGGTTTGCTTTATGAATCTGAGAGCTCCTGTGTTAGGTGCATAAATATTTAGGATTGTTATGTCTTCTAGTTGAATTGTTCCCTTTACCATTATACAATGACCATCTTTGTCTTTCTTTGCTATTGTTGTTTTAAAGCCAATTTTATCTGATATGAGAATGGCTACACCTGCTTTCTTTTGGTTTCCATTTGCATGGAATATTTTTGTCCATCCCTTCACCTTGAGTCTGTATGAATCCTTGTGGGTTAGATGTGTTTCCTGGAGACAGCAGATTTTTCAGTTGTATTACTTCATCCATTCAGGCAGCATGTGTCTCTTGAGTGGGGCATTCAGACTGTTCACATTGATTGATAGAATTGATATGTGGGATGCTATTCTATTCATCCTGTTGGGTATATCTTATTGCTTTGTTTTACCTCTTGTGCTATTGTTTTATATGAGCTCTGAGCTTTAGCTTTTGGGTGCTTTTACTCTGGTGGATGTCTACTGTGCTGATCCATGTATATGTGGTTCATATATGAAGGAGAAGCAAACACTGAAGGAATTTGTGAATTGTTCACTTTAAAATAGTTAATTTTATGTTATGTAAATTTCACCTAAAGGAAAAAGAGAATAAGCCTGATAAACTTATTTTTTTAAGTTTATTTAAATAAAGTTACCTAAAAGTAGAAATAACGTCTCTTTCATCCTTACGCCCCCTCAGCCCCATGACCTTTAGCACAGGCCAACACATAAAGACAGATAATGAATAGCATTTGCCTGGATTAATGAATGATCTAAAGAAAAACTATGTATACGTTTGGGGGATTTAGAAGTCCTACAAGATCTTCCTCACCTTTCATTCACACTTTAAATTTTTTTGTTTAAATGTTTCCTTAGATTTTCTTTTTCCAACTTCAAAAGCAATACTCATTCGTTGCTACAAACCAACAACAGACAGGTAGGTATACAAAGAATTCCCACCACCTGCCCACTCCATCCCATAACACTGCACCTCTGCACTCTCGCAATACTAGGTTCCCAGTATTAACAGATTAACAGTCTGATGTACATCTTCCCACTGTTTTCTTCATACTTATTCAAATATCCCTCAAATGATGCATGCCATCCACCCCTTAGTTATTATCCCAGAATTAGTATTCTGAAGACAAATTACTCCCGTGTGCTTTTATTCCTTCATCTCCTCCTCTGAGATGCTGGGGGCCAAGAGGAAATGATTAGGAGGCATTTTCCCAGGTCAAAGGAATGACAGTTCAGCTGCTACACGCATCGCATCATCTAATTACACAATGTAGGAGTCTGATTTGAAACTTAAAATGGGAAAGCTTAAGTGGGTGAGACATTTGGCAACACCCTTTCTCCCACCCCTAATACATGCAATGTGTTATTTTGTAACCATCCTCATTCATCAGCAGAGACCATCTGCCTCCCAGCATGGATTTTATCTGAAAGCACTTCCACCTTTATCAGTTCAAAGATGGAATTTTGTCACCTTCAAATATTTACTTATGTATTTACTTATTTTGCTTATTGCCTGCCTCCCTCACTAGCATGTTACCTCCACAGGGCAGAAATTTTAGTCTATTCTCTTCACTGACAGATGCTTGATCCTAGAATACTGCCTGGCACATAGTAGGTGCTCCAAAATATTTGTTGAATGAAATTCTACAAGATCTCCTCTTTGGTGTCTCTAGAAAAGGTCGGGGGTAGAAATCTGGAACATTTTCTCTTTGCACCTTCTTAATTTCCCATGAAGATGGCAGCTAAATAGGGGGGGTTGGGAGTTGATTGGCTGACAAGGCTCTGGCTTGCCTGGAGCTCCAGTTTCTCACCTTGTTGGATCCCTAGTGGAGTTTAGAGATAATAAGGTCCTCTGTGTTCATCCCCCTGGAGAATCACTAAGCCCCCTCCACACAATCTCATCGGGTCCTTAGGCCATCATTGGAGAGTCAGGAAAGGGTTATCCCATTTCACAGACAGACATCAGAGATGCTTCTGAGTGACATGAGGAAGCTGAGACCAGAATCCACATCTCCAGCTGCTTGCTCAGGACTATCTCCATGTCCAGAGAGAAGTGCCATTTCTCCCTCAGGAGGTTGAATTTAAAACCTTAATTTTCTACCCCAGCAGGCAGTTTCCCCCAAAGCTATTTTGGGACCAACAGAGTACAAAAGCAGAGGCTCAGGTTTTCTTTATAAAGTGTTTGTTGATCAGCTGTTTTATTGAATGTCCCTCAATTTGGGTTTGTCTGATGTTTTTTCATGATCATACTGAGGTTGTGCATTTTGGGGCAAAAATACCACAGACGCGAAATCCTGTTCTCAGTACAATATTGTTTAAAAGTGGCAAGGTCATAAAAGACAAGGAAAGACTAAGAAATTGTTAGAGACTGCCCCAGATGAAGGAGAAATAACCACAAAATGCAGTGTGGGATCCTGGATAGGGTGCTGGGACAGCAAAAGGACATTGGTGGAAAACCATTTTCAAAGTGTGTAGTTTAGTTAATAGTATTGTACCCATGTTCATTTCTTAGTCTTGATAACTTTACTATGGCTATAGAAGTTGTTAACATTAGAGAAAGCTGGGAGAAGGGTACAGGGAAACCCTATTATTTTGTGGCTTTTTCTGTAAGTCTAAAATTGGTTCAAAATAAAAGGTTAAAAAAGTGACATTGGTTGCTCCTTGCTCTCCCTACCCCCATTTACCTGGAAAGAGAAAGAGAAAAAGGACAAATTTTCTAGCTCCTTTAGCATCACTTAAGGTAGGAGCACCCAATGCCAAAGCAAAGGAGAACTGGACAGCTCCAAGTGGCACCTGGGCTCAGAGTTGGAAGACCAGCAGATAGTGGTCTCTTCCTGGAATTCCAAGATGCTCCAGCGTGGATAGTTGGCTGAAATTTGTGTTCCCACAGACTTAGTTGTACCTGATAGTTGGTCTCATTGGTCAAACTCTCCACCCACATGGGAAGCACTTGCTCTCCTGGTTGTCTGCACGACCAACCCCTTGTTCTCTCCATATGCTAGGGTCCTAGTGAGCACACAGTTCTTACCATTCCAGAGGATTTATTCCTCCTTCCCTGTCCTGACTCTAACACTGCCCCAACTTAAGAGTGTTGACATTTTCTGCCATCATCCCAGATGGCAGTGGTGTACTCTGTGTACTATGTATGTGTGCCAATACAAGTAATTTTATACTTATACTATATAATTCTCATACCAAAAACCATACTCAAATTTATATTTTGGTAATATTTGTGAAGTTGAAATTAAGTCAATTGTGGGTAGCAAAAAATAAAGTATTTCCAACAAACTCCTATCTACTATCCCGTTCATTCAATAAATACATATTGTGTCAGGTACCGTGGGGCAATGGCAAGCGACTCCCTTCCAATTCTGCCTTTTCCAACTCAGAAGAGATGAACCCTCTCTGATGAGCCCAGACCCATCCCATAACCCATCCAGAGTTCTAGTTTTAATCTAGACCCATGGGATGAATGCACACCCACAGACATGTGGAGAGCACAGGTTAGGATCAAAGTAAGGGAGATTTTAAAGGAATAACAAGGACACTTAGTTATTAATTGGATATAGAGGTGTCTGGAAGGAAAAAAGGAAAGAATCACAGAGCCATCCTCTGGTCCTGTTTTTGGATGCCTGTGGCCAGATTCCAGCAGGAGCTTTAGGTCTTACACCAAGGAGGCCTTTTCACCAACAACCTCAGTCCCTGTTTTTTCCTATAACAGATTAAGTCCTATGCTCATGATTATAGGTAGGAATTAAAAATAGGATTGGTTTCGGTCCAACCTGACATGAATTTGATTTTAAGTTTCTGGATCTTTGTAGAGAAGCAGAATGAGGAACACATCAGCTTTGAGACAGATTCATGGGCCCAGAGAAAGCTGTCAGACCTCACCCCACTGTTGTGGATATGACCATGGGGCTTCGGAGGACACTGACCACGCCCTGTGGTCCCCACTCCTCCACTGTCCTCAGACTGTTTTGGGCTGCTGAACTGGAAAGGTTATGATCCATAGCACGCAGGACCACATTCCCTGAGTGCTGAGAGGAGCCGTTTTGCATTTAGTCCCTTAAATGTGTCTTAGCATGAGTAAGATGCAGCCAGCTATCTTGTTGCCCAACATGTCAGGGAAGTGAGGCTGTCCCACATCGGCTCAGCCCATATTTTTAATTGCTTAATAATAGTGAGTGGGCTTCTCTCCTCCCCTCCAGCACAGCAGCGTAGGGGGCTTTGACATTCAGGGCCCGGTGTGTGGGCAGGAAACACAGATGAGGCTGGGAAAATGTCAGCCTCCTACGGCTTCTCTCCCAGTGAATCACCACGCCATATGACAGGGCACACCTCACATGAGAAGCACCAGGCTGGCAGTCCAGGGAGCTCGGCTGCAGCCCCAGCTCCACTGCTAAATTAGCCATGTGACGTAGAGCAAGTGGCTCACCCTCTGGGAGTCTCAGGTTTCTACTGCTTTGAAACATGTAAAAGGCAGTGAGAATCGGCAAAGAGGATATTTAAGGGGTGGTTTTATGGAATAGATATTTAGAGCACAAGCTCAGGATCTAGACCACTCGGGGTTACCCTCAAATCCATCACTCAGTAGGATCTCAGGGAAGTTATTTAACCTGTCTGTGCCATGATTCTCTCAACTGCAAGACAAGCATAATAGTAGTACCTACACAACAAGGTTGTTGGAAGGACTTCGAACTGTGCATAACATGTTGAATGCATTAAATACATGTCAGTTGTGATTATTATTCCAATTCTAGTCATCTAATTTAATTGACTATATTCAAAGTTCCAAAGGAAGTATTTTCAAAGATGAATAAAGAATTTTTCCCCAGATACAGTCTGATGGGGAAGGTAAACACATACATAACACATTGTATGGGGGGGAGGTGTGGGCTGCCTGTCGTGTGCCCTGTAACAGAAGTGAGTGGTAGCACCATGTGTTTAGCATGTGCCAAGGACTGTGCAAAGGGCTCTGCCATCATTTCCCATTCCCCATTTTATAAAATAGGAAGCAGTCCCAGAGAATTTGCCTTAGATCACATAGCTTCTAAGTGGCAAAGACAGGATTCAAACCCAGGTCTTAAGTCACTACTCTTAAAATCTGTATCACTGGATGATTGGGTGGGATTTGAGAAAGTTTCACAAAGGAAGTGGCAGCCTAAGCCTGCACATTTTTTACTGTGCAAAGGCAGGATTTCTAGAGCAGCTCCAGCAATGTTTACTTCTTAGCTACATAGGTGAGTTTTTTAACCTCTCTGAGGCCCAATTTCTTCATTTATGAATAATAATAGTGCCCAGAACAGAGTTGATGGGAGGAGTGAATGAGCTTATAACTCCTAATACAGTGCATGGTACATGGAGAACACTTGATAGACGTTAGTTGATAGCATCATGACCATCACTATCTTCATCATTGTTGTTGTCTTCATCATCATCTATACTCAGTTCCCCCTCAGCGGATAGTCAGGACCACTCATGGATTAAAATAAGAACTTCCATTTTCAAAATGGCTCTCAAGACCACCTCCAACCCACTTCCTAGCAGGTGCTGAAATGTGTTGATCAGCCATTTAGTCCTTAGGTAAAGCATTTGTCTTATGCCTGGGGTCTCCTTGTAAATATGAAAGCCACCAAGAGGAATGAAGAACACGTGAAATTCTTAATAGCATGCATTTGATTATTTGAGAAAGGAAGTCATGCCCCAGGCAAAGACAGAGGACTAGGAAGATGAAGCAGAGGCAGAAGAAGATAGGAGAAAAGCCCAAATGGGGACTGGAAAATAGGGTGGGGAGGGCAGAAAGCTGTCACCTTCACAGTTCCTCCAAGGCTGCTCTGTCTCTATCTGCTGAAAGGCTGAGCCCCAGCCTTGGGGCAGGAGCTGTACATGAGCCAGGCCATCATTAGCATGTGCCACCAGAGCTCACAGGGGTGAGTGATGGCTCTCCCAGAACGGAGGTATGTTTGATGTTGGCTTGTCAGGCCCACCATTCTTCACCAGCACCTGTGGCCATGATTCATATCCTCTGTCAGAGGCTCATCTAACACCCCAAGCTGGCCTCTACCAGGCTCCAATTTTTATACACTCTCCCTGAGAATGGCAGGAAAACTTTCAGGTCCTGGAGATGTAGAAACACACAGTAATGCTCCATTTTTCCTGGGAATTTTAGAGGTTGGAGTCAGGATAAACCAAAGAAGAGGAAAGAGGAGAGGAGGATTCATAAGGAATGTGTTAACTACAGCTTGTTACCTATTTTCTGTCATTCTCACTCATGTCCTTACTCCCTCAGCCCTGTGCCAGGTTTCCAGGCAATATCACCTTGAATAATGGTATATAATTGAGTATCTACTCAGGATACTAATCTATCACAGCAGGCAGTTGCTCACCAAGAGAGAATGCTGTTATGACATGCCAAGATCAGATTCATATGAGAAATAAAATCCTTAAATCAAGATGAAACAGTTTTAATATTTTAGTTAGTTAGAAGGTCTGTATTGCCTCCCCTTTTTGTGCCTCACTTGTGTTTCCATGTTTATATTCACTGTGTCAAACTCCCATTATATGCCAAGCAGAGCGCTGGGGGCTCGGAGATGCTAAGTGATGAGTGTGGCTAGGTTCCTTCTCCAGAGCTCACATTTTTGAGCCTGTGACTATAAGCCTGCCAAGGGTAGGTCTGGGGTGACTCACTATGCCCTGTGGCTTCCATGGTGGCTGCACACAGTAGGTACCCAGGAGCTGCCTCTTCGATGCAGTATCTTTATCACAGAAATGATGCAGAAACCAACAGGAGTGAAGTCTTACATTCTTTTCCCTTATCTAATCCATTCTGTGGGGAAAGGTGTTTTCTTCATTTTTCATTGAAATTGGACAAGAGTAAGGATGCTACAAAAATTGACACCACACCCTCAGGCAGTATCACCATTCATTTGTGTGGTCCTGGCTGAAAGAATTCTGGGCCAGAGCCCTCGAGTTAGTACTGGCTCCACCCTAGGTCACTGTGTGACTGTGAAACCCCTGGACCTCTTGGAGCCTGGTGCCACATAAGGCTGGATCCTCTACCTGATAGATCAGAACAGAAGAGGCAGTAGGAGCACAATAATGCTTTAAAACAAGGGTTCTGAGCTGGGTCTGTGGGTTCAGCTCTCAAAGCCTATAGCTGAGGAAATAAAATGGTAGCTACCAGATGTGGGCTGCTGGCCCCCATAGGGTTTTAAAGAAAATTGAATTCATGATTCAACATATGTAAATCAATAAATGTGATTCACTACATAAACAGAAGCAAAAACAAAGATCATATGATCATCTCAATAGATGCAGGAAAACATTGACAAAATTCAGCACCCTTTCATGATAAAAACTCTCAAAAACTAGGCATAGAAGGAACATATTTCAAAATTATAAAAGGCATATATGCCAAACCCACAGCCAGCATCATATGAATGGGGAAAAGTTGAAAGCATTCCCACTAAGAACTAGAACAAGACAAGGATGCCCACTGTCACCACTTCTATTCAATATAGTCCTAGAAGTCCTAGCAGGAGCAATCAGGCAAGAGAAAGAAATTAAGCATGTCCAAATCAGGAAAGAGGATGTCAAACTATTGCTTTTTGCTGACGATATGATCTTATATCAAGAAAACCCCAAAGACCCCACCAAGAGACTCCTGGAATTGATAAATAAATTCAGAAACGTCTCAGGTTACAAAATCAATGTACACAAATCTATAGCATTCCTATACACCAATAATGGTCAAGCTGAGACTCAAGTCAAAGATTCAATACCATTCACAAGAGCCACAAAGATAATGAAATACCCAGGAATATACTTAACCAAGGAGGTGAAAGATCTCTACAAAAAGAACTACAGAACACTGAGGAGAGAAATCACTGATGATACAAACAAATGGAAAATCATATCATGCTCATGAATCAGTAGAATCAACATTGTTAAAAGGTCCATACTTCCCAAAGTGATTTACAGATTTAATGCAATCCCCATGAAAATAGCAACATCATATTTCACAGATATAGAAAAAATAATTCTATGCTTTGTTTGGAACCAGAAAAGAGCCTGAATAGCCAAAGCAGTGTTAAGCAAAAAGAGAAAATCTGGAGGCATCACATTACTAGACTTCAAATTATACTACAAGGCTATAGTAACCAAAACAGCATGGTATTGGCAGAAAACTAGAGACATAGATCAATGGAACAGAAAAGAAAGCTGAGACATAAAATGATCCACATATAACCAACTGATCTTTGACAAATCAGACAATATACACTGGGGAAAAGAAGCCCTATTCAACAAATGTTGCCGGGAAAATTAGATAGCCATATGCAGAAGAAAGAAACAGATCCATATCTCTCATCACTCACAAAAATTAATTCAAGATGTATAAAAGACTTAAATGTAAGGCATGAAGCCATAAGAACTCTAGAAGAAAATGTTGGAAAAATTCTTCTAGATAATGGCCTATGCAAAGAACTTATGAAGAAGACTCCAATGGCAATCACAGCAACAAAGATAAAGAAATAAATGGGACTTGATTAAGTTAAAAAGCATCTGCATAGCCAAGGAAATAATCAACAGAGCAAATAGACAACCTACAGAATAGGAGAAAATATTCTAAAGCTATACATTCGAGAAAGGGCTAATAACCAGAATCTACAAAGAACTCAAGCAAATCAGCAAGAAAAAAAATCAAACAATCCCACTAAAAAGTGGGCAAAAGACATGAACAGAAGCTTTTCCAAAGAGGATAGACAAACGACCAATAAAGATATGAAAAAATGCTCGTCACTAATTATCAGGGAAATGCAAATTAAAACCACAATGAGATATCACCTTACCCCAGTTAGAGTGGCTTTTATTAAAAAGTCCAAAAACAATAGATGCTGGCATGAATGCAGAGAGAAAGGAATGCTTATACACTGCTGGTGGGACTGCAAATTAGTACAACCTCTGTGGAAAACAGTATGGAGATTCCTCAAAGAAGTAAAAGTAGACCTACCATTTGATCCAGCAATCCCACTATTTACCCAAAGGAAAAGAAGTTGTTTTATCAAAAAGACACTCCTGCACTCAAATGTTTATTTCAACACAATTCACAGTTGCAAAGATGGAGAATCAACCCAAATGCCCATCAATTCATGAGTGGATTAACAAAATGTGGTATATGTATACCATGGAATACTACTCAGCCATGAAGGAGGATGACTTAATGCCTTTTGCAACAATATGGATGGAACTGGAGACCACTATCCTAAGTGAAGTACCTAAAGAATGGAAAAACAAACACCACATGTATTCACTATTAAATTGGAACTAACTGATGAGCACACATGTGCATAGAGGGAAGTATAACTCAATGGAAATCAATCGGGGAAAGAGGGAAGAGGGAGCAGGGGATGGGCAAAAACCTACATAACGGGTACAATGAACACTATCTGGGTGATGAGCACACTTATAACTTTGATTCAAGTATTACAAAAGTGATCCTTGTAACCAAAACATTTGTACCTCTGTATTACTTTGAAATAATAAAAGAAAAAAAATG
The DNA here is from genome assembly GCA_023783475.1 of Daubentonia madagascariensis. Classification (NCBI taxonomy): domain Eukaryota; kingdom Metazoa; phylum Chordata; class Mammalia; order Primates; family Daubentoniidae; genus Daubentonia; species Daubentonia madagascariensis. The sequence goes on along the minus strand of JAKFHU010002573.1, from coordinate 12,744,519 downwards.
AATTCATTTCAACATTTAAAAGTTAGGAGACTTCACATATTAAAATCAGTTGCTCTTGCAAACTATCAGAAAATCTGACAACACCAAACCAGAAGCTGAACATGAAATAGTCTTTTGTAGTTGAAGATTGGCTCCGTCCTTTAGACTGGGCCTGTGTTCTCTGGATTCCTACAGTTCCCACTACAACCAGCTTTCCTCTTTTAGGCCACCTCCCTGGACCCTGTAGGCATCTGACTGGTTAATAAACCTGACCAGTTTAACTAGTAGTCCAAGGCAGCATGTGCCCAACACCACCTTGGGATTCACACTTACAGGCACAAGGTAGCCCCCAAGAATCCAGAGGAAAGATTTCTCCAGGATGTTGGGAAGGGCAAGGGAAGTAGCAAAGGAAGTGGGTGAGAAATGTGCATGGTCCTACTGGGGGCCCACGAGCAAACCACGCTGGCCAGAGTCGGGCTCTGTGCAGGGGAACCTAGAGGGAGGGGGGCCGGTTAAGGCTGGGAATGGCAAGTTGAGCCCATACTGTGGGAAGGAGGGCCCTGGACGCCAGGTTATGTTATTCTCAGCTTTTCATGACAGAAACTCCAGATATAATGTGGGGTTTAGGGACTTAGGCTGCCAAGCTCACCCCTACCCATCCTTCCCACTCTCACTGCCATAATGAGAGTTGAGGTGGAAGTCTGGGCCACAGGAAATACAACGATAAGCATAAAGTTCTGAAAAGTCCCCTCAGCCTTCCCAAATTCCCCCTCCTGTAGGTTTTCTGAAGCAGCCGGAGGCATCCCACAAGGACCCAGTGGCAGTGAGGGCAAACTTCCAGGCTGAATTCTCCCGAAGCACCTCATGGGAAAGAATGGGAGGAAGAAAGATGGGGGAAACCTCCTTCCAGCTTCATTAGAGCTCTTGCTTAGCCGAGCTAAAAATAAAACTAATTGCTTTTGCTATTCTAATATGAAAAATCAGTTTTTAAAGGATCAAGATTCTCTCCCTGGCTGGAGAAATCATTGAATCGGTAATAGACTGACTGCCAATGAATTATGAATGTCGTAATCAAGCCTTCTTGGAAGGCCAAAGACTTGGTTACAAATGGGCACTATAATTAGAAACATGCTGAAGCTGCCTAATGCCGACCCCCCCACCACCACTCCTTGTCTCTTTTTTAAGATGGAAGAGGCATAGACTGCTCTTCCGCAGGTATCTGGCTTGTTCTTGGACAGTGCCTTCTTCTCACCATTTGAGAAGTCATCCACACAAAGGAGCATAGGAACACCATCCCTTCCCCCCTTTCCCCTCTACAAAGCCCCATAGATCTCCCCAACAGTGGTAGGGAGAATGCTTCAGTTCTCTTCATCTATTACCTGGAATCCTACAAACTAAAGATACACTAGGACAGCCAGCAGCCTCTTTTCAAATCCAAGGGGACCAGGGGAGGGGCAGGGTGTCAGTTGTCCACACCTTAATCAGTGGATGAATCAGTTTGATCCAATCCTTTCATCTGCACTAGCTGAGCTCTGCAGGACTGGGAGCTGGAGGGGATGGGGCGTGCCTATCAGGGAAAGAAATGAGAAGGGCCCTGTTGTAGACTGAGGATCAAGGGAGTACAAATGTGTATAGGGCTGCCTCCCAGCTCCAAACCCTCAACTGCTAAGGAGGAAGGGTCCCCCCACAAAAGCTGGACAATGTGAAAAGCCAGTCTGGATTGATGGAGCCAATAAGAACAACATCCCTCCAAAAAATCATCATGCCTGAGAAGGAATTATCTTACCTCACTTCTTTGAGGATAGATCCATTTTGAGCAAAAAATGGCTGGGAGTTGCTGTCTTTCCTCAAACCCTCTGCCTTTGACTTGGCCTCTAGAGATATAATCAGTTCTAACCAGAAAGCTCCTTCAACAGAAGCTACTTCCAAGAGCTTATCATCTCAGCCCTGGGGTCTCCAGTTGGGGAAGGTCACAGTTCTGCTTCTCTCTGAGCCCTGAACTGAAAATAAACCAAGCTCCTCCATTCCTTTCCACTTGCTAAGTGCATCTGGATGGTCTTAAATGACTGGTTCTCAGCCCTGAGTGCACATTAGATTCACCTGTGAGATTTTTAAATGTTAATGCCTGGTCATTCCACACCAATTAAATTGAATATCTAGGGGTGGCTTTAGACATCACCTGGAAAGTTTTAACAAATTTTCCAGTAATTCTAAAGTGCAAGCATGGTTGAGAACCACTGACTTAATCATTTCCTTCCAGCACCTGTTCTCTATCTTCCTGCCCCTCCTCTCGTTTCCCAGATGTTGACTGAAGGGCTTCTCCAGCATGAAAGGCTCTGGAGCCACCTTTCTTCTCTCAGCATGGGTGCCAGGTTCTGGGGCATGTCTATATAGTGCCCTGAACAGCTCTTCAACACCCCAAATCATTCCATTAGAAGAGACGTAAAGGCACATCTTATCCAGAGTAGCAAATAGGATTCATCCTTCAAGTCAACTCTGTTGGACAAGAAGTAGCTCTCTAGGGCACTATATTGAGAAATCTTTCTTAACAAGACATGTCCAAGCTCAGTGGGAAAAAATACACTCAGTGGGAAAAATGTGACATTGTTCAATTATCAATGTCAGCCAAGTAAGCAGAGGAGGGAAATGTGATACAGAAGCCCAGCATTTACCAACCCTCAAAAAATTCCCTCATCTGACTTACAAGAAAAAAGAGACCCAGAGAAAGGAAGTGGTGTGTCCATTAAATCAGAAAGCTAGCTTAAAAGATTTGATTTGCATCTAATACTGCAGAACCTTTTTACTCAAAGTGAGGTCCGCAGACCAACAGGGTCAGCATCCACTGGAAGATTGTTAGAAGTGCAAAATCTTGGGCTTCACACAAGGCTTACTGAATACACATCTTCATTTTGACGTGTTCCCCAGGTGATTAGTTTTTACAATGAATTTTTGAAAAGTACTGTTAGAAAGTAGACAGAAGATGGGAATAGCGGTGAGCTCTGCCATGGTCCAGATGAGGAATACAAGGGGAAAATATCAAGCAAAGAACAATGCTAAGTAGTGTAAGAGACAGAAATGCTATCTGAGCCCAGGAAGTGGAGAGATTCATGTGTGTGCAAAAGTACAGAAAGCTCCAAAGAGCAGGAGGACTTTGGGCCGGGTCCTAAAGGATGGGTAGATTTAAATGGGTGGAGAGGTACCTGCCACTTTCCAATGGCTCCCTCTCGCCTCTGGGAACCCACTCTCTCTCTCACCCTCTGCCCTCCCATAGCTCTGGACATAGATCCATTCCTTCTGGCATGAGGCTCCTCTTCCCAACAGTCTGGGGAGCTCCTTGAGCCAGGGATGGTGTCTTCTCCTTGCCCTGTCTCCTATCATGTCCACATAGGACAAGGCTCATAAAGACCACACAAAACATTTTTGAATGAATACATGAGTGAGTGAATGAGCAAGGATAGACTGATTGGCTGTAAGAACACAGAGCCCAGCTCCATTTTGCCCCTCTATCCATCATTGCTACTCCAAATGGACCCAATGGAACTTAGGCTGGTGACCAAAATGATCAGACTATGACTCAAAAAAAAAAAAAGAAAACTTAATCTAAAATCCCAAACCTCACTTGGGTCTGGTTTGGCTGCTAATCGGCTGGGGTCCCTTCATTCTGGGAGAGAATTCCCCAGGCTCTGTGCTTCCCGGCACTCATGGCTGAACCCCGGAGAGAGAGAGAGAGGAGAGGATAAGGCTTGCGGAAAGGGTGTGCAATCCCTGACTAAAATGTCATGGGGTGGGGGGAAAACTCCCTCTGGAGGGTCGGCACTACTTTAGCGAAGACACTCCTTCTGATATGACAGGATTCAAAGGTCCTCTGCATCTGGTTCTGCAGACCCTACCTGCCACCAGCCCAGCCCACAAAGTGGGCATATGTGGAAGTACTTTATAAAGGGATGTGCAGTGTGAAGCATCATCATTGCTGTATGAGGGAAGCCTCGAACAGAATCTTAGAGTCATAGGTATTTTCCATACATTTATTTATTCATACAGTCATGCATTTGTGAACTCTGCAGAAAAAGCGAGTGCAGGCTCTGGGGTGACACAGCTTGTGTTTGAATCCTGGCTCTGGCACTTTTCAGTTGTACGACGTTGAGCAAGTTATTTAACTTCTCTACGCCTCAGTATCCTCATCCATAAAATGGAGGTAATAGTAATACCACCTAGCTCACAGGGGTGCTCAGGGAATGAAAGGAGCGGATGCGTATATGAGCGTGTGGCTTGTTTCCTGGAACACGTTACCTATTCAGTAAAGGTCAGCAGTTTCCCACCTTCTCTTCAGGGTCCATCCCACTGCACACCTCTCCCCCATGCCCGTGCTACTAATGTCACCTCTGGTTGCCCAGATTCTCCTACGGATACCACCAAGCCTGATACAGGGCAGCATCTCATGCTTCAAAGAAATCAGTGCCCTCCAGCATTTGACTCTTTACAACTACCATTCCCTTAGGATATATTCTCAGCAAACTGGAAAGAAAGTATTTGATAATCTAATTTATGTGGGGATGTTATAGGCTTATAGATGTCTACATTCTTTTAAAGGTACAGAATATCTGCTCTTTAAAAAAGAACCTAAAGATAGCAATGCCTCAACAAAAAGAGATTAAGCATTAGCACTGGAATTTCAGGAACAGTTACAGATCAGGCAGTTAGGTGTTCTTAAATTGAATGAAGAGAGAAACCTGAATGCCCAACTGTATGGACAATCCTCTCCGTAACTCAATACCAGAGGACAAGAAGGCTCTAGAAAGAATTTCAAGGTAGATGGATGATTTAGTTTACTGTTTCTAAATTTGGAGTCATTCTTTTCTGGGTAAGAGAATATAAGGGCATCTGTGTCATCCCCACCAACAAGGAGTTCTCCTGCAACTATAGACTGCAGGTACCACCTCTGCCACTAAGGTCAAAGACCCCACTGGGATAGTGAGCCCATGAGCTGATCCTCCCTGAGTACTCTTCAAACATAAATCAGCAGAAACCTACCATTTTCTCACCTCTATTCAAAGAAAGCATCCATTCCTCCCTCCAGGTGCAGGAGGACATGGTGCTAATAGCAGGAATGCTTGTTCTATTTGTCTAGGGCAGATCATGTGTGTCAGGAATGTGTGTAGGGGAAAACCTGGGAGGCCAGAGAAAGTGGTACAGGAATGGTTGGGGAGGTAGGATTGCCTCTGAGCAGCATCTCAGATCCCACTCAAGGGTGTTTGAGTCCAGAAAGAAGAGATGGAACTTTATTTTCTAGCCTTTCCTATTCACTTGGCTACCTAAAGCTCTAGTATCAACTCCTTGCCTTCATCATGTCATATAACTTCACACACATGCATTACCACACAACCAAGACAATCACAGCAGATGCAACAAATATACAGCAGAAGGTATCAGAAGAAGCCCTGGCCCCTGTGTGGTACAGACTTCACCCTTGCAGTAAAAAAGTGTGAGCAGGGAAGGAGCAGCTGGCCCACTCCCTCTTTTTGCAGAGGACTGCTCTGAGTCTCAGTACAAGGGCAGCTCTTGCCCTAGGTCAGAGAGTGAGCCTGTAACTGGGTCAGAACTAGAACTCAATTCTTTTTTACTATCTCCTGCTGTGAGCTTCTCTACTGGGTGACTCCACACAAGTAATTTCTGGCAGTGGCTGAAAATAGATACCCAAAGGATAGACAAGCCTACAGTTTGAGGGTTCTTCCCATCTTGACTTTATCCTGAGCCTCTGATGCAATGACGTCTTGGTTATGTTCATGTTCCCAGCCTGCCTTAATACTGTTACAAATATGCTTCTTGCTATATTGCAGCCTTTGCCCCCTCTCTGACGATGGGGCCAGCCCTCGATGCTCCTAGTCAAACAGCCTCTACCCCAATATAAATAATGCTGCTAGAAACCCCTGTCCAGAACAGGGCTAGCAGTTGTTAGGCACAAACCTCATTGATATAATCATAGCTACCATCAGAGAAGCAGAGATGCACATGCAGGAGGCAACTGTATCTCTAGGCTCTCAGCCAACAAACATCCTCAAATAGCAACCAGAAGCCTCTAGGTCTCCCCATGCTTAAACATTCATCCCTCTCCACATTCTACAAAAATGCAAGACTGTTCAGTGGAAAAATCAGTAATATAGGTAGAAAAGTGATAGATTCTTATCTCAAAAATATTATCTCACTCATATCTCCTATTGGTACCGTCTACATTCTTCATGAATGTGCCACTTCTGTGTACTGCTCATTTTTTATTCTACTGAACAGGAGAGTCTCATACCCAAGAAGGTGGAGCTGAGAGGATGAGCTAGAAGAAATTACTCCAACCCAATCTTCAAGTGCTACCTAAGAAACAGAAATGAGGGATTCTCTTTAGACTCGAGGGATATGAGACACAATAACGTAGGAAGGCTGGAATCTCGTGTGATAGTTGCCCATCAGGAAAGGATGCTGAGTGACATGAAAAAGTGAACAGTAATGAAAAAAGAATGAGTTTTAAAATCAGAAAGACCTAGATTTGAATTCCAGTTCTTCCATTTACTTGCTGTGTATCCTTGGATAGGGTGTTTAATCTGTATGGTACTCAGTCTCCCCATTTAAAATAGAATCATACTATATGACTCATAGGAAGGTTATTATGATTAAATAAGCTACTGAGTGTCAAGTGTCTGGAATACAACAGACACTCAGTAAATGGAAGCCAATTATATAATGACTTTTCAATTTTCCTTTAAGGTTTTCAATCTCCCCAAACCAAGAGTTGGCATGTTTTGCTGCAGTGACTTTCAAATCTTTTTCGGGAGCAAAATATATTCTTTAAAATACATCAAACAGACAAAATTGGAACTTTTATGGTCCCATCATCCTCTTTGCTCCTGAAGGGGCCCTGAGACACTGCCTCTGCACCCTAGGAGACTATTGGTAGAAGATGACCCAGTTACATGGGAAATGGAAGATCTGGATTCTAATACCTGTTATGCCACTAACTCCACCTTGGACAAGCCACTTCCCCTCCCAGGGTCTCAGCTCTCTCATTGTTAAAATGAAGAGGCTTGGGTATGTGACCACTAATAGTTCTCTGACTTCTACAACTCAAGGAAGACTCTGGTTACTGGATCTGATTATTGGTTTTACTGTCTTTTCCCCATACCTACCCCAAACTATTATGCTGAATAAATATTTACTGGTACTCAATGAGATAACTACATCCCATCACCAGGGTACACCTACTTCTATTAAATGAAGTAATATCATCACATATTGCCTTGTTCTGCACCTAAACACTTAAATGGGAAAGAATATAACATGCAACTATCATACTGAGAATAAGCCAAGGTTACTGGGAATAAGGCTGTGGCTTTGGTTATGGAGGGGAAAGAAGCAAAAAGTGACATATCTACCTTAGTCCAAAGACCTTGAAATATCCCCCAAAATAGAAAGTCAGAATCTGGAGTTCTATGGGATTTTTAAGGCCACATTATTTCTCTTCAAAAGGAAATATACTTAACCTCAGGACTACTTTATATGAAAGAAGATAAATACTTTTCTATTACTTGTAAGCTTTAGTTTATGTCCAGAGAGTGTATTACCTAGGGGGCTAGTTGTCCTACATTGAGTGAATGGCAGGAGCTTGAGCAGGAGGCATGATGAGGCAGGTGAGAAAAGAGAGTAGTGATAGGGCCTGGCTCAGGCAGGACTTAAGGAATCCAAAGAGTCAAGTGTAGGTCTGGGCAAGATGACTACCAGAGTAAAGCCAAAAATCTTGCCATTCCAGCAAAAAGCTATCTGCAGGAAGAGCAGAATGAGGCTTAATGAGAAGTTGATAGTAAGGCTGTAATTTTGAAAACACAGATAAGGCAGACAGGGTTGCGTGGTATACAAGAGGCCCAAACTACTTCCAGCTCCTACCCTTAACATACACAAAACTCTGTTTTGTATGCCTCTAAGAAATGATAGTAGAATGTGAAAACACGTCTTAGAGTCCCTTTAAAACTATTCAAAAATGCCTGACAAACATAAGATTCTACTTATTAAGGTATGGGAATCAAAGAGAATCCAGGTTTACGATCAGCACCACGGACAGCTGCCAGCTGGGCTAAATGCTTCCCAGATCTTCCTTGAGTTGTTAGTCTTCCAGGACAGGCCTTATCCCTGAAATGGCTCTGAGAATTTAAAGGACCATAATTTGTCAGAGTAGGTCTAAATTGCCTATAAAGGATACCTAACATATATGTCATGTGGCAGTGTAATGTTTTCCCAGTAAATGAGTAGTTCAACTGGGGAGCTTACTTAGTGGACTGCATGGAGTTAATTCTTCAGTGTCCTTTTGGAACTGAGGAAGGACATTGAAACACATCAGAAGAATATAATCTAGAGTTGGGGTCAGCAAATTTTTCTTCAAGGGGCCAGATAGTAAATATTTTAGGTTTTGCAGTCCGTACAGTTTCTGTTGCAACTACTCAACTCAACTCTGTCATTGTTACACAAAAGCATCCACAGTCAATTTGTAAACAAATGGGTGTGGCTGTGTTCCAACAACGTTTTCTTTACAAAAACAGATGGTGGGATAGATTTGATCTGCAGACTATAGTTTACTGACCCCTGATCTAAAGGGTCAGTTGCATATCATTTTAGCCAGCACTGGGTGTTAGATATCCAATACATGAACCAATTTGGTTGTGTAATAAGAGGTGCTTAAGAAGTGTGAGCCATCCTGTTATTATCCTGAACTTCAACTTTGGCCTTTATTCCAAATGTTCATTTAGGAAATGTCAGGTAGTCCTAGCAAACAAGGGGTGAACATGGGAAAGATCAAGAAAAGGCCCCCAAAAAGTGTTAAACAGTTAGGAAAAGTTAATGGGAAAGAGAACCATGGCCATGTGGAGTTTTTAGAGTTGACCTTGTAAGAGACGTAGTGCTTCAACTTGTAAAAGCATTTCCATAATAATTAATAAGAGTGGCCCACTGAGAACTGAGTGAAAGGGGAAAACCCTGATGCAGCAGAGGCAACTTAGATACAAGAAAAAGAGGCTTCACATCAATTAAGCACTTCATGCTAGGACCAGCACTGGGAGATTTGCCTATGTTATTGAATTTAATCCTCACCACTCCCCCCCCCCAGTAAAATATTACTTCTATCAAACATAAGGGAGCCAAGGACCAGAGAGATAAGGTCACATATGCAAGGATATGCAGCTAATGAGTAAAGAAACCAAGGTGAAATGGAAAACAATTTAACATCAGAGCTCATTCTCCTCCCACACCCACTCTCTGACTGCCCGCAGATGCAAAGACCTAAGTCACTTAAGGAAGCTGAAGCACTTGTTCCTGAGAGACTCAAGTCCAGAGAGCTTGGGGCACATCTTTCCTCCAACACATCTTCATTTCAACTGGGGCCACTCTGGCCAGTCTCCAACTCTCTCTAGTGCTTTCTCCATGCAGCTACCCAGATTGGGAACCATTAGGAACCACTCTCCCACCCTGAGGACTTTCTCCCTTCCTTACATGCAGGGGTCCCTGTGACATTCATGCAGTGCCCTGGACAAGGCAAGTCGCAGCAAAAATGGGATCTCTGAGGGGAGTGAACTTAGAGGAGATGAGACTTAGGACTTGGGGTCCCCACAGTTATTCCCCACTGCCCTCCCTGCTCAAAGCAGGCCTGAATGGCAGTTGCAAACTGCATACGAAATCCATCCTTCAGTGCTGCCAAGTTGGGGGGGGGATGTTAAAGTAAAGCTATAATATGCCTGCAATAAAAGTTCACCAGCTTTTATATAGGTTCCTGATAATGAGAGGAGGTATTTCAACAGCTCAGATAGTGTCGTGAGAGGAAAAGTAATTCCTGGCACCACCTCTTTACGGTGAGAATCTGCCTCCTCCACATGGTTCATATCTGGGAGGTTTTCCCATTTAAAGGGGACTACATCGAATTATGTGTGCCTTTCACTCTTTATCATGGTTTGTAATGATTCCTATAGAGAGTTTAGAAAGGAAACTTTTCATTGAGGTGGGTGGTGAATTTTTATGCCCCCAAACCTTGGAAGAGTCAAGAGTTACAGCAACAGACAGGTAAGGAGGTGAGGAATTTTGGAGGGCTGTAGTTCAGGGCCAGGGTAAGAAGAGGTGTGTCCTCAAGTTGTAGACCTTGGGAAATAAGTTAGGGCTGGATCCTAGTGCTGCTGCTTTAGACAAGGACTGTAAGAGGCCATGTCCCCATGAGGTGGTCAGAAACTTAGCTGAAAGTGTGGAGAAGGATCTCTCAGGGTGACAGGGAAGGGGTGTGACTGGGGAGGCAGAGGGAGAATGAATGCCACCTGGAAATGGAGGGGATCCTCTCACAGATGCTGGTGTGGGACAGGAGAGGGTGGAAGCCAAGTAAGAGGCAGTATGAGGGAAGCCAGGACAAAGGCACATAAACCTGCTATGGGATCAGAAGGAGAGAAGCCTGCTCTCCCACACCAGCCAGAGGGTGAGGACACTTTCTCCTACACAGGGAACTGACTTCAGCCTGTGCTGAGATGCCCTTGTGATTTGGCGCAGACCTGTGCGGCCCTGTGGTATTCACTGTCTAATGGGCATCCTGTCAAAGCTCATTAACAGAGACATGCCTGATTTCAAACTTGTGATCATTTGGACACAGACAAGACTCGAGATGACATATGAGCTTTCAATGAAAACAGAGTTTGTTACACAAATCAAGAGTGTGAAAGGATTAAGGGCAAGAGGGATAATTAACCTACTTGGAGAAAACCAACTGGTTTCAAGAACTCTGAATGACATTAGCTCCTCTCTCTTCGCATCCAAACAGTTTCACTTACAAATGATTGCTGTCTAAGCTTGGTGTACGTCCATCAGACCCTCATAACACTTCATTAGTCCCTAATTGGTGTTGCTGCACATGCCTAAAATGTCAATAGTAACTCTCCCTTTCTGTCAAGGTCCAGCTTGAGTCACCTCTCCTCCATAAGGACTTCTAGGACTTCTCAGCCCCCACCACCTTCCCTAAAGCATCCAGTACATGGGCCACCTATGCACCACTTATGGGCTACCTTGACCTGTGAGCCCTCCTGTCCCATGCCCAACTCTTACAGCCCTAGCTGGTCTGGAAGTCCTTGGAAACAAAAGTGACACTTATTTATGACAATTTCCACCTGCTAGGTCACCAAGAGCTCTGTGTTGGCTAATTGAAAGGGACGAGTGATTTTCTGGCAAAATCTTTACACATGGATACTATGAAATATTAGGAAGCAATTAAAAAGAATGAGTTGGAGCTATAGATATGGATTGACCTAGAAAGATATCCATTACACTTTTAGTGAAAAAAAATTGATCATAGGGTTATACACATTATATGATTCCATTTTTGAAGGAAAAATACTTTCTGAATATTTTATAAACATTGAAATATGTTTGAGTGAGCAGAGAGAAAAGTTAGGAAGTTAACATACTAAACTGCTAACATTTGTTTTCTTAGACTGGGGCAATGGGATTGGGGATGGAGAAAGGAGTTGGCTTTTCCTTTGTACGTCTTTTCGTTGTTGGGCCTGTTGAATGAATGTGCATTACTTTTTACTTCGAGGAGAAGTCATTAAGCCTTACAAATAGTGCAAAGTCAAGCTCCATCAACCTTTGCAGTAACCCAGACAGTATCGCCTCTTCCTCACAAGGCTGAAGGCCAAGCTCAGGGTGAGGAGGGGCCTCGTAGATCATTTGATTCTCCTGCCACCCCAAGTGGCATCACACAGTCTCCCTGGGGAGCTTTGTAAGGGGTCTTCATAAACTCCATGCCCCCCTAGGTTCCCACCTTTCAGGTTCCAGTCCTGTCACTTGCTTCTCCTTGAAGTGACCATGAGTGGGTCTGTTTCTTACATCTCAGAGAGCCCTGTCTGAAACAAGGAGATAGCACTGGAGAGCTGGATATTGTCTGTTTGTCCTTCTAAATCCACTCTCCATCCTCCTCCACTCTGCATGATACCCTCAAGAGGCTGGTATCCATGGATCACATCAATAAGACTACCTCACTGGGTGGCGTTCAGCCAACACAAGGATCCAACAGATAAGAGGGTGGGAGGAGAGAGAAGTCAGGGTCTTCCTCCCCCCAGCTCTCACCCAGCCCTACCACAGGTTGGCAATAATTACATTCCCCTACTGAAAACCACAGCTGCTGTTTGGCAGCCTCTTCTCTGAGCCGTAGCTTTCTTGGAGTATGGTAAGTACTTCGTGTCTTGGTGGAGAGCAGGTGAACTAACGGTTTTTTCTGTTACTAACCTTGAGGTGTTTCACCATCCCTTGCTGGTTCCCTTAATCATCCCTACACCTTTGTGAATTTTCCCTTTTTAAACTCTCTTCAATATTCCCTCCCTTTGGAGCGTTCCATCTTTTTCTTGCCTGGCCACTGAGCAGCTTCCCTGCCAGCAAAGGGCCCTGGAGTGCTCCATCAGACAGCAAGGGCTGTCTCCAAGTGCTGACCCTGCTGTGAGAATCCCCTCCACGCTGGAGATGTGTGCACCCTGCCAACACCTCTCTCTGGCAGGCCTTGCACCCTAAACCCAGGGAGGGCTTTAGCAGGCACAGAGATGCATTTTGTTTCTCTTACCCATTAGGCATGGACAAGTGGTAAAAAAGCCCAGCTTACCCCCTTGCACAATGGAACCGATGTGAACAATGGAACCAAGGCAAGCTGAAAGAAATGGACATCTCCATGCCCCTCGTAAGCTAGAAACAATCAGAGGGATGCTCTGAAGCCAGCCACTGCAGCCAAATATCTCCCATAGCAAAGTTCTGCTTCTGTGCCCCTCACACAGCAAGTGTCAATCAGGCAAGGAACTGGGAGAGAACCAATGCAAACAAGCCAACTAAAAATATACCTGTTGCAGACCTCGTTAATGTGTGGGAACATTCTCGGTCCCTGGGGCAACAATGGGACCTCAAGATCTCACGGGGCAGAAAAGGAATAGCAGCTAAAGTAAGACCCAATAGAAAAACAATAGCAACAATGACAAAAATACATACCCAATACAAAAGGAAAAAAAAAACAGTTCATCCTCAAATCCCACGGGATACCGACACCTAATCATTAATCAACCTGAGCTGAAAGGAACTATGGCCTCAGAATCAACTTCCTTCAACTGTCTAGAGGTTATCATTAAATATGTGGGTGCTATTAATGCCATGAACTCCTGGAGATGTGGGAAAGGGGGCCCATCTCAGATCTGCTCCTAGATGCAAGAGGCTCCAACCCAGTGAGGCCTGAAGGACAGACATAGATGATAACAGACAAGCAAGTTAACCACCACCCCACCAGATCCCTGGCAGCAAGAAAGTGAGGGTGCTGTAGACCCAGGTTTAGAACAGCCCGGAGGACAAAGGATAGTTTTTCACATCCATGAAGGCAGATGTGTTACCTTCATATTAGTGAGAACACTGGTTGTATGTTGTAGAAGTCCAGCTTAAACTGGCTAAAGCAGAAAAGGAGGCTGATTGGCTCATTTAACTGAAAATTCCAGGGGTAGTTCAGGCATGGCTGGAACTAGGTACTCAATGACGTCACCAGGAATCTCTAGCTCGCTGCCTCTTAGATCCGCTCTCCTTGGTGGTGAATTGATTCTTACCACTCATGGGCTGCCCCCAGTGGTTCCATGCTGACACCTACTATTAAGCAACTCTAGAGGAAAGGCATGCTGCTGTCTAAAAAGTTCCCACCCACATCTCAGATTTGAATTTCAATGGCACGCCTTGTGTTACCTGCCCATCTGTCACTCATTTCTGGGGCCAGGAGAATGGAATGCTCTGATTGGCCAGGTCTGGGTCACATGCTCACCCCTGGGTCTTGGAGGTAGAGAGGTCTGGCACACAGTAGGCACTCCATAGATAAATGTTGAATGCACAAAGGAATGAATTGAAGGTCCAGAAGTGTAACAGTTCAGGCACACTGGGGGACTGATCTGGCTACCACGGGAAAAAAAACGTGATTGGAAAGCCAAGAATGAGCAGGCGATATATGGTGTGGGGACCATGGGCAATGCACTTGACCAGCTGGACTTCAAGCTACAAGACGTGCAGAGAAGCCCAGCAAGGAGCATCCGCCTGCTGGAGCTTACACTCTAATAGGAGTCATGTGACAACCACGTGAATGTTATGTCACAAGGTAAACATGATGGACTCTACAGGGGCAGAGAGGATGACTTCCCACTTTGGGAGAGGGCAGGAGATCAGAGACCATTCAGTGGAGGAGTTGGTTATTGTATTTGGAGTTGGTGAGCAGGACTAGTTTGGACAGTTAAAAATGAGGGTGAGCTCTTTAGGCAGAAGGAATGCTCAGGAAGGTGAGGCAGGGAAAGTGGGTCCTCGGAGGACAGGCCTGTGGGGGTAGGGGGCCTAGAAGTGGGGCTATAAATGGGCTCAGGAGTCTCCCAAGGGAAGGCCGAGGCTTCTAAACCAAGGATCTAGAGCTCTGTTCTGTTGGCTGTCGAGTGTTGCCATCTCTTCTTGGACCAATTCATCTCAGTCACTATCCTAGAAATTTCTCGGGCATACCTATTCAAATTCATGGTTTTAAGAAATCGACCAGGTCTCTCCCTCCCAATAGGCTGCTGCTGAAGAGTGGGCAATTCCTCTCTGAAGGGTGACGTCTTCAGACTGCAAATCGACCTCCCTGGCTTTCAACCATTCCCAGCAACAGTGGTATAGTTCATCTTAAGGAGCCAGGTTTCTCGGCACGCATGATAAACTCCATTTTAAACTGATTATCGAAGTCTACAAGCTGTTAATCCAGTGACTGCCAGCAAAGCCCCATTCTCTCCACTGTTTAATCTTCACTTACGATGACAGAATTCATATGTTCTCTCGGCAGCTCTCAGTAGCCCCCACTATGCCTGCCCAAGACCTCTCTTGCAGTCGCTCCACACAGCAGATGCGTGCACATAGTCCACGCCCCCCCATCTCTCTCTCTTTTCCTATCTCTGTCTCTGAGGCTGATATGGAAATATCTGAAATTACTGGTCAAAGCAAGTGAGAAAGTCACTTGATGGGGTAGATTCTGCACAGGGGAAATGTGTGGGTTCTGAAAGACTATTAGCAGAGTTTGCCCACCTTGCAGGGGAGGGACCCTGGAGGCCCAGAAGACTGCTTGGTTTGATGAGTGGCCTGGGCTGCCCCTCTGCGTTGGGCCCCTCAGCAGTGGTGAGCCTTGCCAAGGGCTTCCTTGGGGTAACCTGAGAGCATCCCTTGAGTCGGTGTTGCCCTCTCCTCCAATAAGCAGCCTTACTGCCAGCCTGGGGCTCAACAGACGCCAGGGCCAGGCACTCACCTGGCTGCCCACCTGTCCCCACATCAGATGAACCACAGGCACAGGGGCACCTGGGGCCCCACGTCATCTTCATCATTGTCTTTCTATCTGTCCCTTACTCACAGCCAGCAAGGAGGCCTGAAATGGCACCTGAGATCTTACCCAGGCTGGTCCCACTCACTTCTCTAGGCTTCTCTGCCCCCTCTTCACATACCCTTGGATCCAGCCAAACTGCACTGCCCTCTATCACCCAGATCTCCCCTAGTCATTCTCATCTCTATGCCTTTGCTTCCTCTGACTCTTCCGTCTAGCCCTGCAGCCACCCCACCCTGACAAATAGCCAACTCTCAAAATCCTACCTAACCTTCACACTCGGATACCACTCTTCCACAGGTTTCTAAGCTCACACGGGCTCCCTCCTCTGAACTCCTGTGGCACTGTTTGTATATTTGTGGGCATTCCTCCTCTTCTATTTTGTATGGCAAGAACACAGCATAGAGTCTAAGAGTGTAGAGTTTTTCTGTGTGACCCTGGAAAAATGACTTAACTTCTATGTGCCTTGATTTCTTAATTCCTAAAATAAGAATTATATTCCTTCCTCAAAGAGTTTTTGAGAAAAATAAATGGGCCAATATCTTAGAGCATGTGTGGCAAGATCTGACATAAATTAACTGTTTAAAAATCACCAGTTGTATTATAATTGTTAGGGTGGTTGTTATTATAATTATTTTATTTCCTCTGTGATGTTGTGAGTTCCTTCAGGACAGGACAGTGTCTTGTTTATACTTGAATCCCTCTGATTGCCCAACACACTGCTGGCACATGGCACATACTTATCAGTTGAACAATCAAGCAAAAGAACCAACTGCATAGTCCTGTCCTCCCTGCGTGTATTAGTTAATATTTTAATTTCTTTTCTTATTGGTGCCTCCTTATACACACACACACACACAGAGGCTGGCCACATCAGACACCTTAGTTATAGAGAGAGGGCAGGAATAAGCCTCCCTGGAGGCTGGCAAAGGCTGCTTTTCTGGGTATCATGCATATATGCTGCACAGAGTGCTACAACATGTTCTTCTCATCCATTAATTTATTTCACTCATTTAGTCAGTCAACAAACCTTTGCTTAGCACTTATTCTGTGCCAGGCACTAGGCTCAGTGGCAATCTAAGGTAGGCATAGTATTGCCCCCAGGGAGCTTGAATCTCATAGAGGAGACAGATCTTCATGAATATTAACTCAACTGTAAAATTATAATGGTGACATAGACCACAAGGGTGGCATTTCATAGGAGGGGCTGGCCTAGCTGGGGAGGTATGATTCCTCCCAGCAGCCTTCACTCACAGCATTGTCAGGGTGCTCCAGAGAAACAGAACCAATAGGATAGAAAGAGAGATAAGTAAGGATTTATTACAGGAAGAGTCTAAGAAGTTGCACCATCTGCTGTCTGCAAGTTGGAGAGCCAGGAAAGCCAGTGGTATAATTTAGTCCATGTCCAAAGGCCTGAGAACCAGGGGATCTGTGATGTCTCAGGGCATGAGAAGATGAATGAATGTCCCAGCTCCAGAAGACAGAGCAAATTCACCCTTCCTCTGCATTTTTGGTCTATCCAGGCCCTCAACAGATTGAATGATGCCTGCCCACATTGGTGAGGGTGGATCTTCTTTACTCAGTCTACTTATCCAAATGCCAATCACTTTCAGAAACACCCTCATAGACACACCCAGAAATGCTATTTTATCAGCTACCTGAGCTCCCCTTAGCCCAGTCTAGTTGACACACAAAGTAACCATCACAGCTTCCCTTGGGAGGTATCCTAGGCTGAGACCAACAGAATGAGTAGAATTCAGCCAGGAGAAGAGGCAGAAGAGAATATTCCAGGCACAGAGGACAGCCTGTACCATAGCCCTAAGGCAGGAGGAAACAAGGTGCCTACAGAACCAAGCTGAGAACTAAATCAAGAACTCAATCCCATTTATAGTAGCTGCAAAAAAAGTGAAATACCTAGGAATATATTTAACCAAGGAGGTGAAAGATCTATGAAAACAAAACTACAAATCACTGATGAAAGAAATCATAGATGACACAAACAAATGGAAGAGTTTCCCACAATCCAGAACCCCATGGTTCTTCCCATGGATCAGAAGAATCAATATTGTTAAAATGTCCATACTGCCCAAAGCAATCTACAGATGCAGTTCTATTACTATCAAAATACCAATGCCATTTTTCACAGAATTAGAAAAAAACAATTCTAAAATTCATGTGGAACCAAAATGAACCCAAACAGCCAAAGCAATCTTAAGCAAAAAGAACAAAACTGGAGGCATCACATCACCTGACTTTAATTATACTACAAGACTCTAGTGACAAAAAAACAGCATGGTACTGGCATAAAAGTATTCACATAGATCAATGGAACAGAATAGAGAACCCAGAAATAAAACCATGTAACTACAACCAACTGATCTTTGACAAGCCAGATAAAAACAAACAGTAGGGAAAGGACACACTGTTCATTAAATGGTGCTGGGAAAAATTGGATAGCCATATTCAGAAGAATGAAACTGTATCCCTCTCTCTCCCCATAAACAAAAATTAATTCAAGATGGATTAAAGACATAAATGTAAGATCTGAAACCATAAAAATCCTAGAAGAAAACCTAGGAAATACTGTTTTGGACATTGGCCAAGGCAAAGAATTTATGACTAAGGCCTCAAAAGCAAGTGCAACAAAAACAAAAATAGACAAATGAAATGTATCTAAACTAAAACTTCTGCACAGCAAAAGAAATAATCAAAAGAATAAATAGAAAACCTACAGAATGGGAAAAAATTATTCACTAACTATGTATCCAACAAAGGACTGATACCCAGATCCACAAGAAACTCAAACAACTCAGCAAGAAAATAACAAACAACCCCATTAAAAAGTGGGCAAATGACATGAAAAGGCATTTTTCAAAAGAAGATATACAAATGGCCGAAAATATGTGAAAAAAATGCTCAACTAATCATCAGAGAAATGCAAATTAAAGCCACAATGAGATATCATCTCACTCCAATTAGAATGGTCATTATTAAAAAGCCAAAAAACAATAGATGTTGGCATGGATGTGGTGAAAAGGGAACACTTATACATTGTTGGTATACAAATAACTCAGGAACAGATAAATAAATGCTACATTTTCACTTGTAAGTGGGAGCTAAACTGTGGCTATGCAAGGACACACAGAGT
The DNA here is from genome assembly GCA_023783475.1 of Daubentonia madagascariensis. Taxonomy (NCBI): domain Eukaryota; kingdom Metazoa; phylum Chordata; class Mammalia; order Primates; family Daubentoniidae; genus Daubentonia; species Daubentonia madagascariensis. The sequence goes on along the minus strand of JAKFHU010002573.1, from coordinate 12,725,995 downwards.
GGTATAATGCACATTGGAGACTCAAAAGGGGGGAGTGTGGGGGTTGAGGAATGAAACATTACCTGTGGGATCCAATGTACACTATTTGAGTAATGGGTACACCCAAAGCCCAGCCTTCACCACTGTACAATGTATACATGTAACAGAATTCAACTTGTACCCCATAATTCTATTAAAATTAAAAAAGAGGGGAGAAATTTTTAAAAAACTGTTCAATTTTGTTGAACCCAGCATTTTACAAAATAATTTGGCTATGAAACATTTTCCCCTTCAAACACTGTTAATAATTTGCGTTTTTCTGAAACACAGTTATAAAGCAGTGCATTCCAGTGATAGTACTGATGATTTTGTTGTTGTTTTTCCTCTTGTTTTGAAAAGTAGAAAGAGCTGAAATGCACAGTAGGTGTTGTCTTTGGGACCCATAATATTAAAGTTTAATGCATCCACAAAGAAGGCTGGGCAATACTGTCTTTATTCTGGTGGCCATGTGACCAGATAAAAATCAGATGTTCTACAGAGGACAGAAAAAAAATACATGTTGAAGGACAACCAGTAGCCTCTGCCAAGGGTAACAAGAAGTTTAATTAGACAGTATATGTACAGTTGCCAAGCATGGGTGACCACAAAGAGGCCAGACTAGTCCTGGAGAGTGGCAGAGGAAAGGATCCCTTGACAAGAAACATTATCCAGAGAAAAGTCTTTCCTAGGATCCTGGTTTCACAGATGAGCAAAATGCATCCCCATGGAGGCTGTGTGATAGCTCAGAGGTGGCAGAGCTGAGTTTCAAACCCAGGGCTGTCTGGATGTGATGCTCTGATACCTTAGTTGCCTGATGGAGAAAAGGGAAGGTAGGACAACGTTTGTCTGGAGCAAAGAGACTCCAAAGCCCCCAAAGGCCTTGCTTTACTTCCATGATTTTCTGGAGCAGGGGCTCTAGAAAGGACCTCCAGGTGCTGAGGACCTCCCCATGCCCTTCCTTCTGGGTTAAGGCATTTCCCTACACAGGCCTCTGGGAGGGAAAGACATTAAGTAGCCATCAACATCAGTGTTCCTAAGTATCTGGGCACCTTTTTCACCTTCTTCTTTGATGGAGAAGTTGGGGGTGGAGGGGGGTTACGAAGAATCTAGAAATGAAACTGTCACATGGAATGGAGGGGGAGAATTGGCTAGAAAGGGATCCCCAGGGGCTGAGGATCCCCTGGGGTGAGGCTGGGCTGCTTGCTTATCTTTGTCAAATTTGATCCACTTGTTCTCAGTCTACTTATCCAAATGCCAATCACTTTCAGAAACACCCTCATAGACACACCCAGAAATGCTATTTTGTCAGCTACCTGGGCTTAGCCCAGTCTAGTTGACATGTAAAGTAACCATCACAGCTTCCCTTGGGAGGTATCCTAGGCTGACACCAACAGAATAAGTAGAATTCAGCCAGAAGACGAGGCAGAAGAAAATATTCGAGGCACTGGGTCTCTCTTCACTCAGATGGCGCCCAGAGTGAATTCTCAGCCAGGTTCAGAACATATCACTAGGTTATGTCTGCTTACACCACTTGATCAATCAATGGCCTGTAGGTTATTGCAGACTGATGACATCCAGAGCCCCGCACTGGACCCTGGGAGGGAGGGAGGGGGCATGACATGGAAGAGGTGTTTCTTGCCTTAAGAGAGTGTCTACCACATTGGAAAGACAGAATTAACCCCCACAAACTTCCCAGATGACAATTAAATTACAGCCAAGGGCATGTGCCAGTTGTCTTAAGAAAAGTTCCCAGGAATGGATACATGACACCTCTGCTTACGTCACCTCTGCCAGATATGAATGCACCTGCTTTGAGCTGGGTCAGCCAGGCTGGTTCTGGCGGTGGGGATGGGTGGTCCAAGAAGGCTTCACAAAACACCTAGACTGGGCAGGTGTGTGTGTGTGTGTGTGTGTACACACATGAGCGTGCATCTTCACACTGGCCCTTGGCCAAAGTGTTCAGTGGCTGATCTGTCCCTTTAAGTGCCCTTCTGCTCCTCTCCTCAGCACCACCTGCCAGCCTGCCCTCCCCCTCTACCTCCCACCCACAACACACATAAGAACCTGTCGCCCCTCCTGCCCCAGTGAGAGCCCATTTATGGGTTTTTTTAACTGAAAAATAAACATTTTATATATGTAGAGTGTAAAACATGATGTTCTGATATATGTATACATTGTGGAAGGGCTAAATCAAGTTAATTAGCATATGTATTACCTCAAGTACTTGTCCTTTTTTTGTAGTGAGAACACTTAAAATCTACTCTCTTAGCAATTTTCAAATACACAACAACTGCTCTTAACTGCAGTCACCATGATGTACAATGGGTCTCTTGAACATATTCCTCCTGTCTAACCAAAATTTTGTGTCCTTTGATCAACATGTCCCCAACCCCTCCACCCCAGCCTTGCTGCATGATCTTACTTATATGTGGAGTCTAAAAAAATCAAACTCATAGAGACAGAAAGATAGCCAATTTATTATGATTAAAGGCATGACCCCTTACTGGGAGAATTTGCCTCTGCATCTTGAAAAGGGTAATGCTTAACCCCTAGGACTGGATCTCTAACGCAGAGTGAGGTGGACAGGGGATGGGTTTCCCAACAACTTTTAAAAGTCTCCTCTAAGCCATGTGCTGTGTTGGGCAAATATGGCATATCCTCAGTCCAACCCCTCATAACAATTCCGCAAAGATGGCCCCCAACCTTATGGAGTGGAAAGCCAAAACCTGAGAGCACTGACAGGAATAGGGCTTGCCCAAGGTCACCCAGCTAGTGGAGCAGTGCCTGCTTTCCACTACCCCAGTGCCCTCAGTGGGGGCAAAATATCTGGGTGGGGATGGTGGGGGTAGACACGCCTCCTCAGAGACCCTGCAGACCTTACTTCAAGAACTGCTCCTCCCTGGCTGAGCCCACATCCGAGGGTTCCCAAGTCCTTCTGGAGCCCTATACCTCCCACCACCACCAGCCCCAACCCCTCCCTCTGTTCTCTCTTCCCTCCCTGATGCTCCTCCGTCCTCCCTCCTTTTCCCTCTTCACTTGGAGTATTAACAAGTGGGATTACTTGCCCTGCATTCAACCTCTCCAAAGGCGTTTTGGGCCATGCCTAAGATTTTGAGAAGCAATCAAGGAATAGACGTGCTTGCACACCCAGATTTTAGCTCCCACGTCATCTTCCTCCGGCGCAATTGGATGACAATTGTCTCCAATTATTCAAAGGCTGTTTCCATGAATAATTCGGGGGCAACGGAGCTGGGCCTCCTCACCGGCTTGTCACAGCACTCCTCCTCCGTCCCACCCTCTTCTGCTGGTGCCTCTTGACATCCCCACAATGACGTAACCTGACAGGCCCTGTCAGTCTATCCCTTGGAAATACCAGCTAAGATAACCACCAGGTTTGTGATATCCACCGTCTGACACGGAGGAAGCAGGTTGTGGATTCTCATTTAATTCCCCCAATCCTCCAACCAGAATTGGTATAGACCAGGTTTAAACAGACGAGCAAGCCAAGTTCAGAGAGGATAGGATTTGCATTCTATCAAAGGAAGAGCAGATTCAACAGACATGCCAACTCCTACTGCAGCAATCTATGGCTGATGTCCATTTAGGCAGAGGGACCAGGGTCATTTCCACTGACCTCTCTTCTTGCCCACTCTCGATTTTGAAGCAGGATAGCTCTTTTGGTTCATTACAGTATTTTAAGGTTTGCACAGAATAATTTAACTTCCTGAGATGTTACTGGACTCTCCCATTTTACAGCTTTGACTTCTTGCCAGATCTATTGGTGGGTAAAAACCTGGGAAACCTCAAGATTGCCTTATCTCAGGTCCAGCTCCTCAGAGGAAACTTTTACAAAGTTTTATGTGTAGGTCAAAGCAGGCTGAGCACCCACAGTCACCTCCCTCATCTTCCTGTCACCATAACAACCTACGTCCCATCAGAACTAGCAGGAGAGACGGGAGGAGCAAGCTTGCAAAGAGGACCTTGAGCTTCCCAACCTAAGATGTTTGTACTTGGGTCTGCTCTGATTCTTTACACTTTTCTATGGCATGAATACCTTGGTACCCCACTATACCCTCAGCACAAGCCCCTGTGGGGGAGCAAAGCCTGACACCAAACAGTGGGAATACTCTGTCTACACTAATCATGAAGGAGCTATAACCAGCTCCAAGACTGAGATAGCCACTGCACTCCTGGCAGCCACTGCCCCTTCCTCCTTAGAAATAGAACCCTGAGACTTCTCTGACACACTGTCTCCAGGAATAAAGACTACATTGCCTGGCCTCCCTAGGCAGCTAGGTTCTGACCACATGAAATGTAGGAAGTATGGTAGGAAACTTCCAGTAAGTCTTCTATTAAGCAGGGTGGCCCCCTTCTTCTCATCTGCTGCCAGATGTGATAGCAGTAGAGGGCCAGAGGCACTGCCACGCCAGCAGGAGAGGGTCCCTGACCTCACTCGGCTCTTGCCCTCCTAGCACCTGCTGGCTCCTCCCATTGGCCAGACCCACCTGGAAAACAGAGTGGTCCTTAGTGGTTGGCCTCTGAGAACTCAAAGCAGGGCAGAGAGGAAAGAGGATGGATCTGGAAAAGCAGATGGAAAATAACTAGCACAGCCACTAATTTTCAAGCATCTGGTCCTCACAGCTGAAGGCAATACCCGATGCACAGCCACAGCACAGAGGGCACGCAGAATGCCTCCTGACTTCCTTCTTTATGGATAAGGAAATGCAGATGCTGCCCCAGCAATGATGTCGAGCCTGGGGGCTCAGATAGGGGATCTCCAGCCAAGGCAGCCGTGACTCCAGAAGACCTGTCACCCATAGGCAGAATCCAAAGAGCTCCTGACATTTCTGCTGGTGCCCCCCTCCCCGCCTTTAAACCCACCTCAGCACTCCCAGCCTAAGATGTGAGCCAGTAGTCGATTTACATACAGACCATTCTGTGTACTTGTTGATTTTTGTCATTGTTATTGTCATCTTCAATTTTTTTATTGTGGTAAAATATACATAACACAAAGTTTACCATTTTACCCATTGTTAAGCGTACAGCTCAGGATATTAAGTACACTCGCATTGCTGCACAGCCATCATTACCATTCATTTCCAGAACTTTTTCATCACCTCAAACTGAAATTCTGTACCCATTAAATAATCACCCCCCATTTTCTCCTCTACCCAGTCCCTGGAAACCACCATTCTACTTTCTGTCTCTATGAGTTTGAATACTCTGGGTACCTCATATAGGTGAAATCATGCAGTATTTGTCCTTTTGTGTCTGGCTTATTTCACTTAGCATAATGTCTTCAAGGTTATTCATGTTGTAGTATGTGTCAGATCTTTTATAAAGCTAATATTTCATTGCCTGTACATACCACATTTTATCCACTCATCCATTGTCAGGAATAAAGGTCTTGTTGGCTGCCTTGTTGAAGAGTTTTGGCTTTATTAGGGAGGTCATCAGGAGCCACTGAGAGTTTTTGAGCAGGGGTTGTCATAATCAGAGTTTGTTTTCAGATAATTAAAACAACAACAGTGCAAAGGATAGATTAGGCAGGAAGAGATTAGAGACAGGAAGACAAGTGGAGAAGTCATTGCAAGTTTAACATGTACCATATTATGTACCTTAAAAGCAATGCTAAGGATAGGGTGGGTCTGTGTTTGGGACTCTGATAGGAGACCGCTGTGCAGGGTACCCTGTAGAACATGGGCTCATCTTCTCCAAGCTGGGGCAACCCAATGTATGCTTCCTTCCCAAGCCTCTCTCAGTCTACATGGGGTGTAGACACCAAGTCAAGCGTCACTGTGGCAGTGGAGAAATGACCCCACTTCAAAGGCTGGGGATAGGCCAGCTGTGCCAGGCCTAGACAGAGGGCATGGCAGAAACACAGCATGCTCTGGCAGGAAGAGTTCAGGGGAAGCCAAGTCAGGATCTCTCCTGGACTCCAGAGCCTGGGAGCCACCAGCCTTCGCCCTCCTCCTCGAGTGCCAGCAAAGTGAACAGGATCTCAGATGGGCAGGTGACGTCACTGGGAACCATGCAGATCTGAGAGCTTCTGCACCTCGATGCTTTAAGAGAGGCCCCCACACTTCCCAACAACCGTCTGGTGGGGCAGAAATAAGAGAAACTGAGCAATAGCCCAGATTAGGCAACATAAGGTATTTATTTCCACTCACCAGAACGCCAGGTCTGTTATAGCTAAAATGGAAAAGCTACCTGTTCTGTACCAGAAAAGAAAATGCTCTTCCATTATCTTCTATCCCCTGCACTCGGAATAGGACTCCACCTTTGGTGCCTGGCATGTGCAGCTCAGCATCCCTGGACACATAAGTCAGGGAGGCAGGTCCAGACCATGTCTTGGAGCTGTGGGAAGACGGCTGGAACTGAGGAGGTGCAGAGCTGGGGAACAGGGCCACCGTGCGTGCCACTGCAAGTCACTCCTGCACAAGGGCACCTGGCAGACACAGCCAGCGCCTTTCCTCAATGTGCACAAATGCTCGGTACAGAGTAGCTCTGGCCTTGGTAAGACAAGGGCTTTGAGTGGCAAGGTGGGGCTTCTGAAATCACCTTCTGGTCCTGACGTCCCAAAGACAAATACCTCTATTATCTGCTCTTATAGCCCCATCTAGCACCTGTCACAGATACAAATTTACATTTATTTGTGTGACTATTTATCAATGTCTGTCCTCCCCCTGCATCATAAGCGCCATGAGAGCAGGGGGCCCGTGGGCTGCTTTGGTGCCTGGCAGTGCTTGGCATAGACTAGATGCTAAGTGAAAAACACCCTCCCAGCTGTGGGCCACCACAAGGCCCCACAGGATGACCTTCAGACCCCAATTTCTGTCCCCAGCACCGGGCTCCAGTTCCATGGTGAACTGCTGTGGCTTAGGAGTGAGTGGGAAGTTTGGCCTGGAGAAGGAACACCACCCTCTCGCCTGACCATCCTCGTGCTCTGGCACCTCCAGATTTTGAAGAGTGTGTGAAAACTCTCTGGCCACAGGTGACAGTGGAAACCCAATTGGGTGCCCTCATCTCCTGTGCCCCATCCCTTATGCCAGTGTCAATGCCATGAGCTTGCCAGGGAACCCCATGACAGAATGATGGAGAAGTCCAATTTCCTAAAAGCCATCTAAGTCAGACTCTGTCTGAAATCCATACACCCTCACACACACACACACACAGACATTCTTTTAGGCTGAAGAGTTACTCACAGAAGTCAGCAATGGCAAACAATACCTTTTGTAACAATGGGGGAGAAAGCGCTGCTTTTCAAAGAAACCTAATTTCTTTTTTCCTCCCACAAAAGTCATCATCCTTCAGGTTTTAATAGCAACAAGCTTGGCTTATAGAGGAAGGTCTTTGGGAAAATGTTTACATCCATTTGGGGAATAACTAAGCACTTCAAGTCACTCCTCAATGTTTCATTCTTTCTAAAATGTCCACATTGACCCTTAAAGACAATGAACACCACAAAGCCGTCTGTGTTTTTCAGCCTACATTTGGGGTTAACAATTGCATTAAGCAACAGTTGCTGCATAACAAACAGCCTCCAAATCTCAGTGGCATCCAACAATAGCATTCGTTTCTCACGCACAGGTTTGTAGGTTGGCTGGGCAGCTCTGCCCTGTGTGTTTGTCATCCTCCTCCTGAGGCCAAGGTGAGTCAGGTGACAGTAAAGCCCAGAGGGCAAGTCAACTTCAAAAACATATTCTAAACCTCTGCTGGCACCACATCTTCGAGCATCCCATTGGCTAAAGCAAGTCCAATGGCCAAACCCAAAGTCAAAGTGCAGAGAAGTAGAATCCACCTTTGCGAGAGAGGAACTGCAAGGTGGGACGGCAGAGGGTGTGGACAGAGAGAAGGGCACCCATCTCCTGCAGCAAGTGAGCTATCTGCTGCCCACCAAGCCCCCTACTTGCTGAGTTTCCACTACATGCATGCAAGGTACTATGGGATGCCACATTGAATTGAATCCAGTCTCCACCCTTGAGGAACTTACAATCCAACAAAGAAAACAGATGGGTCCATTACAAGGTGACATTTCAATGTGAAGAAAGATCTTGGGAATTGTGGGGGCAGTGACACATTTTGTCTATGAGAGTCAAGGAATACTTTGCAGGGAGGGAACATCCTAGGTACAGGAATGATTTTGATAGGTGAGGAAGGATTCTTAGCCCACCAGCCAAGAGCAAGAAATCCAAGATCAATGATGATGATGGTTAACATTGTGCTCTTTCACATTGTAAACTGCTTTAATAATACTGGATAATAAGGATGCAGAAGATGCTAGATTCCCCTGCCTGATGGTGCTGAAGAGTATTCGAGAGGTCACCTAATCCAAGCCTGTGTCAGGATCCCCAAACTTTGCTGCAAAGCCCTGGAGACACACAAAGGTGAACAAGATACAGTTCTCTGCTTTCAGATTTTGCAGTCCTTAAAACACTCAGAATAAGCCAGGCACAGTGGCTCACACCTGTAATCCCAGCACTTTTTGAGGCTGAGGTGGGAGGACTGCTTGAAGCCAGGACTTCAAGACCAGCCTGGACAACATAGCAAGACCCCTTCTCTACAAAAAATTAAAAAATTAACCAGGCGTGGTAGTGCACACCTGTAGTCCCAGCTACTCGGGAGGCTGAGGCAGGAGGATCGCCTGAGCCCAGGAGTTCAAGGCTGCAGTGAGCTAGGATTATGTCACTACATTCTAGCCTGGGTGATAGTCTCTGTCTCTAAACAAACAAAAAAACAGAAAATGTTCTACAGAGGATATAAATAAAATGTAAGAGGCTTTATAAAAATACCCATAACAGAATAAATGAGAAATATTTGCACGTGTGTGGTAATACATGGCTTGTGATTATGAGAAATCAGCAGGACCAGTTAATAACAGCAAAAAAACACAAAACAAGGAGAGTGCTAAAGTGGCAGCTTCAAGGACAATAGAAATGCTGAGCTCCGCCTCAGGGTCAGGGTCTATACTCTGCCCCTTTCCCTGGAGGAGGATCCAAATTCTCTGTCTGTACAAGTACCTGGAATGGAATTTCTCTTGAGGGTCCCAGGTTCCAAAGGGTTCGAGTGAACCCTGATTATCTTCCCAGAACTTGGAAATTAAGAGCAAGATCACCTCTTCAGATCCGTTTGTCCTCAGTCCCAGTGGGGAAACCAAGGCGGCATAGTAGACCCTTCTCTCACTGGTGATCAGACTAACAAGTACTCAAGGGCATCTAGTGGTTAATGTGGCACAGAAATTCTCAATGTGAATTCTAGGAATGGTCATGGGTGTCTGTAAACACCTGAAGTGACACGTAAAATGTGTTGTCATGAGTGCAATTTTGGAGTAGAATTCATAGTTTTCATTATATTTATATCCTCAGTAGAATTATAAACAAATTTTGAAATGTGGTCTACTCATTCCTTAATTCATTTATTCAGTTTGTCCACAAACATTTACTGATGCTGACAATTTGTAGAACACACGCCCAGGGGTGCAGGGAGGATGACACAGCACCCCCATCTTCAGGCAGGACAACCTGAACATCATCTTGCTCTTTCAAGGGGCCTGTTAGATGGGTTGGCAGAACTTGAAACCCTTGCAAACTGTGTGCCCACCTGGCCACCCAGTGTTATTCCTCGTGATTCCAAATCCTCTCCCCTCCACACCAGACCCTCCTTGCTTCCTTCCCTTCCTGATTTCAATTAATATTTAAGAAGCACCTGCTTTGTGCCTGGCCCTGGGCTGCAAATCTTGCTTAAATGTTGGAGCCACATTTTGGACTGAGCCAATTCTGACACGGTTCATCTCTATGGCAAAAAAAAAAAAAAAAAACAAAGTCTGAAGTCTGAAGTCTCCCCTCTTCTCCTCTCCTCTGCTCTCCCCACCACCCTGCCCTGCCCCATTCAGGGAAAGCTTTGTTTTCTCCTTGAAGAAGCTGTAGTGAAGACTCTCCCTATGTTTATGGTTTATGGAAGAAGAACATTAGAGAATTGCCATGGTTACAGGCCCCATTCTGCCTCCATCTGAGGCCCAGAGGGAGCTGCAGGAGAGCACCGAGCGGCAGCTCCTGGTGCTGCTCAGCCCAGAATCATCATTTAAAAAAAAAATGTTTACATCACAGGAGAAATTGCTTCTCAAATAGCAAAGGGAAAATGCAGGGTTTGATGAGATTGTTACACAGAATCTTGGCTGGTTTGTTTCTCCCTTGCTCCCCCTCCCCCTGCCCCATTATTATTTAAGGTTGTATTAAATCAAGCAAAGGGAGCAGACGACAAAATGCAACTTGGTGTTGGCAGCTCTGGCAGGACGCCCAGGCTCGGTGCTGGCCCCACATCCTGTCCTCTTCAATCTGCAGTGGCAGCAGCGGCAGTGGTGGCAGCAGCCACCAAGATCAGCATCTCACAGCAGGTGCTGCTTGCAGACCAGCCCCAGCTGACAAAAGCGACCTGCTCCAGCTCCAGAAGACTGATGGGCTCAGGCAGACCATTCCAATTCTGAACAGAGCCAGACCAGGCTGGGACCTGGCGCCCACAGTCCTGATCCAGCCCTGCTCCTTATATGTCCTTAGGCAGGTCCCTTTGCCTCTCTGAACTATGATTTCCCTTTCTTTAAAACAATGGCCTAGATGACCATCCTGAAAGCAAAGCAGCAGAATGCAATTCCAAGAGTCAGGCTGCCTGGGTTCAAATCCTGACTCTACTACTTGCTAGTCATATAACCCTGGGCACCCTGGGCACCCTGGGCACGGTGCTTTACCTCTCTGTGCCTCAGTTTCCTCACCTGAAAAACAGGAACGATGATAGCATTTACAGCATGGAGTTGCTATGAGGATACTCACAGTCACTCAGAAGCAGGCACGGCCCTGGCAGTGTTCAGTAAATGGGCGCTGTCATCCCTATGGCTACAACATGTTATGAGTGTCTCCATTTTTTCAGAAAGCTCAGAAATTAATGATTCCTTCAATAAGGAGTGTTGTTTGGGCTCCCAGAGGGCGGAATAGGCTGTTGGCATGATAATAAAATCACATTGACCCCTTCTTTTCTTCCCCCTTCTTCCTCCCAGCCCCTCCTCTGAATGGATGCGTGGACGTGGGGTCGTTGTGCCGCATTGTGAAGGAATCAACCTGAAGAGACCTGCTTCGGGGAGACCGTGCTGCTGCGGCAGGTGTGAGTGGCCCTGAGGGGCTGAAGGGGCCTCCCTGAAGTCAGTCGCCACTGGCAGGAGGCCTGGATTTCTTCACTCCAAGCGCCTAGTAGCAGAGATGTCTTTGGGGCTGTTCCTTGAACAACAGGTAAACCAGGAGCTAAGAGAAGGATCCCCATGGGGAAGCCACAGCCGAAGACGAGTGAGCCAGACCACGTTTGTGGATGGCAATGGACGCCTCCCTCTGTGCCGCGCAGAGGTGAGCACCGCGCTGCCGTCCCGCACCGGCCATCTGAGGCACACACTATTATGCTCCACATTTTGCACATAAAGAAACTACCTTGTAGCCTCTTGCCCAAGCTCATACAGCATCCATATGGCCAAGACTGACTTTGACCCTGGGATAGCTTGGGCTTCTCTGCCCAGTTCCAAACACTGGGAAGAGGACTGTGGTCGTTGTACAAAGTGCCGGAGTCTCTGACCCCAGATGGCCAGCCCCAGACCCTCTGTTCCTTCTCATCACTACTCTGTTCTCTGTTGTCTTGTTATTTCTGAGAACTTAGTAAGGTCTTAAAAATCCAGCCTCGCCTACGCTGTGCGGAAACTGTGAAGGAGAATTTGGAAGGACAGAAGGCAGCTGCCTGCGAGGCCCAGCGGCCTGCCCCACACGGGGACACTTTACCCGGAGGTGGTCTTGGATGAACCAAGCTTTCGTTCTTCCAAGAGTGGGGGCGATTCCTTCACACAAGCCTGTGGGTGTATGAGTAAGTTTAACTAATTGGTTTAACCAGCATGGTACCAGGCTGCAGGGACATGCAGGAGGGATGGCAGTGACCAGATCATTACCTGCCATTCACTCTGGAGCCTCCTGCTCTGTGCCAGGTGCTGTATCAGGTGCTTTACATGCACCATAGCACTGGATCCTCACAACCACTGGAGGAGATAAAGAGCAGCTATTCCCATTATATAGATAGGACAGGAGCCCTAGAGGGGTTAAGTGCCCTCTCCAAGTTTCCAAAGCAGAAATTGACAGAGTCAAGATTTAAACTCAGGGTTGTCCAGATCTGGAATCCAAAGCCCTTTCTCTATTCCCACAGGACCCCTCCTCAAGGCAGACCATGAGAAGAACTGTCATAAAAGCACCAGGCAGGTCTTTCTGGCCACAAAGCCCACGCTGTTACCCATCAGAATCAGTCCCTGTCCTCAAGGAAGCCCGACCTAGGTGGAGGGACAGGGCAGCCAACAAAACAGCAAGCAGCACTATGAGGGGTCCACAGGGGAGGGTGAAGGCAGGAGGTAGGCAGAAGGTTACAGAGGAGACATCCCTGTGGGCTGTGGGGGACACTCCTAGGGGGTGGTGCTGGCAGCATTGACTTGTCAGAGCAGAGGAGGGACCAACCGAGCAAAGGCAGAGAGATGGGGACACGTCTGGAAGGAGCAGAGGGAAGAGGAGAAGGTCTACAAATGGGGAGAGGGGAGCCCTGAGTGACGAATTAGAGGAATCCCCTCCCAGGGTCAGCGGGGAGAGTTGGGAGGTCACTGAGGTGGGTGTGTGGTGCACTCGAGGGTCAAGAGTGACTGTGGGGACCGAGCACTGCACTCCCAGCTTGTCCCACAGAAGGAAATTGAACCGCGTGGCTCAGGCCAGGAACCCTGGCACCCCACCCACCCTCAAGTCCCCACTCAGAAGGAAAAGTAATTTTCCATATTAATGTATGTGAGTCCCAAACGTGCTGACCTGTGAAAAACCCTTCCTAGTGATTTATTTGTCTCCTTTTGCTAAGACAACTGCCTCATTATTTTAAGTCACGCACATGGCAGAGGTGCTCACTCGCTTCTGAGGCCAGACTGGGCTTGCCATGGGGCCAGAGAAAGCCCAGAAGGGGGTCCCCAGGGTCCCTGGCCCCAGGGAAGCATTGCTAAGCAAGGTTGTTTCACAGCACTTTGGTCCGGGGACCATGAGGAACCCCTTAGAGCCCCCAGTTCTCCTGAGATTTGGCCAGGAGGGGCCAGACCAAAAGAGGGTCTGAGTTCACAGCAACAGGCAGTAAGACAGGGCATCTGTATCCTGGCAGACATCCTAGGGGAGCTTTCATGGAGTGCGCAGTGGACTCAGCTGTGATCAGGAACAAGACCTTGCTTTTTCTCAGATAGCAATAAAAAAAATGATAAACAACCCTGCCCCCCATTTTCTTCTTCTCTGAAAAAGAATGTGTGTTAGGGAATGGATGTTAGAGGCTGTTCAGATCAAAACCAACTCAGAAATGGAAACTCATTTCCTAGTGAAATAAATGTTTATTTAGCACCTGGTGCATGGCCGTCAGGCTTTCCAATGAGCATCGGAAGGAAGGGAGTTGCACAGGGATAGCGGCAACGTCCTCCCGGCCACCCTTCGCCAGGGAGGTGAGGGAGTGGAAACAGTATGAGCTCTGGAGTCTGAGAGTACATGGGCTCAAAGCCAGCTCTGTCCCTATGCTGTGGCACTAAGCACATTATTTAGCCTCTCGGGATGCTTGCATATCCTCAACTGCAAAATGGGGATAATAACCTTCAAAGCAGATACTCAGTTACATTATTTCTCCCCCTTCTTATATCTCATCTTATTCATTCCACTTTGTGAAATCCTTTCAAAGCTCACCTCTCCCTTGAAATATGAGCTGACTACCTCCCGTAGCTTCCTAGCACTGCTGACTGTCTACAAACATTTAAGTATGTCATCAAATATTTTCATATACTGTGTACACCCTTTCCAGAGTGGATGTGTTGCCTCCTCAACTACCGGTGCAGTTTCTTGAGGATGAGGCTGTCTTTATACTCATTGTCGATCCCTTCTGGGATCTGGCACAGGGCTGGCACAGTGGGCAGGGGGAGCTCAAGCAAGAGTGCTTAACTAACTGATCATGGAGGCAGAAGAAGCCTGAGGGCCATAAAATTTAGCCTGCTGGACTGCCAGGTAAGGACCAGCTCAGTGTGCACTGAGGATGTAGGCTGGCCCTTGCCCTGTGCAGACAGGTGATGGATGGATGGATGGATGATGGATGGGTGATGGATGGATGCATGTATGCAGAGGTACACGGATAGATGGATAAATAACCTTATCCTGAAGAGATTTCTCTGGCCCCTTAGTCCCTTCAAGTTTACTCTGAATCTTTACCTTCTTTCCTGCTCCACTGACTCAATTATTCCAGCCAGGCTGCACTCAAATGCTCCAGGGGCAGGCCAATTAGTTTTTTCACTTGCTTACGATGTGTAAGTAAATAATATAAAAACAACTCAGTGTCACGTCTCAAACATTTCTGCTGGTGCTGTCAGCCTCCTAATTAATGCCATTGCCTGGCAGGCTCTCAGCGGCCTGTCCCCCTGAGCTCCCTCTGAACCCCCACCAGGTCATGGCAGGCCTGGTGCGGCCTGCGTCAGTCCCCACCAGTGACTTCCTCCCAGAGACACAAACATTTCTGACAAGTTCCGTGAGAGGCAGCTCAATGCCATCACATTCCCAAGGATGTGTTACCAATCTCATATAAGAAAACAGGCTCTGTCTTCGAGAAAATGCCAGAATGGTTCCACTAGAGCTTCCTTCCACAGTCTCAAATCTGCCCAGGCCAAGTCCCATCCTCTGGGAAGCCTCCCCTGATTTCTCAGCTTCATTGATCAGTTTCCTCCTCTGCCCTCTCCAACTTTCCATCTACTCTAGAGGGAAGATGGAACTGTCTCTTCCCCTCAACTCATATTTCAGCCTCAGCCCATCAGGAAAGGTATCTCTTACCAGTTTCTCCCCAAATAATAAGGAGTTACAGGTCAGAGTCTACAACACTCGCTGGGCCAACAGGCCATGCTCCACTTCCTCTTTCATTTAATGAAGCAGGACGGATCCAGGTTGCAGGCCTAAAGCTTAAGTGATTTGGAAAGCCCTCATTCAGAAAAAATACAAAGTTGCAAATACAAAATGAATTTCAGAGCTGGAAGGAGCCCATGTAAATGAGGAGCTCTGAAGGCTAAGCTTTGTTAGCAGCAGGGTAAACCTTTCCAGCTCCCTGATGTAGTGTGCTCTTGGCTACTTCCTACTCCAGGCCACAGAAAGGCCCTGCTTCAGGATGGGCCAGGGCAACACTCTTGGAAGCACTCATTTTCAGCCTCTGGGAAGGCTATCATGCTAGAATAAGACCATCCCACCAGAAGTAAGGCCATCCTGCTTAGAAGTAAGACCATCCAGCTAGAAGTAAGGCCATCCTGCTAGACATAAGGCCATCCCTCTAGAAGTAAGGCAATCCCACTAGAAGTAAGGCCATTCCGCTAGAAGTAAGGCCATCCTGCTAGATGTAAGGCTGAGCTAATACTGTGCTCCAGCACCTCACCCATGCAACTGGTAAAATAAGTAGGTACAGAGGCTGCTTCATAGATCTTGTTTCAAGGAGGAGACACACGTAGGCATTCAGGCCCAAGCCTCTTGCACCTGCACAACTTGCCTGAGCTATGCAACTAATAGCACTATTTTGTACAGCTCCACCCACAGGAGAAGAAAAGTTAATAGAGGAGACTTCTAGTTTCAAAATAAATAAAGTAAAATAAATATCCATGAGTCTATGATGTAAATAAATAATTGAATAAATAAATAAATGGGGAAAAAGAGACAACTCTCCTCTACTGATGAATTCCAAATAATTTATAAAGAGTGGATTGGGGGGAGCGGCAAGGTGGCCGACTAGAGACATCAGTTGCCAGATCATCCCAAAAAGAAGAAAAAGTTTCAGGTAATAAAGCACAGCCCAGGTGAAATGCTGAGGGAAAGCTGCCAGAACTTACCCCTTACTAGAGACCCCTATGGGAAGAAGTGGCAGAGCAGAAGAATGAGCAAGATGTTGGCAGAGACCAACCCCCAAGGATTCAGAGTCCAGCAGAAAGGGTAAGTGAGAGTGTGTACTTTTCCTGCCCTCATGTAGCAGTCTTCCAGCACCCAATCTCTCAGAGAGCTCTTCTACTATCATGAATCCAGGCACTGCTGCCATCAGTGAACTGAGAACTTCTTGGGAGCAGATCACCAGGCTGCAGGCCTGTGTAGGGTCACTTCCCTCACCACAGACCTGAGCTGAGACGGCGGGCACCACATTGCCTGTGCACACACCTGGTGCCTCTATCCTGCCAGGGAAGTCACAGCCCCTAAGTCTCTCTGTCACTAGACCCCACATGAACATTGCCCAGCACTTGATTGGACTGTGATAATCACAAAGGGACAGGGAGACACAGGAGAGCAGCAGTATTCCTGGAGTTCGGACCTGCAGGGCAGGCTGCTCCAAGGGGACTGGGAAGTGCTGCGAATGCTTTTTAGGACAGAAGAAGGCAGAATGCATACACTGTCCTGCACCAGAAAGCCCCAGGCTCATGATCCAAAGTCATCTGAATCCCTCCCAGTGGAGATGCAAGTGCAGAGGAGTTCATAGGGTAGGAGTGTCCCCACCCCAGAGCAGAAGCAGCCCTGAAGCCCAGGAAGGGACATGGAGATGGGGACCTCCCCTTGCCCAGCCACCCAATGCTGTGGACATAGCCACCTCTGCTCTCAAGCATGAGCTTCTGGAGCAGATGTGCTGCAGGATGGCCAGTTCTAGGCTTGCAGGGAGGTACATTCCCAATAATACTCTGCTCACTGTGCCCAGGTTCTCCACAGAGGGTACAGCTCACTTCTCTCTTTTCACAGTCAGGCAGTGTTTCTGCAGCTGTCCTGACCCAGGAATCTCAGCCCCTGGGTGTCTACATCACTGGATCCACAGCCAATTCCCCCCAGCACACACTCAGACCATAGCAGCCTTGGGGGACCAGTGGGTCCCAGGGAAACTGTGGGTCTCCTGGAGCTTGAGCATTCAGGGTGGGCCACCTCCAGCTGAGAGGAGAGTGCAGCACATCACAGGGCCCCTTAGGACAAAGGGAACAAGGGCACCAGCTCTCCACCATTCAGGGCCTTCTCCTCCTCCTCTGCTCCCATGCTCACTGCTGCCAAAGTTGCTGCAGCTGTTTCTGCTCAGGACTGGTGAAGGTTCCACAGGGGACGATTAAGCCAGGGCACTTGAGAGCAGCTGCTCTCCCTCTGACAGACTGCCTATCATATCCAGGGTTCCACAGAGTTGGGGCTCACTCCTTTCCCTCTAAAAAGCCACAGCAAGTGCTTTTTTGTGTCCCAAGGACAAAAACTATTGCCTTCCCTGAGGGAGGGTGGAGCTAGCAGTCCTCTCCCTGAGCTGCCTGTCTCTTCTGGGAGTAGCCTGCCATCTCTGGAGTCAAGTCCCAGACACAACCACACCTCCCATGCTGGTGCATTTTAGCCACAGCCCACAGCCGGTCTAGTAGCCCTGCAGGCAGTGGGTTGAGCTACCCCCACAACTTCTGCTGTAGCTAGGTCAGGATGGGAGCTGGGAACCCGGGCACATTTGTGCCCTTGAAAGACAGAGACTGTTGTCACCACCGAGAGAGGGAGGTATGAGCAGCTTATGTGCTCCACAGCTGACTGCCTCTGCTAATCTCGTCAAAAGGGGCCCACCCCTTCTGGTACAGGCTCACAGTACACCCGCCCTTCCTTCCCAAGCATTCATCTGGAGCACAAGATCACCCCACCTCTCACTATCACAGCCAGCACCCAGACTCAGGGAGGCTTGAGGGCAAGTTTGCCAGCCCAGTCTCAGTCTGGTCACCCCCAGGACTCAAGCATGCCATCCAGGGGCCTAGAAACTGGGGATTACCTAACCTAGTCCACCACTACTGGCACCTGAATACTCTCCTGAGGTCAAACTGACCCAAATTGCCACCACCACCACAGTGGGTACTTACCTGCATGAGCTGAAAGGCAGTGTACCTCTCCCTCTCTACACTGAGCATCAGAGTTCCCCATAGAGGAGAAGAGGTGAACCACAATGCTATCTGTTTTGAACTGAGGGAAGAGGTTCCAGATGAGAAAGAACCAACATAAGAATTCTGGCAATATGAAAAAAAAAAGGCTGTTTCAACACCCCCAAAGAATCACACTAGCTCTCTAGCAATGGACTCCAACCAAAAGAAAAGTTTTGAAATGTAAGATGTGGAAATTCAAAAATATAAACTCAATAGGATTGATGAAAAAGTTGAATACCAACACAAAGAAGCCCAAAAAATAATTCAGGACATGAATGAAAAATTTGCTAAAGACATAGATTTAGGAAAGAAAAAAAGAACTTCTGGAAATGAAAGAGTCATTTAGAAAATTTCAAAATACAGTGGAAAGCTTCAACAACAGACTAGACCAAGCAGAAGAAAAAATTTCAGAGCTTGAAGACAAGAATTTCAAAGTAACCCAGTCAGTCAAAAATAAAGAAAAAAATCCAAGAGAACTGAAAAACATCTCTAAGAAATATGGGATTATGTAAAATGCTCAAACATAAGAATCATAGGTACCCCTGAGGGAGAAGAAGAAAAAGAAAAAAGATGGAAGATCTATTTAAGGAAATAATGAAAGAAAACTTCCCTAGTCTTACTAGAGATTTAGACTTCCAGATACAAGAAGGTCGTCAAATTCCTAGAAAAGTCATTGCAAATAAGACATCACCAAGGCACATAATACTCAGTCTGGCCAAAGTAAAAGTGAAGGAGAAAATCCTACAAGCTGTGAGATGAAAGCATCAAGTAACTAACAAAGGGAACCCCATTAGACTAATGACAGACTTCTCAGCAGAAACCTGACAAGGCAGAAGGGATTGGGGTCCCATCTTTAGTCTTCTTAAACAGAATAACTGCCAGCCAAGAATTTTATATCCTGCAAAGCTAAGTTTCATAAATGAAAGAGAAATAAAATCTTTCACAGACATGCAAACTCTAAGGGAATTTGCCACCACTAGATCTGCCCTACAATAAATGCTCAAAAGTGCTCTAAATGCCAAAAAGAATGGTCAATACTCACAAGTGTAAAAACACTCATAAGTAAAAACTCACAGCTCTTATAAAACAAGAACACAAGGGACAATACAAAGTAACTAGGTAACAATCAATGTAATGACTGGAACAGTATCTCATGTATCAATATTAACATTGAAAGCAAATGGTCTAAATGACTCACTTAAAAGATATAAATTGACAGAATGGATAAAAAAACCCACAACTCAAATATCTGCTGTATCCAAGAAACCCATTTAATTTGTAAAAAGTCACATAGACTCAAGGTAAAGGAGTGGGGAAAAATATTCCACACAAATGGAAACCAAAAGTGAGCAGGAGTAGCTATTCTTATATCAGATAAAAACAGACTTTAAAGGAACAGCAGGAGAAATAGACAAAGATGGACATTATATAATGATAAATGGATCAATTCAGCAAGAAGGTATAACAATCCTAAATACATATGCACCTAACATTAGAGCTCCTAGATTCATAAAACAAATGCTACTAGACCTAAGAAACAAGACAAACAGCAACATAATAACAGTGGGGGGGCTTCAACACTCCACTGACAGAACTAGACAAATCATCAAGGCAGAAAACCAACAAAGAAACATGGGACTTAAATGGGACTCTAGAACAAATGGACCTAACAGACATTTACAGAACATTCTACCCAACAACTGAAAAATATGCATTCTTCTCATCATCACATGGAACATTTTCCAAGATAGACCATATGTTAGGCCACAAAATAAGTCTTGGCAAATATTTAAAAGTCAAAATCATACCAAGTATCTTCTCAGACCACAGTGGAATAAAACTAGAAATCTACTCCAAGAGGAACACTCAAAACTATACAAAATATTAAAATTAAACAACTTTCTGCTGAATGATCTTTGAGTCAATGACAAAATCAACATGGAAACTAAAAAATATTTTGAATTGAATGACAACGGTGACACAAGCTACCTAAAGCTTGGAGACACAACAAAAGCAGTGCTAAGAGGGAAGTTCATAGCACTAAATGCCTACATAAAAAAGACAGAAAGATCACAAATTAACAACCCAATGTCATACCTCAGGGAACTAGAAAAACAAGAACAATTCCAACCCAAAGCTAAGAGAAGACAAGAAATAACAAAGATCAGAGCAGAACTAAATGAAATTGAAAAAAAAATACAAAGGATCGATGAACAAAAAGTTGCTGCTTTAAAAAGATGAACAAAATCAACAGACAACTAGCTAGATTAATCAAGAAAAGAAAAGAGAGGATGCAAATAAACTCAATCAGAAATGAAAAAGGAGACATTACAACTGATACCACAGAAGTATAAAAGATCATCTGAGACTGCTATGAACACCTCTATGCACACAAATTAGAAAATCTAAAGGTAATAGATAAATTTGTGGAAATACTCAACCTCCCAAGCTTCAATCAGGAAGATATAGAAATCTTGAATAGACCAATAACAAGTAGTGAGATTGAATCAGTAATAAAAAAATCTCCAACAAAGAAAGAAGCCCAGAACCGGATGGATTCACAGCCCAATTCTTCCAGACCTACAAAGAATAACTGGCACCTAGTCTACTGAAACTGTTCCATAACATTAAGAAGAAGGAAATCCTCCCTAAGTCATCCTACAAAACCAGCCTATCACCTTGATACCAAAGCCAGAAAAGGATGCAACAAAAAAAGAAAACTACAAACCAATATCCTTGATGAATATAAATGCAAAAATCCTCAACAAAATACTAGCAAACTGAATCCAACAGCACATCAAAAACATAATTCACCACAATCAAGTGGGTTTCATCCCTGGGATGCAAAAATGGTTCAACATACACAAATCAATAAATGTGATTCACCACATAAACAGAATTAAAAACAAAAAGCATATGATCATCTCAATAGATGCAGAAGAAGCATTCGATAAAATCTAGCACCCTTCATGATAAAAACCCTTAACAAACTAGGCATAAAAGGAACATACCTCAAATAATAAAAGCCATATATGACAAACCCACAGCTAGCATCATACTGAATGGGGAAAAGTTGAAAGCATTTCCCCTGAGAACTGGAACAAGACAAGGATGCTCACTTTCACCACTTCTATTCAACATAGTCCTAGCCAGAGCAATCAGGCAAGAGAAAGAAATAAAGGGCATCCAAATTGGAAAAGAAGAGATCAAACTATCCCTGTTTGCTGACAATATGATCTTACATCCAGAAAACCCTGAAGATTTCTTCAAAAGACTCCTAGAAATGATAATTAAATTCAATAAAGTCTCAGGTTACAAAATTAATGTAAAAAAATCAGTAGCATTTCTATACACTAATAACAGCCAAGCTCAGAATCAAATCGAGAACTCAATACCATTTACAAAAGCTGCAAAAAAAAAACCAAAAAAACCTAGCAATATACTCAGCCAAGGAGGTGATAGATCTTGACAAGGAGAACTACAAGACACTGATGAAAGAAATCATTGATGACACAAACAAATGGAAAAACATCTCATGCTCATGGATTGAAAGAATATTGTTAAAAATGTCCATACTGCCCAATGTGATTTACAGATTCAACAGAACTCCCATCAAATACCAATGTAATATTTCACAGAATTAGAAAAAACAATCCTGAATTTAAAAAGAGCCCAAGTAGCCCAAGCAATCTTAAGCAAAAGGAACAAATCTGGAGGCATCACATTACTGACTTCAAATCATACTACAAGACTATACAGTAACCAAAACAGCATGGTACTTATGTAAAAGTAGACATATAGATCAACAGAACAGAATAGAGAACCCATAAATAAAACCATATACCTACAACCAACTGATCTTCAACAAGCCAGACAAAAACATATACTGGGGAAAGGATACCCTGTTCAATAAATGGTGCTGGGAAAATTGGATAGCCACATGCAGAAGAATGAAACTGGATTCCTATCCCTCACCATGCACAAAAATTAACTCAAGATGGATTACAGACTTAAATGTAAGACCTGATGCCTTAAAAATTATAGAAGAAAACCTATAAAAAACTTTTCTGGACAGTGGCCTAGGCAAAGAATTTATAACTAAAACCCCAAAATCAAATACAACAAAAACAAAAATAAATAAATTGGACTTAATTAAACTAAAAAGTTTCTGCACAGCAAAAAAAGAAATCAACAGAGTAAACAGACAACCTACAGAATGGTAGGAAATATTTTTGCAAACTATATATCCAATAAAGGATAGATATCTAGAATCTACAAGGAACTCAAATAACTCAGCAAAAAAAAAAAAAAAAACTCCATTAAAAAGTGGGCAAAGACATGAACAGACATTTTTTAAAAGAAGATAAACAAATGGCCAAAAAACAAATGAAAAAATGCTCAACATCACTAATCATGAGAGAAATGGAAATTAAAACCACAATGAGATACCATCTTACCCCTGTCAAAATGGCCATTATTACAAAGCCAAAAAACAATAGATGTTGGCATGGATACAGTGAAAAGGAAACACTTATAGATTGTTGTGGGAATGTAAATTGCTATAACCTCTATGGAAAACAATATGGAGATTCTTCAAAGAACTAAAAGTAGACCTACCATTTGATCCAGCAATCCCACTACTGGATATCTACCCAAAGGAAAAAGAAGTCATTTTATGAAAAAGACACCTGCACCTCAATGTTTATCGCAGCACAATTCACAATTGCAAAGATATGGAATCAACCTAAGTGCCCAGAGAGAGTAGAAATGTTGATATGATGTGATTGTAAATACAACACCAGGAATACTACTTCCTACTTCAGTCAAAAAGAAAAAATGTCTTTGCAGAAATTGAATAGAATGGAAGCACTATCTAAGTGAAGTATCCAAGAAAACAAAACACCATACTCACTTATACTGGGGCTAAACAAGGGTATCACGGCCAACAGAGTGGTATAATGACTTTGGGACTAGAAGGAGACGGTTGGAAGAGGGTGAGGGACAAAAATTACCTATGAGCAATATACACCATGGGATGGAACATAAAACCACGACTACCACATACACTTAACACATACAAAAATTTGGTACCCCTAAATGTTCAAATAAGAATAAACTAGAAAACTTACGAAGATACTTCACCCCCACGGAAGGGGACCTTAAATGTGGGCTGTACGTAGTTACTTCCATCCAAAGAGTATAGTATGGAAAGGGGGAAAAAATAATTTTTTTCTCGATAGAGTCTAAAAAATACTAAGAGGTGATCAAGGTCAACATCAACAGTAATAGTGACATTGGTGATCTGTACCCTTGATGCCATGTGATGAAAATGTAGAGTTCTTCTGTGTCTCACAGAGAATTACAAAACCCCAGTCAAATCATGAAAAAAAAATCCCAATTGAGAAACATTCTGCAAAATATCTGACCAGTACTCCTCAAAACTGTCAAGATCATCAAAAACAACAAAAGTCTGAGAAACTGTCACAGCCAAGAAGAGCCTAAGGAAACATGGCCACTAAATGTAATGTGGTACCCTAGATGGGATTCTGGGAGAGAAAAAGGATATTAGGCAAAAACTAAGGAACTCGGAATAAAGTATGGATTTTAGTTAATAATAATATACAAATATTAGTTCATTGATTAGGACAAATGTACTGTATTGATGCAAAATGTTAATAATAAGGAAAGTTGGTGTGTGGTATATAGGGGTGATTGATCTAGGGGAAGGCAGTGTATCCAAAGGGAAATAGGGTTACTGCTCCCCAATGGGGCAGAAGAGATCATGTCTGGAACTCCAGGGAATCGCTGGAGGATCTTCGGTATTCTTTTGTGCTGGTCAGAGGAAAGGGCAGCAACCTAACAGACTTAGATCCCATAGGAATGAAGGCTCGGCGCCTGCCAGGTGAGGAACCCCACCCGGCAGGAGCCCACCCCACCAGCAGCAGTCCTTTTCTGAACTTCTTTCCCTCTATTTCCAAAAGGAAAAATCCAACCACAGTAACTCTACCCAGATACTCTTTTTTGTTTTGTTTTAAATTGCAGGGACATTCTACTATAAAGACTGTAAAATTTGAATCACAGAATCTTTAGTTTTGGCAGTCACTTCAAAAGTAATTCAGTTCAGAGGTTCCTAGAGTAGTCAAATTCATAGAGACAGAAAGTATAAAGGTGGTTTGCCAGGGGCTGGGGGGAGAGGGGAGGGTGAGTTAGTGTTTAATGGGTAGAGAGTTTCAGTTCTGCAAGAGGAAAAGAGGTATGGCGATTGGTTGCAGAACAATGTGAATGCACTTAATGTCCCTGAACTGTACACTTAAAAATGGTTAAAATGGTAAATGTTATGTATATTTTTCCACAATTAGAAAAAATAATTCCATTTAAACCATCACCACCGCCAATGTTTAACTCCACTCTACAGCATCATTTCTAAGAAGTCTATTCTATCCACACCACTGACACCCCCTAGAAGGGCAGAGCTCTGAACTGGGAACTGGGCACACTTAGTGGGAGCGGTGGGAGGAGGGTCTGGGGGAGGGAGACTAGGGCAGGCAGCAGGGGGAAATGGGACATGGCTCTTGCCCTCCGTACCGCTGTGCTGGGGGAACAGTAGAGGCTCATGTTTTACACACACACACATTGGGCCCATCCTGGCCCCTGCTCTGGTCTGCTCTACCACAGAAGAAGACCTTGGAGACAGCCTTTCCCAGGCTCCTATGTCAGCTGACTTCTGGATGGATTGGAACAATGCCAGGCAGTAGTAGGAGACTGGAAGGCGGGAGAAGCCAGGGTATTCCTCCCCCTCCTTCCCTGTTTGAGGCAGTATCTATGGCAATAGATGCTTCTCCTAACTGACTCCAGCTCCCAACAGAAACACCTGCCCCATGGATCCAGTTTCTACCAGGTGACACCCCCAACCCCCACTCCTGTGCTCTGGTAACACCACTTCTTCCCTTTGAACTTCCAGCCTAAGGGTAACAACTCCTTCCTGCTGCTGCCGCCAATCTCTGGGTTGCCTCACCATCCCTTTTGGCTTGAAGCTTTTCCATCATATTGCTTTAAATATGTGATGTATATTTTCCTGGTAGGACCCTGCCTTCTAATACCAGCTCCCCTGCTTATGTCAGAATTGCAAGCACTTGGTCCATCACTATTCATTACTCTTCATGCAGCTCATCGACAGGCCTGTGCTCCATAACCTCAGACACCAAGTGGCTAAGGAAGGAACTCAAACGTCTCCTAATTCTGAGGATTTGAACTGCCAGCCCTAGAGCTCCCCACCTGTGACTCAGGCTCTCTACCTCTGTGGGACCTACTCCTCCCTCCAAGGTGTGCTTTGGCACCCAGTGGCCAGATGAGCTTAGAGTCCACTGAGAGCTGGGAGAGACTGCCAAAGACCTGAGAGTAGGGGGGATGTGGAAGAGGGGTTGGAGCAGCTCAGGGCAGACTTCAGTGAAGCCTGCCACCCCCTCCCCACTCCCCTGGTGGCGACATATAAGCCCTTCCCAGGTGTCCAGGGGTTCTGCATAGTGATGTCGGGGGTCATTCCCTTCTAACCGGGAGTAATCTTGTTCATAGACCTCATTGTCCACAACTGTGGCCATTAGGCAGCCACATGCAGCTTTTTAAGATTTACATTTAAGTGAATTAAAATTAAATAAAGTTTAAAATTTGGTTCTTCAGTTGGACAAGCCATATTTCAAGTGTTCGACTTGTGGCTCGTGGTTGTCATGTTGGACAGAGCAGACAGGAAACATTTCCATCGGTGCAGAAAGTCCTATTGAGCAGCGTCGTTTGTGGACAAAGCTGTCTTTGTCAACACAGAAAGAAATGAAACCTGCGTAATACAAATTAACCAATTACAGTTGAACAGCCAAACATTCTCCCTGCTATGTGTGTGAACAAAGGATGATTGGGTTTTTATGCAGAAATGGCTTTTAGCTGGACTGAATGAGGGGTTCAGGCAGACTAGAAGAGGCAGAAAGATTATTTTCTGATGTCTCTTCCGAAGATGCACGAGTAGAAATTTGATGGGATTAATGTAAGCACAAAAACCCACTGAAGCAAGGAGTTTTTTAAAAAATGAAAGAAAGATATTTACTTAAATGGAAAAGAGAAGAAACAACTTGTTTACTCTTCACTTGGCTCTCTAAAAGAAAAAAACAAAAGAGTATCAGCTAAAACGTCTTTGCAGTGCAAGCTCAGCAGGCCAGGACTCTGAAGGTAATGCTAGTGGTGGGCGAATGAGCTATTTCACCTGTGTGCTATGACAAGAAGATTAAAGGCAGTTGAGCAGGGCATTAAACTTGAAGAAACAGAAACAGTTCCGTTGCATTATACCTTCTCCCACTGCAGCCCTTAGCTAGAAAGAAAAGGCTCTATTTCCAGTTCGTTCAAAATCTACATACCATGGCGGGGGGGTGGCTGGCAGAGGGCTAGAAGGATAAAGGGGGGATCGTTGCTAACTCGTAAAAAGTTGACACTTTCACTACAGACCAAAAAGATGGGAAAGCTATGAGATGTGGTCCTGACCTGGGGTGAAAAGGCCCTGTTTCCCAAGAAATGGTTCTCACTAACAGTTTGTTGGCCTTCACCTTCTCCCCCTGATCCAGTAGGTCTGGGGTAGGGGCCACAGATGTGCATTTTAATAAGTTCTCAGGTGATGCTGATGCTGTGGGTGGGAGCCACACTTAGAGACCCACTTCCCTAAAGAGCACTTCCAGACAGGGCAGCCCAAGTGAGGGTCACATTCACTGTCTGTCCACTCACAGCAGTGTCTAAATGAGCAGAAAGGAGAACTTCCCATCTAGGGAATGAGGTGCATTGGTTTTGATTTTTTTTTAATGCTGCATTAAAATATTCTTTATCTTGACTACTGAGATTTTGGTGCCTCCTGAGGTGAGTGCCTCACTCTCCTCACCCTAATCCCAGCCCTGGCTGCAAGATTGGCCTAATGATCCCTGTTTTCACTCCTCTGAGGCTCTGAGATGTGCAGTGACTTGCCCAGGATCACACAGTAAATGCAGAGCCATGACTCAAACCCAGCATTTTTGACTCTCAAAGTCAAGAACTCTTTCCACTGAACTACAGTTTCCCAAATAAACACCCTCTGGGCCGATTGTGGCTGGTATATCTGTTTTCCTGCTGCTCACGTGACTCCTTTGAGCAGGTTGACGAGGCTAGCCCACCATCAGAGCCATGTGTGTGTAGGGACCTGCCGTGTCATCTCCCTGCCAACACCCTCAGTCCACACCAAAGAGGCCTCATTCATCTCTTACAGGCATCCAGCTGGGAACTGACAATTTACCTATTGAATCATAACAAACAACTCTGAGAATCAACGCAAGGCAAATCGCTAACATTAATTTAACATTTACCACATGTTACCTACATTGTCTCACTTGATCTTGACATCAAACCTGGGGAAGCAGGCACTGCTAACCTTTCCATTTCACAAATAAGGAGAGTGAGGTACAAAAAGGCATCTTTGTTTAAAGTCATGAAGCCAGCAAGAGGAAGGCGGAGGACTCCAACCTGGATGACTGGCTTTCAGAGGCTGTACCCGCCACCCCTACATGAGGGAAGAAAGAAGGTGCCCACAGCGTCTGTATTAATCACGTATTCCATGCCAGGAGCTTTCCGATTTCTTTTTTCACCCAAATACCAATTGTACACCTACTATGTGCAGGCACTGAGTAAGATGTAAAGACTTAGGTTATAGTTTTAGTCCCCCAGGGTTTTACATATTTACCTCTTTCAGGCACACAGAGAAGTTGGTCCTTCATGGATAATGCCCAGATCATTTTTCTTTCAAAAGAAACATAGAGAAAAAACGACACATTTTTAGCAAGAAAGAAGATGCCAGAAGGTAATTGCTTTGCAAATGACTGTAAGTTATAAACGGATCAATGGTTTTCTCCAAAGTCAGAATCAACTGTAATTAGCAATATGCAAATCCCACCCTGAGCCCCTTGTGGCTCACAGTGAAGTGGTAGGCCCCCTCAGCAGCCCTTTATATTCATTCAGAGGAGGCTGGGTGGACCCCCACCCATGGGGCTGGCCGGCTGTGAGCTGAAGGAAAGCAGAGAGGGGCCGGGTAAACCTGCACCCCACCTGAAGTTGGGGGCCAGGCCTGACATGCTCCTCGGAGCTCTCCTGGCAAAATCCTGCTCCCGTCCCCCACTTGGGGCCCAAGTGGGGATAGCAAAGGAGGGTTTCAGAGGTCTGGATGGGAGATGACTTCCCTTCTACACTGTACAGTGAGGTTGAGAGAAGGGTGGGAAAACTGTCAGGATTTAATTTCTACATGAAACTTATATACCTGTCACCTGAACGAGGATGTTGGCTGGGTAAGAGGAATGAACACTAGAAAAGGAGTCCAGAAGCCTGGAAACTAGTCCTAACTCTGCACTGTTATGCCTGTGGCCTTGAGCAGGTCACCTGACCACACAGGTTGAAGGTTCTTCATTCATAAAATAAGAGGATCAGACAAGGTGTTCCTTGGAGTTCATTCTATTCATTTAGTCAACCACAAGCACTTATTGTGCCTTCCAGGTGCCAGGCACCGTGCCAAGCACTAGGGACAAACACCCAAATACAACTGGTTCATAGCCAGGAGCCCTCAGTTTGCCAAGAGCAAAGGATGTGTAACGATGTCTGCTAAATGCCTCAGTACACGGGGAACAGGTTTGTTCCAAGGGAATCAGGAAGGTTTCTTGGGGCTGGTGACTTTTGAACGGGGCCCTGAAGGATGATTCTATACTTTGTTTCCAAACAGTCCACTTACAACTCCATCTGAGGCCACAAAAAGTTTAAAGCTGTGCTTCTTGAGCTTTTATGAACAAACAGATCATTTGGAGAGCGCAGTTACAACACTCGTACCTGGGGCCCGTCTTCCACAGATCCTGATCAATCTGTCAGAGCAACCAGGCTTGGGGACCTGTGTTGTAACTAGGGCACTGGTGATTCTTCAGCATTTGGTCTATGAACCACATTCTATCTGGTTCAAGCCTTCTTGATTCTATTGGTATTATTATTTTACCAACAGGTGAATAAATAAATAAACCCAAGGCTGTTTTCAGACACTTGACAAGAAGCTTCACATTTGAGAACAATCCCAGAACTTTCTGCGTAAGTGCCTCCCCTCAAAAAGCAAAGCAACAGCTTCTGCCACAACAGTGGTGCCACCCAGAGAATACAAAGAGCTTCTTTAGGGTTGAAGACCCAAGTTCCATTCATGACCCACAAAGGGCCCATGGCTCCGTGGCTCGCTGTTTCTCAGAGGCAGTCATGAGGCAGTCTGGGGAAATGTCCCAGGCTGTTCCTTCAATCCTGGTTCTTCTGGTCCCTCCGTGCTGCCTAATGACTGGCTCCATGACCTGAGGGACCTGGTTTTCCTCCCTCCAGTTTCCTCCTTCTGTTTCTCTCACCCTTGTCAAATAGGGGGTCTTCCTCCAGCTCCTGCCTGGGAAGCAGAAGGTAAGGAGGGCATATGGTAGAGAAAGTTGCACTGTCCTGACTAGAATGCTCACACACACACTCCCCCAGATCTCCACCTGGCTGGCTCCATGCTGTCAGTCAGGCTCCCATGTTACTTCTTCAGGGAGGCGTTTCCCTACCAGCCCACCCTATTAACCTAACTATCCTAACTACCATGTATGGCATAGTCCTTTAATTGGTGGCCCCCAATACACGATGCCTCCCAGTATTCGTGCCTTACGCAATCTTGTCCCCTTGAATCTGGGCAGGTCCTATGACTTGTTGTAACCATAGAATGTAGCAGAGGTGGTACTATGCATTAAGAAGTCCTCATAGCTTCCATTTTTGTGCTTGTAGAAGCCCAGAGCCCCAGTGTAGGAGCTCCCAGGAGTCCCCACCTGAAGAGACTATGTATGTAGAGATGCCACATAGAGAAGGAGAGACCCTGCAACTATATGGGGTGGGGGGCGTCTAGTTGATCTCAGATGACCCCAGATACCTGCCAATCTGCCAGCTAAAGGCAGCCACACAGGCAACCATCAGTAAGATTAGCAAGGAACCACCCTGCTGAGCCCAGCCCTGATTGTAGAATTGTGAATAAATTGAATAGTTATTGTTTTAAGCCAGTGAGTTTCAGGGTGGTTTATTATGCAGTAGTAGATACATGACACCATATCATTCTGTTTCATTTTCTTCATATCATCTATCACAAATAACTGAAAAATATTTGTCCCCTAAGCTTCATGAAGGCAGGGGCTGTTTGCTCATTGCTGTATCCCCTGTACCTAGATCCTTACCTGGTAAAGAGCAGGAACTCCCTAATACTGATCAAATTCACCACCAGTTCATCCAAACCTCAGGCAGGACCAGGAGAAAAATGTAAGATGATAATCGAATGCCCAGCAGCCTCTTGGCCAGAGCCAGAGTCAAAAAGACACATTGATTTTCCATTAACAAACTTTACACTAATGAAAGCAAACTTTAAAGGATTAAAAAAAACAGCTAGTGAGGGATTTTATGCTTGTTTAGAGGTGTCATAAACAGCTGGCTTACAAGCAGCAAGCGCTGCAGTTCCCCAGGGTCACAGGATGCAGCAGCCGAGACCAAATGGCACTGGCACCAATTCTTGCTCAGTCCCAGAGCCAACATCTGGCCTTCCGTGCTCTGGCTCACCCCGCCATGTGCAGAGCCTGCCCACCCTGACGAATAACACTTCCCAAAAGGAGCGTCGGCTGCTGCTCCTGCCAGGCAGAGCCAGATGCTGATGCCGAAGGAAGCCAGCGTCCTCTCCGGGGTGGGCAAGCTGGCTACATTTGGGACAAAGGAAAGTGGTGTGGAAAGATGCTCCCTGGCTGTCTTTTGCATTAACGACTCCCCGACACCAAACCTTGGGTTATTGCTCTCTGGGCCACCCCCATTCGCATTCTTTTCTGGGGCTCTTTATCCTTCTGTCCTTGTCTGTGTTTGCAAAGGCCTGAAGGAGCCTTTCTCTATAGGTGGCAACTGGCTCCCGGAAGCAAGAGGAAGGTGGGAGACTGCTACCTGCCAGCCACGGCCCAGGCCCCACAGCAGTCCACGGTGGGACTGTAGAGAAGACCTAGCCAACCTCTTATCTTTTAGCCTTTCTAGGTTTCTATATCTTCTCTTTAATGAGGATCCTCTCAGTACTTTGGTGAGGGTTAAATTAGACAATGTATTTAAAGCAGTGGTTCTGAAATGTTAACATGCATCAGAATCATCTGGAAGGCTTCTTACAATACAGATTTCTGAGTCCCACCTCCAGAGCTGCTGTAGGTCGGGCATGAGGTCCAAGAATTTGCATTTCTAATAAGTTCTCACATGATATTAGTGCTGTTGGCCCAGGGACCACACTTTGAGAACCACTGATGTAACATAGTAGAAACATAAATATAAACATCTATATATACACACATGCACACAGAAAGCCCAGATTTTCTGGAATTGTCCCAGTTTTTAGTCAGTGGAAATATGTAAATCATTTTAAACAGTTCCTACTATAGCCTTCAAGGGGCTATCAAAGCAAAACAGCCTTGCAGCAGAGTGACCATAAAGGATACAGAAAGGAGAGGATAAATATTTCACAGGCTCAGAAATTGGTATTCCTCACATGTTTGGAAATGGGCCGGGGGTCAAGGGAGAAGGGAGGGGAATCACACGCCTTCTGAATCCATTGGCTGAGGAGCAGTAATTCACTACTTATCAGTCAAGGAGGACTCTTAGGTGGAGGTGGGCTTGTAGGGCCAGGGGAGTGTTGGTCTACTGGGATAGAGTGACCATGTTCCTCTAAGATCCCTGGACCACCTGCATCAGAATCGCAGAAACACAGGCTCCCAGACCTCACTCCAGATCTGTGGAATCAGCATCTATGAAGAGGAGATCTAGAAATCTTTATTTAAACATGATCACCAGGTAAGACTTATGCATACTTGAGGAGTATTTTCCTAGGGTGTCATCAAGGATATACAGGGCTAGGGAGGAGGAAATGGAGAATTGTTGCTTAATGGGTACAGAGTTTCAGTTTGGAAAAATAAAGTTCTGGAGATCTATGGTGGAGATGGTTGCAGAACAATGTGAATATACTTAATGTCACTGAACTGTTCATTTGAAAAGGGTTAAAATGGTAAATTTTATGATATACATACTTTACCACAATAAAAATAAAGTCCTATCAAGGAGATAAAACTGTAATGAATCAGATAAGTTGTATCTGATTGATTTTAAGTTATGTGGATAAAGTTGTCATAATGTATTGGACATTGTATGGAGTACAGAAAGACAGAAGCCATGGAGAAAAAATGTTTTCAGTACCCCTGTCCAACTGAATGGGTGGTCTGATTCTAACAAAAAATACTTCTGAAGGAGGCAAAAGTATCTTCAGAATAAATAGGAGGCAGTATTCCTTGTGAATATCAACTCCCTTTGTGCCTATTCTGGGCTCCCCAGGTGATATTTTGATCTTCAACGAGGGCCTTCTCAAGCACCCATCCACATCCTCCTAGGAAGCAGCATCCTTTTCCTGCAGGTGCATGTGGCTGGCCTTTGACATCCACAAAGGCTGGAGAGGCCTTCTGTTGTAAATTTCCACATCGGCGGCATGCCTCATTCCCCCGGGAGCAGAGTCCTGTTTGGCCACAGCAAATCCATTCCCCAGAACCTCAATCCCTGGCCAGTTGTAAAAACGAAGTTCTAAAAAACCTACAAAGCTGAGGATGCAAATGACCCCTAAAGGAGCACAAATTCCAGGAATCCCAGCCTGGGAAGTGACCTGCCACCTCCCTCGATACCACCACCCCCTGCAAGCACACCTGTTTACAGTGAAAACACAAGCCAAACTCGGAAATTTGCCCAGGAATGGAAAAAGCATTATCTGCTTATGTTTTCCAAGCTCATCGCAGGGATCTGTCAAGTCCCACTTTGATCTCACCTGCTCAGCAAAATCTTGGCTAAATTCTCCAAACTCCACTGATCTCCTCTCCTCCTCTAAATGCCTACAGAATCAGAATCAAGGATTTAGCATTTAATTAAGCACGGCTTTGTGCCTTTTCCTGACATAAATACCTTGGCAGGGTGGGAAAGGCCTGGGTTTTGTAGCCAGACAGATTTAGGTGCGAAGCTAGCTCTGCCACTCTATGGCTGTGTGACCTTTGACTCTGAGGGGAGTCTGTACCTGCACATAGAGAGTTTAAGAAACTTGGTCAAGGTAACAGAACTAGGAAGGGGCGCTAATGGCTACAAGAGTACCCAGCCCTGTGCAGGTGCACAACAGGTTCTCTCTAAAGACACCCCTAAGCTTGTGGAGGGTGAGGAACTCTTCCCCCAGATCTGTTCTGTGCCCAGGC
This sequence comes from Daubentonia madagascariensis, assembly GCA_023783475.1. NCBI lineage: Eukaryota > Metazoa > Chordata > Mammalia > Primates > Daubentoniidae > Daubentonia > Daubentonia madagascariensis. The sequence goes on along the minus strand of JAKFHU010002573.1, from coordinate 12,692,641 downwards.
TGCATATTGGAGTCTGGCAGATAGCGTCTCATGCCTAGAGGTCCTGGGGTGGGGCTTGGGTATCTATTCTTTGAAAACTCCCCCAGCTACTTCCCTAGAGCTCACAGCACAATACTGCATTCAGGAAATGCTCAAGAAGGACTCAATAAGTTGATTGAGACGCAGAATTCTGTGATCAAATGTGATTGACAAGGAGGGACTATTCCTTGCAGGCATCATTATTATTAGGTTCCATTTTAATATTGAGAAAACCCTGCAGAAATTAGGTAATTCCAGATGAGTATTAACCGAGCTGCCAAACACTTGGTCTTAAGGCCAAGCATCCCAACAATGTTTAATTATTCACATTCAACAGCAGTGTCTCTTCACATACTGAGAGTCGTTTTTAGGGAAATAACCATCTTCTCCGAGACATACTTTGTTTGCTGCGGTGGTGAGAATTAAAGGGGTCATGGAAGAACTTCAGGAGGAAGGGCTGAGAAGCCCGCAGGATAGTTACTAAAATTTGACCCCAGAGTCACGTAATTAGAGAACTGGGGGTGTGAGGAACCTCATTAACTACAAAAATCATTATCAGAAAAAGAAGGAAAAGGGAGGGCTGGAGGCAGAGGTGTTGAGCTGTGAGGAGCTCTGTGGGCCAGGGCGGGAGTTTCGGAGGTGCAGAAAGGACCAAGGAGCTGACCAGTACTGACACCCACCCTGGGGCTCCCATAAGAAAAAGACAAGGGGTGGAAATGCTCAAGGCATTTAAACAGCCACAGCCTCTGCCTTCTAATGCCCAAGCCTGGAGTTGTAGGGAAACACTGCCTGCAGGCACAGAGATGGGCAGGGGTGTCCTTGACCCTCTCTACTTGGTGCATGGACATGAGGGTCCTCTGTGATCTGGAGAGTAGCCAAGGCAGGAATCAGAAAGAGGCCAAGGACCCAGACCGGCCTGGTCCCCAGCTGGTTAGCCCTACCTGATGCCTGCTGCCCAAACCCCAGCTCCCTCTCCCGCCCACCAAGCCTGGATCCTGCCTGGATCCACAGAGGGTGAGTGCTGGCTCCTGGCATGTTCCATGACCTAAGGAGGAATTTGTGCCCTTGGACTTGATTCACTCAGCTAACACATGCTATGCTCCTACTCTGTGGCAGTGGGCAGGGAAGTACAGAGTATAAATTCTGATGAATGTGTGCACAAATGGTAAATATTAATAATAATAATAACTAGCATTTATTGCACATATGCTAGGTACTATGCTAAGTGCCTTAAACAGCCCCTGAAGTAGGTATTATTACTCTAGTTTTACAGATCAGGAAATTGAAGTTCCAAGAATTTAAACAGCCAGGCCAAACAGTCAGGAATTGATAGAGCTGAAATTTAAGTCCTGTCCCAGCATTTGAAGAGCTCCAAGCCTAACTGAACAATGAGGAAACCATGCAGGATAAAATGCTGAAAGAACCAAATGAACATTGCAGACATCAGCACCAGGGGAGCAGAGGAAGGCAAGATCAGGACAGGAGAGCCCAGGGGTGCCTCACAATGGGGCAGGAGGGGTCTGAGGGCCTGGTGGTCTGCTGCTCGGAAGAAACCACAGATGTCTGGCCAGCAGTTTTTTGAGGTTTGATCGAGACCATCTTTGGATGTGGAATACCACAGTCTGAAACACACATGAGTCTTCTGCCCAAATCCTGTAATCATTCAATTTGGGGACCCAGGAAAAGATTATGGGCCCCTAGCAAAAATCAACCCCCACCATTGTGAAGTTATATTACAATACTCTTTGCTTTGTTTTAAAAATATACAGGGACTGTTTTTTCTTAACCTATTTGAAGATGTGTGTATGTGTGTGTGTAAAAACGTGCCTCCACAGTGAGGCTCCGAGCATGGACTGTGCATAAGTTCTCCATTCTCCCTCAAAGCAGACATACATGTAACTTACAGGGTGCAGTAGCCTTGGCCTACCTTGTTTAAGAACAATGGTCATAATTCATTAGTATCCTCTGTATCCTTTAGAAAGGAAAAATCCATCACATGGCCATTGCCAGGGATTTGAAATCATTTATAGGATTTTCCCAAGGATCTTCATTATGCCTACCCATATGCTTCCTCAAATAGGAGAGAAGGAATAGAATTGCAGGTAGTGTCAAAGGAACTGCCTATACACCATGGCCTCGCTAATCTAAGAATGCCTATGAGACAGTGTCAAGCATCATAAGTCATCACAAGTCATCATAATTCAGGTGTAGAAAAATGGCTGGAAATGTATTTTAGAAGAAATAATCCCTTCTCTGGACCCTTCTGCAGTTCCACTGCACTCAGGACTGCCAGCCTTTGCAAGTGGAATAGCTCCTGGGCTTCAGGCAAGGATGGTTTGAGTGTAAGATGGAGGAAGAGATTCAAGGAGTGTTTATACTCCTGACTCCTTAGTGTTGCTGCAGACTTCAAAGCATGAGTTATCCCCAGAAGATACGGAAATTCCACACCCAAAACCGAGTTCTATCATGTCTGGGTTCATTGTTAACCTGAGCAAGCTTCCTCCAACAGCATAGTAAGGTCACTTAAATGGTAGGAAGTTCTCCCATGCCCCAGAGGAGCTGGAAGGTGGAAGGAAATAAAATGTGCTCACATTGCCAGCAAAATTGGAGCCAATAATGAGTCTCTGGGGACTCCTGGTTTGAGAGAACGTTGGTATATTCACAGTGGCTCTCATAAATTGTTCCGGAAAACCTCTCTCCTCCAACATTGGCAGGATCCTGCCTTTGTTATTAGTCCAGGCCTTACAAAAGGCAAGTCAAGGTTTGCTGATGCTCCATTCAGACAAATTTTTTTGAGCATGGAGAACGAAGATCTTCATCTGCATCTTCTCATAGAGTCTACTACACAACTCTGCTCAAAGGGGGAATTTTTTTAGTAAACATCAAAGAACTCAGTAGCTGTAATTACACACACACAGAGATAGCAAATAGCTGTTATGCTTAAATGCATAGACAGATAGACAAATAGAGTCAGATGAACAGGCAACAAGAAGGAGCGGGGCCTAAGCTGTATCAGCCCTGGGACTCAGACATGTCTGAAGAATTGGTGACTCCCTTTAGGTGATCGGTATAAGGACTGAGGAGCCTCCTGGCAGTGAACTTCCCAAGACAAGAAGGAGGTAAATAAGGAAAAGCTTGACCCAATATCAAGTCCTCAGGGTGACAGGGGAGATGCAATTCTGCTGATAGTGTAGAATCTGTCACTTGTCCCTATCCTTGCCCAGCCTCTGTGCTGAAACATTTGGGCCTTATTAGCTAATTAATATCAGCTAACATTACAGGGCATTTACTAGGTACATCAAGTTTCACATGCATTAGCTCATTTTGCCTCAAAACAATCCCGAGTTCAGGGCTACTGTTTTAGTGCTATTTCACAAATGAAGGCTTTGAAGCTCAAATAAACAACTTTCCATAGCACAGACATCTACTGATCTGATCAGGAGAATCAAGCTTCAAACCCCAGGCAGTTTGAACTCATTAACCAGATCTAACCTCACACTACCCTGATCCTGCAGGGAGACAGGACCTGAAGTGGAAGTTGAAAGAGCTCTATGCCTGAGCACTCTTTCAGGCAGCAGCAGCTGCAGCCAGGACTGCTTCGGGCAAGCATGAACCAGAGCCAGCATTTCCTCCAACATTGCCACAGACTACAATGCTTAGTGCCTGGGAAGTTCCTGGGCATTAGTGGGAGGGCAGGTATTCTTGGAGAGAGACCAAGAGACCATGGTGCTCTGTGGGAGGTGGTAGTGGAGGCCAGCAGAAGGAGCAGTGCCCTGCAGATGTGGTGATGACCAACAGAGGTAGAAATACACAGCCAACCCAGTGGCAGCCTGGGCAGCAGTGCCCAGCTTTGCCAGTGCCAAAGCCTTCAGAAACCTGCAGCAGCTGACCGGGCTAGCTTGTGAGCTCACACAGGGTACTCTCTGGGTATGCCCAAGAATACTTGAGGGGTTTTTGCCAAGGATTGGGGTCCTGCATTAGCAGGAGGGATTGAGAGCTAGAAAAACATAGCAGATTATCAATGGCATGACCCATTTTTAACCTCAGGCTGCAAGAGCTTGAAGAAACATGTTAAATGCATGAGAGAGAGAGAGAGAGAGAGAACAATCTTATGCCCAGGCTGACCTTTGTGATTGAGTGGCCCTGATTTCTTTCAAATCAAAAGGCCAAGTTAGACATTAAAAATAATTTTTGCATCAAAGTCAGGGTAATAGTGTCCAGTTACCCAGCCTCATCCCCTAAATTATACTCAATGTTGATGAGAATCTTTGGCTTCAGTCTTTCCAAGTGTTCTGACTGGCCCTGGCCACACAGGGAAACAGCTACTGACTCCCTGAGCAGAACCCATGCCCCACATCCCTCAAGCACATCCAGGTGTGCACCTTATGTATGAACCCAATGACACCCACACAATGGAGACCTACCCATAGACCACAGAGTTGGCACAGAGAGAGTTAAAGACCCAGGCTTGCTTGTCTCAGCAGATGCCATGTGGGAAAGTGCTGGCCTGGCAGTGCCCTGTGGCTTCAGCAATCAGGCAGGGTAGGCTAATTAGTCAGTCTGAGATGCATGGGGGAAATGCTGACAAACTCAATAAGCAGCAAGTGCCTGGTCCCGCAGGGGGAGCTGGAACCGCACAAAGACAAAAGAGCAGCACGTCCAGGGGCGGAGGAAGGGCAAACAGGTATCCTCCCAAGAAACCCTTACCCAGTGACCTCTTCAGCCTTTATTCCAGAGACAATTTTGAAGCAGCATTAAAGGAGACTTACCAAGCACTAGGCACTGTGCTAACACTTTCTCAGATGCTCATACTTCTAGAAAGCACGGGGAGTGGGTGGTGGTGACAGGCATCTCATGCCAAGAGCCCCAGGGCGTCACAGGGTGCACACAATACACAAGCATCCTAGAACGTCAATTCTCTATCCAAAGATGTAGGGGACAGAGAGCATCACTTATATCAAAACAAGCATGTGTCCGCAGCCATACCACCCTGAACACACCCAATCTCGTCAAAACAAGCATGGGCATATTACAGAATAAAATGCAAATTCTGCAGGAATGTTTAAACAGAGCAGAAAGCTTTAGGGTTAGGGCTATGCACAGACTAGAACCCCCTGGGGCACATGGTCAGTGTTGTCTGGAGTAAGGGGTATGCCATTGGAAAAGCAGAATATATTTTCCATTCTTTGTTCTCATCTAGCAGCTCTAAGAGTTAGATTTCAGTATCTCTTTCTCAAAAACAAAAATGACAGCTTAATGACTTGCTCACCAAGCGCATGACTGAGCAGGAAGTGTAAACTAAGTGTGTCTGATTCCAACACCCCATTCGAGAGCGTGGATGGGAGAACTTAAATCCCTGTTTGTGTGATCTAGCATTTACACTACTGGGTGTGTTTCTAAAGGAAATGAAATCAGTATGTCGAAGAGACGTCTGCACTCACATGTTCATTGCAGCATTATTCACGATAGCCAAGATATGCAAACAACCTAAGTGTTCATCAATGGATGATGGATAAAGAAAATGTGGTATATAGACACAGTGGCATGCTATTCAGCCTTAAAAAAGAAGGAGACTCTGTCATTTGCAAGAACATAGATGAACCTGGAGGACATCATGCTAAGTGAAATAAGCTAGACATGAAAAGACAAATACTGCATAGTATCACATGCGGAATTTTAAAAGTTCAACTCATAGAAGTAGAGAGTAGAATGATAGTTACTAGGGGCTGGGTGGGCGTGCTGGGGAGATGTTGGCCAAAGGATACGAAATTTTAGTTAAGTAGAAGGAATAAGTTCAAGAGATCTATTATACAACATGGTGCCTACAGTTAGTAACAATGAGAAGTATGTGAGGTAATACATATTTTAATTAGCTCAATTTAGCCATTCCACAATGTATACATATTACAAAACATCACATTGTACACTATAAATATATACAATTTTTTTCAATTAAGAAACTTTAGAAAACTAAATTTAAAAATCCCTGTTCCGTCTAGAAGGAGGACATTCAGGCTCCTCAATTATTTCCCAGGTTTTCCTGAGAGCAGTGAGGGTACCCTAGCAGGTGGACAGAGATCACTGTCCAGGAAAAGACACTGGACAAACCCAGGGAGGATCAGGTCACCCCCAATGTCCTAAGAGCCACAGCCAGGAGGGGTGTGAGCTGACCCCACCAACTGAGCATAAGGAAACCCTGAAAAAGATAAAAATTGTCCCTTTTCTTGGAGATCAGGTGTAGTGGGCACTGGGTTATACCAAGAATAAAATGTTCCTTAATTTTTCATTTCTTCTATTACGCCTTCCTTTTGCTGTGTTGTGACTCAGGACATCACAGAAGCCCACTAGGTGTGAAAAACTGATTTAGATTTAATCATATATTCACACACGTTTGGGACCTTGGTGGAAACATTAAATTATAGTGGTTTCCAAATATTTCTGAAGATTAAAATACATAAAGCTTGGGTGAGATTTTATTTTGTTGGCATATATTTATTTCACTGATTTCCTCACATAGCTTCCAAATAGAAAGATATACTGTAGGCGGTGGAAGTTAGGTCTGGAGGCTGCCCAGTGAGAAGATGCTCGCAGGGCACGGGGCCAACCGCCAGCAGTGGACACCTCCATGGAGAACCCAGGGTCTTCCGACCTGGACAGCCCTGCCTAAAGGTGATAGCTGTGCAGAGGAGGGAGAAAGGACACTGCTTTGGAATTTGCCTATTCAACAAATAGTTACTGTGGCGGGCAAGTGTTCTAGGTATGGGGGACACCACAGTGAACAAAACAGTCAAAAGGCTGTGCTCCCAAGGAGTAGCCGAACTGGTGCAGAATTTGACGTTGCTCTACTCATAGCAGCAGCAGCCCCAGCAGTAGTAGCTGGGGCTTAACCTGCCATTTGATTTACTTTACCTTCACTTGATTTCAACTTCTCGAGCCTTACATAGTTTCCTAGCCTGTAAATGAAGACAGGAGTCATTAGCCATTATTGTGAGGGTTATGATGACTAACTAGTTTAAAATGTATAGCATAGGAAACACAGCATAGCATTGTGATAATGACGTGGGTTCGGGATCAGAGGCCTGAGTCTAAGGATGTGACCTTGAAGTCAGTTATCCTTTGAATTGCAGAGGATATACAAGCAGGTGAGAATAAAAAGGTACTTAGAACAATGCCTGGCGTATATAGGCACTCCATAAATATTAGCTTTTATTATGAACAATAATAAAAAAAACAAGAAGATATAGAACTGACTACTCAATGAGTGGCATCTAACAAATGTCCCATATATGAACGTCTATTACCTCCCTCTCACATGCTCTTCCTCCCCTACCTGGGTGACAGAGGCGACTAGGAACATGCTGAATGCAGTGAATATGTGCCTGCCATCTCTGACTTCACCACAAACCAAAGAAAAAAGAGATTTTCAGGTTCCCTTGGTTTTCACATCACTTGTACCTGAGAAAAGCAGAATGGTGCTTGCATCTGCGTCATGCCTGTCAGAATTCTCCAGGCACAGGAGGCCAAATATAGGGTTTTTGTTAAAATTTTGTTTGGTTTACCCCCTCAGTAATCCAGACCATGGCCTTTATTTCTCCCCTGGATGGGGCAGTGGAAGTAAGTCACCTTCCATGATAAAAAATAAACAAATAAAGGGAGGGACGCCGCAAATTCTGTCAATTGAATGGAAAGAAAATGTGCATGCTATTCCCAAATGGAAACGGGGCTGATCCCAGCAAACATAGATATTAAGTAAAAAGTACAGCTCTGGAGCGCACACCTAGAAGGGAGAAGGAAAATGCTGCTCACCACAGCCTGGCTAACTGCCTTCCCTCCCACTAGGTCACCTCCACCCCCAACCGCTGGCCTGGAGCTGGGAGGAGGGGGACCCGCTCTTACAAAGCAGCAACACAAAGGAGCCAGTTGAGGCTCTGAGGGGAACAGGTGTCTTGATATCCTTTAATGCTTTAATGCTGCTTTCAGCTTAATTAGCCAACTGTGCTCCCTCACACCTGGATGGGATTCTGGGGGGGCTAAGCGAACACCCACTGGGCCCCTAAGGGGTGCCTCTGTACCTTGTCTGTCCTCCAGCTCTATCTGAGCTGCAGGAAGGGAAACCAGTGAGCTGGCCAGGCCTCTCCCGGGACTTTAGGCCTCTCCTGGAAGGACTGCAGGGGCAGGCTCTGCAATGAAGCAGGCTCCCAGGATAGACCCTCACTTTCCAGCTGTTTTTAAAACCAGTGGTTCTCAACTCTGGCTATATTTAAAAATACCCAAAGAGCATTTTTAAAAAATAGACAGGTGCCCAAGCCTCACCCCCAGAGATTCTCAGTCATTAGTCTGCAATGGTGTCACCAGTATCTTTAAAAGCTGCTGAGGTCATTCCCTTCCAGCTGTTTTCCTGCCCATCCAGGCTGCCTGGCTGTTCCTCTTTCATGATGTTCCCTCGCACGCAAGCCACTTTCTGCTCTCAGTGGGCCGTGGTGCATCATCAGTTAACAACTTTATTTTGCACCTAGTTCTGGGTATATGGTGGTCCCTGCCTTTAGGAGTTGACGATCACCAACAAATTATCATTTACTGAGTTTCTATTATGTGCCAATCCTTGTCCTGGATGGTCTCACCTACTTCATTACAGGGCATTCCTATTCTAGTTTCAGAAGTTTGCTACAAAGATGTCTCACATTCTATATCCTTGTCATCATTTTTTCCAAAAGAAATTAGGACAGTCCAGGGTCTGTGTTGAGATCTAAACCCTGATATCTGCTATCCTTGACAGGTTAGAAACACGACTCTCTGCCCTCTGATTTCCTCCCAAATTCATATTTTGTCCCACAGAGAGTATATCACTTGGCTTTAGCACCAAGTGCATATTGTGATAAGAAAATTTTAATTTTAATTTTAAAAGTTTTTTTTTTTTTAATTTAGAGCGGAGGCATTTGGATCCAAGCATTGGAAAGGGAAACTCTAAGGATATTCAAGTTTTATCAGGAAAAAAAAAATGCCTGATGTTTCTGAGTGACTTCATTCATTCTGGGCATTGTGAGCTAATCTTAGCTGTACCAATAACATTGTAGTAAAATGATAAGGGGCACCAAACATTTGGGGGCACCCTGTCCACAGCTGATTCAATCAGTCAGTGATGGCTGCCAGGCCCAATGTCATGGCCTTTGATTTGCCTCTCCAGGAATCTGAAATGGAAACTTTGAGAGTCAGTGGCAGATGGGAGCAGATCAGATAAGACTTTGACATGTGGAGTTCAGCTGAGTCATGTTAATGGCAAAGCACTAATGGTAAGGTCAGGAACCCTGCAGCTGCTGTCACCCTGGGAGTAGCCTGATTCCCACCTTTCCTGTGGCTGAAATGGCCAGATTTTACTTGGACTCCAGCAGGTCCATAACCTTAGCATACTCTTCCTTACTTAAGCTAACTCAAGTAACTTAACTTCTTAACTTAACTTCTATTCCTAGCAAATCTATGATCTCGAAAATAAATTGATTTTGCTTAAAAAAATAAAACGTACCTCCTTTGCAAAAATATGGCAGACATTTTCTCCTGAGCTTCAGGTCATACACTGAGGCTTGTGGCTGAGGCCGAGGAAGAGACAGAGTGGTGGGGGTGGCAGGCCTGTCCCATCCTATCAGGGAGGGAAGGGTCAGGGATGACAGCAGGAAGCCTGGCTTAGGCCCAAAGGGGAAGGGCAGAAAGGAAAAGGAGACAACTTGTGTTCCCCTTCACTCCTTGCTTGCTGCCAGCTCTCTGGCTGCCACAAAGACGAGCTGCTTTGTACTTCTCTGGGAGCTGGGAAAGAGAATAAAGCCACAACCAAACTGGCTGACCCCTTTGCCAAGCCAGTAAACTGCAGTTCATGGGAAAGGCGAGCTCATCCAAGGATAGTTATCACTAATGAAAAACTGCTCAAGACATGAAACTAGCTTTCTTCTAGGAGGCTTAGGAGCTAAAAAAAGAACAACTTTTGAAAGTTTTCTGTATCTGTATGTAGAGTATGTACAATGCTCATGTGCGTGTACACCTGCTACCTACTGTGTGTCCTTGAACAAATTACTTAACTTCTTGGAGCCTTAATGTCTTCATCCATTTAAAAACAGGATAATAAAATCCATGCCGTGTGGTCATTGTGAGGCTTAAATGACCTAATGTATATGCCGGGCACATAGTAAGCACTTCATAAGCAGTAGCTGTTTTTCAAAAATCAAGTTGGACGTAGGGAGTCGTGTCTGGTCCTACAACAAGATCCCTCCTTGCCCCTTGCTGGCTGGTAGGATAGAAAGTTCCACCAGCATTAAACGTTAGCTGTCCACTCTGAAAACAGAAACCCCACGGCATTCTTCTGGCATAATTTCTTTTCCTTTACAGGAAAGTTGTTGAAGCAGCACGGCAGAAGAGGCAGCACCGGGGAATGTGCGTGTCAGCACTTGGCACCCTTCACCCCCATGCAGCACCCCCGTCCCCTTGCCCAGAGGAGTCCATAGATGAATAGCCTGGGTGCGAGTCACACAAGACACTGTGTCTGACCAACTCAGGGTTTCATATGTTAACAGAGCCAATATTTTAAAATCAAATTTTATATTTTCAAAAGTCCAGACTTCTGGTCCCTCTTGAAAGTCAGAAAGCAGGCACCACGGGGCCCTTTCCTCCCTGTCAGCACTAGGTTGGCGCTCGGGAGCGCTGCCTCTTTCAGCTGAGGCTGTCTCCGGTCCGCCACCGTCCCCACCACCCCTTATTGCCTTGTCCCTTGTTGACATTGCCTGCCTGGTCCCGTGGGCATCCACAACATCTGGCGCAGAGCCTCACGCTTAGCTACTTCCCAGTCAAATTCTTCCCCTCCATCAGCCCTTTATTTTGTGAGAAGACAATCGGCATGAGTCCTGTGGGGTCCCCGCAGGGTCCCATGACATCTTAGAATGATGCCACAGAAGAGGCCGGGATAGTTTTGCCCTCCGGGCTCCTTTTGTTCATCACTGGGAAAAGAGCACTTGGTTGGGAGTCTGGTGCCCGGAGTGTGTGAATTCACTGCCCCCCACATCACCCCTCTGGACCTCAGTCTCTCCCGTGAATTGGGAGGATTGGAGGAGCCGGACTGGGAGGCCGAGTATGGTGCTAACTCGTCGTAAGGCAGAGTCAGTAACTGTCTGGTTCGGTTGGAAATAGAACTGCACGATGACTGCAGGGGCCACCGTCATCGTTCAGAGCTGGCTGTGCCTTCAATTTCCTATTAGAGACGGGCCAAGCTGAAAACTCCCAGGCCCCAGTGTTAAGAGGAAGATTAGCTAGAAACCCTGTTGTTTCTTGCTGTGATGGTTCACTTACAACCCAAAGATGCATGGGGGGGAGCATGGGGGTTGGGCAGAGAAAGTGGAATCTCTGGCTTGGGCCAGGAGAGCAGTAAAAAACTTGCAGGAGAGAAAAAAACATTAAGAGCAGAAGGGATGGGGGAAGAGAAAGAAGATGAAGAGAGGGAGGCACCCTGTTACAGAGTTGCAGAATTCTGGACTAAAAAATCAAATCCTGGGGAATAAAGACACTAAAAAGGGTCATCAGTCGTGTTGTGATTTATTCTGGTGCCACCCAAGCTCGGGGAGGCAGTTACGGCCTTGGCCTGCCATACCCACCCACCCCCACCGTGCTCTGGCAGGGTGGACTCTGCCTGCGCCCTGCTCCTCCCCTCCCTCCTGTCTCCCCCACCCCTGCACTCCTGTCTCTCCCCCTCCGAACCCTGGCTGATTCCAAATGAGCCCTCAGTTCTGTAAGCCGTTTTCTTAGATTGCATCTAATGTAAAATGTTCCACTAGAATAACTTTGTTTTCATTTCACCAAGAGAAAAGAACTGAGATGCTTTGAAAAAGTAGCCAAGCCCAGGCAGTTTTAATAGGCTACTGGACAGGTAATGAAAGTGCTTTAACACAGACTTCTAACAAAGTAAAAGGGAGCGACAAACAGGGAGAGACAGACAAAGAGAGAGAGCACGCGTGCAACCTCAGGGGAGCGGGTGTTTTGAGCATCCCTCTCCAATTCTGATACTTCACCTGAAATCCAAGACAGGCTTCAGGAAAATGAGTGTCCACTACCATGAGCTCCCCCATCAACAATACCCATAAAGCAGCCCCTGGCGAGAAGTAGGTTAGCTGGCCAAGGGTCGCAAGAACTATGTGTTTTTCCCAAACAGGTATGAAGCTCTTGGTCTTTTAAGAAACTGTGCCAGGGCTCCACTCACCCTGAAACTGCAATGAGACACCAGGGAGATTTAAATTCAGCCAGTTCATGAGTGGAGAGTGGTCCTCCTCTAACCCTGAGTTCTGGAAGTTTCTTTGGGAGGGTGAAGGGAGCCGTTCCCTCCACTGGTAACGAAAGACTTTTTCTTGATCACTAGCCTGCACATTTGACCCCTCCAACCCATCCTCCTCACTGCAGCCAGAGTTACCTGGGAAACACAGACCTGATTCTGTCAAGGGAGAATCTCATCTGCTGAAAACCTTTTAGTGACTTCCCCTTTTTCAGAACAAGAATTAAATCCTTAATATGGTTCAAGAGGGTGGCCGTGGCCATATATTCTGTCATCCAAATCAAGACACTGTTGAGAGTAAAAGGGGACACTATTCCTAATTTGCTAGGAAAATAGGAGTAAAGCAGGGCTGTCCTTGGTAAGCTGTGATATATGGTCACCCTGCATTCAGGCTATGTTCAGACCCCCAGTCTCTCTCTCCAGCTCTGCCTGAGCCACTTTCTGGCTTTGCTCCAAATTCTAGCCATTCTGGCCTTCTTTTACTTCCTAGAACTCATGCTCTTTCCTACCACAGGACCATTGCACATGCTAGTCACTCTCCCTGGAATCCCTTTGGCCACTTTTAACCAGGTAAGTCCAACTCATCACTCATATCTCAGCTTAAACAGCACTTTGAAGGAGGCTTTCCCTGACCTGCTCTCCCCTACGCACAGGAAGCTCAAGTGAGATTCCTCTGTTATGTGTTCCCAAAGAAACATGTTCCTTTCCATCAGATCCCTTATCTCCCTTGGTGGTTATTTACTCATTTGTATAGTAATCTAACTGCTGTCTGTTTCCCTCCTCAGACTGTGAACTCCAAGAGGGTGGGGACTGGGTGTATTCTGCTCACACTGTGCACTCAGCATATAGCACAGTGCCTGGAATACAGTAGGTGCTCAATACCTCCATGATAAATTAATGATGCCAGGCTCAAGCCTTTTTTAGAACAGAAACTCACTTTGTGCCCAGCCCCCAGTGCTGGACCCACTTGTGCCAGGTCCTCACGCTGTCCCTCCTGCCCGAGCACTCACGCTTCCTCCTGTCCCTCCGTCCACCCTGGTCTTTCCCAGCCCAGAGTCATGTATAGTCTGGGCCACCAAATGTAGCACTGGACTGTGTCCTGCTTTGGAACATTCTGGAATGATTTCATAGGTAGCAGCTAATGTAAGCTCGAGAACACAAGCCTCAGAGGTAGAGGGAATCTCCAGGTTCGTCCAACTCACCACTGGAGTGGTTCTCAATCGTTTTACTTTTTTCTTCTCCAACCCACCTGAGACATGTACCCTCTGAGCAGACTTTAGGCTCAGTGACTAGGAGCGCATATCAGAAGACGGATTGCCTGGGTTCAAATCCTGGTTCCGCCACTCATTAGCTGGGCGGCTTTGGGCAAGTTGCTTTTCTTCTCTGTGTCCCCATCTGTAAAATGGGGATGATAATTGCACCACCCTTGTGGGGTGGTGAAGAGGATAAGACAAGTTCATGTGTGTAAAGCATGAGAACAGGGCCTGACACATACTAGGCATGCAATGAGCAACAGCTATTGTTAACAGGAACACTCTAGCAATGATTCTCAGGGTGTGGAGAGGGGTAGATTTAAAATCGCAAAATGACCCAGAAGTCATTTAAACACACATTCCCTGGGAGATGCCTCTCCTCGGGCTCCCTGGACACACCATCATGGAAACCACTGCCCTAGTGGCTAGAGTCTAGTCAATGCAAAGACTCCTCCGATCTCTTCCCTGACTTTGCTTCAATAGCTCCAGCATCAGAGAAATCACTACCTCCTGAGACAGGCCAATCTCATCAGACACAGCTTCAGTCCTTTATTCATCCAACAAACATTCTGCAAGGCTCTAAAGACTGAAGAAGACCCTCAAAGTCAGAGACCATATCTCTTTTGTCCACTAATGTACTCCCAGTGCCCGGCATGGGCCTGGCACAGAGTGGGTTCCCAATAAACATTTTTTGACCCACTGACTACTTTGTGCCAGGCACTGATACAGCACAAGGAGATCTGATGGTGAGTAAAAAAGACACAGCCTCTGCCCCAGGGAGTTTATAATCTAGCTGAAGAGACAGAGACCTTAAGAGACATTACACAACAGCTTGCTAATGGGGGGAGTATCAGTGCTGTGAGAGTGCCCAGAGGAGTGGCTCACCCAGACTTGGGAGTCCAGAAAGGCTGCCTGGAGACAGGGAGATGTGATCTTTAACTCTCAGACATGAAGGATGAGGAGTCAGCCACAAGTTGTGGTGGAGGAAGGGTGCTACAGGCAGATGGAACAGCATGTGCAAAGGCTCAGTGGCAAGAGAGAATGGGCTATCCAAGGAACTGCAAGAAGGGTGGGGCAACAGGATGGTTGGAGGTAAGGAAGAGCGTTGGCGGGAGCTTGCTGAGGGGGCCAGGCCACTTTACACAGGGCCTATGAAGCCACACTAAGGTATATGGACTTTATTCCAAAGCAGTGGAAAACATCCCACAGATATTTATTAAGCAACTTTCATGTGTCAAGACTGTGCTAGGCCCTGGGATGGGGAGGAAAGAAGACAGACGTGCTCCTTGCCCTCGTGGACTTCACAGTCTAGTGCAGGGAACAGACATGGATCCAATAATAACTGAACAAATAAACAGTCCAGAACAGCCCTGCTCAGGCCTTTCTGAGATGATGGAAATGTTCTGTCTGCACTGTCCAACTTGGTACAGCCACATGTGGCTGGTGGCACTTAGAATGTGACTAAGGTGACTAAAGAACCAAATGTTTAATTTTACTTAATTTATATCAGGTTACATTCAAATTTAAATAGCCAGTAGCTACCCCACCCCACTGGACAACACAGAAAAGAATGAACTCAGTTCTCAAAACCAGTCATTTTGAGATTTTAAATCTACTCCCCTCCCCACCCTGAGAATCACCACTAGCATGTTCCTGATAATAATAGTCGTCATTTATTGCACACCTAGTGTGTGTCAGAGAGCACATAACAAAAGAAGCTGGTCTCAGCTAGGGGACCAGGGAAAGCATTCCTGGGGAAGTGACACCAGCTAGGACCTCAATTATGAGGGAGATCTCTTTGATTGGCTTATTTCAATACCCCTAACACTCGGTGGAAAGAGCATTAAACTAGAATACACAAGATTTCCGTTCCAGCCCCCGCTCAGTGTCTTACAAGCCAGGTAGCACATTCTTCAGGTCCCTGATTTGCTCTAAACCTCAATTGCCTCATGAGAATAACTGCTCTACCTAATTCACAAAATTGTTAGGAGGATCAAATGAAAGTATATATGTTAAAAACTCTGAAAACTATAAATACTATATGAATACAAGACACAATTTTAAAATATCTCTTTCTCTCATTGCAAAAGAAATGCATACCTGTTGTAGAAAATCTGGAAAATGTAGAAAGTGTCAAAGGTGAAAATCTAAAAATATATATGTTAGCTGTCTTTTCAGTCATTTTTTTCTTTGCATATGTGTGTGTATGTAATTTTTTAGACTAATCCTGGGAGCATGCTTGCATGCTGTTTTGTAGTCTGCTTTTTGCCCCTAGCAATATATCATGAACCTTCCCCCACGTTATAGACAGTTTTTCTACAACACGGTTTTCCATAGCTGCAGAGTGTTCCATAAGATGTCCTTTAACCTTCAGAGCCCATTACTTCCTTCATCAGCAGGTTGAGAGTGAGTTGGGAGAAGTCCCCAACCCCTTACTCTCCCACCACAAGGCTGGCACTGGGCCCAAGGACGCTGCCAGCATAGTCAAACTCCAAAGTGCCAGGTTCCTAGAATCCATTGCCGTGATGCCCCCAAGCAATCCGAATCATGAACAAGGAGGTCCCCTGGGGCACTCCCCTGATCCCGCCCATATGTGTGCAATCCCATCCCTAGATTCTAGAATTAAGCCAAGCCCAGATGGCAGCCTTGCCAGATTCGCCAGCAATTACACATCAGCAATGGGTACCCAGTGCTTCATGGGTGGGATTCCCCAGGGGGTGACCATCAAGCTCCCCTTGCCAAACCACGCTTATGCCAGTCATTTGGGGAATATCTTCCTTTCTTTGTCACCAGTAAGCTTCACTGGGCTTTAATATTTTCAAAGTTCAGGTGGACCTGGACCCTCCAAGCAGCACTTCTCCTGAATTGGTTTTCAGACTGTGCCACTTTCAACATGAGTCAAGAAAAATTACTGGAGCCTCCACTCCATCTGTCTCTGG
Organism: Daubentonia madagascariensis; assembly: GCA_023783475.1. Taxonomy (NCBI): domain Eukaryota; kingdom Metazoa; phylum Chordata; class Mammalia; order Primates; family Daubentoniidae; genus Daubentonia; species Daubentonia madagascariensis. Next base: position 12,676,130 of record JAKFHU010002573.1, on the reverse strand, counting down.
AAATGGTCTTTCTGCTCAGATCATTTGCCAGCGACACTCCATCTCCACAATTACCTCGGCTATTTTATCTTTACCTGTCTGGAACACTGAAGGGGAAGCAGCAGATAATGCTGTTATTTAAGTGACTTGTTCAGCTTAAATACTTTTGTACCTCCAGAGCATAAAATAGCTCTGCTGCCCTGGTCCTTCCTGGGGAACCAGGCCCTGCACTGTCTTGAGTTTAAGTATGATAAAGGGGCTGCCAATGAAATGGTTGATGCACAGCAAGGTGCATCCCTTAGGAATGCATGGATGGGACTGAATCCCTGGCCATAATTAGAACTCCATGTGCCTCCTCACCCCCAGGTAGCCTCCTGGCATTGGAAGGTTTCTAACAACCCTCTAGTCCTAGCATGGCTTCTCTGCAACTGGAATCATTCTGCAATGGACAAAGCTTTGGGGTGCCTGAGACGTCAAGAGCGAAGAGCAAGGACCAGGCAGCTAGGATGTTAACCTGCCTGATAGCTCTTTGCTCATGTATCTTTTTACACACTTACTATATGAACATACTATAGACACCGAGAGGAAGAAAGATGCTACCGCCTGCCTCCTGCCTACAGGGAGATAAAATATCAAAAGATAATGAACAAAACCAGGTAGCACATGCCAGGTTAATAATAACAGGTAGCATTTACTGAGCTCTTACTACGTGCCAGGCATTCTGTTAAGCACGTCATCACATTTTCTTATTTACTCCTCGTAACTATGCTGTGAGGTGGTACATGATGAACCTCGTTTTTCAGATGAGAACACTGATCTATAGTGAGATTAAACAACCTGCCTGACATCACACAAGCAGTAGTTGCAGCCAGAGCTTTCTGCTTTGTAAGCAAGACGCTGCTGCTTCCAAAGGGAGCAGTTATGAGATCAAAGAGAGGGAGCCCAGCCCTGCTGTCTAACAAAGCTGATCCACTAGTCACTTTAAGTACCAGGGCCAGAAACCCAGAAAGAGGACACATGGTAGCCCGAGGGGGTGGAGAACCCAGCTGTCTGTCGGTCCCTGCACATCTCCAGAGACACATCCCTACTTACCCTTCCTTAAGCGCGGGCCTTTCAGTATTCTCTTCTTCGCTCCCTCAAGAGGGAGGATTTCTCTATTTCTTTCCTTTCTTTCTTTCTTTTCTTTTCTTTTCTTTTCTTTTCATTTATCCCCTAAAAATGAGATTCTATTCCTTTCACTCAAGGACTGAGCCCAAATCAGCAGGAATTGCAGCCACATGGGCCGGGGGAGGGTCCTGGGAGGCCAGCCAGGTCACAGGCTGCAGGAGCCTGAGTCAGCTCTTCCCCGAGAAGCCGTGCAATTCGAGGTAAGGAAGGGAGCAAGAAGAGCCATGATGGTGCAGGACAAGCCACATCGGGCTCCGACCCAAGCCGAGAGAGTCAGGGCAGAACCAGAAAATAAGGCGCGAGGTCTGGCTCTGGTGGGTGCCCCCAGAAGCGGGCTGAAACAAGGCTTGGGTGTGAATGGTTTCTTTGGGAGGTGATTCCAAGACACAGCAGTAGGGAAGGGGGGAACTGAGACAAGGACAGGAAGGAGGCAAATACAGGGTATAGTAAGAAGAAGTTTGCCACTTGGGACAATCGGGCTCCATCGCACTGGGGAACTCTGGGAGACCACGTAGAACATACCTCAGAGTTGTCCCCCCTGAGCGGCCAGGGAGCTGGGGTGTTTACTCCTAACCCCTTCCCATTAATAGTTGAGGCTGCTCCCGTGAGCAGTGACTCCAGGCATTTCAGCCCGCCCCACCTGCTCAGGCTAAGCTGGGTCCTCCTGCAGCCACAGGACGCCCTCAGGCAGACAGGCTCGGGTGCTTGCAGAAAAGGCCCTGGTTGTGTGTGCCTGGGGACCGGCCGGGTCAAAGCCACGGCAAACAGTGACTGGCAGGGAAAGAGTGCAAGAACGTGGTTAAGACCCTCAAGCCTGCAAAGGGGACAGAAGGACTGTGAGCTCACCAGTGCCCCTGGCTGACAACCACATGACCCAGGGACAGGCGGGGCAGGGGTTCAAGGATCGGGGCTGGGCTGAGGAGAAGCTGCTCCCCTGAGCACGTTGCCTGGGCTCTCTGCCCCTCATGGACCTGCTCCCTGGTCCCTTCCCTGTCCTAGGGATGCACTGGCCAAACCGCCTGGGGATCAGGCTTCAGGAAAGGGGCAGGGCCCCTGTGAGTCACTTTCTGGCTTCTCTCCCCACCCCATTCTGCTCTGCCTGACTCCCCGGGCACTTTCCCTGGGCGAGGGCAGCGCGACTTTGCTGAGACGGTACCTCCTCTCCCTCCAGCCCAGACCCACAGCCTGACCCTGTGACAATGGCCCCAGAGCCATCACTCTGCAAATACCTGCGGCTGCATGAGAGGCACTGGAGCCAACCTGAGGATCGCAGACAGACACCAGTAACTTCACATTTGGAAAAGGCCAACCCTTCAAACCCAAGTGCTGTCTCGATTTTCCCGTTCCCACTCTTCTGTAACCTCAGACTAAGGAGGGAATAAACCCTCTTTGATTTATAGACTGAATTCTTTTAAAAAGCAGTTTATTCTTTTTTAAATTTATTTTTTTCTTTTTGCTTGGGGCAGACACCAGGGGTCCAAAATGGGAATTTGGTACCTCGGTCAGATGGCTCCAACTGCCAAAGTTACTGTAGGGAATATCATACTTGCTACCAATCCATCTTCCCTGCTAATCCAAAAGTCAAATAAGTCCACAGAGGGCTTTCTTTTTTCCTCTAGAATTTCAGGCTCCCTGAGGGCTAATTTCTCTGAAAGCTGCATTAAACTAATAGCACCATAAAAGACCCATTGTGAGATGTAATTGGTTTGCAGGACTTTCCTATAAAAATAATAAAAAGACTGCCAAAGGCAGTTTCCAAAGGTCAATTATCTTTGTGTTGCTTGAGTTGAGTGGAGGTCAGTCCCAGAATTCCATTTTATAGGCATATTAATCAAAATTGGGCCTGCCCTGCCCATCTGGACCCCATCAGCTATGAGGGAAGTCACAGGTTCCACCCTTATGCTGGTTGCCAAAATGGTGCTTTGGGCTCCTCTTTTCCCAGGAAGAGACTGGCCTGCTGTCACCACAAGGAATGCAGAGCCAGAGCTAAGATTTTCAAGGCAGAATGAAGGGGAGAGAAGCTACATCCTAAGCACAAAGAAGAGGAGATGAGAACTCAGCGAGTCACGCAGGCCATGGGCCAGGCAGTGTGCTTAGAGACTAGGTCAGACAGAGCCCTGTCCCCAAAGAGCTGAAGAAGTTGGCTGAGCTATGACAGTTACTATATTTGACCCAAACCAACTTAAACTATCTTAAGTATAAGTGAAGTTCCATTGGCTAACATAACTGAGAATCTTAAGGATGGATGGATCCAAGGGCTCAAACATGTCAACTGTTCATTCTCTCTCTCTCTCTCTTTCTCTCTCTCTCCCCTCTCCCTCCCCATGTCTGTCTGCAGTGCTGGCCCCTGCTCTCAGACAAGCTCTCTGCCATATGACAGTCAAGAAGGCATCAGGCTGCCCTGGTTTCTCGTATTCCCCATTGAGCTATCTCAGTATAAGAAGAGACTTTTTCTCCTAGTGCTCATATACCAATTCCAGGTAAAAACTCTGGTTAGCTCTGTTTGGATCCCATGCCCACCCTGGATCAATCATTGTATCCAAGGGTTTCAAGAACATGACTTGCTGAAACTGGGTCACATACCCACCCCTGCCCACCCACTTCTGGTTTCTCAGGAATGAGGTTTTCTTCTTCTTGCCCCTGCTCAGAATAAAATCTGAAAACCAATTGTTCTTACAGGGCCCGAGTTTCTAAAAGAAGGAATTATCCTCAAGCTCCAAAGTATGCAAGTCTCAATAAGGATGCATGGAAAAGTATGGAAGGATACACCAAAATATTAACAATGGTTATCTCGAAGTGGTAGGTGCAACTTCTTTTTTCCCTGAGTATCATGTTTTCTAATCTTTCTGCAATGAAAATTTATGGCTTGTGTAATTTTAAAAAGAAAAAAATAATGCTAAAAATCTATCAATGTCATTACTCTGATTTCATTAATAGATGCACCAAACAACCCCTTCATCAGTTTCCTAAATCAACTTTGCTGCTAAAGAGAGAATGGGATGACCATCCGGTGGCTATCTTTTTCAATAATACTGTTACTCAGCCATGCTAGTTTATCAAGTCTTTTCTGGGTCTTGGATATATATATCTCCTGCTCACAAGGTGCTAGCCCAACAGTTGGCCTCTTCTTGGCCCAAGTTGATGGCAGCATCACAAGGCCATGAAGGATAAAAGTGTGTGCCTTCTCACAATAGCCCTCCTGTGGCTGGCCACGTTTGCAGACAGCCACAAAGCAATTACTCATTAGCAGCTAAGTAAAAGCCAGTGCATTTTCGATAATCTGCATGAGGGGGTGGTCTCTTGGTGCAATCAGTGGCTGTCCACACTGAGTATGAAAGGGATGTGCCATCCCTGGGAACAATGGCAGAAATGTTCCAGTTGGGGTCAGAAGTTCCATAAAGAGTCATTTCTGTGTTGAGAATAAAAGTAAAAATTATCAGACCTTTGAAATAGCTTAAACTTAGATCTTAATATTTTGAATAGGATCAAAGTGCCTTGGTATAATACAGTACTTTTTATGGAGTCCTTTGTCACACAGGTATGGAGATATACATGTGTGTCTGTCAAAAGTATTTTAAGGTTTTTTCCCAGACTCATCTTGAAAGAGGTAGGAATGCTGGCCAAATAAGAAATAAAATTATTAAAGGATGTTGATGCTTCTTAGATGTGGACCTGTTAAGTGATTAAACACCAAGCTACATTTATAATAATCACCTGGACTCTAAATCTCATATTTTCCCCAAGGAAAATAGCAATTAATCAGAAATAAACTAACAGTTACCATTCATCTCTTACGATTTATACGTATTATTTCAATTAGTCCCTTATAACAAACCTGTAAGTTTTCGAAGGCAGGAAATTAATGAACAAAACTAGTTATTGGAAGAATGAGAGTTTAACCTAGGTCTGTCTTGACTCTGTCCCATCCTTCCTCCTAGGACACCTGCATGCCCTTCTCAGCAATGCCGCAACTATATCTGCACATAGAACGCACATCCATAGGCATCCCATGTATGATAAACTCACGCAATGTTCGGGTGCCACATTTTCTGCATCTTCTGCCTATTAATATGGGGGCAATGGAGAGGGATTGCCCAGCAAGAAAAACTCAAATGAAAAAGGAAAACAGAAGGTAGAGTTAACTTTGAAAGAGTAAAATCAATTTACCTCAAGGAATCTTTCTTCCACTACATAGAAAGTAGCAACTGGGCAGTGGCTTCTGAACCAGCTTGGCCACTTCTGGCTTAAAGACAACCTCGCCAGAGGAAATTTCCTAAAGTGTCGGGTGGGCATAATTCTAAACATAACACTAAACATCAACAGGGAAATAAGCCCTGTGGTTATAAATCCCATAAGGTAATAGTAAAAATGTTTCTGACTCGGTAGCTGCATGATACCACAATGCTGCAGAAAGACAAACATAAATGTAAGTTGCTGCCTACTTTAAGAAAGAAAAAGTAATGACAAATTCACTCTAGTTACTTTGTTGAGTCCTTCATATTAGTGCTTGGAAAGTTATAGGGCCCCAGGGTCTGTTCTTGGATACTGCTTTCTGGGAGGGGTGCCGGCCAAACTGGGTTTATTTCTTCTAATGCTCAGACTGGGGAAAGTATAAATCTTTCTTTAGAGGTTTATAGAAAACAAGACTGGCTTATTGAGAGTACAGCTTTTTGTTGTTGTTCTTTACAATAACAGGAGGATTTGGATACACACTTGAGTTTATAAAATACAAATCCTGCTTAAATCTATAGACATTAAGAAGACATGTGATGGTTCTTTGGAGAAGAAAGCAGCACCTGAGTCGAATTGCACTGAGCAATGTTCTTTGTTGTTGTGAGATATTGATAAATCTCCAGGTCTTCAAGAAGGGGTGTCAAGAATAGGAAACTCATTTCAAATCATATCTCAGGTAGGCGTTTGAGCTGGAATAAGATGAAAGTCATTAATTTTTTTTTTCTATTAAGCCACCAAGCACAAGTGGAACAGTTCTCTTCTTTCCTTATTTTGATCTAAAATCTGTTAAGGACAAGTGCCAAGATTCCCATTCCAAATCTTCAGAGAACTGCACAAAATTGTTCTTTTCCTTTTTCCTTAACAAAAACAACAAGGTGTGAACAAAACTGTCACTTAATATGGTAATTAATACAGGGAGATATAATTAGCTGCTCCAAGCATTCTTCTCTCGTCTCAAACATCACTGACGCCAAGGAGGTTAACGTCTATGTTGCTGTTAGAGTAATAAGCCCATATGATGGATAGATGTGTTCTACTTGTCTTGAATTGGTAACACAATGTCCCAAATTAATTTCTGAATGATTTCCCAAATCCTCTTCAAAGATAAAAAAGAGTTGCAGAGGCAAAACTCTTCTTCAGGCAAATTCTCACATCTGTAAACATAAACAGCCCTATGCCAAACCACTTAACTTTCTGTAACAACATAAATAAGCTTAACAACAGTAAGACTGCCCAAAGCTGACCCTGCAACTCAGGGCAAAACTAGAACAATCTCTAAAATAACAAACCAAACAGCACTTGAGCATTTAACCACCTAAACCAAAAAACATGCTACCCTCAGTCTACATAACACTCCAGAACAGAAAAGTTTAAAACACCGCCTTCAGTAGGCTGTGATTAGATGAAGTTGTGCAAACTTTATACTACACTTCACTTTCCTTTTATTACAGGAAAGTCAAATCCACTGTATCAGAAAATAAAATCCAGGCCTGCAGTTTGCCTGGTGGTGAGCACATTGCCCCTTTGACTACATCGGCCCATCACTTCCCCTCACCCTCTCTCCATCCAGAGGAAAACACAGCTGCTTGTAGCCCCTTCGCCCCATGCCCACTTCTCTCCCCACGTCTCTGCCCATTTCTTACCATTGCCTGTAGCTTCACATACTTCAGTTAGTTCACTACAGTCTTTGCTTCCCATATTTTTTTAAATTGGGAGTTTTAATGTGGTTGTCCCTATATGATCGGTTATTATGTATAATTACTTCTTTATGAGTAGAATGACCATTCCATTAAGTTTATTAATTCTCCAGGAAAATGGGGTTGCATAATACTTGAGTTGGAAGCACTTCTTCCAATGTCTCTGCTCCAAGCTTTTTCCAATGCACAAATCCTGACTTCAATAGCCCTGGTTCATGATCTTCTCCCCTCTGCTGGAATACTTCGGGTAAAAAGAGGATCACCATATTTGAGGCAGCCTGTTGGATTGCCTGACCACGAACATCTGTGGAACACTCTGCCTTCCATTTCTGGTGACAGTCTCCTATGACTTGAGGCTTTGATGCTGGTTCCACTCTCAGGAGCTCTACAGAATGTGTTGCCTCCCCTTCTGAGCTGGTAACCCCTTGACAAACAGGGGACAGTAATTTCATCCCTCTCAGTAGGAGTGTTGAGTTCAGGCAGCTACAATAGCCAAAAATCACACCAGGTAGGCTATGAGGGACTGAGGGGAACCAGAGAGTGGCTCATTTATGGGGAGCAGCAGCAGGTTGGCCCCATGTGAGCACTGTCAGAGATAAATGGAGATCCAATGCTGCCAGATTTTTCAACTCTCCAAGAGAAACATTCAATCTGGATTGGTTTGTGAAACTTCTCAGTTTTTGAAAGTTGACGACAAATCATAAAATAATTTTAAACACTATGTAGGCCAAATGAAACACATCTGCAAGCCAGATCCAAATCACAGAGTGCAAGTTGGAATCCATTTCTCTAAAATCTTCTCTTCTCCAAACCAGAGGTGTGGTGGTTTCTATGACAATGGCAAATGTTGTTTGGAATCCCTTTTTATTTTTATTGTCCTACACACTGGCCTGTAGAAATGGTTGTGTCTTGCTGACAGCATATATTTGCATTTACCTGGAGGTTTTCTTTTTTTAAAGTATTTGAACAAAACTAACCCCTCATGCAAGGTTGCCTGCATAAATACAAGTTAGGTGGTTATAAGTTATCTAGGTAATAAGCCAACATCATTAGTCAAACATCCATGTCTTAGGACATTTATTTAACCTCTCTGAGCCTTATTTTCCTCACCTGAAAACAGGATAAAAAATAACTTCCTTGGTAGAGCTTAATTATTACCACCTCTTTCCTGGTTGAGGTTGCTCCAGAATTGCTCTCCCTTCCAAAGAGAGAATAGAGAAAGGGAGAAGTAGTGATTTTACAGTGGAGAAACCTGACAAACAGTACCCAAACCAAATGATGAAGGTGAACATCACCTGTGAAGTCATGTGGCTACCACGTACCTCCTGATGTGATGGGACTAGAAGGGCACTTCACCTCTGTGGTATTCCTTCCAAAAAACCATAAACCCAATCTAATCATAAGAAAAATGCCGATTTTATCCTGAGGGACATTCTACAAGACAGTGTTTTAAGAAGGAGGAAGTAGTTAGGCCAAATTTGGTTGAGAGATTGTATAAGATCAGAACAGGAAAGGTCCTGCTAGACCTGAATGTTTACAGAAGTATGGCTGGAGACCACAGCGAGACTGGAGAAGGCCAAAGAGTGATGGGACCAATGAGAGACAATGGGTTCGAGGAGATTTTTTGGAAGAGAAGAAAGAGAAATTGGGGTGTGAGCTGAAAGGATGTGAAATCAAGGAAGACGGTTGGTTTTTTAATGAGCTGTGCTAATACAAATATTTATAAGCTAACGGGAATGATCCTGTAGAGAACAAACTGATGACACAGGAGAGAGGTATAAAAACTTGTTGAAACGGCAAGTCCTCGAGAAAGTGAGGAGATGGTATCCAAAGCACAGAAGGGGTTTGGCCTTTGATAGAGGTAAGGACACGTCTTACTTCTTAACGGGAGGAAAGAGGAGAAGACAGGCCCGGCTGGAAGTAGATTTGTAGGTTTGTTGGTGGGAAGATTATGGCTTCTACATCGTGGACTAAGTGTGAAGGAAGCCATGAGTTAAAAGTCAGAAGGTAAGGGGTGTGGAGGGTGGTAGAAAGAAGGCAGTGACGGCCCCCTCGCACGAGGAGCCTTGCCAGTCCATTACAGCAGACAGCGGGGTCCAGGGAGTGGAAAGCGTTTTCATAGAAACAACAGCAATTGTGGGCCCCAAAATCTAAGCTACATAAGGAGGGAAAGGAAGAAAGGAGATGAATAGTGATAAAAGAATGGTATCAATGTTTTGTTTTTTGTTTTTTGTTTTTTATTTCAGAATATTATGGGGGTACAACACTTTGGCTATATATATTGCCCATGCTCTGCCCGTGTCAGAGCTACAATCATGGTCATCCCCCAAACTGTGCTCCCCGCATCCATTCAGTGAGTTTTCCCATCCCCTCCACCCCCCTCCCACCTGCCCGCCCTCAGATGAATATTATTGCCCTGTGTGATGTAAGTGTTGATCAGTTAGTACCAGTTTGATGGTGAGTACCAGTGGTGCTTGTTTTTCCATTCCTGTGACACTTCGCTTCGAAGAATGGGTTCTAGCTCCAACCAGAAGGATACCAGATGTGTTAATTCACTATTGTTTTTTATTGCTGAGTAATACTCCATGGTATATATATACCACATTTTATTGATCCACTCGTGTATTGATGGGCACCTGGGTTGTTTCCACATCTTTGCAATTGTGAATTGTGCTGCTATAAACATTCGTGAGCAGATGTCTTTATTATAAAATGTCTTTTTTTCTTTTGGATAAATACCCAGTAGTGGGATTGCTGGGTCAAATGGTAATTCTACTTTTAATTCTTTGAGGTATCTCCATATTACTTTCCATAGAGGCTGTACTAATTTACAGTCCCACCAGCAGTGTATGAGTGTTCCTATCTGTCTACATCCCCGCCAACATTTGTTGTTTGGGGATTTTTTGATATGAGCCAATCTCACTGGAGTTAAGTGATATCTCCTTGTGGTTTTGATTTGCATTTCCCTGATGATTAGAGAAGTTGAGCACTTTTTTATATGTTTGCTGGCCATTATTCTGTCTTCTTTGGAAAAGTTTCTGTTCATGTCCTTTGCCCATTTTTTAATAGGGTTGTTTGATTTTTTCTTGTTGATTTTCCTAAGTTCTGTATAGATTCTGGTTATCAGCCCTTTATCAGAGGTGTAACATGCAAATATTTTCTCCCATTCTGTAGGTTGTCTGTTCACTCTAGTGATAGTTTCCTTGGCTGTGCAGAAGCTTTTCAATTTGATCAGGTCCCATGTATTTATTTTGGTTGCTGCTGTGATTGCTTTGGGGGTCTTCTTCATAAATTCTTTGCCTAGGCCAATGTCCATAAGAGTTTTTCCAACGTTTTCTTTGAGAATTCTTATGGTTTCATGTCTTAGGTTTTGATCTTTTATCCATTGTGAGTTGATTTTTGTAAGAGGTGAGAGGTGTGGGTCCAGTTTCAGTCTTCTACATAGGGCCATCCAGTTTTCCCAGCACCATTTGTTGAATAGGGAATCTTTTCCCCAGTGTACGTTTTTCTGGAATTTGTCAAAGATCAGGTGACTGTATGAGGTTGGTTTTACATTTGGGTTCTCAGTCCTGTTCCATTGGTCTACGTGTCTGTTCTTGTGCCAATACCATGCAGTTTTGGTTACTATAGCCTTGTAGTATAGTTTGAAGTCTGGTAGATAGATGCCTCCCAATTTGTTCTTTTTGCTTAAGATTGCTTTGGCTAGACGGGGTCTTCTCTGGTTTGTTTTGAAGGGCTCAATGATGTTGGGAAACTGTTGCATTGGTTATTCTAGAACATTTTATCTGGAAGAATAGGAGGCCACTGTCAGAGGACAGAATATTTAAACTCAAGATTTCAAGACTGGTGGAATAATTAGATGATGACCTGAAGACCTGATGACCTGATGACCTGAGGTGGAAGGGAGAAAAAGTCATTGGCACTGAGGAACCGAAGGAACTGAGAGCCCAGGGCATGGCACGAGTCACCCAAAGGACTGCTGAAGTCACCAGAAGCAATAAAAAGAGTCCATGTGGAAAAGCACACCCTGAGCCAAAGGCCAAGGCCTCTGGGGCATGAGCAGAGTGCCCAAGAGGCGGGTAGGCAGACGTTTGCAATTTGAAGCATCGGTGGGTGGTATAGCTGAGTGGCCCAACTTCACATACACTGATATTTTCAAGAAAAAAAGAATGAAAATGGAAGGGGAAATGCAGAGCAAAGATGACACCTACCCCATCTGCTCAACCTGAAGAGCATGGCACATGTGAGATTTAATGAGGAAAAGCTCCCCGGTCAAGAGGGCTGCAAGGGAAGCAGGGGTAAGCTGGGTCTCCATTAGGGCAGGGAAAGGAAGGGGGCCTTTCACTCAGAGAAAGGTTGAGGGTGCAGGGATTTTGCTGATCACAGGTAAGAGTTCAGAGGGCACAAGGAGGGAGAGGAGGAATGGCGGACTGGGTAAACCCAATTAGATAAGAGATTGCAGTAAGCCATGATGTGGGGCATGACAAGATTCATCAAAGACTTAGCAGTTCAAGTCTTGCCTCCAGAAATCAAGTTCCATGACCTAGGAGGCTGCTTCCTCTCTCACTGGTGAGGCTGTGTGCATGTGAATGGGTGCTTCTCTCAAGGAGGGGTGACTGTATGTAAAGCAGTGATTCTCATGCCTGGCTGAATACCAGAACCACCTGGGAGCTTTAAAAAAAATCCTGATGCCCACACTACAACCAGGCCAATGAAATCAAAATCTCCGGGAGAGAGACCCAGACATCTGTGTTACTGAAAATTCTCTGGATGAGTCCAATGCAACCAGGTTTGAGAATGTGGACTCCTCTCCCAAAGATTCTGGGTTGTGGCTGGACATCAGAGTTTCTAAAAGCCTTTGTGATGGTGGCTATTACAGTTATTGTTATGCTTATTAAATTCCCTTGCATCATCACAGTGGGAAGGAGGAAAAGGAACTGACTTCATTTTAAGCCATAGAAGATAACAGTGTTATTCTGGAACTAGAAGAAAGAGTTCCTGGCATCGTGTCTCAGATTAAGTGTTAAAAAAGACTGATCACTTATGTGAAAGAGACAGAATTGGCACAATATACTTTAATAGCCATTCAGTCTTCTAATATCTATTTAAAGAGCATATATACGGCCTCATAATCCTGTGAATATTCTTGGCCATATCCATTCAGACAGCATTTAAGCAGTTTCTACAATGCTTATTATCCATTCACCTGACCACTTAGAACAATATTTTTAAACTTTCCAGGCTGTTATTAGGAGCAGGGAGATGATTTTTAGATACTACTAAACCAGAAATTTATTGAACCCTTACTATGTTCCACGCACTCTACAAATATCACATGTAGTCACCTGTAATCCTCATAACAATTCTGTGAGATGGGTACTATTATTATCCCCACCTTACAAATGAAAATCTGAAGGCTGGAGAGGTTACTTAACTGGCCTGAGATCAAACAGCTATAATTGGAACAGTGCGGATTCAAGTTAAAAAGAGATATCTGCACTCTCATGTTTATTGCAGCATCGTTCACAATAGCCAAGATATGGAATCAACCCAAGTGTCCATCAAAGGATGAATGGATAGAGAAAATGTGGTATATATGACAATGGAATACTATCCAGCCTTTAAAAAGAAGGAAATTCTGTAATTTGTAACAACATGGATGAACCTGGTATGTGAAATAAGCCAAGCACAGAAAGATAATATATGTGGAATCTAAAAAAAGTCACTTAAAGAAATAGTAGAATAGTGGTTATCAGAAGCAGGGGAGGGTGGGGAAAGGTAATGGGGAGTTGTTGATCAAAGGATACAAAGTTTCAGTTAGACAGGAGGAAGTTTTTGAGATCTATTACACAGCAAAATGAAAATATATTGTATACTTCCATTTTTTTAATTTTTAAAATTTAAAAAAATTAACCTCTACTCTAACCTCACACCATACATAAAATTAGCTCTAAATGGATCATAAATAAAACATAAAAGGTAAATGATAATAAAACTTCTAGAGAAAAATGCAGACAAAAAATTATTACTATCTTGGAGTAGGCAAAAATTACTTAGGAAAAGAAAAGTATAAACCACATAAGAAAATTCAGGATAAATTGGATCTTATTAAAATTTAAAATATCTGCTCCTCAAAATATACTGTTAAGAAAATGAAAAAGTAAGCCACAGACTGAGTGAAACATTATAAATGTGTGGGAAGAATTTAAAGCAGAGCTTAGAGGGAATTGTATAGCTTTAAAGGCATATATTTTTAAAAAAATAAAAGGCTAAAGTCAATTACCTTAAGAAGGTATAAGAAGGGAAAATTAAACTCAAGTAAAAGAAAACACTAAGTATTAAAGCAGAAATCAATGAAATAAAAAACTGACAAACAATAGAGAAAAATCAATGAAACAAAAAGCTGTTTCTTTAGAAATATCAGTAAAATTGTATTAATAAACTCCTAGCTAAATTCATCAGGAAAAAGGAAGATTCAAATTACCAATATCCAGAATGAAACAAGACCCATCCATTCAGATCCTACCAATGCTAAGGGTAGTAAAAGGATATTTTGAACAACTTTATGTCAATAAATCCAACAACTGATATGAAATAGACAAATTTGTTGAAAGACACAAATTGTCAAAAGTGACACAAGATGAAATAGAAAATCTGAATAGCCCTATATTAGCCCTATATCTATTTAAAATCTTTCTTCAAGAAAAAAGGTAATTTCAGATGGCTTTATTGGCAAATTATATTCAACATTTAAGGAAGAAATAATACCAATCCTACACAAAGTATTTCAGGAAATAGTGGAGAAGAAGCATTTCCCAATTCAGTTTATGAGGCCAGCTAAACCCTGACACCAAAACCAGACAGAGTCATTATAAGAAAAGAAAACTACAGACTAATATCCCTTATGAATACAGTTGTACAAGTCCTTAACAAAATATTAGTAAATTTAATCCAATAATATGTAAAATGATAATATATTATGACTAAGTGGGATTTACCCAAAGAATGCAGAGTTGGTTTAATGTTTGAAAATCAAAGCAATTCACCATGTCAAAAAATAAAAGAAAAAACCATTTAATTATCCTGACACATGCAGAAAAAACATTGATGAAATTCAATATCCATGCATGATTAAAAACTCTCAGCAAACAAGAAATAGAAGGGAATTTTCTCAATTTAACAAAAGGCATTTATAAAAATCCTAGCATTGTCTTCATGATGAAAGACTCAGTACTTTTCCTCTAAGATTAAGAAGAAGGCAGAGATGTTGTTCTCACCATTTTGATTTAACATTGCACTGGAAGTTCTGGCTAGTGAAATTAAGGTGATTATAAGCAAACAAAGAAACAAACAATAAAAGGCATACTGATTGGAAACAAAGAAAAATTGTCTTTATTTATACAAAACATGATTATGTTCATAGAAAATCCTAAGTAATCCAAAAAAGCTATAAACCTAACAAATGAATTGAGCAATGTCATAGAATACAAAGTAAACATACAAAAATCAATTGTTTATCCTGGATGGAGCTAGAGCCCATTCTTCAAAGCAAAGTATCACAAGAATGGAAAAACAAGCACCACTTGTACTCACCAAGAAATTGGTACTAACTGATCAATACTTATGTACACACATGGAAGTAATATTCAGCAGGTGTCAGGCAGGTGGGAGGGGGTTGGAGGGGATGGGTAAACTCACTAATGGGTGCTGGGTGCACTGTCTGGGGGATGGGCATGCTTGTAGCTCTGACTTGGGCAGTACATAGGCAATATATGTAACCAAAGTGTTTGTACCCCCATAATATTCTGAAATTTAAAAATAAAATTAAAAAAAAAGAATTTGGAAGACTTTAGAAAGGGGCTGTCAGTGTACCCCTTAGGAATACTGGCCAAGATATGTTGAAGACCTTGGAATATGAAAAAAAATAAAAATTGGATGTTTTGATTATTAAAAAAAATCAATTGTATTTCCACATACAAATAGCAAATGAGTGGAAAATAAAATTTAAAATACTATTTACAATAACATCAGAAAACATAAAATATTCAGGCATAAGTTTAACAAAATCTGTATAATATCTGCACACTGAAAACTACAAAACATTCCTGAGAGAAATTTTAAAAGATCTAAATAAATGGGGACATATACCATGTTCATGGATTGAACTCCTCAATATTGTTAAAATGCCAATTTTTCCCCAAATTGATCTATGATTAAATCCAATCCCAACCAAACTCCCAGAAGGCTTTTTTGTAAAAATTGACAAGCCAATTCTAAGCTATATATAAATATGCAAAGGACCTAGAATAACAAAAATAATTGTAATAAGAGTTGAAGATCTGATACCATCCAATTCCAAGACTTACTATGAAGATATTGTTATCAAGACAAATAGATAAAGAACTACAGAACAGAATAGAGGCTTCAGAAACAAAACTACTCAAATATGGTCAATTGATTTTCTACAAATGTGCCAAGATAATTCAACAGAAAAATGACAATCTTTTCAGTAAATGATACTGAACAACTAGACTATCAATATGGAACAAAAATGAACCTCTACTCAGAGTAGAATGGTTACCAGAGGCTGGGGGTGGGGAGCAGGGAGGGAACAGGGAGTTGTTGGTCAAAGGATACAAAGTTTTAGACAGACAGGAGGAATAAGTTTTGAGATCTATTGCAGCAAGGTGACTATAGTCAATAAAAATGTATGTTTCAAATTTTTTTAATTTTATAAATTTTTTAAAATAAACCTCTACTCTAACCTCACAAAAAATTAACTCTAAATAGATCATAAATATAAATATAAAAGCCAAAACTATAATAAAACTTCTAGAGAAAGATGCAGGCAAAAAATCATTACTGTCTTAAAGAGTAGGCAAAAATTACTTAGGACATGAAAAGTACAAACCACATGAGAAAACTAAGAACAAATTTGACCTTATTAAAATTTAAAATGTCTATTCTTCAAAATACACTGTTAAGAAGATGAAAAACTAAGCCACAGCAAAAATATTTGCAATACATATATCCACAAAAGTTTTGTATCCAGACTATACAAAAAACTTATATAACCTAATAAAATGATAAAAAATGGGCTAAAGATTTGAAGACACTTCACAAAATAAGACTTATGAATGGCCAAAATTACATGAAAATATCCTTAACATTATTAAGTCATCAGGAAATAAAAACTTAAATCAGGCCAGGCATGGTGGCTCATTCCTGTAATCCTATCACTCTGGGAGGCTGAGTCGGGAGGATTGCTTGAGCTCAGGAGTTTGAGACCAGCCTGAGAAAAAGTAAGACCCCATCTCTACTAAAAATAGAAAAATTAGCCTGGCATCATGGCATGCGCCTGTAGTCCCAGCTACTCTGAAGGCTGAGGCAGGAAGATTGCTTGAGCCCAGGAATTTGGGTTTGCAGTGAGGTATGATGATGCCACTGCCCTCTACCCAGGGCAACAGAGAGAGACTCTGTTTCCAAAAAAAAAAAATTTTAAATCACAATGAAATATCACTATACATCCAATACAATGGCTTAAAAAAATACTGACAATACCAAATATTGAAAAGGATGTGGAGCAACTGAAGTCCACATACATTGTTGGTAGAAATGTACAGTGCTACAAAATCAGGAAAACAGTTTGGCAGTTTCTTATCAAGTTAAATGTGCACTTACCCTTTCATCCAGCAGTTCCATTCCTTGGTATTTACTCAAGAGAAATGACAATGTACGTTCACATAAAGACTTGTACATGCATATTTATAGCAACTTTATTCATAAGAGCTAAAAACTGGAAATAACTTGAATTCCCATCAATAAGTAAAATAAATAAATTATGTTTTTCCATATAATGGAATATTGCTCTGCAATAGAAATGAATGAATTACAGATCACACAACAACATGGACGAATCTCAAAAAACGTTGTACTACATTTTTTTAAAAAGCCAGTCACAAAAGAGTATTTATAGTGTATGTATGGTGTATGATTCCATGTACATGAAATTCTAAGAAAGATAAAACTAATCTACAACAATGCAAAACAGACCCATGGTTGCTTGGGCTGGATGAGGGCTTGGGGATATTGACTTTCCAAGGGGCATAAGGGCATTTTTGAGGGGTGGTGACTGTGGCAGTGGTTACTTGAGCATATGCATTTGTCACAACTTACACACTATACACTTAAACTATGTGCTTTTTATATGTAAATTATATCTCAAAGTTGATTTTAGAAAGAAAATATGTCTCTCTCTCTACATAAATACATAATATATATATATAGTGTGTGTGTGTATATATAGTATATATTTATTTTAAAGATCCAGAAAGATACATTCCAAGTTATAAAACTAATATTTCAAAGGTGATAGTAAAAATATTTAACAACTAGAAAGCACCAGCACTAATTAATCAGAACAAATGGTGGATGTGAACAATTGGTACAGCCAACCCACGTGGATGACATGAGTGATAGCCCAGGAAAACAATAGTTATCAATGGGTAGTGGGATTATTGGTGTCCTTTTTCTTCTTTTTGTTATCTATATTTTTAAATTTTATATAACAATCAGGTACTTTGAAATTTAAAAATCTATTTTTAATTATAAAAGAGAAAAATGGTACCCTGTTGATATCACATTTCATACTGTTATAAAATTCTAATGGATCTAAAAACGCTAATGGAACTTTTAAATAATAGATATGAGAAATGGTATACTAAAACAGCATTGAATTAGAAGCTAAAAATGGATAATGTTATAAAAAATATTTTCCATCTACTACAAAGAAAATAGTGAGATATATTTTTAAGTTATTTTACCATTTTAATATTTTAAAATGCCCTCCCTTTGCTCCTACCCAACTAGATCTCTATGTAATTGATTATATTTAAGAAAGAGATAGTTTCTTTCCTCAAATTGTCTAGGCTCTGAAATGCTATAGTGCTCAAAATTCATTATTCAGTATTTTCCTATGGGTATCTTGGTCTAGGTCAAACTTCAGAATCTGTCTGAACAAGCCAGAAAATCAAATGATAATTATCAACCCTGGATAAATTTTTATGGCAAAATTACAGCCCATGACAAGGAGAGTTGTTGCTGTCTCTTCCTAGCATGACTACCACTGTCTCTGTGGCTTATCACAGCAACAAACCTTTGCTCTGAGCAATTCTTCAGAGGTAAGCACAATAAAAACCTGGCTATAAGAGCAGGCACTGAGAAGCTATGAGCAGCAAATAATGACCAGGGAATCTGCTTTATCATGTCTCTCTCTATTAACAGAGAAACCATACCAGCTCCCTGTCAGCCCAGTCGGGAGTCAACGAATGGTTTAGCAACAGGACTCCTTTCTGAAACTCCGAAAACCCCAGGGTAAAATTATGCTACTGTACAGTCTCCTAACATTGCCTTACAGTGCAGCTCAAATTTGTGATTTTAAAAGCACCTCAGCCCACTGTGAGTTCACAGTTATCTTTAATGATTTGCAAATCTCAGTGTGTTTAACAGCTCATTTTTGTGCTGTGGCTACAGTGGTAACACTTGCACCTAAATAGTTATTGCTTATAATACCCTGGGCTGTCAGGATGTGCAGTAAATGAGAGGCGGTGGCGGTATCTCCACCTTTTCTAGCCTAATTCACTCCTCCTCCTCGTAAATACAAGCATACTGAGTCTAATAGAGTGTCAGCCCCTGGAGCCCTCTTCCACCTTGGCTCATGGGACCTCTGTCATCAGTGGCACTGACCACCCTGCTCCGTTACACAGAGAGAAACAGGAAGCCAGAGACCACCAGGGTCTTTCCCTCCGGTGAACAGAGGAAGACTGAAAGCTCTGACTTTGAAGGTGAAGAGTCAACTTGTCCCCAGATCACAACTATAAGAAAAATATACAGAAGTTTTCACAAGCCACGCAATGATGCATTTCTACAAGATAGTCCATCTTAAATTACATTACTAAATCCAGCTTCACCCAGACATTTTAATGTCATCCACCCTCGATGAGAATTGGAATCACCTTTACAGCTGTTAAGTATTGTGGAACAACTTTTCTTCTCTAATTCCAAAACATTAGGTATCTCTTATGTAATAATAATAATAATAATGGCAGGTGTTTACTGAACCATTACTATGTGCCTGAAATTGTTCCAAGCTTACACGCATTAGTTCATTTAATCCTCAAAACAACCCGTTGTGAGGATGAGCCAGGATTTGAACCCAGCATCTGTCTCCAGAGTCTTTGCCATACTGAGATAGATCAAGGATCGTGGACCCTGTTTCCCTAGAGGAGTGAACCTCTTATGAAGCCACCCAAGGACTCAGAATGAAGTTGGCTATGGCTATACTTCAAAATGTCTCTGGGTGAATGGGAAAATCTCCAGGGTTGTATACGTGTGATAACTGCCTTACCTTACCAGTAAATATCTTTTGTCTAAACAGAATATGGTTGGCTCTGAGGCAAGAGATCTTCAGAGATTTTAAAAAATGGAAATGGCCCCACTGTGATTCTTTAAATTTAAAGTGCTCTTGGTAAATTCTCTAGGGTACATTCCCATCCTCCGTATCCCTGTATGGTGCCCAAAGAGCTGATGATCACACCTCATCACGTTATCAGCTACATTGGAGGTTCCTTTCCGTCTAAGAGTTCTCTCGCTGGGCCCATTTAGGAGAAGCAGAGGATGACACTGCCCAACCCTTTTCCCCCTGAGCCCGTAACCACATTCCCTTCCAACAGTCAGCACCTGTGGTCTCTGTCTGAGGGCTGCCATCAGTCAAGCTGCCAGAGCCTGCTTTGCCTGCAGGCAGGGAGAACCAGAAGGGTCCCTCCAGAGCAGTCCTTGTCCAGTGACTGATAGCACGACAGCACGGGGGATATAAACACCCCAGCTCCCTCACCCCTGGTGGAGACAACTCCGAGGTATGACTGCATCATCTCCAGAGCTCCCCTGCAAGGTGGAAGCAAGTCTCTTATCATGGAAGTTCACTTGATCTTGCACCCTTGCTTGGCCTCCTTCACTTCCCTTCCCTGTTCACTTCTCCACCTTCTTACTGGTTTCCCCGGGATCACTTTATAATAATCACTTTCATGGCAATCAGTGTCTTTGGTCTGCTTCTGGAGAGCCTCATCTAAGAGAGGAGACTGGCATGTAGAAAACTGAAGGGGCGCAGGACATACAGAAGCTCCCTCTGAAGTCCCACCTCCATGTCTAGTCTGAGCAAGCATCTTGGGTCGTTCCTGCTCTTCACAATGGGAATCTTGGTCCCTGAGCACCTTGGAAGGTTCTAATGATCCACATACATTGTGAATGTTTATCCCTGAGCTACATACTCCTCAATCATTTAAAAAACTACAGAGGTCAAATTATTGTGAGAGAGGTGGCTAGAGTATCTTCACACAATATTACTGAATAAACACTCTTAATGAGGAAACGTTGAACTGATGCCCAAATAATTGTGGCTTCAACAAAAGGAACACACAATGGAGTCAATGGCACAAGATGCTGGCCAGCAAGCAGCCTGGGAGCCAAACGGATCCCTGTGCTAAATAACTCTGTCCTCAAGTGTGAGGTCTACAAAGCATAGTCCTTTGGAGGATGAGAGCCCAAATCCCTCATTTTATAGTCTTGGTTCCTCTGAGTCAAATCCTCATGTTGAACATTTCTCACAGTAGTTTCAAACTTTAATTACATACTCTACCAAAGCAAAGATCAAAATCTCTACAAAGGTTCTTTTTTATTTTTTATGATGAAGTATTTATTAGTATGTCTCACTGGAATAGATTTTCCTATGCCAGGCCTGAAAAGACATTCCACATAGAAATCATTCTCAAAACACTTTCTAAATTCTTGAGAGTTTGTCCTTCTTTCCCATCTCTTGCAATGACATGTTAATGAGGAATAATTAAAATAGATTCTTATTAATAAGATGAGAAAGAATGCATTGCATTTCAAAAATATCTTTTAAATATAAAACCTTCAAGTGCATCAATGTCTATAATAAAGAAATTAAGATCCAAAGCTTCATCCACATGGAGTATCTCGATCTGGTGCATTTCAAATCAATCAACGTGGTAGTGGCAAACGATCTGCTTCATGAGATAAGTCAGCCTGATTGAACAGATAGATTTACAATCATGTAGACCATGTAAAACGTTATCACGCTTATATGTACATGACTATGATAGTTCTGCATTTCTTTCCATCCTGGATGAGCACCTGACTCTATGATCCAAGGGATTTGAGATTCCTCCAAAATGTTCCAAAGCAAATTTCATGAGCTGTTCAACTGGACCCAGCCAGCAGCTTCAAGTTAGGCGTTCACCTTAGATGACTTGAGAGGAAATCCACCCCCAGTAAAACGAGGGCCACTTGGTTTGGCCATTGAGAAGGTATTATTCATGGGTATTCTGTCCTTGTTTCTGTAAGAGAGGAGGTGAAAATTAGCTTCCCTAACATCTTTTTAGTCTTCTAAGTTTGATGTTTGATGTTCTAGGGTGAGTTAGCCACTGAAAACTACTTTGATTAGAGCTTCTAGTTTTAGACAAGGTGGTTGTTTAAATCTAATTAGGTGTTTGCTGATAACACAGAAAATTCAGAGAAGACAATTAAATGTGAGATGTACTCTCCTAATGTTGATCTCAATATGGACAGAAGACCTCATTATAACTCAGACACTGTGGATTTGGTGACTTCTGACTTGTAATCATCTTCCTGTTTTATAAAACATTTGTTTAGCTCCAAAGATCAGTCAGAAGACTCTTTTTCTTGGCTCAATTATAATGACTAATTCATCATTTATCAATTTTTATATTCCAAAGTTCTGGCAGAAACTTATAAATATTTACTACACACAAGATATCAAACTTAGACATTTATAAAACAAAAATTTTCCTATGACTAGACAAACAACTGTTATTATTAGCAATAGTTTAAGATACAAGAAAAGCTGGGGAAGATAAATAAGATAGTATTTTTAGCAATAGATGGATAAAGGGAATTCTACCCTAAAATCTACAATGTATCTTCTATATAGATCTATATGGATCTCCTTTAAATACACACACACACTCATATTCAGGTTTCCTGCAGAAGTAATCTACACAAGTTATCTATTGTGTAATTCAGGGTCTTATAGAACTGCGCTCCCCAACCCCCAGGCCACAGACTGGTACCAGTCCGTGGGCTGTTAGGAACTGGGCTGCAAATCAGGAGGTGAGCAGTGGGTGAGCAAGAGAAGCCTCATCTGTATTTACAGCCGCTCCCCATTACTCACATCACCACCTGAGCTCCACCTCCTGTGAGATCAGCAGTGGCATTAGATTCTCATAGGAGTGTGAACCCTACTGTAAACTGCACATGTGAGGGATCTAGGTTGCACACTTCTTATGAGAATCTAATGCCTGATGATCTGAGGTGGAGCTGAGGTGGTGATGCTAATGCTGGGGAGTGACTACAAATACAGATTATCATTAGCAGAGAGGTTTGACTGCACGATAAATGCAATGTGCTTGAATCATCCCGAAACCATCCCCACCCCTGGTCCATGGAAAATTGTCTTCTACGATACTGGTCCCTGGTGCCAAAAAAGTTGGGGACCGCTGTTATAGAAAACATCTGTGGAATCCCCGTTAATAAAAATTAAGCAAACTGCTAAGACCAAAACCAATTAGATTGAACAACTATGAAAGGTTTACCCTAGGGGAATGAATTCTGCCTTTTGGAAAAGAATCTGACTGGTACTGCGGGCTCTAGACCAGTCTAAGGGTACGGGGGGAGTCAGGGGTAGGTGGAGGTGCAGGTCAGGATCAGAGTGTGATGAGAAGGGTGTTTGAGATAAACAAAAGAAGGTAAAAATGTAAAAATGATATGAGTCGCTATTTGATAAAGGGGATGTATGAGGAGAACATCCACAGAGATTATTCTAAATTATCCCACTTGGAGAGAACCTGTAGAGGATTGGTTAATCAACCCAGCTGTCTCTTAGCAGAATTGATTTCATTATTGTAAAAAACCATCCTTCATAAATAGGACAAAAGCTTTAGCCTTGAGTGGATCCAGCAAAGAGGATTCCTTCCTGCACTCTGGCAACTTGTCTGGTGTTAGAGGCAGCAATGCCCCCACCCCCACCCCCTGCCCTCTCTCACCTTAAATAACCTGAATTTTCCTTTCTGAAGGAGCTTAAGCTTAATGCTTCTGGCTTGGTCTAAGCTGACTAATGGGAATACTGTCTCCTTTATATTATCTTTTTAGTGTATTTATAGATTGTTATAATGACTCCCTCAGCCTTCTTCCTTCCAGTCAAAACTTCTCAGCACTTTTGTCCCTGCCTCTGCATATTTTTCTTCAGCACTTTAATCTGTCTTGCTGCTCTCCTATGAACTCATCTCTCTGTCTATCAGTTTATGGATCCCCAAGTAGACGGACCCACCAATGAAGCCCTAACCAGGTCGGAGTGGCTACAAGGAATGAGCATGTAAAGACAAGGAGAGGGCAAGCAAGGGCAAAGATTCGAGAGCAGCACTGGCCAACCGAACTGTCCACGGCAATGGAAACATCCCAGATCCAGCCACTAGCCACTTGTGGCTATTAAGGTAGCTAGCAAAACTGAGGAACTGCATTTTTAATTTGATTTCATTATAAGGTGATTTAAATTTAAATAGCCACAAGTGGCCCATGGCTGGGGCAGCACAGTGCTAGTGGATGGGCCACTGAGCTGGGCTGAGCCGGTGCAGGGCGGCCCATCATGCTGTGTTCAGCAAACCACGGGGGCGGGGGACCAGCGGGCAGTAAGGGCAAAGAAGACTTGGCCAAACCCTAGGGCTGAGGCAGGAAAGTTCATCAGCTCTGGAAAGACAATTAACTGTTTAGCCAAGCAAGCTGTTTCTAACTGTGTCAACTCGACCACTGGTCTCAGAATAGAGAACATGAACTCCAGAAGATGAGCGAGATGGCCCACTGGAGGAGAAAGAAGATGTTAGAGACTCTATTTATACTTCTATCAGGAAAAATTTAAAATTACACTTTACTAATAGTTACAAACTGACAAGGGTATCTGCATGTAATTTATAAATTAAGATACATTGGAGGGTAAATCTAAAACTATTCTAAAATAAAAATTTTGTTTAAAAAAAATGCATATTTATGGGGGGAGGCTGCATGTTCAAAAATGTTTTACTGATGAGGGTGTGCAATCAAAAAGCTTGAAGACCACTAAGCCAGACACCTGCCTCATGTGGAAACCAGCCATGTGGACATTTTATGAGCACAACCTTGATATCCTAAAAGAAATCTATAGTGTTTTCACTCCTACATTTGTTTAATTCATACTGTTAATGTTAGTGGTTCTCAAACTTCAGTGTGCATGAAAATCACCTGAGGGGCTTAATAAATTGCAGATTTCTGAGGCCCATCCAGAGCTTACTGAACCCAAATACCTGGAAATGGGGCCTGGGAACCTGCATGTTTAATAAATTTCGCTAGACCTACACATTAAGACAGACTTATCTAAATTATAGCAGCATTTCACTCTACCAAGGAACTGGCAACTAAACGTGGAACGGGGGAGTATTCTGATTTACAAGAAAGGCATATTTTTACTGGCAAATGAATTTGCATCCAGTTACTTTATATAGCTGTTTGCCACTAACGAATCATAGGCAAGTGCACTCAAAACATATTTCACCCTGTCCCTGAAATGTCCATGTGGATAAATACCAAACGTGACTTTCAACCCATACGTGAGTCACTACAGAATTAACTTGGTGATTCTGGCAATGCCACGCAGCCAAACCAGTTACAAACCTACTGATTCATCTGGGCCCCCACTCTCACCCTGGGATCAGGCAAATGATACCAACAATGTGAAGAGAACATTTACTTTTCAACATGTAGGCATCCTGAAACACAAAATTTTAACCTCACATCTGCATTATCATTCTCCTAGAAGAGTAATAGCTCACATGGACACAGCAGATGCTGAAGTCAGTTACTAGGCATAAAAGATGGTTCAGAGATAGTTTATCTAAAGCATAGGTGAATTACAGTGGTACAGCTGCATTTTTAGAAAGAACATCTTTACCAAGCTCCACCTTCTTAGCAAAAGTACATGTGGTTGTAAATGTGAATATGCTTCAGACTGTACAAGGCTGATTTTGAACCTCATTTGCAAACACAGTTTTGGCATGATTATCTCTAAACCATGAGAACAGCGTGGAGGGAAAAATCACATTATATTTCGTCTACTCCAGGTTAGATACACCAACGAGAAGATATTACTGGGTCCCTAAGGAGGGTACTAAGGAGGAGCCTCAGTAGCAGATGAGACACTGATCTTGCTCTAAAACAAACCCAGTTAGTGACCTGTAGAATGTCATTTGTTCACTCTGTGACTTAGTTTACCCCGGTGAAATGTGCAACTCTGTGACCGTTCACCAAATATTTCTTATGAGCAGATAGTAGGCACAACAAAATTAGAACATTTGACTCATTCTTACTTCTGAATTTGTTCTTTACGTTTCTGAGCAAGGTATTTCTTCTTTAAATTCAGCAGTTCGTTGGTAAGTTTCTCGATCTCATACTTATATTCTTGGCTCTGTGATTCATACATATTCAATTCTGAAGACAAAACCTAACATGGCAAATAAAGTAGCATTAACAAAAGTGAGACAATATCCTGTTCTGAAAAAAAAAAATCTTTTAATCTGCTACCATTTACCTCAGTGAGCTAGAGGTACAAAACAATGCCCAGGCTTAACAGTTAATCTGTACGCTTCCACCAGCTCAAGGTCCATATCTGGGTAAAAGCCTAGCTGAGGGCTGAAGACTCATAAACAAGTGACAAACTTAAATAAAACATCATTCCCCTGCTTAAAAGGAGAACTATCAGGCAACATTCAAACAGGCTCACAGATGAATGCTGTAATGTGCGTCAAGGAATATGGTGAATAAAGACAGAGAAACTCCCAGACACACAGTCTAAAATTGCTTTTAAGCCTTTTTAAAAAAAAAAAAGTATTGAAGAAAAACATCACTAGGGAGTGTGATTCATCTGAGGATTGTGGTAAAAATTATTCTGAAATATTCATCCTGCTACCACTGCTAACTAAGCATTCAATTTGTGTGTTCTCCAAGGTTGTTGTTCTGCTAAATGCCTATCACCTCTTTATTGTGTTCTTTGGGACTATTCACAGGTTCTCCCTTTATCCCAGCACTGGAACACTTCCCTCTAAGAAGCAGGGAGCTGAGACATGTGCATAGAGTCTAATGCATGTGAGGGGCTGTAAAAAGAAGCCCGATTATCAGCCTTTTTCATAGCTGTGTTCAATAGATGCCACTGGTCACCGGCTGGACAATAAGAGTGAAAAATCACCCAACTGATAGGACACAGAGCATGCCAAAGCTGGGGTTTGCTCCCCAGCAAAACCAAAAGGAGGAGAGAAAGGCTATTGTTCTAAGGGGCATACAATAGATTTGATTTATTTTTTCCTCTTGCTGTCTATTTTAAAGACTTGCATAAAAGGGAGATCTTCATCTTTCTAGTATTTATCTGCTTCTGAACTCATTCCCTTTAGTTGCTGTGAAAATGATTCTGACTATGCTATCATGAGCTAATGTATGTGATTTTCATGTTAGAAGAAAACCTGTCTCAACAGTTAACTCTTAGAAACAAAGACCCTGTTTCTAAACATGAATGTGGAATTTCCTAAAATAGTCCAGATAATGAGGATGAACTGGTGGACATGCTCAGTACCACCTATCTCTGAGCTTCTTCCACGAGGTGTCACATCTCATTCTGAGCAAAAAACCTGGATTTCCTGAGATAAAGGGTTAAAGTAACAAAAGGCTCCCATGAGCCATTTCAGGCAATCCAGAGCTTAGTGTGGATAAGACAAACACGTGCTTTTCTAATCTATAACTACCCCTGAGAAAACAAGAAAATAATTTTTTATTTTGTTGGAAATATTCAGTTGTCTAAAGGAACAAAAATAAAAGGTTGTGCCTTATGCAAACTATGTCTCAGGATACTCATGTGAAATGGACATTCAGAGTGACAAGTTGAAAATTAATGCTCTAATTAGACTTCTGTCTCATCTGCCCTCTTTAAGTAAATGGATGCAATCTTACAACATGCTATTTTCGAAAGGGCTACTGCTACCCTAGTAGGGTGGCATCTATTTTACCCCAGGTAGAAAGGCAACGATTATTACGCTCATTGGGCAGGTAAGTGCCAGAATTCAGCTGGCACGTGCTTCATCCCGAGGATACGTGTGGAAAACTTTCCCCGACACGCCAAGAATATCTAAGTACTTGCTTAGAAGGTAAAGCTCAAAACATGGTGTGAACACAATTTTTGAGAAAACTTTAAAAAGGCACATATAAAAGTAAAACACTCCATCTCTCCAACAGAGGTTGTCACGTGGCTCAGAAGGGAATTATGCTAACAAAATTCTGGCCTGATTTTGTTTCCCTTTCATGGCTGCTTATTTGACAGTTGGTCACGAACAAGGCCCTCGGGGCCGGGCAGCGGACGGGCTCTGTGGACGTTTATGTCCGACAGGCTGGAATAGCAGGGCCCTGCCGAGGCGCAGTGGTCTGCTTCAGCTGGGCGATGGTGTTAAACGGATCCCTCTGCTCCGCCTCCCCCTCCCAGTCCTCTAAGTCATCTTGCGATCACCCTACAAGCCCTATCCCCGTATTTCCATTTCACTGCCATTAGCCTCTCCCCACCTCCCTCCTGTCTTGCTCGCCCGCCTCCTCTGGAAATGTAGAGCGGTGAGCCCGGCTCCCCCGGGACTTTCTCAGCTCCAAGAAAGCTGAGCTCGGGACAGTGTGGCATCTGGGAGACCGGCTCGTGGTGCCGAGGCTATGGACTTGTCCAGCGTGTTCCCCCGAGCGTGGCTGCCCTTGGACCAGGAAAGAGCAGGGGCGGCCACTCACCTTAAGCTGCTTGGTCTTCTCCCGCAGCGTGTGTCGGTAGATCTGCAGCTGTTCCGCAGCCTCGGGCCCAGGCTGCCGGGCCAAGATGTGCTTTAGTTCCACGTAGAGTTTCTCCTTTTCCTGGTGGACAGCATACCCAGGAGCAGAGGGAAACAGCCCCATGAAAACAAGGAAAGTGCCTTTAGCAGCGCGGCCAGGATCATTTGGGAGTGGCCCAGGCTACTGCGCAGCTCTGGGCCGCCCACACTCACTAGCAGATTCGCCCAGTCGTGCACCAGACCACTCCCCATCACGGGCCTAGGATGTGCCCAGCATTTGGATACCAACAATAAAACAGTGAGTAAGAGAATGTCCCCCTCTACCTGCACACATGATCCATGACTGCAAGACAAGGGCAGTGATGGGAGATCTCCACACAGTATCGTCCCCAGTGAGAGCAGGGAGGGACTAACTCTGGTTCAAGGAGTTCGGGGAGGTTTCACAAAAATGCCATTTGAATTGCCCCTGCAAGAAGGAATAGGAGTCCCCCCAAGCAGAGAGAGAAAAGAGCTAGTTAGGCCGAGGTTCAGGGATGGAAATGGAGCGTCAAGTGCGGCAGTAACTGCGGTGTCACACAGGATTTGGTTTGGGACCACATCCTTCGGCGGTTGGGGGCCAGGGATGAGCCACGCCTGGGTTTGTCTTCAGAGGAATAACTCTAGCAGCAAAGCAGAATAGGGACTGAGGAGACTGCCCTGGGCACCAATACAAGCAGAAGATGAAGACAGCTGGCCCTGAGGCACCCGGGATGGAAGGCAGGCAGAGGTGAAGACAGCGCCAAGGCGGAACCAGTGGGATTTGGTGAACAGTCAGACCAGTGAGGAAGGAAAAGGCAGGAGCTGAGATGGCTCCAGAGTCTCTAACGTGGGCAGCTGGGGGGAGGCGGAGGGTGGGGGTGAGAGGACTGGAGAGGGGGAGGCTAGAAGAGCAGCAGGTGTCGGGGGGCAGATACATGACTGCAGATCCGTGCGTTCGGCCACACTGAGCTTGAGGCCCTGTGGGGTGTCTAGGAGAGAAGTTGCAAATATGGGCCCAGAGTTGAGAAGCAAAGGACAAGTTAAGTCGGAACCACCAGACCTACAGGGAGCAAGAATGTAGGGGCAGGTAAGGAAGAAAGACCAGAGTATGGGAATGAGAGAGAGCAATGCGGCGTCCCCAGAGCCAAGCAAAGGCAAACATTTAAAAAGGGAGGCATGACCTGAGCGGTCGGTGACATCAAGTGCGGTAAAGGGAAGAAAGCGGAGAAGGGCTGCAAACAGCCTGCGGTGAGTTATTAGGACACCCCCGCTGACCTTAGTCAGAAAGGTTGCAGTGACATTTGGGAATCAAAAGTCACACAGGTTGAAGAACAAATCAGAAGGAAATAAAGAAAGTGAGTCTTTTAAGAACTATGTTGGCATGGGAAGAAAAGAATGTGGAAAGGGTTTGAGGGAATAGGTAAAAATCCAGGAAAACTAGGATATGCAGATCTGTAGACCTAAAAGAAAGGATTTTCTAGGAACCCAAAGCAAAGCATAATTCTGTAACTTAATTTAAACAATAAACAATTTGGAATTCCCATTTGTATCTTAGAGTTTAATTGCTTGTAACGTGTTTTCAGATTCTTGAACTAAAGATATTACACATGAGCAAAGATTAATTTCTAAAGCATCTCAATTCTAGATTCCCACACCTCTAAACGGCAATAATTTGAACAAGCATTGATAAAGACTAGTGTGTCTACTCATTAGTCTCTGTACATATTTATTTCCTTAAGGTAATTATGTTAAAGAAAAAAAATGATAAGCATAAGCCCTCTCATTAAAGAAAACATCCAGGCGAATGGAAACTAATTTTTACCTAGAGCTAAGTATTCTTAGCATGGTCATGAAATAATCTACTTTTGCAAGAGAACATAAAAGTCATTTAAAAAATAGGTGAAAGAAAATTCATTAACTAGTCATTGCTACCATTTATTTCAGTTTTCCTTTTTCCCTGGCCAAATTAATAGAAACTTTATTACAAATAGCATAGCCCTGCTTACAGAAGTGTGTATGCAACTTAAAAATTAGTTGGATGGAATGAGCTTCTGAAAAAAACATATAAAAATAATACTCATCATTTAAGAAATAATTCCAGAAATGACAAGGAGATTCCAAAGCCTGCATTAAAGAAGAAAACTTGAACAAATAGAATTACAGAGTGGTGATTTTCCCTTGCTGTACAACACCTGTCACACCTTACAATATAATCTTCACAGTAAATGGATGTAGCAAGCAAAGAGAAAGATATCAGGAGGTGAGTTTATTTTCTATAGCCACTTAACGCCTGCTCTGTTGGAAAAATAACACTTCTGACAAGGCTTCAAGATTCAATTTGGAGAGGGTAATAAATACGTGGAGAAGCCCATGAAACTGTTTTGTCCATTTCTTTCAGCTCACCTTTTTCTATACCAGAGTATGGATAGACTTGAAAAGTAAAGAACCCCACAATGATGAAGAGGAAAAAAAATCTGCTTTGGGATATAATCATGTCTTAAACTGAAAAACCATCTTACTCCAAGAATCTTGAAATGCTTTCACAGGTGCAATTCTTTTCAATTACTCTTGGTAGATAGGGAGGATAGAGACACAGGAAAGAAAGTTTGGAAGAAGCAAATATTGTTACCTCACCACATAGGTGAGAATCCCAAGATACACAAACATTCATGGTATCTCCAAAATCCCTCAAAAAGTCAAAAACCTAGTTATGGTATACCCAAGAATCACTTTTCCTGTGCAAAACTTCCTCTGGGGCTTAAAGACATGTCATCACCTTGAAAAAATCTGGATCAAATTGAGCTACAAAATTCCCGCAGACTATGTGATGACGTCAATAGAAGAATCAAGCCAGAAGACAGAATCAGGTTCGGAGCCGGGTTAGAGGGCACCACAGATAAGAGCATGACTCCACTCCTGCAATTCCTCGCCTACACCGCCTGAGTGAGCCCTGCCACGTCCCCCGGCAGGAAATGCAGTCTGCCGGCACAGAGGGAATGATGTCATTTAACCTGTCTTCTGTCACTTCCAGTTCTTGTTTCAAGGCTGTAACATTAATTAAATTGGATTTATTCTAATAAATAAATGAGCATTTAATAAATAAATATAATAAATAACTGAGCATTCTAATAAATAAATAAATGGGTGGCTGAATAATGAGGGCTCCCAAATGTGGAAGAAAGTGAAGAAACTGAATGAATGACCATTAAAACTGTCTGAGTATTCAAAGCCAAAAAGTTCTGAGACTGAGGTATCGCAGGGCAAGTGATGCCCGTGTGCTCATGGTGGGTGGAAGAAATGCCAAATGAACTTCAGGGACTAAGACAGTGAAATGCTTGGTGAGCAGAGGCAAAGGGAATGAGGAGTAGTGGTTTTGGAATGAATCTCCAGCCTTCAGCATGCATTACTGTTGGTCTGTGCTCACAGTGGAAAAGCTGACTGATAAAGCCAAAGTGAAGTCTGGTCAACATTAACATTCTAGCCATGTGTATCATACAGATTTGTATTTTGGAAGAAGGTGCTAGTAATTTAGATAAATAGGAAGTGTTTGATTGATTGAAGGTCTTAAGTACGATTGTCTTCCAATTTATTTCTCTCCTAACCCTCTACAAGGGCCACCCAAGCTCTTCAAACATTGTGCAATGGTGTGTATAATAGCCCCATTTAGAGACAAAGCGTGCAATTCTATTATGAAGAGAATCTATCTTATGCAACAGAGACTCGTTAGCTGTCCAATGTATATTTTCTCCATAAGCCAGCAGTGGCAGAAGCAGCTGCCTTATAATACATGTTCTGTCCTTCTTCATTAAGCCACATCCATTTCTCCTTAAACCTAGTCAATTAATTTATCACTTGGTTAGAAACACCATATGTCAATGAAACATCCTAAGAAAATCATAAAGAGTTTATTATTTCCCCACCAACAAAAGATTGCATCCTCTGGTTGGCATTTCTGTATTTATTCAGAGTTTGTTCATGATGATGCATATCACTATTACTTGGTAGCATGCCTCACTCTTTAAATTATTTTATGAACAGCTATACTGGAATAAAGCTAGACTATTTATGCCAAAAGACTAGCTTTCTCTTTGGCTGAGCATGTCTTGAGAGCACTAACCATACTATGTCCATCCTTGAAATGATACTTTCTTCCTAGACATCCTATTCTCTCAGTTGAACAGATTGTCAGACATGATTATGGAGTCTTTTGCTGCAAAAGTCTCTGCCAAGTTATGATGGGTAATAGCACATCTCATTGTCAATATCAGCTGAGTATAGTGGTAAGAAATTAATTACAATATTAGTTTCAAATAATGCTGTCATTATACAGTGACAGTCTGTAACTACATATTGGAAACTCCAAATACATTCTGAACAGTCTATGCAAATACAAGTCGGTGCTATTCCGGACACAACTCAGAGGAAGAAACTGAGTTGCTCACAGAACTCCTTTCCCCACCAAGCTACGGTTTTATAATCACTGTCTGTTTATATTCCCTGTCTTTTGCTTTGCATCTTCAGCTGAAAACAGAAGGTAGTTCACATTCGATGTGCACCTTAGGACCCCTTCCTCCTCAGCTCACCTACTTGAAGCAACAACTGACTAAGAGGAACTAATTTATTCTGTTTGCATCTGAATCTGTGTTTGGCAAATGCCAGTGCATTGATTCTGCTCGCCCTGGAGTCATCAATCTGCTTGGGCGAGAGTTGGGAATAATCGCCTCACTCTGTGAACAAGCTGACTCATGTGAAACAGACAGCTTTCTTACAGACCAAAGACTTATCTCTGTAGACACTTATCTATACCCACCAGGGCAAGAACCACCCACTCAGATGCTTGAGTACCAGGAGCTCCAAGGAAAGAGATACCATTCTGCCTTCACTCTAGTCTCACCCAGTGGGTTCAAGATAAGGTTGATTTTTTTAAATTCCACAGCCATACTTCTGAGAGAACCTACTTGACAGAACATACAGAAAACCTCTTTTTCAAAACGTCACAGACATCATCTGTGTTTTTTTCAAAACGTCACAGACATCATCTGTGTTGCCACCTGAAGTATTTTATCTTTGTGAATCCATACTTTCTCTCCAATTGAACTATGAGCCTTTAAAGCCAGAACCACAGTGGATCTCTCTATATACACCTCATACCTACTGTTGTGCTCTACTCACTCTAGGTGCTCAATAATTTTGTTGATTGCAATTATATTGTCAGCAAACTATGCCCATCATATTTTAATGGTATTCATCAATAGAGGTACAGATATATTTGTGTTGAGAACTTTTGCTTGCATTAGACCATTCGATAACATCTTCCAGTCAGCAGAGCTTGCATAATTCACCTTACTGAGCTGGTGCTATGCATTTCATCACTTTGAGCTATATTTTTTCATTGTGTATATTGTGTGTAACTCAGGAAATCACTTGATATACAATCTTGATCTCTTAGTTAAATGTTTATAGATGTTTATAGAGGTTTTCTGATAGTTCAAGGAGTTTCAAATACTTCTTTTAATTCCTAAGACTTGCAAATGTATCCAAATCAATTGGCTCTAAAAACACTACTTGCATGTGCATGTACATACCAGTACATATGAATATGAAAATGCAAGCATAGCTCTTAAACTACATTCCCCAACTAAATAATGTGTTGACTTTTTAAACAGCCTCCTTAAACACAGAAATCCTAATTGCACACATAACTCCTTTCCAGAATAAAAACAAAAGAAATACATTTTTGCCTCTTAGCTTAGTTTCAACCATTTTTCCATCCCCCCACCTCCCTCCATAATTCTTAACAAAAGACTAAAGCCACATTTAAAATTCTCAGCAAAATTGCTTCCTTCTCTATATAAAGGCAACTCCAGAACACTGCCTAATTTATCTGGAAATGCCTGTTTTCATTAGTAGGAAAATAAATTAGAAACTGTAAACATTACATTTCTATCTAGCTTTAGAAAAGGGAAAAATAATGGCTAATACCTTGGGGCTTTCTTGTTTCTTGGCTTTATAACGAAGATGTCAGCTAAACTCAACTCTGGACCCATCTTGTTTATGATGTCATGAAGTGGTAAAGCCCCCTGGAGAGGATGGGAGGTGCTGGAATCGGGAATGAAACAGAACTACACAGGCGAGTTCCTTATGAGCAGGGAACTAGCTGGTTACACAGGGGCTCTTGGCTTCGGATGTAGATGAGTAAGTGTTTTATGAGGTATATGAGAAATTTGCATGCACTAACCTTCACCATTTTTGTAACAATAGGAAAAATGCTTCTGGCTCTTTTTGATAAGCAACACAAACTTTCTCGAGAGATCTTTTTGCAAGGGATTTCATTTCCAAAATGCAAATATATATATGTGAAATTTCATACAAAGTATATATGATTCCCTAGACTAGCCTGAGCTTTGCTATGAAAGCTGTTTGCTTGATTTACCTTTGCATCTTATCTAGCAACTTAATGTACATGAGGAATTTGCACATATTCGATCATGATAGTGTGGACTTCTCTTAAAGCCATTAATGAAACAGGTCTAGAGAAATTCAACTCAGCTAAGTATTTATTTAGCAACAACTCTATGCACACGATCGTGCTAGGTTCATACAAAGATAAGTAAGGTTCAAAACTTCAAGGGGCTTACTATCCAGTTTAGGTAAAACAAATAAGTAAGTCATTATAACACAAGACAGAGTAAGGCGCTAGGAGAAGTGTGCAGTGTATGGGTAGGTTCAAAAGTAGAGAGGATATCCATTTGATGGGCCATAGAAAGGAAAATATTTCAGATGGATCTTGGTGGGGGAAGTAGTAGAAGTAATATTTGTTTTCATGGATCTGAAAAAGTCTTTACTATCAAAGGACAAATTTAATAGATAAAGCCACTTGAAGTTAATCCATTTAAAATGATAATCATCATCTCTATAATGATTACATTTCTAAAATTTATCTGAACACCATGGAGAAATTTGTTTGGGGGAATTTGATAGTTATTGATACACATCTGTTAAACTGATGACAGATATAACTCATCACTCCCCAGAAACCTTTTTTGATTACAGTCTCTAATATTTTGCCTCCTCTTTTTTGGTTTTGTTAGTTATAAAGGTTTGGATTGGAGAGGGTTCACTGGATCCCAATCCTTGGAGCTGGATTATTGGATTCAAATCACAATGTGGATAGGATAGGGAGGATGAATTACAAAGATTTATGGATGTATACCAGGAACATAGGAATGGATTCCTGCCCCAACCAAACCGTGTTTGTGTGGATTTTTTTAATTCAACTTAATTGGCTATTCCAAAGATTGTATTTTCCTATTCTTGGTGAATGGAGCCCTTCAGATGCATAATGGAATTGTGTTTTGCATTTTGTGGCAAAAGAAACAAAGCAAGGGCCTGTGGATATGTGCGGGAGCAACCTTCCTGGGAGGGGACAACATGAGTAAATGGTAAATATTCAAAGGGGAAAAAGAGGAGTTATTTAAAGTAGTAAATCAGTAAGTCATTTCTAAATTTAAAGAAGACAAAATTGGAGTTGAAGAATAAGTAAGTATCCAATTGGCTATTGCCATTTTTCTTTGAAAATATAAGCATTTTTTTTTTAAAAAAAAGGTGTCAAATCTTCATAATAAGTAATAAAAAGTTTCCATGAGATTTTTTTCCTTGAAAAATTGATCTAAAACTCATAAAAATTATTTTTGTCTTATAATTAACAAAATTTACATTTTAATTGTAATAATACACTACTTATTAGAACAAATAGTCAATTAACCTCAACTAAAATGATTGGGGTTTTTGTCATAACTGATAACATTATATTATAGTATAATTTGACTTCCTTCATATATCTGACTTCTGCAGTACAACATTTTCTTAAATTTTTATTATGTAACATAATAAAGTAAATACTCATGATGAACCCATCACCCAACTTATGAAACAGAACAGTACCAATATGTGTACTCCCTTCTCCACCCCATCCCTGTGCCTACACACCTGCCACCATCATCCAAGGTAAGCATCATTCTAAATCCTGTTATTATCATTGCCTTGATTTTTTGTATAGTTTTATCATATATCTGTTACTTAGTTTTGCTTTGTTTTGAGCTTTATAAAAATGTATCCAAGCCTACGTAGTGTTCTTTGACTTGCTTGTTCTCTTCAACATTATGGTTCTAAGATTTATTGAACCATAAATCATATGGTTATTGTGTGTTTCTGTCCATGTAGTTGATGTGATATTCAACTGGGTGAAAATTCCACAATTTGCCCATTTTACCGTCAGTGGGTATTTGGGTTGTTTCTGGGGTTTTGTTTTGATGAACAATGTTGCTACGAACATTCTTGTGCATGTTCCCCCCAAAGTGCTTTACAAAAATTCCCATTGATCTGTGTTCTTGCTGTTGCTTAGTATTGCCAGGCATTCCTAAGCAAAGGACCCAGCAGTGAAGCCATACCCAGACTCCTGAACCACTGAAGTTATGAGATAATGTGTGCTATTTGAAGCTGCTAAATTTGTGGTAATTTGTAATGGAGCAGTACATAATACAGACATCTTAATTTTTGTCCTCTAGAAAGAATAAAATGGTATCTCAATGTGATCGTGTATTTCATTCCCCTGCTTATAAATAAAGTTGAGCTTTGTTTTTTTTAAGGTGTATTCACCATTTGTGTTTCCTCTTCTGAGAAATGCCTATGCACATATATTGTTTTCCTATTTTTCTACTGAGTTGTCTTTTTCTTGATTTGTAATTATTTCTATACTCTAGACATACAAAAATACATAAAGTTTATGCCTTACTTTCTTTATGATTTCTCTTAAGGAGTAGACATTCTTAATTTTAATGTAGTAAGATTTATCCATAATTTCTTTTATGGTTAATGCTTTTTGGTTTTTTTAAGTACTATAGCCAAGTATTTTTAAAAGATTTCCTTTAGCAGAAATATTCAAAAGCTTCATTAATTTCTCCCAAATCCCCTCTTAATCCATTGATATTTAAAACAGTCTTTTGTGAAGTGCCTGTACTTATACTTGTTCAGTTTTCTCTTTTTCCACTACATCTTGATTTGTCATAGCCTTTGTATGTCATTCCAGCATTTTTCTAATATAACTTGCATTGACTTCCTGGTATCCCGACATCTTTTGCAAAGTTTATAGTTTTATTCTACAATTGCTTTGCATTGTATTTGCCTTATACTGTTAGATATTAATAACATTGGACAATCCTACTGGAAAAGAGAGACCAGTGATATCAAGATGGGCAGGAATTAGTCATCGGAAACTGGGAGGTATGTCTGAGTGGGGGCTAGTCATATAAACGGCAAGCACACTAGTGAATATTTTTATGTTATGACGATCTTCACTTTCCTGCACAATCTCACAATTCGGAAGAATTAGACAAAGAACACTGGAAAAGAGTAACATCAGAAGTGGTAGCAGCAGCTCTCACTTACAGAACAGGTATTATGGATGTGCCAGGCATGGTGCTAAGCTCAACGCAAGTATTATTTCAATAATTCATCACAGCAAACCTGCGAACTGATTTTTTATTATCCATATTTTCCAGATGAGAAAACTGAGACTCAGAAGTTTCAATGACTTGCCCAATAAAACAATTAGAAAGCGGCAGAACCAAGATTTAAACCTGTATAAAATAGAACATTTTAAAGATTGGGATCAAAGTGTTTATATATATACTTCTTGCTCTTAAACACTACACATACTGCTTCTTATAGCAGGTGGAGAGTAAGAGAAGAGAAAAATACAAAGGCATAAAAATGAAGAAGTGAGAGCTTAGAAGCATCCAGTAAGCAGTTCAGTCTGGCTAGAGCCTGCAGTGTAGACAAGGGAGGTTGTAAAGGGCTGCCTTACTAGACTAGAATGGAAGACTATGTGTTTCTTGAATGACAGGCAGGTGTTTGTTTTCAACATAATAGGCAGTTGAAAGCAAAGCCATTGAGGGTTTCTTAGTGTATATTATGATTCTATTAATAATAATATTATAGCTTATATGCATACACTGCTCTAATCAATTATCTATACTACAGGACATATATAAAACATAACATTATAAAGACTGAGATAAAAATGCATATACGTGTAGAAGTTCTAATATTTCCTTCCAA
Source organism: Daubentonia madagascariensis (assembly GCA_023783475.1). NCBI lineage: Eukaryota > Metazoa > Chordata > Mammalia > Primates > Daubentoniidae > Daubentonia > Daubentonia madagascariensis. Next base: position 12,637,948 of record JAKFHU010002573.1, on the reverse strand, counting down.
CATTCAGTGCTCCACTTTAGAGAACTGGTCTAACTTTAGAGGACCTGAATCAGGATAGTGCCTGGGGGGAAAAAAATAAAAAAGGTTGGAAACAGATGCAAGAGCGCGGGGAGCTGGCATTTACATGATCGGCAACTGACTGGGACTTGGGTGGGAGGAGTCAGAAATGACTCTGGCATTTTGAGCCTCTGGGAGCCTGGAAAAGCTGCCACACCATGAATGTGCATATGCATGCCAGGGAAGCAGCTGGCTTCAGGCAGAAGATGGCGAGCTCAATTTTAAAGAATCGACAGGATACCCTTTTGACAAACAAGTATTAAGAAATACGAGCCCAGAATACAGGAGAGTCTAGATAAGCCATTTCGACTTTATCTACATAAAGGTGATAATTGAAGCCTTAATAAAGAATGAGATCCTTGAGGGCAAAACCAGTAAAAGCAGTGTCCAGGAATATGCCTTGGAGAATGGTTAACATTTAGGGAACAGAAGAAGGGGGAAAAAAAAAGCCAAGAAAGAAGAAAGAAGGCGCAGTCAGCAAGGAAGGAGAATCAGCAAACTTCTGAGCCCTGAAAACTAAGGGAGGAGGCAAGTGCAGAGTGTGTGCGACAGCATCATATGTGGTAGGGGCCACAAAGGACAACAGTGAAGTCAGTCCGTTGGAATTGTTGACTCAACCATTTAAACACACATTTATTCAACCATTCATTCACCCAACCGTCACTTCATACGATATGTGCTGATGGACACACCGGGCACTATGCTACACTCTGGCATTATCATCACTGTTGTCATGGCTATTCTCATAGTCACCAGCTACCATTTATTATGCAACTACTATATGCCAGTCACTTTTCATAAATTATGTCCAATCCTTATAACAATTCCATAAATCAGTGAGCGTTTTTATTTTACAGATGAGGAAACAAGTAACTTGACCAAGGCCACTAGTCCTAGACTAAGGTTGCAAGTCCACAAGTACCTTGACTGAGGTCACTAGTCCCAATTCCAAAAGACCATACTCCCTCCTGTAGACTATGTGGTTCTCAAGAAATTTAGAGTCTAAGGGAGAAACAGACAAGTGACTCAATAGTATGCTGTGATAAGAGTATTCCTTAACAATTACAATTAATGCCACAAGAATCAGAGGAGGGACATCTCTGAAAAGAAAGGCCCCCTGGGATTCCATCACCAATAATGGGCTATCACTTCCCAAGAGCTCAAGGGTTCATCTCCAAAGGTCACCTGGCTGGGTCCATAAGTTTCTTTCCCTGAATCTCTCTCTCTGGAACCCTTGCTTCTTGGTGATTTGTCAGGGATGGGATGAACCATGCTGTATGAATATTGAGGTTCCAGAGACAGATACCCTAGGAGCATGCTTCACTCAGGTCCATACTCCGTGGTCCTAAAAGGGGTTCACTCCTCAGTGCTTGTACAAATTGTCTAACTTAAAAGGAGACCTGAGGCCTCCTACACTTTACTTTTTAGAGCCTGGGGTCAAGAGTCAGCCCCGAGAGTGAATTCTCAGCTTCTTCTCACCAACATGCCGCTGAGGAGGAAACACAAGGGAAATTCTAGAACCATATGTAGTTAATTAGGCCTATAATATAAATGATCTTCTAATAGGAGAAGCAGGATGATTCCAATTATCCATAAAATAGTAATTATAATAATAGTTAACATCTATTGAGCACATATCACAAGCTCTGAAAACCACTCTATAGACTTTAATCATGTAACCTTCACACATCAACTCCATTTCACAGATGGAGAAACAGAGGCTCAGTGAGGCTAAGCAATTTGCCCAAGATCACACACTTAGGAATTGCACAGTGAGAATTTGAGCACAGGCCAGTGTGACTCTAAGCCTGGATCAGCACATGCTTGGCTTCTTCCAATATGTTGCAAAGCACCCTCCCTCTACCACTCTCAAATCATAGGGCCAAACCAAAGGGACGGACAAGGTAGCGAGGGTTCAGGAGAGAACAGAGCAGCCATGTACCTAACTGTACCTTGACAATGACAGCTGCATAAGGAAAGAATCTTAGGCAAGAAACTTGTTAAAACATGTAATGGAGCCAATGAAAAGCAGCTTGGTGAAATGTTACTAGCTTGGAAAATTCATTGGAACAGTAAACTAAATTAAATTCTGAAAACAAGAAATATTCTGATGGGATTAAATACTCAAGTTGAAGTAATTCCAAGTTGGATTTTGTAATTAAACCCTAAAAAGTTTCAACCAATAATTGGACCATGATATCACGGGATGGGCTAAGCAAAGAGGGCTCCATCCTTGCTCTGCTCCCCTTCAGGTTCCCCAAATGCCCATCACACTGAATCACTGTCACTCCCTGATCCCACCCTGTTCTGCTGCAACTTCTTCCCTTTGTGCTGGCCACTTCTTTTCCCAGAATGCCCTTGCCCTACTGCCACCCCCACCCCTTGGCAAACATGTTCTCATCCTTCAGGACCCTGCTCAAAGTAACTTCTTTTGGAAGGCCTTTCCAATTTCCTCAAATTAACTGCACCTTTGGCGTTATCACAGTGTGGTTGGGTTTTTTAGCCTTGGGTCGATTTAGTCATATTCTTCATTGGTTCATGCAAGGCTGTCTTTAATGGCCAGCATAAATAACACGACAATAAACATCCTCAGTACAGACATATTTATACACAATTCTGATTTATTTTCTCTGGATTAATTCCTAAAGTAGAATTTCTGAGTCAGAGTTTTCACCTTATAAGGCCTTTAATACATACTACCAAACATGAATTTAAACTCTACCCACAATATATAAAAGTGCCTATTACCCCTACATTCTCACTAACACTGGGTATTATCATTCTCTTCTCATATTTGCCAGTCTGATAGGCAGAAAAAAAGAATAATTATCCCTTTAATTTTTGCTCTTTTGATTACTAATAAGGTTATCATATTTTTACATGTTCACTAGCCATTCATATTTCTTCCTTTGTGAACTGTTTGTTATGATCTCTACAAATTTATTCACTGAGATAGTCATCTTTTTCAAATTGATTTGCAAAAACTCTTTATATATTAAAGACCTTTTCTCTTTCATATTTGTTGCAAATAATTTCCCCAGTTTTTTTCCCATTTTTAAAGTGTTTTCTGCTATACTAGTGATGTTTTAAACTCTTTATGTAGACAAAGCTATCACTCTTTTTCCTTATGATTTCTGCCTTTTGTATTATACTAGTCCTTCCCCTACTTTTAGGCATATACCCTAGCGAGATGCTCATATATGTGTATGAGAAAACTTGTACAGGAATGCCTCTGAAACATTTTAGCAATAATGAAAATTTGAAAGAAAGTAAACCTAAATGTCCATCATTTTAAAAATGGATACAGTATAGATATCCAATGAAATTATCTACATCTTCGATGTGTATCAACATGAATAGGTCTCAAAAATGTAATGTTGAGTGGGGAAAGAAAGAAGAAAATCCAGTATAATACCACGTGTGCAAATGTAACATGTACCAAGTAATTCTATACGTTGCAGATGCATCCATTTTTAGTAAAAGTACAAAAACATACTGCAGGAATACAAATCAAATTAATGATACTTGTTGCATCTGGGAAAGGCAGGAAAGAAACGAGACTTTGACAACAAAGAAGTCCTCACCTGATCTGAAAATCTCTTACTTCATTATTTAAAAATTGGGAACAAATGTGACAAAACATTAACATTTACTATTTTGGGTGAGAAGAGGGTATGCGTGATCTGTTATACTCTATTTTTCTGCATTAACATTCAAAAAAAAAGAGAAAGAAAACCAGTTTTCCCGACCCCAAAGAATATCTAGAAATTCATTTGTAGTTTATTCTAGAACTTTTACAATATTTCTTAAAATTTAGGAACTAGGACTCTAACTAAATTTTTCTAAATATAAATCCCATAATACTTTGTCTATGTTTCTAGTACTGTGCTTTATTATTACTATACTGTGGTATAGTTAGTCACTTGTTTACATGTTTGTCTCTTCTGCTAGACTCTGTCATCATCATAAGTAAGGACTGTTCCTTGTGTCTTTTTGTATCCTTAGGAGAAACACAAGACCTGGTACTCAGTGTTTGTAGAGTGAATGAGTGAATGAAAAGAAAAATCAATGAATAAATGAATGAATGTCTCATTAAATGACTAAACAATTCTAACAATTCTCTGCCACTCCCATGAGTGCCCTCATTCACACTACATCAAACATACCCAGTAAATTAGAAAGAACTTAGCAGCCAAACCGGTACCCAGGTAATCATAACCATCAAATAGACAGATCTATGCTGGTCAGTATGGTAGCCACTAGCCACATGTGGCTATCAAGCACTTGAAATGTAGATGGTCTGAATCGATATTTGCTGCAAGTATTAATACACACCAGATGCTGCAGACATAGCACCAAAAAAAGAATGTAAAATATCACATTAATAATAAAATCCATTTCATGTTGAAATGATATTGTTTTGGATGAATTGGGCTAAACAACATATTTTTATTAAAATTAATTTCACTGATTCTTTTCACATTTTCTTACTGTGGCTACTAGAAAATTTAAAATTACACATACAGCTTGCATTATATTTTTGTTGGACAGCACTGAAATAGAGCAACAATGGTGCTTTAGCTCTAAAACTGTAGAAGAAAAAACACGTCCAGTTTTCATATACGCCTAATTTGAATGCAAACCAACCACCTCTTTATATAAATAATGGCATGAAACTAGATGAGAAAGTATGAGGTCAATATGCTACACAGCCGACAACTTGGAAAATTAGACCTTATGCAAATTGTTCCATAAAGCACTTAATACAATTTTAGGGAAGTGGAAAATTGTGTATTAAGTTCTGTAATGCAAAGTAGACTTGTTTCCAAAAGAAGACCATAGGTGAGAAGACAACGTGAAAATCAACAACCATAAGGAAACGACTTTTGCTGCCAGTCTCCTGATGTTTCTGCCGCCCTGTGAAATATCACAGGATCAGCTCTTGTTATTTCCGCGCTCCTGGGGTTACCCCCTTTCTTATGCCATCTACTCCTGGCTGGAAAGCAATGATTCTAGCATAGCCCCACTGACACTAAGACCCATGTGGTCCAATCACAGAGAGGTGTCAGGGGCAAAGAAAACAACCAACAAGTACCTTCCGGCTAACTTAAGTACTTTGTTAGCATCTCTCAAGCATTGCGAGAGGGATGCATTCTCCACATCAGTACTTAAAACCCCCCTTCCCTCATCCATGCAGCTACTGTCACATCCTGACTTCAAAAAGTCCTAGAAAAACTCCTTTCATGTTCTGCCCATCTATCCATCCCTTACTTCCACCGTGATTATGTCCCTCAAAAGCTGAGAGAACTACTCCGCAGGGACAGACCCCGCCCCCAAGTGGGGAGCACCGGCTGACCATGAGAGAGCAGAGCCAGAACCCTCTGGCGCAGGCAGAAGAGGAAAGGCTGGGGAAAAAAATTAAGTTTATGTTTTGTGTCCTGTCCAAAACAGCCAAAGTCTGGAGCCTAAAATGAAAAAGTGTAGTGATTTCATGCATAGCAAAGGGGTCACATGGGTGGCTCAACAGATGAAAAGATCAATTTTTATAAAAACAAAAGCGAGGTATGGTACAAAGATGTATCTTGAGTCATTTTTGTCTTAGGAGAAAGTCAAGTAGTGTCAGACCTAGCAGAATGAAAGGATTTCACAAATCAGAGAGCAACTGTAATATTCAATATCAAAGAGTAATTGAGGCTTCTTCAAATACATACTGATTTCAGAAATGACACTTACTAAGGGATCCTTGAATAACAAGGACATTTTGGTAAACAAATCTGGGGGATAGGGACTGATATGCCACAGTAGGTACTGGCATGTTTTTTTGCTTTTATTTAGTTGACATATTACATCTGAAATTCCATAGCCAGTTGAATATGAATGTCATTAATTCAAGAGCTGGCTTTGAAACACTCTAAATCCACATTCCCCCTCTCTGAATATAGGCTCCTAACTCACCATTTCGGACCTACAATCGTTCAACCCTCCCACCATACACAGCCCACCAGCCCCATCCTGACTTCATTGCTCTGCCTCCCCTACCTCAACCCCAGAGTCAAATACCTCTGAGTGCCCCCCTCAGCATTTTCAACCCCCTCATCCCCGGCCTCTGCCACACCTCCCATGCACACTCCCAGCACTGTCTCTCCTACTGCCCAATTGCTCAGTTCCCAGGCCACTCAATGTGGCTGGAGGACAATGCAGAACTGTACACAGTGGGGCCATTACAAATTCCAGCCCTGCACCTTGACCTGTTCCTTCCTTCTGCTCAGCAATGCTCACTTTCATTTCTTGTGAACACCTGGGTAGCACCTCCTCAGCAGCCTCTTCAGATTTCTCTCTTCAGTACCTGGGTCTCCCTCAGTCATACTCACTCAGTAGATGGCCTGATCTGAACAGACAGAGGGCACCTTAAGGGAACCCAACCTCCAGCATAAGACATAGGTGCTACCTAAACTCTCTCTGCCTTCCTGCCCATATCAGACGAGGAGCTGATTTTCTTCATCCTCTCTCCTGGTGAGTGTGTGTGTGTGTCTGTGTGTGCGCGCGCATGTATGAGTCAACATATGTAGACATATACCCATGCACGTAAAACCACACATCCTATCCCCATGCACAAGCACGAACATGCATGCCTGCCTTGACCCTACCCTCTCCCTTCTGTGCTCACTCTTTGCATGCATGCCTGACATCATCATAAATCTCACCCCTCTCTCTAAAACGTTTACCAAGGACTAGAAGAGCATATGTCATTCCATCACACTGGGGGAGTGGGGCTGAGACAAAAAAGGGACAGAGGTCTTCCATGGTCTATTCTATGTGTTTCTAAATTCTTTGAACCTTTTATAACAAGAATGTATTTGTGTTTTATTTGTGTGTTTTTACAGTTTTTTCCTCCAATCTCTCACAGCTAAATGTCTCGTTCAAGTAACCCAAGTCTGCTGCCTCTCCTGTCTCAGATCTTTTCCCTTCTGAGCCCTGGGCAGCCAGGCCTGATCCCTAACAACCTCCCAGAACTGGACTCTCACAGGGTACCAGTGGGTGACTTCCCCGTGGCCACATCCTTCCCTCAGTTCTGCTTCTCTTGAAAGATGCTAACAGAGGTGATCTCTCCCTCCTTGAAATTCTATCCTCCCTTGGCCTCTGTGATATCGTCCTCTGAGTTCCATTGCAGTGTCAGACACACTTCACTGAAAGATCCTGCAGACAACCAAATGAGCTTTCCTCTTCCTTCTCCTAAAGTCCAAGGAAGGAAGTTTGTCTAAGCAAGGACTATGGAGCCTCCCAATGTGCTTATGTATGTTTGCATGTGAAATGTCATCCTCTAAACAACACACCGCCCATGCTCACACGACAGCCACCTTCTCCACTGTCCTCACTTTTGGAAAAAGCCAAAGAGAATAAGGCCATGCGAAAGTTTCCATAGCCCCCAACGTTGCCAAGGGAACTTCTTCTCAACTCTCCTCTATGCGCAGTCCCCAAGCGCCGCCGGGCTGGGTCCTCCCTCAGCCTCTCTCCACTCCATCTCTGTCCTTGTGGGGAAGGGGCAAAGGTAATGTCATAACTGAATAGGATTTTGAGAAATGAAGAGGGGTTCAGAGCACGGATAAGGCAAGGGTGCACATTCTCTGTTGGGAATTTCATTTTCAAAGACAGAAAAGAAAATCTGTGTTGAGAGAGCCACCATCAGATAAGTGTATTGACCGTATGTTAGAAATTAATGGGCGTGAGCACTAAATGAGGTTGTGTAGGTGGAAATGCTTTGCAAAATGCAACTTGCTAGATATCCTCATCCATCTCGCAGAGGTGCTGAAGACCAAATGAGACAATATATGTAAAATTGCTTTGTCAACTAGAAAAACCACTTATAAATTGTAATTATTCTGTGATATTTTGCCTCTAGCTAGATTAAGAGTCAGACCATGGCAATATTGAAGAAAATTAAAATACCTGCTAATTTCTTTTGAATCCACATTCCCAGAACTGTTTTTATAAACTGAGAATTCTAATTAATTTCCATCCTCTCACGTCTTTTCAGATGAATAGATTGCAATAAACTTCAAATTCTATTAATAACCTAGCCAAGTTCCTGGTGACTGTCAATTAGTCACCCTTTGGACTTGAAGCCTGAAAGTCATCTTTTGTACCCTGCCCACAGTAACAAAGCCAGTCAATTTTCTTTTGTGACTCTTCAATTTCCTTCATTTCAATCTCTTTGGGCAGTAGCTTGCTGGCCATTCACTCTACCTTTCGCCTCTCTGATTTCCATTCCATCTTTCCTATTAGTGCTCAAAAATCCAACATCACTTCATTATTCCAACTATTTTTTTAAATAACTGATATTATTAAAAAAGCGATAAGTCAGGAAATAAAAACAAATGGAATAATTATCAGAAAGAAGAGGAAAACCATCATTCTTAAAGAAGGTATGATTATATGCCTAGAAACCCCAGAAAACTACCCAAGAAGCTACTTGTTATGATCGGTTGGATACAAATAAGCATGCAAAAATCAACAGCTTTCCAACACGCCAACAGTAACCAACTGGAACACGTAATGGGGGAAAGATTTCTTTCCCCATAACTGCCAATCCCCACCAGAGGCACAAATCAGGAAGAATGAAAGGACACGCAAACATTACTGGACTAAAAAATGTCTGCAGCCTTTACGTGACATGGGTTTTCTTTCCCTGCTTTGTTTTGTTTTGTTTTGGTTTTGGCCTGTGTTCATCAAGGTTTAAAGAGTCCTAAAGTCCGGGTTTGGGACAGCTGTGGGGGGGTGGGGGCAGGGGAGTGGGAGGAGGGGGTGCTGTGGCTTAACAGGCCCCAAGGCAACAGATTAGCTTTGTCAACTTCGGAGTAATCACTGGCCAGGAGGCAAACTGAAAGCCACCTTTGCCTCTTCTCCCTTCTCCTTCACAGACATTCAATTGCCAAGTTCCCTTAGCTGCTGGTGTTTTTAAGATCTCATGGATTTTCTCCTTTCTCCTCATCCCCAGTGCCTGCTGCCTGCCAACATCCTCAGTACCTTGGGCCCACGTCACAGCTGTTCCTTAGCCTCTCCCTCAGCCCCAGTCCCTGGCTTCGGGCTTTCCTCCTCAATGCTTTCACAGAGTCACACCCCTGACTGATTAATATCCTGCAGAACATAGACCTGGACAGCCCACCAACCTCAGCTAGGACACAGGAGTCACTGCTCACAGCACACCACATGGGTTTAGGCCCCCAGCTCTGCCACTGGATAGCTGCGGGAGCTTAACCACGTTACTTAATCACTCTGAGCCTCCATTCCCTCATTCATAAAATTGGCCTAATACCTAAATAATAAAAATTATTGTGAGGATAATATACATAATATAACACACAATAATATAACACACATGCAAGACCCATTAACTGCTACTGTGGGAGCTGTGATCATTGTCACAATCAGAGTCCATAGTTGTCTACTGGAGCAGGTTTAAAACCTATGTTTGTTCTCTAAAACCATATAATTTGTCCCCACCAAATATATTCAAAGGTGCTCCCCCAAAAAATAGCCAGCTATATATGTGCTACTCAACCACGTGCCCGCACTGCAGATGTTCTCATCGTACCTCAGAACTTTGACTCTTCATCTTCCCTCTGCCTAAAATGCCCTTTTCATTTGTTTCCAAATATATATCTTTCAAGAAAACATTCCATCACCCCACCCGTGTGCCTCCACAGTGCCTTTTCTATACCCACACCACCACAACCACATATGGAGTGTCTATGCTGCCTGTCTAGCTGTCCCACGCCACCACCATGTATGGATTGTCTATGCTGCATGCCTAGCTGTCCTAGACAGTTGAATCAGTTAACTCATCTGATGCTCACAGCGACCCTGTGAATCAGGTACTGTTCCTCCCACCGCTTTCCAGCGGGAGTACTGGAGCTCCGGGAGGGTAAGGTACTTGCCCAAGGTCACAAAGTCAGTCACTGGTAAAACCAAGACACAAAACTAGGTCTGCGCTCTCAGCTCTGTGCCATCCTGCCTCAGTGCACATTTTTAGGCAATAACTGGATGAGTCATTTTAACACTTCAAGGCCCAGCCCAAACACATCATCTTTGTCCTTGAGGAAGCCAGTTTTTATTCATTTCCCCTGCTCTTATCCCTTTGGTACTTACAGCTGTTTTAAACAACAAACACCTCATTATATACTGTCTGAGACAGTGGCTCTTCTGCATAATTAGGCACTTACCATTGTCAGTGCCCAGTATAATGTGATTGGGTGTAATTTTGTATTGTTCATTACATGTAACCATAAAGCAACGGTCTGGATTTTCACATACTCTCATAGAGATCAGAATCATTTCTTCCCAAATACACCTCAGAAATCTTCTCAAAGAGACCATAAATTTCTTGTGGGTAAGGACCATGTCTTATATTCCTTTGTGTCTCACAAACTTCTGTAGACGTTATAGGTACTCAAAAATGCTTTTTGGTTCATAATTAGTCTTCAAGCAGGCTCTTTTAACTGAGGGGAGGGCAGGTCTTTGGAGGGATGCAGGACAAAAGGATGTAAGAGGGACTGATCTATTATCATCACAGAACAGACAGTACACTGGGCCCTTACACGCATTGGAGGAAAATGTCCCCAATTATCAGAAGCCAAAAGCTGACTGGGTTTGATGGCATTGGTATAATGCTTAATACGCTACATATTTGGCATCTGTTCCAGAGGAGACTGTGTGTCAGGAACTCAGAAAAGGTCTCCCGAGCTTATAGGCAGCTCCCAGGCTGTCTCCTACACATTAAATACACTAAGAGTAGGGAATATACATTTTTAAATGCATGAAACATGAGCCAGGCTTGACACCCATCTATCAGAGCTGCTTTAAGGATAATAAAATCAGCACTGCCATTATAAGGAGAGGAAACTTGATGACCCACTGGAGATTTCTTCCAATCTAAATGATTCTATAAATTCCCCTAAAATCATAAAAAAAGCAGATTAAGGATTCATGTAGGTGTTTGGACTATAAATTCAAATTAATTTCTGCTCCACCTGCAATTTTTCTCATCCTTGTAAGAAGCACCTCCATCTCTGAGACATTTCTGGGTAAAACATCAATAGAGGAGCTAAAGATAGATAGGACTCCCCCAGGTTCTTGTTGGCAACTATTTTCTTCTAATTTCACAAATAAATCCTTACCTTGAAATGAACTGAATTGAATCTTGCTGCTGTCCAAAAACATTTATCGCTGAAAATCTGTTTTGTTTAGGGAGTAAGATATAATTGCATACAGATTCAATAAGAACCTAAATGTTCCACTGAGAAAATCTTTATTGAAAATGTTTTGTTTGGACTCTTAAGTAATCTATTTATTTCCTTTTTCAGTTACTAGTCATATTATCGCTATTTGTTTTTACTAAAAAAATTTTCCTGCTTAAATACTGCTCTTATGAAAAGCTTGAATAGTTTCTGATATCGGAAACTCATATTGTTCTGCATCTCACTTGGTTTCATGCAACTTAATTCAAACTGACCCTTATAGAAGGAAAAAAATAATTATTTTTTAACTTTCCCTCCCCTATTACAGCTCATTTACTGGAATTCAAAAGAAAATAGTAAATTTTTAAACTTTTTGTAGGTTAATTTATCAACTAATACATTTTTGGTTCAAATATTCATCATATTTGCTGTGATTCAATATGATATCAGAGACCAAAATAGAAATGAAAAAAATGGATGGTGGATCATGTTTCCAAATGCATGGGGACAAATGCATAACCCTAAGGAAATATGCTCAGTTATGACATCACAGCTGTTTCCCCTATAAAAAGAACTATGTCCTGCAGCAAACTATAATTTCCCAAATAAAGGGAATAAAAGATTAAAGGAAAGAAAAACATGTCAGCAATAAAATCCAAGGATAGCAACCAGATGCCAGGCATATTGAAGGACCACATTCAACAAAGGACTGAAAAAAGAAATCTTGGTGCAATTGCTATGTGTCAATTGAAAATAAAAATAAAATTTAAAAAAAGAAATCTTGTACCACTTGAAAGCTTAAATGCAAAGTGTTTCCATTCAAACTCCCCAAAGAAAGGAGACTGTGGTATATAGTCGCGATAATGGCCACTTGTACCTGTGATCCTGGATAGTTGTCTCCTGCATTTACGCTGGGCTTGGCCATGTGATTTGCTTTGGCCAATGGGACATTAGCAAACATGACACACACGGAGACTCAAAAAGTACTTGCACATTGGGGCTTGCCCTTTCTCGGTGATCTTGGAAAACCTGAAGTTGTCACCATGAGAATAAACCTGGGCTAGCCTGGTGGAGACATGTGGTTCAGTCACTTCTGCCAACCGCCAACCAATTGCCAGTACCAACCACTGTACATGTGAGTGATACCATCTAGATCAGCCAGATCCTGGCCAACCACCCAACTGGCTGCAAAAGCGTGCGTGAGCCCAGGCAAACCAAACAAAAAATTAGGCCGCCTGAACCCAGCCCAAATTGCCAACTGACAGAATCACGGCCTAATAAATGATTATTGTTTTAAGCCACTAAGTTGTGGAGTGGTCTGTTATGCAGCAAATGTTACCGATGCCGAGGTCATCACAGAAACCTATCTTGTGAGCACAGTAATTAATGGGCTGGACACCATAGAAGGAAATCAAGAGACTGCTCTGAGAATGGATGGGTCCATGCAATTAATCCTAAAAGTGAGTTCACATATGAAATGCTGAGTTATACTAAGCCATTTATAAGCTACTTATGTATTTTGGAGGCCCTTCTAAAATTTAAATCTAAAGTGCAGTACTATGGTAGTATCAGCGAACATTTACTAAATATAAATATTGAACTATGTGCTTGATAAAAATGATCTTGCTTAATCTACACAAAAACCTCATGTGAAAGGTACTACTACTACTATCTATATTTTACAAATCAAGAACTGAGGCTTAGAGAAGTTAAGTAAGCTGCTCTGGGTCACACAGCAATATGAATGAGCTTGGATTCACAAATCTGATTGTTCAAGAATTGGATCTCTTAATCACTATGTTTTTCTACTGGATACCACCCCAGGTAAGCCTTCTCTAGTCCATTGGGCTGGGGAATTGTCTGAACCAAAAGATCTACTCTCTCTCACTTGAATCTTAAATGGCCCAGAAGAGCAGACCTAATGAAGTTTAACCACCCAGTCAAAGATATAGAGGACTTGGGATGGATGGTGGGCATGGTGGGTCTTGCCCAGGCCTGGTGACCATGAAGAGACTAGGAAAGCAAGAGAGCTTCAGCTCTTGGGCAGGAGCTATTTAACATATAGTGGACTAGCCCACCAACAATGTGTGGCTCAAGTCTCAAGCTGTGACGAACCAGATTAGCAATGCCTCCTTTCCCATTCATGGGAGGGTAGGGAGGTGGAAAGGATAAGGAGTCTTAGAAGGGGGCTAGAAAAATAGGTGGAAAGTTGGACAGAAATTCCTTTCTTCTCATGGGTGTTGAAGGTGTTGCCATGAGGAGAGTAGAGGTTCCATATCGACTGGTCACTTAATATATGTCTGTCCTTTATTAATTAAATCTCTGCAATCAGACCTGCTATTTCCTGGATTTCTGACAGTTTAAAATGTCTCAACCCTAATTCTTAAAATTAAGATGAAAACAGAGATGAGGAGAAGGACGTCAATCAAGGCAGCCCCTTTTGAAAATCACTTGTCTCAAAATCCATAACATGAACAAGACCCTTGCTAACCAAACCAAAGATGGAGACCAGCATCTGTGTATCTCCTCAGGCTGGCTGAAATTACAAGTATTTAAGGTACTTACAGATTAAGGTATAAAATGGTTTTTAACCTCTGTCTGCCTAATTGAGCCTACCAGAGCCAATCTCTTTTTAAGAAACTCCTAATGCTTGCAGGACTCTTAACACCATGGGAAGTTATTCCTGGCACATCTAGAGAGAACTACTGAGAGGGAATATGAGAAGCCATTTGATAATTGAGCACATTAAGTATACCTAGGCAAGTGTGAACGGACGCAGGTTGAGAAACTTGTTCACCTTAAATGAAGCTGAACACAATTGTTAAAAAAAAAAAAAAAGCCCCAAACATCCGTACATTAACAGCCTGCTCACTTAAAGGAGACCAGAGGTCCTAGACAACCCTGCCCTATCACCCTTTTTCTTAGGGCCACCAGCAATGGCAGAAACGTTTTCTGAGGGCCCATAAATCTCTCTGAGCTTTAGAACCCTGATCTGCTAAATAGGGTTGTTGCAAAGGTTAAGAGATAAAGTAGTAGTTTCTAGATTTTAGATATCTTGGACGTGTATATTTACCCCAAAATCTTGGAGGTACCGGCATAGTCTTGCCAACTTCTTCTTTTGCTAAGTTTTAACATGAAAAATAAAGAATAACAGGTGATATTAATGTAGTGTCTGCTATGTTCCAGGGAGTATTCTAAGTGTTTTACATATATTACTATAATCTCCCAAACAACCATAGGAGATAGGCATTATTATCCCTGTCTAACAAATGAAGGAAAGTCAGTCACCACAGACACATGGTCCATATTCTCGACTAATATGAAATACTCAGGAGCTCTTATCATTTCATAAAGGAGAAAGGTGCACAAAAAAATATGAGAATGTCATCTCAAAAAAGAAATCTCCATGGATCATAAAGTCAGCTGATTTAAATAAATAAATAAATAATTTTAAAAAGAAACCCCCAAAAGTAAAAACAAAGGACACAGAAAAAAAAAAAGCAGTCCCTAAAATTGAGAAGTAAAATTGGCTTTATGCTACACAGTCCTTACTGTGCTCATTTAATTATGGACTGATGAATATTATATTTGGGACTGTACAGTTTCTTCTGTTCTTCAGATCAGCATTTGGGAGCCACTAAAACACAAGGCATGGAAAGCACTTTGCAAATGTGCCTGTCAAATGTTTAAGGTCGCTGGAGTGTTATCAGATCACGAGCAAGGTAGCCTGAACCCACCCTCTGAGAGACATACTTCATGCTGAGGCTGTCTTAGACAAATCAAGGTAGGTAGAGGCACATCGTGCCCCACAGACAGGCCACATGGAGGTACGCACATCGCCATTCATGGCTAGCATTAGCATTCTGTTTTCTGAACGGCCCGTCTCCAATTGCTCCTTCCATCCTCCCTGACACGCAGGCGCATGTCCAGGAAAGCAGGCATCCCCCAGAAGGCCCAGGAGGAAATGGTGGTGGCCAAGAAGTGGCCCACAAGGAGCATGCTGGGGAAGAAGCCTCTTCAACCGTTTCCAACATGTTGCATGTTCTTTGATGAGAACAGCAAGGCTCCGCAGAAGCTGTTTCCCCTCTCAGCTCGTTCTTCTACCCCGTGATTTTAGAACAGAGCAAAAACCCACAGCCAGGCCTCTGTTCAGTGGCTTCAGCTCGCACTGTGCCTCTCAATCCCGCATGATCTCCCTAGTGAGGGAGCATCTTCAACAACTTCAGCTCAGCTTTGGGAGGATAACTGAGTTATCCACCAACCACAGGCAAGAATTATGTTTAGTGTAAGCTACACAACCCGTGACTGGGACACGGTATTAGAATTCTGCCTTCCAAATCTTAAAGTGGTTCTTTAATAATTGAACAATCAGTTTGGAATTAGGGGCAGGGGGGAGAAGTCGTGCAGTGAAATGTTTAGTGGCTCTATTGGGAGGCACCAGAGAACAGCAGGAAGGGGCTCTGTTCTGGATTCCAATGACTAAGGTTTATAAGAGGGGCCCGCAAACATTTCCTGAAAAGGGCCAGAGAGTAACTGTTGTAGGCTTTGTGAGCTATATAGTCTTTGTCACCATTATTCAACTGTGCTGTTGTAGCACAAAAGCAGCCATGGACATTACATGAATGAATGTGTGTGACTGTGTGCTAATAAAAGTTTATTTATGCATACTGAAATTTGAATTTCATATCATTTTTACAAGTCATAAGATGTTATTCTTGTGATTTTTTTCTAACCACTTAAATATATAAATGCCATTCTTGGTGTGGGACATGTAAAAACAGGTGGTAGGTCAGATAGAGCCCACAGAAGGCCATATTTTGCCAAATTCTGGTTTATAGTCACAGCTCTAGTCTTTCTTAGCTATAACCTCTTGGGCAAGTGTAGTTTTCCCTCCTCTGTGTCCTCTTGTGCAAATTCAGTTCCCTCCTCTGTAAAATGGAAACAACTGCACCAACCTCATCTGTATCTCCAGTGGATGCAGTGAAAGCAAAATGCTTAGCACAGGGCAGCAAGGCATGTACTCAGCATTCAACACATGTGAGCTGTGACTACTGTGTTCCTCCACTCTTCAAAACTCTCTGCAGCTTCTGCCAAATACATCAACTCTACCATCAAACAGGACCAACGATTGTCATGTCTCTACCAACAAAGAAACACTCTAGAATTTTCATACTAACATCAGTAGCCTTTGAGAGTTTGTGGGGTCCTAAAACATACCTCAAGTCCTGGATGCACTCATTCGTCAGTTTCCTCCTAGATACTCTCAGTCCCTGGAGTTCAAGAGCCGAAGGCCAGAGTGTGAGGTTATCATGCTCCAAACTATAAGTAGTGATATTTTTAGAGCACTGGCCAATTCTCAAGCATTCTGCTAAGTGGTTTATGTCATTCTTTCCCTTAATCTTCATAGCAACCAAAGGATGCTGATAAGATGATGAGCTCCAGGTTTCAGAAAAGGAAAGTAAAGCATAGGAAGGTCAAGCAACAAGGCAAGGCCAAAGGCCTGGTGGCCAGAAGATGTGGGGTTCTGCCCTGGGCTGTGGAACACGAAGGTCTACACAAAGAAGGGGATGACTAACGTCTAAAGCGCCAGTGCTTCTCAGACTGAACCAGTATCCTGAATCCCTGGGGATCCTGTTAAAAATGCAGATTCTGATTCATTAATACTGGGGCCATCCTGAGATTCTGCATTTCTAAAGAGCTCTCCAGTGATGTCAATGTTTCTAGCCCTAGGGCCAAGCTTGGAGTAGCAAGGCTGGAGGTGTGTTGAGAAATGTGAGTTTTCTCCATGAATGACCAAGGCAGTCTGAATTCAATGACCATGGTGTTCCTAGACAGTCCTCAGGAGCCTTTGGAAGCAGACTGGTGAAGTCTGACTCAACACTCCACCAGCTACCAGTCATGTGGCCCCAGGAGAAAGTCTTTCTGTGCCACGTGTTTCCTTATCTGGTAACAGCTCTTTGAGGGTTGTAGTGATGATTAAACGAGATAATACCTGTATAAAGCATTCAGAGCAATGTCTAACACATTGTAAACGTTCAATAAATATAAAATAATCATAAGATCAAGAAAAGTGAAGACGTTTATAAAAGAATTATCTAAAAATGGGCTATAAGAGGTTTTTTCCCCTCTGCACAGCTAATAACTTGTGCAGATCCATTCAAACCCTCCTATCATTCAAGCCATTTTACAGTTAAGTAAACCAGACTTCCATCCAGTCAGTCATAAAATTAAATTAGAGAGAAAGTTCACCTTGAAAGGGCAGGACCCAGATGCCGGCAGAGAAGCAGCGATTTCCAGTTCAGTTCATGATTTATTTATCACAGGGATATGCTCATTACCTAGGCCTCTGGATGCATGTTAAAGAACACATGTGACAATTTCTTAAAGCAACATGAATCAGAACTCTGCCAAGGTAGTTTTCTCACCTGGGTCATTTCAGAGCATCACTGTTCATTAGGTAGTGTGCTCCCACCCATCATAACCACCTAACGTAATTAACCCTTCTAGTGATACATTACTACTCCTACATATTAAGGGAAAATGCCTCAGTATTTTCATCTGTATAATAAAATGTTCTGAGTAAGATCATCCAGTTCGAAAATTCTAGGAGGTCCAGTTTGTTTCCTTTCCCCAAAAGTGTACCACCTCCCAGGTAGATCATGCATCATTTCATCCCCACCATCCTGCGAGCTAGCGGTCATTGTGCACTCACCACGACACCCTGATGTCTGTGTAGGGAAGGCACGGTGCCTGGCACACAGTAAGAACTCAATTTAAGCTGTCATTTAAATGAACCACAGTATGATCATGTCATCTGGTTACTGTCTATGAACTGAAATGGCAGTAGGTGGGTGAGATGGGGGGAGACCTAATGGGAACTTGGTTGGGAAACAGCCACTGCCTTTTCTAAAGATGGACTGGCAAAAAAAAAATAAATTAAAGAAATAAATTTAAAAAATGAAGTTGGATTGGCAATTTATATCTTAGACAAGTAGCTAAGTGACTAAGGTAGTCACTGACTGGTGGCCTTCAGGACCTGCCAGGAGATCTGATCTCACATAGCAGACACTTTTGGTGACCTGAGCCTCATCCTCCCAGCCCATCTTAAACTTCAAAATTTTGAGTTGACATGCCTGGCACACTGGCATAGCCCTCAGATCCCAGATCCTGGAACACTCAGGCAGCTTCTGGGTCCTGAGTCAGCTTTTCTGCCTCAGGCCAGAGCTTCCTCTGAGGTGTGGGTGGAAACAAGCAAAGCCCCCTTGGTCTGCGTTTGGAGGCAGCTCAACACCCCCGAGGCAACTCTCAACCAGTGGGGAATAAGAGTCACTGAACAAATGTCCTAGTCTCCTTCCTTGATGGGACAATTCTGCCCTTGTTTCTGTGTGGTTCCTCAGAGACTAGCTCCCTCCACCCCACTGGCTTTTCCTCCTTCCTTGTCTCTCTCCTAGGACCACCTCCCAAACAACTGCACCCCAGACCCTTGTCTCAGTCTCTGATTTAGGGGGACCCAAACTGAGACACCTGCCCACCGCAAAGCCTTGTTCAGAGTCCCATAGCATCCTATACAGAATCACACTGAGCTAAGAGGACCTTCAAGGCCGCAGCCGTGTCTGTTTCATTCTCCCTGGGATCTCAGGTGCCCTGTCATCTGATTACTGGCTATGCACTGAAATGGCAGTGGGCGGGTGGGATGGGGGGAGACTTAATGGGAACTTGGTTGAGAAAATGACTACTGCCTTTTCTAAAGTCAGAGTGGTTAAAAAAAAAAAAGAGAAAGAAAGAAAAAGAGTAATACATGCATCAGAGGGTCCAGGGACAACCCTGGTCTTTTCAACAATTCAGGGAAGTCCTTTTCTGTTTTAGAAAAGTTTATAAAATAAAAGAGTCATTAGCAGCAAGGGAAAAGACATCTACAGATCTCCCTCAAGGGAAGAAGCCAGCCTCATTCACCTCTGAATGTTGCTGCCACATCCCCTGCAGTCTGCTCCTTCCCCTCAAGCCCCATCTCCTCCTTCCCTTTTGATTCTGTGGCTCTGTGATTCCATCGAGGAATCACAACAAAGAACTAGATTACAAAACAAGTAAAGCTGATTGTGTAGCTGGTATTTCTTTATATTTCCTTCTCTCCCAGGCCTTGAAGCTAGAGATTGCAAACCACCCACCTGTGGACCAAGAGCGGCTGGCAGACTTGATTCTGGGAGGCCCATACAGTGTTCTTAAGGTTGCCAATATTTAAAACTCAGTATATTGAACATAAAATCTACATTTCCAGCTATTCTTGAAAAATTAAAGATTTGACAACATAAGCCTGCACTTACCTGGGATGGGGTCAGCTGCTTCCTAGAGATGGGGCCCACCACCCACCCAGTCCCGCCCCCCAACATGTGCTGCAGTTCCCACCACTCCCTTCTACCTCTAAGGCTCCTACCAATTGCCATTTCTGATCATAATATGCAAAGTTCACTTCACTCTTCTTTGTTCCTTGCCTGGCCCTGAGAATAAGTGTATTTGAGCTTGTTCCCCCATGTTTAACACATTAACTGCCATGTGAGTTGTATTTAACTCACACTAGTTTTGAGCCTGGGACCTTATGAAGCATATGAAGACTCAATTCTCTGAAACAAATTCAATAAGTATGTCATGAGTCACATACAACTCAAGTGGCATGCCGTGTAAAAACTGATTCTAGTGCCACGTGAGTTGCATACAACTCACGCATAGAAAACAATAAAAAATAACAAACTTTTCATTAAGTTAGAAAGAATCATTTTGTTTTTGAAGTTTTATTCTATTTTCATAATAAAACACCATGGCCCCAGGGAAAAAAATTTTTTTTCTAGGGTGGCAGTCAATGTGTTAAGCACTTGGAAAAAACAAGTTCAAGCCACTCTGAGTGTTCCTTGTGTTTATAAGTGCCTCTAGCAAGACATTAGCACTTCCTACTCTAATGCTATCATGCCTTATGCCCATTATTTGGAATGCCATCTTGATGGTGATGATGATGATGATGATGATAATGATGTAATGATATTCTGGTAATGGATAGCAGTTACTGAAGGCACATATGCCTGTCTGATCTTGCAGATGCTTTTTTTAAAAATAAGAAGTCATTAATCCTGAAGGACTCATAGGAGATGAGGAGCAAATGGAGCAAAAACAGAGAGGAGAGGCCACCAGGAAGCATGCTGCAGGTATGCCTCCATTGCACTTGCTTCCCTGAAGGGAAAAGTAGCCTGGTGGGCAAGAGAAAAGAAGTTCTTCTCATCCAAGCCTTAGATTCCATTTCTGGCAAGAATATAGACTTCTTCATTTTACCACCAAAGCTATAAAGTTAGGCTAAGAACCATTTTCATGTTAATTCTGAGCAAGGGAAGAACTTTGAACACACCCACATGAATCAGCCTGCCTCAGCACACAAAAAGGACACGGACAGGTTGCATCATGTTTATAGATCCATAAACACACAGTAAATTCCAGACTCCTGCAAAGTTATAAGTCAATAACAAAAATGCAAAGGCCATAGGATGAATAACCTCTCAGAGCTCAAAGACAGAACTTAAACGACTATGAGACATACCCATTTCTTAAGGACCACCATTCTTCCAGCATTTAATCGGTCACTAGACAAATATTTGTGGGAAAGAAACTAGGTATGTGATAATCAGTAAGACAGACACAGGAACTGCCTTTATGAAACTTATGGTCTAGCAAGAAAGAGTCATTAAGCACACAATTACAATTATTTCATTAATTACAAGTGTGACAAGTGGTATAAAAGAGAAGTCAAGGCATGGGAACTTGTATCAAGACACCTAACCTAGGAAAAGGTGTTTCCCTAAGGAAAAAGCATTTAAGCTGAGACCTAAAGGGTGAGTAGGAGCTGCCCAGGCAGACAGCCTGTCATTTATTGAACATTTACTATATGCCCAGTACTGTATCAGGCATTGGGGTTAGCAAGATGAACTATGACATGCCTTTCTTCAAAGAGATCACAGTCTAGTGGAGGAAAAAAGGCTTCCATCATATCTGCTCCTCGGAAATGATGGGGTCTCTCCATCACTATATAACAGATTAAATAATCATTTAAAAATTGTTCTTATCCTCAGAAGAATTTGACCAAAAAATCTTCATAATTGCAAAATGTTCTGTTGTGAGTGCAGAGAACTTCCCTAATAATTTAATAAAACAGATGAAATTAAGAAACTGTCAAATCTCATGGAGCAACTGGGGCTTTACCAAGATAGCAAGGCTTGTCTGGGGATATGCAAGCTTCTGAGGAAATTCACAGCAGGCACAGGGCATCCCAACCACCCAAACAAAAAGGGTAAATGAGGAATTGATTAAAGGGGAGTGAGACAGGATATTAAACTTTGGAGGCCTGGAAAAGCTGCTTGGTGATTAACAATATTAATAATCATAATAATAATGTTAATGATAATATTATTAATGACAACTAAGCACTCTGGGTGCTTTCATGGGTACTATTATTGTCCTCATTTTATGGGTGAGAAAACTAGTGATTATACAGCAATACATCAGACTAAACAACCTGAAAACTAAAGTCTACAAAGCATTAGACATGCTTAGTAAAACAACTCATCATGAGTTTTAATCATAAGACAGAGTTTGCAAGGAGTTTGCTCAAGTGTCAAAATCAAAGGATGAACTGCATATTAGAGCAGTGAATATATATATGGGGGGGGCACACATATAATATATTGCAGCTATCCCTAGAGGGGTGATTTGGGCCAGTGGCTGAACTCACCAAACAAGGAGCCACAGGAGGATAAAAGGTGAGGTGCTGACCCTGTGGGAAGTGGGTAGTTGTTACTGAGATTCCTCCACATAAAGTTAGTGACTTTAAAAAGTTACACCCTTAGTGAAAAGATACAGTAGATAAAAACCCAACCACTAGGATAGGAAGACCAGAAGGAAACTCAACTGTCTCTCTTGGGCTCTGGGTGGGGGAAAAAAAGGGGCTCCCCTGAGAATTTGTATCTATGGGTCTTCTGTCACAAGAGTTTGGGGTTCTAATATACATTAACCAAATGGTCCAAGAAGCCCCAAGGGGAGAATTTAACATAAAAATTATTCTAAGCAAGTGATATCTCCCAAGGCACCTCACAAAAACAAATGAAGGGACATACCTTTAACCTGAACCATTCCTAAGTCCAAAAATAAAGACTTCCTGAAAATGAATTCACAATCCAAAATCACAAAACACAAAAGGAAAAATCCACCATGAATGAAAGTCAATAGTCACAACAAACAATAGGAAAAAAAACCCCAAGAACTTCAAATAACAGAACACTGAGATAAAGAATATAAAATAAATTTTTGAATTAATTGAAGACATAAAGAAAAGAATGAAATCATGAGAAAAGATCAAGAAACTATCAACAAAGACCAGCCATATGTGAAAAAGAATCTCTAGAAAGTAGAAGTAGAATCATTGAAAATAAAATCTCAATGGATTGACCATTAGCAGATAAATACACCTTAAAAAAGAATTGGTGAACAAGAAGATAAAGCTGAGAAAATGTAACACAAAGAGTTAAAGAGAAGAAAAATATCAACAAGGTCAGTAGATGAGGAAGAAGGAGTAAGAATACCCAACATACATCTAATAAGAGTTCCATGAGGAGTGAACAAAGAATAAATGAGAGACTATTTGAAGACACAGGAATCCTCAGATTCAGGAAATAGAGTGTGTTATGAGCATAGCAAATAAAACTAAATTCATACCAAAATGCATTGTGCTGAAACCCTAAAACACCAAAGGCAAAGAGAAGATCTAACAATCTAACAGAAGAAAGGCAGACCACCTAAAAAGGAGCAATAATAATTAGACTTACAGCAGATTTCTCAATCTTATCACTTACCTCTCTGAAATAATAATGATAATGATGACTAATGTTGGGAATAGTAGAGTAACTGCAGTTAAAACACTCTGAGTCCTTGTGTTGTTTATAAGAAGGAGAAAGAAATTGATCAATTTTAGACTTGTTTAGATTTTATATCAACTACACATGGTAAATTTTTAAGGGAATCCATGAGAAAGACAGAGACAGAGAGAGAATTAAGAGAATATATTTAGGGGAATCCAAGGCGGGGTGAAAGGGAGAGAGGGAGAGAGGGAGAGGGGGAGAGAGAAAAACAGAGAGAGAAATTATTACATTTAGTGGTGGTAACCATTGAGACAAAGAAAAAAATAGGAAAAAGGGAACATAGGTAGTAATGGAGAAGGGGTGACTGGTGAAGGGAAAAAAGAACGAATAAGGAAAACTCAATTCAATAGAAAGCAGAAACAGAGACTTTTTTGAGTATTAAAAAAATCAGGGTAAATAATACAAAATAAGATGGTAGAAATAAACCTAAAATTATCAATACACATAAATGGACTAAAAACATCAGTCAAAAGGCAATGCTTGGATTTTTTTAATTATATGAGATTTGCCTAAAATATAAGGACACCAAAGTTTAATAGTAAAAATATAGAAAAATTGTTTTTTAAAAATCTGCTGATGGAGCTCTATTAATATTAAACAAATTTGTAAGTAAAAGCATTATTAAAAGACTTCTTGCACAATATTAAAGGAACAATTCACCAGGAAGATATAAAAATTGGCATCTTTTATTTATCTTATGATCATAATCTAAAAAATACTTAAAGCAAAAAATGACAGAACTACAAGGAAAATCTCCAAACTTTTTTTCAGTGACTAGGCAGACAAAAAATTAATAATGGTATAGATTTGGACTATATAATTAACAAGGTTGATCTAATGAACAAATACGGAATCCTGAACCCTGAACATTTAGAAAGTATATATCTTTTTCAAACACTAGGGATGAGTTATAAAAACTAACCACTCAGTTAGTCACAAAGTAAGTCTCAATAAATTCCAAGACTCTGTAAAATACAGACCACAATGCAGGAAAGTGAGAAATCAGTAAGTAAAAGATAACTTAAATACATATGTATTTGCTGGGGTGGCATTTTCAAAGTGCTGAAAGAAAAAAACTGCCAGACAAGAATTTTATATCCTACCAGAATAGGCTTCACATACGAAGAAGAAAAAAAGTCTTTCCCAGATAAGCAAACGCTGACAGAATTAGTCACCACTAGGCTGGCCCTATAGGAAAGGCTGAAATGAGTCTTAAACTGGGTCAATCAATATTAATCATCATGAAAACACCCAGAAATATAAAACTCACAGATCTTATAAAATAATCACACAAAGGAGGACGGGAAAGGAATTAAATGGCAATATGCAGAAGTTAAGCAAATCACAAAGGCAAAAAGAGAAAAAGAAAGAAACAAAGAAATTATAAAACTAGAAAGCAACTAATAATATGACAAGAACAAAGCCTCACACGTCAATATTAACCTTGAATGTGAATAGATCAAATGCTCCACTTAAAAGATATAGAGTTGCAGAATGGATTTAAAAAATGATCCAACTATATGCTGCTTTCAAGAAACTCACCTTACCCAAAAAGATACATATAGATTGAATGTAAAGAAGTAGAAAAAGATATTTCATGCGAACAGAAACCAAAAGTGAGCAGGAGTAGCTATACTTACATTAGATAAAACAGACTTTAAATCAAAAATGGTAAAAATAAAATAAAATAAAATAAGGCAAAGAAGATCATTATGTAATCATAAAGGGATCAATTCAGCAAGAGGATATAACAATCCTAAATATATATTCACCCAACATCGGAGCACCCAAATTCACAAAACAAATATTACTAAACCTAAAGAAACAGATAGACAGCAACACAATCATAGTGGGAGACTTCAACATCCCACTCACAGCACCAGATGGATCATCAAGGCAGAAAATCAACAAAGAAACATTGGACTTAAATTGGACTTTAGACCAAATAGACTTAACAGATATTTACAGATCAGTCCACCCAACAAGTATAGAATATACATTCTTTTAATCAGCACATGGAACATTCTCCAAGGTACACCACATTTTAGGCTACAAAACAAGTCTTAACAAATTTTTAAAACTTGAAATCATATCAACTATCTTCTCAGACCACAGTGGAATGAAGCTAGAAATCAATATGAAGAGGAACTTAAGAAACTACATAAACACATGGAAATTAAACAACATGCTCCTGAATGATCACTGGGTCAATGAAGAAATAAAGATGGAAATTTAAAAATTTTTTGAAATGAATGAAAATAAAAATGCAACATACCAAAAACTGTGGGAAACAGTAAAAGAAGTGCTAAGAGGGAAATTTATAGCATTAAATGCCTACCTCACAAAGTAGAAAGAACACAAATTAACAACTTAACACCCCATCTCAAGGAATTAGAAAAACAATAACAAGCCAAATCCAAAATTAACAGAAAAAAAGAATAACAAAGATCAGAGCAGAACTAAATGAAAGAGACAAAAAAAAATTACAAAGGATCAATGAAACAAAAAGTTGTTTCTTCAAAAAGATAAACAAAATTGATAAACCACTAGCCACACTAAGGAAGAAAAGATCCAAATAAACACAATCAGGAATAAAAAAGAAGACATTACAACTGACACCACAAAAATACAAAAGATTATCAGAGCTTATTATGAACAATTATAATTCACAAACTAGAAAACCTAGAGGAAATGAATAAATTGTTGAAAACATACAACCTCTTGAGATTAAACCAGGAAGCAACAGAACTCCTGAACAGACCAACGATGAGTAGCAAGATTGAAGCAGTAATGAAACATGTCCCAACGAAAAAAAGCCCAGGACCAGAAGGATTTACAGCTGAATTCTACCAGATATACAAAGAAGAACTGGTACTAATCCTACTGAAACTGTTCCAAAAGATCGAGAAGGAGGGAATCCTCCCTAATTCATCCTATAAAGTCAGTATCACCCTGATATTAAAGCCGGGAAAGGATGCAACAAAAAAAGAAAACAACAGACCAACATCTCTGAAGAACATAGATGCAAAAATCCTCAAAAAAATACTAGCAAACAAATCCAACAGCACCAAAAGGAAAATTCACCATAATCAAGTGGCTTTTATCCCAGGGATGCAAGGATGGTTCAGCATACACAAATCAATAGAAGTGATTCACCACATAAACAGAATTTTTTATAAAAACCATATGATCTTCTCAATAAATGCAGAAAAAGCATTCAGTAAAATCCAGTGTCCCTTCATGATAAAAACCAGCAAAAACTCAGAATAAAAGGAACATACCTCAAAATAATAAATACTATATATGACAAACCCATAGCCAACATCATACTGAGTGGGGAAAAATTGAAAGCATTCCCTCTAAGAACTGGAAGAAGACAAGGGTGCTCACTTTCAGCATGTCTATTCAACACAGTACTGGAAGTCCTAGTCAGTACAATCAGGCAGGAGAAAGAAAAAAGAGCCAATCCAAACTGGAAAAGAGGAAGTCAAATTATCTCTGTTTGCTGACAGTATGATCTTATACCTAGAAAACCCTAAGGACTTCTATAAAAGACTCCTAGATTTGATAAATGAATTCAGCAAAGTCTCAAGTTATAAAATCAACATACAAAAATCAATAGCATTTCTATACACCAACAACAACCATGCTGAGAACCAAATCAAGAACTTGATCCCATTTACAATACCTGCAAAAAAATAAAATACTTAGGAATACATGTAACCAAGAAAGTGAAAGATCTCTACAAGGAGAACTACAAATCACTGGTGAAAGAAACTGTTGACGACACAAACAAATGGAAAAACATCCCATGCTAATGGATCAGAAGAATCAATATTGGTAAAATGACCACACTGCCCAAAGCAATCTACAGATTCAGTGCAATTTCTATCAAAATATCAATATCATTTTTCACAAATTAGAAAAAACAATTCTAAAATTCGTAAGGAATCAAATAAAAGCCCAAATAGCCAAAGAAATCCTAAGCAAAAAGAACAAATCTGGAGGCATCACATTACCTGACTTCAAATTATACTACAAGGATATGGTAAGCAAAATAGCATGGTACCGGCATAAAAGTAGACACATAGATCAATGGAACAGAATAGAGAACCCAGAAACAAACCATATACATACAACCAAATGATCTTTGACTAAGCAGACAAAAACACACACTGGGGAAAGAAAGAACACACTATTCAATAAATGGTGCTGGCAAATTGGATAGCCATATGCAGATGAATGAAATGAAATCCCTATCTCTCACCATATACAAAAGTTAACTCAAATGGATTAAAGACTTAAATGTAAGACCTGAAACCATAAAAATCCTAGAAGAAAACCTAGGAAAAACTTTTCTGGACATTGGCCTAGGCAAAGAATTTATGACTAAGACCTCAAAAGGAAATGCAATAAAAACAAAAATAGACAAATGGGATTTAATCAAACTAAAAAGCTTCTGCACAGCAAAAGAAATAATCAAAACGGTAAATAGACAACTTACAGAATGGGAAAAAATCATTCACAAACTATGTATCCAACAAAGGACTGATGCCCAGAATCTACAAGGAACTCAAACAACTCAGCAATAAAAACAAACAACTCCATTAAAAAGTGGGCAAATGACATGAACAGGCATTTTTCAAAAGAAGATATACAAATGGCCAAAAAACATCTAAAAAGTTATCAGCACATCACTAGTCATCAGGGAAATGCAAATTAAAACCACATTGAGATACCATCTTACTCCAATTAGAATGGCCATTATTAAAAAGTCAAAAAATAGATGTTGGCATGGATGTGGTGAAAAGGGAACACTAACGCACTGTTGGTGGAAATGTAAATTAGTACAACCTCTATGGAGATGAGTGTAGAGATTTCTCAAAGAACTAAAAGTAGACCTTCGATTCGATCCTGCGATCCCACTACTGGGTATCTACCCAAAGGAAAAGAAATCATTGTATCAAAAAGATACCTGCACTCGTATGTTTATTGCAGTACAATTCATAGTTGCAAAGATATGTAATCAACCTAAGTGCCCGTCAACTGATGAGTGGATAAAGAAAATGTGGTATATGTATACTGGATATACGGAGTACTATCCAGTGATAAGAGAGAATGAAATAATGTTTTGCAGCAATTCGGATGGAACTGGAGGCCATTATCCTAAGTAAAGTAACTCAGGAACAGAAAAATAAATGCTGCATGTTCTCACTTGTAAGTGGGAGCTAAACTATGACTACAGAAGGACATACAGAGTGGTATAATGAACATCGAAGACTCACAAGAAAGGAGGGTGGGAGGAGGTTAGGGCTGAAGATTACGTATGGGTACAATGTACACTACTCGGGTGATAAGTACACCAGAAAGCCAGACTCCGCCACTATACGATATATACATGTAATGGAATTCAACTTGTACCCCTAAATGTACTGAAAAAATTTTTTTAAAGGGAAAAAAAAGAATGGGAATAAAAGACCTTAAGTACGACATTTTAGTCAAAATATATATATGGAAATTTTAAAATGTGCTCTTAATTATCATTAAATATCATTAAATATCTCCTATGTATTATTAGGAGAAATAGTGGATTTTTTTAAGACTTACTCTCAAAGGAGAAATAATTCTGAAAATAGAAGGTATGTAGAATTAAATGAAAATACCACATATTAAAACCTGTGAGAAGGAATTAAAGAAATTATCTAAAGGATATTTTATAACCTTAAATGCTCATGTTAGAAAAGAAGACTGAATATTAACGAGCTCAGCATCAATCTTAAGAAGGTGGAAGAAACAGAGTAAACCCAAAGTACATAGAAGGAAGGAAGTAATAAATTAGAGCAGTTGATGAAATATTAAATATAAAACAAAGTTGCAACAGAGAGCTTTGGCAAACACAAAATTTGGTTCATTTTAAAAACTAAAAAAATGATAATAACAACAGAAGAAACAAGGTAGTGAAGTGATAGAAAGCGGGCTCCGAGGCTGACCGCCTGGGCTGAGTCCCACCCCTGCCACTTACCAGCTACATGGCTATGGGACATGACTTGTGGCCGGCATCCGTGGAGACACAGCTCAAACTCCGGACTGCCAAAGCCCAGTGCCCATGTACTAATTGGTTATCCTTACAAATAAGACTTCTCACCAGAGTATCTTCCTGGCATAACGAAAATAGGTATTGTTATCCCCATTTTACAGATGGGAAAAGTGAGGTTTGGGAAATTTATGTAATCCTGCCCAAGTCATAGAACCATCAAATCCTGGAACTGATTCAAGACCAGATCTTTCTGACACCAATGTGTACCCTCTGAACCTGCATGCTCATCCAAGAGAAGAGGAAAATCCCCGTCGGCCATTCCGTGTAGTGCTGCTCTGGAATGCTATTTACTGTATACCCAACTTTAGGGAAAGGATCTTTTTTAAGGTAGAATGTGACTCAGAAAGGGCAAATGCCCCTTGCTCATACTCCTACTAATGGTAATCCAGTGGTTAAAATTATGGGCTTTGGAATCAGAAATAACACAAATAATTGCTAATATTTATTAGACACTATGTTCCCAAGCATAATGCTATGCTCTTTAAATCCTTCCAACATCCATTTTCACAGGTTCTATTACTGTCCCATAATACACACTAACAACCTCAGGTGCAGAGAAGTTCAACTCACACAGCTCTTGCAGAGGCAGGATTCTGACCCAGACCATCTAACACCAGAGCTAACACTCATATACACACTAAACTCCTGGGCCCCAACTTCCTGACTCATCAGTCGGGGATGACAATACCCATGCCCTGACCTGTGAAGAGGACTTGAGACAAGATAGGTAAAGCCACCAGCACAGTATGTGGCATGCAGAACGTGATGATGATGGTGGTGATGGTGATGACGTTGAAGAGGATGGTGATGACTGTGATGACAACTGTTACTTGCAAAGATATAGGCCGATTGCTCCAGAATAGCTTACTGAATAACGTTCTCAAAAAGAAATCTCTCCTTCCATTTCACTCACACAAATCTTCATGTGGACAGATCATTTGTGCTCTATGCAAAAGCTTATTTTCAAAATCCAAATCACAGCATTTTGCATTATATGAAGATAAGAAAAGTATTTAAAAGAACCTGACAAATAAAACCGCAGAGAAGTGGGGGGAAATGCTCACATTACCCACTGCAGTATGTCTAGCCTTGAACTTAATTTTCCAGAATTCTCAAAATATCAGTGATCGCAACATAAAAGACCAATTAATCAGGCTGTGTTTGTTCTCTATGTGTGAGTCACTGTTGCCATCTACAGTTAAATATGGGGTGTGCAAGGCTGCCAAATAACTGATTAATCCTAAGAGCAGAGTCCTGGAGATGGCGGTGCTGAAAAAATACGTTTGTTTGTTCAATGAATACAGAAAAAGCAAATGCTACCTGAAGGAGCAGCTCTTTTTCAACCACCTCTTCAGTCTTGCTGATGAGACGTTTCTGCAGGGTGTGAATTTTCTGAATCAGCTCAAAGGTACTGGGATCACTGGCCTGTCCAAGGGGAACAACAAGAAGTAGCTGAGATAGCATCAATTTCAAAGCACCGAGGTCCCTATGTACGATAATGATTGTTTTATAACATTAAAATCTATTGCAAACCTGCAAAGCCAATACAGACAGTATTAGAACCAAAAAAAAAGCATAACAGATGGGATAGTCACAAATACCTGCCCCCCAAAAAAGCAGACTGCAGTTTTCTGAATGTCTTATCTATAGCTCCAGTTAGCCTATAAGTAGAAAGTAAATATGTTTATACCACCAGTGGGAATAACAATAATGGTGGCTACTATGCATGATAATCTGATGCTTTGCCACCATCCAGACACTGTGCTAAGTGCTTTTCATACAGTATTATGTTTTAGCTGCAAGACAGCCCTTTGAGAGAGTACTAGTCTTCCCCTTTTACAGGTAAGAAAACTGAGGCTAAGAAAAATTACGTCATTTACCCAGACTGGTAAGGATCAGAGCCGGAGTCAAGCCCAGATACGCCTGGTTCCAAAGGCTGTGGTTTCTAATCACTATGCTCTGAGGCTTTGCCTACCATTTCCTCTGTTTCTCTAGGAATGAGGCAGGCTTCCCTAATCCACTAAGCCTTAGGATTCTCCTTTGGTAATTGTCAACAGGAAGATTCATTGCAGTCTACGATGGGGAAGGTTTCCAGGATGTGGACTTCTGCTAATTATTGGCAGCAG
This sequence comes from Daubentonia madagascariensis, assembly GCA_023783475.1. Classification (NCBI taxonomy): domain Eukaryota; kingdom Metazoa; phylum Chordata; class Mammalia; order Primates; family Daubentoniidae; genus Daubentonia; species Daubentonia madagascariensis. The sequence continues at coordinate 12,606,483 of JAKFHU010002573.1, read as the reverse complement.
AATGAGACCATGGCATTTAGCTCTGACATGGAATTATCAATCTGCAAAGCTTTGATGTTCCTTCAATAGCTATCTGTGTACAATTCAAACAAGATATATAGTTATAAATTGATAATTTGTCCTCTAGACTTTGAGCCAAGACTTCACTTTCAACTGTACTGACATTCTGAATTAATCTAACAGCTAAATATTTTCAACTGCCTCCCAGAGTCTCTATTTTCTAATTTTTTAGTAGAAATTGACATAGAATTGGAAACTTTAAAGATCTGCATGAAAACACATGGAATAAACTAATGGACAGCAAATGAATTTAAAATCTTCAGCTCTACTTCCTCAGATATATTCATATTATTGTTGTGTTAGCAAGCTATACCACCCTGGGCATTTGAAGAGGAATAAATGAGGTCCAAAAGAAAGAGAAAAAAAGAGATTCTATTGACTCTGACTTTGCTTAAATACTAAGCAATGCCAACTGACCCATATACTGGAACTAAATTTGGCACGCATTTACTTGGCAGGACTGGATGTTGTTAAAATTCAGGCCCATTTAATAAAAATTTATAATGATAATCCTAACTTTTTTTCATTAAAGAAACTTAAAAATGAAAACAATACATACTTGCTGACTTCCTACTTGCCCTTTTCTATACACTACTTAATCTCATGTACCTAATTGGTTTTAGTCAAAGCCCCTTTTGGCACTGCGTTATAAGGGAATGGCTCTTTTTCTGGTGAATTAGAGTTGTTAATAATTCATGCTGGACTAATTCCTATCAGGAATTGAAATATGATTGATATCCTCCCCTACCAATGGGTTTGGCTACGTGTACTCATTCTAAAGAAAGGGTGTACACAGTACAATCCTTCTTCCTAAAATGGCTAAGGTACAAAACCAATTCCTGTAAAATAAAGGAATAAGCTGGCCATTGAAAGAATGGTAAAGTCAGTGCCATTAATTAGGGCCATTAAACTGTTGACCAAACAGCACCAGATAACTGGTTGACCAAAATCACCTTTCAATGGGATACCTGTTCACAGCTTTCACTGGGCCTCCTTTAGGCAGAAAGGATATTGTCCAATACTTTAAAAACAAAACCCAAATGAACCATCTGGTTCTGAAACAACTCAATTTACATTTGACGACAATTTGCATTAGTGACAATTGCTAGCATAAATAAAACTGTGCTTCTCATTGTGCTTTGGGTTAGAAGCTTCACGTGGGGTGGGCGAAGAGATTTGGGGATAGGAAGAATTCTCTGCCAGAGGTTACCTCGAGCTTCCTCCATCTGTGCACGTTCATGGGGTTCTCCAGTTCCTCCTCCAGGGCTCGGCATCGAGTCCTCTCCTTCAGGAATTCTCTTTGCATGTGAAAAAGCTCCTGCCTAAATAAGACAAGCTTGGTTTTTCAAAGAAATTTTCCACCCATTGGAATATCATATCTTTAGATGGTTACATACATACTACATCTTATGTAAAAAGTTGGACTTAGGGAGCCTTTCACGAATGCTGTGATCAGCCTCCTAAATCTGGGCAAGACACAGATGATATCAATTCTTACAGAGCTCAAGAGTTGCCTTAGCTTAAAAAAAAAAAAAAAAGAGAGACAGAGCTTCAGCATCATGATTCTGGATACTCAAGAAATTTAGAAGTATATGAAAAGAACGAAGGGTGGGGGAGGTGAATTATGAGGGTTTCGATGTACTTTTTAATATTTCTAAATGTCTCTATAGTAGCAGAAAGTAAACAATCTACATTCCCCACACACAGCACCTGACTGCAAGACACTGAGGCTCAGATGATAATCTGACACCAATTAGGGCAGTACATTTCCACCTGCTATGCATCGAAATACCCTCGGGAGCTTTGAAAAACATCTCTTTGCCTGGACCCACTCCCCAGAGGGATCCTGTTTTAATGGTGTAGCTGGGCCCTGGGCTTCACAGCTTTTAATTCTCATGTGCAGCCAAAATTGAGAAACACCAAGTTAGGAGTTACGGTGATATTTTATCTTGTATTCCACAACTACACAGATGGCTGGAAAAGTCCTGAAGAACTAGCTCTGGCTCAAACATGCTGCTAAGATCTGCAGGAATCTCTAGTTAATAGGTAATATGCGACAGCCAGTCTCAGTATACTGTGAGCTGGCTGTAACCCTATCAAACGAGAAGCTTTGTTGGGAGGCAGAGAAGAGGCAAGCACTTGCATTGACATGGGCAATAAGGATATTATTATCTGTCTTCGTCTGCTGCGAGTGTGCAGATTACTAATACTAAGCCATCTCTTTTACTTAATTGCTTCATTTAAACCAATAATACAACTTCCCCTCATTAGCAAGACAAACCATTAGAATTAACTGCATGATGTTCACTCAACAGGGAGCTCAGAACAAGCTGCTTAGAATTAAAAGCATATTTTTAACACTTCCATTTTCTAGAGTGTCATCAGAGGGGGAAGGCAAAAGTATTAGCTACTGTATTTGATGGTTTACTTTGTACTAGACTCTGTGCTAGGCACAGTGCATTTGTTTTTGTGTTTAATTATAACTACAGATCAAAACTCAGAGAAGTTTAGTGATTTGCCCAAGGTTACACAGCTTATAGGTGGCAAGGTGAGACAGGAATTCATGCCTGCTTGCCTCCAATCTTTATTAAGTTGTCTTCCCATTGAAAAGAAAAATAAAATCTATTATCAAAAAACTAGCAATATTGACTATGAATAGGTAAAATTTGGTCCATTGTGTATGTAATAAAAATAACTCATGGCTGACAAGTTTAGTGATGGTCTTGGAGACCATTCAATAGCTACTTAGAATGAATCCATTTGTCTCCAAGATGTCAATGGTGGTATCTCCGGGTGGTAAAGTTATGAGTGATTTTCTAGTCCCTTCTTTATATTTTTTCTGCATTTCCCACATTTTCTACAATGAATTTTTGTACCACTTTCATCAGCTGAAAGACAAGCAACTCTTAAAGAAAAAAAAGTATTGATCTATCCTTGATAGTGGCAACCTTGCTATTCCTGAATATATTCACTGCATCTAAGTATCAAAACTATCTTCTAACCCAATTAACTTGAGAAGCAGAACCAAATCGTGTCCTTATCCCAAGGTGGTCAAGAATACTGTTCATCTACAAATCTGCGAGGAATAAGGATAGCTGCTGAGAAAAAATATCAGACCTCTTGTTTGCTTTCCTGCAATTGCCTACATAAAACATGGGGATGTTTTCCCAAAGGGAAAGCACATCTTGTGTGATGCAAGATTTAAAGACAGAAGAAGGCGCACTAAGCTACAGCGAAAGCTGCAGAAGATAAATCAAGAGTAAGATATAAAATTTGGCTGCCTTCTAAGGAGGCAGAGTTTTCAAATAACGATAAAATTAAATGTTCCACCTATTCTCATCCTGTATATAATTCCAAGAAAAAGACGTGCAGATGTCACCATGATTAAATTTAAATATTGATGCTCCATCTCTTGCATTGCCACCTTATTAAAGAAATTCAAAAAAGCTCATTGGGGGAAAAAAACGCCTTAATTATAACTAATTTTTTTATTTGACTTGAAATTTCTTTTTTTAAATCCAGAATGAAGTTTTTTTAAAAAACCTTTTTGGACTGGCCCATACCAGTTCATTTTTGTGACATAGCCTTGGGCACCATGCAGATTTCATGAAAAAGTTGTTCTCATTATTGGCTAATAATTTCATCACATAAAATTCATTTTGTACAACTTAAAAAGACTTTCCATGACCAACAAGCATGAACACAAGGTCACTTCAGGAGCTCCCCACAGTCTGCTGTGCCCTCAGCCCTGAGGGTCTCCTATTACCTGAGTTCCTCGACATTAGCCACACTCCTGGCAAGAATCCCCTTTTCTCGGCGAAGCTTCTTGATCTCAAGTTTGAGGATCCTCATGTCCTCCACCCTCTGGTTGTACTGGCTCTCGCCTTTATTCAGCACTGACTGTTGGATCTTGATCTTCTCGTAGAGCAAAGCTAACTCGTCATTGCGCCGAACAAGCTGAGACCCCAAAATATCTCTCTCGCTGATGACCTAGAAAGGTAGGGAAGGGCATAGCCACCAGGGAACGAAAAGTCTTGGTTTTCATTATCATAGCAGCACACACTCAGTCAACCAGTATCTATCCAATGCCCACATGTGCTGGGCACCACATGGGCTGGGTACTGGCAATCGCCAGCTGGATAGCACCGGACTCCTCTTATTAGAGTTTACGAAAACACCGTACAACAAATAATCCACAATAATAATAGTCCCATAATCTAGTAACCTTTGGCCCATGGATATATTGTTTTGTTTGTTTGTTTTCCAACCCATTATTTTTAAAAATGTTTAAATTTGGATGACTTCATGGTGGGTTAGCTCTTGCCAAGTTCCACCACTCCCTACTGTCTTACACTAGCCAACTTCTCTCTGCCAGGTCCCTTAAAGCATTTACATTTCTAACCCCCAAATTATGCACTTGAATTTCTATCTCCCAAATTATGTAATTATTAATTGTAATTATAGGCAAGCAATTATACTAGAACATAAGCTCCCTGAGAACAGGGACCTTACTGTCTTGTTGGCCAAAGTGTCCCCAGTGCCTAGAGGAGTGACTGGCACATAGGAAGTGTTCATAAATATGAGTCTAATAAATGAGCGAATATGTCATAATTAATCAACACAAGACAAGCCTTTGCTGCTGTTCCTCCGACAGGATGGGATGGCCGAGCTTAGAAAGGAATGAGGATTCATGAAGAGTGGAATCAAACATGTGTGCGCTGATGAGGTCTGCAAGTCTGGCGAAGAGGTGTTCTACCTGGTCTAATTCCTTCTTCTGTCTCAACCTCTCCCCGTCGGCCTCGGCAATGATTCGAAGGAGTTTTCTCTCTTCAGCTTCTTGTTTTTCAATGAAGTGTTTGGTCTCCAGGGCTTGTTGTCTCAGCTTCTGCAGCTCGGCCTGAAGAAGAATGGAAGATACTGACAAATTTCATTCTGTTACAGCACAAACCAGGAGCACAGGGCCCAGATCTAGAAGTACAGTTGTGCTTCTTTACAGGTTCCTCTGATGTTTCATTTAACACAGTTTGATCACTCTCACAAGCAAAACAAGCTTACAGCACACACACACACACACACACACAAAAGCCCATAAAGAAACAGCAATGCACACGACAGTGATCATGTTTATGTTTATTCTATGAGTTGTGCCCTTGAGGGATTCTTATCATTTTTCTAGATATGTGTAGCAGGGGCTTCATTGGTATTCAGCAGCACTTCATCTCCTACTAGATGAACCCCCAGAGGATTCACAAAGCGTGGTGCAGAGAAGGATGTGGCGTGAGGACCGGGGAGGCCTCTATACCAGCTCCTATAATGGTCCTAACACCACCAGCGTATTAACTGCAGGGATAAAGCCCATTGCAAGCAAAAATCAAATTAGTCAAAGATAACAACTAAGTGTCTATCTTATAAAACATCCTGATGGAACAGAAAGGATGACAAGGTATAAAAAGATAAATAGATCCTACTCCTACAAACTTCCAATAGAGATGAGAGGATAAGATAGGCAAATATTAATAAGTCCAGGCAAAATTTTTCCAGTATCAGCACTATCACCACACAGACAGTGAAGTGATGTTACAGGAAGTCAAAGGAAAGTCATCACTCGGCTGGGGTCATCATGGGTGCTTTCTCAGAGAGCTGTCACCTGAATCTGGCCCGTAAGCACATACGGACATTATAGGAATTATGGGCAAAAGGTGCTGTGGACTGGTAATTTTCAAAAGGAGAATTTGTGTCATCAGAGTACACATTCACTTCTATTCCACAAGTATGTTTGTGACCTACAATATCCCACACCTGATACTAGGCATTTTGCCACTCTTATCTCCATTTTATAAATGCAATTATAGAAACAAAGAAAAGCAAATCATTTGCCCAAGGTCACAAAGCTAGCAGAGTTGAGACTCCAACCCAGATCTTTTGATTCCAAAGCCTGTGCTCCCTCGGTCACCACCCAATAGTTTCAAAACAAATACAGAAGATGAGGAAGACTTGAGGGATTCACCATCCACTGAAGATGAGGAATATAACCAGCAACAGTGTGAAAATGCTATCTACCTGCATTAAAAGGGCACGAGCATACACCTGAAGGGATTTCTATTTCCACCTGGGGTTCAGAGGGAAGAACCAGTCAGGTCCTTGGCAGTTGACAAATATTGCCAATTGGAGGGGTATGTGTCAGGGAGAGGACATACAACATTCAGGCTTGTGTGAACAAAAGCATGCAAACTATAAAGTACCTGAGGTGTTCATCAGACAGCAAAGCATCCAGTGTAACTGGATTAGAGAGTTAGGTAGGGAATAGCTGGAGGTAAAGCTAGTAAATAGCTGGGCCAGACTGGGCAGGGCCTTGTGTGCTATGCACCGCATACAGTATGCAATGGGGAATCATAGAGTTACCTATATTAAAGGAAAGAAGAATATGCCTTTGACAGGTTCCATGTCCAGCTGGAAAGGACAAGAGGTTATCATAGACCATGCTGGCACAAGAAAAAACAAATCAGGAGGAAGATCTCTGCTTTCACCCATGCCTGGAATCACAAGGGAGATGGCAAGACAAGAGAAAGGTTTCAACTTGTCAATGGCTTACAGGTTGGCAAATGACAGGAAAAGAGTAATAATTTTTTCCTTCAAGTAAGTATTGGCACCCACACCCTCATCCACCCAGAAATGTCACCAAGATGATGGAAAACCTCATACTTGCAAGTGCCTATGAACCAACCCAACTCTAGTCAAGTTCTGCCTCTAACTCATGAAGAAGACCAAGAGTCATTAATTCCCCACCTCAAACTTAGCCAAACAGTATGAAGATACTGTGCACCTAGTAATAGATGTGTAATGTCACAAACTAAATGCAGCCAGCTACTGTAAAATCAAGGGTTTCTTTTATGACATTTTGTTTGTTCATTCATGAAATATGTTTTGGTCTAGGAATAAGCAAAAGGAAATACTTATTGAGAAAAGATCTGGTCTAGTATTTACCATTTGGGGGAACTGCCTGTTAGGCAATCAGAAAGAACCAGCTTTTCTGTTTCTATAATCATTTAAGGTGACAACAAAGACAGCAATAAAATACCTGTTTGGCTCATGCTTTCTTTAATAAAACTTTTATTTTCCCAGATATGCAACATTCACTTCCCTGTTCTTAAGTGCCAAGAGCTGATCAGAATCCATCAGCATAACAAAATGAAACCCCTGTTATATTAAAATGCAATCAACAGTGTATAAAAGTATCTGTCTGAAATGTAAAACCATCCGTGCGTTTGGCATTGCTAGGTACTTTTTTCATAATATATCAAAATTCTGAGTGGTCTCCTTATGTCATAAATTTATGGGCTATAAACAAGACGTGGCATTAGATGTTAGCAGCAAATGTTAACATCAACAAAATACCTTGAGTCTAATGCATTTAGCAGTTATAAATCTGAGCTGTCTCACCCAGGAAGGATGGTAACAACTGCTATGTACCAGAAAGCTCATCAAGGAATGTCCTAGGGAGGACCTGAGGTTTCTGCACCTATCAAAGTGTTAGTGGTGATATGAAATTGTAATGAAATGGCAGGACACACCATTTAGTCACTGCTTCCATAATTATACAATTTTGCAATAGGTACTTATGGACTAAATATAATCTAATTTGCTATGGGCATAAATCATATCTCAAAAGCCATATTTGCAGGAGTCTCACCCATTCATACACTATCCCAACTGGGTTTCATAGAAGCTGTCTGTTTAAATCTAGCAAAACAAACAGGACCACCTGAAATCTTCTAGCCATGAGAATAATTAGACTTTCTCTCTCTCTCATGTATGACAGCTCCCTATCTGCAGCAGGCTACAGAGTCCACTAAGTAAAAGGATAAGGTGGCCTGAAGCCAGTCCCCAATGTGGTGCTGAGCTCTGGACATAGAGAATTTGCTGCTGAATTATTCACCAAGAATCAAAGTGCTGTCAGATAGAAGTGGGATGATTGGGAAGTGACAAGACAGAATCAGGAGCTTGTTAGAACTGGGAGGCAGACACTCCAAACGAGATGGCTCCTTCAGTGCTGATGAAACAAGAGCAGGACAGAATGGGCAGATGAACACAGACGCAGCAATATCTACAGAGAACTACTGATATTCTGTCATGACCATAATGTGCTGACAGTGTCTAGAATACCGAGGCACAAGCGGAGCCTGGTAGCAACTGAAAAAGTAAAAGAAACATGGAAGGACAAGATTTTTCCATTGAGGGGGATGGATGAGGGTGGAGATGACCTCCTGTGGACAATTGTTTGTTTATTGGCTTGGAGAAGTAGTAAATTGGGTTGTCCTGCCAAAGGGCATCTCACGGTCTACCAAGCAGGCTAGGGCTTTCCCCTCCAGGAGGGATTACATACTCATGTAGCTTTGTAGAACTCACAGTAATAAGATAAATGTCTCTTGGAACAAAGTCACTAGAAAATCTGCCCTTTCCCTCAGGGTTTTGGTTTGCAAATTTTAGATTCGTGAAATCCAGAGACCTGTGTGAAGTGTGATTCAAATTCTTAAGCTAAAAAAGTCAAGAGGCTAAAACTCAACATTTGAGCTCTCACATTTTTCTAAAGAATGTCAAATGGGCTTAATGATAGGCCAAAATTATCCATTCGGAGCACCACTGCAAGTCACCCTTGGATAGCCTAGAATAATAAATCAAGCAAGCATCTTTCTCTGTTCCTCATTCTTGCCTTAATGGGAAATGCTGGTAAGTCCAAAGCAATCATCTTCCTATAACAGATGACCCAAAGCCATCCAGACCTGGGATTTCCCACTGGGAGCAGACTCTCCAGAGCAGAAGCCTTTTAATCATCCTTCACGTCCACCAGCTGCCAACTCTGCTGGCCCAGGACCAAATCACAGGACCCTATTGCCCTTTATTTTATTTTATTGTGATGCATCTTTGGATCTGTATGTGTAGATGCCTGATGGTAGAAGGCATAATTGAAACAAATATTAACTAAAGTCAAACTCTGAGGAACTAGAAATAATTGATCTTTTGTACAGGATGTTTATTCTAAAGCAGGATTTTGTAGAAGGCAGTTAGTTCCACCTTGGGCACCAGTATGGGGTAATAATTAATCTCTTGAATAGAGCATTACTTGGGAAAGTAAGAGGTGAGAATCTATGCCATCCTCTAAAGAGAAAGTGATGATGCACCAATGGATTACACTGAGCCTTGCTGACATGGTCCATGGGGCTCATGGGCGAAGCAATGTTTATAAGATTTTTCTGATTCATTCATTCATTTATTCAATAATTAAACCCCTTCCCACTACAGGCTCCCGGGTGGAACAAACCACTTTCTGTAAAACCACTTTCAAACGAGGGGAATAAGGGCAAAGATGCAGGATGTTTTCAAATTTTAGAAAATATACGTATGTTTTTTATATGTAAATAAATTTTAATGCAGAATTTTCTATTCTTTTTCATCATAAGCTGGAGTGGGGGAGATGAAAATCTCAGATTAATATAGCAATTACAATATCTTTTTTGTGAAGATACTTTTGTTACAGCTTAATCTTTCTAAAAAAATGTGCCTTAAGTTAATTTAATGTAGTAGTTCTATTTCCATGAAAACCTATCATTAAGTTGACAAAACTCATTATTAAATTGAGAGTACATCTTTCAATCTATGGCATCTTAGAATCAAGGAAATATGGCATTAAATCCGCCCAACACTAGGTACACATTTTCAAGATGGGGACTGTCTTTGAACACTAACATGCAGAATCCAAGGTGCCCAGTCTCTAATTTGTTGTATACAGTTTCTGCAAATGGCTCATGAGCAACCATGAGTATTCTGCATGTACATTTTCAAAATAAGTGGCATCATTTTCTCATAAGTTCCCTTTTTTAGTCCTTTGTTTAAAAGATTAGAAGGGAAATCTACTGGATTGGATAGGAAAATGAAAATACATTAGGTTTAGTGATGTATATCGTGAAACATATTTGGCTACAGGATTTGAAATGGTGTGATTATTTGGTGTGCATTCTTGGAAAGAGTCCTTATGTTTGCACACATAGAACGTTCTAAATTAGAGGATTTAAAATGACATGGCTTAGTGAGGTATACAAAGACAGAAATGATCCCTGGAGGAACAGCTGCAAAGTTCTTAGGCTCACAGAGGTAAAGTGAATTATGAACCTGGCTGAGGGCAAACCAAGTGAGGACAGAGCTCTGACACCCAGTTGATGAGACTGCAGACAGAAAAGACACATGCACACAAAGTAAACAATGGTTAGGAGCAGAGGGACAAAGCATCACCTTATAGAAGGCCCAGAGAGGACTTTGGGAGAGTTGGGTGTGAGTACAATGACTGGACTTGGGCTGTGAATACGAAGGGGTCATAGTGAGCCTGCAAGCCCATGGACTTGTTGGGCACTGCCAGCCTGCTCAGTTCTCTCCCACCGGTGTGTGACAGCCAGCATAGATGAACCGGGCACTTGTGCATCTCTGCTATCCCCACCCTGTTCTTCCTGGGAGTGCTGCCTGTAAGGAACTCTGCCCTAGAGATGGTAGAGCTCATGCTCCTGGTGCCTTGTGTTTGGGGAACTAGCAACTATGACTACAGGCAACCTAAACAGTTCCCCCTGCCCCTTGCTGCCTTCAGTGAGAATAGAGGCTGCCTTGAGTGGGGACCAATAGTCCATCCCTTTTATTATAAGATCTGTACCTTCAATGTCTCCTTTTCCTTTTCTATCCGCTGCTGTTCCAGATGCAGCTTCACAAGTGCTGCCTCTTTGGCAGAGATTTCTTCTTTCAGCTGATCAACCTGATGGGTCATAATCTTTAACTTTCTCTTCATTTCTGTTATTTCATCCTAACCAAATGAAAGGAGAAATGTTTGAAAGTGAATTAGATAGACATCATCATCCCTGTGGAGATTCAATACATATTTAAGAGCTTTTAAGAGACGCTGTCTTAAAACAACAATCTCATGACCAATGACAACGGGGATATTCTTTTGTCTCTTATGCCTGTCTTTATAGCATTACCTCTCAAAATATTCTCATGAGACATATACAAAGTATACATAATGAATATACCACACACACACACATACACACAGTATTCCTCATTTTCCAATTCCAAGGAATTGGAAGCACAACCAACATTACAGCTAAAAGATTTCAAAGCCAAGCTACAGAATTAAATGACAAGAGTGAGTAGCTGCGCTCTGGGTCATGGTAGCTATTAGCAGTTTTAAAAATTAGAAAGAGGAGAATGGCAAGTCTACATAATAATTAAAAGTAAGACCATGATCTCCACATCCTATTAAGTTGTGTCATTTCCATTTCAAACGACCTGATAGTACTGCATAAATTGATCTTTTTCCGTTAAATAACGTGAAATTTCTTTTTTTGATCCATTATACATTCTGCCATTAGGATAATAGAAACTGTTTTAAACCCAGGGTAGAGAGAAACCAAAATGTAAAGACATAAGTATATTCTTTACCTGAGCCTCAACCAGATTTTTGCTATAAAGATTCCTGTCTGACCTCACAGCTTCGTACAGATTCTGTTGCTGTTTTAATTTAGTCTCTGATTCAGCTATTTTTTTCCTGTAGTCAAAAATCTGCATTTCACGGATTTTTATGTCTTCCATGTTCATGAGGACCTGGAGAAGAAAGAAGTACATGAATGTGGTTAAATAGCCCATCTGTGCTTATCGGTTCAGGACAAATGGAGTTTTTTTTATCTAAGGTGGCTGGTGAGATGCCAGTGATCAGAAAATCTAACTGGGGCGTAATCACTGCAGTACAACACAGAAATTCAGCCCAGGTGATTAGGGGGAAACATACATTTTATCTACTCCAGAATTCTGCTCAAGTATAAAGGCCTAACACAGTTATTTTGTGATCACAAGAGGAAAAAAAAAAGGAGAAAAAATTCTTTCAATTCTGAAAACCTCTCCTGATCACCCTACCCACCTCAAAAGAAAAAATAAAAATAAAAAGCCACAGACTTAACACAAAGCACTAAGAAAGACAAACGATAACTTAGCCATTTGGCCACATTGGATGCTTTATAAAGTTAACCATAAGACAGGAAAGTGGCCTTTGAACTCTGATAGGAATCATAATGCTGTCCTGCCAACACCAAACTCACTCCATCAGGGGAACTCAAAGCACTTCATAAAAAATCCTAGCACTTTGGGAGGCCAAGGCGGGAGGATCACTTGAGCCCAGGAATTCAAGAACAGCCTGAGCAACATAGCAAGACCCAGTCTCTACAAAAAATAATTTTTAAAAATTAGCTTGGCATGGTGGCACATGCCTGCAGTCCCAGCTACTCAGGAGGCTGAAGCAGGACATCACTTGAGCCCAGGAGTTTGAAGTTGCAGTGAGCTATGGTGACGTCACTGCGCTCTAGCCCGGGCAACAGAGTGAGACCCTGTCTCAAAAATTTTTTAAAAAAGTGTTCTAGTGTGCATGAAATACCTACAGGAAAGACCAGATGTAAGAATGATTGCCTCCTTTTTGCAACTATGAAAAACGTAGGCCTGAAATTCCACTTTGAGCCAATACCTGTCAACAGGCAATCCATACAGTACAAATTACGTAATCCTGACTCTCAGCTGCAAGGACCACGGAAATCGATTTTTTTAAGGACAAACTTCTTTAAAAATTTCTTAAGAAGAAAAATTTTAGTGAGGAAAATTAAAGCGATGAAACTATGGTGTAAATAACAGCTAGAACACAGAAGAAAAAAATCTTAAAAAGGTTTCACTGTGTTTTCACGGAGTTCTCTTAATTAATGATTACAGTTGAAGGATATAGGCACAGCACTATAACAGAGCATGGAGGGAAGGGGACATACTTGACATAACAAGGCCACGGAAGGTTCCTCTAAGGAAGTGACATTTCACCTAGAACCTAAAGGTGGAAAAGGACCTCTTAGACCTCTGCCATCACAATAGTCGTCATGATGCAGATGTGGGCTACTTGTGAGCAACATGTTCCCAAATTATTGTACTACAAGAATCCTTTTTTTCCACTTGCAGAATTACTATTCCAGAAAATACACTCTGAGAAGCCCTGTTCTATTGTTTTCCCATTGGAGTTAATGATGGCTACTATTTAAAATATTTATTGTTTATGTCTTTAAAAAAGCACCTTTCAAAGTTTTCTTACAGATATTTAAGGAGGAATGGGATTAAATTTTAGTAAATGCCTTTCAACATATATAATTTAGCACTATAATTTCTTATTGCATCAATTGATTTGATATACTTAGTAAAAAATTTTTCCTTTTAAAAACATTTTAATTTCTTTATACATAGTCCCATGTGCCATAATTTAAAATAAAGTCATAAATGTGAAATACACATTTATTTTATTTTCCTTATTTGCTGGGCTTTCCTTCTCCCTTCAACCCACATCAGCCCCTCATCTACACCTGACGTAACTAGGTTAACAATCCAGTATGTGCCCGTCCATATTTTTCTTTGAATTCTGCATATTCTACTCAGGTCAATAAACTTAATAATAATAGCTAATATTCATCAGGTGCTGTCTATGTACATGACATTTTACATGTATTAACTCCTTTAATCTTCACAAAAATCCTATAAAACATATACTATTATCACCCCAATTTTAAAGAAGAAAATTGAGGTCAAAAGAAGTAATATTCACAAAGTTATTCAACTGGTAATATACACATACAGAGATTTGTTTGTTTTCCTTTGTTTCTTGTTTTGCTTTGGGAGTTTTGTTTTTATTTTTTAGCCAAATGGGATCTTATTATATATACTTCTATGCACTTTGTTTTTTGTCACTCAATAATACCTTGTAATCATCCGAGATTGCTCTAATTCATTCTCTTTAAAGGTTGCGTAATATCCTACAATGCAGGTGTACCATCATATACTTAACTCTTCCCCTCTGATGGGCATTAATTTGATTTCCATTTTTTTTTTTTGCCACTCCAAACATGCCGCAGTAAACATTTTTGTACATGTGTTCTCCTGAACTTGTACTTTTATTTCTGTGGGAAGGATTCCCAGAAGTGGAATAGCTGGCTCGAAAGACATATATATTTTTAACTTTAATAGATGTTGCTAGATTGCTTTCCAAAAGGGCTGTAACACTTTACATTTCCATACTGCCAGCAATAGTTTTCTTAATAGAAAACTATCCTTGCAGTTTCAGGACAAACCCTTTTTGGTCATACTGGATGATTCTTTTAATGTACGTTGAATTTGGTTTGCTAGAATTTCATTTAGGATTCTGCATACGTTTTCCTGAGTGATCTAGGGCTACAGCTTTCTTTTTAGTTCTATGTCAGTATCAAGGTTTCTGTCAGTTTCATAAAGTGAGCAGAGTACCTTTGCATTCACTCATCATCCTCTTACCCATCTACTCACTCACTCAATGAACACGTACTGAGGAACTACCCACGCAGGCACTGTGCAAACATGAGTGCTATAAAGAAGAGGGTATACCTTCCCTTCCCTCAAGTTCACCACCAGTGAGTGACCCCACCATAGAAGGAATAATCAAGGAATGGGTACAAGTAAACCGAGATATGCACAATGTGTTACGGGAGAATCAAAGACTGGAAGGTTAATGGACATTTTCTGAGGACAGACCTATGCATCTTACCTAAGCAGTTAATATTAGAGATTTGCATAATTTGTGCGAACTGCCTCTTCCTTCTTAGTCAACCATACCAACTAAGGACCCCAGGATCTCTCCCAGGCCTGTAATCTTTGTAGTGATAATCTACATTATCACTGTAGATTACTTTGGTCCCCAACCCCTGGGCGGTAGACCGGTATCGGTCCATGGCCTTTTAGGAACCAGGCCTCACAGCAGGAGGTGAGCAGTGGGTGAGTGAAGCTTCATCTGTATTTACAGCTGCTCCCCATCACTCACATCACTGCCTGAACTCCCCCACCCCTTTCCATGGAAAAATTGTCTTCCATGAAACCGGTCCCTGGTGCCAAAAAAGTTAGGGACTACTGCTGTAGAAGGCATGAGTTATATCAGTAAAGTAATGCCTATAAATATTACCCCAAATGACACAAAGTGCATGAGCAACACTTTTTCTAAATTCATACACAAAAAATTACATAACATGAGAGTTACCTGATTCTTAAAAGTCTGAAGGAACTCAATTCTAAATTCCTTAGGTGCTCAGTCAGTGTTGGAGCTAATTCTCTCTCAACTTTTTCAGTGGCTCCCATAGTTACTGATCTTTCTAATTTTTCTACTTCTTGAGTCAAACCTTGATGCATATATTTTCAAGAGAATTATCTATTTCCACCAATTTTTAAAATTTATGCAACTAGAATTACACACAGTATTTTTATAGGTTTTTACTGTTGTTTTGTTATTATTGTTACAATTGCTATCAAACACTTGTTGTGGAAAGAAAATGGCACAAGGTAAGAGTATGTACAGACCCAGTGGTAAAAGGCATGGATGGTTGGTTAAGGCCTGGAAGGAGGAAGATTAGAAAATCGAAGACAAGGAGGGCTGGGGAAAAGGCATGTGGATAGATCTGAAATGAAAAAAAATACTGTTCCTTCTTCCATCATTTCTTTGAACCACATCTTTACAATCCTTTAAAGTGAGTAGTTTTTAAGGCCTTTTAAGATATCAACACTGGTAGTTCAAATGTATAAGTTAGGAATAAATTTGAAACTGAAATAAGATGTCCATCACTGGATCTGTTCTTTGTTTGCTTTTTTATTAAAGAAAAGGCACTCCCTTAGCCTAAAACTTATCCTTTCTATAAATAAGACTTCACCCTCTCTGGGGTCAGTGAAATGAATAGATTGAAAATACTTTGAATAGCATCATCAGCATTCAGAATATCAAGCCACACATCAGACAAAAGAAAAAATTGTTTGTTCAATCACTTTGAGAGATGTTATAATGAGAATAATCCTTTGCACGGACAGAATAATGCTCCAGAGAAAGGGTGAAGCTGGGGACATTTTTTTTTTTTTTTGAGTATCCAACTAGTATGGTCCATCTTTCTGCACACAACAGTGCACAAAAGCACACACTTGGTCCCGGATTCTTGAAGCTGGAAGTAATAAGAACCCATCATGGCGCCAAGAAGATCAAAGGAATTTAAGTTAAATGACAATGAAAAAATAACAAGTATTGAAACCAGAGGGAAAAGACAATTTACAAAGCAGTTTATTTCTAAGCGTTGGGACTCAATTTATTTTGATGGTAATCATTCAAACCAATGTCATGCAGAAGTTCAAATCCTGAAAATTCATAAAATGTATGGACTGTTAAGTAGCAGCAAAACCTCTTGTCAGCAAGCTGCTGTCCTCTGTTAAAAGTGACATGTCAGAGACACAGGATGCCAGCTGTGGGGCTGAAGCTTAATCAATTTATTACATTCTCAGATACCTCAAATCAACTCATGAGATAAATCATATATGAATATAGAAAGTTTTATTACAGCCAGAGAATCGGAGCACCCAGCATTTGTCGGCCTGCTTCAGAGGAGCCCAGAAATGCTCATGGTGCGTGATGGGGGTACAGTCCCAGTTTATAACCTACTTCTACCTTTTCTTTTTCTGTTAAAACAACCTGCCAATAGATATAAGAGTGAGATAAAAATCAATAACGTATACTGGAAAACTGCAGCATAGCCAAAACATCATAAACACTGAGGCAGGATGAGAAACTAGGTCATTGAATTTGGAACCCTTTAACGTACATTTCATGAAATATCAGTACAATAAACTTCTCAAGTAAGTTTTTCTGACTCCATATCAATGGTTTGAATGCTGACAATGCCTTTACCTTCATAATGAAACTGAAAAACTCACCCTCTGAAAATAAAACACATCTGTGCGCCCAGGCACGTGAAATTTTGAGTCTTCCCTACTTTTCTTGCTTTCTTATTTTATCCTCTACCTTAAATTTAGAGAGGCATATCTATGTTTCTATTATTTTTTATAACCTATCATGTTATATTATGAATGGGGGATATAGCACTATCTACCTAAGAGGGTTATCATGAGGATTTAAGAGAGCAAATATATATTTGTGCTACCATATAAGTACCTAGCACATAGCAATTTAATTATTTAATAAATGTTAACATATTATTATGATAGGTTATATTATGTCATGTTATATAATACTAGTACTTAAAAAATTAATTTGATTTTTCTAGGAATCAAATCCTGTTCTGCAGGAAAGGTAATGATATGCTGTACACTTCTTTTATCATAACACAAAAAGCTTACAATTTGTGTGTGTGCCCTTAGTTCCTCTCTCCAGGCTTCTACCCAATTAAAGATGCTCTGAATAAAATTCAAATTAACATCAAAGAAACAGGAGCTTTATTTCATTATGAAGATATCTATCTAGTGGACAATATTTCTTTAATCAACTTTTCGCTTTCTCTGCTTGCTTCTAAGCCCCTGAAAGCACATTATTATTCATTTCTTGGAACCTCTGTCCAGAGAGCTTTGCTTCACACTGCTATAGAAAAATTAGCAAAGAGCTAAAAAAATTTGTTGGTAGGAATTCGTTGTAAAAGAATGCTTTTTGGCACATAAAATATCTAGGAGGCAATTGCCAGAAGTTTAATATTTGGAATGAAAAAGGAGGGGTCCTAAAATGAGGTAAGTGCATAATGTGTAAAATGTTCAGCAGATTTAATAATTAACTAGGAACAATTTCACCTAGAACTTGTAAAAGTTCAGAAAGGAGTAAATATGATGGACCACAACTTATATTGTCATTCCTCCTGCCTCTCAATTCATCTGAATGGTAAATTTTAGAGTGCCCAGGTGCAGTGGCTCATGCTTGTCATCCTGGCGCTTTGGGAGGCCAGGTTGGGAAGATCACTTGAGGCCAGGAGTTTGAGACCAGCCTGGGCAACATAGTAAGACCCCTTCTCTCCAAAAAAAAAATTAGCCGGGCATGGTAGCAACGTGCCTGTAGTCCCAGCTACTCAGGAGGCTGAGGCAGGAGGATCGCTTGAGCCCAGGAGTTAGAGCTTGCAGTGAGTTGTGATGGATGCCTATACTCCAGCCTGAGTGACAGAGCAAGACCCTGTCTCTAAAAAAAAAAAGTGTAGAGTGCAACAAAGGAAAAATGATGAAGACAAAAAGTACTGAACCCCTGGAGCCTGGAGTAGATTATCTTACGGTTCAACAAATATTCACTCTCTTCCCTTGTCCCATAGCCTCATGGGAGGAGCATATTTCCCATGCTGTTGATGTTGGACTTGGCATAGCCAATGGGATATCAGAACATCAGGCAAGTAGAGAGACATGAAATGTACTAGTGTGGGTGGGGTTTTGCTCTCCTTTCTTTCTCTGTGAGAAGAACATGCACCTGAAGGATGAGAATCTTGTGGTTCCGAACGGGGCCCAACCCCAAGCAAGCCCAGCCTAGGTAAGCTGAACTTCAGTCAACTGCTGGTGTGTGAGTAAAAAATGAGAGCTTGGCTTTGTATGTCACTGAATTTTGTGGCCATTTATTATGCAGCATTATTATGTCAAGTGTTAACTGAGAAAAACACGTAAGTAAGAAAAGGTTTGGGATTCTGAGCCATCCAGTTCTGGCAAAAAAAACAAAGTGGGGGGGAGATCTTCTTTCTCGTTTGCAAATGCCAAGTTCAAGTAATAAAATGTAATGTAGACTTTCAGCATCTTAGATTTCACCTGTCTTTCCCTAAGCCAGAAAGAACCAGAAGGCAAATGTTGATGTCGTTTTTGCAGCCCAGAAGGAAGAAGAAACCACGCCTAGAAATCACTTCCAGCTAAAAATGCTGAGAATAACTCAGGTAAGATCTTCCATTGTGGCAACACATTTCACACAAGTTTAAAGGGAGGGCAGACCCATAGTGATAAGTAAATATATTATAGAAGAATTTAATACAGATACTTAAAAGTGAGTCTTCAACTGGTTAATTCAGATGTCCAATTATGCTTTCCATTCATTCTTTCAAAAAATATGTGAGTAGCTATTTAGTAAATAAGTAATATGAAGACCTCAAAATTGAATAAGACTTGCCCCCAAAGAGCGGTGAGCAGAATGAGGCGTACATGAAAATAATGGTAAGTTAACACAGGATACCTCAACTGCCAGAGAGGGGAACCAAGAACAGAGGAGGTAGAGATCATTTTTAACAAAGCTCCTTGGGAACAGTGGAATTTTATTTGGTCCTGGAAGGAAGGGCAAGGTGTTATTAATATTGCTTATTTATTTTTTATCAGCATACTAAAGTAATACATACTCATTTTAGATATTTTGAAAAATACAAAAGCGCAAAAGGGGGAAATTAAAATAATACATATCCTTATAACCCAGAGATAACCACTATTAATATGTTAATATATTTCCTTCCACTCTTTTTCCTATTAAAAAAAGGCAACTAAGTGTCTGCTTTTTCCTCTTGCCTAAATTCTCAGAAACTACTTTTCTTCATCATTGTAGGTAACACACACACACACACACACAAAAGGGCTTTCCTCCAGGGCAGGTCTGTATGACAGTCTCCTGTCGCTGACTTTGCCACGTGGTCAGGCTGCGTGTACAGTTCTTTCTTCATCTCCAGAAAGTATTTTCCCGTTACATCTTTGATTTGGGGCTCAGTCCCACCACCAGAAACCAACTCTCTCTCCAATCGTGGCTTCTAGTCTCTAAGAGAACTCTTCAAGTTTGCTCTGCTGATTCCATTTTCCACAACATCAATTCTGTTCTTTACTAGCTTCAGTGTGAATTTTAAATCTACTATTGTTTGTTTTCACTTTGTTTGGGTTTTGTTTGTTTGTTTTTTAGTTTCTTCACAATTGTTCCTTATTTTATCCATCTCTTCCTGTTTATTTTGTCTTTGCTTTTTCCTAAAGGTAACGCCATCTTGGAATTATAACCCAGATGACAGTCCTATACCCTACTGGGGTCACCCTATCCTTAACAACAAGAAGTCTAGAATCCCTGTTCTGTGTGCTAGGAAATCCAACATCCCTCCTAATATCTCTGAGAATTCTTGGAGTGATTATATTTCTCCTACCCATTGTGGCTTTTCTTTCCTGTTGCCATAGCGCTCTGGACTCTCAGTGGCATCTTGTCTCTTGTATATACTGTCCTTTCCTCGGACGTGTTACTTAACACCCCATGCCAGTCCCCCAAAGAGCAATCACAACTGCAGGGTTGATGTAGCAGTCTATCAGTGGAAGTTTGAGAACTTAAACCCAAATATTGAACCAGGTGCAGTGGCTCATGCCTATTATCCCAGGACTTTGAGAGGCAAAGGCAAGAAGATCACTTGTGCCCAGGAGTTCAAGACCAGCCTAGACAACATAGTGAGACCCCAACTCTACAAAAAAAATTTTTTAAATTAGCCAGTCATGGTGGCACGCATCTGTAGTCCTAGCTACTCAGGAGGCTGAGGCAGGAGGATCGCTTGAGCCCAGGAGTTGGAGGCTGCAGTGAGCTATGATCACACCACTGCATTCCAGCCTGGGTGACAGAGTGAGACCCTGTCCCTTAAAAAAAAAAAAATCAAATATTGGACATCCCTGTTGTCAGCAATTCCTCTGTCATTCTTGCCTTTGGGAATTCCTCACTGGTTGTCTCTTCCAGAAAAGCCCAGCCTACTGCCTTGATGTTTTGCTGTGTGTCCTCCTCTCTCCTCCTTGCCCCTCTCCTCCCCATTTCCTGTCACCACCCTCTCCCCTCCCCTCCCCAATTCTTGTTACTTTTCTTACATTACTTTGCTTCATTCTAGTTCATGGGGCCTCACCTTTCATATCAATGCAAGTAGCAAGGTATTTTGATAAATGAAGACTGTTCTTCCCATTAGAGGAAACTTGGCTCCAGGTTTTACACGTTTACATTCTTTGAAGGAAGCCAAACCTTTTCTCTGCATTTTCTTTTATTAGGCTGAACCTTATGAAATCAATGATAGTCAATTATTTTTTCTTTACAAACATGGCTGTTTCGGAGGTTCAACCTAAAGATCTTGCCGCAGATGAATTTTCAGAGCCGGGCCTTTACCCTGGGCTCCCGGAAGCCATTCTCTTCCTCCGGCTCTAAGGCATACTTTCCCATAGGATTCACTAAGCTGCTTTCTTCTTTATTCACTCTTGAGCAGGATGGGATTTATTGCAACCTAAAAACAATACCACTAAGGGGGGTGGGTTTACCCTGGTCCAGCTCTTAGTGCCCCAGGATGGTCGTGGACCCACTTGCAAACCTACAGCTAGAAACACAGTGGTGTGCAGAATCCCAGTTCACCTGCCAACTGCCAGTATTCTCTCCCTCAGCAGTATCGTAGGAGTCCCACGCTAATCCCCTTGCACTCTGAGCTGATAGGGAACTGTAATTTCTGCTGCGCCCTACTACCCGGGCTGCGTCTCTCTGCCCTCTCACACCTCTAAGCCACACTCCTTGGGAGGCACTGGGCCATGACCAGTTTCCCCACCGCCTGTCCACTTGTTCTCTGGGTTTGTCATATTTTCCTGACTAGTTAGGCAAAAAACAGTTGAATAGCAGGAAGGTGGTGTGTGATGATTAATTTTATGTGTCTACTTGACAGGCCGTGGGGTGTCCAGATTAAACATCATTTCTGGGTGTGTCCATGTGGGTGTTTTCAGATGAGATCCCATTTGAATCGGTGGAGTCAGGAAAGCAGATGGCCCTCTCCAAGGGCAGGGGAGGGGGGCTCATCCAATCTATTGAGGGCCTGAATAGAACAAAGGGCGGAGGAAGGAGGAATTATCCCCTTTTTGCTTCCTGCCTGCCTGCCTGCTTGAGCTGGGACATCTCATCTCCTCTTCCCTGGACCTTGGACAGGGATTTACGCCCTGGTCCTCAGACTGAATTACACAACCAGCTTTCCCAGGTCTCCAGCTTGCAGATGGCAGATGGTGGGACTTCTCAGCCTCCACAATCATGTGAGCCAATTCCTCATAATAAATCTCCTTTTATATGTATGTATACCTTACTCTCTGTTCATCTGAAGAACCCTGACTAATACTCTTCGAAGAGACACCCAATCAGTTCTCAGGTGGTCCAGATCCTGAGGCAGGGAGGAGATGGTGGGAGGGTTCTGAAGCATCTTTCCAGCTGTCAGGTTGTCTCTTTCATGAAGCAAATTGAAGGGACCATGAGTTGAGGTCCAGGTTTTTCTCAGTTCACCTCTGTTGGCTTTAAAATTCTCATCCATTCTCTTATATTTTAACATCAGGCTTCATGTCAGCCTTAGTGTTTGATGCTGATGAAACATTTCATCAATGACTGCAACTTACTGGCATTTAACAAGAAGTTGGGAATAGCTACATTCAAATGACACTTTAAGAGAAAACTCTGGACTATCTATCAACAAATTTATTTTATCATTTACATAATGTTTACTATGTGCCAAAGATCACTGTATTTTACAAATATTATCACATTTAATCCTCTCAATCACCCCAATTAAGTATGCCTCCAATCCTTTTTGTATGCACACAAATAAAATTGTATGCACAAATAATTTTACGTTGTCTTCAAACACATGATTTTAACAACTACATAATGTTGTGTCAAATAAATGCAGCATGATTTGTTTAACCCTTTTTTTAACATTTGGGCCGATTCCTATTTTTCATTATTATCAATTATATTTTGAAGAATATTCTTTTATAAAAATCTTTGCATTTCTTAATTTTGCTTAGATTCAGTTTTTACAAAAGAAATTTCTGGGTCAAAAAGATAAACTTGAAATGATGTACACTTACTTTAGAAGTAGATAAAAATGTCAGTTTTATGACATCTTCCCCAGCCCTTGGAATTATTCCTCAATGCCCTATAAATAGAATGCACAAAAGGGAGCTTTTTGTTTGTAGGAATGAGGTAGGGGGAGTGTGTGTGTGTGTGTGCACACGTGTGTGTGTGTGTTGGATAGTAAAGAAAAAAAGAAATATGGAGAGGAGGGGAAAAAAGACCAGCATGTTCTTAATAAGAAGTCCAGAGATGGCACAAGTTGCTGTAGCAACTGATATATGCTGTCAAGGGTTAAGAAACAGATAGAAAAATTGTAAGTGATAAGTAATATTTTGAGAGACTGTCCTTAAATTATTTAGGTTAGACATTATATAACCTGTGCAGTCAAATATCAGAACTTGTGAAAAACAGTTGACAGCAAAACTTGGTATCAGAATCTCTCCTTTACAAAGAAGCTGAGAAAAACATACAATCCTTTATTAAATCAGTGGCTGTGTTCTTTTTACCACCCATCATCTATCCATTTGTTTTTTTGGTGCCAACCATGTGCCAGGATGCTGAAAATAAAGAAATGAATGGGATAAAGTCCTTGTTCCCAAGAGCTAACTGTAAAGTAGAGAAAACCAATATGCAAATAAATAATCACAGTAGAGGTTGATAAGTATCAATCCAGAGACTTCAACAAATCCATAAGGTAGGAAGTGACTAGCTCCACCACGGGAGTCAGAGGAGGCTTGACCTGAGGTTTGAGCTAGGTCTTAAAGGATGAATAGGAGTTTGCCATGCAGAGAAGAGGAGGAAGGACTTTCCAGGGAGAACAAAGAACTTGGACTCCATCCTATAGGTCAGAGTGTCCCAACTTCTGTGCCTTGCATGGGTTACACATATGTACCAAAATACTGATGCACTCTACCCACAGGACGGCCAGGCGGGACCTGGGCAGCTGGCACCCCTGGATTAGTGCCCTCCAGCCCTGAACAGCTTCATCCCCTTATTCACATGTGCCATCAACACACAATTTTCTACATGCGCTGTAACAAGAAAAATGTTAGAAAGCACTGCCCCAGGGAACTGGGAGGTGACAGAGGTTTGTAAGGCCAGAGTAATAATAAAAGCACATTGGAATTTTTAAAAGAGTTCGCTCTGATGGTGGCGTGATGGCAGCCTGGAGTGGAGAGAGCCTGCTTATCAGGAAGGTGAAATAGGAGGCTGCAATTGATGATACTATATGTTCAAATATATTCGCTGCCTCACCCTACAAGGCCCTTCCCTTAGGAGGACCACACTCGCGCCCAGGATGTCAGGCGTGGCCAT
Source organism: Daubentonia madagascariensis (assembly GCA_023783475.1). Lineage (NCBI taxonomy): Eukaryota > Metazoa > Chordata > Mammalia > Primates > Daubentoniidae > Daubentonia > Daubentonia madagascariensis. Next base: position 12,582,383 of record JAKFHU010002573.1, on the reverse strand, counting down.
GTGACTTGCTTTGGCCGGTGGAATATGAGTGGACAGGCCCTGTGCCCTCCCCGTGTCAGCAGGAGCTCAGAGGGTCCACTCCTTCCTTCTTTTCCCTTTGTCAAAAGGCCAGTGCGTCCCAACAGAGCCAGGCTGGAGTGAAAAGAACATGAAGCAGGGCTGCAGCTGACCCGCAAAGGCCATGAATGTGAGCAAAAAATAGATCTTTATTGCTGCAAACCACTGAGGTTTGGAGGTTATTTGTTACAGTGTAAGATGACGAACACGGCAGCTTATGTGCTGGTACAAGGTCCAGAATGCAAGTGCTTGACCCGACAACCAGTCCTCTCAGAGCCAGTAAATCCACCAGCAGAGCTTCTAAGATGATTAAGTCAGAAAGGGAATATGCTGTACTCCAGTGGCTCCCAGCCAGGGGCGTGAGAATCCACTGGGGATCACTGTCCTGCCGGGGCCGGATGGAGCACGGCACTGGTGCTCCTCCAGCAGCACTCCACGTGTCAGCATCTGCTCCACGTGGATTTAGTCTAAGTGGGAAGAAGCTGATTTCCTATTAGTAAAGCTTGTTCCCCACTTTATGTGTACAATTCAAATGTTGGCTGTCACCTTGTCATCTTCTTTGGGATTTCACTCCAAGAAACAAAACCAAGCTTAACCATGCAAGAGCATCGGTCAACACCATAGAATTTACTGTGGATTTCACTGAGGAGATGGAAGAAAGGGTTTACGTTGCACAACAGACATTTCACTGGGGGGTTGAGGGAGGTAGTGATTAAATGAGTCTTTTCTCCCAAACTCTCTATGCAGCCTGACAGCTAAAACTTTTTTCCATCCCCCAGCCTCCTACCCACATCCCTGGACCACTGTTCTGTGCCATGTGCCATCTATAAATGCACTGAAGAGAGTACTAGTTTAACCACTCACACTTAATGCAGGCGATGCACTGAGACAGCTGATTGAAGTAAAATCCACATCCTTAAGTCATTCTCGTAGTTATGTCCTTGAGCCTTCTCCCTCTTAACCGGTTTACAAGAACTAGATCTAGAACTCAGCTCCCCAGTGTGTGTATTTCCACTAGTGGCAGGGTGTTCCGTTCACAATAGTTTTAAAATAAAAAATGCTCTGAATATGTGACGTATCTAGCTGATGCCATAGTCACTTACATCTTAATTTGAGGTCATTTAATTAGGTTGTCTTCTCCTAACAACCAGCTGGAATCCTTGCTCTGAGGAGACAAGTGTTTCAGTGACAGCTGGAAGGGGGAGAGTAGAGGGTTGAGAGATGCTGATGCCAGCAGCCCTGGTGAGGCCACCTGGGGACGCTGCACAGCAGGGCAGCAGAGAGGAAAGAGAATCCAGAAGTTGGAAGAGGGCCCTGAAAAGCAGAGCACACGTGTTGTCCATTTCACAATTTGGCCCAGGACCAGCTCTGAGACAGCTTGTATTCTGTCCACATCATTCCCCTTAAATCCTCATGCAAATAACAAGCAGAAGTCAGAATAACTGCTCTTTGCAACAGTTTGTGACAATCAGAAATGTGAAGGAAAGAATGTGCCTTCGCTCCACCCACAACATCACTGAATGCCTTACCTTTTGGGTAAGGTCACTGGCTTCGTTGATGTACCGGTCTCGCTCCTTTTCCAGTTGAAAGATGATCTTTCTCTGCTTTTGAGCCTCATCCTTGTAGTTCTGGATTTCTTCCTCCAAGTTCCTCTTGGCTTGCTCATGGAGCTTTACCAGATCTATCTGCTTCTGGGTCGCGCTGACCGCCTTAAGCATATTCTAAAAATAAGAGCAACCAGACAGTCACATTACTCATAATGTTTGAGGATTCCTGGTTAAGTTTACCCCCTGACTCATACCTAAAATAATTAGATGGCTTGTCTTTTGGATGAACAAAAATAATCATATTCTCTACAGCTTATTTAAGAGCTTGTTATGTTAACTTTGCACAAGGCACTTTAAACGCACACATAAATGCACTTAGCAACCACAGCATCCCTAAGAAATGGGCACTATATTGCTCCCATTTTAGGAGTCGGAAACTGAGAATGAAGGGTTAAGCTACTTGCCTACAAGTTCATACAACAGGGGAGTGGCAGAGCCAGAATTTGAATCTACAGTCAGCTGACCCTGAAGTCCATACTTTTAACCTCCATCCCAGCACTAGCCTTTATCTCGTGAGGTTGGAACAACTGAACCTAATCACGTAACTCAGGCTTTGACTACAAAGTAACACACAAAATCAGCTTATTAAAAATGCAGATTCCTAGAATTAACATATGACCCAACAACATATACTGTATATATTCTATACAATATATACAGTATATACTTCTGGGTATATACTCAAAAGAAATGATAGCAAAAACTTGTACATGAATATTCATAGTGGCACTATTCACAAAAGCCAAAAGATGGAAACAACCAATGTCCATCAACTGACAAACAACAGAGTATATCCATATAGTGGAATATTATTCAGCCATAAAAAGGAATGAACACATGCTACAACAGGAATGAAACTTGAAAACACCATTGTGAGTGAAAGATGCTTAGACATAAAAGGTCACATAATGTATAATTCCGTTTATACAAATATCCAGAATAGTCAAATTCATAGAAACAGACAGCAGATTAGTAGTTGCCAGGGGTGGGAGCATGGGGGAATGGGGAGTGATGGCTGAACAGGTACAGGGTTTCCTTTTGGGGTGATAAGGATGTTCTGAAACTAGATAGTGGTGATAGTTGCACAACAATGTGAATGTACTAAATGCCACTAATGGTAAACTTTGTGTTATATGTATTTTACCACAATAAAAAAATTAGCCTACTTTTTTTTTAATGCAGATGCTGATGTTGCAACTCCAGAGTTTCTGATTCAGTGGGTCTGGGATACGACCCAGGCACCTACATTTTTTTAAAAGGTATATCGGTGATCTCTGATGCTGAAATGGAAATGTCTTGGGTTAGCTGCCCAAGTTTCTCTGAAATACAGACTTAATAGCAGTGCAATCTGACAACCACACTCATGCAAGAGCGTCCATCTCTTTAGCCACAACTGAAAAGACCAAATGACCCTTCCCAGGGACTTTTGAAATACAGCTTTTAGATTTTCACAATTCAGTAGAAGATGTAAACTTGGGAGCTATTGGTGACAGCTATTGTTTGCCAAATGGACTGGAAAGCAGAGAGACAGTCTTCACTGAAAGAGGAATGAACCAAAAACTCAGAAGGAAGTCGACTGATGGAGAGAGAAGGCTTTCATTCCAGAGTGCCGGGCCAGGTTCCAACCTGTTGCTGAGCCCCAGCTGTATCCTTGAGTTCCATGAGGCACCTTGCAGTTCCTTCTTGAATCTCTAACCAACACAGAACCTGCAGCTAGGTCTGAAAACCACTGGACTATACACAGGTAAAATGCCCACTAAACATTGGTCAGGTGACAATGTAGAAAGTAGAAAAGGTCAACTTTATTTTCGGGTGTTGGGTTAAACATTCATTCTATAAAAGATAAAGCCACTTCAACATGACACTAAAAGAACCAAAATATATTCATGTTGCTGCCTGTCAACACTATGTCACTCATTCTTTGGATGAAGGTGGCATTTCAAGTCAGCGGGGAAAGAATATATTATCAATAAAAGTTGATTGCCTACCTGCAGAGTTGGGTGCTGTGCTAGGCACTAAGAATACAATGGCCAGGAAAGGAAAAAAAAAGTATACCCTGCCCTAAAGGAAGAATTGACATTAATCAAATCAAAAAAAATATATGAAGTTACTGTCGTGCTATGTGTCTTACTGTGGTAGAAAACCTGTTGGTTGTTTACTAGTATTATAAAACATGAATAGATTGAATGTTGTGTGTTAAAAATAAATTTAAAAATCTAAACCCAATATTATTGTTTTTATATACAAATTTATAGAATAAAGGAATAGCTTCCAGGATTATTAAAATAAGAAAAAGAAAAAAAAAACTGGCCGAGCTCACTCACGCCTGTAATCCTAGCTCTCTGGGAGGCTGAGACAGGAGGATCGCTTGAGGTCAGGAGTTCAAGACCAGCCTGAGCAAGAGTGAGACCCCCGTCTCTACTAAAAATAGAAAAAAATTAGCCGTGTGTGGTGGTGGGCACCTGTAGTCCCAGCTACTCGGGAGGCTGAGGCAGAAGGATCGCTCAAGCCCAGGAGTCTGAGGTTGCTGTGAGCTAGGCTAACACCACCGCACTCTAGCCCAGGCAACAGAGCAAGACTCTGTCTCAAAAAAAAAAAAAAATTCAATGATTTTCTTAAAGAGGTTTTAGCATGTAAATACCTAATCTCCTACCATTTCCTGAGATTCTCTAAATAGTCTACTTTAGGCTGAAGTATAGTCTATTTTGTTAATGTTTGTTCAATTCTGGGAAACCTAAAGAAATGATGAAAGTCAGAATGAACAAATGTAAGCCATTTCCACTTTGATGAGACAAAGCTGTCTTGGCCAAAAGCCATCATACTGTCTGTAATGGAAGCAGCCTCCTCCCTCCACACCTGGCCTGTGGCTTCAAGGAAATCCTTGAGCAGGAAAATTACCCTAAATACTTGAAAGTAGTTAATCTCCTAAGACTGACTGTGATGGAAGGAATCTTCTGAAAGGGGGGTAGGAAAAAGAGGGGGACCCTGCATTTAATGGAGAATCTCCAGGTCTCTGCCTTCAAGTTCCCCCAACCCCTCCCTCAGCTTTGAGCCACATGGCACTCAAAGACAAGAGATAAGGACCTAGAAGAAAAACCAAAACCTCCAACAATCCTGAAAAGATGGAGAAAAGCTTAGACATTTCATGTCACCAATCTGCCGTTCTTATACCTAACACCTCAGAGTTAAAATTTAATTAGCACTTGCTTGTAATTTTTGGATTAGCAAAAGTTGCAGATTATAGATATTAAATTCAGAAATTTTGTTCAACGGCTTAGGATGCCAAATAACACATCAGCAATGAAAACAGAATCCACAAAACACTCTGAAATCCCCTGCTGGTTTATATGCTAATTTTCCAAAGTCTTTTTGTGTTCACAGGTGATAATGCAGCTTCAATTTATGGCCAGTGAATGGTAGACTGTAGGCAGCTGCTTAGAGGAAAATTAAGCACTATTATTTATTCTAATCTACTTTTGTTTGCCTCAGAGTTTTCTTTCCCCCTACAACTGGTTATAGGCAAATATTATAGCACTAAAGAAAGACATTTATTTACCAGTGTTACTGTAACAAACTCACCTTATTTAGTATGTCTCTTTCTCTCAGAAGCTCATCCATTGCTTTCCTGTCAAGTTCTGCTTGTTTCTTTGAAGACTCCATCTCTATATAATAACAGAGGGAGGAAAATAATAAAAAGTGCAGAGTCAACCTTAGAATCTGCCAAAGCCAAAGTGATACAAAAACTGCTTTACATGTTTGTCCGTAGCTATAAAACTACCATTAATTGAGCGTTATGCGATCTTCATTATAATTCAGTGAGGTAGGTCTTCCTGTCCCACTAAACAGATGGAAACTGAGGCTTAGAGAGAGTAAGCCATTTGCCAAAAGTCTGAAGCCAAGAGGTGACAGGGCTAAGATTAGAAACTGGGTTTGCCTGATTTTTTAAAAAGTCCTTGCTTTTTTCAAAAATTGTTTTTATCATACAAACAGAAATACAGAATGAAATTAGAAATACAGATAAACAAAAGGGAAAAAGTTTTAAATCAACCAGAATCTACTCAGTATTTTGATATGTCTCTTTCCAGGCTTATTCCTATGCAAATATATGTATGTATATACATTGTATAAACAAATAAATAAGTAAATATAAATTCAGTTATAAGTGCACACATACCCCAAAAGGAATCAGACTACACATACTATTTTGTAGCTTGGTTTTATAATTAACAAACATAGAATAAATGCCTTTTTATATTATAAATGTGCATCAACATCAGAATTTTTATTAACTCCATGGTTTTTCACTGTGTGCAAATGCATAATTTATTTAACCAATCCCCCATTTTAACATTTAGGTTGTTTCCAATTTTTTTTTGTAGTTGTAAGCAATAATCCTGTGAAAGTTCTTATTCATTTTTTCCTCTAGAAGAGGAAATCCAGGATCAAAAGGGATTTTTTAAGACATTTCTCTCCTACTACCAAATTTCTCTCTAGAAAATTAATAGCAATTTAAATCCACATCCAAACCACCACTGGATATTATCATTCTCTTTGATCTTTGGCAATCTGAAAGATTTCTAAAAATCAATATGTCAATATTTAATTTGCATTTCTTTGATTAGTAGTGAAGTTGACTGCTTTTTCATGTTTAATGACCATTTATTTGTATTTCTGTTTTTTAAATGGCCCACATTTCCCCTTTGCCAATATTTCTCATGAATTGTTTATCCTTTCCGTGGATTTTTAAAAGCTCTTTATATAGAAAAAGATACTAACTTTGACAACCTCTTGGTCAATTTGCCTTTCTTTATAGAGTCTTTTGCTACATAGAAAATTTTAACTTTTATTTCATTGAATCTCTCAATCTTGGCTTTATGGTTTAAACATTTGGTGCTAACTTTTTTCCCAAAAAAGTAGCTTATTGTCATGCTACCATTTTCTTAATAATCATACACTGGCATGAAACAATACCTTATCTTAGATGATAATCTTAGGTCTTTTCTGGCCTTTCCAATCTTTCCATTAATCTGTTTATTCAGACATCATCACTACACTATTTGATTATTGAAGCTTTTATAATACATTTAAACATCTGGTAAGGCAAACGTTCTGTCATCACTCTTTTTTCCCAGAATTTTATAGCTATCATCATATGTTTATTCTTCTGGAGGAACTCTAGAATCAGTTTCTGAGTCCCATGCAACATAACTCACTAAAATTTTTATTAGAAAAATTAAATGTGTAGATTAACTGGGACAGATTTATATCTTTATCCTGCTGAATTCTCCCATCCAGGAACTCAGTACATCTCTCCCTCTTTCAAGTCTTCCTTTATACCCCTCAAGAGAATCCTGTAGCTTTTTTTATACATAGGTCTTGCAGGTATCTTGGTAACTTTATTCATAGATATTTTATTACTTTAGTTGCTATTCTGAAAGGGGGTTTTTCCATCATATAGTCTGATTTGGGGGTATGAAAAAAGCTACTGATATCTGTATATTTATTCTGTAACCTGCCACCCTATTGAACTCTCTTGTTAGTTCTGGTAGTTTATTAGTTCATTTCGTGGGTTTCGTGGTAGAAAAACACAACACGTGGAGGACCCGTGCTTCTAACCGTTATGCCCAATGCCACTCTTTGACCAGATTCATCAAAAGGAAGAAGTCCCTAAGAAGAAATAACAATGTTAATGATATCTATAAAATAATCAGAAGACAGATGATGACTTCTGTATATATGATTTAAGGATGAAGAATTAGGTTCAATGGTGATGGATAAAAACAAAAAAATTCAAAGCTTAGAACCATTTCAAGCAAAAATATAGAAATTTAAGCATGGGAGTGTTTGACAGTCACTTAGCCAGTTACAGAACATGCTCTTGTTCCATTTTTCCCCATATCTGTCACTGAAGACATTAGATTGCAAACTTGCTCTAGACTGTAGGTGTCCTGAGGGCAGAGTCCTCCATGCACCCAAGGCCTAGCACGGTGCCTGCACAGAGTCTCTATTCAATTTATTGAATGGATGAGTGGAGACTGTCAAAATAAGCTGCAACTGCACCTCAATAAAAGACTATTTCCTTTTGTCTTAGAAGCAAAAACATCTGCACTTCTCAAAGACTTAAGTGACAAAGACTTCTAATAATTCTATCCAGAGATTTAGATTTTACCTAACTTTTAATTGGACAATGTATGTTTTTGTGCTTTTATGTATGTTCTCTCACTCCGTGATGTATAACTCACAGCAGCCTGCATGAGGCCAGCAGGACACAGGTGTTCCTGCATCACACAGGCCAGTGTAGTCAGAATTCATACCCAGATTCTTCATCTCCAAGCCCAGAGCTGTTTCTGCCACACCAAATTTGACAAGTATACCGTATTTTTAATTATATTCTTATTCAGAAAACAGCAATATATCTGGATGATAATAGATGACATTAATTAGCACTTACTGTGTGCCAGGTGCCTACTGCAAGTGCTCTATGTATTAGATCATTCCATCCCCCAACAAACAGATGTGATGGAGGGAGGAACTAAACCCAGGCAGCTCTGACTCCAGAGTTTGTATCATTACTGATTTCTCCGTATCTCACCATGGCACTTAAATTTTTCCTCTATAGGTCAGTTATAGCTGGGTAAAACAGGGGTACATCACATGGTAAAGTACTAGCAGAGAAAAGATGTTAGAAGCCATTTATTTTTGTTCCACTGATTATTGGTGCAATATTGTCCCAGATACTGCTCGTGAGGGACATTCATTTTAATTTATCCCCTATCTTCTGTGGAAAAAAGGAACTAAAGCAAAAGGTCATGTAGACCCCAGACCTAAGAGTTTAGATGTTATTTACTCCTGTGATCCCCAACCTGGGCCTTGGACTGGTACCAGTCTGTGGCCTGTTAGGAACTGGGCAGCACAGCAGGAGGTGAGCAGCAGGCCAGCAAGTGAAACTTCATCTGTATCTATAGCTGCTCCCCAGCACTCCCATCACCGAATAAGTTCCACCTCCTGTCAGATCAGCAGTGGCATTAGATTCTCTTACGAGCATGAACCCTACCGTAAACTGTGCATGCGAGGGATCTAGGTTTGCACACTCCTTATGAGATTCTAATACCTAATGACCTGAGGTGGAGCTGAGGTGGTGATGCTAGTGCTGGGGAGCAGCTGCAAATATAGATTATCATTATCAGAGAGGTTTGACTGCACAATAAATGTAAAGTGCTTGAATCATCCCAAAACCATCCCCCCTCCGCTCCGCCCAGGTCCATGGAAAAATTGTCTTCTATGAAACGGGTCCCTGGTGCCAAAAATGTTGGGGACCGCTGATTTACTCCTCTGACAAATACTAAGTGATACTTTAGGCTGGATTTACATTGTGCCAATATAACCTGTTGAAGAATCTTCTAAGGTAAGAGAGTTGAAGGTATTCAAAATGATGTCCTCTACATGTTGACTGTTTATCGGTTTGAGTGTTGTTTTACTGGTTTCATTTGGCATGGTTTGTGTTTGTACACATGGAGCCTTGATGACATTAGTCACCAATGAAATGTTTATAAATTAATAAAGTGCAAAATGGTTTACCTCTCTCTAGTCCCAAGATCTGATTTTTCAGGGTTTCCTTGTGCTGTTCTACTTCTGCCTTTTGATCTTCAATCTGGCGCAATTTTTTGTGGATTTGTTCTCTGATTTTGTTGAGCTTCCCAATGTCAAGGCGCATCTGATGGACTTCCTCCTCTTTGGCCTGTAATTAATGAGAGAGAATTAACCAGGACACTGAGCAAATAAAGGGCCAGTGACTGGACAATGGTTAACTCAGAACCAATAAAAGGAAATTCTTCCCATGTCAGTGTAGGTTGTTCCCTGAGATTAAGTCAAGGCACACACTGTTCAGTTTTGAAAGAAATTGAAAGACTCTATTCTCTGAATAAAATATGTGGCTATATAAGCAAAAAATAACACAAACACTGATGAAATCTGATGTTTTAAGTTACCATCTAATTGTGGAATCAAACTGGATAAGAATGTTGAGCTGTATGTATTAAAAATATGTGAATTGTGTATACAAATGCTGTATTTGATTTTCATGAACTTACAAAGTGATCCCTCTCAGAAGGTTATTTGCATGCTATAAAATATTCAAACACTCTTTTGGACCCACGAGGCCACTGTCACCTAATTACATACATACACTCCTCCAAGAATGTTGGTCTATGGGTGTACATATAGACAGGTAGACAGGGCAGTATGAATAGGCAGTCTACATGATGGCAAAAGGTACCAAAAAAGTAACCCTAACAAAGGAAAGCACCAGATCTTCGTCTATGGGCTTCAAGTTTTATAGATTTTTTAAGATTTAAATTAAATTCAATATTTTTTAAATTTGCCATTAGAAATGACTGGAAAAGCAGCTGGGGATTCTTTTGCAAACGAAGGTTAGCAATTATATCAGCTCTTGACAATGAGGAGACTGAAATTAGCTGTTCATTTTATCCTCAGATTATTGCTACAGGCCGAATCTCATTTGGTTCAGGATCTGATAACAGAAACAGTCCGTCCTTCAAGATGCCCCATTCGTGTTATCAAAGGGGAGAATTAATGGCCTAGGTATTTTTACTTTAATTTCAGCTTAGGGATAATATGCTATTTTGACTTAAGTAGTCATCTCATCTGTGATTCAATTTACTGCATTCTCATAAAGAATGGTTTCAAGTCAACCCATTCTGGATTGCTTTAAATGGTCCTCAGCCTCAGCCCCTATACGGGTCAGACTAGTTGACCTTAAGACCCCTTCCAATTCTACGATGTTCTAATTCAGTGGTTATTAATCCAGACCCTGCGGTTGAACTTCAGAAAAATCCTGGAAACCTCTTATATTTCTGGGATGCACGCAACACAAGATGCAAGATGTGCAAATAAGTGTGTATACATGTGTATGCTTTCATCAGATTCTCAAAAGAGACTGTGATACCAAAATGTTATGGTTCACTGATCAAATCTATGTATTATTCTTGCTAGGCCAAACCTTTTAGGCCTGGCATTCTAACAGAACCAGAGTAGGGAATATGGATTTTTTTGGAATTAAAGTGATAAACATAAAGCTGCTCTGTTAAGCATGTAGGCATACAATTTGTATCTGAGTATAAACTGTTATCCAAACTTAATTTGCAAGCACTCTTCGGTGAGGGCAAGGAAAAAGATAGGAAAACTGTCTTGAACTGTACATTGGACAGAAGTGAAAATCATGATTCCATAATCCTGTAAGTAAATACTAAATAGCACCAGTCCAGCCGCCAGCCCTCCCATCTCACTTTCTCCATACAAGTAGTAAAATATAATCTGAATTCTTTGCTACTCACGCATATAAATGGTTTCTAGCTCTGGGCAACTGGTTACTTGCAAAGCTAATTACAGAGATGAACATCTGAGCTCGCTCTGGAAACCATGTGCATAACCACATAATCAATAATCAGGTTTGCGATTTTATAAGAAAGAATGGAAGTTACCAAACTGCTTCTGGGCATAAAGCAATCACTGTAGGCTTGCACCTGCCTCTGATGTCTCAAAGCACTCAGTAGAGCCAACACAGTCTACCTAACCAAGGGCTCCAACCACAACGGCAAACCTGTCTTAATAGGTAATGAGGAAGGAAGAGTTAGGGCACAGACATGTCACTTGGTGTTTACTTTGAGCTCCAATGCCTTCTGCTGGTTTTCCTGGGATAGCTGCTCACAAACCAAACTGTGTTGTTCGTTTTCTTGCTGAAGTTTAGAATTTCTCATCTGAAACTGTTCGAGCTCCTTTGCAGCTCTCTCATTCAATATCTGAAAAGTGTGAAATGAGCTGGTTAATGCCTTTTAATCTGATTACTATACATGTATATACGCAAAGGAAGCCCTACAAACCTCCTGGGAAGACAACAGCAACTCCACTTTTTTGTTTTTGTAGAAATTGTTCTTTATCCCTGATGAAAGCACTAACGCACTCAAATATGATGAATGTTAAACGGCTGAAGAAAATGATGCCTTTTAATGAATAACACAGTGAGCATAATTTTTTTCTGAGAGCCTTGGGAAGTCTTGTTCACAGGTGGTGGATAAATATTTTAATGCCTGTTTGCCATGTGGCTGGCTTCGCATACGCAACAATTGCCATAATCATTGCAAATGAGCAGAGATTCAAATGGGTTTTATCATCTGTGGGGCTCAGAAGCTACATCTTCAGAAGCAAATCCTGCATTAACATGCCTACAACATTTTCGTCAACAGAAACGTTCACTAACACCAACACAGAGACAATTCCCTTTTAATCCAACCTAAGTCAAAACTGTGGAACAGCAGTGGAGTGATTTATATCTGCCTGACTTCAGTGTCAGCCAGATTTTCCTTTTCCCTGTCTAGACCATCCTGGGCAGACATGGTTTTATAAAAACAAAAGATTATCTGTTGGGGGAGTCATTTATATTGGGGGAATATTGGAGATGTGGAGGGACTGAAGGGGAAAAAAAAGAAAGAGAAAATGGTTTAGGTACTTTCTCCAAAATATAACTTCCATGCATACAAAAATTAAACGTGAAAAGAATCCATCCAACTCCCCATTAATAGGGACTCAATAAAATGTAACTAGCTATGCTAGAAATGAAATTGTGTTTTACACAAGTCCTGGATATTGCTAAGCAAAGCACTATAGTTTCATCCTGATGTCCAAAAGTCTTTCTCTTAAATTTCATGCTCAAAGAAGTCTCACGTTTTTCTCCTGGAGACAGCACATTGTGAATTATCTATTTGACTTCTGGCTTTATATAAAATTAATAAAGCAACTGACAAAAAAATGTGTTCTGTTATCTATTTTTTAAGTAGAAAATGCTATATGGCTTGACAATTCTTTGCAAACAAACTCCCTGGGAATAACTATTTTTAATAAAAGCCTTTTCAATTATGTGAACTGCTTCTTTAAGAAATGAGAGAAGACACACTAGAATTACTAATATTTGTGTTACCTTAAACTGCTATAATAGGGGGAATGTTAATTTTTTTAAAAGTGCCATATTAAAAATGCATAAAGACTGAGTATGGTTTCCTCAACTTGAAACTTAAAAATAAACCTGTTAAAAATAAATTGTCATACTCACCCAATGGAATACAGTACAGCAATGAGAGAGAATGGTCTACTGAGCTCTGTCCAACAGAACTTTCTGTAATGATGTAAATGTTCTCTGTGCTAATATGCTATCTACTAGCTATATGTGGCTATTGAGTGCCCGAAATGATGCTAGTGTAACCGAGGAACTGAATTTTTAATTTCATTTAATTTTAATAAATTTCAATAGCCACATGTAGCTAGTGGCTGCCATATTGGACATCAAGGGTCTATAACTACACGGCAACAACACGAATGAATCTGCCAAACAGAATGTAGCAGAATACATAGTACATCCTGTAATGTTTCATTTTGTGAAGTACAAAAACAGACAAAACTATTCTCTACTTAGAATTCAAAATAAAGGTGGCCGTTTGCGGGGAGGATGAACGGGAAGGGTGATGGGGCTTCTGGAGGACTGGCAATGTTCTATGTCTCGGGCTGGGTGCAGGTGGCCAAGATGTGTTAGAGTGGTGAAAATTTGTCAAGCTGCACACTTGTGATGTACACTTTTCTGTGTGTATATTATAAATCAGTAAAAGGTTAAAAAGAAATAAATTAACCTGTTGGAGCTGGGGAAAAAAGGAGGGCAGAACTGCCTCAAAAGGGCTGCTCAGAGACCAAATTGCAGTGCTCGGTGTTCCGTAACCAACATCAGTGGTGAAGGGAGTTTGCTGCTTTCCAAGAAAATGCAAAATGTGCAAGTGGGCCACGAACGAAGGCGCCATTCTTGGTTTTTCTCGTTTTTTTCTTTTTGCGATGGCCCCCAGTATAGCCCACACCTGACTCACCTTCTGCTCCTTCAGCTGCTGCTCCAGCCTCTGAAGCTCCTCCTTGCTCTTGTGCACATACTGCTGCAGGGCCTTAATTTCTGTCTGCCTGCTGTCCATGTCTACCTGAATCTGCTTGAGCTCTTTCTCTAGCTTTTCCTTCTTCCGAGACTCCCGCGAAGCTTCGTTCTGACGTTGCTGGATTTCTTGTTGGAACTACAGGGCGCAGAAAGGACAGAGAAGAAAATATGACCCCTTGCCATGGCAGGTCACAGCCAGGCAAGCTTCCCCCTCTCTCAGGCCTGTCGTTGTCAGGGCAGTCACTTCGGAGCAGCCTTTCACCTATAAGACAGACATCCTGGAGCCCCAGTATTCAAACTTTTCAGAAATATTCTGTATTGTTTTTCAGGGCCTTGACACCAGACGTCTACCCTGATGGTGGGAAACAAATCCACAAAGGGTGGTATAAAATCAACTAAATATGGACACTCAGAGTTCTAGGGACATTGAACATAGAAATGATTCATCCCATTCTCCATCAATAGGGACTAAATAAAATGTGGCTGGCTACCCTAAGTATGAAATTGTGTTTTGCATGATCCTGGATATTGCTAAACAGAATGCTATAGGTTTATCTTGATGTCCAAATTCTATGAAAAGCCTTTTTCTTATCTCATGCTCAGAGAAGCCTCATGTTTTTCTCTTGGAGACTGCACAGAAGGGTTCAGTTAGATGGCTTTCTTATAAAGGAGAAGGGCCAAAGGAACTACTTCCACCATCCCCAGATACTGGGCCTCCTGGCCTGCACATGGGACATCTTCTTGAGCCAGAATTGTAAGCAGAGAATCCCTACCTTAGTGACTTCTCAGACAGACAATGTGGAGAGAGAACACCTCTGGAGAGAACAAACCAGACAAACAAGCAGAAACGAGGATGCTTCATTTGGACGCAAGGGGGTAAATATGAGACAGAAACAAGACGGGAAGAGAGACTGGGGCAGGACGAACATCCTTTGGAAGGAAATATTCTTTCACTTGCCCTCTGTGGTGGCGCTGACCTGACTTATGGTCTGCTCGGCCTCTTCTTTCGATCGCTCTGTTTCTTGCTGCTGCTCCGTAACCTGAGCTAAGGCCTCTCGTAATTTCACCACTTCTGACAAGAGCTGGTCTCGCTCCTTTGTCACTTCTTCTTTGAACTTCAGCAAATCTCGGATACTAAAAAGGAAGAACACAGGAGTCAGACTAAATGGCCATCTGCTCAGGGCTCCTTCATATCATCCTCCGAGCTCATTTTCATGAGAAAGACTTCAGGTCAACAATTAACACTATTCAGGCCTTAAAGAGGAAGATATTTATGCCCTGACTTGGGAGCTGTTTGTGAGCTGTTAACCGAAAGAAGAAGTGCCAATAATAATAAGCATAGTATGATGGATTTTTTTATTTCTAGGAAAATAGTGTCTATTCATGTGTTGGTGTGTGTGTATATGTGTTTTATAGGCATTTTTATAGAATCCCAGAAAAACAGATACCAGTCAGGTCACTGATTATCTCTGAGAAATTTAGGGTGGAAAGTTGGGAAAGGGGATGATATTTTCCACACTTCTGTATTATTTGAATTTCTTACACTAAGACTATTTAGTGTAAGAAATTAGTGTACACCAATTAACTCTTGTAATTAATACTAAGGATTTGTCAATTTAAAAAATCATCTGTTTAATATACCCACTGGGGGGCCATGTCATAGCTATAAAGTCTAGAATGAAGCATAAACATAAGTAAATGATATGCATTGCCAATTTTCTATCAATTTACCCAAAGAGATTAGTTTCTCCCAAAGGGATGCAGCCCAGATAAAATGTTCCCAAGAACAAAATTTGGAAAATCATTCATGATGCCTGTTTTTGGAGAGTATATGATAATATTCATTGATTCGAATTGTAAACCAGTTACCTCTGAGTTTCAAAAACCATTCCATACGATTTGGTGTGACTTTCTGCAGAATTAACACTTTGCAAGTGGGAGCTCTGTGTCTGATATGACCTCTGCAGCAGAATGAATCTAGAGCAAGACAGCTCTTAGAGCGGAGAAAGCAGAGGAGAACCTGCACTGCAGACTCTTGCAGCTGACAGTCATCAAACAACTGCTCAAAATAGTAATTTCACAAAGTTTATTTACCAAAACCTTTGATGTAACATAAATGTTTATATAAGGTTTAATAAGGAATCTTCAAACCAGCACTCAAACTCTTCTCCAGGAACAAAACCTCAAATTCTAAGGTTACTATGAAGAAAGACAGCTACACCTGGGCACGTGGTTAAAGGTAAAATTGTGGGCTGAATAGCTTCTTTAGTTCCCCTCGTCACCCTCCCGCAATGGTCATTACAATCTCTTCCTACCTGAATCAGTTCCCTCACACTGCTCTTCAGTAGTTGCTCTGAAGATGCTGGACTTCTTCCATAAAAAGATACAGTCTATCACTGCAGGGATCACATTTTCTGTTTGTTTTTCCTGTTCCCTCCCCACAACACTGGTACTTAGAACTATCTGTCAATGTTGGATCGGTGCATCAAAAAAGCGTAAGAAACCGAGAGAACAACGTTAGATTTGGTTAAGGATGCCCAAGGAAGTCTATGCTTATTCATGATTCATTAACTGGTGTGATGTTTTGCATGCCCTGACCAGTGCTAGACTCCTGGAAGCAATATAAAGGTGTCTTCCTTCAGGGTGTTCATAGCCTAATGGTTAGAGAAGCACATCAATAAATAATTTTAATATTATACAACGTGATCAGTGCCAAACTGGAGGTAAGTGTCAGGTCTCCTGGAAACAGAGAACACAGTGATTTTTCTGCCTGGCCATTGGGGTCTGGAGGTGGAGAAAAGGTTAGATCAGTGCTGCTGATCGTGATGAAGGTAAGATGGTGTTTTAGATGGGTCTTAAAGGATGCGGAGGAGTTGGCCACCAGGAAGATAGAAGAAAAGGCATCGTGAGCATAGAAAGTAGCATGTGCAAAGGCATGAAGGTACGAGCAACATGGTGGGCTGGACATGAGGCTAGAGGGGCTGACTGGGGCAGATTCATGAAGGGCTCTGACCAACATGCTCAAGAGTCTGAGCTTTATCCTTCGGGTATGGAGTAGCAATTGAAAGAGTTTATGCTGGGGATAAGTGCATATGTGTGTCGGAAGCATAAATCTGGTAGTAATGATGGAATAAAGTGGGAGATGTCTCCTGCAGGCCAGTTAGGAAGCTACTGCCAAATCCAGCAGAAAATACAGGGAATGAACCCAGACAGTAGCACTGGCAACAGGAAGGAGGGGAAGGTGATGCTTAGAAGACTGAATCAACAGAAAAAGCTTCCAGGATGAAGGAGTGGTGGGGGTGAAGAGCTGCTCCGTGTTCTGGCCTAGAATGGGGGTGGGAGGACGGAGTGTGTTGAAACTAATCATGGGGGGTAGATGGCAGGAGTTGGGACTCTGAGCAGAAAGGCAGTCAGTTCCATTCAACACAAGTTTGAGAGAAGTAATCCTAAAATATTTACTTATTTTGAAACTATACCACTGATGCTTATAAAGCCAGAAGTTTAATATAGCTGCAGATTAGAAGTTCGTGGGTGTGCAGAAAGGAAGTTATTAAAGAAAATAGCCGTAGACAGAAAAAAGTCTCTGTGAACCCAAGAAAGGAGACTTTTGTATCACAGAGAATGTTCAAGAAGACACTGGCAAGCCCCAGGCTGTCTGTTGAAGAAGGAGGCCTCTGCAAAAGCAAGTTCGACATGCGTTGGGAAGGCTGTGACCTACTTGCTATCCTGGTCCATTGACAGTCCAGACCCCTGCTCAACTAGTTTGGTCAGGTTCACTATTTCCTCTTTCAGGGCAAGAATCGTCTCCTTCGCCTTCTGCTCCTTGTCATAGGCTGAGTCCACCATCTTCCAGGCCTTTTCAATTTCCTGGACGGGCCACGGAATATCAGTGAGAAAAACCAAACTGGGTTCCAGATGCAAGATCAACTTTGCCAAGTAGAATAACACCACGACTATAGTGTAGTAACAATTTATGGGGATAGAATATTATATACTATATATTATACATTATGCATAAATGTGTATTGACTTATTGCATTGTTCAGCATGAGCCAGTCAATAGTGAACAGTACATTTAAAGAGGGGGACTGGTAAAGGGTATTTTTTCTTGTGTAGGTGAGTGCAGCCACAAGGGTCACATATTTACAAGGTTTACAAAAATTTTTAAAAAGCTTATGTGCTTTCCAAGTCCAGTTTTTTTTTTAAAAAAGTTTTATCACATAAGGAATGATCATAGACCCAAGCCCTAAATTTACAGATTGAATTGAACCTCCTGATAGATTTGCAAATAAAAAATATATTTGTCCTCAGGTCCCAGGTGAGCTCCTGAATGGCAATGTGAGCTCTAGAACAATCCACAGCAATGCTGTTCTTCCCTATTACCTAATTGTGCACAACAACCTTGGTAATTCCCATTTTCAGAAACCCAAACGCAGGCCTTCTCATCAAATGCTTATAGGGGAAAAACAAAATCCATAGCAGGGAATAGAAACAATGACTCATGCAGCTTTGGCTTCCTTACAGTTATGTAAGGAATATATAGATGTAGAATATTAACATAAATACTTAAAATTGAATCACAGCCATTCAAGTAACAGTTAAGAGTTGCAACAGCCTTGAGTTTCAGCCCACCACTTAACTTTCTTGAAAAATTTTGTCAAGTGTAATGTGGGTCCTTTATACAGGTAAGAACCTATAAGGGTTAAGTGAAAATATTCCACTTTTATGTTGACAAGGAATAAAATTGGTGAAAGAGTATACTCAATTTAATAAATTAATGCTCACTATTACATTAGACAGAGAGATTACTCTTGGATAACAACAGCACATAATTTAGCGATTCAAAACAGAATATGAATTTATGGGATATGTTCTTATATATCAACCATATGTACTATTTTTGACAAAATGATGAAGGACATTTAAATTAAAATGTGATTACATAAAGTTTTATCTAAATCAACTTCACCAATTATATGTTAATCAATTCATGACTTCTATTTCCAGTTTTGAAACTTAAAACACAGTGTTTTCTCCCATCATAAAATGAATTTAAGCCTTCTTATATTGTTTTTCCAGCAACTAGAAGAAAATGACAATAGAGAAAAAAATGACACTAAAAAAAGAGTAGTTTCTAAGAAAGCAGATAAGCCATATTTTGTACTGGTCATGAAAATTAATTTGAACTGGGTGACATTTACATGCATGATATCAAGGGAATTATCTAAAAAGTTTATAAATTATTTCTCATAACTAGGGCTTTAATTATAGATTAATTATAAATTTTTAAAATTAACATGTTTCAACATCTTATCATCCTGAGATCAACAAGGAAGATTTACGTTTTACCTTCAAACTAACGCAACACACTTGAGGATGAAACAATACAGTGTAAAACAAAGCCATGCTCCCTCAATATCCCCCCAGGCTGAATCCCTGGTCTCCTATTTGAGAAATTGGGAGGATTAAGCAGGAAGCACACAGGTGCCAGGAAGAAAGGTCACGAATGTTACTATCTGGGAATTCTCAAGGCAATCTCTCCCAAAACAGGGGAAAAAATATAAGTATGAAAATATCTTTAACAAACTATTATCATGAGGTATTTAATTACTCATCTTGCATCAAACAAGACATATTGAGATGCCTAAAATTGCATTTACTTACCTCTAAGTCTTTTTGCCAACCCGTTATTTCCCAAAAACCAAACCAGTAAGGTTCTCCGTTATTTTCTGCATGGTGTAATTCACCCAGGCTAATTATTTTTTTTAAAAGAACATTATTCCTTAGGCTTAATGAATATATAAGTCATAAATTTTTACCTAATAACTCGTTTACTACCAGCCTAGAGCTGCCAATATAATGAAAGAATGCTGTTTTAAATTCAGGTTTGTTCCGTTTCTGGAAGATCACTGACCTTCTTCAGGGACGCGATGGTTGTCTGATCATCCTGAGAGAGCTTCAGGGCAGTGGCGACCTTCGCGGAATTAACCACAATCTCTGCATTTAGCTCCCTGCATTTGGCCATCAGACGCTTTTCGTTGTCGTATGACTTTTTCATGACGGCATGAAGCTTCTCATATTCAGTCCTGAATTTTTCCAGACTTTTGTCTCCTGAAAGTTCACTGAGAACCTCCTGAAAATCTCTTTCGATTTCTTCAAATGCAGTTTCTTCCAGCGCTAGTTTTTCACCCTTTTCCTGTATAAAAGAGCAGGGATGGGAATGGGCACTGCAACATTTGCACCATTACTATCAAGGAGTTATATTATCTCTGAGTGAAAGGCTTCACACAAGCAAAATACAAGCCACTGAGAGACAGAAAAATTATGCTATATGGTAGGAAGAGTCCTTGTTCAACGCCTGATGCATTCTTTATATATATATATATATATATAAAAATATATATGCACATAGACACACATTATATACATATACATTATATCCATTACATATTTATACAGATTACATACGTATTAGATATATATGCATTGGGATGTATTATATGCAGAATATATTCGCATTAGGTTAATAGTATCTCCTACCACATGATGTTGCTAAGGATTAGATTAAATGGGAACCTTGATATTAAACACTTAGCCAAGTGCCTGGCAAACAGTAGGTACTGAATGAATTTTGACAGCTCTTATGATTATTCCAAACTCCGATCTCTTTTCATTGAGTCCTGCTTCTTACTTGCCCTCAGGACTGTAGAAGGGAGCCATGGCGTATTTCGGTCAGACATAGGGAGATCTTGGCGTAGATATCATGAAATCACATATACTCAAAGTGAAACCCACCTGAAATACGGAATGTTTTCCCAAAAGAGATTCCATCATTTTTATCCCTTAAAAAAATCAGGCTAGGTCATCCCCACCAGTCTGCTGAAATGCCTCTTTGCAATGCTTATGGACCTTTTCCACATTTGCTTTCCATGATTAGCTGGGCAACAAATTATTTAAAAATATAATCCCAAACATATAAATGTAATTCAAGCAAATCTGGCTATGACTTAGATGAAAATCCAGGAGTTAGTCATATCAGGATTTTTATTTCCCTATGGCTATGGGTTGAACTGTGTCCCCCAAAAAGGTATGCTAAAGTCCTAACCCGGTGAATCTCACCTTATTTGGAAATAGAGTCATTGCATATATAATTAGTTAAGATGAGGTCATAGTAGAGTAAGGTGGGCCCTAATCCAATATGACTGGTATCCTTATAAAAAGGAAAATTCTGGACACAGATAGATACACACACAGGGAGAACATGAAAATGGAGGCAGAGATTGGACTGATGAAAGCTAAAGATTGTCAGCCAGTACCAGAAGCTAAGGAAGAGGCAAGAAAGAATTACACTCAGACTCTCAGAGGGAGCATGACCCTGCCAACACCTTGGTTTTGGGCTTCTAGCCTCCAGAACTGTGAAACAATAAATTTCTGCTGTTTTAAGCCACACAGTTTGTGGTACTTTGTCGTGGCTGCTCTAGCAAACAAATACACCTACTTCTTTTTAGGTAAAACACAATAATAAAAAAAGAATGGGTATGGTTAATATATTTATTCATTGGTTTAGCAAATATTTATTGAACACCTGCTATGTGTAAATTCTGCGATGGCATGAGATACCAAGATAAGGAATAACAGCCCACCCACAGGGAATTTATACTTTAATTGCTGGTGGAGTATGTATGCAGATAATGAAAATACAGAATTTGGTCCCTGCCATAAAATAAACTCAAAGTTCTATAAGAACCCACAGGAAGAGGGAATTACTCCCAGAAGCAAGAATAAAACAAATTTCATACAGGAAATGGCATTTGAGCAGGCCCAGAAGGAAGAGTGGGATTTTCACAGGTGAATATGAAGAAAAAGGGCATTCCCAGCAGATAGAAGAGCTCGGGCAAAGGCTCAGGACCAAGCAAACATCCAAGTTGGCTGAAGCGGTTTGACAGAGCTGGAAGGAGAAGCCTAGCTAGGGAGTTAGGGACAGACCGTGGAGGCACTGAATGGCATTCTAAGGAGTATGGATTGCATTATTCTGTAGGCCATGGGGAACCACTCAAGACTTTTGAGCAAGGGACTGAGAAGGTCTGCAAAGCCTTAATGATGTTTGCAACATTATGCTTTGATATTCTACACTAAAAAGGGCTTTGACATGAATACTCTGTTGCTAATTTAAAAAACCAACTAAGACGATCTCTATTCCCAATAATAAAGTAAAATTCCAATTTACCCTGAAGAATTTGAGTAAGTAGTCTAGTTTACCTCCTGTTTTGACAAGCCTATCTTGCCCAATATGGAGAAAGTCTATATATTTTTGCTTTTCAAAAACACTCATACTATTAATTAAATCTCTAAAGATGACATGCAAGCAAAACACAATCTTTGGAGATTAAAATAGTTGTAGAGTCACACACATATCTATAACATTTTGTATAGCAACTTTAGTACTAATTTTAAATTCAACAGAGGTTTTTCTTCCTGACTAAAAGCAGATTATTGGAAAGACCACAGGGTAGTATTTCCACAAAGGGGGAAAAATCATATTAAGGAAATATGGTGCTGCTGCTGCTCTGTGCTTCTCCCTTGTTGATGCCAAACATAAGCACACACAATAATTTATCACAACAATGTTCTCAGTTCCATTCCTGTAAATGGTTTTAATGTCAACACTTGATCACCAGCCTAATGATTTATTTGCAGGCCAGGTTTTCCCTGTGTACCTGGTGCTTAGCACAGGAATAAAAAAACACCAAAGAAAGAAAAGTTTTAAAGAAACTTTTATGAACAAAAGAGATTTGTTCATATTGTCACTAAATAGTGTACTACTATTAAAAGCAAAGCAAAAATAATCTCTTAGTTGTGTCCAATAAAGAGTTGGTGTCTACACTGCTATGGCATATAATGGGATCTACGCTGAAAGCATGGTATGAACATGAACTGCTCTGAGAGGAACTAGGGCACTCTGACATTCCGTCACCTATCCACTGAGTGTTTGCCACGTGCCAGGCACTGTTTTAGGTGCTGGGAATAACAATTAGCGGAGAGAAGGAAAAGGAAAGAAGAGAAGAGAGCCGCAGTGTAAGATGAGGCCAGAGTGGAAACAGAGACCTGTGAAAGCAGAAGCAAGGAAAAGTGGGCTGAGGTCAAGTGAGAAGAAAAGTAGGAGGAAGGAAGAGAGGAGAGCAGACAAGGAGAGGACGGGGAACTGGGAATCACGAGTTCACAGTGCTGGTATCTGAGGCTTATATATGGAGAATGAAGAACAAGATGAATCAAGGTGATTAGTGGGGGAGAAGAGGAGGAAACACTCCAAAGCGATAGTAGAAAAAATAAAGAACTAGAAGGCACAAGAAGAGGAAACGGGAAGAAAAGATACACGAATGAGTGCGGGTAACGGGGAGAGGTGATACGGCCACAGCAGCACGATGGCAGAGAGAGGTGAGGTGACGGAGCCCAGGGAGAGAGGGAGAGGGCGGATTTGAAAGGGACTTTATGACAAGGAAAGGAGGGAACTGCTGACCACAGGAAGATGGACTTTATAAAGGGAGCGTAGAGGTGGCGGAAATGGAAGGATGAGGGGATGTGAACGGTGCAGAGGAGACCAGGTAGCAGCTAGATTAGGGGTGGGAGCCTGATGGTGCTGAGAGAAGGTGGGACCAGGGCTGGCTTCATGGACGTGAGACCTGTTCAGTTGCACAGGGCTCCTTGCTCAGAAGGGCCCCACCCTTGGTTGAATGCTCTGCTGTCCCGTCTTAAAATTCTTAATAATTTTTGAAGATGCTTTGTGTTTTCATTTTGCACCAGGCCTCGAAAATCACATAGCTGGTCCTGGCTAGGACTGACCATGGAATGGGGGAGGGGAGGACGGCTTTGATGGAGCCGTGAAGGATTTGGGTAGGGCCACAGGGGGTGGGGACTGTGAATGGCAAGTGATGACAGGGACCCAAGGCTGTTAACCTTATAAATGAGGGGGCTAATGGACAGACAGGGGTCACTGAAGGGTTGCAGAAATGACCCCTTATCGCGGCAGCTGAAGATGGTGTGTACTATAATATGGGGAGGTGAAGGGAGGCTACAGTATGTTCACACAGGGGTTAGTGACCACACAGGACAGTGGTGACAGGCTGACGAGCCTTAATGAGGAGTGTGACAGCAGGTGACCATGATAGGGAATCGAGGTGTGACAGGTGGACAAGAGCCAGTGAATAGGGGTGACAGTGGGTATCTATGGAGCCTTCGTCCAGGTTTTCCCAATCAGGTGAGACATCTCCAATATTTCTGTGTGAACTTCTCTTATGATATCACCTCACGGCTCAAAATCTAGGAGTGGGTGCATGTCGTGTGTGGATTTGGGAACTCATGGATGTCCCACCGCACTTAGAACGGCGCCAATGAAATAGTGGGGGCGGGTGGAGCCCACCCAGTTGAAGGAGGCACAGGAGGTAACGGGCCAGAGCCAACGGAGAAAGGTGGGAGAGTGCGGGTGCAGGTAGGGATAGGATGTTGATGGAGGGAATATTGGAATCAGTGTATGTGACAGTCGACAGTAGGAGGACAACGGGGAGGGGTCAAGCGAGAGGCGACAGAGAGGGGCGCTGACTGCTGACCTCGGCCATCCCGACGCTGTCTGGGGGCAGCCTCAGAGGCTGCTATGGAGATCGCAGAAACCGGGCGGGAGTCTGGGGAAGGGGCTGTGCACTACCCCCAGCGTCTAAAGCGGCGACATGCTATCCTACCGCCTGCCCGGGGCTGAAACCCGGCGCTCGGCGCGTCCTCCTGTCGCCTGGCAACCGCCACGCCCTCTAGGGGCGCTCGCTGGCGTTCGGAAGGGGAGGAGCTTCTGCTGCCGACACCTGGGCGGTGCTCCCCCGAGAAATATGCAAATATACCCAATGGGGCGGGATCAAGGAAATGAGGGGGCGGTGCCTCTCGAGGCTGGGCGGAGTCATAAGGTGACGGGCGGAGTCCCAAGGTGACCGCCGAAGTTAGAGGCCCTGGGAAGAGGCAACCCAGAAAGGGCGGTGGGGGACACAGGGGAGCCAGTTATGGGGAGCCAAGGACGAACGCCCAGAAGGAAATGTGGACCGGAGGGTTCCGGCAGGACCGGCAGCTACCTTCTGCCCGCTGTGACAGTGAGGAATAATCTCAGTTCCAATCATTTCAACCCTGTAAAGCAGCCACTGTGTGCAAGACACGGAGGGGAAACTAAGTTAGAGAAAACACAGACCCACCTTCAAAAGGTTTAGTCATGAGAGTGAGAAGAATAGGATGCAGAGCTTAAGGCGCCCTGTAAAAATTTATGTAGAGTCACATCGCAAAAATCTCCCGTTCATCCGGGGCTACCCTCCCAAGATCAATACTTCTCCCTCTCCCTCTCCTGTGCAACGGAATAGGTCTCACGCCCATGAAGCCAGCCCTGGTCCCATCTTCTCTCAGCACCATCGTGCCCCCACCCCTACTCTAGCTGCTCCTTTGCCTCCTCTGCACTGTTCACATCCCCTCATCAACCCATTTCCTCCCTCTCCACCTCCCCTCTCCTCTCCCCCTCCACTTCCTTTGGACTTCAGGCACAAAGAGTTGAAGTAGTTAAACTCCTTCGTTCATAAAAAGTGCAAGATTCCTCTATGGTATTTTTTTTTTCCCCCTTTAGTCCCATCCCTATTCCCAACCCTCCTCCTCTTGCTACTGTGCTCCCATACGTATTTTTGAAAAATGTATATAGCATTTCTATCAGTGTATTTTTTTAAGTCTTTAATAATGCTATTGGATTTTACAGATTATTTTATTTTCTCCTTTTTTAACTCAACATTCTTTTTAAGGATCTGTCCTTGTTGCAGTTGGTACGGAAATCCTAGTTCATTGCTTCTGATTACTGCACAGCATTTCACATGGGGCATCCACCACATTTTACTTCCATTCCCCAACTGGTAGATAACAAGGCTGCCTCCAACTCTCCAATATTTCGAACAATGCAGCCATGATCATCCTTGTCTGTGGTCCCTTATGGACCTACGTGCAAATTCCTCTGAAATATATGCCAAGGAGGGAGATTGTTAAAGTCATAGGGGATGCACAGGCCATCACATTCGGTTATGCAGCTGTCTCCTGCACAAAGACATCCAGCCAAGGGGCCAATAAGGGCTAAAAAACAGCTTCTACTCTCTTTCCCATGTCATGTGCCCTGCTGGAGGAAGATGTGTCCTTTTTATTCCACAAAATCTCTGTTCCCTAGCCAAGTCATGAACCTAGAAGACTGTGACTATCTAGAAGGTATGCCTTTTTCAGACTCATCTGCCCAAAAGTGAACACTGTTTTCCAACTGCACAAAGATGCCTAATAGCCTAGTGGAAGCCCTGTGGAAGTACTGTACTATAAGATTGTATACCAGAATTACTGCCCTATACTACACTCCAGTGTGTTGTACAAGGTTTTTGCCCCAGACTTCCATCCTTTCCAGCATGTAGTAGTTTATTTATTCATAAACACTCATATAGTGTTTACTAAGTGCCAGATACTATTCTAAGTGCTTAACAAATACTGATTCATCTGATTATCCAATTTTCTATTTTCTGTCAATATGATGAAAGTAGTATCAGCACATTTTTGCTTTCATTTTCACTTCTGTAACTACTAGTGAACTTGAGCATTTCTTCACATATTCACAGGCCACTTGGGGTCCCCTACTGTGAATTGCCTATTCCTAACCTATATTTCTATTGGTCTTTTTCTTTCTCTTTTTGATTTGCAAGTTGTCTTTGTAAAGTCTGAATATTAATCTGCTTTCAAAGACTGGAAACTTTACCTTTTATGTTCTTAATGAAACAATAATCCTTAATTATGATACTGTGGCCCTTTATCTTTTTTTTCTTTCTTTTCTTTTTTTTAACTTTTTATATGCTTTTTGGGTATGATTTAGTCCTTCTCAACTCCTCAAGGTCATAAAAGTATTCTCCATCATTTTCTTCTGTGAGCTTCATAGTCTTACTTTTTTACCTTCAATTCTCTAATCCACCTGTCATTCACCTTTGTGTATGGTGTGAGGTAGGGATCTGACTGTATTTTTTTCCATGGAGTGAGCAAATTTGCCAACATACTATATTAAACAATCTCTTCTTTCCCAATTGTTTTGGGAAAGTTCCCAAATATACATGGGTATGTTCTGAGCCCTCTGGTTTGTTCTTGTGCTAGTACCACAAGGTTTTATTAATATGGTTTTATAGTTAGTCATCATGGTTGAGGGCAAGTCCCCTATTCCTGCTTCTTATGTGTCAAATTACTTTGGCTATTCTGGACCTTTATCCTCCCATATAATTTTTAAAGTAAGTTTGCCAAGTTTCTCCTGATAAATTTTAATTGGAACAGCATTGGATTGATGAATTAATTCAGGGAAAATTGGCATCTGTACAATGACATCCCATCCATGACCTAAGACTGTATATTTGGTGGGCAAAAGGGGGAAAATGTGGCTGAATCATAATGTGATGTGCATGGAGATGGTTGCAGAACTGACAAATGAACTGGAGAAGTAATATGAATCAAATTGCAAGCCAAGCTAATAGAAATGGGCTGGAGATGGGGCAGGCAACACAACTCAGGCTGCTTTGTGTGTTTACAGGAAAACATGATTACACATTGTGACTATTAGCTTGTGGGATCGCCATGAACCCACACTCCTAAAGGTATGTAACAAAGAGAAAGACCTAGAGGGCCTTGGCCTCCTATATGTTGCACTGGTATCAAATGTGGGGCTTTGTGTCTTCCAATTTCCTAGAAATCTCCTAAAGGATCACAAGCAGGTGGCCTGCCAAGGTGACAGCAATTCATTCCAGCAAGCTCTTTTGTAAAGCATCTACTACGTGGCAGACACAAGGCTGACCACAGGAATCACCAAGGTTACCACAGCAGAGTCACTGCCACTTGCATTTACAGTCTGCACTGGGGAAAAGACTGAAAGGAACACCTACAATTAATGCTAACACAATATGATGGTGCCATTTAGTACATGCTGTCAAGAGAAAGCACTATGGGAGCTCAGGGAATCTAGACACTGATACCTGAGAGCATTACTTACATGGGGGCAAAAAGACCTCTGCAACAAGGAGGTGGAAAGGCACGTGACATGTTCAACTCATAGGAAAGAGAGGCCGGTGGACATCAACACGGATGAATGAATGAAAGGATAAGCGGTTGGAAAAATTGATTTATGTTGATGAAATAAAATGTTTGATATCCAATTTTCTGGACTACAGACTAGTCATCACCCTGCTCCTCTGTGTTGTTGTAATAAAAAGAAGCACTAGGTGGCATTGTATTACCAAAAGTCCTCACCTTTCAGCACCTCTAGGAAAAACACCCACCAAGATCGTATCAGCCCCTAAATTTAGACAAATAAGAGTGCTTCTATTAATCTCATTTCTCATTATACCCACTTTATTTCTTGAGTACCTACTGTATGCTTAGCCTTATGCTGT
Source organism: Daubentonia madagascariensis (assembly GCA_023783475.1). Lineage (NCBI taxonomy): Eukaryota > Metazoa > Chordata > Mammalia > Primates > Daubentoniidae > Daubentonia > Daubentonia madagascariensis. Next base: position 12,554,268 of record JAKFHU010002573.1, on the reverse strand, counting down.
GTACTGTGAGGAGAGAATACAAAAGGAGTTGAAGATAGGATCTCCTCCTGCAAGGAGCATAAAGAGAAGCAAAACATGCATGCTAACCCTCCTCCACCAAAGATTTTTAAAACAATTCAAGGCAGGATGTAGTAAGCACTGGAGTGAGTATGTAAGGACACAATGTGCTGTGTAATCTGGTCCTTTTGACCTGGTGCCTTCTCCCATCACTCACTCCTTGTTACACTGGCTTATTTCAATTCCTTGATTATGTTATGCTCTTTCCCACTACCTGGAATTCACAAATGCTGATCTCACTGGTCTGGAATACTAGACCACCATCCCCTCTTCACCTGGCTCCATCTCTCCCTCTTTCAGATCTCGTGTCCTCAAGGAGATCTTTCCTGACCAGTCCCCCAACACCAGGCTACTTTGACAAGTACTGCATTCTACTTCTTGGACCATCCCACAATGGTCATTAATGACCTATTCACATAAATGGTTGTTTAATACTTGTCTTCCCTCCCAGGCTGTCAAATAACAAAAGGACAAGGATCACGTATGTCTTCTTCAGCCCTGTCTCCACTGATGTTATGGGCTAACTTCTGTCCTCCCACCCAAGTTCACATGTAGAAGCCCTAAGCCCCCATACTTCAAAATGTGACTGTATTTGGAGATAGACCCTTTAAAGAGGTGATTAATTTAAAATAAGGTCATTGGGGTGGGCCCTAATCCAATCTGGCTGATGTCCTTATAAGAAAAGGAAATTGGACACACAAAGAGACACCAGGAAAGTGCGCATACAGGAGGCCGTCTGCAAGCCAAAAAGAGGCCCCAGAAGAATTCAAACCTGCCACAACCTTGATCTTAGACTTCTAGCCTCTAGAACTGTGAGGAAATAAATTTTTGTTTCATAAGCTACTCAGTCTGATGTACTTTGTTATGGCAGCCCTAGCAAACTAATATAACCAGCCAGCACTCTGCTTAATAAATAACTCTTGAGTAAATCACTATTGAATGAGTTCTAAAATAAGGAAGACCAGTGGACAATGGCTTATTAGGGAAAGGTACAGAGTAGACATGGCTCTTGAACTTGACCTCAAATGATACATATGAGCTAGAGACATGGAAGAAAATAAAAGGAGTCTCAAGTATAGGAAATAGCACTGGGCAGATCCCAAGGCAAGAATGCAAAAATCCTGCCATAGGGAGGGTGAGGTCCCTATCAGGGACCAGTGGACACTAATGTTGATAAGAGGGCATGGGTGCATGATAGACAGCCTTGGAAAAATAGCAGAGAAGTGGCTGCAAATTCAAGGACCAGGGATAGCCAAAGACACACCCATTTGTTCTGCCAGATAACTCAAATATATGATTGAGAGTTGTCCGCAAAGCTCCTTACTAAAACCTGGATATAATCGCCTCTTATCAGTACCCTCCTAGGACTTCTCAGCTGAGTGCTGTAACACAGGAATAAGAACAGTATTAGGTACACAGTGCTCACCTCTTCAACAACACCCAGTGAGGATGTGAAAGTAAACCTCCAAAAAAAGCAGAATGAAACACTGATTTGCAGCCCTCCATGTAAATTCCCAGCCTGTAATGCAAAGCATCTGTGCCCTAAAAGAAATCTACTCCTCTTAATGATCAGAGAGGTCCCAGAGGCTATTTTGGGCAAGTCTCCACAATCCATAATCTCCTTCTCTGAGACTAGTAACTCCCACCCAGAAGTATGTGCCTCCCTGAAACCACAATGTTCTAGGTGGCCCTATCTGGCCCCCCAGGGACATAGCCGAATGGGTCAAGGGTGGAGACCTGACCCACATGAGGCTAATTTTATTATTTTTCCCGGGAATTTATAACTGGGACCAAGAGTTGCAAGTCAATCATTGCTGGAGACTGGATCTGAGCATGTGAAGCCCAGGGGAGGCAGAAAAGAGTAGGCTGCATCAAGGGAAGAATAAAGCTAATGAATGAATGAAGGAGGGGACACCACAGACCCAAAAGGGGGAAGGAAAGATGGGGGAGGAGGATTCTTCCTTGATTGCTGATGCCTTTCAGATCTTGGGATCCTGTCAACAGTTCCTGGGGAGGCACAGCAACACCTGCCTTCTTGGGTTCTGCTAGACACTTTATATCCTCCTAACAAAATCACCTTATTTTTTTAAGCTAGATGAAGTGAGCTTTCATTACTCATACCAAAAAATAAAAAATAAAAATAGCCCTGACCAACACAGATCCTGTTTGCATAGGCATGCTTGTGACATGGCTGGATTTAGTGACCATAGAACCTAAAAACTACATTTGGGACCCCTAACGACATGGTAAAAACTGCTCCTGTCATATCTAACATTTCCCCTCCAGGCTGTTGGGAAAATTAAAAGCCCAGGTGTTACAGAAAATTGTTATCATTTATCAGCCGACCCTATGGTCACCTTAGATGACAGAGCAGAGTCCCAGCTGGCTAGTGCTCTGCAAGACTGTGTGGGATATATTTTATTCCTTTAATCTTCTCCTTTTCCAGACTGCTGCAAGCGTAACTTAACAGAACATTTGTTGAGTGTTTGACATCGGTTCCCAAAGGGTCTCCAGACAAACTCCCTTCTTGATAACTGAGGGGCAAGGGAGCTGGGCAGATTTGTTGGGAAGACTGAAAGGTCAGTGCAAGATAGAAGCGGAGAAGGAGCAGCCACGGCAGGTGATCATTTTTACCAGGGGAAGGAGATAATAGTGTCATAACCACCCAGTTATCTTACCTGCCTTGAATTTTATTGGCTTAACAGCAACTGCTCTTCCCCCAGTCAGATTACTTTGGGGTATGACTGGTTAGGTGAGATCATTCAGTTGGTGCTTCTTGCCCAAGAAGCCACGGTTGCAGTTTGATGTCCTACCCAGGCCTGGTAAGGACTTGCACAAACCACCCGGCTGGGATTTGTTAAAAGGACTGAGTGGCTCCACACAAACTATTCCCACTACAAGTAAATAAATGAATGAATGAGTGAGAGAATAAGTAAATAAGGGAATAAAGAAAAAATTTTAAAAATCAAGCCACAAAATACCTTTGGTGGTGAGTCAATGCTCTTATTTCTATTATCCCCTGAAAGCGCTCTATTTTCAAACACCTGTAGACTTTACATATACTGGTCCCTTGTCTGGAATATCCTATGGCTCTTTCTCTGTCCAGTTAGCTCTTTCAAGAGTCAGTTCAGTGTCCCTTCCTCCAAGAAGTCTTCCCAGCTAGACACTTCTCCTCTGTGCTGCTAGAAAACTTGACCATCCCTCTGTCAATACGCGGCAGTATAATTGTGTGTTTACTTCGATGTCTGCCCCCCCAGACGGGGGGCACCAGTCTTTTCTTTAACCAGTCTATGGTGCTAGCTCATAGGAGACACTCAAAGTAGAAAGTCTGACGAGTGACTGGGAAATACAATTAACTTACACACTCAGGCACATAGCAATTACTCTGGGAGTGATTAGTAACTAAAGGAAGTTGAAAGTTATTGGTACACAAACATTTACGATTCTAAATAGTTAGATGAAATTATTTCCAAGGATACACCAAGGCCCCAAACAGAAGTACAGGTATTAAGGGTTACAATAAAATGTACTTATCTTATTTCTCTTCCCATCCTCAATGTAAGGAAAAAAAGAACCATGTCTTTTTTCTTACCCACAGGGCCGGACACACAGCCAGTCCTCAAGAAAAGTTGACTACTCAGTTCTCACAGGCAGCAAAGATAAGCATCTATAACAACATGAAACTCTTTGCTATGGCTGAAGGAATAAACTCTCTTTTCTAGCTGGTAGGTAGGTTGCTTTCTTACTAATACCTGCTGCGAGATCTACCGAATAATTTCAGCGGCAACAAATGCCTGCTGAACATTCACTGTAAACTCTCTGAGGCAATGTGAGAGGCGCAAAAAGCCGTAAGCCCCCTTGAGGAGCTTGGAAACCAATTTTCTTTTCCTTCTTTCTTTTTTTCTTTCTCTTTTCTTTTTTTTTTTTTTTTTGAGGCAGGATCTCACTCTTTGCCCAGGCTAGAGTGCAGTGGCGTCATCATAGCTCACTGTAACCTCAAACTCCTGGGCTCAAACGATCCTCCTGCCTCAGCCTCCCAGGTAGCTGTACTTCAGGCATGTGCCACCACGCTTGGCTAATTTTTTTTTTTTTTAATTTTTGGTAGATATGGGCTCTCACTATGTTGCTCAGGCTGGTCTCAAACTCCTGGCCTCAAGCAATCCTCCCATTTCGGCCTCCCAAAGTGTTGGGATTACAGGTGTGAGCCACCCACCTGGTCAGAAGCCAATTTAAGCTAAGCAGGACAATTTAAACCTCTAGGAGATTAGAAATCCTCCTAAAATATTGTATTTTAGAATCTAGCACCAAGGTCTGCAAACTTTTCCTGTGAAAGACCAGATTAAGAAATATTGTGGGCTTCACGGGCCACACATCTCTGTTGTAGCTACTCAACTGTGCTGTTATAGTGCAAAAGCAGCCATAGACAACACACATGCCAATAAAACTTTATTTAGAGAAGCAGGTGGTGCTCTGGATTGGGCCTGCCAGCCATAGTTTGCCAACTCCTGATTTAGCACAATGTCTGGCATGGAGCAAGTGCTGAAATATTTGTTGAATGAATGAACGGATAATGAATAGGTGAACGAAGGTCTTTCTAAGATCATAGCATGGTGATTTGTTCTAAACCCCAGTGTACCATCTTTAGACATTAACTACAAGGAGAGCAATAAACACCTATTGACCAGAAATAAGCTGGATAGACATTATCAGACAGTTCTTTCCCATTCCAGGTGATGTGTGTAGATGGAAAATTAACCCATATAAACCAATAACAGCTTTCGCAACAGATATGTGAGTTAGAAGAGTGGTTTAAAGAAGCATTTCTTCAAACTCATTAGTAAACTGTGGCCTGCACTTTTTTCAAAAAAGGGTAGGAGATTGGAAGAGAAAAAAAAGAGGGAACATAACAGATTATATGGATTGTTTTAAAGAAACCTGTCTTTCAATTATAATGCACTTGTATGGGTGAGTGTACTGGGTTGTGAGCTAAAATGTATTTTCAAAAAACTTTGAAAAACACCTTGTCTAATTCTTGTCATCTCATTCTCAGGGAAATTTAATGCAGTTGTACATTTGAAGGAAAAAGATACAGTGAACAAAAAGAGCATAATATACCTTTGAACAAAAACATATAGTGTGTAATTAAGAACAAGATTTTGGAGCCAAAGTGCCTGGTTCAAATCCTGACTCTCCCAGCCTATGTGACCTTGGTCAAGTTATTTAGCCTCTCCGGGCCTCAGGTTCTTCACTGGATAAATGGAAATCTAATTCTCATGGTTGTTATGAGAATTAAATGAGGTGGTATATGTAAAATGCTTAGAGTAATACCTAGCATATAGTGTAAGTTTTAGCTATTATTATTCTGTCACTAACCAGCAATGTGACCTCGTGTATGTGACCTAACTTCTCTGGGCTTCATTTTTGTCAGGAAATAATGTCTGAAAGCCTGCAGGCTCCAACATTCCTAGAGATGGGGTATTGCCAGAACCAACCTTGAGGAATCAAATAGCCAAATGCAAATCATCCATCTTGTTCAACTGACAGCTTTGAGGTCTCAGCAAAGCAGCCTGTTCCAGTGAAACTGTAAACTAACTTGCTATTATCTCTTGAAATTCCATGTAAAGTTGAATTCAGGGTAGTGAGAGATTGACCAAATCAAGGAAAGTGCCCTTTTTTCCTCTCCATCAGATGCTTAATGACTAGCATGGGCTTCCTGTCTCTCCCATTGTCATGCATTTTACTCTGTATACCGGGATAACCACAGATAGGGGTGAACAGGAAATCTGTCTCCATGTATTTAATTTTTTAAAAATTTTCCAGTGTTCCTGACTGTGAAATGTGGTGTGAAGCTGACCTGCAGTTGGTCCACTGCTTATCAATCACAGTCACCTTTCACTATGGAATTTGAAGCTTCATCTAGCACTCAAAACGCTCGTGAAAAAAATTCCATTTACTTTCTCTCTCTCTCTCTCTCTCTCTCTCTCTCTCTCTCTCTCTGTCACACACACACACACACACACACACACACACAGAGACAAATAGGCAAAGTTATAACTGACTGCTCACAAATAAAAACATAAAGATGGGTAACGATAATGTTCTGTTCAGCCTCACTTGTAATTAAAGAAACGTCAGTGAAGACATTGAGATATCTTTTTTCACCTATAAAAGGAGCAAACTAATTAAAGTTAGAAAATACCCAACATTAGCAACCGTGTGGGGAAACAGGCAAATCTCATTCTCTATTGGCAAGAGTTTAAATTGGTGAAACCTCTTTGTAGGGCAATTTTGCAATATATATCAAAACAGTAAATGCACATGGCCTTTAACCAGCCCTGACACTATCAAGGCACTGAACCAAAACAGCCTTCTTATATACACGCCTCTTATATGAGAAAAATAAACCCTTATTTGTTTAAGCCTTTTATAGTCTTAGACACTTATAAAATTATAGTCAGGTATTCTGTTACTTTCAGCCAATCTTATTCTTAATGGATATTTTTTTTTTAATAGAGGTGAAAGAGGACATTCGTATCTTGACTTTAACATGAAGGTTTCTAATATTTCCTCATTCAGCATGATACTTGTTTGGAGGGTTGAACTTCACCCTTTGTTTTTATCATGTTACAGAAATGTTTGTATATGTTTGGATGCTGAATTTTATCTAATGTCTTTTCAGTATCTATGGTAGTGATCTTTCAATTTTTCTCTTTTGATCTATTCATGATGTAATATTCTTTTCATGTGCTGCTGAGATTCTATTTGTTAATATTTTATTTAATATTTCTTAAACAGTATTCATAAATGAGATTAATACATTTCTTTCTTTCCCCATTTTAATGAGTTATTTTTATTGGATTTTTGACGGATACATTATTACTGCCTTAATAAAAAGAATTTTAACCACTGAGGTTTTTAAAAAGGAAATGACTAAATTTGTTTATTCCTATATGTCATACTTGTACCTTCACAAATTCACCTGTTCTTTTTTCATAGTCCTATGTTCTATCATTTTATCTCTGTATTTTGACCATAACTATTTTATAGTCATTTTGAAATTGTTCTATTGTCTCAGATACTGAAGGGGCTAATTCTCCTGCTTACTACATCTACCAATTCACTCCCTCATGTGGTTTACTTCATTGTAGTATGGCTTATAATTTCTTATTATAAGCTCATCTTCAATGCGAGATGTTTATTCTGCTAGAGACCCAAATAAATAGCTGAGTTTTGCATTTGCTTCTGACAGGGCCAAGGGGATTTACCACTTTGGAACCAGCTTTATATTCTTCCTTGACTTCAGGGCTCCCTCACCACACAGGAACCTCATACGTGTGCATGGTGTAGGCAGGCTAGGGGTTTTGATTGCTGTAGCAGACATTTTAACTCATCCAGAGCCCAAGACAAACCACCAGCTTCCTTACTGTGACCCTGGGCCAATAAGAGAGGGTTTGTTTCCCCATCCCGCTGTTACTAAAAGGCAGCCTTTCCAGGGTCCCAGCCTTAGACTGGGGTCTCAAGTCCAGATTCCTATCTTTCTAGAACTCAAGGCCTGAATAGGTACCAACCCTCAATCCCTGAGTGGGTACTCAGTCCTTAGACATTTGTCACGCCTTTGAGTTCCCTCTTCCTATCTCACACCTGGAGATCCCCCTTTCTTTCAGTTGTGGATACATTTTATTCAGCATTTCTGTGTTTGAAGCAGGGGTTCCCTGTCTTCTTGACCCCTACTGTTCCCAGAGGATGAATCCTTTGTACTTTCCTATCTTTTAAAACCTCGTTCTAGATAGAGTAACCACAGGGTGCCACGGAAACTACATAGAAGGGGTGTCCAACACAGGCATGAGGGTTCAAGGAAGACTTTCTGGAGGAATAATCACCTATCCCGAGATCTGAAGACTGAGCACGTAATTAGCCAGGCAAAATGACATGCATGTATATTGGGGTGACAGGTTGGAGGAAGAGGTGGGGTGAAGGTTGCAGGCAGAAAATAGAACATGTGTAAATATCCAAGGGGGAGAAAAACAAGCAAACAGCATATCACATTCTGAGAAGCATAAGTTCCAAGAACTGCAAGGAGTTCGGTGTGGCACATGCAGTGAGATAAGTGGTTGGTGAGATAAGTAGAGGCCACTTTACCAAAAGCTTGGGTGCCAGGTTAGGACAGTGGACCTGAGAGCAAACAGGAACCAATGAAAGAGACCATCAGGTCACAGAAGGTAAAATCGTCAGGTTTAAAAGAAAAACAAATATAATAAATGTCTCATATATTAATAAATAAACATACAAAGCTGGTTGGAAATTGCTGAAACTTTGTAGATGGGATGACAATCCCTGAGGGCATTCAGCCAGTAACCTTGGCATTCCAACATATCCCTAAACCCTCAGCCCAAGGATTATAGAGCTCAGTCCCATGACCCCACCTCCCAGGAGTTGCCCCCCACCTGCTTTGGGGAGGGTGGGTGAGCACCCCCCCACACACACACCAGCCCCCAAAACTCTGCCATAACTATCCCTCACATAAGGAAAGGATTGAGAAGCAGTAGAAGCTTGAAAATAAAAGTACCCTGGGCCAAGGGCCAAGAGGTCTATTTTTAGAAAATTTTCTCATTGCCTGTTTGTCTTTCAGACTCAGCCTAATGTCTTCCAGGCAAGTGTTAAAGCTATTTGGCTGGAAATAAGCAAAGGGGGAAAGGAAGAAGGTGATCTAAAACCAAATAGTAGTAGCAATGGTGATAATCTTTGCATAGTGTGTTCCAATTTCTCCAGCATACCCTCACTGGCATCTGGCACCCCCAAAGCAGCTTAATGTAGAATTCATTCAAACCCTTCCTGGCCACTTCTACTGTCTGTAGGATTTGGGCAGATCTCAAAGGGAAGATAATAGAAGGTTATGGATTTCATAAACTATTAAGCACGACCAGGGTCCTGCTGCTGCTGTCCCTCCTGGCCTCCTCTTTAAAATCGGGATAGTAATACTTGATCCAATTCACAACTGTAACCAGGTTTGGAGACTAAAGCGCCACCTACAGCATTTGGTCGTCATTCTCCTCTGTGCCTGCTTACTCAGAGAGAGAGGCAGCAATGCATGCATTTATCGTAAAAGTTCGTGAGTTATTTTAATCCATTCAAGCCGCGAAAGAGAAAAGGCCCGGCACTGTGTCTCGATTTGTATTTTCCTCCAAGGGACAAAATAGGTGGCCCCTGGAATTCTGCCGCTTGTAAAACGCGCCGCACCAAACGCTAGTAGACTTGCAGTGACTTAACTCCTTCCGTTCTGCAGCCTAGACCGACTTTTAAGGGCGTCCTCCCCCCAGCCCGTCCACCACCCCCAGTTTACTCCAGTGGCCGGATCCCGTCTCTCCCAGTCACTCTCCAGTTCTGCTGTGCCGTCTGGAATTTCTAGGGAGGGTGGTCACCGAGCAGATAGCAGCGGACCCTGGGACCAACCCCCTAACCCACACGGTCCTCCTTAAGGAGCTTCCGAGGCCCGAGTAGAGGGGGGTGTTTTGTTCGCGTTAGGAGGGAAAAGTTTCTGTGACATCCAGGAAATGAGCAACTCTTAAGCCCTACAGAGCCCAGCCGCAGGAGGCCAGAAGAAGGGAGCCGGCCAGGGTGTCGCCGCCAGCGTCCCCAGAGCTGCCCGGTCGCACACTCCCGGCAGCCGCCTGCAAGCAGCGGGGCCCGGGCCCCCGACCGCGCGCAGAGCCTGGGCTCGCGGGGTCCTCGCGCGACAGGGAGCGGGGACCAAGGCCAAACGTAAGTCTTGGGCCGGCAGCCGATCGCCTCGTGCGTTGAAGGAAGGGCACGATGAAGACGGGGAACTCGGCGGAGCTGCGCCCGAGATGGCGGCCAGGAGCGGGGGCGCCAGCTCGGCCGCGCGGGGGCTGACTTTGGGGACCCCCTTAGGGCGCGTGCAGAGGCGGGCGCATTGTCTTCCTGCGGCCCCTCGGCCTGCTCCCGCCGCGCCGCGGGATGCGCTCGGGTCTCGCGGCTCCAGCCGGGGCCGCGGAGCGGGTGGGCGCTTGGCTGCAGCCGGCGCGGCGGGCGGCCCCTTCTCCAGGCGCACCGAGCCTCGGAGCCCGGAGCGGGACCACGTTTTTGTCCCTAGTGCCCAGACGATCGGTTACTTTTCACCGTCTGAGCTGAAAAAAGCCGGGTCGCCCTGCTCCTTAGCCGCCCCCCTTCCCGCCTTCCCTTCCCTCCTCTGCTGCAAGAAAGGAGTAGGAGTGAAGTTTGTTTTCGGTTTCTGCTAGTGGAGCTATGGGGTTGCTTCGGGCCGGGTAAAGCTCCCGCCACTTCCTCTTTCGGGTCTACTAGAGGATGAGACTCACGCTGTGCAGATTGTCTCTTGGGGCTGCAAATACTCTCTGCACCCGACTCCTAACCCTGACCCCATCCTCAACCCTGTCCTTGTGCCCCCGCCTCCGCCATTCTGGCTGCCTAGTAGGTGAAGGGACTCAGAAGCCCCAGTGCCGGACTCCCCATCCGACACGCTCCTTCCCTTTAAAAATAAAAATGCTGCTGACCAGGGAGGGAAAATATTTTACTGAACCAGGCGGGGACCATATTTTGCCTTTTGCCCCTCTGCCTGGTGAAAACTAGAAGAATGCCGGGTGCTGGCAGCATCCTGGGTCCTGGTCTTTGGGATCTAAATCGGGGTCGCCTTCTATTTTCTTGTTCCTCTCTTGGGTTTGACCCAGGGCCTTTCCCTTTTACAAACTGGGTCTACCTCAGAGAGGCTGCCAGCAAAAGTTAATCCGCGGTTGGTGGGGGGAAATGGGGTGGCAGACAAGTAGAATTGCTGTTATTCCCTCCCAAAGGGCTGTGTTTTGGAGTCCTCCCTCCCGCCCACATGCCTAAGTGGCTTTCATTGTTTGCTAATTCCCTGTGTGTTGCTGCTGCTCCAGGCCATTCTGCCCTCAGATTTTCCACTTGTGGGTAACCGTGAAGTGGTTATACTGACTCTGCTCTCCTGAGTGGATGGAAAGGCTTTTTGTTCAAGTGCCATCCTCCAGCTCGGTGATTTTCAAGGATGCAACCATTTCAACCTCTGGCTTTCAGGGGGCAAGGATTTGAACTTTTAACTCATTGTCCCAGAAGTTATCACCTCTCTGCTCCTGCAGCACCCATTAGGGAAACAAAGAAGAGAGTGTGTAGGTGAACTTTTTATCAGAGGGTAAGAAGGGGCAGGAACTTCTAGGGAGAGGCTTCAGGCAGGATTGCCCCGTCTGAGTAGGTGTCTGGGAGGAGCTTTGTTCTGTGTTTGGACCCTCTAGGGCCAATAAAGAGAAAGAAGGTGGGTAGGTTCTGTCTGATGAAGAGGGTACACAGTCTCCGTGGGAACAGTGACCATGCACCCCATGCATGGAGCCCCGCAAGAGTAGGGGTGGGCCTATGGAGGTCCCTAGCTCAGTTCTCAATGCTCCTTCTTGGGAGGGACACCCTCTGCCAAATGGGAACTTGCCCAGGGGAGCAGAGGTGGACTGGCGTGGAAGGTCTGGAAAGTGCATCTTGTGAGGGAGAAGGGAAAGAACGGGCAATATGTACCCAGGGATGAGAAGCCTAGGGGAACATTGCTGTGGCCTTCAGGTGTCTCAGACATTGTTGCTTGAGAGAAGGAGAATACTTGCTTGGTCTGGCCTCAGAAACTCACTAACTAGAAGAGGCAGAGAGGCAGGTCTCAGTTTAGTGCAAGAAGGAACTTTCCAACAACTAGAGCTCCTCAGCAGGTACTGTGCTGCTGGTCACTGTCAGCAGAGACAGGTGGCTGTCAACAGTTACGAAGGAGAAGGGCCTTCAGAGCCCAAGGCTCCGTGGTTCCATGTTTGGAGTTGAGAGTGCCTTGGTAGGGATGAGGTGGTGCAGCAGCCTGTGGGGCTGTAATCGGGACGTGGACTAAGGGAGGGGCAGGTGCTCCAAGTGTGCTAGGGAGCTGAGAAGCAAGACTTTATGTATGGCTGAGACTGGTCCATCCTGGACCCCCCTCTAATCCAGTCTTGCTGGAAGGCAGGCAGAGTCATGAGGATACTGACAGTGGATATTAATAATAATAACCTCCAGGGCTTCTGCTGGCCTATTCAGTCCTTTGTGTGAATTAAAATAAGGTGTTTCCTCTCAGCAAGAGTATGGCACTTGGTACCATTTGGGAATAAAACCTCATCTGGGTAGCCAAGACTTACAGCTGCGCAAGCAGTTTATGACCTGGATTCATGCTCACCTCCCCAGCCAGGTGCCCCTGAGCAGCGTACCGCTTGCACAATCATTCACAGCAGCCCTGATAACCAACAGTTATTGAGGGCTTAATGTGGGTGAAGGAATGAATGAAGGGCTGCATGGGTGACACCCAGGGCTCCTCTGTAATGTGGGTGCAGCCCTTCATTCGTTCACCCGTACAGCCCTTCATTCATTCGTTCACCCGTACAGCCCTTCATTCATTCGCTCACCCACATTACAGAGGAGCCAGGCTTTTTTTTTTTTTCAAAATCACTTAGCTTGTATAAACTTATATAATCCTCACAGTAGCCCTATGAGTTAGGTATTATTATCCCCATTTTATAGATGAAGAAACCAAGGCACAGGGAAGTTAAGAGTTCAGGAGCCTGGAAGCTGAGTCCCAATCACTGAGCATCACAGAGCAAGAAGCAAGTTAAGCTCAAAAAGCTAGTTTAGTTGGGGACCCTCATGGAAAAGGGGGAAGAACAGTTGCCTTTTTCTTTCTTTGTCAAGGGAGAAATACCTGCTCTCAGCCCAGGCGGAGGAGGATGGAAGACTCACTTGGCAGGAAAAAGAGGAGGAAGGCAAGAGGCAAGCCCAGCCTTGATGGCTGACAGGGAGGCCTGGCCCAAGAATCGAGTGACTTTCCTTAATCACTGGGCAGCGTGAGGTGGCAGATCCAGTTTGGGGCCTGGTGGGAGAGAGATGAGTAAGTGCCACCTGGGTGTGGTGCAGAGGGAAAAGGCCCCAACCTAGGCAGAAAGTGAGTAGAAGGAGGTGAGGAGTGTCCAGACATGCTGTCCTGGCCTTCCGAGCCCCTCATCCCCATCTGCGCCCTCTTCCTTCCTTGTTCAAGTCCTGTTCACCTGCAGATGCCCTTCCCACTCTCGTCCCGAAATGCCATTTCACAGCTCCATGTATATATTCACTTAGTTTCCATACCGTACAGCTGAGCACTAAATTAGCTGGAACCAAACATTTTACTATATACTGTCGATAGACACTTGAAACAATATCACTTCTCAGCGTTGAGGAAGTCAAGATGTCTCCTGGGAAGGGCCAGTTGGTGCCCAGCAGATTGCCCAGAGGCTGGTGTTTACCTGGATCATGTCACCTGTCCCAGGGGATGGCTGTTAGCTGTGCCCACTCAGAAACCCTATTTCTCAGAGTGGTTTGGACTTGAGCTACTGGGTCACCCTGAGAAGGCTCCCAGAAGTGGGCATACAAATCAGAATGCTAGTTTATTAATTTGCAAGGAGACTTTGCGAACATCACACAGACTGGATGTCATCTGTCCCCTGCATCCTGGACAAGCCATATGGGAAACCAAAGGTCAGAGGGTGGCTTGTGCTTAGCAAAGCTGGAGTCAGAGCAGGGCAGGAGGGTAGGGGGCAGTGATGTCCAATCATGCAGGGCTCTGCCCACCTCTGGGGCCCTCTCACCAATGGATAGACACTTGTCAGGTAGACCAGGTACTCAGATCAGGCTGGCCAGGTACATCTCCTTGGCCAGTGCCTCAAGGGTGGTGTTTGTCTGGTAGGATTTCTCCCTTTCCTCTTCTATAATGTAGCGATTTTTCATTGTGTTTAATTATTTGTTTAGTGCTTTGCAAGATTATCATTTGCTTGTGTAAGTTTAATTTGCATTTGCATAAGTTAAATAACTACTGCACAATCTCGGGTTTGCAGGGACAGGTCAAGGGGGTAAATGCTATGTGCAAATCAAGAGGGTGATCAGGTGACCTGAATGGATCAACAGGAAACCAAGCACAGGGAGAAAGCGCATGCATGGTCCCTGATCAGCACGGAGGCCCTGGGAAGCAAAAGGCCAAGGCTGGCCACTTATCACAGTGGCCCCGCGTGAGCCTGGGGGTGATGTAGTCCTAAAGCAGTGCCTGCTTTGGCTGGCTCAGGCCATCTGCCCTGCCCCGCTGGCCTCTTTGGATTTAAGGGGCTCTCCCTGGTCTCTGTCCAGGCCCCTCGTGGCTCATCTTTAGTGAGCTGCATCTCCAGTGGCCCAGAGCCAAGGAGGTGTGGCCACGTGGGCTTTGGAGTGGGGTTGACTTGGATTGAGTCGTGGCTCCACCACTCATTAGATGGGTGTTCTCAGTAGTTGGGCAAGCACCTTGACTCTTCCAGGCCTCAGTTTTATCATCAGTAAAATGAGGATAACCCCGCATAGAGCTGTTGTGAGACTTGAACCAGATGAAGCCTAGAAAATGCTGAGCACAGTATCTGGCACAGACCAGCAGTCTGGCCTATATGAGCTTCTCAGGGCGGCAGAGGCCAATTGAGGCTCTATGTTCTCTACCAAATTGGGCCCCCAGCTTCCCTGTCAGCTCACTGCTCCCTCCTCTGAGGCCTAGACAAAGGGCAAGGTCACGGGGATCCAGACTGTCCCAGACAGGGAGAAGGAGATCTTTGTGCCCCTCCCAGTGGTTTGTTCGGAGCTGAGGACAAAGCTGCTTGTCCGGACCTTTTGGCTGACTCTGGGAGAGGGAAAGTCAGGTCTGGGGCATGACCTGTAACAGGCAACCAGAGGAGGAGGATGGATGAGGAGGTGTCCTGGGAGAGGAAGAAGGCTATTTGGGAGAACACAGAGGCCTATAGGTGCCTCCTCGAGGGTTTGGGGCCTGTGGTGTTTGCCCAGAGAGAGCATATTCCCCCTCCATCCATGTGGCCCACCCCATGACATCAGTGGAATGGAAGCACCTTGCAGGTGACATCACTGTTGCCCAAGGCAACACCTCCACCTTAAGGTAGACATGGAGGAGAAAGATCAACCTCAACTGTAAGACACATGTTGGAGGGAAGGGGCAGAGAAGACATCACATCCACAGGTGTGTTTCCCAGAGCCAGGGGAAGAGGATGGGCCACAGGAGGCGAGGGGAAGAGGGAAAGGCTGGATTTCGAGGTCTGGGCTGTGAGTCAGTTGGTGGTGGGTCTTTAGGCCTTGGGTCTGGCCTGAGAGCAAAGAGCCCAGTGCTGACAGCTGCAGTCTCCTTTAGTTCTCTGAGCAGGACTCCTTACAGGATCCTGCAGCCTGGATATGTGAGGAGGGTTAGAAGAAGGGCAGGCTAGAGAGTGATGGGGCCATCAGAAAAGTGGCTTTCCCTCCTTCTTCACCATCACCCCCAAAGAAAGTGAGAAATAAGGATGCTCATGTCCTTGCTATGGGGGCTTCTTCATTGATTGGACAATCATCATGCTCCTCTGACATGCACAGCACTGTGCTGGGGGTTTGTTCGGTGGCCTCGTGGAGCTGTGTGTCCAAAAGCACACAGAGAGGAGGAATCTAGGGAATCCACTGCTCTGAGAGGTAGGACGGGCTGGATATACAAATCCACCTCCCAGTTCACCTCCCCCAGCTCTAGCATTCCCTGTGGAATTCTCCATGGGTTAAACTAAACCCCTGGAATCCCTTCAGTTGGAGGTGTTTGAGATGTACTTGATATTTCGGGAGTGGTGTTAGACAGGGCAGCCACGGGTGTCGACCCTGTCCCACCTAGGGATGGTACTGTTTACAAGGCTGAACTCACCCAGCAATTCTGATGCTCTTAATGTGGTGACCTGTGGCTTCAGCCACATCTTAGAAGGTGATACTTCCTGTTCTCCTTAAGACAGAAATTCCTAAGCAAGGGCTGCCAAATGCCAACACAAGGGATAAAAGATGCAGGAAAGGGAGAACTCCTCACCCTGAATAAAGGTGAAAAACTGGATGACATGGTAGCTCTCTCTCCACAGAGGTTTTGTAACAGGAATCACCTTGTCTTTCCTCTTGAAGGCATCTGGTTAAAGTTTTTGCCTTGTGCAAATTCAGATGCATAACTTCAAATGCTTCCCTGATGTCCAGCATATCAGTGGCTAAAGTAATTGCCCTAATTTTTGTATGAACCTAGCTTTTTCAGGGCTATAAATGAAAATTAGAGTATTGTTAGCAGAGAAGACTGTTTGCAGGTTATTATTCTATTTACAAATCTGGTCCCCAAATCAATTGTTGTGGCCTTCTTCATAAAAGTAAAATAGCCTTTAAAAAAAATAATGGCTTCATTAACTGAGCACCTACTCTGAGCAAAGCCACCGTCCTAGGAATTTGCATGTATTTGTTTCTTTGCCTCACAGAAGCCCGTCAACGTAGGTATTATCCCAGTTTTACAGGTGAAGGAACAGCCACAGAGAGGTCAAGGCACTTGCCCCAAACTGAAAACAACAGAGATGAGATTCGAAGCTAGATCTACTGTCTCCCAGAGCCTTAGACTCTTTCTGCCACCTCAGGCTTCTGCCTGGACACCATGACCCGGTGAACATAAAGGTGGCACAAAGAATCCCACAAGAATTTGTGTCGAAGGTGAGAAGACAGCAGGCAGACCACCAACTCCAGGCCTGAGCTGTCTGGTCCCCTCCTGCTGTGACTCACTCTGTGATAGTAGCAGATGGGGCTCAGTTTTCTTGTCTGTTTAATGGGGACAGTAACAACCACTACCAGATAATTTTCAGAGCACTTTGAGATCCTCAGATGGAAGTCCCTAGGAAAATTACAAAGCCCACAGTTACCAAATGACTCACTTCCAGCTGCATAACCCAATGGGACACTCACTGCCTGGGAGGAGGGGCTCAGCTTTGCCGCCATCCTGGGCTGTCACTGCTTTCTCCTTCCCCTCTAGGTCATTTCCCTGAAGCTGATACAAGAGAGTCTCCTCCCAGCCTCTATCAAACCAAAAGAGAGGGTGTTGTCATAATGTTGGCCCTGCCTGCTGGTGCAAAACCATGTGCTCATAACACACTGTTCTCGTGGGAGCCTGTTTCAATAGCCTCTTAGCAGCAGTCAGGGGACCTGCCTGAAGTTCATGAAAGCATCCTTTGTTTGCTGAGGCTTTGTTCCAGCCTCACTGAGAAGGCAGGAGATGCACATGCCTGGGCTGGAGGGGAGGGGAACAGGGGACACTTGGGCTCTACCCTGTGTGCTGCCCCCAAACGCCCGAGTGCATCCATGCCACTTCTTTCTCGATGCCTCATCCTAACACGTAGGCACCACCCAGTGCCTAAAGAGCCCTCCCTTTTCCTAATCAACTGTAGAGAAGGCTTCCCCTTCCTTTTGGGTGAAAAGCCATCTCAAATGGCCCAGGTAACACTTAGAATCTCTTGGTGGAAAGAGCCTCATAATTTCATTAGGTCTAACTCCCTGCTTCATGCCCACAGTTCATCTAAATTGTCTGCAGTCCTTCCCTAAGCAGTGCAGGAAAGGAAAGCCCATAGGTACCAGGTCACTGGGCAGCACAGCAGTATGGGAAGACCACAGGCTTGAGAGTCAGATCCTAGCTCTGTGATGTTGGGCGAGTAAGTGGCCTCACCTCTCCATGCCTCAGCTTCCTTATCTGTAAAATGGATGTAAGTGCCTGCCTCAGAGATTTACTGTGAAAGTGATACTTGGAAAGCATTTTGCACAATGCTTAAGCCTCAATAAATGGGATGCAGTGGTTGCAATTTGCTAAACCCTCCCATGGTGAGCCAGGGCTGTGAGGTTTGTCTGGTTTTCTCCAGAAAGGGAGAATTGCAGGTCACTCTGCCAAGAGTTACTTCTCTGCTCCTTCTCTTAGCTCATCTGTATCAAACCCTGTAATCCTCTATCTTCCATTTCTACAAGACTCTCTAGCAAGAAGGGGTTGCCAGGGGTAAGGCAGCTGGGGGTCGGATAAACATGTTAGGGTTCATTCCTAGGTCCTTTTCTTGGTCAACCTTGGAAGTGAGTTGGCCTGCAGTTAGGTGAAGGCTGATCCGGACCAAAAGGGGCTGCGATCATCTCTGTCTCCGGGGCTGTGTCTGAGGGGATTTTACTCGCCTCTCCCAAGGCACTTACACTGTTAGTGCTTTGCTTTCCTGGCTGCAGTATGCCTCCCAGGAAGAAAGAATTTAGAGATTACTTCATCCAGGGCTTCCCACTCCACTCCAGGACTTTCAGATTCTGCTCCTGGGGGTAAAAGCTGTGAGGCTCTTTTCCCAGTCCTGACTCCATTCATTCATTCAGCAGCTTCCATGCAGAGTCAGCCCCCTCCTAATGCTGGGTGCTCAGAACCTGGTGCCAGAGCTGTGGGTGTCATTGCCAGGCTGGGGGGAGGGAGGCAGCTGCTGAGCTTCGTGGGTGCCAGACTTCCTCCTCTTCCCTGTCAGCCCCTTGGCCCTTTAGAAGACAAGGAGGTGGAGGAGACAACTCAATCATAATCCCCAGGCTTTTGGAGGAGGCGCAGGGGTGCTGGTCACCCCCCTCTTCCCAGAGGAGTCCTTAAGATGCAACCAGGATGATGTAACAAAGGGGAGACCTGACCTTATCACCAATACCAATACCAACAGCAATGTCATTTACAAGGCACTGCCATATAACTGTGTGCACCATCTCACTGATGTGCAGACTGCCATGAAGTGGGTACTCTAGTCACAGCAAGTGATAGAGCCAGGATTCAAACCTGAGCTGTCTTGATTCTGGAGTTTGGCCCCTCAGCTACTGTACTCTAAGCCTCTACAAACAGCTCGTCTTAGCTGATGAGCTTTGGACTGTTGCTTACTGAGTGACCTTGGGAGTGAGAGTAAGTCCTTGTGAACTTGACACTATCCACTGTCGGTGGCAGCTTGCTGAGTCATGGCTTCACGCATGAAGCAGGCATTATTTGGACACCTACTACGTGCAAGGCGCAGCCTTGGCAGAGCACATACATCATTCCTTATCACTGCGTCCCTGTGGCTGGAAAATGATGTGGTTGTAGGTTATTGTTGTCATCGTTTTATGTTTTGTTTTGTATAATTCACAGAGAGTGTGACTCTTTGTAATCATAGATAATCCTGGGAGCAATTTTTTTCCTTTTATTTCAGAATATTATGGGCGTACAACACTTTGTTTATATACATTGCCCATGCACTGCCCATGTCAGAGCTACAGTCGTGGACATCCCCCAAACTGTGTGCCCCGTAGCCATTCAAACGTATAAAAAATTGCTCAACTTCTCTAATCATCAGGGAAATGCAAATCAAAACCACAATGAGATATCGCTTAACTCCAGTGAGAATGGCTCATATCAAAAAATCCCCAGACAACAAATGTTGGCGGGGATGCAGACAGATAGGAGCACTCATACACTGCTGGTGGAACTGCAAATTAGTACAACCTCTATGGAAAGTGATATGGAGATACCTCAAAGAACTAAAAGTAGAACTACCATTTGATCCAGCAATCCCACTACTGGGTATTTACCCAAAGGAAAAAAAGATATTCTATAATAAAGACATCCTGGGAGCAATTTTGCTAACTGTTCTAGCCTTACGGTCTGGGCCCTCTGCCTTCCAGAGAGGAGTTTGCTCTGACTAGCTGGTGTGGGAGGGCAGGCAGAGGCCTGGCGCTGTTCAGCCCAGGTCCCCGCAGCAGAGCTCAAGCAAAGAAGAGCAAAGAAGCCGACCACAAGCTCTTAATTTTTTTTACAACTGGGTTGGCCTCCCTCTTGTCTTTGTGTCTCTTGCTGTTCCCCTTTATGAAGATGAAAGAGGTTTTTAGATCTTTGCAGGCAGAATGCGCGTGTGTGTGTGTGTGTGTGTGTGTGTGTGTGTGTGTGTGTGTGTGCAGGAGGCCCAGAGGCTTCCCTTCCTCCCCACCCCTCCCCCCTCTCCCCAGCCCAGCTGGGGCCCAGGCATTGTGTCAGGTACTGCCTAAGCCGCAGGGGACTGGGTGGAAGAACAGTCTGGGATTTTGCTGTGTGGGGGCCAGAATCCCAGGAAGCCGGGACCTGGGTAAGAGACAGTGGGGTGGGGAGGCTGGGGTTGGGGAACTGGCCTTTCTGTGGCCATGGGAAAGTCCTGGGGGGCCCATCCTCCCCTGTGCTCCAAAGGCAGGTAAAGAACTCTGGCCAGGGTGTCCTTCGGAGCTGGATTCTCTTTGTTCCCATCCAGGGATCAAAAGGAAGGTGGCTGCAGGGTGCTGGCAGTTTGTTTAATTCCATCCCTCCCAGTTCTTCCCTGAAAAGGGAAGGGGGGGGTGGCCAAGGGAGGGCTTTGTTTCCTCTTTGTTTTCCTGTGTGTTTACTCTCCCTTTGGGTTCCAACACTCTGCCGAACCCCTGTGTCTCCTGTTGTTTGTCCTGGCTCCACCAGTGCCGGCTCCCTCCCTGCTCCACTGACAAAGTGCCTGAGCGTTTGCTCCTGTGCTCGGAGGCCGGGGGTGTACAGAACACATGGTGGAGAGAGAAAAAGGACAAGTCTGGGGAGCCCTGCCACGTCCTGCCCCGAGGTGGGTATTCGTGTTCCCTCTGTACCAGCGCCTGTGGGTGAGAGGGGGCCCACAGGCGTAGGGGAAATTCTGAGGAATGCCAGGCCAGTACAGGACACTGGGAAATGGTTAGGGCTGCGGTGCTGTAATTAACAAGCGCCCTGAGATTTCAGGCGTGGAAATCTGAGGT
This sequence comes from Daubentonia madagascariensis, assembly GCA_023783475.1. Taxonomy (NCBI): domain Eukaryota; kingdom Metazoa; phylum Chordata; class Mammalia; order Primates; family Daubentoniidae; genus Daubentonia; species Daubentonia madagascariensis. The sequence continues at coordinate 12,533,559 of JAKFHU010002573.1, read as the reverse complement.
GGGAGTCCGGGTGGTCGAGGGAGGCCCTTCAGGGCAGGCTCACTGTAGGCAAATCATCCTTCCTGCGAGTGGTTGGCACTTGTGGAGGCCTTTGAAAGTGGGTGCCTCCAGTGCATTGTGTGAGCTGTGGGTCCCAGGATGGCGTGTGTCCTTGGCACAGCGAGCAGGTCTGTGCCAGGTGCTTTGGGGAATATAAAGACAAATAAGACCCTACCCTTACCCAGAGGAGCTTACAGCTGGTGAAAATGCAGATGGGTACAACAGGGAGACAGTGGGGTCTGGAGCCATGGTCTGTTGTGTGACCTTGAGCGGATTGCTCCACCTCTCAGTGCCTTGGGCTCCTGCTTGGGAGGTGGGCTGATGGCACCCTCCCCAGGGCTGCTGAGTAAGTCAGATGAGCTAACTAAGGATAGAGGTACCAGAACAAGCCTTTGCTGGGTGCCTGCTATGTGCTGGGTGCATCCATGGAGCCACCTCGCTTACACAGATGCTCAGAGCACTCAGAGAGGCCTGATGAGTATGTCCATCTCCCTCCCATTGTTCTTCTGTCCCTTTCAAGAAAAAAGGATTTGTCTCGGGAGTTGGGGGGCAGGGACAAGGAAAGCTCCTTGGAAGTGGCTTCTGAGATGGGCCTGCTATGAGGACAGTTGGGTAGGGCTTGGGCCAGTGAGAGGTGAGGCATGGATGGCTTGGGGAATGGTGGGGAAGCACAGGAGGTATTCAAGGGACCGGGAGGGAACTGGAGGGTCTCCTGAGGCTGGCTGGGGCCAGGCCCTGAACATCAGACTTAAAGCTCTGACCTGTGTTGCATGGAAACAGGACTCCATTGAAGTGGGGAAGGGGGACCTCCAGGGAGGAGGCAGGTGTTAGGGAGAGCTCAAATGGGCTGACCCCAAAGGTCTACACTAGACAGGATGTGAGAGCCCTGTCTCATGCAGGGAGATGCAAGTTCCCCAGCAGAAAGGGAAAGTCGATGGGGAGGAACTGGCTGGGAGAGAGGGTGCATCACGCTCTGAGACTGCGTTAGTCTCCTGGGGCTGCTATAACAAACTGCCAGAAACCAGGGGGCTTAAAACAACAGATATTTATGCTCTCACAGTTCTGGAGACCAGAAATCAAGGTATGGCAGGACCCCACTCTCTCCAGATGCCCTAGGGGAGCAGTCTCCTGGCCTGTTGCAGCTTATACTGGTCCCAAAGAACCCTCAGCTGCAGCAGTGTCATGCCACCCCTCCTGTCTCCCCTCATCTTTCCTCTGTCTGTCTTCCCCCTTTCTGTCTCTTCATAAGGACACTTGTCATTGGATTTAGGGCCTACCTGGGTAATCCAGGATCTCATCTCAGGATACTTAATTTAATCATGTCTGCAAAGACCCTTTTTCCACATAAGGTCACATTCATAGGGGGCTGGGCATTGGCACAAGGACACATCTTTTTCAGGGCTGCCATTCAACCCACACAGTGACTGCTGTACTCAAGGTGCCTGGAGGGGCTGGATGAGAGAAAAGGGGATGTGGGCCAGCGCTAAGGGTCACAGGGGACCCCCCTTGTCTCTGTGACTGTTGTACTCCTTGTTGTCCCTTCTCACTCCCCTTACCACAACTCAGCCATAGACACCAGGCCTCTGTCTATCTGTCTGTCCCAAGACGCCATGATTTCCATGATGTCCTGTGGGTTAAGGCCTTTGCTGTGGGGAGTCAGACAGGGCAGCTGGAGGGGGGGACACCCATCCTTCCCGGGAGATTGATGGCTTCCCTGCCTTCTCCACCTGCTCACCCGGACATGCATCAGCTGATGAAGGAGCAGGAACAGGAAGGATGTGGCTCGCCCACCGGAGTCACCAGAGTCCAGGCCACTGTCTGTCCTGTGACTTGGCCAGCCACCCTCCTGACCCAGTCCAGAGGATGGGGTTGGCATCCTGGTGACTTTTTGGAAACTCCTCCCTCTTCCGAGAGTGGGCCCTGAGGAAACTTAATGCTTTGGGTGGGTGTGACAGAGCACCTCCTGAGTCCAGCCAGGGTATCCCCAGGCAGACAGCAGAGGCTCACCTTAGTAAAAGGGCCAGCTCCAACCCAGTGGACACTTTCTCACTGGCTCATGGGTAGGGCTACCTGGAGTAAGCACGTGGGCAGGGGCTCCCCTCTGCTCTCTCTCTCTCCTGTCCTCTTCCTCCACCCTCACCAGGGTCTACTATTGACCTCTGGGTCCTCCTGAGCCCAGGGTCCTGCTCAATCAGTCTGGGCTCTCCCCTGGGTTCGGGGAGGGCACTGGGGGCTCCTTGGGATCACAGACCCTGCTCTGTAATACTAAGTGCTCCTTCATGCATAACCATTAGGCCTTTTTGCTAAGGCGAGCCTCTGCTGTGTGCATGTGGACACACTGGCTGGACTTGGGAGGGCCTGGTCACACCCACCCAAAGCACTAAGTTTCCTCAAGGCCCACTCTCGGAAGAGGGGGAGGTTTCCAATAAGTCCCCAGGATGCCAACCCCAACAGGATCTCTTTCTCATTTCTTCTAGTCCTTGCAGAGGCCGTGGGGCAGGAAGAAAACCTGCTCTGGCATTTACATAAAGCCCCAGCAAGGCCTAGCACAGAGTCAGCCCTCATAAGCGCTGGTTAGGGTTATTCTTCCGAGTGTGGCTGCTGGGGCCAACCAGGAGGCGCTGGACTAGATCAGGCCTGGGTTTGGGGAGAAAGGTCAAGCCGGGGGGATTTCAGGGAGTCCTGACACAGGGGAAATGGTAGCTTTGCTGGGTAGTTGCTGAGGGGGTAGACATGAGAGGAGTCCAGGGTTGGGTGAGATCAGCCTTGAGGAATGTTCGTGGCCAGTGGGGGAGGGGCTGCAGACCAGAGCCACAGGCTCTGGGTGGCCCACATATTTTATTTGGCTCACGTGGTTTTTAAAGAATTTTTGAAATAGCAGCCAATATTTCAAAATTGGAAGATTTTTATAAAATCCAGATTACTGGCTTCTCTTGAGGGAAAGAGAAAAGATCTTGGCATTCTCCCCTTCAGATGACACACGTGCCATCCAGTGACCAGTGTCTCTGCCATTCAGCCCTCCCTACAGCCTGGCGTACTTTCCCTGGGGGCTGTCCCCCAGGCACTTGGTTACCACCCTCTCCTCAGGAAGGGTGACTGGAAGAGATGAGGACAAGGGGCCCCGTGGCAGCAGGGTGGCAGGTCCGAGGAAGCTGGCAGGACCTGCCGATAGAAGGTCATGCCAGGGGAAGGGGGGAAGAAGACTGGGCAGGCAGGGGGGTTGCAAGGACTCTGAGAAGAAGAGGAAGCACCGGAGCCCAGAACCACGCCCTCTCTACCTTCTTTCTCAGTGGTCTGTGTTGGTCCTCTTCCTTCCTCTTCCCCCACTTCCTTTCTGTGCCTGCCTCTTCCTCTCCTACCAGGGCCCAGCCCCCAACCCCAGTGCTGCTCAGACCCCCAGAGTTCCCCTTCCTGTCCCCATTTGGGGTGCAGGTGAAGAGAGACCCCAGTCAGAGGTGCCCTGGTGGCAGCTCTGTGGCCTCGCCCTGGAGGCCTTTCTCTTCTCCCACTGTCCTGGAAGGGTAGGAGCCAATTGGGTTGAGCAGTGATGCACTCAGAGCTGCTGTCACTGAGCCATTTGTGCCATGTCCTAACTCTGCCCTGAGTCACGCAAAGAGGAAGAAGTTGGTGGAGACATGTCACTCTCACAGCTGTATCTGTCACCACCATCTCCTCCCACTGACATGTTGGGAGCCTACAACACGCCCAGCCTGGGCCTGGTGCCTTTAGCTTCTTGACTATGCTGGAACTGTAGGTAGGAAGGCAGGGGCTGGTGGGTGACACAGTAAAGAGCAGGATGGTAGCCTGACCTGCAGGAGTTCAGAGAAGGGCGAGATGGGGCAGGCTCCGGAGGAGGGGCCCTGAGCCAGCCTTGTACAATGGGTGGCATTGGGCTTGGCAGGGAAGCTGGTCTGACTCCAGTGTGGGGCGTGGGCCCTGCTAGAGAGAAGCGTGGAATCGAGGATGAGGCTGGGCCGAGGGAGGGGAGCTTCCCCAGGGCTCAGACTGCCCACCCGTGGGCTCCAAACTCAGGGTCAGACTCATGCTCTGCATCAAGCTATCCTTTCTCACAGTCCTATACTTCCAGGGCTGGGAAGCTTGAGGAACAGCTAACCTGGATGATTTTGGTGGTTACCACCGACAGCAGTACCAGGGATGAGCCCCAGGGCAGAGGGCAGACTCAGCTGAGGTGCTGCTCACATATGGCTGTGCGCTGCAGACCAGGGGATCTTAGGCCCACCCAGTGAACCTCCCTGGACATCAGTCTCTTCATCCCTAAGATAGGGATAGTGCGACTACCTGATGTTCTGAAAATTAAATGACAAAACACATGCAGAGTCCTTAGCATCCTGCCTGACATGGAGTAATTGCTTCCTAAATGGCTGTTAATGAAAACATCTTCACTTTTCACTATGCCGCTCCTGTTCTGTGCAGGAATCCCTGCCAGATGCTCCCTGGGATGATGTCCAGCCTGCCTCAAGCACCCCCACCCCACCCTCCGGGTCAAGCATGTTTCCTCATTAGGCCTCAGTCTCCTCATCTGTAAAATGGGACTTAGATTATTACAACTCTAAATCCTGGCTTTCTTAAATCCACGGCTTTATTTCCCCCAAAACAACTGTGTACCTCATTAGCTGGGACTGCAAAACTCCAGCACAAGGCCAGGATACATTAGGGGTTCAGCCCAAACTTATGACAGTTTGAGACTCCCTCGGCTCCCTCTTTCTTCAGGGCCCGGAACCTAGACAGTGGGAAAGGGATCCAAGTAACCCCAGGCCTGAGCTAAAAGTGCCCTCCTCTGCCATAAGCCATCTTTATTCCATTTCATAAAGGAAACCCGTCAGCTGCTCCTTTTGGCTCTGAAGATGATGCCAGGGCAAGGGCTGCCTTTGCTGTTGTAATTAGCACAGCTAATTGCATCTGACAGGCTCCAGGGTCTGAGCTGCTGTGACGTTGCAGAGGCCCCACCCTCCTCCTACCCAGAAGACGCCTGGCTTGGGAAGGGGTGGTTCTCAACCATAAGCTTGCATCAGAACCACCTGGAGGGCTTGTTAAGACACAGACGCTGGGCCCCACCCCTGGAATTTCTGATCAGTAGGTCTGGGGTTGCACCTGAAAATTTGCATTTCTAACACGTTCCCAGGTGGTGCTGTGGCATTGAGAACCACTGTCCCAGACGGCACACTGGGCCAAAATGGGTCCTGGGCACCCCTGTGGCTAAGGTCACAGTCAGCCAATCCTGGGTGGGAGGAGATGGGCGGTGGGGCAGAGGGGTGTGATGAACAGGTTGTGGGACCAGACAGACGCTCCAGCTGTTCCTTGTTTGTTGTAGGAATTGTCTGGAAGGGGGGGGAGGAGGTAACTGGAGCTGTGGGGGTGCACACCGACATCTCTCCAACAGGTAGGGACAGGGAAGGTCTCCAGAAAAGGAGAGGCCCCCAGAAAACAGGAATAAAACTCTCCCCCTCCTTTGCATTTTCGTAGCCTGTAGCTCATGTGCCTTTTATGCCCCACGTCTTCTTCTGTCTTGGGACTGTACCTAGTGGCTTTCTGCCTTCCCGCATGGACTGTAATGTTCTTACTGCCATGGATCATGCCATACTCATCATTGTGGGCCCTGAAGCATCCAGCATGTTCCATGAGCTCAGTAGGTGCTCTGTAAATGTTGCACAGTGGAAAAACTTGGGCTGACAGAAGGGGCTTGAATCTCAGCCCAGTTACGACTTTTCTAGTCTTGTGGCTAGAAAATTACTTAGTTTCTTGGGCTTTGGGTAACCCATCTGTGAAACAGGGATCACACTTACCTCTTAGAAAGTTGCAGTGGTCACTGGGTACAGTGCCCAGCACATCCTAGTGAGGGCTTGAGAAATGGAAGCTATGGCTATCAGACAACTCTTGTTCATTGGATTAAGCTATGGTGGGGAGTGCGCTAGGCTCTGGGGGACCAGGAGTGAGGGACCCCATTGAAGGAAGGGGGCCATCTTAGATTTCCCCCTGGGGTCTTGGGCTTCCGGCTGCCTCAGACTATGGGTCTGAGTAAACCACTGGTCCTGGCAGCCACCTGGAGCCCTCTGTCTGGGCCCACCCACGGGCCACCATCTTCCCTCAGCCCCTGCTTCCCCATGACCCTGGCCCTTTGCCAGGCTAAGTTTAGCTGTGAACTGCATGGGCTGCCCCTCTCTGTGGGCAAGGGCAGGGGTGGGGAGGAACTCAGCAGGCGTCCCACGGGCTTCCTGGCAAGCCAGCAGACAAAAACCCGCCAGGTGGCCCAGGTTTATTCTAAAAGTCAAACCCACCAGCTGATGTCCCAGACTGCAGGCGTGAGAAAGCCCCGTAGAGATGACAGTGTGGGGCCAAGATGGAGATGGACATCCTGGAATCAGGGGGAAGGGGCTCTTTGTGGAGGTGCGTTTGTGAGTGCATATGCACATGCACATATCCATGGTTCGTGAGAGACCCCCAGCCACCTGTCCTGTCTCCAAATATTAGAACACCCTGATTCTTTCCCTTTGTTCTTCTGACCCCCAGAGTCCCCAGGGCAGTGTTCCCTATGACTTGTTTTGGAAAGGACTCAGCCCCATCTAGTGGGCACTGAGCAGCCACAGCCCCATTCTCCTCCCCAGCCTGGCCCTCCCTGCCCCATGCCTTAGGGTGCTGCAGACACAGCCCATGCAGAGTTTAACAAGGAGCAAAATGACAGCTGTGATCCGATCCCAGGGAAGTGGGAGAGATGGCTTAAGTGAGGAACTGAGTCAGAGGGAACTCCTGACCTGCAGGAGGATCCCAGGCTCTGAAGCCTTCTCCCCCTTTGCCGGGGGCCGGGGTGGATGGAGGGATGTGCCAAGGAACAGCAATAACAGCGGAGCATTTTGTGCTTTCAAAGCACTTTTGAGCGTGTGTTCCTCCACGCCCCTGGGACTTGGGCAGGGCTGGTATGCTTGATAGGTAAGAAAGCAGAGGCCTGTGGGTGCAGAGGGGAAAGGAGCCCACCCCACGCCAGGCACCGTGCTAAGCACCCAAGGTGTTACCTCACTCAGTCTTCCCAACATCCCTGTGATGGGTGGAGTGTTATTAACTCCTCACAGGCAAAGCATGAGCACCCTGGAGAAGCTAAGTTAACCACCCAGGATCACTCAGCAAGGGAAAGAATCAAGGTTCAAATGTAGGGCAGCTGGGCTCACAACCTGGCTCCTTCCCTTTTGTTGCCCTGTTTTTCCCTGGTGTTCCTGCTGGGTCTTATTTGTAACCCTGTGATTGTCAGTGCTACCGTGGGCTGCCTGTATCCTGTCACAGTTCCTTGCAGGGGCGTCCGTGTGGCCCACTCCATCCTGAATCCCTGCAGGCAAGGTCATCTGTATATTCCCATCCCATGATAGCTACCCTTTCATGAGAAAACTTGCTCAGGAACAAGCACTTTGCTCAGGGCTTTACCTGTGTTATCTTGTTCAAGCTTTACAACGGCAAGTTTTATTATTCTCATTTTACAGATGAAGAAACTGAGGTTTTGAAAGTTGAGTGATTTATACAAGGTCACCTTTAGTAGGTGCACATGCTGGGTGCACCCAGTCTGTCTCCTCTAGAGTCTGTCCTCTTAACACCTCTCCAGTTGATTTGCAGTTCTGAACCTATTGCCCCAGTACCAGGAGGCTCTTACAGCCCTTCCTCCTCCGGGAGGCATGAAGTGTATGCAGGTAGCACTGTGGAAGGTGTCAGGGGGAGACCACAAGGACTCCCAGTCATAGGATTTGGCAATGGCACCACTCCCCAGTTGGTGGCATCCTACCCTGAGTTGATGTGGAAACTGACTCCCTCCTGGGTTAGGAGTTGCCAGGGCTATTACTGTGACTGGTCAAGGCCCGCTGTGCCCAAAGGTGGCTACTTACGGTACAGGGGCCCTGAAGGACCTCAAAACCCCCAAATTATCTCCTAACTGGCTGCTGCCTGATATTCCACTATAATCATTCCATGCCTTTATCTTAAAACTCTAACCCACATTAATCAGCCAGCCTTACAGTTATGCCTTGCACTACTCTGGCAACACTCTCCGTTGAAGTTCCTCTAATGCAGAAACCAGGGCTGACCTGTTTCTGCAATCATCCAGCAAGCTGCTGCCGGGCTTGGGGAAGAAAGCTGGCTTGCTACCCCTTGTGCTGTTTTTCACCCCACCCACCTTCTAGTGTGACTTCCTCCACTTTCTCTTGTCCCCCATTTCCTCCTCAAGGGGAAACCTGTAAGTGCTTCAAAGCTCACCTCTGCAGCCTGAACTTTCCTCCATACTGGACCTCCCTCCCTGCAATCCTTTTGGCTCCTGCTGACATGTCCAGCTGTGCATGGGGTGGAGCTGTCTGAGTCACATCTGAGCATCAAGCTTTATCCACATGTGGCTGGCAAACAACTTAGGCCATCTATATCCTGCCCTTGCCAGGGCAACCTGCAGAAGTATCCTCACCTGGTGACAAATCCCTGCTCCTGAGCACCATTAGGACAAGAATTTCATTGTGCAAATTCAAGGTCAGGGGCTAAAAGCCTAAGGGGATGGAGCTCAGGCCTACCGAGAAGTTCCTATCAGCCAGTGTTGGCATGCACAGCAGGGGGTGGGCAAGGTAGGATGGGAGGATCCATTGGTGTTCTCTTGGTTGTCCAACAACAATCTCAGGTCTTCAGCTGATTTGCATTTGGCCATTTGGTCTCTTCACAGAGGTCCCAGGCAGGAAGGGAGCTGGCAAGTATAGAAATAACAGATTGTTAATTCCCAAGGTTCCTGCTGGGGAGAGGAGAGTGTGTAATGTAAGGCTTACCCTGTAAGACAACACTTCTCAGACTTTAATGTGGATGGTATTAAAATACAGATTCTGATTGAGCAGGTTTGGGTCAGGGCAAGATTCTGCATTTCTAGCAAGCTCCCAGGAGATATTGCAGCTGCTGGTCTGTGGATCACAATTTGAATTGCAAAGATGCTAAGGATTAGCCCTTCCCCAAAAGTCACTCAAGGCTTAAAAATCCATTTATCCTGGGGGAATGGAGTGCCTCCTTTCACAATTAAGAAGTCAGATTTAAAGTTCAGATGCTCTGAAAAGAAACCAGTGACTCAGGTGCTCTCTGGTTTTTGCCAATATTGTCCTGGGAAAGATTAAAGGCCAGGGGATCTGAGTCTGGATCTGGGGTGAGGTCTTCCAGATCAGAAGAAATTTACAGTGGGAGAATATTAGGGCTCAAAACTACTTCAAAAAGTTACTGTTCAATGAATATGTGCTATGCACTGGTTACTGGACCATGCAGTTTGCATGGATCATCACATCTGTCGTTACTTGACCCTGTGAGAGACTTGTTTTCCTCTTGTACAGTAAAGAAATCTGTCTCAGAGAGGTGAGTTAACATGCCCAAGGTCACACAGCTATTCAATGATAGGGCTGGCTTTGGAACCTAGCCCACTCTCCCTTAACCACTAGGCTTTACTGTGTGGCAGGAAGATGGCATTCACTGGGGATAGAAGGGGATGTTTTATTTAGGACTGTTTTGGTTTCAAGTGGTGGAAAAACAACTGAAACTGACTTAAAGAAAAAGGACTTCTTCGTTGACTTATATGACTAAAAAGCTCAGACAGTAATGGCTTCAAGCACAGCTGAATGTGGGCAGGCGTCTGCTATTCTCTATGTTGGCGTCTTAGGCAAGCTGTCCTTCCTGAGAGCCCACTGCAGGTGTAATCCTGTTCCCTCGGCAACCCTGGCACCAGGATGTCTTTCTCCCCATTGGTCCCAACACATCCTATCATCCGCCTCCCGTTGGCCCGAATTGGGTCACGTGCTCATCCCATCGCTGTAGCTGGGGCGAGGGGTAGAATAATCTGTCTTGGGCCAGGGTTGCGTGCCCTGCCCTGGAGCGTGGAGGTGGGTTTATTCCCGTCCCAGCCGTAAGGACTGACAGGAGAAAAGGGTGGGTTCCCAGGGCAGTGGGGTGCTGCTACCAGCAAGGGGAATGTCTGGGCGGAAAGAGCTCTCCACCGCAGGTGGAGGCCTTTGGGGTTCTTTCTCCCGAGGCTAGACTGGAGCGCCTGCGGAGGTTTCAGGGAGCGGAGCGGTGGGCTAGCGGGGAGAACTAAGACATTCACCGGCCCTGGTGGGCAGAGGTTGGTGTGCGGGCGCAGGGAAGAAGTGGCCTTGGGGGACGCTTGGCGTGACTGTCATTCTCTCTCTTCCCAGGAAAGCTCCGGCCATGGCCATGGGGCTCTTCCGGGTGTGTCTGGTGGTGGTGACCGCCATCATCAACCACCCGCTGCTGTTCCCGCGGGAGAACGCCACGGTCCCGGAGAATGAGGAGGAGATCATCCGCAAGATGCAGGCGCACCAGGAGAAGCTGCAGCTGGAGCAGCTGCGCCTGGAGGAGGAGGTGGCACGGCTGGCAGCCGAGAAGGAGGCCCTGGAGCGGGTGGCGGAGGAGGGCAAGCAGCAGAATGAGACCCGCACGGCCTGGGACCTCTGGAGCACCCTCTGCATGATCCTCTTCCTGATGATCGAGGTGTGGCGGCAGGACCACCAGGACGGGCCCTCGCTCGAGTGCCTGGGCGGTGATGAGGATGAGCTGCCTGGTCTGGGGGGCGCCCCTCTGAGGGGCCTCACCCTGCCCGACAAGGCCACGCTCGCCCACTTCTATGAGCGCTGCATCCGGGGGGCCACGGCAGACGCTGCCCGCACCCGGGAATTCGTGGAAGGCTTCGTGGACGACTTGCTGGAAGCCCTGAGGAGCCTCTGCAACCGGGACACAGACATGGAGGTGGAGGACTTTATTGGCGTGGATAGCATGTATGAGAACTGGCAGGTGGATAGGCCACTGGTGTGTCACCTCTTTGTGCCCTTCACACCCCCAGAGCCCTACCGCTTCCACCCGGAGCTCTGGTGCTGCAGCCGCTCTGTGCCTCTGGATCGCCAGGGCTACGGCCAGATCAAGGTGGTCCGGGCCGATGGGGATGCCCTGGGCTGTATCTGCGGCAAGACCAAGCTTGGGGAAGACATGCTCTGTCTCCTCCATGGCAAGAACAACATGGTGCGGCCCAGTGGCGAGATGGAAGACCTGCTGTGTGCCAGAGATTCCCCGTACCTGGACACAATGCAGGTCATGAAGTGGTTCCAGACAGCCCTCACTAGAGCCTGGCACCGCATCGCCCGCAAGTACGAGTTCGACCTGGCTTTTGGCCAGCTGGACAGCCCAGGGTCCCTCAAGATCAAGTTCCGCTCAGGGAAGTTCATGCCCTTCAACCTGATTCCTGTGATCCAGTGTGACGACTCAGACCTATACTTTGTCTCCCACCTTCCCAGGGAGCCCTCCTGGGGGTCCCCAGCCTCCAGCACTGACTGGCTTCTGTCCTTTGCAGTCTACGAGCGACACTTCCTCCGAACGACCTTAAAGGCGCTGCCTGAGGGTGCCTGCCACCTCAGCTGCTTGCAGATCACCTCCTTCCTGCTCTCCAAGCAGAGCCGCCTGACCAGCCCTAGCGGGCTGAGCACCTACCACGTGAAAACAGCCCTGCTGCACCTCCTGCTCCTCCGGCGGGCCACCGACTGGAAGGCCGGGCAGCTCAACGCTCGTCTGCACGAGCTGCTCTGCTTCTTGGAGAAGAGCCTGCTTGAGAAGAAGCTCCATCACTTCTTTATTGGCAACCGTAAGGTGCCCGAGGCCATGGGACTCCCCGAGGCCGTGCGCAGGGCTGAGCCTCTCAACCTCTTCCGGCCCTTCGTCCTGCAGCGAAGTCTTTACCGTAAGACAGTGGACTCCTTCTACGAGATGCTCAAGAATGCCCCAGCACTCATCAGCGAGTATTCCCTTCATGTCCCCGCAGACCATACCAGCCTGCCCCAAAAAGCTATCGTCTTGTAGAGCATGTGGGACCCAGGATGCCAGGACGAGGGCGTCCCCCACATTCACACCCTGGGGGCATCTGCAAACCCTGTCCTGGAAACACGGCAGGCTTTGGTGGGAGCCACGGCTCAGCCTGCCAGGAAGCTAGGCCCTACAGCGCAGAGGAAACGATACAACTAGAAGCTGGTTTGCTTTCATGCTGTTAGGGGCTATTGGTAAAGCTCTTGTTTGGGTTTGGGGACTGATCCTTTGCAGCTTACTTCTGGATCACCACCAATGACCAAGATAATGACAGAATGCTGTAGACACTGAATTAGCAACAATGTAATCATTGGTTTGGGTGTTGTTCATCTTCCATCCGAAGTCCAGTCTGTACTTGAATAACAGCACAGAATCTACAAGAATGCCGACAGGGACCTGTTTTAGCACCCTAATCCCAGGAACCCTTGGCCCCAGCCATCTGCAGCCAAAGCACTAACAGGGACAGAACCTTTGATCCACATCCTGCACAACAATAGGGCTGTCACTGTGGCTGCCACTTTTTTATACTATTTAGAGATTCGAGGTCCCAAGTGGCTAATGTCTCTGTCACATGAGAATGGGTACTTGGTGGCAGAGAAAAGCTTGAAGTTGCCTGCCTTTCAGCTACACTTCTCACTCAGGTGCACCCTCTTCTGTCTAGCATGCCATGTCCCAGGCACCATGGGTGTCATTTACCATGCTGGGTGCCAGCTCAGTGGCCCCTCACCTCTCTTTATTCCTCTCACAGTTGGTCTCTCTGACCACCAGTGTGGTAGGGGAAGAGCAGATGCTGATGGTGGAAGCTGATCTAGAGAAAGACATTCACAGGGTAACTGGGGCAAAGGATGGAGCCTGGGTCTCCGGGTGCTGGGGTCTGGCTTGCAGTCTGACCTAGTTCAGAGGAAGTTGCAGAACTCAGGGGTGAGGGATGCTGTAACCCTGGGTTGTCGCAGAGTCCCAATCCTAGGGCAGGGTGCGCTTGGAAACAAGATCTGCCATGGAAACCCAGCTCTGGTCTGCAGGCCCCAAGTCCCCCCAGTTCCTCACTTCACTGGGGCACCCTCACTGCACAGAACCCACCCTTACTGTGGCCTTGCTGACCACACAGATGACCCAGACCCAAAGAGCCTGACGGAGGCTCAGCTGACTGGGGACCACAGGGACAGCACTGTGGACACAGCCCCCATGCCTCTGAGAGGCCACCTTGGCACTGCTAGGGGTTGTGGTCACTGGGTGGGCGCCAGAGCCTGCAGTTGGCGCTGGGGTGTGTCTCCAGGACTGGTTCAAGAGGATCAGGAAACGTCTTCTCCACCTGCGGCTTCACTGGCCCTTTGAGATTTCCTCTCTTAACATTACCTCAGTAACCCTTGCAGAGGACCAAGGAGGAAACATGAGAATTGAGACTATAAAGGTGTTCTCCCTCCAGCCACACCACTTCCTCCTCCAGGCACAGCTCCAGCTCCAGGGTTTAAGCCAGCCATGCCTCCCAGACAGCATAACCCACTCGACAGGGGTGCTCAGGTTCACCGTGAACTGAGAGCTGAAGAGAGGCGCTCCTTCCCCAGCCCCCAGGAGCACTCTCACCTAGCCTTAGAAAGCTCAGGAAGGTGGACCATTTGCCTGCTGGGGTTAATTCACAGTGGGGAGGCTCGGGCTATGTTCAGGGCACAAGAAGCCTGTAGGAAGCTGCCTTGTATGAGCCAGAGTTAGACTGAACACAGGCTTGGGTCTGCCCCTCCCCAGCCTCCCAGCCACCAGCCAGGCACTCTAGGGGATAAACCTTCTCAAGTGTGTCTCTAACAATAGCCCTGAGCACCTGCCCCCCATTCCATTGAATGCATTTCCAGAATCAGAGTGAATTTCCTTATTTATTATTGTCCTTGCCTTTCCCCTCTTCATCTTGATCCTGTTGTGCTTTGAAGAGAACCCAGCAACCAAAAACCATCCTCCAGAAGCCAAGACCAAGCCTGGATCTCCCTCAGCTTCCCCTTTGCTTCCGGGAGAAAGTTCACTGAAAAAATGCCTTCTGGCTTCTTGTTTATACAGAGATCATAGAACTCGGTGGGGAAACAGCAATCTTTTGTGCACCAAAGCTGCTTCTGAAGCAGAAAGCAGTGGGGCTCTTGGTGTTTCATGCTGCCTTATTTATATTAAAGGAAGAATTAAATCTTGCAAGGAGTAGAAATAGTCACAGTGTTTGTTTTTAACTTCAGGAAATCTGTGAGGTTCCCAGGGCAGAGTTGGGGAGGGGGTGGATTTCCTATTGACTACTGATGAGAAGAAGCTTTCACTCCCCCTTTATTCTTAGACTTTCAGGAAACTTTAAAAAATAACAAAATAGAACATTTCTAGCCTGTCTTTGAGGCAACTTGTGTGCTCCCTGCAGAGTTCCAGAAAGGGCCTTTGAAAGCCAGTTGTAGGGCGCATTCCAGCTCAAGACCTTGTTTCACAGAACTGATGTGTGCTAAGAAATGTAGGAGCTGGAAGGAACAGGAAGCTTTTGGTTTTTGAAGAAAGAGATTTTCTTTTAAATGGAGGATTTCTGGTCCTCTAGGGCACTTTGGCCTTTCCACTAAGGACAGCCTCCACTCTCTTTCTCCAAGGAGTCTCTTTTCCTTCCCAAGGTGCTTACTTGCTTTGCAGAATGTTCCAGGCCTGTATTTGCCGCCTCTCCTGACAAGGGTGAAATGAACAGGGCTGGCCCAAGGCCAAGAGGTTGGTTAAGTTGGGGAAGGGCCCTATGTCCTCAAAAGCCCCAGCCCATCTTCGTGCCTTGCTGAATGCAAAAGCCCTGGTTGAGAACCTGGGACTAATGCTCTGGCTCATAACCGAGGGTGTCCTCCAAATCACCTAGCGAGCCCGGTCAATTGCCCAGACCCTGCCTTGAACCTACATGGTGCCCAGAATCCAATCTGGAGTGGTTGGGCAAGGCTCTATTTTTAAAACTTCCCCCAAGTGACCGATGGCACCCCTAGTTGAGGAATCTTCTCACTTCCTTTCAAAATGGAAAGCTAAAGAAAACCCAAGTGGACTGCTTTCCCTACGGAGCTATTGGAAGGTAGAGCTGGGGGAACCCAATGACCCTGCCTGGGATCTGTGGTCTGGGTGGCATCAGCTTCACCACAGGCTTCCCTCGAGTCCACCCACACTCACAGTAGATGTGGGAAGCAGAGAGAGGACAGGGGAGGCCAAAAACGGTGAGTACTTCTTCCTCGGTGGTCATTAATAGTCCACAAGCATTATGGGGAGCCTAACGTGCACAAGGCATTGTGGAAGATAGAAAAATGAATAGGACCAAGCCTGTGCCCCTGGGAGGGACGGCATAAGGTGGTCTTCCAAGTACTCGCCTGTGAAAAGCACCACAAGAAAGATCAAAATGCAGTTCTAATGGGTTCAAAGAAGACCAGCTAGGGCCTATTTCTCCAAGTGTGACCCTGCACTACACATGTGGGTATCACCTGGGTGCAGGTTCCTGGCCATGCTGACTTTGGTGGAATCTCTGGAAGTTGGGCACAGGAGTCTACATTTCACCAAGTTCCCCACGTGATACTGGAAGTCCAAGGACCACTGATACCTGAGGTGATTAGGGAAGGCCTCATGGTGGGGCGCTGCCTGATACAGCCTCTGAAAGATGGGTAGGACGGTGACCAGGAAAAGCATTCCGGCTAGAACCATGGAGTGAAGTTGGGAAAGCAAAGAGAGGCAGCATTGAAGCAGCACCTACTGTGTACCAGGCACCCTTCTACGCACACTTACATATATTAACTCACATAATTCCATGTCAGTCCTATGAGATGAGTGCTGTTCTTATCCTCCCCATTTTCCAGATGAGGAAACTGAAGCACAGAAAGAGTAAGTGGCTTGTCTATGGTCACACGGTGGTAACAAAGCCAGGATTCCAACCCAGGCAGTGCTGACGTACACGTTGGTATATAACTGAGAAATCGTGGCGAATAAGGTTGAAAAAAAAGGTAGAGCAGGGCTGAACCATGGAAACCCTTGGACACTAATCTAAGGCAATGTGGACTTAATACAACAAGCAGTAGTGAGCCATTGGTGGTTTTTGAGTGAGAGCAACTTGATTCACCCCAAAACTATGGAGTTCGTAACGATGTGAGCAGCACCATGTTCAGTGCTGTGCGGGACATGGCCAGCTTCCAGAGCAGGGTTGGTGGCAACTAGCAGTGGTCAGTGAATGTCCAGGAAGTCCTAACTTAAGTCTCTCCCAGGCTGTGATTCAGAACATTCTTATGGTCCGCCTGGTCTCCGCCTCATGGGACAGAGCTGGAAGGTTGTTTGGTTTGGCCAGGGGACGGAAGGCAGAGGCAGCCAAGAAGCACACAGCAAAGGGCAGCCTGTGCCTTCCCCTCCACCCCTGCCGCCATGCCCCACCCCCACCACCTGGGAGGGGCCTCTCCTAGAGTTAACTTTTGTCATTGCCATCCAAAGATAGGTTGCTTGTTTAACTAGTTTGGCTTTTTTAAAAAACAAAAACAATACAGTCATAATAAAAAAATTCAACTACTGACAGAAAAATTAAGTAACAGATTAAAGGTACCACTCCTAACTTCTCAGTCCACTCCCCAGAGATAACCAATATTATGTTTCTCGTGCATCCTTCAAAAATTTTTTTTCCTTTGTGTCACGTGTGTGTCCCTTTCTGGACATCTCTGAGGTTTCTGTGGCTCCACCTTTCTGGGAGATAATTTGTTGTTGACAGTTTTATTTTCTGGTTTCTTTGTGGAGCTGTAGAGAAACATCAAAGGATGGAAAATGCCATTTGCAGGAGGAAATAAAAGATGATTCCTTTTGTTCTTTTTCACATAAGTGGTATCATCCACCTAACTTTTCTTGGATGTCTTTTTTGAACATTAGCTTCTACCTCATTCTTCAAAACAGCTGTTTATCTCACTGTCTGTATGCATGTACCCTGATTTACCCAGCCTCCCATATTGAGAAAGAAGTTGTCTCTGCTTTTTTGCTATTATAAACAATACTGCAGTGAACATCTCTGTGCACAAGGCCTGTTTGAAGTGATCCCTCCTCTCCTGGTAATCACTGCATCCTGTCCTTACCAACTTGCTGTGTGTGGATTCACCACCAAGCACCTTACATAAAAAGAACGATTGCCTGGGATTTATTCCATCATCCTGACCAAAGAGTGAGGAAAAGGTATTTAACCAAGTACTGAGCAACAGCATGTGCTAGATCCACCTGAATCGGACACTATGTGGGGAACAAAAGTATAAGACAAGGGCTCTGTCCCCAAGGAACTAGGTCTGTAGGAAGACAAGACCAATGGCTGCAAAATAAGTCAGAGATCAATGAAGGATGGTAAGTAATTCAAAGTGAAATTGTGTGGCTCTGAGACCTGCAGGAGGGGAATATGAGAACAACCAGATTAGCTTTGAGCTTGAGCTGTTGAGTTTTAGCTCCCTAAAACATGAAGAGCCTCCCCTCAAAAAATCAAATCCACACAATTCTTCTGTCTCCCAAATGCCTGTACTCTGTTCATCTGAGCCCAAGCCTGGTTTATTTCCTCCTGCACAATGTAGGGCTCTGCTTTATAGGTGAAAATGGCATTTTCCATCCTTTGATGTTTCTCTAGAGCTCAACAAAGAAACCAGAAAATAAAACTGTCAACAACAAATTATCTCCCAGAAAGATGGAGCCACAGAAACCCCAGAGATGTTCAAAGACATTTCTTCTTTTCTAGATGGGAACAGGTAGGTCTTAAAAGTGCAAAGTGAGATTTGTAGGACAAGAGTCGGGTACGGCGTTAGGAAGAGTTTTTTCACATCTGCTCTGTTCACACCCACTGGTCAGTGATATTTGGGGTAACTTTATTTAGAAGAGAAAATAGAAAGCAAAGACCCACATCCTGTTTCTTCTCATCAGTACCCTTGGCTGTCCTCCCAACTGGCCAGAGATGACTGACACAGCCCCCACGGCCTATTGCACACCTACTCCTCCTGAAAAATGGCCCAGGCCATGTTAGACCACAGGTCTCCTGGGACAGCAGTGGGACCCCCCCCCCCCAAGGACTGACGAGGGCCTTGGGTCTCTTCCAAAAGACATGGCTAGTGCTGAATCAGCCCCCCAGGGCCCCAGGGGTCTGGAAGCTGCATGTCAGCCCCAGGATCTCCCAGCCCAGGACAGTGAGTCAGCCCATACGTACCCCACATACCTCCACCCCAGGAAGGAAGGGAGACTACAGCAGATGCTGTGAGTAGAGCCAGACTCAGGGCCACAGAGGAGGTCGGCGGCATTCAGCTTTGTGGATACACACAGCCTTGCCCGCTGTGGCATTTCATAACCTGGCCAGGCAGGGAAGCTATACGAACTCCATGCATCCAGAACAAGACAAGACATCACGTCAAGCAGCAAGGTTGCTCAGCCTGAACATTTAATGATCCAGAAAGGAACAAGGAAGAGCAGCCCCCTGCCTTCTCTCTGCATGTCCACTCAATATGGGGGCTGCATGTGAGGTCCTCCCCACCAGGTCCCAGACTTCTCCCATGATAAAGCCAGTGCCAAGGACAATGAGACCGAGAGACTCAGTATAAGCAGCACAGGGGCTAACAGTGTGGGCTCTGTGCACAAATCCCAGCTGTGCCATGTCCTAGCTCAGCAAGTCTCATCATTTCTATGAGCCTTGGTTTTGCCTCAGTTTCCTCAACTGTGAGGTAAGAATAGTATTGCTCACCTCATAGAGCCATTGAGAAGAGTAAAAGGGCACGTGTGAGGCACTTAGCTTAGGGCCTGACAAATAATAAGCTCAACAACAACAAAAATCACAGTGATTTCTACCCTTGCTCTTAGGAGGGCTCCTTACAGCCAAATTCCTACGGCCTCGAGTGCCTCCTCCCAGGTGTGAGTCTGTTCCCTGGGGCCCCCTCAGCACATGCCCCCCTTACGGCCACACGCTGGCCAGGTGCTCAGGAAATGTTTGTAGGCCTTGCTGGAGAGGTCTGGGCACTGCCCCCGGCTGGTAGGGTCTCTTGCCTCGGCCCTTCTGGCCCCTCTGCTCTCCTAGTCCCTCGGCAGGAGAATAGCCAGAGCCGAGACATGCAGTTGCCATAGCAACAACAGAGCCAGCGAGAGGGTACCAGGCAGGACATCCTGCTGCTCCATAAACACAGGTACCTCTTCCAGACAGCAAAGGGCAGAAACGCCTGTGACAGCTGCCTCCCGATGAGCTCCCTGGAAGGGACCCGGGTTTCTGTGTCATCCATACATCCATTCATTCAGTCATTCATCCAGTTAGGTATTCCTGCACTTGCTCACTCACAAAACACTTTTTTTTTAGCTAGATAATTAGTACCAACACAAAACACATATCGAGTGGTCATCACTACTATATGCAAAGCACTGTGCCAGGTGCCAGGAAAACAAAATCAAGTGGGACACTATTCCTGCCTTGAGAGAGCTCCTGGCCTAGGAGGGAAAGCAGAGAGGAAGGGAGGGAGGGCAGGAAGTGAGGTGTGCTGGAGATGGGGAGGTTGAGGCAGCCGCAGTCAGGGCCCAGGCTCTGGAATAAGCCGCCTGCATTCACACCCAGCTCTGCCCTCCACCAGCTGTGTGACATCTGGGCAAGTGACTCCACTTCTAAGCTTCAGTTTATGCATCTGTAAGCTGGGAATAACTCATACTTACCTTGTAAGGTTGGGAGGCAGAAGTAGTATATGTACAGTACCTGGCATATAGTAGGTACTCCATAAATTGAAGGTTTCCTGTTGTTCTGACTCCACCTCCTCACCTCCCCCACTACAATCCAAAGCCCGAGTTTCAGGTTAGGACTTCCTGCAGGGTATCCTCAGCAGAGCCCCAGCTAACTCTTCGCCTGGTGTGCAGGTTTAGCAGTTCCTGCTGCCACTGCACCTGGGGTGTCTGTGGGCCCCCACCTTTCCACTCCCTGCTGCTATCAGATCATCTGGGACAGTCTCGGATAAAATCCCCAAAGAGGCCCTTTCTGTTTAGCAAATAAATGGCCAGTGACCATTTATTTTAGAATGAAATTTTTAAAATACGCCCTGCCCTTATCATTTATACAGTTCCTCATTATTCATCCTGATATCTTCCTCTTATGGCAGAAATGCACAAAAACATGCAAACACGCACACATCCTTTGAGTAGAAAATCTCTCATCACCGGGATAATATGCCCAGATTTAGCAGAGGTTGTTCCTGCTAACAGACATTCATCCTCCCACTTCCCGGCCCCAGTCCTGTGATGCTGGGAGAGAGGCTGCCCTGCTCAGGGCTCCCTCAGGGCAGCACGGTCACCAGGCCTGGAAATGGCTCTTTCCTGTTTGCTGCTACAGCGGGGAGCTGACTGCGCTGTGCAACTGCGCCCTCTGGAGGGAAGCCGTCAGCTAACAACAAAGTGGGCTGGAGACCCTTGCTGTCTGTGAGGGGGTTTGTGGTCACAGCGGATCCTTGGGAGGAAATGACAGGGCAGAGTATGGCACAGTTCTTGTCCATGGGGCACGTGTGTAATCGTCCTATCCGTGAGCAGCATGGGCCTGGGGCACTATTGTGTTCCAATCAGCACCAGCACTGCCTGGTAACTGGGCAGGCCTGGGGGCATTTCAAATCCCTCACACCTTAACCCTCAGAAGGAGATGGCCCACTCCAAGAGGTGACAAAGATTCTCTGCTTAACCAAACTTTAGTCAGGCTTCTGAACCTTCTCCTAGGCCCATTTATACACTTCCTCATAAAATCCAGTTTTAGCAAAGAACCCTGCTAAGTCATTTGGGCACAAACTCCCCACCTTCAGTATCTGGTCATCCTCACTCTCCGATCAGTTCCTTATCCTCCACCATCCCCAGGTGATGTCTGACCACCCCGGCCTGCCTTCAGCCAGAATCCTGTGAGGTCAGTTTAGCCAGAACCTCCCTCACCCCTGCAGTTTCTTCTTAGTAACTTTCTGTCCACTGACTACCCCCCTGCTCCTTGGCTAAAAATTCCCACTTGCCTGTGCTGTGTTCAGAGTTGAGCCAAGTCTCTCCCCCCCACTGCAAAATCTCATTGCAATGGTCCCTATACCTACCATCATGGTCCTGATAAAGTCTTCCTTACCATGCTTTAATGAGTACCATGAATAATTTTTTCTTTAACAGAGGGGAGAGGAGCAATATTCTGAGTACGTCTCTATAACAAGGGAGAGGGTATTTATTTTACATCATGAACAACAAGGCAAGATTTCAGAATGCACAGTATTAAACTAGGCCTTGGGGTGTGAGGGAGGAGTGGGATGGGGGATAAAATCCCAGCTTCCAAGGGCACACAGATCACTGAGATCAAACCTGCACACATGAAACAACCAGAAAATAACTCCAGACCATGAGTCAAGCCATGTGCAACACAGGACATCTAGTTCTACCAAGTGGTGGGAAAATGAGCACAGAGTTCAAGTCTGATCATCAGCAGAAACCTCATCATGATAACAGGGATGCCTGCCACTCCCTGAGCACTCACCCAACAGGGACCAAGCCCTTATGTGGATGATCCCATAATTCAACAACTCTGTGGCATCGGTACTTAGTGATCCCATTTCACAGATAAGAAACCAAGGCTCATGGAGGTAAAGCAACTTGCCCAAGGAACTTAAGAAGTGGCAGAGCCAGGATTTGAACACAGTGCATCTGAGCTCCAAGCCCTGTTCTTAACCACTATGGTACACCACTTCTCTTTACAGAAAGGAGAGTTTTGATCTGAACTTTGCCAGAGAAAAAGCTGGTTGGGAAAAACCAGGAGGCTGCTCTGAGAAAGAATAGCATGTGGAGGAAATATCATTTGCAAGGGCTCAAGAGCCCCAACTGGCCAGAGGAGAGCAAAATGTTTGAAAAGACCAAATGCCCAGCCTTCCAGGCACTCAGAGATGAAGATGCATGGGAAATGGGTCTCCTGGGTGTGCACAGTGCTTAGCGTGGAGGAAGAAGGGGCTGGAGGCTAATTGACGAGACTCCTCTTGGCCTGGATACTTGGCTATCTGTGAAGACTTTAGACAATAAACCAAGCCAGGCTGATAGAAAGCACAGGGCAGTCAGGCGTGGTTCTCAGTGCAAACCAGCCCAGTCCCCTCCATCAATGAGGTCCGTGACTCTAACCAAGGAAACGTGGACCAGGGGACCTGGAGATGAGAAATCAAGGGAGAGACCCCACCATGACCACCACCACCACCACCACCAAAGCTCCAAGGAGCAAGGTGGGAGTCACACACAGAAAGTCCCTGCAGCACTGAAGGGAATCTAGTTGTAGATTGTGCCTACAATCTAGTTTGTATCTTATAATTTAAATTAAATCCACATTAACACTCACAGCCACTTCTGTTGTCTAAGATCAGAGAATTTTAGAGCTAGAAGGAATTCCAAATAACACGTAGTCACCATCCCCACCACCGCTGCCAGCTGTCCCAGCCACACACGTCCCTGTCCCCACCAACCCTGCCAGGACGTAATTGGACTCAGTCCAGGCTGGGCTCTAGTTCAGAACTTGCGAGGAGGGGAACGCCACACCACCGCCACTGGTCATCCCTTCTGATGTTAACATCATCCATGACATAGAGATCTTTCAAATACTGCGGTTTAAACTAATTTTCTCTTTTTCCAATTTGCAGAAGATAGAGGTGGCTCTCACCTTAAATCCTTAAGCGTAAAATGTTTTTTGTAAGATATACACCAATTGTTAAAAAGTGGTTATCTCTGGGACAATAAGATAATGAAAGATTTCCTATTTTTTTTAAAATTATTACATTTTTAGTTTGTGTGTGTTATTTGTGCTCTCCCTCCCCCATAAAAGAAACATATTTTAAAAGCTCTTCAGGGAGCCGGGCGCGGTGGCTCACGCCTGTAATCCTAGCACTCTGGGAGGCTGAGGTGGGAGGATCACTTGAGCTCAGGAGTTCAAAGTTCAAGACCAACCTGAGCAAGAGCGAGACCCCACCTCTAAAAAAAAAAAAAAAAAGCTCTTCATGGAGCATGATTTAATTGTCTCTTTCCCTCTTTTCTCCAGGCTAAATCCTTCTAGTTTCACCCAGAGGCTGACAACTCAGTTTCACTGTGGGTCAGGTGGGTGACATAAAGAAGTGAGCAGGAGGAAGTGTGAGGCAGTGCAGGTGACCAGGACCCCAGCAAACTGCAGGGAGCACACCTGGCCGAAGGTAGGGCATTCAAGTGCCAGACTGCCCTTTCCTCATGAGCACTTTTCTCCATTCTATATTTCCTGGTTCTTCAAGCTTCCTAAATTAGTATGTAAAGCCCCAAAGGAACACTTTTGTTTTGACAACCTGGAAAAATGCCTTTTTCAGTTGCATCAAGAGCGATTTTGGTCTTATGCCGAGCACTCACTAGCATGCAGGATTTACACCTGCCAAGGCTGATCGGTCCCCTAAGTCCTATGAGAGGCCACAGGAGAAGATTTTCCTCTTCCTGAGCAAAGATCCCAGGGAAACAGTGATTCACAGACTTCACTGTGCATTAACTTGGGTGCCATGGCAACGAGGCGCCACATCCAGAGCAGATGGTATGGCAGACTGCTCCTGTCACGCGGCACCTCTTCTGGAAGGCCAGGCCACCTCACCAAACAGGCCGTCCAACTGGCACAGAGTAACACCTGGTAACTATTTACATGGGTCAAAATACGACCAGAGCCAGCAGATGGCAGGACCAGGCTGAGACGTGGGGGGAGAAGAGGGCTGGTTTGGGCTACGTCAGAGGCAGGGGCAGCTAACAGCTCCTCAGTGGGCACAGACAAGGCAAAACATCAGTCTTGCTGCTGCCTGGCATCTCAGCACGGCTGGGAGGGCAGGAAAAGATTCAGTGTGAGCAAAACTGAAAAGATCACAGGCTAATCCCCAGACACTGAGATGAAATGGCATTGAACAGACTCAGTCCCTCTCCAACAGGGCAGGCGAGAGAAACGCCCAGGCTGAGGCACCCGCCAGCACCCGGCCATGCTCAGCTCTTTGCTGCCTTCAGTGGGGCAGGAGGGGTGGTACCTGAGCTGAGACAAGCATTCCCTCTGCGAGATGAGCAGCTCCAAAGTACTAGGTTTAAAACCTCAACCAAGATTAGTGGAGAGATGGGGGGCAGGGCCCACATGCTTGTCAAATTTGTCCCCTACATGGCCCTGGTCTTGGTACATGACAGGCAACCAGAGGCATTTGTTGGGATGAATTGAAGGTGTGTGACACAAATCAACAGGGTGACCTTTGCCTGTGACTGGGTTTGGGGCGTGTGTATTTTTTTAAGGCAGGATGCAGGTTATAGAACATTTTGTGAGACATCCTGAGCCCTGACAGCACCAGTGAAATTCTGACATAGTTAGTCCAGGGTGATAAATGGGTGTTTCATTTCCTGCTTTGGAATTCTTTCCAGTCACAAGACCCTTGGTGTCTCCCGGGCCCATGGCCAAAGTCTGGGAGAGAATGATACTTATGCACACCCACATGGACAACAGCATTCATTTGCCAAACAGAAGGTATTTGGGTTTGGAGTGTTTTTTTCTCCTTTCTCCCTCTTCTCAAGCTCTCCTCTCACCAGGGAAGCTTTTGGAGGGTACCAATCTGCAGTGACAAATGTCAGTCATGGGAGGACCCTGAAGCTCAGCATCAGCACCAGAGTGCGAATAAGTACCTTATTATCAATAATCCAGAGGTCAAGCTGGGCTGAAGGCCACGGAGCCAGAAGGCACACAGCCTCCCAAAATGCACTCGGACATGAGTGCCAGGCACTGTCTAGTCACTCTAGAGAATGGTTAGAAGCTCTGGGCTAGAGGAGTCAGACAAATAATTATCAGAAAGAATTCAGTTTCTGTTTTCATTTTTATTGGGAACCTCAAAGAAAAGGAACAGAGACAGATTGATTCCCAGGACAATCCCTGATGCAGAATCATGACAAGCTTGGGAATTCTGGATGACGAAGGGGGGACTGTGGGCTCAGCACAGCCCAAAGTCAAAGGCATTAGGGTTGTTCTGAAAATAGAGACTCAGGTAGCCCTGGAAGATGCTCTTGTCTGTGAGAAGAGCACACACTGTGGGGTCCTGCTTCATGGATGCTATCCAGAGCCGGAGGGCTGGAGTGTGGCTCACACAGCTGCAAGACAGGAAAGAAGTGTCAGCACATCATGCACAGAAGGCATCAGGAAAGGGACACGCACTGCTTTTTAGATTTACAAAATATGAAAAATGGGTTTATCTGGGGAAAAATTATCTTATTATCAAGTGAACATGATCATTTACTGTAGGAAAATCTTATTTTTGTAATGGCTGAATGTGTAGAAGTTGTTGTTGCTTCTAATAATACACTGAAATATTTGTGGACTGCTGGCTCTGGGGAAATAATGCATCTGTGCTTCATTGTTTACCAACAAAAAGACAACCCTCTGAAACAAACATTCTTGGGTCATTCTCAGATTTTAGTCTAGGGGGTTTGAGAAAAATAAAGACAAGGAGTTTCCAAAACATTTTTTGTTAATGAATAAAACAATCATGAAACCTTGAAATAATGGAGCGACAGGCCTTTTTGAAGGTGGATCAGGAAATTTATGTCTAGGGTATGTAACGACATGCTCAAAAGACTACAAGTGGGGAACAGAAAATCCAGGACTGGGGGGGAGGTTGTCGGTGTGTGGTTGCTATTTTGTTTGTTTGTATGTTTTAACATCAAGCACATATTATTTTTAAAATCTTTTTAAAGGGTATTCCTATGTGGGGGAAGATTCCTCAGGGAAATAAGATGTGACTAAGGTCTATGGTGTCTGCTGGGTGACCCCACAGGGCCAGGTGGAGTGCCACTAAGGGAGCTGCAGACAAGTCATCAACGCACCATGCCTGTGGCTCTCCACCTGCTGTCAGCACTGGCCTGCGTGTGGATGGCTGGTGAGGACAGCAGGCTCTGAAGCTGCATGGGAGGCTTCTGGACATATGGACACAGGGTCTTATCTGCAGAAATGTGGTTCTGCAGTTAGTGGCAGAAGAGCACAGATGCATTTTGATCAAGGAAGCACATACTGCGGTTTAGAAAACTGATTCATTTCACAGACATCCTGAGACATGTCCATAGGGGGGTTAATGGTACACAGGCCTTTGCAACTATTGTTACTCAGTGTGACTCCAGGAATTTATAACACAAGGTCAAACGTCTTACTCTGCAATCCCATACACATCCAGGCGCTCAAACCAAGGCCAGAGGAGGTAATCAATCATGGATATACAGTCTCCACCAAAAAAGGTGGTGTTCTGATAGTCAAGAATCTAAAAATGGAGACAGAGTAAACAAAAGGAAGTTAATTTACATATCTGCTGACATCTTTATAGACGCGAATACAAATATCGAACTAATTCCCAAAGAGGGGGAACTAAGGTTTTGATTCTCTTCCCTGTTTGTTAAGAGAATGCTTATTCTGTCTTCCTGAGGATTCCTCCACTTCCTTTAGAGTCACACTCCTGGCCACACTCAGCGCCCCCCAACACTGGAGTGATAGCGCTAGTGCAGCTTGACTGATTGGAGAAACTGGGAGAACAATGCAGGCAGAGGCAGCCCAGCCCTTCCCTCCTAGCCCAGAGCCGCTCCTCAGTTGCTAAGCTTTCCACGGATGAGCTGGGCCCTGGAGAAGGGAGGCCTGATGCTGAAAGCCTGCATTAGGAACCCCCCTTACTGCAGTTGTCACCCCCATTCTCCAGGATCCACTCTATAAGATAAGGGATACTGTCACCTCCATATGTCTTATCCTTTTGCCTTATTTCTCAATCGGTTCAAAACTAGGGCAGAAAAAAGCAGTGCTGTTTAATGGGCTCCCTCAAATCCCAACCTTGTCTTTCTATCATACTTTCTTTTTTTATTTGAGCTCTTCAAACTTCACACTTGTTGGCCACTCAACATTATCAGCTTTTCACATTAAAATGAAATTCCTTATTCCCAAATGGGACAAATCAAATCAACCCAGATAGACGGACTGTAAAGAAAACAGATAAATTCTCAACAGACAATAAATTCTCAGGTAGCCAAAGACAGCCCCAAAAAAAGCACCTGCAAATTTAAAAAAGCAAAAACGCTTAGCAAAAGTTATTGTTGGTCCAGACCTTCCCAAAGACAAAAGTATGGTGCCAGTTACCCAGTGAAGTCAAGCAAACTACTCATTTTGACCTATATACCTCATAATCAACTAAATACTACCCTATAGCTATAGCTCTACATTGCTGGGCCCAGGTGACTGTGGGAAGTAAGCTATGCTGGTGTTTCCATCTCAAGATGTTAAGGCTCTGGTGAGGGACAGAGGGCAAGAGGACCAGAATCAAGCTGAAAATTTGCACCCCAGTGCAGGGATGGCACCAGTGGCCAGGAGACACTCAGACTTGCTTCCTCACTGGCCAGACCAGCTTGTTGACTCGGCTGTGGGGTGGTCCAGGGTTGTAGGTAAGAAGGTGAGATCCAGCAGACCTTGGGCCTGTGCTGGGTTTCACCTCTCCTTCAACGTGGAACCCGGGGCAACTTATCTCCTCTCCAAGCCTCAGTTTTCCCATCTGCAAAATGGCAGGCATGTCAGTACATACCTCAGAGGTTATGATGAAGAGTAACATCATTGTGCACAGTAAAAGTCAAGATGAGTACATGGATAAAACAGATCAACAATCCTTCACCAGTCCTCCCCCTCAAAATGCACATACACATTCCGTCAGACTTTCTTAGAGCCAAGTGTGATTTGACACCATCCACATCAAAACTACTTGGAGTTCTTGACCCAGCTGAAGATTCTTAAGCCCTGCCCTAGACAGGTATTTCTCCACCAATTTCACACAGGGCAAGTCTTAAAATCCTAACAGAAAAGCTAGCTTCCTCTAAATTAGGACAAAGTGCTGACTCCGTTAAAGACGCATCCCAATGATGTAGGAGAACATCCTGGCCAGGCCTCCTTGGATATTTGCTGAAGTCTGTCCCTCAATGGGATAGTTCCCTTCTGTGCAAACCTGGTAACTTCCAGACACATAAAATTACTTTTCCTTAGAATCCCAGAACATCCGTACTGGAAGGCCCTTGAAACTCATCTAGTATGACCTCCTCAGTTTACTATTTATTTATACAATGCTCATTATACGAAGGATTCCAAGTCCAGTGTAAAAAAAAAGGTGTGTAACAACATATTAATATGAAAAATAATAAAATGCTAAGATCCAGGGGAAACAAAAGCTGGAACAGAAGATCAAAACCAGGAAGGAAAATGGTATCAAGATATCAAGTCATGGGTCCTGCAGAGTTCCTTCAATAAAGCTTTGAATTTGACTCTTGAGTTTCCTGGTAGCCTAAGTTAAGGAGAAAAATACGTCGGTGCGCTGATTCTTGTTGTCTCCCACGTGGAAGCACAGGGTACGCCCACTTTACAGAGAAGGAAACCCAGTCCCAAGGGGGTAAACGGACTCTCTGGGGCCACAAACAACATTCTCTAACTCCCAGTACCCTGATGTCATTCAACATCAAATACATATTTACAAGGACACTAATCACAGAAGCTTCCAAGTCTCTTGTGAATTCTTTGCTTGTCTTTTAAATTTAAGTAACAGCAAAAAGCTTGGAACCAGCAAACTCTGAAAGCTTTTACTTCTCTACAGCCAAGGATTGGCTCAGCTCTGAGCTTCTCTGTGAGAACTGCCTCCTCAATCTTACCCTGTCTTACTCTCTGAATCAGGGGCTCATGCCAGGGCACTGAACTGGCAGAAAGGTGAGACACGCCAACACAGTCATGGTGAAAGAGCGCATCAGAATTCCCTCCTTCCTGTCTCATCCCATTGATAAGCAGGTCTTCAGGGAATTTTACTAACATGGTTCTTTTTTCTTCTCAGTTTAAACTAAGTCCCTTGCATTTATGGCCAATTAGCTCCTCTGAAAAGAATTTAGTATAGAGTTGGAAGTAAAATAAACTGACAGCCTGAACTTCCAATGTCTTATCTTTCCTGAGTGTTTTATCATCAGAAACGGAATGAGAAGCTGATGTTAGATTTCCACCACTTAGCAGTGGTGACGTTAATGTACGATGTCATTTCAAAGAACTCTATGTTGAGATCTCCCACCTCATTTTATGTCACATATAATGATATTGGCCATTCTTAATGTTGAATAGCTTCCTTCACAATGGAATCCCTCATTTTCAGAACTACTGCCCGTGGTATCACCAAGCAAAGCAAAACAGCCTGTTTCGAAGGTGCTTTTCTTCAAAGGCCCCAGACGTCCCCTGTAAGGCCAGGGGAGGGAGCTGAGGCTCTCCCTTCCAGCCCTCAGATGTTCCCAAAGCATTAACATCTTTCAATTCAGGTTTAAGGGATGAAGAGGTTTGTTGGCGTCTTTAGGACCCTCCATAGAAGACCTCCTTTCCAATGCCAACGTGGTACCTTCCAGAGGTGTAGAATTACTTTCCCCTTAGAATCCTAGCTATGTTGCAAAAAAAGGTGTTTGATGTTCTGGAATATTAGAAAAATCTATTTAAAATTTTTCTGTTCTCCAATTCACGGACAGATAGGAGTACGGACGTGGTGATGGGTAACGAGCAAGCAGTGCAAATGAAGAGGGAGGGACTGTTTGGTATGAGGAAGGGACACTCTTTCCACGGCCTGAGCGTGGAAAGCCTCGCTAGAAAGGCCCCTCACCTTCTGCGAGGGCCTCTCGGGCGCCGCCTGGGGGACGAGAGAAGAACGTCAGCGTTTCGAGGCAGGCGAGGGAAGGAAGAAGCGAGCAGGGCGCCCCCTAGTGGCAGCATTAGCCGTGGTTCCCCGGGAAGGTTCAACAACAGGAAAAAGGAATCTGTGAGATTTTTGCGTGAGAGGCAAGATCATAAAGAGAACTTCTCCAAACCAGGCATCCTAACAAAATGTTCACAGCAGCATTATTCATAAGAGCCAAAAAGTGGAAACAACCCAGATGTCCATCAGCTGATGAATGGATAAACAACATGTGTATACACACAATGGAATATTATTCAGCCATGAAAAGGAATGAAGGATGAACATTGAAAACATGGTAAATGAAAGAAACTCATGAAATGCTACATACTGTATGATTCCACTTACATGAAGTGTCTAGAATAAGTGAATCCATAGAGACAGAAAGTAGATTAGTGGTTGCACATGACTGGGGGTGGGGGTGGGGGTGGGGGTGGGGGTGGGAGGGTGGGAAGAAATGGGAAATGACTACTTATGAGTAATGGGTTTTTTTGGGGGATAATAAAAATGTTCTGAAATTAAATAGTGGTGATGGTTGCACATCTCTGTGTTAATATACTATTACAAAAACCACTGAATTATACACTTGAAAAGGGTGAATTTTATGGCTATATGAATTATATCTCAATAACACTGTTATAAAAAACAGCTGATAACAATGAGTTTAGTTTGTAGACATGTTAAGTTAGTTGATAAAAGCATTTAGCTTGTAAATAGTTTGCTATATATAAAAGGCTACAGAAAATTATTTCCAGTGAAGAATTAACCAGGTATAAACTTCCTTTCCCTCCTATCCTGGTGATATCAAAGGAGAAACACTTAATATATAAACAATTTCATCAGTGGAATTAATAAAAATTAAGAAAGAGCAACAGCAAAACTTAACTAATAATCTAATTGGTGTAAAATGTCTTTTTTTGGAGAGAAGAAAGAATAGATTAAAAATTAAGATTATGGGTGAAATTTAGAATCAAGAAAGTATTGAACTACAGATGCTCTTGGGTGATGCATAAACACAGCTTATGCAAATCTGACCTCATGCAGGCTGCTACACATAAGGCATGTAATCAAATTTGGCAATGTGGGAAATTCTGCATGGAAATGCAAAGTAAAGTACCACAAGCAGGTTAATGAATGCCAAGAAGCAAAAGCGTAAATTGCCCTGTGGCCACCGGCAGATGAAGGCTTCAGTTGTTCAGCAGGTTCTGACTCCCTCAGTGCTATTCAGGGTTATTTATGGCATCCTCTCCTCTCTCACCTTTATGGGGTTCTGACAATGACTAGGAGAGGACCAAGTAAAGGCCAGAGCATAGAACCAATTCATATGCACAGGAACACTTTTTAGATTTAGAGCAAAAATGCAAAGCATCAGAGAAATCTGGCCAAATCCTGTCCTTCACTGCACTTGGACTTGATTTGACTACTTCCAAAATGAAAACATTTTGAATAAAGATGCTGGCAAAAAGAGCCACCAGCAAAACGTGCCACCGAAAGGTCCTGCCACATTTACCCAAAAAGATAAAATGAGTGCTATTTTGAAATGGAAAAGTCAATTAACAACCTAAAAAAAAATAAAGCTAAAAAATATGTGTAGATTAATGATTCAGTAAAGGCTAGGAAATTTGCTTGAAGACATAAGTACAGTTAGACAGGGCATCCCAGAAGTTTTAAAACTCATGCCAATGTTCAGAACAGGAAAGCCTGTGGGCAAGCTGCTGGTTTAATAATAAAAGCAGCAGAAATACATCTCAAGGAATTGTAAAAAACATTATAGAAAAATGTGGTTATATAACAAGCACAATGCATCTTTAATTCTGATGAAACTGGAATTTTTAAGAAAAAAATTTTAAAGTTAGTCAGGGCACTTATTTCAAAAGAAGAAAGTGTTAGTTTAAGGCTGCAAAAGGTAAACCAATCCTTTTGCTTGGCAGAAGATTATACATTGAAATCTTGGCTTGCTCATCGTTCAGAAAGACCACATGTACTTAATATTATGTTCAGCTCACACAAAACCCGGATTGTACTGAACCACAAGAAAGAGTTGCTTAAATCAGGGCATCGTCTTTGTTAGAATTATTCTGACAAGTTTCAATTTCATTAGAATTTCCTAGAACCAATATATTGGTATTTAGAGAAATGGATCATATAATTCAAGTTCACTGGTCATGTTTGCAGATTTCGATATTGACTACATTGTAGCCACAATTCTTGCTAACGTTCTGTGGGCCAAAAATCACTTTCAGACCTGGTGGGACAATGTTGAATACTCAGGGGTCCTTAAATGGCATCAGTGAGAGCTCCCTAAACCTGGGCTGATCAACAACTCAGTTACGGAAGATAAAGTCAAGTGTGTTATTCAATGATGTGCTGCAGCTGGCCGACTGCTCACATCTTTTCCCCACTCTAAGTTTAGAAATATTACTTTGGTAGCTTAAAAGCAGCCTTCGTGGAAATATTTACACCACTGAAATCAGCAAATTCTATAAATCAGGGCTTTTTCTTTTTCCTTCTCTTTCCAGAGAGTGTTAATTGTTAACTATTTATTTTATTTTTATTTATAACCATTTATATTTATATTTATAACTATATAATATATATTTATATATAATATATATCATATATATTTATATATAATATATTTTTATGTTTATATTTATAACTATTTATCACCAAACTGATTACATTCCTAATCTCTCTGGTTAAAACTCCTAGCCAGTAAAACCATTTCAAAGTTCTTGTACAGCCCACATATTACTCTCCTAAGCTCTATCTCCACATGAATATCCCATCAGCACCTCAAACTGGACAAAATGTGTCCTCCCTCCAACTCTGTCTCAGGAAAAAGCATCACATTTACTGGCCACAAACTCAGAAACTATCCTCAATAATTCCCATGCCTCCATCTCATCTTAGCCCCTGAAAGTCTGCCCCATTGAGTCCTTTTCTCCAGCTCCCATTAGTGTGGTCTTCTTTGTCTCTCCTTGGCCCTGCTAGCGGCCCCTCCACCCTCCACCCTATTGCTGGGCTGAACATTGAGCATGCCATGCTCCTGCTTGGCAGGCTTCAATTACTCCCCGTCAACTGTGGCATAAAGTTCAAATTCCTTGGCACAGTGGAAAAGGCGGTTTAGCATCTGATGCTGGTCCACCCTCCAAGTTCACCTCTTACCAATCACTCCCTCATCACCAACCTCTCACTGCTTATTGCTTGCCGAGCACACCAGCCTGTCTCCCCGCGCCTCCAATTCGTCCTTGAAGAGACAGTAGAGGCTTATGCACCCCCACACACCAAGCTTCCTCATATGCTGTCTCCAGCCTAGCCCTCAACACACCTAGGTTTTAAATGGGCTTAACAGTCTATCTCCTCTTCTGGGCTTTGAGCCCCCTGAAGATCTTTAATTTTTACATTCCTAGTACCTAGTTCAGAGCCTGCACAGAGAAGCCACTCTAATTTGCAAAGTAGGACTGGTACCATTTACCTGAGAAGGTTGTTAGAAAGATTAAATGAGATGGTGTCTGCAAAGTACCTGCAGCATAACACATGGTACAGAATACTGATTCCCTTGCCCAGGAAAAGAGCCCCAACTGAAGAACCGCACCCCCTTCATAATATTATACATTCATTTAGCAATCTGTAATTTACAAAGCTCATCCATCATCCAAATGCAGAGTAGGAAGAAAACTGATGGAAATGTATTTTCAATTACTGTAACTTTGAATTCAAAGGGTTTTCTCCCCCCGGCTCCTTTCCCTGGTTAAGCATTTGTTTATCTGTGAGAAGGTAAACAGGCATGATGGGACCAGTTCAGCTGATCTTTAAAAATTAAGACCTAGCCAGGCATGGTGGCGGGGACCTGGTAGTCCCAGCTACTCTGGAAGCTGAGGTAGGATGATCACTTGAGCCCAGGAGTTGGAGGCTGTAGTACGCTATGATTGCACCTGTGAACAGTGACTACACTCCAGCCTGGGCAACATGGCAAGACTCATCTCAAATAAATACAAACAAACATACAGACATACATACAGACTTTTAAAGTTCTCTATTCACAAGAGTTTTCAAACTTCTTTTTTAAAGCAGCAGTTTCCCTCCTTCCCCCAAATGCTATCTTAAGAGATGTCATGGTAAACATGGTGGTTAAAAGCAGTGCTGATCTGGGTGAAGCAGGATCTGGAACTATCCCCCAGGCCTTCCCTTGCTGGGCAGTCCCCCTGAAGAACCTGGAGCCTATGAGGAGCACACATTTCGAAACACTCCCTTGCTTACACATGGGAAAACTAAGGCCCAGAGAGGTCCAGAACCTTCCCCACAGTTCTGGAATCCAGTAAAGCCAAGCCTAAGATCCAAGAATCTTTCCACCACATCATACTGCCTCCTCAAGGTTAAGGTCATGGTATGTGGCCTCAGGACAAAAGGTTGACACTTCTTACACATGACTATTCATCATCCATAAATATGGCAACTATACAAATCTAAGATAGGCAACTGGAAATATAAATAAATTTAATCTGCATCCACTTGATAAAGGTCAAATGGAAGAGTATTAAAAATGAATCTTCCCTTAAGGGGGTAAAAATAGCATTCTCTGGCTGCCCACAGAGGAACAACTCACCCATAAGGGGAATTTGTCAGTTTCTAGAACAAAGATAAAGGAAGTCAAAGAACCACCTTCCAACTTGTTCTAGAAGCAAGGGATACATCGCTCCATTCCTGCCAAGTTAATGAAGGACTTACTGGCAGAGATTGTTCCTGCCCACTTTTCCCTTCTTCCTTAATTACAGACCCCTGATTTTATTCAGGATGTCCCAGCTAGAAGACTAAATTTCCCAGGCTTCCCCGCAGATAGTTAAGACTCTACAACTAAGTTCTGGCCAACGAAATGTAAACAGTCATTGGGTAGGATTTCTGGGAAAGCCCTTTAAAGGGGCATTGTTGTTTGCCACTTTTTTTTTTCCTTTCTGCTCTTCTTTCCAGAGCCTGGAACTTGGATGTGACGGCTGCAGTTCCAGCAGCTATCTTGTCATTTTGAGGGTGAAAGCCTTGCACTGAGGAAGACAGAGCCAATAGAGAGAAAGGGCCTCAGTGCCTGGTAATTTCATGAAGAAGCCATTAAAATAGCCCTGAACTGCCTTCCTCTGGCTTTTTTATGTGGGAGAATAAACCACTATAACATAAGTTTCCAGTAGTCAGGTAGCCAAACACAATTCCTAACCAATCCAGACCTTGGCCTCGTTGGCAGAAGCGGCAGAAGCCCTGAAGAGATACTTAGGGAATGTGGTGACTCCAGGAAAGGAAACAAGTCACTACATGTCCTCCCCCACTCCTTGCCAGATTTTCCAGAATAATTCCAGAGCAGGTTAGTGGAGGGCAAGCATGCACAAGTTAACATCAGATGACTAGATGCTGAACTTATTAAAGTCTGGCAGAAAAAAATAAGCCTGTAAACGCAGGAGGTGTTAGCATGACCAGTTTAGCAACCCCACATGGCTTCCTCCATTGCATCTGACCAGGACAGGGGCCCCATTTTGTACCTCTTCCAGGTTGCAGAATTCCTGACGCAGGGCTACCTTCAGATCAGTGCATTCTCTCCTGCATCTCAATGCTACCAGACACTCCTTGGTCAGTTGTGGGACCTAATCAGAGGACACAGATTCTTAGTGGAGAAGTCTGCAGGAACTTCATGTAACCACTCTGCCGAAAAATGTAGAGTAGCTTTGTAATTCAAACACAACAGGCCGACACCCACATATGGACTCCCCAGCTCCCTGTGAGGGGTACTAGGTTAGCTCTGTGGTTCCAGGAATCTACTTCTCACAGCACCCTGGTAAAAGAAGGTGCTTTAAGAGGGCTTCTTGAATGTTCTTTACTGATCAGCTGCTTCCATGGTGTACATTCTTAGGTGGACACTTAACCTCCCTAAGCCTCCGTGTTCTCATCTGAAAAATGGATACAAGAGCAGTACCCACCTCAAACGGCACTTGTAGGGTTAACTGAGTTAGCCTCTACAAAGTACTGAGGACACTGCTGGGCAAATTAAGTGCTCAGTACCTGTCAGCTATTAATACCATTGAGTTATTTTTACTTCTTTTCAAAAGGATCTACCTTAAAGTTTCTCCATCCCTTTTTCTCCCATTATGTGCCCTCTTTTCTCTATTCTTTGCATTTCCTGGGAAACACTCTTGCCCCTATAAAGGGCAGTCCCCTTCCATGCATAATCTTCTTCATACTCCAATATTTTTTACCTGAAGCCTGAGAAATATTCCCTTTAAATATTCCATTTCAAATTTGACATGTCATAAACATACCTCCTGAGACTGCTGATTGAAACGGAAAAGCACCTGAGCAGTTCAGCCTTTAACCTTTAATACCAGTGGTCAAGGCTGGGCACAGTGGCTCATGCCTATAATCCCAGCATTTTGGGAGGATCGCTTGAGGCCAGGAGTTCAAGACCAGTCTGGGCAACATAGCGAGACCTCATTTCTACCAAAAAAAATTTAAAAATTAGCCAGGTGTGGTAGCATGCACCTGTAGTCCTAGTTACTCAGGAGGCTGAGGCAGGAGGATCACTTGAGCCTGAGAGTTGGAGGCTGCAGTGAGCTTTGATTGCACCACTACACTCCTGCCTGGGCAACAGAGGGAGACCCTATCCCCCCACCTCAAAAAAATAATAATAGTATCAGTGGCCACATCTTACTCTAATTCCATGCCAGCTATCCTCCCGAGACACATATGGTATTAAAACAAAACAGTTATACCAGTGATTTGAATTTAAAGTGGGTTGATGTTTGGGAAAGACATACAAAGTAAAGTAGAGTGTAAGTGGCTTTTAAAATTGAATATACCTTACAGAATAGCTCCGATAACATCTTTTGGCGAGCTCGTTCATAAGGGTCACATGGAAACAGCTTCCTTCCCGGATAAGCGTCATCCAGGTACTCACAAGCGATGACAGATTCGTAGATCAGTTGACATTGGCTGGTCTCCAGGACAGGAATTTGGCCCAAAGGGTGCTTTGTATAGTACCATTCAGGCTTATTTCTCAGGTTAATGTTGACAATTTCATGTCTTAAAAGCAAAAGGAAAACAAGACAGAACAAAAATGAGAGGCATGCGTAGGCAGATGCTCTTCCTGAAAGCAGAAACAATTTATGAAGTTAAAATGTGCAGTTAGTTTTTTAAAGCTTAAGTTTTGTATAAAATATGAAACATCATGGTCTTCATTCCTGCAGTAAGATGTGTTAGATGACCTCTGGGTCTATCTCCTTTACTCCCCGTGATTCCCCACGAGGTAGGTTTACCTCATAGGAAATAGCACTCCAGGAGGTTGAATCTCCCATGAAAGTAGCACAGCCAAGGTCAGAGCCAGGCCGGCTGACTCAGAGCCCACACCCTCAGCCATGGCCTTAGGGAGTTTTGTACATTTTAAAGCTTAAAAATACACACATGGTACTAAGAGGTCCCAACAGAACACGGTAAATGTTAACAGTTAAGAGCACATGTTCTGCCATCAGACTGGACTGCCCAGCTTGGGACTTTAGCCAAATTGCTAACCTCTCTGTGCTCAGTGTCCATAATTGTAAAATGGGGGCTAATAATTGTACCCATCTCTTAGCATCATTGTGATGACCAAATAAGTGAATATGTATAAAGTGTTTAGGACAGTGCCTAGTACATAAGCATGTAATAACTTTTTAATTCTTCTTCTTAATCATTATTATTAGAAGTTCTGATAATAATATTATTATTAGTTAAATAACTATAAAGTTACCAGAGGCACGCACATATGATTAAAAAGAGTAAAGGAAACAAATGGGAACATTCTTTGCTCAGTGTAGGAGACTGTCTTAAAACCTAAAGGTGTGAGTCTCAACCAGAAGTGATTTTTGCCCCCCCTCCCCAAGGGACATATGACAATGTCTGGAGACCTTTTTTGGTTGTCACAACTAGGAGTGGGAGTGAAATTTTCTGGCTATCTAACAGCTAGAGTCAGAGATACTGCTAAATATCAAATAATGCACAGGACAGCACCTATCCCTCCTCCCCAGCAAAGAATTATCTGGCCCAAAATGTCAGTAGTGCCAAAGTTGAGAAATCCTGCCCTAAAGAAATGTTTGAATCAGTTCCTAAGCTGACAATTTGTCACCACATGGGCAAAATATCCAGTTATTGTTATTTTTCTCAAAAAACAGGTATCCTTAGGGCCAACTTGTTGGAGCAAAAGTGAAGAATCTGGAAATATATGCCCTATACACTCAACAAGGTAGAATTACATGATTTTATTTAAAACATCTCTATATTGGTTTCTGTATTTCTCTGATATGGGTCTGAAACTCTGAAGTCACCCCCAATGATGGACTCTTCAAGACAAGAGTCAGAAGCCTGCAGTAATATTCTCAGCTTCAGCTTGGAAGGCAGTTGCATTATGCAGTGCACATCCCTGCAAAGTTGTTCTACCTTCCAAATCCAGACCCGTGGAAACTAGTCTTCCAAAATTCCTTCTGGAAGGATAGATATCCTTTTCTCAGGTATGGTGGAACCTTCCAGACACCTCTTCATGGCATTTCATTGTTCTAGTCTTTC
Organism: Daubentonia madagascariensis; assembly: GCA_023783475.1. NCBI lineage: Eukaryota > Metazoa > Chordata > Mammalia > Primates > Daubentoniidae > Daubentonia > Daubentonia madagascariensis. Next base: position 12,495,355 of record JAKFHU010002573.1, on the reverse strand, counting down.
TATTTCATTGTTTGGTAGGATTTGTTCATTCATTCAACAAATATTTTTTGAGTGCTTACTATGTGCCAGGCTGTCTTCTAGACTGTGAATAAAAGAGACAAAGTCCCTGCCCTCAAGAACTCATACTTGTGGGGAGGGTAGAATGTGTGTGGGGGGGGAGTTGAGTGGGTAGAGGTGGGGACAGATGGATGAACAAATAAGAAAATGCTGGAGCAGTAAGTGCAATAAAGAAAGAACAGAGTTGACCTAAGGTGCCTGGGGTGCGGGTGGGGCGCTACATTCGATGGAGCAGCCAGGGGAGCCCTCTCTAACCTTGGCTATGTCCTTCCTAAACCAACATTACGGGAGGGACCCAGTTCACCAGCCCATCATTCAGTTTACTCTGCGTTGACCTAAAAGTGTCACGCACAGACATGACTTCAAAAAGGGCTTTGCATTTCTGGAAGGCCCACTAAAAGCAACAACAACAACAAAAAAAAACCTCTCCTTTTACTAACCATTTATTGGCTTTGCCTCGGAAGAAAGGGACAGTGAATCCCTTCTAAAATCTGAGCAGGGCGCCCCGAATTTTAAACACTCCCCCGCACCTGTGGGGGCCGGGCTTGCTCAGAGCGCTCTTGGCTCCCGCTTCTCACCTGATGCCTTTGGCCTTGAGGACCAGGCGCGTCCTGTGCGAATAGGGGCAGAATCTCATGCTGTAGATGCGAATCAGGCCCTCTGGGACCGGCCCTGGGGCGGAGCTTCCTGCGGGGCAGCAGTGTGGGGAGGGAAGGAGAGGCTGCTTAGCCCGGTGGGGAAAGGGGCTCACTCACTTCCCGGATCTCAGGAGGGTTGTGTGAGCTCCGACTTTCTCCCAAGTCCCAGAGAGGCCACTTGGCACTTGGCTTTTGCGCAGGGAGCCGTCCAAGTTCCTCCCCGCCCAGCCGGCCTGCGAGCCAAGGCCAGGAAGCCCCTTCTCCGGAGCCAACACCCCCAGCGCATGGACCCCAGTCGAGGACTCACCTTTCCCCAAGGCCTTGGTCGCATCCCCAGACATGGTCTCCAGGCCCCTAGACTTGGTCTCCAGGCGTCTCCAGGCGCCTCCGCAGGCAAGCTCCAGGGACAGCTGCGCTCCGGGGTGCTCCTGCTACCCCAAATTCGATATTTGAACGAAGGGCTCTGGCGCGGCAGAGGGGAAGAGATCTGGGGCAGGAGCTAGGATAACCAAACCTGAGGAGACATGGCCCCAGATTCAGAAGCCCAAGAGTAGGGGCTGGCAAGGAAAAGCACACAAAAAACCCCAAAAAACCTAAAAAGTACCCCTTGCTTTAGACACGTGGGTGGAGTATTTGGTGGGGTTTCCCCCACATCAAGAATCCGTGAGGAATGGGCATTTAAACCCCAACATGTACTTCAAGGGAGTTTAATAAAAATTGACCAGGGTAACGCCCACTTTTTCTTTCCCATTCTGAGTCCTCCCTTTTGCATCACTAAGATGAGTGGCCGCATCTTCTATATAATAAGTACAGCTTAAAAAAAAAAAAAAAAGGTCAAACTTTCTCATGATATAGGGGATAGGAAAGAAAAAGTGGTGTCGAGACCTTGCACGACCCTGAGAGTGAGTGCCTCCTTAAATTTTTGCACCCTAGACACCTTACTTGCTTCACCCTAGGCCTGGCCCTACTTGTGAGATTTTACCCAAGCCCTGAAAAACTGGTAGTGAATGAAAACAAGATACCTGGAGGCAAAGAACAATTTGTGAACTCTCCCCAACGCCCAGCATAAACTTCCAAGGAGACTCTTTCTAGCTGCAGGACACGTTGCCAACAGCCCAGAGAAACAGGGGCCACTTGCATAGATCTTCCATCTACATGAAGTAAAGGAGGTAGCTGGATCTTGGCTTTGCCCTGATAAGCTGAGATCCTGAATTTCAGCAGGTGGAAAAATAATTCCTTTAATTTTCCAGGATTGAGCTGAAGTGGGAATTGCTTATAAATGCATTTTATGGGATTGACAGGTAATGAAGGGAAGAAAAGTATTGTATGTATCTCACTCACATGGACTAAATTATCTATTGGATTCCCACAACAAATTAGTCAGGCAGCTAGAATTATTCCTATTTTAGAAAATAGAAAACAGCCTCAGAAAAATGAAATTATTTGCCCAAAGTGACCAGCTAGTAGGGTTGAAGAACTTTAAAAATCCAAAGCCTGACTCTGTGTCTTGGCCTCCAAAGCTGGTAACAGTGTGGACAGGAAAAGATATAAGTCTAGGAAAAAAATAGCACATAATGACTGCTCAACCAATGTTAGTTGAATCTAAACATCTTTTATTAAAATGCCAGAACCAAATTGTGTAGCTTATGAATGGGCATCTTTTGGCCTTTGGAGTTCCAATCTATCTAGAACTTCTTGGTTAACAGTGCTAACATGTTTTGCTGCTGAATAAGAATCTTTGAAAATCTTCAGAATAGTGACTCAACTACATTTTTTGCTAAGTCATTCAGTGATTTCATGTGAGATAAGCTTAGATAATAATATGGCATGTGTTATCATTTTGTAAGAATTGGGGGATGGCAAAAATATTTAAATAAATGTTCTCTGAACAGAAAATGCATATACAAGAGCAAGAAATCTGGCTGTTGGAAAAGACAAATCGGTTCTTGACTTCTTATGCTAACAACTTTTTGCTTTGGAAGATAAAGTGATAGAGTAACTACTACTTGGGAGCTAATTTTGATCAAGAAGGACAAACTTGGATGGTAAAATAGAAGCAAGAAACATAACCGTGTCATGTTAGAGCTCCTGGTAGATAAGGAGATGATTTCTGGGCAGGCAAATGTATCCCCCACATAACGAAAGCAGATGTCAAGGAGGTGAGAGAAATATATCCATAATCTAAAAAGGAAGGCCACAAGAGGAATGCAAAATCTCAAAATCAAAATAAATTATTGCTAAGTTGTATTTGGTGCCTTATGTGTATTAACCCATTTAATCCTTAAAAATATACCTATAAATGTTCTATTATTACCCCATTTTAAAGGGTGAGTAAACTGAGGTGAGCAAGGTTCAGCACTTGTCAAAAGACTCATAACTACTAAGTAGAAGAAGGAGGATTAGGAACCCTCGAAGTTTGGCTCCAGAGGCAACACTCTCAACCAGTATCTTAGTCTGTACTCAATACAATGGACTGAATGGTTGGTAAACTTCTTTCCAGACAGTAAATATTTTAGGCTTTTCAGGCCATCTGGTCTCAACTACTCAGCTCTACCCTAGTAGTGTAAAAACAGCCATAGATAATATATATAACGGGTGTGGCTGTGGCTGTGTTCCAATAAAACTTTATTATGGACACTGAATTTTATTTCATATATATTTTTAATAACCTTTATTTTTAGAGCAGTTTTGGGTCCACAGCAAAATTGAACAGAAGATACAGAGATTTCCCATATACCTCATGTCCCTGCACATGCAGTCTCCTCACTATCACTATCCCAACCAGGGTGATACATTAGTTACAATCAATGAAACTACATTAACACATTATTACCTAAGTCCATAGTTTACATTAGGGCTCACTCTTGGTGAATTTAACATAATTTTCACATATCACAAATTATAATTTTTATTTTGACATTTTTTTAACCATTTAAAAATGTAAAAACCATGCTTAGCTCTCAGGCTGTACACAAAACAGCAGTTGGCTGGATTTAGCCAGATAGCCATATTGTGCCCATCTGTGGTCTATATTGCAATGACTCAATTAGCAATGGCCAAACTGCAAATTCCATTTGTAAATGTGAAGGTTCATGGACCCATCTTTCTACTGTGTCAAAAGAAGACATATTTCCAAGTTTTTTCTCATCATTGCCACCCTTTAAAGGAAACCAACTCTAAGAGTTGGAAAATGTTTTTTATTATTAATAAAAGTATACCTATATGTGGGAAGTCAAGTTCTGAAATGCAAGTCAGTTTAGTGTAGTTAGGGGAGAAAAGACAGAAGGATGGAAACTCTTCTTCTTCTTCTGAAGGAAAACAATATAGTGTCAAGATTCTCAGAACAGGCCCTGGAGCCAGATGGGCTGATTTTGAGACCTAGCTTTAGCACTTAAGCAAGCTATCTAATGTTTTTTACTTTCACCTTCATTACATGCAAAATGAGAACACTAATAGTACCTACTTGATAGGCCTGTTGTATTGAATCAAATGGTACAGGGCATCATTAGTATAGTAAGAGCTCAGCGCACTTCAAAATTAATGACAAATGCTAGCGAATAAGAACACAATTTTAATAGCATAATGCATTCCAGTTTTGTATCCAGAAAGATGAAACGCACTGCAATTCAGCTTTGCCAAGCACATTAGAATTAAAATTCAACTCACATTATTTATTTCACCAGTTACCAGTTTAATGCCAACTGAATGGGTTAAATGCTGGAGGCTACATTTCAGTAACGTGGTTTTAAATCTTACCCACAAACACTAGTTTCCCTAGAAAGATTTAATTATGACCTTTAAGCTTATCCCTATTTCCTTTTTAAGACCCAATAGGTACCTCTTTGAAATCCTCTTTGCAAACTTTCCTTCTATGTTTTTATTTCATGTTTACAGCTCTATTATACTAACTCACTCAAGCACAAAACAAATTGTAATACGGCCATATTAAACCTACGCCAAATCAGTTTCCGGCCACCTGAAATATAATCGGATCTGTTTTGAAAATGTGAGGATCTTTAGTCATGGGTGATTAATGACTTAAGCCTTCTAGGAAAAGAATGCTATCAAAGAAATAATTTCTTTGCTCTATTTATGAGTCTGTTTTGAGAAGAGAAGAGAAACTAGGGTTTGCATTTGGCAATTTTTCAAAAATTTTTTTGTCATGCCAAGTCTCTGACAGTGGCAGAAACTGGAGGATATTCCTTTTAATATTTCAGAAGCCTAATTTATATGAAAGATTATATTACTGGGTGTTCTGTTATTGTTCACCAAGTTCAAAGAGTGGGAAAAGTGGGAGGAAAGGCTCTATTCTCAAATGTGCCTATTTTCAGGACTTGTTTCCAGGAAGTGAGGATCATAAGAAATCCTGTGTTCTAATGAAGATGTCTTTGAGACATATTAAATAAGATTACTAAAGTTGTCAGAGGAGGGACTTCATCTTCCCAATAGGGAAAGCAGGTTCAAAGGAGACTTTCTTTTTAAGTACTTGATTCTGCTTTCCTATTCCTATTTCCCTTTACAACCTGAGGAATCAAAAAAAAATTTTTTTTTTAACATTTGGATATAACATTTGAAAAAGCAAAGGCAAATTTTCAAATTTGCTGATTCTGAAATCAGCAAAAGTATTTGTAAAATCAAACAAAACACATTGAGTTTGGAAAAGGAACACCAACACCTTCTGTTAAACCAAAGGCATAATAGTGGTGTGGTCAAAAAGGTAGAAACTATCCTCTTCTGGCTCAGCCTCTAAATGCTAAGAGTTGTTGAATAAAAAGAGACCGGGCAGTAGGATATGTCAACTTTTATCTCAAGAACGTTCTTACCGACTGTAAGAGTTCAGGCTGGATTTGAATCTCCTCTTCAGCTGCGTGACCTTGGGCAAATGACAACTTTCTATGTCCTGGTGTCCTATCTGTAATTTGGAGCTAATAGTACCAATGCATCATATGGTTTGGGAAAGTTTAATTCAGACACTGGATGAGATGCTTTGAATACTTATCATGTGTTTGTTACCTAGTAAGCAACGTTAGCTATTATTATTTTTATTGTTATTTGAATGTAGCAGGGAAGACTTTCACGGTCTTTACAAAAACACGGCATTCCCAGAAAACAAATTCCCTGTCTGCCAGTGCCCTAATCACGTGGTGTGGCTAAACTAGTGGTGCCCCAGGTGGGGCTGAGAACTGGTGATCCTCGCCAGTCTCCAGCCAAATCAGAAAAATAAGAACAATTTAAGTTCAAGGTATTCGGTTTATTCTCAGATTACAGCCCTCGTGCTTTTTTTGATGTGGAATTCGTGGGTGGAATATTGGCAAATGTTAGTAAGGCTTTGTCTGAAAGTGTTAGGTGAAATTTGACGTTGGCAATCCTATCGTCGGCCCCGAAATTCGTGAAAATCCCAAGTTTCAGAATTGACCTCAAACCTATCTTCCCTTCAAATACTGCGCAGGCCGGCCCGACCCACCCGGTGGCGGTGAAAAGAGAGACGAGCACGAGGGACCTCAGGGCGCGGGACAGACCACGCCCCACCGGGAGCTGCGGAGGCCACAGCAGAGAGGCGGGGCTCAGGCGGGGCCCGCCCCTTCGTTCACAGTCCTACCCGCCAACTGGCCGCGGCGCCCGGAGCTTCAGCCAATCCTCAAAGCCTTTGGAAACGCCTGCCAAGCCGCGCGCAGCTCAGCCAATGGGCGGCCGCGTTACAGACGCCTGGAATACCGGCGTCGGGGGGGTTCCCCGCCGGTGTTTGTGGATGGCGGAAGAGGAAGCCGGGTAGTGTGGCGTGTGGAACCCCAGCGCCGGGCTCCACTGCCGACTGGAAATCCGCCGGGAGCCACCAGGTCCGAGCGGCCGGGGCAGGCGGACGGCGGCAGAGGCGGTCCGCCGGGAGCCGGGGCGTTGGTGGCCGCCGAAGGTGGACGGCAGCAGCCGTTTGTGAAGTCAACCGGTTGTCAGCCGCCCCTCAGGGAGCCGCCCCCCGCGTAGCCTGCATCACCACCGGGCAGGAGCTCAAAAACGGGCTTCGGGGCCACCCCAGACTTGCTGACTCGGAAATGCGGCGGTGAGCCATCGATGATTGTTAAGCACTCTTAGGTTTAAGAACTAATCATTCAGAGGTTTTTCTCCCTGGCAAACTTGAAAGTAAGTACAGGAAACCAGACTATTGGGGCGAGGCGGCAGCCCCTAATTCTATGGTAAGAGTAGTGTGTTGTCTTCTCCAGATCTTTCTGCCAGCATCTTAAGGCCTCACTTAACCTCGGTACCTTAGGGGCATCATCTGTAGAATGAAATGATACTCTCCATCCTACCTTCTCATGGAGGTGATGTGATGGTTAATAGTGAGAAACCCAGTGGGCTATGTAAATGTATGGAAGGTGGCATTAATATTTCTCAATGGGGATAGCACCTATTACTCATCCAGCCTTAGATACTGAATTGACTGATGTGGTCTACATAGTATGTAATTACATACGTGGGACACCAGCCATGTGCCCAGCATGGGATTTGGTAGGATTTGAAGGGGTTAGTGATTGGAGGCTGGGAGACCAAATAGGAAGCCACCCAGCCACCTAGCTTTGAGGTAATGTGGGTGTGGTCGTCGTGGTAGGAATAGGAATAAGACAGGGAGCGAAATTAAGTTGATGATGTATAGGAAAGAATGAGGAATTGAAAGTTTCTGGACTCAGAAACCAGAAAACAAGAAACTTGAAAGGACATCTCTTGAAATGACAACAGGATATCCAAGTGGAAATTTCCTATGAGTGGTCAGAAAGCTAGACTGAAGTCCAGATCTCACTAGAGATGATGATTTGGGGGTTTTCAGCATAGACTATGGTAGAACCCTCAGAGTCATCTGAGCATCCTGAGATAGGAAATGCATTTATATTTCTGTAGGGGGGCCTTGAGGAGACCCTACAGTTAGGTCATTATGTCAAATCAGTCAGAGAAGATAATCCAATGTGATGTGAGAGCAATTGGTAAAATAAAACATGTTGTTATTCATATTAGTGAAGGAATATGTCAGTCATAACTTTATTGCTGACTCCTGCCCCCTTCAGAGTCCATAGTCACAGGCCTCAGGGCTATTCTGTAAGTAGAGATCTATGAAACCTTTATGGGCCTTCACATCAATGAGGACAGCTGATACAGTGGGATCTTTCCTCATGGCTGCCATCCAGAGTTTAAGTTTTGGAGTGTGGTCTACACACCTGTAGGAGAAGGAAAGAATGAAAGGTGTGAGCTGGGTTAACTGAGATGGCATCAGTCTCCCATGTCATTGTGATCACTCTGCAGTTTAATTTTGTTTTCCTCTAACCTTTTAAAATATTTCCTTAAAAGTATTTCTTTAAAAACATTTGTTTAAAATGCATATAATCATACAATATTAGTTTGAAAGATATTGTAGAGGTCCTTTTTTACAGAAGAGAAATTGGAGACTAGATTGAAGTGACGACTTGTTCAGTTAGTGTGAGAACTTGTCCAAACTAAGAGACAGATAACTTTTTAAAATGAGAACATGAAAGACAATCAAAAATGTTATATGTTAGTTATTCTGTGGTCAGACTGTGACTAAAAGTAATCCTGAAGCTCTAAGCTGTAAGAAGTAGGAGTAAGGCAAGGTGGCTGTCAAACTCAAAACATGGAGTTTGGAAAATAATGTGGAAATCTTACTGGTAAATGGGAGGTAGCATTGGTCATACAATCCTGCAACGACATCCTCATAAAAATTTTCATCCTTATGGATTTTTAACCAGGAAGAAAAGAATAAATTTTAAAGCATTTTATTTCATGTCACAGAAATCCCCTGCACCCCTAGAGATGGAGAGTAGTGAATGTAGGTATATGACATGCCCTGGATAGGCCAAGACTCTCCTATCTGCTTGTTCTCACTCAGACCAGTTGTATTAAATATTTTAACTTTTGTTCAGAAAAAAAAGGTCAATATATAGTATTCCAACTATCCTAAATTATGTATAAAATATTCAAATGTCTTACTCATTTAACTCCAGTGCTTCCAGCCGTTCCAACCAGGGCCAGATGAGGTAATCAATCATAGACAGAGAATTGCCACCAAAGAAGGCTGTCTTCTTATTAGTCAGAACCTGAACATTAAACAACATAAGAGCACTTCTTATTTGTAAATCTAGTAAGACTCATCATCAGAAATGGTGAAGGCAAATTAAGTAGAGCAGGTGAGAGCAGCAGCTTTTATCCTAACATCTCCAAGTTGGGTTTTTGTGTGTTTAATCAGAAAGCTTAGCTTTAGAATCTCTTGTTCTGGGATGAAGCAAAATAAACTGGAAAATGGAGAAAAATAAAACAAGCCACAGAGTACAAGATCTTTGTAATACAAAGGACTGGTATGCAGAATACAGAAATGACTCCTGGGAATCAATTAAAAAAAAAGGAAAACAACCCATTAGAAAAATGAGCAAGACTTGAACTTCACAAAAGAGGATGTCCAAATGGCTAATAATCATTTGAAAAGGTGTTCAACTGCATTAGTCATCAGGGAAATGCAAATTAAAACCAAAATGCAGTATCACTAACATCCACCAGGATGGCTAAACTGAACAAGACAAAGTTAGCAAGAGTATGGAACCACTGCTGGTAGGAGTATAAATTGGTACAACCATGTTTAAACAGTATGCATACCCTATTACCCAGCAATTCTACTTGGAAATTTAACATATGTTCACCAAAAGATACGTATGTGAATGTTCACTGCAGCACTATTTGTAATAGCCCAAACAGGGAAATATTTACTTTCTGTCAGGAGTAGATTGGATAAATTGTGGTATACTATACTTTGGAACACTATACAAAGATTAGGAAGAAACTACACACAGGGTAGGTGAACCTCACAAGCCTAATACTGAATGAAAGAAGCCAGACCCGAAAGAGTACATGTTATATGATTCTACTTGCATAAATACAAAAACAGCTCAAACTAATATTCTTTTTCTTGATATGGGTGTGTTCCATGGCTGTGTTCACTTGTGAAAATTCATCAAGTTGTACTCTTATGCTTTGAGTACTTCTCTACATGTAATTTTTTGATAAAAAATGTACAGACGGTCTGCAACTTACAGTGGTTTGACTTACGATTTTTTGACTTTACGGTGGTGCAAAAGTGATATGAATTCAGTAGAAACCACACTTTGAATTTTGATCTTTTCCCAGGCTAGCGATATGCAGCACAATACTCTCATGATGCTGGGCAGTGGCAACGAGCCAGAACTCGCAGTCAGCCATGAGATCACGAGGGTAAACAACCAATACTCTACAGTGTACTGTGTTGCCAGCATTTTTTGGATACAGGTATTCAATAAATTACATGAGATGTTCAATACTTTATTATAAAATATGTCTTGTGTTAAATGATTTTGCCAACTGTAGGCTAATGAAAGTGTTCTGAGCACATTTAAGGTAGGCTAAGCTAAACTGATGCTTGGTAGGTATATTAAATGCATTTTTGACCTATGATATTTTCAGTTTACATGGGTTTGTTGGGACATAGCCCCACTGTAAGTCGAGGAGCATGTGTACTTAAAACAGACTGGATTAACTCTTAAACAAATGACAATTATTTGAAAACCAAGCACAAATAGTATGTTTCTGAAATTCAAGAAGATGAATTGGTATTAGGGTTTTGCCAGAAGGAGGAGTTGAGAATATTATCTGGTTAATTAAAACAACACCAAACCAATTTGCCTTTTATAAACTCCATAGTTTTTCTCAGGACCCATATAACATTATGTATTGTAGATTGTTTATATCTACCTGACTGTCTTCTGTCTACTACCAAACTGTAATCATCTGAAGAATATGTATTGCATCTTTCCAGCTCCCACCCTACCCAGCAGAAAATTTCAAATTACCAAAATTGATTCAAGAAGAAATATAAAACCCAAAAAATCAATTACCATTAAAGAAATTGAACTGGTAATGAAAACTCTACGCCTCCAAAAACACTAGGCTCAAATGTTTTATGGAAAACAGCCAGTCCTTATCAAATGATTTCACAGGTTAGAAAATTAGGTAACCCATTTTATGACATTAGAATATCTTTGATACCAAAACCAAATAACAGTACTGTAAAAACAGAAAAGTATGGGCCAATCCCATTTATGAACACATACACAAAAATCCTTTAACTATTAACTAATTTTATAGTACATATGAAAATTCATTGACAACAAGTAGGTTTTATACCAGTAATGCTAGGATGGTTCAACACCAGGAAAATCTGTCAATAACACCATATTCACCAGACTAAAGGGAAAAAACTCTATGAACATTTCAATAGATACAATAAATGCAGAAAAAACATTTAATAAAATTCAACACTTATTAATGACTTTTTAAAAAATTAGCAAACTAGTAATAGAAGGGAATTTTCTTAATGAAAAAAAGGTTTCTGAAAAAACCTACAGCGAACTTCATACTTACTAATAAGATGTTAGGATGCATTCCCATAAAAGACAGGAACTATGTCTCCTGTCAATAAAAACTTCAGGCTGAGTATGTATGGAATGTCTCAATGCCAAGAGGAAGACTATCTAAAGTTCCAAATGGCAGCTCTCCCCAAAAGGAGGTAAAACACATCTGGGCTTCCCCAAGTGTCTGTATGATTTATGGTGAAAATTTTTGTGTTGGGAAATGTTTATTGTATAATATTAAGTGGGAAAACAGAATATGGGATGACATCTGTGCTCAGATTACAGTTATGTTAAATTATTTTTTAAAAATATATGGACAAATCAAAGAGATTTACCATTTGTCTGATGTATCCGGGAAAAAATATATGTATGGACAAGGACTGCAAACAAACATGGAAAAATGGAAACAGGTGGAAAATGTGGAAGTGTGGAAACAATTTTCTCTTTCCCTATTATTTTTTCAATGCAACAAAGTATTTTAAAACCAAGCCCATGACAAGGTATTTTTAGGTATTTTGGTTTATGTCTTAAACAGAACAGCATATAGCAATCTATTGTAAACTAAAATTTTTATTGGTATTATTTCTAACTGCCATAAAATGACTTGGGAAATGGGAATATGAAGAAAAGAGTAGAAGGAAAAGGAGGGTAGAGTATATCATTCACGCTGATAATAGCTGGGAGAAATGATTACCTCCTCTAGCTTGCTGAATTCTCTATGCAATTCTTCTTTTAGGCCAGAGCAGTCTTCCTTATTTTGCCTTCTAAGAAAGCTTGTTATCAAAGATGGCACCTAGACACAGAATAATTTCTTTATCAGTTTGAGGCTAATTACATTGGCCCTCTCACATAAAAACATGATAAAACCTCATAATTCTGGTATCAAGGTGTTCTAGAAACATCAAGGGTGCACCAAAGCCCTGTGTTCATAGAGATTATGGACCGATCTTAGAAAGTTTTGTGGCCTAAGATGCTGTGTTGGTCAAGATTTTATAAATCGCAAGTAATAGAACCCACTTTGATGTGTTTAAGCCAGAAATTTCTTAAAAGGAGTGGCTCATAGAATTGTTGAGAGGCTGAACAAATAGGCTTGGAACTAACATAGAACATTCCAGAATCATGCTGAGAACTGGCTAATGGGAAGTGCCCACTGCTGCCAGTGCTAGCTGAGCACTAGATGCTACAGTCTGTGCTGCTGCCAGAAAGGGGACTCTGAGGTAACTACTAATGCCACTGACACTAATGCCATTTCTACTCTGGATGTTTATTGTGTAACCAACACTGCTGAAGGCCAGGAGCTCTGCCGCCAGTCTCACCAGCAGAACCAGGGACCCACACCAAGCCTGTTTCCTCACCTTGCTCATTTCTGAATGGAACCCTACCAGTGTGTCTGACAGGAAGAGCCTAGGTCACAGCCTTGGCCCCAGCTGCAAAGAGAGCTAGGGAAGAGAATTTTTCTGACTTCTACCTTGGGGAGGACACCAGAAGACTGTTCAAAAGGGACTTACTACCTGAAGACTTGCCAGTTGTAGCATCAGAACCTTTGATGCTTGTGATGGTGTTTGTGTTTTAATACTTCAGTCTCTGGTATCATGTGATTATCAGAGACAGAAGTCCACTCTTCCTAGTTTAGGTAAACAGGCACTTGTAGGCCAGGTATGGTGGCTCACACCTGTAATCCTAGCACTTTGGGAGGCCGAGGCATGAGCCACCATGCCCGGCCTTTAAAGCTCATTTCCTTTCTGGACAGTACAATGAATTTCTTGGTACTGTTTTTTTAAATTCTCCAACATCTTTCTTGTAAATGTCATACTCACTTTCCATTATCTTTGACAGCAGCCACCTCTACTGTTCTTTCACCCTCTTCTTACTAAGCCAGATGACTCCCTCTTCCTTTCCCATCAGCTTCCCTTTACAATGTCTCAAAAACAGTATGGTCTCCCTATAACTTTCTCCCATCTTCTAGGTACATCTTGAACCATTTCTTTCTCTAAAGACAAGATATTCCTTTACATGCTGACCACACTACCAAGGTAACAACATTATAGGGATATAACTGGACATTGCTATTCTTGGTGTCTGAACACACATCTGTTGGTCATTTCTTTGTTAATACTAATTGTTTGAACTAATCCACAACACTGATGCTAAGTAAGACACAGTTCTTCTACAGGAATGCCATTTATTCAGTCAGCTGAGAATTATTGCCAACACATAGCAGATGCTCACTGCTAGACACTGTGGCTATAAGAACAAAGCTGACACTGAGTAGTTACCATACGTCAGACTCTGCTCTAGATGTTTTATATTAACTGATTTTTATCTTATGAGGTGGGAATAATTTTACAAATGAACTGAAACAGAGAGGCAAATAAGTAACTTGCTCAGAGTCACACAACAGAAAGTGGCAGAGCCAGTCACAAACCTAAGCAGTGAACAAAACACAGCCCTCACCCTCAAAGAGCTCACAACCCCAGTGCAATACACAGGTAAGAAGGCAGGCAAAAGTTAGCACATATGGGAACTCAGAAGCCAGAGCACTAACCAGCCCAGACAGGCTTCTAGAAGCAGCAGTGTCTGAGCAGACACATGAAAGATGACATGGAGATAACCAGGCAAATTAAGAAGAGGGAGAATCTTCCAGCAAGAGTTGAAAGTGGCAAATTTGGCAATTCTGAAAAATTTCGATATGGCTGGAATATAACGTGTCTAGAGAAGAGTGAAAAGGGGTAACTTTGGAGAAGTAAACAGGGGCCGGATTGTGAAAGGACTTGTACGACATGTCAGAGCTGACAGGAGCATATTCCTATTTTGTTTTCCTCGCCCAAATCACTGACTATAAATGACAGCACTGATTTAGCTTTAAAAAGCAAAGATTTTTCAAATAGCTGAAATTTCTTATATACACACCTTAGAAAATAACTCAAAGATCATCTTTTGGCAAGCTTTCTCATAGGGGTCTTCTGGCAGCAGCTTCTTCCCTGAGTATGCTTCATCCAGGTACTCACAAGTGATGGCAGATTCGTAGATCAGTTGACCCTTACTGTTTTCCAGAACTGGCACCAGACCTAAGGGATTCTTCTTAAAGAACCACTCAGGCTTATTTTTCAGATTGATATTGATGACTTCATGCCTGAAAGACACATAGAAGACTATGAAGAGAAGGAAACGGTTTTTTTTGTACTTTGAATAAATCCTCAGTGGCCCTGCCATCGACTTAGCTGATCAGACCCCAAATTTAGGAGTCAGCTCTGATTCCTTCCATTCTGGTCTTTGATTTTATGACTTTGACTATTTTAGATACCTCCTGTAAGTGGAATCAGCAGTATTTGTCTTTCTGTGTTTGGCTTATTTCATTTAGTATAATGGACCTTAAGGTCCATTCATGCTGTCACATATTATAGAATTTCCTTCTTTTTTAAGGTGGAATAGTATTCCATGTACCACATTTTCTTTATCCGTTCATCTGTCTATGGACATGGACATTATGCTGTTGTGAAAAGTACAATGAACATGGGCATGCTAATATCTCTTTGAGATATTCTTTCGATTCTTTTGGATATACACCCAGAAGTGGGATTGCTGAATCATATGGTAGTTCTATTTTTAATTTTTTGAAGAACCTGCATACTGTTTTCCACAGTGGCTGTGCTATTTTACATTCCCACCAACAGTGTGCAAGGGTTCCAATTTCTATACATCCTTTCTAACATTTCTTGTCTTTTTTAAAAATTGTAGTCATCCTGACAGGTGTAAGGTGATGCCTCATTGTGGTTTTGATTTGCATTTTGCTGATGATTATTGACTATAGCATTTTTTCATATACCTGTAGGCCATTTGCATGCCTTCTTTGGAGAAATGTCTTTTCAAGTCCTTAGCCCATTTTTAAATCAAGTTATTAGTGTTTTTGTTATTGAGTTGTGGAAGTTCCTTATGTATTTTGGAGATTAACCCCTTACCAGATATATGGTTTGCAAATATTTTCTCTCATTCCATAGGCTGCCTTTTTACTCTGTTGATCATTTCCTTTGCTGTGCATAAGCTTTTTCATTTCATGTAGTCCCACATGTTTATTTTTGTTTCTGTTGCCTGTGCTTTGGTGTCATATCCATGAAATTATTGCCAAAATCAGTGTCATGAAGCTTCTCCCTATGTTTTGTTCTACACATTGGCCTTTTTTATAGTCCTTGAATTTGCCAAATGTATTCCCACCGTGGAGTCTTTGCACTTGCTGTGCCTCTTTCTTCTCTGCCTGTCTTCTCCCAGGTCTTCCCAGGTCAAACACACATCCTCAGAGAGGCCCTCCCCAATCACAGCTCCAAAGTTGCTGAACAGCCTTTCTCTGTTATATGATCAGCTTGTTTCACTTTCTTCATTGAACTGGTGATATGTATCTAAAATTACTTTGCTCACATATTTACACATTCATTTAAGTCACCTTCCTAGAATGTAAGCTTCATGAAAGCTAGGATCTTGTGTGTCTTGTTCATATTAATAAACACATAAATGAGCAAAACTTTAAATAGATATAAATGCTCTGAAAAAAATAAAAATAGTTTCAGGTAGGGACTCAGTAAGTATTTGTGGAATGAATGAATAAATAAGTGGAAATGCTTCAAAATTGTCAATAAGATATTCCATTTTAGGCTAAGAAATATCTTAACTGTAAATTATATGAGGCAACTAATTGAATTGTGTCTAGTACCCACTATATGAGAACCAGTATGATAAAATTTAATTCATTTTGCTAATTTGAATTAAAAGTTCTTTGCTTTTTGCAAAAAGATTAAGGAATCCTAAAAATCCACCCACAAAATAAACTTTCAGTTTAAATTACCATGTACTGATAATGTTTTTTAAAATGTTACATGGGTAAATCGTAAACCAAAAAAGGAAGAAAACAAGTGAAGTCCAGGCAACATCCAGATTGTTACTAGGTCTGTTTTGTATTCTTGCCTGAGAGATTGTAGAGGAAATAAGAGAAAGGAACCAGGTCCATATAATTGTCAAAGCTGGATATGTGTTCAGTTGAAGAGATTACTCAAAAATAGTATATAACAATTGGTATATACCAGTCTTTCATATCCTGTTTCCCCATCCAGAGCATTTAGTTTGAGGATTTAAATGTGTAATCTCCCATGGAAACAAAGGAACAGCCAGTTTGAACACTAGCATAGATGTGTGTGTATATTAAAAGGTTCAATGTACTGACAGAATATAGGACACTCAGCTACCAGCCATTGCAAGAAAAAGTTCTTTGGCCCCTGCCAAAGAATTCTCAATATTTCTGAAAGTTTACATTATGAAAACACAAGGTGGATCCTGGGCTTTTGTGATAAAGAAATTTCTCAGAATACACATGCATTTTGGTAACCTGGCATTATGAGCCAACAAGTCAACACACCTGCCAGGACAAGTTGGAAGATGTACCTTTTAGGGAAAACCATGCTTTGTTAAGTTATATCACATGGTAAAAATCTAGTATTTCACCAAAAAAAGTTTCCTGGGGCTCAAGCTTAAAAATGATCCATGAATGTAGTAGATCTCTGTTTGCACTATCTGGAAGCTATTACCACCCTCTTCCCCACCCCCCACACACTCTTATGTAAAATAATTCCAATTTTCCTTTGGAAAATTGTTCCACTAAGTAAGGTAGGGTTGTTTTCAAACTAGAGTTCCAGAATAGGGCACATAACCCAGGACTTTGTACCCTTGAATCCAGCTGTGTCTGGCTCCTGGACTTTTCAACAATATGAATATAAGAAACGTCTTTTTTCAATTTAGGTTGAATTAGATTTCTCTTAATACAATAAAAGAGTTCTATTACAGCAAATATTACAGTGTTTTGGGTAAAGTACAGTGTTTTTGATAAATATTACTGAACAGTATTTTGCTATGTGTTCAGAATCATAATTTCATCCAAATGAGATGCATGTCTTAGTGAAGTGATGGCTAACCCAAAATAATTTATGTATTTTCTTTAGAATGCATCTTACATTTCTTTTAGGGAAAAGAATTGCCTGCCCAACCAATCCTCCCTCTAGAAGACTACAATTACTTTACAAACCCTAAGTGCATAGATGGAAAATTCCTTAAGAAGGGGGGGGCTATGAGCCTGGACAACATAGTGAGACCCTGTCTCTACAAATAAAAAAATTTTTAATTAGCTGGGCATGGTGGTGCACACCTGTATTCCTAGTTACTGGGGAGGCTCAGGCAGGAGGATCACTGGAGCCCAGGAGTTCGAAGTTGCAGTGGGCTGTTTGATAGCGCCACTATCCAGCCTGGGCAACACAGCAAGGCCCTGTTTCTAGAAAAACAAAGGTGGGGGGACTATATTTTAAACTTCCACAGAGCCTTCCACTCTACAGGTAGTTAATAAATGTCTGTCAACAAACATCCAAAAGTCACTAGAAAGGAAGTTGTTCCAGTGGATACTTGGTGTTAGGGAAAAGCCAAGTGACTATTGCACAGGTCCTGTGGATAACCCATAGGTCAAAAACTATGCTGGTTTTGAAACTGAGGCTTTGCAAAAGAGTGAATTTTTAGGCACAGACACTTCCCTCTATGACTCAACCAACAAACCAATCTGCAAGAATATGTACAGTAAACTCAGCACTCAGCTAGGAGGGTCGAAGTCTGAACTCTCTACTGGGGTAAATTCGGGGAGGGACCACATGCTCAGAATAACAGCAAACGGTATAGGATAAGCCGGACGACAGTGGCAGAAGGGCGAAAGCGAGAGGACACTGGACTAGGAATCCGGACCCTACCTAAGCTAAGAGCCGCCAGCTATTACTCGGCAATCACTAACACTGCTGGCGCCTCAGCTTTTCTGATCCATTAAATGCCTGGTTAAATACGTTGTTCCGGACTGATGGAGTCTGCGGCATTTTTTCCCCTGGGGAGAGAGGCCATAACTTGCTAGTCCCCCCAAAAGGCTGAGAATAGTTTCCTTTGCAGTAAAGGAAGCTCGGGGAGCCCTGTCTAGACTCCCGCCCCGCCGCCCGCAGCAGCAGGCCACCGGCCAGCCCCGGGAGCGCCCCCCGCCTCGGTCCTCACCGGATTCCCTTGGCCTTCAGGACTAGAAGCGTCCTCTCAGCAAACGGGCAGAACCTCATGCTGTAGACGCGGATCAGGCCCTCCGGGACCGGCCCTGGGGGCGCGCTTCCTGCGGGGGAGAAGCGAAGGCGATTAGGGCCTCGAGAGAGTTTGGGACCCCCAACCTCCCGCTGCCCCCGCGTCCCACTGCAGCCCGGCCCGTTCCCCGCCCGTGGGGCCCTCCCGGGCGGCGCGGCTCCTGGAGCAGCCTCGCTCGGACACGCTGCTGGGGGTCACCCTCCTCACGGCTGGCAGGCCTCACCCTTTGCCAGGCTCCTGGCTGAGACCCCGGACATCGTGGCGCAGCGCGGGCTGACCTCCAGCCGCCGCAGGCTCGGGGGTGTGTCGGCGGTTCAGGAAGTAGGTCGGCCCTGCCTCGCTCTCTGCTCCTCCCCTCCCTCGCTCAAAAGTGCCTGCCCCGGGCGGCTGCCAGGTCGGCTGCGCTGTGTCCCCAGGACCCCGCGCTACCCTGTCCTGGAAGCGAACGCGCGCGCGCAGCGAGCCCCGCGGGTGACCGCGACCCACGCGAACAGTCTCCGTTTCCCACCCTCTGCAAGAAGGAAGCCGCGGCCGCTGCAGCCTGAGCCCCTAGAGGGAAAACGCGGCCGAGACGCCCACCCAGATGCGCCCTGACCCAGGGTCGGCCTTCGCGGTTCTATGGGGTATTCCTTAAAACACGGCAGGTGGCTGTTGTGCCCAAGTGTGTCGTGCTGGCCAAGAGATGCGCCCACGGTAACATGCACAAAAGTTCCAAAGGCTAAGGGCCATCCTCGTGGCCCCGAACTATCGTGGGCTCGAGTCCGCCCTCCGCGCGGGACCTAACCCTAGCCCTGACCTCCTGACCTCCCACTCTCCACGCCCAGGCCACTCTCACGTGGCACTGGCCTTGGAACTGGCACCCTCGTATCACCTCCCTCTCTGTCCCAAGGCTTTCCCGACTTCAGGGCCTGTGGCCCGAGCTCATGGCTCACTCACTCTCAAGAACGCGCTCTCCAAAGGCTCCTGTTCTCCAGCTCATTTTCATGGCCCACAGCCAGGTCGCCTAGACACCTGAACAGCCTTTTCCTTTTTCTATTAGTACTAGCTTAATATGACTACTGGGAGGCCCACTGACCCTATTGTCACGCATAGGATACATCTTTTTCATTTTAACCCAAAGGAAACAGTGCAAATCTGGATATTTATTAACCTCAGAATGATAGGTACTTTATTCAAAAATCTATTTATGAAACATTTGAGTTTTGAGGTCCTAGTAAGTGGCTCAGAGTCTAGCAGACGGCCTGAGTGAATTAGTCTCATGGGTCTATGGAAAATGGTCTGGCCAGAGAATCCTCCAAAACAGCCCCCTTTAACTTAGAGGTCAGGAAATAGGGCTTCCAGGGCACCATGATGCAGATAAGGAAAAAGACTATTCAAATGATTTGCTTGTCTGCATAGATTTAAAAGCTGGTCACTCCTGTGCCATTTATGGGGGTGGGGTGGGGGAGATGTCTTTTTATTTTAATTAGCTCTTTTGTGGGAGGGGCAAAGAATGAGGTGATCTTGGAGCTGCCCAGCTGTTTTGATCCTGGCTCAACCCCTGTATTAGTTTGCAAGGGCTAGGGTAACAAAGTACCACGAGTGGCTTAAACAACAGAAATGTATTGCCTCACAGTTCTAGAGTCTAGAAGTCCAAGATGAAGGTGTCAGCAGGGTTGCTTCCTTCTGAGGAATGTGAGAGAGAATCTGTTCCATGCCTTTCTCTAGTTTCTGGTGGTTTGGGGCAATCTTTTATGTCCCTTGGAGTGTAGAAGCTCCACCCAATCCCTGCCTTCATCTTCACCTGGCATTCTCCCATGCTCATGTCTTCAGCCAATTTTCTCCTTTTTATAAGGACACCAGTCATACTGGATTAGGGTCACTCTCCAGTATGATCTCATCTTAATTTAACTAAGTATACCTACAACAACTTTGTTTCCGTATAGAGTCACATTCTGAGGTACTAGGGGTTAGGACATCAATGTGTGAATTTTGGGGTGACACAATTAAATCCATAACAACCCCTTATTAACTGTGTGAACATGGGCAAGTCTCTAGCCTCTATGTGTCTCAGTTCCCTCATCTGTAAAATAGGGTAAAAACTTAATGCCTCCCTTATAGACTTTGAGGAAGGATTAAATTAGTTAATATATAGAAAGTGCTTAGAACAGTGTTTGGCATAGAATAAGTGTTAAATAAATGTTATTGTTGCATATTTCTATTTAACTTAGTAAATAGGCAAGAAGTGCATACTAAATGAAAAAAATTGACCATGTTTTTGCTAAAACATGGGCCTTGCTTAACTCTTTTTAAGGAAATAAACTTTTAAGAAGAACTTTTAGCACATTAATGACTTCATGCAAAACCCTGTAAATTTAATCTTGGCCAAGCAAAATCTCTGAGTGGCCAAACAAAAAATTTCACATCAAGGTATTATTTTCAAACTTTTGGAATGATCTGCCACCTAATTAATATGAATACTGTGTAATGTTTTATAATGCTTTGAAAGGTCCAATTCTTTAACAAATAAGTAAAAAGTTAATTCCTCAAAGAAATAAATTGAAAATAAAATATACTGTCCCAGTAAACTACTGTACTATATTACCACTATGTATTATCGTGGGTCATCTCCAAGTCCTTTGTGGTTTTATGCATATTATATAAGCATCTGTATATATACTGCAGTTAAAAGGGCACAGTGTGCACACTTTTGCAGCCATAATTGTCAATAATTAACCTAAGGAGACTAATCTGAACTGAATCTGCTGGTTGAAGATAAGAATTAGAGGCCCTAGTGATAAGAAATAGTTCTCTACATTCTAAGTGCCATCTGTCTTTACTGCCCATATATACCCACTTGATACAACATCCTTCTGTGACTTTTCAAGAATATAATTTGAATAATATACATTCTGATATATAATAAAACAATATTGACAAGGTATTTTTATAGAGTAAGTTAGGAATATTAAAAGTCACATTAATGGTTTCACTGTTATTTTAATAAATAATATTTAAAATCTCTTTTTAAAAAGTTAAGGGCCCTTATTCTATAAATAAATGTTGTGTTTTTTTTTTTAAATTAACATTCTGTGACAGTCCATAACAGAGGGAAACAGCCTTCATCAAAGAGATTCCATGGAAACATACTGGCTAAATGATTGAGTAAAAGAATTAGTAGGGCCCAGAGTGAGGTCAATGAAAAAAAAATATATTATATTCCTTATAATAAGGAGCCACACAGGAATAAATAGTTCATAAAGAAAGGAGCTTGAATAGAAAAAAATTGGGGGTATATTATAGGTGCTTTGAGAGTAGAATGGATAAATTGTGGTATATTCATATAGTGGACATCTACCTAACAATGAAAACTAATAGTCTACAGCTATCAACTTAAATGCATCTCAGAAACATAAGATCGAGCCATAAAAGCAAGTCACAGTAATATATATGGTATGACTTTACATATGTTAACTTTAAAAACATGCACAATGGACGAACATATTGGTTATGGCACATGCATATGTGGTAGAATTGAAAAGCAAGGAACAATAACCACAGAATTCAGGATGGTGGTTACCTCTAGAGGAAAGGAACGGAATGGAAAAGGAGGGTGCATGGCATAGGGTGGTGCTTCAAGGATATTGGTCACCTTCTATTTCTTCAGCTGGAAAGTGGCTTCTGGAGAATGACATTGAGATAGGAAAGGATGAGGTGGGAAGAAATGAGGTGAAGACTGTTGTCATTTGAAAATCCTTTTATACAATTTGATTTTTTACTATATGCTATATTGAAAAAAAATTAAAATTTAAGAAACTGATTTTTAAAAGAACAGAAAAAAAACCCTACTGTTAAAAGACAACTGTTAAAAGGGATGAAGTAGATCTATATATACTGATAGAGAAACACGTTCAAGATACATGTTAAATGAAAATGTTGCCCCCCAAAAAAGCATGTAGGGGGTAATCCCATCTGTTGAGTGTATGCTTCCTGTCAGGTATCTGCTAAATGTACCTGAAAAATCTTTAATCCTCACATCAACCCTAAGGATTAAGTACTGTTAATATTACCATCTCAGGGATAAGGAAACTGGGGCTCAGAGGTTAAGAGACTTTCTCAAGAAGATCAACACAGTTTTGAATGGTGGAGCTGGTTTTTCAACTCTGGTCTGACACCTGGGTCTCATCTCTTAACTGCTACCAAATCTCATCGATTCTAAGATTCATGTTCCTTCACATTTTAAAGCCTCTGAAAATTGAGGTGTATCTAAAATCACTATAGGTTGGGTGGTGATCGTGACATAGATGTTATTGGTCTTGCTTGAACTTGCAGGATAGATGTCAATGGCTTGGAAGAAAATCCCACGGATAGCAAGAGAGCACTCTTGCTGCATTATTACATTACATGCTCACAAAGGACAATGCTGTGGGTGGAGGGGTGGGGAAAGTAATTCCTAGGACTCTGATTTGAAGAATTCTTTAAAAGAGTTGGATTCTAAAAGTGAAAAAGTTGAAGGAATACCTTATGTCACTTATATTTTCCTTTCTATACTCACACAAGAATAAGCTAGGTTAAAAATCTATTTCTAAATAAGCTTAAGAGAACTTTTATGATAAAAATATGTTTGAGTTTAAAAGAGCTATTTCAATAAGCATAAAATAAAAATTCTAGGATTCTGTTGTAATTTAGTTGGTAGATTATTTCCTCCCTATCAGTTCATCTTAGACTTGATGAAATACGTTATGTCTCCTTCACAGTCCCCATAAAGTACATACTTTTTTTTAAGGAAAAAAAATGCATTTATTTAATGACCAAGAACAAAATACACACACACACACACACACCCCTAAAACAGTATTTACATTTACTACGTGAGATGCACTATGAAATTTTCTATTCTATGTTCTTTCATTTTAAAAACATGCTGGTCACAACTTAATAAGCAGATCTTACCAACCACTAACATGTTCCAACCTATAAGTGCCCTAGAACACACACATGTGTTATCGATGCTAATTAACAATTTAAAGGAACTTTATAGTCTTCTTCCTTAGAATTAGCCCACAATAGTATTCTATGTACTCAGAAAAAAAATATTTAATATAGTCTTGTTACCATGTATCCAGCCTGGACAGGGTGTATGGTTTTGATGTGCTTGTAAATCACCTTCCTTCCCAGGCTCAATAGCTGAGGGAAATGACTTGCAACTCTGTATTGTACATTTTATATAAAAAGTTCTTTTTATGTACATTATTTTATCTGATCCTCACCACAACCCTGTGAGGGTAGGCAGGGAAATAATCAGATTCACTTTACAGATGATGAAGTTAAGGTTCAGAGAGGGAGGGTAAGTGACTTTTCTAGTTATCAAATACCTAGTAAGAGACAGAGATAGAGTAAGAACCGTGAACTTTTAGGTTGAGTGTTTTTTTCTCTAAGCCACATAGCCTCTAAGATTATAATCTGAAACACCACTTCATCCTCATTTTCTTATTGTTGACTCAAGTTTTTGTCATAGAATACAACAAAACACCTCATTCTAAAGTTATCACACCAGGTTTCTACCAGTGAAAAGGCCACAGAACATGTATTTTTTGGAAAACACTGTTTCTTTGTCTCTAGTCTAAAGGAACACAAGCAATATGAAAAGCCACAAAGGCCAAAGAAATTGAAGAGAAGTCTGATGAAAAAATATAAAATTGAATATATTAATGGACTTTTTTAAAGCTTTTACTTTTGTGAGAAGTTTTTCTTTTATGAGAATTTAATACAGATGAGACTTGAGCTTTTTGAAGAGGATCTTAAGTCTTAATGATGTTATTCATTGTGGAATGATGGTAATCCACAGTCTTCACACACTTGGTACTTGGTACTCTCCTCGCTATTTTTAGTGGTGCTATTTTTAGTGATATTCAGGCAACAATGCAAATTGATTCATGTTTTTGTCCATTAATGGTCCTTGAATTTCTTTAAATGAAGTCCATGTGGGAGTCCATAGATGTCATTGTACTGCAAAACTGCCCAAGATCCAAGGCTCCAAGCCAACTCAGAAGTCCCACCCCACCCATTGTGACGCCTACCACAACCAGGTACTTCTGGGGGTAACTTCCTGACTTTGTCACTCTGTAATATATTTTGTCATTCTTATAAATTCTACTATTTTCCTCTTTCATCATCTCCTACAAAGTCTTCCTCCTACATTATTTTATCTTTTACTAAGTACTAATTTGTCAAACATATGTGGCATAGTACCACCTATAGACCCTGCAAGGGGGTGCCCCTCTCATGGGCCCCACACTTTAAGTGCCCACACTTCCTTTGGGTGGGATCCAGCACTCAACACTACCCCAGCAAGACTGCAACACTGAAGATCTGCCACATGACTTCACATTTGCCCCACATCCTTGACACAAAGGGCTACTGTGTTTAGACCCTATGAGGTTTGTGTGTTTGTCGTGCCCCTACTGATGTCAGAGGTGGAAACTATAATACTTAAGGAATATGGGGAGGATCTAACTGGCAGAAATACTTGGATAAGAGAAAAGACAGATTAATGAATTTGTCAACACCTTTCTTTCAGAGAGCATGGATGTATTCATTCATTCAGTACTGCTTCTTGCGTAATTAGGTATCATTTCCCAGTAGAATCAAGTGACTATGTTCTTGCTTCTCTTTGGTTCCAATTTGTGGTTCCAGGGGTTCTCATGAGTATTGGCAATAGTTGCACATGGAGGCTGAGAATATTTTGTAATATAGAGCAAATCGTATTACTCCTACATTTATGTGTGTATGTATGTCTAGATGTAACATGTATGAAGCTGATACCAATTCTTTATTTTGACAACTAGGTGAATATTGAAAATCAGAATTACAAATATTTTTGTTTCTGTGAAAATAATTTATGACTTAATTAAAATTAAAAATTAAATAAAAATTTTAGGTTTAAACAATTTCAATTTGAATTTTTAATTTTTAATCTTATTACATGTATTTGACTTTTCCATTTTAAGAACTAATTTAAAATAATTAAACAAATGGTTTATGAGTCTCCATTTACCATTTACATTCCTGCCTTAAAATCAGGAGTGGCCCTGATGGGATGATCCTGTCTGTCTTATGAACTAACTTCTCAGTCCTTTTCATTAAAGCATTATTTAAAACCATATGCTCAGTGTATTATATGCTTCCATGTTGATCTATAGCTTCCCATGTTTCAACCTAGTGTAGTTATTTCAGCATCAAGAGAAAGCTAAGCAACTTGGGACAAGAAATTTAATCATAAATATGTGCTCCGCAGACACTCTAAACACATTTGAAGTCTGAAAATAAAATCTGAATCTGTTAGATTAAATGCAAAAAATAATAACATTCAGCCATTTTCACTAACTGGCCAAGGATCCCCATAAAAATATAACCTCTTCCAATATTATTTATTCTAAAACTTTTGGAAATTATAAGTGATTTGCTATTTTCCTCCTTTTCCAGAAAAATGTTCAATTTAAATTAAATGCCCAGTTCATTTTAAGACTTCCAAGTTTGCACATCTCCTGGAAAGAAAGCTTCTTTATGACAATTAAAACTACCTGGGCTCAAATTCATTTGAGAGTTGTGAGACTTTGGGCAAAAATCTTGACTTTTCTGTCTATACAATAAGGGTTAAATAATATATGTTTCATAAGGATGTAAGATGCCAGGCACAGAGTAGCAGCTTAATATAAATTAGCTGTTACTATATAAACACAGGTGGGTGAGGTAGCAGAGCAGAGAGAAAACCTGTGCAGAAGACATAGGCTTCAGAGGCAGGTGGACATTAGAACCCAACTCTGCCAATAACTAAATGTGCAAACTTCAGTCCCCTACTTCACCTCTCTGAGCCCCAGTTTCCTATATAGCATGGTTGGTGGGAGGATTCAGACATTATCAAGTTCCTAACACATAATAAGAGCTTAATAAATTATGGCTTATTATATCACTACTATAAAAGGGTCAGTTACCAGAGGATAAATAGATACTGCCTATCACAATAGGTTATTCCTTTGCCTTAAAAACATTTATTATTTACATTTCTTTCTTACACAGAGAAATAATGCCCACCTCTTGTTTTATCAACTTTTCTCATAAACATGCTACCTTTCACAAAAGGCAAATAATTTGCTAATAAACAGGAGATCATTTATTCATCTACTTAATGAAATATTTCCTAGTATGCTGCATAATCTTTTTCTGTAATTAAGTGACCATGGAAAACCTAGTTAATGGATGTAAAACTTAGTGAAAATTCATCTTTCAGATTATCTCAGAGTTTGACTAGAAACTGACAGAAGCCAGGATTGAAATGATCTCTTAGTGGGAAATAAGTCTTTTCTGTTCTGTGGCTGGTTGTAGGCTGGCTTTGGTTTTAGGGCTCAATGAACTTGAATTGACCACTGCTCTTTTGGCCTCTAAGACAAGGTGAGTTCTCCTACAAACGTATCAAACCTCACACTGAGGATTAGGCTTATTCTGTCCAGGACTGGTCTAGCAGTGGTGAGGTGGAGATTTGCAAGGAGGAGAGGAGGTTGGGAGGGGTAGGGCCAGTTTAGGGGGTTGGGCACATCTTAAAAATGGTGGAACAAACTGTTTATTACCATAGGAAGCCCAAGACTTCTCCCTGGGTCATTGACTAGAGAAAGAACTTGTGGGTCTTAGATTTTGTTTCTAATATCCATAAGTCTTTCAGAGTGAGAATGGGAGCAGATTTTCCTGATTTATCTTTCCCAGTTCATTCTCTGGGATGATCTGTATTTCCCCTTCCAGACTAAGAAAGAAGACCATTCATCTTTCTGTAACCTGGCACAGTGTAGAGGCAAGGGCATCTCCTTCTGAATATCAGCCATGGGTATCCCCAGAAACCCAGCTGGAGACCTGCCTTTTCATCTAAACCACAAAACCAAAATTTTAAGAGTAAGATACCCACAAATGATCTTTTATAAACATAGATCTGACTGATCATCTCATTCCCCTGCTTAAAACCACTTAATATCTTGTAGTGGTAGAAAAGGTATAATACCTTTCCTCACCCATCATAAGGGTCATTGCCAACACTCCTATAACAAAAGACAGATTAACAAGAGAAATGCATAACAAATTTGTTTAATCAAAGTTTTATGTGACACAGGAGCCTTCAGAAATGAAGACCCAAGGACCCAGGGAAAGCTGTCCATTTTTATGCTTAGGGTCTATGAAGAATGGACAGCCATGTAGAAAAGTGATTGGACAAAAAGGGTATGATGTAATGGTAATAGACTGAGGGGGAAATCCAGCAAGACCTGTCTGTTCAGATTCTTCTTGGCTTCTCTGTAGCATTTCTTCCTCCTGGATGTAGGATAGGGCAGGACCTCGCTGGAAAGAGGGTCTTATGATTTACTATCAGACAAGGTAGGTCAGAGAATTTCTTTATGGTTAGCTCCTATACAGAAAGTCAGGGGAAGGTTAGAGTAATATTTCTAGGTATTTCTGGCTTACTTTCAGCTTTTTATGGGGTTCTAGTTTCTATGACCCACCTTGCAGAAGAGGGATTATGGCTCTATGACCTACTTTGGGAGAGAAACAGGGGTAGGAGACAGCAGAGCAGGAGAGGGTCAGAGAGACACTTTGCTTCTGAGGCTGCTTCTGAGGCCTTCCAACCTTCTTTAGTTCAAAGTACTCAGCGTGCCAAAGTGCCATACTTTGAAGTATCATTTTCTGAGTTTTTATGGCTCTTAAGATAAGGGCCAGAATTCTCAACTTGTCCTTCATCTGGCCCTTGGTTCCTTCTCCAGCCTCATCTGTAGTATCTTCTCATCTCCCTCTGCTCCAATCACACTGCCCCTCCCAGTTCATTCAATATGTTGTCCTGCCTTAATACCTTTGCAAAACTCTCCTCAGCCCATCCCACCTCCATCCAACCCACCCCCATCCAACAATCACTCCTCATCCTTTGACTCTCAGTGCACACAGAAACCACAGCACATGCACACAGAAACCATCCCTAACACTGCCCAAATGATTCAAACATACTTTTTAAAGCATGTTACAGTAGACTTTACTCAGGACCATCATGATAGGTATAGAGACCATGGCAATGGGATTTTGAGTTGGGGAGAGAGATTAGGCTCCACTCCAAACACAGCATGGGCAAATGGAAATTTTTGGCCAAGGAGCAGAATGGGGGTCAGTGGATGGAAAATTACTAAGAGAAAACATCTGAGGGAAGAGGGATTCTGGCTAAATTGACCGAAAAGGATTATTGCTGAAAATCAGACATCACCTGGGGGAGGATGAGGAACCTGATCAGAAATGGAGGGTGATCAGATATTAATATTTGAAGGGGGAGAGGTTCTTTCCCAACTGACTTAGTAGAGTTCTTTGCTAAAACTGGATTTTACAAGGAAGTGTGCAGACGGGCCTAGGAGAACGATCGGGAGCCTGACTAAAGTTTGGCCAAGCAGAGAATCTTTGTCATTAGGTGAGGCTCCCAACACAAGCACTCCTAATATCATGTTTCTTTTCTTCTTATTTCACTCTATAATTCTACATTTGTGGAATAAAGTGGATGTTTCTCCCCTCTCTAAGTCCCCCACCAGTCTCTAAGTTCCAAGAAGGAAGGAATTTTATCCTGTTTTTCTCGCTATTTTTTTCCCCCAGTGCAATTCATGACCACAAGGGAGATGCTCAGTAAATACTTGTGAAAGAAATGAAGGAGAGAAGGTGGCAAGACGGCAAGGAGAGACTTAAAGAAGGGAGGAGGGCAGGGAAGAGAGGACAGAGGGGAGGAAAGGAGAGCGTGAGGGACGGAGCACAAGAGAGGGGATGGGCGAGAAGGGAAGGCAAGAAGCGACCAGCAGCTGCTGATCATTGATCGGGTTACTTCCAGAAGCCGCCTGCTTCCCTGAGGTAGCAGAGGGTACATCTGAACGTGCTACACAGTAATCAAGGGTTTGGAGCTCTGGATTTAGACTAGACCTGGATTTAAGTCCCACTCAGCTTTGCAGCCTCGGGCAAGGTACGTACCTCTCTTCTCCTCACATCCCTTATCTGTAAAATGGGGCTGATGGGGATGTGAAGACTAAATGAAACAAGGCCTGCATGGCTCTTGGGACACGGTTTGGCACGGTCAGCACTCAGTTAGTCTGTTCTGACACTCATAGTGCGATAACTTGCCCCAGCCGGGCCACTCCAGCACCCACTCGGAGGGGCCCGCCCCTCGCTTGGCTCGCCGTTCGCCCATTGGCCGAGACGCGGCAGCGCTTCCACCAATCCTCTTGGCTCGAGAGAGAGCGAGCCGGGCCGAAGGGCGCAGCCAATGGGCGCAGGCGTTCTGGTCTCTAGGATACGGGCGTCAACAACGGCGGCGTTGCCGGCCGGGTGGCCCAGGACGTGGAGCGACCGTTACAGACTATAGCCAGGGTCCGGCGTTCGCTGCCCGCGCCCG
This sequence comes from Daubentonia madagascariensis, assembly GCA_023783475.1. Classification (NCBI taxonomy): domain Eukaryota; kingdom Metazoa; phylum Chordata; class Mammalia; order Primates; family Daubentoniidae; genus Daubentonia; species Daubentonia madagascariensis. Next base: position 12,465,650 of record JAKFHU010002573.1, on the reverse strand, counting down.
GCTGAGAGAAACACGGCCCATGGCGCAAGGCCGGGAGCGAGAGGACACCATCTACTACCCCACCGGCAGCCCGACCCTGTCCGTGAGGTGTGCCGCTTACCGCCCCGCGACTGGCTTCGGTCTCGCGGAAGCCGCTTCTGACCTACATCCCCTTCCTACCCTCCTCTTCCTCCCCTTCCTCAGACCTGCTCTCCCCGCAGCTTCGATCTCTTCTCTGCCACCCCCCAACGCTTTCCCGCCGAGTCCCTCCCTGGGTAACCTCTTTTGTCGGCTCCCCCTCCCCTTATCTGTGACCCCAGCTCCAGTTGTCCCCCAGTTGTTCTGCCACCCGGACCCTTGCTCGCTTACTCAGTCTTTCTGTCCTCCACCCTTCATTTCTGCCTCCTCTTTCCGGCTCGGTATTCCCTTCAGTGATCCGGTTCCCCTGACCTTTCGTACAGAGCTCCCTCACCCCCATCCCGGGGACAGCCCTTGTGCCATCCTTGCTGTCTTTGGTGATTTTCCCCAAAGTTAGGGCCTTCAATCCCTTCCTTCTAACTCCCATCCGCTAACTTTGGATGTGTTTGCATTTATAATGGCCTTTGAAAAGCAAAAAGCGCCGCACAGATGTAGGTGGTATTTCTTTCCTTCCACATTGTAGGGTGTTACCCACACTCGGTTCCGTACAGCATCCTCCACCAGTCCTGCGCTCTCCAGTCTCTTGAGGTGCCTCCCCAAGTCAGGGTTCTTCACTTGCCTTCTCCACCACCTGCAAGCATGTCTTTAATTATGTAATAAATATTCTCTTTCATCTCCGACTCTCCTTCTTTCTAACATACTACCACACACTCCTTACTTAAAAGTGTGTTCCTTTTGTGTTCTAACCTTTTCATTCATGTCGACTTCATTCCTTTTATTTTCTGCGTTTATGTGTATTTTTAGGTCTAAAACGTGGTAGAATATTGAAATGATTTCATCTATGTAAAGAAGCTGTCTTCCTACGTGGCTCACAACCACAAAGCATGCTTTCCTACTCAAAGTTGTTTTTTTAAAGTTTATTTTAAAAATCAAGCTAACTATAAAAGAATGGCTCAGGATGCACCTTTTTTAAATCATTGGTATCAAATACTTTTATCTCTCTGTTGTTTTCACTTTTTCTCTTCCAAGTATACAAGACCCCAGAACTCCTAAGATTTTCTCAGTCTTGGTCAGAGAGTTTTCTTTGCTGAAAAAGTTCTCTGAAGAAGGCAGTTGAGGCCTATGGAACTTCAGGTCTACATTTAAATTTCAATAGTTTATTGACTCAAACTGGTTTCACAGCCAGCGTGTGTTCTTTTATCTTAGAGATTGTTTGGGGCAGAAATGGCCTGAAAATGGAATAGATGTGTTTCAGAGATTTTGGTGACCTTTTCTTTTCTTTGTTAAAAAAAAAAAAGAAAGAAAAAGTATTTGAAATGTATTATATTGACGATGACATATCTTTTCCCAAAGATGGGTGCAAGGATTCCCTAAGCAACATGTTCATTTTGTCAACAACAACACCTTTTGCTACCCTTGTGGGAATTATGTAATATTTATTGATATTGAAACCAAGAAAAAGACCGTACTGCAGTGTATTAATGGAATTGTGGGCGTCGTGGCAACTAACATTCCCTATGAAGTTGTGGCTTTTTCCGACCGGAAGCTAAAACCCTTCATCCACATATACAACTTTCCTGGATTGACCAGAAGGACCAAATTAAAAGGTATCCTGTAGGACCCTTCTTCTGCCCATAACTGAAGGATTATGTTATCAGATGTAACCAAATGTAGTTCTTATAAATGAAAGTGGTTTGTTTTTTTGGAGGTTTTTTAAAAATACGCATTTTTAAAAGAAGGAATCAAACTGATCATTGAGGATTTAATTAAATGGGCTACAGCCTTGCTACTCAAAGTGTAGTCTGTTTACCAGCAACATTGGCACTACCTGGGAAGCTTGTTATAAAGGCAGAAACTTGGCTTCCCCCTCCAAGATCTACTGAATCAGAATCTGCGTTTTAACAAACTTCCCTAGGTGATTCATATGCACATTAAATTTTGAGAAGCACTGGGCTGAAAGACTCTATTACCTTTTTTAGAACAATGAATTTTTTTCTTTTCTAATGATTTATTGAAAATCCAGGTGAATTGATGTTTGTATAACTTCTAAAGACACTTAAGTCTCTGAGTCTCAATCTCCTCATCCATGAAATGGGGTAAAGGTTGTATCTAATGTGAAGGCTGTGACGATGATAGATGAAATTATACACACACACACACACACACACACACACCCCTCATATATGTATATGCCAAGTGCTCAATCAGTGTTACCTACCATTTGAATTACTATTGACTCATTCCTAGATACAGCCGACCCAGACTGAGCTGTTGCACATCTACTGGAGCCTCCATCTAATGATTTTAATTAATCATTTAACACACCATGGACAGAAAGCTCACGCTTGAGGCTAGTCTTAGCTCTGTAGCCTTACAGGTCAAATAAGTGTTTGGGTGAAGTCAAGGAACTTCACTATAATTTGTAGTATTTTATTTGTGGGGAAATTTGTGTTCTCAACAGATTAAGACAACTTTTAAAAGATAATCCACTCACACATTGGGAAATGTCTAGGTGGACTATAACTACCCTTCATCTTTAAAATTTCCCCAGCTTAGTTATTTGGCTGTAGCCCTGTCCAAGCAATTGAAAGTTAATTCAAGCCAATAGCGAACATTCATATTGAATAATTAAGCCCTAAAGGAATTCACAATAAAATTAGGAATAAGTCATCAAGGATACCAGCTATTACCACCATTATTTAATATCAACCTGGAAATTCTAGCCAATGCAGCCAAATATGAAACTGAAAAAAATTATAGCTATGGGAAAGGAGATTATGGGTAATCCAATAGTCTACTAGGACCATTAAAAGAATTCTCAGTAAGATGCTAGTTTCAAAATACCTGTGCAATTAAAAGATTTATGTACTTAGAAATAATCCAAGGAAGAAATCTAAGTAACTAAGATGAAGAAAACTACAAAAATCACAGGTTTAAAATTTTAAATATGTAGAGACATATTCCTGGATGGAAAACTTGGTTATTACAAGTAACTATGTTTTTGATATTTGTCACTGAAAGTAATTCATAGGTTTGTCATATGTTTTAGATAGCAAGAAGTACTTAAATAAACTGATTCCAGAATTCATCTGGAAAAAAAATTAAAGAATGAGAATAATTGGAAAGAAAATGATGGCACAGCAGAGGGTGGATTTAACATCATGTTGCTGTAGTAATTAGGAATGTGGTGTTGGTTCACGGATCACCAGGTCAGTGGAAGAGTTGAAGAAGACTGGCGACAGAATCTAGGGTATAGAAAAGCTGAGTAAATGATGAAAGAAGCCCTCCCCCCAAAAAAGAGGATAAGGATTATGCAACAATGGTATTAAGAAAATAATATTTAAACGAAAGTATCAAGTTAGATATTCATGTTATACTGTACATCAAAACATGTATCAGATGAAACTAAGCATTCAGTATAATATAATAATAAACCCATTTGAAAAGTAGTAGAAAATATGGTAGAATATTGAAATGATTTCAGGATGGGGAAGAACCCTCCACACAAAGGAAAAACTTTTAAAGATTAGCATATTTGATTATATACAAATTTAAAACTTATGAACATGAAAAATTAAAAGGCAAATAATAACAGGAAAATATTTGGAACAAATATGATCAAATATGTTCAGAGTATTTATGAAACAATAAGAAAAGACAAGCATCCCTTTAAAGCAATGGAAAAGGAACTTGCCCAGACAAATCACAAAACTACAAATAACCAAAGACATCAAAAAATGTCTCATCTCAATATTCATTTTAAAAAGTTTCATTTAAACAAAGATGCTATTTTTCTGCCTATCAAAGTCACAGAAGATTATAATTGCTAGGCAGAGCGCAGTGAAATTGGTAGCACTCTTATTTGCTGAAGGTGGGGATATAAATTGACAGAGTCCTCCTGGGAAGTAAATATTTATTCTTTTTGACCCCATATGCCCACTTCAAGAAGTAGAATTTAATTTTAAGGAAATCATTAGAAATATAGTCAAAGGTTTGTGTGCAAAAGAGTTAAAAGCACTGTCATACTAGCAAAAGATTGGAAACAACCTACATCTCCAGTATTATGAATACGGTTAAATAAGTTAAAACATCCCATAAAGGGGCATTATGCAAACATATGAGTTTTAACTTTTTGAATAAATATTAAGAGAATGATAAAATGCTCAATATAATGTAAATAAAAAACCAGTAGACTGCAACACTATATGTGATCTAAATTCCATTTTAAATGGATTGTTATATATAATATTTAATTCTTGGTTATTATAGCTATAAAAAGCAAAGTTATATTTAAAGAAAATATATTGGTATATATTTTTACCAGTAAACACACAGAAGAAAATACTAGAAAGAAATTTACCAAATTTGGTGGTAGGACTACAGAAGATATATTTTTCTCCTTACACTTTTTTGGGGATTTTTTTTCAAATACCACATTTTTTTAAATTGCAAGAATATATCAAATTAATAATCTTCAATTATGGTAAGAAATGTCTAAAGGATAGAAATGATTTTCTATCCTTGTTATATAGCAAGGATTTTTTTCTATCAGCCCATTGAAAAAATTCTTCTAATTTTTGTATTAAATGTTCAATAAATATGATGTGGGGGCTTTTGTTGATTAGACTATGCTAAATAAATTCAATAAATGACAGAAGTCACGTTTTAGAGTTATGTTATGGTCAGTTAAAATGTGAAGGGTAAAAAAAGCAGGAAATAATGATTAAAAATATGCAGAACAAACAATAGAGACACAAATGTACCAAGACAGATCCAGTGAGGGCAGAGATTGTACCTGTGAAACCACACTGAAAAACAGCACAGAAAGGAGAGAGAAAATCAGACCCCCATTTACTGGGAAGCAGAGACAGACACTTCCCTGCTTTAGCATCCCCATCATGCACATTTTGAACATGTTGTTAAGACTTTTAAAGTCATGTTGCATTTTTTCAACTATAGGTAAAACTGAGAATAGAACTTTTTATTGTTGTTCCAAGCGCTGGAAGATAGTATGCTAAAGGCCAGATATGGCCTAAGGTAAAGAGATAAGGAAATAAACTAGAATTATTACAACTTTCCAAGGTATTAATAAAGTTGTTTAACTATTCTAATTACATTGCATTTATTTATTACATATTTTATGGTTCTTGGGTCATTTCAAATCATGCTGGGACATATATGGTACAGTATGATCAATTCTGCATTGAAGTCTAGAGACAGTAACCTAATGGTCTTAATTCACTCTCACATCTTTAAAAAATGAATCTTAACTTTGCTCTTAGCTTTCTGTTCATAGTCTTAGAAATCAGCCAGGAGATCTCTTATTCTAATAGGCAAATGCTTTTGAATTATGTAAAAATCATTAGAAAGGGAAAATAAACTGTAAGGCTATGGTTAATCTGAACATGATAATCAAATCCTTGTGTAATGGATTTTATATTGTAGGCAACATTCTTCTGGACTACACTTTACTTACATTCAGTTACTGTGGCACCTACCTGGCTAGTTACTCCTCTCTCCCAGAATTTGAACTGGCCCTTTGGTAAGTTTCTGCATCCTGCAGAATTCCTTTCACTGGGTTACATTTTACTCTTATCCTTCTGGATTTTATCAAAGGCAATATACATGAAAACGTTGAAACAAGGAAAAATAGAAGGGAAAAAAATCCTAATTGTAAAGGTTAATATAGTTGCTATGTTTAGGCATAAAATTTGGCAGTCAGGGCAAAAACTATGTGAGAACTAAATTATTGTCCTTCTCTTTTATTAATGTGCTATAATATTTTCTTTCTTAGATAAAGAATACATTATAAATACGTAAGTTTCATCTTTTCTTAAAATAAATGGCATCATGGAGTTGTTTGCATGTTTTTCATTAATGTTGAAATTTAGATGGTCTCTATATTATAGCTCAGTTTGAAGTAATTGTTTTTAGAGACATTAGAAGAGTTATATGTTCAGAGAGTGCAACATTATACCACATTTGCCAGCTGTATAGGAAATACCTGTGGATAAGACACATTCTCATCTTTGCTGGGTCATTTCACAAGGCCAGCTTCAAGGCTGCACTCACTCTTCCATCCATAATATAAACCCCTTTGGGGAACATTTGTCTTAGTAAAGGGAAGTACAAAATGTTCCAGGAATGATTAAGGATAACATACCAGCATTTCTTATACAAAAATATAAGAATCTAGGTTCAGAGAGCCACATTTAGTATATGTAGAGTTTCTTTAAAAAACAACTTTATTGAGGTGTAATTAACATATAAGAAACTGCTCATGTATAAACTGTACAATTTGATAAGTTTTGACTTAGGTATACACCCATGAAACCATCACTATAATCAAGGTAATAAACATAGCCATCAACCCCAAAAGTTTTCTTCTTTCCCTTCAGATCCCCTTTATCAGCCCTTGCTGCTGAGATGGTTTCTGTCACTCTAGATTAGTTTGCATCTTCTAGTATTTCATATACAGGGAGTCATACAGTGTATATTCTTTTCTTTTGTCTGGCGTCTTTCATGCAGCATAATTATTTTGAAATTCTCTTATGCTGGTGTGTGTGTGTGTGTGCACATCAATAGTCATTCCTTTCTATTCCATGGTATGGATATACCACACTTTATTCACCTATTGATGGGCAGACTATATTAGCTGGCTGCGGGCCTAGACAAGGGAACTAGAAGATGAATGGGCCAAAAGATGCAACTTGGTAACAGCAATTAGTCTATGGACTCTGGGGACTCCCATAAATAATTCAGTGAAAATTCAAAAGAGGTGAACTTCTGGTCAGACCAAGAGGAGCTCAAGAACCATGATTTGACTCCTGGAAGTAAATATGTCCAAGGAGACTTTATGTTCTTTTGTTTTGTTTTGTTTTGTTTTCCCGAGTCAGCATCCAACATAGAGACTTTATGTTCTAATCTTTAAAAACAGCAAAATGGATTCATATAGCATTTATGTAATTAAAAATAACAGTTTTGAAAAAAAAAGTCTAAAACAAGTGGCAAGTGGTCTCATGGTTGTAGTCCCAGGCTGGTGGAGTCTAGGACATGAGGGGGTCCATAAGCAAAGATAATAAGGTAGGCTAATTGCTATGCACCAACTAATCACAACCAAGACCAGTTTCGTCAGAGAGGCATTTACAGAGATTTCCAATCTCCACAAAAAAACCAGGAGACATCTATGATGGTCCTCATTTTAAAGAAAGAAACTGAACCTTTAGAGAGATTACATGTTACTGCAGAATTTTCAAACAGATTGTCAGTACACAGGGTAGTTTTATATAACTCCTTAATAATGGAACCAGCAGGAAGACAAAAGAAGCTGGTCCCTGCCTTAGTCTGTTTGGGCTACTGTAACAAAATACCATAGACTGGGTAGCTTATAAACAACAGAAATTTATTTCTCTCAGTTCTGGAGGCTGAAAAGTCCAAGATCAAGGCACTAGCAACTTCAGTGTCTGGTGATGGTCTGCTTCCTTATTCCTATATCCTCACATGGTGGAAAGGATGAGCTAGCTCTCTGGGGTCTCTTTTATATGGGCTGTAATCTCAATCATTAGGGCTCTGCCCCCTTGACGTAATCACTCCCCAAAGGTCCCAACTCCTAACATGGGGGTTAGGTTAGGATTTCAACATATGAATTTGGGGGGGGGTGGACACAAACATTCAGACCATAGCAGTTCCTTAGTGCTTAAAGAAAACACACGCACACAGAGAGTCAGAAAAAGAAATGGCTAAATAAAATTTCTAGCTTGGATACAAGAGTGGTTAACTTTCCAGAGGTCTCTAAAATCATAGCACCTTAAACTTAACTATTCTACCAGGCAATATAATCATAATATCATGTACGTTCTAGAGTTAAACTCTAACCTATAAAAGCATGCCTGCCTTTATCATGTGGGTGCTATTAATTAGTACTAAGACAACAAAGTTATATTCCCCAGGAGTGTCAGATAGGGGCCAAAGCAAGATACAAAGTCCAGTTTTTGTTCAAGGAGGCTTGTTGGAAGCATGGTATAAGAAATCAAGCCAACACAATTTTTCTTTTTTCCAAGTTTGAATTTTTTTGATCTTATGAGCTACTCGCCTAAACGTGTATGGTTAGTAAGTTGCTAAGTGGGATTCAAACTCAGAGGGGTCTGAGCTGTTTTATAGCTTCCAGTGATCTAAGGTACAATGGGAACATAAAGTAAGGGTACCTCATCTAGTCTGACAGTGGAGTGGGGTGGTTGGGGAAGGCTTCCTGGGGAGGGGAGGTAATGTTTAAGTTGATACCTGCATTAGTTTGCCGGGCTTGTCAAAGTACCACAAACTGGCTTAAACAGAAATTTATTGTCTTCCAGTTCTGGAGGCTAGAATTCCAAGATCAAGGTCTCAGCAGGGTTGGTTACCTCTGAGCGCTGTGAGAGAGAATCTGTTCCACACCTCTCTGCTGGTTTCCTGGCAGTTTTTGGTGTTCCTTGGCTTACAGAAGCATCACTCAGATCTCTGCCTCTATCTTCACATGGCATTCTCCCTATGTGTGTGTCTGTCTCCAAATGCCCCTTTTTATAAGGATACCAGTCTTATTGGATTAGGTCCCACCCTAATGACCTCATTTTAACTTAATTGCCTCTGTAAAGACCCTATTTCCAAGTAAGGTTGTATTTTGAGGTGCTAGGGGTTAGGATAAAAACATGAATTTTGGAGAGAGACAATTCAACCTGTAGCAATACCTAAAGGATGAGTAGGAATCAGCCTTGTGAAGAGGAGAAGGGTGAGGATTCCAAGTAAAGGAATGACGTGTACAAAGGCCATGAGGTGGAGAAAACATGGCAGGTTTTAATTAAAAGGCCATAATATACCCAAAGGAAAAGAAGTCATTTTATCAAAAAGACACCTGCACTCAAATGTTTATTACAGCACAATTCACAATTGCAAAGATGTGGAATCAACCTAAGTGCCCATCAATTCATGAATGGATTAACAAAATGTGGTATATGTATACCATGGAGTACTACTCAGCCTTAAACAAGGATGAATTTATGCCTTTTGCAGCAATTTGGAAGGAACTGGAGATTATCCTAAGTGAAGTATCTCAAGAATGGAAAAACAAACACCATGTGCACTCACTAATACATTGGAACTAACCAATGGGCACATAAGCAGGGGGAAAAGGGGAGGAAGGAAGGGGCAAAAACCCACCTAACAGGTACAATGAACACTATTCGGGTGATGGGCACATTTACAGACCTGACTCAAGCCATGCATCAAAAACATCTGTACCCCCTTAACATCTTGGAAAAAAAAAACAAAACTACAGGCACAGTGGTTTGCCAAAGGCTCCAAGAAACTCCCCACTCCCCAAAAGCCATAATGATGGGAACCAGAGATTAGCCACGAGAGAGGCAAGCCTGGAGGGCAGTATGAGGCCAGTGCTGGAGCAGCCTTATAAGTAGGTGATGATGTAGTTTATCATCCAAATCAGGATACTTCTGAGAGTAAAAGAGGATGTTATTAATAATGCAGAGCAACAGACCTAAACTGGATCTCTGCTGGGCATACTGGGAATGGTACTCACCCTACATAGAAGCCTTGCTAATGGGCAAATCCTCTACCTCAAGGGCAATGGGAAGCCACTAAAGAGTTTTGAGGAGGGATGTGACATGATCAAATCTGCATTTAAGAAGACTCTTTCCAGCCTTATTGTGGAAGGCGCATTGGAGGGAAGCCAGGCAGGAACATACGTTAGGAGGCTGTGGTGGTCCAGGTGACAGACTACTGAGGCATGGGCGAGGGTGGGAGTAGAGATGGAGGAAGTAGAATATTCGGGAGGTGTCAGGAGGTGGCATCATGGGACTTGGCAATTGACCAAATGTTGGGTGTGGTGCTGAGGGAGAGGGACAGGTGGAAGGTGATACAGAGTTCTGACTTAGGCAACTTAGGGACGTTATGGTGCTAATCAGAAAAATATAGAGGAGGGGGAGTGAATTTGGAGGAGGCAATGGGAGAAGATGGGTTAGGGGACAAACTGAATTGAGGATGCCTGAGATAAATAAATGGAGATGTGTAGTCGGCAGTTGATAGATCAGTTAGGATTTAGGTTCAGTCGCTGGCACAGAAACCCACATCACCAGCAGACATTTGCTTCTCTCACATGAGTGGTCTGGGTATAAGTGGCCCATGGAAGGTGTGGTGGCTTCTAAGCATCAGTGGCCAGTCTCCTATCTCTCACTATCTTGCTCTGCCATTCCTAGGGTGTTGCTCTCATCTCTAGTCTAAAATGGGGCACCACCCATGTATGTTGGGGAGCCATTGGGAAGCAAAAAGGAAGAGGAGGAGGTTATAAACCTTCTGTTGAAATGCACAGCTTGGCAGTTGCACACAGCACTGCCACTTATGTTCATTGACCAGCTCAGCCACAGCCACATCTCACTACAGGGGATGCTGGGACATATGGTCCTCACTGTGAGTGGCCATGTACCTGGCCACAAACCAGGGGTTCTGTTACTCAGAGAGAGAAATGGAGAATAGAGTTTGGGGGACACAATATGCCTCTGCCACAGATATCCAGAACTGCAGCTCAGGAGAGAGTTCTGGAGATAAACATTAGTGAGTAGTTAAATCAATCGCTAATCAAAGTGATGAAAATAAAAAAGAACACCCCAAGAGAAGCCTAGGACAGAACCTAGAGAAACACCAATGGAAGGGACTGAATGAAGAGGAACCCACATAGGAGACTCACAGGAGTAGCCCTGGAGGGAGGAGGATCACTGAGGGGGAGGGTTCCAGAATAGCCTCAGCCTGGGCTCCACAGAAAACAGAGGCTTAAGCACAAGCTCACCAGCCCCTTCTTTAGTAGGGGGTGCAGTCCCAGGGAAGGAGGCAGGGAGGGCGGGCCAATGTGAAGGTGCTTTACTCTGCTGGCCGCTACTTGGTCCCAAGTGCAATTGATCACTCTGTCTCGAAGGTGATCTTCTGGGAGGCTGGATGAGCTACTGTGGATCTGGACAGTCCAGGCAGTGGCAGACGGTGGGTGGGGAGGGGGAGAGGAGGAGACAAGAATTTATCCACCAACTCCTTCCTGTATCCTATCATACAGGGTGTGAACCCCTCCACATTTGCAGGTTTATTGCGACCTCCCACATCTCAGGCTCAGGGCCCATAGGGAAGCCGGTGTAAGGCAAGGCACAGGTGGGGTGTGTCCAAGCCCACACAGAGCTGGATGTGCACCAGGTCAACCAGGCAGGAGAGGTGGTCGGGGGCCTGGGCACAAGTGGGGCTGCCCCAGGAGGGGCTCATGACAGAGTCTAAGGGTGATCCCAGGAGGTGGCTGTGGTGAGCAGAGTCAAACGCTGCAGAGGTAAAGTGAGACAAGGACCGAGAAGTGCCTGCTGAGTTTAGGATGAAGGAGATGCCTGTGGATCTTAGAGAGAGCTGTGTTGGAATGGTGCTGACAGGATGCAGATGTCCTGGGACGGGGTGGGCATGGGAGTGAGGAAATAGAGGCAGTGAGTCTAGAACAACTCCTGCAAGAAGTTTGGTCAAAGGGGAGGGGAGAGAGACATAGAAGGCAGAGACTGAGGGAAGCCTTTCTTAAAAGGTGGTGTGGATGAGCACTCCCATGTTAGCAAGAAGGACACAGGCAAGGGGGAGGGTCTGAAGGTGCAGAAGAGAAGGATCCATGGATAAATGAATGTTCCTAAAAAGGCAAGACCATAGGATCCAGAGCCCAGGTGGTGAAACTGGCCTTAGTAGGAGGAAGGATGTGCCTTCCATGGGAACAGGAGAGGAGGAGGAGAAAACCGTGCAGACCCTAACCGGTAGTTATACTTGATAGCAGGGATTTGGGGGAGTTCTCAGCTGATGGCCTCTATTTTATTCATGGGAATCAAGGCCATTTGCTGCAATCAGGAAGGCAGTGGAGGGGTTAGAGGCTTCAGGAGAGGGGAGAATATTGAAAATGGCTGCTTTAGAGAATGGGAGAGAGAACTGATCAGAGAAACTAGCAGGATTGGAGATTGTATTGAGGGTCTAGAGGGGGTGATAACCAGGAATTTATGGTGTCACTGACATACACAGCCCTGGAATCTTTGTTCAGATCTCTCCAGCAGCCCAGGCTTCCAGTTGTGTCCATCTGAGGTTGATGGTTTTTGCCAGGTACCTGAGGCGGAAAGTCACAGGATCAAGGGAAGTGGAGACAGCAGCAAGGGAATGGTTGATGTGATGGACAGGGCGTTTGTGGTGGGGAGGGAGGGGAGTGAGAGCAGGAGGGAGCCGGAAGACAAGCCGTGCTCAGTAAATGCTAATCCCAGCTTCCTATGCACAACCCTGAATGAAGCACTGGCCCCATGGATGAGGGCATAGCTCACGTTTATTTTTTTCCTTTCCTTTCGTTGTTCATGGTAGAGGTTCAGGACATTCTCTCAAATGAGTAAATCAATAAATCCATTTTAAAATACTACCACTTTGATTTTAAAAACTCAGTAAATGATCAAATGGCTTGGATGAGTACAGTCACCCAGAGCCATATAGAGTATACAGATATGGTACTTAACTGGGGCACCCACACTTGTTTTTCAGCAAACGTGATGGTATATTCCATGTTCTAGGTTTGGCTGAGTTATATTCAAACTTAATAAGGATGATAAAATAGCCTTGGTTGGTATACCATATGACAGTGTAATATTTTTAAAATATATAATCATTTTGTTTTCTTAGGATACAGTATAATGATAACCATAATATTTATAAATTTAACATTAATGTCATAGATTACATAAATTATATCATAAATTATGTCCCAGTTTATGTAAATTATTTTAAAATAATTAGATAAATGTTCTCAAGACATGAAATTCAAATTAATTATTTTTTTCATCAAATGCTATTTTCTCCTAAGGAATTGGGAATCGAATGTCATTTTGTGCAAGAAATCACAACCTGGCATGGATGTGAGCCAGATGTCTTTTAACCCCATGAACTGGCGCCAGCTGTGCTTATCAAGTCCAAGTACAGTGAGCGTGTGGACCATTGAAAGAAGTAACCAGGAGCATTACTTCAAACCAAAGTAGGGGGCTTTGTTTGAATTCATGTAATGTGATTGGGCCAATTTGATGAATTAAGTGGCTTTATACACACACACACACACACACACACACACACACACATACACATACATATATACAGCCTATCTTGTTATAACATCTTTCTACATATATGATTACCTTGGAGTGGTTGTTTCCATTTCAGAAAGATTCTCTGTGACTTGATTTCCCAATGATTTTCTTTTAAATATCAAGTTCTCTGAAAGCTTTTTCCAACACGGTTTAATTTTCAAAAATTCAATTTGTTGTTACTATTTTAAAACATGCCTATTATATAAAAAGGACAGTTATGACTTTTTGCTATTATTTTTATGCCCTACTGGACTCTCAAAAATAAGAAACTGATATGGAGAAGCATACAGATTATACATTCAGCCACATTATCCACAAACAAAAGGGTAGTTTCATATATTGGAATCATGACAGTTACCTATGTAAATAGAACTGCATCAAAGAGAAATTTTTTGATAAATGCCCAGATGATAATGGGTGTCTTTGTTGAGAAAGAGTTCAAATACTCAAGGTGCCACCTAGCTGACCATTTTTACCATACTCCACAAAGTCAAAGATCAAGAGATGCTGGACAGGCATACCTTTGGAATTGCTTTTTTTTTTTTTTTTTTGAGACAGAGTCTTGCTCTGTTGTCTGGGTTAGAGTGCTGTGGCATCAGCCTAGCTCAAAGCAACCTCAAACTCCTGGGTTCAAGCGATCCTCCTGCCTCAGCCTCCCAAGTAGCTGGGAGTACAGTTGCGTGTCACCCCAGCCGCCTATTTTTTCTATTTTTAGTAGAGACGGTGTTTCACTCTTGCTCAGGCTGGTCTCGAACTCCTGACCTCAAGTGATCCTCCCATCTCGGCCTCCCAGAGTGCTAGGATTACAGGCATGAGCCACCGCACCCGGCCTAAAATTGCAATTTTTGAAAAATCACCTTAAGAGAAATGTAAAGCTAGTAAATAAAGTTTTCAAAATGGAGAGCCCTAAGAGAGGCACTTCTTTCTCATTGGTACTCTTTATGTTTCAGTTTAATTTTCACAAGAACCCATTGATTAGCCAAATCTGTCTCTAGTCAGAGTTGACAACGCTGACCTTTTAATAAAATGGGTAATATCTCTATCAGATCCTTGTCGAGGCAGGCAAGTAATTTATCACACCCTTTTCTCCCTTTGCTTCCCTCGAACATTCTACTCTAGTTTTGAATGTTGAGTTGTGACTTTTCTATAAGCAAATAAAGTGGGAGACAAAATGAGTGGATTGTCCTGGTTCATAAAACAAGCAGGATTCGAAAACACCTAAGCCTTACGTTAGCAGTAGGTACTGTTTTTATGTGATTGGTTTTTGAAATTATTTATCATTCATAAAACATAACCAAGGAAGTTTTAAATTTCATGTGTTAGGCCATGAATTCTTCAAACTAACCTTTATAGCCATATTATGGGTTAAAGGTAAATATGTAAAAAATTTGAAAATGAATTCTTGACCAGAGGTTGCAAAGGTAGCTGAATACAGCCTACATATATATTTATTTTGGCCCACAGTGGTTTTTATTTGAATTAGTTGCTAACATTTAAAATTTGAGAGATTTCTCATAATATCTATAGATTATGGTATTCTCTTAAAATTTTGGAACAAAAATTCTCACATGTCGAAAACTCTCTTGGCTGGAACTGAGTGGTGTCTGCCACCTTGACAAGGGACAAACACTTTCCCATTTGCCACAGTCCCCAACAGCCATACGTTACCTGCCCACAGCCCCATCAGAATTCAAATTTATAACTCCTGCTTTAGATAGTAACTTTGAAAAATTTTGATAATCCCTGTGTACTTAATTTAAAATTGGGCATAACTTGTCCTTTTATAATATATTATATATTTTTAAATCTACCATTTGGCTTTTATCTTATTTGTTTTTTATAAGTTATAATACCTCCCCACCTCTCTAACCACCGACATGCAGTGGGTACATTAATGATTAGTTTCTGTTCATCTGATTGTTCTGATGTCTCTTTTTTCTATAGGTCAGTAAAACTACCTCTAGAAGATGGGTCATTTTTTGATGAAACAGACGTAATTTTCCCCCAGTCAGTGCCCAAAGATCCCATCTATGGACCGGTGCTGCCACTGTCAGCCATTGCTGGGCTAGTAGGTGAAGAGGCAGAAACTTTCAGGGTAATTACCTGGCGCCGCTCCCTGTTTGCCTAACGGGCTGAGGTCTAGGAAGTGAGATCTCATTTGATTGTCACATCCTGACATGCAGAATAGAGGGATCATCTTGGTTTTTAATATGGATTAGCCATGCAGACTGGGAGAGATACAGACTCTGGAGTTTTAGGTTTGGATGACTGGACGAATGATGATGGCACCACTAACAGAAACAGGGAGCCCAGATGTGATTTCAATTTTGGACATACTGACTTTGGGGTGCAGGGAAGACATCAAGGTGGAAGTACTGGGTAGAAGTTGGCAAAGGGGACCTAGTGTTAGGGAGGAGTGGGGCTGGAGACACAGATGTCAATGTCCTCTCATAGACAGGATGGTGGGAGCAGTGAGGGACGTGTGATGACCAGGGGAAAAAGGGTACAAGGGGAGAGAGGAGAGCAAGGGCAAGCTGACTGCCGTAAGTCGGGAAGAGAAAGAGGAGTCTGAGAAGGCACAGTCACAGAAGGAGGAGCAAAGCCAGGAGAGAGGAACGGGCTGTAGAAAACAGAGGAAGAAAGTTTCAAAAGGGAGAGTTTGTCCAATGTTATACATTCATTCATTCATTCATCCAACAGATATTTATCAAGCTCCTCTGTGTAGCAGACATTGTTTCAGGCAATGAGGGTCACATGGCGACCAACCAGGTGTAATCCTCAGGGAGTTTATGTCAGGGAGACATAACAATGACAATAAAAGTAAAGAGATATGTTAAATCATTGCAAAATGTGATAATTATTATAACTGAATAAATGGGGGTGAGGGCAGCAAAGAAGGTATTAGCACATGCTGGTCAAGGAAGGCCTCTTTGGAGATGACTTGTAAGCTGAGACTTGGAGGTCAGGGAGGCATTACTCATGCTACAAGCAAGGTAGTGTTGCATGTGCAAAGGCCCTGGGGGGAGAAGAGAACTCTGTCTGTGTGAGGAACTGAGAAAAGCCCAGTCAGCTGGAGTATGATAAATGAAGGGGAAGAGTGCAGGTGGGGTTCAGGAGGGAGGCAGGGAACAGAGAGCAGCACATGCATGGCATTGGGGTTAAGGTAAGGAGATTCCCTCCTCCTGAATCTGTGTTATGCCAATGCTTCTGTTAAACTAAGCCAGAGGATAGAGGAAGTGGAGGTTCCTGAATGTTTTTGACCCCTGCAAGAAATTAAGCTATAAATGTTAAAGATAATTCACTGTGAGAATTAGCTTATTAAAAAAATCTCTATGGCAAGCAAGAGAAAAGGTTGCATTCCCTTGATTCGATTTTTTAAATTATGGAAAGAGATTACAGTCGACCCTCTGTATCCATGGCTTCCACATCCATGGATTCAGCCAACTGCAGATCAAAAATATTTGGGAAAAAAATGGATGTTTTTTTCTGTACTGAATATGTACAGACTTTTATTTCTTGTCATTATTCCCTAAACAATACAGTATAACAACTCTTCGCATAGCATTTGTATTAGGCATTATAAGTAATCTAGAGATGATTTAAAGTATATGGAAGGATATGTGTAGGTTATATGCAAATACTATGCCATTTTATATCAGGAACTTGAGCATCCGCAGATTTTGGTACCTATGGGGGGTCCTGTAACCAATCCCCGGTAGACACTGAGGGACGACTGTAATTCCTGTCATAGCACAGGTCTTTGCCTTGGAAATGTAACCACACTCAGCCACAGTGGGGCAGCAAAGTGAAAACAAAGATATCAGCCATCAAGGTTTACAACATGAAAGAATGCTTCTAAGTTTAGTATTTTGGTGCCCCAAAATTTCAACAATCTCAAATTAGTTTTTTTCGCAGTAAGTTTCTTCAGGGGCTCTCATCTTGCACCAACAGGATGAACCCTACAGAAAACATTTAAAAGTCAGAGAATTGTTCTTGTTTGAAAAATGCTATGAAATGCCTTCTTTAAATACTCATATGTGAAGTTACCATTTTAAAAATTGTTCATAATAAATGGATATCTTTATTTCGTAGGACTTTTGTACTCTGTATTTTAACCTTTTTCTGGAATCAGAAATTTAATGTTATAGTTTGACATCTCTAAATCATACAGGGAATATTAATAAAGCCATATACTTTGTTAGAAGCATACTAAGTTAGAAATTAATTTTCCCAGTAGTTTACTTTTTCATTTTAACCTAAATAAGGAGGGGAAGATGGCTGAAACATTAATGAATGTCTGTGCAATGAGTGAAAGCATAACCAAAGTGGATTTCAAATGTCTTGATTCCATTCCTTCCTTGGAATGTTATTTCTTTTGACTTGGATGTCAATGGCAAAGACATCAATAATGACTTGATCTGTATAAGGGTCTTAAACCTTGGCAAGCTGTGGACTTTTAAAAAATTACAAACATTAAAGAGTCCCATTATCTTTCTTGTAGCTAACGCTAGAAGGACACATTACAGGCCTTTAATTAGGCCTGAGTCACATTGCACAACTTAGGGCCCTAGAAACGTATCCAGTTTTAAATTGTAGCATGGAGGAAATCAAAGGCAGATGCTATCTGGGCAGAAACTGGATCCAAGTGAAATCCAAATGAATTTAATCTCAAATGCCTAGTTTCCTTTTTCATCTGCCTTTTTAATTTTTTTAAACAGAAGTTGCTAAATAGGAATCTCTTTTATAAACTCAAATGTTTTGAAACATATGTGGATTTTTACATTTTCTAAAACAGTATTAAGTTGGACTCCAATTTTTCATGTTTGGTCTCCACATCAAAATGTTTGATTTTTTTCTTCTAGGGGACTGAAAAAGGAGATGGTATTATTGACAAATATTTTTAGACACTAGTGACACCTTTTCTTTTAAAACTCTCAGAATTTTCAGAATTAAAAATTATTGTTTCTGCTTACATAATCCATATAATATCACATTCATTTTCAAATGGCACCAAACCTATTTATTAATGAAAGAAAATAAGAAGACGACAAGCCCAGGTTTATCTTAAAGAAAGAAAATCCACATACAATACTAGTTTAACATTCCAAGGCCAGAAAGGTCCAGGTTTTAATCCTCACATTCTGTTCCATACACACAGATTTAATGGTATTGTGAGAATGAGATATTGGTGTGTTTTTTGTTTTTGTTTTGTTTTTAAGCTTTTGAGCCTATTGTTATACCAGATGAGAATCTGTATTTTTCTGATTTATACTCTAAGGTTAGATGTCATCAAGACAATTCAAGAAGCTTTTAAATAATGGTGATTCAGTGAATAACTCTTTTCTTTATCAGTCAAATCTCAGCTACTACAGAAATGTCATTAATCAGCAGCAGTTTAATCCACTTGGTTGATTTTTGCTTTTTTCTTTGTCCACTGGGTGACCAGATCATTACTCAAGTATTTATTTTCTAACTCTCCAAGGGTATGAGGGCATGAAATAGACCAATCATACAATTAAAGTCAATCTATCCTTTAAAAAAATTATCATGATGAATGCTCCTCTGTGTGATGGCTGCCTTAGTCATATTTCAAAGTCCATCCCAAATGATAGTTCCTCTCTCTCCATTCCCCTCACTTCAGCAGGAAGAACCCATTGCTTTCTCACTGATGTTCCTGTAATATTTAAACACCTCTCTACTATAACCTACCATGCTTTCTGATTCTGATCTTTGTTGATACTACTTTTTCCCTCAAGAAGTGATTAACCTGTTGAGAAGAGGGGTCCGTTAGGACTTGGCACAATGCCTGGTATATAAGCAACACCCAAAAAGTATTTATTGAAATATCAATCATGCTGCAAATTTGTATCAGTTGAGAATCTAGTGGAAATAGTTACTTGGGCAGTGCCACACTTGCCACTACTTTGAATCTACGAATCTTGTGTAAATTAAAAGGGTACTATATAATATATTATTCAAGCAATTGAGTATTTATTAGGAAGGTGGCTGGCATACACAGGGATTTTTGAATAGAAAATTGGCTGTTTATATAGGTTCACAATCTTCCCCAACTCTGAAACCTATTCCAACTTACCCTGCTTTGTTTCTCTTCACCACATTTTTCAACACGTATATACACATCATACATAATATATAACACAATATGCACAATATATAATAATACATATTTTTATACAATATATACATTCTATATATTTAACTTCTTAATTTATTTTCACTCTCTCTTTCCCCTCACCGAGCTGTAAACTCCATGAGGTCAGGGTTGAGTTTTTTTTGGTCTGTTTTGTTCACTGCTACATCCTTGTGTCCAGAACAGTACCTGGATTATAGCAAGTGTCCAACAAATGTCTGTTAGATGTGAATACCTGTGTGAAAGAATGCAATAAACGTGGATCTCTTAAGGAATTTCAGAATTTTGTTAATTTGGCTAATAGCTTATTAAAAAATGTCTTCTGTGTCTATGTGTGTAAGGATGCCTAAAGAAAACAAAGACATTCTGTTGTAGCAAGTGCAATTCTAAATAACCGTATATAATAACAAAATGCTCAGATAGCACTAAATATTATATTCTCAATAAATAAATAAAAAGTAAGCTAGTATGTTTGACTAGTTCAAATAAAAAGGAGGGAGTGCTGTATTATGGTATTCTGAATTCAGAATCTTAATCAGTGCTGTGGGAAGCACATGCCCACAACGTAGTTCTTGCAGCTACCTTGACCTCCAAGAGGGAGAGCAGATGGTCTTTGACTTACAAGGAGGCCTGCTCTGTGCTGTTGGAAACGGGGAGCAGCCTCTCCCTGCTGGATACTTGAGTGTTCACAGTTGCAGGGAGCACAACACTAAAGTATGTCATCTAAGGCAGAGATCAACAAGCTGTGGCCTGCTTTTTATGGCCCAAGCTTAAGAATGGTTTTTACATTTTTTATGGGTTGTAAAGAAAAAAGAAAGGATATGTGACACAGACCTATGTGTCCATAAAACCTAAAATATTCACTATCTGGTCCTTTACAGAAAAAAATTTGCCTTAGACCCTTGGTCCATAATGTTTTTAGGCCCCAAAGTCAGCTTTTCTTCTAGATACATCCGCTTTTCTTCTAGGTACATTTTGTGCATTTCTCTTCCCAGGGAATCAAAGTCACGTAAGGATGTTTCGTGAGCCAAATTACAGAAGCCACCAGAATCAGGCAAAGGGCCCTCTTCTCATTCCCCACGAGCGCTGCTAAGCACAGGATCCAGGCCAACCTCTCCATAGCCACTAAAGGAAAGTCACATTTGTGCCCCCTGCAGAACCAGGAGACAGAAATGCTGATGAAAGTCTTCCTCAACAAGGATGATTTTAGCTAGGCAATGACCTTCTTAGATTCAAAACTCCAAAAAAGTCCACAAAGAAACAGTTTAGAAGTTATTACTCATAACTTTCATGAGAATCTGTAACAGAAGGACTGAATGTGTTGGCATGAACACCTTATTTTTTCTTAGTGAATTAAAATATATAGAGAGAATCATAGGCAAGAAGGAGTAGTTCACTTAGCTCTTGGCAAATAGCAAGACCAATGAATTTACGTAGGCCCATATTCATTGGTTTCTTTTTGGCAATTGTTCTGCTGGGTATTTATCTGGCTCTTAGCCATGATTGTTGTCTTAACACAATGTTTTTATTCTTTCCCTGAAGCCAAAAGACGATGTATATCCTTTGCTTCACCCAACTGTGCATTGCTGGACTCCAAGTAGTGATCTATATGTTGGCTGTGAAGAGGGTCATCTTTTAATGATTAATGGAGAGACCTTGAAGGTGACCATGCTTAATAAGATAGAAGAGACACCACCATTGGGTGAGAAACCACTCTGCTTCGTATTCCCAGAAGTGTAGCTATGGATGTTGGTTTTATTGGTTTTCCCTATTTTTCCCTTTCTTAGAGACATCCTTGATTCCTTCTCTAGCTGGTTACCAAGTCCTATGGATGATCCTTACAGCTAGCTGATGTTTATTGATGTCACTATGCTCTTGGCATTCTACTACCACTTTACATGCATATTTCCTGAAATCCTCAAAACAACATAAGGAGACACACCTTTATCTCCATGAGACAGATGAGGTATATTAAGAAATATGCCCAAATTCACATAAACTGTGGAGCTGACACCTGAACTCAGAAAATAAGACCTCGAGTCCAAGTTCTCCGCTACCATGCTGAATATTTTCCTATATATATGCCCATCGGTTAATCATGCCCTTTCCTGCCTGCCCTAAATCCCTTTCTCCATGACAACCATCTCTTTTAAGCCCAAAGCCATCTTAAAAATTACCTTTATGTTGCTTGGTTAGAATTTTGAAAAGAACCTGATCTATTCTCCCTTAGATCTAGTGTCTATTCCTGGTCCCATCAGCTGTGGCCAGGGTTGGGCCTGAGTCAGAAGAGCCAATATCCCCCCACTGAGAGGTAGATGTAGACCCTTTGAGGAGGGGGCCTCACCAGGGCACACTCCCCAAACCTGTCCAAGGCACTCTTTATCCCAATTACTCTTATTTTTTCACACCTTGATTTCTGCAGCAGCCTTAGGACTGACTTCATTGACCTTAATCTACATCTGACCCAAACCAGGCGGCTCATCTCTGCCAAACTGCCCTTTTTGAAGACCTCTTCCCATGCCCAACTCGAGAACTGCTCTGCCTTGATTTCAAGCTCTCCCTAATCTGATCCTACCTGCCCCAATATTATTATTTCTACTACTCCCCAGTATGAACTTTCTGATCTAGCCAGTTACTTCCCATCATTTCACAGACATGCCTCCCAGCTCATTCCCTCACCAGTTGTCCTCTCTGAATCTCCCAGTACCCAGCTCAAATACCACCCATCCCTCCAGCAAGTTTTCCCCAACTGCAATGTCCCTCTTCTGCTCTCTCTCCCATTCCTTGACTCACTTCACTTGTAAAACTGAGGACATATGTTTGACTTTCCTGCCTCATCCCCTCCCTCTCTTCCCTTTCTCTGACTGTACCCTCCAGGCTTGCTCCTCTCTCTCATCTAGCATGAAGAATGCCATCCCACTAGCTCTCTAAAGTCAGCCTCTTCCTGGCCTGCCTTTCCAGTTTCAGTTCCTCCCACATGAGCCTTTTACAATTTCTCATTCCTCTGCTCTCTCCAAACTCTGTCAGTTGGCATTTGTCTGGGATGCCCTTCTCTTTTTGTCTACTTGGTGAAATTATCTTCCTACATGGAGCCTTCATGATACTCACCCTAACCTTCAGGCAAAATTAGGTGCCCTCATCTGAGATTCCATGGGACTCACTCCTTTGTTAGAGCCACATCCTGTGCTATACATGTACAATGGCCCATGTACATGTTTGTCTTTGCCACTAGTCATCAACTCTTTGAAGCCAGGAATTGTGTCTTATGCATTCTTTGGCTCTAAAGTATAATCTCAGATATCTCTAAAAAAATAAATTGGCACCTATTTGTGTTTGTAAAATGAATTATAAAACAATGTTTCTCATTTCCAAACTCCTATCACACCTCTATCTTACACAATTTATAACTTAATCATATGTAGTCTTATACTGTTCACTATTTCCTTCCTACATACTATTTCTTATGATTTTCATGGTATATTATAAATGCTTTCAAATACATATTTATCAACCCTCTACAAGGTGGAAGACATTAAGCAAAGTGCCTTAGAGGTTACATAGATGACAAATACATAGTCTCATAATTCCCATCCTTAAGGGACTTAGATTTTATTAAAGAGAATAAGACAAGTAGACAAATAGTTATACCCCAGGTAGATTAAGATGATTTCATTAAGAAAGAGCTTCACAATGTGCTATGGGAATTCAGATGAGAGAAACAGTTCAAGTTAAGTCATTTTGAAGGTTGCATTTGAAT
This sequence comes from Daubentonia madagascariensis, assembly GCA_023783475.1. Taxonomy (NCBI): domain Eukaryota; kingdom Metazoa; phylum Chordata; class Mammalia; order Primates; family Daubentoniidae; genus Daubentonia; species Daubentonia madagascariensis. The sequence goes on along the minus strand of JAKFHU010002573.1, from coordinate 12,442,462 downwards.
TGGCCCTTGAAGAATGGGTGCATAGGCAGATATGTGGGTAGGTGGAATTTTTGGCAGTGGTATCTGTATGGACAAAACATGGGGAAGGTTGAGAAATAAGAAGTGGTCCAGTTTGCCTGAAGCCTCAAGTGTTACAAAAGAGTAGTGGAGGATGAAGGGCATCCATATAGTATCTGGCCTTTCATGCACAGCTGAGGTGTTTATACTTGATTCAGCTGACAGTGGGCAAACATCAAAAACTCCTAAATGGGGATGTTCCCCAACTGGAAAGGCACTTGGGTAGATTAATTTAGCCATAGTTCAGGAAAGGAAGATCCTAGAAGTGGGTGGCTATAAGCAGCAAGCACCTGGCCCATGCCAGGGGTCATTAAGGATCTGGACTCCAGTGGTAGTTGGATGGAAGAGAAGGGGCTGCTGGGAGTTGAACAGTCTTTGAAGGAAAGGCAAGTGTGTTTCTTAGCATCTAGCAAAATGTCAGGCATGTAGCATGCAGCAAACAAATAATTTGATGGATGCCAGCTGAGCCTTTGATTTTGTAGTTCTCATGGTTTTTCTAAATAAAATGGTAATAAGCCTTTTTCATATTTTGCCCCAAGGGTAATAATAACAAATATTCTTATAGAAAGTTTTTTCTTTTCACTTTTTGTCCACTGTAATTTATTTATTGAGGTATAAATTTACATATCATAAAATGCACACATCTTAAGTATACAGTTCCATAATAATATAGTTTTGGTTTGTTGTTTTTTCCCCTGGCCTCTTAAAACCTCTGACAAAACTTTCCTAAAAAATAAATTTACTATATAGTTCTATGATGTCCATTACATAGACCTGATGATACAGAACTTGCAATTTGTGTGATTTACATTAGTAATCATTACTAAGCAACTTTTGTTATATTATTCATTGTTAAACTATAATTTTAATTATGTCACCTGCTTTACCTTGTTTTTCTTTTCCAACAGACAGAAGAAATCTTATCGGTCCAGTCACCTTAGTATATCAGAAGGAGGGCGTGTTTGCTTCTGGAATAGTAATGTATTTTTTTTTTCAAAATTAATTGCTTTCAAGAAAATACACAATTTCCATTTACTGCCATTTAGTTTATAAGCCATATTTTGGGAAGCCAGGGCTATTAGGTTATTAATTTAAATTGTTTCCCCTTTGTATGCTATTATAAAAATTTTGTTATGAAGAATTTCAAATATATACAAAAGGAAGGGAACAGTATAATGAACTATCATATACCTATCTTATTGCAAATGAACAAAAATAGAATTTAAAAATCCATTACCCTCCCCCAGTGAAAAAACACCAAATATCTGTAATCCAATTCCATGCCCATTTCTGCACTTAATGTATTAGGTTGTCAAACATAAATTTAGAAACTTTTGTCTAAGCTACAGCTTAGACTCTTGTGCGTGCCCATTTAGCTTAGTATCATATTGTTATTGTTGATATTAGAATTAGTATTAATAGCCTCCATTTACTTGGTGCTTACTTTGTGCCAGGCACCAAGCTATGTGCTTTACTTGTATTATCTTATCAGTCCTCACAACAACCTTATCAAATAGAAACTATTGACACCCTCCTTATATAGATGAAGGAACCAGGTCTTAGAGAGTTCACTGTCAAGTGAGTGGAGGAGCTAGAGCTTGAACCCAGGTGTGTCAGACTCCAAAGTCTTTGCTCTCATTTGTTAGAACACACGCCCTCTGTACATATGAAAAGGGGTCAGCCCACGTTTTTCCTTGCTGTTGTAATCAATGTAACCAATGCTAAGGTTTGGAACTGACCTATACTAAAATTTTAGGTCTAGTTATAGCTATCCCGAGTCCACTGTTAGCTTTGTCTGTTCCATTGCCACAGATCACACCTCCAGGACCCTGAGGGCAGCTAGGCAATAATGTCAGAGTGAGAGATGTAGTCGCACCCATAAGAAGCCATCTGGAGCCCATACACCTACACTCAGCTTGTAATTCCATCCCCCAACCTTGCAGTAGATGATCCCCTCCTCCTTCCCACATTTTGTCTGCATTTGTGGCCTTTTATGACTCTTGTCTCTTGAAGACCACCCTTGGCGTTTGTTTTAACCTACTTTAAAGAAATGATTGTAGCATTTGCTCTGATGAGGGGTGGAGAATTACAATGAACTGGGAGAAAGCACCTTGCACGTTTTCCCCTCCAGGTCCCAAGCATCTTAACCCAGCCATCTCACAAATACCTACTCTTAGTTATGACGGGGTTTAAACTAGAAGTGATGGATAGATTTGCCCCAAACCTCTTCACTGTTGTAAAAATAACTCAAATTCCTCTTGAGAGTAGTTAAATTAACCTAAACCTGTTCACAACCAACCAATCAACCAAACCGTTTTTATTGGATGTTCTAGCATGATAGGAAGAACTGGAAAAGAGGATGGAAAGGGAATAAAAGACACACTCCCTACCCCTGGGTCATCTAGGGAGATAAGAAATGCATGCAACAATGACTAAAGAACACACATCAGGAAGGAAAGAGGCTGCTATGCATAAGCCACATGAACTCTGCCTCATTTGCCCCACCTCTTGTATAGTGAAGAATGGTAAGAGGAGAGATGCTAGAGAAGCTCAAAGAAAGGAGAGATCAGTGAAATTTTAGGTAATTGAAAAATGTGTCAGTAAAGAGATAAAATTGAAGCTTGACCAGGGAACATGTTTAAAAGTTACGTAAACAAAGATGAGAGGACAGTGCATTCTAGATAATGTAAGCATAGTGTGTTTACATTTAGATGATGATTCCAAACAAACAGTAGATCGTAACTGACAAGTCTTAGCTTATTTGATGAGGAAAGTGTACTATGCATTGACTGAGACTGATTTTCTGCATTTATCCCTTTGTTTTTGGTCTCTAGGATGGCTTTGTGTATTCTTTTATTATTAAAGATTCAAGTTACAAAGTAGAGGATTTTCTTGAGATTGAAAGGCCTGTTGAACATTTGATGTTTTCTCCCAATTACAAAATGCTGCTGATTCAGACAGACAAGGTATGCTGGATGGAAATTTCTTGATATGCAGTTTTCAGATTATATTATTATATTATATATGTATTATATTATATTATCATCATTCCAGGCAGGAATGAAAAGCAGAGTGCACTGCATGATACTCTACCAGTCAAGACTCTTTAGGTTACAAATAAAAAAATACCCAATTTGAAAGACCAAGATAACAAAGAGTTGTTTGTTTTTATGCAGGGAAATGAAAGGGGAAGGAGATGATCTAAATCCAGCAGCTCCCATGATGCCTCTGGGCTTTGTTTTCCTGCATCTCTTGGTTCTGTTTCCCCTCTGCGGCCTCCATTTCCATGCAGACTTAACAGTTTGTGGTGTTAAGAGAGTCTCCTATAGCTCCAGCTTGTATTTCTATCCTCTTGGTGACCCTGGTGGAAAGATACCAGCTGGAAAAAAAGTCCTGGAATCTAGACTCATTGGACTAACTTGGATCACCTGTCTACCCCTGAACCAATCACTGTGGCCAGGGGAATTCTAACCTCTGATTGGCCAAGCCTAAGTCACATGCCTATCCTTGGTTGCTGGGTAGAGTCAACCTACTCAAACATGAACTGAAACTAGGGTCATAGGTTGTTCACTAAGGAAAATATAAGTTCTGTAAGAGAAGAAGGGAGGGGTAGCAGGGTAAAAACAAATGTTCAATTATACTGTTAGGAAGACTCCTAATTAATGGAATGATCCTCAAAGGTCAGGATTAGCAGACATTTATATTGTTAGGCAACAATATTAGATGAATTATAAACAAAGTTCAATGATTTTCTACTTAAAAGATCACTTAAATTTGAATACAGAAAGACTTCAGTTTCTGGTAATTACCAGAAGTTTAAAAAAACTGTGCTATGTTTTAATAAATAAATGACAAACTTAAAATATCTATGGAGAACAGGAAACTATTTTTAAAAGTATTATAATAGAAGGGAGAAAGACCCAAATATACCTTCTAAAAAAGAAAAATATATGAGCAAAATAAAAATTAAATGAACATGTCTGACAAAAGATTGGACACAGCCAAAGAGAGAATCAATGAACTAAAAGATAGATCAGAAGAAGTTATTCAGATTGTAGCCTAGAAAAGCAATAAGGTAGGAAATACAGAAAGGAGAGTAAGAAACATAAATAATAATATTAAAAGATCTAAAATATGTTTGATTGGAGTCCAGAGAGGAGAGAGCGGGGCAGAGGCAATACTTAAAGGGATTTTGGCTGGGAATTTTCCAGAAGTGATTAAAGACATGAATTTACAGATTCAAGAGGTCTAGTGAATTCCAAACAGGATACATAAAATGATATCCACCTTAGACTTGCCAAAGTGAAATTGTTGAAAACCACAGACAAAGAGAAAATTTTAAAAGCAGTCAGAGAAAAGACAAATTACTTCAAAGGAATCTCAATTAGACTAGCACTTGACTTCTCTGTGGCAATAATATAAGTAAGAAATAGTGGGATGATATCTTCAGTGTAATGCAGGGGTCAGCAAACTGTGCCTCCATGGGCCAAAACCAGCCTTGGTTTATAAATAAGGTTTTATTGGAACACAGCCACATGCACTTATTTATGTATTGTCTATGGCTGTTTTCACACTACAATGGCAGCATTAAGTAATTGTGACAGAGGCCACATGACTTACAAAGCCTAATGTATTTACTATTGGTCCATTCATAGAAAAAGTTTGCTGACCTCTGATGTAGTGAAAGAAAATAATTACCACCTGGATTTCTATACCCAATAGAAACACCTTTTCAGTATGGGGCTGAAAAAAGACATTTTAGACACTCCAAAGCTGGGAGTTTGTCAGAAGTTGACTGTCACTAGAGAAAATTCTAAAAATTTACTTAAAGCAGAAGAAAAATGATCCCAAGTAGAAAGTCTGTGATGCAAGAAGAATAAAGAGCTGCAGTAATGTGTTTAGAAATGAACACTAGCTGTATAAAACAGCAAAAATAATATGAAATTAGGTTTAAAAATAACATTGAATGAAAATCCCAAATAATAATGTAAGCTGGGGGGGAAGAGTATACAAAATAAAGTGTTCCAAGGTTCTTGTATTACCCAGTAGGAGAGTAAAGGCTTTAAGTAACTTTTGATATTGATAAATTAGGTATGCAGGTTGTAACTTCTAAGGTAACCACTAAAAGAATGGAAACAGTAGATGAAATTTCCAAAGTATAGAGGGGAAAGTGGAATGTTAAAAAAAAAAAAACACCCAAAACAAGGTAAGAAAAGAGAGAAAAAGAAATGCAAAACAAGTGAGATAAACAGAAAACATAAATTAAACTATTATATTTAAACTTAAATATATTAGTAATTATAATAAAAGTAAAGCATAATAAATAATCTAGTTAACAAGCAAAGATTGCCATACTGAATTTAAAACAAAGAGAAAAACAAAATCCAACTCTGCTACATGTGACACATCTAGAACATAAAGGTATAGTAAGATTGAAAGTAAAAAGATGGAAAAAGATATATCATACAAACAACTAAAAGAGAGCCAGTGGAACTATATTAATATTAGATAAGATATTAAGGTAAAAATTATTACTAAAGATAAATGGGCTTGTTTCAGAATAATAAAAGTTTAAATTCACCAGGAATATATAAACATTTAAAATATATATGTACCTAATAACATAGCCTCAAATATATAAAACAAAACATGGCAGAATGACAAGGAGAAACAAAGCCATGACATTAATGGAGCATTTTAATATACTTCTCTCAGTACGTGATAGAATAAGCAATGTATTCTCAACACAGCGGCCAAAGTGAGCACAGCATTTTTCTCTATGACTCAGAGCCCTCCAGTGATTTCCTATGTCATTCTCAGTAAAAGCCAAAATCCTGACTATGCTTTGTAAAGCCCTTTATGACGTGGACTCCACCCCGCACCCTATGCCTTGTCTCCCACTGCTTTTGACTCTTGTTCACCTTGCTCCAGCCACTCTGGCGGTCATGCTGTTTTCTTGAACATGCCAAGCATGCTCCTCCCACAGAGTCTTTGCAATGGCTATTCCTTTTGTCTGGAATGCTCTTCCCACAGAATCGACATGGATCCTTTCTTCATTTCCTTCAAATCTTTTCTCTAAAGTTACCTTCTCACTTCACTGAAGCCTTTTTTGGACACTTGGTTTAAATTTTCACTCTCTTATTTTACCATGTGTTAATAATATTCTCCTTCCCTGCTTTATTTTTTTCTTCTTATTATTATACAATTATTGCTATTTAAATTGCAATATATTTCATTTGGTTATATTTATCTGTTGTCTCAATCCCTCAGTTGAATGTAAGTGCCATGAGGGCAGGGAATTTTTGTCTGTTTTGTCCTCTGTTGTAGTCCCAGCATCCAGAGTAGTAAAGGGCACAGTGTATCCACTCAATATTTGTTAAACAAATAAATGAAAGGTAAAATTAGTAAGTATTTACCAAATTTTGAACTCTACAGAGTTGTATTTTTTTAGATAAATTAAGAACAAAAATATTTATGTTTAATTCAAGTACACCTGAAGAACTTGTGATCACTTGAAAGCAGACTTCTTATTGCTCATTTAGTGACCATATTATATTACGGCTACTTGGCAGAGAGGCATAAGTTACAGGATAGATTTTTTTTTTTTTTGAGAGGTGAATTTGGGAGCCAAGAATGATAAGTCATAAATTGACAGCTTCAGCCACACCTCAATAATTTCTACAAAGCCTTATTTAAATTTTTAATTAGTGCCCCTCCCATTATGTTTAGCATAAGGTAGGATTTAGTTCATCTTAACAACTTTCCTGGTTTTTCACATTTTCCAAATTTTCTACATAAATAGATATTATTTTTGAAATAAGGAAGAAGTGTTTTGTTATGTTTTATAATTTCAAAAACAAATGCCTGAAACTGAAGAAGAAAATTCTATTTATGATTATTTTAAATGATCAATAAATGAATGAATGAATGAATCAATCAATCAACAAACAAATCAAGCATCTAGATTTTAAGCTCCTCGAGGTCAGGTCCTTATTGAGTTGATTTATGATTTCCCATCACCACCTCCTACATGGTGCCTTGCTTACATAGGCATTAAATAAATATTTGTTGAACTATATACACAACAATTACAATATGTTTCTTTTCTTTTGTATGTTTACCAGGGATCTGTTTATGTCTACACTTTTGGTGAGGAGCCAGCATTAGATAAAGTCCTAGATGCTTGTGATGGGAAATTTCAGGCAATTGACTTCGTCACTCCTGGAACTGAACACTTCATGGTAAGGAATATTCTATTATGTCACAGTAGGATTTAAAGATATGATGTTTCAAGATTTAAATTCTTATCCATATGCAATTGGGTAACTTTGGGAGTTCATGCACAAAGCAATGCAAATAGAAGGCAGAGTCTATCCTTGAAGACTGTGGTAGAGATGCTAGCCACTTCCATCATCAAAGCTACTCCCCAGTTAGAATGCCATCATCATATTGTGACTTCGTAATATTGTCTTCTGAAAACAGCCAACCAATTGAGATCTTAAGAGCCATCCTTTTTGTATTCACCACCCAAGCTCTGCAAGCCAGGCCATTAAACACGTTCATTACTAATGAATTGTCAACACTCAGTAAACTACTAGTATTTACCTCCTTTCAGAGTAATGCAGCAGCAGCTGAGGGTGAAAATGGAATAGTTGCCATGCACAATACATTAATTCAGTCTAAGAAGTCAATAACAGTATATCAATATTAGCTGATCAATTGTAACAAATGTACCACACTTAAGCAAGGTGTTAATCATAGAGTGATTGTATGTGTGGAGGGGAAGGTAAACAGGAAGAGGAACTCTGTGTAGTTTCTGCTCAATTTTTCTGTAATCTTAAAACTGCTCTAAAGAAATAAAGTCTAGTAATTTAAAAAAGAACAGCAATAATCCCATTGAATTTCCAAGTAACTTTTATCATAAATATGTTACATGAAATTTTATACTAAATCACTTTTCTAATCCTAATTAGTTATTATGTGTTACTTAAATTGCATTAAAGATAATATTTAATATTTGTTCAGAAGAGAAGTATTGATGTTGAAATTGTAAAATAATTATTTGTGATTCACATAAGTGAAATGAAATTTTGTACTAAATCATCAGGTTGACATACTAGAAAGGAAGATAAAACATGCTTCCATAGAAGAGTCTTATTTTCCATTTAGAGTTTGGCTTTTCTTTCTTTTACAGACACTCACACATTCAGGGGAAGTTTGTGTTTGGTGGATGGAGGATTGTGCTTGTGTAAGCAAGATTTATCTGAATACCCCAGTAAGTGTGCCTGACAAATGGATTTTTTTTTAATGTGGAATTCTAATCCAATCTACCTTTTCATATTCACATGGCAATAGTCTGTGGGAATACTTGCTACAGAAGCCTTATTGGATTTTTACTTTATAGATTTGGAGTAATTCCTGTGTGTAAAGAGCATGCCACAGCTCAGAGAGTGGAACACAACATACTGTATTGGTTATAGGAAAGGACAAGTTTTCGTGTGGTGGCAGTTATTGAAACCATAGTGGTTTATCTCTTATTTATGTTGTAATTCATTGTGGACTGGCAGGGGTCTCTTTTGCATAGTTTCTCAGGGAGCTAGGCTGATGGAGGTTCCACCAACCAATAGCTCCTCAGTGCCAAGGCAAGAGAGTGCTGGAGGGTCTTTGGGAGCTGGGGGGGAGCTCTCGAATCAACAATTAAGTGCTTTTGCTCAGAAATGAAATATCCCTTTGGCCATAACTGGTTAAATGGCCCCATATAACTGCAAGGGGATCAGTTAGAAATGAAAGAAAATTGCCACTCTAACCAGCTTAAGCCAAAATTTTAAAAGTGGGGGTTATTGGCTAATCATCTATGAAGTACAGAACTTGTCTGGCCTCATGTGTGCCCCAGTCCAGCAGCTCCCCCTCAGCATCCTAGGCCTCATTTAGTGGCACCCAGATGCCACAGGTTCCAACCTCGCATCACATTGTCAGGGGAGAAAAACTCCTATAGTAGGGGAAGGAAGAACAAAGAAATTTCTCCTTTCCAGAAGATTTGGTAAATATCTTCTAACATCTTCTAATGTCCCTGAACTAATCACTATTGACAGGGCAATGAGAAATGCCAATTGGCATAAGCTCAGCCCTGGAAATGGAGTCAGAGCCATTCCACTCAATCCTAAAAATAGGGCAGGGATGGTTTCTCAGAGGATAGTCAAGAAAATTTCCCGGAGGGCATATGGATGCTGGGTAGCAAGCCACAACTGCTCACAACACCTGCCACAATGTGATACCATTATTCATAGTGTGTTTTACATAAAATATTACAGGGCCTGGTGCAGTGGCTCACACCTGTAATCCTAGCACTTTAGGAGGCCGAGGCAGGAGGATCACTTGAGGCCAGGAGTTCAAGACTAGCCTGGGCAACAGAGTGAGACCCCATCTCTACAAAAAAATAAGAAAAATTAGCCAAAAATAATAAGAAAAATTAGCCAGACATTGGGGTGCACACCTGTGGTCCTAGCTACTCAGGAGGCTGAGGCAGGAGAATCGCTTGAGCCCAGGAGTTCAAAGTTGCAGTGAGCTATGATTGCACCACTGCACTCTAGCCTGGGTGACAGAGCGAGACCCTATTTCAAAAACAAACAAATAAAAATATTACAAAACATAAAAGGACAAAGAAACAATGGTAATGCTGTTTTTTTTTTTTTTAATTATCATTTGCTGTAGTACATAGTTCAAGATGATATATGGGTCTTGGTATTAATAGTAGGTAGGAAAGTTTCAATCCTTCCCCTTTATAAAATTAAAATCTCAATAATAAATGACTAAGCATCATACCTTACATAAGAGGATTACAAGATGCCAAAGATACATAATTCAATGGGATAAATAAAACTCACTCTCAAAAGTAAAGATAAAAATTCTTACCTAAAATACCATGAAATATGAAAAGACCCCATCATCTATGTGACAAATGCTTATATATGTTCATTTCTGTTAGAATTGCTAGAACTAGAAGAGATCTTACAAGTTCATCTGATCACAACTCCTTTTATAGATGAGAGACATACAAATGTTTAACAACCTATCCAGAGGCCTATATAATCAGGACTTACCTTGTTCCTCTTGGCCAAGGAGGGATAACAGGCACCATCAGAAGGCCTTGGCGAACCTCCATTGAGCTCCAAACTAGGCATGGTGCACTCATGTGGTTCAGCCTGCATTGGGGAGATACATTGGTCTTCTTTACTGGAGGATATGGCTGCCCTACGGAGAATCAGTAGATAGACCCAATGATGCCGAGGCCAGATCTCCCTGCCTGTGCCTGGAACTGTGTTGCCTATGAACTCTTTAGGCAGTGGTCAGTGGGGAACCCAGCCCAGCACCACAATGGGAAGACACTGGACACTAGCAGTTTCTCTTGAGGGCACCTGCGAGGGTACATAAGACCCCTCTGGCTATTGCTATACATTTTCAGACTAAGCCACTATTGTCCTGGAAAGGAGGAGACTGTCAACTGATTATTTGGGGAACACACACCACACACACACACTGAGAAAAGGCTTTCAGTTAAAAATAAAGCCCACTCAGCTGTGATACTGTGTGTGTTCTAATGAGGCAGGATACCCGAGTGCTCATCTGAACTTTGTCACCAACTATAGACTAATTGCTGCACTCCCTTGGCCTCCATTTTCTGCTTTGCAAAATTATGATCTCTTAAGTTCTTTTCCAGCTGTAACTTTCCATGATTTTATTCAAAACAATCTACAAAGTGTAATTATAGAGGAATAATTCTGATTCCTTAAGTATTGTGAAAATAAACTTATTCTCTTAGACATCATATTGTATATAAATAATTGTGAGATAAACAGGAATTTGTTTTGCATTTTTTTGGTGACTGAATACATAGTCCAGTGATATAGTTATTTTCTTAAGTCTTCCTCAGTCATACCAGCATCTCAGGATCTGCCATTATTCAGTAGATGAATGCTGATTTTAAAAATCACTAACATCCTATAAAAATGTACAAAAGATGCTAGAAATTTATTTTAAATTTCTTACTTTATTTTGCATTATTTTTGTTATAATTGTTTTGTAATCATTTAGATAGATATTGGTATAATCGTTTCATCATCATTTAGGGATAAAAATGAAGCCATTACTTAAAATTAAAGAAATATATCTGTATTTTTGTCATTCTAATTTAGGCTAAAAAATCTCTGTGACTTCTTATGCAATTGATTAGCTCAGGAATGTTGAGTCTATAACTAGAAATAATGCACCACACAACACTTGCCACTTCTCATTCTGCAGGCTTTTCAAATAAATTGTAGAATTCTTATGTGTAGGAGAGCAGGCTTCGTGCTCTGGCTCAGTGAAGATAAACCTCTGGGTTTGTTTTAAACAGGCCACAGTTCTGGTTTGCTCTCCTTCCTCCCTCTGTGCTGCTGTGGGCACTATGGGAGGCTCTGTCCATTTCATCAACATACAGGATGCGGAATCCCCTCAGGTAATCCACAAGGCCTTTCTCTCCGAATCGTCCGTGCAGCACCTCGTGTAAGTAACTCCTGCTTCTGGCAGCAGCTCTGTGTCAGGCCCATCTGTCAAGAATTCTGGTGAAGCCATCATTTCTTTTAATTTTAAGTTTTACATGTTTCATTTGTTTTGGATATTAATACATTCATTCAGTTCGACATTCAAAAAAAGTTCCCACCCTTGTCCCCCACACATCCAGTTCTCTCCCTGGAGGCATCCTGGTACCAATTTCTTGTGTCTCTTTCCAGAAACATTTTACCCATAAACAAGCAAAAAAATAAGTACTTCCTTTTATTTATATGACTAATCATCAAGCACTTACGTAAGTGTGCCAGGCACTTCTGTTGTAGTAATTCCAGGAAGTACACACCCTTATTGTCTCCATTTTACAGATGAGGAAGATGAGGCACAAAGAGTTGAAATAACTTGCTCATTATTACACAGATAGTAAACAGCAAATGATAAGGTTTGCGCCCAGGCAGTTGGGCTCCAGTCACTGCCTTTGCTTTTAAGGGGAGAAAACTATATATAATGTTCTATACCTCACTTTTTATTCACTTAATGGTATATCTTGGAGAATGTTTCATATCCACATAAAGACCATGCTCATTCTCCTTTTTAGCCTCAGAGTATTGCATATATGTAAATATACCATCATTTTTAAAAACAGTATAATGATGGACATTTAGAGTATTTCAAATCTTTTGAAGCAATACTTTTAAGACGACTGTAGAGACGTTGGATTTGGACTTGTGTGTTGCTATTATTATTAGTCTTTTTTTTTTTTTTTTTTTGAGACAGGGTCTCACTCTTTTGCCCAGGCTAGAGTGCAGTGGCGTCATCACAGCTCACTGCAACCTCAAACTCCTGGACTCAAGCAATCCTCCTGCCTCAGCCTCCCGAGTAGCTGGGACTACAGGCGCATGTCACCACGCCTGGCTAATTTTTCTATTTTTTGTACAGACAGTTTCTCTCTCTTGCTCAGGCTGGTCTTAAACTCCTGGCCTCAAGTGATCCTCCAGCCTCAGTCTCCCAGAGTGCTAGGATTACAGGTGTGAGCCACCGCGCCCGGCCTCCTTCTTTTTTAAATTTATCATAATATTAAGTATTAATAGGAACTGACATTTGTGTCCTGCTTACAGCTTGAGGTCATTGTAACTTATTGAATGTGATTCTTGAAACACTGGTCAGAAAGGTATTATACTTGTCCCTATCAGACAAATTAGGGAATTCAGGTTCAGAGAGGTGAAGAGAAGCATTTGCCCAGAATTGCACAGCTAAGCGCAGAGGAGCTGGCTCTGCCGTCTGTGCCGTGCCTGCCCAGCTCTGCCGCCTCTGGCTCAGTAGGGGAGGATAGATAACCTCCCTCCACTTACCCCCTGCTCTCTGTACCATAGTTTTTTGTGCCTCTTCTTTCTCAGCTCCTTTCCTCTTATTCTAGTTTGCATCTTCCCACTTTTTCTAATTTGATGAAGTTGTAAAAATGTTTCACTACATTTTTCCTCCTCCTGCCAGGTACCAGACACAGGGTAATGAAATGTCATACCCACTGCTAATTTGAGAATTGCTTATTTCCACTTGAAACATCAAGAAAGCTCTATTGACATATTTCATGCACTTACAATGAAACAGTTGCCCATCTTTACTGAATCTCGTCAAGTGCACTTACAAGTTGTAATCTGGAAATAGCATTGGCCTAGAGTACAATGAGTACGCCTATGTGTAGTCACCCAGCTTTTATGAGGTCAGAGAATATTAAAAATCACAAACCATAGGAATGACTGGTTTTGAACATATCTCCATGGTCATTCAATAAACTTGTTAACTATCTAATTGGTAAAAGAAGTACAATCGGATAATCAGATTTTTTTCTTTTCTAGTTACGACCAGATAGGAATATTTCTGTTAGCTGGAACATCAGAAGGAAAGGTCTTTATTATCAATGCCAAGCCCTCAAGCTCATTTCAGATTATTGGATTCACAGGTACAACATAGAATGTTTATTAATGTAAAATATTGATCACTTTATTCCAAAGCATTTAAGGTTATGAAAATGGAACTCTAAACAATTATTTATGGTAGATTTTTCTAAAAAAGAAACATTTAAATAACTGTTAAAGTTATTTAGGAGAATTCTCATGTTATATTTAGATGTATTTGGAATATTAGAGTTATCTGCTTGGTACATAGTTGATGCTAAATAAATTTTTTTCAATCAATTATTGAAGTAATTAATGAAATGGCTGAACATTTCTAATGTTATTATAAGAAGAAGTTAAGTTGATTTCTCTCTGAAATATTTTTAAAGTAACATTTGATCTTTATTTAATAAAGAACTAATTCTTTTCTCTCTGGCTTTAAGTACCAAATATGTATGTATATTCCTCCACTCCCAATTTTAAAATCCATCCATTTATTTATAAAAATTATCGAGTGCCTACTAAGTGCAAAATGCTGAACCCAGGCCTTGTGAGGGATGAAAGCATGAGGGAGATGACTTAGCAGAGGAGGAAAAAGCAGAGTGTTATGTAGGCTCAGAAAAAGAAGCAATTAATCCTGCCAGCTGTGAGGAAAAGAGTGGAGGGGAAGGTGGGCACAGAGGACTGGGGGAGAGTTTCCCAAGGGTTTAAAATAGTGGGCTTGAAGGATTTTCATAAGTGCAGAATGGGGCATATTAGTATTCCTGCTCAAAATAATAACATGAACAAAGGTACTTGAAATGGTAAAAAGTCTAGCGTAACAGGTAAATGAAAGAATTTACTAGAAGGTGACCATGGCAGTGACGTCTGAAAGATGATGAAGGGCCTTGAATATCATTCCAACAAGTCTGGAATTTGTTCTGTGGTTAATGAGGCATCATCAGGGCTTCCAACACGGAACTGGCATGATTTGACTTAGATTTTAGAGGGCAACTCTGGCACCAGTGTGAGGTATGGAGTAGAAAGGCAAGAGAATGAAATAAAAAAGATGAGTTATGAAGCTATAATACTAACCAAGACAAGAGATGATACTAGTCATAATCATAACAACAGCCAACATTTATTGAGGGATGCCTTAGTATGTAATAGCCAGTGTTCTAAGCCCTTGGCATGTGTCAACTCATTTAACTCTTAGACAATTTTTATGAGGTGGATACTACTATTATCCCCGTTTTGCAGATGAGGTGATTGAGGCACAGTGAGGTTAAGTACTTGTTCAAGGTCATGCAGCTAGTTAGTGGCAGAGCCAGGACTTAGCAAGTCCAACTTCAGGGTGTGTGCTCTTATCCACAGTGAACAAACCCATGGAGTAGTCATGGAAAGAGAAAAGAGGGGATAGCCAAGAGTGGTGGAATTGTAGGACTTGGTATTCGATCGTATGTGAAAAGGAGGGATCAACAATGACTCCAAAATTTCTACTGTGGATGGTGGAAGTTTATGTCATTAATTGAAGAAGAAAGTTTTAGAGGTGGAAGGATAGGGTGAGCTGACAAACTCTGTGGGTTTGAAGCCAATAAGCTCTTCATTTGGGGATATTGGGCATTAAGCTTGGAAATAGAGCTGTAGTACAAGACTTAATGATAGAATTCTGATCGTGAAATCATGGAAGCTAATGAGATGGCTCAAGAAGCCAGAGTAGAAGCAAACCTAAATGCTTAATGGGGCCAAACAGGTGACCTCAATATGTAAATTAGATGGCACTGAGGGTGGTAGGGCCTGTGGCTGACCTCAGAGTAGATGCATATCCTGCCAAAATATTCCATTTTAAACATATCTGATTGGCCAGGGGATGGGATGGAAGAAGCTGCAGGTAGAACCCTGGTCTACATTTTACACTGAAGTGTGGCCGGAGGAAGATGAGGCAGTGAAGAAAACTGAAGATGGCCAGAGTAATAAGAGAGCTGGGAGTTGTCCTCCCCAGAAAGCACCTGAGGAAGGCAGACTGGATGAGGTGCAGCTGTGACAAGTGTGAGGGCTGGGGTGAGGCCCTCAGGTGTTTGCCCAGCAGTGGTGATCCCTGAGAGAGCTGCTTCTTTGGAACAGAGAAACAAAGAGGTTAGGGCGGAAGTAGAGGTAAGAAAATGAAGTACTGAAGCGGTGAACCTATTTGAGGAAGTTTGCAGTGGAGAAAAGAGAGTCAGATGGTAACTGTTGTGGGGAAGCAGAGATGAAGGAAGGTTTTTATTTGAAGACAGTGGAGTCTTGAGGGCTGAAGAAAAGGAACCATAAGGGACACAACAAGCTAAAAAGAGGTAATTGATAGTGGGTGGTCTAATAGGAGATTAGAGGAATGGTCTCAAAATCACAGGCGGGAAGGGGTTACATTTTGTTCCCTCATTGCTGTCAGGAAAGGAAAGGGCAGGATGGAAACAGCGAGAAAATGTGATTCAGAATAAGAATGCTGAGGTCGAGTTTGTGTCAGATGTCCTCAGTCTTGTTAAGTAAGAGGAAAGGTCTTCTACAGAACGCCTAGGGGAAGGGCTGACATGGGGGCACCCACAGCACAGTTCTGTGAAGAGCAGAAGAGTGAAGCAGGAATGAGTGCCGGGTGGGCCGCAGCCATGGCACACCTTGCAGGGGTGGACGCTCACAATCCCGTGACCACAGATGCAAAGAACACTGAAGGCTGAGTTTACCAATATTAGGAGTAGGTAACCTGGCTGGAGTGGACGTGTGAGGGGTCAGAGCATACAGATACTGATGAGAGGGGTAGAGACGGTGCTCCCTGGGGTCCACCCCAGCTGGGAAAGAAGCCTGAGCCAAACTGGGCTGTTTTGAATCTGCCAGGAGCATCCCTCATCCGGTCATCGAAAATGTCCCCGTCACTTACATTTATAGGTCACTTTAAATGTCTGGTAAATAAATTTGGATCTAAAGATTTAGTAAAGGCAAGTCTATAATGTGAGGTCTTAATTGGCAAGGTAAAAGATTCTTTAAACTTATCAATGACCACTGCAGTGTTGATTTCCGTTTGCTTTCAGAGGTAGGCAAAGACATTTTACAAATATCCACAGTGTCTCTTCTGGAAACAGACATCGTGGAAGTGGTAGTACTCTCCCCACTTCCAGAAACAGGAAGAAGCAGGCTGGAAATATTCACTCTGCCTAAGCTACTACCACAAGGTAAAGGAGAAATGAGAAACCAATTCCGTCCTGGGCCAGATAAGTCATTGCTATAGCTTTTTGGTTTGTTTTTAATCTTAGTGTGTGAAGAGGTAAACTGGCTGCCTTCTGTCCATTTTTAAGTAAAACTGATGTGGCTGCTAAACAATTTATAATGTGACTTACATGAATCTGCTTAATTACCAGAGAAAAGAGACAGGATCAACTGACACTTATGTCAAGTTGGTTTGTCATTTTGTGATGTCTCTTGTTTTGTAGCTTTAAATATACATAGTCAAATTCAGGTAGATTACAGTGTAGTTACCTCCACTGATAAAATTATAAAGAAAGCTTTCTGGATAAAAAGGTATGAGAAAATAGGCAATCTTTGTTTTAATGACAAATATATCTGGGTAACAATTTTGCAAATATATCATTATAGAGTAGAAGAGAGCTGAAAATCTCAAAGTACCTTTATGTTTTAATTAAGAATGTCTGTATTATCATGATTTCTTTTAATGATATGTCTCTAAGGTAACTGAAAAAATTAGCCAAGGCCTTACAAAAGATATTTTACTTGCTATCAGTCATTTAATACTCAAGTATTTGTAGTGGAGACAAGTCGTTTTTAAATCATTTTTTATCACCTCTACAATATTAATTGAGCATTTAAAATTTTTATTTTGCTTTTCATAATTTTTCATAATGATTTAAAAAAATAAAATCAATATATGAGCAAGTGATCTCTCTTCTTTTTCAAATCTTATAGTTTCTGCAACCTTTGCTGATGAAAGAGGGAGACTGAGCGATGAATTCATTCATAAGTACCTGTATGAGGTGGACCATGCTCTGTCCTCTGCCATCTTGGACTTTCAAAGTAGCCAAATTTATGGCTTTTGTAATCAAGTGCCATACATCTGTAGCTATCCTCTTCCTGAAGAAGTATGTCAAAACCTAAACCTGCTCTCATTTGTGTTAGCAATCAAGATTGACACATTATACTAATTAGATATGATCCTCTTGACTACTTTACCAGAATCATCCAGTAAAAACAAATGGCTTTATTATATTAATGTAATTCACTTGAGTTCTATAATTAGTGTTATCTGTTAATCAATCATAAAATATATTTGAGCAACCTCACACTTGTGCCACATACATCATACTTATCAGGTAAACATGCAGATGATATTAGTTTATTGCCTTAAAAAAACAATCTAGCATTAGAAAATCTATTCTACAGATTCCAGGGGCTACAGGATAATGATTTTCAGTGGAACTTTGTATCTGAGCCCTAAGAAAAATTGCACAAAATAATAAAACGATGTTTCTGGTGTCCTTCCGTTACTCTCTCTAACAGCTCCCCCGTGTTGTGTAACCTCCTGCTGCACATACCGGCCCAGTGCCCTACTGCTTGCTGTCCTTTGGCTATTCAGTTTCCTGCTGATGGCTGTCTTCCTGCCCCAATAGTATCTACCTCCATTCCTCTCTCAATTCTTCAATCAAAGCCCTTCTCTCCCAGAGTAGCCGGTATTAGACAGAGAAGGAAGAAATGGTTCATGGCAAGGGGGATTCAAGAAAAGGTTCATGGATGAAGCAATATTTGAATTGAATTTTGAAGAATAGGTCAGATTTAGACATGGAAATATATTGTGTGCGATCTTGCTGTGGGTGGGCAGTGCTGATGTAGGGAGGCAGGGTAGACTGGTGGAGATGTAGTGGACAAGGGCATTCCAGACAAAAGGAAGGACATGTGCAGAAGCCTGGTGGTGGAAATGCATGAGACACACAGGGGGAATATTGACTGCTTTATTTATTTATTTATTTTTGAGACAGTCTCCCTCTGTCGGGCCAGGTAGAGTGCAGTGGTGTCATCATAGCTCACTGCAACCTAAAGCTCCTGGGCTCAAATGATTCTCCTGCCTCAGCCTCCAAAGTAGCTGGGACCACAGGAGCATGCCACAATGCCCGGGTAATTTTTCTATTTTTTGTAGAGATGGGGTCTCACTCTTGCTCAGGCTGGTCTCAAACTCCTGGCCTCAAGCAATCCTCCCACCTTGGCCTCCCAGAGTGCTAAGATTACAGGCATGAGCCACCATGCCCAGCCTGACTGCTTTATTTTGACTTGAGTATGAGGACATATGAAAATGATTAGGAAAAATAAAGATTGTCAGCATAGGCTGGGACCTTTAATGGCAGGCTAACATGTAAAGAAGACTTTCCTTAGTTGGCAGAAACAAACTTTGATTTGCAAACAAAGTTGGGGAACATGCTGCAAATACAGGTACCCACTTTATCCTGCATCAGTCTGATAACATTTGCAGATTTGAAGCTGACCATATATGCATTTACATCTGCAAACCTGAAGATGCTACTCACCTGATCTTTTCTATAATGTGGTCATTCTCTTTGGTTGGCAGGACCATAGCGGTGTTTGCATTCTTAAACCATACCAAAAAGTGCAAAGCAGACAGTATGGACCCGGAATACTCTGTCTGTCTTCACATGGATTGTGGCTTGCAACAATAGCTAAATGTGGAATTCTGTGTATCCGAGATGTTTATACTTTGGTAAACTCCTTTTTTTGAAAAAAATTATGGGAGGTATATGTTGATCTCGTATAAGGAACAAAATCCCTTAGAAAAGGAATTGGAACTCTTAAGTAAATTGACTCAACATTTTTACTACTGATGGTATTAATGACTTTAACATTTTTACTGGTGTTTCTATGTGGTGAGGTTTGACTCTGTAAGGGAGGAAACTCCAAACAGTAGGATACAGTAGGATGCAAATGAAAAGCACTGGGCAGGGCAGCAAGGATGAGCACCAGCCCTGCTCCATCATCAGCTAGTTTTGTGTCTTGGAAACTGACACAGAATTCAGCTTCACTGAGCTTCAGGTGCTCACCTGTGAATTAGGGAAGCTCTCATCCTGTGGGATTCTGGTCAGGGGGCCTATGCAAAACTGCTTTGGAAATAGTGAATTGCTATGCAAACATGCTATCTCCCTGGTCTGGAGGGCCTCCGGGTTGGTTGCTGCTGCCTCACCTGACACTTCCCCAGATGCTGAAAGAGCAGAAGCGGGCAGGGTGCGGCCCTTACTTAGTCCTCCTCTGTTACTTGCAGACCTCAATGTCACCACCACAGCTACCATTTCCGATTTTTGTTGTCCTCAGACCCCTGAGAGAGTGAAAATAGTTGCTTCTCCCAAAAAGGTGTGGAATCCTTTTCTAGGTTTTGAGACCGAGATGTACTGGTCAACAGTTGAATTTAATTGGGTCAATGATTCTTTCCCAGTTTTCCACCCCCACACACCTGAAGCATTGCAGTCACCCACATACCACACCCCTGGGGTCCATACATAAGCTAGGCCCCTGGTTGTGCACATCCGCGCTCCTTTTGCTCACCTGTAGAAGAAAGCATATTTGGAATACAGTTGGGGCAAAAGTGATATTACTATATAGGGAAAGTCTTGAATCCCTTAGAGATTATTTTTAAAGAGAATGATTTGCAAACTCTGCTATACCGTCTATTCAAATGAGTTGCAATGTATGGTATACCTGATAGTGGCAAGACAGGCAAGGCTTCAGAGTTGTTCTGGATGATTCTATTACCTATGCTCACATGAAAAGCACCTCATATGAGGTTATTCATGGCAGCACTGTTTGTAAAAGCAACCTAATTATTCATCAACAGAGGACTGGGTAAATAAATAATGGCACATAATTAATACATAAATAAGTATGGAATATTATGCAGCTGTAATACAGGATGAGGAAATCTTTATGTAACAATATAGAAAGAACCTCAGGGTATATTGATTGTTAAGGGGGAAAGCAAGGTGTAACATATGTACTATGTTACAATTTATGTAAGAAAAATGTATATTTATATAAAAATGTATTTATATATGCATAAAGAACTCTGAAAAGATAGTGAAGGTACTAATTACATTGATACCCACTGGGAGGTATTGGGGCATGGGGACAGGAAGGAGATTTCACAGCATACTCTTTTATAGTTTTTGAATTTTGAACCATTTGAATGTATTAACTATTCAAAAAATTAAATGAAAAAAAGGCATAATGGTTGAGAACCAGTGTGACACAGAAATCCCAGTTTTTAGTCAAGGAGTTTAAACTGTTGCCCTACCTACCAAATTGGTGATGTGTGTATGTACTAATTAAACTGGTTTAATCAGCATCCTCCAGGACATGTTATCTTCTATTCTTCACAGTGCCCACCACCCTCTCTCATCATACTCATAAATGGAAACTGCCTGCTTCTTGAAGGCATCTCAATTTGCCATCTCTGCTTGCTCAGGGTCCTCCCTTCGCTCTGTAGACTCCTACAATCTGTTCACTTCTCTCTGTGTGGTTTCCTATTATAAATTGGTGATAATAGTCCCTCTCCATCCACACTACACAAAGGCAATAGGAGAATAAATCAGTATTGGTGAATGTTGTTTGAACTAGGGATTTTAAATATTGTTTATTACCAAGAGGCTACTTCCATACCAACGGAAATGCTGTTAGCAAATAGAAATATTTATCCACAAGCAAAAGTGCATGTAACCCCGTTAGAAAAACCATGTAGTAAAATCACATTTGTAATTTCTCTACTTTGTTCCTAAAACTATTGAGGAAACATTTGCTCGGTGTCGGAGTCATTCTCACCAGGGGCACGGGATTCAGTCGATGAGAATTTCAGTGAATGGAGAAAACATTCTGGTGAATGGGAGAGATGACGGCACCCTCGTCTACCTAAAATGGAAGTACGTACAGTGCGCAGTAAGCAACCCCATGGGGTACAGTGTTTTAAAATATGGATTTTAGGCAGGGCACGGTGACTCATGCCTGTAATCCTAGCACTCTGGGAGACCGAGGTGGGAGGATGGCTTGAGGCCAGGAGTTCGAGACCAGCCTGAGTAAGAGCGAAACCCCGTCTCTGCAAAATATAGAAAAAATTAACTGTGCATGGTGGTGCACACCTGTAGTCCCAGCTACTTGGGCAGCTGAGGCGGGAGGATAGCTTGAGTCCAGGAGTTTGAGGTTACAGTGAGCTGTGATGACGCCACTGCACTCTATGCAGCACAACAGAGTGAGACTCTGTCTAAAATAATAATAATAATAATAAATTAAATAAAATACAGATTTTATTATTGCTTAAGTACGCATGAGGAAGCACCGTGTGGGTCAGGAGGCTGGAGGAGTGGGGAAAACGAGGACAAGGGTCTTAGTATGGTTTCCACAGGAAGGATCCACAGGTTTAGGATTGGCTGGTTTAAATAATATTAGTGGGTTCTGGGGTATAGGGCTGCCCCAGACGTCTGGTACTTGGCCCTGGGGTGATTAGGGGAGGGAAATGGTGGCCCTGATTTTGAAAGCCCACTAGAAGAGGTGGTTGGGGTGTAGCCTCTGGATTGATTGTTTTGCATTTGAAAGGCATGCTCCAGGGAGAGTTGTTTACTACCTCTAGAAATTGGCTAGCCCTCAGAGGGGTAGTCCCACCCTCAGCAAGAACCCAGATATCAAAGCATCAAAAAAAAAATATATATATATATAAGCATAGTTTATATATATATATATATATATATGTATATATATATGTAAACATAGTTTGTATATATGGGAATGATCAGTCAGTCCTGCCTTCCATAACATATGTTGGAGGAACATAAGGAATGAGGACAATTCTGAACATTAGATAACTTTAAAAACTCCTATTTATCCCTAAGAAAATCTGACACATGTATGTATGTATGTATATACACACACATTTACTCTCCTAATTAGGGTTTTCTTAGATAATACTAAGTTATTCAGACTTTGCTTAAACTAAAGTGAAAATTCTAAATAAACAAATACTACCCAAACATGAAAAAGGTGTCCTGGACTTTAAACGTTGCCTTGCTTGACCTGCCGACAGATATCACTAGTTAACATGAGATTAATTTCAGCAAAAATAATATTTCATGGTGCCTCCTGTGATCAAAGCAGTAGTAAAACATGGCCTTTCTCAGCAAGATTGTGAAAAATGTTAAATATTGTAGAGATTTTCTATCATAACAATTTTGGTAGCCACTTATTTCAAAGACTCTTTTGAAGACTGCATCATTATGCCCATTTTATACATGGGATCCTGAATAAGATATTAAGTTGCGTCTCACTATGTAAGTCCTAACATATCCTTTATAGTCAGTGAACAAATAGCATGTCAGGCATCAGCAAACAAGCGCTGGAACCCTATTTATGACATTTTCATCCATCGATAATCACCAGGACTTCTGACTCAAAACAAAGCTCTGTTTGGAACCTTGGTCC
This sequence comes from Daubentonia madagascariensis, assembly GCA_023783475.1. NCBI lineage: Eukaryota > Metazoa > Chordata > Mammalia > Primates > Daubentoniidae > Daubentonia > Daubentonia madagascariensis. Next base: position 12,419,483 of record JAKFHU010002573.1, on the reverse strand, counting down.
AGGACTCGCCAGCTTGTGACCTTAGGAATGTGACAACCCCTTTAAATCATCTATAACGATGTTACTCAGCTGGGAGTCTGCAGCATTAGTGAGCTTATTAGGAATGCATATTCTTGAGCCCTTTCCAGACTTTCTGAATCAGAATGTCTGCAGAGGATTGTCCACATGTTTCTTTGTGTAGATATGGTTAGGTATCTGGAAATAATACTGCTAAAGGTGATTTTTATTCATTGTGACTTTGTAACCTATATGTTTTCTTTTTTGTTAATATAGGCGTTTTGTAGGAAACTTAGCCACTGAAATTCTTGACTATTACCAGACACTGTTAACTTCTCTGACCAGTACCATGGACGAGGAGAATGCTTATTTAAGTACAACATCAGAAGTTTCCTTAGACTTGGGACCTGAATCTGAACACACAGTTGAGTTCCAGTGTAGCTGGCTAGCTAGCATGCTGGCTTACTTTCTTGCTTTTTCTTTCTAAGTCAAGTAGAAGTTTGTGGTTTTCTTTAAGCAGATATTTAGTAATGTTTCTCTCTATCCAGTTATCTCATGATTTTCAAAAAAGTATAAGCTACATCTGAGAGAAAATATTCAGCCTTTCTCAAAGCAATCACAAATATTACATCTCAGATCTCATTTAAACCATAGTACAAGATCTGGGCTTGCCTGGGGAAAAAAAATCTACTAACACTGGTGCATGGTCAAACCACTCTATACTTTCCTATCACATACATTGTTTAGGAAGTGTCTAGCCAGAGTACAACATTCATTCATTTAACAAATATTTACTGAGTGCCTATAAAGTGCTGGGCTCTGGTAGATATAGCCATAAACAAGACAGAAACAGCTTTTGCTTTCATGGCATTTACGTTCTAATTAGGGCTAGGGGTGGGCAGGGAGAGAGAGCTAAATAAGCAAATAAATAAGAAATGATTAGATAGTGACAAGTTCTATTCAGTGAATGAGTAAGAATAGGTTGATGGGATAGTGTGCAGCTGGATAGCCTCTCCAAGGAAAAGACATTGAAGCTGAAATCTGAATTAAAAGAGGACACCACCGTGCAAAGGGGGTGGGAGCAACAATCCTCAGGCCAGAGGGGGAAAGAGCTTGGTCTGTGATGTTCGAGGACCTAGAAAAGGCCTGTGCAGTCCAAGAGAGCAGGGGAGGAAGTGCTAGGAGGTGAGGTCCTCAAGGTGGGAAGAGACCAGGTAAAGAAAGGCTTTGCAAGCCAGGCAACGAGTTGGATTTTCTTTTACATGAAATGAGAACCTAGGCAAGTGTTCTGAGCAGAGGACTAACAAGATCTTACTTACAGTTTTGAAAAGATTACTTGCTGCTGTGTGGAGAATGTTTCCTGTAGGGGACGAGAATGGAAGCAGGGAGATGACTCAGGGGGCTTCATCAGAGGTCCAGGTGGTGGTACTGGAGGTGGAAGAGTCTTGTGGCGCAGGGGAGAAGTGGTGGATCCCAGGTGGGTTTCAGAGGTAGAGTTGATAGAACTTGCTGATGGATTAGGCAGAGAGGGAGAGGAAAACAAAGGACTCAAGACCAACTCCTAGATTGTTTCACTTGAACAACAAGGTAGAAGATGGTACCATTCATGGAGCTGAGGCAGAGTGTGGGGGAGAAAGAAAGGAATCTGAAATCAGTTTTATCCATGCTGAGCTCCAGAAGCCTGTTAGACACCCAAGTGGAGATGCCAAGGAGATGCCAAGTAGGCCGTTGGGTAGATGAGCCTTGAGTTCTGGGGAGAGGCTGGGACTAGAGATGTTGGTTTGAGGGTCAAGGGTGTGCAGATGGAATTTAAAGCCATAAAGCTAGGGAGGGTCATCATGGAAGCATGAATGGTGAGAAGCAGAAAAGGCCCAGAACAGTGCCAGGGGAAGAGTTCAGGGAAGCGGAGGCAGCCAGTGAAGTTACAGGAGAGCCGGGAGAGGATGATACCCCAAACTCTTTCAGGACATTTTGCTGCAAAGGGGAGCTTAGAAATAGGGTGGTAGCTAAAGGAGGATATGGTGGATCAATTGAGAGCAGTTTTCCTAAGGCAGGAGGTACTAGAGCATGTTTGGATACTGTTAGGAAAGATCCAGAAGAAGGGAGAAATGCATTATGTAGAGGGAGATGCAACTTAAAAAAAAAAAAAGTGCAAAGAACTCAAGAAGGAGGAAAATATTAAGATCCTAAGCACGGATGGTGGTGCAGACCTTGATGGGCAGGAGTGTTTGGGCCACAGTAACCAGAAGAAGGCGGAATGGTGATGTCACCTGTGTGATCATCTCTGCTTTCTCAGTGGAAGGTGTGGCTGATATAAGGACAGACTGGTAGGAATTACATTAATAGAACGTGACATCTTGGGCAGACAAAATGCTTGATATTATTTTTAAGAATGCAACAAATGCAAAAGGATTCAAAGCAGTTATATGTAGCAGGGTGGGAGGGGAAAAACTTGATGAATTTTAAATTTAAGAAATATCTGTCTTTTTCTAAGATACATCAGAATAAGAAGTCTAGCACTGACTCATCACAGGAGGAATTAGTCTCAACTGATGTTATGAAGGAAATTCCCTGGATACAACAAAAAAGCCAAGAGGTATTTATAAAACATGGAATAGGTTTGAAATTATATTCTGTAGGTGTGCCAAATAAATCAGTTCCCTATGGAAACCTACTGGAAAGTTAGAAGGTAGAACAAGACACTACTTGACAGAGCATTACATCGTACAAGTGTAACTTTCCAGAAAGCAAATAAACACCCTAAACATAGCTGAATCTTTTCGATCAAGTTATATGAGCTTTAAGAACTATATGTAGGATAACATGAAACCCAGCAAAAATGTCCAGGTAAGCCAAAGCAAAGAATGAACTGCAGTACTTCATTTTGGAGTGAGTTTTGGAGGATGCTTGTCTTAAAGGAAAGGCGTAGGCCAGGAGCAGCAGGAGGGATGCTGTGGCTGCAGCTGTCCAGGAGGTGGTATAGGTTAGCAGACTGAATACAGTCTCACTCAAGTTCCCAATAAAAGAGCAGACTGGTTTTCCTTTGTCAACTATTCACTACTTAATTTTTCACTACTTAATTATTTTCTTTTCATTGGCCATATAATTGACATCAGTTTCAAGTTGTTTCAATGGTCACTTACGCAGTAGCAGTTAGATTTAAGCAAGGTATTGCAGTGGTGTTATTTCATGTATAGTTTATATTATTAGTCTTTACAAATTCTTTATTTCTAGCTGGGCATGGTAGCAGGCACCTGTAGTCCTATCTACTCAGGAAGCTTAGGTGGGAGGATTGCTTGAGGCCAGGAGTTTGAGACCAGCCTGGGCAATAGAGTGAAACCCTGTCAAAAGAAAGAAAGAGAGAAACAGAGAGAGAGAGAGAAAAGGAAGGGAGGAAGGAAGGAAGGGAGGGAGGGAGGGAGGGAGGGAGGGAGGAAGGAAGGAAGGAAGGAAGGAAGGAATTATTTCTGTTTTTAGAGCAGTGCTACCTATGTATCGCCTCCTCCCACCCCTCCCACTTCTCTTGCTTTGTCAAGTGATGTACTTGTTCCATTTCAGGCCATCAAAAAGGAAGTTGATCTGTTTTCTGAGAAAAGGAAAGAGATAAAAAGAGGAATCAAAGCACTTGCTAAAACTGTAAGTGTTGGGATTTCATATAGTAATACATTTGGCCTTTGGTCTAAAATTACTTTTTGAACTTGATTTTGTTTAACACAGCATGGGAAACTATACCCTTTTTCTCTCTGCCTATAAGCTCAGTTTTCTGGGGTACTTTAACAGGGTAGAGTTTTCACCATATCACAGTCTACGTAAACAGTGGTTTTCTTCTCTGTCTTCCCCAAATACCCTGTCTTATTTGGTTTTTAAATATTAATTTTTATTAAAGTTATGCATTTATATTTTTACAAGTTAAATAATACTGAGTTACATAAATAAAAATAAAAAGCAGCACCTGCCCTACTTCTTTTGACTCTGATTCCTGCTCTCCTGAGGAGACTTTTCAATTCTTTCCACTTTTTCGTTTGGCTATTTACCTCCATCTTTCTAAATAGTCTTCATAATACTGCTGCTATTTCTTGATATTTCTATTTGACACTAACTGTGGGCTTCCTGGTATGGAAGATGAGTAGTTAGGTTCTCTTATACCCCCATCACTACAGCATGTATATAAATCCATGCTTAGTTATATCAATATTCTTCAAATCCAAGCACATGGTATATTATGATTACATTTCCATTTTTACAACTTCATTTTTCTTGGAATTAATAATTGCCTTTGTTTTGGATTAAGCCTTTCTATGCACCTAGTACCTATTCAAACTCCCTCAAAATGCTGGAAAACTCTTCTCAGTACAGTCAAATACCTGAAGTGATCAATCTGTCAGTACATTTTTTTTAAGTGACCTCCCTTCTAGAGCTTTCCATCTTCCAGCTCCAGTCGTAGCACCTTGCTCTTGCTCTGTAGACCAGGCACATGGCTGCTGCCCTGGGGACTTCTCTTGTCCATCTTCCTGGGAAATCCTCTCATCTGCCTCCTGAGTTGGACCCCCTATTTCATGGATCCCATGTGTTTTCCTTGTTTTCTTGGGGTGTGTCTTTCAGTTGTTTCCTAAGCAGGGCTGCTGTGTTAGGAACATCCTTTATAACATAGCTGTGATTCTGGGGTGCCATTTAATTGTAGTCCAGTATGAATGGTGCCTGCACCCTAGAGATGTGAGATGCTTTGGCTCTCTTCTTGAGAAAGGGTACATAGGAGGTACATTTTTTGAGACGTGGTTTTCTTAAAATGTCTTCATCCTATTTTCACACGCATTTGATAGTTTGCCTAGGTGTACAATGATTTCCCTCAGAATTTTGAAGCCTTGCTGCATTGTCTTCTAGCTTTCAGTGTTTGCTTTAGAGAATCCAATGTCTTTCTGATTCCCAATTCTTTATTGGTAACCAGATTTTTATCTCTGGAAACTTATAGGATCCTCTGTTTATCTCTGGTGTTTGGAATATGTTTGGTGGGTATTCTTGGTTTGCTGGTACAGACATATTCTCCATCCTTTCCCACCATGCTCTGAGCCCAAAGAGGCTGGCCTTTATGGACAGCAACAATGGGCTCTCTTGCCTTCTGGCTTCCACTTGGGTTTAGCCAGTGAGTGGCATAGTCAGGAGAGCCTTTTGTTGCTGTCCATAAAGGCTAGCCTCTTGGGGCTGAGAGCATGGATTGGAGGGCAGGAGACCAAAGTCAAGGTCCTTACTCCCCCAGTTTCCTCCCTGTGGTTATGAGTTGGCAGTGACTGGTCTCCTACAGCTACTGGTCTCTCCAGGTTCCAGTGACCACTCCCAACCCTTGCCTTTCAGACCTAGGAGTGGTGATAGCTTCCCGCAGTTGGCCCAGGGTGCTTTATAGTGCCTTGCTGGTTCTCCTTACCCTGCCAAATCTTTTTTAAAAGTCCCCCTCTTCAGTGATCCCATTTGAATATGTCATCTGTTTCCTACCAGGATCCTAGGTTTTTACCTGTTTTGTGTGCTAGACTTTGGTGAGCATTTTAATAAGAAAGCTTTGTCTTTCAGTTCTAGAAAACATTCTTAATCATTTCTTTGGTGATGTCCTCCTCTTTGTTTCTATCTTCCTGATTACTAATGAAGTTGAGCACCTTTTTGTAACTCTAAAGACTATTTGTATTTCCTCTCCTGTGAATTTCCTGTTCATATTCTTTGCCCATTTTCCTATTGGGTTGTTGATCTTTTTCTTGTTGATTGTAGGAGTTCTTTATTTTTATTTTTAATTTATATGCATTTATGATAATTAGGGTTGGCTAGGCTGTGGTTAACAAATAAACTCAAAAAACGTAATGGCATAGTGATGAGTTAATTTCATTCTCATATAACAGTCTTGGTTGGCTGTTCAGGTCAGCCACTGCTCTGTTCCATGCATTCAGGGACCCACACTGTTGGAGACCCTGCTATCTTTAGCTCATGGCTGCTAAGGTTGTCTTGCTTGATCTCATTCCAGTCAGTTAGAAAGGAAAAAAAGCATGAAGGTGTGCAAGTGACAAATCTAAAGGTAGCCCTTATTATTACAGGGAACTGCATGAAATTGCTATTTTGTATGGTTCAACCTACAGATATTTTCCTCAAAAGTGTATGGCTCAACCTACTACAAATATTTTCTGTCTTGTATTTTAACTTTCATAATGTGCAGACTTTTAAATAATTTTATTATAATGAAGAATTTTGAAATTATGGCATGGTCCAGATTATTGATCATTTTCTATAGAGCTTTTGCTTTTTGTGTCTGATTTTAAAAGGCCTTCCAAAGTCTCATATAATTTCTTCTAATACTCCTTGATTTCACCTGTAATTTATTATTGTGAATGGTATGAGGTATGGATCTAACTTTATTTTTTCAAATAAATAGCCCATTTCCCCAATGCTTATTATTGTCTCCAGTTTATATTTTAATTAAATATATAATACTTTACATACTTATTTTATATATCTTTATGCAATTGTTAAAAAATTCTTCAGTGAAGTTTTATAGTTTTTTAAAAAATGACTTTGTGTAAATTTCTTATTAGGTTTATTTTGGGAATCTTATGGTTTGTATTGCTTTTGTAAATGGAATATTTTTCTATTACACTGGTTATTACTGGTATATGTGAAATGTAATTGATTTTATATCTGAACACCTTGTTGAATTCTCTTTTTAGTTCTACTGTTTGCCACTTGATTGTCTTGGATTGTCTAAGTAGGCTATCATATCTTCTGAAAATAACATGTCTCATTCTTATCAACCTTTATATTTCATTTCTTTTTCTTGTCTCATGATTCTTTTTATGAAATATAATAATTTTGCATCCCTAGTTACTGTAAAATTCTACTCTCTTGCTTAATTAACTCTTTTTCTTTAGGTAACAAGTCTTCTGTTGAATTTATTGTCTTTCTTCAATGATCTTGCTGTTCCCCAAATATTTACTAATTTATTATTATTATTGCATTTTCATCTTTATAATTGAAACTCCCTGTTATAATTTCATGACACCAGTCTGCTTGGGAAGAACTGTAGGGGATCTGACTTTAGCAGATATTCTGGTCTGTTTTCAGTAAAAGGAGAAGGGATGAGTAGTGTTGGGAAGTGTCTTGGCAGCCTATCTTGTGGGTGGGGGGTTGTTCACTCCTTCTAGCCACTGACGGATTTCTTGGGCGCTACCCTGTTTCTCCCACCCTAGTATGCGTTCGAGTTTCTCCTACCTGGAGGCAAATACTCGTTACTACTGCTGGGCTGCAAGGAGCTTTATTGGGTGGGGCTACATGCAGGTTCTGTCCACTGCCTGTTCTAATGCAGTACCCCCAACTAATCAATCTGCCAGTTACTTTTAGGTAACTCCTTCCTCCCATATCTGGTGTAGCTTCTGCCTTTTGTTGAGTACTATCCTGTGGGCATTTGAGGCTTTGATGCATCCTTCTCATCCATCTGATTTTCCCCTTTCAGGTGTTGTAGTTTCCATACTCCTGAAGGATCCTGTTTCTTCTTTTCCTCTTAATTGCAGCAATGGATTTATCTATTTATTATATATTTCTTTTCTCTTAATTTTATGTTTTGGGGCGAGAAAGGACAATTATAAGCTCATTCTCAGTTCATTGTTCTGAAACTGAAGACCCATTTTGTTCTATCATATTGTCTGCCTTTATTGTTGATTTGAAAGGGCTTTTTATATGTTAAAGACATTAATACTTTGTCATATATGTTGCAATGTGTATCCTTTGCCCCTGAGTTTCTTGAAGTTATGAACTTTTAAGGATAATTTTTGTTGTACAAAAGTTCAAATTTACACAAAAGTGGAGAGAATAGTAATATAATAAATCCAGTGGCCAATATTGTTTCATCTATACTCCCTTCCATTACCCCCTCCCCTGATTATTTTGACGTAAGTCTTAGGCATCATATCATTTCATCTTTAATTATTTCAGTATGTATCTCTAAGTGATAAGGACATATAACCACAATACTATTGGTATACCTCCAATATCAATAATTCCTTAATATCATTCAATGAAGTGATGAATTTATATATTTTTATAGTTTTTGTTATTAGATGAATGAGTTTTTAAGGATTAAACCTTAAAACTTCAATAACCACAATAAGCCCATAACCTAATTCTTTACTCAATAGTACAGTTAGATAAACAGAACATCTATTTTTTTAATTGATTGCTGCCTAAAGAGACAAAGAAACCCATCTCTCTAAAGTTTAATTCTATACTCGTCACCATCCTTTTTTATTTTAAAATTCAGGTTCTGAAGATGATGGAAGAAAATGAAACAGTAGATAGTATTGCAAAATTAGACCAACATGAATTTGGCCTGGATCTTGAGGAATTGGAAAGACTTCATGACGAAAGTAAGGAAGAATTGGCAAAGGTATGAAAAAATTTAATTTAAGCACCATAAAGTTACAATGAAAGAGATAAAAATAGAGAAGGGAACTTTTTCAGAATAATGCGAATATAAAAAAAGCTTTTCCAGTATAATGTGAACAATGTAAATAGTGCATATGAGTATAATGAATCAAAGAATCATTGAATTTGGGGTTTGGGCAAGAAGAGTGTCTAGGCCAGCCAGACATGTGATGTTTGTCTCTGCTCTACAACATTCACACCAACCATTTCCACTACATGTTTGAACACTTTGGGAAGTCTTCTCAGTCACCTTATGCCAACTTCGGACCCTTCTGGTTTAGTAAGCCCTTTCTTAATTAGAGTTGAAATCTTTCTCCCTGTGCTTACTGATCCTTCTACTCTGAGCATCTCCTACTCTACGGCCCCTCTGAGACTAGTAGAGGAGATTAGCAATTAGCACGTTCCCGGTGATCTTCTCTTGTCTGGGCTAACTATCCTAGCTCCTATAACCATGATATAATGTAGTTTCAACAGCCTCATCGTCATCACGCAGTTTTCCTCTGAATTAATTATATTTGTGTATGGCACCCACAAAAGAATTCCAATTATCTGTCCAGTTTAGAGAAAACCATAAATTAAAACCTCCATTCATACTATACTTCTATCAATTCAGCCTTTGCATTTTTTGTGTGTGTGGAAGTCACATCAAATTGTTTGCTCATATGCATTTTATGTTAAGTAAAAGCTCTAAGTGTGTTTGACACAGGCTGTTCTTAAGCTACCCCTTTCTCAATATGCTAGTATATTTGATTTTTTGAACATGCAAATATAAAAACATTTGTTTCCTCTGAACAAGAGAATGAAATATAGCTGGATCCAAGGACACTTAGGTAGATTATAATTGGTTAAACAATTACACCAAAAGGATGCTAATTATTTAACTGATGTCTCTAGAAAGGAGGTTTCCACCATGTGTCCCAGGACTCGGTCCTGTTAAACTTGTTTATATGACTGGGTGAAGATATAAAAATGAAGCAGATTTTTGTCAAATTGGTGAATGACATGAGACTGAGAAGAGGAGGAAATATATTGGATAACATAATTAGGATGAAAGGTTCTCAACAGACTGACTTCATACGATAAAATTTACCTGGGGTAATCATTCATCTATTCATTCTGCAACAGTTATTGAGCACCTGCTATGTGCCAGGCATTATTCTAGGTGCTGAGAATACAGTAAATAAGAGAGATGCATTTCTGCTCTCATGGGGCTAATGTACTAAAGAAGACAGACCATAAACAAATCTCTATATAGTGTATGACAGAAACACATTGGATGCTGTGATAGATGTGGGGGTCTACTTCTATGATCGAGGAAGCCACTTTAAAGGGGTGACATTTTAGTGAAGAACTAAAGGAAGAGAGAGATCTGGCTGCGCAAAGGGAGCAGCATGAGCAAAAGCCCACAGGTAGGAATGGCTTATAAAATTCCAGGAACAGAATGGCCAGAAAGGCCATAGCACAATGGCTGGGAGAGAGCCTCATGGAACGAGGTGCAGGAGGTGGGCACAGGCCAGTTCCTAAAGATCTTGTATATCATGGTAAAGAATCTGGCTTTTAGCTGGGCGCAGTGACTCACGCCTATAATCCCACCACTTTGGGAGACCAAACTGGGAGGATCACGTGAAGCCAGGAGTTTGAAACCACTCTGAGCAACATAGCAAGACCCCATCTCTACAAAAAATAGAAAAATTAGCTGGGCGTAGTGATACGCAGTTGTAGTCCCAGCTACTCAGGAGGCTGAGGCAGGAGTATCGCTAAAGCCCAGGAATTTAAGGTTGCAGCAAGTTATGATGACACCACTGCACTCTAGGCCTGGGCAACAGAGCAAGACTCTGTCTCAAAAAAAAGAATTTGGCTTTTGTTATTAAATGTGCAACAGGAAGCTATGAGAAAGTATCCCATTTTCTTACTGCAACATGTAGGTACCAATCCAGGAGGTTTTTGAATGTTATTTATTTTGATCATCACAATCCAAAAAGGTAGATTATTGTTTTCCCCACTTGAGGAAACTGAGGCTTAGAGAGCTAGAATCACGTGGCTAAGATCAGAGCCAGGAAGATGTCCCTATCTGCTGCCACCAAGCTGCAGGCTCCTCCTCCTTGGCTCTGGCTTGACTCAGGCTGGGATGCCCCCTGTTAATCTGCACCAGGTTCTCCAGCCCCTCCATCTTGACACTCAGCAACGAGTTTGGGTTAGGTGCCTGCCCCCATCTTCTCCCTGTGGTTGCTTCTCTCTCCACACTCTGTATGACTACTTGACACCATGAACCTGCTCCCCTGGCCCGCTGGCCTTCTCACCATTAACGAACTTACCTACTCACCCCACCCTCACCCTGTGCCTCTGCCCCAAATGCCCCTCCTTGCTACTTTCAAATTCCTGCATGTCCCTCAAGAATTCTCCTGGGTCCTCTGAAGTAGGCTTTGGTGTAGAGAAAGGCTCTTCTCATATTGTTTATTTTTCCTGAGCTCTGGGCTTTTGAAGAGATACTAACACTGAATTGGGTGCAATAGTGGTCCAGGACAGAACAATGTTAGCAGAGGGCACCATAAACCCAACTGGTTTTCAGCATGTTTGCGAGCAGAATACCAGTCCTTGAGAAGAGTTAGTGGCATCTACCAGTCAGGGGTCCCAGTCCTGAAGAGACTAGCCAGCCCCAGCCAGGATCTGAACAAAACAAAAAGACCAAACAAAGCCCAATAAAGACAATCTGGACACAGTATTAGGGACTGAGTCTGGAGGAGCTGATCAAGTAGCCTCAGCAGTGTAGAAAGGAGGGCTGAATGGGTTGGGAATCAGGCAGGTTCTGACAACAGTTATGCCAAACCAGCTGTTTATTTAGGAAAAAAAGAATTTAAAACTGTATTAGCCATTAACTCAATGGATCAGAATGAAAAAGAAAGAAATTGCAAATTAAAGTCATTTGATCAGACAATGAATAAAATAAATAGAAATAAAAAAGAAAGAGTAAAAAATGACATTTTAAAATCTGGGAGATATTATTCTTAGCTGATTTGATAATAATTCTGACAACAAGGTGAAATGCAGAAAAGGTTCTGAAGAGGATTTTAAGGACTAATAGTTGTTGGGTCTCACATTCATACCAGGTCTTTTGGCAAACTCTATTAAAATAGGAATACTTAATTACTTAAATAATAAGCAATAGGATTACTTAAACAGATAAAACTGATTGAAGTAACATATATGTTTCTAAATGGAAAAATGTAAATCATATGATTCCCAAGAGTAGTAGAGCATTCTTTTTATTGTGGACGTAAATAATTGAAGAATTAAGTGCAGTAAAGACTCCCAAACAGAGGTCACAAACTGGCATTTCAAATATGTGTTGGCAAGAATTAAGCCAGCACTTAGCTATCTGGAAGTTTCACATAAAAATATAAATTCCAGACTTCTCTAATGAAGTAGGAAGACTTGGCTCAGTAGTTTTGCGTGCCTGCTGTCCCAACTAGCTGGATCTGTGCACGTTAGCTACGCGGCTCACCTCGAGGATGCCTGTCTGTCCTCACACCCACCTTGCCTCACGTATGTGACCTGATTGCCTTGGATACATTAGAGGCACCTATGTTTGACACCTCAGTCTTCAAGGAAGGGAGTCCAAGCCTACAGACATAAGCTTCAGGAAATGTTCTCAAAGGCAGAGATGTATCCCCCAGAAGTGTTTCTTACTGCAGGGCAGCTCAAAGTGTCAGGGAAAGACAACAAACTCTGCCACCCAGTGTGCAGCTGCGACTACTTGGTGAATTTACAGTGGAGTTTATTGTTTCTGAGGCCACATTTTCGTTTTTATATTTTCCCTTTATCTGTGTTCTTCAAGATGAGAAAGGATGTAGAGATGCATAACCTAGCCAAGTGCTATTTGGCTGAACTTATCAAAAAAGAATGCTGGAAATCCATGGCTGTGAAAGGTCGAGCTCTTAAGGTAACAGATAAAATCCCGGGAACAAAACCTGATGAGAATTGTCATTGAAAGTCTCATGGAAGAAAATTTTAAAAAATAAATAAATTAAAGAAAATCCATATATAGCAAAGCACCGAAAGTATGCCTTGCCGCTTCCTATACTGAATTCCACCTAGATAGGTCACTGTCTCCTGACTCCTTCTTCCCTCTCTGCTCAGTCCCCAGGTACTTCAAAGCCAGCATCTCTGACAATGATACTCCCTGCATCCAGGTCCTAATAGCTATCTACTCAAAAAGGCCACCTCACTCACATTCCACACAGATTGAAAGTTGGAGAAAATCTTGTTCACATTTCTTCCTGTGTCTGCCCTCACATTTTCTAAGGAGCTGTTTTTCACGCTTTTTCACTGAGATTCCTCCAAACACAATTTCCCTCTTTGTATAGGGTGACTAAAGAAACTTTTCAGTTTATTCCTATGGCCCTGCAGTAACTATTAATAGCACCCTTTTCACCTTCAAATATGCTCCCAGTTTTGATAATGAAGTCTATGGTCACCCTACATTTATGTGATTGAGTATTGCTCTAGAATAGGGTTTCTCACGAGCTGCATGTTTTGGGCTGGATCAATTTTTGTTGCAGGACAGTCCTATGCATTGTAAGACGTTTGGCAACATCCCTGGCCTCTGTCTACTAGAGACAGTAGTATCCTTCACTCCCAGTAATGACAATAAGAAATGTCTCCAGACATTGTCACATGTCTTGGGGGAAGGGTGGAGAGAGGGTTGGAGGTGGCAAAATTGCTCCTAGTTGAGAACCACTGCTCTAGAAATAAATCCTTCACAAAAGCACAGCATTTTATACAGTCTATACCAATACTAATGGAATACATTGTTTTATTTTAAAGGAGGGTTCCTTGTCAATTTCACTCATGCATGATAACCTGTATGTTAATTTTAATCAGAGAAAACAGCCCCTACTCTACCCCCAGATACACACAATTGTACTAAAAATATATTTCATGTTGCTTTTTTTCCCCAAGTGCTTTCACATCCCCTATGTGGTTGAGAATTTCCCAATGAAAGGGCGCACAGATGAAGAGCAGAAAGAACTGGAGAGAGTTTTGCAGCAAAAGAAGATTGAAGCAGAGTGTCTGAAAGTACAATTTTAAATATATTTGTGTTTATACAAGTGATGTGCTTTATTTTAGGGTCTCCTTCATACAGACTTGAGTTGGGGTATGATTTAATATAAGTTTAGAAATTGTAGGTATTTATATTTTTATTACTTGTTAATTTGTAGAATATATTCTAATGAATATAGGAGCCTGTATCCACACAATAAATCAAGGAATCTATATCCTATACAACACTGGCTAGCCCTCAAATATGAGGACATACTTTAAAAAATGAGATTTGCGATTTTGTTCTTATCCTGCTCAAAGGTTGCCTTCATCCACTGATGCTCTTTTGATCCTCCCTTATCACTAGGGATTGTGTTTTAAGATAATTGACCAAGGATGAAGTAGGATCTGTTTTTATGGAATTATGGTTTTCCTAAATCCCAGACTTTTTAGCAGTAATCTCTGTCAAACCACTGAAAAACACTGCCCCTTTGGTGTAGTTTTGTTTTGGCCAGAACTTTGCATCCACTCTTTTTCTGAAACAAATTGAAGGCACACTTAATTCTTCTTAACCTTTACCCACCAGTCCTATGTGAACAAGTTTCTTTGTAAAATATGAAGAGAAGATATATTTCTTTAATACTTAAGTACCAAGAAAGACTCAAAATACTTACAAGCGTGTGTCATCCTGACAGAAAAATATAAATATTACATGCTCTCAAGGACAATTTTTGTTCCTTTGATTTATCTACACTTTATCGGTTTCCAAAGCTTTAATCCCTTCTGCAGCAGTTTTGGGATCTATCCATCAATCTGAATTCAGTTGTTGGCAAGACAATTTAACATCTTAAAATGATTGTTGAAATAATTAAGTTGTCACAAAATTGCCCTTTTGAGAATTTTTGTTATTGCATAACTTCCATGTCATCTTTTTCTATATGTAGCTACGAAAGGAAATTGTAGAGGTTCAGTCTACAGTTACCTTGGTTAAAAAGCATCATGAAGAGGATGATGATGAAGAGGAAGAAGAAGACAAGATAGCAAAACATGCCAACTTGCCCAATTACCTCCTCGGGAGTCTGAGTACTGATTTTGGGGTAGATGCCTCATTGTTGTCAAGCCAATTGGAACTTCATTCCAGAGAGGAGAAAATTAACCAAATTATATTACTAAAAGTGGGTGAATTTTTTTATCCTCAAAAATCTCTAAAACTCCCCATCAGGTGTCTTTAAGGGGCTCACATTGAAACCTAATGCCAATCAAATGATGTCTTTAAAATACGTAGAGAGGCCGGGTGCAGTGGCTCATGTTTGTAATCCAAGCACTTTGGGAGGCTGAGACAGGAGAAATACTGCAGGCCAGGAGTTTGAGACCAGCCTGAGCAACATACTGAGACCCTGTCTCTGTAAAAAAATTAGCCGGGTGTGGTGGCCCAGGCCTGTAGTACCAACTACTCAGAAGGCTGAGGCAGGAAGATGGCTTGACCCCAGGAGTCAGAGGTTGCTGTGAGCTATGATGACGCCACTGCACTCTAGCCTGGGCAACAGAGCAAGAACCTGTCTCAAAAAAATTCTTTTAATAAATAAAATTAAAAATACATAGAGAAGTATACAGATGGCTAGTGTCCATGTCCTTTAGACAGAGCTTGTGTGCGAGAGTTGATTTCAACCTTTCAGACTGGGTTTTGTGATACCAAGTTTTCTAAAGAACGTCCCACACTGGCTGACACCACAAACCATTCTTCTGCTTAGATCGTCAGTAAGCTCAAAAATGAAGACATCCTTGAATTCCATCTTCTCAGCAACCCAGATGTCAACTAGGATCACCTCGTAAGATCAAGATGTGATTGCTCAACCCAGGGAAATAAAATTTCCTCTCTAAGATTTCTGTAAACTTGGGGGTTCAGAGATAAGGTGTGGGGTCCCTCTGGCTCTCAGCACCTACTCCTTACTTTCTACAAAACAAGTCAGTCTCAGAACACATCTGTACATGTACAGGACCCTACTGCAGGTTTTTGAAGATGCGCTAAGATTGTAGCAATGCAGATAGTTTGAAATTTAATGTTGGCTATTCCTGTTCCCGAAAGCCATGTCTGCAATTTGAATTCTAGCCTCCTGCCATGTTCTTAGCTCTCTCTTCCTATCCTTTTCTCTTCTTTTTCTCCTCCAACCCTTAAATTCCTGTTCATTTATACTCAGAACTATTTAGTTATGTCTTATTGCTCAGCTCCTGCTGACCCTTGCCTTCAGGGTCTCACGTTCTTGCTGCTTTATTTAGGTGTTTTCCTACAAGGAGGTAATTTCAGCCCAAGAGAAGTTCTTGTGCTGTTAAAATCCTTTTTTTCCCCACCCTACGTTAATGGTTTCATCTTCAGTAAGATAGATATATAGACTGGATTCTGATGGTAACACAAAGGCCACGTTGAGTTGACCCATCAGCAGGAGTGAGGGCAATCCAGTTGGCCCCACTGTGCCCTTAGGAGCCAGTTGATCCAGCTGGCTAGGTCAGGTTTCCTTCCTACCTGAGAATGAGCTGTCTATAAGGAGGAAAATTATTGTGTATGGTGGTGCTTCCTGGGAATTTCTCCAACCACCCTCTATGGGCTATCTCTTCCTTTCCACATTTCCTCCAAACAAAGTTCCAATGTGTTGAAAGACACTTATCAACTTAAATCCTGTATATTTCCTTTTAAATGTTTTGTGATGGATTTTATACAAAAGTAGAGAGAATAGTCCAATGAGCCTTCAAGTACCCATCACTCACTTCAACATTTGTCAACATACCTGCACATTAAGTAAGCTACAACTTACATTTCAGGAAGTAGTTATGATATAATAGGTACACTGCTGTCTTAATCCTACCCAGGGTTAGATGCCACTGTAGATTATTGAACCAAGAAAATAATATAAGTAGGATTCCAGAAAAATTAGTTTTACCTTCTTAAAAGATAATTTGTGGAATGATTTTGGAGGGAAAGTATAACTGTGGGATCATGTTGCCAGTAAAGATACCATATGTGATGTGTTTTCGGTAACATATTGATATTTCAGGATATCATTTACAAGGTAAAAACTGCTTTCAATAATGAGTTTGATGCTGCATATAAACAAAAAGTGTTTGAAGTTGCACGTG
Source organism: Daubentonia madagascariensis (assembly GCA_023783475.1). Classification (NCBI taxonomy): domain Eukaryota; kingdom Metazoa; phylum Chordata; class Mammalia; order Primates; family Daubentoniidae; genus Daubentonia; species Daubentonia madagascariensis. The sequence continues at coordinate 12,402,863 of JAKFHU010002573.1, read as the reverse complement.
TGAAGGAAAGAAATGTTAGAATTCAAGAAATTATTTTAGATCTGGAGTTGGAAGAAAAAGTCTGGCAACCAGAATTTGAGGACTGTGAGAAGCCAGAGAGAACTCTTGTTGTGGAAAATGAGGAGGTACTGGCCAGCTACGTCATCCTTTCCCTTCTCTCTCAGGCGATTCTCCCCAGCTCGTATTTATTCATCCTGTTTACACTACTGGAAGCAGCTGTATTAGGTAGCACTCTCGGTCACAGGTAGCAAGATCATGGGACATCGCCTCAGCAATAATGAGGATTTCTTTTATGAATCCCCTGGAGTCCAGGGAGGATTTGGACACCAAGCCTAGGAAGAAGCAGGGACCAATGACTGGAGCCTCATGGGGAGTCCAGAAGCCCTCCTTCTTCATCTCTTTAGTTCACTCCTCTCTGCATGTCAGTTTCCTCTAGCAATTTCTACTTTGTATCTCCTCCACGCAAGAGAGCAGCTGTTCTGAATTAGAATCTCTTAGTCCCGATTCTGGGTTTACCTGGGAAGGGGCTCCTTGACCCAGCTTGGGTCCCGTGACTGCACCCAGCCAGAGAGGTTGGGTCACATTGTGGCAATGAGGCCAACAGAGCTCCAGTAATTATCTAGGTCATTGGGGCAGTGTGGATCCCAGAGAATGGGGGCTTTCTGGACAGCTTTCCTCAAAGGTATTGGCGCAGAGGCAGTTGCAAATAAATATTTGCTTAAAGAAAACAATTAAAATATGTCTATTTTTATTTTTTTAAAGTAAAAATAAATGCTAGAGAACACTCAAAGAAAAACCCTTGCTCACATGAAACCAACTTGATTACTTGGGGCCAAAGGTAATAGTGGCGTTTAAAAGTAATAGCAAGTATTTTTATAGTCCATTAGAGGCTGGGCACCATTCTAAGTGTCCTAGATAGATTGAAAAGAATTTATCATTATAAGACCTTATAAGGTAGGTACTAATATTACCTCCATTTTACAGATGAGGGAAGTGAAGCACAGAGAGGTTAAGTAGCTTGAACATAGTAACAAAGCTAGTAAGTACCAGAGCTGGAGTTTGAACCCAAACCATCATGCTTCAGAGTACATCTTCTTAACCTCCACACTCTGCTGTGCTTGTTTAAGCAAGTTGTTTTTTCCTGAACCAGGCTCTTGCTATGTGACCTAAGACTCTGGAGCAAGGTGACAGCAGGACCTCACTCTGCCACTCTCTAGAAGGCCCCACTTGGGGCAATCACTTTGTATCTACGTAATTAGCCTCACCACGCTTGCTTCTCCTTGTACTCTAGTCCAATCTACATTTAGGAGAATGATCTTCTTACAAGCCAAACATATTATGTCCCTCCCCTGCCTAATCCCTTGCAGTGGCTGGTCACTTCCCTTAGGACAAAGCCCACAAGCCCCTTCCTGACTGTCCCCTCCTCTTGTCCAGCTGCTCTCTCACCATGCTTCATTCTCACCGGTCCTGGAATGCCCCAAGCTCTTGACTTCCTAGGACCCCCGCCCTGCCGGATTTGGCTTAGATGACTCTTCTTTGAGTCACCCTCTCCCCACTAATCTAAATCAGGTCCCCTATTATAATCTCTTTTGTGGCAAAGACAAGATTTGAGAGCTAATAGAGAAGTAAAGATCTATTTTTCCAACCCTCTCATTTTAGGCCTCATTTTCATTCCAAAATAGGAAATTGGTTGCAAAGTCTGGATAGTCCCTTTCTTTCCCTTAATATCTTCTAGTCTCCTCCCAGTATGTGGAAGGAAAGTCTGGTTTGAATTTTGTAAGAATGACAGCAGGAAATTTTCTCTTTCAGATCACAGCTCGCAAACACATTAATCCCTGGCAAAAAGCCAAAGCAGAATTGATTGTGACCCGTGAAATGGAGCGTTGGCTTCAGTCTCAGGTACGCAGTTTTGTTCACATGGTACCTAAGACCCTCTTTCCTTTAAGGATACTGGTTCCTAGTTTGGTTTAATTGTCTTACACTTGTATTCCACTGTAGAAACACATCAAGGCATTTGTCACTGTCAGAGGTCACTGGAGTCTCAGCTGGCCTCCTTTCCTTCTTTCCTCCATACCCCTGCCCACCTTCCCCAGTCCCAAATGCAGTCCTTCCAACTGCGGGTGGGAGGCTGCCCCTGCTGCCACTCAAGAGTGTCAGGTCCCTGTCTCAGTTGCCCTCTCTGATTCTGGCTCTTTCCCAGAGCACCAACATAAGACGCCGAGCCCTGAATGACATGATGGGAGGTGTTCTGGAAGTGAAGAAGGAAGACATTTTGAGAATGGTGAGATTTCTGGCCATCCTTGTGGAAGGTGGAATGGGGTGGAAAGAGCTACTTAAATTTTAGCGTTTGTGTCCTATATGAACCTGAGTTTTAGAAATTCTACAGCAACAAATATTATACAACCTGCTAGTCCCTTATAAACTGAAGACTTGCCTTCCAATCTGACAAAAAGCAAACAAATGAGCAAAATAAGTAAGCACAGTGGCTTGGGTCCCTACAGAAGGCAGGAATACCGCTTCATCCAATTCTTCAGATACACCAGGAAACATTTGCTTTGATACAGGTGTTCCTGGAGCTCAGGTGTAGTTTTAGTTATGAAGACACCAACACACACCTCTGAGTCTATCACCTAAGAGATTGGGCATATCCCACAATGCCCACCCTTACCCAAGTCACACAAAAACAGGTATAACATTTTTTCGTACCTTTTGGTCAAAGTGTCAAGTCATTGCCATTGCCATTGCCAATGTGAAGGACTATACTTTTGTTTGTTTGTTTGTTTGAGACAAGGTCTCAATCTGTCTCCAGGCTAGGGTGCAGTGGCGTCATCATAGGTCACTGCAACCTCAAACTTCTGGGAACAAGCAATCCTCCTGCCTCAGCCTCCCGAGTAACTGGGACTACAGGCACACGCCACCATGCCCTGCTAATTTTTCTATTCTTTCGAAGAGAGGAGGTCTCGCTATATTGCCCAGGCTGGTCTCAAACTCCTGGCCTGAAGCAATCCTCCCACCTCGGCTTCCCAAAGTGCTGGGATTACAGGCATGAGCCACCACTCCTGGCCAGACTGTACCCTTTTAAAGGGCTTCTTTTTTCTTACTGTAATGATAACTGTGAGATTTTACCATATAGCTACACTGTGTTTGAGCTATAGCATATGCTTTTCTTTATATCTTCAGGTGATTCCTCAGCCTCCTTTCATGGCAAAACCTGATGCTGTGTGGACTGAAGAGGAAAGGAAACAATTCAAAGATTATGAGAAAAAAGTCAAGGAGTTAAATGAAGAAAGAGATAAGTATAGAAAGGTCAGGAGAGCAAAGAATTAATATAATCTACCACATCCATGGTTTTGTTTCAATATCTTTTCAATTGTTCTTTATTTTCTCAGTGTCTTTAATGGCTTAAGGATAGTGTTTCAGAGAATTTAGAGAAGTAGGTAAATTTAAGGACTAAGAACAGTTTAAAACAAGGAGAACGTATAGCAATGATTTTAAAAAGTTATTGATTTCAACATTTCAGTATTTCATGACAATGCATTTGGTCCTTCATTCATTCTTCACGTGTTTAACGAATACCTATTACAGCACATTCAAGTTGCTGCAAGGTATTGCTCTATCTTGTCTGCATGTATTTGAGTTCAGTAATACTTCTGTTTGATTTGTTCTCAATCTCAAGGAAAGGATTTGAGAAAAGAATGACACAATCAATGCAGCACATACTTTACAATTCTAATTTGAGGTTTCTGCAATGCAGTTCTGCTACTTTTATCCCCTTCCATTGCCAAGAAACATTCTCACATTAAAAATGCCCACAATTACAATAGAGATGTAAAAGAGGATGGCAAGCAATCAAGTAAATAACACTTATTCTTCTGTGAAGAAAATAGAATCATATCATCACTCGAAGCAGGACAGCTGAGCAGCCTGATGATGGCTGTATCTTGTGAATAGCTTCTTGGCACTTTTGTCCACCTATCCATGTTTTTATTCACTGCAGTCCTCTAGGGTCCCTTGCATTTTAACCTAACATGATACTTGCCTAAAAGCCAAAACCAGTAATCCTAAAAGAAGTGAAGATTTCAAGGAGTTAGGGAGTATAGATGCCTAAGGAATGAAGGGTGACCTTTCAACTGCATTTACTACGTGGTTTTGTATTGTAAAATAGTCCCCGGCCTGCACCCCTGCTCCTTCCTTGTACTCACCTACTGAAACCCTGGCCTTGATTAATTCCAGCACTCTGCCTTCTCTGCACCTGCACCCATACAGTGGATAAAGAAAAGACTACTGGCTGGTTTCACTCTAAATGGGTGACCTTTATTTCTATTGGGTCCTTACAGCTGCTCAGCAATGCTGCTCCATTTCCCCCTAGCCCAGCACTGTCATGCTGGAAGGCTGGTCTGCATCACCTGAGGATCTTGTTAAACATGCAGATTCAGATTCCATCATGGCCATACTGGTTCTGGGGAAATGGAAGGACACTGAGAGTTTGCACTTCTAACAGGCTACTGCTGGCCGGTGGACCCTCCTGTGAGTAGCAGGATCCTAGAGGACCATTTTGCACCTACTGCTCTGTCCTCAAACTTTCAACACCTGACACCCTCAACTCACTCTCATCTTAGCTTCTATTTCACCAGGAGAAGAGAAACAACTAGAAGAGATTTTCCTTATTCTTCTACTGCCGTAGCTACCACGCACTGCACTGAGACCATAGAACCTGACTTTCTGCTTTTGCATCCACCCAAGCCTGGTCCTCCACTGTGCACTAGACGCCAGCCCCTCTCACCTACTCAGCGTCGTTGCTCATCAATTTTTCCCTCTCTACAAATTTTTTTTCCATCAGCATAGACACATGCTATAATCTTATATATCTTATAAGGTGTATACATCTCATACATCTTACAAAAAATACTCCCTTGAAGGGGACATTAGAGTTCTTTCTACTATTCTTGTGACATTTGGGTTAGGCTGAATCTATTTCAAAATTAAAAGTGAAAGAAAAAAAACCCAACTCCCTTGACCCCAGTTGCCTGTGGATCTACTGAGCAGTAGATGTCTCTGCTCTGCTTCACAGCAAAACTCAAAAAACTCTATGTTCCCTGTCTCCAATTTCTTTCAATTTTTTTTAAAAAAATCTTTTATTACAGAAATTGTCAAACACGTATAAGAGTAAAGAGAACAATATAATGACCCCCTCAGGTCCAGCTTCAACAATTGTCTACTCATGGCCAATCTTATTTCATTTTGTACCTCCACCTACTTCCCTAACACTGAATTATTTTTTCAACAATTTTTATTTTAGAATTATTCAAATGTACAGAAATGTTACATGAGTAGTATAATCCATATACTATGTATTTATACCAATAGTACGTACACATAACATATAACTTTACTCATCAATTTTTAATATTACCACATTTGTTCTCTTTTTCTCCTGAATAATTGGAGATAAATTACAAACATCATGACACTCTTAAATACTACAGCATAAATCTCCTAAGAGCAAAGACATTCTCCTACATAACCACAATAAAATTATCATACACAAGAAGCTTAATTGAATATAATACTATTATCTAATATACAGTCCATATTCAAATTTCCCTATTGTCCAAGTAATGTCCTTCACAGCTTTTTTTGTTGTTGTTAATCCAAACATCTAATCAATTGCACTTAGTTTTTTGTTTCGTCTCCTTTAATCTAGAACGGTTCCACAGCTTTGTGTGTGTGTTCTACGACATTGACATTTTTTAAAAATCGAGGCCAGTTGTTTTGTGGAATGTCCCTCAAGCTGGATTTGATTATTTGGTCATGATTAGATTCAGGTAAAATATTTTTGACAATAATAGAAAATAGGCAATGCTGTGTGCTCAGCACGTCATACCAGGAGGCACCTGATGTCAGTCCAGTGTTGATGACATTAAGTGTGATCACCAGTAAGGAAGTGTTCTCCAGATGTCTTCTTTATGAAAGTTCTCTCTCTCTCTCTCTCCTTTGTATTTAATAAGTAATCTGTGGGGTGACATTTTGAGACCATGACTCTCTGGTAATTCTGTCTTTTGGCAACCACTGATGATCCTTGCCTGAATTAATTTTTACTATGCTGATTGCAAAATGGTGCCTTTCTAGTTTTTATTATTTATTCTATATTTATTTAGTTAGTATTCTTTTTCAAAGAAATGCTTTCCCTCTGCCCTACCCCAGGTCTACTCTTTTTTAAAAAATATTATTTTTAAAACCTAATGTGTTTTAATCCATTACTGTCATTATTCTTTCTGATGTTTACAGCATTCAGAGCTCCTTCAAGTTGTCATCTGTATTCTTTTCCCCTGTCCCCATCAGTTTTTGAGCACTTTCTTCCTTTCTAACACAACAAGATGTTCTAGGCACCTGGAATCTGCTATTTTTCTAAGAATCCTGATTCCTTTGACTGGCAATTGGTATTTAGAGACCAAAATCTGGGAACTAGATGTGCTCATTGCTATGGAGATGAGGAGTCATTGCCACTAGGTCATTTTAGTGGACAGAGCTAGGAACATATGCAGGTAACTGTGCAGTTACCTCTAGTTCCGATTTGACAGCACAGGGTTCTTTTCTCTTTCCCTCATTTAATATTTAGATCTTTTTCAGTGAAAACTCTAGTTCCCAAAACATAAGTATACTTACTCATTTGCTTAGTCCTACAGTGTACACAAGATACTTCTATCAAAAACAAATATACCATGTCAATTTTAAGATTTCCTTGCACCTTTTTTTTTGTTGTTTTTAGTAGAATATATCCCACTGAGAGATACCAGCAGCATATTATGTGGAGAATTACTTGGACTAATCCTTCTTTCCCCTTTTCTGTGCAGATAACATTATTAATTTGATACACAGTTGAGTTCTTTAAGCAATGGTATTCTTATTTGAAGGGGAAGATGCTGGTGTGTCTTCTGACTCTGTGATTTTCTTTTTTTTCTGTATGACCGTGAACCTCCACCTCGTCCTTCCTTCTTTCCCTTTACCCCCAAGTATCCAAGTGGCACCTCCCTCTTTCAATCTGCCTTTTTCTCCCCAGGAGCAGCCTGTGAGACCATACCTCTGCCCTTTCACAGCCCTTCTTTTTGATTTCCCAGGAGCTCCTCTTCTGACACCTCTACAGCTACCACCAGAAAGAGCTCTCCCTCCAGAAGTCACAGGCATGGGAATCCTGTTTCAGGCTTTGCTTCTTAGACTTAAAACAGGGCCCAAGACTGGGCCCAAGGAAGGCTTCCTTGAGAATGTGGCATTTATGCTTGCTTTGGAAAAATGAGAAAGCATGAATAGATCAAAAGGGGGAAACGAAGACTTTTCCCCCAGTGTAGTCTTTTTTAAGCAAAAATCTCAGACACACAGTATATTAAACAGATCCAGGAGGGGCATCTCTGGTTGAAGGGGGTGGAGGGCCCAGAACACCTAGCAAGGTTCACCCTCCACCTGCCCCTCCCTCATGGCAAAATATATACACCACTTCCTAGGAGCATTTAATATTCCCAAATGTTAACTTTACTATTGTCTTCCTTTTAGTCATTAGAAGCAGAATTGAAGAAACTTCAAAACTCTATTCAAGAAAGCACACAAAACTTTGATGAACATTTGAAAAGACTCTTTGAAAGGAGAGTAAAGGCAGAGATGGTTGTCAACCAGGTAAATAAAAGCTTTACTTATGTGACTTTTTCTTTTCAAGAGCCTCCAGAGGCCTTCCATTGTTCTTAGAATAAAGACCGACACCCTTACCAGGTGTAGAGGCCCTGGGTCTCTCCCCAGCCTCGTCTTGGCCACCCTCCCCCTGTCTACTCCCTCTTTCAGTGCCTTGAATACACCCAGCAACATCCTTCCTCACAACTCTGCCGACTTTGCTAATCATACTCTCTACCATCTTCCATGCCTCCTAGACTATATTCGTCCTTCAGGTCCCAGCTTAAAAGCTAATTCCCCAGACTAGGTTATATCTTCCTACTATATACTGTCTTTTCCCTTCTACCACATATTGCACCTGAATTTTAATTTATGTGAGGTTATTTCTTAATGCTTCCAAGACTATACCTCCATCAGGGTAGGGACTGAATCTGTCTTGTTCATTTCATCCCTGTGTCTCCAGCAAGTAGCAAAGGGCTTGGTTCATAGTGTATATTGAATAAATGAATAATCCTCATGCCTCAAAAGACCAGATTAAAAATCTGTCTTAGTTTCATCCAGCAGTAGGAATATAAATGAAGTGAGCAGTAACTAGAAGCAAGAAAGTCAAGGAGTGATGCCTTTAAATTCCGAGGGAAAATTACTTCTAACATTGGATTCTATTCCCAGCCTATCAATTGAGTTTAAGAGGAGAATAATGATATTTTGAGAACTGCAAGGTCTCCCAAATTTACATGCTCTCATTCTCAGAGAGCTATTGGAAGATGTGCCTCATCAAAGCAAGGGGGTGAACAAGAAAAGATGATGCAGCACTGGAGACATGTGAGGGGAATCTCTAGGAGGATGGCTGTATCCTCAGAGTCCCAACAGGAACTGTATACTGAACTGGTTACATTTAACAGAGTTTAATGAAGGGACTTTTTACAGAAATATGGACAGGATTAAGGGAAATGGCAAGGAATAGTAAACATCTTGGGACTAGAAGCCACTGGCTGCCAGCATCATCTCTGGAGCTAAGAGAAGCTTAGAGGCACGGGAAGAGAGCTGTTCCCAGAACCCAGCAAGACCCATGGCCATAGGAGAGGGCAGCTCTTCAGGAGCTGTGGCCACAGACAGAAGACCACAGCCACCAGCCTGGTGGGGAGCAGTGTGTGTAGAGAGTGGGGACAAGGGGGAAGATTGGGAACAAACACCCCTGCAATAGTCACAACAGCCAAAAGGTGGAAACAATCCAGATAGCAAACAGCTGTGAGTGGGTGAATAAAATATGGTTTATCCATGCAATGGAATGTTCTTCAGCAGTGAAAAGAAATGAAGTGCTAATACATGCTACGACATGGATGAACCTCAAAAACATGCTAAGTCAAAGAAGCCAGACACGAAAGGCCACATATTGTATAATTCTGTTTATATGAAATGTCCAGAATAGGCAAGTGTACAGAGTCAGAAATTGGCTAAGTGGTTGCTTTGGGGGAGGGGCTCCTGGGGCTGAGGGGAAATGGCTGCCGGAAGGCCTTTGCAGACAGACGGAGTGTTCCCGCATTGATTGTGGAAATGGTTACACAACTCTCTGACTATACCAAAAACTCAAAATCATATACTATGCTAAAATCATATGCTTTAAATGGTGAATTGTGTGGTATGTGAATTATATCTCAATAAAACAGTTATTTAGAAAAATATATGCTTAGAACATCTTGTCACACAAGATAAAGAGGAGACCACTAGGTAACATCAAAAGGACTTAGGAGCCAACTTAAAATGTCTCCCCTACATGAGACAATTTAAGATTCAAAGTTGATAATAACCATAATTAGTTGAAACCCATCAAATATATTTAAACTCATGAATTGTGATTTTTAATAAAAATGTTAATTGGTCACTTTCAGAGGATGATAGCCAATTCATTATCTAAAAACTGACAAAGGGAGAGCATCAAGTATTTATTCTGCCTTTCCTATATGAACTGTACCACTGGGTAACCAAATAGTAGATAAGGAGAAGCATCTCTTTATCAAAGTGTTTCAATTAGTAAGTGAAAAGGGAACCTAGAAATAGACTGTCACCATTTTGCACCTCTCAATGGATTAATGGCCGTTGGCATTGAGTATCTACAGCTGCTGACATCACAGAAAGAAAGACAACCAGATGTTATTTGTCAGCTTGTCAAAGAACTCGGTCTCACTTGTGGTCTTGCTCAAAGCACCAAACCTAGATCTGATTGGAACTCTGGACCCAGCTGCCAATTTTCAGGAAATACAATTTGCAGCAGGCTGATGAGTACATAGTCAGTAAAACCCAGACTAGGCAAAACTGCAGACTACTGACAACTACAAATAAATTATGAGAAAAAGAAAGGGATGAAAGGGAACATAAAGATTATAGGAGAATTAAAAGACATGACAAAAAATTTTTTTAATAAATAAGTTATACTGTAATGCCTATGTTCCTGTCTCAGTCCATTTTGTGTTGCTATGAAGGAATACCTGAGGCTGGGTAATTTATAAAGAAAAAAAGGTTTATTTGGCTCATAATTCTGCTGGCTGGAAGGTTCAATATTGGACATCTAGCGAGGGCCGCAGGCTGCTTCCACTCATGGCAGAAGGCAAAGATCACATGGTGAAAGAGGAAGCAAGGTGGGGGGAAGGGGGGAGAGAGAGAGAGAGAAGGAGGGGTGCCAGGCTCTTTTTAACAACCAGCTCTCTAGGGAACTACTAGGGTGGAACTACTCACTCACCGCTGAGGGAGGGCATTAATCTATTCATGAAGGATCCACCCTCATGACCCAAACACTTCCTGTTAGGCCCCACCTGCAACATTCAGGATCAAATTTCAACGTGAGGTTTGGAGGGGACAAATATACAAACCATAGCACTATACACACTTGGGTAATAAAACTGCAAAGAAACATAAGGAAGTTATCACTATAAAAGTCAGGACAGTGGTTAATATTGGGGTTGAGATATTGATGAGGACACCTGGAAGGAGCTTCTACAGTGGAAAGTTCTATTTCTTGAATCGAGTGGTGATAATAAGGGTGTTTGCCTTTATAATAACTTGTTAAACTATGTGTTTGTGTTATGTATTTTTCTGTAGATGTGTTTTACCTTATAATAAAATGATGAAAAAGGTAAATTAACAGAATAGTTATTGCAACAATCTATATTCCCTTTTTCTTTAAAAGATTTCTCTTACTTGTATGTCATAAACTTGTTTAATTAGTGCTAAGTGTACGACCATCAATAGAAAGTCCTTTCTCAGATAGAAGTATTGATCATTTCCCCTCCACCTTTTTTTTCCAAAATATTTCTACAGGAGGAATTGAAAATAAATAACCTTATTTTTTCTTTACTGTTGGATGAAGAACTAAGCTCCAGAGAACTATTCCTGAACAACTACCTTGCAAAGAAGCAGCAGGAGAAAGTAAGTGCAATGTCTGATGTCTGAGTACAAGCATTTTCTGACAGACGTGCTCATGGTTGACCAAGAGCTAACATGTCTACACCCTTTCCTCTTTCCGTCCGCCATTCCTACTCAACCATGTGTAGCCCTTGGCTTCCTGTCTGGACTTTGGTCAAGGGATAGGTGAAAGTACCCATTCCAAGCTGTTAATAAAGTTATGTGATTCTGCATCTGCAATCATTTAGTCAAAAGAACTGTGTAGCTTTCATATGACACGTGGTTTATAAAATGAGGCCATGTGGCTTCATGGTTGAAAGCACCAGCTTTTAACCACTGACTGGCTGTGGGTCCTTGGATAAGGCATATAACCTTTTAAGCTGCTTACAAGGTCTTCTTTCGGGAATATTGTTTTCTCTGGACTATTGGAAACATTTTACTAAACATGTAAATAATGGGTTAGCTTATAGAATAAAAAACTGTCATATTATGAAAAACTCTATCTAAATATGAGCATGAATAGATATGGTTCATTAAAGAGACAATGAATACAAAATGCTTATCACATATGTTTCAACAGATGTCTGCATGTATTAGTAGTATTGGTAAAGGACATTTATTAATGGATAACATTATATCATAAATGACATATGAACTTACTTGTTTCTAAGAGTCTTTTAAACAGCATATGCAAAGCACCTTCTAAATACAACCCAGCTCATAACAAGCCTGCAATGTACTAGATTTCTTTCACAGAAGAGATCATCTCAGAGAGGCTGGGTAACATGCCTAAGTTACCCACTAGTATGTAATAGAGCAGGAATTGGAACTATGGAAATAAACGAAGCCCATCCAAATGAGAATAAGCAAAGTCTATTTAGTCAGAGCTTGGCATAGCAAGGGAATCAGCCACCATCACTTTCATTTGGCAGAGACTCAAAGGCAGGCCAAGGAGTGGGAAAGCTTTATAGTGAAAAGAAGGGAGAGCTTCAGTTACACCCTGATTGGAAGCGTTTGGTGTGAGGAAGCTGGAGGCAAACCACTTAGAAGGAGGACAACCTATGTGACTGGTTTGGGGAACATATTTGGCTTTCTCTGCAAGGTCCTAAGTTGGAAATGGGGACAAAAATTAGAGAAGCTGGCAGTTACTGACCAAGTCCTGACAGTTTGAGGCCAATCGCTACAAACGTTGTGGTTGCTGCAGGGATTGTGGGTCAGAGTTCTACTTTTATGAATGGTCTAGCCATTGTCTGTATACATATTCAGTCTCTCAGAACCTAGGTCCATGCGACTCCCAAGGCTGTGCACTCTCATCACCCACACTGCCCTGCCAAGAATGCAGCGTGCTCCATAGACTCACTCACATACAGGGCTGGCTATACTTAGAAACAGGTGATTGGATGATTAATCTTTCAAAGTCCCTAAATGGTTTATTTTCTTCTATAAATGTTATCTGTAAAGGATACTGCACTAACACATTTATCTTGTACTAGGAAATTCTTTGTTCTTTTTAGAATCCCCAATATTTTTGTTTATGCTGAAAAGTCTCCAGTTCCAATTAACTATTCCTGATGTTATTATAGAGCCAGACTTCAGAAGCCATCCGGAAATCTAGAGAAGACCTCGATATGTACAAGGAACACTATGACAACTTACTGGCAGAAGACAAAGTGAGAGTCATTGTCTTATTCTCTCAACAATGCAGTAGAGTTGTTGCTGCCTGGATTTGGGGAAGGATAAAGGGGATATAACTTAATTTCATCACAGACTTTTCTACTCTAATTCTCAGTTATGGGTGAACTTCATTCTATGCCATTATGTATTTCTGAAAATCCATGAGTAAAATGAATTTTTGATAACTTCTCTGGCTTAAGCTTTCTCTTGTACAAAAAATAGGGAAATCATCTAGCTTCTAGGGCTTTTTTCAACTTCAGGTTGCAGACTCCATTAGTTGGTCATGAAATCAATTTAGTAGGCTATGACCAGTGGTTTTATAATGGAAAAGAATAGGATAGAATAGCCTAAAGAAGACAGAATGGAATCGAAGAGAAGAGAATGAACAGAGGAGTAACTTGAAAGCTTTTTGGGTAAATACTATTTACCCACAAAAAAACTTCTGTTTCCCAAAACAAATAAGTTTCTGAACAAAGTTGCAATCCTCACAATGGTCTGTTTGTCCTTAGGTTCTGGATCGGAGCTTTAAAAAGGAATTTTCTGAAATTCCCAGTCATCAAGTTGATACACTCTACAAACTTTTTAAACGCCGACCAAGGTTTGTTTCTCCTTTGCTATTATGTTTCTGAGAAAAAGTTTGTAAATGAAAAGGAGTGTTGTTAGATTTCAGCTTTTTTCTCCCACTTAGGTGGAAATACTCAGTAAAACATCTTTTAGGTGGACATGTTTAAGTGTCTTGATCATAATTCAGTGTTTTTAGAGACTATGCTTATATCGTAAGGAATGAAGAATAATGATTTCTTTTTATTATTTAAAAATAGTTAAGTATCTATGTAAGCATAGTGCTATTATAGGTTCTACTTTATACATGAAAGCAGTTTCTTTTAAGTCATAGATGGCATATAGATTTATAAACAGTTTTTCCCAAGATGTATTCCTACAAATATGAGTCCCTTGCAGTATGAATTGGAATTGCATATAATAGTCTTCCAGGAGTCAATAAGTTTGGAAGAAATACTGGCTTTTTAAAAAAGAAGATAAACATCTTTCTTTACTGTGGAATTTCTCAGAACTTGTTATTGGCCTTTGGATCTCCAGGTATAAAAAAAAGAATAAGCAGTGTTTTCCACAATTCATTGACCACAAATAACTTTTCCTCAGAGTATCTTATGTGATTGTGCTCAAGACAAAGGTTGAAAAACGCCAGTATAAATGCTAGAAGACACACTTTCAAAAGAATTCTAAAATATCTGATTTTTTTTCCTGCAAATAGCTTTAGAATTACATTTCATTGACTTCCAACATTCAGATTCTTATAGTTTTCAGTCAGACATAATCTAAAAATCATGGAGATTGTCACAAAGGTGTAGGATAATTTCTGTCTGAGATACAAACTCATTCTCTCACCTGGGACAGGTTACATGCAACCTAGGGAATTTAACCTAGAACATGCCTCAGGTCTTGGTTTCCCTGTTTTTAAAGGAGCAAGTTATAATAAGCCCAAGTACGTACCTTTCCCTGTGAAGAAAGAAGTGAGGCTTCCTATATTTTGGGAGGCAGCAGTAGGAAAAGCACAAGCTTTGTTGTCAAACAATTAGTTTTCATCCTGACTCCAACAGCTTTCAGACCTGCAGCCTTGGGCCAAGAGCTTCTCTCAGAGCCTGGCTTTCCCCACCTGAGAAGAGGGATGGCAATGCAGTGCCACCCTCACAGTGTCTTGGAGAGCACTTGGTAGTGAGTGTTAAGGTGTGAAGTTCGTCTGGGGTGAGAAAGAATATTCAGACAGTGATGAGGATATACAGAAGTAAAAAGTTTATTTATTCTCCCAAGAAAGAAAGAAAAAGAGGGAGAGAGTGTGAAGGGGGGAGTGGTCAGCACGCAGGGAAAGGAGTGAAAACGCTGAGCAACTGAGGAAAAGCAGCTGGTGTTTTAAAGGGAAAAAATGACTTTTTTCCTTCCTCTGCTTTAGCAGACTGACAACAGAAGCAGCTGCGAGATGTCAGGGAGTTTTTGAATTTTTCTCTGTGAGGCTGACTTCATCTGAGTCCTTGAAATCTGGCACTGGCAGAACTGAAGTGGGGAGCTCACACCCCTACTGTCTGCTTAGGGTTCCTCAAGGCTGAGAAAACAAGGTCTTAGAGATAACAAGTTAGACCACAGGTGTTTTAATTAAACAAAACAAAGGGAGTACTTGTGTTGTAAGTTTCCTTTTCAAAGGGACAATTATGTGCTGTGAGTTTATTTCTCTTACTTTTTGTTTGATAGTTTATTTTTCTCTGTTGGGTAGGCTATTAGAAAGGCCACTTTTCAGGGAGTGCCCAGCACAAATATTTGTACCCTCTTTACCTTCCCAGCTGCAGCCCAGGGTAACAAAACTAATCCACCAATGTAGATTAAAAGAGGCTCTTCTCCAGTTTCACATACTTCTAAACATATTATTGGCTACTCACCTGCAAAAAGGATACCAGCAGAGGATATGAAAGACAGAGCCAGGGAACACCCACACTCCTCTTGGGCATTTATTTGCCTGCTTACAATACACAGAAGGAAGACACGTCCTAGCACAGGTAAAGCTGTCAGTGCTGACAACAGTTAAGGACATCTATAGTCCAGTCACGGCCATGTCGGGGAATGCAGAGAGTGTGGAAGAAGGACAGAGTGGGTGCATTTCTCTGTGGAATAGTCCACCCACTAGCCCTCAAGTGCCAAAGGAAAGAGCCATTCAATGTGTCATGCCTATGCTAAAGGTCAGATTGTTTAACATTGATTTTTTTTGTGAGAATATGAAATGTTGATGGGCTTTTCTTGATAATACCAGGATTCACAAGCAGAAAACACACTCAGAAACAACCAGTATTGTCCCTTTCGGAGAACGACCAGGATCTGGCAAGTTGAATAAGGACAATTTTGCCCAGTTAATGAAAGCCATGGATGAGTTGGACAATATTAACAACATGCCAGAAGGCTTGGACCCCTTGGTCTGGGATCATTTCTGCATAACCAGACGAACAAAAGTGGAAAATGAACAGAAAGTATATAACATTTTAATTTAATGTAATTTAATTCTTAGTGTAATATCAAATATATAGTTTACATTAGTCAGTGCATCCACAAAAGCTAATTATTTAGGTATTCATGCTAGGGTAGTAGTTGGTAATAGTAATAATAAAATAATTAATAATACATTATATTAACCTTGGTGCTATTGAGGGCTAAGTATAGGTCTGTGCTTGTAAACTGGTGCTGTCCAAAATAGTGGCCACTAGCTACATGTGGTTATTGTGCACTTGAAATAAATGTGGCCAGTCCTAGTTGAGATGTACTGTAAGTGGAAAATTTAGAAGACTTAGTATTTAAAGAAAAGAATGAAAAATGTCTCATTAATATCTTTATATTGATTATAAGTTGAAATGATAAAATTTTGGATATATTGTGTTAAATAAAATATATTAGTAAAATTAAGTTCACCTGTTTCATTTCACTTCTTATAATGTGGCTACTACAAATGTAATATTACATATGTGACTCACATTTATGGCTCACATTATATTTCTCTTGGACAACACTGTTGTAGGTTATTTCATTTTGCATAGATTAAAATGATATCTAGCTCAGCAGAACCAACTTTATAGTTTTGCTAAAATAAAAAAGCAGTGTATCAAAGGGTAAAAATTTTATTTTTTTATTTGTTTATTTGGGAAGACAATCCTTCCTCCTGTTGCTTCTTGACCACTCCCTCAAATTTCCTAAATTCAGTGCCATATGCATCAGGCTGGCATATTGTTTTTAAAATATCTATGATTTTATAATTTCACCTAAAGTGATGAGAACAAATTTAAAAATAAGACATAAGAAAAATTCTAATTGCTCTCATAGTTGCTCTAATTGCTCTCATAGTTGATTTTCACCAAGAGGCAAATTTGATACTTTTCAAATTATTCATGGAACTTACCATATAAGTTTTATAACTTAGTTTTATAAGTTTTAGACATCTTATATTACATAATGGCAGGGATTTAAAATTTTATTACTTTCTTAGAAAGATGGGCTTGTTAAGGTTTTGAAACAAAAAAAGTTAAAAGACATGTGTTTTCTAAAGTTGGAGCATATCTTCTGAGATGTTTGTGGTTTGTTTCTTCAGGTAAAGCAGAAAGCAGCTGGCTTAATGGAAATGGTGGCTTTCCTCCGGAAGAGAGTTGAGGAGGATGAAAAGGTGCAACAGGAGATTGAGAGAGTGTTCCATGAACTCATCCTGTAATTTGAACCTTTCTTTCGTGTTCACCTATTCAAAGTCTAAGCTGTTAGGGTGGGAACTCCTATTGCAGCTGAGAAAGAATTCTCGACACAAAGATTAGGATAGAAAGAAGTTAAAAGTTTATTTTACTTTGAGAGAGAGAGAGAGAGAGAGAGAGGGCTTAGCACACAAAAGAAAGAAAGAAATGTCAGCCCTGAGGGTAAAGGGTTCAGGGTGTTTTTATTGGGGGTAAAGGGGGAAAAAAGTTTATTGTTGCACACTGATAGCAGAAGACAGCTCTGAAATGGCTGTGTTCATTTTTCCCTTTTATTTCTCTTCTCCTTGAGGCTGGCTTATCAGGGTCCTTGGAATGTGGTCTGACAGGAACTGGGGGTCCCATTTCCTTCTATCTGCTCAGTTCTTTTCAAGTGCTGGGAAACAAACTATCAAATAAAACAACTTATGCCACAGGTGGTTAATCAAGCAAAGGGGCAGTTGTGTGTTATGGTCTTTCTCTTCAAAGGGGCAATTATGTGCTGTGAGTTTTCTCCTTTTTCTTCTGTTAGATAGTTTATTAGCAAGGCTATCGTTTCATAAGCCAAGGCTAAAGTAGGTTGTGCTATCACTGGGGGAGAATGCCTGTTGACTGACTACTTTACAGCTGGCAAAAACTTACCTATCTCAATCCCAGCATTGTGCTTTAAAAAATTTCTTTTTAAAAAAGTGCACTGCGTTATATAAGACCTTGATTCAGGATGGAACTTCCCCACATGTTCTATTGCTCTTTTTACAAATAAACAAGTTTTAGAAATATTTTAGTATTTTTTTTTGATGGTGGAAGGGGGAAGGGCAAGAGGGGGGAGAGGGCAAGAATTTTAGTATTTTTTAATCTGCCCCTTCCACATAAAAATACAAAGAACCTGTTTCTGCTAATCAGTACTTTTGGGCTGAAGCTATATAAGCTAACTCTGTGGAAAATTAAGCAGATGTACAAGAACTTGCCATGTAGACATCTAGCCAACTAATATTTTTTTCTTTAGGGGAGCTTGGTTTTTACAGAGTGATTGGGATACTCTTTTAAGTCCCTGCTTCACTTTTTGGCCATATTTACTTCTCTATTGTTCTCAAATTCATTGCTATACATCATTTTTAGATCTAGGCTATAGGGAGAAATATGAATTACCCAGAAATAGATTTGATAAATAGCATACAGATTAAATATTATTAATATAGTATTAGAAATCTATAAATACAGTCAGAACTTTAATAGATTTATTATACTTAGTATAACTAAATACTTAGTAGCATCTCTATTTTCTTCATTTTTACTTTACTTTTATTATAATCAAAATTATACAGTCTTTTAATGCTAAAGTAAAATTTTATAAATGTATTTCTGTCCATACCATTCTTTGAGCAACCCAAGTGTAATTCTACATCAATAGGAAGAGGTTTCAGAGGCACCTCTAGGAAAGCTCATCATTGGGAAAATACTCTCCACACTAATCTCCAGCATGTTTTCCTTAAGCTGATTTGAATTTTATATTCTCAGATAATAGGTGAAATTTGAAATATAAACATGTTACAACTACTTGCTTTGAAATCTTTTTAAATTTAGATTACAGGAAGAGAAAGTGAAATTCCAGTTGAATTTGACAATCCAAATTCTTCTTAAACAAGGACAAGTAGAACTGGAGAATTTCCAGTTAATACTGGACTATCCTGACGCAATTCTCATCAACAAGAACATAATTGAAGACCTGAATTCTGTGATTCGGGTAATTATACTTTTTTAAAAGAGAAAACGACAGCATATTGTCTGCTGTAGCAAATATTTTACATTATTCTCCCATTTCCATGGTAAGTAATTTCAATTCAGCTAAATCAGTGGTTTCTAATTGTGGCTGCACGTTAGAATCACCTTAAGAACTTTACAAATGTGCCCAGACCCCACCCTCAGGCATGAGTATTATTTTTTATGGACTCAAAGGTACAAATGTTTTATTTTAAAAATTTACTTAGTTAAGAATCTTATAAAATGTTTATAATAGTTTCCATTTTTATCAAGGCTAACTAATAAAAATTTATCAGATAATGTTTGTAAACTGTATATTTACAACCACTTGATAATCAAGTTTGCAGCTTTTCTAATGGAAGTGTTTTATTAATTGGCCTTCAAGGTGCCACAGAATTTTCATCATTGTTTTCCTTTATCCTAAGTGGCCTTCTTTTATGTGCTTTTTTAAAAAAATTTCAGAATATTACAGGGGTACAAATGTTTTGGTTACATGAATTACTTTTGTACAGTTTGAGTCAAAGTTATAAGTGTGTCCCTCACCCAGATAGTGTGCGTTGTACCCGTTAGGTGTGAATTAACCCATCCCCTCCTCCCCCCCCCACTTGCTTGATTTCCATTGGATTTTACTACCATATGTACACATGAGTGTTGATCATTTAGTTCCAATTTAGTAGTGAGTACATATGGTGTTTGTTTTTCCATTCTTGTTATACTTCACTTAGGAGGATGGTCTCCAGTTCCATCCAGGTTGTTAACAAAAGGTATTAGTTCACCATTTTTTTAATGGCTGAGTAATACTCCGTGGTATACATATACCACATTTTATTAATCCACTCATGTACTGATGGGCACTTGGGTTGTTTCCACATCTTTGCGATTGTCAATTGTGCTGCTATAAACATTCAAGTGCAATTGTCTTTTTTATAAAATTTCTTTTTTTCCTTTGGGTAAACACCCAGTAGTGGGATTGCTGGATCAAATGGTAGGTCTACCTTTAGTTCTTTGTGGTATCTCCATACTACTTTCCATAGAGGTCGTACTAGTTTCCAGTCCCACCAGCAATGTATGAGTGTTCCTATCTCTCTGCATTCACGCCAACATTTGTTGTATAGGGACTTTTTGATAAAAGCCATTCTCACTGGTGTTAAGTGTTCATGTCTTTTGCCCACTATTTAATGGGATTGTTTGGTTTTTTCTTGTTGATTTGCTTGAGTTCTTTGTAGATTCTGGTTATTAGCCCTTTATCGGATGTATAGATGCAAATATTTTCTCCCATTTGTAGGCTGTCTATTCGCTCTATTGATTGTTTCCTTGGCTGTACAGAAGCCTTTTAATTTAATCAGGTCCCATTTATTTATTTTTGTTGTTTCTGTGATTGCCTTTGGGGTCCTCTTCATAAATTCTTTGCCTAGGTCGATATCTATAAGAGTTTTTCCAACCTGTTCTAGAATTCTTATAATTTTATGCCTTAGGTTTAAGTCCGTATCCATCATGAATTAATTTTTGTGAGTGGTAAGAGGTGCATGAGTATTTTTTAAAAGCTCTCCCCATAATTCTAAGGTACAGGGAGTTCAGGACCACAGAGCTAAATGTTCATTCTAATATGCCATAGTTTTGTTAGACCCAATCTACTCATCTAAAGATAACCTTAGATAAGATTGGTTAATTTATTTCAGACCTTGCTTCTTTCTTAATATGAACATTTAATATTATATATTTCCCTCTAAGCTTTAGTTTATCTGTATTCTACAAATTTTAATATTGTGTGTTTTCATTTTCTTTCCATTTAAAATATTTTCTAATCTCCCTTGTGACTTCCTATTTGACTGATGGATTATTTAGAAGTGTGTTATTTAATTTCCAAATATTTGGGGATTTTGTGCTATTTAAAAATTATATATTAATGTTACCACTTGTTTTACTTTTACAAATGCTATAAACCCAAAATATATTGTTGTTATTTTTGCTTTAGACAGTCAGTTATCTTTTAGAATAATAAAAAAAGTGAAAGAGGTATTTTTCATTTACCTTTATTTTTACTATTTCAAAAGATCTTTATTTCTTTGTGTAGATCCAAGTTTCCATCTTGTGTCATAAACCTGGTTAAAGAAATTCCTTTAACTTAACTGAAGTATGGGTCTGCTGGTAATAAATGCTCTCAATTTTTCTTTGTCTGAAAAAGTTTTAATTCACCTTCATTTTTGAAAGATATTCTGCTGGATTCACCGGATTGGCAGGTTCATGCATTCGTTTGTTCCCTCTAGGAGTTTTTTGGTGGAGTCTTTA
The DNA here is from genome assembly GCA_023783475.1 of Daubentonia madagascariensis. Lineage (NCBI taxonomy): Eukaryota > Metazoa > Chordata > Mammalia > Primates > Daubentoniidae > Daubentonia > Daubentonia madagascariensis. The sequence goes on along the minus strand of JAKFHU010002573.1, from coordinate 12,381,813 downwards.
GGGTTTTGTGGATATAAGATCATATCATCCACAAGCAGGGATAGTTTGATCTCCTCTTTCCTGATTTGGATACCCTTTGTTTCTTTCTCTTGACTGATTGCTCTGGCTAGGACTTCTAGTATTATGTTGAACAGAAATGGTGACAGTGGGCATCCTTCTCTTGTTCTAGTTCTTAGGGGGAATGCTTTCAACTTTTCCCTATTCAGTATGATGTTGGCTGTGGGTTTGTCATATATGGTTTTTATTATTTTGAGATGTGTTTCTTCTGTGCCTAATTTGTTGAGGGTTTTTATCACGAAGAGGTGCTAGATTTTATTGAATGCTTTTCTGCATCTATTGAGATGATCATATGGGTTTTTTTTTTTTTTTTTTTGGCTTCTCCACCAGCTACCAAGCAGATACTGCTGTGCTTAGCTGCATTAAACTACAATCCTTTATCTTTAGCATCAGGTGGGAGGGGCAGGGATACAAATGTATACAGGTTGGTAGACTAGGTGATGGCAAAAGGATTTCCTGCCTAATCATTGACATATAAAGTAAATTGACTCTGCCATTTAAATGTACCTTATAATCCCTTACTGTTTTGTGACTATCATACTTTATAGTGATTGTATTTTGCCCAAGAAGTTATTTTTAATATCTGCTGCATTTTTAAAAAGAAAATAGAATTATCCCTGTGATCCAAATGTTTTATAAGAATAGCATTCAGCTTCAAATATCCTAGATCCTGTATGCAGAATCATATTATATAAATATCAAATGTACTTTTTTAAGACTCAAGGACAAAAGAAAGTTGCTAGCATGATGGAAAGTAAAGAGGTACACAAAGGAATATTTCAGATTGAATGGGAGCATAAGAAAATGGAGATGGAAATGGAAGATCTAAATCAAAAGGCTTGGGATATTCAGATGCTGTTTTTCTCAAGAGATCGTCAAAAGGTAAGTTCTCCCTGTCCCCCCATGTAGCTTTCATTTTATTCATTAATGTATTCACTCATTTAACCAGTATTTAATCAGAAGCCTCTGTGATGTCAAATGTATTCTCAGCCAGGAGTGTTTCCTAATGTGTCTATGAATTCTGTCTTTTCTCCCAGTTGTTTACATTTGCTACCACCACTTCTTCATGACCCATTCAGTAGAATAATTCTATCTTAAAATTCACTAAGGATTTTCTAGTTGTCAAATTCTGTGGTCAGATTTTGCCCATCATTACTATCCTTTAATTCTCTGTAGCATTTAACCATCCTGATTACCCATTCCTTTGGCTTTTATCAACCCTGATTAATTTTACTTCCACTATGTCAGACCACTCCTCTTCCTCTACTGGATTCTCTTTTGCCTCTAATTCTTCAATATAGCCATTCTCCAAGATTCTCTCTTAATCATGTTTGTATTTCTTTCCATGCCTCTCCCTTGGTGATCTCCTCTATTTTTCTTATTTCCCTGATCACTTCTAGAAGACTAATCCAGCTCTGTGTGTTCTAAGCCAAGCTCCATTTCTGTATTTCCCACCTCTCAGGAGATACTCTCCTTAATTTGTTTATTTCTGTTTTCAGCCACTTGCTCAGGCTTGAAGTTTTATTTATCTTTGGTTCCCCTCTTTCCCATGCCTTCTAAGTCTTGCCTAGTTTATGTATTTATTCCCTCATTCTCTATCCCCACTGCCCTGGTCCCACATCAGTCCTCCATTTTCGATGGTTTAGACAATCTTATAATTAATCTCTAACTGGTCTCTTGACCCTGGGTCTTCTTCTTATCTAATCTATACTGTATACGGCTGTCGGATTAGTATTCCTATTCAGTTCTGGTAACATTATTACCCTGCTCAAACAGTTTGAACTGCCATTTCCTACCTAGCAAATGAATTATGAAATCCTTAGTTGGGCATTGTCTTTCAATTTAACTTTTGAAACTCATTTCTCATTGTTCCTCTTATACCTTGATATTCTCAAATGAAACTTATAACTATTTTCTAGAATTCTACCTCTGTGCTTTTATCCATACTGGTTCTTCTATCTGGAATGTCTTTCCTAATTTTTGTTTTGTACACCCCAAATCTCTATCTAGTTTTCAAGGTCTAGTTTAAAAGTCACCTCCTTCATAAAACCTTTCTTGATTTCCCAAGTCTGGAGGAATTCCATTCCATCACAGACCACCTTTGAATTTTCATGACAATTTACGTATCTTCTGGCAATCAATCATATCTATATCTTCCCTTTTCCTTGAAGGCTGAGTCATGTCATCTATCTTTGTATCTTCCTCAATGTCTTTAAATGGGACACTGTTAATGTGGGACTCAAATGGAACACTTAACAAATATTTGGTAATTTGTATAAATGATGAATGAATGAGGAAGTAAACCCTAGACATTTGTAATAATTAGTGTATTGAGTGAAATAATTAGTGTACATGAGTGTATTGATGGCTAAATAAAAGTATTATTCTCACAAAAGTCAAATTAATCATAACTTACATAGATATTTGTTATGAAAAATAGTAACTTTCAAAACTAAAACAATCATTATAAAGTTATACATTGAAAGAGAAAAATATCCTTACATATATTGTGGTTTCTTTGTTTTAAAGTACCTAAATGAACCGAACTATGAGTCTCTGATTGCTATTCAGATTGGAATAATGGAGCAAACCATTGCTGTTATAGATAAGGTAAGTCTCAAAGAAAATGATCATTATAATCCCAAATCTGTGAATCATTTGAGCAAAGTAATAGTGTTTCAAATCATGAATTCAAACAGAGCCTAACAAAATCTTGGTCGTTTACTAGTATTCATGAAGTAATTAGAGATCCTAGAATAGTGTCATTGCAATCATAACCAGTAGAATAGACTGAAGCACTTCTTTTAATATTAGAATTAACCCCTGGGGACATATCTGAGTGTGAGTGGATTTTCTATTTCACATTAGTTTATGATTTATGTAATAGATGTGTTGATAGTCTTTCCTTGGCATTGTAAAAGCTTTATTTTATCATAACTGAGTAACAAATGCTCAGTTTTTACTATATAACATATATAAAATAGAAACAAAGTAATCTCAAGCTTTTAAAATATTCTCTCATTTTTAAGAATATAAGAAATTTTTTCTAAAATGTGATATTAAGATCCCATTCTATTTTTCAGCAATTAATTTGAGTGCCTACTATGGGTAGGTAGTATGCCAGGCACTAGGGATATGGTGGTAAGATGTTATCTTAATGATGATAATGTATTTAAAATATAAGAATAATGTCTTTATTAAATAAATTATATTTTTTCAAAATTAATTTTGTGGGGTATCATGGGAACAAAATTTCAGACCCACAAAAAGAATGTGGAAAACTGCAAAAAACTACTCAAAAAACTGGGAAAGTTCAGCAATCAAAAAGATGTAGCAAATTATAGTCTAAGCTGCAATCTACGAGAAGAGTTGGTAGCTGTATCAGAGAGAAAAGACATCTGTAATGCAATGGGTAAGCATTATTTTTCTTTATCAACTGGAGGTTTCTTTAAAAGTAATCAGTATCCCTGAAATTTGTACAATAGTTATAAAGCTTCCAACATTTCTTCCACATGTTTAATTGATTCTGAGTACCGCTTCTGTGTTTGCAAGTATTGATAATAATCCAGCTAATTCCTTTCTTCTCCATTTTGGTGATAGGGTCTGAATTGACTTGCGAGAAGATTGTCAAAGAACGATATGAAAACATGATGCAACAACAGAAGTTAACAAATATTTCCAAACGACAAGCTGAAGAGATTTCAATACTACAGGCTGAAGTAGAAAGATTAAGGATGAAAACATTTCCTGCTCTTGTTCAAATGTAAACACACTGGCAGGAAAACACAAGGCCAAATTAATCATTTTTAAATCATTTCTTTTGGGTAAAATGATTTCTTTTTCTCTCCTGCTGGGAAATTTAAGCAGAGTCTCCTCTTAGTTGCATATTTTTAATAACAAATTGTTTAATTTTATCCTTGATCAGCATACAAATTTTTGTCCTGCATGAATAAAATGTGTAAAATACCATGAATTGTTGCTTTTATTCAAGAATGAACAAGATTTTAAGTCAGAAGGTATTCAGGATCTATTTTATTCATTTAATTTTAATTGGTTCAAAGATATTTTCATAGTTATGGTATAGAAAATCTTGTTTTTTAAATTTATTTTTAAGAGGCAAGGTCTCACTCTGTCACCCAGGATGGAATGCAGTGGCATGATCAAATCATAGTTCACTGTAACCTCAAACTCCTGGGCTCAAGCAATCCTCCTGCCTCAGCCTCCCAAGTGCTAGGACTATATACAGGTGCACACCACCACACCCAACTAACTTTTTTATTTTTTCTAGAGACAAGGTCTCGCTATGTTGCGCAGGCTGGTCTCCCAAAGTACTGGGATTATAGGCATGAGCCACCATGCCCAGCCTAGAAAGTCTTAAAGATAAAAAAAAATTCTTAGCCACTGCTAGTATTTCTAATTTTATAAAATTGTCAGAAAACCTATGAGATTATGGATGATTTTTATCTTTATGCTTTTCTATAGTTCCCAAATTTTCTTCAGTAAGCATTTTTCTAGAATCAGAAAAAAATTACCAGAATATTTAAGATTATTCCCTGTTTTACCAATGAGAACAAGGTAAATTGTTTACTTTTTCTAAGCTTTACATCATTTGTAAATCACAACATATTTTAAAAACATAATTGTCTACATTTCTTCTTTATTGTAACAGAATTCAATTTTGTGCTCTACCCAATAGTGTTTAGCAAAAACAAAAAAAGTGCTTTCTCATTTCCATGAAATAGTTTATTGCTTTATTCATGGAGGTAATGATAATTATGTAATGAGAAGACTAACTGGCCAGAAAACTGTTTCAGCCTTCCCTAGCCTGTGGACTGCTATATCATTGGGATCACTGACCACAATTCCAAGTGATGTCAATGTCTCACTGTTCTGTAATTTATGAACTAAACATTAAGTTTAGTTCACAATACCATATCTAGTATATACTAGCGCAGGTAAAGCAAGAGAGCTATTATAAAATCTTCTACTTAGAAAAAAATTCTTTAAAAGATTCATTGATCACCCACATAGTGATCATGCACTGGATGGGGATGGTAAGGAACATGATAGGAGCAACATCATTTTGATGACTCACCTCCTTAGTGCTAGAATGACTCAGGTAGTCAGTTTGGCTGATTCAGCATGGAAATGCCCATTGGTAACATTTCTACATCCAGGGTCCTTCAAAATTATCCCTGAGACAGGAATTTGGAGGGCAGGGGGACAGATCTGAGGGTGAGGGAGTTTGTGTGGGGTGCAAATACTTTACACTTAAGATGGGATTGCCAGAAGTTCTCTGTCCTGTTGGTTTGAATCAACCATAGATGTATTAGACTTTTTTTTTTCTTTTCTGGTCATACAAATTCCATGTCACCTAAGTTAGCTGCCTGGAGACTCCATTTGCTAATAGCCAATGCCACAAATTTCACTAGATAATGCTGTGTGGGTTCCCAGGCCTTAACAAACTAAACAGCCTATGTCATATCTATTTCTTAGTTATTAACCCTGGGTGACACTGGCAATGCTCCTTACTTGACTGCCTCAGCTTTGAGGCATGGGTGGAGCGGGGTTTAACAGGAGCCTCCTGCCCTCAAGCCATGTACCAGTAGAAGCCTTTTCAACAGGAGGTAACTTCTGGTTTGGGGGGTTAGCAGGTGCTTTGTAAAGGCACATGGATCATGCACCCCAACTCCCCTCTTCACACTTGACCCTTAAATAACCACTTAGTTTTTAAATAACTAATCTTAAATTTCTCTTTTTCATACTGGATGTTGATCACTGTAATACTCAAATGAATTAATATACTTTTAAAATAGGCACAAAGCAAGTGGTATGTTAAATGTTAGCTCTCATTTTTTAAAATAAAAATATGGTATCCAGTGGTTCCTAATAAATGCACCCCATTAAATGGAGGTGAAATTCAACAGAAGTGGCAAAAATGAGGACTACCCCATGGGCATCACTAGGCCCCAAAACAGTCCTGTAAGCCCCATCCCTCCCTCATGACCTTCCTGTGTTGTGCTGTTTGGAACCTCAACACCCAGCCAGTGCCTTGGAAATCCTCATCACCATGCCCCCAGCTCTCCCAGAACCAGAGTCCCACTGACGCTGTAGTTCCCACACATGGACATGGAAGGGTGACCCCAGGGAATGTGCCTGTCAGCAGTGGGCTGCTGCAACCTCTGAGATCTAGGTAAGTACCACACGTTTACCTACCAGAATGCCAGCACCACAAGGGGCAACACTTCCTCTGCCACATTCAGGCCCCTAACTGGTAGGCACTACAATAGCACAGCAGTACCCATCTAGGAACCCAGGGCCAGGGGAGGCCCATGTAAGGCCTGGGCCAGTCCTCTCAAGTTCATAAAAGCCACTGGCAATAACAGTGTGAAGAAGCAGGAATTTGTGTATGTGGGCGGGGATGAGTTCACTGGCGTGGCACTAACAATTAAACCGATGCAAGAGCAGGGCCCTAGGGCCTGCTCTTTAAACATAACATTTGTTAAATTATGGGAAGGGACTGAGCTGAAAGTGGGGTGCACTTGAGGGGATGGTTCAGAGCAGTGGATATTTACCAACTAATAGGGAAGTCTTTTTCTTTTTTCTTTTTTTTTTTTTAAGCTAAGTAAAGCTGTTTTTAACCCTTAAAAGGACTCAAAAGCAGAAATCCAGAAAGCCCTCAGGAATGACTGGCAACTAGGACCAGGAAGCCAAGGCCCCACAAAGTTCTCTCTCCATCTATCATCTCTGCCTTTCTCTGTAAGCACACAGTCCTTCCTAAGCATGCCAGCTCTGCTGCTTCCACGTTTACACACAGCAGCTCCAGCCACAGAAAGAGATGGGCTTGCTTTTCCTGAGCTCAATTCCAAATTCCCAGGAACTGGCCAGCTTTGGGTCCTATCTCCATATATAGCGAAGATGATAGGTACAGTTGTATAACTTGGCAACAGAAACCCAACCCCATGAAGGTGGGTTTCTGGCTGAGGAGTCACTGTGAATTGAACAGACACTCAAAGTTTAATCCATTTTACAGAGGAATGTAAAGGATCTTGTATGCCACGATACCTTGATTGTGGGAGATGAAGAAATGTAGTTTTTTAGGAAATAGATGGTCATTTCACTAAATGAGGAATATGAGAAACAAATGCGAAGAGAGACAGGAAAGAATGCAATTTTGGACATGAGTTTAATTACTGGCTGGATCATCAGATGGAAATATGTGGTAAACGGATGGAAAAGAGATTCCTAAACTTAGCAGAGGCAGGCATTTTAGACCAGTTTAGGTTCAGACATCTACCTGACTGGACAATTTTTTAACACTTAAAACAAAACTTTTTGTCATAAAAAACAATGTATTAAAACTGGTTTCCAGAATTGTCCAAATTATATTTTAAACATGATTTCTTTTTCACATTACTTTAAATGGCAAGTTTTCTTTGGCAAATCTATCTGAAATACTAAATTTTCATTTTAGAACTTAGTTTATATTTATGTATTAGAGTGGGCTTAACTGATGTTTGTCAGGGTATCTTCCTCTAAGCCCTAATGGTTTATACCTTCCCTTTAAAATGTACAAGTATCTTTTAATTAAGTTGTCATTCTCAAAGATATTTTGGAGAAAAAAATTATTCAACACCTATAAATTCTTCCTCACTTCTGTTATAGTGTAGCAATTTATCATCTAACCCATAGTGGTCAATCAATTGAGTAAGGCTTAGTTTCTTGTTCTCTTCAGACATAGCTGATTGCAACTCATGAAGCAACAGCTGGCTACAGCTTCTCCACTTCTTTATTAACAATTGTAACTGAGACAGGTCATTCTGAAACAGAAAAGAAAACAAACATGAATGTATGCCAATAACTGGATGGTCATGCTATTTTCACTTACTCAATGAAAGCTGTTAAATCAGTTGATGTGCAGGGTTAAAAGCTGGGGATGAATAGGATTTCTACCTAGGAAAAAGTAGGATGGTCATAAGTAGAATGGTTACAATGGCACTCAACTGAGTTCTATGGCCATTTTGTTTGTTCCAAGCTCTGGGCCATCCTTATCCTTAGAGAAAAATCAAATCATTAAATAGGGAACAACTAGTTAAAAAAAAAAATACCAAAAAAAACCCCCACTTTTTCTATTACAACTGTACTTTTAAAAAACAACACTATGCTGTACCTTCCACTCAATTTTGCTGTGAACCTAAAACTGCTTTAGAAAATGACAATATTCAAATTAAAAATATTTTTTCAACATTCAATATCTCAAAAATAAGTCATATTTATAAAAATCCTAAAAATTCAAGAGAGCAAATGAGATACACTATTCCATAATTTTTTCCACATTGCTGGGGAAGGAGCTACTGCATGTACATAAATTACCCAGGTAAGAAAGGTTATCTCCTTCCAAGTGCCCAAGTTCTCCTTAATTCAACCTAACTGGGTTGAAATCTTAAATCTAATATTAATACATGTTTGTTGCTTTCTCAAAATGCTTGAAACACTTTAATTATTTGGGGGAGACACAAGATCATTGCTAAAAATACTTTTTATTGTACTCTGTGGCCCATTTTTAGTTTTATTCATTCACTGTCAGCTGTCACTTCTGTTCCCATTGTACTTGCACTTAGTATTTAACACCTCTAATATTGCTATGGGCTAGAAACTAGAGAGAAAAGCTTCAACTACATATTAAAAGAGAGCTGGGACTTTCAAATAAAGGTTTTCATCTGGTATTTAGAGGCCTCTTCTACTCTAAATCTATGACTTAGAGTTGAATTAAAGTTGTTGGAAGCCAGGTTTCTGAATGTTTGGCTGAATGTTTATTCTAAAAAAAACCTTATTTTCTATTTTTCAAATTACTTTCCTGCAATTTATGTAAAAATAAAAAATTATGCAGTGGTCCTGAAATTCTCACCTTTGATCTATACATTTTGACTAGTTTTAGCCTCCGAAGGAAGTCTTCTTTCTCCTGAACCTGCTTCACCAATTTTGCTTTCTCTTCGTTTAATCCTTGTTTAGGAAGATTCTTACTCACAAAGTCATTTTGGAGAGCACTGCACGACCCACTATCAAGTGATTTAGATTCACATGCATTGATATCCTTGAAGGTGTTTTTCAAATACGTATTTTCTTCAAATTCACTGTCTATGTGTTTAAAACTTTCTTGAGATTCCAAACAGTTTTCCTCTGTGGAAGATGCTTGTTTCTCTGAACAGGTCTGGTGATTTTCTTCATCTTCTACTTTAAGACGTTTTACCACATTGTAAAAGGAACTAAATGAGGATCTTGTTTTCCTTAATCTTTCTCTAAGTGTTGCACTCATGGGCTGTAAAGGGCACAAAACATCAAAAATGTTAGTCAAGAGAAATATTCCTGATGTAAATAAATCTACTAGAAATAAAAGCCTTGCATTTCTACAATAGACACCACTAGATGGCTTTCTGTCTCCGTATATCTAAAGTAGCCATCATAAAATGTCTTTAATTTCCAGCTCCATTAGGTTTATTCTCTTCTTACCTCAGCAAGGTCAACACCCTTCTAAAACAGTGTTGGGACACTTATCCCAGTCATCACTGAACATTTGTTCAGCAACTATTAAGAGCACATGCCTGACGCTCCCCTAGGTGCTTCAGAATTACAGATTAAGGAAAAGACCTAGATCCTGCCAACAAAGACCTTCATAATAATATTGCACAGATTCAAACCTCCTCAATTTGGAGTGTTATAATAAACTGATCTGAAAATAAAAGAAATGAATTGATTCAAGATGAAAATCTGGCAGCAGGCAGGTGCGAGGAGTATCATACACCTTATCTTAGAAAACCTAAAATTACTATTTAATGAAGTATCTACTTACTTATGCTACATATTATGTCAGTACACTTAAAACCACCACTGCTACAATACTTAAACACAGAATGAACCCACTGGAAGAACTAAGATTTTTGTACTTGTTTTCGTGAACTATTTGTACGAAGAGATGGTGGATTCGCACAGGCCTCTGGAGTCCTAGGTAAAATCACAGCTGAGTCTGACGGACTTTCCATCGTGAAAATGAAATCTTGGTTTACCTCTAAAAAAGAAAAAGTAATTATAAAATGGGAATCAAATTAACCACATCTCTATATATAGTCCTCAATCTTCATCAAAGAATGTTTTATTGGTGTATAAAACATCCGCAAATAAGCCAACAATTTCTTCTAATTTCACTTAGTTGTAATTCATTCTTGTCTTTTTGCAGTTTTCCGTTTACCTTTCCACATAGGGGCTAAGTTTTTTCATGACAAATTAACCGGCTAGTATCTCAAAGAAACAAGACTCTTCTTGTTTTGTTTTTATCGATCAAAATATCTTCAAATTCCGCATTATGGGGGGGAGGGGAGAATAACAACTCTAGATAGGAATTTCGTTATGGCAGCTTCATAATTAAAGGAGATACAGCTGAAATCTTGACTCAAAAAATATACTCAGACCTGTCAGTCAACTTGAACTCTAAAAGATGTATGACTAAAAATTGTTACCCTCCACGCCCGAGGCTTAAGAAACAAGCCGAGATACATTTACACCCGTCTGCACCGTTTTAAGTACCGAACAGACACTGAAAAGGAGAGTCGATTGCAGTTGTTTCCTCCAACAAAGGCATCAACTTCAGCCGTGTAAAACCAAAGGGAGGGGTCCTCCTCTCCTTCCCCCATTGCGGAAAGCAACCAGCCCGCCGGAGCCCTCAGCCTGAGGACTCGAGTTCCGCCGACAGGGGAAAGGCAGCTCCACTCGACTCCACGGCACACGCCCGAAGCGGACCACCCCCCAGACATGCCCTCGCCCCAGCACGCTACCTCCCTCCGCCATCCCCAGCGCGGCCAGAAAGCGCGCGCAGCTGCGGCCGTAAACCGACCCGGTGCCAGGGGCGGGGCCGCGCGGGAGGCGGAAGAGGCGCGCGATTGGCCAGATTGAGTGACGGGCGCGGCTCTGCTTCGCCCGCCGCCCGAAAGCAACGGGACTGCGCGCGCGCGGCCGCGAGCGGGGGGGCGTGACTAGGCCACGCCAGAAGCAGCTGAGACGCGTAATTGGAGGAATTGACCGGCGCGCGCGCGCCCCTGCCATGCCCGGCTCCCGACAGCGGGGGGATGCGCGCGCGGCCGCGATCCTCGGCACGGAGTCGGGGGCGGAGCTTCTGGACGGCTAACCCATCCTGACGGGGGCGCGTTTCCGTCCGCGGCTTCCGTTCCCTTTTTGCTTCCTGGTTTTTGTGTGTCTGCGCAGCGCGCCGAAAACGTCCCCCGCCCCCATTCTCCCTGCGCCCGCCAATCTCATCTCCGCGCTCACCCGCGCGGAGCCTTTCCTCAGACTCGGCGCGAGCGGAAGGCGCGCGGCTGGCCGCGAGTTGGGGGTTACAGCCGTGAACTCCCTACGGCGTAGACCGCAAAAGAGCAGCGTTGGGTTCCAGCCTATGGTGAAGCAAACAAGTCAGACATCTATGCCAGTGTCTCGGCGCTTTGGGTTGAGCGCATCTCTAGCTTGCTTTGCTGCGGCAAACTCGGCGCTGCTCCCCTCCCTGGGTTTTCTCTTGTATCTGCCTCAAAAGTCAGGTTCCTTATCTTCAGATCTTTTACGCAAATCTGACAGAAAATGTAGCCCCACGAAACGTGTCGTGGCGCAGTGCAGGGAGCGGAACGATCCCTAAGATTGTCACCGTCCAGAATTGGGATGTTTGAGACAGATGATGGCCCTCGCCGAACACCCGCCGCCGCGACCTGGTTAGTTGCGCTTCCTGCGTGGCGAGGTGCTGTCGCTGCGCGCGGCAGGTAATCGGGTGGAGCACTGGGTGTGGCGAAATTCAGCTGAGTAACTTCTGAGTCACGTGGAAGCTGGGAATGCTCAGGGGCCCGTGGGCCCAGTCCTCTTATTGAATGGCCGTCTTGGATGTTGGCACTGTCCCTTAACTAGCGTCTGATAATGATGGCTTAGAAGTAGCCCGAGGAAGTCACTTGAGTCCGAAACAGGTATAAATACAGAACCTGAAGACAACCTGAGGCAATGATGAGGGACGTGCATGTTGTCTAGGCTCAAATCCTGGCGCCGTATTTTGCGTGCTGTCTCCTGTAGTGTCTCTGTGCCTCAGTGTCCTCGTCCGTGATACGAAGCTGCGGGACTAAATGAGAGTCGCTGAGCGGCAGCTACAACAGAGCGGGGTGTCTGGGAAGCGCTCGATGGTTTTGCATATGCAGGTGTATGCACCATTCCCTAAGTGATTTAAAGGAATGTACCGCGCGGACTTTAGCGCTTCACTTCTCTCTCCCCCAAAAACCCACATTTTTAAAAAAGACGCTGTGAGCTGTAAGATCCCACACAATTTAAACCATAAATAGTGGAAGACTCGGAGCCTTCACATATAATTAATAATATATATTCCACGCCTCAATTTTTCAAAAATTACATAAATTAACGTCAAGGAATTTACAAAGTGAGAGAACGCATGGTTTTGTGATACAGGTGTTATTCACCTTGCCAAAGTCACAAGTCTCAGTCTGTACATTTATTTCTCCCTTTACTCATCCACTGGCATCAGTTAATCTCTGAAAAAAAGCAGAATGATTTGTCCTGACACTAGAAGCACAATGCAGACTCTGCATATTCTTTATACCTCAGGGCATAAGGGTGAGTTGTTTTTATGAGTCCCTAAAATCAGCTGCTCCCAAATGCTTTTATCATTACAACCTAAGCTTAGAGCTGTGTTTTTGCTGGCTGCAGAAAGGAAAACAACATCCTGCCTTACAAATGTTCTGACTTGCTTGTTTTGAGAACCGGTATATTAAAATGGGATTGTTTGGCCAGATTTTCAAAGACCTTCTTCAGAACACATACTCAGAAAAACCTGCATTTCAGATATGTGCATTTGTTGACCTACATCTCTTACTTTCATGCATTACTGGGATCAAATGATCTCCCCATACATAAGTTTGTATTTTACTTACTCCCCTCATATAACAATTGGAAATCCACCTTCCTCTCTCAGTTTAGTGTGATAGATCTGGAATATAGCTCTGTACGTTCCATTTTACCTTTAGATAAAGCCTACAATCATTTCCATGTCTTTAGTGACTTGCAATTGTATTAGCCTATGAAGAGTTTGTTGTTTCTGACACAGGACATTGCATGTTTCATATGGAACTTTTCAGCTGGGGAAAAATACCCGCCCCAGTGAGCCAGAAAGCAAAGACTCCTTACCCTACCATAGAGAACAATTTGAGCAATAGAATCCAATAATAATAGTAATTAATATCAACATAAGTCAGACTTTCCCTGTATTTTTAAATTTCTTCACTACCCAAGGCTACTCTTGGCCACTTTGTTACTCATCTGGAAGTGGTAAAATGCTTCTTCCCTTCTTGTCTGTGATTATTGTTTGTGGGATGATGACATAGACCTAAAATCTTTATGAGGTTTTTTTTGGTTTTTATTCTTTTTTAATAGCAAGAAAAGAATAGTGAATAGTGTCTCTCTCTCCCTCTCTCCCTCTCTCTCTCTCTCTCTGTCTCCACACATACACACGCACATGTGCACGTATTTTCAGCCACAATTACAATTTTTATTTCAGTAGATTTATTTTTGAAATTCTCGGCGTTAGCATTATTTTTAAAGTCAATAGTAATCTCAGGATGATCTAAATTCCATTCCATAGACTTTTCATTATTGACAAAAATTATTGTGTCATGTGGACATAACTAGTATCCATAGATTGTTTTATAAACAATTAAAGATATAAAAATACACTTTTGAAACCAGGATTAAAATCCACTTGGGTGAGGAATTATGTAAAATCTACACAATTAAATTGATTTATAATGTCCATTAGGACAAATTAAACAAACTAAATTTAATACAGATTTATAACACTCACAAGAAAATCTGCTAAATTGTCTTAACTGACTTTCAATATTTCCTATGACATTTGCACATAAGTTAAAAATACCCTTCAAAAACTCTTCTCTAGGTTTCTCTTGCTGTGAATTCAAGTGACATCTTACAGACCTATCCATGGTAATGAGGTGTTTTAGTGCTCTGTCCCTTCATAAATTTCCCTTTGAGAATAATTGATAAATATTTATATTTCTTTTCTCTATTACCTGAAGATCTCATACAGAACGTCATAATGTGTGGTTGCTACACTTGTAGAGACTATTGAAGACTTTGTTACCAAAGGGTGACCTTTACGGATTAACTGTTTAATATTGTTTAGCCAAGTTAAGCAAGAGAGGGCTTTATTTTCAACCCCAAGGTAAAAGGGCCCTTGACTTACTGTCAGGCATGCCTGAGAAATTGCCTCACTGAGTAGGATGGTTACTTAGAACTTGGAAATATGTGGAGGGTCAGTACTATTAGTGTGATAAAACCTTTCATCACCAGGCAACTAGAAAATTTATCTGATAAATAATATTCAGGAAAATGTACTAAACAAGAACCTAAAGAGCTCCCTTCACCCGAAGTTCCTGTGCTTTTATTCTACCAGATCTGGCATTTGGTCAAGTCCATTAGACACTAGAGAAGCAATAGTGTCTGTGATTCACTGCTGTTACTGGGTGTGTTTCCTTGAAGAAGAATAGAGTGATTCAGGTTAGATTAAAATGGTGAGGGAGGAGGTAGAGTACAGGTTGAGGTGGGGGGTGGGTAGTAGCATAGAAGTTACATTGTTAAAAGGTAATGGGAATAAAAATACTGCTCAGGGCACCATCCTTCTTAGATCCTTTTTTAACTCAGAAACATCACCCCTGCATTATTTGGAGAAAAAAGGCATTAGATGTCAGCAAATACTTAAGCAACAGAACATGTCTTATAATCATCTTTAACTACCTTGAGGTTTGAGAGATAACAACCCCCAAGATAATTTCACAGTATTGAAATCCGTTTGAAGTGCCGGCAAACAAGTCAACTCAGTTGTCTACCCTTACCTCTCATTACTGTTTCAGTCTTGAGGGTATATAAGGCTTCATCTTAGTGATATTTTTTAGATGGGGGAGCAAGGGTGTCTAATGGTGCCAGGGAACTATGGAGTTAAGAAACCATGGTCTAGAATAATATTGATCTTTTTGTTCCTGCTCTTCTACCCTTTGGCAAACTTTGATGATGAGTATAGTAGTAAAGAAAATCTGTGGATTTAGCCTCACCAGAAATTTTTCTGGTCCAGTTCAGGATCTGAGAGCTAGATCGAAATTTAATCCGTTTCCCACTACCCCACCAATTAGGAGGAAGCACTAGGTCTCCACTGCCAAAGGCAAAGTAAAATGTCTTAGGTGTCCAACACCAACCATTAGTAGAAGTATCAAACCCTTGAGTGCAGAGCCCCTGACCAGGTGATCTGCATCCCAGAGAGGATCAGTTGGAGAGGTGTGATCATATATGGGGGAGATGGCTTGAGCAAAGACACCTTTTCATTGATCCTCTCCCTTCCACCTCCGAGATTGTGCCGAGTGTCCATGTCCCCAATGCCATGTCTAAATAATACCACTTGCCAGTGACAGCAACATTACCCAGCTCTCCACCTCCATGACACCTCTATGGCTACCAGTAAATAAAGTGGGAAGTTTAATGATGACACTGGTGACTCTCAATTGGCAAATGATTATCACTATTTTTTGATACTGAAAATATATCTTTCCCACAGATAGGATCTTGGAAAAGAAGCATAGACTACAAATACATTCCCCCTTGCATGGTCCTCCAAGATTTCACCCAGATGTTTAGATTTGTTTAGCACAAGATTAAGACAGACAATACTTTTCCTTCAACAATGTAAACCTTTAACTCAAACTCTTCTGAACTCTCCCACCTCCCAAAATTTCCCTTTATGTGCCACTCCGGTTATTATTATGTTAATACCATCTATCAATTACCCTCATTATCTCAAGTATTTTTCACTTGATATAAGTACCTACCTCTGAGTCAAAGCGTCCTTTTCAAACTTTTTATCTTTTTTTAATCAAGAGAAAGCCACTTTCAAACTTTTTATCTTTTTTTAATCAAGAGAAAGATTACTCAAACAAGTGATTTCCAACACTCCTTAGTATGTGGGAATGATGGCTTAATCTATCTCTATTGTGCTGTTTACTCTCTTTCTTATGCTCTGTTATGACTTCTGAATCTATGCCCTTCTGTGAATGCCGGATATTGAAAATGCCACCTCTATGTTGCTGAAGGTCTGCTGTGAGGGGAATTCCTACTAAGTGCACAGATAACACCCACCAACAAAGATGGGCTTCTCAGGCTTTGAAAGCCTGTCATTTAACAGAAAGCAGCCCATGATACCAAAGAATACAGGTGTGGGTTTTGAAGGGCAGGCAATTAATCCCGTCCACATTTGTTAAGCAAATTCCTATGAAACTATAAATTATAACCTACCCATAGGTTTAAAATTTTGAAAAGCAAGCATTACTAAAGGTTGGCATTGTCTGAAATGCTTTCCTAGCCTAACTTTGGGCCATTAAAATAGATTTTGAACCTGCACGTACAAGTTTAGGATTTTTGTAAAGCTGCCAAATCTTTAATATAACAATAATTAGCATAAAGCTTGTGCAATTAAGCTGACCTGAAAAGAATGAGTTTGAATCTTTGGCAAGATGTTCCTCTTTTTTAAAAAGTAGTTTTACCAGTTCGTATTATTTTCACTCAGAACTGTTTCCCACAAGTTTTTAAGCCATGTAAAGCTGACTTTGTTTTATTCCAATAATCGTCTTCAGGGACAGCAATTTGTTTCCAGTCACTAGCATTCAGAATGAATCAATCAACCAGATTTACCCACCAATACCGCCCTGTCTGCAATGAATACTTTCCATTTTTACAGTTGAAAAAAATCGGTTTTACTGCTCCCCTCAACCTATATAGACTTCTTCCATGCTCGGAATGGGATTAAGTCCCCAAAACAAATGCGAGCAAAAGAAATTCAGAGACATCAAACAGTAGATGCAGTGAGCCAGTACCTGAAGTGACTTGATTTTGATAAGTGAAAAATAGGATGTTATCACAGGTCTGAAGAATTACGTGGACTAAGGAGAGTACTTAGGAAGCTGGAATTAAACATTTGCATACAAATTAGCAGCTCTCAAGGCAAACCCATCACCTTCCAATCAATCACTGCTCAAGCTGCAGGAAGTGTTCTTGGACCACTACATTCATAACTGAAGTCAGTCCTCATGGGTGTTCAAATATTTTCTGCCAAGAATTAGGCAGAAGGACAGGGAAGAACTGGGGAGGAGGGAGGAGAGAAGGGAAGGGAGAAAGCTGCCTTTACTACACGTCTCTTGCCCTTAAGCAGAATAAAAACTAGTGTTCTAAAACACTATTTTTCATAACAAATTACTGATTACTAGGCTTGTTTATGCCATGCTGCAAGTTATTCTGCAGATTTAACCTGGGTTTTCAGATCCAAGCAGCTGATCAAACACTAAGAATCCTGGGCACATTTCATTTGGGCTAAATTCTGAGAAAGTCATGATTTCTTCCTTAATGAGAAATTCATACTTCATGTTCTTAATGCCTTTTGATATAATCGAATAAAAAGGATTATGGAAGATCAAGATTTGGTGTTTAATAAAGATGTAAACATGCATGACAGATTCATGTGTACTTTCTTAGGACTGGTGGAATATTATAATGATCAGGTTAAACATGATTATACCTTGTAAATTAGATAAACCGTGTTTTGTAGTAGGTGAAATTTTGAATGGGTGAAGCCATAAAGCCACAGACCTTACTTATTTGAGTTTTCTTTTGCATTATAAACCTCGTCTTTGTTGATTTTTGTTGCTGTATGGAGTGAATTGGGGGTGAAAATGGATGTGGTTGCAAACTGTGTAGGTAAGTTTGCTTAAATCTGTACTAAATGTGAGATAATCATGGGTTGTCAGTTTAAATTGAGGAAAATGGGAAAGTCTTTTGGGATTTGGGATCTCAGTTTGAATACAAGTTTTGGTGAATACAAATTCATTGATGTTTACAACTTTTTTCTCTGATTCATTCATTCCCATGGAAATATGGCTACAGCAGGGGATAGGCCTGGATCAGGGCATCTGAGTTCCTTACTGGCCCTACCATTAACAACTAATGAGCTGTGTGACTTTGGCAGGTTCAGTGAAATTCTGTGGTCTCAGTTTTCTCATCTATGAGTTATGAAGAGAAAGATGACCTTTTTCTAGCTCTGAGTTTTTATAATTCCAGTTTGGGTACATTTTGGTACACCTGAAATTACCAGTTCCCACCAGAGAATTAAATGAAGTTACAGGTAAAATTCCCTATAGAAATACTATGGAAGATGTGCTAGGTGCTATAGATGGAAAGGTAAAGGTATTTTTTAGGAGTATACAAATTGGACACTGGTATTTATCACATAGATTCAATCAGAGCCAGCCCTGGAAAAATTGTCATACAGAGGAGTTTTTTCTTCTCTGTTTCCTCTTACAGCCCTCTCATGTAGTCTGAGCCCCACCTTCCCAAGGCCAGGGCTTCAGGCTAACTCCTGTCAACTACCACTTGCCATTACAGGCCTTACTCCCAGCTGCTCTGCTTACTTTTATTGGCATCTTCTGGAACTCATGCCCTTGTCTTTATTAACATTGATGCAGCCAGGCAGGGTGGCATGAGCCTGTAGTCCCAGCTACTTGGGAGACTGAGGGGGGAGGATGGCTTGAGCCCAGGAGTTTGAGACCAGCTAGGATAATATAGCAAGACCCCATCTCAAAAACAAAACAAAAAACATTTGATGCATAGAGTAGGTGCTCAATAAATGTTTTGAATGGGTGGATTTTTAGAATGAATGGATTAATTAGTTAATCAGTAATTCTAAAGTTGGGAATCCCAAGCAAGGCAAGCAGAGAAAGTGACAGTGTAGCAGTCTAATAGAGGGAAAGACAGGGGGATATTCACAGTAAGCAGAACGGTCACTGTGCCCTTCAAATAACTGATAAAGCCTAAGCACTGAATATACCTTTCTTTAAGCAAAAATGGATGACAAAAAGACAAAATAAATACAGTGAGTACAAGCAACAAAGCTAATAATGGCATGATGAATGAAGAGTGAGTTTGGGGAGAAGCAGTTGTAAACTCCCCAGGCAAAATTCTATTTAAAAAAACATCTCTTGCATTGCTTCTGGGAATGAAATATAGTATAGCCACTGTGGAAAACAGTATGGCAGCTCCTCCAAAAATTAAACATAGATTTATCATATGATTCAGGCCAGGTGTGTTGGCTCACACCTGCAATACCAGCACTTTGGGAGGCCGAGGCCAGGATTTCGAGACCAGTCTGGGCAACATAACAAGACCCTGTCTCTACAAAAAACTGAAAACCTAGCTGAGTGTGGTAGCACACACCTATAGTCCCAGCTACTCAGGAGGCTAAGGCAGGAGGATTGCTTGAGCCCCAGGAGTTGGAGGTTGCAGTGAGCTATGATCACACCACTGTACTCCAGCCTGGGCAACAGTGATACCCTGTTCTAAAAAATAAATGAAGAAATAAACAGATAAATACATAAATAGAAATGTTTTTTAAAAAAATTATCATATGATCCAGCAATTCCACTTCTGGGCATGTACGTGAAAGAATTAAAGCAGAGACTCAGACATCTGTACACCCCTGTTCATAGCAGCATTATTCACAATAATCAAAAGGTGGAAACAACCCAAATGTCCATCAGCAGATGAATAGATAAACAAAATACAGTGTATATATACCATGGAATATTATTCAGCCTTAAAAAGGAATGAAATTCTGGTACATGCTACAACATGGATGAACCTTGAAAACATGCTAAGTGAAATGTCAAACACAAAAAGACAAATATTGCATTATTCCACTTACATAAGGTACCTATAGTAATCAAATTCATAGAGACAGAAAGTAAAATAGCAGTTACTAGGTACAGGGCCAGAGAGGGAATGGCGAGTTATTGTTTAATGAGTACAGATTTGAAGTCTCAGCTGATAAAAAAGTTCTGGAAATGGGTGGTGGTGATAGTTGCAAACAACATGAGTGTACTTAATGCCACAGAACTGTGTACTGAAAAATGGTTAAAATGGTAAATTTTATTTTGTGTATATATTATCACAATTTTTAAAAATCTCTGGGGAAGAATATTTTGACACAACTGATACCAATATTGATCAGCTTCTCTAAGGGGAAAACTGTTCCTCAAATCTAATCCAAAGCTTTCAGCTTCATGTCTTCTTGTTATTTCTTATCGTTGCTTTGTATAGTTCTGTCTGTGAACCAAGGGAGACTGCTTTCAGCGTAGTAGAAATATACACTAAACATGTGCCTCCTCTTCGGATGATGCCAGTGCCATCTTTGGAAATGGTGCCTTTTGCTCACGATGGGATGGGTTTTAACAGCTTTGTCTTTTCTCCGCCTTACCCAATCATCTTGTGGGGGTAGCATAATTTGTAGTCTGTGCAGCCAGGGAATAGGGTGAAGTTAAGTCAAGTCCAGTGGCCCACCTTCTCCTTTTATCCTCCCCTCCCCCAAGCCTTCTAGCTGGAGCTAGATACCTTTCCTATTCCACAGCCTTCCGTAGGTATCATAATACGTATTTTACCATGAGCTATTTGAGAATACGGAGTATGTCTTTGATCTCTGTATCCCCAGGCCCCCCAGAAAAAGGCTTAGCAGATTTTGGGGGTTCATTCAGAAGATAACATACTAAGGACACAGGGAAAATGCTAAGGGAGTTCAAAGAAGGTTGAGTCAAGGAAGGCTTTGTGGGAAAAAAAAAGTTGTATTTGGGCTGTATTTTATTGTCTTCACAACAGTCTCCATAGCATCTTCTTGGTTTTCAATCAATATTTTTTTAATTGGTCAAACTAACTGTGTAAAAGGTATTCTACAAGTATATAAACCTGAATCCAGGGCACAGATCTTCCTTGGGCGATATAGTAATAGATTTATGACTGAGAGGTTTTTAAACACCTGCCCTGGGGCTGATGGACAGGTATACGAAATACCATGGCTTGGTATTTTCCTCTCTTGTTGGGTTGTACAGAAGGAAGCACCAGTAGCAGTTAAGAGAATTCACATTGCAGTCAGGGGTACCTGGGTTTAAATCTCAACTCTGCCCCCATAAACTCTATTAATGATAATCTCACTAAATGTTTCCTCATACATAAAATGGGGTAATAATACCTACTCCATTAAACATGATGCTGCAGATAAAGTAATTAACATGGAAGTTGGCACATAGTGACGTCAACATAAGGGAGGTGAAGGTCGCGGTGGTGGTTACCTTGAAGCAGGGGATGGAGGCACGTGGACGGGGGAATACAAGAGAAAGCTGCTTGATGAGAGACGTTTCCTCAAATTGTGCCCCAATGGGACAATGGTGTTCTATGAGCTGGTCCAACGTGTTTCACAGGTAAAATCAAATTAAGGTTATTTTTTCTAAATTTGTAGAAAAATTAAAATAAGAAGTAGAATGCTTCTCATTTTAATTATTTTTTCCTATACACTTTTCTTAAAACTTTAGTGTCTACTAGTGGATGACAGCAGATAACAGAGTGAATAGGTTGCAAATGAATATTAAGAGGAAAGATCAGTAAACTGATTTATTTTAAATGTTCGTTCGACATTCGACAAATATTTGTTTTGCAAAAGGTTGTGGGTTTTGAGGGTTCTTTTGGAAAGACTCATACCCATGTAGTTTGGTCACTTTTCTTGCTAGTATTATCGTTTCTAGCTCATATGATAAAATTAAATACGGCTTCTCTGCAAAGAGCACCCTGACACCCCGCTGCTTGACGAGGTGCAGAAGTACGGGGTCTGCTGTTGCCAGCATCCCATTGTCGGAAGCTCTGGAGCCCTGGGTTTTAAGACACCCTGAAGACTTTACTGCAATGTCCGTGGCGAGCCCAACCGGTCCTCTCCTCGCACCTCTCACATTAGAGGAGCACCTCTTTGCAGATGTAGATTTTAAAAACAAACAAAATCTTGGTTGCTGCACACTTGTATTATTTGTGGCGTACACTGTGAATACAGGAGTGCATCTGTACCTCCTGGAGTCACTGTCCGTGAGGATATCCCAAAGAATGGGCATAGGAAGAAAGGGAAATGGAGAGAAAACACGCCTGCTCCGGCCGTGCTCTGCACCAGTCATCCTTAAGAAGAGAAAGCTCAGCTGTTCACAGCTAATGACTGAACAAGGTTTGGAAAACACAGATGATTAAATCTTGACTCATCTTCCTCTCAGGAATCCTCTGAGCCTCGGCGTAACTTGTCTATTGCTTGTTCTTGATAAGTAGGTGAGTCTAGAACATTTTTACTCCTTGATGAGCATGATTGAATTCTGAGGACGGCAGAGAGCCGATTTGCTACATGGCCTTGGGCAGCCCTGGTCTCATGGTGCGGCTCATCGTTTTCTTCCGTGTTTATCCCAGTAAGTCTTCTGTGTTTATTCAGAGGTGTGGAAGAAAAGAGATTTGGAAATCTTCTTATTCAGACACAAATGGAAAGGCTCAAAGAACATGGCATAAATGTTGGGTCTCATCCTGCCGAGGGCCTGCATGAACACTTCAGCTTGAGCGAAGTTTCATTTTTGCAAGCAATGCTTCATATTCATGGAGCTGACATAATCATAAATTTAATTTGTACTTTTATTAATTGCTTGTCTCAATTACTGGCTTTATTGCTGTGAAGTGAATATGATATGCCAATAAAAACTAGGACTAGCAATCCATCTTCCTAAGGCTTCTGTACCTGGACCACAGTTGGATTTATAAGAAAATCTTTATGGTTAGCTTTTGTTTTAAACAAGATTCAGAAGCCTTCTGTAAAAATTTCCTGAAAAATTCTTCTTTCTTATTGTGCCTATGTAAGCCCGGATATTGCTAAATATACCACAAATAAATCCTTAGGTCCACAACTCTTTTTCTGTACTTTAACAACTTTGGACTTAAGAAATTAGAATCTTAACATTTTTTACTTCTAAACAAACAAACTAGCCAAATCTCAAAATATATAAAAAGAATGACCAAACTGTGTTTATTACAGGAGTGCAAGGCTACTTTAGTACTTGATAATCAACACATTCATATATTAACAGAGTACAAAAGAAATTTATGTAACCAAAGCATTTGTACCCTCATAATATTCTGAAATTTTAAAAAATCAAAAAATATATATATAAACAGAAAAAAAATTTTAAAATTATACGACTATCCAAATTGATGCTTAATAAAAAGAAATGATAAAGTTCAGCATTCATTCATATTTTTAAAAAATCAAAGTAGTAATTAAAAGGAACTTCTGGCCTGGCGAGGTGGCTCACACCTGTAATCCTAGCGCTCTCGGAGGCCAAGGCAGGAGGACCGCTTGAGCTCAGGAGTTTGAGACTGACCTGAGCAAGAGCAAGACCCCATCTCCACCAAAAATAGAAAAAATTAGCTGGGCGTGGTGGCGTGCCCCTGTAGTCCCACCTACTCCGGAGGCTGAGGCAGGAGGATCACTTGAGCCCAGGAGTTCAAGGTTGCATTGAGCTAGGATGACACCACTGCACTCTAGCCAGGGCACAGAGTGAGACTCTGTCTCAAAAAAAAAAAAAAAAAAAATTAAAATATAGAAACTGTGTGTTTATAAAGCATTTAAACTATAAATTACATAAGACAATGAAACATTATTCTAAGAAATCATAGACCTAAATAAATGGAGGAATAGATAGGGCTCGTGAATTATAAGACTGTATTTTAAAGATGTTGATTCCCCTCAAACTGATAAATGGATTTTGTGCAATTACAATTTTTTAAAAATTTTGGCAGGTGCATGCATGTGTGTGTGTGTGCATATGTTCAGCTGACAGGCTGATTCTGAAGTTTAACTGGAAATGCAAAGGCCCAAGAACAACCAATGTATTTTGAAAAAGAACAAAGAAGAATAATTTTCTCTACTAGATATCTTAATATCTTGGCAATGTGGAAATAGAGCAAGGATAGATAAATACAGTGGAACAAATAGAGTCCAGAAACACACCCTTGCATGCCCAGAGCCTTCATTTCTGATAATGGTGGTACTAGAAAGATGTGGGAAAATTATCTTTTTAGTGATGGGGCAGGGTCAATTGGATAGCCATATGGGAAAAAATGAAACTTCACCTTTACCTCACACCACACGTAAAAATCAGTTCCAAGAGAATTTAGATCCAAATGTGAAAAAAGTTTTTTTTAAATGACAATTTGGAACGTTTACAGGAGAGAATATCTTCATGACCTTGGGAAATGGGAAGATTTCTTAAATAGGACACAGAACACACTGACCATTAAGGTAAAGATTGATTAAGTGGACTGTATTAAAATTAAGAATTCTGTTTGTTGAAAACATCTAAGAAAGTTGAAATTGGTGCCACAGACTGGAAGAAGGTGTTTACCACATATATAGCTGATAAAGGAAATGAATAAGAAAAAGACAAACAATCCCAATTTTAACATGTTCAAGAAGACTTGAATAGGCATTTCACAAAAGAGAATATCCAAATAGCCAATAAATATATGAAGATATAAGGAACCTCATTAATAATCAGGGAAATTCAAGTTAAAACCACAATGAGATACCATTACACTCTCACCAAAATGGCAAAAATGAAAAAGACTGACCATATCAAGTGTTAGTGCAAATGTAGAACAAGTGGAACTCTTAATCACTGCCAGTAGGAATGTAAATTGGTACAACCATTGTGGAAAATCTGGCATTATTTACTAAAGTTAAATGGATGTATACCCTGTTACCCAGCAAGTGCACCCCTAGGTATGCATACATCCAGAGGGAATTTTATGCATATGTTCAAGAAAACACATATACAAGAATATTTGTAGCATCATCTTTCATAATTGTCAAAGTCTGGAACAACTCTAATGCCATCAATATAGAATAGATAATAAATAAAACATAGTATATTCATACAATGGAAAACTTTACAGCAATAAAAATAAATTACATACAACCATATGGATGAATCTCATAAATATAATGTGAAGCAAAAGAAGCCAGACACAGAGATTATACACTGTGTATAATTAGTTTCAAAAACAGGCAAAATTGGCCAGGCGCGGCAGCTCATACCTGTAATCCCTGCACTTTGGGAGGCGGAGGCTGGAGGATCACTTGAGGCCAGGAGTTCAAGACCAGCCTGGGCAACATAGTGAGACCCCATCTCTACAAAAAACAAAAATTAGCTGGGTGTGGTGGCATGCACCTGTAGTCCTAGCTACTTGGGAGGCTGAGGAAGGAGGATGGCTTGAGCCCAGGAGTTTAAGGCTGCAGTGAGCTATGATGATGTCACTATACTCTAGCCCAGGCAACACAGAGAGACCCTGTCTCAAAAAAAAAACCAAAAAACAAACAAAATTAATTTATGGTGTTGAAAGTTTATGAAAAGTGGGGTTTTTGTGGTGCTGGTAATGTTTTACTTCTTGTCCTAGGCGATGGTTATGTGGGTATGTTCACTTTGTAATTATTCATTAAGCTGTATATTTATGATTTTCATATCTCCCTGTATATGTATTATTCTTCTATATAAAAAAGTAACTTAAAAATGTCTCAATATTTATTCCTTTTTTGAATTCAGAAGTTTGAGACAGCAACAAGCTTGTCTACATAATATATGTTAGATACATTATATATTTATTGAATGTTTTTCTTTTTTTATTAATAGACTTTTTTTTTTTTAGAAAACTTTAAGGTTTACAGAAAAAACAAAGTTCCCATATACTCCTTCACCTCCACCCCACGCACAGTCTCCCCTACTATTAGCATCTTGCCTCAGTAGTGTGGTACATTTGCTGCAATTGGTGAGCCGATATCGATACATTATTATTAACCAAAGTTCATAGTCTACACAAGGGTTCACTCTTTGTGTTGTACATTGTATGGGTTTTGACAAATGTGTAATATGTATCCACCATTACAGTTGAATGGGTTTTTAATTTATTTTTAATGTGTTAGTGTTTGGTTTCTTAGCTTCATACAGTTTCCATAATGACTATTCTTTCACATTATTGATTGATTTTGTCTTGTTTATAACTACAGCTATTTCCTAAAGAGGATGCAAATTTCTTTTTATGCCCTTAGCCAATGGCTTAAATTAAGTAGCATCAAGATAAGGATTTAAGGCCAAGTTCTTGGACAAAACATGTCTCTTCCCAGGCTTAGAATTTCAAGGATAGCCTATCTTCCATTTGTCTTTGGCAGTTAGAAGCTGTGTCAACATTCTAGTGAAAGATGCCATTACAATGTTTCAGGGAAGACCTGCCGTGGGCCATTCTACCCTCAGCCCCCACACTACAGATCCCTGAGTCGAGCTCTGAATCAGCACAAGACTTGGGCAGGATGTGCAAGTTCCTGCTCCGGCACAGTCATCCGGAAAGGCCTAGGACACCTTAATATGTGACTATCGACCATACTCAACCTGGAGAAGGTCCGGACAGCAAATTTCTGCTCCCAAACTCCCTCTGCACTCCTCAGGGCAGCATCTCAGAATGACTAACACTATGACAGGAAAGGGAGACAACTGTTCTCATGCCTTAGTTCACAAAGGAGAAGCAGATAGTGGTGGCTTCTAGTGAATACTCGGGACTAAAGGGAAAGCTCTAACGACTGCGTTTTGGTCTGAGAGTGAACTTTGTTGGACGTGTAACTGTGAGCACTAGAAAAGAGAAAAAACCCACTTTTTAGTCACCGAATATAACAACATAGAGGGAGTATTGATTTACATGTTGGAGGAAGAGAAAATACACTCAAATATGTTTTAAAACAACCAAACCCTTGTTACATTAGCATAATCCATAAATAGAACTGATGAAATCCTAAGTCAAAAATAACATAAAGGCAGCTCAAAGTTGTCATGAGATGGGTTTACCAACATTTTAAACCAGACAATATTGGAATTACCTCTAGCACGATCTCATTATAATACTAACTTTACTAAATCAAAGCATTGGAAAGGGTTAGGTTGATGTTTACCCCAGGCTTAATGAATATTTTCTTCATGGAAATATTAAAACAATAAAATTATGAGGAATTATATAGAATTCTAAGAAAATAAAACTATTGTTAAATACTTTATTATCTATCTGTATACCTACAATCATGGTGATAATTACCTATTCAATAAAACAGTGCCTCTAGGAGCTACAGCAAAGCAGTGTGTTTCCTGACTTTGAGTTACCACAACACAAAAGGTAAATTCTTTACATTCATTAATTCTCCCATATCATACTCCTCTGCATCTAACTCACAGGAGCTCTCAAAGTAGCCTGAATTATATTTTCTTCCTCTATCACACATGTTTGTTATTTAAAGATTTCCATCCACTAGAGCACAAGTCTTATTCAAAAACAGCAAATATATAGAATTATCCTTCTTTTCTGAAAACTTTCTTACCCGATGGTACATTATGACCTGTGGGTCCAGGTGTAGCTGAAAAAGTCTTTGAGATACCAACAGGCTTCCCACTCTGAGGCCAAGTCAAGTCTGCTCTCTGATAAATGCCATTAGCTGCTCTCTGAAGGGCAAAGTTCTCAGACATGTTTAGGTAAACAGAGCTGTACAAACACAAGCACTAGTAATAGGATGCGGAGATTGTCGGTGGGGTTAGCATGCTTATGGCACATCAGAACCCATCTAAAAATGAGCTGTGTGCTCATTCCATTGGCTGTGTAGTGGGTGTCATTTACTTCACTAAGAATGGATGTGATGTTCTCACATGGAAATTATTCTTGCATTTGAACTCTAATTTCTTAGGACAATCCTTTGAGCTGTGTGGGGGCTGTGCTGAACCCTAACATATACTGTGGCCAAATTTCCTCGTGGGCACCTTGCCTGAGGGCAACAAGTTAAGTTGTGCTTTCAATATTCACTTATATTAGAAACCTAGAGAAAGCTCTTAATAGAGTTTATACAATGTAAATAATTTATTTCTATGAGTATTTATACTGTTTCATTTAAAAGATTAGAAAAAAGAATATGTCTCAAGTCTCTGGGCCGTGGGTTTTAGCAGGAAGGGACTTTCTGTGTTGGTTTTCACAACCTGCCTCATGTGCTGACTGACGGAGTTAGTTCACAAACTCTTCCCCATTTACACTTCAGTAAGAGTCTGCATTCCAATAGAAAAACCTATCCCAAGGGGACCAGGAAGCTGGGGTGTATAGATTGAGGACAGCTGCCTTAGGAACAGCAGGTGCTTTCACTGGTTAAAAAAAAAAAAAATCACAGGAGTCCTCGAAGCCTCCTTTTAAAACAGGTTTGAAAAAAATAATTTCTCTGGAAAATGGTCTTTTCATAGATCTAAGCACTCTTCAAAACTACCAGATGTCAGCATGGTTTTTTACCAAGCCCCTTACAATGACGGAATATTTCTTATAGCTTTCCCTGTGGGCTAGAATGTACCTCCCACAAACAAAATCAAGGAGCGCCTGCATCTTGCCTTTACCTGAAAATGTCTCGGGGTTACAGTTATGACATGTCATCACTCAAAGAGATTTGAGTGTCAAACTTAAAATAAGCTGGCAACAGAAACCCCAAAAAGAAAACATACAATAAGTTACAAGATTGTAAAAACTCCAGGACCAGAAAAGCAAGCAAGAGCTTGTCCCTTTACCTACCTAAGGCAAAACAGGGAATCGTTCCCCACGATAGGGAAAAACAAATGAAGCTCAGTCCCAGATCTTCATTTTACAGCC
Organism: Daubentonia madagascariensis; assembly: GCA_023783475.1. Classification (NCBI taxonomy): domain Eukaryota; kingdom Metazoa; phylum Chordata; class Mammalia; order Primates; family Daubentoniidae; genus Daubentonia; species Daubentonia madagascariensis. Next base: position 12,353,058 of record JAKFHU010002573.1, on the reverse strand, counting down.
TCATCTCAAGAATTACAAGGTCAGGAACAAGGAGTCTGAGCACACTTTTTATTTTTGCCAATTGTTATACACAGTCCTACTTCACAGTGGAAAACAAGCCAGTGGCTGAAATTATCTGCAGGAATGGCTGAAAAGGTGGGAACATGCCCGTAAGTCCTTCCTCTCATCACACCCATGAAACATTGAGAGTCTAACCCAAATTGGAAGCAGTTAAGAAAACGCTGGGAGGGAAGCGGGATGAGATGGGAAAGCGCCCTCGCTCTTGCTTAGCCGGCTCCAGATTCATTACCCCTCCTGGTTTGGGGAAAACCAACCTAAAATATTCTTCTCACCCTCTTAACCACATCCCTCCTCTCCTCTTCCCCCTTCCTCTTTCTCCACTTTGCAGGCTTCATCACTTCCTTCTCTATTTGACAATTTTTTTGAGCTGTGTTGGGGCTGTGCGGAGCCCCAACCTGCGCTGTGGCCAAATTTCCTTGTGGGCCCCTTGCCTGAGGGCAACAGTTGTGTTGTGCTTTCAACATTCACTTGTATCAGAAACCTAGACAAAGCTCCTCATAGAGTCCGTGCAGTGTAAATAATTTATTTCTGCAAGTACCTGTACTGTTTTGTTTAAAAGATTGGAGAAAAGGGGATGTGTCAAGTCTCCGGCCGTGGGTCCCTCCGTCCTCCTCCCCTCCTTCCCGAGCCCCGCAGGCGCGAAGGTGAACACCTGGCCAAGGGGAGGGAAGAGACGAGAGGGAAGTAACAGGTGTGGGTTTGTCCGCGGGACGTCCACCGCGGCACAGGGTAACAGTTGCGCGCGCTAGCCGGAAGCTCGAAGAGGGGATGTTTCATGGAACATTGTACGTACTGTGCTTGCAGTTGGGAATGCAGTGAAAAGACAAAAGCCCGTCCACCTCGCCAAGGGCTGGGAGAAAGCAAGCGAGAGGTGTGGAGGTGGAAGTACGGGCAGGTGCTAAGGAAAGGGGTCGGATCAGCCCCAGGTGGGGGAATGGGCAAAGTCAGCCCCTCCGTTTCACAGAGGAGACAACCAGGATGGTCTCGGCGGCCATTAAATTCCGGGTTGGCCCTTGAAGCTCTGTGGATGCCAAATTGTTCCAGCCAGTCTCGCCCAGGGGGTGTTAGCATTTCAGTTTTGTGTTCTCTTTTCTCTAACTGCATGTTGATCTTCCAGTAGCAGAACAGCCTCCATCTCTACATGGGGAAAGGAAATCTGTGGCTACGTGTAAGGCCTCCCTCCCATGACATTTCACACGATGCTGATTTTGCAAAATAGCCAATGATCTCTTATATTTCTTCCCATGCATTTCATGTGCCCAAGAAAGGGTGTTCTGGGATGAGTGCACAGACTTTAATAAAGTCGGCAGTCTGAAGGGCCACAAGAATTTCCTGGGAGTACAAGTAGATCATTGCTGTGGAGTTTTTCTGTCTTGTGAGCTTTGATGAAATTAACTTTCCATTTCAGAAACACTTCCCAGTTTCTGTGACAAAACCCCTTTGACGATTAACTTATTAGATCTTGGAGCTTTTGTTTAGAGAGCTCCACCCCACCCCAACTGCATTTGTGTGAGCATCAGAGAAAACGCTAATGTCTCTCATCAGCCATCCATTTATGTCTCTCTCTCCTAACCTAAAAAATCCTCATAGGCTGGTTAAGTAAGTTAAGGTTTACATAAACAACTTGACTCTCCCAGTCCTTTCCCAGATGCCTGAGTTAACCTAGACAAACCAAAAATGGAAACCCAAAGGGCACATGCTTGCTGCATTTTTAGCCCTTTAAAGGAAAAGTCCTCTTTTGTATTTTTTCTGTGGCAAGAACATTGCTCTCTACCCACCAGTTACCACTAAGAAAACAGGCAGCCCTGAGCGCCGGTGTGGAGTTCCACATGTAGCATGTCATTGTGGCCGCAGTCAACTTGGATATTTCTTCTCAGTGATGTCTGTGTTTGTTTCTCCAGGTTTTAAATTTAGATTGTTCACTTGCTTTCAAAATTACCTATTAAAGTGTTACAATTTAAATTATGGTAGTATATTATTAATCACTTCTTGAACCTTATTTAGGATACTCTTGCAAGTTACAAGGGACTATTATAAATACTTACATTGAACTTAATGTTGCTTCTTGTTTGTTCTAGCAAGAGGGAAGGATTGCTTATTGGGTCTTTATGGTTTTTATCCCATTTAAAAATTTAATTAAGTATGTTAGCTGCGGGCCAAGGAGGTGGAGAATTTGAAATAATTGGAAATAATATTTTCTTTTAAATTTTAATACTTCATTTCAGGTACTCTTCCTGCTGTAGCTATTTCATCTAACATTGATGAAATCTACACAACCTGACAAATGTAAGGTATGTGGCAAAAATATTATCTTATAAAGTATATTTGATTTTGCCATTCTAGCTATGCTGCCAAGTATCCTATAAGTATATAGGATAGCTGAGCCTACTTTTTACTTCCAAGAGAAGTGAGTGGATGATAAAAATCACCAAGAACAGGGTTATTCTATTTAAATTCATCATCACTATCACATTTTATTGAGAATTACCGAAACTTGCACAGGATTTTAATGGCATAGAGTTGCTCTGTAAATTTTTGATAATTCTTCAAGCTCCTCATGATTTGGGATGGTTAAGAGCCTGGAAAATCATTTTAAACAATTTTATAGAATGCCATAGCAAAAACTGATTCTGCCATTAACTACCTTCAGCAAGTTATTTAGTTTATTTGGATCTCAACTTTCTCATTTTGCAAACTAGCTGACCCAAACTAGATGATTTATAAGGCTGTATTTGGCCCCTTTGAGCTCTAAGATTTTGTGATATTATTATTAGAATTATGCCCACTTTTACTAAAATTAGTCTCAACACTTTTAACATCTTCTGAGAGTATTTAATCTCTTTGTGGTATTTTTAAGTCTTGGGCATCTATGTAGTCTCCACAATGAGGAAGTTACAGCCTTTACATATAAGTGAATCACTTTCTACCTTTGTAAATGTGAATACCTCTCCTTAAGGTTAAAAAATTTTGCAGAGTTCCACATGATGTAACTTGTAGTTTTGTAATCAGTTGATTGAAAAATCAGGCAATGCCAGGGGCCTCCTTTGACACAAGTAACATTTAAAATGAATTTGTCTTTATTATTCATAACAGCATCCACATATATTCAGAGAATACTATTACTTATTATTTTATACCAGTGAGGAAGCTTTCAACTTCAATAACCAAAAATACCAACTCAAATTGGCTTATAGGATAAGAAAGTTTATTATCTCATATACAAGGAATCCAGAGGCAAGGCGGTTCCACAGCTGTTTATTCAGGTTCTCAACGTTGTCACTGAGGAGCATAGATGTTTTCAATCCCTGTCTCCTCACTGTGGTGATGCCCCTGTGAATGTAGTGCTTTAGCAGGTCCACATCACAGCCAAACATGACAATGTCCTAAAAAAGAAAAGGGCTGTCTCTTCTTTGACTCCTTGGAAGCAATAAACCTCTCCTAAAAGTCCCTGGACAGACTTTTCTTCATGTACCAGCAGCCAAGAAATGACTCACATTTCTTCCTAAATCCATCACTCACAAAGGCAATGGATGAAGAAGAACAGTTTGGGGAGCAGAATAGGGAGCTGACCACCAGGACCACTGTAATGTATAATATATTATCAGTCCACAGAGAGTGCTTGTGCACAGGTCCCTTGTAACAACTCTACATGTACTGCCCACTTCAGCTCCCAAATATGCTGGAAATTCTTGGTCAATTACTCTCTGTAAGACCAAAGTCCAGTATGCTCATCACACTATTGATGGTTTGTATTCTTCTGCGGGGAAAAAATGAAATTAATGATGCTGAAGTCAATCACCCAAACTGTGTGTATATCTTTCCTAGAGAACAAATCTAAAATATTGCAACAAATAGAATATATAATGGTTTCTTATTATTTAGTGTTGCTCCTGAAAGAGAAAACAGAGAGATCCACCCGTGGAACCAGTCTCAAATGAAATCATAGAAATTATGGCTGGGCATCATCCCCGCCAACCATTTTTGCCACAGAGTGGTAATAAAAGCAGTCAGAACATCTCTTCTTTTTGAAACTGCCACCTGATAACAGGCAAAATCCATTGCATCTGCTCCCAGTCAAAAAGTGGGTATTACAGAATAGTTAGGTCAAAAAATAATAAATCTCACTAGCAGAGGGCTCAAATTTGAATTATTTTTTATATTGTATTGGGAAGAGAATAAAGGAACAATGGAATAATCCTTTGATTATCTAAGTCTCTTGGTGTCCTAAAATCCCCAGACTGTTGCTTATTTAAAAAAAGAAATTAGGAGTTCAACATGTGCCTGGAATGTACAAGGTTGCAATGAGCATTGCTACCACACTGGTAACAATGAAAAGCCGGATGAGCTATAAAATCATCAATTTCCTTGAACCCATCAGATAGCTCAGGTTGCAGAGCAATCAATAGTCTAAGGAAAAGCAGTCACTTCCCTAAGATAGCACACAAGTACCGGTCACCTATGGCAGAATACAGGGGAAAGTAACTTCATTCCCCTTTCAAGTGGGTAAGAAGAATTCAGGCAAAATCTTTAACAAATTTCCAAAGTCTTCTTTTAATTGTACATGAAACATTCATGAAGAAAGACTTTTTCTGGGATGTAAACAAACCTCAACAAATTTAAAGGGATTAAAATCAAACCAAGTATGTTCCTGTTGGGCTTACTCAGGGTAGGACTCACAGAGGATGAAACAACAGCCATAGGGGTCTGGAGAGTCCAGAGGTTGTAAAGACAAGTGGCTGTTCTAGAGAGAACTCCCCCCCGCAAACTTTCATTCAAACCTTCTATAAAACTCACCACCCTCCACACTCCTCAGTGTGGATGCTTTTTTGGCCTCCACCCACCCGCACCCAGGTGCCCAAAATAAATGGTGCTTTGCTATATCTCAGGTTTGAGTGCCTTCCTCTTGGCTCCGACCTAACAGTTCTCTGACCACAAATATAATTAAACTAGAAATGAATAACAGAAAATATTTGGAATATTCCTGAAATACCTTAAAATGAAAGAGCATATCCATGTGTTAAAGAGAAATTCACAGGGAAAATTATAGGATATCTTGAATCAAATGAAACTAAAAACACAGCATATCAAAATTAGTGGGAGGCAGCAAAAGCAGTGCTTAGAGAAAAATGTATAGCAGTATGTGTTATATTAGAAAAAAGAAAGATCTTAAATCAATTCTCTGAGTATCCATGATAGGAAACAAGAAGACAGAACTAGGAGCAAGCACAAGGGAGAGAATAACAAAGACAAAAATATGAGCAGAAATCAGTGAATTTGAGAACATGAAAACAATGAAGATCAATAACAGTAATAAACCAATAATTAAACTTTAAAACATCAGGAATGAAAGAGGTGACATTACCATAAATCCTGCAGATGTTACAAACAACTTTACGTCTATAAATCCTACAACTTAGGTGAAATGGACAATCTCTCCAAAGACACAAGCTATCAAAGCTCACTCAAGAAGAAACAGACAATCTGAATAATTCTGTACCTACTAAGTAAATTGTATTTGTAGTTAAAAATATTTCCAGAAAATAAAATTTCATGCTCAGATAGCTTCACTTAAAATTCTACCAAATTTTTAAGAAAGAAATGATACCAATTCTACACAAATTCTCCGAGCAAATTGAAAAAAGAGAGCAATTCTCAACTTATTTTATGAGACCATTATTACCCTGTTCAAAAGAAGACAAAAACTTTACAAGAAAGGAAACCAATACGCCTCATGAATAGGGACACAAAAATTTTCCACCAAATAGCAATAGTCAAATTTAGCACTATATAAAAAGGAAAATATGTCCTGTCTAAGTGGGATTTATCCAGAGAATACAAGGTTGGTTCTACTTTCAAAAATCAATTAATGGATAGTGAGGCCCCACTCTAAAAAATAAAAATAACGTTAAAAAATCAAATCACTGGGAGTTACATCAGTGAAAATGGTGGAGTGAGGCCCCTCTGAATATTTTCTCTTCTGTGAAGAAACGAGGAAACTGGGGGAAAAAATGGTCAACTTTTTCAGAACTCTGAAAATTATCCAAAGTCTTGCAACAATCTGGGAAGCATTTATTCAAGAAAATGGCTCAGTAAGAATAGCAAGCTTGGTGGCCCTTGTTTGCCCTCTTCCACATGCTCCCAGCTCTATAACAGCCTCAAAAACCAACAGCCCACTGACCCATGGTGAGAACCAGCAGCCTGGCAGCCACTGAAGGGAGCAGAATGAGGCTGGAGTTTATTCAAAGCCTTATTCACAGAGAATTGTCATCGTTTGACCTGTCTGGTCCTTCTTTGGAAGACTCCACTTACAAAATTGTCTTTATTTGACCTGACTCAGAGTTCGTTCAGTGTGAAAAGCCTTTTCCCTGGGGCATTTGTCAAAAACAATTAGGTGCAATTGTCTAACATTGTGGCTGTCTGAGGCACTGGATAACAGTTGGAGCAAATAATAGGCTAACCTATTACCTAGCTTAAAGGAAGAGCTGGGAAATAAGATGTCCATAGGGGCTTAAAAAGTTCCAATGTGTTTCTGGAATCTTGAAGGCCATGCACATGCATAGGACTGCGTGCTCAGGAAAGACCTGAGAAGGCTCTAAGCTCTCCCCTGTGGGTGACTTTGTGGCTGTGCAAAAGCAGGAAGCAAAGGCCAAGGCAGAGTTGTCACCTGCCTGACTGAATGTTGAATGTGTGCTCCAGTGTGCACACAGAATCCCTTGGCAGGGATTGGGAGAGTTACTGGTTCCAGGCATTTAAGGAAATCTCTGTCCAATTATTAGCTGACCACTAAGCTAACTGGGCAGAGACTTTAGTGACCACATATAACAAATATAGACTTTACAGAATTAGTTCAGGAAAGTCATGAAAAAAATGCAAGAAACAGCAGCAAACAGCAACAACAAACCCTGGGAAGGGAGGAGAATCTGGTTTTCAGAGTTGCCATATTATATTATTTGAAATGTTGAGTTTTCAAAAACTACAAAATAATTGTGAGACATGCAAAGAAATAAGGGCCCATACACAGTAAAGAAACCAAAAAGCATTTAATAAAAATTATCTTTGAGGAAGCCCAGACATTAGATTTATTAGAGAAGAATTTTAAATCAGCTATTTTAATAACTTCAAAGAGCCCAAAGAGACCATATCTAAATAACTAAAAGAAAGTGTGAGTACAATGCCTCACTAAGCAGAAAATATTAAGAGAGAGAAATGATAAAAAGAACCAAATTTTTTAAAAGATCAATGTAACTACCATATCAATAGACTAAAGAAGACAAATCATATAATTTTTCAATAGATGCAGAAAAAGCATTTGACAATCAACACCCATTCATGATTTTTAAAGAAATTCTCAGCAAACTAAGAATGGAGGGAGTTTTGTCAACCCAGTAGAGGGGATCTACAAAAGGCCTACTGCTAGCGTGATATTTAATGGTGAAACACTAAATGCTTTACTCCAAAACTGGGAACAAGTTAAAGGTATGCTCTGTCTTCACTCTATTCAACATTGTACAGAGGTTCTCTAGACAATGTGCAAAGAAATAAAAGGCATTTCTTTATTGAAAAATAAGAATCATTTTAAGAGTCGTATCATTCACAGATGATATGACTATCTACATAAAAAATTCCAGAGAATATCCAGAATTGTATTAGAACTGTTAAGTATGTTTAGCAACATTACAGTGTACAAAGCCAATATACAAAAACTAATTATACTTCCATATATTAGCAATGAAATATTGGAAAATAAAATTTTGTAAAAGTATCTAACATAGCACCATAAAATATTAAATACTTTGGTATAAACCTAACAAAATATGTGCAAGGTCTGTATACCAAAAACTATAAAACACTAATAAAAGAAATAAAAAAGATGTACATAAATGGAAAGACATACCATGTTTGTGGATTGCAAGACTCATTATGGTTATGGTGTCATGCATTTCCCAAGTTGATCTATAATTCAATACAATCTCAATAGATTTACCAACAAGATTTTCTATGGAAATCAACAAGGTAATTTCAAAATTTATATGGAAAAACTAAGGAACTAGAACAGCCAAAACCCAAAAGTTGGAGGATTTACACTTTCTGGATTCAGAGTCCAGAGCACTCACCATTACACAATGGAAACTTCCATAGGATTTACACTTTCTGATTTCAAGACTACTTATATTGTTACAGCAATTAAGACAGTATGGTATTGGTGAAGGGTAGATACATAGATCAATAAAACACAATAGAGAAATAAGAATAGATCCATACTTATGTGAGTGGTTGATTTTTGACAAAGTTGGAAGGGCAATTCAATGGAGAAAGGATAATCTTTTTAACAAATGGTTTTAGAACAACTGGACAGCCTTATATTAAAAAAAAAAAAAAAAAACCTTGAGCTGGGCACAGTGGCATGTGCCTGTAGTCCCAGCTACTCGGGAGACTGAGGCAGGAGGATTGCTTGAGCCCGGGAGTTTGAGTCCAGCCTGGGCAATATAGCAAGACCTCATCTCTAGAAAAAATTAAAAATAAAAAAAATTTAAAACTGAACCTTTATCCACACCTCTCACTTTATACAAGAATTAACTCAAAATGGTTCATAGCCATAAATGGAAAGCTGAAAATAATAACATTTCTAGAAGAAAATATAGAAGAAAATCCTGTGAACGTGGGTTAGGCAGAGATTTCTTAGATATGACACCAATAATACGATTCATAATAGAAAAAAATGATAAACTGAACTTCCCCTCCAAAAGGCCTTGTTAAGAAAATGGCAAGTCTAGCCATAGACTGGGATAAAATATTTGCAAAAACACCTACCTAATAAAGGGCTTGTATCCAGAATATATAAAAAAATATCAAAATTCAATAACAAGACAACAACTCAGTTTTAAAATGGGCAAAGATTTGAAGAGACACCTTACCAAGGAAGATATATGAATGGCAAATAAGCACATGAAAAGATGAGCCACATTGTTAGTCGCTAGAGAAATGCAAATAAAAACCACAATGAAATACCACTCTGTACTTACTAGAATGGCTGAAATCAAACAAAACTGATAACAACAAGAGCTGGCAATGATGCAGAACACCTAGAACTCTTATACATTGCTGGTGGGAATGCAAAATGGTACAAACACTTTGGAAAACCGTTTGCAGTTTCTTATAAAGTTAAATATGTGTTTACCTAGGCCAGCATTTTACTCCTAGTTATTTACCCAAGGGAAATGAAAACTTATGTTCATACAAAATCTGTACATGAATGTTTATAGTAACTTTATTCATAATTGACAAAAATTAGAAACTGTCCAAATGTCTATCAACATATAAATGTACAAACAATTGTAGATACAAACAATGGAATATTACTCAGCAATAAAAAGAGTCAAACTACTGATGTTTTACAACAACATGAATGAATCTCAAATGCTAGGTCAAAAAAGCCAGACTCAAAAGGTTACATATGGTACAATTCCATTTATATGGCACTCTGGACAAGGCAAAACTATAGGGATAGAAAACAGATCAGAAGTTGCCAGGGGTTAGAGATGGAGGTGGATCACAATGGAGCACAAGGGAATTTCGGGGTGTAATGGAACTGTTCTATAGCTTGAATATGGTGGTGGTTACATGACTATATGCATTTGTCAAAATGCATTGAATACTAAGAAGAATGAATTTTGCTGGATGTAAATGATCTGATTTGCATCTGATTCTGGCTAATTGCTAAAACAGCAGGGTCCTCAAAACGCAAGCTGGGAACCACTGGCACAACAATTGTTCAGAAACTTTTAGAGGAGTGTTAGAATCTGTGGGATGTGAGTCAATGAGTATGTCAGGCAATGAGACACTCATCCTCAGCATGAGTCTATGTACCAGAGGAAATGTATCCGTGAGGAAAATTGTGGCAACCACAAACCAGACAATAGGGTGCGGTCTTCATGTTAATGAAGATAGTCCTTGTGTGGACATGTTTTGTGAAAACCAAGCCCATCTCCTGAATCATGGCCTACAGCACAAAAGAATGCTCATCACCTGATGCAGATTTTCAGCTCTTTGACCTAAAAGACAATAAAATCCAGCAATAAATCCATCTGTCAGGTGGCTTCCTGCTGTTTTGTTGAATTGTTTTTCCTTGTTCCCCAATAGGGATCAAACCTAACACAAATTTCAATCAACTGGTCTATTTACATAAAATCATTCACTTTTGAAAGCATGCATTTTTCTGTGAGTAGCATTGAATGTTTCCTCTCCTGGACACTTCTGACATCCCTCTCCTGTCATTTCTGAGCAAATAAAGTGCAGATGAATTGGCTTACCCTGGTTCTTAGACAGCCTTCACCCTGCCAGGGGAGGCAGGTAAACATTCCCAAGCATGAGACTAGAAATGACTTCCTACCCTGACAGGAGGATTTTCATTTCTTCCACTAATTGGAGGGAATCTTTTGGAATCCAAGGGATACTTTTTCTCTGATTATGAAAGGTGTCTTAATCTGTTTTGTGCTGCTATGACAGAATACCAGAGACTGGGTAATTTATAAAGAAAAGAAATTTATTTGGCTCATAGTTCTGGAGGCTGGGAAGTCCAAGATTGAAGGGCTGGCATCTTGCGAGGGCCTTCTTCCTCTGTCATAACATGGCAGGAGGCATTACTTGGGAGAAAGACAGAGAGAGAGAAAGGAGCTGAATTCCTTGTCCTATGGAACCCATTCCCATACAACAAACCCACTCCCACGATAATAGCATTAATCCATTCATGAGGGCAGAGCCTTCATGACCTAATCACCTCTTAAAGGTCCCACCTGTCCATGCTGTCGCATTGGGAATTAAGTTTCCAGCACAGTGAACTTTGGGGGACACATTCAAACCATAGCAAAAGGGGAGCAACTGCTAAGGCTAACACTTCTTCGGCTCATTGTTGTCTTTTGACAAAACTAATTTATAAATGTTAAATTATTAGAAACAAGTTACAGATAATTTAGTAGGGCATGTGTTAGAAATAACATATCGTGGTTTTAAACTAATTAAACATGTCGCCTACAGGTGATATTAATATTATCCTATAGTTTTAACATCTGAATTCTTCAAGACAGAAAACTAAACCATTTTTTAAAACCTACAATTCATAACGTGTTAGGTAGTGAACACAGGACAGAATGGGGGCAGGGAAGAGTCCAATCCAAAGGGAATAATCTTGTTGTTGTTTTCATGTCCTTCTCCAGAATGTAAGCTCTAACATGTGAACTTTTGAGAAAGTAACTTGCAGGGAAGGGCAGGGAAGTCACTGTGGTCAGTGGATGGCCTGGAAAAATCTCAGCATCGTCCTAGGCCTGCAGTCTCTCTCTTCCTAACAGCAGCCACTAAATGCATGTCATCGTGTCCATCCAGCCTTGCTGATCTTGCCCCGTTCAGTTCCTTTTCCTTTTTCTTCTTTGCCTTGCTAAAGCGCAGGCTCTTCACTAAGCCATGGCTATGGCATTCCCATCAGTCTCGCTAGCTTGTCTCTTTCTATTCTGCTCCACTGTCTATGTCGTCACCAAATTAATCCTTGTTCAGTGCAGCGGGACCTCTGACAACTCCCCCAGCCCCTCAGGATGACACAGACACTTCTCAGACCAGCAGTTCGGATTCCCCATGATCAGACTGGCACATCCTAGTCTTCCAACCTCGCCTGTCTTCCCTCCTTCCTCTTACGTGTTCCACCCCCCTTCAGCCGAGCCTCGCTCCTTCCTGTGTCTGTGCCTTTCATGCTGGACTTGAAATTCCATCCCCACCCTCCGCCCCTCACTACCACCCGTCCTTAAGGTTCAAATGGCACCTCTTTCACGAGGCATTGGCTGATGCCTTGAGCTGGGAGTGGATTTCCACAGTTCTTAACTTTCTTATGGTTTACATTTTTCCCCATGTTGTCATTCTTTGTATATGTGGTGAATATATCCATACATCTTTTTTTTACATTGTAAATTCCTTGAAGGCAGGTTTTATATCTCACCCTCAATTGTATCTATACACTCAGTGCTTAGGGTGGACACTCAATAGGTAGTGGTTTACTCACTCAACAAACATTTATGAGTTTTGAATGGATAAATGAATGAATAGATCTGAAGCTGCAAATGGAAGAAAGGAAACCAGGGTGCTTTGTCATTATAATAAAGGCAGCAGGGAACACGACTGGGGACAATGCAAGAAGCATTATAGACAGGAAAAGCAGGTGGAGACCTTAAGCCTGCAGGTGAAGGGCAGAAATTGGTACACTCTCAGCCACATCCTTCCAAAAGCCAACCTGCTGCACGAACAGTGACATATGCTGTTGTCCTGATTGTTTACAGGGAAGCCTTATTATCCAGGAGCACATGCAGAAATATGGTCTTCTAGCCTTAGAACAGTAGTAGCAAACTGTAACAAATATTATAATTGTTGTATTATTTTTATTTTAATATGTAGGAATTGGCTTTTTAAAAGTTAGTGGATTTACTGTCCAACAAAAGAGCTGAATCAACAATTGTAGATGCTGGAATTATCTCACTAAATATAAAATTATTTGCTCTTACCTCCTTCTCAGGGAACTTCACTTCTCCTTGTCTCTTAGGAATGGAGGGCAAATGTGTCCCAAAGCTTTAGAATTCCTGGATGAAAACGTCATAAGCACATCATAGCACTGCCATGTGACACTTGCTGTTTTTTATGAGAGTCACAGAATAGGTAGAAATCCACCTATAGGGCGTACACCCCTTTAAACCAAACACACAAAGAAAATCTGCATTTACAAAGATTAATGAGGTAGTGAACAGTTACCGACAAAAGCACTCACCATGGTCACCAAAAACTGGATTTGCAAATCAGTTTTCAGAAACACATCAGCCAGATAAAGCAGAACCCACCTGTGCTCACATTGCTCAGTGAGGGATGAGCATCCGGTCACTTGGTGCCAATCCGAGCCACACGTGAACAGACATCCTTTCTCCCCAACCCATTGAAAAGTTAGTAGATAATTTTGGAAGTATGACTATTTTTCCAGTTGCCTTTTAAGGACTTTTATTTCTAGTCAATCAAAAACTGATTAATGTGACTCATTAACATAGCCCCAAATGCAGTCAGGAAGCAAGAAACACCTTTCCGGTGTCTTAGTCATTTCTATTTACTAAAGCTGACTCTTTGCTTCATTTTGGCAAGAATTTTGTTGTTTTCTGGTTAATTTAAAACATTTAAAAGACAACTCCCTTAGTACCAGGCATATGGTAGGAACTTAAAATATAAATGTTGAATGAACATAAGGTTTCTTTCACTCCATGTACCAAATTAAGTCTTACAGTTTTGCCAAGGACAATAAACTATGAACCTTGAGTAACTAGAATGTGAGCACTTGAATTCTTTTAACTTTCTTTCCCTTCAAAGTGCCTAGTATAGGATTCTGCAAACAATACTCACATATCCACATGTGAATATGCTGGGAACATGCACAGGCACATGCACACAGGCTTATTAGCTATTCAGTTAGCTTTGGTAGATTCTCAATCAAATAACTATGGGGTTTATCTGCCGTGGGCCTGTGGTCTCCATGGTACCTGGAGACTACCAATGTGATTATAGGAAGCCAAGGGGAGGATTCTGATGGTTGCTTGGCATGTTTGGTTTTATATAGTAGTTATAGCTGAATAATTGATTCGTCTATGGTTGCTGAGTCCTCTAGACAGATTTCTATTTAAAATCATCAATAAGTTATTCCAACACCATGGTGCTGTCAACTGAAAACATCTCCACTGCTCAGATTGTTTGGGTTTTTATTTAAGTTGTCACTTGCCCTCAGCCTGATCTATTTTGATATTGCCTATTTTCTTTCATTTCAACAATTTGGGCACACTTACATTTTAATAGCACACAAGGCAGTGGGAAACTAAGGTTCAAGAGTCAAGTGGAGTATAGGCTCTGCCTGCCGCTTATGAGATGTAAGACCTTTGGCCTGGTTGCTCAGCCTCTTGAACGTCACTTTCTCAGCTATAAATTAAAGATAATAGTGGTACACACCCCTCAGAAGTGCTGTGGGGATTATGTAAGACAATGGATATAAGATAGCTGGTGCATAATGGACATTAGAAATACCAGTTGCAGTCTCTCTCCTCGTATTAATAATCCCAATACCCACACAGCACCTGTAAAGAGTTGCTCCTGAATGTCGATTTAAGAGCATTTGCCAGGTTCTGTGCAGCACAGCCCCCCATGGCCTCTGTGGCCTGTGTGGCCCGGTCCTGCCTCCCTCCCCAGCCTCCCTCACTGACACCTTGGCCTTATCTCTGTTCCTCTAATTCACTGTGCTGCTCCCACCTCACAGCCTTCTGAAGACTCTTTCCCCGTCCAGACACCAGAATTCTCTTGACCCCTCCCACCACCCGTGTAATTTCCATTCAACCTTCATCTATCAGCTTCAAAGTCACTTTCTTAGCAGGACTTTCCCTAGCACCCCTCCCCAAGATTATGTCTTCTCTTATGCTCTCTCATGGTATCCAATACTCGTTCTTTATAATAGTTATTGCATTCTTAATTATATAATTTGTACATAACTGTTTGTTATGGACTGAATAGTGTCCCTCCAAAATTCACATGTGAAGCCTTAACGCCCAGTACTTCAGAAGGTGACTGTATTTGGAGATAGGGCCTTTAAAGAAGTAATTAAGTTAAAATGAGGCCTTTAGGGTGGGCCCTAATCCAATCTGACTGGTGTCCTTCCAAGAAGAGGAGATTAGGACATACAGAGAGAGACACCAGGGATGTGCATGGACAAAGAAAGGCCATATGAGGACCCAGCACAGCAAGAAGGTGGCATCTTCAAGCCAAGGAGAGTAGCCTCAGGAGAAATCAAACCTGTTGATACCTTGATCTTGGACTTCCAGCCTTCAGAACTGTGAGGAAATAAATTTCTGTTGTTTGAGCCATCCAGTCTGTGGTATTTTGTTATGGCAGCCCTAGCCAACTAATACATTGTTTAAGGCCTGTCTTCCTCCACTAGACTGTGAACTCCATAAGGATAGGGAATATGTCTACATTTCACCACTGAACTCTCAGCACATAGTTCAATGTCTGGCTCCAAGCAGGAGCCAATATATTTCTGTTTAATTCATGAATTCATGAATAAATGAATGAAAGATGCAGGGATATGTCAATTTTATGCTGAAAGCTCTGTGTCTTCTGGGTTCTTCAATGTTCTTCTCCTATGACAATGACCACAGACATGTTGAGTAAGTATTTATTTGGGGAAGGCAAGAACATCCCAGAAAGCAAGTGTCAAATGCTAGATCGTTGAAAGGTGTGAAATGTGAAATGTGTGATTCCAGTGCAGAATACGGGGCAGTTTAGGAGCGAGAGCCCTGCAGGTGGTTCTCAGTGTTCTGCCATCCCTCCATGGGGTGTGAGTGCCCACAGTAGCAGGGTGCAGACATTCATTGGCGTTGTGCTGTAGGGACCCCACAACTCCCTCCAGGATCCTAGGACAATGCCTCAGAACTGGCAAAGGTCTTGGGAATGTGCTATGGCCCCAAAGGAGTGCCTACACCAGTTCCGGGTTCAGATTTCACATTTTTCCAACACCAGGAGTGTGAAGCTAGTCTTTGGGGGCCCTGGAGAACCAGATGCTGTCCAGGTATTCATCAGAATTATCTAGATTGGTGCAAATTGACCCTCTAGGGAAACCTAAAGTCCCCCCGGGATGTACTTGGAATTACAGGGCATCTGGGAGCCCATGCATGTCCTTTGGTACATAGTGACTTATATGGTCGCCTGATTTGAAGGACAAAAGGTCCTTACCCCTCCGCAACAGCATCCCTCTCCGTTATTAGGTGGGTAAATGCCTAAAATCCCATCACTAATATGTCATTCTTTTAGGTAGGCATCACTATATCTGGTTACCTTGTTTTTAAAATGAACCTTTACTCCACCAATCGCTCAGCATTTTCAGTCATTAGCAACTCATTATGAATTAATTAACCAACTGTTTTCTCCAGATGGACTTGACCTGGCTTGAGTCAGAACGGGGGAAAGAGGACAGAGGCATATCCAGAGGAAACAGTTCTTGAATATAAGTCCAGCCAACATCACAGGTTTTCTAGGGCTCAGGCACTCTGACCACAGGCCCTCACGTGTGTGCCTCAGTGCCCCGTGAGTCATGCGTACTGAGATTCCACTATCCCGTGGCACCAAGAAAGGGGAACACCAAGTCATGGCAGTTCTCCAGCTGTAGGAGTTAGAAGTAATAAAAGGAACTTTCCTTTATGCTAGCCCTTTGTTCCCTTTCTTTGTGGGTCTATAAATGGTTAATCTACCTAAACTGGTAGGAGAAGATTTCTGCCTTCTTATAAAGTTTGATTCCTGGAGGCAGATTTTTTTTTTAAATCCAGCAAGTGTCAGATAATTGGAAGGGTGGGGTAAGGCTGTAAACCACGACACACCTTTGTCAGGACTTGTTTGGAAGCACAGAGCTGAAAGAAACAAGGTGGAGAGAAGTGGTGAACATTTTTGAAAGATCACTCAGCTTTAACACACCTTGGCTGGGTCTGGATAAAAAAAGTGGGCACTGCAAATTCTAGAAGAAAACGTCAGGGGAAGAGAGAGGGGGGATTTATTGAAAGTTGTTTCCAGTTCCTTCAAAATCTCAAGCCAGGTAAGTAATAAGAAGATTGACCTTTCTCCCTTCTTCTGAGACTTTGATTTAAGGTTTGCCATTTAGAAATTAAATGTTTATTGGAGAAAAGAAGATGAAGGTCTTTAGTTTCTATGTTCTGGCTGAAGCGATTACTTGGCTATGAATGATGACTTTGGTGTTTGCATTCTGCTTAGGGTAGGTCTTTTAAAGGAAACAAGGAATATCCATCAATGGGAAAGAGAAGACCAGTTAAGATACACCGGGCAAGATACTACTGGCAAAATTTTTCTGTATATTTTCAGTATTGCAAAACGACTTGTATTAAGTTGTTTTATTTAGAATATGATAAGGGCTTATAATTCCTTCTCTCTCAACCTCAATTTTCCCTCCCTCCGTCTCTCTCTTCCCACTGCACAGAAGAGAATAGCTCAGAGGTGAAGTTAAATGTAGGGAAGCGGGGAGCTTTCTAGAAGCAGCCCCTGTGCTGCCTGGGCTTCTCTGGGCGAACATTGCTGTTTATCATGCTGTAAAATTGCTCCTGCCCCTAATCTAAAGTAAAGCGAAATCTTTGAAATGGTCTAATTAATCCAGGAATTTCCTAGAGTCAAACTTGGAGGAAGAAAAAAAGAAAGAAAATTTTTTCTGGGTACATGCTCTTACTGGCCAACTTTGGCCACCCCCCAAAATCACTTTGAGGTGAGAATTACCAGTTTAGGTATCTAACTGGACCACATTAACTGCTAACTGACAAATTATCACTTTACTTTTTGAAGTGAAGGCAAAACCTCCGGCAAATCACTTCTTCCGAGAGGCAGTTAATCAGTAGTCTAATAGTTGGATTTGTTATGTCTGTAAAATATAGTGAGATTTTTATAAAACGTATTTGTTTGAAAAGCAGATTGTTTCTTCTCACCTCTGTGTGTTCTCCCTTAGTGCTAAGGCAGAGATCTAAGTCAGAACTAACCTCAAACAGATTTTGGGCCCCTGATGATGCCTTTCAGAGAATCAGAGGGGGCCTGCTTTATTCTTAGGCCCTGCAAAACACCCACATGAACCTGATCAGTGTTTACGTGGGGGCAGTTAAAGGGAACAGTCCTGCTTCAAACTTGCACAGAAACTCCTTAGACTGGTGAAACTGATCAGACTTAGGAACTAAACACATTCTTAGATTATGACTGACCAAAAGAAGTCTGCGCTTACCTAGTTTGTTTTATTTGCCGTCATTAACAGTAGCAGGACACAACTGTAAACAAGCCCGCTTAATCACAAGCTGGTGCCCACCTCCTCCCATCATGAAAATCGAGGGTGCCAAATAGTGCGAGCAGCAAACCTATCTCTGGGGTGTTGTAGAGACAAAGCCTCTAGATAGTCAACCCCAGGGCACTGGTTTTTCTGGCCATCAGACTGTGTTCTTGGCCCTTCTGTGTTATCAGGTCAAGAGCCAGGGGATGGTTTTCTCATACTTTGGCAATTTTGTTTTTGTTTTGTTTTAAAATTTAAAGTATACAGAGATTGGAGTAATAGAAGCTGTAAACATACTTGGGATTCCTTAACAAAGTGTAGGAACATTTGTTCCTAAAGTTAAAAATAGAGAGAAAAACACTTAGTTCCTTCATTCTCTTCGTTGTATCAACAACAAAGTGTTTCATGTGTCATTAATAAGATAAGGTCAATGTGACGATTTATCATTACTAACAGTGATTTGTCCTTGTTTGTGTGTGTGTTAGACCGCATCATCCTCTGAATAGTTCTAGGCAGATTCGACATCGTTTAAAATAAAGTAGAAAGGGGAAAAAATCATAAAAGTAGAGAAATGATTTTAAATTGTGTCTTCTTGCACAAGCTAATGACATGGGATCATTTTTACATTTTCAAAAGAGCATTAGCTATGAAATAACCACACGGCAGCCCTTTAGACCTATGGATGGAAATTTGTATAATTTTGGAATTGAGAGCTCGAATGATCTGCTCATCCTTAGCTCCAGTAAAGTGGCCCAAATGTCCAAGAAGTTAAACATTACGCTATTTGACAGTGCTTCCATTAAGTAGTGCTTTTGGAAGACGAGCACCCTGGTGAGTACTGCTAAGAGAGGCAGGCTTGGGCACGTACCTGGGCAGGAAACTCTCCTTTCCCCGACGTTACACTTTAAAAAACTATCAGCACTTAAAATGTTTAAAAAAGAAGTCCTGTGAGAACGCCGCAGGTCTCATGGGATGATCCTAGTCTAGGTTTGTGTCTTAACCCATCATTCTCCATTTAATAACTCACTTATAGAAAGTTTCCTCTTACATTTGCTTTAAAGGAATCCATCTCCCAACACACCCCTGACACCTCACTCAGACCGTCAGTCAGTTCTCTACAGCCGTGGGACACACAGACATTTGAGTGGCTTCAGGCCGAGAGAGAGGCATCTACCTGTACCTGCCTAAAGCAGGTGCTATGCACAGGGTACCTACCAATGAGGAGCTCCCAGGCCCTGAAGGAGGGCATCTGATTTCTTAGTAGGCCATCGCTTCATGCCCTCTGGGAGTTGGGGAACCCTTGGATTTTTGCTGCAGAAATCAAGGTTTAGTTATTAGGATTTATGGAAAAGATGAAGGGCCTAGAAATGCCTGTTATTTTTCTGGATACAGAAAGAACAGGCAAAACTTGCCAGGTTTGCTGCCTGGAGACTGAACTCAGCAAACCAAGCTATCATCTGTCTACCTAAATGCTACAAGTGCTACAGCCAATCCCAAATGCATAGCTGCTGGCAGCAACTTTCACTGAAGGATCAAGATAAGCAATAACTTGTGGGAAGTAAGTTTCCATGGATTGTTATAGTTCCTTTCAGGATAATATTTCATATCAATTCAGGTACCATCCCAGGGAGTTAGTCACCTCCCTATGGGCAGCTAGGTGCATTTAAATGTTTTATCTCCCCGAATGCCTCCTGTTCTACAGTTAATGATCAATTAAAAAGACAAAGTGTAAAGGGGCTTCTGAGGTACCAAAGGCAATTAATGCTTAAACACAGGATTTCAAAGAGGGTATCAGCTGCACGTTCGTTTGTGTGATATAAGCCGTGTAAGTCATAGCTGGAACACAGACATAGTCACAGGCCAGGTTTGGCCTTCTGATGAGGCTAGACTCCCTTGTTAAACCATGTATGGAGCCCCTCCTCTGAGTTCCAGGAAACATACCTATAAAGATACTCTGTGGCTTCTCAGATCCAGCTAAGATTTTTTCCATGATGCCTCATTCCTTGCCTAGAGCTGTGTTTAAGAAACACTGATGAGCAAGAAGTTGGCACATTTGACCAGGCCCTGAAGCTAACTGCACCGTCCGGGTTAATTCCACAGGTAGTTGATCAACTGGTCTCACGTGGTCTTAGTTTCCAGCATGGAAGTCACCCAGAGCCATATTATGACTTTCTTGAGCCCTAGACGCTTTTGCCTTTGAGGGCCCCTTCCTCCATAAAAAAACGTTTTAAAATGATATTTTACAACAGCATTGGTATAAAGAAGAATGTAATCCAGGTTAGATTATGTTTGTTTTTCCCTCTGATTTTAAAAGAAATTAAAATATTTTTGTGGACCCCAAAAAGTGCCCTGGGCCTAGGCATTGGGCCCACTGTGCTGGGGGATAAGTTGAACCTGAAGTCACCAGGCAGGCGAAGGCTGAAAGGCAAGATCTGCAAGCCAGGGGCAACTGGCAGAAGTGGTGTGCCTTGGAATTCTAGAATCCAGCTTGAACTGCAACCAAAGATAAAGCAGGAGGAAGAGAGCAGTGAGGGGAGTGGAGGGAACCACAGGCAAAGACACATTTCTGAAACCTGGGACCAGGCACAGCAGCGAGAAGTGCCCAGTCGGGGTGGGATCCTTGCTGTGCATTCCTGTGTGTTTAAGGCTGGAGCCCCCACGTCCCCACCCCTGACATCTGCCCTGCCTTACACCATCCATGCTTAGGGACACAGTGCACAAAATTGCGATGAATTTCCTTTTCAGGAGCAGAGTAAGAGTGAAGGGAGAACATAGAAAACACATACAAATATGTATGCTCCTACATAGCTCTATAGATTTTACACAGATTTTCTTCATCTATTTTTCCTACTTATGTCTGCATATAAGCATATGAGAACTGGTTATTATGGAAAGAAAGTTCCATACAAGTATGACAAATATAATGATTTTTATCCTGATTGAAATCCATCAAGTACCATTCTCACATCGAGACTCTAAATAATGAGCCATGAATGTCTTATATGCGTAGAGTTCCATATAGAACACTGAACATTATGGGATACACCAAAATGAATTAGTCGATAGCACAGAGTGCCTTGACAGATTCCCTTCAGGTATTTATCACCATGGCAAAGAGTGGAGGTTTTACAGTCAAACAAAGGTCAGGGCAGCCCCTCTGCTGTGCAAGCCCCGTAGGGGGCAGTCTGATCAGTTAGATTCCAAAAAATAAGATCCCGGCACAAAGGAATAGAATCCAAAGTAGAACTATTACATTACCCTCCACTATACCTGATGACAAAGAATGGGGATGACTCTTGTAAAAAAAATACGCACGTGAAAGATTATGCTTTGAAGTCGAGGACTCAGGCTTTTGGTTCTCAGCTTGCACAGCTGGGACCTACACTTGCTAAAAACAACGGTGAGAGACACGGCCATTGACGCTTTCCGGCTTTTCCTGCAGGTGGCTATGGTATGGATGGAACCAAGAGAAACAAACGGGATGGCACTGAAGTCACTGAAAGAAGTAAGAGCATCAGAATTTTTTTTATTTATAATTGTTTCATTATAAAAGTAATACAGACTTGGAAACAATAAATAATTTATTCATAATTCCACAACCACTATATCATTTTAAAATGTGTTCTTAAATGGACTTTACTCCTTCCCATAAGATGGCTCTTGTTGATTTTTATTTTAACATACTTGTAACCAAAATGTGTCCTGCTTTTTCTTCAGAAATGAAAGTTGCCATTTTCATGCATAGTTTTCATAACCAGCATTTTTAATGATGGCATAACATTCTGCTGAATGGATTCACCATAGTTTATTTAACCGTTTCCCTATTTGGGATACAGGGCAATAGAAATCTAGAAGTGTAACACCCCAGTTATTGCAGAGACAAAGCTGAAATAACACTAATGTCATAGCCAAAATCTACGCTGAAAATTGAAGATACACATTTATTTTGTGAAACTGCCCAAATGATAAATTCAGAAGCATTTAAACTGTCCCCCTAGCAACTCTAAATTAGGGAACTTCTTCACTTAGTCTAGGACTTTCATATATCTCCAATAAAAAAATTCTGGCTCCACAGACTTGGAACTTTGGGTTAGGAAATAAATTATTTTTATGTGTCAAAAAATAATCCCAAAGGTTTATACAGTGAGAGGTTTAGTGAAAGCTCAAGAACTATTACTCAAATCAAGCTGCCACTTTACTCTGAAAAACCATTCCCTTTTATGCATCGAATGCTATTTCTGGTACATTCAAAACCCCATGTTCCTGCTGGGACAACCAAACTAATTAGGGGAAGGCAGTGTGAAGGAGGGTGATGCCAGTGAGTCGAGTGGGATGGAACAGGTGCCACCAGCACAGCTGAAAGGGGCACGGATGATCCTGCACCATCTTTCTCCACTTTCTCCTCTCTAAGCTCCCCACACGCACATGCACACGCACATCCCCCAACACACACTCAGAGGAAATGGGCTAAGGGAAGGAATGGGCTAAGGGAAGGACAGGTGGACGGACGATGGATGGTGGTGCTGAGGGTGGTCAGCTCCCCAGCCCTGGGCGGCTTCCAGCCTCACTGGACACCTCTGCTCACAGAGGAAGGTGTTCCCTTCCCAAGCACAATAGAACATTTCACTGCAGCTAAGCTAAGCCCATTCCTTCATTCATTGCTTCTAAAGACCAGCGATCCCTGCTAGGTAGGTCTCCTCCTAGGTAGGTAAGCCCACCACGGAGGGAGGTAGTGGTGGTGGCCACGGTCAGAGCACAAAGCGGGCCACGCTATGGTCTGGGGAATCTACCCACCTCCTCATGCTCAGGGATGTGAGAGGTCTTTCTTCTAACTGGTGTCTTTTAAAACACCTGAAGCTTTAATTACCCCTATAGACTCACCATCACTCGGTTCTTCGAGTCTGTCGTTGATTTTGATCGAGCTCTGATTTCACCAAGCACCAAGTGGGACTTACCCAGACCCCGCCCCACCTTCCTTCCCACACCTCCCCACACTCGGGGCTGGCCCTGAAGATTTTAGAATGAATCATGACGTCCTTGAAACACCTCCAAATTAATAAAGAAGGGCACAGTGAAGTCAGCCAGAGTGCTGGTCCCAGCTGGACTGGGAGAGCACTGGGAAGGAGCAGTGCAGAGAAACAGAGTAACCTGAGACAAGAGGGCCCGGTCCCCCTTCGAGAGATATTAATGCCAAGACAACTCATGTTTCAAATCAGTGGTTAACTTCTTTTGGTTCTAAAGAGATATAAACTTATTTCCCAGGTACATTAAACCCCACTGTTTTTGCTCATATTTTCATGCACAGTGAGTGGGTCAGATCACGTATCTTAAAGCACAAGCACACAAAAATCCATGTTGAGCCTAATTTAATATGTTTAGCTTATGGCAGATATTAGACCCTGCCAAAATACAGAGGTCTCATTTTTTCTTTGTCTTTTTCTAGTTATCACTGAAACAGTAACTACAAGACTTACATCCTTACCACCAAGTAAGTGGCTACCTCATTAGCTTTCTTCTCACTAGGTCACGTGTGAAGGACCCCACACCTGTGACCCTTTCCATGGGAACTCCAAAAAAATCTTTTTTTTTCAAATAGCGATATTGACATTAATTTATATACAACAAAATCCACCAGTTTGAAGCGTATAGTTCAATGGTTGTTAGTATATTCACAGAGCCGTGCAGCCATTGCTACAGTCTAATTTTAGAACATTTCCATCACTCCCCAAAAAGAAACCTTGTGACCGTTAGCAGTCACCCTCCACTTTCCCTCCTCCCTGCTCAGGTCCAGGAAACCACAAATCTACCTTCTGTCTCTATAGATTTGCCTATTCTGGACACTAAAATATCAGAAAACTTCAACCTGAGCATAGAGTGGGGGAGGGGAACCGCCAACCAAGCTTCTGGTTGAGGCCACTTTTTTCCAGGAGCTCCTTAGGTTTAGTGGATTCTTTAAGAGTGATCTGAGCCCCTCGGATACCCCCACAGCCCCAGGAAGCCTGGCTCGCTGGGATGGGGAGAGCCCACCCATCAGCAGGCGAGGTTGGAGCAGGGATGAGCTGCCAGGTGGGATGCCAGCAACACAGAGCTGTCACATGTCGCTCTGACACTTCTAGTGGCTGCCATGTCTGGGCACTGACCAGGCATTTGAAAAAAGCAAGCCCAACCAGGTCCTGGACTCAAGGGGCTTTCATCACTTGGCTGCCTTTTCTAATATTTAAATTTTCCTAATAAACAACTTGCTATACTCCACCCAGAAGACCTTCCTTATAAATCAGGAAGAATATTCACTCCAGACATTTGCATCAAAAACAAACCAACAAAACTGGAGTGCAGCAGCTTGCGCCTTGTAGTGTGGGTGGGAAGGGGACCCCAAACTAAGAAGGTCCCGGTGAGAAATGAGGGAAGGTTTCCACAGGGCGGGGGATGAGGGGACCTTCCCTGAAATTGTCACCTGCTTTGTCTCTGGCAGAAGGGGGGACCAGCAATGGCTATGCTAAAACAGGCTCTCTTGGCGGAGGGAGCCGGCTAGAGAAACAAAGCCTGACTCATGGCAGCAGTGGCTACATCAACTCAAGTAAGTGCCCCCTGGTGCGAGGTCAGGGGAAGGGCAGGTGGACAGGGAGAGAGCCACCAAGAAAGTCCTGCAAAGGAGACAGGGCAGACTCGACCCTGAATCAGTGCATGAGAGGGACAATTCCAACTGCTTGTCTAAACGACACCCTCCCGAGGGTGCGACTTTTAAATCATCAGCATCTGCTTACAACAATGGGATCAGTTTTCATTAAGTCCCCGATATAAATAACTATCATTAATTAAAAAGGCTTCACGGGTAGGTGGCTGTTTCCCCAGTGAATCACTCTCTTCAAGCCATCTCTTTTAGAGAAGGGTGTGCACACACAACTGAGAGTTTACAATTTAAATTAACAAGAACAACAAAAGAAACTTAACGATTGGGTTACTGTGCTGAGGGAAGCTGTGACATGTGATCCTACACTGTGCAAGATTCCACTGGACAAGTATCCAACACAAGCCCATTGTTCCCGGTGAAACACTCTTTCAAAGGAAAACAAAACAAACAAAAAACACAAAGCACCCGCATAACCCCTGAAGCCATTAAAAAAAAACCTTGAAGTGACACTAAAAACTAAGACCCAAGCCAGGTTGCGCAGGGGAAGCGCCTGCCCTTACCCGTGGAGGGACGCTTCCACCGCCGACTGTATTCTACCCTCCCCCCCCGCCGCGGGCGGTGGTCTACGATTAAACACCAGGGCCTCAAGGAACATCCCGCCGAATCCCTTCCATGTCCGTGTACTGTCACCACGGGCAGGACGGACACCCTGCCTTTCAGTGGCCCGCTCAGGAAAGGCAGAGTAGTAATTCCGCGCTCGCTCGGGAATGCCGAGGCGGCCCCGTCAGTTGTGCTCTCGGCGTCCCCTGGCCCCTCCCCGGGACCCTCCCGTAGCCGTGAGTTGGTGGTCGCACTGCGTCGCCACAGCCGCCCTGCTCATCTGTGCTGAGCCGCGGGAGGACTGACGCTTCTCGCCACTTGCAGGTGGGAGCATACGAGGCAACGCCTCCACCTCCAGTTACAGGAGGGCGCATTCTCCAGCCTCCACTCTGCCCCACTCGCCGGGCTCGACCTTCGAGAGGAAAACTCACGTCGCCCGCCACGGAACGTACGAAGGTATCAGCCCCGCAGACGGCGGAAGAGAACTGCTCTCCTCCCCCAGCAACCCCGCTCAGCCTTCCGAGATTCGCGTACCGGTCTGCCCCACGACTTTCTCCCCGCTCTTCCTTCGTTTCTTTTACGGACTCCCGTTCCTCGAAGATTTTATTCATTCATCCACCCCCTCATTCATTCACCCATTTAGTCACTTTTTCAACTAGTATTTTATCGGATGCCCGCCATGTGTTAACACTGTGCACAATGCCTGGAGGGATGCTTAAATGAATCAGACATGGATCTCGTCTTCAAGGAGGCTATAGTCTAATAGATGAGATGACAGATAACGAACTATAATGCAAAGTAAAAGGGGATTATCATGTTCAGCTGAGGAAATCAGGGAAGACTCTCTAGAGGAGGTGACGTCAAAGCTGGGCCTTCATGAGTGTAAGATTTTGATGCCCGGAGATGGAGAGATGGGGCCGTGCAGGCTGTGGGGGCAGCAGTGTAAGCAAGGACAGGCTGGAGAGTCCAGGGCTGAAGTGGGAAGCACAGTGGTACTTACATGAAGAGGGTTTGAGGGACTCAGATTCAATGCTGGGATAAGATGTGTAGACTTTATTTGCACACAGTGGGAAGCCACAGAGATTTTGGAGCAAAACAGACAAATATATTTGAGGTCCAGGACTAGAACTCTGGAAGCCGTGTGCAGCAAGAATTGGTGAGCTCAACACGGGTGACAAGTTAAAAGGAAATCCTCAGTAGTCCAGAGGAGGGAAATTTTGGCTGGGACCAGGTTGCTAACAGGGGGTGAAAGGTATTGCCAGGTGGAACTGACCAGCTTGGCAGTTGATTAAATGTAAGGAGGAAAAGGAGGCAGCAATTCTCCTGAGGGTTCAAGCACAGGGTGGGCTTGTGGTGGTGCCAACAGCTGTTCCCAGGCAGAGCGCTCCTCCAGATGAGTCCAGTCATTTCGTCCTGCAGTGGAGCTGCTGGCACTGCCCTGGGGCGGGCTGGTGAGCCGGCAGCGGGAGACTCGGGACTCCAGCCAGATACCCAGGTGGGAGCCATTCACCCAGAGAGGTTAGAAACGCCGGAAGACCGAGAGAGTTTGCCCAGCAAGACAGTATAAAAGCGGAAGGGAGCAAAGGAAGACAAAGCTGGGGGAAGGAGAAAGAAGAGTCTTTGAGGGAGGTGAGGAGACCAGGAGCATGCAGCATCGTCAAAGTCAAAGCAAGAAAGTGCTCAGGGTCAGGAAGGGGTCGTGGACGAAGATACTTGGGTTCCACTACCAAGGTGCCTGGAGGTCCTGGTGATCTGCAGGAGCAGTTTTAACGGGAAACCAACAAGCCAGGCAGCAAAGGGGTTGACTGGTTAGCGGAGACAGGAACTGGTGATGGCGTCCAAGAGTGAGGACTGGACACCCTAGTGGGTGATTAAAGCCAGCTGGCGTCCCACACCTGGAGACGCCACCTGCTGCTGTAGGACGACGAGGCTGCCAGGGGATTGGGAAGCCCCAAATCCAGACAAGTTGCAGTGCAACACCACTCTCTGATGTTAGGCCTGAGCAGGCCTTGAACCTTCATTTTAACAGGGTCCACGTGCAGGACAAGCCTCATGAGGTCAGAGAGGCCCTGGTGCTGGAGGCACGCTACCTGCTCAGGGCAGGTCACCTGCTGTAGTGCTGGTGCAGGGCAAGCCCAGTTAAGGAAGTAAAAAAAGAAAGAAATGAAAACCTCCTGCTCTCCTTTGTTCACACCCTGCCTCATCTGCAGGAGATCCATGACCAGGGTGAAATGCTATAACCCAGGCCACAGTGTGTCGTGTTTTAAATCATGAGCCTGGTTCACCTGAAATGTCTGCTGAGGGCTGTGGAGGTGCAGAAAGAAGTGGCCGGGCACTCCCCTCTCTCGGAAGCCTCATGGGCCTAAGTGGTCATTTGGCCTAAGTGTCTTATCTCCCCCCAGGGAGCTCCAGTGGCAACTCTTCTCCGGAGTACCCTCGGAAGGAATTCGGTATGTCCTTTCCTTATTTTCTAAAGAAATTGTCAGAGCAGGCACTAGGGAAGTACCTGGAGGAGACAAGGTGGTAGGAGTCAGGGACAACTTGAGTTAAATGGATTCTTCTGAAGGAGTGAGCCCTCTACTGACCTGTTTTCTCTTGCTTTTTATCCTGAGGCATCTTCAGGGACTGCCAGCCACATTAACTTGCTGTCATAAGCACTTGCTCGGGGCACTACTGAAATGGCAAGCTATTTATACAAGGCTCAGGCTTGGACAGATAAGCTCCTAAGGCCAAGCAATAGTAATTGTAGGGATTCTTCTTTCCACGAGATGCAGAGACCTCCCAGCAAAAGGAACTGTGGGTAGAACTCACAAATGCCAACCATCCCAGCACCTCCACTATTGCTCACTGCAAAGGGGCACAGTGTGTGCCTAGTGAACCCCTGGGCTGTACTTCACTTGACCTTAAGTGTCTGGTCCATGTTCTTGGAATCTCACTGTGCACATGAATTGATGATGTGATCATTGATTATACAGTGATTATAATTTTATTTATTTGCTTACAGTGGGAAAACCAAAGTAATCTCTAATAAAAAATTAAAGGGGAGATTTGGGAGCCCTTTGATACATTTGATCAATGTAGTCAGCCAGTCCAAATGGATCATGCTCCCAAGTAGATTATTTTAGCTAACTTAACACTCTTAAGTGTTAGCTAACTTAACATTCATTTGGCTAATTTAACATCCTAAATACATGGGAGCATTGCAAAACATTCTCTGTCCTTTAGCTAAGTGGTTATCATTTCTAAAGCATCTGATATACAGAAAAGTATTTAGATTAGACACACTATGAAAATAACTTCTCCCCAAATATATCTACCTCCATGTCAAAAATATTCAGGATGCCACCTCTTATACATGCCTAAGATTGCATTTCTTTGTTCCTCAGCATCTTCTTCAACCAGAGGACGGAGCCAAACACGAGGTGAGCGCTTTCTGCCCTCAAGGAGCTTAGAGTATCCTGGGAATCTTTTGCTGGCTCTATCAGGGTGGGAAGGGTAGCTTTTGACAGTGATCTAACAGGGATGTAGAGGAAGGAATCAAAATGCATGGTGGTGACGTGGGGTGTAGTTTGTCCTGCTGTGGATGATCTGAAGATACAGACATCTGGTTTCACTTCCAACCTCCCGGTTGACTTTCACAAGATGTGCTTTAATTGCCCTTATACATCAAAAGATGAGCAAACCCTCCTCCTCCTTTTCTCAAATTATTCCAGGGGACAAAGGGCCCCATGACAGTTTTGTAATCTCCTCATCTGGACAAGGATATAGGAGATAAATGTGGTCCTGGGAGAAGCTGCCTTGCTAGGCTCTGGGCGGGGTGGTAGGGGCAGCGTATCAGGGCTGTGCTGGAGGCAGAATCCTTCAGAGGCTCAGCAGGTTCCCGGCGACCCACCTAGACTTCCTACGGGCCTTACCATGGTAACTTGAAAGTTAGGAGTATACCAACTACCCACAACTTTAGGCTGATAGTCGAAAGATGCCAATTCCCCATCTGAAGCTAACTATTAATGTTAAGCTACCAACTTCCTGCCCTTCCCCTTTCTGAAGAGGCCAAATGGATAAGTAAACACTATGGGTTTTAGGATTCTCTTGCCAATGCCTGAGAGACCACAGAGGCAGGAGAGAAGCTTGGTTCTGGCCATTATGAAATGGACACGGGAAAGGGGTTTGTCACTGCTGATTGTATTGGGACCTCCCTGCTCCTGGGATTTTATTAGAATGTCTCCAGCTGTTTGGGGGTGTGCACTGGCAGGTTGGGGTGTGGAGAAGGGGCATCCCTTTTTAAGCAGCACTGTCCATGGGCACAGCTAGATTTCCTGTTCCCAGGACTCAGAAATCCCAGAGCAGCTCAGAGCTCAGTGTCAGGAACCGTGATCCAGGCTTCTTCATTCACAGCCTTCTCCACCTCTCCCCTTGTACAGAGAGTGAAATTCGAGTTCGACTGCAGAGCGCGTCCCCATCTACCCGATGTAAGTGGTCACTATCTTGCTGAAAAGAAAGGATTCAGGAATCCAGTGCTAATGCTGTGTGTGCGCCTATGTGTGTGTGTTTATGTGTATGTGCTCAATCAGAAAACATCTTTAAGGGCCTTCTGTGAATCAGAGCCTGGGCTGGGTGCTGGGTTTAAGTTGCTGAGTAAGCCATGGTCCCTGCTGCCCTGAGGTTCACAGACTAGTGGGGAGATGAAAAGTCAATCAACCACTGCCACTCAGCGTGGTGAGGGAGCACAGAGGAGCTCCACAGCAGGGAGATGGGGTCAGAGAGGACTTCCTGGGTTAGGTGTCACTGGAGGGAGACTGAAGGGTGGATCAGTTAGGCTCAGAGGGATGAGCCAGCACGTGACATCTGAGGAACAGTTCAGGCGGGGACACAATGGGATAGCTAAGATTAAAGAAGGGTCAGAAGTAGAGTATAAGAGTCTGAACTTTACCTCAGATGTCAGAGACTCCCCAGTTTCTGTCCTTCGAAGACGTTAGACTCCTGTTGTTCTTGTTAGAGGTTATTTAACAACAGTTTGAAATGAACTCAGCTTTTAGGGCAGGAGCAAAGTACAAGGAGTAGGAGGAAAAAGAGCAGGGCCAGGCAACTCGGACAGATATGGGGGCATGCCCAGAGAGCTCAGCGCAGGGGCGTGGGATCTGACTCCAGGCCTGACACTTTCTCCCAAGTCCTCCCAGGCTTGGGGGGAGCCCAAAGGATGGAGCATTGGAGGGTGGGGGAGAGGCCAGAGTTCCTCCAGCACGTGTTGTCTGCAAATCTGTCCATCTCCTCTTCTGCACTGCAGATGCCTCTCTCCTCTCCTATTTCCCACGTTGGGAGGTGCAGGGAGCTTGCTCTACTAGTTCACCTTGCTACAAATCAGATCAGCCAGACAGACCTGAAATTAAATCATATACGAAGGCAGCATAATGGTTAGGAGTTATGGGCCACAAGTTCCTTTTGACAGTCCCGGTCATACAAGGTCAGGGACCCAACATCCTAGACATCCTACACAGGGAATGAGACATCTGTTGAACCTTGTGTTTCAAGGGACCTGGTTCTCTAACTGCCTGATCCTGGATGACAGTCCAGCCACAGAACCATCCCTGTGTTGTCTGATGAGGGCTAATTAGGAAATATCTCCCGAGGACTTTGACCTCCATGTGAGAGGTACCATATTTCAGAGGCTGTTAATATGACAAAGTGCCAAGCTGACAAGTGCTATAAATTGGCAAAATGCAAACATTAGAAAGCTAACCAAAAATGCCCCAGTGTACGAAGTAGATGCCATTCTCCCTAGTATCCAGAATGGCCACAAATGTTCCCCCAACTGCATATGAACTCAGGAAAGAATCCTGGGCCTAACAGAAAAGTGTGGATTCTTTCACAGGGACAGAATTGGATGATGTTAAGCGTCTGCTCAAGGGGAGTCGATCGGCCAGTGCAAGCCCCACCCGGAATTCCTCCAACACACTCCCCATCCCCAAGAAAGGCACCGTGGAGACCAAAACGGTGACGGCGAGCTCCCAGTCAGGTAAGCCTGGCAGCCCCAGGCTGCCGTGGAGGGAAGGGAACAAGGTGGCAGACCTACCCCAGCCCGGGAATTCAACTGTGCCCAGCAGGCCTTTCAGCCTTTGCCAGAGACTTCAAAAGCACCGAGCATCTGTTCTTTGAGCAGCATGAAAATGTGGGCTATGCCCTTCCTACCCCTGTCTGGTCACCTATCCCACACGCACACTGAAGCCCAGCCCTAAATCCCAGAGTTTCTCTCCCAGTCCAATGTGTTGACCGAATTCCCCAAATGAAGAATACTGGGGAAAGTTATGGTGTTTTCATTCATTCACTTGATGAATATTTATTAAATGCCTTCTCTATGCCAAGCACAAGCACTGAGGAAAAGCAATGGGTAAGGGAGACACAGTCACTGTCCTCGTGGACATGAGGGTCTCTGGGGGAGGTCAGAAAACCAAGAGGTCCTAGTCAAGTAGCATGAGTGTTGTTCAGTGCCCATATATCAAGTGGGAGACAGAAAGATGAACTGGCAGAGGCTTGGAGGCAGATGAGGGAAGAAGCCAGGTCTGCTATGATAGGGAGCTTCCCTCTCATCACTACTGGCGAAAATCCTTTTTGTTTTCCACTATAAAACCAAAACCGCAGGGCACCCTCTGAGCTGCATGGCTAGCTCCCTCTCATGGGATGAACAGGCAGAACTGGCATTGGATTTGAGGAAGCATGGAAATCCCCTCTCTGGGGCACAGTGCTCCTTGTGTCCAGCTGGCACATAGGAATATTTAAAGAGGGTATAACCAGACAAGGCTGCCATCTGTGCAGTGTGGCCTCAGACCCGGTGGCCCTCCTGCCCAGACATGCACCCCATACTTGCCACAGTGCCTGGAATTCCACTGGAAGAGAGATTCGCTTCGGGATCTCACTTGTCACTCCTGATAGCGCTGCTCCCTGGCCTCTTTGAAGGTGGATGAGTCAGCAGCTGGTTGAGAGGAAGACCACTGGTGGGACAGCCAACCAGGAGGTGGGGAGATGAGCTTAGAAGGAGAAATGGGTAGAGCCCAAGGCAAAATGTAGCTACCTCTAATTTCACCAAGAGCCAGCAAGAGTTTCTAATCCAAGAGATCAAGTTTTCACCAGCTCTGAGATTCCAGATAGAACTGTCCCTGGTTGCCCTGGACTGACAGAGGTCCTGGGAAGTGGGATCTTCAGTGCTAAAACCAGGAAAGTCCCAGCAAACTGAGACGAGTAGGGTCCCTATCAGGGAAGTGCTGACTTGTCTTTCACTGGGGAGTGTGCATCTGATTCCAGTGTCGGGCACCTATGAGGCAACCATCCTGGACGCCAACCTCCCTTCCCATGTGTGGTCCTCTACCCTGCCCGCGGGGTCCTCCATGGGGACCTACCACAACAACATGACAACCCAGAGCTCGTCCCTCCTCAACACCAATGCCTACTCTACAGGCTCAGGTATGTGGCAGGCAGCACATGCCCCCTCTTTGCCCCAAACTCAGCTCACCTTTACCCTTGAGCTGGATGACCCCTTGGGCATTTGCCATCCCCAGGGCTTCCTGGAGAGGTTTTCTGTGGCCAAGCATCCCAAGAGTCTCCCACTGGAACTTCAGTTCAATTAAATCTAGAAGTTATTTCTTCTGGTGGGTCCTCTATAGAAAGGAATATATAGCACAGTGTATCCAGAAAAAAATATAATGGGAAAGAACACTGAAAATGGATGTAAGAGACCTAGTTTCACTCCATGTGAATTGACTATGAGACCTTGAGCAAATCATTTAACTTCTCTGAGCTCCAGGGACCTTCACTGTAAAATGGGGTCACTAACAAGAAAGCCTTTGGCTGGACCCATTGTCCACTCCAGGTCTGACCGATCTAAGATCACCTGCTGGCCATGACCCAAGGTGCACCACAGGCTAATGTTTGGTTCTCTGCTGTAAGGCAAGAGCCTAAGTTTTTCCTAAAACCAAAAACTTACTAAAATATAAAAACCCAATCCTGGCATTTCCTCCCATGCTTCCATGGTATCCAATTCTCTGTCCCTGCTCCGGGCTGGACATCCTTTTCACCAGCCTTCCTCCCCACCCTGCAGTCTTTGGAGTTCCAAATAACATGGCGTCCTGCTCACCCACCCTGCATCCTGGACTCAGCACCAGCTCTTCAGGTCAGTGTCGCTGTCTTGAGTCACCTTTTCTAGGCTGTTTGCTTAAAATTATCGGGATGCTGTCTCCTGGTAAGGAAAATGGAATGGTTTCTGGAGGAGACATCCTTTCTGCCCAAGAGCATAAAGGACTTTCCTCCATGCACGCTGCAGCCCAGAAGCAGAGGCCATGGGGCTGCATTTGGAAGGCAGGAGGCACAAAACTTGTCCTCAAACACAGAGAGAACTCAGTCCCCAGGGGAAAGTTCTAAGAAGAGGGGACCTGGGCCCGCAATGATGTGCACATTCTGTGCTGGTACCCTCATTTTCTGGGATAGTTGGAGCAATGGAAGTAAAGGGGTTACGTTAGTCATAGTTTAGGACATTTTGGGGGTAAAAAGCATTGTTAATTTAGAAGGATCTTATTTCAGATCTTTTTATAAACAAGTTCATTGGAGTAACTACTTTCAGATCTTTTTATAAGCATAGTATTGGAAAAACTACATTGGGGTAAATATTTTTACTGCTTATCTTCCAATGCAAACATACAACAATTTTAAAGAAATATCTATTCACTATGTTACCACATACATAATAAGAGTCTATATGTAAGTAAGTTACGGGCCCACATCTTTTTTTTTTTTTTAAAGGAATCTGCCTTCTCCCTGTGATATTGTGGCTAATAAATACAATGATGTGGGCCTTCTCTATTTTCTTGGCTGATACAGCTGCAAGTGCAAAATTAGCATTCAGATTTTCAACACCTACCCCCAGTTGACTAGAATTCCACCAGTCCCAGAAGACATCAGCTTCATGCTTTAATTCTTCTATCTTTACTATTTTGCTTTGCAATATCCTGACTAAGCCAGGCCCCGAGGGAAGGTGGGCTGATATTGGACCCGTGATCTTGTCCCCAAACGTTACACAGGATGGAATAACAGAAGCTGCTGACTAGGGAGGAATAAGCTTCTGCACATTGTTAAAGGCAAGCAGGCAATCAAATAAACAAGGAGCCTTCAAAATCGTGGTGGGGGTGAGGGGAGTTTTATGTGTTTGAGTCAGGGAAAGAAAGGGTTAAAGGGAAAACTAGGAGTCTTCCGAGGTAGTGCCTCCCAGCCCCCATGTGTCTGTATCCAAAGCCCTCACTTCCTAAACTGTGCACCCAGGTACCTCAGGGTGCCACAAGGAACAGGGAGCCCTGGGATGTTTTTAAATTTTGAGAGAGAAAGCCATATCTGTCAGACTCTGTGTGAACTATTGTTTTTAAGTTGTGTGGACCTGTTAGTAATTTTTGGCCTAGGGTGGGAAAGTGTGGGCATTAAAAAAAAATTACTGCATCACTAAGAGTGTGGCAACAGAGGAAGCTGGGGAATCCCTGTCATCTGCAAAGGACTTTATCATAGTTTGGGGACTCCAGGGGCTACCATAAGCCAAGGGGCATACTCCGTGTACCCTGTACTCACCTGTCCTCAATTGCTTTCACAGTATTTGGCATGCAGAACAATCTGGCCCCCAGCTCATCTGCCCTGTCCCATGGCACGGCCACCACTTCCACAGGTCGGTAGCCTAGGTTTGGAGCTTAGCGGCTGGGAAGGGATATCTCTTTGCAGCTACAACTGACAATATCCCTTTTCAGCAACTGAATTAGAAGGACCAAAATACCCCTGAAAATCAATCAACCCTTCCCACCAAAGAAACAACACCTCCACGCCACCACCTTAGAGATGCCGACCTCAGTCTTTTGCTGGCTCAGAACATGAGTCACACATACAGGGGAGGCTGTACTGTCAACAGCTTCTGAACCTGGGGGGTGTTACCTGTATGTTCCTGTGTCTCTCACAGCCAAACTGGTCAGCTTGGTGGTCTTGCCAGATCACTGCTGTCCTTGACAGCCCACTGTCTCTGCAAATCAATCACCTGGTTGATTTTATGGTGTACTCCCCAAGTCACAGCCCCTGTGCAAACCTGGGAAGGGGGTAACACAGAGACCTGAGTCTCAGCCTTTGCCTTCAACTTGCCTACTGTTTAGTTGGAGGAGAAAGGCTGACGTACATGAGACAGTGAGGGGGCACCTGTAAGGCATGAGGGATTAAGTGACACATTGTGCAATGTGAAGCAAACTTAAGGGCTATAGGAATTCAGAAGGGAAGGAGATGTATGTGGGTCTGTCTAGGAGGACTTCCTGGAGGTGGCTAAAAGGATAAGGAGGATTATACCCAAGAACATTGCATCTAAACCCTCCTTGCTGGCCCTGGGGCTGGAGAGACTTGATTCCTCATCCACTTCTCTCTGCTGGGGCAGATCAGGCTACTCCTGAGCCGCAGGGGCCCCTCCCGTGCTGCCCAGCTCACTCAGTGCTTCCTCTCTCGCAGCAGCATATGGTGTGAAGAAAAACGTGGCCCAGAGCCCTGCTTCCCTGAACACCGGCATGTCTACCTCTACCGGTGAGTGCTGCTCCCTGCTGCGGGGAGAATTACTCTGCCGTGACACATGGCGTATTAGAAGAGGGACTAGGACCCATGGGTGGTCTTAGGTCCACAAATGCAACTCACCCCAAAGTCTCTCAGACGTTTCCGTGAGTGAACAGGGATGAGTGTCCCCCTAACTTACCTTGGCCTTCCTGTCCAAGGAGGGCAAGAAGCTCCACCCTTCACACCTGCCTGGGGTCATGAACTTGTACTCCAGCCACTGCCCTTGTCTGGAAGCCCTTGGCCTTCACCTGTTACACGTAACCTGTCATAAGAGCCAGGGAGCCCCTCAGAAGCTTCCAGCTCCCTCCCTACTTTCTATAGAATCTGTATGACTTGGTCCACATGGTGTGTCACCACATGGTGAGCTATTTCCTCCATTGCTATGATCCTGGTGTGTTTTCTTTCCATTCAACAATTCATTTATCCAAAAAATATTTACTGAGCACCTACTTCCTATCAGACAGACACTGTTCTAAGTGCTGGGCATATAGCAGTGAACAAGACAGGATAGTTTCTGCTCTCACCAAGCTGACACACTAGTGGGGAATGCAGATGACAAACATGAGGACAAAGGACAAAGATAATTACAGCAAATGACATAGGTTTTTAAGGAAAGCGATAGTGATGTGATAGAGACAGGAATGTGTGTAGGGGGTAGGATGCTTTCAATGGGTAGTCAGGAAAAGCCTTCCAAGGAGGTAACACTTAAGACCTGAAGGATAAAAATGAACCCACCAAGTCAGTTAAGGAAGGACCTGTCTGACAAGGGGGACTTTTGCCCACTCAGTAAAGACCAGTAATCTCCAGGTGGGGAGGCAGCCCTATAGCCCAGCCATCCAGAGCTTCTGACATTGACCCAACCTCTTGGTGGCCAGGGCCAGCCAGGCAGGAGGGAGGCCTGGGTCCCCACCACTGTCGGCAAGAACAGGAGACCCTCATAGGCGCCTGCTATTCTCTCTCTTTCCCCTCCTCCTCCTCTCTCTTCTCCTTGCTCTTCTGGTCATTTCTTTCCTGTCCCTTCTCCTGGCACTTTTCCTACCCCCTCACCCACTCTTTTCCTCCCCAGCCTGCACCACAAGTGTCCAGAGTGATGACCTCTTGCACAAGGACTGTAAGTTCCTGATCCTGGAGAAGGACAACGTGCCCACCAAGAAGGAGATGGAGCTGCTGATCATGAGCAAGGACAGTGGGAAGGTCTTCACGGCCTCCCCCGCCAGCATGGCTGCAAGTACGTCAGAGCCCTTGTGACTCAGGTTTCAGAAGAAAGGCAAATAGTGCAGGGGACTGAATGTCCTAGCAAGCTGGTTTAAGACATTTTAATCATGAAACCACAGCCATCCCATTCTAATGAAAAATGACTGCCTGAATAGGGTATCACAAGGTCTGCCTTGAATGCAGATGAGCCAGAAAAATTCAGGCGAAGAGTTCCCAGAGAAGTCTTTGGGCAACAGCAAGTCTAACTACAAGCACAGATCAGGGCAGAATAACCCCAGGAAAGCTCGGCTGTCTTCTTACCAGGCTAACCTTGACCTTGGGAGGTGGGGGACAGAGAAGGGAGGTTGGGGAGAGAATATATCAGATCATCATGGGTTCTGTGCGCAGCTTCGTTTTCAGAAGACACCCTAAAAAAAGAAAAGCAAGCTGCCTACGATGCTGACTCCCACCTAAAAGCTGGAGCTAATGGTAAGAATATGATCAATGTTAATCTTGACTTCAGTCAAGCCACATTTCCTTTCTTTATCTTCTGAGACCTTGCTACTCAAAATGTGGTCCATGGACCAGCAGCACGGGCAACACCTGGGAGTGTGTTAGAAACGCAGAATCCCAGGCCCTAGCTCAGACTAGCTGTGTCAGAAGCTTCATTTTAACAAGCTCCCCAAGGGATTCATGGTGCATGTGATTGAAGCAAAAGCCTTCCTCTGGCATGTCTACAATGATTTTTTTTCTTGCCTTACTAGTTCTCCCATACTTTTCAAAATGCTTTGCAAAACTTGTTAGCTTTCTTTTTTTTCCCTTCCCAAATATCTGGATTCTTTCTTGTATAAACACATTTCTTCAGAAGGTCCTATAGACTATAGACTCTCTCCAAATCATTGATTTCATGGAGGTCAGTAAAGGATGGGGAAAATTAAGTCATAGAATGTTTTTAAATAAATGCAAATTAAATCAGTTACCATCTTGACAAGGCGGGAGACTGGAAGCAGACTCCAAGTCTCCAAAGTTAGCAGTGCCTTACCTTCTTCTGGTGGAGCCAGGGCTGTGGAGTCTAAAGACCCTTTTTAGAATCCTATGAAAGTTTCCCTCCTATGGACATAGATTTTAGACCATGAAAATTCTAAATCCAGAAATTCCTACATGCCCACAAACACTCCATTTTCACATGGCATCAGGGACTCATGAACAACCATCCTCCAAGTCCATTCTTGCCGTTCCCAGTTCCCTCTACCCCAGGTTAGGAACCTGTGTTCAAAGTCCCTTAACCAAGAAATCAGAGTCATTTCTCACAAGCACATTTATTGTGTGAATGTGAACGGCACCCCTAACATGGTCTTCTAAACATGTTTTGGGGTTTAAAGGTTTAAGGTCAAAAGGGGATTAAAACAGTGTGCTTTCTTTCACCACTAATTGTTTGCCAAGCCATGTCTTCATCAATGTAATTATTGCCAATGGCAGGTTAGGGAGGACTGAGTGAGTGGATGTTCCTGCACATTGTTGTTCTGCAAGGTGCCTGGGGGGCATAGTTGCCTAAACCTCGACCCAAATCAACTTGAGGGGTGGTCTTGTGGGCTCCTCCAGTTTAAAAGCTCAGGTCAAAACCTGTGTTCTCGATGTTTGTCTTTCAGGAGACGTGAAGACTGTGTCCACCAAGGGCAAGGACACCTCTGCAGGTGGGTGAGAATGGCTGATCCTGCAGTGACAGGATCTGATGGGGCTGCTTATGGTTAATGGATCAGACGAGGGCCCCTTGCCTGGAACCAGTGTATACACGAGCCACCTGACTCTAAAGAGTTTCCCTAAAGGCTCGGAAGGGAGAGGGGAGAGGGCAGGGGAGGGCAGGCTGTGGGTTGGAGGTGGCCGTAGAAGGGGCCTGGCGCAGGGATGGTGCTTCACAGGCCCTGCTGCCCCTAATTAGCACCCACTGGAGGCTCTCAGGTCCCCCAGCAGGGTAGGAGCAACACAGCAGGGTTGCTGTGTGTCTTCACAGAGCTTCCCAACACCGGCTCCAGAGGACACTAAGCCTCACGCACCTCCAGCCCTGCACCCTCTCCTCACTTCTCCCCCGCCTTATGGTAGAAGCAGGTCAACTCTTACTGCCCCATCTTAGGGAACTAAAAATCCTTTTCATTAAAAAAAAAAAAATTAAAGTTTACTGGGCAGCCCTGAAGTGCCGAGTGTAATTCTAGGCACCATTGGGCTTACAAAGAGGCAGCTGTGGGGACTGAGGTGTGGAGATGGGGACCTTCAGGTCTGGACCTCATTAGGTGCAGGGGGTCGTGGCAGATTGATGTAATCTTCCTAATAAAGACGTTAAAGATGTGGCGCTGTGAGCCACATCCTCTGCTAACTACTTTATGTGCCTTGTGTCATTCACCAGCCACCCTAGGAAGTAGGTAATCTTTTAACCCCATTTTATGAAAAAGGAGACAGAAAGGTTGAGTGACCCTCTCGGGGTCACACAGACTTCTGCTGTGCCCCAGTCACAGCCGGAGCGGCGCGGGAAGTCCCCTACAGCCAGAGAACTTGCAGGAAAAGGGCAGGAGCCGCCTGCACCGGCCTCACGGCCCCGTCTCTCCCACAGAAATCCACGGCTACGGCCACCGCAGAGGGGGCGGCGGCGGCGGGGGCCCGTGCCCGTGGGCAGCGCCAGCCTGGTGCCCCTGCGGCTCCTGCTGCAGCTGGTGGAAGTGGCTGCTGGGCATGCTGCTCACCTGGCTGCTGCTCCTGGGGCTGCTCTTCGGCCTCATCGCGCTGGGTACGTGGCAGCGGCGGCGGCGGCGCCCTCGGTACTGGGGAGGGGAAACTGAGGCCGCCGTTCGGGGGCCCTCGACGAGGAGGCCAGGGCTGCTTTCACCCCGTCTGTCCCCGGGCGGGTGCCCACACCACCTCCCAGCTCTGCCGCCCGCCCAGACGAGAGGGCCCCAGGCCCGCCTTCTTTAAGGCGCCCACGCTGCCGGTGGCTACGAAGGTTGTCTCCGCGTGAGCGTGCCCCCGAAGCGTGCCCGGTGCCCCGCGCCGCCCTGCTGACGCCGCCCGCGTGCGTTGCAGCGGAGGAGGTGCGGCGGCTGAAGGCGCGTGTGGACGAGCTGGAGCGGGCGCGGGGCGGCACGCTGTCCTTCGAGGAGAAGATGGCGCGCGGCAGCAACGACCGCCTGCGGGGCGCGGCGCCCGACGCGGGCTGGGACGAGGGCAAGAGCGGGCTGGACGGCTACAGCCGGGAGGCGCTCTGGCTGTTCGTGCGGAGCAAGCTCATGACGGAGCAGGAGAACGGTGAGAGCACGCGGGGCGCGGGGCCAGCTCGCCCGGTCGCGGTCGGTCGCGGGCCCCCGTGCGCGTACGTGTGGGCACCGTTCCCCGCTCCCAGCCCGTCTCCTCCTCCCGCCCTCTCGAGAGCCCCGAGACGTAGGTAGGACCAGTGCTGGGCCCTATTCGACTGCTGGGAAAACGGAGTCCCGGACCGAAGAGTTGCCCAAGATCACTGGACTAGCCCAATTTAGAATCTGATTCCTAGTCTTTGCCTCTCTTTCTTCCCGCCTTGCCACAGTCCCCTTCTTACGTGCTTGTAAGGGACACTGGAAGATGTGAAACTAACTGGGAATTTACTTTCTCTTGTAGGAAATTTCCGAGGAAGCCCAGGCCCTAAAGGTATTGCAGTGGATCAAGCCCTTTCCCTGCGCTCGTTTCCTGTAGTTGGAGGCGGGTTTCCTGGGTGGATTGGGAAACTTCTTTTTCTTTTCTCCAAATGGAAGGATGAGGAGCTGAATGATCTCATAGTATCTTTTGGGAGGGTTGAGAGTTGGCTTTGGAGTCAGAATATCTTAGAATGGGAAGGGACCTAAGGCAGCATTAAGAGAGGCCCAGCAAGGAGCCAGAGGGACAGACAGGGACTGGGAGAGATGCACACTGCATGTGGCCTCCCCTTGAAACACTGTTTACATATTGTCAAGTGGTTTTAAAATACTAGGGAGACAATGGCCCCTGGGTTCTTACCCCATCCCACAGCTTTCTTATCTTTCTGGTTTCAGGTGACATGGGAAGTCAAGGCCCTAAAGGTAAATATAACACGGAAATTTTTTACCTTAAATACTAGTGAGGGTGGATGGTTTCAAGCAACCAGCAGTGTCCGAAAACCCACCTTGCACTCTGAAAAGTGGTTTGA
The DNA here is from genome assembly GCA_023783475.1 of Daubentonia madagascariensis. Taxonomy (NCBI): domain Eukaryota; kingdom Metazoa; phylum Chordata; class Mammalia; order Primates; family Daubentoniidae; genus Daubentonia; species Daubentonia madagascariensis. The sequence continues at coordinate 12,311,916 of JAKFHU010002573.1, read as the reverse complement.
CGATCAGTAGGACAGGCGCATAGGAAGGAAGAAGGCTCCAATCCCAGTGACCTTTGGCTAGACACAGAGCAGCTCTCCTTGGCCAAACCTCAGTGTATACAAGAATCCCCAGAAGATTCTGGATCCCATTCCCGGAGCCTCTGATTCAGCAAGTGTGGGTGGGGCCAGGCATCTGATCTTAGTCACCCAGGTGATTCTACTGCCAAAAGAATACTGAGAACCATACTGAGAACCACCAAGAGGACAGGATCCCCTCCTCCCAGTGCCACTGCACTTCCCAAGAGACCCCAGGGCAGGAAGTGGATTCCCCCACGTAGTGGCCCTCCCTTCTCTTCATTCCTCTGCTCCCCACACCCCACACACACCCTGGGTCACTTCCCCATCCCCCCTTCCCAGCCCCCTTCCCCAAGGCTCCAGCCTGCAGGCCACACCTCTCCTGACCATGCTGGGGATGGGAACTGATGGTTCCAGAGCCCCTGAACCTGCAGTTGTCAGATAAGATACAGGACCCCCCATCAAGTTTGAATTGCAGATAAACAACAAATAATTCTCATGATAAGTGTGTCCCAAATATTTCATGGGACATACTTATACTAAAAATATTGCCTATCTGCGATTCAAATGTACCTGGACATCTGTATTTTTATTTGCCAAATTTGGCACCCTACCTGAATCCCGCCAGTGGCTCCTCTAGGGAATCGGGCCGAGTCCTCCGTCTGACTTCTCTCTTGCCTTTGTTCCCGCAGGAGATCGAGGACTCCCTGGGATCCCAGGTGCGTACTCTCCTGTGACCTCTGCTGCTGCTGGCATTGCAGGCTCTTGGTCCCAGCTGCCAGCTTCCCAAAGGAATATAGGGCTGAAGTGTTCTTGTGTATCCACAGGCATCCCTGGGCCCTTGGGCCACCCAGGTCCAGAAGGACCAAAGGGACAAAAAGGCGGCGTGGGTAAGAACCGCTTTTTCCATTCATTGATCCTTTCCTTCTTTTATTCATCAGGAAACATTTATTAAGCCTGCTGTATGCCAGGCCCTCTCTTAGGTGCTGGGGCGACATCAGTGAACAAAACAGAGAAACCCCTGCTGTCGTGGGTGGAGCAGATGCTTGGGTTGGGGAGAAAGACAATAAATGTGATAAATGAGTGAAGCAGATAGCAGGTTAGGGGGTGATGTGTGAATGGGAGAGACAGAGCCTGCAGGGACTTTGGGAGTGAGTGCTGAGGGGTTAAGGGAAGCTGCCGTGGAGTGATGTCTTGAGGGGAGAGAGGGATCTAGGGGACACATTCCAGGCAGAGGGAGCCCCTGAGGCCAGGCCCTGAGGGCCAGTTCAAGGAGCAGCCTGCAGGAGCAGACATGGGAGCTGGGCCCAGGGGAGGCCAGCGTAGGGACGTCAGCTTTGACTCCCAGTGAGTTGAGAAACCATCTGCAGGTCTGGGGCAGAGGTGGGACATGGTCCACTTACATTTTCAAAGGGTCACTCTGGCTTCTGGGTTGAGCTGAGGCTATGGAGGCCAGGGGAGAAGCAGGGAGGCCAGGGAAGAGGCCCCAGGCAAGCATTCCACGGCGGGAGGCTACCTGTGGCGCCCTTGGCTGTGGCACGGGATCCTAACTCTGAGGCTGGCCGTTCCTGTCTCTAGGAGATCCTGGCATGGAAGGACCCATGGGCCAGAGAGGGCGAGAAGGCCCCATGGGACCTCGTGGTGAACCAGGGCCTCCTGGGCTTGGAGAGAAAGGAGACAGAGGTGAGAGGCAATTTCTTTGCCATGCCCGCCCCTCCTTCTTTCCATCTTCCTCCCTCTCTCCTTCCTTCAGGAGCACTTGCTGAGCACCAGCCCTGAGCCAGGGTCTGTGCTGGGGCCTGGAGACAGCCGTCTAATGATGGGGCGTGGGAAGGGCTGTGGGCCCAGGCCCGGGGCTGAGGACCAGTCTGCAGTGCTCGGAATCCACGGGGAAAGTGGCCATGGGAGAAGTGGCCTTCCCAGAGTGAGGAACTCGAGGAGTCGGGCCAGGGTTGGGAGCAGAGGGCAGGGCAGGGTTTCGGGGCTGGGGCACAGGCCTTCAAGCCTGTCCTGGCTGGAGCAAGGCAGGGAGGGAGTTAGAGAAGTCCCAGATGCAGCCAGCACAGAGGGGGCTGGGAAGGTGTTACAGTCCAGTCCTTAACCGTGAGACTATATCTGTCAGAGGGAACCAAGGAGACACCAGAAGTCCTCTCGGTGCTAGCAGACTGTGAGCGAGAAGCTTTATTTTTAGTTTTACTTTCTCTTTAAATATTGCTCAACCAGGCAACAAATATTTACCGAGTCCTACTTGGTACCAGACTTCGTGGACTATGAAGGCTCTGGGGTAGAAAGTGTAGGAGTTTTGCGGACGAGCGCCCTCACAGAGGCACCAAACGGAGCAGAGGCCACCAGCAGCGCGGGCAGCCACGCTGGGCCTCTCCCAATGTGCTCCCTCTTACTTTATCCTCAGGGGATTCTGGGGAGCCGGGTCCTCAGGGCCCACCTGGTGTCCCGGGTTCCGTGGGTCCCAAAGGTAAGTCGAGTGCCTGAAACGGTACCCAAGTTTGCCAGGGAGGGGCCATGCCCAGGGGCGATCCCAGGCAGCCCTATTCCACTGCCCAGGCCTGTGCAGGGGCGGTGGGTCCAGAGAGCAACCCCCCAACAAAGGAGTCCCTGGCGGGGGGCGGTCAAAAGTAGGGCTTTAATTTTAAACGTGGTTGGAGCCACATTTCCATTTCTCTTCAATGGCCACATAATGTGATCCCTCAGTGGGTGGATGGATCATTCAGGAAATCAGAAGTCACATAATTTCCTTGACTGACTGGGGCCCAGATGCACATATTGAAAGCAACATGTCTGGACGACCCACACTTCTCACAGTGTGATGCCCATCTGGTCACTTCTCCTCCTGACCTCTGCCCCAGCCCAAATGTCTTACTGTGACCAGGAAGGAGTAAGGGGTCTCTTGATCCCACCCAGCTGCAGTCTCCTCCCTAAGGACATTGCACTGGGGTCACTCCTGGCCCACTGATTTGTGGTCCTGGCAAGAACCCTCGCTTGTGGGCAATGCACACGCTCAGTGCCCTCACCCCCACCTGCCCTTCCCCAGGGGTCAGGTGTCCTGGCCTGTCCCTGCCCCTCTGGTGATCGCTATCTTGTCCTCCTTCTCAGGTTCCAGCGGCTCTCCTGGCCCACAGGGCCCCCCAGGTCAGTGTGCTTCTTCTTGTAAATAGGTGCTGTTTTTGGGACAAAGGAAGGGATGTTACAAGGAAAACCAAGCATTTTTAAAGCAAAAGAAGCAATTATAAAGAGCGCCTCCTGGAGGCACAAAACTCAAGTCTGTCATGTGTCCCTTGTGGCTGAGGTTGGGTACCCTGGTGGGTCCTGTCCAGATCCATTCTGATCTGGCTCAGGGCCTGAGACCCTCCAGCAGCTTCAGCAATAGGAAATCCCTTCCTGCCTTCCTCTGAGCCAGTGTCTGCCTCTGCTTCGTCCCCGGTGGGCACAGAGCTTGTCCTGCTGTCTTGAGAAGATTGAGCTGCAGCTAATGCTTCTGCTGAGGTTCTCCAGGTGTCCTAATGCCTGGTCCCTGGCAGGATGACTCAACAGGGACTTGGGGAGGAGTCTGTGGGAAGCAGCCCTTGATTTTACTCCAGGGGCACGTGCCTATGTGCATGTGTGTGTACGTGTGTGTGTAAGTTGTGCATGTGTACGTGTGTGTACATGTGTGTGCTTGCATATCCATCCCTTCCAAGGCTGGGGACACTCATCTACCTGCATGATTTCCTCTGCTGGGCAGGTTCTGTAGGTCTCCAAGGGCTCCGAGGTGAAGTGGGACTCCCTGGTGTCAAAGGTGAGCTGGGGGAGGAGGTCTGGGGGGGACAGGCAGGGTCTGATGTGACCCACAGCCTGTGCAGGCTGACAGGTGCGAGAGGGGTAGGTGAGGTGGGGATAGGGGGAGCCTGTCTTCAGAGACAGACGTTGCCCCTTCCTCGTCGTCCCCTGCGGGGCTCTTTACACCAAGGCATCCACTTCTTTTTCAGGTGACAAAGGACTGATGGGACCACCAGGACCCAAAGGTATGCTGGTCACTGCTGCTCGGTAATCACCATGGTCTGCCTCACTCTTGGGAGCCCAGATGGGCCCTTTGCCACAGGGTCCAAGGGCACACAGCGCTCTGGCTAAGAGCCAGAGGGACTCTGAGAGGGACCAAAGAGCTCATTCTAGTCCAACCTTTCAGGGCAATGGAGGCACAAAGAGGGGAAGCAAGTGCCAATGTCACATGGCTGTGGTTGAGTGGTCCTCGGGATGGTGAGGATGCAGCATTCCAAGTTGTCTGTCCTCTACTCTGGACCTCCCTGTGCCCATGGCATCCATTTGTGCAGCAGCCGGGGCTGGGGTCAGTGTGTGGGTGGGACGCGACCCTGCCAGAGATGGAATGTGGTGCTCCTTAGCTGCATCGAATCTGCATTAATGTCATGTTCTCGCCAACATTCTGCTGACGGGAGCTTACAGATACAGCGAGAACTGTCCCGCAGCCTAGGGGACTGTTACTGGGTGAGATTGTTTTCCTTGCTCACAACTGTTGCTCCCTCCTCCCCATCCCTGTGTTTGTTTTAGGTGACCAGGGGGAGAAAGGACCCCGAGGCCTCACAGGTCAGTCCTACACAGGAATCTACTTTAATCCATTCATGGCTTTTTGTAAATCTATCAGTCACTGGAGGTAGGAAAAAATTCAGAAGTGTGGGACAGAGTCTCAGTCTAAAAACCTTCAGGGAACTTGTGCCCTAGAAAAAGCACAAGACAAGATAAAATAAAGCCCTAAGTGAAAGATACAAAACCATCCAAATATATAGTCTGAATAGTAAATGGGGTAAAAAGGGGAGTTTAGGGTTGTCTCTGATTCTTCTGGGGAATCCAGTTAGGAGAATCAGTTGCTTCCCCAAGCAGCCGAAAGTTTGCACCACTTGTATCCTCTCAGCTACTGACCTCCTGCCAACTTGTAAGATTAAAAAGAAAACTGATAGTAATAATGCTTCGACTACAAAGGGTAGCTTTCCATTTCCAGGGAGATAAAACTCATACACGTGCCCCTTCAGATCAGGCATGGTTTCTGGGTCAGCCCGTGCCCGCTGCCCAGGGGAGCCAGGTGGAATCAAAGCAGAAGCTACCTCCCAGACTGCCTCTGGCTGGGGAGGGGCAGGGCTTGGTGGGGGTGGGCTACCATGTTGAAGCACACATAGCTTGCAAGTCCCACCAGCTAGTCCTTTGTCCTTTGCAGGCGAGCCTGGCATGAGAGGTCTGCCTGGTGCCGTGGGTGAACCCGGGGCTAAAGGAGCAATGGGTAAGTGTCCCAAAGGAATGGGTGCAGTGGGTCTGCCCCACTTGAATGGTCATCACCACCCTGGAGATATCCTTCTAGAGCTGTCTCTCCTGCTTTCTGACCTGCCCACCCCTGGTAAAGTCTTCCTTTATGGGCCATTTCCAGGTCGGGGCAGTCCTCCTGGGGTTCAGAGAGCTGCAGGTCCCTTGGTGGGTTTCTCATGCTCTGGGAAGCACTTGGCAAGGCATGGCCCATTCACCCTGGAGCTTGCCTGTGAGCTCCCCTGGGGGGGACAGACAGTGTTGAGGTCCCTCGGAACCCGGGTATTCCAGGCATCCCAGGGGTGAGTCTCACAGCCAGATCCAGGTTTTAACCCTTTTGCTGACCCTTACTGAGTTGCCTGTCGGCCTGGCTGTGGAAGCCGACCAAAATCTCAGAGGGCCAGGCGTTCAGTGTCAGGCCCTAGAGGGGTTTAAGCGCACCCCTTCGGATGTGACATCTGTACTCTGATCATTCTGATTCACTTGACCAGCTGTTAGTGCTGGCTACAGCAGGACACTGCGCTGGGCAAGTGAGGTCCTTTATCTCCCTTGAGGGGAGAGAAGACTTGCAGGAGGTGACAAGTGCCATGAGAGGTACAGAGTGCTGTGAGGATACAGTTGAAGGAGAGATTTCTTCCAACCAGTAGAATGGAGGAGGTGGCATTTCAGATGGTCCTAAAAAGTTAGGAAGATTTTAATCACAGCCAGTTTGGAAAATTCCATGCAGGGACAACATAAGTGAGAATGGAGAGAGCAGACACAGTCCCAGAAGGACACCACTTTGGACAGAGGTTAGGATAATGCCTAGAGCAAAGGAGACAAGAACCTGGAAGACCTTGACTTCCAGGACCTCAAGTAATCAAGACAAGCATTGGGCATCTCGGCTCTTGCCATTCGATGGGGAGTCACTGGGCAATTCTCAGCAGGAAAACAGATGTTCATTGGTTTAGGAGAAGGAGGCAGGGAAAACACTGGATCCAGAGGCCATGGCAAAGACAGGGATTCTCCTGTGGCTGGTGGCTGTAGGAAGCTGCGTGGGCCCCCACCTGGGAGACAACATGTTTCGAAGACTCTGGGGCAGGAGAGGGAGGAGGCACGGAAGTAGCTCCAGGAGCCACTGATGGATTTTGCTTCTGTTTTACTAGGTCCTGCGGGCCCCGACGGACACCAAGGCCCAAGAGGTTGGTCACTGCTCTGCTGTCCTCAGCCCCACTGCCTGCCCTGCCTCCCACTCCCTGCCCTGCCCATGTCTGAGCGTGCAGCCCTAGTTCCCTTGCACATGGTGCCAGAGGAGCACATGGTGTGTGGGAATATGTGGTGTCCAGTTCTGTTCCCGTTCTCCTCTATCTGCCAGCAAGTCAGTCAGGAAAACCCCAAGAAACCATCAGCCCAGATGCACAGGCCAGTTCAGCTTTCCCAAAAGGAAAACATTTCCGTGTTGGTCATGCTCTCTCCAGGTGAACAAGGGCTTACAGGGATGCCTGGAATCCGCGGCCTACCAGGACCTTCTGGAGACCCAGGAAAGCCAGGTAACAGCGAAGGAAGAGGGAGCCACGCCCTGCTTGGTGTACGTGCCTGTGTGTGTGCAGCTATGTGGGTGTGTGGGTGTATGTGTGCATGGTTGTGTGTACCTGTGTGCTTGCATGTGTGCACAGGTACACCCACATGGGCCTTATGCCATTTCCTCTGGCAGCTGAGCAGGGAACTGCCACACTGTTAAGTTGTGCTGCGTGCAGTGGCTGTGGGCCCTGGTACATCTGAACTGCCAAGTCTGGCAATTTGGAAGAGAAAGATTGATAGCTGAAAGCAAGGAGTTCTAAAAAGGGCCCAGGAGTTCTAAAAAGGGGCAAGGACTCTCTTAAAATTGCAGGCTTGAATGTCTTCTCAATATCTTGCTATTCTGGGCCCTTCCCCTCCTGTCCTCCTCTCCTGGGGCTGTACCTGGACCCTTACCAATACCTGCCAGTCCAAGGAGAGAACTGTGGTTAGAGTCTCCCCCAAGGCCAAACAAGGCCAGATTTCTCAGGGCTGCACAAAGAACAAATCAAAAGCAGCCAAGAAAGCTGTGCAGTCAAGGCAGGCGTTCTGGGGGCCTATGAGAGCAGGTGGCCTCTGCCTCTGTGGCTGGTGCCCAGATTGGAGCTCTAAGGGAGTGAGTGAGCACCCTGGGTTCTGGGCTCTCTTCAGATTCTGAAAAGGTCTGTGAACCCAAATAGGCTCAGAACCACTGCCCGATGGAGCAGTAGGTTGCTTCACTGCAAAGCCCAAAGAATTGCTCTCCATCCAGAGCTGGGAAGAGCCTGGAGTCCAGCCACCCAGTGTGAGGCGTGTCCTGTACCCACCGGCCCCTCCTCTGCCAGGACCACCTGCTCCCCCTGCAGGGGAGGGTATGGCTCCTGAGGGACGGCCCTCAGCCCCTCAACTCTTCTTTCTTGTGTCTGATTTTCTGCAGGTCTCACAGGACCCCAGGGACCTCAGGGTGAGTCATTGGGTCATTCCCACCTGCCATGCTGCCCACCTCCTCCCAGGGTAGCCGTTGGCCAGTGCTTTCCCTGCAGTCGCTAAGAGTTTCTTCTCCTCCCCTGACTCCCTAGCAAACACTCCCTTTCTCTGTTAGTCTTGAGAGTCACTTTAGGTAGGAAAAATAGGCATAGAGCAGTCTCGAACACCATTCTAGTAGAAATGAGGTTTAGGTGTGTGCCAATTCTGTCTGCCTGAGCCCTGCTCCCGTCTGGTGCAAGAATCCTGAGAGGAGGCCCTGGGCCCACCGGGGAGCTCCTGCTAGCCCCACAGAGCCCACCTTCCCCGCTGGCATGACAGGGCATGGACACTCACCCCTGTTCAGGAGGGCCCAGTTTCTCTGGGACAGCCTCCATGTTAAAGCTTGTCCTTAGTTGGACCAGTGTGCCCCCATTTGGATTTGAGAAATTGTCACCACACACAGCCCCTCATTTCCTGAAGGAAATTAGGCAAAGATTTAAAATGAAATCAAGCTGCAGGTCCCCCAGCAGTTAAACGCACAGTGGCGTCCTTCAAATGCTCTCAGGGGAGAGTTCAGTAGATCAAGGCAAGATCAAGGGCACTGTACTGGACTCAGGAAGCCAGGCCCTACTCTGCAGGCCCCAGGGGGCTCGTAACCCATGGGCCTAGAATCCCCCCAGAGCTGAGCCTGTGGGTCTCTGCCTGCCCCAAGCCCAGCTGTTGCCCATTTCCCAGAGAGGGACAAGGGCTCAGAGCAAGAGGCTCCCCAGAAGTGGCCTGGGCTAAGGTGGAAGGCAGAGCGGGTAGGTCTCAGGGTTTCAATCCATAGCTGTGGCTATGCTGAGTGACAGAGCACAGGTCACCACCCAAGGGGGTCTGGAATTGCTGGGCCTTCCTTGTCCTGACTGACTTGTTTCGAATCACCTCAGGACTTCCTGGTACCCCCGGCCGACCAGGGACTAAAGGTAAGTAATTTTCCAAATGAAATATTCCTTCTTTTCACTAGCCATTTTGCAGGAAGGGAGGGACTGGCAGGAGGGAGGACCCTCTCTGGTCGGAGCCTGGATCAACAGTGGCATCTAGTGGCTCCAGCAGAAGGCTGTGAGGTTGGGCGCGGGCGACGGGCTGAGCGGCCTGAACCCCCAAGCCCCCCCCACCCCGCCCCACACTCCCGCTGCCCCCAACCTGAGCCTCACTTTGATCCCGGATGTCTCCCGGCCATTGTTGCAGGAGGATCTGGAAAGGTGCTGCCTTTCCACCCCCTGGTTTGCCTCTAAAATGCCCCCAGTATTGCCTGGTCCCCACCAACATGTCTCTTCCCTGGGAGCAGGAACCCTTGTCATTCTCGTAGGCCTTGACATGACTGAGTACCCAGATCCTTCCTGGGAGGCATCTTCAATACAGGCTGAGAGGAGTGTTAAGTGCTCCTAAGAGGGCAAGTGCAAGTACTAAGAGGGGAAATAATCCTTAGTGGTGGTCTGATGGGCAGCGTGGTAACACTGCTGTCCAGTTCTGCCCCTCAGACCCCACCCCTGAGCAAGTCCAGGGATACACAGTGCTCAAGGGTGGTCTTTCTCCTTCTGTCCCTGTGACCCCGTGCTCCTGAACCCTGACACACTATGGAGCCATGCTCTGTCCTGAGCAGTCACTGTCACCCTTACTGGGACCCTAAAATAACTACTTTCCAGAAACTATTTACAATGACTGGTTGGGCCAAGGAGTTCTTTAGGGATAAGTAAATGTAATTCCAAAATCATGACAACCGAGTTCATATATTCCGGGCAGAAAAATCTCTGGGTCCATAAATCTTGTCATGGGTGGATGGTACCTTTAATAGAGTCTTGTGGGTTTGGGGATTCCTGAGGATTCTCCAGGGCCCATGACCTACTGTCCAAGGGGGACTTCAGACCCTCCCTGGACAATGTGCACAAGAGTGGACAGTTTACCTAATGTTGGATTGTGTCCAACAAGACAAACTCCAGGGTTTTCTCCTGTCTCGGCCTTGACCCCAGGCTGGGGGGTAGTGAGCGAGACCACCCCTCCACTTCCCCCCAGGGGGAAATCAGTATCATCCTTTCATCACCTGAACGATTTCATTGCTCACAGACCTTGGGAATTGAAAAAAGTGGCCCCTAAAGAATGATTTCCATAGGCCAGTCCCCAGATGGTTAGTTCCAAGAGATGCATCCAGTGGTTGATAAGTTTGGGAAAGTGCAAATCCGGTGTCCTCTTCTTGGAAGTCCTCCACACGCATTTGCATTTTCAATGCTCTGAGACACAAGGGAGAAAAGACTGCTAACCTGCATGTAACTCAGGATTTCCCAGACTTACCAACTGCAGAGTCCCCTTTAAATTCTGCACAGCGCCTACAACTGTCCCAAGGAACACTCTGGGAACCCCGCTCTACCTTGGAGCTCACCACCCCTGTCCTTTGACCTTTGGGTAATTTTCCCACCTAAGACGATTGCCCGGGCAGAGGAGATGGAATATGGGAGCGTGAGCAGCTCTCAGGCTGGCCTCGTTCTGGCCTCACTGAAAGACAAACTCTCCCATGTGCCCCAGTGCAGTCCCTGCTCTGGGCAAAGATGGATGAGAGACCCATGCTTAATGCATCCTGCACGCTCCCCTGCAGTTCATTAAAATGCCTTTAGCCCAAGAGTGAGAGGGCTGGGGAGTGGGTCTCCAATGCAATCAGAAGCCTTGAAAATAATTTATGGAGCTGCTAACTGATCCTTGGAACAACCACTCTCCTCCTCCTCCTCCTCTCCCAGGTGAACCAGGATCTCCAGGCAAGATCGTGACTTCAGGTAAGCAGGTCTGGGAGGGACCCTCCTTGTGTCTTTCTCTGTCATGTACTGGGCACCTGCCTGGGCTCTGCCCTCCAAGAAATGCCAGTCTTCAGGCATGGTGCTCTGGGCAGGGTGTGGCTGTAAGCTCTGTGGATCAGCAGCGCGGGAAGGGGGGAAGTTTAGCTGTGATGAGAAGAGGAAACTCGAGCCTGCCCAGCCCACAGCCTGGCTCAGGTCCCAGCACCTCTGAGCGAGAAGAGTGGGGCTCAGTATTCCATGTCTCTTCTGTTTGCAGAGGGGTCGTCAACGCTCACTGTCCCAGGACCCCCAGGACCTCCTGGAGCCATGGGACCCCCAGGACCTCCAGGTGCCCCAGGTCAGTCCATTCTTTTGCTTTGCCCCAAATCAACAGCAGGCCTTGGCTGCATCAACTCTAGCCGTGTTTGCTCAAGTGCCGAAACCCAGGGCAGGAACCTGGGAGAGAGAATAAGGAGTTTGGCCAGAGGAAAACAAACTCTTGTCATCTCAGAAAATGAGGTAGGTCAATTATCCTACCTCACCACGTAGGAGGCTGATGCTGCTCTCAGATTCCCAGGTAGGAAGGTGGAGGCTGGGCCCATAAGCGGCAGAGCAAGGAGTTGGCCTAGATCGTTCTTCCTCTAGAGTCTGTGACCAGGCAGAACACTTGAGCTCTTTGTTTCCTCTTGGAAAACAATTTGATCGTGTGCATCAAGGGCAACAAAAATGCAAGGAATCTATTAGGAGAAAATATCCCCAAATCATCCAACAATGATCCAAAAATATGAAGACTTCTGAAGAAAGTTGTTAGGAGATAATAGTATTGTTTAAAGAGCAGGGGACTCAGTAGTGCGTGCTATGTGGTTGCAACTATATTTTTACAAGATATGAAGAAAGTGCTGGAAGGAAATAAGACAAAATATTCACAAGTTAAAGAATTATGGGCAATTTTTTTTCTTATTTTTCCAAAATGCCCGTTATTTTGTTATATGTATCTTTTAATTATTTAAACTTTTTACATACAAACGAAGTACATGACTTGACACGACCCATGTATGTACTGGCCTTCCCTTCTGACCAGCTCCAGTGAGAGGGAGGACACTGAGGGAACGTAGAAGTCCCCAACCATTAAAGGACAGTGCCAGGGAGGGCAGCCCTGCCCACCCCGGGGGTCCCAGGACCTGTCAGAGATGTTCTCACCAAGCTGGACCACAGGGCTGGTCTCAAATAGCTTATTGCTCTCAAATTCAAATAAGCAAGTTGACTTCTTTGGGCCACTGTTCTGTGCCTTGTGAGGAATTATGTGTATACTCAGGCGACTGCCCTTCATTCAGTTGTTTCTGTGACCCTAGAGGTGTGACTTAGCCTTTTCTTCCCCAACCCCATTTCCAGGCCCTGCTGGCCCAGCTGGTCTCCCAGGACAGCAAGGTATGTCATGCCCTGAAAGAACACATGGCTGTGGGCTCAATGAGGAGGACTTTCCTCCCTGAGGGGGTGGCGGGGGGACTTGGGCCCCTATATCTTAGATGAAGTGAGAGACCTGTGTTTTAGAAAGGGAGGCCAGGGGTCGCCGGGGCTCTTCACCAGGAGCCTTGCAAGGCCTCAGCTGCCAGGGGAGATTCTTCCTCTCATGCCCTTCCCTGTTTCTGAGAAGGTAAGCGGCCTCGGGACAGGGAGATTGAGGCCCTGTGGCCCCCTGGTCAGGGTCGAGCTAGGCTATTTTCACAGGCCTCAGGCCTTTTGTGACCAGGCCTTGATAATCATTCCATCATTCTGCTGTCCAGTGATTTATCCAAATTTCAAAAAACAGGCTTAGGAAAAGCTGGCCCAGTTCCTCCTGGGGGGCTCTGGCCACTGACACACCCATTGTCAACGCCTGGGTCCCGCCCCACACCTGGCACCTGGGCCCTGCTCCCGAGGGGAAACAGGAGCCAGTTGCTGCAGGCAATGCCCACCCTAACTCAGTGTCTTCCCGACAGGTCCACGAGGGGAGCAAGGACTTGCTGGTGAATCGTTCCTGGCCAGTAGCAGCTCCATCTCTGAGCTCCTCTCTGCCCGTGAGTGGCACCGTTCTCCCGGGCGGGTGGCGCTGGGGACGGAGGTGGAGCGATGGCAGCGCGCTCAGGGCCTGTGGCAGCTGCACCAGTGATTCATCTGCAAAGGCCCCGATGTGAGGATGAGCAGTCCCAAAATGCAGTGAAAGCTGAAAGGAACAGCAGGGCTTTGTCTGGGGTGGGAGGGTGGGGCAGCTGCCAGAGAAGTTCAGGGATTCCGGGAACAGCCGGGCAGACCCGGCCTTGAAAGTGAGTCCCTGGCAGGACAGCAGCCCCCACTCAAGGGAGCAATGACAGAAGTCCATGGGGAGTGCCAGCTCCTGGGCCCTCCTACTCACAGAGTCCTTCAAAGAGCCCAGATGGAGATGCGCTGGGTTTCCACCTGGACGCCTGGAGTGCTGAAGAGCAAAGATGACAGCCACACCTGGTCCAGCGCTCACTGTGCACTCTTGTCATGTCAGGGGCTCAGCATTCAGCGGTGTCTCACTGAGTCTTCATGACACCCCTGTGATGTGGGACTCATTGACCCTGGTTATAGAGGCAGAAACTGAGGCGGGAAGAGGTTAAGAACTTGCCCAAAGTCACCAGCTAGATGTGTCAGAGCAGGGGTTTGAACCCAGGCTCTCTGACACCCAAGCCCAAGTTCTTAGCCGTCATTCCTTACACCCTCATCAGCTGTCAGGGAGCTTGACTGCAGCCCCGCCCTGCATCTGCATGAGGGGCACCCTTAGCAGATGGGGTGCTGGAGGGTCCTGTGCCATGACCCAGGGCCTTGTCTCTGGGGTGTGTCGCCCAGGGTGCCTCGGACCTCCAGTCCTGCCGAGAGGTGGAAGTACAGCAGAGAACAGCCTCCTGACAGCTTTTGCTCATTTCTGTTTTCTTCTCTCTACAGAAGGTCTTGATTTACAAGGTCCCCCAGGCCCACCTGGGCCACGTGGGCCACCAGGTAAGTATCTCAGGGATCTTTGGAAGGTGGGGCGTCTTGGGGGACAGGAGACAGCACTTAGTGAGGAAGCCAAGATCATGCTCCCAGGTACAGTATCAGCTCTCTGAGCTCAGCATGGCCTCTTCCACACTCTCTTCCACAGGGCCTTCCATTCCTGGCCCGCCAGGACCCCGAGGCCCACCAGGTGAGTGCTGGGCTCCTTGCTGGGAGGTGGGAGGGGGAGGTGAGGGGTGGGCAACAGTGGGACCCCAAGCCCAGGCCCCTCTGGACTGACTCGTAGGAAAGAGTTTCCCTGCCCCCTCCTCCTGGGCAGAGGGTTCCTAGCCCCACTCTGGGCACTAATAAGTCTTGGGGGTTCTCTTTTCTAGGGGAAGGCTTGCCAGGCCCACCAGGCCCACCAGGACATTTCCTGGCCGACTCAGGTAATGTTGGGGGGTCAAATCATACCTGTTCTCCACCTCAGCCCTTGTGCTGGCATGGGCTGTGGTCACAGATGTGGTCTTCCTGGCCTACTCACCATGCCTCCTTCTGCTGACTTTCCATGGGGGCATGTATGTATGATCTTCCTGCTACTTGCTGCTCATGGGGGGAGTAAACCATGCCAACCCAACCGCCCTGGTAGCCTGGCCTGAGGGAGGGAGCCAGCTCTGCCCTTGGGGAGTTTCTGGACTAACCTGGGGAGACCCGGTTCCTGTCCTCCGGGAGCCAGGTCTAATAAAGTAGATAGGACACATGCATATGAAATGAGGTAAATGCTGACAATACAACACAGAAACTTATAGAAGTCACTTTAGAGCAAACATTAGGCCAGAACGTGTCCCTAGTGGAATTCATCCATCCACCTACCCAACCATCCATCTATTCATCCACCCATCCACCCATATCCATCCATCTGTTCATCTGTTCATTCATTCATCCATCCATTCATTTACTTTCATATCCAATCTCCCACCCATCCAACCAACCACCCATCCACACACTCAACAAGTACGGATTGAGCACCTACAGTGAGCCAAGTGATGTGCTAGGTGCTGCTCCCTCATAAACATCACTGTGTCCACACTCAAACTATTTCTTTCCTCTGCAGAAACCTTCTTCTCTGGCCCCCCAGGCCCACCTGGCCCCCCAGGCCCCAAGGGAGACCAAGGTGAGAAAGTGTCTCAGGGAGCCCAGAGGCCACTGTGTGTCCCCTGCTCACTCACATGGCAGCCAGGAGAGTTTGCACAAGGCCGGATGAGCTGGGGCATTTCTTCATCCTCCTGCCATGTCCCCTTAGGGGCTCAGCAGCCTGGAGCATGGGGTGGGGGTGGGGCACGGTGGTCAGAAACTCCACACAGAATTCCTACCCCGCATTGCCTGGTGGAAGGAGAGGCACCAGGAGCCCCAAGTTCTGTGTCTGCTCCAGCGCTGGAGCCCCCATCCCCTCCTCCGTGGGCCTGTGGAAGTTGCTGCACCTGGTTAGTACCTGTCTCACAGCCCTCTGCCTCCTTCCCTCAGGTCCCCCAGGCCCCCAAGGACAGCAAGGTACAGTAGAGCTGGCATCAAACAAAATGTGGGGCGGGGTGGCAAAAGCTGACCTTCAAAGAGCTTTGAGCTTATTGGAAATGCATTTGGTCCAAATGAGCATGGGTGGGTCAGAGAGTGTGTCTCTGTGAGTGGTTGAATGTTTATGTGCGTGTGTGTGCGCCTTTCTCCCGTGCGTGTGTGTGTGTGTGTGTGTGTGTGTGTGTGTGACTGTGTAGCAGCTCTAGGTACTGCCCAAAGGGCGACGCAGCTCCACCAACCATGGATCTGGGGGAGTCTCTAGGCGTATATTGGGGGCGGGGCGAGGAAAGTGAGACTAACTGTCCCTCTCTCGGTGTGTTCCTCAGGCGAGCAGGGCCTCCCAGGGCTCTCAACCTCAGGTAAGGTCTGAGCCCCATCCCGTTCCGCCTGCAGCCAGAGCCTCTCCTGCCCTGGCTGACGGCTCTCTGTGCGTTGTTGGCTTCCAGGGTCCAATTCTCTCGGACTCAACCTGCAAGGACCACCAGGCCCACCTGGCCCCCAGGGCCCCAAAGGAGACAAAGGTCAGTGAGGGAGCAGCCAGGAAGGGGGTGAGGAGTCGGGGCAGGCCTGGCACCCAGAGCCCGAGGAGAAGGCCGCGGGTGCTGTTGCTGCTGAGGCTTGGAGAGAGAAGATGCTGCGGGGAGGAAAGGCTGGAGGGAGGGCGGGGCGAGCACGTGGGGACGCAGTCTCTGTGCACAGGCCTGTGCGGTAGCGTTACAGAGACGCGGCTAGGAGACGTGGGACGATTGTTGAGCCACACGCTAATGAGTGTGACTGGGCTTAACCGGGGAAGGCTTCCTGGGGGAGGTGATGCAAACAGGGCTTCTTGTTTGGGATTCCAGGTGATCCCGGTGTCCCAGGAGCTCCTGGTGTTCCTGGTGGTCCCTCTCGAGGTAAGAACCAAAGGTGACCAAAATTCCTCTCCCCCTTTTCCAGTGAAACTGATCATTCCAATGAGGATGTGGATTTATTCATTCATCCGTTTCTGCATGATTCAGTACTGACTGGGTACCTCCTTTGTGAGCTGCCTTGTAGGAGATTACGAGTTAGTGGGGTGGGAGGGAAGGACTCTTGCATATATAAAGATGACTAACAATGCCAGCTGCCAAATGATGGGGACAGAGCAGACTCTGGGTGCTGGGGGTGTTCAGAGAAGAGGGATACTATGTGAGGGGGTGAGCAGGTTGCTGGAGGAAAGGGGGGGCTTGGCCTGGGATAGCTCCCCAGCTCTGCCCCTTTCAGGCAGTGGCTGCCATAGGCATTCCTTCCCTCTCTTCTCGGGGACCCTTCTCTTTGCCATGGTCCCATTTTTCTCCCTGAGAGAGAGACCCTTTTGCCTCAGACTGTGGAAGCAATGCCCAGGCCCCTGTTTGTCTGATCCTAGGCTGGAAAACCCAGCTCAGGCCGCTCTCTCTTTTCTGCAGGGGGGTCATCGAGCACCATGTACATGCCTGGCCCACCAGGCCCCCCAGGACCCCCGGGGCCTCCAGGCTCCATCAGCAGCTCTGGTCGGGAGATTCAGCAGTACATCTCTGAGTACATACAGAGTGAGTGGCCGGCCGCCCAAGCCTTGTAGGCCGTGAAGGGCAGTGGGAGTATGACAGTGTGAGTGTGAGAGAGAGAGAGAGAGAGAGAGAGAGAGAGAGAGAGTGCGTGTGTGTGTGTGTGTGTTGGGGAAACAATCTGTGTGGCCAGGCCCAGGTCTTCCACCCCTGGAGCCAGGCCTGCAGGCTGGGAGTCCCCGATGCCGACCTCACAGCTGCCCACATACACAGCTTCCTCCTTACTCCACACACACTGGGGAAGGGCAGCTGGCACACTCACATGCTCGTCCACGTGCACACACACGCTTTCACACGTGTGCATTCTCCCACCTCGTGCCTGCACGTGGGTCATTTGTCAAATGGGTGGCTGACTGGAGTCTTGTTGGACCACAGCCCCCATGGACCACCTGACCCAGTACAGGCTTCTGCCTCAGTTTCTCCATCGGTGACAAGGGGAAAGACAACAAGAAGAGTCTGGGCTCCCTGGTGGCCCTGCCTTGGGCCCGTGCATGGAGGGTGGGACAGGCATTTCATCACATGCTCCAGGTCACCTTTGTGGGGAGGACCTGTCCTCTTGGGGACAGGCTTGACTGTGCTTTATTCCTTTGTTGGCAGGTGACAGTATCAGATCTTACTTGTCTGGAGTTCAGGGTCCTCCAGGCCCACCTGGTCCCCCAGGGCCTGTCACCAGCATCACAGGCGAGACTTTCAACTACTCAGAGCTGGCGAGCCAAGTTGTGAGCTACTTACAGAGTGAGCCTCTCCCCACACCCTGCATTTGGGCACCATCCTCCTTAGGGGCCACTTTTGCTCCCAGAGCCTCATCTCTTAATTTGCTGTTCTCTTTGCCCTTCTCCTGAATATGATTTTTAATTCTGAATTCATAATAATCAGGCCACTGGGACACAGCTTCAACAGGGTTTGTTCAGGTTAAGAACACACTGGGGGGCCGTGCTGAGTTAGCACTTGGCTAACATGCTCCTAACTGTGGGCACTTCTTATCTGTTCATGAAAACAGAGCCTTCAGGTTGGCAGTATCTGGTAGGAGTTAGACTAGAGCATATTCTGGAAAACAAACTGCATTTCTTACCAAAACAAACACCTTTTGACCTTTTCATGCTTTCAAAATAGCTTCATAATGCCCACATTCATTCGTTTCCCCCAAAGAGAAATGGCTAGGTGACTGGGTCTTTCAGATTCTGGAGTAATGAGGGTGTTGCTCCAGTACCTGCTAAGCAGGTAACCTGGGGTTTTCTTCCTGGCAGCTTCAGGGTACAGTGTCAGCCGGTCCTCTCCCTCCATCTCTTCTGAAGACATCCTGGCTGTGCTGCGGCGTGAGTGCCTGTGGTGGGTGGGCTCGATGGTGGGACCATCTTTGTTCTCTCCTGACCTCACTTGTCAGGATGCAAGCGGGTGGCAGTCCTCCAGGGCAAGGAGCCACTTGGCTCTGAGCTGCTGGCTGAGTCAGCAAACTGACTGGAAAGGGGGCAGCAAATCTCCCTCACCCCCATGCCAGGCAAGCAGGCAGTGTCCCTTCAGGAGCCTGCCAGTGTGGGCCTGAGAACCCAGAACTCACAAATGGACCTTGGGAGCCAGTCTGTGCAGGGGGGCTAGGCTGGGACACCTGTGGCCTGGGTGGGTCCGTGCTAGTACATTCTCTGCTTTCCAGGGGATGACGTGCGGCAGTACCTACGTCAGCAACTGATGGGAGCTAGTGGGGACGGGTCCCTCCTGTCTTTGGACTACGCAGAGCTGAGCAGCCGCGTTCTCAGCTACATGTCAAGTGAGTGTCTGCCCCCTGGCCTGCCGTCTGCAGGCAGGGTGGTCAGGAGGGGCCTGGGATGAGGACTCAGTGCTGGGCTTCCCTGAGGTGGCCCCACTGACCTCTTGCCAGGTTCCAAACCAGCAGAGTGAGTGGCTTTCTGAGCTATTCAAACCTGCGACTCCAGAACAGGCCAAAAAGCATGGCGAGGAAAGCCAAAACGAGTGTCTGGGGCTCTGTCCTTCATGGAGTCCACATGCACATGCACACACTCCCATGCATGCATATGCACATGTGCACATGCACATGCATGCACACACGTGCACACTCCCATGCGTGCATGCATAAGCACGTGTGCGTGCTCCCATGCACACAGCAGCAGGATGATACAGACGGGCAGCCTTGAGCTGTGCTCTTCTCAGCCCCTCCGGCCTTCCTCCCCGTGTGTCATGGCCTGGGATGGTGTCTCTGCAGTACCCCTCTCTTCCGCTTTCTTCCTGCCACCCCTCTCTGCCCCCTTTCTCAGACCCCAATTCTGTCCAAATAGCTCTGGTGTGTGACCTCCTCTCTAACAGGCTTCCATCTGCCTTCCCCTGCCTGATCTGAATCCACCACAGCTTGGGATTTTGTCCCCAGGTTCTGGGATCAGCATTGGGCTCCCTGGCCCCCCCGGCCCCCCAGGCCCACCTGGCCTGCCAGGAACGTCCTATGAGGAGCTCCTCTCCTTGTTCCAAGGTGAGGCTGAGCAGGGGACATCTGTCCAGGTGGTCTGAGAGGAGGCAGAGCCCCTTGGCGCAGGCCAGGACTGACTCCATGCCCTCCCCGCCCTCCCCTGGTGTCTCAGGGTCCGAATTCAGAGGCATCGTTGGACCCCCAGGACCCCCAGGGCCACCAGGGATCCCAGGCAACATGTGGTCCAGCATCAGCATGGAGGACCTCTCATCTTACTTGCATAGTAGGGCACTGGGGAGTGAGGATGAGGAGGGCAAAGGGCAGCCATGGAGAGTTAGATCAGTTTACCTCACCAAGGGCTCCTGGAGCATGTGCAGGGTGGGCCCCGGAGAAGTAAGGAGAGACAGTACCCCTAAGTGCAGCCTGGCCTGTGATTAGGGCCAAACTGGGGCTCCACCTCCCAGCGACAGAAGGGCTGGGAGAAGGTGACAGAATTTAGGTTGAATCTGCGGGAGCAGCTATTCCTGGATGGTGCCAGCATGTGGGCCCCTCCCGTCGCCCCCCGCCAGGCCCAGCCTCATCACCACCTTCCAGGAGGGGGCCACAGTGGGCCCTGGCTGAGTTCAGCTCCCTCAGCAGCATGGCCCTGACCCTTCTTTCTCTTCCCTTGCTCAGCTGCCGGCTTGTCATACATCCCAGGCCCTCCAGGCCCTCCTGGTCCCCCAGGTCCTCGAGGGCCCCCGGGTGTCTCGGGAGCTCTGGCAACCTATGCAGCTGATAACAGCGACAGCTTCCGGAGCGAGCTGATCAGCTACCTCACAAGTAGGTGCCCCGACATTGGGGTCCCTCCGCCCCTCCCCAGACCTCGCTCTTCCCCGTTGGTGGGGCAGCAAGGTGCTTGAAGGAACCGGGAGGCCATGTGCAAGAGAGCCAGTGGGAGGCCATGTGCAAGAGAGCCAGTGGTCGGCGTAAGCCAGGTTCCTTTCCCACCAGCATTCTCCTGCTCCTGTACCAAGGCCCTGGAGTTCACTTCCAGTTGCTAAGAGCTGTTGACCCTGGGAGAGACCCACTAGCTCCCCAGTCTTTCTCTCCACCCAGATCTGAGCTCCCACTCATACAGCTCCCTGCCCGGCAGGTCCTGATGTGCGCAGCTTCATTGTTGGTCCCCCGGGTCCCCCGGGGCCACAGGGACCACCTGGGGACAGCCGCCTCCTGTCCGTGGATGACTCCTACCGTCGAGCGAGCAGCTCCTCCTTACACAGTTCATCCGTCAGCCGGGGCAGCTCCCACAGCTCTCCCACGGGCGTAGGAGGAGGAGCCGGCGGGGACGCCCTGGGCGAAGGGGCAGCCTTTGGTGCTGCCGGAGACCGGGGCCCCTACGGCACTGACATCGGCCTGGATGGAAGCTATGGGGCAGCAGCAGGAGGTGGCGTGTATGGTGGCAATGGCGGGTCATTCGGAGCTGGCTTTGCTAGAGGTCTGGATTACAATGAGCTGGCAGTTCGGGTGTCGGAGAGCTTGCAGCGTAAGTAGGGACATTTAGGCCTTGGTGCTAGGGAGAGCATGTGGGCATTTCCAGGCTGTGAAGACAGCAGTTCTGGAATCAGATGGGCAGGGACTAAAGACAGGAGGCCCCATCCTAATTCTCAGCCCGCTCAGCTCAAAGGGCCCCTGTGCGGGAAACTAAGCTGCGGGGAACAGCACACTGGGGTCTTTGTGCTTTGCTTTCCCTACACTGAACCTGTCCTGGGTCCCAGAAGAGTCATTAGGACCATGCCAGTCTTCTGGTGGGGCTGAGGGAAGGATATTGGCTAAGAAGTCCTTTCACTCTGTAGTTTATCAGCACAGTTACACTTGCCTTTGACGAAGGCCCGCAGCGGGCAGAGACCTGTGGAATACCAAGGAAGTCGGTAGGGCTGTTCCCTTGCTGGGAGTTTAAATGCTTTGGGAGTTAGACAATCAGGGGGCACTGTACTCCTGCTGAAGAGGGTGCCGGGCGACCCCTGCTTCTTGTACCCACGCTCTGGTGTTTTACAGGTCAGGGCCTGCTGCAAGGGATGGCCTACACTGTCCAGGGCCCACCAGGCCAGCCTGGGCCCCAGGGGCCACCTGGCATCAGCAAGGTCTTCTCTGCTTACAGCAACGTGACCGAGGACCTCATGGACTTCTTCCGAAGTAAGGGCATCCCAGTTGCTTTCACAGCGTCTGACTCACTGCAGTCTCACACAGGGCCTGCTCTAGAGACAATGGTCTCATGAAAAACCTCCAGTTATTAACACTGGAGATGCTAAAAGCTGAATAAATTCTAAACTTTCTTTCCTCTTACAAGACCAAAGTCCATCATCATCTATCTGTGTTACTTTGACCTCCCAAGCTTCAGGGCCACCTCTAGTCTAAGGCCAGTTTTTCTCCCCCTTGTAGCTCATGGAGCCATTCCAGGACCCCCTGGGCAGAAGGGAGAGATGGGCACCCCAGGACCCAAAGGTAAGTGGTGGCAGGGAGCCAGCCCCCATGATCCTATGTAACGATCTCTTGCTGAAAAGCAGCTCCCTTGCTGGTGCTACATTGGCTCCCTAGTCCTCAGTCCCCATACTCATTCATCACTTAGTCATGGCCCCATCTGTCCTTCTAGGTGACAGGGGCCCTGCTGGACCACCAGGTCATCCTGGGCCACCCGGCCCTCGAGGGCACAAGGGAGAAAAAGGAGACAAAGGTAAGCACTGGCAGCTGTGGGTTCTGGAGTGCTGTGAGGCTGGTGCTCTGTAGAGAAGCAAGTGATTTGTTCCAGAGCTAGCCTGAGAAATTCAGACAAATGCAGACTACTGAAGGCAGACACAGCCAAAAACAAAATTTGCATAACAATCACATTCACAATGAGGGAGAAAGGAAGGAGCGTGCCAAGGCAGGGAAGAAAAGGAGAACCAAGCTGGTGATGAAATGGGGTGAACGGTATAAATAAACTGAGTCTTTACAAAAGATTTATCTTTTGAAACCATCTTTGTAGTAGTCACAGTTGCAGTAATTGCCCAAGCTAGGGCACCCACAGACCACAAGGTATTTTTAAACTTTCTACTCATCTTCTTTCAGGTGACCAAGTCTATGTTGGGCGGAGAAGGAGAAGGAGTATCGCCATCAAGCCATGAGCTAGCCTTGGTGGGACAACCCCCTGGACCAGTTCTCTCAATGCGTATGACACTTAGGTCAAGTCTCTCCAGAGGGTGAAAGCTGGAGTTTGTCAATGTCCTACTGAGACAGCATAGCCAAATAGTCACCTAGCAACACTTGTTTTAGTCTGAACAAAATATACATATATAGAACTCAAAGATACACAATCTGAAACAGCTTCATTGGGTAGACTTTAAGAATAGTTGCAATGTTTTAGAATGAGACTAGCTTCTCTTCTATCTAGACCTGAGCTCCCTGACTTCTTTAACACTTAGTACAAGCCCCAACCTAGAAAAGCCAGACATAAAAGTTGGCTCAGGAGTCTTAGAGCTTTGCCTAAATATGAGCCCAGAAAAAGGAAGACGGGGATGGGGTACCTTCCTGGAGGTGACACTTGATGGGGGTGTGTTCTGGTAAATGCTGTAAGACGATGCTGTCAGCTCCTTCCACCCCTGTTCACGCTGCATTCTCTGGTCACAGAAAAGAGTTGGCTGAGAAAAATGACTCTTGCAACTGAAAAAATTAAGAAATTCACTTCCCCTGTGGGAGGTGACAGGGTTTCTAATAGTTATCATATTCTATGTGTATAGCATATTCCCACTTGCTTAGAAGTCTGATTGCTATGATCTGTCCACAGGGCCATGCTAGAGTTCATAGATACGTTATACTGAATTAGGCCACAGCAAGTAGAAAACGAAGGGTGAGGGGCAATGGGCAAGGAAGGCAAAAGGGGGAGTGGGGGGAAACAGAATAGCTGATGCTAGGGACAGATGGCTTCAGCTTGAGATGTCACCCTCTGTTCTGCACTCAGGAAACAGCATGGGGGACTGGGCACTGTTGGTTTTTATGCACTTTTCAATGTCTAAACACATTTGTATGTGGTCTATAAGATAAAGTCATTTCAATTGTAAAATTTCCAATTAAAGTTTTTTTTCTTTTTTAATATCATGTTTAATATGATTCATCTGACCAGAGAAATGTCTAAAAAAAAAAAAATTCTGAGTTAACTGGGTCTTAACATTATTGCAAACACAAGAAAAAAGACTGGTTGTATTTTGGGACACAGCTTCTGGCATTTCATTTAATCACTGAGATGTTTAAAGACAGACCTTTATCTGCAACTATTAACTCAATCTGGGCATATTGCCAAGCATATGAAGGTCTTCCCTAAGCATGAGTTACTTGAAATAAACACATATGCAACAAATGCACTACAAGATTATTTGCAATAAATGTAATGCTTTACCCTGGGGCAAATTATGACTATAGGGCAAGTAATATATGGAATATCAAAACTCCTATTAAAGAAAAAGGTACAAATATCAAATGCCCCAAAGAAATTCATAGTAAAATCGGACACTCAAATTCAGAAGAGGCTATACTTGGCCAACTTGTGAATTTGCGACAAATTGTGACCTCTCAATTAGTGGATAATTTAAAATGG
The DNA here is from genome assembly GCA_023783475.1 of Daubentonia madagascariensis. NCBI lineage: Eukaryota > Metazoa > Chordata > Mammalia > Primates > Daubentoniidae > Daubentonia > Daubentonia madagascariensis. Next base: position 12,288,138 of record JAKFHU010002573.1, on the reverse strand, counting down.
GAATAAATTAAATATTCTAAAACACTATGATGTTTGTTTTCCATATGGTCTCTCCTGAGTATCTCACATATTATCCTAGAAAAAAACACATCATTTAGTTCCACTATATCAAACAATTGCTAACAGCAAAAACCAGTCAAGCACCCAACACTACATGGTCTTTTTGCCTCCTTTATTATATCCTGATAGCTACCTGCTATGAATATGGGAATTTTAAAAATAAGAATTTCAAACTTTAGTTTTACTCTAATGAAAACTTACTATTGTATATAATGAATGTGATGTGCCTTTTTAATAATTTTTTTTTCAAAAGAACTTACCAGTTTTACCCAAAGACAATTTAATTTTACATTTTAATAGTAGCTTTGATTCTTGTTAAAAGTAGCTTCAGGAGCTTAAGTATTATATCCCCTTTAATAATGATTCTTATCTTGATTAATCAAACTTAGGATTTTTTCCCTTGTTACTAAATTCACCTTACTATGATATCCAAAAGTCTTCATAAAGTTCTATGCTCAAGTGAAATAGGGTAAAACTCCAAACTTGCTATCTTCTCTGGACAAAACCCAGGAAGAGGATGGGGCAGATATGAGTTATGTCCCCAGCTGGGTAGCAATGGATCTGAGCCTCTTTTGTTTAAGAAAAAAAAAAAAGGGTCAAGAATGAGCTCAATAGTGCATGATGCTCCTTGATTAGAAAATGACATGCTATGCCTCCCTCCAGCCAAGCTGAACACTTGCCAAATGATGCTGCCTAGTGTCTCTGAATCCTGCATGAACATATCAATGACAAAAAGAGGTTATTTTACTGCAGAAATGAGGCCATATGATTTGTGAAATGCTTAGTGAGAAAAATAATCCATCCCAAGGGGGGAAAAAAGGAAATAAAAAACAAACATATATACATATGTTAATAGAAATATTTTAAGCACCTCTCAAAGGAAGAGTTTGCATGCTGAAAGACACCTCCCAGCAAATTACCAGTAAAAACTACATTTGTGTGTGTGTGTGTGTGTATGTGCATGTAGTGTGGACTACAGACAGCTAGGAATGCTAATAAGTCTGGAAGGGTCAGAAGACTTGGAGGACTGCAAGTTTTAAAATATAACTAGACCAAAAAAACCTGCAAAGTGTTCTCATGCAGGACAATCTAGTTTCAGAGATTCTCAATAAAAGACTGCTTCCCAAAATAGATTAAGAAATAACTTTATTTTTTGTGTGTTGATCTCATGATTGAAAAGACATGTTGCTCCCAAATAGACAAGAGGCATAATCTGAGAAAATTTAGCTTATGAACTCATTACACCGCAAATCAGAGAAGGTCACAAAAAGCTGCAGCCAACATTTAAAACTGGTAAAACACTCTATCCCAGGCTTAGTAGCAGAAATTTTAAAGCTTTATCAAAACCACATCAGCCACAGAATAGCAACAATAGAGGCATTAACTGTTGTGCTTTCAACTTAAGAAAGGCATTTAAAATATCATCCCATTTCCTATAAAAAATCATTTCCCAGAAAAGAATTGATTTATTTAATCAAAAGACTATTAGAACTGGAACGCTCTTCTTCCACTTCAGTCTAGGTTTTCCTTTAATCAACAATATCTCTAGCTAATACCTTGACAGAATTTGGCTTCTCAGAAGTCTTTGTCATTTAAGCACAGTGTGGAATGGGAAAAAGTGTGTAGGTACAAGGAAACTTAGAAGAGTACAAAAAATAGTCACTTCTGAAACTGATGCTCAAGAAATTAGAGACCCTCCACCATTAAAGTGGGTCTCATATGCCTGAGAGCTTTGTGCTTGAGGACATACTACATAGAGGTAGCTCTGGTTCTGGTTTATATTTAATTACAATTTGCTATATCCTGTCACAGGAAAGTTCTAATATTTTCAGCAAAGTAAAAGCACTCTAAATTTGCTCTTTACTCACCCTATAGCTTCCCCATAGAGAAGGTTAAGAAAAAGCTTAATGTGACTCCACATAAAATAGCAGCTAATTCAGCAATTCATACCCTATGGTTGACAGGACTAGGAAAGGCAGCCTGGTGCCCTAAGCTCTAGGAGCCGGACCTACAGAAGTATGGAGGTCTGGTGTGTTCACAGCACTCAGGGAAAAGAGGAGAGGGGACTGATTAGGGTGCACGTATGGAGTTGTTCTTTTATGCATTTCATGGCACATTCTACCACAGCAACAAAACAAACAAATCAGGAAGAAATTTGACTACAGTCTTAGATTTCAAAGAAGTCTGTGCCCCTCGCCCACTCGCTACCCACACTTCATGCAAGAAAGATTACTATTATCTATTTGACTATAGGGCCTAAAAAAAGGTGGGCCAGTATGGGTACAAACAGCATATTCTATAATAAAACACTTTTTGAAAAGATTTATATAACTTTAAGTATTAAAATGAATGCTTCACCTCTACATATGTATCATTGTATAGTCTTGCACCCATATGAATATGGTCATATTTGAAAGAGAACTCAAGCACAAACACTGAATCCAAAAGGCAGTTTTAAGGGAGATGCAAGAGTTGCTAATAACCTTACCCAGAGCATCAACCATGCCATGCTGAGCCTCTCTCCTTGAGTCAATATCTGAATGTCAAGTTGAAAGAAAAAGAACGAATCAAACATTCGGACCAAATTACTTAGGCGCCACAAACTATTTAGCATACAGGGTATCATTTAAATGATACTGAAAAAATATCCCCTGCCTGAAGTATTCATTTTTAAAAAGTTAATAAAGGAGAAAGTGGTTATAAGAACCTTCATCCCCACTCCCTCTTCAAATAAGTCATTAAATACACTGGGCAATATTATACTGTCATTTTTATCATAACAATATAAACAATTTCCATCATCCTGAATATTACTTTATAAAGATATATATTTTAAAAGGCTTTAAAAACATTTTTCAACCCAGCATTTGAGAATAAAGCATTAAGAGTTTTGTATACAGTTAACACATTCATGTGATAAGTGTATGAATTTACAACCATACATAATATATATAGGTATATATATTTATATAAAAAACAAACTTGGCCAGAAGTTAAGGCTACCTACAAAGTTGTCCAAGTAAATTATGCTTGTCAAAACAATTACAAAATTAAAATCACACATGCATTTTTAAATTATCTAAACCACTGACAAAATAAGGTTCAGCATCCAAAGTTTTCAAATTAACTGCAAGAAAGTGCTACAGACATTTACATTTTCTTAGTATAAATCAGTGTTCCCACAAAGTTACATTTAAACTTTTCACCAGCCTCAAAAGTAATATAACTAAAAACAAATTTTTACAATTTGGTACCTAGCACTCTGAAGAGAGAATAGGTTGTAAATGCAGGCAGCAAGCATCATTTACAAATGTGCTGTCTCACACACCAAAGTCCAGTTCATAATACTGTTTGACCTGACACATTGTTGAAATTCTAAGCCTCAAAAGAGACTAAGAATGAACATTTCATTAATAATTACACATATCAGCAATGATAAAGGCTTCCAAAGTAAATAATTTAAATATGGAACAAAATAAAGCCAAAATGTAAGTAGCCTCAATTCAAAACAATGAAAAGTCATTTCTGACATTTGCCTAAATATTTAAATCCTTTTGTAAAAAGTATTCTGAACAAATGCCTCTTTTAAGATTAATTTCAGAAAATATATTTATAAATATAACTCAGAGCCTGCACGCCCCTCACAGAGTTTTAAATGAACAGAATTCACTAAGATGGAGGGAAGTCATTTAACTCATGTATTATTTTAGAAAATAAACTGAGACAGCTAAATCTATATTACTTTTAATTTGGTGTTTTACATTTCCAATTTGCACACCTAAAATCTATCTTTTTTTTTATCTTTCCAAACTTTGTACAACATATATTTTAGGATGAAAATTTCCATCAAATGGTAATAGGAGCAAGATTTTTAAAACAATAATGTTTAATGCTAAGGATGTTATGTGTCTGTTGATCAAAAAGAAAATTCTACTTTAGACTTGATTAAAATTTAGTGTTTTAGGCACTATCTTAATAAAACCAGCACCCTCTATTATTAGCTCATGCCTAAATAGAGAAGTACTTTCAACAAATTACTGAAATAATTTTTCTCTTTTAAGAGTTTGTTCCTATTTAAAGACAAAATATATTAATTCACTGAATCAACAGAACATTTTGAGCAACTCAAAGCTTTTTTATGAGAACTGATTCACCAAAAGAAAATCATTTCAACCCTCTACAGCAGAGCTTCAGCTATAGAATTTAGGCATCATTGAGAAGTCAAGGCAGGTAAAAGGACATTTATTAATACTTAGTGATGTAATAATTTTTTAAAAAAAACTTTAAACATTATTTCTCTTAATTTTTCAGGTAACAGTGTCTAAAGAATACAATTTTTAAGATTTAATATACAAAATCACCTTAGGGAATTACTGCATTATTTCAAGATGCTACTTTGCCAACATGGCCTAGCATCTGTCTTAGTTCTTTTTCCCTTCATCTTTGCTTAAAAAAAAAAAAACCCAAAACAAAGAAACACCTAGGAGGTGAGGCAGGTGATTGTCTTCGTGAGCTATCTGATATAGACTGTGGCAGAAGATGAAGAGCATAGAATGACATATTTAAAAAGCCAAACCCAAGCACAGAATGCTTCCCATGTTATGATCCAGTGGAATGCAAGCTAGGAATAGGATAGAATTTGGAAATCCGGCTCTGTGTTGATGGGTTAAGGCATTCAGACTCCCCAGTCATTTTAAAGAACACTTCCTGTTCCTGCAGTTTCCTGGCAAACTCTTCTTCCAGTGTCTTAAAAAGAAAGGAAAAATGAAATTATTATGTGCTGGTATTACATATAGAATTTATGCTGACAGCCAAGACAAAATGACTTGTCCAAAACACTTTCTCTGTATATTATCCCAAAGAAGACAAAACTGTTCAGTAGTTAAGATCATAAGCTTTGCACAGCCCTAGGTTCAAGTCCAGCTCAGCCGTATGAATGGATAACTTGGGTTCATTATTTAACTTCTTTGTATTAGAGAATCATTTAATTCCTTTGCTGTAAAATAGCAATAATACCACCTACCTCACTGATTTGCAAAGTGAAGATTAAATGTGATAAGGATGTACTTAATACATACTATGCACTCCAACAGATGGCACCTATTATTAACTATTATCTGTTTCTCCCACATGGCACTTATCTTTTTCTACTTTTTATTTTAGTCACTGATGTGCCTGTCTTTTCTTCCACCCTAGGCTATAAGCTATTTAAAGGTAGGACCTAAACCAGAGTCATCTTTACATCTCCATAATACAGAACAAGAATAGTAAGTGCTTGATAAAAATCTGAAGCATTGTTGTGAACTGAATGTTTGTGTACCCCCAAGATTCACATATCAAAACCTAATCCCTAATGTGATGGTATTAGGAGATGGGGCCTTTGGGAGGTGATTAGGTCATGAGAGTGGAGCCCTCATAAATGGGATTAGTGCCTTCATAAGGGCCTGAAAAGAAAGTTCTTCCTTTTCCACCACGTGAGGACACAGTGAGAAGTCGGCAGTCTGTAACCCAGAAGAGGGCCCCCACGGAATCTGATCACTTGAGCACCCTGATCTCAGACCTCCCTGCCTCCAGTTTATGGTATTTTATTATAGGTATCAATGACTTTGTGGGCAAGTGATTCAGTGGTAAGTGCTGTTTGTAGGTACAAAGCATAAGAAAAGATGGAAGGATAGAGAAAGATTTCTCAGAAGAGGTGAAACACGAGCTTAGTCTTGAAGGAAAGATAAGAATTTGACAGGCAGGATGGGGAAGGCATGCCAGATAGAGGGAGCTGAAACCATGGCACAAAGGCAGGAAACCAAGGAGTTGGTATGAGGAATGGTGATTATACCCAATGCTGAAACATGGACTAGAAACAAAGTGACTAGTGGGAGATAAAGCTAGAAAGGGTGATTGTGACCCAAGTGTGGCACTGTGAAGACTTCAAAGAAAACTTAAAGCATTAATGTTTTATTCTGATGGAACTGAAGATTTATCAACACCACTATGACAGTATCAGAGATGTTCTTAAGGATAAACACCCTGGTGGTGGCAGGCAAGTGGCAAGAAGGGAAAGGTAACTAGAAACCAGAGGTCCCACTAGGACATTACTGAACAATTTAAGCAAGTAGTAGGATAGCAGTGGGAAAGAGAGGGGACATTATGAAAAGAGTCAAAATTAACTGGCATCTGATTGAATAAGGGATGTGACAGAAATGAAAAATAATTCAGGTTTCTAGCCTAGATGTCAATTAAGAGAACAGGAATATAGGGAAGAGTATGTGACAGTGAGTGGGACTGCAGGGACGGGGGAGAGGCGAGATAGAGAGGAAGATAAAAAGAATGTTGAGTTTGGTTTTATCTCCACTGAGTTTACATTCTTTAGTCAACATTCACGTACTGACCATTTACAATGTGCCAGGAACTGTTCTAGAAGCTGGATATACGTATCAGTGAAAAGAGATAACGTCCCTGGCTTTTAAGGAGTTTATCTTCTCACGGGAGAAGGCAATAAACAAATGCGTCTGGTGGTGATGAGTGCTATAAAGAAAAACAAAGAAAGAAGAGTGGATACAGAACGCTTGCTTGAGGTGGGTATGGGGGCTATTTTATGTATAGTGATCACAAAAAGGAACCACTGATGAAATGATACTGGAATAGACAAGACGGCTGAATGAAATGAAGAGGAATATAACACCCAGATGGAAAATGGGAACTTGGCGCTGAAACCGATACAAACAATAACAGCAATAGCAACCATTCCTGGAACCCTGATTATGGCTCAGGTTCTAGATAAGTGCTATCAACACATCACTTTCTTATAGTTTCTTAACCATCCCAATTGGGTAGTTAGTCCATAAATAGGCAACAGCTGGAGCCAAGACTAGCTATAAGATCATCAAGGTAAAGAACAGAACTAAAGGTACAAAACTGGGAAATGCCCACATTTTAGGAAAACAAAGAAAAGGTGATAAAGAGCACAGAGAATGAGCAGAGTTATGTCCAAAAGCCAGGTGAGAAGAAAATTTTAAGAAACAAGACTTTTAATAAAAACAGTTAGATAAGGCCGTAGGATTTGGTTATTAGCTACTCATTTATGACCACTGTCAACAAGTTCAATTGGGGAGTCTGGGGTGGAGGCTAGACTGCAAGGAGTTAAAAAGAGAAATTGGGGAAAGGGATTTCACTGTTTACCATTCTGTACCTTCTGAATTCTGAACTACGTGAATGTATTACCTACTCAAAAAATTTAACAATAAATAAAATTTAAATTAAAAAGCCACACTATCAACTTATGTAGTCATTTCACTTCCTCTAGAAACCTCTGGCACACAATAGAGGCTAAATACCTATTTCCTTCATTGATTGGATGGATGGAAGAAAGGAATGGTTGAAATGTACAGCAGGCAGGAAGCCCCCCACCAAAAGAAAAGTTTAAGTTTGAGGGTTAGCGAAGGGATAGGGATCATATAGTAATAGCAAAAACAACACTGAAAGGGTTAATCAATAAGACCAGGCTAGCATGGAGTCAAGTACAAACAAGGAAAAGGAGGGAGGGAGGGAAGCCATCCCTATTTTACTGGATTTCACATTTACACAGCGTACCAGGGCCTTGTAATGTGGCTCCAGTCAACCTTGTCCAGACTCAGCTGTCATCACTTCCTTTCTTCCCTCCCTAATACCTACACACAGGCACACACACCCCCTAATGTTCCAATGACAGGGATCTATTTGTCACTATCTGTACTCATCATTTTCACTCATCCTCTTCTTTCCACTTACATTACCCAATTCCACCCCAATCTGTCCATCTGCCTAGCAAGCTCTCACTCATCCTTAAAGCCTCACTTGCTTACAAGGCATCTCCTCTCTAAGGCCTTCCCCTGACTTTCCCAGGCAGGTTTAAGCTCTCCGCCTCCTTTGCTTATAAATTCTGCTCCTTTTCCCTGTTATCTTGGACTTACCTCCTTCAGAGCAACAATCTAACCAATCTGTAATTGCTTGTCACTAGATTCTGAACCTTTCAGAGATAAGGACTTTGTCTTTTCATCTCTATCTCCGCCCTCGACTCTGTACCTGACACATAGTAGGTAAAGAGCCAATAGCTGGGTGGATGGATGAGTGCAAACATATCCGTTTAATTAAAGCTTTTAAAATTACCTTTTTCCTAGGTCTCAATTTCTCTCTCCACTCCTTTAATTCTTGGCTGTGTTCCTCATCTAATTCCTTTAGTTTCTGAGTCTCATGCTCAACCAACAGGTGGCATTTTTCATTCTGAAAATAAAGTTTGCATCAGAAAAAATTTCGATATGCTAAGCAATTTTTCACAAATACAATTAACTTCCAAAATAACAAATTATTCATCAAACATCATGCTATTACTGAGATTTAAGTTTTCCTCTAAAAACCAAGGGCCAAGAATTATGAAATCAGTCATAGCTTCATTGTCACAAGTTTAGGAGCTAGATCTGTTACATACCACATAAAAAGGACATAGAAAAAATTAGTTTGAGCCTTTGTTTTTCCTCAGAAGGTTTGCTTATGCACAAAACTGACATTTCAGAAGGCAGCCTGTGTACATTTTACCTGTTGGTACCAGAATGTGGGATCACAACTATTCTACTCTAGGAAATTAAGCAAATACATAGAGTATGCACATTGTATACACTATTCTGCAATTTTAAACATTTTAGGTTTTTTTCTTTTTTTGAGACAGGTTCTCACTCTGCCGTCTGGGCTAGAGTGCCATGGCATCAGCCTAGCTCACAGCAACCTCAAACTCCTGAGCTCAAGTAATCCTGCTGCCTCACCCTCCTGAGTAGCTGGGACTACAGGCACGCACCACCATGCCCGGCTAATTTTTTCTATGTTTAGTAGAGATGGGGTCTTGATCTTGCCCAGGCTGGTCTCAAACTCCTGACCTCAAGTGATCCTTCCGCCTTGGTCTCCCAGAGTGCTAGGATTACACGTGACAGCCACTACACCTGGCCTTAAACATTTTAGGTTATAAACTAGATGGGCTACACACTCCAGGTATGGTCCAAAATCAGCCCTCTCTAAGGTAACCTTTAAATTTCTTAGGAGAAAAATTCCCATATATTTAACTTATCATTTTTTTCAGAAACCTAGAAGAAAATCAACTATTTCCTTCTAAATGGAAGAGAAATTTTAAACTCAGAATCTGACAACAAAACTACTTATATCATTTTGAAAACTTTGTAAAATATACTAAAAACAATGCTGCTTTTGAAAGACTCAATTTCTTAGGTTATAATTTAGCTTCATGTTGACATTAATCATGGTTATTTAAATCTAAACAAGTGCCTATGATACTAAACTGATCTTCATGTGGAGCTACACAAAAAACACCTTTAAATCCTAGTATTTTCATAAGTAATGTGCAGTGTGCTTTGGATATTATTTTCTCAAAACCAGCCACTTGTGCTGCCCATGTACTGCAAGTGTGGTTGTCATGCTTCTGTATCTAACCTGCAGTTGATGTAGTTCTCGAACATTGGCTTCACACTGCAACTGAAGATCCCGCATTTGATTTTCATGTTTCTGATGCTGAGCCATTCTCTCATTTTTCTGCCTCTTTTCTTCTTGTGCAGCAAACTATAAACAAGGGGAAAAAAAAGATAAATTATGGTTAACAGGCAATGTAATTTCTACATATTCTAAAGATGTGAAAGAATTTAACAAAACTTAAAATAAAATAAACTAAAGCTACAAGTAATAATATGCTGTGACTCAAACCTGGAGTATACATCATGGCTTTGCAGGGAGGGGAGAACTTCTGATTAAAACCTTGATCTATCCGCTTAATGATCTGAGTTAATTTGTGTGTGTGACCATGACTGCAGAAATATCATAGTGAGGCCATATATTTTGACTTAAAAAGTTGTCCAAGTCATCTCATTCCCAGGGCTGGTCTTAGGGCCAGTTTAGTCAAGGATCTGGTGTAAGGCGTGGGAGGGAGGGCTTTGCCCTCTGTGACCACCACCCTGGGAAGACTAAGTTGGTACATGTCATGTATCTAGCTCCAGTCCACAGAGTTAAAGTGAAAATCAACAAACCCAAAGTGACTCTAAATGTTTACAACACAATTGCGTGGCACTTCTAAAGGTCATTTGAATTTTGTAAACCTAAAAGAAGAGAATAATTTGTATATTTACCTGTTTAATTTTGTCACGGTCCTGATCTGGTGTAGCCGTTGAGTTAATTCTCAAACTTTTCTTAAACATGGCCATTCGAGTCTTAGCTTCGCTGCGTTGAATCTTGGGTAGTCTTGCCCTTTCTTGAGTCTGTCTGTTTTTCAATTCCTCAATAAGTCGTTGATTGTAACGCTGCATTTGTTCTGTTTCCTAAGAAAGTTTTAAACAGAATCCAGTGATGTAGATATAATTAATACTCAGTACCCACATGTATATTCAAGGATGTCATTTATTGTTGTTTCCCATAACCGCTCTTTCCCTTGTTGCGTAGTGACCAGAAAAATATTAGGCAAAAAATAATTTATAAGAAAATAAAGTTATTAGTGATAAAAGTCTTATATTGAAACTCTGTTTTACTAAGTACAGGAAGTCTACATTTTTAAGATACTTGAACCACAAATGTAGCCAAAATAGCTCTTTGGAAGAGAATATGAAAATTACAATGTGTAAGAGGTCTTTAAGCATTGTAATTAGTTACCTTCCTTGTAATTTGTAGAAAAGAAGTTTGCAATCATGATCAAGATACAATTAATTACGCCAAACTTCATCAAAGAAATTTTAGGTTAAAAGAAAGGAAATCTAAAATTCATTCTTTAAGAAAATAAGCTTCAAAACTAAACAGGTTTACAAACTTTAAAATGAATAAAAAAGAAATTTTCTTTTCATTAACCTTCTCATGGCGCTTAAGTAGCTGATGTCTTTGCATGAAATACTGATCTTTAAGTTGCTGTTTGAGCAGCTGGTGTTTTTCTTGTAAGTGTCGTTCTTCAAGCTCCCAAATTGCAGCTTCGCGAGCTAAAAGACAGCAGTTTTCAAAATGTCACTTTGCTCTCTTTACTAATGTACTTTGCTCTTCATTTTAATATTTACATAAGTGTTCTATGTATTCTAATTTATACACACACGTTGACGTTCTGAGCTATAAGTAAAATTTTATGAACATAAAGATAGTATCTATTCCTCTTTCCATTTTGTTCTAATGCCCTATAAACATAGAATGTCCTACCCTGAACCAAAATTCCATTTAATCATAATATCAAAGAAAAAAACCCTAAGCTAATTTGTTAGGGGAAATAAGTACTTAAAATCCCATTCTATCATGTAGCCATTAAGTATACCAACAATTATAAGGTATGATGAATACACAAAATTATTGAGATATATTTTTAGCACCATCTGGACAAAAGAAGTTCTACGGATTACATATTTATGTTCACTTCTGTCATAAAGGAATTCTATATTTTACAGTATTTCTTCATTTTAAAAGACTCTTTTCTCTTGTTTACCACAACTCTCTTTATCTTTCCCTTTACCACCCTAGCAAAGAAAAACATTCAAATAATTTCCAAGGCGTATCTCTGCAATGTTTTTGAGATCTCACTTCATATGCACTCTCATGCTGTACCTCTCATGAGCTGCTGTTTGTTATTCAGGCACTCTCTCTCAATATTGGCCAACTCCGCCTTCTGTTGTTGGATGATCTTTTTCAGAGAGCCATCTAATTCTTGTTGTTGCTTCTGAACAAACTCTTGTTCCTATTAGACACAGTTAACCATCAGTTAAACAACCATCTAATGAACTTAACATCCATTTATCTATATAACTGTATATGTTAGTGGTTAATAAGATTTTCAAACCAAGTTTGCAAAGTTAGCTGGATTTAAAAATCACCAAAATTATATAGTACATACATAACATAAATGTACTAGTCACCCAATTCAATCCCCCCAAAAAGTATTAGAATACAAAATTCAAAACTCACTACTAAGAATGACACATATAAAAGAAGTTGACAGCCCACTCATAATTAAAATGCCCTATTACACTAGCATTTTTTGGAAAATAATAAATTTACAGCTTCTAAAACTGACTATTCACTCCACTATGGTGTGACTAAAACAAGAATAAACGAGAAATGTCCTTTAGGGAGAAAGGCAATAAATAGCAAATAAGTAAACAGATACCAGAATTTTAGGAAATAAAGAGGAAGAAATACCAGGGCTACACTAACATAGGAAGAAAGTTTCTGTATCTACAGCCTGTGCTTATAAAGAACAAAAGTTTGAGGACCTAACGAGAAATAATGCATTGCTAGAGAAATATAAACTAGGAAAGAAAGTGAGTTACATATTATAAATCTATAAACAAAATTCCTATAATCACAGAATTCTATCAACATGTTTGGGATTCACTAATTCATTCAACAAATATTTATTAAGTACATACTATCTGCCCAAATGCCAGAACTACTTTAGAAAAAAATCCTTCAATTATTGTGTAAGAAAAAATGTTAAAGTGACTTATGGTCTTTCTGTTAGACTCATACATTTATGGAAGAAAAGGAAGAATATCCAAATTGAAGAAATGTAAATTTGGATCTCCATCCCTCTCTTGGCAGTTATAGCAGTTGGTGATTAGCTCAAGGGATATTCAGATCAATTTTTGTGTGGACTTAGAATTTAGAATTGAAACAGCACTTCACCCATAATCCCTCCTCTCACAAATCCAAGAGAAGATCAACCGCCAAGATCTACTTTGGAACTATTCTTTAGGCCTTGGACAGAGTCTGACAAGGTCTGGATCACTGCCAGCCTGTTCCTCAGTGCACAAAGAAGTCTAGCAACGTTCCTCAAGATGCTTGCCTTACTACAGCATCTCTGGAGGTGATAACAGTTCATGCTATAGTGTTAAAGTAATTTGGAGTCATAAATGCTGCTGTCTCATCTGCATCATCATTTGTATTTTAGCATAAATACAAATATATAGTAGCAGAAAGAAAAGGCTAATAAATTGCCTCTATAAAATACAATTAGCAACTTAACTACAGTCACTTTATCATTAAAACATCGTTGACCAGGCGCAGTGGCTCACACCTGTAAACCTAGCACTTTGTGAGGATGAGGCAGGGGATCGCTTGAGGCTAGGAATTTGAGACCATCCTGGGCAACAGAGAGACTCCACCTCTACAAAAAACAAAAAAATTAGCAGAGCATGGTGGTATGTGCATGTAGTCTCAGCTACTCAGGAGGCTGTGGCAGGAGGATCACTTGAGGTCGCAGTGAACTATGGTGATGCCATTGCACTCTAGCCCAAGTGACAGAGCAAGACCCTGTCTCAAAAAAAAAAAAAAACCCCACAAAAAACAAAACAAACAAAAACAATCATTAACAATATCATTGAAAAAAATTTCAATGAATATTTAAATTCAACTATCTAACGTAAGGACTGAGTTTTACTTAAAGAGATGCAAAATCTCCATGCCTATCTTTTAAGCAGTTATAATAAAGTTGTTCAAGCTTCCCTTTTTCCTATAGTAAATATTTGTAATAAAATTAAATTGTTTCTCTAATTTCAAACAAAAAATCATTAACAATATCGTTGAAAAAAAATCAATGAATTATTTAAATTCAACTATCTAAAATAAGGACTTTTGGGTTCTAGTTAGAGAGATGCAAAATCTCCATGCCTATCTTTTAAGCAGTTATAACAAAGAAAGTTGTTCAAGGTTCCCTTTTCCCTATAGTAAATATTTGTAATAAAATTAAATTGTTTCTCTGATTTCAATTGTAAAACTTGTATATGCAAACTTGTTTAATAAACTTACTATAACCTGCAGATATATCAAAGGGTTTTCTTTTGTTCAACATTTTTTGTCATTGATTTGCATAAAGGATTTTAAAAAACAATCTGTACAGACAGAAACAATGGATCTGAATTAACTAGCATTAATATAATCTTACACTTAGACTCAAAGAAATCAAAAAGCAAATGTAAAGGATGGGGTGAATAAATATTTATGTGAAAATAAAAAGGTAAGTATAAGCCGCTACTACTAAAAAAGTGAATGCATTTTCTCATCTACGCATTTTTTGTTCATATTACTCTATTTATGTCTAGATTAAACAAGGTAAGAGAAAACTTTTATTATTACATGTCATGACTTGTTTTAAGGAAAAAAAACACAAACAAAAAAGAAAACTTTTATTAAGCACTTAGTGTTGGGCACTATACTACTTACAGGGTTACTAAAATTGATAAAAGACAGTTTTGCCTTCAAGGAGCTTCCACTTAATTGGTTCCAAGTACCAACAGTCTTGGTCTGTCAGTCCACATAAAGAGTAGCAGGCCCCCTCCCTTAGTATCACACTTTTAAAAGTTCAAAAGTAAACCACAGAAAACTCAAAGCTGGGAATAAAGGGTTCAGAAACCATGCCTCATGATGAATGACTGAAAGAACTGCAGAAGTATTCCCTAAAGCAGCTAATAAATACATAAGGGGTAAAGAAGAGCTAAGACCGTTCCATCGAAGCAGGGAGAACTAGTGTTGTGCAGCTCCAGAAGGTAAAATAAGGATCAACAGGTAAAAGTCAAGGTAGGCAGATATATAGAAGTTCTAACAATCAGAGTTAGCGAAGAACCCAGCTGCCTTATAGAGCTATGGACTTGAATAATTAAGCAGAGTCTGGATGACTACATAGTAATGGACACTGCACAAGGGATTTTTTTATATTAAAGCTAAGAATTATTTGAAAAGGTCCCTTACACACTAATTAATATACTTCATTACCCCAAAAGAAATTAAATCTTAATATTATTGAGCATTCACCAAATTTCCTAACTCAAAAGCCAAGTACAATACATTCACAATGGAATTTGTAATTACAAATTACTTTTAGGAGTTAAAAGAGATCTCATATTCCAGAAAGATTGCACAAATTACATTCACCTTAAAAAAAAACAACACAACAGATGGAAACAATCACTAGGAGTAACAAAAGACAACAACAAAAGAACCCAAACTATTAAGGCCAAATTCATTTTTTAAAATGGACACATAAATTGTAAAATGAGAGCCCTTTAAACGTACCAGTTTAAATTCTGATAAGGAATTTTATTATATTAATCAGATAACCATAAACATTGAAAATGTAACTTTGGGTTCTAGAAAACTGTAAGAAAGGATTATGTATATTGGGCTCAGAATGTGATCGTTTTAACTCAAAACAAAGGCTAAAATGGTAATGATCAGAAAAGTGATCGTAATTCATAATTTCTCCCTCTCTTTTAAAAAAAAAAAATCAGTGTTTTACTTACTCTTTTAGAAAACTGTAAAAAGACTCAAACAGCTGCCAATAATTAAAAGAATAAGTCTAATTTCAGGAGAGGGAAAAGGAGGGGTTGAAATCAAGCTGTATTCTATCTACTCCAGTTGTATATATCAAACATCACAAACAAAAATTATAGTGTTAAATGAGGAAGTCATTTCCCTGTGGAAACTGTGAGAAAGAATACAGCCTGGAATCCCAGACTTAACTTAAAACTACAATAAGGAGAACAGCAGCTCACTTACTCATAACTATTTGAATATATGGAAACTAGAGTTAAATGGAACTAAAATCACTACTTTTGACATGGCTTTTCTGACCATATCCATAATTAAAACATCTAAATGAACATATATGCAATCAAAATGTCACTTCACACAAAGATAAAAATCTAATCACAGCATTCAATTTCTCACATGTGCAAAGCTTATATAATACTATTGGGAAGATATTTTACTTTTCTTGAAAAAAGGTGAAAATCTCAAATTAGAATTTATGGTTTTAGAAATCAGAAAAAAGAACACTGTATTAAAAGTGTCCTAGTTCCAACTCTACCATTAATCTCTTATGTGACTTTAAGCAGATCACTTAGTCTTCTGTGCCTCAATTTCTTCATCTGTAAAATGGATATACTCCATCCCTATGTTAGGATGGTGGCAGTAAGAATCAAATATGAAAACTCTTTGAAGAATAGTATACTATAAAGTATACTATAAAGTCAGGTTATTACTATTATTTTCATTACAGACATTATCATCTATCAATCTTCTAGATATCAGCAAATGAAGCCAACAATGAAAAGGCACATGTGAGTCAAAGAAAAAGCAGGTAAAACAGAAGGCATCCTCCCACAGGCACGCGGGACTTACGTCCTGCATTTGGGCGTTGAAGACTGCACAAGATGACAACTGAAAAGACTGAATCATGACCTGAGCAAGACCCTGTGGATCAGAATACAATGCACCTCCCAGGTGAGAATATATCTGAATGACATTTTGTAAATGGAAAGAATAATTATACAAGTTTCTAGAGGCCTAGAACAAGTCACTTAACAGAGAAGCCTCTTTCTCATTTGTAAAATGAAAAATATGAACTACAGCAGTCATTTCCAAACTCTAGTGTGTTGCTGTTGTTTTAAACCAGTAGAATCCTCTTTTTAAAAACTCATCCAAAAAATCTCAATTTATAAAACAGATCAAAACTGGTGCTGCTTTAGTTGAAGTAGAGCAGAGGCCTACAGCCCATAGTTCTTGCCTTTGTAAGGATTCCCAGAGTTGCTTTTTCCAAACTCAAAAGCTCCTGGGAACTCGGTTTGAAAACCACTGGACTTAGATGATCAAATACATTCTAGCTCCATGAGTATATGGCTATTATTTATGAACTCTCAAAAATAGTTTAAAGGAGACTCTGTAAAGTTATCAAGTTCTGGTACCTTCATCAAAACAGTAGATAGAAATACTTTTAAAATCTGTTAGATTACTAAATTCCTTGTTAAATTTACCAAAGGAATTTACTATTACTTTCAGCTCTAATCGGAAAATACAGGCCAGCCCCCAAAATTGTATGAAAATTCACCAACAAAATCTTATTAAAGCATAAGATCACCTAATTCATTCAACACTAAATTCTCAATTTTGACTGCAGAGTTTGATACATTACCTGTTGGAATTTAAAAAGTCTACAAGGCAAAACCATATTTTTATCATCTGGTTTGAAATCCAAATTAACCAAAAGTAGATATTTGGCCAGCAAGCTCTTCCTCTTCACCAAGAACCACTGGGTCAAGCTGATAAAAGTTTAGATGCAGCACAGAGCATGTAGCTTAAATATGAGAGGGAGTATGGTGTGGTGGTTCAGTGTACGAAATGCAGAGCTACATTTATCTGGATAAGAATCCTGGCTCTACAACTAACCAGATATGTGACCTTGGTAGAGTCACTCATCTTTCCTCTGCTTTAGTTCCCTCACCTGTAAAATTTGGGTAATAAGAGTAACTACCTCAAGAGTAATTAAATTAGATTAAATGAGTTCACACACATAAAGCATTTAGAACAGCGCCTGACACATAGTAAATGCTGTGTTTGCTATTAGCACCTTAAACTAGCAATCCCAACACCAGGCCAAGACAAAATATTTCAATGGCCCGTGGCAAGAAAAAAACAAAAGCAAACTAAATGTATTCAGGTAAGCTGACTTCATTTAAATTTTAAATTTCAAGATTATATTTTCCTCATTTTTCATGGTATTAAAAATATTCTCTCCTTGGAAATCATAATGGCAGTTTTTAAATATCCTTATTTAGCAAATTAAAAAAAAATTTTTTTTGTTAATGGCAGTCTATGCCATGGTCCCCGTGGTTTCTGTTGTTTCTATGCTTCATTTTATGGGTCTATAAAATCTGAAAGTCTGGGAACCACTTTTTAAATCACATAAAACCACATTAAAAAGATAATTCAAAGCAACAATTAATACATATCCATGTCTCTTTTTCCTTTCATTGATATACGTTAACTAAAAATTGTGCTCATTTCTCTATCTTTGACTCCAGGCTGAGTGCAAACAATTAAAAGATTCACCTTTCTTTGTAAAAAAGACCTTGTAAAGTCATGTGAGATAATTCTAGAAAATTCTGTTTAAAATACTAATTTATCTAGTTTTGTAAAGAATTCACTCATCTTACGATAAGGATCAACTTTATCATAACCTAGATCAAGTTTGTTTATTTAACTCTATGTAAGTAAAAACAGTCTATTCATTTAACTGTTGGATTCTGAACCAAAAAGAAAAATAACATACTTAATATTTAAAATTTGGTTTTAAAGTTGCTTATGTTGTTGAGCTTAAAAGTAATAAATGTTTCATCTACCATTTGACATTACCATTTACCATTTTTCTTCTAACTTTGAACTTTACAGAAATAATGGCCTTTTAATAGGCAAACTTTTTGTAAGCACAATGCTTATATATTCATCCTCTATTTTTCTGTCCTAAAACGTCCTCTAACAAAAATTGGCATTACTACTTAAAAATATAAGCTCTCATCATGATTAATATCAGATAACAGTGGATTATACATTAACATACTTGTTTATTTCATCTGGATTCAACTTTCCAAACATTCCACTTAATTTCATATTAGCAACTTAAATGTCACCTTAGTGTGAATTTAGTACTACATAAAGAAGATCTTGGGAATCTCTGGATGGGAGAAGTCAACGTTATATAATAATTATAGTTAAAATTTACCCTTTCAGCCATGGTTCATTGAGCTGTGAGAAAATGGTGCTTTCTGTTTTTAGTAGCGTTAAGCTGCTGCTGTTACCTGAGCATGCTGGCTTTGTGCAAGCTCCTCTTTCCTGCGTTTCATGAGCTCTTTTCTCAGCTCTTTGGGTGCTTTCTCCACTTCATTTATAACCTACAGTGTATAAGCATGCAGGAGGTGGGGAAATAATACTTTCTCCACAGCAAGCATTTATGTGAGCAGACAAGCTACAAGTCAAATATTAAAGTTGTTAAAAAGTTCCTTTCAACATGCAATAGCACAGGTGTTAGTTTGGTGAAAAAGAATAAAAGGATAGAACATGCATAGTCTCAGTGCAGAAAGGGACAGTACACCATAGGAAACGTTAATTAGTTGCTTAATTATCCCTATATATCATTTTCTCTCTTAAAGATCCAAAGACAATCAGTGAAGAATTACTTGCAGCACTGATGCTGAACTAAAGATGATAAATTCAACTGACCTTGAAAGATCATAAAATTATAAACATAATCTATTGACATTGTTTGAAATATTGAACATAAGGAAAGCTAATGCCATTTATAAAAGTGCAAAATTTCCAAATTGGCTTGATCATACCAAAGAAATAATTCTAAATGAAGTCCACTTAATGAGACCAAAAAAACAAAAGGATAAAAGAAAGCAAGTCTTAGAATACACAAAGGAGAAATAAATGGATATGAAAGCTTTTTGCATAAAACACACCACTTTAGACATGGTGTGATAAAAATGAACATATCTGATAATCTTGTGTAAGATTAGAATAACATTCTCCTTTGCTGACAATTTAAGCCAAGCTTGTCAACTTAAAAATCAGTAATGTAAGCACTCTTTGACAGTTTAGCAAGGATTTACCATACCAGATAAAGTATAAGATGAAGTACATGTTAGAGTTCCTTCTTTTAATCATTTCAAAATCCTAGATGTGTATTTCATCTAACAATAGATCTATAATCCAACTATGAGAAACGATCATGTGTTTACAAGTAGAAGCACCAAAAGGAACCAGATTCCAAATCACCACATGCTATTGATGGACCGTGAAAGAGACTGATTTTGATTTAACATAGTGTATTTAAAATTTCCCATCAGTAAACCCTCATGAAGCCAAATCACCATCAAAAGGAAGAGACTCCCCAAATGCAAGAAGTTTAGCGATAAGGAAAAAAAAATACATAATATAATTATTTAAAATATCATAGATCTCAAACATGTTCACTGGCTAAAACTCTCCCACCCCAGAACAATAACTAGAGACTTTAATATATTTAGGATTAAGCTACATATTTACTTGTAAAAATTTTTTAAATTTAATCTGATATAAAGAATAATCTCTCAATAAAAACTACCCATGGTTTTGATAAAATTAACATGTAAGCCCAGTAAAGTCATACTTCATGGTATATAGAGAGCAAATTCTACATAAAACATAATGAACAGTAACAAAACGGTGATTTTTAGAAATGGAAGCCATCAAATAAAATTACACAGCACTTCATTCATCTTTACCTAAAGAAATCAAAGAACATACTGTATTTACTAATGTTCAACTCTATCCTTTTTAAAGCAGATCCTTAAGATGCAGCAATATGACATTTAATTTTCTTCATAATTTAAATATTAGAGTCAATGAACCTGGGTATTTGAGATGTGTAACAAAAGTGAAAATGCATTTACTAGTTTGGTTGGGTTTTTTTTTTTTTTTGATCCAACCCTAATAACAATTGATCATAATTTTCGTCCCTAGGGTCTTTTATACCACAGAAAGGTAAATCCTCCTCCTACACCGAAGATGTAAAATAAATCATAAAATTATCTCTGAAAACTGCCTATATGTAAAGCTTTCATAGTTTTATTTTAATTTGGGATGAAAAGAGACATGAATATAATATGTAAATCCTCCTTCTAAATCAATGACAATCTTTCTTAGTAAATAATATTGTAAATAGATTCTATAATAATATGGAACAGTTTCAGGAAAAATAAAAAAGCTCATTCTAATCAAATGAATTTATAGATACTTTCTACTTTTGATTCTTCAAAGTACCTCACAATTTGATGAGCTTATAGATATTATTTAGAATTTCAGGTTATTCAGCTTTTGTTTGGCACAATGTCCAAGAAAGGCAATAAAGTTAATCAAGAAAAAAATTTGTTAAAAGTATAATAATTCATAAATAATGAATTATTGCTGCCAGCAGCAAACACAACATAGCAACTTTTCATAAAAAAATATTTCTATGTAAGGCCTTAAATATGTTGCACTAATACAAGAAGAACAGTAGATTGGAAAATGGATTTTCCAATTTGAAGACTTGGTTCAAGGTTTAGCTGGATATTTAGTGGTAGTCTGTGAACTTGAATAGGCCATTAAAACCTCTTTTACTCCAGTCTTCTGGGCAGTAAAATGGGGATAACACCTGACCTTACTACTACCCTATATGATCGTTGGAAAGACTGAATGAAAGTATAAATGAGTGCTATTTAACTATCACGTACTATTCCTATTTCCTTAGATAGTTTTAAATTTACATTTTAAAAAATAGGTTCAATAGTTAAAAACAGCAGTTAAAATTACCTCCTTCTTTCGGTTCTTTAGCATATTCTGAAATTTGGACAGCTCTTTCTCTTGTTCTCCTTTAATGCGTTTGGCTTCATCTCGCAAGCGATTTGTGTGTTCTTGTTCCAGACGTTCAATGGTCTGTTTCTGCTGTTTTTCTAGATTCTCGATTTCCTGGTCATATTGTCGCTTTTTACTCTGTAAAACAATGTAGCTCAAGATGATTGAATATCACCCATATTAACTCCCTATAGTGAAGATGTTTACTAAGAGCACATAACTAGCATTTAAATTAGTGAGGTGATATAATCTTTGCAATACCGAACAAGTCAAATGCACTAAAACGTGTCATGAAATTTTTCAAACAAATGAGTAGTTCATTTCTTGTTCTAACATGGAAAATGTTTTTTCTATTATACATGTAGTAGAATGTTCAAAACTTTTAGACAATCCAGAATACCCAGTTGTTATGAAGTACTAATGCAAGTTAGAAAAATGTCAATATTTATCCAATAAAAATTTTGATAAATTAAAGAGCTTATTTGAAGTCTATTTTAACAATGATTAATATCATTATTTAATAATAATAATGTTACTTGTCATTTTCAGATTTCTCTTCCTTATTAAGGTTATTAAAATAAACATCCTATTCCATTGGAACAAATCTTTTGGACTGATAAATCTACATTGTTAACAAGACTCCTGTTTATATAATACTCAAGTAACATTACAATTCTGGATGTAGGTATACTTCAGTATTTGTAAAGGATGCTTTTTAAAAAATTGAAAAGCAAAACATTTTAGAAAATATCTGAGTTTTTATAAGGTTGTGGAAGACAGAATATAAACACTATAAAAATACTCAATGAGAACAAAAGTTCATTATTTTCTTAGGAATTGTTACGATACAACACATGTAATGAACAATGTCACACTTCACACAAAATAATCTTTATCACTTAGAATTACAAGACAGCAAAAGGACTATATTCAAAACATGAATGCTTGTAACATTTCAAATGATCTTTTTTCTAACCTAATGTTAGGGCAGATATTCAACATAAATTAATGAAATTTTCTACCACATTACTAATTCTTTCTTCAACTTCGGACACAAGGTAAAAACTGAAGGAATGAGTGACAATTACTCTTGACTAGTCAGCATTGTTTGTTCTAGCAGCAGTGAACAGGGATTTGAAGGCTTAACTGCAGGTACCAGAAAAGAAAAGTATATTTTTAAAAAGCCCTTGAGAAGTCCTACGACTCAGCCAGGTTTGAAGACAACTGCTCAAACTGGCTTAAAATCTTGGATTCTAATTCTGCAAGTCTCATTGGAGCACTGAAAAATTATCCAGCAATAGGCACATTTAAGAACTTTGTAAGCCATCTATTGGCTTCATGACTTTAAGTTTTCATGATGGACAATCCTTACAAGAAAAAAGAACAACTACAACAAAAAGGCACCCAGAACACCAAAAAGATAAAGCCAGAAATACATCATAAAGTCAGAGAAATCTAGCCATCAGAGAACAAGTTCTAAAACCTGCTAGTGTGATTTTACACTAAATTTCATTAACACAAAATGGTACAAAAATCTAAGACTTTACCATCATTTCCTGCTCAAAGCGCCGGAAAATTTGTTCTCGTTGCTGCTGCAGTTTACTATTGAGCTGTTGTTGGGCTCTTTGCTCTTCTTTTTGAAGAAATCTTAATTCCCGAAGTTCCTGACGTCTGATAAAATTTAATGGTAATGATAGAGAAAGACAGCAAAAATTACACCTTTGAAGTAACACTTTAAAAAAAAGCTTAAAAATTTTTTTTCAAAGGGAAGAGTACAGTAAAAGAATAATCCAAAATCAGTCAAGAATTTATCCTTGTTTCTCTATTCTTCAGAGACTGAAAAGAAGTCACAAAGCAGTTTTAATTAATTGTTTCTCTACTCACCTAAGAAACCTCAACTCTTCAGTTTTGGAATCACTATCTGTAACTATCTTTGACGTTGTTACACTTACTTCTACACCATCAACAATAAATTTGCGTGTTTTCTTCAATGTTTTCTTTTGTCTTCTTGTTTCCTGTGTGAGATTTTATTTCAGTCAGGCTGTGTATAGGGAATACTGAAGGTAGAAAACATTTTCTTCTTTAAAGAAAAAAACAACTGAACAGTGATGAAGACTACACACATAAAGTATGAATATACAAAGCAGTAAGACTCATCTGTGGAACCCATTATATCACCTTAAACCTTATCTGATTTACACAAGACTTTACAGATGAAATCAAATTTTTTTAAAGTGAAATTGTGCATTTTGATGATGTACATGTATAACTTTTATGACATCACATCATAATTAGGCAAAAGTGACAATGAGCAATTCACCTAAATGACTAATTAGTACAACTTTTACATGCTAACCATTTTTTCTTCAACTTTTAACTTTGTAGGTTCTCAGATATCTCTGCTTTTTCACTGACAAAACACTTAAAAGTGAATTCTGGGGCTCATCCCCTAAAGAAGTTAAATGAATTCCAAGGCTGATCCCTTCAATCAATTAAATTTGGTGGTGACTAGGAATCTACTTTTTGAAAAAGCTCTCAGGTAATTTTTAAACACTGCCAAGACTGGGAATAAAAACCTATTTAATCAATAACAATGATATCAACAGCCCTCCCCCATCTCAGGAACAGAGATGAATGTGTGATCTTAGAGTTAGTAGAAAGACAGCACCTCAACTACACCCAAAAAGTACAAGATCTGGCTGGGCACGGTGGCTCATGCCTATAATCCTAGCACTTTGGGAGGTGGAGGGGGGAGGATCGCCTGAGGCCATGAGCTCGAGACCAGTCTGAGGATCGTAAGCAAGACCCCATCTCTACATAAAATAGAAAAATTAGCTGGGCATGGTGGCATGCACATATAGCCCCAGAAACTTGGGAGGCTGAGGCAGGAAGGATCACTTGAGCGCGGGAGCTGGAGGTTGCAGTGGGCTATGATGATGCCACTGTACTTTAGCCTGGGTGACAGAGCAAGACCCTATCTCAAAAAAAAAAAAAAAAAGTACCAGATCTGCCTGCTATTGCCTAAAATTCTTTATTGAGATTAAACTCTTCATTCCTCAACTGGTATTCAAAAAATTTTAAATGCAAACAAATAATAGAAGGATAACACTCCTACTAATACATTTTGGTGAAGAGAATAAGTGTTGGGAGCGAGCAAGCAGATAATTTACTTGTTTTTGTTTTTGTTTTAGAGACAGGTCTCACTCTGTCACCCAGGCCGGAGTACAGTGGCACATTTCAGCTCACTGTAACCTTGAACTCTTGGGCTCAGGGGATCCTCCCACCTCAGCCTCCGGAGTGGGTGGGACTACTGGTACATGCCACCACATGTGGCAAATTTTGTTTTTTTGTAGAGATGGAGTCTATGTTGCCCAGGCTAGTCTTGAACTCCTGCCCTCAAAGGATCCTCCCACCTCAGCCTCCCAAAGGGTGGGGATTACAGGTGTGAGCCACTGCTTCTGGCCAATTACTTGCTTTTGATACAGGGGAAGGGGTTAGAAAACAGAAGAAGCAAAAGTGGAAATACTAAACTCAAAATGTATTAGAATTGTAAACAGTTTGTCTTTGGCACCTTCCAATCTCCTTTCTACAACATCTCTTCTTACTGTTCTATTCTCCATGGTTCCAGTATCCTCATGCTCCTCTTTCTAAGCCCTGGACTATGGTACCCTATCTAGGCTTCCTCTAAAATCTAAAACTGGCATGCCCTAAAAAATACATCTACCTCCCCTTAACTTCCAAGCTTCACATTTCTTCAGCTCCTACTAAAGTTCCACAATTAATATTTTACTTTATACATAAGTATGTGCATTTTTAAAGAAGCTGATTAAGTCAGTGAATGAATTTTAGATTGGTAGAACTTCAGTCAATGAAACAAAGTAAACAGAAAAAAGAAGAAAATCAAGGGAATATATGTAATAATTTGGGGCAGACAGGCAGGCTGATCAGTCATGCCATGTAGTCCTGCCCCTAAGGTCAGTTTTCCTAGGTTGTTTCTGCTTTTCTTCTTCTCTTCAGCAATTTATCAACCAAGGGTCTCTAAGAAGTATTTTCCAAAAAGTAGTACACGGCTCACCTGCATTAGAACTCCATGGGCTCTTTTGTTACATAGACTAATTCTTGGGACTTATCTCAGACTTCTACATAGTTCCCACTGGTAACTCATAAGCAAACTAAGATTTGAGAACTATGCTCTAAAAGCTCCAAGTGTACTAGGTTTTAGCATTTGGTTTTGTTTGCTTTCCCCATAATGGTTCTCATGGGCAGTAACAGTGTCTGTGTGACTTTATGGGTCAGTGGTAAATCAAGGATTGTCTACACCCTAAATATGCTTAAAAAGTGATCATTCTTTCAATTTCTCAATTTTTTCATATGTTATTGATTCTTGCTAGTCACATCCAGATATAGGCAATAAAAAACCCTAAATCGCACCAAGCAACTATATTGTGCTGTTTATCTATATTAAGTTTGCAAAAATAGGTAGGTCCTACCAAAAAAATTTAAAGATTACATCCAGAATCTCTCTCCTTAGTTCTTTTCAATTTATTAACTTCACAAACCATAAGTATTTATAGGGTTAACACTACATTGATTTAGTGCTGTTTTATTTTCAAGGCATCAATTTCACATAACCTCTGAATTGCCAAAATGACAAAGAAAATCCCAAACAAGAACCTATGTACACTTACTTGTAAAGATATTGATCCACTGTCTTTAGTTTTACTTAGGAAGCTAGAGATGGATAAATTCAAGTCAACACTGCTGTTATCAGCAGTGGAACCAGTGCCTGAATCAGTATCATTTTCCTTTTGATTCTCAGATTCTGGAAGCAGTATGGTTTCAGTTTTTGACAAAGCACCTATTTCTCCTTTATTTTCTGCATCTGCAGAGTTGATATTAATACTGGGTATTGGAACAGGCTGAGGTTCATCAGGCTGTGAAGCTGCAGGAACTTGAGGTTCTGTTTTAATTGGCACTGCACATGGCATTTCTTTTTTCTCTGTATCTATCTGAGCAGTGGCTTTATGAGCATCCTGAGTTTCACTTCCTAAAACCTTTTGGTCAGTATCAATCACCACACTTCCGACCTCTATTTCTTCTGTGCTACTTGATTCAGTAATTTCTTCAACCTCATTTGTCCCTGGTTCCTCACTGGTCTCCAGGATGTTCTCTGAACTGTTTATTAATTGTTCCTTATTTTTACCTTCTACAGATTTTTGATCTATCTCATTAGTTTCAACTATTTCTTTAACAGAAACTTCCTTAGTGCCACCAGCCTCAGTACCCTCCTCAGGCTTGTTTATTAATTCCTGGCCTACTTCAACCACTTCTTTCCCATCCTTACTCTGAGTATCCTCAGCACTGTTTTCAACAACCTTCTGAACAACATCTACTGCCTCATTTATTCCTACCACATTACTTGTATTGCTGATCACTTCTTTTTGAGTTTTGTCATCTTTTCCCAATTTCTCCTGGCTGTCTTCCTTTTTAAGCCCAACTCCACTATCAATTGTCTGAATATCTGCCTCTTTTTCTCCAGTCTCTTGAGAAACTAAATCAATTGTTTCAATTGTAGTATCTTTAATTTCTTCGGATTTTATAAGACTGTTTTCAAATATCTGTTGCTCTTCCTGATCCCTTTCTTCCTCAGGTTTTAGATTATCTTCGATGTTTGTTTCTAAAGTTATCATTACATTATTCTCTTTTCCTTCACTGACTGAATTAGTGTTCACAGTTTCTTGGTCTTCTGCGTCAGGTAGATTTTCCAACTCTGTTCTCTTCTCTCCCCCATTCTCTTTGATTACTGTTGGTCTATTATGCAGTTTAGCCATAGCTTCTAAATGAGCATCATCAATATGTTCATTAATTCCATCCATAGCCTTTTCAGGTTCATCAGTGGTAGGTTTTTCAATAAGAACTTTGTTGTTAAATTTATCTTCAGAAGTATTACGTTCTGTCTTCTCTGAGACAGATTCCAAAATACAAGCATTTTGTGAAAGTTTATCTTCTTCAGAGCTGGCGATACTAAGGTCAGAGGATGCACGCTTACTTGAAGGTATTGGCTAGAAAAGATTTTATACATTTTAGCATTAAAAAATGACTTCAAGATGGTGACCAGAACAATGTTTACATATGTGCAATGATTTAATATCTTTATTCAGTAAATGTTGCTGAAGTTATAAAAATAATTTAAAGAATTGACAATTCTTCACATAATAAATATAACAAAAATGCTTAGCAAGGAGCAACTTTGCTACTAATATGCACCTTTAAAATTAAAGGTTTGTACTGCCACCCATCAATCCTTAGATACAGGTGCAACCACACCTCAAAACCCAACTGTAAAAAGTAACTAAATGAAATGTCCTTTCTAAATACCAACCAGAGAATTTTCTGTTTCCTCATCATCATCTTCCTCTTTGCCATCTTCAACTTCTTCTGTTACTTCAGCCTTTGCCTCTGCAATCAATTCTCGGATTGGCTTGTTGGAATCAACAGTAACAAAGGGATGCTGTAGGTTATGAAAAAGAGCACACTCAATAACAACCAAACTACCTGCCTGTAAACTAAGTTTCAAACACACAAAACACACACTTTTATGTGGTAAAAATATAAACTTATGGGCAAAAAAATAGACAGACAACCTCAGATAATGTTACATAAAGAGGGAAAGGGGGTTGAGCAAAAGTAGGGACCGCCTGTAACTGGATAAGTACATTTTTTTCAAGAATCTGAAGCAAATCAGTCAAAAATGATAAGAATTGTTACATTCTGGGTAGTGGGTATATGTACTTTTCTGTATGTTTAAAAATTTCATAATCGAAAATTTAAATTAAAATTCAAAGCAAGTTTCAAGTAAGTACATTATTCATTCTTAAAAAGTAACAATAACCTATATAAATCTTACCAAAGCCTCAACATTCCAAAACCTTTAGAGGTCTGTTAAAAGTGTCTACAAACACCCGTGTTTTTGGCATGATTCTGATATTCTTGAGACTAAGAAGACATTTTATTCATCTCTGCATGAAGAGACCTTCAAATGTGGGGGTAGCAAAATAATAATAGAAAGCGTGAACCAGGCACGGTGGCTCACGCCTATAATCCTAGCTAGCACTTTGGGAGGCCAAGACAGAAGGATCACTTGAGGCCAGGAGTTCAAGCAGCCTGAGCAACATAGCAAAACTCCAGCTCCACAAAAAATACAAAAATTAGCCAAGCATGGTGCCACATGCCTGTAGTCCCAGCTACTCCGGAAGCTGAGCAGGAGGATTATTTGAGCCCAGGAGTTTGAGGCTGTAGTGAGCTATGATGATGCCACTGCACTCCAGCCCAGGCAACAGAGTAAGACTCGGTCTCAAAAATAAACAAACAGAAAGTGTATTCCAGGGATTATACTTGTTGCATATAACAAGGCAATTTTTCCTGCTTTTTTCCCCCAGATAAACAAGTCAACCTAAAACACTATAATGCAGAAGTTACACAATAACTCAACCTAACAGTAATTGCCTCAAGATTTGTCATTCTATTTGTCCATCTGTAATATTAATTATTTGACAAATTTTTATTTAATATATTACAAACAGGTCCTGCTATAAACCAAAATTAAATTTATCCAATAACTTTAATACCACTTTTTAAAAGTCAACAATATTTACTGAACACTTACCCTCACTTTAAGAAATATAAAAAAAGTTAATTAGCTCATGGCCCCTGCACCCAAGGTGCTTGCTTTCTAGTAACTGGAGAGACATAATGGAAATAACTAACAAAATGAAAAGAACATAATTAAACTGAATCAAAAAAGCACAGGAAGAATGACTTATAAGCTGAATGCCTATTAGTAACAGCAGCACTTTTATGTTTGTAAAGCAAATGTTAACTACCACCATTTTTACTTGCCACAGGAAAACTCAAATGGAAAGAGAGCACATTGAACAAATATGAAATTGCGTTCTTCTTAAAGAGACATTAAAACGATTATTAATATATGTTTTGCTGTTGTCATACTATTTAATAGTTATATCCTACCTGCAGTAGCTGAGATGTGTTCCACCTAGCATCCACATTCTTTTCTAAGCATTTCTTTAGAAAGTCCTTAAAATTTGAAGACCTTCAAAATAAAATTTTAACAATGACATTCTATTTTACTTTCTTGTTAATCAAATCAAACAAAACTCCTTGATAAATTATGCTTAAGTTTCATTATGTATGTAACAATACTAATTTAACATAAGAAAACTAGTTGATGAGACTATGAGGATTTTATAAAACTTATTCATCTGTAAATACATGTTAGACATATATGTAGGTAGGTACATAGTCACTGAGATATAGCCATATGTTCACAAGTATGCCAAAATCACAAAAATTCTTCTAATAAATTCCACAAATATAGCTCAATCACATATATGTCTCACTTTTTCACAGTATATGAGAAAAAGAAAAAGAAAATACCTTTTTCATATGGAACACACATCATTCATATTTTCAGATATATGGGAAAAGTCAGTTAAGAGTTTTTATGGTCCTTAAGAAAAATATACCAAAAATCAGTTTTGTAATTCATATAGTCTTTGTACCATGTACCCAAATGTAAATAACCTTGGAAAATTATGAGAATAAAACATCAAGTTTTGCTTTTTAATAAGCTTTGTTTAGAACATTTTACCATTTTGATGGCTGTGCTAATGTAGGGGGCTCAGATTTTGCTATTTTTAGCAGCACTCGCATTGGATTTAATTCATGATGAGGTGGTTCTATCTCAGCCATTTCTATTAAAGTGATACCCAGGGACCAAACATCAGCTTTGTAGTCATAGGGTCTGTCCTTAGATGTTTCACACATGACTACTTCAGGAGCCATCCTATGAAGACAGAGAATTAAAAGTTAAGATGTTTAACTTAAGAACAGTGATTGCAAGCCACATAGGGGTGGGGAACCTGCAGCCTTAAGGGCACATGTGGCCCTCCAGATCCCTCTTGACCAAATCCAAACTTCACAAAACAAATCTCTTTATTAATAAAGGGATTTGTTTATCGATAAAGGGATTTGTTCCGTAAAATTTGGTTTCGGTCAAAAGGCCGCACTGAAGGATCCAGAAGGCCATATGTGGCCCCAAGGCCACAGGTTCCCCACCCCACTGCTGACATGACTAATACTGTAAATTCATAAAACCAAATACATACCAATATGGTGTGCCAATAAAGGAATCTCTTCTTTGAATGGTCCTCGTGTTTTTAGCTGATACTCCAAAATCCGCTTGAAATAAAATAATCACATAAAAGCATTAATGATAGCTTTTAAGCATTGTTCATTGTATTCCACAGGTGAAAAAGCATTTCAAGTCTTTAATAAGACTGCTTTTATTAAAAGGTAAGTAAAACAGAAAGAGAAATAATTTCTCTACTATCATAATCTTGACGCCCTCTTTCTACCACCTCTCTCAAAAAAAGATCCCATAATTAATACACTTATATACCACCATCTTTATATATCTTCAGATGACAAATTCTTTAGAATCAAAAACAAAAAATAGTAACTTTAAAACGGACCAGTCTATCCACTTCAAAACAAATGCCAACTAGTGCTACATGACTGCAATTAAATTAACCAAAATAAACATTTTTTCTTTAGTGTGAAAAAAAGAAATTATACCAAAGCAGCCTTTGTGACAGTATTATGTCTTGCTAACTTCCTCATAAAATCATATTACAAAGAAGAAACTAGGAACCTTATGTTTTCTGATTTAAATTATAAAGAACAGTAACATTATAGCTTTATCAATTGTTAACCCCATCTTTTCAGCTTGGAGCTCAACCATTAACAGAAACATAAAATCGCTACTGTTGCATAATTTACATCACACCATATATAGGTAAATTTTTTAAGTTTCACATTTGATGCCACAATTCTAAAAACTGAATCAACACCAAAAATCCACTATTTGATGCTCATGCCTAGCACAAAGTATACACTCAATAAATGGTAGCTACTATTATACATCATATTCACAATTCTAACTTTTGTGATATTTTGTCATAGAACTCTTAAAACTCATGAAATTCTGCCGTAATTATTTGTGTCTATTATATGGTTCTTGAGAATAGGATAGTTCTATACATCTGTATTGCAGAAATGAAAGGTTCTCTGTAAGTATTTGTGAATTAATAAAACAGAAATTACAACTGTTTTAAATGTCAACTAACTCAATGTTATCTTAGAAGTCCTAAGTTTTCAATAACATTTATTTTTTTTAAGTATACATTGTTTTACACAAAAGTATGTCCCTATATTCAAATAAAATTTTAATATATTTACAGAAAAACATGCCCCCAAAATGGATCAAAACTATAACATCCTATTTCAAAATGAGTTACAAGATTTTTAAAAATGATGAAAGGTATAAAAGAGCAACATAAGTCAGAATTAGAAAAACTCAGGTGATAGAACTTAAGAAAAAACTAAAGAAAAAATTACTTTAGAAACAAAAACTAAACAAGGAGGAATGAAAGAATAAACACACACACACACAAAAGAACAAATAAACAACAAATTCATACCCATTACCACTTCACACCCAATAGGATGACTATTATCAATAAAATAAAAAAATAACAAGTACTGATAAGGATGTGGAGAAATTGGAACCCTTGTGCATTGCTGGCAGGAATGTAAAATGATACAGGTGCTGTGGAAAACAGTATGGCAGTTCCTCAAAAAATTAAATATGGAATTACCATAGGATCCAGCAATTCCACTTCTGGGTACATACCCAAAAGAACTGAAAGCAGGGACTAGAACAGATATTTGTACACCAATGTTCATAGCAGTATTATTCACAATAGCCAAAAGGTGAAAGCAAGTCAAGTGCCCATTAATGGATGAATGGAAAAACAAAACAGTGGTGTATACATACAATGAAATATTATTCAATCTTAAAAAGGAAGAACACTCTGACATATGCTACAACATGGATGAACCTTAAGGACATTATACTAAGTGAAATAAGCCAATCACAAAAGGAAAAATATCGCATGATTCCACTTATATGAGGTACCTAGAGTAGTTAAAATTATAGAAACTAAAAGTAGAATGGGGAGTGGAAAACAAGGAGTTAGTGTTTAAGGTACAGAGTTTCAGTTTGGCAAGATGAAAAGAGGTACAGAGATGGATGGTGGCGACAGTTGTACAATAACATGAAATGTACTTAATGCCACAGAACTGTACACTTAAAAATAATCAAAATGGTAAATTTTATGTTATGTGTATTTTGCCACAATAAAAAAAAGATAAAAAGAACTTGAGAAAAAGTTATAAATACTGATGATAGGCAAAGACCCAACAAACACATAATAAAAGTCCCTAAAGAAGTCAAGGGAACAGAACAAATACTCAGATCTATAATTCCAGAAAACCTTCCTGGGGAAAAAAAAAGGACTTGAATATTGTAAAAACACAATATTTATTAGAAAAGACTAGTCAAACTATTGCTCCTTAAAGAAAAAAAATTCTTTAGCATCTAAGCCAAAGGAGCACGTGACTTATTAAGGGAAAGAAAATCAGATTATTATCAAACTTTTCAAAAGCAACATTTTATGACAGAAGAAAACAGAGTAACATATTTCATACACTCAAGGAAAGAAATGTGAGCCAAGGATTTTCTATCCAGCAAAACTGATTTTCAAATACAAAGGGTACAACTGTTATCATTACATAAGAATTCAAAGAGCCCTTCCAGAAAAATCTACCAAAAAATGAGCTTCAGACAACCAACATGACCAGAGATACAACAGAAAGAGTGGTGGTGAGCATTAAATATAGAAACAAGGATTAAAATGAATAATTATGGGGTATCCTGAATCTATTATCAATGTCCCTGAGAATCAGAACTCTCAATATAGAAGAAAGGACTTAAAGATGTATTACAGAAGAAGTTACATTAAAAAAACCTTTATCCTGGACATGAAAAACTAAAAGTAGACCTACTGTTTGATCCAGCAATCCCACTACTGGGTATTTACCCAAAGGAAAAAAAGACATTTTATAAAAAAGACAACTGTACTCAAATGTTTATAGCAGCACAATTCACGATTGCAAAGATGTGGAAACAACCCAAGTGCCCATCAATACATGAGTGGATTAATAAAATGTGGTATATGTATACCATGGAGTATTACTCAGACATAAAATAAATGGTGAACTAATACCTTTTGTTAACAACCTGGGTGGAACTGGAGACTATCCTTTTAAGGGAAGTATCGCAAGAATGGAAAAACAAAAACCACATGGACTTACTACTAAATTGGAACTAATAGATCAACACTCACGTGCACATATGGTAGTAAAATTCAATGGAAATCAAGCAGGTGGGGGGGGAGGAGGGGATGGGTAAATTCACAGCTAACGGGTACAATGCATACTATCTGGGTGATGGACACACTTATAACTTTGACTCAAACTGTACAAAAACAGTTCATGTAACCAAAACGTTTGTATCCCCGTAATATTCTGAAATGTTTAAAAAAAGCCTTTATCCTGAATTTGAATAGGAAATATGTATGAACTCATGAAGGCCCTCCTCTGTCCTTTGAAAACTCCTAGAACAGCCGCCAATATAGAAAACTATAAGCGTCTCTAACACCCAGATTGTGGTATTGAAATATCATATCCTACTAAAAGAAACCAAGGCTTCTTAAAGAAATGGCTAATTACAGGTCTGATGCAGGAAATACACAGGATGAGCCTGAAACATCTCAACTGTCAAGTAAGCTATCAAAGAATACTAGTCATGTCAAAAAGACTAATAAGCCAACTTGAAGAGGACCCTATGACTAACGATAGGACAATGTGAGCTTCAACAAGAATAAAAACTGCAATGGAATGAAACCTATCAAATAAAATTAAATCCATGAACTAATAATAATATTTTTAAAAATACCGGTCACCA
This sequence comes from Daubentonia madagascariensis, assembly GCA_023783475.1. NCBI lineage: Eukaryota > Metazoa > Chordata > Mammalia > Primates > Daubentoniidae > Daubentonia > Daubentonia madagascariensis. The sequence continues at coordinate 12,253,931 of JAKFHU010002573.1, read as the reverse complement.
ACTAAGGATAAGAGAAACCAATTCATTATCTTGAAAACTAAATAAATGAATGAAGCAATTTTCCTGTCTTTTCTAGATGAATTACACCCCTGAGTAACCAAATAAAGGTTAAGTATCGTCTCATAAAATTATTACTAATTTTAAATTAAACGAAAATGAAATAATTGATTATATAAACATGATTACCAAGAATAATAAATGAAAATAAAATGACAGAATTCATTTTGTAACCCTGAAGAATGAATCTAGGCATAAAACATCAATAGCTGCTAACACTGAAAAAGAACAAAAAGCAGACATTGTGTGCCTCCTGATGAAAGAATACAAAACCACCGATATCAAGCCTTTGGATTCATCTGCCAATTTGAAGGAAATACAGAGAGGAACTTACTGAAATCATCATGCGTATGCAATAGGAAAATGCAGTTTGAAGGAAATGCTATCAGTTAAACAGCGGAGGTCCCATGGATCAGTGTTCCTCGACATTTCTTTCATTACAGCCCCTCTAAGGAACTGTTTTAGACATTTTATCCTAGTCCTTCCTCCCCTCCATGAAATTTTAATGCCACAGATGTGTATATCTGTTCATGTACTTTGGGCCTTTGGAGGTCACAAACCATTGCAGTATCTAAATTTTTTGTCCCCAGAGAACCAATTTTTGCCCCCTCGCAAGTGATATTGCCATTATGTGTGCTATAACATAAAGGAAAAAAAGGGATGGGGAGGATCTGTTAAATTAAAAGAGATTTAAAAGAAAAATCAAGTTTTATATATGGGCAAGATTAAACTCTAACATCTAGAGATGAACACTGGGTGATGAAGCATAAAGAAATACAAAGAAGTAATTACTACAAAAGTCAGGATAAAGTATGGAGAAAGGAGGGAGAGTAATTGAGATGGGCACATGGAAGAGCTTCTGGGGTGCCTGACAAAGTTCCATTTCTTGATCTAGGTGGTAATTACAAAGCTATTGTCTACAAAGCAACAAAGTCACTAAGCTATACAATTTTTGTGTGGTTTTCTATATCTGTATTTACTTCACAATAAAGAGGTTAAAATTTAGTGCATCACCTGTTTAAATGTCCTGACAAAGTATTAGGTCATTAAATATGAAATGTCCGATTTTGAATCAAAAATGTAGTTTATTATATCTCAAACAAGAAGCACTACAATTAATCAAAGTATGTGTTTAAATTATCGATACAGTTTTACCATCTTAATGGAAGCTTCCCTTTGCCAGCAGCGAAGAAGCCTAGAGAGTGAACGGGGACAGTGAATGGCGATGAAATCGCAGAAAGCATTTTCCAAAGCTTTTTGAGAACTAAATATTTTTCCTTGCAAGAAGTGGTCCAAAGCCTGGAAGAAGTGGTAGTCAGTTGGTGCAAGATCTGGCAAATATGGTGGATGACAGAGAGTTTCCAAGTCCAGATTCTATAGTCTGAGCAGCATTGTTTTTTGCAACATGTGGTCTTGCAAGAGGATTGGCCTGTCTCTATTGACGAATCTTGGCTGCTTAATCACAAGCATCCTCATCATTTCATCCAGTTGGTTGCAGTAGACATCCGCTGTAATTGACTGACCCAGTTTCATGAACCTGTAGTGGATAATACCAGCGCTGGACCACCAAACACACACCGTTAGCTTTTCTTGATGAATATTCATCACTTCATCTTTATCCAACCATTATGCCAAATGCTTGTGATTGTCAAAAAGAATCCATTTTTCATCACATGTAACAATACAGTGTAGAAATGGTTCACCTTTATGTCATGACAGCAAAGAAAGGCAAGCTTCAAGACGATGTCTCTTCTGACACTCATTTAATTCCTGCGGTACCCATCTATCCAGCTTCTTTACCTTGCCAAGTTATTTCAAATGGTCCAACATTGTTGGAATAGTAATGTCAAACCTTGCTGCTAATTCACAAGTAGGCTGAGATGGATTCACTTCCACTACAGCTTTCAGCTCACCATTACCCACCTTGGTCTCAGGTCATTCACATGGCTCATTTTCAAGATTAAAATCACCAGAATGGAACTTCTTAAACCACTGACATATTGTGCTTTCATTAGCCACATCCTTCCCAAACACTTTGTTGATATTTCGAGCTGTCTGCGCTGAACTGGTTCCACGACGGAACTCATATTCATAAATAACACAAATTTTTGACTTATCCATGTTTCACAAAAATTGCTCTAAAAAAAAAATTTGAAAGATAACCACAAGCCAAAACATGCATTTGAACGAATAAGGATGTACCTTCACAATAAAAAAAAAAAAAGTGTCAAAGTGAAATGTCAGAGATATCAACTACCAAACTTAGTACACATAAGGAAATCAGACATTCCACACTTAATAACCTAATAAAATAAAATAGCTACAATCATTGCTATCACATGGACTTTAAATAAATTTTGTCCTTTTAATATCCTTCCAAAATACACAAATTCAGACTTTGTTCCAGATTGTTTTTTTAAATTCATATCTTGGGTATACTTCAAGAGGGTGATATCTTCCATTTGTACGTAGGTGTATGTATGAATTAATTAATTTTCCATCTAATTCTACATTTAATTCTTCTTATGAAGTTAATCATTTATTCCCTCAGTGTAAAAAGCAAAATTTAAGATTCTAGTCCTTATACTTATTTTCGGTATCCTTTCCAGAACTAAGTTTACTTTGTTAGTTTAGCCAATATACCATATCAATAAAATAGAGTATAAAACTAAACATAAAAAAAACCCCACTAGACATGAGTTTGGGAAATAAAGATAAACCTTAGTTCGTTTTACATACTATACTATATTCTAAATGTAAAATATTTACAAGTCTATATTCCAAAATTTAAGGGAAAAAAATTTAATTTTTAATCAGTCTTTAAAAAGTTTGCCTTTTTGAAAATAAAACTCATCTTTTCTTACTTTGTTTTTAAAGTGTCTTTAGATTAGTTGCCAATACTTAGGATTTCTAGACAAATGACTATTTATCCAAGAAAAAGTGTTCAAAAAAATAACATGGCATTAATTCTCCATGTTTCACATATTTGAGTAGTAACAAAACAATAAGTCACATACAAACAGGGGGAAATCTCAGAGTACAAATTCAAATGTTTTATTTAAGTGAATAACTTACCCAATTTAATATCTCCATCTAAAGTAAAAAGAATGTTGCCAGCCTTTAGATCTCGATGGATGATTTTATTATCATGTAAGTAGTTCAATGCCTCTAAAGTCTGTTTGCAAACTACTTGTATTTGGGACTCAGTTAATGGTCTCTCAAGTTCTATAAAAAGAAAAGTAAATAAATCTGCATTTTTATAAAGTAAAAACATATTAGCATGCTATATATCCTTCTATACACCATCATTGTCAAAGATCATATACAGTGAAATTATTTTGGAAGAAATATCTACAAAGACTATTTTCCTGACATATTGTATTCAACATTTCATTCTAGAATTTTATTACAACTATCCAAGAATATAAAAATATAATTAACTTGATTTCTTAATTTACTGAACTTCACTCCACAATTATATACGTTCGAATATATACTCATATATGTTTGAGATTCTTCATTTTTATTAAGTATAATTTAAGATATAAACATATAGAACAAAAAGGTATTTACCGAGCATCACAGCATCTACTGCTCCACCTGCACAAAATTCAATAAGGATCTGCATGCAAAAAAAAAAATGTGTCTAAAACTACATTGAGTTTCAGTATTTTTTCTTCAATTTAGCAAAAAAGATAACTATCAAATAATCCAGGTTATGGAAACAATATTATATAAACACAAAGATTTTCTTTGCCAAAAGAGTTATAAGTCTTAAACAATATGCACTTGAGAAAGCACAAAGAGAGCCCACTGTGGAAGTTATGTACATTTTTGTTAATGACCATACGTAGAGTTCCTACTTCTCTAAAATGACCAGGTACAGAATTTTTACTCAGTACAGTATTACATATCCATTTTGTCACCACTAAGAGATGTTATTACTTGCATTTTTAAGGTAACTATTGTGATTTAAGTGATCAAATATATTTCTTTTTTTAACTTTATTAATAGGATAAAAAAATAGACCTTTTGATTTCCAGTCAGGTATTCCTTATACTACTTATTCTTCTTTCATAACACTTTCCTTCCTCCTTCAAGAAGAAAAACTGAAACTCCATTACCTGAGAAAGAGTCTCGCTCTGTTGCCTAGGCTAAGGTGCAGTGGTGTCATCATAGCTCACTGCAACCTCAAACTCCTGAGCTCAAGTGATCCTGGCGTGAGCCACTGTGAGCCACCGTGCCCAGCCTGAAACTCCATTTTAAAAACCCCGCTTGATTAAACTAGTGTTAGAACAGAGCAAATGACTAACTGGTTATTATAATGAACGTAAACATTTACTTTCTATATCTATTTGTGCCTAATTTTTCTAAAAATGAACAAAATTTATACATATACCCTTAGCCATTACATTATGCACTAAAGTTGAGCCTGATAATATATGAGATAAATATTTAACATTTCTACTGCCTTATAGTTGATTACATGATTTATACAAAGTTTAAGATAAAAATTATAAATAATTTGTAGGAAAACAAAGAAACTTTAAAAAAAACTTTTAAATGTTTAAATTTAAATTACAAACAAGGACATCTAATTTCTTAATTTAGGAAATTTAATATTCTTAACCAAGTTTCTCCACCTGGATCCAATGTCAGACAATCATGATGAAACTGGTACAATCTGAAACACAAATCTGAACATCTGTTGAAGTTGAGGATAATGATGTTGTTATGACTTGCTCATCAGCAAATCAACTCTCATTCAAGTAACATAAGTAACTAAATAGAAGAGGTAAGACATGAAATAGGATTTCAAAACTCATAAACCTCTTTAGGACAATTAACTCATTTTGGCTACTCCTATAGATCAATAGAAAATACTTACCCAAAGGTTGTTCTCATAATAGAAGGCATCTAGAAGCTTGACTATATTTGGGTGATCACAAGATGCTAATATATCAATCTCGACCATGTAATCTTCAAGTTCTTCCTCAGATTTGGTGTCAATCACCTTGGCAGCAGCTAAAACATTGGTCTCTTTATTCTGGGCCTAAAAAATGAAAATATCAGAAGTGTCACATTTAAAGTGCATACTTTAAAAAAATTTATTATTATTTTAATAGAATTTATCTTTTAGATTTGTTTTAGGTTCACAGCAAAATTGAGCAGGAAGTACAGAGAATTCCCTTATGCTCCCTTCCCTGACACATGCATAACCTCTCCCACTATCAACATTCTGCACCAGAGTGAGACATTTGTTACAATTGATGAACCTACATTAACCCAAGTCCATCGTTTACATTAGGGTTCACTCTTGGTTTTGTACATCTATGGGTTTCAACAAATGTATGACATGTACCCACCATTGTAACATACAGAAAAGTTTCACTGCCCTAAAAATCCTATGTGCTCGGCCTACTCCCCTTCCCTTCACCCAACCCCAGGCAACTGCTGATCTTTTCATAGCCTCCATAGTTTTGCTTTTTCCAGAATGTCAGGTAGTTGGAATCATAGAGTATGTAGACCTTTCAGATTAGCTTTCTTAGTAATATGCACTTAAGGTTCCTCAAAGTCTTCATGGATTAATAGCTCTTTCTTTTTAGCATTGAATAGTATTCCATTGTTTGGATGTATCACAGTTTATCCATTCACCTACTAAAGGACATGCTGGTTGTTTTCAAGTTTTGGCAATTATGAATAAAGCTGATATAAACATGCATGTGCATGTTTCTGTGGAGACTTAAGTTTTCAACACATTTGTGTAAATACCAAGGAGCACAATTGCTAGATTGTATGGTAAGAGTATGTTTAGTTTTGTAAGAAACCGCCAAGCTGTCTTTCAAAGTAACTATACCATTTTGCATGCCCATCAGCAATGAACGAAGTTCCTGTTCCAAATCCTCACCAGCATTTGGTGTTGCCACTATGGACATTCACCAATCTAATAGGTGTGCACTGGTACCTGTATCTTGTTTTCAATTTGCAATGCCCTAATGACATGATGTTGAGTATCTTTTCACATGCTTATTTGCCATCTGTATGTCTTTGGTGGGTGTCTGTTAAAATCTTTTGCCCATTTTTTAATTGGGCTGTTTGTTTTATAATTGTTGAGTTTTAAGAGTTCTTTGTATATTTTGGGTAACATTCCCTTATCAGATGTGCGTTCCGCGAATATTTTCTCCTAGTCTGTGGCTTGTCTTCTCATTCTCTTGACATACTATTTTTAAAAGATGGCCTAAAAACATAAATATTAATTAATGCATGGTATACACTGTGCTAAGTGCTTTATATGCATAGAGGGCTGGGCGTGGTGGCTCACGCCTGTAATCCTAGCACTTTGGAAGGCTGAGGCAAGAGGACCAACCGAGGTCAGCAGTTTGAGACCAGCTTGAGCAACATAGTGAGACCCTGTATCTATAAAAATAAAAAAATTAGCCGAGCATGATGGTGCACATCTGTAGTCCCAGCTAATCTGGATGCTGAGGCAGGAAGATCACTTGAGCCCAGGTGTCTGAGGTAGCACTGAACTATGATGATGCCACTGCACTTTAGCCCAGGCAACAGAATGAGACACTGTCTCAATAAAAAGATAAAATAAATAAAATAAAATATGCACAAAGGATAGTGTTTCAAATTATGGGCTGTGGTGGATCAGACTGCTAGAGTTCAAATTCTAGTTTTGCCACTTACTAGGCTGGGTTGCTTGGGGCAATTTACAAAATCCTTGTTTTAGTTTCTTCATCAGTAAAACTTACCTACACCTCACAAGTGTGTGAGAATTAAAATAATATATATCTGCCAAGTGAAAAAATGCATATAAACATGTAATACAATACCTGGCACATATATATATAGAAAGAGAGAGAGAGAAAAGATTCAAAAATGTTAGCTGTAATTACTATTATTATTTAAGCCTCACAACAACCCCATGATATATTATTAATATTATTGCTAAAGGAGGCTATAAATACACTTGGGGAGGTTATTAAAAGTCCTCCCCAGGTCATGTAGCTAGTAAGAGGCAGAAACAAGACTTAAATCCTGGTCTATTTCCAAAGTCCTTTCTGTACCTTAATCATTACCCATGAAAGGTGGCAGAATATGCCACCTCAAATATGCCACATTGACATGAGGATTACTTCAAGCTAAAGGCACTTGAAAAACAGCAGATGCAAGATAGGCATTCTAATCTTCCACCTTTTGTTCCTAAAACCAGGAGATAAAAAGTTCCGTGTGAAAGATGCCCGCTTTCTATCACGAGAAAAGAAACATTTTTTGATGGGGAGTCAAAACCTAGAGAACTGTGTACAACCAGACATTGTTAAAATAATTTTTACCTTCCTGTAGCCTCCCCATATAACTTACCTACTACCTACTTTTCCACAATTGCCTCTCTTTGTTCAACCTAATACAAAAGCATGTAGGTTTTGCCATTTCTTTGGGGCTTTATTTTCTTATGAAGGCTCCCATGTCACATAAAACTGATACTGAATTTGTATGCTTTTCTCCTGCTAATCTATATTATGTAAATTTAATTCTCAGGCTCAGAAGGGACCCTAAGAGGGTAGAGGCAAAGTGTTGCCTCCCCTACATCCTTTCCAGTCTTCCCATATTTCCCTCCATTTGGTCATTTTTCCTTGTTCTTAGTATTAAACACTTCAACTTTTCCATTTTCCTTCTTTGGTTGAATAACTTCTCACCTCCATTTACTACAAATGAAAGGTTTTTCAAATATGTAGTAGCCAAGATCATTTTTTTAAAAGCAAGGAATCAGATCTTAAAAGACTAATTAGTTTGTTTCTTTAAGACATTTCAATATTATATATTATCATCACTTCAGCAAAAGTGCACCTATTACCTTAAAAACAAAAACCCAGAAAAAATACTAAACTTTTTAAAGCTAATAGTACGTGTTTCAATAAAGAAATGTCCAAATCCCACTTTTTTATTTTAGAGACAGGGTCTCACTATGTTGCCCAGGCTGGTCTTGAACTCCCGGGCTCAAGCAATCCTCCCACCTTAGCCTCCTGAGTAGCTGGGCCTACAGGCACATGCCACTGCACCCAGCCAAATCCCACTTTTAAGAATTTATCAGAGGGAGATAATTTTATAAAATAAAACTTATGCATACACAAAAATATTCATCAAAGCACTGTTTGCAATAAGGAAAAACTGAATCAGCCTAAATGTCTATTAATAGGAACCTGCTTAAATCATGCAGTACAATCTACAATGAAAAATAATACAGCCACTAAAATTAACTGACTAATCAATTAATATTTCTTAAGATGGAATGATAGTCACAACACATTGCTGAATGGGAAAAAACAGTAACTTACAAAAAAGTATGAAAGGTATGTAATTTTACAAAAACTACACATCAATTTTCACACATGGATAGCTACATAATAAATATCTGGGAAGATGTCATCAGTGAGGATGTTGAAGTTTCAGGCACTTTTCACTTTCTCTGTATTTTTCATAAGAGTAAAATTTTTAAATGGACATGTATTATTTTTATAGAAGCAATAAAGTACTAAAAAAATCAGAATATAAAATATTTTTTAGAGATTATCTAACCTTGGAGATGATGAAAAATATAAACAAAGCAGGTATCAGCTTGTGTATGGGAATTTTCCTAAATAGATTATTGCTAAGTTTTACTTCCTTTGGAAAAAATAGAGGTAAAAAGTAATACTAATATTCAGGGCTCAGATAATATGTTTCAGATAAAAAAATAACTTTATACTGGTCAACCTTACCACTCTAGAAGAATATTATAATCTACCATATTCTACCAAATCTTAGGAGGCCATTTTACCAAATCTAGAACACCTTTTAAGAGGCATCATTACATTATATTCCACTAAGAAAGAAAAAACTGCTAATTAAACTATGACAACACTTTATCATCTAGAATTTTTGTTATATCTTGAAAGGGTTCTTTTGGACATATTTAAATACAAATTGTTATTGTATATCTATTATCCTTGTACATACATAAAAAAATTAAACACTTCATATTTAAGTTTGACTATTCTGAATCACTTTTTGACTCTGAGTTATCTAATGTCTGTGTTTTTCCATATGATATCCACCCTCTGGCCATCAGAAGCTTTGGCGATGCAACATTTCTTAAGTGTCTCCAAGATTTTTTTTGAAAGCCACAGACTCCAATTTTGCAAGTTATGCTGACACTTTCTTGATCTTATCACAGGTATTAAAAGAAGATTTTTGGATAACAACCAGGACTCACACTCTTTCTTCAAAAGGTCCTTAAATAGTTTATTGACTGAAATATCAAGGGGTTATAACCGTATGACACAAAGGATCCAACTAAGTTCACGATGCACGAGCAACAACAGATATATCATGACTTCTACCTGGCCAAGAACAATTATAATAAGATGGTATCAATCAAAAAAAGACATCCCAATTTCCCAATTTCAGAGATGTTTCAAAAAAAAAAACTCCTGTCATAATCGGTGAAATACAGCATTAAGTTTGTCTCCCTGAGAAAGATACTAAGTTGAGCCTATAATAATTACAACTTACCTTCCCCTGAGGCAGAAAAAATAAGCTAATGAGAGACTGGCCCTTCTCCCATCATTTTAATGTAACAGAGGGAACCTGTCCTTGGAGAGGAACACAAAAAAATATAAGCCCTGGTAAAATACCAAGAATACAGAGGGTGAAGTTAAAAATCGTCCTGCTTCTACATGCTTCTACTGATGTCCTGCAAGATGTGTCTTTCATACTTGTGAATGTTATAGCATGAAGGGAGAAAAATAACCAATACTAGATAATCTCTAAAGTTCCTTACAGTAACAAATTCTGTCACTCCATTGCCCTGGCCTGGATATACTCATTAAACCAAAAGTGGTATCATTTGGTTTAATATAATAAATAAAAGTTGCATTAGAAAGTATATTGCCTCAAATTATTGCTTGAAAATAATGATTATCCATCAGGATCTGGTTCTAAAGATCAAAACTGAAATAAACATTGATAAGTATGTGACACTATTCTCTAAACAAATGTAACAGGGAAATAAAGTGTTAAAAATAAAAGGGCTCATCTATCTAGTATCTAAAAGCATGAAAATCCTTCACATAAAGGCCTAATAAAATAACTAAATGTTAATAAAAACAAGAATGGAATAACAAATACCCAGATCTTAATTTAAAAATATAACTTCTGTTAATAAAAAGTTTTCAAAGATCAGTCATGATCACTCGAAGTTACTATGTTTTTATTTTCATGAATCATCAATAAAGTTTGGCCACTTTACATAAACAAACAGGGGACTGCTGGGAAACATAATTTATCTGAATCTTCTGTGCTGGTGTCATGATCTAAATGAAGTAGGGTGAAAATTACACCCTCTTACTCCTATTTTAACAGAAGTTATTTCCTAGGTGGTGAGAACAAGAGTAATTTTTAAATCTTCACTTATTTTCTTTCTACATTTTCTAAGACTATATAATATTTTTATAACGAAGAGTATATTTTAATAAAATTCTCAGCAGGAAATTGAAAGACCAGGACAGAAAACAGAGATGATTTCAGTCCCACAGAGGTGTTAGTCAATCAAAAGGGGAAGGCCAAAAAAAGAAAAGGATAAATATAAAAAGAATCTAAAAAACAAAGAATAAAAAGAGTGATAAATTCAATCATTTTAATAATCACTAGGATTGATTCTATTGATTTGGATTATTTGATCTCAAAGTTGAGAGCTAAAAGGTATTCTTCCCCCAAGACAAGAGGTATCCAGTGTATAAGAATGTTTGACTATAACAAAATATAAAAACTAAACAACCCAAATCACTCTTCATGAACATCTACTACATGCAAGGCATTGGTCAGAGCTGTGGAAAACACAAAGACAAACAATACTTCAGTGAAATCTGTTCTAGAAAAAGAAATACAATACAGTCGCCCTCCCTCATCCATGAGGGATACATTCTAAGACCCCCAGAGGATGCCCGAAACCTCACATAATACCAGACCCTATATATATACTATGTCTTTTCCTACACATACATACCTATGATAAAGTTTAATTTATAAATTAGGCTCAGTAAGAGATTAACAACAGTAATAAAATAGAACAATTACAACAATATACTATAATAAAAGTTATGTGAATGTGGTCTCTCTCTCTCTATCTTAAAATATCTTTTTGTACTGTACTCACCTATTTTCAGACCACGGGTAACTGAAACCACAGAAAGAGAAACCTCGAATAAGGGGAAACTACTGTACAGAAATCTATTAAAAATCCTGGCCAAATCTTGACCAAGAGTTGATGTGCTAAAATCAATTCATTCTTCCAACAAATACTTACTGAGTGCATTCTATACGTCAGACACTGTTCCAGATCCAAAATATACAAAATCCGTCTGTCCTCATGGTACTTACTATAATTGTAGGGAGTGGACAGTCAACAGATAAAGAAATAAAATAAACAGTATATCAGTGATTAATACTGTGGGGGAAAAAAGTAAGGTAATAAGAAAGATGAGGAAATGGGAGGAGATGTGAGCACACAGGCAAGAGTTTACAATTTAAATAGGGTGAGTGAGGTGATATTTGAATATATTAATATTAATAAAATTCAATGATTCTTTTAATGTTTTTTTAAACTATATAAATTGGAAATTTTAGTATTTTGCAAAGAAATAGGGTAAGAAAAATCTCAAATTATTTCAAGTATATTATTCTATATAATAGTATCCATTATGCTATTAGAGGATGTTATTCATTGAGCAATTACTGTGTGTCAGGCACTATTCTCTGCACTATCCATTAAGGAACTTATTTAATCCCTGTAACAGTTAGTCCAGCCAGGAGGAAAATCATATTGATTATTTTAATAGAGAGAATTTAATATAAAGTATTGTTAACTCTGTTGTTAACTAGGTAACTGAAAAGATCAAAAGAGAACACAAAGGGTCAGGGAGGTAACAACTGCAGGAAAAAGCTACCACCCCTAGGACTAGGGGAGTCAAAGGAAGAGACTGGAATTATTAAAACTCAGAAGCTTGGAGGAAGAGTTCTACAGAGCTAAAACTCAGACCCCTAAGGAGAGAGTACTGCTCAGCTGGTACTATTGTCTCTGAACTAGGAAGAGGGGTCCTGTGAGACTGGGACCCAAACTTTTGAGAAAGAGGGTACCAGCCACCTGGTGGTGTTATGAAGGGTTATCATGAGGCTAATTCTATGTGTTGGAGAAACTACAAACTGTTTGCTGCTACAGAAGGAAACTGCTGTTGCTGGAGGGAAGAACTTCCACTAGGGTGATGGTTATAGTAACAAGAAAAGAGACAGGAAACCCACAGGAAACAAAGAGAAAGGTTTAAGTCCTTTTTTCCTCCTCCTCCTTACAGCCTCCCTCTAGTGCCCCCTACTTGTGAAAATTAAAAGTGAGCAGCTGGCAAGGCAGAAATGTGATTTGCAGTCAGTATCACAAAGCAGATTTCAGAAGGGTGTATTTAGAGCTGAGAGACAACAGCTTAAGAACTGGCATAATCCTTCTAAAACCTATGAAGATCACAGATGGGATAACTAAGGCACAGAGTAGTATTTCTCTTTGTTTCCTGTGGGTTTCCTGTCTGCTTTCTTACTACTATGACCATCACCCTAGTGGAAGTTCTTCACTCCAGCAACAGCAGTTTCTTTCTGTAGCAGCAAACAGTTTGTAGTATCAAGTATCTGGATAATAAATATCCAAAGTTCCAAAGAGCTGTTAAGTGAAAAGGAGTGGTGACAGCACTGAAGGAAGCATATACTTTTAGATCGTTCATTCTGTTGTAACCTGTTTTAAATTACATGCTAATTTTGGTGATCTTTTCAGAGTCCTGGTAAGATTTGGGGAGGAACAAATGTCAATATTAAATTAGAGTAAAATTAGTCATCATCACTTAGCAAAGATATACAGTTAATTCTCACTATTTGCCGTAGTTATGTTCTATAAAGTTGCTGTAAACACTGAATTTGCAACTATTGAACCACTGCTCACAGGAAAAAACATGTATACACATACACATACCTCACATAGATTATAATTTTAAATCCTAAAAACAGTTCATCCCGGTAGAGTCTACTTTATTTTACAAAAGAGAAATGAGGTTCAGAAGTGTTACATGACTTGTCTAAGGCCATTCCAATAACAGATGCCAGAGCTGGGATTCAAACCCTGTCCAACTGACCCCAGAGCCAGCATCTTGCACTACACTACATTGCCCTCTGCTGTCTCCATCCTCTGGTCATCTGTGTGTGAGAAATTAGCCGGCAATGTGCTGGTCAGGGGATTCAAATTTTCTGCAGGTCTGTGCAAACATATGAATGACCACATAAGTGCTGCAAGTATAGGGCTACAAATAAATTTTAGCAAGTAGGCAAATTCACAAATACAAAATCTACAAATAATGAGGATCAACTGTACATACTCTTTCCATAATTTCTACAAAATATTATGGAAATCCTTTTTCTAAAGGGTATTTTTATGTCATTTCCTGAATTCTGCAAAAGAGAAAGGAATATACATTCTCCTTATATTCCCAAACACTATTTTATTTATATTGTTCTGGTTATTTACTCAAAACTTAGTCATTGGTCAGTCAAGATAAACCAACAACAAAATGATATCAGTAATAGGTTAACTCTGACTAAATATGCAGTTTCCAAAACGTTTACTAATTCTCAGGTCACACAGTTTTCCCCCTTATTTCAAAGACTTACTGACTCTGAGGAGCATGAATATGCAAAACACAACTGTGTGCTAAAGAAGCTGAGGAAATGTGCATAGATTGCACAGTTTAAAAAGACAGAAAACAGAACATAAAAAGACAAGACAATTTCAAAAAATATTATTTAAAAATAAGACAAATATGTACCACTTCTGGAAATTAATTCAAGAAAAATAAAGATTTTTAAATGGTAAGGAAAACAATTCCATTTACAATAGCATGAAAAAAAAAATAATAAAACACTTAGGAATTAACTTAACCAAGGAGGCAAAAGACTTGTACGATGAAAACTACAAAATATTGCTGAAAGAAATTAAAGAAGACATAAATAAATGGAAATACATCCCATGTTCATGTATTAGAGACTTAATATTGTTAAGATGTCAATACTACCCAAAGCTATCTATCTACAGATTCAATGCAATCCCTGTTGGAGTCCCGATGACATTTTTTTGCAGAAATAGAAAAACCCATCCTAAAATTCATATGGGATTTCAAGGAACCCCAAATAGCCAAAACAATCTTGAAAAAGAACAGCAAAGCTTGAGGATTCACATCTCCTGATTTCAAAACTTACTACAAAGCTACAAAAATCAAAACAGTGCAGTCCTGGCATAAAGACAGATATAAACCAATGGAATAGAATAGACAGACCACAAATAAATCCTGGCATAAATGGTCTAATGATTTTTTACAAGGGTGCCAAGACTATTCAATGGGAAAAGGAAAGTCTTTTTAACAAATCATGCTGGGAAAACAATATCCACATGCGAAAGAATGAAGTTGGACCCTTACCTAACACCATATATAAAAATTAATTCAAAATGGGCCAACAACCTAAATATAAGACCTAAAACTATAAAACTCTTAGAAGAAAACATAGGACAAAAGCTCATGATATTGGATTTGGCAATGATTTCTGAGATATGGCAGCAAAGGCACAGGCAACAAAAGAAAATATAGACAAACTGGACTTCATGAAAATTTTTAAATTTTGTGCATCAGAAGACAATATCAATATATTGTAAAAAGGCAACCTACAAAATGAGAGAAAATATTTGCAAATCACATATCTGATGAGGATTAATATCCAAAATATATAAAGAACTCCTAAAACTCAATGACCAAAAAAACAACCAACCCAATTCAGAAATGGGCAAAGGACTTGAATAGGTATTTCTCCAAAGAAGATATACAAACAGCCACTAAGCATATGAAAAGATGTTCAACAACACTAATCATTAGAGAAATACAAATCCAAACTATAATAAGATACCACCTCACACCCACTAGGATGGCTACTATTTAAAAAAAAATTAACAAGTATAGGCAAGGATGTGGAAAAACCTGGAATTCTTATGCACAGTTGATAGGAATGTAAAATGGTAAGCTATGAAAACAGTATAGCAGTTCCCCAAAAAACTAAAAATACATTACTATATGATCCATCAATTCCACTTCTGAGTATACACCCTAAAGAATTGAAAGCAAGGTCTCAAAGAGATATTTGTACAGAGCAGCATTATTCACAATAGCTAAAAAAAACATGGAAGCAACATAAATGTCACTGACAAATGGATAAGCAAAATGTGTATATACATACAATGTAATATTATTCAGCCTTAAAAAGGAAGGAAATTCTGATATATACTACAACATAGATGAACCTTAAGGATATCATGTTAAATGAAATAAGCCGGTCACAAAATGACAAATATTGCATGATTCCACTTATAAGAGGTACTTAGAGTAGTCAAAATCATAGAGTCAGAAAGTAGAAGGATGATTGCCAGGAGCTGAGGGGAAGGAGGAATGGGGAGTTTGTGTTTAATGGGTATAGAGTTTCAGTTTTATAACATGAAAAGAGGCATGGAGATGGATGGTGGTGACTGTTGCACAACATTATGAATGTATTTACTACCAATGAACTACATTTAAAAATAGTCAAGCTGATGACTCTTCACAGGATATTAAAAAATAGTCAAGATGGTAAATTTTATGTTATGTGTATTTGACCACAATAAGAAAATTGGGAAAAAACTTAAAAACAATAAATAAATAAATTTGCACAACCTTTCTAATTTAAAAGAATAAATAAATAATCACTTATTTTGCCCTAATAATTCTCCTTCTAGAAATTTAACCTAAAATAGTAAGTGTCATAAATATACCATGTACAATGGACATCTGATATATGATGGAGGCATTGCAAAGCAATAAAGATGGTCTTGTCGGTAACTAGTGCTAGGACAACTGGCTATCTACATAGAAAAAAATAAATTGGACCCTCACCTCACTCTATAGGCAAAAATCAACACCAGTTTAATTATAGACTTAATGAAAAAAGCAATGCTATAAAAATTTAAGAAAATAATGTAGCAGCAGCCCGAGCAAGAGTAAGACCCCATCTTTTAAAAATAATAACAACAATAATAATAATGTAGCAGGACATCTTAACCATCTTGAGTAGGGAAGAATTTCTTAAGACAAAAAGCACTATGTGGAAAAAAGTTAATAAATTGGACATTAAAATTTTAAATGTCTATACAAAAAAAGGACAGCATAAAGAAAGTAAGTGAAAAGACAAACTACAAAGGAAGAGAAAATATGTGCATCATAATAACTGACAAAGGATTAGTAACCACAATACATAAAGACTCCCATAAATCAATGAGAAAAAGAGAGAGCACAAAAGGCTTTAACAAGCACTTCAGAGAACAGGAAATCCAAATGGCCAATAAACACGAAAAGGAGCTTAACCTCATTAGTAACCAAGGAAGATATTACTTCACATCCATCAGGGCACAGACTAGAAAAAAGGTGCCAGCAAATGAAAATGTTCTATCAAGGTTGATTTGAAGAACCAAAATTAGATATGCTATGTTAGTTTCTTGGCCATTCTTTATGAAATCTTGGTGGGATATTCTGAAATAAATTGTGTAATATTACTTTATCATTGAATGTTAATAAGCCGTAACACAGACCCCTAAAATCGTAAGTGATTTCATAAATTTCATGCCATACAATATACCAACTGGAAATAAAATATATATGCTTTATAAGTAAAAATGAAACAAGATATCCTGATTTCTAGTGTATTTCTTTAAAAGTGAGATGTGAAAATGACAGCATACAAAGAGAAATGAAATTTATTAACTCTGCTCACACTTTTTGGGTCATGACAAAAAAGGAAGGAAGTAAGGAGGGAGGGAGGGAAAGGACAGAGGAAGAACAAGGGAGGGAAAGAAGGAAGGATGGATGGATGGATGGATGAGTGCACAGAAGGATTCAAATACCTTCCCTTTCTAAAGAATGCACTCAGATTAACTAATATTTCAGCACTAATTTATAGGAAAAAGTGTGAGCTGGTAAATTGGAAAAGTTGACCACCTTATAAAATAAAAGAAGTAACAACAAAATATTCTGTTTTTACACTCCATATGTACATTCAGTGGTTATATCCTTACAGATAAAAAAGAGAAGGATAAGAAACACAGGGATATAAAGCAACTGTTCTGGTCTTGACATTTTTCTTCTTATAATTTTGAGATGAAATTATCCACTTAAAAACCTCTGAAAATGATTCACTGAAATTCAGATTAATATTTTCCATTAAAATTTGTTGTTAAATTTCAAAATCTCAGTTCCTATTTTAGTACCTGAAGTGATAGATTTTTATAACAAAGACGCAACATTTTATACTGGAACAGCAACGGCATCTTATATTCAAGCAGAAGTATACCTTGGCATAGAGACTGTACTGTGGCAAACTAAGAATGAATTGCTTCTGTTACTGAATTGGGAAAAGATCTGTGCAAATTTAAAGAGATTTACAAAGAAGAGAAATGGGAATACAGTTATACGTCACTTATCTGGAAGTCTATGTCAGCACATAAACGATAACTCTGTGGTGTAAAACAGAAAACTAAGAAGGAAAGTTTGTAAGTTTAAAATTCTGCCAGAAAATATATTATAAAATAATTCACTAAAATTGCTAGCATTTCAAATGTCAGATTATTTAAAATTTTTCAGGAAGAATTAATCAACATAATTAGACAAATGAAAGCAACAAGAAATATAAATAATTGAAAGAAGAGAAAAACTTTAAAGAGAACAGAATGAAAAAGACACACAAGAGATAGTGAATGGATAACTGGATGATCAGATGGGTAGACGTGCAACAGAGCAAATATAGCAAAATATAAACTGTAGAACCTAGGTAGTTGATATGTGTATGTTTGTTCACTATACAACTCTTTCAACTATTTACAGGATTGAAAATTTTCATAAGAATGTTGGGGGAAAAATAACAAGAGAATTCAATAAGGTTAAGAAATTACAGAATTAACAATAATTAATAGCTTTCCCACATCCAAACAATAACTGCAAAACATAATGGGAGACTGGTGTATAATGGCAACAAAAAAATAATAATAATGGGAGAAATATCCCACTGAAAATAGCAATTGAAAAGATAAAATTTCAAGGCAAAAATTGAACAAATTAATGCAAAACTTAAATACAAGAATATTAAAACTTTAAGAGAGAATAGTTTTTACCAAGGTTTTGGGGCAAACAAACAGTATTTGTTCAATCTGCCATAAACCCTGGAAATACTTCATTTCATTTATTTTCAACTTTTGTTTTCTAATAAATTTATTTTCTATTTTTTAAAAATCTCTAGAGGTCAGGAGACATTTGGCAATGTCTGGAGGCATTTTAGGTTGTGACATGGGAGAAGGGTGCTACTGGCGTCTAGTGGACGGAGGTGAAGGATGCCACTAAACATCCTACAGTGCATAGGGCAGCCATCTACAAAAAAGAATTATCTGGTCCAAAATGCCCATAGTGCCAAGACTGAGAAACCCTGTGCAAAGTGCAAAAAGCCACATATATAACAATACATACTGTATGTTTCCACTTATAAGAAATTTCTAGAAAAGGCAAAATTATAGAGCCAGAAAGCAAATAAGGGGTGGCTGGGTGTGGGAATAGAGTCTGACTGCAAATGGGCACAAGGGAACTTTTCTGAGGTGATAGAAGGGTTCTAAACTAGATTGTAGTGATGATTACAAAACTATAAATGTACTAAAATTCATAAAATTGTACACTTAAATGGGTGAATTTTGTGGTATATAAATTATACCTGAATAAAGCTATTTTTTTTAAATAGGCAAATAACTTAATCAGGAATTCCACACACAAAAAAAAGTATAGCCAAATATTGAATAAGCACATAAAAAGGCACTCAACTTCACTAGCCATCAGGAAAATGTAAATAAAACCACTTACATTTAACAAAATGACTAACAGAAAATGTTAAATAAATATTAATAACAATACCTTGTGTCAGTGAGGATACAGAAACTCACTTACCCTACGGATAAGAGTGTAAACTGGAAGACTGGCAGTAACTTCTGAAGCTGGAAATACATATACCCTATGACCTACAAAATCCATTCCCAGTATATATTCAACAGAAATGAATGCATATATGAAGCAAATGCATAAGAATATTCATTAATCTTATTCTTAATATACAAAAAGTGAAAACAATCCAAATACTACAGAATGGGTAAACAGCAGTATTTCATAAAATACAACACCACAGAGCTGTGGTCCCCAACCCCTGGGCTGGACAGCAGGAGGCAAGCTGCAGGCAAACAAGTGAAGCCCCACCTGCACCCACAGTCGCTCCCCATCGCTCCCATCACCGCCTGAGTCCCCGCCCCTTCAGATCAGCGGCAGCATCAGACCCTCATAGTAGCACAAACCCCACTGCAAACTGCACATGCAAGGGATCCAGGCTGCACTTTCCCCGTGAGAATCTAACATCTGATGATTTGAGTTGAAGCCGAGGCGGCAACCCCACCACCACATCCCTGGTGTCAAAAAGGTTGGAGACCACTGCTATGGAGCAAAGAAAAAGATCAAATGACTACTACATGCAACAACATGGATGAATCTCACTCATTAATGTTGAGCAAAAGAAGTCCGCACAATGGTTATATTAAATGATTAAAAGGATGACTACGTGATTAAAAGAATCATGTAGATGATTACATTTATATGAAGGCTAAAGCACACCAATAAGTTGCAGCAGTCTGGGTAGGAGATAATAGCAGTTTTGACTAGTAGAGTGACAGTGAAGAAAGAAATAAGTGGACAGATTCAAGAAATACTTAGTAGGCAGAATTAACAGGTCTTAGTGTTTAACTAGATTTGGTGCTTAAGGCATCAATAGTGTTAAAAATGACCTCAAGGGGCTGGGGATGGTGGCTCACGCCTCTAATCCTAGCAGTTTGGGAGGCTGAGGTTGGAGAATTGCTTGAGGCCAGGAGTTCCAAACTAGCCTGAGCAACACAGCAAGACCCCATCTCTAAAAAAAATTTTTTAAAGTAGAAAAATTATCCAGACATGGCAGCGTCCACCTGTAGTCCCAGCTACTTGAGAGGCTGAGGCAGGAGGATCACTTAAGCCCAGGAGTTTGAGGGTGCATGAGCTTTGATGATGCCACACTCCAGCCGGGCAACAGAGCAAGAACCTGTCTCCAAAAAAAAAAAAGTGACCTCAAGGTCTCTGGCCTATGCAACCAGTAGATGGAGATGGCAATTACTGAATGAGTACACAGGAGGAAAGAATTTGGGGCTGACATCATGAGCTGAATTAGTTCAGGTTTTGGGCTTGTCAGTTTAAGGTATCTGTGAGACATTCAAGAGGAAATCTCTAATAGACAGCTGGATGTGCGGATCTGGAGTTCAAAAGTGAGGTCTTGGGGTAGAGACATAAATTGCATTTAGATGGTAATTGAAGCCATGGGAGAAGATGTGTTCTCATAAGAAAAGGAGAAGAGAAGAGGACCTACACCCAAGCCCTGTGGAGTCTCAACATTTAAAAGTCAAAGAGGAAGAGCCAGCAAAGGAGTCTGAGGAATAGACACAGAGGTAGAAGGAAAATCAAGAGTATGGTGACCTAAAAGCCAAAAGATGAGCTTTTTAAAAGAAAGAATGGCCAAGTGTCTCAAATGCTCCTGAAAGGTCAAGTAAGAGAGAAGCGTCCACTGAATTTAGAGACATGGAGAATCTTAAGACCATGACAAGAGCCATGGAGGTGGGGGGTGGGGGTTGGGCAGGCTGTCAAATAAATAATACAAGAAAATGTCACAGAACTGAAGGACTTTGGAGTCTTTGGATTCAAAGGACTAACGAAGGGTCCAGAAAATGAAAGGAGGAAAAAAAAGAGGCCTACATCAAAGTTCATTACCATGAACAAGGGATAAAAAGAAAATCCTAAAAGCTATTAAAAGAAAAAGATCACAAAGGATCCAGGAAACAAAACAGCATCAGACTTTCAACAGCAACACTTGAAGCCAAAAGACAATGAATGGATCAAAGTCTTAAGGATTCTAACAAATTCTAAATCTTAAAAATTCTAAGAAAAACTTATTTTTGAACTAGAATTCTATACATCAAGTATGACATTATAATAAAGACATATACAGACAGGCAAGGTCTTAAAAAATATATTTTCCATGGATCCTTTCTCAGAAGGCTACTACAGGTAGTAAACAACAAAAACAAGAAGGAAATTCTGATAGGAAAAACAAAGTATTTAAGACACCCTTAAAGTCATTTATGTTCCCAAGACTTCCAGGGAAAAAATTATAACCCATTATTGAAAGATACTAAAAAAGACCTAAATTGAGATAAAACATACACATAGATGGGAAGACTCAATATCCATGGAGAGGTTAATTTTTCCAAAGCTCATTTATAAATTCAATAAAATCTCTCAAAAAAAAAAAACAGTAGTTTTTTTGTGGAATTCAACCAAGCTAATTCTAAAATGTACATAGAAGCCCTAAGGGCCAAGAATATACTAGACAATGTTGAAGAAGAACAACAAGGGGAACTCTTACTCTAGCAAACATTTGTTTTAATGCTTTCCTAATTAAGACAGTGGGATACTGGTACAGGAATAGACAAATAGATCAATGAAAAGAATACAGACTGCAGAAACAGACATATGTTATATAATAAGGCACTGCAGAGCACTGGGGAAATATTTTTCCCCCCAGTGTACAGATCTGGGACAACTGCGTATCCATATGGGAAAAAAAAAAACGAAATTGGACCCCTACCTCATACCATTTAGAATAGTTCTGGGGTGTCCACATATAAAAAAAATGAAATTGGACCCCTACCTACTACCATTTATAAAAATCTATTCTAGGTGGATTATAGACCTAACTGTTAAAAGCAAAATAATAAGGCTTTTAGAATATGGATGATTATCTTCATGATCGCAAGTTAGGAAAGAATGTCTTAAACATAACACAAAAGGCATTAACTATAAAGGAAAAAACTGACAAATTTGGACTACATTAAAATCAAGAATTCTGTTCATAAAAAGACACTATAATAAGAATGAAAAGACAAGTCACAGAATCAGAATATATCTGCAATAACTACAACTAGCAAATGGTTAAAATCCAAAATACATATATACATATATACACACACACGTGTGCGCGCTCTACAAATAAACAAGAAAAAGACATAAATAGAAAAATGAATAACGGGCCGAGCATGGTGGCTCACACCCATAATCCCGGCACTTTGGGAGGCTGAGGTGACAGGATCACTTGAGGCCAGGAGTTTGAGACCAGCCTGAGCAACATAACAAGACCCCATCTCTACAAAAATTACAAAAATTAGCCAGACATGGTGGCACACACCTATAGTCCTAGCTAGAGACCAAGACAGAAGGATCACTTGAGCCAGGAGTTGGAGGTTACAGTGAGCCATGATGATGCTACTGCATTCTAGCCTTGTCACAAGAAAAGAAAGAAAGAGAGAGACAAAACAGAGAAAAACAAAGAGAGAAAGAAAGAAAGAAGAAAAGAAAAATGAATAAGAGACTTGAACACAAAAAAAGAAATCCAAATTACCAATAAAGATATGAAAAGAATTACTTATTAGTAATCTGAGAAAGGTGAATTAAAACCACAATAAAAAATATAATATACCATCAGATTGTATAAACTACCCTATAACCCAGCAATTCCACTCCTGGATTAAGTCTTAGCAAAACTCATGCATATGTACACCAGCAATATGTGTGACAGCCAAAAACTGGAAATGACTAATATATCCACTAATAGTACAATGATAAATAATAATTGGTGATATAATCATATAATGGAATACTATGCCACAATGAAAGTGAACTAACTACAGCTCTAGGCAGTAACAAAGACGAACCTCACAAACATAGCGCTGATTTTGAAAGAGGCAAGACACAACAGAATACACTCAGTACGATTTCATTCATATAAAGTTCAAATACATACAAAACTAAATTTACAATGTTTACGGATAGAAACCTAGATAGTAAATTATAAAAAAAAGCAAATAAATGAATAACTTAAAGATAGTATAGTGGTTTCCTTTAGGGAGAGAGAAAGGAACAAAAACAGAAAGGAGGCAGGAGGAACTCCAGTGTGTTGGCAGAATTCCTTGACCCTGATTGTTGTTATTTTTTGCTAAATGTACATATGTTTCTGTACTTTCCAATACAAAGATTATATATTCCACTTTTTTAAAAAAGGCACACACCCATCAGTTGTCATAAAAAAATCACTTCCATCCATTACACAGCAAGGAGTTCAACTTGTGTGATAGATAAAATAGCTTTCTAAAAGTGCAACACAATTCACAATTTTATGTCATCCTTTTTTTTTTGTTAAAAATAACTGAAACCCAAAAATAAAAAAAATTGTGAAGGGTATAACATATCTTCATTTACATGTCAAATAATACTATTTTAAAAAGAGAAAATAATTTTAAAGTAGTGAAGATTTTTCAGGCAAGGAAGTAACTTTTTAGAGTCCTACAGTGCTGGACTGAGTGGAAGGAACACAACTATATGATGGAAAAATGATTTAAATAAACTAAATACACAACATGATTACCTATAGGTTGAGCATCCCAAATCCGAAAATCAAAAATCCAAAATGCTCCAAAATCTGAAACTTTTTGAGTGCTGACATGACGCTCAAAGGAAATGCTCACTGGAGCATTTTGGATTTCAGATTTTCAGATGCTCAACCAGTAAATATAACACAAATATTACAAAATCCAAAAAAAATCCGAAGTCCAAAACACTTCTGGTCCCAAGCATTTTGGATAAGGGATACTCAACCTGTATTTATAATTTAATCTTTGTAACAGATACCAACCTCTATAAGCAAATGATAGTTAGAATCAAGTTTATAAACAATTTTCTACTTCATACCATTACATACAATGTTAAGGTTTGACAGCTTTGTCCCCCAAATAGAAGGAAGTTCAGAAATTCTCAATTTCTAGGGAATCTTGAAAAACAAAAACTTTTAGGAAAAAGAGGCCAAAAAAGATCAGACCAGTTTTAATTTCAAATTTTCTTTTTAAAAAAAAATCTCATACCCTAGCAGCCAGGGGCCGTTAGAAGTATAGAGTAGTGAAAGGAAAAAGATGCAAAGAAGCCATGCAAATTTCATCCTAAAACATAGTCATCAAGCCCACAGAAATTATCCTTGACATAATTTTATAGTGTTCAACTACAAAGAGAAAGTCTCTTATTTTTCAGAAAATTTTCAATTAATGTCTCACCACAGGAAGATATGTTACTTTGTAGAAGCCCTCACCAAAGAATTAAACAGAGCTTTAGTATCACCACACAATCTGCCTGTGCCATCAGAAAACCAAGAAAATGGTTTACAACATTCTTGGTTCCTTTTCCTGTCTCATCCCATATTTTGCTTCTATGAGCTCTAAGTGTAACAAGAGTAATTTCTACCATTTACTGAGCCCTTTCTACGTGACTTATATTTATTATCTCCTTTAGTCCTCACACACTGAGTAACAGACCTTACACATAAGGAAAGTCAGGCACAGAACGAATAAGTAACCTGCCCAAGGTCACACACTACCAATGAGTAAGGGAGCAGAGATGCATTCCAACCCCAGAGCCAGTACTCTTAATACTAAGCTGTTTATGTTCGATAAAACAACATATTTACACCACGAAAACTGCCCATAATCACCTACTACACCTACTACCTTCTAACTACAAGATTCTAGATGCCTTAAGAATTTATTTTTGCCTTTCCTGGCTATCTGCATACTCATAGAACTTCAATAAGTGAAAGAATCTAAACAAACTTTTAGGGAAATCTATGATTTTACAGCTAAGAAAATGGAGGTCCAGAGAAATTAAGTGTTTTGTCTAGGACCACAAGCTGCTTTGTGACAGCTAGCACTAAAATACAACTCTTGATTCCCAGGACTCATCTTCCCACTGCACTGAAGCCCTTCCTACCACTCATCTTACATAACTCTTGCTGAAACCCATACTCCACCCTCCACACAAACAATTAAGTTTACTTTTCCAACTTTCACAGCATACGACAGGTTCAATAGCATTCATATGTAAGTAAAATATATTCTTTCATTTCAACAAATAGATAGATGCACTATGTGCTAAGGCAATGGATGAACCCAAATGTACATCATAATTTTGGCCCCTAATTTTACTATAGAAACATACACACATCAACTGTAATAAATGACAAGTGCTATAGCAGCCATGTGAACAATGTGTTTTGGAAGCACACAGAAAGGAGTGGACATTTCAGCCTGGGTAAAGAATGAGGACTAGGGTTTTGACAAGATGCATTCCAGGCAGGGCAAAGGCAGAAGTTTAATGGTGCTTAGAAAGAAGGAAAATGCTATCATTTCTACCAGTGGATGTGAAAGTAAAAAACAATACTAAATATGGGGTCAGAAGACCTGAGTTCAAGTCTAGGCTGTGACTCGTGTGACTATGAACAATTTCGGAGCTTCAGTATTCTCATCTGTGAAATGTAGATACTACTACTGACCTACCCACCTTATAGGATTTTTGTGGGGGCCAAACTATTTGAAAATACTTAAAAACTGCAACATTCTGTGTAAACATAAGTTATTTATTTATGTTTTCACTTCTAGGCAACCCTGTGGGCCTGCCCCTAAACTGTGTCTCATAAAAACCTCACCCTTCAGGATGAAAATATTCCGATGACATCATTCATATGCTCCTTAGGAGATAGTAAATAGTTAACATTAATGCCTTCAGGTTGAAATGCCAAACCTCTTTCCATTGAAATAAATAAATATATGTGTGTGTGAGTGTGTGTGTGTTTTATTTCTTAAACGCTGATACAGACTTCTACTCAATGCTTACTGTCATTATATTCAGAAACTAGTACCACGTGCAGGTTTTCTTCTGGAAATTTTCTATCAGAAATTCTACTCCATTTTATAGTATATTGTCAAGCAACCAACTCAAGAATAGACTGCAAGTAGCAATCACTTTGCTCTGATCCCAACAGACTGGTAATGCATTAGTATAGATAACAACCAAATATACGCCCTGGACTCTACAAACGGAACTATTAGTACAAGCATGCACGTGAATGCAAAGTTACTGGACAAACATAAATCCACCGCAAAGTGTTATGAGTTTCTGATTTTAAAATACTTGAAGGGTACAACCAGACCTCTCCTATAAAGAACACTCTCATTTCCTTTGAAGTTCAACAGAGTAGCCTGTATAAATAACCCTGCCTCCCTTTAGCAACCACTCTTTAAAGTACACCCAGGCCCCATTTTGTTCACCCGTAAATCCTACTTCTTAGCTACTCTTTGGATGATAAACTAAATAAGTTTCAACGCACCACTACAAAGTCAAAAAAAGGGGCAAGAGTCAGGAAAGGGACAAGGGGAGCGAGAAGTCCCCGTGCCACTCCGGGCCAGTGGCTGTTTTATCTTAGAAGCGCAACTTCCCGTTTTCTCCCTCTTACCTTGTACACTTTCCCAAAGGCTCCGTCACCCAATTCTCCTATAATCTCCCAAAACTCCTCGGGGTTCAGGTCCCTCTTCACATGTTCGTACTGCTTCTTCTTCTTCTCGCTCCCCAACTTGAAGATCTTACGGAAATTGAAGAAGGACATTTTTCCTCCCAACACAAAATTCCTTGCACTTAATGGCTAAAAACAACAATAAAAGGCAAAGTTTCTCCTCCCTCTTCTCTCCGCGAGCGGGCGGGCGGCGGCCGGCGCGGGGTCTGCCGGCTCCCGCAGCTCCGGCCGGTCCGTCCCCAGAGAAGGCGGGGCGGCGACTCGGGCTCCGGCCCACGGTGGGGGGACTGCGCGGGCGGCCCCTCCGCCGAGCCCGGCCCGCGGGCCGCGCGGGTGGGAGCCTCGCCCCCGGCCCACCCTCTGGGGGCGGCACCTGCCGGGACGCCCGTCCCCACCCGGCCTGGTCCGACTGGTCGGAGCTGTCCGGACGCCCGAGTCGCGGTGGCTTAGGCCCGCGTCACGGCGAGTCGCCAGGGGCGGCGGCCACTCCGGGCGACGGAAGCGGCCGGCGGCCGCTGCGGTGAGCAGTGCAGAGGCTGAGCCCTCCCGCCTCGGGCGGCGAGCCTGGGGTCTCCTCCGCAGCCGTCTGCTCCCGCGGCGCGAGGCCCGCGCGTTCCCTCGGCTCTGGGGCGCCGCAGCTGCCGCCGCCACCGCCTGGCTCCCTCCCCAGCCCCACAGCCTCGGTCTGCAGCGCGCGCCGACGCCGACGCCGACTCCGTAGCGCGCCCGCGCGCTCCCCCGGCTGCGCGCCCGCCCAGTAACGCGCCCGGCTCACCGCGCGCTCGCGCGGGGGCGTCACCTCTGGCCCCGCGCACGCGCGTTGGATCCCGCCAGCTGGCGACCCTAGGGGGATCGCTTGCGCTGGTCTCCGGGTGTGTAGTGGGCGCTTGTGCTCTTCGATCCCGGGCAATTGTTCCCCATTTGCCTTCCAAGCCCCAAATCCTGTCAGTCCACGGCCTTAGTGGAGCGGCCCCCGTCGGCACGACCCTGCTGATCGTGCTAGCGGATGCTGCCTCCATTCTGCATCTGGGAAAAATTGTAAAGAGTGAAAGGTGAGCTGTCCGGGTTGGGGCCCGAAGGTGGACTTTTTCCGCTTTCAAATGGGCCCCAGACAGAGTACAGTGAGAGGGGAGTTTGCGTGGTGGCTGTGAGCTTCAGCTTTGGGGCCGGAGCTCAGTGACCTTGGGCAGGTAACCTCTCCGAGCCTCAGTTTCCTCACTGTGAAATGAAGGTCCTAATAGTCCCCACCTGAAGGTTGTGGCGAGGGGTAAATGAGGCACCACATGCAGGATGCCTGCACCGGCAAACACTCAATCTTAATTCTTACTGCTGTAAATGTGCAGGTAAGATAGATATATA
This sequence comes from Daubentonia madagascariensis, assembly GCA_023783475.1. NCBI lineage: Eukaryota > Metazoa > Chordata > Mammalia > Primates > Daubentoniidae > Daubentonia > Daubentonia madagascariensis. The sequence continues at coordinate 12,225,821 of JAKFHU010002573.1, read as the reverse complement.
AAAATTGCTTAAACCCACTTCTCAAGTGATGAACGCGACGCTCCCTTGAGGGTGACTTAACTTCTGGCCACCTCCACAGCCGTAAACCTGGTGCCACCCTTCGTGACTCCACCTGAACTAAGGCCTCGCTTCCTGATCTGCCTCCCGCCCCCTTGGGCAGCACTGCTTGGTGGGGCAGTGTGGACGTTAGCTGCAATCTGTCAGATGGTGACCTACCTTCCCCTCCACCAGACCGGAGCTCTTTCAGGGCAGTGGCTCATTGTTCTTCATGGTATCCAAGTACCTGGCAACATTCTTGGCAATACAACAGGCAGATCTGGTGATGAATAAATGGAGGTATGTGGAGCAGAGGCAATGTTGCTATTCATGTAATGCCCATCTACCCATCCCCAACCATTTTGCCCTCCAGCCCCAAAATGGTATAACAGAACCCCTCTTCCAGTACGAGGCTTAAAATTATTTGGTTTCTCAAGATACTTCTTTTTTTAAAGTGTTATTGAGGTATGTTGATATAAACTGTACATATTTAAAGTGTGCACTTTTATGTTTTGACAAATGTGTACACCTGTGAAAACAATGCCATAATCTATTTTTAATTAGTGTCATTTATGGAGAAAATGAAGAAATGCATGAAGAAGAAAATAGTACTATAATTCTACCATCCAGACATAACCATTGGTAAGATTTTATTATATTTCCAAACAGAATTTTTTGGGCTGTGCATTAACTTTTTTTATGTAAGTGAGATTATGCTACATATAAAGGTTTGCATCCTGCACTTTTCATATGTAAGTACAATTAGTAATTGTTCTAGTCCATCATGAGATATTTAGATTGTTTATAATATTTCTGTTTTAAATAAAACATGGATAAATATCTTTGTACACAAATCCTTTTCCACATATTTGATTATTTTCTCAGAATAAATTACTGGAAGTAGATTTTGGTCAATGGGTATATGTCTGTTTCCTTTTTTTGTTCTTTTCAAAATAGAAAAAGCCTTTACTGTTTTCTCAAATTAAAAGATAGTATATTCTTGTTGTAAATAATTCAAATAATACAGAAATTACAAAGTAGGAAACTGTCTGTAATTCTCTTCTCTCCTCCTGCCTTCCCCCTATTCAAATTCACCCCAAAACTAACCGCTGTTAAAAGTCAAGCATGTGATGATGGATATGTTTATGGCGTAGACAGTGGTAATGAACACTTATCTCCAAACTCATCAAGTTGTATACATTAAATATGAACAGCTTTTTGTATGTCAATCATACTTCAGTAAAATGGTTTTCAAAAAAATCACTAGCAAAGCAGATAAAGTTCAGACACCATTAAGAAATAGGCATGAGCCCAGGAGTTTGAGGTTGCAGTGAGCTATGACAACACCGCTGCACTCTAGCCAGGGCGAAGAGCGTTACTCTGTCTCAAAAAAAAAAAACCAAAATAACAAAACAAAACAAAAAAACACAACTAGTTAATTAAAATTTTTGCAACTAATTGATCACAACCAGTTACAGATTCCTTTGCTCCTTCTCCACTCCCACTGCTTCACTTGTCTAGCCTTAAAAAAAAAAAAAGCAAGAAAGAAATAGAAATATTCTCATAGATTTTTTTCATATATTATGGGAAAAAGAAATCTCTTATGAAAGCTTTTCCTTTTAATAAAATAATATGCACAGTCCAAAAAAGTTAAGCCTGTGAGCATGAGGGAATTTTGGGGGTAATAAAAAAGTTCTGTAACTGGATTATAGTGATGATTGTATGCTTACAATGGGTGAATTATATGGTATGTAAATTATACCTCTGTTTTTAAAGTTTGGTATATATATTTTTTCTATGCATACATCTTTTAAAAATACAAAAACAGCATCATCCAATATATGGAACATTGAGATCTTTCCATGCCAGCACAAATAGATCTGTCTCACCCTTTTTAATAGCTGCATAGAGTTCTACTGTCTAAGTGTACCATAATTTACTTAAGCATTTCTCTATTGGTAGGCATTTAGGTGGTTTCCAATTTTTTGTCATCCTAAACAATACCTCAGTGAGCATGCATTTACAAGCACCTTTGTGTATTTGTCTTATTGTGTTTCCTTAAGATGTAATTCAAGAAGTGGAATTGATGAGTCAAAGACTATATTAAATTTTTTTACCTGTATTGCCAAACTGGCCTCTAGAAAGGTTGGTTGTACCAATTCATACTCCTATCAACAAAGCATGAGAATGCCAATTTCACTACACCCTCAAGAGCATGAAGCTATTACCCCTCTTTTTAATCTTTGCCAAGCTGATAGCCCCAAAATAACCTGTCATTTCAATTTAGAATTTTCTGATTATTAATGACATAACACCTTTTCATATCTGTATTGACCACTTTTGTTTCTTATTTTATGAATTGCCTCATCATATCAGTGAATAATATCAAATGATGTTAGTATTGTATAAATGATGTGATCAATCTAGCATACTTTGGTGAAATGATCATGGAGTTAATAATAACTTCTGCATTTTCACCATGAAGTTATAGCCACAGAAATTATTTAATAATACTAAGATGTCATTTAGGTAGATTCATATTTTCCTGGTAAACGCCATGATATGTAGATGTTTGCATGGTTTATAAATCATAGTTTGGCTTCCCTGAACTTTCAGACCTTTAAAAGTAAAGTTTAACCAGTTACCATGTATTCATTAAATACACAATTTTTTGGCTCCACTCACCTTAAAAATAGTTTAAGACATTCTCATTAAACAGCTTGGTGAGGGGAGTACTATCTTCACAATTTACCTGGTAAATAATCTTCCTTGATAATGAGGATATCGTTAAAAATTGGAAATTTAGTATGTATTGAGTGCTTGCTACATGTCAAGCACTGTACTAAGTGGTTTACACACATCATTTTATTTAAACATCATACCAACCCTATGAGGTAGGTACTATGAAAATCCCTATGTAAAAGAGAGGAAAACCGAGGCAGAGAGTTCAACAACTTGGTATGGCTTCACAGATAATAATGGTAGACTTGCAATTGAATCCAGATCTTGGTAAACCTAACTCCCTAGTACTTAACAACTCCACTAAGACCGTCTCCTTAGCCTCACTGAACTTTTGTAATAGTTATCTCGCACAACTGAGATAGTTGCCACTGTTAGGTCTTTCTCCTTCCCTTCTTAACTTGAAAACGTACTCTACTCACTGTCTGCACTTAGTTAGTGCCCAAGCATGTATGTGTGTGTGTGTATATGTGTTTATATATGAATATGTATGTGAATATGCGTGTTTGTGTGTGAGCATGCATATATGTTTTGTTTAAACGTGTGTATGGGTATATGCGGATGTGTTTGTATTAATATGTGAGCAAGTGTATATCTGTGTATGTAAGTGAGGTATGTTTATCCCCCTAGACTGAAACCACTGTAAGGGCAGGGACTGTGCCCTGCTCATCCTTGTACCCCCTGCATCCAGCCCAGTGTCTTCCTATTTCATAAATTATTCTTGAGCGAATGATTGAAAATTTTAAAATTTTGTACCTAGTGAAAGAAATTACATGTCATTTCTTTACCCCGTCCTTATTTCTACCATAGACAGTACATTTACTAGTTAGTTCTTTATATGCTACTGTGTAGTTTAAATGGAAGTAGCAAATTCCTTTGATATACAAGTACTCTGTGACATAAATGCATTTTTCTATCCTTCTGGAGTTATATTTTTAGAAAGGAATTTTTTCAGGTATTTTAAGAAAGTAACCTGCAATTATGACAGTTATTCTCCTGAAATAGAATTGTGTGTGATTCAGAACATTCCAATTCACATTTTTGGTCATTTTTTTTTCCTATTTTAAAAACAAAAAAGGTAAACAAATCACCTGATTTAAGCTCTTTTTTTGTTTCAAAACAGGAATCTAAAAATATCCTCCCTTCTAATTCATCTCTCTTTCTGCGTCATACAGAACTGTTACACACACTCCCACCTTCTCCTCGTCCCTAGTAGCTTCTGCTGGCATGAATCACAAGCATCTGGCAGTGTAATGAGAAGCCTTAACATATCCAAGCCTTGGAAAATTAGAAAATAAAAACTGTATAGACATATTTCTTTTACCAGTGGTATTCAAATCCCTGTTTAAAAATCTAGACACCATAACATCTTTTGAACTTTAAGTACTTGAATGGTCAACATTAATTTTTTTTTTTTTTTTTTTTTTGTGACAGGGTCTCGCTCTCTCACCCCAGCTAGAGTGCAGTGGCATCATCATAGCTCACTGCAACCTCCAACTCCTGGGCTCAAGGGATCCTCCTGCCTTAGCCTCCCGAGTAGCTGGGACTATAGGCTCGAACCACTGATGCCTGACGCCTGGCTAATTTTTCTATTTCTAGTAGAGATGAGGGTCTCCCTGTTGCTCAGGCTGGTCTTGAACTCCTGACCTCAAGCGGTCCTCCCACCTCTGCCTCCCGGAGTGCTAGGATTACAGGTGTGAGCCACCGCACCCAGCCTCCCTACTTTTATGTATTACATTTGTTCTATCTTTGTTTCATAAGACATATGTTTGATGTGATAGTTTTGATCATTGCCTCAAAATTATCTGTCCTGTCATTAGCTCTGTGACATTGGGCAAGTCACTTCTCCACACTTTGTAGCTTATACAGGAATTTCACTTTTAACAGAGGTGTCTTCAGGGAGATAAAATAATTTAGAATGACCCAGAAAATGGGGTAACTCCTAAGGTAAAATTTTTGTAGCATTTCACCTCATCAAAATGACTATATGATCTCTAAGAACTTTGCAATTGTAAAATTCTATTTTCACTGTGCCCTAATTTTAGTTGCCTTATATACTAGTGAGGTAACTTGGTTCATTTTTCTGACATAATTGTGACTGAAGAGTAAATACATGCAGTTAGTAATTTCAAAAAGAAGGACATACAGCAGCCATCAAAATTCATGGAGAACCCTGTTTCCACTGAAAACTATTCTCAGGGTAATCCTTAGGAAATTTGCCTAGTGAGATGGGGAAAGACTGCCACAGGCACTGGGAGGGGAGGGGGAAAATTTCAGAGTAATATCGGTGGCTATCTTGCAAAAGAAATTTTCAGGTTTCTGCTATAAAGAAATAACTACCCTACCCAAGTCCTCACTACTGTCATACTCTTCCTCTTTCCTCTTCTAATCTCTCAGGACCTGGTACCTCTCCTAGGTTCTTAATGAAAACTTTGTTACTGTGCATTCCTGTTTCACAAAGCTGTCAGGACAATGACAAATCATGATTGGAGGCTTACTACATTAAATTATTAACACAGTAATGAGACACTGCCTATTTGTCCGGGAAATCCCAATCTTTTATATTTCTATGGTTCATATTTCATGTTGCTACAGGAAGAAATTAACCAATGTGGATTCCTATTAGAGGCAAATATATTCTTATATTTTATACCAATGTCAACTTCATTAAATTGTCATTTCTAACAAAAATGAACCAAATGATTTGTGACTGAGGGTTCAGCTGAATAAAAAATACATACTTCAGAGTTGACTCTTTAAATAACTATTTAGAATTGTTACCTTTCATTCACTCATTCGTTCAACAGATAGTCATCAGTTTTCTACTATATGCCAGGCAGTATCCTTAGGACTGAGGAATCAGTCAAAATCAAAACAGACAAAAAAAAATCCCTGTAGTCTCTTGGAACCTGGCAATTTCTGGAGACATTTTTAGTTGTCACAACTAGGGGACAGGATGCTACTGGCTATCTGTCTGGTGGGTAGAGGCCAGGGATGCTGCTAAACATCCTACAGTGCACAGGACAGCTCACAGAATTATTCAGCTAATATTGAGAAGCCCTGTACTAATCTTTGGTATTAAAGGTCAAGATGTTGGTTACCCTTGAGGGGGTAGTGACTGGAAGAAGACATAAGGGGTGGTGCTTCCAGATGCTGACTGAATGAGTGAGTTTACTGTGCAAAAATTCACTGAACTCAGCACTTACAATCTGTGCATTTTCCTGTACGTATAATTTTAACATATAACCCCTACATTCTTTGACACTCCTCCTATCAAGAGATAGGGGTCCAAATCCCCTCCTCTTGCATCTTGGATCTGTGACTGCTTAACCAACATAATACAGCAAAAGTGACATTATGCCAGTTTCCAGACCCAAGCCTTAAGAAATTAGCAGTTCCCACTTCCTGTTACCTGAGACACTCCGTCTTAGAACCACTACCATACTGGATGTGGTGGCTCACACCTATAATTTCATTGCTTTGGGAAGCTGAGGCAGGACAATCACTTGAGGCCAGGAGTTCAAGACCAGCCTGAGCAACATAGTGAAACCCTGTCTCTACAAAAAATAAGAAAAATTAGCTGGCACATGTTTATAGTCCCAGCTATTGGGAGGCTGAGGTGGGAGGATCACTTGAGCCCAGGAGTTTAAGGCTGCAGTGAGCTATGATGATGCCACTGCACTCTAGCCTAGCCAAGAGAATGAGACCCTGCCTCAAAAAAAAAAGGCAAGAAAAAAAATTTCATTTTCATAGAAAACAAAACTGGTAGCGTGAATGGATGATGTGAATGGGCTTCAGCACCCCCATCATCACCATTGAAAACCACCCCCTCCATTCTTTGAAATGAACAAATATTATAGACACAGTTTTTCTCAGTGTTAGGTAAAATGCTGTGTAAACACAGCTTGGGAGATAAGTCCCCCAGTTCCAAACCAATAGTGACCCTTAAGCCCCTTCCACATACAATTCTGAGCCACTACTAAGGAGGCCTTCCCCTTTCTATGATTCTTTCTATAATACAGAAGCCACTTTGTTGGTTTTTATACCTGTGATTAGCACCAATAATGATACTGAGATTTGCAGAACATCTTGCTTCTAATTGGTATTCACTAAATTTCACAAAATGTAGGCTTCAGTTGGAACCCTGCAAGTCCTTTTCTCCCGTTCAACCTTTCTGCCTCACTCGGGAGAACCTCCTAATTCCATTCTACAGCTTTGCCTTTCAAATGTTTGCTGGTTCACATAACAACAAGGATTATGGAATTATTAAGGGATAAAGACTGCTTTGAAGCCAAGTATTACTTCCATCCAGTACCAAAATCCAATCCTGCTAAACCAACAAACTCAGAAGCACTTGTTCACTTCCAGAGAGCTTTCCTTTGTCTTCCCCTCAAGCCGCATGGTGTAGTTTCCCAAAGCTAAGTTATGTTCCATTATGTTTTCAATGTTTTGAAACTACCCAGATTTTCCAGATAACCAGGCAAACTGAGTTATTTTCAAATTATCCCTTTATTGAGCTGGCAAAACGCGCTAGCTCAATTATTAATATAAAAGCGCTGTAAGGTGATGTGCTGCTTCAGCTTCAAGAAAACATAATTTTTATTAAAGAATGAGGGTTTCTGTGCAAAGTATTACTTATTCTTGTTCTTCACAGAAGGAAAAATTCAGTATCCCCTTAATTCCCAACAGCATGTAGCAAATTAACCAGAGGATTTAAAAGCCCTTTAATAAGAGTTTTAAACAATGAGTGGAAGCAGGTTTAAAAAAAGAAAAAGAACAGTGATGTTTTTGATATGGAAGACATTTCATCTTTTTACAATTTGCTTAACATGAGACGTTAAGCACTCAAGAAAAGTGATCGAATGATGTTGGTCAATATTTGAATACGGGAAACCAGACTCACGGAGCAAGAGCCAACACCAGTGCTGTCCTAGCTGTAGCAGCTGTCTGAGAGAGGGATAACTGTGTGGGCTTTTACTGACAACTTTAAATTGTCATTAGCCTGCAGAAAACAGGTTTTGCTCCAGAAGTGGTGCTAAAATGTGCCACCTTCAGGACTCCTCAGAATTTCCCAGCTAAAGAGTCTCCCCTCCCCAGGCCACATCTCCTTCCTGAGATAGCCCTCATCCATTGTCTGGCTGATGCCAGGGTCTAGCAAGGCCTGGCCCTCCCATCCCAACTCAGGACAACTCTGAAGGGCCATGCCAGCTTCAGGGACCCCAATGGGGTTAGCCAAGGCCTGTGCTGAGAATGTTTCACAGTCTAACTTTTCCCTGTCCAATCCTGTGTCCTTTCCATCCCTTGCCCTCCGCAGGTGTTAAATCCGAGAGTACTCATCACCAAATAAACTTTCAGCACACTCCTCTGACTCAGAGCTGTCTTCCCCCAAAACTCTTTTGTTTTCCTTTAACCTTTTGGTTTTTTTTTTTTGAGACATGGTCTCATGCTGTCGCCCAGGCTAGAGTGCAGTGGCATGAACCTCGAACTCCAGGGCTCAAGCCATCCTCCTGCCTCAGCCTCCAAAGTAGCTGGGACCGTAGGCGTGTGCCACCACACCCAACTAATTTTTAAAAAAATTTTTTGTAGAGACGGGATCTCACCATGTTGCCCAGGCTGGTCTCAAACTCCTGGCCTCAAACGATCCTCTTGCCTCAGCCTCCCAAAGTGCTGGGATTACAGGCATGAGCCACCATGCCCAGTTTATTCTTAAAAAAGGGTTGAACAATAAAATGGGATAGAAAGTAAAAGATTACAATCTTGCACCCCTATTCCCCCAGTACCATTTCCCAGAAGGAATCACTGTTAATTATTGTTTGTATTTCTTTCCAGAAATAGCCTATAAATCTACAACCATATACACATATATGTCACTTTTTTTGCACAAGTGAGAATATAGAATGTAAACTGCTCTGCCACCTAATTGGTTTCATTTAAATATAGTCCATGTACGTTTTCATATCAGCACATACAGATACCTTCATAGTGCTTCCATATTACTCTACTACATAGACATACCATAACTTTTTAACCAGACTTTCCCACATGAATATGTGGGTAGTACATGGTTTTTTGCTTTTACAAATAATATTACAAGGAAGATTTTTTTTGTACTTTTCAAATGTTGTTTCTTTTAATAGAGTATTTAATTAGCTTAAGAATCTAAGTTTATGAATGACATTGGTTACATATTACTGTATCAGCTTTAAGAGTAAGCGATTTGTTATTTTGTAAAACAAATTGGGAAACCATCCACCTTTTTTAGTGATTTGGAACAAGATGACATGGACTTGGATTTTCTTGGACATGTATAAAAACTCAGCAGTAAAATAGTTGGGGTCAAGAAACAGAGACAAAAAAGTAAGAGATGATCAATTCTTGAAAAAAAATATTATAAGGAACATCCTTAAATATTATCTTTGCTCATCTGTATAGTATATCTATAAGATAAATTCACAGAAGTAGAATTCCTAGATCAAATCCTGTGAGAATTTTTAAAAAAATGTTTAAATATTGCCAAATTGCTTTCCAAAAAAGCAGCACCAATTTAAATTCCAAAAATTCCCAAAATCAATGCAAGAGAATGCCTCTTTCCTTGTACTCTCACCAGATGTGGCCATAATAAAACTTTTTAATCTTTGTCGATAATAATAGGTGGAAACTATTACTTCACAGGGACCCTGCAAACTTATAGGGTGCTTTTGTGTGAATGTTATGAAGGTATCTTCTATGGGTAAATGAGTTTTGAAATCTCCCTCCTCTCCCCACTCCCTGTAACCTTCTAGGTGGACAGAGATCATGCCAGAACATGGGGTTTGCCATTCAGAACTCCATTTCCACCCCACTTACCCTTTGGCCAGCCCCCATTGCACAGTGCTCAAACTGAACAACTACACATGGCAGCCCTAGAGCCTCCTTGTTTTTAGTTGCATTTCTTTGATTATGAATAAGCCTGAATATCATTTTGTATTTTTATTGGCCATTTTTTTTCCCTTTATGGAGAGCTATTCTGAGTAGCTCAAAACCCATTAAGGAGTGGGTTATCAGAACTTATTAACATTAGTGTCACTAAAGTTGGTATACAACCCCCCACTGCTGAATTTGACTGGCTAAAATAAAAAAAAGAAAAAATAACAAAAAAAAATAATAAATTTAAAAAAAAAACCCATTAAGGCAATCTTTTCATGACTGTACAATATCCCAATAGAACAAGTGAATGGTAAACGATAATATCATTTGATACTTTATTTACTGTATTGAAACAAGTTGTCTTTAAATTTAGTGATTCATCCGCCTCAACTAAAATTGTATATCCAAGTATATAAAGTGATTCCTGGAGTTGTCCTCTTTTAAGAGCAATAAAAATAATGATAATAGATACCATTAATCAAGCATCCAGTACATGGTGAGCAGATTAGAAGGCAGGATAGCTAAGAACCCTCACCCCTCACCAGCTGAGCCTAGTGTACTGTACGGCATAGGCTCTGAGGTCTGATTGACTCTATTCTGCCCCCTGTTCCACCTCTGACAAACTGTGTAACTTGGAGAATTTACTTAACCTCTCTGAAACTTAGTCTCCTCACCTCTAAAATGGTGATGATATTAACAGTAATAATACTAGTAGTAGTATCTTCCTGATGGGGTTGTAGTAAAGATCAAATGATGTAATATATGAAAAGCACTTAACATGGTACCTGCTACCTAGTAAGTGCTCAACAATTGTGACTTATGTTGACTGGGTATCTTACGTACATTATGTAACTCTCCTGATTTAAACAAACACACAAACTTCAATGATTATCTATTGTCAGCACAATAGGATTGTGTTTGAAATTGTGTTCCTTCGAACTGTAGAGGTGTCCCAGGGACAGGGAAAAGGGCTAAGAGAGAGGTGAGACCAGTAAGGCTTCTAGGCCCCTCCTCTTCCATTAGAATAGTTCCACTTTTATCTGTCTTTCATACTGTGGTTCCAAATAACACTTAATATGAAAAAAAATTTTTCCAATGTTTTTTAAAAAAGTGGAAATTTCTCTGAACCATAGAGGGGAAATCCTGGCTTTCAAGGCCTTCCAGTTTGGCCTTAACCTACTCTTCCAGACTTATCTTCCTTGGTATTCAGCCACAGACTTATCAACATATTCACTACAATGGCTTATTTGCTGCCTACAGAGTAGATTACTTATGCCTTAAAGATGAGCCCTGTGTCATTCATACCTCAGTATTTTCAAAAACTAGCAGAGTTTCTGCCACCTGCTAGGCATTGAGTAAATGCTGAATCAGTGAATGAATCAGACAATGAACCCTCCACTTCAGTTAAATTTGTCTCCTATGTACCTCTCTCAAATGTGTCTTGTGTCTCTTTCCTGCCCTTTGCTCATGAAGACTCCCTTGTCTGGACAGCTCCTACCCATCTCACCTCCACCAAATTCTAAATTCAATCTTTAAGACTAAAATCAAATTGTGTGTTTACTATAAAGCCAACCCTAGTCATCCCGACTGGAAGGCGTCTCTCCCTCCTCTAAACTCTCATGGTTTATGAGTTGCCCGTACTTTCACTTAGCACTTTAGCATGCATTTCTTTCTATTGACATTATCTTCATGCCTTATCTTCCTGTTGTGGAAAGCAGTAACGTCTTAAAGTCTTCTTTTTTCCTTCACTGCTTAGTCCAGTCTCATGCATAGTATATGCTTAATAAACATCTGAGGAATGGATCAACAAATGAGTGAATGAATGTTTAGTTCTTTGATATCCCAGCCAGGGCAGCCCCAGAAACTGGGGGTTATACAATAGGAAAGTGAGAGTGAGACATTGTTTCTCAAAAGTTTCAAACACTGGACTCCTGGATATGAGGACTCTTGCCCCTGGAATAGTTGGTTAGGGGACCCTCAATTCCACACTTACCAGGCATATAGATTTATAATAGCATAAGTTTAAGTTCAGACTGCAAAGCAAAAATAAAAGGAAGCATTTTTCTAATTTCTGCAAAGTACACAATAAATTAGTATCTTTGGAGAGAAATCTCTTCTTTCTGCAGCCCCTATGAAGTAGAAGCTGTTTGGTGGCATTGGCATCTATGAAGAGCAATGTTTCAGATATCTATTCCTGCGTAACAAACCACCCCAAAACATGGTCATTTAAAACATCAATGTTATATTATATCTTACAATTCTGAATGTTGACAATCTGGGCTCCTCTTTTTCAGTCTCACCTGGGGTCATTCATGTGGCTGTGGTCATTGACTTCCTGCCTAGAGCTGGATGTTCTGAAATGGTCTTACTCACACATCTGGCAGTTGGTGCTGGATGCTGGTTGGAGCCCATTGGCTGTCCTTCATGCAGACTGACCTGGGCTTCTCACACACGCAATGTCTCAGGATCTCAAAATGATAAAGGTGAAAGCTGCAAGGCCTCTTGAAGTCTAGGTTCTGGAATTCACACAGCATCATTTCCATCACATTCTATTAGACAAAGCAAGTCACAAGGCCAGCCCATATTCAAAGGGTGGAAAATTAGACTCCATTTATTGATGAAGAACAGCAAAGTCACATTGCAAAGGGACATGACTAGGGAGTTGGGACTCATTGAGGGCCATTATAATGATCTATCACAGGCAGCTCTATACACTTCATAAATACTGCTCATGCCATTTATACCCCCATTATTCCAGTGAGCGAGAACCACCTGAGTACTTTTGGTTGAAGGAGACTAACTTCTGGGTTTTTCTTATTAAAAAAAAAAAGTAGGATTGACTCATGGGAGAAAATTTACAAATACTGTCAAAGCACAGGAAAGAAAATAGCACTCACCTATAATCCCACCACCCCCAAATAACCATTCTTAGGATTTAGGTATATATCCATCCAGTCTTCATTCTATTATAAAATATTGATAATAATACATAGTCTATATAGCTATGTATTTTTGTATACTTTCTTGCCAAGCACTGTACTTTGCATTAATTATCTCATTTAATACTCACCACAACTCTATGAGATAGATACTATTATTATTGTCTTCTTTACAGAAAAGGAAATTGAGGCTTAGAGACCTTAGCTAAATTGCTTAATGTTTTATACATAATACATTATATTATATATAATGCTATATATATTTTATATGTCTATACCTTATATATCTTACACATACATGTATATCTTATATTGTTTTGTAAACTCCGTTTTTCACATAATATTATATCATACATATTTCCTTACTTGATAGCTTTTGAATAGGCTAAATCAAAATTGAAAAGCAACAATGACTTTGCAATATTTGGAATTCTGGTTCCTGGCCACGTTTACTCCTTGAGTCTGTCAGGTGTTTGCAGATTAGAACAAAATAATGATGTGTACCCTTCGCTGAAAAGTACTAGCTTTGAAATTTTAATCTTTTGTAAGAGCCTCAAGTCTAGATTTTGGCAAAGTTCATTGGTGGAGAATATAGCATCTGAATTTTTTGAATGTTATGACACATTTTCTAAAAGCCCAGCAGTGTGAATGCAGAGTTGGAGCATGTCCACCTCCCAGGAGCCAGAGTGGGAAATGATGGTATCAGGGACCACAGGGAAACCAAAAGCCTTTTCAGATATAAGGTGTTTGTGGTTTGATATAAGATACTTTTTCACTGATCACCTAGCTCTCAAGAAATGAACAGGTCCTTCTAGTGACATGGACCTTACATTTCTATCTTTAATCTCTAAATGGTGTATATTCTAGGGCAAAAATTGGCAGGAGTTTGTGGTAAGTGGGAGGTGGAAATGTTTGGGAAGAGAAACTCAGAAATGTCCCTTTTTACATGAGATCATAGATTAATAACCTAAAAAGATACGAAAATAGCAAATGAAACATGAGAAGCGACATAAATCTACAAAATAAAATTATGTACTTTATAATTACTTTGTAAATTTAGGGCTTCTTTGTTCTTGTTTGTGAGGGGATGATTTAGCATGATTCACCTCAATGTCTAGCTGTCAGAAATAGAAGATTCAGCAGGCTTTGCAGGAAGGTTTTTAGAAATAAAGACCTTTAATCCACTTACTGAAGTGGTGCTCACAGTTCTCATTTCCAGCTAGCAACATAATAAGAAAGATAAACTTGTTAAAAAACCACTTTACTAATAAAGAGGAAAAATTTATATAGGCCTGAGGTTGCTTTTTTACTTAACAGATATCATTGTGTTTTCAACTTATGAAGAAGTACACAAGAAGAATAAACCAATTAAACAGACTGAGCTTTCTTACATGCTGGTGATTAGGTAGACCTCCCATGGATATTTACTTTTGGAAATGAGAAACCCTTGATTTCTAAATTTCTCTTTCATAACAGTACCATATGCACAATCAAATAAACATTAAATGCTATTGGTTTGGTTATATTTGAACTGAACCAGTAGTAAATTGGTAGTTCTTTTTCGTATGCCAATTACAATAGATTGGAAATGGCTGCCCAGAACACTGAGTTGAAATGGATTCTGCAGTTGACAGTCCAAGCTCAGAAGAAGAGTTCTGAGATAGTTCAGTGATTTTTGCCACTGGTGGGCTATACAGGAAATGGCAGCATGCACGCCTCAGTGTTGTCATCCCTGTTAAGATGTAAAGAAATAATACTTTGCATGCAACATCTGTTTAATATTAATACTTTCTCTTTACAATTATCCAACATATGTTTATTGGGCACCAACTGTGTTCCAGAAAATGTTCTAGGTACTGGGGACACAACAGTGAAGAAACAAAACACACATACACATTAACTGACATTTGAATACACTACTTCACTATTGTCAAAGATCTTTCCTCTATGAGATCTTATATAATTCTCACAATGGCCTAGCAAAAGAAATGAAACAAGTTGTGATATCCACATATTACAGATGAGGAGACTGAGGCTTTAAAAAGTTGAATATATTTCCTTAGCTTAAGTATATCCATCAAAAACATAAAGCAAAACAAACCACCGAGCAAACAAAATACTTAACGGTGAGACTTTAAGACCATTTTCATTAAAACAAGAATAAAAATCACCACTTCTATTCAATACTGTATAGGAGGAATGTAAGAATTAGGAATGAATGATCAAAGCTATTCTTATTAAAAATATAGATTGTCTACAAATTCCAAGGACTCTATGGACACAATTAATACGGGGGCACAACAAGATTTCTGTGTACAAAAATCAGTATATGAAAATCAATAGCATTTCCATATATCATTGGTATCAACTAGAAAAGTAATAGCAAAAAAACCACATTCTCAACCACAATAATAACCACAGAGTGCAAATACAATTTCAAACAAAATCCCAACCTAGTTATGTGTGGAATTTAACAAGCTCAAACTAAAGTTCAGATTGAAATACAACAAGTCAACGATAGAGAAGACAATAATGAAAATTAAGATGGAGGGATACTTGCACGACCAGATACCAAAACTTATTACAAAATTATAGCAATTAAGACAACAGGGCCTTGACCTAGGGACAGACAAATAAACCGGTGAAACAGATCAGAGAGAATATAAACAGACCCCTACATAAATGGAAACTTGATATATGGCAAAGTTGTATTACCATCAATGGAAAAGAGGGACTAATCAATAAATGGTCATGGCAAATTGTCTATTTTTATGGAAAAATATAATGTTCTTACCTTACACCACACACACATACACATACACACACACACAAACTGTTATTATACAGGTGGATTAAAGACGGACAAATGAAAAGCAAGTCTTTAAAACTTCCAATTCCAAGTCACTGCAGGAAAAAAAAAACTTCTAAAAGGAAATATAAAAAAATATATTTATGACCTTGAGATAAGAATTCTTACACAAAACATAAGAAGAATAAGATTGATAAATTTAAACTTCTGTACAACAAAGATACTATAAACAAAGTAAAAAGATAAGCTTCACATTTGGAGAAAGTATCTGCAGTGAATGTAACTGATAAGAGATCGGTTTACAAAATACATAAGTATTCCTACAAAACACTAGAATAACAAACTCACCCCTCTCCACCCCAGCCAACACGGGTAAATGATACAAACAGGCACCTACAGAAGAACCCAAATGACAAGCACTTGAAAATCTGCTCAACATCACTCATAATCAACAAAATCAACAAAATACAAATTAAAACAATTATTTCACACCGTTGTACTGGCAGAAAAGTTTTAAAATCTCACAAAAGTCAGTGTTGATAAAGATGTAGAGCAAGGGAGATTCTCAAACACTGATCCATAGAGTGATTCAGGGTACAGATTGATGGAGTCTTCTGGTACCACCATTTTAAAACATGGCTGCCGGGATCTCTGCTACAGGGAAACAGAGCACAGAAACTCAGTCATTCTTTCATGCTTACCCTGGAAGTGACATGTACCCCATCTGTTTACAGCCTATTGGCAGAACTAGTCTCACGGTACCAATCTAACTGCAAAGGAGGCTGAGAAATGCAATCTTCTTGTGTGCTCTGGAAGAGGAAAATGAAATAGGATTTGATGAACACATGGCATTCTCTCTGCCGTATTTGACAAAATATTAAAATTGTATAAAGCTAGGTAGTAAATAAATGTTAATTTTATAATTCTTTATGTTTGTGTGTTTAAATTCTTCATAATTTTTCTAAAAGTGGGGGAAAGTGAAGAGAGATTAAATGATCTATCCTGGGTAACAGATCTAATAAGTGGTGAATTGAACTATAACTGTCTTTTTCTATAAACTCTCTTCCTTCAAGAGTCAAATTCAGGTACTGATTTCCCGTGACTCCCACCCAGCTGTGACTCCCACCGAGCTGTGACTCACAGCCCCCTCTCCTTGCTGGGAATTCTCCCGCACGGTGTTGTCCCACCATTCCCTGATTGGTCTCATTCCCCTGTGGCCAAAGGCATCCTAGTAAGTCCTTCCTCCTGTTTTGTCTGGCACTAATTTCTTTTCACCAGCACCCTTGTCTCCTGGCCTACTTGGGTGCTGCCAGGTTTAGATGGGAAAGTGCACATACCATTTTCATGGGTGTACTTGACTTACCTGTGTGGCCATTGGTAAGTGGAAAACAGGTGTGTCATCTTCAGGAGGTGTGGTCCAGGTCCTTTATCTCGTTCACCCACTGTTGAATGAGGTCCCCCTAAGACCCTCTCAGGCAGCTGAGATAGACTAAGAAACACCCCCTGTCATCACAGGAGACATCAACTCTAACTGTGACAACAAAAATGGAACAGTATGAAGAAAGTTCCTCTCTCAACAGGAAAAATGAATCTCAACATACATTAGAGAGAATCGATTCAGGGGTTTTCATGCCCAGCCTCCCAGCAGGGACTGATTTCATTTCTGACCCACTGAGATTTCTTCCTAGAAATAGGTAGCAAGGATGAGCTGAACTATCCCAGCCTCACCCACAACACAGAACACAGAAGGAGTTTGCATTTGCTCCTCACTCTTCAGGGAATCCTGAATTAGACCCAGAATGGCTGAGGCGTAAAGCATCTCCTCAGACAGAGCAGAGGTGACAGTCGGTGGTGTGTGGAGTAACTAGCTGAAGGAGCCCAAGGCAGGAACTCAGTTTCATGCCAGGTGTGACAGCAAGCATGCTGGAGGGACACCTGCTTTCGCTCTCCTCGTCTTTTCTGTTTATTCTCTTAGAATCTCTGAATTTTCTCTCTCTCTCTTGCATTCTAAATTGACCCCATGACAAACTGAGGGTTTATTTTTATTTGCTTTAGTGGTGGCTTTGCAGAATTACAGCACAATTTTTTTCCCCATTGCAAAATGGAATGAAAATACTAAATAGGACCTGTACTAAGTCTCCCTCACTCCATTGGAGGGTGGGTAATTTCCACCTTCACCTGTTTTGGTGCTTACTGTCTAGAACTCTTCCCTTGGTTTTGATCTAATCCCTTCACACTACAGTAGAAGTTCATTTCATCTTGTCTTGTCTGGACTCTAGATACAGAGGGAGAGCTGTACTGAAGCAAAGTGATTCCATATAATTCAGGGTCTCACAGGATTGCTGCATCCAGCCATGTGGGCAGGGCCAGTCATGTCTAGTCTATGTCCCTGGAGGCCCTGGGGTTGTCCAGCTCAACAGATGTGACTCCGAGGACACTAGTACAGAAGTAGCCATTCTATAGTGTGTAGAACTTAGTGTGTTCTGCTATGTTCACATACCTGTAGTCCCTGCAAACCATGTTAGATTTATCCAAAGTCACCTGGGAAGGTTAAAGATGCTCCTGGACAGTCCGTGACTTTAATTTGCTGTGGGGTGCTGCCAGACTGAATTAGGTTGACAGAATTCCCAACCCAGAAAGTCATATGAAAAAGGCTGTCACACAAGGCAGTTTTCCACTGAGGTCAGCCCATTTTCTTGTTTTGGTCTTCAGGGACGAGGGAACCTCCCAGCCATCTGATTTTGACAGTGAGATCACTCTAAGTTTAATTCAGGCTGATGTTTCAGTGTAGCCTTGGCGCAGTTGTTGGTGAGCACCTAGAATATGTTGAATCAACACCTCCTCCCCGCCCTCCCAAACCATTGATTGTGACTGGATTCTTAGTTTTCATGGAAAAAAAAAAATGTGTGAGAAGCAAAGAAAAGAGCAGAGTTTTCACCACCTTTGTTTTAAGATAGTCCATTTATGAATTGAGTATAAACAAAAACAAAGTAGCAAGCGATTCCCAAGAAAGACAAATCCTTGAGTTTCACCCCTTTCATGTTCAAATCCATTTGCTGTCATCCAGAGGCAGCCTGTGAATCATTCTCATGGCATTTTGTTCCCTATAATGTTCCAGGTTTTAAAGTCATTTTTTCACACGTTCTGTAAATAATGGATAATCATTTTTAAAATTTTATTTTTAGTGCTGTTTTAACAATGTGGAGAGACCATAAATGTACTTGCTGAACTCATTCATTTTTTAACAAGCCAATAAAGTTTTATAATTCAAAAAAAAAAATTCAGGTGCTGAGTTCAGATTATTCATTTAAGAAATATTTACTGAATTCCTCTTACATTCCTGCCCTTGAGGAGGGCACAGTCCAATGGCAGAAGAGACAGACACATAAATAAATTATTACAATACACAACAGAACATGAAGCAAATTATCTACAATGTGCTCCTGACCACTATAACCTGGTAACATAATCACTGGAGACTTATTCATGATGGTCCTGACTCCCCAAGAGTTTTAAAATGTGCATTAGCAGTGCATGAGGTCAATGTCATCTTCAATTACAACAGCTGAACTATTGTGGAGTTATTTTAGAAAATGCCTGAAGTAAAACTTCGTTGTGAACTGCACCTGATTCATACTCAACCTGTGCAAACTTGCTAGAGAGGTGCTGCTAAAACAATGTACTCTTTGACCTCGTGTCTTCAAATAAGAAGTTCTTGGCTCTTCTACACCAAAGTAGAATAGAGAGAACCAAGTTCCCAATGGAGAGAATTGTTCAAGTTGCTAGTATTAAGATCTTGTGCCTCATTGGTGGGGCACCTAGGCTTCCAATTCTCAATGTATGGCAAATTTGTGAAGGTCAGAGACTGAAAGACCCAGCGTTTTTTTCTAGACTGTCCTCCATGACCAAGAACACAATTGCTTCTGATAATTTATTTCCTTGTAGTCTCCTCAATGTTGGTTTTAAAAATTCCCAGTACACAGATAGCTGTGTTTCTCCAGTTGGTTCCATATCTAGTTTATTCATTCATTCAACATACATTTTTGAGTTGGGAATATAGAAACTAGCAAACTGACATGGTCCCTGACCTCATGGAGTTTATATTCCAGTTGGAGAAGTAGAAATTAACTAAACAAGTACACCAAGTACACCAATAAACATGTCTCATATGGATAACAGTTATGAAGAAAAATAAAGGGTGTTGTGAAAGAGAATAGGGGTTAGTAGGGATTCTAATTTAGCATGGAAGGATTAGGGAATGCCAGTCTGGGCTGATGGTGGCTTGGACTAGGGAAGTGGTACAAAGAAGTCTAGATATTTGTGATATCTTTTGGTGGCTAAAGTGATAGGCTTTGATGATTCATAGATATGTGGATGGAGGGAGATAGATGTCCAGGATGACTCCCAGACCTGAATCCTCAATATAAACATCTCCTTTACATTGTTAGAAAGTTTTATCTTATCCGTTTAGGAAAAAAAAACATATTTATCTATGTGCTGCATTCCTTGCATAGGTGTTTGATCCTTAGACATAGATATGTCTTTACCTAACCAAAGAATTATTGGGATATTAGCCACCTTTAACTCTGCTGTACTCAAAGCAACCAGTCTTTTTTTACCTGTAGGCAGAACGTTGCTAAATGAAGATATACAAGGCTCTCTCAACCCCTCCTACTCTGTAGTTAGTTTATACTCTTTAAAGAGTAAGTTAAGATTAAAATTTAATTTATTACATCACGGTTACATGTATATTAACATGGTGCAAATTTCACACAGACAAAAGGGAGTACAATGAGAAGTAGGCCTCTTTTCACTCTAGCAGGCGGTTGTCCACCTGCTCTCCCCAAAGTCAACCACCATTATAAATGTCTTAAGTGTCCTTCAAGAGACCATTTTTGCATATGCAAACAAATATTTGTAAAAAAAATGGAAGGATACTATACACACTGTTCTATACGTTGCATTCTTCACTTACTATATCTGTAAAATCTTTTCATAACATCTTCTTAATGATAGCATACAACTTAATTTAATTAATATAATTTTTTAATTCTGCCCTTTATTAATGGACATTTATGTTGTTTCTAATTGTAGGCCATTACAAACAATGCTGCAATAAATAATCTTTGCATACTTCATTTCACACATATGGAAACACCCCATAGAAAAAATTCCTGTGTGCAGAATGTGGAACCAAAGGATATGTGCATTTGTAATTTTGATAGCTATTGCCATAATTTTAAAGTATTCTCCAATTTACACTTCCACTTGCCATGTTCCTGCTTTCCCACATCCCCACCCACACATTATGTCATCGAACTCTTTGATCTTTGCCAATCTGAGAAGTGAAAATATTACTGCACAATTCTAATTTGCATTTCTCTCATAGTGAGGTTGAACATCTTTTCCTTTGTAACAGCCCTAAGATTATACTTTTTCTGTGAATTTTGCACATCTGCTACTTTATGTGAAAGAAACTTTTCAAAATTAAAATTAATAAAAACTTTTCTTGATCAACTTGAGTAGAGATAGATTGTCAAATCTGGTTTTACTGTCTTTTGAATATGAAGAAACAAAGATCAATTTTGATGAAGTCATTAGCCAATTTGCAGAAGTTAAGTCACAAAATGCTATTATTCATTACTGAAATAGAACTAAAATTGGTATATTTTTTCCCTATTTTTCAAAAGGAACAAGCTATTCATCCACGCAACAATAGAGATGAATCTTAAGTGCATATTGCTGAGTGAAAGAAGCCAGAATGCTAAGGCTACATGCTGGAAAAATCTATATTGTGGAAAAAGCAAAACTTATAGAGATGGAAAGCAGATAAGCCAGTTATTGCGAGGGGTTTGGGGAGAGGGAAGGGTTGACTACATGAAACACGGGGGATTTGGGGGTCCATTAAACTATTCTGTATGCTACTGTGCTGGTAGATTTATGACACTGTCTTTTGTAGAACTTTACAGAATAAACAGTGAATCTTAATGTACACAAAATTTTTTAAAAAATCAACTAGGAGGATGGGGGACCCCAGGATGAAATACAGACAATGACAAAAGAATCTAACTATATTACATACATATAGTATAATGTCACTGAAGGGGATTGGGAAAAAAAGAAGCACTACCTAATTTTGGAAATGACTGGGAACAGTAAGACTGAAGACAAAAGGAATTGTACTTAGCACTATACTCTACTTGGTAAAGGTGTTTGTCAAGGGGTATAAGTTAACAATTCTAGAACTGCTGTACATGTATGCTGGGACTGAACAAATAAGTAAGTGACTGGCAGATAGTCACTCTCAGAGAAGGAAGCTTCAGGTAAGCAAGGGGAAGAGGCTCTAATGAGGAGTATGGTTGTGGATTAGAATCACGGACATAAATATGAACTCACATTTTGATTAATATAGATATTGATGGATGGATATAGAAATAATTATAGGTATGTGTGTATACACGGTTCAGAATACATCGTATATTTCTTAGCCCTATCCACTGACAGGACCTGGAAACAACAATACTCCATAGCAACAAGCACACTTAGTGCCCAGATCTTGGTTTCTAGTACCATTTCCCAACAACAGGAACAAGGGCTCTTTGGAGAAATGGCTGATTCTAGGACTGGGCCAAAGAATATATAAGATGAACCTGGAGCATCTTGTAGTGTAAGAAAGTAAGGAAATGCTCAAAAAGTAAAACAATGGGAGTATATTAAAGGGACACAGGAGCCAAGTGAAAAAGTTCCCAATGGCCAAAGCTGGATAAATTGGGGAAAAAACAAAAAAAGTACTGGGTTATCTCCTTTTTTTTTTTTTTTGAGACAGGGTCTTGCTCTGTTGCCCAGGCTGGAGTGCAGTGGCATGATCATAGCTCACTGTAGCCTCAAACTCCTGGGCTCAAGCCATCCTTCCTGCCTCACTCTCCCGAGTGGCTAGGACTACAGGCAAGCACCACCACACCAAGCTAATTTTTCTCATTTATTGTGGAGATGGGTTCTTGCTATGTTGCTCAGGCTGGTCTTGAACTCCTGGCCTCTTGCCTCAGCCTCCCAAAGGGCTGGGATTACAGGCGTGAGCCATTGCACCCAGCTGTTTATAATCTTAAGTATAAAATGATCATAAGTATAAACTAATATAAATAAATGATTGAATAAATCAATAAATGGGAGAAAAGAGACAAATCTCCCACACAGAAGAACTCCAAATAATTTATGTAGATAATTTCCCCCACGAGGAGGTAGAGCATAACCCCCTACCCCACCCCTTAGGTGTGGGCTACGCTTAGTGACTTGCTTCTGAGGAGTGCAGTATGGAAAGGAGGGGAAAAGCAATTTTGCAGTGAAGAAACCCAGCAAACACCATCTTCTCCAGGTGATCAAGTTTAACATCACCAGTGAAAAGGCATGTTGATATCATGTACATTTGATATGATGGGTTGAGAATGGCACTTGATTTCTGTGATCTTCTTCCCCAAAACCCATAATACCAGGGTAACCATGAAAAAAGCATCAGATGAATTCAAATCAAGGGACATTCTACAAAATACCTGAATAGCATTCCTCAAAACTGTCAAGGTCATCAGAGAAAGTCTGAGAAACAGGAAAGTCTGAGAAATTGTCACAGCCCAGAGGAGCCTAAAGAGCCATGACAACTAATGTAATGTGATATCCTGAATGGGATACTGGAACAGAAAAAGGATATTGGTAAATCTGATCAAAGTATGGAGCTCAGTTAATAAAAGTGTATCAATATCATTTCATTAGTTGTGATAAATGTACTACACTAATATATTAATAATAGGGGAAGCTGGGTGCAGGGCATGAGGGAACTCCCTGTACTATCTTTGCAATTTTTCTGTAAATCTAACACTATTGTAAAGCAAAAGTTTAAAAATAAGATTGGTAGGTGGATAGAGGAACGGATAGATAGACAGCTACGTGATAGCAAGCACATTAAAATATTACTGGTAAGATCTAGGTGTTGGGTATACACATGTTTACTGTAAAATTTCTCCAACTTTGCTGCTGTATATTTGAAAATATGCATAATAAAATGTTGGCAAAAAGTACATTCATATAATTCAAAGTTGTTAATCTTGTAAATATTTTTCTCCTTTTCTTGTACTGTAATCTTTTTTTCTTTATTATTTATGGGCATGATTATATACACAAAGGCGGAAAAAAGAAGTTTTCCACTGTTGTATTTCATTTCTGCGACCACTGCTATTCATTTTTTGTGTGTGATTATTACTGAAGATTACTTTGTCATATGGAAGGGTGTTTAAAAATTATACCGTCTGGGTATCAAATCACTAGATATGCTACTGCTGAGTACAACTGAGTGTGTAGTACCCAAGTTGTCACCCAGCCAGCTCCTGTCCTGGGGAGAGGCTGTGAAGGCAATTTCACTGGGCTGTCTGTGGGGTGCTGAGAGCCCAAAGGGCAGCAGCTGCAGTAGCAGCGTGGGGGCTGGCAGCCTGGATGGCAGCTTCACTGCCCTTGCGGCAGAAGGAAGCATGCTGTCAGGACAGGCATCTGCAGAAGAAACCAGGCACACTTTTGGCCTAGGCGTTGGCAGGCTTGGCAGCAGACAGACTCCCAGGGAGCTGGAGCAGAGCAGGACGACGAGGGCCTGGTGGTGCCACCTGGTATCTGGGGAAAAAGCCAAAGAAACACAATTTTATATCAGAGTCCTAATTGTAACCACATTCTGGGCTAGTCTGGAAACACGGGTTAGAGCTTCAACAGTACCTTTATATTTTCTACACAAATTGTTTGAGAACAATTATAAAGAACATTACCATTTTGTTGCCTTTTATAACTCAATTTTTGCTTTTTTTTTTTTTGGAGACTCTGTCCCTGGGCTAGAGTGCAGTGGCATCATCATAGCTCACTGCTGCAGCCTCAAACTCCTGGGCTCCAGTGATCCTCCTGCCTCAGCCTCCCGAGTAGCTGGGACTACAAGCATGCCACCATGCCCGGCTAAATTTTCTGTTTTTAGTAGAGATGGGGTCTCTTGTTCAGGCTAGTCTTAAACCATTTTTTGCATTTTTAACAGCTCCCCACATTCCTAATTTGTAACAATGAATTTTAGATGTGCAGCCCAGTCATCAGCTGGGGCCTCCCTGTGCATTTCATCTTTGGCGTCATTTCCCTGATTTTCTGAAAAATTCCAGGGGTACTTAGGTTCTCCACGGCCTCAGGGTTTACATATCCACATTGGAGTCTCTGCCTTACAGCACATGAATCTGGATGTAAAACTCCACCGCAGCTCACACTCACCTTTGATGGGAGGTACCTCTTCACAGAAGATTTGAGGGGACTGCTGGAGGAGTTTAGGGACAATGCAAACAACTTGAATGTAGATGTTTGCTGCTTAGAAAGGCCCAAGTGGCTGGGCTGCTCTCCCTACATCCTGGACCTGCTTCAAAGTCTTCCCAGTTACCAGCAAAACGGCAGAATCAGTATTTCTGAGTGCGGAAAATGCTGCCTCCAGAACCCTATCTGGCTCTGTTCTTCCTTCTCAGTAGTGGAGGCATGAAATGCAAGCATTTGTCCTTTACTTCGGAGGGGATGTCCCATATAGCCCAGCCTCTATACTGATGTGGCACTGTGTGGTCAAAAATTTCACTTACTTGGCAGAACCCCCGCCGTCTGAGGCACAACATACTTGCACTTCTTGCTCACCTAGTATGATTAACATGATTAACATGTTATTGATGTAATAGACCAATTTGATGTGATGTTTTCTCTAACTTCCAAGAGACATCCTAGCAGTGTTGACAGCAGTGTCTCCTGGGGTCCTTGCCAAGGTGAACTCCTATATCACGGGAGAATGCTCTCTTATCAATGAATTCTTCCTTATGCAACTTTATGTTCTATCCCCCCCTTGATTATGCATACTTGGGATTGTTAAAAGAAAAACTAGACAAATTAAATTTAACAGAGTTTAATTGAGCAAAGAACCATTCCCAGATTGAGCAGCCCCCTACCCCAACAGAATAGGTTCAGAGGGACTCCAGTGCTGCCACGTGGTCAGACAGAAATTGGAAAGTGACGTACAGAAAAAGGAAGTGAGGTACAGAAACGGCTGGATTGGTTACAGCTCCAAGTTTGCCTTACTTGAACGTGGTTTGAACAGTTGGCCACCTGTGATTGGCTGAAACTCAGCTAATGTGATTAGTTGTGAGATCCGGCTACTTATTGCAGGAGTCGGTTACAGTATGTTTGCACATCCAGTTAGGTTGCAGTTCACTGTGTACGGAGAAACCTGTAGGTCAAACTTAAATATGTAAGGAGGCAGCTTTAAACTAAACTTAGCAGGACCCATGTATACTCTTCAGGCTTCTGACAACACAGGTCCTATAGGTCCTGCAGCTCTCTTCTCCTTGAGCAGGCCAATCACTTATGTAACCCTAGTTATTGGTTTGGGGGCAGGACAAAGCCGGGAGCTAAGATCCTATAAGGGAAGGAGGTGTTTTCTTGCAAGACAAAAATCTCCATGTTGACTTCAAAAGGGAGGAGTGCTAACCTTTAACCAACTGGGATAATGGGCTCCTTCTGCAGACCCAGAGGATTCAGAGGAAATCTGGGGGGTCAAAATTTATAAGAACATCTGCCCATTTATCCTCATCCCAAATCTCAGGATCTCATTTTTTCCCAATTAGGACTATGACTTTGACATAGTCTACTCACTAGGATTGAGAATTCTGCCTTCACTGGAGCTCTGTGACTCTATAATTTAAGTCTGGGTCTCCATCCTCTGGAGGTCTGGACTCTGGCTGCAGGAGATGAGAATCTCTTTTGCTGCCAAGATCTTCTGGCTTTTACATTCACCCTTAAATTGGTGATTAATCACCCTCAGCCTCTCATTATATCTCTCTAATGCATAGTGGCCGGTAACAGCTATCCCCTTCCATTGTCCTTAAATCACTATTTCCCTGGATGGCCCCTGGTGCAATACCTTGGGCACAGTCCCTTCCCCTGGTAGCCTGTCCCATCTCACCACTAATGAATGCTTTACCTGGCCGGGGATTCCACCTACCACTGGTGAAGGGTTCTCATCACCAGCCAGTCAGCAGGTGACCCAGCTCCAAAATCCTATTTTAGAGCCTGCCTCCTAGGATCACCTCACATCTGTGCCAGCTGTATAGTTCAGGTTCCTCCGGACTCTCAGACTCTGAGATTTGCCTGTTGGGAAATATTAGGGAGCACTTTCAGGAGCTGAGCCGTGAGGGAGAGAGGGAAGCAGGATTGTGTAGAGGGAGAAGTTGAATTACAAGGCAGTTGCAATAGAGGCCTCAGCTGATCCCACAGAAAATTCTGGAGCTGGGATGGCCAATCAGAAATGTCATGAATTGACGCTTGGGGCTGTATCAACCGGTTACTGCCCCCAAGGATAGGGCATAGTTTTGGATGAGACAGTTTTCTGGGGAAGGGTCTCAACTGTGAGCTGGGGAATGAGTGCTCTGGCCCTGAAGTGGGGATCTGGGCAGCATACCATGCCATCTGCTACAGGCGGGGTGACCGGGAGCCAGCAGGACTGAGGAATAGTCTAGGACATGGGACCATCAGTGCTAAAACTGGAACAGTCTCAAGCATGCTTGGTTGTTTGGTCACTCTAGAAGCCCTGGCCTTGAAATATACCAAAGGGAGCTGCAATTTTGCCAATTATAATTTCTCAATAAAAATGGATATATATCAGTAGTTGAGATGTTGGGTCATTGGATGAATATTAAGGAGTAGCTTAACTAAAAAAGGCTACTTTTTTGTGACTCAGAATATTTGTGACTCTATTTGATTTGTAATCTTTAATGAATCATTGAACAGGAATATTAATATCTTTCAAGTCAGGTCCCTGAGAAGTTGCTCAAACAAGGCCACAATAAGGACAATAAGAGATCAAATCAGAAAACCTTGAAACATCATAGACATCACTTTGGCTAGCAAGAGCACAAGAATCACCTGGGGATCTTACTGCAAATGCACAGTCCCACCAGCAGAAATACTGATTTGGTGACTCCAGGCTGGGTCTAGGGCCATTGGGAGCTGCCTTTTTAACAGGCTCCATAGGGGATTCTAATGCAAGTGGCACCAGACCACACTGCACTCTAAGAGACACTGCGGTGTTTCTACAATTCACTTTCTTTTAGCCCATTGATTAATCACCAATTATGTTTTTAAGTTTCTAGCACGTCGGGTTGGCAGATAAAATACAGAATACCCAGTTTAATTCACGTTTCAGATAAACAACAAGTAACTTTTTAGTATGTCTTGTAGGAACATAAAATAATAATATAAAAATAGAATATTCATATAATGTTATAATATGAATATTGTTGTAAATACATAATTAAGTTAAATAGGTATAGATATTATAAGTGATACAATAAAATATAATATAAATTACTAATAAGAACTTACTTATTGTTTACCTAAAATTCAAATTTAACTGAGCATCCTGCATTTTTATTTGCAAAATCTGCCAACTCTGCTGTCAAGGAAATTTTCAAACATACACAAAAGTAGAAAGAATAGTAGAGTAGACCCACATGTGATCATCCCTCTGCTTGGACAATTATCAACATTTTGCTCCAGTTACCTTTTATTTAATTTTTGTGCTTATCATCCTTCCTGCTGTGGGAGGATATAGAAAAAATGATGTCTTTAAGTAGCTTACTGTCACGCTGGGGGAACGAGGTACACATTCACGAAGTAACTAGGGAAGAAATAAGTGTTAAATCGTGTGATCCTGACTGTAAGTTGGGGGAAGGAGCATCAGCCAGTGTTGACTGGGGTGGTCTTGGCTGACGGGAGGCTGGAGTTGAGATGGTGTTAGGACTGGTAAAACCTGTATAAATAAAGAAGAGATGAATGAGCAGGCTTTCCAGGTGGGATAACCAGCATAACTAGGTTGTATCCATTCTGGCTCTATAAAAATCTCTCTCCATTTGAAAACACTCATCCCCATCCCCACCCCCACCCCCATGCTTCACACTTTAATCATCTGGGCCCAAAGCAGCTGACACCCGTCAGGCTAATAGCCATCAAGCACTACCGTAAATTACATCATCAGAACCGATTAGCCCTTGAACGTGTCAGCATAATAGCTGCTCGATCTTCTCTGGGTGACTCGTTAATTAACCTCTGGAATATGCTGTCTTTGACATCATTGGGGAGTTAAATTTTTCCTTGATTGAAATTAGCCCTGGGGAAAATTATATAAGTTGATAAGAGAAACACAATTCTATTCAGTTGTCCAGCTTTATGCTAATGCTTATGAAATGCCACGGCTACTTGAGCCTGTAGGCACATGTCAAATAATGAAGGAAAGTACCGGATGATGCTCTACCTCTTCTCTTGAATTACATTAACATTTAAAATGATCTATTTGTCTATGCAAGTGACAATAACAGAAAATGTGGGGTCTTACACATTTAACATGTTCATTTTTTAATGCAACTTCAAATACTAAGGATGCAAACTTGAAAAAAATATTTTATTGAAATACAACATAGATACAGATCAGGAAACACTAAATGACCAGTAGTCCCTCAAGCCCCCTTCATGATCCCTTGCAGTCACAAGCCCCCACCCAAGGGTAACCACTATCTCGACTTCTAATAGCACAGAACATTTTTGCCTGGTTTTGTGCTTTATGTAAATAGAATCATACAATAGTGTGATTGTATGATTTTGTATCTGGCTTCTTTCACTCAACATTACATTTGTGAGATCAAAGGGATGCTAACTTTAAAATAACTTTTGTTATTAAGTAATATATATTCAACATTTAAAAAATTGGAAAACACACCATTTTAGATTACTTTTAAAATTGTATGTTCATCTGTACACAATTTATTTGATTGAGATTACAAGCTCTTATAAAGGTCCTGCCTAAAAAGAAAAGTTCTCATTTCTTTTTGACAGTTTGTATATTTATAGCAGAGATGGGGGTCTTGCCATGTTACCCAGGCTGGTCTCAAACTCCTGTGCTCAAGTGATCCTCCTGCCTTGGCCTCCCAAAGGGCTGGGGTTAAAGGTATGAGTCACCACGCCCAGCCTTTGATGTTTGTGTTAATCCTTTTGTCCTGGCCTATTATGCTGATTATTAATCCAATCTCTCCAAAACTTAATCCTTAGCCAGCTCCCTTACAATCTTTGTAGCATCTTTTTTTTTTTTTTTAAAGTGTCAGGGTCTCATAGGAGAGCAGTGGCACAGTCATTGTTCACTGCACCCTCAAACTCCTGGGCTCAAGCTATTCTCCTGCCTCAGCCTCCTAAGTAGCTGGGACTACAGGTGCACACCACCATGCACAGCTAATTTTTTTATTTTTATTTTTTGTAGAGATAGGGTCTCACCATGTTGCTCAGGCTGGTTTTGAACTCCTGGTCTCAAGTAATCCTCTAGCCTCAGCCTCCCAAAGTGCTGGGATTATAGGCATGAGCCACTGCACCCGGCTGTAGCATCTTTATGATAAGAGAAATATAAGAATAAGACAAAGATATTTTCCAGCTGGTCTACTCACTAGTAGCTGGGAGGCAGTAGAGAAGTATTCGTCTTGCCAGCTCTGCCCCAAGAGGACATCTGTCATCTGTCAAAGTAACACTCTTGGACTTTCTCAGAAGAGTGGATACACCTAAGACTTGAGGTAAAGAACCAGGGTTTGATCGTTTCCAATCATCTCATTATGAGCATGAGTCCAGTTTTGAAAAAAGTCCATCCATCTCATAAAATATCAGTAACCATGGGAAACTTCACCCTTGGCAAAGCACTGTGTGGATTTGTGGCTGAAATGATCAGTCACAATGTAAAACACAGGTGATTATCATGTAAGTTTACATACCTTAAACTCTACAAACCATGCCTAGCATTGCCCTGAGATACAGACTTTTTTCAATCTTTGATTTTCTTTTCAATTTTTAAAACTGTGGTAAAATACACATCACATAAAATTTACCATCTTACAGTTCAGTGGTATTAAGTATATTCATAGTGTTATGCAACCATGACTACCATCCATCTCCAGAACTCTTTTAATCGTACAAAACTGAAACTCTGTACCCCATTAAACAGTAACTGCCCGTTCCTCTCTTCCCCCAGCCCCTGGCAACCATCATTCTATTTTCTCCAAGACATAGACTTTTAAAGTACAAAATGCAAAAATTTTCTCTCATGGACTCAATCTAATCTCTTGGGACACAAGTTTTCCTTATGATAAAGTCATTCTCTGTTCTTCAGGATAAACCCCAGCCCGTCCCTCTGCTCCGTTCATCTTTGCAAAGGTCATCATCCTAATCTCTGGATCCCCTTTGATCAAGACCACTTGGGCAGGAAGGAGGAGCTAGAGGGTATCTGACCCTCAGCCATCTCTCACTGTCATTTCTAGTTCTTCTCACTCCAGGAAGTGCTCCAGTGAATTGCACCCTGGTTCACACGGCGCCTTCTGCTGACATAGGAACCGCCTTCAAACTTCATGAGGCAGGATTGGCTGCGAATAACTGTTTTCTCCAGCCAGGCCTTTTCTGACCTTGTTCTGCTATTCAGTCCTTCACCCCTTGAATTTTTGAGCCATCTCATACCCCCTGACCCAACAGACTTACTGTTAACTGAAAGCCCTACCATCAGGGACTTCCAGCCATGGCTAATTGGGAAGATAAGCAAAACATCTCCCCAAAATGCAACCACAATCTGGACAAAATTGACCAAAACAACCATCTCAGCACTCTGAGAATAGATCAAAGGCACGCACAAGAGCAGTTATGCTTGAAAAACAGCTGAACTTCGGGTAAGAATAGTGGGAGTCTATGGCATTCTGGCCAGGGGCCGCTCCTGTTGCCCATACTGGCCCGCCTCCCCCGCTTGGTCACCACAGATGTTCTGTCCAGGCAGGGCAAGCTGTGAGCACCAGCAGCACCTCTGCCCAGGCAAGGGGCTCATTCAGTTTACAGCACCAGTACCTGAAGGGAGAAAGGAAGTGCACCAGAAGGGATAATTATATGAGCTATTTTAAAAGACTCTATAGTAATTTTTCTTCTCATTTCTTGTCTGACGTCTTTCAAAGACAGGAGATTGTATAAAGCAATAATTATAACATTGTATTATAGGGTTTAAAGCATACATAGATGTAATATATATGACAATAATAGCACAAGGAAGAGGGGAAGGAATAAAATTTCTATATTTTTCAGGAATTAAGTTACTATTAATCTGAAGTAGATTACATAATACTAAATAAAGATGCATATTGCAATCCTTAGGTTATAATCCCTAAAAAATAACCAAAACATATTTTTCAAAATTAAGAGTAATTTAAATGTTATCCTAAAAATAATTTTTGTCTGTTGTTGTTGTTTTTTGAGACAGGATCTCACTCTGTTGCCCAGGCTAGAGTGCAGAGGCATCATCACAGCTCACTGCAAGCTCAAACTCTTAGGCTCAAGCAATCCTCCAGCTTCAGCCTCCAGAGTAGCTGGGACTACAGGCACGCACCACCACTCCTGGCTAATTTTTCTATTTTTTGTAGAGATGGGGTTTCACTCTTGCTCAGGCTGGTCTAGAACTCCTGGCCTCAAGCAATCCTCCTGTCTCAGCCTCCCAAAGTGCTAGGATTACAGGTGTGAGCCACTGCACTCAGCCTAATTATTATTTTTTTTGAAGGCTTAAGGGATCAAGAAACCCTAAAAATATTTAACACAAGAGAGAGCAGTCAAGGAGGAACAGAATGATAAAAAAGACAATTGACATACAGAACACATATAGAAAGATAGCAAATATAAATTCAGCCATATCAACAATTATTAAGTATGAAATTGTCTGATTTCCGTAAGTACTAAGTTTGGTAGTTGATATCTCTGACACTTCACTTTGACACTTCTTGTTTTATTTTTATTGTGAAGGTACATCCTCATTCTTTCTAACGCACAGTTTGGCTTGTGATTATCTGTCAGCTTTTTTTTTTAGAGCAATTTTTGTGAAACCATGGATAAGTCAAAAATTCATGTTATTTTCGAATATGAGTTCTGTCATGGAACCAATGCAGCACAGACAGCTCAAAATATCAACAAAATGTTTGGGAAAATGTGGCTAATGAACGCACAGTATGTCGATGGTTTGAGAAGTTCCGTTCTGGTGATTTTAATCTTGAAAAAGCCCCGTGGGCAACCTGAGACCAAGATGGATAATGATGAGCTGAAACCTGTAGTGGAAGCGAATCCATCTCAACCTATGTGTGAATTAGCAGCAAGGTTTGACGTTACTATTCCAACAATATTGGACCATTTGAAACAAATGGGCAAGGTAAAACAGCTGGATAGATGGGTTCTGCATGAATTCAATGAGTGTCAGAAGAGAAATCACCTTGAAGCTTGCCTTTCTTTGCTGTCACAACATAAATGCGAACCATTTCTAAACCATATTGTTACGTGTGATGAAAAATGGATTCTTTTTGACAATCGCAAGCGTTTGGCACAGTGGTTGGGTAAAGATGAAGTGCCGAAACATAGTCCAAAACCAAATATTCATCAGAAAAAGCTAATCATGTCTGTTTGGTGGTCTGGCACTGGTATTATCCACTACAGCTTCATGAAACCGGGTTAATCGATTACAGCGGATGTCTACTGCAACCAATTGAAATGATGAGGATGCTTGTGAGTAAGCAGCCGAGATTGGTCAATAGAGGCAGGCCAATCCTCTTGCAAGACAGTGCTTGACCACATGTCGTACAAACTACACTGCTCAAACTACAGAAGCTGGACTTGGAAACTCTCTGTCATCCACTGTATTCACCAGAACTTGCATCAACTCACTACTTCTTCCAAGCTTTCGACCACTTCTTGCAAGGAAAAATATTCAATTCTCAAGAAACTGTGGGGAAGGCCTTTCACAATTTCATCGCCACTTGCTCTCCAGGCTTTTTTGCTGTTGGCATAAAAAAGCTACCATTAAGATGGCAAAACTGTGTCGATAGTTTAGGCGCATACTTTGATTAATTGTAGTGCTTCCTGTTTGAGCTGTAATAAAAGTTTGATTCAAAATCAGACATTTCATATTTAATGACCTAATACATTAAATGTGAATGGTCTAAATACCCCAATCAGCCGCGCATGGTGGCTTGTGCCTGTAATCCCAGCTACCCTGGAGGCTGAGGCAGGAGGATCCCTGGAAGCCAGGAATTGGATACCAGCCTGGGTAACATGGTGAGACCTCATCTCTAAAACAATTTTAAAAATAAAAAACAAATACCCCAATCAAAATTCAGAGATTATCAGACTGGATAAAAAGGCAAGAGCCAACTATATGCTATCTATAAGAGGCTTAGATTCAAAGACACAAATATGTTGAAAGTAAAAGGATGGAAAAAGATATACCATTCAAATAGTCATTAGAGGACTCAAGTGGTTATATTAACTTCAGACAAAAGACTTTGAAACAGGAAATATTATTAGAGACAAAGAGGAACATTTCATAACAATAAGAGTCAATACATCTGGAAGATGTAACAATTAGAAATATACGTGCATTTAACAACTAAAATCAAAATACATGAACTGAAACTGACACCTATCTCAGAGATAACTCAGGTAAAGAAGGACAGGGCACAGTTACTATGTCTGGATTACTCCAATTTATGCCACCAAGTTATACAACATTATCATGACATGTTGAAATGGCGTGTTTACTTGTTTTGAGAGTCTCTTTTCCTTCTGTATCCCCAGCATATAGCAGTTTCTTCTGTATGTCCAGCACATATAGGACAGTTTATTTTTGTAATCAATTAATTAATAAGTGAATGGCATCCTAGGCAGAGGGGGAGAAGCAAAAGAGAGCATGGCATATTCTAGGAACCATAAGTTGTTCCAAATACCTTCAGTTGTATAATCTTTCAGTTCCTTGAGATATTCATTAGAGTTTGGTGCTCAAATCTTTACCCATTCTGTTCCTTTCTTGCATATTCTCAATGTACATTACTATGCTTAAATCTATTAATTATTTGGCCAGACTTTCATCAATATTTTGAGGAAGTGCTCCTGAGAACAGCACTGGAAAGATGCTGGCCTGCAGTGTGGGAGAGCTATGAGGGGTTGGGGCAAGATGAGCCTGGAGAGGCAGGTTGCGCCCAGGCCAGGAGGAACCTGGTATGAAGTGCTAAGGAATTTGAACTTCATTCTGCAGACTACATAAAGATATTGAAAGATTTTAGACAGGAAGTAACATCATTTAGTTTGCATTTTATAACGTTCCTCTTGGCAGCAGCATAGATGATCAGTTGGAAGGAGGCCAGGCTAGGGGCAGAGGAACTAGTTGGAAGGTGGTGTTAGTAATCCAGGCAATACATGATGAAAGCCTGGACTAAGGCGATGGCAATAGGAACAGGCAGGAGAAACTAAATTAAGAAAACATATTTAGAAAGCGGAATTGACAGGTCTTCATGACTGATTGCATCTCAGGGTGAGAGAGAGGGAAGTGTCCTTGAAACCTTCCAGTTTCTGACTTAGACAATTGGCAGGTGATGGTGACATTCATCCTGACAGGGAAGGGAGGGACAGAACTGTGGGGGAAGAGGTTTAGTTTGGAAATTCATATGAGGGACTCAGGAGAGAGTTCTGGGTCAGATGAAGAATTGAGAGTCACTGGAATATTGGTTTTCTTAAAGTCATAGGTTTGGATGAGGCTACTCAGAATACATAGGGTGAGCAGGGAAGACAGCAGGAGATTGAGCCTTGGGGAATGTCAACGTGTAAGAGATAAACAGTAGAAGAGGGCACTAAGGAAGAAACAGAGAGCTAGAAGGAAACCAAAAAAGATGATATGAGGAAGCCAAGGCGGGGTAGAGATAGAATATGATCACATCAACATCAAATGCTAGAGAATCAGAAAAAAAAGCTGAAGAATAATAAGGAAAGGAAAGTATCCATTGCGTTTGAGAATTTGAATCTCCTGAGGTAATTGCAAACCTTCAGAGAACAGTGTCAGTGGGGTGGGAGGCTGACATGGGCTTGGGTGAAGATTAAGGGGAGATAAATCATGGTGGGTTGAATTAGAGACGTACCATAGGGAAGAGTGGATAGAGGAGGCTCTGGACTCTTCCAAGGAGCTTAGCTTTGAAAGAGAGGAAGAAAGTGAGCCAGAGGGCAGTAGTAGTTAAAGGGGCCTAGGTCTTCAGAGAGGCTGTTTTCTTTCTTTCTTTCTTTCTTTCTTTTGTTTTTGTTTTGTTTTGGGGGGCTTTTTGGAGACAGGGTCTTTGTCTGTCGTCAGTGGCTTCATCATAGCTCACTACAGCCTTGAACTCCTGGGCTCAAGCAATCCTCCTGCCTCAGCCTCCCAAAGTTCTAGGATTACAGGTGTGAGCCACTGCACCTGGCCTGTTTTCTTAAAGCTGGGTGACATTTAAAGAGAGTAGGAGAGTGTGCTTGTGTGCCAAGGGGAAGCCAGAGAGAGAGGGTGGGTAACCTCATAAGGGGTTGAAAAAAGTTGTTGAGGAAGCAGGAGGGCAAGTGTTGCAGGTGCGACCCACTGCCATAGGCCCAGCAATGTTTTCTTATTCTAGTTTCTTCACCATCAATTGGTGAATAGCTATAGACACAATTTTTAGGATAGATTCAGTAAATTGGGTTGAGAACACTTCTTACATATTTTTGTACTCTCTACCATAGTATGTTAAATGTGGCAGGTATACCTACAATTTTTTAATTCATTAAATCATTCCTCTGATCAGTAATTAACAACACCCTATTGCTTACAGGGAGTAAAAGTAGAAGCTAATTCAAGTCCTTTAGAGCCTAGCTAAAATCCTGGTCTCTAGCCAGCTTCCACTGCGGCTGCCCTCTCCAGCCAGGCTGCTGGGTTGGCTTGCCAGTGAACGCCACTTGCTCATCCTGCTGCCTTTGCCCTGCTCCCACCCATCATAATATTATCTCCCTCTTTACATATAGGGAG
Organism: Daubentonia madagascariensis; assembly: GCA_023783475.1. Lineage (NCBI taxonomy): Eukaryota > Metazoa > Chordata > Mammalia > Primates > Daubentoniidae > Daubentonia > Daubentonia madagascariensis. The sequence goes on along the minus strand of JAKFHU010002573.1, from coordinate 12,189,454 downwards.
ACTAAGAATAAACTCCCAACATGTCATGATCTACAAGGTCCTTCTGATCTGCCTTCTGCCTATCTCTCCAATTGCCTACCCAACCACTCCTGCACCCTCTCTTCTGTTGCTTGAACAGGGAAGTACTTTGCTGCCTCCAGACAGTAGCCCTTGCTACCGCTGACTGAAATATTCCTTCCTTAGCTCTTTGTGGGGTGGCTGCTTCCTACCCTTCGGGTCTCAGCCTGAATGTTACTTCATCTCATCTGATGAAAGCAGATCTACATAAAGTAGATCCCACACCCCGTTTTGAATGATCATAAAAAACTTTTTTCTTTCAAAGCACTGAGAACAATCTGTACTTATTTTATTTATTTATTTGTTTATTGTCCTTCCCTTTTCCCCTAACAGAATGGAGGCTCCATGAGGGCTGGAACCCCATCTGTCTTATCTAGGACAGTGCTTGACAAGTGCTTTAAAAATAGGCTTCGTGAATCAATGAATGAACAGCTCCTCCACAGCGTCAACGCCCAGCTTAAATCCCACCTTGACAGTGAATGCAAATAATAGCTTCTATGTATTGAATGCTTACCTTGTTCCAGTGGTTACTGTGTTATCTCACTTAATGAGGCCCCTCCATTTACTCCTGTAACTCACAGTAACTCATAGTTATTATCCAGGCCACTCATTCTGTATTTAATCACAATTTAGTCTCTTGCTTTGTTGTTTAATATATTGCATGCTTCATTCTTTGTGCTCCAGGGACATAATTAGAGGCTCCCTCCATAGCCCAGTGCCAAAGCACACAGAGACAGCTCAAGGTATGCTGAGTCACTGAAGGTGTCCCCCCCCAGGGTTATAACATTAACATAATTAGAATGTTGATAAGTTGTCTTTATTGTGTCAGATAAACACAGCCACACTTTAAAGCAGTGAAAACAGATTTTATTCAGTAACTACTGACAGTAGGCAGAAGAACTGAGTTCCCTTCAGATTTGTAGAGAGGTAACTGGGCTTTTTAAAGAGAAAATGAGTTGGGGGTGGGGGATTGGGAAGGAATGGATGGCGCTGGGGCAAAGTCTGGGAAATGAAAAATCTCCTACCCTCCCACAGAGACTGGGAGACACGGGCCCCATCTTCAGGTGTTGCCTGGAACAAACAGTGCATTCTTTTGGCAGCCTTGAGTTTTCTCAGGCAGGCACTTTATAGGGGGCAAGGGTCATTCTAGGAATGTGACCTTGAGCTGTCAGAAACTATGTTAGTGTTTGTTCAAGTCTTTATAGGCCAAGGTTGAGGCCTAACTAAGAAAAGGGCTCGAAGGAGCCTGATTAGAGTTTAGTCAAGAAGAAAATCTTTGACAACCATAAACTTTAAGCAGAAAATCTAACCCCAAGTTGTAAGTAGACAAACTCCATTCTACCTATAAAGATGTCAAAAATGTTTAAAACAAGATAGTTGGAGCTTTGAGGTATGAGATATGCAATGCAATCCCCTCATTTTCCAGAAGAATTTGTTAAAATCTTAACTTTCTAGAAATGCTTGTCTATTCTGTGAAAAATGCCTGCAAAACCAAACTTACCAAGTTTCACACTGAGAAGCCATAGGAAAGAGTTCCTAGCATTAAATGTTAAATGTTGGGTTCTGAAGTATCTGCTCTGCAGTGTTCCAGAATCTCAAGCTGAAGGGCCCTGCAGTGTTGGAGAAGATTTCAGGAGGCCCTTCACATGCGTCCAGGCAGTGGTTCAGTGAACCTGGAGTCCACGGTTATGGAAACTTAAGGGAAGAGGATTCTTCCAAACTCCTCTAGACACTTCTGCAGTCTGGAAATTCTGTTCTACATCTCACCTTAGGTTTCATTTACAACCTACTCCTTCAGCTTTTGGGCTCAGATGAAAAGGAATACCCCTAGACTCCACAAAGCCCTCCTTCATTGTAAAACGTGACATCAGGGCAGTCTGCTCTGCTTACAGCACTTGGTGTGGTCCTCCCCAAGGCTGGCAGTAAACGTGGAGTCCCCAGGGGCTCTTATATCCAGCACTCTACCCCTGAGAGCCATGAGAGTCATTCCTAAAATTATCTCGGGCTCTGAGTACACCCAATAGTGATTTTATTCTTGGGTTCCACCCTGAAGCAGATGTGTACAATCAGGAAAATGCCACCCAACCTGTCTCTCCCTATCTGACAGGTCAGCAGGAAGCACCTGTCCTGCTGGGTGTGTTTCCTTGATGACTGCCTCCCTCCTATAAGAGAGGGTGTCTTTTCTTGATTAAATCTTAAATGCTACAGACTCAGCTGTTCATTGCAGTAGTGTCTGCACAATGCTGTACTTTACCAAGGACTCTTGTTTTTTAGCTTCTTCAGTGGCCAGGGAGGTAATTAAATGCCATGGTTTTAATGACACATTTTCCATTCCAGCTGCTTAAAGTTCCTTCTCTGATAAATAGTTTAGCAATTATCTCTTTGGCCACAACCTGTCTCCTCCAGAATGGTCTGCCGGGGTGACCTGTACTCCTCCTGCCATTTTCCAGAGTACCTATAAATTAGGGAGAACTCTTGCCATTTGGAGTAATGTCTGCACGTAGCTTCTTTATGGGAGTGGAACGTGGCTATCTTTTCTCACTTTTAATTAGACCTGCTGCACCATCAAGGTGGCCACGATTTATCAAAATGCCAGTTTTTCAAAGTTCTTAAGGGTACAACTTTCCAGATTGTAGACCCAGTAAGAGGAAAGCAGACAAAATGTATTGTCATGATTTTGCAGGGCTAGTGCCTGGCAGAGTCAAGACCTCACATTTACTCAGGGGCTCAAATTTAGATACTGACTTTATCTCCAAGTGAAACTGTAGAGTCCCAATGCGTGTATGTCAGTAGATCATTTACCAACCCTAAATAAATATTCAAAATATGCCACACTGCAACCCTCCTTTTCACACTGCCTTATTTTTTTGTTTGTTTAACATACAGGAACCTAAAAAAAAAAAAAAAAAGAACTTTGATCCTTTCCCAATCTCTTGGAGATCCTGGGTCCCGTCACCAGCAGGGGATGGGGTGAAAGGATGACTTGGAGGGCAGGGTTTGAGCAGCAGGAATTTCAGAGCCAGCTCCCAGGTCTCTGCGACTTGTGCCCTGCCTGAGCCAAAAGGACGCCCTGCAGCTCCACTGCCACCTAGAGCAAGAGCCTGGGGCCGGGCGGCCGCGGGGCGCAGAATGGGGCGGGGCCGCGGCGGGCTGGGGCGGGGCCATGGCGAGGCGAGGGGCGGGGCCATGGCGAGGCGAGGCGCGGCCGCAGGAAGGAAATGCGCGGGCTGGGAGACCTGGGTTGGTCCCCGGCGTGGGGCGGTGCCGGAGTTGGGGGGCGCGGGCCGGAACTCCAGAGGCGACAGGGGCCACTGCTCCTGCGCCGGGCGGGGCGGTCGCCGCGCGCTTCCGAGCGCCGGAAGTGCCGGGGCTGCGGGCGGCTGGGAGAGGCCACGAGCGGGTGTGTTTTTTTGTTGCCTTTTTCCTCGTTTTCTCGGGTCATCCCGAAAAGCGGAAGGTTTAAGGGCAGAGCGACAACCAGACCCACCCTCTGTGCCCCAGCCACGTACATGGCCACGGAGACGCCCATTCCTCCCTGGACCTGACCCATTTAAAGCCGTTTCAGGGTACACCCGTATGGACGTATCTCCCCAAAGTGAAAAATTGGCGTTTAGTCGTTTCGAAGTTGGTTCTTTTGGGGATGGAGAACAGTGGGAGAGTCATAAGGGACACAGGGGACCTCACACGAGGAACGCCTCTCTCGCCTCGTGGTGTGGCGTTTGACTGGGCCCTGGACCCCTGGGTTTACCCTTCCCAGAATCTGGACGTCCACCTGGGAGCAACTTTGGGGCCATGCCAATTTCACCCACATTAAACACCTTGCATCCTGATTTTTGTGTCTGTCATCTAGATCCTTGACTCAGTGATGCAGAACTTTTCGGGGTTAGTTGGAAGCCACAGCCAACCAGACTTGATGCAGTCTGAATCCAGCCAGTGTGAAGAGGAGACCCCTTCTCTCTTGTGGGGTTTGGATCCTGTGTTTTTAGCCTTTGCAAAACTCTACATCAGGGATATCCTGGATTTGAAGGAGTCCCACCAGGTTCCAGGTATGTGGCTGGCCAGCATGATGGATGCCCTGGACTGCATCTGCACCCCCTACCCCCATTCCCCAAAGTTGCAGAAAGCTGGGATTAGGAGCTTTGGGGAGAGCCTTTCCTGCTGCAGGCTTTGAAAATGACCTAGCCTGGACCTTTGAATGAGTTCATTTCTTTGTAAGGTAAAAACGGTTTAAATCTTTTTTTTTTTAAATAGGTGTTTGAGGGAGTAACGTTTGTAGTGAGGAATGTTTTTTACCTTCATTCAAGGTCTGTCATATTTAAAACTGTTCAGTTGTTTTTTGGGGGACCTGCTCTTGGTGGAAAGATCACTGGACCAGGCATTCCTAGGCCTGGCTCCTTTTCCTAACTCTGCCACTTACCTGGCCTGTGCATGTGACTCCCCTTCTGTAAAGCTTAGGTTTCTTCTTTGTAAAAATGGGGCTTAAGCATGCCTGATTTTCTGGTGGGGGTTTGCTTTATTTTGAATTAATCAGAATCAAAATATTATAAACTCCCTGAGAAGAAAGACACCATCTGCCTTGTTCACCTGTAATCCCCAGGCTTAGAACAGTGCCTGGAATGTAGTGAGCACTCAAGAAATAGCAGGTGAAGCAACAAGGCATTATAAATGTAAAGTTTAAAAGAATTTTTTTTTTATTAGAGTAGTGGTTACTAAAGACAAGCTTATCATACTTAGACATGTAACAAATTCAGTTTAGGGTAAATTTAAATAATTCACATAGCTGTGGGTGGATCATCATGTGTTTACTGTGCTAGTTGAGAAGTTTGGTTAAACTGTTATTTTGAGTGACACTTTCCAGTCAAGGGCCTTCTGAATTGCAAGCTATGAGTCAGAAGTAGTCAAGAATCTCAAGTATCCACATATTTAATGAGATGAGGTTTTGTGTATTTCCAGTTATATGCACAAATATATTTGGATGACCTTATAGGACAGCCTTTTGTGCAGATTTTCCACCACACCTTTATTTCCTGATTATTGTTGGAAATGGTCTGGTTTTTTTTCCCTTGGAAGGCAGCCAGCCTCCTCCACAGCTTTCCATTTTCCAGAACAGTCTGGTATTCTTCATAGTTCATCTTCTCAGGAAGAAATTAATTCACACCAAATGCCAGCCTTGCTTAAAGATCTGTGGGTGAGCACACAAGTGTCAGGGACATGATAGGGGCTTGACTCTTCTGTGGGCGAGGGACTTTATGATGTATTAAAAACAAACCAAAGAAAACGGGTACCAGTGATCTTTGCCTTTGCCCTATCACTGGTGAGAATGTTTTCAATGTGTTTTTTTAGATGAAAACTCATGGTTGAAGCAGACATCAAGCATAATTTTACAGAGCGATCTTCTTTAGACTATACCATAGGGTTCTGAGGGGTGGAGAATTCCACTAGACTAGGTTTTTGTTTTGTTGTTGTTGTGTTTGGTTTGGTTAGGTTTGCCATAAAGAGCAAACTTTTGACTGAATAAAATTTAGGAATATTTAAATAGCAAAGAATATCTTAAACAAGATAACAAAGGTTAACCCCAAAAAATAATAAAATATGAAGCAAATATGTTGTGTAATGAAGAATTTGGCTGGCCTTTGTGCTTGGTTCTTTCAAGGCAACCTCTAAATTATAGTTTCCTGAGTGATAGGAGTGTCTTCATTATTCATGCTGGCCCCTTGAACCACACCTGAGGTTATGCTAATGAGATATCTCATGCTGGGGCCCCTAGATAGTTTCAGGACATGGGGTGGGGTGTTTGTGGGGTTGAGGAGGGGCTGTCCAGGCCCAAAAGTGCAGCTATCTAATTAAAGGGTTGGGATTTTGAGCCAGGTTATATCAGTCCTACCCATTGGGAGGGGAGGGGAGGGGGACTGGAAATTGAGTTCAGTCATGTGGCCAATGATTCAGTTCATCATGCCTACATTATGAGACCCCATCGAAAACTGTGGACACTGGGGTCAGATGAGCTTCCCTGGTTGGTAATCATACACTGATGTGTCAGAGGGTGATGTGTCCTGAGGACACAAGTTTTGTATTCTCCCAGACCTAGCCCTATGCTTCTCTTCATTTGGCTAGTCCTGATTTGTACCCTTCATTTATACAACTATAATCATAAGTATAACCCCTTCCCAAATTCTGAGAGTCATTTTAGCAAATTATCAAACCTGAGGAAGTCTTGGGAACTCCCAAATTTGTAGCCAGTTGGCCAGTAGTGCAGATGGCCTGAGGACCCTCACCAAACTTGGGGCTGGTGACAAGTAACCTTACTGAAGTGAAGGGCCAGTCTTGTGGGTGACTGTCCTTAACCTGTGGAATTTGACCTAACTCTAGGTAGTTAGTGTCAGAATTGCATTGTAAAATGATGACAAAATGTCAACTCCCCTAAATCTGAATTTAGGGTAAACTAATAAAAAATATTGACAGATTTGACTGTGGTGGTGGTAGTGTTTAGGTTTCTGTGGGTTTTTTTTTCTCATTTAAAAAACAATTTATTTTTAATAACATACAGAAGTGGTCTTTATCGTTTTAAGCATCTCTATGCATGTTAAACTTTAATGATGGGTTAAATAATGTGAAACTTTTATTTAAATCAGCTTGTAATACTTATACCCGTCATTCTAGTGGGTGCAACGAGGTGGAAATAATATATTCATAAGAATTATACAAATAAATATATATTTGAAAAATAGGCATTTTAATGCTATCAAATTTAAATATGAGCAATTGTAATATTGATTAAATGACAGCAATTAAGCTAAAAAGAGATCAATCAAAAGTACTTTTTAAAAGAGAAAACAGGCAAATGTCTTGCTGTGGTTGTGGATGTTCAGGGTCGGCTGCTGAAAGCTGAATCCAACGTGCCTATGACCCCGGATCCCTGAGCTGTCACAGGTTGGTCCTCCTCCTTCTTGGGGGCCTAATGGTCCAGAGGACTTTTAGGCCTCTGTGGGCTGCATATGGAACCACAGGAGCAAAAGGGCCACTTGGGAAAGGCTGGAACGTGAGCTCCGTGTTACTTGTCTGTTGTGATCATTTTCTTAGCTCACTGAGCGTTCTCTCAGTCGGCAGAGTTGCCATCCAACTTCAACGCTCTTCTCGTGGAAGGGCGGCGCGTTCTGACAGAAGAAAGTGGTTCTCTCCTCATTCCTTTCTCCGTGTCTTCAGCCATCTTCTTGTAGAGGCTGTGCATCTGATCCGTGTGGTTCATGTTCCTATATCCTTTGAGAGGTTTCTTCTACATTTCTAAGCAGTGTATTTCCTCCTCAGTTGATTTTTCTCTGAGTTTTTTTATTCAAACCATCTGTTATTTTTTTCTGAACTTGTTCTCTGTTGTTCTGTGATGATTTTAATATATTCCTTGCATCCGTCACTTGGGATTGGAAGGATTTTGTTGCATCCTCGAGTGATCCTGTCTGTCCTTGAAGATGAGCCATTGTAGTCAGTCTGTGAGATGAAAGTTTACGGAACTTGCTTTTCTGTCCTTTTTTGAGAAAGCCTACTGTGTCCTCAAGCAAAGGCCTGTTCAGATTTTTATGAAGTGTTGCCAGATACAGAGTTTGTAGCTTCAGAGGACTGGCCTCTGTCGCAGGTGACTTGAGGACTTCATTGGCTTGTGCCATTAGTCCAGTCTTCTCACTGTCTTTTCTGTAGACTTCAGCCCAGGCAGAACACCTTTTGTCCAGCTCTTTTCCCCATCTTGAAGTTTGTCAACTCTTCATTATTAAAACCACCACAGTGGTACACAGCAGGATCTCCCAGAGAGACCCAAAAGAGTCCTGGGACTCTCGGACGTCACCAGTGGAGCACCCTGCTGCTCCAGGACCAGCTGGAAAGACATCTGGGTGGCAGGCAGCAGGCCCTCCGCAGGTCCAAATGGCTGTGCAGCACTGCCTCTAATAGCCAGTGCACTGTGGGCCACGCTGACCATGTGGAGGGCTCCATCTCTAATACAGACAAGAACCTGGCAGCCAGGACAGACCATCACTTGGGCTGGGGAGGGGAGCCAGCCAGGTTCTAGAAAATAGTTCTCTGACTTCACTCGGCTCAGTGCACAAATAGAAAATGACATTAACTATGGAGTGCGTTTGGCGAAGCAGAAAGGGCTGACTGCAGCCAGGGATCATCCTGGAGCTCGGGCCACAACAGGCGGCACCTGGCCCTGCAGCCGCAAACCTAGAGGACCGAAGCAGTGCCATGCCCTGCTCTTCACGTGAGCTCACCAGGCATGGTGGCGAACTAGCCAACTGAGGCCCCAAGGCTCCTTGTCTGTACTTTGGACTCTGCCTTAAGCAACTGTTCCCCAGTTCCTTTGTCTGCGAGGGAAACAGAACCACCCGCAGAAGCCAGTCTGGGGGTTCTCAGGGTTGTTGGGGTTCAGACCACAGGGCCCGCCCCCCCGCCCCCCGCAGTGGATGGGGAGAATAGAGGCTCTGACCAGGCTTGGTGGTGAGGGGAAGAGGTGGCCAAATGCCTGAAGTGATAAAGTTTACAATTCATATATTTATTTAAAAAGGAAATCGCCATTTAAAAGTTTATAACCTGTTTCTGAAAGTAAAGAATTCAGCCATCATGAGGGGGAAAAGGGTGCTAGAAAGGATATTAGTCAAAGACTCTGGAGTTGCAGGTGACAGGAATACAGCACAAACAGCTTAAGCTAAAACAGGGAGCTCAGGTAAGGATATCGGGGTGGGGTTGGGGAGCAGAGGGGAAGCTCTGCAGGAGCCAAGACAGCCCTGGGACTGTCAGGGACTCACCGCCCCCAGGAATCCCTCTGCCTGTGTCCCATCCCCAAATCAGAAGAAGGTCTCTGGGTGTCAGTGGGTGGGCTCCCCCTCTCAGGTTGCTCCTCTGGCAGGAACTTGTCTGCTGGCATCTGTCGGCTAGCTTTTGAGAATAGAGTTTTAAAAGGAGAAGTTTTTGAGTTGTAATCTGCTGGCCCCAAAGAGTAGTGTTTTGTAACCCACTTACCATCTTTAAAAAAAAAAAAATGCTATTGCCAGTTCAAAGAAATGATGACTGGTTTCTTAGAAAAGCACTTGTTAAAAAAAAAGCCAAAGAAACCTTTCTCAGGGTTTCCTTTCTCTTTCCTTTTTCCAGTCGCTCAAAATACAATACTGTGTTTGGTCCCATCATATAATGACTGTTTTTGGGCCCCTTGTAAGCATTCTAAATGGAGGTACGTTTCATTTTCACAAGTGGAGAGCAAAGTAATGAAATCTAGTTGGGCAATGCTGGTTTTCTCTTTTTTGTACTAGTACAAGCTTCTTTAAAGACAAGCTTTCTACTTAAGACCTTTGAGGAAAAGATATCTGAATTTCTTGGGGCTTGCAATTTGTTAAGGGCCGATTCTGAAATCTGGAATTTCAGCAAACAGCATACCACTAATTTTTTTATAACCCCCCATGCCGAGTTAGCATTTAATGAAGCAGAAAATGTAGTCATACATTATATAGATTTTGCTTTTGTGTTTTTAAATTTTAGGTATATTTTTGTACAACGGGCATCCAATAAAACAGGTAGATATCTTGGGAACTGTCATTGGAGTAAAAGAAAGAGATGCTTTCTACAGTTACGGAGGTAAGCACAATTGTGTCTGAAATGGGGTTTTTGTAGAAGGTCCCCACTTGGCTGAAAGCTGGATTTTAAGCCACCCCAGCCTTTCAGAGCAGCTGGGGACCCTCACATAGCCCATACACTTTCCTCTATTGGGAGCCCCTTGGAGCCCCAGATGTGAACTAAGTGTTAAATGAGGCAACAAGTGGGGATGACACTGAAGAATTTGGTGAAGTGATAGCTGCTGGGAGCTAGGAGGTGGAAGAATTAAAATAGAGTCTAGAATCACCCATGGACAGGACAGACACCTGATACCTGAGGGCATAGGTGTAAATAGCAAAGGGTGGTAGTATATGGTTATATGGATTGCTTTAAAAAGAAAAGGCCAATAAAGTGATGTAGTGGACATTGAAAACTAAGAAGAGAGAGGTTGGAATGGGGGTAAGGGATTAAAATCTACGTATCTGGTACAATGTGCACTATTCTGGTGATGGGCGCAGTAAAAGCCCTGACTTCAGCATTATACAATTCATCCATGTAACACAAAACACTTGTACCCCCTAAATCTATTGAAATTTTTAAAAATGGTAGTAATTTGAAAAACTCAAAAGTAAAATAAAATTTAAAGACCAGATTAATATTAAAGTAGACACTTTAACAAGACATGGAGGTATGAAAAATAATTTTTAAAGATTTATATCCAGAGCAATTTTTTTTTTAAAAAAGCCATTTGGCCCCATAATATTCTGAAATAAAAAAAAAAAAAAGCCGTTTGGTACTCAAAGGGGTAAATATCCATTATCAGAAAATTCCCCTTCCTTCATGAGGATGGAAACTAAATAAAGGATTTCTGTATTTTGGACGTCAGAGAATTGCTAAGATGTGATTTAAGTGTGATGGGTCTTGATTTTTTTCATCAAGTTGACTGTAAGCATTTTAATACATTGCCTTGTGCAACTCTAAAATTCTCTGTAGTTAAGAGGACAAGCTGGATATTTTGTGTCAGGCTTAACTTTGAATTCCAGACCTTTGCTGGAATTGACATTGTCACTCTTTGTGGCGTTGCCTTGCATTTATGTTCTTGCTCTATTTGGGGAAAGATAGAAGGCAATTGAACTTTGTGAACATTTCATTAGCAGTCCCCACATGATTGATAATTTATGGATACAATATCATTGCCTTTCTTCAACATGTATTCATTTTCCTGAAGATGATTGTTTTTTGCTTATAAAATAACATGTGAGAGATGAGATCTCTTCTGCCCTCTGCTTTTTCCTAGTGTATTTTTTTTTAACTCTGAAATAGATCATCTTGTCAGGCATTCCCATACTGAGTCTCTGCTTTATTTTTCCAAAGATATTGGTTCTGTTTTTCTCCAGACAACTCAACGTACATTTGCTAAGTTTCTACAGTGTACCCAGCTGTGGGGCAAGTACGTTGTCTGTGGTATAATGAAGTGATGCTTCCCCAAACACCAATGATGGAGTAATAGTGTCTTTCAGTTTACAAAGCACTTTTACATGCATAATTTCATGTTATTCTCCCCCAATCATTTGAAATAGAAAGAACAGATATTATTTCCACTTTGTAGATGAGAAAACCAAGGCTCAGTGACTTGCTCAAGGTTTAACTGATGCAGGTTTGTGGGTCCAGTGTACTATTTACTGACTCCGGTGTGCTCTGTAGTCTTGTCTAACTCAGTTTGATTTTTCTCTTCCCCTTCTTTCCCATCCCCAACTCCCACCAAAAAAAAAAAAAAAATCAGCTGAGTCTGGTTTTTAGTTTTCTGTTTTTTCAGATCAAATAAATGAGGCTGTTTGAAGCCTTTAGTCCTGGCCCTAGAACCAGGCTAGATATTAGGCGTGTGACCCAAAGAGGCTTCACTTAACCCTTTTCCCATTATGAAAAGATTAAGGTGGTATGTTTGACTCTTTCCCAATAAGCTTTTCTAAGTGGGTGTCTGAGAGCGTGACACATCTGTGGGCTAGGGGAAGATGAAAAGCATCTGAATGTTGAAGTGATGGAGAGTAGAAATGATTTTGTGACTTTAGTTCTTGGGGAGAGCTGCCTCTCTCCCTGCTGTCCTCAGGCCCAGCTTGGCTCTCAGCCACTTGCCAGGTGGCCACTCCCTGCTACTCTGGGTCCTGCTTCCCCTGACTCACCACAGGCCAGTGCTGGAAGTGCTTCCTGCTGACATTGACTGTCCCAGGGCTGAAACAAAAGGCCAGTGGCTTAGGCAGTGCTGTCCAGCCAAGGAGGATGTTATGCAGCACTTCAAGGATGCTTCTTTTCTGGGGCATTCCAGCAGCCAGCCCTCAGGGCGCCACAGGTGGGGTGGGGGTGGGGGTGGGGTGCTGCTGCTGGGAGAGGTCAAACCAGGGAAGTCAGAGGAGTTGGTGGCAGTTCCTGGAGTGCACAGAACACCTGGTAGCAACTCAAGCTCAGACCTAACTTGGGAGGCTATAGTCAAGACCAGAATGACCTCACATTTTCTAGAACAAGTGTTCATATGCTAATTTTTTTAAACTTTCTATTATAAGTCAAGATTTTCAACTGGCCAGAGAAGTGATGTGTCTAAACATGTCATACATTTTTAAACTCAAAATGTCCTTATTGATTTTTTTTGCTTCTTAAAATGATACTCACTATTAAAAAAATTAAACTAGAGAAAATTTTAATGAAGTACATAAAAGTCATGTGAACCACTATAAATCAGGCAGAAACAATATCAATGTTTAGGTGAACGTTCTTCCTAATATTCACAGCATGTTCCTAATATTGAAGGAATATAGAAATGCCTTATTTCCTTCGTAATTTTATACGTATTTCTTTCTCTTCTTAAAGTTTCTGAAGTTAGGCTTATAGTCAATGTATACATTGAATATAGAATTCCTTTCCCATACTCTAAAAGAAGCTGCTATAAGCATTTAATGTCTTAAAATCATTTCTGTCAAAATACACTGTTTAATGTTTTACATATATTAGGTTATATATAAGATTATATATAAAATTTCTGTTTTATAGTGAAGCATGCATGTCTTCTAACAGCAGTGAACATAGATCTTCATTGTAACTTTTTATCCTCATACAGTATGTCATTGTAATTTATTAACGAGTGTCATATTTATAAACATTTAAGTATTTCCAATTTGCAGTATTATAAATAATACTGCAGTGAACAGCTTTATATAAGATGTGTATGTCTGCATACTTGTTCCATTTTTCTCAGGATAAATTAATGGAAGTAATTGCTAAGTCAAATGATATATACATTTCAAAAAATTTTTTTTAAGAGATGGGGGTCTTGCTATGTTGCCCAGGCTGGAGTGCAGTGGTTATTTATAGACACGGTTGGCATGCACTACAGCCTTGAATTCCTGGGCTCAGGTGAACCTCCTGCCTCGGCCTCCCAAGTAGCTGGTACTACAGGCGTGCACCACCACGCCCAGCTAATTTTTTCTATTTTTAGTCAGATGGGGTCTTGCCCTTGCTCAGGCTGGTCTCGAAGTCCTGGCCTCAAGTGATCCTCCCACCTCAGCCTCCCAGAGTGCTAGGATTATAGGCGTGAGCCACCGTGCCCTACATTTCAAAATTTGATGCATTTTTCCAAACTTATCCTTTAGAAATTTGTTACTAATTTATATTCCCACTAACAGCATATGAAAGTATCAGTATTTTTAATATGTGTCAATCTAGTAGTTGAGAAATTATTTAAATTTGTTGTTTTTTCATGGTACTAGTGAATTTAGCATACTGACATATTTATTGACCATTTTTATATCTTCTATGAATTGCATATTGTTTTTCTTTGCCACTTTTTCTCTTGTGGTCTTGGTCTTTTTCTTCTTGTTATTATTATTTACTTTCTTTTTGTTTTGAGATAGGGTCTTGCTCTGTCACCTGGGCTAAGTAGAGTGGCGTCATCATAGCTCACTGCAACCTCAAACTTCTGGGCTCAGGTGATCCTCCTGCCTCAACCTCCAAAGTAGCTGGGACTACAGGCATGGGCCACCACACCTGGCTATTTTTTTTTTTTTTTTGGTAAAGACAGGGTCTCGCTTTGTTGCCCAGGCTGGTCTCAAACTCCTGGCCTCAAGTGATCCTTCTACCTCAGCCTCCCAAAGTGCTAGGATTACAGGCATGAGTCACCAGTCCTGGCCATTTTTTTCTTATTAATTTATATGAGCCCTTTATATATTAAGGCACTAATATATTAAAGCACTTTATATATTAAGGCACCCTGTCATTTGGAAAATTGTTATCCAGTATTAGTTTTTAGGTAGTCAAACATATCAGACTTTTTTTTTTAATGAGTTCTGATTTTCAGGTTCTAAGAAGTCTTTCCCCACCAACTGTAAGCCCAAGGTTAAAAGTATTTATCCACATCTTCTTCTATTCTTAGTTTACCTACTTTATATCTAATGAAATGAAACCCATCTAGGATTTATTTTTGTATAAGAAATATTCTTCTTGGTTTTTTCTTTCAGCACAGATTTAAACCAGCAATAAAAAATTTTGCCTTATATTTCTTCTATGTTATGTGTACTTTTACAATAGTCTGGTTGATGATTTTTTGAAAATTATGAGGCCTACTAATCCCATGCTTGGCAACCTCTGTTCTGAGTTTGTCAGAAATTAGGCAAAGAGAAAATGCTTATTGTCCCTTAGCAACCATCTCCAAATTCTTCTATAGTTATAAATCCAAGTGCAATGGGAATTGTTTGATTTTTTTTTTTTGCACTAGGAATAAAATTAGCCAGACCAGTATTGTTTTTGTGGCCAGGGAATAATTATTTTCTATTATAAAAATAAAATGGTGCCCTTCTGTGATGTGCTTGGCTTTCCTCACATCCCCTGCAGTGGTAAGGACTGGGCAGAAGCTCTTCCACAAAGAGAAGCCCAGGCCAAATGACTTGGAATGCTTTGTTTTGTTAAGTCAGCACACCAGTGAAGAGAAACGGTGACAGAAGGCTGTGCTCTAAGTGCCTGTGCCTCTGACCACAGATCATGTGATGCTGTCTTGTTTCAGAGTGGGAGGGAAAGGCTGATATTTTATATGAGCTGCCATTGAGATTTTTGCACTTAACTTCTAGAGGACATCATATTTAGTAGAGAGTTGTAGACAAGAAGCATCAGTACCCTTGAGGTAGGGTAAGTGAAATGCTGAATACATCCCTCTGGGCGTGTGTATTATTATGCTGACTTACACAGGCAAGCAGTTCATACTAGCGTATGGTGAGAGGTTGTTTCTAAAGGTGGAAGGAGAGTTTGATAAGGGATTTGCCCCTCCAGGCCATTGAGAAATGTCATCTTTCAGGGTGGCTGAATGTATTGACAACATGCTAATGTACCAGCCATGCCCAAATCTCTCTTCTGCCTTTTTACGCTTCTCTTGCAGTGGACGATAGCACTGGAGTTATAAACTGCATCTGCTGGAAAAAGTTGAGCAATACCGAGTCTTTATCAGGTAATTTTATTTGCCATGTTCCTTTACTTTTCAGCTAACCAATGGATTTTACTCAAAATAGCTCATCAGAACAGCTGTAGGACTAAATTTTCGCATTTATCCGCTGGTGTATTACATTGATCCCCTGGAAACGCCGTACCCATGTGCTCGGCGCAGTGCTCCTCTGAAGACTGAGATCATGGGGGAGCCAGTTGCCCTTCCTGCTCCCGTCTCCTTGGTTCTTACTTCCTCCTAAACCTTTGGGAATGTGAGCAGGTTCCTGGGAGTTTCAGCACTTCATTTTTACCATGCCAGTTATTACGTAAGTCAAGACATTTTAGCCTAATTACCAGTCAGGTCCGAGTCCCTTGCTCTGGCCGTATCACTTGACCAAAGAAGATTTTGAAGTCTGTTCCTTCCACATGGTTGCCACTAACTTCTGTGCCGCCATGATTTTTCTGAAATCTCTATTATGTTCCTAAAATATACCAGGAATTCTAAGATTGATGAGAAGATAAGATAGGATTCCTTTGAAAGTTATCCAATAAGTAATATAAACTGAAAATGAACTTTAAAATTGTGTATTGAACATATTGACTGTAACTGAAACAAAATTGGAGTTATTTGCATATGTCTTAATAACTCATGTACTTTTAAAAGTTAAGTTCATAATATTATTAATAAAAAATTATGCAATATTGGTGATCATTTTTGGCTCTAGAGAAGCTACAGAAATGGGAATCTTGTTTGTCTCTGTTTTATAACATACACAGTATGGTGCCGTACACAATGGGGTTATTCAATAAACACTGCCTGCTCTAATAGCTAACTTATAGTATCTACTTGTGTTATATGTGGTGAGACTGTCTAATGCTTGGAATGGTTTCTTCTTTCCTTTTTGCCATTATATGTCCTAACTGACCAGTGGAATGCTCATTTGCTTAATTTTCTGATATATTTACATTTAAAATTTGGCCATCAGTGTCATGAAACCTTGGTATTCCCATTCCTAATTTGGGGACATCTAAATCAATGGCACTGCTTTGCTGAGGAAACTTTGTAGATAAATTTAAGGGAGACAACAGGTTTGTATGCAGCTATCTCATAGGCAAGAAATAAACCTGTAAGACAATCAGATATCTGGATTTTTATATATGTCTGGGGTATTTGTCCTAGTCTGTTTTGTTCTGCTATCATAGAATACCTGAAACTGGGTAATTTATAAAGAACAGAAATTTATTTCTCACAGTGCTGGAGGCTGGAACATCCAAGATCAGGGTTTTAGTGTCTGGTAAGGGCCAGGTCTCCCCTTCCAAGATGGTGCCTTGCATGTTGCATCCATCCTGCAGAGGGGAGGAGCACTGTTTCTAACATGGCAGAAGAGCAGAAGAGGGCGAACCCACTCCTGCAAGCCCATCTTACAGCAGCATTTATAAGGGTGGAGCCCTCCTGACCCAAACACCTCCCGTTAAGCCCCACCTTCCAACAGTGGGGGTCACATTGGGGGTTAAGTTTTCAGCACATGAGTTTTGAGGGGGACAAAAACATGCAAACCGTAGCAGTATTAAAATCACTTGTGGATTTATGGTTGTTGTCACAATCCTCAGTGAGAAAGTGTAGTTTGAATATGCATACTTGTTTTAGATGGAGGGTCAGCACACTTTTTCTGTAAACAGCCAGATAGGAAATATTTTCTGCTTTGGGGACCACAGGGTCTGCATCTCAACTATTCAGCACTGCCATTGTAGCACAGAAGCAGCTATGGACAATACATAAACAAGTGGGCATGGCTGTGTTCCAATAAAACTTTATTTACAAAAACAGGGTATGGATGGATTTGTCCTGTGGGCTGTAGTTTGCATACATCTGTTTTAGACATTATTTTAGTTTTCAAAATTAACTCCTTTTTAAGAAATGGCATCATTGGAAATACTATATAACTCCTATACTTAGTAATTTTTTAGATCAACAAATTGGCTATTAATACTGAGAGTGAGATTTTTAAAATATCAGTAAGTAGATGAATAGTGGGTAAGAACAATCACAGTGGGTAGCCTTAATTCAAAATTGCTTTGCAAATACAGAGAGAGTGTAAGAGTACAAGGAGAAAGCCTAAAAATGATTCTCATCGTGTTACATGTGAAGTGATGTTTTTAAATTGTTCCCAGTTAGCCCATTCTCTCCTTTTAATTTAATTGCCCTCAGTTTAAAAGATTTCCATTGGAAAGTGGCCAATGAAGACTAATTTTTTTAAACAAAATTTAGTCTGAGTCAAAATCATGTTCCAGTCAAAGTATAAAAATATAATATTAACTCCCATAAATGTCACATTGAATGTACCATTTGGACTTAGCTTATGAGCAAAGTTTAAAAAGCCTGGCCCTTAATATTAGAATTTTAAAGGGGATTTATCTTTCATGATGGAATAGACTACTTAAAGTGAAGTTCTGTCAGGCTCCAGCCATCTCATTATATTCATTAAATTACACAGCCTGAGCCCTCTTTCGGCAATTTGGCTCACCCTTTAAATGAAAGCTGGGCCTCTTTTCCTCAGACCAACCGTCAGACTGATAATTTCAGTGGTGCTATATGAAGCATTTATTATCACCTATAATGTCTGTATAATGGCAATGAAATTTATAAATACCTTTAAAATTCAGCTTAAGTAGAAGAGGACCTGGGGATAGGAACACAGATAGAACAAGCCTTTTAAAAAGTAGTACTTGGGGATTTTCTTTCTTTCCTTTTTTTTGAGACGGTCTTGCTCTGTCGCCCGGGCTAGAGTGCAGTGGTGTCATCGTAGCTCACTGCGACCTCAAACTCCTGGGCTCAAGCGATCCTCCTGCCTCAGCCTCCCAAGTAGCTGGGACTACAGGCGTGTGACACCATGCCTGGCTAATTTTTCTTTTTTTTTTTTAGATGCTTGGTCTTACTCTTGCTCAGGCTGGTCTCGAACTGACCTCCCAGAGTGCTAGGATTACAGGCATGAGCCACCGTGCCCAGCCAATACTTGGGGATTTTCTAAGAAACCCAGTGAGCTGAGCAGCGTTAATGCTGATTGTTCTGGGTATTCCTAGGTTCCTAGGTATTGGTCACTGCACACACAGAGTTCTCTGTGCTCCCTACATTGCTGTTTCCCTTGGTTTAGTAGATGTTTTAAAAGAAAATTAATGCCTCTGCACATCACAAAGCTATGGTTATCAAAATTTTATTACATTAATTTTGATGAAGGGCTTATCCATAAAGAAATAACAGTAGATCATCTTACGTAAAAACACATAGCCTCTCCTGCAATTTAAAAGCAAAATAAAACATATGGAACCATTATGTGTTTGTTAAGGTATTAAAAATCCACCAGCTACGCAGGAGGCCCAGGCGGGAAGATCACTTGAGGCCAGGAGTTTGAGACCAGCCTGAGCAACATAGCGAGACCCTGTCTCTAAAAAAATAAAAAAAATTAGCCAGGCATGGTGGTGTGTACCATTAGTCCTAGCTACTCAGGAGGCTGAGGTGGGAGGATTGCTTGAGCCCAGGAGTTTGAGGTTACAGTGAGCAATGATCACTTCACTGCACTCCAGCCTGGACGACAGAGCAAGACCCTGTCTCCAAAAAAAAAAAAAAAACCAAATGACTGAAGCTGGTGTAGGAACTGTAAGCATGCATGCATTGCTGGTGACATCATGTAAAAACAGAGGTTTGATTATTTTTTTTCTGGCAAACATTCTGACAATATGTAATGAACTTTAAACCAGTTTTGTACTGTTTTATCTAGTAATCCCTAATGAATGATGCCAAAGAAAACAAGATAATTTTGTCTCAAGGGCTTAATCCTTCATTATCACAAATATCTTAACATTTGTTGAGTATTTTCTATGGATCTGGAATTGTGCTAAGCACATAATGTAAGGGTTAAATTAGATGATGCACAACTCCTCTGTGTATGAGGTTACACTCTACTGCTGTCCCCGTTTCATAGTTGAGGAAATTGAGGCGTAAGAGTAGAGAGGAAACTGAGGCATAGTGAGGTTAAGCAACCTGCCCAAGTTCACACAGCTAGTAGGAGGTAAACTGAGAGTCAAGTTAGCTCTTTCTGACCCCAGTAGCCAAATGCTAACCTCTAAGCTGTACTGCCCACATACAGTGCTAGTGACAAAAATCAAATTAAAAAATTGTTAAAAGAGGGAGGAAATAGTGAAACTATCTAACAAACTGTGGCATGTTAACAAGACAGAACGTTATATTGTTATTTAAAATGCTGAGTTGTGTAGGTTCTGTAGATACATGTGTGTATTTAAAATTATGCTAGGCAGAAAAACAACACAAAATCTTTTACACCCACCAGCTATAACTGAAAAATAGGAGTATCTCCTAGGGCAGGCAGCAGAGAGTAAAGGATAAGCAGGAAGGCTCTGGAGCTAGAGACTGCCTGGGTTCAAATGCCAGCTTTGTCACTTACTACCTGTTTTACTCTGGGCAAGTTGCTTGTCCTCTGTGACTTGGTTTCCTCATCTCTAAAATGGGATAATAAACAGGAGTGGTTGTGAGGATTAGATGTGCTAAAACATTGTATAGTACGTAGAACAGCAGCTGTGGTACCCAGACATTCATGGCTATGCTTATTTGATATTAAATACAATTTGGAAAGTAAAATCAAATGATAGGAATTATTTAGAATTGAATATGCATTGGGTTCTTTTCACCATGAAGTTGCTTAAGTTTATAGTTTTAAGGGGTATGAGTGTGAGAGAGAGAGAGAGAGAGAGTGTGTGTGTGAGAGAGAGAATGTGTGTGTATGTGTGTGAGAGAGTGTGTGTATGTATTTGTGTATGTGTGTGTGTGAGAGAGTGTGTGTATGTGTGTGTGAGAGAGTGTGTGTGTGTATGTGTGTGTGAGAGAGTGTGTGTACGTGTGTGAGAGAGTGTGTGTATATGTGTGTGAGAGAGAGAGAGAGAGATAGTCTAGCTCCCCAACAGAGAAGAGAGGTAAGAGATTAGGATGTCGAGTGCCTAGGTGGGACAAGTCTCCCTTCAAGGACACTTGAAAGGGTTGTTTAGAGCTGTTGCCACCACGCCTAGCTGAACTCTGTACAGAATTCAGCTTCGGACTCTGTGGAGCCCTTTGACTGCACTGGCAGTGCAGGGGCCAGAAAGAAGGCATTGGAGCCGCTCTGGAACTTGCCCACTGGGCCTCCACCCAAACTCCGTTCCCTGTACTCTAGTCTTGGATAATTACAGCTTATACCTTTTGCTCACTAGAGGACTACCAAAGGTTATGCAGATTTCCTACAGTAGAGCAACTAATCAGAAGTAGAATAAATAAACATATTGTGTTGGTCTTACCCTAAAACCAGGTCATGAATGTGGTAGATTGTGTTATAACTTTCTTTCCGTCTGGCCCTAAACAGCTATAGCTGCCCCAAGTGCAGCAAGAGAGCTGAGCTTAACCTCACAACTCAAGAAGCTACAAGAGGCCATTGAGCAGAGAACAAAGTTAGAAATTGGGGATGTTATCCGAATCAGAGGCTACATCCGCATGTACAGAGAAGAGCGAGAAATTCATGCCACTGCTTATTGTAAGCATGAAAGATTTTGACCACATTGGTAGTTACTCTGGGTGTGTTTCCAGTAAACTCTTGGTCAGCTAAAAGTCAGACTTACAAAAAGTTCAAATAAGAAGATTTAACTCTATTTAATGGGGGAAATAATATTGTATAATATGCTTTCTTTAGAAAAGCAGCATTTCTGGTCAGGTGTGGTGGCTCACGCCTATAATCCTAGCACTCTGGGGGGCCAAGGCAGGAGGATCACTTGAGCTCAGGAGTTCAAGACCAGTCTGAGCAAGAGCGAGACCCTGTCTCTACCAAAAATAGAAAAAATTAGCCGGGTGCAGTGGTGTGCACCTATAGTCCCAGCTACTTGGGAGGCTGAGGCAGGAGGATTGCTTGAGCCAAGAGTTTGAGGTTGCAGTGAGCTACGATGACATCGCTGCACTGTACCCAGGGTGACAGAGCAAGATCCTGTCTCAAAAAACAAAAACAGAAAAACCCCAAAACAAAACAAAAAAAGAAAAGCAGCATTTCTTAATTTTGTTTTGTAGAGAGGTAATTATAAATTGGGAAAGAAAATGAATCATTTACTATATATAGTTGGCAAGTTTATTTGGACAACATAGTAGTTTCCAAAGTACTTTTAAGTTCTAAGTGTCAATCCATTGGGGCAGAGTATTCATATTCTTCAGAATGATGGAAATTTCTTGAACACCATTGAGTTTGTTAACTTTAAATGAAAACAGCTAATCAGAAATATGGAGTCCTCCATTACATTCCCTTTGCACTGTGCAGGTTGGTTTTCAGTTGGAAATCTCAAGGACAGGGGCTGTCCACTGGAGGGACAGATGAATGAATACGCTGATGTGCCTTCCCGGTCCCAGCCCATGCCCTGGCCAAGCCTGTGGCACGTAAGGCATTGCGTTCCATCTTGCAGGATGCCTGGGAACCACTTAGTGACCCCTGGGCACCCTCGACGCAGGAGGTCCACCAGCTGCCTCATTTACTGTTGTCCTGCTAGCAGTTTGGACATGGGGAAGAACTGATTACAGTGTCATTTCTGTGACATCTTTTTTTTGGTGCTTGTAGATAAAGTGGATGATCCAGTGTGGAACATTCAAATTGCAAGGATGCTTGAGCTGCCCATTATCTACAGGAAAGTTTATGCCCAGCCTTTCCGCAGCCAGGCCCTAGAGAACGAAGAGGCACTAAGGTAAGCTGTGCCTTATCACTGCTGAAAACATAGCCAAGCAGTGGGAGCCCACGTGCTGGGGTCAGCCTGGGTTCCAATCCTGAATTGTCCACTATGCGCTGTGGGGCTCTGGGCAAGTTCTCAAACCCTCTGTGTGCTTCAGTTTCCTCATCTGCAAAGTAAAGGTAATAGTACAGATGTTCTAGGGTAGTTGTGAGGAATATATATGTGCAATTGAAGTCACTGAAGGAGTGGGGGTGGGAGCAGAGAAAAACACTTTGAATAGCTGACATTTTTCCAAGTTGATAAAAACTATAAACTCACAGATCCAAGAAACTCAACAAACCCCAAGGCAAGAAACCTGAAGAAAACTGCACGAAGGCACATCCTAATCAAAATGTTACACCATAGCACATCATAACCAAAAACCTGTAAGAAAAGCTACACCAGTCATTCTCAACCAGGGATGATTTTGCTCCTTTTTGTGGGTGGTGGGCAGGGAGGGGACTAGGAGGAATTAGAATATGTGTATTTATATGCATTATATGCTAATATATGCATAGAAGAACTCTGAGAGGAGACACAGAGAACCAATAACAGCAGCTCCCTAGGGGATGGGGACTGAGAGGTAGGGTGGGAGGAAGACAAAAAGGCTTTTCACTGTATACTCTTTAATGTTTTTTAACATGTGAATATATTACATATTCAAAAAATTATATCAAAGTACAAACCATAGACCTGTATAAAATAAAAAGTTAAAATTCTCCATTTTCCTGTCTCCCACATCAGGACCATTCCCCAGAGGTTACCACTGTTCATAGGTTGATGTGCACCCTTTTAGATCTGTGCTTATGCAAGCATGAATATTCACCCATGTATTTTGCAGGTTGTCATTTGCTTTTATACAAAAATGGGACCATACCTTACATGCTGTTCTGCAGCTTGCCTTTTTTTTTAATCTATCATGAATAGCTCTGTTGGTTCCTATAGTTTCACTTCATAATTTTAAACAACTACACAATATTCACTGTATGAATTACTCTTTATGTCAAAAACAAGCATCCATATAGTGTTGCATTTTCTAGCTAACTTCCTGTTTTCTGCACACCAAAAAGGAACAAAGGTGATGGTTTTCTGCAGGGCTTTTAAAAACTTTCCCCCAGCAGCAATCCAGGTGCCCTGGACCTCACCAGTCTCACACATTTGCTAAGTGAAAAAGCCAAAGAATTCCTCATGGAGAACAGAGTGCAGACCTTTTACCAGCAGGAACTGGAGATGGTGGAGTCTTTGCTGTCTCTTGCCAATCAGCCTGTGATTCACAGCGCCTGCTCCAACCAAGTGAGTGCAGCATGCCCATGTGAGAATTCCAGTCCCTGTCCCAAGTCTGCGGCTGCAGGGTGTGGATGAACATGACTGTGGTATTAAGACTAACAGGGTGGACCAGGGAACAGAGGTAATGGTTCTATCACATGTAGTTTCTATTTTGGAAAGGTCACTGACCACTAAGAACTTGAAATGGGGCTGGACCTGTCCTTTTCCCCTCCTTACTTAATCTCATGACACTTAATCTTGAGTAGAAAATAATAATAGTCTAAGGTTTGCGGTACTTAGTTGTTAGTACTCACTGAGATGTGTATTTAATCTCAGCAAAAGCCAAGTGAGGGGGAAGTAGATGACAGGAGATAATTATCCATCCAAGATGATTTATTGATCAGCAAGATCTTTAGCTTGAACCATGGTTTTTAATGACTTGCTCTCTCTTTTTCAGAATAAGGTTAACCTATTGTGTTTTAGGAGTTTAAATAAAGACCAACTTGTATTCAGTCTAGTTATAATTTTTTATTCTTCTTAAAAAGAGTTGCCTCCATTTTTTCACCCCTAGTGTTATAGGTGAACTTGTTTGGTTGCTTAATGTTTATTTATTGCTTGGAATTAAGAATTATTTGACCTAAATAAACAGGTCTAGAAAAAAAAAATTATTTGAGTCTTTGGTTTTAGGCTCTCCCTTTCATTGCAGTTCTTAGGTTTGTTGGTATTGTAACAACACCATTTATTTATTTTTATTTCTTTTCTTTATCCCACCAGGGAGTGATCTCAGCTTAAGTGTCACCTTCTTGTCCTCCCTGGCCATTTGCTCTGATCACCACTTGGTCTCTAACTCTTATACCTATGATATCACTGGTATTTATTTGTTTGCCTGCCTGTTCCTCTACCAGAATTTAAGTTCTGTGTCTCTCTTGTTCTTTGCTGCCTGCCCAGGGCCTAGAAGAGGGCTAACGTAAAGCAGGTTCTCAGTTATTATTTCTTGATTGAAGGAATGAGTGGTTTTTTAAAAATTCAAATAGTCCAAGAAAGTATACAGTTAAAAGTAAGATTCCTTCCCATCCTCTCTCCTGCTTTCTTTTCCCAGAGGTAAGCACCATTACTAGTCTCTTGACTATCCTTCTGGATATAGTCTGTGCAACTATAAACTATAAGTAGTTGTAGCTCTTTCTTTTTTACACAGATGGTAGCGTGTTGTAGTTTACTATGAGACCTAGCTTTTCATTGATCATCATGTCTTACAGATTCTTTCCTAGCAGTACATTATAGATTTGCCACTACAGTCTTTTGTTACATTACCATAGTGTATTTAACCAGTCTCTCCCTTCCTGGACTGTTTAGGTGTTTTCTAGTCTCTTGCCATTACCAACAGGGCTGCTGTGAATGCCCTTGCTAGGTAACATAAGTTGTTCATAATTCTGTTGGAACAGATACTGGGTCACCCTCCTGACCTTCTAGGCACGGCCACTGCATCTCAATTTTGTTTGTGTACTTAATTATCTCTTCTGGGCAACAGGCTGATGTGCCCAGTGACCCATGATTTCATATGGGGAGATGAGGGATATAATTTCAGAAAACACCAAGGTGGAAAGGGTCATGACTGGCTGCTTTATTCTTTGCCAAGGTTGCTTCTGAACAGTCGCAGCGCTCCACCTGTCCGCTGACAGCAACATTGACCTTCCCACTTAATCATTTAGAGGAGGCTGGAAGCCAAATTGACCTCGTAGGACTTCTGATGACTCCATCAGCATGTTTGGAAGGAAATTGAAAGCTTCGTGAAGACCACATTCTTCACATGAAGCCAGCTCTTCTGTGATAGCTATAATTAAGTAGAGAGAGAGAGACTTAAGGACTCTTTGAGGACTAAAAGGCTCCTCCATTCAAAATGACCTGTGGGAAACTTTTGGTGTGATATCTTTTTGAAAATGCTTAGAGCAGAAACCGTGTCTGTCCAGTGCTGTATGTTTTTTTTTTTTTCCCAACTTGTCACTGGTTTGAACCAGTGCTGTATGTTTAAAAAGAAATGAATATGGCACTATATTTACTGTCTTTGGAAACGTTTTTCCATCAATTATGAATTAGTCCCTCACATTGCTCTGGTTGGGGAGGTCAGTGTCATTAAATTGAATTCGGTTTCATAGAGGCCTGGGAGACTAAAGATGCTTCACAAGAATGGTGAAACCCTAGATCCTTTGGCGCTTTCTGTTGTTGTACAGATGAAAGCTTAACAAAAAAATCATTGTGATGTTGTTATAGTTTAGAGGCAGAGAGAGAGCAGGCTTGAATGTTTCCTCCTTTCTTTTTCTTTTTTCATAGTGGCCCTTCTTAGCAAATCCAGAAACATGATAAGCAGGTCTTGCAAAACCATTGTTTCTTTGACAGCTGGATGAATGTTGAGTTTGTTTGGGAGTGAAGACTATATATATTTCAGGATCCACCCAGTTCCCGACCTGAGATGAGGAGAGGCTTGGTAAGCCTCAGCGTGTTCAGCCAGTCGCTGTTTTTGTCTGTGAGCAATTTCGGTTTCCTAAATCTGATGAGTCTGTCATTGCTCTTTTGAAAAAGACAAGAAAGACACAGATCCCCGTCCAGGAAAAGCCACTGGCTAGAAGAGACAGTTGGAGGCTTTACCCTTGAGACTGTGGTCTTTATAACCAGGCCAGGGAAATATGTCCCGAGGTCAGCTGAGGCAAATGTTTTTGGAAAGGAAGCTTCACATATTGTTTATATTTACAGGGCGCCATTTCTGTGGAGTCCTTCTTGTTCACAGCTGCAACCATGTTTTTAATCTCCCGGGCCTAGCATTCTCTCTTCCTGCTACTTGATCTTACTGAAGTCTGGGAGGAGGAACTAGGCTCTGTATGGTCTGGGGATAATCATCATTTTTAATGACAGAATAGTCATGTAATAATCATTTCTAGTTAGTTATTTCTGTCTTGCTAAGAGATGTAGTAAACTTGATCCTTAGGATCCTTCCCTTAAATTGACTAAAGAAGATAGATCTCCTTAGAATTATAAAGATTAAGTGGTTATAAAGGTTTGTGATATAAAGGTTTATATCAAGTTGATTGAGCGTCCCCTAAGTAAGAGCACTCATGTGTGAAATTGAAAACAGCTTTGCCCTAAGCCCCCATGAATTAAAAGATATGTGGCTGAAGATTGCTAGGTGAGGTGTTCATTCTCAACACACCCAGATAGCTTTTCTGCCCGTGGGAGTTGTCAAATATTTCTCAGCCTTAATTCTCCCTTCAGAAAATGGATGCTTTCATAACCTGGAATGTTTGTCAATTTTTAGGCCCTGATGTTCTAATGACCAGGTTCTCTAGCTTGTTCTGTTAAGGAAAACCTTAGAATATTAATTTAATTAAGAGTGTTAGGCTGTCATCTTTAGCGCAGGACAGCACATTTGTGAAACATCACCAGGATCTATTAGATTAACAAAATGCCTGTTTGGAAGGCCTCTTCTAGAAAGAGAAGGTTTCTTTAGGGATCGAATTGTCAATATTTGAGACCATTTGGAGGTTCTTCCCTTTCCCTGTTACCTTGAGGGAATGTCATCAGCAAATCTCAACCACAAAAATCTCTTTTTTGGCATCTATGGATGTTGCCCCAGATAGCCTTTGTTAGTACCTTTCATTAGAGGTAGGACTTTGCCTTCAAACACTTTTTGGGAAGCTTGGCCACATTTCTTTGTAGCTCTGATCCTTTTAATATCTTGATAAATTTCTATCATATTAAAAATGGATCTGTACCTTGAAGGACAGTTGTTCATCATTTTCTTTGTTTTGAGAATGCATAGAAAATCCCCAGTGGGCTAATAAGAAGGACGCAGCCTCTCTAGTGGGATATTTGTTTCCATTCATCTCACAGATATTTTACTGGTCACCTAACGTGTGCCAGGGAGGCGGTGGCTGAGATAAAATACAAAGTCCCCAACTCAAGAAGCATACTGTCTAGTTAACTGAGGTGGGACATAGGTGACAGCCTAGCTTCCTTGGGAATAAGAAATAGGGTGACCTGGTAGCCTCTCTAGGTAAACCTGTCTCTTAGAGAAGGGAAGAAATACTGAAAGTGAGGAGATGGAGAGCTGACAGCAGCAGAGGTCCCTTCCAGGTGGGTTCTTGCCTCACTTGAGGGCTGCTCTCCACCTTCCACCTGGTGGACCCCCCCATGGATCTCTGCCCAGCTGTTTGCCTCCACAGTCCTCCATCTAAAATAAAGAGACTATTTAATACTCACTATGTGCTGGAATCCCCAAATTATTCCAATATGTGTAAATATCCTTGAAGTCCCTAGGAAGAGATTATATAGTGCCACAATTTTAATGGAGAAAGGGGCTAATGTGTATATAATATTTTGGTTCTGTATAAAAAATAAGTCAAAGATTGTCTAACAGCAAGAGTAGCTTTTTGATTCTCTACTACCTATTACTGAATTAAACAAAAAAGCCCAACTAAAGTATGAAACAGTTAAGGAGCCTGACCCTGCCAGAGCACACTTCCCTGTCCTCCTAGATTTATCCTGCCAGGCTGGTACATTTCTGCATCTTTCTGACTCAGCAGATAAAAAGCCTGTTGGGCAAATTCATGAAGCAGTTGGTCTAGGGAGTTGTTCTCAGGTGCTATTAGGTGGGACTTATTTCTTTTCTTCTTTTTTTTCTTTTTCCTCTTTGCACAGGTAAATATTAAGAAGGACACCACTTCCAAGGCAATTCATAGTATATTTAAGAATGCTATACAGCTGCTGCAGGAAAAAGGACTCGTTTTCCAGAAAGATGGTGGTTTTGATAACCTATACTATGTAAGAGACCTGCAACTTAATTTTTTTCCTTTATAGCTTCAATTAGAAGTATATTTGTTACTTACGGGCTGGGCGCAATGGTTCACATCTGTAATCCCAGCACTTTTGGGAGGCCAAGGGAGGAGCATTGCTTGAGGCTGGGAGTTTGAGACAAATATATTTATTACTTACAAATAACCACTTACTGTTTTTAAAAATCATTAAGGAGGTGCATAAACTCAGAAGTGAAAGTTGGCCCTTATCTTTCCTCAAGGTACCTCTTTTAACAATACAGTTGACCCATAAATGACATGGGGTTGAACCGCACAGGTCCACTTATACATGGACTTTTTTCAACCAAATGTGGATTGAAATATGGTATTCGAGCACATGAAACCTGTGTATAAGGAGGACTGACTTTTCACATACTTGGGTTCTGCAGGGCCGACTGCGGGACTTGAGTATGCACAGATTTTGGTATACACTGGTGGTCCTGGAACCAACTCCTGTGTTTACTGAGGGATAACTATATATCCTTCTAGATGTTTATCTGTACATTTACAAATGCACACGTATAAAAATATGCTCATGTGGCTTTTTTGTTTTATTAAAAAAATGTGACCATCTTCTAAATCAGGATTTCTCAACGTCAACACTATTTGGGCTAGACGATTTATTGTTACGGGCACTGTCCCATGCATTGTAGGATATTTAGCAGCATCCCTGACCTTTACCCACTAGATGCCATTAGCTCCCCAGTTGTAACAACCAAAAATGTCTCCGGACATTGCCAGATATCCCCAGGACAGTAGAGAAGTGCTACTCTGAGTAATGCTCAGTGACTTTTTTGGTACCAAAATAGCACATCACAGGCACCTTTCTACATTACTACTTAGAAATCTATCTCATTCTTTTTAACATTCTTATGGCATTCCATACTATGGGTACTTGCTGTAAATTTTTTAGCCATTCCTTTGTGATGAACACTTAGGGTGTTTCCAACTTTTGCTTATTGTGTTTCCAACTTTTGCTGTCACAAATAG
The DNA here is from genome assembly GCA_023783475.1 of Daubentonia madagascariensis. Taxonomy (NCBI): domain Eukaryota; kingdom Metazoa; phylum Chordata; class Mammalia; order Primates; family Daubentoniidae; genus Daubentonia; species Daubentonia madagascariensis. The sequence goes on along the minus strand of JAKFHU010002573.1, from coordinate 12,160,478 downwards.
TGTTGCTAGGGCTATTTTTACACAACTGTCTTTGTGAACTTACATCAGTATTTCTGTAAGATTGACTCTTAAGACTGGGCACAGTGGCTCATGGCTGTAATCCTAGCACTTTGGGAGGCTGAGGTAGGAGGAGCACTTGAGGCCAGGGGTTCACGACCAGCCTAGGCAATGTAGTGAGAGCCTGCCTCTACAAAAAAAATGGAAAAATTAGCCAGGCATGGTGGCAAGCCCTTGCAGTCCCAGCTACTCGGGAGGCTGAGGCAGAAAGATGGCTTGAGCCCAGGAGTTTGAGGCTACAGTGAGCTGTGATGATGCCACTGCACTCTAGCCCAGGCAACAGAGTGAGCCCCAGTCTCAAAAAAAAAAAAAAAAAAAATTGACTCTTAAAAGAAGAGTTGCTGAGGCAAAGGGTGTGTACACTGAAGCTTTTGGTCGACACAGTCTGATCGGCCTCCCTGAAGGCTGTGCCAGCTGGTAGTCCCGACAGGAGTACAAATTCTTGTTCTGCTCATTCTTGCTGAGTTAAGAGTTCGCTTCTTGCTGCATTCCCTTAACGTCAGAGGAGCTAAGCTGAAAACGGGCGTCCTCAGGACCACTGATATCAGTAGCATAGATGTGGCCTCAGTTATGTGTGGTTCTTCTAGAGACCGATCAACACTCTGAGGTATCCCAGAAGTCTCACTATTTACAGACAAGATTCCCAAGGGGAAGCCTTTCTTAATAGGGCATTTCCTGATGTTGATATGCCCTGGTGAGTCCCCATTTTGGAGAGTTTTTGGAAATGAGGATATGATTTAAACACTACTAGAGTAACTTGTGAAAGGTATCCCAGTCTGTGTGAGGGTAAGGATCCTGCCTGGATGGGAGGCCCGGTGGGGGGTGGTTGAGCTGGTTGCCTCCTGGGGCAGCTCACCTTGAGCCCGCCCCTGGGACACACATTCCTCCCAGGCATGCAGGGAGCTGCCGTTCCTGGGAGCGGCAGGCCAGGGCGGGGTGTGATGGGCCGGGCACTTCCTCCCCTGAATCACTGTGAATCTGACAGGGTGATCAAGCAAGAATAGGTCTCTTGGCCTTTTCTCTGACTTTACTCCTCCATCACCTTGTAGGTTTCCTTTCTCCTGAGGCCCTGCTTCAGGGAAGTGGTTATCATAGTAAAGTCAACACTTCTGTTTGTGTAGTGCTCTCCTGCTTTCAGCAGCTCTCACAGGTTACCTTACTTAATCTTCACCAGGACCTTGTGAGTTGAGAGAAGGCAGGTGTTACCAGCATCCCCATTGTAAGTCAGGTCAGGCAAGCAGTCTTGGGCTGTCTGGGAGGAAGAAACTTACTGCGTGCTTCCTTCTCCCTCTCTCCCTTGTTTCCTTTCTCTCTCTCTCTCTATTAGATTTACTCTTGAACATGAAGGTGAAACCCATTTGTCTGCTGCTTCCCTCTTACCTGAGCTGGTTGAGAAAGAAACTAGGTTATTATGTGCCTTTGAGAGTAGAAAGTGTTTCAGTGGATAGGCTAGCTTTATTCTCATGCTAGCTTGTCCTTGTAGTTTTTTTTCTTTTTTCTTTTTCCTTGTGGTTGGGAGAAGGAAGAAAACTGATACAAGACAGGTATCAGGGCCCAGAAGAAGGAGTGGGGTGGAGATCGGAGGCTTTGATCACTTGTGCCTACCTCAAAAATATAATAACAAATAAGAGAAATTTTATGAACGTGTTACAAGTGTTTAAGAAGAGAGTTGCTTCTTAAAAGTACGTAATTCCAGCTTTTCTTTACTTCATGGCTTCAGTGAACCAACTGTCCGGGGTGTGTCCTCTGGGCCAGCTAGGGAGCAGTGAGCTGCTTAAAGACAGAACTGGTATGACAATAGGCCAAGTATCAAAAACCCAGTTGTTGGAGTAGGGAGGATGATTGTTATGAAATCTTTAGAAACTATCCGAAATGCTAATTTGGGAGTCTGGGTGACACAACTGTTGTATTACCTAAGAACACAGTCTCTCTGAACTATTTTTCCTATTTAGGTAACCAGAGAAGACAAAGACCTGCACAGAAAGATCCACAGGATCATTCAAGGAGACTGCCAGAAACCAAATCGTAAGTGGTACAATGTACAGGTGACACCCTGGTGCCCTAGAAGGAGATGCCTCCTCCCAGAGAGCACTGAGGGGAGAGTCAGGAGACCTGGGGCTTTTCCCAGTAGTGAATTGGAAAGAGGACAGTCAAGGCACCGGCCCTCTCTGAGCCTCTGTTTCCTCCTGTCTAAAGTGAGTGTTAGGCTTGGACACTTGTTCTGACCTTGGCTGCACACAAGATTCAACCTTGGAGCTCTTTTAAACATGCAGAGCCCAGGTCCTACCCGGGGGATTCTGATTCTGTAGGGGATGGGGACGGGGTGGACAGTTAAGCTCCCTAGATGATTCTGATATAGTGAGGTAAGCCACCATTCCAGGACTTTTTGATATCTTTCTGGTTCTTGTGTTCTCTCTGATTTGTGTTATCTTTTATTTCATGCTTTCCTCTTTTCTTTGAACACAAACCTGACATTTTCCTCTCTCCTAACATGAAAGCCTTTCAGTGTTGGAAGGAATGGTTCTAGACATTACCATTGATGAATGGTGTAATTCATTCACCTTGGAAACAGCATTTGCAAAAGAAATGGTTTAGAAAATGGTTTTAGTGGAGTTAGTTCAGCCCCTAGTGGTTAGACACTGAAACTGTAGCTCGTCTGGCAATGAACGTTACCATTTTCACACTAGTTAGAAAGAGAAAAAAAAGCGTTAGTTCTATCTTTAAATCCCATGTAAACTGATCAGTCTTAAAGGTGACTTTTTCAAAGTCTACCTTTTGCAAACATATGCTAACAGCAAGTGTTGGAAAGGTTTGGTAACGACTCCAGGTTCCCTGGTCTGCAGAGAAGTCCACCTCCAGCTCTTCCAGCCCATACATCCCTGAGACCTGGACCTGTGCCCGGCTGAGTCAGTGGGTGGAGCTGGGCCAGGTCTCCAGCCCTGATGTTTATGATATGCATCCCTATTTAGCCTTTAAGAACCAATGAGGTCAGATCTCAGAGTGGTATGACAAGAAGTCTTAAAATAAACTCAAAGGAATCTATTACTTTAATGCAAGTGAATGAACTCTGCTCACTTCATTCAGAACAATAAGGACAAGTATCCTTTAATTGAGGGAAAAGTCTGTCTATCCATAGTTGAAGGAGCTTTTGAGAGCAGTGCAATGTGGGATTCCTCAGCTAAGAAGGGATGAGAAGATGTTCACAAGATAACACCCTTGCACTCGTCCTAGTCCCAGGTCCCCTGGCTAGATGCTTTTTTTTTTTTTTTCTTTGAGACAGTCTTGCTCTGTTGCCCAGACTAGAGTGAAGTGGCATCATCATAGCTCACTTTAACCTCAATCTCCTGGGCTCAAGTGATCCTCCTGTCTCAGCCTCCTGAGTAGCTGGGACTACAGGCGCCTGCCACCACCACGCCCAGCTAATTTTTCTATTTTTTGTAGAGACGGGACTCACTCTTGCTCAGGCTGGTCTCAAACTCCTGGCCTCAAGCCATTCCCCCACCTTTGCCTCCCAGGGTGCTAGGATTACAGGAGTGAGCCACTGTACTGGCCCAGATGTTTATTTTGATCTGCAATTCAGAACAGAATGGATTGAAGCCTAGGGCTGGTGAAGCAAATGTAAAGAATTCACACTTATTTCTTAGGAGGACCTAACAACCTAGGTGACCGGAGGGGCTCTAAAAGTGGCAGGTTTTGCATCCACCCACAGGCCAGCTCCTGCTTCAGTGAGTGTCAGGATGGACAGACTGTGCCAGCCAGTCTGTGCATGGAGCCTCAAAAAGCCACAAGCCAATCGTCTGCCACTAACCAACTCCCAGGAGCTGAATTCTGGAGCCTGAGTAACTGAGAATGCTGATAAAAAACCTCATAGGGACTGTCCTGGAATCTGCTGTAACTGTTCCCCTCCGTAATGCCATAACTTAGGGCCTTACCGGTTATTCTGAATAATAAGGTATGCACATCATAAAAAGCCAAGCAATGCAAAAGTACGCACAGAAAAGTCAGACTCCCTCCCAGCACTGTGCCCTAGGCTCCGTGTTCCCCTCTACAAAGGCAACAGTTGTTACTAATTTCTTGCATATCCTTCTAAAGTTGTTATATGCATTCACAAGCATATTTGTATAGTTTATCCTCTTTGGAAAACATAAGTAAAGGTTAGCAGACAATAGACATTGTCCTACACCTTGTAGTTTAGATCTAACATTGGCTTCTGGAGGTCATTTGGCAATGGTACATATAAAAGTCCCCCAGTCTCTTTAATAGCTGTACAGTATCCCATTATATGTGCAGGTAGATAATCAACCCTTGATCTAACTATTCCTACTGGGCCTTTAGTGTGTTTCTAACCTTTTATACAAAATATAGCGTTGAGTTTTTCCTTGTAGAAGGACTTGAATTCTTCAGTCATTTATGAGTGTCTCAGCAAAGGCTATACCTACAATAATGAAAGAACTATGAACATCAAGCCCAGTTTGGGCTCCCTAAAGGATTGATAGGGGTTGTCTAAAGACGGTCAGTGTGGCATTGTGAGGAGCTGGGCTCTGAGGCCTCCTTACCTGGATGTGAATCCCAGCTCTGCCACTTTGCAGCTCTGTAAGCTTGGGCAAGTCTGTGCTTTGGGTTCTTTTTATGCAAAATAGGGATAATAATAGTACCTACATTATGGGTTGTTTGGAGAAGTAAATAAATGGGTGTTTATGCGTGTAATTAGGGCTACCAAAAAAAGGGTTAAATAAAAATGAAGTTCTCTCTCCCGATGGCACAGGTGATAGTCCTTAACTCTCTAGCCTGGAGTGTGGAACGCTCACTCTCTACTTGATATTGATCTGGAAGGAAGGAGTTTCAGATAGAATCAGTGTGTGGATTTTGTTCTATTATTGTTGGGCTAAAGTTTAAAAAATCTGGATTTTGGCTTTAAGTATAGGTACAACAATGTCAAATTACCCAAAAAGAAAGAGTTCCACATTGAAGATGTCTTTTTATCCCTAGCTTTTTATTCTGAAAATGTTCCAACCTATAGAAAAATTAAAAGGTGAGTACAGAAAATACCCATATACCATTTACCTGGATTCACTAAAAACTTCAGCTTGTATCTTCTAAGCATAGGGACATTCTCCTATATGATCACCAAATCATTTCACACCTAAGAAAATGAACATTTGATGAGTGTGTTCTAAAATGGCAGCATCTCAGTAGATGATAACTTTATAGCATTAGCTTTGCAAAAAGCTCACATGTATGTAGCTCAAATTCATTTTTACTGTCCTTAGAGCTGGATAGTAACTACTGCTTTGTGTGGAAACTGAACACCATATGACAGTACTCACATTGGAGTAATGTTTTTTTAACTTATGACAATCTTTTTTAAAAGACTGTTAAAGTGATTCCCTAACCTTTTGTAGTTACAGTAGTAGATTATATCTGAAGTTTATCTTAATATGATTTGGGACTTTAGAACATGGGCATTTGGGGTTTCTGGTGGAGGTATGGAACAAATGAGGCTATATTCAAATGTACTTCGAAAAATATAAGGTGCAGTTATGGTGGTTCTTTGAGGTGCATTTTAAGATAACTATGGCTGCAAGGCAGACACTTCAGAAAAGTGTGCTACAGCTTGTGGGTTTGTTCTAGAAGAGTTGAGTGATATTATCATACTAGCTGTTGGAGAACTGCTTTGCTGGCTTTTACTACTTTTACTATTTTCTAATAATTTCTCATGTAGAGAAGACTCTAAGTTCATGTTACCCATGTGACTAGAAGGTCACTTTTGAATAGCCTCGCCAGACAACCCTTAGACAGCAGAGCAGCCTTTCTGAAGAAATAGTTGAAGGCCTCAGGGAAGGTCAGCGTCGCTGTTTAGGGCCCATATATGGCTGTAAGTCATCTAGAGCTCTGAGCCCGAGCATCCGGGCCTCACAGAAACTAAGGTTAAAAGCCAAGCAGCACTGAAATTCCTGGTGCCCCTTTCTGCTATGTGCAGCCGGTATGTTGGAGTCCTCACCCCCCATCACCAGGGTGCTGCCCGTGCTATTCGGCTTTTCCTCCTCGTGAGTCTTTCCTGCTCGGGAAGAGCTGAAGCTCCTTTCCTTTCCTTTTCCTTTCCCTCTCCTTCCTTTCCTTACCCCTCCCCTTCTTTTTTAGAGACAAGGTCCTGCTCTGTCGCCCATACTGGGGTGCAGTGGCATGATCACAGCTCACTGCAACCTCAAACTCCTGGGCTCAAGTGATCCTCCTGCTTCAGCCTCCCGAGTGGGTGTGTGCCACCTACTAGTAGTAGGTGTGTGGGCTACAGGCGTGTGCCACAACGCCTGGCTAATTTTTTTCATTCTTTTTTTTTTTTTTTTTTAAGACAGAATCTCGCTATGCTGCCCAAACCTGTCCTGGCCTCAGTCAGTCCTCACGTCTTAGCCTCCGGAGTAGCTAGGCCTACAGGTGTGAGCCACCGTGCCCAGGCTGAAGCTTCTTTAGAGCAGAAACTAAGTTATGTGCATCTTCTTAGGTTATGGATATGATGATAGAATCATAGTGGTTCCCTATGAGAAGCACCCTCCATAGGTCTTTCATCCACACAACCACCCTGTGAAGGAGGTGGTTTTATTCCCGTGAGCCACTTAGCCCTGGTCATAGAGCCAGGACTTGAATTCAGGTCTGATGGACTCCGGTGGCAGCTCCCTGTCCCCCACGCTCTACTTGCTCCTCCTTGCTCAATGTTACACACACTGTAGGTGTTCAGGAAGTCTTTATTGAGTGGGTGTTGAAGAAACAGCCTGGAAATGTGGAGGCCAGTAATCCCAGCCAGGAGGCGTAGTGAGTGGGCGCAGCCACTAGAGGTCAGAATACAGCAAATCTCTGTTAGCCCCAGGAGCAGTCTCTGAACCTCAGGGGTGGTTCCCCCCCCCCCATAGCTGAGAACACTGCGGCTTAGGGATGCTCGGGCTTGCCCAAGGCTACAAAGGCATATGGAATTTTGAACCGTGCTTTGCCCTACACCACAGTACTTCTTTGAGCACCTTTCTGGAGCCTACATTATTTTTTCATCTGAAAACAACATTCAGTGGCTGTGTGGAGCAGCTTTTGTGTGCCAGGTGCTGGATATATGACAGAGAGAGGGCATGCCTGGCCCTGCCATGGAGCTTTAAACTGTGAAAACTGGGGAGGGCTTGCTTATGGTAAAGAGGTTTGACTTTGACTCAGAAATACATTTTACATCATGTCCCAATAAATTATATTTCTAATGCATAAGATATATATGAAATAAAGTTTCACAAACTAATACTTAGCCAATTATAATGCAATAATTTTCTATTCTGATCTATTTTAGTCTGTTTGGTAAGAATAAGGATGCTAATCACAACCCACAAAAATTGATTTCATGATCCCCTAATGGTCACAACCCTCAGCCTATCACTGCTCTAAATAATTGATTTCAACTGAGCAAGAGGTTACTAAGCCTGAACTTTTATCACTATATACCAAATGGTCTTAGTTTTGGGTAGAGGGCAAGAGGTTACTAGAACACAACCATCACAGACAAGACTTCTTGGAGGCCAGGAAGGGAGGAATGAGAACAGGCCTAAGGTAGGAATCCCTTCTTACCATGGCAGCCTTGTCAAATCAGGACTTACGGGAAAGAATACGGAGGAAGCAGCAAGCCAGCTCTGCTGTGAATCTCAGGGGGTTGGTTTAGCACTGAATACGTGTGCTTACACGTGTAATTGCACAAGAGAAAAAAGCTTATCAAGCGCTAAAAACCCATTAGGTTGTGGATATAAAATCATTGATTGGGAATCCTTCAAAATTGAAGGTCAGAGTCCCTGTTGCTGTGATGACACATGGGGCCTGAGAAGAGGGTTTTTTTTGTTTTTTGTTTTTTTGTGTGTGATACTCTAGACGAGTTCATCTCAGACTTTAATGTACATCAGAATCGTCTGAGGATCTTGTCAAAGTGCAGGTGCGAATTCAGAGGGTATGGAGGGAGAGGACAGAGGAGGGTCTGACACTTGTCTCCAAGCTTAGCCCCTTGCCTTTTTCCCGCAGACGTGGAGAAGGGCTGCCACTTCCTGCACGTCCTGGCCTGCGCTCGCCTAAGCGTCCTCCCAGGCCTGAGTGAGGCTGTGCTGTGGCGGGTGCTGGAGCTCCTGGAGGACCAGAGTGACATCGTCAGCACCATGGAACACTACTACATGGCGTTCTGAGCTGAGGCCCGCAGACAGCACGCACAGACGAGAAAGAGGAGGTGGCATTCACCCCCAGGCTCTGGTTTTAAACATCATGTAGGGGCGTATATGTTTGAAGGCAGTTACCTCATAATAAATTGCAAAATATGGTCATTCAGGGAATGGGATTTGACATAAATGCTGTTGGCTGCCTTCTACCTGCTGTATCCTTGGGACACAATGAGTGGCCTCACCATGACATACCAGCAAACCCCCCTGTTGACCTCCGGGCTGGACTGGGCATCACTGACAGAGCAGAATGGGGAGGAAAGCATGTTGGCAGCCTCCTCAGCACGTGTGTGTGGAGGCTGTACCATGGCAGAGGGATACCACAGGATAAAGGCCCAAGTGCTGAGGCACTGAAGCACACACTGCCAGACCACACAATTCTAAACTTTTTAACACTTCAGGTTATCGGAGGCATTTCTGTGGGCCTCCCTTAATGGTTAAGAACCAGCTTAGGGGAGTACTCCCTTGGCGAGTGTCACTTGCCTACGGTTTCTGTGGCTCAAGCACCAGCGGTGGGGCCTGGGGCCTAGGTTGATGTTATTTACAGAGCTACCTGAGATGGGAATAAACAGGGATCCAAGGCCTGGCTCTGTGTTTGTCATTTTCCTTTTATTTCCCTCTGAATCAAAAAATGTCTCAGTACATTTCCCTGCCCTTACAGAGGTGCATGACTAAGTGCATCATCCCTCAGGGCTCCTGAAGAGCCCAGAGGCTGTCAGCCAATGGCTTGGCAGGCGGTAGATGTTATTTTCGAGGTCGCTGCTGAGTGTGCAGGACGTGCCGACACCATCCAGACGAAGACTCGGTATGTGCCCAGACAGGTGATGGAGTCATGCTTTTGCTCGGAATGACAAGGTAAAGGAAAAACATCTGAGGTATGTAGTAGACTTGTTCTAACAGCAAAATGACAGATCCAACCCGTGAAAATAAAATGTGGAGAAAGATTTGGAGTTAATTACAGTCATTTCACAGAAGGCACATTTCACAGAAGACACTGTCTTTGTCTGCTGCATTTGCCCATCATGTAGTAAACTCTTAGTGGCTGTGCTGGAGACTCTGCAGGCCTGGAGAGTTGCTCCCCTCTGCGTGGAAATGGAATGGTTTTTACATTCAGAGGTCGGCCACAGCTCAGTATGTCAGGCTGAGAGCTGGCAGATTGCTTCCTGTCGTGGAGTTTTCTAGTGACTCAAACCTCTCCTGATTTCTAACAGTGATTGTACAGACAGCTGCCCTGTGCCTTCCCTGTGTTAAGAGGGTGCCTGTAGAATAGGGTCCGCCTGGAATGATGTCCCAGCAGTTCTTCCTTGAGGTCAGGGGCTGTGCCATATTGAATACATGTTTGAGTAGTGGAGCTCCCCAGGAAGGAGTCTAGAGTCAGTGTAAAAAGGGCATATCCTTGCACACAGCAACTCCACTCCTAGGGGTTTATCTCAAGGAAGTCACCACACAAGTGTGAAAGGACGATTGCACAAGATGCCCATTGCTGTGTAATCTAGAATTTTTAATTGGGGAAAATATATATCTATGGGGAAAAAGTTAGTTATGGTTCATATACACAATGAAATACTATGCAGCCTCTAAAATGATGGAGCAAACAGATAGTACTGCCATTCTCACTAAATGTATGTTCCCAACAGATACAGTGAGAAGGAAATCGAGTTGTAGATCTGTTTATATTGTATAATACCGTTGATCTAAAGTTTCCTGTGTGTGTATGTATATATCTATACAGAGTGTTTCTCTATGTACGTCTTTATAAATGTAGCACGTGTATACGCAAACCTACAATTAACTGTTCCCCTCCTCCTAGAAATACTTTCTACATTTGGCTTTCAGGACACCACACTCTCTGGCTGCTCCGTCCCAGGCTCCTGTGCTCTGTCCTCTGTCTCCCTGAGGGCCCAGGGCTCAGGCCCTGGCCCAGACCTCTTTTCTCTCTGGCTTGCTCCCTTGGGTGTCTCAAACAGCCTCGTGGGTCATACCATTTCTGTGCTGTCACACTCCCCATCTTATATCCAGATTGGGCCTCTCCACTGAGCTGCAGACCCCTGTATCCTCCTTCCTCCTGGCATCTCCACTCAGAGCTCTGATAGACATCACAGACCTAACAGGCCCAAAGCCAGGCTCCAGTCACCCCAACCCCAGACTTGCTCCTGCTGAATCCTTCCCTAATTCAGGAAAAGGCAGCTCCACTTCCCAGTTGCTCAGACCAAACCTGTTGACATCTTTCTCTCATACCTCACAACCAATCTGTCTGCAAATCATCTTGGCTCTACCTTTAGAATATCTCTAGAATCTAGTCAGGCACAGTGGCACATGCCTATAGTCCCAGGTACTTGAGAAGCTGAGGCGGGAGAATCACTTGAACCCAGGGGTTCGAGTCCAGCCTGGGCAACATAGCCAGACCCCCATCTCTAATAAAAAAATTTTTTAATTAAAAATTAAAAACAATTTCTAGAATCTAACTCTTCTCCCTCCTCCACTCCGCCCCCCCACCCCCAGTATCGCAGTCATCTGCTGACGGTCTTTCCTGCTTCCATCTGGCCCCTCTTAGGATGTTCCCAGCACGGTAGCCACGGCTGTCCTGTTGTCTCCCACGCTCCGGGGCATTCGGTCTTGCTCCAGGCAGGGTCAGCAGGGCAGCGCTCTGCCTGGCCCGCCTGCCATGCCCTGCTCCTCACATTCCTGTCTTAGGGCCCTTGTTCCTGACACAGTCTTCCCATATAACCATACGATGTGCCTCTGCCTCCCCTTTCTTTCGGGTCTTTACTTGCTTGTCACTTCTCAGTGAGGCTGACCTTCATCCCTCCTGCTGATTGTAACCCAGCTCTTCTCCCTCCTCCCAGAACCGCCTTCCCTGCCCGATTTCCCTCCACAGTCCTTGGTAATAGCTAACACACTCCATGTGTTTCTTACTTGCTCTATGTATTTTCTGTCTCCCCAGTAGAAAAGAATGCTCCATGAGGGCAGAATTCTCTCTGTTTTGTTTCTTTCTGTGTCCCCAGCACCTAGAACAGTACCTGGCACATCTTTCAAGCAATAGTACTGCTGTGTGTGTGTCTGGCTACCTTCCAGCTGCCAATTTCTGCCTCTTTGCCCAGGGCATTCTCCAACACCTTAGAAGGCTGTGCAGGCCGGAAGTGCGTAGTACTCACCTGCTGGGAGCAACCTGGGCCAGTGGTACCTGGGGTATAAATACTCCAGCTGCCTCCCCCTGCAGGTGAGATATTGCTGAGGCACACGTTCTACACTGTTTTCTAGAGTTTCTCAGTGGGATGAAGTGCCATCCTCCCACAGTCACAGCTAACTTGACAACCACCAGCCTCACTCTCCCTGTCATACCCCACCTTGCTCCCCGTTACTGTTTGCTGCACCTCCTGATGCCTCTCTTGCTTTCCAGTCTTTGTCTTCTGGATGAACACAAATTAACACCATGTTCACAGATATGCTTGGGAAATGCTGTCTGGATAATTAGACACATCAAACAGATAACTGGAAATGCTCACCAAAGTGATACACTTGTTGCCTCTGAAGGGTGAAATCTCAGGTGCTTTTTAAACTACATGTCTATACTTTGGTTTTTTACAATTAGTAAGTGCCATTTCTACAAAAATTATAAAGCTGTCTGTCACTCCCCACCCCACACTCACATAACCTGAATCATAAGTAAACCAAGAATGAGATAGGCCTCTTTCTTCTACAGCAACATCAGTACTCTAAAAAGAGGGACGCGCTTGGAAAACTCTCTGGGGCTAACTACAGTTGGGTCACTGCTTGTGTACCGAAGACTAGTAAGAAGTTTTCCCTTAAAAGGAGGAAACAGCAAACATTCTCCAGCTCTCCTGGTGTACATGTGTTTCGGGGAACCCCACATATGGTTTATGTAGGCAAGAAGACAAGTAGTGCTGCTGTCTGGTCAGGGATTTGTTTGAAGATCTGTGATTGTCCCCATCTGGTCAGCTACCAGTGCTTCTCATCCCTATAAGACACTTCTTTCTCGTTACTTTCCCTTCTGATGGCGTGCCAGGACACTGGCCGAGAGAAAGCTGAGTGGAAGGAAGTCTGCTCAACGATGAGGAACCCAAGACTTGGTGCCAAGGATTGAAACCAAGCAAACTTGTAATTTTCCGTTGGAAGAAACATCTACACTTTCTCATTAGTGCGGTTTCTTCCCCCCAAGTGGCCTCTACAGCAGTTGCCCCAAAGAAGCATCTCATTGTTTTCTTAGTCAATTTACATGACATGGGCACACTCAGAAGGACACGAGGCTTGCTGGAGATGCTGGCAGCAGGCACTGGGGGAAAGCAGGACCATCCTGAAGGGAGATGGTGTCTGTGGACAAAACCTTGCAATAGATTCTTATTTGCATGCTATTCTACTGGTGGAGGCTCTAAATGTGAGGCTAAACCCCACGTAAGTAGGTTTTCATTATAATCCAGAATTTTAAACAAATTCAGCCTGTTTTTATTGAAGTTTTACAATCTATTAATATTATCTGTTAACCTATACTGTACTTATTAAATAAACCCAGACAGGTAAGTCACAGCATAGCACAAGGTTCTGTGTTCACAAGAATTCTACAACAAACTCCAAATTCCTGAAGAGGCTCAAGTTGCTCCCTATTAAATTAAATTAAAATGATAGGTTTTCATTTTGGAACATAAAGAGGAATTTTGAAGACCACATAATAGCCCTGGGGTTTTGTTTTTGTTTTTGTGGGGTTTTTTTTGTTTGGTTGGTTTTTTTTAAATAGAGATGGTAAAATGGTGTCTCATTAATTCAGACTGATTTGGTAAAGGTCTGTGTGAATTAGTGAAAAATCTGGGTTTTAAATTGTGCTGTTTTATTACTTTGGCTTTTGACTTTTTATTACTACCCAGTGGTCCTTATTAAATCTGAATTGCCATGAAGGAACAGGTTTCTGCTCTTAGGGAACCTGCTTTAATGAATAAGAATTAATTGTGTATCATTTATTATTATTCAGTATCAGTCATTATGTATTTGTCATTTAATATTTAGGTGATTTAAAAGTAGTTGAACACAGAGAGTTGAAAACATACCCACACAAAAACTGTACACGTGTCCATAGCAATATTATTCCTAATAACCAAAAAGTGGAAACAGCCCAAATGTCTGTCAGCTGATGAGTGTATGAACAAAAAGTGGGATATTCATACAGTGGAAGATTATTCAGCCATGAAAAGGGATGAAGTATTGACATATGCTGCATGATGAATCTTGAAGACATTATACTAAGTGCAAGAAGCTAGACACAAAAGGCCATGTACTGTATGATTCCATTTATATGAATGTCTGGAAAATAGACAAACCTGTAGAGATAAAAAGTAGATGTATGTTGCCAGGCATGGGGCGGGTGGGGATTGGTTGGTACAGGGTTCCTTTTTGGCATGATAGAAATGTTCTGGAATGAGATAGTGGCTGTTTGCACAACTCTGTGAACATACTCAAAACCACTGAACTGTGGGATTCCTAACATCGTGGTGGCTGGGTTTCCAGGGCAGGCATTCCAAGAGAGAGCAAGAGCCAGATGGAAGCCATAGGACCATTTTTGCGCAGCCCCAGAAGCCACACACTGTCACTTGCACAGCATTCTGATTGTTGAGGCTGTCATAAAGTCCCACCCAGGTATAAGAGGAGGGGATAAACTCCACCTCCTGATGGGGAGTAATGAGGTTCTGGAAGGGCCTGTAGGACTGGGAATATTGCCCTGGCCATTTTGGAAAATACAGTCTCTCACAGACATCTTTCAACTTTTATATAAATATAGCATCATTCTTTTAAAGAAATATTTTTTTAATACCAAAAGTACAAAGAAGCGGGGGGAAAATGGTCTGCCACTTCCCAGAGACTCTGTAATTTTTTAAGATTATATGTATATCGTAGAAAAAATAACCATGTTAATATTTTGTGTATCCTGCCAGAAAAAAATGTCAGCATTTTTTATGCTCCTTGCTTTTTTATTTAATACTATATCTTGGAGGGTTTTTTTTCTTTTGCATGCAAGATTGACCACATTCTTTTAAATGGTGACATAATTGCATTATACTGCTGTCTCATAATGTATTTAACCAACCAGGCCCCTGTTGAAACATTTAACTGGTTTCTGGTTTGTTGCTATTGCAACCCATTATGCAGGAAATGTCCTTGTACATTTTTTTTTTTTCCCTTAGTATACATTTTCGAGTATATTTGTATGGTAAATTTTTAGCAGTGGAACTGCCAGGAGAAAGGACATGAGTATTTAAAATTTGCATAGACATTGACAAATTACCCACTAGAAAGACTGATACATTCTGCATTCCCATCAGTGATTTATGAGTCTACTGTTTGCTTACAAGTTCATCCATACTTTGTATTATCAATATTTTTAATCTATGTCCACCTGATAGGTAAAAATGATTTCTAGTTTTGGTTTGCATTTATGTTTCTTTAGTATGAGTAGTACTGTGTCTCTTCATCATGGGAGCCTTTAGACAGACAAGGTTCTGGCCTGGACAGTAGCCATTGCTTTCAGCAGGGGCTGAGGACTGCCAGTCATGTGTTCTAGCAGTGGTATCAGCTGCAAAACCAGCCCACAGCCCGGCCTCCAAGGTCCTAGTTAATACACACCTGGAATAAACATCCTGAAGAATTCAAAACGAAAAATTCCCAACTTGCTACTTGAAGTGCTTGGTCACATGCCTTCCCAAATATTACATATAATAAAGCATTAAGGCAGTGATCTTTTTTAAACCAATCACCATATTATTGACTCAAACATCTCACAGACCAGATGCCATTTAGCTCTGGTTCAGTGATACTGTCCCTAGTCAGATTAATATGAAAAACTAAGGATCTTTTTAAGAAAGTGCTAATTAAGTGGAGAAGATAGTTTTAGTGGTAGAAATGGTCTTACAGCAGCTTCCATCTGAATCAGCATAGTCTAATTATCATAATAAGCTGGTGCCTTCACTTTCATCACTGACTGGGTTTGGTACAGTTAATTGGGGCATTGGGCAATGCCGTTTTGATAGTCTTCTTGGCTAGAAATTGCTCCCTCAGGGAGTAGGGTGTTGATTTTTTATTCTGAGGACAATCGGTGAATGGAAGAAACAAGCGTGAGGACAGAGTATTCTTCCATTTTTTTAGCTCTACTTTAAAGCAAAGCAGTGGTGGTGTTGCATAAGCTTGGCTGTGTGGCACAAGTCATTTGTGATAAGTGCCGAATTTTGTGCTGTACTGAGATTTGTGAACTAAGATTAGTTTATTCTAATATAAATTAGGTGGCAGGATAATATATTGAGCTATTAGTGTGGGTTTTGTTTTTCCTGTATTTTATTTCTTCTTTCCAAGCAGGAAGCCAGCCTTGCCTCAGGGAGGTTTGTTTTGGGGGCTGAATGCGGAAGTTGTTTGTGCAGACAGTCTGGCTTGTGTTTTCTAGAAGCCTGAAGCCGGGAAGGGATTGGAGATTAGTGGCCCCCCCAGGCATTGCAGGCTGGAATGTCCTCCCTGACAGTTCTGTGGCAGGTGGCAGGATGGCAGGACTTCTGTGGAGAGGCTTTGTGGTGTCTCTTGGAGGATGAGAGCATTGGCCTAAGATTCCCAGCTCAGCCAAGATTCCCATGCCTAAGCTTGGAAAGGAAGCTCTCAGAAGCTTCCTTCCTTGAAGGAACATGCAGGCTGGAGCCCTGAGGATATCCGCAGAGGCCTTGGTTTCAGAAGAGTGGACCTGTCCCTACTTTCCGGGTACCATGTAACCTCCTGGATTTTCACGCATCCCCAGGGAAGGGGACAACCTGCCCTGTGCTGTTACCACCAATGTAATTTTCCTGCCAACCCAGAGGATGAGGGCTCCAAGCCGGAGGTAACTTGAAATAAAGAAAAAAAAAAGGGATATGACAGGTCTCACCCACCTGAGTTTTTGGATTAAGATTCATACCACACTACAATTAGAATAAATTCAAGGTGAATCTTAGAACAAGGTCATGCTCCCACCCCCTTGCATTCCAGGATGCTGTCTTGAGTGGGAGAGAAAGTACAGCTCCAGGCACATTGCTTATCACCCTCCCGCGGGTGTGTGGTGCTGACAAAAACCACCTGTCCTATGTCACTGCAGAACAAGATTGGAAATCACTGCCTCAGAGGATGGGGGAGAGAAATGTGATAAGAGTTTGTTACATTTCCTCAGTGGGGTCCACCTCGTGAACTGAAAATGTCACCTTGTCCCACAACCATCGGGCATGCTGACCAGTAGGGAAGAGCGACCTGTGAATACAAGCTCTGTTTGTGTCAGGCTGTGGGAGCAGAGGATTCAGGCGAGTGAGCAGATAGAATCATTTCTAGGAGATTCCAAAACCACCTGAGCTATGAGTCTTCTCCCAACATGAAGAAGCTTGAAGGCCTTACTCATTGTAGCCAGCCCAGCCCAGCGCCTCGAGAAGAGTCAGCAAGCTCTGCCTGTGCCTGTGGTTTCTGTCCTGTCCTGGCTTGCCTTATTCTGGCAGAGGGCAAGAAATGGAAACTCTGCTCTTGGGAATGACAGCTGGCTTGGGGATGCTGGTCTCAGCACTCTGCTGGGGCGTGAGGCCAGGCCCAAGAACGGGGAGTGATCTGCTCTTCCTGTCCATTTGTTGTAGGCCCAGGTAACCCAGAAAATTGGGAGGTGGGCAGGTTCTGAACCTATGGACAAATGAGTTCTGGTTGTGTTTGCACAGGCCTCGAGACTTGACTGACTGTCCTGTGTATTTTCTCTGAGGTTGTGTATGTCACAGTTCACTCACTAGGCTGTGATAGACTCAGTGTTAGGCATGGAGTTGGTGCTTTAAAAATGTTTCCCTGAATGGGCAGTGTACTTACTGAGTGCCAACTGTGTGCAAGGCATCATGCTAGGAATTGAAGGGGATGCCAGACAAAGTCCCCTGTCTTCAGGGAACTTTCAGTCAAGTGGGTCATAAGGCACATTTGATTTATAACCCAGGGGTGCAAAAGTGTTTTCTTTGACCTTCAGGATTTTAAAAACTTTATACCAACATTAAAAATTGGCTACCAGCTGGGTGTGGTGGCGCCTATAGTCCCAGCTACTCGGGAGGCTGAGGCAGGAGGATCACTTGAGCCCAGGAGTTCAAGGTTACAGTGAGCTATGATGATGCCACTGCACTCCAGCCTGGGCGACAGAGCGTGACCCTGTCTCTAAAAAAAAAAAAATTAAAATTAAGTAAATACATAAGTAAATAGGCTACCATCTGAATGAAAAAGAAAGGGTGTGTGTGTGTGTGTGTGTGTGTGGTGAGTGTGAGTGAAGGGAAGAAGCTGGTAGCAGCAGTGGCCTCTTCAGATAGGGAACTGGGGGCCAAGAGTAGGTAAGGGACTTATTGCAGTGTTTTATGATTTATTATGTAAAATGTAATCACTTTAAAAATGAACAAAAAAAGATAGGGGGATTCACATAAAAACCCAGATTTCTAGTGTTTCTTGACAAATCAGAAGCTCTGGCAGGCAACACTTAGTCTGGAAATGGGAGCAGGGGGCTGTCAGCATTAAAGGATTTGAAGCTGAGAGTTGGCATCAGATTTACATTTTGGAAAGAATGTTTTGGCAGCAGAGTGAAGGAGCATCGCATAGGGGCTAGGTCAGGGGCAGGTGGGCCAGAGGGATGGTGTCTGGTGCCGTGATCCAGGGAAAGCTGGGGGTGCTGAGCTGGGGCAGGGGCAGGGAGGACCTTAGTGAAATAGAACCGAGAGGTGGGTGAGCAGTTTGGGAGAGTGGACAGGGCCAGGTGACTCCAGGCCCTGCGAGGTATACCACAGTATGTACTGCAGGATTTTTTAAACTAATGGAAGGGAAAGGGGGCTCGGGATATTTCTGAGGGTATGAACTGGTGACAGCAAAAATGCTGAAAGAGTACAGCTCCTGAAAGGTAAGGAAAGACCCACACAGGAAATGGTCTTGGGGGGTAATTGGCTCCTCTCCCCCATTCCAGGCACCGAGAGTGTCTCGGTGATTTACCAGAGAAAAGGGCCTCTCTGCAGAATGAAACATGGGGGAACTGGAATTTCAAACAGAAACTTAAAGCTCGTGGCTTAAAAGACAAAGGAACACCAACTGAAAAGTAGTTGAAATCATATTCCTTTAGGGAGTGAATTTTCTTGGATCTGTATTCATCCTTTATTGCTTTATTAGTCATTGCTAAAGTCCTTTTTGGGTTACAAAGCCGCCAGCAGGGTGCTGTGCCCAGAGGATTACCTTGAGCAATGAGCCCCAAACAGCACCCCTGGCATGTCAACAAGGGAGGCTGCCCTGGCAACACCATGGTCCAAGGGGAGGGGCAGGCACCCTACTCATGAGGTTTGAGGCCAAGAGGAAATGAACCAGCCTGGAGATTCTGTGATTCTCTTCTCCCTTGAGGTTGCTTTAGCAGTTTGGGGTCTTTCTCGAAGGACAGAAACAGGTCGGTTCCTTGAAGGAAGGAAGCAAGTTTTTACTACCTCTGCATTGGGACAGCAGCCTTGACAATGTTTGATCACATTTGCTACTTGAATCGGAGTTGAAAATATTTTCCCTTTGAGGCTTGGTGGCCAGCTACCAATTTAGTAACACTGTGGCCTCAGATTTAATTCATGATATAAAAAAGATATTCAAAGTAAAATCAACCTAGTGCTAATTACTTAACAGCTAAGGATTATTGAACAGTTATGCACCAATCACTCAGCAAATTTATATCTTCACATAAACCCAAATAGGTACAATTATCATTCCCATTTTACAGATGAGGAAATTGAGGCTTAGAGACTAATTTGCCCAAGGGCATATATCTAGTAAGTAGAAAACCCAGGCTTCTACCCAGTGAGTTTAACCACTAGGCTTTATTGCTTTTAGGGTCAGAGAAGCCAATTCTCTCAAAGCTCTAAACTATGAACCTAACAAAGAGTGTCTTCAAATTTGGGTTAATATATAAACTATTTATGTATGTGTGTGTGTATGTTGGAGACAGAGTTTCACTCTGTCACCCGGGCTAGAGTGCAGTGGTGTCCAAGCTCACTGCAACCTTGAACTCCTGGGCTCAAGTGATCCTCCTGCCTCAGCCTCCAAAGTAGCTGGGACTACAGGCGCACACCACCACCATGCCTAGCTAATTTTTTTTTGTAGAGATGGGGGGGGGGTCTCAATATTGTCCAGGGTGGTCTCGAACTCCTGGCCTCAAGTGATACTACTGCCTCTGCCTCCCAAAGTGCTAGGATTAAGCCACCATGCCTGGCCTATAAACTTTATTTTTACCACAGCTGAGGCTGCACTAAGAACACATTTCTAGTGGTGAAAGTCATAGGGGATGCTGGGCTGAGCAGGTGGGCTGATGTCATATCACACCTGTGGCAAAGGGAGAGCAGCTATTTACTGAAGACGCAGGAGCTCTGGGTCAGAGCAGCAAAATTCCTGCCTAAAAAGCTGTGCAGTCCCAGAGGGAGACAAACCAAGAGAATGGTTCAGTGACCTCCGAGGAGTTTGGTTTGGTTCATGCACTGTTGGTCATTACAGGCTTTATTTTTCTTAATATTAAAAATACTTAATTACAAGATACTTCAAACCTACAGAAAATAATAAAGCAGACACCTAGATACCACTGAGATGAAATAGCTCTTAATATTTTCCCCTATGTGCTTCAGCTCTCTGTCTCTTTAAAGAAGCATAATGTTAGAAATACACATAAGGCCAACCCTATTCTTTCCCTGTCTCTGCCCCCAGAGGTAACAACTATCACATGTATCATTCCCATGTAGAATTTTAAAAACTTTTTTACTGTGGCATAATTTACAAGTAGTAAATTGTACAGCTTTTTGAATTTTTACTTAGGCTATACCTGGATGATAAATGTTTACATGTGTCCACACCCAAAACAAGGCACAGATCAAGATATCGAACATGTCCAGCCTCTCAAAGGGCTCTTATGCCTTGCAATATTTGAAAAATAAGCGGATGGAGTTGCCAATATTTAAAAGTTTAAAAATCCAGAGATTTAATGTAAAAATCCAAATTTCTGGCTTCTCTTGAAATTTTGGGAGATCTGACCACATTCTAGCCTGGGGACAGAGTAGCAACTGCCCACTTTCAACAAGGCATGAGTGCCCCAATTTGCCTACTATGTCCATCATTCCCCATGGCTGTATCCAGCCCATGGCATTCACTTACAGCACCTAAAAGGTGCCACCATATTTGTGGTATTCAAAAGTGCTGCAAATATAAAAAAGGCTGAGAACGATTGCCTTAGCTGTCTTAAGGAAGGCAGAGAAAAAGTGTTCTCTCCACCTGCTAGGTGATGTAGGAAGCTGCTGACAATGTCATAAAATGAAAAGGAACCTGATTCTCTAGGTCTTTGCTACTCAAGGTGCAGTCCTTGTACTGGCAGCAGCAGCAACAGCCAAGAGCTTGTTAGAAATGCAAAATCTCAGTTCCCTCCCCAGATGTATGTATCATTTTGCTAGGACTGCCATAACAAAGTACCACAGACTGGGTGGCTCATCCAACAGAACCTTATTTTCTAACAATTCTGAAGGCCAGAAGTCCAAGATCAAGGTGTTGACAGGCTTGGTTTCTTCTGAGGCCTCTCTCCTTGGCTTGAGATGGACATCTTCTCCCTGAGTCTTCACGTAGTCTTCCCTTTGTGTGTCTGTGTCCTGATCTCTTCTTCCTACAAGGATACCAGTCATACTGGATTAGGGCCCACCCTAATGACCTCATTTAACCTAATTACCTCTTTAAAGACCCTGTCTCCAAACACAGTCACATTCTGAGGTAGTAGGGGTTATGATCTCAACATATGAATTTTGAGGGGACATATTTAGGCCCATAACACCTACTAAATCAGGATTGACATTTTAACAAGATCCCCAGGGGACTTGTGTGCACATTAAAGTTGGAGAAGCACTGCCCAGGCCTGTGCCTTGGTGGACAAAACACCAATGGGTCTGACTGGGAGTGGGGAGGGGGGAAGGAGAAGGCTGCAGTGATTTATTTATTTATTTAAAAAAATTTTTTTTTGCTTTTAGATGCAGGATCTTACTCTATTGCCCAGAGTTGGAGTGCAGTGACATGATCATAGCTCACTGCAGCCTTGGAGTCCTGGGCTCAAGTGATCCTCCCTCCTCAGCCTCCTGAGTAGCTGGGACTATTGCCATGCACCACGGCACCCAGCACAATTAAAGATATTTTATTTTTTTAATTTTTTTTTTATTTTAAAATAATTTTAGACTCACAATGAGTTGCAAAAATAGTACAGATGGTTCCCATGTACCCTTCACCTAACTTCCTCCAATGATAATATCTTACATAATTATAGTACATTATTAAAACTGGGAAATTTACATTGATACAATGTAATTACCTAGATCACAGACCTTTTTCAGATTTTTACCAACTTTTACATGCCCTTACTGTGTGTGTGTATGTGAATACCTACATATTTCTTCTGTTTTTTTTTAGTAATTATAAATGACATTGTGTTTTAAATTTCAGTTTCTAAATGTTCATTGCTAGTATATAGAAATATGATTGATTTTTGTGTGCTGACCTTGTATTCTGCAACCTTGCTAAACTCACTTGTGGTTCAAGGTGTTTTCCCCTAGGTTCCTTGGGATTTTGCATAAATAATCCTGTCATCTACAAATAGGGACACAGTTTATTTCTTCTTTTCAATCTGCATGTCTTTTCTTTCCTTAAGTGTGATGTTAAGGATAATTTTTGTAGATGCTCTTTATCAGGGTAAGGAAGTTCTTCTCTATTCCTAGCTTGCTAAGTGCTTTTGTCAGGAATGGGTGTTGAATTTTGTCAAATGCGTTTTCTGCAAAAATGGATATCATGTTGTTTTTCTTTTTTAGCCTGTTATGTGATGGATTACACTGATTTTTGAATATTGAGTCAGCTTTGAATTCTTGGAATAAACCACATTTGTTTGGTTGGTGTATATCAATATTTTTATGTGTTGCTGGGTTCAACATCCTAATATTTTGCTGAAGACATATGCATCTATGTTGATGAGGGATTTGGGTCTGAATTTTTTTTGGTACTACCTTTGTCTGGTTTTGTTTTCAGGGTAATGCTGACTTCATATTAGTGAGTTGAGAAATGTTTCCTCCTCTTCTGTTTTCTGGAAGAGATTGTATGGAATTAGTATTATTTCTTCCTTACATCTTTGGTAGAATTCTCCAGTGGAATCATCTGGGCCTGGAGATTTCTTTTTCAGATTTTAAACTATGGATTCATTTTCTTTAAGAATTATACAACTATCTAAATAATCTATTTCGTCTAAAGTAAGTTTTGGTAATTTTTGGTTTTTGATGTATTAGTTCCTTCTATCTAAATTGTCAAATTTATGTAGATAGTGTCATTTGTAGTGTTGCCTTATTATGTCTTTTAATGTCTTTGAAGGTCTGTAGTGATATCCTCACTTTCATTTCTGAAACTGATAATCTGTGTCATCTCTTTTATTTCTTTTGTCAATGTAGCTAGAGATTTATCAATTTTATTGAACTTCTTAAAGAATTCTCTTTTGGTTTGCTTGGTTTTCTCTATTTTTTGTTGTTATTGTTTTTGATTTCATTGATTTCTGCTCTTATATTTATTTGCTTCCTTCTGCTTGCATTGGGTTTATTTATTTTTATTTATTTATTTATTTATTTTTAATTTCCGAATATTATGGGGGTACAACACTTTAGCTATATATGTTGCCCATGCACAATTAAAGATATTTTAAATTTATTTTTTAAATGACAATATAAAAAAATCAAACAGTATACAGTATAGTATTTGTACTAAAAATTGTCCAAATGCTGGTCTGACAGAGTGGAGTGATTTGTAGAAGGCTAACCCCTCCTACAGATAATAATTATGAACTCTGGACAAAAACAAACAAGAAAACCTGCTTGATGCCCCTAGACATCAACCAGACAGCAAAGGAAGGGGACTTGATCTGTGAGAGAAGGGAAACACTGGGTGAGATGCACAGTCGTATGGCTTTCCCCTAAGGCAGTCATTCTCGAGCTTTAGTGTTTATTAGACTCTCTGGAGCATTTGTTGAAACAGATTGCTGGGCTCCACACCCAAGGTTTCTGAGTCACCCCCAGAAGTCTGGGGTGGGTCCTAAATATGTGCATTTCTAACAAGTTCCCAGGTGATGCTAGTGCTACTGGTCCAAGGACCATCCTTTGAGAGCCACAGTCAGCTTGCATAGGGTAGGGCTCACTGAAGGATTAGAACCAGCATAGAAAGCTCCAGGCTTACTGGCCTGATGATTCCAAGAAGGAATTTACAACTGTTGTGGCTGGAAATTGAGGGGAAATTTTAAAAAAGGAGAGATTCACAGAGCTGGAAGCCCCCAAATTTACATGTATAAATTCTCCTCAAATTCTTGGCTGATGCTTGAGCTGTATATGTGCAGGTGATACTCTGAGGAGTCCAAGGGGGAACAACAGCTGGTGGCTAAAGAGGTGAGCAGAAATTCCAGCAGTTGCCTATCACAGGGGAGAGAGAGTTTGCAGTTGAAAGTCTCACCAAGTTGGGGGGGTTGGCAAACAACTTGAGCTTTTCATTGAATCCATGGAAGGGCCACACCCTTAGAGTAAAGACTATATCCCTGACTAAGGCATTCGTTCTAGTACTAAGGGTAAAACTCAAATAGACCCATCCTAACAAAACCTAAAAATAAGCCTTAACAAAAGTGATGTGATCCACCAGTAATTCAACTGCCTACTGCATGAAATGCTCTTCAGAGGAAGATGACAGAGTCCAGTCTCTACAACATACCATTCACAATGTTCACTATACAAAAATTATTAGATATGCAAAGAAAAAGAAAAATGTGACCCATAATCGACAGATACACTAGTCAATAGAAACAGACTCACAAACAGCCTAGATGTCAGAATTGGCAGATAAGGACTTTAAAATAACTTTGATAAATATATTGAAGAGTCTTTGGAAAATATGCATATTACTGGGTGCATAGATGAGAAATTCAGGAGAGATCTGGAAAGTGTAAAAAAGAACTAAATGGAAATCCTAGAGCTGATGAACACAATATCTGAAAAGTGAATCTCCTGCTTCACATCCTCACTCCCAAACTAACTTTTCACCCCGGAGGTAGACATCTGCAGTAGGATTCTTTGGTTGTTAAATGATGAAGATCTTACTCTAACTAGCTTATGCCAGGGTGGTAAGGTGCATGGAAGACTACACTTACATAACTGAACCGCAGGGAGGGACAGAATGGAGCTGGTTTAGGATCAGTTGGCCCTAGGGATTCAAATGCCATGAAGATGCTCTTGTCATTCCTCTCTCCGCCTCTCTCTGAGAATTGGCTCTATACTCTCTCACTGCAAACAGGATCCTTTGTGCGGTAAGAGACACGGCTGAGGCCAGCTCTGGGCTCACAACTTCATAGCTCCGAGAGGAAAGAGGTTCTCTTCCCCTAGCGCCAGTTAGAAAAATTCCAGGGAAGGTGTCTGATTAGTCCAGTGTGGACCAATCACAATTGCCAGGTGGGAATATTATTAATGGCTTGGATCAGATGCCCAACCCCAACCAATCACTATGGCCAGGGAGGCAGTTCCTATTTGGCAGGGGAACAATTCTTCAAAAGGAGAGAGGTAGCATATATGTGGGAAATAGGAGAACTACTGTCTTGTGAGCTGGACAGCCACTTCAATTTGCGCCTACCACACCATCATCAGTTAGGTCCGAATCCTTCCATGTTATTTGTATAAGTATTAAATAGTGTCTAACATGGGCCCCATCAAGGCAGTCCCATGTCAATGACTTGGATGTAAGTACTTTTGTGGGTACATGATCTAAAGAAGCATGGTGAGGGAATGGGGAAGGCAGACGGGAAGGAGGAGAGCCAAAGAAGGTGTGTTGATGAGCAGGTCAGCTCTCAGGACAACTGGGGCTCAACCCATGGTGACGCTCTGGGAGGCTGTGTAGAACAAACCTCAGAATTGTCCTACCAAGGGACAAGGCAGTTGGGAAATGTACCCACCAACTCCCGTCCCTCGTTGGTTGTGGGTTGCTCCTAGGGGCCGTAACTTCCCGAGCATACTCCTACAGCCAGAGAAAACTCTCAGACAGAGGGACACAGGTTCCTGAGGGCGGAAGCCCCCACTGGGTAAAGAAACGCCGCTGAGGCTGCAGGTCTCTGGAGTGGGCTGAGAGGAAATGGGCAGGGCTCTGACAAGGCCTGATACACATCTATGAGTCTCTTTACATAAACAACATCCTGTTACACATTATTCTGTAAAAATTAATTTTCCAAAACTAAATATGTTTGAACTACGTTTAAAAAAAAAGATAATACCCATGTCCAAATGTGTTGTAATTCCAAATGGGAACACATTGGTGACAACAAGGCTAATGCTGTCATCGTAGTTCAGCAGTCCTACGAGAACTAGTTCATACGTTACACTTTTCACAGAGGCACTATCCTACTACAGTAAATCCTCACTTAACATTGTCCATAGGTTCTTAGAAACTGCAACTTTAAGCAAAACGACATACAACAAAACCAATCTTACCGTAGATTAACTGATATAAACAAGAGTTAAGTTTCTATAGCATATTTCTGGTCACAAAAACTTTACCAAGCTTCTAAATAAAGACCAAAACACTTCTAATATTAAACATTGAAATAAATGTGAGCTATACATACATTTAAGAAAGATTAATAAAAACAAGTAAGCATTATATACCTGCTTATTTCAGTTCAGGGGCTCAAGTGGCCAGAGCCCATCCCAGTGGCTCAGGACACAAGCCAGGAACCACCCTGGACAGGATGCCATCCCATCATGGTACATTCACACACACACCCACACTCACTCACACTGGGACCAGTTAGACATGCCAGTGGACCTGAGGTGCACATCTGATGTAGGAGGAAACCGGAGTACCCAGAGAAAGCCCACACAGACATAGAGAGAATATGCAAACTCCACACAGAGAGTGTCCCTGGGCAGGAATTGATTTTTTTCCTCATCAATGTTATAACAAAACAATGTTGTAGGAGGAATGTTATTCTAGGACCTGCTGTATAGCTATTAGATATGAGTGCCTGAATAGCTGATGTATATTAATATGATATTTTCTTCAAATGGATTAAACAGTAACCTTAAAACTAAAAATGGCTTTCACTGGTGAAAAATGGGACGTTTAAAAAGAAAATTTAGGCTGGGCATGGTGGCTCAGGCCTGAGATCCCAGTACTTTGGGAGGCCAAGGTGGGAGGGAGGATTGCTTGAGGCCAGGAGTTCGAGACCAGCCTGGGCAACATAGTGAGACCCCATCTCTACAAAAATGAAAAAAATTAGCTGGGCATTGTGGCGCATGCCTGTAGTCCCAGGTACTCAGGAGGCTGAGGCAAGAGGATCACTTGAGCCCAGGAGTTCAAGGTTAGAGTAAGCTGTGATCATGCCACCGCACTCCACCCTAGGTGACACAGTGAGACCTTGTCTCTATAAAAAAATAAAGAAAGAAAGAAGAAGAAGAAAAAAATTTCATGATGGGTATGATGAGTTTGATGAAGACCAAGATATTAATTATCTCTACCTCAGACCAATTCTTCAAAGTATCAGCCTCACTGCCCATAGCTTTTGAAGCTGTGTGCCAAAAATGCTCATGTAAAGCCACTTAAAGACAAGAGAGAATGATGATATTTGGTTGTTTTGGACAGTCACCTTTTATGACAATAAAAATTACCTAAGTCTTCAATATTTTGTGTATTAAAATTTGCAAACCAGTTTTATAGACCCTGCCAAGTTGCAATGCCATTTTGAGACTAAACAGAGCGGAGCATGAAAACCAGGCTTTCCATTTCTATCCATGGAAAATGAACAGCTTAGTGTTTTTGAAAAAGCATATGCAAAGAAGCCTGGTGATGAAAATGCACTTCCAGTGCTGCACATAAACACATCGCACATGAAGGAGA
Organism: Daubentonia madagascariensis; assembly: GCA_023783475.1. Taxonomy (NCBI): domain Eukaryota; kingdom Metazoa; phylum Chordata; class Mammalia; order Primates; family Daubentoniidae; genus Daubentonia; species Daubentonia madagascariensis. Next base: position 12,133,236 of record JAKFHU010002573.1, on the reverse strand, counting down.
AGAGCGCACTAGTAAGGAAAAGCTTAGGAAACCTTGAGCTATAACTAATAGGACTTATCTGTCTGTTAGTCACAGGGCAACAAGGACACTGAATGAGCAGCCGCAGAACCACTGTCCGATAACTCGGCCCAGAGAGGAATATGTACTCGCACAAAGCTCACTAGAGAGTCCTCCGAGGACAGGGCTCTGGTCTACCTCATTCGCAGAGTGGCTACTCAATAGTTGTTGAACAAATGAGCGAATCTAACTTGCTTGACTGAAGGTCAAAGCCGTGTTCAATCTTTACAATTCAGCAAAACCAGAGAGCAGCTGGGGTGGATTTTAGTAAATAATAATAATGGCTAACATTCACTGAGCATGTGCCTGCACTGTGTTGACCATTTTGCATGATTATCTCATGCTCACCTGACAATAACCCCACAAGGTAAGCATTATTATCTCCTTTTTATGGACAAGAAAATGAAGTTTAGAAAGCTGAAACAACTTGCCAAGGTGGCACAAAGAAGAATGGTAGTGCAGGAATCCAAACCCAGACAATCTGAACCTAGCACCCACACATTTCCCCACTACATTCCTCTGCCACTTATGCATGCAGAAAATCTATTATGAGGAAGATATTTTTTAATCACACCATAAAATGTTGGCTAAAATGTAGTGGTGATGTTCAAATGATGAGAAAACAATGACGGGGGAATGTGATGGAGTAGTGACTTCTCTTAAGGTGTACTTGCACCAAGCAGGGTTAAGCTGCATTATATGACACACACATCAATTCCTAGCCATTATAAAGAAGACAGCATCTTAAAATGCACCGGATACAGCATTTCAATGATATTGAGGTAGAATCTTCACATTGCAGACTTTTTAGGTGTTTTAGAGTTACTGTAATAATATGGGCAGTGAGATCCAAAATTAACTTTTTACTTTTCAGGCCAAACCAAAATGCTGGTATGACTATTTCAAGTGAGAAAAGAAATTACTATAAGAAGTTACTATATGTCTGGTTAAAAAAAAAACCCTGTTATTAGCTTAACACGTTTTCTATTTAAGTGAGTTAAATTTAAATTGAATGCTCCAGCTGACATTTTTATAAACCTGACAGGCCGAGGTTGCCTTGCAGTATTGAAATGTTATTGTATTAGCAGCTTAAGATAAAGTGTTGGTGACAAAATCAAAACTGGGTCTAGACTCCATATTAAAAAATAGTAATTCTGATTTAAAATTTTGCAAGGCATATAACACATTAAGACTCTAAGATATCTAATTTTTAAAATGGCATCATTGAACATCTCACAGGGTTACAAAGTATATCTGAAAGGTATTTTTTGCTGAACAATGAAGGTAAAAACTAGCAGAGGAACCCTTCATTTACCCCTTTGAAATGGAATCAAATTAAGAATGTGAACAGTTGTTAGGTAGTATTAGTAATATAACTTTGAAAGAGAAAACTCTTATTACTACTCTTTCAAGTTTCTGGATCAGTTTCATTGAAGAGTATCAGAAGACTGCAAAGCAAGTTGCTTAAAGACTTGCTATTTTCAAGGACTTTCCTGGGAATCAAGTTACTTGATGCTCCAACGATGCTGTAACATAAACCTGGAACTAACATCCATAACCACCAACTTCTGATTTCTATCAGAGAAGGCACATTCATTGTCCCCACTGATTGATTGACTTTATATTTTCATTTATAATAAATTATTTTAAAATCATGAATATTTCAAACTCTCTGCAGTACAGAGAGCCATATAAAAAAATAGGTCAGGTGTGGTGGCTCACACCTATAACCCCTGCACTTTGGGAGGCTGAGGCAGGAGGATCACTTAAGCAACATAGCAAGACCCCTTCTCTACAAAAAATAAAAAAGTTATCCAGGCACGGTGGTGCACACCTGTAGTCCCAGCTCCTTGGAAGGCTGAGGCAGGAGGATCCCGTGAGCCCAGGGGTTGGAGGTTGCAGTGAGCTGTGATGACGCCACTGCACTCTAGTCCGGACGACAGAGTGAGACCCTGTCTCCAAAAAAAAAAAAAAAAAAAAGTTCTCACACCCAGTTTTAACAATTTTAAATGTTGTTAATAATAAATATTAACATTTTATCACATTCAATTCCTTTTAAAAAGACATATAATACAATAATTACAGAATCCTCCAGTTTCCCCTTCTCACCAGGGATTAAACACTACCTTAGGGTTAGTGTGTGTTCTTCCTGTTCATTTTAATGCTTTTACAACAGATGTATATCCTAAACATATGTATGTTATGTATAGTATCGTTTCTTACATTTAACATTTACATAAATAGTATACTCTACCTATCCTTCTGCAACTTCTATTATTTTTACTCACCAGAATCTTTTAGAGATTTGTCCAGGCTGATTTGTTTAGTTTTATTTCATTCATTCTGTTCTTTTTTATTAAGGTATGACATCCACACACTGAATACACAACTCCAGCGCTCGGCCCAAAACCTCCAGCCAGATCACGGTGGAAACCACTTCCAGCACCCCACAGTCTTCGTGCCCTGGCCCGGTTCATACCTCTCAGAGGCAGCCACTATTCTGACCTCCACACCATACATTAATGTTATTTGTTTTGAACTTTATATAAATGGAATCATACAGTATGAAGTCTGTCTTTTTTGTGTGTGTGTCACATTGTGTCTGTGAGCTTCATCCAGTTTGGTGCATGTAGCAGTAGTTTTTTCTTTATCATTGGTACACAGTATTCTGTTGCATGAAAATAACATTTGTGATATTGTGAAATATATATATTTAGTCTTAGTCCCCCATGTCCTGGCATACAACTCCTAAAATCTTTGAAATCTTCAAAGTGATAAGTGTCTTTCTGTATGCTAATGAGTTGACTGTTAGTTGGCAGCCCTTGGGTAGCTTCAGGATGGGTCTGGGACAGAAAGACCAAGGCAGGATTAGAGGGTTGGGACTTTCAGCCCCACCTCCCAACCTCTGGGGAGGGGAGAAGACTAAAGGTTAAATTGAGCACCAATGGCCAATGATCTAATCAATCATGCATATGGAATGAAGCTTCCATAAAAACCCAAAGGATAGGGTTTGGAGGGCTTCTAGATAACCAAACACATGAAGGTTCCTGGAGGGAGGCATGCCCAGAGAGGCATGGAAGCTCTGTGCCCCTTCCCTGCATCTTGCCCTATGCATCTCTTTGTCTGTATCCTTTGTAATATCCTTTACACTAAACTGGTAAATGTCAGTAAGTGTTTGTCTGAGTTCTATGAGCCACTCTAGCAAATTAGTCAAACCTCAGGAGGGGGCCTGGGAACCCCAACTTATAGCGAGTTGGTCAGAAGCACAGGTAAAATAACCCAGGGCTTGCAATTGGCATCAGAAGTAAGGTTGGGGGCAGTCTTGGGGATTGAGCCCTCAACCTGTGGGATTTGATGGTATTTCTAGGTAGACTGATTTGGAGGACACCCAGCTGGTGTCTGCTGCAGAACTGACTGGTTGCTAGTGAGAAGAAATCCCCACAAACTTCTTGGTGACCAGAGGTTGCAGAAGTCTTCTGTGATGATTGTTGAGTGAGAGAACAGGAAAAGCACTTTGGTTTGGTTTTTTCCCTGTATCCTCAGACATTATTTATTGATCCACTTCCATTCATGGATATTAGGGTGGTTTTCAGTTTTGGGTTATTATGAATAATTCTGCTATAAATAATTTCTGTGCATTGTTTTGTAGACATATGCACTGATTTCTCTTGGATCTGTATCTAGCAACATATTTGCTGGGTCATAGTATAGGCATACTGTCCGGAATTGAGTAGTCATGACAGAGATCATATGGCCTAAAAAATCAAAAATATTTACTTTCCTCCCCTGTCATTTGTGCTGTTGTCACTTGTATTACATCTACTTAGGTTATAAACCACACAGTACAGTGTTATGACTTTTGCTTTAAATATTCCTATATCTTTTAAAGAAACTAAGAAAAGAAAAATTATCTATAGTCTTTCACTTATGTTTTAATGCAGGAAACCAAACCTAATTACATCCCAATAGATGCCAGGTTTTCCCTGATCTCACCAACCAGGTTCATGTTTCCTCCCTGGAGAATGGACACGAAGTCCTTTCATCTATGGAAATGTGAGAGAGGGTTCAGCATTTCCTGCTAACACAGTTTAATATTTCAAGATCTTAGAGACCATGGTCATTCCTTGCCTTGAAGCCCTTCAGTGGCTTCCCTTTACCCCCAGGACAAAGTTCATTTCCTATCATGGCCCTTTCTCACATCTCCAGGCTCTTCCCTTGTTTCTCTCCTTCCCAGCTCACATGACAGCTCTACGGAACTTCTCCCAGCTTCTCACATGAACCCAGCTTTGTCTTCACACATTCTTGTCCCTCTGGCTGAAACTCACCTGCTCAGTCTTCTTTCCACTAGGCTAACTCCTGCTCACCCTCCCTGCTGCTGCTTCATTGTGTCCTGAGAGGCCTTTCTGCCCTTGGGCAAGGATGGGGGCTCTGCTCTGTGTTCCTGAGGCTCCATGTATTTCCTCTGAAGCACTACTTACCGGAACTGGATGAAGGTAGGTCAGCTGCCTCTGGCATCTATCCACAAGGGGCACAAAAACATCAGTGCAATAAATAAACTGGAAATATGATAGCAGGTGGCTCAAGTTTCCACATATGTACCTTTATGTCACTGGTGAAATAGACAGTTGGTGATGCAGAGATTTTGGAGGAGATTAGGAGACACTATCTTCTCCTTACAGGATATAACAGTAATTAATTGGCTCTTTTTCTAAGGCAATGAGCAAAAAAGATTCAGAACTCTAAGAGGTAGATTGAAATTGAAAAGGTTTTCGATACTCTTTATGTTCTATTTAGGAGTCATTCATTCATTTAACAAATATTGAGTGAAAACTGATTATGTGTCAGACAGTGTTCTGAGCACTGGGGAGTGTGCCATAGTGAGCAAACCAGGCCAATATCCCTGTGCTTATAGAGTTTGCATTCTTATGTTTTACTAATATCATTGATTAATAATCAGACATTGTCTACATGGTTTCTTGACTCCCCATTGGCAAGGTTTTTCTCTTTTGATTCTAAAGGCCTGAGCAGTAGCCATCCCTCATGTGTTACGCAAGGTGGACAAATGGCCAAGAGTCTTGGCCCGGAAGAGTGGGATTTTCCAAGGGTCATCTGGCACAAGTGCTCCAGTTCCTGCCACATTAAAAAAACACCCTCAAGGGGGAAATTTTAAAAATCCCTCCTCACAAGCACCTACCATGTCCAGGGAGTATTCTTTTTTTAATTTGTAGAGACAGGGTTTTGCTATGTGCCAGCAGGAGAATAGTGGCTATTCACAGGTGCAATCATAGCTCACTGCAGCCTCAAACTCCTGGGCTGAAGTGGTCCTCCTACCTCAGCCTTCAGAATAGCTGAAACTACAGGTGTGTGCCACCACTCCCAGCTCCAGGGAGTATTCTTGTAGTGTGCGCGTGCAGGATGTTTTCTTTGAACTTGTAGACTGACCTGGGCCATCAGCTCTGACCCCTGCCACAGATAGCTCTTTAAGTGGGCAGCAGTTACCACAGCTGCAAGCCCAGTGTGCAGAAATGCATGGCCTAGTGCTGTTTACTTGGAAGGAATGATTTGTTTTAAGTAAGTTCAAATCCATTAATATGCCTCCCAAGAAGTTAACTCTTCAGAAAACTGATTGCTCTCCCCTGCAAGAATTAAAGAAAAAACAAGACCTCCAGAAAAGTAGAAAACATCTGAACTCCACGAAAGTGAAAACAAACAAAACCCATAAAATATCTTTTAAGACTTTGAAGTTATGTTCATGTAAGTTACATTTACCTGTGGTAAGCATGTAAGTGACATTATCCAGGCATGAAAAACCGTGAAATAAAAGATGATATGGAAAACATTGCTTTCGGTCCATATAGTAAATGCCTTACTTTGAATGTAGAGAAAGAAGTGCACACTTAATAGAAAAATTATTTCTCCCAGGCTTCGTTAAATACATGCTGAACAAATATTTAAAGGACAGTGATTTGAAGGAGCTCAGATGTCTTGGTTTTCCCTTGCATAATTCATTGTCAGTGGGCTGTGAATTCTACAAGGGAGTGATGTTCTTACTTGTGACTAAATTCCCATTCGTGGAATAAATACATGAGTGTAGTGCTTACTCAGCACAATTCCTGACACAGCACACAGTAGGGGCTTAAGAAACAATTGCTGGTATTCCTATTGCTACGGTTACTATTATTATCATTCTCTTTATAAGGAACTTTTGATATGGACTAGATCAGCCCCTGCATTTTATAGCACTGCCATGCCTCTGACGCAGGCCAAGAACCTATAATCATCCTTAGTACCTCTCTTTCCCTCATCCCTGACAAACAATATCGCCAAACAGAGGCCACTCTACCTTCTGAAGTTCCTCTTCACTCCACCCCAAGGCCATCATCCTAGTCCAAGCTGTCTTCACCTCCTGTATGCCACTGCCAAACTTCTGTCTCCCCATCCACCAGGCCCCTCCATTAAGGGACCATGGTGATCCTTTCAAACTGCAAATTAAAAAAACCAAAACCCATTTTTTTTTGTTTATTTTTTTCTTTTTCTTTTAGCTCCTCATAAGCCATGACAGTCTTTTTATTATTACAAAAGGAAATAAGCACTGTAATTTTTTTTTTTTTTTTTTTTGAGACAGAATCTCACTCCATGGCCTGGGCTGGAGTGCAGTGGCATCATCATAGCTCACTGCAACCTCAAACTCTGGGCTCAAGAGATCTTCCTGCCTCAGCCTCCCGAGTAGCTGGGACTACAGCCCGCATGCCGCTGCGCCCAGCTAATTTTTCTATTTTTGATAGAGACGGGCCTCGCTCTTGCTCAGGCTGTTCTTGAACTTCTGACCACCGCAAGTGATCCTCCTGCCTCAGCATCCCAGAGTGCTAGGATTACAGGTGTGAATTACTTTAAAAATTTTAAGTAAATTAATTTTTAAATTTTAAAACCTTCTATTTCCATTCCTATTAATAATTTTAGTGTATGTTTGCCCCACTTTGATAACATTTGTCACAATAATTTTACATTTATTTTTATGACTTTTAAAACAATGTGTTTTAAAAGTCTATAAAACTCCAAAGGCTATAAAACTCCCAAAGGACAAGAACCTTGTCTGGTTTGTCCCCAACTGAAGCCCCAGTTCCTAGCAGAGTGGGTGAAACATGTTGGTAACTTAACAAATATTTGTTTAGTGGCTAAGTAAACGAATGAAGTCCTTGAAAAAGTAAACAATAATTTTGTAGCTGTATTTTGGGATGTGTGGCCAGCTCATAGCAGACCTCTTTCTTAGAATCAATTTCCTAACTAAATGTGTTGGTTTATGATTACGTTTGTACTACATGACTCCATCCCATGATAACTGATTGGATCGGGGAGGACACGTGACCTGAGCTGGGCCAATCAGGTTATTTTTTTCCAGAGAATTGGGAACTGGTGCCAGAAGGCACCCAAGGAGTTTTAGATGTGTCTGGAATTGAGGGATTGGTTGACAGTTGGGTGGTGGGGGGCTCCTGCTATGTGGGTAAAGAAGCAGAGAAAAAGTCTGCAGTCAGAAGAATAAAACAGACACACGGTGCTAAGCAGAGATGAGACGAAGAAAATTATTGCTTATATTCTCAGATTTGCTACTTCCTGGTTCTACTCCTTCAAGAAGCTCAGATGTCTGTGGATTCCTTGAGATGCTACTGTATATTGGAAATAAAGCCCCCTCCCCTTTTATTAGCTAGCTCAGCTCAATATCTAGTATTTGTAAACCAAAGAGTCTTAACTAAGGCATGCACTATTCATATATGAGGAGGTAAGATAAGTCAAGTTGATCATAGTAATCTGCTTAGGGCAATACCTTATTGATGACTGTCTAAATCCCAGCCAGATTCACCTGTTTGGGAAAACCCAGCCTGCTAAGGCTTATCTCCCCTATTGGGTAAGAAATAAACCAACTATGGGGATATCCTCTGCTTTGGGCAGGGCTTGAGCTGAAGGCAGACTTGACTTCAAGCATCTTGAATCTTTTACCTGAAAGAGACATATGGATTCAAACAGGACGAAGAACAGTAATTTCTATGACATTTATGAATAGAGAACTAAAAAGGGGGGTCAAACCAAAACCAGACTCATAGTTTTAGTTATTTGTGGCTTCAGGCTATTTTTAAAGAAACTGCCTTTGAATTCCCCATGGGATTTTTCTTTTTTTCTGTTTTTTTGTCATCCAGCGGCCAACTCAGGGTTTATTGGCTTCTGGAAAATCCAGGGGATTTTGAAAAAGAAAATCTGTAGTGATTTTTGGTAAAATGGAACTATACAGACTGATCTTTTATACCACGATGATGCTGGTAACCCCCTTCCAGGCAGGAATACACTTCAACGCATGTTCAGGAGTTGAGATAGATGGTAAGAAACCATCCACTCTTATTCCCGAAGATCTTAAAACACAATACACTAGTTTGGGGACCAGATGTGTCTGGTCAGGGTTAGGGATTCAGCCTGGAGTTATGAAATAATATTTTTTTCCTCTGTGAATCTAATTGTATCCTTGGCTTCTTTGGCTATGCAAGTTCCCAGATTTTCCTCTGGTATTCCAGGGGCATGGTCATTTGCTAAGGCTGGAATTTCAAGTGGTTCTATCAAAAAATTCTTCCGCACAAGGACCCTTACCAGAGTCAAGGCTAAGACAGGAGGCTGAGCCTCTCAAGGACACGGTATAAAGACACATTGAGATTTTGCTGATAAACTTACGGTACTGGACGTCAGAGAGCGGCTTCCACCACCTGGTGGCTTGGTAACAGGAGGGGCCTGTTGGTGTGGCTAGAATTAGTGAACAGTGGGGCTGAGCAGTGAGGCAGTTCTGGGGCCACATCCTGGTCCCATTCCCCAGCAGGGGGAGGAGAAGCCCTGCCAGCAGGTTTCCTCCCGGGAGGTTGGCCTCGATGCCTGCTCCACATTCAGGAGGGACCATTCTCAAGACGCTCCCTGAACGTAAGTCAATATAATAGGGCTGATTTGGGAGAGAAGAGAGAGAGAGGGAGAAGGGGGAAGAAGAAAAAGGAGAAGGAGGAAGACGAGGAGAAGACGAACAAAGAGAAGAAAGACAGAAGCATGAGCCCCGGGCTGCTTATGGTCTGTAAAACGGCAGGTTAGTTGTGCCAGGCTCTCCTGTTTGCCCCTGCCAGAGGTCAGCGGGGTCTTTGAAGCCCTGGCCAGCAGCTGCTGGAGGTAAAGGTGCTAAAAACACTTTGGCCAGAAGGGGGCCCCAAATTTCACTGAAATTTGCGCATCTCTGGGTAGTGAGGCTGGTTACACCTCACTTTACGTAATAGTTATCCACTATCATACAGCATAGAAGGGACCCAAATGCACCCCGGAGACCCAAAGATGGGAAATAACTTCAAGGTCACAAGGCTGATTTGTGGTTGAGCCAGGACTAGAGTCCAGGTTGGGTAAGTCCTAGTCTGAGACTCTATTCTCCAATTCTTTGGCATCTCTTAGCAGCAGCAGCAGCACCTACAAATATGTGCTGAGAGTACAAATATGTGCTGAGTGCCTGGCATGTATAAATCCCTGTGCTGGGTGGAGTGCGTGTGACAGGTGGCAGGTGGCAGAGGTGCTGGGTAGTGGGGGTGGGGAGGGAAAGGGTGGTATCGAAGTCTAAGTTCAAGGCCCTCACAGGCTTCTTCCTGGTTTTGAAGGCACAATCTAAACACAGGAAAGTTAAATAACAATAAAAGATATAAATAAGGTTCAATACAGTAGAGGCTGAGTTGCATAGTATGATTAGTAACCAAATGTCTGATTAGCAATTGCTGTAAAATTTGTGAAGAGGAAGAGAGGATTATACTGTGCCTTTGCTTAGCACTTAACAGTTTCCAATGTTTCCTGTATATCTTCTTCAGGGTGATCACAGAGACCCTACATGGGAGAGGAAGTAGGGTGGGCTGTGCATAAGGTGAGCTGATGGGATTTGCATGTGCACAGAGGTCCTTGGCAATACCCATGGCCCCTGCCCTGGAGGAGCGTCCAGTCCTACCCGTTGGGGAGTCCAGGCAGCCTGTGATGCTTGTGTTAATGGAGAATTGGAACCAAGGGACTCTCGGGTTCAAGGGACTGCAACATTCTAGATCTGCAGATATTTGTACATGTGCTAAGTATGCTCTTTAAATGAACTCTTCTTGCCTGTGAAGGCACATAAATGTGGAGGGGAAAGACAGCTGGTCTGGGACTAACCAGTTGTGTGGCATCGGGCAACTTGCTTAGTTTCTCTCAGCCTCAGTTTGCTCCTCTGTAAAATGAGAGGAATAAATAACCTCTCTGGTCCCTTCCCGTTGGAAAATTCTTTGATTCTAAGCATTCTACAATTACCTGTTTTTGAAAAATCAGATTTTCGGGTATCAGTCAGTTTGCATCTTTATTTTGGATTCTCTTTCCCTTATTTATCCTAAACTTAAAAAATTTTTTTTGCATTTATATTTTATCATTTGGACTCACACAATGTCCTTGGGTTGGAGTCATCTCCAGTGCATAGGTGGAGGTGGCAAAATAGGGGTTTACCTAATCCTCTCCAGCACTAACTCCTTGAGCAGATGTTTTCAACACAGACCATCCTATATACCTACTATGTGCCAGGCATAGGCGAGTATTTAATGAATGATGTACATTCCCTATCGCCAAGCGAACTTCTGCCAGTCTCCACCATTTGGGGGGATTGTCAGGCACATGTGAGGCAGTCAGTAAATATGTGTTGAACAGAAAGAAACTCCTAAGGCACTGTGGGAAAGAAACTTGCATGAAGTTGAGATGTACCCAGGGAAGAGACAGCCTGCACCATTTCATACTTAAAGTCTCTTGGACATACGGCCCCAGTAGAGAAAAGACATTTTCTCCCACAAGTAGAAATAACTTTTGCCCAACAGCTCCCCTGCGATCTTGGCACCATGGGGTTGGGGTAGGGGCAGCACTCAGTTGCTCCCTCCAACTGAGGTCATTCTGGAGCTAAGGAGAAAGTTGGGAGTATGCTCAAGTTGTGCTTAAAGACCTGAATTTAAGGGGTGTCAGGTTGTCTGGAGTTTCTTAGGCAGGAAAAAGGCCACCACTTTGTGGGCAAACACCGTGCCACTAGGCCAGTGGGGCAGGGTTGGACCCTCTCTCCTACAGATTGTTATGCTTAGCGTCATGTTCAGTGTGGATCCAGGTCCAGAAGTAGGAGGGTGAGTAGGAAACCACGGGTGCTGTCTTAGGTGAGCCGAGTGCTCTGATTCACGGGGCCCAAGGCCAGCCAACCGCTTCCTCTGCTTTCCCTCTGACAGCTGAACACCAGATCCCCTCACGGGGGCTTCTCGGGCTTTACTGGGGCTTCCAGAATGCTTTGCCATTCACAGAAGAAGAGCAGCCGAGTGCCATTAAGAATCATTTCATCATGAACCCACAGGCTGTCTTGATTCATCAGAGAGGACTCAGAGCTGGGCGGGCACCCTCACAGGTTTGGTACCTCAGTGCTGAGAGCCTGTTCTAGGTCTCCCTCCCACCCCTTTGATGAACAAGCCTTGCTCAGGGGGGCAGTGCCTTGTCCGGCCACCCCTTTTCCCATGAAGTGAGCATCACTGCCGGATCACCTTCCCCCAGGACTCCTGCTCCAACAGCCACAGTGGCTGGTATTAAGATTTCTCATGGTCTGGACCCCCTACACCCATCTGTCTTTGTTTCCTTCTCATGTGCCATCGTTTGGTGTCCTGGCGCCCTTCCCCAAGGTTACAGGCATAGTGGGGTACTTTGTACCAAGGAAATGTGTGAACAAAGTCTTAGGTTGGTACCTGGGTTCTGACAGTCCAGAGAAGAAAGTACTAATACAATAAGGTCATACAATTCTTTGCCCCCATTTCAGTTGTTTGACATTTGTCCACATTCACAAAGCTTTATTGTGATTGTGAAACAATAGGATTAGTTGTGAAAACACTACCCCTTTAAATATTTGAGAGTAGAATGGAAAAAAATGTTGAAATAGACCGGGGGGGGGGGGGAGAAGCTAAATTGAATTAAGTAGTAACTGTGCTCCAAGTTCAGGGACGGACAAGAGGCTTGGAAAGTCGGTTTTCCAGACAAGAGGGAGGGGTGGTGAGAAACTAATGATGAGCGGGCCTCTTACCCGGTGGATTTTCCCACCATTGTATGCTCCTTTCCCTCGTCGCCAGCCCCGGGAGGGTCCCGGGGGAGCCCGGGGTTTAAGGTAGTGATGTTATGCAAGTTTGTAACCTTGTTATTGGTAAATGATGTCACAGGTTAGTTACACAGGCCCAGATCGATGGACGACTCTGGCAGCGGATCGATCACATTTCCGGGGAGAATTCACCCTCTGTGACCTGTAGGGGGGCAGGTGGTTCAGAAAAGAGGCTCTGGCTCGAAGGATTTAATGCTGGCCCCTTCCCCATTCCCGTCTCCTCCTCGGGGGTTCTGGGCAGTAACAGCCGGGCAATAAACTACTTTTCATTAAAGAGATCTGGGGGATAGAAGTGGTAGGGGGAGGTAAATGCGGGGACAAAAAGGCACAAATCCGCTCCGAGACGGATAGCCAGGATGGGGGCGCTGGGTTCACTTCCCTCGCCCCTGCTCCCTCCGAAGCCACCCTGAGTTTTTGTGCCCGGCGAGCTAGCCCAGTGCCGCGGACAGGCCGCCGGCTGCGCTCTCGGCTCGGGTGGGGGCGCGCGGGCCCGCCCCTGCCGCCCGGGCCGGCCTGCAGCCCCCTCCCCGTCCCGCGAGCCCCTCCCCCGGCCTGGAGCCCCTCCCCGCGCGCTTCCCCCCGTCCCCTCCCTTCCCTTCCCTGCCTGCCCGGCCCTGCCTCCGCCTCCTGCGCCCTCAGCCTCCGCCAGCGCCGAGCCCCCCGGAGCCGGAGCGCGGCGAAGGGCGCCGCCGGCCCCTCCCCAGCGCGCTGACAGCAGGCTCCGGGGCCCCCGCCCCGTCCCCTCGCCGGTGGGACACACCCCCACCCTCCTCTACCCCGCCAGTTCCCGCCGGACCCACCGGGCGGCGGAGAGAGCGGGCGGGCGAGCCGGAGCGCGGCGGCGGCGCGGGAGGGAAGGGGCGCGCGGCAGGCCCACCGGGAACCGCCCGGGGCGCACGGAGCCCGCGTGCCCTCCGGGACCGTCCCCCGCCCCGGGGCCTTGCCTGTGGAGCCGGGAGTCGGGGCAGCGGTCGGCGCGCGGGGCCGGGCTGGCGGGGGCCCCGGGCAGCGGGAGAAAGAGCCGGAGCCCGGCCGGGATGAGAAGGTGACGCCGCCGGGGGGCGCCACTCGCTTTGTGGGGGAAGATGCTCGCCTACTGCGTGCAGGATGCTACCGTGGTGGACGTGGAGAAGCGGAGGAACCCCTCCAAGCACTATGTGAGTACTGCCCCCACCGACCCTGCGAGGGGCTGGCCTGAGGTCCCGGGAGGGCGTCCAGGGGGCCCCCGCCGCTCCCCGCTGTTAGGTCCCAGAGCTGAGCGCCCGCAGGGCAGCGGTCAGCTGTGGAGTTTCTTCGCAGGGCTGTGATCTCCAGGGAAGCCTTTTCTGTCCTTCCTCCGCTCCCCTCTCCCCGGTTTCTTTTTTTGGCATTGGAATTGGCAAGTGGCTGCCCTTGTCTGTTACAACGGTGAAGTCATCTGTCCGCCTGAGCCTTGATGGATGGCGGGGGGAGCTTTCGTCAGCCCCTCGCCGAGCAGCTCCGTAGGGAAAGAGCATCTTCCCGGCCATCCCTGGGGGCTCGGGGCGCTCACGCTCACACAGCCCGAGATGCTTTCAGAGGCTTGTCCTGGGGAAGGAAGCCTGGCTCCCTGCCTCCCACGTTTGCTCTGTCCCCGCCTTCCTAGGCCTGGGTCTGGGGGCAGAAGGAAGCCGCCGCGCCCCCTGCCCCACCTCCACCCTCAGCGCCGAGCTTTGATTTCCCTCTTAAAGCCATTGTGTCCGTCAGTGTAAGGAAAATTGTGGCTTCTCCTTTTATCCCTCCTCTGGACGTGACCCTTAACCGGGTTCATTTCCTCTTAAGTGATGCTTCATCTCCAGACACGAGGAGGCAAATGTTTGCTGTGGTCTCCGAGGAACGGCCGACTGCCCCTCCCCCTTCCTTCCCCAAACTTAATGAGAAGGGGTTAAGGTTGACTGGGCCAGCTCCAGGGTCTGCGTGACAGTCGCCCTTTCATCTCGGCCAGTCCTGTCTTCCCATCCTTCACACCTTAGGAAGTAAGCACCGTGTCCCTGACGCCTGTCTGAGGGTCTGTGCTCCTGTACTTGAGAGAGAAGAGACCCAGTCAGCTACACACAGCACAGAGGATGTCGAGACAGCAGGACTGCATCTTATTTGCAAATTAGATATTTAAAGGAGCATTTAGAATGCTCAAAGCATTAATTTTAACAATTAAAACAGGCTGTTGGTTGCTGGCCTGGATTGCACAATTGATCTCCAAGGTGCCTTTTATTTCCCTGTTGGGCGGGGGCTGGGGTTTGTGGCAATGTCAGCCTCAGGCTACTCTCTCTGCCTTTATCACCAGTAGCTCTGAACTTTGTGTTTTACAGTTGAGCAAATGGGGCTGGGCTCAGGTCAGGGAAGAGGTTCCTGACCAGGCAGGGAGGTGGGTGCCTGTTGGGATGTTGCCTAGTATCGTTCCTTTTGTGTGTCTGGCTCAGCAAGCATCTTCTACTACCGTTACAAGAAAGCTGTTTTAGAGGGCTTGGGTCACCAGGTGATCGCCCTGCTCTGTGGACAGATGTCCATTGGTACATCCCAGGGTTTATTATCGAGTCAGCCTTCCTAACTTCTTTTCTCAAATGTTTCAGGCTAAGTTTTAAGGGTTCTCTTTTCTAGTCCTCCGTTGAGGTTGGCACTGCTTTCAACAGATGGCACTCTCTGCTCTGAGACCCAGGCAGGTGCTTTTCCTGCTCTGGATTTTAGATGAAACATCAAATTTTAGCTCTGACCAACGGTGTCCAAGATTAGAGATTCAGGACACAATGACAACCAGGAGTGATGCTAACATGACCAGGGCCCACTGCAGGCAGTATTGAAAAGCTAAGTGCTTTCTAACTGTCCAAGGTTATACAGTCTTGTTCAAAGCCTGGCTCAGCCACTAACTAGCTGTGCAATCTTGGGCAAATAATTTAAACGTCCCGGGGCCTCAGTTTCCTCATTTTCAAGTGAGGATAATAATAGTATGTACTTCTGAGGGCTGTCGGGAAAATTAAATGAGATCATCCAAGTAAAGCACTTAGCCCAGTTCCTGGCACATAGCAGGCACTTATTAAGTAGTAGCTTATTATTGGTGAGATTCTGACTAAGAAAGTATTTTTGAAAAGCAGCTATTAATGGTCTGGCAAAAAGGAAGAAAGATTTCGGGTTTTAAGATTGATAATAACTCGTTCTATGTGAAAAATACAAAAGAAGTCCTGTCTGGTTCCCTCAAAATGATCATTTCCTCCCTTTTTGCAGACAAAGTGTTTCCTGGGACATCTCCACTTCCCGAGTAAGAATTGATGACATTATGTTTGGGGCAGGGAATGATGTCACTGAACAGATGGGGCCATATAGAGTTTTGCATTCAGGTTCTAGAAAACAATGAAAGGAGAAAGTGTTATATGTTGTGGAACTGTGGAACTGGTAGGGACCAGAGGACTCATCTGGCTCAAGCCCCTTGTTTTACAGATGAGGAAACTGAGAGCCTGATTGAGTTAAGTCACTTGCAACACAGCTCATCACAGAACCTGGGTCTAACTGGCCTTTTGCCCATGATGTGGGTTTTATTCACTGAATGTACCCCAAGTCTGGTTGAGGTTGGCTAGGAAGACAAATATCTGGTGGTAGAAAAGTTTCTACACATTTGGGGCATTAATGCATAACATACAGGTGTCCAATAATAGAAAGGGTCCAGTGGGGCGGGCAGGGGCGGAAGGAGTGGGCTGGGGTAGGCTGTGGCGTCTGAAGCCTCCTCTCTTGGCCCTTGCAGGATGGATGCTACACACCAGAAGGTCAGGTGTTCTGGGTAAGGCACTCTGGTGTGGTTAGCTGGCAGGACATGCTGGCCCAAGTGGCTTATGCTTTAGAAGCCCTCTATACTGGAGAAGCATGCCTCTTACCAGCCTCTCCTCCACTGATGGTGAATTCTGACTCTGTGGTTTGGTGAATTGCAGAGCAGAGAGGTTTTATGGGATGTGCATGTTAGCCAGACCTAGCTGATGAGAGGCCTGGGGCCCAAGCAGGAGGAGTTCTGCTGGCTCCAGAACGCTGGGAACGCACTGCAAAGGTTCTCTCAGGACATCCTGCAAAGGGTGTGCTCATCCCTACAAGGCAGGGGAACTGCCTAGACACCAAGGGTCTTGTGCTTTTGGTCTGTTTCTGAAAGGCACACAAGTAGCCTCCATAACTTGGGTGGTGCTGTCAGCCCCTGGCTTCCTTTCTCTCTGCCAAGTCCCTGCTTGGAGTGGGGTTGAGAAGGGTGGGCAGCTTGGGTCGGGCTCCCTGGCACGGAGCTGGGCTTCTCTCCCAGCCTTTGTGAGCTGCAGCCAGGGAGACCTCAGGTAAACTAGCTTTGGCCTCAGACCACTTGCCTTTGAAATGGTCCTGATGATGCTGGATGCAAAATGCAGACTTCTTCATCTGAAAGTTTTCTGATAAGGATTCAAGTTCAGGTCCACATAATTCTTTGTTCCCACATGGGGGTGTAGGTATATGTCAAGTCATATGGTAGTGGAGAGAAGCTCGTTTATCTAAAACAAACAAGAAATTATATCTGTTTGGATTTGGGAGGCGTTGTGCTTTCACAGTCGTTTCCTTTCCTGATTGTTTATTTCAGACAAATACCAGTCATGAATGTTCTGATCCTCTACAGGACTCTTTAGCGAGCGCCAATAGTAGCCAGCATTAGCAGTTACCTTTGATGGTGTCAAACACTTGGCATGCATGTCTTCTTGTGATTCCTGCAGCTCACTGAATGTACCCTAATGTGGGGTAGGTTTTTTGATTCCTTTTTTTACAGATGGGTTAATTGAGGCTTGGCGAGGTTAACTAGATTGTGTTGGGTCTCCCAGTTAGCACGAGGCAGATCTGGGTAAACACCGGTCAGTTTACCTCTGAAGGAGGATATGAATGTAAGAGGGGCCCTTCCCTCAGCTGGAGTCTGGGTGAGAAGGCCAGCGCAGGCCTGTACAGTGAGAGAGCAGTGCAGGGTAGGATTTGAGGACTGTGCCACTATAGGATGTCCACCTGCAGGTGGGTTTGTGATGGCAATGTGGGAGGTGACTGTGAGGCAGGAGGACCAGAGCAAATCCAGGATGAGATCTGGTCCCCAGGAATGCTCAGGGTGATAAATTAAGGGTTGACCCTGTGGAAATAATACATATTCCCTTTGATTAGACCATCACAGATTTTGGTCTTGGTCCCGGGAGCTATAGTTTTAGGAATTGGTCCCAAACTCATTCATTTCTCTGCCCTTCATTTTTTTTTCTAAGCCCTTAGACTCTGGCTCCAGCCCCATGAGACTTAGAATGTGCAGCTGCAGCCTGAAAAGGGTCATCTTCAGGGCCAGTTCCATTATGGAAAGAGTGATGTTGGCAGATGGGGGTTCGAATCCTGCCTCTGGCACTTCCTAGCTGTGCAACCTTGAGCTGGTCACTCTGGGCCTCAGTTTCCTCACCTGTAACCTCACAGGGCTTTTGGGAAGTTGGCCTGAGATAATTAGGGGTAAAGCTTCTACCCAGTACCTGGCTCCCATCGTGGGCACTCACCATAGCCTAGTTTCCACCTGGTGTTCCTGATCACCAAAGTGCCGAAGCACATTGAGGACCCAATAGGTAAAGCCAAGAGAAAAGGAGACACTGAGGCAAAAAGGAAGGTCCAGCTGTTCTTAGTCTGATGGGAAAGTGGGCTACATGCCCCATGGAAAGCACCCAATATACAAGAGAAACAGATAAACACGGAGCAGCTGTTAGACCTGGAGGGGTTCCTGGAGCTGAGCTTTGGGATCCAGTGGTGGCTTTCTGGTGAGTTGGGAAGGAACCTACGTTGGGAGAGGTGAGAAGAGGGTGCTCCAGATAAGGGCAAGGTCAAATAGGATCCTAGCCCCAAGGTCGGTGCCATGCATGGGTTAGCACTCTTGTCTGCTCTCTGTCTGTCTCTTTCTCTCTTACACACACACAGGAAGTTTCTTTTCTGGGGAGGGAAGTGATCTAGGGGTGATTCACAGGCCTGACAAGGCTCCCTGCTCATGGAACAACCAACCACATCCTTCAAGGCCGTTGGAACAGGGAGCACAGCCAGCCATTTATCATGGCCCTGTTTCAAGCTGAGTGAGGGTTTTTTTTTTGGGGGGGGGAGCAAATCAAAGTTGGAATCGCCGTGTGTGGTGGCAGGCAGAGGGGAAGGGAAGAGAAGGGAAAAATAAACCTATTTGATGTCATAGGATACTGGTTCCAGAAATATAAGCCCCAGCTGCTGCATTTTCCAAAGAGATATTCTGGGGCCAGCAGGAGTTAATGGACAGTGGAGGCTATGAATTAAAGGAGTGTTCTTAGGACTTCTGACTTTGGGTTTGCACAGCAGTTCCCTTGAAATTGCCTTCTAATTTCCTCAGCCTGAGTCAGTGACCAAGACTATTTCTTGGTCAGAAAAAGTCTAGAAGGCAACTCTGTTCTCTTTTACCTCTGTAGTCACACCTACTCCTCTGGAGTTCTGAGAAGCCAGGAAAGGGATAGTGGATTAGGACAGTGACCCAGGGGACAGGAAAGACAAGGGGTGTGTGTGGGAAATGAGGTGGAGATTCTGGCTTTGGAAATAGGTTCTGAGCAGGGGCCAGAGGTGTTCTCTGCCATGACAATTGCCAAAAATAATGGAAGCGCCCAATAGGGTGATCAGCACTTCAAGAGGTGGATTCCCAGAGCGGCATGTTACTTCCTGCCTGGCCTGGGCTTTTGCTGCCTATAGTGGAGTCAGTCACAGGCAGGCAGGTGAATGGAGAGGTCAGGCGTGTGGATGTGTGAGGCACAGGAAGGTCCCCTTGTGCCCCTGGGTAACCTCCAGCAAGTTGCCACGTCAGTAGTGCAGCCTGAGCCCCTGTGTGCACAGTGCTGACCAGAGTCTAGATGTCACAATGCACCTACTGTGTGCCAGGCAGTGCAGAAGGTACCTTTAGAGGGGATTTTATTTTAGCTTCATAATAACCACATGAGGCAGGTAGGTGTTTTTATCCCCATTTTACAGATGAGGAAATTGAGGCTGACAGTGTTCATGTCACTCTTACGCAGAGTAGTTCTGTGGGCAGGCCTGGGATTCCCACCCTGGTCTCTGACACCCAA
Organism: Daubentonia madagascariensis; assembly: GCA_023783475.1. Classification (NCBI taxonomy): domain Eukaryota; kingdom Metazoa; phylum Chordata; class Mammalia; order Primates; family Daubentoniidae; genus Daubentonia; species Daubentonia madagascariensis. The sequence continues at coordinate 12,113,898 of JAKFHU010002573.1, read as the reverse complement.
GGCTGTGAGTTTGCCGCTTCCCTCCCCGTCAGAGCTGGGTTGGTGAGAGAGGGCATGAAAATGACCAGTGAGCCCAGGCAGCATCTCCTGAGAGGATGAGAGGTGCGTCCGGGAGGCTGGTTGTCCCAGAGCACCTGGGCTCTGGTATCCCTGGGCTGGAATCCTGTCTTCACCACTTACTGCTGTGGGACCCAGTGCGAGGTACTTACATCTCTGTGCCTCAGTTTCCTCATCTTTAAAAAACAAAAAATGTGGGGCAAATAGACCTAGCTCATAGGGTTGTGATGAAGATTGAGTTCATAAATGTAAAGAGCTTAGAACAGTACCTGGCACATAGGAAGTGCATCATAAGTGTTTGCTGTGATAATTATTAAGTTCTAAAGCTGTTCAGAGGAGGGAGAGCTCTCCCTGAACGGGAGTTTTCAGGGAAGAGCGGCTGGAGGAGGGAAGCTTCACGATGGGCCTTAAGGAGTGATTAGGATTCGGCTGGGAAAGAGTGCGATTCAGATGGGAAAACTGGCAAGGTCATCCCAAGACAGGGAAAAGCATAGATGCTGGAGGTGTAATGTGCAAGGAAAATCTGGGCAAAGCCCAGGATGAATGAGGGAGAGAAGGATGAAGGGAAAGGTCAGGTCCAGGTTCTGAGAGCCTCCGATGCAGCAGGGGAATTCAGTTTATTGTGTAGACACCTTGGAACCTTCCTTTCCTGAACCTTCCTTTCCTCCCAAGGGCTGGTAGGGGGAGGGAGCTGGTAGTCAATTCACGGTCTTTCTGGTGGGCTCCGGGCTGTTCTTGCAGCTATGGCCTGAACGGAGCTAGGTCAGGACTGGAGCCTTTTTCTGGTTCTGCTCTGTGGACTCTTTAGTTGGCCAGCTGGCTCTCAGCCCCTCCTGTTTACAGCTCTCATTCCTAGGGGACAGGCTGCCCCATAAAAGCTGATTGCACCCGGGCTCCTGGGGAGGGAGGGTTGAGGAGGAGAAGGAGAGCAGTAGGGACTGAGGTGTGGGGCCTGGCGCGCTGTATTTCAGGTGTAGTGATCTCCGTCCACACTCCCCCAGGGGCAAGACGGAGGACGCGCCTGTCCTGGTAGGCTCTTGGGGCTAATACCACACGGCTCGATGGGAGCCCAGGGTGTCTTCGAAGTCTGTGTCTCCGGAAACATCCACACTAATGTTGCCTTCTACTTCAAGATCTCTCTGAACTGATTTTGGTTTTAAATACAGTGCTTCAAACTACCTCTTCATCTATTTGACCTCTACCACACTCCCAGATAGTCCAGTAAGCCTGATCTTTAGGGAAAATGTAACCATAAAAATAACAGCTAACAGTCCTAAATGTTTTCTGTGTGCTAAGAGTTTTACGTGGATATTCTCAAAACAACCCCATGCAGCCTGTAGCTCCTGCAGCATCCACATTGTACAGGTGAGGATGTGGAGGCTCAGTGGGGTCAGGGGAATTGCCAAACACCACACAGCTAATGAGCTGCACTGACCCAGGCCTGCTGCCTCCAAAGCCTGCCCTATCTCCACAGAGGCCCCACAGCCCCTTAATGACACATTACACACCTGGGGAGCCTGGGCCCCAAGGAGGTTCCGCCTGAGGCCTGGTTGTTTGGCTTCTCAAGCCATGAGATCGTCACTCTTCTAGAACTCCATTTGCCCATCTAGAAAATGGGGTGACTGCTTCCTTTCAGGCCTGCCTTGCAGAGGGGAGGGCGGGTATGAAAGCAGCTTTGGAAAGCACTGAGCCCAGAGAAAATAGCTGTGTGAGGGGCTCCCCAGTCCCCCCAGTCTGGGTTCTTAATCATTTAGGGCAGGGATGCTTTACAAAAGAGCTGTTCCTGACCCCCAGGGAATTTTTAAACAAGGTTCATCTGTCCAGCCACCACCCCTGAGAAGCCTCATAGCTAGGGTTGACTCCGGGACACCTTAGGCCCTCAGTGAAGACATCTTCTAGAGAACCACCTCTGGGAACTACACTTTGCTTCTTTCCAAACGTTTCTTTTTTTATGGACAGGAAGACACAGAGCTGTTTCCAGTCCCACCTCTCCCTGGTGTTACCTGAGGGGAGGAAGTGACATCCAAGTGGCTGAGTTAGCAAAGGGGAAACAGCTGTGCTTTCTGTCCCTCCACTCAGCGGCTGTCTCTGGCCCTTTGCTGTCATTTCCCTTTGGCTGCTGAGGAAGCCACCCTCCCCAAGCCTGGGCGAGGCCCGTGGGGGTGGGGGTCGGGGTCGAATCTCTTCCTCCTGTGTGTGTGTGTGTGTGTGTTGTGTGTGTGTGTATGCGTAGCATAAATTATGCAGTGGGGCCTGTGGGGCCACCTAATCTGCCTCTGGGATCCCTGAAGCATGAACTTCAGACCTGGTGGAAATGGATTGCTCTTATCAGATTTGACTACAACTCCCAGGAGCAAGGGGTAGAGGTGATCGTGAACTTGCAGTGGGGTGTGCCAGGTTGGGGAATAGATTGGTAGGGTGTGGGCTGGTTTGCACTTCTGCCCATCACTGCGTGGTCCCTAGAAGAGAGCCCTTGCCATTTCCTTTTTGGTGTATTCTCACTTGGTAATAGTTCCAGGAGACCTTGACCTGTGTGGGGGCACCACCGTCATCATACAGCTACCATTGAATTCCTGTTGTGCCAGGCAGTGCCTGGGTTTTGACTTATAATCTCTAGTCCCAGTGTAGCCATGAAGGTATGCATTTTTAACCCCATATGACTCATATGGAGACTGAGGTTCAGAACGTTTAGGTAGCATTGATGCTACCTAAGCACAAACCTGGGCAGATTTGACCTCCCCCCATCTCCCACCTCCCATCCTGTGCCTGGCTTCATACTGTCACTGTGCCTTACAACATGCTTTGTCCCTCTCCAGGGCGCCCCAGGGGTAGTGGGGGCTCTGTCAGCCCAACATGTTGTCTTCTGTGGAATGGTGCTCCTTCCTGGGAACCTGCCTTGCTGCTTTTGCCCACCTAAATGTTCTGAGTGTATAGCGGTTGTCCCTGTTGTTTGAAGTGGCTGCTTTGTAAACTCATCCATGGTAGGCCCGATTCTGATCCAGCTTTATGCCGTTTCCTGATGGCCCAGACCCAAAAGGCTATTTTAAGGGACTTGCCTGTGTGGGAGAATTTCTGTCTGTTACAACAGAGGAGGAGGCCTGGCTGGCCTGGCATGGTGTTGGTAGTGGGGCTCCGAGAGAGTGAAACTCTGTCCTGAATTCTCCCTCCTGGGCTGGAATGGATTAATTGAGCCCAGCACAGTGCCTGGCACCTGGAAGGGATATAATCACTTTTTGATGAGGGCAGGGTTCTCAGAGGTGGCTGCCCAGGGATTTCTGCTGGTCTGAGCCCCAGTGGGCTGGCAAACGGATCCTTCTCTTGCAGAGTTAAGGTCTATGATAGAATGATGTCTGCACTTTAGTCTCAAGCCGGGATTAATTATTTACTTTAGTCATCACTCATTGGCAACTCGAGAAAAGCAGCCTCATTTTTCCCATGATTTCTACAGGCTGCAGCTCCCAGGCAAGGGAAGTGGGCCATCAAGTCAGGGAATGTATGAGTGGAGGCACTGGGCTAGGGCTCCTTGTCCATTGTCTTATTTAATCCCCACAGCAATCCCTGGTCATCATCCATGTTTTATAGATGAGGACACCGGGGCTCAGAGAGGTGCTGCATCTTGCTGGTGTCACTGGCGGTAATGATGAGAGCCAGGATTGGAACCCAGATTTCTGCAGCAACAAAGATGGCTTTGTCTGACATCCTCCCTAGGGGAGGGGGGCTAGGGAGCTCATCACATGGGTCCCAGATAAAACTTCAAGGGTCTGGATTAAACCCTGGGTCACCTGCCCACTCTGACCTTCCCTGTGAGCCCCTCCGTTAATACATGATGTGGTCAGAGCTGGTGGTTGGCATGTGATAACAAATTTGCCATTGAGAACAGACCTGTGGTAAGGTCTGGGCTCTATTTTGGAGTTCAAATTTTTGTTGCCTTTGAAATCCTGTCCAGGGCCACTTTTGAAGGCTGAGCCTTTCAGAGAGTTTGGCTGCCAGGGGCTCTCCATCCTCCTCTTAGGGATGGTGGATAGCACAGCATTGTGGTTGGGAGCAGGCGGCAGTTTAATTTCCTGGCACTTTCAGCCTCATGCTCACTCAGGCAAAACCATGCTCTGGAAACCAGAGTAAGTCCAGAGAGAGGGATTTAGGTGCCAGCAGTTGGAAGTTGAAGGGCAAGAGGATGGGGCTGGGGCATCAGCAGCCTCTGCTACATGGGCTCAGGCTTTGAAGCTGGCTATGAATTGTAGCCCTGCCTCTCACTAGCTTGTTTCACTTGGCCAAGTTTCTTTACCTCCATGGGCCTCAGTTTCCTAATCTGTAAACTGGGTATAATAAAACAACTACCTGGCCCATATGGTTGCTCTTCTATGTAGTGCTTAGCATATGATAGCTGTCCAATAAATGGCAGCTATTGTTACCATTGTTATCATCCCTTATGATTTTGCTCAGTTTCTGCTACCTCCCGGAAACTTCCCTGACCTCTCATCTTCAAATGATATTTCCTGTCTATGAATTTTTATAATTTTTATTGTTTTACCTCTCATTTAACACTTACCAAGAGTGGCTTGGATTGTTCAGCTTTTGGCAAGCTGATACTTATTCATTAATTCATTCTTTGACTCATTCAATCAATATTTGAATGTTTATGCCAAGCCCTGGGAACACAGCAGGGCAGATAAAAATCCCTGTCCTTTTAGAGCTTACATTCTGGTGGGGGAAGGGAAACAATAAACAAACAAAATAGGTCAAATACATAGTGTGTTAGCTGGGGGATAAATACTGTAGAGAAAACTAAAGCCAGGGGAGGGAGATGGGGATGTTGGGGGTAGAAGGGGTTGCTGTGCTATTTTGTAGAGGGTGGCCAGGGACAGCCCCACTGCATAGGTGACTTTTGAGTAAGACTTGAGGGAGGCAAGGAAGTGAGCCATGTGGCTATTTGAAGAAAAGTAGTTGAGGGAGAGGGAACAGCAAGTGCTAAGGCCCTGAGGCAGGACCATGCCTGGCCTTTGCAGGGAGGCCGATGTAACTGAGTGGAGCGAGTGAGGGGAGAGCAGGAGGCAGTGAGGCCAGACAGGGAGAAGGGGTCAAACTGAGCCTTGCAGCCCTCCCCGCCCCAGGCAGCATGTCCTGCTCGGCAGTGAAGCCCCCTAATAACTTGCTGAAGACTGAAACTGACCAAAACACTGCCAGAGAAGTTGCTTTCGGGACTGTTTGGGGTTTGACCCTGACCCCCTAAGAGGGACCCACTGGGGAAACGCAGTCTCCATCAGCAATGTCATGGACAGCAACTCCAGGGCCCCAAAGGCAGAACCTTAGTTTTGTACCAACTGCATGCAAGGCACTGTGCTGAAAGCAGTCTTCCAGCTGGGTGCCGGAGGATGGTGGGCTCCTGCGGAGGAAGGGACCGCCACATCCTTTCATCTTTAACACCCCCTCCCTGTGCCGGCAGAGGGTCTGGATCATGGTGGGTCCTTGATCAATGGGACAAATCTGTGCATGAAGGTGTCACTCTATTAAAGCCCCTTCTTCCCAGCCCACGCCTATTTTTACCACAGCTTCTACCTTATAGTTGTGGAAGTTGGTATTAGAAACGCAAAACACGTGTTCCTATCAATGTAATATTGTAAATGGTGTTAAGGTTCTCAAGTCAGCCCACCAAAGCTTTTCTTGTCCTTGGAGCAGATAGAGTTATATCCCTGAGAACCAGATGTCTCTAGTTCACCACACTGGGCTAACCTGGGAACCTAAACGCTGCGTGCGGTACCCAGGGAAGCTGGCGTCCAGCGTTCACAGCGGGGAGGAAACGCCCAGGCTAAGTAGCAATCACAGGAACAACAGCGGCTCTTCTGAGCACTTTGCTCATTTAATCCTCATAACAGCCTATGAGAATGGCGCTATTATTATGGTCCTTACTTTACTCGGACAGAACAGAGGCACAAAGAGATTAATTTACTAATGGTCACAAGCTAGGAAGAGGCAGAACTGGGGTTCAGAGCTAGGCGGTGGGACTCCAGAGTCCTTTGGGAAACCTCTCGCCCCGTGGCCTTCCAGGGAATCCCGGCAGCCTGCCTTGCCTCAGCCCAGGTTGCTCTCTGTAGACCTTAGGTGCAGGATGCTTGTCATTAGGAGTGAAAGAGTGAGGGAACAAAAGCCACGGGTGGCAAGCGCGAGCAGTCCTTCCTTCTTCCCCCAGACAGGAAAAACCATTTGTTCTTGGAACCTGACACGGCAGGGGTGGGTTTGCTGTACTTGGTTGTCTTCCTGGGCCATTTACAAGTGTGGCACATGGGGCTGGGCAGGGGGACATTGTGTTTGTTGGTGGAGGCAAGATTAGGGTGTCTGGCAAGATGTCTTTGACACCTAGACCATCCCACTCTCAGGGAAGCCCAACAGGTGGTGTGGGCTGTTGCCATAGCTGGAGGAGGGCAGCTTCCCCACCCTGCCCTGTTCAGTTGATTGTTGGAACGAGATAGGTCCTAACCAGTCCTTCCCCTCTTCCCTGGCCCCAAAATAAACAGCAGCTGTTGTTGGCTCCATTGTCTCTGCTGGCTGCCAGTCTGTCAACAGCCCCAAGCTCTTCAGCCTTGCCCCCTTTGGGTTTGATGGCATGGGTTGTTGGGGCCCCTTGGCTTTCCCTATGCAGCCTGCCTTGCTGGCCAGCGGGTGTGCCCTGGCATGCCCTCTCCCAGGCCTGTTGGCCACCCACCGGCACTGTCCCCTCCTGCCCTGCAGTGAGGCATGTGTGTGTCATGACTGCAAACTCAGGCTCCAGAGTCTGACATCAGTTCAGCTCCTGGCTCTGCCACCTGGCTGGTGACTTTGGGTGGGTAGCATAGCTCTGAGCCTCAGTTTCCTTCTCTGTCAAAGCAGCCAATGGTATCTATATAACAGGATGTCGTGAGGATTAAGACCAGTGCTGTCGAGGCAGACTGCCTGATTTGAACCCCAGCTCTGCCACTCAGGAGCTGCAAGGCCTTGGAGGAGGTGCTGAGCTCTCTGCACCTCAGTTTTCTCATCTGTAAAACGTTGATAAAAAAAGCATCTCTCAGGCTGGTGGTGAGGATTAAATGGGTTAATACATGTAAAACACTCAAAACAGTGCCAGGCACGGAATAAGAGCACAATGACTGGAACAACGTGTGCTCTCCTTGTCGGCTGCGGCAGAACATCCCCCAAAAGAATCACTCACATGTGCGTTTCCAAGAGCTGACAGAATTACTGTTCTCCTAACCTGATTTTTGGATCTGTGCTGCTGAGCTAATTTGCTTGGCCTTGTTTTGACCCTGTGATCAGAACTTCCACTGAGGGGCTGGGGTGGTGGTAGAACTGGTTCTGAAGCAGGTCAGAGGCGTGACAAAGGAGAGTCGGGATTTTTATTCTACTTGGCAGGGGTTCTGCTGATGTAATGTACGAAATGGAAAGACGATCACGTCCACGGCCAAGGGCAGCCTTCAGAGCTGGTGAGCAGACCCTGCACGGCATTCTTCCAGATGAACGTCTGTGTAGATGTTCTCGACAGCCTCCCCAGGGCCGGCAGCAGGGGGCCAGCTCATTTTGGCATCTCCCTGGCTCCGTACTCTGGGAAGCTCTTGCTATCTTTGGCTTTTCTTTGCTGTTACTCTCCCTTTTGGAAAGATTGTACTGGGAACTCCCATTAGAGTATCAAAATGGAAAAGTCATCATTCTCAAGAATTAAAAAAAATAGTACCCACTTGGTCCTAATTGTGTTGGGCCATGGTGCCAGGTGCCACCATGGGTGCGCCAGTCCCCTGGTAGAGACCCTCACTCAGCACCAGGCATTTGGGCTGTCTCCCCAGGAGCCTGGTCCCATGAGAGAGGGCTGGGCATGCTGTTTTGCCTCCCTGGCCTTTGTCAACTCTTGTCCGCGGAGAGAGGGCAATGGCAGCTCCATTCCCAACATCTGAGACACTGCCTTATGATAGATAGGTGAAGAGAATGGTCTGAACCTTAGAGAGAAATGTAGCAAAGTAGTTTAGAATGGGGGCTCTGGAACCAGACTGCCTAAGTTCAAATTTCGGCTCTACCATCTATTGCTGTGTGACCTTGATCGAGTCACTTAACCTCTCAGTACTTCAGTTTCTTCTCCTGTGAAATGGGGACAGTAGTCCCTCCCTCATAGCGTTGTTGGGAGATTGAATGAGATGATGTGAATGTGCCGCTAATGGTGCCTGGTGCAGAGTTAGTGCTGTGCGCTCCTGCTGTGATCTGAGGCGACACGGCAGGTGGACTCTGCTTCCCATCAGCCCAGAGCCTCTGGGGTGTGACAGATATATATTTAGAGCCCTTGAGAGGGCCGCATGGTGTCTGTGACAGAAGCGTTGTGGACGGAGCCTGTGGCACGTTCTAGAGGAAGGGTGAGCACAAAGATTCTGACCGGCAGGTGGTCGAGTGCTGACTCTGCCATTCCTAGCTGAGTGTCTGGGAGCGAGTCACTTAACCCTCTGAGCTCAGTGTCCTCAGCCAGCTGAGCCCATGCCTTCCAACCCGAGACAGCGAGAAGCATCCAGGAATCACTGCCCTTCATCGTGGCCATTCAAACACCCGCGAGGCTTGGGGAGGGGAGGCTGGTCGGTGGCTCCGACCTGCCACTCTCCCCCCCATCTCTCCCCTTGAGAGCAGGCCCCGCGTGTTGATTGTCAGGGCTGCGGGTGCGGAGGATGGTGGTGGCTGCTGCTGGTCCTGGCAGTGCCCCAGTTATTAATGCCTCCTCTGAGGGGTCCTGCTAGGAAGTGCTGCAGGTATCCTGCCTGTTTCCCAGATGAGGAGAGGCACAGAGAGGGCCCGTGACTGCTGGAAGTGTGGCGGGCACTGTCGATGCCCAGCCCCATGTACCCTGGGCTCACGTGGGTTCACCTGCAGCGCCACGGCTGTATCCAGCACACCACAGCTCTCCCCTCCCCACCTCCCCTCTGTGTGAGGGCTCCCCCCAGCCTTGTGGCACCAGGGAAGCTTGTGTACCCAAGCAGGTGCACCTGAGAAAGGCCTGGGGAAGGGGTGGGGGTGAATTGTCATCTCTGGGGGCCGCCCTCAAGCGGGTGGGGGGGGGCTAGGAGGTAACAGCCTGCACCCAAGGCCTTGTCTTAGGGTCTGCTTTGGGAGGAACCCAACTAAGATAGTAAACTTCTCCTGCTAGCAAGTGGTGCAGCTAGAACTGAAAACCTCTGTCTGGGACTCCTGGGTCCCCAGGCCATGCTGTCTCTCTGGAGGTTTCTGGGTTTCTAGTTATAGAGGAGTCAGAAAAGAAACTTGTTTGATGCCGGTCTTCTTGCTAATTAGAGGGCAGTTTCCAGAGTGAGTCAGAGTATACAGGGCTGAAGAGTACTTGATAAATACAACAGTTTCCAGGGGCTCATCAGGGAAGGGTCTCAATCAGTGCAAACATGACCGAGAGAAGTTGGGCCTTGGGAACAAGGGAATCCGACCTTATATAGACGTGCCTCGGGAAAGAAATAAACAAACAAGGGACTGGGGAATAATGGAAATCTAATATCTTCATCCATCACACATCAGGCTGGGAGAAGCAGCCTAAGTGTCTGAGGAAACGGAGGGAAGATTGGGCTGCTGGCCTCTGTGCTCACGGGCAAGGTGACATACACGAGCAAGATACTTTGCTTATTTATTTTAAAATTCATGCCTGTAAAATCTGGCTAGATGGCAGGGCATTGGATATTATGGACATTAAAGCTTCTTGTGATGATGTTTGAACTTGTGGAGAGACTGGGTGTCCTTGGAGATGGTGAGAGAATGTTTAAGAAAATAAAGAGAGAAAAGAAGGAGGTAGGGGTATGTGTGTGTGTTTGTGTAAAATAAAAAGTTGTTGGATCCCTGTCCATCAGGCATATTCCTGAGGCAATCTTTTATCCTTGAGAGCTCCAGGCTGGGGGATCCAAGAATACTTAGTTTTTGGTATAAAAGGATCTCATAGATCCTTGCATGTACTTACTACCTTTGATCTTTCTCCAGTGCCTGTTCTGTGCCAGGCGGGTGCACATAGACCTCATTTCACTCTGGCAAAAGAAAGATTGTGTTCCTCCCCTTTTATAGATAAGGGAGCTGGGAATCAGAAAGGTTGAGTCCTTCAGTCAAGGCGACACAACTGGTGACAGACAGATTTGACCAAACTTCACCCCCACCCTTTGCTGTGTCCGTGCCCTGTGGAGGGCAGGCTGGCAGGTGAGATTCTCCTGAGCCTGTGCCTGTGCGGAGAAGGCCTCCCTCTCCACCCAGGGCATTTGCTCTGGAAACAGGACTTCTCACTCCGGTGGAGGCCAAGGAGGAGGAGTGTGGGCAGCAGAGGCTCCGAGGCTGGGCTGCATGACTAGCATGCTGGAGGCATGTTGGGAAGACCTGCTTCAGGGAAACATTGTTGTGACCCAGAGGAGGGTGGAGCTGCAGGAGAGATGGCTAAAAGACTTTGGGAGGGGAGGGGGAAAGCCCAAGACGTCCTTGGGTTCACCCCCCTGGGCCTCAAGGAGAGGAGCCTGTAGAAAATTCTAGTTGGGTAGGGAACTTTATGCCTAGTTTTCATGCACTGAGAGCAAAAGTCAACCTGCTCGTTTATGTGGTCTGATTTCTCCACCATGCATGTGGAGGTTACGTATCTAGGCATGTGGGGAAGGGGCAATGCAGATCTGTCAGTGCTATCTGCTAAGTGATTTCACTTCAAAATCACATAAGGGAATGGCAGAGAAACAGACCTTCCCAGTCTGGATTCCTGGAAGGAGTAGAGAGTGGACATGTCATCAGTGTGAGTTCTTGGCAGACAGAGGCCGTGGGGCCACCAGGGTTGCCTGGCTGCACCCGCCCATGAGAGCTCACATCAGAGCAGTGGGAAATCCCACGGACGCCACAGCCCCAGGCGGGACTCTGTGTGGGGCATTTGGGATTGACTCCTGGCCTGGGGCTCAGATACCCTGTGGCTCCCAGAGCTGCTGGGAAAGGGCCTCCTGGTACCCAGCCAGCTCAGTGACTCCAGACAACTCCTCGGAGGCAGACAGTTCCTGCCAGTGTCCCCAAGAACATTAAAGGGCCACCTCTGCCCCACCTATGTGCTCCCAACATCACCAAGGTGAACTCTGGGAAGCAGGTAGACTCCCTCAAGGCAGCCTGAGCAGCACAAATTTCCAAAAGTCATCCTGCAATAAGTTCCCAGCCCGATACTACCACTATGTGATAACCTAACATGGTGTTAACTGTGTGTACTGGTTTTAATGTCTACTGACCTGGATTGGGACGTGGTGGTACGGTGCAATAGTTACAGGCAGCAGGGCTTCTGGAGCTAGTTAGGGTCCTCCACCAGCCATGTGACCTTGGGCAAATTACTTAATCTTCCTGAGCCTCAGTTTCCTCATCTGTAAAATGGGGATAATAAAGTAGCACAAGCTCATAGAGTTGGTGGCTGGCCCAGAAATACCATTAATGGTAAAAACACAGGAAACAGCAGGCACTTGGCACCCTCACTGCACTCCCAAAGCGGTGGCAATGGACAGCCCTCACTGGTGCTGTTAGCCCTCTTCCTTTTTGGAACAGCTTTATTGAGACATAATTCCCATACTATACAACTGACTCACTTAAAATGTATAATTCAATAGTTTTTAGTGTATCCACAGAGTTGTGCAGCCACCATCACAGTCAAGTTTAGAATATTTTCGTTACCCTAAAAGAAACCCTGTACCCTTTAGTTATCACCTCTGACAACCACCCCATGGGTTCCCAGCCCTGGGCAACCACTAATCTGCTTTCTGTCTCTGTGGACCGGCCTATTCTGAACATTTCTTATAAATGGAGTCATATACCATGTGGTCTTTTGTGACTTGCTTCTTTCACTAGTATAATGTTTTTATCTGTCGTCAGCCCTTTTGCTGGCTTGTGGGGTGAGCATGATTTGTTCCCTGAGGTGGCTGAGGAGTCCTGGGCACAGCCCCTCACAGGGCTCTGGCAGGGCTGCCTCTGTTCCCGAGCGCAGGTCCCATGTCAGCTCTTCCTCTGCCTACCCTGCGTAGCATGGATTTTCTCTCTTACCTTGACACTGGCCAAGGCTGGGTCTTTCAGGAAGTGTTGAACGTGCCTGCCATTTATTCCCATTACTTCCTCTGGCCTGCTCAGAGACTTGGGGGAGGGGTGGAAACTGCGCAAAGCCTTTGCTGATCTGTCCCCCAGGGACTCTCTTTCCGGGAGGGAGTGGGGAGAGAGAGACTAAAAAGCATTTTTATTTGTTTTTAATGTTGACTAACTCCCCATCCCCCTTACCAAGTTCTGGTAAAAGTTTCTGGGTTCCTGGTCAGGCTCTCTTCCCTCAAAACACAGGGTCATGGGACTTCTCTCTTAGGGGCAGCTGAGGGGGAAGTTGCCAAAGCTTTGGAGTTCTCCATGTGTGGAGTCAGGCTGCATTTATTCTTCCTCTAGCTAGAGCTGGTCCAATGCAAAACTGGTGAATCCATTAGGAGGCATTCAGCTGCAAGTAACAAAATCCCAGCTGAAACGATCTCAAACCATATGGAAATTTATCATCTCGCTATCAAGGCAGTTCAGGGGTAGGTAGAAAGGAATTATAATTTTTAAAAACTATTCCTCTATTAATGAACATTTAGACTGTATCTAATTTTTTTTTTTTTTTTTGCCACTGCAAACAATTCTGCCTAAACATCCATACATATCTTTGGGAACTTGGGCTACTATTTTTGGAGGATAAATTATTGAAGTGACATTGGTGGATAGGAGAGTTTGGACTTTATGTCAGGTAGGCCAATTCACATCTAGTCCATTCTCCTGTACCATCTGTATCTAAATCGTAGAACGAGAAGTGATATTTACAATGAAGACCCTTGTGGGTCCCTGATGTCTGTGCAATCACTTCAGGGACATTTATTTTGCATTTTTTTCCCATTTATGGCTGGGGAGCAGGCTAAAATAATGTTTAAATCCAAATGATATACCATAAAGGGCTTCCTGGTCAACCACCAGGAATATTGGAATATTCTATACCATTTGGTATAGAATTCCAACCACTTGGAATATTCTATACCATTGAGTGCCCTGGTTAGCAGTTTTGTTCAAGAGATTATGTGATTCCCTGTTAGAAAGCACAGGGTGAAAAGTCTAATAATAGCAAGTGTTGGTGAAAATATAGGGAAGTGGGAACACTCATATATTGCTGATAGAAGTTTACATGGTTTAACCACTTTGGAAAACAATTTGGCAGTGTCTAGTAATTTGAAAGTGTGCTTATCCTATGACCTAGTGGTTCCACTTCTAAGTGTGTACTATAGCCTCTAGGGTCTAGAGAATATCTCCCAAATGCATGTGAGGAGACATGTAGTGATTTTTATTGCTATGTATTTGTAAGAGTGAAAAATTTGTTTATCAGTTAGAATGGGATGGCTACAGCAACAAACAGTACCATATTCTATTTCTTGCTTATGCCCCATGTCCGTTGGAGTCAGTAGGGGCCACTGTTCATTGTAGGTGCTCAGGGAATGTGACTGGCAAAGGCTCACAGTGCTTCCATGGTCCCTGGGCAGGAGAAGAGAGTGCAGCAGTGTCTGGCACTAGCAATTAAATGTTCTGCCCATGGCATACTATTCAGCCATAAAAAAGGAATGAAGTGCTGGTTCATGTTACAACATGGAAGAACTTTGAAAACTTTATACTAAGTGAAAGAAGCCAGACACAAAAGGCTATATGTTATGTTACTCCATTTATACGAAATGCCCAGAACAGGTAAATCCATAGAAACGGAAAGCAGATTAGTGGTTTCCAGGGGCTGGAGGTAGTGGGGAGTGGGGAATAATTGCTAACTGGTATGAGGTTTCTTTTTGGGGTGATGAAATTGTGCTGGAATTAGATAGTGGTGATGTATGTATTAGTTGCATAACTCTGTGAATGTACTAAAAACACTGAATTCAACGCTTTAAAATGGTGACTTTAATAGTATATGAGTTATGCCTCAATTTTTAAAAAATGCTTCTGTCCAAAAGTAACACATTTCACTGGCCGAAGAAGTCATCTGGTCACACTCAGCTTCAGGTTGTTGAGGAAGCACAACTCTACCATGTGCCTGGGAAGGACAACAACCAGAATATTCTGTGAACAGCCCTAAGGGACAGTACAAATTTGAAACAGTACAAATGCCCGTGAGAAGGGGATGGATAAATAAGGTATGCTATATTCATATGATGGAATTCTGTACAACTGATGTGAGTAAGTTCTATAACTATCAACATGGAAAGATCCCCAGAATGATACTGAGTGAAAAAGCAAGAAGTAGAATATTATCAGTTATGCCATTTATGTAAATATTATTTATGTAAATATCATACCATTTATGTAAATTAAAAATTATTCATAAAACAATAGTGTATTGTATACATTTATGTGTGTTTGTAGTAAAAGTATGAAAACACAGACTGGAAGGACACACGACAAATTCCATAGCACTGGCTGCTTTACACCTGCCTTGTATCACTGCCTTTCCCACCTAAAAGTGTAGGTCTCATGCTGGTTTTTCTGGCCTCGGGTACAGCTAGTGAAATTCATCCCCTTTTTTAGTTCATTGCTTACCCTCATCATTGCAAACCCTTGTCTTGCTTCTTTTTTATTTTTCCCTTTCAGCCCTAATCCTGACTACCATTCCCTCCCCCTTAGCCATCCACTCTAATTTGTTTACCCTAAGCCTGTGTATCCTCAGAAAATAGGTTGTGCTTTTTGTGCGTGTGTATGTGGTTTGTAATCTACATAAGTGGTACTGTGCTCTTGATTTTATTTGGTAATTTCCCTTTTTACTCAACACTATGTTTATTTACATTGTCACATGCCTCTACTTTGTTTCTTCTGACTGCTGTGTACTATTCCATCCCCACATGTGCCACGTTTTATTTACTCTCCCTCTTGGTGAACACTGGTTGCCTCTAACACCCTCTACTGCAAACATTGCTGCAGCAAACATCCTTATACCTTGCAGCCCTTACAACCTCCATGGAGATTTCTTTGGTATGTATATCCAGGAGTGGGATTTTTTTTTTTTTTCTTTTTTGAGACAGGGTCTTGTTCTGTTGCCTGAGCTAGAGTACAGTGGTGTGGTCATAGCTTACAGCAATGTTGAACTCCTAGGCCCAAGTGATCCTCCTGCCTCAGCCTCCCGAGTATCTGGGACTACAGGCATGCGACACCATGCTTCGCTAATTTGCAAATTTTTTGTAGAGATGGGGTCTTACTATATTGCTCAGGTTGGTCTCAAATTCCTGGGCTCAAGCAATCCTCCTGCCTTGGCCTCCCAAAGTGCTGGGATTATAGGTGTGAGCCAACTCGCCTGGCCAAGGAGTGGGATTTGTTTATTGCTTTTCAATTTATGTGCTGTGAACGAGAGTTCTCATCTCTTACATCCTCATCAACACTTACTAATACCCAGAAGAACTTCCAGGCTGTTGGCACTTCTCCCCATGGACCAATCCAATCTACACTGGAAGACACAATGAGTCTTAATCTCCTCATATCATTCCTTCCTGGCCTGTCTTCCTTGCCTGGAATAAAAGTTCTTTTTATAATTTCCTACCCAGTTCTCACTAATAGGACCAGAAACCTAAAACCTTTTCCATTATCTTAAGAATTCAGCCAGCTTTTCAAAACTAAACCTCCTTTGTTTTTTGACTTAATCTGAAATAAACCCCTGTTATTTTGCTTCTCCCCTTAGCTCAGTGCCTTGACACCTTGCTGGCCATTCTTGTGGAGTGCCCCAGGAATGGCCCTGAGAGGTACTGCTTCACCTGAGTCTGCCCACAGGGGGGTGGTGCTGCAGACCTCCCTTAGTGTCACCCCAATCACAGAAGCCAGGTTTGGGATTTAGCTCTGTTTAAATTGGGGCCTGTAGCTTTGCTTGCAAGTGGAGAAAAGTTGGGCTTATTTGCTGCGGATAAGTATAGGAAAAAGAATCCCACCTAGTACTACCCCAGTTTTGGCCTGAACCATTCAGCTGATAATGGCCTGACCATTCAACAGTCGTAACTGTTTTGTGACATCCTGTGTCACCGGATTGCTGGAGTGGATGGTTACTGAAGTCTTATCTTTTTTGTCCTGGCTTTTACTTTGCCGTGTCCCAGCAAGGCTTACACATAGCTTTAGGTCCTATGTTATGTACGTGTTATGTTTGTCTCATTTCTCCAGTTACACTACGAGTTCCAGGCAGGCAGCTTTAGAGTCTTCCTTTCCTTTCTTGTCCCAGGGCCTGCCCCCCTCCATCCTGTCCCTGTCTTGCTCCACGGAGATTTGCACTTAGCAGGTGCTCAGTAAATATTTGCTGGGTGGTTGACACAGGATTACATGTTAATCCGTCATCTTCAAAGGCTAGAACCAGACCTATTTAAAAAAACAAACAAAATCCTTCCTTTAAAAAGTGGCATTACCTTCTTACCCTCACAAATGTTCATTTTAGTCTCCTTTATTACTTTCTGGGGTGGGGGTTCTTAGGCGAGTGACTCAGAGATCCTCTTTAACTTAAAAGAAGCATAATAAATTACACTCTTTAAGAGGAGATTGGATGCCTGCGTGTGTCCCAGAAGTGGGTTAGGAGCACAGCCTTCTAGACGACTCCTCTGGTCACTCCCTACCCCCATCTGCAGGGCTGGCCTCTCCTAGCAGTGTGTGGTATCCTACAGATCGCCATTAAATAAACAGTCCCTTGAAATCACAACAGAAAAAAGCCCTGTCTATGTATTGTACCAGGAGAGCTAAATGTTATGGAAAAGGCCAAATATTTCCACTGTGTTAAGAAAATAAGAACCCAGCAGCATGGAACTTCCCACTCAGTGGGCAGAAGATGTGGTTGAGACTTCAAAAGGGGAAGAACTATCGAGACAGCATGAGCTGCAATGGGTGACTGCTCTATTCAAAAAAGAAAGCACGTGTGTATTCCACATGCAGCTCCAGGAGTTGCAACATCGCCTTTCACCTGGGAAATAAATTAATGCACCAATGTATGTATCATGGCTCACCCAAGCAGTCATCAAACTGTGACTTGGGCTGGGGTGAGGTCAGGAGGAGACAGAAGGAAGTGCAGAACAGAAACATTCTTTGTTCTCCCAAGACTCGAAAGGCAGATTTGCAGGAAGAGATTCCTCATCCTGCTCTGAGATGAAGATGGACAGTTGGTGATAGGGCTGATGGCTCTAGCAGAGGCCCTGCCCTTGGGATCTAGGAAGCACCTCAGCCAGGAGGGCCACCCCCTCCCCGACTCTGAAAGTGGCATATCTGAGTGATGAGAAGTCTGGCTTCTCCCACCCACCTCCCACATCACCAGGTTGAGCTTGTGAAGCCAGGGAAGACTGTAGGGCCAGGCGGCCTGACTTAATAGAAAGAGACCCAGGAATCATCTTGCTTTTATTAAAAAGTTAGGCTGGGTTATCTCAGGGCCATCCCCAGGGAGGCCGATGCTTCCAAGCTGACCGAATTCTGAGCTGCTGGCCTGCTTTAATGGGCTGGGGGAAGCTCATTTGGGGAGTGGTGCTAGAATTGCTCACTGGACTTGCAATGCGAGAATGTTGTCCATGAATCATTGGGAAAAACTCCCAGGTGGGGAGAATGGACTCTTGTTCCTTTGGCTGATTTGGGACCTGGCACTTGCACTAGCTTATTAACTTTCTCTCCTTATCCTGCCAGGTCTGGCTACCTATGCATCAGCTGCATTACCCAAATGCAGAAACAGAGAACCATAGCATCTTGTTACAAAGACTTCCTTCTCTCACTCCCAAAGATGTGCCAGTGCCCCTGCAGGGAAGGTGAGCATAGTCTCCAGCATTAACTGGGCTGTCATTCTGCACCAGGAACCATGCAAAGCTTGTACACGTACACCCCAGTAAGTCTCACAGCAGCCCTCTGTGGGTAGGGCTGTTATCATCCACTCTTGTTATCCCCATTTTACAGCTGAGGAAACGGAGGGTCTGGAAGGTGTAGGAATATTTGCCCATGGTCATATAGGTAGTATGTGGCAGCGTTGCAGTTCAAACCTAGGCCCCATGACTTTGCAACACTGCTCTTTCTGAGGACCGTGCAGAGATGGCCAGAACATAGCCCTACTCTCAAAAACCTCATGGTCTAGTTAGAGAGAGAAGACCTCGTTGCATGGACAAATAATTCACTGGGCCCAACAGAACTGGGTACCACAAACTGCATGGGAATTCTAGGAAGGGGCTGGAAGGAACTCATGGCATGCTAAGCATACTGTGTGCCAGCCTGTGTGCTGCGTGCCTTGTGTCCATGACCTGTTTAATTCTCACAGCATCCCTGTGAGGTTCATTTTACAAATACAGGACTGATGCTCAGAGAGGTTAGGTAGCTTGCCCGATATCACACAGCTCATGGGGTGGAGCTGGGCCTGAACTCGCATGTCTTTCTAACTCCTAAACACATTTTCTGCATAATACTACAATAGAGACTCTGTTTTAGTAGACTTGTCAGGGAGGGAAGACCTTGAAGGGTGGGTAAGAGGTGAGAAGGGAGATAGGACAGAGTGAGCATTCCAGACTGGGGGAAGTGGAAGAGGAGAGGCCTGGGGAACAGCAGGAATTCCACCAGCCCCTCCCACAAGTGGCCTAGTCTTTAAGTACATGGCCTGGTGCTATGTAACTTAATGTGTAATGGCTGCTGAGGACCTAATTTCCTTGTCTCCCGCCCCTCCTCCACTCCAAGCTCCCTGGGTAATGCATTCGATGTGGTCATCTGCAATGGGTGGACCTGTCAGGATGACAAATTAGCCTCAGGGCATCCTCGTGTGGAAGGAACTGGATCCATCCCTTGATCACTTCTGTGCCCTCTGCTTCTCCCTACCTCTTGCTCATGCTGAAAATCACCCTTCGTAGCTTCTAAACCCCTTCCAAGCAGGGTCTCCTAATTACCTAACAGTAACCATGCTAACCCCTTGCTGACCTTGTGAAAAGCATGCCCATGTCCCTATGTCCCTTAGCTCATCTGATCTTTCACTCATCCAAAAAGCATTTATTAAGTGCTTACTGTGTGCCAGGCACCATGTCAGGTGCTTCAGATTCCTGGGTGAACCAAAACAATTACATTTCAGGAGCAGAGGGAGCTTACAGACTAGCTGGGACAACTGGCATTAACCAAAGAGTCACATGAGTAGACGTGCACCGGTGTACTGAGAGCAGGATTCGACTGGAAAGGGACAGGATGCTATGAAGCATGAACAGGAGGCAGCTCTGCAAATTTGGAAAGAGGTGGAAGAGTGTTCCAGGCAGAAAGGGCCCAGTGGTGGGAAGGAGGGAGGTGTTTCAGGATCTTGATCACAACCCTGTGAAGTCAGTTTCTATTACTGTTGTGAGACCCGTTTTACAGGTAGTTCAGGTGAAGCCCAAGCATATCCTTTTCTCCTGAACTTGGGGCAGGGCTTTCTTTGCTGGCAGACCCTGGACAGAGTGGGTCTAGATTTCCACTGGGCTTCAAAGTGTGCTCAGGGCCCTGGAAGGAATTATGCTGCTCTCTTAAGGGTAAAATCCTAGCATTGGGAGCCTAGGCTCCTGTTTCCCATGGTCTACCATGTTCCCCAGGAGGTCTGAGCTGTCTGATGCAGGCAGGAGCTGGGGAGTATGCTGGGGGCCCAGGATGGGGTTCTGGGCTCAGTCCAGAGAGAGTACATGAACAGGTGGAGCCTTCTTAAGGAACTCTGGAGTCAAACAGACCTGGATATGCACCTGGATTTACGTCTGTGTGATGTTAGGCAAGTCACGAAACCTCTCTGAGCCCAAGTATCCTTGCCTGCAAAATGAGGGTAAGGATACCACAAATGTGCCTTTATGCCTGAAATGCCCAGCCAGGAGTCCAGCACATGGTGGGCCTGAGCAAACATGGGCATCTTTGTTAGCTAGACTTCATGAAACTCTGGGTGTGCCAAGCAGGTCAATTTGTGATTTGTTTAATTTACAAGTGTATTTCTCATTTTATGAAAAAACTTGCTGACAATTCTTTTATATAGGAAGCTCCTCTATGGTTTGAAAAATAAAATAATTTGTTACAGACTGCCATGTTTTACCCAGAAGCACCGCAGTTCTCAGCTTCATACAGAATTAAGCCAAGTGCGTCAGCGTTGACCTGAAGGAGAGTTTTTGGGGTGTGCCGCAGGACTCTATTCTCTGTCTCTGACCCAAAATGTTAGTCAATGACTTGGATGGGACTTTGATGGCATCCTGCTTGTATTTACAGGTGACACAGGGAGAAAGAAGAGAGAATACTTCAGGTAACAGGCCAGTTTCTAAAACTACCTTGGAAAAGGTTGGAATTGAATAGGCATTAATATAATGAGTTTTGAATTAAAAAAGAGAAGGAAATTAAGAAAACAATGCCATTTATATTAGCATCAAAAAGAATATAATACCCATGTCTTTCCCATGTCTTGCAAGATTGAAACTCTATATCCATTAAACAGTAACTCCCCATTGCCTTCCCCACCGTGGTACCTTGAATAGATTCTCAAAAAATGGTACTGTTCAGAAAAAAGAAACGTAATGGGTTTTGACCCATGAAATCACTTGGCCCAAGTGCGGGCAGCAGGAGGTTTGGTTTCCATGGAAGCAGGCGTGTGAAGTGTCAGGGTTTGGGTTGCTTGGGAGCTCAGCGGGAGCCAGCAGCACGGGTGACGCCTTCACAGAATTCACATTTCTTAGAATGCACTTGGAAGTCTAGGATTTAGAAAATTTAAGAGAGAGGGATGAGGTGAGAATCTGCTTCTGATCTGCGCTCTCAGACTGTCTACACCTGTCTGCACAGGTGAAGGTTGGATTCAGCTCCCAGTGCACACTTGATGAGAACAGGGTACGAAGAGAGCCACCTGGATGGTGGAAGACACAGGAGAAGTGGGGAGGTCAGCCCCGGGCAGAGGCGATGTGGGAGAGGGGACTCTTCCAGGAGAGGAGTTTGATCTGTTCTCTGTGGCCCCAGAGGCAGAACTAGTGGGTGTGGGCAGGAGTTAGCAGGAAGTGGATTCAGATCAATACGAGGAAGACATGCTGATGGTCACATGCCCAGAGGTTGAGTGTCTGGCTTGTGACTTCCCTCCCCATTGACCCAGCCTCTGTGTTGGAAGCTGGAGTTGCCTGGAGCAGGGGCCGAGCTCCGTTCCACTGCAACATTCCTCCAAATAAGCTCCCCCAGCCACGGAAAAGCCCAGAGAACAGAGAGTGTTAGAAGCTGGGGGAGGCCCAGCAATCATTTCCCAACTCTGCCTGTTCCCTCCTCTTCCATTTCAAAGACAAGGAAATCAAGGCCCAAAGCCCCTGACGGAACCAAGCTCCATCCCTGCCCACTCTCCCCTCGGGGCCTACTGAGCCTCTCCTCTGCCCTCTGGAGGCTTCTACAGTAGGAAGAGGGTGTCCAGTCCTGGCGGGTCAGTGGATGAGAGGTTGCCCAGGGGAGTGCCAGGTCGTGCACATTCCTCAGGGCTGCAAGCTTCAAAATAGCCCAGCAAGCCTGCGAGCTTCCTCCTGGGGGCTGGGGAGTGGCCACCAGCTGGCAGGGGACAGCATGAGGGAGCCCTCTCAGTGGGGGGTTGGGGTGTGGGTGCTGAGATGTCTATTCTCATCTCTGCAGGAGTGAGTGAGGCCTTGGTGAGCCAACTGGCCAGGCGAGGCTGTCCCAGCTGAGGCCAGCGCCCTGCCCACTTTCCCTCCTTCCCTCAGCTCAGCCATCTCTGCAGGCTCCTCCCACCTCCCACTCCCTGGGCTCACCAAGCTCCCTCAGCTTTCCAAGAGTCTGTGTGTCGTAGTATGAGGCTGCACTGTGGGGCAGGGAAAAAACACGGGGTTTGAAACCAGGCCCACCAGGTTTGGAGTCCAAACTCTACCACATCCTGGCTGTGTGACCTTGGGCAAGTCACTGACCCTGTCAGAACCTCAGCATCTTCTTCTGTTAGAAGGGGATCCCGCTTGTACCCGTTCCCAGGATTTGTGTATGGGTTACATGCACTCAGTTGTGCGTGGCTGCCTCCAGCACAGAGCCTAGCACATGGAACTTGCTGGGGCGGCTTCCATCTTCCTCAGGTGCCATGAAATTACGGCACTGTATGACTTGGCTGGCCGGAACGATGCTCCCAACCCTGAGAGGGCATTGGTTAAACCAGACCTGATAAAGGAGGGGTTAAAGGTTGAAGCCCTGTCCTGAGTCAGGAATGTCACCTTCTTAGACACAGCCAGCACTGCCTTTAAGAGGATGTATGTGAAAGGGATTGATTCTTCTGCACCTTGCCCTTCTCATGCCACCCTGGGCACATTGTCCCTGTTGGCAAACCTAGACTAGCTAGCTTTTGGGATAGTTGCAAAGTATTTATTCTGAGGATTCCCAGAACAACTTGATGGATACTGCCAGAAACGTCTTTGAACGTATAACTTGACACACTTTTGGGAGTTTATTCCTCAAGATAAATTTCTAGCCGGGGAATTGGTGGGTCAAAGAGTTTGCATTTCTCATTTTGATATATGTTAGCAAATGGCCGTCCTAAAAGAATTCACCTCCCTCCCACAAAGTATGAGACACATCTATTTCCTCATAACTTAATCAGCACTAATCTTACCAAACATGAATATTTTTGCCAGTCACATAGAAGAGAAGTACCGTCTTGTAGTTCTCATTTGGCTTTTTTCAGTTACACATGAGATTGAGTATCTTTTTGTGTATGGCTTGGTCATTTGTATTTCTTTTTTGGTAAATGCCTATTTACATACTTGGCTCATTTACAATTTTTCTTTTGGATGGTTCCGCTCATTATTTTGGATTTACAGAATTGCTCCCTGGGGAGAGGGGGTATTCTCCAAGGGGGCCTGGTGATATTTGGGCAGTTTCCTTTTGGGCTGTGAGTTGGAAGTGAGCTGGTTCGCCCTCACTGGGAAGGGGCCGCTCTGAGCTTGCTCCGAGCTTCCTGGGGTTCTCCTTGTTAACAGGGACGAAGGTCCTGTTCCCTGGCCACACAGCCCCTGTGATGCTGAGCAGTGCATCAGGGCAGGGTTTGTGTGATGCTGGGCAAAGGACTTGGTGTGGGACCCACTGCTTCTTGGATTAGGAGAGTAGGGGCCATGGCAGGAAGCCGAGGAAGAACCTGTGTGTGTGTGTGTAGCTGTGTGAGAACTCCCGAATCTGTGGAGGACTTGGACAGCTAGGGGTTACATCTATGTAGAAAGCACCCTGGCTTTGCTTAGAGTATGTATAACAAAAATAGCGAGTTCACTAAAGTTGCTTTTGTGCACGGTATGTCTAACATCCAGAAAAGGTCAATTGTCTATTACCCAAGAGAAATAATTATAAAAATAAGTCAAATAAGAAGGATGAAATAAATAATAAAAACAACAGATCTCCCACTTGTATTTAGAGCCAGCTGATGGAGTTTGCAAAGGAGGGGATGAAGCCTCCCTTGGCACTGCCACTGGTGCGAGAATTCCCAGGAAACCTAGGAAGTGAAAAGAATGAGCTACCACACACTTGAGTGTTCTCTGTGGGCCAGGCACGTGCTAAGCACTTTTCATGTGTTATCCCATTTAATCCTCACTCAAACCATCCAAGGCATGTCCTCTTATTACCCTCATTTTATACGTGAGGAAGTGGAGGGTCAGAGAAATTAGATCATTTGTCTAAGATCTTACACCAGGTAAGAGGCAAAGCTAGGATTTAATACCCGAATCTGTTTGGCACTGCATACTGGGCTTCCCTATCTTCTCTTCCCAGCCCTGACCTCTTGTTAAAAAGCTGGGGGGAGATTCCACTTAGAGGGTGGGAGACAGGGGCTGCAGTTCTGGCTGAGCGCCCTAGCTCCCCTCTGCAGCCCAGCTGGCATCTCAGAAGATGGGGCTGGGAGGGGTGGGCCCCTCTTATTTGGGACTTCGGGTGTGCGGCCTGGGAGGGTTGGAATCTATAGCTCACGCCTCTCCCTGCATGGGCCTGGGTGTGCGCAAGGCTGTGGGGAGGGGGCTGGCTCCCTGGGGGTGGGCTCTGGCCAAGCGAAACAGGCTGAGGTCAGAGGGAAGGGGCCGCCCTCCCAGGGAAAGCTTGGATGACGTGACTTTGCGGGGGCTGGGGGGAGAGCTGGCTGTGTGTTTCTCTTCCCACCTTCTCAGCCTGATGAGGAATCAGGGAATGGGGCGGGAAGCCCGGCTAGATGCAGCCCCTGGCAGGCTTCCCTGGCCGCTGTGCAGGGCTCTTCTCCAGCCAGCTTGGCAAGTCCCTTCTTCCCCTCCCGAGGGGACCTAGGAGCAAATGACATCCTGGAGCTGGCTGTAGCGGAGAAGAGGGTCCCCTCCGGCCACATGGCAGGAAGGGGCAGGGAGAAACGGGTGGGGGCTCAGAAGACATGACCTGGTACCCCCTTCCCTCATTTCAATTGCTCAGGATTTAGAGCCAAGTTGGGGAGAGGGAGGGGAGGTTTAAAAGGTTTGCTCTCAGATCCGGTGCTGGGAGCGAATGGAGCATAAAACAAAGTCTTTGACTTCTCGCACTTCATCCCTCTCATTTTTCGAAAGTTGCTGACACTCTCTGCACTGAACCTCTCAAGGCCTTAGTCATTCTTTGAACTGTCCAGAAATGAGCAGGTGAGGTACCTCGTGCACTGCTGGGAGGCAGGGGGACCCCTCTGCAACTCTGAGATCTGTTCCATTCACTCCATTGCATCCTGACTGTGGTCCATCTGGGGTCCCAGAGTCTTTGGGGTGGGATCTCTCAATTTCTAAATGTCCCCTCCCAGGCTCCCGCCTCCCTTTCCTCCTCTAGGGACCCCACGCATTTTGCTGCCTGAAGTCTCTCATCGCCAAGCCTGGCTTCCCTGTCGTGCCTGCCACTCGCTCAGGGGCCCTTTGGCTCCTTCTGGGCTCCTTCATCCTCATCTCTTCCTCCTGTGGTCCTTAGATCTCCCCCACGCCTGTTCTTACTCACTCTCCAATCCAAGACTACGCCACGCTTCCCACCCGAGAAACGCTTGAGCTGGCTTTGACCTCTGTTTCTCCACCCCTACCCCTCATCCCCTCTCTGCCTCCATCATTTCCTCAAGCCTCAGAGCCAGGCACTCTCGGCTTACCTCCTGCCACTCGCTGCCTTGGGCTCCAGGCTCTAGCCACCCTAGCTGCCCCCCCGCCACGCAGCTCAGGCTATTTCATGCCCTCCTCCCCCACCCCCCAGCCTTTGTCTCTGCTCTTTCTTCTGCCTCGGACACCCTCCCACCACTACAACCCTCACCTCTTCTCCCAGCCTACTTTCCTCATCTTTCATCCTTCACCTTCCTTCCAGCATCACCTCCTCTGGGAAGCCTTCCCAGCTTGGTGCCTCTCCTGGGGTTCCCCAGGAACATGCAAGGCTCTCGGTCTAGCCTTATAGCACATTTATCCCTTAGTGCTGCTCTTTCTCACCAGGCTGCAGCTCTGCTGGGACTGTAGCTTTATTTTATCTGACTTTGTGCTGCCAGTGTCTAGCGCAGAGCCCGGCCTGTAGTAAGCACTCAGTACTTCTTTATTGGACTGGACTGAATTTTATCAGACAAGGAACATGTCTTTATTGAGGATCTACCACACGCCCAATGTGATTAGATATTTTAAGGAAAACAAGGGATGTCTGGATCAAATACTTGCTTTCAAGGACCTTACGACCCAGTTGAGTATGGTTCTGGGAATGGGTTGGGGGAATGGTCACGCACAGAATTGACAGTCTGGGTCTCCAGTGCTGAAGTAGGCACCGTGGCTACAGGTGCCTGTAGGGGGTTTCGAGAAGGGGAGAACTGTGGGCAGAGAGGGGCCCAGTGAGGCCTGGATGGGGATGGGGTGGGGTGGGATCAGATGGAGGAAGGCTGGGTTGAACACACGGTTAG
Source organism: Daubentonia madagascariensis (assembly GCA_023783475.1). Lineage (NCBI taxonomy): Eukaryota > Metazoa > Chordata > Mammalia > Primates > Daubentoniidae > Daubentonia > Daubentonia madagascariensis. The sequence goes on along the minus strand of JAKFHU010002573.1, from coordinate 12,087,992 downwards.
GACTGTGAACCAAGGGAGAAACATGTTTCTAGAGAAGGTGAGCTGATTTCACCTAGTTGTAGGATCTTCCAATGTCAGAAGAGGGTCAGCGGATTTTAAATGCAGTTTCTCTTTCCTGGAGGCCAAACAGGAGCTGATGGTGTTCCCAGTTTTGCTGCTTGATTGGGAAATTTTTACTGTATGCCAGGGTCTGCCGGGGCCAGCGCACTCTCCAGGCAAAGAGAGCAGGATGTTTCAGGAATCAGTTCTTTCCAGCTCTGTGTTAAAGGACCCAGTTTCTTTCTTGTCGAGTCTGGGGAACCAGGTGCATTTTCCTAAAGTAAGGCTTTCAGCCAGGCACAGTGGTGCATGACTGCAGTCCCAGCTACTTGGGAGGCTGAGGCAGGAAGATCGCTTGAGCCCAGGGGATCCAAATCCAGCCTGTGAAACATAGTGAGACTCTGTATCTACAAGAAAAAAAGTCAAGCTTTCTCCTTAATCAGTTAGGTATAGCTATCGTGTGCCAGTGTTGGTGATCAGCAGCGTGATCATTGCAGAGATGATTGCAGAGGTCCAGGATAAATTTCCTCCAAGATTAATGGACATGACATGATCCCTACCCACACAAGCATGCTGTGCACCAGATGAGAGGGCAGAGGCAGCACTAGGGCTGAGGCAATCCAGGGGGGGTTCTAGGAGATGGTGGGTCTTGATTGGACCTTGGAGAATGAGACAGGCTAAGAGAATAGAGAAATGGAGTCCTTCCTGGCAAGAACCCTTTAACCAAGAGTGACATCTTATCTTCTCCCTTCTACTTTTTTAATAATGGCTTTATTGAGATATAATTCATATATTATACAACTCAACCATTTAAAGTATGCGATTCAGTGGTTTTCAGTCTATTCATAGATAGTACAACCATCAGCCACAGTCAATTTTAGAACATTTTCATCATCCCCAAAAGAAACCTCATTAAGCAGTCTCTCTATTTCCACCACCACCCCCAGCCCTTGGCAACCCACTAATCTACTTTGTCTCTAAATATTTGCTTATTCTGGACATTTCATATAAATGGAATCATGTAATGTGTGGCCTTTTGTGCCTGGCTTCTTTCACTTAGCATAATGTTTTCAAAGTTCATCCGTGTTGTAGCATGTGTCAGTACTTCATTCCTTCTTATGACTAATCTTCCAGTGTATGGATATGGCACATTTTGTTTGTACATTCATCAGTTAGTGGACATTTGAGTTATTTTCATTTTTTGGTTATTATATAATAGTGCATAATATATAGAATATTTTATAATATAATGCTGCTTGTATTTGCATTCAAGTTTCTGTGTAGACCTCAGTTTTCATTTCTCTTGGGTAGATACCCTAGAACAGAATTGCTGAGTCGTATGGTGACTCTATGTTTAACCATTTGAGGAGCTGATGGACTGTTTTCCAAAGTGGCTGCACTACTTTACATTCCTACCAGCAATGTATGAAGGTTCGATTTCTCTATGTCCTCACCAACACTTACTATCTGTTTGATTATAGTCATCCTAGTGCGTGTGAAATGTATTTCATTGTGGTTTGATTTTCATTTCCCTGAATGCTGATCAGGGACTTTGAGCATCTTTTCATGTGCTTATTGGCCATTTATATATCTTCTTTAGAGAAAAATCTATTCAGATCCTTTGTCCATTTTAAATTGGACTATTTATCTGTACTGTTGAGTTGTAAGACTTTTTAAATCAAAATTGTATATATTTAAGATATACAACATGATGTTTTTGTGTACATATACATAATGAAATGATTATTAAAGTCAAGCAAATTAACATATTGAACTCCTTACATAGTTATTATAATATTTGTGTGTGTGTGTGTGGTGAGAGCACCTAAGATCTACTTTCTTGGCCAATTTCCAATAAACAATACAGTATTATTAACTATAGTTCTCATGCTCTACATTAGCTTTCTAGATTTATTCATTACACATAACTGCAGCTTTGTACCCTTTGACCGACCTCTCCCTACTTCCCCCCCGCCACCCCTGGTAACCACTGTTCTACTCTCTGCTTCAATGTATTTGACTTTTTTAGATTCCACATATAGTGAGATCATACAATATTTTCTTTCTGTGTCTGGCTTATTTCATTTAGCATAGTGTCCTCCAGGTTCAACCATGTTGTCACAAAGAGCAGAATTTCCTTCTTTGTTAAGGTTGAATAATATTCCACTATATGTGTATGTGTGTATATATATATCATAATTTAAAAGAGGTCTTTATGTATTCTCCATCACTACAGACCCTGTCTACCTCATTGCCTGCATTTCTAGCACCTAGCACAGTACCTAGCACTCAGCTAGTGCTCTGGCTGCATTTGTTGAGAGCAGAACACTTCTTTTCCTTAAAGGAGCCGCATTCCTAGTAGCTTTTGTCAAAAATGTTGTAAGTATTTCTGACCTCATAGAGTTGGGAGTTGGAGGGCTGAGTGGGAAGGGACCTTCCAGCAACATGACAGACAGGTGGTCACTCAGTCCCTGCCCTGACAATCCCATCGCTTCACAAGACAGCTCCTTCCACCCTTGGACAACTCTGATGACTGGAAAGTGCTTCCTGACTGGGCAGAGGCCTGTTTCCCTATAACTTGCATTCATTATCCACTGCCTTCCTTTAGGTACAACTGGAGTTCAACCTCACAATTTGATAGTCCTTTAAATATTTGAAACCAGCTGTGCTATGTCTCTTAAACACCTCTTTTGGCTCGAGTGCCTCTAGTTCTTTCAGCTGTTTCTCCTGGAGCTGCAAAGGGCTGGAAGAGTCTGACCCCCGTCACTGATGTAGGCTCATGGACATGGGTGGGCACAGGCTGCCAAAGAAAGCCCAGGTATAACCGTGGCTCAGAACTAATGAACCCGAGACTGCTTGTTTGTTTTTCCCCATTTGAGCTGATGAATTTTAAAACTGGAGGCAGAACTTTGAGAAAAAGCATGAAGTAAAAAGCTCCTAACTAGACCTTTTGAAGGCAGAGCTGACTCTCAGTAGTACAAATTACACTGTAATATTGCTTTCCACTTCAAGAGTATTTTTTTTAGCTAGGCTAGCGGTCTTTTTGGTCTTGGTCCAGCCTAGTGGTTCTCAACCCTGGAACAACCTGGAGAGCTCTTAAAACTACCAATGCCCACCCCATCTTCCAAGACTCTGACTTAAGTCCTAGGCAGTAGTGTTTTTAAAGCACCCCAGGTGATTGTAATCTGCAGCTAGGGTTGCAGACCTTGGCTTCAAGCATTCAGCATCGAACCTGAAATTCCCTGCAGCTCCACAAGAATGAGCAAATGCTGGATGTCAGCACAGCATCCAAGAGTCGGCATGAGCCAGAGGACAGGCCAAGAAGATGCAATTGTTTTCTTTTCTTTCTTTTTTTATTTTAGAGACAGGGTCTTGCTCTGTCGCCCAGGCTAGAGTGCAGTGGCGCAGTCATAGCTCGCTGCAGCCTCGAACTCCTGGGCTCAAGGGATCCTCCTGCCTTGGCCTCCCAAGGTGCTGGGACTGCAGGCATGAGCCACCACGCCCAGCCATGTTCTCTAAGATGGGAATTTTGTTTTAAATTATGAAAGCCATACAAGTTCAAAAGAAATGAAATAATACAGAAATATACAAAGTAGAAAGTGAAACTATTCCCATTTCTACTTCTCTCTATCCTTCTTCCCCCAAATAACCACTGTTATCAGTTTGTTGTATTTTTCTTTTTAATGTACATGTATGTGCACGTACCCAAACCCACCATAAACACCCCCCACGTAAATGTAATCATATGGTATATATATCATTTTGTAATCTTTTTTTTCTTTTCTCAATATACTGTGGACCTCGTCCCATAATGATACAGAAAGGTTCAATGCTATGTATGGAAACTTAACCAAAAAAACAAATGATACAGAAATTCTGGTCTACTTTATTTTTCCTATAGTATATGAACCATAATTTATTTGACTTTTTTTTTTTTGAGACAGAGTCTTGCTTTATCACCCTGGCTGGGGTGTAGTGGCATCATTGTAGCTCACTGCAACCTCAAACTCCTAGGCTCAAGCAATCCTCCTGCCTCAGCCTCTGGAGTAGCTGGGGCTACAGGCGTGTGCCACAATGCCCAGCTAATTTTTCTATTTTTAGTGGAGACAGGGTCTCACTCTTGCTCAGGCTGGTCTTGAACTACTGAGCTCAAGCGATCCTCCCGCCTCAGCCTCCCAGAGTGCTGGGATTACAGGCGTGAGCCACTGCACCCTGCCATATTTGACCTTTTTTATCCGTAGACATTCAATATTCCTTATTATTTGCTGCAAAGAACTTCTTTATGTGTATACACACACACACACATACACACACTTGTGTAAATAAATCCTCGGAGAGCAAATCGCTGAGTCACAGGGAGTGCCAGTCTGGGGATCAAGATTGCCAAAATGCCCTCCAAAAAGATTGTTCCAGTCTGCCCCATGCAACAAAGTTCCCGATGACAGCTGTTTGCCTTGTGTCAAAAGTTGAACTTTGCTGAGCACAGCAGAGAGGAAGGTGTGAGTGTGTGAGATGGTGGGAAGGAAGCAGTGGGTCATTTCCCCTGCAGGCTGTGTGTGGAGGAGGCCACGGGCCTCTGGCTCTCCCTGGCTGCTGTGTTTCCCAGGAAGAGGAAACCACGCCGTGTGCATTAACCTTTGCCGTGTTCTCTCCAGGGTGTGACGGTGGCATGGGGCACGTTCGCAGGATGTGTGTGTCGAGGTCAGTGGGCCTGGGTCAGTCGTTGATTTGGGAGTGTGTGGAATGAGAATCCCCTTTTCTGACCCTTTCCTAGACACACTGGGTCGTATCCAAGCCCCCTGGAAGTCCAGGAGTATAATTCTTTTGATGGTTCAGGAGAGGATACATTTGTTTGAAGCTTCCAGGACTCTAGCTCCTAAATGTCAATGCGCATCGAATTTTTCCCCCCAATTTCCATCGTGGGGTGAGCCTTGTCCCCCCAAGACTAGGCACACTGGGCATTGCCCAAGATGTCCACTGCCCATTGCTGGGCCTCTCCAATGGAGCACCTGCTGGCTGGAGGTGGTCAGACTCCTTTGCTCTGCCCAGCTGGCTTGGGAGCAGAGGGTGGTGGCAGGGTTGGAGGGAGGAAGGTACAAAGGTTCAGCCACACACCCCCAGGTACTCTAGAGAATGTCCCAATAGGGACCATGCCCAGAAATCTGAAAACCCAAAGTGGGTTCCTTTCCAGGCGCAGCACTAATTGGGGCCCCAGAATCTTCTAGGGGAAGAGACTAAAATTCTTCAAGCATAAGAGACTGTGCTGGACACTTTGAAGGGGAAGAATGGGGAAGGGAAGTCACATTTATTGGGCACCTACGGTGGCCCAGGCACTGTGGTAGTGCTTTCCCTGCGTTCTCATTAATCCTCACAGTAAGACAGGTATTCTTACCCCCATTTTATGGATGGGGAGTGGAGGCTCAGAGAGGGTAATAACTTTTCACAAAACTGATCTGATGGATTCTAAACCATGCAAAAGAGAGCGCTGGTCCCCTTGTAGGGATCCCTACCCACCTACCTCAGAGGCGGCCTTGGTATTGACTGATAGATCACCTGCACGTGAAGCACCCAATTGACAGGGCAGCAGGTTGAACCACCAGGATGAATCTTGTGGCAGGGACTCTGTCTTGTTCCGGGCAGCCTGCTGTCATTATTAAAGAGGATGATGTGGTCAGGTTAGAGAGGGAATAGCCGTGTTTGAATCTGAGCTCCATCACTTGCTACGGATATGACCTCGGTTAGATCGGTCACCTCTAGGCCCTGGTCCTTCATTTGCCAACTGGAGATGATAACAACACTTACAGAATTATTTTAAAGAATAAATGAGATAATCTGAACGCAGTGCTTAGCAATGCCTGGAACATTGCAATAAATGGGCATGCCTGGAAACTGCAATAAATGGGCAATGCCTGGAAACTGCAATAAATGGGCATGGTCATTAGCGTTCTTGTTATTCCTAAGGAATCCAATTGATTGTGCATATAAGAAAGTTTGGAAAAGCTGACTTTTTCTTCTTTTTTCTTTCTCTCTTTTTTTTTTTTTAGAGACAAGGTCTCGCTCTGTCACCCAGGCTGGAGTGCAGTGGTGTGATCGTAGCTCACTGCAGCCTCAGACTCCTGGGCTTTCAGCGATGCTCCTGCCTCAGCCTCCTGAGTAGCTGGGACTACAGGTGTGCCTCACCACACCTGGCTAATTGTTTTATTTTTTGTAGAGACAGGGTCTCACTATGTTGCCCAGGCTGGTCTCAAACTCCTGGGCTCAAGCAGTCCTCTGCCTTGGCCTCCCAAAGTGCTAGGGTTGCAAGTGTGAGCCACTGTGCCCTGCCTGAACCATTTTCTTTTAAGGTCCAGATAGGGTTGTGACTCATGGGAGCTCCTAGTTTATACACTCATTTCCCCTCCAGGAAACATTAAAAAAAAGAAAAGAAAAGAAAAAGCCTGCGACCCTGGAGGGGTGGCCACAGCATGTCTATCCTTTCAGCGGACGCTCCTGGGGACGGTCATTGTTTTCTCCAGCCCTGGGCAGCAGAGCTATTTTTTGCTCCTCTACTTTCCCAGGCTGGGCTTGTTATTAGTAGTGGTTCCACCACTGCTGTGCCTGTGTGTGTGTGTGTGTGTGTGTGTGTGTGTGTGTGTGTTTGTCCATGTCCCCAGGCTCTACTTCCTGCTCCCCTTTTATTTCTAGTCATGATCAAATGGAAAGAAATCAATTCACTCCTCCTTCTTCCTAGGTGTCTAAATAGCTAACGTTCATTGGGCACTGATCGTGTGCCAGGCCCCATGCGGATCATCACATTTAATGGGAAGCTCCCTTTATAAACCACACTTTGCAGCTAAGGAAGCCCTGACTCAGAGAGGCTAAGACACTTGCCCAAGCCCACACAGCAGGGAAGTGGTAGAGGTGGATTTGAATTTCAAGTTGTGTTCCTTCTCCATGAAGCCAACACTGCCTCTGGTCCTTTCTGAGGCTCACTTCTTGGCACCCCATTACTCCATCTTGCACTGTTCCCTGCGTGGTTTGCCAGTGTGAGTCTTGCCTTCCCTGCTGGGCTGGAGGTTGGATATTTTGCCTCATCTTCTCTTTAGCTTGGCATAAAACCAGGCACCAGACAAGCACTCGCTTGATATTTGCTGGTTGCTTTGTTCCTTCACTTATTTTGGGAGCATTAAGTGAGTGCCTCTTAGGTGTCATGTGTGGTGCTGGCCTTAGGATGCCATGACCCGTGGTCAGGGAGCTTCCATTCTAATGAGGAGACACAAGGGCTAATTCACTCTGTTCTCAGAACAGCCCCCAAAAGGTAACTACTCTTACCTTCATTTGCAGAGTAATGAAGCTCTTGCCATATGGAGGTGTCCTCCAAACCCTCTCACCTACTCATCACCTGCCAAATTAAATAAATAATGGAGACCCATGATTCCTGCAAACTAAGGCAGGCACTGAGTGTGATGGTACCTGCTACACACGCTCCAATGTTGTTTGTTGCAGCATAGGCATCTGCTATCGTCCCCTCCTCCGAGTCCCTTTAAAAAGCTCTTTGCCCAGAGAAGCCCATTTGGCCCAGGTCTGCAGGGTCAGCTTCTGTGTTTTGAATGTGACTGGTGGACTTGTGGTTCTGGGAAGAGCCTTCTCCCGGCACATACCCCCTCTACCCCCAGAGCGATTCTGGGGTTCACTTCTGAGTTTACTGTGACTGCTCCATGAACACAAAGTCCTGAGAGACCCTGGAGTCAGGTGGTCAGGAGGACTAGAATGGTCCTGCCACCTGGTCATGAGCCCTGTAGTCAACCTGTGAGTGTGTGTATTAGAGTGGAGGCTGCCCTCCACCACACCCAGGCTTCTAAGAGGGGGTTGTTCCCCAAATCTGCAGAATTGGAATTTTACTAGGGCCCCCCCCCCCCCCGCCCCGAGCGTGCTCATCATTCTCAGGCCAGCTTGGAAACCTTAGCCTCATGGCCATTGACAATTGAACTTGATTTTGCTGGCAGGGTTTTGGGTTGGCAAAGATGTGCTTGTGTCCTTGGCCACTGGGGATTTGCTTCTGGGGCTGGGGACAGTTTCCGGGTGTTGCTGCTAGCCACGTCTTTGGTGCTTCAGACCCCTTGAAATAGATCGTGTTAGATCAGCCAGTTGTTGTTGCAGTGTGCCCAGCAGACTGAAAGGCCTAGGGAGCCCTGGGGAGAAGGGGAGACCTGAGAGGGAGACGGACTCACCCAGTTAAATAGAGACTGACACAGCATATGTATTGTTCTGAGCCGACAATTAGCAAACAAAGGCAGATGTAACAATTGACTAATTGTGAAAAGCATACTATGAGCACCACAAGAGATGGTCACAGACTTGCTGGGCTAGTGGGGGCCCAGGTCAGATGTTGGAACTCTGCAGGGCTTTCTATCTGGGTGCAGCCATATGTTGTCAAGAAGGGTCTTGGACACCAGGAACTTCACTGCTTTCCAGCGGGCTGAGTGGGCCACAGCAGGCAGGAGATGGGGCATCGGCCCAGTGCTGGGTGTAGCCATTTTCACTGGGAACAGCAGCCCTAGTGTCCTCTGCCCTGCTGGATGACCTGGATCTAGAGGACCAGCTTGGCCTAATTTGGAGCTTATGTGGCCCCCTCTGCCCAACCCCCCACAATAGAACTTAGTACGTGGAGCACTTTGAATGGAAGGTTTGTGCTTATTGGTACCTTAGATAGGCTGACATCATCTTCTTGGGGAAGAACTTGACGTGATGAACTCCAGCAGGAAGGCAGGGCAGTGAACATGTCCCTAAATGTAAACTCCCTTTTACTGGCTGCTGGATTGTGTTCATTCCGATTTCTGGGGCCATATCCTTTAGCAGTCAATCCCAAATGTTAGGTCTCCCGCCATCCCCAGACTCCAGAAGACTTGGGGAAGTTGAAGTGCTGGGTCCTGAAGAGATCCCATGACCTCGGGGACCCTAGAGAGCAGTGACAGCCCACCCAGGGCAACAAGGTGCTGTATGCGTTAGAATAAGGCGCCCCTTTCTCTGCATGGCTGCAGCCCTGAACGAGGGTGCAAGGTATGGGGAGTGGAGTATAGGTTAGATTTCACCCCTACTTGTCCCCGTGACTAGGCAACCTTTGGGCAGTGAACAACTTGCCCAACTGTATGCAATGGCTGTAATCCCAGCCAGCTGATCCCAGCCCCATGGTCACGTGAGCAGGTGAAGGAAGATTGTCATTGAGTTTCCATGTGGCCTGGGGCCAGGGATAGCTGGCAGGGGTCCAGGGAAAGTAAGGCCTTCCTCAGTAAATTGAGCCACAGTGCCAGGGAAATATACAATTCCCTCCACAGCTCCTAAGTCTTTGCCTGTCATGGTACTTTTTGTCAGCAAAGGGGGCAACAAGTACTTACTAGAACTTTCTAATTAAACACAAGGCAGGTCCTAAGCCTTCTAGGAATGGTTGGGCTATAAATTTGTGGTTGTTAGTTAGTCACAGCCCAGATCAGATCATGGACATCCGTCCATGGGAACTGGGCTGTGCTACACTCTGGGTGCTGTGGAGTTGAGTTGTGAGTCTGATATGCATCAAGGCCATTTTCTTGTTGAAAGGAGCAAGGCTAATAGAGGACAGAAGTACCCACTGGGAAGACAAGTTTCGAAGTCTCAGACATGGCTGGGCCTCATGAGCTGAGCGGCCAGAAGGCATTCCAGTACAACCTCAGAAAGGGCAGGCTGGTCAGACCGAGGTGCTGAGCTGGTTGTCCAGCTAGAGGCAGTCCCCAGGCTGTGTCGTGGTGACGATTCTCCTGTGCTGTTGAGGGTGAGCATGGCAGGAGAGCATGAGCCTCTGGGTCTCTTCCATCTGGTTGACCCAGGGGAAGCTGGAAGCAGTGCTGGTCTGTAGTGAGCCTTCATAGACGCCTGCCATCTGCTCCAAATGGCCAGAGACAGGGGAAATAGAATCCATGGGTTTTTAAAATCCAGAAGGAAGGGAAACTCCACCCGGGAAACATAACCCCGAGTAAAGTGTTTGGAAGCAGGATGTTTAATTGCCAAACCTTTCTTGAGATCCAGCTGCCGGGTAATGTTATCTTGGCTGCTCCTGGGGCCAGAGGAGAGTTTATCTGGGCCCCGAAACAGGCTGTAAACAGAGCTGGCTTTCTCAGATGACCTCTGCCCTGTCCCCCTTCCCCGTCACCTGCTTTTCTCCACAGTTTATCTCTGAAGTTTCCAGTGGCAGCAGGGCCAGCTCAGGGAGACTTTAGAAACTGGTGATGGAGTAGGGGCTAGCAATGGGTCGGGCTGGAATTCTGTGTATCCATCACTCATCTGGAGCGATAATCCAGGATGTTCAAGGTTTGTAAGAAAGCAGACAAGCCTCCTGCCAAGATGAGATAAAGGGTCTGGAGACCATCCTGTATCTCTAGGCTTATCTCCAGGGGGGTCTCTGGCGATCTCCTCAACCCAGGATTTAGACTTGGGGGCCTCTGGCAAATCCTAGAAGTTTGGGAGAATCTGGGAGTGAGGGCTTGTTTCCCCACCCCCATACCTGAGTCACGCTCCTGCCGGCTCAGGACGCAGGAAGTGGGGTGCAGGGTGTTAGCAGGAGCAATCCTTTGCCAAAAAAGGAAAGAAATGCTTTTCTAGGGGGGGAAGCATGGCCATGTTCTGGCCAGGTGGCTGTGGCTAACAAGGGTCACACAGACAGCTCTCTGTCACCCCTCTCTTCTGGCTGGGACTCCAGAGCGTGTGGCTTTGGTGTGGGTTCAGATCAAGGGTTAAACAGACAGGACTCCCTGTGAATTTTCAACTCTTTTGAGGAGTCAAGAGCAAAGGATTTTTCTGAGGAGGGCATGCTCTGGTCACGTGAGGGACTGTCCTAGGCTGAGAATTAAGAGGTCTGGGTTCCCATCCCAGCTCTGCCACTAACGAGTGTGAGCACCATGCACGCTTCAGGCCTGGCAGCCCTGAAGTTTGTGCCCATTCTGTAGAGGAGGAGCCTGAAGGCCTGAGAGGATGGGCTGAGGTCTCACAGCCAGTGAGGAGGGTGCTGGGAGTGAAACCCAGCTATGGCTGACTCCAGAATCTGTTCTTTCTCACCTGGCCATGTCCCTTCCTTGACAAATCACCACCCTGGGCCCTAGGTTCCCCCTTTGCAAAAGCAGAGGCCTCCCAGGATCCTCCCAGCTGCCCGGGGCTGTGAGTCTGCAATTAATTCTCTCTGGGAGGTGAAGGGAAGCCTAATTGCTAGAGGGGATGGAGGATGGGTGTGCTAAGCCCCAGTTAAGCCCTTCCTCTGGGCTCCCCTTGGTTGGCTCAGAAGAAAGGCCGCTGTCTAATGGCCTAGCAAAGGCTGTGTGCTCTCTCTCCGGGGACGGCTAGGCCACGTGGGGTGGAGGTCAGGGAGGCAGCACCTGGTGTGTGCACAGCATCTGCTCTGGCCCAGGGACCTGTGGGAGGAGGAGATGCAGGTGGGGAGGGGAGACGGAGCTGGGAGTCAGCAGGGAAAACGGGGTAGGTTATAACCCCCGTGGAAATCGCCGAGCACCCTGCCACAGTTGGTGACTGGTTGTATGAGGGTGTACAGTGTGTCAGTCTGGTTCTGTAGCATTCCTAACTGTTGACTTCTGCCTGGACCCCCATGTTCTGTCTCTTCTGGGTCTCAGGCTTTCAGAGTTGCCTTTACTCCCCCCTGTCCTCTCGGCACAGAGGGCTGTGCAGGCTCCTCAGACCACCTAGAGCTTTACTTAATGGGCAGGCACCCTAGCTAATGCCTGTAATCCCAGCACTTTGGGAGGCCAAGGCAGGAGGACCGCTTGAGGCCAGGAGTTCAAGACCAGCCTGGGGAACACAGTAAGACCCCCCACCTCTACCAAAAAAGAAAAAAAAAAGGTGTCATTCAGTCATCCTGATCAAGTAGTTTGATTTAAATATCCAAACTCCTAAATTCACATATAGGGAGATAGTCCAATGTGGTTAAGAGCATAGGGATTGAACTCAGCTAGACCTGGATTCAAGTCCTTTGCTCTGTATTTTATTAGCTGTATGTCCGTTGGCAAGTTACTTAGCTTCTCTGAGCCTCTCCTTCCTCCTGTACAATATGGGGACAACAGTGGTAGCTACCTTATTGGGCTGAAGGTTAAATGAGCTAATGCATATAAATGCTTTATACTGTACAGGCATCTAGTAACATTTAGTTACCCAAACATTAGGTAACATTAAGTTATCTAAGCGGTTTTACAGTTTGTCATATGAGACACACATTTACATATGATGTAAAGCAAAGCATATCCTCATTTACTATAACAATAGCCAATATTCTGTTTTGAGCTCATGAGGATAGGAGTGGCCTTTTACTTGATGTTCTTCCTTATTAGGGTCATGTGTCGTAAGTGCCCCATCTCTGGGTGGCAATATTCAGTCCTATTTGCTTGGCTTTATGGCCCTTTCCTCAGTTGCATTTCAGAACAAACATGCCCCATGGCACGAGACTGCCTCTGTGTGTTAGAGATGGGAGAGGGGAAGGGACTAGATTCAGAGCTTGTTTCCTTGTTCATTAACTGGGGACAAGGGAAGGGCCTGGACTTCTCCTGTGTGCAAGCCCTGTTCCAGGCATCGGGAGCTCAGCCAGTCTGACAGCAAGGTGTCTGAATGCTGCTCCTCTTTGCTGACATCTCTCCTTCTCACCAGGGCCCAGACCCCTGGCTTCTCTGGCTGTTTTATTCTCCTCACTAGCAGAGTCCCCACCCCAGACCTACAGGATCAGAATCACTAGGCAGAAGCCCAGGAATCTGAATTTTTATGCAGCTCCCCAGGTGATCCTGGTATGAGAACCACCACTGGGGACCTATAGCCACTGCCTGTCTCACCTATGTGTCATCTGTGTTCTCCCTTCACCGTGAACCTCGGGCATGAGGGGAAAGTTCAGCAGAAGGTCCACGAGGCTGTGGCAGGGGACCCATCCCTCTAGCTCAGGCCTCTCCCCGGAGAGACAGAAATAGTGGGAACAGCAGGCAAGATTGTGCAGGCCCAGGGGCTTTCCCTCCTTCTCCAGTGACCTCCTGGGCCAGGAAAGCCTTCCAGAGTAGCCTGAGGCACTGCAGAAACTGATGGAGCCTTGGGACCTGGGGTGAAAATCTGGCCCTGAAACACCTTCATTGGAAGGCACCCAAAGAGAAAAATTTTCAAATCTTCCATGTGCTGATATCTCTCCTTCAAATCTACTCCTCATCCAGAGGACCAGTTTAGTTGTCCAACATAGCCAGATGTTTTCTGAGCACCTGCTTTATGCCAGGCATTGAGCTAAGACTTAGGAATACTGAGATGAATCACACATCTCTGAAATGCTTATGATTTCCTGAAGTGATTTTCAGAGTGAGTTCTGAGGATCAACTGCAGCAAAATAAGCTGGAGTTTGTTAAGTGTAGATATCCAAGCCTCAAAACCTGGCAGAATTTCACAGAGTGGGACCCAGGCACCTGCAATTTTGGAATACCCCTCATAGAATCTCATTCACTCTAAAGTTTAAGAATCAGTGGAAATTAACTACTTAAAAAAAATTTAATGACTCCAATTTTATGTTCATTTTATAAAATACATATAAATAAAAAGAAGGAAATTAAAACCATTGTTTTAATCCTACCCTCCTAAGATAATCATCCTTAGCATTTTATGGAGTGCCTCCCTAGATATGTGTGTGTATTTAAACATACATTGTGGCATCCACAGGGTAGCTGACACTCTTCTAGGCCCTGGGACACATGAGATGAGAAAAAGAATGGTCCTACCCTTATAGAACACCTGCAGTCCAGTTAAGTGGTATCTGGAAGCTTGAAGCCCAGCCTTGGTCACCTGCTCACCTGCTCTTACCTTTTCCCCACAGGTATATATCATTAACGTGACCTGGTCTGACTCCACTTCCCAGACCATCTACCGGAGGTACAGCAAGTTCTTTGACCTGCAGGTGAGTTGGTTGGAACTTGGATGGTGGCCCTGAGTCTCTCCGGTGGGCTGGCCTCTCTCATGTCCTCACTTACCTGAGATCCCCCAGCAGAGTTCTCGGGGTCAGAGTCCAGGGTGGAGCAGAGTGACAGAAGAGGGAAGCTCAACAGTAGAGCTGAGCCTGGTCCAGTTTTGGGTATTACAGAAGACACTCGGGGCTTTGTTGGCTTCCTTGGATGTTCTTAACAGTCATGCTTTGTCACCCCCCTTCACCTGGGGGTAGGAAACAATGGTAGAGAGGCAGGAGGATGGTAGCAGGTGCTGTGTGCTTGAACAGATGTGTCAACACACATCCAGGGTAAGACACAAGTCACCACATCATTGCAGGCAAAGAAAAGCAAACCCACGGAGAAGACTGAAACAGAAAATAAGCAATTTCTTAAACTACAGACATAACTGGGCATACCACTGTGTCTGTCTAACCAAACAAGGCATTTGCCACCTGGTTTGTACATCTGTATGGTAGGTGTGTCTCTAATACACATAGGCATGTTCACAGAGGGGATGGTAGTATGGATCCTGGAGTTACCATTGCAGACACCCCTTTGGTACTGGCTTATTTAGTTTGGTATCTTTTGGTTACAAGTGACAGTTTTATACTCACATGGGCTTAGACAATAAGGAGATGTAGTTGGAAGGATATAGCAGGGAAGCTTATGCAATCGACCACATGGTCAGTGAGGCAGTGGCCTTCAGGGACACTTGAAACCAGGATCTGCTCTCCCTCTGTCTTGTCTCTGCTTTCCTCTGGGCACTGTCCTCAGCTTCTGTTACCTTACACTCTGAGGAACTTGGCTGTCAACAGCTCTAGAATTTCATATCTTGTGGCTCCTAACAGCAGAGAGACTGACTCTTTCCCAGTTCCAAATTGAAAAATCCCAGGGAAGACTCTGATTGGTCTGACTTGGGTCAGGTGCCCTCTCTGGACCAATCAGTATGGCCAGGGGTAGAGGATCATGTAGCACAGACGTGGCCACTAGGTGGCCCACCCCTGTGTGTCAGAGCCAAGTACCAGAGAAGAAGGAATAATTGTGAGTTGAGCAGCAACCCTTCCTGTACCAGGAAGGGAAGGCCAACATGTTCTAGATTCCTCCTCAGGGCTGTGAGCCTGGCTTAGGCCAATAAAAACGCAAAGAATAAACACCCACTCCTGGCCCTCACAGCAGGGTCCCCTTCTTCCTCAGCAGGCCTTCGGTGGTGAGTCATCTTGACATATGGTCATCCTGCGTGCTTGCCCCTAATACCTGATTTTATCTTACTGTCCTTATCTCTCTACCTATGAGACAAGCCACAGGTGAGCCAGCTTCCTGTGTTACAAATCCTCTTAATCCAACAGTGTAGGACTGAATATCCCATTGAGTATGGGGTTGAAAGCCACTCCTTATCCTCCTGACTTCTTCCTCTTCCCCCCTGAATTCCTGCCCAGTCTTCTTGGGTGCAGCGTGAACTGGTGGGGTTTGCTGACACCCCATCAATGGGCGAAGTGTGCCGGACAGGAAATGATAACTCATTCGGGAAGAGGGAGCTTTGAAAGGACTCATTGATGAGCTGCAGGGTGCCTGAGAGCCAGTGGGAACTTCCCAATCAGAACTTTTCTTCTCCCCACTTCTGTTCTGGTCCCCCAGCCCCTCCCAAGTTGCAAACTCTCACAAGAAAGGAATGCTGCTCCCCCACCCCACCTCTTCCTTGCCTAGAGGGCTTATTCCCTCATGTAGGGAGGAGACACAAAAGCAGGGAGCAGCTTGTGCAGTGTGCTGGCTCTGGCCTTGGAATGGCCATGAACACGGCCAGGCTTGTGCCTGTGGGTCCTCACCGGCCTGTAGATGCAATTTGGGAAGGGCTTGGGATGGTTCCTTGGAATTTAACCTTTGAGCCAAGTGTAGCATCTTTGTGAACCCATTTGGCATGCCATGATGACTTTTAGTGGCATTCATTTTGGAAAACCTGTCTTATTTATTAGGGTCACTGATTTTAATATGGTGGAGCCTATAGAGGAAGAGCAAAGGGAGTTGCTAACTCCATCTCTGGCCATTGGTGGCCCTCAGAACTCAGCTTTCTGAGAGTGGCTTAGAGTTTAGGCACTGGGGACATATTGCCTGGGACCGGTTACTGGATCTGTCACTGTGTGACTCTGGACAGATTCCTTAACTTCTCTAAACTCATTTTTCTTATCTGTAGAATGACGATTAGAATAGTACCCACCCAGCAGGGTTGTTAGGAGGAGCAAATAAGCTGCCCCATGTTCCCGACACTTGGTTGCCTGGCGAGTTGCCTGGTGTTGCCAGGTAACAGGGATGTTGGCTGCGTGGTGGCAGGGCCTGGGTGTAGGGCCTGCTCTCCTGGTGCTGCTCTGCTGCTTCCCTCACTTGGTTTTGTCTGTGTCGGTGGGGCACCCTGTGCCCCATCCTGTGCCAGGGTGTTCAGAGTCATGTGAGCCCCGGCTCCTCTCTGGGGCAGGAGGGGAGCTTGTTGGGATTGGGGTATGGCCCACTGGGGGAAGCTCTCAGAAACATTTTGCTCCTTCCCTTTTGGCTGAGCCCATGTGGGACCCTGAGGGGCCCAGACTCGCTGAGTGGGTTTTCCTGGGGGAAGCCATGGAACCAGCCTCACCAACTCGTGATGCTGGACCTTCTGGAGACCACACACCCCTCTGTGATTCTGGTGGAAGCCCTCTCCCCAGAAAAAGAGTGTACACATACAATTTTACTTACATTGTCAGGTGTTCAGAGACCCCCTGTGGACCCCCAGTGAGGAACCACTGAGAGAAACCAGTTTAGATCATGAATTACACATTTACATCTGGTACTACTTGGGCACCATTTGGGGGTCTATACATGGCACTCAGGGGGCCTGGGCACCCCCTCGATGGACCCCTGGGTTCTCTTCCTCCCATAAGTTGGTTGTCCTGTCCCCAGCATGGGTCCCCCTGCACTTCCCCTCTCTTTTCTCCCTCTTCAAAAGGGTTTTCTGTGCCTGGTGGAGGCCAGGTTACCATGAGGAGGCCTTGGGTTCCCACCTCTCTAACGTAACCTGGGAGTTGTGCAGAGTCATACGGGGTGGTCCCTCACCCTTTGTGGCCGTGAGTTGAGAGCCATGGAGTACATGCAGATCCAGTTTCATTTGGAACAGCACACGTACCCTCCATTTCTCCCTCTGAGGGACGCATGGGGAGATGGACATCTGTGCCCTGGCTTTCACGCTCCACAGCCACAGAGCCACGAAGCATTTGAGGGGTGCTCTATCGCAGACCTGAGCACAAGCCCCATGCTCTATCCACAGCAGTGTCCTCATCAGCATGGCACCCCCCACCCGCCCTGTGTGCAAATAAGATTTGAAGCAGAACATCTCTCTGGGTTATTATCTTCAAAGCTTCTGCCAGGACCTAACTGCCCTGTATGTGGAGCTTTCAAGAAATCCTTAGAAAAGAACAATCTGAGACACATGCCAGAGCAGCCATCCCTGAGGGCGAAGCAGGCAGGAGGGAGGCAAGAGCCAGAGGCTGGTACTTGGAGAAGAGCCAGTGTCCCTGTGAGGTGACCCTTGGCATTAATGAGTCCTCTGCGGGGTACTTAGAACTCTGGTGGCCCACTGGGGAGCATTGATAGGGAGTGGGGAGAGTCAGAAGGTCAGGGGACAGAGGGGAGAGAAACCGCAGTCACCTAGTAACTGCTCATTCCATGCTTTTGGAAGCTTGAGGACCACACAGAACAGAGTCATTGATCTCAGTACCCTCCCGCGCCCCACCCCTGTTCTCCACTCACTGGCTGCTGCTGCCTGTGAGGCCCTGGATTAGGGTTGCCAGATAAATGTGAGATGTCCAATTAAGTTTAAATTTCAGATAAACAACAAACGCTTCTTTTAGTATAAGTATGTTCCAAATATTTTATGGCACATACTTATACTAAAAAAGTTCTTTGTTGTTTATCTGAAATTCAGATTTTACTGTGCATCCTGTATTTTCACTTGCAAAATCTGGCAGCCCTACCCTGGCTGTGAGTGTGGAGGATAGGAGTAGAAAGGTGATAGATAGTCCAGGCTGGCTCCGGGGAACAGTGGATGCACCTGTGCTAAGGCTGCCACGGCAGTGGCTCTTGTGCAGGGCAGGAGTGGAATAGGCTGAGGGACACACCATTGAGAAGGACAAGGCCCCTTCCTGCCAGGAGTCTACATCTAGTGGGGAAAGCAGACTTTTAAGCGATTAAGTCCACTATAGTGAAATAAATACTAGATTGAGGTACAAGCAACATGCTGTGCGATGAAGAGGAAGGAAAGAGCAGCCTTCTTGGGAGGGGAACAAAGAAGATGCCCATATGGTCTTGATTGGTGACAGCAGCCTAGAGTGACATAGCCACATACCCCCACCCTGGTTTGGGGAGATTTGGTTGCTTTTTAAGAATCCTAGTTATAGGGGTGAAGCGTGTCCCTAATTTATTTGTTCCTTCCTTCCTTCCTTCCTTTCTTCCCCTTACCCATCCATCCAGTATTAGGTGTCTGCCTTCTACGTCCCAGGCAGAATGCCAGCTCTGGGGATACACTGATGATCCAAAGCAGATCTGGTTCCTGCCTTTATGGGTCTTACAGCTTAGTGAGGGAAGACAGATTTTAGTTTAAAAAAAAAAAAACCAAACAATATTATTTTATACTATTCCAGATGTTACAAAGAAAGGTGCTATAGACATATTATAGGGAAACTTTATACCCTGGGATCGGGGCAGGCTTCCTGAAGAAGTGCGTTTTATCTGACAGATCAATGAGTTATCTTATCTTATTTTACTTTTGGGATCAGGGATTCTTTTGTGCTTCTATGAAAGCAAAAGACTCTCTCCCCAGACAAATGTATGAATGCACATCTACAATTCTAATAACCTTTTTGGTCATTGACACTCCCCTGAAATCCATCAGGGAGCACCAGGATAAGCCCCTCTTCTCTGCCCCAGGCTTCCTCTCTCCCCATATCTTCTGCCTCCAGACCCGGTAGTTCTGCCTCCTCCACACATGGGGGGCTGCACACTGAGCCCACCCCTCTCCCTGCCCACGCAGAAGCCCAGGCACGGAGGCTTTAGACTGGTGCTGTCCAACACGGTAGCCACTAGCCACATGTGGCTGTTATTTAAATTAAATTTAAAATTTGTTAAATTAAATTTTAAAAATTAAATTAAATTAAAATTAAATGTTTAGTTCTTTAGTCACACTTGCTACATCGCATGCACTCAATAGCCACAGTGGCAAGTTCTACTGTACTGTGCTAGTTTAGACCATCCATAACATACTATGGACTTGATCTGGCTTTCTGCCCACCCTGGACTGCTCTGCCACCCTCCCAGGCCCTCCCCAGGTTGCCCCCTAAAGTCTCATAGGGCCCCAGCAAGAAGAGGGAGACTATGTTCTTGCATCATGTGTCCCATGCATAGAGCATTCAATTCAGCAGCTACACCAAACACCTCTTCTAGAAACCAGGTCAGTTTCCAGAGAGGGCTTCTGAGAGCATTTCACATGTCAAGTGAGGAAAAGGGAAGAAGTGAGGCTCTTGGTCTCCAGCTGGAAATTGGCTTCTTCTAAAAATAACTCACCACTCAGCCCTATCTAACCAGAAAAGGGACTGTCCCAGAGGGAGCTGACCAGGACAAGGCTTAACGCTGAGGCCTATTTGGTTATAAAGGGCCTGGGCTACTTGGAGGTGCAGTTAAGGGGCTGGGGAGGGGCTGCAGATGCCTTTTAAGTTGCCTTCTCACTGGGAGCTGGACCACATTTCCAGCTCCTGTTGATCTTGCACGGGTCCTTCACTGTTAAGTGTCTCCCTCAAGGCCTGGTCCCACCGAGGAGGAGGGACCGGAAGGCTCTCTGAAGCCCCGGCTCCATCGAGGGTTGTTTCACAACCTGCCTTACAAGGCGCTAGGCTACAGTAATTGCTCTGCAAACATTGGCTCCCCCATGCTGCTGGTGCTTTAGTCTGAACTCTGGCCAGCTAGTGCACAGGGTCAATATTTGATTAGAGCCAGGAGAGGCCCTTTAGCTTCCCCTGCACCTCTTGCAAGATAGAGTTAAGAGGGTTGTTCAGGTTTGCTCCTTTTCTCTAAAGAACTTAACCTATTTGGAAGAGCTTTTATCTCTCTTCCTTGTTCATCTCTCCAGACTCTCCTCCCATGTACCCCACCCCAGGGTCACACTTTCCAGCTGTCAAATAGCCCAGCTAACGATGGATGAACAAAACTATAATCCCTGAATCATTAATAACCGGCCTTGGAATGGATGTGTGTGTGGGTGTGGGTGTGTTATGATGTAATTTATGGAGATATATGGGATCATTGCATTTTTAGTATTAGAAGAGTTCTTATTTCAAGTCCCTCACTTTGTAGGTGAAAAACTGTGTTAATTTTTCTATTGATTAAATTTATATGAGCCTTAATTTGGTTTGATATCCAGGGCAGGCCTCAGCTGAGGTCAAACTGCCGTGATCCTGGTGTATGCCAGGGATCAACCTGAGAGCACAAAAGGGGAGGAAATGTCTGTCCTGCAGGCGCTTTGCCTTTTAATCATCAAGGGAATTTGTTCGAGATCATTGACCCTAGAAGCCAGGGGTCCGAAGCCTGGGGAGGTGACCTGCCAAGTTCTAATAATGATTTTGCACCAAGTTCTAATAAGGATTCCAGAGAGTTCCCGCACCCTCTGCGCTGGTGGGGCAATTCCAGCTTCAGCAGTGCAATGAGCTGTGGGTCATTGTGATTGCTCACACACCCTCCACGGAGGAAAACATTGGCCTTGACTGAGGTTAGTCACCAGTCACAGGCAGGCACGGAGAGCCTCATGTTGTTTGCTGTGGCAAAAATGGAAAACAACCTAAATGACCGTCCATGGAGAGTTTCTGAGAAAACTGTGATAATCTCATACCACTTAGTACAACAGAACAAATGAGATCGATCTCGATTCCGCGGATGGATCTCTAAGAAATGTCAACGAACAATGCAAGTTTCAAGACACTATTTACAGTATGATGGCAATTATACCAAAAAAAAACCCCAACAACAAGGTATATCTTTTGCAGTACATGTACAGCATATGTATATAAATATTTTTAAAGGATCTAGAAGGCTGTAGCCCAGGTTGGTAACAGAGTTATCTCTAGACAGGGTTAGGGACGTCATCAGGAGGAGGTGTTGATCAAAGGGGAACCTTAGCCTTATCTGTAATGTTTTACTTTTTTTAAATGGGAAAGTGCATTCATGTGTTATTTGCAACATTAGTATTTAATAATTAAACAGATGCCTCTGGAGGGGTGGGGAAAGTGGGAAGTCTAAAATAAAATACGTCCTCATGGTCATGACAGTAAAATGGGACAGAAAACACAGGTTAAAGAGACAGCTACTGAAAGCATACATCTAACAAAAGAAAGAAAATGAAGATAATTATTAAAATCACATTACCTCATATTTCCTGGACCATCATTCTAGATCATTCTTGTGGAATGTAAACTGGTTAGATCCCATTACAACCAACCCAGGGACCTGTCCAAATTATCTTGTCAAACTGGAATCTTGTATTGAAATATTACTCAAAATCCACGAACTACATATTGGGGCAAGAAGCACTTGGGCAGCGGTTCTTGTGTCACGATAAAACCATAGTAAGAGTTGTGTGGTGGAGCGCGGTGGTTAAGGGCATGCACTCCAGGGCCAGGGTGGTTGGGGTCCAAGACCAGCCCTAGCAGTTACTAACTGTAGGAGCTTTGATGAATTATTTAACCTCTCTGTGCCTTAGTTTTCTTATCCGTATAATGGCGTTAGTAATAACACTTGCCTCATAGGATAACAGGAAGAACAGAATGAGATAGAAAGCCCTTAGAATAGTGACTAACACAGATTCTAGACAGGGAAGTGAAAACGTCGCCAATTAGGCCCTCAGAAACTTCCAGAGAAAATAACTAGAGCATCCCCACTCCATCTGGAGACAGAGGTTTCTTCCTGTGCCCCATTAATACAGACTTCACTTTCACCAAATAGCTGTCTGCCTCCAGGCAGGAGAGGCAGATGGTGGTGGTAAGAGTTTTCTAGATAAATGCTTTTCACCTCCAAAGTTTAATTACAAACTCACTTCCCTCCCAGCACTGCTGTTAGGAAAACACTGTTTTTTGAAAAGTAATTATTGGTTGACAGCTTTCCCTTGCTCTTGGAAAGAGGCATCTTTAGGATTCCTGCTGGAACATAAAGGGGACCATAGGGGGCCCTGTGGGGCTTCCATTGGCTCCTGGGAATTCTGGGGCTGGCTCCCCTCCTCCTGGGAGCTGCCTCAGCTGCTCCCTTTCATCTTGCCCTGTGGCCTGAGGGTGACCAGCTTCCTCTGGTCTCTCCTGAGTTCCCCTTCTGCAGGTCCTGGTGGGGGTGGGGTGGGGGTAGTGGAGTGTTGTGGGGGTGAGGGCCTGGGCGAGGTGGTACCCCGAGGCAAGCTCCAGTGGGAAAGCTGTGTACCATTGAGTTTTAATCCTGGGGTTACCTGGTGTCCGGCTGGAGGGCATTGGGAAAAGTTGGGTTTACTTTTTCCCCTCTAAGCAGATGGAGTTTGCAACTTCTTGTGCTGCTGCCCAGCCCCAAGGGTTTAGGAAGACCCTTGTGCTTATGAGGCCTCTCAGGTACAGAGTGACTGGTTCCAATCAGATGGAGAGAGGTGGTGGGAGGAGGGCAGTGGCAGCAGGGACAGAGTGTCTGGGGGAGGCCTGTGCACATCTGTGCATAAAAGGAAGTAAGACCCAGAGGGCTGAGCTCGGGCCCTGAGAACCACCACATCAGGGCTGCCATCAGGAGAACTTTCTACCCAGGCAGAGCCTATGGATACAAAGTGGGCAGAGGAACTTGTCTGACACTCTGAAGCTGCCCAGAGTTGTTGGACATGCACCATGCTACAGGTACACTTGGGACATCCATCTTCTACACAGATATTCTTCTACACAGTACTCAATCTGTGAGCACCTTTTTGGATAGCTGTGTGTATTTGATCCAGGCACATGCCTCTTGGGCCCAGGGCACTCAGCCATGTCTTGTTCCTAATGGACATAAGGCCCTGTCAGATCAGACCCTCCTTTGTGCACTGGGAAATCAGAAGCCATCTCTGTCCTTTGTTAGTCCCCTAGGCTCTCCCTGGGGTCAGGGTGGGATGTTCACACAGTGGGGGAAGCTCCTTTGTGGACTAGGGATAATCATAAGAGAAGCTGTAATGTCTGCTGAGTATTAAACCTTGACACTGTTCATTGGCTCTAAACCTCTGGGTGCAGTCTTGTGAGTGTGGTCACCGGGCCTTGGGGGGCTGCGTGTTCCCCCAGTGACTGCCCAGCTGGACTGATGAAAATGTCCCTTTCAAGGGAGAAATCAGCTGTTTGTGAATATCACAATATGGGAGGTACATACTCGTCAACTTATGTTAACCATGTCCACTGGGGAATTGGGAGTGGAACTGAAAGTTTTACAACTAGAAGGCCCTTAGAGATCATCTAGAAGGATGTTAAGTATCTGGCACTTATGTTGCCATTTTCCAGTCCTGCCCACAGCAGACATCATTAATTGATCACGGCAGTCTCCCATTCTGTGCCCGTGGCAGACATTGTTAATCGACCATAAGCTCAGACGTGGTCGCAGAATTTCTAAAAACAAAACCAAATATTTTCAGAAAGTCATTACCTATCAATTGGCACCTTGAGGTGAAACTGATTGGCCACCCTCTGATCTTGCTTATTTCAATTATTTGACAAATGAGGAAATGAGGCCTCAAGAGGGGAAGTGACTTGCCCAAAATCACAGGACCAGCAAGTGACAGCAGGACTAGAACTCAGGTGCTCTAGCTTCTAGTTCATTCTAGTCTGGGATTCTAGCCTCCCACCCGGGAGTCCTCTCTCTATGTTTGGCCAAGGAAGGCAGGAAGCTTCTGTTGCATCACCCAGAGAGCTCCTGGTGGGAGGGTGGGGGCCAGTCATCCTCCCTGGAGAGAAGTCACCTGTGCAGAGCATGAGACTTCTCTCTAGCTCCCAGAAGGGTCGGTGGCAGCTCCCTCACAGGCTCTGCAGCTTTCTAGAGCTCTGCCCACACCTCCTGCCCATTGCCACCTGCCTCTCTTGTTGAATAATAAACCCCAGCTCTGCCAGGGGCAGCGTCTGAGTCAGCTCACACCACCTGCATGACTGCTCCGAGCTGCATGCCTTGTTTTCCTGGGTGTAAGGTGTCATATCAGGGTGTGTTTGGGAGTCACCTCAGGGAGGCCTTGGAATGCAGTTGCTGCCTCTGCCACCTCCCTCCTCCTATAGTCCTAGGCCCAAAGGTCTGACCTAGAAAACTCAGCTGTGCCCCCACCGGGCTCCCATCTACCCCTTTTGGATAACCAACAGGAAAGTTGGCTGGAAAGTGTGTAGGGGGACAGTGCCCCACTCCAAACTGGAGAATGAAGGGAAGGAAGATCTTTGGTGGTGGCCAGGTGAGTGGTGTGTGTGTGTGTGTGTGTACGTGTGTATGTATATGTACTCTGTGAAGCTTCAGCCGTGACTAGGTCACTGTCTTCCTGCTGGAGGGAATTTCAAGTTAATCCTGGCACTTCTGAATGAGCGCCAGCTATGTGCCTAGCACCATGGGTGGTACTGGGGACCCTGAGGGGAAAAGTCAGGGCTATCCTGGATGGAAGAGCCAGGCTGACCACCTCAGCCTTTAAGGGAGCTGTCAGCTGGTGGAAGCATCGGGGCAGAATGCACTAAATGGGTGCTACCGCAGTAAGCAAGTGGCCCAGGGTGTAGACCACCCTCATCAGGCCTGCATGCCATGGGCATCCCATCTGGAGCCTGGAGGTCTCAGCATCCTGGTCCTTCCACCCTCCCACCCACCCTCCCTGAGGTTTTGCTTTTGCTTTTGACTCTTAAGAAAACAGGCATGTGGGACAGTCAGAGTGCGCTATGGGAACCTGAGTTGTGGGCTTTTCTGAGGGAAGACAGAGATTGTTCATCCCTCGGGAAGGTGATCTGCCACCAGCAGTGTGCCTGGAGATGTGAGCTGCATTGATTCCCCTCGTCGGCAACCTACCAGCCCAGGTTGGACTGCTGCTCCCAGACGATTTTTAGGAGCGGCCATCCCTGGGTCTCAGGGACGCCAGTTCAGATCAGACCATAGTAGGAGTCATTGGAGAATTGGAGCTGTTTCCTTTATATCCTCAATTTAGCTGGAGCCAAGGAAAAAAGATTTTAGATCCCCGATACCTCCCCAGATGTATGACATCAGGCTCTCCGAAAGGGCTTGTGGGATTCATCGTGCCAAATTCCCAGCTTTCCAAGTGGGGCAATATCTTGTGGTGATGGAAAGCTCAGGCTGTGTTATCAGACACACTTATTTGGGTTTGTGCCTCGGCCCCACCCCTTACCAGCTGTGTGAGCCTGGGCGATTGCCTAACCTTCTCATCTGCAAATTGGCTCTAATTGCAGAACCTGCCTCATACAGTTGTGAGATTTTAAGGAGATAAGGTGCGGGAAACCTGTACCATGGAGCCTGGGGCAGCTGTGGGGCATTATTATTATGAGATTGTTGCTGCTGCCTTTGGTCCCCCTGGGGAAAGGAAGGGGCTCCAGGTTCCTCCCTGTGAGCACAGTGTCTGCCTAGCCTGAACCAAGGGAACATTTTCCCCAGCCACAAAAGGGTCTGTGGGCAACTCCAAACTGCAGTAAATCAATCCTCCAGGGCTGGCCAGGAGACAGGACCCAAAACCAGCCAGGGTTTGGCTCCATCTGCTAATTACAGAGCCTTTATCTGCTGCTCGGCAGGACAAAGTGGCCAGGTCAGCCACATAGGAACTCTGAGCTCAGTGCTGGCTGGAGGGCTGGGGAAGAGGCTAGGAATGGGGGTGGTCACTGGGGCTAAATGGACAACATTCAGGTATACATTAAAAAAAAACCCAAACAGGAAGCATGAGGCTGGTGTTTGGGCTGGAGTGGAGATGCTGGCAGAGGGTTGTTGAGGTGTGACAAACTGGCCATTCTTCCCACTGAGACAGTACAGGGCTGCTTCTCTGGAGGGCAGCTCTGGTGAAGGCTGGCCTCAGTCCCCGAGGAGCCAGGCTTGTTTTGTCCCAGGATTCGCAGAGCTTTGCCCCTCCTCTTGGAACCTTCTGAATAGGAATCCTGCACCTCCCAGTGGGAGGGTACAGGGAACCCCTGTGTGTGCCTGCCCCTCCCTCCCTCCAACACTGTGGTGGGTTGGGGACCACGACAGAAGAGGCTGTGCTAAGTTTTAAGAAAATTGTGTAGGAGGACTAAAAAATGTGAGATTCTATCCATTGCTTTATATATTTTTTGGTGCATATTGGGAAAAGACTGCCACTGCCTAAGTCTGGCAGTTGGGACACTTAGGGCTAGTTTGGAACACCTGAGTTTCTTGGCTGTGGTGCTGAGAACCAGGGTGGGAGAGGGTGGAGCGGCGGGTCTGTGCCCTGGCGGGTGTCAGAATCGCCCCATCAGCCTCCTGAATCTGACTGTCTAGGGCTGGGCCCTGTGTCTGGAGTTCCAACAGGCTTGATAAGTGATTCTGACACAAAGCCGGACTTGAGAACTGTGGAGTCTTGAAGTGAGGGGACTCCTGGGCCTAGTGAGCACCCTGCCCCCCAGTGAGCACCCTGTCCTGGCCATAGCCGGTGCCTGCAGGTGGCCTCAGTCCTGCTTTCTCCAGGCTACTTCTGCCCTCCTGGGCCCAGGCCCCGGAGGCCAAGGGCTTTCCTCACCTCTGCACTTTCTCTTCAGCTCAGGAAGGGCTTGTTCAAGTCAACAAACCTTGACTTGTTCCCCTGAGGCAGGGGCAGGTGGGAACAGCGTGGGGGGGGGGGGCCCCCCCCGTGCTGTGGGAATTCTCTGTAGTGCAGCTTGTGTTAGCACATGCCTTGTGTCAGGCACTGTCCCGGGTCTTTTCCATCGTTACCCCTGGACTGCTCACAGCCCACCCTCTGATGATGTAGGCACCAGCACTCTCCCCCAGTTTCTTGAGAGATGTGGGTACTGAGGTCACATAAGGACCTCAAGGTCACACAGCGGTGGAGGAGGCAGATTCAGGGCAGTCTGGCTCTGGAACCCACGCGCTAAACCCTTCCTCTCTGCTGCCACTTTGATGCAGCCCCGACCTGGGCCAGAGCACTGCAGAGCCAGCCTGGGAGGCCCCGTGCCACTAAGAGGAGAGGGGTCCTTTTCCTCCCTTGCCAGGAAGGCATCGGCTACAGAGCAGGTGGGTCTGGCTAGCCTCTTGCTGTGGGCACTGCCCTGACCACCTGCCCAAGCTGGGCAGGGTTTAGGCTGGGCACAGGGAGAGAGAAAGCATCTCGGATTTTCCCTGTTGCGTTCTCTGTCTCCTCACTTTTTCTGTTTGTCTCTGTCTCTCGAGGGCCTCTGAGTCTCCCTGAGCCTCTCTGGGTGTGGCTGTGTTCCTGTGGCCTTTCCCTGAGCCTCCTTCCACTCTTTCGTGTCAGCCTCTCTGGAGGCATTTTTTCTTGCTCTGTTTCTGTCCAGGTCAATCTGTGAGTCTCTCTTGTCTGTATGTCTCGCTCCAGGGTGCTGGGAGAAGGGCAGGGTGGAAGCCTGCTCTGATCTCTATGGGAGGCTCCAACTAGGATTAGCAAAGGCAAAAGCCCTTGCAGGGGAGGGGAGCTGCTTCCCCTTTTTAGGAGGTGCGGGCAAGGGGATGCAGCTTTTTCACGTGCAGGCATTCCTTTTGGAGTCAGGTGGCAGTCTTGGCACACTAGTGGTGAGGCTGCCCTGCCATGGCTCTTTCCCCCTCCTAGAAGAGGTGACTACTTTCTCCCTCCCCTGGGCCATGTTGTGCCTGGGGCCCCATGTGTGCAAGGGGCTGGCGGTGATCCCAGTCCTCAGCCAGCCTACCCCCAGAGAGTAGGGTTCAGGGCTAGGGGCATGGAGGGCAGGATCCTTGGCTCTTCGCCCTTCCTCCCCTTCTCTGGCAGGACAGAGGGTCTCCCTGGGATCATCTGTCTGTTCCATTGCCTAATCCCTTCCCCCTCCCCATGCTGTTCCTCTAAGGCAACGCCTGCCCTGCTGCTGTCCCTGCTAGAAATAGCTATGCAGTGGGCATTTGCTCAGGAAAGGGAGTGGCTCTTCTAGGGTCAGGTTGGCCCCAAAATACCGCAGCAGCTGTCAGTGATCTGGGTCAGGTAGGCATCAGGAATAGGTTTGGGACAGGGTTTTGCTCTCCCTTGAATATCTTCTCAGTGAGCGGCACTTTGCTGTGGTCCAAGCCTTTGCTTTCAGTTGCGGGTAGGGGAGTGAGCACCTGCTGTGGGCAAGGCACTGTGTTCAGGGTGGAGCTGAGGGGGTGGAGACAGACAGAAAATGAGCTGACCTGCTGGCTGATTACTTGTCCAAGCGGACGTGCCTAGTAGGCTGACCCTTCTAGGTGTCTGTGTGTAAGTCACACGTGTGTCTTCACCTTAGCGTGTTCCAAACCCAGCTGCTGCCTGGACCCCTCCCCACAACCTCCCTCCTCCCTTCTTCCCTTTCCTCCTCCCCCTGCCCTTTCCTCCCTCAGTCGCTGCACCCTCTTCCTCCCCAGCAGACCTGCCCTTCTGACCTCTCACTCGCACCCCAGTTCTTACCAGGACTCCCCGTGCTCCTGCCCGCCCCTGCCAGCTGCTTCTCTGCACGGCAGGCAGTCAGCTTTGCTTCTCTAGTGTTTATTTTTAATTATGAAAGTTTTCAATCCTACAAAAAATAATGTAACAGGCATCAGTGGACTTCCCGCCCAGGTTTAACAAATGTTAACATTTTGCCACATTTGCCGCAGATCCTTTTTTTTTTAAGACATAAAATGGTGCAGGTGTCTGATAAAGGCTAAATTCCCTCTCTCCTGCCTCGGGTCTGTGTGTAGGGGGTGCTGGGACGTTTTCCTGAGGTGAACTGGAGGTGCGTCTAGGTCTCGAGAAGGGCTGGGGTTCAGGACGGCTGAGAAGGCGCTCCGGGCAGGCAGTGGTGGGGGGGCGCCTTGGGCGTTCACAGAGGCCAGTGTGAGCGCTGCTTTGGTGGCCTCTGGGATCTGGAGTCCTGGTGGGCCCCCACACAGGTGCCCCAGCAATCCCTGAGCAGCCAGCACCTGCTCTCCTTGCACTTCCTCCTCCTGCACCTCGTCCTCTGTGGGCAGCTGCTCTTGTTTGAGAGGAACCTATCACCTGGGTCAGCTGCCACCCAGAGAAGCGACCCTCAGCTGGGCACCAGTGTGGGCTGGAAGACACCAAGCTCTGTGGAGGGATTTTTCCTGTTGCATTTCCCAGTTCCCTGGCAGGAGGCAGGACCCCCACCCCACCGCCAGGAAAGCCTCGTTAATCAGAGCTGGCAGCAGAGCCTGGAAGTGCAGGCTGGCTGGGGCTGCCCTGCCTCCCTGCGTGGGCTGCTTTACAAGCCT
This sequence comes from Daubentonia madagascariensis, assembly GCA_023783475.1. NCBI lineage: Eukaryota > Metazoa > Chordata > Mammalia > Primates > Daubentoniidae > Daubentonia > Daubentonia madagascariensis. The sequence goes on along the minus strand of JAKFHU010002573.1, from coordinate 12,058,581 downwards.
TCCCCTGGCAACTCTGCCTGAGCTTTTGCTTCGGGGAGTTTTCTCTTGTTCCATCTGGGCTCCACCTGTCCCCCCTTTCCCCAGTGTGAAGAAACACTAGGAAGCCCTTCCAATTCAGAAAGAAGTTAAAGGGCAAGACTCCTGTGAGAGGAAGCCATCAAAGCTGCGGATGCCACTTGAAGCCTTCAGACCTGTCGGGAGCATACAGGCTGCCTGGGTCAGCTGTTACGAGCACCTCAGGTGCCAAAGGGCGTTCGAACCCAGTTGGGACCACCCCAGACCTGGCCAGTCACATCTCATATCCAGCCCAACAATAAGGTGGCTCATCCTCTCAGACCCCCCTCTGTCCTTTCGGCACTAGCACAGTGCTGCTCGGGGCCTTTGCCTTTGCTGTTCCTCTGCCTGCATCCCCCGGTCTCCAAGCAGCTGACTCCTCCTGCACACTGGGCCTCAGCTCACATGGCACCTCTCAGGGAATCACACAGCCCCCCAGCATCACTTTGTCACATTCTATTGTCTTTAAGACACTTACCACAATCTATCGTTATCTTATTAATTTAGTGTGTACTTGTTTGCTGTCTCATCCCCTGCCCCCTCCCCCTCTCCCCAGAATTTCAGCTTTAGAAGAGCAGGACCTTGCCTGCTCAATAGCTTGTTTTGCCAGTGCCCAGAATGGTGCCTGCCACATACCGGGTGCTTGGGAAACCATTGTTGAATGAATGTATGGCCAGCTGGCGCTAAGTATGAGGGAATGGTGACAGAGGCCTGCCCCTGCCGTCCTTCTCCACTCTAATGGCAAGTTCTGTTAGCTCCTGCTCCTCCTCCTGTGTGCCCATCTTTGCTTATAGGCTGGATTTGCTGTTAGGATTCACTTGCAAAGAACAATGAGGGCTTCTGGAATTTTAGTGTGCATATGAACTACTTAGCAGTCTTGCCCAAATACGGATTCTGATTCAGCAGGTCTGCCTGGGGCTGGAGTTTTGCATTTCCATCAAGCTCTCAGATGATGTCAATACTGCTCTTCTGCCTTGAGTAGCAAAGGCGTAGAATATCAGAAAGATAAATTTGAAGTCCCTCTTCTCCACTCCTCTCTGATTCTTCTTCCCTTCCAAGTGTGATCTTTCTCCTGCAGCCCTTTCTCCTCATAGCCCTTTGTGACCACATGGGATTTGACCTGCTGAATTTGGGCTCTTTGTGAGGAACACTGTTCCAGTACTTCCCAGAAGCTGCCTGGGGATGGTGTGTGCTGCCTCAGAGGGGTGGTGGGTTCCCGTCGTTGGAGGTGTTCCTATAGCTTGAATTGTCATTTGTCAGGTGCGTTGATGCCTGTGTGGGGAGGAGGAGGCTCCTCCCTACAATTCATCTTTGTGTCCCTGTGTGCTTTCTACAAACTTGTGAAACCAGGATCTCCAGTTTTGGCTTATTAACCTATGGTGGCTCTTAAAGGTCACCTGGCAAGTCCTCCACCCTTCTCAGTCCTTCCTGGGGAAAGCGTGGCATTCTAAATACCGTACATGTGGTTTGGTAGATTGGGCTGGGGGAAGGGAGTGAGGGTTTGGCTCAGGCAATAGTTCAGTCATGTATGGAATGTAATACTTGACTTGGTTGGGTCTAGGGATAGAGCCCTTAGGAGGGTTCTACATTTTACATTGTCTTTCCTTTTGCAGTTGTTTTATCAGACCTTGACTGAGCTTCTTTGTATTGGTTAGGACAGGCTAACTGCTGTGTAACAAACTCTCAGTGGCTCAACATAATAAAGGCTTATTTTCTGTTCGTGTCCCAGACCAAAACAAGTCACCAGAGGGCTCTGCTCCAGGCAGTCATTCAGGAACTCAGACTCTCCCTTCTGACTCTCCCTGTAGGGATTTCTGTATCCAGCTGTTAGGCAAGAGAAGAGAGAATGTGGGGGATTGCAGGGAGATTTCATGGGTTATGCCCAGGTTCCACTGGTCAGGATTTAGTCACATGACTGTACCTCCCAGCAAGGGAGGCTGGGAAATGTTGTCTAGTCATGTGTCCAGCTATGTGTTCGACACCCTGATGGACAGTGGGAATATCAAGGCACTGACACTGCTTCCAGGAAGCTCACAGGCTTTTTCAGGGAAATAGGTGCATAAATAAATAACTACAACACAGTGTGGTAAGTGTAGTTCTAGAAGTGTGGCCAATCTGCAGAAACAAGGTAGAGGAGGGAGCTGCGGAACAGCATGTCATGCCTAGGGAGGACCGCAGGCAGGCTGTGGGGACGGGCAAGGGTGGCAGAGCATGTGACTGGAGAGGTCAGCCGGGCAGAGATCATGAATAGGCTTGTGTCCTGTGGGCGGCAGAGCCAACAATGTGTGTGAAGCTGGAGATCAAACCATCAGCTGGGAGCAAGTTGCAGCAATACTGGAGACTGATGCGTACTTAGCCTCTCTTCAAGAAGTTTTCATGTGTATTTTGGTCTCTTATGCTGTGAAGTTTCTAACAGAGGAGGAAGGGGTGGCGGTAGGGAGGTGACTCCCCGCATGACCTGGTGCAGGCAGTGCTCCTGGCTGGAATTTGCTGGGCCTCCTTGGACCCTGTGCTGCTTGGGGCCCTCCTGGCAGCACAGGGTCTCCATGGCAGCTTTAGCGTCTTTAAGGAAGGCTTCAGCGCCCTTTCCTGAGTTCTAGGATGACCTAGCCACTGTTATTTCCGGGGAAGGCCGAAGAGGCTGGTGCTGATCCACAGCTGTAGGGCCACTCCCAGGCAGGGGAGCAGCAGGCTCTTGGGAGGTGAGGGCTCCATGTTCACCAGGGCAAGCCCATGGGGAGAGCTTGACTCTGCCCACCCAACCCCAGCCTTTTGCTTTAGGCTATTCTTTTGTTTTTCCTTTTGCACAAGACATTGAAGGAAGGGGGTTCTGAGGCCTGCAAGTATCTATTTGGAATAGATTAAAAAAATGGGGACTAGAGACTCCTGGAGAAGGGAAGGACGGAGGCAAGGACATTGGGTTGTTGTTTAGGAGGCCTGTCAGGGGAGCATGTTGGGGACCAGCTCTGGAATCTCATTGCCTGGAACAGCAGCCTGTGCCTGGGACCACTGAGGGTTTGTTTTGGCCTCATCTCTGTCCAAAAGTGCTGTCTCTTTGTCCCAAATTCTGGTCTGAATTTGATCCTGTGGTGGCCAGGGAACTTGGGGGACCACAGTTCTAGGCCATCCTAGGAGGATGAGAAGAATCAGGAAAAACGTGGGCCGGGAGTGTGGTTCAGCCAGAAAGAAAAGGTTAGAGCCTGTTGTTCCTCTTCCTTCCTTCCCTCCCCTGCCTTCTTCAGGGCCTCCTGCTTTTTTTTTTATTTAGATGGTCCTTGCATGTCTGTGTGGAAGAGAAAAGTGTCAGGCAGCTTTGGGGGGAATTTAGAAAACTTGGGAGGGGTCTCTGGCAAGGCTAGGAGATAGCTAGACACCCCCAGGAGGAAACAGGGTGGCCACAGCCAGGACCCTGCCAGAAAACACCCCGTGTGGGCAGACCTTGTTCTCTGTGGGGATCGTCACTGCCAGCACCCTGGGCTGGCGCCAGGGTTCCTCTGGCCATCTGTCCCACACACAGATGTTGTTCTCACCACTCTCCAGCCTATGCACTGGCCAGATGTGTCTTCCTACAGTTCCACTTTCACAGTGTTACTCCTTTGCTGAGCATCCTCCAGGGGCTCCCTCTTGCCCAGAGGAGGAAGTCTAAGTTCTTCCTCTCAGTCTCAAATGATCCCTGCAGCCCTGCCCCACGCAACCTCCCTACCCCAGCACCAGGCTCCCCCAGTCCCGAGCACTTTCCTGGGGATGAAAGGGAGAGAAGCCGGCAAGCAGCCAGGGCTGGCACACTGGGGTGTCAGGAAAAGACTGGGGTGTGACTCCAACTCCGTAGTAGGAAGCCATGTCTTAGGTGGTATGAATCCTGGGGAGGCTCTATTTTTTCTGCCCGGAGCCAGGCTCAGAGCCAGCTGAATTCAGAATCTCTGTTCTGGCACCCTTGGTCACTAGCTTTACAGACGATCAGCTGCCCTGGCATCACACCCTTCCCTCTTGGCCAGGGGAGCTGAAGTCGCATGAGTGATCTTGTGTTGGGACAAAGCTCAAGATCCTTAGGAAGGGAAAGACTCTGAAGGCCTTTCAGCCATTGGCAGTGAGGGCTGGACGGGCCTGGCCAACGGCCCTGAGCAGCTCCCCGAAGGCAGAAAGGGCTGGAGGAGCACATCGGAGACAGGAAAATACCATCAGAGTCTCTTTACCTTAAAGTTGGTGAGCCTATTCATCAAGTACTTATAGTAACCCAAGTATATTATCTCATTTAATCTACATAACACCATGGGGTGCTGTTTTTACTTACCCCCACTTTACAGATGAGAAAACGGGGTCACAGGTTAAGTGACTTGGCCAAGGTCATGTAGCCAGGAAAGACTAAGCTGGAATTCTTTTTTTTTTTTACCCTGTCAAATTCAGCAGAGGGGGGTTGTATACCAACTTTAGTGACACTAATGTTAATAAGTTCTGATAACCCACTACCATCGGACCAGCCTAAGCTGGAATTCTGACTTCAGATCTCAAGCATTCCACTACTAACTACAATACTAATAATGGTAAAACAGTGCTAAGAGAGGTGACTGCTTCTGATGGCTTCCTCCATGCCTGGCCTGTGTGAAAGTGCTTCACGGACTCGTTTTCCCTTTCAATCTCACCATCAGTCCCCAGAGAGGGGGAAAAAAAGGGCTTGAAGGCTTGACCCCATTTTACAGATGAGTAGACTGAGGCTCAGAGAAGTTAAGTAGGAATAATTGCGCCTGGCATCTGGCAGCACTTTCTTGCATGTCTTCTCCTTGGATCTTCACAGCACCTGTGGAGATAGGCAGGGCAAGTATTTCACCATGAGGCTGCTGTTACCCCAGTTGCCCAAGTTCTTGGCAGGCTGGAACTGGAACCCTCCTCTCTTGACTCCACTCTAGGGCTTTTGCTCCTGCATGGAGGCCATGGGTCAGCCAGTGGAGGTACGTGGAATGAGCCCACTGGGGTGGCCTCAGGGAGAGGCATGGGTAGCCAGCCTGCTTATGCACTTTCTGGGCATCAGATAGAGGCTTTCCCGGGCTTGAGGAGGTTGCCCTGGGATAGCGTCGTCCTGCACGTCTTTGCTTTCTTCACTCTGTGTGCATCTTGCTGCAGGTGTCGGCCTTTCAGCCCAGGCCCCAGCATGTTAAGTGTAAAACGCGTCCTGGCCAGCCCCCATGCATGCAGTGAGAGGCCGGAAAAGCCAGAGGCCTCCTCCCCGAGCCTGGCCCACGCGCCCCAGCTGGGCGGCTCCCCTGGGGCCCCTAGACGCCCAAAGCCAGGCCGGGCCTGGCCCAGACGCCTCCCAGCCCCATCAGCCCTCACAGTCTCCCGCTGCCTCCCCGACCTCAGGGCTGTAGTCTCCTAAGCACTTTCCCTGCCATGAGGGACGCCGCCTGGTGTCATAACAAGAGTGATGATGACAGTAGTGATAATAATAGCTAATGTGTGTGGAGCACTTAGTCAGTGCCAGGCCCGGTGCCAAGCACTTTACACACATCATCTCATTGCATCCTCTCACCCACCCGCCTGGGCACATTCTGTCACTGTCCCTGCCTTACAGAGGAGGAAACTGATTTGAATCCAGAGCCGCCTAGCTGTGCACATTTTCTAAGACGTCGTATGGGCACCTCTGTGAGTTCGGGAAGAGGCTTTTGGTAGTGTATGGGCAACTACTCAAAAGGTAAACGACTGTCTTGTTTTCATACGTGTTGGTATTATGGGTTGAGGTCTTATGTGTTCCCCCAAAATCCATATGTGGAAGTCCTAATCTTTACTACCTCAGAAGGTGACCTTATCTGGAAATAGGGTTGTTGTTAATGTAATTAGTTAAGATGGAATCATGCTGGAGTAGGGTGGGTCCCTAATCCAATATGACTGGTGTCCCTATCCAAAGGGGAGATTTAGACACAGGCACACCCAGGGAAAACATCACGTGACAATGAAGGCAGAGATCAAGGTGATGCTTTTATAAAACAAGAAATGCCAAAGATGACTTACATCTCAGAAGCTAAGGGAGAGGCATGGAACTGACTCTCCCTCACCACCCTCAGAAGGAAGCAACCCTGCCAGCACTGTGATCGCAGACTTCTAACCTCCAGAACTGTGAGACAATAAACTTCTATCGTTTAAGCCACTTAGTTTGTGGTACTTTGTTATGGCGGCCCTAGCAAACTAATACAGTTAGAATATATACACGCGCGCGCACGCACACACAAACATGTACACACTATACACTTATAATTTGAAGGTAGAGGAAGGGGCCACAAGCTAAAGAATATGTAGGTGGCCTCTAGAAGCTACAAAAGGTAAGGAAACAGACTCTCCCCTAGAGCCTCGGGAAGGAAACAGCTCTGCTTTCCCAGCCCCAGCGGCTATAAACAGCAGTTTCATGAGTACATGTCATTACTGCAGCAGGCATCTGGGGCGTACTACCTACCGATCCCCTCCCAGAGGCTCCAACCACCAACAGTACCATCCTCGGAGATGAGTTCTGGAAATGACTTCTCCATCTCGTCATATTTCTGGTGATGTGTTAGGATGCCCTAACTCCCCCTGTGGAGTGGCACATCGGGCATCTGCCCTTATCCAGCCCTGGTGCCAACTGTGTGGTCATCCTCAAATCACTGGAATAAATGATCAGGGGCCTCCACCCTGGATCCCACCACTTTCTCTGACACATGGCAGCATTTCATGGGATTCATGAACGAGTCAGTTCACTCCAATCCGACTGCTTCATGTAGCAGTCCTATAACCTGTTGCCAGGCCTTTGTACTTGTCCTTCCTCCCTCTGGAATGCCTTGCTCCCTTTTTTCCAGGTATTCTTTGTTTAAGGCCTGGCTCTAATGTCTCTTCTGAGAAGTCCACTTTGCTCACTCTAGCCACACTGATCTTGTCCTTTCCTGAACTCCCACTGCATGGCTTTTTGTACCTCTCAGCAGGTCCACACTCACCTAATACTACTAGGAAGATCCCTTGTGCCTGTGTGGGTGTCCCAGCTCCTAATCAGATCAGGGGTCATGACTTACACTCCTTCTAAATCCTGGTGGTACAGTGCATGGAGTATCATAGGTAAAGGCTTGATTGGGAAGGGATGTAAAGTAGGGAAGGCTTGCATGCTTTCCAGAAAATGGCCAAGGAAGACTTCTTTGACTTGTTAAGGACTTTGGAACCTGGAGTGGGCTCCCTCTCAAAGTTGGGGTGTGTTCTGGTACCCTGTGTCTTGGCTTCATGGGTGTGGGCCCATGTCCCAGCAACCAAATGCACCCCATTGCAGGCAGCTCCTTGCCAGGGTGGACGGGTCCTCTGTGCCTTCTGTCTCTCTCCCTGGCTGTTCCTTCATGGATACCTGGGGTGTCAAGTCTGCTTCCTAAAGTGCTATAGTGATTTTGACAGGTGAGCCTGTATCCCCCTTGTCTACCCATCCTCAGTCTGGCCCTGTCCTGGAAACTTTGTGAGCAACTGCCACACCACCCCTTTCTGTTTATAGAACACTTGCACTCCAACATCTTCTCTGGGTTCTCCTATCTTCCCTGTGAGTAGCAGCATCTTCCCCCTTTGCATAGACCAGAAAAGTGGCTTACAAAGGGTCACTCAGCCAACCGGTGTGGTTTTGGAGCCCAGGCTCTGACTCATTTGCTCTGCTCAGTGCTCTGTGCCTGGCGGCTCCTGGGGTGACAAGGAGCAGGAGAAAATTTTCGTGAATACTCCTCAGGTAGAAGCCAATGTTGGCAAAATGTTTGATTTGCCTCAGCTGCCTCCTGCTCTAAGCCCCACCCCCCTCCAGTACCTCTGTCCTCTCTGGACCATGTCCTTGCTCTGCTGGCTGTCCATGCTGTAGAGCCTGAAGATCTCTCTCTCTCTCTCTCTCCTCCCCCCTTCCTCTCCTACCTCCATTTCTTTCTCTTTTTTTGTTTTTAGTTTTTTTATTGTGGTAAAATATACAAAACATGAAATTTACCATTTTAACCTTTTTTAAGTGTACGGTTCAGTGACATTAAGTACATTCACATTGTTGTGCAACCATCATACTATCCTTCTCCAGAACTTTTTCATCTTATTTTCTCTTTTAAGGCCTCATGTCTTATACCTTCTAGGGGTTAATTTCTTTTTAATGAGGGTATGAGAATCCTTCAAGGTCCAAAAGTGTGCACCTCTTGAGGATTCTCTTTGATTTTGCACATAACTTCATGTTGGTCGTGAATACTGACAGTTTTATGTCTTCTTTCCAAGCCTTCACACCTCTCTTTTCTTTGTGTGTGTGTTATAGTACCATGGCAAGGATCATTAATATAATAATGGGTAGAAGTAGTGGTTGGTAGTGGGTCCTTGTTTTGTTCCATTGTTTCATCATTGAGCATTATTTTGTCTAGATAAATATTTTCAGATTACAAAATTTTACTCCATTTCTTGTTTGCTAAATTTTAAATACTTTACATATATGAGAATGATCATATAGTTTTTATCCTTTATTTCATAATGTAGTAAATTACATTAATAAATCTTCTAATGATGAGCCACTCTTACACCTTGGGTGAACTTTAATAGAAATATAACCCTAAGGCTGAAATTTCTGAATTCTTTATTCCTTTCATTGAATTTATTCCTTTGGTCTGTGATAGTCAGGAGACCAGGGTCTGTAGCACATGGCCTGAGTTTGAATCTCGGTTCCACACCTTGCTAGTTTGGGCAAGTTATTTAACCTCTCTGTGTTTGGTTTTCTTTCTCTGGAAAATAGAATAATATTAGTATCTACCTCAAAGGTTTGAGAAGAGAATTAAATGAGACAGGCCTTCTAACAAGACTTAGCACAGCACCTAACACAAAGTAAGTTCTCAATAAATGTTATTTTTACCATCAAACATTTATGTTTGAGTAACCACCTGACCCCATTAACCATATTGGAAGTCCTGTTTTACACCTGTTATCCTGACATAATTATTACTAGCATTCCCTTTCATTCTCATAAATCTCCCAGTTTGGATAATAAAGTATTTGGTCACTAACTCACAGAGGAAGAGACCTGTGTATTGTGTTTATTCTTTGTATTCTGTTTCTGTTCTTGGATATTGAGGACCTGGCTGGATTTAGTTCATAACTGAGCTTTCGTAATGTGAAACAGAATTGTGGTTGGAGTCAAGGTAGAGGTTCTTCAGGACCCCCAGGTATCACAATCTTTCCACCTTCTAAAGCCTATCAAATCCAGCTCCATCCATCCTATAGTCCTAAGATCATTTGTGAACCTCAAAATACAACATCCATTTCCAGCTATGATGGAATGACTGGTACCAAACTAGTCCTACCATGTAAGAAATTATAAAATCAGCCAAAATATCTGAGACAAATATTTTCAAGCATTGAACAGGTAGAGCAAAATTGTCATTTCTAAGGAAAAGGAAACTAACTATGAGAGCCCCAGCTCTCTGTCTGTGGATAATTTCCCTATAGCATTGCAGAGAGCCACAGTCCCACTGAGCTAAAGGGCAATTTGAGCAGTCAGAATCTTTGAGGCAAGGCACCTGAGAGGAATGAGCTGCACAGAGTGGGGGGGCCCCAGAAGGCTGTGTGGGGATTCCTCACAAGTTCTTGGCTCAGGGCAGGGCTACAAATGCACAGGGTGAGACTATAAGAGGATTACCAGAGAGTAGAACAAAAATACTATAGGTCAAGCAGTGTTGGAGGATGTTAGAGATCCAGCCCAGCTAATGTGGAGAGTCCTTGCTAACATTTCGTTAACACTCCAGGCATCCAGCTGAGACACCAGAAGGGCTGCCCTTTAGGAGCAAGGACCTAAGTAAGACCCTAAAGTAAGGCCTACTGTAAACTCGCCCTAACAAAACCTAAAAATAAATCCTAACAATATCCACAGAGAAGACAGAATTTGGAGGTTGAGTCACACCAAGTTAGAGGTACTTGGGAAATACCTTGGACTTTCCATAGATCCACCCCTAGGAAAGCATAAAAACATGCCTACATGCCTTCAATTAGCTATTAATAGTAATCAAATTGACTACTATAACAAAAAGCAATACTTTTCTGAGAAAGATAACAGAATCGAGAGTGTCTACAACATATTATCCATAGCAACCAATATATAATAAATAACTGCTCGGTGGTCAAAGAAATAGGAAAATGTGGCCTATAGGAATAAAAAAGCAGTCAGTAGAAACCAACCCAGAGATGGCCCAGATGTTGAAAAGCAGTTAAAGAACTAAAGGAAACTATGTTTAAGGAATTAAAGGAAAATATGTATTTAATGAGCAAACAGATAGTACAGAAATTGAAAATATAAAAAAAAGAGTAAAGTGGAAATTTTGGGACTTAAAAGTGCCATAACTGAAATGAAAATTTCACTGGATGAGCTTACCAGCAGGTTGGAAATGGCAGAAGTGACACTGAATTTGAATACAGATCATTAGAAGTGATCCAATCTACGTAATAGAGAAAAAAGAATGAAAAAAACAAGCAGAGTCCTAGAAACATGTAGTATAATATGCAGTCTTCTAACTACATGTAATAGTAGTCCCAGAAAAACAAGAGAGTGAGAATGGGGTAGAAAAAAATATTTTCAGAAAAAATGGCTGAAATTTTCCTAAATTCTATGAAAATTATCAATTTATGGATCCAAGAAGTCCAGTGAACCCCTAAAGAGCATAAATACAAGGAAAACCACTCCATGACACATTTAGAGTCAAATTGCTGAAAAAATATCATGGTAGCATTCTCCTTTTGCCTCAAGGATTTCATTTAACATTTCTTGCAATTTGGATCTGCTGATAATTAATTCTTTCAGCTTTTGTATAACTGAAAATGTCTTGTTTTGTCTTTAGTTTTGAAAGATATTTTTGCTGGGTACAAGATTCTAAGTTAACAGTTTTGTTTTTTAAAATTTTGGTGCTTTAAAATTGTTGCTTCACTGTCTTCTCATTTGCATTATTTCCAGCAAGAAATCTGCTATCATTATTACCTTTGTTCCTCTGCATGTAATATGTCTTTTTTCTATGGGTGCTTTTAAGATTTTTCTCTTTATTACTGATTTTGAGCAATTTGCTTATGATGTGTCTTGGTATGGTTTTCTTTATGTTTCTTATGTTTAGCATTAATTGAGTTTTTTGGGTTTGTGAGTCCAAAGAACTCACAAAGGAAATTTTAAAATATTTTGAACTTAATTCAAACACAGCATGTCAAAATTTGTGGATCAGTCTGGGCGTGGTGGCTCATGCCTATGATCCCTGCACTTTAGGAGGCTGTGGCAGGAGGATTGCTTGAGACCGAGAGTTCAAGACAACATAGCAAGACCCTGTCTCTACAAAAAAATTTTTTAAAAAATTAGCCGGGTGTAGTAGTAAACACCTGTAGTCCCAGCTACCTGGGAGGCTGAGCCAGGAGGATTGCTTGAGCCCTGGAATTGGGGGTTGCAACGAGCTGTGATCCTGCCACTGCACTCCAGTCTGAATGACAGAGTGAGACCGTGTCTTAAAAAAAAAAAAAAGAAAGAAAAAGAAAAAATTTCAGTATCACTCCTAAAGTACTACTTAGAGAGAAATTTTTATCTTTATATTTAAAATTTTAAAAAGTTTTAAAAATCAATAATCTAAATTTCTACTTTAATAAAATAAAGAAAAACTATCCCTAAAATAAGTACAAGGAAATAAATAATAAATATAAGAACAGAAATAAATGAATAAAAAGCAGAAAACAGTAAAGAAAATTAACAGCAAAAAACTGACTATTTGAAAAGATTAATAAAATTGACAAACTTCTACTAAGAATAATCAGAGGCCAGGCACAGTGGCACATGCCTGTAATCCTAGCACTCTGGGAGGCCAAGGCAGGAGGATTGCTTGAGCTTAGAAGTTCAAGACCAGCCTGAGCACAAGCAAGACCCTGTCTCTACTAAAAATAGAAAAATTAGCTGGGTGTCTTGGCGAGCACCTGTAGTCCCAGCTACTCAGGGGGCTGAGGCAGGAGGATCACTTGAGCCCAGAAGTTTGAGGTTACGGTGAGCTACGATGACACCACTGCACTCTACCTGGGGTGACAGAGCAAAACTCTGTCTCAAAAAAAAAAAAATAGAATAATCAGAGAGGCCGGGTGCAGTGGCTCACACCTGTAATCCTAGCACTTTGGGAGGTTGAGGTGGGAGAATCGCTTGAGGCCAGGAGTTTGAGACAAGCCTGGGCAACACATCGAGACCCTGTCTCTACAAAAAGATTAAAAAAAAATTAGCCAGGCATGGTGGCACATGCTTATATATAGTCCTCACTATTTAGGAGGCTGAGGTGGCAGGATCCCTTGAGCCCAGGGGCTGGAGGTTGCAGTGAGCTATGATCATGCCACTGCACTCCAGCCTGGGTGACAGAGTGAGACCCTGCCTCTACAAAAAAAAAAAAAATCAGAGAGAGAGAGAGCACAAATGACCCACAGTAGGAATGAAAGAGGAGATAATACTTCAGGTCATACAGACATTGAAACAATAATAAGGGAATATTAGCAACAGTTATCTTCCAATAAATTTAACAAGTCAGATGAAATGGACAAATTCCTTGAAAAACTCAACTTTCCAAGGCTAACTCAAGAAAAAATAGAAAAACATTAAGTGCCTCCATATATACTAAAGAAATTGAATTCATAATGAAATACCTTCCTGGAAAGAAAACTCCAAACTCATAGTTTTACTGGTGAATTCTAGCCAACATTCAAGGATGAAACAATACCATTATTATACACAAACTCTTAGGAGAAAGTAACATTTTTTAATTCATTGTATGAACTGGCATAATCCTGATATCCAAACCTCATAAAGACATTATAAGAAAATCATGAACATAGATGTAACATTCTTCAAAAAAATATGAGCAAATCAAATCCAGCAGTATATTAAAAGGATAATACATCATAACCAAGTAAAGTATATCTCAAAAATACAACTTGGTTCAATATTCTAAAAACAATTAGTGTAGTTCACCATGTTAACAGAATAAAGGAAGGAAAAAATTGCATCACTAGTGTCTTAGTCCATTTTGTGTTACTATAACAGAATACCTGAGACTGGGTAATTTATAAAGAAAAGAGGTTATTTAGCTCACAGTTCTACAGGCTGGGAAGTTCAAGGGCGTGGTCCTGGCTTCTGATGAGGGCATTCGTGTTTCATCACAACATTGCAGAGAAGTTAAAGAGGACCAGACATGTGCAAAGAGGCAAAACCCAAGGTTCATCCTGGTTTCATAACAACTCATTCTCATGGGAACTAATCCATTCCCAAGAGAACTAATCCAGTCTTGCCAGGGCAAGAACTTACTACCTTGAGAATGGCACCAAGCCATTCATGAGGGATCATCCCCCAAGGCCCAAATATCTCCTACTATGCCATACCTCCCAACACTACCACATTAGGGATCAAATTTCAACATGAATTTTGGTGGGGACAAACAAACCATAGCAAATAGTTTCAATAAAGCATTTGAAAAAATTCAGCACTCATTTATGATTAAAAATCTCAGCAAACTAGAAAGCAAAGGAAACTTCCTTACCTGAGCATTTACAAAAATACCTATCACTAACATCATAATGGTGAAAGACCAAATGCTTTCCTTCTAAGATTAGAATAAGGCAAGAATGTTCCCTCTTACCTCTTTTATTCAGCATTGTACTGGACTTCTAGCCAGTGAAATAAGGCAAGAAAAGAAAATAAACGCATATGAGTTGGAAAAAAGAAGTAAAACTGTCTCTTTTGTTGGTGACATGATTGTCTATGCAGAAAGTACTAAGGAATCTCCAAAAGAAAAAGAAACCTACTAGAAATAATTTTAACAAAGTTGCAGGATACCAGGTCAACACACAAAAATCAATTGCATTTCTGTATACTAGCAGCAAACAACTAGAAAATAAAATTTTAAAACAACATGAATAATAGTATCAAAACACATAAAACACTTAGGAATGAATTTAATGAAAGATGTGCAAGATCTCTACATTACTGAATAAGTTGAAAGAACATCCAAATAAATGGAAAGATTTACCATGTTCATGGATTGGAAGTACCAATAGTTTTAAGATAGCTATTCTCCCTAAATCAATCTATAGATTCAATTCAATCCCAATAAAAAATTCTGGGAGGCTTTTATATCATATGAATTAACCAACTTATTCTAAAATGTGTTTGAAAATGCAAAGGATCTAGAATGACCAAAACAATTTTGAAAAAGAAGAAAAAGTCTGGTTTCAAGAGTTATTTAAAATCTGCAGTAATCAAGAAAGGATAGTGTTAGTGCCATGAGTCCAGAAATAGACCCACACGTATATCATTAATTGATTTTTTTTTTTTTTAAGACAGAGTCTTGCTCTGTTGCCTGGGCTAGAGTGCAGTGGCATCAGCCTAGCTCACAGCAACCTCAAACTCCTGGGCTCAACCAATTCTCCTGCCTCAGCCTCCCAAGTAGCTGGGACTATAGGCGCGCACCACTATGCACGGCTAATTTTTTTCTGTTTTTAGTTGCCCGGCTAATTTTTTCTATTTTTAGTAGAGACTGGGCCTGGCTCTTGATCAGACTGGTCTTGAACTCCTGACCTCAAGCAATCTTTATGCCTCGGTCTCCCAGAGTGCTAGGATTACAGGCATGAGCCACTACACCTGGCCGTTAATTGATTTTTGACATAGGAGTTAATGTAATTCAATGGGAAAAAGATAGTCTTTTTAGCAAATTGTTCTGAAATGATAAGATCTCTATACCCAAAAAATTTTGTATTGAGGTTTGATGTTAGATTTAATTTGAACGGAGCATTCTGGTGACCTCCTCTTCCCCTTAAAAAAAAAAAAAAAAAAAGATTTGCTGGCTAGGCAGGGTTGCTCACACCTGTAATTCCAGCACTGTGGGAGGGTGGCTTGAGGCCAGGAGTTCAAGACTTGCCTGGGCAACATAGCGAGCCCCAGTCGCTGCAAAAAAATTTTTAAAATAATTTTTAAAAAGGAATTACTACTGATTTTTTAGGGGGTGCTGACTAGTCCCTCCCAAATCTGTTGTTTTTATAACTTCATGTCAAATTGGCTGGACAAGGGGTCCAACAGCATTCAAGGGTGAAGGGGGCAGTGAGATGAACTTGTACAAAAGAGTAAATCACAAGACTATGCGAAGTACCGAGATAGGGAACATAAACCAGAAATGCTGTGGGAATTCAAAGAAAGGAGGCATGACCTTCAGCTGGGATGGTCAAAGAAGGCTTCCTGGAGGAGTTGTCACTTGTAAGGTCATCAAAGAACAGAAGGGAATGGGGGCAGTACATTTCTGGTGGCAAGGGGTGAGCACTTTAAGAAAAGCCACGCCTATCACTATTGTTCCTTTCTTTCTCTGATGCTCACTGGCGCGTCCCTAGCATTTAACACAGGTACTGCTGCGTCCTCGATAAGTAGAATGGACAAATGAATTCTCAGCTGTCCCTTGATCCCTCATGGTCCTCACAGAGATGGGGTGGCCTTGTCTCTTTTTAGGGGGAATTTCCGGGTCGGGGAGCTCACCAGCTTCTTGTAGTAATGTTCCCTTTGTTCCTGAGCTAGAAATGGTCACAGGGATGAAGGTTTGAGGATTGGGGGCCCCAGAGCTGGAGTGGCTGGGACACCCCCCCCCCCCCCCCCCCGTCTCGGAAGGGCGAGGAGTCGGCCTCTTGGGTTACAGATGTGCCCCAGCTGGGCTCGGGGTCCACCCTCCTCTCTCCCCGGTGTTTATTGCTGTGGAGCCCTGCCCAAGCAGAGCTGCGGAGTCAGCTCTCTCTGGCTGGAGCCCGCTCTTGGAGCCGAGCTGTCCCGTATCTCTCACACTATCCACCCTTTAGATAAACAGCCTGGCGTCCTCCACACGCTGCGAAGTTCTGATGTGGTTGCAAGGGGCTCCATTAGCCAAACGCCTCTCTCCAACAAGGACTCTGGCAATGGGCCCTGCTTTTCTTCCAGCCCGAGTAGGCCCTTGCTGGAATGACAGGAGAATCTACTTCCTGCCCGAAAAGGTGGCTGCCTCAGAACTCTCTGCTGGGCGGAGCCTTCCTTCCTCGCTGCCCACGCACCCAGCTTCCTCCTCACAGAAGGCCTGGCGGGGCCTGTTCATGAGACAGCTCCCGTCAGCCTTGATTGTTTTATCTGTCCAACCCAGCCCCGCAAATTGGGCACCAGCCAGATTACAAGAACCCACTTTACAGCCTGCCTTTCCCCTGAGAGGGGTGACATTTGCACTGTCTATCACACATGGCTCCAGATGTTTATTCCACCACTCATCACTCTGCCATATTGGGGGCCAAGATGCTGAACTGAGCAGTTTGGGGGCCCCCCACACTGCTGATGCCACAGAGTGAACTCAGCTGGGCCGCCTTTGTTTGGTTTGCTCTGGAGTCTGAGCCAGGGGACTTGCTTTCCTTGAAAGGTGACCTGTGGGCAGAGAAGATGTCACTGGCAGCTGGCTGGGCAGTGGGCTGTGGGGATGACGAACAGGTGGAGTTGGGACTAGGTGAGAGGTGTGGCTGGGCTTGGCGCCTGAGGGCTAGCGGAGTGGGCCAGCTGGGGGCTTACGGCTCTGGAGAGGACCTGTTGACCTAGTACTCTCAGCAGATGGGCTTGTCTTGGCCCCGTGGGGTGGGGGCAGACTAAGCCAGAGGTAGGGGAAGAGGAAAGTCTGTCACAGAAGGAAGAGGTGGGCAAGAGGCCACTGCAAAGCACACCCCAGAAGGCCCTGTGGAGGAAAACTCAGATCTGCCTCCTTATTTGCGGGGCTATCAGATGACTCCTACCTTCCAGGAGGCATGTGAACCCGCTGAGGGAATTCACACTGCCCTTTGGCAAGGAAGGCGCAGGGAATGTGACTGTCACTTGGCCAAGACAGAGGTGGCTCACCTCCTCCAGGAAGCCTTCCTTGACCTCCTCCTTCAGCTCCCACAGGATCCTGTTCGTCAGTCCTCACCATTTCCCTTCACTCTAGAGTTTGCTTGTCTGTCTCTAGCACCAGATCAAATGTTCACAAACTTATCGGTGGCGATCAGGAATCTGCATTTCTAGGAATTCCCACCCCACCACCCCGTGCCAGGTGAATCAGGTGTGAGCAGACTTCAAACTACACTTTGAGAACCATCATGCTCTAGAGCAGTGCTGTCCAAGAGAAATACAATGTGAGCCACCAATGTAATCTTAAATTTTCTAGTAGCTGCTTAAAAACGTAAAAGGAAATAGGTGAAATTAATTTTTGAAGTATTTTTATTTATAACCTGATTTATGTAAAGTCACATTTCAACATGCAATCAGAACAAAAATTATTATTTTTTTCTTCTTCTTTTTTTTTTTTTAATTTCAGAATATGGGGGTACAACACTTTGGCCATACACATTGCCCCTGCACTGCCCGTGTCAGAGCCACAATCATGGTCATCCCCCAAACTGTGCTCCCCACATCCATTCAGTGAGAGTTTTTCCCATCCCTTCCACCCCCCTCCCGCCCGCCCGCCCCCTGATGAATGTTATTGCCCTGTGTGATGTAACTGTTGATCAGTTAGTACCAGTTTGATGGTGAGTACCAGTGGTGCTTGTTTTTCCATTCCTGTGACACTTCGCTTCAAAGAATGGGTTCTAGCTCCAACCAGGATAATACCAGATGTGTTAATTCACTATTGTTCCTTATTGCTGAGTAATACTCCATGGTATACATATACCACATTTTATTAATCCACTCGAGAACAAAAATTATTAATGAGATAGTCTGCATTCTTTTCCTTTTTTTACTACACCTTTGAAACCCAGTGCACATTTTACACGTACAGCACATCTCAATTTGGACAGGTCACATATCAAGTGCTCAATAGCCACATGTGGCTAGTGGCTACCATATAGGACAGCACAGCTCTAAAGCTTTGCTACTAGGAGAGTGGCCCAAAGACAAGCAGCTTCGACATCACCTGTGAGTTTGGGAGAAAGGCAAGGTCTCAGGCCCCACCCAGACCTACTGAATCGGAGCCTGCGTGTTAGCTGTTGCGAGGTGCTTCATACGCATGCTGAAGGTGGGGAAGCAGGACGCTAGAGCTAGATTGTGAGCTCTTTGATGTAAAGACTCCATTCAACTTATTCCTAGCACCTAACAGAGGGCCTGGCATCTAGAAGGCAAGTAGTAAATGTTTTTGGAGGAAAGGAATGAACATGTGAATCCTGCCTGCCTCTGCCCACTCTTCTTAGCACCACGTTCCCTGTGCACTGTTGATGAGAATCTCCGACTCTTAGGTCTGGAAGAGAATGCAGGAGTCAGAGAACATAGGTATGTCAGAGCTGGGGGAAATTTAAAGTTTGGGTAGCCTAACTCCCTCAAGCCCCGGAGAGATATATTAATAGCAACGTGGGTGAGGTCCCACAGCTTCTTGTGGCACAGCTTGTCAGCTTGTTTTGGAAGGGAGGTGGTTCAGATAAGGGCAGATCACTCCACACCTGGGTGTGTTGCTGGGCATACCTTTCTCCTCAGACATCTCTGTATTTCTTTGTCAGAAACCTTATGGATTCATTGTGCAGAGGCCTCGGGCCTGGCCTACACGCAGTAGTTATCCATTTATTTATTCTCATACCTCTGGAAAAGATTTAAGGCACTTATAAATATATATAGAATACGACAAGATGAAACAAAAATTAAAAAAGAACACATTGGTATTAAGGAAGTGTGCATAGACGCATGGACAAGGATGTTCACTATAGGATTATATATAGTAGCGAAAAGTCAGAAACAACCTAAATATCCAACAGTGGAGGAGTGGGTAATAAACTATGGCCCGTCCAAACATTGACATTCTGTGTCCCAATTAAGAACACCAACATGAAAAGATTCACTGATATGGAAAAACGCTCACTGTGTAGTATGAAAGTATTGGTAAGTTCACTTGATTGCATGCGTGGAAGGCTGCCTAGAAAGGATATATATCCCCAAACCTTAATGTCACTTTTTCAGGGAGAGAGATTGAGTGATTCTTATTTGCTTTTTAACTACTCACTGCTTCTGTAATTTCTAGTTTTCTCCCTCAGTGAACATGAATTGCATATGTAACGTAAAAATGAAATCTATAAAAATAGAATATGGGTGAAGAAAATGGGAAAAGGAGAAAATAGGAGTGCTCGTCTATGTGGAATTTATTTGAAAATTTATTAATTAAAAAAAAATCCTGAGTACAAGTTTATAGTATCATGGCCCAGTGGCTGTATTTACATGAAGCAGGAAATTATTAAATGTTTGAGAGCTGAACTCACAACATTGAAAACTCATGAGCCAGCTTTTTTCAAATGTCCATTCAGGGAAGTGAAAGTTAATCACGGTACAGTCTCTGTCTTGTTTTGAATGGAATTCACCAATGACCTGCCCTTCATATGTGGGATCTGAATAGCCTGGGTCTATTGGGTAATGATTATGCAAGAGACAATCCTGAAATCATGTGTTAGAGCTGGATGGGTGGGCGGGTGGATGGATGGAAATACACACACACACACACACACACACACACACACACACATTCTAGCCTAGAACCATGCTATAGTTTGGATGTTTGTCCCCTAAACCTCATGTAAATTTGATCCCCAATGTTGGAGGTAGGGGTCATGGGGGAAGATCCCTCATGACTGGCTTGGTGCCATCCTCGTGGTAGTGAGTTCTCACTCTATTAGTTCCCGCGAGGGCTGGTTGTTAAAAAGAGCCTGGCACCTCCCTCTCCTCTCTCTCTTGCTTCCTGTCTGACACATGATCTCTGCACACCCTGGCTCCCCCTCACCTTCCACCATGCGTGGAAGCAGCCTGAGGCTTTCACCAGATGCCCAATCTTCCAGACAGCAGACTCATGAGCCAAATGAATCTCTTTCTGTATAAATTACCCAGCCTCAGGTATTCCTGTATAGCAGCACAAACCACTTTTCACCACCTCCAATGCCAATGCCTTGGTCCAGGTTGCCTTCAGCGGGCTCCTGACTGGTCACCCTGCTTCCGCCCTGTGGCCCATTCACTGCACCGTAGCCAGAGCCATCTTTTTAACACACGAGTCAGATCATCTCTCTCCCCTGCTCACAACCCTTCAGGACCTCCTCTTCAATCAGGATAAACCCTGAGTCTGGCCGTCCTGCCTCTTAGATCTCATTGCCTGTCCCTCTGCCCCAGCTCACGCCACTCCAGCCACACTGGCCTTTTCAACCTCCTTGCACTTCCTGCTCCCCCTGCTTGGAACATTCTCCCTCTCCAATGTGGTTTGCTTCCTCGCCTCCTGTGGGTCTCTGCTGAATTGCCATCTGATCAGTAAGGCCTTGCTCACCACCCCACATAAAATAACAACCCCTGTCCTGTTCCAGTACCTCATCCTACATCACTTTTCATCCTACGTCACTTTTCATTGTAGCACCGATCTTCCCTTGCATATGACACGTATTTGTTCATTGTTTGTCTCCCTCCACTAGAATGTCAACTCCCGAGGGCAGGCACTTTGTCTCTTTTCTTTCCATAGTGCCCAATGCTCTAAATAGGTGCTCAATAGGTATTTGAAGGGGTGGAGGAATGAATGGACTTCAGATGTCACCTGAGAGAAAGGCTCCATGCCTTGCCCAAGATCACACAGCTGGGGTGGCAGGGCCAGATGCTGGCTCTCTCCACCTTGCCCCAGCTCCTGCCAGTGACTCAGGAGGGAGATCTCCACATACAGGGGCCCTGGCCTGGTCCATCCTGTCTCCTGTGTGTTTTTCCAGTTTACACAGAATTTCAGCCCAGAATAGCAGAAGAAAACACAGTTGTTCCTCCAGAACCCTGGAAACTCTTTCAGTAGGTCTGCCCCTGGAAAAACAGCAGCAATCTCAGGGTGGGAAGATGGGAAGTGGGGGAGGGGGTCTTCCAGCAGTGGGGGCAATGAGGTGGATTTGGTTTTGCAATTAAACTAACATCTGGGTCTGTTTCCACAGAGCGGTTCTGGAAGGTGGGTGGTCTGTCTAATGCATCAGGTCGGGCCTTCCCCATCCTGGCCCAGGAGGGTTTGGGATGGCTGGTGGCTGGAGGATTCACCCCACGATGAACTATGAAAGAAACAGGGCCAAAGAAGCTTCTGGAAACCCCACCTGCAGCCTGCTGGTCCCTACCCCAGCCTTGTCTGGGGCATCCCCAGGCACCTCCCCTGGCACCCCCACCCCTCCCTAAGATTGTTCAGACACTCCCTTTGATGCACAGAGAGCTCTGGCCTGCTCCCTCTCATGAACCATGTAGTGTGTTAATCGTCTGTGAAATGAGGGATTTCAGGCATCACTCATCCATGTGAGGACAGTGGGGCCCTGGAGCAGTGGAATCGAGTGGGATGGGATGATGAGGGCCGTTCCAGTCTTCTGAATCCTGTCCCTCTGTCTGTCTGGCTTCTCAGATGCAGCTTTTGGATAAGTTTCCCATTGAAGGTGGCCAGAAGGACCCCAAGCAAAGGATCATCCCCTTCCTCCCAGGTAAGCTTTGGGTGGCCCCGCCGAGGGGATGGGGTCAACCTGGGAAAGGACGCTCCTCAGGCTAAGAAGAGGCTGGCTACTAAGCTGGACACTCTGGGCAGGGTGGACCTAGGAGTCTGCATACTAACAATTCCCCAAGGGATTTGGAAGCCCCTGATTTTGAAGGCCACTGTCCTCCAAGCAGCTTCTGCCACCATTGCAAGACCATCTCTGCTGGCCCCTGGCTTCCAGCTTCTGAGGAGTTTCACAGGCTCCTGGACTTTGGTTTCCTTTTCACAAAAAGCATGGAGAGACCAAGTTCTCCTATGAATGCAGGAAGAGCTACAGACTGAACTGTGTCTACTGACTCCCATTCTAATCACAGATAACCTTGAACTGAGCACACTCCCTGGGTCTGATCCCTTTTAGCCCTCATGTCACCTTACACAGATGAGGTGGCTTAGAGCATTTTGGAACATGTTTAAGGCAGTTGGTTACATTGTGTAATTTAGAAGAAAACTTCTCAGGTATAACAAAACCTGTTATTACTGTGATGTCTTAAGTTTGTGTAGATTTATAGCTTACGGAGTGCTTTTTTATTTGCTATCGTCTATGCATCTTCACACTGAGGTATAATTTCCCCCTGAGGGATAAAGATGCTGGGGTTCAGAAAGGTTAAGTAACTGCCCATACAAGCGGTGAAGCTGAGGCATGAACTCAGGCCTCCCGCTCCACGTCTGGCTCTGCCCTGAACCACGTGGGCAATGCTGTCTCAGGGCTCTCCAGCTCCCCTGCCTTCCCCGGGGGAGCTCCCTTCATGTGGGCTTCCCCCCAGTTAATACTGGCTCTGGACCTCCACGGGCCAGCCTCAGGAAAGTAATCAATCTAACCTTTGTGAGGAGCAGGGTCTGTGTCTTGTTAGCCCCTGGCATGCTGCCAGCCCACGGCCAGTACCTACTTGTTGACATGAAACAAACCTAGGGGCACCTAGGGACACCTAGGGGCACCTAGGTTTGTTTCAGAGAGCGGGTCCTCTCTGAAAGGTGTTTCTCACACATCCCCCTATCCTCAGAAGCATCGAAAGACGTGCGTGTATATCACTGCCTGTCCTCAGAGTCTTGTGCTGTAGTTGGGGAGAATTAATTTAGCTATAGAGAAGAACTTGTAAATCCCACAGTTTGGGCAAGACCAGAACTCGTCGGTGAGGGTGTAGGGAGTCAGCCCCTGGTTCTTCCATGGAGGCAGAGGATTGCTTCTCCATCCCTGGCCTGGGAGTTAAGACAGGGTGACTTTCGCGCTTTGCTTGGCTCTACTGAATCTTGAATGTCCAACATCCATGTTTGTAACATCCTTAGATGTTGCTCCAATATAGTCTAGATGCTCTGCCCACTTAGAGCCTGGGAGCCCAGCTGGGATGCTGTAGGCACAAATGTCCTAGAGGCAACACAAGGCCATGGTGGCCTGGCCTTGGGGCATGAAGGTCACCTATTTGCTCAAGAAGGATGGGCTTCTCCCCGTTTTCCTTGGCCAGCCTCCAGGGAATGAGCACCTCGTTACCATTCAGTCAGCAGGTGTCTGCCAGGGGCTCAGCCTATGCCAAGCTGATGGAGTAGGGTGGCCTGGCGAGTCAAGGGGTGATCTGATCTGCATTTGTTGCCTTCGTCTAAGGAACTCTCAGGCTAGTCAGAGAGAAGACCTTCCCCGTAAGCAGAGGGCCGTGTAAGGCAGGATGTGACCCTCTCTACTACCGTGCAATTTCAGGGGTGACTAGAGAGGGAGCTTAGAGAGCAGCGACCTCCTTGTGAGCGGAGGAAGTTGGCAAAGGCCTCCCGAGAGAGGCTCGTGCACTGCTGCCACCACCACCCATGTCACAGGAGTCAGGCTGCCTGGGTTCACCCTGAAAACCCTGGCTCTGTGGTTACCAGTTGTATTAACTTCTCTGTGCTTCGGTTTCCTCATCTGGAAAATGGGGATGATAATAGCATCTTCTTCATGGGGCTGTTGTCAGGACAAAATGAATTAATGCATCTCAGGTACTTAAAACTATGGCTGGCCCCAGTAGGGGCTAAATAAATGTTAGCCCTTGTTGTTACCAATTTTTCACACGTGCCTAGCATTTTACACCACACATTCACATATGTAATCTTATTTGATCCCCTTAGGGAGGTTATTGTCCCCATTTTACTGACTAGGAAGTTGAGGCCAACAGAGGATAATAGACTTGCACAGGGCCATGCAGCCAGGAAGTGTAGCCAACACCAGAACTCTTATTCCTGACTTCTGGCCCAGGCCTCCCT
This sequence comes from Daubentonia madagascariensis, assembly GCA_023783475.1. Lineage (NCBI taxonomy): Eukaryota > Metazoa > Chordata > Mammalia > Primates > Daubentoniidae > Daubentonia > Daubentonia madagascariensis. The sequence goes on along the minus strand of JAKFHU010002573.1, from coordinate 12,034,786 downwards.
TCCACATCAGCTGCCCCAGGAGACCAAAATGCAACAGCTACTGCAGGACTGAGGACCTCTCTGAACTTCAGTTTCCTCTGATAGGATTGAAGTGAGGATTAAAAGAATTCATGTAGAGCACCTTGCACAGTGCCTGGCTTATAGTAAATGCTCAAGAAAGGGCAGCTGTTAATAAAGAAGTCATCTGCCCCCACACCACTTGGAAAAAGTCAAGCTGGGGATCGCCTTCCAGCTCCATGCAAATGTGACCTGTGCATAGTGGGTGATATTGTCGAGAGGAATGAGGTTGACTTGTCCCCACCCCAGCCCACCCTAAAGGAAAAGTCTCCTTTTCCCTGGCTCTGCTTTCTTTCTCCCCTCCCTTCAGCAGCGTTCCCTCTCAGGCTCTTCTCTTCTGCTCACTCACTCTCCAGGACTTCCGAAGAGTCATTGCTGGCCATTTGGAATCCCATCCTGGGGCTCCCAAGCCCTGTTCCTGGTTCTCCTCCTGCTCACCAGAAACTACCATAACCCCCACACTCTACTCACTCCTTAGCTTGGACACGATGGAACAGGATTGAAGGAAACCGACCCAACACAGTCAGAACCGGGCTAGGGTGAGCTGTGCAGGTGTGAGGATTCTCCGGCTCCCCCCACCCCGAAGGAAAGGGGTCCCCTGGAGGAGAGGGTATCAGAGAAGGGCAGTGATGAACATCGCCTGTCTTAGGTCAGCCTCTCTAAGAGCAGAGCCTGAGACAAGGACTCTGCTGCAAGTGACATTTGAGGGTGTGCTCCCGCATGAGCTTCCTGCAGCAGGGAAAGAGGCAGGCCACAGCTGGGGAGGTAGCAAGGCAAAGACCTGGGTTCAGCTAAGTCTGCCTCAGCCAGATCCCACGGGGAGCTCTGGAGGGTGAATGGCACCACAGAGTTGTACCATCTTGGGGACAACTTTCAGAGCAAGGAAACCCAACAGGGAAGAAGCAGCGAGCACCCATTTTTTTCTGGAAGGGTCTCAATTTTATCTCCAGAGTTGCTGGGATGTGACTAGCATTTCTGCTGCCTGGGTGTGGGGTCTGGGGGCTGTGCCTGGAGTGTGAGGCCCACCTGGCCGCAGGCTCATGGCTGGAGGTGCGTGCACATTTGACTGGCTGGTGGAGGCAATAGAGCAGAAGAATTGAGAGACAAGAGGGAACCCATGGCTTGGTTACATGCTCGCTCATCTGCCAGTCAAATCCTGGCAGAAAATCTTGCATGTGAGCATAAATATTGGGATCTAGGACACAGGCTTGTGGTATGTCTGGGTAGTGTATGGCCTGAGTTCAGGGTCAGTCTGTGGGTTTGAGAAGTGGTGTGTGCCAGAGCTCCTGTGACCAAAGGCAGAGGCTCCATCCCTGGAGAAGCTGACCCCACACAGTGCCCCTTGGCTCCTGGGGGACAGATAGGGTGTTGTGCAGTGGCACTGGGGTGGGGGGGGGTCTGTGAGCTGGGCCAGCAAAGTGCTAGAGTGGGGGGCCAGCACACCTGCAGACGCGGGGGCCTGACATTCACATATCAGTCAAATCCTGTATAAAAGTTTGTAGGGGAACTGCCCTTAAGGGGGCCCCCAGTTGTTTTCAGCAGGGCTAGAACCTGCTTTTCTGGACCCTGGGGGTGAAGAAGATGTACTGTGCCTGGCACCACCAGTCTTGGTGAGGCCTGGGAGCCCATGGGAGGAGGAAGGAGAAGTTATGGACCCTATGTGGGACTGACAGTTCCCCAGCAAGCCAGCCCAAGAAAGAAATCCAAAATCTGACATATAAGCTGGAAGGGGCAAAGGGTTACTCCAGGGCCTGGATACCCTGGGGGTGGCGGTGGTGCAGGAGAAGGGGAGGGACTCCCTCCAGGCCTGCTCCTCCAATCCCACATTATGTGAGAGTGAGGGAGGCACACCTGTCTCTTCTGTGGACCTTTGTGGCCTCTCCTGAAGACAAGGCCCTTATCCACGCCTTTCATGTCCCTATCATGGGGCTGGACACATAGTGTGTGCTTTGCTGAGACTGGTTGATTGTTCTTCCATATAGACAGACACCTTTTACTGAGCTGCTAGTATGTGCCTAGCCATGTACTAGCCACTCTACATACCTTCCCTCTAGTCTCACTGCAGGTGGCATTATCCCCATTTTAGAGAGAAGTGAAATCACTTTCCACCATCACTTCCTATCATGTGCTATGTCTTTCCTTGGGTGGGAAGAAATTGCTGCAGCCACCTCGGCTAGACTCTGTCTTTGTCCCCCTTTCTTGCTGCCACACCTCCCAGGGTAGGGACTCGAGAGGTTCTGCTTGAAACCATGCACCCGGCAGCCCATCCCTCTCCCCAGCTGTCATTGCTGTCTCATGCTGCAGCAGCACTCTTTGGGGTGGGAAGGTGGCCTGAACCTCACGGGGACTCAGGTGACCTTTAAGAGCTCCCTCATTCCATTGAGTGGCTGAGGTAACCAGCACTGAGTAATTGATTTTTTTTTTTTTTGGGCAACTAAACCATTTAGCTTATTATTATTTTAATGATTACAAATAAGACAGCCGGAAAGCTTTCAGAGCACTGTCTTCCTTTAATTATGACTCTGACAAGATTGGCTATTTGGTTTTCTAAGTCACAGCATTTTTTGAAACTTTTTATTTTGAAATAATTATAGACTCACAAGAGATTACAAAAATACTAGGCACTCTACATTCCTACCCTGCAATTCCACCACCATACTGCAGGGTAGGTGGCATAATTCTCATTATAAGGAGAGGTCAAATCACTTTCCACCATCAAGCACTTCCCTTGCAATGGTAACATCTTATGTAACTGCAGTATGTTATCAAAACCAGGAAACTGGTATGGACAGAACTCAATTAACTAGACCACAGACCTGAGTAATTGATTTTTCCTTTATGGAGGTAGAGAGTGCTATTAAACAAGCAGGCCAGCTGGTCTTGAGGAAGGAGGCAGCGGCTTGGTAACAGTCCATGGAAACTCCACTCCCGGGCCTGACCTCTTGGCATTCCCACCTCCAACAAAAAGGCATTGAGGAAACTTGTTTTCCATGAAGGCATATTTCTGAAGACTTCTGTGCAAACTCAGCTCTTTGGGACAAATCACATCATCTTTTAGGTGTCCTAAGTGATATTCTATTTAAAAGAGGCATGTAATAAATCCTGTTGCAAAGCAAATAACTTTTTTTTAAAAAGTAATTATTTCCCAATTTACATATATTTTTATAATTTGGGGCTTCTCCTGAGTTTGCTGGAAACAGGGCAGTCCTGGAGTTTGGATATTGACCCTGGTAGGAACAGCATTGTCAAGAACTGAGATTTTGCCCTATTTGCAAGCCAATTAAGTTAGCTCACCATTGTTTCATGGATGCTGACAGAAAACACAAAACTCCTGGGTCAGAGACAAGACATTATTATAGCTTAGTAACCAGCATGAGCATCAGCACATTTCTGCCAGCTCCTGTTGCCTCCAAGTTCCATAGGGGTGACACGGTGTGCTCAGATGAGCACATGCAGTAAGTCACATTAAGGAGAGGGGCCCAGATCTTAGGGAGCCCACATCTTTTATAATGGGTAGTAAGCCATCCTGCCCCTTTGTTTTGAAGCGAGACACTATCAGTAGTCCAAGGCTACATGCAAACCTGCTGTGTGCTACAGAGCAAGACATTACCTCTGTCTTCTAAGGCTGTTTGCTGTGCAAACACCTTTGAAAAGAGAACCCAAACCAAAGGCCTTATTAGTGCCTTGTTTATAAGACTTACAGAAATACAGGAGACCCAGGGAGAATTGTTTCACAAGTGTATTGTGCTTTCTGGGGCCTCCTGCTTTTTGGAGATGTGGATGGAAATAAAGTTCTTTAGGACATTGGACCAAGTATGGTAGGATCAGCAACCTCTCAGGGCAGCCTACTGTTTACATGGAACTCTCTGCCTTGTTTTAAGACTATTGTGGAAAATCTATCTCCTGTTGCCCATCCTGGGATTGGAGTAGATTTCCTGTATATCCTGAGTTCGCTGGCCCGAGGAGGCTCCCTGGGAGGAAATGGTCATTATGGAGTGAAGTAGAGTGTGTAGCTGCTGATGTAAAAAGCAAACAACTGCGACCAGGGACCGAGGGACTTCAGAAGCCAGGCAGCAGAGCATAAAGAGCTGAACTCACTCTGCAGAGGCTGTGCGAGGTCCTCCCACTCTCAAGCCATCTGTATCTCTGTGCTGGCTGGCACTGGACCTCTGGGCTTCCAGAAAGCCCCCTCGTCCTAATAGCTGAGTCAGTCCACCCCATAGCTATACGTGTTCCCAGTCTGATGAGTCATGGAGAAGTGAGGTTGCTTAGGGGGAAAAGTGAACCTATACCCATAATCAAGGTAGGCGCTGCCAGCTTGCAGACAGCTTCATGACCTTACAAGCTTGGAGGGGTGTATTTTTAGACAGCAGGCATGCTTGGTTCTTTTGTACCGGCTTGCCAGTTTACATACCGGCCCCTTAATGAAGAGGCAGTGTGGAGCCACAGTGCGGAGGGTGCTGGGTGAATTGCAAGCATGTTCTCTGTCCGGGGCCTTCCTCTCCTGGCCCCCAGAGCCCTGTGCAGCAGATCCGGTGTTTGTTCCAGCAGAGAAGGAAGCAGGGGGAAGGGATGTCCTTAGCTAGAGCTGGTCCATGGTGTGGGGGAGAGCTGGCCCCCTTCCTGGGCTGTAGGTGTCTCTGTGTGTCTCCATCAGGTGCCAGCCTAAGAAAGCCCTTCCCAAAGGGCCTCAGAATCTATGAGGGAGGCAGAGGCTAAGAGACACTGGCAGGGACTGCAACCCTCAAGGGAGAGGGGCCGAGAGGTTTCTGGGCCCCACTGGCAACCTGGGATGGCAAGAGAAGACAAAGCTACGTGATGAAGAAGGAAAAATAGGGTCTGCTGGTAATGCTGGGGTTTAAAAATGTTGACAAGATTACAGGCCAGAGAGGTTGCTCTCCTCCAACCTCCTCTGGAAGTGCTAAGTCTTCTTTTGCTGTAATTACTGCTCCCCACCCCAAAAAATCATCCTCCCACTCTGTAATCTGGGGTGGGTGGTTCTCAGGGTCTGCTGTCAGCAGCCAGCTCTGGACATGGTGTGGAAGAGCCATGTGCATTCATTTCTGCCACAGGTATTTATTGAGCACCTACTGTGTGCCAGGCCCAGCCACGGGCACCAGTGATACATACAGCTGAGAACAAGGTAGGCGTGGTCGCTGTTCTTGGGAAGTTGACCTTTCAGTGGGGAAGTCAGAAGGCAGACAAATGAATGGGCAATTTCCAGTAGTGGTAAGTCCAGAAAGAAAAATAACCAGGTCACATGGCTCAGGACATCTGAGATTAGGTAGTCAAGAAGGGCCTCTTTGCAGAGTTGACTGAGCCAGTCACGGGAAGACTAGGGCCAGGCACAGGAAGACCATGGCCCAGGGATGCCAGGCTGAGGGAACAAGAAGAGCAGTAATCTGAGTGGGACCAAAGGTGTGTGTTTGAAGAACAGTAAGAAGCATGTGTAGCTAGTGGGGAGGGCTGTCACCCATAGGGAGCTGGGCAGACAGGAGTTGGGGAACCAAGAGACTCCAGAGTGGGTCCCCTGTGGCAAAGGCACCCGTCAATGAGAGGGAGTGGGCCCCACATGCATGAGCCCCACATGCATGAGCGGGAGCTGTACAATCTGGTCCAGTCACATGGCCTCCAGGATCCACTGGTTCATCTCTCAAATGGGTCCATCATGATTTGGGGTGATGTCACAAGCCATTAAAGTGTAGAGAGTGTCGTGTGGGCTGCGATGGCAGAGGGCTGGTGCTGCGAGCCTGCCTCTGCTCACGGTGGCTTTGCCATAGGACACAGATGTGGGGTTTCCTTTGCTCTGTGCCCTGGCTGCCTCCCACCCCCACGTGCTGAGTCAGCTCTTCCCACGGCAGCCCAGGCTCAGCTGCACTTCCTGTGGCTCCTTCCTGGCCTGTGGTGACTCGCGAAGCAGCACGGAGCTTGTTTCTGAAGAGCTGATGACCCAGATGGCTGCTCTGGGCTGGAAGGTGGGGAGGGGCTGAGCAGCCCTGGACCTAGCATCTGGTCATGTGACAGGGCCACTAGCTTCACAGGCTCTCAGCTCCGGAGTGCCAGGTCTCACTGGCCACATGACCAGATTTCTGGTTTGAAAGGCCTCCTCAGGCTGGTGCATGTCAGAAAGGCTGGAAGGCAAGTAAGGAGGTGGGAAGACCAGCTGGGGCCGGGCAAGGTAGGTGACAGGCCAGGGTTGTTCGGCCTCAACTGGGCACTGGGTGGAGGGAAGTGGACAGGTCTGAGATGTGTCTTAGAGGGACAGCCAGGAGGCCGTGCTGATGGACTGGACGTGGGTGAAGGGTCGAGAATGACAATGCCTGCGGTTCTGTCCAGGCAGCCTTGGCCAAGACAGCAGAACCAGCGGCACCACGGCCCCATCTCCTGCCCTGTGGCCTTCACTCCTGGGGGTGAAAGGAAATGACGTCCTTCCTCCTCCCTGAGATAGCCAAGGCTTTGGAGCATATGAAAGATGCTTTGTGGGCAGCCTCCCTCCCTGGAGCCTCCAGGCACTGGGCACTCTGGCTTCTGGGTGCAGGTTTCAAGGGGGTGGGGGAAGCCGTGGGAGGTGGCGGTGGAGGGGGACACTGAGGTGCATTGAGAGGGAGCTCGGGCCTCCATGCCTCCTCAGGAGCTGAGGGGCACTGGAGGTAAACCTCCACAGTGCCCCTGGCCTGACGCCCCCCACTGCTCTCGAAGGTCACCCCTACTGGACCCAGGCCCAGGGAAAGAGCCCCAGGCCAGGGCTCTTCCCCAGCAGGGACTGAGCTGGCCCTTAGAGTCGCCCCCACGCACTGATGCCTCATTCATCCCAGGGCTACCTGGCACCCCCCGCGGCACAGTGGTTCTGGGCCCTGCAGACACCTCCTCCCCACTCCTCTGCAGTTTCCAGGACTGATGTCCACTGAAGAGGCCCCAGGGTGCCAGGCTGCCACCCTCCAGACCACAGTTGGCTTGAGGGGCCTGGCATGGCCTGAAGATGGAATCTGTTCACCCGAATGTACCTTCAGAAGGCAGGGGAGGAAGCGAAGGTGGGGGGTGGGGGTTGGCTGGCTGGCCTAGCCTGTCTCTACCCATCAGGGGCAGAGTGGCCGAGCAACGCCCCACAGGCTCCAGTGGCCAAGCTGAGGCCATGTGAGGGAAGAGGGCTGTGTTTCTGTTTCTCCCCAGGCCAGAACACAAGGGGCCAGATTTCACCTTTGTAAGAACCAATTTAGGCAGATCTCAGGGAGAACTTCCAGGGCCAGGAAGAACTTCCAGAGCTGCGTTGCCATAGGAAGCTGTGAGATGCCTGAACTCTGTGAGCCCCAGAGTGTGGTGGTTCTGAGCACTGGCTTTGGGCTCCAACAGATATGGGTTCACACCTGGGCTTTCTACGTGTCTGACTCAAAACTCTGCTTTTTCTGTGACTGAGATAGATAACTATTATATTTGGGCACTGGAGGACTTAGAGCCAGACAGACCTGGGGTTCAAATCCCAGCTCAGCCTCTTAACAGCTGTGCGACCCTGGACCAGTTTTACTCAGTGTTTCTGCACCTCCACTGTAATCCTCATCTGTGAAATACCTACCAGGGTTGTTGAGAGCATCAAATGAAGTGTCATCTGTAACACACACAGTAACCACTCAGTACACAATGGTGATTTGCTGATTATTAGTATTGGGTTCCTCGCAAAATGGTGAGCTGTCTCTCTGGGATAGTTTGAATGTGGCCTCCCAGAATCCTTTCCAGGAGTAAGGTCTCCTCCCAGGAGCAGGGTCTCACAGTCTTGTGTGTTTTAAGGTTTGCTACTCAGAATGTGGTTCACAGATGAGCAGCTTGGATGTGATCTGGGAGCTTGTTGGAAATGCAGAGACTCGGCCTCACTCCAGACCTAGTAAGTCACAGTCTGCAGTTTAATAAGATGCGTTTGGATGCACAGTAAAGTTGGAGGAGCCGTGCTTTAAGGTCCATCAAAGCCCTTCTACAGGATGCCAACTCTGTCTTTAGGACTTTCTTGGTGTTTGGTTATGTTCAGTCCATTCACATAATATAAACTACTGAACCTGTGATGGTGAATCCATTTCTAACCCAAAGTAGAAGTGTACATGGAGACAAGGCTTCACGTTAGGAACTTGGTGAGGGCTGGTTCCTTGGCCTTATATCCTTACACCTACCTGAGCCGCTCACCTGTTCCTGGTGTGCCATGGAAGGAGGTCACAGCAACAGCACAGCCCTCTGTCCCCCATCGCTGGCTTAACCAGGAGCATGCTCAGGCCCCGGCCACACTCCCTCTCAGATGCAAGTCAGAACATTCTCTCTCCCCTCCCTTCCAGGATGGGGTGAAGTTTTGGGCCAAGGAGATGGCTACGGTTTTCATTTCAGATGTCTCTCTGATTGGAGATGAGAGAGACGCACATGCCCTCTCTGTGGTTTTGAAGATAGCAGGGCATGAGAATGTCTGAAAGCTACGTCTCCAGTTCTGTTGTGCTGTTAGGAGGGGACACACGCTCTTGTAAGGAGTCTCTGGCAAAAAATTTAAGTCGGAAAAATAATGTGAGATTTTAAAGGAACATATTTTGCTCTTGTATATAAAATAATTCTTGTAGACATAAGCTTCGAAATAAGGGAGCCCAGGGAGGAGTGCTAAGATGAGCAAGTGACTGGTAATTGGGTGGCCGGGTAACTCTTCTGTGACTGGCAGATTTTTTACTCCCAGCCTCTCGTTGCTGATCTGAAAGATGAATTTACCAGTTTAATAGCTGGTAGTTGGTGAGGATGGCTTAAATAAGACCTGTGTGGTTGGCAGAGCCATTCTCGCTTAACAGAAAGACTTGCTCCCAAAAGAGAGAAAGGGGAACAGCCACTGGGTCCAGTGGCCCAGAGATAACTTTCTTGTTGAGTTGGCTGTAGGGGAAAAGCTGCAAACAGCTTTCTGGGGAACTGTGTGTGAGTCCTGGAATTTTTAACACATTAAACTATTGTAAACGAGAGAAAGTTTCTGCCTAAGGAGTATGGCTACTATTTATTAAGTGTATACTTTTGCCAGATATTGTGCAAAGGGCTTCTATGTGCTTATATTATCTCTTTTAATGACAACAACCCTACTTGCCCGAGGCCGCTTAGCTAGTGTCATAGGAGGCAGAGCTGAGGATTCAAACCCAGGTCCCTCCATTTCCAAGTCCAAGCTCTTGGCCACTATTCTTTATGTCCTTGAAGTGCTTGCCACAGAGTAGGATTGATCAAAGATGTACTGCCTGGAGATTAACAGTTAAGGTTTGGTGTAAAATAGTGGGTGTGTTGCCTGCATCAAGGTGTTCACATTTCTTTAAATCTTGTTTCAAGTTTTGTATCATGTTTTTTTTAATATATCATTTAAAGGTTGATCATTGTTGTCCTTTTAATATAGTGGCACATTCCTACAGTGAAGGTTTTGTCTAGATTGCATTATTTTCTGTTCTTTCGTTCATTCTACCCAACTTAACCAGTCACCTGGTGGCAGATGCTAGAATTGTAGGCATAGTGCCTAGAAAGAAATAATTGAATTTTGGAAAGCTAGCTTTGGAAACCCAAACCCATAAAGTAACCATGTAGTGACAATCATTTGATACTATTTTCTAAACTACAATTCAACAGGGGACTGAAAATGAGGAAGAAAGAAGTCCCACTTTACCTTTATCTTTCTATGTGACACTAACACCAGGAAGTTTTCATTTAGGGCACCAAATAGAACCTTAGGAAATGTTACATGGTTTTACTTGTTCATTCCCAAAACTTAGTGAGGGAGGAATTCTGCACCTCGGGCCTGCATTGTTGTTCCTAGTTTCTTCTGCTGTGCCTGACAGCACTTCCTCCAACACTGGGATGGTCTCCTGTGCATTGTAATAGATTTCCTATTTTCTGTTTCCTATTTCCATCCAGTTTCCTCCATAAGAAGGACAAGCCATAGCCTTCTCTGAGCCTGAGTTTCCCCATCTGTGAAATACAAAGATTGGACTTGATACTGTCTTGCTTTTCTCCTAGTCCCAGCATTTTATGATTTAATAGCTATCAAGCTCAAAGGAATAAATGCCTAATGATGGAATGTCATGCAAAGGGGAAAACATTTTAGGAGAACAAGAGTCTTCTAGGCCTGCCTCAAATCCCACCATACTGGCAGAATGTGGCTGCCTCTGTATAAGGCCAGCCTTGTGCCCTTCCCTATCTCCTTGTCCCCACTCCCCATTTCCTTTGAAAGGTGTAGAAAGCCCTCTTGTCTTGAATGTTTCCCTGCAAAGGTCTCCTGCTGAAAGATTGCACACACTGCCAAGACTTTGACCTTCACCTTTGCCCCTGACTTACTTGGTGAAAAGGAGTTCTTATCTTCCCCTCTCTAGGTTTGGGGAGGCAGGGAATCATCTAGGGTTAGCAGTAATTCAATGAAGATATAAATAGAAATGTGGTCTATAAATAACAGTGCCCTAAAATATCGGGAGGCGTGAATACCAGCCGGGCAGCAGACAGTCACATATCACAAGGGCCTGACCCTTAGTATGGTTTATTCTGACAGTAGTGTCTCCTGGGATGCTTCTGACTTACTGGTGGCGCCTAGAGAAACCCTGTCTCTTTCTGGGCTCTAGAAACGCCCTCCTTCTTGCCTCCCTTGCACCCATCTCTTGCTAACCCTTCTTGAACGCCACCTGGAATCAGACCTGGCTTTGAGTCCCAGCAGTGTGTCAGTTGGGGAAATTGAGCAGGTATCTTTGAACTTCAGTTTCTTCATCAGTGGTCATAAGGATTTTAAAAGCTGGAGTACTTGAAGAGCAAGAGCCATGTTTTATTTTATCTTGGTTAAGAGGGTAGAGTCTAGGGCCAGATTGCTTGGGTTCAGATCTCCATACTGCCCCTTACTAGCTGTTTGGCCTTGGGAAAATTACTTAACCTCTCTGTACCTCAATTTCCTTGTTAAATGGGAAGGATAAGCATATCTACATTGTTGGGCTGTTTTGAGAAATAAGTTAGTTAATATTTATAAAGTGCTTAAAACAATGCCTGGCACATAGTAGACACATAGAAAGGCTTATTAAATAAAGAAACAAATCTACATATCCTCTGTGCCTAGGGTGTTACCCGGCACATAGTAGCTGCTCAATAAATGTGTACGTGAATGACTGAATGAGTACTAGACCTGCCTATCCTGCAGTCTGCAAAGGTAACTCAGTATGACTGTGTGTGATTCTTTCTAAGCCACAAAATGCAATGCAAATTAAAATGGGACTATTATTCTTACCAAGTGGGGTGACAGTTTGGCAGGGGTTGAAGGTAGACTCCCTCATTGTCCCCATTCATCTTCTCTGCCTTGCATACTCTGTATTTTGTTGGCCTGGGAGAAGTGCCTGGTGCTGAGGCAGCTTGGTGGGTAGACAGAGTCGCTTTCCCACTGCAGTGTTCTACAGCAGCGCCAGCCTTTCTGCGTGGCCTAAGCCCCCCTACCCTTCTTGGCATTACGCCCACATTGTGGGTCGCACTGACAAGTTGTTCCCAGGCAAAGCAAAGCAAGTTCTTTGACAGACAAATAATTGACGGTGTAGCATTTTGCTACATGAAAATTTTAAACATAAATAAAAGAAACAAAGTAAAGAAAGCCCATGCCTCTCACTAAAGCAACCTGAATGGACAAGGTAGAAAGAGCACTGCACCCGGGTTCTAGGTCCAGGCCAGCCTCTGCTTACATGTGTGGTAAGGACTGTCCCAGCAGCTCTCTCAGACAGATCTAGAAGGTGTTAGATTAGTTCAGTAATTCTCAGCCTCACAGGTACATGAGAATCACTCAGGGGGCATATTAAAAATGCAGACTCCCACCCTGCCTCTGCCCCCTTCCATTCTAATTCAGAGGACCTGGGCAAATCTCATGAATCTGCATTTGTAACCAATACTGCAAATATCTCTGATTCAGGTAATTCAGGGACCCTGCCCTCTCGTGAGCAGTGCTGGGCCTGGTATGCTGTATGTAGTGCTAATTACCTGTGTAACAAATTACTCTCCAAATTTAGTAGCTTAAAACAATAAAAATTTATTATCTCGACACATTGGGCCAAGAATACAGGAACCACTTAACTAGATGTTTTTGACTCAGAATCTCTCATGAGGCTGTAGTCAAGATGTTGGCTGAAGGTTTAACTGGAGTTGAAGGACCCACTTGCAAGACGGCTGCTCCTGGGGCTGGCAGATTGGCTCTGGCTATTGGCAGGGGCCTCAGTTCCTTGCCATGTTGATCTCCATAGGGTTGCTTAAGCCTCCTTACAACATGGAAGCTGGCTTCTCTCAGTATGAGTGTCCAAGAGAGAGATAGGGAGGAAGTCACCATGTCTTTTGTAATCTAGCCTTGTAAGTTACACCATTATTTCCACAATGTCCAACTGGTTCCACAGATCAGCCCTATTCGGTGTGGGAGGGGACGCTGAGGCAAGCGTCACTAGGGCCATCTTGGAGGCCGATGTCCACAGGCTCCTTTGAGTCCTCAGGTCTATGAAAGCATGTCAGTGACTGGCAGCTCTTGTTGTTGGGTTAGGATTTGGGTAGAAATCAGAGGTAGGAAAGACAGCCAAGGCAGAGACCCTAGCAGACACAAACTGTAAGTGCAGAAGCCACAACATTCACCCCAGAACCAGGCTGCTAGCCCAAGTGCCCTTCTGAGGCCAGCCTGGCTGCTAACTTGCTATGAGAAGTTGGGCAAGGCATGGCCCTCCCCGAACTTAGCTTTGACCTCAGAAAGTGAGGGGGCTGGACAGGATGACCTTTGGGGTCTCCCGGTTTTCACCCCCGTGATCCATGTGGGTTGTGGTAGGTGTAGACACTGGTGAGCCCATGGGTTTGAGCTTATGTTGGATGTGCCCAGCTGGTGACCAGGCCCAGGTCGCTCCCCCAGCCCCTGAGCCCTGGGGTTAAGACTGGGTCTGAAGGTGCTTGTGTCCTCTCAGGTAAAAATTGTGGCCCTTGGCCTTAAAGATTCAGAAACTCTCAGTTATTTCTGAATATACAATGTCAGTGGCTTCAGTTTGCTCTGTGTGGCTGTGTGATCAAACCCCTGTCACCCATTCAGTCTCTTCTGGCACCATTCAAAACTCACACCCCAGGAACCTCCCAACACATCCGCAACACACACACACAACCACTTTCCAGCCACACCAAACTTACTTCAGCTTCTCAGATGTGCCTGGTCTCTTCAGTCTCTGGACCTTTGCTCAGGCTTCTCCCTCTGCCGGGAACATTCTTCCCACTTCCCTCTGCCTGGCTCACTCCTACCACTTCTTCCGGCCTGTCTCCCTTCTGGGTGTCCCCATTGTAACTGACCCATCGCAGCACACGTCCACATGCTGTGTCCTCTGCGAGGACTGTGTCTATATTGGTCTCCATCACATCCCAGCCCCAGTGCAGTGCCAGCATTTGAGAGGGGGGGTGAATGAATGACGTATGCTGACCCTACTCATGGGGTCAGGGTAAGGTTGAGATTACCCCTGGGGAAAGCAGGCCAAGGGGATACAGGGAAAGGAGGGAATGTAGCAAAATAATCAAGAGCTTAGGCACTTTCAGTCTGTTTGTTTTATTTTGTTTTTTTGAGACAGGGTCTTGCTCTGTTGGCTGGGATAGAGTGCAGTGGTGTCATCACAGCTCACTGTAATGTCAAACTCCTGGGCTCGAGCTGTCCTCCTGCCTCAGTCTCCCAAGTAGCAGGGACTACAGGCATGTACCACCATGCCCAGCTAATTTTTCTATTTTTTGTAGAGATGGGGTCTCACTATTGCCCAGGCTGATCTTGAACTCCTAACCTCAAGCAATCCTCCCACCTTGACCTCCCAAAGAGCTAGGATTACAGGTGTGAGCCACTGTGCCCAGCCTTCAGTCTGTCTGAAGAAAAAGACCATGGCATGTGAAATCCCAGCTCCACCACTTACTAGCTGTGTGACCTTGGGCAGGTCATTCAACTTTTCTGACCTTCAGTTTACCCATCTGTAAAATAGGAATGACAGTACCCACTACCTAGATCATAGGTTGTTGTAAAGACCAAGTAACATAATGAGCGTAAAGTACATGGCACGGTGCTTAGCACATACCAAGTGCTCTGTGAATGTTATGTCTTATTAATATTGCCATCACCATCCTTGCAGGAGGGGGTCGAACCACAGAAAATGTTGGTGGGAGGCTGCTAAAGATAGTTATCTGGCTCAGTTCTGCCAACAGAACCAAAGCTCAAGAAAAGCAGGCTTTGGGGAACAGTGTTCATCCCAGAAAGCCAGGCAAATTCCCCTGTGGTTGGCCTGTGTGGCCTGTGGTTTTGGAGTCCTCGCCCATTGGTCTCTGCATCCTGGGGGTTTTGCTCTCCTTCAGAGCATCAGAATGAACAGGCTCCTTTCAGCACCATCACCCTGAACCAAGACTGCTGTCTGCCTGCCCCACGGCCTCCTTATCCCGCCGGGCCTTTCTGTTGTGTGTCTCTGAGCCCTGGAGGCCCTGGACCCCTTGCCCACCCCCCCACACTGTGGGCCATGCTTCAGGGAGAGGCTGCTGGGAAGCTCTGCCCAGCGCCCACCGTCCCCTTTCCTGAGGGCAGCCTCCCCTGGAGGGGAGGAGCTGAGGCTGCACAGGCTGAATGGGGCCCTTTATTCCTGGGCTCCCACAGGGAGGGAGCTGCGCCACTGCCTACCACGCCTGCCACACCCACGCCCACACGGAGTGGGGACAGCTTGGCCCTGCTGCCGGCCTCTGAGTTAACCACGCTGTCTGGCCCCATTCTGTCTGGGTCCACCCGTTGCCCTAGCCCCAGCCCCACGCGGAGGCAACAGTCCCCAGTGTGTGGGGGGTGGGCTACATTTGCTAGGACCTGGGGGCGGGTTGTCTAAATGAGAGACAACCTACAGCGAGACTGTGTGAACACACAGACTCGCTCTCACTTACCCATCCAGCAAGTGGCAGTCGGGGGCCCTGTATGCCAGTCCTTGTGCTGGGCCTGAGGGTACATCAGTGGGCTTCACTGACCTCAAGAAGCTTGTATTCTGTCCTGAGGGAATCATAGAAGGTCATTATAAATGGTGGTAAATTCTGGGAAGGAAACAGTCAAGGCCTGGGAGAGAGGGGGAGAGCCCTGTTTTACTCGGAGTGGCCTGCTAAGGCTGCCGCGATGAAGTGACATTTGCACCGAGATCTGAAGAATGGAAAGCGTTAGCCGTGCAAAGGTCAGCAGGAGCAGTGTCCCAGGAAAGGGCACAATGTGCACATGGCCCCAAGTGGGAAGGAGCAGGGTGTGTTTGTGGCATGAGGGGGCAGAGTGATGGGAGACAGGTCGGAGAGGGAGGCAGGAACCAGACTCCGCCCAGCCTCACAGGCCATGGAAGGGGGTTTAGATTCTGTTCTCACTGTCCTGTCTCACTGAAAGGTTTAAGCAAGGGTTACATTTTAAGAATCCAGACAGACAGAGGTCACCATAGCATACCTATGGGCTGTTGGCCAAATATCGAGGGACTTGGCCTTCTCTGTAACAACCGTCCTGTGTGCCCAACACTGTGTGCTGCGTGCTCTTTCTAATCCATGTTCCAGCCCTGCAATCCCATTTGACCTATGAGAATACTGAAGACCCAGGACACAATGGTTTTAGCAGCCTGCATCCATCTATCCACTCTGCAACCCACACTCTGATCCCACTACCTCCAGCTGAGTGGTCTTAGATTTTAGTTTTTTAAAAACCTTTCCACTGGATCAAGAATAGAAAAACACAGAAATAGAAAACCTTTCCACTGGATCAAGAAATAGAAAAATACAGCTGAGTGTGGATGGTGGAAGCAGACCACCATGGTGATGTGACTGTGGCTGTGAAGGCTGGTGGTCCACGGGCCTCTGCCTTTGCCACTATGGCACACAGGTTTACCAAGCACCTTCCAGGCTGTGTTCAACCCTGTTCGAGCTTGGCTCTGAATGAGACCACAGCCTCTGTCCTAAGGACCCCCAATGGCACCCAGGTGACATTTGGCTTGGCTTGGCCACTTTAAGTATTGTTATATTTGATCACAAAGTCCTTTCCTTTCCCTAGGGCGAAGGGCCACCCTGGACGTCAGCTGCAGAGCTCTATATGCCTCCCAGAGTCAGGCCAGGGCAACCCATGTTCCCTGCCAGCCCACAGTGCCATTTTGGCTAGCATCATTCTTTGATTTGATATCTATTGGGAATCCCAGATGCTGGCTACCTTATCGGCAATCCCTAAGACTGGGACCACTCTTGTCTAGCAGCCTGTAATCCAAAGTAAAATCTTATAACCAATAAAATATCTCCTGTATAGGGCTGAAGACTAACCCTGCACATTTTCCAAAACAAGGGGACAACAAATAGGCAAATTCAGGAGTTTCGTTTCTGTTTACAGTGTTCTTCCCAAAGCAAACCCTATAGGTAAGCATTTACCCCTTGTTTGTTACAATTAATAAATCAAAAGTGTGTTCACATTTCACAAAAAAGGGACCTCACCCCAGGGATCATGACTCACTACACACTTAAATTTGCCGCAACTTGAGTCAAGTCATAAAGCATGTGTTTTTAAATAAGGCTTGAGAAAACAAAAGTAAATATAGCTAAAATCAATGACAATATTAAAGCCCCTTCTCTTTAGTAGATATCACCCAGTCATTCTAGAATTCTAAAACACGTATCAGTACAGAAATACTAACAACCCCCACCCAGTCTTCTAGAATCTGTTCTGGCACAGCAAAGGTCTTCTGGGGTGCAGGAGAGGCTCATGTTTCTTGATCTGGATGTCAGTTAGTTACATAGGTGGGTTCAGTGTTTGAAAATTCATCAAGTTAGACACATGTATGTGTACTTTTCTGTGTGTATATTATACATCAATAGAAAGTTTTGTTGTAATCCCAGAACTTTGGGAGGCTGAGGCAGAAGGATCACTTGAGAAAAAGAAAGAAAGAAATTGTTCTGGGCCCACAGCTCTATAAAGCTGCTCAAAAAGCCTTCAATCCCATTTGGTTCAGCAAAGAGGTAGCAATACCTGTGATGGGCCTGGGACTAGGTGCTTATCTCTGGCAAACACCCATAAAATCCCAGCTGACTTGCCTGGGGATGAGGGAAAGAAAGATTTTGTTCCTTTCAGCCTGGCTCTGTGTGCTAGGTATGGGAACCTCCAGACCAGAATTTGGGAGATCATTTTTCCCTCCCAGGTGCAGTAAAGCTTACTGTAAGCGTGCTGTGGCTGCAGGAGATTTAGGGTTTTGATCTATGGCGAAACCCCAAGGATTTTTGCAAGTGAGTTTTCCTGAGTGTATGGGAGGCGGGGCAGGGAGTGCGGGAATGGGGAGACGCACCTGCATGAATCACCCGAGAGTGCCCCAGGTGTGCGGGTGAGTGAACAATCTGTTGCCTCACCGTGGTGTCACGTCCTCCACGCTTTGAATTGGGCCGGTGGAGAAGCGTCCTTCAGAGGAGAAACGGGAGCTCTGAGAGGCACACAGATCTGTTCATGGGTTGGTGAATCAGGAAAGGTTGCTGCGGGCTGAGAGAAGTTCGTGGTTGGCCTTGGTGGGGAAGCCAGCTTGATAGATGGGGTACCTGAGAAACACTTGCAGTGCTTGGGCTCCACGTGGCCAGCAAGGAGCCAGGTGGGGCCAGGTTGTACCCCCACCCCACCCTGCCTACCTGACCTGGAATTGTCAACGAATAGGAGGTCCCATTTGTTCAACATTTATTATGGGCTGTGCTCTGTGTTATATGCTTTTATAGACCAGTTCATTGACTCCTCACAAGAATTCTTTGAGTTAAGCATTAATGTCCCATTTTGCGGTTTGAGGAAACTGAGACTCAAATAGGTTGTGACTTGTGTTATGTCCCATGTCACATAACAGTAAATGGCAGAGGCACATGTGGACTCTCCTGATGACAAGAAATAGACTCATTTCAATCTGGCTGAAGAAAAAAGGGGAAATTTATTGGTTCACATAACTGAAAACCAGGAGTCAAGGTTTCAGGCGCAGCTGGATCTGGGTGACCAAATCTGTGTCTGTCACACTCTCAGCTTTGCTTTCTTTTCTGTTGACTTCACTCTCAGACAGGCTTCCCCCATATGGTGACAGAGATACACAAAGATGCTCCCTGGCAGTCTGGGGCTTGCAGTTTATGAGTGAGAAGTAACTGTGGGAAGAGAGCACTTCTCTTCCCGGTAGTTCCAGCACAAGTCCTGGGCCGATTCCTACTAGACTGACTTGGGTCGCATGCCCATGGCTGGACCCCACTGACTGATTACCCCTAGACTTTGGGGTGGGATCAGCCCCACTAAAATCACATGGACTGAGAATGAAGGAGAGATTGTTCCCCAAAAGAAAATTAGGGCACTGTAATAAAAATAAAGGCTGGCAGACAAAACCTGCCAATGCCTACCATGCTAGACTTCAAGCCAGAGGCAGGGTCTTGGCATGGATATAAACAAGAGATTTGTGGGAGCCAGAACTCAGGGCATGGAGTCAGGACCCCCTGGGCTGCAGACCTTTCCCACTGGGATCATGTCCTTCCAGAACCTGTATGTGCCCGCTGCTTCCAGCTCAGTACCCAGGCCTCACTCCAGTCCTCCCTCAGCCCAAGTGAAGGGCAAGCAAGGCCAGGTGTTGCAGGTGGGACCTAGGATTGGGTGTCAGGGTGTGATCTGAGCCAGGCACAAGGCTACAGATAGTGGGGATGTCATCTCAGCTGCAGCAGGGGCTGAGGCAGCCCAGCAGGCGAGCAGGTGGCCTGCAGTCCCTAGGCTGTAGCAGGTTGGAGGTGGCGTGTTAGTTTCAGGGGCAGCACTTAAAGAGACAAAGAAAGGTCTGCCCACCAGCCACTCAGACCCTAGCCTGGGCAGGGCTAGCCCAGGTGAAGGCTGTGGCTGCACAGTCAGGAAGCAGCTGAATATCAAGGGTAGGAACAGCTTACAGGAAGACTGGGAAGGCTGATACTGACTCTGTTTCTCCATTCTTCTCCCCTCTGCCCATTTTGTCCCCTTCCATCAAGGCCTCTCTGCTCCGTGCTCTCTCCCCTAGCGAGACCCTATTGTCGAGTGTGAAGCTGATGCTTGTTTGTGCTTAGGTGTGAATGATTAATAAGTCTCACTGTGCCATTCTCCAGGGAGAGGTTTAAATATCTTAACCAAAATCTTAAAGAAACTAAATTCTGATTCAGTAATCTCAGCCATCAAAGAAGTAGGCTGTGAGAGTGTTTGTTTGTTTTTAGACTGGGGCATTCATAAGGCCCATAGCATACCCTACAGGTGCCTGCTTGCTTTAAACCATCAAAAGTCCCAGGCTGATTCTCATTGGACCAACTTGGATCACCTGCCAACATGGGTTACTCGTGGCGTTGGGGGTTGGAAACAGCCCCTCTGGAGTCAAACGCACTGAGAATGAAGGAGGGGTTGTGTTTGGTTTTTGGCAGCTGGACATAGGGTTGTTGGCTGGCCTGGCTCAGCCCACTCCATGCAGGGACCGGGTCAGGTCTTAGACCGCAAAGAGCTGTGGGAGTACAAGACATACGTGCTCCCCTGTCCTCCCCACACGCACTGCCTGCGTCTCGCCGCCCCATGAGCACACATGTCACTCTTGTAGGGGAGGGAGGTTCCCTCTAGGAATCCCCACATCCTCTTGCCTGTAACTGATCTGGGAAATCTGTCTGTCTTTTCTCTCCTGGGTGCCATGTCAGCTAGCAAAGCCAGAGAGGGACCTGCTCCCCAGTTCAGCGCTCAGATCCTCACAGCTTGCCTCTCTCCTCTCGGGCCCTGAAGACCCCTGACCTCATCTCCCTGGACACTCCCCTGTCCCTCCTGAGGGTGTCAGCAGCATCCACATTCATTTCTGCCAGCTCTAAGCCAGACATTCCCAGGGACACAGGGAGTCCAGAAAGTCATCCCTGGCCTCAGGACGACTGCCATGCAGTTAGGGGTACAGGACTCTGTCAGGTGGCTGCTCAGCCCAGTGGACTCTCCCATAACCCCTGCAGTGGGTTGAACAGTGGCTCCCAAAAACGTATGTCCAAGTCATAATCCCCGGAACATGTGAATATGACCTTATTCGGAGAAAGGGTCTTTGCAGATGTATTTAAGTTAAAGATCTAGAAATGAGATCATCCTGGGTTTAGAGTGGGCACCAAACTCAATGACAGTTGTCCTTATATGAGAAACACAGAGGGAGATTTGAGACACAGAGAGGGGAAGGCCATGTGAAGACAGAGGCAGAGAGGCAGAGATTGGAGTGATGCTGCCACAAGCCAAGGGATGCCCAGAGCTACCAACAGCGGGATGCAGCACGGCAGGATCCTCCCCTACAACCTTCAGAGGGAGCGTGGGTCTGTCGACACCTTGATTTCACACTCCTGACCTCCAGACCTGGGAGGGAATAGATTTTTTTTTTTAAGCTACCAAGTTTGTGATAATTTGTTATAGCAGCAGTTAGAGGGCAGGAGTGCTGTTCTTGGGGAACAAGGCCTCTGTACCATACGGTCTGTGGCCTCTGGGCCTGCTGTGCTCTCCCTTGTTTCTTGGCAGGTCCCCCTGACACTCCAGGCTCTCCGGGCTGTACTGAGAGGAGCGGGTCAGGAGCATCTGTACCCTTGGGGGCTGGGGTGGCTGGGGAGAGCTGGCCCTCCCCAAGCCCAGGGGCTGCTGACCTGTGGCTATAAATCAGGAGGGCTACCTGAGAAGGCAAGAGGGGGTCCTGAGGAGGGTGGCTCCTTGGCAAATTCTCCAGGATGGCAGGGGAGAGAGGGCCAGAGGGGGGTGACTGCCAGAGGGCCCTGGAGGTTGACAAAGGATGGTGAGGCAGACATTCAAGGACAGCTTCATGGAGGAGGCAGCATGAAACTCATACCTTAAGGGCAGGAAGGGATTTGGGTGGGCAAGCCCAAGGGCACTTAGAGTAAAAGCAAACTCCTTTCTGTGGCTGTAGGCTCCTACACAGCCTCTTTTCTGTCTTCCAAAATGTCTGGTTCTTTCTGCCTCAGGGCCTTTGCTGTGCTGGTTCCCTCTGGCTGAGCCCTCTTGCCCCAGAGCTTTGCATGGCTGGTTCCTTCTCCTCCTCCAAGTCTCCATGGACCCCAGAGGGACTTCAGTGACCACTATCTGAATTCTCCCTCCTGGCACCCCTCTTCATATTACCCCGTTTTATTCTGTTTATAGAGGTGGGAGGAGACAAGGAAGTGTAACCAAACCACTCACGAGATGTGAAAATGTGTGCTGTCCCCTCCTGTGCACACCTCCTCCCCAGTTAGAATGTAAACACCTTGAGAGCAAGGCCCTTGTCCATCTTGGTCACTGCAGTGCTCCCAGCACTGGGGCAGAGCCCGGCACATCAGGCCTCCATTAGGACAGTGCTGGGTGGATCAATGGAAGGAAGGAAGGAAAGAAGGGAGGGAGGGAGGGAAGTCTTTGAAGAATGAATGGCATTCCAGATGGCAGAAAAGGCAGGGAGGAGGGACTTATACATGCATGCATAGACCCTGTGAATCTCCAAGAGGAGAGGCTGCTGATACAGAATAAAATCCAAAGTCCACCATGGCTCTCAAGGCCTTACATGATCCAAGCCCAAAGAACTCTCTGGATTGTTGCCTACACTCTCCCCCTCATTCACCAAACTTTATAACCCCAGGTTGAAATCCCAGCTCAGCCACTGATAGCTGTGTGACTTTGGACAGTCCTTCAACCTCTCTGAGCCGCCGTCTCTTCCTGGACAAAATGGTCCTAGTCAAAGTACTTGCTTCAAGGTTGTTGTGGGGATTAAGCAAGAAAACCCAGTGGAGAGGTCTTAGCATGTGCCTGGAGTGCGGTGAGCACTTAGCTACTATTATGCCTTTTCCCACCCCTCCTTTGCCTACTTATGTCCCCCAGCCCAGCTATCAGTTGATCTCAGGGCCCCTGGAGGGAGCAGTAGCGGAGCCCAGGCCCAGATGGGAGCGCAGAGTCCCCAGTGGAGGCAGGGCCTGCTCCAGGGTTGCACAGCCAGCCTGAGGCCCCAGCAAGACTTGAACTGGGGACTTTCACCGAGACCCCTGCTCCTTCGCTGGTCCCACCTTCTCAGCCCAGCCCAGAGTGGTGAGAAGAGGGGCCTCCACCTAATGCTCCAATGCTGCCAGTTCCAGAGCTTTCTTCTCAGCTTTTAGGAATGAGTTAAGTCCTGAGCAGCTAGGTCTGTCGCATGCCCATGTGGTCTTCCTCACGATGCTTATCATGTTTCTGGGGCAGCATCTGCATGGCTTGAAGACTCGGGCAGAAGCCTTGCCTCGCAGTAAACAGGCTGAATTACACGTGCAAGAAGCCTTTAGTGCCCTGTGGTCTCAGCTTCCTTAATGGGGATTTTCCTCGTCTGCCTTTTTTCTCTCTCCCTTTTTATACGGTCACCGGCTTGGCTTTCAGAGTGCGGTTTGGATTCCTAACAGAGAAGTCAAGACCGGAGAATCCCTTCCAGGCCTTCCCTCCCTTTTCCCCCCACTTGCTGACGGTGCCAAAGCCCTAGGAAAAGAAAATGTTGCTCCTGTCAGGATTTCAGCGGGAAAGAGGGAAGCCCTGTTGGGTTCCAAAAAATCAACTGGGAATTGGCTTGTATAGAAATTCTCCTCTGACCTCGCAGCTGAGCAGCAGACCCGTGAGCCTGGTGGAGGGGACTGGAAGGTGTCAACCCTGTGGCCTGGTGGCCTGACCCGCAGAGAGTGAGCTCGAGGGGCGAGGCAGGGGTCCCGTGCTCAGGGGCTAGTGTGGGTGGACTCAGGCAGAGCCTTCCTACCTGCCTCCCCGCCTCCCCCTAACCCTCCCTTTTCTGAACCTTCTGTACCTATGGAGGCCTTCACTGTTCCTTAACGTTTGTTTTTTTTTTAACTAGTTCTGTGCAGTTGGATCAGGAATGATATCTATATTTCAGGGATACAAGACTCAGCGGTTTGGCCAGCCTTGAGATGGGGGGCTGGGAGGAGACCCAGTTTGTCTCCCCATCTCCCTTCTTTCCTTTTTGTCCTCTGATGGGATGAGAAAGGGCCAGAGTGTCATTTTTGGAGGATGAGGCCTCTGCTTGGTGCAGGTTTGTGGGCCCGTGTATCCCCTATCTCCTATAGTCCTCCATGTATCCCCCTATTTCTTAGACGGTCCTTCAGGGTCCTGCTACCGCTTGACCACTGGTGTCACTGGGTCTAGGCACCCTCCCGCTCCTGACAGACAGCTGGCTTAGATAGAAGGCCCAGAATTCCAGCCCCAGGGCCACCCGTCATCTTGTCAATCCTGAGAGCAGGTCTCCTGGTCTATTTATTTTTACACAGCGTCCCCATGGCCGCACACATATGCCCCCATGGCATGTAAGCAATAAAGCGACAGGCAACCAAAAAAGGGTAGGAGGCAAAGAGGCAGGGAATACCAAATCTGTGACATCTTCCCCCAAGGAAAAGCAGCCGTCTCCAACATCTTGATAAATCACATTTTATCTCCTTTTGAGAGGAACACATGGCAGAGCCTCTTTATCTCGATGATATCGTTCAGTCTGCACAGTGTTGTCCGTCTGACAGGGAAGTGGCCCTGCCGTCTGGCTTCAGAGAGAAAAGGGAAGAAGGAACTTGAGCAAGAGTCTAGCAGAGGAAAGCGGATGAGCCAGCGAGGACTTACTGAGCGCCTGGGAATGCAAAGTCTGTGCTAAATGGAGTGTGGGGGGCAGACCCGAGAAGCTTCCCGAGTGGGGAGCTGCAGGCCGGTTGTGGAGAGACAAGAGGTACAAATGGGAAGCAGGTCCCACGTGATGGGATGCAGTTAGGTGTTCCACTGTCTGACTTCAGCAGGGCTGCTGACTAGTGCCTGGGGGGGCAGAGAGGTCAGGGATGGCTGCAGCAGCTGCTTTCCTGCCCCACGGGTCCCCTCACCATTCACCTCTGTCTGCCAGAGGCAGCTTACAGCTGGGGCTCTCTGCCTGAGGGCTTTGTGCCAGCTGTGGGGGCACACTGAGCCAGAAGTGCCAGAATCGGTGCCCTCGGAAGCAGCCCTCCATGACAGGCAGGGAGCCGGTGGGTAAATGCCCCAGCCTCCCCACCCTCGACTGGGATACCTGTGAGGTGTGCTCCGCATCATCTTCCGGAGTTCCTCAATAGGACTGTGCTCCAGTTGCCCACGGAGACTACCTGGCTTCTTCATATTTCCTCCCCTTCTCTGCCTGACTTCCCCACTACCCTAATGGTATTTCCTGGGATTTCCTCCCAGGTGATCAACTTGCGTTCAATTCCTCCTTTCTGGGGGAACAGTCTAAGACAAGGCAATGGTCCTTCTCAGTACTTCACTTGGACCTTGGAAGAAGCAGCTGAAGTGGATTACCGTGCAGTCCACATATTTGCTCACATGCAATGGAAATTGTCTTAATTAAGATCCCTTTAATGCAAGTGATAAAAATCCATCTCCAACTAGTTTAAATAAAAAGGAGAATTTTATTGTTTCGTACAAGTGAAAAGTACCAGGCAGACCCTAGGTTCAGGAACAACTATATCCAGCTGCTGAAATGATGTCAAAGGAATCTGTCCCTGACCATCTCTCAGCTCTGCTTTTCAATCATTCAAAAAGCTTTTATTGAGCGCCTACCTTGTGCCTACCTTCTGTCTTCTTCTCAGGCAATAATGAAATTGGCCACTAGAGGCGCCAGGCTTTCATCCTGCCAGCGTAGCAACTGTGGGAGAAAGAAGTCTCAGGGCTGACCTTCATTGGCCCAGATCGGGTCCCCACCCATCCCTGAGCCAATCACCATGACTCTGGTTGACTAGACTGTGTCACATGCCTACCCTTGTTGTCAGGGGGTGTGATTAGCCCTACTAATACCACAAGAACTGGGAATGGAGGAGGCCTTCTCCAAAGGGAAATTGGGCAGACTGGGACAACAGATACCTGTTACAGGTGTGGTGAGCACTTCATCATGTGCCAGGCTCCATGAGCGCCATAGAGTCACAAATGCTATCACACTCCAGAGAATGTGGTGAGAGCCCTAGGAATGGACAAGGTGTTATGGATGTTCTGGAAAAAGGGATGTTACTTCCAGCTCGGGCAATCAAGGAAGGCCTTCTGAAAAGGCGGCAGTGGCCCTAGACATTGATAGCCACTATGTACAGAAGTCAGTGTCTAAGGCCTTGAATGTCAGACCAAGGAGTTCAGATTCTAAATTTCACAGACTGGAAAAGGACTATGCATTGATGTATTTATTATGATTAAATGTGGCCAGCTCAGAAGAGCCTGCTGGGAAGCCTGCCATTTCCTATAAGCCTTGCCCATACCCGTGAAGGGGTATTCCAGCCCAGCTGGCAGTGGCCCATATGGCTGGGGGCTGTGTGCACAGAGAGGTCAGGAAACAGGCTGGGGCAGCCATGCTTCCCTTGGTGTTGGCTTGTGCCTGCCCTGGAAATAGCCACCACCTAAACTAAGAATAGGAATTCCTGCCCGGCTAGCAGGAATGAATGCCAATTTCTCAAGGAGGGATGGGCCTGAAAACAAAACATAGCATGTGGGTTGGGCCATACTTTGTGTTTATTTGCCAGGTCACTTGAGAGCCACACCCACGTTGGGGCATTGATTCTGGCATTAGATCCAGACAAGGTGACTTGGCCCAGTTGTTCATAGAAGCCCAAGATGGCAGCCTCCAGGGCTCCTCACCTGCCAGAGAGGGCCTGGGCCCTCAGCCTTGGGCGCCTCGTGTCCCCCAGGAGAGGTGACCGCTCCTCTCTTGTTTCCCTGACAGTGGGCACAGGTGGGGGCCGGCTAAAATGCTGACAGCCAAGGGAGAGGGGAATGAGAGGGCCCCTGTGGCAGTTTTAGCCAGAATCACCCGCTCATGAGCACCTCTCTTCCAGGCAAGATCCTCTTCCGGAGAAGCCACATCCGGGACGTAGCTGTGAAGAGGCTGAAGCCCATTGACGAGTACTGCCGGGTAAGGGTGTGCCTGGGGCTAGGGGAGGGGTCGAAGAGGGGGTGACCCAAATCCTGAGAGTCTGTCGATCTGTGAGGGAAGGCCTTCTGTACAAAACCCTCCTGAGGCCTGGCGTTTCCTGGCTGGAGGGGTGGGCGTGGGGACGTATCGATGTTTACAAAACACTGTTTTAAATCACTTCCACCCTGTTGAAGGGATTCTTCTCTATGTGGCATTTCGCTGGAAGTAGAACTGTTTCTTTGAATTCCTTTTGGGATGTTGTTGGAATCAGTTCTGAGTTCAATAGCATCCAGAGTACACATTTGTTTATTCACATAAATCTTGATAGCTATACATGTTCATACACACATCTTGACAGATGCAAATGCTTACACATTCACACATGCACGCACACGCACACATTAACACAGCCAGTGCCAAAGAGCAGGCAGGAGAGGGACGGCAGTGTCATGAGCCAGAACCCAACTGTCTGTCTGCTTTGATCAGAGCCTAGGACCCCTGCAGTGATGAGAGGCTACCACTTCGGTGTCCTTGGCACACAGCCGCTGGACGGCCAGACTGCCTGGGTTCAAACTCCTGGACTAGCTTTGTGAACTTGGGCAAGTTACTTACCTTCCCTGAGCCTCAGTTTCCACATCTGTACAGTAGGGAGGAGAACAGCACCTCCGCAGAGGGCGGTCAGGGGGATGGAATGAGCTGACATGCATAAGGCAAAGGCACACAGTGTCTGGCTCAGAGCAGGCATTCAGGACATGCTTTTGTTATTATTACTACAAGGCCCAAACAATTTGTATTAAATAAACAAGCAAATGAAAAGGCTTTATGAAAAACAAATAAAAAGTAAAAAAGCAAATTAAAAAAACAAGCAAAGAAATAAAAAGCAAACATTAAATAACTTAATGTTACTACTGGGCACCACTAGCTTTAATAGAGATAGAATTTCTTAAACAACACCTGCCGTGGTGTCTGACTCAACAATCTTCGAGGACAGGCAAGTGTGTTATAAAGTTTTGTCACAAATGATGGTCTTCCCAGTGTCCACATATGAGCTGTGTGGCCTTAGGCAAGTTGCTTTACCTCTTTAAGCCCCAGTTGCCTCATCTGTAAAATGGGCATGAAAACAACTATCTCATGGGGTGGGAGAATATATATCACAGTGTTTTTATAACTCTTGAAATGCTCTGTCCTTACACAGAGCTGTTACCTGTATGGTCCCTGTCTACTTTAATATTTTATAATTCTGAGCAAGTCATGATGCTTAGCAATAAAAATGTTTAAATGTTTAAATAACAACCAAATGCTAAATTTATTAACTGGTATTCACAAGCCTACAGGAAGACAAGTGCTCCCATGTACTCGCCGTTAAACCAGAGTTTGAATTTGGTGACCGTGTGGACTGTACTTGGTCATGTGTTCTGCCTTATTCTGAAAGGATGCCCCAGTGATGAATTCCCTTAAGCTAGAAGCTCCCCTTCTTCAGATCAATATTCATTTTTCTCTCTAAAGGGCATTTACTGTTTCTGGTTAAATTGATGGCTACAGCCTGAGCTTTTATTTCTCTTTATTCCTTTCCCAAGAAGTTAAGTAAATGGGCAAAGCTAATGGAGGAGGGGGCAGAGGCGGGAGGAAGGCTTTTCCAGCTGGGATTTGTGGCTCAAATCAGCCTCTGCCTCCTTGAGCTGGTGGAGCCCAAGACATCTGCGGCTGGGCTCCTTGGAAATGCTGCCTGCTGGATCATCCGGAGGGGGAACTGATAGCATCTTATCTCCTGGGATCAGGCTTTGCACAGGACTCCTGATTCAGGGGGGCTCTGGGGCTCCAGTGTGTGTAGCTGGTGGCTGGGGAGCCATTGAAGTGGGGTCTGCAAGAGGAGGGGCCTCCTAACCTGATTAACACAGATGGAACTGCCCAGCGCCAGACAAGGAGCAGCGTCATGGGTTCACCAAGCAGACAGCCCTCTCACAGGTGGTGATTTACTCTGAGAATGACAGCGGGGGTGAGGAGCAGGGCAGTGGAGAGTGACCTTTAATTCTGCTGAACTAGAAGCTGGGATCTGTGGTCTGATTGTCTGAGAAACTCACTGACCTTGGAATGGTCATTAGGAATAAACCAGCAGCAAGAGGTCCATGGCCACTGCCAGCCAGTGTCACATTTCACAGCTCTGACACCAGATGGTCCAATCTATGGTCACTCACCATCACTGCCAACCACAGCCAACTTCATGGACAGTGCCACGTGAAGTCCACTCCATGGTCGGCCCTTCCCTTGCCCATACCTGTCCTTGTTTATACACTGCCTACAGCCTCTGGAGTCTTTATTTATAGTACCCGGCATATCCAACCCTGCTTGGCTGGTTGACATCTTTCTTGGACCTGCTAGACAATGTGGGCTGAGAGTCTGGGATTTGATGGGAATTCAAATGCACCCAAAATTGTGAAGCTGGCTGTGCACCTGGAGCAGCCAGCCCCTCTGCAAGGACTCAGATGTGAGTCTGACCATGCAATGGACCTCCCCAGACTTCAGGCCCCCTGCCCTCGCTGGCCAGCCAGTGCCTCCAGCTAATGGCAGTTTCACAGCCCCAATTTCAGTGTTCATTTTAAACATATATGGAGGAGATTGGATGAGAAGCATGGAAAATTTACCACGCACCAGCTAAGTGATTGTTGTATGTGGCACTTGAGGGCCGGGTGTCTATGAAGAGGGGTTCCAAAGGCATTTCTTTAACTTCATAAATTAATTTAAAGGGCACCATGGTTATGCGGTTAATATTTCATGGTTCTGGGGCCTCAACAAGTTGAAGACTCTCATCAGACTAATGAGTAAGCTATCCTGCAGAGGCTCAGACTGACAATTTTTAAGTGACTCCATCTACCCTGTTCCTGGGGGTGAAATACATGTTTGCAGTGTTTGTCCAGGGGATAAAATAAATATCCCCTGGAGGGGGCAGAGAGGGGTGTGAGAGAGTGTGTGAGAGTGATCAACTCACCCTTTGACATGTCAATGACATTTATACAAGTCTCCACTTCCTGGTCGGTGGGACTAGAATTTTTTTGCTGCCCAAATAGCTGAGCTTGTTTCTATTATTTGTCTGTCCAGGACACACTTGCTTTCAGGAATCAATGGCTTTCTTTGTAGGAGGGACAAGGGACTGGGCAGTCAGACTAGGTGGGGCAGGAAGTCTGAGCCCAACAGGAGGTCAGCACTGAAGGGCTGAGGATCTCCTGACCCTCCCCTCTCTGCATCTCCCAGACTCATTCATTTGCATCCCCACTTCCCAGATTCGGAACCTGAGGCCATTACATGGTTGCAGTTTCAGGTATTCTCCATTGCACTGTGAGGTTTTCCACCATGGCCCTTCATTGGCTCTCCCCTTGGGGAGAGTAACCTTTGCTCAGGGTCCACGTTCTGAAGGTGGGCCTGGGCCAGGAGTGTTGCCAATGGGGGAGACTGAGGCAGAGGGCCAGGCTGATCAGTCCATGCCTCCTGAGTGGTCTAGTGCCCCAGGGGAACCAGTTAGTAGAATCTCTCCATCTCCCTAACAGACACAGGAAAAGGAGTTTCTAGACTGGGATAAAGCCGATCATGTCCCTTTTCTCCTCATAGGCCCTCAGAGGAGTCCCCTTGTCCCCAAGAATGTCTGAGCATCTCAGCCGGGCCCTCTGTGGGCTGGTTCCAAGTGCTGCTCAGCCCTCAGCCCCTGCCATCTCCTCCACACCCTGCAGACCTGTCGGTCAGATTTGAGGCCATTCCCAACTAGCCAGACGTCTGCCCCTTGGCCTGTGCTGGTCCCCTTTCTGGGGACACATTCAGCTTCCACAGTGGTCCCTCCTACAAGCCTGTGACTCCCCAGGAAAAGCGACCCCTCCTGCTAGTCTGCTCCCCAGAGGACTTCATGCATGCCTCTACCTTGTGCATGTGTCCTCTGTAGGACGGTGACTTCTGTGTGTCTATCTTCTCCCAGACCAGGAGCTCCCTGAGGGCCACATCTGTTATATTCGTGTCTTCACTAACAAGCAGGAAGCCTGGCCCCGAGTGGGTGTCCAGCCAATGTCTGATGACAAGATGAAAAGATTACAAGTAGACAAAACTTCCTCGGAGGATGACATCCCCCAGGGCCCAATGTACTAGGATCCGTGGTGAAATGGCTTAAACTGCTACCAAGAACTAGATACTCTAAATTTCAAAAAGGTTGCTGCTTAGATCCTACAAAAAGAAAACCCATGTGTCTGAAATACTCTGATTTACAGAAGTTCGGTGAGACCCCGTTTTTCTAGGCGGCAACCTAGGAAAGACAGTCCGGGCAGGCAGCCCCAAGGGTGAGGATGGGGGAGGCAAATGGCAGGACCCCAGCCCCCTTGTGCCATCCCCCCACCCCACCCAGAGCAGCCAGGCTTTTACTAGAAGATTTCCATTGATTAGAAACCGATGCTGCTAAGAAGAGAGAAGTGTTTGATCCTGTGGAAAGAGCAGGACACCTGCGGTGTTTTGCCAAATACAGAGCTTTGCTTTTTGTCCCAGGGCAGGCATGACCCAGAGTGGTGGGCTTCATGGAGGGTGATCGTTTTGAAGCAGAGGGTCTGAGCTCAGTCTGCCTAGGCCCCCGCCCATGCCACTTGCATTTGCAAAGACCAGATTTGTGCCCACTGTGTCTGAGTGAGCTCTCAGAGACACACAATGCAGCCACCCTCTCCCTTGTCTAAACCTGCACCATTTCTGCCATGATGACACTTGATGCTAAATGGTGGCCCCTGTCACAGGCACCCAGAAAATGGCCTTGGCGGGTAGGAGCTGGAACTTCAGGGCAGTTTAGGACTAGAAAGGGGGGCACTGGCAGGACTAGCTGAGGGCAAAACCTGGATGGCTCTTCAGCACCTCGTTACCAGTCCCCCAACCCAGGTACCCACTGCCCCCAGCTCCTTCCCGCATGCCATTTCTCCAGATCTGCTCTCAGCCTGCTCACTGACCCCTGGGTCCCAGGGTTGGAAGGGGACTGAGGTCAGCTCAGCTGACATCTTCCAGGGAACTGTACGCTCTTAGAAGCCCCACAGGGCAATACTCCCACCTCGTCCCATGCTGAGAGCTATAAAGTCATGCCCATTCTCGCCCTTCTCCAAACCCAGGGCGTTCAGGACCCTCTGGCTCACCTGAGTTGGAGCTCTATTAGAAAGGCTCGGTCAGATTGATGTATAGATCGGACAAATGGATCACCGATAATAGTGCTGTTTACAGCCCTAGAGCCATAGACTGTTAGAGCCGGAAGAAACTTCAGAATGTCTCGAACCTGGATTAGCCCCAGCTGTGTTCCATAGGATGTCACTAGGAGCTGTTTGGAAAACCAGATCCACGGTCAAATACCTGTGGGTAACGCTGGAGGCAGTAGGGAGTAGGTCAGAGCAAAGGCTCTGGACTCAGACAGCCTGATTCAAAATTTTGCTACTTACTACCTGTGTGGCCTCAGGGGATTACATAACCTCTTTGTGCTTTAGTTTCTTCTGTAAAGTTGGAATCACATCATACCCTTCTCTTGGAGTTGATGTGATGATTAAATGAGACAGTCCCCCAGGATGTCATTATTATTAACAAACGTTGGCCTATGTGAAGGTCTACAGGTCTCTTTCCTGCAGAATTTAGTGATGCTCATGAACACAGTGAGCTCCAAGGCCCTCGAGGCATCATTTCACATGTGCCCGCAGAACTCATTTTACCACAGTAAGGACTTGTGCCATGAGATATACTTTGGGATTCCAGAACTAAGCTATTTTATCTTGGAAGAAATGACAACCGAGAGGTGAGGTGAGCTGCCCAAGGTCACACAAGCAAGTATGTAACTGCAGGATTGGAACTAGAATTGAGGGCTCCTGTCTCCCCTTCCTGCTCTTTCTAGCGTGCATCACTGCTTTCACCTGCAGAATGAGGATGACAGGGATGACAGTAATGTTATAACTAACATTGGGTGTTTACTGTGCCCAGCCCTGTGCTAGCTCCTCGAATTCATCTTCTCACTTACCTGCTAACAGGTGTGTAGGTGCCACATCAAATCCACTGTACTGAGCTCAGAGAGGGCAGGTAAAGCATCCAGCCTCACGCAGCCCATCAGTGGTAGAGCCGCGACTCAAACCTATGTCTGCCTGGCCCTGGGTCCCTGACTTAACCACCACGTGGCATACATCATAACTGCCTAATGGCAGAATTTTAGACCTGAGGTGGGGGGACCCTGAAATAGCCATGTATCTGGCCCCCCACCCTGCTCTTCTCAGAATGGCTGGGTTTGGGGGTTCCCTGACTCTGGCCGTTGTCTCCAGCCCAGGCTGCAGGGACTGACTGCTCAGCACCAACCTCTCCTGCCAAATGATTTTGGCCAGAACTGAGCTTTGGCGGCAGCTCCAATGGAAGCTGCTCTGGGCTGAGAGCCCCTTGTTAGGCTGAAATCAGGACGAGCCCTCAACGCGGCTCCCCTCAGGGCTCCCTGTTAAATAAAGATGCTGCGGTGGTTCAACCAAAAGGCCTCTTTGTCTGAGGTCCTCACAGCCCACGCGTCCTCTGCCCCCAGAATGCCGGTCTCTGTAGGCATGAAGAGCCCCTCTGTTCACTGCCGGGGCTGGTGAGCCAAGGCCAGCAGGGTCTGCGCCTGGGGTGGGTGGCAGTGCGCTGAGCTGGGAGGGCACTAGCGCCCTGGGCCGCTGGAACCTGCCCTCTCCTGCCCTGCTGCCCTTCTGCTCCCTTTCTGCACGCAGTGACTCTGCACCCAGCCCCGATCCCAGGTAGCGGTTTCCCTCTTGCCCTCCCACAGGGGCTCTTGCTCTGCCTGTGCCTGACTTTCTCCTTCTCCCTCTATAGATATATGCCTCTCTCTCTCTCCCGCCCTCCCTGTCTGTCTCTCTCCTATTTTTCTTTTCCTTTTCCATCTACCTTTCCTGGGGGAGAGAGCAGCATATACTGTGTATGTTAAATGAGAACTTGAACATTTGGGGGCAAGCTCCACCCATCCGACCTTCAGGGCATGGGGTTTGGGTTCTGCCACTTCCCTTACTTATGGCTTCACCCCCAACAGACTCAGTAAAGGAGGCAGTGATGTCTACCTCCAGGACAAAACGGAGTGACACATCATTAGATTTTCTCTCGAGGGTGGGGGCTATATTTTCCTCATCCCTGTAACACCAGGTCACAGCCCTGTGTCCAGCACACACTGCAAAGCCCTTGCTGTTAGATAATTGCAGGAGTCAAGGGGCCTAGGACGGGCCTGGCATGTAGTAGTTGCTCACTAAATGTTAATTCCCCTTCCTTTCTATTTCTTGGGTGTTGGTGGGGATGTGCTACACTAGAGACCCTTGGAAAGCCATGTGATCTGGAAGGAATGACCGGGAGTTGCACAGTGCTCTTGTCTGCTGCGGTCTGGTCTTGTCTCATCTTGTGTCATCTCGCCTGGGTGTGGGTCTGGCTTCGAGAAGGGCCCTCCTGGAAGGATGCCTGGTGCTGGATGCCACACTTGAGTTGTCTGGCCAGCTCAGAGAAGAATTAAACCATTGCTTCCCTCTTCCTCAATGCTATAATTCTATCGATGCAACCTAAGACCACACATGCTTTTTTTGCCCCATTATCATGTTCCATTGCTATTGGACACTGGGCTTCTGCACACCAAAACCCTCACTTTTTTATTCATTTTTCATTCATTCACTTATTTAAACAGATACTGACTGCCTGCTCTGGGTCAGGTAATCTCCTAGGGCCTGGGGACACAGAAGTCCTCAGAACAGACTGAAATCCCTGCATGGGGTTCACGTTTTAGTGAAGTCTTTCCCACCCTCCCTGGGTGGCTGCGGGCAGGCCACGCGGTCTCTCTGAGCCTCCAATTCCTCCTCCACAGCATGAGGGCCACCATGAGGGTTCCCAGGAACTACACACACGGAGGACCTACCGTGCTTGGCATGGGAGCCGCTGGAACCAAGCATTGGTTCTGAAGCTGGTCCTGGTGTACGGGTTTGGGGAGACCCAGGCATGTGACAGGGTCCTGTCTTACCGGCCGGGAGGCTTCTCATCTGCAGTTTCTCACACTCCCTGTGTTCGTTGACTCTTCTAGTCCTGGATTTTTCTCATTCTCCTCCTGGCTCCAGCCCCAGGTTCCCACATCCCTGACCCTCATGCCTACTTTAGCAGTGACCTCTCCTCTTTGGACCAAGGGATCCCTCCTTGTCCCAGCATCTCTCCCCCTGCTGGATTGAGGGGCCCAGGAAGTAGGGCTATGCCTGGCCTCACCCTACACCCCACCCCTCCATGCTGGACTGGGCCAGGGCTGGGGTCCTGTGTGCTGGTGTGCAGCACGAGCCCTGATGATCTTCTGACCCCAATCCCTCGCTTCCCAGCAGCACTCCTGGGGTGACAGGCTCACAGCTGGCCCACACGCTTGCTGTGACTATTATTCCCCATAGGATGCCCGCTGCTGTCCTCTCTGCTTGTCCAAACCCTGCAAACCCCGCAAGCCTAGCTCATGCCCACCCTTCTAAGAAGCCCTTCCACAGCCTTCAGCTTGCACTCTTCCTCCAGACAGCCTCTGCTGGCCTAAGTAAGGCCCTGTTGGGTCAGGCCCTGCCCACCTCCCGTGCCCCTCTCCCTTGTCTGTGCTCTCAGGCCACACTGGCCTTCTTTCAGCTCCTGGAACCACCATGCCTGATTGCTCTGCCCCCACCTTGACCCGTTAATTCTCGTCATCCTTCAAAAGTTAGCTTCGAAGAGTCCTTCCTGAAAGATTGCCCTCCCCCCAATCTTCTCGGGTCCTACTAAATTCCGTCATAGCATCCTGTCCTTGGTAACAGTTGTCAACTTGCCATTAAATAATTAATTGTGCAGTCAGTGTTTAGGGAGTGTGAATATCTGTTGAAGCTGGAGTGTTGCTAGTGGGAGACAAAGCTGGGAGGATGAGACCTTGGGTTCTTAGGTTAGGGATCTTGGACTTATTCTGTGGGCAGGATGGAATTCCTTCAGGTTTCATGCAGAACGGCAGCTCCTGAGGGCCCTGAGATCCAGGGTTCACTGGTCCTTGTTTTTGACTTGGTTGGGTAGTTGTTTTTTGTTTTTATTTTTGTTTTTTAACTCACCACTATACAAATGAGGAATTGGCTGGTTGTTTAGTTGGTGGACTGAATAGTTGATTGGTTGAATTGTTGGCTGGATGGTTGATTGATTGACTGATTGGTTAGGGTTTTTTTTAGTTGTCTAGTTGGTTTCCTGATTAATTGGCCGGTTGGTGAGTTGGTTGATTAGGTGGCTGGTTAGTTGGTTGACTAGCTAAGATGGAAGGAAGGAAGGGAGGGAGGAAGGGATGGAAGTTGTTTCATTCATTATCTGATTGGATAATTTGTTGATTAGTTGGTTGGGTGGGTAGAGGCTGGTTTCTTCCGTTTCTTTTATAGCACAGTCCTTAAGCCCCCCCATCACTGTTGGCCTGAGCTGACACTGTGTTGGCTTTCTTGTGCCCAAATTCATCACACCTGATACCCTTTCTTCCTGTCTTTCCACAGGCACTTGTCCGGCTACCTCCCCACATTTCACAGTGTGATGAAGTTTTTCGGTTCTTTGAGGCCCGACCAGAGGATGTCAATCCCCCAAAAGAGTAAGTAATAGCTCAGGCCTCTCCTGTGTGCTTGGGAGGTGTGGGCTAAAGCTGAGCCAGCCTGGAGAGGCTGAGGATGCAGGAACACAGGCACAGGGAGAGTTAGCAAGGCCAACTGCGCTAAGGAACAACGGGCCAAAGGAACGGGGCACCATCGTTCCCCAGGCTGCTATTGCCAAAGCTGGCTCCTCACTTCCCTGTACCCTACGGACGGCAAGGGAGGGGGTCTCTGAATTGGAGAGCAGGTTTTTCTGCAAACTGTTTCTGGCTCACAGGGTTTTTATAAGGAACAGATAACAAAATATAATGGTCATGCCAGTGAAATGCCACTTGGGGTTTGGTTAGTCATTGCTCTTTGCTACGAAGCTCCCAGCATGTGCTGCGCATGCTGAAAACTCATGTGCTGAGTAACTCAGCAGTCCTGGGCTGCTACAACAGATTTTATAACCATTATTGAAAGTAACTATGAATTCACCAAATGGCTTTTATCTATAGCATTTTATGATAGACATTAGTAGTCCTGTTTACAAAGGAGGAAACCATGGTTCATTGCAGTTAGGTGATTTTCCTGAAGTCTTACAGCTGGTTTGGTATGTGACAGGCCAAGACCTGAACCCAAGTCTGTGGTTTCTAGTGGCCCAGTGCTGGCTGATGTTTCAATGTTTGAAGAGAAATGGGAACCACCAAGTCTTTTTTCTCTCTGGAATCAGGATGGTTTGGTCCTGGTGGTCAAAATGGCCCACCCAGTCATGCTGCTCTCACACACATGCGACCAAACTCCCTCCTGACAGCCACCCTCTCTTGCTCAGAGCAGTTTCCTCACCAACAGTCCCCAGCATAGGTTCTCATCAGAAAGAAAAATCCAGTTTCCACCCAGGAGCTGATGGGCAGAAGAAGGCAGGAAGGGGAGGGTGTTGGGTAGGGGAGAGGGTTGGTGAGAGGACTGAATGGGGTGCTGATTAATCACCTCACTGCATATTTACTCCCCTGAAAGCTTAAGGTACCAGGTGGCGAGAGAGAGGCAGATGGGGTGGATACTACAGAGGGAAAGGAAAGAGTAGGACAGAGGAACTCTTTGGGACAGGTGGAGAGAGGCAGGAGACCACCTGGTGTTGGGGAGGAGAAAGCCTGAAGATAAGGGTGTATGTTGCACAGCATCAGGGGCACCATTCACACTGTACTCTCTGTGAATGGTGTCCACGGAGGTTGTAGAGTGCACAGCCTGCACACCCATACATGGCAGTCCTGTTTGACGGGACCCCTCTCTTTTCATCCATGCTAAAAGATTAAGAGCCTGAAATGGTCTGGGCCCTTTGAGGGAGGAAAAAGCATTAGCTAGGTCAGAGGCTCACCCAGCCTGGCAAAGGCCATCTCATCGCTGGCTGCCACAGGCTTCAGAAACAAGCAAAGGCTCCAAACCATCAGAAAGTCATCAGTGACTTGGTTCACAGTGTGAAGTAGTTGCATAGTATGTAAGGTCTTGAGTTCAGATCCCAACTCTGCTGCTACTAGCTGTGTAACGTCCAGGTAGACCAGTCATGTACCTTCCCCAGGCCGCCCTTGGCTCATCTGTACCAATAGAATAGTGATTAATCCCTGTTCTTGCTACCTCCAGGGGTTATCCATGAAACTCAGATAAGAGGCAAGAGTGGTTTGCACCGGGGTATATATTCTTATCCCCACATTACAGATAAGGAAACAGAGGCTCACGGCTGGAGCAGGTTCAGGTTCCAAACAGAAGCCCATACTCTTTCTATTCCCCTCGCCAGCCTCGCTGGTTTGGCGACTGTGGTCCTGAAGCTTCTCGGTGTCTCCCTTCTGCCCTCCCCTCTCTGTGTTCCCACCCCTCCTTCTCTACTGTCCCAGGGCAGAGGAAGGCTCTGGAGGGTGGCAGCAGCGTCCCTGGGTCCACACGTGGCCCTGCCAGTCCCCAGCTGTGATGTTCTCTGCAGGCCTCCTGTTCTCCTCCCTCACATGGGGAGGGAGGAGATGCTGCTCCACGGGCAGGTTGTGGATGCTGCTCCAGTGGCAGTCATCCACTGTGCTCACCTGTCCCGCAGGTGGGGAAAGGGATCGTTGATGGTTGAAGTAGCAGGTGTACTGCCACAGAAACAGCTGGCCCCGCCTTTGATCCAAGCTTCCAAACCTACTCTCTGCGTCGGCTAAATAAATTAGCCTTATTTCACATGTCGACGTGCACACTGACAGCAATAGGCTAGCCTCTCACCCTCTCTAGGAGGCCCTCGGGGAATGGTGGGAAGCAGGCTCAGCGAGACAGTTGCATATTTGCAGGGCCAGGCTCTGGGGCCAGGCCCTGCCACTTAGGGCTCTGTGATCTTGGACCATTTGCTCAACCTCTCTGCATTTGTTTTCCCATCCTTAAAACGAGATACTGCGGCATTCACGGGGTGGTCAAGAGGGTTTGCTGAGATAACCCAGCCAGGTGCTGTTGGCACACAGTAGGTGCTCAACACTTTTGTTCGAGGAAGCCTGGGGAGCAGAATGGAATGTGGCTCCGTGCTCCACCCCTGCAGACTCCAGCCTGGCTTTTGCAGGGAGGGGTTGTGAAGCATTTGGCCTCTACCATGGCAATGGGGGGTTATCTGCCCCTTTCTTGAGGTGGTTGTGGCCACCTGGGCCAGTTCACCACTGGCCTGGCAAGAGGTGGTCCCGAGAACAGGAATCCTCCAGCCCCAAGACAGACCTGCAGCTCAGGAAGTGGGGTCAGCTGTGGCCAGACAGTTTCAAAGGGCTTCCCCTCCCCTAGCCCAGCCCTGTCTCTGCCCCACCAAGACAGACCTGTGCTCATCAGCAGAGTGTGCTCGCAGTGAAAGAGCCAGACCCTGTACATGACCCCCGGCTGACAGGCTGATGATGTGTCAGTGAGTCAGTGAGTGCCTGCACACCCCCTCCCCCAGGGTTGCTTGTACCTTCCAGGCCGCCATGCGCCTCCCCTCCCTCCATCCTGAAACATAAACACAGGATCAAGTAACAGCATATTTTGACTCTGGGGCGACTGTGGAGTAGCTTATCAAATTATCAAAGCCTGTGGATTTAATTGGAATTTTGTAGATAACCCCAGCCTCTTTCAAGTGTGCTGCTGCAGGGGCCGTTAAGAATTCATGGGGGCTGGGGTGGGGAACCGTCTTCCTTTACTGTCTTCCAGGGAAGACAAGGTCTATGACAGCCAGACTTGGTGGGGGAGGTGGTCAGCAAGCCTGAGCCCCTCAGCTGTGACCCCAGGCCACTGCTGCGGGTGGAGATCCAGGCCCATCTCCAGACTCTAGTGGTCACTCTTCAAGACCATTGGTCCAGCACAGAAAGGATGTTCTTCATAGACACCTTTGATGGGCTCGGCACAGAGCAACCATGGTGGTTTTGCCCCTCATGCAGCCACCCCAGGAAGGTGAATGGGATCAGTTCCCTTATAAAGAGGCTCGAGCAAGCCCCTTCCATCACGTGAGGACATGGCATTTACCCCTTCCGCCATGTGAGTACACAGCTAGAATGCACCATCTATGAGGAACCCGCCCTCACCAGACACCAAATCTGCTGGATCTTGGACTTTCCAGCCTCCAGAACTGTTAGCAATAAATTTCTGTTGATAAATTTCCTAGTGTAAAGTGTTTTGTTATAGCAGCCTAGACAGACTGAGACCCTCACTGTGTGTGTTGTTGGTCCCTCCCACTAGAACACAGGCTCCAGGAGAGTGAGAACTTGTATCTGTTCTGGTCATGGCTGTATCCCCAGCGCCCAGAACAGTGCCTGTCCCGGAGCAGGTTCTCAAGGAATATCTGTACCTGATGTCATTCAGTCTTCATTCTGGTCTCACATGGTAGGTATGCTGTGACGTGATTCTCCCAAGGCTCAGAGAGATGAAGTAGCTCACCTAAGGTCACCCAAGTGGCGGGGCCAAGGTCCAAAGCCACGCAGGCTGGCTCCAGACTTACACTTCTCACCACAGCTCTGCGCCAGCACTCAGCTCGTATCTCCAAAGGTTCTGCAACCTCCTCAGCAGCCCCCCGCCCCACCCCCACCCAAGCCAGGGTGGGTGGAGACCAACCTCAGCCCCTTTGATGTTTGTTTTCTTTTGAGGATGGTGTATGTCTCAGTCTGTTCAGGCTGCCATAACAGAACACCATAGACTGGGTGGCTTTTACAACAGAAATTTATTTTTCACACTTCTGGAGGCTGGGAAGTCCTAAATCAAGATGCTGGCAGATCTGGTGTCTGGTGAGGGCCCGGTTCCAAGACAGTTGTCTTTACACTGGTGGAAAGGGAAACCGGCTCTCTGGGGCACTAATTGCATTCATGAGGGCTCCACCCTCAGTACCTAATCACCTCCCGAAGGCCCCACCTTCTAATACCATCACTTTGGGCATTAAGATTTAACATATGAATTTAGGGGGGTACACAAACATTTGGTCTATAGCAGTGTGTTCTTGGAAAGCCAGCAGGTGAACAGGAGTGTGTGTGTGTGTGTGTGTGTGTGTCCCCTAAAGTCAGGGCCTCCTCTGTACCCTACCTCATATCCCATGTAAATCTCAGGCCATGCCATGAAGGTGGTATTATTATCCCCACTGAGCAGATGAGGAAGCAAAGGCCCTGGCAGTTGTGTGGCTCTCCCCAGGCCTCACAGCCAAGATGGGAGGCAGGCCTTGAACCCAAGTCTGCCTGCCTCGGAAGCCTGGGTGCAGTCCTGTCAGGCCCCTCACTCACCCCCCAGCCCCCAGTCCTGTGCCCTGGTTGGACAGGGGCATTGGTAGGCAAGAGTAGTTGGTGATGGAGCTTCTTGGTCTCTCCTGTATGGATTTCAAGGGAGCTGTGTGACAACTTGGGGTGAGGACAGGGGATTGGTCACCAAATCCTAAAGGAGGTAGATAAAGACACCCCCATGAAGATGGAGGGAATTCAGTGCAGAGCAAGTCGGAGCATTACCTCTGATAACCAGGATGAACTTGGCTGGCGCAGAAGCCACACCAGGTACCCTCTGCAGCTGCTGAGGTGACCCCCGCTGTGAGCATGGCTGGCCTGCCTGCACAGTGCCCTTGAGGCCACTCTACTGACTCAGCTCCCCCTCACTTTGCTCTGCGAGATCTCCCCAGAATCCCCTGCTTGGCTGCTGGGCCAGGGAGCCGGGCATCACCTGGCTGTGCTTCCACAGAGCCCTGAAGCAGTGGCCACTCTGCTTGCTTATTGCCTGACTGCCAAGACAAAGCTGGGCTCTTAACCGGCTGTGCATTGTACTACCCCCCTCAAGGGAACCGAGTTGAGAGTACTCAACCCCATCTGTGCCTCAGTTTCCTTATTGGTAGAGTGGGAATGTTCCTGCCTCCAAAGGTGG
The DNA here is from genome assembly GCA_023783475.1 of Daubentonia madagascariensis. NCBI lineage: Eukaryota > Metazoa > Chordata > Mammalia > Primates > Daubentoniidae > Daubentonia > Daubentonia madagascariensis. Next base: position 11,993,874 of record JAKFHU010002573.1, on the reverse strand, counting down.
CTGTGAGAATGACACCTAAACACCTGAACAAACCTAGCACATTGTCAGCACTGCCCAAGGCCAGTGTTCGCTGTCCTTATTTCGGCAGCCCTGGGTGGGAGGGCAGCCCTGGGTGGGAGGGCACAGCAGGGAGAGGCTCTGCATCACCTCCCCTCTACCCCCAACACCACACACACCTTCATCCACCCCTGGAAATAGCAGGTCTGCCATTTGCAGCCTCAGAACTAGGGCTGCAGACTCCTTTACCACTGCTGGCAGCCCAAGGCTGTGAGCAGGGTGGACACATGCGCATGTGGCACACCCATGTCACAGAGGGGAAAACTGAGGCCAGGGTCGAGCTGGTCTGCCTCCCTCTTGTCCTGCTTGTTGGGCCTGCTGCCAACCCACTGGCCTGGGTGACCAACTCTTACACACAGCCCCAGTGGCATACAGTGGACCCATATAGTGGGGGAAGTGTCACCCACGGCTCTCTGCTCTTGGCCTGGGCATGTCCCCTCAGTTTCTTCCTGCTGAAGCCAACCAGGATCCTGGTTAAATTCCTGAAACTGCCTGAAAGGAGCAAAGCCCTGCTCAACTGGTTTTTGTTCTTCAGCCCCAGGGCCACAGAGCCACCCTTTGTTGTGGCCTAGAACAATGCCCCAATGTTTAGAGGGACCTGGGATGAGAGGCAGGTGGGCCCAGGCCAGATCAGAACGGAACCTGCCTCAGCGTGCCCAGAGGGAATTTTGAATTGAATTAAATTTACTGCAGCAGCAACAGAACACCCAGCTCTGCTTGTGGTCTTGAATGACTCAATTCTGATCAGATCTCAGTTTCCCCACAGTACCACTTGGCAGGGAAGTTGCGAGGTTCAAGGGAGATAATGCACTTAAAATGTCTGTAGAGGGTTTGGCCCATCCCAGATGCTCCGTAAATGGGACTTTCTGTTTCTCTTCCCCTTTCCTCTGTCAGCCCAGGCCAGGGTGCAGAGTAGCCACTCAGAAAAGGCTGGGTGAGCGGGAATGGCTCATGCTGAAGGTAGGAGTGGGGATGTGCGCCCCACCGAGTCCCTCTCAGCTCTGGGAGTCCTCACCAGGGCTGGCGCTGACTGTGGGGTGAGGCTGCCCCTCCCGCCCGCCGGCTGGCAGGAACTCCAAGGCATCCCACATCCCTGTCCCTGCCCCAGGGACTGGTGGATTGGGCATTGGGGTAGCGGGCTCACCCACCGCATGATTGGCTGAGTCCTGGCTGGACCCTCATCAGCAGGATGGCTCTCTGCACCCTATCAGGCCCTGCCACCATCCATCTGGCCAGGGATGTGGGCCACACTGCAGCCCCCTGCCACTGGCCGCTGCACAAATAGCCTCTTTATGCTGAGGGCAGGAGGGCCAGCTGGCCCCTAGGGGCTGTGGGTCCACCGGGGACTGGGGCAGAAGGGCATAGAACTTTACATAAGTAAACTCTGCCCACCTCTTCTGTGGCCCCCTTCAACCTGGGTGGGCAGGTGGCAGGAAGTGCGCACAGGGGGCTGTGTCCAGCCCACTTGAAAAGGGCATTGGCTATGGGGAACAAGGACTCCTGAAGGCCTGGCTGTCGTGCTGGGTGGGCAAGCTGTAGGGAAGCGGATTCAAACACCGCCAGTACAGTCAGGTTCCTAGAGCAAAAGCCCAGGAGGACCGTGTCCAGGAAGAGAGGATTATTCTGTTTTCAGGCCTGCCACAGGACTTTTAGCTCTCCCAAGCAGGGGTAGGAGGGAGGTAGCAGGGAAAGGTACCTAGTACAGGGGTGTGTGAGGGTGCACTGGGTCCTCCTTTATTCTCTCGGGCCTGTGCATTCTGTGTTTCTCTGAAACCTCGGCCCTGGGAGGAGGGTCCCGGTGTGTAGGTGCCTGGGGCCCCCATGTGCCCACTCTCTCACTCCCAAGGCCCTTGGGGCCCTGTGGAGCCCCCAGCTGGAGGGTGAGCCCCCAGGACTGCTTTGCTGTTATGTCATGTTCAAGGTGGGTCTTGGTTCCCCCTGCCTGTTTTTTACTACCCTTCCCTGGAACTAGTCCCCTGGGTAGTGACCCCTCCACAGGGAGGCCAAGGCAGAGCTACACCCAGAACCTGGGTCTCTGGCCGCCTAGACCAAGTTTCCTCTGCTGGCGTGCTGGTGGGAGGCATTTGTCCATTCGAGATCTGTGGATCATCCCACGTGAGGCACAGGATCACAGCCCAATCCCCACCTGGGGGCTCTTGTGGTCTAAGGGGGAGGACAGCCCAGCAGGGGCCCAGCTTGCTCCTGTGGCGGCAGCAATGCATCATAGGCTCTGGTAAGCCCTGGCTCCTCCCCCACGGCCCTGTGGCCTAGGAATTAAACTCACAGAGCCTCAGTTTCCTGACCTGTAGAATGGGGCTTATCACAGCTGCTGATCCAGTGGGGGAGGCAGAAACAGAACATGTGACTGTGACGGTGCAGGGCCGTCACAGCAGGCCAGCCTGGTCAGAGGGTCAGGGTGGCTTCCCTAAGGAGACGGCATTCAAGCTGAGCCCAAAGCGAGAGCTAGCTCCTCGAGGGGAGTGGCAGAGGAGGGCACCCAGGCTAGAGGGAGTCCCTGCAACTGTGGCACTTCCAAGGACTGAAAGAAGTTTCGTCTCCCCTACAGTGAAAGCGGGGGGAGTGTCGGCTGGGGTTGGGCCCGAGGACACGGGTCTGAGGCAGTCATTGTCCATTGCTACACTCCGGCACCAGGTGAGGGGGCAGCGTCTGGGGTCTCCGGGGTCCCTCCTAGCTCTGACATGCTGTGGTCCCATCAGGAATGGTTGGCTACTGCAATAACCCAAGCAGGCGACACAGGGGCTAGAGTGGGGCTGTGGGAACAGGAGACATTGGTAGACACAGTCGACATGGAAGAGACAAGCATCCAGAGATCACACGACCCCTTCCCCTTCACAGGCCATCTAAGTTGGGTCTTGAGGTCCATCGGGGTTTGGGCTCCACTGTAACTTTGGGTCGCTGCTAGTCCCTCGGCTCATGGGATCTGTGTGTGTCTGGCTCCACCCCGTGGCAGCGCTGGATATTACAGCTGCTAGTGTCTAGCTGGCACTATGCCAAAGCCCTGCTGGACCCTTGAGCATAGTTTATCTTGTTGAATCTTCAGTACAATCCTGTGAGGTTCATGGTCCTTTTTGCAGAGGAGGAACCTTAGACAGAGATTGGTCGAGTTACCTCTCAGCTAGTAGATGTCAGAGGCTGGATTCAAACCCTAACCCTTCCAACTCCAAGGCTGCACCCAGCTGACCATGCGGGGGTGTGCTGAAGATGAGGAGAGCAGCACCCGAGCCCGGGCCACGGAGACTAGCTCCGAATTTCAGGATGAGACCCTTCATCTGACAAAAGGGTAGAATAACTGAATCGGGACCCTGTGGTTGCTGTGGTCACTGCGGAGGCTGAAGGTACAGTCGAGGCACTTTCCACATTTGGGGGTCTCTGAAGGGAAATCCAGGCCTCCTGCTGGGCCACATCCCTGAGAAGGTACAAGGCTCAGGAGACCCCCAGGGCCAGTCCAGACTCCCCAGGGCAGCCCTTTGAGACCCTTCCCCCAGCCCCACGAGCTCCAGGAGGGGCTTCCTGCTTGGAGTCAGGCCTCTGAGGAGGGGCACTGCCCAGCTGGTACAGGCTTCTCTGATAGGACAGACACAGGGAGGCTGGTTCTGGAAGTGCCCAGAAAAGCTGGTCTTCCTTCTCCAAACCACAGACGGAGCCCTTACCCCCCCACCCCCTCTCTAACACGTGGCCCCTGTGTCACATGGGCAACCGTGAATCAGGAGGGTGTGCAGGTGGCTACATGCAAAACCCCCACTCAGGACTCACAGCCCAAAACGCCCACTATGAGAGGCTGTTTTGGCTGAAGCCTGGCTCAGTGGTTAGGCCCAGGGGAGATTTTTTTTCCCCCAAACAGCTTTACTGAGATATAATTTACATACTATAAAATTCACTTGTTTTAAGTGTACAAATGATTCATTGATCATTAGTACATTTACAGTTGTGCAGCTATCACTACAATCCAATTTTAGAACATTTCCATGCCCCCTAAAACACCGCAGAGGGAGGTTTCTTATTCTTTCCAAATTCCAGTGTTTCAGAGCCCCGTTAGCATCCCTTCCCTCTGCTCCTGCCTGGGGAGAGGAAATGTGTGTCTTCAGGGATGGAGTTCCTGCCCCATCCATGTGCTGCTCTGGATTCTAGACCCTCCAGTAGTTCCAGCTGCTGCTCCGGCTCTTGCATAAATTGCTCAGCAGCCTGGGGTGAGGCCTGCCTGGCCTTCCAGTGCAGCTCTGAGGTGGGCTGACCACTGAGTGAGGGCCCAGGCTGGAGGGGGAGGGTGCTCATTTTGGTAGGCACCTTCCCTGCCTGTTGATTCCAATGGCCCAGCTGGATGCCCACCTTGAACTTCATCCCCAACCCCAGGTAGTCAGGCTCCCTGGGTCAGCAGGAAGACCACCTAGAATGCAGTGCTTACTTCCCCCCAGCTTCTTGGAAGGCCAGAGCAGGCACGGGCTACAGACCAAGGGGCCGACCCACAGAGATGCCCCGTTTTCTACCCAGGGCATGTTCCAGGTATCCTGGCAGCCCCACTGTTTAGCAGAAAGTGCACTAGGAGCTGATCGTTGGCTTGGCTTTTTACAATCATTTTTCCCTCTTGGGATGCTTCTGGGAAGGAAGTTGGCAGAGTTGTTCAGAGGGTGGCCTTGGAGTCACAGGTCTAGCTTCAGATCCTTGCCTGCTGTGTGTCAGGTGGGGCGACGTTTTAACCCCCACCTAAACACACCACTGACTCACCCCACCTAGGCCTGCTGTCCCCCACCCACCCACTGGGACTTCTCAGTTGTGGCACATACCCCAGATGTAATGAAACGGTCCAACATCTGGCTTCCCTGAGAGGCTGTACACACCCTGAGGGCCAGGACCGCCTCTGCCCGGGCATCACTGTGTCCCTTGTACTGGCTGAAGGCTGTACACAGTAGGTGTTCAGTGAGTGGAGACGACTTCTTCTGAGCCTCACGTTCCCCCAGGATTAAAACAGGGACAACAGGCGAGATGACATAGGTCTAGAAAGCTAATAAGAGCTCATACTTATTGGATGCTCACCATGTACCAACCCTCCTAAGCAGTTTACACGTTTTAACTCTTTAATTTTTGCATCCATCCTATGAAGTGGGTACAGTTATTTCCCCAAATTTACAGATAAAGCCACTGAGGCACAGCAAGGTCATGTAACTTGCAAAGCTGATAAGCGGCAAAGATGGGCCAGAACCCAGCAGTCCCGCACGACAGCCTTGCCCGCACCTGTTCTGCCCCTCGGTGAAGTGCAAGAGCTGGGTGCACTGCACGGCGTGGTCGCAGTAAATGGGACTGTTGTTACTATTGCTATCGAAGGGGCTAAGCCAGAGGCTGGCTGCCATCAGAGCAGCCTCTCCTTTCATCCTGGCTGTGTCCCAGTGAGAGGTGGGGGAGGGGGGTGTCCCCAGGCCCCAGTCCCAGCCTCTGGAGCCCGAAGTTCCCAGACATCGTCCAGCCCGGCCTTCACAAGTTGGGCAGCCCCGAGAGGGGAAATGACTTGCCTGCGGTTAGAGAAACTGGATTAGCACCAGGTTTCTTGGCTCTAAGTCCAGTGCTCTTTCTGGCTCTCAGAACTTTCCCAGTCAATTTCTAGAGCATCCCCAGTGCTGGTGTGTGGGAGGGTGCTGGAGGCCTGAGTTGAACCCTTAAGGAGACTCAAATAGGAGCCTGGCTGATGGGCAGGGAGGAGGAGCTGGCTGCTCTGAAAGGCCCAGAAGCAGCAGGTGGGCTGTGGCCAGGTCTGATCTAATTAGGCGGAGGCAGGCTTCTGATTAGAGCAGGCTGTGTTTGCAAGCCAGCAAATTAAAGGTTAATGGCTGGGAGCATCTCTGTCTGGCCCCCACGCCAAGTGGGAGAGGGCACCTGCTAGCCTGTCTCACCTGGACAGAGACCCCAGAACTGCAGCACTGCGGGCAGCTGCCTCCAGGGCCAGAAGATGGAGGACATGTGTGGTCCCCACATTGGCCCACTGTATGCTGGGCCCTGTGGTAGGTCCTGGTGGCTACAAAGATCTTAATGGGCAGGTGGGGGGCACTTTGTGCTACCAAGACAGGGAAATAATTCAAGGTGAGGCAGCCGTCTTGGTTTGGATCCCCTAGGAGCAGATCTGAGGATGAGGTCTGGGGCGCAAGTAGTTTATCTGGAGGTGACGCCAGAAGGCACCAGTGAGGGAGGAAAGAAGGCCTGGAAGGACAGGCTGCAAAGAGTGCTGTGTTGTCAACCAGCGGACTCCTGCAGGGCCCAGCGCTGCTGCAGGGCTGTTGCACCCCCGGGCAGGGGTGCTGGGCATTCATGCACCCTCTACCCACCCTCCAGGCTGCCTCCAGACAGCACTCAGAGGGAGCTTTCCAAAAAGCCCATGTGAGCTAAACACTGCTGGCTTCCCACTGTGCTTAGGGTGACTGCCCAGAGCTTCCTGGTGGCCTGTGTGTCCCCAACCTTGTGCCTCCTCAGCTCCAGCCTTGAGGCCCCTGCCCTGCCCCACCCCGCAGGCTCCTTTAATCCTCGTCTCCCCCAAGAGACCTTCACTTTCTTTCTTCGTCTCAGCCACCTGTTCATTTTCTTCACAGCTCTTACCCAATTCATCAATTTGCTTATCTGGGGGTGCCTTGTCCCCCCCCCACAGGGGCCTGGCACCTAATAGGTGCTCAGCAAATACTTGCTGACTGTAAGAGTAGCTTGGTTGAGTGAGTGGCTGGCTGGTGCCACAGGGAGTCAGAGGAGAGAGCCCAGCAGGCAGCCACAGGGAAGGTTTGGAAGCACCTCGCCTGCCCACCTCACCCCACCCCAGCCCAGCCCAGCCGGGGGCTCGGGCTGAGGCCCTTGGTACTCGCTGAGTCTCTGTATCAAGTGTATAAAGACCAGACTGCCACTCAAGCCTAAGGTCAGCACGGGCTAAGGTCATCAGGAAGGCCTGCATGGAGGAGGCCAGGCCCGTGTGTCCCCCTTCCCAGAGAACGAGGGACAGTCATTGAGCATGAGGTGGTCAAGCAGGCCCCACGTAGATGCTCAAACCAGGAGTGCAGGGGGACAAGGGGAGGGGGAGGGACCCTTGGGGTCCAGGGGCATGCAGGGAAGGCTGGGGGTGGGGGTGGAGGTAAAGGGGGAGGCAGAGAGCCTTGGTAAGGGAGGCTTCTGCGCAGGGGAGGGCAGGCAGGGGCAGAGGTGGGGGTATCCATGGAGGGCAGGACGGTAGGAAGGTGGAGAAGGGGATGCGCAAGATCACAATAGCAGCGCAGCACAGAGTCAGTCGGCTCTGAGTTCAAATCCCAGCTCTGCCACTTGGGCCAGTGACTTACGCTCTCTATGCCTCAGTTTCCTCATCTGGGAAACAGGGGTAATGACAGTATCTTCCTCTTGAGGTGGCCAAGAGGATTACGTGAGATAATGTATATGAAGCATGTGGCACTGTGCCTAGCACGTGGTCAGCACCCAGGGAATATCACTTCCAGAGCACCCAAGCCCCTGTCCTCAGACTTCAGACCTGCCTGGGAGGTAGGTGAAGGAGGCAGTAAGACACTGAAGTCCACCTGGGGGAGGAGAGGGACACACGTGAAGCAGTGATGCAGGATGTTAGCAAGAGCATGCAGGCTCCACTGTGATGTCATGGTGGTTTCCAGGACAACCCCTGAGTGATGTCACAGACAGAGGACAGAGCACAGAAGGCCATAGGCTGCTACCAAGTCCATCCTCTTAAACAGGCAGGAAACACAGCAAGTCATCTGGGTGGACTGCGCCCTTCAAGAATGCTCAAGCCCGTTCATATTTTACACACGCTAATGTCTGTGCTTGCTGACGCATCAGTAATGACCACGGAAGACCTCCTGGAGGAAGTGGCACTTCCACTGGGCTTTACTAGGGGGAAAGAAGGGGGGTGCAGGGACTCAGGGTCTGCCTGTCCTGCCAGGCGGGCATTGAGAGCAGGTGGAGGGCACTTAGGGTGATGTTGCAGCGTCTGGCCAGCCCCTTGGAACCAGCCGGCAACCCTGAGCCTAGTTGCCGGTAGCAGGACATTCATGTATTTATTCAGCAAACACGATGGTGCCCAGCCCTTGCTAAGCCTGGCAAGACACACACAGTTCCTGCCCTCGTGGAGCCTACAGTTGAGGGGAAGAAATAGACAACAACCAAGGCAACAGCAAAGACATCATAGTAACGGTAAGATCTGCATAGGAGAAGAACAGAATGCTGTGCTGGAACAAGGTTTGGGGGTGCCAGGAAGTACATCAGGCTGGGAGCCGGAGGAGAATGGGAGAAAGTTGGAGGGAGGTGGGGCCCAGGACAGCATCGACTCAGCATCACTGTCCCCAGAACTTACAAAAGCTCTGCTGAGAGGAGCAGCCTCTCTGGAAACTAAAACCTGCACTGGGTGAAGCCAGGCCACCCCTGAGCTGCAGCCATGTGCCCGCTGAATAGCCACTTCAGCAACAGAATCTCCAAGCAGCGGCCCAGGAAACTTGTGAGCCATGGCGGCTCTGGAGGAAGTGCTCCGCTAAAATCAGAAACCACGGTGCATCTCTTGAGCATGTGGTTGTGGACGCTGGTCGCCAGGTTTCCTCCTCCTGTTGGCCATTCTCACACCAGACCTGAAGTTGTAACCTCCCTAAGGAAGTGTCTAGAATTCAGAGTGTCGTTTTGGTATTTCTGGCCGGAGTCTTTGCCTTTGTCTTACTTTTCTCTTCCCTACCTACTTCTAATTTAGCTTATCTGTCTGGATTTTATATGTGTCCTTATCAGCCATGGGTGTCACTGGACAGTGTGGTGGTTAGGATTTGAGACTAGACTGAGGCCGCTTGGGCTCAAATGCCATCTCCATCATTCATGAGCTGTGTTACTTTGCACAAGTTACATGCCCTCTCTGACACTCCATTTCTCTTCTGTAAAATGGGGATAATAAGAGAATCTACCACATAGGTGTGTTGTGAGGACAAAATGAGCCAATATTTTTCAAGGGCTTAGTTTGGTATCTGGCGTAATGTGAATGCTTGACAAATGTAGAGCTCTTGTCAATAATAGTATTAGTAGTAATAATAACAATAGCAGCATTACCACCCCTGTCTTTGGGAAAGAAGGGCCCACTCAGGGTGGGGAGAGCTGCTCCATGGAGACTCCCACCAAGGCCTGGCCCAAACTCTCCCTCCCCACCTCCCCTCATGCTCTGGGGTCCCAGGGCACAGCCTGCTCCAGGGCCTCAGGGGCTTCTCCTTGGTGCAGAAGCTCAGAAGCCATTACTTGGTGGAGGGTGCAGGTGGCAGCCCAGGGGTGGCCCTCTGGGGTCTGTGATAGGCATCCTGGTGAGCAGCAACTTCACTATAGTTGCAGCTGAGCTGACCCAGAGCAGAGAGTTCAGTGTTACGGGAAGGCAGTTGGAAGAGGGTGGGGGCAGGAAGGTGTTACCCAGGGCTCCCAGATTGTCCCTCCTGCTGCAAGCAGCACGCAGGCCTGTCTGGGGCCTAGAGCTGGAGGCCTCTTTGCAAAAGCCCAGGTAGGGCCCAGTCCAATGCCCTAGTTTTTTCAGTCAGGAAAACTGAGGCACAGAGAAGGCTGCCATTGCCCAGGTCATGCCACCTGCTCAGACAGAGCCAGGCCTGGAACCCACACTGGGCTGGCCCCCATGTGGTCTCTTTCAGTTCCTCCTTAAACCCTCTCCATCCCTGGACACACACTTGGCTGGGAGCCCCTTTGTCCTGCATTTGGAGTGCCCGCTGTGTGGAGCGTGGCAGCCGCCTGCCTCTTTGTGGAGCAGCCTCATTCAGTCTGCCTCTTGGTTCAGCAGTGAGGGGGATCCAGGCTTGGCTGTCACTCCTGTCGCCTTGGATCAGTGAGGGCCAAGGCCTCTGTCAGCCTGGCAGTCGTGGGGAATTCCTGGGGAATGTGCAAGTGGTGACAGTCATTCAGACGGGACTTGAAGACCCCAGCCCTGCCACCCTCTCCCCCAGCACTGCCAGCAGCCAGCATGGAGTCTTGGCAGAGTGGCTTTGCCCTACAGAGCCTGAGTTTCTTGTCTCTCCAGACACCCAAGCCTTGGCCCACCCCACTGAAGCCAGGCAGGCCATCCCCCCGCACCGCACCCTCCCGAGCTCCTCCTCCCCCAGCAGTCACCCACTGCCCACCTTCCTGGTGTCCCTCAGTGCCTCTTCTTGCCATCTCTGTCCCAGGTGGCTCTGCCAGAGAGCCCCCTGCCCCCTCCCCAGGGTTGACCCCAGGCCTGCGCAGGGCTCTGTGGCTGGTGGGTGTAGATGGAGGAGCCAGGTGGAGGATCCCGGTGTTTGCTTGCTGCTATCGAACCTTACTGTGCTCTGGGTACTTAGAGGTATTAACTTGTTTTATCCCCCAACAATCCAATTAGGGGGGTCCTATCAGTCTGTGCATCGTATAAATGAAGACAGAGACCCTAAATAACCTGTCTGGCAGAGCTGGGATTTGAACCCAGGCAGCTACACACATACACACACACACACACACACACACACGTGAGACAAACAAACCTAGCCATACAGTGCCAGAGTCTGGCCATGCGTTGGGCTAGACTGTACTGTCCAATAAGGTAGCCACCAGCCACTGTGGCTCTTTAAATTTAAATCTTAAAATTTTTAAATTCCATTTTTGAGTCATACTAGCCACATTTTGAGTGTCCAATAGCCCCAGTGGCTAGTGGCCACCATGTTGGGCAGTGCAGATAGAGACCATTTCCATCATCCTAGAGAATTCTATCAGACAGCTCCAGTTTGGGCACCACTAGGTGGTGGGGGCAGAACTGGGACACTCAGTGCCATTGGGAGCCAAAATCAGACAGGGCTTTCTGGAGGAGGTGCCCCCTCCCTAGGCCTTGAGAGGGCGGGAGGGTGCCTATAGTGGTCGTAGCACAGACAGCCTGGGTTTGCAGCCTTGCCTCCCAGTCTAGCTGTGTGACACTGGGTAAGTTACTTAATCTGACTAGGCCTCATCTGTAAAATGGGGCTGGAGCACCTGCCTCCATAACGACGTAAAGCAGGTGTCGCAGGGCTGGCACATCTGTTTGCTTGGTGTTTGTGCATTTGTGATGGGGCATCCAGAAAAGTCTGGGAGGTGCAGGCTCTCTCCCTGTAAGAGGAGACCACAGGCTCCAGGAGCCCAGGTCTCCCAGGGAAGTGCAGTGGGCTAGGTCCTGGGAGAAGCTTGGGGCCCTGTGTCCTGCTCGAGTACTCTTTCCCACAGAGGCCACAGCAGGAACAAGCACATCTGGGCCTTTGATGGGCTCTTGGGTGTCCGTGGGAAGCAGGGAGCCCTTGGCCCAAGCTCCTGTCCTCAGGTTGAAATTAGGCCACTGCTGTGAGGGGCCCACAGCCAAGGAGCCACCCAGAGGTCTGTGCTCAGCAGTGGGGCCCTGGTGTCGGTCTGTCTCACACACACCAGACACACCCCTATAGATGGGGCCAGTGTAGCTTCAGGAGCAAAGCAGTCCTCAGTCTCCCCTAGAACAACTCTGTGCCCCACCACCTGAACAGGGAAAACCGGAACCAGATGGGAATCTGATTCTGTCACAGAGCTGGTGCCAGTCAACAGGGGAAAATCTTTTGTTACAAGCATCACCACTGGGTTTCTCCCAGCAAGTTCCTTCTAATGTCCGAGCCAGCTTCCTTCACTTGCAGTCCAGCCCCAGCTGCATGTCGTGCTCCCCCAGGACACGCAGCCTCCCAGGGTCTCCTCACCCTTTCCCCCAGCACACACACACCCTGACACACACACGGTCCCATGTCCGTTCCTGCCCCTGCACCTTTGCTCACACCATCCCTCTACCCTGTGTCTCCTTCCTGCCTCTACTCTAACTTTTTAAATATTCATATTCCTCATCTTTCAAGGGCTGGCTCCTGTGCCCCTCTTTCTTTCTTCCTTCTTTCTTTCTTTCTTTCCTTTTCTTCCTTCCTTCCTTCCTTCCTTTCTTTCTTTCTTTTTCTTTTCTTTTCTTTCTTGAGACAGGGTCTTGCTCTGTCTCCCAGGCTGGAGTGCAGTGGCATGATTACAGCTCACTGCAGCCTCGAACTCCTGGGCTCAAGCAATCCTCCTGCCTCAGCCTCCCAAGTAGCTGGGACTACAGGGACACACCACCATGACCAGCTAATCTTTTAATTTTTTTGTATAGGTGGAGTCTCACTGTGTTGCCCAGGCTGGTCTCGAATTCCTGGCCTCAAGCAATCCTCCCACCTCAACCTCCCAAAGTACTAGGATTACAGGCGTGAGCCACTGTGCCCAGCCAGTGTGTCCCACTTTCTAGGCAGCCTTCTCTGTCCACCCCAGACCACTCTGATCTCCCTGTCGTGGGACTTCCTACACAAGAAATCCTTTTGACCAAGCTTTTAGGCACTTAATCACAAAGGAACTCGTATGTTTTCTTTCCCTAGGTGTTTGTCTGATCTTCCCAACTAGAAGGTGTGCTCTTTGAGAGGAGGACAGTGTATCTTCTGCTTCAGGCACAAGACTGGGTCTAGAGCAACCCCTCAGTGAAGACATGGATGGGATGGATAGATGGATGGATGGATGGACGGATGGTGGATGGATGGATGGATGGATAGTGGATGAACAAATGGACTTGGAGAGAGACAGGGAAAGTCTTCAAACATGGAAGACTCTCCTTGACCTTCTCTTCAGGGACTTCATAGCTAAACCCATCACCCCATTTTGTCACTCCCCCTTCCATCGTTTCCTAGGTATGGCATGCAGCCCCTGGAAGTCCAGGGAAGCGCCGTGGCCAAGAGTAGTCTGGCAAAGCAGGGTAACTCTGGTGACCTGAGGAGGAGCTTGCAGCACTCATGGCAATGCCTTCTTTTCCCTCGCTAGGAAATCAGCCGGGTATAGCTGCTTGTCCGCCTGCCTCCCTCCTTCCCGAAGACTACTTGTCAGTGTCAGGGTCTGGGTGAGACGCCACGCCTGCGTGTTGTCATGGTCCTGCGCTGGTGCCCTGAGTGATGGAGCCAGGGTCTTACACAATCCGTACCCCGTGAGGGTGGGCCAGTCAGCACCTCCCATGTTCTGGCCACTGTCCATGCTCCAAAGCTAGACCTCTGTGAACCCAGGCTGTTGGGCTAGGGGTCCTTTCCACGTGCCGATGCTATTGTGAGAGCTTTGCACATTATCTCGGTAATCCCCACGACAACTCTAAGACAGAACTGTTTTCATCCAACTTTTACAGTTGAAGGTACAGAAAGGTTAAGCAACTCGCTTCCATCACAAAGTTAGGTGGCTGACCTGGGGGTCTAACCCACCCACCCTTTTAACTCTCTGCTCTGAAGACTGGACATAGTGAAGCCCATCCCTGGGCTGAAGACGCACTCAGAGCCTTTCCCCAGAATGGTGGGACGAGCCAGAGGAGACAGATAGACAGACAGTGCTTTGTTCTTTTGCTGTGGACAGAGCAGCAGCAGAGACCCTCTGGGGATGTCCAGGAGACAAGCAGAATGCCCTGGGGTAGGGGGTGGGAGGGGAATGGGGAGGAGGGTTCTGGGTTCTGTGATAGCCACAGCCTCTGGCCTCTCTGGGGGGCCTGAGATCTCTTCCCTCCCCGGGAATTCGGCCTTTTCACTCAGGGCAGAAATTCCGGCCTCTCTGGACTGTCCACATGGTCACAATGGGGTCCATTCTCGAAACCCTGGAAAACATAGGCCCTGCAGAGAAAGGACGGATTCTTGTTAGACACAAGGGCCCTCAGTTCAACAGTTTAGATCGAGGAGCAAATGGGGGCAGAGAACGGCCTTCAGGCCCCCTCTGTCTGTCTTGCCTGGAGGTCGCTGCCTCTGGAGACTATTCCGTGCAAAGGCTCTCAAAAGCCAGAACAAAAACCCAGCTAGGGGCTAAGTGGGGTGAAAAAAATCCCCCAGCCTTCTCTAGACCTCAGCTGACCCAAAGCCCCTTCACTCATACCCTCCTCACTTGGCTTCTGGAAGAACACGCTCTGTCTCTGTGTTGGTTTCGCGGAGAATTAGAATTCTCACAACCGCCCTTTGAAGGCACTCCGAGTAGCCTCCTTTTAGGCATGGGGAATCCCAGGCCCAGAGAATTTGCCAGTGTTTTCAAAACTTTTCTGCCACAGTAAGAAATCTCACATTGCAACCCAATACATATAGACGGACAGACATCTGAAACAAGTTCCACAAAACAACCTTGCTATGGGTGACTCACTAATCATTCATTTCTAGTCCATTCTTGTTTAAATGCTTTTTGGGACCCACGAAATTGATTTCAGAACTCACTAATGAGTCATGGCCTGTCATTTGAAAGGCACTAGTTTGAGGTGACTTGCCCAGCCACCAGTGCCACCAGCCACTGAGAGGCAAAGCTGGGCCCAGAACTCAGGACTGTTGACATTCAGCCCCAGATTTGTCACAGCCTCTCTCCTGCTCCCACACCCCAGCTGTCTACCTGGCCTCTTAACAAAAATTTTCCTCATGCCAGGATCTGACCACATCACTCCCTGATTCTGAAACCTGGATTTCACAGCTGGACATCAAAGCCCTGCCCAGCCTGGCCTTTCCCTGCCTGACCACCTGCTTACCTGCCCTTCCCAGTTCAACTCTGTTTGGAGCTGCTTGTTCCTGTTTCTAGAGCTTTCCCCTCCCTATCCCTTCATGGATCCAAACCTTCCTTTCCTTTAAGGCTTTCTCCTCCAGGAAGCCACCTAGGATGTCCTGCAGCCCCCGGGACCTCTCTTTTCTCTGCACTCAGAGAGTAACCACTCCTGTGACTCTCAGCATAGATTGTCTCAGAATGTTAGCTTTCTCATTGGACTATGTAGTTTTGTTTCCCCCACTTCACCCAAACTCGCAGACCAGAGGCATGCCACATACTTCTGTGCCTGCCTGCACAGGCTGTAAGGAGATTGCCTACAGCAGGAGCTTAAAAAGTGCTTATTGGTTGATAACAGCAGTCAAAATCATTATATAGCTCAAAGGCTCCATGTCACTCCCCTGGTCAAGGTTGCATACCATCTCCCCCAGCCTGCATATTCTAGGCAGTGCCCACGTCCCAGTGACCATGGGCTCTTAAGATCACCCCCAAGTCAGCCGTCTGGCAGCCCAGCTGGCCTTTCAAGCAGTTCCCAACAGCAGCAGGCCCTGCAGACGGGCATCCTGGGTCGAGTGGCCAATGTCAGCCAGCAGACAGGAGGGTGAGAACACCAGACTGGCAGTTTGCGCATCTGTGTCCTCCTCTGCCAAGACAGTCACTGCTGGGAGGGAGAAGGGGAGGGAGAGAGGGAGTGGCAGGCAGTGGAGGGCACGGCCTTTGCAGCGCTCATCAGAATGCCACCTAGCAGGGACTCCGTATCCTTCCACAGAGTGGGCTCCGCCAGCCTGGGCTTCCTTTCCTGTTCTCTCCCTTGCCTCAGTGGCACTTCCTGACTTTGCCTCTCACTCTGGGAACCTGCTGTCCAATCCCTGGTGGGCCTCAGCATGGCCCCTTGCGAGCATTCTGGGTCAGGACTGTCAGTTTAGCTTCTAGAGCCTGAGGAAGCCACTGAAACCTTGAGGGCCTCAGTCTCCTCATCCATAAAGTGGATTCACACTGAAGGCCAAATGCTGGGAATTTTCAAGGGGAGGCCAGAGGATGGGGAGTCATGTGTCAACACACATGAATTGTTAAATGCCTTTCCTGCCGCTCCCTCTAGCCTCTCTCCTTGTGCTGTCTCCAACACCAGCCACTTCACTAGTATGTCCAGGGAAGGAGCACAGCACATCTCACCAAGAGAAATGAAAGGCAGCTGGGCGTGGTGGCGCATGCCTGTAATCCTAGCACTTTAGGAGGCTGAGGCAGGAGGATCACTTGAGGCCAGGAGTTCGAAACCAGCCTGAGCAACATAGCAAGCCTCCATCTCTACAAAAATAAAAATAAAAAAAAATTAGCTGGGCAAGGTGGCACATACCTGAAGGCCTAACTGCTCAGGAGGCTGAGGCAGGAGGATTGCTTGAGCCCAGGAGTTCGAGGCTGCAGTGAGCTATGATCTCCCTACTGCACTCCAGCCTGAGTGACAGAGCAAGACCCTGTCTCTTAAAAAAGAAAAAAAGAAAGAAATTTAAAAAAAGAAATATCTGACCCTTTAGGGTGTGCATCAGCATGAAAACACAGGGTGCTTTGCATTTCTTGGTTTTGGGGCTCTGAGAGTTGGCCACTCTCAAAGTTGGGAGGTCAAATGTGTCCCAACAGGTGGGTCCAGAAGAGTATGCCAATTCCTATGGGTTGGGGTCACCCTGAAAATATGATCATTGCCAGACAAATCCTGTTCAGTGTGTAGAAACAGGCTTTCCCGGTGCTCAGTGCTAGACAAAGACCAGCAGTTGTTTTGGTGTCTGTGAAAGCCCAAAACTCTGCAAGTGGGGCTGGAATCACCCCTGCTCAGCAGTGTCTGCCGGCATCATGGTAAGGTCCTTAAGAAGAAACCCCTTCCTTGTTTTGGGGGCTCTGCAGGGCCCAAGTTTAAACAAGACTTTGCCATCTGGGTAGCAACTGAGATGGGGTCAGATGGGCCCTGGTATGAAAGAGCAAAGACAATGTATATAGCAGTTCCCTTTCTGCACACTGTGCATTGCATCCTCCCCAGATCCTGAGGGCTTGGTGCTGTTATTGTTCTTATTCTACAGATGGAGAAATAGAGGCTTAAGAGGTAAAGGAAATAGTTCTAGGTCACCACCCAGCTAGCAAGTAGCACAGATTGAACCTGTCCTCACCCAGAAGCACATCGCATCATCCTTTGAGGAAGGGCCAAGAAATGAACTGTATGCCCTGGGGGTGGGGCGGGGGAGGGGAGGCCTTAGGGGTCCTTGTTTAGATGGGAGGGGTGGGGTACTGGGTTAGGGGATCTCCACCCCTCTTCACCAGCCAGGCCAGACCTGTGGACCATAGAGTAACCAACTGTCCCAGTTTGTCTAGTTTGAGCCCTGAAAGTCCCATGTCCCTGTTTTCCTGGGATTGTTGGCCACTATATCTGTGGTCTGAGTCACCCCTGGACCAGTTGCAGAGAATGAATGGCGGAATGGTCTGATGAGAGCCGGGTCAGGACATAGCCTGGGAGGCCTTTTCAATTACATTAGCCTCTGATGAGGCTGGGGGGAGGTGCTGGCCCTGCCCTCCCCTTCTCCTTCCTGTGGCTCCCTGGGAGATAGTGATTCAGCAGCAAGTCGGAAGCAGGCTAGACTGTGACCTACCAGGAGTGGAGTCACCGCCAGGGTGGGGGCCGTCAGCACCAGCTCAGGGCAAGAATTAGAGTAAGGAGGGGACATGGGGAGGGGTCCTTGAATTGTTAGGGAACTGGACTCCAACAGAGGGCCCTGCTGTCCTGCTCAGGCTGGGTCTGGTTGCAGGGCAGTGGGAGGTGTATGTGCTGGAGTTTCCCCTTCCCAGTCCTGGTATGCAAGGGATGGGGGAGTCCCAGCCACTGGATACCTAAGCTGCTTCTCAGCCTATTCAGCAGCTAAAAATATGAAATGGCTTTGCTCAAAGGTGCCCAGCCGGAAACTTCCAAGAGGTTTCCTATTAGGGCAGTGCCTGCTCGGGCTGGAGGCCAGATGCTGTGAGAAGGATTCCTGTGCTTGCCATTCCCACCATGCAGTCACAGCCTGGTGGCCCCCACTGCCAAAACCTCAGCCTCCACCCTGTTAATCCCAAGTGCCTGTCAGGCCCCCAGGGCTCTGCCTTCCACTCCTGCACCCACTGCTTCAGGAGGGGGTGGTGATTGGGCACTTGTCTTCAGCCTCACCCATTCACTGTGTGACCCTGAACAAACTGCCTACTTCTCTAAGCTTTGCTCTTCTCACCTGCAAGACAAGACCACGCCACCTGCAGGGAGGGATCCAGAAGGCCTTGATGGGGAGGACTCCATACTCTGGTTGAGGGACAGGCAGGCCAGGGGATCTGTCTAAAAGCTTCTTTGGCAGTGCAAGCATTGTTCTTACTTAGCATAAATGTTTTTTATGGGTGGCCGGGGGCCTGACGGAGATTATTTGACACTAGCCCAGCCTCAGAATCCCTGGGGGAGCTTGTTGGAGATGCTGACAATGCAGTAGGTTGGGGTGGGGCCCCACATCCGAATTTTTAACCAGCTTTCTAGATGATTCCATTGAATGGCCAGGCTGAGAATTACTGGCCAGGTGCCTGGTACAACAGAGACACTCAAGGCATGTGAATTATGTTCCTTTCCCACTCCTGAACCTCAATGTGCTCCCCCATCACACTGAAATAACCTGCCTGCCTCTCCACTGGGGCTGTTGACAAGCTCAAAGAGAATCCTGAGTAGCCCACAGCTGCACAAGCAGGGGGAGTAGGTGGCCATCCCTGTGAGGAAGTCACCC
Organism: Daubentonia madagascariensis; assembly: GCA_023783475.1. Classification (NCBI taxonomy): domain Eukaryota; kingdom Metazoa; phylum Chordata; class Mammalia; order Primates; family Daubentoniidae; genus Daubentonia; species Daubentonia madagascariensis. Next base: position 11,975,479 of record JAKFHU010002573.1, on the reverse strand, counting down.
CCTCTCTGGGATACTGCAGCCAGGGGGATGGTCAGTGGGCCACATAGTTTCAGGCCCAGAGGGCTTCTCCCACCAGAACCAGCGGGAAGATGGTGGGGAGGGGAGGATAGGGCAGCCCCTCATTGCCATCTATCCCCTGCCCTTCCCTGGTAGCCCAGCCTCACTCAGCGAGAAAGCCTGAAAAACGAATTTCCTCCTTGGGAGTGGAAAGACTTCTGGGTGGGACACAGCCACCATATGACACTCTGCCCCTCCTCTCTGGGAATTCTCTCCACAGTTGAGCTTGGAGGGGCACAGCCAGGCACTCCAGGACATAGTCCCTGTCCAATCTCCCTTCTGCCCCAGGGAGACAACGTGCCCTTGTTAAGGCCTTCCCTGGACTACCAGGTGGTAGTGATGGGGGGGATGGCAACTCTCCCACCCTCCTAGCTCCTGTTGGAGGCGATATTTTCAACAGATTCTCCTCCACCCCATCCACACTGCAGTTTTTATTCCTGTGGGTGGGCTTATAAACCACAGCCCTTGTCCAGATTGGTGTGACCTTGGAAAGTGGCTGAACCTCTGTTTCCTCATCTGTAAAATGGGATTGATAAGATCTTCCTGTTTGTGTGGATGGGAGGATTGAAGGAGACATGGAATACCAAGGGGGTTCTCAAACTGGGCCTTGCCCCCAGCATTCAGATGCAGTAGGTTCTGAGCCCAAATTCTGGGAAATGTACAAGCCCAGGAGAGGGAAAGCCCCTCAATCCTGGCTGTGTGGGCAGATCACCTTGGAGCTCAATCAACACCCCGATGGTTCCTAGATCTCCTGAATCAGAATCTCGGGGCATGTCCACAAGGTTTCCCTTCCCTGGGAACTTGTTGTTTCTTCCTCCATGAGACCCCCTCCCCGCCTTCCCAGCAGACCGACCCTAGCTGGCTAGTTTGTTTCCACCAAAGATAGGCAGCAATTGGCATTTTCTTTGACCCCCAGGGAAAATAGAAAGCATTTCCTCCAGTTTCCAGACAGATTCCCCAGCTGGTCCCTCTGCTGTTCCCTGAGCAGAAAGAACTCCCAGCATTTTAGGAGCATGTGAATCTCAGGTTAAGGGAGCCAGCTCGCCTTCCCCAGTCCCCTGAGGATTGGTGAACGGAGCGGGGTGAGACCAAAGATGAGCAAGGGTAGGATTTGGGAAATATGCCTGACCCTGAGTCTGGATTAAGTCGGTGCGGGAGGGCAGGGCAGGCTCCAGGCTAGGGTGGTCCAGGGTGGGCAAATGGAGGCTGGGAGGATTAAGTGCCTAAAGTCACCCAACAGTTATTGTCTGTAGTAGGATTTGAATCCAGTGCTCACTTCTTCAGAAGCTCAACCTCCACCCCTGCCATTCCTGGCCTCCCAGTTACCCTTGCCTTGCTCTGCTCCGCCTCCCCCATCTCCAGGCTCCCCAGCCATAGCGGTAGAGAAAGGCCTATATATATGTTCAACACTCGGCCTAGAGCCAATATTTTTCCATCACCTGTGCCAGGCCCAGGGGACAGGGTGAGAGGAAACAGCCAATGTGCCCTCAGGGAGTCTTGGCTCTAGGACAGGGCAAACTCTAATCAAAAGGTCACACAAGTCTGTGATTACATGGGGGTGGTGGTAATGTTGAGGAAGGCACCTTGAGGAAGTGACATTTCAGTCGTGACTTACTGGCTGAGTGGGCTGGGTTCACCTCCCAATTCTTTGCACCGCTGAGGCGAGCCATGCAACATGCAAAGAATCGGGAGGTGACATGCTCCTGGGGTCCTGGGGTCCTGGCGCAGGGCCGGGCCTGGGTTCTAGCGACCACCCTCCCAGAGTCTCAGTTTCCCAGTTAAGGAAGGGCGTGACAACCTGCCTTACCCTCCCCCATCCGCGGAGGTTGGGGAAGGTGAGCCCCCGTAGGCGGGGCGGGCGGCCGGGGGCGGGGCGAGGCGGGGAGGGCGGAGCGCCCGAGGCTGGGCAGGCGGGGACGGTGGGGACGGCGGGGGCTGCGGGCACGGCGCGCAGTGCGTGCGGCTGCGGAGCGCGCGGCTGTCCCGGCCGTGGGCATCACATGAGCAGCGGCACCGGGGACCGACGCAGCCCGCCAGTGGGCGCCCCTGCAGCCGCAGCCCCGCGTCCCTCTCCGGCCCTAACCATGTCTATCTGTTGTTGCTTCTTTTTCAGGGACTATGGCAGTTCCAAGCGGAAATCAGGTAAGGGAGCCTCCGGGCGTTTTTCCTTCCCACCTGCCCGCCCGGTGCACGCGCCCCTGCGATCCTGCGGAGGACTTTCTGGAGGGGTTGTCCTTGCCTCCTGCGGGGCCAGGGGTACTCCTTTCAGTTGCCGCCTCTCCAGTCCGTGCCCCCTGAGATCACTGGTCCTCATACTGTCATTCTCCTCCCATCGAGTCCCTCGGGCTCCCCTGCCCTCCGGCTTTCCCCGATGGGAGTGGGGGTGGGTGCATGGGGAGTTTGGGGGTGTCGTGAAGGCCTAAGCCCCCGCAACGTTCACTCCCGGGCTGCAGTGGCCACTAATGGGCACTGCTGTGACTTCTTGGGTCCTTCCCGCGGTGCGGCGGTAATGGAAGGGTTAATAGAGACGCAGAGTTTTCCCGTGAAAAGGTGAGATCCAGGACTGAAAAGGGGTCCTTGACTGACTTGACATTTTTAGCGCCTGCACCATGGACCTTCCTCCCTGCCCCAACTCTGAGCGTGCTCTCCTTCCTGCGGGGGTAGGGACTGTGCATGGTGGTAGCTGAGATGCATATGGGAGGGGACCGACCAACCATCTCTGTCTTGACAGATGCCAGAGGACCACCCACCCCCGCGCCCTCCCTTGCCCTGGAGTTTGGGCCCTCCCTCACCCTGAGTTTTGGTGGAGGCAGGGGGAGGGATGGGGCAAGTCCTCGGATGCTGTGTGCTGGGTGGACACTGTGCTGGGGTCAGAGTAGAATTCTGGGGGGGGAGGGGTGTGGGCTGGGCTTGGCAAATGGCAAACACCAGGGTGTGGGCGGGTGTAGTTAACTGGGGGAGGGTGGTCCCTAGGAGTTAGGGCTGTGTGTGCACTGGGGTGGGGGCAGGGACAGACTGGAGCTATCTGTGTTGGCACGTGTATTGCCCTTATTTATAGGGTGGTGGGCAGCCATTGGCCCTTGGGGATATAGGATGTGTGTATAAACGAGTGGCTCACATGAATGGCTCCAGTGTCCAAGTGCCTTCGCCTGTGTATCAATAGAGGTGTGTGCCTGTGTGTGATGGATGGAATGTGATTGGAGTAGATATAATTGTATGATGTGTATGTTTCTGAGTATGGGTTCATATATTTTGTGTGTGCAAGTGCATGCTTACATGCTTATTGGGATGAGGAAAGTTGTGTACTGGTTTATGTGTTGGGTGGCATGTATGTAAGGTTCTATGTACATGTGTGGGTCTTGATAGTTGTGTGCAGTAAGGGTATGTTTACTTGTTTGGGTGCATAGGCTGGGTATGTGTGCCAGTGTGTTGAGGTTGTCGGTTGGAGTCTGTGTTCCTGTGTGCTTGTCTACCTGTTTGGGGCGTGTCTGGCTGTGGAAGGAGATGTGTGTACACACGTGCCTGTCAGCCGGGTGTCTCATGTATGCCCACCCACTGGTGCAGAAGGGCATTTCCTACTGTGAACAGGCTGCCTTATGAGCCTGAGAAATTGTAGTGTGGCCTCAGCTGCCGCTCCTAGGCAGAGCCCCACGTCGGCGAATGGACGGAGCACCCCGAAACTGGAATTGTGTTCTGTCACACACACCCCACCCCCAAGAAACTTGCCTTGGGCCTGAGAGGTATAGTTTACCAGTTCAGCCTGGGTTCAAATGCTGGCTCTGTATGACCTTAGGCAAGTTTCATAACCTCTCTGTATCTTGGTTTCCTCTTTTTCTTTAAAACAAAGGTGATGATAGTATTTACCTCGCACGTAGAAGATTAAATAAGTTGACGTGGAATAGTCCCTAGCGCATAACAGCTACTGTAGAAGTATCAGTTGTCATCACCATCCTCCTCCTCACTTTCTAAAGTTCTAGGACCTGGTCCTGCCTCAGCTTCCCTCTTGCTCCCATGTGACCTTGGGCAAGTTCCTCATATACTCTGGGCCTCAGTTTCCCCCTGTAAAGGCATGGGCTGGATCAAATAACCTCTCAGGTCCCCTGCCTCATCTCTAAGGCCCAACTTCTGTGCTGCTTCCTAGATGATGCGGGTCCCCACCCAGCCTGCCTCGCCCAGGGAAAGCCTCCCCTGCTTTCTCTGCCTTCTGCTCTCAGGCCAGGAAAAGGATGGATGGAGAAATTTAATTTACATTGGTGTGCTTATGATAATGGCCACTTAGTGCCATGGTCAAAGTGCCAGCTCTGGAGCCAGACAGCAGTTTAGAATCTGGCTTCTCTCTTCTGTGACCTTGGGTGGATTTCTTACCCTCTCTATTCCTGGTCCCTCTTCTGTAAATTTGGGGTAATATCCATACCCCCCTTGGGCATGGGAACTATGTGTCAGCATAGCACAGTCAAGTGTTATTCTGAGTGTTTTTGTGAGGGTATTGTTTGGATGAGATGAACATTTAAATCAGTGAACTTCAAGTAAAGCAGATTACCCTCCATAATGTGGCTTAGACTCATCCAATCAGTTGAAGGCCTTAATAGAACAAAGACTGACCTCCCCTGGCACAAGGGAGTTCTGCTAGCAGCCAGCCTTTGGACTCAACGGCAACTCTTCCCCCAGTCTCCAGCCTGCCAGCCTCCCCATCATATTTTGGACTCACCAAGCCTCCACAATCACATGAGCCGATTCCTAAAATAAATCTCTCTCTCTCTCTTTTTCTGTCTTTCTATGCACATCCTGTTGGTTCTGTTTCTCTGGAGAACCTTGATTAATACACAACTCATATGGCTATAATGAAGATCAGATAAACTAATATATGTAAGCCAGCATAGGACACTGCCTACAATTTGGAAAGCTCTCTGTAAGTGCTATTATTGAATGAGCATCTACTATGTGCTAAGAACTTTACATGTTTCCTTGTCTGCTGCTCAGAGCCACATTGCATGGTAGGTGGTGGGATTCCCATTTTGCCAATGAGAACCAGAGGCCCTGAGGGGGTGACTGCCCACAGTCCTTGGCAAAGTGCAGATGAGAGCCCACTTTTAGGGCTCTGCACTGCTCTATAATGAACTTCACGAAGCTTCCCAGGGTCACTCCAGCCAGGGACATTTGCCCAGAGGAAATGGACGCTGTTCCTGGTCTTTACTGTTCACAAGTTAGTCCCAAAGCCCTAGCTCACCCTTGGAGGATGTCGTAGTGAGCACAGAGCTTAGACTTGAGGCAAGGCTGGAAGGCGGCAGTCAGCAGAGATAGAAAGGTCTCAGGAACTCTGTGGAGGAAGAAGGACTGGGACCTTGAAAACTGGAAGGCAGCATGGCCTCTATCCTTCCCTCCATTGAACCTGCTCCTTCCCAGCATCTTCCCATGGCAGGGATTGGCAACACCCCACCCCATTGCTCAAGCCCAACATCTAGAAGTCATCCTTGACTTCCCTTTCTCTCACCTGCCAACTTGACTTCCAGATCCTTCCATGTCCCACCCCCCCCATCACACCTGTTAAAGGTGCCTTCATCTCTCCAGGAAGATCCTGGCTTCCTACCTTGTCTCTCTGCTTCCACCTTTAGCCCTCTACCTGCCATTCTCCACACCACAACTCAGGTGAGCTCCTAAAAAGATAGATCAAATAATGTACCTTCCTGTTAAAATTCCCCCAGGGATTCCCCAGCGCACCCAGAATGAACTCCTTATCCTGCTTTACAGAGCCCTGGGTGACTTGGCCCCTGCCTGCCTGCCTCCCATCCCCGCACCCCCTCGTACCCACTCAGCACACTCCTCAGCCACACCCGTCACCGTCTGCTCCTCAAACACATCAAGCTCATTCCTCCCTGTGGGCTTTGTACTTGCTCTTCCCTCTACCCGGAATGCTCTTCCCTGATCTTTCACATGGCTGGCTCCTTAAGATTTCTGCTTAGTTGTCATCTTCTCAGAGAAGCTGCCCTGCTCCTCCACTGTCCAGCTGCCCCTCACATCACCCCGCCTCTTCCCTCAACATCACTTGCCACACTCGAGTTACACTGTGTGTTCTCTTGCTTCTCTTTCTCCCACCACCTTGAGCAAAGACTTTGGCTGCAGGACTCACACCACTACCAGGGGCCACTCGGACTTATTGAATGGGTGGGTGGATGGAAAAATGCACATGTGTGTGAATGAACCCTGCACAGGTCAGGAAGGAAAGGTCGTTGCAGCTTCAAATTGGGGGTCATTATCTGGAAAGAGGAGAAATTTTTCTGCTTTGTGGGCAGAGTGCTGGAGGCTTTGGTACTCCAGAGAGAGCACATGCACAAAGGTGGAGGGGCAGGACTAAGTGACTTGTTTGGAGACCAGATACTTCAACTGACCTAATTGAGCATCAGCTGTATTCCAAGCACTGTGTACGGTGTTGAGGTTACAGGAATGTGTCTTTCTGCCCTCAAGGAGTTTGCAGTCTGCTGTGGGTGATGAACTATATATGCAAGAATGTGCTGTTAGATGGAGGGAAGTGAGGGGGCAACATGGTTACCTAGGGAAGAGCAGTCCAGGCCAAGGGCACAGCATGTGCAAAGGCCCTGGGGTGGGAGCATGCTGGATGCTCAAGGTGCAGTGGGAGGCTTGTGGCTGGGTGGAGAATGGGGAGGGCAAGGTTGTAGGAGGTGAGAGCAGAGATGTACTGGGGGCAGGGGAGGCAGGGTGAAGTAGCACTGACCACATAGGGCCTTGCAAGACATTGGAAGGATTTTAACTTTCACTGAGTGAGGTGAGGAGCAGCTAGAGGGTTCTCAGTAGAAGGGGGATGTGATCTGATTCTGTTGTAGAATGACGGAGAATGATAAGGGAGGAGACAGGTGAGGGATGATGGAGGGGTGAGACACTGTCAGGGTGCGATGGACTGTGCTGATTGGATATGGGCTTCAAGGGAGAGCTTGTGTGGAAGCTGGGAAGCATCCATGCCTGGGTTCCCCTTCTCGGGTCCACAGCTTGCCAGTCATGTGACCTTGGACACATCCCTTCACCTGAGCTTGGTTACCTCACCTGTTCTTTTGTATCAGGGTTCGACTAGAGAAACAGAATGAGTAGGAGATCTATACTAAGAGATTTATTGTGAGGAATTGGCTTACACAACCATGGGGGCTGGCCGTGAAGACAGCTGGAACCACTGTCCACAGGTGACATTTCCTCAGGGAAGCCTCAGCCCTGCCCTGAAGGCCTTTCAGCTATTGGCTCGGGCCCACGCAGAGTCATTCCCTTACGTAAAGTCAACTGACTATGGACTTTAATCACAACTACAAAAATACCTTCCCCAGCAACACCTGGATTAGTGTGTGGTTGCATAACTGGGGACTGTAGCCTAACCAGGTTGACCATCACACCTGTAAAATGGGGTTGACATAGCAGCGACCTGGCCTTGCAGGAAAGTGCACAGCGTTCAGGGAGAGGGTGCACTTAGAGGGCTTTGTGCCATGCCTGGCGGTAGGAAGGGCCTGTGTTGTTAGCTGTGGTTGCTCCCCCAAGGCGGGCACCTTGGGATGCTGGAGCAGGCTCCGCAGAGCCTCGGGTTCTCTTCAGACCTGCAAAGATCTAGTGGTTCTCTCGCAGTCTGGGAAGCTGCGTTGCTCCGGGCGCGTGGCTGGGGAGTTCTGAGATGCGCCACCAGGGGGCGCAGGCGGCCCCGGCGTCTCTGGGATAATGGTGGCCCCGGGGTCGTGGCCAGGCGGGGAGCTGGAGGCTCCATCCAACCCAGGAGCTCCAGCCCGTTTAGATGCAAATGAGGTTGCTCAAGAGCGCTGCAAGTTTGTTCTCTTAGGCAAGTGTTGATGTTGCTCGTGAAATCCTGTTTATACTTCTCTTCGGAAAAGTGGTGAGCTCAGCCCTGCCTCCATCCTAGTGATCGTGAGACGTTAGTGGACTGAGTTAACGAGACCAGCGTCACCGCACTTTCCTTGCAGAGAAGCAATGTTGCTTGGGGTTCAGAGTTTAGGTTTTGGCATGAGACAGAGTTTGAACCCCAGCTCTGCCATTTGTTACTATTGTTTTAATTATTGACAGATTCTGAAAGGAGGGGAAAAGTTGATCTTACTTTTGATTTGAGAGTTAAAAAAAAAATTCAATTGAGTGATTTATTTCCATTCTGTGGGCCCCAGGGGAGACCTAGACTCAGCCGTTGCTGAGTCTTGTTAAGAACGAAGACTCTGGAGCCAGAAGGCCTAGTTTCATGGCCCACCTCTGCCAGCTGTGTGATCTCGAGCAAGTCCTTAACTTCTCTGTGCCTCGTTTTCATCGGTAAAATAGGGATAATCGGGTGATTTTCATCAGGTTGTTTGAGGATTGGATGGAAGTGAATATACACATGTGAAGTGTCAACTCCAGCACCGTGCCTGGCACAGAGGAAATGCTCACGGAGGGTGCATAGGAGGCAGTTTGGAGGTGTTCAGCTAAAACAGGAGAGAGCACTGGCTTCAGCTTTTGCCCTTTTCCAGGAGTGACTCCTCGGTCAGACAGGGGAAGGCAGAGCATGTACCATCTCACAATTGCCAGGAAGCCTCCAGCAACCTGGGTAGGTGGTCTTGTCTCCACATTATAGACCAGGAAAGGGAGGTTAAAGAACTTACCCCAGCTCTGCCAGCCAGGCAGACAGGATTCAGATCTGGTCCTTCTGACCCAAGTACCCTTTCCACTGAAGTATTTCCTCCTGAGCCAAGGCCCAAGGGATCCGCTGGTGTGTCCAGGACTGGGGCTATGACGACCCTGAGCAGGAGGTTCCATAGACTGGGAGGGGCCTGCCCCAAGAGATGCCCCCAAGGTTTCTAGAAGAAACCCATTGGTAAAGGGTCCCTTGCAGGGTGTGACTAATATCCCCTTAATTTTCCTTTTTATGAGTTTGGTTTTTAAGAAAGTGAATTTGCTCAAAGCAAGAGCCACCTATAAGTACTAGCTACTATAAAGGGTTAGTCTATCTGAAAGTTAGTCTACCCTCCTCCTTTTATAGATGAAGCGACTAAGAGAGGGGCTGCTGCTTACCCGAGGTGAGGGGTGGGCAGAACCTGGTCTCCCACTGGTCCCACTGCTCGAGCCCTGGAACCAGGTGGAGGTGGGAAAAGGGCCATTGTGAAGCAGAGGAACCAGGTCAGTGAGGCCCCCAAGATGAATACCCCAGCAGGGCATAGAGCAGAGCCGGCCTCTCTGCCTCAGCCCCAGGCCTGCCTTGCTCACCAGCCGCAGAGGGAGGTAGACAGAGACAAAGCGAACGTTGGTAGCCCTCCAGAGCGCAGGGTTCCGTGACACTCTCCTTTCTCTTAAGCATTTGTTGGCTCTGGGCCCCATGGAGTGCACAGCTCAGCTGAGAAGGCCCCACCCGGTCAGGGGTTCATTAACTAACACGATGCAGGGTGGACTGTGATCCACAAGGTAGGGGACGGGGAGAGCCAAGATGGGAGAGGCTGGAGGTGGTCCTGCAGGAGGGAGATTAGAATAAGCCAAAGGGTGTGAGCAGAGGCCTGGTGGGAGGGATGGCTGAGCATGAGTGAGGACATGGGGCTGGAAGGAGTTTGAGAAGTTTGAGAGGAGAGGTGTCCGTCCTGGCAGGCATGAAGAGAGAGGGAAGGGGGAGGGCTGGAGATGAGTCTGGAAACGAAGCCATGGAGGGTGTTATCGGGAAGACCTTTCAAAGCAATTCCCAAGGCGTCCTGGTCTGCCTGAGCCACCCATCCCCAGTGAGAAAGGCCCAGGCTGCTTCGAGAACATGGCCAAGAACTTCCTGGCACCCTCTCCTGGCCCATTCCAAAAGTGAGCGTGTCTTTTGAAGGCATCAGCTTCTGGCACATCTCACCCGTGCTGGTGTTTTTAAACAGTTTTTATTTTCATGGCTCTGGGTCCTCAGCCTGATTTTACCCCTGGAGTTCAAAGCCATCTAATTGGAAATGAAAGGCAGCTGATTGATTTGGCAACTCCGCAGCCAGCCCACGTGGCAGTGATGCCATGGAGAGAGTGAGTGCTGCTCGCGTGTGTATCTGTGCCACGCTCCCCGGCCCAGGGCATCTCGGCCCCACTGCCGGACCGGCCTGAATGTAGAGGGTAGGGAGGGGAGTCCTCCCCGGGTCCCAGGATCCCAGGAAGGAGGCAGCTTGCTGGGAGCCTCGATTCCCTCAGCCCTGCTAGCTTAGCTGTCTCTGCCCCCCTATTTTCTCCTGCTGGGAAAATAGGAAGTTGATCTGGAAGGGGACTGCATGGGCAAAGGCCTGGAGGTGAGCTGCACGATCTTGAGCCTGCTTGTTGAAATACAGATTCCCAGGCCCTGCCCAGCCTTACTGAATCAGAATCTCTGGGGTGATGCCCAGCAATCTGCATTTTTGACAGGCTCCCCAGGGATTCTGAAACCAAGGCAGGGTTGCATTTTGGATAGGTCACCCATGTGGGCTGATGGCTGTAGACAGGCAGTGAGATGGCAGAGGGACTGACCATGGGACTGCTCCTTGAAGATGCGTTCAGTCCTCTCCCGAGATGGGAGGGTGGACCTTGGGGCAGGGACAGGGGCCCTGTCCAGGGATAGGATTCTCAGTCTTAGCCCTGAAATATCGGCCCAGCTTTTGGGGCCTTGGAGAATAGCCACTTAAGACCCTGACTCCTCAGGGGGCAGTGACAAGACCCCATCTGCCTTTGATTTCCACAAGGTTTTCTTCCTGCGGGGAGGAAACACCCAAGTTGTGGTCCAGCCAAGAAATGCTTCCCACCGCAGCCCTTAGCCGGAAAGTAACTTGTCCCTTGGTTCAGTGTCTTGGTTTGTAGACATGTGACAAAAGAGGCAATATTTCCAGTAATGATGAAGCCAGTGGAAAAACAAAGATTTGGGGGAAATGTGCATTACTTACTGTTTTAGCACCTTTTTCTGATCTAAAGTTACTTTGTTTAGAAACAAAAGTGGCATGTGTAATTTAGTTGGCACGTGGCATTTTTATAATTGGTCGGTTTTGAAATGTGAAGACAAAAGGAATTTTTTTCCCAAAGTTTTAGTAAAACTTAAGTTTGCAGGAAAAACACACTTTGCCCTGGCTTCCTGCTGCTTTGCTCCCTGGATCTTGTCGTTGCCACATGTGACCCACGCAGCTGGTATGAAGATGTATTTTCTTAACGTTAGAACTGGAGTTTTGCAGCAAGACAACTGGGCCGTGTCAGAAAGCCCCTTCACTTCCCCCTGCTCAGAAGGGGCAACTCTTTGTGACCCTCCCCCTTGACGCTGCCTCAGGCTAATAGGTGTTTTAGGAGAAGCCCCTTCAGGTCTCTGGGGGCGGCATTTCCCTGTGACGCAGGGTCTTCCCAGCTCAGCTCTGGAGCACCTTAGCTCTGAGTGTTGAAGACAGGGTCAGGGTTGGGTGCATAACCGTTCCTGGGCAGAGGGTGAGGTCTTTGCAAAGCAGTGATGACAGGCTAGTGACAGGAGGCCAAGCTAAGACTGTCTTTGTACATTGGCAATGGCCCCCCAGGGGAACCTAGCAAACATGCAGATTTTAACATCCCTCATCACAGATTTGTTAGGGTGGGACAAGTTCTCCTGGTCTGTTAGCTCCCTGCCATACACGGTCCCTCCCTGGAGCCTAGTGGCTTTTAATTCCTCATTTGCATTTGAGCACAGGGTTGTGGTCATGAGAGCCCTCCCCTGCCTTCCTCTGACTCAGCTGTTTTCCTGCTCCAAGCCCATGGCTCAGTGGGCACTAGTGGCTGCTCTCTACCGCAGGGGCGGGGAAGGTGCCCTTAAAGGCCAAATTGATAGGAAGCAAGTTTCTGAACAGATGCTGGTACTAGACTTTCCTTCCAGGATTAGATGGTTCCTGCCTGACCTCTAGCTGGTTTTACTGGCTCTGGCCACAGCTGCCTTCTAGATTTGTCTACTAAACATCTGAGTAGGGCTGGGCACGTTGGCTCACACCTGTGTTCCTAGCACTCTGGGAGGCCAAGGTGGGAAGATGGCTTCAGGTCAGGAGTTGGAGACCAGCCTGAGTAAGAGCAAGACCCCGTCTCTACTAAAAATAGAAAAAATTAGCTGGGGTGGTGGTGCACACCTGTAGTTCCAGCTCTTGGGAGGCTGAGGCAGGAAGATCGCTTGAGCCGAGGAGTTTGAGGTTGCTGTGAGCTAGGCTGACGCCAGGGCACTCTAGCCTAGACAACAGAGAGAGACTCTGTCTCAAAAACAAAACAAAACAAAACACAAAAACATCTGAGTACCTGCTGTGTGCCAGGCCTGTGATTGAACCTCCATGATACCAAGATGGACACGATGAGGTCCTTATCCTTGGAGGACTCCCTGCCAGGTGGGGAGGTGGGCAAGTCAACAGGATTTTAGTGTCGTGTCACCAGTGCTGCCAGGGGCTGGGGCAGAGCGATGCAGGGGACTCTGCGAGGCGCGCAGACCTGCCGTGGCCACCAAGCAAGGCTTCCCATACCTCATTCGCTGAGGTTCTTAAATGGGTCATCTGGGTAAATAGGGGGAGTGGCTGTCCAGAGGATGCTTGCTGAGTCACCGTAGCAGCTGTCCCCGTGTGCCACATCTTCCACGCAGGGCATCTCCTCCGTGCCCTGGGCACCGCTGTGTGGTGCTGCTTCAGAGGTGCTGTTGCAGATCGCCACTCATTCAGTAAGGTTGTTCTAGTTAATACGCGTCCTTGGGTTGGCGAGAACATGGCCCAGGAGTCACTTCCAACCTTTTTCTTGTTGTTAGGAAGACCCTGGCTTCCACCACTCTCCTGGGAGACACATGTCCTTGCCTATGAAAGGAGGGCATAAGTCCTGACTCTGTAGGGTTCCAGGACCACACCCCTGGCCAGGTGCCTGGCGCTGGGAGCTGCTCGTGGAGTACCTGAATGTGGACTCCGTGGGGGAGGAGTCTTCACCCAGTGGGAACTCCCCAGTGGTGGATGATTGGCTGGGAGTGAGGGACAGAGAAAGAGCAGCCCTCGCACAGCCCAGGTGAAGACCAGTGAGGCCCAGAGAAGTATCCCACCTTGCCAAGCTCACGCTGAGCCAAGCAGCTAAGCATCAGGTCTCCTTCGAGGCCTCTCCCCTCCATGGGGTGGAAGCTAGCGTTAGCCAGAGCCCCTGAGCCAGGGAGCTGAAGAGTTAATCCCGTGCTCCCCAGAGAACTTGCACACTCCTGACCCTCCCCTGTCTTCTAGGCCCTCAGCTGCAGCCTTCTGGGCATAGCTTGGTCACATGAGAGCCAGATGTGGGGATTTCCCAAGCAGTGGTGTGTGCGCACACACGCTTGCATGCACAGCTGTTTACGTGGCATCTGAGCGCTCAGGGATTGGTTCAGACCCATGCAGAGCGGGGGAGGGATGGGCAAGGAGAGGCCCGGGGGCTCCCAGCAAGCACCATGGGGGTTCTGCACTGAGCCCTGCCGAGCCCTGCTCCCACCAGACATTGAAGATAAGAGAGTTGTTCCTGCTCAGACTCCTATTTCCTGCAACATCCATCTTGCCACAAGACCATATTGGTTATGGATGATTTTTTTAAAAATCTGTTTGAAAGGCTTTGAAGCAGATGCTAGAAGCCAGCAGCTTTTCAGGATATTCTGCCAGGCTCAGGGACCTGCCCGGGAGCCATTGTGCCCAGCACAAGCTAGGCTTGGGGTCTTTCCTTCTGCAAGACGGCCTGTATGTGGCTCAGGAAGCAGAGCCTGGACTAGAGAGAGGGCAGAGCCATGGGTGCCAAGAGGCCCTGGGGCAGTGGGGTGAGCTGGGCCTCAGTTTCCCATGAAACCATTGAGCCTGAGAGAAAGGAGTGTTCGTCCTCCCATCAGCCCTGGGGATTAATTGGGCACCTACTGTGTTCAAGGTATTGTGGGGGTACTGACAAGGTTAAGAACCTGAAGAAACTAAAGGTCTGACTGGAGAGACTCATGACGAGATTTTATTAAGCACCTACTATATACCAGACACTTGTTTGGACTACAGCCCTAACCAGACATTCTGGAGCCAGTTGAAACAGTCAGTGAACAATACAAAGATCCTGCCCAGGGCAAGATGAGGGAGATAGGCAGACCTTAAAAAGTGGGTGTCCTCAACCTCAGTTCAGGAATGAATCTCCCCTAGCCCCTGACTCCATTGCCACCCCCTGTCCTGCACCATGGCAGCGTCCAGCCAGAGGTCCACTAAAGCACTGGGAGCCCTGCCCCAAAGGCAGGTCCAGTTACACATGCAAGGCTCCAGGACTCAGCCCTGCAGCGTCTCCCGCCTCAGACCGTCCTGGGCCCAGTCTGCCTCCTGGTTGGCCTTGCAGCCTCAGAGAGGAAGGATGTACTTCAGTGGCAGCCCCAATGGCCAGGTGGGTGGACAAGGGAGTCACACTCCTTCCCCAAACCTACATGAGTCCTGGAGCAGACAGGAACGCTTGGGAGGGTGTCTGTGGTTGCATATCTGTGCCCTGTCTGCGATGCTTTGTGACCAACAGTGAAGAAAGAGTCAGATGCTATAACCAGGGGCCGCCAGCTGTGCACGTGTTTGATGCTCATTAAATAGCTGGCGGTTGATTCATTGATAATCCAATGGCAAGAGTCTAGTCTAGAGAAAAGGAGACATTCCACTTTTTGCTGTGCTGGGATGGGAATGTCTGTCTTGAGGCCACTGCTGTTGACTTCATCACTCACTCACAGCTCTCTGTGGAGACTGAGCCAGGGAGGGAGACGGGTTGCAGGACTGGGGGCTGGACACCAGCGCCTGCTGACTTCATCCTGCTTCACCAGCCCATGTCTGTGCTGCCTCTCTCTGTGAACACAGATACTGGCTCTGGCTGGGGCTTCTGGGGGAGCTGGTGGGTGGGGGAATTGGAGGGGGGATATCCCAGTAAGTGGGGGAGGACCACCAAGGCAGACCACCCCAGGGAGGGGGATGGCTGGGATCCTGGAACTCGAAACTGTGTGGAGTTTGTGTCTTCTCTGCACACAAACAACCGGGGTGGGGAGAGGTGAGAACCTGAGAACTGAGGGGGAGGCCACGACCCAAGGGGCTGCCGTGGGTCGGGCCGCAGCTGCTGAGAGCAGAACTCAGAACCCACCAGCCTCCCCACCCAGCGCCCTCTGTCTGCCCATGGTGCCTCTGACTGACCACAGCACCTGTCTTTAACCCAGGGTGGGGGGAGGGTGGCAGGCCTGCCTGCTGCCCCCTGCCAGGGTGGCCCTCTCTAGGCAGCCTTGGCCTCTCCATCCACACCCATGTGGGCTGGGCTGACCCTTCTGGTCTCAGCCCTGTCCTGCAAGGGCCCCTTGGACTTAATCCCTAAGGGCCTGTGGAGCATCTCCAGGCCCAGCCCCCACTCCGCCCCATGCCCCACCTGAGCAGGGAAACAGGCTGTTCCCTGACTGCATAGCTCTGGGGCCAGAGGGTCGGTGGTACATTCCTACCCTGGGTTGGGCTGCCCCCACATGTACTCTGCATGCTGGGAGAGGAGGCAGGCCCTTTCTTGCTAAGAGCAAAAGGAATAGCAACATGGCTGCATTTACAAAGAGAAGCACAGCAGAAAGAAATAAGGCCTTGGCCAGTGGCTGGGGAGGATCCAGAAAATGACATCTCCCATTGGGGCCCCTTTGCTCCCATTTCCCGGCCAGCCTGCCTTGGCTCAAGTCTGGTACCGTTGCTTTCTTGCTGTGGGGCCTGGGGAAATTCGAACCTTAACTTTCCTGTGCCTTACTTTCCTCATCAGTAAAGTGCAGATTGCCTTAGGATTAAATAAGATAATGCTCATAAAATGTTTAGCAGGGTGCCTAGTATGAATGTTAGGTAGGTGGGAACTGGTATAATTATTTTAGCCCCAGCTCTACTATTTACTTGCTGTGTGATCTTAGGCAAGTTTCTTCCCCTGTCTGGTCCTGAGCCCCCACATGGTCCTTCCAACCTGTGGAGTACCACCAAGAAGCCAGGGATATGGCCTCGGGAGGGGAGCTGGAGACAAACCATGACCTGGCTTTCCATTTAGGATTTGCTTTCTGTCTTTGAGAAGACACCCATCAAAAATTCATCCCTACTACTTTTCTTCATGAGCACTTACGTGTATGCAGCTCAGAAGTCTGTGCCCAGAACCCTCAGGCCTCGGGCATAAGCAGCTACATAATTTGCAGGACCCAATGCAAAATGAAAATGTAGGGCCTCTTTTTCATAAATTATTGATGACTTCAAACCTATGGCAGAAGCACATTCAACCAGCCTCAGGGCTCATCCAAGCGTGGTGTACTAGCTACCTGCACTACCTTAGGGGCTGGGGGTGTAGGAGGCAGGGCCTGGGACCTGAGCTGCTGCTGGAGCACCACTCGCCACTCACTCCCCCAGTACAAGGGCGTTGTTTTCTCATGCCATAAGTAGCTGTGACAAGCTGGCTGCTCTTCACCCTAGAACAAGCTTCACAGAGTTGCCCATGTCAGAAGCAGCTCACACACGAAGCAACTGTGCTGTTCCAAACTTCCACCCAGGTGAGTTTTGATTGGAAGTCATGTTTGAGCTATTGTTTGTTTTCCGTCGCGGCTGTCCAAATTCGTGCTGTTTTTCCCAGATGACAGTCATATTCCTTTCACTGTTGTGCCTCTGTTTCTGCTGCTCTGAGCATGACAACCTGTTTCAGGCCCCCTAAAGTGAATGTCATGTAAGTCAACCTACTTCTTTGTAAAGGACTATTAACCTTGTAGGGCTGTCATGAAGATTTGAGCTACGGTGTTACTATGATGGTTCAGCGCCTGCAACAAGGATGTGCTCTACTCATGGCAGCAGCAACCACCACTACTACTACTATGAAATAATAGGACTAGCAGTTGTTAGGCCCGAATTAGTTGATGGCTGGAAAGTGGCAGCTGAGCTTCCTGGTAGCCTGGTCAGAAAGGAAAAGAAATGTGGAATCTGTAGGAACTCTAAGAAATCTAGGCCTATGCAAAGGTTAGTTGTACAGAAGGAGAGAAAAGACTAGAATATGGCAGTTATTTAGCAACTAGTTCAAGGCTGCAGTGAGATAAGAACAATAGGATTCCCAAGGAGGGAGAGGTCTTGAGTGCTCCAGTGCACTTGAGATATGGAAGGATGTGGAGAAGACAGGAGGTGTTCTTTCCATCGGGCCCCTGGCACAGGCCTGCTGCCCCTCCCCTCCCAGGTGCCCAGGGCAGGGGCTGTGGAAGCCAACAAGGCCAGCGACACTGCCCTGGTCTCCAGGGAGCCTGTGGTTCTCTTCCATTCTCCATGGGGTTTGCACTGTTGGTTGTATTCATTCCTGTCTCTCCCACCTGGGCTCGCAGGCCCACTCTGGATTTATTACTTTGGATGGGTGGAACTTGCTTTACACCAGGGACGCATTCCTGGAAACATGGATTGAGACTAGATTTGAGTAAACTGAACCCACTTCTCACTGCTCTGGCGTGACTCAAGCTCAGAAGAAGCCTTATGAACCTGTAGGGTCCTTTCCTAACCTACACCCATCCGTGTATGTTTATGTAGTCCTTGGGGGGTGTGTATTGGGGAGGCTTCCTTAAAGTCGGGGGCGCCTGCGGTGTTGTTCTTTGATTTCTCATCATTGCTGGGACCTGACAAGACCCAGCTTCAGCATATATGTGCCCTCAGGTCGCTGTATTTGGCTGAAACCTGCAGGCCCAGGTTTTCCCTGGGCCTGGCTTCCTGCTGGTATTACAAGCCAGGAGGAATGGCCATGGCAGGGACACTGCGGGCTAGCTGAGGCTAGCTGTCCCCATGCTGCCTGTTTCCCAGGAACCCACTACTCTCACTACCAGCTTTGTCCCTAAAACCCACTCCCCTTCATGTCCCAGAGGCCTAATTCCTACCCCTCCAGCACCTTTCACAAGCATTAGGCCATTTCAGTCTCAACCCCACAAAGAAGACAGGGTAGGTATTTTTATCTCTCCGTTACACAAGAAGGGAAAGAGACGCAGAGATTTGCTAAATGCCCTAGAGTCAGTAAGCTAAGTGGCAACGTGAGCTCAAGAACCAGGGTTTCTTTTATTCTTTTCTCCAGATCGCTGACCTCTGTACCTCCTGAATCATCTGCTTTTTTGGACTTGGGTGTCCTTACATTGAGCCTGTATTCAAGTTGTTTTCCCTGGAAAAGGCAGTGTGTTTGTCTGAAAGATTCATTTCAGCTGTGGTGCACTTCTGTTACCGAGACTACCAGGTTTCTGCTGGGAAAACCTAGAAGATCAAACAACTACCTTAGAGATCGAGAAGCCCAAATGCTTAAGTTTACCGATGTGAGCATTGAGGCCCAGAGGAGTTAAGCCACTTGCCCAAGGTCACGCAGCTAGTTCTCAGTAAGACCAGTTGTGCAGATTCCAAGTCCCAAGTCCCTTGGTTTCCGGCAGGCCCATGACCCAGCTCTGTAGGGCCCTAGGTTCTGTGTCACAGAGGGGAGGGAGGTAGAGACTGCAGGGAAGGCAGGGAGCAGTTGGTTTGTGTCAGTCACAGCTGCTCATTGGGCTGTGCCTGCCTTTTGCTCCTTCACCCCGTCTCTCTGTCTCTCCATCTTTCCATCTTCCCAGCCCTAAGCCAGCATCCTTGTCTGCCTCTTGGCTGGAGGGCCAGGGTTTGTGAGCCAGAGGCTCTCCTCTGTTCATTGTAAGGAGGCAGAAGGGGTTCTTCCCCTTCTGCCACCCTGTTAGGGTTAGGAGAAAGTTTGTTAGGGTGGGCTGGACAGAAGGGACTCCAAAGGGGGGAGATTTGGAGTGGGAGCAGCGGAACTGGATTAATTCTGTAGGTCAAGAGACTGGGAAATAAATCATATTTTAGAAAGACTTTTCTTTTAAAAAGACAGGCTTGTTTCTGGTCTGCTTCCCATTTTCCTTTGGGAAGAGAGATGGGAAGGCCTGCTTATGGGGAGGTGGATGAAGGGGACAGGCATGAGCTTGGGTTGTGTGAGCTCAGGTTGTCTGTCCGCAGGCCAAGTCCAGCCCACCTTGTGGTTTTATAGATAAAGTTTTACTGGAACACAGCCCACCTATTCTTTTACATATGGTCTGTGGCTGCCTTTGCACTACAAGAATAGAATTGAGTAGGCTCAACAGAGACCACATGGCCCCCAAAGTCTAAAATATTTACTTTCTGGCTCTGTACAGACCCCTGTTCTAGCAGAACAGGGCTTCTTGGGTTCTCCAGGCCCAGGCAAAATACCTTCCCTTGGCTCACTGAAAGAGGTTGCCTTAGAAAGAACCCAAAAAGGAAGGTACACAAAGTGGTAAAGCCAGCCAAGGTGCAGAGAGATGTGATGACCTCTCAGCTGGGTCAGTGCAGGGCTCTGTAGGGTCAGATGGGGCTGGGAGGGGCCTGGCATGGCCTTGCTGGGGGACAGCCCACTTGGCCACGTACCTGGGGTACAGCAGTAGGGAGTTGGAACCTCAGCAAGGTGTGGGCCCCAGGCAATGAAGCCCCACATTCTGAACTCAGGCCTCCTTGGCCATACCAGCTCAAAGCCTTGGAGGTCCTAGGTATGTCTCCCTTGATTCAGCCATACCAGGGCTTGAGGGCTGGGCCAGTGTTGCTCGGCTGCCCGAGGAGGCTACTGACCACTAGGCCTGGGGAGAGGCTCTGGGTGACATCCCCAGGAATCCTTCTACCTCCGATTCCTGCTAACCTGGTCTCTGAGGGTGACTGTGGGGAAGGATCTCTGACCAGTGCCAGCATTTTCTTGGTGCATCCAGCACCAAACACTGTCCAGCTCCTGTCCCTGCAGCCCCAGGAGCGTGATTTTTCTGGTGCCCCCAGAGCTAATTGAACCCAGGGAGCCAGGCTTATGCTAACCACGCTCATGGGAGAGATTGCCAATGGCGCCTCACTGTTATCGAGCCTTGACTACATGGTAGGCACAGAAGATAAGTATATCACTTCAACCAGATATTTACAAGTTCGGGAACAGGCTCAAAGAGGTTAAGTAGCTTCCTCAAAGGGGCAGAGCCTAGATTGAAACCCAAGCATTCTGACTCCTGAGGCCTTACCAAACCTCTCCACCAGAGCTCCACTCTTCTGGTTTACAAAGAGAACCGGCAGGGCCAGGTTTCTCAGTTCTACACGGGGAGCTAGCCTGCAATTGGGGAGTGACTTGCTGAGCAAAAGAGAAAGTCAGGGGCTTTAAATAAATGGTGAGTGGCAGCAAGCTCTGATCACCAGTGTCCCCACAAGAGATGGACACTATACTAGCTGTGTGACCTGGGGCAAGCTACTTAATCTCTCTGGTTCAGTTTCTTCATCTGCAAAGGAGGGGAAATAATAGTTCCTATCATTGTAGGCTTGTTGTAATATATAAGTTACTATATGTGAAGTGCTCAGTACCGTGCTTGGCAGAGAGTAAATGGTGTATAAATGTTTGCTGCTATTTATTGGTACTGCCTGTGAATGGGCCAGGCCACTCTCCTGGCCACCACTGGGTGGATGATGCAAGGGTTTGTCTCCCAGACTTGCAGCTCAATATTTCCTGTTGTCCCCACTGCAGCCAGTGCTCTGCTCCTTTGGAGGTGGTGAGCAGCCCAGCAGAGAAAGCAGCAGTCTTGGGATGCCACCAGACCTGGTTCCATTTGTGGCTCATGGGAGCCTGTGCCAGTTACTTCCCCATCTGAAAGATTCCTGCCCTGTAAAATGTGGCTAAAGATGCATACCTACCTTCTGGGGTTGTCGTGGGGAATAAATGAGCCACTCTAGGTAGACCGCGTCAGTGCTCTTTATATGGTGACCCTCTAGTATTCTAGAATGTTCATACCATTGATTAGACCAAGAGTTTTCTGCCTTGTTATAATGTTGATGGTATCACATCTCATAATCGTGTGTTCTTTACGGTGCTTTGATTTTGCTCTCCTCCCTCTTAGCAGGAGGACAACTTTTAACCCCATTTCACAGGTGAGGAAATTGAGGCCCAGATTGGACAACACTATCTGAACTGGGAATAGAGCCCTCATCTCTCCTGGTCACTAAAGGTCCCTGTCCTTTTGGATTGGGCTTGGGCAGTGAGACTCTACAATGATGCTCCCTTCCATTCTGCTAGGGCCTGTCTGTCTTCCTCAGTGGGTGGGGCCATGGCAAAGACTGGGCAGGACATCAGGGCCCAGTGAATGTGGTGCCCGAGACCTGGAAACTGGCTTTGGCTGCTCCAACCCTGACATTTGAGGTTCTGGGTCCAGGCCACTAAGCCTGTTGGCTTTTGAGGATCTTTGGAACCTCCAGGCCCTGTGGGGCCAGCCACCCACATGGCCAGAGAGGAGGGGCCAGGCTGCCTTTTGCAGGGCCATGATAACCCGTGGGCCCCGTTCCAAGGTGGGGGTTGTGTAGGATTTCTGTGCTCCAGAGGATTCCTGCATTTCAGCAGACACCTCATTATCCCTGTCCCAGCCCGCTGTGTCCCAGTGCCTCTGTAATCATATAGGCCCACGCCCAACAGTCAGCCCAGGGCCAGGAAATCACTCCCCTCCCCTCCTCCGCCTTCCGCCCGTGGCTGGCCGAATGCGGCGCCTACAGCCACTCGCTGTGGACCTCCTGCCTGCCTAACGGTTCTCTCTCCTCTGGTTCTTCTCTCCTGCTGCTGCTTACTCTCGGGGTACTCGGAAGTGTGGCTGTCCAGCTGGGCTGAGTCTCCCAAGAAGGACGTGACAGGTACTGCCCGGTGTCCATGTGAGTGCATGCATGTGAACATGTATGTTCCAGGCACGTGTTCATGGGAGCTGGTGCCCACAACCGCTTTCTGCATGTTTCCCTGTGATGTGTAGTGGCCCTTTATGGGCAAGTCGGGCATCTTCCACTCACTATGCCCACTGCCTCCCTGGTTGACCCTTCTTGGTTTTCAGATCCAGCCTTGGAGCCCCAAGGAGTGCTAACTGTGTAACACAGCGCGTAAGCACTTGTATTCTGGGCCCAGGGTGTGTGGGTCTGAATCCCAGCTCTGCCATGTCCTGGCGGTGCTGCCTTGGGCCTGTTGTGTAACCTCCGTAAGGGACGTCATTCTACCTCGTGAGGAGCCCAGCACACAGAACGTGCTCGGGTGATGGTGGGGCTCCCATCCCATCAGCTTCAGTTTATCTCAGTTGGCTGTCCCAGTGAGATGGGTCAGCAAGAGATGATTCATCTCATTTTAGGCATTTAAACTGAAGCAGAGTGCTAAGGTCCCTGACGACCAAGCCTCGTTTCCAGTGATCTCACTGGGGAGCTGGAGATTTGGGACATGGGCGGGGCAGTCCTGTGACTGTGACTGAGGGTGGGTCACAGCCCCCAACCCCCAGTGGTCCAGAGCTTGGAGCTGCCTCTGGCCTCAGGGGACTTTCAAGGCTTTGCCCTGCCTGGCCGAGATGGTCCTCGGGGACTTGAGCCTTGGCCTGTGTCCAGGAAGAGCTGGACCAGGGGTCAGGGACTTGCCTTTAGCCTTTAGTCTTACTGGACAATGGCAGAAAAACCGGTACAACAGGGTTCTCAGCTCCTAGAGGCAGATGGTTGGGAGAGAGATGGGATTTCCAGAAGAGTATTCTAGGGGGCCCCTCCATTCCTGAGAGTGTTACCCACCCCCAGCTCTCCAGGCCCCACCTGAGAGCAGAGGTTCAGGCTGGGGGTGTTGTGGGACAAGGCAGAAGGGTCAGGGGTTGGTGGGGGTGGGGGGCTGAGCCAACCCCAGGGGTGAAAGCCCAAGGCTCAGCCCCTCCCACCACAGCTGTGAACAGGGAATGGGAGGGGGACATCCTGGGGAAGGGTCCAGAGGAGAAGAGAAGGCAGAGGGTGGGAGTGCAGGGCCCCCTCCCTTGCAGGCATCCTCCCGGTGTTCCCTGTGCTGAGGGCTGGGGCCTGAGCTAATCACTGGGCTCCTGTCCCTTTTTCCCCTCTCCACGAGCCAGTGAGCCAGAGCCCACTTGGCCCACAGCAATACATTTTATTCACCAAACGTATAGCTGAGAGGCCAGCAGGCCCAGTCCAGCCTGGGAGGGGTCAGTTGTGAGGGGCCAGAGAGACCTTGGTGGGATGCCAGGGTTAGGGGTCACAGGGAGCCTGGGGCAGAGGCCACCATGGGGCCTGGCTTCTCAGGATGAGCCCTGCTGTTTGGAGCAAGAGGCCCAGGGGAGGCAGTGTGGGCTGAAGGGAAACCCAGCCAGACTGGGAGTGCAGGGCCGGAGCCTTGGGCAAGTTGCCAGGTTTCTCTGGGCCTTGGTTTCTCCATCTGGAATGTTGGAGAGTTCTATAGGACAGGAAACTCAGAGGTAAGGGGCTGATGCAGGAGGTCCTTGAGATAAGGGTCCTCAGCAGCTTGGCCTGGCACCCACCCCTGAGTGGGCCCAGGGGGCTCTGATCTGGCTCTCTTCAGCTAGCAAGTTCCCACTGCCTGCCTGGAGTGGGGTCTGGGGGAGGCACACTGCAGGGATACTGCTGGTGCCTCCCCACCCCACCTTCTCCTGGCGCCTGTAGTCCTTGCCCTGTGCTGCCTACTGGTTCTGAAGCTGCTGAGGAACGAAAACCTCCAGCTCCGCCCCAAATCTCCCATTCCCTCTGTTTGCTTTAGAAACAACTATCTACAATTTACATAGGGCTTTAACCCCTGGCACTTTGTTCCATGCTCAGAACAACCCCAGGAGGTGGATCCTGTTATAGTTCCTGCTTACAGATAAGGAAACTAAAGCTCAGAGAGGTTAACTGTGCTCCCCAGGGTCACATGGCTAGTAAGGGCAAAGCAGCACTGGACCTCAGACCCTTAGACTCTAATTCTAAGCTTTTGCATCACGAATCTCAGGTAATCATTGTGTCTGTTGTCATGTCTCATAGCACCAGTCCTGGGGCGTCAGCTCTCATCAGGGAGACTGCCTAAAGCACATGGTCTGGTTTGGGGGGCAATGCCCAACAGGAAGTCCAGGAGGGAACAGGAGCGAGCACTGTGGGGGCAGTGATCAGAGGGCCTCCTGGAGGGCAGAGCTGCTTGGGGAGAACTGGGATAGGTAGAGAGAAGGGAAGGCATTCCAGGCAGGGGCCAACAGCTAAAGCAAAGGCTTGGAAAGTAAGAACCTGCACAGAACAGTGTTGTTGGGACACAGTAGGTGCTCAATACACACGTGTTGAATCATGATTGTTGCATGGAATGGTGGAGGTGGGGTGTCAGGGAACGTGGGGAGCTCAGATTGGCAAGAAAGACTGGGCTTGAATTTGGCTTTATTCTACAGGCAACAGGGAGCCATAGAAGGTGTTAGAGCAGGGGACTGACTGGGCAAAAGCCTAGTTTAGAAGTTTAAGTTGGCAGTCAGGATCAGGCAGGAGCCAGGGTTCCATCCAGGTGGTAGTTGGAGGAATGCAGGTGTGAGGCAAGGGTGGGGCAGGGGTCCTGGGGACCCCCAGGGCCCCAGCAGGTCCAACCAGGGGCTCTAATAAAGCACAAGAGTCTGTCCCTGGACCAGACTCATGCAAAGTCCCCTTCCAACCTGGGAGAGGCTCTAGTCTATAGAAGGGGGACACCCCTTCTCCATGCTGCTGCCAAGTCCTTCTCATCTAGAGACAAGAGGCCCCATCCACTGCCCCCTCCCCCACTCAGGCAGACTCCTCCAGCCCCCAGTTCTCCCGGCCTTGGCTGGGAGGGGATCCAGAGCAGTCTCTGTGGGATGACATCACCGCCCACTGCCTGCCTAGCCTGTGGAGCGGTTTCTCATCTGGATACCTGCTCCCGGGCAGGCAACACCCGAAGAGGCGGCTGCCAGAGGAGTGAGCGGGAGCCTGCACGTGCTGGGGGAGGGGAGGGCAGCCAGGAGGACAGAGTGTTTGTATATCCATCCCACAACCTTTTCAGTAGCCTCCAAGAAGTGCCGCAGCTTGTCCATGTTCTCTAATGCCTGGAGAGCGTTTTCTTAACTTTTCTACCTGTGTCCCAGAGTGTCAGCCTTCAGAAAGCTCAGGCCAATTTTCCAAGAAGGCTGTGGGGGCAAGGGGTGTGGGTGTGTGGATTTTCCTCCGCTTTGAAATCTTGCCTCAGATTTTCTTGGCTTGTACTGAAATGAGCTGATGTCTCCCTACTCCCTGGCACCTCCTCCTTGTCCTCTCTAGCATCTTCTAGCCACAAAGCCAGAGCTCCCTGCTCCTCCTTACCTCTGTTTCCCCCTCTCCCCTTCCTCCCTTCGAGTGCAATCACTGACTTTTTCCGTATTTCGGAGGTGAGGCCCTGCCGGGTTTGTGCACGTTGATTCAACAAACCGGCAAATCACTCTGTTCATCTGTCTGCCAGTTCATTTGTTTTACTCATTCATTTCACAAACATTTATTGAGTGCCTGCCACCAAGCAGGCACTGTGGTCTGGTCAATAGAGGTGGTGAGAGTCAACAAGAAGCCCGTACTCCAGTTTATTAGCACAGTGTGCCAGTATCTCGGGATATGATGGAGCGGACCCTTCCCTGGAGCAGGCCGAAGCTTGACCGAAGCCACGTTCATGGGCGCAGTTGGATTCAAGTGATGGTGTCGAGGCTTTGGTCATCTCCCCTGGTGACATTAGATTTTGCCTCATGGACTGCAGATTTGCTATGTGTAAGATGGGCTACAACAGGATCACATAGGTTGTTGGGGATCAGTACACAGCTGGGATATGACATGCAAGCACTCGCACCAGTAAGCGCAACGCAGGTTATCGGGCTGGGCTGTAATCCGGCATCTCGGCTTGGAACTCTACCTGCTATGGACTTGTCTTTTCTCTTGTATAGATTTTCTCCTTCCCCTTTCGATCCAGTACCCCCAGACTCGAGGGGGGCCCTGTCCCTCAGGCGGGGGGGGCACTTTTCTGCCGGTGGCACTTAAGAAGTGCTTAGCCATGAGCTTAAGCCCAGTGCCCCAGGACAAGCACTGCTGTACTGTACCCCAGGGGCACAGTGGGAGGTAGTCTGTCAGCACAGTGCCCATTGCTGCCCTGCCCAGCTGGCAGAGGCAGGCACAGAAGCTGGCTACATCTGAGTGCAGAGGCGGGGCAGGCCCTGCTGCCCAGCTGTTGTTTGCATTTCTGCCTGAAATACAATCCTGGCTTTGGAGGGGCTGCCTGGGATTATGCATGTGCGAATCCATGGGGCACACCTCAACTGGGACAGAGTCCCTTCTGAGTCTCCAAAGGGCTCAGCTGGGCCTCCAGGGCCCACACCTCATGGGAGAAAACTGCTGGGGACAGTGGGTTTCTTTCCCCTCAAAGGAGGGCCTCCCATGGGGTTTCTCAGGGTTCTGTGGCCATTGCCACCTGCCCTAGGGTAGAGGAAGCCTCCCCACAGAAGGACCCAAAGATCTAAGCAGTGCTTCTCACTCCTGGCTGCTACACCAGCACCACTGGGGTACAAGGGGGTGTCTAAAAAATACTCATGCCTGGGCCCCAGACCAATTAAGCCTGGCTTTCCAGAGCCCAGGCATCGGCATTTAAAGCTCCCAGGTGATCCTGTGCTACCAAGTTGTGGATCATTGTGCTGGAAGAATGGGATGCATGGAAACAGAAATCAGTGGCAGTTGTTCTGTAATGGAAAAACAGATGGGCTCGAACCTAAAAAAGAGTGGATTTAGTTCTCTCCATACCAGCAGTGGGAGCTGGGGTGCATCTCACGCCCTCTCTGGGTCTCTGATTAGTATTTTGTGAAAAAGGAAGATAAGAGTGTTGTGACTTGGATGAATGGGGCAGTAAATGTGCCTGGCACATAACATTCACCAGGTCAGACTCGGGTGTGCAGGGACTGTGGCTGCAGGCTAAGGCACCAGTGGGGCTGTGTGGAGCCTGGAGACCCTCCGCCATTCTGTAGCCAGGATAGCGGCGTGAAACCCCCAGCCTTCGAGGAGATTGGCAGACATACATAGTTCAAAAAATGTACTGGGAATTCCCTTTGGGCTGAAGGTGGTCTGGGAAGGCTTCCTGTAGGAGGTGACTAGGCAGTCCTTGGTTTGTGGATCCTTTTAGCTTCTAGCAAAACATGTAATGTCTTAGGTATCTTACTCCACCCATGTCCTAACAATGGTGATGGTAACAGTTGAAGCCCAGAGAGGTTCAAGCAGCATGTCCGATGCCACACAGCTAGTGAGCTGAGCTGGGCACCCAGCTGGTCCACCTTCCAGCCTGGTGCTTGCTTAACAAATGTCCCACTGACTGAAGAGGACAGAGAAGTCAATTGCTCCTGGGAGCTTGGGGCCCGCGTGCTTTCCCTCTGCCACGCCCCAGCTTTTGACCCCTACGGCCCCTGAACCCGTGGGGAGAGGGCGGCTGGAGGCTGCAGGGGGGAGCCTGTCCACGAGCCCCCGCACGGCCTCTAACGGCAGAGGGAGACTGAGGCAATCTGTGTGGCGCGAGGGCAGCGGCCGGGCTGTCCGGCCGCTGGAAACGGGGCGTGGAGGGCCGGGGCGTGGAGGGCCGGCCCCGGGCTCGTGGCAGCACCCGGTGAGCCCGAGGGCAGGGACTGCGAACTTGAGGAAAAGCTGGCAGGGGGCAGGCTGGGCTCGCCAGCACTCTGGCGCTGGGACTTTCTTCTTGGATTTCAAGTAAACAGTCTGGGCCTCCTCCCCTCCCCTGCCTCCACCCCCCGCTCCTCATTCGACGGGTCTCATGTGTTTCTATTTAAGGGTTGCGAGTAAGCCCCAGTGATTGGCGGCCTCAAACCCTCTGGACTCCTTGCCGGGGCCTGGGCTGTGGAGAAGTTCTCTCCCGGCTGCTCTCCCGCGCCTGCCCCTCTCCCGCTCCCGCCCGAGGGAGCGGGGCTGCCTTTTCTCTCTCGCTTTGCAGGGCTGGGGTCCAGGCAGGAGCCCTCTCCTTGCCTGTCCCTCTTGTCCCCCCTGCGCTCGACCTCAGCCCTCATGGGCCGCCCGCCCGCCCGCGGCCCTCCCCTCGCGCCCCCGCCGGCCCGGGAGTCTGCAGCGACCACGTCGGCCCCAGGCCTCTCCGCAGACGCCCTCATGCCGGGCTGTGACTAACCCATCTGCAGAAGCTTCGCCTACGTTCGCTCAGCCTCCACCTCTGCCTCTGCCTCTCTCCTCCCCTCCTCCGCCGTCCCCTCCCTGGCCCCCTGGCTCCCATGTCCCCTGGTCCCCGCGGTGCAGCGGGCCGGTGTGGGGCCTTGCTATATGGCCTGTCCTTGGGGCCCAGCGAGCTGCGAGCCTCGGAGCGGCGCTGGCGACGGAGCAGCCTCCCCCGAGGAGGCCGATGGACAGGGGGCGCCCCGGCCGCGGGGCCATGGCTGGCCGCTGGCTCACCGCGTGCTTTCTGCCCTCGCCAGGTGCCGACACCAACGCCGAGCCCATGATTCTGGAACAGTACGTGGTGGTGTCCAACTATAAGAAGCAGGAGAACTCGGAGCTGAGCCTCCAGGCCGGGGAGGTGGTGGATGTCATCGAGAAGAACGAAAGTGGTGAGTGCCCGGCCGCGGCTGTCCACTGGGCTCCGGCCTGGCTCCTCGGCCGGGCCGGTTTTTGTTCCTTCCTCCTCCCCCACCTCTGCAGCTATACGTTATTTCCATCTGGCAGGGAGAGGGCTGAGGAGGCTGAAGTTTCCCCCTGTTGGTTTGGGCTGCAGGCCAGCAGTTTGCCTGGTGGTGGAAGAATGTCTCCCCTGCCCGGGGTAATTAACCGGCTTGTGTTAAGGCAAGGCCAGGCCAGTGGCCACAGGTATACCCGTCCAGCCCCTGCTCAGGGTCCCCACGCCTCCGAGCCCCATGGGGAAGGTGGCTTTCAGCCCAGGGGTGCCCTGCAGAAGCTTTCCCTGTTGGGGCCGTATTCCAAGCCTGGGTCCAGGCAGGGGCAGGAGAATGCAGCCAGCTGGTAGGGAGGGCAGGCCACAACGTCACCATGGGGTCCAGGGTCCCCAGGCCCCTGGTGAGTTGTTTGAGGAAGGGCCAGGCCTGGAGGAGTTGGCTAGTGTCTGACTGGTGAGCTGACTGCCCCCTGCTGAGCTGGAGGCCCAGGACCTGGGAAGAGGGCCCAGATGTGGTACAAAGCCAGGTCCCCAGGCCAGGCAGGGTCCTGCAGCTGACATAGGGGCCATGCTGACAGCTACCCAGGGGGTGCTGGTTCCAAGGTTCTTTCAGAGTGGGCTAAAGTGCCCTGGTGTCCTTGCCAGCAGGAGTCACAGCAGGTGGAGAGAGGAGAGCCCAAGTCTTGTCAGTCCCCAGGTGCAGGCCTGTCTGGCCTCTACAGGGCCAGGGGTGGGACTTGAGCCCAAGACATCCATCAGCAGTTTGTCCACAGCCTGCTGGGGCTTGAATTGGCTCCTGGAGTGTTTTGTTTTACTTTCGATTTGCTGTGGGGAAGGCCCCTGTATACAGGAGCCTCCCTGGACTGTTTGGTAGACACTTCCAGAGGGGAGGGGCCTATTCTCTTCTGCTTGTCCCACTCTGTCCCCGTCCAGTATTTTGACACCTGAAATGAAGGCAAACCAAAGGACCATGGTGCCCATTCTGTAGATAGAGTAACTGAGGCTCAGAGAGATTGAGGGGAAGCAAGTCTCCTGAGGTCATGCAGAACTGGGGTGTTCCTAGGTTCCTGATTCCTGATTCCTATGCCTCTAGGGCAAGGAGCTTCAGCGATGCTGAGGAAATCCCAGCAGGCATCCTGGGGAAGGTGGGCTCAGGAGAACAGGGCTGTGATGCCAGTGTAGACCTCACTCACAGCCCTCCTGGATCTGAGGTCTTCATAGCCTGTTATTCTCTGAGAGGTCAGGCTGTGCCCTTGTGTCTGGAGTCATCGCCAAAGTGGTCGGTAGTGACAGTCCCCACCTGGCAGAGCCATGTCCCAGGTGCCCAAGCTGATCTCCTTCCTGCACTGCTTTGGCCCTAGCCTTTGTCATGCTCACAGCCCCACCTCCCTGCTCCCAAAGGAAGCTGGCAGTGTCATGGGGGTCTGGCTCTGGAAACCCTAAGCACCTTGAGACCCAAAGGAAGGGATCTCTGATGGTGAAATGGGAGACCTGAGGTAAGGGAGATGTTTGTTTTGGAGCTTGCACCAGGAAAGTATAAGGTCAAGTCTTCTCAGAAGTTCTGGTTTAGGGACCCTCCTGCCACCTTACCTGCCCTGTCTCACCTACGCAGCTGTATAACCCTTGAGCAACAGGAGGTAGTGAGCCCCCCCATCCCCTGCCATGTCTCTGGGAGCCAGCTGCTGGCCAGGATGGCTGAAGAGGAGACACCACATGAAAGGAACTCCATCGTGCTTTAAGACTGCCCTCCCCCTCCTTATCCCATATCCAGGACCCTGGGAGCACTTGGAGTTCTTGCCCAGGAGTGGGGCAAGGAGAGCCTTGAAAAAGTGGGAGTCTGTGTTAGGCTTGGAAAAGGTGTGGAGACACTGCTGTCCTGAGGAGCTCCTGATGGCTGTGTGAGGTGGCCCAGGTACCCTGAGTCCCCATCACCACCTGCGGCCAGAGCCGCCCAGTCTGGCACACAGACCCTATGAGGGAGCTCTGTTCTTAGAAGCAGTGTTCTACCTACCAGTTGCTGGCTGGGTGGCTTCAGGTCCCTTAACTTCTCTGGGCCTCAGTTATCCCTTTCATAAGCTGGAGGTGACCTTGTAGCTGCTTGGAAGCAGGGGCTGGAGCAAATGATGTCCCTGAACCCTTTCTCAGGTCTGAACTCTGTGGTTGGGTAACTCAGTAGGACCCTGGGTGTGGGATAGAAAGAGCCTTCCCGAACATGGCCTTCCCACTTCTCTGGAAGTCGAGTATCTTTACTGCAGAGGTACCTGGAGTGCTGTGCCTGCCCATGCAAACCTACCCTATCTGTTGCTATCAGAAACCAGGAGGCCTGGGGTATACAACCAACTTAACCAGAGAAACTAGTGGGTGGAGAGCAGAAGGGAAGAGGGCCAAACTGCAGATCCTTGGGAGGGTGGTTCCTGATCAGGGAAGCTGGAGGCTGAAGGTGGGGGAGTGGGGGAGAGGAGGCCTGTTGTGCATCCTGCAAGCTGGCTTTGGAAGGAGTGGTGAGTGAGGCTTCTGAACTCTGGAACAAAGACCCAATTGTGTTGCCTTTGACCCTGGGACATGGTGGGCGAGTTGAGGCATTTCCATTTGCATTGTTGGGCCACAGCCCCAGTCAGCACCATCCCCGCCTCCGGGCCTTGCCTTGCCCACTGGGTGCCAGGACTCTGCCTGTGTCCCCTCTCATTTGGCTGGCAGTCCCTCAAGTAGAGTGTCCATAGAGGGATCCAGCCACCTCTGGCACCACCTGCTCATCAGAACCACTCTGTGTTCTCATTGGTCTAAAGAGAGATGTGTCTGGAAGGTGATTCTGAGTCTGTAAACAGTAAACACCAGGTGCCAGTCCACGCGCTTCTCGCTTCTCGTGCATCATTCTTCTGGTATCATGGAAAAACCCCATGAGGTAGAAGGCACTTTAACCATTTTGTGGCTGAAGTAACAGGGTAAAAGGTTAAGTAATCTCCTTAGAGTCCAAGAGCTGAAATCTCTCCTCAACAGAGGTCAGGTGGGAAGTGGTGGAAGCCCAAGTTGGAAATGCTGTGGGCTGGTCGAGATGACTGCAGAGCTCCCTGGAAAATCCTTGTGGAAGAATGCTTCTGTATCCCTCCTATGGTGCTCATAGGTAGTGGGAATTCATGTTAATTGATCCATTGAACTTGGGAGCAGGCAACAGTTGAGAGTATCTGAGGAGTGTACCCAGCACTGAGGATAAGCCTATCCCAGGGAACAGAAGTTATAGAAACGCAAAGCAAGACCAAGTGGCTTTAGGGAAAGTATTTTTGATCAAGCAGTGAGCCTGGGGCCCAGCCAGAAAAGGACTCTTTTTCTCCATTGATCAACAGGGACACATAGAGCAGAAAGATTGATTCGCTGTGGTAGCTTTGCACCCAGCAGGCCATACCAGGACATGCAGCAGCCATTGTTATTGTCTTTGGAAACCCCTCCACCTTGACATAAGCAGCAATGCCTGAGAGTCTCCTTTATAGGACATTCTTGTGCCTCAAAGATCACATTGGCTTTACTCTCAAGCAGGCATAATTGGGTCTAATTTCTGGTAGAGTGGTGATGTCGGGGTCCTGGCCACTCTGATCACTGTGTTGAGCAACGCTGCCTCCAACTGTCCAAGATTGTTTCCTTCTTCTCAGGACTACAGGCCAGGGGAGGAAGTGGGGAGATGAGTCAACAGAATTTTTCCTGACTCAACTTTCCTTCTGAGTCTTTGCTTATTTCCTGGCATCAGCGTGATACTGGGAGTTCTTAAACTTTCTTGGAAGCAGGGAATTTTGAGCTCCTCTGGTCCATCTCTTTCTTATAGGCGAGAAAACTGAGTCTTGGGGAGAGTTTGAGAATCTTCTCTCCCCTCCAGGGTCAATGCTTTAGCCCCAGTTGAGTTGTGAGCAGAGGACAGAAATTTCACTCAGACTTTCTCAAGAGATTATTGAAACCCAAAGGGATTACTGAACCCAAGGGTGAGAAGTAAACCCCAGCTTTGGAGGCTGGGGCTGGGAGCCACGGAAAGTGAGCACAAGCCAAAGCAGCTACTGTGGCTCTCTTGAGTACCATGGGGATCTGAAGCACAGCTGTGCTCTTCTCCTAACTGCAGACCAGCCTTCCTTCTCTTCTCATTCCCCCACGGCAGCCCCTTGTTTGCATGGTGTTGGTTGGTCAGGACCAGACCCGTGCATGACTTTTCAGTTGAGATGGCTACCAGTAATTGACCATGGCCTCTGATCCTCTGAGCTCCAAATTGGGAGCTTGAATCCGATTGGTTCCTGGCCAGCCAATGGATTGGCAGACTGTAGATCAGGTGTCCAGCCCTGGTCCAATCAGCTGTGTCCAAGAGAAGCATCACAGGATACAAACGTGGCTACCTTACGAACCTCTTCACTGGTGGCTATTGGTGGGTAGGTTTTAAAGAAGGGAGATAGTGAAGGGTGGGGGAAGATACCAAAAAACATGGTGGTTGCAACTATTTTACTTGTTCAGCAGCTGTGTGTGTGGTGGAGAGGGCAAAGAATCTGGATTGAGATCTAAGGCTACACTGATATAAGTAGAAATCAGTTTGTTTTCTGATGGGTGAAAGGGGGAAGTGATATGTGCCCGTGGGCTTTTTGTAAGTGAGCAATACACTGTACATAGTATTCATTCATTTATTCACTCGTTAATTTCACAGTTCTTGAAAACGTCCTTTGTCCCAGGTTCTGTGCTAATTGGGAATATACCCAGGAGGTTCCTGCCTTTATGGAGCTTAGAGTCTAATTGATGTGAGCCCTCTGGGCACTTAAGGGATAGGCTGTTATTTTGAGGCTGGGATAGCCTTACAGACTTTCCTTTGTCTTAATGGATTTTATTTATATCTTCTATGTCTTTTGCTTAGATTCTGTGCTTACTAAGGAACCACCTGATTACTAATTCAGACTTCCAAGCTACCCTGCTCCTAGAAAAGAGGTCCCAATAAAGATAGGATAGGCTGTTTCTAGAAAGGCAGGATTATTGCAATCTGCATAGCAGATAAATGAACTAACACTCTTATCTCTGCAACAGCCTTTTAAGAGTTTGGTTCTAATGAACCAGTCTCCATTTGGATGTGGTAATCCCCACAGAGGTAGTGACTGACCCATGAGGTCCTGTCCCAGCCATCAGAAATCCTTGCTCCCTGACAGCCCTTCTCTTCCTAAGTGCAGCATATGTGTGTTCCTATTCTGTCAGTCTAATCAGCACAGTCCATTCTGGTCCAAGACCATCTCTAGTGTGCAGCTGCTATCCACTTCACGGAGTTGGCTGGAGGGGAAAGGGCCAGAGAGCATAAATCTGGAGTAGAGGTGGACATTCTCATCTAGCCTTGGGTCCTTCAGCTCAGCTTTATTCACCCCAGGTTGGGGATTGTTCTAAGGATGAGATTGCAGGATAGCCTAACAATCAGAAACATGGACTTCAAGTTAGATAAGCCTGCTTTTTTGTTTGTTTCTTTTTGTTGTTGTTGTTGAGACAGGGTCTCACTCTGTTGCCCCAGCTCGAGTGCAGTGGCATCATCATAACTCACTAGCTCACTGCAACCTCCAACTCCTAGGCTCAAGCAATCCTCCTGCCTCAGCCTCCCGAGTAGCTGGAACTACAGGGGCATGCCACCACGCGTGGCTAATTTTTTCTCTTTTTAGTAGAGACAGGGCCTTGCTCTTGCTCAGGCTGGTCTCAAACTCCTGACCTCAAGTGATCCTCCCTCCTTAGCCTCCCAGAGTGGTAGGATTACAGGCATGAGCCACCACACCCGGCCTGTTTGTTTCTTTTTGACACAGGGTCTCGCTCTGTTGCCTGAGCTGGAGTGCAGTGGCATGATCATAGCTCACTGCAGCTTTGAACCCTTGGGCTCAAGCAATCCTCCTGCCTCAGCCTCCTGAATAGCTGTGACTACAAATGAGCACCACCATGCCAGGCTAAGTTTATTTTTTGTAGAGATAGGTTCTTGCTGTGTTGTCCAGGCTGGTCTGGAACCCCTGGCTTCAAGTGATCCTCCTGCCTCAGCCTCCCAAAGTGCTGGGATTATAGGCGTGAGTTACTGCGCCCAGCCCCTATAAGCCTGCTTTTAATCTTGATTTGGTCACTTCCTGTGGTTATCCTGGGAAGGTTTCTTGGGTCCTCTAAGCATCAGTTTCCTTACCTGTTAAATGGGGTTAATTGTACACCCAGTTATAGGGTTGGTATGTATGCTGATTCAAAAGGAATTCAGTGCTTTGTACAGGGCCTGGAACATAGTAAGTGCTCAATATATGATAGCCACTAGTAAGACCACTGGACCGAGGCAGGGCAGCTCTGCCACAGATTGACCCTGGGGCCTACAGGGGGCCAGTTTCCCTCTTGTGGTATGTGTGTGTTTTCCCACCTGTCTACAGAATGGATTGCAGTTGGGGTGTCTGAGCACTCTCTCAGCCCTGAGGGTCAGTGAGGTGGGTATGGCAGCAGGGAGTTTACTGTGAGACAGTGAGGCCAGGACAACCCATTCTGGGGCCAGAGTCGCCCCCCTAGCGTGCTTGCTTGGGTAGCTGTTCTGGACCCAGCCTGTGACGGGAAAAAGGGTTAGAGACAGAGCCAGGTTCCATTGGTGACCCAAGAACAGGAGCCTCATGGAGATCGGGCTGGGGAGAAGAGAGGCCAACCCATGACATTCCAGTGCCGATGAGTGCTCAGTGGCTGTGTTGCATGGTACAGAGCTGAGGTGCTGGAGGTGAGGACTGGCATAGTGGGGAAGGCTTCCTGGGGAAGTAGGAGGCACTGAGCTGGGCCTGGAGAATGCAGGGTTAGTTAGGCAGACAGGGGTGCGGGGGTGGTGCGGCTAAGACAGCAAAGCAGAAGAAAAGAGGGAGCTGGGCAGCAGGGGCGGGAGGTGCGGGCTGTGGGGAGCTGGTGAGCAGAGAGCCCCCTGAGAAGGATGGGTCTCAAAGCAAGCTGCCCTGCTGCGGGGAAGATGGTGGCAGGGGGAGGCGTGGTGGGGGCCAGAGGCTCTGCAAATAGCACTTTCCTCCAGCTAGATCTGCAGGGGCTGTTGTCAGGGAGGCATCCAAGGGCTTGTCAGCACCGAGCGCTGCCAGCCACCTGCGCAGAGCCAGCTGCCAGGCGGCTGGGTGGGGCAGCAGGCACGGGGTGCTCCCTCTGCCACACTTCCACTCTGCTTGGGCTGGAGAGGCTGAGCGGCCAGTCGCTGTGACCTGACGTTGCCTCTGTAGCCCTATTGTGTCCCAGACTCCTCCGAGGCCATTTTCCTTGAACAGTCATTCCTGAGCAAAAGATGCAGTTCAGCAGTCGTCTTAGGTGTGGCTTGTATGGCCTTGGAAGTCCAGCTGAAGTGCCAGAGTGACACCAGCCACTCATCCCAGCCTCAGCCTCAGGGCAACACCTGGCTGCCTTCTCTTTTGGGGGACAAACAGGTTTCCTCTGGCTCTGTTCACGAGCATCTGCAAAATGCTGGTTTTCCAGGTTTGAGCACCTAGGGACCCCATTAACCACACTGCCCAGCCCCCCGGCAAAGCCAGTCTTCACGTGGTTGGTCAGTCACCACTAAAGCCAGATTAGTTGACTAAGTGACAGGCTGGAATCCAAAGGTGACAGAGGCCAACAAAGCTCTGCCCTCATGGGGCTCAGATATAGCCGAGAGACACATTAACAGGTAGACCAAGGAAATAATTCTAGATGTTAAATGCAAGACAGGAAATAAGTAGGCGCTGTGGGAGTCAGTAAGCAGGGAGCAGGGATGGAGTGTGGTCATGGCGGGCCTCTCTGCAGAGGTGCTGTTGAAGCCAAAGACAGAGCTGAGTGAGTGGAGGAAGAAGCAGAAGGCCTGCTGGTCTGGGAGAGCGGTGGTGAGCAAGGCAGAGAGGGAGGCAGGAGCCAGGTGGTGCTGGGCCAAGGGATGTTATTCTGAGCATTGCTGTCACTGGACACCAGATTGGAGCCCCACAGTGGAGCCAACAGAGGGAACCCAACTCCCCTGACCCAGACGCACCTTTGCATAGGCACTAGTGGGCAGGCAACTCCAGAGGCCCCTGCCCACCCCAACACACACATGCACTGCTTCTGTCCCCAGTAGAAGTGACAGGTCTCAACCCCCACCACCCTACCCTCTCCCGGCTGAAGTGTGGGGAAAAGATCTCCCCACACAACATTTCCTCCACTTTTATATAACAGATTTCGGCAAAGTGTAAAGCAAACACTTTCTGGGGTGTATAATTTGTCAGGACCTCAGGGAATGTGACTTGAGAAAGCGCCCCTCCCTTGTTCTTTCCCCAGCTCCCCCTGCGGCCGTGTGGTATTGCACACTTCAGCAGTTGGGTTTTCGGTAATCGCTCTGGTGGTGGGGGGGTGACCACCCTCATCCCTAGCAGCATCTTTTCAGATTCCATAACTTCATCCTCTGGGTTCCCAGTGCTGACCTAGAATCCTGGCCTCGTTGCAGGGGAACAGCTGGGGTGACCCAGTTAACCCAGATGGCCTGCAGAGTCTGGGGGATGCCAGTGTTCAGGGGCTCCCTGTCCTGGGAGCATATAACCCCCACATTCACTTCTCCCTACGCTTGAAGTGTGCAGTATGAAATTATTGTTTTTGTTTCATTTAATTATCTCAGCCCCAGCGCTCCGTTTGCCTTCTTAGTTGGGCACCTCTGAGGCTCATGCTAAAGTCCATTTGCCTTCCCTAAGTTTTTATTGGATTGGATTGTGGGGAAGTGGCCCAGGAGCACCACGGGAGTGAGAGAGCCAAACATAGAGTCAGTCTGCCAAGGCCTGGCCGTAACTGACCCAACCACGAGTGGGTCCTGGAGACTGGCGTGCAATAGAAGGTGCCTTGCTCCTTATCATCTGGCCACTGGCGTTGCCCTGGGATCACTGTGTCCTGGAACCTCGTGTTTCGAGGAAAGCTCCAAGCACAGTGGCCAGAGCCTGTGTGTTCTCTGAGAGCCCTGCTGAAGGGTCATCAGGCCAGGCAAGGCCACCTGGGGACGTGCCTGCTTGTGCCAGCTAATCGGGGATTTTGGACTTTTTGCAAAGTGATCCCTTTCCGAATCACAACATCTTATGTTTTATATAAAACCACGCAGCCTATAAAACATCTTGGCAAGAGACAGGGTGAATATTGGCATTCAGTCTTTCCAAGGAGGAAATAAGCTCAGAGAGGTGAGGTGACTTACCCCAAGGTTGCACAGCTGGGAGGTGGGGCATGAGCTTCAAACACTGCAGTTCGGCCAGTGGTTGGAGATCTGGATGCTTGTATTATGGGTTTTGCTTCTTTGGAAAGCCAAACCCCAGAGTGCTTTGCCCTGTGAGTTCACTAGACCACAGAGCAGGAAAGCAGAGGTCAGTCCTGTTAAATCCCTGCCGGGGTAGGAGAAAGGGGCAGCAGGTCAGAGAGAACCTAAAAGGGAAGGGAAGTGCATTGACCAAGTTTCTTGTAAGAGAGTTGTGTGAATGTTCCCACCTTTGGCTAACCAGGTCCATGGGGAGGGACTGGTCTACGTGGGCGGGCAGGGCTGAGGGTTTGAGGGTGGTACTGATCACAGCTCCAGCCCATGCTGCTGTGCCCTTCTTTCACCAAACGGAGCCATTGTGGTCCCTCCCCCAGCCACATACCATCCTGAGAAAGACCTGCCTCCTTCCACACCCCCCGCAGCCCCCGGCATTCATCGCATCTCAGCCCTCAGTGAAATCCTGCACACAGGGACTGCTTCCATAGGATGCAGCTTGCTCATTCAGTCAACAAACATGGGCATCTACTTTGTGCCCCATGGCATGCCCAGGACTGGGTTGCACGGTAGACGAGAAGCAGCTGTCCCTGTCTTCCCACTACCGAAGGTGACCGCATTCTAGGGCTCCCTCTTACCTGCAGGGTAAAAGCCCAGATGGAATGAGTCAGTTATTTTCACTGTGCACCTACAATGTGCAAGGCAGAAAGCAAGATGTTGCTGCTGAGAATGGGGAGGCAGGACTCAGAAGGATGGCACAGTCCGCTGTGGGTGCTGTGAGTGTTCACGAATACTGTCAGGTTTGCTCAGAGATGGGGATGGTGCCTGGGTTGGGTGGTGGGGGAAGCCTTCTGGAGAAGGTAGGTGTTAAACTAGGGGTAGGCCCCATGTGACTTTCGAGGCTGAAGGAGGAAGGTGCTCCAAGCAGAGTGAGCCTGAGTGACATGTGCGGAGGTGTGGAGGGTGGAGTGGACAGGTGTGACCAGGCACAGTCTCTGGGGCTGCCTGAGAGACGATGGTTCACCCAGCAGGAAATAGGCTGGAGGGGCATGTCAAGCACCTTGAAGGACCTCAAGTGTAAGTGAGGGAGAACTTTTCCCCTGTTCCTCCCTGCCACACTGAGGGAGATGTTTCTTCTAGTCAGAGGAGGGACGGAGGCCTGGCAAAGTGAGGCCATGTGCCTGGTGTCATAGTGAGTTTGTGGCAGGGCTGCCACACGCCTGTGAGCCGTTGGTGCAGAAGTGGCTGTTTCTGAGGCCCCAGGGAGTGGTGTGGCAGGTGCCAGGAGCGGGGGGGCGAGGAGGGGTCCCCAGTTGCTTTCCCTGCTGAGCTGCTGCTCCCCTGACCTGGGCCCTTCAGCCTCGAGCCAGGCAAAGGCACCTCCCCACCCGTGTGCTTTTAAAGGGACTCATTATTCTAATACCCCCCTGCAAGATCAGCATCAAACACCCCAACTGGAGAATGAGTCGTACTGGGAGGGGGGTGACAGTGCACTCCAGGGCAGGTGGGGCTGTCCTTCAGCTGGCTGTGAGCCCCCCTCAGACCCAGAGCCTCTGCCTTCTCAGCCCCTTTTGTTCCTGCCTTTCCCCAGGAAGGGGGTGAGGTTGCTGTTGAGCTTGGCCACGCATCCAGTCCTGGTGTTTCTGGACACTCTGTCTTTCTCGTTTGTTTTCTGTACTTCTAATTGGCGCTCTCACAAGGCCCTGCCTTCTTGCTGCTCAGCGTGTACACCATCTTCTGATTGTGGCAGGATCTTGAGCAGCTGCGATCAGGGTGTGGCATGCAGGTATGGCAAGGATGCAGGGCTTGGAGTCTTGGACTCAAGACCCCAGGCCCTACACTAGCACTTGCAGCATTGGCTACATGAGTCTCCCATGCCTGGCCTGGCCTGGCCAAATGATCTTCCTGTGCCAGGGCCGTGGTGGGGCTTTCTACCAGTTCCAGACACCCACTTCTTGCTCCTTGCTCCAGGCATTGGGTCAAGGTATTGCCACTTGGCACTGTGCTCAGGGTGTCATGTTAACGGGCAGAACAGCAGCATGCCATCATGAAATGCCAGGCTTTGAATAAGAGGATCTTGGTCAATCTAAGCTCTGAGCTCAGCCACCAAACAATTGGGTGACCTCAGGCAAGCCACTGTACCTCTCTGAGCACGAGCTTTCTTCATCTGCAGATCAGAGGAGCAATTAAGAATGAAGACAGTGGCCCTGGTTGCTTTCCAGATACCAGGCTCCCCATCCCCTGACCATTGTGCTGTCACCAAGCTGGGCAAGAAGAATGCTCTTTATCTCTGTAGCTCTGGAGCTCCTAAGATTCCTTCTTACCCCTGGGCCCTCAAAAACAAGCCAGTTTCAGCTCAGAGGGAGCTGGCCAGGGAATATGACCATGTTGGCAAGCCTTCAGCCAGCTCTCCCTAGCAGCCAAATGGGTCACTGGCTGCAAGCGTCCTTAGGTTTGTAATGATGATCACAGGGATCGTGGGCTCCTGGACACCTTTGGAATGGGCTTTGTGAGGCCAAATGCTTAGCAGATTAAATCTCCGGAGAAAGAACAGCTGAGAAATAGTCTTGAGCTTCCCTGAGCCACTTCTGTACTATGGCATCAAAAGGGTGTGCGTGTGCACACGTGTGTGTTTTCTCCCCTACTGGGGGGGAGCAGGTAGGCAAAGGGAGAATACGGTCTGACCTGCTTCTCTGCCTCCTGTAATCTGTAACAGCCAATGGGGCAGCTGGTGCTTGTCGTGTTTTTTAGGACAGTGCTGGGAATAGAAAGAATATGATGAGTGTCATGGAATTTCATGATAGGAGTTTGGGGTGGCTTTCCCCCCCTTTTAAATATAATGTTTTGAAGAGTTGCCCTGGAGACCTGCTGAAAGCAGAGAGGCTGATGGACGTTTTTGGTCATGTCAG
The DNA here is from genome assembly GCA_023783475.1 of Daubentonia madagascariensis. NCBI lineage: Eukaryota > Metazoa > Chordata > Mammalia > Primates > Daubentoniidae > Daubentonia > Daubentonia madagascariensis. The sequence continues at coordinate 11,934,880 of JAKFHU010002573.1, read as the reverse complement.
ATGAGGACAAGATTATCCAAGTGAGCGAGGGTGTCTCTCCCCATCAGCCGTGCTGTGGGGTTCCAGGGCCGCCCTGCCAGAAAGTGAGTAAAGGGCCCATAATCACAAACAGGCTGGGATCAGTTAAAACCAGAAGTATTACTTTAGGTCTTGGCTTTAGTGTGGAAGAATGCAGTTTTCCTTGGCCCCCCTCCCCCGTCCTTCTCAAGTTGAACAAGGTCTGAGAAAGCAATAGCTCTGGGGCTTAAAGAGAGGCTTGGTGAGGGGTCTCAGAGGCCCAGCATCAGAGGGTTCCACTGACCCCGCTGGTGTTGAGGCAGGGATTTGCCTGGCCAGTTTGCTGCCCCCATCCCTCCTTGGGGTCAACTGGAGAATCCTATTTTCCCAGTTTTTCTTGTCTACCTGGGACCACCTCACCTCTGTCTTGCCCACCAGCCGAATGTCGTGGCATTCTCTGTGTGCTTGCCACACCTTCACTGCATGTGTATGTGGCGGTCAGGTGGGGACAGAAAAGAAATGGCTCGGCACATTGGAGCAGACTGTAACCAGTTCGTGAAATAACAGAATACAGGGCTCTCAACCCTCCTGGCCCTGACCTAGCGCTGGGGGTCCTGTTTCTCATCTCCTCCCCCTGCCTCAACCAGTGTCTCTGAGAAAAGCATCAGATCAAGTCGTCCATGCTGGGGCATAAATAACACTGCCCATGGAGCACTGCCATCGTGTGGGGTAAGCTTCCCTTGACATTGATAACAGGGGCAGAACAAGGGGTAGCCTGGACCTCGTTGCCAACAGGGCAGAATTTTAACTGAGTGTTCCTTGGAGACAGAGGACATTTACCTCATCATCTGGGCTTTGCACATGGAGAATGAGCATCCAGGGGTCCAGCCCACTGGCCCCCTTATCAGTATTTAACTCCCTTCTTCTGCTTCCACGTGCCAGCCCCATGTCCCAGGGCTCACTGCACAACCAGACACAAACTCTTCTCCTTAGATTTAAAGGGCATCCGCTTTCAGTGGGGCCAGAACATCTTGTTGGCACTGACATGGCAGCTGGGAGGAGGATTTGGACCGCAGGGGCCTGACCTGCCCTCCATGCCCCCATCTCTCAGCCCCCATGGGGTCATCCTACCACCTCAGGGCTCTGGGAAGAGAAACTCCATTCTAGCAGTGGTTCCAGGGTAAGGGCTGGATGGAGTCGGAGCCAGGGTGGGCAGGAACTCTGATCCAGCGACCAGGACAGAGAACATGGGGGATGGAGACATCTGTGTTCGGGTCTAAGGCACAGACCAGAGCTGGGGAGCTGAAGCTGATAACATGATATTGCGATATTGCTTACTTCTTGGGGAGTGAAATTGTAGCCCGGCATGGCTGAGGGCTGGGACTCAGTTGGGGGTCTCTTGGGCCTGCACTGACACTGCATATTTAAAGGGGGGAAATACTCATGCTCCACCCCTCCTGAGCACCCCCTCCACTCCTGTGATCTGACTCTATCCAGGCACCAAACCCCAACCACTTCTAGAATACTCTCTACTCCAAGGGCCCAGAGGTGGTAGAAGATGGGGGTGTGGGGGGCAGACTAAATCAGTGATTTCCCCCAGCTTTCTGCCCCATCTGCCCTGTGCCCTCAGGTACAAGGATCTTCTGCTGAACTGTGTGGTAGGGTGTTGCTCAAAGGTTGAGCCTTATTCAGACTGGGGAAAACCAGAGCCAAGCAAACAAGCAAGTGTGTCATCAGGAGCTAGCGATCAGACATTTGTTCATTCATTCATTTATTCCCCAGCCTTTATTCCCTGCTGTGTGCCAGGCACAGAGGTGAATAAGGAAGCCTTGATTACCATCTTCATGGAGCAGATTGTCTGAAGGGGAAGCAGACAGTTACCTGCTCTGACCCAGCTGAGGGGACTGTAGTTGCCAGCCAGTTGTGGGGCAGGGTGGGGGACTCTTCAGGCTGTTCACCTTTGGATACTGGGGCAGGAGGCACCAGAGATCGACAGGGTAGTGTGGGAAGAGCTGCATCACTCATTGGTGCTCCTGGGTGCCCGTCACCCCTGCCTGACCAATCACTGTTAACTGTGGTGAGTCTCTAGAGTGAGAAACCTGGGCTGGACAATCTCTAGGGCATCTGGACTAGGGGAGTATCTGGTTTAAGTGTGGCCTTTTCTTCTTAGATTGGGGTAGGGTCTGTACTAGACCAGTTCTTGGGAACCAGGAAGACAAGATGGTGCCCAGAGGCAGGGGAGACAGGAAGGGAAATGGGGCAGGAAGAAGCTCATTGAGAGAACCTAGTCCTAGCTCACCTCAAACCCAGCCAAGGCTCCAGGATAGTCGTTCCAGGACAAGGGTATTTAGGGCTGAAGTTAGACCCATTTGTTGCTTTCTGGAGACTTTGTATCAGAAACCTATGGGAAAGGCAAGAAGGAGTTTACTGAAATAACCTCTTACATGCCAGGCAAAGAGCTAAATGCCTTATTTCCTGTCAGTATCACCACTGCCCTGTAAAGTACAGGCGTCACAACTGCTGTTTCTCAGACAAGAAAGCCAGGGGCCAAAGAGTTCGGTTCTTCCCCGTATGCCACTCTGCTGCCTCTTGGTCAATCTGCTGTGGTTCTCCATAGGTCCTGGGGCGGACACCTTGGTGAGAGGAGCTATTTTCGGTATCGCTCTCTCCCTGCTGCCTTCTGGGGGCTGAGGGAAACAGGTCTCTGGGACTGCCTGTTCTAGAGCCCAAGTCGCACCCAGTAAGGAAGAGGGCTTTGTTTGTGCTCCCTGTATGAGAAGCCATGACACCAAGAGACCTAGTCGAGGCCTGTGGGGCCCATGGGGCTGCCTTGAGTGGGCTTGGGAGATGCTGCTCATGGCATCCCTCTGTATTCCTCCAGAAACCTCACCCAGGGTGTGGGCTTATCCCTGATGACTAGCCTGTAGGGCCTCTCTGAGCTTTGCTTTTCCATTCTTGTAAGGGGAGAGGCCCAAAGGGGAATGGCCCAGTCCAGTAACCAACCAGAGTGCATGAGCCCAAGTGCTCGGGGCTAGGAGTATTAGTGTACTGGGTGATCCTGGACAAATTATGCAACAAGCAACAAAAATATCTGTGCCTCGAGTCCCCATAGGCAAATCCCCCTGGGTGAGCTAGGGGTACTGTGAGTCAGAGGTGCTTCCCAAAATTGGGGAACCGAAGAAGGGAACATTGCCCAGGGACTGATTAGCTGCAGTGGATTCTAGCAAAGCAGAAGGCCCAGGGGCTAGAGGGATGACAGCTGGAGAGAAGATGCCCGACATTGACCCCAGGAGCAGGGCTTGAGAAATTCTGAGGACAAGGAGGGCAGTAGGGCCTGTTATGGCTATAGAAGCCAGGGAAGGAGGAAGCCTTGTGCCCATCTGTCATTGCATTTCATTCTCAACAACTACTTACTGAGCCCCTTCTTTGTCCAAGACACTGAGCCAGGCAGGGGCTTGACAGCATGCCAAGATGGCAGGACTCGGCCTTTGTCCTTAAAGAGCTCTTGGTCTGGAGTGGGAGATGGCCAACCCAAACCTAAGGTCAGTGTGCTGGGAGAGCTGAGGGTAGGAATACCGGCAGAATGCTGGCTGGTGGGGAGTCACAGGAACTTTACAAAGGTGGTGGCTTTGAAGGATGGGGCCTGGGTATGGTGATGAGTCAGAGAGACCAACATATTTGGGGGCTTTTGAGCCCTGCTGGTGTGCATTAAAAAAGCAAGATTGAGGGCATTTCCCCCAAGCCCCAGGAAAGGCTTGTGTTCAAATCCCACTCTGCCATTGAGTAGCCACTCTGTGGCCCATGCATGGCTATTCTGCCCCTCAGTTTTCCTATCTGTAAAATGAGGATGGTAATGGAAACCCATGTGGCTGTTGGGAAGGTTAACTGTGAAAGAAAATTGTCAAGTGGCATATTCATTTTCCTTTCCTTTTCTCTGATAGGGATGGGCTACCATCCAGTCTGGGGCAGTATGTGGGGGAAAGTTAGGAGTCCGTCGGGTTCCTGAAATTGCTTGGAGTCATAACTCCTCTGCCTCCATCTGCCTACAACCTGGAGACTTTTCAAAGCATTTTCCCCATCCGTTATCTCAGAGTAATTCCATAGTGTAACGTAGGGCAGGTGGCTTTGTTTCTATTTTTCAGAAGAAGAAACAGTATTTCAGGAAGGTAAATGGTATGCGTAAGACCTCAAAGCTTGTTTGTGGCCAAGCTTGGATTTGAACCAAGGAGCTGCAGAGTCTTAACGCAAGGCCCCTTCTGAAGCAAGATCAATGTTTGCCAGAGAGTGTGTCATGCGAATGCATGCTGAGTGCACACAGCATTAAATGGCAGTGAATCCCATCGTGAGAAGTTTATTTCCTTCAGTTTCCTTTCACTCCACATTAGGTCAGGAAAAGTCTCCACTGGGGGTTCTCTAACACTGACCAGGAGCAAATCTGACCCAGGCTTAGTATCTTGCTAGAATTTTCCTTAATATCTTACTGAACTTGATGGCATTATTGTTTCATGGTATGTGTTTTTCTAGTATCTTCTATCTGTGCCTAGGGATACTGGTTTTTCATTTCATTGTAGCACAGGAAAATGTCTTTTTGAAATATGTATTGAAGTTTTTTAAAGTCAAGTCAGTTTAAACACACTAAGAAAACACTATTACAGGTGTTACTCAGATGGGGTAATTGGTTGCCTGATGCTCCATGATGCCTGAGGGTTTGGGGAATGCAGAGTTAAAGAACCCCAAGTGGGACACTCTCTTTTGGGCACCCTCCATCTCCCACAGTCTCCTAGGGTGATACCAGTGGCTCCCAAATCCCAGCTGGGAAAGGAGCCTGGAAAAGCATCAGCGTTCGTGGTGGCTACTCCCCACACCACGTAGAAGAATCCACGTTGTCAGAGAGCTGTTGACGTCAGTCGGTACAGAATTTTTGCAAGCCCTCTATTTAAAATTCCCCAGAAATTAAATAAGGACGGTTTGGAGGGAGGAATGCCCTAGACAAATTGTGGAGTGGGTTTGTTTTGTTTATGGAGGTGGCCTTTAAAGTCGAAATTGCCCCCGTTTTATTTTTGCCCAATTGAAGAGGGGCTGAACTCAGCTGGGAGGGAGGGGATGGTTGTCAGCCTATGGCTCTTAGTGGAACTAACTCTATTCTGGGGCCAAGAAGCTTCCATTTTTGGCAAAGAGAGAAAAGGGAAAAATATACCGACTCGTATACATATACTTCTCAGACATTGGAATAACCTATTTAAAAGAATGTGGATAACCCTTTATATTTCAAATGACCACTAACAACTAGTATGAGCTCTCTTCTGCAGGCGGCAAATCGTGTGTAAAGCACCAGGCACATTGCTGGGTGCCTTCTATTCTTGTCTTTTATTCTCCCCACGGCCCTGGTGGTACATAACGTGCGATGTCATGTCCCCGCTCCCCAGGGAGGACACTTCAGCCTCATTCGTCAGCCTCTTCCTTCAGCCGTTTTGAATGACCAGGTGTCATCCTAGTCTGATGTTTGCTTCCCAAACCTATGTCCACCCCACATCACAATACATGGAACGATCATAGATGGTAGAGAGACGACATTAGGTGCTTCTGCATCACACAGTGAGAAAAGTTTGTCCCGTTTCAGTTCTCTTCCAAGCCTCCTGATTTGTCTCAGTTTGATGTTTGATCTTTCAGCCTTTATCCCTCTCTAATAAATCTCTTTGGTAGCAAAGAGGGAGCAGGCTGCAGACTCAGCCTCGTCAGTTGTAGCACAGCTTAAATTTGCTTCATTGCTTTGTTCTCATTGTGTGTGCTTTTATGTTCAGAGCCAGTGGTCCTAGTTGTTTATTCATGGTGGCCATCTGAAGTTTCCTTAGCAAATGACTTTCTTGAAGTGAAAAAAGAAAAAAAGTGAATTGCTTTAAATGTACGACAGTCCCCTGGCTTACGATGGTTCAACTTACAATTTTTCAGCTTTATGATGGGTTAATGGGGGTATTAAATGTATTTTCGGCTTAGGATATTTTTGACTTCCAGTGGGTTTACCGGTATACGACCCCATCGTAAGTTGAGGAGCATTGTGTATATATTGTGTGGTCCACAGTGTATGTGGCCCAAGGTTATGGCACAGGTTGTATGAGGTATAGAAACACCTGAGGTTTGAGAATTGCTGATCCAGAGTCACTCTTGCCTGGCAAAGCCCGTGGGTAAGATCTTAAGACAGAAGGCTCTTTCAGCTTGTGTGTCCCTGCCTCACCCTGTCACGTGGGCTCAGAGGCGAGGTAACTTGGAGGTGGGCCTAAAAACCACCTGTCCAAGAGGAAGGTGCAGGAGGGGTAAAAGCCACATCCTTGACTCTCCTGGGACTTGGGCTGCTTGGTAGACACTGATGGAATGCAGGAGAAGCAGGATTGGCCTTCTTAACTCATCTGTCAGATGGAAATTTGGAGGACTAATAGAAAGAGCAGGCAGTGCTGGTCTCTTTGTGCAAAGCAGTGAACAGCTGGAGTGGTTTTTAAGAGTAGCTGAATGAATGCCATCCTGGGTGTCAGACCTGAGTGCTAATCCTGACACTGCCCCTTCTTAGCCAAGCATTTTGGGTAAGTCACTCATTCCGGGTGTTTCCTAATGCAGCCTAAGATTTCACAGACTTGGGGGCAGACTTCTCCCCCAAGACATGCCAGAACTTTCTCATCCTTGCTGCAAATTGGGTGACCCATGCAACCAAGACTGCCCTAGACACTCCCAGCTTGTGCCCAAGATTTTGTCATAAGTGTTAATAGTGCCCTTCTATTCACTCCAAAAAGTCTGGACAGTGAATTATAAGATCCCTGTACTGAGCCATGTCCTTTGGTCTCTTCATTTAAGACTTTGCATCTTGTCATATTTGACCTGCCATTACCATCTGTTTGGACTTTTTTTTTTTTTTGGCTCCTACTCCTGGCACAGCTTTGCTAAATGAAACAGTGCCACCAGCCCAAGTGTCTCTTTGTCCTCATCCTGGACTGATTAAAACATCCAACAGGATAGGATCCCATTGGAACCACCCCTCTAGGTTGTAGCCAGCGAGTCATCACACCCTCTCTGGATGTGTCAGCCACCAGCTGTGAGTCTGTCGGTGCATCCCTGTAGTCCCCAGGTCCTGAGGGATCAGGAGAGACCCAAGGGCCCTGAGGTTCAGCTCTGACACATCCTGGGCCCACCAGGCTGGTGGTTCACTCTTCGTCGGAATCCAGGGTGGGCTGGCCCCCTTCCTTCCTGTCGCTTCCCTCTGTCCAGCATGCAGAACCCTTCCCTAGCTCTCCGAGCATCCCTCAGGAGATGCACAGTTAACTTGACCATGACAAGCATCGAGGCTGCGGGGTCCTACTCTGGAACTCACTCTCTTCTTTAAAAGTTGGGACCTTTGCCCATTTTGTGTCCTCTGGCCTCACCCCCATCTCCATGTCTTCCAAGGTTGCTGATGGTGACTGGCGGGCTGTTTGTCATGTGCTCTTGGGACCTTTTCCCCTGGCCAGCTGGTGAGGGCACATCCAGGCATCCTGTCCGTGCTGTCTCCACCTCTGCCTTGGGTCCACTTGCTCCCACCAGTCAGTGCGTCCAGGCTGACACCTTCCTTCTGAGAGCACACGCCGAGCCATGCGCAGGAACCCAGCTGACCCTTCCTCCCTTCAGTCTGCCTCACATTGCCACGCCCTCCTCAGGAGAGAGACTTATCTCTTCCTTACGCTTTCTCTTGCCTGGAACAGCAGGGAAAATGCCCTTTTTATTCCCTTTAGCACTATTTCAGAGCTCCACTTATGTGACTATAGCCCTCCTGACTCGATTCCTGGAGGGTCACACCTCCCTGGTGGTTCTTTGGTTATTCCTGCTCCTCCACCATCATTGAGTGTCTCGCTTTTACAGCCGTGTCTCTCCCACCATTTGCATCACTTACAGTTATGTTGTTAGACTTGACCTTCTTGCACCTTCTATCCTTCCTTAGCCACCTTCTGTTCAGGTATCTGGCCACAGGCTAATGCCTCTGTGCTCTGTTTTCTAAGGAGCAGACAGTGTCTTTGCGGTGAGGGCCTCATTTTCATCTGAAAAATCCACACCATGAAGCGGCCTGAGTATTATTAGGCTGAGCCACGTGTCTCTGCTCACACTGTCCCTCCCACTAGATTGCCTTCCCCCAGTCCAGATTTTATCTGAAGTTCAATTCAAGTCTCTTCTGCTCTAAGAATTCTTCCCTGACTACTCAGTCTCATCTCTGGATGACCGCAGTTCCTTCAGCAAGCATTGCACCAACCACTGCTGTGTCCATGGCACAGGGATGTCTGGGCCACTTAGCCCAAGCAGTCTCGTGCCATGACTCACACTATGTGGGGCTATACTCCTAGTCTCTTTACAGCTCCTGGAGGGGCCTCGTGCCATCTTGTATTCTCTACCTCAACCTGCCCCGGCCTCTACCTGTGCCAGGCACAGAACCAGACCCACAAGTTTTCAATAGAGACGTTCCAAAGACAAGGCTAAATGACAGTGACACCAAGAGTCAATCTCCCTCCCTCCCTGTGACTACAGAGACCTAAGACCTATCTGCCTGCCTGCTCAGCCCTGGCACCAGTCCTTGAGGGGCAATGGTGTCTTGGTTCCTTCTTTAGGATTTCCCATGGTTTGCATTTAAATTTTAATGTTAGTTCTTTGACTTACTAGGATTCAGGCACTATTCTGAATGCTTTTCAAGGATTAACTCATCTAATCCTTATAACAACACTGAGATGAACTTACTACTTTAGGTCTCTTTTACAGATGAGCAAATTGAGGCAGTTGCCTAAATTCTTGCAGCTGGTAAGCAGTAGAGCTGGGATTTAATCTCAGGCAGCCTGGCTCTGGAGCCTGTGCTGAAACCTGTTCTTCTTCCCTGTCATTTTTTCATGTGCCCCCTCTGCCTGCAGATGCCTGTTAGGCCTCCTGGGTGCCTTATCTGTGACCTCTGCCTGCTGAGACCCTCCAGAGCCCTGTGGGCTTGGCAGGGACCCAGCCCAGCGCTGGCTCCTGGGCCCATTGAGTGAGGTGGGCAGGCTGGAGCCGAGCGGGGAGGTGGCAGCAGCCCAGGCTGTCTTTTTGCCATGGACTCCACGGAGCCTTCCAGATGGTGACGTAGCAGCCTGTGCTAATGGTCTTGGAATCCAGGCCCCAGGCGCCCAGGGGAAGTTTCTGGGCCCTGGTGGCCTCAGAGCCCATCTGGGGAAAGGGAGGTCCTGGGTAACAGAGCAGGGTGGGTGCCAAGGAGGACCAGACGAGTGGACTAGGAAGGCAGGGGCTGTGTGGTGCATACAGCAGGGATCGGGGAGTCTCTCACCCGCTCCTGTTTGCTTTGGACCATGTAGATTCATGCTGCGAGCTGGAGTGTGTCTTGGCAAGAGGCCACAGTGACAGAGCCTTCTGACGGGGGAGGCCTGGCCGAGGGTGGGCGGCCTTTCGCTGTTCTTAAAGGCACAGCACCCATGGGCAGCCTGCATTTCCAACTTCTCTGGTCCCCCGCAGGTAGAAGCCTTAGATCTGCCCCAAGGTCATGGGAGGAGGGTCAGGCCTGACCCAGGCAGAAGCAGTCCCTTAGGGCCCAGCCTTGTGCCAGGTATAGTCTGGCCAGGTGGGCAGTGCTGGTGACATGTGCCTGGCCGGGCCCCCTTCAGTCCCCATCCTCCTCAGCATCTCCCCACCCTCTGCCATTTGCTGCTCACAGCTTCTCACCTTATTCCCTTCTGCAAGCCTACTCTGAGTAGAGAACATGGGAATGCCTACACGTATTACCCTTCCAAAGAAGACAAGGCCTGGGCCAACGTTTAAATCATGAACGGAGGCATTTCTGGCAGCAGGTCATGGTGCAGGTTGAGGATTCTGGCGAGGGGGCGGTACTTCTGGCCCCCTAGAATCCATACCAGCAAGACCATAGGATGTTTGAGGTGGCCCGTGTCTTCTACTCTTCCTAGTTCCGCCTGGACACGAACTCCACGCAGGCCTGCATGTAGTTAGTGCTCCCAGGTACTTACCTATGAATTAACTGGTGTTAGCTACACATGAAGGACTGGGAGTAACTTACAGGGAAAGAAAAGGCAAGTCCTGGAAATCACCGAAAGGATGCTGGGTTCTTCCAAACGCCAAGTTGTGAGTCTCATCCTGCCTGGAAATCCTCCGGGTTCATGCCCAGAGCCTGAAGCCTAGCCTCTCCTGCTGGCCTGAGGGCCAGTGCACAGGTTGAAGCCTGCTGTGTGCCGTGCCTGGGGCGATGGGGAAGGATAGCCTGGGACCCGAATGTGTGTGGTTCACTACGGTGTCCTCATGCCTGGAACAGGGGCTCAGTACATACTGCTGGGTGAGAAGCTCCTGGTTATTGAGGTCACTGGTGCTGGGCAACCCGTAGGTATAGTTAGTATCATCCTGGCATGCCAAGGAGGCTCAGAGAGGGCTAGTGACCTATCCCAGGTCACTCAGCCAGTGAATGGTAAAGCCAGGATCCAAACTGAGGTCTGTCTAGGGAGAAGGAGCTAAGAAGCATCCATGAGCCTAGTCCTGAGCTGGGCAGGGCTAGGGGTGGGGAGGATTTCCCAGGGAGAGGAAGGCAAAAGAGTCTCCACTCCCCCACCAGCTGTTTTGTCCTAGGCTGAGCTGTGACTTCAGAGGACTCTATTAACATCCTAATTGTGTACATCTGGCCTCACTCTGCCCTAATGAGCTCATTATCCTCCCTCCTTAAGGAGGCCTTTGTGGCCTGGTCACCCTGGGGACAGCAGTGGCCTGGGAGTGCCCCATTACTTCCTGCTGCCCTCAGCCCCCTCCTGAAGGGCCTAAGGCTCCAGTCACTCTCTCAGCCCCTCTCCTGACCCCTCCCTGTCTCTGTCTGTCTCAATCTGTGCCTCACTCAGTTTTTCTCCCTCCCCCCATGCCAGCATCAGTCAATTTACGGGAGCTTTGAAATCAGCCGAACAGGTGGACTCCGCTGGGCCAGTCTTGAAGATTACGCTTGGCCGGGGAGAGGGAGGGTCTGGGCTTGGGCCCAAGCTTTTCCCTCCTGGGGCTCGGGGGCTCTTGCCATCCCTTCTCTGAGCTGGAGGTGCCAGCCAGACCTCCCAAGTTTGCCTTCTCCTCTCCTCGGTCCCTGGACCGTTGCAAAGAGGGTGTTACTGGGGCCCACTGAGGAGGGCAGGCCGCAAATGCTGGGGATATAGCTGTTCTTTCTGGGCCTTTGCCTCCTGGGTAAGGGCTGGGGGCCCTGGCCATCTGCCACTGCAGAGGCATGGCCCTGGTGGAAGGAGAGGCCAGAGCAAGGCAGCTTTCAGGGTATTGGCCAGTTTGGGATTCTCCTAGATGACTTCTCCAGTCTGTGGGTTTAGCCCTAAAGACTAGGGCTGGAAGTGCCAGAATAAAGGTTTCTCCTGCAGAGCAGGCATATGTGGGGTCCTCTCTCAGGGTTCCTGTACAACAGTCTGCAGTTTCCTATTTGAGGGAAGGGGTGTGGTAGCCCCTCCCCTACGCCCTGTCTGGGAGGGACCATCTCAGCATAAAGGTACTCTGAGGGGAGACCTGTCTAACCCAGGGCCTGGCAGACATTGGAGGGCCTGGCAGTCAGGCAGGGCTGGAGGGGTGTGCTAGGGAGTCTCCCAGTCAGCCCAGGCCTCTTGGGGGGTTCCCCACCATCTCCCACTGCCACTAAGATCCCTGCCCCACCCACCAAAAGAGCCTGATCCGCTTCCACCTGGAAACCAGGGTTGACCTCTCAGGGAAGAGGCCAGGTGTGGCGGCCAGCAGGAGAACAGCTGCCCGGGCCCCCCACCCCAGGGCACAGATATGGCCACCTCCTCTGTCCAAGGCTCTGTCCTTTAGTGAAACCTCACTGAATTTCCTTTCGTAAGTAAGAGAGGAGGCCAGGAGGATGGAAAAGGAAGGCTAGCCGAGGCCAGCTGGGAGTTTGGACCCGTCTTCCTAGGGACGTGAAAACTGCAAGAGGTGGCTCAGTCTAGTCCTGGGTGGCTCTAGTCCTTCATCCAGTAAAGCTCATAGCTTCTGTTTAGTAGGCACCTATTGGGTGCCAGAGTTGTGCGTTGTTCCTCATCTCATCCAACCCCCACCAGTCTGCAGGGCAGGTGATATGCTTACCATTTTGCAGATGAGGAAACTGAGGCTCAGAAAGGATAAGGCACTCTCCCCAGGCCACAGAGCAGGGAAGTGGCAGAAACAGGCTGCAGACTCAGGTCTCTGGCTCTTCCGCTTTGGCTCTGTGCTTCCCAGTGCTGCGGGATTGGTTATCAGGAAAGGAAAGCTTCCTTGGGGGCTGGCTGCGTCGGGGACTTTAAAGGATGAGTGAAATGGGGAGAGGTGAGGGGAGGCTGCAGGGCCTCTGCCCTGCAGAACTATGTGAGCCAGAGGCCTGAAGCCAGTCTGAGAGTAGCCCTGAGAATTTTGGGTAAGGAGGAAACCCCCAGGGATTTCTCCATGACCATGTTGCAAGACAGCACCTTCCATTCTTCTGAGAGTCCACAGATCACAGTACATACATGGACACACATGTGCACCACATCTAAGTCAGTTGACCAAACTCTATCGGGTGCCTCCCTGCTGCCGCGATGGCACAGACACCACCTGGCCACCCACGGGGCGCTGCCTCTCTTAGGGATAACGACCACCACCACATTGACAATAGCTCAACCCAGGTTACTCCCATGCACTGTTCATTTATTCCCCTCAACAGCCTTGGGAAATAGGCTCCATTAATTACTCTCATATCGGAGTGACTCAGAAATGTTAAGTGACTTGCCCAAGGTCACACAGCTAGGAAGTAGCAAGCCAGGCCCTGAATCTGAGTCTTTCTGACTTCAGACCCCCAATTATTACCCTCTGCTCACCTGTACACATCAACACTCAGCTACATGAAGACTGATGTCCCTTCTCATGGCGTGCATACCCCACACACGTGCTCAGACATGGACATATCTACTTTTAGATGAGTACATGTATAAAGTACCAATATTCAGGGACACATGTTCTCAAGGAGTCACCTTTACCCTCATGAATGCAACAGACATATACCTTAGCTGCTTGTGATGGCTGAGAATCTGGGTTCTGCGAGACTCCCTGGGTTTGAAGCTTAGCTTCCTGGAAAGTGGGAAGGGTATTGATAATAACACTTAATTCTCACAAGATCTTTGATGAGTGAATAAGTTTTTATTTTCATTTCATTTTATTTTATTTTTTTAGAGACAGGGTGTCTGTGGCCCAGGCTGGAGTGCAGTGGTGTGATCACAGCTCACTGCAGCCTCAAACTCTTGGGCTTAAGTGAGCCTCCTGCCTCAGCCTCCCAAGTAGCTGGGACTACAGGTGCACACCACTATGCTTGCCTGATTGTTTTAAAATTTATTGTAGAGATGGGGTCTCGCTATGTTGCCAGGCTTGATGAGTAAATAAAGTAATATATGTAAAGCTTGGTACCCGACACAGTACCCTTGTCAGTGTTTGGCAATAATCTGTACAATACATGCACAGACACAGCTTTGTTCCTGTGTGCATATATGTCCATGAACACATAGATGTGCACGTGTATTATACATAACTCACTTCCCATGTATTCAAAAATATGTACCCTTTTCCATACCTACCCCCAACATACACCCCCACTCTCTGAGGCTCCGTAGGAAAGGAGGTGAGACCTCTGCATAGGTTGGAGGTAAGCCTGGGAGCCCCATGGGACGTGCTGGCTGACGCCTGAGCCTGCTTGGCTTGCTGGGCCATATCCCAGGGTTCAGGTTCTTTGGCTGTTCAGTGGAGCAGCAGTGACTTTGGTCAGGATCCCTGGTTGCATCAATTGACATCTGAGTCACTGGCATCTGAGGGGGGGGGGGCCTGTCAGCAGCCACAGGTGGGAGCAGGCCCAGGAGGTCTTTCCAAGAGGCCCAACTGCGTGACTTGTGCCAGGGCTGCTGGGAGGTCTGCATGGAGCCAGGGTGGGCACCTGTGCCCACATTAACCCATGCTCACCTAGGCAGTGTTTGAGACTGTCCATCTTTGCCCACAGCCTGTTCTCTGCAGGATCTGGCAGAGGAGAGACCTGAGACTTGAAGCCACGCAGCCCAGTTCTGCACATGTCAGGGCTGAAGTGCAAGGCCAGGCTGGTATTCTCAGACAAGGTCGGCAGGGACCACTAAGCTGTGAGAATGATAGTCTCAGCCACAAGTCTTAGGGGCACAGCAGGAGAATAGGATCCTAAGTTACTGTCTTGGGGTGAGGAAGTGCTTCTGGTCAGCAGGTAATGTGGCCTGGGTGCCGCAGAAGCTTCTGGTGCAGTGGAGATGTTGACGTGGGAAGGACTCAAGACAGCCCTGGGGCGCCCACGCAGTGTGAAGTGCAGAGCTTCAGGCTGGCCTGCCCTCGGGAGCTTCCCTGTTGCCCACAGGTGCAGACTCACCCTCCACCCTGGATCCCTGGATCCTGGGGAAGGGAAGGAGCGGTGCACACATGGGAGGGCTCCCCAAGAGCGAAGTAGGGGGGAAAGGAGACGATGCCTGTGGTGGAGAAGGGCCCCAAATCCTGGGATCATAGGCCCTTGGAGCTGAGGAGAAAGGCCCATGCAGGGGGAGGGTGGGAACAAGGTCAGCAGGCTTGTGGACTTGCCTCACAGTAGTTCAGGACACAGACCTGCTTGGATGGGACTGACTGAGGAAATCCCCCAGGAAAGTAGGGCCTCACACGCACCTGCAGTGGGGACATCCTCCCTGGCAGCCCATACAACCCATGCCTGTGGAGGGGGCTCGCCTCCTTTGTCTCTGCTGAGGGTGACTTTGGAGCCCAAATTCCAGAAGCAGAGAGAATACTTAGGACAGTGATCCCAGCCATCCAGGAGACCACCAAGTCACCCGCTTTCCTAGGACGCCTCGGGCTCACACAAGGAAAGGAACAAAAAGATTCTCTTGGTGCAGATGAACAGGGAGAAAGGAGGTTTGTTGTTTGGGAGAGTTGTGTTGGCAGTGGGTACACCTTAGTGTAGAAAAATAGGCTGGCAGCAAAGGGATCTTGGAAGGTCCTCAGTGAGCTGCATGCTTCCAAGCTATACTGTTCCTTGAGGCACATCCCCATTTTGTCCAATGACAATAAAATCCCTGGCCCCAGCCCAGGCCCATCCTGGGAAACCCTCTCCTGGGAAGATTGGCTCTCATCTGAGGCCTGGCCTTCCGGGCACTTCCTTTGTCTGCTGGAACTTTGCTTTGCTTAGGGGGTGGACCTGGGGTGGTTAGTTTGGGAAGCGTTGTCATGAGATGTGGGAACCAGAACCGTGTGCTGCTGGCATTAGAACGTGGGCCTGGGAAGGCATGTGTTAAACCTCAGCTTTCAAGAGCCTCCGAAAAGTGATCACAAGTTGGGAATTGTGGCAGCTGCTCTTTGGAGGTCTTGGGGGTTATGTCCTGGGAGTGACCACTTGCCCAGAGTGGCGTGGAGGTCTCAGTTCTCACCCGCTGAGGTCCGTGGTAGCTGGTACTCCAGACTTGGCTCATGATGGGACCCTTCAGTCATGATGCTTGGTGACCAATAGTCAGGGGTGGCATTAGTGAGGATGCTATCAGTTCAAATGATTGAAACCCAGCTCCAGGTACAGTAGGTGCTCCAACCCATAGTTTTGCTTTCTGTGAGGTCAACCACTGTTGGAAAATATTACAGTATTTTGAGAGAGAAACCACGTTCACATAACTTTTATTAAAGTATATTGTTATAATTTTTTATTTTATTTATTATTGTTAATCTCTTACTGTGCCTAATTTATAAATTAAACTTCATTGTTGGTATGTTTTTATAGGAGAAAACATCATATATGTAAGAGTTTGGTACTATTTGCAGTTTCAGGCATCCACTGGGGGTCTTGGATGTATCCCTCAGGGATAAGGCGGATGTATTGAGGGGACTGTAAATGAACAGCACAGAAAGTTCATTGGCTCATTGCAATTAGGAAGTCCAATGGGATGGTCCAGCTTTAGTATACCTGGACCAGGAGCTCAAATGATGTAAATCAGGACTGGCTGACTCTCTCCCTTTCTTGGCTTCACTCCTTCTTTATCGACTTAACTCTCAGGCCATCTCTCCGCACGTGCCCCCTGCACGTGCAATTCCTGGTTTATGTGGGACTTAGGGTTCAGATCATCAAAGCACCGTGTCAGTTCCTAAAAAGCACCTGAGTAGCCTTGCTTGGGTCACAGGCCTGCCCCTGAGCCCTCAGTGTCCAGAGAGATGGCAGGCAAGTCAGCAGATGAGTGGAGAAGGCAGGGCACATGGCACAAGGCCCAGGGAGATGGGGCAGACCAGGGTCTGTGCAGAACAGCTGGGGCTGGGGCTTCCTGGCAGAGACTGCCGGGGGTCCTGAGGGTGTCCCCCCAGAGGCTCAGAAGGGGAAAGACATCCCAGGCAGAGACCCCTGCAACATCCATGTCCTCTGGATGCACTGGGGACTCCATTAGTCACAGCCTCTGAGCAACCAAACCCTGTGGCCTGGGCTTCAGGGAGGACAGTGGTGCTGCTCCAAGCAGCCCCCTCAGTGCCCTGTGGGGGGTTCAGAATGGGCATGGAGACAGGGCCCTGGGACTCCTTGACCAGCTAGCAGAGCTCAGGTTCTTCCTGGGTCAGGGGAGGTGGACAGTAAAACCCTCCCACCATGTCAGTGAATAGAGGTCCTGTTGGTTCAGATGCCAGATACCCAAAGTGCAGGTAGAGGTCTGGGGGCTCCCTAGGTGCCAAAGACCACCTCCTCCAGTCTGATCTTAGCCCCAAGGTGAGCATCCGTTGCCCAGTGTAGCTAGCTCTCAAGGGTATGTCATATCCCATGCATGGTCCAGACCCTTCCTGAGTTCCCAGAATTATGAGCTACCTGCAGTCTGTCTCGTCCCCCAGAAGTTGAGTGAGTGCAGGTATCTGGTGCTCTAATAACCACTTCTAGACCAAGAGGCCAGGGAAATGCCAATGGCTGTCAGAGGTGTGTCTACTAGTCTTTGGCATGCTGGTGGCTGCTGCCTGTCCCCAGGAGTGGGTGCCAACACATGCCTATCACCATGAGTTGCTCAGTGACTTCAGCTGTTCTCTCTTAAGAGGTCAAGCCTCCCTTTTTCCATGACACAGAGAACCATTCAGTATACAGAGTATGCCCACCTGCTCTCTTCCAGCCCCGGGCTGGTGGGCCCAGTCCAGGAAGTCTCAGGGCCTCTGGGGTAGAGCATTTAAATGAGAATTGGCATAGGCCTCTCTCTCCCTGGAGATTGCTTGCCTAGCCTGGTCCCACAGAGGTATAGCGTAGGGGTTAGGGGCCAGCCTGCTTAGGTTCAAATGAAGGCTCTGCAGTCACTTGGTGCCAGTGTCTCATTCACCCAGGTACATGTTTAGGAAATAAACATGGCAGGAGGGGGCGTGAGCAGTCTGAGAGGTGGGTGGTCTTGTGAGACAGGGTTTGGAGCAGGAGCAGGAAGGAGAGGAAGTTGGACCTATGGCATCACTTCCACCTACAATGGGGGCATATTCTTCAGATCATCCTGACTCCGATGGCTTGTGACTCACTGGCCCAAGCTGTCTTTTTTAAGGCTTGTATGGCTGTGTTGAGGAGAAGGCCTTGGTCTCTGGGAGAGGGAGATGGGCACAGGGAGCAGAGGGCCAGGTCTGGGGTTGTCGGGAGGGGTCCTGTTGTCCCTCCTCTCTCACCCAGGCAGAGAGGGACAGAGTCTGGGGGCCATGCCAGGCAGCCAGGAGGAACCCTGGACCATGGTAGTTGAGCCTCCAGCTCAGAGACAGCTGGGTCAAGACCTCAGAAGGGCAATGACCCAGATGGGGCCCCTGATCCAAACAGGCCTGGGCCGGGGCATGGCATGGGCTCTGCAGAGCTGTAAGTTGCAGGACTCCCCAGAAAGGATGGGGGACAGAGGCCATTCAGGACTAGACCACTGGCTATTAGCAAACCCAGGACTGTCATATGGGGCAGTGGGGACCTAGTCGACAACTTAGGATATGACCCTGGGTGCTGGGGGAAAGGTCCCTGAGGCCTCCCCCGACTGTGCAGTGCTGGGGCTGCAGGTGTCTCTCTGCTCCTCCCTGTCATCCTCACAGCAGCCATCAGGCAGCCGCCTCCCCTGCCCAGTGCTCAGCACAGCCGGGGGTGCCTGGGAGGACCCTCAGTGCTGCCCAGTGAGAAGCCCTGGAGTCTCCCAATAGGAAATGGAGAGCTCTGCCAGGAACAGTAAAAGAGAATCAGTGCCAAATTATGTTTGGGGACAAAGACATGTCTGACAGGGAAGAAGGGGTGGGAAAGAAGACAGGGCCCTGTGGAGAGTACCTTCCAGGAAGGGACTGAAGGCATTCGGTGGAGTCCCAAGACCTGGGAGCTCAGAGTGCCATGCTCAGTAAATGTTTGAATGAGTGAACAAACAAAATGAATGAGGCTTTATCATCTGGCTGCAATTGTCAAGGGGCACGTGGGGATGCAGTGCCCGCTTA
Source organism: Daubentonia madagascariensis (assembly GCA_023783475.1). Taxonomy (NCBI): domain Eukaryota; kingdom Metazoa; phylum Chordata; class Mammalia; order Primates; family Daubentoniidae; genus Daubentonia; species Daubentonia madagascariensis. The sequence goes on along the minus strand of JAKFHU010002573.1, from coordinate 11,916,412 downwards.
CTGTGATTGAGATATCTGCTCACTGAAGGGCAGCTGTGAGTGGCACAGGTGTGCAGACACCACTGACCCATGGTGGGGAGAGGACACGGTGAGCATTAGAGAGAATCCGTGAGGCTTTACTCCTGGCTGCCTCTGAAAACAGAGAAGGCAGCCAAACACTGGCCAAAGAGTGATCCTAATGGGTTTGAAAGACCACAAATGGTCTCCGTGTACGGCCAGAGCTCCCTTGGCCTTTCCTGCAAGATGATTTTCACACATCGGACACAGCATCATTTCTATTTCATTTGTGTAAGTGTGGGTTGCGGTTTATTGGGTCCTCTTCTCAGGGAATGTGCTGGTCTTTTCTACCTCGGGAGAGATGCAGGCTCTTCAAGACTGGACCTGGGCCAGGTGCCCAGGCCATCTGGCTCCACGCCCTGCCCTCTGGGCCACTCCTTCACTCCTGGTCCCGGCCCCCAACCCACCCCTGCCATCCTGCTGGGCTCTCAAGGACCTGTTCTCTCATGTCCTCTCTGCAGGCTGGTGGTTCGTGAGCACTTCTGAGGAGCAGGGCTGGGTCCCTGCCACCTACCTGGAGGCCCAGAATGGCACTCGGGATGACTCAGACATCAACACCTCCAAGACTGGGGAAGGTAAGAGCCTGCAGGCTTGCGGGGGTGGGGAGGTTGGGGGTGGTAATGAGCCAGAGATGGGGACCTGGGACTGCCCCTGGAGTCAACCCCTGCTGGGGGAAGCTCTCCCTTTCTTCCCCCTAAAACCATCAGAACCCCTACAGTGAGTTGGGCCATATCCCAGCCCCTTCCCTTGGGGTCCCATCTCACAGGCCAGTCCACAAGCTCACCTCCCATCCCAGTATCCCTGCTGGCTCCCACGTGGGGCTAAAAACAGAGGGGAAGTTCTCTTGGGGTGTGGACCTTGGGCTTTGGCAACTTTTGGGCAGAGACTCAGGAGAACAGTTTTAGGGCTAGACCCCTCAGAAAGCTCCCTTTCCCCAGAAGCCCCAGGCTCCTCTGGAGGACGCCATGGAGACTTCAGTTCCCCCAACCCACACCGTGTTCTCTGCAGTACAGACAATCCAAGGGGCTGTGTGCACAGCAACTGCCATGGGTGTGTCCTGCTCAGAAGTACTGCACTGGGTGTCTGTCAGCTTGGCCAAGGGTGCGGATGAGGGAGGTCTGTGAGCTGTTTCTCAGTGGCTCAGGCCCCCACACAGTCAGCCTCTCTGATTAGCTCTGGCTCCATGAGGTTTTTCAGGGTCTTTCTCCTTGCATTCCAAAGGTCCTGCCCCTGCCCCTGGGCCAGCAGTGGCCTGAGCAGCCTGTCTATAGACCCAGCACTCCCCAGAGCACTGCCTGAGCCCAGTAAGTCTGAGCCACGCCCAGGTCAGCTCCTGGCCGCCTGCTCCTGATGACTTCCAAACCTCCTGTGGCCTGGCCGCAGGAATTCTTTCCCTAACGGCCGGTGGGTACGGTTCAGATGGACATGTATGAGAGCCAGAGGAATCAAGGCCTGCCACTGGGGGCTCAGGCCACCTCCAGGCCTGCTTCCCCCACCCACCTCCCTGGTGCCAGGCCAAAATAAGCAGCCCACTGAGCACCAGCTCCTTATTCATCCTTCCCCTCCATGCCAGTTACTTGGTGGGCAGCTGGGGCCCCACCTTTCCTCCTGTGTCATTTCAGTCCCTGCAGGTTTTCAGGGACAGGCCCCATCGGAAAGGGCTCACGTGTCCAGGCGGGGCTGAGCCTGCATCCTAGCTCCTCTCTGGCTCCACTGCACCTCTGCAGCGGTGGAGGGTCTTGGCCCTGAGCTGGGTCTGGTCTAGTTTGCTGCTGTCCCCAGCCTCACCTCCTACCCAGCTCCAGTTCTGTACGGCATGCCAAGGCCTTGCAAAAACAACAGTAGCTCACACAGTACCAGGTCCTCTAAATGCTCTGCCCTGAGAGGACACTGTTGCTGTCCCTGTTTTAATAGTTGTGGGAACTGAGGCTTCGAGATGTTTAGTTATGTGTTTAGTTATGAGTCCTCGTAAGGTTTGGGCCCTGGTCAGCCTCCGTTGTCCTGTGGTCCTCACCACCGTGCCACATGTCTCTCCATGAAGCATTTTGCTTGTAAGCAGTAAAGGCAGCTCTGGGCTCAACTCCAAGGGAGTGTGTGGGGGGAATCAGAGCCCCCAGCTGAGAAGGCTGCACCAGGAAGGTCAGAGTAGAGGCCCCACACAGGGCCTTTGTGAGGCTCTAGGTCCTTGTGATGGTTTAAACCGGGTCTGGAGCACAGTGAGTACATGTCACTTACCATGAACATGGCCCCTGGTCTGGGCATTAGCTGAAGCCCCTCCCTCTCCACAGGGAAGCCCCTCACCCCCACCCCACACAGGAGGCCTTGCACAGGACCTGACGTTCCCCAGAGCCCTTTCTGCCCCTCGTCTTGGCTCATGCTGGGGCAGGTGGTGTTGCCCTGAGACAGATGAGCAAAGCTCAGGGATAGCAGGCCTCCCAGGGTGACCCAAGTTGCTGGCAGCAGGTCCTGGGCTGGAATCCACACCTTCTAGCCTTTTGTCCAGGTCTCCGCCTTGTAAAAGGCAGCTCAGACAGACCACTCTCCTCCTTCCAGGAACGCAGATGCTGTCTAGAAGGCCTGGGTGGGGTTTGGCCCAGGTGTATCTGGGCAGTTTTACTTTCATTCCAACCACCAGCCTCCCTCCCAACCCCAGAGCTGGGCAGCCTAGCATCCTCCTTCTGTGGTGCCAGGATGTGGGACCAGCTGGCACCCTTAATCCCTGGCCCAGTGTCCCTTCCCCCTTGGGGGTCCCATAGGAAGGCAGGGGCATCTGGAGCAACCTGAGCAGAGGATACATGGGGGCTCTGAGCTGGGCCGCAGCAACCAGGGGACCAGTGCAGGATGCCACCCAGAGAGCACGGTCCAGGCCAAAGGGGTCTGGAGCAGTGAGACACGGGGAGGTGGGGCCCCTGTTGTCAAAAATCCCAGTGGTGATGTGAGAGAAGGAGCAGGGCTGGGCCTGTGGCACCCATCCGTGTGCTCATGTCATTCAGCAAGGGTTTCCTGGGGGCCGGCCATGGGCCAGGCGCTGCACTAGGCCCCGGGGATGCAGAGACACAAGGCAAAGTCCTTGTTCTCAACAGACTCATCTAGTGGGGACGAGTGAGAACAGAGTGGTGGGAGCTGTTAGCCCCCGAGTAAGGGCCCCGAGTCTCTCCTGGGCACACTTACGCTTCCACACATGGTGCCTGGCCCCCGGTGGCAAGTTCACAGTCAGTGCTCCGTGAGTGAGTTGACGTGAACCCTGGTGTTGTGGGACCCCAAACCCTCCCAGGAATCAGCACTGTCCAGCAATTGGGGAACCAGTGGTCTCTCCGTCCCTGGGGGCCGCAGCTGAGGGGCTGCCTCGCACTGGGCTGGAGCCAGGGACGCTTTTCGTTTCTAAGGTGTTGGGATTCTGAACGCTTTAGCCCACTCCCAGGCTCAGGGTGTAAGCTGAGGGGTTTGGCTTTGGTTGAATTTCGGTCCCGTGTGTGGATGATGTCACCTGTCACCTCTGCTCCCGTCCAGCAGGGGTGTGCCCTCAGCTCAGTCCAGGTGCTGGTGACCTGGGAGCGTGGACCTCCCCTCCCTCATCCCCTCCCCTGTCTCATCCTCATCTCCATTCTCTCTGCCGGTGCCTGTCGGCTGCGCACTCCATCACCATCTCCCACACCAGTGTCAAAGAGACGCAAGGCCCATCTGCGGCGCCTGGATCGCCGGTGGACCCTGGGCGGGATGGTCAACAGGCAGCACAGCCGAGGTGACCGCGGGAGCTGGCTTCTCCCCTCACAGCTCACGCCTGTCTAACACCTCTTCTCATTCTGGGCCCTACTCTCTGCCCTGGGGCCTCCTGACTCACCCAGATTCAGGGGCTGGACTTTTCTCTTACCTACTGCAGCTTGTGGGGGTGCTGCTTGGGAATTGGGATGGCATTGGTGGTGGCTCTGGCTTTTGTCAACGTCCTAGGCATGGGGAGGTCATGGGACACGATTGTAGGTCCCCTGAAAAGGAGGAGGGGCTTGAAGGAGGGGGATGGGAGGGGATCTCTGGGTCTCCAAGGAAGGCCCTGGAAGCTGGAGATTAAAGGTGCTGTACGAGTCTAAATCACCACACGGGCCTTCCCATGCCCCCTCCTTCATTGATTGCCTCCTTCCTCTGAGAAAGAGCTCCCTTGGCCAAAGCTGTTCTATCAGTTGCTTAGGAACAGAGTAGAAAGAAGAACCAGCCCACAACCCTCCTTCTTCAGCCAGCTCTACAGAAACTAGAAAGGGAACAAAAGCCAGACCCAGCCTGGCACCAGGGCATAGCCCCAGCCTGCTCTGAGGGGTCAGGTCCGGCCAGGAACACTAACTGCTGGGCTTCAGGAGCAGCCTGATGAAGAAGATTCCAAGGAGACCCCTGGCCTCGCACATGGGCTGATCAGGGAGCTGAGTCATGTGCTGATTCAGAGCTTTCTGGCCCAGGGCCTTTTTGACATCCAGGAACTTGGGAGGTAAGGGAGAGGAGGGACTCTGAACAAACCCCTAAACACCTCCAGACGCCCTGGGCCAGTGGGTAGCCAGTTTTTCCTGCCCCTCGGAGAGCAGGGTGCATGTGCTCCTCTCAGAGATGACACAGCTGGAAAGGTGCTCAGACCCGGGACAGCAGAAAGCCTGGACTCTTGGGTGGCCACAGCCTACAGCTGGCTTGGCACCAGGCACAGAGTGCTGGCCATGAGGAACCCAGCTTGTCCTGAGGGGGAAGCCTGGGCTAGACCCTGGGGGCTGACATAGGGCAGGGGGCCAAGTTGTGGAAACAGCAAGAACAGGCTGAAGGTACAGCAAAGGCCACCCCAAAGCTAGAAGGGGTGGGACAGCACTGCTGGGAGGCTGGGCTGGGATGCAGCCCGGGCCTTGGCAGCCAATGAGAGCAGGATGCAGGCCCAGAAACAGGGACGAGGGTTTGACCTACCCCAAATACCCTCACGCTCTGAGCCCCAAACATAAATCTGTCTCCACAACACAGACACGCGTAGCTGGTGAAGTGGTACCACCCACGGATAGCCCTGGTGGCCGCAGGGTGCAGTACCCTGTCACATCCAGCCCCCCACAGCTATACAGCCACGGTCCTGTGCACACAGTGAATCACAGGTGCATATATATAATGCCACAAGTCCACTGTGCCATGTGTGTGCTGTTTATACAGTCGCAAATGCATCATACACACAGCAAACTGTTCATAGTCACAGCATATGTACCTGTGCAGCAACACCCGCAAGTACACAAAGAACATCATATACAAAACCCCTGGTAACATATACACAGGTATTATATTCACAGTCACAGATTATATATATACATTGTATAATGATACACGTAGACACAAGTACCCAACTAAATGCATAATTCTACAGTCACCCACACATAAGCAAATACGAGCCCACAATTTCTCTCTCTCTCTTTCTCTCTCTTAAATAAGAGACCTAAACAACAAAATTTCCCAGCCTTAGCCCTGTGAGTTAAGTTAAACCAGGCAGCCAAAGAAAAACTTGCAGAGAGATGCCTGGGAGACGCTTGCTGCACGTAGCAGGGCTGCTAGGGGGCAGGCAGTGGGTCGCTGAATAACCAGACGAGAGGACAGCAATGTCTTCCCGCGGCCTCCACTCCCGTTCCCTCAGCCAGCCGGGCCCTTGGAACCAAAAGGCGTTCTCTCTGTCAGTGGCATTGGGTGAGTCGCCGGGGACCGGAGTGGAGCCAAGGAGACTGCTGACAGAGGGGAAAATGTTGGGAACGCAGTGATTTGGAAACTGCAGGACATCTAGCCCCAACCCACCCACCCAGCCAGCCGTCTGGCCAGCCCTCCCAGGGCAGTTGCCACTGTCTCTTGGTGGCATGGTCAGTGCCCACAGCCCTGGTGCTTCCCGGGGACCTGAGGAGTCCATTGGAGCTCACAGCCTCCCTTCCCTCGACTCCATTTCCTAAGGGACATCTCTTCCAGAGACCCTGGCCAACCTGGATGACGCAGCCACCCACTGGGGCCATTTCTATCTCCACAACCACACAAACACATACCTAGGCATTCTCTCATCTGGAGCTCCCAGGTGAGGTTTGTGGCCCTGTTGAGTGGAAGATCTCTCTCTGCTTCTGCCTTGGCACACCTGTGAGTTGGGAGGCCTGAGACGCATATGGCACATGTCCACATGGAGACGGTCCACCCTACTGTCATCTGAGCCAACTGGGGCAGAAAACCCAGGACCTGGGAAGAGCTGGTCTGACTGCCTAGCCCTGCCAGGGATCAGGGCTCTGAACTGTCATCCCTTGGAAGCTGCATAGTGGCTGGGACAGGACGTGCCTCCCAGCCAGCCAGTGCCCTTACCAGGAGCACGTGATTTGGATGCCTGTGGTTGCCACAGCCCAAAGGCCCCCAAGAACAGGGCCTTTTGCAGGAACAGCTCAACTTTACTGGCCAGAACTGATATCCTTGGTTCTGCCCCCATGACCCAAGAGGCCAGGAGAAAGCAGGAGCTTACATGCCCAAGGAACTCTGTTGTCCACACACACCCTGGGAGGCTGGGGCCTGGCAGCGAGAGGAGGCTGAGCCCACACGAGGTGGTCTCTAGGCCCTGTTCTCTGCCATGAGGCCGGGCAGGGCTCCTCTGATCTTCCCACGAGAAGGGCTGTCATTTTTCTCTGCAAGTGCAACCTTGCCTAGGAAAACTTTAATGATAGTTTCCTGCTCGAACCACAGACTTTTAAAAATAGCCCAGCTGAACAAAGGCAAAATATGGAGCCCAAGCCTCGCCTCACCCTAACCTCAGAAGCCTGGATTCCCGCGGCCTGGCGCTGCCCCTCTGGCCGCTGCCTGGGCCAGGATTTACTGTGTCCCACTGGAAAATGGAGCAGGACCAGGAGCAGGCAGGAGAGCAGGGGGTTGGACTGTGGAGCCCTGAACTTCTCAAAGGCCCAAGTCAGAATCTGGCTGGGCTGGGTTCTCAGGCAGCCTTGGCAGAAGTCCGCAGCATGGCTGGGTTGGAATCTGAAAGCCTCCAGGAGCAAGGCCCTCCCTGAATCAATGCTGATGAAGGTCTGCGGCAGAGAAGCATGCTGAAGAATTTTGCAGGCTCCCACGGGCCATCACCTACCTTTTGCTTTTTGCGAGCCTTTCAGATTGGGCCAGCATTCCCATCAGTTCCATCCTCATAGCCTGACAGCACAGCCGCATGCACCCCAACGGGAGCCACTATCTCGGCACAGGGCTGCAGACAGAACCCTGATAACCAAGGGGAGTGTGAACAGATAGCCCTCCCTGCAGCATCTGCCCTCCCCTATCACTGCCAGTGGCTCAGGCAGGCTGCCTGCAGGTCCCACTGAGGAGCCCAGGGAGTGGTTTGCACAGCTGGGAACCAGGGGACAGGGTCTCAGAGGCTGGAGGCCAGCACTCTGTGCCATCACCCTGCTTTTTTGCACTCACAGGAAGCTTCCCACTCAATACCCTTGTTCAGCCCTGCCTTCCTCTTCACGATACAGTTGACAGTCTCTTACTCCTACTGGCTGCCAGCTCCTGTCTCAGCCTCTGTGAAGCACCTGGGCCAGAGAGGACAGCATAGATTCACATGACCCTCAGAAGGGCATGGTCAGATTGCCAGTTCTTCCCCCTCTGCCTCTACTCCTCATTCTCCCAGAGGGTGAGGGGGGAAGTGTGTTCCACCCTGAGCTGTCCTCTAGGGAGGGCCTCACCCAAGAGGCAGCGGTCTTTGGCTAGCAGCTGTAAGCAGAGCCAGGGAGTACCCAGCCCTGGGTCTACTTGTCAGGGGCTTCCTGGGACAGGCACAGCAGATATGGAAGAAACAACTCCCTGGAAGCCTGATCAAGAACCCAAGTTGCAAGCACCAGGGCCTCCTGCCGGGAGGGAGGCTGGAAGAAACGGGGTAGGGGGCAGCCTCCCCACTCCTGCCCCTCCAAGCTCTTCCTGCAATTCCACAAGGTGTCTCTTTCCCAGTGCCTTGGGAAAACCTTGAATAAGACCTTAAAGTCACATCCATGAGAACAGCAGGCAGTGCCCCAGAGGGGCTGTGCAGCAGCTATGTAATCAGGTCAGCACACTCTCCTCCAGAAGACACCCAGACACACTGGTTCAATTAAGGGCCCACGAGGTCCTGACAGATTGTGTTGCACTTAGCGTTTCCACACTTGTTTGGCCATAGGACCCTTATCTTAACAAAGCACATAGATCCACTCCCATAAAATTTGTGTTCTGTGGAATCCTTTGGGGAAAATACATGATCAGATGTTAATCGTGGGCCAGGAGCTCAGGAAAAGCTTCACCAAGGAGGTGCCCCTAGAGCCTCTGAAGGTCAGGCAGGAGAAGAATGGAAGAGGCTGAGGTAGGAGCAGGGCTAGGAGATCACGTCTGGGACCCAGATGGAAGCATGGCATCTTCCGAGGAGGGGTATGCCATGGCGCCTCGAGGCATCCAGGGGACACCCAGCAGTGCTCTCAGACTTCCCAACTCAGGCCCCTCCTGAGGAGTGGATTCCTCCTCCTCCTGCCCTCCTCTGAACTCCAGGTTCCGGCAGCCTGGCAGAGCTGACTCCATGCCGCCTGGGGTCTTGCCAGGCAACCTGGGGTCCTGGCTGGGTATGGCACACACTGGGGGCAGCAGTGACCTTGTCCCCATGACCTCCCCACTGCTACCCCTGAGGCCTGGTCCTTTCCTACCCTGGAGAAACCAGGCTGAGCCAGTGTTCCTTGGCAGGCAGCTTTGCAAGGCCAGGGCAAGAGGAGGGGGCAGGAAGCAGGACCTCCACCCAGACCTCAAATAATATGCTTTCTTGCTTTATCCACCCACCCACAGAGGAGAAGTATGTCACTGTGCAGCCATATACCAGCCAAAGCAAGGACGAGATTGGCTTTGAGAGGGGCGTCACCGTGGAGGTGATTCGGAAGAACTTGGAGGGCTGGTGGTACATCAGGTAGGAACCCAGCGGAGAAGTACGATGCCTCTCTCCCACCTGGGCCCTCCCAGGATCCTGGGCCCTGGGCAGAGTGCAAAGTGGCCGTGGCCACCTGATGGCAGGTAGATACTGACAGCAGCTGTGCACCCAGGGCACAGGGTTGGCTGCTCCAACTCTGCACAACTGAACCGCTCAGCCAGAGCGTTCGTCTCGCAGATTCTATCCCAGGGCACGTAAGCAGAGCTGGAGCCACAGCCAGCGGGGCACAGTCCCCGGCTCCACTTGCAGACTCTGGTGCAATCCCTTCCACGCATCTGCCAAGAGAGTTCACATCTGAATTTGGTTTTCTGCGTCCGGCCTTGGCTGCCTGGCCTGCTCCGCAGCTAGGGCCGCCTGGAGCACTGGCGCCCACAGGCCTCGCTGAGGTCCCAGCAGGTGGCCTCTGTTGCCCAGGCTCAGCCCTCGGCCCCGAGGCAGGCTTCTGACAACATGTGCCTGGTAGATGGGGCCATCTGTCCACTCTGCAGGGCTGCCTGTGAGGCTGGGGCAAGAGCAAGGCCACAGCTCAGGCTGTAAGGGGCCTCCTCCTCCTCCTGCCCCTCCCTCTCCCAGGGCCTAATCACACTTCCCAGCTGGAAAACCCATTTGGGCTTGTGGGCAGGAGAGTGGGACGATTTTCTGACCCTCTGGAAGCAAACTAAACCCTGTGGGCGTCACTCACCATTAATTGGCCAAGACCAGCCCTTCAGGGGACTTGCTGAGGAAATGCTTCTGGTGCCTTTGGAGCTAGCTCGGCTGTGGTAGCTTTGCCCAACTTCTGTCTTCTCTGCCTGGAGCCCACCTCACAGAGAGATAGTCCCATATCTGTGGTCTCAGGAGACCACTGCCTCAGCCACCTCACCTGGGAGATGCCGGCCATAGTAAGCAGGGTGTGTGTTCTGAGCGGTCTCCCATAGAGGGGACAGAATTGTGCCGTGGTGCCCCCATGACTGAGGTGATAAGCACTCATGGCATAGTTGCTCAGAGCACGGTAGGATGTGATGGTGTTAAAGGTTAGCCTGTGCTGAGGGACGGGACGTAGGTCACTAGATATGTGGAGGATGAACCTTAGTGTGACCTGACGGGACACAGCTCCACTCCAGCCCCAGCCCCGGTGTATTATCAGCCAAGAGAGCTGAGATGTCCCTTTCTGTCCTGTTGGGTGGGATGGGGCTGTATGCCTGGACATGTGTTGCCCAAAGCCACTACCCTAGACTTTTATGTTTTCTAAGCAGTGGAAACTAGAGCCAACCCAAAAATCCACCAACCATCAGTCTGACATGGAAAGGCCAGCGAACATTCTGGCAGGCTAGTAGCCTGATTCACTTTCCTGGAAGTTATCTACAAGGCTGCTCTATTTTATTCTATTTTTCAATTTTCTAAAATTACCAACAAGTCACTCTGAGCTGCTTCTACTCAACTCATATCCCCATGGCCTCATCCTATGGCTGGTGGGAGCTTGGACTGAGCAAACCCTGCTGAAAAGGTTCCACTTTAAGAAGGCTGCCAGATATCCCCTTAAATGTGCCATTTCCCGACATTCCAGGCTCTGTGTTGATCTTCATTTCCTGTCTTTCTTCTCCTCCCTTCACCCCTGCAGACACATACACACATGCACGAGCATGCTCGTACACAGACACACAAACACACACACACACACCCCCACCCACCCCCACCCTCGAGCTCTCTTCATCCCTCGCTTTCCACTTTGCTTCCCTCTGGAGTCATTCCATACTCCATAGCTGGAAAGCAGATGTGAGCAGAGTTGGACCCAGACACACACAGCCGCTCCTGATTCCCCTGCATTTCTCTGCCTGGAATCTAATTTTATCCATGTAACACTGAAGGAACACAAAGGGCTTCAAATGGGAGCACTCAGGGCTGTAAGCAGGCCTGGCCGTCACCTCCAGGAGATGCCTCCCCCCATACCTCTACGGCGTTCACGTAGAAAGACATTGGCAAGGGCCAGTGGGTTCATCATCGTCTTTTCTCCGACAGGCAAGAACACCGGGCCCTGGGCCAGATGCTGCTAACAGCTAGTTATGTGACCCTCTGCTACTTACTTATCTTTTCTGAGCTTTGGCTGTTGGCTCACATGAAGATTAGGCATTTTTACTACTTACTCCCATCCACCTTGAAATTCTGTGCCTCTGTTTGCACCCATTACATCAGGGAGCCAAGACAGGCCCTGACTTCCATCCATTTGTTCACTCACATCCTCCTTCCAAGGCCCAGGCAGGTGAGCTTGGGACAACCTGCCTGAATGTTCCTGTGATGTGAATGTAAAAAGCCACCTCCTGCCTGAGCTTTCTGGCAAAGCTCAGACATGTCAGTAGGAGCTTCAGGTTTCATGTTCCTTTTCTCCCACCTAATGAGTGCCCAAGAACAAGGTCAGATCAGGGAGACGGGGAGGTCTTCAGACATCTGGCACAGAGGAGCCATTCCAAAGCACCAGCTGTGTCCCAGGGAGCAGATGGGGACACTGCAACCCAGACTGGGGGCATTGGCCAGCGACTACTGGACCAAGAAGTGAGCTCCCACTGGGTTTGGGTAAAAGCTCAACACCACAGGGAAAAAAAGGAAAAGCTTGTTTTAAGAAGTCATTGAATCACCAAAAATTAAGTCAGCCCTATCATTTGCCTTTTGCTTTTGTTTATGGGCTTTTGGTTTTGTTTCATTTTGGTTTTTGTTTTGCCATACCAGTGGTTTTAATTTTATCCAGTCATGTGCTTTAGTCTTTTCATTTATGGTTTTTGCTTTTGGAGCCCCACTTAGAAAGGCTTGCCCAACCCCCAAAATTATGTAAATCTTATTTTTTTATTTTGCTGTATGGTGTGAGGCTAGGGTCTCACTAACTGAATAATCAGTTGTCCTGGAATCACTTAGTGAATAATGCATCCTTGCTCCACTAACCTGAAATGTTACCTTTAGCCTGTTTGTGGACATACTCCATGCACTTGGTCTGCCTGCTGTCCCTGCAGTAACCACCCCCTCCCTATCCAATTGGCCTTCTTTAAGGACATCTTCTCAGTTGGTCTCAATGTGTCTATCCTTCTGTATACATTTCAGCAGCTACTGTATCCCTGCATCTTGCAAAAGAGAACAAATTGAGCTCCAGGGAAGGGACTTGTCCGAGGTACCATAGACTAGAACTGAGGTTGCCTGACTTGCATCTGCATCTCTTCCCTCTCTAATAATACTTCCTTTCCTACAGAGGATTTAACTCTGTATACCACATTCACATTTCTTATTTCCGGAGTTATCCTAACTGGTTGTGAGGTAGCAGGCCATTGTGAAGTCTACCTTTTGGGCAACCCAAAATTTGAGAAATCTCGTCTCAAGGCCCCACGTTTGCCTGACTTCGCAGAAAGTGAGAGCCCACGCCAAGAGTAACCAGGCAAAGAAAGAGGAGCAGGGTGTCCTGGGTGTCTTTTCCACACACCCTCAGTTCTAGTTCTCCCCAGAGTCGTGGGGTCGCCAAGTTTGCTTGCAGAACATGGTGGAGAGGGCTCCACTGGGCAAGGCCGGGAGGGGACAAGGGCCTAGGAGTGGGGTGTGAGGCCAGGCTTCAGTGCTGTAGTGACGCAGGCCCCACTCCTCCCACAGATACCTAGGCAAAGAGGGCTGGGCCCCAGCATCCTACCTGAAGAAGGCCAAGGATGACCTGCCAGTCCGGAAGAAGAACCTGGCAGGACCCGTGGAGATTATTGGGAACATCATGGAGATCAGCAACCTGCTCAACAAGAAGGCATCTGGGGACAAGGAGGCTCCACCGGCTGAAGGAGAGGGCCCTGAGGCCCCCATCACCAAGAAGGAGATCAGCCTGCCCATCCTCTGCAACGCATCCAATGGCAGCACCCTGGGTGTCGCTGAGAGGACCGTCTCCAAGCTGGCCCAGGGCTCTCCAGCGGTGGCCAGGATTGCCCCTCAGAGGGCCCAGATCAGTAAGAGCCTCGCTGACCTCTGGGTCCTGGCTGCAAAGCTTCTTATACAGTGGGCATGGGGTGCAAGGCAAGCCAGCAGGGCGTGCAGGACCCTCACGGCATTTGCTTCCTGAGCTGCAGACTGACTTTGACCCTCTGTCAGCTTGTGTCATGCTAATCACAGAGTGGAGGAGGCAGGGGAGTATGGTGACTCAGTACCCCCCAACTGCTCACTTGAAGATAGATTACATGAGTATGTAGGTGATAGCATTCCCTCCTCCTCTACGGGAGAGCCAGGAAAAGTCACTTTGCAGGAAAATGTATTCCAAGACCAAGAAAGCATTTTCTTTTCCTTATAGTAGAGGCTTTATAAATCAAGATAGATGAGGTGTAGCTCGTTTAAAACACACACACGCACACACACACAAAAAAACCCTATTTCCCCAGGCTGTTAAATGTGGGCCCTATATGCAGAGCTGCTTTATGGAATGACAGCCTATAGAAGAACATCTTTCTGGGCCTTAGGCACTCCTTCCCTATACCTTCCACCAGTTACTGGAAACCTAAAAGGTGTGGAAGCAGAGGCTTTACCACTCTGCAAAAGCAGGTTCAAGAGGGCATTATTCAAGAGTCGCCTTCATTCTTACAGGAAACTCCGGGCTGTCTGGCACCCTCTGTCTCTAGTTCAACAGTGTCTTTGGTTGAGGGTTAAACTCTTCTATATTATGGGAGCCCAGCTTTTGTTTGTGTCCAGCCATTCTTAAAATCTGGAGGAAAGCTGTTTTTTAGTTTAGCTCCGAACTTGGTTAAGTTCTCACGCCTGAAACCTTTTAGGCAACCAGTTGGGAAACATTTATGGGGCACTTCCTCTTGCCTGACATTGTGCTAGCTTCTAAGGATTTAGTAGTGAGCAAAAAATAGACGTGTCTCTGCTCCTAACTTTGAAAATCTGATAAATCTATAAGCCCTGTACCCTGAAAAGTACACACATATCTGTACATTTTGAAATGTGCACGTGATTTTAGAGGTTTCATGGATCCCCCTGAAGCACATCCAGGGTAGCTTAAAGGTCTGTAGTTTCCTCTTGAAGAAGCCCAACTATAGTGCCTGTAGTGACTTAGGTCCTTTATAAATGCCGAACAAAAGCATGAAATTCCAAGGCCCAGGAGTTGGTCACAGGTAGGGAAGGCAGATAGAGGCACTGCTGCCCATTACCTGACTGGGTTCTGAAGCCATATCTCCTCTTCTAGGCTCCCCAAACCTGAGGACAAGGCCTCCACCACGCAGAGAATCCAGCCTGGTACGTGTACTAAATTTCTCCCTTTTTTGTCCCTTTTCTGGGGATGCACTGTAGCAGCCCCGATTAATTGGCGGTCTTGCTACAGGGCCTGTTGGTCCAGAGGTTTTCCAGGGCCTTGCTGGGGCTTCCAGCTTTGTGGGGCTGAGGGCAGGGAGGGAAGCCCACAGATCCCAGTCTTCCTGGGGGCCTGGCTGGACAGTTTATAATCGGAAATGTGCTGCACTACAAAGCTAAATAAATCCATCCCCGCCCCTGCACTGGCAGACATAAACATTTAGACTGGCCAGCTAGAGTGTCCAGCCAGGGCATTGCCAGCGGCTAGAAATGGGGTTGCTGTCCATGTTAGCCTGGAAGCTCTCCAGCTTTGCCTTGTTCAGGAATACCCAATGGGTGTGGTGGGTGCCAGAGCCTGGGAGGGCAGAGGGCACACCAGTGAGCATACTCCAAGGAGGGGGTGAATTGCAAGGACTGCCTCATATTGAAGCTTAAAGAGGGTTAACACTGCTCGGGTCCCTGGCTCCCAGGGGTGGGGTTTCCTGGTGTCCAGACCCTCGGGCAGGCACTTGGGGTTAGGGCTTGGGGTGGCAGCAATGCTGGTGGCAAGCTGAAAACCCTAGAACAAAGAACTATTATCAGGGGCAATAGGATGCAGGGGAAAGACTGGGGCTTCAGGCCTGCCAGGCATGGATGAGCATTCCACTTCTGACACTTAGGAACAGAGAGACCCTATACAAGTCACATACCTCCCCACAAACCTCAGTTTCCTTATCTACAAGATGGGGACAGTACTAGCCATCTCCTAGGACTGTTGTAAGGATGAAATGAGATGATGTGTGTAGAGAGCTGGCAAACAGGTGTCCATTTCTGTGTCGACTCTTGACTGGTTGGTAGTACTACCTGGTGCATGGTGTTGAGAAAGATGCTGAAGTCACGTCTGGGCTTAGCAGCAAGAGTTACTGTGGTCAGGGACATCTGCCCTGGAGAGGGGGGTGGCAGTCGTGGATGAGCAGGCCCTCTGTAAATAGAGGACTTTTGCAGATTTGGTCCCTGGAGATGAGACCTTCCTTGACTGGCCATCGGCCCCAGTGGAGTTTCTGTCTCTCTGTCCCCTTGGGTTTTAAACAGCTAAACAGTGAACTCTCCTTTCCTCCCATCTCTTTTAGCCCCGGCTAATTAGTTTCAGGCAGACTTGATTTTGGCAAGAATGGGGTAATTCCTTCCACACTTAGCAAATGCGGGGATTGCTGAGGCAGGGCTGCTGTTTCCAGTTAGGCCCAGCTGAGTTCCACCTGGCTGGGTGCAGGCTGGCGGGGGCCTGGGCTGCGTCTGCCCACGTGCACCAGGCACTGCGGGGCCAGGGGACTTTGACTGGTTCACACCTGGTGCCTCTAAACCCACTTCCCCCACCACTCACTCGCTCTGACCCAAGGCAGCCCGGTTGAGACTGGCAGGCCTAGCGGGCGCTGAGCCTGGAAGGATGAGGAATGTTGGGAGGATGGGGAGTTTCAGGAGGAGCATGGAGCTTTCCTCTGCACCTGTTGAGCCAGAGTTAGGGACAGTTAGCTCAGGAGTCTCTCTCTGACCCTGGTGCCAGTCCTGTTTTCCAGCTGGTAGATTGTGGGACTGGAGTGCAGCTCCAAGGTAAGGTCTTGCGAGGACTTCCTGCTGCACTGCAGCTTCCTCCCCCTCCCTTATCCCACCCACCCTTTTTTTTTTTTTCAGTTGTTTTGTTTTAATCCCTTTGTAGGAGGGAGGACATAAATAGAGAAGCACAATGTTCATTTTAGCTGGAGTAGAGATAAGACCGGTTGAAGCTAGAATGTACAATCCATGTGGGGGGGTCCATTTCATCTGCTAGTGGATGCCCAGTGCCTTAGGCCGGTGTCTGTGGTCAGTAGATGCACAAGAAACAGTTGTTAACTGAGGCCGACTTCCAAATGTCCTTGAATGTCATGCTGGGATGCTGCTGTGCCAGTGTCTGAAAAGCATTTAGGACCTCCAGTGGGCTCTACTCTGCCCACAGAGACAGGACCCAGAGTTTTATTCAGTGCTTGTCTGACCACTTGGCATTGTCATCTCGACCAACCAAAGACTTCTCAGCCAGCCCCAATGTCCCCTTCACTCCCACCCCACCCTTAGAGACGGCCACGCTTCAGTGCCCTGCCTCTGCGGCCACTCACCCTTAGACTTCAAGGCAGTGGCTGTCCTCTCTCATGAGGCAGTGTGCAAGGGCTTTGTTAGAATGACTTCTCTACTTTTTAACTTTCCATTTTGAGACTCAGCTATTGAAGCATCTGGAAACTGGCCCTCTGGAGATGTAGAAATTACAGTGTTAATAATGAGCATTTTGATAGCTCAGATGAGGCTCAAGTGGATCCTAAGTATTACTAGAAAGCCTCGTCAGGAGAGTGGTCTCTCGGGAGTATACCCTGAGACTTGGGTGGTAGAGGCATGCTCAGGCCAGCTGCTGTCCAGCTAGTGTAAACAGCCATCTGCACCTCTGAGGACTGAGTGGGGACCAGTCCTCAGCCTTGTACTGTCCTGATTGGGTGGGTTTTGCTCACTGTGTCCTTCTCTGCCTTAGGGGTTCCAACTGCCGAAGCCACCAGAGCCCCCTTCTGTTGAGGTGGAGTACTACACCATTGCCGAGTTCCAGTCGTGCATTTCTGATGGCATCAGCTTTCGGGGTGGACAGAAGGCAGAGGTAAGCCTGAGGCTATGAGGCCGAGGGTTTTAACTCATTAGGGTCAAAACCTACTGTATTTCTCATTTTAGGTCTTGCTAGTAAGGTTCCTGGGGGGCAGGCAGGAAAGGTACAGAAAAGAGCCCCACGGGATGAACATTTGCATAAAGCTAGTCAGTGCTGCTCTCTGGACTAGAACCCAGGACTCGCACCTTTGTCATGTTCACAGTGCTGCCTCACAGCAGCATCTCCCCAAGTGTATGCAAGGGCTCGTAATGGGGTGCCACAAAACAAAGGGATCCTGTGGTCAAATGAGCCTGGAGGACAATGGGTTAAACAAAATCCAACCCCTTTGTTGTTTCAACTGCAGGGCTTCTCAGAGCCTAGGATAGGAGGATGTCACTGGGAGTCTCTACAAAGAGACTAGTATAGGCAGCATTGCCCAGACCCTTTCGCCCTGAAAGTTTCCTCTCCCAGGAGCACCTCGGGGGCCAGGATCCTGCAGAGCCCACGTTAGGAAGTACTGTTGTTGGGAGGATGTGGTCCAGCTGGGTGGAGTAAGATACTGGGGACCTGGGTTCTGGCCATGTCCACACCACAAGACCCCTGGTGTTTGATGTAGTCACCTTTCCCCCACCCCCAAAGACTTTAATTATTTGTCTCTGCAAAATGGGGTAATAGACCCTGGGGTGCTCCCTCCCAGCCTGCCTCCTGGCATTTGTGCAACTCAGTTTTGTGACTGGTACAGAGCAAGGTGTTCCGAGAGATAGAGAAGATCTATAATGCAGTCATTTCTCTGAGTGGCTTTGTGTAGTATTTAAGTTAAATCCAACTAATACACATGAAACTATCAGATTCATTGGGCAGTCTCTGCCTATGAAGAGGTGACATCCCAGCCTGAATGTTTTAAAGCACATGTCTGGAACTTGGAACTAAATTTTCAAGAGAAATTACTCTGAGTGCTTAGGTTTCCAGGAGAGCCTATAAAGCTCACAGTGTGGCAGAATTGTCATACTGTCAATCTCAGACAGAAGTTAAGGAGGAAGCTCCTTATCCTAACATAGAAATGACTGAAAGCCCCTCACCCTTCCTACAGGAAACCATTCAACCCAAAGACACCTCTTCAGCTAATGGGATTTTGATGGGATTCCACAGGCAGTGAACACTGGGGAGGTGCCCTGCAGGGAGGCCCTGGCCTCAGGCCTGTTCCTCCCAGTTCAGTTCATCTGCACCTTCCTATTCTCTTCTGACCTGAGAGACCCTTTCAAGGGTTTCCAAGGGAGGACTTAGCAATATTGGGGTGGAAGGAGGATGGGGACAGTGGAATGGTAGCTTTTCATACATACAAGCCCTTAGTGAGTTGGGTTTTGTAGAGACTGGGGACAGTATAGCTTCTAAGTGCCTTATCTTAGGGACAGGAAGAGTGGGCCAGCTTGACAAGGGTGTTGACACAGACTTAGAGGACCAGGGGAGGGGGATGTGGAGAGATGACAGAGACCTGGTTTGAATTCTGGTCCATAGCTTACTGCATTGAGTCTTGGGCCCCTTATGCAGCGGCTCAGTTTATTCATCTGTAAAATGGAGATAATGTATCCCAGAGCAAGTGTGAAGCTCCTCGCCTGAGACATCATGGGGTCCCAGAGATCCCCCCAGCTCACCAGCTTGTCTGCCCTCTTCCCCCAGGTCATCGACAAGAACTCAGGCGGCTGGTGGTACGTGCAGATCGGTGAGAAGGAGGGCTGGGCACCCGCGTCGTACATCGATAAGCGCAAGAAGCCCAACCTGAGCCGCCGCACGAGCACATTGACCCGGCCCAAGGTGCCTCCACCGGCGCCCCCCAGCAAGCCCAAGGAGCCCGAGGAGGGTCCTGTGTGTGTCCAGCATGGCGAGGGCCAGGACTCCCCGCGGAAGCTCAAGTACGAGGAGCCCGAGTATGACATCCCTGCGTTCGGCTTCGACTCAGAGCCAGAGCTGATCGAGGAGCCCACAGAGGACAGAGCCCTGGGGGACCGGCGGCCGGCCCAGGCCCGCAGGCCCTCGCCCGCCTGCTCGCTGCAGCGGGCCCGCTTCAAGGTGGGCGAGTCTTCTGAGGACGTGGCCCTGGGAGAGGAGACCATCTACGAGAATGAGGGCTTCCAGCCCTGTGCGGACGACACCCTGTCAGCCAGGGGCTCCTCCGGGGACAGCGACTCCCCAGGGGGCTCCTCGCTGTCCCTCACCAGGAAAAACTCCCCCAAGGCAGGCTCACCCAAGTCGTCGTCGCTCCTGAAGCTGAAGGCAGAGAAGAACGCCCAGGCAGAACTGGGGAAGAACCGCTCCTCCGCCTCCTTTTCCTCCTCCGCCACCATAAACACCACCTGCTCCTCCTCCTCCGCCTCCTCCTCCTCCTCCTCTTTGTCCAAGAACAGTGGTGACCTGAAGCCCCGCTCGGCCTCGGACGCAGGCATCCGTGGTACTCCCAAGGTCGGGGCGAAGAAGGACGCTGACATGAAGGCCGGGCTGACCTGTGCTCGGGCCAAGCCGTCGGTCCGGCCCAAGCCATTCCTGAACCGGGCCGAGTCACAGAGCCAGGAGAAGATGGACATCAGCACTTTACGGCGCCAGCTGAGGCCCACGGGCCAGCTCCGGGGGGGTCTCAGGGGCTCTAAGAGCGAGGACTCAGAGCTGCCCCCGCAGACGGCCTCCGAGGCTCCCGATGAGGGGCCCAGGAGAGGCTCAGCCGACCTCATCACCCCCCGGGCCGCCACTCCCCCGTGTCCCGCCAAGAAGGAAGGGGATGGGCAGGCCACCTCCTACACGACATGTAGTGCCTACCAGAAGGTCCAGGACTCGGAGATCAGCTTCCCCGCGGGTGTGGAGGTGCGCGTGCTTGAGAAGCTGGAAAGCGGCTGGTGGTATGTGCGGTTTGGGGAGCTGGAGGGCTGGGCCCCCTCCCACTATTTGGTGCTTGACGAGAACGAGCAACCCGACCCCCCTGGCAAAGAGCTGGATGCGGTAACCACCAAGAGCAAGCAGAACGAGGGCAAGTCAGACAGCCTGGAGAAGATGGAGAAGCGCGTCCAGGCCCTGAACACCGTCAACCAGAGCAAGCGGGCCACGCCGCCCATCCCCTCCAAGCCCCCCGGGGGCTTTGGCAAGACCTCAGGCGCTGCGGCAGTGAAAATGAGGAATGGCGTGCGGCAGGTGGCAGTCAGGCCCCAGTCGGTGTTTGTGTCCCCGCCACCCAAGGACAACAACCTGTCCTGTGCCCTGCGGAGGAACGAGTCGCTCACGGCCACAGACGGCCTCCGTGGCGTCCGCCGGAACTCCTCCTTTAGCACTGCTCGCTCAGCGGCCGCCGAGGCCAGGGGCCGCCTGGCCGAACGGGCTGCCAGCCAAGGCTCAGACTCACCCCTGCTGCCCACCCAGCGTAATGGCATCCCCGTGTCCCCTGTGCGCCCCAAGCCCATCGAGAAGTCCCAGTTCATCCACAATAACCTCAAAGATGTGTACATCTCTATTGCAGACTACGAGGGTGATGAAGAGACAGCGGGCTTCCAGGAGGGGGTGTCCATGGAGGTTCTGGAGAGGAACCCCAATGGCTGGTGGTACTGCCAGATCCTGGATGGCGTGAAGCCCTTCAAAGGCTGGGTGCCCTCCAACTACCTTGAGAAAAAGAACTGACGGGGGGCATAGTGTCCTTCCAGCCTCGGTGTGCCACTGTAGCTGCCACTGACTGAGCGGCGAGATGAAGACAGAAGGGAAAGGAAAAGGCAGGAGAGGTTGGGGGTGGACAACACAAATCCCTGCTGAATGTGTGACCTCAGAAATGCCCCCTCCAGGCTGTCCCCCTGCTGGGAGGTGGGGGTGGTGAGGACCCACATTGAGTAGGGAATGGAATGGGACAGAGAGTTCCCGGCCTGGGGCCCATAGCTGAGAAAGCTGAGACCCACGGGTGTACCTTGGTGACTTTGCTGAAGAACTGCATGCCATTTGGGACAGGCTGCGTGGGAATCCCCAATTGTGCCTTTGCTGCGAATCTGGAAAAGACGTCATAGGGGGCCTCCAGCGCTCTGCCCCTGCTTGGCCCAGTTTTGGTTGCTGGCATCTTGCCACAGGAGGTAGCCCTTGTATGGTCCTAATCTGTATTTGTGAATTGTGCTGGTTTCCCAGGGACTGCCACTGCCTGCCACAGGCGGGTGCATTGGAAGACACCACTGGCTCAGGGGCTTTGGAGGTATCTCGTGGGAGCTCAAGCCTGTTCCTGGGCCAGGCCATTGTCCATGTCTGTTAGTTGAAGAAAAAGCAGGTCCCAGGTGCCAGCAAGGACCACCTTCATAGCTGTCACTGTCCTGGCCTTGAGAAGAGAGCCCACCCTCCTCGGGGCACCCCGCAGAGGACACAGTCTGTACTAGAGTTTATAGAGAGAGTGGGTGAAGCCGTCAGTCTCTTCATAATCTGCACACACTATTATGGATATTTCCGGGTGGGCATTTCCTTTGCATGTTTTGGGAGTTTATTGATTTGGGGGTTATATCAGGGCTTTGGTTTTGGTCTTGTCTTAGGTATTGTTTGGAGGCCCAAGGATGTTCAGCCTCATATGGGAAAGGGAAGGGCAGTGGAGGGGCTTTTCTGTTGTACTCTAGTGGGAGGGTTGTTTTGCTTTTGTTTTTGTTTCAATTCTTCCCCCTCCACAGGCCAAAGTAGTTTCATTTGGTTTCCACTGTGTGGACAGTGCCTGAGCATGGCACTTGCCGGAAGGATCTGGGGCTGCGTGAGCCCCAGGTCGCAGACGTGGCAAAGCAGAGAAACTGTTCTTCTGGTTCCTGCCCAACCTCAGTGGTGGGGAGCACAAAGACCATCCCCAGGAAAGAGGAGGATGTTCAGGAGCCAGACTTTGGGAGAGGAGGCAGCTCCCCGGCTGCTGGGTGACCACCATCCTGCTTATATTCTCCCAGCAGGGCAGGGCTGCAAGCCTTACCAATGAACTGTGGAGAAGCAGCCATTGCCTCACCCCAGGCTAAGGGGACCCCGGCTGGGCCCCCTGGGTCAGACTGGAGCAACACCACCAGCCACCCCTTTTGGCCTGCTGGCAATACCACAGGTGCCCAAAGAGATGGAGGATCCTCATGCCAGGAGCCACCCTGGTCTTCCCAAGGGGCAGGGCCCCAGTGAAGAGAGAAGCAAGAGAATAAAGTTCCCTGTAGGTCCTCTGTCACCTTTGGGTTGTGTTTCAATTGCTGACATTTCAGAGGGGACCCTCCAGAAGCCCAGCGGCTTCCCAAGGACTCACCCTTTGCTGGGAGTGGATTTCCACACGTGCCTTTGATTTTGGACAGATCAGGCTTCACAGCCGCCGATGCAGCTGCCAGGACCCTGGACTGAGGGTTGGTGTTTTTTATAGAGAAGGAAAGGCCCTCCCTCCCCCTGCTCCCCACCCAGGCAGGGCAGCACAGGACCCAGTGTCTCTGTGCTGTCAAGACCCCCCCACACCCAAGGCCGTGCCTGGGCACCCCCAGCCCTTGCCCCCTCCACACACTGATGCCTGGTAGCTGTAGCAAACTGCTCGTGTTCTTTGTCGAAGGGCCGTGGTGAGATTGTTTTGTTTCCTTTTGTTTTGTTGGTGAGTTTGTTTAAAACAAATTAGTTATTTTCTTCTGCTGGACAGTATTAAATAGAGCAGAATGTTGAGTTACTCTGCTAGACTGCAGTACTAATGGTAGAGGTTTAGTGTCTTCATATTAATATTATTTGTACTTATTTGAACAATAATGATAAAGAAGTGGTTCATTATTTTCTAATTAATGCACTTTAAATAAGGTGGAATGGGAAAAAAACCCAGAGAGCAAAGTGCATTACTTAAAGATGCAGTATATACTCTTCTCATTTTTAAACAGCACATATTTATTAAGAGAAAAAAGTAATTTATGATTATTTAAAATAAAATTTAAAAGTAGAGTGACTGTCAGGTTAAAGGACCTTCATGTTGCTGTCTTCCAGGAGGAGGGCCCCAAGGCCTCGCTCCTCAGATGTCTGCACTGAGCCAGTTCCGTCACTAGTGCGCCAGCCAGGCCAGGGGGGCGTGCAGAGCATGTTGGCCAAGCACAGAGCATCTCAGTTGGACCAGACCACCGTGCTCTCCAGAGCGTGCCTTTCCTGCTCCTCCCCACTGTCTGTACTGCCACCCACACTCCCCAGCCCCCCAAGGACCCCTCTCCCTGATCCTCAGCGCTGTGAATGATAGAATCATCAAAAGGCAGGACTGGAAGAGACCTAGGGGTAGCTCTATCCCATCCCTTCCTGTTCCTGTAGCCCAAGGACAGGAAATGACTTTTCCAAAATCACAGGGCTGGTTAATGGTAGATATCCATACTTCATTAATCCTGTGCTTCTCCCACCCCCATTATAGTTTATTGTGTGGTCATCATGTTTACATTGTGACATGCAGCCCCAAGGATGGCTGGGAGTTGTTTAGGCATCCAGAAAAAAATGGGGAATGCTGCCACCTGGTGACAGCGTGTATATTTGGCAGTGAACAGGATTGTCATGCCCCAGTCTTCACACCTCGTCCCCTCACCATCACCCCCCAACTCACAGCACAGCACAAATCCTGCAAGCCCAAAGAGAATATTAATACTTGAAGCAAGAAGGGTGCATGCCAGTCCTTCCCAGACATGGCCAGGGGAGGCCAGGCTTTGTGTCCCTGGACTCCTAGCCCTACCTGGGGCGAGAGGGCCTTTCCCTAGAGCTACTGAGCTGCTTTGTGATGTTGGAGGGTACTGCTGGCGGCAGGCGGAGGAGGGAGGGGCCTGTGGCTCTGACCTATCTGGAGGAAAACCAGATCGGACTAAAAAAGGAAAAAGAAAAATGAAATCTCAGCAGTGTCCAAACCTAGTTTTCCATTAGTTGCGATTGAAAATGTGAAACGACATTGTATTGCTGTATACTGCAACTTTAATCATAATGAGCCCTTCTGAGGTCATTATTGAGGTTTATATAATGCCCGAAGATGCATCATTTGGTGCTTTGTTTTTCTTTCCATTTAAAGACCTTTTACTTTTATTCCAAGGGGAAAAAAATGTCTCCATTTCTCTCCCGTCTCTTCCCTCTTCATAACAGTAGGTTGGCCATGTTGCCTGGCTCCCCGTGCTCTTCCCACTAGGCCATGGGGCCTTGGGGGGCAAGCAAGAGAGCTGCAAGGGGGCAACCCTGAGCAGCAGGTGCGCCCTGGGGTCCCCCCGTGCCCACTGGCTGTGGCTGGGCTGACTTGCCAGGCCCAGCCCATCCACCCCCAGCTTGGCCCCAAAGCTTTCTCTTTCTTCCTCCTTGGTTTTCTGTCTTGACGAAGGCATTATATAGAATCATTTTAATCACTTTCAGATGTTAGAGCAGCATATTTTACTGGCATTTATATCCATTGCTTTCCTCGGCAAGGCACGTTACTACTTATATCATCTAAGGAAAAAAGACAAGGGAATTTCAGTCAAACATTATTTTCATATTACTAGTATTTGCAGTAGGCGTAGAACTATTTAAGTTTAGACGTTGGTTTGGTAGTTTGTTTTAAGGGGAAAAAAGGATAAAATAACCCCTATTTTTCCTGTTTTTGTATTTAACTAATATATTATTTCTTTAAGGTTACTCATTTCCCCTACCCCCTCCAAATACTTTGCATTCTCAATGGAAAATGGAAACAACCCGAGAGACAGGAAAAGTGCAATATTACCAAGACAGGGGCCAGGGCTCACGGGGCACAATGCAGGGAGAGCCAGTGGCCCAGCCTGCAGGTGGCGGGCTACGGGGAGACGCTGCTGAAGGGACCCTAACTGTGGAACGATGGTTGGGTTGGTGGAGTCTGATCTTGTCGCCTCCTTCCCCTCTCCCCTTCCCAGACGGCAGCCCCTTTTCTGTTGGGTGTTGTCCACCCAGAAGAAAGGGATTCAGGAAAGTGGCATGGGGCCCTTGACCTCCTGGGGCCCCAGTCCCCAGAGCAGAGTGAGGACATCAGGAACCATTCCTTGTTTTCATTTCCATTGGTTTTGCAGCCAGCTGCTCAGAGACCTGACCTAAAACTGACTCCCAGCAGCCCTCTCTCACCCCAGTCTCCTGATGTTTGGGTCATGATGCTTTTGATGTATGTTTGAATCTTTCTAAAACTATGTAACCTCAGTTCAGTTTATGGGCAGGAACCCTAAAGATAATCAAATCCTTTTGGGGGGTGTGGGTGCCATGAGCCCTACAGACCCCAGTGAGGCATCAGTTCCCACAAGCCTGCAGCGGGCCTGGGGCTGAGCCTGGGCCACCCGTTCATCTCAATGACTTCAGCCCGAGGAGTGAGGCCTGCTGCTGCCGCACCCAGACAGCACGCAGGCGTTCTCGGCAGGGAGTCTGAGGGGTCTGCTTGGGTCTGTGCAGAGAGAACGTCCCACAACAGGCACCAAGCCTGCCTCCTCCTTCCTTGGGTAGAGAAAGCAGCAGGATGGGAAGTCTCTTCTGGGTCCATGCCCTTGGAGCTCTGCCCCGCAGGGGGAGAGGGACGTCCCTGCTGGCTTGTCCCCCCACCTCCAGTACTGTACGCTTGCTGCTCCAATCCCTTATTTGGTGAATTTCTGTACAGATACGGATCTCTCTGCCCATCGTGGGACTGTGCTCCTGTGTGGGTCTCCCCCTCAGAGTATATACATCTATATATTCGATCTTTGAAAATCTCCAGGCAGAGTTCTCTGGAAAGAGAACCATCCACATCACTAAAGAATTAAGATTCCCTCACTTTTTTGAGGGCTGTATGTTGAGAGTGTGCATATGTGTGTGTGTGTGTGTGTGTGCATGTGCATGCATGAGTGTTGGTAACTTCCCACTTGAACATGGGGTTAGAGAAAAAAAGTACTGGGCAAGCTGTCTCCATTGAACAAGTCCTTGGCATTGGGCAGGTCCCAAGGGACTCGCAGCTTCTGGCAGCAAGTGTGTGTGTTACACACACGTAATTCTGGCTGGAGAGTGCAATGTGTCTTTTTTTGTTGTAATTATTTTAGTAAGTATTTACTTGGAAACGTCACACTGGCATTAACAGATCTAGCAGAAGCAGCCTAGGCCATCGTCCCAGGCTCCCAG
Organism: Daubentonia madagascariensis; assembly: GCA_023783475.1. NCBI lineage: Eukaryota > Metazoa > Chordata > Mammalia > Primates > Daubentoniidae > Daubentonia > Daubentonia madagascariensis. The sequence goes on along the minus strand of JAKFHU010002573.1, from coordinate 11,890,406 downwards.
ACAGATGTGGGAAAGAGATGCCGCTGGGTGTGGAGACGCTGAGGTGGATCAGCGAGGTCACCCATCTGCAGACGTGTCATCTAGCAGGCTGACTCCCACCGTATCCATGTCATTGGTATGAGAATCCCCATATAATACAAAAGCTGTGGGCCCCTTGGTCCTTGTCTCTGAGGGTGGGGTGCGCCCAGCAAGGCCTGCATGTGTGTATACACCAACACCTCCCGTCCCGACTGCAGGGCCTGACGGAACACTCCCTGGGAATAGGGTGGAGGGCTCCCCTGGACTTCACTGAGCTTTTTGGCTAAGTCATCATCCCTGTTTGGGGCAGTCTCATGTCTTTGTGGTTCCTGAGCTCTATGACCAGAGCCAGTGAGAGGACAGGGTCAGTGACCTACAGCTTTGGGGAAAAACAGCCCCACTGATTTTAATTTCCCTCCTGCTTCGTCCTGCACACCTAGGTCCCCAAGCCACAAGGTGGGCACACTGGTGCTTATAGACTGGATGGAGGGCTCTACCTTTTAAGGCCTTGGTCCCAGCCTGCCTGTAAGGTTGGGATCCGCATGTGATCCCCCCTCCCCAATCCCATCTTTTTAAATCTTGAGTTTGCACTTGGCCTTGACAATCAGCACCCTCTCCCATCCCGGTCCTCGATCTTAGTGGCCTTAGAGAATGGGGTCCCTTGCATTGAAGGTCCCTGCCTTGTCCCCAGTTCCATCCTTGCCAGTGGGCTGGGCCTCAAGAGGTGAGAGAGAGAGAGAGAGGAAGAGTTGTTTGAGAGCGAAAGGATGGACGGAGCACGTTAGAGGCAGGTGAGAGGCACGTCGGCAAGACGAGTGACGAGTGTGTGCATGTGGGGGTGGCTGGGGCCTACTGTCCCTTCACAGGGAAGGCGGCTTCCAGAAGAGGATGTCTTCTAGGCAGAAAAGGTGTGAGAAGGCTGAAAGAGGGTCTGGAATTTTGTCTTTGTTGATTAGAAGGAAGGAAGAAGTCGATTCTGAATATTTCAGGGAGAAAAGAGCAGGCAGGAAAGGAATTTAGTGATTCAATACCCAAGGGTCCAGCCAGAGCAGGTTGGAAAATCCTCCAAATTTGGCCGTAGAAGCTGGCTAAAAAAAACTGCCACTCATTGGGCCACAAGCTGGGTGCACAGGAGGCCTCCATGGTTGGTCACTGATTTATGTAGTAGGAAGAGGAAGGTGCCAGCAACAAACCAATCTTTGAGTTTGGAGGCCCTGTTTCCAGAATACATACCTCCATCTCCAGCTTCCAGCTGATTCTGCCCACTTCCCTTGTCCAATCTAGAGCTAGCCTCTCAAGTTACATGGGTCATGCAGTAAGTACCCACCATCCCCAAACTGGAACTTCAGGGTCCAGGGTCCAGGTGTATCTGGGAGGAAGGTGAACTCATTTGTCCTTCTGTTGACACCAGTTATTCTCAGATGTCTCCAATGACACCTGTGGTGGTTCAGTTTGCTGAGTCAGCCACCCTGGTATGAATTAGACCAGGTCAGATGAACATTCACCCATGGATATACCCTTCCATTTTTTAGTGGAACCAAGGCACACTACCCGTAAGAGTTTATTTCAGAGAAAGATGGGTAAACAGCCACCATTCTTGAATTTACAGCTTGCTCTCTACAACAAGTTTTCTTTAAATCCAGGACACAGGGTGGGAAATGGGTTTCCCTGCCAGTTTCTGAGAGGTCTGCAGGAAGGTGACTCCTGGGCAAAGCAGATGTGAGTGGAGGTCCTGAAGGGTGGGCATGTGTACTGCATGGCTGGGTGTGGACTGGTGGATGCCTCTGGGGCTCCAGAACTTTGGGGGATTCCTCATGGAGTCCACTCAATCCCTCCCAGCTCTTAGCGGGCTCTGTGGGGCCAGGAGGAGCTTCCTCCAGGTTTTCCCTCTTGGCCCCTCAGCAGAGAAACTGGAGAAAAAGACATTAAATTCAGTGCAGTCAATTTGAGTGCTAAAATATTTCCAGGATCAATGGTGGTGCTAAACTATCTCCATGTTTCTAATATTTTTAATAGTAGAGTTTTGGTTTTTTTAATCTCATCACACAAATACATGTCCTTGGGGAAGGGGACCAGCCCCTTGGCCTGCCACTTCCCAGGTGTCCTTTATCACTTTGACGGGACTCTTTAGTCTGCAGAAAATGTTCTGTCTTGGCATGCTTCTAGACTGTAAGATTTGGGGTTTTTTGTTTTGTATTTTGTTTATGTTTACTTGCATCTTATTCCCTGAAACGAAAAAAGTTTTTGGCCTTTTTACTGAACAAATACTTAATTTGCCGTTTTTTCATCAGTAAACCCATCATGGATAGCATAAGTCCCTTAACCCATAAGTCTGTTATGGCTCCAGATCCAGAGCCCTCTGAAACCCTGTTGCTGGGAGAGTGCCAAGTCTCCCATGATAGGTTGTGAGCCATGTCAGCTCCCCAGACCCTGGCCCCTGATTACGGACCTTGTCGGTGGCAGTGGCCAGGGTGAGACCCCAGCTCCCCAGACCTGCCCACCTTCAGGCCTCCGCCCCCGGCCAGGCTCCACTCTGACTGGCTCCGTAGCCCAGTGGGCTGCCCTCGTGGCGACCAGCCCATGCTTTGTCAAGCAGGGGGGTGGGTGTCCGGAATACCACCCATGGCTGTAAGGCGGAGGGCGGCTACCAGTGCCTCTGACCTGGCCTGGACCAAGGCACATGCAACCATGTCCCAGACCTGGCTTGCCAGTCGCTCTGCCTTCCCACCCACCTTTTGGCCAGCCCTAGATGCTCCGCCACATCGACTTTCCCCCTAAGATCTCGCCAGGTCCCCCTTTCTCAACAGCTATGCACCCTGGCCATATTCCTCAGCACGCCCCCAGTGGGGCAAGCTGACTCCAGCCCAGAGGTGGGAGCTAGCGGCTCCAGCCAGAGGATGGGTGAAGCCCTGCTCCCCGGAGCCCAGCGCAGCCCCTGGCCCGAGGGGAGAGCCTGCCAGCCCCCTGACGGCCCCTAGGTGGCACCGCCCACCCCATGCGGGTCAGGTGCGGGCCCTGCTCAGCCTCAGGAGGAAGCAGAGCACCCTCACGGACACCCACGGCTCCTGCCCCACCACACCCTGCTCCTTGTAGGCCCAGGGACCCCAGGCCACCAGAAGGGCAACTAACAAGGCCCCCCCGGCATTCTGGCCCCTGCTGTACGAGTCCCAGGTCACACTCCAGCCCCACTCTAGGGAGTGTTCCCTGATTGTCCCAGCCCACTGCTGTGCCTCAGAGGCCTGCCACTATCCCCACGGGCAGGGCCACACCTCTCGATAGCCCCTCCGTGTCCAGGACACCCGATCCTCCACTCCCGCAACGTGCATGCACACACCGCCCTCCCTCCTAGGCCACCACACGCACAGCACAGCCCTCAGGCTGATACGAAATCACCTTTATTCACAATCACAGCGACCCGAGTTCACAAAGGAGCAGCGACCCCTGCACTGACAGATAATGGGATGATGGTGTCCTCTCCCCAACTGCAGGCCCTGCGCTGAAGACCTCTTTGCTTTGGGATGGGACCCTGACCGGGTGGCGCCACTAGCCAGCCCCACCCCACTCCCACAGACGGGGTCTCCCAGGGTCAGTACCTGGGGAGCAGAGACCCACAGTGGAATGGTGACTTCCCCAAAGGCCCACTGCAAGGCCAGCACAAAGGCCAAGCCTGGAGTCCACACCACCCCACGACAGCCCCTCACCGAAGAACTCCCAAGAGTCACACAGAAAGTCTGCTCCCCTCCCCCCAACAAGCATTTGACAGAGGTGGGGCTGGGGTTCAGAGGAGCTGTGACCCAGCCAGGGCCACATAACTGGTCAGGAGCCAGGACTAGAACCCCATGCCCCGCCTGTCATGGGAGAAGCAGTCTCTGAAGGGTGCAAAAAAAAAAAAAAAAAAGCCATCTGAGGGGGCAGAGGGCTGGGAGTGCCCAGGACAGGGCGGGCGGGGCTGAGATGACTGTAACCTAACAGTAGGTGGGGGCGGGCCCTCCCCAGAACCGAGAGGTGCTGGGCGGCAGCCTTCCCTTCCCAGCATTCCCATACGTGGAACGCCTTCCCTAGGAACAGGCTCCCTGACCTACTGTGACAAGGTCCCCCAGTCCTGTTTCCTGGCCCTCCCTCAGCCTGCCTGGAACTCTTTATGTCATCGTGGGCCACCTGATGTGCCTGAGCCAACCATGATGACCCAGCCCAGGGAGGACGGGCACTTTGTGGCTCTGGGTGATCCACCAGCCCCAGGGCACTAAGGAGGCTCAGTCTGCCTCTCTGTAAAATGGATACAATTTGCCAAGAGGCCTCCCAATTTGACCCCTTTTCATGGAGTTCCCATGCATGGTTAGCAGGGCGGCTATGAGCGTGTGGCTGGAGGCTGGGGAAGACACTGAGTGCTGACTACCTCCACTGTCCCCCCTCTCCAGGCACCCTGCACAACAGGACAGCATCTCTAGGGGCTCAGGGAATAGGAACTCACCCACAAACAAAAACCCCCCACACCCACAAACCAAATAAATAAATAAATAAAGGCAAAAGGCTGGTCTCGGCCCAGGGAAGCTGCTCACCCCAGCGCAGGGATGATGGGATGATGGCTTCCTCTCCTCCCCTTCCCGCCCAGGCCCAGGACAGCGCTGAGATGTGGGAGGACAGGTCAGAGAGGGAGATGCACACCTGTTCTTAGAGACCCTGACAGAACACAGCCCACACCAAAGGGCCACCTCCAGGCAATGGCATCCAGCGAGACGACTGGGGCAGGAAAGCCATGGCCAGGAAGGGGTCCTCCTCATCTCACCCAGGGCAGGGGCCAGGGACCCTGGAGCCCTCTGCAGCCTGTCCATCCACCCACCTGGGTGGGTGGGAGGGAGACCTGGCGTGGAGGCTGCAGCCTGCCAGGTTGGGAGGATCCGCCAGCCTCCTCACACACAGCTGCCAGGTCCAGTGGGCAAGGAAGAAAGTAAAGAGAAGATGGGCACAGGTCAGAGAGGGAGAGAGCAGCTCAGGAGCTGCCTACCCAGGGCAGAGCTGTAGTTGAACACGTTGTGCACTGCTCAAGGGCAGTTGGCTGAGGGAGCAAACAGAGGCTAAAACCCAGTCCACACTCCACTAGCCAAGCTGCGTGCCCTGGCTCAGGGCTGTGATTGCCCCGAGGAAGGTACGTGTTTCCTAATTCTCACAAAGGTGCCTTCTAGAAACCGCCCCAAATGAGGAAGGATTAGAACAGGCTGAGACCCCAATGTAGCCCCTCAGCATGCAGGGAAGAGCTGGGCGCAGAGAAGGGAGAGGGGGAAAGTGCAGCTTCCTCCCTTCCCCTCTGCCCCCCACCTCCCTGCCTGACACTCCCCTTCCCCCCAGACCTGCAGGGGCCTCAGTTTCCCACGTTTAATGGAGAAGGAAAGAGTTTCCAAAATGAGGAGGAGGAAGGGCCCTGCTGGCCTGCCCCCCAGCCAGAGCTGGGCTGAAGTCAGGAGGTGGGCGTGCGGGGTGGGCCACCGCAGGGGGCTAGGAGCTGCGGTAGGTCTTGATGATGTCCTTGATGGGGCGGCGGCAGATGGGGCAGCAGGCGTGCAGGGCCTTCTTGAGGCGCAGGCCACAGGCGTAGCAGAGGCACATGTGACCACATGTGTAGATGACTGTGTCCACCGCGTGTTCATAGCAAATGGTGCACTCATCACTCCACTGGCCCAGGCCTGGGGTCACTGGCGACTCAGGCAGGCTCACTGGTGAGTTGGGGGCCGTCCCTGGGGACAAGGGGGCACTGTCAGGAGGAGACACGGCCCGGCCCGGCCCTGCCCAGTGCTGGGTCCATGGGAAGAGAGCCCCCAGCCTCTTGTGCCCCATCCATTTATTGGAACCTGCCTGTCTACCCTGATGACCCAACTTCCCGGGCATAAGGGAAGAGGCTGAGCTCTGGGCAGCCAGCCCCACTTCTAGCCCACCCAGGCCCCAGACCAGAGGCCTTGGTGGCTACGAGGCAGTGAGAGGAAAGAAGGAAGGAGGGATGGAGGAAGGAATGGGCCCCCAAATCTTTTAAGGCAGGTCCCTCCCGAGCTGCCCCTTGGCACTGCCCAACTAGGCGACAGGATGGGATACACCCCAGAAATCCCCACCCAACAAGGGTTCACTGAGTCTGGCTCCGGCTCCTCTCCAGCCCCAGCCCTAACACAGAGGCTGCATCCTGCTGCATCCTTCTGCGCCTCATCCCGCATCCTTCTGCAGCCTCGCCTCCGTCTGACGCAGTCACCATGCAACTGGAGGTGCCAGCGCACTTACCGCCAGCAGAGCTCCCCACAGGTCCAGAGCTGCATGTGCTGAGCAAGGGGTCGGAGAGGCGGCTGCCCAGGGCGCTGGGCGAGGTTGGAGTGGAGGCAGGGGAGCAGGGGAGTGATGGGACACCCCGCTCTGCCAGGATGGTGGAGCCTGCGAAAAGGAAGGGAGGGAGGACACACTAGCCACCTGGAGGCCTAAGCTGAGAAAGCTCCACCCTTCACAGTGGCTTCCTGGGGGCCTGACCACACAGCACAGCCACTGGGCTGAGCACAGGATTTCACAGGCTGTCCCGGCACCCAGCCCAGCCCCTGTTCTCACCTATAGACTGGAGGGCCACATCCTGCTGGGACCTTGCCACATCAGCAGTCTCCTCCATACAGGCCCCTGCCTGGAACCCCCTGTCCCCCGCTCCCCAGGAGCCTCCTCCTTCAAAGATTCGCAGGCCACAGAATAAACTCACAACCTCCCCCACCCCCTCGCCTTACCCTCCTGTTCAGAGCCCTGTGCTCTGCATCACTGTCCCCAGATATCACCCACCTTCTCTGCATGGTGCCTCTGCAGTGCCTGCACCTTCTCCCACGCTTGCTCTGGCCCTGCACTCTTCCTCCCTCCCACCTCTCCTTCCACCCCTCACCTTACGCCTTCTTTCCCTCCTTCCCCCCTTCTCCCTTCAACAAATCCTTTCTGAGGGCCTACCAGCTGCCAGGCACTGTGCACACATAAAGCTGGGGATGGAGCCCTTGCCCTCAATGAGCCGACTGTACAGGGAGCCTTTTGGGGCTGTCCTCAAACCCCCTCCTCTGGGCTGCACCTGACTGCCCCCAGACTACATTACTCCTAGCACTGACCAGCCACATACACTGCAGCCACAGGACTAAATAACCACAAAGCCTGGAGTATTATTTGTTCTTTGCCCAGGAATCCAGCTTTATTTCTCCAGGTGAGCTCATATTCACCATGAGCTTTCTGAGAACAGGAAATCTTACTCACCTGTGACTCTCCCACAGGCCCTAACGTAATGCCCTGCACACAAGTAGGTGCTCAATGGAATCTTTTTTTTATTATGTTATTAGTTCTAACTCATTTAATAGCGTTATTATTTCTAAGAATATTCAATAGGTGCCCACAGGGTTTCTCTTTCTGTGTTAATATTTTTCAAGTTAATTATCATCTCCTTCTTTCAGAAATTCGTACCTCCTATTTACTTTTCTTGCCTTATTGCACTGGCTAGTATTTTCAGAACAATGTCTGTAAGGCATCCCTACCATATTCCTGACTTTAATGAGAATATTTCTAATGTTTCACCAATAAGTATGAAATTAGGTTATTAGGAATTATATAGGTTTTGTGATACAGATGAGTGAAGGATACATCCTTCCATTCTTAGTTAACTTAGGACATGCACGAAGCCAAGCATTCCCCTATAAGGTAAATAATGACCCTCCACACATTGTCACTGGTTTGTTTTCCCTTTGAAGTCAGTCAGGATCCCCTAATACCAACTTGCTGGTTGAGATGATGCCCAATTCTCCAAATGGCTCAGGAGCATTCTGTTTAACATATATTGAATTCTAGATGGTTATTCTTCTTTCTTTCTTTCCTTTTTTTTAAGAGATGGGGTCTCGTTATGTTGCCCAGGCTAGTCCTGAACTCCTGGCCTCAAGCGATCCTCCCTCCTCAGCCTCCCAAAGTGCTGGGATTACAGGCGTGAGCCACCGAGTCCAGCCCGTGGATGGTTACTCTTCAGCACCCACCCTGGCTCACCTACCTCTTGGGACAGATAAGTCCTGATTTTTTTTTTCAAGTCTTCCCTTTGCTCTAGTCTAGTAAACCTCTTTGGGCAACCGAAGCCTTACTGGAAAGGTGCTGGGCTATTATCAGATGGTGCTGATGCGAGAGAGCACCTTGCCGGTATGTAATTTCCTTTCTCTGAGAAGCACTGTCTCCTGGTGAGCGCAGCCAAGTATCTTGTTACCTCAGCTATTTTTTTTTTTTTGCACCCCAGTTCAATCTCTTTTTATCCCATCCTGAATTCTCACCGCAGCCTGATTCATCTTCCTTCCTTCTTGATTTCATCTAACCTGATTTCTTCTCATCCCTTTCTGGTTCATTCTCCCTCAACCCCATCTTCTTAGCCCCCGGCCTCATTTCTTTGCACCCCTTTTTCGTTGTTTTTTTTCATTCCATCTTGACTTGGTCTCTTTCCACGGTAGGAGGTCCCCATTGATCTTCTCTGACTTCACGAACTCTCCCACGCTCTCACAATCACCAACAGCACTCCATACATAAACACGCGTGTATTTAGTTATTCACATTCTACACAGGACTGTACGCCAATCTCACAGAGTAACTCATGCTCACTCATGTGCGCACATTATCTTATCTATCAAGCCCCCCCGGGTTGAGGTCTAGGCTAGGGGCTGTGAGACCCAGGGGTCTCCAAACTCGGGTAAGCATACTTGCTAACAAAAAAAAATTCCAATGTCCAGAACCTATCCAAGATCTACAGAAGTGGAATCTCTGGAGGTGGATCCAAGAATCTGCACTTTCATGGGTTCTGCAGGTGAGTCTAATGACACCAGCCCAGTCTAACACAGCTGGTTCGAAAATCAGCACCTGGAAAGCATGAATACCAGCTCACTCTGGGGTAACAGAGATCCCAGGAGATGCTTTATGGAAAAAAAGACTTCTGGTCAAATTAGTAGTAGTTTAGAAAAGCTGTACACCATAACCACCACTGCCTCCTTAAAGATTCATAATGCCTATTAAAGGCTCTGAGAAGTTCTGTAATAAAGAATTCTCCCCACTCCACTCCCCAGGCCTTTTAAATTCAATGTTTCCCAAACTTTTTTAAGCACAAGGACTCTTTTTCAAAGGACACCTATTAACACCCGGCAGAACCATCCGGTAAACGTGGCTTACCCAAGTCCACATTCCCCCAGTCCCTTCAAACGCTGTGTCCCCCAGAAAAGGAACCCACTTCCCCCAAGGCTACCTGCTCAGGGATTCCCCATCGCCCCAAAACCCTGGCACCACCTTGCCCAGACGCCCGACTACTGACATACCAACCTCTTTTTTCTCATTTAGACTCACAACCATCCCTGGAGATGGGGACCTTTATTTAAGTCCATTTTGGAGAAATGGAAACCGAGCCTCAAGGAGTTATTAAATAACTGCTGGGGGAAACGATTTTTCTCCATTTGTAATGTATCTGTGGGACTGACCAGATTTGGGTGTCAAACTCAATAATCCACGCTTTTCTCACCCTCCTGGGGCGAGTCTCCTGACACGTGAGGACCACGGAAGACCGAGTCCCGCCCAGAACTCACCTTCGGGGCGACTCCTTGGCGAGACCGTGAGGAGCGTGGGGCAAGGTGGGGCGTGTGAGGAGTGACAGAGAAGCGGGCGCCCCGGCCTGGCCCCCTCCCCGCGGCACCGAGGACACTCACCGAGGATGCGGATCTGCGTGACGGCGCCGTGCAGGCCGAAGAGCATCCAGAGCGGCTGCGAGGCGTCCACGCACAGCTGCATGCCGCCGGCCGCGCCGTTGTGGCTCAGGTGCAGCTCGCCGTCGGCGTTGACCACCAGGCCCAGGATGTCGCCGCTGTGCAGGGGCCCGGGCACGCGGCACACGGCCCAGAACTCCTTGCGGTCCACCAGGGCCTCGGGGCTGAAGGGCAGGTCTGCTGGCCGCAGCGAGCCGGGGTCGCACGTGGTGACGCCCACCGACAGCGCGCCGGGCCGCGCGCCGCCCGAGCGTGTGACCTTGACGAAGATGGTCTCGGCCACGCGCACCGGCCGGCTGGTGAAGACGAGCGCGCGCTCGTCGCGCCCATGCTCCAGGCGCGCCACCGTCTGCTCGTCGAGGATGCGGACGTGCGCGCCGGCGCGCGCGCGGGAAGCGGAGGTCGCCGTCGAGCTGCGCGGGCAGCGCGCGGCTGTGCTGCGAGTTGAGCGAATTCTGCGGGATGGGGCAGCCGGCGGCCGGCGCGCCCTCGTCGCTGTCGGCGCCCGGCACGTTGAGGTCGCACAGGCTCACCGAGAGGCGCGCCTCGTCCGCCTCGCGCCGCAGCGATGGCCTCCGCAGCGCGGTGAAGGAGCGCGGCCGCAGGCAGTCCGGGAGCGCCAGCTCGCTGTCTGCCGGGAGAGACACGGGGCGGGTCACGCCGAGGCTGCCGGCGGGACGCGGTGGCCCTGCCTTCTAAGGCCTCCTAGTTTTTGGAGTGTGCACCATTAAAATGCCAAATGTCTGGTGGCATAGAAAATGCTCGTGACATTAGCGCGCAACGTCAGGAAGCGCGTGGTGCAGGACATCTAACTGTTTAAGGAAAGGAACAAGGCTGGAGGGAAAGACACCAAAATTAAAGCCATATAATTGCTTCTAAATGCTCAGGAGCTTATGGGTGCTTTTTTTGTACATTTGTGTATCTTCCTTATTTTCTACAGCAAGCCTGTATTATACTTTTATGAATTTTTTAAAAAATGTTCACCCATGGGGCCCTCCCTTTTTATCTCTAGCACCTTGAACAGGGCTGAGCACTCAGTAGACAAACGGTAAATGTCTGTCATATGCACTGATGACAGCCATGGGAACCCCCCCCCCCGCAAAAATCCCCCTTTGCCTAAATCATCTCATCCAATCCTAACAGTTACCTTCTCAGGTTACCATTGCCACACAAGGACACTGAGGCTGACAGAAGTTAAGAAAATTTATCCAAGATAATCTTTGGAAAGTGACTTAACTGGGAATCAAACCCTTCATTTTTTTATCATACAGGTAATACAAACTGTATTCTGTAGAAAACAGTTCACCAAAAAGAAAAAATAATCGCCTGTCAGCCCACCACCCAGAGAAAAGTTTTGTTTGTTTGTTTGTTTGAGACAGGGTCTTGCTCTGTAGCCTGGAGTGCAGTGGCATCATCATAGTTTACCGCAACCTTGAACTCCTGGGATCAAGGGATTCTCCTGCCTCAGCCTCCCAAGTAGCTGGGACTATAGGTGGGCACCACCACGCCAGGCTAATTTTTCTATTTTTTTGTAGAGATGGGGTCTCCCTCTTGCTCAGGCTGGTCTTGAACTCCTGGGCTCAAGTGATCCTCCCACGTCGGCCTCCCAAAGTGCTAGGATTACAGGCATGAGCCACCGCCTCCAGCCAGTACTTTTTAATATTTGGATATATGACCTTTCAGCCTTTTTCAAATGTATTTTTGATTACTTTTTTTAATATAAAAATGAGTCATGCTATATAAACACCAGTAGTTTTTAACCTTTTATGGGTAATAAATCACTTTGAAAATGTGATGATAACTTTGACCTATCTCCCCAGAAAAATGCATATCCCCACTAAATTCTGTAGATAATTTCAGGGTATTCATGAACTACATAAAGCCATCAATGGGCATGGAATCCAGGCTAAGAACCCCACTATACAGATTTCCTATTTTACAACTAGCTTTTTTAACTTACTATATCCTGAACACCTATCCATGCCAATAAGTGTTTCCAACACCATATCCCTCTAATGGCTATGTTATGTATTGCTTTATGGAGTCCCATAACTTATAATAAAAATAATCATCATGTGCCATGTATTACCCCTGCATTTCACTCTTAAAGCAGCCCATGGAGGTGTTTTACAGATAAAGCTCAGAAATGTTACGGCAGCCACCACGTGGCAGATCCAGGATTGAAGCAAGGTCTGCCCAACTCCCAATGCCCACTCTTCACTTCCAGGCACTCCTTGCTTGTTTGTTTGTTTAATGCACACACACATTTTTTTAAATGTAGAGATGGGGTCTTGCTATGTTGCCCAGACTGTTCTCAAACTCCTGGCCTCAAACAATCCTCCCACCTTGGCCTCCTAAAGCACCCCTCCTTGTTTGTTGAACCCCTTCTGTATGAGTCAATGTCCCCAGATTTGGCTAATGCCACTGTAAGCCACACCACAGACCAATCCCTTCCTGGAGCCTTCTCTCTGAGCCTCTCCAAGGGAGAATCTTTGCTTTCCCTTCGGAAACTGGGTAAGGATGGCTGAGTTCTCCGGTATGACAGCAAAGCTTGGAGGATTGGTCTGGTAGGGACAGCACAGCCCAGAATTCAGCTCTGGCTGAACTTGGAGATGGTCACTAATGCCTCCCTCTTTTTGTTCACCCCCCTCCCTGCCCCTTCCAGGAACTATGCTGTCTGAGCTCCAGCAAGGTTTGGGTGCTGGGCACTCCCCTCACCCTACAGCTCTGGAGAAGCCTCCTGGGTCTGGCTGGCTGGGTTTCTCAGCATCCAGTTGGTGAGGGGGAGGGAGCCAGCCGGAAAATGTGATTATTCCAGGGAATTGACTCTGTGACAGCGATGGTGCAGACAGGCTGGGGGGCAGCAGGGAGGCAGGAACAGAGGTGAGGAGGGCCTGGGCAGGACTGGGAGGTGTGACAGACAGCGGTGGGGAGCTGGGGAGCACCTGTGGGCTGGAGCACCCTGGAGAACAGTCCCTGCTCCCCCACCCACCCCTCAGGGATTCCAGGCACTAGCCCTCGGGGACTCCAGAGGGTGGGAGACAGAGACGGGGAGGGGCAGCAACGGCAGCGAGAAGAGGAATCAGAGATGCCCAGCCAGACCCTACAGGAACAGAGCAGTCACAGGGCCCACGTGCATATAGCCCCCACTCTCCCCTCCCCACCCCTCAGGACTTCAGTCCCCAACCCCAGGGCAATGGACCAGTACCTGTCCATGGCCCAATAGGGACCGGACCACAGATCTCCGCCCCTCCCAGCCCCCGTCCGTGGAAAAATTGTCTTCCATGAAACTGGTCCCTGGTGCCAAAAGGGTTGGGGACCTCAGGACAATCAGTCTGGAGCTCCTGGAGCTGGGCAGACTCTTGGCACAGATTTCTGAACAGGCCTGGGTGTGAGCCATCTGTCCTCGGCCCCTTCGGGAGTCCTCTTCCCCTTGAGTATGCCCACTCCCAGGGCCTCACTAACTTCTGGGCAACCTGTTCCACTGTTGAGCTAATCTGTCTTTGAAAGGGTTCCTCTGGTTGCACAGGTTTGCTTGGGGGGAAAAAAGTGCTGCCTTCTCTCAAACCCAAATCTCCCTTCTTGTATGTAACCCCCTGCCTACTGGGCTGCCTGTCAGCCCAATACTGAAGACAACTCTCCTCAGGGAATACTCAGATGCCCCACACACCTTCCCACCTCTTAGACAATGAGAAGAACCAGACTCAGTACTCCAGAGGTACTCCTGACCAGCTCCAGGCACAGTGTGTCCATCATCTCCCTTGATATGTACACTATACTTCTAATAATGCAACCTAAGAATACTTTAGGTTTTTTTAGTAACCAAAATTCATATACTGGTAGGCAGGATAGGAGCAGTTAAGTGCAATGAATTTGAAGTTATCAGCCTGGGTTCAAATCCTGCCTCTGTCCTTAGCCAATTCTAGTGCCCACCTTAAAAAAAAAAGAAATAAAAAAAAAAAAATCCTGCCTCTGCCACTTCCTATAGGTCAAGGCTGTATGACTTTGGACAAATAGTTTTACCTTTGGAGCCTCTCTTCTTCAGCAGTGAAATCAGCATATCTACTCATTTACATAAAACCTATATTTGAATACTCCCCTTAGAAGGGACGCTGTGAAGATGAAATGGAATAAGGTATATAGGCCACCTAGCTAGTGGTCTACTTGGCACATAATAATCATTAGGTTCATACGAGCTACTGTTATTGTTTATATGCCACATGGTTCAGAAGAAAGTACATGGGCTTTGGGGTGATTTGGCACTAGGCTGGTGGCGTTTGGGTAAGCAACCTTCCTCCCAGCCTCAAATGGCTCAGCTAGAGAACAGGGGTACTAATACCTGCCTTGAGATGTTGTTGCAGGGATCAGAGGTAGAGGGGGGCACCCATGGTACTCAGAAGATACCTGATAACTTCAGATATTAGTATTTGCTCAGGTTGAGCAAAGTCTCAACCAAAGGTCAGGTCCACCTGTACTCAGACCATTGGCTTTTTGAACCTTACGTAGGACTTTACATCAGTCTTGATGGGCACCCAGGAAATATTCATTCAATGAAATCACTAACTAAAGACCAGGAGGAAGCAACTAAAAAGAAGAGACTAGAGGAGAAAAAAGAGCAGGAAGAAGAAACAGTGGAGGATAGAGAGAGCAGAGAAGCGGGTAGGAAGATGACCCCTTTAGCCTTGCTTGAAATATTGCTGGAGTTGGCAGGGGAGGCAGAAGTGCTGCGGGGAGTCAGCTGAAATGGAACGAATCCCTAGGGCCAGTGCCCAGCCCAAGCATGTCTTCTCTCCCTTCCCCTCCCCCACTCAGGGCCAGGAGCAGCTGCAGGCAGCCAGCAAGCTCCAAAATAACCATCCCATCAGTGGGCCCAGCAGCGTGGAGGCCCTGAAATAGATGAAACTCGAGATGGAGGAGCTGGTCAGAGCACCTCCCGCAGTTGGGATGGCAAAGGTCACAGCCGAGTGAGCCGACACGAAGTTGGAGGCCAGGGCAGTGTCTGGGCCCCCCAAGCCATGAGAGAACACCATGGGACCAACCTCAGCCCAAGATTGCACCTGGGGTAGGGCTTAGAAGAACCAAATGGCAACCTGTAACTCTAAGCAGCGGGGTGCCCCACATTTGGAAGCAACAAGTTATGTAATCAGTGCCGGATACAGGACGCCCACTTTGGAGGTGTTTATGATGGGGCAGGGATGGCACAAGGCCCCAGACAAGCTGCTGAGCCGACTCCCCTCATGTGTCCCCTCTTTCAGGAAGGAGACAGTCAGTCTTTAGCTCCTGCCTGTTCTGGTGCCTGGCAGTGGCTCCACAGATACCCTGGGCCAGAGCAGAAGTAAGCAGGCCCTCAAAGGGCCGGGAGTTCCGGGCCAGGTGTTTCCTCCCCTCTGGGTGGCACACAGGGCACCCACTCACTGACCTACTGTGTGCCCAGCCCTGGGCAGGGGGTATGTGGAGAGGGAGGAGGCAGGCCTTGGGCCCTAGGGAGCCAGTAGCCTGTGGGGGAGCCACGGCTTAGAAGCAGGAAAATATTTGACTACAACTTAGTTACAAGTCTTAGCATCTCAGATTACACAGGACCTTAGAGGAATGAGGAACTAAGGAACTAGGAAATCCATTTATCCCTGCCAGGTTCTCACTCAGCCTCAGCTAGAATGCCCCTGAAGACAGGAAGCTCACTACCTATCAAGGCTACCTATGCCGTATCTTTGTATAACTGTGACCGTTAGAAAACCTCTCCTTGTATGGATTCCTATGCGTCCTAGGTCCACTCCTTAGGGCTCCCTCTGAGTCTTCTCTTCCTTAAGATAATTATCCCCTTTAGGATAAAGATTTCCACCCAAGGCTGAGGTCCCCTTCCTGTTTCAGAGTGGATCAGGGAAGGCATCTTGGAAGAAACAGGATTTGACCTGGGCTGAAGGACAGGAGGGTTGGGATTCACAGACATGCGGGGCTTGCAGGTGGAAAAACTGTTAGCAAATACCTGGAGAAGGGTCTGGCAAGGCTGGCAAGGAGAGAGGGACAGAGAGGGGAGAGGGGCCAGGTTGAGGGGGGCCCTGGGGCCAGCTATCACCCAGAGACCCACCCAGCCCTGCCATATGCTGCCAGCAGAGCAGGGTAACCATGGCAGTACCTGAGCACTGGCGCAGGGGGCCTGCCATCGAGAGTCTGTTTGTTTACACGCTCACATCCGGAGCACTGGATAATCTTTAACCACGGGTCAGCCTGCAGCCGCTGGCCGGCTGGCGGGTATCTCCAGCCCCTGTTTGGAAGGGCTGCCGGCCCGTTTACCGTCTCCATAAACATCCTCCTGCTGGTCCACACCTGGCACCGGGCAAGGAAAGGAGCTGAGCAGGGTGTGCACGTGGCTTGGACGGTCAAGGGGGGGCCTCCGCCCCTCTGGGCAGTGCCCCGAAACCCACACCCAGGAAAGCTAGGAGAAACAAACATGCTTTCTGAGGCTCACAGAGGGAAGGGCAGAATGTCCCAGAATCACTCACAGTCGCACACTCTTAGATTTACAGAATCTTCAAGCCACAGGATCTTATAGATTCTCAGAATCATCTGGTCTAGCGGGTCTCAAACTTTTTTTTTAAGCAGTGGAATCCTTTTGTCCAACAGAACCAAAAGCCCTGGCTACAGTCTAGGAGGTGGGCACAGAGCCCACCCCTCAAACTCGCCCTGCACTTCTTAGCTGCCTCCAACATGCCTCTGTGGAACCCCAGTGTTTCAAAGAACCCAGCTGGAGAACCATAGATCTTGTTTCAAGAAACAGCTCAGATTGCATGGTTTTACTTTCATCCAGATATGGGGAGTTGGTTTTAAGGCTTCCTCTTCTAGTTAGCGGGCTGGCACGGGAGTTTGTCTCTTTTTCTGGTGGGGAAGGGTGGTGTTTTTAAATTAGATATTACTTCTTAACCTAAAGACAATAGCCCTTCCCATTTGTGTAAACACTTTTACATATCTGTGAGCCTCACAGCTATCTGTGAGGTAAGTGGAGCAGCATAATTATGCCCAAATAATAGATGAGGAGGCTGAGAAACTGCCCAGAGCTGGTGAGTGGCCAAGTCAAATCTTTATTCAGTTAGTCTTCTGCATCTGAAATAAGGGCTTAATCCCCAATACTGCAAGGCCCTAGCTCCTCCCTACACATACACCCTACCCTGAGCCCCCCAGGTCTCTCCAAGGTCCCCAGAACTGGGCCAAAGAGATACTAGGTACAAACATGAAATTGCCATTTCTGTAAGTTAGAAATATCCAATATTGGCAATTATATATATTCATTGTGGCAGAAAACTAGAGTGCACAGTGAACAAGAGAACCAGACAAAGCACTCGGGAGCCTCCAGGGAACTAGGAGGCAGACCCAACCTCACCCCTGAGCTGGGCATCCTGGCCACCCCACCACCCCTCTTCCTGGTACCAGCACTGCTGGGGCCCTGGTGGCCTATCTGTGCCCAATATGTGCGGCTGATCCTTGATGCCTTGAGCTGTCATAAGCTGTACTCTGGAAGACACAGAAGGGCCACAGGCCCCACTCTTGGGGGGTACCCAGACTTAATAGGGAGATCAGATGGACTCATATCTAGAAAAGCTGGAAGGCAATATAGTCCAAGCTCCTGGGTTCAAATCCCAGCTCCACCAACTGCCAGCTGTGTGACCTTGGGCAAGTTATCAGACCTGTCTGATCCTCTGTCCTTGTCTGCAAAATGGGCACGATAACAACTTTCTCTATATACAAAGAGGATTTATGCTGTCTTCTTAAACAGCAGGACAATACATGCTGCAAAACTGCTTATGCCACTTAGAACTCCATGTGCTTCAGAGCCTCAGGAGGAGGGCCACCCTGAACAGGGGAGTTCAGGGAAGACTTCCTAGTGGAAGAGAGGGTTTGGTATGGGGCACTGATATAATTGGCAGAATTTGGGGTATGCAGAAAGGAAGAGCCTGGGGGAGTCTATGAAGCAGAAGGAATAACAAGATTTTTTCTTCACCAAAAGGAAATGGAAATTGTCAAAGAGGAAGAAATCATGATCAGCATCCTCAACTGTCCCCCCACCCCAGAGCTGGTTCAGGCTCCTTAAACTAATATTTGCCTCTTGGCCCCTGGCAACCACAGCTGAGGGTAAATATTGGTTTAGCCTGGGAAGTGGAAGCCCCACTTCCCAGGCAGTGTGGTCCTCGGCTGGGGATCGCTCACTTTCAGTGCCGCCCAAGCGTAGGCGCATCCTGGACAGGGGACCTGACCCAGGCCCTTACCTCGGGGCACCCAGCCTCTCGTTGCAGGGCAGCAAGGCTGGCCTGCCACCCCCAAGAACCAACCCAGCAGCAGCCTGGCCCTCAAAAGGCTACCCCAAGAGTCTCCATACAGCTCTTTCCTCCTATGCACACGGAGGGATGAAACAGAATGTCATGAGCCCTTGGGAGCCCCCCCATACCCTCCTAGCACCCTCCTGGGCTCAGCCACTACCACTCTGATGTGCCAATAGGTCTCCTCACTCTGACCGCATTCCCAGATCAGCCTGGGAGATCTGGCTTCCCGGCCTGGCCTGGCTTCTGACGAGCTGGGAGAATTTGGGCATGCCCCTCCCCATCTCTGGGCCTTGCACTTCTCCACTGTTAACCATAATTCCTCTTACTGAACAATTTGACAGCACAGAAACTACCAGAAGCTTTCTACTCTCATGGCTCTCTCCCCTGAGATGCATACACAACCCACACCTGTGCACGCCCCTCACCTCCACAAGTCACCCACCACCTGTCTACTTCATCCCTTCCCCCCAGCAATCTGCTCCCCTACTAACTGCTAATTCCCCACCTCTGTGCCTGTGCACACCTCTCCTATCTGGCCCAAGTTGTTCCTCCTCAACCAGCCCATCAATTTCACCTCCCTCGGTTCCTGACTTGAAACTCATCTCCTGCAGGAGGTCCTCCTGGATTGTTCCCCAGCTTTATCCTCACAGTTTTACTCTTCAGTCCACACTTAATTGCAGAATTGGATTTAGGCCACCTCACATCAGTCATATGGTGTGTCCCCAGTGGAAACACTCTTCAAGGAGAGGGGCTGGGTTTTCAACTCTTCCGTTCCCCCCGCCCTCACCCTTTCCCCTGTAGAGTACCTAGGCTGTGGTGGGCACAGAGGATACTCAGCACCCTGTACATGGAGTCTTGGCTCAGCAGCCTTCTGCCAGGACCCACGGCTGCTCTTCCTGAGTCAACATTTCTGAGAGGAGCAAGAAGACCTTTTCTCTCCAAGTATTAATCACCCAATAAAACTTGTGTTTATTTAGTTGCTGGCGGGTCCTTCTTCCTGGAGGTAGGAAGCTGTTATTCTTGGAGTTACCAGCCTGGGCTTGGGCCAGGGCGCCCCGAGGAAAGAGGGTGATCTGCTGAGTCCAGTGTAGCGGGGAGGCAGGCCAGCCTGAGGCCTGCTGGGGCCATGGCATGGGCAACAGTGTCCCTGCATTATGGTCAGGGCATGGAGGGCAGGATGAGGGTCAGTCATGGGGAGACACCAGCCCCTGCCTCCACTCAGTCCAGGGACACAGCCCATCCATCCATGGCCTGGCTTGCGTATTTACTAAGTGCCAGGCAGCCCAGGACGCTGGTGGTCTGAGGAGCAGATACAGGCCGGGTAAGGTTTGGAGGGCTGTGGCCACAGGTTCCAAACTGGGGCGGGGGGGGGGCACGGGGCAGGCCCAGCAGAAAATCCCTAAAGATCAGACACTGGTTTGGGGAATAATCACCCCAGCAAAGACTGGCCCAGCCTCAGAGCTGCCAAGACCGAGAGCAACTTTCTTCAGAAGAGGGGACCCCAGGGAAGGCAAGAAGGGCCAGAGGACCCAGACCAAGGGAGAGAGGGGGAACGGCCCAGAGAGATACAGAAGGAGCGAAGCAGCAGGCAGCTGAGAGAGGGAGAGGTGGGCAGGGGGGAAGAGAGAAAGAGGAGATGAGGGCAGGAAACCAAGGCTGAGACAGTACAGGGCAGCCGGATGTGTCGGAGGGCAGGGGCACGAGCGCAGGCAGAGAGCGCCGTGCCCACCTCGGAAACCTCTTGAATGGATTGCTCACACTTGCTCTTTTTATATTTACAAAAAATAAAAAATCAATTTAGGAAGAACAGAATGAAGAGATATTTTAATCTGCTAATTGAATTTAGCAGCCATAATCAGTGTTTGAAAATGCCCAGGGATTATGGTGATTTACAGCTGGGATGGGAATCCGTGGGGCTTCGGCCTTATCAGGTGTGCAGAGAGGAGCCTGTCAGGAAACCCAATGCAACTGCAAATACTGCTGCAAACCCATTTATAGTCAAAGCGGGGGTGGGGCAGCCATCGGGGCTCTGGCCCCTCCCTGGCCCCTGAGGCTGGAAGCCCCAGTCACCTGGCACGTTCCCCTTCATTCCCTGCTGCCTAGACCCTCCTGGCACGAGCAGGCCCAGCCCAAGCCTTCTCTTCCAAGGAGCCTTCCTGGACTCTGTCCTCCCTCACTGATCTCTGCCCTCTCTGACTTCCTGACTCCTTTTATGTTTAAACCTGCTCCAGGGTAATGGGAAAGGCATTGCTTTTGGTATCAGAACATCCAGTTCGAGTCCCAGCTCTGCCACATCCCTACAAGGACAAGCCAGGCCTTCTGTGGGCCTCAGTTATCTCCCTGCCAAACGGGGATAAAAAACACTCCTTCTGGGGCCTGCTGCTGAGGGGTTAAATGAGATAACCGGATGGAAACCATCTCGGCAGATGGAAGGGATCCTATGACCGCAGCGTTCAGCGATTTGCTGTCTTCTCTTGGGTTATGCCCTGATGTTTGCTTCATCCCCTAACTTCCCAGTGAGTTGGGGCCGCCTGTGGGCAGGGCGGGGTCTGCCTCAGCACCCCCCCAACCCTTTTCTTCATCTAACAAGTCATCCACCCTCCCATTCACCCATCCCAGCACCCTCCCCTACCCATGCTGCAGGCCGGGCACAAGATTCCACCCCAGAGAGGAGCCCGACTGGGTAAGACATGCCAACTGGGCAAGACGTGCCAACTGGGCAAGACGTGCAGTCCTCCCTAAAGCCCTCGCTGTCCTATGGGGAAAGAGACATAGGGACAGACCGAGGTTCTGCCAATGCCTTGTACTAAGAGAAGTGCAGGTACCATGTGGTGGGACACAAGGACAGAGAAGAGAATTCTACCCAGGAAGGCTTCAGGGAGGAGGGGGCTTTAGAGCTAGGTCTTGGAGCCAGAGTGGGGACAGCCAGGAAGGGCATTCTTTGCTTCGGGAAAAGTAAAAATGGTACCCCATATCGTCCCCTGTCCACCCCCCAACAAGAATGTGACTTTGTCAAGAGCAGAGACATTCTCTGTCCTCTACCCTGTGGTCAAGCCCTGGTCTAAGTCATAGTATTCACAGCCATCAAACAGAGGAGAACACTGAGGCTTAAGCAGACATGCCAGGCTGGATCTCACACTCAAGCTTTGGGACTCCAGTGCCTTGAAGTGTGAGGATACCACACACGGAGGAGATACCACTGAGGGGTTAAATGAGATAACCGGATGGAAACCATCTCGGCAGATGGAAGGGATCCTATGACCGCAGCGTTCAGCGATTTGCTGTCTTCTCTTGGGTTATGCCCTTCTCTTGGGTTATCCCCTCAGTGTGAGGGATACCTGTGGTATCCCTGAGGATACCAGAGCAGCGCCAAGGCGTTCGCAGGAAGCCTGGGTTAAGCACTGCCCTCTCCAGGATGGGTGGGGATGACTGATGGTCATTGACTCCCTACTGTGTGTCAGCTGCTTCTCACAGGTCAGCTTTTGAGCCTTCAAAAGAACCCTGAGAGAGTTATTTATTGTCCCCATTTTACAGACGAAGAAACCGAGGTCCTACCCGTAGCACAGGGAGAGGCCAGAATCCAGCCTGGGTCTGTCGGTCTCTGAAGCTCAGGTGCTCAGGTGCATAACCACGGGCAACAGAGACCGTGCAGGCACACCCACTCCACAGAGCAGGGAGGCCACCTGGGCAAGCACCTGGGCCCCCTTTGTCAGTTGCTGAGACCCACAGCAGCTGGGTTGTAGGCTCTTAACATGTCAGCGTGAATGTAGAAACACTTTTATTGAGTTGAAAAACAGAAAGTTCCAAAACTACTAGTTAATAAAAACAGCCTCCTGATGTTTGGAACTCAACAAACAGACAGGCTTCTGACTCATTTCTGTTTTTACTTTCACTGACTTTTTACTCAAATAAGTGTTTTGAAAAGAAGAGCTTCCCTGTTTCTAGGCTCTGAAGTCAGAAACGAAAAAAATAGTTTTTCAACCACCTTCATGGCATTTTCTCTGTAGGGAGAGGTGAGTAGGGATGGGAGAGGAAGGAACGAGTGTTGCTTGAGCGTGTACTTGGTACCCAGGACTGTGCTGGCTACTTTACTCACAGCCTCTTTAATTTAACCTTCCCAGCAACCCATTTTACAGATGAGGAAGCCAAGGCTCGTGCAGGCTTTGCCTGGAGACGAAGCCAGTTTGCCTATGGGCTGGTCTGTACCCAGAGTCTACGTGTGCACACACACATCGAGTGCCTGTGCACAGGTATAGCCAGGTGAGAAGGATCCTGGACTGGGAGTCAGGTGAGCTGGGTTCTAGTCCCACCTTAATCCCAAAGTCACTGTTCAACCCGAGGAAGTCTGAGATTCTCTGTGGCCCCTTCCAGCCCTGGCATGTGTGCCGCTGCTGGGAAGCCAGGCACCTAGTGCTCCAGGCTGAATTCTGATGCACCTCCTCCTTGCCCCGGGGGATGTTTGCCCTTTCACTCCCCTGAAGGAGCTGCTGGCAGAGTCTTACCTCCCCCAGTACATTCCTTCTGCTCCCACTCCTACCCTTTTACCCAACATCCCAGCAAAAGGCACTAGGGCTTGGAACCCAGCCTCCTGGCAGGCTGCAGAGCCCAGGGGCTGAGAGCTCACTTTGGAGCTGGAGACTTGGGGCTGAGTGCTGGCTCTACTATTCCCAGGGCCAGTGACCTGACCTCGCTGGACCTGAGTCTCCATCTCTATGGGCCCAGTGATGGAGTCTGCCTCCCAGGGTTGCTATGAGAACGGGCAATAGTGAAGTGCTCTATGAACTACGGTTATAATGATTAATATTAATTACTTCCAGGAGGGGTGGTCTTTTGCTGTTTATGATTGTGAAGGTTGTGCACTGCTCACAGGCACCACATGAGCGGCTGTGGAACGAAGAAATCTCACCCAGGCTCCACTTGCCAAAGCTGTGGGCCTGGAGGAAAGAGCTCCCTGCAGTTCACACGAGACTCCCAGAGCTGCCCCTGTGCCCCCTTGGCCCTGGGCTGCCACCAGTCAAGGAGGGGTCCCTATACCCGATGGAGCAGTGTCAGGCCAGCACCTAGAGGCTGAGGGGTGCACCCTGCACCAAGGACCAGAATGGCAGGCACTCACCAAGCAGCTGGACGCCCCTCGTGAGGCCATAGACATCCACCAGGGCCCAGAGCGGGTCAGCCGTGCAGACCCCACTGAAGAAGAGCATGACGGCAGAGTCGTTGATGCGGTGGAAGACGCGGCCCTTCTTGTCCACCCAGAAGGCGATGATGTTGCCCTCGTTGGCAAACTCCTCAGGCAGCGCCTTGGCCCAGAAGCCACTCTGGGACACCAGGTCAGGGCAGGCGTACTTGGGGAGCGAGTCAGGGTGGATGCGGGATGGGTCCTTGCTCGTGAAGCCCAGCCGCAGGGCCCCGCTCCAGCAGCACTGCTTCTTGGTGATCTGGGTGGCAGGGGTCGGCCTCAGCCCAGCCTCTCCCCCTCGGTCAGGCAGACCAAGGGCACCCCCCTCAGGCAGGCTCCCAGGAGTGCCATACCAGCCTGCCCACCCCTCCACATCTTCCCCTCCCCCGGGAGCCTCCCATGGTCTGGGGGAAGAGGCTAGTGGTTCCTTCTTTGTCACACAGGGAGGGTCAGGAAAGGGAATGAAGAGGGAATCGGGGCACAGAATGGAAAGGGGAGGGGCAGTGTGTGGCCATGGGGTAGCTGAGGGAGAGTCCAGAGGCCCAGGGATGCAGAGAGGGCAGGGGAGGCCCACCTTCAGCCTGACTTGCTCGTAGATGAGGACCGGGCGGTTGCTGAAGGTGATGGCGTTGCAGAAGCTGGCCTGCCTCTTGACGGCCTTGTGGCTGAGGTCCATGAGGATCTGGGAGCCCTTGGTGTGCGGGTGGAAGAGCAGCGGAGTGGCCGGGAGCCCCCCGCCAGGCAGCACCGGCAGGCAGTGCTTCTGCTTGTGGTGGCATCGGTGAGAGGTGACAGGGAAAGGGCCCCCAATGGAGTCTGCAAAAAACAGGCCACAGAGTCAGAAAACTTAACTGGTTGAGGAGCCTGAACAGGGTCCCCTAGGGAACGGCAGAGGACTGGGCACAAGCAGAAGTCACTCACTGCCCAGCGTTCCCACCACTACCGCCACCCTTTACCCTCCCCAAGCCACCGTCTCCTGCCATCTCCCACTTCACCATCCCCCCGGCACGCTCTACTGGCTTACCACCCCCCCCCCCCCCTCTCCCCTTCCCCTACCCCTCGCCTCCCACCACCACCCTCTCCTTCCACCACCCACCACCCACCACAACATACATCACCACTTACTATCTGCCCACCACCAGCCACTGATTTATTCATTTATTTTACTCAATAAATACTTGTTACATATCTGCTGAATACCAGGCTCTGTCCTGGGCACTCGTGATATAGACAGGATACATACATGGATCCTGTTCTCAGGATGCCAACAGTCCAGGCAGGAAGATAGTCATGGACAGACATCGAGGCACAAAAAGGCACACAGTGATAAGCACCAAAAGGACCAATAGGTAGGTCACGTCTCGGGAAAACCTCCTGGTGGGTACTGGAGCTGGGCTGACAGGGCTGGGCTGCAGTGGGGGTGACCATGGGCTGCCAGGGGAGCCCAGGAAGGTGGGGGGATGGGGCTGTGCCCATCAGGTCCCCACCCTGCAGGGCCACTCCCTGCACCCCAGGCTTCCTCCCTGCTTTACAGGACCCGAGCCTGCAGCATCCTGGGCACAGGTAGGCTCCGGGGCCTGCCACAAGATCCCCTGGCCAGGGAGGCATGGCGCTTTCTTCTACAGACAGGTCTACCACATCCCAAAGTGGGACAGAGCACTGGGCAGAGCTTGGTTGAGGAGAAGACACTTTACAAATGTGAGATTGGTGCCTCCAGGAGACAGGGTAGGGAGAGGAAAGAGTATGGGTCTAGGTGTGGGTGGCTTGCATCTATCACTAACTGGCTGTATGACCTTGGGGAAGACTCTTCCCATCTCTGGCTCTAAGACAAGTAGCAGCAGCACCTGCAGCATTAATAAGCAGCCTCAGCAGGCTGGGGGCTGAGACACGAGATGCTCACTTGCCCCCAAGATCTGTGTCCATCCTCAGAAAGTGGCACCCCACCCATGCTGTCATCTGGGGGAAAGAGAGCCATGAAGGAGGGGGAGAAGGGGCTGGACAAGCAGAAAGCCACAGAGTGTGACAGAGGCCTTCCGGAAGTTTCGAATTTTGGTCCCTCCAACGCAAGAACTTCATGGTGCAGAGAGCTGGTTGGCATCAGGCCTGCCCAGACCCTTCCACTCCCTAAAGGGGGAGGAGGGGTTTCCAGGAAGGAAATTTAAGACAGGGAGGGTGGCGAGAGGGAGACAGGAATCCTGGGAGCCAGGAAGACCCAGCCCTCTGTCCAGGCTATGTTTGCTTTGGTTTGCATCCCTTTGCATCACTTTGCATCTTTGCTTCCTCCTTCCCCAGAGGGCCCCAGACACCAGTGCCCAGAGCCCAGAGCCAGCCAGACACCCTGTGCAGTGGCTTGGGCCTCTCTGGAGGAGGAGCTCCTCTTGCCCTCACCAAGGGGACAAGACAGTGGTAGCTGAACAGTGCAAGAGCCTTGGAAGCCATCAGGCTGTGAGGGCTGGAACTGTTCAGAGGAGATCCAGACAGTCTGGGAAGGCCACCTGGAAGAAGCTGAGTGGCCTCTGGTTAGTGTAGAGGAGGGGAGGTCATTCCAGGGACAGGGATAGTTGGGATGAAGGGCAGAGAATGGTACTGGCTACAGGTGCCCTGCCTGGAAAAGATGTCCACAGAGCTCAGGCCAGCCTTAGACACAGCTTGACTCTTGGTTTCAAAAAATATCTGCTGGTGAAAGGCAACGTTATACATTGTTAAGGGATATATCCATATGCAGAAATGAAAGCATATGGGGGAAAAACTGCTGTGTGAATGGATAACAATGGATTACTACTACGCAATGGAATACTACTACACAATGGAATGCTACTCCACAGTGTAATACTACTATGCAACGGAATACTGCTATACAATGGGGTACTACTCTACACAATGGAATGCTTTTACTCTGCAGTAAAAAGCAATGCACTACTGATACGAATAACAACATGGATGAATTTCAAAATCATTTTGCTGAGTGAAATAAGCCAGTTTAAAAAAACAAAAGAGCACACAATCCATGGAGAACTGCCTCTGTTCCCTTCAAAGCCCTTCCTCTCCTTCCACCCTGTCCCATTTTTATCAAATGCCAGGAAGTGCAAACCAAGCTACAGTGATCAAAAGCAGATAAGCAGGGACCTGGGGTGGTGGAGGAGAGAAGGAGGGATTACCAAGGAGCACAGGCCGCATCTGGGGTGATGGCTACGTTCCTTATCTAGATGCTGGTGATGACTTCATAGGGCTATACGTCTGCTAAAACTCATCAAACTGGACAATTTAAACATGCAGTTTAGTGTATGTCAACTATACCTCAATAAGTGTTTTGTAAAAACTTGCTGAGCCCAGCTGCTGATCAGAGCCTCTCCTTTGGGCTTTCCCCCTGCCCAGCCTCCACCCAGAATCCACGGAGCAACTGCAGGCCTGCAATGCCTTCACAGCGCCTCCTCTCCTTCCCACCCAACCCCACTGGGGTTCTGGGGCCCTGGGTAAAGGCCCACAGAACACTGGCTCTAGGCAAGTATAGTGGAGACACGCAGGGCCAGAGACACAGGCCCTGGATGGACATTCCCCAAGGCCTTCCTTCCACAAGGAGGACCTGGGAGTGCAGGCTGGGGGTGTTAAGAGTGGGCTGGGGGTGGGAGAGGGGCAGCACAGGCCCAGTACCCTGGCTGACAGCAGAACAGATGGGGAAGGTAGGAATAGGGGGACCCTGGTCCTGGGGGCACAATGTGCACCCAGACATGTGGCCACCAAAAGACACACTCATGGGCACACACATACCTGTGAGCACATGAAGGTAATCCTGACCCTAGGGATTCATCCTCTCCCTTATCCCTGAGACCAGGAACCACACATATACAATATACTGTGCACACATGCATGTATTCATGTACACATGGAAGTATAAAACAATATACATTAAACACACCCCCATCACCCATGGGCCATACATGTCTAATAATAGTGGCAGCCATTTGTCAAGCGCTTATACGTGCCAAGCTCTGAACTGGGAGTTTTACACACACGTACCAGTTTCACCTTTACAGCAAAACTTATGAGGTAGGAAAGGACATTATTAACCCATTTTACTGATAACAAATGTGACTCTCAGAAAGATTAAGTGGCTTGCCCAAGGTCACACAACCAGTAGGAAAGGGATCTAGGAGCTAAACCCAGCAATCTGACTCCAGGGACTATATCATTAGCCATTAAGCATTAATAGACAGGAAATCATGTGTTTGATATGCTGGATACATTTTTTCAATGCACATTAAAATATAGTTGTAACTTGTAAAATATTAAAAAAATTTTCATCCATGTACCACCTAAAATCATTTCATGTAGCACACTGGGGGATATGTGGCCTTCTGTTGTGTTACCACCAAAACGCAGAAATGCAAACCATGTTCTCAGCCCTCATCCGCTGCTGGTGGGATGCAACCCCGGCAGCCAATGTGGAAAACAGCTTGGCAGTTTCTTACAAAGTTAAATGCCTACCACATGACCCAGCACTCACACTTCTGGGCATTTACCCACGAGAACATGTTCACACAACGACCTGCACACAAATGTACAGCAGTTTTATTCACAATAACCAAAAACTGAAAACGATTCAAATGTCCTTCAGCTGGGGAATGGATAAATAAAATATGGTACCTCCACACAATGACAGCTACTCTGAAGTGAAAAGGAACAGAACCACTGACACACACACCAAGGATGAACCTCAAAAGCATGCTAAGTGAAAGCCAGACACAAAAGGCTATACACCATATGGTTCCATCTCTATGGCATTCTGGAAAAGGCAAAACTAGAGAGAGACAGAGATCAGTGAGTACCAGAGTTTGGGGCAGGGGAAGAGAGATGACTACAAAGGGGCATGAAGGAAGTTTTCATGGTGACAGAAACGCTCCATATCTTGATTGTGGTAGTGGTTACACGACTTATACATTTGTCAAAACTCACCAAACTATACACTTTAAACAGATGAATTTTATTTTATTGTATACACATTACACCTCAATTTAAAAGCCACAACAATAAGCCAGGTCTTCACTCAGATGGAGAGAAGAGAGGCTGCAGTTTCTGAGCACCACAGCATGCTCCTCACCCCACCCCAGGCAGTGCCTCGGATTGGCCCATCTACCAGGACACCCCCAAAGCCTGGTTGGGGCTGTCATTCTAACCCTTAAGTTCCTTCTGCATCTGTGAAATGAAACAGGGGTGCTGTTCCCTGCCCTGTGGGTATGGAGAGAGAGCACCTCAGCAGCTGCCAAGCACCATTCGCTGATTACCAGGGCCTGCAAAGTCCTGTGCCTGCTTCTCCTGCCCACAGTGTGGTCTCCGCCCCCGAGGCCATGAGGAGCTGTCCTCAGCCCCTTCTCTCTGTACTCAGCTGTGTGATCAATGCCCACCGAGCCACCTCTTGGGAGACTACTTGAAAACCCTGTCTGGTCTGCTGGGCATCTCCTGCCCTTGGACCGTGGGCTCCTGTCACCCGTCAGACCCCACCTTGACTCCCAACTCACCCCCTCCCATGCTCCCAGGCTCCAGTGGAATCCCTGGGTACCCCACACCCAATCTGCTAATCCAGCCTCAGGAATAAACACCCCTGGGTTCTGTTCCTCCTGCCCACCCTCCTGCCACAGCCCTAACTCAGACCTTGTCACTTCTCTTCTGAACCAGGGCCAGGGCCACCATGAACAGCTGTGCCCTGCACCCCTCCAGGAGATGCTATTCTCATGGACTACGATGTGAATGGTGCCCTCAGAGTCCCTCTTCCATCTCAGCTGGCATTAAAATCCGCGGGGGTAGGGGGAGCAGAAAGCAAAATAAGAATTAACCCAGAGCACAGCTCTGATGCCAAGGGTCCAGAGGGAGAAGCTGCGGGCAGGACTTCTTCCCTCCACTATTCAACAGGGCTCCCTCCCAGCACTTGAACATACACCATGACCCTTAAGGTCCCCATTCTGTGGCTGAGTTGTGATTCAGACTGGTTAAGCAACTTGCTTGAGGTCACACAACAATATGTGGCAGAACTGAGACTTGAACCCTGGTCTTCCAATGCCATGTCCAGGGTCCTTTACCCTACTCAGCAGCTAATACTGCAGCCCATTTTCCCCATGAGTCCAAGACGGCAGGCACAGTAGGGAAGGCTGTGTGGACAAGGCGGCTGCAGCAAAAGGCCTCAAGCTGGTGGGCCTGTGGGCTGCACAACTGCTCCACCAGTGGCAAATGGCCCTGGGTGGGGCCTCAATTGTGCCACCTGGCTCCCAGCAGAGCTCCCAGGGAGGGCCCCCTTAGTGACAGGTTTATGATTGTCTTGGGAGTCACAGGGAGGCTGCTGCTGACACAATGGAAACTCCCCCCACGGCCCCATTCCTCCTGGGCATTTATGAGCTGCCAGACACAAGCCTGACCACCACTTGGGGTGACCCTCAGCCGGCTCTGGATCACATTCCTCCCTCTCAGTGGGGTCCCAGGGCAGAGGCTGGACACACAAAGCCTCCAGACTGACCTCCCTGCTGCTCCCACAAAGCTCCGCCCAGAACCATTGGCAGAGCCCCAGATGCCCAGCCAAGGAGAGACGAGACCGGGAGGGAGCTGACCACCCGGACGAGAGCAACAGCACTGATACTGATGACTGTGCCCAGCCTCTGCATGGCTTAGCGGGCAGTGTCTTGATTTACACTCCCAGTGCCACCCTGACACAGATCCTAAGAAGTTAAGTTACACGCTGAGGTCACCCAACCAGAGTAAAGAGTCCAGATCTGAACCCAGACCTGGCTGCCTCCAAGCCCAGCAGCTCTGTCATTAACTGTAAGACCTCCGAGAGCCTCGCTTTTCTCATGTGTAAAATGGGGTCACTGCTAGACCTTCTTCATGGGATTCTTGTGAGGATTAAAAGATAAGGTATATGCAAAACTCAGTAATCGGTTGCTCTTATTATTGTTACTGCTTACACCGCTCTCTGCTTTCCCACCTCTGCACCTTTGCCCTAGCCGTGCCCCCTGCCTCACCTGCACCACTCCAAACCCCACCCACCACTGCGCCACTCTCAAGGCCCAGCTGAAACCCGTTGCCT
Source organism: Daubentonia madagascariensis (assembly GCA_023783475.1). Classification (NCBI taxonomy): domain Eukaryota; kingdom Metazoa; phylum Chordata; class Mammalia; order Primates; family Daubentoniidae; genus Daubentonia; species Daubentonia madagascariensis. Next base: position 11,860,061 of record JAKFHU010002573.1, on the reverse strand, counting down.
CCAAGGTCACCTTATTCAGAAGCCACGGCCCTGAATACCAGTGCTGGCATCATCGTTTTCATCTCCTATGAGGGACGCTTGTCTCACATTCTGGGCAGTGGGGTGGGGCACAGAGTATGAGCCCTGGAGGCAGGAGGCCCTGGGCTCAAACCCCAGCCAGGCCACAGATTTGCTGTGTGACTTTGGGCAAGTTGCTTCACCTCTCTGGACCTTGGTTTCTTTCTCTGTAAAATAAGGCTCATCGTAGCTGCCCTGCCCACCTCTCCAGGCTGTTTTGAGGACCCAGTAAGTTCATAAATGTGAAAGAATTTTGCAAACTTTAACACCTGATCCCAACATAAGGGCTTTTTTTTTTTTTTTTTTAAATAAAAGCAACAACCACCATGGGAAGGGCTGGAGTCAGGCACAACCACAGGAAAGGATCAGCTCATTTCAGCCCAGTGGGAGGCTGGACACCTCGGTCTTATTTTACCCAAATGCCCTAATCTCAGATTGCCAGGGTGGTCCTGATTTGGACTCACTTATACGCATTAATTGAACAGGGCTCCCTCTGTGGGAAAGAATTTGAAAGACCAGCGGAAGGGTGGGCACTCCTGACTCCCATCCTTCCTGGGAGGACAGGTGGGGAGGGGGTTGGGGGACAGAGAGGATTGTAAAACTGGGCAGAAGTACACTTCTCTGGGCTCCTTGAAGGGGCCCCCATCTCCCATGCCTGCCTCGTGGCCTCCGAGCTTGGCCCAAGCCCCCTTCTCTACCTGGAACCTTTCCTTCCTCCTTCCCACCTACCTGCCTTTCCCTCACTCATCCTTCAGACCTGGATTCTCCCAGAAGTCTCTCTGACCCCCAAACTAGATTGGGGGCCCTGCTGTGGACCTCTGGGGACCCCTATGCCCCCTAACAGAGCACCCCTCACCAAGCAGCCTTTCCCAACCCTGGTTCCTCCACAGAATTAAGCCCAGATGCCCTGAGGCACTTCTTGTATGCAATGCATTGACTTGTCTCTTCTGCGTCCAGAATGGTCCTGGCTATGTGCATCCTCAGGAGAGTTAAGAGTCACTCAGATCAGTTCCTGTGTTAGGCAGAGCAGCGCTGGGCTGGGAAAGGCTGCAGGGTTATTTGTATCTGTCTGCCCGCTGAGGGACTGTGAGCCCTTTTTTGCTGTTCTTTCCCCAGGGCCTAGCTGAGAGCACACAGCAGGTGCTCAATAAAAGTTGTTGAATGCATTGCCAGTGTTTGATTCTCCCATCTACTCATGAATTGGCAAGTGTTCAGGGAGCACCCACTTTGGGCCTTGCCTTTTCCTGTGTCCAGTGGAGAAATTAAGAAAAAGAAGGGAATAAAGTGAGCAGCTTCCTTCCCAGCCCTGCTGCACCAAGATCCCACACATCACACTACAGCCCTGCCTGCTCAAGAACCTTCCATAGCTCCCCACTTGCCAGCAGGAGAAAAGCAGCAGACAAGGAAGGCCATGAGGGCTGATTCCTCCTTGCATATCAGATGCTGAACCAGCTGCCCTTCATACAAAGCCTGGTCTCACCCTTCCAACCCCTGAAGGCAGGTTTCCGGGGGATACAGCCTCTACGATGGTGCAACGATCCCCATATCCACCTCCTGGCATCCATGCCCTTGTATGAGCCCTTCCCCTAAGTGTGGGCTAAACCTAACAATTAGCTTCTAACAAATAGAATACAACAGAAGTAGTGGAATGTCACACCCAAGACTGGGTTATAAAAAGACTGTGGCTTCTGTCTTGGTCACTCTCTCTTGCCTCTCTTGAATTGCTCCCTCTGGGGGAGGCCAGCTGCCACAGTGTGTGGCAAGGGACCAAGGACCACAAGTAACCACATGAGTAGTCTTTAATAGGCATTCACTCCAGGCAAGCCTTCAGATGAGACCACAGCCACAGCCAACAACTTGACTGCAACCTCATGAGAGACATTAAGCCAGAGGCACCAAGCTAAACTGTACCAAGATTCCTGATCCACAGAAACTGTGAGATAATTAAACATTTGTTGTTTTAAGCTGCTAAGTTTTGGGGGTAATTTGTTATGCAGCAATAGATAACTAAGATAGTATCGACAGTCCCATATCATAGATAAGGAAACAGCAGCTCTGAGACCTAATAACATGCCTGAGATCACACAGCTGGTAGGTGGCAAGCTTGGCTCTGAACTCAGATATGTCACACTGCGCCAAGATTCATCAGTGGGCCCCCACTAGCTGGCCAGCACACTCAGTCCCCTTTTCCTATGTGAACCCTCCACACCCAAGTCAGTTTCTCCATGACCTCTGCAGCCCCCACGCCTACACCTTTGTCATTTATGACCCAGGTGAAGGGCCGTGTTAGCGCCGTGTCATCTTCCCCAGACTCCAGCTATGTGTACAGCAGGTCCTGCCGCTCCCCGGAAGACTGAATGAATTCATGGTGACAAGGTGGGCAAAGAAGAGTGGCAGGGAATGGGCAGGTCTGGCACCTTCAGAGCCAACTTAATCTCTAAACCAAGCCTCCTGCTCTCACTCTCTCTGCGACATCCCCATCTCTGACATTTCCAGCAGCCAGATGTGCACACAACTATGCCTCCCAATATCCTCACTGCTGAGAGAAGGACCAGTCCTCCTCCTCGCCCTCCCCTGTTCCACCCCAAGATTACAGAAGGAGATTCCAGATGATAACTATTGTGGGTTCAGCTCCCTGTCCCTACCTCTGCCCTCCCAGCATCTCCCCAAAGCCCCCCAGGCACAGCTCAGCCACATCAATCCACACTCCACACCCCACACAGAGCATCACCCTTTGTTCCCCTTACACAAACCCACACTTACTCGTGTGTACATGCATGCACACACACAGATGGCGGGTGTGCCTCACGGCAGACATGAGCACCCAGGGGACACTGTCGCAGAGGCCCAGCAGGGCTGGGGGATGCAGAGGCAGCCAGGTGCATATGCACACTGGCAGGCACACACAGGCCTGGGGGAGCCTCCACAAAGACCTCCACAAAAGCACATCCCACTTAGGGAGTGCTTACTATGTGCCAGGTATACTGTCCTCAACGCCCATAGCTCACATAATCCTTCCTACCACTCTGCAGGGCAAAACCTACCATCCCCAATTTACAGCAGTGGGCACTGAGACTCACTCAGACGGATGAGGGGACTGACTTGAAGTCACACAGCCAGCAGGCACAGAATGCCATCCCGCCTCCCCTTCCTCTCCAGATTGTGCCTGGCCTCTTCACCCAGCTCAGGTCTCACCTCCCTGTCAGGTCCCCCGACCCGCCCCTCAGGCCACCTTCAGCTCCAACCGCTGCGTGGTCCAGGGGCCAAAGGCCTCTATCTGCCCCATGCTCTCCCCTGCCTACTCACTGACCAAGCACCTACTGTGTGCCAGACGGGCTGAGGTCAGAATACAGAGCTGGAGCAACCCGACGCCCGCCTTCCTGGAAGCCCACAGGCTCATGTGGGTGTGCGTGCGGGTGTGCGCACACACCTTCAGGCTCCAGGGAGCTCACCTCGGCCTAAGCCCCCAGAGCTGCTGCCAGGAGACAGGCGGCTCCCTCTGTGCTAATCTCAGGTCTTGTAAGGCCATCGGGTACCTTGTACCCTGCTGCCTATGTGAGGATTAAGGAACCCAAGAAGGACAAGTGGGGAGTCAGCAGAAGGGACAAGACCCGGCTTCCCCTCTAAGCCACCAGCTGTGTGACCACGGTCAGCCATTTCCCTTTCTGGGCCACAGCATCCCCTACCCCCACACCCGTGACAGAAGGGAGTGGGAACCAATGTCTCAGGCCCCTTCACCCAGCATGCTCCAACACTCAGAGACACACCTGGCGGTGCCATGTATGTCTGGGTGCATGTGTGTGTGTCACCTGCACGTCAATCCCTCAGCAAAGAGAGCTGAGGTGAAGGGAGGTGAAGGAGGAAAGGAGGGAAGAGGAAAAAGAGAGGAGAGGGATGAAGGGGTGAGGAGAGGGGAGGCCCGCAGTGTTAGCGCTGCCCCCTCTGCGTGCCCCCTCCCCACCCTGCCAGCCTGCCCTCGGGCCGGGAGCAGCTCTGGAAACCTGCCGATGAAAGAGATCAGGCACGTAACTGCTGAAACCATTTTCCAAATGGGAATTCACTTTCCCATCGGCCCCCTGCCAGGCTGCTCCCAGAGGAGCCCGACTCCTCACCACCAGCCCCACCACACACACACACACACACACACACACACACAGGCAAGTCACAGGCACAGAGTACCACAAATGTGGCAGCCCCCACATGGAAATGCAGGCACGACAACACACAATCCCTTAAACACAGACAGAGACACATCACACAGGTACACAGAGACTCAAAACACAGATGCGTGATCTGTAGACACCAGAAACAGAGAGAGCCAAAACACATTCACCAAACACATGACTAGATACACACACAACAGTGAAAATACAATCAAGGACCATTTAAATGTGTCTTCAGGAGTCCAGCTCCGGGCTGAGAGTGCCCCTAGGGAAGAGCAAACCCCTGCATCTCCACTGGCTGTGGCTCACTTCCCAAAAGGGGGGCAAAACCAGAGCCACTGGGACAGCCAGCGTGCCTGGTCAGGGGCCTGTGTGGGCACAGGCAAACACCCCGTCTTCACCCCCCACCTCCCGCCCCTCTACTCTATGGATGGCAGGCTGAGGCAGAGGCCAGGGCCAGCTTAGGGGAGCCGAGCCTGAAAGGGTGGTCCTGGCAAGAGGGTGAGGGCCAAGGCAGATGGGGCATTTGATTAGGGCTCCCCAGTGGCCACCCAGCCTGGATGCCCAACTCCTAGAGTTCTCAGCGCATCCCAAGCAATCCTCCTGTCCTCAGGGAAATGGGACATACAGGAAGGCGGGATTAGGACCCCGGGCTCAAAATGCCTTCCCAAGCCCCCTTGATCTTCCCCATGTTGAGTTCTCTACTCACAGCAATTCATGTAACCCTCACAATAATCTTATGAGGAGGGTACTATTATTAGTCCCATTGACAGATAAGGAAACAGGTTCAGGAAGACACCTGCCCTCATCACAACACACGTCTGTCCGCTCCAGAGCACAAGTTTGGGTGGTCTTAGGTCCTCACCCCCCTACAGAGCCTGGGCTCCAAGGCAGCTGAAGGACAGTGTGCTGTGTCCGGAGCCTGTTCTGAGGGCCTCTCTGTCCTTCCCAAGCCTCGGGCTTGCCCAAGTCTGACTCCAGTGGAAAATGCCAGCCGGCTCAGACCTTCTGCCAACAGGCCCCACTGGGGCCAGTGAGCCCTGAGAAGAGACCCAGCCCCACAGATGGGCAGGGCCAGGCCAGGTCAGCCCAACCCAAGTCTCAGGCCAAGGCCCAGGCCACTGGCACTGCCCCTGGCCTGGCTCTGGATTATGTGTCTTCCAGGGCCTTCCATCTGTCACTTAGCCCTCCAGGCCCAGGATGAAATTCATTTCCTTTTAAGAGAGCCAATGATTTGCTTTTCCCATGTCTTTCCCTGCCTTTTTCTTTTTTAATTAGAAATTACTCTCCCAAAGTCCAGAGCCTGGAAGGGGGAAGCCACCTGGTCACCAGTTCTGGCCACGGCTGCCCACTCACTCCTGCCACCACCACCTCCTTCCTTCCTGGGCCTCTCCCAGGTTCCTCAGTGCCCACCAGACTCAGCAGATGGAGGCTGCCCCATCTCCTAATACCCTGTCCGAGCGAGAAGGAGGGAACATAGGGGAGTGCGGCAGGGACTCCCCAAGGTCAGCCCGTGCTGTTCTGGCACCAGCCAGTTTGTAACGGAACCCCAGTTCCCAGGGCCCAGGGTACACAAACAAGTACCCAGGAAGGCTTCCCCTTTCTGGGTCTGGTGCCACCACATTGGCCAGGTTGCTCCCAAGACCACAGCACTAAATCCAGGGGGATGAGAGGACAGGAGATGGAGCAAGCAGGAGCCCCGCGAACAGGGAGCCAGCCAGCCTGCCTCCCTCCCACCCCTTTCCCTCCCCGCCTGTGGCTCCGTCTGACTGTGGACATGCACCCCAGGGGTCAGGAGTTTATTGGCCTACCCCGAAGAACACACACTTGGAGGTCAGGCAATGTGGGGGCCTGTCACTTGCACGCCTGTGTGCTTAGGCACAAACCAGCACAGGTACACACAGACACCTCCAGTGCACACTCACAAGCACAAACACACACACTCGTGCACACACACGTGTGCCCACACGCCTTCCCCTGGCTCCACCGAGGGACACAGCACTACCTCCAAGGCCCACCTCCCAGGGCCCACAGACAGGTTCCCCCCCAGCTGTCTAACTAACTGTGGTTCGCCTCAGTCCCAGGGAGAGGCAGCTAGGGCCACCCAGGACCTCACATCCCACTTGGGGGCTGGTCAGCGCCCGGTAAGAGCACAAGGAGGTAGGACAAGGAGACTTTGTGGGGCGCCTCAGCTGCCCGACTCCCACTGGCTGTCAGGGAGAGTCCCCTCTTACTGTTCTCCCCTGCTCCTTACTTCCCCGCCCCAGCGCCCACCACCCAAGGCGCCCCTCACACAGCCCCGCAGCCCACCAAGGAGTGAAGAGGCAGGGGCACGACCCAGCTCTCAGCCCCAGCGCCCTCCCCCGGGCTCCCCAGGCGGTCCCCAGGCTGCGGGTGGGCGGGCCCCGGGCATCAGCTGGGGCCTTACCGTGGAGGGTGCTCCTGGTGATCTGTCCCCCCATCTCAGGCAGCGGGCAGCGCGGCCACCTCCGCTCAGCCGCCCGCTCGTCACCGAGCCGCCCCGGCCGGCTGCTCCGCTCCTGCTCCCCCGCCCGCTCCCCCGCGGCCGGCGGCCGGCATGGCAGGGCCAGCGCCCCCCCACCCCCGCGCCGCGCCCTCCGCACGCGCGCGCCCGCCGCGGGCCACACACGCACGCGCGCACCGCCCTGCGGCCGCCCCGCCTCCGCTCGCACCCTCCCCGGCCTCCCAGCGCGGGTACGGCGAGGGGATCTGTCATGTTTATTTACATAAGGAGGAGGAGACTGGAGGCTTCCTGAAATAGCAGCGGGCTCCAGAAGGCGCGGAGATGCCCCAGCCCAGCAGACACACGCACACGCGCACACGCACACGCACCATCCCGTGGATGTAGTGTCACACACACACACTCACACACCCCACCAGTCGCCCGGGCCTACTGCCACTCATTCTTAGCCGCCTCACGCGCTGACTACATGCAGACTGGGCAAAGCGACAAGGACCCAGTGGTGACAAAACAGACACTGTCCCTGCCCTCAGGAGGTTCCCGGTCAAGCTAACACCGTTCAGCTCTGTTCCGTGATTTACAAGTATTAACTCCTCAGGCCCCCACAGGCTGAATGAGGAGTATTGTAGTTATTATCAACAGGTACTGTTTTTACTATTGTTGCTATCTTACACATGAGAAAACTGAGACAAAGAGAGGTTATTCACCTAGAAGGCGGCAGGGCCTGTATGCAAACCCCAGCACTCTGGCACCAGAATCCAGGCTTCTACCCCCACACCTAACCGTCCCTTCAATAGTGCACACACACCCAACACAGACCTACACTGCAGGTCTGCATCGTGCACATGTATGTGCACCTACACAGCCTCGTAAGCACTTGAGCACTCACCAGGGAGCTCACGTAGCCACCTGCTGCCCACCAGACACATACGCACATGGTTACATACACACCTTGCAATGTACACGCCTACTCCCAGACTCATGAGGTTTCTAGAGAAATCTTAAGGGGTGGAAACTGGCACCCCACACTCAAGGGAGAGGGAAAGGTGCAGACAGAGGGAGAAGAGGGAGGCCAGGAAGGTGGGCCCCTCCGGCCCTGGGCAGGCCTTCCTGGAGCCCAAACCATCATCACGACAGCAGCTCCCATGCACTGCACGTGCCCTGCATGCCAGGCACTGTGTGCACTGTGTCATTTATATCCCGGGTGGCAGGGGCTACCGTTATGTCTATTTTACAGACATGAAAGTGGAGGTTCTGAGAGGCTCAGGAACTTGCCTGAGGTTACCCAGTGGGTCCAAAGCAGAGCCAGGACTCAAGCCCAGGCCTGTGGGACAATCTCACCACCCATCACAGGCTCTCCTCAAGACAGGCGCCTCCCCAGGATGACAGGACAACTCCCTCCTCCCAGGCCCTGGCCTCAAGATCAGGGATCTGGCTTCCCAGGGAAAGGTCTGGGTGGGAGGACAGAGGGGTGGGGACTGAGGAAGGAGCCGTGGGAAAGGTGGGCGCAGCCTCTTATCAGGTGCAACTCAGAGGCCCGGGCACTGTAAAGAGCTGTGCTGGGCCTGAGTGGGTCTGGGAGAGGAACATTCAGGCCTGACCTAAGGTCATTAGCCAGAGGCCCTGGAGTGCCCACAAGCCCAGCATGCCCATCCTCCTCCCAGCCAGAGGCATGCCCAAGACTTCTCCCTGGGAGAAGCTGCGACGCTGATCCCACACAAGACAGTCCCCTTTCCACAGGCACATGCTGGCTCGTGGCTGCGCATAGTCACACGCACATGCACACACACACTCCCTGGCACACGTATCCAATCCATGTAGGGGAGGGAGGCTAAGTCAGTCTGATGGAGAGAAAGTAACCCAAACTTCTCTTGTAGGATAATGATCCTAATAATAGCAAACATTCCAGGACCCTACTGTGTGCTCAGCACTATTCTGAGCATGTTACTCATGTTAACTTGTTCAATCCTCACAAGAACCCTAAGAGATATTTGTATGTTCATTTTACAGATGAGGAAAACAAGGCAAAAAGAAACCGTTTTGGAGGCTGTTCCTGTAGCAGCAGAGTCACCCTCCTCATCCTGCCTGCCTTTTAACATGCCTGTCTGGGCCCTTACCTACCAACCCCTCACACGTGGCCAGCCTGGCCTTCCCATGGCCCAGCACCCACACCCCACCCTCCCTCTCACCCTGGTTCCTGCCTTCTCCCCATTTGGAATGCCCCCTTCCCACCCACCCAGCACTGGGAACACCTCTTCCAGGATGCCTCCCTAGGGCCCCAGGTACAGAGTGAGTCCCAGTTCTTGAGCTTGTCCCTCTTCTGAGCCCCTGAGCTATGCCGCTCCTAACCCTTGTCTTACTCTGTCCTACACAGAGACAGCCATAGCTGAGGCCTTGTCTGTTTGCCCCAGCTTCTCCTGGGTGCACCTCAACAATTTCATTCAACTTGACCCGTATTTATTGAGCACTTACTATGTGTCAGACACTAAGCTACGCACTGGAGATGCAATAGTGATCCATGATAGGCAGGCCCTGGTTCTTGTGGGCTTATAGTCCAGAGGGAAACAGACATTTACCAAGGAGTGTCACTAAGTAACATACCATTACAATCCCAGGAAAGTGGTCTGGAAGAAGGGAGCAAGGTTCTGGGGGGCTCAGGACAGGCTCTCCTGAAAAGCAGCTGTGAAGGCAAGATCTGAAGGTTAATGTCCATGTGTTGTGGAGGTAGGTTAGGGGAGAAAGTGCTCCAGAGAGTGAGGACAACATGTGCAAAGCCCCTGTGGCTGGAGGGAGCCCAGCACATTCTAGGAGCAAGACTGGTATGGCTGGAGCGAGGGCAGCAGGAGGGGCCTGGGGAAGCCTTCTGTTGGCAAGTCAAGATGGCCAGGGATATGCCAGGAGGGCCTCGAGGAACAGGGTGAAGAATCTGGCCTTTTTCCTAACAGCAGCAGGGAACCCCTGACACGTTCAACAGGGAGGCAACAAGACCAGACCTGCATTTCAAAAAGGTTGCTCTCCCATCTGGTGTGGAGAACACGTGGTTGGAGGCAAGAGGCGCCAGGGGAGAAGGCTGGGCATCCAGTGTCCGGCAGGGTTGGGCCTGGACCTGACTTAGGCTTGCTCCCCTCGGGCTTGGCACCACCCCCCGACACACAGAGCAAGCACTCAGAAGATATCTCACAAATAGAAATTCACATAATTTTCCAGAAACAGGACTGCGGAGAATTAACCAAGTAGTAGGAAAGCAGGGATGGGGCAGGTCAGGGGCTCAGCGAGCTGAGAGTCCCTCAGTAGGGTGGTGGCCCTCATTCTGGCCACTTCAGCAAGAATGGGACAGAAACTGGGAGGTGGCCTGCCTGGCTTCTGGGCCTTTACAACACCACTGTCTGAAGGGGTTTTCCACAGACAAAATCACTTCCCCAGAAGGGAAGTGGCAACGTCCTGTGTCTGAGGCTTCCCTCTCCCACCACTTCCCCAGAGTGGTGTCCAGGGACTCTACAAGAGGTGAGGGGGCAGCCCCATGATGTGGCAGCTGGAGCTGTACCCCCTCTCTGGTTTATTCACTGAGGCATCACAAAACCTCATTTGGCCAAAGGACTCTGCTACTAAAAGGGGTGAGAAAATCACTGATTGACATCATTCATTGATCCATCACGCATTCACTGAGTGCCAACTATGGACCAACTGGTGAGCAAGACCCAACGCTTGCCCTTCAGAAGCCAGTGGTGTAGCAGGGGAGATGGACGAGGAAACAGGTGATTCCCAATCCTAGCAGGAGCCGTGCTGAGATCAAGGAATGCGGTTCTTTTGGCTCTGGCTAAATGATCTCAGTGTGCCATTCTGTAGCCACACTTTGGAAAGGATGTGAAAGGGGAATGGAGAGTCTATAAGTAAATCTACAGAAGAGGCTATAAATGCTACCATTTATTGAACACTTACTACATGCCAGGCACTGTGCTAAGTATTTCACATGCATAAACTCAGCTAATCCCACAACCTCCCTTCGGGAGTTCCAATCATCCCCATTTTGCAGGCTATAAAACTGAGGCTCAGAGAAGTTATACTGAAGGGAAGATGAAGTGGGCTTCAAACCCAGACCTGCCTGACATCAAAACTCATGCTATATCCAGGAAAGGACAAAGGGCAGGGGCTCCTCTGGCTTGGGGAGAAGATGACAATGGACCTTCTCCTTAAGGAATCAGAAGGGTTCTATGTGGCAGCTGAGCCTAGTAATTTTCCAGTGGACAGAAGGTGATATCCCAGGGATAGAGCCTACATGAAGGCAGAGGAGACTGGACAGGCAATAAGGCTGGACTTCTCATCGGCTAATAGGTGACCCAGACAGATGCTGGAGATTCCATCCTGGAAACCTTGGAGGAAAAAGACCCATCTGTGATCTGGACGGGGGCTTAATACCTCAAAGCCCACAGGTGGGAAGCAGGGCTGGATGTGCCCTTGGGGGGTCCCTTGTCAGACAGAGTCCCTACTGGGCTTCAGAAAGAAATTCCCTTCCTTTTCAGCCCTCGGGCCCCATCTAGGGAACCTCAGTCCCCTTGGCTCTCTGAACGCATTCGGCCCCCAAGACCCTCCCCACCGCCAGGCCATGCCTCCTTTCCCTGCCTTGCCCTGTCTCCTGATCCCTCACGCTCCTCTTCCCTCTGGGGTGCACCTTGGTGTCCATGGTGGGCTGTCCAACTCAACTCTCCTCACCCAGTCCTTTCTCATCCCTGTCCCTCAGGCCCAGCACCCTCCTTCCCAGCCTAAACCTGCCCTCTCGGAACTTACAGTCTAAGGCTGAGCCGGCAATGGCAGAATAAAACATGGAACAAACTCACTGGGCAACAGAAACCATCAGAATCACAGACACCTAGATCTCTGAGGAGAAAGAGCCTCCAGAGAACACCAGGTCCAGCCCCTACCTTCAGATGGGCAAAGAAGTACTGGCCCATTTTACAGGGATAGCACAGGAGACTTTCCCAAGGTTGCACAGTGGGTAGAGGATAAGGAGGACTTGAACCCAGGAGTAATGTCTTCCAGTGCTATGCTTAATATGACATACAAGTCAGGGCATCAGGAGGTACAGAAGACAAAACTGGACAAGGAGGGGGATACCTTATTTTTTATGAGGTAGGGGGAAGCAGCTGGGGTCTGGAGAGGTGGGGGGAGGGAGGCGGCCCACCGGGGAGGAGCTGGGAGGCAGCCCCTGGCTGCTGCAGTGTTTCTTCCATCAAGAGCAAGGGATAATTTGATTGCACTGATGAGTCACCTGGCATTTGGGGCTTAAGAATGACCTGCCAAGGCCATCCTCCCTACCCATTAGGCTGGGCCTGGCACAAGGGAATGAGGAGCAGGAAAGCCCAGCCGAAAGCTTCTTCCCATGCCCAGAGCCAGGACAAGAGCGGAGGCCACTGCCTAGAGTCTGGAGGAGAGAGATGTGGAGGGAGAGGATGACAAAGAGACAGAGATGGAGCGTGCCGTGTGCTGCACAGAAACCGGAGCCAGGGAGCCCAGAGGGCATCCTCTGGGGCTGGGACAGGTGCCCCGGCAGTGACAGCTGCCAGCCGCCCAGGATGATGGGAACACAACAGGTGCAGAGGCGGGGGCGGGGACTGAAAGGGAATCTGAGCAAACAGCCCTCTCGCCCCAGGCCCACTGCCAAGCAGCCCTTTCTCCGACCCTCCAAGATGCAAACACACCTGCTTGTGCTCCCCCGTTCTGGGCCTCAGGGCCAGCCTGGCCAGCCTGGACTCAACAGAGCGGTTGCCATTCCTGCCAGGCAGAAAGGACCAAACAAGGAAAAGACCAGGTTTCTATTCCCAGGACAGAGCGTGCCAGACAGAGCCCACACCCACAGAGCCCCCAGCTGGAGGCAAACATTTGCCCTGCGATAAGATCTGTGTCACTGGCCAGGAAGGGTGGATAGATGTGCCCACCCCACCCATGCGGAGGTTGGGAGCTCTGGTCTTGAGGTCAGGCAGGAAAGCTCTACCATCATGTGACTGGACAAGCTCCTGAGCTTCTCTGAGCCTCCGATCTCTTCTCCAAGATGGAGATAACAAGGCCCAGGTGCTTGTGAGAACAGAATAGCATAACACCTGTGAGGCCTGCTGCCCAGCTCAGTCCATGAGGGCGACTGTCGCTGTTGCTGTCTCTTCAGAGACCCAGAGAACCTAGTGGGGGCTAAGGTCTCTGCCCCAGCCTTGGAGAGGAGTAACTTGGGATGCAGGATGTAAGTACAGCACTGAGAATCTATGTCACTCCAAAGAGGAGAAATGGAGGACCTGCTTTAATAAGAACCACGCCCATCATCATGTCGGCCCCATTTACTCAGTACCCACTCACCCTGCACCAGGCACCGTGCTAAGCTTTGCATGTATTAGCGCATGCGTACCTTATGTGCAAATACCATTTCAGAGTGCTGGGCTACAGTCAGTCCTTGTAAGTAAGTAGATTAAACATTGTGCCTTATCACCTGCTTAGCACTCTCTTTTTGTTCAGGAGTAGAATGAATTTTAAACTTGAAGCCAGCCCTTGTCCCAGTGATCACAGTGATAAATTACAAGGGTCTGAATTTATAAGATTTGCTCCAGACACTGTAACCTTGCTGGGGAAGGTGAGGAAGAGCAGACAATGAGACATTTTTGGGAAAGGAGGGGCAGAGAGATGAGGAGACACAGGGCCATGCAGGACATAGGACAAGTGATGGATATGCAGACAAGACATGAACCTCGTCCACCAGAGGTGTGGAAACACACTATACTGATCCCTGCTGGGCCTGCCTGGATTATGAGAAAAGCTGGCAGCTGATGGCAGGAGGTTAAATCCCTCCTCTGCAGGCAGAGACAACCCCTCCCCCTTCCAATCTATCCCTCCCTCCACCCGCCCCCCCCCCCCACACTCACTCACACACACTCACACACCTTCAGGCCTCACAGCTCAGCCAAGACTCCCAGTGCCCACCCCTGCTGGTACCAGGCCCCCAGCCAGCTGAAGCCACCCCTGGGCCTCCTATGGCCCACCCTGCTTCCTCTGAGGAATCTGCTTCCTCTGCTCTCTCCTGCTTCCTGCCCCTCCCAGGGCCAGCTTACAGAGGATAACAGCCCAGGACCAGCTGCCCGGGCCTTCCACTTCTACTTCCAGCCCCAGCCCTGGCCCTGCCTGCTAGCCACTCCAGGGGCCTCTCACTCCAACCTCTGGGCTCAGACATTGGATGCTAGCAGGTGCAACAAAGTGATGGTGAAGACGCCAAAGGGGCCCAGGATCGTGGCTGGGGCACTCCCCATAGGGCCACTGGCAGCCAGATCCCAATGATCTGACAACACCAAATACTACTCATTGCCACCACTTAGGGCATTGTCTACACTAGGGGCTTCACAGTGCAGGTGGCAGTTCAAAGCAGGCCCTGAGGCTGTAGCAAAACTCGACCCAGGCTTGGGGAGGTCCACGAGAGCCTGGCACATGGGTGGTGGGAGACTGAGGGAGGGCACCCCTTTTCAATACCTCCCTGGCTCCCTCCTCCCGGTGGCGGTCAGGGCTCCACGAGGTGGGTGGGGCTCCACCAGTAGACAAATGGGGGGGAGGCCTCTTCCCAGGGAGCCCCCTCCGCTCTCTAAAACAAATCTCCCACCCCCCACCACCTCAACCCTGCTTAGCAGAACCCACTTCCCCTTCGGAGGGGAGAGCTCTTTGTTCTCAGGGACAATTAAAGGAGGTGAGCTACATTAGACTTTGTTTGAGGGTCATTTTTACTAGCCATGATACCGCCTGCCATGACTCACTGTGTGACCTTGGACAAGTCAATCCCTTCTTGGGGCCACAGTTTTCACATTTGTAAAATGGAGGTGTGGGACTCCTTCATCTTTAGCTCTGACCCAGGAGTTCCCTGCGTCACAGAGGTGGAAGGGGAATCACTTGGGAGGAGAGGCAATCAAGAATTCCTCCCCCTTTCCACCAAGGTCTGGTGGAAAACCGAAGATGGGGCAGCAGGCCCCCCGCTGGGAATCACCGCCTCTCAGACCTGTTCCTGACCCCACCCAACACGGGCGTCCCTAGGTCCCAGGGCCTGCTTTGCCCCTTGAGTTCTGGTGTCCAGGCCAGAAGCTTGGTGTCAGCCTGGATGCCCCCATCCAAGCAGTCACTATGTCCTTCTCAAACCCACTCCCTCCTTCCATCCCCTGGCTTCTCCCATAGTTCAGGCCACCAGCATCACCCTGATCTGGACAATTATTCCAACCTCCTGTCCCCCTCCTCAGGGCTGCCAGGCTGAACTTTCTGCCTGATCAAGGGGGCCCAGCTCAGAGCACCTCAGGATGCTTGACCCCCCTCCAGGGAGCATTCAACGTCTTCTGTGAACTGGCCCAAGCCCTTGTGTCTGGCCTCACCTCCCGTGAGTCCCCCGACCCATGTACCTATACTCTATGCACATGAGCCATGTGTGTCCTAGAACACAGCCATATCTTATATGTCTGTTGCTGTTTGAACACTGTCCCTCTCCCTGGAATGCCCTTCCCCCTCCACTGGTCACTCAAAAACTCCTACCTTACCTTCATCCCTCAGCTCAGAGGGGTCCTTCCTCTGAGGTCATCGCAACACCCCAGAGTGGAATAGACTAGACCTTCCATCTCCAAGGCACGTCCAGCCCTTTTGCGGCCCCAGCCCTGCAGTGATGGCACGAGTCCCCTCCCCATACTGGGAGCAATCCGAGGGCAGACAGGAGTCTTTTTATCTCTGGATCCCCAGCCCCTAGCATGGCGGGCACTCAGTGGCGCTCAAAGTAGATTTTATGGAGGATGGAAGAAAAGCAGCAGAGGAGAAGGGAGGGAGGAGGGAGGCTGGGGCTGCTGGTGCATGGTCTTTACTTTGCCGCATCTGCCCCCCTCCAGGCTCCAGGCCTCAGCCCTGAGGTCCCCCTCCCAGCTTCGATGCCCCGGTCCCGTGGACCCAGTGGGAACCAAAGGTGACAGATTGCCTGGTCCGTGACCTTGCAGCCCCAAGAATGGCCCTTCTTGTTCCCTCAGCACTACTGGCAGCACCCTCCAGTGCTCACTCAGGCAGGAAGAGCCAAGAAGCCACGCAGCCAGGTGTGTCCTGGAACACGGTGGGAACAGCAGTGCAGAGCCTTATCTGACCATCTTCCCTGGAGGCAGCAGAAGAGCATCCACCAGCCCCCTCCGCCCACTGCAGAACCACAGGGAGGAGATGCTGAAGCCCTTGCGCCTGGCTCCCCCCCAGTTTTCCTGGAGTAAAGCAGCAGGGGACAGAGCGCCTCCAACTTGTTTGCATAAACCATTTATAGCAGCCTTCAAACCCACGCCTTCCAAGAAGAAAAAAGCCCGCTGCAATTGCCTGTGGCTCCCCAGCCTGTAGTTTTCCCTTCTCTTTCTTTTTTTTTTTTGTTTTAATGACAGGAAGCCGTGCTCAAGAGAAATCTCTACCCTGGCTGTTCTTGGCAGCAGAGGAGCTGCGTTTCCCTCCAAATGGAGTGAGGATGAGAAGCAACCATGCCTTGGGTGTCAGTGACTTAGAGTTTGCAAAGCCTGCGTGAGCTTATTCAGTCTTCCCGGTAACCACAGGAGGTGGCTCGTGCCAGCCCCCATGTTACAGAGGAGGAAACTAAGGCTGAAAGAGGTTAAGTGACTCATCCAAGCCACAGGAAGCTAGAAATGACTGTAATGGACATGGCAGCTGACTCCCCGACATCTCTTCTACTGCAAGATGGCAGTGGTTCTCAGCCTCCACTGCACATTCGCATTACCTGGGGAGGCCCCAGTCCTCACTCCAGACCAATTATAGAGCAACTCTGAGTGTGGGGCCCAGGCACAGGCGTTTTTAGAAGTTCCCTAGGAGGCCAGGTGTGGTGGCTCACGCCTGTAATCCCAGCACTTTGGGAGGCCCAGGCAGGAGGACTGTTGAGGCCAGGAGCTCAAGACCAGCCTGGGCAACGTGGCAAGACCCTGTCTCTACAAAAAAATTTTTTTTTTAAATTAGTCAGCAGACACCTGTAGTCCTAGTTACTTGGGAGGCTGAGGCAAAAGGATCGCTTGAGCCCAGGAGTTCAAGGCTACAGTGAGCTATGATCGTGCCACCCACTCCAGCCCAGGCGACAGAGTGAGACCCTGTCTCTAAAAAATAAAAAAAGCTCCCCATGTGGTTCTTGGTGCAGCCAGGGCTGCCATCCCCTGGTACAAGCCAACCACAGTGGTTCCATTCCCCCTGTCAGGACGGGGACAAGAATGGCCCTGTGGCCCATCTCTAGCCAATGAAGCACAGTAGGAAATCCACTGGGACCCCTCTGAAAAAGGGTTCCTTACTCCTCAGAAAGAAGCACAAGAGAGGGGTCGTTCTTCTCCCCCTAGATATTGTTGCATCCAGTTGTAATTCCTGGGACGGCCATGGCCATGTCACTACCAGTCTAGAAGGAAAGCAGAGGGGAGAGATGGAAAGTACCTCATCTTAGAGCCCGGACTCAAGCAACCCTGAAATCCACCCACCTCGGGATGTCCTGTGATTTACGACAGTACAGCTCCAGCTCCTCACTGTTGAAGCCAGTCTGGGTCAGCATTCGCTGTTTGCAAACAGACAGCCCTGAGACAACAGCCATCACCTCCCTATGTGCCTCGCCGCAGTCATCCGCATGCCGTCCACGAGAATGGGCCTCTGAGATCTCCCATGGCAGGACGCACACTTGACCGAGGGCCCTGGCTGGGGAGCTCTGAGTCCAACCCCGTGTTTGCTCCAGGGCAACACTTCCCACAGCTGCTCGCAGCCAATGACGGAGTGTGGTAAGATACGAAGGCAGGCCCATTCCTGGGGATGTGAGACTCCTCCGGCCAGGGCCTTGCCAGACTTTTCTTAGAACTGTCTAAAATGCTTCCACCAAACTCCCTTCCTTTCGCACCCCCCTCCTTCACTCAGGGTCCCACCTGCATTGAGGTCTGATGGCTCCCTCACCTCCCCTGGCTCTCTATAATACTTATTTTTCCTCACATAGGCATTTCCCTGATTATGTATGTATGTATGTACGTATGTTTAACCCTCTCTTCATGTCTGCTGAACACATGACCTTCCTCACCTCATGCCTGGACCACCATGAGAGCCTCCCAAGTGGCCTACCCACCTGTGAGTCCCTTCCACCCCACCCCTAATCCTTCCTGCACAAACCATGCTACTCCCCGACTCTAGAACCCTCAATGGTTTCTTATTTCTTACACCATCAAGTTCATTTCCCTCCGCCTTTCTTTGTAGGCCTACTTACTCTGACCTGCCCCACCAGCCAACCCTGGCAGAAGACTGAAATCTCCCCTGTCCTTTCACTCACATCCCTACAGGGTCCCCCACGTGGGGGCAACATTGGCCATTTGCCGCACAGGAATGACTGACATGGGCCGGGCGCGGTGGCTCACGCCTGTGATCCCAGCACTCTGGGAGGCCGAGGGGAGTGGATCACTTGAGCTCAGGTGTGAGACCAGCCTGAGCAAGGTCGAGACCCCGTCTCTACTAAACATAGAAAAAATTAGCCGGGCCTGGTGGTGCACACCTGTAGTCGCAGCTACTGGGGAGGCTGAGGCGGGAAGATCGCTTGAGCCCCGGAGTTTGAGGTTGCAGTGAGCTAAAATGAGGCCACGGCCCTTATGCCCGGGTGACAGGGTGAGACCCTGTCTCAAAAAAATAAAAAGAAAAAAAGAAAAAAAAAGGAATGACTGACATGGCCCATGCCCAGGGAATACTAAATGTGACCCAGATCCGGGCACCAACTCCAGCCATTTCCATAGCTGGCCCTTAATAGCAAAGCCTCCTTCAGACTCCGCTCCTTTCACCCCTAATGGAATATTTAACAGAGAAATATATTTTACACACAAATCACCCTCCATCAACAAGAAGAGGATCCTCTCAAAGACTATTATGATAATGAAAATTATTATTATTCATCATGATTATAACATGAAGATGACGATGATAAAGGTGAAGATGGTGGAGCAAGCAAGAGTAGTGATAAAAATCAGTGTGAAAAGCAGAAAAGCAGGGATAAAAAAAGTTCTAACACTATGATCTCAATGATATACATGCAGGAGAACTGACTTCCTCTTGACCCACTCCATGTTAACCAGCTGTGTCTGTTAGGAATTGCATTTGGCTGCTCGCAAAAAAAGAAAAAGAGAAAGAAACCAGAAATAACATGGCTTTTTAAACATGTTCAGTATTTTCTCTTACACAAAAGAAGTCTGCAGGTACACAGGCATAGTGAGTGTGGCTACCCGCTTGTTAGAATGGCCACAATTAAAATGACTGACCACACCAAGTGTTGGTGAGGATGTGGAGAAATCAGAACTCTCATACACTGCTGGTTAAAATGTAAAATGGTGCAACCATTTTGGAAAACATTTTGGCAGTTTCTTTAAAAGTTAAACATTCACCTACCATATGACCCAGCCATTCCCCCTCTAGGTATTTACCCCAGAGAAAAGGAAAAACATGACCACACATAGACTTGTATACAAAGGTTCTTTTAGCAACTTTATTTGTAATAGCCTTAAATTGAAAACAAGCCAAATGTCCATCAATAAGTAAACAGATAAACAAATTGTAGTACATCCATACCACGGAATACCACTCAGCAATAAAAAGGAATGGATATACACCACAACATGAACAAATCTCAAAATAACTACACTGAGTGAAAGAAGCCAGAGGAAAAAGAGTATATACTATACCATTTCATTTATATAGAACTACAGAAAATGTAAATCAATCTACAGTGACAGAAAGCAGATCGGTGGTTACTTGAGTATAGGGGGTCAGCAAGGAGAAGTAGGAGAGAGGGAATATTACTAAGGGTATAACAGGATATTTTTTTGTGTGTTTTAGAAACAGGGTCTTGCTCTATCATCCAGACTGCAGTGCAGTGGCATCATCATAGCTCACTGCAGCCTCAAACACCTGGGCTCAAGCAATCCTCCTGCCCCAGCCTCCCCAGTAGCTGGGACTGCAGGCATGCACCATCATGCCTGGCTAATTTTTTAATTTTTTGTAGAGACGGGGTCTTGCTATGTTGTCCAGACTGGTCTCAAACCCCTGGCCTCAAGTGATCCTCCCACCTCGGCCTCCTAAAGTGCTGGGATTATAGGCGTGAGCCACCGTGCCTGGCCTCAAGGAAACTTTTGAGGGTGATGGAAATGTCCACTAACTTGATGGTGCTGATTATTTCACAGGTATATACATATGTCAAAACACATCAAATTGTACATTTTAAATATGTGCAGTATATTTTTGTCAGTTATACTTTAATAAAGCTGTATTTAAAAACCTATTAAATATGGGTGTGAGAGAAGGGGCAGGGAAAGAAAAGTGTTGCTTCTATAAAAACTAAGTTGAATCAGTTCTTCAAAAAATTAAAAATAGAATTACCACATGATCCAGCAGTTTCACTTCTGGATGCACACCAAAAAGAAGTGAAACCAGGGTCTCAAACAGATATTTGTAAACACATGCTCAAAGCAGCATTATTCACAAGAGGTAAAACATGGAAGCAACCCAAGTATTTATCAAGGGATGAACGGATAAATGAAATGTGGCATATACATACAATGGAGTATCATTCAGCCTTAAAAAGTAAAGAAATTCTGATATATGCCCCCAAATGGATGAACCTTGAGGACATTATGCTAAGTGAAATAAGCCAGTCACAAAAGGACAAATACTATATGATCCTACATGATCATATACTACATGAGGTACCTAGAGTAGTCAGATTCATAGAGACAGAATGGTACTTGCCAAGTGCTGGGGACAGAAGGAAATAGGGAGTTATTGTTTCATGGGTACAGAATTTCGGTTTGGGAAAATGAAAAAAATTCTGGAGGTGGATGGAGCTGATGGCTGCAAAACAACGTATGTGCTTAATACCACTGAACTGTACACTGAAAAAATGGATAAGATGATAAATTTTATGTTATGTGTATTTTACCACAATTATGTTTTTAAAAGTACAAAAACAAAGACTAAGTTGAAGGCTTTGAAAAGATGCATTAAAGGCTGGTTCCTTAAAAAATGCTGTCATGCTTGAGCCCAGGAGTTGGAGGCTGCAGTGAGCTATGATCATGCCACTGCGCTCCAGCCTGGGGGACAGAGCAACACCTCGTCTCTAAAAAAAAAAAAAATGTTATCAGACTCTGGAGAGAGCAAGACTAGAACTCCCTAGTTCTCCCCCCTCACAAAGGCAGCCAGAACAATGAATAAACAACTATATTTTAATAAAAATAACTGAGAGAACTTGCCAGAGTACGTCAGAGGAATAACAGAAATGCTGGTAAGCACAGTAACTCAGGATGGCCACAAAGCAACAGAAGGAAACGCCAGGCCTCCACCACCCCATCCCCATCCGGGATCAGCTGGGAACAGGAGAAACTTGATCCTACACAAGGAGGTAAGTAAAAGGACCCCAGCCACCCCCATCAACACCTTGGACACCTACAGACCTCACCACTAGGGTCTCCTGCAGGCCTCATAGGCACTAAGCCAACCTGAGGGAGCTGCCTGGAGTCTGCATAGCTGTGCTCCCCTCAGAGAAGGAGCTGACAATGTGCTCCATCCCCTGTGGCCCCTGTGCTACTACACTACGCATCTTGGAAGTGGAACTGAGGCTGGAGTGAGTCTTGCTCTGAGAGCAAGTAGCCACAGCTCCCCTTCATCCCTGAGGCTAAGCTACCACCAAACCACCCCTACCCAGTGGCCCAATGTCCCCAAGCTGAGCTGCCAGCAGCTGTTACACCCTTCCCTGTGGGGCCAAGCGGAGGTGTAGCAATTCCACCTACCCTTCCTCCTGCCCCCTTGGGCCAGAGCTGAAGTGGTATCCTGCCTCCTAGGAAAACAGTACCTTGGCAGCTCAGAGCAGTTATACCTCCCTGGAGCCTAATTTGAAGCAGTACTCTGCATCCCAGGAAACAGTGCCTGGGCCTCCCAGAACAGTCACATCCCCCAGGCCTGAGCTGAAGCAGCACACCATCCCCTGGGGAATCAGTGCCCTGCAGCTGTGCATCCCAGGACTGAACTGAGTCCCAGGGAAACAGAGCAGTAGCTAAGCCGAGACATCCAACCCTATAGGCCAAACACCTCTAGTACCCTACTTCCCTAGAGCTGGACTAGCCTCTAGAGTCTAAGCTGGTGACACCCCTCTCCCTGGGGAGTGAAGTCACTACTATGCTGTTCCTTATCCCCCCAAGGCCCAAACAACAGCTGCACTCCACCATCCTGGGGTACTTGCTGCCATTGCACCTGGCCTCACAGAATCTGGGATACTGCCAAGCCCCATCATCTACTGCTCTAGAGTCACTACTACATGGTGCCTCATCCCCTGGGACCTGAGTTGCCACTGAGCCCTATTGGCTCAGGTTCTTTGAATTGCAGCTATATGCTGCTTGCCAGGCCGAAACCTCCAGAGCATACTTTCTTCCCCAGTGTCGGGCCAGTGCTGTGCTCTGCCCACCCCCCAGGGGTAGAATCACATTTACAATCTGGCCTGTGGGCCCAAGCTGCTAGGAAATGCTTCAGAGTCACAGATCCTAGCTCTGTGGGCAACCTACACCCAACCCTGACACAGAGAATGAACCTACACCCCAAGACCCAGGTGGCACAATAGGCCCATGAGACACTAAGCCTAGGACCACAGCCCCATAGTTGCTCTGAGCACCTGCACCTGGAACCCAGTGCTACTGCAGCTGTGTGTAGGCCATGTCAGACCTTACACCAAGAGGGATCCCCTTGGCTAAGTCTCCCCATTGTAAGGAAAATGAGAATAGAAGGACCCCAAAAGTCCTTGACACCAAGGACATTAACAATCTATACCGCCAAAGCCACAAATGTCTACACTCTAGGCCACTGAGGTGCCAACAGTTATTGCATATGTTGAATGCAGCTGAAGAAGCTGCACAGACAGTATACCACTGTACCTATCTGGAAACAGAGTCACCACACCCTTCCCAACCAGCATACTAAAACCCAACTGCAGGTGAAAGTCTTTCTCTTCAAAAGCTACTCTAGAAAGTTTGAAAGAGGATGCACAGACATCAATGCAGGGACATAAGAAACATCAAAAGGCAAGGAAATACGACACCACCAAAGGAACATAGTAACTCTCCAGTAACAGACCCAAATGAGAAGGAAATCAAGGAATTGCCAGAAAAGGAATTCAACATAAGGATCCTTTGGATCATGATGACTAATGAGAAAGAAAGATAAAAATAAAATAAGGATCTTAAGGAAACTCAACAAGATGCAAGATAATACAGACAGGTAATTGTTTTTCTTTCTTTTTTTTTTTTTTTTTTTTTCCTGTTGTAGGGAGAAAGTGGTCTTCTACAGACAGATAATTGGATGAAATCAAGAAAACAATTCATCAGTACCGGCAGAGAGCGCGGTGAGATGCGGAGCGCAGCAGCCAGTTCCCGCCGGGCCCTCCGGGCCTTCCAGCTCCGGCGGGCGGCGGCTGAGCTGGGACACCCGGAGCCCTCGCTGGGGCCGCCCTCCGGCCCGGCCCAGGCCTGGAGGCAGCAACGATCATCTCTCTCAACCCCACCTCGTGACCTGATGACGACGGCGGCCTCTCCGAGGCCGGACTCCGCCGGCCGCCGGGCCTCCTGGCCCGCCCCTGCCAGGCCTGGGCGAAGCCCCCGCCGAGCCTCCAGGACGCGGCGCCTTTCGGTGGCGGCGGGTGTGGCGGGGCCAGAAGAACGGCGGCGCCCAAAGGCCGCGGAGGGCCCGAGAAGGCGGGTCTGTGGACGCAAGCTCGGCCACCTCCTTGGGCCGTGGAGCTGCACAGATCCGCGTCCTGGTGCGACC
Source organism: Daubentonia madagascariensis (assembly GCA_023783475.1). Taxonomy (NCBI): domain Eukaryota; kingdom Metazoa; phylum Chordata; class Mammalia; order Primates; family Daubentoniidae; genus Daubentonia; species Daubentonia madagascariensis. The sequence goes on along the minus strand of JAKFHU010002573.1, from coordinate 11,836,526 downwards.
GCTCTGTCCCAATTGGGCGAGCCCTCTTAGTGCTGACAACGACGGACAAAGGCCTTGACGGGACTGGAAGGTGAGCGGAGCCCCGGACGACGACGGATGGAACGGTTAAGGAGCAGGTCTTCGTTCTACCACCAGACCATGACAGCAGAAGAAACAACATACCACATTTGGCCATTTGGAAACGCCCACCACCCTTTGGGGAGATTTACTGGCCAGTTACAGAAGGCCTGTGTATATAATATGAATAAAGCTGCTCTCAACTTTTCCCCCAAACTTTTAAAAGAAAACCTTTGCTACATCTAGCCCTTCTAGATGTAAAGAGGTTGCCTACATATGATAAAGTAGAGTTACAAAATAACACATTTTGTAAATGCCCATTTGTTTAAAAAAAAATCATAGAAAAAAATGTCTTCTGGAAATGACTTTTTGAAACGGAATTGTTAGACCATCTCTGGAAGTGACACGCGTCCATGTTTATTCAGTGGGTTAGAGCACACGGAGCCAAAGACCTTGAGAAGGAAGAGGAGAAGATTCTATGCCAGACTGGTCATATTTAGAAGACATTTTCATATTATAAGCATCGTTTTGTGTATGCATTTTATTCCTCACTACTGAATATATAGTTGACAAAACTGAGTACTTTTTTGAAATATCTAGTCTTTCTAGATGTTCTGAAGTGCGTGATATATGTTCAAAGTAGAAATAGTAATACCTTTTGTAAATACCTTTTTGTTAGAGTTCATATGAAATTTTGGGGGGGAATGGCCAAACCACTTCTTGAGTAGTACACATTGTGTTTGTGCAGGGGTTCAGGGGAGCGGGGAGGAGAAGGAAGAGCTCTATGGCAGTGTGCTTATAGTGAGGCAAGATTAACCACTGTTCATACGTCTGTGTATTTTGTCTTACTTATCTGTGCGTATAGTGTATATAAAGGACAAACAAGTCCTAATTTACATCTAGTCTTTCTAGATGTTAAAGAGGTTGCCAGTGTATGACAAAAGTAGAATTAGTAAACTAATATTTTGTATATTTTTGTTTTAAAATTCCCAGGAAAGATTGTCTTCTGAAAATTTGAGCATTATAGCCCACCAGGTTGGTGGAAGAAGGAAGGATTCTAGGCCAGAATGCTCATATTTTGAAGACACTTTCAAATTATAACTATTGTTACATGTGTGCAGTTTATTCAAGACTGCTGTGTATATAGTGGACAAATTAAATTCTTACCTGAAACATCTAGTCTACCTAGATGTTTAGAAGTGCCCAACATGTGTTAAATGTAGAGATAGTAAAATATCACTTTGTAAACATCTTTTTGCTAAAATTCCCAGGAAATACTGTCTTTTGGAAATAGAATTGTTAAACCACCTCTATGAGCGGTGTAGTACCATCTATACTCATGCAATGGTTTGGAGAGGTGGGAGGGAAGCAATTGCAAAAGGTAAATGCTAGTGTGTTCATACTTGGACATTTTCAGATACCATTTTTCTTACGTTTTGTGCATTTTGTTTTGCTGTGTGTATATAGTGTATATAATGGACAAATGAGTCCTAATTTTGCAATATCTAGTCTCTAGATGTTAGAGAGGTTGCCAGTGTATGATAAAGTACTTAGTAAAATTAGCACATTTTGTACACTTTGTGTTGAAATTCATAGGAAAGCTTGTCCTCTGTAAATGACTTTTGGATATGAATTTGTTCAGCCATTTCTAAGCATTACATGTGCCTGTACTTGTCCACTGGATATAAGGCAGAGAGAAGGAAATGAGGGAATGGTTCAAAATGGTCATATTTAGACAATACCCCAGATTATAACTATTGCTGTGTGTGTGCAATTTTATTTAACAGTGTTATATACATAGTGGACAAGTTCTTATATGAAATATTTAGTCTTTCTAGATATTTAGAAGTGCTTGATGTATTTAAAAGCAGAAGTAGTAGAATAACACTTTGTAAATAGCTTTTAAAAACTGATGGGGGAAGTATTGTGTTTGGAAGTGGAATTGTTAGACACCTCTGTGCACAGCACACTCCTTATGCCTGTTCATTGGGTTGAAGGAAGTGGGAGGGAAGAAATCGCAAAAGGTGTTTTGCTAGTGCATTCTAGAAAATTTCAGTTTATCCATTGCCCTGTATGTTATGTGCATTTCATTTAACTTTGCTGTGGTGTATATATTGTATATATACTGGACAAATGAGTCCCAATTTTATAATATCTAGTTGGTAGATATTAAAGAGGTTGCCAATGTATGACAAAAGTAGAGTTAGTAAGCTAACATTTGTATACTTTGTGTTAAAATTCACAGAAAGGCTGTCTTCTGAAAAGGACTTTTGGAAGTGAAATAATAACATCACATCTAAGTGACACATGTGCCGATATCCACTGGGTTGGTTGTGGAGAGGAGTTGGAAGAAATGAAGGATTCTAGACCAGAATGTTCCTTTTTAGAAGACACTTTCAGATATAACCATTGTTACATGTGTGTAGTTTATTCAATGCTACTGTGTATATAGAGGACAAACTTAAAGTTCTTATTTGAAACATCTAATCTGTCTAGATGTTTATAAGTGCACGAAGTGTGCTCAAAGTAGAGGTAGTAAATAACACATTTTGTAGATATCCTTTTATTAAAATTCATATGAAATACTGTCTTTTGGAAATTGAATGATCAAACCACTTGTCTGAGCAGTACACATTGTTTGTGCTGTTCAGGGAGGAAGGAGAAGAAAGTGCAAAGGGCTTTATACCAATGTGGTTATGGTGAGGCAAGATTGACTATTGTCCCTTATGTCTGTGCATTTTATTTTACTTGGCTATAGCGTATATAAAGGACAAATGTGTCCTAATTTACAACATCTACTCTTCCTAGATAAAGAGGTTGCCAGTGTATGACAAAAGTAGAGTTTAGTAAACTAATACATTGAGTAGACTCTGAGTTAAAATTCATAGGAAAGACTATTCTTAAAAACGCTTATAGAAGTGAAATGTTAAAATCCCCTCTAAGCACTACAGATGCTTAGACCTGTCCGCTGGGTTGGTAGAGGGCAGGAAGGGGAAGGGTTCTAGGCCAGAATGTTCCTATTTAGAGGACACTTTGAAATTATAGCTTTTGTTATGAGTGTGCTCCATTTATTCAATGCTACTGTGTATAGTGGAAAAAAACTCAAGTCCTATTTGAAACATCTAGTCTTTCTAGATGTTTGAAAGTGCACAACATATGTTAAAAGTAGAGAGCTAAAGTAACACCCTTTAAGTGTTTTTTGTTATTTCATAGGAGTGGCTGCATTTGGGGAATGGAATTGTTCAACTTGATGTCTTGGAGAGTATGCTGTCACTGGGTGGTGGGGGGAGAGGAAGAGAAAGTATGCAGAGAAGAGTTCTGTGCATTAGATTAGCTTAGTTCAGATTCCTTAACCATTGTTCTATATGTGCATTTTAGTTAATATTGCTGTGTATTAAAGGATAAAAAAATCCTAATGCTCAAAGTATGTTCAAAGTAAAGGTAGTAAATAATCCCTTTCTATATGTCCTTTTGTTAGTTTTTAGGAAGGACTGTCTTCTGGGAGTGACCTTTGTTAATCCACCTCTTGGAGCTAGAGGTAGTCCTGTACTTAGTCACTGGAGCAGGGGAAGAGGAAGGGTGAAGGGAAGGGCTCTTTGCTAGTATCTCCACATCTAGAAGACAATTTTAGATTATAACCATAGGTCTATATGTGCATTTTTAGTAAAGTATCTGTGTTTATTGTGGACAAAGTTCATTATTTTGCAACATCTAAGCTTTGGAGATGTCCTGAGGTGACAATGTACGATAAAAAGTAGAACTAGTGGATTAGCCATTTTTGAGTATCTTTTTGTTATAATTGATAGAAAAGACGCATCTTGGACATGGAATTGTTAAACCATCTCTGAGCAGTGTATATCAGGACTTGTTCATTACGTTGGCAGTAGAGGGGCAGAAGGAAGTGTGAAAGGAGAGATGTATGCAGATGTGTTCATATTTACATTTTGATGGTAGCTATTGATGTGTGTTCATCTCTTTTGGCTATACTATAAGAATATAAAGTAATTCAATAGAAACATACCTTCTTGCTAATATTTTAATGGTATAGCTCTGATAATGAATTCTTCTAGAAATAGTACACTTAGTGTACTCTGTTGCTTTATGTTTGATTTTAAATAGATCATTAAGGGGCCAGGCACAGTGGCTCATGCCTGTAATCCTAGCTTTCCTGGGAGGCCAAGGCAGGTGGATTGCTTGAGTTCAGGGGTTTGAGACCAGCCTAAGCAAAAGTGAGACCTCACCTCAAGGAAAAAAAAATCAGCCAGGTGTTGTGGCGTGTGCCTATAGTCCCAGCTACTCAGGAGGCTGAGGCAAGAGGATCGCTTGAGCCCAAGGAGTTGGAGGTTGTGGTGAGCTGCAATGATGCCACTGCACTCTACCCACGGCAACAGAGTGAGGACTCTGTCTCCATGAAAAAAAACAATGCAACTAGATGACCCTCCTCACAAATGCCCTCCCTTAATAAAAAAATAAAATAAAATAAGTTGAGCATTAAGGGAATGCAGTATTTTAATCAGAACTCTGGCAGTACTTTTATCTAGAGGCCTGTTGCCATTTTTGTCTTCTATGAAATTTTCATCCCAAGAAAGGCAGGATTACATTTTTTCCTAGCAGATTGAGTTGTTGTAGTGTATTCTTGGTTATCAAAATACTCACATAGCATTGGGATTTTGGATTGGTAAATATTCATGATGTGTGAAAGAGCATGACAAATACTGTATGATCTCAATCCCATAAAATTGGATGTTGTGTATGTACCCTCAAGATCTAGAAGGACACACCAAACTGTAAACTGCTTGTGATTGTGGATGACTTTGTTCTTTGCTTCTTGTGTTTTTCAGTTTCCTATACTGAATACACTAACTTTTTAAAAAATAAAGGTTATTTTTAAAACTTGGAAAAGAAAAGAAAACAATTCATTATATGAATGAGAAAGTCAACAAAGATAGAAATCATACAAAAGAACCAAATGGTAATCCTGCAGCAAAAAAATTTAGTGAATAAAATAAAAAATACAACGGAGAGTTTCAACAGCAGATTTGATCAAGTAGAAGAAAGAATCTCTGGACTTAAAGACAGGTCATTTGAAATTACCCAGTCAGAGAAAAATAAAAAGAAATAAGAATGTAAGAGAGTAAAGAAAGCCTGCAAGACCTACAAGATACCATTACACGATATATGTATTTGTATTATGGGAGTTTCAGAAGAACAGAAGGGGAAATGTGTAGAAAACCTATCTAATGAAATAATAGCTGAAAACTTCCCAAATCTAGGGAGAGATATGGACATCCAGATCCAGGAAGTTCAACAATTCCCAAACAGATTCAGCCCAAAAATGTCCTCCTAGGGCACATTATAGTCAAATTGTCAAAAGTCAAAGACAAAGAGAGAATTCTAAAAACAGCAAGAAAAAAGCATCAAGTAACATATAAGGGAATCTCCATTAGACTAACAGCAGATTTCTCCACAGAAACCTTATAGGCCAGAAGAGAATAGGATGATATATTCAAAGTGCTGAAAGAAAAACTGCCAGCCAAGAATACATATCTAGCAAAGCTATCCTTCAGAAATTAGGGAGAAATAATGTCTTTCCCAGACAAGCAAAAACTGAGGGAATTAATCACCATTCAACCAGCCTTACAAGAAATGCTCAAGGGAGTCCTTCATCTGGAAGCAAAAAGATGATAATCACTATTATGAAAACATGCAAAAGTATAAAACTTACTGGTAGAGCAGATACATAAAGGATAAAGAGAAAAGAAGCCACCCTATCACTACAAAAAACAACAACAACAAAACACCAAACCATAATGATAATAAGAGAGGAAGAAAGGAACAAAAGATATACAAAACAACCAGAAAACAATTAACAAAATGACAGGAGTAAGTCTTCACCTATCAATAATAACCTTGAAGGTAAATGGATTAAATTCCCCACTTAAAAGATATAGACTGGCTGAACGGATGTAAAAAAAAATGATCCAACTATACGCTGTCTATAAGAAACTAACTTCACCTGTAAAGACATATGTAGACTGAAAGTAAAGGGATGGAAAATGATATTCCATGCAAACAGAAACCAAAACAAGCAGGAGTACCTATGCTTATATATCAGACAAAACAGACTTTAAGTCAAAAACTGCAAATAGAGACAAAGAAGGTCATTATATAATGGTAAAGGGATCAATTCAGCAAAAGGATAAAACAATTGTAAATTATATGCAACCAACACTGGAGTACCCAGATACATAAAGCAAATATTATTATATCTAAAGGGAGAACAGAATTCAATACAATAATAGTTGGGGAGTTCAACACCCCACTCTCAGCACTGGACAGATCACCTAGACAGAAAATCAACAAAGAAACATTAGATTTAAACTGCAGTTTAGACCAAATAGACCTAACAGACATTTACAGAACATTCCATCAAAGAGCTACAGAATACACATTCTTTTCATCAGCACATGGGAACATTTTCCAGGACAGACCACATGTTAGACCACAAAATAAGTCTCAACAAATTTAAAAGGATTAAAATAAAATCAAGTATCTTTTCTGACCACAATGTAATAAAATTAGAAATTAATAACAAGAGGAACTTTCTAAAGTATAAATACATGGAAAATAAACAACTTGCTCCTGAATAACCAATGTATCAATAAAGAAATTAAGAAGGAAACATAAAAATTTATTGAAACAAATGAAAATAGAAACACAACATATCAAAATCTACGGGATACTGCAAAAGCAATATTAAGAGAGTAGTTTATAGCAATAAATACATACATCAAAAAAGTAGAAAGATTTCAAATAAATAAGCTAACAATGCATCTCAAGGAACTAGAAGAGCAAGAACAAACAAAACAAAAAATTAGTAGAAGGAAGGAAATAATAAAGATCATAGCAAAAGTAAAAGAAATTGAGACTAAGAAAATACAAAAGATCAATGAAGAAAAGTTTTTTGAAAAGATAAACAAGATTTACAAACCATTAGCTAGACTAACCAAGAAAAAAAGAGAAAATACCCCCAAAAAAATCAGAGACAAAAAAGGAAACATTATAACTGATACCATAGAAATACAAAGGATCATTAGAGACTATTACAAACTACACCGATGAATTAGAAAACCCAAAGGAAATTGATAAATTCCTAGACACATACAACCTACTAAGGTTGAACCAAGAAGAAATACAAAAACTGAGCAGACCAATTACAAGAAACAAGATTGAATCTGTAACAAAATGCCTCCTGCTGAGCACAGTGGATCATGCCTGTAATCTCAGCTATTCAGGAGGCTGAGGCAGGAGGATCACTTGAGGACAGGAGTTTGAGACCAGCCTGGGCAATGAGTGAGATTCCGGTCTCTAAAAAGAATGAAAAAAATTAACCGGGAGTGGTGGCACACACCTGCAGTCCCAGCTACTCAAGAAGCTGAGCCTAAGAGTTTGAGGCTGCAGTAAGCTATGATCGTGCCACTGCACTCTAGCCTAGGCAAAAGAGGGAGACCATCTCTTAAAAAAAAAAAGTCTCCCATCACAGAAAAGCCCAGAAACTGATGGCTTCACTACTGAATTCTACCAAACATTTAAAGAAAAACTAATACCAATTCTTCTCAAACTCTTCCAGAAAATTGAAGAGGAAGGTGTTCTTCTAAACTCATTGTATGAGGCCAGCGTTACCCTGATACCAAAACCAGACAAGGACACAACAACAAAAGAAAGCCCCAGGCCAATATCCCTAATGAACACAGATGCAAAAGTCCCCCCAAAATATATAGCAAACCAAATCCAACAGCACATCAGAAAGATAATACACCATGATCAAGTGGGATTTATCCCAGGGATGCAAAGATGGTTCAACATATGCAAATTAATAAACATGATACATCACATCAACAGAATGAAGACCAAAAACTATGATCATCTCAATAGATGCAGAAAAAGCATTTGATAAAATTCAATAACCCTCCACAATAAAAACTCTCAACAAGTTAGGTATAGAAGAAACATACCTCAACACAATAAAGGCCATATATCACAAACTCACAGCCACTATTATATTGAAAGTGGATAAGTCAAAAGCTTTCCTCTAAGATCTGGAACAAGACAACAATGCCCACTTTCACCACTTTTATTCAACACAGTACTGGAAGTATCAGCCAGAGCAATTAGGCAAGAAAAAGAAATAAAGGGCATCTCAAATCATAAAAGAAGAAGTCAGATTGTCCCTGTTTGCAGATGACATGATATTTTACATAAAAAAACCTAAAGACTCCTCCAAAAAACTCTTGGAACTATAAACTAATTCAGTAAAATCACAGGAAAAAAAAGTAAAATACCTAGGAATAAATTTAACCAAGGAGGTGAAAGGTCTCTACAAGAAAAACTATAAAACACTGATAAAATAAATTGAAGAGGACACAAAAAGATGAAAAGACAACCTATGATCATGGATTAGAAGAATTAATATCATGAAAATGACCATACTACCAAAAGCAATGTACAGACTCAATGCAATTCCTATCAAAATACCAAAGATATTCTTCACAGAAATAGAAAAAACAATCCCAAAATTTGTATAGAACCACAAAAGATCTCAAATAGCCAAGGCAATCCTGAGCAAAAAGAGCAAAGCTGGAGGCATCACACTGTGGGACTTCAAAAAATACTACAAAGACCAAAACAGCATGGTACTGGCATAAAAAACAGACACACAGACCAATGGAACAGAATAGAGAACCCAGAAATAAATCCATGTATTTACAGCCAACTGCTTTTTGACGAAGCCACCAAGAGCGTTCATTGGGGAAAGGACAATTTCTTCTATAAATTGTGCTGGGAAAACTATATCCATATGCAGAAAATGAAACTAGACCTCTATCTCTCATCATATACAAAAATCAACTCAAAATGGATTAAAGACTCAAATGTAAGACCCTAAACTGTGAAACTACTAGAAGAAAACATAGGAGAAATGCTTCAGGACATTGGTCTGGAAAGAGATTTTTGGAAAAGATGTCAAAAGCACAAGCAACAAAAGCAAAAATAGACAAATGGAATTATATCAAACTATAACACAGAAATGGGAGAAAATATTTGCAAACTACTCATCTGACAAGGGATTCATATCCAGAATATACAAGGAACTCAAACAACTCAACAGCAAAAAATCAAATAATCCCATTTAAAAATGGGCAAATGAGATTAATAGACATCTCTCAAAAGAAGACAGACAAATGGCCAACAGGTATATGAAAAAATGTTCAATATCACTAATCACCAGGGACATGCAAATCAAAACCACAATGAGCTATCATCTTACCCCAGTTAGAGTGGCTACTAACAAAATGACAAAAAATAACAAATGTTGGCAAGGATGCAAAGAAAGGGGAACTCATACACTGCTGGTAGGAATGTAAATTAGTACAGCATGGAAAACAGTATGGAGGTTCCTCAAAAAACTAAAAATAGAACTACCATATGATCCAGCAATCCCACTACTAGGTATATATCCAAAGGAAAGGAAATCAGTATGTTCAAGAGATATCTGCACTCCCATATTTACTGCAGCACTATTCACAACAGCCAAGATATAGCATCAACCTCAGTGTCCATCAACAGATAAATGAATAAAGACAACATGGTATGTATACACAATGAAATACTATTCAGCCATAAAAAAGAAGGAAATTCTGTCATTTGTGACAACATGGATGAGTTTGGAGTACATTATGTTATTGAAATAAGCCAGGCACAGAAAGATAAATACCAAATATTCTCATTCATATGTGGAAGCTAAAAAAGTTGATCTTACAGAAGTAGAGAATAGAACAGTGGTTACTAGAGGCAGAAAAGGGTGGGGGCGGGGGGCTAACCAAAGGTTGGTTAACAGATACAAAGTACAGCTAGATAGGAGGAATAAGTTCTAGTGTTCTGTAGCACTATAGAGTGACTCTAATTACCAACAATTTATTGTATATTTTCACATAGCTAGAAGAGCAGATTTTGAATGTTCCCAACACAAAGAAGTGATAACTGTTTGCAGTGATTGACAGATATGCTAATTACCCTTGTTTGATCATTACACATTGATCAATTGTACATGTTATGGGGTACAGCGTACCCCATAACATTTACCCCATAAACATGTACAATTATTACACGTCAATTAAAAATTATAATAAAGGCAAAAAATGCTATCAAATTACATGTAGGCAAGACAACTGTAAAATACTTAGTAAAAAATTCTAGAAGGATTTTGCACCCAAATTCATTCATAAGCATCTTCAGGCTCTTATTCCACTTTAAAGAAGCCAAAACTGACAGTGCAGAGCCTGCCTTAGGAGAGTTCCTACAAGAGATACTCTGGGGAATTTGAATCAGCAGATCTTGGCTCTATATCAAGAGACTTACTAATAAATGTAAATTTGTATGTTTTGGTTAAAATATTTAAGTAACATATGTATCATTTTATTCTATTCCCCACATTAACTTTTCACCTAACCAACCAACAAGTCTCCTATTCTGATTGCATGAGACAAAGAGGACTTCCAAGAACATAAAAATGAAGACCCAGAATAAAGACACACCAAAATGTTGACAATCATTTCTAAGTGAGTTCTTACTTTTTCCTTTAAACTTTATTGGATTTTCCAAAAATTATATATTACTTTCACAGTAATTTAAGCAATAAACCGTTTTTAAAGTAACTATTGCTGGTGGTGGTAATAGAGTCTAAAATGGTGACAAAAATGATGATGAGGGTGTGGTGTGATGTCCAGGACAGGTGGCCTGAAACCACACAAAAGCTCAAGGAGGATTTGGAGTCTTCTGGATAAGCCCTGAAGGGGTTCCTTAATCTCTCTGGAGGGGAACCACACCCAACCAGCGCTCAGAGGCATAAGAAGTGGAGGCCGGGTGCCAGCTCCCACAGACTCCCACTAAGGCAGTTGAGTCCAGGATTCCACCCATCATTATATTATGCACATTTGGACACTCAGCCCTGTCCTGGGCACTGAGAGAAAGAATATGAGAAGGAAAAGGAATTTAACCTTTTTTAGGCATAAGCACAACCACTGGCAGTCATATACCAAGTATCTCAATTATTCCTCAATACAGCTGATCAAAGTAGGGTGTTGACTCTGCAGGCCACCCTCTCTTCGCGGAGGGGGAAGGACTATAAAAGTTCATTTTTTTAAAAAAGTTTAGGCCAGGTACAGTGGCTTAGTCTGTAATCCTAGCACTTTGGGAGGCTCAGGCGGGAGGATCACTTGAGGCCAGGAGTTCGAGGTTACAGTGAGCTGTGATCAGGCCACTGTACTCCAGCCTGGGCGACAGAGCAAAACCCTGCCTCTTAAAAAAACAAAACAAAAAAACTTTAAACTGTAAAAACAACACATGCTTACTGTTAAAAATAAATAAATAGAAGCACTGATTTGTATGGAGTTGCGGTAATGGAGTAAAAGCATCCCACTGCTCCCCACACCACTCCATCCCCCATCTATTCCCCGGAGGTAGGTCCTGGGAACAGTTGGGCGGCTATCCACTCGGCCTTGGTCTGTGTTTGTATAAACAAAGTAAACATGCATGAGTGATAAGCAGACACACAGATAGATATCAAGTTATGGAACCACAGAATAGAGAGCTGTTTCCATAGACATCTGCATCGCTAATTCCTTTACCTGCTTCAGATGACATCAGGCCTTCTTTGGCCAACCTATTTAAAAGTGTAAATGTCCCCAGACATTCTAAGTACAAATAGGCTCATACTATACACACTATTATACAATTTGCTTTTTTCTCTTAACAATATGGTAGACATTTTTTTTATCGTGGTACCTCATTAATGTTAAAATCTGCAAAGTATTCCTATGTATAGGGATGCCATCATTTACTTAACCCAATACTCCCTCCTTGAAACTCTGTGTGAGTGCTACGTGGGGAGGGGGACACATGAGGTGCCCTCCATGGCTCTTGGAGCTCTCTCAAATTTCAGTCTAGGCAATTGACTGGTCATGGGTCAGCGCATGCAAAGTTACCCTCAAGAGACAAAACAGCCCCCAGACATGAAGGAGACCTTGAACAAACCTCAAGAAAAGATGTATTCATTGGATGCCAAAGATCAGTGAAAAGGGGGTGTCATGGAGGCACACCGTTCTCCTGTGGGAGCACAGCCAGGCATATGGCGCCCTGCTAGGCCAGCCCAAGTGCTGGGTCCACCTGGCAGGCATTTCCCTGTGGATGAAGTGGCCCCGGCCAAGGCTTGGAGCCCACGGGCATTAAACTCTCAGATTGTGTTTCCAACTTGTCTGGCCTCATGTGGGTTCACCCAGCACTCGAGGAGCTTCTGACAGAGGAGAGGTGCCAGGAAGTCCATCTGACAGTAGATTTCTCTTTGGGAAACAGAGCATTGACTTCTGATTTGATCCATGAATCTCTGCAAACTTGATTAGAGGGAGCCAGGAGCCCCCAGTCCTATAAATTCAGAGGAGACACAGACGAGACAGGAATTTGGGGCCAGCTTAGCTGAAAGCCAGACTCTGGGCAGGAGAGTACTCACTAAGGAAACCACCCCCTTAAGCTGGCTGATCTGTGCCATAGCTCACCTTCTCCAGACTTCTAGTAATAAACAGTAAACAACTACTATTTAATGAGCTCTTGCTAGGTACCAGGCCCTGAGCCACATGACCCACAGCTCTGATCTCATCTAATCCACACAACAGTTCCGTGAGGTAGGAACTAGTATATCCATTACCATGTTTGGTGGATCAAGGAACTCACCTGAGGATTCAAGAGGCAAGATATGACCCCAGACCTGACTGACCCAGGGCAAGTAGTTCACAATGGGTGTCATTGGATCCCTTACACCAGCATCACTTGGGATTCCTGTTTTAAAAAACCCATTCCAGAAGTCCACCCCAGACTTACTAAACCAGATTATCTGGAGTTGGGCCCCAGGAATCTGCCTTTTTCCAACGTTTTTTATTGTGGTAAAATACATATACAAAATTTACTGTCTCAACCATTTTTAAGTGTGCTATTAAGTACATTCATATTATTGTGCAACTATCACAACTATCTATCTCTGGAACTCTTCATCTTGAAAAACTGAAAGTCTGTACTCATTAAACAATAACTTCCCATTCTCCCCTCTCCCCAGCCCCTGGCAACCACCATTCTACTTTCTGTCTCTATGAATTTGATACAGGGACCTCTTATAAGTAGAATCATACAGAATTTGTCTTTTCGTGACCGGCTTACTTCACTTAGCATAATGTCCTCAAGGTTCATCCATTTTGTTGCATGTGTCAGAATTTCTTTCTTTTGTAAGGCTGAATAATATTCCATCATATGTGTATACCACATTTTGCTTATCCATTCATCTGTCAATGGACACTTGGGGTGCTTCCATGTTTTAGCTGTTGTGAATAATGCTGCTATGAACACAGGTTTACAAACATCTCTTCAAGACCCTACTTTCACTTCTTTTTGGTATGCACCCAGAAGTGAAACTGCTGGATCATATGGTAATTCCATTTTTAATTTTTTGAGGAACTGCCACACTGTTTTCCACAGCAGCTGTGCCATTTTACATTCCCACCAACAGTGCACAAGAGTCCCAATTTCTCCACATTCTTGCCAACACTTGTTATTTTATTTTCTGGGGGTTTTTTTATAGTAGCCATCCTAACAGGTGTGAGGTCGTAGCTCATTATAGTTTTGATTTGCACTTCCCTAATGATTAGTGATGCTGAGCATCTTTTCCTGTGCTTATTGGCCATTTGTATATCTTCTTTGGAGAAATGTCTGTTCAAGTCCTTTGCTTATTTTTGAGTCAGGTTTTTTTGAATTGTTGAGCATCAGGAGTTCTCCCTATATTCTAGATATTAATCCCCTATCAGACATATGATTTGCAAATATTTTCTCCCATTCTGTGGGTTTCCTTTTTACTTTGTTGATAGTGGTTTTGGTTGGTTTGTTTGTTTTGAGACAGAGTCGTGCTCTTGTTGCCTGGGCTAGAGTGCAGCGGCACCATCGCAGCTCACTGCAACCTCAAACTCCTGGGCTCAAGCGATCCTCCTGCCTCAGCCTCCTGAGTAGCTGGGACTACAGGCACGAACCACAGTGCCCGGCTAATTTTTCTATTTTTTGTAGAGACAGGGTCTCCCTCTTGCTCAGGCTGGTCTCGAACTCCTGACCTCAAGCGATTCTCCTGCCTCAGCCTCCATAGTGTTTTTTGATACATACATTTTTTAAATTTTCATAAAGTCCAACTTGTCTATTTTTTCTTTTGTTGCCTGTGCATTTGGTATCATATCCAAGAAATTACTGCCAAATCCAATATCATGAAGCTCTTGCCCTATGTTTTCTTCTAAGACTTTTATAGTTTTAGGCCTTACATTTAGGTCATGGATCCATTTTGAGTTGATTTTTGTCTATGGTGTTAGGTAAGGGTCCAACCTCATTCTTTTGCATGTGGATGTCTATTTGTTCCAGCACCATCTGTTGAGAAGACCATCCTACCCCTGCTGAGTGGTCTTGGCATCCTTGTTAAAAATCATCTGACCATATACAGGACGTTTATTTCTGGGCTCTCTATTCCATTCCATTGGTCTCTGTGGCTGTCTTTATGCCAGGGCTTTATGTTGGGATTACTGTCATTTTGTAGTAAGTTTTGAAATCTGGAAGTGTGAGTCCTCCCGCTTTGTCTTTTTCAGAATTGTTTTGGCTATTCAGAGTCCCTTGAGGAGGAATTTCCTCAAGGAGCATTTTTGCCAGGGAGCATTTTTACAAGCTCCCCAGGCAATCCATAGGTCCATTAAAGTCTGAGAACCACTGCACTATGCCATACCACACCTCCAAACTCCACTCCCTTGGCCTCTTTGGCCCTCTGCCTTTTCCTGGTTCTCCCTGTCCCTCTCTGACAACTCCTTCACAGTTTCATTCTGTCCAACCTGTGATGCTTCAACTACTCTCATGGTTTAAGTGGCACCCATTGCTGACAACTCACTGCAGCCATGACCTCTCCCCTGAGATTCAAGCTCACACATGGAGCTGCTGACCCCACAACTCCCCAGGATGTCTTGGGGCCCGTCTGACACATCCTGACCAAAACTCAACCCACCATGTTCCCTTCCAATCCTCCTCTTCTGGCTGGGGTCCCAGTGGATCACCATCCATCCTCCCAGCCACCTAACAACCTGGGCACCATCTTGGGCTCTTCCCTCTCCCTTCCCACCAGCACCATTCATTTACCAAGCACACCTCTTAAATGTGTCTCAAATGTGTCCCTTCCCCTTTTTGACCATAACTATGATTCAGGCTTTGGCATCCTTCCCCTAGACAACTTCACCTTCATCATAACTGGTCTCCCTGTCTGCCAACTAGTCCCTCTCAAATACATTCTCCACAGGGCAGCTAGAGTGATCCTTCCAAAAAGCAAATCTAAAACCTTCCAACAGCTCCCACTTCCCAGAGATGCCTAGGGCCTGTGTGGACACTGGTTCATACATCATTCCCTTTCACTTTTACCGCAGAGTTAAATGTTTCACTAGGTGTTGGTTTGCTCTTGGCAACAAGATGAGCTTTTGTAAATGAGTGTCTCGCTGACCTTGTAGAAGTGAAAGTTTACTATACCTTTATAAACAGCGTTGGATAATACACTAGTGTTACGGCTAAAGAGTGGTGAATGGAATTCTCATAGTAAACAACACAGTGTCTCCGGCTGTCATTTCCCCAGCACCAGGGCCTTCGAGTTAGGATTTCCCAGGCCCACACTTTCTAACGTCTCTCCTTTCCCAGCCCTACACTGGTCAGTTATGGCTTCCTACGTGCCAGCTGTGTGTTCTCTGTGCAAAGAATAAGTGAATAAATGAGAAGCTCTTTTTAAAGGATGTGACATGGGGCACTTCCTCTGGAAAGAATATCTAAATACGAACTTGCTGTTTCTCAAGTAGGGGGCTGAGATGGAACTGGGGGGGGCGGGGGGCAGTGGGAAAGCCTCAAGGCTGGCCTGAGGCCCCAGCGGCCAGGACCCTGCCTTGTGGTCATGCTTCCTGCCCCACTCCCCACCCCATTTATAGGGCACTCTGGGGCAGACATTTTGTCATCTTTGCAGCAACCACACTACTCCACTACTCCCTCTGTAGAGCCAGGGAAATGGAGCCCCAGGTTTTGAAGTCTCTACCCCAAATTAGTAACCAGCTAATGAGTGTCAGTTAGGATGTGAACCCAAGATTTGAACCCAAGTTCTTGCCACAGTGTCAGGTGATGCTCTCTCTGTTCCCCACCAGCCCCCGCTCTCTCTGGGGGTCTGAGCAGGGAGACTCTCTCCCCGATACAAATTTCTGGGTCTGAGGGGCCTGACCCTGCAGACTCAGGATTCCATAAGTGGGAGAAGCCCAGGAGAAGACGGCCCAGGTTGGGCCAGGAGAGGCTGATCCTGGCCAGAGGTGGTCAGAGAGCAGAGACCTCATGGAGGGTCCACACCCCTCTTACAAGGAAGGAAGAACCTGGGCAGCAGCACATGGCAGCAGCAGAGGCAGGGCCAGACCCAGCTCTCCTGGACTTCCCACCCGCTCTGCCTTTCCTCTCGCCAGCCTGTCCTCTCCTCCCACGGCCCTCCCCTCAATCACTGCCCCAGGCCTCCCTGCCGGCACAGCCCCAGAAGCCCTGGAGGATTCCCAGCTGCAGGCCACTCCCGCCAGATGCAGCAGCGCCTCCTCCCACACCAGCCCCACCAGCTCCTAGGCCAGAGGCGCCCTGGCCCACAGCATCTGAGAACCAGGCACCGGGAGCCCTGGGTTCTAGACTTCCACCTGCTTCAACTTGCCTTGTGCGTCTAGGCAGGTCCCTTCTCTCTGAGCCTCGGTTTCTCCTCTGTGAACAGGCAGGACTGGACAACCGGCACCCAGACACTCTCCATCCCTGAGGCACTGGGTGTGGCCCAAGGCTGTCCCCATTTGTGAACTTGGCAGGTTCAGAAGTGTCCTAGGGCCAGCCTCTGTGGCATAGACACCTTGGTGACCCTTGGAGGGGCCACCCGGGCCACACCCTGGGGCAGGGCCCAGGCGGGTCTCCCAAAGCCCCCAGTGCCTCCCAGTAGAAAACAATGAGTTTCATTCCAAATAAGGGAACTACAGCAAAGTTCCCCGCCACGGCCTGGTTCCGGCTGGTTTATGTTAGCTGGACAAGACTAAACAGACCTTCACATTCCCAGTATTAAGCACTAAAAATGAAAAAGCGCCTGCTTGTCTCTGGAGCACTGGGGCGAGGGAGAGGTCAGTGCTCCCCTGAGGCCTCCCAAAAGGCTCACCAGATTTGGGGGAACAAGGGGAGGGCGGCCAGGGAGGGACAGAGACTTCAACAGGCAGAAAAGCAAGGTGGGCACAAGGTGATGGTGATGGCGAGGCTGTTGTGGCCTGGGGGCATGTGTGTCGAGGACCAGGTGGTGCTCTGTGCCGCAGGGGTTCGGGGGAGTCTGAAGGGAACCAGACAATACAATGGAGGGAAGGAGGGAAGGAGAGACAGAGAGACACAGGGAAGGAGCAAGGCTGCCAGCAACAAGAAGACCCAGAAGCCGCCACCCCACCTGCCTTGACTAGGAGGCCAGGAGGGATGGGGGAAGGGAAGAGAAGGGACCCGATCACTTCCTGGACAACATAGCACTCATTCCCAGCTGCCAACCTGCCTCCCTCAGTGTGGACACAACTAGCCTGAGATAAGAATTTAATTATTTACAAAACAGACAAGCCTGAAGCACGACTGCCTTCCAGCTTTCCCACACAGGCCGGCTGCACTTGAACCTGCCCTCTAGCCCAGCCAAACCCTGCAGGGTGGCCCCTCCAGCCCCCTAGCACCTGGCCACGCTGTGGTCTCAAGACCCTGAAGGGCAGGTATCACAGTTCCCATCTTAGAGGCAAATAAACTAACACTCAGAGGGGTATGGTCACTCATCTGTAGCTGGCAGACCTAGGATTAATGGTATCCACAGCTTCTGAATCCTGTGAGTCAGCCCCCACACCCTCAGGCCACACTGTCATTGGCCAGCCTTGCCTATGGCCATACACAGGCAGCTTCATCTCCTCCATCAGCCCCCAGCACACCCTCAAGAGAAAGCTCCTCTGTGTTTATCCAAACTTCACCATTCTTCAAAACAAACCCCTCCTCCTGGAAGTCCTCCCTGATTCCATTCAGCCTAACTAACCACTCTCTCCTCTGACCTCTGACCTCCCTCAGCCCCAGTGATCAGTCCACAAGTTCTATGACAGCAGGGCCATGGCTGTCCCCAGAGCCTGGCAAGAGGCCTGGCACCTGGAAGGCACCCAAAGAACATCTGTACCATCAACGAACAAATGAATGAACCAGTGGTTCCATCTTGCTCTGGCCTTCTCTTGTCTCAGCCCCAGAGCCTCGTATTCAGAAAATGTCATTTCAACAGAGGAAAAAAAGTAGCTGTGGCCACCCTGAAGGGCCCATGGAAGAAAAGTTTGAATTCCCCAGAATCAGCCCAATTTTGCATTCATTTCAAAGTATTCGTGCTAACGCTGTGTGCCAGGCACAGGTGGTAGCAATACAACAGCAAGCAAGAGAGACAGTAAAAGATACAGACATGTAAACAGGCCCTGCCAGCTAGTGTGGTCAGTGCTAGGGTGGGAGAGCCAGGGCAGCCGTGGAGTGCACAGCAAAAGCCACCTAGCCCCGCCGGTGGTCAGGGAAGCTTCCTGGAGGAAGTGATGCCTAAGCCAAGACCTGAGGATGAGCCTAATGATGACAACAATAGCTAATATTTATTATGCTTTTATTACTAGTCAATCATTATCTCAAATAAGGAATTATGGCATGGACAAGTTAAGCTTCTTGCACAAGGTGGCACATGCAGCAAAGACAAAGTCCAACTCCAGAGCCTGTGCCTCAACTACAGCGCCTTCTATCCCGCCTGCTTTTCCTCTTCTTTCCTTCCACCCCAGGCACAAATGACTGGCCCAAGTCCCTCCAGATGCCATTGAGGAACGCTAGAGGCCTGCTGGGCTGCACCAGGACTCAACATCTGGGTTGGGTTTCCATAACCAGTGGGACCCCCAGGCCTCTCAGCCTCGCAGGTTCCTTGGCCAGGCACAGAGAATGGGGCTTAGGGGTCCCAGACAGTGCTACCCCCACATCACTGGAACAGACTTGCTGGTGGAGAAAACTCGCCCCTCTTCTCAGGTACCTGAGTTTCCTGGGCCACAGGGAATGGGCCCTGTCCCAAAGGAGAAGTTCTTTTGGGACATGAAAGAAATTGCCCCAGAGCTGGAAAGTGTTGCCCCCATTCACTACTGTCCCCCATTTGGGCAGAACAAAGGAGGATCCCCGAGACAGGAAAGTCTCCCTACAGCAGGGGTGGCTGGGGCTGGGACACCAGGAGTCAGAAGCCTCCCCCATTCAAGGCCCTCTGGTGGCAGTGTGACCAGGGGGTGACAGTGAGGGGCCCTGGAAATGTCCAGGAAATAAGGCCAAGACCACCTGCCTCAGCAATATCTAGGGGTCTTGAGCAACACCCAGGAAGGAAGAGGCCAGAGGGCTTCACAAAGCTGAAAGCCCAGAAGTGTAATGGCATTTTGTCTTCCCAGCAGCTTTGGCTCTCTGAGAGAGGGACCTATCCTGCAGGTGGTAGCAGTGAGAAATAGGAGAGGGGCATGGGGTAGTGGCCCCATATAGACACACGTGTTTCTCAGCCAGGTGCCAGCCCAGCCAGGGGCGAGAGGACAACCTTTCTGCATCCCAGCAGCTTGACAGAGCACAAGGGAGACAGTCCAGTCCCTTCAGTTACCACAGCTTACTACTGCCTGGCCTGAGTAAGAGCTAGCCCATCAGGAGGGAGGCCGTTGGCCCAACCTGGCCCAGCTCCTGCCCGCCAGAGTCACATGCCAAGCCCCAGGGACCCAGATTTAACATATCCCACTCAATGTGTGCTCCCTTTCCCCAGGGGCCACTCAGCACAAGTTAAAATCCAATTGGTACTAATTGGACCAAGCTGGCAGGGCCCAGGGCAGCCTGTGTGCTGTCCCCACGGATCTGACTCATCGAGCAATGGCCATTGGTGTCAATGGAGCCCACTATTAGTGGCATTTTGGGAAGCTCAAGTGGGCATGGATGGTGCTTTGTGAGTCAGCATCATGGTCTGACCAAAGCTTGCAGCCAGAGACCAGCCAGAGCTTACAGGTGACTTATCCACAGTCTCAAATCCAGGCAAGGGCTAGAGCCCAGGCCTCATAGACATCAGCTCAGGAGCCTCTCTACTGGCCCCTTCATCTGCTGATGGTCGCAGGAAGTCTCCTCTAGAAGAGAAAGGAGGTTCTAGCTATTCCCTTCCTGCCAGGGCACAAGACCTCCACCCTGATAATCACACCCCAAGCCCAAGAAGGGAACCTCAACCCACTCCTAGAACACGGAGCCCCCAGATGGACTCTTGACCACAAGATTCAACTGTAGTCATGAATCCTGGACCCTGAAATGGGAATCTACCCTCCAGGAAACCTACCCTCACCTCAGCATGGAACTCAGACCCCCAAACTGGGAGCCTCAATATCAACCCAGAACCTTGCCTGCAGAAATGGCACCTTCACCCCAAAATAGAACCTCACACCTCAGGAACTGAACCTTAGCACCAAACAGAAAACCTCCACTTTCAGAACAATTCCTAAATCTTGGAGGGATAGCTCCTCAACAGCCAATCCAAGCTCTTCTTATATAGAAAGGCACCACATAACAATGTTTTGGTCAACAACAGACCACATGTAAGACAGAGTCCCATAAGATTATAATAGAGCTGAAAAAGTCCTATTGCCTAGTGACAGTCGTAGCCATCATAACACTGCAGCCCAGTGCATTGCCTTTTCTAAGTTTAGATCACAAATACCACTGTGCTACAATTGCCTACAGTATTCACTACAGTAACATGCTGTATACAGGTTTGTAGCCTAGGAGCATGGGCTACACCATGTAGCCTGGGTGTGTAGGAGGCTACAGCACCTAGGTGTGTGTAAGCACACTCTATCTATGATGGTTGCACCGTGATGAAATCACCTAATGATGCATTTCTCAGAACATTTCCCCATCATTAAGTGACGCATGACTGTATTTTGTTTCTTTAACACAACCTCAACCTGGGGATCAGACAAGGAAATCCAAGCTCCCTAAAACAGTTTCCTTCACATTTTACAGTGAAGGAAACAGGACTTCCTCATGCAAGCAGAGCCCTAGTGTCCAGGTGGGCTGCCCTCTGATGCAGAAACCTCCCTGTGAGTGGCATTCAGGTCACTCACGGCCCAGCCCAACCACCTCCACCATCCCCCTGGTTCCACATCAGAATCAGGGTGTCTGTCTGGTCTCCTCAGCTGCACAGATCTGCAGCCCCAGCCTCAGGAAGGGAAAGCACCTTCTGCACCTGTCAGGCGCTGGCTAAGCTCTCCCAGCCCTGAAAAGAGGGGGTATCCTGCACAGGACTTGAGTACGGGTGGAGGATGAGGTCTGTCACACAGGCAGGGATGGGCACTCCATTGAGTCCAAGGTCTGCCTTGGTTCCTGGAAGATGGAGGAGAGGCCAGTCTGCTCAGAGGTAGAAAGCCTTCCTGGCTGGATCCTGAGGGCAAGGGTCAGGAATGGGTGTCACCCTAATACTGATTCAAAGAAGCCCCACTAGGAGGCCCAGGAAGAACCTGGAATAAGACTTGGAAGTTCGGACTTTCACAATGCCATGACAACCTGGGCCTCTTGTCCCCTCTGTAAAGCAGGCTATGAATCCCAGTCATGGGAGGAGAGAGGGTGGGGTGGGGGTGGGGGGACTGTCTAAGTGCTGTTCAAATGCACGGAACCTGGCCCTGTGAGAAGTCCCCAAGCCCAGGGGCAGAGAAAAACAGGCTTTTTCTCCTTTCTCCCTCTCCCATCCGCTGCCTCATTTCTCAGCCCACTTTGCCGCATTCTGTTTTACTACAGGGCCATCCATCCAGTCCCTCCTGTTTGCCCCTCCCTTGACAGTTTAATAATTTAGTAAGTGCTGAGCCCCAGGGTGGGGGCCTCGGGCTTTGATCTCTACTCTGGGAAAGCCAGAGTGGCCCTGGCCTGTCCCGGCTGATTTATGGCCACCCTTCCTGCTTTGTGTGTGTAAGGCTGGGAACTGGCACCCACAAGGAGGGGGGAGCTACCTGAGAAAGCCTGGCCAGGTCAGGACTGAAGGTCCCTGGCTCGAGGGCCAGCTGGAGCCAGGTGCGCATCACACCACAGGTGCTGCCTCTGCTCTCCTGGGAGCCACTGGTGACAGGCAGAGGGAATATTAATTATTGATGGTGTCCCAGGGGGTTGGGATAGAACCAACAGCTCAGGGCCAGCCCAGCCCTCTTCACCTGTCTCTCTTCCTGGCTCTAAAACCTCACACCCTTGGCAGGAACACAGCTTCCAAGGGAGCACCCATACAGTAGCATGCACACCCCCCACAAAGCCCCCTGGGTACCCCACTGACCACTGCTGCAGAAGTCTGAACTCAGAGACAGCACACGCAGCTCCTCAACAGCTCCCTCTGCCAGATCCCCACTTCCAAATCTTCAAGTTGACCTTCCAAAGTATCCCCCAAATCAATCTATTAATACTTACCTCCTGCTCATCACCCTACCCTGGCAGAAGCCACACCTCTCTCCTTGCCTAGAGAACAGCAGTGACCTCCTGCCTGGCCCTTCCCTTACCCCTCTCTTGCCCCAGTAGCTTTCTAGGACATCTAAGTGATCTTGTCACTCTTCTGTTATCAAGCCCTCGGACAGCAGACTCCAAGCAGGCAGGCATCCATATCACATTTGGGGCCAGCATCTGTCCCCCTCAGGTGGCCCTCTGGAATCAGCTTCTAGCAGCTCCTAAGAGCATCACCCTGCAAGGTCAGAGCCTTGAGATCTTGTCACCATCTGATCCAATCCAGCTGTATGGCCTTGGGCAAGTCACTTCCCCACTCTAAAGGAGGTAGGGACAAAACAATCTCTTTGATACATTTGAGTTCTGATGTTTGCATCAGTGGCTACCAGCCCTTCTACCAGCCACCAAGCACACACTTGATCACCTGCCAGACCTTCTCCCCTCAGGAAGAATATGTTCAAAGGAAGATTTGCTGGGAAAATCATGGCAAGAAAAGGAAAGCAAAGCAGATATGGAGAAGGAGGAGGAGGACTCCAGGACCATCCTGCCAATACGGACTGATGTCTGAACTGGACAAGGCTGGGCCAAGACCACCTCAAGGGCAGAGACCACACTCAGTGCTCACTTCTCAACTCTCCATACCCAGCACCCTGCCTGGCTCAGAGAAGGCACCAACACAAGAAATGAATCAGCCAGAACATCCTTGCAGCTTCACTCTACTCTGATGTAGGCAAAGTGCCTCCTCTTCTCCCTCCCAGGGGCACCTGGACACCCCTACATGGACACACACACTCTAGACTGGCCCATGCCCTGGAGAACATCAGCCTCTCAGCAGATACTAGGCAGAGGATGGGACAAGCCAAGCGGGAAGGATGA
This sequence comes from Daubentonia madagascariensis, assembly GCA_023783475.1. Classification (NCBI taxonomy): domain Eukaryota; kingdom Metazoa; phylum Chordata; class Mammalia; order Primates; family Daubentoniidae; genus Daubentonia; species Daubentonia madagascariensis. The sequence goes on along the minus strand of JAKFHU010002573.1, from coordinate 11,812,931 downwards.
AGGTGAAAGCCAGGAGCACGTGGAACTGCTACTGTCCTATCATAGCACCGTCCACTGGCAATGTTCTTCCTTTTTTGTCCCCACCCCAACCTCTGGTGCAGCCAGGATGGCATTCTAGGGCAATAGGGCCAAAGAAGGCCATCTAGGTAAGCCAGCAGACATACTTCCCTCCCTTTCTCCCCCCATCCCAAGAAGGGTCCTCTTTCCTCCTCCTGCCCTATGCCCACAAAGACAGTCTTTGTGACCAGTGATTAATTCTGTGGACAGGAGTGAGAGGGGTGTAGGACACCTCTGAGAGGCAAGGAAGCAGCTTCTTAATGATTTTCTGCTGAAAGTTCCTTGGCCAGGAGGGCTGGGATTACTCAGCCCTCCGTACTTAGCAGCAGCTCTGAGCCAACCCTAAACTCTGTCCTAAACACAGGGTGCTGTGCTAGTCCCTCCCCTAGGGACATCCTTCACCGTGGCTCTCCACACCCAGCTCAGAATTCTCAACTAAGGGTAGTATAGCCCCCCTAGGGTGCTTTCAAAGATATGGGAGTGCTATTTTTTTAATGAGGGTGGCCAGTGGCATTTAATAGCAGAGGCCAAGGATGATAAATGAACAGTTCGACACCCAACATGCTAGTAGCTGCCCCCCCAGGAACATGAAAGCCAGCCCTGCTCATTTTCAGGTCACTTCCCTAGAGAAACCTTCCCTGACCCCCAAGACCAGGTCTAGTTCCCCCTTTATAGTTCCCTAGTTTCTTTCACAGCCTTTTCCCAACTGTAACTGTTTGAGTAAGTAAGTAAACAAATAGTTGAGCAGAGCAGTTAAAGTAGTAGGGCCTCCAGCCTCCAGGAGGTGCAGCATAACTACCCGCCCCTCAAGCGTGGGCTGCGCACAGTGACTTCCTTCCAAAGAGCACAATATGGAAAGGGAGGAAAGTCTTACTTGAATTGACAACGGAGAAACCTGACGAGCACTACTCAGCCGGGCGCTCAAGGTCAACATCAATAGTGATGAGTCATGTTGACAGCATGTGCAGCTGATGATGTGAAGAAAATGGCATTTTACCTCTATGGTCTTTCTCTCCAAAACCTATAACCACGATCTAATCATGAGAAGACCATCAGACAAATCCCAAGAGAGGGACAGTCTATAGAAACCGAATCAGTAATCCTCAAAACTGTCAAGGTCATCAAAAACAAGGAAAGTGTGAGAAACTGTTAACAACCAAGAGGAGCCTAAGAAAACATGACAATGAAATATGTAATGTGGTAATTAAAAATACAATGTGGTCTTCTAGATGGGACTCCTGGTACGGAAAAAGGACATTATGGAAAACTGAGGAAATGTGAATAAAATATGGACATTAATTAGTAAACAATATATCAATACTGGTTCGTTACTTGTCACAAATGTTCCATACTAATGTGAGATGTTAATAATAGGGAAACTGGGTGTGGGGTATATAGAAACTTTCTGTAGTAGTTTGGCAATAATTTTGTAAATCTAATACTGTTCTAAAATTTAAAATATTATTAACAAAAAAAAAAAGAATGCTGTCTTGGTTAAAGCCCCACCCAGCTGTACCTCATACCAGCCATGTGACCTCTCTAAGTCTCAGTTTATCCATCTGTAGATGGGCTAATAACCTTACCCACGTCACATGGTTATTGTAAAGATGAAACAAGACAAGAGGTGTAAAGGGCACAGCACAGGCTCTAGCACATAGAACATGAGTTAGCAATTGTCATCTCCAGATTCATTTTGTTCATGTGCCATTTCTGTTCCCATCTGCTTTCCCACTGGAGGGTAAGCCAGTAGTGGCAAGCCCTGTCTGTTTTGTGTACCACCATATCCTCAGACCTAGGGAAGAGTCTGGCTCAAGGTTGATGCTTAGTATGCATTTGTTAAAAGTGGAATGAGCTCTCCCACCCACATCTCACCCTCCCCATCAGTGCATCCCATGAACTCCTACTCTCACCCCAGGTGAACTTCAGTTCCCAACCCCAGCATCTGAGCCCTGCCTCCCCCTCAGAACTGTAGCTAGAGCAGAGAGAAAGCCAGAGCCTCCCACCTGCCTCCCAGGGACTCCTGTCTATTCCCTCTTCCTCCCTCCTCAGCCCTTCTTTTCCCTATGCTCTGTGCCCCCATCCCCTACAAGCATCAGCACCAGCTCATTTCTTGAAGCCATTCTGGTAATGACCCCTGATAAGCATCTTTTTAATAAACCCTGGAGCTGGATCTGTCATCCAGAAGCCATATTCTCCCCCTTCCCACCCCCCACCATCTCCTCCAACTTCCTGGGCTGGTCTGTTAGCGCCTCTGGTCGGCCAGGCAGGCCCCATAGGGCCTCTGGGCTCTGGCTTGCTGGGGAGTGGCCAAAGGGCAGCCCAGGCTATTCCACAAGCTGACCCTCCTCACAGGCCTGCTGGCTCGGTAGCCTGGCCCTGCGTGTGCCACCCAGACTGATGGACTGATGCTGGCCAGTTCACTTCCCTCCACCCCAAGGCCAGTTTCCCAGGCATCACCAAGGAGACCACTTGCCTCCTGCCCAGGGTTGCCAAAGCAACCGGCTCAGTGAGAAGCAGCCCCTTGGCCTCTAGCCCCTGGGTGTGCAGGTCCAGGAATGAGACAGTCACAGACTAACAGGAAGCAGGAAGCCCTGGCCTACCCTAGGCAGTGCCCAGCTCCCGCCCTCCTCCCTCTCCCCACTTTTCCTCCTTCTGTCACCACTTTTGCCCATCCTGCCTCCATCTTGGGCTCTGCGATTATAGAATCAATGCCTAGGCTTCAAGGTGCACACCTTGGAAGTGGGCACATGCCATCTGCTATAGACTGAATTTTATCCCCCAAAATTCATATGTTGAAGTCCTAATGCCCAATGTGGCTATATTTGGAGATAGGGCTTTTAGGAGGTAATTAAGACTAAATGAGGTCATACGGGTGAGTCCCTGATATGACAGGATTAGCGGCCTTGTAATAAGGGGAAGAGAGAAAAATCTCTCTCTCTCTTTCCATATGCACACACCAAGGATAGGCCATGTGGGGACACAGCAGGAAGGAGCCATCTGCAAGCCAGGAAGAGAGCCCTTACCAGAATCCGACCATGCTGGATCTCAGACTTCCAGCCTCCAGAACTGATAGAAAATAAATTTTTGTTGTTTAAGCCACCCAGTCCTGACATCCAAGGCCCGCCAAGACATGACCCCAGACTACCTTCAGAGACTGTCCTGTTAACCTCCCCACTGGGGCCCCACATCCTCGGCGAGAGGGATGCTCACTGTCCCTGAACCCTGAGGTTCTGACTCCATGCCTTTGCTGCTACCAGGCCACTCGCTTAGACACCCTTCTAGCAGTACCCCAAACCTCCGTCGACTTCAGGCTGTCCTCCTCTGAGGAGCCTGGTCCCACCTCCTCCAGAGTGCCAGGTAGGGCCATTCTGAGGCCTCAACAGTTCTCAAATTGTGAGGCTCTTGCTAAACATAAAGGTTTGGGGGCCCTATCCCCAATATATTCTGAGTCAGTGGGTCTGAGCTGGGAGCTGGGAACCTGCACTATAGACACATATATCCAGCTGATTGTGGGCATAGAAAGACCTCACTTTGAGAAATACTAGCCCAAAGGAACAGCAAGTTCCTTTAAAAGTGTCTGATGACTGTCTACATGGCTAAAAACCCTGCAGGGAGGTATAAGGGGCAGAGGGCTGGGAATTCCACACTGGCCCAGCCTCTTGGTCCTCTGGTTAACCAAGTGAAGAAGCATTAAGAATCCCATTGTGTGCCCTTTCCCTCCTCTGGGGCTCTGTGTAGAGACTAGAAAATTGCTCTCCAGTCTCTTTTGCACCATGGAAGACAGAATCCACCCAAGGCTGAATTCTATGGGGGCAGGATAATATGGTGGTCACAATAATGAACTCTAAAGTCAGAAAGCCCTAGGTTTGAATCCCAGCTCCCTCAGTTTCTAACTGCATGGGCTGCAATAGGTTACTTAACCTCTCTGAGCCTCATTTTTCCCCATCTATAAAGCTTTGACAACGATATCTCCCTCACTAGGTTATCCAGAAGGTATTAATGGAAATAATCCACATATAAGTACTCAGCACACAGTAACCACCCAACACATGGTAGCTACTATGAATATTATTATGATGATTAACAAAACACAGTTCACAGGTAAAACTGAACTGAAAACCAGGGCTTGCAAGATGGGTGCTCAGGATTCAAGAGAGGGCTGAATCAGCCAGCCTGTCTGAAGTCTCAGGGTGCTGAGGAAGCCACCAGGCACCCCCCAGGTCTGTCTGCTGCATTCCTGGGGGTGGAGAGCTGGATGAACTCACCTAATCTACAGGCGTCATGACAACAAAGGAAGGAGCCCAGACTATGGGAAGATCTGTGGGTTGGCCAAAGAATGGAGACCTTGAATATCTGATTATGGAAGTCCATAAGGGGAGGGGGCATGATGAAAACAGTACCATAGGAGGATCACTCTGGCAGTATCAAAGGAGGGACAGAGACAGAGAGGCCAATTAGGACAGCAGCTGTTGCAATATCTGGGATGAGGACTCAGATCAGGGAAGTAGCAGCAAGAATGTGAAGGCAGGAAAATGGCTAAGACCTTGTCCAAGGAGGACCCATCCCCTGCCCCCACCCCCAGAGAGCAGAGAGGAAGTTCAGTGTCTGCAGACAAGTTCCCACAGCTCACTCTGGCCCACCTTAAGAATCAAGGCCTTTAGCCAACCTTAGCATCTCCTCCTCAGCCCCTCAGGAGCCTCAGATATTGTAGAAGAGAGACTGGACACAACAGGTGTCTGGCTGGTGTCACACCCAGCCAAGGCCAGAAGGGGACAGTCTCCCTGTGGCTGTCACAACCAGTGGCTTTGTGAAGTGCCCAATTCAAGAAGCACTAACTTCTGAAAGATGAGATGTCCACGCCTAGTATATGCCCAGAAGAACTGAAAACAGGTGTTCAAACAAAAACTTATACACAAATGTTCATAGTAGCATTATTCATAAAAACCAAAAGGTAGAAAGAACCCAATGTCCATCAGCTGATGAATGGGCAAAGTGTGGCATATTCATACAATGGAATATTATTCAACCACAAAAAGGAAAGAAGATACATGCTACAACGTGGATGAACCTTGAAAACATTATGCTAAGTGAAAGAAGCCAGACACAAAAGGACGTATATTGTATTATTCCATTGATTTGAAATGTCCAGAATAGGCAAATCCATAGAGACAGAGAGTAGATTAGTGGTTGCCAGGGATTTGGGGGAGGGCATAATGGGAGTGACTGCTCAGTGGGCATGGGGTTTCCTTTTGGGGTGGTGAAAATACTCTGGAATTAGATAAAGGTAGTGGTTATACAACATTGTAAATGTACTAAATGCCACTGAATTATGCACTTTAACATGGTTAAAATGGTGAATTTTAGGTTAAGTAAATTCTACCACAATTAAAAAAAAAAAGATGGGAGGTGGCACATCCCATCCCCATCTGTGCGTGATCACTGAGGCTGAATAAGTCTCCCCAAGGGCTTTCCTAGTTGCCTGTCCCTCAACACTTAGCACTGAGCAGGCAGGCACTCGGAAAGAGCTGGGAAAGGAGGAAAATCTTTATTCTCTGAATCTTTCTCCATGAAGCATGAACCCTCGGCCCCAGTCACTCTGCCCCTCACTGCAAATATACATACACACACTTGATCCCCCTCCAAGCCTTTGCTTGTTCCCTCCATGTCCAGGAAATCCTTCCCTGATGCCCCTTCTCTGATCTCTGCCCACACACCTGGGGTTTCAACAGTCTAACCAAGCAAGTATTTGATTCCATTCGGTCTCTCAGCCTTGCTTTTTGAATAGATCTCCAGCCTGTGAAAGCCCAGGGATGTCAAGAGCCCTCATCCTGAGCCAGGCACCCAGGAGCTCCTTGGGTACCGCCTGTTGGCCCCAAGTCCAGAGCTATACCATGGACCTCTCCCCTGGACACTCCTAGACCAATGCTGCTCAGAAGCTGGTGGGGATCACCAACAGTGGAGTGAGGTCAGTGTGTCTCCAGGAAGAAGATCAAAGTCTACCACCCAAGAGGTGGTGGTCCAGTCCCATTTCATGTCAGCCTGACAGCCAGACCAGTCTTTGATCACCAATCAGTCCCAGGATGCCTATTACACAAAATCTCTTCCAGTTGTTTTAATCAAAATGGCAAGGAATCAAGAGGTTGCAATTATAGGAGAGAAAAAATTGAGACAGTTGCTCCAGCTCCACTTCCAGCAAATTTCTGGATGGGCACTGATAAGAATTAAAGGTGAATTCTGGGTAAGTACAGAGCAATCCCAGCAGAACTGGGTAGGCAGGAAGAATCACAGCCTATTGGGGTCAACACCAATACAATCAGAATGGAATTCTGGATGGCCACTGAAATATCAGAGAAGACTCCTAGGTCAATGCTGATAGAGTTAGAAGGGAATTTGGAGTGAACACCAAATAATTACAGAATAAAGGTAATGGCTCTATTAGAGTGGGCAAATGGGAACAGGTCCCTAGAAGCCAGGCTGAGGAGAATCAGTGGACCCTGGATGAAGGATGGAGGGCACCAATGGGTAGCCTTCATGGACACACTCTATCCTTCACTTCAGGCTTGGAAGGGGCAGAATCAAAATTCCCATGGCCACCTCCGGTAGGTATGTAAATGGGTACCCCCTCCTGCCTCCTGCCATAGACCCTAGCCACAGAGACCTCAAGAGCCCCACAATCCCAAACCTTAAATTTAAAAAGGTACAATTGCTGGGGTCTCCTCTGAGTTTCCAGAGTCCAGGATGGAGCAGAGCCATCTCAAGGGGGCAGTCTGTGAGTACTAAAACACCAGTCAACTCACTGGCCCCCAGCTAAGCCCTGCCCTGAAGGACAGAGACCAGTTTTGCCATTTTAATTTGGGCAAATCACTATCCTTTTCCTTCATTCTTCTCCCTTGTAAGGGAGGTCAAACTCAATGATGTCCATGGTTTCCTCCACCATTAGGAATCCATTTCCAATGCTCGGAAACAGTCTTTATACATGCTAACACTGACAGTTTATTTCTGATTATAAAAATAATACTTGTTTATCGTAAAAATTTTAGAAAAAAACAAAATACAAAAAAAGAAAATAATTTTCATATGATCCCATTACCCAGAGGAAACCATTGTTAACTTTTTGGAAATTTTCCTTATTAGCTTTTTTGTTTGTTTTGTTTTTCTTGGGCTTTTTTTTTTTTTTTGCATTCTTATATATTTTTTTTTTTTTTTTTTTTTTTGAGACAGAGTCTTCCTCTGTCACCCAGACTGGAGTGCAAGCTGGAGTGCAGCGGCATAACCATAGCTCACTGCAGCCTCAAACTCCTAGGCTCAAGCGATCTTTCTGCCTCAACCTCCCAAGTGGCTGGGAATACAGGTGCACGCCACCATGCCTGGCTAATTTTTTAAATTTTTTGTAGAGACAGGGTCTCTCTATGTTGCCTAGGCTGGTTTTGAACTCCTGGCCTCAAGTGATCCTCCTGCCTTGGCCTTTCAAAGTGCTGGGATTACAGGCATGGCCACTGTGCCTGGCCTCATATAATTGTTTTAAACAAAATTGGGATCATACGGTCTTTACAATGTTGTATTCTGTCATCATGCCATAAGCATTTTCCCAAGTCATCAAATACTCTTCAAAAATATAATTTTAATGACTGCATAGTACTCCATCAAGAGTATATACCATGATTACTGAGCATTTAAGTTGTTTTCCTAGTATAAATAACACTGCCATAAACATCCTGGCCTACTGCTATAAGTATTTGCCTGCATCTCCATTTCCTTAGGATTAATTCTTATAGATAGAATTACAAGGTCATTAAATTGATATTTTAAAAGGGTTTTGACATGTATTGTCATATTAATTTCCAGGAAAACACAACAAACCCATTGATTTTCCTGAGCCAAGTGAGAGCTAAAGTTCTAAAAGAGCTGGAGTTAGAATGCGGGAGAGTGGTTCCGTCTCTCCTCCTCTCCCCCAGTCTCAAAGGTTAACTGTCCAGCAAAAAAGGGGACAGAATTCCAAGTCAGAAAATATGGGTCTGCAGCCTAGCTTCACCTCTCACTGACTTTGGGAACCTGAAACAAGCCTTGGTTCTCCTCACCTGTAAAATGTGTATGATTAGCTCTGCTCTACCAACTACCTAGAGCAATTTCCTGCTCACTGAAAAGGTGTTTAGCAAAGTTCTTTGTAAATGTTGATCCTTTGTGTTAAAGGGCATTACTATTATCCTTCTCATAACCTGGGGGTCTGAGAAAGGGAGGTGTTCTTTGTGAAAACCCAAGGGCTTCCCTTCCTGGCTTTTAACCATCAGAATGGCCAGGACAAGTGCCACTGGTTCTGAGGGTGACAGAAAAGCAGCTTCCTGAAGGGAATTACCTACAAGTAGAATTATGTGGGTCTGAGGGTCCAGGAAGATCAAAGGACAGACACAGCGATGGAAGCTGCAAGACAGGGGGCTGGGCCTAGGGCCACCCTGAGGGTGCTGGTGGATCTGGGCTGGCTAGAACAAAGTCCTTCCTGGTAAGTGTCCCTCGGTTTCAAGGCTTCCAGCCCCTCCTCTCTAGCGTTCTGACTGGATATCTGGTCTTTGGGGGAACTGGTAACCAAGCTGATTCAAGGGATTCAAAAACTGCGACCCCAGGAACCATCAGCTCTGACCCCTTCTTCCAGGCTGCCTATAAGTCAGTCCTGGATTCTTAAGACCCTCTAACTGGAAATGCAACTAGTGCTTCCAGCCTCATCACTCCAGCCCCAGCGGATGAAAAGCAGACCGTGGTGCCTCCTTGAGAAGCTCAGCTGGGCGACCTGAGCTTCCCTCCACACTCCCCACTCCCCTGTCCACCCGGCAGATGTCCTTCCCCACCTCTTCATGCTCGCCTAGCGTCAGGCCTGAGGGGACTCCAGTGACGTTGCTAGTGCTGGCAGGAAGAACTGCGCAGACCCCAGGGCCGCCATCCTCCTCGGTTTCCACCGCCACCACCTGCAGCCCTCCCCCTCCCCAGCCCACCTCCACCGCCAGATGTGCATCTCCGGTCTCCAAATAAGCATAACAGGTGGCATCTGCCGGTCCTCCCCAACCACACCTCCCTGCCCCTCCACCTGCGCCCCAATCCTCCAGCTGCGCCCGGCCGCGAAGCCTACCTTTGAGGTTCTGGGGGTGGCCCCGCGGCGCCCGGCTCGGGTTTCCTCGGGGCAGAGAGGGGATGCTGGAGAAGTTGTTACCCATGGCATCCGGCCCCGCGGGGTTCGGCGCTCGCGCGGGCCGGGGAAGCCGGGCGGGAGCGGAGGTCCGGTGTGCTGGGTGTGCGCGCGCGGGTGCGCGCCGCCGGGGGAGGGCCCTGCTGGGGCTGCGGCCGGGGGCGCGCGGGCCGCGGCTCTCCTCCCTCGCTGTGGGCTTCGCGGTCCTCGGCGGCTCCTGCCCGCCGCGGGTGTCCTCGCGCCAGCCGGCTACCTGCCTCCCATTCCCCGCAGCGGGGGCGGGGGCCGCGGGCGGGCCCCTGGGCCGGGGCCGGCGGCGCCCGGCGCTGCCCTCCTCCTCCCGCTGGCGCTCGGGTTCCGGCTGGTGGTGGGCGGCGCGGCGGCTCCGGCGCGCTCCCCCGGGGCCATAGAGTCAGGGCTCCGGGCGCTGGCGCTCAGCGGCTCTGCCTGCCCGGAGGCTCGGCGGCTCGGCGGCCGGCTCGGTCCCCGCCCGCGGGGACGGCCGCTGCGGCGACGTGCGTGGCGCCTTCCCGCCGGCGGGTCTGCATGGAGCGGGGCTCCGTGGAGCGCGGGGCGTGCGGGGCGATGCCGCCGAGGCTTGTCTCCCCGGGCCGCCGCGCTCCCGCCCTCGCCGGGTCCCTCCCGCGACCGCAACCCCCACTCCCGCCCCCGCCGTCGCCAGGATTCCCTCGCTCTGGTTGTTATGGTGACAGCTGCGCCGGTGAATGAGCGTCTTAGTGACACGCGCGCGCCCGCTCCGCCAGATGTGGCCCCGGGGCGCGCCACGTTCCCGGCTACCACCAAGATCTCGGCGCCGCCGGCGGGCCCGAGCACGGCGCGGGTGGGGTAAGATATGAGGCGAAGACCGGGGTTCCGGGGGTTGGCCTTACTCCTCTCACCCAGCAGTGGAACTTGGACATGAAAACAAGAGGAACGGTACGGCAAGAACGGTGAGCTCCCTGGATGCCAGGGCGGGGCGAAATAGCTCTAATTTAGTTTCCCCAGCACCAGGTACAGGGCCTGGCGCACAGTGAAAAGCTCAAGAAAAAAACTTAAATGAGCGAATGGATGATTGAATAAAGGAAGTGAGATTAGGGACCCCAGCACCTGACCCTCCGCTCCCAGGCAGATGGGGGGGTGGGGGGTTTCTCCCTAGGGCAAGCGCTCAGAGCAAGAACGCCAAGCAGTAGCGTTACAGGACGGATAGCAGTGGGGGCCTCTGGATGCGTACAGACCAGCCCCACAAGACTAGGCCTCTGGTCAAGCCAAAGGAACAGATTTCAGGGACAAACCATCAGAGAACTACCAACTTTGAGATGAGTGGTTCTGTCAGCTATAAGGGCCCACACGGGGTGGGAGAGATGCAGCCTCTAGCAGTCAAAGGCGGCTTCCAGGAGGAAGGGGGCTTCAGCAAGTGCCTGGTTCATATGACTCTTCCATCAGTGTAGCTCAACACTGCTACCAAAAGCCTGCAGAAAGGGAAAATGAAGTCATTCTGCTCCACTGTACCTGGAGTATCTCTTTCTTCCAGGCTATGGGGTAGAAAGATGCTCCAAGATCCCCACTCCCAAAATCAGCCTTCCAGCTCCTCTAGGTCACCTCTAGCTCCCTGATCTGGCTTCAGCCAACTCTGATCCAGAGTCCAGTAAAGACATGGGCAGGCATTGGGCAACTCATCCATCCTCTTCTGGAAGGTTCTTCCCTTAAGTGTCCATGTGACAGCTCCTCATTATTCAGGCACAGTTCATGTCCTTATCTTCCCTGACCATCCCAACTAAAGAACCCCCACCACTCTCAGGCACTTTCCATACCATTATTCTGTTTTATTTTCTTCATAGCTTTTATATAGAATTAGTTTAAAAGTAGCCTTTCCCCTTCCTCATGTTCTGCCTTCCCCACCAGAACATAAGCTCTGTGAGGGGAGAGCATAGGTCCATCACATCCACCATGGTGTCCCTATCCCCTGGCAGAGTGCCTGGCACGTGACAGAGGGAGTCACTGTAGAATGGATGAATCCCCCTGCCTGCCAGCAGAACTCCACGAAGTCCCTTGGGAGTAGAGCCTTCTGAACCACCCTTTGTTTCCCTCCCCTGCCCTCCACTCCACCCCATTCCAGGCATCACACCCTTAAATGTCTGGGACTCCAGGAGAACTAGAAATATCTATGACAGCTGCTTTCTGGAGTCTGGAGGGAAAGACAGCCCCGAACCCGACCTCCAGCCTCTCAGATGCCCAGGATCATGTGCCCAACCAGCTGCAGATGGACTGGGCAGGTCAGGGACTGCTGTCTTATTTATGGGCAGTATCTTCCCAAGGCGCACTCCCGGCTCCTGACTCACATGCCAGCAATCCATGGGCTCTGAGCAGCATCACACTCACACATTTGCACACACACCTCTACCCTATCTCACACACTGACTTGTACACAAGCACACACCCACACCCACACTCACTTATATACTCCCTGAAATCTGCTGGAATGAAGTCATGGTGAACAGCTGCTGGAATCAGGCCTTTTACAAGTCAGAATAAATATGAGGACTCTGTGTAGATGAGACAGATTCCCCTTGAGTGTGTGTGAAGTGCAAGGTCCTTGCGAGGATTTGCAGATGGTGGCTGCAGGGAGGCTCGGGGCCCTTCCTCTGTAGCCCCACCTCTCCCTCCTCCTGGAAGAGCAGCCAAGGCAGGGGCATGGGGATGGGGGACAAGGCCCCAAAGGTAGAGGACCGCAGGGATGTCACAGGCCCCACATGACCTCAACCTGGGGCTGTGGGCAAAACGGGGGAGAGATGGAGAAGGTAAAAGGAAAGGAGGGAAGTGAGGGGCTGAGTCCAGAGGCAGCTGCGGGGCTCTGCAGCCTGACCCCAGGGAGCCCCAAAGGAAGGTGAGAGGCATCAGTGACAAACACAGGGAACTGAGGGTAAGACAGAAATGTCCCCTGACCCAAGAGGGAGCATTGACAAAATGATGGCAGGATCAATAGGGCTGGGATTAGGATGAGGCAAGAAGGGCACCCCTGATGCAAAATTGAAGGAGGTGCTGACTCTCAAGGTCATGCAGGTGCCAACCTTGCATTTGCCAGAGCCTGAGAGTAAAAGCCTCTTACATTTTGCACCCTAGGCCACCTCCCTAGCCTCACCCTAGCTCTTCCAGAGAGCTTTGTACTGGGAGAGGGGGACACCACTGTTAAGTGTCAAATATGTCTCTGGCCAGGCAGGGACCTAGAGGAGATGGGTGTGAATGACAGTGACCCTTCTGAAAGGTCTTGTGCTTCAGAAACACTTCTCTGGCAGGAACTGTGGTTAGTCCCAGTTCAGAGGGTCAAAGAATGCCAGCACCCTCCTCTCCCTGGACCTTGAGCAGAACCTCAAGGCCTTTAAGCCATCCTTCACCAAGGCAGCTGCCAGGAGGCAGAGAAGCAGCCCCCATGTGGCCGTGGCCCCCAGAGCCTTCCCAGACCCATCCCAGAAAGGAGGAGGGAGAAGGAACCTGCCAGGCTGGTTCCTGGATATATAGAGTCACTATCTTTGTGGCTTCAGTAGAAGCTATCAATACCCAATGGCAAGGTGGTCCTCCAGCACCTGTCACCGTGGCAAACCCCCTCCCAGCAGTGAGGATTCTGAGTGTAGCACTTGAGGGATGGGTGTCGGTACACTTGTGTCCTTGTGTGTGCCTGGGTGGGCACTGTGAGTGTTCACACCTCAGCATGCAGGAAAGGGAGGACCCCAGGCAGGGACCTCTGGAGGATTCCTTCAACAGAGGCTCTTCCTCCCCTCCTCCTCCTCTCCTCTTCCCCCCTCCCCCCGTCCTTCCTTCTCTGCTTCTCCCCACCCTTGTCACTTTCTCTCTGAGCTGTCTTTCTGCTCTTCGGCTGCTTGCTGTCACCTGCTGCCTAGTTCACCTTCCTCGACCCCTTCTTTCTTACTCTGCACACCGCCCAGGTCAGTTCAAATCTTGAAGAATCACCATGTTGATAAAATAATAATATTTGATGGAGAGTCCACTTTCTTCCCTCCCTAAGCCCAGAACCAGCCACAGGGATGACCCCCACCATGCAAGCAAGAGTGGGGTTCATTTGGCCAAGCTGTGCCCCCTGAACTTGAGACCACCCTAGTCAACAGCATGACACCTCTCTCCCTTTCAAGAAACTAACCTTAAGATAGGAAACAGCCACAACTATCCCTAGCTGGGATAAGTGGCACCCCTCCCATCCCCCAAAGCCCAGCCCATAGTCAATCAGGCTGCCAGGAAACCTGGTGGGGAGGCGGTTCTGCCTGAACTGCAGGGGTGCTTGGACATGTTGAAGGAGGGATCCCTGAGTGCCTGATACATAGCGATACTTAATAAATATTTATGAAATGAATCAGTGAATCAAGACTGATGGATTAACCTATCAATACAGCCACACAGCCAGCCCCAGAATGGGGCTTCTTGAAAGTACCTTCTGAACGGTACCTTCCCCACTAAGTTTCCCTGAGGCCAGACCTTCCCTCTGAAAGGACAGAAGTCTGTGCTACCCATTTTGGCATGGAATGGGCCCCACGCTGCCTTGTTCCCAGGTACTTTGGGATTCAGCTTCACTCTTTGCCCAGTGACCATTTATTCAGCACCACATGTACGCCTGGCACTGAGTGAGGTACAGTTTCCTTGCTAGCACCGTGAAGCAGCCTGTCCTGGGATTCAGTGCACTCCAGTCTTAGCTCCCCAGCTCCCAGGCCTAAGTTCAGAGCTGAACACACAGTAGGTCTCACTGAATGCTGACAGCATAGCTGGGCAATTGGCTCTGAGCTCCAGACCTTTTTGATCATGTAACCCTAGCAGTAATAAATGTTTAAACATGTACCCTAATATATGTGTATTTATTTATTTGTAATTTCTACATATGTACTACTATATTAATATTGTTTATATTATGAAACGTACACTAAACAGACAAATTAGATTTAAAAATGGATCAGCTGGACGTGGTGGCTCACACCTGTAATCCCAGCACTTTAGGAGGCCAAGGCAAGAGGATCGCTTGAGGCCAGGAGTTCAAGACTAGCCTGGGCAACATAACAAGACCCTGTCTCTACAAAAAAATTTTAAAATCAGCAGGGTGTGGTGGCACACATCTGTAGTCCCAGCTACTCAGGAGGCTGAGGTGGGAGGATCGCTTGAGCCCAGGAGTTTGAGGTTACAGGGAGCTATGATGGTGTCACTTGCATTCTAGCCTGGGTGACAGAGCAAGATCCTGTCTCCCATAAATTAATTAATTAACTAATTAATTAAATGGATCATCTTGCCCTCCTCCTGGTGTACACACACTCTAAACTAGTAATTCTCAAATTTAAGTGTGCATTGGAATCCTCTATGAGGGCTTAGGGAGAAGGGGAGAAGGTAATTAAAATGCAGATTCCCAGGCCTTGCCTTCACAGATTCTGATTCAGCAGAATCTGACACAGATCGCTTATTGATTGTACTTTGGGAAACTGCTCTATATGGTCACATGTCCTAGTTGGGAGGATGAAGTTTAAAGAAGGCCTGCAAGGCTTTCCCCAGGAAGGCTGGACACCACATGGGGACCAGGCCAGAGTGGGCTGCCACCCAAAGAGGGCTAACCTTATTGGAAGGTTACAGGGAGGGTGGGACCCCAGCCCCTTCCTCTGCTCCACATACTGGCCCTCCAGAAGGTGCCTCCTTGGATCCAGGATCAATTTTAAGATCTTTACAGACCTTGAGCCCAACCCCATCAAGTCAAATGTGCAAAAATATACTATATCCCACATTAAACATAATTTTCTTGCATTAAACATTTTGAAAGGATTTTTACAAATTTCACTTTTGAAATCATTGGACTATAAGGAACTCATTGAATTTACAACTGGTTTTATTTCTTTCTTTCTTTCTTTTTTTTTTTTTTTTTTTTGAGACAGAGTCTCGCTCTGTTGCCCCCCGGGTAGAGTGCAGTGGCGTCATCATAGCTCACTGCAGCCTCGAGCTCCTGGGCTCAAGCCATCCTCCCACCTCAGCCTCCTGAGTAGCTGGGACTACAGGCATGCACCGCCAGGCCTGGCTAATTTTTCTATGTTTTGTAGAGACGGGGTCTTGCTCTTGCTCAGGCTGGTCTTGACCTCCTGACTTCAAGCAATCCTCCCACCCTGGCCTCCCAGCGGCCCATCCACAACTGGTTTTATTTCTAAGCAATCATGCATGTGTTGGATCTCTTGCCAAGTGAGAAAAACTACATTGTCTTCAAATACAAAGAAATCTTTATGAGTACTACATTTGACAATTAATGACACAACAGAGGCATTTGTACAACATGGATACAACATGGACATTTAAGTGAACATTAATTAATACTGATTTTGAGTGTTCGTTTCACAATTTGGAGGCAGTGAGTTTTTTTCTGATCTCAAGCAGACCCCTTAAAAGCCCATAGGCTTAAGTACTAGGCCTTTAGTGCCCTTGGAAAAAATCCAGGCCTGAGGCCAAGAATTCCCAAAGTTGCATCTTGAGCATTAAAGTTTGCATCAAAGGACAGACAGAGATCCCCGTAGGAAACAGAAAGGAAAACGCCCAGTGCCAGAAAAAGGACAGTGTGCCCCTGTCTGGGAATCCTGTGTACTGATTTCCAAGTCTAGCATCTCTTGGCCCATCCCGGGGCCACTTGCTCAGACAACTGTGACAGGTGACTTTTATGACACACTTACTCATATGTACCAGGCCTTGATCTAAGCACTTCCCAAGCATTAGTTCATTTAAGTCTGAAAACAACCCTGTGAGGTAGGTACTGTTATTGTCATTGTTATTATTACTATTACTATTATTCCCATTTTACAAGTGAAAATCACAAGGCTCAGGGAAGCTAAGCCACTTGCCTAGGAGCTGATGGGTGAAGTGCTGAGGTACAGCCCTAGGATGGTCTGAGTCCACATCCCTGTGACATTGTGCTCAGGCCAGGATGGGATTCCTTCGAGTCCCCAGCATGAGGGAGACACCTGTTGCAGGGAGGTCTCCTCACTGAGTTCCTGCACCAGCCCCTTCCTGCTTGAGTGATGCATAGGACTCTGAGTGGCTTCAGCTCAGCTTTCTGGAAGTTAGCCAGGGAGCAAACAGCTGCTAGGGAACAGAAAATAGATTTAAAATAAAACTAAAATCAAAGAAAGATGCTCGAAATGGTTGCAATACCCCAGCATCCTTTTTTCTCTCATAGATGTTTAATGGCCTTTATTTGGCAAGAAAGCCTTTCCAAGAATATTGCAAAGACCATAGATTCATAAAGGGAAAGTATGATAAATATGACTAAATAAAAATATAAAACTCCTTCATGGCAAGACTTGAAAGACAAATAGGAGTCAGGAGGCATCTCTCTAATACGCCAGTAGCCTTAAATCACACCAAATGCCCTTCATCCCAAGACCCAGAATAGGAAATAGACATTTCTCAATTGCTGCTGGCAGTGTGACATCTCACTTCTACCCACACTTCCCCAGAGAGGTCACAGAGGCACACACTAAAGGTGGCCCCCTTCCCTCCCTCCCCGCCCCTGCCGATAGGGGGTTCTCTTCACAGTGAGGGTGGCTTGTGGAAAGTTTTCTCAGGGTAGCCCTGTGTGCCCCCATCCCCTTTCCCCTCTCCCTGCCCCTCCATTTCTCTGTCCAGCCACCGCTAGGTGGCACTGGAACTCCATTAGAATCCCCTTTGTCTCAGGCAAACTTTGGGGGGTGCCCTCAAGCCAATCAAAACACCTTTAAAATGTTTACGTGTTGCTCTTTTCCTCTTTCAAAATGAAAAGAGCTTTTTTGGGGGAAATGTGTACCCTTATAGCTTCCATTAGTTACTTCAAAGTAAAGAAAACATGTCATTGAGGAAACCAGCCCTACTCTTGAGCCACTGAGAAGGTACCTTCTGAGCATGTTTGCTTGACTGAGGCCACTTTCTCATCTTGCATCCTGAGATTGGATCTGCAGCAGCAGAGGAGCACCCCCTGCCGTCACGGTGACTGGACCAAAGAAGGCCAACCCCACACACTGAGACTTTCTCCCAGGACTGAGCTAGAGGCTCCCCAAGTTCGGCCAAGTCACAGTCCTCTTCAGGGCATTCCTGCTCACACTGAGATGCCCCTCTGGCTGCATCTGTCACTACATGGCCAGGGCTTGAGGGTGTGCGGTCAACAACAGGGGAGCTTCCTAGCCTGGCCTCCTGAGCACCAGCTCTGTCACCCTCAGAGCTGGGACACCCCACTGCCAGCCCAGGCCTCCCCCACCGACACCCTTTTCATCTATTCAACCGTGCTGGGCCATCTCAAAAATCGCCTCCTCTCATGAATGTGTGGACGCAGGCAAGAGGGGGAAGGGGAGACCTGAAGTCACTTTGACTGTGGTGTGCTTGTGGAGTACAAGTGGAACTCAGAAAATCTACCCAGGTGCCCCTCTCTCCCAGAGCAACCCACATGTTTTTGCCCCTAAGTCTCTGCATTTGGCCCAACATATGGTGTCTGATGCCACCATTGCAGGGTCTGCAAAGCCAGAAAACCAGCCCCCCTTAGCAGGATCCAAAAACAATTTCATTTCAGTTTGGTCACAAAATCTACCTTTATAGCTTCTCAGTCATGTTTAAAAGAAAGAGAGAGAGACAAGAGAATATAATTTTATAAAACCCTGGATTATTTGTCTCTTCTTAGAAAAGCAGGAGTTAAAAATACATTATGAACCAGGGAAACAGTTCCATGTTCTGTCCTGTGGGGTGAAGCCCAAAAATTTAAGTGAGGAAGAATGTTCGGGTTTGAACCTGATTATTTTGTTTTGCATCAGTCATAATATTTTAATCCTATTTTTTAAAAATAACATTTATCTATTTACATCTGGAAACATATTTAAAAATCCGTAAATTCACCGCCCAGATAACCTCTGTTAATCTTTTAAAAATAAAAGTCATATAGGCACATTGTTTAAAAAGTCAAACAGCAAAGAAAGCTATAAAATGGAAAGAAAGTAAAAGTCTCCCACCTTGACCATGCAGTGGTAATAATTGTCCACATTTCTTGTGTATCTTTCTAGCAAAAAGGGTATGCACAATACTGAAGTTTTTGCATAGAGATATATATATCCTTTTTACTTAGAGGGATGATACTACGCACAGTATGCTAAACTGCTTTTTTAGCTTATCAGAATCTATTAGAGGTCTTTTCATATGACTACACATACATTTGCTTCATTCTCTTAATGGCTGCATAGATCCCATTTTGTGGCTGTGCCATATTTTATTTAAACAGTCCCTGGCTGATGAAGTTTAGGTTGTTTCCAGTTTTGTTGCCATTAAAACAAAACTATAATGAACATCCTTATTTATTTATCTTGGCTACTTCTGCAAATCTATCCATGGGGCAAATTCAGAGCTATGTAATTACTAGGTCAAAAGGCATGTGTTTAAATGTTTGCTTTAAATATATTGCCAAACTGTACTACAAAAACCCTACAAATTTGTACTCCAACCATTGGTGTATGAAAGTGGCTGTTTCTGTAAGCCTCAGCGACATCAGGTGTTATCAATCTTTTAGTTTCTAAAAACTAAAAAGGCACCTGGTTGTTTGGTTTCGTGTTTCATTATGAATGAGGATTAGAATCTTTGCAGGATTTTTGGCCATCTGTCTTTCTTTCTCTGGGAATAGCCTGTTTACATCCTTTACCCATTTTTCTATAGGATTGTTCATCTTTTGTATTGATTTATAGGAACCTTCTGCAACTTAAGGAAAATAGGCCTTTGTGTGGCAAACACCTTTTTTTCAGTTTGTTATTTTTATTTTGCTTATTGGTATTTTTGTCCACAGAAGTTTCTAATTTTTATGAGACATACTTTGTCCATCTGCTCTTCCACAGCTACAGAGTTCTGTGCTCTATTCCATAAGGCCTTCCCTAGCCTCTGATTATGAATAGATTCACCTACATTTTCTTATATAATTTTTATGATTTTAGTTTTAAGGTTTTTTTTTGTTTTTTTTTTGAGACAGAGTCTTACTCTGTTGCCCTGGGTAGAGTGCAGTGGCATCATCATAGCTCACTGCAACCTCAAACTCCTGGGCTCAAGCCATCCTCCTGCCTCAGCCTCCCGAGTAGCTGGGGCTACAAGCACACGCCACCACACCCAGCTAATTTTTCTATTTTTAGTAGATACGGGGTCTCACTCTTGCTCGGGCTGGTCTTGAACTCCTGAGCTCAAGCAATCCTCCCACCTTGGCCTCCCAGAGTGCTAGGATTACTAGTTTTAATTTTGATGTTTGAATCTTTCAACCATGTGGAATTCACTTTGGTATAAAGAATGAAGTAGAGATTCGGTTTAAGTTGTTCCCAAACAGTCAGCCAGTTGTTCCAGCACCAGTTGTTAAACAGTCCCTTAGGGGCCATGTGGCTCTGTACAGTCACCCGAGTAGAGCCATGCAAGGGCCACGTTACTCTTCCCAGGGCCTCCAGGATCTTGTGAAGGCCTCTGTTCTCAGGGAAGCAGAGAATCAGGCCACTCAGAGACAGAGACAGAGAGGGCACCGCTGCTCTGCTAGACACTCGGGAACAGTAGTCGCCCAGTCCCGGGAGAGAAGTGGGACGCACATCCAGAGCCTTCCCTTTGAAGGAAAAAGAAGAGAAAGAGAAACCTCAGGGGAGAGGGTACTCACAATACACAAAGTAGTAACACAACCACACCCGCATTTCTGAAAGCACACACACTACGTACACACCAAATATGTACATGCACACCACACACATACACATACATATGTACACACACGCACACATAGGTACACACACACACACACACACCACTCACACATCAGATACAATGAGTTTCTCCAGTAAGGGGCATCCAGTCCTAAAGAGCCCTCTTAATAACAGGAACTCCAAGAATGGTAATGCCAGTGTCTCTCAAATAACATCCAGCCTCCTTCTAAAAGAAAAAAAATCTGGAAGACCCCCAAAAATACATTTGCAAGACTTCAATTAGAAAAACAAACAGGTTGGGCGTGGTGGCTCACGCCTGTAATCCTAGCACTCTGGGAGGCCAAGGAAGGAGGATCACTTGAGGTCAGGAGTTTGAGACCAGCCTGAGCAAGAGCAAGATCCCCGTCTATACTAAAAATAGAAAAAATTAGCTGGGCGTGCTGGCGAGCGCCTGCAGTCCCAGCTACTCCGGAGGCTGAGGCAGGAGGATCGCTTGAGGAGTTGGAGGTTGCAGTGAGCTGTGATGATGCCACTGCACTCTACCCAGGGGAGACAGAGCGAGACTCTTGTCTCGAAAAAAAAAAATGAACAACAAACAAACAAACAAAAACACAAAGAAAGAAACCAAAGACTTATTCTATAAAGATCGTCCAATTGCAAATTAACACATTTACAACTGGTCTGAAAAAAAGATTTAAGTCCTTTAAAAGGACGTGTGAATTCTAAAAATTCTCTCAGAATTAAAAGACCCTAAGGAACATGCCTTCAGACCCCTGGAACAGGGGAGGGGATTAGGAAGGTCTGGTTTAAGGCATTATCATGCTGAAGACCTGCAATGTGATGTTCAGTATCTTTCCATACACGTGAGTAAAATGAGCCCTTCTCCTTCCATCCTGTTCTGCCTTTCTCCTCTCCTAGTTAGCAGGCCTGGGCTCCAGTTTTCACCTTGGCCCTTTGTCCCTTTGAATTTTTCCAATTAAAAAATTTTATGGTTTTTATTATGAAATTTAAGAAATCCTTATTATGAAAGTAGACAATTCAAAAATACAGATTTTTTTAAAAAATTTAAAGCCATGCGCTCACCCTGAGAGATAATGCTCTTTAAGCTGTGGTGGGCTTCCTTCTTGTCTTTTTCTTTGCTGAAGTAAATATCTAGCAAGGACCAGCCCAGCTGCAGTCGCTCAGCACCACAGCCCTGCAGGGACCCAGGACCCAGGACCCGGGAGCTCTGTCTTACCTCTCGGAGGTCCGAGCTGTGGAAAGGCTGGCCTGGGAGAGACCTTGACCCAGTTTTCTTCAAAACGTTCTCCCAGAAGCATCATTTGTTCTTTTCTGGAGACTCCCAAGGTTAGAGGTGGCTGGGGACCCTCAGGCCACCCTATCTCTCCCTGAGACTAGAATGGGAGACAGGTGTAGGCAGGACCCTCCCAAACCTGTTCTCTCCACCGCCTTCGGCCAGGACGGTCCCCTTTTCTGTTCAACACCCCAGTTGATAAAGGCTGAAAGGCACAGAAGGGGGACCCCAGCTTCCTTCCTGGCTCTGTCCCCACCCGGCTATGTGACTTCAGGCAAGACACCCAGCCTCTCCGGGACTGCACCTTACCCAAAAATGTGGTGGTGGCCATCCTCTGCAACATTGGGAGACTGGGAGAATGAACTGGCAGTGAAGGGTTTCTCACCTCCTGCCCTGCCCTCCCCTCCCCTCCCCTCAGAGTCAGACTGGCGTGGCCTCGATGGCCCTCTCGCCTTCCTCAGGTCCCTTCCCACTTTCCTTCATGAAGGTGACCTGTCTCCTAGGACCCAGACTAACATATAAATTATGTAAAACAAAAATAGTAAGTAAGACCCAGGTTTCTGTCTGTTACTATCTCATAAAAAGTACAGACTACACAGATAGTTATGACATTTGCAAGACGTATTTGGGGTGGCCTGGCTTAAAATACCGGCTACGTGCCCCATACAAAATTCATTTTGCAGGTCCCAGGGGCCCCTCAAACAGCCGAGCTGTCGTCCTTCAGAGAGGTTGGAACGTGAGTGTCTGGAGAAGGAGTGGTGGTTTCAAAGACATGCCCCAAACCAAGAGTCACACAAGCAGGTATGGGGGTAGCACTCGAGTTGCCCCTCCCACAGGTACCCCTGTGCTCCCGGGAGCAGCAGCACCCCGTCGTTAATTTACAGCGGTTAGCACTTCTCCCAAGGAGCAGCAGGCAGGCCGACCCACACTGCCCACGCCGGCCCTGGCACAAGTCTGGAGGGACACACACAGCCACAGACAGGCAGGCTCTGCGGGTGTGGTGAGGGGGAAATGTCCATGGTCTCTATTTTTAAGTTTTCCACAACGGTGTGCTTAATCAGAAAAAAATGCAGATATTTTCATTGTCTAAAAGTTGTTTGAGGGTATGGAAGAAAGGTCAGTGCAGCTGCAGCAGTCGGGATGAGCTAACCTGGAGGATGGGATGGATTCAGAAGGACGCCGACCTCGTGTGCTCTAGGGGGCTGGTGGGAAGTTGCGTCCATGCGTGAGGACCCGGGATCTGAGCAAAGGATAGCAGTGCTGATGCGTGAATTTAACTAAGGACGTTACCTGAGCTTGAGTCCAGCTGCCAACGGGTCCAGGCTGGATGGAGCAGGGGTCAGTGGGGTTTTCCTCATCTCAGGGGTGGCCCTGGACTAGGAGTGAGCGAGCTGGAGAGACAAAGATTGACGAAGAGCCTGAGCAGTGGGGCCTGGGTGCTCCGCCTGCCCCCAGCCCATCCTCCAGGCCCACACTGCTTTGTGCCCTCAGGAGCAGATACATGGGCTCCTGTGGCTGCCTCCGGCGCTCTCCCCAGGCCCGGCTGCTGACGTCAGTATGGGGCCAGTGAGACAGAGGTGCCATGGGGTGGGTAGCAGGCAAGGAGGATAGGGAGACAGAAAGACAGAAAGATAGAAAGACGCAACACAGAGACAGGGAGAGAAACCCAGACAGGTTCAGAAACACAAACAGAGGGACAGAGAGAGGGTAAGGGAGAGAGAGAGAGACAGAGAGAAATTAAAGGCAAGACCTACCTCCCACTCATTTGTTTGCTAGGAGCAAAGAGGGAAGTAGGCACAGGTCGATGCAGGTGGAGAGAGGACAGAGCTAGAGATGATATTATATACAGGGGGTGCAGTGGGGCGCAATGGCTCACACCTGTAATCCCAGTGACTCAGGAGGCTGAGGCAGGAGATCGCTTGAAGCCAGGAGTTCAGGGCTGCAGTGAGCTGTGATCAAGCCACTCACTGCACTCCAGCCTGGGCAATAGAGTGAGACCCTGTCTCTAAAATAGAAAGAAATAAAATAAGGGGGGTCCAAGCATCAACATCGCGAAGAACAAACATTTACTGTTGTTTACTGTGTGCTTAGCACCGCAGTAGATGCTGCAGAAAACAAAAAGGTGCAGGTCAAGTCCCTGTCCTTGCCAGGCACTACCTAGTTGGGAGATTCACCCCCCACACTGGGGAAAGATTAACGACAGGCTGAGGCAGCCTTTCCCAGGGCTGCACGGGGGTAGGGGCTTCCGCTGAGCTGAGGTCACTGCATGGCTTGGTGGAGGAGCTGCGTTTGAGCTGCTTCTTGGAGAGCCAGTAGGAGGGAGGGTAAGGGTTTTCCAGTGGGGAAGATGGTGTCAGCAAAGGTGTGGAGGCAGGAAGACATATCTGGGTACAGTTAGGAGGCTTTGAATGCCAAGCTAAGGTAGCCGTGGGAGCCCGGCCATGCTTGAGCAGAGGAGTGAGGTAAGAGAAGCTGTGCTTTAGGCACACCTGGGTCTGATGGGAGGCAGGCCTGGAGCAGAATAAGATGGACCCTCCAGCCCCTCTCCTGACACCTCCATCCTCTAGTGCCCTCTGCCTGGAAAGCCTTCCCCTCATGGGAAATGCTAAAACACAGTTTAAGATTCTTCTCCTGGGCCTCCTCCTCCAGGAAGCCTTCAGGCAGGGACAGATGCTCCTCCTGCTCCCCCCAGCCTAAGAGCCAACATGAAATCTCCCTGGGCTCAGCTGAGTCAAGTCATGTTTTTGACCAAGATCAGAAAATACACTTGGCTCCATCAGCATCTTTGCCTTGCCACACCCAGAATTTGCCTGTCCCCAGCAGGAAGCCCCACCATCTGTCTGGCCTGAGCTTCCAAGCCCTAAGAGAGGAGGAATGGGTGGGGGGGTGGAGTGACAGGGCAGGGCCCATTTGCTTAGAGGTGCTTTGGGCTGGCTGGTCATGGAGGTGACTCAATCCCCAGAGGAGGGAGTGGCACAGGGGACAATTGGGCTGGACAGGGTGCCGTGGTGTGGAGAGCCTGCCTCTGCCATCAGTCCTCAGTCGGACCCCAGGAGGCTAGGCTGGGCTGGACGCTGATTCCTCTTTGTCCCCTCAGGCCCTTGAAAGAGGACAGAGAACCTCCTGCAGAGCCCAGGCTCGTCCCCAGCGCTCACGGCCCTGTCTGTCGGCTGTCCACCCACCCAAGCCAGAGCCATGGATAAATTTCGCATGCTCTTCCAGCACTTCCAGTCGAGCTCAGAGTCGGTGATGAATGGCATCTGCCTGCTGCTGGCCGCGGTCACCGTCAAGCTGTACTCCTCCTTCGACTTCAACTGCCCCTGCCTGGCCCGCTACAACGCCCTCTACGGCCTGGGCCTGCTGCTCACACCCCCGCTCGCCCTGTTCCTCTGTGGCCTCCTTGCCAACCGGCAGTCTGTGGTGATGGTGGAGGAGTGGCGCCGGCCCTCGGGGCACCGCAGGAAGGACCCAGGCATAATCAGGTGCAGTTCCACACCACTCAGTGACCCACAGCATTGCCAGGGCTCCCCCACCCCACAGGCACTGCTGGGTGCACCCCCAAAGCCTAACCACCCCCTGTGGGCATTGTGGGGGGCCCCCTCCACTCCACAGGCACTTCCAGGTGTGCTCCCATCTTTCCCCAACTAGGAATCATCAGCTCACAGAGACCTATTTGCCAGTTTCCACTTTGGAAACACATACTTCTAGTCCTATCATTTGCCACCTTTCTTTGGCCAGTGCTGTAAACATAGGACTGACACAGGATTCCCAAGAATTACCCAGGCCACTGTAGGAAGGAAGGGAAAACTTCTACTGTGTCCTCTGAAGGTTTGTGAAAATCAACTGACAAAAGACAGATTAATGGGAGAAAAGGCATTCATATTTATTTGCTCATAGTTTTATATGACACGGGAGCCTTCAGAATGAAGATCCACAGATACAGGGGAAACTGTCCATTTTTGTGCTTAGGTTCACAAAGTATAGACAGCCGTGTAGAAATATGATTGGACAAAAGGGTATGAGCTAATGCTAATAAACTGAGAAGGGAAACCCAGCAAGGCTGTCTAGATTCTTCTTGGCCTCTCTGTGCAGCATCCCTTCCTTCTGGGTATGGGGCAGGACCCGCCCTGGAATGGGAGTCCTATGACCTACAGTCAAACAAGACAGGTCAGATAATTTCTTTATAGCCAGTTTTTAGACAGAAACTCAGGGGGAATGTCAGAGTAATATTTTTAGGTTTTCTGGCTGTCTTTGGGGAAAAGGGGTTCTATTCTAGTTTCCATGGCTAGCCTTGCAGGAGAATGAGGGGCCAGAGACAGGAGGGCAGGAGAAGGCCAGAGAAAAACTTGCTTCTGAAGCTGCTTCTGAGGCCTTCCTTTTGGGGTATCATTTTCTGAGCACCAACACCAGATCTGTCATGCTGGCCATGGATTATAACTCACCACACATATGAAGGGCCATCCCATGACATGCACAGCAGTTTTTCGCATGTAGTGAGAGCCAATGATTTGCTTAAAGGCTTCATCTCCTCTCTTGTGAGCTCCCCAAGGGCAAGGACCTCACCCGGTGCACGCTGTGTCCTCAGAGCCTAGCACTTGGCTGGTGCTGTGTACCAGAATCAGCCAGTGGAATGTAGCAATGCACAATGCTCCCTGGCTGCCTGCACACCAAACCAGGGCCAAGCTCTGTGCTGAGTGCTCTGCGTGCATGGCCTCTCTGAATTCTCCCCTGGGCCCTGAGTCTGCTCCTTTATCACATCCATTTTTAAGGATGAGGAACCTGAGGCACAGAGAAGTTACGTAGCTCCACCAAGCTCCCACAGCTAGGCAGTGGCACTGCTCAGACTCAAATGCAGGCCGACTCACAGCCCAAGCTGGAACAGCTGCCCTGGGTGTTTTGGAAAAAATATCTAAGTGTGAGCTGTGGCAGGAGTGGCCTGATGGCCGTTAGCTTACTCACCATCTCCTCCTCTCCCCTATTCTCTGATATGAACAGTTGAAGTGTTCTTAGACACATCTAGCGTGACTTCATGACAAATCCCCAGTTCTAACTTCTGATCACATTGCTCTCCAAAGAAAACACTGGAGCCACCACTGCCTACAAATTCACCACTGGGTAGGTCACGCATGCACACACTATTTTATGTTTTGTATACAATCCAGTTAGAATCAACATCTGCATCCTGTGCACAAGCAGCTTCCCTGTGATTCAGCCACGCAGGGCGGGTCTCATGCACTGGACGTGCTCTTTGCTTTTCCTCTGGGGTCCAGTGCATGCAGCTCCACTGGGCTCCTGTCCTGTAACCAACACCCAGCCCAGGTCACTAGAGGGGCAGAGTGGGTCAGGAAAGGCGCCTGAGGCCAGTCAGAGGGTGGGCTCCCGGGATGCCCAGCATGGGGGCAGCGTTTGCGGTGCTGCCTTTGGGAGGGTTATTGGGCAGGGCTGTCTTAGTTTAGGCTCCCCCGAAAAGCAGGCTCTGGAAAGAATGTGATAATGAGTGGGCAACTGGGTTCAATCCTTCCGGGGACCCTCTAAGAGGGTGTGCAGAACACACCTAAGAATTGTCCCACTGATGGTACCTAGGAAGCTGGCATTTATGCACTGGGCCCATCCCTCTTGGGTTGAAGGTTGATTTGGGGGTTAATTTTTCAGTCTTCCAGCCTACCCCTCTCAGGAGCAGAGAATTCTCCAAAGCCCTGGGGCAGAACAAGGCAGGTGCTTGAAGTAGGAGGCCCTCAGGCCCTCCACATGAATAGAACTGTCCACCAAAGCCATACATTCCTCTGGCACTGGCTGGGCACTGGTATCTGCTACAAGGCCTAGAGCAGGAGGAATACCAACTCCTCAGTGTTCCAGCCCTGGGATGCCCAGGGGCCCCTGGCCCTCCTTCCTCCCTGCCTTTTGTTGCTGAGACCTCTACACTGGAAGTTGCAGCTTGATGCAACCCACCTGGGATTTCCCAGCCCTCCTGGGAAGTCCATCCTTGCAACTCCCCTATAGCCTTCCTGCTGCAGCTGAATTTCAGTGTCCCTTTGTGATCCCTGTTTCCTCTGCTCCCAGGTACATGTGCTTCTCTGTGCTGCAGAGGGCGCTGGCCGCCCCCCTGGTATGGATCCTGCTGGCCCTCCTTGATGGGAAGTGCTTCGTGTGTGCCTTCAGCAGCTCCGTGGACCCTGAGAAGTTTCTAGACTTTGCCAACATGACTCCCAGTCAGGTACAGCTCTTCCTGGCCAAGGTGCCCTGCAAGGAGGATGAGCTGGTCAGGGACAGTTCTGCTCGGAAGGCAGTGTCTCGCTACCTGCGGTGCCTATCACAGGTAATTGGGATGGTCTTCCCCCCACCCTGGCACCCTCACAAATATCCTGCACTGGTTCTGGGGTGGGTGGGGTGGTAAAGAGGTACAAATGATTCCTGAGGCTCCTCCCCTCTGCTGGAAACATACCAAACAGCAGGTGGTTCATGGGGAGATCTGGAGCATGACACAGGACAGGACAGGACAGTGTGGGGCCTTTAACATTGACACACCCCAGGTCAGAGACCAGGTGGCCATACCCTCCTGGAAGTCAGCTAGGCCCCTCCCCAGGAGGCTGGATGGCAGGAAAGCACTGGAGATATACTCCTACAATGTAGGTGCTCCCCAGATGCCCGGCTCCACACAGGGCACCAACTTCCAGTGCCCATCACAGTGCCTCCCACAAAACACAGCAGGGACGGGTGCCTAGATGGGAGGGTGGATGCTGAGCACACAGGAGGATGCTGAAGGACTGGGATGGTTGACGGGTGGATGATGGATATGTGGAGGGAAGGATGAGAGTGTGGGAGCGTCAATGGACGGCAGGAGAGGTGGGTGGCTAAGAGAACGGATGATGGACAGGTGGAAGGATGGTTGGGAGGATGGCTGGATGGGAAGATGATGGATATATAGTCAGGAGAGAGGAAGGGCGATTGGATGGATGGGTGGAGAGAGGGTTGGATGGGTGCATGGATGCAAAGATGAGAGAATGTGTGAAAGGAAAAATAGACGGACGCATGGAGAGGGGTTGGTAGGAAGGATGACTGGGAAGGTGAATAGATGTGAGGAAGGACGGCAGGGATAAGTAAAGGGAGAGGCGCTGGAACACCCTTGCGGCAGGGACAGCACCCGTGCCCCGCCCACACCGCCCTCGTGCCTCCCCACCCCCAGGCCATCGGCTGGAGTATCGCCCTGCTGCTGATCGTAGTGGCCTTCCTGGCCCGCTGCCTGAGGCCCTGCTTCGACCAGACGGTCTTCCTGCAGCGCAGGTACTGGAGCAACTACGTGGACCTGGAGCAGAAGCTCTTCGACGAGACGTGCTGTGAGCACGCGCGGGACTTCGCGCACCGCTGCGTGCTGCACTTCTTCGCCAGCGTGCGGAGCGAGCTGCGGGCGCGCGGGCTGCGCAGGGACGCTGCGGGCGGGGACCCCGAGCCCCTCGAGCCGCCCGAGCCCCCCGAGGGCCCGCACAGCGGAAGCGGGAAGGCCCACTTGCGCGCCGTCTCCAGCCGCGAGCAGGTGGACCGCCTCCTGAGCGCCTGGTACTCCCGCAAGCCGCCGCTGCGCCTGGCACCAGGCTGTCCCAGCACACCGACGTGTAGGGGCCCCCCAGGCTTGAATGGGGGCGGGGCGGTGGGCAGTGTTCCCCACGAGAAATGCCCGCTGGCAAGAGTCTGAGGGATTTCGGCCTCCTTGCTGAAATAGCCCAATCTCTGCCTAGGTGCTGGGCGTGGCCTCAGGGTGCTTCCCAAACTAATGTGCACCGGTCTGATTCCCTGCCTCCACGACTGAGTCTGAGATCTGCATTTTTAACAAGCTCGCTGGTGATGCTGACGGTTTTTTGGTCAGCAGGCCAAACTTTGAGTAGCAAGAGTCTAAATAGATCTGCCATGGGTTCTGGGTCCTAGATGTCAATTCTAAATAATAATAGCAGTATATGCCTATATTGTGCTTACTATGGTGTCGGGCATTGTTCTAACTTCTCTACGTATATTAACTCATTTAATCAAGTAGGTATGATTAGCCCCATTTTTTAGAAGAAAAAACTGAGTTTAAGGTCACCTGTGTAATTTAATCACAGGAGGCCTGGCTGTCACTCTGAGCTACCACATTAATCTGCTGTCTAGGTGATTTTGTTTGTGTATTTGTTTTTAATGCTCTTGGGTTTCCTGCAGCGTCTACCCAAGTTCCTGTAGTAAATTCTAGCAAGCTCTGTTGGTTGAGTTTGTCTCGAACTCACTAGTTAGTGCCTTTTGCTGGCTGCTACATGCAGATGGCTTTCTATTGTCCTGCTGAGGGGACGTTTCTGTGCTGAAATGTCAAGGGGCAACCTTCGCAGCTCCCACCTTTTCAAGTCACACCAATTCTGTTTCTAGCCAACCAAGGCTGCGCAGCCCTGCCTAGGCCGGCCTGCTTCAAGACACTGCTGCTTCCTAGGCCAGGCTTCCGCTCCCCTCCCTCCCCTTCCACTCACCACCAGCCTTGTCCCCGCAGCTGCAGGCCCCACTGCCTGCAGCCTGACCCTAGAGCTCATCGGGCACCTTTCTGAGACTGCTCCCTCCCCCAGACATTCCCGGGGGCATCTGTTTGCTGCCCTTAGCAAGAGGTTGGCACCCTGGTGAGGATTTCCTCAGGGGCAAGTATGGGCACGGGGTCTAGCTGGAGGACAAAACCACAGAAACGCTGGTGTTAGATCTGCTGGAAAAACTGCAGCTCAATCTCTGGCAGCCCAAACAGGAAGGGTTTGGGGAAGATCTAGCCTTTGCTTTCCTCTGGGCCTTGGCCCCTCCCTGATGACTCACTCACACCCCCTCCCCCACACACACTCACAGCCTGCTGTCGCCTCCATCAGCACAGATGGTGGCCACAGACAGCAGACTGGGGGTTCACCCCATGCTTTTCTACTTCCTTAGCACCTTGGGGCAGTGCAGGGGGCCCCTGGGTCCCCCACCCCCCGTGCCCCAGGAGCCCAGGCCCCTCCATCAGATGATCTCTGCACTCCTGGGCTCTTTCCAAGGGACCCTGTGAGACCAGAAAATCCCTGCAGTTCAGCCTCCCCCCACCAACTGGCTGTGGTCAGGCCATGCAAATGTCTGCAATGGCGCTGGGGTGGGGCACAATTTAGACAAAGCAGTTTGCAGTGATAGGGTGGGAAGGAGGAGGGAGACCTTGGAGATGGCCCAGGCTGCACGGGTGAGCTCCCAGCCTGGGGAAGGAGGCTCAGGGATGCAGCTTTGGGCTCCGAGAAAACAGGATCTTCTTCAGTAAAAAGTCACAAACTGCAGTCAGTACTCTTGCCTTCTTATACTGAGCACTTACAGAGCACCAACAGCGTAAAAAGCACTTTGCCAGGGGATAGGGACTGAAGAATACACAGATGGCCGCCCCTGCCTTCAGGGAGCTCACTGTCTATTAGGGGGACAGAGATGGGTACAGAAATAATGATAATTCAAAGCAAAAGGTATAAGTGATATAATAGAGGCACACCATGTGCCACGGGGAGTTAGCAGGAAGAATAAGTCTCCACACTGGGGTATCAGGGAAGGCTTCATGGTGGAGGTGCCATTTGAATGAAGGATGGGGAGGGTTTTGACATGTGGAAAGAGAGATGGGGGGAGGGTGCAGAACACCTCAAAGAAGGAAACGGCAAGAACAAGGCCATAGAGCTGGACAAAAGCCAGAGTATGTTTCTTTTATTCATTCAACAGATATTTATTGAATGCTTAGAGTGGCCAGAGAGCAAGACAGATGTAGTCCTATCTCAATGGAGCTTCCAGTCTGGAAGGGGAGATGGGGACATGGTAAGTGAACAACGAACCAAGTGGAGGGGTGCGCAGTCCAGCCTGGCAAAAGTAAAAGACCCTGGCCAGAGGGCTGGGGGTCCCACCAAGCCATGCTCTCTGAGCCCTGTACCCAGGAGCACATACTCGGGATCCTCTGTCCTTGGCAGCCTTCAAATGCATCTTTCTCCCTCTTCAGTACCCAGATGATGTGATTTCAAACCCAAAACCTCTCCGCCATCATCCATCCACACTGCCATTTGTTCACATCCCTGCATGGGTGAGATGGCTGGAGCAGCACGTGCCACCCCACCTGAGAGTGGGGAACAGAGGTGGGAGGCTTCCACCTGGCTCCTAAAGACCCTCCCCTCCCAGGAGAGCAGCTGTCTTGGGGCCCAAGCTCATTCCTGAGGCCTCCACCAAGTCTGGGTTGTAGCCCTCCTGACCCTGCCCTATATGTGCAGCCTCTTCTGGGAGACACAGTGGCCAGCTGGGCAGGGCAGGAATGTACTGGAAGCATGGGCTTTGGCTGTACAAGTCCCCCCTCTCGTGCAGCCTGGGTAGCTGCAGCCCCCATCTCTGCCAGGTCTGCATGAGGAAGGGAAGATGGTAGGAGCCTTGAGGGTTTAACTCAGGAATATCCTGAGTTATCCTGCTGACAGTGGGTGTGAGAGGCAAGTGCTTGGTGGCAAGGTCAGGAAGAGGGATGATATTTGGGCTTTGCCCACATGGAAGGAATGCCTGAAGCTGAAGGAATGAACAGGACCATCAAGAGAGCAGGGCTAGGCCTGGTGTGGTGGCTCATGCCTGTAATCCCAGCACTCTGGGAGGCCAATGTAGAAGGATCACTTAAGGCCAGGTTCAAGACCAGCCTGGGCAACATAGCAAGACCCCATCTCTACAAAAAATAAAAAAATTAGCCAGTCATGGTAGCACCCCCTGTAGTCCCAGCTACTCAGGAGGCTGAGGCAGGAGGATCACTGGAGCCCAGGAATTGGAGGTTGCAGTGAGCTGTGATAACACCACTGCACTCTAGCCTGGGTGACAGAGCAAGACCTCATCTCTTAAAAAAAAAGAGAGAGAGAGATTTGGTGAGAAGAGGAAGGACTAAGATATTTAGAGTTTTGGAGGAGGAGAAGGAGGCAGCAAAGGAAAGAAAGGAGCAATCACAGAGGCAGGTCCAGAGGCAGGCCAGTGAGGAAAGATGAGCAACAAAGCAGTTCTTCCAAGAGACCCAGGATGAGGAAGACTGAAAGGTTATTGGCAACTGCCCAGGGCCTCTCTGTGCAGCATTCCTTCCTCCCAGGTCTGGGGCAGGACCCTCCCTGGCATGGGAGTCTTACAAACTATAATCAAACAAAGTAGGTTGAGGTCAGGTGCGGTGGCTTATGCCTGTAATCCTAGCACTCTGGGAGGCTGAGGTGGGAGGATCACTTGAGCTCAAGAGTTTGAGACCAGCCTGAGCAAGAGTGAGACCCCGTCTCTACCAAAAAAAGAAAAAATTAGCTGGGCATGGTGGTGCATCTGTAATCCCAGCTACCAGGGAGGCTGAGGCAGGAGGACTGCCTTGAGCCCAGGAGTTGGAGGTTGCAGTGTACTATGATGATGCCACTGCACTCTAGCTGGGGCAACAGGGCAAGACTGTGTCTCAAAAAAAACCAAAAACAAGGTAGGTCAGATAATTTCTTTATTGCCAGTCTTTACACAGAAAGGTGGGGTGGGGGGAGTTAGAGCTATATTTTTAGGTTTTATGGCTGTGTTTGGGGAGAAGGGGTTCTGGTTTCTGTGACCCACCTTGGGGAAGAAGGATTCTAGTTTCCCTGGCTAGCCTCAGGGGAGAATGAGGGGCCAGAGACAGGAGGGCAGGACAAGGTCAGAGAGAGTCTTTTGCTTCTGAGACTGCTTCCAAGGCCTTCATTTTAGGGTATTGTTTTCTAAACCACAACAGAATCATTAAACTGAAATCTTAAGGACAAACAGGAATTTTTCTGGTGAAGAACAGGGTAAAAAGTGTTCCAGGAATGTGAAGAACACGTGCAGAGGTCTTGGGATGGGAAGGGGTTGTCCTATCTGAGGAACTAAAAGCAGACTGGTCAGCTGGGGAGTGGGCAGTGGGAGGATGTGGCCCAGCACCAGCTCTCGCAGGGTCATATAGGCCCTATGAAGGACTTTGTACAGCAGCCATTGAAGGGCATTAAGTAAATAGTAATTTAATCAGATGTTCGCTCTTTAAAGACTCCACTGGCCACAGCCTGGGAGCCTGTGGGAACTGCGGAAGGCAGGCAAGAGTTGGGAGGCTTGCATTCAGGTGGAGATGGAGGGAAGTGGTAGGTTAGAGGTGTGTGGGAGGTAGAATGGGCCCTGCGTGTCCTGCTTAAAATGTAACACATAGACACTATATTAGGCTAGACTGGGAATGTAAAAATAAAATGCAGTAAAAATAAAACCAAAATGTCAGTGTCCTAACACAGCAAAGATATTTCTCACTCAAGCAAAATCCGAGGTAGGTGAACAGGGGAGGGAGGCTGGGGAGGAGGCTCTGACCCATATAGTCACTTAGGGACCCAGCTGGCAGGCACCCCCATCTGTGATGCCACCATCAAGACACATGGTGTTCAGCAGAAGCAGGTCCTGAGACGAGGAGATGAGTGCAAGTAGCTTAGTAAGGAGCTTGCCCCAGGACACCCTGCAAGGAACAGAGGAGGTGAGAGAGGGGAGGGAAAAAAGCCAACCAAGCATAGAGGAGACAGCCAGTCACCACGGTGGCAACCAGAGCCCAGTCCCACGGGAGCTTGGGGAGAGCACCCCCCAAGGAGTCGCAACCCAGGAGGGAGGAGGGGGGTGCTTCTTCACCAACATCCAACTGGCATTGGTTGGGGCACTAACTGGGTGCCTCCAGGTTGCCTTGGACCAAATGTAATCCCAATGCCTGGGGGGAAAAAAGCCAGGCAGAGAGTTTCAGGGTTTCCAGTTAGAAGGTGGAGGGTAGGGCAGAGGGGAACAGGTAGGCGCAGAGGTCTCCCTTACTCCTGGCTTCCAGGGTCTGCCTGACAGTGCGGAGCAGGGAAGATGGTAAGGGGTAGAGGTGGGATTCTGCGCCAGAGCTCAGGTACATGGCCCCACCCTTGCCAAGCGGAGGCTAAAATGTGTAAGGAAACAGAGAACTATTTGGTGAGCACCACCATTTTGCTGTAATATGCTGTCCCCAGTATGGCTTGGCCAACGCGGAAATGTGCGTTTCTCTTTATGCTTAGGCAAAGACCTCACGCCTCTGATGACACAGCCTGCCAGCACCGGAGCTGCCATAGCAGCAACACCTTGCTGTGGCTCCTGCCTCTTCCACCACCCTGTTCTCTGGATGCTCCAGCAGCTGCTGGTTGAGGGCAGTGCACACTTGAGCACCACACACTCACACTGTCCTAAGCAAATTGGGCATTTTCCTAAAGGTACGGCACCCGCTCTCCCCGGGGGCCCCCTTTGCATGCTGCTTTTCATGACACCCCTAACTCCTCCAAGCCAGAGGAGACACACCAGCCCTGGGATGGGTGCCGGAACAACACTCCTGAGGCCAGGAGCAAGGGGGCTGGCACACATCCCACGTCATGGCTGTGGGTGAGTTTGCCCCCACGCTCCAAAATGTGTGTGACATCCTGCTTTCCATTTACATTTAGTCATGACCTAGGAGCTACAGGGGAGAAGTGGAGAAGACACAAAGCACCACAAAATGCACCACCAAAGACCCCTGCTATAGCAGGCAGAGCAGTGGGCCCCCAAGGGGTCTCCGGTGTAATCTCCAGAACCCATGAATATGTTACTTTCCATGGCAAAGGGGCTTTCAGATGTGAGTAAGTCAAGGATCTTGAGATGGGGAGACTATCCTGGATTATGGAGGGGGGCATATGTCCTTATAAAAGGGAGGCAGGAGGATCAGCTTTGGAGAAGGTGACGTGACAATGGAAGGGGAGCCTGGAGCAATGAGGTCACCATCCAGGGAATGTGGATGTCTTCTTGCTAGAGAAGGCAAGGAAATGGATTCTTCCCTGGAGTTTCCAGAAGGAACAGCCTGCCAACCCCTTGATTTTAGTCCATTGAGCCCCATTTTAGATTTCTGACCTCCAGAACAAGAAAATAAATTTGTGTGGTTTCAAGCCAGTATGTTTGTGGTACTTTGTTATAGCAGCAATAGAAACCGAATACAGATTTTCAAAATGCACTACTAAAGCCCAGGTGCAGAGATGGTAATTATTACTACTACAGTGTTATAAGGATCATTTCCTGAGAGCCCACTCTGTGCCTGGCCCTGTGCTAAACTCTTTACCCGCATCAGCTCATTGAATCCTCAAACCATCTGAGAGGTAGGCTCTATTATTCTCCCCATTTCACAGATGAGACGGCTAAGGCACCCAGAAGGGAAATTATTTGCCCAAGGTCCCTGGCTAGTATGTGGCAGGGCTGAGACCTTAACCCAGGCCCTGGTTAGGTTGCTTTTAGCCACTCTGTGACATGGCTTCTGGCTAAGAAAAAAACTTGCCTGTTGAATGAAAGAAACATTGAGTGAACAGGCAGGGCCTGGGTGTGGATTTGGGGGGGCAGTGAGAGGGGATGGCATTCCAGGAAGACAGCTTGAAAAAGGGCACTGCCAGAAGCTGAGGAATCTCCCAGTCTCAGTGTGGACTGCTATGACAAAATACACCACAGACTGGGCAGCTTAAAGAACAGAAAGTTATTTCTCACAGCTCTGGAGGCTGGAAGTCTGAGAGGCCCATGGGTCAGCAGGGTCGGTGCTGGTGAGTGCCTCTTCCAGGTTACAGACAGCCTCGCCTAGCAGAAAGAGAGCGAGAGCTCTGGGGTCCCTTTTGTAAGGGCACTAATCCTTCTCACGAGGGCTCCATGCTCACGACTTCATCACCTCCCAAAGGCCCCACCTCCTAATGCCATCACCTTGGGAGTGACAATTTCAACATATGAATTTAGGGGGACACCAACATTCAGTTCATAGTTCTCCAGGTAGCTTTGGGTCTCTCCTGTGTCACTGACAGTGAGGCTTTCTGGCCTCTGCTGTGCTCATGAGGCCACACCAAACCCCCCCCCACCCCATCCCCCATCCCCACCCTCTTGGCCCTGCCCCGCCTCCATGCTTCAGAGGCAGAGGTTCCTCCTATTCTTCACATCTCGGTGCACACAGTGATAACATTGGTACATGACACTGGGGCAAAGTGAGGGAATTTGGAGACATGCGTATGACACCTGGTTAAAAAAAAGATTACATTTCCCTTATCTTATATAATTAGGATAAGAAAAATGAAATACAAGATATTAGGAAAGATTTGTATAAAACATTCAAATGAAATCTCCTAGCCGGGCGTGGTGGCATGCGCTTGTAGTCCCAGCTACTTGGGAGGTTGAGGCTGGAGGACTGCTTGAGCCCAGGGGTTCAATGATGCAGTGAGCTATGATCTTGCCACTGTACTCTAGCCTGGGTGACAGAGCGAGGCCACATCTCTAAAAAAAAATTCTCCTAAATTTCTCAAAATGAGAAACTTGAGATTGCTTTGGTGAGCACAACATTTTTAATATCAGATTTTTTTTGCATGAAACGACCACAGGCAATTCCTATTTAAGACTGTAATGATGATCCCTCCAAATGTTCGATAAACACCACCCCCTAAAAATTTAGCCAGGTAGGTGATAAATTTAAAACTAATTTTAACAACCATTCAAAAATTCACAGTTCAAATGGTATTTAAAGACTCTAACACTCATCCTTTACCCTCAATGACAACTGTAACCAAAACTCTGATGATACTGAGAATAACGGACTGAGAATCCAATCCAACTGTGTTGTATTAAGCATTCTAAAATAACACTGCAGTTAGAATTTGCAGAATGTGTATATGAGGTTAGAGCAGGCACCCTGCAGCCAGCGTGGGTAGCACTAAAAGGGCATGTCACCTACAAACAGGGAACTGTGTGCAAGAGACAAGGCAGAGATTCCAGGTCAACCCTGAAGCCATCCCTCCTGGTTTCCTGCATCAGCTCCGGCCCAGCCCAGCCCCACCCACCACACTGGGGGCTGTGTGCCAGGCCCTGCAGCAGCTCAGACCCTTGTTGGACAGGCACATGTTGCTGCAATAGGTGTCCAACCATGGTCACCTCCTTGCTGGGTCTCCCTCATCCTACTGTCTGCCTATGAATGGACAGTACCTGCACTTCTGTTGCTATTTTTATTTAGTACAAATTTATTAACATT
This sequence comes from Daubentonia madagascariensis, assembly GCA_023783475.1. Lineage (NCBI taxonomy): Eukaryota > Metazoa > Chordata > Mammalia > Primates > Daubentoniidae > Daubentonia > Daubentonia madagascariensis. The sequence continues at coordinate 11,775,666 of JAKFHU010002573.1, read as the reverse complement.
TTTAATTCATTGGCACTTATGAAAGCTGAAATTTTATTTTACTGTTAGGAAGATTTTCAAGAAACATAAAAACCGATGCTAAGTGGTTTAAACCATAAGCACTTAATGCCTCATGGATGATATCAAAGTATAGGGTTCAGGGTTAGTTGAATTAATAGTTCAATGATGGCTTCAAAGACTCAGGTTTTTCCCATCTTTCTTTTCTGCAATTCTTTTAAATCAGTTTCATTAAAGTGTAATTTATAAATAATTTAAGTGTACAAAAGAGTTTTGACAAATGTAAACTCATATAACTACTACTACAATCAAGAAATTGAACATTTCCGACATCCCCTTGGGGAGCCCCTAACAAGGATCCTCAAGGGGCCGCCTGCCTGGGGGCTCCAGGGGCCCCAGGCCCAGCCTGGTGGCTGAGGGAAGAAATATCCTTCCCCACCTGCATCCTACTTTCGTGCCACACTAGAGTTTCCACTTGGACTAGTAGAACCAGAGAACCTGATTCAACCGGAAGAGAAAAGCCAAAACTTCCCGACCCCTCCTCCTCCCCCACCCCTGTGAGAGAACCAGCCAATCCCACTCCTCCACCTCCAAGCTGGGTAACCTTTAGCTAACGACTTAACTGCTCTGAGCCTCAGTCTCCACCTCCATGAAATGGGGACACTAGTACCCTATCCCACAGGACTGCAGGAGGGTTACATGAGGAGATGTAAAGTGCCTGGCCTAGGGTTCCACATGGGGCAAGCCTTGGTCATACAAGGACACTCAGACACAAAGACCACTGAAGTGGGTACACATACACATGGACATACAGAAACAGAGGCCCAAAGCCACAGTGAGCTCACACACATGGAGATGCCCCACAGAGACGTCCTGTCCAGGCTCTGCCTCAGCCCCAGACCCAGCCCCTTGCCCCAGACAGGAGCCACCAGGCTGGAGCTGACCCACCCTCCTGGGAGAGCTGGGGGCATCCAAGGGAGCCCTTTATAGCCCTCCCCTTTGGTGTGTCAATGGAGGGGGCCCCCGGCCTGGTTCTAGATGCTCTGGATGCCCAAGCTCCAGGCATGAAACCCCACCCCCACCCCTTTATGTTTTGATCAGGGGGAGGAGAGGTAGAAGGTAGAGCCAGGAATGGGTTTGCCATCCCCAGCCCACAAAGACACAGACACACCCACAGAGACACAGGCAAGCTGACACAGGGCACCTGCACTGTACTGACAGCCTGCAGCTCCCTGCCCGGGCAACCCATCAAGTCCAAGTCCCCTAACTCCAAAGCCAGGGCATTTTATTCTGTGCCATGTCTGCTTCTGCACCATTCCCACCGTTACCACTATCCCCAGCACCACCATCACTGGTATCACCACAGCACCGTACCATCATCGTCTGAATGATGCAGGAGCCCTCTGGGATCCTGACGCCAAATGGAGGAAAGACCCACCGGGAAGGGAAGCAGGGGTGGGCAACAGGCTCCCTAGCATCCCAGAGGACAAGGTCTAGAAGCTCAGGCTTCTGCAACAGCCTGGACTCTCCAAACTCCAGCCCTGCTGTCGGAGCCTGCCCTCTCCCTCCCTCCTCCCTCCCCCACCCACAGAGAGCTGGTCCCCATCAGGTGTGGCCCCCGGGGTTTCCTGGTTTCCTAGCGACAGAGGCAAAGGCGGCTGTGGAAAGAGAGAAGCCCGGGAGGGGGAGGGAGGGACACCACCCTGGCTACACCCACAGGATTGGCCAAGCTGTGCCCTTTCGGCTGGCACCTGACTAGGAGCTTCCTCAAAGCCACAGTGACCTCAGCCACTGTCCTGAGCTCTGCCAGTCCCAGCCAGAAGGGCCCGAGTCATGCGGTGGGCAGGCTGCTGGCAGGGTGGGCCGCCGGGGCTATCTCTGGGGCAGCAGTGAGGTGGGAAGAGGCCACTGGGCCCCGTGGGGGGCACGATGGACAAGTTCCGGATGATCTTCCAGTTCCTGCAGTCCAACCAGGAGTCCTTCATGAACGGCATCTGCGGCATCATGGCACTGGCCAGTGCCCAAATGTACTCGGCCTTCGACTTCAACTGCCCCTGCCTGCCGGGCTACAACGCGGCCTACAGCGCGGGCATCCTGCTGGCGCCGCCCCTGGTGCTCTTCCTGCTCGGCCTGGTCATGAACAACAACGTGTCCATGCTGGCTGAGGAGTGGAAGCGGCCGCCCGGGCCGCCGGGCCAAGGATCCCGCCGTGCTGCGCTACATGTTCTGCTCCATGGCCCAGCGCGCCCTCATCGCGCCCGTCGTCTGGGTGGCCGTCACGCTGCTCGACGGCAAGTGCTTCCTCTGTGCCTTCTGCACCGCCGTGCCTGTGGCTGCGCTGGGCAACGGCAGCCTGGCGCCCGGCCTGCCCGCCTCCGAGCTCGCCCGCCTGCTGGCCCGGGTGCCCTGCCCTGACATCTACGACGGCGACTGGCTGCTGGCCCGGGAGGTGGCCGTGCGCTATCTGCGCTGCATCTCTCAGGTGAGGGGCCCGCACGACCTGGGGCTGAGTCTCCCCCACAGAGCAGGGTCCCTCTGGGAGGGCCCTATGGCCCCCTCTCTCAAGGCGGGGCTTCCCCTCCATGGAACCCCGAGGGCGGGGCATGTCTTCCCCATGGAGACTGAAGGCAGAGCCATCTGGGGAAGTGCTGTGGCCTCCTCTGTCTGGAGGCTTCCCAAGAGCAGGCCTGTCCCTGTGAGGTCCCCAGCACAGACCCCACATCCTCCATCCTGCTCCCTGAGCTTGGAGCTGGGGGAATTTGCATCCTTTCCCTCTTCCAGGCCTCAGCAGTGGTGAGGACGGTGGGTGGCTGGGCCATTTGGGTACATTTCCCTGGCAAATGCCCCCAGCTGGTGCCTCCCTGCTGAGGGATGGGAGTGAGGGTCTGGGTGCCCTGGAAGGGCACACTTGGGTGAGGGACATGCACCCTTGGGACATGACCAAAGGCGAGTCCCCCCCAGCCTGACTCCCACATCTTCTGTCCTCACCCGTAAGCCCCTCAGGCCTCCCCTCCACGTAGTGCAGGGTGGGAAGGCCCACCCAGGCAGCGTGCCCCACCCCTAGCAGCCAGGGGACCAGACGCTGTCAGGGAGAGGGGGCAGGGGCTGGCCTGCCACCCTGCAAGGGCTGGAGAAGCTGCACACTCTGCCATGGCAAGTCCATACAGCTCTGGCTCCCCCTCTCCAGCCAGGACCTCTCTCCTGCGAGGCCTCCACCACACCCAGGTGCCCTGGCAACTCTCACACTCCGAGTGTCCACACTAAACTCAGCTTCCCTTTGCTCCCAAACCTGCATCTCCTCTCCTACGGGCACTCGTCCCTCACCCCAGGCCTCAGGGCCTTGACAGCTGTCCTTCCACCTGACCTTAAAACAGCTGCATCATAAGCTGAAAGGGCCCCAGAGGCCACAGGCTGCCTGGCCCATAGGCATGTTTCATTTGGCCTTCAGAGATTGAATTCTGAATTCAACTTTAGAATTAGTTGGCATCATCCAAACATCAGAAATTTTCCCATAAAAATCAGATTTCCAGTTTTACTTGAAACATCAGAAGATCCAGCCTCACTGGGCCTGCATTCGCCCCGCAGGCAGCATGGGGTGCCCCCAGCCTGTGCACATGCTCTGCAGCTCCTCACCCCATGTCTGCTCTGCCATGACCTGCCCGGCCCCTCACCCCCCATCTTGATCTGCCCAGCACTTCTCTGTGCAGCTGGGGCCTGAGCCTGGAGCGCAGGTCAGGGGAGCATCCTGCCCCATGCCTCACAGCGAGTCACTGACAGAGCAGAGCTGGAGCCAAGCATCCAGGGCTTTCAGCACAGAGTCTGAGTGTGTGTCTGATTTGTCTCTGTGACCCCCGAAGGCCCAGCCCAGAGCTGACATGGGGGAGGTGCTCACTTGGTGCTGGTGACAATACCAGAAGCCAAAGGAGAGGTGCAGGACTCAGAGGAGGAAAGGCCACTATGGCTTCCTGCAGAAAAGGCACAATAGTGATGGCTGGTAGGCACTGAGCTCTATGTACCAGGCGCTGTGCTATGTTATCACATTCAGTCCTCCCAGCAACGCTATGAGATAGATGCTATCACCAGTCCCATTTTATAGGTGGGGAAACTGAGGCACAGAGAAATCAGGTTTACTCCAGGTCAACTAGTAAGTAGGGTAGACAGGATTCAAGCCCAGGCATCCTAACTCCAGGGTCTGCTGAGTTAACTCCTGTGCATCAGGTGCCCAGCCAGCATGGCGGGTGCTTTACTCACAGGATCTCATTTCCATGAGGGTGTATCTCTATGCCCATTTGACAGATGAAGAAATGGAGGCCAAGAGGCAAAGTCACTTGCTCAGTCTGTGCTCTTCACCCCAGAGGCCCTGGCATGGAGAGTGCTTTGGGGGCCTGGACAGGCTCAGAGGCAGAAGGCTGGTGCCCAATGACCCTCTCTCCTCTCCTGCAGGCGCTGGGCTGGTCCTTCGTGCTGCTGACCACACTGCTGGCGTTCATGGTGCGCTCCGTGCGGCCCTGCTTCACACAGGCTGCCTTCCTCAAGAGCAAGTACTGGTCCCACTATATCGACATCGAGCGAAAGCTCTTCGATGAGACATGCACAGAGCATGCCAAGGCCTTCGCCAAGGTCTGCATCCAGCAGTTCTTCGAGGCCATGAACCATGACCTGGAGCTGGGTCACACCCATGGGGCACTGGCTACGGCCCCTGCTGCCTCGGCTGCCGCCAGCCCCCTTGACAGTGCAGAGGAAGAGAAGGAGAAGCTGCGTGGCATCACTGACCGGGGCACCATGAACAGGCTGCTCACCAGCTGGCACAAATGCAAACCGCCCCTGCGGCTGGGCCAGGAGGAGCCGCTGCTGGGCAATGGCTGGGTGGGGGGCGGGCCTCAGCCCCCACGCAAGGAGGTGGCCATCTACTTCAGCAAAGTGTGAGCCTGGCCAGCTGAGGCAGCATGGTGGGGGGGGTGTCTGAGCGCACAGCCCCCAGACCCCCAGACCAGACGGAAAAATGAAGGTTTTGGGTACTGGCCAGTAGGCCCAGAGCAGAGCTACACGCCCAGGCCCTTGCCTGCCCATTAGAGGCAGGAAATTTGGAGCTGGAAGGGGACCTCACTGCTCCAGCTGCGATACCGCCCTGGACGGTCCAGGGCAGTGGAGCCGTGAGCAGTGTTCCTCAGAAGCGTTCAGAACTGACTTGGAGGTTCAGCGACAGAGGGCTCCCACCTCCCCAGCACCTCCTAGAAGGCCACTTCTAGGGCTGGGAGCTTCATCCCTAGTTCACTATCTCATCTCAGGTTCTACAGACATCCCTGCCCCAGGGGCCACTCGTGTCTGCGACCTTCTAGATCTCTTTTCCCTGCGGTCAGGGCTCAGGGAGCGGGAGGCGGCAGCCCTCTCATGAAGGAGGACCCCTCTGACTATGGCCAGAGTCTCCTGAGAGAGGCCGAGTGGGCCAAGGTGGGCCATAAGGACATGACACACGGCCTCACCTATGTGACACACCTGGGGTGACAGGTGATGAGACGAGATGCCAGAAGCTGGGTCCATGTGGGAGAAACCCACATGGGAGGGTGTGTGGTCACCATGAAGGTAACTCAACAATTGTCCAGGGGGACTGCATGTTTATTTAACACTACACACAAAAGGCCTCCCATGGAGGGGTCCTGGGAGACCACCCTAATCCCGCCTCATGTTCAGGTCTCAGGGACAAATCGGACCATGCCCAGGGTTTGAGAAGTTAGAAACAGAAGCCAAAGTCTCTCCATTTTTCTAAGACCCTACCCCGGGGGAGGGGGCCCTAAAGCACTGAGGGGCTCTGCCTCAGGTGGGAACGAGGGTGGACGGGAGCTGCCTAGAGTAGAAACAGCTACAGTGGGACAGAACTGGGTCAGACGCTGTCTCTACCAATTACAAACTGTGTCCCTCAGCCAGTTCCTTCATTTTCCATGCCTCAGTTTCCTCTTCTGCACAAGGAGGCTAAGCGTGCCTCCCTCATGAGGTTGTTGTGTGTAAAAGCACGTGACACAGGGTGGGCACTCAGCATGTGGTGGCTAATATGTTTGTTGATTTCTGAACCTGAGGGCTTCCCTCCTCCTTCCCCAGGCAGGAGTGGACACATAAGGAAAAGAAACACTTGAGCTGCCATCTTTGTCGAGGAGGAGGAAACAGAAGTACAATCTTCTCACGGCCCCCCAGATGTCTTTGAGACATATGTCCCACCCATCTAAGGATTCATTCGGATCTTGGTCATGATTTCCATCTTTCCTTATCCATCCTTCCCTCTTTCCACTTCTGAGGCCCAGTCTCCCTCCTTTGAGTTATTTGGGAGGAGATCAGATCCCTGTAGGCCAAGGTGGGCTGGGGGGCCCCCCCAGGAGGTAGGACTCGGTCTGGGCCCTGGATGAGGGGGCGGATTCTGAGGAGCAAAGACAAAGTGTGTGTTGGTGGTGGGGGGGCTTCCAGTGGGAAGAGAAAGCCTGCGGTATTGGGAGGTACAAACTCAAAGGAAAGAGCAAAGCTTTGGGTTGGGCACACCTGGGTTCAAACACCAGCGCTGTAGGACTTAGGACTTACGGCAAGTCACCCAACCACTCTGAGCTTCGGTGTGTCTGTCTGTAAAATGGATATGAAAGATCTGTTTTTCAGGATTGTGGTGAGGATAAAGGGAGATAACTTTTAGGGAAGGATCCTTGACCATGTTTGGCACATGGTGGGATCTGAAACAAACAAATTAAAAAAAAACCCAAACACACACTGGTCCCCTTCCCTTCCTTCCCACACATGGACAAGCCCAGCTCAGGGAGGCCAGCATGTCACTCAGTAGTTCTGCCATCATGGGACCACAAGCCTCACAGAGCTGACAGAGTCGGGGGTCCTCTCCCCCAATCCTAGGGGTCACCTAGACTGTCCTTAGGACTCTCCTCTCCAGCAATCCTGACCCGTGACTCTTCGGCCTCTGCTTGCACACTCCCACAGATGGGGAGCTCGTGACCACTTTTTGGGACAGGCTGGGCAGCTCTGATTATTATAGGGCTTCCTTCAGAAACCTGCCTCCTCGTAATTTCCACCCACAGAGCTCTGCCTCAGAGAATCCCTAGACTCCTGAATTCAATTATCAGCCCTCCAGAGATTTGAAGCAACTCCCAGGAGTCAGCCGACCCTGGATGAAAGAGCTGGCAGCTTGTCCAATCAGTGGCAGGCCGGCTCTGAGGGAGAAGGGCCAGAAGGGTGTAGGGGGCCCTGGCCTTGCACATTCTGCCAGGGGTCAGCATTGGTCCTGAGACGAGCACCTCTGCCCTGACCCTTCTGGGGACTCCTTGAGAGCGTCTACCCGGTGGGGACAGGCGGGGGATGCTCTTGAAACTGGCGTGGAGGGCAGGTCCAGGCCAGGTTCCCCAAGCCCCCCCCCCGCCTGGCCCCCAGCCGGCCCCCCTGGCGTGGAGCGCAGCCAGGTTGGTCTAGGGCAGGGCTGACAGTGAGCAGGGCCAGGTGGCAGCCCAGCGCGTGCGGGGTCTGTGGGACACGCAGCGGCTGCCCGACAGGCACCTCCGTTTCCTCTCTTCTCGCGCCGCCCTGGGCCCGCCCTCCTCTGCCTGGCGCCCTGAGGCTGTTTTTCCACTCGCCGCATGCACATTCCATCCCACTGTTTGCTTCTCTCTTTTCTGGAGTTAAATTAGTCTGAAGTCACCACCGGCCCCAGGCCCTGCTGGTCTCAAACCACAGCAGCTCCAGTGCAGAGAAAAGTGGGAGGGAGCCCAAGGCAGCACTTTGGGTGGGGCAGCTGTCCCCCACAGCCGCCTGTCCCGGAGGCCACTTGGAGAGCCCAGCCCTGAGGAGGCCAAGGTCACAGGTGCCTGCAGCTGGCCCAGGTAAGGAAGGGGGTCCTCCCTGGGGGCACCAGGTGTCAGGGGAGCACGGCAGGCTGCCCAGAGGGATTGTCCTAGAGAGAGAGAGGCCCCCAGCTGAGGCCCCCACTCTGGGCAGGGCCAGTCCTACCCCTCCCCCAGCCGCCTGTCTCCTGTCCTGACTGATGTTGGAGGTCCCACTCGGGGTCTGGGTGTGGCCGGCCCTGGCCTGGGGGTCAGGGGCAGTAGTCTCCAAAGATGGTCTGGTCCATCCTCTGCTCGACACCCACCCTGTTCCTGTATCTTGGGCCCCACTTCGGGGTTTTATGAACCTAGGGTCCCCACAGGGAGCTAATTAGGAGCCTAGAAGCCAAGAAGGGAAGAGGAAGCAGGAGATGGGGCTGCCTTTAACCCACTCATCCTCAGCAACAGTACAAACTCCCTTTCCCAGGGGGTTAGACTGGAGCCCTGGGCTGAGAACTGGGGGAAGAGTCAGACTCCTCTTCCTCCTCCTGGCCCTGGCCATCCTTGTCCCCCTCCTCCCCCTGCTCCTCGTGATCCTCCTCCCCACCCCCCCACCCCCTCCTCAAGGGGTCCTCCTCCCCCACCCCAGCTCCTCATGGCCCTCCTCCTCCTCCCCCGCTCCTCATGGTCCCCCCACCCCTGCCCGGCAGCTCCGGGTCCTTCTCCTCCTCCTCCTGGCACCCACGTGGCCACATGGCTCTGCCAGCCCGTCTGGCAGCCTTGGCAGAGCCGGGCAGGGGCGTGTGGAGATGAAGCACAGGAAGAACGTGGTAGGTCCTCCCCCGTGTTTGCTGCCCACCCAGCCCCTCCACTCCTGGCTTCCTCTGGCCTGAGGATTTTTGTTTTTCATCCTCCAGATGGGGAGGACATGGGGCCACACCCTGGCCTCTCAGGCTTGTGTGGGTGGAGCCTGGGAAGAGAGTTGGGGTTAAACTTCGCAGGAGCCCGGGGCCATGGCCACTACCTGGCAGGTTGCCAGCCTGCTGCAGCCCAGACCAAGGCCGAGCAGGCTCCGGATGGGCTGGAGGTGGGACTGAGCCTTCTTTCTCATCAAGGCTTCTTGTGGCTGGCAGGCTGGGTGGTCCCAGGCTCGGTGGTGGCGTGGGGCCGCTGGGAAGCTGCTGGATAGGAAAGGGGTCAGGACTGAGGGAGGGGGCTTCGCCAGGGCTTTCGTAGAGGGACTCAGCAAGGTCAGCAGGAGACAGAGGAAGTGGAGGACTGCGAGAGCTCAGGCTCACCCCGTCACTTCCCAAGTCTACTTAGGCTGTGGTCAAAGACCCACCCAGACACCTCCATATTTGTTTGGCCTCAGGCTCTTTATCCACTTCAGGCCTTAACTTCCTGATCTTTGCAGGCTGGAGAACCACCCCCACGTTGAAGACCTGACAGGGTAGGAGAGAGGGAGGGTTTCACACTCAACGATTATCAGGCATCTTTTATTCCTTTTCTTTCCCTTCAGCATCCCTAGGAAGAGAGTAAGGACCAGAGGGTTTATCCTTTTTTTCACAGATGAGGAAACTGAGGCCCAGAAAAAAGTCTTGAAGTATGTTGAAAGCCAGAGCCTCCTAAGCCAGTTCAGACCCTGAGGTCTCCAAAATGAAAAGGTCCTTGTGAGCTCTAGGGGTGCTGGCGTCTTGCTGTGTCCACCCACCCCACACCACAGGATCCAGTCCGAGTCCCTTATCCACCAGGACACCCACTCCAGCTCCCACACCCATGGGAGCTGCACCCTCCAAGCAGTCCCAGGCCCCTCAGTGCATTAACACCACCCTGAACGACACAGGGAAAGTTGGTCAGCATCCAACATCCCCTAACACCACAGAGCCGTTCCTAACCCCTGCCCCTAGAGAAACTTGTGGTGGCAAAAAGAACCTAAAAGTGTTTGCAGCAGACAGACCTAAGCTTGAACCTCAGTTCTGCCACCCATCCAGGACCCTGGCAAGCCACCACCCTCAGGAAGCCTCCACCATCTCTTGTGTACAGCAGGGATGTAATAGCTCAATGAGGGATGTAAAGGGCCTGACACATAGGAGGCTCAGTGAACAGCAGCGACCATCATTTCCCTGGGGCCTTGGCACTCCGTCCTTTCTCCCAGCCTGGCCACACTAGCATCCTCAACTGCCCGTTTTCCAAGGCAAACATTTATCTGCTGTTCCACAGGAGGAAGCACCAGGCCAGCCACTGCAGTAGGGCTAGGATGGCCCGGCCGTGCCCTGCCTTCAGGTGCCCACCAGCCTGCACTCCTTCCTAGCCCCACAGGAACCATCAGTCCTGCTCCTCCTGCCTCCTCTCCTGCAGTCAGTCTCCCAGCTGACCGGTCACCATGGCTGCCCTGATCGCAGAGAACTTCCGCTTCCTGTCGCTCTTCTTCAAGAGCAAGGATGTGATGATTTTCAACGGGCTGGTGGCACTGGGTACAGTGGGCAGCCAGGAGCTGTTCTCTGTGGTGGCCTTCCACTGCCCCTGCTCGCCGGCCCGGAACTACCTGTATGGGCTGACAGCCATTGGTGTGCCCGCCTTGGCACTCTTCCTCATCGGCATCATCCTCAACAACCACACCTGGAACCTAGTCGCTGAGTGCCAGTACCGGAGGGCCAAGAACTGCTCAGCTGCCCCCAACTTCCTCCTCCTAAGCTCCATCCTGGGCCGTGCGGCCGTGGCCCCTGTTACCTGGTCTGTCATCTCCCTGCTGCGTGGTGAGGCTTATGTCTGTGCTCTCAGTGAGTTCGTGGACCCCTCCTCACTCACGGCCAGGGAAGAAGGCTTCCCACCAGCCCATGCCACTGAAATCCTGGCCAGGTTCCCTTGCGGGGAGGGCCCTGCAAACCTGTCAGGCTTCCGGGAGGAGGTCAGTCGCAGGCTTAAGTACGAGTCCCAGGTAAGGGCTATAAAGGGAAGCTCTTCCTTTCCAAGGCGGTGGCTGGTGGGAGGTGCCGGGATGGCCCAGTGTTAAAACTGGAGTTGGTCTTCAGGGGCTTAGTTTTCTGAGAAAGCACTACATTATCGGCATCAGGTATTAGAGCTAGTTAATTAACCTATAGGTTACTGACTGGTAGGACAAGGGTCAATTCCAGTCCCAAATAAGAGAGGCTGGGTAGGCACAGTGGCTCATGCCTACAATCCTAGCACTTTGGGAGGTAGAAGCATTGCTTGAGGCAAGGAGTTCAAGACCAGCCTGGGCAACACAGAGACCCCATCTCTACCAAAAAAAACCTTAGCCAGGCGTGGTGGCGTGCAGCGGTCCCCAACCTTTTTGGCACCAGGGACCGGTTTCATGGAAGACAATCTTTCCACGGATGGGGGAAGGGAACGGTTAGGCAGAGCTCAGGCGGTGATGTGAGCTATGGGGAGGGGAACAGCTGTAAATACAGATGAAGCTTCCCTTGCTTCCCCAGCAGCTCACCTCCTGCTGTGTGGCCACCCGAGCCCCGCCCCCCCCCGTTTCATGGCAGGGGGTGCGGGCAGCACACTGCGGTTGTGGGGTTGTGGGGGGCAGCGGAGCTGTGGCCCAGTCCGAGGACCGGTAGTGGTCTGTGGCCTGGGTTGGGGACTGCAGGTGGCATGCCCCTGTATAGTTCCAGTTACCCCAGAGGCTGAGGTGGGAGGATTGCTTTAGCCCAGGAGTTCAAGGCTGCAGCTATTATCATGCCACACACAGTGAGACACTGAGTCTTTAAAAAAAAAAAAAAGTTTTAAACATTAAAGGAATATTCTCCTGGCTCAGACTGAGCCTTGATCCCAGTCACAGATAAGCCCATTACCCCAGCCTCATGAAACATGACCCCTGCAAGCCACCTCAGAAACATTCTCAATGGGCCATGCATTGACAGTGGAGTGTGGTTGGCTCCGGGATGAACACACTCCTAGCCCAGAAGGGCCCAGACCCAGCACTGAGTCAGCCCCAAGCACTGCTGACGTCACGGGAGTCCCTGGGGTCAGGATGGGGTGTTGAGAGTCAGGAGGAGGCAGTTGCTGCCCTGCTTCTGGCCTCAGCCTTAGGTGAGTTCTGAAGGAGTGGAGGTTGGTCAGGGGGGAGGGCAAGGGAAGAGAACTGGGCAGCAGCAGAAACCTGAGCTGGAAGTGTTAACTCAGAGAAGCAGGTGAGGGAGAGACAGGAGGAGCACAAGATTTTTTAAAAGGTCTCTTCTCTCAGGTACATAAGAAACAAGAAACAAAAGTAGACAGAGAAACAGAGATGGAAGATTATCAATAAAACTTAATGCTGATCAAATGCCCACAGATCTCTGTACAGGAGTGAATGGGGAACAACGACAACCCTGACTGCCCTTACCCTCAACAGGCTCATCCAAGCAAGTGTGTGAGACAGACACATGGGTGGCCTCCAAACAAGGAGACAGTGATGATGTGAGAGGAACCAGGCCATAGGAATTCAGGCAAGGCAGGATCGCTCCTAGGGGGGCCTTTGAAGGCTTCCTGGAGGTGGCATCTGAGCTGAGCCTGGCAGGCTGAGCTGGGTTTGGATGGGGTGAGATGATGGGCTGCGGGGAGAGGCACCCTTGGGATTGAAGGAGTGGCAAGAAAAGTAGGAGGCAAAGTCTAAGAATAGGGGAAGTGCGAGTTAAAGGGAGTAAGGAAACAGCGGCATCACAGCCAGATGGGGCCCGCTTCCCTCTTGGAAGCAGAATCTGCTCTTCCCTCTGCTTCTCCCTGGGGTGGGCAGGCCCAGGCGGCCCCTTGCCCCTCCTGAACCCTGCCTGTTCTCTGGCCAGCTCTTTGGGTGGCTACTCATTGGCGTGGTAGCCGTCCTGGTGTTCCTGACCAAGTGCCTCAAGCATTACTGCTCACCACTCAGCTACCGCCAGGAGGCCTACTGGGCACAGTACCGCGCCAACGAGGACCAGCTGTTCCAACGCACGGCTGAGGTGCACTCGCGGGTGCTCGCCGCCAACAACGTGCGCCGCTTCTTCGGCTTCGTGGCACTCAACAAGGATGACGAGGAGCTGGTCGCCAAGTTCCCAGTGGAAGGTACACAGCCACGGCCACAGTGGAACGCCATCACCGGCGTCTATCTGTACCGTGAGAACCAGGGCCTCCCACTCTACAGCCGTCTGCACAAGTGGGCCCAGGGTCTGGCAGGCAATGGCGCGGGCCCTGACAATGTGGAGATGGCCCTGCTGGCCTCCTAAGGATCCCCTCCCCAGGCTGTTTGCAAATGGCACTACTTGGTCCCAATCTGAACCCCACTGCTTGCTCACACCAGCATCCAAAGGTGATTTTTTAAAAAACTGGCTTCTTGGGCAAACAGGCCAGAGGAGAGGGACACAAGGCAATCTGGGGTGCAGAGAGATCCAGCAGACAATGTGGTCGGCTCTGACCTGAAGAAATTCCGTATCCTGTTCCTACCAGCCTACTTGGTCAACAGCTTGGGGAAAAGACTCTTTCCAGAACTGGTCTCTAATTAACTATGACATGGATGATCTTTTACCATTGGGACTCCAATCTGGGAAGCCCCAGCTAGCAGGTCCAGGTGACAGTGAAAGTCACAAGTAGGCTCCTTGTACAGTACATTGTGCAGTTAATTTGTGTCTAATTGCACAGGGACACCCAGCTCAGCAGTGCTCCACTGGGAAGCTGCCCTTCAGTGGATGCCTCTGGCCTTATTTTATGCATTTGAATTTTTGATAAAGCTTTTCTTACTGTAAGGGACCAACTTGGTGTCTGCAGGCTGGTGGGCATGGGGCCAGGCCCAAACCCCACACCCTGTGGGAGGGAAGGGGACAGACAGGACTAAAATGCCAGAGATGGCAGTAGTACAGGGAACCCCAGGTGTCAAACACAGATGAAGGCCCTGGGGCTGATCCCTTTGCATTTGGATTCGATTATCTGATTTGGTCTGGGGAAAAGATGAGGCCTGGCCTTTTTCAGAGGGAAGCTCAGTTTGAAATTTCTAGAGTCAGAAGATCCTGCACTCAGTAGGACAGAACTAGCTCTTGTAACCTAGTGCTACTAACCAGGCTGGCCCCGGCTTCTCCTTCCTCCCACCACTGCCCCACTACCTCCACTATCTCTAAAACCTTCCTGGCATATGACTCAGTCATTTCCCATGGAAAAGCTCTCAGGACATTTAAGGCTCTTCCAGAGAAAACTTCTAATTCCCTTAGGATTAAGCCAAAAAAGAACTGGCTTCAACAACTAGCTGGGTCTGTGCTAGCCACCAAGAACTCTGGAATACACCAGATGGGGAGAGGTTAGGTGACCTGGCCAAGATGGGCCTAGAATGAGACATCATCAACGGTTTAAGCCAATGCCTGTGGCTTTCCTCTGCAGCCTAGGTTTCCCAATTTTCCCTCCTGGGCTCTGTCTTGCTGTCTCAGCCTCACAGCCTTCACCACAGGGCAGAAGGCACTAGCTGAGCTAAGGTTGCGGGAGTGCCCAGAGACTCCGAAGATCGTAGGGGAGGGTCCACTCCCTGGACTCTACCAGCCCCCTCTGGCTGGACTGACAGCCTGCCAGGGACAAAGTGGGATCCTGACCATGAGATTCTTGGGAGTCAGCCCATCCGCCCTTGCTCCTCAGGGAACTCCCCTGAATGAGGGACACTTAGCTTTTATGGGCTTTTATGGGAGTCCCAGGGCTGCTGCCTGCAACCACTGAGCAGCCCACAGAACAGAAAAGGCATGACAAATTGGGACTTAAAATAAGCAAAGAGAAATGAAAAGCAATCTCAAGTTCTTTTTCATCCTGACAGGATTACCCTAAGGATGCTGCAGAAAAAGCAGCACTTAAATACTGAGTCCTTAGGCAACAGGTTTCCGAATGCGCGGGCACCTGAGGTGGGGCTGGGCTGGCCCACTGCGGACCGTGCCTGGAGAAGCCAGCCTGCCACTATTCCTCCAGCACTGAGCTCTTGGCCTCCACATATTCCAGGGCCTTGGCCTTGACTGCCTGCACGTCCTTCTCAGTGCCGTGCTGCTTTTCATAATCCAGATAGCGCTTGAAGAAGAACTTCATTCTCTTGGGGGCCAGGCTCAGGTGAATGACCCGCTCAAAGATGTCCCTGTGAGGAAGAACAGGGCAGCATTTGCCCCCCAGGCCCAGGTCACACACTCGGTTAGCACTCACCCACCTGCTCTTGGGGTCTGGAACCAGGGCCTTCTATCACCCAGGAACCCCACTTCTACCTTTATTTGTACTACCATTATGAACTCCCGTGATGCCCCAGGGAGAGACACCACCACCCTCATTTTCAGATGAGCAGACAGACACCTAGAGATGTTAAAGGACTTACTTGCCTAAAGTCACACAATGAATCAGGACAAAGATACTGGGATTGGGACACACAGTGAGGTATGGATCTGTGAGAAAAGCCCAGCTTATAACTCACTAATGAGCTTGGGCCAGGCACTTATTCTTTCAGGACACATCTACCCACCTCTAATACTCCCTGCCTGTGGAGATGCTGGGGACAAAACTGAGATTATGCCAGTGAAAGTTCTCTGTAACCAGAGCCAATGTTAATGAGGAGGGAATCCCAAGTCTCCTGACTCCAGGCCAGGAGCCAGGCTCCCTCCCACTAATGGTTCCAGACACAGACCAGAGGCTGGCCTTGGAGGCAGAAAAAGTAGTTGGAAAAGTCAATGTTATTGGACCTGGGGTGTCATGTCAAAGCTGTCTTTCTACATTGAGTTAGAGACCTGGGGATGCCGGGAGCTGCTGTGGGGCTACAGATCATCAGCTTGGCCAACAACCACCCCCCAACCACCACCGGGGAATTCAGCTTTGGTCTGTCTTCCCCTCTCACCGGACTTCCTTCTGGCTGCCGTGCTTGATGGTCATGTCTATGTAGACCGACCAGACATCTGTGCGCTTTGGGTAGGTGCTCAGTGTGTTCTCAAAAATGGCTTTGGCCCGCTCAGCATCCCCCAGCTGGAACTCAAGCTGGGCAAACTTGGCAATCACATCCACGTCTGCAGGGAGAGGATGGCTCAGAGACCCAACAAACAAACAGACCCCCTCACCACAACACAATGTGCAGCAGGGACAGAGTGAGTCTGACTCCCTGTTCTTGGGTCCCAAGACCTAGGTTATGACAAAAGGAGACAAGCCCAAAAAGGACAGTGAGGTGGGTACAGGGCCAAATACACAGATGTAGACACCCTACTCTCTGGGCCCAGAAAAGGTGGAGGGTCCTAGGGCAACAGAATTAGCACCAATTGCTTTTTGTTCCTCCACTTTTTGGAGTCTAGCATTTGAAATGTAACATGCATTGTTATGCTAGAGATAGCTATGCACCCTCCACAAGGCCTTCCTAACTTAGAAGCAACACCACGCCTGGATGAGAAGTTCCCTAATCCCTACTCCCAGCTATCAGAGCCCCATGTATGTAATCAGAAACTGGGAATGAACACTCACGCTCCTTGCTAGGCAGGCACTCGAGGGCTCGCTGCAGGACACGGTGACTGGCCCCAGCCTGGCTCCTCCGCAGGAGAAAGGCGCCATATTTGATCCACACAGCTTTGTCGTGCCGGAAACGCTTTAGCATCCGGTTGTAGAGTTCACCAGCTTCCTGTGGGAAAAGACAGGTAGGCTGAGGAGAGTGTGATACTACAGAGGAGACAACAACAAAGACAAGCAGCGATGCTCACGAGAAGCTAGACTTGGGCTCACAGACGCCAGATCACTAACTAGGCCTCATTCCAGAGAACCGGGAGGAGCAGGGAGAGAGACTCACAGAGAGGAGAGCACAGGGAGGCGGGACAAAATGATGCGGCGTTTCCCCACTAAACCTGCACTCATAGTGAGGGGAGTCCCAGACTAAGAGGATGTGAGAATGACAAGGGGGAGCAGGAGAGACAGAAAAGGGGACACTGGCCTGAGATGTCCCCTTTGTCTGTAATGCCCCGCCAGCAGCCCAAGGCATACACACCGGGGTCCACTATCCCTTCACTTCCAAAGCCACTGCTTCCCTCACCTCAGCCCCACAGCGCCTCAGTGGAGGTGGGGGAAATGACTTCTGTCAATTGGAAAATAAGGAAGTTGGGACCCAGACATCAGGTTGTAAGCCTGGGGCAGGACTGGACCCAGAACCCAGGGTTCTTCCCTGAGACTGCTGCTGCGGTGACTTCCCACAGTCCATCTGTGAGGAGCTGAGGACCCTTTGGCAGCTGACCGCCTGGCCCAGACTCCTACCTGGAACTTCTCTGACTTGGTATAGATGTCAGCCAGGTGGAGATGGACCTTGAGAGGCTCGTTGTACTGCACGGCCCGCTCGAAGACCTTGGTCAGGGACTGCTGAGAGCCGTACATGTTTTCCAGGTTCAGCAGCGCCACCCACACGTTCAGCTTCTCCTGCTCTTCTCTGAGGGGAAGCAGTTGGCGCATGAGCTCCATCAACTCAGCCCAGTGGGCCTCCCACACCCATCCGGGGATGTCAATGAACTACCTCCTCCTCCCAGGCCCTATCATGTGCTCAGATTCTACCCCCAAGCGCAGGCACTGAGAGGCCTGTCTCCACTGCAGCTCACACAGCATCAGGAAACACTCCCCACCCCAACCCTGACTGCCGGCTCTGAGGCTCCCTACATTTCTGCTTCCATTCCTGGGAAGGAAGCTTACTAAATCTCAAATAGGCCTGAGGTTTGGGCTAGAAGCAGAATCTTGGGTCTGATTCTCTCTGCAAACTAAGAGAATGAAGCAAAGGACTGTCATCCTTCTTCACTAGGCTTCAGAAAACTAACTCTCCTCTCTGCCTGGAAAATGGCAACTATAGGGTTTTTACCCAGGTATGTAAAGAGTTGTTTTCCCTATTCTACTTCTGCTTCAAACTGGGTACTTTATTTAAGTGTAAGCACTCTTATAAAGGTTACCCGTAGCTATTTCAGTGAAGAAGACTATAAAATATAAATGAGCAGATCTATTTCACAGAGGACCACACCTATGAGAGAAAGCCTGGGAACCCGTTGGCCCCTGGTGGCAGCCACCCAAACTGCTGCCGGCCTGCCTGGGAGGAAATGACCCACAGGTGGCAAACCCTGCCAGCCCAGCACTTGGGGAGACACAGTGCTTCCCATCTAAAGGCCCCTCCCTAGAGCAGGGGGAGGCAAAGCCTAACCTGAAGGAGATGGTCTTAAGGGCTCTCTCAGCCACGGCACGGGCCTTCTCGATCTCTGTGGCCTGCAGGTGGAAAGCCATGTATTGCAGCCACAGGATGGAGCTGTTGGGGGAGCTCAGCACGAGTCGGTCAAAGTCATCTGCTGACTCTGGCTGTCGCCTGGGATCCATCAGTGCCTCCTCAACACGGGACAGCTCTTTCTCTGCCTTTTGCTTTTCCAACTCCCTTTCCTTCTTGCTTTTCTTTTTCTGCTATGGAAGGCAGAAAATAGTGAATAATCTGCTCCTCAAGCCCAGGGGAAGTCTGTGGTTAAAGCACAGTTGGCAGGGTAGTCCATGGCTCTATACATACCCCTTGGCCTGGGACTGGGTGCCACCCCTCTCCCTCCCCACCATGCTAGGACAGAGCACAGGAGACTGGTACCAAGGGGGCCCTGCAAAAAGGACAAAGCCCTGGAAAATACAGCACCATGGCTTGGTGTGGCTTCTCGTCCTCCTCACTGTCTGAGCTCTCTCCTCGAGGTGGCAAGGCCGGGGTCAGAGAATCTAGGCCCACGTTCCAAGCAAAGCCTGAAGACAGCTGCAGCCGGGGTGCTTCTGCTGGTTTGGTTTGCTTCTCCTGGAGGAACACAGAGACGCTCAGGAAAGCATGTGGCTCAGGCTGCTCCCTGATCCCCAGCCCCAGCCCACCCAAAGGAGCACAGCCTCCCACCAAACCCAGAGACAGGCCAGGCTAGGCCTCAGCCCACTGGGGAAGTTTTATAGCAGGGATGTAAAAGTTTTCTTTGTAAATAAATTTACTTAGGTAACAAACTTTAAAAATATATACATGCATACACATATAAAACATCAGGAGAGCCGGGACAGAGATATAACAAAAACTCTAAGGGTGGCAGGATGCAAGTACCTGAAGTCTGGGAAGCCCTGGCTGGTGAGTAGAAGCTGGCCATACGCAGTCCTCTCAGCTCAAGTATTAGTCTCATTTTTCAGAGGATGTGGGCTCATACAGGCTAAGCCTCCTCTTTATCTGCCCATGCCTCTAATTTAATTCAGTTCCACTCAATAAACATTCATAGAATTTATTCTATGCAGCCTACTCTCTGGGAAAACAGGGTCCCTGCCCTCAAGGAGCCCATGATCAAGAGAGGAAACTGACAGCCGCCCCCCACTTTTCACTTTCATGCTTTACAGGAAATGACGTAAGAGGATGGGGCTGAAGACAGACCAGCTCCTCCCTGCCCCAGGGCAGCCTCTCCCCCTCCATTCAACCTAGTAGCTCACCTTGGGCAGCACCTTCGTCTCTTCTATCTCCTCTTCTCCTTCCCGATAATACACTTCCATACCACTGTCTTGCTCTTCTGATGCACCAGCTTTCTTTGCCTTCTTATGGACTCTTTCCTGGGGTGACAGGTGGGAGAATGCCCAGGAGCGCCCTCCGGCAGCCCCGGGCGACACCCTCCCTCTGCTCCTCCAGCACCACCGGTGGCCAGCCCCCAGCTCTCGCTGTCCTCACTCCAAGAGGTCAGGCTGGTTTCACCAATGCTCCTTTTTCCAGCAGGGTGAGGCACAACCCTTCCAAGGGACTCACCTGCTCACTCATGGACGTCTGGCGCCCCCGCTTGCCCTGTGTCTTCTCCTTGCTGGGCAGCTCTGCCTCCTCCCGCCCCTTTTGGTTCTTCTCTTTCCTTTTCTGATTCTTCTCTTCTCCTTTTTGGTCTCTCTCCTCAGCCTCTATTTTCTCCTCCTCTTGCTTTGAAAGTGGCAGTTCCAGGGAAGCAGGAAACACGTCCGGCTTCCCAGTGTCGCTGGGGAGGAACGACAGCTCTACCAGGTTCTTCTGGTGGTTCACACTATGACAGGGCAAGAGAAGGGGGCAGTGAAGACAACATACAAAGCAGAGGGCACCGCAGGCAGCTCAGGCCTTCTCTCTCCTGATCTGTCCACGGTCTGGGCCCTGCCCCACCTGCCTTGGAAATCTATTCAATATTCTTAGGAATGATCCGCACATTTCACCAAGCTTAGTAGAAAATACAGGGGGCAGGTGCGATGCCCCCCCTCCATCTCCAACAGCAGGGAGGAGTCACCAAATCTGTTTTCAGGGGCTGAGGCAGAAGGCTCCAGGAAAAGGTCTTTCATTCATCTGAATACTGCATTCACCACTACCCAAGCCATTCCATTTAAAGTTTACCTCCCAGGGCTCCTGGAGAAAGGGGTTTGATTCATATCAGAGCAAGAGAGAGGACACCTACCTTAGGATCTTGGCTGTGAGCAACTTCCCTTCAGGGAGGTATTTGTTATAAAGGGCTTTCTTGGACGGGCTGTACTGGGAGACACGTGGGTATTGGGCCAAACCCACAACTGAGGGGCCAAGGCTGAAAGGAGAGAGACAAGCAGAGAGACAAGAGTCCTGTGGTCACAAATGCAACAGCAGATTTCCAGCCAGGCCTAGTGACTCCACCTTCACAGGGACCCAAGTAGTGACAAGGATTTATGACAGACATTAAGTTCCTGGCATTCAGCAGGATAAAGTGAGCTTTGTAAACTGGAAAAAACTATGAAGCATATGAAGATTTTCACCCCATGTCACAGCATCACAGTATGTATATCACAAGCTGCCAGGAAGATGAGGAGAAAATGAGGAAACATAACAGCACAGAAGGCTGCAATATCTGGTGGTTGTGAACATTAGGTGATTTCACAGAACATTTATAAATCATGATCAAATACTACATCAGAGAACATTCAAATTTATTTAAAACTGACACTTGAAATGCCATATTCAAAACACCAAACAAGAACTAATAATTCAAAACTTTTTTAAAGTATTAAAAAAATTGGCATTTTTAAAACTGGTGTGAACTCTTAAATTCTCTCCTCATATTCCCATCAAAGAGGGATGCAGTGGATGCCAGACCAATATAGGCCGAGGGAAGGCACTCGGGTCTGGGCCCAGGCCCCACCTTACTCACCCAAAGAGCACACCGTGCGGCTGGACAGACCTCACGTAGCCCCTCAAGAGCTGCCCTTTCTTAATGTCCTGGATGGAATTAATCTCCGGATCTTCTATTTTGCTTTTTGTCTCTGGGTTTGTTCTAAAGGACGAAAGGCTTACATACACATACCTTTGACCCCCGTCGTCCCACCCTTGCCCCCAACACACCTGCAATAATCACACTACGCATATGGACAGTACACCTCTGGACCTGTCAGTAAGATATAACGCTCAGGGCCCAACTCTACTCTTTCCCAAAGCCTGTCAGGCCAGGGGCATGTGTTCACAAGCCAGCTGTGCAGAAATAGGAGTAGTGGATCAAGCCAGAGACAGGTCAAACCTAAACCCTTGGCCTTATAAACATCCATTTCTAACCTTAGAGCAAACTGACCTCAGGCCAATCCCCTTCATGCCCTACTCACCCCTACTATGGAATCCTGGGGGCTAAATCATCTCCCCTCACCAGGACCACCATCTTGCAACCCTGGACACTCACATTTGGATGTCTGAACTTTTCCCTGAGAAACAAGAGCCTGAGTAGACAGGGTTCTTTTAGCAATCTGAATGTTCCCAGCCTTTCTGGATAGAAGAGGTTCAGGGTGCCAAGTGACAAGCAGAGAAAAAAGCTGGGAAGCCCAAACTTCTGTCAGACAGATGCAGCCTCCCCTCAGTCCTCTGAGTGGGTCCTCCTCCCTCCTTGTCCCAACAACACAGACACTCACCTGGATGATCGCAGCGACAAAGTCAATACCTGGTCTGCGGCGGACAGGACATAACATCTGGAATGAGGGCAAAAGAGGAGACATGAAAACCTGCTGAGTGACTCTGGACAAGTCATGTCACCTCTGTGGGTCTTAGTTTACTAGTGTGTCAAGTAAAAATAATACTACCTACTCTTCTTACCCAAGAAAGGTGCTGGGAGAAGAAAACAAGAAGAGACACAAAAGCCCTTTAGAAGGCTCATAGAGCCACATAGTCTGCGCTAAATAGACAAACCAGCCGTATGTTAGGTCATGACAGTATCTGCTCTCAGCAGGGAGACAGACTAACCACAGGAAACCATGATGGGGGGATAACCTGGGTATTCCTGAAAACAGACACACAACAGTTCAGACAATGCAGATCAGTGAGGCCTGAGCAGGGGGAGGCTGTGAGGAGAGAAAGCAGGGTTGATTTCTTTTGTTGCCTTTCTAAATTTAATTACTCTAAAATGGCAATTAGTAACCCAAAACCATAATTTGAAAGTACAGAATCCTGGCCGGGCGAGGTGGCTTACGCCTGTAATCCTAGCACTTTGGGAGGCCGAGGTGGGAGGACCACTTGAGGTCAGGAGTTCGCGACCAGCCTGAGTAAGAGTGAAAAATTAGCCAGGCGCAGTGGCAAGCGCCAGCAGTCCCAGCTACTCAGGAGGCTGAGGCAGGAAGATCGCTTGAGCCCAGGAGTTCGAGACTGCAGTGAGCTATGACGCCGCCACTGCACTCTACCCATGGTGACAGAGAGAGACTCTGTCTCAAAAAAAAAAAAAAAAAAAAATTCTATTATTACATAAAGAAAAATTTTATCCGTATCTCTATATCTATATGTCTCTATCTATATATGTTAAAGTCTGGAAAGATAGAAACCGAAGTCCATAATGGTGAAAAGTGTTGCAGAAAGAAAGAGCTGATAGAAACTTTCCATTTCATACGCTTGTTTTTTCTGGTACAAAGTCATTCATTATGTCTATAATTTTAAAAAAATCCACCAATTTCACAGATGGGTGAAAAGAGGAAGAGAACGTGGCTTACCTGACAACTTTCTGGGGGATGAAGTCTTCCAGGGGCGTCTCAGAGTAGGAGTCACTCACATGAAATATACTGACTCTTCCCACCTTCCCAAAGGGGAAGGAGACACTCAGCCCCTCGTTGGGAGTCACCTTGGCCACTCGGCCCATGGCCACTTCCCCTTTCTCAAGCTTGTGAGGACCTGGGAGAAGAATGAACCTGATTCAGGGAAGAGGAAATGAGCCGAGACAGGAGCCAGAATCCCAGCCAACCACAGGCAGGGCAATGTGCAATCTGCCCAGGCTCAACCTACCCAGGCTGAGTGGACCAGAATGGTCATGAAGACCCAGATCACCATGCCATGCAGCCAAGAATCCCAGGGCCATGTGGTGGACACCTTTTCTGAGGGACTTGAGAAAAACAACTATGTAGGTGAAGGTGACTCAGGCAGCAGCAGAGCAAGACAGGCCAGAACAAAGCCCCAAGAGAAAAACTGTTCCAAGAAGCTCCCACAGCAGGCTTTCTGAGGATTCCAATACTGAGGGCATCTTCCAACCTGGGCAATAACTGAAGACCCCTTCCCACCCCTTCACTTCCCTGACCAGGCACTGTTTCATGCCCACACCTATGAGTGAGAGACATAAGAAGGCCTTGGAGGAATCTGGGCCAACCACAGTGGCCCTCAGGGCCTGGCCAATCCGGAACTTCTTATCTGGATGTTTCAGAACCTGGAAGGATAAGAAAATTCCTCTGATGCTTGAAGAAAGGTCTGTCATTTATCCAAAACCACAGCATTTAAAAGTCTCCATAGCAAGTATTTCCCAAACCAACCCCTAAATAAGCACAAGGTTCCTTATACCCACTGTGAACCCACACACACCAGACAATGAGTCCAGCTTAGGGAGCCTGGGTCTCCTATCCAGGGATCTCAAGCACACTGACCTTGAAGCTAAGAGAAGTGAGCAACAAAGGAATTCGCCCCCGGATGTCCGGGGCAATCTCCACCTCAAGCCATTTCTTCACCACATTGTACTGGGGGAAAAACAGGAGAAACAGAATAGGGCAAATATAAGCATCCCTTCTTTTCCATTAAACGTAGATTTTCCTAAAACCATAAATAAGGCAGAAAGGGCCCTAATCCCACATTTTTCCAAGGGACAGGAATCCACCCCTACATCCCACTGCCCCTGCCCAAACTCCACTTCTCACTGGCTTCACTCAGAGTTTAGCTCAGAGCCTTCACCAGCCTAGCAGAACATGCATCTTTCCCAGGGTCTCAGCTGACCAGGAGGCAAAAAAGACCTCAGAGATGTTCCTGAGTAGGAGGACCAATCCCACAGATGTCTGTCTCCTCCTCCAAGTTCAGCTGTGGCCAGCGATTGTTAACCATCTCCAGGGGCCACCATTTTATTTCTAAACCAAATTGGATTTTGATCCTTTGGTATTTATGCAGTGTCCTGCCCTAAATACACACCCCAATTTTCAAGTCAATTCAACAAAACATTTATCAAGCAACTGCTATGCACATAGCATCATAGTAATAAGTAAAAACAAGGCCCGGCCTTCAAGATCATAACCTACAAGCAGTAAGTCAAATCAGTATGCAAATAACTAGAGCAGCAAGCAACATGTACGAAGAACAACATGCTACAGGAATATATAGGAGAACTAGTAATGAGGGTTGATTATCTGTGCTGAACCTTGAAGGGTAGTAGGCAATAGGATTAGAGGGTACTCCAGATATAGAAACCAGCATGAATAAAGACAGGAAGGGAAAAAGATAGAGGAGGTTTTCAGAGTGTCTGGCACACAAGGTACACGAGGTCCGCTTATGAAGTGTCTCATCTGGGGTTTATGAATGTCTACAGACAGGTAACTAAAGGGATCAAGTGTCAGTGACATGCTCAGAGAGGTACTCATGGAAAAGGACTCTGGTAACAACGAAGAGGTGTTATCCCTCAAGGTCAACCCCAATCCAACTTCCTCTTTGATACGTTCCAACTGGTACAAGTCACACAGATCTCCCTTTTTGAACTTCTGATCCACTTGTGGTTAAAACACATAGTCTGGCACCCAACTACTTTTTGTTTTGCACTGCACCTGAACTTTATAAAAGGCAAGAATCTAAAATCCAGTACTGCATTTATATTTTAAATCTTGCACTGTGATATATTTCTTTCCATATTTACAATTAATCTACCAACATAATGAATTGTGAGCTGCTTGTTAATTGTTTTGTAAGCCATATTTTAGCTCCCTACCTAGACCAGAAGTTTTCTAATGGCAGAGGCCATGTGTTATCTCCCACAAACCCAGCATGGTAGCAAACACAGGCTCAAATGCCCAGCGCTAATGGCCTTTATCTCCAGTTTCATCCCCTTTTCTTCTGAAAGAAGGATGGCATCACATTGCAGGGCAGCCACTACTCACCTTCTTTAAGAAGCAAGTCACAGTCTGACCGGCCTGGTACTGTTTAATCTTCTCCACAGGGCTAACAGAATGAGAGTTAAGAGCAGTGTGGCCATCCTCCAGCTCACTGTTTACAGAAAGGCAATGGAAAGAGTAAACCAATTTCTGGATAAGACTTTGAGTTTGAAACCATCTCCCCCAAGTGGCCATGGGATTGATTGCGCAGGATTCTCCTACTCATAGTCACCCTCCAATGCCTTATTTCTCTCCTTAAAGAAGAATGTTCACAGTACTGGCCTGGGGGCTAATCTTTTCCATTTCATTCAGTCACCTCAGTATGAAAACAGTGTAAAGTAGGTAGCCTGCAATAATCTTTATAAACTTAGGAAACACAATTATCTTACTTCTTTCCTAATCCTTTAGCTATTGCTTTAGTTTGCAGAACTGCTTTCACAAATAATCTGTCACTGATTTTGACAACAATCTCATGTGAATTAGGCAAGGTAGATATTACTAAACCTGTTTTATGCCACTGAACCAGAAGGTGAGGTCAGGGCTTCTGACTCAAAAATCCAGGGCTCTGTCTCCTATGCTACCCGTTCATTATTATTGTCTTGATTCTCTTTTTCTTCTCAGAAAAGCAACAAGGAGATGTGGTCTGAAAATTATCAGCCCCCAAATCACTTCAAGGGAATCACAGAACTGCTACCCCTGCTTACCAATTCAAATAATTTCTAAAACAAAATGAACCAAAACTCATCAATAAAATGGTATGAGGAATGTGAGTAAAATTATAAAATATAATAGAAAGTGCTGGTAAATGTAGAAAATAGTAACTTTCCTATACTAGTAAAGTGGAAAATACATATATCCTATGACCCAGTAATTCCACCCTAGAGAAAGCCTAGCCCACATGCACAATGAAACAAGTTCAAGGTTGTTCACTGTGGCATTATTTATAAAAGAAATTTTGGAAACAGGCCCAAATGTCCTCCATCCGTTTGAGAACACGTGTAGTTTGGCACATTCACAGGATGGATTACTATTTTAACTACAGACACAAAAACAAATAGAAACAAGACAAAATTATGAATGAAAAAAGTTGTAAAATATTAAGTACAACAAACCATTTATGTAAATTTTTAAAACTACACAAAATATTTGTAGATACACACACATGTACAGTTATCCCTTGGTATCTGCAGGGGATTGGTTCCAGGAACCCCCATGAATACCAAAATCCAAGGATGCCCTAATATAAAATGGCATAGTATTTGCATATAACCTACACACATCCTCCTGTATACTTTAAATTATCTCTATATTATTTATAACACCTAATACAATGTATATGCTATGTAAATAATTGTTATACTGTATTTTAAAATTTGTATTTTTAAAAATTGATGTATTGTTATTTTTTATTTCCCCCCCCAAATATGTTCAATCTGTGGTTTGTTGAATCCAAGTATGCGGAACCAACACACACAGAGGGCCAAGTATATATATAACTAAAATATAAAAACATGAGCTGGATATGTATATCAAAATAATAATGGGGAATTCATCCTCTGGGGGGTAAAGACAGACACCCGGGGGAGAGACTATATCCATAAATTTTTATTTCTTAAAACACACATGGTCTGCAGGAATCTTGATTATAAAAAATAAAAAACCACACCCACAGGATGTCTATGTGCCTGGCACTGTAATATAACACTAACATATATTATCTCTAGTGCTTATATAGTTAGGATGAAGAAATTTTTTCACTTAATAGCTGACACAAGAATGTCTCACCTTTCTGGGCACAATGGGACACAAGAATGTTTGCTGGATACATGGGCTGAATTGTGTCCTCCCCCCACCCCAAATTCATGTGTTGAAGTTCTAACCCCCAATAACTCAGAATATGACTATATTTGGAGACAGGGTCTTTAAAGAGATAATTAAGTTAAGATGAGATCATTATGGTGGGCCCTAATGCAACATGATAGGGTACTCAAAAGAAGAGATCAGGCTACAAAACAATAACAAAAATAATGTGACTAAAAAATGAGCAAAGGACTTGAAGAGACATTTCTCCAAAGAAGATACACCAATGGCCAACAAGCATATGAAAATATGCTCACCATCCTTAATCATCACAGAAATGCAAATTAAAAGCACAATCAGATACTACCTCATACCCCTTAGGATGGCCACTATTAAAAAAACAGAAAACAACAACTGCTGACAAGGATGTGGAGAAACTGGAACCCTTTTGCACTGTTGGTGGGATTGTAAAATGGTGCAGCCATTATGGAAAATAGTATGGAAGTTACACAAAAAATTAAAAATAGAACTACCACATGATCCAGCAATCCCACTTATAGATGTATACTCAAAAGAACTGAAATCAGGATCACAAAGAGATATTTGCACACTCATGTTCAATGCAGCACTATTCACAATAGCCAAGAGGTAAAAGCGACTAAAACGTCCATTGGCAGAAGGGTAGATAAACAAAATATACATACAATGGACTATTATTCAGCCTTGAAAAGGAAGGA
Source organism: Daubentonia madagascariensis (assembly GCA_023783475.1). NCBI lineage: Eukaryota > Metazoa > Chordata > Mammalia > Primates > Daubentoniidae > Daubentonia > Daubentonia madagascariensis. The sequence continues at coordinate 11,748,020 of JAKFHU010002573.1, read as the reverse complement.
AATTCTGACACATGCTACAACATGTATGAACCCTAAAGACGTTATGCTAAGCAAAATAAAGCCAGTCAAGTAAGGACAAATACTGTATGATTCCATTTATACAACATACCCAGAGTAATCAAATTCATAGACACTGAAAGCAGAATGGTGGCTGCCAGGGGCTGGGGGGAGGGGGCAATAGGGAGTTGATACTCAATGGGTATACAGTTTCAGTCATGCAAGATGAAAAAGTTCTAGAGAGCTGTTGTACAACAATATGCACTTAGTTAACAATACTGTAATGCACACCTGAAAATTGTTAAGAGAGTACACTTATGTCACATTTTTTACCACAATAAAAAAAGAAGAGATTACAACACAGATACATATAAAAGGAAGACCATGTGAAGACACGGGAGAAGACAGCTATCTGCAAGCAAAGGAGAGAAGCCTCAGAAGAAATAAACCCTGCTGACACCTTGATCTCAGACGTCTAGCCTCTGAAATTGTGAGAAAATAAATTTCTGTTGTTTAAGCCAAACAAAACACATGTACGTACACACATACACACACACAGGTATGTGTTATCCTTTTCTTTTTCCCCAAAATGATTTTTGAGAAATGGCCTTTCCAAAAATAGTAACCCGCCCCAAAAAGAAGGGTCAGCATTACTGAATTAGTTATGAGAAAACTCACTGACCAGCAGGAACTCCAGAGATGCCTTTTAAGACTCTTGAACTGCCTTGTTCTGTTTTCTCCTGGCCCTCATACCATAGTCTCACAAGACAGGAGAGTGGACCAGCAACAGCAGTGTTAATGAGAGGCTCTTAGCACTTTGAGGATCAAGCATCATTTAGGATTGCAGTGGATCTTCCCAGAGTTCACTGACTCATCCCTCATTCATTAGTTTAAGATATTTACCCTTAGTGTGGATAAACTATGTGACCTCAACCATAATTAAGGGTTTAATTAAAACAAGACATTACATGTCAAAGGTGAAGATACTGCAGACTACAACCACTAATATGCTGAGGTCTCTTCATTTTCACAACAAAGACTGAAGAGGGACATAATCAAAACCTACAGAACTACGGAAACCACAGAGTAAACAAATAGAAATGTGGGTTATCCACCAAATCTCATTATTCCGAAACTAAAGGCTTACTCTGAAGTTCCAAAAGTGTTGTTAGCATCTGAAACTCAACGTCACAAGAATATTTCCCTATCTCAGACACAGGTTTTCTCAGAAACATTATACTTCTATTCTGATCCCTTCAGGATGCTGACCAAACCTTACACTCTGGAAGTTACTTTGGAGGTCCTTCTACAACATCTCTAAGTGTGTAAGACTTACAACCTCAATAGATCCCAGGGCTGACCCTGCAGAGCCTTTCTTATGGTCATGCACGTCTAGCTTCATTCATTAAAGGTCTATCAATTCTGAGAGGTTGGGTTCTTTTATGGAAGAAGCAGAAGCAGACAGGCCCATGTATCAAAATGCTAAAGATCCTCTGAAAAAATGATCCCAGATAAATTGGATCCACCACTACATGGAACTCCAAGTTCTCCTCTCCCCAGAATCTCTCATGGAACACTCTTCTGTGCAAAATCTACCAGAGCATGACCTGAAATTCCAGCTCAGCTTCTAGTAACCAAGTAGTAGTCCACACTGAAAGAACAGGTATTCTTGGCTACATGTTTATTTAGGGAATAAACAGTTCTAGAAAATTGGGTTGAGAGCAGAAATGTTTCTTATTGTTACACACTGACAAACAGAACTGCAATCAGCCTTTAAATTTATACTTAAACCCTGTATAAAGCTTTTACATTAATTTTCATATAATCCCTCTAGCCGTAGGAAAGCCAAATAGCCCTACTAGAGAAATAAGATAACTTGGACAGAGAGAGGCAAAATAAGGCCTAACACTGGCAGAATCACGATTAGAACTCAGGATTCCTGATTCTGAAGCCCACTGCTCTCTCCCTGGGACCGTGCTGCTATGCCCCTCACCTTGGCCGAATGCTCAGCTCTGGGATGGTTCGAACAAATCTGGGGTGACTTATTGGAAGAAACCTGGAGAAACAAATAAGTCAAATCATTTCTTTTATTCTTTGTAACACAGTAATCTGGAGATCAGGATTTCTCTCTACTCAACCCCAAACCAAGCTTACAAAACCACCCTGCTGCACGTCACACCACCATTGGTGGGAGATGTGTCAGGCCAAGGGTTTCCAGTCTCATCCTTGGCAGTAAATGATAAGGAGCTGGCTCCTCTGACCTTTTAGGATTGTCATATCAAACCCTGAAAAGAATTTTCCTTACAGGCTATATACTCCAACTCTTTCATCCTAAAAATGAGGAAACTGAGGTCTAGAGAAGATGAATGACTTACTGCAGATCACAGTTACTGAAATTAGTATGCAAATTATTACCCAGACTTTGAACTCTTTCTGCTGTTCTTGTTGTAGCAAGGATTTCTGCCACAGTAACGCATTAACTAGATCTAGAGTAAATTAGTATAATTAAGATGTGAAATAGAGAATGAATTATAACTGCTGATGTATACTACTCAATAAATATGAGGCAGGCAACCTAGTAGGCACATAACACACTACATGTTCTCTCTTTTAGCCTTCACAATGGCCCTATCAGGTAGTCACTACCATTACTCTCACTTTACAAATTAAGAAAATAAAATTCAGAGAGTTAAGTAGTTACTATAATAGCACATGGTCACAGTCAATCTGGAATTCAAACCCAGGTCTGACTCTAAACTCATGCTCTTAACAACTACACTATATTCCACATTTTTAAAAAAATCAAGCAAAAGGATCTTTTGGTGAATGCCTTGTTAACTAAAAGAGAATCTGACTTACATGAAACTTTTTGGAACCCACTTACATTCCCACTCCTTCTCCCACAATTACAATAATCTCCCCCCAAAGCCAGCCCATCCCCCAAAGCCTCCATACTTGAATGTCTTCATGTCTCGCCCACCAATCACTCGGGCAGTGACTGTCTTCCCAACTTTCAGCTTGGTTGTAGGAGAGGTGCCCTCTGGAACATCGTCTAGAATGTGGGAGGCATGGATGCAGCCAATGATGCCATCTTCCAGAGTCACAACCACATGGGTGGGTTTAACAGACTTGACAGTCCCTGTGACCATGTCCCCGATGGACAGGGTATGCTTCTTTATGGTCCCTACAGCCAGACCTGGATCCACTTCCTCATCCTCGTCAACCGTCTCAGAGTCCTTCCGGGTCTGTCTCATGGTCCTCTTAGCAGCTGGCCCCTCAATGGCCAAAAGAAGACCAGTCATTCCCGGTTCTGTGGTCTTCAGGGTTAGGGAGACACCCTGTCCCACCTGCAACTTCTCTGAGTCAAAGTGGAAGGTGTCATTGAGGTGAGAGGTCAGGGAGAAAGCTGCCAGGTGGCCAGTCTCTACCAAGGAGGCAACAGCAAAGGACTCCTCCAAGTGCTGCACAATCGCCTGGTGTTCACTGCCTTTCTTCAACTAGAAAAGAAAGAAAACCATCTGTTTCTCTTACAGAGTATGGTCACTCATTCCTGGCCCCACTGGGGAGGGTGGGACTGGGGAAACCCTCTGGAGTCCAGGGGATCTCAGGATAGTCTGAGCTGGAGCAGACAAGCCTTTGCTCCCTGGACCTAGCTTTCCTCCCCCTCCCTGGACCTAGCTTTCCTCCCCCATACACAACACTCATGGGGCCTCATCAGAATCTGTTTCTGTTCTGTTCTGAATTCAAATTCCTAGGCCCTATCTTAAAACTGTGACTCTGAATTTAAAAAGTTATTTAGGTGATTGTGATGCACAATCAGGCAACCTCTAACAGCTCTCCAGCTTAGGGATACTGGTTCCTGCCACTCAGTCTCGCAGCCACTCCCCCTTCCCCACTTCAATCACTGCTTCAACCATTCAATGAATAGAGTCATTACTGAGAGCTTATTGTGTGCCAGGCACCAAGCCTTTCTTTCCTCAAAATCCAAATTGTGTTCATGCTCTTATATGCCCAAGCTTCACTTAGATGATGAAATGGTATAGAGTCCTGCTAGAAAACTGAGTAAGGGGTTAGGATTGCTTTCTATTCTCTGTCTTTCTTAAAGTCTTAAGATCCTAAGCAACTAGAAGTTAAGGATTCTATCTATACTGTTCCATACTCTATGCAATTAGGTGCTTAATAAGTGCTTTAGACAATGACCAAATACACCCATCACACAGAGAAAAATACTAATTTTGATATTTCCCTCAAACCCATTCTTATATCACACAAAAGTGTACAGGAGGCAAGGCAGGAAAGGGTGTGGAGGGCCTTGAGGTCCAAAATACCCACAGACATGCTTTGTTTGGTTCATATGATGTTTTTTAAAAAGCAAATTAGTTTCCAACATTTATTTCAAATAAAAATTCCAATTCTGCCTTCTCTTAAAAATCAAAGACTTAGCAACACTAGACCCAGATATTCCAACCTGGCAATAACCAGCTGGATCTGAACAGTCTGCCCCAAGCCAGCTGGGCATTCATTCTCCTGTTTGTCAGAGCCCAAGTTCTGCCGCTCCCTACCTACATGGCCAACTTCACTCCTTTATGATACTTGCTTGGCCCAACGATAGGGTGACCATATAATTTATCACCTAAACCAGAATGAAAGTAAGCACTCTTAACCATACCAGAATAAGAGGTCAAAACTGGGAATGTCCTGGATATGTCCAGGCATATGGTTATCCTAGCTACAGGCATGTAAATTAGAACCCCTGAGCTGGGAGTATGGTATTGAAGGGGTGTGTCATGTGAATCCATGGAAATAAATGGAAGCCAGGAGCAAGCTTACCTTTTTAGCTTTTCTATTCACCAAGTCCTGGTGAAGGGAAACATGGACTTCCAACTTCAACATATCAACATTTAAGATCACAACCTTCTTCTTCTGCCCAGATTTCACCTCCTGCCCTGCAGTATAGAACCAAACAGTGCGATCATCCTCCTGGAACAGGGTAAAAGAAGAACAGCATCTTTTTGCTTGCAGATGCCACCCCTTAGACTCAAAAAAGGAAAAAGGACACGTGTCCTAGGTCTATTTGGGCCATAGTTAGGGAAACCAAGGGTCTATCTCCCATAGTTCAAGTTCAGGTGGGCCTTACGTAACCTGATATATTGATATAAAAATCTAGGTTTACCCAGTGATAACTAAAGGATTCATACCTAACCCTTCTTCACTACGTTGTCAATTGTCTTGATTTGTACTCACACAAGAAAGGCACACCAAAAATTTTTACTGAATCAACTGATCTACCCTATGTGTTTGGAAATTCTGTATCTAGGAGAGGGAGCAATGGGCAAAGGGTCTCCCCTACCAACCACAACAGGCGAGACAGAAGCACTCACCTGCCCGATGATACTTGCTGGCTCTCAGGACCAAGCTGGGCACTGGGCCCCCACTGAACACCACGGAGCCATCTTCCAACACTTCCTGCACCACTAGGTCAAGGACCATTCCTGGTGTCATCTCAGCCAGCGTCTGGATCAACACAGAGTCTGCCAGAGACCCAAAGGAAACACGGATTAGTACCACAGAATAACACTCACCACTCTCTTCCTCTGGAAGTATGGTATCACCACGGACGACAGTGGAGCACTGCAATCACTGACAAGGCAATACCACTTTCTGCAAAAATGTCTAGTATCCACGAACACTCTTGTCACAGGCAGAGACTTATGCCCCTTGCTAATCCTTCCTGACCATAATCCATGAAAATAGCCAAGAAATACCAGGAACACAGGCTTTCCTTTGGTTTCTGAATTTTCACTCTCCCCTCTCAAGCCTCGTACTCCCAAATTCCATTAGGGTTCCAACAATCCTATACAACAGTTCAAAGTCTAAGACAGAATAATAACACCTCACGGAGTCTAGCAGGGCCCTGTTCCATTTCATCATCCACTATATATCTGCTGAATAAAGGAATGAAAAATGAAGAGGTGAATGAATTCACAACAAATGCGAACATGAGGCCACAGAACTATAGGAAATTTTGATTCTGGACTCGCAGGGGGGACAAGGGCTTCTGGGATGCTTGTAATGACCTTTATCTTAAAGGACTGTTCATTTTATGAACATTTACTGAGCTATACACTTAAGGATTTGTGCACTTTATGCAGGTCATACCTCCATTAAAAAAAGGTTACCAAATTGTTTTTTATGTTCTGGGAAGCCCAAAAACTCATCCTAGCAACAGGCATAATTATCAATGCACACACTTCCACCCCTGACCCCTACAACAGGGCCCTGAGGCACCCCCACCTCGGTTGCGCATGAGGCTGCGCACGCCCTGCAGCTCCTCCAGGCACTGGCTCAGGAGGAGGAGGCTGGTGGCGGCTAAGTCCCCCAGAGCACAGTCTGATAGCCGCAATGACAGCAGCATCCGCTGCTTCTCCTCATCCACATTGGTCACCTTTGCAACTACTGTCTGCCCCTCGACAAAGTGGTCACTTGTGGTGGTCACAAACTTGTCACTCATGATCTGAAGAGTAGACAGAAAACAGGGAAAGGAAAGGAAGTCTTCATTAAGACAACCTGCTTACTGTGCCCAGAAAGGGGTGTGCCAGTGGGAGGAAACAGGACCCAGGAAGTTCCCCCCAGCCCTCTCTGAGCACAGCTCAACTCTCCTTCCACAGAAACAGAGGAGAGGCCCTGGCTGCCCAGTCCAGCCTTCTGAGAGAGCACCCAGCCAAGAAGGCACATTACTGGCAGCCAAAGGGACACCAGGGCTATCCCTATCTCTAATACTCAATGGCAACCCTCTGCCCCCACTACGCAGGTTTCTGGGGCCCTCTCCTCTGCTCCCATTTTAAAATTTTTCTGGCAGGGGATACAAATGATGTTTCCCAGGCAAAACATCAGGAAGATAGGACTATGGAAAGGAAGAAATATTTATGAATGATCTATGGCAAAAGTTAGCTATATGCTATTTGCCCAGCATTGTCTCACATGACTTTGGTGCATCTCCTCCCCTTTCTAGGTCTCAGTCAGTGTTCAGCAGGCCTATTAGGGGCTTCCACTACGGGACTGCTGAGATCTTTTCCTGTACCATTTGATGACATGGGGAGGGGGGTAATAATTTCCAGGATATTCTGGTAACTTAACATCTCAAAAACCTCAGAAATCTGCAAAACCTGTACTCAGCTGCTCAGGAAAATCAATTTCCATGTCTAAACATGCTGAGAGAATAAAAACAAGTTCAGTCATCCTCACACTGGAGACTAAAGTCTTCAGCCTACTCAATGCTGTCGTGTGGAGTAGGAAAGGTGCCCCTTTCTCCAGGAGGTCATACAGGCGGGCAAGAGGAGCATGGACTGAAGCTCAGCTCCACTCACCCCCTGCCAGGTGCCCTTAAGTCATGCTCACCCTCAAGTGGCATCCCAGAAAATCTTTCAAAGGAGTAAAGTATCTGGTTCCTTACCACCCACCCTCAGGTTCCACAACCCTGTTGGTGCTCCTCAAAGGCCCTTGTACATGAAGCTGAACTTACAGCTTTGGGGGCCAGTCCACTAAGACCCGAGGGGAACTGGACGAACACACCATAGTCCTTGATGGTCTTCACAAAACCAATGAGCAGCATTCCAGGATGGATTTCTGAGAAGTTCTTGGGATCCTGTCCACCTTCTACTGTGGAGACCAAAGCTGGCTTCCTGCAAAGAAGCTAGTGGTACTCTGTCAAGGAATGTTGCAGAAAGAGGCCAGGCCTGGTGGGTCACACCTGTAATCCCAGCACTTTGGGAGGGTGAGGCAGGAGGATCACTTGAAGCCAGGAGTTTGAGACCATCCTGGGCAACATAGTAAGACCTCATCTCTACCAAAAAAATCAGCAAGACATGGTGGTACATGCTTTGAGCCACTACACTCTAGCCCAGGTGACAAAACAAGACCCTGTCTCAAAAAAAAAAGGGGAGGGGATGGAAAAGGCAGATGAAATGTTCATCTCTCCCATTTCCTTTCTTCACAAAGACAGAACTGCAGGCTGACCCCTGGCTACTACAGTGATTCTCTAAGTGTGCAGACTAGCAGCAGCATCACATGGAACTTGTAGCACCACCCCAGACCTACTGAATCAGAAACTCAGGGGTGGGCCCAGCCATCTTTGTTTCAGCAAGTCCTCCAGGTGACTCTCATGCACACTAAAGTTTGAGAATCCCTGTTTTATTCCTTTCCTGATTAACTCATCTCCAGATTATTGGAGGGGACCAAAAAGGAACAGCTCACGCCCATGGTTTGACAGTGGGGTCAGCCATTGCACAATCCTCCACTGTCCCCACCTCCACACCAATGAACCCTGTTTTCCCACCTCTGCCCATTTCACTCTAAGGAAATTTTATTTCACATTCCGTTAGAAGGGGCAGTGTCCTTCTATGCACCCAAAAACCAAAGGGAATATTTCTGAGCCCATATCCCTGAGGGGGAGAAGAGGGTAGGAGAAAAAGGGAAAGGGAGGAAAGGAGGACAGAGGCTACCTTATTAATTGTTCTAACCCAGGGCCAAGCACTGAATGCCCCAAGAAGGCCAGATGTGCTACCAGGGCCACCCACTGGGCCTTGCACACCTCACTACCTCCTCCCTGGCCCCTGGGCTCCCCTTCTCCCCTGAGACCTTTCTGGCTACTCCGCCCTGACCACCAGCATCTGCTGGCAGCACTTCCTTAGTCCTGCTCTTCCTTTCTGCAGTGCAGGCTTTGTCACTAGTTCGGTCTTGTGGAGGTATTTCTGAGGTCAACTGGCTGATTTTTTTTCCCATGGGGTTTCTAACTAAGAGCAGAACTTGACCCAGAATTTCCCACCCGAGGGCCCATGACTCCCCCACCTTCCACTGCTCCACAAGCACCTGTCAAGGATACAACATGTCCCTCACTCCGGCTCAGACACAGGACACGATGAAGGGTGTCACCTGCCTGGAGCCAGTGATACAACAGTGGGCCGTTGGCGACATGGTCTGACAGATGAGGTGTGGGGAGGAAAGCAGGGATGTTGTACGGCAGGACAGTCACCTCCAGCCCATCTCTGGTCTTCTCTAAAACCTTCACGTCCACCAACTACCCAGGGAAGATAAAGACAGACAATACCATTTGTCTTGAACAGAGAGCAGCTTAGTCTGGATCAGGCAGGGCTCAGAGGCATCACATTCCAGCACAAGGGATCACTGAGAGGACAAAAGCAGAGAAGCAGCTTTCTTCCAGACCCCACCCCACCAGCCCAGCATGCACACACACGCACACACACACCAGGACTCGTTTGCGGGCTCATCTCACTCCTCTCCCAAGTCACTCCACTGAGTCCCAGAGGAAAGACAGAACTGCAGGCTGGCCCCAGGGACCAGAGAAGAAAAAGGGCAGCAGCACACCGCTGAAAAGCCACACCCTAACAGAGCTTTCCTTTCATAGGCTTCTTCCATTTGTTCTGGCACACAGGAAAGAACATACATGAGGCCCTCTCTCAAGAACCCCTCTAGCCCCAGAATCTTATCTAGATCTTATCTTTCCCCTTCATGGGTTCCAGTACCCCATGTGTCAGTGGTACCCTGCTCTTTGCCACTGTAAGATAAAATAACTTGTCCAGAGAAGTCCAAGTACCTGCCCAACATTAATGACCCTTCCTTTCTTCTGACTGTGTCCTGCAGGCTCTTTCTGTAGTTCTCGATCATTCAACAGCTTGAAGGATAAGAGCATCCTCTCTTTGGATGGCTCACAGTTCAGCACCACAACCTTCACCACCTGTTGAGAAACCACACAGATGTGCTAACTCCTCCCAGCAGGCCATACAGGCCCTGGAGTGTTGGTGCCCTCCACTACTGCTGCAGAGGCCTTGAGAGATCCACCAAGCCCTTGGATCAGATCAGAAGGCAATGAAAAGAAAAAATGTACTGAGAGTTACACAGAATCCCCAAAAGTCTGTTTTTTGGGCAAAAGGAAGGCATGGATAACTTTGGTAAAACTGTCTTAAAAAATTGTTTTTCCATTTGAGGTGATGGATATGCTAAATACCCTGATTTGATCATTACACACTGTACACGTGTATTGAAATATCACCCTGTACCCCATAAATATGTACAATTGTTACGTGTCAATTAAAAATAACAAAACAAAAAAATTATTTTTCCTAGACATGCCCAGACTCACTAGTTTCACAGCACTGCCCCCTTGTGGTGACAGTGGCCTCAGAATAATTATAGGTAAAGACTGATTTCCTCCACGTTGTGGGCCTGAGGTTTGTGATCTTGCCAGCTTCCCCTGAACCCCCTTGAGGGTTTCTCTCTGTTCTGTTCCCCACCTCCTCCATTCAGCTGGCTCAGGCCCACTGCCCCATGTGCTCTCTTCCTCAGTCTCTTAAAAGGCAGCCCTCCTGGCCCAGCGCGGTGGCTCACACCTGTAATCCTAGCACTCTGGGAGGCCAAGGCGGGAGGATGGCTTGAGCTGAGGAGTTCGAGACCAGCCTGAGCAAGAGTGAGACCCCGTGTCTATCAAAAATAGAAAAATTAGCTAGGCATCATGACGCACGCCTATAGTCCCAGCTACTCGGGAGGCTGAGGCAGTTTGATCGCTTGGGCCCAGGAATTTGAGGTTACAGTGAGCTATGATGATACCACTGCACTCTACCCCAGGGTGAGAGAGAGAGACACTCTCCAAAAAAAAAAAAGAGGCAGCCCTCCTACTTACTACTCCTTCAAATCTGTGTTCCTGGGGTCACCAAGGGTAGGGGGCCTTTCCAGGGGAAGAGTTACCTGGCCAGTATAAAAGACTCTCTCAGGGTCAGGGATGTACTCAGCACTAAGCTCATGCTTGGGCACCAGTCCCTGCACATCGCTGTAGAACTTCACAATGCAGCCATAGTCCTTCACCCTGATGATGAAGCCATGTGTCTGCAGACCAGGCTTGGCACCAGCATAGCAGGTAAGGGCAGGTAGTTTGGACTCAACCAGGGTTTTCTTCAGAGTCATCATCAGCTTCTTGGATTCAGGATCACAAAGCAAAACCTAGGGGAGGGATAATGGCCATCATCAAGTTATCTGTCATCAAGAGAGCCAATGAGCTGGTCTCTGCAACCCCCTAAGCCCAAAAGCCATGGGTCATTCTCCAAGAACCTGCTACCTCTTTTCCTCTAATAATCTCAGCTGCAGATTTTCCCTGCTTCCTGCTGGACGACAATCTAGGGCACACTGATGGCTATTTCAAATGTACTTCCTCCCATAAATTGCTGCAAACTGCCCCCTCCTGCCCGTGAGGCAACACTCATTATCTTACAGCTCTAGACAGTCTTGTGTTACACTGACTCTATACCGCCTTAGTTCCCTCATAGTGGGCTTTGCATCTAGTCTAACAGAATAAACGACTGAATCAATTTACCACCTCACTACCATTGTTAATTACCTATAAACTAAGATCAAGAGATCCAACTATCTTTTACCCCTCAGAATGTCATCTCCTTGAGGGCAGAGAAACTCCTCCCTTTATAACCTTTGACCCCATTACTAAAAAATGTCACACCAACGGGCAATCGATACCTTTGTTGAGTCAATAATCATGGAATAAAATGAATATAAGCAAACCTAACACACTGAGTGCCTGTACACGCCAGGCCCTATGCTAAACACTCCGTGTGTATGGTCACGTTTAATCTCCATAACTCTATGAAGTTTCTCTTGGGATTCAAGCCTTTGTTATAAACCACCCACATTCTGGCAGCTTCACCTGGGCTATTTCTGTGCCTAGAACACACCCCTTGCTCCTCCCCAACCTTCCAAATGTTACCCACATCCTTTCTAGTTCAAGTCCCACCTCTGCCAGAAATCTAGACAACATTCTTGTTATACAGAGCTGAACCTGAACACTGGTTGTGCCAGTTATTAGCTGTGTGACTCTGGGCAAGATACTTCACTTTCCTAAGCTGTAATTTCCTGACTTGCAAAATGAAGGTAATAGTACTTAATTTATAGGGTTGTTTTAAGGATTAAATGAAATAACACACACTATAGAGACACTGGTACTTTAAGATGGGAGTGTGACAACCTCCTCATTTGCCAGCAAATTAATAAACTTCTCTTTCCTTCTCCTCAAAAAAAAAAAAACAAAAAACCACACTATGTGCCTAGCACAGCAACTGGCACAGAACACACGTTACATGGCAGTTGCCACTGATGATGTCAATGGCTCCAGCCCCCCCCTCGCCTCCCCTTTCTGAGATGTGTCCCCAGCATACAGTTTGCACCAAACCATGAGGCAAAAGGTCACACACCAGCTTGCTCTCTCCTCCATGTATAGATATTTTAACTCCCAATTATATCACACAATTCTCAAGGACAGGGACTTACTTTCCTCTTCCCAATACGAGGCACAGCACTGCACACACTGCAGACATAATGTGCTCACTTTGTGGTAGAAGGCAGAAACTTCAGCTGAGAAGAACTGCTCTCTTCCCATCTAGTCAAAACCCCAAAAGAGACCCTATAGGAGGCTCACCCGGCATTTGACCTCGTCCCCAACGTGGTACTTCTTCTCTGGATTCTTAATCAGGATGTCAGCCATGTGCATGGCGGGTACCAGGCCCCTTATTTGCTCACCCACCTTCACCAGCATCCCGTATGGCTTTATGGTTAGCACTGTGCCCTAGAGAGTACAAAGAAAAGACACCACAATGCCTCAAGAAAGGTCTCTCCTCCATCTCTTATAACAAGCATGGCACAGCTCTCTTTCGAAGCCCACCTTCCTAGGCTAACTGTGCCCATTATTCCAGATCTCACATGGGTAAAGCACACATCCCACAGTGATCTGGATTTAGTCAGGGTTCTTTATGTGAACCTTCACATCTTTTTGTGTGAGCATGTATTTTCTGTGTGCCTCACAAGTACATTCCCTGAAGGATGGGACTATGTCTCCTCAGGAATAAATTCTACATATATAGGGAGCTGCTTGATTAGAGCCACAATGTTAGAGATGAGAGGAAACTGAACTGGCTTCTCACTAATATCCCAGGTAGCACAATTATCAGAGTACTAATTTTTGATCTGGTCTAATAACCAATACCAAATACCAAATCCCAGGATTTATGATCTACTGCTTCTGTATAGTTGGGTGGTACTAGTAAGACCTTACTTTGAAATTAGTTACAAGTTACCCAAGGGAAGAGAAAGAAATTCCAGTGAACAGGCAGAGACAAGGAACATGACTTTCAATGCACTAACATGAGAACTAATGAGCTGACAATAAGCTATGAACCAAAGAATGCCTGAAGGTAGGGAGAGCATCTAATCATATGCTTGAGGTCTTACCTTTACCACTGCCCCAGGTTTGATGTCATGATATCTAAGGTATTGAGCTTCAATAATAGACCTAGGACAAAAGGAAAATACAGGATTAAACAAACTAAAGCAGAGGTTGCCTAAAATTCAGGCCTACCACCATCATGCTGGTGAGAAAGGAAAACCTCACCAAGCACAGCCAGGAGAAACCAAATATGCATACATGCAGGTGCACATCTCTACACCCCCACATGTTAATAACAGACTTACGTCCGAAGAGAGAGTAAGGCCAGTTCATCCATTTGGCTATAGTCAATAATTCTACACTTGTGAGTGTTCCCTGGCTTGAAGCTCTCAGGATTGAAGATGTTCTTAGAATCAGAGAGATGGCTGAGCTGCAAAATACCAAGTGATTGAGGACAAGCCAGAGGCAAGAGATCTGAGCCAATCAGACTTAAAGCACACCAAGATGACTCAATACATTTATCATCTACCATAAAAATGGTACTTTGCCTGGTAAAATAATTCTACTCATTAAAAAAACTGCTTTTTATCATTATAGAATCTCAATAAGATCACTGGTCAGTAAACTGCAGCCCAGTGCCTATTTTTGTCAATAAAAGTTTTACTGAACACAGCCAACCCATTCACTTACATACTGTCCCTGACTGCTTTCATGCTATAACAACAGAGTTGAGTAATTAGGACAGAGACTATATGGCCCACAAGCCTAAAATATCCAGCCCTTTAAGAAAAACTTTGTTGAGTCCTGGTCTTGATCCTAACTCATTCGTATACTCAACCACTGACCAAGTATCACATATGGCCAAGCTGGTTCTAAGGCATTCTAATGTAACAAAGAGAAAGCCAGGTGCAGTGGCTCATGCCCGTAATCCTAGCATTGTGGGAGGATCACTTGAAGCCAGAAGTTCAAGACCAGCCTGAGCAAGAGCAAGACCCCATCTCTATAAAAAACAGAAAAATTAGCGAGGCATGGTGGCACGCGCCTACAGTCCCAGCTACTCAGGAGGCTGAGGCAGGAGGATCTCTTGAGCCTGGGAGTTTGAGGTTGCAGTGAGCTATGATGATGCCACTGCAATCTAGCCTGGGCAACAGAGCAAGACCCTGTCTCAATTAAAAAAAAAAAAAAAAAAAAAGACACTGTTCTAATCCCTATGAACAGTCTGTCACACTCGGGGATATCCAAAAATAAACTAATGTCAAGGGATGAAGGAAGCAGAAACAACCCCTGTGTTCAAAAACTCCTTCCAGTGATAAGATCCCTGACCAAACAAAGAAGCCTCCTTACCCGGGCATAGGCCAGAATCCCATCCTTCAGCCTGAAGGTGGCCCCAGCCTTGTTGAAAAAGCCCTGGACAGGAACGTCATCTACAACAGCTCCAAAGTGCTGGCAAGACAGCCGGGTGAGTGGGCGCCCAGGATGCAGGAAGATGGGGCGCAAGCTCAGGCGCACAACTCTGGTCCGAGGGTGGACACAGAGGATGCAGGCCCTGACCTAGACAGAAGGAAGGGCAGAATGAGCAGGAGGCACACAGGACACACCCTAGAGAAGCCATTCTGTGGCTCCAGACTCTCCATGTGCTAACTAGGTAAGTACTAAAATCTTTAGTATGTAAGAACTAAAATTGCCTTGTGTAATCAAGCAGCACGCGGAAAAGTCAAACAAAACGTTTGTAATCCCACACTTTGGGAGGCCAAGGCGGAAGGATTGTTTGAGGCCAGGAGTTCAAGACCAGCCTGGGCAACATAACAAGACCCTGTCCTTACAAAAAATAAAAAATCAGCTGGGTGTGGTGGCATGCACCTGTAGTACCAGCTACTTGGGAGGCTGAGGCAGGAGGATTGCTTGAGCCCAGGAGTTCAAGGCTGCAGTGAGCTATGATCGGGCCACTGCACTCCAGCCTGGATGACAGAGCAAGACTGTTTCTAAAAAAAAAAAATCAGACACTGAGATTTTTTTCCCCAAATATCCATGTTCATTGTAGAAAATATGAATACTTAAAAAAGACTAAAGTCCAGGTGCAGTGGCTCAAGCCTATAATCTCAGCCCTTTGGGAGGCCGAGGTGGGAGGCTCACTTGAGGCCAGGAGTTCAAGACCAGCCTGGACAACGTAGTGAGACCCCTGCCTACAAAAAAAAAAAAAGACAATTTTTTTTTAAATAAATAAAGAATAGAAAGATTACCCAGGGTTCATCACTATTAACACATGGCTGCATAATCTTCCAGTATTTTAACCATGTGTACTCTTTTATTTTTTTCAAAATTATCCGATCTATAATCGTCATAGAAATTTTTAAATCACCTTTTTCTATTTAAACATATCTTATTCTCCTATGTTAAATACTTTTCTAAGATACTTTATATTATAAAAGCAAAAGATTACCCCAAAACCCCCAAACTATATGGAAAAATATGAATTAAAAACTAAAAGCTGCCTTCTTCTCCACCTGCTCGTTCTCTAATCTCAGCCCAACCACTAGGAGTTTCTAGTGTTCCTTCCAAAACCCTATTATTCCCCTCATCTCCTCTCTGCACAGCAGTACACATGTATTCCTAGGACCTGCCCTAAAGCTAACTGTGACACCAGACAGACAATGGGACACAAGCCAAATCAAGAAAAGATAGGTGCAACATTTCTTACTGCTTGGTTTGAGAAATATGTTCCAGCTTTTTTGGGATCCAGGTGCATAAAGTCAACTAGGCCCGTGAAGAATGTGAGGAAGTTTAGAGTAAGGCCATGTGGAGTCACCTAGAAATAAACAGAACAAGTTATGAAAAACATTTCTTTGAAAGACCCAGGAATGTAAGAGACGCTGTTCCTAGTAAACACCCAATGCCACATTACCCACGATAACTATAGCTCTCCTCTCTCAGCTAACCCTTATCAATCTTTCTTCCTATAAAATTAAGTGGCAAGACAACTTCAAGCACTGGCTGTTTCTTTATTTAGTAAGCTTACCTGCCTTCCAGCCTAAGACATCAATCCTCCCACCCTCTGGGATTTCTCAACAGGATGGAAGGACCTTTGCCAAGTATTCTTGGGGAATTGCCAGCCTGACAACATGGATAAATTGGTGCTAACTTGGATATTTGCCTGGACTAAGAAGGTAAAATTCAAATGCTTACAAAAGGGAGATACTGATTGTGAGCAAACCAATTCACCAAACAGAGTCCCCAAAAAGCAAAGGTAACAAGTCCCTCAAAAGAGAGCAGTGAGGCAAGTGACTGACATGAGGAAACTAAGTACCCTCCTCCTGTCCTTAGAGGATCCACCCTTCTCCTACCTCCACGGAAAATAGGAAACTTACTCTCTGGGAAAACTGTACCAGAATCAAAACATAGGAAAAATATAAATCCTGAAAGTGCAGATTAAGAAAAATTCTAAATATCATATAGATAAGAGACATCCAGGCCAGGCACAGTGGCTCACGCCTGTAATCCTAGCACTTTGGGAGGCTGAGGCTGGAGGATTGCTTCAGGTCAGGAGTTTGAAACCAGCCTGAGCAACAGTAAGACCCCGTCTCTACTAAAAATAGAAAAAATTAGCTGGGCGTGGTGGTGCGTGCCTGTAAGTCCCAGCTACTCAGGAGGCTGAGGCAGGAGGATTGCTTGAGCTCAGGAGTTCAAGGTTGCAGTGAGCTATGATGATGCCACTGCACTCTAGCCAGGGCAACAGACCAAGACTCTGTGTCAAAAAAAAAAAAAGTCCAGCCCCTTTCTCCCACCTTGCTCTCAGGCAGCCAGGCTTAGACCATCTTGGGTGGAGATTGCTAGAGAAATCTAACATGCCAGAGAAGACCTGTAACAATCACATTTAGAGGATGCCCAAAGTAAATCTGCCAGCTCCTATTCCTGACAGTAACGTCAACCAGTCAACAAGTCCCACCCAGGCAAAAAGACTTCCTATCAGGATTTTAGTGCCTCAGCCATAATACAGTAGTCTCAACAATATCCAGAATATATAAAAAATTCTCACAACTCAACAATAAAAGACAACCTATTCTTAAAACAGGCAAAGGACTTTTAAATAGACATTTCTCCAGAGAAGATATACACAAGGCCAATAAGCACACAAAAAGATGCTCACCATCATTAATCATTAGAGAAATGCAAATCAAAATCACAATGAGATACCACTTCATACTTACTAGAATGGCTACAATAAAAAGACAGATAATAACAAGCGTTGGTGAGAATGTAGCGAAATTGGAACCCTCATACATTGCTGATGGGAATGTAAAATGGTGCAGCCATTTCAGCTATTCCTTAAAAAGTTAAACATAGTTACCATATGACCCAACAATGCCATTCCTACCTAGGTATACATTCAGGAGAAATGAAAACATAGGTCTACATAAAAACTTGCACATAAACTTCATAGCCTATTTACAACAGCCAAAAGTAGAAACAACCCAAGCATCCACCAATTGATGAATGGACAAAATGTGCTTCATCTATACAATGGAATATTATTCAGGCACAAAAAGAAATAAAGTATTGATACATTGTTACAATGTGGATGAAACCTCATAACATAGTGCTAAATGAAAGAAACCAGACACAAAAGGCCACAGATTGTATGATTCCATTTATACAAAATGTCCAGAATAGGCAAATCTAGAGACAAAAAGTACATCAGTAGGTTGCTGGGGCTCCAGGGAGGGAGGAATGAGAGTGATTACTAATGGATACAGAGTTTCTTATTGGAGTAACAAAACATTCTGGAATTAAATGGTGATGACGACAGCAGAACTTTGTGAAATACTAAAAAAACCACTTAACTGTACACTTAAAAAGGGTGATCCTTACAATATGTGAATTATATCTAAATTTAAAAATTGAAAAAAAAAAAGTAATACAGGAAACTTTTCCAGAACTGAAGGACCTATATTTCTGTATTAGAGGAGTTCAGCAGAAATAAATGAGGAGATAGGGCCATACCAAAGCACATCATGACATTTTAGAAAAAAAGGAATAAAGACAAGACCCTTGAATTCTTCCAAAGAGAAAAAAACATATATAAGGAAGAAAAATGAAAATAACATCAGAATTTTCAACAGAGGCCAGATGACAACAGGAAAAATGACTTCAAAATTCTCAGTGAGTTATTTTTGACCTAGAATTCTAAACCCACTTTATCTGCCAATCACATGTAAGAGTGAAATAAAGACGTTTTCAGACCTGCTAGATGTGCAAAAGAGAGTTAACATAGCCGGCCTGAGACTATAATCCTCAGAAAAGCCTATCTACAAGGTTGGCCCTTGGCTGGTGTCTGGGAGCTTAGATTTTAGAAGGGTTCCCACCATTTCCAAAACTCTAAGAATGGCTCACTATACCTAAACTGTGTAAATATAGTTTGCTAAACACCCACATTTCTTATGGGAGTGGTATTTTGGTATGTGCCAGGGAGAGGGTGCCTATTTGACCAACCCCAGTAAAAACCGTTCAGTCTCCGGGGAGCTTCCCTGGTAAACAACATTTCACATATGTTGTCATAACTTATGGGAGGAACTGAGTACGTCCATTGTGACTCCACTGGGACAGGACTCTGGGATGCTTGTGCCTGGTTTCTTCCAGACTTCACCCATATGCCTCTTCTCTTTGTCGATTTTACCTTGCATTGTTTCACCGTAATAAATCTTAACTGTGAACACAACTATATGCTGAGTCCTGTGAGTCCTAGAAGAGCATCAGACCTGGGAGTGGTCTTGGGGATCCCCAACATATTCAGGCAAGAAATTAACATTCCACGTATCTTTTTGAGGATGCTTCTGGATAATGTGCCACACAAAAATGGGGAATAAACCCAAAAATAATAATACATGGGCTCAAAGAAGGCTCCAATACAGACAAGAGAGAGAAGGAAAGGAAGTCCTAGGATATCAGCTACACAGAAGCCCTACAGAGCAACCATTCCAGACTGGAGTAGAGCAGGATGACAGCAAAAGGGGCTCCATGGAGGTGGGGGGAAAAGTAACTAATAGATTAAAGGGTTTGAAAGCAAGGAGAATTACACTGAGAGGAAAACAAGTAGAGGGTATAGGATGAAATAGTGATAGATGGGTAGAAGAGAATTTAGCAAATGACTAAAACAAAGCTGATTACCACCTCTGGGGAAGAAAGCTGTTCAAGAAATAGTCATAGTATATTACCTAGCTCAGCAGTAAACAATATTTCCCTGTCATAATATTTTAAACACTGAGTACTGATTTAACCAAAAATTTAATATAGCTATGTTGGGAGGTTGGGGGAGGGGAAGGGAAGATTAAGAGAGCCAAATCTTCATCTACCCTGATAAGAAGTTAAAATCCAATGCCTAAAATTGATAAACCAAGAGATACCAGCAGAAGCTTATTACTCAAAAATATGGAGGGAAATTTCAAAAGATAAGCTAAAAGAGTTAAAGATGTGAGTTGGGAGGGATAAGTTCTTCATTATAAGGCTTTTAGTACTATTTGACCTTTCAAATCAGCACTGCCCAACAGAAATATAATGGAAGCCATATATGTAAATTTAATTCCAACAGTCACATTTTAAAACTATAAACAGATAAAATTTACTTTAATAATACTTAGCCCAATATATACAAGATATTATCATTTCAACATACAGCAATGGCCACATTTCAAGTGCTCAATGGCCACATGTGACTAGTGGCCCTATTAGACAGTAGTTTTGGGTTATATGCATGTAATACTTTAATGAAAATTATTTTTATTTTAAAAAAACAGTAGTAACAATGAACAGCTTACCTTTTGTACCTGGGCTTTAACCACCAGTCCTGGTAGCAAGTTATTAAGGGTCCAGTTTTGCTCCTCAGTAGCAATGGCAGTAGATACCTCTGCATGACCAATAGACAGACTAACAACTCCTCCATTGCCTTTCACCTCTTCAATGACGCAGTTCAGGTACTGACCCACCTTCAGTTTAGCACCTGTAAGCCCAAGCCCCAAAAGAAAAAATACTTCAAAGATAAGGGCTTTTAACTTGGGCCCAAGCAATATCTGAAAAGATTCATGGCCTACCCATCTAGTTAGCATCCAATACTCCCCATATTTCCCATCTCTAAGGGGCCAACTATAAGAAGAGAATGAAATTATCCTAATTGATCTGGAATTCAATTACCCCACAAAAAATAGGAAAATCTCAACAAGTCAGAAGAGTGCTAGTTCAGAGGCCCTGTAAGCCCAAATTTCAGTGGACTCTTCTGGTGAGAAAAACTGACACTGGCCCATCAGATCCTAGTGAGACCCTGCCACTCCCTGGCCCTTGACACATCTTCCCTTTCCTATCAGCTAGGATTAACCGCTGATTTTACCAAAGCCACACAGCCTCCAGGGTCACCACTCTGAATCAGGGTCATGTTACTCATCAAAGTGGCACTTAAATATAATCCCCCCACATACTACCTCACTATCATGTGCTGGCCCCTCCTCCTGCCCTCACCTTTGTTCTTCTGCCGGATATATTCCTGGGCTTTTGGCAGTGGCAGAAATGCTCTGGTCCCATCAACACCAATGTCCACTAGGTAGCCATGGTCTTCCAGGCTGGACACAGTGCCTGTGAGCAGCTGAACGAAGAGAAAGCATTCCCAAAAGTTCCAAGTCAAAGGTAATGGGACACACAACAAACACCCAAACATCCAAATGTCAATGTTCCCACCATTAATCTCAACATACTCTCCCATCCTGTCACTCCCAACTTTTAACTTGAAACCACAATCCCACTAGAGGACAGACATCAACTTTAATTCTCCCAGGGCTTTAAGGATCTTCTGGCTTCTGATCTGTGAGGAGTGTTAAACACAGATGAATAATGGCATGAGAAGGGAGTCTTTCATCTGGAAATTATTCAAAAGATAGGAAAGATTTTTATGTTATGCAAAGAAGGATGAACTGCTAGGCCCTGCAAGGTCACTCCCTGAGCCATGACTAACAAGAGAATCCAGAACTACCCTTTAGCTGTCATATCATGTCTTTTCTAAGCACCTCTGAGGCATTAAAAAAATCTTGCCATCCTCCTTTATATTTCATGGGAAGCAGTGTGGCTCTGACAGTTACTAGCTGTCTGGTCTTAAGTAAGCCACTTAAACTTTTCTGAGTTCATTTTCTCAAATGTACAAAAGGGATAATATCTACCTGCCTCATAGGGTTGCTGTGAGAATTTCATCAGATAAAGTACCTGTCATATAGAAGGTTCTTGGCACTTGTCAATTTCCTGCAACTTGACTTACTTTTTATTCCATTTTTACCCAAATAAATCCTACCAAACCTTCCAGGCCTTTACCAAATCCCACTGCTTCTAACTAAACATTGCAAGATCATATCGATCTCCTTTCTAATTGCAAGAGTATTTATATGAGTGTAAGTAAGTTTACTCTTTTGTACCTACTGGACTTGGAGGCTCTGAGCCAGGACTAATTTCTCCTGAATCTCCATAGAACTGGACACAAAGCAGTGGGATATACCCATTAATACAGTGATAGACTAACTGCCCTGACTACCCTGTCTCCTGCTTTCCGACAGCAGGCCTCATGCATTCCACACAAATGCCAGAAGGCCTTTGAAAAAGACTGAATCTGCAACGAAGTCTTGTTAAGTAAACCACTACGAGAAACCCCTTCTCACCATCAGCAAATCCCCCACTAATGCTCCCTGGAGGCATTTTTTTTTCTGCCACCAGTGAAACTTAAACTTGCTTTCTGTTTCTCCCCACCAAGGTAATGATTAGGTTCCAGTCTTCAATGTCCATTAATCACCCAAAGCACCCAGAAGATCTTCCCTCCAGAAAAAGACCCACTCCTGTGTGTAACAGTTAAACTGAAAGTAAAAGGTGGCCTAGACCACACTCTCCAGGAGGCAGAGGAGGGAGAAGACATGTTGCCTGCTTCTCTTCCTGACCCCAGGTACTCACCATGCCAGGCTTCAGGGCCTCAGCACTCAGCACTCTGTTGACATTTTTGGGGTTCAGAGACAGCTTCACACTCTTTTTTCCCCTCTCTGTGATGCCCAGACTGCTCACTACACATCTCACCAGCATTCCGGGTGAGAAAAGTTCAGGCAAGTGGAGTAGATCCTGCACAATACAAATGAGAAAGAACTGATACATACCCTTCCCCTGAACAAGAAATCCACTGCCCAGTCTTGGCTCAGTGGCTTCTTTTCCTCACACCCCAAAGAATCTAAAAGGTGGATAAATAACTGCTCATCCACAAAGGAAAACGGGTCTATGGCCAAGTCAGAGTCTTGAATTCCAACATAAGCCCTCTAAATATTTCCACATAACAGGCACATGTAAAATGACTGGTCAACAGTTGTCTGTGTTTACTGTCTCCACTTCATCTCCTACTCACTCTTCAGCTCACTGCAATGTGCTTTCCACCCCTCCGCACTCCACCACTTTATCTCCCAAAAAAATCACCAGTGAGCTCCAGGTCACTAAATCCAATTGTCTGTTGTGACCTTTAAAAAGCACTTAACACTACAGACCACTCCTTCCTTCTTTCAGCATTTCCTCCCTGGCTTCCCAGACCCTTCCTTCTCTATCTCTCTGGCCTCGTCTGCTTTTTCTGATAGTAACTCTCCTTCTACTCACCAATTAAAATACAGTATTCACTCTAGACTCAGTCGTTTCATCTCTTCTCATTCTATTTGCTCCCTGTAAGCAACTTCTTTCCCCTTCATAGCTTCAATTACCACCTATACAAAGAAGTTTCATACATCTATGTCTCTAGCCCAGAATTCCCTGAGCTCCGGAATCACCCAACTCAACATATCCAAAAACCAAGTCATGATCATCTCTCCCAATCCAGGCCCCTTTTCAGGGTTTCCTATCTCAGGATGCCATGGCCAACCATCAAATCATGTACAGCATAAACCTAGGACTTGTCCCTGACACCTTTCTCTGCCTTACTACCCTTATCAAATCTATCACCAGGCAATGACTTTACCTCCTCAGTCTTAGGGAAACCCTAAACCCAAGCTGCCATCAATCTCAGAGCCTAGACTACTAAAACTGCCTCCTAACTGGTCTCTAGGCAACTCCTCATGCCTCTTCAATCTGTTTGCTATGCTTTCTACATGTCACCCACCACAGTGAGAACATTTCAAGTGGCTGCCCACTGATTCTAGAATTAAAAACCAATCCTTAACATAGTCTGCAAAGCCGCACATGACCTGGCCTCCACCCAGCTCTCCAGCCCATCCCACACCACACTCTTCCTTGCTCTCTCATCCTAGCCATACTAGGCTTCTCTCTGTTACATATTGTGCAGCTTCTGCCAGAACTCCCTTCCTTCTTTACCTAGGGAACACTCATTCTTCAGATCTCAGCTCAAGCATCCCTTCCTCAGCAAAGTTTTCCAGGCTTCCTGAACTAAGTAAAAAATCCCCTTATTATAAATTCTCATAGCACCTTGTACCTTTCCTTCCTAGTATTTAGCAAAGTTGAAATTTTACATCTGTGTTCCAGTTATTTCCAGTAACAGGTTTCATCCAGGTTTCCCTTACCTTCAGAGGTTCTTCTTGTGCCACCTGCTCATTCAGCTTTTTGGTGTAAGCATCGCAGATTTCAGTTACTTGCACAAATCCTCGGAGGCCATTGGGGAGACTGATCACCAGTTCCAATTCATTTACCTCCTTTACACAACCTAAAATCCGCATTCCCTCACACAGGGACTAGAAGAGAAAAAGTGAAATATGTACAATAAGGAGAGAAGGAGGATAGGGGAATTAGGGGGTTTGGCTTCTAGTCCCACCTCTGACACTTAAGAGCTATGGGAATTTTGTAAATGAAAAGAAATACATACTTGTGTGTGCATGTCCGTGCACTTCTCAAATATCTAACTGAGCACTGTGAAAGGTCTAGATTATACAACAGTGTTAACAGTACTGGGATGCTAGAGGACACTTTTCCCTTTCACTTTATTCCAAACAACCCAAACTCAAATGCTCAGCAGACAACACAATGAAGGAAGCAGGCCAGTGGAGGCAATGGCAGGCAGTCTAGAGTGTGCATGCTGGGTACAATAGGTACAATCACTACTCAGCTCCTTGTCACTACAAACATGAGGGAACATGGGCCTTGTATTGTCAGCACTTTCAAATTTTTACGAGAAGCCAAAAATCACATTTTTTATGTAAAATGTTTAGTTTCCTAATGTTGGCACCGAGCTAAACAATTTTTTAAAAGGTATCATACAGGACTGAATCTAAATCTTTCCCTTCAGAATCATTTGACGTTTTTTCTTTCTTACAACTAACATATATTGGAGTTGTAATCTAAAAACACAGTGAGAACACTTCACTTCTCTGAGATGGTTTCACATCTATGAAATGAACGGATAGGATTAGAATGATTGCTAAAGTTAGTCTCTGAATTTATTAAAATACAAGTGCCATGAGGACATAAACAAGCCCATGGCAGCTTTAAAGAAAAAAAAAAAAGACCCCAGGCATTGGTTAGCAATCGAAGGAAATAATGCTTAATTCTCAGCAAAAATTGCAAGAATCTTTACAGACACACACATGGAATATATACATGTATATATGAGAAAAAGGAACGAAGGAAAAAAAGAAGAGGGAAGGAAGAACATACACAAACTTAAGCAATCAAGGTAGTTTGTTTAAAGGAAAACCAAACTTTTAACAAACCTCAACACTAAGGATTTCAAACTTCTCTCTTACAGACTTGCTGCTTTCTCTCTTCTCGATTTTCAACTTTTTTGTTTTTGCTGGCCCTTTCTGGCTCTTTTTCCTTTTGGTGGATTCCTCTTCAGTAGAAATCTAAAGGGGAAAAAAGACCCACAAAGATCCAAAAGAATAAGAAGCAATCCTGGCCTTTTCCTCCCATTTCAGGCCAGCTGTCTCCTTGCTTTGTTACTCCCTCACTCCACTCCACTCCACCCTGCCCCACTCCACTTGTTCCTTTACTTCTTGCTTCAATCCCAACTCTTCCATTTGGCCACCAATCCTCCCTTTTCCCAAGGTCTGAGGAGCCTCCTTCATGCTCCTAAAGTCTCTTCTCTCCTGTGTTCTTCCTCTCTTGACTGCGATGAACACTGGGGTTCCCCAGTGCATGAAAATGGAAGCTGAAATCACAGAGTCCCAAGTTAAACTCACAACTGTACCATAACAAGCTAAGTGGTTTCACCTAAATTATATAACCTCTCCGAGCCTCAGGTCATCATCATGGAATTTCAATCTCTACTTCATAGGATAGTTGGAAAGATTGCATGATATAGCATAGATATAAAGCCACACACTCAAATGTTAGTTCCCTTCCCCCTAGCATTTGGAGCACAGCCTAGTCTCCATGAGGCTGCAAATTCTAATGCAAATTTTAACCATTATATAGGCAAGGACCCCACCCAAAAATGCAATGGTCAGCTAGGGTGCAGTGGCTCAAAGAGGACTGCTTGAGCCCAGGAGTTTGAGTCCAGCCTGGACAACACAGCGTGACCTCCTCTCTTTCAAAAAAAAAATCTGTGATCAAACCACTCCTCTTAATCCTTAATCAACACGCACAGAGTCCCTAAGAACAGGGAACAAAGCTGGGCACAGTGGCTCCCACCTGTAATCCTAGCACTCTGGGAGGCCGAGGCGGGAGGATCACTTGAGTTCAGGAGTTCGAGACCAGCCTGAGCAAGAGCAAGACCCTGTCTCTACTAAAAACAGAAAAATTAGCCAGGCATGGTGGTAAGTGCCTGTAGCCCCAGCTCCTTGGGAGGCTAAGGCAGGAAGATCACTTGAGCCCAGGAGTTTGAGGCTGCAGTGAACTATGATGATGCCAGTGCACTCTAGCTGGGGCAACAGAGTGAGACTCTGTCTCAAAAAAAAAAAAAAAGAACAAAGAACAACAGTACTTCAAACTCAAATACTAAATGCCATGCTCCAAAAGATATAGCCTTGTGGTATAGCCTCTCTAACAAGTTCAATTTACAGAAGTGAACTTCAACAAGAAACAAACCTAGAAAATAACATATTCTCAAGTAAGCCTTATCCTTCACAAAACACTAGAGTGAAAGTTTCCAGTGAGTCTCACCAAATAAGCATAATTCTTACATCAAATAAGTTGTCGTGTTCAACTGACTGCTGGGAAGCCTTCTCTGATTTGTGGGTCTTTCTTGTACCCCCTCGGGGGAAGCTTTCTTCCAGGGTTGCCATTTTTGGGTCTCCTAAAAACAATGCAAAGAGTAATAGTGGGATGTAACAATGGTGGCAGGTTTCATAAAAGCTGTGACCAATGAGCAAGACATGGAACATTCCAGCAATGCGTTAGACAATATTCAGGACTATGACATAGATGGTTGAGATGTGAGGCCCCTAATAATCCACACATCATCTTTCCAAAGGTCTCTGCTTTAAAACCAAAAGTCTACACACCTTCTTGCAGAAAAAGAGTTATAGATTTAACAGTCAATACTCCTTAAGCAGCTACAGTTAGGGCAGAGATACACAAATGAACATATAATGCCCTACTTTCAAAGAACATGCACGCTTTTTACAAGATAAAAAAATTATGCAAGTAATTTAAAATACAAATTGGATTATAAACTATCAACAAAGAGGTAGGAAGTGATAAGGCTTCAGTAAAAGGAGGCAAGCTTCATAAAGAAGTTTCTTTGAGCTGGATGTTAAAAGATGAACAAGAGCTTGACAAGACGAAAGGGAATGTGAGAAAAGGCACAGAAATGGGAAAAACCTGTTATTTCAATAAATTCCAGCAATTTGCCTATCAAACAATTGCTCAAATGCTTGCTGTTTCCTGTCTTGAAGAACTGTTCCACTAGACCACAGGGAGAATAAAGCACAGTAATTGGAGATACATTTTAAAACAAAGGTTTGGCTTCTCTGTGGAAGACCTTGAATTGGATATGAGTAGTTTATGTTTACTTTGGCAAGTCAGAGCCTTAAGTAGGGAAAGCAACAGAATAGTAATCAAGGAAAATTTACTTCAGGCTGTAGATTGGACAGAAGAGAGATAGGACTGAAGGCAAATAAATCGGTAAGAAGATTCAAATGCAGTACAGCACAGAAATCATGAGAACCAGAACTAGGTTTAAATGAGAACAGAAGATAGTAGGGGTTAGGTCTGAGAGACACCTGGGAATAAGAATCTAGAAGGGCTTGAGACTTTAAAAGAAGTGACGACCCAGAGGGAGCCAAGGATTTGGAATCAAGAATGGATATATGCTGCGCAGAAATAGGAAAGTGCAGGGGTCTAGTTTGCTGGGAATTTGACCCTCAATCTTATATCAGACAAGGGGAAACTGAGGCTCCAAAAAGTAAGCCATCCAGAAGCAGAGAAGGGACTTAGGCTACTTCCCGGACAAAGAGCCTGGGGTTTCATGGGCTGCGTGAACAGAGCTGCCTTCAGAGCGGGAGTCAGGCGCCCGAACCACTCACCGGGCACAGGGACCAGGGCACCCAGCCCTGGGGCACGCCTGAGAACCATGAGATTCCTCCCTTCTCGCCTCTGCCCTTACTCACCAGCCCCGCGGCGCCACCACCTCTGTACTACGGAGCCCGCGCCGCTGGAAACACACGCGGAGACCAGGATATCTACAATTCAACGCCGCTCTTCTGGAAGCGTGGGCCGCCTCAACGCCCTACTTCCGTTGCCATGTTGCGACACACAGGGCTGGGGAGCTGATATGCCCACAGGAAGCGGAAAGGCGGGACTTGGAGCCGTAGCCAATTGACACGAACGCCGAATCCCTGTGGCTGGTTGAACGCATTGGGGGGAGGGGGCGGCTTCCGGCTGGGCCGAGAGGTGGCAGCGAACGTTGAAGGACACTGCCTGCGGAATCTGTGCTTCGGCGAGGTGGGTGACGAGGGGGGCTCGGACCTCGCGCCTCCGTTTTGCGGGGCCGGCCTCGAATCTGACCGTTTTTGGTCGGGAAACACCGCGAGGTCTTCGCTTTGGAGGGCAAGGACGGTGGGGAATGGGAAAGGAGCCAGGGAAGACAGGGGGCGGGCGCAAGGGGGCGGGCAGTGGGTGAGAAGCCTCGAGGCGAGGCGGATAGGCGCGCCCAAAGGCTCCCACAGTTCCCGAGGACCCTTAGATCGCATTTTCTGGTGAAGAATGAGGCCTTCCGCAGAGGGAGTCCCCCAAGGTCACCCACTGATTGATTGAGGACTCGGGCTTCTGACCCCATCTCTGGCCAAATTAACCTTCTTTCCTCTGTATGCTCCTAGCTGTTTGCTTCCACTGAGCAGTACTTAGGAAGCTGGCCGTCCAGGCCTCCTTTAGCTGCCCTGCAGCCTTTGTCAAAGCGACAGTGAGTGTGGCCCGGCCTCTGCAGTTCGCCAGGCCCGCGGTAAACGGGTTAGATTTCAGTCTTTATACGATCAGCGGGAAGGCCTTTCCTAGGAGGTAGCCAGAACGGAGAGCTGTAAACTCCTTGACGTGCAAGAGGCTGCTTGTGATACCTGAGCGGCTCTCATTCGTCTTTGCCTTCTTTACCTCGTGATCTCACCATTCCAGGTAGGTGTCCAGTCAGACGAGAGAATAGCGATATCGAGGAACATAGGAAGTAGCAAGGGCTAGTGGTCATTTGGGGCCTTTCATTAAAGGGGTGGAAAGAGGTATGGAGGGATTCCTTATATTTAGTAGCAGTTAGTGGCTTAATTAGGAACAAAAGCAAAGGCCCAGTTAGTTTCCTTAGTCTTTCCCACAGGCTGCCACTTGACATTAAATCACACTTGTGAGTCTTACAAAGGCCACTCTAACACAAAGGTTCCTGATCTTTGCCCTAAAGTAACCTGCAGTTTGCTGAAGAGTGCAGACCCAATTTTTTTGAGCTTACTTCTGTTATTTATCTCTCCAGCAACACCCCCATTCCCCACTGTCCCTCCATCTCAGCATTTCAAGAGTCCTCCTTTTTTTTAAAGACCCAGACTAAATTTCCTATATCATGCCCTTCCCTGCAGTCAGAATTAGTCTTCTGTGGGATGTTATGAACATCAGCCTTCCTCCCGTATTGTGTAAATTAGAGGGAAATTTAAAGCATCTTGATGTTGTTGGACATATTTCTCCTAAAAAGTTTTGTTAGATGCAAGGTAGCAGGGGTTATCAGTTAATGATCTGACAAAGTTAAGCCCTTGTTTTCTGTAGGGTTTCTCCTAGAAACCTACTTCATACCATAAGAAATGAATCCAAAAATGCATCATGAAATGAATGGGTAAAAAAGTATGCCTATAATAAGTGTAGTAAAATGAAGCAGTTGATATAAAAGCTACATCATGAAAGTTTTTTAATGGAGATTTTCCTACTTGGGCTAGATTGGCCAAGTCTTCTGAAGGGACCTGAGTTTGGATTTCCTTCATTGCTCCAATAACCTTCTTGAAACAGTGTTCAAAGTTAAGGTCATTTGTCTCAAATTTTCATTGCCAATTCTTTGCACAAGAATGCCTCTGAATGGTAAACCCCGGAGTTCCAGTTCCATAGCAACGACTCCCTCATTGATCTCTCCCTCTTGCATTTCATCAAGCGCCAGCTGAGTCGCTGCCACTGCCTACCAATCTCGACCGGACCTCGACCGGCTCGTCTGTATTGCCAATCGACTCGGCGTGGCGTCGGTCGTGGTAGATAGGCGGTCATACATACGAATTTTCAACTCTTGTTCTGGTGACCTTTTGAATATGTCTTTGCTATTTTTTATTATAAAAGAAGTACATGCCTTTGTAAAATACACAGGTATTACAGATTAACCCCTCTTAAAAATTTGATACTCTTCCAGGGTTTTTTTTTTTTCCTGTATACTTACTAAGTATTTGTTTTTCTGTTTCTATTACTGCAGTTTTTCATACTTGAGTGTGCATCAGAATTACCTAGAGGCCTTATTAAAACAGGTTGCTGGGCCCCAGAGTTTCTGATTGAATATGCTGGGATAGGGCCTGAGAATTTGTACTGACAAGTTTCCAGTAATGCTAATGCTGCTGGTCTAGGGACCAGATTTGAGAACCATTGATGTGCTCTGTGATATATCCAGAAATAAGATTTTTTTATATTTAACATTAGTTGGGAACATATTTCTATGTCAGTACACAAAGGTCTATACACCTTGTATTTCCTCCAATAGAAACCATTATTTATCAGTCTCCTATAGGTGGGCTTTTAGTTTTTCCAGTTTTTAACTTTCATAAACAGTATTTCAGTGACCATTCTTGAACCATATAACATGTTTCCACCTTGTAATGTTTCAGTAAGGGTAAATTCCTGGAGAAAAAATGAACCAGCTAGATAAAAGACTATAATGCTCATTTTATAATTTGATACTTACTGCCAAACTGCACTTTAGGAAAGTTGTACCAGTTTACACTCCACACAACAGAGAATGCTTATATTCCCACATTCTTAATAAGACTGCTTATTATCATAATTTTATCTTTGCCAGTTTGATGGTTAAATATTGGTCTCATGTTACATTTCATTGATGGTGAGGTTGATTATCCTTTTATGTTTTGCCTTTTTGTTTTTGGCATTTCTTTCTTAATATTTTCCCTTCTCTAAGGTGATTAAAATATTTGCATATATTTTCTCTCAGGACTTTTTGGGTTCACTATTTACATTTTGGTGTAAGGAGTAAGAATTCCAGCTTCCCCACCACCACCAATGGCTAATATCAACTCCATTTAGTAAATGACGCCTTCTCCCCTCTCCCATGGAGGTCCTAAATTATTTATAACAAGAAAAATTATAAAAGTAGGGATTGTGAGTTGAGCTGTTTAGTTGGTGGTCACCCCTCTGTGAAAGTTTGAAAAATACCACAAGCTCCAAGTAGTCTTAAAACTGATTAATTCAATGTACAATGTACCATGGTCTGGACAGAGCCAGGAATGAAAACATTAAGCTCTATTGGGTCAGGGAGTGGACTGCATTCTCTTCCTCTGCTGAGTATTCATGAAACAGCAACCAAGGTAAAGCCCTACTTCCAAAAGCTATTACCAGCAAGACTTTTTCCACCATCTTCGCTACTGCTATGTTGGGTAAGATGTAGATAAAAATTTACAGTATTTATATGTAATCACTTCAAGTTTTTTAACTAAAAAGAAAAAAGCAAAACAAAATTTATTTTCTTTTAAATTGCATCCAAACCAATTTATTGTTGCTTTCTTTTTTCTTTAAAGATTGGAATCATGGCAGGTCCAGAAACTGATGCCCAATTCCAGTTCACTGGTATTAAAAAATATTTCAACTCTTACACTCTCACAGGTAGAATGAATGTAAGTATTAAGGATACCTTTAAGCAATTATATTTTAGAATAATATAGATGTGACACAACTCTTGTTTACTTTATTCATTCTTTTTCAGTGTGTACTGGCCACATACGGAGGCATTGCTTTGATGATCTTATACTTCAAGTTAAGGTCTAAAAAAACTCCAGCTGTGAAAGCAACATAAATGGTAAGAAGTTGACATTTAAAAGTTTATAACTTAAGCCACTTTGATGTTAGGGTTTTTTTCCCCCACTATAAAAGTAAACCATTGTCATTTTGCAAAATTTATTGCATACAAGGAAAAAAATAAGGAGAAAAGTATCGTCCCCATCCCATTACCTTGATAAGTTTTGTTAACACTTTGGTTTAGCTTTTTTTTTTTTTTTTTAAAGTATCTTATTTGGCTTCCAATGGCTATGATCATGTCTGTAATTTTGTCTTAGAACAAGTACATCTCCTTTATAAATTGAATGCATGAGTGTTCATGAATATATGAACTATTTATTTCAGAGGAAATCTGTCTCCCATTAGAATTTGCTTTTATATGTAACATTACAATGAATGCTTCTGAGCATGAAGCATCTGTATTTATGATTGTTTTCTTAGGGTAAAGCTTTCCCAAACAATTATGGGGCATCCAGCTTTGCGAGTGGGTATGTCTGTTGCCCCAGCCAGTGTGGAATATCATTTTCTCATTTTTGGTAATTTGATGAGTAAAAAAAAAGTCTCTTGTTTTTTGATGAAGCACATTTTTTTCCATTTGTTTACCATTTGTATTTTTCTTGACATCCTGTTCATGTCTTTATTTAACAATTGGGTAACTTGTATAGGCTCTTTATGTAGTAATTATTAACCAACCTTTTTATCAGTTGCAGATATTTCTTATTGTTTGCTAGTTTCAAAGGTTGATATAATTAATTCTATCTTTAAATCCCCATAGGCTTCATTTTCTTCTTACAGTCCCCTCAACCCCCATTTGCCCTTCCTAAGCAAGTAGATACCTATTGTATTGGCAAGAGATGGTGTGTGGAAAGCCCAAAATCTAGATCTTCATTTAACGTAGCTCTTCTTCACAGACAGTTTTCTTCTGCTCTTAAGAGGTTTTCCATAGCTGAGCATGGTGGTGCACACCTGTAGTCCCAGCTACTCTGGAGGCTGAGCGGGGAGGATCACTTGAGCCCAGGAGTTAGAGGTTACAGTGAACTATGATCAAGCCACTGCACTCCAGCCTGGGCAACAGAGTGAGACCCTGTCTCAAAAAAACAAACAGAGCTTTTCCGATCTCAAAACTGTTGACCTTGGGGGAATGCATATCCCAGAATGTAGTAGTCCATGGCTTATTCCTGACAAACAGGTAGTATTTTGCCCAATTTTCCATATTAGGTGCCTCGTCACTTTGGGAAGGTGGTAGTATCCCCATTATAAAAATGGAGAAATTGTCTCAAATATTAAATAACAGATGCGTATCTATTTTCTGCTATTTAAAATGTTTCTTTATATACTAGACTTTTCCGATAGTATGCCTTTAGGATCATACTAAATTGTTGGCAGCTCCTTTGTTAAAAGTGGAGTGTCAGGTTAAAATGTATGAAGCTGAGGGACACCTTAATTTTTTTGGTGTTACTGACTCCTTTGAGAATCTGATGAATTTGCGTCCAATTTCAAGGGGTTCGTGGATAGTTCTATTGTAATAATTCTTGAATGTCTTAAAAGTAGTGTTGGACACATTTGTTTCTGAACTGTTTTCGCTTTGTTTATAGGATTCTAAACTGTACCTCATCTGTTAAGTTCCCATGCCTGGAGAAGCTAATGTTGCCTCATCATGTGATACTCAATTTATACAATAAATTGTGAACCTGGAAAACCTGGTTGTTTTTATTTACAAGATATCAAAAATATAAAAACTGTACAAAATGCAACAAAGGCAAAAACTGGCAGTGACTTGGTCTAAATCTTTTAGTTTCCCAAAGCAAGGCTCAGTACTGGAGGTAAGCAACTGAAATGTCTGTCTGACTTCAAGTGTACTAGGTTTTATGTAGCTGTTTTAGCTGAAGTAGAACATGGAAGCTAAATTTCTTCACCTGGTTTATAGAGTTCGGGTGCACTCAAAACTCAACAGATAGAAATTCAGATGTCAATGAATGGTTGTGCTTCATCTAGACCTAAAAAAGGAATTGTAGATCACCCTACCTAGTTACGTACATTCCACTAATCATGGGCCAAGAAAAAAAGGTTAGTGGATCATTTAACATAGTACTTGAGTGCCATACAGTAACTACATTTTTATAGTGGAAACATACAGGCTCGTTGAATTCTTCAGCTAAAATTCAAGACGCAGTATTAATTATATTTCTTAATTTGAATCTTGAAGCAGGATGAATTATTGAAATTGACTTTTTTCTAAACATAATAAATTAAAATAGCATTTGAACAGAAAATGCATAGTTTCCACACAATCCAAAGCACCATAAATGTCCCCTCCACAAACATAATACCTCTTATTCAACTAACGGAAATTAGTTAAATGTGGTTGCTATAGAAATGTGGAACTGTCCAGTTCAGATTTTCCAAGCAGCATACTTCCAGATCTATATAGATAAAAACATTCTTTGTAGCTTAAATATTAATCACTGAGGTATTTGCTTTTAGTCTCCCTTTTTCAAACAGTAGCTTCCAGAAGGTCTTTAATACCGATGGTTTATTGCGGACTATAAGCTCCTGCAGCTAGAACCAGGTTTCTTCGAGTAAAATGGAGGTGTACAACTGGTGTTGATTTGGTCATATATGTTCCCAACAATAACTCCTGTGAATTCTCAGGTAAATTTATATGCCCAGTGGCTGTAGTAAAGTCATCAGTCTCTAAATCTTCAAATGCTTTGACAGCATCCCATAACCGAACTGTATTATCCATTGAACCTAAAGGGAAGTCAGTGGAAACCATTAGTTGTATCCATCACATTTTTTTTTCCCCCCTGAGACAGGGTCTCTGTTGCCCGGGCTGGAGTGCAGTGGTGCAATCATAGCTCATCACAGCCTCCTGCCTCGGCTTCCCAAAGCACTGGGATTACAAGCATGAGCTACCACACCCAGGCCACCCATCACATTTAGATTCTGACATTTGATCCAGTATACTTTATTTACTGTGTATTTTTGGTGAAAAATCTAAACTTGACCACCTATTCCTTCTAAAGGAGCATTTCAAGCAGTGCTTTGACCTGAGAAGTCAATATATACATAGAATGACACTCTGGAATCATATAGCTACACAGAAGCAAAACCTAAAGCAGCAGGACTTAGTTTTGCAATTGGCAACACTCAGTGTTTCCTTTTAACATACCATTTACCCTTTACCACAAAGCCATTAATGGTCATTTACCTGATGCCAAAATTTCACCATCTCTACTAAACCTAAGTGAACAGACTGTATCAGTGTGGCCTTTTAATTCTCCAACCATCAGACCATGTCCAATATCCCAAAGGAGTACTCTGCCATCCGTTGCTCCTGTAGCCAGGAATCTCCCATTGGGAGAAAATGTCAAGGAATGAATTGGTCCCTAGGAAACAAGTCCATGGAAAGGATTAAAGTAGAGTTAAGTATGTCTAAGAAAATAAGACAAAATTTTAAAGTTCAGTGGTATGAATGGTATCTTTAAAATGTATATGTCACTGGTTTAAAAAACATCTTTATCTTGACAGCAACCTTGTGTGCTGGAATAATAAAAGTGTAAAATACCTTGTGTCCAGTGAAGATCCTTACACAGTTACCATTCAAGACATCCCAGAGCCGCACAGTTCTGTCTGCAGAGCCCGTAGCAACATAATTAGAATTTGGATGGAATCTGGTACAATTCACATCAGCAAGATGGCCAGCAAATATCCTTAAAGGCTGATAGTGATCTGTAGCCCAGAGCCTTTTTTAAAAGTTATTGAAAACAAAAGATAACAATTAGTAGTTAACTATGAAATGCCAAAAAAACCCATCCAAAATAAATACAGAAACATCCATGTGAAATGTTCATTCCAAATGGGTCCCCCTCACTAGTTAACTGAGGGAAAGAAGATAGAATGATTGAGAATTGATAACATTCTTAAGAAAAAGAGTTGATCTACTACAATTTTTTTGAAAGAAATCGTCTTGGTCTGTCACCCAGGCTGGAGTGCAGCAGTATGGTCATCACTCACTGCAGCCTTGAACTCCTGGGCTCAAGTGATCCTTCTGAGTGGTTAGGACTACAGGTGTACGCCACCATACCCAGCTAATTTTTTAAAAATTTTCTTGTAGAGACAGGGTCTTGTTATGTCACCCAAGCTGAACTTGAACTCCTGAGCTCAAGTGATCCTCTGGCCTTAGCCTCCTGAGTAGCAGGGACTATAGGCGCACACCACCATGACCAGCCAAAAAAATTTTTTAAGTTCTATAATTCTTTAATTTCTCTGTATACATCTGTTCTCTCCTCTTCCTTGCCTACTCCTAGTCTAAACCACAGAAAAGTATTTTCCCCTGGTTTTGGCCACCACATAATTAGTTTCTAACCTGAGCTACCTCATCCTGAACTTTTAAGGAGGTGACAGGGAAACAAAGGTGCTCACAGTGGTAGTAGAAAACAAAGTTAAGCATCTGATGGGGGCCGGGGGTGGGGAGGATGTTAATAAACTAACTTAAAGAAAAGCAGGACTCCACATGATTGCAGATAAAAAAATACTCCTGTCCCAAATTCATTTTCAAATAAGGAGCTATAAATGCCAGTGTTCTCAAAAAGTTGATACTGAATAATGGAAGTGAAAACAAGTTTGATTGGAGTTTGTACTTCCCAACAAGAAACCACTGAATGGACCCAGTCATAAGATCACAGTGTTCTTACCGAGCTACTCGGTCGTGGCCCCCTGACACAAAATAATATCCATATGGAGAAAATTGCGTGTCCCATACTGGATAGTTGTGTCCTTTATATCCCACCAAACAAGTAAATGTTTGAAGGCTCCACAATCTAACAGTTCCATCCTCTGAAGAGGAAAGCAGATAGTTCCTGAGAGAAGAGAAAGTGATATATTTGATTCCCAGAATAACTTAGTTACCTGCCCAGTTTCTCTGTACATTTGAATATATTAAGTGTAGCTAACTAACATGCACATCTCACTTTTAGTTCATACATGGAATTCACAGTAGACATCAAGAGTTGAAAATAACCGAACTAATGTTAGCCTTGACACTCCATATACTGAGCACCTACTGAATGAGGTAATATTATTAAAAAGAAACAAAAAACTTCCAGTCTATATTAGGGAGAAAATCACAGTTCTTTTAAAAAAAGAAAAAACCAGGGGTAATGACAAAAAGTATGGTCAAATAAGGTCAATTGAGAAAATCTTAAGAAATGTGATATTATCACTTAAAACTTAGCAATTTTTGACTTTAAAATGGAGATGCTATTTTCCTATCCTGTATGAGTTGTACAAGAATTAAAAAAGAAATGTCTTTGGGGAAAAAAACAAGATTAACACAAAAGCTGAATACTTAAAAAGTATTACAGTTTTCACTGACATCAGAAGTTTCCCTCAAGTAAAAATGTATCATCTGGCTAAACCCTATCAAACAACAAAAAACCTCATTCTCAAAGTTTCATAAAGATGAAAATCTTGATGGATTGAAAGCTATTATCTATCCAAGTAATATACAGATGGTATTATGAATACAGGATATCCTCCCCTCCATTTCTACAGAACATGAGAGATCATGAAAAATAGGCAAGAACCTATACACATAGGGTGACACTGGAATCATATGGCTATAAGGGAAGTAAAACCTAAACCAGCAATTTCAAATTTCCTTTTTGGTATCCTCTTAGTTCTTTTGATTATAGAAAGATAAATCCTCAATTGATAGCTAATATGCCATTAAATATCAGGAATTTGTCTTAAATTTGATGAAGCAGCCACAGGACACAATGCAGAGACCCAAAGAAGCAATTCAACCCCAATCGGGGTTAATACGAAACTGAAGCTAATTTTTAAAACCAGTAAACCATGAAGCTCTGCATCTTGATTCTATAAATTTGGGTATACATTAAATTGCTATCTTGTACACCAGTACCCCAGGATGAATTTGCAAATGGCAAGATTCTAAAAGATAATGAATGATAGGCAACCATGAGATTTTTCTAACAGAATTTTCCCAGCATTTGTTTCCAGTAGTTAACTTTTATAATCTCTAAACACAATACAGCAGTATTTAATTTTTATTGTTTGTATTTTACCTATCTGGACTGAAGCTGGCTCCATAGACAGGCCCACTGTGACCATACAAAATCTTCAACTCACTTGCTGTTTTCTCATCCATGATTCTTTCTAAGACGTCATCTGATTCTTTGTCTATGAGGCTAAGATCTAAAATGGTCCACAAATATTGATTTTTTTAAGTACATTCATGAAAACATTTTAGACAATCATATCACAGTTCAGGAGAGGAACTAACATTTGAATAGTTCCTCCTGTATACAACCACTGCTCTAATGCCTCTAAATTAGGTGATAATCATCCCAGTGTATAGGAGAGGAAACTGAGGTTCCAAACACATAATAATTTGCTGGAGTGCATACAGCTACTCAGTGTTGGAACCAGGACTGAAACTCAAGTTTGTCCACTATACCACAATGTTTCACAAAAATGAAAACTATGTAATATTAAAATAATTTAATTACTTAAGGCTTCATTTAAATAATACAGTTAGCCAAAAACATTTTTTTAAATGAAATCCTAACCTTATTTGTTCTTTTTTAGCCATTTGTATGGCTAAAACAGAAAGTATTCTCCCACTATTTAAGGTTTTTTAAATTTTACAGGCAAAGATTCATAAAATGTTAGATTTTTAACTTTAAGGAGTTTTCTAGCCTAATCCTCTCATTCTACAGATGAAAAGCACTGAAGCCCAGAGAAATTAAACCAGTCTCCTGATTGCCACTCCAGGGCTCTTTTCACTGTTGGAAATGTTGGCATCCTGATTAAAGTGACATCAAGTGAATTTCTGCAAAGATCACAACCTCCTGTGTATATTCCATGGAATAAAGATTCAAGTTTACATCCTGAGAAGTCATCTCAGTTACCTGATGCTTGTTTGACACTCCGAAGCTTTTTGGGTGTCACAGACCACACCCTGACAGTTGAATCTGCAAAACCTCCAGCAATCAGACTAGAATCATCAGTGACATCCACTGCAGTGAGACCCTGCCAATAAAAAAAACTTTTAGACTAAACAATACTGTTTTTTCTTTTGGGGGAGGATTACAATCACATCTTAGAGGATGCATAATGATGGCTATTTTTCTCATATAAAAGATCATTTGAGATTTTATCCTCCTGTAAAACCCATTTGCTTGAAAGCACTCACTTGGAGAACATGTCATCACTTACCCCATTTTTGCCCTCCATATTTGTAGTGCATGATAGGAAGCATATGTTAATCATTTTTGCACTTTACTAAATATATCCTCAGCAGCCTATGATAAGGAATCTATAAAGACATAGAATCTTAATTTAAAATACTAAGTTTATATAAGTACTTAAACCAAGTTCAACAGAGATGAACCACAGTTTCCTCCTCCTTAAAAGCTAGCAGGATTCTGATCAGTGAAATGAGAGTCAAGTATAAGAAAGAGTCTGGTAACTGCAAGTTGCTAAAGATCTTTTAAACCTTGCTTTCTATCTATTCTGTGCAGGATCCAATTCTCTTTTCCTAACTGCTGTCTTTAAATTATATCAAGAGTTTAAATAACAAAACTCCATTTTAGTTAACCCATTTAAGCTTCTCTTAATGATAAATCACCGTTTTACACAACTTTCCAGGTAGAAATCGTCCAATTATTTTACCAACCTGGTAAGCATTGAGGAATGTATAGAAACAAATGGAGGGTAAGCAGTCTGGCCCAAGGCGCACTCGTTTGGTGGTTTCTTTCATATTCATTATTTTATCCAACTTATCTGAATCTTTTAACTCAGGAAGAGGGATTCTGTGAAAGAAAAACAGACTGGAAATTACCCTTTCAATATTAACAAATTTGAACCCTCTATAACACATCGTCTTATACCTCCACACAAGTTCCTGAGGTTTTTTTCCTCACCTGTTTTGAGGTGGAGCATTGGGATCTTGTTTTTTGCTTTTGGATCCAATACTATCTTTTTTAGGCTTCTTCTTTTTAGGTTTTCCTTCTTCATTTTCTCCTTCTTCATCCTCATCATCCAAAGGTACCTCAATTTCTGGTTCTTTTAATAAACCAAAAAATACCTACAAGTCAAAAGAGCCAACATTTTTTAAATTAATTTTTTGTTCATTAATATACCTTTTTCATATCTTGATAGGATGAATCACAATTACAATATAGTAATTTATACCCTGAAGCAGTGTTCTGTACTTGTCTACCCAACAGCATTCTCCCCTTTTTCCTTACTAACAGAACCCTGATTTTACTGGAGCAGCAACGTGCTCAGTTAAATCATTTCTGTTCCCAGGCTCCCTTGCAGCTAGGAATGGCCATATGATATAATTCTGGCCAACAGATGTACACAAAAATATACGGGGTACGGTTTTAAAAAAAATATATTGTTTTTCTGATAAAAAGGGGAGACTCAGCAGGGATATATGCCTTTTGTCCTCCCCCTTCTTCCTTCCTGGAATGCAGCTGCAATGCTAAAATCTGTGAGTACAAAGTAGAAAGCCACATTTTAAAGATGGTGGTTCGGAAACTAGAAGGAGCCAGGGACCTTGATGGCACTGTGGAGCCCTCATGCCACCCCTGGAGGGCCTTCCTCTGGAATTCATTTTATGTGGGAAAGACTCCTTACTTGTTGCAGCCACTGCAGTCAGGGTTCTGTTAAATGCAACCATTCCCAAATCCTCACATATATACATCATCCTTAGAACATGAAATTGTATATACAGTGTAAAATCATTTCCAAGCTAGCTACAAGAAAAATGTGTAAACTACGTAGATGGAAATGCTACAATTTTTCATAATCTGCATTATATAGTTCTTAGGTTCATTCCCATACCTTTGATTTGTTTGCCTCTCGTTTAGCCTCTCCTGCCAAACTTCCCACCATCGCATCTATCTGTTGCTTACTACGCGGCATCCCATCAAAGATGTCAATGTAGAGGTGCTCCTGAACTATGTTCCATATCTGATTGTTCTGTTTCTCCTGAAGATGCCTCTTCAAGAGTTGGTACGAGTCACGGGAAATACGCAGAACAAATTTACTTGTTCGAAAATCCAACATGGTCTCATTCCCTTTCATGTGTTCCTTTTTGGTAAGACTAGATAATACTCGTAGGTCATCCTGGTAATAACATTCCTGATCTCCATGGAACCTGTTTCAGTGATTTTAAAAAGTCATTTTTCAATGTAATCATTAAGGGATCTGCCTCACCCCCATATATTTATAAACCATCCCAGAATATTTTCAATGTAGTAGCTTCAATAATCCTGAACTAAGCTGTAGGATCAGAAGTAAATTCATTTCAAAATGATTATAATTCAATTTCTGAATTCATCTTAAAAATAACCAATTTAATTCTCTAATAAAATGTATCATAAATATTTTAAGAGAAGAATTTTAAATAAATATCATAAGTGAAAAATAAGATACCCACCATTAGTAGGCTGTTTCTTTTGAATGGGGACATTCAAAAGAAACAGGAATACATTTGAAAATGTTAGAACCCTTGCTTTACTAAATATTATGTTTTCTCAAAACCCACTTTTTAAAACTTTTTATTATAGAAAATTTCAAACATACAAAAGTAGAAAACAGTATAATGAATTCAATGTATCTATCACTCTGCCTCTCAACAATAATCAACACCTGGCATTCTTTTAAAACCCACCATTTTAAATGAGTTCCTATATTCTTAATATCAGACATATTTACTAAATATCAATACTTTAATATTATCACTAAACAAACAAATGTTGACAGCAAACAATGAGTACTTCCATTTACTCACTATTACCAAAGGCAATGAAACAAAGCCTTCAGCCTTGGTGACAATTAGTAAATTTAAATGTACTTTTGTTTCTACAAATCTTAATTTGCCCAGGAAAGTAAAATTAAAGATCATCTATTTGGCACTCACTAAGAGCAGCAATCAATGCAAAAATATTCAGAAAACAATGACTAAACAAAAGATTATCAGGGCTCCAGCTCTGATAGACACATAACCAATAAATTTCTAAACTGTTACTTGTGTTACCCCATTATGACTTATTAACACATGAACCAAGGGTTTCTGTCCAGATTTGAATGAAATTAGAAATCTCAGCCTCTTGGTGTTTACATCAGTCACTGCCCATTACCCTCATCTGAGCAATGGGTCCTGGCAAGGGCTGAGACTGTCCATAATAGGGAGACAAAGACTCCCCTATGATATTCCAGCTTCCCCTGTAGGGAGATGGCTAATACCATGAGACTAGAAGAGCAACAAGTTTTTTGATGACAGTACTTTTAAGAGAAATTAATTAGCTTCTAGAGGAGAAGTTCTGTCATCATCAGTCTTTCTTAATTTTTTTTTCCCCTCAAAACCATTAAGCTACAGAACATTTTGCTTTATATACCTTCTAATAGGCATCCTAGTATAATGAACGAATATAATGGTATAGAAGCCAGGAGTGCTAAGTTCTACTGTTCCTCTATTACTACCTATTATCTGATAAGCCTTGGTTTCAGGCTTTATTGCTTATATTAAAGAGCTCTCATTCACACTGTTAAGCATTGCCTCCTCCTCCTTAAACACTCCTTTCCCATGGCTTCTATAACTCAACACTGTCCTGGTTTTCTTCCTATTTCTCTGGCCTCTCCTTTTATATTTTTCTACTTGGCCATTAAATGTTGGAGCTACTCTGGCCTAGCCCTCTTACCGATTCATTTCATACGTTCCCCTAGCCAAGCTCATCTATATCCATCAATATTGCATACAACTCCAATTTATGGCTCCAGTCCTTACCTCTCCTCTGAGCTCTTATATATTATCCTCCTATCAACTTGACATCTCTTAAATGAGTCAAAGGCATATTCAAATTGAAACTCAAGATTATTCTATGACCTGACAAACCACGTCCTCTTCCAGGGTTTTCTATCTCAGTAGAGGGCATCCCCATCCAGCTGGAGGGGCCAGAAACCTGGAGATATCAATGATACCTCCATCTCCCTCTCTTCCATATCCAGTCCATCAAATGTGTCACGAATCTGTCTACTTCTCTTCACCTCTACCACAACCTAGTCCAGTGTTTCTCAACAAGGGTACTACTGGCATTTTGGGCAGGATAATTCTTTGCTAAGTGGGAATACCTACACATATTAGAAAATTTAGTGTCCCTGCTCCTCCCCGCAGTTATTACAACAACCAAAAATACCTCCACACATTTTCAAATGGCCTAAGGGAAGGATCAATATCCCCCTCAGTTGAGAACCACTGCAATAACTTCCAAACCTGGTCAACTTACAGGCATTCTATCCCCCCACTGTTTTCCCCACTGCATAAAGTCTGTTTTCCCCACTGCATAAAGGTCCTTTCAAAATGCATATCTAATACTGACATAGTCCTTTAGTGACTCTGTAGCAGAGATGCCTCACTGTCCTCACATATCCATTTTTCTTGTCTTCCTCCATAATAGAACACCTGAATATTAGCTGGGCACATAGACACTTAAGTAAAGACCACATTTCCTACCTCCTTGGTAGCTAGGTGTGGCCACTGACTGATAAGATATAAAAGGAAGGATGTGTGCCCTCCCTGCTGACTAGAAGACTGATATTACTGCCTACAGCTAGAGAGCCATCTTGTGCCACACAGTGGGAGCTGCATGAAAAGGCTGGCAAGACTGAGGGAGCATGAGGCCCTGATAATCAAGGACCCACCACACCAGTCCCGAACTTCCTACCTTTATGAGAAAACTTTATTGTATTTAAGCCTCTGTTGTTTGGGTTTTCAGTCACTCAGTCTAATCTAATCCCAACACAGCTTCCTATTGTTCTTCCTATTGCAAAAATAAACTTTTATTTATGCCACTGTTGTTTGAGTTTTCAGTGACTCTCAACCAAATCTAATCCTACCCAATACTGCTCCCTACTGCTCTTAGGATAAACAAACACCCTCAACGTTGGCCAAGTACCTGCCTGTTGTTCCAGCCCAGCTTCATGGTGTAACACACCCCCAGCCCCATCCCATTCTCTGCTCCAGCTACACTGGCCTTCTTTCAGCTTCTGTACCTACAATGATTCCTCCTGCCACAGAGCTTTTACACATGCTTTTCCCTCTTCACTGGGTTAACATCTACCCAATCTTCAGATCTCACCTCAAGCATCACTTCCTCTGGGACCCTTCCTGACTTCTCCAACTAAATTAAACCCCTCATTTTAAGTTCTTATAGCTCCAGGTACCTCTCCTTCACAAAGTACTTTTTAAGTTGCAATCTTACATTTGTGTGGTTACAGATATGTACACATATATATGTACACATAAACTATGTATGCATAACATATATAAAAGTTCACATACTTCTCAAAGAATGATTTTGCTTCATTTTCATGTTGATTGTAGACTAGTTCCAAGTACATGTGTACAAACAGAGGATAAAAGAGTTGAGATAACTCTGCCCGATGGCAGTCCAGGGAACATTCAATGAAGTGTTTCAGTCCACTATAGTATTCTTCATACATTGTGGGATCTCCTTGTTGGTTGTAGGCCGACAACACGGCACTGACATCTGGCTGGTCTTCCACAGCTACACTTCCAGCTGTTTAAAAAACATAAAACAACTTTCAAGAAAATGATCTGATATGTACCATGTGACTATGGCTA
This sequence comes from Daubentonia madagascariensis, assembly GCA_023783475.1. Classification (NCBI taxonomy): domain Eukaryota; kingdom Metazoa; phylum Chordata; class Mammalia; order Primates; family Daubentoniidae; genus Daubentonia; species Daubentonia madagascariensis. The sequence continues at coordinate 11,703,657 of JAKFHU010002573.1, read as the reverse complement.
TTTTGCTAAGACCCAGAGGTGAGTTGTTTCTCAGATGTTTGTCCCTTTCCTATCAACCTCTCTTCCCCAACACAATCACATAATCTTTTAATGGAATTTTTCACTTGTTTAAGTCACCCAGGCCAAAACCCCTTCAGCAGGTCCATATCTTGAAATAAAATTTCCAGGCCAGGTGCAATAGCTCACGCCCATAATCCCAGCACTTTGGGAGGCCAGGGTGGAAAGATCACTGGAAGCCAGGAGTTCAAGACCAGCCTGGGCAATATAGCGAGACCCCCATCTTTATAAAATAAAAAGAAGATAAGCCAGGCATTGTGGCGCACACCTGTAGTCCCAGCTACTCAGGAGGCTAACATAGGAGGATTGCTTGACCCCAGGAATTTGAGGCTACAGTGAGTTATGATCACGCCACCACATGCCAGCCTGGGCAACAGAGTGAGACCCTGTCTCAAAAAAAAAAAAAAAGAAAAGAAAAAGAAAAGGCAAATTAGCTGGGCGTAGTAGCCTATAGACCCAGCTACTCATGAGGTGGAGGCAGGAGGATCGCTTGAGCCCTAGAATTTGAGGTTGCAGTGAGCTATGATGATGGCACTGCACTCTAGCCTGGGCAAAAGAGTGAGATCCTGTCTCAAAAAAATAAATAAAAATAAAAATAATAATAATAAATAGGTCAAGTTTCTGAAGAGATGAGATTAAAGCAAAATAACCAATAACATAACTCATCTTATAGTTCATTCACAAGATTCAGTATTCAGAAAAGATTCCTCTCAATCATATTTTCATGCATTTCTATTTATGGATTACAACACTATGTATTCATACTTTTTTTTTTTTCTTTTTGAGACAGAGTCTCGCTCTGTCATCTGGGCTAGAGTGCTGTGGCATCAGCCTAGCTCACAGCAACCTCAAACTCCTGGGCTCAAGCGATCCTCCTGCCTCAGCCTCATGAGTAGCTGGGACTACAGGAGCACACCACCATGCCCGACTAATTTTCTATATTTAGTAGAGATGCGGTCTCACTCTTGCTCAGGCTGGTCTCCAACTCCTGAGCTCAAGCAATCAGCCTACCTCAGCCTCCCAGAGTGCTAGGATTACAGACGTGAACCACCATGCCCAGCCTGTATTCATACTTCACTTCTGGCAATGCTGCAAAGATTAGGCCTATACAAATTAATCTGGCTAGAGGGTCTGTACTGGATAATTTAATTCAATAAACACTGTTGGCTCAGGATCACCTTTGAGACCTTATATTGTGTATGAGTTTTACTGCATGGACTTTGTGACAACAGTTGCTGGGAGAAAATTGGGGGGGTGCCTCAGGAGTCAGGGACAGATACAGAGGCATAAATGTATCAGTACCAGGCATTATACATCTATGTATTACAACAGCTTCATTGTAACCCATTCAATAGAGAGAAAAAACTCAACTTCAACCTTAGGAAAAATTACTTAATCAGCATGACACAAGTAAAAGCAGCAAAGACAAAATGGTCTGTCCAATGCCTGTTCCTAAACACATAGTTCTCAAACTTTGCCATATGTCAATACCCCTTAGAAGCACTTATCAAAAATGCAGATTCCCAGACTCCACCTCTAGAGGATCTGATTCACTAAGTTTGAAGTGATGCACAGGAATCTGCATCCTCCAAAAACTTGACACTGGTGGTACTTAGCCCATGTTTTGAGAAATACTGGCTACACTATGTTTCATCACTCCCTGGCTGTGCGATCCAAAGCAAGTCCCTTGACCTTTCTCAAGAAGTCTGTTTTCTCATCTCTACAATAGAGGTAATGTCTATCTCACAGTGGAACTGTGAGAATTCAGATATATAATTTAAAGTACTTAAAGCACGCCAATATGAAACTGTACAAATACTGTCAGTGTTAATGCGGACCTGCCCAAGGCTCCAAAGCTCAAATGAGAGGAAAGAGACCAAAAGCCTGAAGGTCCCTGCCTCTCCGCGCTCATTTTCTCTATACATCCCTCTGCTCAACAGCTCTCCTCTGCCTCTCGCTGGAACTGACAGCTCAGAAGGGGGTTTGACTGCGCAGCCGGCGCACTAGAGAAAGGGGCGGGCATGTGACCCTAGAGGCGGGCCTAGGAAATTCAAAACAAGCCCGCAGAGGTGCAGGCCTGCCAGCCCCTGCCTTACCGGCTTGCTCCCCTTCATGCCGGCCCTGACTCCGCAGGACCCCGCGGCTCACCTTTCCCCGGAGCCGCAGGACCTGAGGCTGAGCCTGAGACGGCCGTAGCCCCCGAAGCGCCGGCGCCCGGAGGATCGGGGGCCGCAGGGCCGGGGGCGGAGGCTGTGACCCGGCTGAGAAGCGCGCAAGCCGCCTCAGCGCCGGCGCTGTCCACCTCTCCCGGGGCTCCGGAGCCCGCCACTGCCTCCTCCAGCAGCCTGGCCTCACGGCGCAACGCCTCTTCGGCCTCGCGGAGGTTGCTCTGCCGTAGGAACTGCAGCACGGCCAGCAGAGTCTGTCGGTCGTGGGAAGCGCCGGCCTCCGGAGCAGCGGCAGGCACCGGGGCCGCCCCCGCCGGGGCAGCGGCGGAGACAGCCACCGCGGGCTTGGGGGTCCCGCCATCCCCGCTAGCCGACGACGCAGCCGCGACGTTCCCCCCGCCGCCGTTGGGGCCGTTGTTGGTAGTGCTGCCACTACCCTCGCCTGCGCCGTCCCCTGCCTGCGGAGGTATCAGCGTCGGCGGTCCCTCAGGCTCTAGCTTGACCGCCACCTCCGTCTGCTCCTCCGCCAGCGCCGCCATCTTGCGGCTGAGCCACCTCGCGCCGTCAAGCGTGATTGCGTTTTCGCCACATGGAGGGCGGGGAGGAACATTTCACGACAGTTCTGGTAATCCATTTACGGCAGTAGGGGGGGCGAGAAAGAAAGAAAAGGAATAGGAAAGAGCAACTTTCAAAAATGAGTGAAAGAAAGGCAGGAAGTAGGAGTTGATGACTGCCTATTACATTTGCCTGATAATAATTACCGTTTATTGCAGGCCAACTATATTCAGGCACTGTGATAGACGTTTTACTTTATATGACCTCCTTTAATGCAACAGTCGGATAAGATACTATTATCCTCACTTTACAGATGGCTCAGCCGAGACTCAGTGAGGTTAAATAACTTGCCAAAGTCACACAAGAAGAAAGTGCAAGTGTCAGCTTTCGAATCCAGGTCTTTAACTCAAAAGCACATACCATTTTCCAGAGGAAGGCTTCTGAGATTCTGGTAATGTTTTATATTTTGATCTGTATAATTGTTACTTTTTTTTAAATGTAATTTTTACTTTTGTAGAGTCCGGGCGCGGTGGCATGTACCTGTAGTCCCAGATACTCAGGAGGCTGAGGCGAAAGGATCTCTTCAGTCCAGGAACAGAAGACCAGCCTGGGCAACACAGGGAGACATCTCTCAAAGAAAAAAAAATAAAATTAATCGAGCTGCATGCTTAAGCTTTGTGAACTTTACAGCATATATGTTGTATTTCAGACATGTCTTCTTTTTTTTTTTTTTTTTTTTGAGACAGAGTCGCCCTGGGTAGAGTGAGGTGGCGTCGTCATAGCTCACTGCAACCTCCAACTCCTGGGCTCAAGCGATCCTCCTGCCTCAGCCTCCGGAGTAGCTGTCCCGAGTAGCTGGGACTGCAGGCGCGCGCCAAAACACCCGGCTGATTTTTTGTTCCTATTTTTGGTAGAGACGAGGTCTCACTCTTGCTCAGGCTGGTTTCGAACTCCTGAGCTCAAGCAATCCACCCGCCTCGGCCTTCCGGAGTGCTAGCATTACAGGCGTGAGCCACCGCGCCCGCCCTATATTTGTATTTCAATAAAAAGTTTTTAACATACCAGAATTTTGTGATCGTGAAATATGTACGTTATGTATTCATGCTGTTATCCATTATTACAAATAAACTATTTTAATTGTACATTTAAAAATTGTATATGCCATTTTGCAATATGCTTCATAGGTTATAAAACCCTGCTGAGTATTTTATCTCATTTGAACCTTGTAACCGAGATAAATACAGAATTACATGAGAAAAGTGAACCAGGGCCATTCATTGGGAAAATATAGCACAGTTGTTCAGGTTGTTGGTTTTGAGGTCTTATCACCTTCCTTTGACCCTGCTTAGTGGCTGAATGACCTGGAACATGTTACTTAATTCAGTATACCCCAGTTGCCCAATTTCTAAAATAAACATAGTAATACCTACCTCATAGTGTTGTTTTGAGGATTAAAGGAGATATGTGACACCTAGCACATAATAAATAGCCATTGGTTATTTTTACTTCACCTTAAATGGTGTTCTGTGAGTGTTTGACCAAGAAAGTACAATCATGATGTTCCAGGGTGATCTCAAGACTGAAATTTGAAACTAATCTAATTGGGTATCTAAAGCAAGAATGTGAAACATGGAGTATGGGGGGGAAAAAAGATGAGCAGGAATTGGTTAGCATTTACTCAGTACTGGCCGAGAGAGAGAACCTGAACCCAATGGTACACTCTTATGAGATAGGGAAAATTCATCCTTTTTCTCAGGATCATTTGACTGTTATTTTTCTGATTCAGTATTCACTAACTTGATAATTAATCGAGCACTTAGATAGATGGGAGATGCCATTAATGACAAGCCCAGGTGTGCTTACTATTGGCTGGGAACATGTTTTACTCCATTGTGAAGAGTAGATTAAAATTATGATGCATACATTAATCTAATGAATCAGGTCCTGTGAACTGGATCCGCCTGTACAGTTGAAGCCCAGAAACTGGATCCCACAAAAGTACAACTAGCCCCCTCCCCTCTGTGGGGTCTACCTCTTACTTGGCTTTGTCTCTTAAATTCCAAAGGGTCTAGGGTTGGGCCTTCAGCTGAGGTTACCTACTCCAAGTATAATGGTTTTTCTGTTACACCACGATAGAAATAAGTTTATTGACTGCCTGCAAGGCCCACTTTTAGTTTTTGATTCTCTTTTCCTCTTCCTTTCTGATCCCTACTCTCATTCTTCTATTCTCTTCCTGGGATGCTTTAAGAAGTCTGGTGTCAGTCTGGATCTTGTTCCTTTGTAGGAGAGTTGCTCTTTCTCTCTGGATATTTCTCTTTCTCTTTGATGTTTTTTCATTTCACTCTAATGTATCTACGATTGGGTTTTTCCTGTCTATCCTGATTGGCCCTTTGTGCACTCTTTCAATCCGAGATTTTTTTTCCTTAATTCTGGGAATTTAACAAGCATATCTACATATATTTCTTCCCATTTTCCCCCTTCTAGTATTCTTATTATGTAGATATTGATACTTACAGTTCTATGCTAGGTCAGTTAACTTTCATATTTTCATCTGTTCACATCTTCCTGATGCCTTCTGGAGGAGTTTCTCTACCTGGTTTTTCAGTGCAGTAATGCATTCTTGGCCTAGTTCCATATTGCCACATAACCCATTCATTGAGTTATTTACTTCAACCATTATATTTTTCATAGTATTTTGACTTGGTTCTTAGTGATTTATTGTTCCTGATGCATGTAACCCAGTGGGGTACTTTCGTCCCCTACTTAGGGACATTTGGAAATGCATTCCCCCTCACCCAGACTTGTGACAACAAAAAATGTCTAGGGGATAGCAGATAGCAGATTTATATGTTTATATATCTCAGGATGAAATTGGGAGAGTGAATTGGAGAGAAGCAAGACTAGAGATAGTGAATTCAGTTGGGAGACTATTACAATAACCTGACCTGCACTGGCCATAACCCTTGGAGCCACCAGCCACATGTGGCAATTGAGCACAGCTAATGAATGTGGAGAATCTGAACTGAGATGTTCTGTAAATGCAAAATACACACTGGATTTTGAAGCCTTAGTACAAAAAGAATGTAAAATATCTCATTAATAATTTTTATATTGCCAGGTGTGGTGGCTTGCACCTGTAATCCCAGCTACTCTGGAGACTGAGGCAGGAGGATTGCTTGAGCCTAGGAGTTCAAGGCTGCAGTGAGCTGTGATTGCACCACTGCACTCCAGCCTGGGTGATAGAGTGAGATCCTATCTCTTAAAAAAGAAAAGAAAAGAAAAGAAACAAAATAATTTTTGTATTGATTACATGTTGAAATGATGTTTTTGATATATTGGGTTAAGTAAAATATTTCACCAAAATTAATTTCCTGTTTCTTTTTACTTTTTTAATTGTGGCTACTGGAAAAGTTTTAATTACATATGTGATTTGCCTTATATTTCTTTTGGACAGCAGGTTTCAAACAGTGTTGTTGCCCATGGTTCACAATAAGAAATATACTTAACATCATAAGCCAGGACTCACATATGTACATGGATATCTATAAGTGAAACAAAAGCTTTATGAAATAATACTATGTATAATTACTACATGAAATGCACTCTGATATTTGGTATTTTATTCTTTAAAATACTGAGTGTATACTTTGATGGTTGCATAGTTCCACAGATTGGATCATGAAGAGAATTACCATTTGTCTGGTGTATCTGGGGAAAAAAATATTGAGTGTGACCCATTAAATTGATTTTAATTTAATTAATTTCAAATTCATTTGCCGTTTGAAAAGCCCAGGCTAGACTAGATAATTGTTATTATAGGTATAATTAGGGGAAGGTAAGTTAATAGATTCCTAAAATATTTAAGTTTTGGAGAGACCCAAGAGTTTGTATTTAGGTTTGGGAGATTAGGGGAAAGATTGTGCTAAGGATCATTTCCAGGCATTTGGCTTGGGTGACTGAGAGGATGATGATATAATCCTCTGAGAATTTAAGCTGGTTAGGGTGGAAGATTATGAATTCAGTTTTTGACATGTTGAGTTTGAGGGGTCCCTGGAGGATGCGCCAGAGGAGCTAGGCAGTCAACAGTTGCATATGTGACTTATGAGTAAGAAGAAAAATCTGGTCGGGAGATAGAAATTTGGAAATCAGCATGTAAGTGGTCACTGAAGTCATATGAATGAATAAGATTACTCCCAGAGAGTGTAGAGAGCAAGAAATGAGAAGATCTAGAACAGAACTCTAAGGAGCATCCATATTTCAAGACAAATCCAGGGACCACTCACTTTCTTGTTCTTTTTTTTTTTTTTAGAGACAAGGCTCTGGCTGTGTTGCCCAGGCTGGCCTTAAACTCCTGGGCTCAAGCAATCCTCCTACCTCAGCCTCCTGAGTAGCGGGGACTGCAGGCACGTACCACCACCACACCCACTTACTTGTTCTTGACGTTATTTTTTCTCCTGAGTTTTGGGACACAAACCTTTCCTAGTAGCCTTCCTTTCTCTGGCCATTCCTTGAATCTTCCATTCCCACTACCTCCTCCTCTACCTTACTTCTATTTTTTTCCAGATTTAATTTATTTTTAAACTTTTTTGACTATTTCATACTTACAGGAAAGTTGCAAGAATAATACAAATAATTCCCAAATACCCTTCACCCACATTCCCCAGATATTAACAATTATACATGTGCTTTATCCTCTTTCTCTCTATGTGTGTGTGTATATATGTGTGTATATATTTTTTCTGAACTAAGAGTAGGTTGCAATGATATCCCTTTACCTCTAATTACTTCAGCAAACCATTCTCTTACATAACCATAGGACAGTTATCAAAGTCAGTAAATAAACATTGATACTATACTATTGTCTCATCTACAGACCTTATTCAGATTTTTCCAATTGTCCCAATAATATCCTTTATAGCCAAAGAAAATCCAAGATTATGCATTGATTGCATTCTTTTATATCTCTTTAGTTTCTTTTAATTTGAGTCTTTTTTTGTACTTTATATACTAGTTTTAGCATCCATTGCTGATTCTTTTCTGCATCAACTATTAATATGATGGTAACCAAATGGTGATTTTCTAATTCCATCATTTCTTCCATACTTATTAGTTGGTTTTCTAATGCAAGGAAGAACTCTCTCTTCTCCCTATTTATTTATTCAGTTAGTTATATCAGTGTGGACTTATAGATTCTCACTATATTCAATAAATCATAATCTGTTACTATCATCGTTTTTATTTTGATATTTAGTTTGTCACAAGTTTGACCATTAGGAGCTCCATCAAACTGGCTCCTGCGTCTTTTTGATGGCGCCATCATTCTTTGAGCACTTCCTTACTATTTAGCACAATGAGACATTCTAGGCTCCCCTTGTTTTGTCCCTGCCTCAGACCTGGAATCAGCCGTTTCTCCAAGGAATCCTAGTTCCTTTTATTGGTATTAGAAATCAAGATCAGGGTGGTATGTGGATAATTGCCTCTAGGCCCTGTCAGTAGACAGAGTTGATTTACACACATCTAAATCCATTAATCTATCTATACCTAGCTTCACCCTGAATACCTCTGATTCCAATCCAGTAAAGCAGAGTTTATTTTATCCATTCCCTTTTCCATATCCCAACAATGAGAAATCTGGCTTCCATTGTTCACAATATATTTACTTACTTGCTCCGTCCTAGAATGTATGTATAGAAAGTAGCTTTGGAATTGTTTACCCATGTCTCTGAAAGAAAGAAGCCTACTGATTAGAGTTCAATAATTTTTAGAATGCTGACAGTTCTTGTTTTGCACAGTAGTGCGAGACCATAAAAATAACTGTGCAAGTTGAAACCATGTAAAGGATCTTAATAATCAATGGGAAACATTACAATTCTACCATGACCTTTAAAAATGTTGTCAAAATATTAAACACAAAATATTATAACTGTTGGTATAAATGTGTAGAGATGAAAAACAAAGTAAAACTAATATTTATTTGGTACTGTAACTTAAAACATTAGAAACATTGAGGATTAAAGTGCTTATTTCTTTGTTAAAAACTCATCAAGAATAGTTTGAAAAGTGCTTGCTTCTTCTCATGTAACTTACCATAGAGTAAGAGTATCTTCTCTGTGCCTTGGCAAATTGTCATACTCCTTTCTTCGTTTGGATCACCTTCCAAAATTTTATCTTTTATGCTTTCGATGTTGTGAAATGTTTCTGAGAGCTTCTTTAATGTGAAGGTTTTTGCTGGCAACACTTCTCCTGGGACACCTTCATCCTTTTCATCACAACCGATTTCCTCATTTATGTCTATAAGTTTGTCTTTATTAACGCCATTTATGGGCTATTGGAATTTCACTTCCAACATTATCACTTTTCCTCTCTTTGCAACACTTTCATTTTTTTGGCCAATTCTCTCTTACAATTATTCATTTTTATAAAATGTCATGTGAGTTTATCACTGACAAGACAAGGAGAAAGGACAACTACAACTGAATAACATAAGCGTGGTGACCAGTCACTAGCCGACTTTGAAAGAAGCGCGATGATGATTACTGATTATGATGTGTTTCTGCTGTTCACTTAGAGATTTGTGGACCAAAGAGCTGGTAGCAAAGTTTATACTTTATGCAATCACTCATAGTTAATATACTATGATAACTGAAATTTGTGTTCTTGGGGGACTGGTGGTATTTAATTAAACTGTAACTGCAATTGAAATTCATCTATATCGGAACTAAGCAAACCAAGAACTTTCTGTGCTTTTGTCTTTAACCTGAGGGTATGTAGTCCAAATCCTGTGCTCAGAAGTAATTTGGGGCCTGGCACAATGGCTCACGCCTATAATCCTAGCTTCTCTGGGAGCCCGACGCGGGTGGATTGCTTGAGCTCAGGGGTTTGAGACCAGCCTGAGCAAGAGCAAGACCTCCTCTCAAGGAAAAAAAATCAGCTGGGTGCCGTAGCGGGCGCCTGTAGTCCCAGCTACTCGGGATCAAGGAGATCGCCTGAGCCCAGGAGTTGGAGGTTGCGATGAGCTGCAATGACACCACTGCACTCTACCCAGGGCGACAGAGTGAGGACTCTGTCTCCACAAACAAAAAAAACCAAGGCAACTAGATGACCCTCTTCACAAACCCCCCCCATATAATTTTTTTTTTTTTTTTTAAAGAAAAAAGACGTGGTGCAGAGCCTGCAAGTGAGGAGACGCCTTCCATGAACTTGTGGTCTGAAGTAAAAAGAAGAGACCTAAATTTCCTCTGTTAGGGAAATAAGAGCCATTTCTGTCACTGGCTGCTGCCTCACTCCAGAATAAAAGCAAAGTCTTCACTGTGGCCCACGAGGCCCCTAGCGATCTGGCCTCCTCTGTTCCCTCTGGGTACTGTCTGTCTGCCAGAGACTGTTGGCCCAGCCTCTTTGCTGATCTTGTGCCTTGAGTCCCTTACCTCTGAGTCCCTTCCCTTCCCTGTCCCTCTACCCCATAGGGCCCAAGGATGGTCCCAGAGAAGGATGGCAGTTCCACAGAACACTTCCAAGGTACTGAGCTAAATTAAAGAATATTCTGGGCAGAAAATACAGATTTAAAAATACAGATTATTAATCTGGGTTGAGAGGAGTCAGAAGGGACTGAAAAAGGACAAGAGTCTTGGTGGAGGTGGGGGCTGGAGAGTAGGGTTGTCAGGTGTGTGACAAAGAGCCCCGTGGGAGCAGGCCAGCAACGGGGTCATTTCCACGTCCTAAGTCCAGACACCTGGATTGCCAGGAGGGAGCAGAAATTTGTGTAATTCAGATAGGACAAGAAACCTGGAGAAAGGAAGAGGACAGAGGGGATGAGACACAGAGTTCTTCAGCCCAACCCTGATCCCAGTCCTGTCCCCAAGCCCAGCTGCACGCCCTACACTGTGTTCAACCCCATCTCCAAACCCAACCTCATCCCCAAGCCTATTTTTAAACCCATCCCCAATTCCATCCCATCCTCTAACCTATTCCCAAACCTATTCCTAAACCCAAACTCAACTCCATCCCCTACACTGTCCCCAACCCATTTCCAAATTCAAGCCCAACCCCATCCCCACATCCAGCACCATGTACATCCCCTGTCTCCCATCTCAGACACATCCTCCCTAGCCCTGTCTGCTGCCCCATCCCCATCCCAAACTCTGTCCCACACAATACCTATCTGCATCCCTTAAATGCAAAAAAATTAAAAAGTCATTTGGGTTAATTTCCCCCACCCCCCCTTGACAGTGGTTATCTTACTCATTTTAAGTATGGTTTGATTCATCTATTTCTCTTTGTTTTCAGTTTAAAAAGATTCCCTCATCCTTGTTGATTTTTTTAAATGTGAAAGTCAGGACTATACAAAAAGATATATTCAGAGAAGTGTCATATCCATTGTCTCTGTCCTTTGTTTCACCCCATTCCAATCACACCCAGAAGGTAACTAATCTCATTAGTCTCTGGTTTATCCTTTCTGTGTTTCTTGTTCAAATGCAGATATGATACATGTATATTTTCTTCTTTCTTCTTCTTTCTTAAACTAAAGGTGGCATACTATAGATACTTTTTTGTACTTTGCTTTTTTTTCCACCTAATAATATATCCTGGAAATCACTCCACAAGGGTTTTTAGAAAAATTCTCATCCTTTTTTTTTTTTGAGTTACATGGTACTCTATCTTGGGATGTTCAGTTGTTTATTCAGCTACTCTCATCTGTATAGGCATATAGTTCCCAATGCTGTGTAATTACAAACAATGAGGCAGTAAATAATCTTTTGTATATGTATTAGGTTATTAAGCATGAAATGTCCGATTTCCTTAAGTGCTAAGTTTGACAGTTGGTATCTCTGACATTTCACTTTGACACTTCTTGGTTTATTTTTATTGTGAAGCTACATCCTCATTCTTTCAAACACACTGTTTGGCTTGTGATTATCTTTCAAAAAAAATTTTAGAGCAATTTTTGTGAAACCATGAATAAGTCAAAAATTCGTGTTATTTTTGAAATGAGTTCTGTTGTGGAAGCAATGCAGCGCAGACAGCTCAAAATATCAACAAAGTGTTTGGGAAGGATGTGGCTAATGAACGCACAGTACACAGATGGTTTGAGAAGTTCCGTTCTGGTGATTTTAATCTTGAAAATGAGCCACATGGGCAACCTCACATGAGACCAGGGTGGAAAATGATGAGCTGAAAGCTGTAGTGGAAGCGAATCCATCTCAACCTGTGCATGAATTAGCAGCAAGGCTTGACGTTACTATTCCAACAATATTGGACCGACATGGGACCAGCCAATTGGCAAGGTCAAGAAGCTGGATAGATGGGTACCACATGAATTAAACAAGCATCAGAAGAGAAATCATCTCAAAGCTTGCCTTTCTTTGTTGTCATGATATAAAGGCAAACCATTTCTACACCTTATTGTTACGTGTGATGAAAAATGGATTCTTTTTGACAATCGCAAGCATTTGGCACAATGGTTGGATAAAGATGAAGTGCTGAAACACAGTCCAAAACTGAATATTCATCAAAAAAAGCTAATGGTCTGTTTGGTGGTCCAGCGTTGGCATTATCCACTACAGCTTCATGAAACCTGGTCAGTCGATTACAGCAGATGTCTACAGCAACCAATTGGACGAAATGATGAGGATGCTTGTGATTAAGCAGCTGAGATTGGTCAATAGAGACAGGCCAATCCTCTTGCAAGACAATGCCCAACCACATGTCGCACAAACAACACTGCTCAAACTACAGAAGCTGGACTTGGAAACTCTCTGTCACCCACTGTATTCACCAGACCTTGCACCGACTGACTGCCACTTCTTCCAGGCTTTGGACCATTTCTTACAAGGAAAAATATTCAATTCTCAACAAGCTGTGGGAAACCCCTTTCACAATTTCATCACCACTTGCTGTCCAAGCTTCTTGGCTGCTGGCATAAACAAGCTACCGTTAAGATGGCAAAACTGTGTCGATAGTTTAGGCACATACTTTGATTAACTGTACTGCTTCTCGTTTGAGATATAATAAACTAAACTTTTGATTCAAAATCAGACATTTCATATTTAATGACCTAATATTTTGTATTGTTGCATTTTATCTTCAGAATAAATTCCTAGAAGAGTGATTCCTAGGTCAAAATATAAATGCACATTTTGTTTTCCTATTTGTCACATTCCCCTCGATAAAGTTTGTATCAATTTGCAATCCTATCAGCAATGTATGAGAGTGACTATTTCCTCACAGCCTCATCAACAGAGTGTGCTGTTACTTTTTGAATTTTTGCCATTCTGATAGGTGAGAAATGGTATCTCAGTGTGGTTTATTATTATCATTATTATCATTTAATTTACATATAGTAAAAGTGACCTTTTTGATGTGCAGTGTTTTTTATTTGTTTGTTTTTAGGGACAAGGTCTTGCTTTGTTGCCCAGGCTAGCGTACAGTGGTTCGATCATAGCTCACTGCAGCCTCAGACTCCTGGGCTCAAGCGATCCTCCCGCCTCAGCCTCCTAAGTAGCTGGGACTACAGGCATGTGCCACCATGCCGGGCTAATTTTTCTTATTTTGTGTAGAGATGGGGTCTCACTATGTTGCCCAGGGTTGTTTTAGTTCTTTATAGTAAGTATGTATTGCTTTTTTCTTTTTAAGAGATGGACTCTTACTCTGTCACCCAGGCTAGAGCACAGTAGCCAGATTATAGCTCACTGCAACCTCAAACTCCTGGACTCGAGTGATTCTCCTGCCTCAACCTCCTGAGTAGCTGGGACTATGGGGCATGTGCCACCACCCCCGGCTGATTTTTCTATTTTTTGTAAAAATGGGATCTCAATATGTTGTCCAGACTTGTCTTGAACTCCTGACCTTGAGCAATTCTCCCACCTTGGCCTCCCAAAATGCTGGGATTACAGGCGTGAGCCACCACACCCAGCTGAGTGTATTTTGTTTTTGTATTGGGGTACAATATATGTAAAACATAAAATTTACCATTTTAACTATTTTAAGTGTATAGTTCAATGGCATTAAGTACATTTACATTGTTGTGCAACTATTATCATCATCCATCTCCAGATCTTTTCTATCTTCCCAAACTGAAACTCTGTATCTATTAAACAGAAATTCTACATTCTCCCTCTCCCCAGCCCCTGACAGCCACCATTCTACTTTCTATCTCTATGAATTTGACTACTCTAGGTACCTCATATAAGGTGGATTATACCGTATGTGTCCTTTTGTGACTGGCTTATTTCACTTAGTATAATCTCTTAAAGGTTCATCCATGTTATAGCATGTGTCAGAATTTCCTTTCTTTTCAAGGCTGAATAATATTCCATTGTATGTATATATCACATTTTGCTTATCCACTCATCTGCCAATGGACATTTTTGAGTTGCTTCTACCTCTTGGCTATTGTGAATAATGCTGCTATGAACAGGGGTATACAAATATCTCTTCAAGACCCTGCTTTCAGTTCTTTTGGATATATACCCAAAAGTCAGATTGCTAGTTTATATGGTAGTTCTATTTTTGATATTTTTTAGGAACTCCCATACTGCTTTTCCATAGTGGTTGCACCATTTTACAATCCCACCAACAGTGTACAAGATTTCTAATTTTTCTACATCCTCACTGAACACTTATTTTCTGTTTTTAGTTTTTCTTTTTAATGGTAGCCATCCTAATAGGGTGAAGTTATATCTCATTGTGGTTTTTATTTGCATTTCTCTAATGATTAGTGATGTTGAGCAGTTTTTCATATGCTTCTTGGCCATTTGCTTCATTTTTATGGCTAAATAATATTCCACTGAATGGATATACTACATTTTATTTATCCATTATCAGTTGATGGATACTGGAGTTATTTCTACTCCTTTGTTATTATGAATATGCTGCTGTAACCATTCTTGTAAGAGTTTTTGTGTAAACATATGTTTTACTTTTTCTTTATATACCTAGGAGTGGAATTCCTGGGTCATATGGTAACTTTATGTTTAATCTTTTGAGAACTGCTAGACTGTTTCCCAAAATTGCTGTACCATTTGTCATTCCCACCAGCAATGAATGAGGGTTCCAATTCCTCTATATCCTCCCCAAAACTTGTTCTTATCTGTGTCTTTGGTTATAGCCATCCTAGTAGGGTGACATAGCATATCGTTGTAATTTTGATTTGCATTTCTGTGATGACTAATGATGTTGAGCATCTTCTCATGTGCTTATTGGTATGTTCTCCTTAGATAAATGTTTATTCAGATCCTTTGCTCACTTTAAAGTTGGGTTAGTTGCCTTTTTACTATTGAGTCATAATAGTTCTTTATATATTTTAGATACTAGTCCCTTATCAGATATATGATTTGCATAAGTTTCTCCCATTATATAGGTTGTTGTCTTAGTCCATTTGTGTCGCTATAAAGGAATATCTAAGGCTGGGTAACTCATAAAAAAGAGTTTTATAACTCATAAAGAGATTTATTTGGCTTACAGTTCTGAAGGTGGTACAAGAAGTGTGGTACCACCATCTGTTTCTGGGGATAGTCTCACAGTGCTTCAACTCATGGCAGAAGGCAAGGGGAGCTGGTGTATGCTGAGATCACATGGTGAGAGAGCAGAAGCAAGAGATAGAGGACGGAGTTGTCAGGCTCTTTTTAATAATCAATTCTCATGGGAAGTAATAGAGTACCACACCATTCATGAAGGATCTGCCAGTATGACCCAAACCCCTTCTTTAGGCTCCACCTCCAATATTGGGGATCAAATTTCAACATGAGCTATGGAGGGGACAAATATCCAAACTATATCAGTTGTCTTTTCACTTTATTGATGGTGTCCTGTGAAATATAAAAGGTTTAAATTTTGATGATTCTAAATCATCTGTTTTTCCTTTTGTGCTTGAGATTTTGGTGTCATATCTAAGAAACCATTGCAAAACCCATTGTCATGAGGATTTACACCTATGTTTTATTCTAAGAGTTTTATGCTTTTAGCCTTTATATATAAGTCTATGATCCATTTAAGTTAATTAATTACTTGTTTAATTATTTATTTTTTGTGACACAGGGTCTTACTCTGTCACCTAGGCTGGAGTGCAGTGGCATCATCCTAGCTCACTGCAACCTCCAACTCCCAGGCTCAAGCAATCCCTCCTATCTCAGCCTCCCAAGTAGCTGGAACTACAGGCATATACCATGATGCCTGGTTACTTTTTAAATTTTTTTGTAGAGACAGGGCCTTGTTGTGTTGCCCAGACTGGTCTCAAACTCCTGGGCTCAAGCAATCCTCCCACCTTGGCCTCCTAACATGCTGGGATTACAGGCATGAGCCACTGCACCTGGCCCCTGAGTTAATTTTTGTATATGGTGTGAGGTAGGGATTCATACTCATTCTTTTTCATATCCAGTTGTCCCAGCACCACTTGTTGAAAGATTGGATCACAATAAAGATACATGAAATTCCCATTTTATGAAATAGATACCTATTCTAGAAGGCCTCACATATTGTGAATACTACATAATTAAACCATTTGCCATATGTATCAGCCAGGGATTTACCAGAGGGACATAACCAGTAGCATGTAGATAGATAGATAGATAAATAGATAGATAGATATGGGGAGACAGAGCAAGACAGCAAGAGAGAGTGAGAGCGAGAGCCAGAGAGAGATTTTTTTGCAAGGAATTTCCTTACAGGATCATGGCAACTGCCTGGGCAAGTCTGATATCTATAGGGCATGCCAAGAGGCTGGAAACTGGTGGGCAGGAGAGGATGCTGCAGCCCACCGGAGAAATTTCTTCTTCCTCAGGGAAATCTGTTTTGCTTTTAAGGTCTTTCAACTGATTGGATAATGCCCACTCAGATTATCAAGGATAATCTCTTTTGCTTGAAGTTAACTGATCATCTACAAAATATCTTCACAGCAACACCTAGGTTAGTGTTTGAATAACTGGGTAGCTCTTACAATGTTGAAAGGTTAGAAGCTATGACTTTATCTAACGTAATTATGATGAGGCTCTTACATACCTAGGTCTTTGTAAGGAAAATATCTCATGTGTTTAGGTCTTTCTCTTTCAATTTCTCTCTCTCTCTCTCCAGTCATCCTCTTTCAATATCATAGTCCAGTTCCCATTCCTAACCCTCTGAAATCTACACTTCAGCATCTGAAGACTGAAAAGACTTTGGTACTGCAGAGGGAGAGGTGGGATCTGGTCCCAGGAGCAATAGGTACATCCAATCTGGTTCAATTTTCCTCAAGCAAGCACAGTGACTTGATTAACTCACCAGTTCCCTAGGGAGTATGCACACCACTCCCAAATTAGCATTCATTTTGCTCAGTAACAACACATTCTCTCAGATGTGATTTTGCCCCCAGCATCATTTTGTTAGGGAGCATTTGGCTTCCTGAATCAGGCTTGCAGGCATCACGACATTAGCTGGCTTTATCTTAGTCAGCAAGGATAATATAAGCCAACTCCAAACCTATTTCCTAATAAAATTGGGGGTGGGGGGGTGGGATGTGCATGGGTAGGTCTCAGTTCCTTCTACAGTAAATCCTCAATAAATGTTTGCTGAATTAAATATACTAATAGACTTTTCTTTATGTGATGGGGTATCATGGACGGTCTTCAAATAGCGATTAGATTTCCATTCCGTCTCAATACAATATAATTCCTCAAGATAAATAAACTTACATATTTCAAAACAGGAACTTCATATTATACTTCCTAACGGAAATAATCTTGGATGGAGCTGATTTGCCACAGAAGAAATGCATACTTGGTACTCAAATTGAAATCATCATTGTTCGCAATGCAACATCATACGGCACCTAGTTCAGGGCTGCGTGAACAAGTTGATGCAAACAGAATATTGTTGCCTGGAACGGTAGCGATTTCGTCGTTTTTTAAAGGCGGTGAAGAAAGCGTCCAGCTTTTCAAAGGGAGAATGGCGTGCGCTTCCTTTAAGGTGCGGCCGCCAGCTCCGCCCCGCACACCTGAGCGGCCCGGCCCCCGCCCTCGCCCGGTGAGGGACCCGAACCACACTTCCCAGCGGGCCCTACAGGCCTTCTGCGCCTGCGCGCCGCCGCGAGGGCGGAGGGAGGGGGGGAGGCCGAATCCCGCGCTCTCGGGCCGCCTCGCCTCGTCTGGTCTCTTTCGGACCATGGAGGGGGTCGTGGTGGCGGCGGCGGGCAACGCGGGCGCCGCCAAGGCCGAGGGAGCCGCAGCCATGCCGCCCCCGCCTGCCGTCTCCCCGCCCGCGCTCACCCCGGCTGCCGCCGCCAGCGAAGAGGGCCCGGCGCCTCTGCTCGAGGTGGGGGCTCCCGGCTGCTCTGGCTCCCGGCCCCCTGAGCTGGAGCCTGAGCGCGGCCTGGGCCGCTTGAGAGGCCGCTTCGAGTACGAGGACGAGGAGTTGGAAGAAGATGAAGAGTTGGAGGAGGAGGAAGAGGAGGAGGAGGAAGAGATGAGCCACTTCTCGCTGAGGCTGGAGGGGGGCCGGCCGGACTCGGAGGACGAGGAGGAGGTATTTAGAGCCCCCGCCCGACCCTGAGTGGGCTCAGGGACGTAGCCGGCCCTCGGCGGTCGGGCCCGGGGCGACCCCCGGCGCGCCGCTGCGGCCCGTGGCACTGGCGTGGACCGCCGCCGCGCCCTGCCGCGCCTGCCTGGCGTGTGGCGCGGACAGGCCCCTGTCCCGGCCCTATTCTCGGCCGACTTATTTTGTGAGGTTCCTGCCTGTCACTTAGGCTCTCCGGGTCCCACTCATTCATTCTGTAAATAATTATTGAGGCTACTGCGTGTCAGGCGGGTTAGGCGCCTAGGGTATCCGTGCTCTGCAGGAGCTTACAGTCAGATGGGAGAAATAGTCACTTTCTACCGGGCGTTGAGAGGGTGATAAGACCTCCCCCACCTATTCAATCTCTATTGGAAAGATTTTTTTTTTTTTTTTTTAACGTGGTAGCGCATTCTTCCTCAATTTAGGTAATATAGATAGCCAGTCAGAATTAATGACCACCAGGTGGGGCGCGGTGTCTCACGCCTGTAATCCTAGCACTTTGGGAAGCTGAGGCGAGAGGATCGCTTGAGGCCAGGCCAGGAGTTCGAGACCAGCCTGAGCACCATAGCGACGCCCCGTCTCTACAAAAAATGCAAAAATTTGCTGGGCGTGGTGGTGCGCCCCTGTAGTCCCAGCTACTTGGGAGGCCGAGGCAGGAGGACCGCTTGAGGCCAGGAGTTGGAGTTTGCAGTGAACTGTGATGACGCCACTACACTTTAGCCCAGGCAACAGAGGGAGACCCTATCTGGGGAAAAAAAAAACAACAAAAACAAAAAACAAAACCTTGAACACCACTACGGTATCTGGAAAGTTTGCCCATTTTGTAAGTAATTCATAAAGTAACATGCATCTCATCTGGCAATATACCGTATAGCCAGGAGAATGAGATCCTTTTGAAACATTGGTTTATATTATGTTATTGTAACTTTCAGCAGTGTTTTGAAGGGTTGGAAATAAATGTTTCCATGTTGCATTTAAGTTACACATTGTTTATAATGAAACTTTGAGATTAGGGTGTAAGAATTGGAAGGCAAGGATTTGTATTAAAACTATTTCCATTGCATTTGCAGCGCCTGATTAATCTCTCTGAGCTGACCCCATACATCTTGTGTTCCATTTGCAAAGGTTACTTAATAGATGCAACTACTATTACAGAGTGTCTTCATACCTGTAAGCATACAGTTCACATTTCTGACTATTTTCAATTTTGAAATGTCTTGAAAGCATGCTAATTTCAAACATTTTATTTTTCAACAGTTTGTAAAAGCTGCATTGTAAGACATTTTTACTATAGCAACAGATGTCCAAAATGCAACATAGTAGTACATCAGACACAACCTCTTTATAACATAAGGTAAGAGGAATATATGCGTAACAGTTGTGTTTTAAGTAGGCTTTTTCTGAAAGCTTGAAGTTGTGTGGTTGGAATAAATTCTTGACCTCCCTCAAAATTAGAAGAAAGGGAACTACATATTTTAAGAAATACGTATAGAGCACTTACTATGTACCAGGCACTGTGATATCTGCTGTGGATTTAAAAAAAGAGGTACAGGCCTCTTTTCTTGAGAATTTTAATCCCATCACTCAAGTTAATGAGGCTAGTTTAGGTGTGTTGTTTTCAGTATACAGGTATTCAGGATTTTTTTTTTTTTTTAAAGAAGTAATACCTAAAACAAATGGCCTCTTTAGTAAAGCCTATCTGTCATAGGTCATTGTTGCATATTAATCAAATTTTTCAGTTCATGCTCAATTTCTTTCTTTCTTTTTTTTTTTTTTTTTTTTAGCTCAGGCTATCCTCCATAACAATCAGTTTCTTAAGGGAAGAAAGAAGAAAAATACTAAAAGTAGATTAATTTATTCAAGTACTATTAAGTTTTTACAACCTTCAGAGAAGAGTGCTTTGCAGATGATACATAGAAGTTCAAAATACAGTCTCTGCCCTCGGGCTCACATTCTAATGAAGGGAATAAAATCAATACACACAAAATAACTTAGTGAACCATTCAAGAATCTATGAGTACTTATGGTTACATATAATTACTTGTGGTTCTCTCAGGTGAGCTAAATTTTAGGGGTTGTGAGTGCTACCTAGAAGTAACTCACCTCTGAGAAAGGCCATATCCATTCCCAAGAGAAAACACCGTTACTCTGTTAACTCAGTTAACTTACGCAGTTAACTCACTGTACAAAAATGCATTTTTCTGAATTCTGAGGTATTCTCCATCCTTTCCTTTTATTAGGTTGGACCGACAGTTACAAGACATAGTGTACAAATTAGTGATCAATCTAGAGGAAAGTAAGTTTCTTTTTTTACGTAGTTGTCAATCCCAGAATCTCTGACTCTACTAGTTACATTTTAAGTGTAATTTAGTCTGTGTTTTATCATTTTTTAGGAGAAAAAAAGCAAATGCATGATTTCTATAAAGAAAGAGGTCTAGAAGTACCTAAACCTGGTAAGTTTGGGTGTATACCATAATGTGTTTATAGATTAAAGAATACTAGCAATAAAATTTGTGCCTTTTGAGGTTCTTTTTGGGGATAACTGGTCATTGTATGATCAAAGAGAGAGAGATTTTGAAGGTAATGCTGTGTTTTAATCCAATTTATTTATTTATAAGAATTAAAGAGTGCAGGCTCCGGAGCTAGATTTTCTGAGTCTATTCTTAGCTCTGCCACTTTATTTTAAGGTTAGAAGGTATGCTAGGCATAGGACTTTAGCAAATTACTTCAATGTCTGTTTCCTCATCTATAAAATAGTGATAATAATATCACTTCACTTTTTTAAAAAAACATATTAAGTAATACAAGCACTTAAAACAGTGCCTGGCACATAGTAACTGCTCAAACATTAGTTTTTATGATGATGATAATGTCACAGAATA
The DNA here is from genome assembly GCA_023783475.1 of Daubentonia madagascariensis. Lineage (NCBI taxonomy): Eukaryota > Metazoa > Chordata > Mammalia > Primates > Daubentoniidae > Daubentonia > Daubentonia madagascariensis. The sequence continues at coordinate 11,682,476 of JAKFHU010002573.1, read as the reverse complement.
GAAGTCAGATCGATTTGGGGTTAAGTCCTGGTTCTTCCACTTACTACCTGGGTGACCTTAGACAAATTGTCTAATCTCAATAAGCCTCAGTTTCTTTATCAATTTAAAAAAAAAAAAAAGCAGTAATACCTATATTATGGGATTGTGGTAAGGATTAAATGAGATGATGCATGTAAAGTGCTAAGCATGAGCTCTGGCACATAGTGCTTATATGGGGTTATCTACAAATGTAACTGTTCTCATGAGCTCTCTCTGTGGCCCTCATAAACCAGCCACACATGTCTGTCTTCCATTGTGAAGTGGTCCCCAGGCTTGCTTTTAATTTCACAGGCTTTGACAGGTTAGCTGATGTTATTAAAGAAAGGGAGATTGAATACTTTATGATCTTTTAAATAGTTAGCATAGTTTTTAAAATTTATTTTATTTTGTTTACAGTTTTAATACCTGTGTAATTATTTTTTCAAAGATCTCTATTTATGAAATTTTTATTCTAAGTTAACTTTTTTGTTTGGCTATCGAATAGCTGTTCCACAGCCAGTCCCTTCGAGCAAAGGAAGATCTAAGAAAGTCCTAGAATCAGTGTTTCGTATTCCGCCAGAACTTGATATGTCTTTATTATTGGAGTTCATTGGGTGAGTACCCTAAAAATCTACCTTTTAGCCTTAAAGTAAAGAATTTTAAAAGTCTCAACAGTTATGAAATCATCCTGAACTCAGGTAAAAATCAAGTTTTCTGACATCCCTTTAAAAATTATTTAAGACTTAGAAATATTTAAGACTTAGAAAAAGGTAGAAAGAATAGTACAATAACCTCTGATATTGCCATCTTCTGGCCTAAGAAATAAACTGTTGCTAATATAACTAAAGCCCTTTGCTATCTCTTCTGTTCACTCCCCATCCCTCAGAGGTTAATAACCACTCTCTTAAAAATAGTGTTTGTCACTCCTATGCATTTTTTCAAATGGTTACCATATGTATATCTATTCCTAAGCAATATGTAGAATTGTTTTTGCCAATTTAAAAACTCTACATGGTATACTATAAGTGTTTTCCAGCTTGCTTTTTTCACTCAAGAATGTGTGATTCATCCATGTTGAAATGTGTAGCTCTAGTTCATTCATTTTCACCATTGCCTGGTATTCCATTAAATAAATATCTTTTCTTTTTTGCTATAACCATATTTGCACATATCTCCTTCTGTATATGTGAGATAGTTCTCTAAGGGTGTAGATTTGCTGAGTCTTAAGATATGTTCCTCTTCAACTTTACTTGATTTTGCCAAATTGTTTTCCAAAATAGTTAGGTATCTTTCTAATTCAGATAAATTGCTTCTTTTATACACAGTAGCATATGTTGTACTCCATTTTAGTGCAACATTGTTAAACAGGCTACCATGGTCACAGAGTTGGCATGTACAGACTGTAGTTTTCAAATACTTACATAGCTCACAGAATAAACTAATAGATAAAAAACTTTCCTTTCATGGAAAAACCTAGATTTCCCATTTTGTGTCACTGATGACTATTTTACTTCTGAATCATTTTCTCCTTATAACTCTGTCAGTATCATTTATTTAGTATCTAACTTGTGCTATATATTATTTACCTCCTTATATATATTCATATTGTATTCTCAACTGATATGAAGAACCCTCAAAGAGGCAGAAAACCTTTCTTATGCCTCCAAAAAGCCCATAGTAGTGGTTGTTGATGAGGAAATAAAGATCCCTTTGAAGAAATTAGAAGAAACTGTGTAATTACAAAATTTAATTCAACAATTTCTATTATTAAAGAGTGTTTTACAACTTAAGTATCCATAAGGGAATCAGTTAAATAACAGTATATCCATACATGAATATATGCTAATATAATAATGTGTGTGCCAATGTGAAACAATCTCCAAGGTATAGTAAATGGAAAAAGCAAGGTGCAGAAGAGCAAGGCACATGTACCATGTGCCCACTTATGTTTTATAAAAAGAGGGTGGTGGAAAATATGTGCATATACATATGTTTTATATGCAGAGACCATTCCTGAAAGGACATATAAGAAAATATTAATGGCAGTTCCTAGGAAAGGGCACTGGAGTGTGAGTCTAGGATGGGAAAAAGTCTTACTTTTCATTGTGTTTGAATTTGAATTTTTACACGTGACCATGTGACTTTTAATGACTAGTTAATTAAAATTTGAAAATTGAGAGAAATTTATATTTCTAAAAAAGTTATTTTGGGGAAATGTAACATTTTCCACTAATGTACAATGAGAACTTGGAATCAGTTTTTTCTACCTTTTGGGAAAAGTGGCATATTGTGATGCAAGGATGGCAAATATGTGCTGGGTGTGCCACCATTTCCTCTTTCTTTACTCACCACAAAAATCAATAATTAATCATGGCAGACTTTCCTAATGAGTGAGACTTGACCACAGTGTTCAAGGCAGTCATTACCATTTACCAAAGTTGTTACATTATTAACACATTTCCTGCTGTAGAGGAACAAAACCCAACTTGAAATAAGATGATCTGAATTTAAATGGTAGCCCTGCTGTTTTCTATTTTTGTAACCTTGAACAAATCAATTTTTGTTTACTCATAAGGTGTATATTAAGGTCCTACTGTGTACCAGCACAGCACTATACTAGGTGCTGGGAATATGGTTTGAATAAGTCATGTGGTCCTTGTCCTTATGACCTTTCAATTTTAACTTCTTAGAGCTTCAGCTTCCATATCTGTAAAATGAGAAAATTGAACCTTATATATTATTGATTATGGTGGGTATTCTGTCTACCTTATAATGTAGTCATTTATGTTTTTATTTTTATTTCCCGCCCCCCCCAAACCCCTTATGCAAAACCTTTGTATGTTTTTAAATGGGTGAGGGGGAAGAAGCTTCTAGTGGCGAGGAATCCTTTTGAAGTCACCAGTTCCTAGGGTTAAATCCCCAAGTTTTCACATGGAAAAGCTTTTGTGGTGCCACAAAAGTCAGGCTACTGGGGGTAATCCATAGGAAGCTCTTTCATAGTAGGACAAGGGGCAGATGAGTTTTAGCCTGACACAAGCAGGGCTAAATTTGGTCCAGCTGTTTACCCTGCTTGAATTAGAGGAGGAAAAACACTGAGGTAGGTTCAGCCTGTGCACAGTAATTTTTCAGCCACTGGAATACGAAAATTAGATTTCCCCCCTAGATTGGGTATGCATGTTTTGTGATCTTAAGATAGTCTCTTATCCTTTTTGTTCTATAGTTTCTATATGTAAAGTATATTATAAAAAGATAGCTGGGTACAGTGGTGTGTGCCTATAGTCCCAATTACTTGGGAGGCTGAGGCAGGAGGATTGCTTGGACCCAGGAGTTCAAGTCCAGCCTAGGCAACATAGTAAGACCCTGTCTCTTAAAAAAAAAAAATCATAAAAAGAAATGAGACAGGCAATATGGTATATAGAAATTGCATAGGTTTTGAAGAGTCTAACTCAAGGGATGTAACCCTTAGGATGTAACTCTTAGGATGTAACTTCTTTGATCTGATCATCAGTTTTTATATTTCTAAACCAGGGGTTGTAATAGCAACTCACAGGATTGTTGTAAAAATCAACATATGATATTCATAACATGTCTAAACTATTATCAATATATGAATATCAAAGTAATGCAAGGTCATTCAAAAATAAAGGTTAAAGTGACCCATGGTGCTGTAATATGTACAACATTTGCATACTGAAGAAAATAGACTGACATGAGATGAGTGTGATATGGTAAAAATTTATTGCAATTTTAAGCTCAGTGGTGTTTAGTAAACCAAGGAGGCAATATTCCACTGTATGCTGCCTTAGTCCAACTAGAGTATTGTGTTCAGCTCTGGGTACCACATTTTAAGAGGGATGTTGGTAAACTTAGGTGTAACCAGAATAATTAAGGTTTGAAAACATCACATGTGGTAAGGAGAGGAACAAAAATACATAGTCCAAAAAAAAAAAAAAAAGTAATAAGTCCTTGAAGTTAGTTTTAATCTTTAGAGGGTTACCACATGAAAGAAAAATTGGTCTAATTAATAATACCAAAAGGCAAAACTATGACTAATAGGTATAAGCTACATATAAGCAAGTAATTTCTAACAATGTTGCTCACAAATAGAATGGGCTGACTTGTCAATTAAGAAGCACTCTCTTTAGATATTTGGGCAGAAGTCAGGTGCCCATTGACCATGTAGTCTATAGAGATCATTCTTGTAATAAATGGGATGTTTTATTTTATAACTCTAAGATTATGTTATAATCTTAGAATTATATTTATGTGTGTATTTAATATTTACATATGTATATTTTATATTTATAAATTAATATAACTTATTCTGTTATATTTGTAATATATAATTCATAGTGGTATACTTTAATGCATAAATTATATATTATATTTATATAGCTCTATATTATATTTTTATTGTAAAGAATACTCTGGAGATGATGCAGTTGTAATCTTACCTATTATTCACAACATGATAAGGAAAAAGGAACATGGTCTTTGATGTTAGGCATACCTGAGTTTGAATACCAGCTTTATCACTTAATAGCTCTGTGTGACCTGAAGCAAGTTATTAAACCACTTTGAGCTTAATTTTCCTCATCTCTAGTATAGGGGTACCAATATCTGACTTATAGGGGTATTGTGAGGAGTAAATGAAAAACATGCATAATATATGAAGACCTAAGAGAATGCCTGGTACATAGTAGATTCTTAACAAAAGTTAGTGCGCCTTGTCTCCCTCATGACTTAAAAGTAACTGATTTAATCAACAAATCTCTTTGGGCTTCTAGGTGAAAGGCAAACTGAGTAAAATCATACCCAGGTAATTATGCTACAAGGAAAACAATAGGAAGTATAGGAGCCTTCTTGTAAGAAATCTTATCTTGTAAAGTTTACTACACAGGGGAAAAAATCACATTATGATTTAAAGAAAAACAAAAAAGAAGTTGTACTTTAAGCTGGAAAATGTTAAAATGCTAAATAGGGGGGAATCTAAATATTAAGAACATACTTTTTCCTAGGGATCTATTGTATAGTGTGGTGACTACAGTTAATAATAATGTATTGTATAACTTGAAAATTGCTAAGAGAGTAGATCATAAGTGTTCTTACTACAAAAAAATAAGTATGTGAGGTGATGGATATGTTAATTTGCTTGATTTAGTTATTTATTTAATCATTTCACAATGTATACATACTATATCAAATATCCCATTATACTCTGTAAATATATACAACTTTTATTTGTCAGTTATACCTTAGTAAAGCTGGAGGAAATAAGTAAACAAATCCTGATATGTTTTCCATCCAAAAAAAAAAATGTACTTTTCACTTCTGAAATTAAGTATAGAAAGTTAGTGTAGAATACTGGATAAAACTGCCTTTGCCTTACCACTAGGTGGCAGAAACAATTACATTTATTTATTTCATAAAGGTTTAAGTATGAATTGATGTTTCTCAAATATTTATATTTATGTTATTTTTATGTTGTTTTATGATTAAACATATAGTTTAAAGTATTAAATATTGATTAATTTTGCTCTCATTTTTCAGTGCTAATGAAGGCACGGGACATTTTAAGGTATTTTACTTTTATTTTTCATTCATTTCACAAGAGGACTCTAGTACACAAGTTTGAGTCAGATGGAGATTGTCTTCAATTACAATAAAAATATTTTATAAATAAAAGTTATTTAAATATGAAATACATTTAATAATACTCTTATAATAGGTTTATGAGGGAAAAGTTATTAAGTAGGGATTTGTTATTCAGAACAGTGGTCTGAGGAAAATTAAGTGAATACTTTTTAAAACTCTAAAACCAAATGCTATGTTAATTTGGTCATAAAAAATATTTCAAAGCATTTTTAACATAGTTGGCATTTAGAGTTAACTATGAGCTTAAAATTTTATTTGCATGTAACATTGTTGACTCAAGTTAACCTGTCCTAACTTGTTACTTCAATTGTTCAGTAAGAATGAACTCCTTTGTAACGTATTTAAGTTCAGAGTTGTTTTAAAGGCTCCAAAATCACAGGTGCCATTGTATATAGTGTTGCTATTAATACTATAGTATAAGTCATTCAGGAAAAGGTAACTTAAAAGGGGTAAATCAGGCTTTATTGTTGGGATTGTAAATATATAAGGAATAGGTGACTTTTGATTTGTTTAGTTTTCAGTGACTTTGTCAAAGTCTATACTAAAAATTGGGTGAATTATACCTGTGTGGATAGAGTGTACTGTTTTGCTTTATGAGCACACCAGCTTAGAGATGTGAATTAAAGCATAGACATAGATAGATACTTCTCTGGATTAAGTATATTATAGATGTTTCTCTGAGATCAGTGTGATGGAGGGAATACAGTGTTAAGTCCCCGTGATTAACTTGATTGATTGATTGATTAATTGTTTAGGGGCAGTGTGGCGGGTGGGAGAGTGGCAGATATGGTTAAAGCACGGGGTTCTATGCTGTTAATGTTCCCTGGAGACATCTGTCCAATGAACTGTAGTAGCCAGACAGGCCAACAGAGTTTAAAAACCTCATGAAGAAAGAACTAACGAATGAATTGAAATATTAGACTACTGCTTCTACAAAAGCACGTGTGCACCTAGAATATTTATATAGTTCTGATCTTCACATATCAAAAAATCTGTGATGACAATACCACCTGTGAAGTGTTCTTGCCAAAACAAATGTGAAGGTGATCATGCTTCTGGATTTAATTACTAATTTATAGGAAATACCAGGGACAAAGGAACATGTTAAATGACACTGTGAAAATATGATAAGCCAAATCAAGACAGTGGAAAACTACGTGGCAACCAATTCTGTTTCTTCAGCAAATAAATTAAAAAGGAAAGAGGTGAAGAAGGAACGTATAGATGGAACCTGTTGATTGAAATAGTTCAAGGGACATATAAATTAACTGACTGCAATGTGTGAAACTTATTTGTATTTGATTTGAAAAATGAACTGTGGGGGCAAAAAAGAAAAAATGTAAAATTTTTTGAGATAAAAATCCCAAATTGGAAACAACCCAAATACCCATTAACTGATGAATGGATAAGTAAAATGTTGTATTTCCATTGGAAACATTATGCTAAGTGGAAGAAGCAGGCCACGAAAGGCCATCCATATATTATATGATTCCATTTATGTGAAGCAGGGAAATCCATAGAAACATAAAATAGATTAATGGTTGCCAGAGGTTGATGGAGAGATGAAACGGGGAGTGACTGCTAATTGGTACAGGTTTCTTTTTGGGGTAATGATGAAAATATTATGAAATTAGATAGTGGTGATGGTTGTACAACTTTCTAAATATACTAAAATTCATTGAATTGTGTACTTTTAAAGGGTGAATTTAATAGTATGTAAATTATATCTCAATAAAGTTGTTAATTTTTTTTTTAATGACTAAGTCAAGCTGGACGTGGTAGGGTGTGCCTATAGTCCCAGCTATTCAGGAGGCTAAGGCTGAAGGATCACTTGAGCCCAGGAGTTCAAGTCCAGCCTGAGCAACATGGCAAGACCCCGTCTCTAAAAAAAAAAAAAGAAAAAGAAAAAAAAAACTAAGCCAATAGAAACTTTGAGTAGAAGCATTGTTTGTAATTTGCTTGGTGTAAACATTTTGGGAATACAAAAATGTGACTGGTAAATAATATATGTATAAGTTAGAATCTTAGTTTGAGTCCATTACTGGTTATTTTATTAATTATTTATTCATTCATTCACTCATTCATTCATTCATTTAGAGACAGGGTCTCGCTCTGTCACCCAGGCTGGAGTGCAGTGGTGCAGTCGTAGCTCACTGCAGTCTAGAACTTCTGGGCTGAAGTAGCTGGGACTACAGGCACGCACCACCATGCCTGGCTAATTTTAAAATTTTTTGTATAGGCAGAGTCTCACTATGTTGCCCAGGCTAGTCTCGAACTGCCAGGCTCAAGTGATCCCCCTTCGTTGACCTTCCAAAGTGTTGGGATTACAGGTGTGAGCCACTGTGCCCAGGCTTCACTGTTTCTTAAAACACTGTTTTTATACTTTATCTGTGAGTTCAGATTAAACCCCGCTGACTAGGGTGATGCCCAGTTGTTAACTTTTCACCATGTAGAATTGTGGCATAAAACTTACGAGTTCTATTTGCTACATTCAACTTAAAAGTGTTTCACAAAGTAGTAATAATAAAGTTCAAAATCGTTTTCCTAGGAGTCTTTTTTTTTTAACTTTTATTATGGAAAAATTTTAACATACTGAAAAGTAGACAGAATAGAACTTCCATGTATCCATCATCAACTTTACCAATTACTAACTAATGACCAATTTTATTTCTTCTATTCCCCATCTACTTACCTCTCATCTAGTATTATTTTGAAACAAATCCCCAGCAGTATGCTACTTTATCTGTCAATATTTCAGTATTCTTAAAAGGATGAGCTCTTTCTTTTGTTTTTAATGACCATGTATCATATCTTAAAAAGTCACTAAATAGCCACCTCATGAAAGATAAAAATAAGTTGGCAGAACTATTCTGGACTAAAGGAGATTACAGAGACACAATAACCAAAAGTAATGTGTGATTCTTCTTTAGATCCTAAGTTGAAATAAGAACAATTTATATAGGACATTGTTAGGACAATTGGAGAAATTTGAATTTGGACTTTTTTAGATAATTACATTGTATTAATGTTAAATTTCCTGAATACTTCATAAGTTTCTTGATAATTATATAGTAGTTATATAGGAGAACCCCTTATTCTGAGAAGATAACTGCTGATATATTTAGGGTAAAATATTTCATTGTCTGTAAGTAACTGTCAAGTTGTCCAAGAAAAAAAATATACACATATGCACCCATACCATAGGAAGAAATAAAGCAAATATAGTAATATAGTAACAGTCAGTAAACTAAATGAAGGGTATCAGAGTGTTCATTATACTATTCTTACAACTCTTTGTAAGTTTGTCATTTTTCAAAAGGCTGGGATTGGGAAAGGAAAAAATGAATAATTTCTTATCAAATATCTGGTCAGTGTTCAAAATTTTAATCATCTCAACTGTAGTGCACTTAAAAAAAAATGTATCTGATCAGCCATGGAATAGTGTGGGTTTTTTTAACGCTTTAAGTCAGTAACCAAATAAAAGTTCACAAATTGCTGTTGGTTGATAGATCTTTACATTTTCTTTTTTTTTTTTTGTAATTCATTGTTGACAAAACAAAATCATTTGTCTTGTAGTTTCCTACAGATTGAGTTTGATGTTGCATCTCTGGAATAATTTAATACATTCTTCTGTCTTCTCTCTTTGTCATAAACTGGTCGTTAAATATGAGTGTTGGTTAGACAGGTTTGATTGGGGGGAGCAAGAATACATCGTAAGTAATGGTGTTTTCATTCATCAGGAGGCATATAATGTCTGTTTGTGTCTCTTTGTAATATTAGCAGCCATTGATGCTCAGTTGTCTAAGTCTGATTTACAAGAGGTTGAAAAATGATGCTATCATTCCTTCTTTTATCAGTTGAAATAGTTCTGTAAGGAGAAACTTCCCTTTGTCTATTTGGTTACCCAGTGGTACAGTTCATGTAGGAAAGGCAGGATAAATGCTTGATTCTTTCCCTTTATTTATCAAGTTCAAAATAATGAGTTGGTTCACTAGCAAACTCCAGTCATTTAGGTCAATTAGGTTTTGGGGTTTTTTCTACTTATTTTTTTTTTCTACTTTTCTGTTTATGTGGATTTAAACATAATGAGGTGTAATCTATTTCAGTCACTATCTTTATTGATGTTCGAATTGTCCTATCTTGTCATAATCTATGATAGCTACCTTGCTATCATAGACTATGATAAGATATGATATGATATGATAAGATGGAAGATAAGATATTCCGGGCTTATCTTGTATATCTCTTGCCCCAGATATGGAATCAGTCATTTTTTCAAGGGGTCCTAGTTCCTTTTGGTGGTTATTGGTATTTCAAAATCACAATCTGGTTTGCCTTGCTACTAGGTTAGTCACTGTTTCTAGGCCTTTTCAATTGACAGAGGTAAGAATATTTTTCAAGGTAAAATGTATCATGTGTTGATACTACCTTTTTATTGAAAATTTTAAAAAAAAATCTCCTTACAGATCTTAGACTGGCTTACTTCAACTTTCTTATCAAATTAACCTTTTGTATTATAGATGGCAGGAAACATTGCTGTACTTAATTTTAAAGAAACTGGAATCTGGAAATTTTTTTCCTATTTATTTGCATATAGCAGGAGGCTATTAGATATAATAGAAAAAATAATGAGTTGACCATCTAGCTGAGAACTGGTTTTGTGGCCTTAAGCAAAAAAAAAAAAAGTCTTCTAAAAAAACTGGGTCTGAATTATATGGGGGGGAAAAAACCCTGTTAATTTGTGAGCATGGATTATGAGGACTCAGGTTAACCATGTGAGAAACCTAGCTTTGAAAGCCAAGACCAATTTTTTTTCTTTTACATATTGGCATGCCATATAATTCTGTTGTGGGTGATCTAAGAATTACAATATTGTTAACTTTAGCTAAATTGGATTAATTTTAACAGACAGTTGGAGTGGGGTGCACACCAAGAATTTAGAAGTGAGGGAAATTGGATTATCCTTTCCTAGTATACCTGAAGCCTGCTATTGAGATGGTAAACTCCAGGAACTGATTTTCAGAAATGCATTGGCAGGCAGGCAGGCAGGCATCTACTTAGGTTATCCAAAAATGGCAGCTTCTCAAGGCACCTTACAGGATTCTCAGGCTAATCAGGCAATGCCACTTGCAGTGAGGTACCTTCATGGGATCTCCAATGGGGCACTGCTCTATTTCCTCATTAGTGAGATTGCCTGCCTTTGTGAGGTTTTCATTCCTATATCCACATTAAAAGAATGTGAGAACTTTGCCATTTTTGTCTAGATTATAGGAATGATCATGCCTCTGCATTGCAGCCTGGGTGACAGAGCAAGACCCTGTCTCAAAAAAAAAAAAATTGTTCACATACTTTTCAGAAAGGGGAAGCTAAGCAGAATTTATGTTTTTCTTTTTTAATATGTAAATTGTTAATAACTCAAATTTCATAGTAATTTTTTTCAAAAGTCTATTGAATCATCTTTGCTATAAAATTTGCTTTAAGGTTTATGTATTTTACATATATACATACATATATGTATTTATTCTGAAAATGGTTTTATCCATTTATTTTTGTAGCCATTGGAAAAGAAGTTTGTTCGAGTTTCTGGAGAAGCAACTATTGGGCATGTAGAAAAATTCCTCAGAAGAAAAATGGGTCTTGATCCAGCTTGTCAGGTACAGTACATGTAGGTAAAAGGACAGGTAATGTTGTGAGACTACCCTTAGCATTTTGAAAAAAGAAATATCTCTAGGATTTCATGCAGTAGCTTTTGTTTTATGATGTTGTAGACATTGTAAATGCTAATTGAATATTGATACGCAGTGATTCAGACTCCCAACTTTAATCACATTTGATTTAGTATAACGAGAAAGCTCAAGACACCTAGAAAAGTGAAATATCTATCTAATATAGACCCTATTAGTCTTTTAAGGATCAAAAAAGATCTCCTGTTCTAGCCTATGTAGTATTTTCTTGTTTTTGTAAGATGGAACCCTCACCTCTAACCTCATTGTTGAACATAAAAGTACAAATAGCTAGGTGCAGTGGCTCATGCCTGCATTCCCCCCACTTTGGGAGGCCAAGGCAGGAGGATTGCTTGAATTAGAGACCAGCCTGAGCAACATAGTGAGACCCTGTCTCTACAAAATTAAATACAAAATTAGCTGGGTGTGGCTGCACATGCCTGTAGTCCCAGCTACTCAGGAGGCTGAAGTGGGAGGATTACTTGAGCCCAGGAGTCTGAGGTTACAGTGAGCTATGATCGTGCCACTGCAGTCCAGCTTGGGTGACAGAGCAAGACCCGGTCTTAAAAAAGAAAAAAAAAAGTACAAATATACTGATAGTTCTAGTTATGTGGTTTTGTTAATGAAAATAAACATTTATATAGTTTTGCTTTTTCATTAGTCAAATTTAAAAGTTTTTGTTTTTCTCCATCATGTGTAAAATTTTATAGAATAATTTTTATCTAAAATACCCTATTTGCTATTGATTAAATTAATAGGTATATTAAACTAATGGCTGAAACTTTGCTCATGTTTTTAGTACCAGTATTTACTGGTACTACATATATATTAAGGCTGGGTGCAGTGGCTCACTCCTATAATCCTAGCACTCTAGGAGGCCAGGGCGGGAGGACTGCTTGAGACCAGGAGTTCAAGACCAGTGCAAGAGCGAGACCCCATCTCTACTAAAGATAGAGAAAAATTAGCTAGGTGTGGTGGTGTGCCCCTTGTAGTCCCAGCTTACTTGGGAGGCTGAGGCAGGAGAATTGCTTGAGCCCAGGAGTTTTGAGGTTGCAGTGAGCTATGATGACACCATTGTACTCTAGCCCAGGCAACAGAGTGAGACTCTGTCACCAAAAAAAAAAAAAAAAAAAGTATGTGTATATATAAAATATATATGAAATGTAATGAAATGTGACTTTTCTAACTGAGCTTGACATCTGCTGGCTATATCTCATGGCAACTGAAAACTAGAAATGACTTATCTATTGCCTTGTAACCACAGCATACTTGAGGTTATTCTTAGGCTTTGGTTAGAAACAGGTAGTTGTATAGGAACTCCTGCACAAAGAATTGTGAATGATTCCTTATGGCCTATTATTTCTAAAAGCAGAAGTCAGAAGACCTGCCCCTGATTATGTAGAGTATCTAAAAAGTGATACCCAGGAGGGTCCTCTCTAGGATACAGATTACTTTCTCTGTGGCTAGATTTTGATCAGAGCACAATTATCATTAATAAATGTCACATTTGATGATTTAAGAGATTTGATTGCCAAAGCTCTAAGTTGGTTTGTTTGGGGTTTCCTCCCTAATTTAATTATTTTTTAATTGACAAAATTTGTTTACATATATCATGTACAACATGATGTTTTAAAATATGTATACATTGTGAAATGGCTAAATCAAGCTAATTGTCATAGCATACCTCACATACTTATTTTTTGTGCTGAGAACACTTAAAATTTCTACTCAGCAATTTTCAAAAATATAATGTATTATTAACTGTAGTCACCATATTGTATAATAGATCACTTCTAAGTTGATTTTCTTATGTAAAAATGTGAGTTTCTTTTTTACTTATATCATAGAATTCAAGGCTTTTAGCATTTTGAAATAAAATGATATAAAATTTGTTTTAACCTTTAATTTTCTCTGTCAGGTCTTGGCTCTCTAAGTAAATATTCCTCTACTACTCAGCTACTGTGTAGCTAGTAACATTCATAAATTATTATTTTACCAAAATGCTAAAATAATAGAACAGAGAATTATCAAATATTCAAACCCATTAATTTGCGACTAAAATTGTTGAAGCCTTCCAAATCCAAGGGAAAGTAAGTAATTAAGAGTTACTTCAAATGTGAGCAAAACATTGAGCTGGTCTGGTTAACCAGTAATCAGAATAAAATTCTTGGTGTCCCTCAGTCACTTGGGCTTGCTGTGCTGACTTTCTTTAAAAACCAGTTAGTCCCAGGTAGGAAATGTGTGCTTTGTTTACAGATATGTGACTTTCATATATGGTTATTTACTAGCTGGATGAATAATTACCAGAGGACTGTTAAAAGACAAACTACCTTTAAAATTATTTGTGGCAGATCAAAATAAAAAAGGATGACAATTCTGAAAGATTAAAAAATACAGATCATGTGTTCTTAAGAGGGATTTAAGTTGATTCAAAATTCAGAGATCAATAATTATCTGAATAGATTTCTTTCACATAGACACTCCAGTGTGTCTGGATTACCATGGTTGATTTAATGGTATTCTTAACTCGTCAATGTCTTGTATTTTATTTTGTAAATGGTTACTTTTGTGTTTCTTTGTATATCATTTGATATTCAGACCTTACTTTGTGTTTATGAAATGAAATTTAGAAAATATACATCACATTGATCACTAAAAATTCTTCATATGAAAGATGTGATATTAGATTTTCTTGTTAATCCTGCCATAACTATTCCATCTTAAAAGTTAGGTTCTTTATTATTATTGTTATTATTACTTATTTGGAATATGACCTTAAGCCTTCAATTAAATTCAGTTACAAATAATTTTTTTAAAAAGGCTAATGTATTATATGATATATCCCTACCATTCATTTCATTTATTATCTTTTTTTTTTTTCTTTCTTTAAAAGACAGACTCTCACTCTGTCACCCAGGCTAGAATTCCTGGGCTCCAAAGCAATTCTCCTGCCTCAGCTTCCTGAGTAGCTAGGACTACAGGCATATACTACCACACCTGACTTTTTTTTTTTTAGTTTTATGTAGAGATGGGGTCTTGCCATGTTGCCCAGGCTGGTCTCAAGCTCCTGGCTTCAAGTGATCCTCCCGCCTTAGCCTTCCAAAGTGCTAGGATTATAGATGTGAGCCACTGTGCCCGGCCTATTATCTATTGGTACTAAATTGAGCATCTGTGTACTTGGCCTTAGGAATAGTACAAAGATGAGACGAAGTTCATGTCATCAGGGAACTCAGTTTTGTGGGAAAGATGTACAAGTAAACAATAGGATGTGATGAATGCAGCCATAGAGACAACACAAGAGTGAATGATTGAACTCTGGAATGGATAGGAATTTGCCAAACAAAGAAAAAAGAACTTAGTAGCAAAGAAAAGAGTATGTATGAACAAAAAACCTAGTAGCAAAGTTTAGTAGTTTTTATTTTTGAGTGAAAAATCCTATCTTGAAAGCTCTAGTATGATCTTGCTTTTAAAAAGATAAGGGCTTTTCGTGTCTTCATAGGACTACCTTTGCAGTCTGATTTCTGTTTTGAGATTCAAAAAATACTATTGTTATCCTTTCTAAGACATGATATTCCAGAGAGTAGGGAGATTATGCACAAAAGACTTAACATAGCAGGCCCGAGCTTGCTGTCTTCACAAGGGTCTGCTTACAAGATTGGCCCTTGGCTATCTGGGAACTTGGCTTGCGGAAAGTTCCCTACACTAATATGAAAAGTTTCCTAACTGATAAAGGTGTTTCACTGTGCCTAGACTGTACAAAATGGACCTATGATGAATACCTGCTTTCCTTCTGGGGATCTGGAATTTGGTAGTTGCTAGGCAGAGAATGCCAACAGGACCAACCCTCGGTAAAAACCCTAAACTCTGAGCCTCAAACAGACTTCCCCAAGCAGAAACATAGCACATTTTGGCTTCATTTTTGCTGCTAGAGAAAGGAGTAACCTGGATGTACCTCCTCTTAGCCTGGAAGGGGAAAGTCTGGATTTTTCCAGACTCCACCTTATCTTTTCCCCTTACTGGTCTGGCTGTGACACTGTAATAAATCATAGCTGTGATTATACTGAGTCTTGTGAGTCCTTCTAGTGAATTACCAAACCTGTGGATTATCTGGGGGACCTCCAAAACAAAGAACTAACTTTCTGTTTGAATGAAGTAACTTATGAAATATTTACAGTGATGTAGCTTTTAAAAATCAGCATGTAAAATTGGAAACAATTTAAATGTTTATCAGGGGAATGGATATATAAATTATGATACATTCATACAATGGAACACTATCAGCTATTATATATACACTGTAAAATGTCCATGGTTTACTGAGGTTTTGGAATTTTTAAAAAAGTATTTACAAAACAGTATATGGGGCATGATCCCATTTTTGTAAAAACAAAAATGAATAACAGAAAATCCCACATGTGTATATAGCATCTGAGACCATACACATCAAACTGCTAGTGACTGACCAACCTCTAGGGGCTGGGATTGAAGTGTGGGAAGAATTACTGTTCTACTTTTTAAAATTTTTTTGTTTTTTTTTTTAATTTGTTACTATATACCCTTCTATATTTTTTGAATTTGTTACAGTGAATTATTTAAAGATTTTTACAAAAATTTTAAGATATTTTAAAAATTCAAGGTTGGAAAGAAAAATACAGTAATCACACCATAAATGTATACCATGTGGTGAAGCCCACTAAGAACGATGGATTTTGGATTCCTGAATATTTAATAAAACATAATGATAGGTTCCAAATTCTTTGATTTTTTCATGGATTTAAATTCTGTTTGTGAGATCTGATATCATAGCTTTCAAGTCATTTTGCAAATCCTGTTCTGCCAGTTTTTTTTCTGCCTCATATGATCTTCAGGAACCACTCTGCCAGTTTTAAAACTAGTAAATGTAAAATGCAAAAGCTGTTACTAATTTGAGATTACATAGCATTATGAGATAGAACAGGGGTTGGCATACTCGTGGGCCAAATCTAGCCTGCCACCTGTTTGTATAAATAAAATTTTATTGGAGTATAGCCACACTGTGGCTACTTTTGTGCAATAATAGCTGAGTTGAATAGATATGACAGACTTCCTATGGCCCATGAAGCCTAAATCATTTATTATCTGGCCCTTTATAGAAAAAGTTTGCTGACTCCTGAGATGGCAGTTAGGCTTTGGAGAAAATTAGAGCCCTAAACTTTGCTACTTACTAGCCTCTTTTTTTGTTTTGTTTTGTTTTGTTTGGAGACAAGGTCTTGCTGTGTTGTCCAGGCTGCTGGATTGCAGTGGCACAATCGTAGTTCACTGCACCCTTGATCTGCTAGATTCAAGTGATCCTCCTACCCCAGCCTGCCGAGTAGCTGGGACTATGGGCACACTACCACACCTGGTGTTAGAATTCTAACAAAATTGTTAGAATTTTGTATAGAGACAGGGTCTCACTATGTTGCATAGGCTGGTCTCAAACTCCTGGCCTCAAATGATCCTTCCCCACCTTGGCCTCCGGAAGTGCTGAGATTACAGGCCTGAGCTACCATGCCCAGCCAAAGACTTTAGGAAGGTTTAATGTCTTTACCTCTCAGTATCCCTATCTGTAAAATGGGAATTTTAGTGCCTAGCTCATAGGAACGTGAGGATTAGATAACACACGTCAAATACATAGGTAACATATTGTACGTAGTGGCTACTCAGTTAAATGTAACTGCTTTTACTGTTCTTTCTCAACCATGCTGAAGGTTTTAGGGAGATACATGTGTTGACAGTGTATAGGATTTATTGGAGTAAACAGAATTTGAAGGTAGGAGGTGGTTTTAATAGTTTAAGCCTAGGCAGCAGCTGAAAGGTATGATATGAACTCAAGATACAAAGAAAAAGAAGCAATGGGATTTTGTGATTGATTGCATGTGAGAAGAAAGGAAAAGGGGACAGGGGAGTCTGAGGTGATAACATACCATAATCTAAATAGGGATGTTAAAAGATGGAGCTAATTAAGTGATATATATTAAGATTTTGAGGATCTGACCTTGTTTTAAGGCAACAGGAAGGGAGTCGTACTCACTGAAAGACAAAGAGATTAAAGATTTGCATTTCTATCTTAGCAAGTGAGTATACTGGACTTTTATTAAAATATAGTACAGTATTCTGTATACAACAGTATTCTCTCTAGAGAATTCTATATAAAAGTAGATATATCTTAGAGCTTTGACATTAGTAAAGGACTGAAAAGACCTTGTTAAGATTGTTCCATCCACAAAACAATTTCTTTAGTGTGTACTTTAAGCCAATGTTATACTTTGACTTATGTGGCATTGTTGGAAAATGAGATATTCCTCGTAAGAGAATTGTTCAAATAACTAAAGATTGCCTTTTTATGCATTAAAACATTTTAATGATTTTATTACAGAACTTTAAAATATATATATACACACACACACACACACACACACTATCCTGTGCTGTCTTATGCTGCATATATCCAAAATGATTTAATTTCTTCTCAGATATTCAAAGAAATCATTTTGAGTATCAGTTGTACTGTGCTCTTGTCTTGCTGTGTCCTCTAATGTTCTTCCCATGTTACCTTAAAAAGTTTCTAAAATCTTCTTGAGAGTGTTTAATCAGTTTAAAATAAAATGGCAAAGTCTAGTCTGGAAGTAATTATGGTTTTTATTCCTTCATTTCTTCAGATGATATTTTGAAGCAGGAATGCAATCTGTTGCTCTCTTATTTGTCCATAGGTAGATATCATCTGTGGTGATCACTTGTTGGAACGGTATCAAACTCTAAGGGAAATCAGACGTGCAATAGGTGATGCAGCAATGCAGGTAGGTCTCAGATTTTATCATGCCTATGCCTGATAGATAAATTATTTAATGAGAGAAAAAAGTTTCATGTTATCAATAAAGTTTTCATAAATATCCTACAATTTTCTTAAAATTACCTGGGCTATAAGTAATAATTATAGCTAACATTTATTGAATGCTTACCGTGTGTCAGGCACTATTCTAAATGGTTTACATAGATTAGTTTATTTATTCCTCATAGTTATTCTATGAGGGTAGGTAGTCTTTTATCTTCCATTTTAAAGATAAGGAAACTGAATCCAGAAAGGACATGTAACTTCCCACAGTGAGTTACTGGGTGAGCCAGGGCTCAAACCCTAGGCAATTCAATTCTAGAGGCCTTGCTATTTTTTCCCTGTCTAGTACTGCATAGAATTCTGAAGGCTTCTAGGCCAATACATCCAGAAGGACACTTCTTCAAGAAAAATTTGCAGATGTTCATTAGGCCTTAGAGATTCACATGCTCTTTCTTGCTCAATAGGTAAAACTCAAGGTAACTATTTTTATGTTTTAATTAACCTATAATGTGAGTGGGAATATAATTTGAAATCTCCTAGTTGGGATAATAGAAAGCAAGGTAGGATCTACAACTTTAATGAAGAGAAAAGCAAGATAGGACCACATATTCTAATGTTTTCCTGAACCTGTAGTGGTAAATTATTTTAAGAGCTATATGGCTCTGAGAAGCTTATAAAGTACTAACGATTTGATAAGCGCTCAGCTTAAACAAATTTTGTTTAATTTGTTAGAAATATAATTCTTCGTTTTGGTATGATTGCCTATGTTCATTTGACTCAATTGAACAATACTTAAAAGAAGGTGTTGAATATTTTAAGAATTATCTTCTTAGTGTGGATTATATAATTCCTTGGCAGAAGCAGAAAATACATACATGCATAGTTATATGTGTGCATACGTACATATGATATGTTTTAATTGACATATAATGAATGCATGAGTTTTGGTAAATACTTATACCTGTTTAACTTAAACCCCTTCTTGAGATAATAGAACGCTACCATCATTCCCAGAGAGTTCTCTCATGCCCCTTCCCAGTGAGTCCCTCTCCCTAACGCTGAGACAACCACTGGTATGATTTTTTTCTCACCATATATTAGTATTTAGTATATCTACAGAGTTGTGCAACTGTCACCACAATCAATTTTAGAATATTTTTATGACGCAAAAAGAAACTCCATATCCGTTAGCGTCACTCCCATTTATCCCCAACTGCTCCGCCTTTGACAACCACTGCTCTACTTTCTGTCTCTGTGGATTTATATATTCAGGATATTTTATATAAACAGAACCATGTAATATGTAGTCTTTTATGACTGGCTTCTTTTACTTTCATAATGTTTTCAAGGTTCATCCATGATGTAATAAGTATCAGTACTTTGTTCCTTTTCATGGCTGAATAACATTTCCTTATATGGATTTATTTATTTATCGCTTCATCAATTAATAGATATTTGGGTTATTTCCATTTTTTGGCTAATATGAATGATACTGCTATGAACACTCATGTGCAGGTTTTTGTGCAGACATGTTTTTATTTTTCTTGAATGTATATACCTAGGAATGGAATTGCTGGGTCATATGATAACTATGTTTAACTTTTTGAGGAACTGCCATATTGTTTCCAAAGCACCTTTATCATTTTACATTCCCCCCCAGCAGTGTATAAGAATTCCAATTTCTGTACTTCCTTGCAGAAACTTAGATAATAAGTTTATATATATGAAATATATAACATATGTCCTATACCAGCAGTGTGAGCCAGCATAGCAGCAACAATGTGCACGAGCTGGAGCAGCACCTAGTGCCCTGTGCTGACCTGAACATAATGGCTGCTACTTCCTTCCACTTTCCAAATCTTGTGCAAATTTCTTTGTCAGCTAAATAATTGGCTAACCCAAAAGGGAAGGGAATTCTTGGAAAAGTAGTTCTACTTTGGCTAAGTTGATACAGCAAAATGCAAAAGAACTGGCTAAAATTAAAAGGACTCACAATGTAAGTGTTGCTGAGGACATGGAGCAACTAGAACTCACATACATTGGTAGTGAGAGTGTGAACTGGTTCAATCACGTTGGAACTCTGATAGTAATATATAGTAAAGCTCTGTACATATGCTCTATAACCCTGCAGTTACACTCCTGGGTATACGTTATTCCCCTCTTATCCGCTATTTCACTTTCCATGGTTTTAGTTACCCATGGTTAACCACGGTCTGAAAATATTAAATGGAAAATTCCAAAAGTAAACAGTTCATAAGTTTTAAATTGAAGGCTCTTCTGAGTAGCATGATGAAATCTCATGCTGTCCCGCTCTGTCCTGCCTGGGGCCATGAATCATCCCTTTGTCCACCATATCCACACTGTATATCCTACCTACCCATTAGTCACTTAGTAGTCATCTCAGTTATCAAATCAAAAAAATATAGTATGTATAGGGTTTCAGGCCACAATGTCAGGCATTCACTGGGGGTCTTGGAACATATCCCCCTCGTTTAAGTGGGTTGTGTATACCCACCAGAAAAGAATATTATATCCACCGAAAGACATGTACAAGAATGTTTATAGCAGCTTTGTCCATGATAGCCACACACCAGAAGCAACCCAAATGCCCCAACAAAGAATGAGTCAAAAAAATTGTGACATCTACATGCAACTAAATACAACTACTGTACGCAGCAACATAGACAAATCTCAGTGGCATAATAGTGACAGAAGTAGGACCTGAAAGAATATACAGCTGATCCTCATTGTTCATGTATTCCACATTTGCAAATTCACCTACTCATTAATATTTTAATGTAACCCCCAAATTAATACTGGTAGCCTTTTCGTAGTCATTCACAGACATGCCAGAGCAGTGAAAAATTTGAGTTGCCTGATGTACATATTCCCAGCTAAGTTTGAACAAGGAGATGCTCTGCCTTTTTCTTTCAGCTCTCATCCTGTAAAAAAGTATCCCTTTTATGGTATATTCAGGGCCATGTTTGTCACATTTTTGTGTTTTTTTGTTGGTGGTTTTGCTGTTTAAAATGGCCCCAAGCAGGTTGCTAAAGTACTGTCTAGTGCAAGAAGTCTGTGATTTGCCTTATAGAGAAAGTATGTGTTAGATCAGCTTCCCTCAGGCGTGACGTATAGTCTCTTGGCTATGAGTTAAGTGTAATGAATCAACAATATATATTAAATGAAGTGTTTTAAAACAAACACATGTAAAACAAGGTTATGTATTGATCAGTTAATAAAAGTGACCAGAGGCTTGCAGGAATCTAACCCTGTATTTCCCCCAGGAGCAATGATTCAGTATTCACTAATTCAGTGTTCCCAGTGATTTTATAGAACATAACTACCTTGAATACTGAGAATCTGTTACTGTATGAGTCCACTTCTTCAAAAATAGGCAGTACTAATCTATAGTGATAGAGGTGAGAATAGTGGTTATGATTAGAGGGGCTTGACTGGATGCAGGCATGAGGGAGGCTTTTGGGCTGCCAGAGACATTCTATATTTTAATTGAGTGGTTACATGAGTATATTACATTTGTAGAAATTCATCAAGCTGTACACTTAATAAAAAAGTTTTTAAAAAGGAAAAAGAGTGACCAGCCTGGGCAACACAGCAAGACCCTGTCTCTACAAAAAATGAAAAATTAGCTGGGCATGGCAGCATATATCTGTCGTCTCAGCTACTTGAGCTTTACTTAATAAATTAGTGATAGTGATATTGGTATAGCAATAACAGTTCTGAAACCATTTAATATATATTATAGGATTGAGTAAATATGTTCATATTGTTGGGTATATGGTTCTCACTATGGGAAAGGGATATATAAACATGGAATAAGGGAAAGAGAAAGAGAACCTTGTGGTATAGGGTTGGAATGAGGTATCAGTATGACCTCATGATTTTTATATATTTATTTATATATATATATATATATATATATAAAATGTATACATATATTTATATTTATTTCTTAGCTCTGTCCCCTGAAAAGAACTAGAAGCAATGATATAGTAGCAATAAGCACATCTGACACACAGATCTTGGTTTCTAAATACCATTATTCTCCATTAAAAGGGACCAGGACAAAGGTGGGGCCAAAGCAGGGAAAATACAAAAGGAGCCAAGGGATTTCTTGTCCATTAATGGTTTGTTTATTAGAAAATTTTAAACATCAATCTAATACATCAATTATAATGGAAATTAACCTACCCTGATTTCTTTTTTTTTTTTGACCCCTTCCTCTAATTATTGTAAAGTAGTAAAAAGGTTGGTATAAAGATAATACTACTGAACTAAAGTCAGGTCATTGAAAAATTTAAAACTACTTATCTTTAAAAGCCAGTTTAGGCCGGACATGGCTCATGCCTGTAATCCTAGCACTTTGGGAGGCTGGGGCGGGAGGATCGCCTGAGGCCAGGAGTTTGAGACCAGCCTGGGCATCATGGCAAAACCCTATCTCTACAAAAAAATTTTAAAATTAGCTGGGCATGGTGGCACACACCTGAGGTCTCAGCTACACAGGAGGTTGAGGCAGGAGGATCGATTGAGCCAGGAGTTTGAGGTTGCAGTGAACTATGATGTCGCCACTGCACTCTAGCCCGGGCAACAGAGTGAGACTCTATCTCAAACAAATAAAGAAATATCATCAGTTTAGTTTATAAAACTAGCATATCTTCCTATACAAATTTTAAAATTTTTATTATTTTATACTTTTTTGCAATTTTATCCAGTAATTTTTATTCTCTATAAGTAGCCCAGTTTCCAATGTAACCGATTTGAAAGCCTAGGAATATCACCACCATTGTTGTATAAGTTACTGTAAACTTGTTTTCATACCTGTTTATTTAATGGTACTTAGACTTTTTAAAGAGATCACAAGTTTTTGTAACTTTGATAATAAAACATCTAATTGAGCACTAGAAGAATGTATGGCTCCAGGGTAATTGTTCTGTACTGTAACATTATAGGTCATAATTATCTCTCCGTTATAGGCATACTTGTGTTATTGTGATAACAGTCAGTTTGTCAGGGTAGCAGAGGTAATTGGCAGTAAAATGATTAAGGACCGTCATTTTCTTTTAATGACTATCATTATTAACTTGTATTTTATGTATGATTTAAAAAGAAGGGAGGGAACCTGGGCACTTTGTCAAATGCCTAGTATGCCTATAGTCCCAACTACTCCAGAGGCTGAGGTGGGAGGAGTCCAGGGGCTTGAGACCAATCTGGGCAACATAGCCCTAGTCTCAGTAAAAAAGGATGGGAGGGGACTAAGCCATCTTTTTTTTGGTACACATAACTGGTTTTTCCATTGAGAAGCAGTTTCCTATTTTCAAAAGGGATTTGAAGAAGTGTGAAATATAATTAGTTTTGCAATATAATCAGCTTAGTGATAGAATGAGATAGTGTTAGGACTTAGTGAGAAGAGTCTTCAAGCTATTATTATCTTGTATAACCATAGTATAGTCATCAAAACTAAGAAATTAGCATTGCGACAATACTTTTAACTAAGTTGCAGACATTTGAATTTTGCTAGTTTTCCCATTAATCTTCTTTTTCTGTCCCAGGATCCAAATCCAGGATTCCACATTATATTTGGTTGTCATGTCTCTTGTCTTTTTCCAGTTCCTCAGTCCTTTCTTGTCTTTCATGACTTCGATACTTTTGGACAATACTGGTCAATTATTTTATAGACTGTCCTTCAGTTTGGATTTGTCAGATGTTTTCTCTTGACTAGATTGAGGTTATAATGCCACAGAAATGATATGCCCTTCTCAGTGTATCATATCAGGAAATACATGACATCAAATATGCTTTAGTATTGGGAGGTTTTTCTCTTTGTAATTAATAAATATCTTGAGGGTAGATACTTGGAGACTATGCAAATATCCTATTTCTCCTCCAGCTTTGCCCTCTAATTCCAATATTTATTGGTGGCTCTTATAGATGAGGAAACAGGTATATATAGATGTTAAGTAACTTGCCCAAGGTCATTT
This sequence comes from Daubentonia madagascariensis, assembly GCA_023783475.1. Taxonomy (NCBI): domain Eukaryota; kingdom Metazoa; phylum Chordata; class Mammalia; order Primates; family Daubentoniidae; genus Daubentonia; species Daubentonia madagascariensis. The sequence continues at coordinate 11,658,231 of JAKFHU010002573.1, read as the reverse complement.
GGCTACTTAGTGATAGAATTAGGATTTGCTATTAAAAAAATTGAACTTAGACCCTCAGGCTCTTAACAGAAGGGTGGATAGCTGAATACTTTTTCAGATGATGATTTGATTATTGTTGTACATTTTTAGAAATAGAGCACCTTACTGATAGACTACATTTTAGTAACAAAGAATTCAAAAGAATCTTCATAAAATATAAAACCAAAATTGTTTCTTAGCTAAGTAAAGTCTACTTAGAGGTATAAGGAAAACATTTCCTGAAATTTTAATAAGACCAAACTTCAGGAATCTTAGAAAAGGATTATTTTCTTTTCAAAAATTAAGCTTGTCTGGGCCTGGTGGCTCATGCCTATAATCCCAGCACTTTGGGGAGGCCAAGGCAGGAGGATTGATTGAGACAGGAGTTCAAGACCAGCCTGGGCCACAGAGGCTGTCTCTACAAAAAATAAAAAAAAATTAGGCATGGTGGTAAGCTCCTATAGTTCTAGTTACTTGGGAGGCTGATGTGGGAGGATCATTTGAACCCTGGAGTTTGTGCCACTGCACTCCAGCCTGGGAGACAGAGTAGGAAAAAAAAAACAAAACCATAAATGCATGAGTGGAGACATCTAAATAGAAATATAGATAATATTTATGTATTCATATATGTTGGATATAAAATAATAGACAACTAAATACAAATTTGAACTATAAATAATTGTCTCATTTCATAAAATGTGATTTTATACATGCATTGAAGTAGTTTTGAGATCTTGAAACAGCTTGTAAACCATTCTTTCCATTTATCTTTGCATATCAATGTATTTGTTTTGCAAAATGATACTTTTCATTTCTGAAACATAACTATATTCAAAAATTAACATTATGTAAAATGTAATTTGTATGCATGGTAAAATGTTAATGGCTTCTATTTGTGTTATACAGATTGAGTATCCTTTATCCAAAATGCTTGGGAGCAGAAGTGTTTTAGAGTTCAGATTTTTTGGATTTGGGAATATTTGCAATGTACTTACCAGTTGAGCATCTCAAATCTGGAAATCCGAAATGCACCAATGAGCTTTATGTATGTGTATGTGTGTATGTCACATTGGTGTTCAAAAAGTTTCTGATTTTGGAACATTTCAGATTTTTAATTTTCAGATTTGGGGTGTTCAACCTGTAATACAAATTTGTTTGCTTTGATCAGGCTAATTAGTCCAGAACAAATCTGATGGTCCAAGGGGTGAAATGGTATGGGGTTTTGCTTTATTTGAACTATTCCCTGTTTTAAATATTTTTGAGTTTAAATTTCTTTAGGTAGGCATCTGTTCTCTAGTTTACCATTGGTCTTCAACATCCTTATTGCCTCACATACCTACCTTACGTATTCATTTATGTTACTTTCCTGGTCCTCGTGGGTATTTGAATTTGTGAATCCTTTTCTAGTATTCTGGTGAATTTTCACTGGAGTTGCCAGGAACAGATGCCAGATTGCAGTGAGTTGAGTAGTGAATGAGAAATGAGGACATGGAGCCATGGAAATAGCTTAGCAAAGAACAAAATGAGGGAGTAAAAGCCAGAGGAGGATTGGAAATGCAACACACATGAGCTACCACTCCTTCTGTGTTGCTCAGAGCATGTCCATGGCACACTTCCGAATGAGTCTTCCTTTCTAGGTAGTTTTCCAGTCCATAGGAGGTTAGAAATAGTACCTTAAAAAGGTAATTGCTTACTGGATGCAGCCTTGGTAAGAGCACAGAGAATTAAGACCTGATATCAAGAGAGGAGACAGAAACCCACAAAAAGCAGATAAAAAGATTTGAAAACATATCATCTGGAACCATTTAGTATAGGGTTTAGTTGCCCAACAACCCCTGAGGACAGTCTTAAAGGAGGAAGTAAAATGTATTATATAATTTATGCTTCCATTAAATGGGTAAGAGTTTCAAAGTTTCATCACTTATAATGGTAGTAAGCTGCATTTATGTGGAAATGCACATTTTATGTCTTAAACAGATCCATGGTGTGTTATGACAGTTGAGTCTTTTTTAGGAGAACCCAATGCTTGAGTAGTCTAATAACTAGTCTGTGGAGGAGGAAAGGTATATCTCTTTCAGTTCTTTTTGGAGAGCTGTTTAGTCATAAATGACCCTAGCTAACTATGGCTACATAATAGTTTCAGAATTGGCTCCTGAAAGTCATTAAAAAGACACATTGACAAGGAGTGTCTAGTGTATAAGCAGGTATATTTATCTTGGTCCCTTTATTCTCTTTAAATTAAAGAATTTCACATTAGTGTTGGGTTATGCAAAATAAGCCAGCTTTGACTTGATCATTTACATAAGTGATAAGAACTGCAAAATAATTTCTTTTTCTTCCTCTGTTCAGGATGGTCTACTTGTCCTTCATTATGGTCTTGTGGTTTCTCCTCTGAAAATAACTTGAAGATTCTAGGCATATCATGAGGAGGGAAACTAAGGAGGCTTCTGCAGGACTGCATCTCACCAAAGATTTCCATGAAACATGTAATTGCCACCACTTTATGCTGTTCAAGACATAACTTATCTATTTTTAGCCCCAAGAACCATAGCATTTATAAGTACAACTTGAAATGAGGGAATGCATCTGTTTTACTAGAGACTGTATATAAAAAGCATCCATAGCTCAGGGGAAAAATTTCAAAACATTGAATTTTAAAATTCTTTATGATTTTTAAATACTTTGACATTGATGTTTGCTTCCCATCTTTGAGGTAAATTGGTTACTGTTTTCTTCTTTGTTGAGCCATATCCCTTTAAAGTTTATGGTTGGGATTCTGTTCTCTGGGATGGCATCAGTTGGGCAGTCATCCTTTTGGAAAAGAAGTATGCTTTTGCATGGAAGATTCAAAGCCAGTCTTTGTTAAACTACAGGGTGTACTCTTGGACAAAGACCAAAACCATTGGCTAGTTTTGTATGTTGCTAGCATATCTTGAACTTGTACCTTTTTGTATACCAGCAGTGCTACCAAGAAGATGTTATTCACTTCTAAAATGGATGAATTATCATTATTCTGTGTGAGGAGACTGTCTTCTGTAGGGTTTATGGCTCTTGCCATAAGTCTTTAATGTAAAAAGACTTCTTTAATATATCTTACAATAAGGGGGTACTTCTTTGTGACAATATCTTTATTCTTTGAATGTTAATTTGATTAACATTCATTTTATTTGAATACATATTATAATTATTGATACCTTGTAATGGCACTGGTTCTGAAAGTAATAAAGTTTTAGGTGAATTTGATAAGTTTACATGATACTGTTTCCTCAGTTTAATGTTTATTTTCCCATTATTTTGTCACTGGGATAAAGAATAAGGGTGTTTCGGCTCCCTTTCATGCAAAGATTTCATTTTTAAACATTATTTTGCCTAAAATTAGCATTATGATGCTTTCTAAAGAAATGTTTTATAGACTCTATTTCACAGCAAAATTTCTAAATCTGTTTAGGAACTATTACAAAAGTGGACAAGGATTGGCAATTCTTTGTAAAGAATTTGTGAATTGTATATAAATCTCTTCTAACATTTAATAAAAATTTATTTTAACCTATTTTGAAATGTTAGTGTTTACTGTGGATTTTTAAAAAATAGCCAAAACCCTTTAAGAGATAAGGTGTCCAAATCCAAATTAAACTGCCATCAAATAGATATTTAATAAACATCTTTACCTTCACTGATTATAATAGATGCTGTTATTTGACAATGGATAGAATAGCAGCTGTAGAATTCATTGCCTCTTAAGTATTTTTTGCACAAATTAGTTAATATAGTCAATCCTCTGTATCTGTGGATTCAATCAACTTTGAGTTGAAAATATTGGGAAAAAAACAATAAAAAAAATACAAAAAAATACAGTATAACAAATATTTACCTAGCATTTACATTGTATTAGGTAGTATAAGTAATCTAGAGATGATTTAAATATACGGGAGAATGTGTGTAAGTTATATGCAAATATTGCACTATTTTATGTAGGAGACTTGAGCATCCACAGATTTTGGTATTTGGGGGGGTCCTGGAACCAAAGCCCTGCAGATACTGAGGGATGGCTGTATTTTTATTCTTATACCATGTTGACATATCTAAGTTGGGATCCCCAAGGACACCTTCAGGTTCAGTGATTCACTAGAAGGACTCAACAGGACCCAGAAAAGCTGTTATAGTCATGGTTATAGTTTATTACAGTGAAAGGATACAGATTAAAATCAGCAAAAGGAGCTGGGCATGGTGGCTCACGCCTGTAACCCCAGCACTGGGCGGCCATGGCAAGAGGATCTCTTCAGGCCAGGAGTTCAAGATCAGCCTGGGCAACTTGGTGAGACCCTGTCTCCACAAAAAAAAAAAAAAAAACAACTTAGCTGGGCATGGTGGTGTGTACCTGTAGTCCTAACTGCTTGAGATCACCTAAACCCAGGAGTTCCAGGTTACAGTGAGCTGTGATCACATCACTGCACTCCAGCCTGGGAGATAGAGTGAGACCCTGTCTCTAAAAATAAATAAATAAATAAATAAAATCAGCAAAAGGAATAGGAATATAGAGGGGAGTCCAGGAAATCCAGGCACAAACTTCCAGTTGTCTTCTCCCAGGGGAGTTGCATGTATAGTGCTTAATTCTGTCAGGAATTTTTTGATATGTGTGAAGTGTTGCCAACCAGGGAAGCTTACCCAGGCTTTAGTGTCTAGGATTTCTACTGGGGGTCAATCAAGTAGGTATGCAGCTCGCATGTGACTTATCAGATAGATCCCAGAACCTGTCTAGAAGTCAAATTGATACAGCATGGCTCAGGACCCCAGGCATAAAAAAATAGGTGTTCACCATAAATCACATTATTAGCATAAATTGTAGGGTGTGGCCCAAGATCTCAGGCATACAAAGATACTCTTATCAGGCAAAACATTGCAAGGGTTAGGAAGATATCTCCCAGGAGCTAAGCAAGTGCCAGTCCTGAAGACCCTTGAATTTACAAGGTTTGGACAATCCAAGCCTGCTGAGTTAACCCTTTAATACACAATATTCCATGGCAGACATACAGGATTTAAAAACTGAGATATAGCCCACATTTCATAAATAATGTGATCTTTGCTTCACTTGACCAGCAAAAAAAAAAAAAAATGTGATCTTTAGTAGCTACTTAGGATGTCCCATTTGTAACAAAATTGGGGCAAAAAGAAGAGATATTAATGTTTAAAGATTGTTGTCTTTATTACCCAGATGTGGTTGTTTTCAAACATCAAAGATTTTTACCAACTGTTTTAGGGAAGAGTTTATCCCCACAGAGACTCAACTGCAGACTTGGAGTAAGCATTCACTTTCCACCTATTTTCCGCAGGTAGTCATCCCCATTCATGATTTATAGTAACATGAGAAAATACTTATTTTCTTAAAAGTAGAATACTAAATGTAATTATTTGATAAATACTTTTGCCTTTAACAAGTCAGACTTGTTAGACATTGTATGGACAACAAGATTAAAAGACATAGTGGTCTATCCTCAAGGAACTCGTACAGCTTACAGGTTACAACATCTCTAAGAACTAAAAAGAAGCAGATACTGGTAAGTACTGTGAATCACAAAGAGCTCTACCCTTTCTGTTTTCCTCCTTCCTGGACTTGACCTCCAAGAATCATAAAGAACTAAGTAAATACCTGGTTATATCTACTTGGCTTGTTACTACCAGCCAGTAAACTAAGAATGCTGATTGATTGTTTTACAAATCTGTAACTATTCCCACAATAAATGTGTTCTTGGGCTATATCAACAGAAATACAGTTTCACATCCAGGGATTAATAGTTCTAATCTCTAATGCATCTGTGTCAAGTTCTGGGTAGCATACTTCAAAGGTACTGACAGATAGCAGGGCTTCCGGTAGGGGGCAGTAAAATGGGTGACAGTGATAGGGAGAGACCCAGAAACCAAACAAGAACAAGGGTTGAGCAAGTGCTTCTGGTTAACTTGGAGAAATGAAAATTTAGTTGGTAAGGAAGCAATACATTGTAGTTGTCTGCAAATAACCAGAGAGTCAAAGATTTATCCGAGGGAAAAGCACAAGCAAGAAGGAACAAATGCACTGTCTTGGTTCATTCAGTTTTTCACACTTGCCTGTTCCTACTTCACCTCTGCTGAACGTGCACAAGGCCTGGGTTAGCTTTGCTGCCACCAGCAGCAGCATGCATTTAGTTTACTTGAGAGAAGATGAAAGTTTTTCACAAGGAATTTTTACTAGGAACATAAGCAGAAACAAAACTGAATACCCAAATCTGTACAAATGTTTACAAATAAGACTATGTGAAGTATAGACTCCAGAGCCTAATTCAATGGCTAAAGAAATATTTGATTGGGACAGCTCACAGGTCCCTTTATCTTTGCCTAAGCCCTATCTAAGATGATACTAAGCAAAGATGCCCAGAGGAATAGTTTGTGGTAGTTGTTTGGCAGAGTGTGTGCTTAGCAGGTTTCTCAGTTCCTCCCTTAAACAATATCCCATTTTCTCTCTAATATAGGTCCAAGCTATTTCCTTTGAACTTGGGCTTCACTGAGCTTCCCCTTTATTTCCACTGCATTGCCCTTCCCTCCTGCTTGAGTCAGATACATTTATATCTAGTCTCTGATATAAATGGAGTCCAATTCCTCCTCTGGACTCCAAGCTAACACAGACCTCATACTCCTCTCCTTCTCCTGCAGTGATTTGGTTTAGAATTCCGGAAAGTAATGCCTTGGACCCATTTATTTGTCCTATTCAGCTTGCCCAAAGTGTATATACCCTCTTATCCACTCCTAGATGAATATTCTTGTAGTGTCCCAGGTCATAATTGCTTATCAGATGTATGTGTGACTAATAGTTAAAAATTTAATTGGTTTTTTTTTTCTTTAAAATTCTCATGATTGCAACACTGTGCCATGTTTTTGCCATCTTGGAAACCCCTGGTAATAGAGAAGATTCAAGCAGATGCTGGTTCTGAATGTTCATCTTTGTTTTCTTTAGTAGACCATGATTTAAGAGTAGGTCCTCATTTTTTATCCTTTTTCAATATGTTGTTGTGGACATGAGTTTGATTATTGGATTATTGGCTTCTCTTCAAAATTGGACTGGTGAAATCTAAATTTTATTACCTATAGAGGTTAATAGTCCTCTCACCAAATGAAATGCCATATTGATTTTCTGAAAGCCTGCCAAGTATTTACTTGCATGGAATAGATATTATGGCTTGATCGTTAACTGCATTTTAATTTTGTTCTGATGGTGTCTGTGGGCTTATATGTTCTTATTGTGATACAATTTTCATTGAAATGAGAATCGATTTTTTTCTTCTAATGTTTCTGAGAAAACATTTCCAAGAGAAAAGTTAGTTGAATAATATTTTAGATTAGAAGATGAAGGAGACAAAGGCTGCAAAAATACATAAAGGCAGTATTGCATAGTGGTTGAGAACGTGAATTGTGGAGCCACACAGCATAGATTTGAATCCCAGCTTTGCTGCTTGCAAACTATGTGATCTTGGACATGTTATGTATTATAACTTCTCTAAACTTTAGATTTTCTTATCTGTAAAAGGAGGCAATGATGTCTAACTCAAAGGCTTGTCATGAGAATGAAATGAATAGGTAAAGCACTCATAACAGTGCCCGGCATAGTCTATTATCAAGTTCAGTTATGGTCCTTATGTAGCCACTGATTGCTGAGTTAGTTCCCTTCTAATGAATAAGGGGGTCCACTAATAATATAAGATTGATACTGAACCATCTATTTTTTCCTTTCTTCTTTCTTACATATTTTCTCACTTTACCTTCTTCTATCCATAACCAGGAGAGGAGTGGGGATACAGTTTGGTGATCAACATCTCAGGCTCTGAAGTTGGACCTGGATTTTGCTTTCACCCTAATTTTAATCTTGGCTCTTCTTCTACTTTACAGACTAGATGATTCCATGGACAGACAGTTTCAGTTGCCAGAAAGAGTTCCTTTTGTTGAGCTAAAGTCTGGCTTAAGATAAAGATAAAGGATTATTTAGCCCTAAAGGACATCAGGAATTCTATATGTCATGTATTAATCCTTATGGCAGGAAACCATGGAAGATGGATGTTACACCTCTCATTTATTCATACATATGGCATAGCAGATGAACCTAAGTGAGTTGTTTGTTCTAATAAGCACTTCTAAGGAAAGATGATTTTTTGCCTTGTGCAATAATCAGCAAGTGACTAAAACCTGCTACTGATTATATTCCAAAACTCTAGCCCTTATACAAATTATTTTGATTATTCTATAACCCCTTTGAGTATTCTATAACCCCTAAGAGCATGCGATAGAGCTAGAATGACATGCCTCAGACACAGAACAGAGACCATTTGCCTCACTGGAGAGAGAGTAGCCATGTGATGATGCACAGTGATAAATCAATGAGGAAGCAAGCCTAGAGACCCCTCCAAGATCAATCTTCGTTTTTCTTCGTAGCCTGAGCTTTCTCTGTTTTGTTTCATTCAGAATCACTGAGACACTGCAGAAAAATCTTTAAATATCTTCACTACGACTCACTGTATTATTATAATCCTGCTCTGTGTGTGTATGTTTTAAAGGGGATTTAAGAAGGATTCATAAGTCTTAGCTGGTCCCCACCCCCACCTAGTAAGTTTGTGAAATATCAGCACAAAACATGGGGGCAATCAAATCATCTTCTAGGAGGTCAACAGAGGAGGAGAAAAGCCCTTTGATCTATATAGTAATCATTCTCTTCATCCTTTAAGGGTATGCAGCAGGGCATGGTAATGCAATACAAACAGTGCTTTGTTTGGTTGGATTCAGGAGCGCTCACCCCATTTCCAAATGGCACATGCATGTGAGATATTTGAAAATAGCAACATGCTTGATGACATCAATCTAACCTGTACATTAAGTCCGAAAATGTTGCAAAGCTAGTATTGTATGTTCTATAAAGAAAAATAAAATTTCACATATGAATTCTGCTTTAAGGGCCCATGAAGCCCCCTCTCAGTTATGTCCATTTTATATTACTTTCAGGTACACCAACTTATTTGATTCTAAGAAAAAAAATGTATCCTTACAATTTAGATGTTTTTCAGGACCTTAGAAACATCTGATGATATAATAAAAATAATACGAGTTGAAAATCACTGATGGGTGCTCACAAGTAAGCCACATTTCCAGCTTTATTTATTTATTTTTTCCATTTACATTCAGAGAGATTTCTGGCTTTTTCTCTAGGCTTTGTTTTGAAATCAATACTCTTATTAGATCTGGTTTATGTTGTCCTAATGGGATTTCTTCTCACTGAGGTTGACCCAGAGTGGCTGTACAATGGTCTCACCTGGAGCAGAGGGTGTGGTAGACTTCTGTGATTATATTTTTCTGATAATTCCACAAATTCCTTACCAATAGATTTTTTAAATTGAGGTGAAATTTACATAAGAAAATCAATCATTTTAAAGTGAATGATTCGGTGGCATTTAGTACATTCACAGTGTTGTGCAGCCACCACCTCAATCTAGTTCCAAAACATTTCCATCACTCCATAATAAAACCCCATATCCTTTGAATAGTCACACCTGATTCTCCCTCTCTCCAGGCCCAGCAACTTCCAATCTGCTTTCTGTTCCAACAGATTTTAAAATACATTTTAAAAACTGTTTCTTTTTTTTTTAATTAAAAAAATATTTTTTGAGAAGGGGTCTTACTCTGTTACCCAGGCTGGAGTGCAGTGGCACGATCACTGCTCACTATAACCTCAAACTCTAGGGCTCAAGCAATCCTCCACCTCAGTCTCCCGAGTAGCTGGGACTATAGGCATGTGCTGCCATGCCCAGCTAATTTTTAAATTTTTTGTAGAGAAAAGGTCTCACTATGTTGTCCAGGCTGGTCTTGAACTCCTGGCCTCAAGTGATCCTCCAGCCTCAGCCTCCCAAAGTGCTGGATTTACAGATGTGAGCCACCACACCCAGCCTAAAAACTGTTTCATGTTTGCATTTAGAGGAGTGAATGGTGGTGCTTGGTCCTCTGCTCGAGTTCACAGGTAAGTTCTAAAGTTTATCCCCACAACTATTTGTGACTTGCATTAATTCTGGAGCTAAACCTTGGACTCTAAGCTTCCAGACAATTGCTCAAGTTTTGCCCCCCTTTAGCCAGTGCAGTAAAATGAATTCTAAGTATCCTGGATTTATTACCTCTTGTAGAATGGTCCCTTCTGTAATACTCCCTCATTTCCGGGCCCTTTGATGGGATGCTACAGAATTCTTTTGCAAAATTATAAGAAATCCTACCCCCCTTTTTTTAAAATAGAAAAATAACACCCAACTCTATCTAATTTTTAGCAGAGGCAGAGGTGACTCGTGGTTGGATGGGCCCAGAGCCAAGTTTTGAGCTACCACCATCTCCCTGCAATGCGGGAAGGCGTAGGCTAAGGAAGTCTGCAAAGAATAGCAGTTTGCCTGCGGGACTCGGTGTTGCCAAAGGTTTCTGGGGCACAGAAACCTTAAGCGAAACCTGATGAGGAAGGGGTATAAAAAGAAAAATTTCTATTCCCATAAGTGAGGGGACTTGCTTCTATGTAGAGAGGCAACATAGGGAAGAAAAGAAAGCACTGTGGAGTAAGACAGAAGACCGAGGCCCAAAACCCAGCTCTGCCGCTTACCGTGTGACATCAGACAAGGGTCTTCACCTTGTTATTCTGAGGTTCTGCTTCCTTTGTAAAAGGGGTATACAAATACAACACCTAAAGAGTGGTTGTGAGGTTTAAATAATTCTGTTTGCTGCCCAGTACAGTGTCTGACACATAGTAAGTAGGTACTGAATAAATTATAGCTATTATTCTCAGGGTTGGGGGATCTCACTGTCTAATAGATCTGAAAGTCATATTGGACATCATGAATGTCCTTTGCAGGCAGACTTTCCCACAGTCTCCTGGACACATTTGGTTGTCCCATGGTCATAACGGTTGCTGTTGCTGGCTTCCTTTCTTTTTACGTCTCTGCCTATGATTCTGAACATTTTCCATGTTACCAATTATTATGATTTAATAATTTGTCAACTCTGTAAGATGCTCTTAATGTCTTTCTTTTATAAATGAGTTCATGGCACTTGGGGATGACTCACTGAAAACAGAAGACACAAATTAGTCAGAGGCAGACTTGACTTGACCCTCTGAACCAAAGTAGTGCTTCTCTCAGTGAAACAGCAGAAATCACAGAACACAAATTATGTTGGTGGGATTCGTGTGACTTTTAATTTCTTATTTTACTAATGTCTTACAGTAAGAGTGAGGAGTAAAGACAGGGAAGGATGGGGTAAGGGAAAGGAAGAAGAGAAAAGTATCTTTTAAGTTCCTTGAACTACTGAAGCATGTGCTAGGATAAGAAAGTTCAGTAAAAGCATCATGTCCTTAACACCACAGAGCTCTTAAAGGAGATGTGGAACAGAGACAGGGGCCACTCTTCAGCTCTGGTGAAAGTAACTGCCGACAGAGAACAAAACCTGCGTCAAGCTTGGCACACGTGAGAGACTGGGCAATGCAGGTGCTACACAGTTGGGCAGATGAAGAGTTGACTCTCCAGAATCTACTTCCTAGCAAGTGAGCAGGAGCACGCACCCCCCTTCTCTGGTCTGAGTGTCTCCTCCTCTCCCGCAGGACCTCAACCACCATGCAGCAATGGGGAGAATGTTGGGCAAGACTCTTAGAAATGAGAACGATCTTTTTTATATTTGCTGGTGGTGTTGATTGACCAGAAGTGGTTTCTTTTACTTTTGGGCAGTAGCATTGTGTCCTGGTGATAAAATATGCTACACTGAGCACTCTTAAAAGGCATAGGAGAGTTAAAGCAAGGCCTCTTTAGGACCTAGACTAGTGGGAAGGGGAATATGTGGATTCTTAGGGTAAGGGCATGAAAAAGCTAATTCTATATCACCACAAATGAACTGACACAGATAAAGACACCTTGGCTTTTTCCACTCATAGAAACACTCACTTCTTCTAGTTTATACTACTAAACCTAAGGTCAGCTTAATCACAGTTTGGGATAACTATTACTGTGCTTCTAAGTGAAAAGCTATATTCTTAATAGTTTTTTTCCCCTAATTAAATGGATTTGAATAAGCTGAAAACCTAACATCTAGATATTCTTTCCATTATTTTATTTGTTGGGGGATACTCTTAAAATTCATCACTGCCATTTTTGTTTAACCTACAGAATTGAAAGAATATGAAATGGGCAGGGATAAGTCATTACACGAATCATAGAAATGGTCAACGTGCATCTAATTTTACCCATTGAGCAAGACTGCTAAAGGGCGTATGTTCTTGTGAAAGAATCTAAATGTGTTTAAAAGGGAAGAATACTACACTAGCCTTTTTTTTTTTCCTGGATGGAAGAAAAGGATATATGGAATTGAAGAGGGTAGAAAGTGGCCATTAAACAAACGCCTATCATTTCTGAAACAATTCTATCAGAGCGGAATTAGGTACGGACCATTGGTTTATCTTTGGCAGTGATCTTATATTTTAGGCATCTAGAGTAAGATTATATAGCTGAGTAATGGCTGGGCATAGTGAATAAATACAGTTTTAATTTCAGTTCACAGCAAATGATGATGATCACAGATTTAGCACCTTAGTTTGTACTTCCTCTGTACCTGAATCATCTATCACTGTGAAGTCTGAGCTTTAGGTGAGAAAGCTGTATTCTTACATAACTCCTCTGTGATTTCTCCAGGACTACGGTTTACTTCAATCTAAGGGGTGGTTTTCTTATTAGAGAAAGCAAGTATTCAATACTAAATGTGAGACTGAAGGCTTGAAGACATTTTATAGTGGTGGCAGGTGTTAGGGATCAGGAATAGGCTGTTTAACAAGTCAAATGCATATTATTCCCTCTTAAGCATTAACTTTTTTTAAGCAACGAAATTATATTTTTTGGCTTGAAACGGTGCTTTCTTCTACATTTGATTTCTCGGTTTTCTTAGTGGATATTACCGTCTCCTCCAATATTTCTTCAAAACTTTCCCCTATCTGGGAGGTTTTCTTAGAGGCTACCTTAGAAGCCTCCTCCTCCTCCTCTTCTTTCTTAAGTGACAGCCCAGTGGATGATACTTTGGAGATTGCAGAACTAAGGATTCTAGGTGGGAGCAGATAACTTGGATTGGGAGGTGGATTCAGCCCTGAAATGCTTAATCCACTGGTGCTAAAACGTGTCTCTTCACCTTCCAGCAGTTTCCTGTAAATCCAACAGAGAAAAACTGTTAGGAAGTCAACTTGCAACTTTTATTAAAAAAGAATTTAACCCTCCATTCCCTATTCATTTTAGAGAGATTCCAAAGGACTCTGCAGTTTCACCATGAGACTGAGACCAATAAATATTGAATTCCAAGGCTCAAAGAGTTGTAGCATGGGTGCGTGTGCATACACATGCACACACCTTCAGCACCAGCTATGTTTAAAGCATTGTCCAAGGGAAACCTATGCTATTCACAAATACATTCCAGAAGGAAAACTTGCAACTCCTATGGCCACGTCACACCCATTTTTGGCAATTAGAGTCTTCGAAGCTCTAGGGAAAAGTAATTTTCCTAATTAACACCTTAACTACAACAGGGATATGGAGGTGAGAAGTCCACAAAGGAGTGAGGAACTGCTTAATTCAGCCTAAATTTGAGATTTATACTTTTTCAATGGATACGGGTACAAAGGGAATGGGACCAGCAGCAATATAAGCCAGTGAATGACACTATTTCAGATCCCACACCTTTTCTCAGCCTCGCCTAAACTGCACTATAACAGTGGCCTCAATATCTTTTTTTCTTATAACTAATAGTTTTTATCATCCTTTTTTTTTAAAGAAATGAGAAACTCAAGACACTATCAAATACTCTTGGAGCTTTGTTTCGAAGTAATATACATAGTGTAAAGAAAAAAAGAAAAAAACGTCCAGACAGATCTGGGTTTGAATCTGAGCTCTGCCATTTACCAGCACTCTGACTTTAAGCAAGTCACACAAGTTTGTGGTTCAGTTTCCTCATCTGCAAAATGGGAACAATATGACCTGTCACCTACTGCCTGATACATAGTGGTCATTCAAATAACAGCAGCTGCTCCATAAATATGTACAATTACAGTGTGTCAATTAAAAAACCCTAACAGCTGCTGTTAATACTTTTTTTTTTAAAGGTAAACATTGCTTTGACTAGGAATCTGGGAGTATACCTTACCTATCAGGACTTTCTGGATTGTATAAAAACTCTATTTTTTTTTTTTGAGACAGGGTCTCACTCCGTCACCCAGAGTGGAGTGCAGTGGTGTGATCGTAGCTCACTGCCCCCTTGAACTCCTGGGCTCAAGTGATCAATTCTCCCACCTCAGCCTCCCAAGTAGCTGGGACTATAGGCAAGTGCCAAACATCCACCTAATTTTTAAATTTTTTTGTGGAGACGGGGTTTCTCTATGTTGCCCAGACTGATCTCAAACTCCTGGCCTCAAGTGATTCTGCCTAAACCTCCCAAAGTGCTGGAATTATAGGCGTGAGCCACCGCACCCAGCCTGATGGGTTTTTATTTCAATCTCTGTGTACTCACATTACCCCCTTCAATTCTTGGCAGAGGTATATAGAATACTCCAGGACTAGTAAGTGGAGCTGGGATATACCCAGGTAGAGGGACAGAAGGGTCAGCTCGCCTAGAAGGGGCCAGTGATGCCCTTCCTTATCCTCCTTCACAGATCAGAAACCAGAGAGACTGGAACCACTGACGTGGGTAGCATTGCCCCCAGGTAACTGGATCTGCTTAGGTGTGCATGCCCTTTGAGGTACCTGTAAGCTGCTATCTCAATGTCAAGAGCCATTTTGACATTGAGCAAGTCCTGGTATTCCCGAAGGTGGCGTGCCATCTCACTCTTGGTGTTCCTCAGATCATTCTCCAGCTGCCCAATGCTATCCTGAAAAGGCGACATATCCAAAAACAGTTAGGCCAGAACAGCCAAAATTCATCGAGATTTCCACAAGGCAGGGTTCTCAACCCTGACTACATATTAAAACCACCTGAGGAACTTATCAAATGCTTATATCCAGGCCCCAAAGCCCAGATTCTGATTATTTGTTCTGGGGTGGGGTCCCAGCATTTATATTTTTTCATAAAGGTCCCCAGGAGATTTGGATGCATGGTAAGGGCTGGAAACTTCTACCACAGAGCACATGGTTCTCAAATGAACACTAGGAGATGATTTTTTTCTTTTTACAGTTACTTACTATCGCTCCCTTCCTTATATTGCTGCTGAACAACTCTGTTGTTACATGTCCTTTCCAAAACCCCAAGCCTCAGGTTAGGAGCTTATATTCAGAAAAATCTAACTGTGGAAAGCACAGTTAGCAAGCCTTCTCTCCCTCCACTCCATGTCTGCATTCATTTTGATGCTTTCCTGGAAGTCTGCCACTCAGTCACTTTACTGAGAGCATTTTACATGACAGATAAGGAGGAAGCATAATTACTTCACAGGATTTTTAAAAAATCCAAATGGCAGACTGAAATTACAATATTTAAAAAAAAGAAAGTAGGTTCATGTAATGCTCCAAATTCTTCCAGGTACAAACCAACACATGGAAGAGAAATAGTTTTATATTTGTGATCCTGAACACAGAAGCCAGAAGGATCTTTTAAAAATAAAGCAGATCCTGTTGCTTACCTGCCTAAAACTCTCTAACAGCTTTGGAATAAAATCCAAACTCCTCAGCATTACCTATACTATTCCCTTTGCTCAATGTGTTTCAGCCACCCTGGGCTTCTCTTTTGCTCCTTAAACATACCAAGTTCATTGCTGTCCCAGGCCCTTTATTTATTTATTTTTTTGAGATGGTGTCACACTCTGTTGCCAGGGCTAGAGTACAGTGATGTCATCATAGCTCACTGCAACCTCAAACTCCTGGGCTCAAGGGATCCTCCTGCCTCAGCCTCCCCAATAGCTGGGACTACAGGTGCACACCACTATGTCTGGCTAATTTCTTTCTTTCTTCCTTCCTTCCCTTCCTTTCCTTTCCTTCCTTTCTTTTCTTCCTTTTTTCCTTCCTTCCTTCCTTTCTTTCTTTTTTGGTAGAGATGAGGTCTCACTATGTTGCTCAGGTTGGTCTCCAACTCCTGGCCTCAAGTGATCCTCCCAAAGTGCTAGGATTACATGCGTGAGCCACCACACCCAGCCCCAGACCCTTTAGACTTATTATTTCCTCTGCCTGGAATGCCCTGTAGTGGGTCTTTACATGGCTGACTTCTTGTCATTCAAGATTCAGTTCAAATGTCCTCTCCTCAGACAGGACTTCCTTTGCAACCAATTTAAATATCCTCCCTCCACCGATCCAACACATTATTTTACTTCAAGCCAGGGCAGCTGCTAGCCCATGCAGGAACCTTGCACAAATTAGAAAAAGGTACCCCTAATGGGAGGACAAATTAGAAAAAAGCACCCACTTGAATGCAGCTACCCTGGTCGTAGCTCTTAGCATTATATGAAATTATCTTGTTCATTCATTAGTTTACTAATTTATTTTCTGTTGCTTTCCTCTATAACTGGGTTTTTTAACCTTGGCACTATTGATGTTTGAGTGGATAATTGTTTGTTGTTGGGGGCTGTCCTGTGTGTTGTAGGATGTTTGGCAGGATCCCTGGCCTCTACCCACTAGTTGCCAGAAGTACACACTTTCCCTCTTCCAATTGTGATAACCAAAAATGTCTCCAGACATTGCTAAGAGTCCCCTAGGGTGCAAATCACTCTTGGTTGAGAAGTACTTCTCTAGAACATAATTAACATGGATTCAGGGACCCTTTCTGTCTAGGTCACCCTGGAAGCCCAGAGCCTAGCACAATGCACACTGTTGATGTTCAATGAACAACTGCTGAACGAATGAGTGATGCAACACAAGCCTTTCTTTTCTTACGACCTGAAAAGGTGTGAGCAAATAACCTATATAATTCAGCTGCAACTGTGTAGGCAGGAAGAACACAATGATTGAGAGTTATTTTTATGAAATAGTGATGCAGATAACACATCAGAAACTTCAAGAAACTAAGTGCTGAGGGGCCCTTGCAACTCCCCTGTGTGGGGATGATAAAGCAATGGTGAAAGGTAGGGGTGATAAATCAGGGGGTGCAAGCTTCCAACTTAAGAGAATTTGCAGAAAGAATTAAAATTCATGCCACCTACCTGTTCTATAAATATTGACAGGAATACTGCAGAGGAGAATCTCAATTGACTTATGGGTACAGAGCAAGGAATGATAGTGGAAAAAATTCATATGACACTGGACAGTGATGCAAGTATTTCAAAGTATGTAAAGAGATCATGAGGGCTTAAAAGGATTTTTACCAAGAAATTTTACTTAATGGTTGCTATTTGAGGTTACACCAACATACAAGCAAGTTCTGCTAGTGACACATTAGGAGCAAGAGAATCAATATTCCTGTGGTAAGGGGGAAAGGAGTCAGGATTAGGGAAAAAGGAGAAAACATTATCATTATGCAAGGGAGCAGGAGAAGTTCAAGACAAGGAAAAGAGGGGGATTTCATCAGATCTTTGGGTTGCATTTTTGCCCTGACACTAACATCCAATGTACCTCTGCTAGTTTTCCACATTTTAGTTTCATCAAACCTTCCATTTCTGCATATGGAAAATTATAATGTTTATTCTTTCCCGAGATCCTCAAATTAGGATTCCAATTTAATGTATCTTACATTAGTAGATGAGTCCATTAACTGTTAAATTAGATAACAGACATTAGAACAGCATGGCACACAGGAAGCACTCAATAAACGTAGTGATTTTTATCATTGTTAATGTCATACCATGTGACTATCTTTTTGGTGATATGGACAAATGATCATCATCCCTCTCTATAACCCCTTAAATAACTAAGAAAAGTAATATATAATCAAATTTTAATATTGGATAGTTGCAGGCATATGCCTTAAAGCACCAGATTTTTAAAAAATTACAATTTTGAATAAAAACCTTTCTAAAGTGGCTTATACCACCTACAATTATGACATTAAACATAATGCAACCTTCCTCACCAATTAAGGGTCATGAAAATGATCAATTTTTCAATATAATTCTGTGATATCTTTTATCTTTTAGGTCAACTGAGGTATATCAGGCTGTTTAATTCTACCCGAAATGGCCCCAAAGAGCAGTGTTTGAATGAGTGTTGCTGCTTCTTGGTGTTCTTTGTCCTGAAAGATGAACGGATCTGCTGCTACTCATTCTTAACAATGCCTGACTCCAGTGGTCTGCCCTTCTCTTCTATCTCGCTGCTGGTTGAAATCCAAACAAAGCATTTTAGAATCATGTAAAATAAGAATAAGTAGGCTGGGGGACTCAGAGTGGCCAATTTCTTAATATGTGTTTTAGAGATAGATGTTTTGTCTCACCAGCAGATTAATTGGGTCCTTTTTAAAAAAAAATTTTTTTTTTCAGGTAGAGTGACTCGGGCATTAAAAAGAAAAATACTTCTGTTTCACAGCTGTATTTTCCAAATGAGAGGTGGTTGGGGAGCTGAGTTCTAGATGGATGAGATTTCCTAGGACTCTTATGTTAGGGTTTTCACATACCTATTTTATGGATCAGAGTAGACAGAAGCATGACTTGCTTCTTTCAGGGGGAATTGTGCTGCCTGCTGACCACCAATGGCTCTTCGATATCTCTTGTCTCTTTGTTTGCACTCTCCACGCCACACGAGGCTGTTGTCTGGCACTGCCCTTCAAAAGCCCTGCCAAAGATGGCCTCCAGCTCGAAATCGGAGCAGAACGCTGCAGTCTGCCCCCTCCCCCAACCACGCAGCTGCTGCTGGCTAAGCCTGAGGGAATGGGAGAGAGGCACTCCCAGCTCCAGCTGGGGTCTCTCCCCAAGTACCTCAGACATGCTGAGCATCTTGCCCATGGCGGGAAGGATGCGGGGTGGGAGTAAGAGAAATAGCTGGCCACACTAGCCTCTGCAGTGGACAAGGGGAACGAGAGTCAGCGCTGTGGATTTCATCACTTTTCAGGGGCCCTCAGCCAGGGGATCAGTAACGAGAGCTGCACAGTCTGATTGAAAGAGCCCATCCACGATTACTGCTCTGGCCATCCTGAATTACTGGGTGGGGAGAGAGGATTTTTATTTGTGGTTCACTCACAGGTTAGCGTGTGCCTTATTCTCACTCCTGTCTTGGCTTCATCCCCATCTTTTTGTTTCCTCCACCACACTCTAAAACCTTGCACTATATGTATTTCTGTAAGTTGCTTTACTAGAAAATGTGGTTTAGGTAAGCGCACTCCAAAATCAGTCTGGGAACCCACAGGACACAGCACTTTTATTGAAAATGCATATTCCTCAGCCCCACCTGCAAACTGCTGAATCCATATCTTTGGGAGTGGACTTGAGAATTTTTTTAAGCCCCCAATTGACCTTGTTTGTGTATCATTGGGTTTAGGAACCACTAGTTTAAGTTTATTTCTGTAAAGAAGCTATCATGGTGGCCCAGGTGACAGTAATACAGTGAAATAGAGGGGAGCAAACAAAATGGACCAAAACAAAAACCAGATGGAAGAGCTTTAAAAAAAAAGGCCAATGTAGTTTTTTTAAAAATTCTAATTTCAGAAATGGATCTATCAAACTATAGATTTATATGCAGCCACTGCCACCCCCAATCTCCAAGGGGCCAGACCCTTCCAGCTATTTAATTAGGTTGTACTCCAATCTCATAATGGAGAGAAGAGAGCAGACTTGGCTCACCTCCCTGGAGAGCATTAACCAGCGGTGATCTTGATTGTTCAGCAAGGTCTTTCAATGAAAGCTTCAGCTTTCTAAGACTGACCACAATAAAGGTCTGGGACCATGAGTAACCTCCAAGAATGTCCTTAGACATCTTTAACAGAATTGGGACTCCAATGGTGCTGAAGTGGCTATGCAGGGAAGAGAATTGTCCTGTTTCAGAAATGGAAAAGCATTAAGCTTTCCACATAAAGAGGAGCTGCATTTAGCTTTTGAAGACAATAGTCCTAGCTCTTCCTAATCTCTTCTCTTCCCTGATTCAGACTCTCTCATACACTATTATACACTTACTGTGTCACCTGGAATCATTCTTTACCTTTTTAAATGTGTAAGAAGCTTTTTCTCCTCAAATAGGCTATCAGTTCTCTGGGGCAGAGAAAACATGACTTTAATTGGGTCTTCCCGTGTCTCATAGAGAGTGCCAAGCTTGCAAAGGGAAATGGCCCTACCACAAATCTCTGAAGCAGAAGAAAGAGAATCACCTCCCATTACTGCAGTGAAAGGAGGGTGGGGGAGGACGGAGTGACAGGGCAAGAAAACAATGGCTAAATCTCACTGTGGAGAGGGAGGCTTTTCACCCTGGTCAGCACTGCTAAGATTGTTAGAACAGCTAACACCCCTGTGGCTTCAGGCCTTCAGGATCCATAGGTAAGACTGTGAGGCCCACCTCAGCCTTAGGTCCCAAGGAGTAGGAAACAGCTCCCTGATGTCTGACCTCCTCTTCCACTCCCATCAGCAGGTCCTCTAAGGCTCAAGCTGATGGGGGCAGCACTGCAGAGCTGCAGATGCCGCAGTTTCTGTTGTTTTTTTGTTTCCTGTAGACCACATCTAGATGACCCTACTATTGTCTAATGCTGAAAACCTTTTACAGCAAGCAAGACAGACAACACTGTCACTACCTCTTAGAATGTAGGGGCTATAACAAGAAAACAGGGGACACAGCAAAGCCCGATTCAGCTGGTAATTCTGTGTAAGTTGTTCTTTTTGTAGAAATACTGGGCTAGTCCTCCAGTAGACAACCTAGCTCATCCTTTGAGGCTTCTGGAAGAAAACATGAAGTCTCAATTAACCAAATGTGATTAATTCAAGCCATCCTGGGGCTAGGGCACATAGTGAAAAGTTCAAATTAGAGATTTTGAAGCAGAACAGAAGTACTTATTTAAATAATACCATAATACCAAAGTGACCAAAACAAATCATCTAAGCAGGCTTTCTTTTTTCACCAAAGGGAGTCATTTGTAATGAAAAGTAAATACCTGCCATCAATAATATTTCTTTAGCTCCTGAATAAAATGGTACTTTTGAGATTTCACTTCTTTCTTGGTCCTATTTTATTAATGTTCCCAAACCCTATTAATTTCATCAAATGTAAACTTCAATCCTAGCTTGAATTATTTCAAGTTTCTGAATTATTGGCATTCCATTCAAAGGAGCTTTTATTGTACCTTGAAATTGAACCACACTATTTCAATTATTTATTTATTTTTTTTCTGCTTTTTTTTTTAATTTCAGAATATTATGGGGGTACAACACTTTGGCTATATATATTGCCCTATTTCAATTCTTTTTTACACTTTTCATTCACCCTGTCTCCTGCCTCTGTGCCCTTTGTGGCCATAAGCCCAGAATGTCCTATATGGTAAAACTGAAGATGCAGTGGTCTTTGTTGGGAGAAAAGAGCCAATCAATACATTCACAGGAGCTTAGAGGACAGGGAAAGATGGAAAAAAATACATGGACTAGAACAAAGAAACCATCTCTGCGATTTATCACATGCACTTACGACGGAAAAATGTTAAGAAAATAAGAATTTTCAAGTGGGACCTCACAGCTACTGAACAGATTAAATGGTTTTTGTTAAGTGCTAAGCCATCCATGAAAGTGAAAATTGATGCTGTCCACGAGGTGACCTTTGACTGCAGGTAGCCAAGACTGATGTGTTGATATTGCAGAAGAAAAAATAAACCAAAAGCAGTTAATTGCCTAGAGATTCATAACTGGGACATGAGATGGGAGAGACATAACTTCTGAGATGGGAAGAACTCCACATCAGCACCGCGGACAGCGCCCGAATTAGTCTTGTTTTGCTAATCGGGTATAAAGCTTTCATTAGGAAGAAATGTCATCAATAGGTCGACAAGGGAATCGTGTGTGTGTGTGTGTATGTGTGTGTGTGTGTGTGTGTGTGTATTGGGGGAGAAGGGTAGAGCAGGGCGGTTGCTACTAGCTCAATCATCACCCAGCTTGTTGGCTCCCAATCTATACCCCTTTGAGGGCAAGTCAAGAAAATAGGATAAGACCCTCCTCGGTTCAGTACAGCATTCTTCCCCCAACCCTGAGGCAGACCATATTCCATAAATCTCAATTTCAGGGCGCACAAAAAGCCTTTCAAAGTCAACCCGACAAGCCAGATAGCCCAGACAGCACCGTCCACTACTGAGAAACTGTAACCTGCCCCTGTTGGGTTCACTCCTACCTTGGGTGGGGCACTGTGCTCCAGGTCGCCAGTGTCTGCATGCCCACTTGCTGACAGAGAAGTATAGTTAGATTTTCAGACTCCAAAGAAGTTTAAGGGCTTCTTTGGCAGAAGGGCTCCGGCAGGGACAAAAGTGAGGTGCTGAGAAGGGCCAGGAAGGAGGGCTTCCAGGCCCCTAAAATTAACAGTAGAGACTCCAGGGCTTTTTGTTTGCCAACGCCCCCGGTCGGGGCCATTCTCTTCCCTCCCATATCTTCCCCTTAAATCCTAGGGCCCAGTTTTACCAGAAAGAGCAGTACATGCGGAAGAGGACAGGACGCCCCTCCCTACGCAGCACTCCGGACCTTACCTGGTAGCCAGCCACCTCAGCACTGTGACGCTCCTCCAGCTCCAAAATCTGCCTCTCCAAGGACTCGTTGGCCCCGCGCAAGCCTTCAATCTCGATGGTGCGTGCCTGCAGTTGGCGCCGGTACTCGTGGATCTCCTCGCGGCTGGCCCGGATGGCCTCGGTGCTGCGCGCCGCCTGCTCGTTCAGGTTGGCGAACTTGGACTTGTACCACTCTTCGGCTGACTGCAGGTTCTTAGCGGCCAGGGACTCATACTGGGCGCGGATCTCCCTCAGCGCCGAACTCAGGTCTGGTTTAGCCACAGCCACGTCCACCTCGGCCGCGGCCTGCGACGAAGCCTGCAGCGTGGCCAGCAGCTCAGCTACCTCTTCGTCGTGCACCTGGCGCACGAAGGCCAGCTCGTCCAGCAGCGACTCCACCTTCTTCTCCAGGTCCAGGCGGGCCAGCGTGGCGCCGTCCACGTCGCGCTGCTGCGCCTTCAGGGCGCGCTCTGCGCCTTCGCGCCCGCGGCTCTCCTCCTCGCAGCGCGCCCTCAGTCGCTGCACCTCCTCGGCCAGCCCGTCGCGCTCCAGCAGGGCCTGCGCGCGCGCCGAGCTCGCCTCCTCCAGCTGCGCGCGCAGGTCGCGCAGCTCGCGCTGGAAGAGCTCGCCGACACGCGACGGCTCGGCGTGGCGCTGCCGCAGCGCGGCCAGCTCGGCCTCGAGCGCGCGGTTCTGCGTCTCCAGTTGATGCACCTTCTCGATGAACACCGCGAAGCGGTCGTTGAGGCCCTGCAGCTGCTCCTTCTCGTTGGTGCGGATGATCTTGTACTCGTTGGTGCGCGCCGCCGCCTGGCTCAGGTCCAGTCCGTCGGACGCCGGAGACCGGCGATAGGCCAGGCCCAGGCCAAGCGACGAGGCCGAGGAGCAGGCGGCTGAGGAGGCCACATTGCAGCGGGACAGCGACTGCGAGCGGAAGCTGCCCGAGCCGCCGGCCCCGGAAAGGCGGGCGGACAGGCGAGAGCCATCTCCGAACACCTTGCGGTAGGAGGAGGCGGAGCACAGGTAGTGCTCCGGGCCGAAGCTCATGGTGCTGGAATCGGGACCGGGCGTGCGGCTGCGGCTGGAGCTACAGTAGAAGAAAGGAGAGGTGCGGCAGACAGGGCGCGGCCGGGCAGTGTGCACGGGGTTTTAAGGCGCTGGGGCTGGGGCGGCGCATTGGGGGCGGAGCTCCTGCTCCGGGTCTGGCGGGGAGAGGGAAGGGGGGCATACAGGAGCGGGGGCGGGGAAGCGCAGTGACTACCGCAGCTGCGCGCACGACAGACCTGGGGCGCGGGGACAGGGCCATCTGCATAGGAGTCGCCCTCTGTCCGCAGCGCGTCTCCCCAAGAATTGACTGCTTTGGAAGTGACTTGAGCAGAGGGGTGCTTAAACAACTGGGGTTTCCCATCCGGAAACCACACAGCTCTGTCGCGTCCCATGACTCTGTTCTCCCTTCCCTCTTTAACCCACTGGGAGGTGAGGGTTTTCGGGGGAGATGTCCCCTACGCCCACCCTCACCCTGGAGTTCCCGAGGGTGAGGTCCTGTTTTTCCAGTTAGAGTGGGTGTCCGTAAGGCGAGGCCGTGTCCCCTCCCTCAGGTGTTCCCAGGGGGAAAAGTGAGTCTGCGTCAGAGAGCATCTCTCCAGCTGTACCCCTGCAGCTCTCAGGGAGCGGCTGGGGCAGGAAGATGCGCTGAAAGCTTGCGACACCCCCAGCAGAGAGGGGAGATCGGTAAAGAAAGTGAGCCCAAGCTGCGCAAAGTGAAAAGAAGCGGAAGTAGGAAAAGGGGCCAGACCTGGAAAAGGAGGAGGTGCTGGGAATTACTGGGGCTCAACAATAGAGCCCTCAAGCACGGCACCGACTAGAACCACAAGCTGGTGAGAAAGGGGGATGCAGAATTTTGTTTTTAAAACGTGTTTGCAAACATTTCAAAATGAGCATTTAAAACCGGGAGGTTTCACCTAAAAATAAACTGGATTTCTGGCTTCTTCTGAAAATGTGAAGAGCTGGGATGGCCACAGTGAGCAGAGGTGAGGTGCCCTGGCCATTTGATTAAGAAATGTTCTCTCCTGTTCACCACAGTCCCCACCATTCTCCACTGAATTATGCCCACCTTCTTAATTCATTTACTTTACCTGTCTGGCCCTGTAGGCATTTGAGATTTCAGTTTGCGCCAATCCTGCAGGACAGGTCCTCATCCGGCTTTGGAAAGCCACTTCCTATGGAGATCTCCCTTCGGACAAAAGAGGTCCCTGCAAACCAATTGAACTCTAGAAGTGGGGAAGAGCACTGGTGACTGAGCTGGCCTCCTCTACCACACAGTGGGGGGAATCAAAGAATGGCATCGGAAAAGATGAAGGCCAGGAGGGGTCAGTATGGGGTGTGCACTGTGTACTCACCTTCAAGCTTATAATATCACCCAAGATGTGGATATGGCTTTGGAGATGGAGTAGAAGACCTTTTTAGTTATATTCCAGAATTCCAAACTGAGGGCCTTCTTTGATCCTGGAATCTCAAGGATGTAGTTCTAGGATAAGTTTTATTTCACTTTGTCAGGGGTGGGGGAATATTACCTGGGACAGGCCACCAAAGGAAGGGAGAAAGGAGGATCTTAGGGGACTTTGGGGCATATCTTTTGGCTTTGTGTTTGATGTCATAGAAGATGGTCAGGCCCTGCCACAGCCTGCCCCTCTGGTTCCTCATCATAGACCAAAGATCTCTGCTAGAGGGACTCAATTCTGAGGTGTTTGGGCTCAGAAAGACCTGGTGAGGTGAAGGATGGAAGAGTGCTAACACTGCTGAATAATTATCGTCTGTCAGTCTTTGTGCCAGCACTTTTGCATAGGTTTACCTCCTTCCAGCCACTCTTCAAGGTCACCTGCACCCCCATTTTACAGATAAGACACTGAGGCTCAGGTGCAGCACTCTGCACAAGGTCACCAGCAAGCAAAGACAAGCATACATTCTTTCCTCACTATGTAATTCTGCTTAGTGCAGTGAGACTCTTGAAGTCTCATTAATTTCCAGAATAGGGCTAAGTAGGCTTCATAAGAGTTTTGGCCAATAATAAATTAGTAGGCTGGTTTGTAATTGGAAGAACATTGGACTCAGAGTCAAAGACAATGGGTTTGAATTGTGGTTTCTGCCACTTACTAAGCATGTGGGGATAACAACACCTACCACCCCAGAGTCATGAAAGATTGAACTGGTGCGTGTGAAGGTGCTTCATAAGTCGTACAGGTATAAGGGATTATTGTTATCATCATCCTCTTTCAAATAAAAGGACGCTGTCTCACATCCACTAGCAGCAGGATATGAGTTGGGTTTAGTGAGGGGATTTTAGGAAACTGTCCACCATATCCTTACACAGGTCTCCAGGCTACCCTTTGGGAGAGAGAATACAGCCAACCTTGATTGTTGGTGGTACCAGAGGCCCGTGTGAGTGTGGCAAAGTGGAAACAACCACAGATAATTAGAAGATCTTACTTCTGGGCTATAGTTCAACCATGTTACTCAGGACTCCTAAAAGCAGCAAAGTGTCCTGATTGGAGTTCCACCTTTCTTTCCTTTTCTATTCACAAAGAGAAGCAGTACCCCAAAGGCAAAACACACATAGAGCAGAAGAAAGTGAGGCAAAAGGCCTATGTAATCCAACAAAGTGGCAGTGGCCCTGGAAAATCTAGAGAGGGCTGTATTTTGCATTTTCTTAACAGCTTACCTGAGATTCCAAACTGATATTCCCCTCTGGGACTTACACCTCCCTTTCTTGGCATCCCACCCCACAGGTCTAGATGTTTGGCTTTAATAATTTTAGCACGAAGCTGTTCTACGAAGGATTGCTCTTGGCTGAGCCTCAATTTGTAACTCCTTCCAGCTGGCTAGGTTTTCTGAGGGAGTGTCCTGGGTATGCAGGGCTGTGTCTTCATTTTCTTCTAGTGTTGCACTTGGGCATTACAGACACATTGGTGGGTCATCCCCACTTCTCCCTCATACCACATCCTCCGTAGTCTTTCTGAGGCATTTGGCAGTGCTAACCCCTCTCCTTGGTTTCAATGACTCGGTTCTTGGCCTTCTGCTCTTCCCTCATGAATTCTCTTTTTCAGATATTGGATCTCCCAGCTGGGCGCGGTGGTTCATGCCTATAATCCTAGCACTCTGGGAGGCCGAGGCGGGAGGATCGCTTAAGGCCAGGAGTTCAAGACCAGCCTGAGCAAGAGTGAGACCCTGTATCTATGAAAAGTAGAAAAATTTAGCCTGGCATGGTGGCACATGCCTATAGTCTCAGCTACTCAGGAGGCTGAGGCAGGGGGATCGCTTGAGCCCAGGAGTGTGAGGTTGCAGTGAGCTGTGAGGATGCCACTGTACTCTATCCCAAGCAACAAAACTAGACCCTGTCTCCAAAAATAAATTAAATTAAATTTTAAAATAAGGGAAAATAGATATTGGATCTCCCACAGGTAGGGAGGCCTGTGGTAAAGTTCTCTCCCTGAGAGATTTAGTTTTGCATCATGTTTTTCCCTAACCATGTGACCTTGAACACATTTCTATTATTTGCTTAGCCTTAGTTTCTTCATCTGGGAAATTTCAATAAAACCATCCACCTGAGTGTTCTGCAAACATGGTTGGTCATTAGAATTACCTGGGAACTTAAATTCAGATTTCCTAGGCCTTACTCAGAACCCACGGGATCTAGGTTTGAGAATGCTTGACCTACTTCTCATGAAATTACTGTGATTTTTAAATGAGGTTATGTATACAAACTGGATATCATGTGCATGTTTGGGAAGTGGTGGCTATTAGAAGTCTCAACTTTTGTAATTCATTCATTCAGCAAATAGTTACTGAATATTTACTATGTGCAAGGCCCTGAAGTAGGTGCTAGGAATAAGGCAGATACAGACTTTGCCTCCATGGGACTGGCATTCTAGCAGGAAAGACAGAGATTAAACAACTAATTACAAGTTAATTTTTTTTTTTTTTTGAGTCTTGCTCTGTTGCCCTGGGTAGAGTGCAGTAGCATCACCATAGGTCACTGCAACATCAAACTCCTGGGCTCAAGCGATCCTTTTGCCTCAGCCTCCTGAGTAGCTGGGACTATAGGCACACACAGCGACACCTGGCTAATTTTTCTATTTTTAGTAGAGAAGGGATATTGCTCTTGCTGAGGCTGGTCTCGAATTCCTGAGCTCAAGCGGTCCTCCTGCCTCAGCCTCCCAGATTGCTAGGATTACAGGCGTGAGCCACCACGCCCAGCCTACAAGTTAATTGTTAGTTGTAATCATGACAAGTGCTCTGAAGGGGAGTACAAGTTGCTGTGGGGTATATAACAACAGGCCTGACCTATGCCGATGATTCACAAATTCCTGTTTCCAATTTCCAACTCCAAACTCACATATCTAGATGCTGTTACTGATCTCCTCATGAATGCTTGCTCATCTTCAAATACTGTATATCTGAAAGTGAACTTATTAACCTCCTCTTTCCCCCCACCTCAGTTCTTGATCTTAACTTTTATGTCTCATCCCTGTTTCTCTGCTTATGCAATTCTCTCTTCCTGGAATTTCCTCCTCTGCCTCTCCTTTGACTATTGAAATCCTTAAGGCTCAAATGCCGCTTCCTCCATGAGGCCTTCCCTGGTATCTCCAATGGAAAGTGATTCATCTCTCCTGTGAACTCTCCTTCTCCTACCCATAGCCTTTGCAGCACTCACATGGCTCATAATTAGCACAATCCTGTGCTGTAATTATTTGTGTGCTGTCTAAATGGAACATGGTGGCACCTGCCTGTAGCCCCACCTTCTCCAGGCGATGAGGTGGGAAGATTGCTTGAGCCCAGGAGTTTGAGGCTGTAGTGTGTCATGATTGTGCTTGTGAATAACCACTGCACTCTACCCTGGGCAACATGGCAAGACCCTGTCTCTAAAAATAAATAAATAAATAAATAAGTAGACAGATAGACCTGGAATCTCCTTGAGCACAGTTCATCTTCTGCATCTATATATCTCTCTGAGCATCTATCAGTATTAAACACGTGAGGTGAAAAAAATGGTAGAGAATACTTTCTTGTAGCAGCACTTGGGGAAAGTCTTTGGCATGACACCAAGAGTACAATCCATAAAAGAAAAAAATCAATAAATTTGACTTCATCAAAATTAAAATCTTTTGCTCTACAAAAGACCCTGTTAAGAAGGTGAAAAGACAAGCTACAGACTGGGAGAAAATATTTACAAATCACAACAAAGGGTTTGTATCCAGAATATATAAAGAACTCTCTAAACATGACAGGAAGAAAACAAACATTCCAATTAGAAAATGGGCAAAAGAGTAGAAGGCATTTTACCAAAAAGAATATACAGATGGCAAATAAGCACATGAAAGTATGTTCAACATACCTAGTTGTTAGGGAAGTACAAATTAAAACCACAGTGACATGATGCTATGTATCTACTAGAGTGGCTAAAACACAAAATACTGGCAATACCCGGTGCTTACAAGGATTCAGAACAGCTGGATCTCTTATCAACTGCTGAAGAAAATGTGAAATGGTACAGCTACTCTGGAAAAACACTTTATTAGTTTCTTATAAAGTTAATGTACATTTGCTATATGACTCAGAAATCTTAATTCCTGAGTTTTTAGCCTCGAAAAATGAAAATCTGTGTTCACACAAAAATCTGTACATGAATGTGTGTAGCAGCTTTCTTTATAACAGACTAAAACAAGAAACAAGCCAAACGTCTTTCAACAGGTGAATGGATAAACAAACCATGATACATCCATACAATGGAATACTGTTCAGCATTAAAAAGAATGAACTATTGATACACGCAATAACTTGGGTGAATCACAAGGGCATTTTCCTGAATCAAAATGAATCTCCAAATTTTACATATTGTGTGATTCCATTTATATAATAATTCTTTTTTTGGGGGGGGCAGAGTCTCGCTCTGTTGCTCAGGCTTGAGTGCAGCAGCAGCATCATAGCTCACTGCAACCCCAAACTCCTACCCTCAAGCAATCCTCCCGCCTCGGCCTCCCGGAGTGCTAGGATTACAGGCGCTGTGCCTGGCCATTTATGTAATATTCTTGAAATGACAAAATTATAGTGATGGAGAACAGATCAGTGGTTGACAGGGGTTAGGGTTGTAGGATTGGCGGGAAGATGTTACTATAAAGGGGTAACATGAGGGAGACTTTGGTGGTGATGGAATAGTTCTACTCAAATATATACACGTGATAAAAATTTGGAGGGAGAGGGAAGAAAAACCTAGTAAAATCCAAATAAGGTCTGCAGCTGAATTAATGTGTTGTGTCAAAGTCATTTTTCTGATAATGTACTATGGTTATGTAAGATGTTATCATGGGGGGAGCTGGGTAAATGGTACGTGGAAACTTTCTGTACTATTTTTGCGACTTCTTGTGAATCTTAAACTATTTCAAGGTAAGACATATTTAAAAATAGGCAAATGTTCTTAGGAGATACATGCTGAAGTATTAGGGTTGCAATATCTTGATTTATGTAACTTACTTTGAAATGATTTGGCAAAAACAGCACGCACACACCACACACACACATATGCACACAGAAGAGGGAGATAAAGCAAATGTGTCAAAAAGTTAACAGTTGGTGAATTTAAGTGAAGGGTGTACAGACGTTTATTTTATTGGCCTTGCAACTCTTCTCTAGGTTTGAAATTTTTCAATATAAAAAGTTAGCAAAATTGATTAATATATATATATAGGTAGGTAATATATAGGTAGATAGTACATAGGTAGGTAGATAAAGTAGGCAAAAAGAGAGTAGCACCCAAATCTGGGATTGAGCCAGTGACCTTCAATCTGACACTCTCCTAATTTGGGCTGATTTTAAAGTTCTCTCCCCCTTCCTTCTTGCCCAACCATAGGAAAATGCTGCTTGTTTTGGAGTAACAGAAAAAGGTCAGAATTCAGAGTCTGTTGGGAGTATTTTAAGTGCTACTTTGAGTCCTTGGTGTTGCCATAGTCGTTTAACAAACATTAGCTGAACGCTGGCTATATGCCAACTTCTGGGATTACGAGGATGAATATTGCTAAAAGTGATAAATTGTGCCCCTTTTCTCAGATTAATTTAATTTTTAACATAAATAAAGAATCATATGTATTATGTACTATGCTGCAACTTTGTTTTTTCACTTCATAAATCATACATATTTGTCCACATTACTTATATGGATCTATTTACTTCTTTTTATAGTTCAGTGTAGTGTTTACTTATATGAATGTGCCGTAATTTGTTTAATCTCTTGTTAGACTTGTGTTGTGTTGTTTTTAGTTTTTCTCTATTAAAAACAACACTGATTTTTTTAAAAAAGAAAGAAAAAATAAATACATTGCTTGAGTGAAATCCAGCCTCCACCTCTACTTGTCTTAATCAATCAACCAACCAACATGGTAATATATTGAACACCTGCTGTGTGTCCAGCTGCATGTTTGGTGCTTTTTGTGTCTGTGTGGGAGTCTTAGTCACTACTCCCAAAAAGTGTACAATCAGTTGAAGAAGTATGGCTAACTTGAGGTCCTAACTTAAGGACCACTACAGGCAGTATGTATTTGACTACAGGGCATAGGTAGTAAGTACTCAGAGGGAAGCCCACCCTTTTTCTGTGTCTGATTTTAGACGAGTTATTTTTCCAGCTGAACCTCTTTAGTCTCCATGAAAAGATGCTTGCATGAGCATATCATTAAGGAAGGTGGAGGAGAATCATGCCCCAAACTTTCTGGAGAAGGGGGAATGTTTTTAACAAAAAAAAAATATGAAAGAACATGACACCAGGCTGTCATACTCCTATTTGTCCTTTGTTCATAAAAATCAAACGGTTTCCGCCTGTAATCCTAGCACTCTGGGAGGCTGAGGAGGGAGGATCGCTTGTGCTCAGGAGTTCGAGACCAGCCTGAGCAAGAGCGAGACCCCATCTTAAAAAAAAAAAAATCAAACTGTTTCCATCTACATAGAAGATAAAAACAGTCTGGGCACGGCGCGGTGGCTCATGCCTGTAATTCCAGTGCTTTGGGAGGCTGAGGCAGGAGGATCACTTGAGCCTAGGAGTTCAAGGTTACAGTCATGCCACTGTACTCCAGCCTGGGAGACAGAGTGAGACCTTGTCTGTAAAAACAAAACAAAGAATTATGAGTTCTTTGGATGGGTCAGTTGATGGTAACACTTCAATCTATGGGTTGTGGTTTTGCTTACAAATTTGTGTTTGCACAGCTTTGTATTGCATTATTTGATGTACAGCCCTTTTTTCCCTTTCCATGTTTTTGCTTAGGGGATTTTGGGTTTCTGTATTTTGGCTTCAGCATTATCTCAGTGCTTAAGCCTATCTGTGTTTCTCTCCCTCTCCCCTTCTTTCCATTTCTCCCTTTCTCCTCTTTTTTCCTTCCCAGAATTTTCTCTTTATTCACCTACTTCTTAGGCTGACGCTAGGCTGAAGCAGAGTTTCCTGGGCCCTAGGATTAGGAGAAACAGGGAGACTTGCCTGCTCAGTTACACTTCAGGACCACGGACAGCTTCCTGGCCTTCCTGGTGTAGGTGCCTGCTTTTTAAACTTCACAGAATGTGAGTATGGAACAAATCTGAGAAACCACTTGGCCTACCCCTGTCTTTTGTTATTTCCCAGAGAAAGGATCCCAGTCAGCAAATAGTTCAGGATTATTAATTGCCTGGCTGGGGGAAGATGCAAAGGACCTGGAGTGCTCCTTCACCCCTAGCATTTCCTGTACTTACATGTTGCTAATGCCTGAAAAAAATCCTTCAGTTCAACTCAGCTGACTTGTACGGAGCAAGCTTTTTCCCTCACTGGAAAGAGGTAAGGACTAAATAAAGACACTCTAAAGGGGGAACAAAGGAACTCTAGTTTGAATAAGAAAATAATCCCTCCTCAGGGCTGGTCTCCATGGAAAATAGAGGAAGAGAGAGCACCAGAGCATGGGGGCCTGAAGGAACTGGAGAGGGAATGGCAGAGTGGAATGGGAGAGAGGGGCATTTGGGGAAGTCTGGTCTCTACAGTCCGACTTGGTGAGCCTCACACAGTTCGCACCAGTGTGCCCCTAGCACACACCCAAAGGATATGCCTTGCACTTTCCTAAAATGAGAATTCAGAGGTCTCCCACTGTCTCCTCTTCCAAAAGACAAAGCAAGAGTCACTAGACTAATTTTCAAAAGATAAATTATGTAATGATTTGATGTATTTTGTCTTCTTTGTTCCTCACAACAAACTTAGAAAGGATTTTATTATCCCTATTTTCCAGATAAATAAACTGAGACTCTGAGCGGTTGGGGAACTTGCCCAAAGTGATACAACTAGAAAATGGCAGAGCTGGGTCTTGAACCAAGTTTCTCCAACTCCAAGCTGGTGTTCTTTCCATCACACTTTATCCCTAATTGGGTCTTTTTGTGTGTGTGGTAAAATGTATGGAATGAAGTTTACTATTTTAACCATTTTAAATGTACAATTCAGTAGCATTAGTTACATTCACAATGTTGTATGGCCATGATGACTATCTACTTCTAAAACTTTTTCATCATCCCAAACAGAAACTCTGTACTCATTGAGCAATAACTGCTCATTCTGCCATCCTGGCAACCTCTATTCTATGTAATGTCTCTATGAATTTGACTTCTAGGTACCTTATATAAGTGGAATCATACAATATTTGTCCTTTTGTGTCTGGCTTACTTCACTTAATAGAACTTCTTCAAGGTTCATCCATGTTGTAGCATGTGTCAGAACTTCATTTCTTTTTATGGTCTGATAGGGTCTTTTGGTTGCAAAGGACAGAGATTCACTCAGGCCCCCAGAAGTAAAGAGGGAATATTATAAGCAACCTTATAGAATTAAGGAAGGCAGAAATCTGAGCCACATGCTGAATTTCAGGAACAGCCATGTGGCTGGATTTATTGGGACTTAAATTTAAGTCTGATCAGCACAACTCTGGGGACCAAGATATCTCATTGCTCTCTTGGTGGAGGGAAGTTGTTTTCTAATACTTGACCATTATATCAACCTAGTCATATTCTACATAGTGGTTTTCTCCTGTGTGATCTGGCACTACCAACCCAACTACTTCATACCCTATGAAAAGCACCCATCAAGCTTTTGCTAACTCTGCATTTCTACCATTTTAATGATATGCTATATTTTCTCCCTTTGTGCTTTTCATCTCCTGCTCCCAGTGCCAGTTAACAAACTTTCCACAAATTTCTAGTTCTATTTTCTGATTGACTTGGTTAATCTCCAATGATCTCTTACCATACACCTCATAAAATACCTGCCTACCTAGAAATTACCTGCCCTTGAGATGAGCATCTTCCCCTCCTCTGATCAGGTATAACCAGGGTGATAAGTCACATGCTAGTGAACATGGCTCCTAATGGTAAAAACCTGCCTCTCTTGGGAGGAGGTTGGGTGCATGGCAGGCAGGCGTGCAGAGAGGCATTGACTTCATCCCTCTACATCAGCTCTCCTGTGCTCTGCCACCGGGCTGTTTATTGTACTTTAACCCTATGACATCTGCTCTGTGACTTCACAAATCATGGAGCAGAGATGTATATGTCTGAGTTGATGTATAATATGCAGGTATTTTTGCTCATATTTTTAGGTTTTACAAATAATTGCCATATGGTGATATGTAGTTTGGGGTTGCTTGAAATATCCTCAGCTTATGTCAAGCTGCCTACTTACAGCTTCTGAATGGAGTTGTTTTTCTAAGACTGAAAATCTGTTTTCAGTTTTCTTGCCAAGTCTGCATTAACAGGAAGACATTCAGAACACAGGGCACACTGAGGTGTTAGCACATCCACAAGGTGGGTCCAACTTCCAAAAGCTGTGGATAAAAGGACTAGATTATGAGAATCAGGCCATTCCTCGTTCTGTGACTATGACAGAGAATGTGGTGCTCACCAAATATCACATAAATATCTCATGTCCTGTCCCTCCTGCTATATTTCCTAGGAACTAGGAATGAAGCCTAATAAAATCCCTTCCCTTGTAGTTGGGTTGGAGCATGTGACTAATTCTGGCCAAGGGGCTGTGAGAGGAAGTGATACATGTTCTCCGCACTTTCTCTTCCTGGAGTTGAGTTGGCAGAACCCGCAAGATAGAAGCAGACTGGATCCTTGCATCATCATTTGAGACGGTGCGCCCTGGGTAGCCTGCTGATCTTTAATGAGTGGGAAATAAACTTCTGTGGGTTAGGCCCTGGAGACCTTGTTGTTTGACTCTTGCTGTAGCATAGCCTAGAGTCACCCTGACTAGTACAGTCACTAGCCAGCAGTGTGACCTTGGGCAAGTAACACAGTGTCTTCAGTCCTCATCTTCCTCTTCTGAAACATGAGAGTTGTCCCAGGTAATCTCAAAGGTCACATTCATAATTCTTAATTTACCATGTCCTGTTGACTTTTCTTGAGTGGAGTTTCTGTCCATTTCTTTCCATTCTTACTGTCACTGAAGTATATACTTTCTCACTTGAGCCATTCCAAAAGCCTCCTAATTGGCTCCCAGGTCTCCAGGCTCATGCATTTCAGTCTTCCCACTTTCTCCATAGAGATCATATTACTGTCTTCCTCAAAACCCTTCACTGCTTGCCCACTGGCTGCTGAACAAAGTCCATGTGATTTCAAACCTTTGAGATCCTTGATAACCTGGGGTTGGTTATTTGTGCAGAGTTCTCTCTCCTCCACTGTACTGTGGGCTTCTTGAGGCCCAATACCATGTCTGATTCAGTTTGTAGCCTCCCACACAGCTAATGCCTATTGATAGGGAAAGTCAAATATCTCCAAACTAGGAATGAAGCCCTAATAAAATGATAGAAACCACCACATAAATTGCAGTGATGAAGTTTGCCAGCAGAACGCCCATTGGCAACATATAGAATGTATATATTCAAATGCAGAATATGTGTGGGTTAAAGTCTGCATCCAAAGTTGATTGAAGACAATTTGGGAGATATTGTGCAGTAAGGGAGGTGAGGGAGTTAAAAATATGTAAAATGGGCTGGTCCGATGGTAGTGGGTTATCAGAACTTATTAACATTAGTGTCACTAAAGTTGGTATACAACCCCCCACTGCTGAATTTGACTGGCTTTTAAAAAATAAATAAATAAATAAATAGAAATTTAAAAAAAAATTTTAAAAAATATGTAAAATGTAAAGCAGGGTCCCTGCCCCCTAGGTGGTTGGGGGAGGAAATGTGTGCAAGATGAAGTCTGCTTAGAACAGCAAGGGAGTTCTTAGAGTGGCTTCCTGGGAACAGCAGAAAAAGGAAACTGGTTATTTGGGCAGTTTCTTCTTTTTTACAAGAAGTGTTGTGACTTAGCCTGGCTTACCCTTAGTGCCACAGGGGACCCCTGATGGGCCTAAAACACAGGCAGAGGAGAAAAAAGGTAAGATCAGAAAAGAGAAAGGAAAGAAAGTGAAGAAGAAAATGAGAGTAAAGGAAGTGCATTACTGAATAATCTAACATTTACATCCTGCTTACTAGTACAAACAGGATTATTTTCACAAGAATCCTGCAAGGTGACCATTAATATTTTTGTTCTGCTGATGAAAGGAAAAAAAAAAAAAAGAGATGGTGAGAAAGGTCAAGGGACTTACCCAAGGTCATAAGTCCATGTTCTAACTCAGGACCTTGTACTGTGTTCTTCATTGCACCTGTTGTCTCTCCACCAAGAGAAAGTGCCTTGACTCCTGTACCATGGGTTTCCTTTCTCAGTTTAGAATACTATTTAAAATCCTCTTTAAAATTATAAAGCCCAAGGGTGAGGCTGGGATAATACAAGATGAGTCTGGAGCATCTTGTGGTGCCAGAGAGAAAGGAAGTGCTCAAAAACAAACAAATAAATAAATAAAAAGGACAGGGGCATATTAAAAGGAAATAGGAACCAACCTGAAAGACTCCCAGTGGCCAAAGCTGGAAAAATTTGAGCAACAAAATAAATCATGATAGTAATGAGTGATGACTCAGACAATAAAATAAATATCTATGAGCCCATGCTGATATAATTAAAAGATTGAATAAATAAATTGGGAAGAAGGAACAAATCTCCTTTACAGAAGAATTCCAATTAATATATGTAAAAAGAATGAGGGAAACAGAAAATCACCATTGGAACACCACAGTAATAATTGCTGGTGATAAGGTGTAATGATGAAGATAGAATTAGTGGGAAAGACTTTAAGGATAAACAGGATAGTTGCATAACCTCAAAGTATATACCCCAAAATACTCTTTTCTTTTCTTTTCTTTTCTTTTTTTTTTTTTTGAGACAGAGTCTCACTCTGTCACCCTGGGTAGAGTGCAGTGGCGTCATGATAGTTCACTGCAACCTCAAACTCCTGGGCTCAAGCGATTCCTCTGCCTCAGCCTCCCGAGTAGCTGGGAAGGCTAATTTTTCTATTTTTAGTAGAGATGGGGTCTTGCTGTTGCTCAGGCTGGTCTTGAACTCCTGAGCTCAAGCAGTTCTCCCGCCTTGGCCTCCCAGAGTGCCGGGATTACAGGTGTGAGCCACCATGCCTGGCCTATACCTCAAAATATTTATTAATTAATCTCATTTTTAACAAATGTCAAAAAATGCTTTGATATTCCCTCCAAAAAGTAAGGCTTAATTCCCCTCTCCTTAATTGTGTGCTGGATTTAGTGATGCACTTCTAACAAGTAGTGCAGGGGTCATCAAAAAGTCAAATAAGAAATATATTAGGCTCTGTGAGCCATATGGTCTCTGTTGCAACAACTTACCTCTGCTGTTGTAGCATGAAAGCAGCCGTAAAAAATATGTAAATGAATAAATGTGGCTGTGTGCCAATAAAGCTTTATTTACAAAAACAGTGGGCTGGATTTGACCCTTTGGTCATAGTTTGCTGATGTCTGGAATAGCATATAAAAAGGGAAAAATAGTAACATTGCAGTGGAGAAACCTTGCAGACACCACTTTAACCAAGTGATCAAGGTAAACATTACTAGTAGTAATTCATATTGAAGTGATATAAGTGAAAATGGCAGAGTAAGGAACTCCAAAAGTCCATCCTTCCATAAAAGCAACAAAAAAGTTGATAAAAAAGGTGTCAGAATCAACTTTTCAGGACTCCAGACACTAACCAAAAGCTTGCAGAAACCAGGGGAATGATTTCAAGAAAAATCAGCTGAAGCCCAGTAAGAACAACAAGCAAAAATGTTTTTAACTTACCCTTGTACTATCCCCAGGTTGGCAGTGGCCTTGAAGAAAATAGTTACATTACTAATATAGATACCTGTATGAGAGGGAGCAGAATTGACAAGAATTGTGGTTGCTTTTTTTGACCTGTCTGGTGGCTCCCTGGAGGACTTGCTGAAAGGGTTTGCCTTTATCTTGTCTAACTTGGAACTCTCCAGTGCTGAGGGTGGCTATCCAAGGAGCATTTGTTGAAAACATTTAGAGGCAAATGTTTTAGTGGTTGCTGCTTAGGGCGGATAACAGTTGAGACAAATAGTACACTAAAGCTTGGGAGGGAAGGCTGGGGAATGAGATGCTTCAAAAAACTCTGACATCCTCCTGGGAAACTAGAAAGCCATGTGCATGCCCAGGGCTATGCACATGCTCAGGAAAGACCTGAGAAGGCTCTAAGCTCTCACTTCTGGCCAAGCTTTAGGCTCTGTAAAAGCATGAAATGAAGGCTAAGGCAAAGTTGTAAGCTGCTTGGCTGAGTGTTGAAGGCATGCCTCCAAACACATATAGCCCATCTGCAAAGACTAGGAGGATTTTTTTAGTTCCAAGCATTTAAGGAAATCTGTGTCCAATCACTAGCTCACCACTAAGCTAATAGAACAGATACTTTAGTGGCCATATACAACAGAGAATCCTAACTTTACAAAATTAGTTCAGAAAAGTCACTAAACAAACAACAAAAACTACAACAATCAGCAATATTGCACTCTAGGGAGGGAGGAGAATCTGATTTCCAGTGCTGCCACATTATAATATCCAAAATGCCCAATTTTCAACAAAAATTATAAGACATGCAAAGAAACAAGAAGGTATGGCCTATACACAGGGGGAAAAAAGATAATCAATAGAAACTGTCCCTCAGAAAGCCCAGATGCTGAGCTTACTGGACAAAGACTTTTTAAATCAGCTGTTTAAAATATGTTCAGAGGACTAAAGTAAACCACGTTCAAAGAACAAATGGAAATCATGAGAATGATGTCTCACCAAATAGAGAATATCAATAAAAAGACAGAAATGATGAAAGGAACCAACCAAACAGAAACCCTGGAGCTGAGCAAGACAGTAACTAAAATGAAAAATTCACCAGAGGAGTTTGACAGATTTAAGCAGGCAAAAGAAGATATCAATGAGTTTGAAGATACATCAACCAAGATTATCAAGTGTGAGGAAGAGAAAGAAAAAATAATGAAGATGTACAAAGAGAGCACAAGAGACCTTCTGGAGTCCCACAAAGAGAAGAGAGAGAAAAGAGAGCAGAAAAAATATTTGAAGAAATAATGCCTAAAAACATCCCAAATTTAATTAAAAATATTAACCTACACATCTAAAGAGCTCAACAAAA
This sequence comes from Daubentonia madagascariensis, assembly GCA_023783475.1. Classification (NCBI taxonomy): domain Eukaryota; kingdom Metazoa; phylum Chordata; class Mammalia; order Primates; family Daubentoniidae; genus Daubentonia; species Daubentonia madagascariensis. Next base: position 11,619,002 of record JAKFHU010002573.1, on the reverse strand, counting down.
TTGAAGTAGGATAATCTCAAAGAGATTCACATCAAGACACAGTACAGTCAAACTACTATAAACCAAAGGCAGAGAATTTTGAAAACAGCAAGACAGAAGTGACTCATCATGTACAATGAATTCTCAAATAAGATTAACAGCTGATCTTTCATCAGAAACCATAAAGGCCAAAAGGCAGTGGGATGGAAAGAGATATGTTATATAAACATTATCCAAAAAAGATCTGGACTGGCCATGCTAATATCAGACAAAATAGACTTAGACAAAAATTGTTAATATAAGAGACAAAGAAGCTCGACACAGTTGCATGCACCTGTAGTCTCAGCTACTTGGGAATCTGAGGTGGGAGGATTGCTTGAGCCCATGAGGTTAAGGATAGCCTGGGCAACATAGTGAGACCATGTCGAGAGAGAGAGAGAGAGAGAGAGAGAGAGAGAGACAAAGGAGGACATTATATAATGATAAAAAGTTAAATTCATCAATATATGCACTTAACAGTAGAACCCAAAAGTACATGAAGCAAATATTAACCATATTGGAAAGAAAAATAGTTCAGCAATAATAGTTGGATTCTTCCATACCTCACTTTCGGTAATGAATTGAACTAGACAGATTAGTAAGAAAATAGAAGAACTTTAACATAATATTTAACACTGTAACCAAATAGACCTGATAGATGTTTATAAAATGCTCTACCCAAGAACAACAGAATACAGTCTTCTCAAGTGCACATGGAACATTCTCCAGGATAGACCATATGTTATACTACAAAATAAGTGTCAATAAATTTTAAAAGACTGAAATTATACTAAATATTTTAAATTTAATAAAAGAAATCCAAGACTTGTAAATTGAAAACTACAAACATCATTGAAAGAAATTAAAGATCTAGCCAGGTGTGGTGGTGTGTGCCTGTAGCCCTAGCTTCTTAGGAGTCTGAGGCAGGAGGATTGCTTGAGCCCAGGAGCTTGAGGTTACAGTGAACTATGATTGCGCCACTGTACTCCAGCCTGGGTGACAGAGTGAGGCCCTGTGTCAAGAAAGAAAGAAAGGAGGGAAGGAAGGAAGGAAGGAAAGAAACAAAGAAAGGAGGGAGGGAGGGAGAGAGAAAGAAAGAAATTAAAGAAGATCTAAATAAATGGGAAGATGTCTCATGTTCATGGATTGGAAGACTTAATATTGTTAAGGTGGCACTCCCCAAATTGATCTACAGATCCAGTGCAATCCCTATCAAAAGCCCAGCTGCCTTTTTGCAGAAATGAACAATATGATAAAATTGATTCTAAAATTCATATGGAATTGCAAGAGACCTCAAATAGCCAAAACAATCCTGCAAAAGAAGAACAAAGTTGAGAAATCACACTTCCTGATCTCAAAACTTACTAGAAAGCTACAGTAATCAAAACAGTGTGGTACTAGCATAAGGATAGACATATAAATCAATGGAATGAAATTGAGAGTCCAGAAATAATCCCATACATCTAAGGTTACTTGATTTTTAACAAGGGTGCCAAGACCATTCAATGGGGGAAAGGAATAGTCTCTTCAAACAAATGATTTGGGGACAACTGGATACCTACATGCAGAAGAATGAGGTTGGATGCACTAATAGTTTGCTAGGGCTTCCATAACAAATGCTACAGGCTGGGAGGCTTAAACAACACAAATTTATATTCTTACAATTCTGGAGGCCAGAAGTCAGAAATCAAGGTGATGTCAGGGTTGTTTCTTCTGAGGTCTCTCTCCTTGGCTTGTAGATGGACATCTTTGTATTCTGTTTTTACATGGTCCTTCCTTAATGCCTGTCTGTGTCCTAATTTCCTCTTCTTATGAGACTAGTCATATTGGATTAGAGCCCACCCTAATGAACTCATTTAACTTTAATTATTTCTTTAAAGGCCCTATCTCCAAATACAGTCACATTCTGAGGTACTGGAGGTTAGAACTTCAACATATGGATTTTGAGAGTACTCACACCATATTAAAAAAAACTCAGAATGGATCAAAGATCTAAATGTGGCTGGGCACGGTGGCTCACGCCTGTAATCCTAACACTTTGGGAGGCCGAGGCGGGAGCATTGCTTCAGCTCAGGAGTTTGAGACCAGCCTGAGCAAGAGTGAGATCCCCGTCTTGAAAATAAATAAATAAATAAATAAAACAAAGACCTAAATGTTAGAGCTAAAACTATAAAACTTCTAGGAGGAAATGGGTGTAAATCTTTGTGACTTTGGATTAGGCATTGGTTTCTTAAATATATACCAAAAGCAAAAGCAAAAGCAATGAAAGAAAAAATAGATAAATTGGATTTCATCAAAATAAAAGTTTTGTACATCAAAGCACCAAGAAAGTGAAAAAGCAGCCTGCAGAATGAAAGTAAATACTTAAAATCATATATATGGTAAGGGTCCAGTATCGAGAATATACAAAGAATTCTCACAATTCATCAACAAAAAAATAACCTGTTAAAAAATGGGTAAAGGACTCGAACAGACATTTCCCGAGAGAAGATGTACAGATGGCCAATAAGCACATGGAAAGATCCTCAACATCATTAGTTATTAGGGAAATGTAAATCTAAACCACAATGAGCTATGACTTCATATCTAGTAGGATGGGTATAGTAGCAAAAATAAGGAAAAAAACAAGTGTTGGCCAGGATGTGGAGAAATTAGAACCGTAATACATTGCTATTAGAAATGTAAAATGGTACAGCTGCTGTGAAAAACAGTTTGGCAGTTTCTTACAAAGTAAAACATAAAGTTACATATGACTCAGCAATTCCACTCCCAGGTATATACTAAAAAGAATTGAAGACGTACATCCATACAAAAACTCGTACATGGATGTTTATGGCAGCAGTATTCATAATATTCAAAAAAGTAGAAGCAGTGTCCATCAATGGGTGATGAATAAACAAAATGTGGTATAGCTATACAATGGAATATTATTCAGCCATTAAAAGGAATGAAGTACTATTAATAATACATGCTACAACATAGATGAATCAGAAAACATACATGTGAAAGAAGCCAGTCACAAAAGGCCACATATTAGATAATTCAGATTATGTGAAATGTCCAGAATAGGCAAACACAGACAAAAAATAAGATTAGTGGTTGCTAGGGGCTGGGAGAAGAAGGGAATGTGGAGTGACTGTTTAATTGATAAGGGGGTTCTTTTTGGAGTGATGAAAGTATCTGGAATTAGTGGTGACGCTTGGAGAACAATGTGAATATAATAAAAACTACTGGATCATACACTTTAAAATGGTCAAAATGGTGAATTTTATGTTATGTGTATTTGATCTCAACAAAGTAAAAATCCTGTTAATATTATGTCCCTTCTGACATGATGCACCAAGAAGGGCACTTCATCTGTGGTGTTCTTCCCAATATGCATAACTTCAGTTTATTCGTTAGAAAATGTCAGACAAACCCAAATTGAGGGATATCCTGCAAAATACTTAACCAGTACTCTTGAAAAGTATCAAGGTCATGAAATACAAGGAAAGACCCAGAAACTGTCACAGACTGAAGGAGGCTGAGGAGACATGATGACTAAATACAACATAGTATCCTGGATTGATTCCTCAAACAGAGAAAGTACATTAATAGAAAAACTAATGAAATCTGAATGAAGTCTGTAGTTTAGTTGATTGCAATGTACTAATGTTACTCAGTTTGATAAATGTATTTTAACTTTAGGGGCAAGTTGAATGAAAGGTACAGGTACTATCTTGGCAACTCTTCTATAAATCTAAAATTATTTCAAAATAAATAGTTTTTAAAAACACAAAAAATAAACCAACCTGACAGCCCTGAGATTAAATGTCACAGGGGCCTGATTGGGTGGAGTTTTAAAGTGGAGGTAAGTCCATTTGGAACAGATTTTGTGTCCAATGTTGAAACACCTGAGTCCCCTCCACCCATCCTTAATTATACCAATATAAGGCGAAGAGGCATCCACTGTTGTAGGGCAGGGTTATGAAATAGAATTCTTTTTGCAGCCTGATAATAGTACAAAAGGGCAAAGGGTAGGGAAATTTGGGCAAAAAAAAATGTCCTGGAGTCTCCTGCAGAGATGAGTATTGAGACTCCAATCACTTCTCTTTTGAGAGTTCCTATTATTAGAACTTCTCTGATGGATCAAGATGGTCTTGAATGAGGTTCACTGGCAGGAAAGTGGAACAAGAGTACCCACTGAGAGGAGGGGGAGTTAGGCCTGGTGATGTGTGTGTGTGAGTGGCAGTGGTGCTGGTCGTGAGGCAGGGAGTTCTGGCACAACATGTGCTGAGGCTAGAAACCTTCTGACCCAGTGACTGCCCCCAACCCTGGGAACAATGGCCAAGTGTGTGAGGGTGACCATGGGAGCCCAGTGTGGAGCATCACAGGGGTCCAGAGCAGCAAGTTCCCTGCAGCAGGGAGCTGGGATGTGTCAGGCTGCGCAGGGAGGGTTTTCATCAGCCAGCCACGCATGTGGCAGTGATAGGGGCAGCGGGTCCCCCAGACAGGTTCTCTGATGAGTGGAAATGTGTCGTCATTATTCTCTGTCCTTGGAGCACTTGGAAACAAAACTGGCCCCTTTGGATTGAGTAAACACCAAGGATATTGGACAATACAAGGGAAGGAGAAAGGGATATTGGACTTCCTGCTAATCTGGCATGTTTTATTTTGAAAAGTAGAAGAAATGTAACCTTATTTGTGCCCTGGGATGGTGATTCAGGTCATTTCAGGTCATGCTGGTTACGTAAATTAAAACTGGTTTTCTGAGAAACCATTGCTTCGTACGTTCTGTCATTATTTCTTTTCCTGTTTCTTTGGAGACCAGGACCAGGATGGAGGGAAAGAGGAATCCTAAAGGGAATAGAAGGGCTGTTATCCTACAGATCATCTCGTAGCTCCCTATGTATCTAGTTTTCTGTTAACCAGGGCTATGCCCCCTTCCCACCCATCATGGATGTGACATTTTCTCATCACTTGATTCAGTTTACTTCCCACCCTTTCCTTCTTCATTGCATCTTTTCAGAGCCCAGAGGTGGACACACGAATACTTAGTGTTCTGTAATGAATGTTTAGTGATCCATAATTTCTACTGCTGAAATAAATTCGTTTTTAAGAAATTAATTAGGATGGATTATTCCTGCTCTAGGAGCTTGTGATTAATGAATTGGTGCTTTTAAAGTGTTTCCTGGACATGAAGACAGTGTCAGGGCCTAATTCAAAGTCTTTTCTTTCTCTGTTTCTTTATTAAGAACAATGTTCCCCCTCTGTCCCTCCTTCTTTTTCTTTCCCTCTCAAAAATAGGTTCAAAGTATAGGGAGATTATAGCTATACCTTCAGAGATTCACTCAGAATTAGGGCTCTTGTGATAATTGGATAACTAAGTCTCAGACTGAGTTTCCATCCAGCCTTGTAAAAAGAACAAAGGTATATTTTTTTCTCCCAACTTTTGGCTATAATTCTATATTCTACTTTCTTTAAAATTTAACTTTGATTTTATTATTTTTCATGTTGCTATACAGTCTTTAAATATTTAAAAATATTATTTACAATTTTCGCTTTTTTTTTCTTAGTTCTCCACAAGGAATGCTGAGCTTTTAAAAACATTTTTTTTGTAGAGATGGGGTCTCACTATGTTGGTTGCCCAGGCTGGTCTCAAACTCCTGGCCTCAGGTGATCCTCCTGCCTCAGCCTTCCAAAGTGCTGGGATTACAGGTGTGAGCCACCACACCTACTTTTCACTTTCAATAGTTGCATTATGTCCTATCAAGTTGACATAATTTACTTAGTTATTCCTTAATAGGTAGAAATTTAGGGTGTTTTTTCCCCCCGGTTTTTACTGTTGTAAAAAATATTGCAGTGAATATTTTTTCCTTCTTTTCAGTTATTTACTTAATGCAAATTCCCAGAAGCAGGATCACTATGTCAAAGTACACAGACATACCTATAGTTCTTGCAAAATTACTTTCTAAAATGATTATGCTAATTTAAGTTATTACTTGGAATTTATTAGTATGTTTATTTTACCGTTGCCTCATCAACATGGAGCAGTATAATTTTAAGTTTGTTAACTAGAATATATATTTTTCTCTCTTTCCCAACTTTTTATTTTGAAATATTCTGAACCTTCAGAAAAGTTATAAAAGTAGTATAATATAATGAACATCTGGATACCCTTTCCCTAGTTGAATAGTTTAACATTTTGCCATATTTGCTAAATACTTTAGCAAGTATCTCCTAAGAACATGGGTGTTGAGGCTGGGCATGCTGGCTCACACCTTTAATCCTAGCACTCTGGGAGGCTGAGGTGGAAGGATCACTTGAGGTCAGCAGTTTGAGTAGATTCTCACATTTTGAAGAGATCATCTAGGAAACAATGCTAGGATTCACCAGGGAAGCGATGGGAAGCACCAAAAGTGGGTAAGGAGAGGGTTCAGGGCAACTTGCTTGGCTGGGGACTGGCTAACAGCCAGGGGAAGCTCCTGGATGGGGGAAACATTAAGAGAGAAGCCCCCAACCCATGCGGATCTCAGGCCTAACATAGGGAGCTGCTTGGAGATTGCACAGAGACATTGTTCCAGGAAGGGAACTCATGTGGAATCCCACAGGCATCCAAGCCTAGAGCAGCTTGAGCCAGGTGCCATTCTGAAAGCCTAGATACTGGAGAACTGTGGGTGTGCCTGCAGCCACTGTGAGCCTGGAGCTGCAAGGAGGGATAGAGGAGCCCAGACACCCCTGGAAATGTCCCCACCACCCTTCTTTGGGCTTCTATTGAGACTGAGAAGTGAGCAGCTAGCATTTTCCAGTTTCATGCCCACAGTGCCTGCCTGGGTGGGGCCCCAGTCTTTCTGGTCATAGGTCTCAGGTGCCATTTTGAGAGTTTGGCACTGGACTGCACCTTGCCCTCAGGCTGAGTTTGGGCATGACATGGCTGCAGCCCCCACCTGGCTGGGGAGGGGCAAGGAAACCAGGCTTTCCAGCACACATCTGGGATGGTGCCCACCAGGCTGCTGTGGAACTGAGTCTCAAACAAACTGTGCTCCCCACAGTTTCCTGCTGGTGCAGCTTGCCTAAGAAGGGCTCCACTCTGTCTAGTCACAGGCCCAGGGCACCATTTTGGGAGTTTGAAGCCAGGCAGTGCCCCACCCTCAGGCTGAACTCAGGTTGACGCAGCCACAGCCCCACCTAGCTGAGGAGGGACAGAGGAGCCCAAGATCTCCTACACACACCTAGGACAATCTCCACCAATATGTTATGGGCTCCTGTGAGACTGAGACACGAGTGGACAGCAATCTCCATGGTTTCTTGCCCATGTTGCTTGCCTGAAAGAGGCCTGGCCTTCTTTGATTACAAGCCCACAAGTGCCTTTTTTTTTTTTTTGAGACAGGGTCTTCCTCTGTCACCCAGGCTAAAGTGCAATGGTGTCATCATAGCTCACTGCAATCCCAAACTCCTGGACTCAAGCAATCCTCTTGCCTCAGCCTCCCAAGTAGCTGAGAGTATAGGCACATGCCAGCACACCCAGCTAATTATTCTATTTTCTGTAGAGATAAAGTCTCGCTCTTGCTCAGGCTGGTCTCAAACTCCTGGTCTCAAGTGATCCTCCCACCTCAGCCTCCCAGAATGCTAGGATTACAGGCCACCGTGCCTGGCCACAAGTGCCATATTGAGAGTTTGGCACTGGGCTGTGCCCCACTCTTGAGCCAAGTTCAGGCCAGGAAGGGACAGTGGAGACCAAGCTTTCCTAAGCACATTTAAGATAATACCCACCTCCCCAGTTACAGGTAGCTGTGGGACTAGGGATTAGCCCACCCAATCCATTGCTGTTACCAGTAACACCAACACAGACCACTTGGGTCCCAGTGGGTGGCTCCACCACTGCTACTGCCATTCCCACATCACACCAGCTGCTCAGGGGCCTCAGAACCCATCTGTACAACTGGCCCTCTGCTCCAACTACTAGCTTCTGAGAAAGCCATTCGAAGGCCCAAGAATTGGTCCCTCAGGACACACTAATACCACTGCCAGCATAAGCTTCTCTGTGGCCTAAAATCAGGCATACTCAGCCCACTCCTTCTACCACTGGGACCCAAAGACTGGCTGATCTGTTGTTCAAGCCCCAGTAATACTTCACCACAGCCTCAACTAATAACCGTTCCCTAAGTCACCAAGGAAATCACAGATAACACTGACCCTGCATACTGCCTAAGAAATCATGCAAATATCACACCTACTGCAGGCACCCAAAATCAAAGCCAAAGTGCCCTGCTCAACCAACAATATATATACACCTTCAGGAAAAAACTCTCCCCTTTGAAAGCAATTTCAAAAAATTGGAACAAGCAACTGCTACACCAGATGTGCACATATCAATGGAAGGACAGAGGAAACATGAAAAAGCAAGGAAACATGACACCACCAAAGGACCACAACAATTGCCCAGAAATGGATCCCAATCAAAAAGAACTCCTTATAATGCCAGATAAAGAATTCCAAATATTTGTTCTAAAGAAGCTCAATGAGATGGAAGAGAAATCTGAAAACTAATACAAAGAATTCAGAAATCAATTCAGGATATGAATGAGAAATTTACCAAGGAGATGGATAAAAAAACTAAGAGATGGATAGTTAAAAAAAAACTAAACAGACATTCTGGAGCTGAAAAATTCATTGAAGGAAATACAAAACATATTTGAAAGCTTCAAGAATAGACTAGACCAAGCAGAAGAAAGAATCTCAGAACTTGAAGACAGGTCTTTTGAAATAATCCAGTCAGACAAAAATAAGGTAAAAAGAATATGAAAGAATGAGGAAAGACTTTGAGATATCTGGGACTACATAAAGCAACTGAACCAATGAATTATTGGTATTCCGAAGGGGAAGAGAAATCAAAACTTTAGAAAATTCATTTAAATAAATAATCAATGAAAACTTCCCAGGACTAGCAAGAGAGTTAGACATTCAGATACAGCAGGCCCAGTGATCCCCAGGCAAATACATTGCAAAAAGGAGTTCACTATAGCATATTATAATCAGAATATCTAAAGTTGAAGTGAAAGAGAGAATTTTAAAGTTAGCAAGAAAAAAGCATCTAGTCACCTAAAATGGAAACCCCATCTGACTAGCAGAGGACCTCTCAGCAGAAATCTTGCAGGCCAGAAGAGAATGGGTTGGCATTTTCAAAGTACTAAAAGAAAAAAACTGCCAGCCAAGAATTTTATATCCTGCCAGACTAAGCTTCATAAATGAAGGGGAAATAAAATTTTTTCCAGACAAGCAAACACTGAGAGAATTCATCACCACTAGACCGACCCTGCAGGAAATACTCAAAGCAGTCTTAAACATGGAAATGAAAGGTCAATATTCACCATCATGCAAACACACAAAATATAAAACTTGCAGGTCTTATAAAACAATCACACAAAGGAGGAAGAAAAAGGAATTAAATGGCAACATGATAGAAGTTCAGCAAACCACAAAGACAAAAAGAGAAAAAGAAAGAAACAAAGAAATCATAAAGCAACTAGAAATCAACTAACAATAAGATAAGAATAAAGCCTCACATATCAATGTTGTTAATCTTGAATGTAAATGGATTAAATGCTCCACTTAAAAGATACAGATTGGCAGAATGGATAAAAAAATTATTCAATTATATGCTGCTTACAAGAATCTCACCTTACCCATAAAGACACATATAGACTGAAAGTAAAAAGGGGTAGAAAAAGATATTCCACACAAATGGAAACCAAAAGTGAGCAGAGTAGCTATACTTACATCAGATAAAACAGACTTTAAATCAAAAACAGTAAAAAAAAAACCACCAAAAAAACAAAGAGGGTCATTATGTAATGATAAAGGGATCAATTCAGCAAGAGGATATAATGATCCTAAATATATATGCACCCAACATCAGAGCATCCAGATTCACAAAACAAATATTACTAGACCTAAAGAAAGAGATAGACAGCAACACAATAATAGTGGGGGACTTCTATACCCCACTCACAGCACAAGACAGATCATCAAGACAGAAAATCAACAAAGAGACATTGGACTTAAATTGGACTTTAGACCTAATGGGCTTAACAGATATTTACAGAACATTCCACCCAACGAATACAGAATATACATTCTTTTCATTGGCACATGGAACATTCTCCAAGATAGGCCACATTTTAGGCCACAAAACAAGTGTTAACAAATTTTTTTAAATTGAAATCATATCAAGTATCTTCTCAGAGACCACAGTGGAATAAAGCTAGAAACTAATACAAAGAGGAACTTCAGAAACTATACAAACACATGGAAATTAAACGACATGCTCCTGAAAAATTACCCATCAACAGAGATATAAATACAAAAATTTTTTTAAATTTTAAATGAATGAAAGTGAAAACACAACGTAGCAAAACCTGTGGGATATAGCAAAAGCAGTGCTAAGAGGGAAATTTATAACATTAAATACCTATGTCAAAAAAGTAGAAAGATCACAAATTAACAACCTAACATTGCACCTCAAGGAACTAGAAAAACAAGAACAAACCAAACCCAGATTTAGCAGAAAAAAAGAAATAACAAAGATCAGAGCAGAACTAAATGAAATAGAGACCAAAACAGAACAAACAAAAAAAACAACAAACAAAGGATCAAAAAAACAAAAGTTGGTTCTTCAAAAAGATAAACAAAATTGATAAAACACTAGTTAGACTAACCAAGAAAAGAAGAGATAAGATCCAAATAAACACCACATGATCCAGGATATGCTAGGTATATATCCAAAAGAAAGGAATTCAGTATATCAAAAAGATATTTGCACTGCCATGCTTATTGCAGCACTATTCACAATAGGCAAGATTTGGAATCAACCTAAGTGTCCATCAACAGATGAATGGATAAAGAAATTGTGGTAATATACACAATGGAATATTATATAGCCATAAAAAGGAATGAAATCCTGCCATTTGCAACAACATGGATGGAACTGGAGAAATTATGTTAAGTGAAATAAGCCAAACACAGAAAAACAAATTTTGCATGTTCTCACTCATATGTGGGAGTTAAATATTTAAAACAATTGATCTTATGGAGACAGAGAGTAGAATGAAGGTTACCAGAGGCCAGAAAGGGTAACAGGGAGGGGGGGATAAGGTGGGGATAGTTAATGTTTGCCAAAATATAGTTAGATAGATAGAATGAACAATATTTGATAACACAACAAAGTGGCTATAATCAACAATAAGTTAGGGTGTACTTTAAAATAACTAAAAGAGTGTAATTGGAATGTTCCTAACACAAAGAAATGATAAATGCCTGAGGTGATGGATATCCCAGTTACCCTGATTTAATTCACATTGTATGCCTGTATCAAAACATCACATGACCCTATAAATATATTATGTACCCATAATAATTAAAAATAAAATTTTTTTAAAAGATCCAAATAAACTCAATCAGAAATGAAAAAGGAGACATTACAACTGATACCATAGAAACAGAAAAGATCATGAGAGACTATTATGAACAACTATATGCTCACAAATAGAAAACCTAGAGGAAATGGATGAATTTCTGAAAACATACAACCTCCTGCAATTGAACCAGGAAGAAATAGAGCTCCTGAATAGACCAATAACAAGCAGTGAGATTGAATCAGTAATAAAAAAATCTCCCATCAAAAAAAAAAACTCAGGACCAGATGAATTCACAGCTAAATTCTACCAGATGTACAAAGAAGAACGGGTGCCAATCCTACTTAAACTCTTCCAAAAGATCCAGAAGGAGTGAATCCTCTGTAACTCATTCTACGAAGCCAATATCACCCTGATACCAAAGCCAGGAAAAGATACACCAAAAAAAAAAAAAAAAGAAAAGAAAAGAAAGAAAGAAAGAAGGGAAAATTACAGACCAATATCTCTGATGGACATAGATGCAAAAATCCTCAACAAAATACTAGCACATCCAAAGGATAATTCACCATGATCAAGTAGGTTTTATCCCAGGAATGCAAGGATGGTTTAACATGCACAAGTCAATAAATGTGATTCACCACATAAAAAGAATTAAAAACCATATGATCATCTTAATAGGCACCGAAAAATTATTCAATAAAATGCACCATCCCTTCATGATAAAAACCCTCAATGAACTCGACATAGAAGGAACATACCTTAAAATAATAAAAGCCATATATGACAAACCCACAGGCAACATCATATTGAATAGGGAGAAGTTGAAAGCATTCTTCCTGAGAACTGGAACAAGACAAGGATGTCCACTTTCACCACTTCTATTCAACATAGTACTGGAAGTCCTAGCTACAGCAATCAGGCAAGATCGAAATAAAAGGCATCCAAATTTCAAAAGAGGGAGTCAAATTATCTCTGTTTGCTGATGATATGATCTTATACCCAGAAACCCCTAAGGAGTCCTCCAAATGACTCCTAGATTTGATAAATGAATTCAGCAATGTCTCAGGTTATAAAATCCAAGTACAAAAATCAATAGCATTTCTATACACCAACAATGACCAAGCTGCGAACCAAATCAAGAACTCAATCCCATTTACAATAGCTGTGAAAGAAAGAAAGAGAGAAAGAGAGAAAGAAAAAGAAAGAAAGAAAGAAAAAGAAAATACCTAAGAATAAATTGAACCAAGGAGGTGAAAGATCTCTACAAGGACAACTACAAATCACTGATGAAAGAAATCATAGATGACATAAACAAATGGAAAAACATTCCATGCTCATGGATCAAAAAATTAATATAGTTAAAATGACCATGCTGCCCAAAGCAATCTACAGATTCAATGCAATTCCTATCAAAATACCAATATAATTTTTCACAGAATTAGAAAAAAATTCTAAATTCATATGGAACCAAAAAAGAGCCCAAATATCCAAAGCAATCCTAAGCAAAAAGTACAAAGCTGGAGGCATCACATTACCTCACTTCAAATTATACTACAAGGGTGTAGTAACCAAAACAGCATGGTACTGGTGTAAAAATAGACACATAGTTCAATGAAACAGAATAGAGAACCCAGAAATAAAGCCACATACTTACAGTCAACTGATCTTTGACACAGTCAACAAGAACATACACTGGGGAAAGGACACCCTTTTCAATAAATCATGCTGAGAAAATTGGATAGCCATACGCAGAAGAATGAAACTGGATCCCCATCGCTCACCATATACAAAAATTAAATCAAGATAGATTAAAAGATTAAATATAACACCTGAAACAATGAAAGTCCTAGAAGAAAACCTAGGAAAAACTCTTCTGGACATTGGCTTAGGCAAAGAATTTATGAATAAGACCCCAAAAGCAAATGCAATAAAAACAAAAATAGACAAATGGGATTGAATTAAACCAAAAAGCTTCTGCACAGCAAAAGAAATAACCAAAAGAGTAAATAGACAACCTACAGAATGGGAGAAAATATTAACAAACTATGTGTCTGACAAAGGAATGATATCTAGAATCTACAACAAATTCAAACAACTCAGCAAGAAAAAAACAACCCCCTTGAAAAGTGGGCAAATGATATGAACAAGCATTTTTCAAAAGGAGATATGCAGGCCGGGCATGGTGGCTCATGCCTGTAATCCTAGCACTCTGGAAGGTCAAGGTGGGAGGATGGCTTGAGGTCAGGAGTTTGAGACCAGCCTGAGCAAGAGCAAGACCCCATCTGTACTAAAAATAGAAAAAATTAGCCAGGTGCAGTGGTGTGCACCTGTAGTCCCAGCTACTCGGGAGGCTGAGGCAGGAGGATCACTTGAGCCCAGGAGTTTGAGGTTGCTGTGAGCTAGGCTGACACCACAGCACTCTAGCCCAGGGGACAGAGCAAGACTCTGTCTCAAAAAAAAAGATAGACAAAAGGCCAAGAAACATATGAAAATATGTTTGCTCAACATCACTAATCATCAGGGAAATGCAAACTAAAACCACAATGAGATACCATCTTACTCCAATTAGAATGGCCATTATTAAAAAGTCAAAAAACAATAGATGTTGGCGTGGATGCAGTGAAAAAGGAACACTTATACACTGTTGGTGGGAATGTAAATTGGTACAACCTCTATGGAGATAAGTATGGAGATTTCTCAGAGAACTAAAAGTAGGTCTCTCATTTGACCCTGCAATACCAGTACTGGGTTTCTACCAGAGGAAAAGAAATCATTGTATCAAAAAGATACCTGTACGTGTGTGTTTATCACAGCAGAATTCACAATCACAAAGATATGGAATTAACCTAAGTGTCCATCAACTGATGAGTGGATTAAGAAAATATAGTACACATATATAGTACACATATATACCTATATATATGTATACACACACACACACACCATGGAGTACTACTTAATAATAAGCAAGAATGAAATAATGGTATTTGCAGCAACTTGGATGGAACTGGAGACCATTATCCTAAGTGAAGTAACTCAGGAACAGAAAAGTAAACGCCACACATTCTCGCTTATAAGTGGGAGTTAAACTGTGGTAACACATAGGCGCACAGAGTGGTATAATGGATGTAGGAGACTCAAAAGGGTGGGAGGGGATGAGAGATGAAAAATTACCTATGGGGTACAATGTACACTACTCAGGTGATGAGTACACCAAAAGCCTGGACTCTACCACTGTTCAATATATACATGTAACAGAATTCAACTTGTACTCCCTAAATTGATTAAAAATTAAAACATTTTTTAAATTTAATTTTCAAAAATTTCTTGTGACCATCGGTCCTGAGTGTTAAAATTTTTTCTCTGAATTGAATTATCATTATAATTACTATTATTATATAATTTATTAAAATATAAATATAAAAAAAGAACCTGGGTTTTCTCCTGCATAGTCACAACATAATTATCACTCTTGAGAATTTTAACATTGACAAAATGCTAGATCTAATATATATTCATATTCAAATTCCCTTGATTATTCTTTATAGCTGTTTTTGTTTTTTTGTATTTGGATCATACATTGCATTTGGTTGATATGGCTGTCTCCTTTAATCTAGAATAGTTCTCCAGCCTTTTGGGGTATTTTTTACATTAATATTTTTGAAGCATCCAGGCCCAATTGTTTTGTTTTTGATTCTTTCCTCATGTTTAGATTCAAGTTAGACGCTTTTGGCAGGAATATTACGTAGACATAAATTCTGTCCTTCCCTGTGCATCACATTAGGAGGCACGTGACAGTCAGATGGTTTCATTATGTAAACCTTTCTTTTTGTGATGGTTTTGACATACAATTACTATTTCTTAGGAAGGAAAATACCCTCCAAACTATTACCTGAGAGGATCAGGCCTTTAGATGGAAGGGAGAAGAAAGTAACACCAGTTGAGCACTTAGTTTATGCCACACACCATACCAAGGGTGTTTACAGAATTAATCCCATTAAACTCGCATAGCAACGTAGGCATTATTATCCACATTTCACACATATGGAATGTAAGGCTTAAAGAAGCCAAGTAACTACTCAAAGTTCCAGAAACAAATGGAGCTGGATTTTTCTACAGGTCAGTCTTACTTTAAAATTCATGCCTATTCAACATATCATGCCTTCTTAAAACCATGCTCAGAATAAAGTGGAGTAGCCTCCCATAGACCCATCCAGCATGGGGTAATGAAAAGATGGCAGATACAAGGATTGTATATCATCACTTCCCATTCTTCTCTCATGGCAGACATTACTAACCAAACCTAGCACTTTACCCTTTAAGCCCAGGGGTTTTGAATTCTTTCTCAAGTCACTGTTCCAGGCAGGCGCTACCAATTGATAGGCGTCGGCATGGGAGATGAAATCTACTCTGTGGATTTGTAATCAGGCACATAGGTTCAAACCCATACTCTACTACTTACTAGCAATACAATCTTGAGCAAGTCGCTTAACCTATCTGAGGCCCAGTTTTCGTCAATAAGACAAGATAATTTAAGATAATATCTAATTTCCAGTAGAGTTGCATTAGAATTATCATGGGGATTAATTGAGAGCGGGCATGTAAAAGTGCCCAGCGCTGTACCTGGCACATATTAGGCACTCAAAAGAAGCCCCGTCCATCACTTCAGCTCCTGCTCTGGATACCATGGGAAACATTTTTTTAAAACCAGAAAATTCTATCAAAGAACCATAGTTTGGAACGAACTACACAACAGTATATGACCAAGTACAGGCTGTGAATTCTGTAGAGGTTAAAAACAGGGGGATGGGGGAGATCCTGACTGATGCCGTCCGACCCAGGGATGCCTTCTGGAGGAGGCGGGATTTGAGCGGGTCTAAAGGAGATTTAGGATTTGGCTGAGCACCGGTTGGAAAAACACCATGAGCTAAAGCGGTAAGAGAAAGCTAAGAGCACAAAGAGGAGACTGGCTCTTCTGGAGCCAAGGGTCGGGTCTGGGGAGTGTCTTCAGGTGGGAAGCAAAAGTCCCCTCCAGGCGGGGAACTTTGGGATTTCCTCGCATTCCCAGCCGGCTCATGATCTTATACCCGGTCATCCCCACCGAGCACCCGGATGGCCAGAGACGCTGTGCGTTTCATGACTACCACCAGGGGGCGGTATGGCCCGACGGCTTGGAGCTTCAGTCCAAGAACTTAGTTTTGGGTTCCTATTTTGTGGCAAGAGCTGATCTAGGAGCTTAAAAGTATCCACTAATTTAAGTTTATGGAGGGCTTTGTATGGAGGTTGCAAAGTACTTTTCCCTCAGTGATCTCATCTAATACCAACCACAACCCTGTGTGTGAGTCTCATCCCCTTCGAGGATTTTGAGTGAAGTATTCAAGTTCATATAGCCTGGGGGGAATCGGGATTTGAACCAAGGGCCAATATCTATCTCATGCCCTCTACTGCAACCTACTGCCTTTTGTTAAGGATATAGGTGCACAAAAATATTTAGCATAATAATAAGAGCTATCTTGCTATATTAATAATTTATGTTTTTAGAGACAGGGTCTTGCTCTGTTGCCCAGGCTGGAGTACAGTGGCCTGATCACAGCTCACTGTAGCCTTGAATTCCTGGGCTCAAACAATGCTCCTGC
This sequence comes from Daubentonia madagascariensis, assembly GCA_023783475.1. Classification (NCBI taxonomy): domain Eukaryota; kingdom Metazoa; phylum Chordata; class Mammalia; order Primates; family Daubentoniidae; genus Daubentonia; species Daubentonia madagascariensis. Next base: position 11,601,955 of record JAKFHU010002573.1, on the reverse strand, counting down.
CTCAGCCTCCCAAAGTGCTGGGATTACAGTTGTGAGCCACCTGTAATTAATGTAGGTGCCCAGCCTCTATTAATAATTATTAAGAACTAATGGCAGAGTTTCAGTTTGGGAAGATGAAAAAGTTCTGGCATGGATAGTGGTGATGCTTGCACAACAATGTGAACGTATTTAATGCCACTGAACTGTACATTTAAAAATGGTTAAAATGGGATCCTAGGAGTTGGACACTGCAGTGAGGTATGAGCATGCCCCTGCACTCCAGCCTGGGTGACAGAACGAGAGCCCTCTCTTTAAAAAAAAAAAATTTTTTTTAAATGGTTAAAATGGTAAATTTTATATTACATATATGTTACCACAATTTAAAAAATGGCAACTACTTACATAAATGGTAACTACATAACACTTATTAATAACGATAATGTTATATATTATTAACTGGTTTTTTAAAGCACTTATGAACTTACTATTTCTTTAATTCTCACAATCACCAATTGAGGTAAGTACCATCATTATTCCCATTTAATAAATAATCTCATCACTGGGCTGTCCTTACTCCCCTCTCTCCCCTGCTCCCCCCACAACCCTGGTATACTCTCTGATCTGCATCTCACTGGTCCTTGGTTAACCAGCACTGTGGAGTGTGATAGAATGGAAAGACCATGGCTCTTGGAGTTGCCTTATCTGGAGTTGATACAGTTTATGCTGCTTTAACCAGCTGAATGTTCTTGGGCAAGTTAATTGATCTCTCTGAGCCTTAATTTTTTTCATTTGTGCAATAAAGATAATAATAGTACTTCACAGGATTGTCATGATGAGCAAATAATATAACATATAAATCTAAAATGCTTAGCATAAAGCCAGGCACAGTGGTTCACCTCTGTAGTCCTAGCATTTTAGGAGGCCAAGGCAGGAGGATCACTTGAGGCTAGGAGTTTGAGACCAGCCTGGGCAACATAGCGAGACCCCTGTCCCTACAGAAAAGTGAAAAAACTATCTGGCTATGGTGGTGCATGCTTGTAGTCCCAGCTACTTGGGAGGCTGAGGCAGGAGGATTGCTTGAGCCCAGGAGTTTGAGCCTGCAGTGAGCTACAATTGCGCCACTGCACTCCAGCCTGGGCGACAGAACAAGATCCTGTCTCTAACGGGGAAAAAAAAAAGTTTAGCCCAGTGCCTGGCATGCAGTAAGCACTAAAAAAGTTGGCTGTTCTTATTATTTGCATGTAGTAGGGTGCTCAGAAAACAATAAATACATGGGTGTGTATGTCCTGAGGGTACCTGAAATGGCTCCTGGCTCTCCTGGGGGTGGGCGTGTTGGAGGAAAGCAGAGAGTATTCAGTCATAATCAGCTTAGCTCATGAAATGACGAGATAAGGTTCTTGGGGTCCAACTCCATGGTTTTACAGAGGAGGAAGCTGAAGCCCAGGAAAGGGAATAGTTTTATGCAAAGTCACCCCTTTTTGCTGGTCGACCAGGAAGTTACCCCAAGAAGCAGTCTGATGTCATAAGAACCCCTCCCCAGGAGTAAGGCCTGGGTGGTGATGTGAGCTTCACCTTAGCCAGCTCTAGGGCCCCTCCCAGACATATGGCAGGTTATCAGCAAGTTCTCTCCAGCCTCAGGTGTGCTCTGAGAGGTGCTGTTTTCTGCCCTTTTCCTGGAGAAGCAGCCAAAAGGATCATGAAAGCAGTATATCAGCAGTTTATCCTAGTCTCTGGGGAAGGGGGTACGGGGAGAGAGGGAAGGGGACCGTGGGCACCCTGCCACAGCTGCACCTTTGGTTAATATTTATTCTTTCTTCTCCCTCCTCCTGGAAACCAAGGGAAAGCTAGCAATAGCTTGTGAAGCAAAATCCCAGGGGCTGAGAAGCTGGTTCCTGTGTGAGATGACTCAGCACAAGCCTTCAGAATGATAGGCAATGTCCCCCGCCTGGATTCTGCACAAGCCCATGAGTGTTGTGTGGGCCACTGTGGCTGTTATGAGGTCCATGCTATTTGTCTGCTCAGGAAGGATTTTGTCTCTCAGGAGCCGGGGGCTGTCCTGCCCCCTCCAGCTCATGAGTGGGTAGTGGTGTCAGGGCACTTGTTGTGGTTTGTTCTCTGAATCTCTTTCCCTTGAAGAGAACCCTCCTGCCTTGCCTGGATGTAGGGACCCTCCTTCTCCCCATACTCTCGTCAATACCTCTAGATTGGTCTTTCTAAAACAGCACTCCCAAAGGGTGTCTCGCTGCCTTTAAATTGAGCTTCCAATTCCTTAGCACAATGTGGACCTGACCAAAATTTCTGCCTCATCCCAACCCCCTCTCCTTCCTCCCACCATGCACCTGTTAACTGAAGAAATAACAAGGTTCACAATTTGGAAAGGAAAGCTGTATTTCTCATAAAGGGTTGCAGCCTGCAGGTGATGATTCCAGAAGGCTCTAAAGCAGGGCCCCTGGCCACAAGCCAGGAACACGTGCTTCAAGGCAGGGACAATGTGAACAGGAATTTATACTGAGCAGGATGGCCAAATACACATATTTAACAAGCTATAGGAGTCATGAATATTTATGAAAAGAGAAACATGCACCTGTGCAATGAAGCTTTTTGCCCTTTTATGGGGTCCATGTTCAGAAATGGCCACCCTCTATGTCAAAAAGGTGAAACAAGGACACAGAAACCCTCTCTGCGCATGCCCCATAGACTGTTTAAAACCACTTCATGGTTGGTGGTCTTTTATCAGGAAAGAATGCTGGTCTGGTCCTTAGGAAAAAAACCCTGATGGTCATCAGCAAGGGAGAGGGTAAAATGATGCATGTCTGACCTTCCATCCCATCATGGCTGGGAACTCAGTTTTAAGGTTTCCCTGGGATCCCCTTGGCTGAGAGGAAGGCTGTTCAGTCAGAAGGGGGCTTAGGATTTTATTTTAGATCACACACCTTATACTCTAGCCCACGTTTCTCAGTGTAGCCTATGGAGACTATCTTCTTCAGAATCACTGAGGACGTAATTCCTGGGCCTGAGACCTACTGAATCTGAAATGCAGATTTCTGGGTTCCAGACCTACTGAATCAGCTGCTGGTGGGACCTGGGAATCTGCATTTTAATGACACCATGGCTGATTCTTGTGCAGACTGCAATTTAAGAACTACTGCTCTGCCAAACCAGATTGCTAAATTTCCTGACTGTATCTGGGCAGTCACACCTCAGTGTCCTTCCTTATACATGTTGTTCCTCTTCCTGGAATGCCCTTCCTACACTTTGCAGTTCCTCCTCTAAGATTCTCTGTTGCTCTGTTCCTCCTCTGAGGTTCACCTCACATGACAGCTCTCTGTGCTGCTTCCCTCAAATCTAGATTCTTTTCTGTGTTTGCACAATCCCATTGTACTTTCTCCCTGCCGCTGCTATCGTATTTTCATACCGTGTCAGAGTCAATTATTTGGCTCCTTTACTTGCTTGTAAACTCTGTAAGGACTGTGGATGTTTCATTTTCCTTCATCCAGGGCCTAGCAAAGTACCTGGCAGGGAGAAGGCATTTAATGCATGCATGTTTACTGGATGGATGGATGGATGGATGGAGACCAGGTCACAGTCTAACTCAGAAAAGTAGATTAAACCCATTATGTCATTGAAAGAGCCAGGTTTTGTTTTGTTTTGTTTTGAGACAGGGTCTCACTCTTTTGCCCAGGCTAGAGTGCAGTGGTGTCATCATAGCTCGCTGCAACCTCAAACTCCTGGGCTCAAGAGATCCTCCTGCCTCAGCCTCTCGAGTAGCTGGGGCTATAGGCGCGCATCACCACGTCCAGATGATTTTTCTATTTTTATTCTCACTCTTGTTCAGGCTGGTCTCAAACTCCTGGCCTCAAGTGATCCTCCCACCTCGGCCTCCCAAAGTGCTGGGATTACAGGCATGAGCCACCGCTCCCGGCCACAGCCATGTTTATCATGCAGGCTTTCGCTTCACAGCTTCAGTCTGTAACTCGGTCCTGAGGAAGCTATGGGTCTACATTTTGGCAAGAAGTATTAGGTTACTTATGAGTTAGAACTAAGAAGTATTTTTTCTTTTTTTCTTTTTATTTCTCCCCATCCCAAAGTATTTTTTAAAATTCCAAAATGTGTTTGTGTAGGAGGCCAAGGAACTGCTTTCTCTTTATCTCTTCGAGGATAGACCCTACAGGCCTTTACTCCACCCAGGCCTGTTCCTGAGGATGATCCATTTCAGAATTCTTGACCTTCCGACTCTAGTGACGTACCTGCCACCTCAGTCAGGCACACCCTGGACCTTGTCATGACTGTTCCAGCTCAGAAGTGCCAACATACTGGTCTCTGGCCAGAACTTCCTTACCATCAGCTTGTTCACATCCCCACTCCCAGCTCCCTGGATCTCTTTTCTAAACCCCAGCCTGTGAGTGGCCTTTCCTCCTTCTGCCCCACAGAGAGGTGCTCCTCCTCCCGTCTGAGGCCAGTCCCACACCTGGGTGCCAGACTCTGTCCTTCCCAGTCCCTCGGCATTCTGCTCCATCATCATCACCTTCCCTCTCTCCTTTCTGGCTCTTTCCCAAACACACATAAACACAGTCGAGCTTCTGTCACCTCAGAAAAGTACCTCTCTCTAGCTACAAGCCAATCTTGCAAGCTCCCATCACAGCATAGTTTATCAAAAGAGTAGGCTTTGTGTGCTACCCACTCACTCTCAGCCCCGTTTCTGGCCCCGCCACTCCAGTTGTTCTTCCCAAGGCTACAGCAACCTCCTAATTGCAAAATCCAGCAAACAGTTGCTATTTTTCTTGCACTTTTTGTTGCGTTTGGCACTATGAGCTATTCCTTTATTCTTCTTTTTTTTTTTAGACAGAGTCTTGCTCTGATGCCCCAGCTGGAGTGCAGTGGCATGATCACAGCTCACTGCAACCTCCAACTCCTGGGCTCAAGGGATCCTCCTGCCTCAGCCTCCTGAGTAGCTGGGACTACAGGCGCATGCCACAACACCTGGCTAATTTTCCTATTTTTTGTAGAGACAGGGGTCTTGCTCTTGCTCAGGCTGGTCTTGAACTCCTGACCTCAAGCGATCCTTCCAGGCCTTGGCCTCCCAAAGTGCTGGGATCACAGGTGTGAGCCATTGCACCTAGCGCAGACTTCAGTATTTTTGAAGCTTCCCAGATGATTACAAGGTGCAGCCTAGTTTGAGAGCCACAGTTATAGATGATCCAGGTCAAATACTTCATTTTACAGCAGGAAGAAGTGAGGCCTTGGGAGTTTAAGAATTTCATATAAAGTTATACAGCTTATTAGAGTTTAAGATCTCAATTCAACAAGCTAATGATAAAAATAGCTAATTTGGGTGGGGGGCATTTATTCTGACCCAGAATAAACACAAAGCACTTTACAAACGTAATCTCAATCTTCACGATAATCCTATGAGAAAATTTATGCCCAGGGAGTTTGACTAATTTGCTCAAGGTCAAAGCAACTAAATAGTGGCAGAGATCCCAGTTCAGCTATTCAACGAAGCTGGAGCAGCATGTAGATGGCAAGGTAGGGATAGGGCTCTGCGCTTAAGGAATTTAGAGTCTAATGGGAGGGGCAGGAAGCAGATGACCAATAATTAAAATATAGTCTGATAAGGGTTATAGTAGAATTAAACAAAGGTTGCATTGGAAAGCCAAGGAGGGCACTTAACTCTTGGCAAAGTCAAAGAAGCCAGAGGAGGCTTGAAGGAAAACTTAAAGGATGCATGAAAGTTAGTTCAGTGAAAAGCAAGGAGGGGAGGAAGTGGGCCCAGAAAACAGAAAGGTAATATCAGAGAGCAAGGTGAATGCTTGGAGCTATGCAGACACTCAGGATGAGTTGACAGGCACATTTGGGTGGAGCTGTTAGCAAGGGGTAAGACTGAGGAAGTACAGAAATCAGATCATTAAGGCTGAGGAGTTTGAGAGAGGAAATCATTGAAAGATTAAAAACTGGACAGTGAAAGGATCAACCGTATACATGTGTGTATTTAAATAGAAAAACTAACTAGGTGTGGTGGCACATTCCTGTAGTCCCAGCTACTCGGGAGGCTAAGGCAGGAGGATCCCTTGAGCCCAGGAGTTTGAGGTTGCAGTGAGCTATGATGACGCCACTGCACTGTAGCCCCGGCAATGGAGCGAGACCTTGTCTCAAAAAAAAAACCAAAAAACAAAGACAAAAAAACTGAAGTCTTGGTCTTTGCCCCAAAGATTCTGATTTAATTGGTGTGAGGTACAGCCTGAGCATGGGTATTTTTTAAAAACTCCCCTGGTGATTCTAACGTTCTGCCAGAATTGAGAACCACCAATCTAGAGTTTCTTCCCCAGCATGGGTGTGTTTTTTTTTTCCTATGGTCACAAGATGACTGCTCCCCTCCAGCACCATGTTTGTATCTTAGGAAGTAAAGAAGAGAAAAAGGCAAAAGATATTCACCAGCCAAGTCTCTTGGCTTGTTAAAGAACTTTCGTGAAGCCCAACTCAGGGACAGCAGCTTATGTAAGTCACCGACTAGAACTGTCACATGGCAATCCCTAGTTGCAAGAAAGTCTGGGAAATGTGGCTTTTTCACTAAGCACTTGGCTACCCTGGGGGGAAAAAAGTCAAGGTTTTGTTAGTAAGGAGGAAGGGAAGAGTAGACTTGACTGGGAAACTGTTAATGTCTTCCACATCATCCTGTTTAATTCAAACTTTAAATAATAAAAGATTTTTAAAAGTTAAAAAAAAAAAAGTTTCTTCCCCATCTAACACACCAGAAAGTTGAGCTGCCAGGATTCCCTGGAGGCAGGGAAATGGAATGGCTCCTGACATTCATCTCCTATCACCCTTTGTTAGTTTAGCAGGAAACATTATTGAACAGGCCCACTAAGCTGGAATTCCTAGAGTATTTGTAGATTCCTGAGTGTTTAAATTTAGCAGTTTACTTCATCCAGGAGAAACCTGGGGGACCAAGGCTCTGAGAAAGAGAAAACAATGATTCTTTCCAACCCTACTGCTCTACCCCCAAGGCCTGGAATGTTGTACTCTGGCTGAAGGAAAGGGCAGAAGAAAGGGTCTTTGGTATAATCTTAGTGCGGGCACTGAGGCCCTGACCAGAAGAGGGTGGGGGCTAAGAGTTATAAATACTCATTCCTTTATTGCTGTATAGTGCTTTAAAACCATATTCATTGCCATTACTTCCTTATTTGAGTCCCAAAACAATCTTGAGAAATGCAGAGCAGGTATTACTCTCTCTATTTTGTAGATAAGAAAACCAAGTCTCTGAATGGTTAAAAGAATGGTTAATTTTACCAAAAATTATAGTGGGGGCTGGGTACAGTGGTTCATGCCTGTAATCCTAGCTTTTTGGGAGGCTGAGGCAGGAAGATCACTTGAGCCCAGGAGTTGGAGGCTGCAGTGAGCTATGATGATGCCACTGCACTCTAGCCCAGGCAACAGAGCGAGACCCTGTCTCAAAAAAAAAAAAAAAAAAATTAAAAAATTGTAGTGGGTTAGCAGCAGGGTCAGCATGAGAGTCCCTGTATCCTGAATCCTGTCCTGGGCAGAAACATTCTGCACACCCAGGTAGCTCAGATTCCTTTTTGGCTCCTTGGACTTGGAGCCAAGGTTCTAAATGGCCCCATCAAATGCTACAGGGAACAACTATCTATAAAATACCTCCTTCCAATTTCCTATGGGCCATCCACCTCTGAGCACAGTAACGCTCTCTGGAATCATTAGCAAATACCTTCACTTTTGCAAAGTTTGGATGCTCAATACCAGCTTTGAGGCTTGGTCATTCAGGGAGGTGTTTAGTTATATAATGCCCAGTGTGTCGAGGAGCACTCAGATGGGCCTCGTAGAGCAGTGTTGGCCAAATGCTGGGTCACGGACAGGGGTTGGCCCTTGGCCACTGGCTCAGGATGAAATGGAAAAAAACAGAAAAGGGAAGTGATCTTTTACTAAGCTAAATTTAATTAATTTGAAGTTCTGTCTTTTATTCTGAAATTATGTCCTTCCTAATTTCTTGGTGTTAAAATTGCCTTTTATGAGTTAGTGCTGATAGTAGATGGCAGTTTATTTTGATGTCCTGAAAGGCAGAGTTAAAAGATAGCCCCCCTATGTAAATCCCCAAAATTGCTTTTGAAATGTTACTGATCCAACGAATCCCAAGTCTGGTAACCATTCATCATTTTGGAGGGCCAGGAGTAAGGCCATATGACTCCAGGACCCTCAGGGTTATGGGAGGCCATAAAGAGAGAGCCTCACCTTGAGGGCAGTGATAGAATATCAAACAGTAAAAGAATCAAAATGTCTGGAGTTGGGCTTTGCCACCCATAAGTTCATGTAGAAAGAAAACAGCCACTGTCGTTTTTGTTGTATTTAACAAACATTATTGTCTTCACCTCCATTTTAAAGATGAGGAAATTAAGACATGAGGGTATTAAAGAACTTGCCCAAGGTCACAGCTAGTTAGCAGCAGAGCCAAGTGTTGAAGCCAGGGAGTTTGGCTGTGGAATCCATGTTCTTAATCCCTTTACTATATTGCCTGGTTAGAAGCAATTTAAGACATTTGTGGTATGTAATGATCTATTTTCAGCCTGTGATTTCATAGACAGACAGTGCCTGTGGACTATGCTTCCTGATCTGTGTTGAGCTGTTGTCAATGATCCCTTTTGGAGCCCTTTCCACAACACCACTGGAAAAATCAGAACAGGTGGACGGCCCTTTGACATTCTCGAAAGATAACAGCAGCAAAACCAATGTACTTTGGATAAGGTTAGCAAGCCCTTGTAGAGAGGTACTCTAGAGCCAAGGCTAGTAATTCTCAAAAACATTTTTGAAAGCAACCAAACCCTTTTTTCCAATATAGACCTATTTGCATATATAGCTTTATTGCAGTATTCCAGACCACCTCAATAAAGCTAGTCACATGAATTTTTTGGTTTCCCAGTGCATGTAAAAGTTATGTTTATACTATACTGTAGTCTATTATAAAGTGTGCAATAGCATTATGTCTAAAAAATGTATACAACTTAATTAAAAAGTACTTTATTGTTAAAAATGCTAATGATCATCTGAGCCTTCAGTGAGTTGTAATATTTTTGTTGGTGGAGGGTCTCAATGTTGATGGCTGCTAACTGATCAGGGTGGTGGTTGCTGAAGGTTGGGGTGGCTGTGGCAATTTCTTAAAATAAGGCAACAATAAGTTTGCCACATCGATTGACTCTTCCTTTCACAAAGGATTTCTCTGTAGCATGCAAGGCTGTTTGATAGCATTTTACCCACAGTAGAACTTCTTTCAGAATTGGAGTCAGTCCTCTCAAACCCTGCTGTTGCTTTATCAACTAAGTTTATGTAATATTCCCAATCTTTTGTTGTCATTTCAACAATGTTCACAACATCTTCACCAGGAGTAGATTCCATCTTAGGAAAACATTTTCTTTGCTCATCTATAAGAAGCAACTCTTCATCCATTCAAGTTTGATCATGAGATTGCAGCAATTCAGTTGCATCTTCAGGCTCCACTTCTAATTCTAATTCTCTTGCTATTTCCACCACATCTGCAGTTACTTCCTTCACTGAAGTCTTGAGCCCCTCAAAGTCATCTGTGAGGGTTGGAGTCAAGTTCTTCCAAACTCCTGTTCATGTGGATATTTTGATCTCCTCTCATGAATCACAAATGTTCTTAATGGCATCTAGAATGGTGAATGCTTTCCAGGAGGTTTTCAATTTACTTTGCCAAATCCATCAGAGGAATCACTATCTATGGTAGCTATAGCCTTACAAAATGTATTTCTTAAACAATAAAACTTGAAAGTCAAAATTACTCTTTGATTCATGGGCTGCAGAATAGATATTATGTTAGCAGACATGTAAACAACATTAATCTCCTTGTACATCTCCATCAGACCTCTTGGGTGACCAGGTGCATTGTCAATGAGCAGTAATATTTTGAAAAGAATCTTCTTTTCTGAGAGTAGGTCTCAACAGTGGGCTTAAAATATTCAGTAAACCATGCTGTAAACAGATGTGCTATCATCCAGGTTTTGTTTTTCCTTTAATAGAGCACAGGCAAAGTAGATTTAGCATAATTCTTAAGGGTCCTAAGATATTTGAAATGGTAAATGAGCATTAGCTTGAATTTAAAGTCACCAGCTGCATTGGCCCCTAACAAAAGAGTCCGCCTGTCCTTTGAAGCTTTTTGAAGCTAGGCATTGACTTCTCTCTAGCTATGAAAGTCCTAGATGGCATCTTCTTCCAATAGAAAGCTGTTTCATCTATATTGAAAATCTGTTGTTTAGTGTAGCCACCTTCTTATGATCTTAGCTCAATCTTTTGGATAACTTGCTGCAGGTTCTACATGAGTACTTGACGCTTCATCTTGCACTTTTATGTTGTGGAGCTGGTTTCTTTCTTTAAACTTCATGAACCAACCTCTTTTAGCTTCAGACTTTTCTCCTGCAGCTTCCTCACCTCTTCCAGCCTTCATAAAACTGAACAGAGTTAAGGCTTTCCTCTGGATTAGGCTTTGGCTTAAAGGAATGTTGTGGCTGGTTTGATCTTCGATCCAGTCCACTAAAACTCTTCATATCAGCAATAAGGTTCTTTGACTTTCTTATCATTTGTATGTTCACTGGAGTAGCACTTTTAATTTCCTTCAAGAACTCTTCCTTGCCTTTTGCAACTTGGCTAACTGGCACAAGAGGCAGGCCTAGCTTTCAGCCTATTTCTTCTTTCAACATGCCTTCCTCACTAAGCTTAATTACTTCTAGCTTTTGATTTAAAGTGAGAGATGTGTGACTTTTCCTTTCACTTGAACACTTAGAGGCCATTGTAGGGTTATTAATTGACTTAATTTCTCTCTCTTTCGCTATATATATAATATGTAGAGATGAGATCTTGCTATGTTGCTCAGGCTGGTCTCAAACTCCTGGCCTCAAGCTATCCTCCTGCCTCGGCCTCCCAAAGTGCTGAGATTGTAGGTGTGACTCACCATGCTGGGCCCTAATTTCAGTATTGTTTTATCTCCAGGAATATGAACGCAGAGGAGAGGGAGAAAGATGGGGGTCAGAGTGGGGAGGATGGCCAGTCAGTAGAGCAGTCAGAACGCACACAACATTTATTAAGTTCGCTGTCCTTATGTGAGTGTGTTTTGTGGTGCCCCCCAAACAATTACAATAGTAATGTCAAAAATCACTGACCACAGACCACCAACCACCATAACAGATAAAAGAATAATGAAAAAGTTTGAAATATGAGAATTACCAAAATGTGACACAGAGACATGAAGTGAGCACATGCTGTTGGAAAAATACCACCAATAGACTTGCAGGATGCACTGTTGCCACAAGCCTTCAATTTGTAAAAAAAGAAATATTTGCAAAGTGTAATAAAGCAAAGTGCAATAAAACAAGGTATGCCTGTACTTATTTTCATGATAAAGGCTCTGAGAAGTCCTGGAAGGCAGGTAAACCACTCTTAATCCATAGTTTTCCTTTGTTAAAAAAAATGGATGAATTGTGTTATATTCATATAATGGAATACTACAGAGCAATGAAAATACATAATTGCTACATATGGCAGCACCTTACAAATATAATGTTAAGTGAAAGAAGCCAGACACACAGGCATGAATACTGTATGAGTCCATTTTATATAAAGTTTAAAAACAGGCAAAAAACACATCTTTGGAATCAGAAGTCAGAATAGTGATTATTCACAGGGAGGTGAAGTAGTGCCTGGGAGGGGGCATGTGGTGAGTTTTGAAACTTCTGGTTATATTTTACATTTTGATTTGGGTGGTGGTTACACAGGTGTATTTACTTTGTAAAAATGATTTGTGCATTTTTCTGTATATATGCATGTATATATATTATTCTTCATTTTAAAAAAAGGGAAAACAAAACACAGCAACATTGAAGGGTCCAAAAAATGTGCATGAAAGATATGTCTTTATTTTTGATTTTTATTTTTTTCATCCTGCAGGTTTTCTGAGCCAGCTTACCTGGTTCAAAGGCAAGGCTCCTGGAAAACTCATAGAATGAAACGAAAGGTTTCCCCCAGACCACCACTGGAGAAAGGGTAGTATGGCACTGAGCAGGGAGGCCCACATTTGTTTGACCTTCTAGTCTGTATTTGTTTTTGGCTTTCTATCCTAATCCCCTGTGTATTTGTTTCCTATTGCTCCTGCAATGAATTATTAGAAAATTCATGGCTTAAAACAACACAAATTTATTTTCTTACAGTTCTGGAGATCGGAAGCCTGAAATGGGCTTCAGTGGGCTAATTCAAGGTGTTCGCAGGGCTGTGTTCCTTCTGGAGACTCCAGGGGAGAATCAGTTTTCTTGCCTTTTCCAGTTTGTAGAGGCTGCCTGCATTCCTTGGCTGGTGGTCCCTCTTCATCTCCATAGCTAGCAACAGCAGGTCAAATCATTCTCACATTGTGTCACTTTGACACTGAGTCTTGTCCTTCCCTCTGCCTCATTTAAGGATTGGACCCACATGGAAAATTCAGGCTACTCTTCCTATTTAAGATCATCTATCTAATTAGCACACTAAATTACACCTGCTACCTTAATTCTCCTTTGCCATATAAATGTCACATGATCACAGGGTCTGGGTATTAGGTCAGTATTCTACTTACCATACCTGCTAAGGGATTAGATGCATATCCTACTTAACCTATCTCCTTTTTTATTAGCATGGATTTTCTTTCAGGTGGCTAGTATCTGACCAAAGAATTAGTTTAAAAGAACTCTTTTGGCTTTGGCGAAAGTAAAAGTCATAAACTCAACTTCTCACCACTCAAATAAGAGAAGATTTATTTACTGTTAACCCAAGATGACGCTTATTACAACAGGAGTGCTATAGGTGTCAGGTATGGGAGGACTCCAGCTTGTAGTGGGCTTGGAAAACTGTCTGAGTCTCAAGGACTGCACCTTACTCATGCCGATGAAATACAGTCATTCAGGGCTAGTATCTGACATCTGAATTGAAGCCAAAAAAGGGGATTATAAGACTGGTGCTCTGAAGGTGAGGTGACAGAGGGATTTATAATTCCTGATCCTGCAACCATGAGTCAGTTTCTTTGGGTCAATTGTATAGTTTTTGCAGTACTCAGGAGATTGTTGTTCATAATGGTTCCTTGGGCTAGCAAACAAGGAAGAGATCCATGAAGTCAGTTGTTGCCTGAGTAGCTGGCAGCAGGGGTTGGCTCAGATTGGCTACTACCATGGCAACATTAATTGCTGTCACAAGCAGGGGTGAGGCATTAACATTGTCAGAGAATACGCGGACTACCTGCATCAGAATTATCTAGGAGTTTGTTTCAATTTTGAATTCCCAGTACACATTGCCAGAGATTCCTAGGACACATTGCCATAATTGGTAAGACTTGGGTAGGGCCTGGAATCTGCCTTTTAGAAAACTCCCCAAGCAACTTTTAATGCCTGGTGAAGTTTGAGAACTATTGATTGAAGAAAACACTGCATCCCTGTTACAAATCCCTATATAAACCCCTCTCACCTCTTTGGTCTGAGAACCAGAGCCACTTTCTTGCTTATAAAGGTCCAATTTTTTTTTGTTTTTTTTTTTTAGATGTGTCCAAGTGTAATAAAGGTCCAATGTTAAAAAGACAAAGTGGATGTGCCATCCCAGGAATTTATAATGACAAATGCCCAAGTTTTTTGGATGCTAAGTGTTAAAATGGGTCTTTCAAGATTTCAGCAAGCATGGAATTTTTTTCTAAGGAACATCTGTTAATGTCTCACAGAGCTGTCATACCAAAATACACTTTGGGGCTCCCAAAGTAGATTTCCCAAATTGGGAAATGCTGCTCAAGATCACTGTGAAGGAGGACTAGGGTGGGATCCCAGGAAGGGACTGGAGAGGACCATTTTCTCTCCTACAAGGAGAGATTGCATACCACCAAGAATACGGGCTTCCTGATATTTCTGAGAATCACTGCTGTCATGAGCCACTGTTGTTAATGGGAGTGTATTCTTATCCTTCACATAGTTAAGAACCAGTAGATTAGTTGATGTGTGAAATTCAAAGTGTTGTTTTTATATTTCTCTAATACTACTTGTAACTCAATGGCTGGGCAGATTCTGGTTTGATAGTTGTAGTGGATACTCTTGACTGCTTACCTAGCATCCATTCCCCATGGCTTCTCCCTGTCAAAAATTCCAGTTTTGCTCAAGTATTCTCTCCATCCCCAACCCAAGGGACAAAATCTGATTTACCAGTGTATGATCATTCCTTGGCGATGACTTTTGGTCTAGGGAATCTGTCTGTGCCCTAATTCATTCCAGTAAAGTTGAAGGGAAGGATTTAACATTTGTGTTGGAGAGGTGTCTCTGTGTTTTGTTGACACGAGGAAGGAAACTTGAAGTTATCCTACATGTTTTAGGATGAAGCGAACCCCAGGGCTGCAGGGCAGGCAGACAAAACTTGGTCCTTAATGGCAATGTTGATTACAGAATCATTTACCGCAGAGTCTACCATACCTCTGAACTTCCTAATTGTTTAAGTCTGTTTTAACTGGGTTTCCTGTTACTTGTGATCGAAAGTTTCCTAATGTCTATGGTGCTTGGTTTGCCTTGCACTCTCTGTTTTTTGCAATTTATATGTAAAATGTAAGAAAAATGAAAAGCAGAGAGAAGACTATAGCTTGTAGGCTGAGAGAATCGATGGCCCGTGGGATACAATTGTTGACATAAAAGCTGTTGTGAGCAAGCTGTGTCTTTCTCCTGTGTTGTCACATCTTTGGTTCCCACAAGTGTCCACATCTGGAAAACAAATTCATTAAATCATTAAATTCATTAAATGAGTTATTGGTATTTCTTGTCTCAGAAGTAATTACATGTTTGTTTAGTGTCCTGTTAGCATAGAGAATTGTTTACTGAGGTTGATGTGGAATACCAAGGTGGGAAAATTAAATCAATTTGGAAATGCTTTCACTGACTAATGGGAGAGAGCCTAAACTTACTTGTACTTATTGAAGAATTGGCTTTCCAAATAGACAAGTAAATACTCTTTCTCGTTCTGACATTCTTGTGCCTTAGACTTAGTTCTAATACGGGTGCTGCTTCCCCTGAGTATGTGAAATGTTCAAGCAGGCTGAACTGCTCTGGAGGACGGCCGTTGGTTCTGATTACACACTCTGAAGAGGTGTTCCATTTTAAGTGCAACAACTTACCACTAATTTAGATGGATATTTAGAGACAAAGGTTGGAATGGTTGGTGATATATCAGATCTATCTGGAAATACATTGTCCTAGTGACTCACTCAGGTTCCTGCTGTAAGAGACAGGCTGACACTTCACAGGGTAGAGAGAGAAATGTACAAATGAGAGCCCTGGTTTGCTTCCTGTTTTTGTTTTAATAATTTAATCCAATTTACAGCATCTTAAGAGGCATTAAAATAAAGTCTTTTCACAATCCCATTACACATTCATTTAGTTATAATTAATTTATTTAAAAATATATAGGGAATCCTCAATGTGCCAGACCCTGGGCTAAGTGCTGTATCCCTCTCAGTGGACAAGACACAGTGTCCCTGCCCTTGTGGAGTTTATAGGCCATATTGAGAGACATATTAAAGATATATCACACAAATACTTATTTTATGGCAACTGTGGTAAGTTAGGGAAGGGAAGGGAAGGTACAGGGCAGCATGAAAGAAAATAACAGCAGGGGATTTCAGTTAGATGGGGTAAGGGGATTAGGGAAGGCCTCTGAGTACCATCTGAGTTAAGGCCTCAAGGATGAATGGAGTTAGAAAGGTGAAAAGAGCCTTTCAGGTGGAGGAAACAGTATATGCAGGGACAAGGGGACTGGGTGTTCTAGGAACTGGAAAATGGCAATTTGGAAGGAGCCAGGTGAACATGGAGGAAATGGTGCTATTTATATATTTGATTCCTTTTTTGAAAGTTAATTTTTTTATTGTGGTAAAATATATATAACATGAAATTTGCCATTGTAACCATTTTTAAGTGTACCATTCAGTGGCATTACTTACATTCACAGTGTTGTGCAACCATCACCACAGTCTATGTCCAAAATTTTTTCATCACTCTAAACAGAAACTCTGTAACCATTAAGCAATAAGTCTCCATTCCTTTCTCCCTCCAGCCCCTGGTAACCTCTAATCTACTTTCTGTCTCTATGAATTTGTCTATTCTGGATATTTCATATGAGTGGAATCATAATCTCTGTCTAGCTTATTTCTCTTAGCATAATGTTTTCAAAGTTCATCCAAGATGTAGCATGCATTCCTTTCAATGGCTGAAAAATATTCCGTTGTGTTTATACACCATGTCTTGTTTATCCATTCATGTGTTGATAGACACTTGGGTTGTTTCTATCTTTTGGCTATTGTGAATAATGCTGATATGAACACTGGTGTATAAGTATCTGTCTGAGTCCCTGTTTTCAGTTCTTTTGGGTATCTACCTAGCAGTGGAATTGCTGGGTGATATGGCAATTCTATGTTTAACTTTTTGAGGAAGCAATCTGTTTTCCACAGCAGCTTGCACCATTTTACATTCCCCTCAACAATGCACGAGGGTGTGCATTTCTCCATATCCTTGCCAACACTTGTTATTTTCCATTTTTTAAATTATAGCCATAGATGTGAAGTGGTATCTCTATGTATTTGATTCTGACTCTCCTATATCCTCAAGAATCCACCTCTCCTGAAAAACCCTGAAGCTCTTTGGGGTCACTAATCTGGCATAAGGCTTATAATGTTTACATAAGTGTCTGATTTTTCTAAATAGATGTTCAGCAACTCTGGAACAAGGTTTGGGTGGGGGATCAATTTGAATCTCCAGTGTCTACTACCTGGTAGGCATTCAATAAATAAAATGATTGTGATAAAGATTGCAGATCTTGTCACTCTCACATTGTAAACGCCCAGTGGATGTTTCCAACAGGCATCTAAGAGATTTTTGCTTGATTCAAAGGAATTAATTTTCATGACTATGTGAGGCAGTTGGTTGTTGGTTACATTTAAACTATGAATCTGATCCCTGCCATTCTGCTTTACAACCTTCAGTTACTCTCCATTGCACTTCAGGAAGAGCTTCTGATCATTAACATGGTCTACAGCCCCCTGCCAGGTCTGACCTTGCCTCCCTCTGGGACCATTTTTTGCCATTTTCTCCCTTTCTCTTTAGGCTTCTGATCATTCCTCAGAAGCACAAGGCTCATCTCTATTTCAGGGCCTTTACACCTACTGCTCCTTCTTTCAGGAATTCTCCATTCCTCCAAACAAGCCCCCTCTCACTTTTTTTGCCTAAGTCCTACTCCTCCTTCAGGTCTCAGCTGAGATGTCATTTCCTTAGGGAAATTTTTCCTGACCCTCTCCCTTCCCCAGCTCTAGCCCCCATTTTGTTCTCCTTCACAGCATCTTTTACTTTTCCTGCATAGCACTTATCAATATTTTAGTAAAGCAATTTTTTTGTTTATTTAAAGTTGATCTTCCTAGTAGTCAGCAACCTCAATGAGGGCAGAAACTCTTGTCTATTGATCAGTGTTACGCACACGGTAGGCACTCGTTGCATATTTTTGAAGAGAGCTTCTGCCAAGGAGCAGAAAAACTGGTAAGTGACCTATGAATGCTGCTCACATTCTGGGTGACTCAGAGTTTATGGTATTCTGGAGAAAACAGTATAGATCATATGGATAGGACAGCCATGTGGGTCCTTGAGCAGGAAGTTGGGGAGTGGCCATCCAAGGCCACCGTGAGGTCCTCTTTGGCCAAGGCAGTGCCCAGACTCTTCAGCTGATGTCAGGTTAGAGACTCCAAGCAAGCCCTTCTTTGTTCCTCAGCCTCCCAGGCCTCTGTCGGAAGGCTGTGTCATAAACTGGCATGAAAGTCATGCCCTTGAAAGTCATGAGGCCGACTCGTCCTGTCCTTTTGCTTTCTTTTGCATTTAAAAGAATTAATTTTTGGTTACAAAAGCAATGTGTGATTACATTTATCTTCTAAAACAGTAAAACTAAAGCTAATACTCCCTTTGGACATTACTTCTAATCCTGGTCCTTTATCTCTATCTTAAAGATAACCTCTGACATGTGTTGGGCATGTAGCTTTACAAATATGTGTTAAAAATCTTTTATAAACCTAACGTGTGATGACAGGAAATAATAGTATTATTTATGTCTATGTTTCATTTTAGCTTTTTATTTTGAAATAATTTTAAAGATGAGTTGCAAAGATAGTATAGAAAGTTTCAATATAGCCTTCACTCAGCCTCTCCTATTGTTAACAGTTTACATAACCCATGGTCCAAAACTAAGAAATTAACATTGGTATAATACTATTAACTGAACAACAGTCTTTATTCCAACTTCACCAGTTTTTCTACTAATGTCCTTTTTCTGTTCCAGGATCCCATCCAGGATACCACATTGCATTTAGTTGTCAGGTTTCCTTGGTGTCCTATCTGTGAATAGGAGAATCTATGACAGTTTCTCAGTCTTTCCTTGGCTTTCATGACCTCGACACTTTTGAAAAGTATAGGTCAAGTATTTTGTAGAATATTACCTCAATTTGGGTTCAGATAAACCCAAATCTGAACCCAAATTCACTGAAGTTTTGCCTTTGGGGAAAGAAAAATTTTAAGTATCAATACTATATAAAATTCTGCAACTTGCTATTTTCATTTGAAAATATGACTTTGAGATATATCTATGCTGATACATATGGATCAAGATCACTTCTTTTAAATTCTCAATAAAATTTCATTATATGAGTATTCAACATTTTATTTAGCCATTCCCCTGTTGGTGGACATTTAGGCTGTTTCCAAATTTTCTTTATTATAAGCAATATCCTAGTGATTACCCTGGCATATATCTCCATATGCACATGGAGTCATGGTAGGTAACTAGAAGTGGCATTGCTGAGACACAGACTTAATAGATGTTGTCCAATTGCCCTCTGAAGTGGCTGGGCCAGTTTACCTTCTTTGATATTATGGAGCTTGAAGATTGATGCCAGTCTCAGTTTTATTTTCCATTTCCCTGATTACTAGCAAAGTTGGCATCTTTTTGTGTATTTATTGGCAGTTTGTGTTTCATTCTGTGAACTGCTTATATTCTTTGCCCATTTTTCTAGTGGATTATTTTCTTTTCTTATTGATTTGTTAACAGTCCTTTATAGTTCCAGATACAAATCCTTTATCTTTTATAGATTGCAAATTTTTTTTCCTAATCTGTTGTTTTTCTTTTAACTTTATTTCTACTCTTTTTCAAGTTATTCCATCTCTCTGATTTTTTAAAATTATTTTTTTCTGATTTTTTGGAATAAAGTTCTTGATTATAAAAATAACATAAACAATGTAGGAAAGTAATGGAAAAATATAAAGAAAAAAAAGAAACCACTCCAAATCTTATCACTGAAAGAAAACCACTATTAACATACTCAGTTACATATTTCTTTCTAGTCTTTTGTGTGTGTACATTTTTTTTTTTACACAGTTGAGATCACATTTGTGTGTGTGTGTCTCTATGTATTTGTTATTCACTCAGTACCGTGGTCTTTAGACACAAACCCTGGCCTTTTTTCAAATGCACTTGGTTTAAAGGTTGTGTTATGCTAACTTTCAACTCCTATTCCTTTTTTCCACATATCCTTAAAAATCTAGGAGGTGAGAGGCCCAAGGCCTATCCTCCGCTGACTTAAACTGAAGCTGGCTCAAAAACACAAGAAGGGGTAGAAATGCTCCAGCAGAGCACTTATTAAAAAGACTTGGAGGTTTTTGGTTGATTGCAAGTTCAATATGAGTCAATAGTGTGGGTGCCAAGAACTTCATTTCATGAATGCAAGGCACTAGGTCCCACAAGGAAGAAGCCATAGTCCTGCTTTGCTCTGATGGTACCACAAACATTTGGTTCAGTCTTGGGTGACATATTCTAAAGGAATCACAATCAGATCGACCAGTTGCATGAGGAGAAGGATAAAGACCCTCAAAACCAGGGCAAAGGAGTAATAACGGAAGGAATGGGAGATACTGATGGGAAATAAGAGAAGACCTTGGGCAGATGTGATAGAAGTCAGGTATTTGAAAAGTCGGAGGTCTAAGAGAGGTTAGATTTGTTTGTTCTCTGAAGCTCCAAGGGATAGAACTTGGGTCCTGATATTGGAAGTTCAGACATACTTTCTAACTGGTCAGAGCTGCCGGTACCAAGGAATGCAGTGCTCTGGAAATAGTGGTCTGCCTGGCGCAGGAATCTTCCTGCCGTGGCGAGTTGTCGGTGGTGGGGTATCAATATAACAGGTAACATTTATTGTGTGCCAGGACTGTGCTGAGGCCTTACCTATATTATCTTATTTCATCCTGTCAGCTCCCTTTGAAGTGGGTACTCTTGTTTCCTATCCCTGTCTTATAGATGAGGGAACTGGGCATAGGTCAGGTACCTTGCCCAAGGACACACAATTTGTAAGAGGTGGAACTGGAATTCGAACACGTTCTAACAAAATTCTAAGCTGATGCTTTTAGTCACCAAGGGGATTCAAGCGTGCCACTATGGGGGTCTGGACCAGACGGGTCTTGAGGTCCATTTGACTAGAAGATTCTGTGACTGGGGAAAAGGATGCCCTCTTCCCCTAAGGGAAAGCTTCATAGGAGAGTAGGCCAGGGCCCTGCTGAGGGGTGCGGGCAGAATGCCAAGGGCTAGAAACCTAAAGGAGATGGAAGGGTTGTCAATGTGCGTCACCCCCGCAGCTCAGCAACAACCACTGTTCTGTCGTTTGAAGATCCCTAGACCCGCGTTAGGGACAGACATAGCGCGGTCAGGGAGCGTCGCCGTCCCCGGGTTCTGCGGCGGAGCCGGGGGACGGAACAGCGCGCCGGTCCCTGGCCGGGCGCGAGCTGGGGGCGGCGCCCGGGCGGCGGGGGCGGGGAGGGCGCGCGCCCCGGCCGCTGCGGCAGTTGCGCGCTGCGATTGTTGCCGTGCGGCTGGGTAGGTGAGTGCGGCGGGACCCGCGGGCCGGTGGGCGGGGAAGGAGCAGGCGAGCGAGCGAGGAGCGGGGAGCCCGGGAGGGTGCGCGGCCGAGCGCGCGACCCCAGGGAAGGGCGTGCTGCCTCCAGCCCGGCTCCCAGCCGCGGTGCCCCGCGGGCCCCGCTCCTTAGGCCGAGTCCCGCCCGCGCGCCGGCAGACTCCGCATGCCCTCCACCCGGTGCGGCGACGTCCCCGGCCCACGTCACGCTCGCGCCATTGTTCCCCGGCCGTCGGCTCGCTGGGACCCCGCCTTGCCCTCGGAGCGCGGCCCTTCCCCGCCTCAGAGCCCACCTCGCCGCGTTCCGCTCCGTACCCCCCTTCTCTCACGCTGGTGGTGACCCTTTAGTCCGTTCTGCTTTTTTTTTCCGGCGGATCCCGGGCTGTCTCCTGCCGCTTCCCAAGCCATCCTTTCGTCCCCCAATGGCTTCCCTGCCCCCTACGCTCTCTCAGTCGCCCCCCAGGAATTGGCGGGTCTCTGTGGTAGGGTGCAAAGTTGGCAGCGTTTTAGCAAGACCACGAGAAACTGCCGGCTTGATTGCCCACACGCCTGTTTTGTCGTGTGCAGCACTTCCTGGAAAGGTCACATCGAACTGCAAGCCGCCACACAAAACATGCGTTATTTCCAGACAGCTTCCATTCAGGGGGTCAGGCGTTTGGTGGCGGCTTCTTCCTTTCCTTTTCCTGGGGCCCCTGAAGCCGGTAAGAGCGAGATGCAGATCTGAGGCCTGAAGCGAGTTGTAAGAAGAACGTTTTGGGGGTTTGACTCTGGCTTTAAAAGCAGTAGTTAGAAGTTGGTGTCCGATTTATTGTTTTCCAAAGCTTTCAGCTTTAGAGCCGTTAGGTTTGAGGATTGTGCTCTGAAGTATAGTGCTCGGAAATGACTAGTCACCATCATAGGGGTGTGTGTGTGCGTGCGTGCTCTCTCCTGGGTGCGGACAGGTTCTCCTTATTGAGCTATACTTGTTTCATAATGTCTGTAGACTATTAATTTTGTTTCTTAAGGCGATGGATGCAGACCGCTGACTTTAATGTGAAAGGGGGAATGTTGAAACTGCCATTTACCGTGAAAACGTAATTGTTACTGAGTAGGAGGGAGGCTTTAGGTCTTTTAAATATTTACCACAGCGCTTTTGAACAATGGTTAGAATTTATCCAGATGAAGACGTCCAGGCCTGAAAAGGTTAAGTTCAAGAAGCCATAGCTAGTTAGTTATTAAAATCAAAACTCCGCATGCCAGGTTGATACTAGAACACATAGATTTATTCCTGAAGTGCATCTCCGTTGTAATATAAACCACTACAGTTTCAGCAGTGTAGATTGCTGCATTACTCTCATTAACCTGGAATTTAGGTTTTAGAATTTATTAACAAACTAATGTGTAAAATAAGGAGATGTTCTGCAAGGTTCCGTTCAGTTCTAAGATTTGATGCCATTGTATGAAAATTTACAACCAGCTACTAGTTTCCAGAAGTTTGTGATTGTAGGGAAATTTAAATAGATATATTTACTTATAGTACCTGCCAACCTTAACTAGAAGACATCAGGTCTTCCTCAAGAAAGCCAAATTACAGTGAAATGTTAAGTGGAGAGGTGTTCATTAATCTGTCTCTAGGCTATTTCTGCTGTTTTATGGGGAAAGAAAGGAGTACACAAACATATTTTTTTAAAAGTCTTTTTATTGCTTAACTTTCTTTTTAAAAAGCTTAATTCAACAAAATAGTTTAAAAAAACAAAAATAAAACAAAACACCACAACTTTATCATGTTATTTATGACTATGCTCTATTAAAATTCTTATATAACCATGGGTTTTTATCTAGTTATAATTGCTGTGTACATATTATTTTGAATTTTGCACTTACCTACATTTCTGGGATGTCTGTGTATCTAGAGAATTCATCCACTCTTCATTTGTAGATGTTCTTTAACATGCCTTTATGCCCAACAGTCAACAATACCTGGCATACAGGCTGTCAGGAAATTTTTGTTGAATGAATGTTGTAATATTTTGAACTTTTTAGATGACATCTACTAACACAAAATGGTGAATATCACTAGGCATATGTTAAGTGACATGTGAGCAATAAAGGCAGTTATACTTTCAGCCAGGAGACAGCATTGCATATGTCTAAGGGCCTGGATTTTATAGTCTGGGTTTGAGACCTGGCTTGCCACTTACCATTATGCAACCTTGGAGAGCTTAATTAACTTTAGAGCCTCACTCAGTTTCTCTCACCTTGAAAAGGGAAAAACAGAACAAATTTCACAGGATTGTGTGGATTAAATAGAGTAATTTCATTGAAGCAGTATTAGCATACATTAAGTTCTCTATAAATGTTGGATTTTTTTTGACTCAGAGTGGAGAGATATTACTGTAGCTTGATGGGATCAGAAAAAGCATAGAGAAAGTGACACTTGAGAGTAGGGAGATTTTTGAGAGTAGGGAGATGATGCTAAAGTGGATATATGGAGGGTATGATGAATAGATTGCTATCGCTAAAACAAAGGGTTTGGTAAAGCAGTAGTGTGAGATAAAGCTGGAAAGAGAAATTTTGGTAAGCTGTTTACAAGATATGCTACTGGATTCATTGTAGATAGAGTAGAATGAATGAAGTAAAATAACGCTTTTTTATAAGTAGTTGGTGTTTTTTGCTTGGTTTGGTTTTTTAGGTTCAGACCTGAAAAAGTTATTGCTTTAAGGAAGTTGGTAGCAAATTGTTATGGAGTGCTAAGGTCCTTGCTAATTGACCCAGTGAGTCTTACATGACATTTTACTGATTGAAATTTGATTGCATTCTATGATTGGTTACCAGTGTTTGCAGTGGCTGTTCGTAGAAAACAACTTTAGCAGCAAACCAATAAAAATAGCAAAATTGCCATCAGGGTAGCAAAACTACTCCCTTTTTAGGCTGAATACAGAATCAGGAAGATTAAATTGACTTGAACAGTGATGAACCATTCGTTCTTACCTTTTGTGTGTCTCTCTTGGTTGGGAAGCATTTTCAGTAGCGTGAGGTGAGGGTAGGCATAGTGGCTCATGCCTGTGATCCCAGCAGTTTGGGAGGCCAAGGCGGGAGGATTGCTTGAGCCCAGGAGTTTGAGGTTGCAGTGAGCTATGATTGGACCACTGCACTCCAGCCTGGGTGACAGAATGAGACCCCATCTTTAAAAAAAAAAAGAAAAAGAAATGTGAGATGAAAGAGCCTGCATCCTGCATGTCAGTCATTCTCTGTTTGCAAAGAGAAGACTGAAATCTGTACCTGAGACTTAATGGCTTTAAAAAAAAATCAGTAAGCTTATTGGGTATTAGTGTGTTTTCATTACAATTGTTCAGGGGAATATATATTTTTAAAAACTTCTTGGTTTAATGGAGTTTCTTTAATGTTTTAATTTAAATTTGTCTTAAAATACTATGAAATATTTGAAACATACCGAAAATAATAGGATCATTTAATATATTGAATACACACCTTTATCAGATCTTTATAGTTAAGACTGTCATATTTATTTATTTATTTATTACCATTTTCTAATTGTGTGGTCTCTCTTTATAAACATTACAGATAAAATTGAGGCCGATAGGAATCCTTGCTGATCCTATTCCCCTGTCTTCCCCTTCCCTTCTTCCATCTCTCTGTCATCAGTTGAGTAATTATCATTCTCATTATATTTTTACACTTTCATTAACATTTATGTATCCATAAAATTACATACACTGTTTAATATACATGTGATTCTGTAATATGCTTTTTTGTTCAGTATTGCTTTTGATATATATCCATGTTGAGGTATCTTTAGTTTATTCATTTATTGCAGTATTCCATTATATGAATAAACCATAGTTTGTTTATGGATATTTAGATGTTTCTGACTTTTTGCTATTATTAACAATGCTGTAATAAACATTCTTGGATATGTCATCTTGTTTACACGTGTGAGAGAGAATTCTAAGCCTAGGGAATTCTTAGGTTGTAGGGTATGCGCATCTTCGATCTTATTAGATAATACCAGATTACTTTGCAAAATAATAAATATAAAATACTCATTAGCAGGTTATGAGAGCTCGGATTTTGCCACATCCTTACAAACATTTGATACTACATACTTTACAATTTTTGCCAATCTGATGGGTTTTGATTTGCTTTTCCCTGCTTATTAGTGAGGTTGAGTTTCTTCACATACATTTATTGTACATTGAGGTTTCCTTTTCTGTAAATTGCCTAGTTATATGCTTCGTTTTTCTGTTGGCTTGTTTGCTTTTCCATCATTGGTTTGTAGCTCTCTTTATCTATACTTTATACTAATCCTTCCTCAGTTATGGTATTGTAAATATCTCCTCAATGTGTAGCTTTTCATTACTTTTTGTTCAACAGTTTTACATTTTTATGCCAACTTCTTATTTGAAAAATTTTAATGCTACAGAAAAGTGCAATAATAGTTCAGTGAACACTCTTATATCTTTCATCTAGATTCACCAGTTGTTAACATCTTGCCGCATTGTTATCTTTTATGTGTACATTTTTTCTAGAACCGTTTGAAAGTAAGTTGCAGACATCATGACACTTTACCCGTCAAACGTTCTACTTGAGTATTCTAAGAACAAGGATGTCCTATAAAACTGTGGTACAATTATCACATTTAACATGGCTGCAACACTGTTATCTAATATTCAGTTCATATTGTTATAAAAATTCCTCAGTTGTCTCAGTAATGACCTTTAGCTGTTCCATACCTCTACCTTAGTCCAGGACCTAGTCAAGGATCCTGAATTGCATTTAGTTGCTATGTCCCCTTACTTACTTTTATTTTTTATTTTTATTTTTTGCTACAGAGTCTCATTCTTTCACCCTGGGTAGAGTGCAGTGGCGTCATCCTAGCTCACTGCAACCACAAACTCCTGGGCTCAAGTGATCCTGTTACCTCAGCCTCCCGAGTGGCTGCGACTACAAGCATGCGCCACCACGCCTGGCTAATTTTTTTTCTATTCTTAGTAGAGACAGGGTCTTGCTCTTGCTCAGGCTGGCCTCCTGAACTCAAGTGATCCTCCTGCCTTGGCCTCCCAGAGTACTAGGATTACAGGTGCCCGACCCCTTTAGTTACTTTTACTTTTTGTTTTAACAAACAAAATTTTGTTTGTTTTCTTAATATGGATATATTTGAAGAGTCCAGGCCAGTTGTTTTGTAAAATGTCACTCATTGTGGTTTTGTCCATTTGTTTCCTTGTGTTTAGATTCAGGTTAAATGCTTTTGGTGGGAATAAGCTTTAAATTTTAATATGGTCAGATTTGTCCATCTTTTCCTTTATGGTTTGCTTTTTTGTCTTTTATGCAAGAAAGCCTTCCCTTGCCTTGATCTCATAAGGCTGTTCATCTCTATATTATTTTAAAAGTTGTTTGGCTTCTCACATTTAGGTTTATAGACAATGTGGGGTTTTTTTTTTTTTTTTGTTTTTTTTTTTTTTTTTGAGAGATGGGGTCTTGCTATGTTGCGCAGGCTGGATTTGAACTCCTGGGCTCAGATAATCCTCCCACCTCAGCCTCCTCAGTAGCTGGGACTACAGGTGTGTGCCAGTGTACACAGTGACAATGTTTATTTTTTCTGCTTAGTTTATCTTTAATATGGTGTTCAATTAGCATTTGTGTTACACATCCTTTTTCTACTATTGTGTTTATCATAAAATTGTCTTCTATAAATTCGTAAGGACAGGAAAAGCTTTTGTTATGCTTTAACTTTGGGCCAGAATATTCTAGAATATGAAATTTTAGGATTATCTAAGTGTAAATATTTACACTACAGATTTCTGCCATTCTACACATTTTGTCTAATTTGCCAGATGAGTATTACATGTATTCGACTATCCTTGAGAAACATTTGCAAACTTTTTTAACCAGTCATGTTAGAATCTAGCTAGGCATTTGTGTATCTCTATCTAGTTTGTTTTAGAGCTGCTAAGTAAACCAGC
Source organism: Daubentonia madagascariensis (assembly GCA_023783475.1). NCBI lineage: Eukaryota > Metazoa > Chordata > Mammalia > Primates > Daubentoniidae > Daubentonia > Daubentonia madagascariensis. Next base: position 11,575,024 of record JAKFHU010002573.1, on the reverse strand, counting down.
TAGAATAGTGTGTAGGTTGAAAAAGCTCCAACATTCTGTATCAAAATTATAATAACTTGAAGTTATACTTATAAGAATTTAGCTGGTATTATGCAGTGTAAGACAGACCAAACTGTAATTTGGAAAGTAAGCATTGCAATCTTTTATAAATATGAAGTTAGTAAATTCCATTTTTTTAGTCTTGAATTACTGGTTTACTTTTGAAGTAGGTTTGATGAAATAATTCTTGAAATATTTCTATGTAGATCTAAGAGCTTTCAGGAAAAAGAAACATATAGATAGTAGATTAGATTTAGGGTACTTTAATTGATATGAAAAAAATGTGTGAAATTGTTAGCCTCTGGCACATAATGGGCACTCTGAAATTTTGACTCCAGTTAGAAACCTACCACACATTTTTCCAGACATAGAGTACTATGTTGTGCAGAAGCTTCAAGTATTAAAACATTGTGGGCTCTAACATTATAAACAATTTATTAAGTACTTTCTGTGTCAGCTACTGTTCTTAGCACCATACACCTATTAATGCATTGAATTCTTGTTCTAACTCTGTCCATTTTGGAGTGGAAGAAACTGAAGTGATTATGTAATTTGCTTAGTGACAGAGCTAGTTGGTGTTGGAGCCAGGCTTTGAACCCCAGCAGTGTGGCTCCAGAATCTTCTGCACTCTTAACCACAAGTATAATTCTGTGTCTTCAGTCAAATTATTTAACTTCTTTGTCCTTTTTCCTTCTTTGTAAAATGAGGACAATATTCTTGTTAGTATAGTGAGTAGAGAAATAAAAAGAAGATAAAAAAATTAAAAAACCAGAAAAAATAAATAAAAACCAGACAAAAATAATAAAATGAGGATAATAGTACTTAACTCGTAGGGTTGTTGTGAAAATATGTACTATAGTCCTTAGAATGATACATGAAAAATAGCACTCAATGAATGTTAGCCGTTATTATGTTAGCATTATTAAGGTATTGAACTCACACATATCTCTGAATTTTTGCTAAGTAAGTGGACTAAACCTTACATGTGAATTTATATACAAAAAGGTAGAAATACTGTGGTGATTATTTCTGCCTTTCTGGGTTTTTTTTATCTTTTTATTATTTTGTAAGAGGAAAAAAGAGCTAAAACAAAGTCGGATGGTGAGCAGGAGCTCATTGGTAAGAGAATGAGTTCTTTTTGAAATAAAGCAGAATTTTAAACTTTTTTTAATATTCAGGGTCCATTATTAAAGGTGCAAAGTATTAGATATTGACTGAATGTAAAAATTGTGCAGCTTTGTTCATACCTTTATCCTTTTAAAGACCTCAGTTAATTATAGCAATGTTTTGAAGAAGGAGATAGCCCAATCTTTTAAAATGTTTTCTTTACATGCTCTCTTGTTCCTTTGTGTCAATAATCATTGAAGGTCTAGTATTATTCAAAACATTCAGTTAGAAGCAACCTTAATGAGCTGATGTAGAACAAATATATAGCATTTTGATATGGCAGAGTAGTAGCAATAGAATGTTTATGAGAACATAACAAAATTCAGGTCTTCTTGGATATTTTCAAAACTTTAGGAACAGATGAAATAAATTTGTATTTTCCAGTTACAATTTCAGACTACAGATAAGAGCGTGTTGTTGCTTGAAGAAGAAAAACAAATTGTCAAGGCAACAGGTACTACATTTCTCACTTGACAAGATCTCTTCTCAGCTTTGTTATTTTCATCAGAGAACAAGGAACCATTTGTTCCGAGGCCTGATGTTGAAATGTTAGCAAAATATTATTACATTAATCAAGACAAGAATCTTATGCATTTGTGAATCAAGAGTAGGATTTCACAAAGATTCATTTAGAGCATTAAAAGGAACTTGTGCAATATTCTTGCATTTCCAAGCTTACACAGAAATTAGCTTCTGAAAAGCAAAGAGCTCCTTGTGTAGAGGTTTAGTGGTTCATTTATTTCTGCCAGTATGTATCAAGTCTACTGTGCAAGATGCTGGGGATAGAGCAGCAAATAGAACAATCTTACCCTCATGGAGCTTACATTTTAGAGAGAGGGACTGACAGAATGCAAGCTGTCAAATATATCTGAAAGTGTACACGCAAAAAAGTAAAGCAGGGTAAGAGGATAGTAAGTGATATGTGTGGGTAGGTAAGTGCAATTTTATTAGCTGCAATTTGGTAGCCATCTGCATCACTTTGGTGTGCAAACTATGAGTGCTAGCCTTTGACAGGAATTGGGGCAAATGATACGAAGAACTCTGAATAAAAGTAATGAAGTGAAAAATGAACAAAATGTTCATCATGAACTATTTAAAAGATGAGAGATAATGAAACATTTAACACAATTTAAACACAGTTTTAAGGAGTCTTCCTTTTCTGGAAAACTGACATTCCTCCATCTTAAAATATTTTATATATATATTTCCTTCCATGTGTTACTTTTGTGATGAGAAGGAGTAAAGGTTACAAAAATACTTTAAAAGCTATAGTTTATTTCACAGTACTGTTCTTTGAGTTATAGGTGACACTATTAACTACAGATATAAGGAATTCGTTTTTCAGCAGTGTTGGTAGATGACTTAAAGTAAACTTGCATCTGACTTCCCTTGTTTTTAAGGGAATGTATTTGTAAGTTTGTTGGTTTGTGGCCGTGTTACAGAGGGGACCCTTAACCGCAATAAAACGGTAAGACCAACTGCCTAACCATTATACTTTCTCGGGTTTACTTGCTCATCTGTAAGGATTAGAGTTATCAAGGGCTATATGTTAATAGAAAATGTGACCACTTAGCACAATATGAGGCATACAAACAGAGGACATACCTTTAACTTTTCTTTTTCCATAAAGCAAACTAATATATGTAATATGCAATGAAAGTTGTATTTATGATGACCAAAATAAATTTCAGGCTGGTGAGAAAATTTGAAATTATTCAAAATTATCCATTCCGTTTAAGTCTCAGAACAGTGTTCTTAGAATGGGAATGAATGGTTGATTATAAAACTTATAAATTCCCAACTTTTATGTTTTAAGTACAAAATAAAAAAATTCCAGTGAGGTAGTAAAACACTGATTGTTCATACTATCATTACTTTATTATCTATATTGACATACTTATTCCATTGGAAAATAAGTATTTGATTCAAACTGCCACGTGTTAAATACCGCCTATGCTACATATTGTTAAAGTGCCCCTAGCTCCTTTCCAAGAAAATTACTGACATGGCTTGAAACAGACACGTTAAATGGCTTTGTAAAAGAGCCTTTGCCAAGGTGTAACTCTGGCAGCATGGCATTTTGTCTTAATGCAGAACTATCATGAAAATAAATTCTGACTGCTATTTACATACTTTTATCAATTTGGGCATGAATATTATTGTAGTACACCATAATTCTTGGAGTTTTCTGAACATTATGTTATGGGTTACTATGGGAAAGACAGAATTTCCTTTGATTGTAGTTTAAAAATAGTGGTCTTACTATATGTGACCGTTAGCATTTTATTGGCACGCTATTTAGAAGGAAATACTATTCACTGCCGATTGCTAACCAGGCTTACTACCTACAGTTTCAGTTACTCTTTCCTTCCTGTTTTCAGCAGTTGCCTAGAGCTGTTGGAGCAGCTGGTTTCCTTTCTTTGGGGGAGGGTGATGGTAGTGGTGAAGGGAACTATGTATGTTGCCTATGAAATATTTTTATAGTGTGAAACTACGGTATTTTAAATATTTGAGAGTTCATTTCATTTGTTATTCTTTAGAACTTCAGATACAATAACTTTGCCTGCTCGATATTTTATATTGAAACAAAGAATTAACTGAATAACTGTCCCACCACTTATGAAAGGAATCAAATTTTGAGCTTTTTATTCAGTATTAGTTGCAGCTGTACCTTACTGAAAAAACTTGTTAAGTCTGACACTGTAAACAGGTGATAAATGTTTACCTACTTATTAGAACTCTTTTTTTTTTTTGGCTGGATGCTAAAGAACCATCATTTTTAACTTTATTGTCACTATGAAAGATTGTTAAGGATTAGATAGACTGATTTGGTGAAGTTCTGTGGATAGAGTTCAAAAGTCTGTCATAGTAATGCTCATGTGTGTTAGATAAGATTGTAGGAAAACTCTCATGATGAATTGTTGAAGATGATTTAAGAAAATCTTACCCTTTTACCTTCATGTAACTCTGTAGACTTTGTGGAATATTTTGTCCCATATTAGTGATATTATGATTATTTAACCATTTATGTTTACAGTTGTAGTTGAATAAAGTTTTGTGACCTTTGTTGAGACACTATAACTTGAACTTTTAAAATAAAATGTATTTAGTTCATGAGTGAGCTAAGAAATTACTTCGAATTTTTTTCCTACAAATAATTTGAAGAAAATTATTTTAAAAAATATAGGAAAAGTCTTTTCTTATTTTAATTCTACCTGTAATTTGTAAGGAAAGAGAAAGATATGTCTGACTTTTTAAAAAGTTTTATTGAGGTATAATTGATTTACAATAACCTGCACATATTTAGAGTATATAATAAGTTTTGACATATGTATATACCCGTGAAACCATCATCATAATCAAGGTAATAAACCTACCATCCCTCCTCCCAAAAGTTTCCTTGGGCTTCTTTGTAACACCTCCTTTCCCAGTCTCACTCTCCCATCCCAGGTAACCACTGATCTGCTTTCTGTCACTACAGATTATTGTGTGTTTTCTAGAATTTCATATAAATGGAATCATACAGTATGCACCCTTATTTTTGTCTTTTCACTTGTAATTATTTTTGAGTTTTTTCATGTTTTGTGTATAAATAGTTCATTCCTTTTTATAGCATAATAGTATTCCATTGTACGGATATACTATAATTTGTTTATCCATTCACCTGTTGATAGACATTTGAGTTGTTTGCAGTTTATGGCCATCTCAAAGCTGCCATGAACATTCGTGTATAAGTCTTTATATGGATATATGCTTTAGTTTCTCTTGGATAATTACTTAGGAGTTGAAAGGCTGGGGACATTACAGGTATGTGTTTAACTTTTAAAGAAATGTCAAACTGTTTTCTAGAGTGCTTGTGCCATTTTTATATTCTCACCAGCAGTGTACTAGAATTCTACTTGCTCTGCATTTGACTTTGTCTGGTTTTTTTTTTTTTTTTTTTGAGATGGAGTCTCAAAACTAGAGTGGGTGGCATCATCATAGCTCACTGCAACCTCAAACTCCTGGGCTCAAGTGATCCTCCTGCGTCAGCCTCCCAAGTAGCTGGGACTACAGGCGCGTGTCACTACACCTGGCTAATTTTTTCTATTTTTGTAGAGACAGGGTCTTACTTTTGCTGAGGCTGGTCTCGACCTCCTGAGCTCAAGCAGTCTTCTTGCCTCGGCCTCCCAGAATGCTAGGATTACAGGTGTGAGCCACTGTACCCACCTGACATTGTCTTTTTAATTTTAAGTATTCTAATAGGTATATAGTGGTATCTCATTGTGTATGTAATTTGCTTTTCCCTAATGACAAGTGATGTTCAGCATCATTTCATGTGCTTATTTGCCATTTGTGTATCTTCTTTGGTGAAGTATCTGTGCATATCTTTTGCCTATATTGTAAGTGGATTGTTTGTGTTAAATTGGATGTCTGTCTAATTTTGAGAGCTCTTTATATATTCTGGATATAAGTCCTTTTATCAGATGAGTGATTTGCAAATATTTTCTCCCAAACTGTAGCTTGTTTTTTTCCTTCCGGTAGAAGGGAGAGAGAAAACCTTTTAATGGAAACACAATATGTAAGTACAATTTAGTTTTAGGTTTTTAAGTTCTCTGCTAGCCATGAAGAGAGACAGATAACAAGTATACAAACAAGTTTGCAGAGACAATATTTAAACCTCCTTAGGGAATAAACATTTTAAATATTTTACGTCACTCATATGCTTATAAACTATAATATGCAAAACAGATTAACATGACTTGTAAATGCCAGCCTTGTGGTAGGTTGTTTTATTGTTGTTTTATTTTATAAATCACTCCCTCACTTTACTTGGTGAACAAATATCTCCTCGTAGAGGCCTTCCGTGGTTTTCCTATCTATAATATGACCACTGTCATTCTTTATTTCCTTGCCTTATTTATTTGTCTTATACCATACATCACTTACCATTACCTGACATGATATTATATATTTGGTTATTGTCTGACTCCTCCACTAAAATGTAAGCTCCATAAGGCTGGGAATTTGTCTCTTCTGTTGTAGCTTGTCTTCATTTTCTTAACAGTGTTTTTGAACAGAAGTTTTAAATTTTAATGAAATCTAATTTATCAACTTTTTTATCAATTGTGCTTTTGATATCAGATCTCGGAAATTTTGACTAATCCAGAGTTCACAAAGATTTTCTTCTCTGTGTTCTTCTAGAAGTTTTTAGTTTTAGATTTTACATTTAGGTCTATGATCCATTTTTAATTATATTTTGTGTATGGTGAGAGCTGTGGATTAAGTTCATTTTTCTGTATGGAGAGCTAGTTATTCCGGCACCATTTATTGAAAAGATTATCTTTTCTCCACTATATCACCTTTGTACTTTTGTTGCTAGAATATATATGTTTATGCCTATCTCTGGTTTCTCTGTTCCATTGACTATTTGTCTTTACACTGATACCACAGTGTTTTGATTGTGTAGGTAGGTTGTCTACTAAATTCTTTTTAAGAGTTGTTTTAATTATTTTGGGTCTTTTGCATTTCCATATGAATTTTAGAATAACATTGTTAAATTTCACAAAATAGACTGCTGGAGTTCTGATTAGCATTGCAATGAATTTGGCGTAATTGACATCTTAACAATATTAAGTCTAATAATCCATGAGCATAGTATATCTCTCCATTGTTTTCCTTAATTTTACTCAGTAATGTTTTGTAATTTTCAGTGTACAGCTTGTGCTCATCTTTTGTCAGATTTATCCGTAAGTATTCATATTCTGATGCTATTGCAAGTGGCATTTAACATTTTTAAATTTTTTATTTCTTGCGCTAGTAGTGTATATAGAAACAGTTAATTTTTATTTGTTGCTCTTGTGTCTAATAGCCTTGCTAAACTTAATTAGTTCTAGTAGCTTTTTATAGATTCTGTTTGATTTTCTACGTAGATAGATAAGGTCATCTGTAAATAAAAACAGTTTTATTTCTTTCTTTTCTATCTAGATGCCTTTTATTTCTTTCCCTTGTCTGATTGTACTGGCTGGAATAGAACCTTCAGTACAATGTTGAATAGAAGTGATGAGAGTGTACATCTCTGTCTTGTTCAGGAAAACACCCTGTCTTTCACCTTTAGTATGATGTCAGCTGTAACATTTTGGTAGATATTCTTTATCAGATTAAGGGAGTTCCCTTTTATTACTAGTCTGGTGAGAGTTTTCATCAGGAAAGCATGTTGGATTTTATCTTATACTTTTTCTGTATCTGTATGAGATGATCATATTGTTTTTCAGCCCACTAATGTGGTGAATGAATTACATTGACTTATTGTCCAATATTAAATCATCCCTGCATTCCTGGGATCAACTCTACTTGGTCATGATCTGTTATTCTTTTACTATATTGTTAGATTTGAGTAGCTAAAATTTTTTTTTTTTAATTTATTTTTTAAATTTCAGAATATCATGGGGGTACAACACTTTGGCCATACACATTGCCCCTGTTCTGCCCGTGTCAGAGCCACAATCGTGGTCATCTCCCAAACTGTGCTCCCCACATCCATTCAGTGAGAGTTTTTCCCATCCCTTCCACCCCCCTCCCGCCCGCCCGCCCTCAGATGAATGTTATTGCCCTGTGTGATGTAAGTGTTCATCAGTTAGTACCAGTTTGATGGTGAGTACCAGTGGTGCTTGTTTTTCCAATCCTGTGACACTTCGCTTCGAAGAATGGGTTCTACTCCAACCAGGGTAATACCAGATGTGTTAATTCACTGTTGTTCCTTATTGCTGAGTAATACTCCATGGTACACATATACCACATTTTATTGATCCACTTGTGTATTGATGGGCACCTGGGTTGTTTCCACACTTTGCAATTGTGAATTGTGCTGCTATGAACATTCGAGAGCAGATGTCTTTATTATAAAATGTCTTTTTTTCTTTTGGATAAATACCCAGTAGTGGGATTGCTGGGTCAAATGGTAATTCTACTTTTAATTCTTTGAGGTATCTCCATATTCTTTTCCATAGAGGTTGTACTAATTTGCAGTCCCACCAGCAGTGTATGAGTGTTCCTATCTGTCCACATCCCTGCCAACATTTGTTATTTGGGGATTTTTTGATATGAGCCAATCTCACTGGAGTTAAGTGATATCTCATTGTGGTTTTGATTTGCATTTCCCTGATGATTAGAGAAGTTGAGCACTTTTTTATATGTTTGCTGGCCATCATTCTGTCTTCTTTGGAAAAGTTTTTGTTCATGTCCTTTGCCCATTTTTTAATAGGGTTGTTTGATTTTTTCTTGTTGATTTTCCTAAGTTCTGTATAGATTCTGGTTATCAGCCCTTTATCAGAGGTGTAGCATGCAAATATTTTCTCCCATTCTGTAGGTTGTCTGTTCTGAGTAGCTAAAATTTTGAGAATTTTTACATCCATGTTTATTAGCAGTATTTATCTGTTGTTTTCTTTTCTTTGTAATGTCTTCGGTTTTGGTATCAGAGAAATGCTGGCCTTTAATAGAAAGAGTGGAAAATATTGCCTTTGTTTCAGTTTTTGGGAGAGTTTATGTAACATTTATATTTCCTTCATCCTTAAATGTTGATAGAATTCCCCAGTGAAACCATCTGGGCTTAGAATTTACTTTATGGGAAGCTTTTAAACTATGGTTTAACTTCCTTAACAGATACTGGGCTGTTCAGGTTATCTGTTTCTTTTTGAGTAAGGTTTGGTAGCTAGTATCTTTCAAGGAATTTGGCCATTAATGTAAGTGTTTAAATTTGTTGCCGTAAAGTTTGTATAATATTCCCTTATTACTCTTTTAATATCTGTAGAATCTGTAGTGCTGTCACTTTGCTCATCTCTGATGTTGGTAATTTGTGTCTTTTTTTTTTTTTTTCCTCTCTCTTCAGTGTGGCTAAAGATTTATCGATTTGAACCTTTGCAAAGTACCAGCTTTTGGTTTCATTGTTTTTTTCCTATTGGTTTTCTATTTCATTGATTTCTACTCTGATCTTTATAATTTCCTTTCTCCTGCTTATTTTGGTTATCATTTGCTCTTTTCTTTTTTGTTTGTTTCTTTATTTTTTGGAGACAGGGTCTCACTCTGTTGTTGGAGTGCAGTGGCACTGACATAGCTCACTGTAACCTCTAATTCCTGGGCTCAAGTGATTTTCCTGCCTTAGCCACCCAAGTGGCTGGAGATATAGGTGTGCACTACCACACCTGGCAAATTTTTCTATTTTTGGTAGAGATGGCGGTCTTGCTATTTTGCCTACATATTCTCTTACAATCCTTTTAATCCTTTTTATTTCTTTTCTTTCTTTTTTTTTTTTAGAGTCTTGCTCTGTCGCCCAGGCTGGAGTGCAGTGGCCCAGTCATAGCTCACTGAAGCCTCGAACTCCTGAGCTCAAGCGATCCCCCCACTTTATCCTCCCAAGTAGCTAGGTGTACAGGAGTGTGCTACCACTCCTGTCTAATTTTTATAAAGTTTTTTGTAGGGACAGGGTCTTGCTATGTAGCCCGGGCTGGTCTTGAACTCCTGGCATCAAGGGCTTCTCCCACCTTGGCCTCCTAAAGTGCTGGGATTACAGGTGTGAGCCACCATACCCGGCCCCTTTTTCTTTCTTTATGGTCTGTAATAATGTCCCTGTTTTCATCTGGTTATAGGTATTTTCATTTTATCTCTTTCCTAGTCAGTCTAGCTAAAGATTTGTCAATTTTGTTAAACATTTCAAAGAACCAACTTTTGGTTTCATTGATTCTCTTATGTTTTTTTATTTTTTAATTTTCTATTTTATTCCTGCTCTAATCTTTTTTTTTTTTTTTGAGAGAGAGTCTCATTCTGCTGCCTAAGGTGGAGTGCAGTGCCATGATCATAACTCACTGCAGCCCTGAACCCCTGGGCTCAAGTGATCCTCCCCCTTCAGCCTCTCAGGTAGCTGAGACTACAGGTGTGTGCCATCGCACCTGCTAATTTTTAAAACTTTTTTTGTAGAGACAGGGTCTTGCTATATTGCCCAGGCTGGTTTCAAACTCCTGTCCTCAAGCAGTTGTCTGGCCTCAGCTTCCCAAACTGCTGGGATTATAGGTGTGAGCCACCACACCTGGCCTCTGCTCTAATCTTTATTTTTTTTTTATTTTTTTAAGACAGAGTTTTGCTCTGTCGCCCTGGGTAGAGCACAGTGGCGTCATCGTAGCTCACTGCAACCTCAAACTTCTGGGCTCAAGCGATCCTCCTGCCTCAGCCTCCTGAGTAGCTGGGACTACAGGTGTGTGCCACCACGCCTGGCTAATTTTTCTATTTTTTGTAGAGACAGGTTCTCATACTTTCTCAGGTTGGTCTTGAACTACTGGCTTCAAGCAATCCTCCTGCCTCAGCCTCCCAAAAGTGCTCCCAAAGTGCTAGGATTACAGGCATGAGCCACCGTGCCTGGACATACTTCTATATATTTTTAAAACCTCAGAATATACTGTTACTATTTTTGCTTTAAACAGTTATATTTTCAAAAGATTTAATAGTTTAAAACATCTTTTATATTTATCCATTCCTTTGTGTAGATCAATTTCCATATAGTATCATTTTCCTCTTGCGTGAATGATTGCCTTTAAAATTTCTGATAGTCTGCTGGTGGTGAATTCTTTCAGCTTTTCCTGTCTGAAAAAGTATTTCATCTTTTTTTCAGAGAGATATGTTTGCTAGGTAGAGAATTCTAGGTTGCCGCCTTTTTCTTTCAGTACTTTAAAGATGTTTCTCCATTTTTCTCTGGCTTGTATTGCTTCAGATGAGAAATCTGCTTTTTTCCTCTCTATGTAATGTGTTTTTTTCTCTCTGACTGCTTTTCTTTTTTACAGACAGAGTCTCACTATGCTGCCCAGGCTGGACTTGAACTCCTGGGCTCAGGCAATCCTCCTGCCTCAGACTCTTGAGTAGCTAGGACTACAGGCATGTGCCACTGCACCCAGTTTCTGGCTGCTTTGAAACATTTTCTGTTTTTCACCATTTTTTAAGGAATTTGATTTCGATGTGCCTTTGTGTAGTTTTCCTGTGCTTGGGCTTTGTGTAGTTCTTTGTGCTTGGGGTTTGCTACATTTCTGGAATCTGTGGGTTTATAGTTTTCATTAAATTTGGAAAATTTTCACCATTTCTTTAAAATTTTTTCCCTGTCTTTCACTGTGCAGACTCCAATAACACATATGTTGTACAACTCACTGATGTTCTATTAAAATTTTTTTTAGTGCTTTTCTATTTTAGTTTGGATAGTTTCTATTGTTATGTCTTCAAATTCACTAATCTTTTCTTTAATGTCTAATCTGCTTTTAATCCTATCCAGTGTATTTTTCATCACAAATATTGTAGTTGTCATTTCTAGACATTTGATTTGGGTCTCTTTTTTATCTTTCATGCCTATATTTAGCATTCCAGTCATCTAGTTTTTTGAATATATGAAATATGTTCAATTATGAATTATATATTGAATGATATATTAATAGTATTTGAATTATGTATTATATATTGAATTATGTTCAGTTATGACTTCTAACATCTTTGAGTATTAATTCAATCGGTATCCTTTATGGGTTTGTTTGAATTGATTTTTCTCCCTTATCGTGGGTCCTATTTTCCTGCTTTTCTGAATACTGTTAATTTTTGATTGGATGCTAGCTATTATAAATTTTACCTTGTAGAATGATGGATATTTTTGTATTCCTATAAATATTCTCGATCTTTGCTTTTTGACATGGTTAAATTACTTGGAGATAGTTGATCCCTTTGGATCTTGTTTTAATCTTTGTTAGGCAGGCAGTGTTTAAATAATTTTGCCCTACTACAGACACAAAACTTTTCTGAGTACTCTGCCTAATGCTATTTAAATGATAAGTTTTCCATTCTGGCTGAATGAGACAGAAACCACTCTCGACCTTGTGTGAGTTTCAGGGATTACTCCCTCTAATCCTTTTGGTTGGTTCTTTTTCAGGCCTCAGGTAGTTTCCTTACCCACATATGCTAATCAATACACAGATGAAGACTTGAGGGTTTACTTTCTGCAGATTTTAATTTTTTAAAAACAAAAAGTAGGAGGTAGGATTTTATGAATACTGTTTGAGATTTTTAAAAATGGAAATGTACCTAAGGCTTTACCAATAAATGAATTTTGTTTCCTGTGCTTTACCATATGACTACAATTGCAGTTGAAGTCTTTTCTAATAGAATCACTCTTCTGATTTCTCTTAATTCATCATAGTTTACCAATTTCATTCTGATTCATATTTAAACTTATGTAAGATATAGTCCTTATCCAAAAAATACAAATCATTCAGGTTTAATTGTAATTCCCTACTTTAAAATTTTTTCCACTTTTTGGGTATGGATTTGCTACATGAATTTTTTAATGCAAAAAACCCTTTCCAAAACACAAAAATCCAGTCATAGTATATCTAGATTCAGTTATAATAGTCTAGCAAATAACTTTTCTCAAGTTTATTTTATACTTTAATAAGATTTTAACTAGAATTTTTTGAAGTGCCAGTACTTTTGTCCTATAAATAGTGTTTGGAAATCTTGATTACTTTGAAAACATTACAAACCTAACTATATATCCAAAAGAATTGAAAACTGGTAATCAAGTATATTACATGCAAGTTCATAGAAGCACTATTCACAAAATAGCCAAAAGATGGAAATAGTCCAAATGTCCATCAACAGATGAATGGATAAACAAATTGTGGTATATACATATAATGGAATATTTTTTCTTCAGTCATTAAAAGGAATGAAATATCTGATACATTTTTGGATGATCTTTGAAAACATTATGCTAAGTGAAAGAAGCCAGGCATTAAAAACGCAGCAGGCATGTTGGCTGACGCTGGTAATCCTAGCAATGTGGGAGGGTGAGGTGGGAGGATTGCTTGAGGCCAGAAGACCAGCCTGAGCAAGAGCAAGACCCTGTCTCTACAAAAAATAGAAAAATTAGCCGGGATGATAGCACGTGCCTGTAGTCCCAGCTACTCGGGAGGCTGAGGCAGGAGAATCACTTGAGCCCAGGAGTTTGAGTTTTCAGTGAGCTATGGTGATGCCACTGCGTTCTAGCCTGGGTGACAGAGCAAGACTCTGTCTCAACAAATAAAAAATAAAAAATAAAAAAAGTCACATATTTTATGATTTCACTTATATAAAATATCCAAGAATAGTTAAATCCATAGAGACAGAGCCCAGATTAGTGGTTGCCAGGGGCTGTGGGGAGGGAATAGTGGGGAGAAACTGCTTAATGAATAAGGGATTTTACTTTGGAGTTATAGAAATATGTTGAAACTAGAGGGAATTGGTTGTTGAACAACATTATGAATGTACTAAATGCCACTGACTTGTTCACTTTAAAGTGGTTACTTTTCTCAAATGAATTTCTCACAGATTTCTTCAATAAATTATTACTTTAAAAAAACTACAAAGGTGGTTTATTTAAAAAATTGATTTAATATTATAAATGATGGTTAGCATGTTCAAAATGGGAAATAAGTTAGGTTCCAGATGTTCTTAAAAATACTGGTATATTAATAAAATGTTAATAAATTTAACTCTAAAGGTATATTTTCATCCTTATTTAAAACTATTTACAGATGAAAACTTAAAATCAAGTGAAACCTAAGAATAGCCTATTTGTGAAAGTACTTAAAACAAAGGTACTCAGCTATCTACCTTGTTTTAGATGTTTATCCTAATTAGATGAAATGTTTTAACTTTTTTCTTCTTTTAGCTCATAGTCTTTATTACCAGCTGAAAAATAATTTATTACTGAAAAATACAAAAGTACAAAATAATTAGAAATCAAACATTCATTACTTTTATTTGTGCCACTGTTGGCTGAGGTTAGTATGTTGATCAGAATTTAAAAGTTGCTTACTACACACATTTTAAAAACATATATTTACTTAAAATTATATATTTTCACAAACCTGTAGTCTCAGTGCCTTTTCTAGAATCTAGGATTATAGTTAGCAATTATTGGCAGCTATGCTTCATTACTGTATTTGGAAGCGTATGTGATCTTGCTGGGTAGAAATGATCGTATGAAATTATATTTGTAAATTTACATAGTTTAAAAGTGTCAGTATAATTTTCAGTATATTTACCGTATTCAGTATGTTTTAATAGGTAGTTGTGTTAGGCAGTTTCCAAGCTAGAGTTTTTCTAATATTTTTAACAATCAGATATCAGATGCCAATATTAAGCTATTAAGTCACTGATTTTCTTTTGCAGAATTCAGCCACATAATTAAAATGACAACCTCCTGGAGTGATCGGTTACAGAATGCAGCAGATATGCCTGCTAACATGGATAAGCATGCCCTGAAAAAGTATCGTCGAGAAGCCTATCATCGGTAAGCATTTTGTATACTTAATCCTCAAAACAGCTCTGTGAAGTGGGCACTTATTATCTTCATTTTACAGGTGATAAAATTAATGTATAGAGAAGTTACGTAATTTACCCCAGATCACGTAGCTAGTTTGTGATTAATAAAAGTCCTTAAGAGAAGGAAGTCTTTAGCTGCTGGAAAATTGCACCTAAGTTAATAAGAATGAAATCCTTAATTGGCATTTACTCACAAATTGATTATAACTCTTAAACAGATTGTTAAAATTGTATCTGCTGGCTACTGTGTGTTAGATTGAATGTGGGTAACTCTGGGTTTTAGCAAAGTTTTCTTGTTTAGATTAATACTTTCTCTAAATCATTTTTTCTTCAGACGTTTAAATCGTATTTTCTTTTCACTTACCTTTTTTTATAGATTCAGTTAAATGCCTGCTTTTACCCAAATCTTAAGTAGCTAAGATACTTGGAAGTAGGTAATTTATTTAGGAATCATTACTTTTAGGCAGAAATTAGAAGTTTACATTTTCAGTGAATTTGTAGGATAGTAAGATCTGGGCCCTACAAGAACCATCTCTACTTCCCACCGCAGGAAAGCCAAGAATAAGTACAGATGCTGGTGTATTGGCAGTGCTGAAAAGTTGCATGGGAACTTCAGAAAGTCTAAAACAACTCATAATCACTTAGCTGTTTCTGGGCTAGAGGAAGGAGAAAATGAGTATTACTTTTAAAGTCTTACTGGAAAAATGGTTAAACTGGTTTATACAGGTATGTTTTTGTAAGCGGAGAAAATAATCATCCTGAGTCCACTCTTCTCTGTGTAGGGAAGCTAGGTCAGAATTAGGTAACATTTTACTGTTTCAGTAAGTATTAATATTTTGAAGAAAATAGTTATTTGGTATTGAGTGTTTCAAACATGAATTATTCTATCAATAGTTGGTTTTTAAAGTAGGCTGGTGTTATTTGCCTCATGGTAGGTCACTATGTGGCATTTCTAGGTGTTAGGATGCTGTTATTCCTTAAACCCTGAAAGAGTGAAAACATTTCAGGTTCCTATCAAGACTTAAATCAATCAGTGAGTACTAATGATCCTCTTCTGTGTGTGAGACATGTTGCTAGATATGGCATGTTAAAATGTAAAATGGAGCATTTATGTGTGTCCATGTGAATAAAACGTATACATTTGGAAGAGATTATGTTATGTAGAGGTATTGTATACTTTGTGTTCAAATATTTGCTTAGTCTTTATGCTGTAAAGTATACATTTGGTTAGGATGTAATATTTTTTAGCTGTGGAAACAAGGGTGAGAATTATGTAATGAAGGAGAGATCACCTAGTAAACATCCTAATTGTATTTAGTATGTCATAGCCTGAATGTACTTCTGACTCATTTGGAATGGTATTTCCTGGCAGATTTTAGTTGGGCTCTGCACCCTACATTATTTACATAGTGAGATGCAATCTGAAACAATAGAAGCAAAAAAAGCGTCGTCAAGGGTTTGAATTTTTAGATCATTGAGAAAAAATTTTTAATATAGAAAAATTGGGTTCTTGGACTCTTGCAAGTATTTGCTTTAAAAATTATTTATATATCTGTTTTTTATTAATATATTGACAAAATTGTATACATTTATGGTATACAACATGATGTTTTAAAACATGTATACATTGTTGAATGGCTAAATCAATGTGAGGCATTACCTCACATACTTATCATTTTTTTGTGATGAGAACACTTAAAATCTACTCTTCTAGCAATTTTCAAGTATACCATACATTACTATTAACTACAGTCATCATGTTGTATAATAGATCTCTTGAACTTATCCTCCTAACAGTGTTTGCTTTTGTTAATTAAAAATGTTAAATAGAAAACATTTAGAAGAAATTTATTTTAGTTTTCTAGTTTGTTTGTAGAATAGTCTGTTTTCAGGGCTTTTTATTAAAGACATTTATTTGAGTAAGTAATTTATCATTGGTTAAGTTAGGCAGACTGTGCTGATCATCATCACAAAGTGTACATTGTATATAATGCTTTAGAATTTCCTTTTAGAAGAAGCTAAATAGTCTTAGTTAAGTAAATAAACATCTAACTTCTAGATTTTTTCTTGTTTAATACTGGTCTTCTAAATTTCAATATGGAAATGATGGTCATGTGTCATTATTAAGAAACTGGCCTTTAGAATGTATGACTGTTCCTCCTCCATTTCCTTATTATGGTTGTTTAGTTTTCTGGGCTGAGGATAGTCATCAGACCAAACCTTTTATTGGAATATGTTTTGCCATATAGTCAGAATGTAGGCTGAGCTGCTCAGATGTCATTGTGACCTGAAGGAGGAAGGTTAGAAAATTATCTCTTAAATAGTTCCTTGTTTAACGCCTAGAATCTGATAGTGATCGATACAGATCAGAATTTGTATTTACCAAATCCAAGAATGGAACAACTAGATTTCTCATCTGCTTTCCACATTGACTGTGCCCAGGATGCTGAAGTCAGGTATTTGGTTTTACCCTTTTAAAGTTCTAATGATTACAGTACAGCAGAATTTCTATGACAATGAATTGGCTTTTTTCTTTATGAACACAACTTATGAATTCAGCAGTGGTTTTTATCATATTGAACTAAAATTTGATGAGTAATTAGGCTTGTAAATTTTTTATTTTAACCAGTCTTTTGCCTTATTTTAAAAGACATTGCAATTGCCTTATGTTTAAAGTTCTTTAAAGACCTTTGTTATATTTATCTGAAATTTGTACGCTTTTCTGAAATTTTTTTAAAATTGCAACTTAGGCCTCCAAAGCCATACCCGTCTTTATTTGAACCTGTTGAATAATGGTTTCTTCTCAAATCAAAGTAAATTTATCATATGTGTTTAAGGAGTAAAAAGGAATTTGTGTACATATAAAAAATAATTTTGTAGTACCTATAGCTTGGCACACTAATAGATTTAGAAATGTTTATGATGACTTATTTTAACCTCAAACTAAAAGCAGGTATCAGGTTATATGCAGACCGATACTGCCAGGTTGATAAATTTTAATTTCTTTCTCTTTTAACCACTTATGGATATCACATGAATGTCATTTAGCGTTTTAATTTTGTCATTAACCAAGCTGAGTAAACTGTCATTTTAGTATGAGTTCAAATATTCAAATGGATAAACTATTAAAATTTCAATAACCATTTTATAAGTTGAAAATTATGTGGAAAATACAGGTCCTCAGAAATTCTAAGGAGCCATGTTCCTTAAATAATATACAGATGCAGGTGGGATATATCTTGTCAGAATAAAAGAGTGAGGTAGAGCATCAAAACTGTGTTAAAATTTTTTTTTTTTAGTATATCTTTCTAATGCTTTGATTAGTGTTTCCCATTCCTAAGGAATGATAAGTGAGGATTCAGGAACTGGTAATATTTTTTTTTAGCTTATTTATTTCCCCCCCAAAACATTCTATGTATGGAATACTATTCAGCAGTAAAAAGAAGTAAACTATTGATACACACAACTTCAATATATTTCAAGAAAATTATGCTGAGTTAATAAAGCCATCTGAAAAGGTTATGTAGTGTATGATTCCATTTCTATAATATTCTTTTTTTGTTTTTGAGACAGAGTCTCACTCTGTCACCTGGGCTAGAGTGCCATGGCGTCATCCTAGCTCACAGCAACCTCAAACTCCTGGGCTCAAGTAATCCTCCTGCCTCAGCCTCCCAAGTAGCTGGGACTATAGGCGCATGCCACCACACCCATCTAATTTTTTCTATTTTTGGTAGAGATGGGGTCTCACTCTGGCTCAGGCTTGTCTCAAACTGACCTCAAGCAATCCTCCCACCTTGGCCTCCCAGAGTGCTAGGATTACGGTGGGGCGTGAGCCACTGTGCCAGCCTCTATAACTAAAATATGGAGATTGAGAACAGATTAGTGGTTGCCAGGGGTGGGTGGAGGGAGGAGGTGAATGCAGCTATAAAATGGTAGCACAAGGAATCCTTGTGATGGAACCGTTTTGTATCTCGACTCTAGTGGTGGTTATATCAGTCTCCATACACACACACACACACACACACACACACACACACACGAGTGCATGTAAAACTGGTGAAGTCTGGTAAGGTTGTGAATTGTGTCAACATTCATTTCCTGTGCTGTGATATTGCCCTATATTTATACAAGATATTCCTGTTGGGGGGAACTGGGTGAAGTGTACATGGAATCTCTGTAGTATTTCTTACTACTACATGTGAATCTACAATTATTTCAAAATAAAGTTTAATTTCAAAAATTCAGTGACATACCTTTTTTTACATCACATGCATTCCTTGTCTATTTTAGATATAAGTTGCTCTTTATTATAATGTGCAGTTATACTACTTTATGGAGTACAAATTCTCTGAACTTCATTGTTCAAAAGAAGGTATTGGATCCTAAAACATTTTCACTTTGTTTCTTTACCACCATTCCCTCTATGCTTCTTCCAAAAACAATATAAGTAATATTTATATACTTATATATTAATAAAATTTATATATTAATAACATTTTAAAAGTAAAATGAAAAAGAAAAGTGGTAATATTAGTGGAATGGAAGAGAAAGAATAAAAACTAGGAGATCTTAGACTTAATGAAATCCTGTAATAAATAACTCATGTTGAGGAAATGTTATTCATATTTATATGGCATATTTCACCTTAAAGGGATGGCTTCTTATATTCAGTGTAATGTCTGAGAGATAGATTCATCCATGTTTTTGTGTATGTCAGTAATTTGTTCTTTTTTTTAATTACCGTTGTGGCATTTTATTTTATCATTATACCACAATTAATTTATTCATTTGTTTTATTATTTGTTTTCTGATGATGGGCATTTGGGTTTTTAGTTATTAAGTATAAAGCTGCTATAGACTCAGAAAATATTTGTAAATCACACATCTGATAAAGGACTTGTATCCAGACTATAAAAAGAACTTTTGAAATTTAACTGTGTGAGAACAACCCAATTAAGAAATGGTCAAAAGACTTTTTTTTTTTAAATTTTTAATTTTTTAAATTTCAGAATATTATGGGGGTACAACACTTTGTTTATATATATTGCCCATGCAGTGCCCATGTCAGAGCTACAATCGTGGACATCCCACAAACTGTGTGCCCCGCATCCATTCAGTGAGAGTTTTCCCATCCCCTCCACCCCTCTCCTGCCTGCCCGCCCCCTGATGAATATTATTGCCATGTGTGACATAGGTATTGATCAGTTAGTACCAATTTGATGGTGAGTATATGTGGTGCTTGTTTTTCCATTCTTGTGACACTTCGCTTCGAAGAATGGGCTCTAGCTCCATCCAGGATAATACCAGATGTGTTAATTCACCGTTTTTTATTGCCAAGTAATACTCCATGGTATACATATACCACATTTTATTAATCCACTCATGTATTGATGGGCACCTGGGTTGTTTCCACATCTTAGCAATTGTGAATTGTGTTGCTATAAACATTCACGTGCAGATGTCAGAAATGGTCAAAAGACTTTGACACATCACTACAGAGGATATACAGATGGCATGAAAACATATACTTACCATCTTTAGCCATTAGGGAAATGCAGATTAAACCACTATGCCTATTACAGTGGCTAAAATAAAAAATACAGACAATACCAATTGTTGCCAAGGAGCAAGTGGAACTCTCATATGTTGTTGGTGAAAAAGCAAAAGGGTGTAGCTACTCTGGAAAACAGTTTGGCTGTTTTTTTTTGTTTTTTTTCTTTTTTGACTATTGCCTGGGCTAGAGTGCCGTGGCATCATCATAGCTCCCTGTAACCTCAAACTCCTGGGCTCAAGTGATCCCCTTGCCTCACCTCCCAAGTAGTTGGGACTACAGGCACGCACCACCACACCTTGCTAATTTTTTTTTATAAAGACGAGGTCTCACTGTACTGCTCAGGCTGGTCTCGAACTCCTGAGCTTAAGCAATCCTCCCGCGTTGGCCTCCCAAAGTGCTGGGATTACAGGTGTGATCCACCACATCCGGCCAGAAGTTTCTTACAGAAACCTTATCATATGATCCAGCAGTCCCACATCTAGATACTTACCCTAGAGAAATGAAAACTTAACATTTACACAAAAAACTGTACATTAAATAAGAGATACTATAATCATTATTACAATTACTCAAAACTGGAGGCAGCCCAAATGACCTTCAACAGGTAAACGCATAGACAAAATGTGGTATATTTTACACAGTGGAATATAACTCAGGTAAAAGAATTAACTAGTGATACACAGAGCAGCTAGGAGGACTCTCAAAGACATAATGCTGAGTCAAAGAAGCCAGTCTTCTCAAACAGTAACATCCTGTCTGATTCCATTTATGTGACATTCTCAAAAAGACAAAACTATAGTGATGGAGAACAAATTAGTGGGTTCTAAGAGTTGGTGGAGGAGGGGAAGTGTGACTACAAAAGGATAGTAGGAGAGAGTTTTTTGGGTTGATGGAACTGTATTTATTTCAGATTGTGATGGTTATTGTGTGACTATGTGTTAAAACTCATAGAAATGTACACCCAAAAAAGGTCAATATTACTGTATTTTAATTTTGAAAAAATAAGGATAATGATCCTATAAACATTCTTGAATATGTCTTTTTGTGGATATACGCACTCATTTCTCTTGCTTTTTACCTAGGAATGGAATTGCTGGGCCATAGGGTAAGCATGTGTTTAGTTTTAGTACATATTGCAAAATAGTTTTCCCAAATGGTTGCTCTGATTTACAGTTCCACCTACAGTATATGAGAGCAGTGTCACCAGCACTTTAATATTAATCTTTTGATTTGTATATTTAATTTAAAAGTTACTGTGCATATGTAGTGGCATCTACTTTTGGTTTTAATTTGTATTTTTCTGATGAATAATTAGGTTGAGCACCTTAATATCTTAAGTAGCCATTTGGAGATCTTTTGTGACTTTCCTATTCAAGGCGTTTGCCAATTGTGTTGTCTTTTTTTCTTATTGTTTTGTGGAAGGTCTTTGTGTATATGTGTATGTGTTTTTTTTAAAATAACAGCTTTATTGTATAATTCACATAATATAAAATAGAAGTATATAATTCAGTGGTTTTTAGTATATCAGCAAACTTATGCAACCATTACTACTGTCTAATTCCAGAACATTTTCATCACCCAAAAAAGAAACCCCATATCCATTAGTAGTCATTCCCCATTCCCATCTGTCCCCAGAACCTAGAAACCACTAATTTACTTTCTGTCTCTGTGGAATTGCCTATTCTGGACATTTCGTATAAATGGAATCATACAATGTGTGGCCTTCTGTGTCTGTCTTCTTTCACTTAGCATAATATTTTCAAGGTTCATCTGTATTGTAGCATATGTCAGTACTTCATTCCTTTTTATTGCCAAATAATATTGCGTCATATAGATATACCACGTTTTGTTTTTCCATTCATCTGTTGCTTAACATTTGGGTTTCCACTTTTTGGCTATTATGAATAGTGCTACTATGAACTTTGTGTGCAGTTTTGTGTGGACATTTCTTTTGGGTATATGTCTAGAAGTGGAACTTGCTAAATTTTATGGTAACTTTATTTTTAACTTAGGAAGAATTGTCAAATTGTTTTCCAACGTGAGTGCATCCATTTTACATTCCATCTAGCAGTGTATAAGGTTCCAGTTTCGCCACATTCTCATCACGCTTGTTTTTTTTTTTTTTTTTTTTTTTAGAGACAGGGTCTCACTCTTGCTCAGGCTGGTCTCGAACTCCTGCGCTCAAGTGATCCTCCTGCCTCGGCCTCCCAGAGTGCTAGGATTACAGGCGTGAGCCACAGCGCCCAGCCCATCATCACGCTTGTTATTGTTTGTCTTTTTGATTATAGCCATCCTAGTGTGTGTGAAGTGGTATCTTTTTGTGATTTTAATTTACATTTCCCTTATGACTAATGATGTTGATCATGTTTTTATGTTCTTATTGTCCATTTGTGTATCTTCTTTTGTGAAATGTCTATTCAGATCTTTTGCCCATTTATTAATTGGGTTGATTATCATTTTATTGTTGAGTTGTAAAAGTTCATTATACAAGGGCTGTCCAGAAAGTATCCAGCCATGTAGTATGAAAAATATATTAACAATGGCTGGATACTTTCTGGACAGTCCTCATATATTCTAGATCCTAAACATGTATAATTTTCAAAAATTTTTTCCCATTCTGTGGACTGACATTTCACTTTTTGGTATTGTCCTTTGAAGCACAAATGCTATAGAGAGAGAGACAGACAGACAGAGGGTCTTGCTCTGTTGCCTAGGCTAGAGTACAGTGGCATCATCATAGCTCATTGCAACCTCAAACTCCTGGACTCAAGTGATCCTCCTGCCTTAGCCTCCGGAGTAGCTGGGATTATAGGGGCATGCTACCACGCCCAACTAATTTTTCGTTTTTTTTGTAGAGACAAGGTCTCGCTATGTTGCTCAGGCTGGTCTCAAACTCCTGGGCTCAAGCGATCCTCCTGCCTTGGCCTCCCAAAGTGCTAGCTAGGATTAGAGGCATGAACTACCACGCCTGGCCTGTTTTTAATATCGATGAAGTCCAATTTATCTGTGTTTTCTTGCTTGTGCTTTTGGTGTCATATTTAAGAAACCATTACTTAATCCAAAGTCACAATGATTAACGCTTATGTTTTCTTCTGAGAGTTTTATAGTTTTAGGACTTACATTTAGGTTTTTGATCCATTTTTAGTTTTTGTGTATCGTACGAGATAGAGGTCCAGATTCATTCTTTTGCATGTGAATATCCAATTGTCTCAGCACCATTTGTTGAAAAGACTATTCTTTCTGCATTGAATGGTGTTAGCACCCTTTTCAAGTATCATTTGACCATAGACGTATGAGTTTATTTCTGGAATCTCAATTGTATTCCTTTGATCTGTTTGTCCTTATGTCAGTACCACACAGTCTTGATTACTGCAGCTTTGTTAAGTTTTGAAATTGTGATGTGTGTCCTCCAACTGTGTTCTTCTTTTTCAAGATTATTTTGGCTATTCTGGGCCCTTCTATAGCCATATGAATTTTAGGATCAGCTTGTCAGTTTCTATAAAAAAGCCAACTGGGATTTTGTTAGGGATTACATTGAATCTATGTGTATCAATTTGAGTAGTATAGCTATCTTAATATTAAGTCTTCTGACCCATGAATATGGGATGTCTTTCCATTTATTTAGATCTTCTTTAATCTCTTCCAATAGTACTTTGTAGTTTTCAGTGATAGGAATAAATTTAACAAAAGAAATGCAAGACCTAAGTATTTTATTATTTCTGATGCTATAGTAAATGGAGTCATTTTCATAATTTTATTTTTGGATTGTTCATTGCTAGTTTGTGGAAGTCCAACTTGTTTTTGTATATTGATCTTGTATCCTGTGACTTTGCTGAACTTGTTTATTAGCTCTGTGTGTGTGTGTATTTTTAGGGTTTTCTATATCTTAGATCATGCCATCTGCAGATAAGGATAGTTTTATTTCTTGATTTCTGATTTGGAAGCCTTTTATTTCTTTTTCTTGCTTAATTGCTTTGGCTAGAATGTCTAGTACAGTGTTGAATAGAACTGATGAGAGTGGACATCCTTTTCTTGTGCCTGACTTTAGGGAGAAAGCTTCTAGTCTATCATCACAAGTATGATGTTGGCTGCAGATTTTTCATAGTAGCCCTTTATCAGGTTGAGGAAGTTTCTTTTCTATTCTTAGTTTGTTGAATGTTTTCATCATGAAAAGGATGTTTTCTCTGTGTACTCAAATGATCATGTGGTTTTTGTTTTTTCAACATGGGTGTATTACATTGATTTTTTTCTTTTTCTTTTTTGGTATATTGAACCAGCCTTGCATTGCTGCAATAAATCCCACTTGGTCATGGTGTATAATCATTTTGCTTAGATTTAGTTTACTAGTATTCTGTAAAGTAATTTTGTATCTATATTCATAAGGGATATTGTTCCATATTTTTCTTTTCTTGTGATGTCTTATCTGGCTTTGGTATCAAAGTGTAATACTGGCTTCATAGAATGATTTGAGAAGTGTTCCCTCCACTTTTTGGAAGAGTTTGAGAAGCATTGGTGTTAAATCTTCTTTAAACATTTGGTAAAATTCAACAGTAAAGCTATCAATTTTCAGCTTTTCTTTGTTGAAAGTTTTTGATTACTGACTTAATCTCTTTACTTACTATAGATCTCTTCAGGTTTTCTATTTCTTTTTTTTTTTTTTAATAGGATATTTACTGAGGTAATCAATCTATTTCTTTTTGAGTCAGTGTTGGTAGTTTGTGTGTTTCTAGGTATTTGTCCATTTCATCTCAGTAACCTAATATGTTGGCAAACAATTGTTTATAGTATTGCCTTGTATCTATTTTCTTTTCTGTAAGATCAGTAGTAATGTCTTTGCTTTCATTCTTGATTTTAGTAATTTGAGTCTTCTTTCTCCCTTTTTTTTTTTTCTGGGTCAGTGTAGCTAAATGTTTGTCAATTTTGTTGATGTTTTCAGAGAACCAACTTTTGGTTTCATTGATTTTTCTTTCATGTTTTTAATTTTGTATTTTTAAATCTAATCTATATTCTTTCTTTCCTTCTGCTTGCTTTGGATTTAATTTGCTCATCTTTTTCTAGTTTCTTATTTCTTTTTGAATATATGCATATAAATTTCCCTTTGAGCACTGCTTTTATTGCATCTCAATGGTTTTGGTGTGTTGTGCTGTTGTTTTCATTTAATTATAAGTATTTTCTAACTTTCCTTATAATTTCTTTTTGACTAATTGGTTATTTAGCTGTGTGTTGTTTAATTTCCGCATATATATATTTTTATTTTTTTAGAGACAGGGTCTTGCTCTGTTACCCAGGCTGAAGTACAGTGGCCCACAATTATAGCTTATTGTAACCTTGAACTCCAGGGCTCAGGTGATCCTCCTGCGTAGCTGGAACTACAGGTACTCACCACCACACTGGGCTAATTAAGCAAATTTTTTTTTTTAAAGAGATGGGGTCTTGCTATGTTGCCCAGGCTGGTCCTGAACTCTGGCCTCAAGCAGTCCCTCCCACCTTGGCCTCCCAAAGCACTAGGATTACGGGTGTGAGCCACCACGCCCAGCCCAGTTATATGTTAAACATTTAAATCTTTTTTTAAAATTACAAATCTTTATAAAAATATGGAATGCTTCATGAATTTGTGTGTCATCCATGCTCGGGGCCATGCTAATCTTCTCTGTATCATTCCAATTTTAGTATATCTGCTGCCAAAACAAGCACTAAACATTTAAATCTTAATGAACTTTGGTCTAAGAGTCAGAAGACCAAAATTATCTCCCTGACTCTATTTCCAACCATCTCCTTTTGAAAGCTTTTTGAAAGAGGACTTTAATTGTTACTACCTCCATTAAGAAGTTAAAGCATCTCTGCTTTATGACTATACATGTGACTATCTATATGACTAACATAGATCCAAAAAGTTAGGGAGTAATACAGTCGTCAAGCCCAAATTTTAATCTCTTATTTAAACAAACACACACACACTGTTTAATATGAATCTGCTGATCATTTCTAGATTCCAGCCTTTTCTTTTCATTTCCTGATGATACTGCCCTAGTCCAGGCTCTTGTCATCACTGTCCTGGATTACTGCAGTAGACCTCAGGTCTCCCTGCCTTCAGCCTTGTCCTCTTCAAGTTCATTTTTTAAAATCATGTTATCCTACTTAAAACCTTTAATGGCATCACATTGAGCATACCACTGGATAAATTCTAAACCCCTTAAAATCCTGTAAGACTGATCTTTTCCTTTCCACTTTTATGTTGAATAGCTCCCTTCCTCAGATTCTGGGTTCTATCAACTCTGAACTGCATCTAGTTGGGTTTTTCCCCCCCACACACATCATGATGTTTCACTCTGCTGTTTTGTTCATGGTTGCTCTTCTGTTGTAATGTTCTCCACCCCGTCTTTTCCTTCTAGCCTGCTAATACCTAACATACCTGCTAATACTTTTAGCATGGTGGTTAAGAGCCTGGGCCTAGGGTTAGCATTTTGGATTATTCTATTTCTTTAGAATCACAGTATTTAACTTTTGTAAACTTTTATTTTGTCATTTATGAAACTGGAATAATTTCTACCTCACAGAGTTATTGCAGGGATTAAATGAGATGATAGATATATAAGGAACTTACTACAGTGACAGTTTTTAAAAAAAAAACAAAACACCTCATCCTGTTTTTTAATAAGACTCAGCCAAGAGGATATAGGTGCACCTCTCTGTTATGCCTATCTCTGATACTACGATTACACACTACTTTATAACTGCTTTTGAATGGGCCTCCTCCTCTAGACTTTGAGCTCCTTAAAATCAAGGACTGCCATGTTTATCTTAGTATGACCAGTTCCTGGCACATAGACATTCAGTAAATATTTGTAGAATGTATGCATGAAGTTTGAAAGACCTAATCATCTTTAGACAATGCCTTACCTTTTACATAGAAGGCTTCTGTGTGTACCCTCTGCTCAAGCAAGAATTTTTGTTTTCCTTTCTCTTTGCCAGTAGTAAAGTCTTAAAATAGTAATTACATTTATTTCCACCACACTGAGCTGTGATACCACAGCTGAAAATTCAGAGACTCCATGGGAAGTTGGCACTCTAAAGGATTAGATCATTTTTCCATATTCAGTTTGTATGCTTATATTTATGGAATTTGGTTTGAGGATAGTCAATGGAAGTCCTTTATATTCATGTAAAATTTGAGATTTGGATTTTTAAAAAAGTATTTCCCAAGAAATTCATCTTGAAGAGACCCTCAAACAAAGAAAAACAAAACAAAACAAAACTTGGGGTCAGGAGTTCAAGACCAAGAGATATATTAGTGAGGTAATACTTGATACTCTAGTTCCTTTTCCCGTTCCCCTTCCCTCAAATTACAGTAGTTCTTTGAGTGCTTACCTATGACAGACAACAACCCTACCAGATTTTATCTCCCCTTCTATAGATTAAAAAGCTCAGGTTTAGGTTAAGTATCTTATTCAAGGTTTCAAAGCCAGAAAGTGGAAGAGCTGGGATTTAAACGTAGTTGTTCTAATGTTCATTCTCTTTCCATTATACCATACTGCTTTTCTAAAGAAATTGAAAATAATTTTATTTTGAATTTATAGTATTTAATAGTGCTTTAAATTACTTGGGGACTATTTAAACATTTTAATAACTAATAGAAACCTTTATGGTAAGATACTTAAATAATATTTAAGGAGATAAAGGTATTTTAAAATGTAAGTTTTAATTCATGTAGTATTTCTTTAAGGTATGTATATTTTATTTTTAATTTGAATCACCACTAGGAGGACTTATTTGCCATCTCAGTGTTCTTAGACTTTGGCAGATTTGTTTATTTCTTCCCTTGTTGCATAATCCCTATGCATTATATTGGTCAGGAGGCAGGAATGTTGCAGATGTTTTTCTTTCAAACCTCAACTGGCTCTGAGATTTGGAATTAACCTTTAGAATGTCCTTGTTTTATCCCCCATATGCCAAAGATCTGTAAATATCTTTTCACATGAGCTGAAATTTTCAGGCGATTGAGTGAAGTATTTGTGAACACAGATGTTTTCCTTAAAAGCAGTTAATGAAATCGGAAAAAAAGACCTCAGTGTGGAAATACTTTAGGTTCCTCCTGTAATATGATCAGCACATAAATACTTCCTTCTCTTTGTAGTTCACATTGTTCATTTTGTAAGGGAGGAAATAACTAAACTGATAATTAAAACATAAAATTATTTATCCTGTTCACCCCCCCAGAGTAAACTTAAAATGATTTTGACCTACCAGGGCCGCTGGATTCTGTGAAACTCACATTGTTTGCGTACTGTTGGAGGGCCTCGTTAGGGGGTAAATTTGCTTTTTCTGTGTTTGCCAGTAATGTCCCTGTCTCTTGTGGGAACTTGCCATTTGGATTGTCTCCTTCCTTAACTGGTCAGTCTTAAACAGTTCAGTCCATTAGTTATTTTTCCTGGTCACCAATTTTTTCCTGTTATTCTTACGTTTTCAAGTATTTAAGGCTTGAGGATATTGGTCACTGAGATATTGCCTAGTTAGCTTTCGGCATTGTGCCCGAATTTGTTGGGCCTCTCAGGGCCTGAGTTCTCTGTGCTTTAACAAATGAGCTACAGTTCTCAAGAGATCAGTGAAGCCTGTTTGTTGATCCTGTATTTTCATCCAGAGGAAGTAGATCTTTGAGAATGTCTAAGGAAGGGTGAGTTTATTATTCTTTCTCGCATTTTTCTCAGTGAAGAGGTATCATCTGAGTGAATTGGAAGATTAATAAGCAATGCTGCCAGTTCAAGAATGCAGGTGGAGGCAGAGATTGAAAGAAATTCAGCCCAAAGAATATAGTGTTTCATGTGTAATCTAATGTAAAGTTACTATTGCTGTTTTCAAAGACAGCATTGAGGATGGATAATTATAGTAGGAATTTAGTAAGATATAAGTACTTTGTTTACCCTGTGGTAAACTCATTTTTCGGTAGAATGTATTTATGAAGATTGGAAGCAAATAGTGGTGATTTACCAAAGAATTGAGGGAAGTTTAAAAATTCAAAGGCATTTTAAAATAAATTGTACCTTTAGAAAATGTTGTGAAAGATTTAGTGAAAAGCAGCCTATGATTTTGTTTCTTTCTGGGAAATGTAGGCAAAAAATAAGAGTAGAATTCCCTATTCTTCTTTGCTTTGTAATATAAAATAGTTCTGTGTTAGGTTTTTATTGTTTTTGTATTATTTTCTCTTACGCTTGTGACTACTATAAGTGACAAATTAATGACTACATACTGTTCATAATTTCATTTCTAGCCTTCAAGCATAACTAGACCTGGTTAATGTTGCCTTTGGTAAAATAGGACATAGATCTCTCAAAAAATCTTTAAAAGTACAGTAAAATTTTAATTTTGGTCTTCTAGAAGATACTAATTCTTTTTCTAGTTCTTATAGCTATAAGAAATTTTGGAGTGATTCTAGAACCTTATTTGTAATTTATTTTAATCTAATCATGTATTGATTATGAACAGAATAAAATTGGCCCACTTTTGCTATTTTTAAACCTCATTATTGAATAAAGAGAACAACCAGGAATATAAATAATTCTGTATTATTTTTAGACCTCTCATGACATCACTAGAATTTTGAGATTTGTTTTAAATGTGAAAATTAAGAAAGGACTGCCTCTTTAGGTTTGTATGTTTCCTTTCCTTCCAGTACTGGCTGCAAATCAGCAGTTGTTAAACAATCTTTATGATAAGGACTGTTAAAGATGCTGGTATATTTGTCAGTTTTATACACATGGTTGTTTATAAAGCTAATTTGTAGATTTTTTATGTGTACTTCTAGATGCAGTTTAGATTCTTGGGAAGTAATTAGTACTAATTTTTCCCCCGTAGGAAAGCATATGTTAGACTTGGTTAGTTAGAAAGAGAAAGTTAGAGGGACCTGCATAAGGCAAAGGACACTATGAAGGCTGAGATATTCTTTTAGGTTTCTCTCTACGCACCCCTGGGGCAATTCCTGTACTATCTGAATAGATAATGAGCAAGTGAATTTGAAGTACGTGGATTATATAAATGAAATCAGTTAGCTTTTGTCTTCTATGCTATCTTCAGAAATAAATGGACAAATTTTGTGCTTTGAGAGAAAAGAATTTTTATATTCACTGTTTTCATGTTGTGATATTGACATTTAGTACAATGTATTATCATTTGATATCTATGAAATATTTCCCTTATAGTAATAGGAAAAGCTTGTTATTAGAGTTAAATCACCAAAAACTTATTCGAGCCTTGTGTAAACCTATAGTAATCGAGACAGTGTGGTATTTATGTAAGTATAGGCATGTAGATCATGCCTATGATAGCGTGTCGTTCAGTTGATTTTCAGCAATGAGGTCAAGGTACTTCAATGGTGAGAGGTTAGTATTTCTGACAGATGTGCTGGAACAACTCAACATTTATATAGAAAAAAATGAATCTTGACCTTTACCTCAACCATACATAAAAATAACACAAAATGGATCATAGACTAAATATAATCTTTGTGACTTTGATTTAGGCAAGAATTTCTTAGATAAAGTACATAAAAATCATAAGACAAAATTGATCCAGTTGGGCTTCATCAAAATTAAAAAAAAAAAACCTCTGCTTATTAAAAGACATCATTAAGAAAATTTAAAGGCAAGCCACAGACTGGGAGATAATATTCTCAATACATTTGTATCTGATAAAGGATTTGTATCCAGAATTAAAAAATGAGCTCTTGTAACACAATAATAAGACAACCCAGTTTAAAAATGGGCAAAATATTTGAATAAATACTTTACAAAAGAGGTTATGGCAAATAAGCACTTGAAAAGATGCTCTTCATCATTGGTCGTTAGGGAAGTACAAATAAAACCACGATGAGAGAATACTACAAGCACGCACTAGAATGGCTAAAATTAAAAACACTGACAGTGTGGAGCAACTGGAACTCTCATGCATTGCTGATGAGAGTGCAAAATAGACGAGTTTTGGCAATGTATTTTCAAGTTAAACGTATGCTTATCATATGACCTAGTAATCTCACTTTTAGATATTTACCCATGAAAAGATGTGTCCACACAGATTTGTATGTGACTGTTCATAGCAGCATTATTTATAACAGTCAAAAACTGGAAATAACCCAAATGTCCATTAACTGAATGGATAAACAATCTGTGGTATAACCATGCAATGGAATACTCAGGAATAAAAGAACTAAATATGGTACATGGAATAACGTGGATGAATCTCAGAAGTATTATGCTAAGTAAAAGAAGCCAGACACACTACAAAATAACGTTAGATTCCATTTATATGAAAACCATAGTGACAGAAAGCGCAGATGAGTGATAGCTTGGGGCCAGAGGTTGGGAAGAAGATTGCAAAAGGACATGAAGGAATTTTTTGCATTGAAGGAAATACTCTACATCTTGATTGTGGTAGTTGTTTCATAAGTGTATACAGGTGTCAAAACTCGCCAAACTTTACACTTAAAATGGGTGAATTTTATTTTAGGTAAATTATACCTCAATAAAGTTGGTGGGGGAATAAGATTGAGAAGCTCCTCCTCAACTTGCTGATTTAAAATTTTGTAAATAAAAAGGTCATAGATTACTTATATTCAAAGGAATATCTTTGGGAAAATACAGTTGCTGCTAGGATATGTAATGCAGGAAAAAAAATGTACTCCCCTTTCAGTGTCATGATTAAACTAGTTCTCTAGAGTTGTTAGAATGCTTTTTATTACTAGGGCTGATGTCTTTTAGGTAAGAGGCCAAAATGAATTTTATTATTTGTTTTTATTTTAAATTTTGGGTTTTCAATGCTAACATGGATAATCATATTTTCTTCCCTAATTTCTGTCTCACAGAGTACAACCTTGAAATTTTGCTACATTTTATAAATTATCTTCTATACATTGGGCTTTCAAAAATTGGAGAGAAAAAGTGAAAAACAATTTAGAAGGAAAAAAGGATTGGAAAAACCTGTACTTAATTAGACTGAGGTTTTAGAATAGTAAGTATATTTTTCAGAAGTGCTGGTATTGTTTCTTGTTCTCCCTTAATTTGTGTATTATTCTTCATTTGCTAGTCAATACTCTCTTACATTCCCCACCATCCTGTTCCCATTACCACAATTTCTTATTTGAGAATGAAGGTGAAGGGAATTTTAATTTTAATTTTTAATTTTAAACAGTTTTGATGCATCTTCTTTAAGTGTGCTTTAAAATCTTTGGTGGAAAGATAGTATACTTATCATCAGTACTTATTTTGTCATTTTTAAGATACACATTCTTTCACATTTAAACATCTCTGAAATTGGGCTGTATCTAGCAATATACCACCTACAATTGAGTTCTTCCAGAGACAATTTATTTTTACTTCTTTCAGTCACCTGGGGGCAATAACAACCGTTTTGATAGTGTAACTTCAGACCACAACCTATAGGACTGACTTGTTCAGATTCTCAGGGGGAAGTTCCCCACCTCCCTGGACTCAGTGTCAAGGCTGAGATGTATAAATTTCTTTGTGGGCTCCTTCTAAATTGCAGATACATTTCTCCTTTATCCTTATATTATGTGCATAGCCCTTTGATATCTTAGCTTTATGTGGAATCTCCCACTAAGCTCTGACTTCTTGAGCATGTACTCTTTGTTACTGGTATATAATATGGGTAAGTTTTATAATTGATGTCATCTTAAATCTTAATCATCTTAAATTTTGTTCTGTTTATGCCTCCATAATGACTTTTCTCTGGAACTCTTTTATATTGAGTATATGAATGAGTAAAATGAGTATTATAATTAATTCATGTTTTATTTTATAAGTGATAACATGTTTGTTCAGACTTTTAATGCACAGGCTGCTGGTCTCCTGGCACAGTCTGATAAACAAAATGTATCCCTCCTGAGGATGTTCCTCAGAGAAGATATTAAAACAAATTAGTAAGAAGTTACTGGCTAGAATTTATGAAAACAAAAACTTAAAGCTACTAAATGACTTTTGCTTTTATAATCTAATCCAAAATTTCTTGCTGTGTCTGTATATCCATGGTATTTGAACTTTCAATTTTTTCTTTTTTCTTGAAATAGAGTCTCGCTCTGTTGCCCAGGATAGAGTGCAGTAGCATGATCATAGCTCACTGCAACCTGCAACTCCTGGGCTGAAGCAGACTTCCTGCCTCAGTCTCCCGAGTAGCTGGGTGGGACTACAGGTGTGTGCCACCATGCCCAGCTAAGTTTTTCTATTTTTAGTAGAGACGGGGTCTCGCTCTTGCTCAGGCTGGTCTCCCACTCCTGACCTCAAGCGATCTTCTTGCCTCAGCTTCCCAGAATGCTAGGATTACAGGCATGAGCTACTGCACCCAGTCTGAACTTTCAGTTTTTGAGAATCCATTTCATGAAGTTCTTACCTATATTTTTCAGATCACTAAAGTATATTTTTTACTGAAGAATGAAGACATAATGGCAGACTGAGGTCTTCCCATTAAGTTTTTTAATAACGGCTTTATTGAGATATGATTCACATACAATTCAGTGTACAATTCAGTGATTTTGGTATATTCAGAGTTGTGGAACCAACACCACTATCTAATTTTAGAACATTTTCATTACCCCTACAAGAAACCCTGTATCCATTAGCAGAAACTCCCCATTCCCTCCTCCCCACAGCATCTGGCAACCACTAACTATTACTAAGTTTCTAGTTTTAAGCTTAATTTTTAGTTCAGTTAAATGTTTGGTTTTGCCATTTGTAAAGCACTATATTAGGTATTGGAAAGACTCTAAATCCTGGTCTCAAAGTTTATAATCCGGTAAAGAATAAGAGAGCTACCCACATATTTATATGTATATGATAATATACAGTGAATGCCAAAATAAAGAATTTTGAATATTCAAACCTCTCACTTGGGTCATAACTTTATAGAGCTTTATTTGTTGATGAAATCTCTTTCCTTAAGTAGAAATCTTTTCATTAAGTAACCTGAGACCCAGAAGCATTACTGTCACATAGTTCTGTGGCACAGCCAGAATAGTTTCTCAAAGCTATCACTTGAGATGCAGGGTTTTGAATAATAAGATAGGGATAACTGAGGTGGACATTTCAAGTTTGGGGAACAGCATAAACAAGGCCTCAGGGCATATTTAGGAAATAGCAAGTAGTTCACTTTGATTATTAGGGCAAAAGGTGCGTGATATGAAGCAACGTAAAATCAAACTGATTTTGGCAAAATGGTGAAAGGTTTTGAACTTTTTGAAGATCCAAGAATTTGTAATTTATTAGTTGGGTAGGTAGTGAGCAATGACTAAAGGTTATTAGGTAAGAGTGACATGATTAGAGCTGGACTTCAAGACAATGCTTCTCAAACTGTGGTGGAGGACTGGTTTATAAAAAATTTTTCCAGTCTGTTTCAAATTGATATATTATAAAATAGAATAAAGATGAATTACTAGAAAAATGAAGAGACAAAATGTAGTGTACATTTTTTAATTACAGTAAACAAAATTTCCCTATCAAATTGGTATAAAAGTTTCTAAATGCTTGCAATTTCTGTATGTATCATGTCATGGGTTAGTAACAAATGTTCACAGACCAGCATTGGTTCACACTTTGAGTAGTGCTATTTCGAAGTAATTAATTTGGCATCAGTTCGAGGACAGATGACTGCTGGAGAATTAATGAGGACCTGGACGTGTGGTTAGCAATGTGAGTGGAATGGAAGATCTGGATTCCAGAGACATTTGGTGATTTAAATGAAGGTACATGAGATGATTGGATATAGATTTGAGGGATAGGAAAGAATCACAAGATAACTGGATTTTAAGCTTAAGTGGGAAAATGGGAGTGCCAATAGCAGAAATGGGAACTAGTTTGGGGATTAGGTTTTCAATAAAAATCCACATTATAGCATTTTTCTATTAAGTAAAAATTTATATATACAAAGACACATAATATTTGGCTCATAATTTCAATTTGCCCTCTCAAAAATCCACTTGTAACTTTTTCTTTTTTTGATCGTAGCAACCTTTGAATGTATAATTACATAAACCCATAATGAAAATAGATGCCCAAGAAGATTTTATAATTGAATCCTTAGTCTCATTTGTTGTTGCAGTAACTGTTGGGCACTTGGCCAGGAAATTGTGACTCCTAAGCAAGGGGAGGAGTTACAGATAAAGCTCACCATTGCCAAAGAAATTCTATTCCAAATGGATTTGTGTGGAGCAACAGTGATATCCAATGACAAGTTAAATTAGACACAGAGGTGTTTTCTCCAGCACTGTCTCAGAAGATACATACTATTGAGGGGCCTGATTCAGACTAAACAGTCTTTTTGAAGTTAGGTTAAAGTCATATAAAAATTATACGAGGGACTTTAAGAAGAATTTTGTTATGTGACTTGAAGAACTAGTTGACTTAGATAGTTTCACACTTTACAAAACGGCAACCAGTGACAGATGAGGTAATGCTTTGAATTACAAGTTAAATCTCAAAAACATTAAGAGTTTGCTATTTATAAAATTTCAAATTTAGTAAATTGCATGTTCATGTTACTTAAGTGTGAAAATATTAGATCCCTATTCTTAAAGCACATTATATATATGTTTTTATTTTTATGGTTAATATTTATATTGGACAGAGTTTCTTCAAATTTCATGCCTTACTGCAGTGGAATATGATAAAAGCTGTTATATTTGTCTTTGTATTGAAGTCTGTGCCTGGTTTTACAGTGTTCCTGTCTGTGTCCTAGAGATTATTTCTCTTGTTAATGCTCAAATCTGCAATTTGCAAATGACTTAGTATGTTAGAATTTCTGGCTAATAATTGTGTGTTTTAAAGTTGGATGCTTAGTTTAGTCATGCTTTGTAGGGTGGCAACATTGTGCTTTTTTTTAAAGTAAGCTTCGGAAAGTTAATTTCACAGATATGTTCAGGCTCCTGAACATAGAGATGGAGAATGTTCCACTGGTTAATAATTTAGAAATGTGACATAGTAAACGGGCATTGGCAAAGGTACAAGTCAAGATCCTGGGACCAATAGAAATGTTTGGATTCCCCAAGCAGATAAATCTTTTTGCTTTGAAATGTGTGGTGGTGCAGTGAGCCAGTCTTTTAATTGATATAGTACCTTTTAGTTGGTATATTACCTAACACTTGGTTTGTTATAACCTCAGTGAAGAATAATCATTAGTTTGAGGCCAAGAGATTAGTTTCTCTTGAAGACTGTATCCTGGAGACATGGTATTTCAGGCTCAAGGGTGCCTCTATGCTGAAATCAATGCATACTTTCAGCATTTGGGTGTTTATTATCTTTGTAAACCTTAGCATATGTAGCCACGTAACTATATTTGGCTTATTGCAGTTCTCTGTAATGCAGCTGTTCCATTTTGTCATTATAGCTGTGTTTATACACTGTGATATTCATACAACACATTAGATTTAATTCCATATACTGCCCCTCCCCTCATGTCTTATAGTCTAAATTAGAAAAAGAAGAGATGGGAATATATGTGAAGTTTTCTTTTCCATAAACGTTATAATAGAAATGAATTGGGGGGAGACATGTGTGATTGTTTCTTTTTTAGGTTCAGGAGTTGCTTTTGTTGTTTATTTATTTTGAATGAAAATGAAAAGATAAAGTGTATTTGGTGGAAGATTCTAATAGGAAAACATCATATTTCCTCATTTTAGGCACTTACAACATTTTTCCCAGCTCTGGTTACTCCCTAAAGAACAGCTTCTATGATATATGCCACAAAATGGTACCTGCTTTACTGTAGACATTCAATAAATGTGTTGATTGAATAGTTAATGTGACTAGTTAAAGAGGAGAGAAGTGCAATTTGATATTCAGCAGTGATTATTTTGGCAAAAACAGATTTTCATATTCTTAAAATGTCATTCCTAGAGTTTACGTGGTTAATAAAGGCACATTATGATCTTTATATCCTTTAAAAATATGTATTACTTGATAGATTTTCATGGCAGTGCAGGCTTAATCTTTTTCTGGCCAAGAAAGAAATTAGTAAACTACTTGGCTGGGACCGTTGATAATTTCTTTCTGTCTTTAGCACTGATTGACATTGGCAGAGTGTCTTTTTTCCTCTGACTTTAGCTGTGTCTGATACCAGCTAGCATCTATCTTCTATGAGAACCAAAGCTGTTTCTTTTATTATGTGGTTCCACATACCTCTCTCCTGGATTGTATCACAAGGAAGAATAGTCTTCCCCAATTCATTCCTGCCTGTATTCCCATAGAATATTTTAGGCATGTCAGCTGTTAGGCTCTGATCAAGGATTTGGTCCACTTGGCCTCCTAGTCTGAATTGAGAATCTGTTTGAAAAGCTTTCAGCAGTGGCATTTAGTTTCTAGAGTTACAACCATTACTTTGTGTCTTTTACCCTGTTGTGCTTTCAAAAGAATTTATATAACTGGGAAAACATAATAAAGTAGATGCTTTTACCAGTAATAGCAGGGTGAAGTTTGATGAAGTGGTAAAGGGTCATGGTGGTATTTTGAGGTTGCAGGGTATTTTTAAAAAAGGAGGTTTAGGTGGCTATCATTTATCTTCTAGCTTCTTATATCTTTCAGCTGTCCACTACTCTTTTCTCCCCCTCCCATCTGCTATTAACCCAAGATTAAAAAAAAATATTGATTTTCCAGGAGACCAGGTTTTCTTAGGGGAAAAAAATATTTTATACAACATCTCTCTCAGGAGCTAAAAGTTCTATAGAGCTAATCTAGTGTGCATAGCAGTTATGCCAATGAGATAGGTTAAATGATTTTCATATTTTTCAGAGAAATAGAGAAGGTAACAGGTAACAGTTTTGGTGGTTTTTTTTTTTTTTTTTTTTTTTAAGAGACAGGGTCCCACTCTGTCATCCAGGCTAGAGTGCAGTGGCACAATCATAGCTCAAACTCCTGGGCTTAAGCGATCCTCCTGCCTCAGCCTCCCAAGTAGCTAGGACTACAGGTGCGTATCACCACGCCCAGCAAATTGTTCTTATTTTTTGTAGAGACAGGATCTTGTAATTACTCCTCTTTGGAGACCATGGATGGGGAGCCCAGCCCAGGCATCTTTATTTTTAACAAGTTACCTAGGTGATTGTGATTTTGATGCACACCAAAGTTTCAGATCTGCTGATCTTTATCATTCTAATTTCTCATACTTCTGAAATCAAAGTGAAGAAAAGGTTTGGTAATAAAAAGGTAAGCAATCCAGTTTTAATTTTGGTTACTAAGCTGGGGATCAGATGGAAAGGGTATCTTTATATTCAAAGATGATTGAAACTTACCCCAAAAGACCATCATGGTGATGATCTACCATACTATTATATGTTAAGTTTTCCCTATGTCTTCATAGTGATCTTCCTGAAATTTGAATCTGATTATTTCATTTCCTCAAAATCTGATATTTTGTTCTTGCCTGCAGGATAAAGTCCAGACTCCCTAATGTGGCATACAGAGTTTTCATGATTTTGACCCCTGCTAACCTTTTTAGCCTCATAGCTTTTATTGCCCCTTCCCCCATTGCAGCTCCACTGGAAAACCACCTTCTGTAGAAACAAACAGAAAAGCAAAACCAGTGAAAGCTCCTCAGCTCCAGCCATAATAAATGATTTGTTGTTCACTGTAAACTTTTTCCTTGTTTGGTTATTCTGCCTGCATTGCCTTTCTTGTTTTGTCCTACTGGAAAACTTCTATTGATTCAGTTCAAACATCTTTTACTGACCTCTCTAAAACAACTGGTGCTCTTTCCTCCATGTTATTTTATAGCACTTATTGGATTGCTGTAGTCATTCACTTATGTCTCTCTCCTAGTAGTTGAGTTCCTCAAGGATAAAGATAGTAAGTTAAAATACAAATTTCATGAGGGCAGTTACTCTTGTTCAATGCCATATTGCAGTACCTAGCATATAATAGGCACTTATGAATGAATCTATATTTATGTCTGGGGTAGGCTTTAAATTAATCTTTGTTTATTAGATAACTTATAAATGAATAAATTAATTATAAAATCTTAAAAGTAAGCTTACTTTATGGGGTCAGACTTTGAAAAGGAGAGCCTCTTCCCTGAAATCTTGAATACGTGGCATTATTAATGCTAGGATACAATAATCAAGTCCATATATTTTTGTGTAATATCTGATTTCACTTATGGTATCAGACTTGAATAATTTTTATTTTGAATCTTAATATTGATATTTAAATGAGAAAATCTAGAAGAAAACAGGGGAAAGTTTCTTTGACATTGGCCTTAGCAATCATTTTTTGGATAGGACACCAAAAGCACAGGCAACAAAAGCAAAAATAAACAAGTGGGACTATCTCAAACTAAAAAAGTTTCTGCACAGCAGAGGAAACAGTCAACAAAATAAAAAGGCAGCCTATGGATTGGGAGAAAATATTTGCAAACTATATATCTTATAAGGGGTTAATATCTAAAATATATAAGGAAATCACAGAACTCAATAGCAAAAAGCCTGAATAACCCCAATATGAGCAAAGGACTTGAATAGGCATTTCTCCAAAGTAGACATACAGATGGCCAACAGGTATATGAAAGGGTACTTAACGTCATTAATCATCAGGGGAATGCAAATCAAAACCACAAAGAGATATCATCTCTCACCTGTTAGAATGGCTTTTATCAAAGAGACAAGAAATAACAAATGTTGGCAAGGGTGTGGTGAAAAGGGAACTCTTGCACACCTTTGGTGGGAATATAGATTGGTGCAGCCACTGTGGAAAATGGTATAGAACTTCCTAAAGAAATTAAAAATAGAGCTACCCTATGACCCAGGAATTCCTCTCCTGAGTGTATACCCAAAGGAAATGAAATCACCACCTTGTAAAGATATTTGTACTCCCATGTTCATTGCGGCATTATTCATAGTAGCCAAGATATGGAAACAACCAAAGTGTTGATGGGACGAATGAATGGATAAGGAAATTGTGTGTGTGTGTACACCCCCCCCCCATAGTGGAATATTATTCGGCCTTAAAAAAGAAAGAGATTCTACCATTTGCAACAGCATGTATGAATGTAGAGGACATTATGCTAAGTGAAATAAGCCAGACACAGGAAGAAAAATACTGCATGATCTCACTTATGTGTGGAATTTAAAACAAACCAAAAAACCCAAAGCCATAGAAACAGTAAAACAGTGGTTGGGAAAGGATGAGAAGATGTAGATGAAAGGGTACAAAGTTGCAGTTCGTAGGGTGAATAAGAGATGTAATGTACAACATGAACACTATAGTTAATAACATTATATACTGGTAATTTGTCAACAGAGTAGATTTTGGGTACTCTTACCACACACACACAAAAGGTAACTATATAGGATAATGGATATATTAATTTGTTTATAGTAATCACTTCACTGTATATGTGTATCAAGGTAAGAATTAATATATCAAAATATGTTGTACACCTTAAATACATACAATAAAAATTAAAAAGTAAAATTTAAAAAATCAGTTGGAAGAATGAATAAATGAGAAGATCTAGAAAAATAGCCAAAAAACTTCATTAAACTTCAGAATTTCCTTTCCAATATTAATTGAGATAATATTTTTTACTCTCTTGTATAGGGTGTTTGTGAACCGAAGTTTAGCCATGGAGAAAATAAAGTGTTTTGGTTTCGACATGGATTATACCCTTGCTGGTGAGTAGCAGTTTCTGCTTGCTTAAGAACTACTGCTTTGAGTATAACACAATGGGTCTGCTGTAGGCAATTCAATACATACTTGTTGATTTAATTATATGTTTGGCTTCCAGAAACACTTATTATCAAGCTGCTTCCATTGAGATTTGTGAATGTTGAAGTTATCAGATATCCTTGAGATTTGCTTCATGACCTTGTATAGATAGGTAGAATAAGTACTAAATTATATTATTTTAGAGACCCTGATAAGAAATGATATGGCAAAATCATACATTAGTGGGTATATTTGGGCATTTTTAACTTTTACTCTATTAAGCTGTTCTTTAGGGATAAAATTTTGTATCTCTCAGTCAGCCACAAGGTAAACTTTTATCAGTTAAAAATTTTAATATGTTATTCTTACGACAAATGGAAAATGTCATTTTCCATTGAAATGATTGTACACATAATATGTAAAACGTTTTTTAAGAACTAGAGCTATTGGTTTTATTCATTATCACATAGTTCTTAAACACCAGCACTGTGCTATTTTTCCCTTCCTGTCTTTGAGATATATTTGAAATAATGTATTAGCCAATGGTTATAACATCTTTTCAGAACTTATTAAGTAAAATATTTGCAGCTTGGTGAAAATATCATTTAAGAAGTGGTAGGGATGAGGGATCAAGTTGACCATGTGTGCATGTGTGTTTGCACATATGGGTGCAACTGTGACACTCAGAAAATAATCTTTCAGAAATTCTCTAAAAATTTTTGTCTTTAAGCACACAAAAATCTTAAAATGCATAAAAATCACTTATCTTCAGGAACTATTTATATAAATAACTGTTAGGAAACCAACTTCCATCTCAAATTAGACATATCTCAATTTGATGTTCAATTTAGGCCACAAATGTGGATGAATAATATAGATGTACAAAAATGAACACATGCAGGCACTTGCCACATAGATATGGCCATGATTTTTTATCAAACAATTTATTAAAAATATACATAAATGGTCCTTGATTTGAATTTTTCTTTTCCTTCCATACTCTGTCATTTGTTTTCTATTGCCTTAAAGTTGTTTTTGCAGCATTTTAATTCTTTTATATTTTCCTAATTGGATACAGGCACTTTTAGGAGCACGTGTCAGAAAGCAGGTGAAAGCACTATACTTTCTTAGTGTCTATCTTGCTGTTCAAAGGGGAGAAAAATCAGGCTTCTTTCTAGAATTTTAGCTCTCCAGGGAAAGGAATGGTGAAATAATTTGGCAGCTGAAAGTAAAAACAGAAGTTAGTGGGGTCAAAAAGTGACAAATTTTTTTCCCTTGGTTATTAAGACAGTGTCATTATATTGAAATAGTTCATTTCAATAAGTATTTATTGAGAGTCTGTAATGTGCCTGGCACATTTTATTACTGAGCATTGAGATAATTAGCGATTCCCACAGAATAATGAAAAAATGAACTCTCCTGCATATTGAAAAAGTCACTGAATCTTAGTCTCTTAACTTTAATGATACCTTATGATTTCTTCTTTTTATTTGCTTTTTTGTGTTTTTGTAATGCCACTTCATATTTTAATGCTTTCTCCTAGTCTAGACACTAATATTCTTTGCATATATGTAATAGTAACTGTTAACATTTATTATGTGCTTATTATATGCCAGGTCCTGTTCCAGGTGCTTTACATAGATATATCATTTAATACATCTGCCTACTAGGCAGATACTACTAGTAGTATCTCCACTTTACAGATGATGCTGAGACATTAAGCACTTGCTTTGCCCAAGGACATTTAGCTATGATATAGCTGAACCAAGAGTCAAACCTGAGCATACAAGTATATATATGTATATAATGTTTAAATTATCATTTTGAATAATGACAGTTTATAGTGAGATGTTTCAAAGTAATAAGCTCCTCTCCCCTCTTTAAACAAACAAACCAAGACCTAAGCACTCAAAAGGGACCTTTGAGAGGTCCCTTTGAGAGATTATGTACATTATTCCATCAGTTCTTTGTTGGTGAAAAACATGGTTATGGTATTGCTTTCACTTCACAAAGCACATGGAAAAACAAGTTTATTGACTTTATATTCTCACCTGTTTTCCAGAATGGTAGTCATTAAATGTAGCTGTGAATAACTTTTGGTTGTTTAAAAAACAAACCACACCCTTGAAGTACTAAGACTTTTCATCAGAAAAACGTGCCATGAAATACAGAGATAAGACTGAGAGAAGTGGTGTTTGTTTTTTTTTAAACTTCAAGTATTTGGGATCAATCTCCCTAGAATAAATGTAGTAGCCTTACAGGGTAAGTTCTTGGAAAGAATGTGTATTCTTTTTGAAGCCTTCTCTGAGACATGGTCTTCTCTGTGCAATCCTGATACCTTGATATGTCATTCCCTCTGAGCAATTTATACGTCAGTTGCAGGTTTTGTTTACTTGTCTCCCCGTTGGCTTTCAGGTTTCTCAAGAGCCAGGCCTTTCTTTTTCATATTTGTATCCTATGTTTAGCATAAAGCCTGGCGTAAAGTAGGTGTCCAATAAATACTTATTGAATGAACAGTTTGGGTGCATAAGTTTTAGTAATTAGCTTAAAAATCATTTTTGGTACTTTAGTTTACCCAGGATAAAATATACACTAATTATTCAAGTGAATTACTTCTAAATATGAATGTATTTTTAAAAATTTAGTAAACTTTATTGAGAAATAAGTTACATACCATAAAACACATGTATTTTAAGTATACAGATTGAATTTGACAAAATGTATACACCTGTGTAACCACCACCATAATCAAGATAGAGAATATCCATCATTCCAAAATGTTCCCTCAGTGCCTCTTTGAAGTCAGCTCTCTCCCCCATCCTACTCTTTGCCCTAGGGCTTTTTGTCCCTATAGGTTAATTTTGCCTTTTCTAGAATTTCATATAAATGGAATCATATAGTATGTACTCTTTTGTGTCTGGCTTCTTTTGTTCAGCACAATGT
Source organism: Daubentonia madagascariensis (assembly GCA_023783475.1). Taxonomy (NCBI): domain Eukaryota; kingdom Metazoa; phylum Chordata; class Mammalia; order Primates; family Daubentoniidae; genus Daubentonia; species Daubentonia madagascariensis. Next base: position 11,531,266 of record JAKFHU010002573.1, on the reverse strand, counting down.
TTTTGTGATTCATTCATGCTGTTGCATCTGTCGGTAAGTAGTTCATTCTTTTTTTAAAGGGTAAACCCCTAGCATTTAAAAAAAATTGAATTTGAAATCATTTTAGACCTACAGAAGAGCTGCAAAAATAATGTGGAGAGTTCTCTTTTCCTTTCTTCTATGGTAACATCTTGCTTGGCCATAGTACAATTATAAAAACTAAGAAATGAACACTAGTACAACACTATTAATTGAACTACAAACTTTATTTGGTTTTCATCAGTTTTTTCACTATTGTCCTTTTCCCATTCCAGGATCCAGTCCAGAATCCTACATTGCATTTAGTTGTCATATCTCCTTAGTCTCTCCCAATCTGTGATAGTTTCTAAGTCTTTCTCTGTCTTTCATTGCTTTGACACTTTTTAAAGAGTACTGGTTAGGTATTCTGTAAAATATTTCACAATTTAGGTTTGTCTGCTTTCTGGTTTATAGATGGCACCTTCCAGCTATGTCCTCACGTGGCGGAAGGAGTAAGGGATCACTCTTGGGCCTCTTTTATTTTTTTTATTTTTATTTTTTTTTTCCAACAGATAATTATTTTATTGGTTAAGTTGTATAGTGCCTTATTTATTTATTTATTTATTTATTTATTTATTTTTAATTTCAGAATATTATGGGGGTACAACACTTTGGCTATATATATTGCCCATGCACTGCCCGTGTCAGAGCTACATTCGTGGTCATCCCCCAAACTGTGCTCTCCGCATCCATTCAGTGAGAGTTTTTCCCATCCCCTCCACCCTCTTGGGCCTCTTTTATAAGGGCACTAATCCCATTTACGAGAGCTCTGTCCTCATTACCTAATCACTTCCCAAAGGCCCCACTTCCTAACACCATCACATTGGTTATTAGATTTCAACATATTAATTTTGGGGGGATACAAACATTTAGACCATAGCATGTGGTATAAAACTGCTATCTAGCATAATCTGTGAATTGGTTATTTTGGCAAATGATATTTTGATTGATACAGAGTTACCATTTACAGCGTGGATGGGTTACTAATTTTCAGAGTTAGAATGTAGTGAAATTGTCAGTTCTTCTTGGTTGTTTAAAAAAAAAAAAAGGGCCAGGTGTGGTGGCTCATACCTGTAATCCTACCACTTTGGGAGGCCCAGGCAGGAAGATCACTTGAGGTCAGGAGTTAGAGACCAGCCTGAGCAAGAGCAAGACCCCGTCTCTACAAAAAATAGAAAAATTAGCCAGGTGTGGTGGCGTGCCTGTAGTTCCAGCTACTTGGGAGGCTGAGGCAGGAGGATCACTCGAGCCCATGAGTTTGAGATTGCAGTGAGCTATGATGATGCCACTGTACTCCAGCAAGACCAGGAGACAGAGCAAAACTCTGTCTTTAAAAAAAAAAAAAGAATGTAGTGAAATTGATAGAATAGAATATAGTGAGCCTAGGATTGATGCTTCTGAATCATTTGGATAGGTCATCACATCTCAAAGGGCAGTCATGTTTTGGAATGGTATGTTGATTGACAGGTGGTTATTGGCTTATGACCTACCTTATCACAGTGTAAATTTGCATAAATTTGTCCTGGGGAAACAGCTACATAGAGTTTCCTCAGTTTTTTTTCCTTGTTTTCAAATGTGGGAAATATATATAAATTCTTTATGGAAAGGGTGGGAGATAAGATTTAATTTTGGCAAATTGAGCTGTTTTCATAAGGAAGCACTGCTTTTGTCTTCTAGAAAATGGCCACAGAACATCTTCTTTGGGGGAGGAGTATCATGGTTTGTTTTTATTTTGATTTATCAACTTTTTTATGGTTCATATTGGTAGATAAGAAAATTTTCTTTGAATAATCCTGATGCTTTGAGAATCCTTTTCTTTTTGTCAAATGTTGGGGTTTATAGAATTAGTGGTGAATAATCATTGAAATCTTTGATGTTGCACTAGTAAATAAGGAAGAGGATAATTGAAGCAAAAATATGTACATGGACTGTAGGAATGTTAAGCTGTATATATATAATAATTCTAACCTTATAATTTTCCAAAAAAATTACATAGACCTTTGGTAGAATGATGTTAAGGGAGAGTAAGGGGAGTTAGTTGTTAGAAGTTTCTTGAGAGTAATTTATCAAAAGAGAAATTGATAGCCTTACTTGTATTAAAATGTTTTTTATTTTGCTTACAGTTTGGTAGTCATTTATGCTACCAATGAAGTGTGTCACACAGTGTTCAGTAACATAATCCTTTCTGATGGGAGCCTCATTATATTCATCTCATCTGAATGCCAGCCTAATACTGCAAACATTTTTCAGAAAAGATCCCTTTATCATCAACTATCCCTGTAATTGAAGTCAGCTATGCATTTTTTATGTTTTTATTAATTTGTTTGCAAGATCTCTATGTAAGACTAACATTTTTATATAGAACAGAAAGCAAAAAATGCAAAAAAACTTATTTATTGACATAAACTAATTTCTTTGATTGTCTTGGACCTAAATCAGTGTTAATCCTGAGTCTACTACCTATAGAATGCCAGTGTCAGTATTTGGCTCCTTATCTCTGTAATACTGTAGATTAACACTTTATTTCTCTAATGGAATTATGCATATCAATTGTGCTTTAACTATAGTTGACCCATGAACAACACAGGGACTAGGGGCACCGACACCCATGCCGTTGAAAATCTGAGAATAACTTTTGACTCCCCAAAACTTTAACTAATAGTCTACTGTTGACTGAAAGCCTTACTGATAACATAAACAGTCAATTAACACATATTTTGTATGTCATATGTATTACATACTGTATTCTTATGATAAAGTAAGCTAGAGTAAAGAAAATGTTATTAAGAAAATAAGAGAAAATATATTTACAGTTCATTAAGTGGAAGTGAATCATCATTGAAGGTCTTCATCCTTATCTTGACATTGAGTAGGCTGAGGAGGAGGAAGAGGAGGGGTTCATCTTGCTGTCTCAGGGATGGCAGAGATGGAAGAGGTGAGGTGGAGGAGGTGGAAGGGGAGGCAGGAGAAGCAGTCACATGTGTTGTAACTTCTATTGAAAAGAATCCATGTATAAATGGACCTGTGCAGTTCAAGAGTCAACTGCAATTTGTCTACTAAGTACAGATGAGTTTATATATGAAAGTCATGTTCAGAATTTCGATAGTACTGAACTATATATGTTAGCTTTGCCACTGGCCAAGAGTGGACTATATTTTATATAAAAAGTACCTGTCAAGACAATTTACAGTTCCTCTTTTATCCCCAATTACTTTGGCAACATTCTTTGTGCTTGAAATATATCTGGATCTGGTTCTTTGCGTTTTGGCTTCCTCTGCAGATAAGTGTTTTTCTTTTCCCTTTTTTGAGGCTTCTTTTCCCCTTAATTAAACCTGTTGTGTGCTCCAGTTTCCTATGTTATTAAGTTGTCTGGATGTAGGTCCTTTTTGACCCCATATTTTGCAGTTTTGGTCCTTATCTGAGTACATTGTTTCTGCTTTTTTGTTGTTGTTGTTATATGGGACAGACAGATAGGTCAGGCTAAGTATATTCCTGAGGACAAAATGAGCTAAACAAGATCTTGAAAGTCAACCTAAGATTAGGTCTTTGGACTTGGGAGAGAGCAAGAATGAAGGAACTAATCTGTACTATTTGTGAATTTTGTTTCTTTGATTTTATTTGCATAGACCTCTAAAAATGTTACATCACTGAATTTATTGTTACTAACAGTGAACAGAAGTGAAAATAGAAAAGAGAATTGGCATTTTTTAGGCTATTTAGTGCTTGTTCATTTTTCACCTGGCAAATAGGCATAAACAGACCTGTGGTTTCCATCACTCTTAGTGTTCTGTGACTTAGTTTTATAATATTATACCCTGAAATCTATTTCTGAGGTTTCAAATGAGAAATTCTCTTCTGAGTAAATGAGTGATATAAAGTTCTTAATATTACCTCCTCATGGTTACAGATCACCATCTGACAGACTGCTAATTTCCAAAATGTGGTTTCTTCAAGAAGCAAAATGCTAGCCAACAGCTGTTTAGTGAGAGTAATCCGAGTGTTAGAAGTGATTTTTTTTAAAAAGCCAGAATAATCGTCTTTCTGTTTTGTGTAAGTCTCATACATGAGTTTAGGTCTAGTCTTATTTTTATGCTTACCCTAGAGGCTATATTGGTTGGAGGAAAAAACCTCAGAGTGTGATAGACCTGGGTTTGGTTCCCAGCTCTGCCTTGTTCTAGCTCACAGGTAAGGAACCTTTTCATGTTGGAAGGCCACATTAATTTATCTGTAATCTAATAAGGCCACATTCAAGAAACTTCAATTAGATATACTTAAAAATGTACATTATTTTGTAAAAATCTAACTACTATGTACTTAATCACTTCAAAAAATGAAAACTATTTGTTAATGTTAAAGTTAACTAACCTTTTAATGACTTTGTTGTGTCTGCTTTTTGTTGGAAAGCATTTGAATATATGGTTGCGGCATGGAGGTCCGCAGTTTCAGTCAATTCCTTAGATGGGTATCAGTCATTTGTGACCTTGAGGGCATCTTGATTTGGGTTAGGTAGGAGAATGTAGATTCGCAGAAATGAGTGGTTGAAAAGAAAGAAAGCATTTTCCAGGCATGTTGCCGAAGGTGTGGGTATTCTGCATTTTTCCATATTTCAATTGGCTCTTTCTTAGCATCAAACAATAATTTGATTGATTGATTGATTGATTGAGACGGAGTCTTGCTCTGTTGCCTGGGCTAGAGTGCTGTGGTGTCATAACTGCTCACTGCAACCTCCAAGTCCTGGGCTCAAGCAATCCTCCTGCCTGCCTTCCCAAAGTGCTAGGATTACAGGCGTGAGCCACCACACCCAGCCCAAACAATGACTTTAAAATGTCATCTACTGAGAGCTCAATCACTTCCATCCCTAGTTCTTTAGGTGCCTTGGTGATATCAACTAGGTGAGGCTGAAATGCTAATTTGAGTGTGATGTCATGATTCTCAAAGTCAGTGAACGTTTCATTGTATTCTCCAGTTCATAGGTGTGTAATAGCTGTGTATTCTTCACATGATTTGCATATATCATCTGCTCATCAATGACCTTTGCTAACTGGAGAAAATGTTCATCTGAAGTTTCCTTTTGAAGAAGAAGTGTTTTGAAAAAAAGATAGCTTTTTTCAAAATGCTTGGATTTTTTGCCACATATTATATATAGACTTAGTTTTACCTTGGAAGGAAATGTTCAAGTCATTTTGATTTGGCATGACATCACACAGAAATGCTGCATTCCTATAGAAATCTTCCAGTGATTCACATTGCTGATTCTTTTCTTCATAAAATTTAACTATCTCTTCTCGCAGAGATAAAATTTTGGTTAACACCTGTCTCTGTGATAGCCAACACACTTTCGAGTGATGCAGCAAATCCACACTGAATACCTCATCATTCAACTTTAGCATGTTACAAAACTGATGATGCCATGTTGCATTTGCACGAATATAGTTAAAAATACTTATAACTTGTTACAAAGTGTCACTTAAAATAGTAGCTTTAGCACAGATTTTGCTGATGCAAGATCAGTGAAAAGAAATGAGAGCATCTTCATCTGCTAATACCTTTTTTATCTGTGCAATAAACCCTTCATGTTTTCCTGTCATGGAAGGAGTACCATGTGTACATACAGTCACTAAATTTACCAAATTCGGTCCAACTTCACAACATTTATCTTGAAAGTTGTTGAAAATATGTATTCCCTGTATTCTGTTTGCAAGAGTGCCCAAAGCGAGTAACTGTTCGTAGCAAAGAAAATCTTCTGTTAAGACCGGAATGAAGTATAAAACCTGACCAAGTCAGTAGTATCAGTTAATTCATCCAAAACGATTGAATAATATATATTTTCCTTTTGAAGTATTGCATGAGGTTGTTCTATTAAGTTGAAGGCTAATTCATGCTGTCGATCACTTATGGTTCTCCTTGAAAGAGGCAGTTATTTGTACTTTGAAATGTTATCAGGTTCTAAGCATCCTACAACTTCAACAATGCATTCTTTCACAATTTCTATGTCGCTGAATGGCTTCCCTTTTTTCCCCAAGTATATAAGCTACTTATAAGTTGCTTCAGTGGCATTATTTCCAGGTCTTATTGCTGCTTGAAAGAATTGTCTTTACTTTTCATCTTTTAATTTCTGCAGTACAACCTTTCACGCCTCTCCCTCTAATTTGAAATACTTGTGGCCCTTATGAGTGTTATAATGCTGATGAGTATTGAATTTCTTTAATGTTGATATTGCAGTATCACAAAGCAAGAAAATCATCTTATCTTTAGCAGAAAGAAGATAATATTGCAATTTCCAATCCTCATTAAAAAATGTTTTCTTCCTTCAGCATTCTCTTAGTCTTCTTTGATATGATGGGCTGTTAAGCAGACAGAATTAAAAAATAATGACGAGCTGTGCAACTATTCACAAATTCCACTTCAAACAGAAACACAGTGCACTGTTGTCAAAAGCTGATAACAGATTGGCATACTTGACCCCCATAAACTCTTGTCAGCCAGCCTCCTGCGGTAGTGGTGCAGTCAGGTGGGGGAAGTTAGAACTAAATCATGAGAGTAGCAGCCATCAATTTAGCCCTTATGTTCTAATTGTGCCAGTCAATCTGGGAGGATTATTTCATTGAAACTTACTTTATTCTCTGGTATTTTAAATATGGTCATTTTAAAAATAAAATAAAAAGATAAAAGATAAACAAAAATGTATTAATAAAACTAAAAGGATTTGTTCTGTAAAATTTGGATTCAGTCAAAAGACTGCATTTAAAGACCTAGAAGGCCACAGGTTCCCCACCCCTGTTCTAGCTCTTGACCACCAGCATGTTACTTCACCTCTCTGTGTCTCAGTTTCTTCAATTAATTAAAAAAAAAAAAGTGGGGGTGTGATAAGGATAAACTTTTAGTATAAGGTTTAAATGAAGTAGTGTATATGAAATGATTATTGTAATGGAAGTAGTTCTCTTTCTCTGCTAGTGATACCAAAGTGTTAATGTACTGAACTTGAGCTGTAAGGGAAAAATCTAAGGAATAAGGAGAAAAGTATCAATATTAACCTCATTCATACTCCCATGTATTGTGGAAAAACCTGGATTGCTAGGCAGATGGAATGGAATATTTAAACACTCCTGTTTTTAATTTTTTTAAGTGTATTGTAAATGATCACGAAATTAATAGAACGTTAAAGTTCTTCACTGAGCAGCTTTTAATGACGAGGTATTTTGGCATCAGAGTACGTTTCCATGGAAATAAACCAGTGTTTCAGTGAAGGGTTATTTTTTAGCCGTCTCATGCTGAAGGAAATAGATTTTGGAGATCAGGTCCTTACTTAAATTAAAAAATGTTTCTTTATGTCAGAGGTATCATTGATTTGTTTCTAAGTACAAGGGAGTTACTTGCTCAAGTTTGTAATCTAGCTACTTGGGAGGCTGAGTCAGGAGGATCGCTTGAGCCCAGGAGTTAAAGGCTACAGTTAGCTATGATCGTGCCACTGCACTTCAGCCTGGGCAACAGCGAGATTCTGTCTCTTAAACAAAAAATAAATTAAAAAAAAAAAAAGTACTAGAGAAGAAATTAGGAAAAACTAGCTCCTTAGTGTTGGTAAATCAGAGGGTTATTTCTGCTACTAGCAGAAGCATCTCAGGACCTTTGATCTTTGTCCTCTCATGCATACTAGATGCACTCTGATCTTGTTTTATTGTTATTGGAATGGACTCAACTCACTTGACATTTAAGTGAACATTTTTTGCGTGATGTGTTTACTTGGACTAGAGTCCAAGGCACTTATCGTGTTTCTGTCAGCAATAGTATATCCTCACCAAACTTACTGGCATTAGAGGTGCTTAAAGGAGTGAGAAAAACAATCTAAAGTAAGAAGTATTACGCAGTATTGGTATATTGTCACTACAGACATCTCAAACATGTCAGAGCACTTTCTTTTCTCTTTTTCTGTGGTAAAATATACATAACACAAAATTTACCATTTTTAAGTGTATGATTCAGTGGCATTAAGTACGTTCACAGTGTTGTGCAATGCTCACCACTATCCATTTCCAGAACTTTTTCATCATCTCAAACAGAAACTTCATACCTATGAAGCAATAACTCCCCATTTTCTCCTCCCCCCAGTCTCTAGTAACCTCTAATCTACTTTCTGTCTCTATGAATTTGCCTATTCTGGATATTTCATAAGAGTAGAATGATATATTTGTTTTTATGTCTGGCTTATTTCTATTAGCACAGTGTTTTTAAAGTTTGTCCATGTTGTAGCATGTATCAGAATTACATTCTTTTTTAAGGCTGAATGATATTCCATTGTAGGTGTATGCCACATTATTTTTTTTGAGACTAGCTGGTCTTGAACTCCTGGACTCAAGTGATCCTCCCTCCTCAGCCTCCCAAAGCACTGGGATTAGAGGTGTGAACCACCACGCCTGGCCACATTTTATTTATCTGTTCATCTGTTGATGGACATTTGGATTGTTTCCACCTTTTGCTATTGTGAATAGGCTGCTAAGAACGTTGGTGTACAAGTGCCTGAGTTCCTGCTTTCAGTTCTTTTAGGTATACACTCAGGAATGGAATTGCTAGATCATGTGGTAATTCTATGTTTAGGTTTTGAGGAACTGCCAAACTGTCTTCCACAGAAGCTGTAACATCTTGTATTCCCTTCAGCAATTCATGAGGGTTCCAGTTTCTCCACATCCTTGGCAATACTTGTTATTTTCAGGTTTTTTGTTGTTTCGATAATAGTTATCCTAATGGCTGTGACTATTATGGTTTATTATGGGCTTCTTATGGTTTTGATTTACATTTCCTTACTGGCTAGTGATGTTAAACATCTTTTCATGTGCTTATTTGGTCATTTGTATGTCTTTCTTTGAGAAATGTCAGTTTTTTGAATTGGGGGTTTTTTTTTTTTGTTTGGTTTTTTTGTTATTGAAGAGTTACAAGATCTCTTTATATATTCTGGATATCAATCCCTTATCAGATAGATGATTTGCAAATGTTGTCTCTCATTCTGTGGGTTGTCTTTTCACTCTCTTGATAGTGTCTTTTGATGCACAAAAGTTTTTAATTTTGAAGTCCAGTGAATCTATTTTTTTTTATGTTACATGTGCTTTTGCTGTTATATCTCAGAAATCATTGCCAAATCCAGTATAATGAAGATTTTCTGTCATGTTTTCTTCTAAGAGTTTTATGGTTTTAGCTCTTAAACTTAGGTCTTTGATCTATTTTGAGTTAATTTTTGTATATGGTGTTAGGTAAGGGTCCATTGTCATCCTTTTGCCTATGGGTATACAGTTTTTCCAGCACCAGTTCAAAAGACTGTTCTTTCTTCACTGAGTAGTCTTGGTGCCCTTGTCAAAAATCAGTTCACCACATATGCAAGGAGAGCTTTGTTTTTGTTTTTTTTTTAAAATGAGACCAATGACAATGTAAAGTTTTGTGTCTGTGCTTCAGCATTTCTTCTTAAAGAAAGGTGAAACTTCTTGCAGTAGTGATAATTAAATTAATATGGAACATTAGCTGAGTTGAACTTACTATGGATAGTGTATAAACTGATTGCATCTATTTGAATTTCTTAATATGACAAGAGGTCTGTGAAAGGAGTGTATTTGTTGAAAAGTCTTTGGTACAAACCAAGGAAGATACCCTTCATCAAAAAGACCAGAGAAATAATCGTTGTCCCAATCATGAGACAATACTCAAGGCATCCATTTTCACAACTTGGAAAATGCAGAACTTGCACATTACCCTACCCACTGCTCTCCAAACACACTGTCTGTATACGAGAGATTTATGTGTGAGGGAATGAGCCACCTGCAAGTCAGTGAAAGTTGTCAACCTGTATATATTCTCTGACTTATCCTTGAGAGATTTATCAATTTGTAAATAGATTATACAGTTGAAGATTAAAGGAACATAAAAATAGGTGCAGTTTGACTATAAAATACATTCATTATCCCCCTTAGTGATCTTTTTTCTTAAGAGGTTTTGAACTGTTTTTTTTTCTACCAGAAACAGTAAAATAAGAGGAATTTTTTTTTCTTTACCACTCACATTTTTATTTTACATTTATTCAAAATGTATAGGTATACACTTACAGACGTTTGTCATGTTTTAGAAAAAAACCATATGGTAACAGTACCTCTTAAACTTCACATTCAGAGGCTGATACATTGTTTGGTGATTTTTTTTGAGACAGAGTTTCACAATGTCACCCCACGGTGGACTGCAGTGGTGTCATCATAGCTCACTGCATCCTCAAACTCAAAATAAGAAGAATTTTTGAACAGAGAAACTAGGGTTACAGATAAGAAGAAAAAAATCCTCTGCCAAAAGAGAATCTGATCCCTTTCCACACAAAACAAAACAAAACTAGGTAATTGTGGTTAATAAAATTATTAATAAAAATAAATTAGAAAACACTGTCATAACACTAAACAAAATAAAAATCTAATCAGACTATATCATGAGGACTCAACCCCTAAAGGAAAATTGTGAAGATGAAATGTGATAAATTCATACTAGATCCATTCAGTTGTATCAACAATCTGATTAGAATAAATTGAACTTGACAGGGCCTATAGTGAATGGGTTTGCATAGCTAGAAGGTTCATTATTTATAGTTTTGACTATAAAGCAATAAACTATTAATAAACTATAAAGACTCCTTTTTTTTTCTTTTTTTTAGAGCAGGTTCTTACTCTTTTGCTCAGGCTGGAGTGCAGTGGCCTGACTATAGCTAACTGTAACCTTGAACTCCTGGACTCAAGTTATCCTGACTCAGCCTCCCAAGTAGCTGGGACTACAGGTGTGTGCCACCACCCCCTGGCTAATTTTTTTTTTTTTTTTGTAGAGACGGGGTCTCGCTGTGTTGCCCAGGCTGGTCTTGAACCCCTGGCCTCAAGCGAGCCTCCCACCTTGGCCTCCCAAAGTAAGACAACTTTTATGTAGGATTCATACTTTACCTTTTTTCCAAAAGGGATTTGAGGTGACTTGCAAAGTTAAACACATATAAACTGAGTCAAAAGACTAAGTTGTTTTTTTTTTTAATTAAAGAAAGCCCATAAAAAATATATTTCTAAATAGATATTATCCTTCATATAGTCACCTTATTAAGGAAAACTTATTCTGATATCACTGTCATTTCTTAAACATTTTAGGAATTCTTTTGGAAGTGTATATTGCCTCTGAGAGTGATTGTTTTGAATGAGTGAAAGCTCATTTATATGTGTAAGTTCTATCATGTTTGTTTTTAATAGGCATTATTTTATAAATCATATCTCATAATACGATTTGATTGTTTTCATTTCAGAATAGAGTTTTTGTTTCTGTTGTTTTGAGGTAGTTGTCCTTTAGACAACTTATTTTGGAATAAATCCAGTGATCCTTAGGTAAAAATACTTGTCTTTATTTGTTTGTTTAACTGAACTAAGCTTTTTAAGCTAAGCTATTTTTGGTGTCATCCCTAATTTAAAATTTTTCTGCATGTTTACACTGTTTTATTTCCTTTGGCCCAACATATTAACCTATGTGTAACTATGATTTCCTAAGAATATTAATACCTGGTAACACTAAACCAGTACTTTCATACCAAAAAATTAGTGCCGTTGGTAGAACTGGTTCTCATCTAGACTACAGTATTGACAACATAGTATAGTTAAAATATTTCTGAACAATCCTTAATTTGGGAGGCTCTTATTGTAACTTATTGCTGATAAAAGACTGTTTTAGTATTGCATTGCCCTCTAAATGGGGAGGATATTTAAGCAATAATTAAAGGAACACCTGAATAGTTAATAAAATAATTCTGTATGTGTGATACACAATACTTGTATACACTTGTGCTATTTAAACTATTTTGTGAAAGATTATTTAAAACTTTCTGATCTGTTAAAATTTATTAAATTAGGTGAGAATAAATTAGGGAGGGTGGATGAAACAATCCAAAATAGTGATAATAGTTAAAGCTTGAGTGATGGGTTTAAAGCAGCTTATTTCATATTCTCTCTACTTTTATGTGTATGAGTAAAAATAGCCTTAATAAAATTAAATTTAAAAAATCAGGGCTGGGTGCAGTGGCTAACGCCTGTAATCTTAGCACTTTGGGAGGCCAAGGTGGGAGCATCACTTCAGGCTAGGAGTTAGAAACCAGCCTGAGCAAAATAGCGAGAGACCCGTGTTTCTACAAAAAAAATAGAAAAATTAGCCAGGTGTGATGGCATGCACTTGTAGTCCCAGCTACTCCAGAGGCTGAGGCAGGAGGATTGCTTGAGCCCAGGCGTTTGAGGCTGCAGTGAGCTATGATAATGCCACTGCATTCTATCCTGGGCAAGAGAGCAAGACCCTATCCCACCCCCACCCAAAAAAAAAAAAATCTGGTGGAGGAAACCGACAAAATGCCAATAAAGTGATTTTTTTTTTAAAGGGCATTTAAATTTTAAGGTCTTTTAGTCTTTTCATTTCCATTTGAGATATTATAGTCATTATTTTAGTTGTTATTACTCATTTTTAAACTTCAGGATTTTTTACACTACTTACTTCAGGAAATGAAGTACTACTTCTACAACCAAGTAATGCTTTTGAGGTGATTTCTCAGAAGAATATTTAGGAATTTCTTAGGAAAGAATTTAAAAAGAAATAATAGTCCTGTTTATTATCCTACTTACGGATGAAAGTCCTTTGTACTAGTTGAGCTAAATACCCTCATCTTATTTTTAGGTATATATTTATATTACATATAAAATATATGCTTATATTTTAGGGGTGTGTGTGTATATATATATAAGCTTTTAGGCAGCCCTATTATGTGAGTCTACACTTAATTTCCAAGCTTTGATTCCCTTATATGTCCCAGTTAAGGTTTTCACTAATATTAAATTAATCTCTTTGAATTATAATAATATATGGTTTATTTCTATATTAGGAAATTTAAACAATTGCTCAATAAAACCCATTCCATCTCCTCTATTACATGGTAAGTGATAGAAATAATCAATTACTAGTGTTTATGATCTTTACTTTCCATTGCCAATCATAAAAGCATTCAATTGTAAGACATATTTTTCGTGAATATTAGTTGCATCAGTAAAGTTACTAAGATGAATCTTCTTTTCCCCAGTATCACAGGGTGTTTTCAACGTGGCTAAACTTGTTTTTCAAAATAGTTCTAACACAATAACTACTTTGATTCATTATCTCTTCTGCTTATACATTCTCTGGATGTTTGTTTTATCATGGAGATAATGGCCACTGAGGAAAGGACAAAGGATAATGGAATCAAGTTGTGTAGCAAACATTTAGGTTAAACCTTATGAATAAAACCAGCTGGGTCAGGGAACACTAATACTGCAGTTGGTCACCTAGGCAGATCATGAGGATATTGGGTTTATTTTCTGTCATTGGGAATACTTGTTTGGTTTTGATAGTCATGTGAAGGAGTCAGATTCAGATAATTATTACATGGGTCCAAATCAAGTGACCATGTAAAGGTTCTTTTATTTCTCAAGCTTTTAATCTACCCTTTTAATTTTTCCTTGAGATGAATAGAATAATAACATTATCCAGGATACTTTGTGGTTATTAAAGAAATAATTTATTTCCATCTGGATTTCCAATTCATTAAATATCTAAATTCTGTTATTTTTTTTAAGACTCTTTGAAGAAGATATCCAAACATTTCAGTTAAATGGGATAGGTAACTTACATGGAAGTATATGACCTAAAAGTATAGGCTGGAGGTGCACACTGTTGACCCATGGACCCACCTCAGACCATAGACCATAGTTTGGTTCAGAGAGTGTTTGTTTGTTTAATTGGGTCAGTATTTTAAAATTGAGAGATTACAGGTAAAAATCTGGGTTGGCTGTTAATCACAATTGGCAACATTTGGCTCTCATTCCCACAGGGGAATCAGCTACAGTTGAGTAGCTACTTCCTCCTCTAGGCAAGATGTATGTCCTCTCTCAGTCCACTTCACACATTAATTCACTTGCCTGCCCCGACTCAGGTGTTTGGAACATATTATCTGAATCTGAATTTCAGAGAGTTTGTCAGGTAAACTTTATCTTAATAGTACCTTGATATATTGGTTATAAAAAGGAGTTAATCTCTTGTAGCTTTGACTTGGGCAGTGCAAAGGCAATTTATGTGACCAAAGCATTTGTACCCCCGTAATATTCTGAAATTAAAAAAAAAAAAAGGAGTTAGTCTGTATAAGCCTGAATAAATCATACATAGTTTCTAAGAAGACTTCCTAGGCTGGGTTCATTGGCTCCCTTTCTGTCCCTCTATACTTTCTTAGTCACATTATGTTACTGATCTTCTAAAACTTATTATAAATATCTAATTATATATCCCTGTAGTGCAGCATGAGCAGCTATAAGCCCCTTCAGGTCAAGGACCATAGGTTATTTTGTTTTTTGTTCTCAACATCTAGTACCTGGTACATAGTAGGCATCCAAATGTTTGTTAAATTTCTCTAACTTTAGTACAGGCATTTGAGTGCTGTGATCTGTTTTTATTTTTGGAAAAAAAATTAGCCATTTCTATTTTTGTATTACAAGATTTTAAAAAGTTATTATCTCAATAATTTTCAGTTTGTCTATCTTAAATTGAAAACAGTACTGGAAATACAAGATCCTCCTAAGTGTATCTCAAAGGGGATATTTACGAGTTAAATAATTTTTTTCATTTTACTTTAAACATTCTTCTAATATTCTTATTTTTAAGCAAATAAATGTCTTAATTACCATTTAATTTTACCTTTGAAATGAACCAAAATTGGCAGTCTCTCAAACTCCACTTATTTATTTTACTTATTTACCTATCTAGTCATTTGGAAGTTCATTTTATTGTGTATTACTATTAAGAGTTGCACAGTATCTAGCTTTTTTATTTTAATTAAATTAAAATTGAGATAGTTTTATGAAACTTTCAATATTTTTTTAGATCATTTGTGATCTCTTGGGTTAGAGATAAAATTTTTGAGTATAGACTATTAATGTGTTAGGATTTTCAAATAGTTTTGAAAAGTGGGAAAAGTCTTCTGGCATTGGTTTATATGAGAATTGGAAAGATTTTATTTAAAATTTTCTCAATGAAAGGTGTGTATTATTTATTACCTTTCCTAGGTATAGGTGCAGAGAACCAACATTGCATAGCCTAATAACTAGATAGAGAACGTTGATGTTGATCACATTTATAGCATAAAAGTAAATGATTATCCTTGGATGGCTGGGTTGCATTTTTGTTTTTCATAGTGACTGTTGGTGGTAGTTTCTCTTAGTTGTAATGCTTTTAGAACTTTTAGACATTTGGTCATTTCTGCTCTTTTATTTAGTACCATCTCCCTTTCACAAAAAATCCAGCAGTTAGAGGAGTCCAACCACATGTTTTCAAAAATCTGAATGTCTCTGGGGAAAATTATTCCCTATAAAGTTAAACATAATGCATATCTTAAAAGTGTCAATATATTTAAAGGATGTATTTATCTTCAACTCAGTTATTTTACTAGACTAGGTAGTTTCTTTTAACTTTATAGAGTGCTATAGCTGCTTAGGGCAAATATCCACTGACAATAAAAATTTGAAATGTCCTTGCATTACAAATGTAGACATCTAGTTAGATTTTTAGCAGCATGCGGTTGATTCTAGTCTATATCAAGATGACAAATTTAGGTGTTGGAAAGGTAAAGAAGTAGGTAGGTACCTACAGGTAGGTAGGTAGGTATAGGTAGACTCAGCTTAAATGGGTACTTGAAAGCAAGATGAAACTGCTCTGATTTGCTTTTGTAAATCCTTTATTGAGTCTGTTTTACAATCCATAGTTCAACTTTAAACACCATTTGCCAGCTGCATTCACTTTCTATCATATTAACCTGAAATGTGCTAAAGAAAATAAGCTAAGACAAATAGATTTTTCTGTTTGTCTTTTGAGTTAATATTTCAGGATCAGACGTGGCTTGTATTCGAGACTAAAGGTGCCAGAAAAGTAAATAATACACAATACTTAGGCATATCTTCAATACCCTTGTTTTGTTATGGCAAATTAGGCTAATTTTAGTGATGGCCAGAGGCTTCTAAATAGTAGTAACTCCTGTAAATACCAATTTCCAAATGGTATCTCTCTATTCCAGCCCATCACAACAGTTTTAAAACCAGCTTTTGTTTTTGTTTTTGTTTTTGTTTTGTTGCTTTGTTTTGTTTTTTAACAGGAGAGCCAGTGTAACTCCTTCAAGACTGGAGTGACACACACTGCATCTGCATCTGCCTCATGTGAGTTCTCATTTTGGCAGCAGCACTCTACTAGGCTGGAACCTCTGTAGAGGTTTGCCCTTTATTTTTCTAAATCTATAAACTACTACACAGTGTGTCTTGGTGGCAAAGGTAAAAAGTGCATGAGAATTTCAAACTTCCCTGCAGAAAGTTTTCGGCTCATTCCAAAGGGACTTTCTCCTCTAACATAAGTTCTATCTTGTATGAACAGTATCTACTCAAAACAGAGCCCACAACTTTCATTGACAACATGGAGTTATTTTTTGAAGAGCTGTTTTTTCCTTGCAGATTACGGAGTAAAGAATATCTTTCAATGCTCTCAGTAGCTTCAACTTTCAAAGCTTTGGTTGTTCTCTTTATAGTCTAGTTACATAACCTGAGAACACTGTGTGCTGTCCTGGTGGCTAAAGCAGTCCTTTTTTTTTGGACTCTGGCCCTTAAAATAACTTCTTCCTTTGTCTTTGGATATTGAATAAATTGGGGTAAGCCCGAGGACCTTCTTGGAGAAGAAATAAGCAGTTAATGTGTGAGATTATGTTTACTCTGAAGCTATTTCCTGGGTTTTGGAACCACAGAAAGTCAGTTGTAAGACTTGAGCTAGAAACTGTGCATCATTACTTGCCACAGTTTTGTGAGAGAAATTGAAATTAGAGCCTTTGCAGCTGTGGAGTGGCATAAAGCTCTACAGATTGAGGTGATATATATGGTTCCCTACAAATGTCTGCGACTGGCTTTGAAGGGCCTGTTTGATTGAAAAAGGAATTTTGCTTTTTTATTTTTATTTTTAAAGGAATAGTGGTACTTTGTAAGCGTCAGAAATGTTTGCTACCAGGTCAGAACAAATGTGTTTATTCTTAAGGAACACTTAGAATAAAACATCTAATTCATGCTCTGTTCAGCTGCAATTCTGCTTTTGCAGAATTGTACTGTATAGTTCTGTAGCAGATAATTTAATGACCTGGGAGTTCGTGTTGCTGAAACAATTATCCGGGAAGCTTATGAGAAAATGTCAATAGCTAGTAGGTCTTACTGATTAATATAGAGCTTGATGAAATAGATAGTGTTGTCAAAGTGGAACTTGGACTCTCTTTGCTAAATCCATTTCCACCTGTGACTAGAGCAGTTTATTTTGGACTAGTTGAAAGAAATTGGAGAGAGAAATTCGATGCCCAAGCTTAAGTTTTGATGGCCTATGTAATCTAGAAATTCATTTTTGGCAGTGGTAGTAGACCCTACCACATAGAGCTTTGGATGAGACTCAGAGAGACCTATGTTCTGACTTCAGCTGATGTTTGTTCTTGCTGTGTAACTTGGGGTCAGCAAATGGGGAAAGTACATTGTATTTTTGGAAAGCACCTTGAACTCATTGAGAGAAAGGAAATTTAAAGCATTTATTTCTATAGGTAGAATTTCTAGAAAGCCACCTGGACACTTGGGAAGTTCTGCCCTGTGAATAAATACAATGTGACACATATGTACTGTTTTATTTTCTGCTATTCTGTTTTCTGCAATTCATTTTGCCAGTCTCTGTACTGGCAAAATGGGGATTTGAGATTTTTTTCCCCTGTATTTTTTTTCACTAAAAGTTGTGAGTAAATTAATTTGAGCTTCAATCCAAATTGTCTCACAGACATAGGTTTTGATCCACCAGTTACTCCATTGTTCTATTAATTACCTGACTCTAACTAGGGAAAGTTGCTGATTTAGATGTGAGCCTAGGTGGGAATGATTTGGTTTTTGTCCCCCGTTCTTAAGGCATATCCAGCAAATTATCCTTCTGAAAAATTAATAATTAAAAATATTTTATTAATATATGGGCCAAATCCTATAAGAATGAATGTCAATAGACTACCCAAATTACTTAGCTATACTGGATTTTTTTCATTAAATATTGTTTGAAATAAGTGGACTTTAGTTAGGATTGAGGTGTAATTTTTGGTTTTTGGAAATTTTATTAAAATGAGATTTACTTGCAATTGAGGTAGGGGTAGGGGGGAGGGTAAGGTGAGAGATGTTATATTCTCAACATAACTCAAATTTACATCAGTGGGTAACATGCCTTACTGGTTTTATGATAATACACCAGCTGTTAACTCTGTTAGTTTATATGGCTGTGTAGCACTTTCTTTACCACAGTGCATATCTTATAGAATAGATTTAAGAATTCCACACATAAGTCTTCAACAGGTTTTTTTGGGGGAGGAGAGGGTGAGGCAGGAGTTGAGGGGAAGAAAGAAATATAGCTAGTTTTGAAAATGTTAGCTAGGGTTAGCATTAGCATTAAATTATTAATACCCCCATGATAACAAAAGAAACAAAGACAGCTTTTTTGGGCATTGTTCCGAAGAGATGAGACTCAAGCATTTCCTAAAGGACCTTAAAATTTTTAGGCTTCTGGTTTTTAAGTCTGACAAATGTTTATTAAAAGATTTTGAAAGCCCTGCTTGCTTTTTAAAAATTTCAATTTAATTTAAAAAATAGATAAATACATTATATGTTACAAGTTTTAAAGGTACAGAAGGTACATGAAAGTCTTCCTTCCCTGTCGCTTAGCCACTCAGTTCCATTCTTTGGACGCAATCTGTTTCTTTTATGTATTTCCTGAAATATTCTAAAGGATTGCTTCTGGAAAAGAAAGTTGAGTTGTACTCATTAAAATATTAGCACTAACTTGGATAGGCAGACTATTTGCAATGAAAAATCAATTTGAGCCATAGCTAAAGATGTTAATAGTAGGTGGGAAAACTATAATAATATTATGATAATAGTTGCATTATTGTGAGACTACAAGAATAGGAGGGATATTTTTGCCTGATTTGACATTTAGCAAGCTGGCAGGTCTTTTTGTTTTTATTTTTATTTTGAATATGGCTTACCCACTCCCAGAGACTGATGGAAGGATGCTTATCTAAATATTTTATTTGGAAGAAACCTATTTAAAGGAGCAGCATTTTCTTTATGTTGAATTACAATGATAACGCTAAAAAGTTTTTTCATTATGGAAAATTTCAGATATATACAGTAGTAGAGAGAAACGCCCATAGTCTAAAATCCATGGTATTTGAGCTGTAACAAACTCAGTATGCTTCTTTGGCAGATAAGGAGGTTGTTTTTAATACACATACTTGCATGTACCCATTCTGCCATAATCACATCTAATAAAATGAATCATAATTTTTTAATGTCTAATTCCCAGTTCATATCCAGATTTCTGTAATTGCCTCATACATGTATTTTTATTATTGGTCTGCAGTAACAACTTAGATAATTTTGATGGCTATTAACATTGTTAAGGCTGATAAGAAAAGTTAATCTAACAAGTAGAACAAATATGTTGATTGGAGAAGGAATATAAAGCAACTACCAAGCCAAATAGGAATTCCAAAAATAGATTGTTTAAAAAAAAGCTCATTTTGGATTTTAAAGGATTTCTATGTCAATTATGCACGTCAGCGAAGGCTCTCTTGCCTAGTTTTCTGTTTACTTTTATTCTCATGATTAATATCACAGTTCTGCGTATTAGTTTTTTAAATTGTGGGAATGAAAGAATAGATAAAGGAAAAAATGCTTGGAATAGGTTTCCTAAGAATGAAGTAACTATACTGAAATGTTTGATAATTCATCTTATTGCTGCTGCTCCTGCTGTAATATGACCTATTTCCACAGACTAACAATTGAGTTCTCTAATTACTTGGGACAGTACAAAACATGGAGCTTGAGGGGAAAGAAGAAAAATGGCAGATTTAGTAGGAGGGATGCATTGGGAAAGAGCAGAAGCTCATTCATTTGCCTTCTGTTTTAATTGGTTATTCTTTATGCTGACTAATGAGAACCTCCTCTTTGTGCAGTGTACAAGTCCCCGGAGTATGAATCCCTTGGTTTTGAGCTTACCGTGGAAAGATTAGTTTCTATTGGCTATCCCCAGGAGCTGCTCAGTTTTGCTTATGATTCGACATTCCCTACCAGGTAATTTTTCAAGATGTTTTTGGATTAAGACTACTTTTCCTACCCCCAAAATTAGTAATTCCAAATTTATCTCTGATAAAAAAAATTATCAAGTAATTCTTCATTGCTTTTTTGGTTGGTGTTGATTCTAAAATTACCATGAACTTTTCATATACACTGTATGTTTTGTGTTCTTGAATTGAGCTCAGTTTATTGCTATTGAAAAAGACCTATTTATGGGTAAGAAAAGGCATTACTAAAACTGATGGGCAGTTATCACAGATGGTCCTATTTTTGGCTGTTGGAGAGAAGTTATATGTTTTGCCAATACATTTAACTTGGTAGTCAGAGCCTTGGCAGTTTGCATTTCTGGATTTGATAGGGAAGATTTAAAATTAAGAAAGATGATGTTCATTTGAGATGTTATCATATGTGTCCCACATACAACATCTGATAGAAGGAAAGAAATAAAAGCCTGCTCAAGGAAATTAAAAGACCATTTTAGAATGATACCAGCTGTATTAAAAGCAATTATAGTTTATACCTTGTTTGATTAAGCTCTTACTCCTTATAGAAAACAATTGAGATTATTTATCTATCTGTAGCAGTCCCCAACATTTTTGGCACCAGGGACCAGTTTCATGGAAGACAGTTTTTCCACATAAGGGCAAGGGATGGTTTCAGGATGATTCAAGCGCATTACGTTTATTGTGCAGTCAAACCTCTCTGTTAATCTGTATTTGCAGCCGCTCCTCAGTGCTAGCATCACCACCTCAGCTCTACCTCAGATCATCAGGCATTAGATACTCATAAGGAGCATACAACCTAGATCCCTCGCGTGCGTAGTTTACGGTAGGGTTCACGCTCTTGTGAGAATCTAATGCTACCGCTGATCTGACAGGAGGTGGAGCTCGGGGTGATGCGAGTGATGGGGAGCCGCTGTAAATACAGATGAATCTTCACTGGCTTGCCTGCCACTCACCTCCTGCTGTGTGGCCCGGTTCCTAACAGGCCACGGACCAGTACCAGTCCATGGCCTGGGGATTGGGGACCACCGTCTATCTGGACAGAGTAAATATTTCTTTAATTGCTCTGGGATTAGTTTTTAAGATTTAATTCACTCACTTTAACCCCTAAGGTTATATTGTTTTGGGACATACTTTAGTGGCTACAAAGCTGGAATTAGATGAGGTTGGTTCATGGTGATTGAGTAGTACTATATAAAATTATTGCCTATATTACTTTGCATAATCAACGATGTCTTCATTTTCACATAGGGGACTTGTCTTTGACACACTATATGGAAATCTTTTGAAAGTTGATGCCTATGGAAACCTCTTGGTCTGTGCACATGGATTTAATTTCATAAGGGGGTGAGTACAAAGAACCTTTAGCCTCTTTCTAGTGTTTTCATAGTCAAACAATATGAAGATGACATTGTCTCCCCAGATGTAATATACTTGCCTATTCCTTCCATCTTTAAAGAGAAGATTCCCTTACATAAGGTTAGTTAACACTTAGGCAGTTAGAACCTAAACTGACATACAGATAGTTGGCAATTTCCCCTGGTTTAAATTAAGTGCCTTCTAATTAAACAGCATTCAACAAAGCTAATCTTGAAACTTGTCCAAAAGAACTGTAGTAGTTTGACTTATTTGAAATTCTAAGATTTTTATTTTCTCCTTTTTAATACAGTTCTCAGGTAGCTGCTCAGAAGAGGTATGTACATAAAAGTGCTTTGAAAAATTTTAAAGTACAGCAATTTAAATGACTAAGATTTTTAGTAGCTAATATATTATTTTTTATATTCTAATGAACACTTTCAGCCATTTGATTATGTAATTAAATTTTTTTTAAAACATAAGGCTAAAATAAATACAGTTATATTTGAAGCAAATAAGGATAAGTTTTATTTTCATAATCAGAGTATTTCCACTATTGTCACTAATTTGGACTTTACACCCTAGTAAACAGCAGATAAAATTTAGTATGTACTTCTTGTTTGGTGAAACATCCCACTTTTGTCTTAAAAAGTCATAATACCACAATTTGACAACTTTCTGTAATTGTGGCTTTACAATTATACATTTTCTCTACTGTCATACTACCTTATTTACTACTGACACTATGTTAGGGTCAGAACAACTCTTAAAATCAAAATAGGTTGTGTGTCTGCCTCTTGTGTAACTTTACCGTATGTTATTCATTCTTGATGGCAAAGTAGCAACATCAGTCTACACTGAAATTGTTAGAAAGACGATGTCTTGTCCGAGCTACTCGGGAGGCTGAGGCAGGAGGATGGCTTGAGCCCAGGAGTTTGAGGTTGCAGTGAGCTATGATGACGCCACTGCACTCTAGTCTGGGCAATGGAGAAAAAGAAAAAAGAAAGACAGTGTCTTTTTTTGTGATAAGAGGGACAAAAAAAGGCTGAAATTGTACCAGAGTTTCCTTTAAATTTGAGGTCACAGCAATGCCCCACTTAGAATTGAAGAATCTGATACAAGACTCTTCAGCTGGCATTACTGACATTACACAGGCTCAAAGATGTCCAGGTATACATAGTGAGAACAGTGTGAAGTAAATACCCACCTTAACACATCTGGGCAGGCCAGTGGTTACATCTACCTTTCTTTCACTGTTCCTTTCACGTGGGGTTTGTTCAAGATCCATGAATATCAGGAAGCAGGATTTAGAAAATGAAGTGACTGCTGGAAGTACTAATAACCTAAGCTGTTTTATGTACAGATATTGTCACTATGATTCAGAATTCCAATGAAGATGAACCAAAGTACTATTTATGTCTGAAAAGGAATTTTTGTATTATAGGGAAGAGGGGTAGACAGAAAAGAAAAGGAAGAGAAGCAGTTCAATAAATTAATACTACAGTCCCATTTACTAACTCAAGCAGACCTCCTCTTTTCCCTTAAACAAGCCAATAAAGTTTCCAAATAGCTTCTTTGGAAATACATTTAATAGTGTTTCAAAAATAAGTCATTGATGAGTAAATGCAGAATCATTCAAACAGCACTTAGCACTGTGCAGTCTTTAGACTCAAAAGGCAAAGCCCATGGAAAGGAGAGACTGAAGACGGAGGGAAAGGGAAAGTAGTTATTGAAGTACAGTGATGGACAAGGCTGGAAGGACAAGTTTAGGCTCCATTAGGCCTTGCTAATGAGTTGGGAACTCATTTTTCGAACAAACCTTTATATTGTGTGGGTTACAGAAAGTTAGTAGTGATCTGTACTGTAACTGCTTCCTTCCCACTCCAAGTGTAGCATTCCTTTTATGACACATTACCTAACCCTGAATTGATTTTTATTTTAAATATATACTAGCATGGTTTGTCACTTAAACAAAATGTAATTGCTAAGTATATTTATAAATCAATTTGGGTTCTAACTGCCTAATACGTAACTGTTAACTATCTTTATGTAAAGAAATTGTTCTTTAATGATTGGAAGGAATAGGAAAGTATATTATTATATCTAAGAAGACAGTGTCAGTTTACTAAACCTGTCTGAGGAAAGTATATCATTCCTATTTCCTTCGGCCTTATTTTTCATTACAGAAAATCTCTAAAGGCTACAGGATAAGAGTTCCCAATAAGAGTAATTTTGTAGAATATCTTATTTCAGAAGAGTGACTTAAGAAAGGGAGCTAATGTGATTTTATATGCCTAACTGGAGTTTATGCCATATGTAGTTAACAGACCCAAGCAGGAATTTACCCAAGGCATTCTGAGTATGAGCTTTAAATTTGGTTTCCTTTATTTGGATTTGTTAATCTCTATGTATTCACTGTCAGAATTGTGCATTTTAATATTTCAGTCTTTCTCCCTTTTAATTTCTCTGAAACATTTTTATTAACACTGTCTCCTTTTGGAAGTGTTTCATTGAACTCTCCAAGCTTCTCATGTATCTCTAACAATTTGTTTCACTGGCTTTTTTTTTTTTCCTTTTTAACCCTGAATGTTCTCCATGGTTCTGTTCTCAATCTCATCTGTTCCTTCTCTGCACTCTTAAGTGGCCTCATCTCCTCTACTACTTCTCATGTTTTTGTCTATTACCTGTGTGTAGATGATCCCAGTTATCTCTCAAGTCTGAATTTCTGTTTTAAGTTCTTGACCTTTGTTTCTAATTGCCTGCTAAAAATCTGTTTACTTCAAACTTAGCATAGCCAAAATAGAACTCTTCTTACTTCCACTTCTAATCCAGTTTTCAGATTTCTGTTAACAGTACCAGCCACCTCTCAGAAACACTTTAGGGTGAGTGTTATCATCTTTGGCTCTTATGTCCCTCGTCTGCCTAATATGATCAGTTGCCTGGTCTTGTTCATTTTACCCTGGCAATCTCTCTTGAATACTTTCGTCCCTTTAATTTCCTTTGCTGCCACTCTATGACAGGCCATACTGTTCTCATCTGGACCACTGGAATAACCACCTGATTTCCCAGTACTTTGTCTCTGTATCAGTTAGCTTTTGCTGGAAAAGAAATTACTTCAAAACTTAGTGGCTTAAAACAGTTACCATTTTATTTAGCTCAAAATTATGAGAGTCAGCTGGGCAGTTCTGGGGTTGTTTGGCTGACCTCTCTGGGCTCTTTTATGTGTCTGTGGTCAGCTGGTGGGTCAGCGGCCAGCTGATCTAGAATGGCCTCACTCACATGTCTAGCAGTTTGCAGGCTGGTGGCTGGGTGCCTTATTGCTGCATGTAGTCTTTTATCCTCCAGCAGACTATCTTACTCTCATTCACATAGTAGTCTC
This sequence comes from Daubentonia madagascariensis, assembly GCA_023783475.1. NCBI lineage: Eukaryota > Metazoa > Chordata > Mammalia > Primates > Daubentoniidae > Daubentonia > Daubentonia madagascariensis. Next base: position 11,506,244 of record JAKFHU010002573.1, on the reverse strand, counting down.
AGGGTTCCAAGTATAGCAAGAGAGGGCAATCTCCCATACACAAGTGTTTTCTAAGTCTCTGCTTGGATCCTGCTTGCTGCTGTTCAAGCCTGTATTCAAGAATGGAGAAATAAACTGAACCTCTAATGGGAGGAGCCACAAAGTTGTATCACAGAGTGCCAGGAAGAATTTGTGGCCATTATTGCAATATGTCATATTTTATTTTTCCAGTTTATCCTAAAACAGCTACTAATTTAATTTTTTTACAACTCAGCTCTGATGGGTTTATCCCTCTGCCTAAAAACTGTCAGTAGCACCCTCTTTCTTTCCCCTGAATGAAGTGTAGGAACAATAGCATGATCTGCCGCAACCCATTTTTCTAGCTTTATTTTTCTATGCTCCCCTTTCTCTACCCAAATTGGACTAGTTTCTAAACTTGTCCACCTAGCCTTTAAGACCCAGCTCATCTGCCACCACTTTCATGAATCTCTCCTAGGTTTTCCTCTCCTCAGCCTTCATGTTCACTTCTCTCTGCTCATTTAGTTGAAATGTTTTCCTCCTCTTTGGGTTTCTCATAGCTTTTTGCACCTGATTTTTGACTTTGTTACAATTGTATATGTATGTGACTTACCTCCCCTACCAAACTGAGAACTTAAGAGCTGGAACCTGAGTTTGTTCATCTTCATAGCAACCCAGGCTTAATATTTAGAACCCTGTCTTGCCACATAGCCATCAAATATTTGAATGAAGTTTTGAATAATGACTATTTCCCATAGTTATTATAATGTTAATTTTTAAAATGTCAGTTGATTTTTAAATTTTTCTTTCAGACCGGAAACTAGAGAGCAATATCCAAATAAATTTATCCAACGAGATGACACTGAGAGATTTTACATTCTGAACACATTATTCAACCTACCAGGTAGACTCATTCTATGCTTACTTATACTGATGCTTTCCCTTCTTTCTGCGACCATTAATCTTTGCTTAAGGGAGATAATGAAGTAAGTTTGAATTATTTCACTTATCGCTTATGAATATCTATTCTTCATTTTTCAGAGACCTACCTGTTGGCCTGCCTAGTAGATTTTTTTACTAATTGTCCCAGATATACCAGGTATGTGTATACTGTAATTTTTTTTTCAATTGATTTTTTAAATTAATATACAGGGTTTTAGAGAACTGGCCATTGTAGGTCTTTTCTGCTTTTCTAAAGTGAATTTAGTGCTAGTGAGAGATGCCACATTGCCAGCCTGAGAGATGGGACAGCACCAGCAGCTCCATGCAGGCCCTCACCTCCCACACGGCCCTCTCCTTGCCAGTGTGCTGCAGCCATGTTTGGAAGGGACCACTTCTGATTGGCTTCTCCTGGGAATGAAGACGGCCAGCAGAGGTGCTAATTGTGACAACTGAGTGGGAGGTTTGTGTGATGATTATCTGTCCAAGCAGAATTGCACTAAAACCCCCCAACTCATTTCACAGCAGCTACCTAGGAGCCATTCAGGGATGCTAATTTAGTTTCATTTCCAGGCCCAGCAAGATTTGATAAAGGAATAAATACTGTTTATCTTCCCTGAAGTAAAATTTTACTTAAGTCTTAAACCAAGTTATCCTCTCAAGGGGGAATTATACAGCCATTGCTGAAAGTTTAGTTATATATGCAAGAGTTTGCTAACTTCTTATCCTCTTTATGCCTTATCCACGTTAAGACACTAAATTTGGTGGGAAGCTGAGTCACTAAGCTAAACAGAAAATGGACAATACCTTTGTACTTAGTTAGGAACAACGTCAGAAAAGTCACAGTGGAAAGAACCTAAATGACCAATTTTGAGTTTAAAATGTTTCTTCAGTGAGAACCTGTTTCTAAAAAGTGATAAATAAAAGAACCTGATATTTCTGGATCTTTGGCCTTTTAGCTTCCATTCATTATATTCTATCACTTTGTATTTATTCACAATTATTATAATCCGTTGAACACTATAGCCATTTCTGGTAGTCAAAAGTGGATTTTCATTAGGGAGTAATTATTTTCGTAATTAGCCACAGTCTTTACCCATGTGATACGGAACTTTTGGGTCCCCTGGGCAATTTTTGATATTCATTTTATTTACCCTTTTTTGGATTCCCTGTCATGTTCTTTCTATCTTTCTGTAGCTGTGAAACAGGATTTAAAGATGGGGACCTCTTCATGTCTTACCGGAGTATGTTCCAGGATGTGAGAGATGCTGTTGACTGGGTTCATTACAAGGTACCTAGAAGCTGCTTCTTCACCTGCTCACTCTTTGGCATGTGTTTTATGGTTGGTCTGACATTAAAAAACTTCCCACATGCAAATGGAACAGAATTTTTCCTCTGTTTAAAAAAAAAAAAAAAAAAAAAGGACTTGCCCTCTAGTGATAGCTCTGTAGAAGACATTTGTTCTTTGGCCATGCTGCTTTCAAAGGTAATGCTGATCTTTCCTCAGTGGTGGTGCTTGGCTTCTAGATTTTATTCCAGTTTGCATTTCTCAATTTACTTAGAAGAGATTTTAGTGTATTAGATTATACTTAACATATCCTCTGTAGATGATGATAACGCAGTTTTTTGTCCAAATGTCTCCCACTTGACTAATAACATTAATTAGTTAATATTAAGCTTAATTTATTATAAACTATATTGCATAAGATATGAAATACCTTTTAATTTCTAATTTAAAATAGAAACAATTTTATATTTTGAAGACAGATTTTAGAGGCAGAGTTGCAGCAAATCTTGCCTGCTGCCTTTTCCTGGCCTTCTCTATCTTCTTTCCTGTTTTGGTAAATACTAAAGAAATGCATGTGGGTTGATAGTAAACATACTTTTTCTTATAAACTAAATGTTAAAAACTGATTTTGTTCTTAGTTCCTTTTTTTCTTCCTCTAGGGCTCGCTTAAGGAGAAGACAGTTGAAAATCTTGAGAAATATGTAGTCAAAGATGTAAGTAATACAGGGCAAAATAGATCTGCATAATAACTTATTTTTACCTGCTAGGAAAATGAATAATAAGTCTATTTGTAATGAAATGGACAAGGGAAGATATTTTTTTCTTGGCATAGTATATGCCAGGTATAATCACCAAGAATTACCAGCCAGAGCATAGGTCTTAGTAGAGTTTTTCGTTTCTTGATAGTCAAGAAGACCCAGTATTTCATTTGTGCTTTTAGCTCTAATTACAATAATAGCAGCTAGAGGTTTACTGTATGCACATCACTGTGCTAAGTGATTACATGCATTATGCCATTTAATCTTCCTTGTAATCCTGTTAGGTATTATTGTTACCTCTGTTTTATAGATGAAGAAATTAAGGAATAGAGGGATTAAATAACTTGCCCAAGGTCACACAGTTAGTAAGTAGTGAAGCCAGGATTCATACCCAAATCATAACCACTGCACTAGATTGTCTCCAAAATGTACATATATGTGACTGTTATTTAAAATGCCTTTAACCTATCAACAGGGAATAATGAGGAAAGTTTTAAAATACCTTAAAAGACATTAATGGAAAATCTGATAAAATTCAAAAAAATCTGTAGTTAATGGTATTGTACCAGTGTAAATTTCTTAGTTTTGACAATGGTACTGTGGTTATATAAGATGTTAATACTAAGGAAAGCTGGATAAAGAATATGTGGGAACTCTCAATATTATTTTCACAACTTTTCTATAAGTCTAAAATTATTTCATAATAAAAAGTAAATACACACAGAGCCCCAAGATGAGATACTTCTTTCTTTTCCTACAGAGTAAAAGCAGAATACGGTATTTTCTCAAAGTACTGTGGTAAAGATTTCTTGTTTTCAGTCTTTGTGTCTCCTATTTCCATCCACCTCCCTTATGATTTTCAAGAAAGAACACTGAATGGGGAGGGTCCAGGAGAATTTGAGTGAAGGAATCTTATTTACTGTGAGAGAAGGAAAAGGTGTTTTTCTTTCCAGGCACATCAGAAGTTAGAATTTCCTTATTTATCTGCAGGGTGGGTGATTTCTAGGTTGCACATGTTATTTCATTCTGCAAGGTGTTTTATAAAACCATAGGATATACAGTGAAGCCATATCTAATAATCTCTATTATATAGAGTATTTGTGGGTAGTGTTTCAAATCAGCTTCTCCTGATCTCTAACAAACCTCACATACTTTAAGAAATCTCAAGGTAATTTAAACTCTTTCCTGAGGCAGACATCATGAGGAAGGTAGAGTTATGTTGTAAGTTACCTATAAACCATGTAAATGTGTGTATCATTTTACATATAAATCTATGTTATATACACTACATGTGTTTATACTTTATTCATGCATGGTGATAATGTGGGTTTTTAAATGCAAAATTCTGAAACCAACCAAATAGCCCTTAAAGGGTCTCCCCTATTCCTATTTCAGTGGTCAGAAATCCAGTATATGATTACCCTGATGTACAAATATAAAAATATTTTAGTGTTTCACTCATTATCATATTACATTTCAGGGAAAACTGCCTTTGCTCCTGAGCCGGATGAAGGAAGTAGGGAAAGTATTTCTTGCCACCAACAGTGACTATAAGTATACAGATGTAAGTGCTTAGTATTCATATTTGTTTATTTACACAGCAGAATTATTTTGGACTAAAGAACTGTGAAGATAATGAGGAGGATAGTTTATTAAGTAAAGGTGGTTTCTTGCCATCTCATTTTGAAAGCAGAGTGGAAAGAGCAAAAATATATAGGATAAAAGCCAGGCCAGAGTGGTTCTTAATTTTTCTAAATATTCATTTTAACTAATTTCCCTTATTATAATTGGCTACTTGAAGGTTTTAATTTTGGTGGTGGTTAAAACTTTTGTGCTGATTGAATGGCTTCCATGCCTTTTTGGAGTATCATTTATATAAACTTGAGCAGTCATACCCTTTATTGATCTGTATATATGACTTCCCTTCTATTGGAAGTACTGTAGCAATAGATGGTACAAAGATGTTTTGAATCTTAGCTGTCAAAATTTACTACCTCTTAACCTAAAAAAAATTTTTCCCTTGATTAAAGCATGTGCAAATACTGATTTAACTCCTTAACTTCATTTTACTTTTGCTAAGACACTTACTTTCAAGTTTATAGTACTAGCAAGAAGTTCTGCTCCCCCCAATTTTCTGTATGTAAAAACTTGATTGAAATATCTGGTGATTTGTAGTAACAGTCTTACAAAACCAGTGGTTTATTAGTTGGTCTAGGGACGGTAGTAGCAAGGCCAAGGTAATATGTTATATCCATGTGGTCATTAGTTTTCTCTATACCCTTACCTCATATGCCCCTTACCTCCAAATGTATATTCAAAAACATCTTCTAGAAGTAGCATGTATCCTCCCTGAGAATGTTAGAAGCTTTTATTGTTGTTGTTGTTGTTGGTATGATGAAGCGTTAATTTTTAGCTTCCACTGCCATTATTTCATAAACTTTTAAGGAAACAAGAATGTGGTGAATCCTATATTGAAAATGACATATTCTATGAAAAGCTTGTGCGTAATTTTTTTGTAGGTGTTATATGTCTTTTGCAAAAATAGTATATGGAGCTTATGTTGGTTTTTTTTTTTTTCCAGAAAATTATGACTTACCTGTTTGATTTCCCACATGGCCCCAAGGTACTATATGTAACTTAATAGGCCATTGCTTTAGTAATAATGAATGCATTTAATCATTCTGGAATATTGAGGGGAAGGAACTGGTCAGAACTCACCTAGAAAAGTCTTACTTTTAAAGCCTGTCTAATCTTAATCATTAACATTAGAAGTAACTCAAGAGCTAATAGAATTTAAAATCATTAGCAATTTGAATACTTGGTAGACAGAAATAAAAGGGATATGCATGTGGTATTTAGTACGATGGGATCAGAATGATTTTATGCCCAAGAAGTTCTATACAGAATTGTTAAGTTTGTTTGGCAATGAAAGGAATTTCGAGGTTGAGGAACATGTTTGATTAACAGAAACAAAGTTTGAATGTATATATTCTTGACAACTTCTAGATTCTGCTATTAGTTATTGCCGAGTTTTGTGCCAAGAGAGCAGTTACCCTTGATATTTAACACAGAAGTCTTCATTACTGCATTATGGCTGCACTTAGGTTTAAGGAATACCCATTGCAACTTAGTCACATACTTACAGAATTTCAGTTCTAGATTTTTGTGAACAAACATTAGTAAATCCCTGTTTTGAGATCACCCAAAATCACAGTGTACAGTGCCCTTTAGCTTGGTCTTAAAAAGTTAATGCCATGGTTCCATTTCAGGATAGAAATAATTTTAATGAGCGTGGAACTTCTACATTAGTGTTGTGATTAGCTTGTAATATGAGCCAAAGGCCAATTACCTAGAGCCATCATTCTGAAAACATAACCGGTAAAATTTCCTAATGATAGTTCCATGTAAGTTTGTATACTTTAGTTCTGATCTCCCTCTCTCTTAATCTGTCCCTTGGGTATTGATTTGCCCCTCTTTCTAGACCTTTTGGGCCCCTTTTTAGCACGTTTCAGAGTGTGAGCACATACTTTCATGTATTAAAGTCCTGTGAAATAAGTTACTGTGTATGATTTAAAATGTAGAAAATAAATTACTAGAGTCATTTATTATTTACACCTTGCCTGCTTCTAAAAGGATGTGGCTTATAATTAGACATGATACATTTTTTATAAAATAATGGGATCTTCTGGCTATACTTAGTATTTCTATATTCCTTGCATCTGAGTGAAATTAAACATCAGTGCCTAAGGTAAGGAGTGATGTTTTGGCTTGTGCTGTTTCTCCTTCACCAGCCTGGGAGTTCCCATCGACCATGGCAGTCCTACTTTGACTTGATCTTGGTGGATGCACGTAAACCACTCTTTTTTGGAGAAGGCACAGTACTGCGTCAAGTGGATACTGTAAGTCGGGAGAATGATCTGTTCGCTACCATGCTGTCCTTCATGTTTCTCCTTTCCCACTCTCACTCTCCCTAAGGAAACAGGTATTTTTAACTTATTAGGCATATCTCTCTTTGACATTAGGAGTTTTGGTCGTAACTAAGGTAGCCAAACAAACCCCCTAATTCAAAAGAATAAGTGCCATTCATTTGGCTGCCTGGCCAAGTAACATTGTTGGTGGTTGTGATAGGATAATAAAGTATTACAAAGTCCATATTCTCCTCCCACAGAAAACTGGCAAGCTGAAAATTGGTACCTATACAGGCCCCCTACAGCATGGCATCGTCTACTCAGGAGGTGAGTCACAGACTTCCCTTTATTTAGTGTAAGTCTTTGCTCAGGCCTCACTGTGAAAGCTTTGGTGTTCTTCCAGCATGGTGCCAGACATACTCTTTAGTACTCAAAGATGTCATTTACTGAAGGTGAACAGTTTAGTCATGAATTGATGTAATAGGAGTCTGAGTTTGAGAAGTTGTTAGTATGTCCTAATCTTAGTTTCACTAAAAGGATCAGTTTTCCCCTTCCTTTTTTTTTTTTTTTTTTTAAAACCTATTTGAGGCTTTTTCTCAATGTCTGTAATCATTTGGGGTGCTTCTCAAGATGTTCTCAGGGGGTTTTCAAGGAGCCTCTGTGGGCACAGGTACATATTATTTTGAAGTTAGAAACTATTGAACAAAGCCAACTTAATGGCAGATCTGTGATGAAAAATGGGGTGGTACTTTTGAAGATTATATTCACTAAAGCTGAGACGTGTAGTTTTGTTGCTCTTGGATTTGGTGATCAGGAGCTCTGGTCAGCACGGTGGAGCTGAGGCCTTGTCTTAGAGGCAATAAAAAGAGAATGGTGAGTCCTTGCCTTTAAGAAAGATGACCCCTTTTTCTAGTCTGTCCTTCACATAGTTTTAAGAATAAAATTAATCACAGTATTTAATGGTTATGGTACTTGGAACACAGGTTTTAATATAGAGACTTTTTTTTTCTCACTGTTCACTCTATTGTTTCAGGTTCATCTGATATGATCTGTGATCTGTTGGGAGCCAAGGGAAAAGACATTTTGTATATTGGAGATCACATTTTTGGGGACATTTTAAAATCAAAGAAACGGCAAGGGTGGCGAACTTTCTTGGTGATTCCTGAACTTGCACAGGAGTTGCATGTCTGGACTGACAAGAGTTGTAAGGAGCTATAACGCTTATTTTATAAATCTTTGACATAGCTAGTTTATATCTAAATGACCAGCTTTGAATCAATCCTCTTTGATAAAGCATTACTTTGTATGCAGGGGGTCAGAAAAGGTGGGTCCTGATATTTGGATACCTCCTTCCTGTATCCAGATGTTCCACACAACTCCAGAATTTGACTAACTATGAGAGATTATCTTGTATCTCTTCGAGGTTAAGTATAAAATGTTGGTGTCTTAAGTTGTATTACATTAACAACTAAATTGTGAACTAGAGCACTATTTTCCTCTATAGTCCCATATTTCTCCAACTGTGCCTAATAGTCCCAGTCTCTCTGCTAACAGCCCATATCAGTGATTCTGGGGCAGTGATAGCTCTGAATGTTAATTACCTCCTGGTATTTTTCATTTTCTCTTCTGAGGCCAAATTATAGTCTCAAACTGAGCTACACTGTACCTATGCAGTATATACACTTACACTGAATTGAGCTATGGATAGAGTTATATAAAGGTGTTTGACACAAGTTCTCTAGCCAGCCCTAGCACATATCACCTACGGTGTGGTGAAAGTTACTCTGGAAACTCAGTCTGCCTGGGGTAGAAACCCTGGCACTACCACGTAAAATCTGCATGCTCTTGGAAAAGTTACTGAGATACCCTGTGCTTTAGTTTCCTCAAATGTAAAAATGGGGATAATAATAATAGTACTTACCTCCTAAAGCTTATGAGACTTAACTGAGGTAATATGTGTATAAAGAAGATAGAAGTGACAGTCCTCTACCAAAGGTCCTCATCTATACCACAGAACATAGAAAATGATTTGAGCGACTCTTTTCTCAATTCTCCTAAAGATGGTAAATAAAGAAAATTTGTTATATACACTGGATGAAGTAGGGCTTAATTATCTTGGGAAACCCAGGTTGAGAAAGGCTGCAACAGGAAGCATGCAGGAGATGCTGGCTGCTGTTGTTGCTACTGTCTGTACTACCAGTGGGGTTTTCTGGCTAGCCTTTCATCCACATTTCCAACTTTCCACCTGTGAGTTTTAGAAATCTAGTTGATTTGGCTCTACTATTTCCTGGACCCGTGACTCTGGACAAGTCACCTAATTCTCAGTCCTTCATCTGAAAATGGGACTATTCACACTTGCTTTGCTGACTACACCTGAGACACAGGGTATGAATTGGTACTTTGTAAGCTCAGAATGAGCATGAAGCTAGGAGAGTTGTTGTCAGTGGTATTTAGTTAGAGGAAAGGCAGGTAAAGAGGAAATTAAGGTGTTCTGCTGCTGCCATACTCCAAGCAGGGCATCAGTGGGTTTTCCAGAAGGGGAAGGGGGTCGTCATTTTATACACTCACCTATAACATGTTACTCCCAGGCTATACTTTTCAGTCATATCTGTAGCCTTTTAATTTCGTGTTAGCAGCAGGTAGGAACTGGGTGCTTTTTATTTGATTTATTTAAAACATTTTCCTTTTCCTTCCAAACCTCAACTAGCACTTTTTGAAGAGCTTCAGAGCTTGGATATTTTCTTGGCCGAACTCTACAAGTAAGTTTCCTAATTCTAAAAATTCCTTCCCTAAAAACCATCTACCTTTTTGGGAGTCACTTAGCTATAAGAAATGTTCTTTCTAGAGATTTTCACTGAGTTGTTCTTTTGTCTTCAGGCACCTTGACAGCAGTAGCAATGAGCGCCCAGACATTAGTTCCATCCAGAGACGTATTAAGGTATCCAAATAAAACTTGGGAAATAAATTCTGTTTCAGTGATTTTCATGTATCTGATTCTATATAGGAACTGGCACATGGCTGCTGCTTAGTGAACATGTGTTGAATGAGCTGAGAATCAATCTCATTCTTTGTTTTAGAAAGTGACTCATGACATGGACATGTGCTATGGGATGATGGGAAGCCTATTTCGCAGTGGCTCCCGGCAGACTCTCTTTGCCAGTCAAGTGATGCGTTATGCTGACCTGTATGCAGCATCTTTCATCAACCTGCTGTATTACCCATTCAGCTACCTCTTCAGAGCTGCTCATGTCTTGGTGAGTTAAGGCTACAGCCTTAAGCTACTGTTGATAGCTATGATGCACTCTAAGGCCAGGATCAGCAACCAGCTTTGTGGGATGGTACAGGAGACGGTTTGAACATCTCTTTGTGATATACACAGCCCATGGGCAGGTTATATGGTTGTATATAAGAAGGGATCTTTGAGAAACTATGACCAAAATAGGAGGTTATAGAGTATAACTTTACTGTCTGAAATCTACTCTATTAAAAGTATTTGAATGGTAAAGACTTTTCTCTTTTGTTAGCACAATTGAAAGAAATGTGGTTTTTATATTCCTATGTTCTGATACTTTTCTGTTTTAGGACTGATTTTTTGCTACGAAATAGAAAATAAGAATCTCTTCATCTTACCCAATTTCAGGCTATAGTAAACAATATGGACACTGTATTGGGGAAGAGGCAGATAGGCAGCTATAGGTAGTTCTATGAAGATATATCTATATTGACCTGTCCTGTGGTCCATCATAGACATAACTGGGCATGGCCATCTAACAAAGGAGAGGGATTAGGATTTGGGAAGCAGCTATTTTATTCTGCCTGCTTTCTGAGCTTCTAGCCTTGTCCTATCTAGATGCCTCATGAATCAACGGTGGAGCATACACACGTAGATATCAATGAGATGGAGTCTCCCCTTGCCACCCGGAACCGCACATCAGTGGATTTCAAAGACACCGACTACAAGCGGCACCAGCTGACACGGTCGATTAGTGAGATTAAACCCCCCAACCTCTTCCCACTGGTCCCCCAGGAAATTACACACTGCCATGATGAAGATGATGATGAAGAGGAAGAGGAAGAAGAGGAGGAAGAGGAAGAATAAGAACACCAAAACCCTGAGCACCCATTAAACAAGTTCTGGCGGGACTTACAGGAGCAAAGGATGTCCCTGTTTGGGTTCTACCGGGGCGGGGGGGTTCCATCAAAGGTACGTCTGGAAAGTTTCTGAAGACTTTAAAATATTCTAATCATAGAGGGACACCTGTTTTAGTTTTGTGTATCTGTACTCTTTGCAGATTGTTCACAATTGTAATGGAGTCTGTTATGGAAGAAAGGGTAAAATCAGGCTGAACTGCATGCAGATGGCTCCATTGTGGCTTGTGACACTGTTTCCTTGTCTTTTTTCATCACCAGTATGTCATAGTGGATCTGGATACACTAAGGGGGTGAAGGGTCTCAGAGTGGACCAAGGACAATGGGAAGAGGTGATCCAAAATGCTGTAATGTTACAAATTGTGCTATAACTCCAAAATCCGACTTTTTCAGTACATTACACAGTATTGTATATCAGTGGAGAAATACATTGTTTCCATTATCAAATGTAGTCTTCTGTTAAGGTCAAGTTTCCTTTTATAAGCCTTTAAGTATCCTCCGTGACTCTGGCAAGGCTACTTCTCTATTAGTAGCTTTGCAGAAGTGTTCTCTGCTTGCTTTAGGGCTGGATTGGACTGCAGGGACTCTGTTTTGAGAGAAAAGACTGCATCCTTTTTACATTTTTTTGCTTGATAGCACAAATGCTTATTTTTTATCCACAACCAATCTTTTTCTCATCTGTGATAAATCTATAGAAAGAATTTAGCTGAAAGGACAAAGGAGCAAACCCCCAGAAAAGGAAAGGAGGAACCTCCTTCTTACATTATAGTGTAACTGAGTAAAATTCCTTAGTTATGGGCTAAATAGTTGTGGCTCATGCTACCCAATTCCAGATTCTATCCCCTAGGGTTTGTTGTTGTATTTTAAAATTGAGCATTGGAGGATGGGAAGAGGGCTCTGTAAGCCAGAACCTAGAGGGCACAATCAGTGTGAATAAATTCACTTCAGAATCCCAAGTGAAATCACTTCTTGTTTTGAACAAGAGTGAATCATAATGTATATGTTAGGGTATTATAACTGCCTCACCAGTAAGTGAAAGTTATTCCAACATTTTTAACAGTGGTATAGACTCTTTCTTTAACCTTCATATATTATCTTCCATTCTTATTGTCATTGGTCAGCAGGGGAGGGTAGATTAGCTGCTCTAGAATTCAATAAAGTGTAATATTTATAATACTGACTTTGACCCCTTCTGTAGCACAACTATAATAGCTGTTGGTCTTCAAGTGGGTTTAGGTTTGGTTTAGTGACATCAGTTTGACTTTCTCTTCTCTTAAAGGAAATATATACATTTTCAAAAAATGCTAAAATATGCCCCAGATCTCTTTTAAAAAGAAATATTCAAGAATTGATATGAAGTTTCTTGGAACTGGACTGTGAAGTGAAGCTTTTTTAAAAAATCACTTTATAGGTAGGGAGCACAGCTCAGCTACTTAGTCAAGGATGCATTGCCTCCAAACTTTGATATATATGGCTTTAGATTAAGTCATGTGACGAAACACACATTCTAAATGGTATCTGTTGGGAATATATGCCCCTTTAAAAGAATCAGGTTAGAAATGCTATTGCAAATAACAATTAGACCATTGTCCCTGTTTTAAAATTTTAGACGATGTGTTTGTTGTCACCCCAGTTACTAATTATTCTCATCCAAGATGGAGATGTTGCCCAGTTTGACGTAGAAATTGAGGTTTGAGAAACTTAAGATTAAGTGCTTATTACAACTATAGAGCTACTTTATTATAATAGTACATTTATGTGTTTTCCTTTTTAGAGCAAGGACCACATGATCACTTTGCTTTAATTCACCATACTTTCTGTATTGCATCCATAGAAGAGTCTTACTAGCCAGATGATTCTATGGCAGATGACTCTCTGGGTCAAAAGATTGGGAAGAGGAGAAAAGCACACAATTGGAAGAAGAATTCCACTGCTAGTCACAGCTTCCTCTGGGACCACCAAAACATATTAAAGAGCTAGGATCCAATAAGAAGTCTATGACCCAGAGCAAAGTGTTGCTTCTCTGTATATCCTTCTTGTTAAGTCAGTGGTTCATGCGCAGGCACCCAGGGCAGGTGTAATTGGGCTTTTAAAAACATGAATTATGAGTTTCTCTCTGGTGCCAGTAGTTAAGGCAAACATAAAAATGTAACTTTTCCTATTTTTTTTTTTAACCTGAGGAGTTTTACACCATGAGAAGACAGATCTGCCATCTCTTTTGAGAATTCTTTCCTAGGTATTTTGAAAACTACTTACTTACAGGCTTTGTAGAACACACCCACTTCTTGAGTGCTAGACTGGACTCCCAACCTCAGAGCATGTACTGACTGACAGGGACCCTGGTCTACCCAGCAGTTAGTCAAAGGTACAGGAGACCCAGGCCCTGCTGGGTTTCCTCTGCAAGAGGAATTGCCCAATACGTTAACCTCTGCAAAGATGGTCAGTTAAAGTTCTGATGGTGTGCTTCAAAAAAGTTGTTCAAACCCAAGGAAGTTCAGTGTTCTGTTTTAGACCTAAGATTTTTCTCTTACGATAGCATAGCTCTGCTGAGATCTAAAATAATTATGCAAACCCTTCAAGCTACCTTTTCTAAGCTGCTTTTAGAAGTGGTTTTTAATAGAACTATAATAACTGAGAGCTACAAATCCTTAAGTCATGTTAGTATTGTTTTTAAGAAACCACTTATAAAAGCCACAAGCAGTTACATGTTAAAAGTATTTTGCCCATGTTTAGATATTTCTAAATCAGATTTATTTATTTAAGAAATATTTTGTCAACAACTTTAAAGACCAGCAATTTTTCCAAGGCTGCCTAGGCATTTTAAAATACTTTGCTTATTCACCACAAATAGCCTGAGACAAACAACTGCATATTTAAGTCTGTATTAGGGTAGGAACCTTGTCCACATTCCATGTTATGGAAACTATTTAATCTCTCTTTGATGGTGGGAAAAATGGTAACTATGATCCAGCTGTTGCCATATAGTTAATGCTCCCAATTTCTCCCTTGGTTTAGTAGTTTAGGGCTCAATACTTACATTTCTCATGACAGTCTTTCTTGGTGACTAGGGCATCCAGCTCTTCTTAAAGTTTTTCCTCAACTAGAACAATTTCAGATGATACACAACTTTGGGAGGCCCTGAGAATGAAATCTCTAGCATGGGAGCTACCTGAGCAACCTGGAAGATAGAGGAAAAATATGTACTAAAGGAGCAGGAACAATGTGCATGTGCACATGTATGACAGAAAGCAGAATCAGCTGACTTCCAGTGACCCACGTTGTCCCATCATATACCTCCACTAACAGGAAAGTGGCACATCACACTGTTCTCTCACTGCTTAGTATCTAGAAATAGTAGAAAGCAAGTCATCTAAAAAGAGAGCACATTTGTTTATAGAATGAACAAAACACCTTTTCTATTCTTTAACCTGGATTTCTCAACCATTTTTCCCTGCCCCTCATCCCAAGGCTACCATAGTCTGATTTGTTCAAGAAAGGTATGTAATTTCAAAAGTAAAACATACACAGTAAAGTCCCTCTGTAGAGCTTTAACACAAAAGTACTCCAATTGAAACACAGTATTTCATCTCACACTTTGCTGCCTCTGTTACTTTAAGTCTAATTAATCTGTGTTTTCCAATTTAAAACAAAATGACCAGTTTTGAATCTGGTTCCTTTATGTTTCTTCACACAAAATAAGATGCCTTTGCTCCATTTTATTACTAGAGTAAGAGTGGATTAGATAGATTGCTTCATGAATCACATTAGGTACAAGTCTGTCCCCAAATGCTCTGATCTCCCATTGAGCTATTCCCAAAGCCATGTCTGGCCAGGGCTAGAGACAAGGCCTGAAGAGTCTGGGCTGAGATAAACCTTCCCACACAAACTGGAGCCCAAGCAGCTGGGCACACATTCTTCCCATGAAAGACAGACAGCAACAGTCCCTCCAAGTCTCACAAGTTCCTGAGATAACTTGGAAAGAGGATTTGCCAAGCAAACCTTCCCAACACTGAAAAATGTTTATTAAACGTCCGGTCTTTTTTAAGAGCGTGTTCTCACCAGAGGTAATCTTTGACTTATGGGTGTGGGTATTTCGAAGCAAGTAACTGCATTTTTGGACCCACTGCCCTCAGGTCAAGGATGTAGCAGAATTGTGGTAGGAAAGCTGGCTCGATCTAAAACTTCCTGTCCTGTGTTGGCCTCTGTTTGAATATTTCACAATCATTAATACCTTAACCAGGAAAGTACTTCAGAGAAGTCTGGCAACTGATTCCTCCTTAGAAACTTACATTCTCCGGCCTCACAATCATCCATCAGGGGAGATGGCATGCCACCAGAAAGTCACAGAGAAAAGGGCCCTATACCCATCCCTTTCGATTCTTGAATATAAGAGCACAGATGTGAGGCCCTTGGAGGGAAAATGATGAAACCACCATACAAAAAAAGCAGAAGCGTTTATTAGCCCTCCAATATAATTCAACTTTTTGGCTTTTATAAGGAATTATCTCTTTATAAAATTTAATTACCTTCAAAAAGTATAAAATAAGAAGTTTCCAGAAATCAACTCCAGGCTATAAAAAAGGTCATTCAGTTTGTACCACTTTCTCTACAAGACCCTCTGAGCAGTATTTATTTCCGCAGAAGCGCTGAGTGGAGAAGAGGCTCTGGGGAGCACAATTATGTGAAACGAACCCCAGAGCACATCACAGTAGGGCTTAGAAGCGAACTGGCACGTGTACTCAGGATGCAGAAAGAAAGCTTAGGCAAATCGCATCTTCACAGGAGGAAAAAAGGCCCCCGTTTTCCTTGGGTCATTTCCTGATTTGAGCTTAGGACTCATTTAGACAAAGTGAGTAAAGCAGCAGGTTGGGAATGAATGTGCTGCAATGATTTCCTTTCCTAGCTCTGCTGCTGCTTTCTGCCCTGCTTAAGGAAAGCAAGCAGGCTCCCAAGAAGACAGGACTTCACTGGGATGTAGACAGACTTTATCCTACTTTGAGGAGATTGGGTAATGATTGGGAGTGGCAGGCAGTGTCTCAGTGCCAGTCTTTTCAGCACCACTTCACTGAAATGTCTCCATCCATAGGACAAGTGTAAGTAAGTAAAATTGACCGCAGATGTCATGGTTAAATAAATCTGGTGGGAACTATGAGGGACCAGTCAAGAGGCTCAATTCTCAGAGCATGATCCTCTTTGGAATGTAAAATAGAGATTAAGAGTGGGGAAAAAAGGATCCCAAAAAGGTGCAGTCCAGGAATGGATCACAGAGGGGCCCTGAGGCTCCCCCGGAAGATATTCAGATCTGGTCATGTGAGTAAGGAGGGTAAGAAGGAAAAGAAAACTTGAACTGGTGATGGAAGAGGATGTGGATCATACACACTGGATTACTGGGGCATGTGGGATGCACACTGAATCCTAAGGAGCATCTAAACATGCCTCTCACACTCAGGCTGAGTGTGTCCAACCTGAGGGTGACCCATCTATGCCTGCTCCGACCTTCCTCCCAGACTTAACATAGTAGAGGACCTACAAAGCTGTTCTCATCTTCACAAGGCAATTGACAGGCCTGAACAAGGCCTTTGGTCTTGTCTAGGAAAAACCAGCTCAGCTGAACTGGGTTATTAGTGACTGAGCAGCCAACATCTGGAGCAATTTAACTGGATATTCTGTCTTTATCTAGAGAGTAACTGATGGGGGACACCCCCCCCCCCTAATTGGCTGTACTGGGTTATAACTTGGAGGCACAGAACTAGCACCCACTTCTAACATAACACTTTGCAGCATCTATCCAAAGGAGATGCCTGCTGAGATTCAATCCCAGCTTTCCCACCAGTAAAGCCAGGCAACTGCAACTGGACAGGGCAGTTGGTTCAGCCAGGCTGAACAAGATGGAGTGATTGGTGTTGCACAGATGTAAGGGGAAAGGGAACACACATCTGCTAGAAGGGTGAACAGAAAATCATCATTTATCTAAATAGAATAGAAATAAAAACCTTTTAAAACAATCACAAAATTTACAAATAAATTGGTACAAAATAAATAGAGATTGTAAATCTACAACATCATTTGAATTATAAAATGCATTCATTATGACAATCAACTCATGAAACCTATACATGTCATTTGTGCTTATTTAGGTTTATGTACACAGCTCTGAATACTGTGTTCAGAAAACTTCACTGCTTAAATGCATGAAATGTACACTATGATACAGTGAGCAAAGGCTGAGGAGGATGAAATTCAGACAAAAAGCAGGGTATTATTTGAGGGCCAAGGCAATGTTGGCACTGGGCCTCAAAACCAAGAAAAGGCATATTAAGAGCCCAGAAGGGCAGGCAGCTTCCATGGTCCAAAAAGATGGATTCTGCAATCCAAGGTAAGAAGTAGAGGCCACCATTGTTTTGGGGCCAGGCAAATGAATGACCTGGCTTGGGAGGGTGGAGGTGAGGAAGGAGGCTGTGGTACATAGCCATACTGTATATCACTACATGGGGAAGAGGCCAGTCACCAAGAAAACACTTCTGAATTATTTCATGGAGGTACTTGAGAGGCCTTGACACAAAGCAGGAGACCTGCCTCCATCCTCATCCCAAACACTGGTCATCGGGAGAGGTGTGCCCAATTAAAGGGGCTGGGGGTGCTACAGCCAACATGAGAGCAGCAACCTGCTCACCAAAAAAAAAAAAAAGCCAAAAACACCACTCCCCTCTCACCCAACTTAATGGACAACAGAACCCTAAGATCCATGGATGAAGGGCTTCAAAACATCTTATTTTAGTCACAGATGATGTACTAACAGTAGAGGCATATGTACATAATAAATATTATAAAATAAAGCATATACATTTGTGGATTTAAAGGACTCCAGAAACAAGAAAAGTCAATGGATTGATACACTCCACCTTCACAGTAGACTTCAGACGTGGGAGTAATGAATCAGAAGCTAGGCTGGGGCTCCCTGGGGAATGAGACTCCCAAAAGCTCATTCCTCTGCACTTCCCTCTGCTCTGGGAGCCTGAGACACCAGCTGTTTATACTCAAGGGACCTGAGCCTCCAACAAAAAGGGCAAGTACCCAAGCCCCACCAGGCCCATTCGATAGTTCTCTGCAGGGTGAATCTGAAGAGGAATCTGGCCCCAAAAGAATTCACTTCCTAAGTGAACCCTCATAGATAAGCTATGGGCACAAGCCAGAAGGTCCCCTTCCAAGCAGGCAAGACAATGCTCCCATTTTTCTAATTTATTCATGGTCCCAATGAGTATTAACACTTGAAAACTTGTATTCGCTCAAGTCTTTTTTTACAGTATGTGCTAGATCTGTGTCCATATAAACACTGAGAACTTTACTCTTGCCACTAGAACCTTTGTTTCCATTTTGCTTTAAGTACAACCTGGTATTTTCCGTCAAAAGATATTTAAAACAACTGTAGTTGAGATGACGTCAGTAGCTCTAGCATACAGAGAGAAGGCTTACTTGAGCTGAGCCAACCAGAGGTCTAAGAAGCAAAGGTCTCCAGCCCGAGATGGTGGGAGGAAAGCTGCTCTCTACTTAGCAGTTGCTGTGAACTGCCACCTCCTCTTCCTGTCCTTAGGGCTGGCCAGGGAATCTGGAATATGAATCTTCAGATGGGAAGAAGGTGGCAGAAGGAAAACCAGCAAGTAAGCATTGACTGCAGGCAGAGAGCCTGCAAGTACTAGAGGAGGAAGGCTCACTTGTCACAGCCTTGAGGGACAGTAATGTCAGCAGGCTCTGCTTTGGTGCACCACTCACCCCTCAAATGGAGGCAAATGAACCCAGACTTGGAAGTTTCTAAACTCTTCTCTCAGCCCACTTGAACACAAAAATATGAAAAGATAAGGATTTGCAAATTGCCCTGAGGTGTAAAAATCCACTGAGTAGGTTGCTCATTGATAAGTTTATAAATCAGAAGTTTCTGAATCCCCAAATCACTTTCATATTCAACTCTCTAAATCCTTTCCAATTCTGGGCTAACGTAGGTCTGGTACGTAGCAGGTCTGGTTAACCCAGACGCGTTGCTGGACAAAAGCACCCCTAGCCCAGAGCCCAGAATGAAACCAAACATGGCCCAGGACAAGAGCCTGTTTCCTCAGTAATAAAGTGAGCACTAGGTGCCTTAGGAGCCTCCCAGACCCTAACCTGCCAGCTCAGACTTGTATTTCTTCTCAACGCTTTGCAAGAAAAGCCTGTCTCTGGGATCAAAAGCTGAGAGGGGAGTTGTTCCCACTGCCTACAGCACTGGGGAACTTAGTCACGCAATGCAAATGTGCAAAGCCAGCCCTCCCTGGCTTGCTTTTGCTTGGAGCCCCAGGGAACAAGGTGAGCACCTTCCCATACCAGCCCAGGTGAGTCACCTGCCTGGGGTCACTCCTGGGGAACACTGGGGTAACCTCGGTCACCCACGAGACCTAACCTTCCTGGGCCCAGGCAAGGCAAGGATGGCCACAGATCCCTGGCTGGCCTTTGGATGATGACAGAGGTGGTTGTGTTTTTACCAGCCAGGACACAGGCATAATCAGCCAGGGCCTACTTAGGTCTGCTCCTCAACCTGAAGAGAGAATTTGAGGGCAGAAGTTCATGGTCCCTGCTTAGCTCAAATTCCTATTGCTCCATTTCCTAGGGAAAATCCAGTTCTGTTTGTACCTACCACTATTTTCCTAGACTTGGAAAAGCTGGTCCTTTACTTGTACAGTACTGAGGACAGCACAGGTAAACGTATTCACAGTTAATGTTCCATATTAGCGTGAAGGTCTGCATTCAATGTTTGCACAAAGTTCCTTGAAAAAACATTGGAAGATGGTAAGATGTCCTACTCCCTTCCACTTGGGGAAGCCAACCATGTCACCATGGGCACTGAAAACTGCAGGGCATGAGGTGAGAAGAGTGGAAGAACAGAGTTAAATGTGGCACCCTTCCAAATTCAAATTATTTAAGAACCAAAGTTTAAGCTAGTTGATTAGCACCCCAATATCTATGTACAAATCTTAAGATTGTTTTCCCAAGAGTTTGTGATTTTGGACTTGCATGATGAATATGGAACAAAGCAAGGGAGGGAGGGAACCTCTAAGACGGTTGGAAAAAAGCCGTCCTCATTTACAAAGAGAGAGCAGTGTGTCCTGGGAAGATCTGGATGCTAGAAACCCAGTTCCAGCGGGGCCTGGGCATGCCAGTGGCTGCTCAGGAGCAGGTGGGGCCCTGTCCCACCCAGAGGCCCCTGCAGAGGACAGCGAGGGCCTCAGGTGTGACGGGGCCCCATCAGGATCCAGAACTCAGGGGCCTGTGTCTGGTCCACCCAACCCACTTCCCTCCATGCCTGAAAAGGCAGCAGCCATGGGGGAGGACAAGCCAGCTGGAGATGCTAAGGAGCAGCCACTGCACATCAAGATCTTGATGCTCAAATTGATGCCTTTCTCTGCCTGACCCACACTGACTTTATAGAGATGAACTGCATAGGCCTTCCAAGCTAAGAGAACTTCGCTGCTGCCCCAGAGAAGCAATGAGCCAGCATTTCTCCTTCAGCCACCTGACAGGTCAGTTTCCAGAGGGAATGTGGAGCCTAAAAGAGGAGTCTGGTGCACTCAGACTTGAGTGTTGTTTGAAGGGTCTTAAGCTCTCCCCAAAGCAGTGTTAGCTTTCACTCCCTCAGGGACCTCACAGGAATTATTTTGGATTCCCTGTTGCAAAATGGTGTGAGTAATTGGAGATAAAGAGTAGTTAACAGAAAATGAATACCAACTTAGCAGGCTACAATGTCATCCTTTGGGAGCCCCACTGAGGAGCCACCCCACCAGCTATGCTATGAGAGATACTTTGCAAGAAGCCTCTACAGTGAGCAGACAGGCAGGGTAGGAACCTGCTTCTCCCTGAAGTCAAGAAGGGAGCAGCTGGTGCCTCTCTCCACTCCCCACACCCGCAGTCCTTAGGACTTAGGGACAGCGGGGCTCTGAAAAAGCCCCAGTGCTCAACTCTGACTCCAGAGGCTCCTTCTAGTAGCAAGCGTCCCTGAGACAGACTGCGTGGAGAGTGGACCTGGGCCAGGACAGAGTGACAGGGCAGAGCTCCTGAAGGCCAGGGCACTGGGCTGGGCAGGCCTGAGGGTGACAGGCTGGCTGGGGAGAAGCCCCTCCCCAGCAAGGCTCAGGTTTCACTTTGTCACAGGAATTCTCATTTTTACACCCATCACACTGACATTGGGCTCAGCTTGATGTAGCTTGAGAAACTAACTTTTTAATTTGGGTGGCTCTGCTTGAAAAAGGGGATACTCAGTGTGGGGTCCCACCATCCCACGGGGGCAGGTTGGGTGCCAACAGTAGGCCACTTAGCCCCCTTAGGGGGCACTCCCCATGACCTTCTACCAAGTGAGACCAGTGCTTCCTGCACTAAGGGACATGGCACCTTTTTAGGAAGACACTCCAGGACTGACATCCTAGAAGAAATACTGAGCCAAACATGCATATGACACCTGAGCCACCAAACTGTTCACGAGGAGGCCAGCCCAGCATGTTGCTGTATATTCCCAACCAAGCTCCCTGCCCCACAGAGTCCAACCCGGGGCCAAGAGACTTCCTACCTTGAGGAGGGAGAAGAAAACTGCTGCTTAGCCCCAGGGCTTCCCTTCCTGCAGGAAACCCAAATGCAGAAAATGCTCTCTTCTCTGCTACTGACTGGACACAGCAGGTACTGATAATCCTATATGAACCAACCCATGGTCAGTGTGAATCATTTCAGTGTATGAACACTGCCAACAAAATGCACATATCCCTTGGGCTAACAAAACACAGATAAGCTAGTTAAGAATTCAGTCACTCAAATACCTCCTAACGTTAATCTCACTACACATGATGAATTTGGTATTAAAATAAGACAAAGACACACATGAAACGGCCACAACACACATTTGGTTTCTGAATCCCTGTTTGGGGCCAAACGGACCCTGGCTGTACAGGCAGCCTCTCTGGCATGGGCCGCATCTGAGGTGGGAGGCACAGAGGCCCTCGGGCAGGGGACACTGCCACTGCTGGGCTCCACAGGCCCCGGGACAGAGGGGAAGAGGGACAGTTGGCTCCCCAGAAGGAGGGGCAGGGGCTGGCAATCCCCAAAGTTCCCTCCTTTAAAAACACGGGTCTAGAAATGCCTTCTCAGCAGAGGACCGAGGTCTGACTCCTCCTCTGATAATTATATCTGCCCCAGTGGGAAGGGGAGGAGCCTGAACTCCACATCACACATTTACTGAAAAGCCCTGTGGAAGATTTCCATTTGGCATCTATGTAGCAGCATCTTGGGTTAACAAGAGCAAGGACCAGGGAGGTGGGTGACGGTGCTCTGTAAGCTTGGGCGCTGGGTGGGAGGATGCTGGGATGAAGTCAACTTGCCTCTTGCCAATGATAAACCATGAGTTTGAAATTCATTAACATTCATTCTGGTGATAAAAATTCCTTAGGGTGGGAGCAAAATCACATTCCCAAACAAATGTTAAACCTTCCTGAGGGCAAGGGGCACAGTTAAACATTAAATTCTCAAAACAACAGTGAGCGCTCAGAGAGGCGACTGTCTGTAGGCTGCATCCCACAGTGACGACAGACTTGGCAGGTTCTGCAGCAACATGGTTTTCTTCATTCATCCATCAGGTTTGACAGTGACACCCACTGGGGCACAAAGGAAGGGTGCCCCCCCTGGAGGGCCAAGGCAGGCCATTCAAGGGGCAAGTCCATCCTATTAGTGTCACATCATGGGATCACAGCAGAGTTCAGACAGAACAACCTAAAACTCTGCAAAAGACACTTTTAAAAAACATGATCTCTTGAAAAAATAAATCGCAACAATTTTCAACTTCATGCAAATCGAGGGAGGAGGAGAGTGAATAGTGATAAAAGGTACAGCTGAAAAAATAAACATGATTCTATCTGAGCGGAAGAAATTCGTCTCCGAAATCTTGAACGCCACGCCCCAGCTGTCAGCTTCACATCTGTTTCCATTCCTCCCCTCACCGTCCTCCTCTGAGGTTCCCGGGAAGGGGACAAAGTCTTTGGTCTCAGGGCGTTGCAGGATGCAGCATGGCGTACAAGCTCACACCAATGGAAGTCGTGGTCAGATGGGGCAGGGGCCTCGGGAGTGGGAGGGGCATGTGGGGGGAGCCCCTAGATGGCGCCTTCACTGTGCAGGCTGTGGTTGGCCTTACTGTGCGTCACACAGTTCTGTTCATTGAGCAGGTTGGCCGTCTCGTCTGGCAACCCGTCATGCAGCTCCGTAAGAGTCAATTCAATTTTAGTGTTTTCACTGTCTGAAGACTGAGGGGTTTTGTCCATCCGGGATGCCATCAAGGCATTTTGGTATTGCTGTCTGGAGATCTGGGGCCAGAAGATGGCATAGAAAACAAACCAAGATAATGCTTATTTTTAGGTTCTCTTGTCTCTACATCATATTACACATCAAATCCCCCGAAAGGCCTGTAGCTGTTTCTCTAGGAGAAAATCATCCTTGAGTGCAAAGTGAACCACTTTTTATCATTTATTTATATATATATTTTTGAGAAGGGGTCTTGCTGTATTGGCCAGGCTGGAGTACAGTGTCATTATCATAGCTTACTGTAACCTTAAACTCCTGGGCTCAGGCAATCCTCCCACCTCAGCCTCCTAAGTAGCTGGGACTAAAGGCCACAACATCATGCCTGGCTAATGTTTCCATTTTTTTTTTTTTTTTTAGAGGCAGGGTCTTGCTATGTTGCCCAGGCTGGTCTCAAACTCCTGGGCTCAAGCGATCCTCCCTCCTCAGCCTCCCAAAGTGCTGGGATTACAGGTGTGAGCCACCATGCCCGGCCTGAGACACTTTATAAAGTTAAAATTGACTCTAGTGAATAAGTCAGTTCTTACTGATGTAACCCCACTTCCAAATTTTGTCCCAAAATTTCAGAGAGACTAGAAAATAGAGATTGGGGCTTCCAGCAGCTAAAGTTGGCTTGTTCTCTTAAAGTCGTCTGTATTTCAGACTAAGAAAAGAACCCCACCTCCAGGACAGAAGATAAGAGGAGGTAGAGCCACCCTCAGCGACTCTTCTGAGTGTCCTGACCTCAGCCCTTCCAGGGCCAACCCAGGGAGTCGCTAGAGTCATGAGCTCACAAAAGCTCTTTGAAAAAATTTACTCTTTCTCACGCTCTCCAGCTCCCATTCCCTGAAAGAGAAATGATTTGACAGAACCAGGGAGATAATAGTTCTCCCCAGCCTGAGTCTTGGGCACAACAGATGGCGGTGGGACTTGTGGCCAGGAACTAAAGGCAGGGCATCCCAAGGTGACAGAGGGAGTGCTCATGAAGGGGACCAGGGAGCCAAACTGACAATCTGCTGTGGAAGGTGACATCGAACTGCTGGGTCCGACCAAGCCACCCTCTCCTCTGTTACCTTAACAAACTGAAGATCGGAAAGGGCTCGCACTGAGTAATCGGGGATGTAGACTTGAAGGAACGAAGAATTGAGCTGGTTGTTGCTGCTCCCCAGTGTCGGTGTCACTGCGTCAATCCGGTCACTTCGACTGAGAGAGTCTGAGTGATTCAAGCCACATGGGCGAGGAGGTGACTTATTTTCACCTGGAAAAGGAGAAAAAAACCAACTCTTTAAGTGAAGTAGATATAGCCAGTAAGATCAGCTCTTTATTTTCCAAATAAAAGTAACAATTACCACACAAGCCCAATCAGCTCATACCAGATGCCTCAGCCGCCCAGCGCGCAGTGCAGGGTCTCCTGCACACAGCCGAGGCACACTGGCTTTTCTGCAGGGGCAGGCTGTGCTCATTTCAGCTGTTTGGCCCCACTAAAGTGACAGGTACAATCCTCCCGAGTCTCTAACAGCCAAGACCCCGTGGCTGTGCACCCTGTGCGGAAACTGAGTGCTGTGAAATGCACAGACGAGGATAGGCCAAGGCCCAAGCACAGAAGCTACGTGATCCCAAACATGGGCTATGAGAAGGCAGCACTTCATTATTGCACCAGAAGCAAAAACAAAGGACTCTCAGCCATGTTCATAAATCAGTATGTGTTTTAAAGGGATCAGCATGTTTCTGTCTGCTCATACTATTACCCTCCAGCCAAACCTATTATATTTATATCTGACCCCAGTAAGATCCCCCTGTCAGCCTGAGGATGTCTCAGGAATTCAGGAACACTAGAAGACACCAAACCCTTAAAAAGTCTGACTGAGTTATCTAGGGTGCGATGGGTTTCTTCAATGAGATCTTAATAGCACTCTCTCATTAAAACAAAGGAAAAGGAAAGTCAGGCGAGTCTAAGTGTTGCTCTAAAAGGGATAATGAACTTCCCTTTTATATTAGAAGCTAATTTATATTAGCTTCTAATATAAATTTCATCAGAGATAAAACCCGCCTTCTTTGCCAAAGCTGCTTTCATTTTTTGCTCTTATAACAAACTCTATCATGCAGAGATTGGGGGGTACCCACGTTGGACAGGTTCTGGGTTGCATAATGTCACAGAATTAGAGGGGATCGTCTGGTGGTCGGCTTCTCTTTGCAACGTGTCCTTGACAGAGTCTCCCACAGAGGAGCTGGCCCTCAGCTGGTCCTGACCATCAGCTACAGGAGAGTCTGTCACCACCAAAGTCTGCCTCCCTAACTTCAAATGATCGTTTCACTTCTGCCCTACTGAGTAACTTTCATGCCTCTGCTATTTGAAAGAGTCCTTAAGAATCTGGAGAGAGGTATGTTCTCCCCAAGTCTCCTCTCCCCCAGGCCAAATGTCTTGGCTGTCCCTCACCTCACGTTTTACTAACCCTCACTCCATCACTATCTTATGCTCCATTTGGTAAATATCCTTTTTTTTTTTAATGGAAAATTTTTTTGTCAATATACACTCTATCAAGTTTAAGACCCTTCTGTAAGTGATGATACCAGCCATTTAGTCCAACCCTAAACAACTGAGGGTCCTGGGAATTTAACCATGTCAATGTAGTCTTTTTTTACATTATTAAATGAAGAAAAATGGGTGCCCTTTAAAGTTTAAAAAAAAAAAAAAAAAAAAAAGAGGGTCTCACTCTGTTGGCTGGACTGAAGTGCAGTAGCCTGATCATAACTCACAGCTATGTCGCCCAGGCTGGTCTTGAACTCCTGGGCTCAAGCGATCCTCCTGCCTCAGCCTCCCAAAATGCTGGGATTACAGGAATGAGCCATAATGCCTAGCCTCAAACTCAATCTTAATAATAATTAGGATAATAATAATACAGGTCTATGTCCTTTATCTAAAGCCCTTAGAGGCACGAGATGTTTGAATTTTAGAAAGGTAATATGGTCCACATACCCCATATATTACATACGTGCCCAGCAATTCTGGGGCAGCCTTATAATCAAATACATCAGCCTATCGTGAGAGGGACAAGGAGCCATCCCCAGCAGAACAGAGACTGTAAGAGCTGAGCCCCAGGTCAGGTCATGCTTTGTTGCCAAATGTACATGCCAAAGCTTTATAACAACAATTATGGGAAAAATTTCCATTTTGATCCTCCTCCTGCCTTCTCAGAATTGTTCTCTTTCTGCTTTCTGTCCTGGCTTATTTTATCCATCCTACCTAGGAAGCCTTTCTTTTTGGCAGTAGGCTAGAAGATAAAATAAAGAAACATTCCCAGCCTCCTTCCTGGGACCCACAAGGCACCTTCTGGAAGAAGCTGGAAATCACTGGTTTAGTTCAATCCCCATTTATTAGATATCATATTATGGCAATGCCAGCATCCCTGAAGGCCTGGACCTACCAAATGGACTTTTCTATTACTGGATCAGACAAAGTGGGCAGAGCTAAGAAAAAGCTTTTTTATAGAAAAAGTAAAATGCAAATGACATTTCTATGGGCTTCATCCAAGTCACTCTACTTCAGCATCTGTGACTTTTTTTTTCCTTTTTAAAATTTTAATTGAATTAGGAGGTACAAGTTGAATTACATTACATGTATATATCGTATAGTAGTAAAATCTGGGTATATTGTACCCCATAGGTAATTTTTCATCCCTATGATATTTTTAATAGGTAGCAGATGCAAGCAAATAAAATGGGGTGAAAAAAATATGACATATGTATATACGTATGTATGTATACGTGTGTGTGTATACACACATATACACATATTTGTGTATTCTGCTGCTAGTTTGATTCAAATAGCTCTACGAATCAAATCTTACCCCAAACATCCCAAGCTTTTTAAGAGCAAAAATTTGTGGAAACATTAGCTTCTTTCTAAGTATTGCTTCCTTCACCAAATATCAGCATTATAGTTTTGCTGAAACTGGCTTATGAAATTCAAATTTCAGTCACATTTAAAAATATAAGCTGTATGGAACAAAATAAATACAGAAAAGTTGTGTTACCAAATAGGAAAGCCCAGCAATTTTAATTAAAGAAAGATTAAGCCTTTTCCTTTCTTTTTAATGGCTGGACATATTAGCCAGGCACAGCCGAACTCCCTGCAGGGAAATGACCAGCATCTGCTTAGGAATGTGCATGGAACTAACTTTAAAACAGACAGGGAAACAGGGAGAAGCAGGGGCCACCTGCCTCACAGAAAGCAGAAATCCATACACCTGTTCCCATGTATGTTGGAAAGAGGACCCCAAAACAGAAACAGGAATGTTGTGGGCCTATGTGGATAGGGTATTTTTCTTGCCTACTACCATAGTCTTTCAGGTTTTTGGCCAAATGTGTTCTATGAAGCATCCTCAGGTTTTGAGGCCCTGAGGGCCTCTGCAAACTGCACGCACTATGACTTCCTGAGGTCAGAGTAAGAACTAAAAGCAGCCCCCTTTTGCTGACCTGAAAATTCAAGGTCAGTGGTGCATGTAGGACAGGCAGGGAGCACTAATGATCCATATCAGAACCATTCTCCCTTTCCATGTGTCACCACTGCTCATGTTCCAGAACTCCTTTTCAGTCTTCCAAACTCTTTCTGTGCCTGCTGTGGCTTATGCTTTCCCGGAGAGCTCACCATTAAGGCACAGAACCTTAGAGCTTCAGCACTCAAAGGAAAACTGACAACAGCCATGTCCAAATAAGCAGCAGGCCCGGCCAGCCAGGCGCTATGGGGTCCAGGGGTAGCAGCAAGGAGAATTATGAAAAGGAAACATGCAGAATTACCTGGAGAACCTGCTGCTAACAACTCTGTTCTGCTGACAACAAAGGTACGAGACAGGGACAAAGGAACTGAAAAATGGAGAAAAACAGGGTGAGACCGTATCAAAAGGCAAGAAAGGAGATCTCTGTAATCAAGGGACAGGAGTAGTAGATACCTGTTCTACCAATATGAGCATTCAACTCCAGAAATGCAAAAGCCTATATGACATTATATAAAGAAAAGAGAACACACACTGCTTTTCAGGCAGAAGAATACAGGGAGGCCGAGATTAGGAGAAATCCTATCCGCAAGCTTTTTACTAACCTAGAAATCTCCTAAGCCATTAATAATAACCAATTGGGGTTTATAGCTCAAAACGTGCTATTCTTAAGGATTTAAACCACAAATAGCCACACGAAAGGGGAACTCAATTAATCAAGTGCCCTAAGAGCGTGACCTAAGCCGCTTGTGCCTGCACCCCAATACTCATTCACTGTGCAAGCTGCAGCCCCTCCTGTGGCAGTCAGTCTCGTTACAATTTTAACCTGACACTTTGCGTTGCTTTGGAACGCTTCCAAATGCCTAAATAGAGGAAGTAAATAAGGAATGCATACACATTACCGAGAATGGTAGACCAAAGCCATCCCCTCACCACTGCTTACTCAGGCGGGGGCTGCAGCTCCAGCTGACTACAAAGTCCCATGAACACGCGACGTGGGGCAGCAGCCGTTCTTTCTGGGCAGGTCTTGAGAACTGATTATTGCAGGGGTTTTTTTTTTCCAGACAACTAACAGTAATAAATTGAAACTTTACCTTAAGATGCCTATACTAACTGTGCCTCTCTATGAATATACAAAATCCTGAATCCTAGTTGTAAAGTTAAGTAAAATATACTAGGTTTTCAGATAAATAAAATGCTGTTAATGAAATTCTCCTTCTTTTTCAGCAGTTCCAAACTAGGTAAGCAAGCTGCCCTCGGGCTTTCTGTCGGAGGGCTGCCCTTTCTTTCCTTTTCTTTAATTTTTTATTTTTTATAGAGACGGGATCTTGCTGTTGCTCAGGCTGGTCTCAAACTCTTGGCCTCAAGTGACCTTCCTGCCTCGGCCTCCCAAAGTGCTAGCATTATAGGTGTGAGCCATGGTGCCCGGCCTTCCCTTTCTGAATCAGACTTGTCCTTACATTACAGTTCAGTATGAGCTGGGCTAATATTTAGGTTTCAAGAACCAGTTATCAATAAATATGTACAACTTACCCTTTTAGCCTTCTTTTCAAAGCCACCTTATAAATCTGGTTCTGCTAATTTGAGGTGGGTTATCAAAAATAGTCACAGTTACACCAGCTTTCTGTCATACCAACATTTCCTCTTATGCTTTAAAGGTTACAAAGCACTTGTGAGCATCACTGTTCTAGTCTTCTAACAATCACATGTGGTATTATTATTACATCCTTTTCATAATGAGGAAACCAAAGGCCTTGCTCAACGTCACACAACCCGTATGTGATAGAACTGAGGCTGTAACCCAGGTCTTCTCATGCCCAGTTAAGAACTGCCCTGTCTCTTTCACTAAGCAGTGAAAACAGAAAATCACCTTCAAGTTTACAACAGAAACCTACTAATTAAGTAGGGTCACACTGGCTGTTGGTCAGCAGTTGACAATGGGGACTCTGTCCCCACAGGACTCAAAAATCTGCACCAGGATAGTGAGAAGATACATTTGGGGCACAGGAGGTTTGGTAATAGAGAATTCCTGTCTCAGCTTTCTAAATGTAACATCCTTGGGTTCCTTAGACTGTTGGGTGGTGCAGTAGGCGTCACAAAAACAGACTGGTCTGGCAGTATCTCCTCCTCTTGTAAGACTGGTTTTCAGAAGTGACAGCCTTCTTTTAGGATGAGCTATTTTTAGGTTTTAGGTTTCTAAAAGAAGTTTCCTAGCACAGCACATCATTTGGTATTTTTGCCACAAGGTGGCACTCCAGCACCTCTGACTTGCCTGACCTGCTCCAGCCAGGGTGAAGGTGCACTTGGAAGAGCAAGCAATGCAAAGAGGGACCTTTCGAGCCCTGTCCCCAGAAGTGAGCAAGCACACCATCGTCTATGTGTGCTCACGTCCTTCTAGAACACACCCAGCTTGCTGGCACCTTGGAATATTGTGCTCAGAGAACTTAGTCAATCCCCATGGCATACCCGCCCCCCTTCGCTGGCTGACTCAACTGGCCAGCTCTCTAAAAAAGAAGAGCTGGCTGTAGGCAGTAAATATATAGTAACAACCTCATTCATCCTCAGGAAAACACAAATTAAAACCTCCCGAATAGCTAATACTTAAAAGACTCAACCATACCAAGTGTTGGATATACAGCAACTGGAACTCACATAGTACCAGCAGGAGTATATACTCAGATGTCCACTTTGGAAAGTTGTTGGGCAGTATCTGCTAAAGCTGAAGGTGCCTGTAACCTAGGACCCAGCAATTCCACTCCTAGGTATTCTGCACCCAATAGAGACACATATACACATTCACCAAGAGACACGGTGGCAAGGATGTTGATAGCCATATAATTCATAGTAGCCCCAAACAGGAAACCACCCCCATTTCCATCAGCAATAAAAAGATAAATGCATTACTGTGTAGTCACACAATGGCATACTATACACAGAAATGAGAAGAACACATACACCAATATAGGTAACGACGACAAGCATAACATTGAGTGAAAGCTAGAGTCAATATAATCCATACTATGTGCTTTCATTTATAAAAAGTTTAAACCTAGGCAGAACTAGTCTCTGCTGAGAAGTCCAGAGAGTGATTATTTTGGGGGATAGTGACTCAAAGCAAGTGTGACAGGGCTTCAGGGGCTCATGATGTTCTGTCTCCCTCTGGGTGCTACTTTACACAGGTGTGTTCGGTTTGTGAAAATTCATGGAAATACAGACTTATGATTTGTGCAGTCTTTTTGTGTATGTGATATACTTCAGTAAAAAGTTCAAAAAGTAAATAAATAAGGTCAGCTGGCAGGAACAGAGAAAGATGACAGGTGAAGGGCATGGCTTCCTAAAACGTGGCCCTTCCTTAAAAGGCTGAGAACCAACAACGCACCTGGAGAGGCTGTCAGGGCCATGACGCCATAGTATGAGAAGGCGCTTGCTTCAAACTTCATACCTTCTTTCCCAGCTTCTACTTCCACCTTCCCCTGTGGAAAGAAAAGGCGGGTATGTTCAGTCCAGTTGCGTGGATCTATTAGCACACTCTCCACAAAATCTGGTCCCTTCCTCAGATTTTTGCCTAAATTCCTTTCCCAGCAATCCCAAGGAAGTACAGCTTCAGACAGCCCGTCACACTTACACAGAGGAGTGGGACACGTCATCTCAAATAGGAAAAGTGGATTTGGCTGGACATGCAGAGGTGACAGTATAAATGCAGTGTTTAATTTCTGAGTCCACTTAGTATTTGGCCAACATCCTTAGTTCTTGGATTCTTCAAGAGCCCTCAAGTAATAAAGGGTGGTGCTCATGCTCTATCTCACTAGACAAATGCTGAGAACTGTTCAGCGACGGGCACCCACGCTGTCCTGCAGGAGCCGGAGGTGGGGCAGGGAGGAGTAAGCTGGCTCCTGGGGCAGAACCCACTCTTGCCTCTCCAGCACGGTGTCCCGATCCATGAGGCAGACACCTCGTAGGCCAGTGCCTTGTTGTCCATTCTCCCCAGAGGCACTTCAGCACCCTGAGACTTTCTCCTGTCTTGCAAAAACACCTTGAGAAAGTCTCCTTCCATCAGAACAAAATTTTCCTCTCCTCCCCTAAGGTTTTCCCTTTTCTTCCCTTTTTCTAACTTGTCTATAACTTCTTCACCCATATCCATTCTTTTGCCTTATTCACCCCTATAACCCTGGGGTCCACTAGAATCCCTTCATGATAGGTGCTCAATATGCATTTTCTAGGCTCTTGAAATATTCTCATAAGTGAGTTTTGCTTCTAGATTTCCAAGTCAAGGATCAGAAAGGCTCTTGTTCACATTACCTACAACTGCCTCTCCAGTGAGAGGCATCTCTATGATGCATCCTTTACAATGGGTAAACAAAAATTAAGCTACCATTTATTGCAAATGAACTATGCTAACACTTCGGTGTTTCATCAACTCATTTAATGCTCAGAACTCTACAAAGTAGACACGATTATCCTCCTCTTATAAATCAGGAGAATGGGAACCAGGCAGGCAGCCGGTGCGCGGGTCAGACTGCGGAGCCCTGAGTGGTGGCGGCCAGGGCGGGGCGGGGGCGAGTTCCCGAGCTGAGGAAGAGGAGTCCAGACTCACACTGGGGCGGGAGCCTCAGGACTGCGAAGAGGCTGCCACAGGAGAAGCTACGCATAGGGGATCCTCATAATTTGGCGAAACCATCAGGGAGAAAGAAATGTAAGGGGGCGACAGGAGTCCATCGCCACAACACAGTTTTGCTCCAGCGGTCTGGACGGGGACACCACAGGAGATGGTGAGGAGGGGAAGGGGGTGCAGCAGTGGCCGGGGCCTTCGGAAGCAGCTCAAAAAGCCTGAGATGGAAGAGACAGGCCTGGGAGAAAGGTCAGATCTGGTGATGCAGATCTGAGAGTGGACAAGAGACAGTGAACGGAAAGAAAAAAGGACCAAACTGCAGCCGGTGACAGAGAGCAGGAGGACAAACAGAAACCGGGACAGGACCAAAGGCAGAAACAGATGACAGCATCACCACAGAAAGCCAGGAGAGAGGGGGGTTCTGTGCTAAAGGACAGTCAGTGGACAGAGTGACATTGCTGATGAGGGAGGATGTTCCACCCCACGGGGAAGAGAGATCGGGCAGCAGGGAAGGTAGAGCAGGAGGCAGTCAGGCGGCGGGATGTCCTCCTGCCCAAGGAGGGACACAGCCAGGATGAGTGAAGGCCGTTCAGGACCCAGGACTTGGCATGATGAAAGTCAGCATGGAGGGAGAAAAGGTGGCAATCGAGGGACAAGAGCCAAAAGCTGGCAGGAGAGAAGGGGGTGCGGGGCCAAGAGACCTGCTCAGAGAAGGCAGAGTGGGGGGAGACTGATGAAGAGAGAGACGACGTTCAGAGACACCAGGCAAGAAAAACGGAAGCAGCCAACGGTGTATACCTTCCCAGTTATGCACCTGTTTCTTCCCAGACTAATCCTTGACTTTGTGTCAGATAGTTAATGTGTATGTGTATGCTATCTGAAATGCCTTTGTGGTTTGTGATATCAAGAATGGTTGCAGGGCCATCCCTGAACCTGACCTTGCATGCGGAGAATCAGGAGGAAGGCTCAAATGCAACAGAGCCTCATGATGGCTCCTTCTCCACAGACCTCCAGTTGATCTGATCTGGATGGTTTGTTGTACAAGTTACAGGGCTTTTTGTGTTCTATGTCCCTGCAAATGGGTGTCACTTCACAGTTCTTTTCTGATAAACTCTCAGAACCTGCAGGGCAATAGTCACTACCAAATAAGACTGGAAAATAACACCTTGTCTCTGTCTCGGGAGGAGCTGCGCGAGGGGCGGTACTGCTCTGACGCTCAGCACCTCTGCCCGGCAAACTCGAAGGCAGAGATTCCCAAACACTGATGTCCTGCTCCCACTTTCAGGTATTCTGATTTAACTAGTGTGGGGTGCAACTTGGCACTAGGATTTTAAAAAGCTGTCCAGATGACTCCAGCAGGCAGCAAAGTCTGGGAATCACCGCCTCAAGGCTGTCTGGACTCGCTGTGTGCCCTGGCCCCTCCCGACTCCCTCACAGGCACAGTGGCTGTGAGTCTGCTAATTAGACAAGGACAGCTGCAGAGAAAGTCAAAGCTCTAGACCACAGCCACTTCAGCTAACGTTTCCTCTGTCCTTCAGGACAGGACCCCAGGCAGGGGAGGACAGCCATCTTCCCTCAGGATTCCACCTAGTCAACATCCCTCGGGCTACAGGGCAGACAACACTAGGCCAGTGGTTCCTAGACATTAGGATTCTAAGAGCCAGTAAAATGCACCTCTGTCCCAAAGTTGGGGACAGACATAGGGGTGCCACATTTTTATTTCATAAAATAAAGATATTTTTAAAAACACAGCTATCTACTCTTACCATCATTTCACAAGAGACCAGACATTTTAACCCCCCAAATTTAGAAAACAATTTCAGAATAACAGCTCTTCAAACTGAATACATATAGCTTTATGGAAAACTCATTGCAACTGTCTTTATTTTTCTCATCTTGCCTCAAACTGGTAAAGACTTTGTCAAAATATCTCAGCACTTAGGAACCACTGCACCGTATTAATTTTACTTCACTTATAAAATTTCAATAGATTAAAGGATCCTGCAGTTCTCTCAATTCTAACATTCTATGATTCTACAATTCCAAGAGTTTTAAGAACGGCCCATATCCCTACAGCCCTCTCTACAGGAGTTAAGCTTTTCTGGCAGGCACGTTTTAGAAACATCTGGTAAACGTATCTTTTATTCATTTATGTGTGCCAGTGGTTCCAAAAAGTGATCATTTTCAAATATCCCTACCAGGATACAAAGAGGGCCATCCCCATGAGGAAATGGCTTACCTGGCTCAAAAATCAATTAGGTGTCTTCTCAGATAACAACTTTTTCCATATAAGGAAGCTACATATTGATTTTACTTTAGAAATATTCATAAATTTATTCTAGCATATCACACACACACACACACACACACACACACACAAAGGACAGTACACGATGGACTCCAAGCATTCCCAAAGGCAACCAAGGCCTCATATTTGTAAACTGACAAATTAGGAAGAAGGCCTCACTGTACCAAGCAAAGTTGACTTCCTGAGTAAGTTTCTACCACAGGATCCTACCTTTCTTTGGACAAAGGTATCAGATAAACTCTTCTCAAAGTTTCTGATTGTCCACAAAGTACTAAATGCCTCATGTCTTCCCTGGCCTTGGAGTGGAATCCCATGCAGTCCTAGGCGGCACGGCACGACCACAGCAGTGCAAACACCACCGAGTGATCCGTGTATGCCAGGGAGACTTCCTCACATACCACGTGCTGAACAGTTACTTGGTCTCTTGCTCACAGTAAAACAGGAGTTTTACTGTGTTTTGTTTTGAATTTGTTTTTAAAATCACCACCACAAAGTATTTAGGGGAGGCTTGACACCTGAAAGAAGGTAACTAAGACGCCAGGGCACAAACATCAGATGTGCTCACCAGCAGTCCCTGAAAAAGGGGCAGCAGCACCCAAAGACCCCTGCCACGAGCTGGCATGATGCTGGCCATTCAATGCTCTCCAGCAATGCTTTCAACTAGAGTCTGTGACGGAGTCTTCAGACACTGCAAGTTCACTAAATGTTTCATTTTTTTCCAAAATTTTGACAGTCAAAAATTAATTTATACACATTTTGGATCAACTGGTTGACCATCTTCTAACCAAATTCTGCCACCAGATGTCAGTGGCAGGACTTGCCTGAGCACTCAGATGCCCCAGTGCCAAGCTGTGCTACTTTGATCATCATAGCTAAGCCCCGCTACTCAGTCACCTGGGAGCTTGTCAGAAATGCAGCATCTCAGACTCCACCCCTGAGCTACTGAAGCAGAAGCAGCACTTCAACAAGATCCCAGGTGAGTCCTGTGCACATTAAAGCGTGAGAAACGCTGAGCTAAAGAGTAGGGAACAGGGAGGGACTTAACATGGAAATAACTGAGTCATACCCAGTGGAGGCCAAATAACAGCACGGCACACTGTACCAACACTCAAGGCTCACACTCAGCAAGGGCCGGGGGCTCAGCCGTCCTGGGCACCCAGGCGCAGTGTGCTGAATGCAGAAAGGCCCCAACTGTAGCACCCCTGCCAGAGACCAGTGGTGCTTTCAGATCAGCCAAACAGTGTCATCTACACATTTAGAAATGGATATTAATTTGAAAATTTGTTTTGGTTTATAGTTGTATATGAGAGTTCTAAGCAAAACGAGCTTATACTTAATTGACACATATTTTGAGTAGCATAATTTTTAAAAAATAGGCTCAATGCTGGTTGTCCAAGTAAATTTTTTCTTTAAAATGGGTGCATTATCTATACTCAAGATTAAGGATCTATTATTACACTGGGATAAATAGACCATGCAATTCAAGAATCTGTGACAAGGTTTCACATCAAAGGCTTAAATTCTTCTTCCAATAGCAGGTGAAACAATATTAAGAAGTATTGTCAAGAACCGTATGAATTCTAAGATGCTGCCTGCCATCTCCACAAGAGAACGACTCCCCTCTAAAGGGCAAAATCCCTTTGAATGCCTGTCAGAAGCTCTAAAAAAAGTGTGGATGAGGAGGGAGGGAGAAACATTAATCTTGAGGCGTGAAATCAACAAGAAAAATTAACTCCAGGAAAAAAAAATGTATTTCGTTCTGTCGATTATATAATTGGCAAAGAAAATAGCTATTCCTTTTGTTTTCCTTATAAGTTTAATATATTTCCTTATATACTTAATTATTCCTTGTATTTTATTTACTAAATCATAATCTGGTTTATGCTTTGCTATGGAAGATCACTACTTCTTTAAACATCTTACTCCCCAAAGGACCAACAAATCCTTCACTGTAAAACACCAACTAGATAAATTATACAGTGATCTATTACTCTATTTTTATTAGGAAAATGGTTTATGGCAGTTATAATTACTGTGCGCACACTTTTTATTGACATAATTTCTATGTGTTCCATTTCCTCCATTACTTCATAATGATCCCTCATATTATCTCACTTTGATTAGCTAGACATACGAGCTATTTCAACTATTTTATAATGAACAGATTTGCTATAATATATCTGCATAGGTAGTCTTGTAAACAAGGATTTCTTTAGATGTGAGGCTGACAGTTTAAGATGTGAGTCGTTCACAGCACTTTTTCTTTTTCATCTCCTATTCATAGGTTTTTATAAAGATGCTTATCTGGGC
This sequence comes from Daubentonia madagascariensis, assembly GCA_023783475.1. Taxonomy (NCBI): domain Eukaryota; kingdom Metazoa; phylum Chordata; class Mammalia; order Primates; family Daubentoniidae; genus Daubentonia; species Daubentonia madagascariensis. Next base: position 11,469,146 of record JAKFHU010002573.1, on the reverse strand, counting down.
TGGGCGTGGTGGCTCGCGCCTGTAATCCTAGCACTCTGGGAGGTCAAGGCGGGAGGATGGCCTGAGCTCAGGAGTTGCAGACCAGCCTGAGCAAGAGTGAGACTCCATCTCTACTAAAAATAGAAAAATTAGCCAGGCATGATGGCACGTGCCTGTAGTCCCAGCTACTCAGGAGGCTGAGGCAGGAGGATCGCTTGAGCCCAGGAGTTTGAGGTTGCAGTGAGCTACGATGATGCCACTATACTGTACCCAGGGTGACAGAGTGAGACTCCGTCTCAAAAAAGAAAAAGAAAAAGAAAAAAAAGATGTTTGTCTCTTTGTTTCAGTTATTTCTTTTTAGAGATGGGGGTCTCACTATGTTGCCCAGGCTGGTCTCGAACTCCTGGCCTCAAGCAGTCCTCCCACCTCAGCCTCCCAGGGTAGCTGGGACTACAAGCACATGCCACTGTGCCTGGCCTGTTTGTTTTCAAAAAATCAAGAATGGATGTTTAACTTTGTCAATTGCCTTTCTGACATCTATTGATATAAGCATAACAGTTTTTTTTACTTTCCTAATTAATGTAGCATATTTTGGGTTTGTTGTTCTTGTATTAAACTAGCCCTGCATTCCTAAAATAAACTCAATTCAGTCACAATCACAATGAATAACTCTTTGGATATGTTGTTGCTTCTCTGCTACCTTTTTATTTAGGAATTCCACGTCAATGCTGACAGGTGAGACTGGCCCATAATATTAAGATTAAGCCCATGTTAGCCTAAAAGAATGCAACTATCATACCAACTTGTTCTAATTTGTATAATATAGAAATTATGAGTTCTTTAAAGTTTGAATTTTTTTCCTAGCAAATCTTTTAATTCTAGCTGCTTTGGGGGGTGGCAAGGAGAGAACTTTTTGTTTTTTCTCTTTTATCACATTAATTATGCCAATAGAACAGTGATCTTGTTAATCTTTTAAAAGAACCAAATCTTGATTGTATTTATGGGTTGTAAGGCTTTTTCATTTTTTTCATTTTATTTTTTAGAGATAGGGTCTTGCTATGTTGCCTAGGATGGTCTTGAACTCCTGGCCTCAAGCAATTCTCCCGCCTAAGCCTCCCAAGTAGCTGGGCTACCAGGTGTGCGCCACTGTGCCCAGCTCTTAAATTTATTTTTAATAACATTTTTTACTATTTGTTCTTTTTTAGTTTGTTGTTTTGCTCTTTTGCTAGATAATTATAATTCTCTATTTTTTTCTTATTTAAGAAAAAAGCTTTTATGGTATACTATATATTTTATGACATTCTATATATTTTTCCCTAATTCAGTTGCTATTTAGGATTTTTATTTTGCCATTAATTCTATCCTTAAATGATTATTTATTTATTTAAATAGGTAGTACATACCCATGGCAAGGAATTCCAACTAGACACGGGAGAAATAAGTCTCCCTTCTGCTCTACTCACAGCCCTCAATGTCTCCTCCTCAGAGGAAACCACTGTCACCAGTCTCGAGTAACCTTCCTGAGAAATTGTGTAAAAGAAAAATGGTTTTTTCCTTTTACACAAATGGGAGCACATTATACACTGTGCTCTGTGCCTCACATATAAAATTACGTAAGAAAATTTATCATAATTTTAATATGGCTTAGTGCTCTTCAATTATATACTTTTTATTTCTCAATTTCACTATGATCTATGCACGTGGTTTTTTGGTTTTTTGGGGTTTTTTTTTTGGAGACAGGGTCTTGCTCTATTGCCTGGGCTACAGTACAGTGGCGTCATCATAGCTCAGTGCATCCTCACACTCCTGGCTCAAGTGATCCTCCTGCCTCGGCCTCCCAAAGTAGCTGGGACTATAGGCATGTGCCACCGTGCCTGGCTAAGTTTTCTATTTTTAGTAGAGATGGGGTCTTGGCTCTCGCTCAGGCTGGTCATTTTTCTGGTTTTTGTTTGTTTTCTTAGAGATAGAGTCTCACTCTGCTGCCTAGGCTGGAGCACAGCAGTGTGATCACACCTCGCTGCAACCTCAAACTCCTAGGCTCAAGTGATCCTCCTGCCTCAGCCTCCTGAGTACCTGGCACTATAGCACATACCACCACTCCCAACTATCCCAACTAATTTTTTTAATTTTTTGCACAGATGGGGTGTTTCTATGTTGCCCTGGCTGGTCTCAAACTCAGCCTCAGAAAAATCAGCTAGTCTGCAAAACCATCATTTTCACCAAACTCTACAGTTTAAACACCTCCCTAAGTCCTGTTCATCAAGCACACACACTATTTATAAAACCCTCATGATATCATCAGTTCAAAGAACTTGTCACATTTATATAAATATTTAACATGAATAGGCATTCAAATACAGGCACATATACATAAATGCCTTATCAATAATGTCCTCATTTAAAAGAATGGACAGGGATTCTGAAGTCCCTTTTCCATAAAATTTATTTTTAGACCATGGCTTTCTTATACAGCAATAGAGTGTTACTGAATCACAACTTCCTAAAAGCTACTTATATAATAGACAATTGAAGACCACAGTTCTGATATTACCACTGAAATTCACAATGCCAATCCTCAAACTTCTCCTGTTAACGGTCTTTAATGTAATTCAGTTTCTCTAGGCTGAAGGAATATTCACGTCTAGTTTTTATGAGAAACATGAATATGTTACATTCCCTTATTGCAGTAAATAAATTCCCAACAGTGCCTTCAGAATTTCCAGCTTACGTACGTCCAGTGAAAAGAGAAACAACTAAGACAACTAAGGCTCGCAGAAGCATCGGTACTAAGTCAGTAAACCTGCAAACAGCAATTTCTAAGACACACGGTAGGAAAGTGGCATGTCACCAGTTAACCCATGGCATTTTTCTACCCTTCACTCTCGCTTTCAGATACCACAATACTGCCCGAACACGGGGTCACACATGGGATCACACGCTTTCCAGAGTATGACATCACACATCGGGTAAGTTATTTCAAAAAAGAGCCTTCTTAATTCACTTGGACAATTGGGACATTGCTACACTCATGTACATTTTAGGGCCTGCCGAGTACTAATTGTACTCATAATAACAACTCCCATTCATATATGGGAAGTCACCAAGAAATATGAGAATGCTTAAGGGTACTTTCAGACTGTCTCACACCTCCCCTGGCCAACAGAGCTCACTTTCAATATATATGCTTGTATTGAAATAAACCCAGATTTCCTATAAAAGCAATTCGTCAATAAAGAGGTATAAGAAGTCAATAAAACTAGCATTTTACTCATTATGATACCCACCCTGGCCTCCATACCAAGGATAGCACTCTATTAAGTGAAACCGTGATGTCACAAGGCCTCCTGTTGACTCAAGCACTGAAGCCCCTCAAGGAGGGTTCAGAACGAACTGGCCTTCCCATCTTATATAGTAGATTATGTTATAGTGAGAAGGAATTAGTTACCAATACTCTGAGAGGCTGTAATAATTATATCAGTTCCACTGTAAAAAAGAGCCTGGTTAGTGACCAGGAATAAAAACAACAATAAATGGATTATTTTGATGACGTTAATGGAAGAGTTACTAAGCTATCTCTATGAAGTTGTATAAGACTAAGTCCTAGTGAGGGATGGAAAAAAAGAAAAGATGATAAAAAAAAGATACAAGGAATTTGTAACACTTAAATTTCAAACACCCACCATGATTTGGACAGGTACAGGCACTTTCCCAAACTCCTCAGCATATACTAACAATTGAAGTCACCATTCTTCTTTGACTCAGCACCTCAGCAATCACTAAGTGCGCCTTTTGGTATTGTAAATTAAACTAACCAATGACATTTATATTAGAATTATTTTACAGATAAGAAAACAGGGAGACAAAATTCTCCCATGCATAAGGTTACCCCTTATACAAAAAGTTAAGTAAACCTTGACACCCATTCACCTGTACCAAACCTCCTCAGAACTGCAAAGATGAATACTCAATGAAAGCAAACAACTAATGAATAATTCTTCTGACCTGCAAAATGAGAACGAAGTAGTCTACAGGTTTGTTGCGCTGGTAGAGGTAGTACTCTGGGGCTTTCTTGTTCTTCTCATCATACTTCAGTTCTTGGATGACATTGGGGTGCTTTAGCAGCCTGAGAAGGATCTTCTCTGACATCTGGGATGGGCTAAATGCTTCTACTTCTATAGATATAAACACAACTTGATATTACACTTCAAATGGATAGGAAAAAAGTATACTAGTAAATAAGGTGTTTAGATAATAAGAATGCTTGGAATCAAAGTGATACGATACGGATGAACGAGACTTCCGTTTGGTGATCCACTGGGGACACATTACCTGGGAGAAATTAGAAAATGCCAAATTCTCATATTTGCCCTTTTAAATCTCTCCTTTTCAACCTGTCATTGACTTCAATCCTCATAAAAATATCCTAATTTTCTGACTGATAGAAATGAAAATCAATCAGAAGCAGGCTCCTTGAGTGCCAGGATGCCCTTCAACAAGCCACAACAGTCTGACTGTCCAACAACAGCCAAAGGAAGAAGCCAAGGTCAGGAAGCGCCGGGTGTGGATTAGTGCCAGGTGCAGACACAGGTGTGCTATATCCCACGCTCCCACACAACTGCCCTGAGAAATTCGGAGAACAAAGAAAGCCGAGACTCAGAATAAAAGCAAGGCATGTGCACACATCAACATGCACTCCAACTTGCTAATTTTTTTTTTAAAGTAACATTCAGCAGTATTTACAAAGATAGCAATTTTATTTAAAATAACAAACACCAAAATTACTGACTTAAGGGTGCTATCCTGAAACTGGACTTTACAGTATCTCAGAGGCAGAGTAGAAAAACATTTAGCTTTAATTTGTGGTTCTTAAATAATGAGGAACAATATCGTCAGAACTAGAAAAAGAATAAGTTAAAATTGTATTTTTTAATTATATGTTTTATATAAAAGAGGTAGTTTTTTGTTGTTTTTTTTTTGAGACACGGAATCACTCTGTTGTCCTGGGTAGAGTGCAGTGGTGTCATCGTAGCTCACTGCAACCTCAAGCTTTTGGGCTCAAGCGATCCTCCTGCCTCAGCCTCCCAAGTAGCTGGAACTACAGGCAAGCACCACCACGCCTGGCTAATTTTTCTATTTTTAGTAGAGATGGGGGTCTCGTTGTTGCTCAGGCTGGTCTCGAGCTCCTGAGCAATCCTCCCGCCTCGGCCTCCCAGAGTGCTAGGATTACAAGGCCTGAGCCACCATGCCCGGCCAAAAGATATAAGTTCTGTATTAGATTGTGACTTTTGTGTAATAATAAGATAGTATACTTTAGAAATTTTGGAAAATATAGAAAAAGATAAAGAAGAAAATAAAAATTACCTATAAACCAACCACTCAGATAACCATTCTGAGCAATTGGTGACCATTTCTTTCCAGTGCTATGCCCAGGCATGTGTGCCTGTATACGCTTGTGTGTGTACACAGAAAAACACAACTTTAATCTTAATGTACACACAGTTTTAGATCCTGTTTTTTCCCCACTTTACATTAAACTACGAATATTTTCCCAAGTCATAAATATCATATTGTGAGCATTTCCGTGTATCTGAAAACATGGTCTTAGAGTACACAGTATTCTGTCAACTGGCTGCTGTTAGCCTTCTTTTCACAGTATTTCAAGCACACTGCGTGCAGTTAGTTGGAAGGTGCTGGCTGCCCATCTTGGACACAGATGTCTTCTACAAGCCACTGGGTACTTTCAGACTTTCTCACACTTCCCTTGGCCAATAGAGCTCACCCTTCACCTAGAGAGCCATTTGGGGATGTGAGAAGGGTTGGTCAGCCTCTTAAGTCCATTCAACCTTGACCTCTCTGGTGCAGTCACAGTGCCGGCTGGGTTGGTGGTTTTAATAATGTGAACATTTGCCTCCTGGCATGGGCCCAAGTTAACAACCTGATTTGAAGAGGCGATCAAGAAATCCACGTCAAAGTTCTTAGAATTTCTGATTTCATTAAAACCATAAAAGATAAAGATTTAATTTTGAAAATGTATTTTTCTTCTTTGTGAATCATAGCCCCTATGTCACCACTGATGTCCAACTGTTCTTCCAAGGCAAGCTGGAGAGAGACTGGACACAGCTGTCCAATCAAACGAGCTGGGGTCTGGCTCGCACGGTCAGGCTGCCCAGGCAGCAGACTCTCCCGCAGACCTAGCTGGGGGAGATGCCCTGGCCTACTGTACACATGCAGTGTGGCACTAACATTCATCCTTACCTTTCAGACCAATTTTAAGTTACTGGTCCACCCCTGGTAAATGTCTCAGAGGGTTCATGCCGACACTGAACATAGGAGAGGAGAGAATTTAAAAAGAAAAAAACAAAACAAAACAAAAAAACAAAAAAACAAAAAACAAAACACAAAAGTGGCATTACTTATCACCCCAGTTCCCAGTGTCCACCCCCAGCCCACCCCTGTCAGTGGTGGGTGAGAAACACGCTCCAGGGTTGGTAGAGATCTCAAACTGTGATAAGCGCCACTTGCCTGTTGCTAGGAAACGGTGCATGGCCAAGAGGAGCTGTGGTGATATTTTAACCTTCATCTCGCTGTCTGTCTGCTTAAAGGCAGAAAAATCTTGCTTTCTTTCACGGTGGGCCACTTTCTTTTTCGTTCTGTTATCAGCTGAGGGAGAAATGAAAAAAGGAAAAAGTAAGGAAATGTATTGCATGAGATCAGGGCTCTTTCTGAATGAAAAAGAGAGAGACACTGGAAAGGCCAGACTGTCCCTCCAGATGCGGGCACTCTACATACAAACAGCACGTGGAAAGAAAGAGGAAGGGGGAGAGAATCCTTATCAAATCAGCACGGCACAATCCATAGAAAGTAACAGCAGGTGACCTGACTAGTAGACACACTTCGTGAAGGTCTCCAGAGAGCCTCCCTGAGCCCATCATCAGGCAAACCTGGACAAAACACTCACAGACCGACATAACGGCTCAACAACAGAGTTTGCAGCCCGGAGCACACAGTCTCCTGCTACTCAACATCAGCACAGCCCGGCGCAGAACCACCGCTGTGCTACACACCAGGGAAAGGTGTCCCTGCCTGTAAGAGGCCCCTCGCCTCAGCTAGAAGAAAACACAAACAAAACCCCTTCAGAAACAAACAAGAACGCTCTCATAGAACAGCGTTTTAGTAATATCTGTTTGCTTCACTGCTACTCCACACCATGAGATCCTCAAGGTCAAGCAAATATGAAGGTGATCCAGAATAGGGGTTGGCAAAATTCCTCTGTAAAGGGCCAGAAAGTAAATATTTTAGGCTCTGCAGGGCTATAGAGTCTCCATGCTGCTGTGTAGCGAAAGCACAAATGAATGAGGATGGCTGTGTTCCAACAGAACTTCATTTATGGACACTGAAATCTGAATTTCAGAAAAATCAAAAGAATAATAATTACTTGTGGTGTGCAGAAATTGTTCTACTTTTGATTTTTCTCAATAATTAAAAAATGTAAAAAACCATTCTTAGCTTGCAGGTCTTACAAAAACTGGCGGCAAGCATTTGTGGGCTGTAGTCTGCCAACCCCTGACCTAGAAGGTGTCTCATGCGAAACCATTTTTCGAGTATCTTTCTGGACAAAGTAATGATCAAGAAAAAACTAGCTCAAAGACAAGACCCCAACCGCTGCTTTTTCCCCAAGAATCTGGAGTCACTGCAGTATCGTTTCCCGCCTAGAGCAAAACAGACTGATTACTTGGCTTTTCCTGGGGAGAGGGCAATCACAACTTCTGCTTTTCTTCTGTCTCAAACTCTTTTAAGAACAGACTATAAATCAACACAAGATTTAAAAATAATTTTCTAATGGCAACAGCTGTCATCCCCTATCTCCTATCCAGATCAAGAATATACCTGAAATCACAAGTCCAGCATTTTGAACCAGTAAGTCACATGAGGCAACACTTCTATATGAAATCAGTCAAGGCTTAAAAGAAGTTAAACTAACATTTATATAAAACTGAAGTGCAGATATAAGATCTCATAAATGTTACATTGTCTTTCTAATGATGAATAGTACCCCTGGGGAAACACAAATACACAGAGACACGCTTGGTTTTTATTAATCAATTAGAGACAGGGTCTGGCTCTGTCCTGCAGGCTGGAGTGCAGTGGTAGGATCATAGCTCATTGCAGCCTCAAACTCCTGGGCTCAAGAGATCCACCCACCTCAGCCTCCTGAGTAGATGGGACTACAGGCACACACCACCATGCCTGGCTAATTTAAAACATTTTTTTTTTTTTTTTTTTTTTAGAGACAGGGTCTGGCTATGTTGCCCAGGATGGTCTTGAACTCCTGGGCTCAAGTGATCCCCCAACCTTGGCATCCCAAAGTGCTGGGATTACAGGCGTGAGCCTACACTTGGTTTTTAAAGTCACTTATGAGGGAGGATGAAGAGAATGTAAACACACAAATAACAATATTCTCTGTTACGAGACCTCTCACTACCCCCTCAAAGTGTCAAAAGGATAAAACAGACACAGGAAAGGGTGTTTTTCAAGAATGATATACAGATGTGAGGAAAAAACAGGATACATTATCAGAAGACAGTCATTAGCTAAATAAAAAATTTATTCTTTTAGGGGTGCATGGAAGACTTTCTCAAGTTTAAAATGAGGGATGTTCCCCTCTAGCAAGACTGAATAAAATCTTTCTGCTTTGAGCAGGCTTTGTCCCAAGTGCCCCAGCCCACTGGAACAGTCCATTTCCTCTCTAAGCCATGTTTTAAAGACAAGCAGGATAAATAGAGCCCAGATGCTTTCTCCATCCAACCCAAGAGCCCCAAACATCTCAGGCCTTGGGCCAACTTTGGCATTATGAAATCCTTGAACATTGCTGAGAGTGAGGCTAAGGGAGAAGGTTTAAGCTCCACAGTCCAGTGACCCAGTTGGACACTTTAATGAGACAGGATTCAGGTTAACACTCAGCCTAGGATCAAGTCTACAGCCGGGCAAATGAGGTATGAATACTCACCTCCCCCTTCCCTGATCCACTCCTCTCTCTCGTCTCCCCCACAAAAAGAAGGCAGAGAAGAGGAAAAATACATTCTTACTATGTACCCTACCCCATCCTGCTTCCTATACCCCACCCCACCCCCCACTGCAGCCCCAGCAAACCACACCTGCATACCTCCCCTCTACCCCTGAGCCGTGGGTTCTAGAACAAGGAAATTTCAACAGTTGTCCATCTATCAATTTAACAAATCCCATTCATTTTTTAAGTACTTGTATTATGAACTTCAGTAGAAACAGAAATTTACCTAGTTGTGTAAACTGAAAATTTAGTAGAAAACAATTATGTTTATACATGTAAAATAAATTTAAAAACCAGGAGCAGAGTTTTCTGTTCAGGGCAAGTAACGCCCAGATCAATGGGCAGAAGCAGCTGGCTCTTTACAGGAACACTGCCACTTGCCATTATGGGGTCTGCCTCTTCTTTTCCCTTCTGCTAAAGGGACTGGAACACACTCACAGGTTGTACACAGCCTACACACACAGTGTACAATTATAAACAGGGGCAGACAACAACTGGAGAAATGCCAGATGACTCACAAGCAACGTAACAAAAAAAGCAAAGGTTTTGGGAAATACACTCAGACAACGATACTCACTGTATAAATCTGTTTCATCTAGAATCTCAGATTTGATGATTTCTTCAATCACATCTTCTAAGGTGACAATTCCCAGAACTTCATAAAATGGATCCCCTTCTCCCTCATTGTTTACCCGCTGCACAATAGCCAGGTGAGATTTACCTTTAAAGAAAAGAAAAAAGTTTTAAGAGGTAACTTTCTGAATTTCCTGAATGACATCCTATATATGATTATGGTAAAAACAGCAGCAAATACAGATACCAAATTATCAAATTCTACATTTCAGCATTTAAAAATGGTATGGAAATACCACGAACAAATGGCAAAGCCTTATGAGCCATTAAAAGCAAGAAAGAGTGTCATCCTCTACATATACTACGCTGCACCCGGTTCTTTGCATGGAGTGGACTTGGTCCTCAGTAATGTCAGCTCTTCTGTAACCTTTCAGCAACTGCCACTTTAAGATAGCGGTTCTCAAAGGGTGGTCCACAGTCCCACAGGGATTCCCAAGACCCTTTCAGGAGGTCAGTGAGGTCAAACTGTTAATATTTTTGTAAGAATACTAAGATGCTATCGGCCATTTTCACCATGTTGATATTTGAATTGACGGTACAGAGGCACCTTAGCATGGACCAAGTCCGAGGGAACAGACTGTGCTGGTGGTCACTATTCTCCACCACCATACATGCACAGTAAGAAGGAAAAAGTCAGTTTCTCTCACAAACATCCTTGATAAAGTAGTAAAAATTAATTTCATTAAATCTTGACCCTGAGTACGTGTCTTTTAATATTCTACATGACAACACGGGAAGTACCATAAAACACTTCTGTTGCATTCTGAACTACAACAGCTGTCTTGAGGAAAGGCATTTGTGTGATTAGCCACTTTCTTCATCGGACATCATTTTTACTTGGGAGAACTATCAGACAAACTATGGTTATTTAGACTTGGGTATTTGTCAAACAATTTCTCAAAAATGAACAAAATGAACCTGACACATTAAGGAAAGCAATGGGCATCGTTTGCTGCCAATGAAAATATTTGAGCTTTCAATGGAAAATTAGGATTTGGGGAAACTTGTATCCATCACCATGAGCTTGAGAGCATCTCAATAGTTAAAGACTTTTCTGATGAGATAGGTGGTGATATTAACAAATGTGATTTTTTAAATTATTGAATAATGCAATGTGTAAATATTTTGAAGATCTGTATAACTCAGTGAACCAATATTTTTCAACTGACTATGGCAACAACGTTACAAATCATACATGGGTAAACAACCCATTCAGAGTCAAGACAGAACAATAGATTTTTAAAAAATAAAATTATTTTGGAATAATTTTACATTTACAGAAAAGTTGCAAAGGTAATACAGAGAGTTCCTATACACCCTTCACCGAGTTTCCCCCACTGTTAACATCTTATATTACCATGATACAGGTGTCAAAACTAAGAAACAGACACTGATATATTACTAGTAAATGAACTCCAGACTTTATTTGAATTTCACTGGTTTTTCCATTAATGTCCTCTTTCTGCTTCATTATCCAAACCCAGAGTACCACACACTGCATTTAGTTGTCATGTCCCTCCAATCTCCCCTGGTCGGTGACAATTTTTCAGTCTTTCCTTGTTTTTCATGATGTTGACAATTTTAAGGAGTACTGGTCAGGTCTCCTGTAGGATGTCCTCTGATTTAGGTTTCTCTGGTGTTTTTCTCATGATTAGACTGGAGCTATGGGTTTTCTAGATATACATCACATCAATGGTTACATGTTATCACAGATGATGTCCACCTTCATCACTTGGTAAAGGTTGTGTTTCCCAGGTTTCTCCAGTGTAAAGTTACTCATTTCCCCCCTTTCTCTAATTATGTTCTTTGGAGGCCAAGGTGGTAGGGTCTCTTGAGGCCAGGAGTTTGAGACCAGCCTGGCCAACATAGTGAGACCCCATCTCTACAAAAAAATTGTAAGAATTAGCCAGGTGGGGTGGTGCATGCCCATAGTCCCAGCTACTGGGGCTGAGGCTGGAGGATCCCGTGAGCCCAAGAGTTCAAGGTTATAGTGTTAGAGTAAGCTATGATTGTGCCACTGCACTCCAGCCTGGGTGACAGAGCAAGACCCTGTCTCTTAGGGAAAAAAAAATTTTTTTAAAAGATGACATTGCTAAAATCAATAAGTAAATGTTTCAAGTGTCTCAGTTTTAATTTAAATACAATAACTATCAATAGATATAACCCATATAAATAAAAGTTCAAGGGTCCTCAATTTCTAAGAGTTTAAAGAGATGCTAAGATTAGAAAAAAAAAAAAGTTTAAGAACTGCTGACTTAGGGGATGGGAAGATGGTAAGAGAAGAACGTGAGCTCCTAAGTGGAACAGTGTTGGATTTGAGCTCCAGCACGGCCACTCATTAGCCATTACTAGCTGTACAACCATGAGCAAACTACATAACTCTTCTGAGCTTCGGTCTCCTCATCTCTAAAACCAGCCTTAAAATAACTGCTACTGCAGAGATCAGTTGTGAAGATCAGAAACAATGTTGGCGCCCAGCAAAAGCAGTGACTGGGGTCCACTGGGCAATCAATGAAGGGTAACTCTTACCAATACTTTCCCTCAATTCTACGGCACCATCAACTTATTACCAGCTTAGAGGGAAAAAACATGAAATTAAATGTACGTAGTGGTTGAAAGATGCATTTCAGTTTCAGAAAGATCTTTTAAAAGAGTAAATGCATCTCTCAAACACCAGCATTGGTTTTCCCAATCAATCCAAGGCAAGCAAAGCAAAACACATCCATAAGTTAAGCCAAAGTAGACATGATCTGGAAACTTCATAATCAGTTTATATAGAGAGATTTAAACGAAAGGGTGTGGGTTTTTTGGGGGGTGCTGAGGTAGGAGTGTAGTGACTTCAAATAAGATTTAGTTAACACTTTAAGTTGGGTGTATTCACTCAGACACGACCAGACAAATTAAAAATACTCTCTGAAGGGCAGGTCCGATAAGTTACCAGCACTTACTCAGAAACCGGCTTTGGTTCTGTGGTTTTGTCAGCCCTTTCTTAACTCGGCAGTCTAAGTCAGTTCCTGCTCTGCCCCAGACCCCCTTTACAGGCAACAGTGTCCGCAAGCCTAGAAGTTTAGATTGTTAGACAATTAGGCATCCTAACAATTTTCATCCCTAGCATGCTCACACTCAAAGAATGAAAATATTTTGAGCAAAGGAGACGAGGAGGAGGCTTATCAGCAACAGATATAAACACTGCATCAGGGTAAGTCAACTCTCCTCCAGCCCACTCTGTCCGGTAGGTTTCTCACATCTGCTTTCCCAAGGACCCAACATAAGCAGTTAAAAATTCTTGGTGAATGCTGTCTGTCGAAAGTTAAATTCTTTTGCTATTCCCAGCTTGTGATCATTTAAAAGGAATTTTCCAAAGCAAGGTCTAATATTAGACTCAAAATGAAGTTTCCATTCCACAGAGGCGCTATTCTCACCAAAGTAACTACTGTATAATCAGATTGTCTTGGAGCAACTCGTTTAAATGCAGATGGACATACTTGAAATACCAGCTCAATAGCACCGACAAATCTGACTGGAAAGGGCCTTTCTCTAGGAGAAATTATTCATATGAATCAGCTTCTTAGACAGAAAATTAAGTTTTCCTCAGAGTTCACTTGTAGCCACCACTCACACCCCCACCTCAGTCACTGAAACTTCTCTATCTGCCCCAGAGCCACATTCTTTTAGTTTTGGAAGTCCTGGTGAGAACCCTCCTTCTGAATCTCCTTCTCCATGTGCAGTACAAAAAAAAGACACCTTTTTTCTCCACCTAGGCTTTTGGAGAATAGTGATTCAGTGCACCTTCCCACTTAACCATTCGCTGCAGGGAATTTAGACTTTAGTTCTTATCAAGAGATCAGTCAAAAGGAAAATGTAAACAACTTTTCAATACAGAGATTTTAAAAAAACTGAACTCAAACAGGACCTTTCTTAACCTGAGCGTTGGAGGAATTAAGTCAGGACTGAAAGCAGAAAAGCAACCTTGAGAAAAATAATAAAAAACTAAACTATAAACTAATAAAGATTACAAACTAATGGATTCTTAACTTCCAAAGAGAAGAATGAAAATACAGTAATCAACAAATTATGTAATTATAAATATTAAATAATGCTAGGAATTTTTTTTTTTTTTTGAGACTCTAGCCCAGGCTAGAGTGCAGTGGCATCATCATAGCTCACTGTAGCCTCAAATTCCTGGGCTTAAGCGATCCTCCTGCCTCAACCTCCCCAGTAGCTGGTCTACAGGCATACGCCACCACATCCGGCTAATTTTTCTATTTTTTGTAGAGACACGGGTCTCACTCTTGCTCAGGCTGGTCTCAAACTCCTGAGTTCAAGCGATCCCTCCTGCCTCAGCCTCCCAAGGTGTTAGGATTACAGGCATCAGCCACCATGCCTGGCCAACTTCATGAACTGTATATAGATCAAACAAAGCATTGCCATCATGATTAGGGCTTGGAGAGAGCCCTTTCTGGCAAGCTATAATAAGGGGTCTTGCAGTGTGCCAGTCACTTTAAACTGTCCTGATACTTAAACCCTTTGCCCTTCTCCTCCTTTTCTGGTCCTAGAAATGGAGGAAAAGGAATCACTAAGCCAGGCCTAAGAGAATCTCAGCAGGTCTGTTTTCAGAGTAGAGGGCTTTATGAATATATCTCTACTCACATTCAGAATGATAAACAAGTTATTATGAAACAGCCTAGACTGCTCATCTTTCTATAACCACTATGTGCTCAAGGCGGGGCACTTGCACAGGTGAAATTACAAAAACCGTTCTTCACTGGGAGATAAAGTATACAAGGTAATATAGAATTGGGATCACATTTCTACTTCTGCCTGCTTCCACTGCTCCACAATCAAAGTTTATTATTTGCAATATTATCTCTGGATTGGTAAACCAGCCCAGAATGGTAGCAGGTTACCACATTTATATCTTTTAACTGTACCAACTTCTAGGCTCAAATTTTCAATGATAGATAGATCCTATTTGTATTTTGATGTGAATAAGCAACAGGACAGTGATTAGGCTGACAAGGGCACCTGTGACTACCTGATGAAGATATGGACTCGTTTGTTCTCAGACAACACTGATGTCAATGAAGCAGAACAGGACAGCTGTCAGCCTAACTGAAATAGGTAAGGAAGAAAGTCAACAGGGCAGATGTAGAATGGAATCAGGAACAACTTGATACAGCTGTGCTAATAAAAAATGACACACAGTAGTCAAAAAGACCCAATAACATGAGTACAAGGCAAACAGAGCCTACGGAGTCCTAAAATGCCACTCAAATAGCAGGGAAAAAAATAAGCAGAAGATCCAATAATGAGAAACTCAAGCCAAATATTTTATATTCACCTTCACTGCTGTGTTGCACAACTCCAGGGGGCATTGTTAGCACAGAATGCAAAGCTTCATAGTTCCCTAAAGTTGTGTGATGCTGTGGCCCCTCACCAACCAAGGACAGGGCAAATGTAGCACTTGATATGCCTTTGTTTTTAAAGGATTTCCAGCTCACTAACATAAAAATTATAATAATTCAATAAATAGGAATCAATAAAGTTCCCAAGTGGGAGCTCTATGGAACTAGTGATAAAAGAAATAAATGCTCTCCAAGTCAGAATTTATGTCCCATGTAACAAAATGAGACGGATGATATATTTTAACGGCCACACTCAAGATCTCCCAAGCAAGCCAGTTTGCATGTTAGTAGTCAAGGAAGTCAATACACTTTAAATATAATTAGAATTGGACCTAGTCTGATTTTTAAAAAGTGACAAACTTATCAAGTGAGATAATGTCTATGAACAAAATTTGTAAGCCATAAAATACTACGCTTTATGTAAGTTATCCATGAACTATAGTCACACAAATTCATTTATTCCTTCAATAAATATTTACTGACTGCCTGGCATGAGGTGCCAGGCTCATGCTGTAGGGAACAAAACAAGGGACTAGCTCAAGAGGAACATTCTAGCAGGGGAGACAGACACTAAAGGAAGGAGGCAATTAAAATGTATGTCAGATTGTGTTAAATGTGCTGTGGAGAACAAAATAATAGAGGTGGGAGTACATTTAATATGGGATGGCCAGGGAGAGGCTGCCTGACAAGGTGACATGTGAGCAAAGCTGAAGGACTTGAAGGAGCCACAGGAAGCAGGTCTGGGGCTGAGTGTCTCAGGCAGAGGGACAGGAGAAAGAGGCTGGAACACAGTCAACAGGAGGGAAAGGGGTGAAGGTGGATTGTGTAACCATCATGAAGACTTTAGCTTTTACTCCGAGATGGCAAGCCACTGGAAGGTTCTGAGCAGGAAAGCGACATGATCTGCGTTATGTTTCTAAAGGGTCCCTCTGGCTGCTGGTGGCAGAAGAACAACAGTGGGGAAGGGCTGAGGCAGGAAAACTTCCAGTCTGGAAGTCACCTCAGTAAGCCAAGGGAGGGAGGACAGCACGGTGGACCAGGTGGCACAGGGCAGGTGGTGAGAAGTACCTGACAGGTACAGATTGAGTATTCCCTTCCTTTTTAAAGAACGAATAAATACACACCTACAGTAAAGTGCATGAAATGCACAGCTCAACGAAACTCTACATGTGTGTGTCTACCTGCAAAACCACCACCCAGGAAGGGCCAGCAGGAGTCAGGGCATCAGCCAAGGCTATGGCTACAGGGGTGAGTGAGGCAGGAGGTGGGGACGGGAAAGAGGAGCAGGGAACAGGTGACAGAGTGGTAAGAGGGGCTCGACACCTTAAGCAGACTTTGGGCTCGAGAGGAATGCAGCCCTGCAGCCGCCTAGCCCATAGGACCTCCTTTCCCCAGGCCCTTCTCTTTGGTGACAGCAGGTCCCTTAAGGATAGAGAGATCACATGGTGGTCCAGGCACATGTCATGATAATGGAGTGGCAACACAACTTCAGAATAAGGGAAGCGATTCTCCCATGACATTTAGCTCTATCTGGAATACTGTGTTCCGGTCCGGCTCTTGTATCTTACAAAAGGAAAACTGAGGAGAAATGCCGTAAGATATATAAACTATGTCATGTGAGGAACAATTAAAGAAGCCAGAGACATTTAGCTAGGACAGAAACCTGCACAAGGATGTGTCTTGACAGTAGCCTTCAAATAGTGAAATGAAAAGCAACCATTTGGCTCTTGTGCCTCCTTACCCAACAGCATGTTACCTGCACACTAGGAAGTTGTGTCCTCGATTCGATAGTTGATGGGAAGTGAGCACTGGTGAGTGATGGCATGAGCACTGTGATGACATCGTGGCTTAGTGAGTTTCCTCTGTGAACGCGGGAGTAGAGAAATTGTTGGTAAGAGACTTGCACCTCAGTCTACCGTGAAGTTGTCTCCCCAGTTAGACCAAAACACCGGATTCGGCTTTGTATTAATTCTCAGCTCCATCCCTCAGCCCCTGCCAACTCAGCACCACCCCCAACACTCGTCTCTACTCTACATCCTCTCTATGCCTACTCTACTACATCCACTACTGAATTAAGGAGAAAACTCCCTAGAATAGGGTTCAAAGGCCATTATAAACCACCTCCCCACCCACCTGCCCTTCCATGCTGCTTGCTCCACACTCTTCCTGTTGTGTTCTCACAGTCCACCCGATCAGATGATGTGACTGTCCCCAACCAGCACTGCCCTGGTTTCATTCACCCTTCCTCTGCTTGCAATGCTCTCCTCCCTATCCTGAGTCTTTTTAATCCTTTTTAATGTTGTCCTTAATGTATACTCCACTCAAAATATCACCTATTCACCAGGAAGTGTTTCCTAGTCCCCAAAGGTAGAAATTATCTTTTACATTTCTGAATTTCCATAGCATTATCTGAGTTTCTCTTAAGGCATTTGTCTCTTTCAGCCTGATATTAAGGTTTGTGATCCTTTCCCAGCTAGATGGAAGCTCCTGTTTCTTACTTATCTTCCATAGCACCCGGCTCAATGCCCACCCTCTGCACCGAGCAGGTAGGAAGGCACCCAGCCCAGCAGGCACAGGGCCCCCGGCCCCTCACTGCCCTGCCACAGCCACACACACTCTGGAAGTGCCTGGATCTCTATACCCGCATTACTCTTAATCACAGATAGGTCCTTTTCCTCTCCATGTCCCCTTCTCTTCAACAGCTGCAAGATCAAAAGAAAAATAAACCCCGAATTACAAGTCACATAGCACAAACACAAAGCCATATCCTCAGATATTTGTAATGAAGGTATGGATAACTATGCATGCCTTGCAGGTCTTCTGCTGGCTACTATGCTGATCGATCTAGTAGTATTATAGTATGAGCTACAATGCTTAAATTTAAGGAGAAGCAATATAATTTCATTTTGGGAGCTATCACTTAGCTATTTCTGTACTCTTTAAAGCTAAAATGAAAACAAAAACAAACTTCATGTGTCTTTTTTTAAGTACTTATTTTACCTTACCATCCCCACCAGAGCTAAGTGCATTCTTTCCAATTGAATTTTCCCACCATAAAATACACCAGAAAATGTGACACGGATCTTAAAATAGTCCTATATAAACAATACACGAGTATATATAGAGAAGTACTTGCTGTATATAGTAGTCACTGGTTTGAAATGATAACTGTTGCTATTCTGGGAGACAAAAGTCCCCTTTTACCAAAAGCTTTACTACTTCCAAAAATTCCAAAGGCTGACAAGTGGCTGGCCCAGCTTTCCCCCGCAGGACAGCACCTCGGCTCCAGCCATCAGCAACCACACTCCTACTCAGGCCTGAGCTGATGTGTCCCCCAGTAAGGTTTACTGGGGTGGAATACGGAATTGTGGTTTCAAAAAAAAAAAAATTTTTTTTTTTGGTGAGAGTTTTATTTTTTATTTGATATAGATACTATTTCCTAATAGGCCCACTCCCAGGATGGAACCATGAATTTATTTACTAACGCAGTAGATTATAATAGCTTTCAGGGAACTGGCTTGCTGCTGTCCTTTGGCCACTTGCACAGCTCTGAAAGTAGGGAGGTAAATACTCACAGAGGTCACCAGCCTCTAAGATACTTTTTTTTTCTAAAAAAAGGAGAAGCAAAGCCTACAAGCTCTGTCCATAGTGGTTCGGTGGCCTTGTGTGTTGCTGCCCCAGGGCGACCTCTTATTGTCCTAGGCTTCCTTCCATCTGCTGTAAAGGCCTGTTTCTTAACATCTAAACTAAGTTTGGTCCTACTTTCCCATTCTTCACTCTAGTCTGTTATTCTACATCCCCAAAAAGAGAAAAAAAATTCAGGTTGAAAATATCTAAGACAATTCATGTTTAAAAGAATTATGTTTGTAGATTTTTTTGTACAGTCTTCAGTGTAGGGATGTTGGTGTCCATTTGTCTTCTTTGAATTATTCTGTTTACATTTTAATGATCTATAAATTAGCACATTAACTGCCATGTGAGTTGTATTTAACTCAAGCTAGGTTTGAGCCCAGGGCCTAGTGAAGCATATGTAACTCTCTTTACCCTTATGAACTTTTTTTCAAGTTGCATATAACTCACACACAGAAAATTTTTAAATATTTCATTAAATTAGAAAGGATTGTTTTGTTTTCTAAGTTTTTGTCCTATTTTTGTAATAAAACACCATGGCCCCAGAGAAAAAAAAATTTTTTTCTAGTGTGGCAGTCAATGTGTTAGACAGTGTAATCATTAGAAATAAACTGCAGGTACTGAGTATAATATTAAAAAGTATTAGACAGTAGGAAAGAAATATACCAGCAGGAGAAATTCTGAGAGATCCGGAGTGATAGTGTGTTTCCTGAAAAGAACTATAGATACCGGTTATTTTCTTAGCTAAGAATGCCAAAAGAAGGCGGCAAACATTTATCTATCCATTCATTCTATATTTTCCAAGCACCTACTGTGCTCCTGGTACTCTTTTCAGGCACTTGAGATTGTGGCAGTCAGTAAGGCAAACAAGGCCACATGCATCGTAATGGGACTGAGGAGTGGAGAGGAGCCTTAGGAAAAATATCAGAAAATTACATTCTTAAAATATTTATTGAGTCCCCTAAAACTTAGTCCTTAGCACTCTTTTCTTCCTTCAGTCTTCTGTAAATTTCATCTCTTCTTACTGCTTGTAGATCTTTTTAAATGTTATTTTTAAATTATTAACTGGCTGAATTTCACTTCTCATTTTATACCTCCATGCAGTAAGATGAGCTCTATTATACATTGAGAAAAATGAATCCATATGTTTCTCAGATTTTACAGTTGTAGCAATGGAGACTTGGGGAAAGTATGGCTGCCTTCAAGGACATCAACGTTTACCTGTTAGGAAAGTTCCTGGAATATATTAAAACTGTAGATACCTGCCTGACACTGTAGGCATGCAAATATTTACTGAATGAGTGAATCTACAAATCACAAATTTATTTAAATCTTTTGAACATATTTTTATTTTCAATCTATATAACTTTATGGGATAAAATGATATTCCACTTGTCCTAAAACTACCTACTGCATACTCTAGAGGTTTCCTTTGGACTTAGATTTTATTTCTGGAATTATTTTTGAGATTACTGCATCTTCTCTTAGTCATCATTACAGAATAAAGACTCCATCTCTTTACAGTATGCCAAATATTTCATCTAAGAATTTGACCTTGATTTCTACAAAACATTTTTATATTAAACACTACACTCAACCGTCACCTAAAATTTTCCCATCAGGCATGCTTTCTTCTACTTATCAAATCCATATTGAGTAGCCTGGCACAGTGGTGCATGCCTATTGTCCCAGCTATGCCAGGCTGAGGTGGAGGTTTGCTTGAGCCCAGGAGTTTGAGTCCAGCTTGGGCAACATAGCAAGACTCATCTATATAAGCATATTTAAATATATTGAATATATATTCTATTCCCAGCACAGGGCTAAGTATATACAGATGTTTACTTCCTTAAGAAAACATGATTATTTTTAAAAGATGAATTAGAAAATGTTCATATTATGAAAGGATCCTTTGCTTTACAAAATGGAGCATTTTTTAATTAACTTATTTTGAGATGACTATATTCACATGCAGTGTAAGAAATAACAGAAAGATCCCATGTATTTTTGCCCAAGATCCCATGTATTTTTACCCAGTTTCCCCCAATGGTAACATGTTGCAAAACTATGGCACAATATCACAACCAGGATATTAACACGGATATGGTCCTGGTACAGAACGTTTCCATCACCACAAAGATCCCTCCCCTGCTGTCCTTTTATGGCCACATCCAATTCCCTCTCCCTCCCTGATCCCCACCCCCAAAGAGATCATTTAAATAGCTTCTCTAGTGAAATAAGAGCTTAGTTTTCTATTGGCAGTGGCTCTTAAGCTTTTAGCTTTTAAATTTAAACAAACATAAACAAAGCTCACAAAATGTCAATCAATAGGAAAACATTTTCAGTCAACAAAAACTTGTTTTACACGTGACATTCAAAAACCCAAGAGTTGGGCCCAATCCTGACAAGATTAGCCAACCATGCTTCCCTGGTTGAGGCACACAGCAGGTAGTTATATAAGTGAATGCCCAGACACAACTGTTCTTGGAGAGAGTAGCAAAGACCCTATTAAACCTACCCTTGGTTTAGTAAATGTCTGCACAGGCACCTCTGTGGCAGTAGGATTTTCTAGGCAGTCCCTCTTTAGCTCCTCATGATGTGATGGATCCAACAGTCCCCAGTAATTCCATTAAACACTAATCTAGGTGCTGCTGTTGTGAAGGGATTTTGCAGATGCAATTAAAGTTCCTAATGGGTTGACTTTAAGTAAGAGATTATTCCGGGTGGGCCTGACAATCAGCTGGAAGGCCTTAAAAGCAGGGTGAAGGCTTTTTGAAGGAGAGAAGAAATTCCACTTGTAGAAAACAGCTTTGGACTATGGCTGTACGTTTCTAACCCACTGGTGAGCTTCCCTACCTGCCGACCTGCTCTACCAACTTTGGACTTTCTTAGCCCCCACAATGCATAAACCAATTCCTTCAAATAAATCCCTTGATAAATATGTGTGTGTGTGTGTATGTGTATATGTCCTGTTGGTTCTGTTTCTCTGGTTGGACCCTGACCGAGAGCCTCAGCATCCATACCACAAAGGGATTTAGAAAGCAGATACCTAAAGAAAAATAGGATCAAATTAAGTTCTCATTTCTTAAAGACAAGACAATGGATGACTGATGGTCTATGAAGACAAACTAATGTGTGTGTGCTGTGTCAGAGAGACCTGCTCGATGAGCTTCCTGATGGAAGTAACAGACATAGCAAGTAATCTTTTGGAACAGAAACTGAAGCTAGACTAAATTGTGGTTGTGTTTAAAAGACAAGCAGCCAAATCATTTACTTCCATCCATCCAAGTGGACCATCCTATTAAAGATAGCCCTCTGGCCCTGCCACCTAAGTCAGCATTCCAGGCCACGAGCAACGGATCGGCTCACATTCCCACCCCACCACTAGCTTGTTCTCTCTTTTGCTCGTTCTTCAGTCTTGCTGCCAGACACTTTAGCCAGAAACCCAAAGTGAAGCAATTAATAGAAAATTCCTGTCATTATGTGACTTGCTCAATGGTCTATCCAAATGATTTGTGAGAAAATCTCACGAACCAACAGAACAGTGGGAGAGTTTTTTCCATTATTTCTCTCTCCCAGAGTATTTAAAGACTTAGATTTTCCCATCTTTTGGGGAAATATTTTCTTATAAATAGTGAGGCACGCCGGGCATCTCCACTTCATCTTTTTTGGTGGTCTGTAACACTCAGTGCACACTCATTGGAATGTTTTCCTAGTAAATGAGCAGCAATGGAAAACATGGCTAAGACAAAAAGATGGCTTTCGGGCTGCAATGATGGGAACCTTCTCATCCCTCCCAAGAGACAGGTAGTTCTTCTATAGAACTGAAGAGTTTATTTTAGAACCAATGAGACTATTTCTGTCTCTCCTTTAGGCTTGCAGCCTTTGTAAGGATGATGAATGAGGACTGACTATACTGGTTAGGTAATAGTCCAACAGATTCATAATAGTCCCACATAGCCAATAATAGGAGATTGTTTAAAAGAGAAATACACTTCTGCTGCTAAAGCCAAATTTAGTACTTTAGTTTTATGTTTTGCTCTTCTGTTTCTTTCTTATGTTTTAGTTTTTAGACCAACAATCATTTAGAACTTTGTTTTGTAGTCCAAACTTCTTGATTTTAACTAAACTAACTTCTTGGATGATTTCTACAACACAAGTAGAGAAGATCAGTAATTATACAAAAACCACACATAAAAATGTGGGCCTTCTGTGATACTTATAGTAGACAAAAATTACCTAAGCCCAGACAATGTGCTAAAAAATACTACAGACCAAACCACACTGCACATTTGCTGCAGCAGCAGGCATTTTAAGGGAGTGAGGTTATCAGTTCTTTTTAAACCTGCTTAAAGGGGAAACTAAGGGTTGGTTTTGTTACAAGAAGAAGAACCTTATCTCCCCCCTTTTCTCCCTCAGGTCTCCTCTTTTCAGGAAGTCCTTCCTGATAACTTCAATTTGGAATGAGGAGGTGGAGTTGTTATTATATATTAGTATACAGTTAATACAAGTTAATAATAAGTATATATGTTATATAGTTAGTAATCATGTGATATAAGGGAAAAGAGCTATTAAAATGATCAAAAAGGGCATCAAAAAGGGCACTGAATATTGGAGTTGGGAGGAATATTAAATCATCTAGTTCAAATTCTTATCCAATGTATTAATCTCTTTTGCAAATTTTATATACATAATAAACTTGAAAAAAAATGAAAAGGCAAAAATATTTCAAGGTTTTCCTCATTGTCCTAAAATAAAAGAAGTCCTAGCACTTTACTCCTCTGTTTCCTGTCCTCAGAAACCTCAAGCACTTCATCATCATTACAGGGGAGAAAAAAGATGCAATCAGATGACTTTTAAGACCAAAGTTTTTCTATTATAAATCCCTTTCACAATTCCTACCTACCATTTCCATTATCTACCTTTCCCCCAATATCTCTTTAAAATGTGTAGAAGATAAAAAGAAGTTTTTCTATTTCTATGAGAAAAAAGTCACCACCTAAACATCCATCAATAGAAGCCTGGCTAAGTAAATTCCATACAACGTAACACTACACAGCTATTACAAAGAATCAAAGTAGATACAGCTATATAAATTGTTAATGAAAAGTTACCCAAAGTAATTATTAAGAAACCATGTAGAACATTATACATAGTATGATCCCATTTGTATTAGTTGTACATATGTAGAAAAATTCTAGAAATAAATAGTTAACAGCAGCATTTTGACTGAAATTTGTAGTACTTTTATAAGTTTGCGTCCTACAGGGTAATTCTGATAAAGTCTATTTTGTATGATTGTCATCAAAAAGGAAAAAATTATAGATGTATTAACTGCATACACTACATAATCCTAACAAAAGAAAATATTTCTCCTGACTGGGAATCAACGAGGGTAGAACCCTCTGTCAGCGCTGGACACCTCTGAAGGGCCACTGCAAAATCTTCCAGGCCCTGTTGCTCACTCCCCTCCACTGCCACAGCGACCAGCTCCACGCGGGCCTGGACTGGCTGCACACTCATGCAAGCAGACCCCACCTCATCCACACTGCTCGATGATCCTCTCATTTCCTGCCTTGGGATTTCTCTTGAAACCCACCCTGCAGTTAGTTATGCATATGCAACCCAGAAATAGGGAGAGATTAACACCCATGGGATGAATACTTCCCTTTTTTGTACTCAAGCAGAGGGTTCTGAGAGCATTCCATCAGGCTCCTGAAAAGGTCCTGGTGGGAATGAACAACTGTTACCTGTGGCCAAGGCACTATCACATCCTTGAATTTTCTTTCCTTCCTTCTCATTTCACTTTCCTTATCCTGAACTCCTGCTCCCTGGAATTGCATCCATATAAACCTTCCTGCTTGCAAACTTTTCTATCAGGTGATGTTCAGCCTAAGACAGCAGAAGAGTGGAAAATTTTTCTGCCATCCAGTTTTTGGCTTCAACTATTTTGTACATTTCATGATCTTCTTCTTGTGTGATTCCAGTGCCAGATGTGTTAGGGCACATTCATATCTTGATACAATGCTGGTCCTGTACCTTCAAATGATATCCATATATCTTATGGACGTCATTCCTATACTGGGATGGCCAGCAATAAACACCAAAGTGACTGCAAACCACACAGATAAATCCTACTAAACCCAGCTTAACTTCCGCATAGCTGGATTCCAAAAATGCCTGAGTCCACTCCAACATTGTCACACATAAGAAGAGTGAGAGACAGTAACTCAAAGTGGAAAGAAAGGAATTTTGACCAACTGTAGTTAAAATATCTAATTTTTCAAATTTTATAAGAACACATGACCATGTAAAACATATTTGCTATGGGGGGCCTGAGAAGCAGCAGCCCATGCACATGAGAAGCACTTAAGCTTAAGCTTCATTAGCTTTACGGTAAATATGCTTTTTATGGAGTACTAATCAAATAACTGCAACAAAGGTAGGCATAACACATAGACTGAAAACTAAATCTATATACTACCCACCACCCCCAGTCCAATCTTCTAAGTTTCAGATATAAAAATATTCCATCTGCCCACTTGGTCCTCTTCACTTGTCCAATAAGCATCTGAAGTTCAACACGGCCAAAACTAAATCTATCATCTTCACCAAACCTGTCCCTCCACTTCTTAGTAATGGCACCAGTATACATCAAATGTAAAATTGTGGGAGTCAACTTAGATTCCTCCTTTCCTTCTAGTTTCACCCTGCTATGACATATTGATACCAAACACTGTGTTAAGTTCTAAATTTAAGACTGCTTCCGAAATATCTATTATTTCATACTCCATCCCCATTACCAGCTCACCTTAAATCCAGGTCCTCATTATTTTTCTTCTGAACTGCAACCACCTTCTAACTTCTCTTTCTAACTTTAATGTAATCTCAAAGCCACCTCACTGATGACAAAGTAATCTTTCTAAGAACCAAATGTGAACATGTTACTCCCTGTTTAAAATTCTTCAATGGCTTCCCATTACATTTAGAATTGCTTAAGTGCATTGGTATGGCCTACAAAGCCTGTCATGATATGATCCTTCTCTAGCTGCATCTCCTCCATCTTTGCTCATTCCATGCTAGAGCACACGTTTTGCAATTCCCCAAACTAGATGTGCAATTTCACTGTCCTCCCCTGGACTCCAGTCCCCTTATTCTCTTCAAAGATGCAATGCAAGTATCATCTCATCTTGGAAGTCTCCCTAACCTCACCTATGCCAGCTGGGTTTGGTGCCTGTCTCTATGTTCCCATAAAGTCTACACTACCTCCATTATGGCATTTATGATCCTGTATTATAATTTTCTCTCTCTTCTGTAAGATTTCTCTCAATCCTCTGTGAGATTCTCAAAGGCAAGCATTCTCTTTCACGTCTAAAGCCTGAGAAACTAACACAGTGCCTGGTATATAATACTCTCAATAAATGTTAACTATATAGTTCAAATTAATCGTAAGAAAATGGGAGGGGGGAAATGGTATTATCTTTGCAAGATCTTGTCGTAAGAGGAGACTGTTTTTCTTCCTGGGACACACGCAGTAAATGAGGCCAGCCAGCACTGCCAATGATTGTAATTTTAGCAACCATTTCCCAGAAGAGAGACCAATTCTTGTTACCTAATCTAAGGCCTTGTACATAAAAGACATTCATTTCCTACTTAATTTAATTACACTGATTTTATTATTTTAACTCCTATTGGCACCAAATTCTAGAAAAGTTACAACAGTGTTTGTTCCCAGATGAAGCCAGCTTGAAAAACAAGTAGAAATCAAACCCTGTGCTCCTTCCTGTTCAGATTGAGAATATCTTCAAAGAATTTTCATTGTCTTCTTAAACACACAACATGAATTTAGCCTGGAAACCAAGACATTGATATTCAAGTACGATGGATTATCAAGTAAAAAAAAAAAAGATATGCATTTAGTTTACGGAATGAATAGATGAATAAAATGAATGAGTGAATGAATGGCCAAAAGAACCCAACATTTATTTGCTCATGTAAAGATCCTTAGAAACAGACCATCCTTTTGAGGGATCTGCTCCTCAGTAAAAGTGATCACCTGTCTGAAGCTTTCTGGGAGTAAAGCTTCCAGGCAGTGAAAGAACATCACCTTGGTTCCTGATGCAATGTTCAGAAGATCTAGGCTGTCCTTGGTCACTGACCCCTCATCAAAAAAGGCACAGTTTTTAGAGCTCAAATTTGTGTGAAAGGACACTAGAGAATACTGTCAGTGATTAAAAGGCTTAAACTCTAAAATCAGACGGATCTGGGTTTGGATCCTTTGGCTCTCTGCTACTTGTGACCAAGAGCAAGTCATTTACCTTCCTGTGGCCTCTCACTTTACTCATCTGTAAAATGGACATATATCCTAAGTTTACTATGAAAACTGAATTTAAAAAATAGAATTTAAATAGTGCCTGGCACATAGTAAGTGCTCAATAAATAATTATTTTATTATTGATGAACTTTCTCTTGGAGTATGAAGCTAAAAATCATCTCAAATGTACATGCCTTTCAATATCTACAGAAACAGGATCTTGGCATCATTGGAATTATGCAGCTGTAAGTAGCTTCTTTAAAAATATAGTTTATAGGCTTCAAAGACCATAATTTATATCACCTAAGAATTCAGTCCTATGTAGGCTTATTTCGTTGTAAAGTTCTTCAATATAGCAACTCTACAAATTGTTCACTCTGTTTCTCAAAAACAGTTGTGCAGCTAGGGGATCACAGGGGTCATGGAGATTTGTCCTCCCTCCCTTCTCACCTCCAGAAGTAGCTGCTCCCGCTTAGTGGATGAGGCAGTGGGGAGGGCGGCCCATGAAGGAAGCTTGTACAGCCACTGCCTTTGTCATATTTCCTCTGTGAAGAAACAGAAGACTTCAGTTCCTGGGATTGGTTAAGTTCTAGAATAGAGAACTAAGGAACTACTTCGTATTTTCCTAGGAATCTCATTTCTCTTTGTGCAGAGCGCCATTGCAGCCAAACTGTTACATATTTTTTTGCATCTTTGTCAGGAAACTGGAATGATAATAAACACAGGTAGCTTGCAATACACAATAAATTAAAGGATGTTGGCACAGAGCAGAGAAAGACTCAAAGACTGAGGGAATGAGAAGAAGAAAAACCAGTGAAAGAATAAATTATATACAGTTACCATACCAACCCTGACATTTGCGAAAATATTGCAAAGATTTCTATGTTTAGGCTCAGAATTCATTGAGGTCAATATGGTCTCCTCTGGTGCTGGTCATGGATTCATTCAACAAATATTTTTATTGAGCACTCACTATATGGTAGGTACTGTACTAAGCACTAGGGATTAAAACACAGACACACACAAATAAGACTCATCCTTACTGTCAAGGAACTGGAAGGTGAGTGGGGAAGACAGGCAAGGAAAATCACAACATGGTAGACTCTCTTAACTGACCTCCATGTAACAACTTGCCAGTTGACTGACACTCCATTCTCCCTGTAAAACCCTGACTGAGGCCCACGGCACACTGAATGCTTTTGGCTAGTAGACTACTAGCTAGCACCCTACATATTCTACTCCCCCCTAGATTAAGTAGAATGTTTACTAAGAATTGGTCATTTTTGTTCCCAAGTCTATTTAAGACATCTGTACTTAACGCTGCAATTACATAATTTAGGTATTGTAGAAACTAACAAGAATAAAAAAGAGTTGTTTCTATGGACACTGTCTTAGTCCATTTCGTGCTGCTATAACAGAATACCTGAAACTGAGTAATTTATAAAGAACAGAGATTTATTTCTTACAGTTCTGGAGGCCAGGAAGTCCAAGATCAAGGGACCCACATCTGTCAGGAGCCTTCACGCTGTGAAATCCCATGGCAGAAGGGAGAAGGGCAAGACAGCAAAAGGGAGCCAAACTCCCTTTTATAACAAGCCCACTCTTGTGATAATGAACCTACTCCTGAGAGAATGACATTAATCCTTTCATGAGGGCTGAGGGCAGAGGTCTCACAACCTAATCACCTCTTATGAGGCCTACCTCCCAAACTGTTGCACTGGGGATTAAGTTTCCAACACATGAACTCTTCAGAACACACTCAAAGCATAGCAGACACTATGAGGAATTCTGGAAAGAATCAATAAAAGTAAGTTGCTAAAAAACAACCAAAAAACCCCCAAACCTGGCTATTGAATTTGGAGTAAGAGAACTGTGCTAGGAAAGGAAAATACCTAAGAAGACTCTACACTTGTACTGCTTCAAAATGCTTTGTATTGCTTATTCCACTTGAAATGAAAACTTGAATTTAGAGAAGATTTAGAGAAGATATATCACGGATGTGATTCAGACACAAGTGCATGAAACACCAATCAGTGAGCCCACAGTCAAAGAAAATGACTTAGGCCTACATCAGAAGAACGGCAATATCATTTCCCAATGTCTGTTGAAATAAATTGATTCAGGCCAAGAGCATTAATAGCTGCTAAAACCACTAGCGGACAGACTGATAGAGAACGGAATATTCGCGTGGTGCCAAAGTATCACTCCACAGATTATGGCTAATGCCGAAGGAGAAAGCATATCTCTACAATGGAGACAACTGGCAGTCGCTCCCCTTAATCAAGTAATCAAATTTAACATCATTAATAATGGATAATCAGACTTTATGTGCCACCCAAAGTATTCACTCCAAAGTACATTTCATTCTCTATAAAGTACCCTTGATAAAAATGTTTAAGGTAGTAAAGAATTTGGACCTAATTTCCAGTGTACAGGAAACACAGGGGTAGAGAAATGACTTAAATGATACCATGACAAAACAATCATATAAACCCTAAATGTAGGACACACCAAATCAACTAGTTTGGTTTCTTTAAAAAGTGAATGTCATTATTAATTTTGTTTGGTGTTATTATAATAGCAATTTGGTTACATAAGAAAATGTCTTTATTTTTTCAACTTATGAGGCATGAAATGACATGATGTCTTGAATTCATTTTAAAATGTTTTAGCAAAGAAAGATAAATGAAGACAATATAGCAAAATCTTGATAACTACCGAATTGGTGATGGGTGTATTGTAGTTGATCGTCTTTTTTCTACTTTTGATATGTTTGAAACATTAAAAAATAAAAAACAGTCAATGTCATGAAAAAACTGAGAGGGGATCATTCTAGTTTAAAAAGACAAAAGAGGCATAAAAACAAAATGCAATGAACAAATCTTGATTGGATCCTTGTTAAAAGAAAACCAACTCTAAATGACATTTTGGGGACAATTGGGAAAATCTGAATGTTGACAGGGTAGTAAATTATTTTAGGGTACTATAATTTTCTTAAGAGTGATAATGGAATTAGGATTATATGGGAAAAGTACGCTAAAACATTTCAGGGTTAAGTATCACGATGTCTGCAACTTTCTTTGAAGTGGTTCCGGAAAAACATATTAAGAATTATCAAATCTAGAAGATATGTATATTCATATTTATTATATTAGTCTTTCAATTTTCTGCATTTTGAACATTTTCATAATCAAAAGTTTTAAGCAGTTTGTCAACTGATCACAAATTTGTTTTATTTCAAAATATTTAAAGTATATATGTATAATTTTTAATGATTCCATACTTTAGCTAGTTTTGCTATTTAATGAACCAAGCAAGAGTAAGAAGGGAAAGGACCCAGAAAGTGGTGTGCTGAATATTTAACTACTGGCTCTCTGGGAAAAGCCTGATTTATAGCACTTGTCAATTTCCATAGTGTAAATATCCCTACCATGGCCGATTCCAAGTTACTAACACAATGTCTGAACACAGAGTTGGGAAGAGATAAGCATTGATTGGTCTTTTAAGCCAGCAGGAGCCAGTTCCAACACAGCACTAAATCCAGATTACAAGAGAGGGACACTTCAGCTGTAACAGGAGAGAAGGAGAAGATGGTTTTCAGAAAAAGGGGAAAGATTTGTTCATTCTGAAGAGACACTGGCTTTGGTTTTCAGAAAAAGAAAGAAACGAGGTCATCAGCTGACCATGGGGGATGGAGGAGAAAGAGGTTTAAACACAGGGGAAAAAAAAAAAAAAAGAAGAAGAAGAAGAAGATCTCCCTCAAAGGATTCTTATAAAGGTTAATCATAATATATATAAAATATTCAGCACTATGCTTGGTATACAAAATAATGACTAACTTACTACTAAGTACCTCCTACTAGTATGTCCTAACCTGACATAAATCTAAGAATCTAAAAGGTCATCTCATCTTTTTAAGAAGCCATTTGGTAGCTCCCTTTAAGGAAGGGAACCAAATGGCTAAGCAACTTAGGGACAGAGGTGGGAGGGAGAAATTTTACAACTTTGAGCCTCTCAAATTCTGAAAAACGTGAATATATTACTTTTTCAAAAAATAAATGAAATGAAATCTGTATAAATCTTAGGACACGAGTCTCTTGAAAAAGCTCTGCTCTTCCCTTACCTTAAGCCACTAACCTGACATGTACACAGTAATGCATTTTTCCCTATCATTCCTAATATAAGAATTTAGAAATCAACAATTACAAACCATAAGGTATATTCCAAATCAGTATGCCCACGGTATAAGTTGCAGTTTCACAAGTCCATGCATATATGGAGAAGTCACAATCTTGGCTACCTCAGTACCAATGATGAAATTCCCTTAAAGTCTTCATTCACGCAGATTGCCACATGTCACTTGAAAATACATTGATTTAGCAAATCTTTACTGAACACCTTCTAAGTACTTGGGCCTAGGAATACAGAGATGAATATAACACTCTCTCTGACCTCAAGGAGTTCTAATTTGGCCTTCAAAGTCTCTTTTACCAGGAATTTATCTAATTATGGGCATCTTTAGGCTGAAATTACTACATATATATACACATATATTTACACACACATGATAGAAACAATTCTTACCTAAATGAACCAGTATTTTCTCACAAATTTGCTAGAAAACACATTTTGTTAAATGAATCCTATTTTGAAACCATAAATTAGAGTTGTAGTCTTCTGGAGGAAAAAGTCCACAGAAAGCAGATAACACAGATAATGTGATTTTTAGGTGATTAATAATGACCCCATGCCAAGCAGCAGAAGTCAAGAGGGAACTGTTGGAGTAGGACTATCCCCCTCCTGCAGGTCTCATCCATCATCAAGGTCAAGTGGGAGCCCCAGAACTCTGTGTTTCTGGCAAGATCACTCCTCTCCCCCCACCCCAATACTCACACCTCTCCACCTCTGTCTGCCTTGGAACCATCAGGACTAATTTCATCTACTCACCCGAAGAAGCCTGGGACTCCAAAGCCATCCCTTATTGTTCCCCAGCCTTGGGGGTTTCCTCACACATATGCATTCAATAGTACTCTGCTGTGACTCAGAGAACCCTCTGCAGGTCTCTGGAGCACATTCTCCCCTGCCATTCTGTGAATTCTACTCTCGTTAGCCTGTCTACATTCAACCCTGTCTCCTCAGCTCAGGGAGACCGAAGGGCTGTCTAGGTCATCCCTCCCTGTACTATGACCTCCAGGCCGCAGGCTGGGCAATCACAGGGCTCACTTTCTCCCAAGGACTGCCTTCTCTCCTGCATCACCTGTTATTTAGTGTCTGAAAACCACATATTTTGCATGGTTTTTTAAGTCATTTAAGAAAGAGGGTAAAATCTAGGCCCTGTTACTCCATCATGGGCAGAGGTAGAAATTTTTTTTTTTTTTTTTTTTTTTTTTTTTGAGACAGAATCTCGCTCTGTCACCCCAGGTAGAGTGCAGTGGCGTCAACATAGCTCACTGCAGCCTCAAACTCCTGGGCTCAAGCAGTGCTCTTGCCTCAGCCTCCTGAGTAGCTGGAACTACAGGTGCGTGCCTCTATGCCCAGCTAATTTTTCTGTTTTTAGTAGAGACAAGGTTTCACTCTTGCTCAGGCTGGTCTTGAACTCCTGAGCTCAAGCAACCCTCCCACCTAGGTCTCCGAGAGTGCTAGGATTACAGGCATGAGCCACTGCACCCAGCCTTTTTTTAAAAAAAAAAAAAAAAGAGGCAGGGTCTTGCTCTGATGCCCAGGCTGGAGCGCAATGGTGTGATCATAGCTCACTGCAACCTCAAACTCCTCAGCCCAAGGGAATCTCCTGCCTCAGCCTCCTAAAGTACTAGAATTATAAGCATGAGCCACTGCGCCTGGCCAGAAGTCTCTCTTCTGATGTTCTATACTTTCCATCCTAACTTAGTCACTTTCTTCCACAGTCACTCCCTTGACCTTGTCATTCACAACTACTGCAACCTCTCCATTATCGCAACTCCAAACATCCACTCTCCAGCCTCCACCCCCATCTTTTCAGATCACTCCTACTAGCAGCCAGTTCCAACAATCCTTTAGCGCCACTTTCAACCCATCGTCCCTGCCACCCTCGTGCCCGTGCCCGTCCCAATCTAACTTCAGTTCATTCCACTGCCAGTCGTTGGCATCAGACCCTCAACTCCCTTGGCCTGCTCACCTCATCGTATTCACTCAGTTAACCCATAACCCAAGTTAAATCCAACTTACTACCTAAGAAAGAGTACAAATTTTATATTTATCTTGTTCATTGTTTTATATCCCACTAGAAAGCAAGCTCCATCAGGGCAGGGATTCTCATCCGTTTTCTTTACTGTTATATTCCCAAAGCTTAAAATAGTCCCCAACACATGGAATATACTCATTAAATATTTGTTGAATGGATTAATTAATATAACCCAAGGCTCAAAATAAGAATTCAAATGAAAATACTAATAGTGAAAAGGTATCATCATATCTAGAACAAACTGTTTCTTGCTATAGAAGAGGTTATCATTAAAAAAAGACAGTGAAAGTGTGTATATTTTCATTCCTTTTTTAAACCTCTCTTTTGTTAACTTAAAAGAAAGTTATGCATCGTGCTGACAAGATGGCAAACTAGAGTGGGCTCCCAACACAATCTTGGAGATTTCAGAGACAGGCTAACGAAACTGTCAAACTACCACAAAAGCTGTAAGGAAAAACCTCAGGCAACAGAAGGCAGCCAGGCTTCACCTGGTGAGGAGAGGCCTTGGAGATGACAGGGCCCGGGAGAGGTTTCATTAGGTGTGCCTTTTTCTCTCCCTGTTTCTCATCCTTTCTTTGTCCCCACTGCTCACAGCACTCACTCGCCAGTTGGCTCGAACAGCAGCATTAGGGTGGTATGCTCTAGTGGGCTGGGGGGCAGGTACATACACGTATAAGCAACTGCAAAGCCCTTAGGTGTACCTTCCTCTCCCTACACACCTTCACAGCCAAAGTGTAAGGTGATGACAATGGTCAGAGAAAGCTCTTAGAGGCACAAGTGAGGGCATATGCTCAGGAGTCCAGGGATACATTCACAGATGACATCACTGACGCCCCAGAGGAAAATAAATTCAGAGAAATATATGAATTTATCTTAGGGGCACAACTGCTACAGAGAAAAACAATAAATCAGACTATTTATATCAGCCAAAACCAAGTTAATGGATCAGTATAGGAAAGAATAAAGCAAGTATAGTAAATACCTTCAAAGAGATAAGGGACCATATCTGGAAACATGAAGCAGGAACAAGAAGGTTTAAATAAGAACCAACTACCAGCCTGGGCAACATAGTGAGACCCCATCTCTTAAACAAACAAAAACTAGCCAGGCGTGGTGGCACACAACTATAGTCCCAGCTATTCAGGAG
Source organism: Daubentonia madagascariensis (assembly GCA_023783475.1). Lineage (NCBI taxonomy): Eukaryota > Metazoa > Chordata > Mammalia > Primates > Daubentoniidae > Daubentonia > Daubentonia madagascariensis. The sequence goes on along the minus strand of JAKFHU010002573.1, from coordinate 11,434,754 downwards.
GCTGAGGCAGGAGGATTGCTTGAGCCCAGGAGTTCAGGGCTGCAATGAGCTATGATCACATCACTGCAGTCCAGCCTGGGAGACAGAGTGTGGCCCTGATAGATAGACACATACATACATACGTAAGAATCAACTAGAGTTAATGGTATGAGAATTCTAAAAACTGAAATAAACAACCCAAGGACTGGGCTGAATAGCTGAAGATCAGATTGAGGAATTCTCCTAGAAGACATGAGGAAGGGATTTAAAAAAATGGAAAATATGAAGAAACATTAAGAGGTAGAGGACTGAAGTAGAAGTGTCAATGTATTTACATAATAAGAGGCCCAGAGGAAGGGAGGCAACAAAAACAGGAGGAGAAAATATTTAAAGAAATAGTAACTGAGATTTCCCAGATTTAAAGATGTAAGACCTCAGACTGTAAGGACTCATAGAAAGTGAACAAGGACAGGAAAGCGGCAGGGGGTGCCTCCAGCCTGCACAGGTGTCATCTCACCACCCTTTGTGGGTGTGCTTGCGTAGGGCAGTCTGGGCGTGCACAGATACATCACAGCTGAAAGGGCTGGAAGGGTCTTTTTCCTCGGGGACGCTGAACAAACTGTGTTGAGGGGTGCTCGTGTTTTGGCTGTGACCCATCACATGAGGTCAGGTGTGGAATTTTCGACTTGCGGCATCATATCGGCACTCAAAAAGTTTCATATCTTGGACCATTTCAGATTTCAGATTTTTGGATTAGGGATGCTCAACCTGTTACTTTCTAAATATGGTGCAAAACAAGACAACAAAGTAGATCTATAGTAATTCCAGAACTAAAAGTCTTTAGAAATAAAAGTATGTTGGGAGGGGGAGGAGGAGGAACGGGAAATGACAGCATCTAAGATACTCATCTTTTTTGAGGGGAGGGGGAATATGTACATTTAGAGATTTTTTAAAAAGTCAGTAAGATCAAAAAAATATAGATATTATCAAGTTAATGGTTAGACAACTTCCAGAAGAATAAAAATAGAAACGTGCTAACTTTCAAACCAGGAGACTATCTGTACTATCCAATAGGTAACAGGAAAAGAGGGAGATCAAAAATAAATGAAAAACAAGAAAGCCTGAAATAAAATGGCTAAAAACTCAAAATATAGAAATATTTTGTGATTGCTATAAATGGTTTGAGCTTACTGACATACTAAGAATGACTTTTTAAAAAAAAAAAAAAAGATATAAGTAATATACGTTCATTGTAGGGAAAACATGGGGGAGTATTTGGAAAACAATTAGACTCTAATACACAAATTAAAAATTATCCATAATCCCACCTCTCAGACATTTTTCTGTCAAAATGCATGTGCATTACACATTTTTTCCACAAAAAAACCCTTTATTTTTCACTTAATGTCTTGAAAATCTTTCCATATCAATATAGAACCTTGTAATGATTTTTTTTTTTTAGCAAGCAAAGTGCCAAAGTTTATTAAAGCACAGTACATTCCAGAGAAGGAATGAGTCAACCCCCGCAAGTGGAGGAGACCCTGAGTTTAACAAGATTTTCCCTTTTATGCTGATTCTCTAATTTTATGTTAAGTGGGGGTCGGAATATTCATGATTTTTCTTGGAAAATGGTGAACTCCTGGAATTGCGAATCCTCTCCATTTTTAACCTTGTAAGGCAATTTCTGGGGGTTGCCATGGTATTTGTAAACTGTCGTGGTGCTGGTGGGTGTGATTTTGTAATGATTTTTAGTTCAATCTATGTGTTTCTAACATTGTGGCTGTCCAACAATGTACTTAATTCCTCTGGGTTAGATACGTCAGTTGTTTCTGATGATTCACTCCTTCATGTAATGTTTGAGACTCGCTCCTGGTGAAAATATCCCTTCCTAACCACCGCCTCACCTCCACAGGGTTTCCAGGAGGCCACAGAGTGGTATGTGGTGAGACCACCTCCACCATTAGTGGGCTGTTCCCTCCAGGATAATTCCTATTACCACACTAAAAGGCCAAAACATCTCCCATTTTTAAAAAGTAAAAAACTTCTCCAGACCTCTGATCTTGTTCCTATTCTCACTCTACTTCTCCACTTATGTGAAAGCCTTGAAAAAACTGTCTTCTATTCACTGTCCCCATTTCCTCAACATGCTCCAAATTCGTCTTGTCCAATGAAACCACTCTTGTGAAGATCTCCAATGAGCTAGGTCCAATGATCAATTCTTAGCCCTCATCTTATTCAATTTTTGATTACTCCTTTCTTGAAACAATTTTTACTTTGCTTCTACCACACTCCCCTGGCTTTTCTTCTTAGTGGCCATCCCATCTTAATCCTCCCTGCTGGTCCCTCTCATTGCCCCACCCTCTGAAAGTCAGAGCACTCTTGCAACTCTGTTCTTGGATCTCTTCTCTATCTACACGTACTCACTTGAGTAAGATTTCACGTAGTCTCAAAGTTTTATATATCATCAATCTGCTGACGACCCTTCCTTGTTTATGTCTCTATCCAGATCACCCCTCTGAATTCCAGATTTATGTATCCAATCGCCTATTTAACATCTCCACCAGGCTGTCTACCAAGCATATAAAACTTCATTTCTTTCTCTAAACCTGTTCCTCCTTTGGTGAGGGGAAGGATGCATCAACATTCACCCAGTTGCTCAAGCCAAACGCTTAGGCCTCATCCTTAACCTTTCCTTTTCTATCTAAACTTTGATCTTTTCTCACCACCCCCCACTTTCACCCCCTTGGTCCAAGTCACCATTCTCTCTCCCCTGAATTACAACAGCTTACTAACTGATCTCATTCTTGCTCGCCACGATAAATTCTTTGCGGAGTAGCCAAAGTAGTCTTTTTTTAAAAGGTAACTAAGATTCTGTCACTCCCCTGCTCAAAACCCTCCAAAAGCTCCCATGACACTTCAAGTGGCTCCTGCCAGTCCTCACAACTTCATTGTCCACCACTCTTAGGCCTGGCTTACTTTTCTCTAGACACTTCTTGCTGTTTTCTTAAACATATTCCTATCTAAGGGTCTTTGCTCTTTCTGTCCCCACTTCCAGATCACTCTTCCCCAAATTTTCACGCTACCTATCCCCAACTTTGTTCAGGTTTCTGCTCAAATGTCACCTCTTCTTGAGGCCTTTGCTGACCACCCTAGCTAAAACAGCTCCTTGCCCCGGTGAATATGCTTTCCCTCTGTGCTATATATGCCACTTACCGGTATCTGATGTTATATTTCATATTTATTTGCTTAGTCTGCTCCCCACTTGGATATCGAATCCACAAAGGCAGGGACTTTACATTATTCACTGCTGTATCCTCCATGCCTAGAACACTGTCTGGCTCATAGGAGGCACCTCATAAATATTTTTCAGGTGAATACTGAGTGAACATTCTTAGTCATACATCTTTATGCATTTGTATATTAAATGCTAATAATCCATCTTTCCCTACCCCTCCAAAACTGAGTTATCAGACAAGCATAACAAAAAAGTTTAAGTTATTACAAGATACTTCAGATATAATGAACAGTATAAAAGAAAACAAACATCCACATATACATCACCCATTATTTAAGGAATAAAACATTATAAATATAGTTGAGCCACACAAATACCCACCACAGTGGGGTAACCTAATGTCAGGTCTGAAGAAAACTAAAAGAGAGAAGAGTGTTTGATTCACCTTTTCTTTAGCCTACTTTTTAAAAAATAGTAAAAACAGAAAACAGAACTATTTGACAAAGTACTATAAGTACTCAAAAAAAAAAAAAGTCCCATGTGGCAGTGGAATTGGAGTTTTTGTATGGAAGAAACAAAAGGAAGAACAAACAGTAGGGAAGTGAGCAGGAAGCAGCAGGGACCTGGTGGAGTATTCGCATAGTGACACCAAGAGGGGGAGCTGCAGGCAAGAGTGAGGCAATTTTAGGAACTGGTGTCCACCCGCCTGTCTTCCCTATCAGACACGTGATCACAGAGGGATTGTCAAGGAGGCACAGGATAATTACTAATGAAGCCTGGCTCCGAACCAGGATCTAATTTTGGTACACATCCACTTACATCACAGAAAGTTTAGATGACACTATAATTTAATCACGTTTTGGCATGGCAGCATGTATCAAAGTTGGTAAGTAACCAACTTTGGTGATATGAGCCACCGTGTCTGGGCCAAACAGACATTTTTAATATTAACTCACAAATAACTAAATTTCAATGGATTTTTAAGTGTATTTAAGGTATAGAGAAAAGTAGGCTTTTAAAATCATAATTTTAATAAGCTAAACTCTGACTAAAGCTTAACTCAGGAACTGTCTGGCGTGGCAGAATCAGAGTGCCTAGATTAAATTCCCCATCCTACTTTTCAACCCTAGGCTAGTCACTTGAATTTTTGTGCCTCAGGGTCTTCATTTGTAAAATGAAATCATAGTACCCACATCAAAGCCCTTGTGAGGATTAAATGAGTTAATATATATAAAGTACTAAGAACAGTTATACATACAGCAAATTGTAAGCATTCCATCAACGTTAGCTATGATTATCATGTTCACTAGTATCACTGATATTGCCTGTCAAGACTAAGAACCCCCTGAGCAAGGACAATGTCTTCCTTGCTTCTATATGCCTAACATTTAGTGTACAGCCTTGTACTCAACAGATATGCAATAAGTATTGCCTAAATTTGACTAGTCTAAAATTCTAGCTATTAAGTTGTGGGTTTCAAACTGTAATGCATGAAGAAAACTAACATGACAAACAGCAGGGACAAAGATAAACAGGCCACTGAAAAACAAGACCCCAAGATCCTATATAGTCAAAAAATATTGTTTCCTAGAATGGTCTTTACTTACTCTACAGTTTCTCAAGGTCCAAATTGTATAAAGGGAATTTCTATTGGGATTTGATGGTAGTAGTTGATCTAATCTTGACCCTAGATCTAGAATTATGCAGATTTAACAAAGAATTTGAGATCCCCCCAATAAATTTAATCTAACACAATTTACTCTAGAATTAATTACTTCAACTTTTTCCAGTCGCCAAAACTTGTTTCTGAATTAAAGTACAATACAGCCTTAACTCATTCAATACAAGCACCCTTTTTATTTTCCATTGCTCTTGCAATTTTCCAGCAGTTTAGTCTCATTTGGGTTAATTACCAGTACTCCAGATGGAAACTTTTCCTGGTAGGTTGTTCCATTCACAGCCATTTAGAAAGCACTGCTTGCGTCAGACTCTGTTTTCTGCTTGGATAAAGGAGGCTGTTACTTCAAACCCCAATTTTTCTTGGCATCCTGCACAGTCACACCTCACTGAGTGCACCCAGTGCCTGCCTTCTACTAATGACCTTTCAAAGCAAAATGCTTTATCTAACCCACCAGGTTAGCAGATTTACCTTACCTTCAAGTACAGATAAAGTCTATGCAGGCTATAATTCCTTCAAAGGACATCAAATGACTGCAGTAATAGTAATAATAATTCACAATTATTGAGAGTGCTCTGTATGCCAGACACTATCTTTATATATTTCATTTAATTATTCTAAGAACTCCATGAAGAAGAGATTATTAATGCCATTTTATAAACCACAAAACTAAGACTTAAAAGGTAACTAACTCCCTTCAAAGGACTGGAGTAGATTAGTCAAAATAGCTTCCTCTTATAGAATAGGACCCTATGAACGACTATCCTCATTTTTTAAATTAAAAAATTCAAGATCAAAGATTATACAGCTAAGAGGTACATAGAACTAGAATTCAAGTCTGATAATCTATACTGTTGCTTATTTTGCTAGGCTAGCTATACAACTTAATGAGGACTTTCATAGAACTCCCTTCTACTCGCAGCTGTGGAATGAAAAATCTGCCTGAAAAGGCTCATTTATTTCATATTGTACTTTTGGGGGGTTTTTTTTTCACTTTTTTTTTTTAATTTCAGAATATTATGGGGCATATTGTACTTTTTTATGTTTGAAAAAAGACAGAAAAAGAGAAGGAAGGAAAGGTTATGGCCAACTTTCTCTACAAAGATCTGAAATCACTGGAGAATATTCTAGAAAGGGTTCAGTACTTAATCATATTTCACTGTGACTCTAGCCAGTTTGGCATAGTCTGTTGTTGTAGAGAAGAGTTTATCCACCAAACTATACCGAACCATTGTTTTTATTAATAGATTATGGTTTACAATAAATCTTACTTCTTATCCCTCTGACAAAAAGTATGTATACTTTATCCTTATCCACAATGAATCTCATTTGTCAGGGGTTTGATCACTCACATACACACGTAAGAAATTCTTAAATATTATCAACGATACCTAGGAAATTATAACAAAATTGCTCATACGTTGTTGGTGGGGATGTTAACTACCACAACTTCACTGGAGGGCAATTTGGCCAAATCTAACAGAACTGTAAATGCACGTGTCCCTTGACTCAGCAGTTATACTTCTAGGAATTTATCCTACAGGGAAACTTATACAAGTGTAAGATGATGTATAAACAAGGAAATTCTTTGTTGTACTGCTAATATTGTACATTTCTGGAAGGAACTAGGAGTTTGAGGTTGCAGTGAACTATGATGACACCCCTGTACTCTAGCTAGGGTGAGAGAGGGAGACTGTCTCAAAAAATATATATATACACACACATACACACACACACACTTAAGAGCATGTTTTGAACAATTTTCACGTATATGTTTTAAAGTATTTCCAAAAATACATTTGAAAATTTAAATGAAACAGGTAAATTCCAAGTAAAACGCCAAAACTGATTTAAAAAAGAAATGGAATAGTCCTATATCTATAAAATACATTAAATCCATAAATAATAAACTTCCCTCAAAGACTACTCTAGGCCCAGATTACTTCACTAGTGAACTCTTTCAAATATTTAGAGAAGAAATAGTAACTATCTCACATAAACTCTTCCAGAGACAGAAAAAGCGGGAATACTTCCCAATTCATTTTATGAGCCAGCAGAAAACCTGACAAAGATGTAACAAGGAATATTATATACCAATGTCCCTCAACATAGATGTAATAATTCTTAACAAAATATTAGCTAACCAATCCAGAGATATATGTTATTAATAATATAAAAGGAATAATACATTCCAACCAAATTGAATTTATTCCAGGAATTAAGGTTGGTTTAACATTAAAAAAGAAAAATCAATATAATTCATCATATTAACAGAATAAAGGTGAAAAGTCACATATAATCACTTCAATAAAAGGAGAGCTATTATAGCATTTGACAAAATTCAATACCTGGCCATGATTTATTTTTTTATCCTGGTTTATTAATAAAGTATATTATAAAGGTTAGAGCTGAATAGCCAGATGAAGAGATGAATAGGGCAAGGCACGTGGGAAGGGGCACGGAGCTTCAATGCCCTCTCCTGCACACCATCTTCCAGGCATCTTCACATGGTCAACTATCCAGAAGCTCATCTGAACCCTGTCTTTCTGGGGTTTTATGGAGGCTCCATTACGTAGGCACGATTGATTAAATCACTGCTGGCCATGATTTAAAAAACAAAAAACAAGTGACTGATGCCTGGAGATTCTTAAGTATTTGGTAATTCTAGCACTTTGGGAGGATTGATTGAGGCCAGGAGTTTGAGACCAGCCTGAGAAACACAGCAAGACCCATCTCTACAAAAAGTAGAAAAAAACAGCACAGTGTGGTGGTGCACGCCTGCAGTCCCAGCTACTTGGGAGGCTGAGGCAGGAGGACCACTTGAGCCTAGGAGCTCAAGGTGGCAGTGAGCTATGATTGCACCACTGCACCATAGCCTGGGTAACAGGGCAAGACTCTGCCTCAAAAACAAAAGCAAAAAACACACCATAACCTCTTAGCATATTTAGGAATAGAAGGAATCTTTTCCAATCTGATGAAGTGTATCTATGCAAAATCTAGAGCAAATATGGTACTTAATGGTGAAATACGGAAAGCTTTCCCCCTCAGCTGGGAAATAAGACAAGGATACTATCACTTTTAATCAACACTATAGTAGAGGTCCTATGCAGTACATTTAGGCAAGAAAAAAAAAAAGCAGTACAAGATTTGGAAAGGAAAGAAATAAAACTGTCATTATTTGCATATTGATATGTCCGTGTTCATAAAAAAAATCCACAAGAATCTATATGTAAACAATGAAAACTGCTAAGTGAATCTGCCAATATCGCTTAAGGGTTAATATACAAAAATCATCTGTACTTCTACATACCAGTCTCCAACAATTAAATAGAAATTTTAGAATAAAGTCATTGATAGTAGTATTAACAAACCAAATACTTAAGAATAAACTAGCAAAATAAAACCTCTACACAGGAAACTAAAATTATTATTGAAAGAAATTAAAGACCACCTCAATAACGGAGGGTTATATGCCATGTTCAGAGATTTGGATTTTGTAAAAATATCAGTTCTTCCTCAAATTGATCTATAGATTCAATACAATACAAGTCAAAATTCCAGCAGGTTTTTGTGTGTAGAAACTAATTATAAAATTTAGATAAAAATGCAAAGATCCAAGAAAAGGTGAGACAATCTTGAACGAATAAAGTTTGAGAGAAACAGATTCACATACACATAAACAAAATCTTACACACTGCTGGTAAATGTAAATTGACACAATTACTTTGGAAAACTGTTTGGCATTGATTACTAAAACTGAACACAAGCATATCCTATGACCCTGCCATTCAAAGTGTGGTCCACCGCCAGCACAACCGGCATTCCCACAAGCTTGTTACAAATGCAGATACTCAGGCTTCACCCCAGAACTACTGAGGCAGAATCTGCATTTTAACAAGATCTCCAGGTGACTGATGTGCACTTTACGGTCTGAGAGGCACTGCCCTATGACCCAGCAGTTCCACTTCCCAGTATGCACCCATCATAAACACACAGGTGAAAACTTAACACTCCATGCTATGTGCAAAGGACATGCATCTTTTAGTACTTAAGGCTAAACTGGAAGATAGGGGGTGAAACCTAGGAAGTAGAGAGACAGATAAAGTAACTATCCTGGGACCCTGCCTTTAGTAGATTGTGGAGTCAGGATTGGAACTTGGATGTGTCAATTTTCTAAAACCTGATAAGGAACATAACTTTTGTTAAACTCTGCAGTCGAGTAGGGTTGGTTAAGGCATACGAAAATTTTAAAGCAGAAATTGGTATACGCTATGACAGCACAAGAGAAGGAAGGAAGATAAATTTGAGGTAATAAGGTGAAGAAACACTAGATGTTTAAAACCTGCAGTCTGGTATGATTGGTTATTCTAGTTAACAATGGGTAAGGAGTATCTTGGCTTCTTGACCAAAGGATTGCTGAAGTGTAATGATTTTACCATGTCATTCATACTGTTCCAAAACGTCTTCTCTAGTTTTAGAATTTTATAAAATTTAAATAAAATTTAAAAAAAGAAACGCACACAGATGTCCACCAAAAGACATGTACAAGAACATTCATAGTTTCATAGTAGCACTGTATATAATAGCTAAAAACAGAAAACTACCCAAATGTTCAACAATAGAGTAAACTGTGGTATAATCACATAATGGAGTACTATTCAGAAATGAGAATGAACACTCTACAACTCACAAATACAATGCTGTGAAAAGAAACCACACCAAAAGAATATACCTTGTATGTTTTCATTTATATAAAGCACAAAAACAGGAAAAAAAATCAATCTTGTTAAAGTCAGGACAGTTGTGACCTAGGAGATATAGAACTAGGAGAGAACAATGTTCCTATTTGTTGACATGCATAGTTTTACATGGATGGGAAAACCCATCAAGCTGTATACTCACGTATTCATGTACTTTTTGTGTACTTTTCTGTAAGTGTTATACTTCAATAAAAAAGTTCATTGAAAAAGTTCATTAAAAAATACTAATAGGCTGGGTGTGGTGGCTCACACCTGTAACCCTAGCACTTCGGGAGGCAGAGGTAAAAGATCGCTTGGGACCAGGAGTTCGAGACCAACGACCAGCCTGAGCGATATATAAAGACCCCCGTCTCCCCAAAAAAAAAAACAAAAACCCAAAGTACTGGAAGAAAATATACCAAAATCCTCAAAATTATCTCAAAGAGATGAGATTAATAATGACTTTTTTTTTTAGATGCCATGGGATGACCTATTAAAATGACTTATTTTGTTTACTCTTTGGAGTTTCTCATTTTATATTTTCTACCACTATAAACACTAACTTAATAAATTCTTTTACATATTTTTGTGGAAGAAGAATGGGAGATTATCCCTGGTGGTAACCTCCAGAGGGTTTCAGAGAAACTTCTGAATGAGACTGGGAACCATCCAAAAAATAAGTAAATTCTCTTTATAACTGAATAAAAACATTTTAATTCTAAAAGCTGATTTATGGTACCCACATACAAGACAAACTAAAACAAAATTTATTCTGTGAATAACCATAATGTTTTCTAGTTCTTAAAGAGTTTCTAAAGGGAATATGACCTCAGCTAGCTTAGAGACAATGCAAACAAAATTTCAATGCCTGAAGTTGAGCTCTATAGAGTTTTAAAAAATTTTAACCAGGAATATGTATTACTTTTATATTGTTAAGCTATAGATATCTTTTCATGTCAATAATTTTAGATCTACCCTATTCCTTTTTTTTTTTTATCAGCTTCGAGATATAATTCACATTTCACTCATTTAAAGTATACAATTCAATGATCTTTAGAATATTCACAGAGTTGTAAAATCATCACCACTAATTGCAGAACTTTTTCATCACAAAAAGAAATCCGGTACCAATTAGCAGTCATTCCATTTCCTCAAACCCCAACTCCTACCCCTTATGCAAGCACTAATCCACTTTCTGTCCCTATAGATTTGCCTTTTCTGGACATTTCACAGAATGGAATCATACAATATACTGCAGTCTTATGAATGGCTTCTTTCACTCAGCATGTTTAAGATTCACACACGTTGTAGCATGTTTTGGTATTTCATTCCTTTTTATTGTTGAATAATAGTCCATAGTATTGATATACTACATTTATTTATCCATTCATCAGTTGATGGAATTTGGGTTGTTTCCATTTTTTGGCCGTTACAAACAATGCTCCTATGATCATCTGTATACAAGTTTTTATGTGGACATATGTTTTCTTTTCTCTTGAGCATATACCCTAGAAGTATTAATAGAACTGATGGGTCATATAGTAAATCTAAGTGTAATGCTTTAAGTAACTGCCACACTGTTTCTCAGAGCAGCCAGACCATTTTGCATTACTTCCAGCAATGTATAGGGATTCTAATCTCTCCACATCCCTGCCAAGGCTTCTTAATCTGTCTCTTTTTATTATAGCCATCCTAGTGAACGTGAAGTGGTATCTCACTGTAGTTTTGATTTGTATTTTCCTAATGATGTTTCGCATCTTTTCATGTGCTTATTGGCCATTTGTATATCTTCTCCGGAAAAATGTCTATTAAGACCCTTTGCCCATTTTTAAATTCAGTGATTTGTCTTTTTACTGTTGAGTTGTAAGAGTTCTTTAATTCTGGATACAAGTCCCTTATCAGATATGACTTACAAAAATATTCTTACATTCTGTGGGTTCTCTTTTTACTTTCTTGATGGTATTCTTTGAGATATAAAATTTTTTATTTTGATATCCAATTTATCTAATTTATCTATTTTTCTTTGGTTGCTTTGCTTTTGGTGTCATATCTAGGAAGGCTTTACCTAACCCAAGGTCATGAAGATTTATTCCTGTTTTCCTCTGAGTTTTATAGTTTTAGTTCTTACATTTAGGTCTTGATACATTTTTAGTTAATTTTTGTATATAAGAAGAGGTCTACTTACATTCTTTTGCACGTGGACATCCAATTGTCTCAGCACTATTTGTTGTAAAGACTTTTTCCCCCTTGTCTTGGCATCCTGGGGGCGGGGAGGAAATCAACTGACCATAAGTGTAAGGGTTTATTTCTAGTCTCTCAATTCCACTCCATTGATTTGTATCTATCCTTCTCCCACTACCACGTAGTCTTCATTATTGTAGCTTTGTAATAAGTGTTTCTCCCAATTTTTTTATTATGGTAAAATACACATAAAATTTACCATTTTAACCATTAAGTGCTTAACTGTAGTTCTGTGGCATTAAGCACATATTGTTGTACAACCAACACCACCATCCATCTCTATTACTCTTTTCATTTTGCAAAACTGAAACTCTACACTCATTAAACATTAACTCCCCATTCCCCTCCCCACGTCCCCTGACAACCAGCATTCTACTTTCTATCTCTATGATTTTGACTAATCCAAGTTCCTTGTATAAACGGAATCATACAGTATTTGTCTTTTTGTGACTGGCTTATTTCACTTCACATAACATCCTTGAGGTTCATCTATATTGTAGTATGTGTCAGAATTTCCTTCCTTTTCAAGGCTGAATAATATTCCATTGTAGCTATGCACATTTTATTTATCCATTTGTTTGTCAATGGACACTTGGCTTCCACATTTTTAGCTATTGTGAATAATGCTACTACAACCATGGGTGTACAAATATCTCCTTGAAACTCTGCTCAATTCTTTTTGGTATATATCCAAAAATGGAACTGCTACATCATATGGTAAGTCTACTTTTCATTTTTTGAGGAGACGCCATACTGTTTTCTACAGCAGCTCTTCCATTTTACATTCCCACCAACAGTGCACAAAAGTTCTAATTTCTCCACATCCTCGCCAACAACTTATTTTCTGGGGTTTTGTTTTGGGTTTTGCCATCAGAATGGGTCTGAGGTAATATCTCACTGTAGTTTTGATTTGCATTTCCCTAATGATTAATGATGTTGAGAATCTTTACATGTGCTTATTGGCTAACAGTAAATTTTGAAAGTTCTTTTTCAAGATTGTTTTGCTATCTGTGTCCCTTATATTTCCACATGAATTTTAGGATCGGTTTGCCAATTTCTGGCAGAGGAAAAAAAAAGGGCAGGGATTTTGATAGGGATTGCATTGAATATGTAGATCACCCTGGAAGTATTGCCATCTTAAAAATATTGTCTTCTAATTCATGAATCTATGAACATAGAACGTCTTTCCATTTATTCAGCTCTTCTTTAATGTCCTTCAATACTTTTTGTAGTTTTGTAGTCAAGTTCTGCAATTCTTTTGTTAAATTTATTCCTAAGTATTTTATTTTATTGTAAATGAAACTGGTTTTTTTTTCTTTCTTTTTTTTTTTTTTACTGCCAGGATCAACCAGGTAAGAAATTGTTTGCTTAAAATTTCACTGTCATATTGTTCATTCTAAATGTATAGAAATACAAGTGATATAAGTGATTTTTGTATATTGCTCTTGTACCCTGCAACCCTGCTGAACTTGTTTATTAATTCTAATAGTTTTACAGTGGATTCCTTAGCACTTTCTAAATACAAGATCATGTCATCTGCACACAGAGATAGTTTTACTTCTTCCTTTCCAATCTGGATGCTTACTTTATCCCTTTGAAGAGCTATATATTATTTACTCTATTATAATTACGTTGGTCATTTTAAAGACCATCCTCCCCAGAGGCAAGCCAGTGTTTTTCAAGTTCCTTAGATTTGTTTGAGTTGGCATATATACACGAGGGATCTGTAACAAAATAGTCAGAAAATAATACATTATAGTATAACGCATGGAGTTGCATTTGATAGTTAAAGAGTGGAAAGCATTTACTTATCTTTAAAAGTATTGAGTAGCCTGTTAATTATGCATATTGATGTGGTTATCCAGGCCATTCTAATTTCCTTTGTCACCTACTAAATAAAGCCAAGAGGGGCTTCCTTGCTCTAGATGCAGGTAAAACTGCTCTGCAAATACAAGAAATATACATTCACCGAACACCCAACCCCACTGCTTGAAGTCATATTTGCATCATCAGTAAGAAAAACACAAGTGTGGCTTCAGTCTAACTAAGGGACTAATTCTGCTTTTACAAACCAGTAAACAAGTGCCCACGAAAATTTTGTAAGAGCTACCTCACTGGGTAAAATTTAATGTGGCATCAGAAGAGATTTCATAAACTCTAACTTAATCAGAGCTATCTAGAAACAGGAGGAAAAAAACACTTGAATGCTGACATAAAGCTACAAATATGGCATGTATCCAGCTTAGTGCAAGTCATATTAAACACATGACTTTTTATTCTCAAGGAGATATTTGTTCTAAATCTTCATGAGGATTCAAGGTAATTTCCCTTTATCCTTTTACTCTTTCAATGTTTTATTCTTTTAGTTATTACACATGATGATACAAAGTCATTCTTAAAGGGGGAGGAAATGAACTATAAAATCATGTTAGAAATCTAATGGGACTGCCAAAAAAATAAAAATAAATGTATCCTACTTTATTTTGATGAAATACATTACTATACATTGATTTAACTTTATTCTTAATTGAAGGAAAACTTCATATAGGACCACACAATGGTAACCTTACACTATTTGAGTCTTTTCTGAACTGCTTTTTCATGTAAATTACATTTTATAAATATTTTACAAACTCAATTTAAATATAGTTGGCCTATAGCATTTTAGACGAATGCCACATACACAAATATTTAAAACCAAGAAACTAGACCTCACATCTGTTTTTCCATTATATTTAAGTTATCCATGAGAATTTGAAACAAACTTTTATATATACTCAATATCTAGGTTATAAGTTGTACTCCTAAAAAATGTTTTGAAATGAAGCAGAAAAAAATTTCCCACAGCAATAAAGTTGTGATAGGATTTTCATAAAAAGTTACTAGAGCTGCTAAAATATGGTATTTTAAGTACAGTATAAAGTAATAATATGGATTTAATAAACTTTGTGGGCTATCCTAGTAACCTAAGCATTAACTATAATAACATAAAACTTTTAAAAATGTTTACTATGGGAAAACCAAAGGAAGTTGACACTTTAGGAATACAACTTTTCTTCTTTACCCCTTTAGCTATGGCTATGACCATGTGGCAAGAAATTAACAAAACTGAAGAATGTCCCTTAAGCACACTGTGGTAATATTCAACAATATATCCATGAGCCATGTGCTTTATAAATTCAGAGTGCCCATATTATAATTTTTCAAATGGTATTTCAAATTCATGAAAGAATCTTTATCTTCTATTTAGAGATATAGAAAATACCAATCAGCCAGGTGCGGTGGCTAATGCCTGTAATCCTAGCACTCCAGGAGGCTGAGGCAGGCAGATCACTTGAGCTCAGGAGTTAGAGACCAGCCTGAGCAAAAGCAAGACCTCATATCTACAAAAAATAGAAAAATTATCAGGGTGCGGTGGTGTGTGGCTGTAGTCCCTGCACAGTCGGGAGGCTGAGGCAGCTGTTTGAGTCATCCCCAGCCTTTCAAGTCTTCTCAGTTGAGGCCCTAGACTGGGGGGGGGAGGGGTACAGAGAAAGCCATCCCTGCTGTGCCCTGTTTAAATCCTCAGAATCTGTGAGCATGATAAAATCAAAGTTTTTAAACCACTAACTTTTGGGGCAGTTTGTGACATCACAATCAATAACCATAACAAAGTTCCAATAACCAATTATGAGTTCCAGAAAGAGAAAATAGAGAAAACAGAAAGGAGTAAACTATCCAGAGAAAAGAAATCAGTCACCTACAATGGAACAAGAATTAGGATAAAACTGGCCTTCTCATCATTAAGACTGGATGCTAGCAGACGATGAAGCAATCCATTAAAATTCTCAGGGAAAATTCTTCTCAACCTAGAATTCCATTCCCATCCCAACTAGCGTCAAATGTACAGGCTACATAAAAGGACTCAGAAAGTACTTTTTCCATGTTCTTAGGATGGCCCTTAAGGATATGTTCCATCAAAATTAAGGAGTATGTCTGGAAAGGAGAAGATATGGGGTCCAGGAAACAATCCAGGAAAGCAGGATGGCAGCCATGAAAGCTGTCTAGAGAGGAGGCAATCCAGCTGGGAGCAACAATGGGCTCCAGGAGGGGGTTTGGTGTGGGAGGGAATAGAATTCAATAGAATACGTTATATTATGGAGAGTCTGAAAATAATTGAGGATCTAATAAAGGCAAATAGCTCACAGAAGAAGAAAGGCAATTAAAAAGGAAATGCTATACAAGAAATGTAGTCAAGGCACACTAGTAGGATAGAAGTGAATAATATTTGTATCCTCATAATAAATACTTTTCAACTTTTAGATTCAACCTATACACAAATCAAAGACGGCTTATTGCAGTTACATTACAGTATGAAATTTTACCAGTTTTGATAATAAAAAAGTCCTTAACAATAAAAAGTAAAAAAGAAAGATGGCAGAATATGGGAGTATATGAGGGTGGGTAAAATAAAAAGGTAGAGGCTCTACTGTTCTAACTACTGAAAACAGAAAAACAATAGGAAAAAAACAACGATGAAACGAAACTTTGGTGCTCTGAAAAGGTCAATAAAATTGATAAACTTCTAGCAAGATTAACAAAGAAAAAAAAGGTATACCACAAATTACATCAGGAATAAAAAGAGGGGATATCATTATAGTCCCCACAGGCCTAATAAAAGGATAATAAGAATACTACAAATAATCCTACACACATAAATTGAACAACTTGGATAAAAATGAACTAATTCCTTAAAAACTCCAAACTATCAAAACTCACCCAAGATGAAACAGACAACACAAATACTCCTGTAACTAATAATGAAATTTAATTGTAGTTAAAAGCTTTCTGGGGAAAAAAATAATCTCCAGACCCAGACGGTTTCACTGGTGAATTCTACTGAATGTTTAAGAAAGAAATAACACCAATTATATACAATCTCTACAGAAAAATAGAAAAGGCAGGTACACTTCCCAACTCATGAGACCAGCATCAACCTGATGGTAAAGCCAGATAAAAACCACTATTAAGAAAACTACACCCGTAATCCTAGCCCTTTGGGAGGCCCAGGCAGGAGGATCCCTTGAGGCCAGGAGTTCAAGACCAGCCCAAGCAAGAGTGAGACTCCGTCTCTACAAAAAAATAGAAAAATTAGCCAGGTGTGGTGGCGTGTGCCTGTAGCCCCAGCTACTGGGGAGGCTGAGGCAGGAGGATCACTTGAGCCCAGGAGTTTGAAGTTGCAATGAGCTATCATGATGCCACTGCTCTCTAGCCTAGAGCAAAACCCTGTCTCAAAAAAAAAAAAAAGAAAAGAAGAGAAAAGAAAAATAAAACTATAGACCAGTATTCCTATAAACATATATGCAAAATTCCTCAACAAAATATTAGCACATCAAATCCATATAAATAATAGACACCTTGACCAAGAGGGGTTTATCCCAGGAATGTTAGGCTTGTTCAATATTTGAAAATTGGTGTAATCCACCATATTAATAATCTGAAGAAAAATCACATGATCATATCAATAGATGCAGAAAAGGCATTTGGCAAAATCCAAAACATTCCTGATAAAAACTGTCTGCAAACTGACTATAAGGAAACTTGCTCAACCTCATAAAGGGCATCTACAAATAACTTACATCTAACACCAAACTTAATGGTGACAGACTGAATGCTTTCCCTCTAACTGAGAATAAGGCAAAGATTTTCACTCTCACAACTCCTACTCAACATCATACTGAAAAAGTCCTAGCCAGTTCAATAAGCCAAGAAAAAGAAACAAAAAGCATACAGATCAGAAAGGAGAAGATAAAACCATTCCTATCACAACAACATGATTTATCTTAAGAAAATCCCTATTAACGAAACTACTAGATCAAATCATTGGTGAGGGTAGGGTGTAACCACAAAGGGATGGCATGAGGGAGTTTTTCAGAGTGATAGAACCATTCTGTGTCCTGATCATGGTAGTGGTTAACCAAATGTATACCTATGTTAAAATCCACAGTATATCAAATAAAGTCAATTCTATTGTATGTTAATAAACCAATTACATTCCTTTTTCAGTCATGCTATCTTGAAGAGATCAGTACAGTGAATTGTGTTCCAAAAACCTTAAATCAATGTAATGCCTACCATCTTTCCCTAACCTCCACCCACACCAGATGTAGTACATTTTTAACAAACTAATAAAAACGTTATGGTAAATTAGTAGTTGTAAGCTAGGGACATCTAATTCTGACAATATCTACATAACCTGAAAACTTTCCCCAAAAAATTCTACATAAAATAAAACAAACATTTTAAAGGCAAAGTGAGTTAGTAAGAAGGAGAAAAACCCAGATGCCAGAAAAGCAGACAGAACTAAAAACCAGATGCATGTGAGCTGACTCTTTTCTGAGCTAGATGGTAGGATAGAGATCCATGCCCAGGATATAGGGGATAGGGTTTTTAAAAACCAAGTGTGGATAAGAAAGGAGAGTGTGGTGGATATAGTGGATTGGCATTTAATAAACATCCTACTTTCCTTGTGGGGTGTCTGCTCTGTCCTGTAGAGGCTGGAGAGCTACCAACTACCTTTCCCAAACTCTCTGGCAACTAGGGTTCCTGATGTGATTAGGTTCTACCAATCATACGTGCTAATGTGGACTTGGAAAAAGAAACTGAAGTACAGACCTGATTCTGCTGCATCTGCTATTTTGTAAATGGGCATAGTCAAGGTATTTGATTTTTCTGCAGCATCATTTATAGTGTCTAGTAACTAGTTTCATGAGTATGAAGAGGCAGGGCATGGATCTTAGTGTGGATCAAAAGAGATGAGCATGATTCTGGAGGTGATAGCATTAGTGGAGGCTTCCTGGCCATGGCAGTGGCCATGTGGTTCTGGGTTGGTCTTTAAAACCCCAACTGGCAGCTCTTTGGTTGACTCAGTTTTGAGGTGTGGCCCTGAAAATCACTCCTAAAGACAAAACCCTGCTAGAATGCAAGTTCCACAAGGACAGGGACCTTTGTGTGTTTGTTCACTATTGTGTCCTCCAAGAACCCAAACCAGTGCCCAGCACACTGACACTGAACAAATATTTGTTGAACAAGTAAACCTAGAATCTATTTCTTTAATCCCAGCAATTTTATAGGTATTTAATGCTTTATAATAAACCTCTCCTGCTTAAACTGGAGTAAACTATGTGTCTACAACTTCACAACTCACATAAAGTGGGAGCTAAGATTGCCACATTAAGCCAGACCCTTCAAAGATCCCTCCAAAGGGATGCCCCTTTAGGAAAAGGGTGGATTACAAAGAATCTGTCCACCAAGCAAGGTGAGATGCTAAGGACATTCTCCTGCCTCTGCTAAGACTCTAGGTAAAAGTCTACCCTGAAAATTTTTAACAATGAACCTATACGTCACATGGGTTTAAAGCTTAAATTTTTAGTACTTGAGTGCCCTGGAACCTCTAAGTCAAGAAATTAACAACAAAGGATATATCCTCAACCAAAGTTATACAGGATTCTCACAGATAAAGCTCTTCTAGGGGAGAGAAAAAAAACCAACTACTCACAAGCCAAAATCACAAACAATAGGAGGAAACAATCCACTATAAACAAAAGGCAATAGACAAAACCAAAAAAAAAGAAAAAAATTAGAATTCCAAAATTATCAGATAATAGAATTCTCTTGGAAAAAGTTATACAAAAGCTGCAGCAGTCCAAAACTTCTGACCAATTAAAGGGTGAAATCAGATAAACTAGTCCCTGCTAGTGTATAACTAGGAAAAACTTACCTCTCCTAGGTAACAACAAAAGTCTTAACCTTCTTCCTAAAAAATTCAGCTTCAGAAAGTCCAACAGCAATCCTGAGGAAGTGAGGGAACACATGTCCAGCCAAACCAGATCAATAATCCACACTAGCCACATAAGACACACCATCCTCCTAGCAAACATTATAGCACATGCGTTTCTCAATGCACATAAATAAACATAACTGGAAATCCAAATACAATGGTAGGCTCAGAGGAGTGTATGTATCATCTGTTCATTGAATTAACATTTCCTGAGTATCAAGTTCTATAAAGCCAGTTACAAGAACAAATAAGACAAGGACCAAGAACCTGCAACCTAGTGAGAAAATACAGATACGTATGATATGATCTTGGTCAAAAAAGCCTTTTTCAGAAAACCTGACAATGCTAGGTAGATGAGAAACTGATCTGCCCATTAGTAGGACAGGAATCCCCTGTTTGCCACGATCAAAAACCCCTCCTGGAGCATGTACATCCTAGTGGGGCTGTAATTATGACCTTTCATTTTCTAGATAAGGAAACTGAAACTTGAAGAGATTAACTTGATCTGTCCAAGATAGATCCCACAGCTGGAAAATGATAGAGTCCAATTCTAGGGCTGACTCCAATGCCCTTGTGGCAGGCTTGGGAATCAGGGCAAGCACAGAATCAAATTCCCATTCACAAGTAAGTAGACTGCAGATAGCTCAACCTCCCAGCCCCCGTTTATGTGGACTCCCTCCCACCCCCTGTCATTCATTGGCATTCCAAATCGAAAAAGAACTGGAGCTTGCTCCCAGTGAAAAGCTGCCCCCACTAAGGTGGGTACCTGGGCAATGTCTTTGGCAATTATGTTTACTTTGGGAGCAAGTAGAAGAATGCCAAAGTATGTGATTCCTACATTCAGAAAGTTTAGGCTAGTTTATACCCAAAGATTATTTGTTCAAGTTGTCTATAAATATGTAGTTTGCTCAGGGATTATAATACATGTGCATGTACATACCAGTGTGTGTGTGTAGTAGATATAAGTCATGTAAATGCACATACATGGAGAAAAAGGCTGCATTTTCTCTAAAAAAAAAAAAAATTAACAGTTTATAGGTAAGTTTACTTTTATCCTATGTATGGAGGAAAAAAATAAAAAGTTTACTAAATAAGAGTATAACCAAGACTTTAAGTGTTACTGGTTAAACTATTAATAGCTTTCAAAGTAGCCTCAAGCACTTAGAAGCATCTATTTACATGCAACACAAAGGCTCAGGTAATTGCAAATTCCTTAAGGCCCAATACTAGGTAACAGATTGCGGTTCAAGTCTTTAATGTATATATGCAAATGGAAATATAACATTCCTTGAAAAATACTTTAAGATCGTATGCTAGTTTAGACTGGCCTTCCCTCTACTACCTCAGATATTCCAAATTAGTATAGATTTCAGATGATGGAATTTAAGAAATAAAAGTCAAAATTCTGAGAGTTAAGCAAGCCAAATATGAAAAAGTGGGAGACCAATGTAATGGAAAAAATTAGATGATACAGTTCAAATCCTGAGATCATATACTAAAATTTCAAAATGAGGCAAGGAAGTAATCCAAAAGAAATATTAATAAAAAATAAATATCCATTTAAATCAGTGTGCTATTTTCTTTCTTCCATTAATTATTTCCATCCTTTTTCAGGTTGGAAGGATTTCATGAGGGGAACAAAGTAAGAGAAGGGGGCATGCTCTTGCAAAATTAAGAATTTCCGGCCAGGTGCAGTGGCTCATGCCTGTAATCCTAGCACTTTGGGACACTGAGACGGGAGGATTGCTTGAGGCCAGGAGTTCGAGACCAGCCTGAGCAACATACCAAGACCAGGTCTCTACATAAAATCGAAAAATTAGGCAGGCGTGGTGGCACGTGCATGTAGTCCCAGCTACTCGGGAGGCTGAGGCAAGAGGATCTCTTGAGCCCAGGAGTTTGAGTTTGCAGTGAGCTATGATGATGCCATCATTCAAAGCAGTGTACATTAAGGAATAAACACTCTGCCCTCACTCCTTAAAAAACAAAAAGGGGAAGTGGATAGAGTATCAAAATTACAATAAGATCACTTCACCCCATTACAAAAGTCAATATAGACTATCCGTGAAGAGTGCTCTGGATTAAATATCAGGCTTGTTCTATGCCCATCCCTTTCATTGGCCTTGTGCCCTGTCCAATTGAAAGTTTAATGGACATGAAATGTAAGGGGCTGTTATGAGTGTTATATTATCAAATGATACTGTTTGTACAATCACTAGTCACCTTTTAAGAACCAGAAGCCCTACAGTTGAACAAAGGAGTGAAGAAGGCATTAAGAAACCTATCTTTAAGGGTACCCTTTTTTTTAGTACAGTTAGTCATGACTCACTTTAATTAAGAATATGCATAAAGCAAATGTGTTTTCTTCCCTAACATACAAGGCAAGGCTAAATAAAAATAAAACCTTATTTGCTGAAGTAGCCCCCCAAAAAAGAAAAAGAATGAAAAGAAAATAAAAAAGAAGACCATAGGTAAGTCTTTAGAAAAGACAAAAGTTACTCACTGAATGATGAATAATTTAACCTTGACTAGTTAAGGCTCAAATAAAATGTTGCCTGAACTCTTCAGGAACTGGTTCAGGATGAAAAGATAACGGAAGTTTCCCCTGCTCATCTTGACATTTTGCCAGGGCCTTAGCAACAGCAGTCTGCTTATCTAGACAGACAGAAGGCACTCGGTGACGATGAACTGTTAAGCTTATAACTGTCTGCACAGAACTCAATACTCAGAATTAAAACTGGGTCTGGGTCTAGTGTTTAAGGAAAGCAAGAGAACAAAAAAAAGCTGGACTACTCAAAATGAATAATGCCTCATTATAAAAGCCAATGTAATTTGACAATCAGGGTTACTATTGGGTACTTCTTATTCTGAATCCTATACCCAGGCCCCTAATCTGCTTAAGCTTTTAGAAGTCAAAATCATTCCCTTTGAAAGGACTCATTCATAGGTGACTCCTAGAGCAACTGAGGGGAAAGTGTAAATTGGTCACAAAAGTCATTCATTAAGCCTCACTTCCCTAAAGAACAATCTCATTGATCAAAGCACCATCACAGTTTTGATACTGGACTCAAGAATTTTGCCTCTAATTATGGATGGAATGATTATTTTTCTTAATGCTAATTTTTTAGGTATAGTTAGCTGCCCAAAAAAAGGGGGCAGGGGGCAGAATTTTACCAAGGAAGAGAATTTCGACTCATTCAACCTTGGTGAAGTTAGCAGATAATGAGCTGAGGTCACTGGATGCTCTACATAGACTACAAAACTAGACATTCCCTCATATTGGATGCCAAGGTGTGTGTGTATGCATATTTCTGGGGAAGGTCCATACTTTGTATAAGATTCTTAGAATGATATGTAAATAAAACTTTAAGAACCACAGAGATCTAGAGGATTCCTTTGTGGTCAAATGAAAACACTTTCACAGTATATGTGTCACCCACTTTCATTTGTACCCATGAGCATTCATGGGTTTCAATCCAAAAAGAATTAACACCACTGACTGTAGTAAAGCTCTTGGGGGGCCCTATCTTTCTCCCACATCTTTTCAATTTTCTCAATCAATTAAGTAATGTGGAGCATACAGTGGTTTACTCAACAATAGTTCTCCGGAATTATCTAGTGCCATAGCTCAGGCCTTTACATTGAGGCTCCCAGACAGTGGACTCTGACCTTTGGCTTCTGTCTTATTCTCTTTGGAGCCTCAGTTTCCTCTGTAATTTAAGGAAAATAATAATTTCTGTCCCACATTTCATACAATTGTTGGGCGAGACAATGTTGAACCAAAGAAGCGAATGTTCAGTGTACTGGGCCATCTTGATGCCATTTTCAGTACAGTGACATCCTAACACTGTCAACACCCTGTCCCCGCAAAATAAAAAAAAAAACCCAGCCCCTTATATGAGGCCTCTCATGGAAGCAGTAAAGGGGGAATTACACAACACAGGGCTCTAGTACCTAAAATCCTCTTTATGTATCACCATCCCATGAAGTCCCACTTCTCAAGGACATAGCCATGGGTTTCTTCCCCTAATTCCACCCCAACTAATCTGCCTCATCCTCATCCTCTCTCCCTTTTTCCCCCTTAGTGTGAAATACTCAGCTTACAACTTTATCCATCTTCCTCTTCTGGTTTGTTCACCACAAACTAGGACTGATACCACTTCTCTGGGTAGAGGAAGAGAGAAAAGGAAGATGTTACTATATACTAGTAATGTTATGTTTTTACTTTTCACCCTGTCACATATATATGGCAATGATCTTTGTAAACTCATAAAGCACTGTATAACTACAGTAAGGTAAACAATCACTATCAATTAACTCATGAATCCTAATAATGAATGGAGTCCAGAGAGTCATCACTGATATAAAAAATTTTATACCCAGTAACCAGAAACTCTCTCAAACCCAGTTTTCATCACATTACTCACATGTTTAAGTACTTATAGGAGGAGCTCCTTACCATTTATCAGAGGAATAAATCCTGCAGCTTACTATTTAAGAGTCTCCAATTTTCTCATTTAAACACACCCATACCCATCTTTTTCTAGTGGCTTCTTCTGCCCAGCCTTTCTCCAGTCACACTTGCCTTACTCAGCCCCATCTGTGCTATGTGCTAATGCTGAAGCTTCCCCTATTATCCCAAGAAGAATCCTCCTTTTTCTATGTTCTAGCACTTGTCATACCCCGAGATGTTCACACCCTCTTCCTCAAGGAAAGGTCTCTTATCTTTGAATCTCCAACATCTGGCACAGGCTCAATTAACGTTTGATGGATAGTGAATAAATGTTGTCTACCCACCTCTGAGATGTTCACATTTATCACTCTTTTTCAAGCCTTGGGGCCCAGATCCACGTCTCTGAAGTCTTCTCTGATTAACCTGTTCCATACCAATCCCTCTGCTACTACTGTCACCACCTCAGCATTCCTTCCTTCCTTCCACAGGTATTTACTGAGCTCTATCACAAGCAAAGTACTACTCTTGGCCCTGGGAATAATGCAATGAACTTAACAGGTAATTTCTGCCCTCATGGGGCTTACATTCTGATAAGGGGATAAGTTCACACTCAATTTGAACTTCATTATAATTCACTTATTTTGATTCTGTATTGATTCAAGTGACTGTGTCTAGACTCCTGTAGCAGATTATCTGCAAAGATAGCTACCAACATTCTTCCCATCCCTGGAGGCATATGACTGCTCCTCCTGTCAAAAAGCAGTCTATTTCCTCCCCACCTGAATCTGAGCTAGCCCTGTGACTTGTTTTTAATCAAAAGAATTAGCAGAAGTGACTACTGTGCCAGTTGTGGGTTAGAACTTAAGAGATGTGACAGCATCAACTCTCGAAACCAGACACTATGTAAAAAAGACCAGGCTGTCCTGCTAGAGAGAAGGCCACAAGGAGGGAAAGGTCCTGAGAATGAGGGACCACATGGCAAGAGAGGACACACAGAGGACAGCCATGGCCCTCCCACTGACAGCCAGCAGGAAGGCCTCAACCATGCACGTGTAGCCAACTTGGACCTTCTAGCCCTGGCCTGCTACCAGTAAACACCATCTGGGGCAGAGACAAGTCATCCCTGATAAGTTCCTGAACTACAGAATCATGACCAATAAAACGGCTATTGTTTTAAGCCACTACATTTTGGGATAGTTTGTTAGGTAGCAATAGATAACTGAGACATCGCCTCACCTAGACTATGCTCTTAAAGTCAGGGATGGTATCTTCCACAATATTATATTCTTCATTATGCCTATTATGGTTAGGCAGAAGTAAATATCCAATCCATACCTGATGAATAAATATTTATAAAGCTATATGGGAAATATCTAAGCACAGAAGACCTAGAGTATTTTTATTTATTTTTTTTAGAGCAGAGGTCTCAAACCATTTTTGATTATATATTCTATGAAAATTTTGAGCACACTTCCAATTTATTTGTATTTACTTATAAATTACATATAAATATTACTAAATAGATACATCATGAAATGCACATAAAATATACTTAAGAATATATATGCATATCCAGTCATATATATGGGTAAGTGCTACTGCATCCCAGTGGTTGACTGTGCATGCAATTTACCTTGGGGACTACTGCTTTAGAATATATAATTTTCTATGTCATTCTCTAATTCCTTCTTCCTTCTTCAAACTCTCCTCCCTCAGCCTTTGTACTCTAAACTATTCTGGTTTTGTTCTTCTGAATGGTCTCTTTCCGCAGTTCTACTTCCTGCTTCCATCTTTTAAATATGGGCTTTCATATTTGGCTTTCTGCTCTTCTGGATACACCCTCCATTGGTAATGTCGTCTTGCTCACTGACTAACCACCACCAAAAATCTTTGGTGTTTGTTCTCTTTGTGTTCGTCTACAACTACTGGATATTGACACTTGAATCAAAAAATCTCACTATTAGTATATCACCTAGCCCAACGGTCCCCAACCATTTTGGCACCAGGGACCAGGTTTCATGGAAGACAACTGGGTAGCGGGGGAGGGAGGTGGAGCTCAAGCAGTGATGCACTGCCCAGTTCCTAGCAGGCCACGGGCCGGGGCTTGGGGACCGAAGACCTAGCCCACCCTACCACACTTCAATGCTCAGAAAAAATCCCTATAATTGCTTATCCAGCTTCTGTTGAATCATCACCTCTAATAACATAATTCTACACATCTGAGGGCAATACACGACATTTTCAAACAGCTCTATTTATTGTAAATTCTACTTATATTAAGCTGAAATTGACTACCCTGTAACTTCCACACTGATTCTAGTTTTGGCTTCTGAGGTTTTACAAAATGCCCCATCATCACCCACATTCAAGTCTAAACAAAATACACTATCTTTGTAATCTTGAGATTCAGTGGCAAGGTATGATGACTTTCTCCAAATAAAATAGGGCAGGTAAACACTGCAACTAGTTCATACCCTATAGACCAAAACAGGCACTGAACACCATAGGTGCATCAGAGCAGGCACAGAACAACGTCCAGGAGTAAGGCACAGTTTAGGTAAATAGCTAGCACCATCTTTAAACTACAAAACTACAGGTCTCCAAGTTGATGGTAATACTCCAAAGTCTAGACATGCCAAACACCATTATTTGGGAGGTCTCACCTCAGTTGGCAAGGCCTGCTAACTGTCCATTTAGAAAACTAGGAAGGCCCTCCACAGTCCTAATCCTGCTTTTACTACTGTCCTTTGATAAGCTGTTGTTAACTGATTACACTGTAGTTTAAAGACCATTATTCCACCAGTCTGATCTGGCAATTTCAGCAAAACAAAAATATAGTCTATAGAATAAGGCACGAGGTGCTTCTGGGTACTCATGAAATTTTTGGTGACAAAGTTGGGGGACTTGGTGACTAAGCAGAGTATGACTAAGAGTAGCCCGTAAGAAATCAAGGAAGAATCTGAAGTAGTGCAGGGTGACACATCAGCCTAGAACGTACCCAGAGAATAACTAAGAGAACGCAAATGAGACTGGTCTTCTGGCCAGTTTGGGGCCATTCTCTTGGAAGCAAGGGACCACAAAGACTCCCTAAATCTCACTCTGATGATAAGGAGCTTGGTAGATAAAGAAGCTTTGCGATTTTTCAGGGATGTTTGAAGATTTTTGACTATATCAAATAAAATATGAAGATACAGAGGAGGATTCCTAATTAAGTTAAACGTGAGGGTGAGAAGGGGAAAAAACATGTTTCAGATAGAAAGAAAAAAAGTCAGGTATTCAAGTTGGTTATTTTTTTTTAAAAAAAAAAAGACAATCTAGAGCATTTGGAATTCTCAAGGTCTGCCAGGATTTTCCTACACAAAGCAGAAATTTTGCCCAACTGATGCAGAAGGAAAAAAGACTTTCCCTTCCTTTTTTCCCTTTCATGTTAGAAAATATTAGCAAAATTCAGTCCTTTTCTCTCCTTAACAGAGGCTGGAATTCAAAAGAAGAATAATGACAAGATTGTCACACAACACATTTAAGTTTTAATCTGGGGGCTTAGACTGTCAAAGAAATATCTAGTTGTAGAAAGAGTACTTCCTAAGCCTTTTATACATATTTCTTTAAAATCACTGTTACATCACTAAAATTCTCCTGCAAGAATTTTGTACACATAAAGACTTGGAGCCAGTGCCATAGCTTAAAAATATGAATTCCCCTACCTAATGGCCATTGGGAATTATAATAATAGAAATTATTTATATTAGTATTTCTGATTGTAATATATATATATACAACTTTCTAAAGCTATCTTACTCTTCAGCTTTCCTAACTTGGCCAGTTTAACCTTGGCTATTCTATACTTCAATACCCACACAAAATCTCTATACTTGTTTATCCAGCTTCTGCTAAATCACCACCCCTAGTAATATAATTCTACACATCTAGAGGCAATACAGAACATTTTCAAACAGCTGTATATGTCATCTTGGCTGGCCACGGAAGTTTTTAACCTCTCTGGGCTTCAGTCTTTATCCATGTGATCTCCATCCATGACTGCATTCACTCATTTATTCACTCATTTAACAAATATTTACTGAGCAACTACTA
This sequence comes from Daubentonia madagascariensis, assembly GCA_023783475.1. Taxonomy (NCBI): domain Eukaryota; kingdom Metazoa; phylum Chordata; class Mammalia; order Primates; family Daubentoniidae; genus Daubentonia; species Daubentonia madagascariensis. The sequence goes on along the minus strand of JAKFHU010002573.1, from coordinate 11,406,521 downwards.
CCAACCAATGACAGCCTCATAAACTTTATAATGTAAGTGCTATATAAAAGGAAAAGGCTAGGCTAAGTTGATATTGTCCCTTTAAGACCTAAAATTCCATAGTCATGTAACATAGCATGTATTTTACTACTTAATTGAAACATTAAAAAAAAAAAAAAGAAAAAAAGAAAAACCCAAATTTGTCATTAAGAAGAAATATAAATATTTAGACCATATCGAGCAAGTTCTGTTCCAATCATGGGAGCAAATTTCTAGTTGCATAAGTTCCTGTCTTAATGATTAAAATCAATATCTGAGTTGAGCAAACAATGGGCCACAACAAAAACAAAGGGGCCACAAAAAGGACCCCTTTTCAAATTGTGAAAAGGCTGTAACGTTTAAATAAAACTAAACACCAGAGATTCAATGAAGTTATTTAAACCTAAGTAATACTAAAAGATATGATTCGTGAAAAATAAATACATAAAATTAAATAAACCCAAGTAAGCTGTTTGAGGAACAGTTTTTAATATTTAGTTCTTCAGTTCATTTGTCACCTTTCTATAACTTAGGTTTAGTTTAATGTTAATTTTCCATACATGCCAAGGTTTATACTGTAATATAAGTTTACTGAATGCAATACCAATCACAAAACTGTATACAATTTCAGTCACTGATAAGCTTAAAAACTTGTTCTCCAAACACTCCTCTGAAATAACAATGAAAGTACTGCCATCTAATTCAAAACTCAACAACAAACATGCATATATACAAGTAGGAGCACTCTTGCTTCCAGCTGCCTACAAGCTCCAGAGTCAAATTAATACACTGATGAAAACAATGCTTGTATCTGAAAGCCCCAAAGCCACAAAGAACTAACTACTAATCAACGGTTTACAGTCTTGATTACACAGGGGAATGCGGCTAGGCCAAGCAAATAGCCCAAAGGGGTGCCAGCCTCTCTGTCCTGCAAATGGGTAATGGTCTATGTTTTTCCTCTCTTCTCTGCCAAATCCTTGAAGGAGCACACTTCAAATACAAAGAGCCAATAAAAAGAACCCTGAGGTGGGAAAACTGCTCAAGGCCAGGAGTTCAAGACCAGCCTGAGCAAGAGTGAGACCCCATCTATACAGAAACAGAAAAATTAGCTGGGCATGGTGGCGCCCATAGTCCTAGCTACAGGGGAGGCTGAGGCAGAAGGATCACTTGAACTCAGGAATTTAAGGTTGCAATCAGCTATGATGACACCACTGCACTCTACTGCAGGCCACAGAGCCAGAGCATGTCTCAAAAAAAAAAAAAAAAAGAACCCTAAAAATACTTTATATCTTTGAGATCTAATCATTTCATTTCCTTATCTAACATTTATTGCATACTCATTACAGTATGCAGGCCCCAGGCTAATCCTAGGATGGATGTGGTCCCTGTCTTCAATGTCACTTAAGGTCTAATAGGATAGACCAATATAAAACAAATAATAACCAGTGTGATAATTATGAAAGAATAACAAAGTGCTAATAGGGAGACTTAGGAGAATCTAACCTAAGAATGCAAAGGACACCTGCCCAAAAAAGTGACATCTAAAGAGACATCTAAAGGGTGTTAAGTATTTTTCTACACATTTGTGCAGATAATTTTTTTTGGTCACCAAGTAAGTTGACTATAGTTCCAAAACAGGATGTTTCTGAATATGCAGTTGATATATTTAAAAAATAAGAAAAGCATTTATGCATTTCCATTTGCCCTCTGCCATCACCATGAGAAAAGCATACCTTGGCTAGAAGGCTAGTCCTCCAAGAAAGATGAGACACATGAAGCAGAGGTAGTCATCCTAGTTACCCCAGCCCCGGCCATCCTACATCAACCAAGAGCTGGCCAACCCCCAACGAAGATCAGCAGAGCCCCCCAACCAACCACCCCACACATGTGGCCAATAAACACTCATTACTACGTGCAACTGAGGTCTCTCAGTTATCTGTTATGCAGATTACGGCAATAAATACCTGGTAAATTCCTTTAGATCTTGTGTATCGTTCTTGCATCTCTTCTCCAGGAACTATTAAAGGATACGTTCTCCCAAGATAAGTGAGTAAACCAACAAAGACTCTGATATGGGGATCCAGAAGTAAAGGACTTAACAGAGGAAAAAAAGATGGGAATTCTTAATTTGTGAAGTTAAGATTCAGGGCAACCACAGTACAAAGGCCAGCACATGTGGCCAGTTCTAGGAGAAATGCCTCCAAAACAACCTGAAGAACTGATACATAACCTGATGTGTTTATTTTAGAATTCTGGCAAAGCATATGGGAATAAGCTAGAAATGTGAAGAAAAGTAAGCAAACAAAAAAAAAGACTTATGGAAAATTCTAGGGGGAGGAAAAAAGGTTAAAAAATGACATATGATCATTACACATTACTTGGCTCACAGTGAACAATTTTTACATAGTCATAATAATGTTGACTCTCAACACACTAGTTAATATGAGAAGTTAGGGAACACTCCCTGAGCAAGTGACATCTAAAGCACGTCTTCAAATCTGATAATTATTCTGGGAGGATGGGGGAAGAGGATTATGTGTATGTGGTGGGGGGAGAGGGGAGTATAGGAAAGAAGATCCTTATCTTCCAGTTCAAGAAGCCAATAAATAAGATCTAAACCTGAAATAAAAGAAACAGCAATTGAACTACAAAGCTTAGAAATATTGAGTTTAATAGCATAAGAAACAGCTGAAAGAGTTGAAAGTCGTTAACTTTGGGGAGTAGGAACTAGGATGAGACAGAGTTGCTATTTTTAATTGTAAGTCCTGTGTCTTGTTACGCTATGTATTATACTAATTTAATGAAGTTAAGTAATTTTTATCCATTTTAACCTCATTTGCCTTACTTCCATTCTCCTCAAATTTCTCTTTTCATCCCTTATGTCTAATACAACTACTCATTTTATGTATTCATTTATTCATTCAACTATTTATTGGGCAACTATTAATACTAATATCCACTGTTCTAGATGATATGGCTATAGCAGTTAACAAAAAACAAAGTCCCTGGTGGGGTGGGGGAGACAAATATGTTACACACATATAAGATCTATATACATATATACATAATAGTTTAGATATATTGAACATAAAGATACATATACCCTGTAGTAAGTACTAAGAGGAAAAATAATGCAATATAAAGGGTCGGAGATAGATAGGATGGGCTGTTTTACATACGCTGGTGACATGTGAGCAGACATCTAAATTTAATGAGGCAGCAGGCAATGTAGATATGTGGCAGAACAAACGAGGTAGGGGGAGCAGCTAGAGCAAAGACCCTAAGGCGTAAGTATGCTCAGCGTGTTCAAAGAAAAGCAGGCAGGCTAGGTTATACGGGGCCTCATATGCCATTGTAAGAATTTCAGCTATTATTCTGAGTTAGTAAACCACTGACAAGTTTTCAAATGAGGAGGAATAGGAGTTAAAATATTTTTAAAAAGATCACTTGCTGGGGTACAATCACTTTGGAAAACTATCTGGTAATATACACTAGGGCTGAACCTATGCATACCCCATGAAGCAAAATCCTACTCCTAGATATATACCCAACATAAATTCATACACATATTTGCCAAAAGACATGTACTAGAATGTTCATAGCAGCATCATTCAAAATAGCCTAAAACTGGGAACTACCTGAATGCCCACCAACAGTAGACTGGATAAATGGAACAGTACACAGCAATAAGAAACCATTTCCAATTTCATGTATCACAGGCCAATCTCACACACACAGTTTCATAAAAGAAGCCAGACTCAGAAAATTATACACTGTATGACTCCATTTAGATAAAGTAAAAAACAGACAAAACTAATCTATGTTCTGGAAGTCAAGACAGTGGTCATCTGTGGGGGGATAGTCACTGGATAGGAGTACGCGGAGTTGGGGTCACGTTCGACTGGTTACACAGGTGTGATCAGTGTGTGAAAATTCACTGCAACCTCATAATATGTGCACTTTTCTGTGTGTTTATAAACATCAGTGAAGTCTTTTTTTTAAAAATCACTCTGACTGCTGTGTGGAAAATAATTATAAGAAGGCAAGGATGAAATAGCAGGGAAACAAGTTAGGAAGCTAATGTAATAATCTGATAGAGTATAAAATGATGGTGGTTCAAGTGGTAGAGGTGAAAATGATATGGAGTGGCCATATTCTGTAAACATTTTGAAGCTAAAATCAGTATGATTTCCTGAACAATCATACCTAAGGGTAAGAGAAACAAAGTCAAAGGATGACATTAAGATTTTCACTCTGACAACTGGAAAAATAGAACTGTCATTAATTGAAACAGGGATGATTGTAGCAAGTACAGATCTGGAGTGGGTGGGGGGGAAAACAATAGTCCAGTTTTGAACATTTTATGTTTGAGATGACTCCAAGTGGAGCTGTTGAACATACAGGCTGGATTTATGAATTTGGAGTTCAAAAAGTCTGGGCTTGAAAATAAAATAGGGAGTTGTCAATAAAAGCACACACAGTAGTTGTAAACCCAAGGAAGAGACTACCTCAGCCAGGTCAACAGTTATATTAATTGCATATTCCTCTCACATGAGGTCATGAGAATGACACTTTACTTTGTGGTCTTCTTCCCCAAACCCCTTAACTCCTGACAAATCATTAGACAAATGCTTCTATAAATTACTTGACCAGTACTCCTTAAAATTGTCAAGGTCATCAAAAACAAGGAAAGCCTGAGAAACTGTCATGGCCAAGGAAAGCCCAAGAAGACAAGTCCACTACATGTAATGCAGTATCATGAATGGGATCCTGGAAGAGAAAAGCAAAAGGACATTAGGTAAAAATAACAAAACCTCAATAAAATAGGGACTTTAGTTAATAGTAATGTATCAATATTGGTTCAGTTGCGGCAAGAGAACCACACTAATGTAAGATGTTAATAATAGGGGAAACTATGTGCAGGAGATGGTAGTGGTAGCATTATCTTTGCAATTTTTTTGTAAATCTAAAACTACTCTAAAATTAAAAGTTTACTATCAAACAAAATAACAAGAGCTAGGATGAGATCACCTAGGAAGTGAGAACAGGCAAAAAAGAGGTCCAAGGAAGACCTCAAAGAAAACCAAGGAGGAGTGGTCTGAGGATTCTGTTTATCAGCATCCTTTCTCCTGTTCACCTGCTTCCCTCCCTGCCCCTTGCTTCTCACCCTCACACGGCCTTTCAACTCAAAGCGGCCTTGCTTCCACTCTGCTGCTCCCTCTAGAGCAGCAGTGGCCAACAGAACCTTATGTGATGATGGAAATGGTCTACATCTGGGCTAACACAGTAGCCAAGAGGCACGTGTGGGTACTGAGTGCTTGCAATGTGTCTAGTGCAACTGAGGAACTGACTTTTTAATTTTATGTAATTTTAATTGAAATTTAAATTGCCACATGTGGCTACTGGTTACTATTTGGAAAGCACAGCTCTACAGTTCACGGTCTCTTACACGATCTTCCCTTTTTCATGAAACTTCTGATTCTCCAAAATGGATTCTAGAACATCTTTAAACAATGTCTGATACCAGACTTCGCTAGCCTTGGGACCTATCTTTCTACACTTACACTGTATGACAGGAAAAGGACGGAAGCCTCCCAGCCCAAATGATCTCCTTCATTAATCTGCCTGTAACTCAGGCCTCAAAGGTCACTAACTGACATGAATTCCCTTGCATTTAAGGACAGTGTTTCTCAAATGTGAATTTTTTTCAATGAAAAAAAAAAGATTGCCAGTGCTAACACACACACACCAGATATTTTAAAACTTACAAATTAAAAAGTGAAAAATAGTATTTAAATTAATACTAACTTAATGAGATAGGTGATGTCATTCTGCTAAAACTAAACTGCTCTTCCCAACATGAATATGGTACCACCTCATACAGCACAAATGCCTGTACTCCCATACACATTTTCCTCTCTCCAAGCTCTCGTAAAACCTCCATTTGTACAGCACGTCTTTACAGTCACTAAGCATGAAGACAGCATTCTCTCAAGTCCTTTGCTCATTAGCACACAACCTTATGGTAGTATAATATGGTATAACCTGATACTGACTCAAAAGTCAAGTGGCAGGGCTCAGTGATAAAGCAATTATCCAAATGATCCAGATTATACTTATTAATTTTGGAAGATTATTGAAATAAACACAATTTTTAAAAATTTTTTCACAAGAAAACTCAAGGATCTTGAGAGTAAGTCCCCCAAATCATCAGGGAAATACAGTTTGAAAAACAAACTATTTCCAGTTGAAATACAGCTTGAGCATCCCAAATTCAAAAATCAAAAATCTAAAATGCTCCAAAATCCAAAACTTTTTGAGCACCAACATGATGCTCAAAGGAAATGCTCGATGGAGCATTTCAGATTTCAGATTTTTAAATTTGGGATGCTCAACCAGTAAGTATAATGCAAATATTCCAAAATTTAAAAAAAAAAATCCAAAATCTAAAACACTTCTGGTCCTAAGCATTTCGGATAAGGGATTTCCTTTTTCTTTCTTTCTTTTTTTTTTTTTTGTTTGTTGGAGACAGAGGCTTGCTCTGTCTCCCAGGCTAGAGTGCAGTGGCGTCATCACAGCTCACTGCAACCTCAAACTCCTGGGCTCAAGTGATCCTCCTGCCTCAGCCTCCCCAGTAGCTGGAACTACAGGTATGCACCACCACACCCGGCTAATTTTTCTATTTTTAGCAGAGACAGGGTCTCGCTCTTGCTCAGGCTGGTCTCGAACTCCTGAGCTCATGCAATCATCCTGCCTCGGCCTCCCAGAGTGCTAGGATTACAGGTGTGAGCCACCACACCTGTCCAGGATAAGGGATTTTCAACCTGCACAAACATGCATGAGAGTCTAACTACTACTACTAAGAGCTTGTCATAATTTAGCTATCAGATGTATTCCACTCTGTAGTCAGATGGGAACAGCTCTTCAGATTACTTTTAGAGGTTAATATCTTTTTTTTTAAACTTATTATAGAAAGAATAATATAATGAGCCTCCCTGTACCCAATATCCAACTTGACCAATTATCAGCATGTACACGTAAAGTTTTAATAGCGAAGACAAGTAGCATGATTAGGTTACCAGCAACATTTCATAGAAGTGTCAAAAAAAGTAGTGCAATGAAAGTGAGCTAAAGGGATTCCTGTTTATTCATTCAACAAACAGTTATTAAACCCTTAACATACATCTAACCCTGAGAGTCCAAAGACACAAACTTGGTCCCTGTCTTCTTGAAGCTTACAGTAGAGGATTTGAAAACAATCAACCAATTAGAAAGCAGTGGAATAAGCCTTATAACAGGCTTAACATTATATACCACCAAGGTGGGCACCTAACCCAGACAAGAGTTCAGGGAAGCATGAAACACGAAGGATGAGTAGCAATCTGCCTAGGGCTTCAATTATGCATTACTCTACTAAATTCCGCTTTCACTAATCATAAGATTCTGTTCACTTTGCTTTCTCTTTTTCATTCTACTATCCCTCCCAAGATTTTTACAAATTTAAAAGAAAATTAGCACAAGATGCATGTTTTAGTCTATCTGGGGCTCAGATTGCTTCAAGATCTTTCTCTCAGCTTCTAAACCCTTCAGTCTGCTCCATGACTTTATATACTCCAATACTATTTTCATTAATCACTCTCTTCCAAATTTCTCTCCTCTCAAGAATGTCAAGGTTTTTCAACTGAAAGGACCCAGTGAAGTTTTTAAGAGAAGGGAGTAGAATTTCACTTAAGACTGAAAGTGGCCCGCAGTGCCACTAGAGAGGTTTACCACAAGGAGACTCTCTTCTCCCCTACGGTGAAAACATATTTCAAACTGCTGACTTGGTTCTAACTATGATCCTCAAAGCTGTGGCCAAATTCCAGAGGGGCCAATTATAATACACCTAAATTTTCTCATAGTTTTAATTGGCTACGCTTCTGTTACTCCACAATCCTAAACCACTGCCTAGCATTTATTACAAGATCATTTACTGAAGAATTTTACAATTGGAAGGTGTCCTTAGAGATCATTTAGCGCTGTGGTTTGCAAACTGTGTTCCAGAACTGTTTCACAGGTCCTACCAACACAGACATTCAGATTTTAACATACTAAGGGATTTGTTTATTCAGTTTTATGAAGACCTTGGCATAAAGCTCCTCCTGCCTTCTCGGTGCACATAAATTTGTAGGTTCTTATAATTGTGTCATTGATGAGAAAAGGCTGTAACTCTATGGAGTTTGTGCATGTGTGTGTGTTTTTAATTCCACCCCACACAGTCCACTCAGGTAAACTTGCTCAAGCAGGATCACTATCCAGTTCATTGTCACCACTCTGCTCAGTTCAATGCCAAGGAAGGCTGCAACACATCTGCTGGCTCATGCTCTCTAAAGTGATTACTGTCAGTTGCAAATCATAAACTTGATAACATGTCATGTCATGATAATGTATTAAAATATGAGTGCCAATTTAAATTTTGAATGTTTCTTGCCTTTTCTATTTATGAGGAAAAGCAGACAGCTGCTAGTGATTCAACTTAAATCCCCTAAAACATGGCCACAAAATGCTTGTTCAGCCAATGCCTGCATATCTCTAGCAACAGAAGTTTATCATCTACTCTATTGATAGACAGCTTTCATGGTAAATTATTCTTTAAATTGAGCCATCTCTCTTTTCCTGTGGCTTCCACTGGCCTTAGTTCTGTTCCCTAGAACCACAAGGTACAAATCCTCTTCCTTTACAAATACCTGACAGCTAACTGTGGCCTCCCACATTTCCCAAGTTCTCTTTTTTCCAAAGTAAATATTTCTTTAATCATTCTTCCATATGTGGCTTCTAGGCCCTTCACCATCCTGGATACTACCTCTGAACACATTTCAGAATCTGTATCCCAGAACTGACCCATACTTTGTAGTTGTGTCCACCCCAGTACAGAATAAAATACAACTATCATCTCCCCCAATTCTAGATATTCTTTTCTTAAATAATGTATCTGAGATTTTATATTTTTGTTGTCACACATCACTACTGACTCACATTCAGCTATCAGCAGATGTCCCTAAGTGCTACTCCTAAGCCACATACCCCTCAACATCATCCCGTGCTTACTTACGCCATCAGTTTTACGGCCAATCCAGTCAAACTTCACCAGTCCATCACCTCAATTTGACAAAAATACAATTGAATTCTAATTTGGACATGCACATGTCCTCTATCTCTTAGATCTATTGTGTTTTATTTGTTTTTCCCTCTCACTGTACATTCACAGAAAAGCCTGGACAGGTGACCTACCTGTAGGACCACACATACTACCCCCACACGTCCCCCTCCAACTCCTTCATCTCAAGTCAAAAAGAGTCACTTTACTGGGCAACAGAGTGAGACCCCATCTCTACAAAAACTAAAAAAATCAGGTGGGTGTGATGGTGTGTACCTGTAGTCCCAGCTACCCAAGAGGCTGAGGCAGGAAGATCGCTTGAGGCCAGGACTTCAAGGTCACAATGAGCTATGATCACACCACTACACTCCAACCTGGGAGACAGAGTGAGACCCCATCTCAAAAAAAGAAAAATCATTTCAAACAGATTTATACCTGGAATTCAGCTCCTCCCTTCCAGAGCCACAACTGCCACTAGGAAAAGGAGAGAAAACTTTATTACATGGTTCCCAAGGACTTCAATGTCTTTCTTAAAATCCCAGAGTTCCCCAAAAAAACCTCTTTGGTCTTTTTCAAAAGTTATCTTTCACCCCCTAATAGCAGCAACAATTGCAAGACAGACATGGACGCCAGAGAAGGTGAGCAGAAAGGACAGGTGGGAGTCACACTGGCAGAGGTTTAGGGAGATGGTAGGGAGCAACTCCAAGTAAGACATCAATAAGCAAATACATAAAATGAAAAAATAGCATATATGAAAGATACTGTTAGCTTATTAGCTAAAAATTGGAATCTGTGAAGAATAAAAGAAGGTAGAAGAGGTAAACTAGTATTTCATTCAAAGAGTGTACAGTGAAACACTAAGAAGTTTGGACTTTCTGTTACAGTTGTTTGCTGTTAAAAGCTATTGCATAAAGTAATGATTTAATCAGATTCATAGTTTGGGAGGATTGATCTGGCAGCAGGGTATAAAACTAATTTAATTAGAAGGGGAGAAACACTAGAGAAGAGACCACTCAGGAACATGAAGGCCAATATAGAAAAACTATACTGATGTGCTTTAGATACAAAAGTGAAAATCGAAAATTGTGCACATTTCATTGACTCTTAGATGACTTTAAGATGATCCATTACTTTATATACTACTATGAAATTTAAAATGCTGCCAAATTAACTATGACATGCTATCATCCCACTTTCATAGATGTTAAAATGAAAAAATGCGCATATTTCAATCAATGAAATATAGCCAATAGTTTGTGGTTTGTTTTAACACAATGGCTCAAGATAAAGAAACTTGATTGTACAGTTACATTGTACAAAAGGTACGATGTACAGCAGACTCTCTTCTTACCAGTTGCATGAATTCTCTCCTTACCAGTTCTCCAGACCTGTCACAGGACTCAATGAATGTAGGTAAAAGTAACCACCAGCACCATTCCCTTCACTCTCTCAAGGGGGAAAAAAAAAAAAAAAAATCACAGTTAACATTATACCTTCACCTACAAAAGTTCCATTTCCTTCCCTTTCGTTTTCTGGGAGCCCTTTTTTCTTACAAGGTTCCAGACACTACTCTTAACCCTTCTAACTAGAGCCACCAGCCAGGAAAGAGCACATTAGTAAACTGGAAACCTTCAACATTTCAGTCTCTTCCCTTCTAGGGTGACAGTCTGCAGATGAACTTGGGTTTCTCAGTAACAACAAACTGGGGAACCAACATAAGAAGTAGACCAAAAGGACAGTTCAGCAGTAAAATCTTTTCTGAGACTAGCAACATCTGGAATAGGTGAGAGCAGGGGTTGGCAAACTTTCTGTAAAGGGCCAGATAATAAGCGTTTTAGGCTTCGCAGGCCATATGGTCTCTGTCGCAAACTCTTGCCATTATAGCACAAAAGCAGATAAATGAATAAGCATAGCTGTATTACAATCAAAATTTATGACACTTAAATTTAAATTTCATGTAATTTTCACATGTCACAATTTTATTGTCAACCATTTAAAAAGGAAAAATTATTCTTTATTCCTGAGATATACAAAAGCAAGTGGTGGGTCACAGGCAGTAGCTTGCATCAGAGGGTAATTTTACAAATCTCAAAAAGAGAGTAAAAACAAGCAAAGAGTCTCTAATAAAATATTGTCTCTGGATTTTTTTTTTTTTAAAAAGAGACAGGGTCTCACTCTGTCACCCAGGCTAGAGTGCAGTGGCACGATCATACCTCACTGCCACCTCAAACTTCTGGGCGCAAGTGATCCTTCTGCCTCAGCCTCCTGAGTAGCTGGGACTACAGGCACGTGCCACCACACGCAGCTAAATTTTGCATTTTTTTGTAAAGAAGAGGCTTTGCTATGGTGCACAGGCTGGTCTCAAACTCCTGCTCATGTAATCCTCCCGCCTCGGCCTCCCAGAGTGCTAGGATTACAGGCGTGAGCCACCGCGCCCAGCCAATCTATCTATCCTTTATTACACCCTACATACAGCAGTCACTCAATAAATACTTGTGATATTGAGTCACAAAACCCAAAGGAATATGCACCATCTAAACAAGATCCTTTTCTACATTAGCATGAACAGTGGCAAAAATCTAAACCTCTAAAATTCATACTAGCCTACCTCCTACTCCTCCTCCAAACCGTTATCTAAATCCCTTCCAATTTTTCAGAAAACATTTCTAGTTTATTCATTCCAGATTTTTCCAATTTAATTGGACAAGTACAGAAATCACAAACCATATTTCCGTGTTGAGCACAAGCAAACTTTTGATAACTAAAGATAAAATCTGCAAGTTGAAAAGACAGTGAAACTTAACTAGACACAAGAAAATATACCTCAACCAAAGCCAAATTTCAACCAGCATAAAATTCCCAAACTAGAAAGAATATCATCTGTAAAAGGCTTCCTGGTAAAATCCTGGCTTAGATGAACACAAGACTCTCAGCTGTGATAAAGGCCACCTTTTACCTTAAGTAGTACCAGTCATTCTCACCTGAAACACAGAACATAGACAAGAGAGACCTTGAAGCTTAGAAACATTCTAACAAAAGTCTACAGCTTCTCAAATGTTAGTTTTTCTACTTCTAAAATAAGTGACTTCTGAAAATTATTTGCTGTTATTTTCAAAAAAGGTAGGACAACACAATTTATTTTTGAAATCACAATTTGCATCAGATGGAATTTAATCCTCCCAAAAATGATTCACAGAGATAGAGTACATAAAGGCCAAATACTGACAAGGATAAAGACGCTGACTCAAGACTTTAGAAAAACAAGCTTTAAAACCATGAAGTAGATGCTAATAGGGAATTAAAAGCATCTACTGGTAATCTTCAATGAAGAAATCACTGAGATTTTAGTAAGTTCAGTTTTGAGTGAAACAATAAGTATTAACTATTGAAACAGTCTGAACTGATTACACCCTGGAAGAAGGCACAACACTACAGGCAGGGAAAAACTGATTTCCCACTTGTCTTCTAACTCAGACTTGCAAATAATTACACATCTATGTTAAACATTTGTGATTTTGTTAAATATATATGACAGAAAAAAAAATACTGAGAGCATTTTAAACTTTTCATTGTTAATGGCTGAACCTTCAAACAAACCCAGATAGAGTGCGGAAGAAACATCATTTATTGAGAGGTGTGCATCAGATGCTTTATATATGTCTTTGTCCTCTTTGTGCAGCTGTAACAGGATACCACAGAATGGGTAATTTATAAAGAACAGAAATTTATTTCTCACGATTCCGGAGGCTGGGAAGTCCCAGATCAAAGCACCACCAGGTTAGGTGTCTGATGAAGGACATCATCTCTCCCTCAAAGATGGCACCTGTTGCTACATCCTCTGGAGGGGAGGAAGGCAGGGCAGGAGAGCCAAAAGCATGAAGCATCTTTTACAAGGGCCTCAATCACATTCATGTAGGAGTCCTCGTGGCCTCATCACCTCTTAAAGGCCCCACCTCTTAATACCACCACATTGGCCATTAAGTTTCAACACCTGAATTTTGGAGGGGCTACATTTCAACCATACCAAGACAGATCATCTCATTTAATCCTAACAAGAACCCTATGAGGTGTTTTAAACATATAATATCTCATTTAATCCTAACAAGAATCCTATGAGGTTCTGAGCAACAGAAAGGTGAAATAAAACTTAACCAAGGCCCAAAGCTGCAAGTAGCAGAGCCGAAGTTTACGTTTTTCCTACTGTATCACAGCACCTCCTCAGCTGAGTAGTTTGCCCAATTAACTAGCTCTGCCAACAGATTAACTACAGGACACCTGACACCAAAACTACTTTTGATTTCTACATTCAGAATATCTAAATGGCCCAATTAACTGAATATTTCTACAAGTAATTTTTAACATTATGCATAAAATTACATTTCCTTACAGTTGGTAGACTGTGAACTCCTTGAGGGTAGGCTCAATAAATATCTGTAGAATATTTTTTAAAACCCATTAAGCCACTCTGACATCCACCACTTGCCTAAAGGGTTGGTACACAAACATTTGCCTTTCATTCATTTCTCCTAAAGTAAAATTAAGCATATAAACAAGGGTCCCATGTGTTCGTTTCTAAAAGAGAACTCAAAAATATGATTCCATGACCAGAAATAATTGCTCCTCTCTGAATTTCCACACACTTTGTGCCTGTCCCTTTGAGCACTTATCACCTCATATTTATACTAAAATTATTTCTGTGCATGTTTTATCTTCTCTGCCAGACTTTAAGCAACTTTAATATGCCCCACAGCATCTAGCATAGCAAAGCTGAATAAATGTTTAAATGAAGAAAATTATATCTCTTTTTTTCCCTACACTTCTACCATATAGATGCCCAGAATCAATGTGGTTAATAAAAAAAAAAAGAAAGAAAAAAATCCTACAATAATAATGAGATACTCCTGGAACAATCAGCCTTGAATCAAAGTTGATTTCTGTCATCAGGTTCTAATTAAGAACGGCAGATAAAGCAGATGGAGAACAGCTTTAATCTTCATGCTAAGTTGATACTACTTTGGTGAAAACACAGAAAAATTGTTTGGACAAGCCAACTGAACAAACATGATATTGGATGTCTAGAGGAAAGTCATTCTTAAAGAGTCTTCTTTCCACTAGATGGCTATCTGAACTAGAGAATAAGTCAAAGGGAAAGGCACTCAATGTTACTGTGCATTCCAACTAGGCCAAGGAAAGAGGGTGGTGGTGATGGGGAAAAATTCAAGGACAGGGAGGTTTTCTTTTTTCCATTTTTAAAAGGTTTCCCCTTTTAGAACTACTCACGTAGTCCTCTTCCCATTTTACTTACTCATATCATTTATTAAGCACTGCAGAAGTATTTTCACAGAATTGATGAAATTGTGCCAAAGTTCTTACCAAAGAACTTTAAAGTTCACTTAAACTGGCCACATGATTTCAGATTCGCACTCTCAAGACTTCATTTTGCACATATAAATGTGAAAATTTACCTACATGAAATATTTCAATTTTATGAATGGCCCCTAGATAAACGTGAGCATTGTTAAATGCTACCAAATAATTTTTCCATTAAGGATATTGTGTGTTGTGACCCATACATTAAAACTCTGGCCATCTGAAGTGAGCCACTTAAGACCATTTGTTTAAAATCATTATTTTGTATTAATGTTTATTCACTTCTTTCTGATTACAGAAAAATGTTCATTGAGGAAATGTTGGAAAAACATGAAAACACATTTTATTTTGCTTCTCCTTAGTCTTTAAAAAATTTTTCTATGCAAATACATTGATCATAAAAATTGGTATGATACTATATACATATATATACAATGTACATCATATTGTGAGAACTTTTCCATTATTGATTATGCTTTGAAAGCATCATTCTAATAGCTATATAATATTTTATCATTTGGATATATCAAAATTGATTTAAGTTTCTCCTTTTTTTGTTGAATATTTTAATTGTTTCTAGTATTTTTCTGGTATGAATAATACTTTGATAAATGTCTGTATGCCTGAGTTAGACCATGTCTTCAAGAAAGATAACTAGAAGTATAATCACAAGAATCCCAAGTAAAAACATTTTAGGCCGGTCCTGGTGGCTCACACCTGCAGTCCTAGCATTCTGGGAGGCCGAGGCGGGAGGATTGCTTGAGCTCAGGAGCTCGAGACCAGCCTGAGCAAAAGCGAGACCCCCCCCACCCCCCATCTCTACTAAAAATAAAAAAACTAGCCGGGTGTCATGGTGCGCACCTGTAGTCCCAGGTTGCAGTGAGCTATGATGACACCACTGCACTTTACCCAGGGTGACAGAGCGAGACTCCACCTCAAAAAAAAAAAAAACCATTTTACTAGGAAGGGCGTGTCAATTCCCACCAGCAGTGATAGCACCCGTCTCCTCATACTCAGGCCAACAGTGAATTTCACCATTACGATCTTTTTGCTAACTAGTTAAGGCAAAAGCTGGTATCTTGCTGTTTTCATTTGCATTTCTCTTATTACTGAGGTGGAGTTTTTGTTCACTTTTGAAAATTTAAGTGCCTTATATCAAGTCAGAAAGAAGTCTGTTTTTCATTAGCATGATTAGATAGCCTTTTTTAAAACTCTGTAAACTTTTCAGCTGGCTATAAGAGAAATTACCCTACACCATGACAGAGTCCATTGGGCTATTCTCAGACAGATTACTATAAAAAAAGTAATATCTTCAAAACAGGAGTACCATATAATTTAACCTAATTTTTAAATTTTACAATTAAAATGCTAAGCTAGTCAAACTGTATTAAATGCAGTAGCCAAAATCAATGTAAAATTTCCCATTTTACAGAAAAACATTTCATTAAGTTTTTCCTTTGTAAAACTGTAAATATTTCTTTTTATAAGATGTGCTTGAAGTGAGTTGCTACAGAAATAGTCTCAGCATTGCCAAAAATATAATAAATACTTGAGCATAAGTAACTTCTCTTTGTTTTCATATTCCTAGCTTCTTCTTCTTATATAATTGAGAGCTATTTCTTCACTGATTGTGAAGGTTTAGGTATCAGTTAAAACAGCAGAGTCAAATTACTTAATGAAATATTTCCAGAGCATGGTGTTGTTTGTTTTAGGTGACATTATTTCACAGATAAAGGACAATGTGGAGGTAAGAAAGAATGGTCTGATCCATCTGATGGGATGTTCCTGTGTAGCCATTTAAAATTCTGTTGAGTTTAAGACATAACATTAGATGGGAAACAAAAAAATGCAACACTGTGTAATCTCACTTACGTTAAAATTAAATAAATAAAAGATAAATAAATACAGCTGGGCACAGTAGCTCACACACTTTGGGAAGCTGAGGCAGGAAGACTGCTTGAGGCCAGGAGTTTGAGACTAACCCAGACAACATAGCCAGACGCCATCTCTACAAAAAATTAAAAAATTATCTGGGTGTGCTGGTATGCACCTGTAGTCCTAGCTACTCAGGAGGCTGAGGCAGGAGGATCGCTTAAGCCTTGAGCCCAGGAGTTCAAGGTTACAATGAGCTATCATTGTGCCACCGCACTCCAGCCTGGGTGACAGATGAGACCCTGTCTCTTAGAAAATGCACTGGAGGAAAAAAGATGTCAAAATGTTAACAGTAGTATTTTTGTTTGTTTGTTTTTTTCTGAGACAAGGTCTCGCTCTGTCACCCAGGCTAGAGTACAGTGGCATGATCATAGCTCACTGCAGCCTCCAACTCCTGAGCTCAAGCAATCCTCCTGCCTCAGCCTCCCAAGTAACTGGGACTATAGACACATGCCACCATGCCTGGCTAATTTTTCTTATTTTTTGTAGAGAGAGGGTCTTGCCCAGGCTGGTCTTGAACTTCTGCCCTCACGTGCTCAACAGCCCCAGCATCCCAAAATGCTAGGATTACAGGCATGAGCCACTGTGCCTGGCCACAGTAGTATTATCTCTTTGTGATGAAAACACAGATGAGAAAAACAAATAGCATTGCTTTCAATAGTTAAATATTGGTTGATCGTTTTATTGCAATAACATTAATGTAACAACAACAAAAGATTTCACAATACTTTACTGTTCTTCCCAACATCCTTCAGCAGTCATGATCTGCATAGTATGTATTTACCAGTGCACAATAGTATGCACACTAAAACTGGAAAGCAGTAATGAAATTCTCAATATTCAAAGCATCCACCAAGTTTTAAGTGAATTGCAAATAAAAGATTAGTGTTTTTTAAAAACTACTTTTACTGGGCACTTACCACGTGTCAGGCTGAGCTCTTCACATGGATTAGTTCATTTAACTCTCTCACAATCCTAGAATATACTATTACTATTCTTATTTTAAAGATGAGGGAGCTGAGGAGCCAGGATTCAAAGCCAGATGCTTGACACCAAGGCTTACACTTTTACTGAGAATGAGACATCTGCATTGTCTTCATAAATAACCAGAATGAGAGTGTAAGCTGCATGAAATATTCCAGATATAGATTCCAGATACAGATTGTAGCTTCCTGCGTTACAAATGCAACACCATTTACTCTTCTATAAAAGGCTTGAGAATCCCTCCTGAACAGAAGTAACATATCGGGTTTGCTTCTCACGTGCAGTTGTTATATGGGCAAATGTGGCATATAACAAATAAAACGATCTCACTCGAAACTGCCAAAACCAGAATAACCATCTCTACCTCCCAATCTGAAAGCACACATTGAATTCTGGCTATCATCTAAAAAAGGTTTTTTTAAAGCACCAATCTGAAATAGCTATCACAAACCAAAGCACAAAGTCCAAGTTGATAACAACAAACACAAGTTGCTCGAGTTCAAAACAGGTCAATTCAGCCTCAACAGGCTATATCGGAAAAGAGCACAGCTTTAGGATGAGAACAGGCCAAAAACCATGTGACTTCGTATTATATTCACTTTAATTCATTTGCTCTTCATACAGTATTGCTTTTTGAAACTAAGTATACAGAGGAATCCCAAATTATTCAACATAGTTAGAAAAAATGAAAAGCAGACCTTCTGAAATATCTCAGAATTCAATACTTCAACTTTCCCAGAGCAACTGCTATTTAGTATTGTATTCTAGATTGTGGTAGTTCTAGCGATTTATTCCAGAGAAGCAAACAAGTAAGGCCAACGTGAGCAGTCTACCAGGCTAATATAGCTCAAAATGCCAGATGAACTACTATATGATACCTTAAACTGAATCAAAATTAAACTGAAAAATTAGTCAATGTCTTACAAAGATGGTTTTCTTCTGTTAGGGTTTAATTTTAAGGACAAAAGTCAAGACCTTAGACACGTAAGGACTCCTGACCTAAATGAAGGCTATCAAAAGAGCTATCTTTGGTGAGAAGAAAAGCCACACAACTCTAAAAACAGTAGTTGGTTGATTTCCTAATATTAAAAACAGTGTCTGAACATAATAGATGCTTGTAAGGAAAATATAATTTTCCTTACAAGCATCTATTAGGATATGTGAAAGTTCGAGTCACATATCCTAGCACTCAGAAACCTTCCCAACGTACCTTTCCAGCCCATGTCCCACGTCTTTCATCCTTGCCTTTGCTCTCTCTCATCCCTCAAGGGAACATGGCCTCTCCTATCTCTAACACCAGAAATCTTACCCATCTTTCAAGGTCTGTGACTTCTCCTTGAAATCCCCACCCCACCCCCCAAGTGGTTCTTAACAATGTTCTTTTATCTATCTCAAAGCACCAGCTTCTCCAATAACTACTGATAATGTCTTTCTCTCAGCTAAGAGACATTGCTGTAAATTCCTGGAGCAAACAAGGGACCAAGACTTCCTCATCTCTACATTGTCCACATAAGCCTGGCAGCACTGTGCACTGCACACGGTAGGCTCAACAAATATTTTTTTTTCTTCTTTTTTTCTTAGAGACAGGGTCTCGCTTTCTCTCCCAGGCTGAAGTGCAGTGATGTGATCGCAGCTCACTGCAACCTTGAACTCCTGGGCTCAATCGATCCTCCCACCTCAGCCTCCCACTCAAGTAGCTGGGACTACAGACATGTGCCACCACGCCCAGGTAATTTTTAAAAATATTTTGTAGAGTGGGGGTCTCCCTATGTTTTCCAGGATAGTCTCGAATTCCTGGCCTCAAGTGATCCTCTCACCTTGGTCTCCCAAAGTGATGGGATTACAGATTACAGATGTGAGCCACCACACCTAGCCAACACATACTTTTTAATAGATGTGATAGGAAACATGAAAGATTAATCTATATCAGGTCCCTCACCGTCTTATAAATATTTAATTGATTTATGCATTTATAAAAACCAAATTTATTAAATATGACTGTTCAAAAATACAATTTTACATACAGAATAACACAGTGGTTAAGTGTCTTTGAGCAGTTTGAGGTTCAATTCCCACTCTGCCACTTACTCACTGAGTAACCTTGAGTAAGTGACTTGGCCTTTCTAAGCTTCCACTTCCTGACTTGTAAATTAGGACTAATAATACCTACTTCTTTGGGCTGTTGTCAGGTAAAATTAAATAGCACAGTACCTGGTATATAGCCAATAATAAATGGAGCTACAGTTATTACCTGAAAACTCTTCCCTACTGCTGGATTACATGTTTTAAATAACAATCTAAATAAAACCTGAAACCAGCATCTTTTAATTTTTAGGATTTTATTTGCCATAATTCTTCACTGAGAAATCAAGTCATTGTCCATAAAGTTCCATAAAATGACTGGTAGGATACTAACATTTTAAAGCTCAGTAAAATGACTCAAGAGAAGAATTAGGTAATTCAACACATACCAAAGTTATATTTTCTCCTTTACACTCATCAGTAGGAAATAATTCCAAGGCTTCCCTGTAACATACCAACTGACTTCACAATGACATCACATACTAGCACACCCTATATGTTTCCAGCAGAGAACCATCAAGGCCTTCTATCCAAGTATTGAAGCAGAACTACTTTTTAGTTATAGTTGCATTGCTCTATTTAAGAGACCCATACAGCATGTCCCATAGTGCTTCTACCAGAGGGTATGGAATACTAACACTGCCCCCAACATTGACCCTCTTCAGGAAAACAAAGACCCACGTTCCCCAGTAGTGAATTCCAACAGGCTTATGTGAACGGGTACTCATTTAACATTAAAAAAAGTATATTAACATCAGTTTCTAAAAAGTTCAAATAATCACAAAACATATAGCAAAATAAAGGAAGATTCAGTTTGGCAAGTTCTTACTAAAAGCATGTAGATATGTTCAAAGCCCACAGGATGAGTTGGGCTTAAAAGAAATAATTTCCCATTGCTCCCAGGAGAAATGAATATTATAGAAGGGGAAAAAAAAGTATGAGTACAACTCACCTAAAGAAAGAGATGTGTTCTAATATAGTTTCTGTAAAACAAATTACTGAAAAGTGACTTTTACCTTGCAACTCTTACTTTATAATCACTCTACTGGGAAAAAAAAGTATCCCCTTAAAATAATAGCCAGTTTTCCCAAATCATTTTCAAAGGAAAATAATAACTTTCTGACAAAATATTAATACCATACTAAATAACTACATGGTGTTAACTCAAAAGAAACGTGTACAGTTGAAAAATACTGTAAGACTCTGTTTCTCATATTATTTCCACAAGGGAATGCTTAAGGCAATTTAGCTAAGTTTTTTACCAACCTGAACTTTAACCCTCATAACTTACAAACTTTTAATTTTTACCTTAGAAGTGTTTTTCCCCTATCAAATTAATCAACTGACTACTTTCTAAATATTTTTGCCTGACAACACCTATGCTCTCTTCTTGTTCAGGAAATATTACCACATAATGACTGAAATGACCAATATCTATCTACCTGTGACTACCTGTCAGCCCAAAGTCCTCTGGGCTCCCACAGCATCCTGCATATATCTCCACGAAAGGAGTTTTCACACTGTAATCATATATTTGAGTCTTTCTCTCCCCTACTAGACAGTGAGTTCTATAGTGGTCGTGTTTCCGGCATCTTCTGTAACTAAAACAGGGCCAGAAACATAGCATGGGCTCAATAAATCAATATTATTAAGCAGATTGGTAAACTGTGACTTTATTGATAGGCCTATTCTCAACCAAATAGTTGGGATGGAGTATGTTCCCTCATCAGAAGGTGGTAGTAATTTAAATGATATCTAGTGAACCTGACAAAGCAATGCTCATTGTCAGATATGTCAGTTGCCTAAATTTAGCTTTAATGCACAAGATCTGGACGTTGTAGTTGGTGTGTTGTCAGTCACAGATTACCTAAGTTCTCCAAACTGTAGGTTCTGCTTCTGAAACGGCAGAGTGCCATAAAAGAAAAAGCAGTGGGTGCGAGGCCAGGCACCTAGCTTTCAGTCCCAGGTCTACTTCTGCCTACTAATTGCATGACCTTTGACTCTTTGGGCCTCAATTTCAGAGATAATATCCATACTTCGCCTCTCTCTCAGTCTCAATGAAAGAGGGTTAAGTTAAGCCTTGTCCTTTTCAGCATCTTTAGAATCAATCCCGTCTTGATTCCAACCACCATTTCCTCCAGCCCAGCTGTCATCATCTCTCACCAAACTTCCGCAAAGGCCTCCAGATGCTGGTTTCTCCAAATCCTTTCTCACGCCTCACCAAAAGATTTTCCACCCAGAAAAGTAACCTTTTCAAAATGCAACTCTCATCATGTCATGTTCATGCACCCCTAATACTTCAAAGGGACATTTTTGCTCTTAGAAGAAACACTAGAACTCTTAGTATGGCCTATAACCGCCTACCCACTAGAGTCCCTGCTTACTTCTCCACTGGCATTTTGTATCACCCACACCCTACCCCCCCTAGCACACACACACAAATTCTGTGTTCCAGCCACAATAACTGTCTTTCAGTTCCCTGAATATATTAATACAATGTTACCTCCCACCTTATCATATCTCCCTGTAATAGTCTCTTTCCCACACCCAAATTTCCCCTAATTGACTCCTACTTATCTGTCAGATCTCAAGTCACCCAAAAGCCATTTCCTTCCCTCACCTTCCACCAGCCAATATTCTCAGGGCCCTAAGTACTTGTCCTGCAGAGTACATCCCACTCGGGTGAGTTTATTTGTGTGGTTACTTGCTTCATGTCTATCTCCCCCACCAAACTGTAAGCTCCATGAGGACGGCAACAATCTTGTTCACCAATGAGAATTACAATATATGTTTCAAAAGAGAAATGATCTTTTGAAATTTGATAAGAGAAAATTATAAGAGGCTGGGTGCGGTGGCCCACACCTGTAATCCTAGCACTCTGGGAGGCTGAGGCAGGAGGATTGCTAGAGGTCAGGAGTTTGAGACCAGCCTAAGCAAGAGCAAGACCCCATATCTACCAAAAATAGAAAAAATTATCTGGGTGTGGTGGTGTGCACCTGTGGTCCCAGCTACATGGGAGGCTGAGGCAGGAAGATAGCTTGAGCCCAGGAGTTTGAGGTTGCAGTGAGTTATGATGACACCATTGCACCCTACCCAGGGTGACAGAGTGAGACTCTGTCTCAAAAAAAAAAAAGAAAAAGAAAATTACAAGAGATGAATGTTTTTACTTATTTTCAGTGTTTTTTTACTTCTTCTTCACTTTATAAGTATTTCCAAATATTTTTAAAATCCTAGCCAAATCATCACAATGAAAAACACTAATACATTTTTCTAAAACATAGAAACAAAGGCATTCCAAATCAAAAGCTTTTGCCTGCCTGAACTTATTCACAGCTTTAGAACACTGTGAAACATGGCTATTAAATACAAAACTGAACCCTTTATAGGGTTATTTTAAAACCCAGGGAACTATAAAAGGATTATAATACCTATGAAGCATTAAGAAAATGATTAAAATGTATGCCAGAGAAGGGATTACAAAACATATGACTGGAGAATTTATGGCAGTAAGGTTAGTAACTGTAAACTAGTTCAGAGTAAGCCAGTATTTAGAAGGAAAAAAAAATCAGTTCTTTAATGGTTCACACTTACTATCTCGCCAACATTTACTGTGAGCAAAAAGTTCTGACATTTGGCGAAGAGCTATTCAAATTATATGAGGAATTGTATTTTAAAGGAAGAAAAGGATACTAATATATTAATTATGGCATGTGTTTTGTTCTTTCTTAGAACACAACATTGTTTTCTCCAAGTTGGTACCTTATATTAGCATGTTGTAGGGTTTTCTCCTTCTTTGAAGAGCAAACAGCTGTAAAATAAGCACCATGTCAAAGTCCTCAGCCCTTTCTCAGTGGTGCTTACAGTCCTACCCTGGCTGTAAATCAAGAGTTAAGTAACTCTTTCAGGATACAGAAAACACTAAATGTTCAGAACTGAAGCAGTAATGCCTCATGGGTGTTCAATTATCAATGTACTTCCCCTAAAGCTTACCCCATTTAACCCAGGAGTGAAGAATTTGGGCTCAGAGGAGTTGCACAAGCTGGGGAGAATGGACCTTTAAAAAAATGATACTTTAGTTAGAACAACAGCTACCACAAGCACTTTAAAAAGTTCTCTATGGTAGAAATTGCCCCAGGAGAGACTTTTCTATCAATACAGATGCTCAATTGGTATCACTAAATGCTTTTAGGTATCCCTAAAAGCAAAATGGAAAAGACTCAGGACAACAATCAATATATACAAAGAATAATCAATATGTACATTCTAAGTAGGGCAAAGAATCCTAAAAGCCAGTCAAAACAACCACTCGCAACTCTCCCAAACACAACTTTCCTGACTCTATGCCTTTCCCAGCATTATTCCCTCCAACTAAAATGTTCTGACCCTCATCTCAGCCTTTGGCCTCATTCGAGACCGCCCTAAGAATACTTCATCCTCTCACTGCTAAGGCACTTTATAATATTCCCTATGGCACCAATTAACTCATTCTATCTGTTACATAACTACAGTCAGAACTTTACCCCTACGTTCCTCCAGGATTTACACAACATGTAAAATAGCTTCCCATTTCCTACACTGCCTTGCACATTATATCAAATATTTACAGAATTTGTCAGAACTGGAGAGACTTGGAGGTCCGAGTCTCAACCCTGCCTTCATGGTAAAGCAATCAATGACCCCAGAGCTGAAATGGCTTCACTGACAAAGCAAACATTGATTGAACACCTCCAAGTGGCATACCCAGAGTGCACTCAACAAAAATCCTGACCTCAATGAGCTCACGATCCGGTAGAGAATATAATTATAAATAACAATTACCCAAAGGGGGAAAACAAAGATCCACACTATGATACGTAAGGCACGAACAGGGTCCTGTGATAACACAGAAGAGGGCACCTAACTTAACCTGAAGGTAGGTGAAGGCCTCCTCTGCAGAACTCAACTCAGCTCATGTAATGGTTAGAAAAAAAGAAGGAAGAATGTAACAAGCCAAAGGACCGGCACGTAAGCAGGCAGAGAGATGAGAGGGCCTGGAGCTCACTTTAGTATGGGGGAAGCTCGAAGAACACGGGAGGAGTGGGGGGGTAGGACGGGGAAGAGGCTGATTTGTCTCTTTTGAATAAATGAATAAAGGAATGCACACCAAAGAAAAAGCAATACATGCTTTCTTTGCACTAGCAAAAAAGTTATACTCTATTTGAGGTAATACCATGTTTGTTTTGTATTATTGATTAGGGGTCAATAAGAGGCAGCTGGAAATAGTACTGGATTACGAATCAGGAAACCCAGGTTCTAGTCCCAACTTTGTAACTAACTACACAATTGCTCTTAAGCAAAACACTTACGCTCATCTGGCAAATAAGATGCTTGAACTAGATTTACTACTTTCTCTTCTTATTCAGACATCTATTTTAATGCTAGAATGGAAGAAGGGACAGATTACTACAGACAAGGATGGAAAAGGCAAATTTTCAAAGTGATACTTTTTAAAAGGAGGAGTGAGACCAGGTGTAGTGGCTCTCATCTACAGACCTAGCAGTTGGGGAAGCCAAGGTGGGAGGATCACCTGATGCCAGGAGTTCAAGACCAGCCTAGGCAACACAGTGAGACCCAATCTCTACAAAAAATAATTTTAAAAATTAGCTGGGCGTGATGGAGCACGCCTATAGTCCAAGCTGCTTGGGAGGCTGAGGCAGGAGGATCGCTTCAGCTCAGGAGTTTGAGGTTGCAGTGAGCTATGATCACACCACTGCACTCCAGCCTGGGCAGCAGAGCAGGACCTCATCTCAAAAAAAAAACCAGAGGAGTGAGATGCCAAAACAATTGGGTGAAAGTTTGTGGAGGATACAGCAGACAGGATATGTATACAGTCTCAAGATATCACCCACAAATCACTCAATTATTAAAGCAGGAAGGTACTTTACAATGTGGTATTCCTACAAATAGGTGTTTTATACACACATACATTTTTTTATATATATGTATTTAATCCCAATTCTAATTATGAGGAAACAAAACAAATCCAGATTATGGAACATTCTACAAATCATCTAGCCTGGACTCTTCAAAAATGTCAATGTCATGAGAGACAAAAAGGCAAAGGAGCTATTCTAGATAAAAGGACATCAAAGAGACATGACAACTAATGAATATGGACCAAAAATTATGACTTTCCTGGGGAGCATGTTAAAATAAAATTAATTAATTAATATTAAAAATAAAAATTAGATAATGTTTGTATTGCTGTTAAATTTCTTGAGTGTGATAATGATACTCTGCTTGCTTAGGAGAACATCCTTATACTTAGGAGATACATGCTGCAACATTTAGGAGGGAAGTATCATGATGTCTGCAACCTACTTTCAAACGGCCAATGGTCCAGGAAAAAAAGATACACACACACATATATATATACACACACATCTGTATATATGGATAAAGAGACAAATGTGACAAAATATTAACAATTGGTGAATCTAGGTGAAGGGTATACAGGAATTCACTGTACTACTTAAACTTTTCTGAGCTGGAATATTTTTCAAAATATACAAAGTTGCAGGGGAGAAGGATGAGTGAGAATTAGACAGAGAAAAGCAAAGGAATCTTCCAAACAGGTACCATGAGAGTTACAGAAACAGCAATTTAAACACAAGAGAATAAAGAAATATGAGGTTTCAATTGTAGGACATAAGAATAAGGGGTATAAGAGTTTCAGCGATCACAAGAGATTTCAGGAAAAACTGGAATTTTAACTAGGTATTAAAGGCTGAGCAGAGTTTTAGCCAGAACTAAGTACTCTTTAGGACAGGAATGTGAGCAAGGGGTGTTAGCTACAGACAGTGTGTGCATACGTAAACACATACACATATAACATATATACATACATTCATATGTATATACATACATTATAAACATATATGATATGCAGTTATGAGATTAGCCATTTTGGACAGAATATAAAAATAGGGGCTAGAGCCAGAGTATGAACAGCTCTGCAAACTCTGGAAGGGTCTGGATTCTATACAATAGTAGGTAATGGGAACTCTTGAGGGTTTCTGTATTTTCCTCCTAAATAATAAAAGTAATGTCTGTTTAATTGAGGAAGTACAGAAAAGTATTAGACAAATAAAAAAATCATCCCATTTTGATTAACATTTCAGTGTATTTTCTACCAATTTTTTACGTAGTGTTTTTCTGGTTTTGGGGTTTTTTAAGAGACATGGTGTTGCTATGTTGTCCAGGCTAGAGCGCAGTGACTATTCACAGGTGCAATCCTAGCGTATTACAGCAAGTTACTAGACTCAAGCAACCCTCCCACCTCAGCCTACCAAGTAGCTGGGACTACAGGTGGGCACCACCATGCCCAACAGTACAGTTTTTAAAACATAGTTGAGACCATGTTGCTGTTTTCACTTAAAAGAATCATTTCCCCATGTTATTAGAAACTTTATAAATGTAACTCTAAATGGTTACATCTTATGTATATACCCAGATTTGCTTAACCATTCCTCAATGGTGGACTTTTAGACTGCTTATAATTTTTCGCTATTTTAAAAAATATTTAGTTCCTGAAAAAATTAAGAATAGAATTACCATATGATCAAGCAATTCCACTTCTGGGTATATACCCAAAAGAATTGAAAGCAGAGATTCAAACAGATATTTGTATACCCATATTCCTAGTAGTAGCACTGCTCACAATAGCCAAAAGGTGGAAGCAACCCAAGTGTCCCTCAACAGATGAACGGATAAACAAAATGTGGTATACACACAATGGAATATTCAGCCTCAAAAAGGAAGGAAATTCTGATATATGCTACAACATAGATGAACCTTGAGGACATTATGCAAAATAAGATAAAGTCAGTCACAAAAAGACAAACACTGTATGACTCCATTCATAAGAGGTACCTCAAGTAGTCAAAATCATAGAGAAGAAAGTAGAATGGTGGTTGCCAGGGGCTGGGGAGAAGGGCGATGGGGAGTTAGTGTTTCATGAGTACAGAGTTTCAGTTTTGCAAGAACAAAAGAGTTCTGGAATGATGGCACAACAATGTGAATGTATTTAACACTACTGAATTGTATACTTAAAATGGTTAAAATGGTAAATTTTATGTTTTGTGTATTTTACCAAAATTTTTTAAAATAAATAAAAATTTAAATGAGTATATCTGTGTTTCAACCTTTACACATAGTTCTGATTAGTTCCTGAGATCAGATTTCTAGAAATGGAGCTACTAGGCGAAAAGATATACAAAAAGTGTCAGCTTGACAAACGCGGCCAAATTACTTTCTCGGAAGATTATACCAATTAACACTACCATCAGTATTATAAAAGAATATTTGTCTCACACAACACCCTCAGTAATATTCAGTTCAATCATTCAACGATATCTATTGAGCAGCTATGTGCTGAGCCCTGTTGTAGGCCCTGGGGACGTAGTAGTAAGCAAGACAGACCAAAGTCCCCGTCTTCATAGAGATTATTACATTCCAGTGGGAGAGGCAGACCAAAAAAAAAAAAAAGAAAGAAAGAAAAAAGAAAGGGTAGGCATGGTGGCTCATGCCTGTCATCCCAGCACTTTGGGAGGCCTAGGTGGGAGGATCACTTGAGGCCAGGAGTTCAAGACCAGCCTGGGCAACATAACAGACCTTGTCTCTACACAAAAAAATTTTTAATAATTAGCCAGCCATGGGGGTGCACACCTGTAGTCCTACCTCTTCAGGAGGCTGAGGTGGGAGGACTGCTTGAGCCCAGGAATTGGAGGCTGCAGTAAGCTATGATTGCACCACTGCACTCCCACCTGGGTGACTGGGTGACAGAGCGAGACCCTGTCTCAAAAAAAAAAAAAGGAAAAAAGATTAATAAGATATAATAAAGGGCTAAGAAGGAAACAAATAAAGGAAAGGCAGATAAGTGCTGCAGGAGAGGGGATGGAATTTTAAGGACTGCCAAGGACAGCCTCACTGACGTGGTGATATCTGAGTAAAGATCTGAGGAAGGAAGGGGGCACGCTGCAAAGCTGCAAAGCTATCTAGAGGAAGGGCATTCCAGGGAGAGGGAATAGCAACCACAAAGGCCCCAAGGCAAGAGCACACCTAAAGGACCTGCAGTGTTCAAGAAACAGCCAGAAAGCCAGTGCCTGAAGCAAAGTGAGTCAGGAGAAAGATGTAGGAGATGCAGTCAGAAGGCCACATCTCATGGGGAATGACAATTAGTTGTACATGTCATGTTTTCTATCATGGCTATTTTGATAGGTAAAAAGATAATATTGTAGTATTTTAATTATAGGAGGTTTTTGACAAACTGGTAAGATGAAAGTTATGTTTAAGGATGATCAGCCTGACAGAGGTACGCTTGATGAACCAGACAAAATAAGAGAAGTCACCTTGGAAGCTTTACAACAATCAAGATAGACAGATTGATTCATTCATTCATTTAAAATGCATTTATGGAGTACCTAAAACATAGTAGACACAAATAAGAGGGGCTAAGGGCTGGGATAGTAGCAGTGGGAATGGAGAGAAACCAAAAACTATAATGGTAATTTTCAAAAAAGATCAATTAACTTTGGTAACAAAATACAAGGGGGAAAGAGAATAAATTCATATGTACTGTAAGTTACTTGACAGCAGGATATATATCTAATTCATCTTTGCGTCCCCCACAGTACTTTATCATGATGCTCAATAAATGCCTATGGATTAAAGAATGAGTCAAAGAAAGAAAGTTTTCTCAAGATGGAAAAAGACCATGGAAGGGAGAGATAAGGACAAAACCTTGGGGACTGCTCAATTAGAAATGGAAGGAAAAATCAGGAATCTAAAAAGAAAAGGGAAGGTGTCAGAGAAACAGGAGGAGAATCAAGACTATACTATAGCATGCTGCAGGAGCCAAGTGGAGAGAAGAGTCGGCCTCCCCTACTGCTAAAAGCAGCAAAGGAGCCAAGAAAGCTAGGAAGGGTGGCAATGAAGGAAGTCATTGGCTATGAGAGTTTGAAGCCAGATTGTACAGGATAAAAGATGTAGCCAAAGGCAAGGAAAAGGAAGTAACTAGCTATTCTTAAACAATAGCTTCTTCTCTTTTTCTTGCAGTAAAAAGAGAAAGGAAAAATAAAACAGTAAGGATTCCCTAAGATACAGAACTCTGCTAGAAATGCCTACTTAGCCCCTGATTGTGTGCAGTAAGGCTAAGAAAGCCTTAAGGAAATATTTACAACATTCAACCTAGCTGGGATCCTCAAACAACCACGTGGGTTGAATGAACACAAGAAAGATCCTGTCTATGTTATGCATTAAAAAAAGGCAGCAAATCTTCACATTTGCTACTAATACCTGGTTTGTTAAGTGGCCTTGACAGGTCACAGAGAAAGTAATAACTGCTGACTTTTTTGATATTTAGCTAATGTGAGATAAACCAGCTTAAATCAATTAAGGTGCTTTTTCTGCTTGTTTATTTTAGTCTCCGTGATTCCTATTAGAGGCTTTCCTCAAATATTCAGAGATGTTTGGCTGTCCATTCACATTTCAGAGTGAGGCACTAAATGCTGGCTGTAAATTCTGTGTCACTGATGAGCTTCACTGTAGAGTAATCAGGTCAAAACTTTGATGTACTTTTAATATCAAGGACCTGAATAAATTTGTCTGTCTAATATGCATGTGACTATTTAAGAGCAATGCTGTTTGTAAGTAAAGCAAACATTAATTTCTCTTCCTAAAATGCTTAGTTTCCTCAGGAAGTTAGCTAAGGAATAGAGGCAAAATCCTTCGTCATTATTTTATGACATTTTAACACAGATTTTAGTAAAGACATCTAAATGACAGGTAATTTATCCTAGAAATAGTTAAATACAAAGTTTCTGTATGCATCCAGGAAAAGAAAGAAAAAAATCACATATTTTCATCTAAGAATATGTATAATTTTATAGGAGTATAATCAAACCAAACAAATATCTGATCCTTATCAAAGTTAAAATGTCTCTTTAATTTAGTAAAATGTATAAGATAGAAAACTTCAAGCTTCAAGCACAGAGGTTCCAGAACAGTCATTTCATCCTTTTGGCTCCTTTTAATAATCATGACTAAGATTTACAGTGATGATTTCTTTAGATAAAAGGAAGCACTAGTTTCCAGAATCTCAGTGTCCCCAAAAAAGAGGTATCTTGGGATTACAGCTTTATGCTAAAAGGACAAATCCAGTTGGAATTCAACCACTTCAGCAACCTTTTATTTTAATCAGGGCTGTCATGAGAGTATCAAAAAGCTGTATCACAGGCAGACTACATACAAATCTAAACAAACTAGATTTTGTCACCTAATAACATGTTCTGGAAACAAATGCAACCCAAAACCTAAATTCCTTTATTTCACACACAAAATTAATTTCACTAAGCTGTTGTGTATACACACACGTGCACATGCACGCACACACACACACAACCTTATGGGCTTTAAAATACTATTCATCTTTCATCCCAAACAGTAAGGATTCCAATGAGGAGGAAAAAATGGCACAAATGACTGCATGGCTGCATCATGGGCAAAACATCCCATATTTCTCAAGATGAAAAGGGTGAATTTCACCTAAATACTCTGAATTTCAATTAAATACCTAAATTAGTGATCCGAGTTACAAAGTTTACACTTTAATAACATTTTAATGGATTTGTTTCCCTGAAACATTATAAAATACATGCTTTAAAAAAAACTTGCAGCAACACAGAAAAACATACTTCCTCCCCCAAAACCCACCATCATGAGATAGTCATTGTTAGTTAATATTTTAGTAAATGTCTTTCTACTTGTTACAGGTAAATGTATGTATACACAAACAAGCAAAGAAAATTTTCAAAGAACAAACCTAAGCAAAAGATGTTCCATACAATATGATCATAAGAGTATTATACCTACTTGACTTGCTTCCAGCAGAATCTCACCCCCCCACCCCAATCCCCCCACCCCCACTGCACACACATAAAAAAGAAGAGCACCAAGAGCAGCAAAAAGTTTCATTTTGTTTTTTCTGGTTACCTGGAACCCCAAACACTCAAGGATCAGACTGATGATGGCAATGTGAAATACAGATTGACTAAAAGTTAGGATTTTTCCTCTGCTCAGTAATCAACTCTAGAGAGATGAAATTATTCCCGCCAAACTTTAAATCAAGGAGGTACACTAGTTACTAAAGGAAACAAGTCTTGAAAGAGACAAGAGAGCACATCGTCTTGTTCTAGCTGTATTTAGTTTAATTTTACCTCTTAAAACCTGCTCAAATATTTCCATGTCTTGCATGATTCTCAAAAGCCCAAATGCCATTCTGTAAAGGCTCCAAGTTTAGTCAGCACATTTTTTTTTCTGATTGCAGATGGGCAAATGGAAAAACTGAGGCTTTGCACACTCCCATAAAGATCAGATGATGCCCTCCGTCTGTCTTTGCTAGGATGGGAAAACATTCTCCCTCTCAGATTACCAGCTCCCCACCCCCACAGCACGTGCACACGTGCGCACGTACACACACACACACACACACACACACACACACACAAATCAGAGAGTTTCATTTTGTCTCTTCTGGTTACCTGGAACCACAAAACCTCAAGGACCATACTGATAATGGCAATATAAAATGCAGAGTGACTGAAAGTCAGGGTTTTGTGTAGTCTCTGCAAAGTAATCCAAAGAAAACCCTTCATAAAATGATCTGGAGAAAAAAGGCACTACAAAACCATTTAAATATTAGCCAAACAGTCTTTTCTATGCTCATCTCCTAGCCCAAATCCCCAGACTGACACAACACCACTCTACATAGTAGATAGAAACAGATTAACTTTTAAACTCCCAAGCTCCAGCCAGCCATATTTTTTCTCTTGATTGACATTTCCTACAGCCTATTTCTTCTTTCCCTACACCTAATCTGGGATAGAAAATTTACTCTTTCCTATCAAATTTCCTAAACAATGACAGTGTCAATAACCAACTGTGGGTACTTCACTCTCTATATATGAAAGTGGCAAGTAAAAATGCCTAAATTTTTAAAGAAAAAAATAAAAATCCACTACAATCAAATGAAAGAAATAAACATAAGATAATCCCAATAAGCTCAGGTTTTTAAAAGCCATTTTTCTATTTTAAGAACCATTTGTTACCTAACAAACAAGTTCAGCAAGGTTGCAGGATATAAAATCAATATACAAAAATCACTTGTATTTCCGTATACTAGCAGTGAGCAATCTGAAAATGAAATAAAACAATTCCATTTATAATAGCATCAAAAGATAAATAAACTACTGGGCTGGGTGTAGTAGCTCATGCCACTGGGTGGTGGCTCATGCCAGTAATCCTAGCACTCTGGGAGGCTAAGGCGGGAGGATTGCTTAAGGCCAGAAATTCAAGACCAGCCTGAGCAAGACTCTGTCTCTACAAAATATTAAAAAATTAGCCAGGCACATGTGCCTATAGACCCAGCTACTCAGGAGGCTGAGGCAGGAGGATTGCTTGAGCCCAGGAGTTTGAGGTAGCAGTGAGCTATGATGATGCCACTGCACTCTAGCCCAGGCACAGAGCAAGACACTGTCTCAAATAAACAAAAATAAATAAATAAACAAAATACTTAGGAAAAAATTTAACAAAAAAATCACAAGTACACTGAAAACTGTAAAACGTTGTTGAAGGAAATTAAAGAAGACCCAAATAAATGGGAAGACATCTCTGTTCAGGATAGAAGATTTAATATTGTTAACATTGCAATACTCCCCAAATTGATCTACAGAATCAATGCCCCTATCAAAATTCCAACTTCCTTTTTTATAGAAATGGGCAAGCTGATCCATGAAAAGTTCCTGACAGCCAAAACAATCTTGAAAAAGAACCGAGTTGGACAATTCAAACTTTCTAATTTCAAAACTTTTTACAAAGCTACAAGAATCAAAACAGTAGGGTAACTGCATAAGATCAGTGTAACAGAATTTAAGGTCCAGAAATAAACCCACACATTTATGGCCAATTGATTTTTTAAAAGGATGTCACAACAATTCAATGTAGGAAAAAAATGGCCTTTTCAACAAATGGTGCTGGGACAACTGAATATCCATATGCAATAATGAAGTTAGACCCCTACTTCACACCATATTCAAAAATGAACTCAAAATGGATTAGTGACCCTAATGTAAAAGCTAAAACTATAAAACTATTAGAAGCAAATATTGGCATAAATCTCTGTTACCTTGTATCAGGCAATGGTTTCTTAGGTATGACACCAAAAGCATAAGCAACAAAAGAAAAAAAATGATATATTGAGCTTCATCAAAATTAAAAACTCTACTGCTTCAAAGGTCACTACCAAGAAAATGAAAAGACAACTCAGAAAGGGAGAAAATATTTCCAAGCCATGTATCTGATAAGTGATTAGTACCCAGAATATAAAAAGAACTCTTACAATTCAACAATAAAAAGACAAATAACTCAATTTAAAAATGGGCAAAGGAATTGGATAGACATTTCTTCAAAGATCTAGAAATGGCCAACAAGCTTATGAAGAGATGCTCAACATCATTAACCATTAGGGAAACGCACATGAAAACCACAATGAGATACCACTTCACACTCACTAGGATGGCTATAATTTTAGAAAAAGGGGGAGGGTGGCAATAACAAGTGTTGGTGAGGATATGGAGAAGTTGGAACCCTCATACATTGTTGGTAGGAATGTAAAATGGTACCGCCACTTTAGAAAACAGTTTGGCAGTTTCTCAAAAAGTTACAATAGAGTTACCACACAATTCTACTCCTATGTATATACCCAAGAGAAATGAAAATGTGTGCCCGCACAAAAACTTGTGCACCAATGTTCACAGCAGCATTATTCATCATAGCCAAAAAGTGGAAACAGCCTAAATATCCATTGACTGATGAATGGATTAAAAAAATGTGGCATATCCATAAAATGGAATATTTGGCCATAAAAAGGAATTAAGTACTGATACATGCTACAACACAGATGAATCTGGAAAATATATCTTTTTCTTTTCTCTTTTTCTTTTTTAGAGATGAAGTCTCTCTCTGTCACCCAGGCAAGAGTACAGAGGCACAATCATAGCTCACCGCAGCCTCCAACTCCTGGGCTCAAGTAATCCTCCCACCTCAGCCTCCCAAGTAGCTAGGATCACAGACAGGCACCACAAAGCCAGTCACTAAAGGCCACATTTCATTTACCTGAAATGTCCAGAATAGGCTAATCCATAGAGACAGAAAGTAAATTAGTGGTTGCCAGGGATTGTGGGGAACAGGGAATGGGAATAGATTGCCAATAGGTATGGAGTTTCTTTTAGGAGTGATGAAAATGTTCTAGAAGTAGACAGTAGTAATGGCTACACAACCTTGTGAATATACTAAAAACCACTAAATCATATCCTTTAAAAGGGTGAATTTTATGGTATGTGAATTATACCTCAATTTTTAAAATTTAAAAAAGAACCATTTGTTTCAGCAGTAAAATGTTCCTAAGGAAAAATGGAATATTATGAGTTCCTTAACATGAGCAAAGGTTAGTTTTCCTAAGATCAGGACTCATAATGTTCTTAGCAGATGTGAATTTTTTCCAGGTATATCATATACAAAGTTAACTAGGTGTTTGCAAAGAATGGCTGTGATCACCCCTCCCTAACGAGTCAACCATTTTCACTTTTTCCACGTTCCCTTCCAGTTTATACACATGTATATTCTTACATGTGTATAATCCACACAAACAATCAGTGTAAATCTTCCCATATTGCTACATGGCCTTCAAAATTATCATTAAATGGTTTTAATTAGTTGACATAATTTTCCTAACTCTTTCCCCTCCATGCCCTGCCTTAAAGTGTTAGATATTTAAGTTATTTCCAATTTTTCACTGCTTATAGATAACGTTGCAATATATTTGCAATATGAAAAGCTAACATAGCTCTTTTGTTCTCTTGAATCACTGAATTAAGATTTCCAGGAAAAAAATTACTACACCAAAAGGTAGGACATTTTTATGATTCCTGACTGCCTTCCAAAAGTATTACAAATTTACATAGCTATAAGCAACACAAACCTGCTATATTAGACATCACCATTTTTTATGCTTCTGATGTAATCAACATTTAACAATTTTATCAGAGTAATTTGAGATCTTCCCTTAGTCTTAAAACCTTGGTTACTTAAAGGCTTCCAAAATCCATGAGCACTTGCTCTGTTTCTTTTAAACTTTGTTGTCTTTTTCAGTCACCTATGGTTAAAGAGAATGAAGAATTATTTTAAACTCAGTATTTTTGTTCTAAGGAAAGTAGAACATATGATATATTGTTCCATTTTCCTTAAAATATACATATGCATATAGCCATCTTGTCAAGTAACAGCAACTGCTAGAAAAACAACAGAGCCTAGAATTCAAACACAATAAATAGGAAAAGAAAAAAACCTACAGTAATTACCCACTTTTAAAATTTCAACATCTGTAACAACTATTAATATAAGCACAAATGCCCAAGGTGTCTCTCTCGAGACACCTATCAATCTCTAATCTAGAAAAAGATCAAGAACAACTACTATGGTTTGAATGTGCCCCCTCCAAAATTCATGTTAAAACTTAATCCCCATTGTGGTGATATTAAGAGGTGGGGCCTTTGGGGACATGATTAAGTCATAAGGGTGGAGCCCTCATAAATGGATTAGTACCTTAATAAAAGCACTGGAGGGAACTAGCTTAGGCCCTTTTTTGCCCTTCCGCTCTTCTGCCATGTAAAGATGTAGCAAGAAGGCCCTCACCAGATACTAAATGGCAGTGCCTAGATCTTGGACTTCCCAGCCTCCAGAACTGTGAGAAATAAACTTCTATTATTTATAAATTACCCAATCTGTGGTATCTCATTATAGTAGCATGAATAAACTAAGACAACAAACAAGAGCCTATAGAAAGAATTGTTACAATAAAAATAATGGTTAACTAAGCACTAAGTACCAAGTACTATTAGAAGCATTTTTATATCTATACCACATTAATTCTTACTAAGGACCATATGAGTTAGGAAATATCCCCATTTTGCTATGAAAAAAACTTAAGCTTAAAGAGGATAAGTTACTTGTCCAAAGGAGATCCAGAAAGAGTACATTATTCTTAACTTTCGCATTAGTAGGTAGCCTCCTCCCCACAGCATGTGAATTTAAAAAGAAACATTCCCACCTAGGTCTGACAGCAAGGGGGTTAAGTATGATGATATGAAGATCTCACCATCATTACAGCAGTATTTATGATCTATCGTAGCACTAATGTAAAATAGGGAGAGGGCTTAACATCCCCATCATCCATTCACCTTAGCTAGCCTACAAACATGTGATCTACAAAGCTCGCTCACTATTAGTCCTAGTCCCTTCCAAAGTCTGCCACCCTGATATCCCTCTGTATAGACATTCTAGAGTTGCCAATGTATGTGATGTTAAAAGAAAGAATGCTTCTTATTGTCTCTTCTTTTCAGTGTTGGTATGATTTGGGGTTTCTTGTTTGTGTGTTCTAAGGAAAAAAAGGCAAAAAAACAATACTAAAATAAATTGTATTCAATCCTAGTGATCCACTTCCATGTATTTAAGTTTAATACATATTCTTTATACATCAAGTAAATCTTAGTGAATTGTAAGTTTACTACCAATAATATATATAAATACATTAATAGATAAACATATATAATATTTTATACATATAAAACATATACTTAGAGGAAAGGGCCCCTTTGGAAAAAAATACCATTTTATACATAACTAAATATCTAATTGGAGTCCAGAGGTTTGTTCTCAAAAGTTTAAGTAGTTGAAGATCAAATAAAAAACATAAAATATGATGATGTTGGCTCAGTCTGTTCTGTGGGTTTTCCTAGTTACTGATATTTTAAATTGTGTTTAGTTTTGCTAATAATTAAAATTAACAAGCCCCTCACAATTGTTTGGAATGTCTCAGAATTTAAATAATTCTGAGGCCCTTTGGGAGGTATGGAGAGAAGCAGGTAGTGTGTAATCCCCATAAAAACCAAGAGAAAAAGCAGAACAAGGTCCTTTCCTGTTTCGTCCAGATCATTCTAAGTCAGAGCTGGTATTTAACTACGCAACTATGGTCTCTCCTGACCTAAAGGTCTATGCTCAGACTTCAGCAATCCTAGTAACACAATAACTTCCAAAAACCAGGCATGATTCTCTGTATGACTTTAGCTTATTTTTTTTAAAAAAACTGGAGGAGGGAGGAGGAGGGAAGGGCACATACGTACATGAATGGGACACAGGCTTCAAATGCTTTGATGAACATTTCAATGGAAATTTTACAGACCTGTACTGTGAACAGAAATGAAGTGTCAAGGAAGTTTCAACCTTACAGTCCCAAATCCAATCATTACTCTCATAGAAGAAACAAGTGAGAAAATATCTCATTAAGGGATATCCAAAATATGCTAAATCAAAAGAAATACCCATATTTAACTACCTGAGGCTTCAAGTAATCTAAATATCAATACCCATTTCCTAAAACACACTCCTAGTCTGACCACAGCAGAGTAAAAAACTCAAACTAAGATAAAATAAAACATAAAATAAAATAAAATGAGCTCACACACTTGGACTTATTTTCTATTTAACAAAATGCCTGTCAAAGATTGCTTGAATCCAGGACATCTAAAATATTGACATCAAAATCACAAGACAAATAAAATAAAAACCAGCGGTAACCTCGATTGTTTGCTTTTTCAATGATACAGCTATCTTTAAGTCTGAATAATTTGGGACTAGAAGACCAGACTATTGGAGTGGAAAGAACTCCAATCTAGAAGTCAGGGCATGGGTTCCAGTCCACTTGATGCTTCTAGGTAGGTGGGGGACCCTAAACAAGTCACTTACTTTCTCTCTTTTCTTTCTCAGGGTTTACTTTCCTCAAGAGGTTGACTAGACCAGTGTTTCCTAAACTCACATAACCATAAGAATTACCTCAGGGTAACTGCAAACAACATGGATTCATTCCGAGGCCCCTTCCCCAGAGATTCAGGTTCAGGAGGACTCTGGGTAAGGCCTAGGACCTTACTCTCATTAAGTGACCCAAGTAAATCTGATCATCTGGTAAATCTGGCAAACACTGGGCTAGATAATCCTCAAGCTGCCTGCCTTCCAGCTCTGATTCTATACTATCTAGATATTTCATAAAGATGTTCTAAAAATATGCAAAATTATAATAATTCAATGTATATTACTGCACAAAAATAAATGTACAGGATCATGAATACAAATATACCCACTGCCTGTAACACCATTCACACCTTTAAACACCTATAAAAACATCTTCCTAGATTCTAGGCAAGTGGAACACTTAATCTGGTGAGGAAAAAAAAGTAATATTAAACTCTCAGCATATTAATATGGAGAGACTTGTTGAGTTATAGAAAGAAAGAATTATATAGCTAATGTTTTAAGCGAAAACCGTACAGTGTATTCTTCCCTTGGAGAACAACATTATCTGGTGATTCCACCTGTTTGTACCTCAGAAAAAGCTAGAAAAGAGCCTGGCTAAGTCCCTAGCAGCCCTAAATAGCCTGCCCTGCAATACTGCAATGCAACTGTTACAAAGCTAAAATATAAACAACGAAACAATAACTAGTTACTAATTCTTCAAATTCACCTCAGTGTAGAAAACTGGGCAGCCTAATGTTCTGTTAGGAAGGTTCTGCCAGGTAAGCGGAGAGCCTCTAGCATGCTTTCTGCACTCAAAGGTAGCAGCCTTTACTCTTCCTTTTCCTTCCTCTATAGTATTTTGCTTTAGATAGTTTTTCTAAAATTCTCATAACCCTCTAGAGGGATGTCCTGAGTTTATTCCCTTATTTAGATTTACAGGTAACTACAAAACTAACAAAAGAAAAAGAGAAAGACTGATTGCATGGAGCACAGAGGGGCAGAGTTGTAAAGGACGTTCATTAGCAACTAGTTATGATATAAATAGTTACAAAAAATGTAAAGAAAAACCAAGATTAAAACACAAAACTGAGTTTGACAAATTACTCTGAGACCCTTGCAACAGAAAAAGATAAGAAACCAAGAATGATACATAATTACATAATTTAGCCATTAGAAAAACAATTGTAGAGTAGTCCATTAAAGTAGCACACTAGCACTATACAATGTTAGTATAAAACATTTTCAAAATGAATCTTGATGCCTGACATGCAAATATTGCAAATAGAATTCTTTGGATTTAGGATTACACAGGTCAAAAAATTGATTTAATGGCAAAAATGAGAGCACCAACTGTTATGTACATCACAGAAGTATTGGGTTTAAAGCTGTGGATATGTTTAATGACATTTCTGTATCCTGCTGCCCAGTAATAGACTCTGAAACAATGTTTGGACAAAAGACCAAACCTTCAGTAAAATAGAAATGGCAAATCAGGATCAAGGGAACTAGTATAAGAGAGTGGTTAAGAGAGCAAGTTCTGGTGTCACACAGACCTGAGTTAAAACCCCAAATAAACAAATTATTGTGTGACCTTGAACAAACCTCAATTTCCTCATTTGTAAAACAGAGATAATGCTTCATTCAGCCATTGTGAGATGTAAACAAGGCGATTCATGTAAAGCACTAAGCCCTGTCCCTGGCACAGAGTAAATAGGTAAGTAATAATAATCAGCACCACCACCACCATCATCAAGCTCAAACCGTAAAATTAGCACAATTACTATCTTCCAACATCAAGTAAAGCAAAGAGTTTCCTGGTAGCCAGACAAAAAAGTTCTAAGCATTAGAAAGAAGACATTCACACATACTAATATAAAGGTAGCTTTTCTTTCCACATTACAGAAACTTCTATTTCCCCCTCCTTAATAAAGAATAACTCAGACTAATTCTGTACAGCTATATACAGAAAAGGATTCAATACAGGCATTCTTAATCAGGAAGGATAATTTTCAATGATCTAATGACTACCATGGGATACGTGGTATTGGGTGTCCATTGTTTGTTCTGAATGGAGAAGTAGGAAAGAAGGGGAAAGTCTCACCATTCACACACCACTATCAGGAAACCAAGTTGACATAACATTTCCACAGAATAAATGAAAGAAACTGTAATTTTCCTATTAAAAATAACTAATATAATTGATAGTAAACTGACCAAACTCATCAAAAAAACCCAATAAAGGGAAAGCGAAAAATCAATTATTCCAATAGTTTAAGTAACAAACACCCATTCCATCCTTTTAAGATTATGGCTTAAATTTCCAATGTTCATTTCCAATGTCTTTGCCTGCTCTTCCGAAAATGCCACCAGCTTGATTGCATACCCTTAACTTCTACTATCTTAACCCAATACATCATTCTGGTTAAGGACAAAAATAAAATCTTGTATATTATTATTTTTCCAGAATTCATGGGAAAATAGTAGCAACTCATTTAAAGAATACATTTCAAAAAAATACTGTGAGAGGTGATTTTAGAAGAAAAACGTTTCTCGTGAAAATAAATCAGCCATAGGAAAATTATTCAAGGTCAACCAAAAATAAATTTCAAAATAATGCACATTTTGAAATTTTGAGTAGGGGCAGGATTAATGACCTGTGAGGTGAATTACTAAATTCTCAAAGAAAAAAGATATAGAACTGAAGAAAAGACTTCAGCAGGAAGTACAAACTACAGTCATCAATCCATCAGTAAATGTGCAAGAATTCTGAATAATAAAAAAAAAACAAATTACCCATATCAATACTGGGAAATTTAGCAAGAAAAAGACTTTCAGAGGCATTTTCATGCATTTCAAGATATCTTTCTGTATTACAGATACAGAAATCACTGAAGAGATTGGTTAGATGCTCTAATTAACAACTTAGCAGTGAAAGAATAATGACACCCTCAAAAGAAGCTATGTCATCTAGAAATACTAGATATTTTCTTTTTACTATTTAAGAATCCAGAAGAATCTCCCTCTGCTTTTAAATGCAAATTACCAATTATCTACTCCTTTATGTGAAAATTAACTGCAGTGTGATCCCGTTCTAAAGAGGACACCATTCAGCTAGAAAAATGGAATTAGGACAACCACACACTCTATAAATATGTTCAGATCATCACATCCACTGACCTGTCACCACGTATGCATGGCCTTTTTCATGGGAGAGCCACTATCAGTGATCAAAATTCTATTTGAAGAAGGAAAACTTAGTTTTAAGGACTATCAGGTCATGAGAGGTTACACACACATTTCAATACATGCAAATGCACTAGCATCATAGCAATTTAAAAAACTCAGCACTCCTCAGTGTTCAAATAACACTAGCTATTTACCGGAAACTTTCAGAATTTCAATATAATAATAAGAGTTGCTATTTACCTGATCATTACATGGTAAAACAAACAACAAAATCCCACAATGCAAGAAATGATGTGCTGTGTAAGCACATCAGACCCTGCACTTCTTTCTTTTCCTTGTTAAACACCCTGGAGAAACAGTGAGAGTTGACTTGGAGATATACTTCAATTTAATGTATCAGGGGATCAATGTTAAAAAAAAGAACACTTTTAAACAGAAGAGTCAATAAATAAATAAACCATAATAAATACAGGGAATTATCCTATTGTTAAAAGTTCAAGCTTTCTGCCAAAACCATACTTGGTTTGGGAAATTTTATGTGTTGTCAGGTAAATATAAACAAATAATGAAGAAAGCTACATATATAGATATGGCCTCATAAAAGGTTAACTTAGCTTGTCTTTCCAAGTTATATATTAATAAATAACTTTAGGAGTTTTTTTGTTTGTTTGTTTGTTTTAAAGACAACTCTTTTCTAGCTAAGGCAAGTCACATCCAAAATGAGTGATTTTTTTGGTGGTACTTGGTTTACTCTATCCCCTACCCTCAAAGGCAGGCCTCAGTCTTTTCCACAGGTTGCCAGACAACCAGGAACAGAAGCTACAGAAAATGTACTTTCAATCTTTGAAAAATCAGTATAGATGCTTAAGAAGGAGGAAAAAAGGACTGCACTGGATTTAGAAAAGCTATTTAAATGTTTTCCAAATGCCTGTGATTACTACATGTCAACCAAAAAGCATAGCATTAGCCAGCCCCTACTTCACCTACCCACTCAAAACCCAGATAATGAATGCAGCAGACCCCAGGGGGGAAAAAGTATCATGCACAGAAATTAGGAAATTTGCTTTTCAATAATGGGACAAAGTAAGTGATGGCAGTCTTGTGCTTTTCAAGAACCTAGAATCACTAACTAGTTCAATCCATCCCCAAATCCACACCACCCTTTCAACGTTGCAATTAAGAGAGAGAAGGAGAAATTCCGGTCAACTCGCCTTGGGGGGTTGGTCTGAGGGTAGAAGACTCAAGTAGGGAGGAGGATGGAGAGAGAAAAAAGCAAGCCAATGAAAGATACCAAAATTTCCCACCTTTCTTAAATTCTTCCAGCATAGCGTCCAACTTGGTGTCATTGAAAACAAAGTGCAAGGGGTGGTTATAAAATTTGGTAATGGTTTTCAGGGGAGTACAGTCATCTGGATCCACGAAGGCCAAGTCTTTGACAAAGAGCAGGTCCACGATGTTGGACCGCTCCCCCTCAAATACTGGAATGCGAGTGTAGCCGCTCTCCATGATCTCCGACATGGTGTTGAAATCCAGGATGGCTTCGCCTGTGATCATGAAGCAGTCCCGGAGGGGAGTCATCACGTCCTCCACAGTCTTGGTGCGGAGTTCCAGCGCCCCTTGGATGATATTCAGCTCCTCCTTAACGAGGTCGTTATAGGGGTCGGTGACCCGGAGCATCTCCAGCAGCTTTTCCCGGTTGTAGACCGTGCCTATCTCCTGTCCCAGGACGCAGTCCAGCAGTTTGCTGACCGGGTAAGAAGCGGGGAAGGTCATCATCATGAAAAACTTGGTAAGGAAGATGGTGTTGGCCCCTACAGCCAGGCCGTGCCGGGAGCAGATGGCCTGGGGCACAATCTCCCCGAAGATGACGATGCCTATGGTGGAGACCACAACCGCCACGAGGCCTGAGCCAGCGATGTCGTCCAGCAGGATGGTGAGCGTGGTGTTGACCAGCACGTTGCCCAGCAGCAGCGAGCACAGCAGGTAGTTGCCTTGCCTGCGCACCGGCTCGATGCGCTTGGCGTAATTCTTCTCCTTCTCCGTGCCGCAGTTCTGCACGATGCGCAGCTCCATCGGGTCCAGGGCCATGAGCCCCAGGTTGAGGCCGCTGAACATGCCCGACAGGCACAGCAGTAGAGAAATGAAGATCACCTGCAGCCAGAAGGGCAGCAGGAATTTCTTCTCCTCGCCTACGATCATCTTGGTGTCCTCGCCGTCGTGGTAAATCCAGGTGGTCTCGGCCCATGGGGGCGGCGGGAGCCCGGCCACCCCCGAGCCGCCCTTGCCCCCGACGGCGCCACCCGCGGACCCCGGGCCGCCGGCGCCCAGGGCGGGCGTGGAGAGCGACGTGCACAGGTAATAGGACTTGCTCTTCTCCATCTTGCGTAGCGGTTTGATCTCGATCTCGATGATGCCCGATGTTCGGCGGTTGAGAATGATGTGGGGCAAGATGATGATGTCTGAGGTGCGGATGCCGCAGCGCTGGGGGCCGCTGTCCGGCTCTGGCGGCGCGGGGCCCCCCAGCCCGCGCTCGCCGGGGCTGTGGCGCCGCCGCTCGTGCTCGGTGAAGGCGATGCGGGACCACGTCTCGTTGTTGATGTTCTGCCCGTACACCCGCAGCTTGACCCGGGTCCGCTCGCTCACCCGCAGCGCCCCCCCTTCCATGAACGACACGTCGTTCGTGTCCTCCAGCCGCAACCCGATGATCACCGTCTCCTCGTTCTCGCCCGCCGCCGCGCAGCCGCCCGCGCCGCAGCAGCAGCTCAGCAGTAGCAGCGGCAGCAGCCTCCCGGCGGCCGCCTGCAGGAGCCCCCGGCCGCGGGCGCTGAGGCTGCGGCGCGCCGCCATCTTCCAAGTGGGCAGTGCGGCGGCTGCCTGCCCGCCCGCCATCTTTACTTTGGGTTCACAAGCGCCACAGCCAATCATAGGGTGGCTGCTCCAGCTGCGGCTTCATCCTTCCCACCCGGCGGCGCGAGCGCAGGCACAGGCCCCTGGGCTAGACTGCAAGGGAGCGTCCGCACTCAGTGCTCAGCAGTCCGCCTCCCTGACTGACACTGAGCCAACCTCGGCCAGCTGAGGAACCCCGAAGCTCGCGGGAGGCGGGAGGGGAAAGGAGGGAAGCGCCAGCAGCTCCGGCGAGAGGCAGGCCGACCAGCCAATCACGAGGGGGCGCCCGCCCTCCCAGCCAGGGGGCTGGAATGGGGGCGTGGTCGTGCGCGGCCCCGCGGACCAATGGCAAGGTAAGTGGGTGGGGAGATGAGGGCCACTGTCCCTCTCAGCACGCCAAGTTTCCAACTGAA
This sequence comes from Daubentonia madagascariensis, assembly GCA_023783475.1. NCBI lineage: Eukaryota > Metazoa > Chordata > Mammalia > Primates > Daubentoniidae > Daubentonia > Daubentonia madagascariensis. The sequence goes on along the minus strand of JAKFHU010002573.1, from coordinate 11,361,572 downwards.
AGGCGCGTGACTCTTGTGTATGTGCGAGGAGAGGAGGCGTGGCCAGCCGGAACCCGAGAGCCAGTCAAAGATGAGAGCAGTCGGAAAGGGGGCGGGGCCCTCCGTCCGGCCGCCAATGGAAAGGAGCCGTTCGTTGGTCCAGCCCTCCCCGAGGGGGCTCCGTTGTAGGTCCCGGCGCCTGGGTCCGCCGGGTGGGACTGATTCCCTGCGGCAAGAGTAGGCGGGTTCTCGCTGCACCGCCTTGTTGGCTGCCCAGCGTTCAATGCTCGGGCAGAAAGGGCTGTCCTGCTTCAGGAGCCCGAGAACCCGATTAGGGGCGTTTAGGATGCACACAAGCCCAAAAAGCCGAGGCACTGGCCATGCTCCCCCAGTACTCGTGCGTGCCTCTCCGCCTGTGTAAGCGGCGGCCGAGCACCGCGGCGAACCCGCTCCCGCGCCTCCCGCTTCTCCCTAGAGGACGCGCGCCTTCTGCGACTCGCGGTCATGTAGCGCCACCTGCGGGCTGCACGGGCGCCCTGCAACGCTTTCCAGGTCCGCTGCAAACCCCAAAAGGTGTGCGGGAGTTAAATGTGGGGAGGTTAGAAGGACAGTTTCCCAGACTTTCCTAGTCATAAGAACCCCCACGTATTCTTGCTAAAGGATTATATTCCCTGGACCCTCTCCCATACTTACAGAATGGGAAGGACCCAGAATCTATTTCCAACAGGCACCCAGGCAAGTATAGGAAATGGGAGGGGACAGACATCCTAAGCAGACCCAAAAAGGCTCATTCTTAATCACATTGACCAAACCCTGCTAGTGTCATAGGTCGCTCAGGAGCAAAAAATTCTGGAAACCTAGCTCCCTAGGACTCCCAGGCCCATTGCGTCTAGAGAAGACGCAGTAGCAAATTAGCTGCCAAACTGGTCTTTTTCTCAAAACTTAAAACACTGAAAAAATAATTGTTTCCTTACTTTTTGTTTGTTTTTTGTTTGTTTGGTTTTTTGTTTTTTTTTTTTTTTTTTTTTTGGTATTCTCCAAGCACATTTCCTTCCCTTTTGTAAACACATCAAACCTTTCTGATTAATTTCTGGTATTATCAATTTCTGAGATAATTGCAGTGATTTAACCAATCTGTCTAACTGATCTCTGTCCTCTTCTACACCTGCCCCTTTCCTGGCTCATCCCAACAGCCAATGATCTTGTTAATCAAATCCTGTCGCTCCCTTGTTTGAAACCCTCCGCTGGCTTCACATCTCATCACAGTAAAAGCCAAAGTACCTACTATAGCCTACAAGGCTCTAACGGGTCCGCTACCTCCCATTACTTCTCTGACCTCATCACCTGCTGCTGCAGCCAGGCAGGCTCTCTCCTAGCTATTGCTCAGTCACTCCAGGAAATCCCTGCCAGTCTTTACACTTGCTGTTTGTTTCCTGTGCCTGGGACTCTTCCCTTAAATGTCAGCATAGCTTGGTTGCTCACCTCCTTCAAGGCTTTGCTCGAAAGCCACCTTATTTTATTTTTTTCTTTTTTACTTATTTAGAGACGGGGTGGGGTCTTGCTCAGGTTGGTCTCGAACTCCTGAGCTCAAGCAATCCTTTTGCCGCGGCCTCCCAGAGTGCTAGGATTACAGGCGTGAGCCACCGTGCCGGCCTAAGCAACCTTATTTTAAATTTATGAAAAACACTCCCTGGCATAGTGTGGTGGCTCACGCCTGTAATCCTAGCACTCTGGGAGGCCGAGGTGGGAGGATCGCTTGAGGCCAGGAGTTCCAGACCAGCCTGAACAACTTTACCAAAAATAGAAAAATTAGCTAGTTGTGGTGGTGTGCCTGTAGTCCCAGCTACTTGGGAGGCTGAGGCAGAAGGATTGCTTGAGCCCAGGAGTATGAGGTTGCAGTGAGCTGTGATGATACCTCTGCACTCTAGCCAGAGCAACAGAGTGAGACTCTTGTCTCAAAAAAAAACAAACAAACAAACAGTAAAACACTCCCTATACTCCACCTCTGCTTTGTGTTTCTTCAAAGCAAAGATCACTTTCTAATATACTAAGTATTAATTTGGCTTATTATCGGCCTCCTTCCACTAGAACTTAAGCTTCCTGAGGACAAAAATTTTGTTTGTTTTGTTCACTCTGTATCATCAGGGCCTAGGACAATGGTAGGTATTCAAAACAGTATTTTTCAAGTGTTAAAGAAATGAAAGAATTTTTATTCTGATTATTTCAAATAACGTCCCCACTCTAGTTTCCAGCCCTTCACTTTCTGGTGCTGTTTACCCTACCCCTAATTCTCATACTGCTGTATTTGAAAAATAAGATCAGATGAAGAAAACTTGACTCGCAGACTTGGCATGCATTTGTAAGAATGGGCATTATGGAAATTTAGAAGGAAAAGAGTTGGGATTTTTAGGGATATCTGACAAAGGTTAAGGATAGACATGGTCCTTCTAAGTCAGCTGATTGAAAATGAAACCATTTTAACTTCATAAAAAGTGTGAGAAAGGGAGGGCGATATAAAGGCTCTGAAATGCGGAACATACACTTTTGGAGCAGGAGTGTGGAGAAGGGGGTGAGGAAGAGCTTGCCAAACCTGAAGACATTTCCTGTATGTTATGGAGAAAGCTAGAATAGTGTGAGGAAAGTGTGACATTCAGCAATTTAGAAGCAAGTTAGAAATTCAGGACTTATTAGCAAACATATCAGAAAAGACATGCCTGGACAATTTACAATATTTTAAAAAACCCAAGCTCAAGTTCACACAGGGAAACACTGAGTGATCCTGGGTGGTGGGTAGGGGTTATACGCTTCATGTATACCCAAGACACACAGCAATCTAGATACCTTTTCTTAGTAAGAGGGATGTTCCTTCAAGTTTGGAGGCTTTTTAGCTCAGGGAGTTATACTCTCTTTAGGAAGGAGATGCTAGTGAAGGTTTATGGTGACTTCTGGGAGTTTCCCATCCTGTTCATCTGTTTGAACAGAGGGCAAGGTCAACGCCAATTTCTAGGGAATCTCTTCTGAAATCTAAAAGAAAAAAAAATACAACAAAACCCTGAATTATGACATTTCACCTCCATAAAGGGATACAAAAAGCCTGAGATTGCTAAATGGTTCCTACTGATGTCAACCCTAGTTCAGTTCTGACTCATCTGACCTTGAGCAAGTCATTTAGATAAAGCCAGACCCTCCTAGCAAATACCTTCCCTAACTAACCCTCTTTTGCCAGAATCCTTCACTAGAGGTGACTTCAGTTTTCTCTTCTGCAAAAGATAAGCTCCCCCCTCCACAGGTTCAGGGTTTTGGAAAGGCATCCAGATCTAAAAGTTTTTTGGGTTTGATGAGTCTGATTTTCTTAAAGATTGCAAGTAAAACACTAAATCTTTCTTAAAGATTGCAAGTAAACACTAAATGGCGCTCTACACATTTTATTTCTGAACATAAATTTATGATTTTATAGAGAAGCTTTTCTTTTTTTTGAAAATTGCCTAGCTATAAAAAAGTATCCAAAAGTATTGCTTGAACAATGACACTTTAATCACACCAAAACACTAGGTCTTCTGAGGAAAAACAGGAACTGGGAAAATGCTGGAGTTACCCAAACTTTCCATAGAATCAAATTTGTTAGACCTTAGAAGGGTTTTTCAGAAGCAACATTGCCCACTTACTTAAATATATAGAACTCTTGCAGCTAAAATGAGAATTTTGCACAACAGTTGGCAAAAAAAAAAAAGTAAAATAAAATCTGCAATGCCATTTACGATCTAAAGAGGACTTTTCAGAGCTCTTATTAATATTAGGGCTTTCCCATTTCCCTCCTTTTCCTAGATATCTTCTAGACATTGTCCTGGGCTGAAAAAGAAAGAAAAATGTGGCTTTTTGATGGAGTTGTGAGAAAAGCTTCCCCCTCTTAGAAGGGTCTCAGTTCCTTGGGTGCCGCCCTTCCCGGGAATCAGGATTTCTGGTGCCTGCAACAGGAGGTGGGTGTGAGGGGACCACTCCCAGCAATGGCACGTTGCCCCTTCCTGCTCTGCACCCTCCACCCTACTCCTCCTCCCACGCTACTGGTCGTTTTGTGGTGCTGTGCGGCCTTGGGAGCTGAGCAGCACCCCACACCATTGCCCTTCTCACAGAAAGCCTGCCCTTCCAGAACCTCCCACAGGGCAGCCCCAAGAGGTCTTCTGCACTCTGTGCGATCACCCACTCCCTTCTTCCATAACCCCCTTGACCCTTCTGGGCTACTCAGAGAAGAACACTTCTGCTGCTAAAAGTCCACTGTTTGCTCTACTCCAGCACCCCTGCCCTCCTGACTGCCAGGCCCTGCAACTGGGATTTTCTAGACTCTTCTAGAATGTTCTTTACAACTGGCTGTTCCCTGCTAGTTACAACCGTCAGCTCAGCCTCGGACAAAGATGTAAGAGAGATTTTGAGCTGTTATCCTTATCACTGTGACTAAAACACTCAACCCAGGTCATGATTTTAAGGAAACATTTCACCACAGTTTTTAAATGTTGAACCATGTGAATGTTGCCTATTCAAAAATCTAGATTTAAAAACTACATTTGGGGAGTAAGGAAGAGGTGGAATATAGGGAAGACTCTGACAGGAAAATGCTAACTAGTAACAGGACCACAGGAGAAAGAATAGGTCCTGAATGTCCAATTCTGGGCTCTCCCATAAGATTCAGACCTGCGTGGCTCTGACACCAAAACTTCAATTTATGATTGTGACTCTAGTTGTAAAACACCAGTTTCCCATACCATCCCCATGGTCTTTTCTCCACAGCCTCTGAAGCTGGAGCTAAAACTCTACTCCTAAGTCAACTCCCCCCAGCCCCCTGCCCAGTGCGTAGACAAAACAACATGGCAGATCCCAGTGGAAGAAAATTCTCCTAATTTTAGTTTCTCTGAGATACCAGTTTATTTTACATATCACTAAATTGAAGATTTAACTTATTTCTCTCCATTTATTAATACATCTCCTTAATTCTCTGCTTCCTCTTTAAATTTTAAATAAAAAGTTTGTGTTTTATTTCTCACCCCATTTCTTTTTCTCCTCTCTTATTTATACATCTATCAACTCATATATATTGTGTATCTAATAAGTTTCAAACACTGTGTGAGGCATTGCAAAGCTACAATACTGAACCAGAGGTTATCCCAAAAACTTACTAGGAAGGAAGTTATTAGCAAATGTGTACATAAATAACTATATAATACCAGATAGAACATCAAATGTCTTAAAAACAAGTACAAGTAAAGTAGAGGAACTGAGGAAAGCTTCATGGTCTTTGAGTTGGTCCTTGAAGAATAGAGGTTCTAGATGTGCAATGTCAGAGCTATTCCAAGAAGGATGTCTTAATCTGCTTAGGATGCTATTAAAAAATACCATAGATTGGTTGGCTTAAACAACAGAAATTTATTTTCTCACTGTCCTGGAGGCTAGACATTCTAGATTCTGGAGGCAGGGTGGGTTTCTGGTGAGGACTCTCTTCCTGGCTTGCAGACAGCCCTCTGGTATCTCCTCTTATAAGGACACTAATCCAATTGGATCAGGACCCTACCCTTATGATCTCATTTAACCTTAATTACTTCCTTAGAGGTTTCATCTTCAAATACAGTCACACTGGGCTTCAACATATGAATTTGGCGGGGGGTGACACAAACATTTGGTCCATAACAACAGGATTGAGAGATAAGAAAGAAGAAAAAGCATTCTATTAGACGGGAAAGTATGAAGTAAGGTTGGAAAGGGAGCAGCATTTTTGGAATACCATGTGGTTGAATTTGGTTCTATAGCCAATGAAGTGGAACACCAGGAATAATGTTGGCAAGTTGGTTGGGGTCGGTTTGTGGTGCATTGAATGCCAAGTTCAGGAGTTTAGATTTCATTTTGTAGGTACTCAGGAGTTATAAAAAGTTTTAAGTAGAAGAGCTATATTATAGGAACATTAATCTGACAGGCACCACTGCAGTGATGCTGAGGCCTTGGCGATTTAGGAATTTAGGGAGCTCCTGCCAAAGTAGAAAAAACCTTCACAGTTTACAAAGCACTTTCTCATATATTATCTTGGATTGACCTTCACAATTAGGACTAAGGGATACACCACTTCTCCAGCCACATATAGGACAAAGAAAGAAAGATAAGTATCTCATGTCAGAGGAGCTCCCAGAAAACCAAGATGGGACACTACAGCCTCTGTTCAGGAAGCCCACACCTGGCTCACAACTACTGCCACTGTGGTCACTGTAGTAATTATGAGTCTTAGAGCAAACATACAGTTTCCTAGGTTGGCCAGAACTCCTAATCATAAGTTAGACTTCCTGATTATGTTTTAAAATAAAAAATTTTTGACATATAATAAATATATAAAAGTGCATAAAACATAGGTGTACAGTATAATGCCATATATTAATAATTTATCATCTAAAACAGAACCCCCTTGAAAATGAAAAAAGGGTACTATTAATAATTAACCCAGTTTAAGGCTTAAACTGGGACAGTCCCAAGCAAAGACTATGTTCACTTTATAATAATTTATAATGGTAAAGGTACCCCCCTAGTCAAGAAAACCCATATATATCCCTTCTAGATCACACCCCTCTCCCTCCACCCTAGATATAACCATTATCTTTACCTTTACAGTAATCATTTCCCTTTTTAATTACTTTATCTTTAAATTTAGAATTCCCTAAAGAAGAGCAAGGACAAACCATATAATACAATGGTATAGGAGTCAGAAGACCTAGTTCTGGTCTTTGTTCTAACACTTATTAGGCTGTGATCCCATCATGCAAATCATTTAAATATACTCAGCCTCAGTTTTCTCTTCTGTAAAATTAGAAAAAATCAGCATTGTGAAGGAGGTATAAGGGAGTTATTTTTCATAAAGAAACAACTTTGGATTTTTGGCATGGTTTATAGCCACACAAAGCAATGAACTTTCCCCCATAACCATGAGAAATCACCATTTTTAAAGAGTTGCATTGGCTTCATGAGCTCCTGCTACATTACTTAAAAGCAAAAATAAAAATACCTCCCTCACAGCATTTCCTTAGTTAGATCCAGCTGAAAGAAATAATAAGGTTAATCAAAAAAAGAAAATAAGGACAGTTAATAAAAGATTAACTACTAAGCCCAGAAGCCACACAAATCATTCTGCACTTGCTGTGTGAACCTCTCCTCCCTGGCAACTTGACATTTGCTTTCCAAAGGATGCTCATTTAATATTCTCAAAAAAAGTTACGTGATGGGAGCTTGTTAACTCTGGGAACAGAGAATAAACTGTCCAGGCTACTTCACCTGACACAATTAGGCTCTGAGTTATATGTCAAATTACCATAAGCAGCTCCAACACTCCTTAGTTCCCTCCTGTGAGCATTCCTGCAAAGCTCTATGTGCCCTTCTTGCCTACTGTTTGTAATGAATTAAATATATGTTAGAGTCATAGATTAGGCCATTGACCTGCCATCAGTTGAACACAGTGGAAAAAACCTCACTTGTAACTTTGATGAAACTGTGCTAATTTTAATTTCAAAAGCCTACAGGGGTCAGTGAAGTTGACTGGGTGAGGAGAGTGGCAAACTGTCCAAAAGGACACATCCTGTCTAAAGGCAAAGCCATAATTCAGCTCTGGCCATCACAACTGTACAGAAATGCAGGGTTACCAGCATTTCCAATTTTTCAAGAGAAGCCAGAAGTTTATGTTATATAAAATCTTCTGATTTGTAAATATTTAGTAAATATTTTGAATATAAATACAAAAATATACTAATTCAAAATATTTTAGAAACACTGTGACCTCTGTAAAATCTGGACCCATAAATCTGTTTCTAAACCTGGAAGGGAACTTAGGGTATTCCATGTTCAACACCTTCATTTGACAGATGGGGAATGTGAATCCCAAAACAGACAAATGATGTTCCTGTGGCCAAATAATTAGTTCAGCAGCAGAGCCAAATCTAAAAAGAATACCTGCTTTCTGTCTCCTGCATCATCTTTCATTCCACCAATGAAAAGAAGGCTAATGTCTTTAGGCCTAGTTGAAATGTTAGAGGCAGGCATGGTGGGGTGTGCCTATAGTCCCAGCTACTCAGGAGGCTGAGGCGGAAGGATCCCTTGAGCCCAGGAGTTCCACGCTAGCCTAGGCAACAAACAAGGCCCCATCTCTTTTTAAAAAGTTAGCAGACCCAAGTTTGGCTTATGGTATGCCTAGAACATCGATTTACTATTCTACATTTTTATTCTCTCTGGCTTCTGGACAATGTACATGAGGCAATGTGTTACTATGTGAGGCAATGGAATAGTATTAGGGCAGAATATTTTTGGTCCAAATTGATTTTCCCCTCACTTGGAGCGTATCACTGCAGCATGGCCCTGCAACGTGAAAGGAGGGACTACCATGTTCCCATTGGGAAAGGGGATTGGTACAGTTGTGAGTCCAAGACAAGCAAGGCTCACTCAACAGGAGAAGATTAAGTACAAAACTTACATTCACATAACACTGCCATTAACCTCAGTGGGAGTTGTGCTTACAGGAATTGTAAGATCAGCAGGTGAATAGACTGGAATGAAGCATGAAAGCTCAAGTCATAGGTTATTATTAGGATTGTATAATTCCAGCTTCATATTTGCAAAAGAGTTCATTTTAATCTAGTGAGATCTCCCTCTACTGACTCTTAGGGTAGCATCTCTAAAAGAACCTTTGTTTGGATCCAAATTGTGGTGTGTGGTTGAAGAAACTTGGCAAATTGTAGAAGTTAGGACAAGTGCCAACAAAGTTTAGCAAATATAGTCAGCTGTTTCAGTGCCACTGACCCACGGGGTTCATAATATTCCATTTTAGCAACCAGGGCCTACAGCAGTGCCTGGTACACAGTAGGTAATTATTATTTAGTGAATAAATGAAAAAAAGGATAGGTTCACATTTCTTGCCAGACTCATTTAGTAGAATTCCCATCCTAACATGGCAGAAGTAGTGACTACCTTGGCTGCTTCCTTGAGCCATACAAGGAAAGGCCAAGAATCAATACGGGAACAGGTACTGGGGCTGTTTTGGCACAAAGCCATGCCCTTTTCAGCTATGCATGGCTGGAGGCGAGGGTAGGGGCCTGTTTGGGCTACTGCTGGGCCTCCCCCAGGTGGTAAGCTGAAAAGACTCCACAGACTTCCATGATTTTTTAAATAAATCCTCCCCCATGATAATGAAGGACTTAAAATACTGTATTTGATCCAATAATCAATTAAGATAAAATCTGCTCCTTAACAACTCTTTAAATCCAGTATCTTTTGAAAAGAGTTTGTGGCTAGGGAAGAATTAGGCCCCTGTTTCTGTGGCTCTACTGTTAATGAGTATAATGTTAAAATGTATTAAATAATCACAAAAGGTTAACAATTATATAATCAAGCTGGTGGGTATATGGGTAGTTGCTACAATTCTTTATTTTCTGTATATTTGAAAAATGTCATAATAAAATGTTGGGGGGAAAGTCACCTGCTGTCAAAAGAGGTACAGGTAGCTTCCTTAAACCATGCTCTGGCATCAAAAGCATTGACCTTTAGCTGGTGCTGATGTCATATGCTTGTAGTGACCATATCGATTTAAGTTAATAACAACCTAAACCATGTTCTGGGCACTCTTTCGAAGAACTTCATACAAATGAAGATACAAAGGCACAGAGATGTTAAATAATTTTCTCAAGGCCAAAATGATAGTAAGTGGTAGAGCTCAGAGGAAAAAAACCATAAAGTTTGGCATCAGGGTTTATTTATTATTTATTATTTTTAATTATTATGGATACATAATAGTTATTTATAGGCATCAGGATTTTTGTTCTTAACCATCATTCCATAATGCCTCTTACTCTTAAAAGAGAGGAATACTCTTATAAGGTTTTATACATTCCTAGTTGTCTATTTCACCTATATTGAATATTTAAATACCTGTTTTATTGCACTTTTCTGGGTAAAACACATCTACTTTAATTTTATATTGTCTAATACATACTTTTTCTAGATTCTGAGTCAAATACAATTCTTAAGATGCATACTTTTGTTGGAATATATTGTATAAAGTATGTTATTCTTAGGAAAAGAATGTGAATTTCCATATTCCAGCCTAATCTGATCACTCAACATCTTTTTGGGGAACTGCGAGTTCATTCGGAATGACAAGTAAAAGGCTAATACCACCTCCCTCTAAATTTAGACAAGCATAATAAACCAAACACCCAGAACATCTTTTCTTTTAATCGTTTCCCTTCTAGCACAGACATCTTGTGCTCATGAATAGCAAAGTATGCTTAATCCCATCTGTACCATTCTAACATTAGATACAGAACCCTAGAACCAAGAAAAAGCACTGTTTAAAATCAAGGTCACAGAGATGAATAGTGCTTTAAAAATACTACCTAGTCCTTTCCTCTGTCTGCAATAGTAAGTCAGGGTCTATAGCTGAACCGAGTCAGAAATTTGAGAATTTCTCCATTTTAAACAGCTTTTTTCTTTTCTTTTTTCCTTCATTTTATATGTGTCAAATGTATATATATTCTACTTAATATATATTTAAATATATATTATATTTATGTTGTATATTATATTTATATTATATATTGTATATAATTATATATTTATATTGTGTATATTTATATTGTATATATTTATATAAATATATATTAAATAGCTAGATATACATTATACTTAATATGTATATTAAATATATATTAAATGTATATATTCTATTTTTCATATGTGTGTATATATTAAGTAGAGACAGGGTCTCACTGTGTTGCCCAGGCTGGAGTGCAGTGGCTATTCACAGGTGTGATCCCACTACTGATCAGCACAGGATTAAATAGCATTCTTAAAAGAGGAGTCTGTCCTATGGAATCCATTCCAATGTTTTACAGCCTTAAAATTCTCAAGTCCCAAATCAAAAATCTCTTGAGCCATGCCAGCTCCTCCTTTACTTTTTTTTTTTTGCACCAAGCTCAGGGCAACTAGTTGAGATTTTCTTGTCAAGACCCTTCATTGGTTTAAAAGTGTTATTAAAAAACTGAACTATCCAACCCCTGATGACAAGGACCATGACTTACACCTTTCTATGTCCCCCAACAAAGTCTTAAAGTACAGCTGGACTTCAATTTATGTAATCATCATTGAACCCTTTCCTTAATGTTCTTCATCTTCTTCCTTAACTATGGAAAGTAGAACCAAATCTAATACTTTCCTAAAAGTTTAACCAGGACACCTTATAAGGGAAGAGAAAACCTTCCATTTTTATATCTCTTAGCTCTCCTTTTTAAAAATTTTCAAAGTCTGTTGCTAATCCAGGTAGTATTTACTACAGATAATCACTATGTCATCAGTCATTAGGGTGAACTAAAATTAAAGAAATTTATTATTCATTTTTCTTCATTCAATTGCAAAAAAAGAAAGTACGTGTTTAAAAGACAGTTACCCACTTCGACTGCTTCACTTGACTAGGCAAAAAATAAATAAAAATAAAGACAGTTACTTCATGGAGCTCTCCTACCAAATTTGATTTGGCAATCTTTGGTATGATTAGCATGATTTCAGTAGGAGCTTTGTTTAAGGAGCAAACATAGTAAAAAGTCCAAAAGGTGCTATGCAGAAGGTCAGAAAGAAGATGTTTTTTCTGAGACCCTCTGCCAACTGTTATTTCTGAAGCCTTTCTTGCCCCTTGGCAAAGCTTTACGATAGCTTCTCAGTTCCACTTCTAACCACTACATGGCACCAGAACTATGAATTAGTTAAGAAATAGAAAAAAATCTGCTTAACTAGTCTTTAAGTGATTTGCTGTGAACCTTTAATTAATACTTCCTAAAATTACTTCATTTATTTTTATCAGTGATCTAGAATATGGTAGCTTTTTGCCATTTCTTATTTCTTATGGTCTGTGCTATGGGGAAGAGCAGGTTAAAAAACGTGCAAATCATTCTGTAGTCTCTTGCCCATTACTGTAGTCTCTTAGTTGGCTGTAACTTTAGCAGCATTTCTTTGTGCCACCACAGCCTCCAGCAACATCAGGGGCACATCTGGACTTCATATTGTCAGAATCTCCTGCAAGCTTAAATGGATCTGTGATTATATCCTGTCAAAAGGCAAACCAAAATGAAAGGACAAGTTAAAGGTGTTTTGATGTGCCCAAACACTAATATTTCTGTTTGATTTAGGTTGATTTACACAGAAGGGAGATAAAAATTTTACAATTCCATGGGGTCCTGGTCATTCTGCTCTAAAGGCACTGTCTTCTTGAAGCTTCTAATCAAGTTATTACTACTTTCAAGGTAAACTTCATTTAAAGTATCTCAAAGATGGTCTCTCTTGGACCAGGAGAGTTGATTTTGCTCAACTGATTTTGTTTTGTAGGCTTCCTATTTGTGCATACCTTTTACCCCTTTGGAACTAAGATACTGAAACGCTAAAACTTCCCTTCCCTTACTCTAATCCCCAGAAACATGTGTACAAGACAAGAAAGTAAGTCCCAGATACAGGGCCATCATTAGCAGTTGCTGGTGTTCAGATGAGATTGCCAACAAAGGCCATCCAGATCTCAGAGTAAAGTGGAGTTTTTTCAAAAGACATGACTACAGTCTTTATTTTTGCCTCCAAATAAGATACCTCTAACGGTAGCACCAGTGGAGCCAGAGAAAAACCAGGCACAAAGATAGGAAATCACAAGCATGAACATGCCACCTTAGATAATAAATTCATTAAACGTAAGTTTATAGTCTTACTACTAATTGCTGGTCACTGCAAATAGAAGGGTATACAAGACAGGCACAGACTCTACATTCATGAAACTGACAGTCTTGTGGACTATTCCCTTTACTGAAGTGACTGACTTGCTGGTGGCCTTGGCCTCTCTGGCCCTCAGTTTACACCTTTCTAAAACGAAGAGGTCTGCCTGGATCCGGGCAGACTAGCATCTATTATAGCAAGGGGTCTCCAGGCCTGGAAGAAGGCCAGCTCTGCTGGTTGCTGCTGCCAGGCCTTCACATCCATTGTATTTCTACCTCTCAGTGTATTATTGGAACTCCAGATTGGAAGAGTTAGCCTCTCCTGTTTTTCACCCAGAAAAATGATTTTCCATGCCCTTTTCCCCCTTCAATGTTCTATAGTGATATCAATATCACTTCCAAACACATGCTCCTACTCCTAAAAGATCTCAAGACTTGAAGGAAATAAAAGGTGAGGTGCCTGGATAAGCAGTCCTTCCCTGCACCAACATCCTGTGATTCTATGAAAAGTATAAATATGGAGAGGCAGTACAGCATACTGGCTTAGAGTGTCAGTTCCAGAATCAGACATGGGTTCAAATTCACCACTTTCTAGCTGTGTGACCTTGCATTTGTAAATTGATCTTTCTGAACCTCAGTTTCTTCATAGTAAAATGAGAATAACAAGGGTTATTGTGAGGACTAAATGACATGATGCCTTGAACATATTCACTGTTCAATAAAAGTTTGCTCCTCTATATTATTGCTATTGGTGTTAATGTTATTACTGCTGTTACTATTAACTCAAGCAAGGCAGTCCATAGCTCTAATCCTATTTGCATCATTTCAGATGCTGCAGTGTTTTAGTAATGTAATTCTTTTAATAGCAAAATATACTTTGCTTTTCATGGTTAAAAAGAAGAAAAGAGGTCAGGTGTGGTGGCTCATGCCTGTAATCCCAGCACTTTGGGAGGCTGAGGTGGGAGGATCACTTGAGGCCAGCAGTTCGAAACCAGCCTGAACAACACAGCGAGACCACATCTCTCCAAAAAATAGAAAAATTAGCCAGATGTGGTGGCGTGCACCTGTAGTTCCAGCTACTTGAGAGGCTGAGGCAGGAGGATCACTTGAGCCTAGGAGTTTGAGGTTGCAGTGAGCTATGATTACACCACTGCACTCCAGCCTGGGCAAGACCCTGACTCAAAAAAAAAGGGAGAAGAAGAAAAGAAAAAGTGCTCTCAAAAACAGTCTTCATAAGTTGATCTGCAATATGAAGCAGCACCTTTCATTCCTCTGTTGCAGCAACCGATAGAAGACCTAAGTATGTGCAATTTCCTGCATGCCACTTGCACGTACTATCTGTACTCTAGGGTTTATCAGAAAGGTCTTTCATAAAAAAGATAAAAATGTCCTCCTCCAAGGGCATGAAGTTACATTCCTAGGTCACACCGCTGTTTCACTTTTCAAATCTTACTTCAGTGTCAATTATTCCCATTTCAAAAACGTGGAACTGATCTGAAAACATAGGCACATCTGCAGGCTGAAAGAAATCAGGCAGAAAAAAAAGGAGACCTTATGTTGGAATAAACCAGTTCAAATATGTAGAATGTTACAATTCATATCTGAGGTCAAGAACCCTCCTGTACATGCTGCATACACATTAGGATGGAGAACAAGGAGAGTTACACTGGAAGAAAATAGTCTTCTGCAGAAGCAAACTCATTTAACTACCTTTGTTACAGCCAGGGTACACTGAAAATATTGTGGCTAGAGGAAAGACTCCCCTTACTTTAACTGTATTCTTCTGACAGCTTTTATTTTATAACCACTATTCAGGAAATCAAGTTACAGGAGAATTTGAAAACATTTCAAAATAAACATTGATTCTGACCAGCAAGGTTTTGTTACCAATGAACTCCCAAGAGTTTGAAAATACTGATTAATGAAATGAATAGTCCAAAGTCAAATCTCTCTACTTTTCAAAAAATCATCTTCTTAAAAAAACGGAAGAGTAACTAACAATAGAGTGCTCAAGAACTTACTAAAGCAAAGAAAGTAAATCACTCTTCAGCTCTGTAAGTGGTGGCTTCTATACTTAGCTTGGGCTAGAGTCATGCTGGTAATATTGGCTTCCAGGTTTTTTGGCTCCAGGATTCTTATCTTTTAGGTTCAATTAACCTTCCCAAACTACAAATTTACCATTTTTTGAGTGATCACTAAGCTTTACTCTTAAAGACTGTTTACAAGGTAACAAAAGAAGAAGAAAAAGGCACAAGAGCTACTTGTCTATTGATGTACACTCAGTGAATCCAAAATGACTACAAAATACAAGCTACAAAAAGCAAAAACTTGTGGAGAAAAATTACAGAATTTCTGAGAGCAGGTGAAAGGGTACATGGGAGAAGGATAAAAGAATCCTGTGAAGAATCCTCATCAGAACTCAAACATTTAGAACATAGTCCCAAGAGACCAAGAATCTTAATAAGTATAAATCCATAAGTATATCTGCTTCTATTTTGTAGGTGTGTGTTATATGCCAGGCACTGGGCTAAGCATTTCACAGATATCATTTCAATTGACCCTCACAACCTGAGGAAAAAAAGTGATTACTACTTCCCCATTACACATGGGGAAACTGAGGTCTAGAGAGGTCAGATAACTTACCTAAGATCACACATAAGTGGCAAAGCCAGGATCTTAACTTAAGTCTTTCTGACTCCAAAGCCTGTGCACATAAACCCACTCTGTGCCACCATCCTGCTATAGCAATATCAGGATCTTATTTCCTTGGGCTTCCAACATTCAGTGCCTTGAGCTTCATCACTCATGATTTTGGTGAATGTTGGGGGAAGTTCTATCAGGCAAAAGAGTCTTGAAACCCATCACTAAACCTGTTCTAAACAATACAATGTTACAATATTATGAATGGATTAATAAAATAATTGTGATAGCATGAGTAGGGGAAAAGGTAAAAGGTAAAAATATATGAGAGAGAATGGAAAAGAGGGATGCTAATATCTGTCATAACTGTCCATCTGTCTTCTTCGTAACGTGGTTCTGAGAGATTATATGAGATAAATTGTGATAAAATTCTTTAGGAAGTGCTACACCAATATATAGTTACTAGAATAAGTCTCAATATGAGTCTAAAATATTTCAGAAAATAATCATTTTAAAAGTTAGTAGAATACTGGCCCAAATATATATTTAAGAAATTAGGATATTGTGCTCACTTCCACAGCACGTATACTAGTGGAATTGGAATGTTCCTAACACAAAGAAATGATAAATGCTTGAGGTGGTGGATACCCACGTTACCATGAGTTGATTATTATCTATTGTATGCCTGTATCAAAACATTGCATGTACCCCATAAATATATACAACTATTATGTACCCATAATAATTAAAAATTAAATATTGAAAAAAAAGAAATTAGGGTATGATAAAAGTTAGCATTTCAATACAGCAGAGAAATGATGATTACTTAATAAATGAAATAGGGAAACTTGAACTAATTAATATTTGGAAAAAATAGTCACCCTCCTACCTACCTCCTACCTACTTATGCTAACAAATTCCAGATGGATTAAAAATGTTAATGTGAAAAACAGGGCCAGGCACGGTGGCTCACACCTGTCATCTAGCACTCTGGGAGGCCAAAGCGGGAGGATTACTTAAGCTCAGGAGTTCGACACCAGCCTGAGCAAGAGTGAGACCCTGTCTCTATTTTTTAAAAAATAAATAAATAAACAAAAAATGTTAATGTGAAAAAGCCATAGAAGTACTACAAAAGGAATATTATGCAGCCTTAAAAAAGAAGGCAATTCTGATATATGTTACAACATGGATGAACCTTCAGGGCATTAAGCTAAGTGAACTAAGTCAGCCACAAAAAGACAAATACTGTCTATGGCCAGACCACCCTGATGATGCCCAATCTCATCTGATCTCAGAAGCTAAGCAGGGTTGGGCCTTGTTAGTACTTGGATGGGAGACAAAAAGACAAATACTGTATAATTCCATCTATATGAGATACTTAGTATAGTCAAAATTATACAGGAAAAAAGTAGAATGGTGGTTTCCAGGAATAGGGAGAGGAGGATTGGGGAATGACTGCTTAATAGGAATGAAGTTTCGTTTTGGGGTGATAAAAATGTTCTGGAACTAGATAGTGGTGATAGTTGCACAATCCTGTGAATGTACTAAAAGCCACTGAATCATACACTTTAAAATAGTTTAAATGGTTAATTTGGTGTTATCTGAATTTTATTTCAATTTTTAAAAAGTACTAGAAGAAAATATAGGTCAATTAATAATGTTCACATGGGGTAGATCATTCTAATCATGAAATCAAAGGCAGAAACCATAAAGGAAATGACTATATAAAAGTTAAAAACATCTATTTAGGGGAAAAAAGGAATTCAAAACATAAAATATTTGTAACATATGATAGACAATCTCTCTTTCTCTCCCTTTTTTTTTTTGAGAGGGAGTTGGCTTTGGTATGTGGCCCAGGCTGGCTCAAAGTCCTAGCTCAAGCAATCCTCCCACCTCAGCCTCCAGAGTAGCTGGGATTACAGCCACAAGCCACCATGCCCAGATAGACGATCTCTTACAGAACAATTTTTAAAAAGGCTAAAACACACTGATATAAAATATTTAAAGGAATTATATAGAAAGTTCACAATGGATGAAATATAAATGGTCAATAAATATACTGAAAAGTTCAATCTATGCAAAATAAAACAAATTATTTTCTGCCTATCAGACAAAAAAGGTTTTTTTCAAAATGATGCCCAATGTTAGTAAGAATGCAGGGAAAAGGTGTTATACATTGCAGGTAGGCATGTAGACTGATATAATCTTTCTGAAGGGCAATTTGAATATCTGTATTAAAAAACTTAAAAATGTATATAATATGCATAATATTTTAAAGGTAGCTCTTAACCTTTTTTATATCTGGACCCCCTTGAGAATCTGATAAAAGTAATAGGTCTTCTCCCAAGAAAATACACATGCATACATATAATTTTAAAGGTTTCGTGAATGCCCTGAAGTCCATTCATGAATACGTCAAGTTAGGAATCTCTAACCAATTGTCAGGATTGAAAAAGTGAAGTTATGAAATTTGTTCAAATCATCTTATAGATGCTCATTTTACAGATACAAATATGCTAGAAATAAGTTATGGTAGCCAATTGCAAAAAATAATGACTTGTTTCCTGCTTTAGAGTAGACTATGGCAAGCATGATGATTTTTTAAAATGGTTCTCTGAGGCAGGGAGAGCAAAACAAACCTTTGATTCTAAAGCCGAACAGCCTCCAGATGTTGGCAACTTCTCTGCAACTGGTCTGATCAGAAAATCTTGAGCAAATCATGAATTCTTCAAGACAGCTGCTGTCTCTTCATCCACTTCAACAATTTCACGTTCCTAAAGGGTAGCATAAAAAACACATACTAAGAGATGCCCCTTTAGTCTCAGTAGAAGAAAAATGCCCATAAGTTTACTAATGAGCGGCATTTCAGGATAAAAGACCCTATCTTCTGACATGGTATTTGTTCATGTTCAGACTCTGCTAGTTTCATGTTTATTTCCAGATGGAAGTGGCCAGTGTCATAATTAGTCTTTCTTTGTTGACAATGCTAAAAATGGACACTCATTGCTCCAGTGTCAAGTCTCTTCTCAGAGACAGATGCAGAAACCACTGCATTCTGAGCTTTACTTTATTCATCACTACGTGAGTGCTTCAGACAAAAGATAAGTGCTGGTGAGGATGTGAAGAAAAGGGGACCCTTGTATACTATTGGTGGGAATGTAAATTAGTACACCATATGGAAAACAGTAGGGAGATTCCTCAAAAATGAAAAGTAGAACTACCACATGACCCAGCAATCCCACTACTGGTTATATATCCAAATAAAATGAAATCAATATGTCAAAGGGATATCTGCCTTTGAGACCCCCATATTTACTGCAGCTCTAGTCACAAAAGCCAAGACATGGACTCAATCTAAGTGTCCATCAAAGATGAAGGATAAAGAAAATGTAGTATATAAATGGAATACTATTCAGCCTTAAAAAAGAAGAAAATCTTGTCATTTGCAGCAACATGGATAGAACTAGAGGTCATTATGTTAAGAGAAATAAGCTAAGCACAGAAAGACAAATATTGCATGTTCTCACTCATATGTGGGAGCTTAAAAAGTGAATCGCATGAAGATAGAGAGTAGATTTGTGGTTATCAGAGGCCAGGAAATGCAGGGGGCAGGAGGATGAAGAGAAGTTGATTAGTGGGTACAAATATACAGTTTGATGAGAGAAATAAGACCTAGTATTCGATAGATCGATCAGTAAGATAACTATAGTTTCTAATAATCTATTGAATGTTTCATAAAAGCTAGAAGAGAATAATTCAAATATTTCCAGCATAAAGAAAAGATAAATATTTAAGGTGATGGATATCCCAAGTATACTGATTTGATCTGTACAAATTATATGACTGTATTAAATTATCAGATATATCCCAAAAATATGAACATCTATTATGCATCAATAAAAAAAATTAAGTCCTTATCAGTAATAACACTGAATGTCAATGAACTCAATTCTCCAATTAAAACGCATAGAGTGGCAAAATGGATTAAGAGATGAGACCCAACTACATGCTGCCTACAAGAAATCAACTTTACCTGTAACAACACACAGACTGAAAGTGAAGAGGTGGGAAGATATTCCATGCAACTGGAAACCAAAAAAGAGTAGGAGTAGTTATATCAGACCAAATAGACTATAAATCAAAGACCATCAAAAGATACAAAGAAGGTTACTATATAATGATAAGGTGGTCAGTCCAGCAAGAGGATATAACAGTTATAAATACCTATGCACCCGACATTGTAACTCCCAAGTATATAAAGCAAACATTAAAAGATATTAAGGGAGAGATAGACTGCAATACAGTAGTAGTGGACTTTAACACCCCACCCTTTGTAATGGACAGATCATCCAGACAGAAAATCAACAAAGAAACATGAAAATTAAACTACACACTAGATCAAAGAGGCCTAATTGACATTTCCAGAACATTTCATCCAACTGCTGCAGAATGCATTCTTTTCATCATCTCATGGAACATCCTCCAGCATAGACTATATCTTAGGCTACAAAACCAGTCTCCACAAATTCAAAAAAGTAGAAATCATATCAAGTATCATTTCTAACTAAAATAGAATAAAACTAGATATCAATAACAAAAGGAACCTTGGAAAATACAGAAACACATGGAAATTAAACAATGTGCTCCTGAACGACCAATGGGTCAATGAAGAAATTAAAGAAATTTTTAAACTTTTTTTTTTTTTTTTTTAAAGAGCCAGGGTCTCACTCTGTCACTGAGGCTGGAGTACACTGGCCCAACCATAGCTCACTGCAATCTTGAATTCCTGGGCTCAAGTGATCTTCCTGCCTCAGCCTCCCAAGTACCAGGGACTACAGGCATGCAACACCATGCTTGGCTAATCTTTTTCTCTTCTGTAGAGATGGGGTCTCGCTATGTTGCCCAGGCTGGTCTCAAAGTCCTGGCCTAAAGGGATCTTCCCGCCGCAGCCTCCCAAAGTGCTGGGATTACAGGTGCAAGACACTCCTTGGCCTTACTTTTCCATTTTGACAAAAACAAAATTTTTTTTTTTTTTTTTTAGAGATAGGGTCTTACTCTGTGGCCCAGGCTGGAGTGCAGTGATGCAACATAGCTCACTGCAACCTCAAACTCCTGGGCTCAAGTGATTCTCCTGCCTCAGCCTCCTGAGTAGCTGGGAATACAGGGGCACACCATCATGCCTGGTAATTTTTCTATCTTTTGTAGAGATGGGGTCTTGCTATTTTGCCCAGGCTGGTCTTGAACTCCTGGCCTCAAACGATCCTCCTGCCTTGGCTTCCCAAGTGCTAGGATTACAGGCATAAGCCACTAGACCAGCCGACAAAACAAATCTTACTATGCACAGTAAAAATACCGATTAGTGTCATCATCAAACACTAAAATTTCTTAATTTCTTGATACAATTAAACAACTGAAATACTGTCATGCAGTACTCTTATTCTTTTCCATACTACTTCTCTATAATCCAATGTCTGAATGAGGCTTCTCATTAAAAAATTTCTTAGATGTGATAATGGTATTGTGGTTATATGGGAGAATATTTCATTCGTAGGAGATACATGCTGAAATATTTAAGGTTAAAATGTCATGATATCTGCAAGTTATTTTCAATGGTTCAGCAAATATATACACACAAACAGATAAAAGGAAATATGGAAAAAATGTTCTCGACTACTAAAATAGGTAATGGGTATGTGGGTATTCACTGTACTATTATTAACTTTTCTATATTCAAAAACAGTTTTATATTGTGCTTGCTTCAGCAGTACATATACTAAAATTGGAATGATACAGAGAAGATTAGCATGGCCCCTCCGCAAGGATGACATGCAAATTTGTGAAGCGTTCCATATTTTTTTTTAAATTTTTTTAATTAAAAAAAAAAGAAACAAAAACAGTTTTATAATAAATAATTGGGGAAAAATGCATTTTTATACCACTTAAAACATACACACAATCAAAGTAACACCAGCAAAGTGAGAAGCAATGCAAGGTCAAGAGAAGGTACTTGGAGCAAGGGCAAGAGTAGAAAGATGCCAGAAGTCATGGAAATTTCTATTTACCTTAAATGTAAAACTTGCATCAAATATTAGCACCTTTTCGTGTCCTGTGATTTCTCCATTGTAAATAACTTGGCATCTTTTGGTTGGTCCTGTCTTAGGGCATTTGAAGAGGTGAAATGTTGCAGAAACAAAACGACAATCACCTAAAAACAGAATTTTCTCATGGTTCATCTCCAGCACTCCAACAGCTATTGGTTTGCTCAGCAGATGAGGAGCAAACACATTATAAAGATGAATTTCTTTCTCACATGTTATCAATTATTTTTCTGGGCACTCCCTCTATTTTCTGAATGACTTCGAAGTACTTTATTAAAAACCAACCTTTTGAGGGGTTACCATGATATAGGAGACAAGATGGACATCTCCAGATGACACAAAGTCTCCCTAAATGAGACTCACTCAAAAGACACTCACTAATCACCAAATCTGAACCATTCATTTGCAGTTATAATAGTCCCTGCTGCTGTTTCTTACCAATAACTCTTTCTAGTTCCTTATTTTGAATTGTAATGAGATTGGCAGTGACCAAACCTGGAAGGCAGAACCCAGTTTCTTGGGCAAGGTTGACAAGATCCTTCCAGTACAAAGCACCACCCAGGCACTCACCTAAGAAAAAAACAACAACAAAAAAAAAACCCACAGGCCAACCAATACTTAATACAGCACTAAGAGAATTATTCTTCCGTATAATTGATTAGGACATGGTATTAGTTAAAACATAGATCCTAGAAATAGAAGCTAACCTGAGGTCTAGAAAGTCATGGTTAAGACTGAGTATGCTAGCTAATGGTGTCTGGGAACCATTCTTCAGGACAGTCACTAATGGATTGGTTCCACCCAGCTGTGATCATAATATTCATGTATATATTAGGTTACTTTCTGAACAGTGCTGTTATATGAATAAAATAGTACAAAAGAGAAATTATAACATTGCCTCTTAGTTCCAGATCAATCTAGTAATGATCTGCTACCAGAACAATAACTACTACTGATGTTCATAAGGCATTTTACAGTTTTTTTCAAGTACAAAAATGGTCATAGAAGTTTTATTTATTATCTATAAATGGGAAAAATAAATATCACCAATAGAGAACTGGTTTAAGTATGGTACTGCTGTACGACACAATTCTATAATATAAACTTTTTAAAAATGTTTTTTAAAATTCTAGGCTAAACAAAATTAGAATACTAAGTTCTATATATGTCATGCTCCCAATTTTATTATGCACATACACAGAAAAAACCAAACTAGAAGAATATTTACTAAAATATTAAAGAGGTTATCACTGAATTTTATGTGTTTTTAAGTAATTATTTTAAGAGATGGGGTCTTGCTATGTTGCCTGGACTCAAACTCTTAGGCTCAAGAGATCCTCCCACCTTAGCCTCCAGGGTATCTGGGACTACAGGTGTGTGCCACTGCACCCAGCTTAATAATTTTTTCTTTTTTTGTGTGTTTGCCAACTTTTAACAACATCCATTTATTATTGTATAATAAGTTAACATAATTTATTTTAAAAGAACTTTTGATTTCACAGTCAGACTGATCCCAAGCATGCATTTATCCCCTTAACTTCCTCAGATTCCATTTAAATGACAATAAAGAAAAAAACAACACAATGGTGATGAGAATGTAAGGGAATTAAGGGGGCGCCAGCTCTGGAACCATTGCCCTCATTTCCACACCTCAGTTTTCAAAGTATTTCTCACATTTGTTATCACATTTAATCTTCATAACAGCCCTTTACTGGTAAATTGTATTATTATTTACATTTTACAGTTTGGAAAACAATAACTCAAAGAAATTAATTAAATTGTCCAAGGTCATATCACTTTTGAATGGCAGGGGAAGAATGGAACATCAGCTGTCTGGCCTAAGCCCATGTGATTGTATGTCTCATAGCCTCATCCTGACTAGCAGAATGGAGCTCTGCACATGGACAAGCATCTGCCTTAAAACAAAACAAAACAAAAACACCTACCCCACAAAACTTTGCCAGATTTCTTCTGGCAATTCAAGGCTAGCATAGACGTCACTGAAATATAGCTCCCCACCATACTGAAACAGAGCCATATTAGTTCAAACAAGGTTAAAGATTACATTGGCCCAGATTACAAAGAAAAGGATGAAGGAACGAAATCAATTTTAAAAACCAACAGAAATGTTTGAGCTGACCCTTTGTGAGCAAAGAGCAGCTGCCTCCCTAGTTACAATCAATAGCCAAGTGCCAAGGTTTCTTTTTCCCAATGGCCTATCCAACAGGTAATAAAATCACTTTCTAAGAGTGTCTCTTTCCTAAATAAAGATACTCAGGCTACCTAAATTTTCATCCAGTCTGAACCAAAAGCAGCTCCAGGTTGTTGTGTAACTAACAGAAGATATAAACAGTATTCATAAACTCTTACCTCTTAAAAATAACATAAATTTTTGTAATGTTATTTACTTTCATAACAACACATTATATTTTAAAAATACCATCCTTAAAATGTAAAGCAAATGAGTGATCAGAAACTTAAATTTTTATTTAGCTAATTTCAAAAGCCTGGAGATAATAGATTCTATAACAATATTTCTACCTTTTATAAGCATATCTTGGTAAAGATAGTGAACTAGTCTATAAGTTGGCATACTAACAAGGACATTATTAAATCATTTCTATATAGTTATATTTATTTGAGCTTTACGACAACCAAAATGTCAGATTTTTTTTTTTTAATTTGCTTGTTTGTGTAGAGACAAGGTCTTGTTATGTTGCCCAGGCTAGACACAAACTCCTCAGCTCAAGCCATCCTCCTGCCTCAGCCTTCTGAGTAGCTGGGACTACAGGCACACATGCCACCTGCCCAGCTAAAATTTTCTATCTTCTCTCACGAAAACACCCATATGATACACATGAAGGCTATAGAGTTCCTGCAAGTTTTCCTTTCAGAAAGTAATTAATGTAAAGCCAGGCATGTTGGCTCACACCTGAAATCCTAGCATTTTGGGAGGCTGAGGCAGGAGGATCGCTTAAGGAAAGGAGTTTGAGACTAGCCTGAGAAACACAGTGAGACCCCATCACTACAAAAAAAAGAAAAAAGAAAGAAAATTAGCCAGGTGTGGTGGCGCACGCCTGTAGTCCCAGCTACTTGGGAGGCTGAGGCAGGACGATCGCTTGAGCCCAGGAGTTTGCAGTGGGCTATGATGATGCCACTGCACTCTACTTGGAGTAACAGAACAAGACTCTGTCTCCAAAAAAAAAAAAAAAAAAAAGTCATTAATGTAAAAGTTCCATCTACTGTAACTTCCCAAAAATCTGAAATCATGACAGATAAGAAATAGGTAGCACTCAGAGAAACTAGAAGTGCTAGAAGAGAGTATATTCATGGCAGCCTTTAGTAGTCAGTCCAAAGGTTCCTGCAGCTCTGCAGTTCATCATGTACAGAGGCAAGCAGGAGAGACACCCAGTAAAGCAAATAGCTTAACATATTCAATGACAATTGTCACCCTCATATTTACTACCTTTTACAAGCTGAGAGAGAAAAGAACCCATATCGAGGGTATTCCTGCCACTCCCCTTTTTTACCATCCCTTTTTAATTTCTGGATAAACTAAAAGAGATTGAGCTCTCAGTTCCGGGAGGAAAGAACAGGACTGGCCAAGTGTGGTGGCTCATGCCTGTAATCCTAACACTTTGGGAGGCCAAGGCAGGAGGATCGCTTAAGGCCAGGAGTTTGAGACCAGCCTGAGCAACAGCAAGACCCCGTCTCTACAAAAAATAGAAAATTAGCCGGGCATGGTGGCGAGCGCCTGTAGTCCCAGCTACTCAGGAGGCTGAGGCAGGAGGATCGCTTGAGCCCAGGAGTTTGAGGTTGCAGTGAGCTATGATGATGCCACTACACTCCAGCTCGGGCAACAGAGGGAGATCATGTCTCAAAAAAAACCAACAAACCAGAACTGATCCCATCACTTCTCACTGATGTTGAAAGATAAGTTATCTGGCTCTTCCCCTCACCTTCACACTTGATACACCTCCTGCAGCACTTGTTGTTTATCAGGCACAAGGTTAATAACGCAATTTGATCTAAAAAAGAACAGATGGAATGTCAAGCAAATCTACACACTATTTAGAGATCTTCAAATCTTTTTAGTCCCTGAAGGTGGCTCCTACCATTTTGTCAAAGCTACACAATTCTTCCTGCCTCCCTCCTCTCTTACCACTACTCAACTCTCCCCCAATATAAGGGAGACAGGCAGAGTGCTTAAAATCTCTATAAAGTGTTAGCAAATTTGAATGTGTAGAAAAAAATATCAGACATGATTCTTATTTGTTTCTGACCGATGGTCACCATGCAACAAGATGAAACCTGGGACCAGATTCCTACTGCAAAAGGCATTTCTTATGCCCCACGTAAATAGGCTAAGTTCCTTGAAGGCAGCTTTCTTAAGGTTGTCACTTGGGCATGATTTCAAAACAACTCATAGGGAAAAAAGAAACATAGAATCCTATAATTTGCCATGAAAATATTACTAAAGATAACAGGTCAGTGTGTACTGTAGGAGCAGACTTAATCATCTTGATGGTGTTTTGGGTTCACTGGTTTATGGTTAAGTTGCAAGTAAGTTCTCTCTTGGCCTAGTGTGTTCTGCTGCCAGTGGGCTACAAGCAGGTCAGACCAGCTCCTTCCCTTTATTAAGACATGCTAAGTTTAGTTTAACACCCTAAATGAGAGTCAATTCAGCAAAGAGTGGTGACATTTGTGTGTTCAAAAGGAAATGGGCTATACTTGTGACTGTAAGGATAAAGACCTACATAACAATATCACAACTCTCATTCTTGATTCCAGCCTCCCCCAACTTCTCAATGCAGCCATGAATAAAAGTCACATTGGGTGCCTGGAAGCCAGGTTTTTCCATGTGATAGTCAAGATACTTTTTAGCCACTTCCACCTAAAGGAAGAAAAATATAGACGTGATAATCAACATTTTTTAAAAATATGGTATTTTTTCCTAAAAATTTCCTATTATTTAATATTAACAGAATATACCTCCCCCAGATTATTTTGGGTAAGTAGACATGGTTCCTATGTACATGTAGGAGATACTACAGCCTGGGACATAAACTCCCTGCTCAATGGGTTTTGCTTAAATAAACTCCTCATTCAATAAGAAAATCTTTCAGCATAGATGGCAGAAGGAAGGAAAAGATCAAACTCCATTGGGTTGTCATGATATTTATATATAAGATCAAGCCTCTGACTTTTTGTTCTCCCATAAGACCTCCTAATTATCAAAGTTCTCAGCTTCCAGGACAGGAAGTGCTAGTGAGCATTGCTAAATAATCTTCTAAATTATCCTTGAAGGGTTGCAAAGAAAATTTTATCTCTAAAAGAATGCTTTTGAGATTTTTTTCCTCCTTGTCCTCCAAATCATTGCCTCACCTGGTCTTTGGTCATGTCTATTCCAGTGATGTGTCCCTTCTCACCAACCAGATGAGTAAGTGCATAGCAATCTCTGCCACTTCCACTGCCCAGATCCAAAATCCAGCAGTGTTCTAGTTGCTCAGGGATGACCAGACCACAGCCACAATGCCTGGGAAATGGAAAACATGTATTTTTTCCCTAGAGGCTAGAAAACATGGAACCACTAAATCTTATACATCTTTCCTTTCTTCCATCCCTCTTCCCTCCTTTCCTTCCTTCCATCATTCATTCATATTTCTCTTTAGGTGTTTAGTGTCCTCCATTAAACTGGACACCCTGAGAAGGCTGGGACTGTATCTGCTTTAACACAGTAGTATTGAGCACTGTGCTAGATACTAAGACTTAAATAAGCCATCTAAAATATTTGTTCAATAAATACATTTAGGCACTAGCTGAGCATCTAATTCAGGCCCAGGACTGTGCTAGCTATTGAGGAAAAAATGTATGATTCCATCCTCTAGGTGTATTTGCTCTAACCAGGGAGGTAAAACATGAGCACAGAAAACTGGCACTGGCCACCACGCCTGGCCTCATTGGAACGTCTTAAACTGATGATCAGTAAGATGATCAGTGCTGATCTTCAGGATTTTTACAATAGACAAGGCAAGCCGGATGGATTGGTGGCGATGGGTTAATTCCCTAGTGACTGGCATCACTATCTTTCGGGAAAGCTGCAGTCTGGGGTCTTCGTGGGGGCAGCACAGGGCACTCTACCTCAAGGCTACTTCTTCAGGTACATTTTGCAAGGCTTCTCGGATGTGCTTGGGGAATGGTCTGGCTACGGTGACACAGGCATTGGTCTGGAGGTCTGCCGATTTCTTCAGCACCTGCCCGTAGTAGGTCTGACCCAACGGCCCAGAGCGGAGTGAGAGGCGAGGAGGGGAGTTTCCTCCCCTCTGGCGGCGTCTGCAGCGCGAGGGCTCTGCCACCACCCCCATCCCCACCTGGCTCCTCTGTTCCCGCCAAAGCGCTAAGGACACACCCTTCCTGGTCCCCACTCCAGGGGTCCCAGGGAGGTGGGGGCAGAGGCGCAGAGGCGCGGGCCAGGCCGGGCTTCTATAGGCCTAGGCTGCACCTCGGCCGTTCCAGGCCCTACAGCTCTCACCTGCACGAACTCCCAGATCTCGGCGTCGCGGGGGGCTGCCACTGTCGGGAGGGGCAAAGGTAGCTGAAAGGACGGGGGCGCCCACCACGAGATGGAGGGGTGGTTAAGGGGCAGGCAGCGGGCCGAGGGCCGCCGGGAGGACCAAGGTCTCTCGGCGCAGCTCAAGGGACGGCAGACGCCCGCGGGGCCGGGCGGGACGGGGCTGGGGGCCTGCCCTGGGGCCGGGCGGGGAGGCGGGCGCGCACTCACTGTCTCTCCGCCCGGGGGCTCCGGGAGCGGAGCCTGCCGCAGCCAGCGCCCGAGGCCGCGTCCCAGGGCCGACGGGCCGTCCAGATCCCCCGCCCACCCTGGGGCTGCACCCACACACCGCCGCTTCCCGACGCCCCGACCTCCCGGCCTCGCGCCGCCCATTGCCATGTTGGTTGCCCCAGAGTCTTTCCAACCAGGACGGTATTAGTACTAATTAGCATCTTCCTTTATTGCTCCCCTGTGATTTTCATTGATAAATCTCCTATTCTGCCTTCAATGAACACCCACATATATAATGATTTTTTCCCCTTTTTGGGAATGAAATGACCTTTTCTCAATCTAGTTTTTTAAAGTCAGGTTTATTGAGATATAATATACCTTCCGTAAAATTTATCTTTCTTTAGCGTACAATCCTGAATTCTGACAAACGTACACATCACCGCAATTGAAACTAGAACAGTTCTCTCGCCCAAAAAAGCGTCTTCGTGTCCCTTTATAGTCAATCCCCTCTTCCCACCCACAGCTCTTAGGCAACCACAGATCTGTTCTCCCTCCCTATACTTTTGCCTTTTCCAGACTGTCATATAGATGTAAGCATTACAGTATGTAGCCGTTCTCAGCCTACTTTGAGTTGTATTTAGGAAAGCAACTTTGCTAAATTCATTTTTACCTCTAGTAATTTTTGGTCAATTCATATGTGTTTTCTAAGTATTGGTCACTTCATTCTGCAGAAAGTATTTTTAAATTATTTATTTCTACTTCCACCATTATATTTGTGTATCTTATCTTGTTTTGTGGTTGTAACAAGCATTTCTATTCATTAGGACAGTAAGGAGATGTGGAAATCCAAGTGAAAGGATATCTAAATGGAAGACATGGACGCCTTTACTAAATTATACTCATTTTTCAATCTCATCTGCCAGTAACACAAAAATTTTGTTGAAATCCAGCTACTAAATTTTCATCTTCCCTGCTGTCAATTAGTTGTTAAAAATTAATAGGAAGGTTTTGTCTTTTTATATATTCCACAAATAAACCCATGAAAACAATCTTTGCTGGAATATTTTCATAGGTTAGAATATTTCCAACTATTAAGTACATAAAACTTAAGTGTTTTTATAGATATCACCTAGTTTTTTGGCAATCATATAATGGTGAAAATGCTCCTAAATATTAGTTTTCAAAATAGTCTCTCCATAAAATGAGTTCCTTTAGAAAAGCAATTACTTTCTCATTGTTAAAAACGGTACCTCCCTCTTAAAGGGACTCTATCATTTCCACTTGTGCTTGTTTTGTTATCTTCGATCTGTGGTTTAGTTACAAGAATCATTTGATAACCCTTCAATCTACTTAACCACACACAGATAAGTGGCAATAAAGCAAACCATTATCAACTTAAATTGAGTTATTCTCACTTTTCCCTCATGGTATCTGGTGTGCTGGCCTGTTTTGCTGTGACCATGCATTTTGATTGGTCAGTGCCTCACCATAGGTTTTGTGAGGTTTTTTTGTTTTTTGTCTTACTCTCACCCCTTCTAAATGACAGGCATACTATATATCTGTATACTAGGTAGACCAATTAGGGTTCTCATATCAAGCCATATTTTAAATATTAGCAAAAACTAATTTATTTAAGACAAAAAATAAACATACATAGAAATTTTCATATTTTCTTTCCTTACCTCCAAGGAAGGCCTGTGCATACCGCCACACATTCTATGTTGAGAACTACTGGTGTGACAATTCCAGGATGGCCCAGAAAGGAAGATTTTGGTTCATGATACAGAACCACCTTTCAAGAAATGGAGCTTTCCAAAAGGGCCAGCATCCCTAAGTAAAGGATTCCCCAAACATTGGAAGCATTCAAGCAGAAGCTAAATGAGCAGCTGGATGATTACTTGCCAGAGATGGAGTGGCATGGGTAAATGGATGGATTCAATTACTCCCAAGATCCTTTCCTTTTCTAAGAATTTTTTAGTATTATGTTAAAGACTAGAAATGACAGGTGGCACCCTTGTTTCTATTTATAAAGGAAGTAATAGGTAACAGAGAGATAGACTAGTTGTCAAAAGACCTCCCATCAAGCTCAGTGACCTTGGGCAAGTCCTTTCATCTCCCTAGCTGTGTTTTTTCATTTGTAAAACATGGGGCCAGAATTTTGTAACTTTTAAGGCCCCCTACAACTCTAATATTCTGGGGTTCTGTGACTCTCTCTTCTTAACCAAATATTACATTGGTTCTTGGGTTTTAAAATATACCCTTCAGAAAGAAATAAATTCCTTTTGTTTTTTTAATTTATTTGAAATAGAAGTTGAATTTTAAATGCCTTTTTCGTATATATTACAGTGATATAAGAGTTTATTATTTCTTATTAATGTAATGTGTTTTGTAGCTATTGTATCAACTTTGCAATTCTGAATTACTTGAGTAATTATTCAAAATATTTCTCTATTCAATTTTTCTAAGTTTTTTTTTAGGATTTTTACATCCATATTCATAAAAAGAATTGCCTAAATTTTCTTTCGTCATCTTGCTTTTTGTTTTTTAAAATAAAAATCACATTTATTTCATCAAATGAATTAGTGTCATTTTCTATATCCTGGGAGTCTATGGAAATGATTTGTTCTGTGACAATTTGGAAAAGTCTCAGGAAAGCTATCACAAGCAAATGCTATTTTAATTGGTTATTCTTTGACAGTTTATGAATTATTTCTCATAACCAATCTGGACATATTTTCTTTTAAATGTCAGTTTTATAATATTATATCTTTATAAGAAGCCAGACATTTTGATATTAATCAAATTTTTAGCAGCAAGCTGAGAGATAAAGCTTTTCAAATCTAATTGATTTATTTTATATATCTCCTACTCAATTATAAATTTAGTAATTTGTACTTTTATGGTTGAGCTGACACCAATTTTATCCATAAGAACTATTTAATGGTTTCTATATTTTTTCTAATTTTTGTTATTCATGCTTAGTTTTATTATGTCCATTTTGATTTTTTTAATTTTCATTCTAAATTCTAACTGTAAAGCCCTTTAAAAAAACAAAAACCAAAAACATTTATTTCTACCCTTATCCCTAATACAGAGATTAAAAGCATGATTATTTTCTTATATACTGCTTTGGTATCATCACATATATGGAATTTGCATGGAATTTGAATTATCATTATTTTAAAAATATTATCCTCCAGCATATCCTCTACAATCTAGATGTTACTTAATGAAGTATTTTTTGTTTCCATATTTTTGATCACCGTTTAATTCTATGTATATTGTTTATTTCTATAAAAAACAAACCATCCAATTATGTATACCTTTCCACCTATTTCCACATTTCTTGCTACTTTTCTTTCATGGATTTTGGAATTATGTTATTTAAAGTGACTAAATTCAGTGACTAAATTGTATCTTTATTTACTATTAAAATTTTGATTGTGAAATTTATTGGACCAGATATAACATAAGCAATCAATGCTTCTTTTAGCATGAAGAAAACTTAGACCATACATTTATTTTAATTTTTTATCTTAAGTATTTCTTTGCTTCCTGTAATGGTTAGACTTAGTTTTGTCTTCTAAATTGTGGCCTTTCTTTTTAAAGGTAAATTGAGCCCATTTACATTAATATTACAATTATTGTTTATAGAATCTATGCATAAGTGAATGCCTTTTCAGATCTTTCACACCCATTTTTTTTAACCTTAAGTTAATGTCCATATGAATGAGATAAATGTAATCAGATATGCTTAGTTAACTTGATGACTTGACAATAATAATATGAATTAAATTGAACTGATTCTTATTTGCTCTTTTTTCTTTTTTTTTCTTTTCAATTATTATGGGTACATAATAGTTGTATATCTTTATAGGGTTGCTCTTTTTCTTTCAGTGAAAACACTATTCGCTTATGTTAGCTTTCTCTCAGTCCCCTTACTAAGTGAAGACTTGAACTAGAACAAGATAGAGTTCCATTTTAAATTCAAACAAAGATATTCAGGTTTGACAATAGACTCATGGTAATATCATTTAACAGATGAATTCAATGAACATAACAAATCCAAATGTTAAGGGTTACACCATGGCACAATCCCATGCCACAATCACTCATAACTTATAATCAATCAACTACCTTCACATTTGGCAATAACATCATACAAGTGAATTTGCTGATGATTAGCAAAATTACAAAATGAACCCAAGGTCACTTAATCAAGAAGAACAACAATAAAGAAACCCTAGGAATGCAGGTCAAGGCAAGAGGCTGCAGCTGGCCAGATATGATACCACTTGCCTAATTTTCATTTAGGAATTTGCTACAACAAATAAAATAAGTATCTCCTCTGAATTACTAGAAAAGAAAACAACCAGGTATTACCTATTACCATTCTGTGACCATCAAATTAAAATATTTCCTAAATGAATGATTAAAATTTTAAAAGTCTTTAAAAAGAATATTAATCATTCTCATGTGTTCACAATAGCTCCATTTTTGATACTCAGTATTTGCTTAAGTATTGCAATTTAGAAAATATGGCTTTTGACATATTAAAAGTTCTAGATCTGGGTGCAGTGGCTGGCACGTATAATCCCAGCTACTAGGGAGGCTGTGGCAGGAGGATTTCTTGAGGCCAGGAGTTCCAGATCAGCCTGGACAACATAGCAAGATCCCATCTAAAAAATTCTATAGGAAAAACTAAGAAGTCTTTTAATTTAAACGATTAAACAGAGCAACTTAAAAAATTCAGTAAGAGGATTGGTTAGTCCAATTCAAGAAGTGTTTCCAAAATTCAGCCCCCATCTAGCTTCTTTTCAGGAGAAACTGTACATCAACACAAATCTTTGATAACTTAACTTTTGGAGAAGAAAATAGAAAACTAAACCCAGAGCATGATGGCTGTGTAAGATATTTCCTCCTCAGCATTAGGCAAACAAGTGCTATTATGCTCTTAAATGCTATTTTATTTCAACAGATGATTCAACTGGTCTTGTAGATCTGATGACTGTTCAACACTAGAAATTAGAATAGAGAAAGAGTTTATCTGAAATGAACAATAAAGATATCTCTTTGTATAACTATTTGTATTTTAACGTATAAATACTGTTGTAGCTAAATAAAAATTCATATTGGTCCACCTGGGTCCCAGAAGTGTTTAAACTATGAAGAAAGGTTTGCAATGCCAATTAGTAGCGTAAACAATATGGCAAGGGAAAAATTTAGTCCACTTAAGAAAACAAGGCTATTTAATGGGTTTAGCACATTTACTCTACCCCATGAATATTACTAATATAAAAGGTTTTCTATTCCTTAAGGTTTGCCTCTATACCCTGTAACTTTTAGAAAGCCTCTACTAGCAGTGAATTGAGTCACTGCATGCCTTTGAAATATGTTGTATTCTTTAAATCCTGAAAGACCTATTCCAGAGCATATGTTACTTTAAGGACATGTGTTAACCAGAGTATTGTATTGGTCCTGGGCCCAGCAGTGTAATTCCCCCCAGCCTGCTTCAGCTGCTTCTCCACTCCCCTGTCTTTGGGGTTACTTACTTCTTCTGAATAGCTTCTTGCCTAAATCAGAAAAGGAAAGAGGAAAATAAACATAAGAAAACCCAGTGAACTAGTTGAAGTTATTTATGGCCAGACATAAACAGCATAGGCAGAACAAATTTTCAGCTTATGTCAGATTCTATATTTCTGTCAATCCTATCCTAAGACTGTGCTATTGAACAGGGATTCCTATGTGAGTGCAGAGCTGCTGAAAAGATGGATCCTATTTTTTTGTTTGTTTGTTTGTTTGTTTTGGCGACTCCACCAGGAAAAGATGGATTCTAAACTTAAAGAGGTAATAAAACATTTCAGAGTGAAGGATGTGGCCCAACAAACTACATGCATGGCTCATATTACATCTGAGTATATGGAGTCAAATGGTCACATACCTAATATGTAGACATCCAAAGAATGAATATGACAAACAACTATTTAAATATCAAGGGTTAAATTCCCAACCATATATTTCCAATAGATACACAAGTATAATATCAACTACATAAAATATAAAACAACAGGAAATAAGATGAAAAGCAAATTATAATTTTATGTAACGTTATAATGGAGAAGGGGTCTCTATATTTCAAAATCTCATAGGTGATTTATAAGTAGCAGGTGCTGCATTACATGTGGAAATGTAGGATATAGGTTACAGTTAACACTTGATTCCCTCACAGAGCAATAGACTCCCGAGGAGTCAAACACTAACGAATTGCCTCATAGGTGATAAACACATGGTCCTGGCATGGGCCCTGCCCTTATGGGAAGTCTCTCCCTCCAAGGAGCCCTCAAATTATTAATAACACGGGGAGGTTCACAGAAGGTAGTCCTGCTCCTGATCTCACCCCCTCCCCAAATGCTTCTGAGTCTCAGACATCTTTTCCACAGAGGGAAATCATCCTTGACTACCCCACCTTCATCCCCACTCCTGCCTCCACAGGAAAATGTGCTGAAGCACAGAGGCCATGAAAGCAGGCCAAGGATAATGATTCTGCAGCAAGTAATTGTTGGAAAGGGCATACTTACTGGTATTGAAGATGTGTTGTTATTATTGCCATTTTCCTTAAACTCTGCATTAAAAAAGAGAGACAAACAGAATATTCCACTTCCCTTAGCCACACAAACTATGTATATAAAAACCAAATCATGAAAGAAATTGTTTCTTACATCTTCTGAGTGCAAGATGGCATCTTCCTGTAGTACCATGTTTCGAGCTGCCTGACCTAGGAGCTGGAAGGCAAAAGTAAAATGGTAATAATCAAAATTCCCAAACTTCCTGTCATCTTCTGTCTGCAGCTGTTATACCACCGCCCTCTCTGTTCCCCTGCTCTTCCACCCTCCACAACCACAAACACTCAAAATGTAATGGAGGGTAATTTTCTATTTGTTCATGTTGAAAACTCATTGCATCGACACTATGGTGGTTCTGGCATGGGCTTGACATCTGTTCCAAAAGCTACCGCCTGAGAAATCAAGTGCTTCCTAACTGCTAAGTTCTCTGCACAGCATATTCATCAGGTGCTGGGAGAAGTCAATAAAAACCTTTGGCTCCACAAATCCAGTGAGAGAACCTAACTTCTGATTCTCTAAAGGCAGATTTGAGATTTGGGGTGCCTTGAGAGGGGTGAGGGAGCAGGAGTTAGGATGGGGCTGCAAAGGTCAGAAGGAATATAGCTGTTCAGAAATGGAGTGAAGGGGGAGCGGGAGGCATGGGAAGAAGCTGGGGCTTAAAGTGGGAACCCCCCCCATGAGAGATGGCCAGATGGGGCTGGGGAAGAGAAAAGAAAGGAGAAATGTGCAAGGGAGATTTTAATGAGATCACTGAGTTCAGTGGGCCCTGAGACCAAGAGAGAAACACTGAGCTCGATTCAGCTGGGTGGCCCATGGTCAAGGCAGACCTGAGTCAGCACTTAGAGGCAGAGACCAGCAGAGATTTCTGACCCAAGGCTGCAGTTTGCTTTCGGCATACCTAAACGCAGCCACCTGAGTATAATAAAAGGAGCTATTGTGACATGTATCCTACCAACCCTTCTCTGTTCCCTTGGGCCATGGAGATTCTTGCGAAACCAGGGCTGGCACTTCAAATTAACCGGGAACTTCAGCATCGCTACAGTTCTCAGATCCCTTCCCCTGAGCAGCAACTTTTATTTATTTATTTTTCTTTTTAATTTAAGTTTTAAAATTAGTAAACCTTTATGTGCTTCTAAAAAAATGATAAAATGGGACTTTCTATCTTTGACCCTTCCGCCCCCTGTTCGCTCCCCCATCCCATACATAACTATTTTTATTAGTTTTTGTTTTTTCTTTCCATTGTTTCTTTTTAAAACAATGAACACATGTATTTATGATTCGTCACTGCACCTTCCTACTTAAAATGTAACATACTATGTGTACTCATCCACAGCTTGCTATTTTCCCTCCACCATAGATCCCCGAGATCCATCTGTAGCAATATGTATTGAATCTCCTCACTGCTCTTTTACAACTGCAGAGTACCACACTATAAAGGTGACCATAAGATTATTCAACCAGTTCTTTGCTGGGGGACTTCGGAGTTGTCTCCAGTCTTTTGCCACTGTAAGTTGTGCCACAAAAAATCCTCATATATATCTTTGCATCTTTTTGCCAGAATATCTTTGGGATAGACTCATAGAATTGTGATTGCTGGGATTTTAATTTTGCTACATATTGCCAAATTCCCCTCCTTTAGAGCTGTACCATTTTGCATTCCCACCAACAATGTATGAGAGAGCACCTGTTCCCCATGTGGCCACTTTCAAGGGGCAAACTTCAAACTCCTATGGATGGGGGATGGTGACTGACAAACTGATGGCAGGAAAAAAAGGTTCCATTTCATCCACTTTTTCATTCAAATGTTAACTGAGTGCTTGCAATATGCCAGTATTCTGGATAAGAGTAATAAATGGGACTCACCATCTGGAGGGGATATAGGCACTTAAAACACCTTATAGTAAATGCTGAGGGGGAAGCACTGGATGCTCTGGGAGCATGCAGGAAGGCAGGGCGTCTAACCCATTGCAGGGGTAGGCATTCAGGGAGGGCTCCTAAAAGAAGTGACTTCTAAGCTGAGACCTGAACATTAGGGTTTAGAATTCATCTTATGTGTAATTTTACAGAAAAGTGGCATGATCAGATTTACTGTTTTAGAAGTATAGCAAGCAGATGCACTAGAGTGGGGGATAAGGTCAGAGACTGGTTAGGAGGACATTGCAGAACTCCAGGCAAGCAATGAGGGTGGCCGGAAACACAGAAGTGACAATGCGGGGGGGGAAAAAGGGATGTCATAGAAAACAGATGTGATGGGACTTGTGATTGCCTGGAATGTAGGGGCTGTTGTAAGGCCAAGGCCTTTTCCTATATTCATTGGCATTCTGCATCATTTTCCTTTCCTTTATTTTTCTTCCACGTCAGATGGCTAATGTGCTGATGTCGTAAGAAAGTTTGAGGGAGGTGCATCTCACACGTGCACATGAACACTCAATCATCACACCTATGAACTACAAAAGGATCTCTGCATCATTGTCTTATATAAACCACCAGACACATAACTATTTAAGATTTCCAGGCTTGCTTAAAATGAAAGAACATCTTGAATACACCCATAAACCCTCTCTTTTTTTTTGCACTCAGAGTTCATCATTTTCCATATTATTTTATTAAATTATGTAGTTACAATCGCAAGTATAAGCACTATACACACATTGTGTTTAGGAAAAAATACAATGGACCCTCACTAAGTACACAACTCAAATGGAGGGGCAGAAGTGCAGGCCTTCGAGAGAGTAGCCTATTAGTCATAAGCATCGTACTGTGGGGGTCAGTCAGTGTGTTTTTCCTCACTTTGTGCTCCAGCCATACTGGCCTCGCTGCATTCCTGGGACACATTCCCATCTCAAGGCCTTTGCCTTTGTCATTTCCACCACTTTCAACTCTCTGCCTCCGGATATCAATAGGAGCTTGCTCTCTCACTTCATTCAATTGCCTGCTCAAATGTCACCTCCCCAGAAAGCCCTTCCCTGACCACCCTGTTTAAGGTAAACCCTTTCATTACTCTCTATTCCCAGGTTTATTTTTCTTCACAGCATTTATTACCACCTGATTTTTTTGTGTTTCATTTGTTTATTATCTATCTCTTCACTAAAATGTAAACTTCCTTAGTACAGGGATTTAGTTTTGTTTATCCCTTGTACCTAGAACAGTTCCTGGAACACAGCGGATACTTGATAAATATTTGTTAAATGAATGCTGTGGAATGAGTGTTTTACACATGGAAATTGTCAGTTAATCAAACAAAATACTCATGTGGAGACTGCTCAAGAGGTAATGCTCTCCAGGCTAAGAGGGATTGAAAATTAATAAGACACTCCAATAACCTCATAGTTTAGTACAGGAAATGGCAAAAGTACATAA
Source organism: Daubentonia madagascariensis (assembly GCA_023783475.1). NCBI lineage: Eukaryota > Metazoa > Chordata > Mammalia > Primates > Daubentoniidae > Daubentonia > Daubentonia madagascariensis. Next base: position 11,323,333 of record JAKFHU010002573.1, on the reverse strand, counting down.
GTAACTATAGAAAAAAGCAATATTGTATGTTGATAAATGCCATATAAGAGATCCAGTAAAAAGATGAAGTCCAGAGAATTGAGAGATGATGTGTCAACCCTGTCCCAGAATGCTGGATTGATTTCAGTTTAACTCAATCCACACCACTTACTGAGCACCCAAACTACATCTGCTCAGAACCAGCCCATGTAAAAAGTACATAAGAGGGAGGAACAGGAAGGAGCAAGCTACATTAGGGCAATCAATGGTGGCACAGTGGCTTTTTGGCCATTTAATCCAGCTAGTACCACACAAGAGGTAATATCCAAGAGTGTGAGCCTAAAACCAGTATGCCTAGGTTTGAATCCTAGCTCTATTCCTTCCTAGCTAGGTGTGTTCTTGAACAAGTTAAATTCCTTTCTATATCTTCTATGAAAGAAAAGTACCTCCTTTATTAATGATTCTGAAGACTTAATAATTACACTACATAAAAGACAGTGGTGTCCAGCACATACTAAATGGTCAATAAATGTAAGTTTTGGCCGGGCATGGTGGCTCACGCCTGTAATCCTAGCACTATGGGAGGCTGAGGCAGGAGTATCGCTTGAGCTCAGGAGTTCAAAGACCAACCTGAGTAACACAGGAAGACTCTGTCTCTACAAAAAATAGAAAAATTAGCCAGGCATGGTGGCACACATCTGTAGTCCCAGCTACTCAGGAGGCTGAGGCAGGAGGATCGCTTGAGCCCAGGAGGCTGAGATTGCAGTGAGCTATGATGATGCCACTACATTCTAGCCTGGGCAACAAAGCAAGACCCTGTCTCAATCAACCAATCAATCAACAGAACAAGAACCTGTCTCAATTAATCAATAAATGTAAGTTTGTTATGATGAATATGTTCAATATTTATAGGTGTTTACCTATGAACACTATTTTTTTAAATTTATATATTTTTCCCAAAAGATTCAAGACAATTTATAACTGTGTGTATTTACACATATACAGATTTTTTTTTAAAAAACAGAAATAGAATCTAAAAGACATGAAAGGAGAAGGAAGTAAATATATTTACCACTAAGACTGACATAGGAACTTGTATGCAACCAAGGAAAAGTGAAACACAGTAATTTGCATAATTCTTACTACTTGGTAACAGGCAAGATAACAGTTCTTCAGAACAGATAAACTTTCCTCCGATACCGAATCCTAAAAAGCAGTGTATCATATGAAACCTCACACAAAGCATATTTGGGTATCACTAGGTCACTATCTTCAACAATAGTGTTATAGTAAATGCAAACACCTTCGTCATACAGTTGTTTCTTGTAGCCACCATCAATAAAAGCTAAGGAAGGACACAACACTAAAGCCAATTCTGTAAAGACAAGTTTACTGGGCTCCAAATTAATATGAGTAAAGCTGCTACGAACACTTATATACAAGTCCAAAGACTTGCAGACATACTATGCTTGCTACTGCAACTATATAACTTAATGAAATAATATGGAAACTAATGAAATATGAGTAAAAAGACAGAAAGAACTGCCATTACTATGAAAACTAAGTTGAAAATAGGAAACACTTGTTGAAGATAAGTCGCTAAGACCAACTGCTATTGAGTTAATTATGAGCAAGACAATGAAAAAGCCTGTGGGGGAGGGGAGTAATTAACAGAAATCTAAAAAGATTCTGTGCTCAGCTTGTTTCACAGATGTATTCAAGATGTTCCATTTTAACGAAACCAAAACTGGAAATCTTAGATGGTATGTGCAGGGTTCCTTTATCTAACAAAATGATGGACATATGTTTTCATTTCTCTTGGGTAAATACCTACCTAGGAGTGGAATGGCTGGGTCAATGGACCCATTTCGTTTATCCATTCACCTGTCAATAGGCATTTGGGTTGTTTCCAGTCTGGCGCTATCATAAATAAAGGTGCTAAGAACATGTACAAGTCTTTGTGTGGACATATATTTTCATTCCTCTTGAGTTAATATCTAGGAATTTAATGGATAGGTCTGTTTTGGAGAGAGACAGGGTGTACATATATAAAGCTTTCTGGTGAGAAAAGCCATCAAATAATTCCATCCATGGAACCAGCTAGAGGATGGAGGAGAAAACAGAGGAAAGGAGAAAGCTAATGTAAGAAACAGAAAAACAAGAATGTGCCCAGAAAGACAAATAAGAAAAGAATAAGCCCATAGACAGGTGATGCACAAAAGTGTGGAAAAGAATGTGGGTTGTTGAGGGCAAAACCATGCGGAATTCGGGAGCTGAAAGGAACCGATCTGCTCTAGAGACAACGCCGAAAAACAAATGAGGAATTGGTTAGGAACACTAGCTCATCTGCCCTCTCGCAGCTCTTTGTGGTAAAGCAGATTCCCATCATATCATTTCTTCCCCCGCTCCCCCAAGCTGCTAACCCTAACCAAAGAGACTACACACCCCAGAATGCAACACACGCCCTCCGCGACCGAGCCCTGCTCTTGGCGAGGTCACGGCCTGCAATTCCCAGGATGCAACGCGACCCTCTTCCCACAGCTATGAAAGACTGCGAGCGCCAGGGGCGTTAGGCCGGGCGAGTCCACGCCCAGCTCACCTCGGAGCTCCGGGAGCCCTTCAGCACCTGCTTGGTGAGCGCGATCACGTCAGTACCACAGGTGTTCACCTTCTCCGTGAGAAGCCCCTTCACAGACTGACCAAACCGGGCTTGAGAATCTGGCGTCCCAGTCGCCATCACTTCAACTAGCGAACGCCTCCGCACGGACGATGGCGAGTCGCCGGGGCCAAAAGGGATTCAAAGCGAAAGGAGAGGAGGACGTGTCTCTTTTCCTATTGTGGGAAAAGAAATGGGACGCATGCGCCTAGCAGAGGTTATCTTTGCTCACTTCATGTAAAATACTCAATTGATATCCTGAGGAGGACATGGCAAGCAAACATCTCTGGAAGGGATGGGGGGCAATTTCACTAAATCTGTGGTTTAGAATCAAAAGTCCTGGGTTACAGTACCAATGCTACCATTTAGCAGCGTGTGACTGCAAATTGCTCAACCTCTGTGTCTTAGGTTCTTCATCTGTAAAACAGAAGTAATAATGTTAAAGTTTCCAAGTGTTTATGAGAATGAATTAAGATCATTCAGTTCAATTGAAACAAACATTTCGTGAACTAAATACCAGACACTGCTAGGCTGAGGATAAAGAAATGAGGTACAGGTGTTGTCTCCACAGAGCTCCCAGGCTGATGAGGCAGACAATTGTGTAAATAAATGAATTAGGAAGAACAACCTAATAGAAAAATTAGGACACAAACAGGCAATTGAAAGAAAAAGGAATTCAAATGGCCAATAAATGTTAAAAATGCTCAACATCACTAGTAATTTTTAATGGTAAGTAACCGCTTCATTCTGTTAGAACCAAACTGATAACTACCTCGGAAATGAAGTAATATGTAAAATGTTTCAAGTAGCTCCATTTCTTTTTTAGCTAATGCACAAGAGAGATGAGAATGTTATATTGAAAATTTTATTCAAAATTACCTGTACTCAGTATCAACATTACTTCCTCTTCCAAATGCGTAGACCCATATGTCTCTGTTGAATCTCATTTAATTTTTGTTCTTAATAAAATTTTTTGAGTTATAATTTAGGTGCAATAACTACATTGTTTTAAAGTGTACAATTTGAGTATGACAGATGTATACAATTGTGAACCACAACCACTAGTAGGATACAGAACATTTCCATCACCCCCAGAAGTTTCCAGGTGCCCCCTTGCAGTCCATTTTCCCCTCTGCCTCTCCCTCTAGGCAACAACTGCTCTGCTTTCAGGAAGTGCAGATTAATTTGCATTTCTAGAATGGTATATAAATGGAATCATACAGGAAGTACTCTTTTTTAGCCTGGCTTCTTTCAGCATGATGGTTTTGAGAATCATCTGTGTTGTTGTGTGTATAACTAATCTGTTCCTTTTTATTGCTGAGAAATATTCTGCTGTGTGGATATATCTCTTTGTTTTTCCACTCACCTGTTGATGGACATTTAGATTGTTTCTACTTTGAAGATACTATGAATAAAGCTGCTATGAACATTTATATACAAGTCCTTATGTGGATTGTTTTCATTTCTCTTGGGTAAATATCTAGGAGTGGAATGGCTGGATCAGATGGTAAGTGTTCAACTTTTCAAGAAACTGCCAAGCCATTTTCCAAAGTGTTACCATTTTAAATTCCCAACAGCAGTGTGTACCACCACAGTTGCTTTACATCCACAAATTCAGGAAAAAAGTGATTGTTCTGTAGCCATGGTAAAAAGTAACTGCCTGTAGTAGGCAGACTGGCCACTGACAGGTGGCTTCCATGATCCCCACCTCCTGGTGTTCATGCCCTTGTGTGATCCCCTTCTCTCCTCTTCTCTTACATGTAGGCAGGGTCTGTGACTTGCTTCTAATAATAGTATATGCACAGGTGACGGGAGATACGTGATTACCTTACATAAGATTGTAAGGCCCATCTTGCTGGAGTCTCTCTCACTTGCTGGCTGTGAGTGAGCAAGTGGCCATGATGGAGAATTCCACATGGAACTGCAAGTACCATCTAGTCACTGAGATCTGGGCTCCAGCTGACAGCTGGCGAAAAAAAAAAAAAGAACTGAATCCTGCAAACAACCATGTGAGTAGGGAAGCAGATCCTTCTCCAGTAGAGCCTCTAGATGAGAACCCAGCCCTGGCCCACACCTTGACTGCAGCCTTGTGAGACCCTAAGCAAATGGCCCAGTAAAGCTGTACTTAGATTCCTACCCATAAAAACTATAAGATAATAAATGTGTATTGTTTTAAGCCACTAAGTTTGTGGTAATGTTTATGGTAATGTGGCAATAGAAAACTAACATACCACGAGAATTGGTCTGAAATATGTTCAATCTATAACAACTCACCTCAGTGATCCCCTTTTGCAAACCAAGCAGTTAGGATCTGCCCCCTCACTTCTGAAAGTCAGTCATTCAAGGACAGATGCATCCCAATAATCACCCCTCTAAGTGCCAATCAATCAACGATAGCCTCACCCAAGTAACCACGGTTCTACAGATGATATCAACTTGCTTAAATCCATCAATCCCTGAACTCCACACTTTCCCCAAACCCTATTATGATCAGCAGTCTACTCTGCTTGGAGAGATACCTGCTCTTCCATATTATAGTAAATCATATATTCAGTTTTGTCTCTTTATTTCACATCTTGAGTTGTAGTTTCATCATTCTTTGACAATTCTGGAGGTTCCACCAAGATCATTCTGAAGACAGCATTCCAGGAACCCTGAGATCAACAGGTGGACTCACTAGACCCCTTGTGCCCAAACTCCATCTGTCCTTCAGGTCAACTGTCATGTGGGTCAGTCTCTACAACAATTTGAATTCTGACTAGTTTCAGTGAATTATTCTTACTGAATTTATTTTGTTATCCAATCATATGCAAACAAATAAGTCTTTGTATAAGGTAATTAGGCCTAGATCTTTGTAGTAAGTAATTAGACCTTTGGGTTTGGAGATGCACCATTTCATTGTTAAACCTAGGTCTTTTGTATAAGGTTATTAAACTTTTTGTTTTAGAAGTATACTGTTTGAAAGTATACTGTTTGGGAAATATATTTATCATTAACCTGATTATTCTCCTGATGCTTGCCTTACTTTTTCTGTCATTTGTCTTTATGTACAAAGTTATGTTTCAAAGGTTCTCACTTTTTCCAGGATTATCTTATTTCTTTTGAATGTTTAAGGGAGTGTTCTACAGGGAATAACAGATGGAGTCATAGGCATGATAGTCTCCAACCCAATCCAAACTGGCCCTTGAGAGTTAAAAACTGAGGTTTGTTAGAATGGAGACTGGCTGCTTTTACCACATATAGTAAATACCTTCACTAATGGAAACCACCCAACATTTTTCTCCTAGTTGATTAACTAATTATTTGTTTTCTCCTATTATCATCTACTGGTGTTGTTATTATTTTTTTTTTTTTCAGAGACCGGGTCTCATTCTGTTGCCCAGGCTGGAGTGCAGTGGCATAGTCATAGGTCACTGCAGCCTTGAACTCCTGGCCTCAAGCAGTCCTCTAACCTTGGCCTCCCAAAGTGCAGGCATTACAGGCTTGAGCCACTATGCCTGGCCTGGTGTTACTTTTCTTTTAAATTTTTTATTTTTAATTATTATGGGTACATAATAGTTGAATATCTTTAAAGGGTACATGTGATGTTTTGATACAGGCATACAACGTGAAGTAATCAAATCATGGTAATTGGGGTATCCATCACCTCAGGCATTTAACATTTCTTTGTGTTAGGAACATTGTAATTCCACTCTTTAAGTTATTTTAAAATATACCCTTATTGTTGATTATAGTCACTTTGTTGTGCTGTCAAATATTGTTCATTCTAACTATCTAACTATATTTTTACACCCATTAACTATCCCCACTTTATTCCCCCCTCCCCACTACTCTTCCCAGCCTCTGGTAACCATCATTCTACTCTCTGTCTCCATGAGATCAATTGTTTTTAATATTTAGCTCTCACAAATGAGTGAGAACATGCAAGATTTGTCTTTCTGTGCTTGGGTTATTTTACTTAACATAACGTTCTCCAGTTCCATCCATGTTGTCTCAAATGACAGAATTTCATTCTTTTTGTGGCTATATAATATTCCACTGTGTATATGCACCACAATTTCTTTATCCACTCATCAGTCAGTGGACACTTAGGTCAATTCCATATCTTGGCTGTTGTGAATAGTGCTACAGTAAACATGGGAGTGTAGCTATCTTTTTGATATACTGAATTCCCATCCTTTGGATATATACCCAGCAATGGGATTGCTGGGTCATGTGGTAGTTCTATTTTTAGTTTGTTGAGGAACCTCTATACCGTTTTCCATAGTGGTTGCACTAATCTAAATTCCCATCAACAGTGTATGAAGGTTCCCCTTTCTCCACATCCTCGCCAGCATTCATTATTGCCTATCTTTTTGATAAAAACCATTTTAACTGGGGTCTGGTGTTACTTTCTTAATCCAAAAATTCTGTTACCTTTATCCAATGAAGGAGCATCTCTAGATTGTTTCTGTAATTAAAGAAGTGTCCATGACCAGTACAGAACTTTTGGATACACCAGTACTAAATCTTAATGCAATATTGTTTGTTGATTGGCCTCTTAGTAAATATAAAAAGTGTCAGTACCAGACCTGATATAAGTAGTCCAGTCATTCTTGTAAAATCCAATTCCTTACCAGAAGTCAAATTGTTCAAATGACTAAACTGTGGCCCTTTCTAGGGCCTATTAAATTACTTGTCCTGTAGTTCTAGCTACTCAGGAGGCTGAGGCAGGAGGATCCCATGAGCCCAGGAGTTGGAGGCTACAGTGACCTATGATCGTCCACTGCACTCCAGCCTGGATGACAGAGCGAGACCCTTTCTCCAAAAAAATAAAATAAAAAGAATGGTCACCTGGTAGCACCAAATACAACTTCAAATGGATACTAGATGAAATTCTTAATGAAATACCTCATTCCAGTAGGTACAAATTGGCAACAATATAAAACACTGGTTGAGAAATTTTTTTGGGGATAACAAAGGATGTGGCCAGTTCATGCCTCCTCTATAACTAAATTAATCTGCAAAAATACATACAGGTGAGGAATTGCAAAGGACTGAAAAATTGCAAGGGCTCAAACTGTGCCTCCAGGTCATTTGAACATATCCAAATAGATGTTATAAGTCACCTTTCTCTATGGGTTATAAATATGTACTAGTACTAGTACATTTATTTTCTGGATGAGTTGTAAATTTTCCTTCTTGAACATACGCACACATTCTGTTGGTTGTATACCTAAGAATGGAGTTACTGGGTCATAGGTTATACATATGTTCGGCTCTAGTAAATAATGGAGCTTATGTTTTAGACAAGGAAATCAGGGATGCAAAGGAAGTAGAATTCATACAAGTTTTCAGTATAAACTGAAGTTATACAGAATGTTTTGCATTGATCATTGATCAACATTGAGAACAAAACCAAACCACAACAATCAAAGACTTGATTAAATCCAAATGGTGATTCTTTGAAAAGATTAATAAAACAAACTCCTGACGAGTCAAGAAAAAATATAAAATGCAAAATTTGAAGAAATATATAACTCCCAAAATTGACTCAAGAAGATTCAGAAAAGTTGAGAAGACCAATAACTATTGAAGAAACTGGAAACTTTTGTTAGAGAATCATCTCCCCAAAAAAGGTATTAGGCTCTGACAGTTCTCATGGTCATCTTTCCTTACAGCTTTAGTTTTTTGAGGTTTCTTTTTTCCCTTACAGCTTTAAATAACAGATAATTTTCATGGTATTTAATCTGCTTATAGGACATACAAAAAGACTGAGAGTTTCTCACATAACTTTATAAAACTAGCAAAATCATAATACCAAAACCTGGCCATGTAAAAATAAGAAAACTATAACCCAATTTTTCATATGACTAGAAGTGTAAAAGAAATAAAATCCTAAGTAAATCACAAAGAGGATTCAATTCTATACTACATGAAGACACTCTGGACAAGGTATTAATAGTTTTATTCTAGGAATGGGTGAATACCAAGATATCTATTAATATAGTGAATCTAAGTCAGTATTTGTCTTTTTTTTTTTTTTGGAGACAAGTTCTTACATGACATGTCACCCAGGCTACAGTGCAGTGGCATCATCATAGCTCACTGCAACCTCCAACTCCTGGGCTCAAGCAATCCTCCTGGCTCAGCCTCCCAAGTAGCTGAAACTACAGGTGCGCGCCACCATACCCAGCTAATTTCTTAAATTTTTTATAGAGTTGGGATCTCACTATTACCCAGACTAATTTTGAACTCCTGGCCTCAAGTGATTCTCCCACCTTGGCCTCCCAAAGTGTTAGGATTACAGGCGTGAGCCACTATACCCTGCCCTACTTAACCTTTTTTAAAAGTTGTTTTTGTGATGTTAAAATATACGTAACATAAAATTTACCATTTCACCCACTTTAAGTGTACATTTCAGTCGCATTAAGTACATTCATGATGTTGTACAACCATCACCACTATCTACTTCCAAAACTTTTTCATCATCCCAAGCAGACACTAGACCCATTAAACAATAACTCTCATTTTCCCCTCCCCACCAGCCCCTGGTAACTGCTAATCTACTTTCTGTCTCCATGAATATGCCTATTTCTTATAGTGGAATCACATAATATTTGTCTTTTTATGTCTGACTTATTTCACTTAGCATAATATTTTCAAGGTTCATTCATATAGCATGTATCAGAACTTCATTCTTTTTTATAGCTGAATAATATTCCATTGTATGTACATACTACAGTTTATCCATTCATCAGTTGATGGACAGGGGTTGTTTCCACCTTTTGGCTCTTGTGAATAATGCTGCTGTGAATATTGGTGTGCAAGTAACTGTTTGAGTCCCTGTTCTCAATTCTTTTATTCTAGGAGTGGAATTGCTGGGTCATATGGTAACCTTATGTTTACTTAACCTTTTTAGGTTTCAGTTTCCTCCTCTGTAAAATGGGTATAACAGTAGGGTCTACTCAGGGTTGTTGTGATTCAATGAGCTAATGCACGTGAAAGTGCTGCCAGACACAAAGTAAGTGTTCATTAGATATTATACTATATTATTATCATTATTATACCAAAATGGGCTCCCTGGTTTTTCTGAGCTCTTATTAGTATACCTTCCTAACAGATGCTATCCTCCTCTTCTGCTGGAATCCCTCAGTGGCTCAGTCAGTATTTATCAATGATTTGATATTACCAGATGAAGTCACAGTCCCAAGGGAGTGCACGTTCTTGGTGTCAATCTTTATGGAAAAGATGGATCATCAGACAGGCAACCAGGACTCATTGATGGAGACTCACAAAAGTAGGAGATGGAATTTCTGCCCCTCACTGGGGCTTGTCTGTCTGCACCTTCAAGAGTATGGACTAGTGTGAGGGCTGCTGGAATTAGGCAGGAAGGCAGCAGGTAGGGGACTTCCTGATAAAGATGAGCCAGCCAGGCCTTGTAAGCTTGACTGCCTGGCTGCCCATTATTCTGCATGTTCAGGTGTTGTTCAGGCTTTTAAAGCCATTTGCAGCCAAAGGTAAGCGCTGGGATATTCAGAGAAGCCTTCATGAGAGAAAGGGGATTTGAGCTAGGCTTTGAAGGAGAGTTAGGACTATTAGATAGAGGTGTGAAGGAGGTGGGAGGGAAGGGCATTGCTGGAAGGGAAGAAGGAAGATCAGCAGAGGCTGAAAGGAGCATGATGTGAGTGGGGTGGTAATGGCCTGACTGAGGACATGAGGAAGTGTTTTATGGGGGATCCCTGAGAAATAAGATGCCAGGTGGGGTGGCCAGGCACGGTGGCTCACGCCTGTAATCCTAGCACTCTGGGAGCCTGAGGCGGGAGGATCGCTTGAGCTCAGGAATTCGAGATCAGCCTGAGCAAGAGTGAGACCCCGTCTCTACAAAAGAAAAAAAAAAAAGACTAGATAAAATCTCTTTGGCATTCATAACCCTCCTGACTCTGTCATCTGTCCATGTAAAATCCATATTGATTTTACAACATGGAAAGTCCCAAGCTTTGGTTACTAACCCAGATACCATTTGCTTCTGGTGCACTCTGGGGTCATCCACGGATGAGGAGCTCCAGGGAGGGAGCTTGGCCATCCTCCCTTACCTAGCTCCTCCTCCAGGGGTTTGCCCTGGAGTTGAGCCAGCCCTTGAGGGGGACTGTACTCCTCTTCCCTCTGTTCTTCGAGAGGGCTCAGGCCTGGCTCTGCTCCAGGATAAACTTTCACAAGGCAAGAGATAACACCAAGTCAAGGTGAATATCTGGGCAGCCCTTAAAACAGCCTCCTTGTACCTCAGAGTTGCTGCAGCTCTTCTACTCCACAGCTGTCCATCCTGCCTGCCAGCACCCAGCCACCATGTGGGAGCTCGTGGCTCTCTTGCTGCTCATCCTAGCCTATTTCTTTTGGCCCAAGGTAAACTGCCCTGGTGCCAAGTATCCCAACAGCCTCCCGTCTGTGCCCCTGGTGGGCAGCCTGCCGTTCCTCCCCAGACATGGCCATCAGCATGTCAACTTCTTCAAGCTGCAGAAAAAATACGGCCCCATCTATTCTGTTCGTATGGGTCCCAAGACTACAGTGGTTGTCAGCCACTACCAGCTGGCCAAGGAGGTGCTTATTAAGAAGGGCAAGGATTTCTCTGGGCGGCCCCAAGTGGTAAGCAGTGCCAACCTTCCCCCTCCCTTACCATCCCCTGGGGGTGTTCAGGTCTCCAGCCAGGACTGTGACTGGAATGACCCTTCCAGCTCCAACAACTTATATTTCTTCCAAAAACAGACCAGTGGGGTGATGGGAGGAGAGCAACCCCTCAGACCTCACCTAGCCTCTAAACTAGGCAGGAAGAATTAAAGGAAGTCCTCCTCTACTGGGCTGCCTAGGATGTGGGGTGGGGTGACAGCAGCGGTCTGAGGGGTCAGGGAGCCCTCACTCCACTCATCTTGCCCCTGAATGGGACGATAATCTCTCAGGGCCTAGACCTCTCCAAAGAACTAAGAAGGTGCATATAAAGCACTTAGCTTAGCACCCAGCACCGGCAAGTGCTCCAAAAATAGCCAGTATTAATGTTACTCTTCCTGGAAAATGGGGGTAGTGATTACTGTCCTCCATGGGAAGGTGCTGGGAGAAGTAGCCTGGCTCCTGGAGGCTGGGATTGCTATTTCCCTGGAGCTGTCCCCAGCTGCTCCAGCCCACGGTGTGGGGGTGGGGGCTGACCTACAGTGGCATTTCAGGGATGCTAATGATCCTACAGAGCTTGCTGTTGTGCTCCTCAGGGGGGGTACTAACCATCCAGAAACCCACCTGGATCCCCCATCCCACCACCCACCTCCACTAGGTTCCTCTCCAAGGTAGAGAGGATGGAGGAGTCTAGTCAGGTGGGGCTTAGGGGTCAGGGGATGGAAAAGGGAGGCTTTGGACCCTTATGCTTTGGGGGCACCTCTAGGAGGAAGCAGCTTGGCTCAAGTCCAGACTGGGTGGACAAAACAGCTGCACTCTCCAGATGTGGGCTTGTGGTTGGGTATCCAGGCTTGCAATGGAAGGGTAAACAAAAAACGAGATGAGCTGTGCCTTTAGCACTTCCCAGAGGACCCAGGGAAAGACAGTGGTCTGGGCAGTCCTCGATCTCTACAAGCTGGCCTGCTTCCTGTCCCCAGGACAGGCACAATTCAGAGAGCTTATCCCAGCCACAGTGCCTTCCCCTGGTCAGAAACCGATGAGAAAAGAGAGGCCCAGAGGTCGCCCTATCAGAGACTGAACCCCAGGACTCCTGCATTCTAATTCAGGGTTCTTCCTCCTCACTGTGTGTCCCTCTGATGGAACTGGGAGGAGGGGGCCTTAGGGCCTGCCAGCCATGGTAAGGTCAGCATGGCAGCTACCTGCCTTCTCCCCCAGGAAGGGGAACAGGTACAGGAGGCCAGGGCAAGGGTGGGGTGGGTGGTGTGGGATTCCTACAGCCTTGTCTGCTCTCGAAAGACCTCTCTAGACATCCTATCAGACAACCAAAAGGGCATCGCCTTCGCTGACTATAGCACCAGCTGGCAGCTGCATCGGAAGCTGGTGCTGGCCACTTTTGCCCTGTTCAAGGACGGCGACCTGAAGCTAGAGAACATCAGTGAGTGCCAGGCTGGGCCCAGGGGCTGGGCGGGATCCCACAGTGGGTGCTGGGGGCAGAAGAGGGATGGGGAGGGGAGAGGGTTAGGAACGGGCCAGTCCAGCCTTTTCTTGGCTATTGCTGCCATCTAGTGGCCATCTGCTACCGGTCCCCGGCTGTGGCTGGGCGGGAGTAAGGTTGCGGGGGGCGAGGGTGCTGATTCATTTCCCACCCTCCTGCCCTCTCTCCCCCAGTATGTAAGGAAATCAGTTTATTGTGTGATGTGCTGGCCACCCACAACGGACAGTCCATAGATCTTTTCTCGCCTGTCTTCGTGGCGGTAACCAACATCATCTGCTTGATCTGCTTCAACTCCTCCTACAAGTCTGGGGATCCCGAGCTGACACTGATCCAGAACTGCAACAAAGGCATCCTGGAGACCATGGGCAGCAGCAGTCTGATAGACATATTTCCCTGGCTGAAGGTGAGGACGAGGCCGGGCCTCCGCCCTCAGATCCCAGCAGACCCTGACAGTGTCCCCAATTCTTCCTTCCTTTTCCTGCCCAGCTCCAGGCCCATCTTTTACCCTGACCCCCTCGGGCACAGTGATGTCTACCTCTTCTGCCTCTCAAAACCTTTGCCACTCTCTACTGAAATAGGTTTAGCCTTTTAATCATGCATCTTAATACTCCTGATAATGGCTCTCATTTATTTTCTAATTACCACGTGCCAGTATTAAATGTGTATTAATCGCTGAATTCCCCTTGGAGGGAGGTTTTATTATCTCCATTGTGCAGATGAGAAAACAGGCTTAGTGAGGTTAAGGACCTTGCTCAAGGCTTCAGACTTGAGTCTATCTTACCCCCAAGAGCCGGGGACAAACAGCAGAGTCAGTGCTTGACGTTTGACTGAGTGGTGAAGGGGAAGTGGAGACCACATTCCCCGCCTCCACCATGGTTGGAATTGTCCTAGTTGTCATGATGATCCCATTCTGTGTCCCCATCTTGCCTTGCCTTTGGCTGAAGGTCATGGTGGTTGGAGTGGGAACTCTTCAGGGACAGAGAGCTAGGACCTGCCTCCAGGAGGGATTCTGGCAGCTGAAAAAGCAAAATGGAAGAGGGATGGATTTGACATTTTATTTTACTCCCCAGATTTTCCCCAGCAAATCCCTGAAAAGGATGAGGAACTATGTTAAGATGCGAACTGATATGCTGAGTAGAATATTGGAAAAATACAAGGTAGGTAATGGAGCAGATGAGAATATGAGTTAGGTTAAAGTGTCATCAGAGCAGAGCTGGGGTCCATTTTGGACACCGTAGGATCTCCAAAACCTAGCAGAGAGCCTGGCACATAGCAAGTGCACAATAAAAACTGACTTCATGAATGGGGGTGGGAAAGTGAGGTATTGAAGAGGATCCTAGAAGGGCCCACCCTCCCCTGCAAACTCAAAGAGGGTCCACTGCTGCCTCCCACCTCCACAAGCTCATAGGTCCCGCCCAGCCCCACTCCACTTGCAAGCAGAAGGACCCTTGTCTCTAGTCTGGGACAAAAGTATGGCAGGAGTGTTGCAAGTGGGGCTCCTTCCTTATCACTGTCTCCCAACCTCACCCAACCAGGAGAAATTCAGGAGCGACTCTACCACCACCATGCTGGACGTACTGATCCAAGCCAAGATGAACTCAGATAATAACAACAGTGACCCAGACCAGGATTCAAAGATGCTTTCAGATAGACACATTCTCGCCACTGTAGGGGACATCTTTGGGGCAGGTGTAGAGACCACTACCTCTGTGATACAGTGGATTGTGGCCTTCCTGCTGCACAATCCTCAGGTGGGCTTCTCCCTACTCCTGTCTTCCCATCTACCCTAGACCCCGGCCAGCCCAACCTCTAGGTCCCAGAGAGAGGGAGTTAATACCCTCAAGCCTTCTGTGCAGGAGGACTAGGTTTGTCCTGCCCCTTACCCAAGCAGTGGTTGGCTCTGACCCCAGAGTGGAGCTGACCCATATTCTGGAAGCAGGCCTGGGCTGCAGAGCCACCACTGGGAAGCATCTGGACAGGCTCTTCTGGACATGATAGTTGGATTCTTCTAAGCCCATGCTCCTCCTGGGGTTAAGCACACTGGTCACATCTACCCTCCTCTGGCCCTCAGTTGAAGGAGAAGATCTATGAGGAGATTGACCAGAATATAGGTTTCATCCGTACACCAACTATCAGAGACCGGAACTGTCTCATCCTGCTGGAGGCCACCATCCGAGAGGTGCTTCGCATCAGGCCTGTGGCCCCTTTGCTCATCCCCCACAAGGCTAACGTTGACTCCAGGTATGCCTTCCTTCCCAGTGACATCCAGCCCCATGGGGCATCCCACACTGCTTGCCAGCCCACCTGGTTCCCCCTCCACACCCCACCCTCCGCCTGCTGGTCAACCTAGAGTCAGCCAACCACTGACTGCTATCAAGCATCCTACCCCAGCCTTACTGCTCAACGTCTCCACCACCTACTGACACCCATTTACTAATCCACGGATCTACCTAACTTCCCTCAGAAGCTGCCTGCTGTCCTTGGAGACATATGATCTGGGATGAAAGACTAGGTGCTCCATGCTTCTACCCAGTCCAACAGCTGCAGCACACACATGCATGCACCAGCTCAAAATGCACGCCCACATACCCTGACAGACATGAATGTCCATGTACACAAGTGTTCCTATATAAGTGCTTGTCGAGAGGAAAGGGCTGGAGAAGGGCTGGGTTCAGATTTGATCTGGCAGAAGCTGAGCAAAAGATGAGTGAGTGGGCACAAGGGAGTACAGGGTGCTTTCCCCCCAGGGTGGAGGAATGTGGGGGCTTGGGGCTGATCAGGAAGGGTAGGACAATGTTCCAGACCCCCTTTTCTTCTCCCTCTCTGGAGCAGCATTGGTGAGTTTGCCATTGACAAGGGCACACATGTTATCGTCAATTTGTGGGCACTGCATCACAATGAGAAGGAGTGGCACCAGCCAGACCAATTCAGGCCCGGTGAGTCCCTGTCCTGTCCTGCTCCCTGGGCCACACTGCCAGCCTGGACTCTGTGCTTCACCATCCCAGCACCCCTTCCCTCTGCCAAGCTTGCTGCTAGAAAACTCTTGGCTCCAACTTCATGAACCTGTTGACACCCCATCCTGCCATAGACTTACCCAAACTCTTCACAGCTGGGTTTCCCACACTCTCCTTCCGACCAACTGCAAATTGACTCCTCTAAGAAGTCCTCCAGGCATCTGTCTCCCATTAAGTCTGCCCCCTCTCCCCTGGGGGGTAGCATTTTCATCTGTTAATGCTACCTCTTTTCCATCCTTTGTTGTCATTAAGGGCTACCTGAGAGCAGGGCTGTGTCTCTCTTCAGGCTGGGGTTCCCAGGGCAGGGCCGTGTCTCCCCCTCAGCCCGGGCAGAGGCGTGCCTCTGCTTACTCCTGCCCTGATCCTGGCTGAGGTCTCCCCTTGCCTACAGAGCGCTTCTTGGATCCAACTGGGAGCCAGCTCATCTCACCGTCGTTGAGCTACTTGCCCTTCGGAGCAGGCCCCCGCTCCTGCATAGGTGAAGTCCTGGCCCGCCAGGAGCTCTTCCTCTTCATGTCCTGGTTGCTGCAGAGGTTCGACCTGGAGGTGCCAGATGATGGGCAGCTGCCCTCCCTGGAAGGCGACGTCAAGGTAGTCCTTCTGATCAAGCCTTTCAAAGTGAAGATCAAGGTGCGCCAGGCCTGGAGGGAAGCCCAGGCTGAGGCTAGCACCTAAAGGCCATACCTAATACCACCCCGTCTGGCTCCAGGGTGCAGAATTCGATCAGAGGTGCTACTCCCCACTTTCCCTCCATCCCCCTCCTCCCAGCACACTCCGCCGTTTTTCCAGCCTGCAGCAGTGACATACAGAAACTAAACCATTTTCTTCAGAAGGTCTCTGAGCAGCTCATTCATTTATTCATTTGTTCCCTCATTATTTCAACCAATATCTTGTGGAACACTGTCCCAGGATACTTGAGCTCCCTGGTCTCTTGAGGCTTACTTTCTAGTGAGGGCTAACAAATAAATAAGGATTTCAGAGACTCATAAGTGCTATTAAGTCAATTACACTGTGTGGCGTGATGAGAGAATGGCAGAGGTCGGGGTGGCCGCTGTAAACAAGGAGGTGGGGAAGGTGTGGCCACTGTGGGGACTGTTCCCGGCTGAGGAAGCAGCAGGTGAGAAGGTCTCCAGGTGGGAGAGGCCAATAAGGGAAGAGTGGTCCCCAGTGAGGTCACAGTGGGGGATGGAGGCCAGGTCCCTTGAGATCTTTGTACGTAGGAAGTAGTAGCAGGAAAGGGGATTGGGTTTTTATTCCAAATATGACAGGAAGTCCCTAGAGGGTTTTAAACATGTACGTGAAGCGATCTAGTTTGTATTTCTGAAAGGTCACTCTGGCTACTACATGGAGGATGGTCTGCAGAGGGAGCAGAGTGGGAGCTGGCAGAGCAGTTATGAAGAGGCTGTCTTAGATCGTGGTGACAGCAGTGAGAATAGCAAGAGGGGGTAATGCTGAGTTTACATTTTAAAAGTAGAGCAACGAATGTTGTCTGTTTTAATCTAAACAGGCTTCACTGCCTGTGCCTCACAGGTTTGGCCTTGAGGGGTGTGTATGTAACCCCCAGACTCAACTTGCCACTGCCGTCCCTCTGTCTTGGTCCCCTTTTCCTTATCCTTCCCCAGAGTAAACACTGCCAGGAAAGCACTTCTACTGCTGTCCTCTGCTGCAGTGCCTGGGTTCTGCCCCTTCGTCCTACTCCAAAACCCCAGGAAGTCTATAAAAGCCTCCTCACTGGAAAATGGAGCCCAGACTCCTTCAAACCTTGCAACCAGCATCTTTAAACCTTGGCCATTGGCCAGTCTGCAAATGAAAAATACCCTGAGATGCCCAGAAGAAACTGACCCCTGTCCTTTTAGCCTTGAGATACGCCCCATCCCCAGCTCCCTGGCGCCAGCCAGACCAGGGTCAGATCATCAACCCAGACCTTCCCCTCTGACTAGACAGAAGGCTCTGGACAGACCAGCAGGGCAAGGCTGAGACCCTGCCTGGCTAAGTTTTCAGAGAGAAAAGACCAAGGGAGACCCTACAAAGAGAGAAGTAGAAGGTTTCCAATTACAGCAGCACCTCCTTCATTCAAAGAGCTTTGTTATCCAGGGGTACCAGACCATTACCTACTATCCTCCCAACTCAGACTTAGCCGTCATCAGCCAGTTACCTTGGGACCTTGCTGAAGAGCCCACAGCACACACAGCCTGGGAGAGATGCTGGCACCACAGTGAGCTGAAGGGAAAGGCTAAACTAGAGGGTGCCCCCTTGCTTCTCCCAGGCTCCTCTTCCCCCATCAGCTGGTTGCTGGGCTAGAGTCAAGCTACCCTCAGCTCAAAGCAGAGGGGGCAGGATTGGCTGGAGGAGAGCTAAGTATTTCAAATTTGTTCAGAATTTGAAAGGCATTTTGCAGACTAGTGATGAAGAGATAAATAATTAGCAGAAGGCCTGTGTCCTCTGTAGAAGCAGTGGTGAGTTTAACTACCATAGAAAACATGCAGTCTCCAACTATAGAACCAGAACATTGAATGGCAGGGAAATGAGAGACTAACTCTTCATTTTGAAGATGAGGAAACTGAGGGCGTGGTGTGTAACTTGCCCCAAGTTGCACAGCTACTTAACAGCAGGGCTGGGACGAGAACCCACGGTTTCAGTGATGGACGAGGAGAAGCCAGGCATGATTTCCTACCTGTCCCCTGGGGTCACGCAGAAGGGCTCTCAGGAGGTGTGGCCGGGGAGAGTACCTTGCAGAAAAGCTGAGTGTCCTTTCAGAAAATGACCTCATGAACTCTGACTCCTGCCCAAACTGTGCTCTG
The DNA here is from genome assembly GCA_023783475.1 of Daubentonia madagascariensis. Lineage (NCBI taxonomy): Eukaryota > Metazoa > Chordata > Mammalia > Primates > Daubentoniidae > Daubentonia > Daubentonia madagascariensis. Next base: position 11,304,748 of record JAKFHU010002573.1, on the reverse strand, counting down.
CCCCCATCTGGAAGGCCTTTACCCCCACTGGTCTAATCTGCCCACCTCTAGGCTCAGACTCATTTTTCATGACTCCCACCCACCGTGACTGTCCCTCGTTAGCACTCAGCTTCTGTTACTTGGTACTGAACCTTGGCATCTGCCTGGGCTTAACGTGGGTGTGGTGTCCACCAGAGACACTGTCCACCTCTGTATCTCTGGAGTTCAAGACTGAGCCTTCTCATGTTCTTTACCCCGCATATCGGCACCTGACAAGTAGAAGGTTAGACACACAAGAGGTCTGAATCAAATGTTCTAAATCACTTGGCTAATTGGTCCAGTGATAAGTAAATAAACTCTATCTCCTTATGCAGAAGGAAGCCCAGATCTTTGGCGAAGCTGGAAGTCCTTTGCCTAGACCCCACAGTCACCTTTTGAGCCTCAGACTATCCTTAACCAGTGGTGTGATGATAAATAAATGTTTAACTAGCTCTGGGTGGGGGTGGAAGGGCTTAGCCCTGATTTGTGGTGTTTGCTGACTACTGTGGTATAAATACTTATAAATACTGTCACCATGACCAATTTCAGGTTGTCAATGTGATGTCACTGAACACAGAGTTAGGAAGAGATGCACAGTAGCATTGTATGTTCTTTACCATTATATAGAAAATGCCATTATATAATAGTTCCACCATACTGATAGGTAGATGTAAATAACCTCAAGGGCATATATAGTAGTAACATGTAGTAATAGAGTTAGCAAATAATCCTTTTTGGTGTTTATTACCTTTGTTTTTCATATAATTTATTCAATTATAGGTTTATATGGTTTAATCTTTTAAATTGGCTGTTTAATAAGCAGCTCACAAAATTCCTGAAAATTTAATAATCAGCTGTGGTGAGCTGTGAGCCAGCCCTCCCAGGAGAATGGATTGCTTCTGTCTTTCAGAAAAGCAGTTCCTCAGAGCCTCCCTCCCCCTGAGGGAGGCAAGTCCTTCCCTCATAACCTCGGCATGGGTGAGAGTGAGTGAATGTTCTGGTCGGCCTCTGGTGGCCACAAAACCTGAAGCAAATGAGAAGCCCTCTCTGCAGTCACCCACACAGATGTTAATGCCCCTCTCTGGAGGACAGGGGTCCAGTCAGAGGCCAGAGTGGGATGGCAAGTGCACTGCCTCAGGAGGAACCCGAATGCCCAGGTGCTAGTCACCCAGCCCCCCAGTTTCCTAGCCCTGGTTAGGCCCATTGCAAACTGCCTGAACCTCAGTTTCCTCATTTGGAGGGTGGGGTAACTTACCACCTGTGCTGCCCATTATCTGAGGCTCCGGTGAGGAGGAAAGGCAGAAAGGGCTGTGAGCAGGAGAGGCCCACACAGACGGGACCTACAGATGACACAGGTCTGGCTGTGGAGACAGATTCCCCTGGTGCTGTCATTTACAGACTGAGTGGCCGTGGGCAACTTATGTGGCCTTCTTAAACCTCAGTTTCCTCATCTGTAATATGGGGGGCTGAAGTGTATGTAGAAATAGTACTGACCTCAGAGTGCTGCTGTGAGAGTCAAATACGAATCTATAATGTGTTTAGTGCCTCAATAAGTATTAGCTTTAGGCCGGGCATGGGGGCTCACCCCTGTAATCCTAGCACTTTGGGAGGCCGAGGCAGGAGGATCGCTTGAGCTCAGAAGTTTGAGACCAGCCTGAGCAAGAGCGAGACCCCATCTCTGAAAAAAAAAAATTTTTTTTAAATAAGGAAAAAAAATGTATTGGCCTTATCATCATTGTCTGTATCCAAATCCACAAAGTAAGTCCTTCTCTGAGCATTTATACAAACCTCCCCAAAGCCACCAGCTTGGTCCGGAAGGGGAGCAGGTGTGTGCAGACAGGTCCATCCCCAGCATGGGACCTCCAGGAACCCACCCCTGAAGCTCCAGAGACCCCGCAGGGCCCTGCAGCCCCTGGCTGGCCGCCCACCGGGCCTGGCCCTTCAGAGCCAGGGCAGGCTGACAGCTGGGAAGTGGGTGGGGAGCCCAAAGACAAACTCCTTTCATGGCTCCAACACAGAGGGTGTTTTGTAACATTTTCCAGTGCGATTGGGTTTCTTAAGACTTGTGGTAAGAAAACATGAAATGGAAGGAATATTAAACTATGGTAAGGAACAGGCTTATACAGAGTGAGGAGAAACTTCAAATCAAACAAAAATCCTCTTCCTCCTCTCACAGTCACTGAAAGCTCTAGTTTGATCTCCTCTGAGGAAGTGCAAAACCCTCTTTGAAGGAAAAGAGACAAGGAAGAGCCAAACAGCTTTAACTCTTGAGAATTTTACAATGTTTCAAGGAGTTACACCCTCCCTGTGGAAGTTAACATTCATCTGAAGAAATGCAGCGGGCACCACCTGTCCCAGGTGTGAGGCCATTTCAGCACTGAGGGGCTCTTGGAGGAGAAGCCGAGCTGGGCCGGGAGGGGGTGGGGGAGGAGGACAAGGGGGTAAAGTAGCTCTGGAGGAAATGGTGTCTGCTTCACCTTTCACGTTACTCCCTGCTCACTACACCTTTCTCTGGTTCCCTCTCACCTTCGAAAAAAGTCACAAGTTCTCCAAATGGCTTGTGCACCCACATCACAGTTCTTCACTGTCTGGCCTGCTAATGAATTGCATGGGCTTCGGAGTCAACAAATCTGGCTTCAAATCCTGGCTCTGCCAGTTACTTTATTAGCTGTGTGATCTTGGACAAGTTAACTCCTCTGAATGCCTCAATTCCATTAATAAAGCAGAAATAGCTGCCTAGAGAACTGTTTTGAGGCTAAAGTAAGAAAATGTAGCTAAGATGCTTAGACAGGACCTGGCACTGTAGAAACAGTCAACCAATAAAACAATGAAGGCAAATTAAAATCTTTTTATGACCTGCTTCTCTTGACATGTCCCAGAATGCAATCACCTAGAAAGGCTAAAGTGCTCACAGCTTTTGACATGACACGTGTAGTCTCCTGTTTTAGGTTTCCCACACTTTTGTGTGCTTTTCAGCACCAGGCACATAGTTGGCACTCAATCTGCAGGACAAACATTTGCCTGGAATTCCCGTTGCAAGTTCAGTTTTAGGTTACCTCCTCCAGGAAGTCTGCCCTGAACTCCTAGTTAGGCTGAAGTCTCTTCCATAGCATCCCGTGCACACAGGCTTCGTGGTGCTTACCATGCAGGACTAAAAGTGCTTATGTGCCTGCCTTCCTCTCTACACCATTATTAGCTCTTCTAAACAGAAGCCAGGTAGAGGGCATCTTTGTGTTCCTATGCCTGGGACATTGTAGGTGCTCATTAAGGCTCAGCTCTGAAGTAAGGCCACACTTGCCCCTAGGCTGGAATCCGAATCCCAAATAGTTCCCCTGACCCACAACCCTTCAGCTAAACCCACTTTTCCCTCCTCCTCCTGAGTCAAACCCTGGTTTTTGCCCACAGCTGAAAACAGAAGAAACTGGAGAATGGGGAGCTTCTTGAAATTCTTGTTCAGCAAAACTACTGTTTTGTGCTTCAGGGCATTGGTACTGTCTCTACCTATACTTCGTTACTTGGGGCAATAGAGACAACCAATGCCATACCTCATTAGAGAAATGAGAAAGTCAGCGACCCAGGAGCCTAGGATACAATGGGGGCCCTACAGACCTGGCATCAAGGGTACATGCACAGCCCCTGGCAACCAGCCCATAAGAGCTGCACCATTTTGCTTTTGTGCCACTCAGACATTAGCTTTTGTGCCACTCAGACATTAGCTGAAAGAAGGCAGGAGTGATGATCTCCCCAGTTCTTTCCTGTGGTTTTAGAATGGAACTATTCCTACATGCTAATATGGCTTCACTGGGGTTGCCTGGAGGAACCCAACAGTATAGAAGTAACTAGGCAGCAATCACTCCACTAGCATCACTTAGGTGCCAGGACAGTGTCCTCAGGCCCAGGGTCAGAAATAGGGGTAGGGGCATATCTGGCTAACACTGGCCTCTCAGAAACAATAGGGCTGACTGCTGGGCAAGCCCAGGGCCAGGGCCAGGGCCTGGGGAGGACAACACTCACTGCTAGCACACCTGGGGCCCCGGCCCACTCATGAGCACTCCACTCGGGGGAGGTAGGAACCCCTTCTGGGAGGGCAACCAGCACATGCATCATCTGCTTTGCCCACCTGCAGGCAGCCCACAAAGAAGTCTTGCTGGGTAGGGGTGTCTTTCTCCCTGGGCAGAGGTAGCAAGCTGTTCCTTCCCCTGGCCTTCAAGCAAGGATGTGGATCTGACTCAAAGTCCCAAGAGGACAGTCTTAAGCAGAGGGTAAAACGAACAAAGGAACTCTCCTTGTCTTAGGAAAGAATCATTGGCCCACAATGACAGACGCTGGCACACTGGTGGCTCCCTCACTACCTAAAAATCAGTCCTGAGGCTTCCTGCCTGGCATTCAGGATCTCAAACTACCTCCCGCTGTTCCTTGAGAGTCTCTGAATCTGTACCACTTACTTCATTCTCAACCTACCTTATCATGCTAATCATCTATTCACACAGGTATGTTCTGTCTTCCTAACTATAATTTAAGTTCTAGAGAGCAGAGCCCTTGTCTTACATATTTCTTCTGCATTATCCTTAGCATCTAGTGCAGTGCTGGGCACAAAGTGGGAAACTCAATACATATTTTTGTATATTAAATTCCAAGGCCAAACACCTACCCCCATGTCTATCATATCAACAAAAGTGATCTCTCAGAGTGCTTGCTTCCTTTTAAACGTCATGTTTTAGCTATGGGGTATCTGACAAAACTTGTTTCTGTTTTTGTGGGTCTGATTTTAACCTGTTCGTGGGACTTTACAAAATATTTCAAACATCAGACACACACCCTTGACAGAGAGTGGGCTTGGGGGGAAATTCCTCAGGGCAAAGTGTGGACTCAGCAGCCTGCCCTTGGCCCTGCGGTTTCTGTTTGGCCCACGACCCTGTCCTCAACTGCTACGTGACACCTCTCAGTCTCTGTGTGGAAAAGGGAGAAATGCTTGCGGTTTAGGATCTTGAGGTGCAATTCCCTGAAGTCTGAGAAAGAGGAAAAAGGAACAAAGTACTGTAAGAAAAAAAAGCATTAGAATTTTTGGGATTGATTTTTATTTGGGCTTCTCACAGTGGTTAGAGCCACTCTGTCTTCAGAACAATCACAGCACAGGAAATGCGTCACCGATACTGCCCAGAAAAGTCTGACCAGCTGAATCTTATTGCTTAAAATACACATATTCACAATAACTGACAAATGGTGATGTGCCTCACACAGGAATGTGTTAGCATTTGCAAATCTTCCAACTGTAGCACCAAACCCTCCACCAACCCTTTCCTTCTCATTCACCTGGAAAACCAGACTCAGTCAAATCTTCCTGACCCCCTAACTGTTCCTTCAACCCCCTATTTCCATCTCTCTGAGCAGGGTAGCCTCTCATAGCAGGGGCCAGACTGTGCCTCGGGAATCAAGTCCAGCCCTACAGGTTCTAATTTTCTCTTCTCGTGCCTTTAGGGTAGGATGCTACAGTGAATCCAACAGTTAATACTTAGACCAGTTCCCCATTCTAATTGGGGAAAGAAACTTCAGAGGGTCAGAGTTCACCCATTTTATCAGTTAACTGAAGAGGATTCATTTTGGTAAAACTTGATCTCCTTTGAGACACTTCAGTGAGTTATTTGGTGGAAGGAAAGGCATCTGAGGGCTGCTGACACACTCTGGCCAACTCTGGCCACACACCAGCTTGCTTGCTTGTGTCCGCTGGACTCAGTAGAGGGAGGTAGGCCCTGCAGTACCTGTGGTGTCCACCAAAGCCTCCTCCTGGCAGTTCTGGGCAGGGCCAATGTCTGGGCCACAAGTAGTGCAAGCTTGTCACTGAAGAGCCAGTCAAGCTTCTGTCTGAAATTCCACCTTTGCCTTCAGTCCCAAGTGGTTGTGGACACCCCCGGGAGCTGATACCGAGGGCCAGGAGCAGCCGAGGGAGGCAGACAGGTTCAGAGCATGTTTCCATTTACAGGGAACAGAACACAGGCCTCCAAGTGTCCATGGAGCAATGTGCAAATTGCAGGATGAGTAGAGTAAAACCTCTACTTCTAGCACAGTATCTCTGGCAAACAAGGGGGACTGCCGTTGACAATGCTACTGAATACACCCGAGTACACAGTCAGACATTTGTTCAGTAAACAGTAAATGCATAAAATAAATTACCTTGAGAGGGCCATCTGTGCTCCAGACGTGTGGTTTACGTGAACAGAATGGCTGCCACTCAAAGTATCTTCACAGGAAAACAGGGCTCGGGGCTCACACACAATGGACACATACATACACATACACACACACACACACACACACAAATGGGTCACCCAAAAAGTCATTGTGTACGGACTTCACTTTGTTCAACATGGATTTTGGTTTGTGTGAATCCAAACGCAGACACTTGTTCACCTCACAGCCTTGGATTTGTCTGTTTTTGGAGAGATACATATATATATTTTCTTCCTTTCTTACTGTAATGTCAATGCCTTGTCTGAATATCATCATTCCAGAGCGGGGGGAAGAACCAAACTCTTCATATGAATAGGGCTGGATGGGGAATGTTAGTTTTGGCTGTTTGCTTTCTCTGTTCAGATTATTCCTATCAAAGCTCAACTGGTTACCTGAAGCCAAACAACAGTCACAAGGATCCTGCGGCCTTCCGGACAGCTACTCTCACCCTCCTACCTGGGCCGCTTAGACTCTTTATATTAGGCTACAGAAAAATGAGTTGCCCTACTCAAAAGTGGTGGGGGCAGGGACAGGGCATGAAAACCACAGATAACTAAGATATTTCTTCCACGTGGTCAGTTTAAAACAAACAACCACCACCACCAAAAAAAAGTATTCAGAATCAAAGACAAAATACTGTGTGAGAGCCAGGCTATGGGGTTGCCCTTTCTCAGGACCCACATATTACTCAGTCCGTTTGTTCACATGGAACAGTGAGACACGGAGGCCGGCAGAGCATGTACTCTGCTGATGCTGGTCACCTGTGGGCACAGACCAAAAGGCAGAGATGCAGAAAGCTGCACCTCTCCCCACAGCCACTGGGGCCTCCTGTTCACAGAAGTTCCAAAGATAGGCCCCATCCAAGCCTTCACACAAAATATCTCTCTTCTGGCTCAAATGTAGCCAGGATCTTTGAAGGCCAACTTGGGAAAGAGCCACAAACTTTCCTTTTCCAGAAGAGAATTCTTGCCTGCCCACTGGTAAGATTCTTGTTTTCAGCTGTCTTTTGTTGTTTGTTTTTAAAAGAGAAACCGAAGAGAAGGTGGTATAATCTTCTACACCTGAACCAGTCTACAGCCAGCCAGAGCCTGCTGGGAAAGGGCCCCTCAAGGACACACATGGTGCATCTGTCTTGTCACCTGGAATTTGAGAGATCAACAAACCCCCTACCAATCTACCATACAGCTGCCCATCAGCTCTCATCGTCCCACAGGATTAGCCCGATTCTGGCTCTGCAGACACTGGCAGCCACAGATAAGCCTCTGTGGGCTTCCTTCTTTACCCAGGGCCAAGATGGGCTGCCTCTCCTGGACTGAGACACAGCAAAGTTCTCTCAAACTAAAATCAGAGCATCACCACTCCATCACCAAGAATCATCTCAGGGCACAGTCCCAGCCTCCTTCCTTGGGGGCTTTTAAAACACACATCTCTCTGACCCAAACAGGTAGGTGAGATATGACTTAAAAAGAGGGGGCGGGGATAGGGTATGATGAATCAGTCACAGAACCAACTTCTCGGCCCTCCACAACACTGTGCTTCTGTGCGGGAAGAGGCATCCACACCCCGAACTGTACCTGGAGATGTAGGAAAATGCAGGAGAGAAGAAAAAAAAAACAGGGAACAAAGTGGCCGTACCACTTTCTCTGAAAGTCACTTAATGCTTCTCTTGTGGTTCTCCCCAACCCTGGTTGCTTTGCCAAGTTCTTGGGTACAGGCAGGGCCTGCTCTAGCTGGGGGAGCTGCTGCTCTGGGAGTTTGGCGAGTCCTGCTCGTTGATGGTGTTCAGCAACAGGCATGCGGGTGGCCGTGGCAGATGGGGGTGCCCAGGCTCTCGAGCCTGCTCCTCGGAGGGTTGGCAGAGGCCTTCCTCCTCGTCACCAGGAGGCCGCACATGGCAGCTGTCACAGAAGTCCAGGGGCCCATCCAGAGCATCATCAATGAGTGTGTTGAACTCTTTGAAGTCATCGTCATGGTGGCCCCGGTTGCACACACACACTTCGATGCCCGAGTCACCTGTAAAGCGGCGATGTCTCCCAGGTGTCTTGTCTTTACTGTCAGGGAGTGCACTGCCATGCTCTGAGCTGTAATCTTTCAGCAGCTCCTCCTTATATTCTGAATCCTTGTCCAGGAAGGCCTCTGGGTCCAGCTCCCCCAGGCCAGCCACAGAGCCACTGGGCTCCATTCCAGGGGCTTTGGTGGCTGCTTGGTCAGCTGGCAGGTCAGAGGGCTCAGGGTCAGCAATGCTTGGGGGTCTTGTGCTGCTTCTGCTGGGCCCAGACAAGGGGCTGCTCTGAGCCCCCGGGGAGTCCCTGGTGGGATCGGCGCCTGGGGGGCTGCCACCTGCAGGGCCACACTGTGGAGGCAACTGCTGCTGCTGTAGCTGGAAGGCACTGTATGGTGGGGGAGGAGTTGGAGGTCGGTTCACCACTTCCTCATAAGGAGGTAGTAAATAGTTTGGCAAAAACCCTAAAATGGGGAGATAGGGAGGAGAAATTACTACACTGGTAATCGTTCTAGGACAGATTGCAAAGTTCCCACTAAACATATGCATTATCTCTTCCCACCCCAGCATACCCACCAAGTGATGGCTACAGCTCTTGGTTGTGGGCCGAGGAGGGGGCTGTGAGCAATTCTGCAGAGAAAGAGGGACAGTATGGGAGTGACCTGATCTGGCTTCTTGAAATCTGAGAGTCCCTAAAGCTAGGTCATAGGCAAGGACTTCCTACCTGTCTGGAGTTAAGGCAGAGGATTAGGCAAATGTAGTGGATGGCCAAGAGATACCTTCTGCCTGGAATGAACCTGTTTCCACATGCACACAAGTCTCATGTTTCTTGCTCAGACTGTGTCCTCTACCTAAGTCCCATAGGCCTCAGGGTTGGAGACCCTAACTTAGGACTTCCTGACCACTTTTCTTTCCCCTACGCTTCCAGATGTGCCAGGAGGAGGGTCTTTTTCTGGGAGGTTAGAAATTTGTGTTGTCTCTCTCACACTGGTGTGGCTGGAAGTGGTCTAGGAAGACAAACCGAGCTTTACCTTGACTCAGATCAAGAGTGGATGGGTGGCCAGCAAAGGGTGAAGGGCCTCTGTCACCCAAGGCTTATTAAAACCATGCCAGGTGAGCTATCTTTTGAATGTGCTGAATGCCTTGAGGCACAGATGATCTAGTTGTAACAATAATTACTAGCATTTATTGAGCACGTACTATATGCCAGGCACCCATGCTAAGCACTTAACCCTTCTAGATGTGGAATTCAAACAACTGCGAATGTTTTATTTTGTAGAATACACTGCAGAATGGCTTTGGGCCATTCTGGGCCTCTGTTGACCATTTGAGAGGCTACTCGGAATGAGCCCCAGGGAAGTCTAGGCAGTGCTCTTCAGTGACTCACCAAGTTTCTGGTTCTCAGGAAATACTAATGCCACCCCTGATATGGCAGCCTGTGCTCAGGCATATCCCATGGCAGTAAGCAAAATGAGAGGAATTCGGGCCACTGAACTCCAAATCTCAATTCACTTACATTATATATTATCTATCTGCCTTAAAAAAAAAAATCTGTAAAGGAGCAGAGATCTGGCCAGAACCCAGCCACTGTGAGCTCTGGAATGGCCCAGTTGCTTCAGGGACCTGCGTCCATAGCCCCTGCTCCCCCGTGCTGAAGAAGCACCCCCTTGTTCCTGTACTTTTGAGAGCCTGCTCTATGGGGGGAAGTGGGGGCAAAGCCCCATGCCCACAGGGGCCCTGGGCCCCAGCATATAGTCTGAGCCCTGGGTGTGTGCCTCTGAGCTCCCGAGGGCTGGGGACGGTGGCTTTGGGTGTACGTACTGAAATAAAATGGCAGCGCTGAGTAATTGTGGGCTTCCCGGTAGGCGATCAGGTTGATTTCATGTTGCCGCTGCTGGGCCTGAAGGCGGTGCTTGGCTCGGCGGTGGTGGCAGACGCAGCAGCAGCTCAGGATGATGATGATGGTCCACACTAGCCAGAACCCTGGGGGGTGGGAAAGGCAAGACAGAGAGGATGTAAACACAGTGAGTACCAGCCAGAGGGGCAGCTCTCAGGAGAAGGGGGTCCTGGACAGTGCCCACATGGCTGAAGCTGGCACTGTTGAGCCTCACCCAGTTAATTTACATTTAAGCCACGTGTTCAATTTTCATAAATGTCTGTACCAGAGCAAAAGACACATGGGATGGAAGAGGGTAGGAATGTAAGAATGACACCACCAAAGGAAGTCACTCGCTCTAGGGACCTTGGGGGAAATGGTGTGTGCAAAGGCATCTCTCCAGCACCACTGATTGGTCCTCCTGCATTTTAGGTTTTGTGGGCATTAAACATGTTCACCTTTTAGGACAGCATCCTCTTCCTCTCCTAAGAGATCTCTGAGAAAATGCTTCAGTCTTTCTTGGTGCCCATCTTCCCTCACCCAACTCAGAAGATTAGCAATTACAAGGGACCTCAGTGGTGCCTCCTGGTAAAAGAATTCTTAGGGTTCTCCAGATGGCACCAAAAAGATCAGGAGCTTTTCCCTACTGTGCATGCCTCTGTAATGCAAGAATCATTAAAGTCAGAGGTGGAAAATTCTAATTGCCTCAGGTCCATCTCTTCCCTAGAAAGTATAAATGCCTTCCTCCGCTCTCAGTATAATCCTAATCCAGTACAATTCCATCTCCCACTGCCACAAACAATCTACTCCCACCTCCCTTTGGCCGGCACTTACACTAGCCTCAGGGCCCGCAGCAGCCTTCCCCTCTTCTTCCCTGCTCCAGGGAAGGGTAGAGGAAAGAGGTGAAGGCCCAGCGCTCCCATTTCCCACTGTGCTGTCTCTTGGATCGAACTCGGAGTATCTCAGCAAACTCCAGTATAAAACCTCCTGCCTGATTTTCAAATGTATGCAGAAAAGGTTTTTAAGTGTATATATTTTTAATTAATGAGCAATTTTGTTTCAAACACACACACACACACACACACACACACACACGGAGAAAGATTGAAAGGAAAACAAAAATAATGACATCTTTAAGGAGTAGGATTATGAGAAATTTAAATTTTCTTCCTTTTAATTATTTTCTTTCTTTCTTCTTAAGAGACGGGGTCTTGCTCTGTTGCCTAGGCTGGAGTGCAGTGGCACAATCATAGCTCACTGTAACCTCAAACTCCTGGGCTCAAATGACCCTCCTACCTTACTCTCCCAAGTAGCTGGGATCACAGGTGCACACCACCATGCCCAGCTAATTTTTAAATTTTTTTTTAGAGACAGGATCTTGCTAGGCTGCCCAGGCTGGTCTCAAACTCCTGGGCTCAAGTGCTCCTCCCACCTCAGCCTCCCGAGCAGCTGTGGGTATAGGCATGAGCCACTGCACCCAACTCTTCTTTCAAATTATAAAACTAGAAACAAATTAAATTTTAAAAATATCTGTGACCAACTTTATTTTTGCTGGCTTTTATATTAAAAATTTATATATTAATTTCTGGATAGGTTTTTAAATTCCTGTAGGAAGGTAGCCATACAATGAAATAATATGAATCATCTTAAAAATTATTCACAGAGTAATATTTTTCACATATAAAGAGTTTCTGATATTAAAAGGAAGAAAAGATTACAAAACAATATAAAATATGATCCCAATTTTTGCTTAAAAAGTACACATGTCAGCAATAAAAAACAATGGCGAATTAACACATCTGGTGTTATCCTAGTTGGAGCTAGAGCCCATTCTTCCAAGCGAAGTGTCACAGGAATGGAAAAACAAGCACCACTGGTAAAACCATCAAATTGGTAGTAAGTGATCAACACTTACATCACACAGGGCAATAATATTCATCAGGGGGCGGGCAGGCGGGAGGGGGGTGGAGGGGATGGGAAAACTCTCACTGAATGGATGCAGGGAGCACAGTTTGGGGGATGACCACGATTGTAGCTCTGATACGGGCAGTGCATGGGCAATATATATAGCCAAGGTGTTGTACCCCCATAATATTCTGAAAAAAAAAGTACATATGGACAGAAAAAGGAGAGGGATGGTCAAATCATGAGGTTATTCTGGATGACAGGACAGTAGATTTTCTGATACCAGCTCCTTCATTTTTTGCTTTTCTATATTTCCTAATTTTTCTAAAATGAACATGTACTTTGTAGTAGAAAGAATATTTTTTCTCAAAAAATTTACCTGAGGAATAATTTTAAGATACATTATTAAATGAGGATATATTATATTATTGTTCATTTGTTCTCTATTCCTGAATAACTTCCATTTTTTCCATTATAAATGCTATGTGTTTTTTCTACATTTATTTTTTATCATCTACTTTGTAATTACAAATTTGTGTTTAGAATTTTTCAAGTATTTCAACATGCATCTCTTGTCAGAAGGAGTTAAACCACCTTAATATTGTTTAAAAAATGAAAAAAAAAAATGCCTCTCGGTCCCCCAGACTTGTAAATGAATAAATCCCGGGGTTTTTTTTCCTCCCTATTTGCATACATACAATATTCCAAAAGATCCTACTGGCATTTAGGGTATGGTGTCTGGTAATGGCTCTTTGTCTGTCCCCCTGGGATTTCCCTGCTGAATCACCCCACAAAGCTGCCTTCTACCAAGTGAGATGGGATGGTAACATGGCCTCCCAGCCGTGGCAGGCTGGCAACACCATTCCACGACACCTGATTGCTTTCAACAGACATCATTGTTCAACCAAACCTTCATGCTGGGTTATCAGAGAACAGGCAGAGGACAACAGACAGAGGGGTTTTTTCCCCTTCTACCCATCTGCAGACAGAAAAACCCCATTCCTAACCAGAGAACATAAGTTGAAGTTACAAGTCTCCCTTTTGGTCCTGCCCAGATTCACAACTGAAACCTGTTTAACTTAACTTACATTTCCTTCCTTGTGAGTGCTGGCTGATTTCAGACTAGACACTAGTAGAGGAACCCTCAGGGAATGGTACAGAGGCCAGAAAGGAGCCATGGAGTGAACTGGCTACCTGAGCAGTTCTATAACATCTCCTCCTGGGTGGGGTTGGACACTCTGCTTAAGCACCTGCCTCCATACGTATTCTGGAGTCAAATCTAAACAATTCTGGGTTTACCTACTCTTCTATTACTTCCTCAGTGTAATCACACAATCCATAATACTGTGTTACTTTATAATTTTAGAAGTAAATTCTCCTAGTAGATAATTAGCATCCAACTCTACTCTTCCCCCCACCTCAAGTCATTTTTCCAACAGCTGTTTACCTAAAGATAAACCAACTTCTAACTTTTATGCTGCAATATATATGATCTAAGGCAATATTTCCCAGCTCTTATAACATGTTTTATTTTGTTTTTTAAACTCATGCTTTTAATTAAAAAAAAAAATCTCATGCACTGGTTTTCATGTTCACCAAATATTTCTGGTTCTCCCCTGTTTGGGCATGTGTGTAGGCTTGAACTTCCTGGCTCCCTTATGATTGGGTGAGGCTTTGGGACTAACTCTAACTAAAGAATTGGAATTGGAAGTGATGTACGTCACTCAGAGGCCAGAACATTTCTTGCTGATGTGAGACCCTCCATTAGTCTTCCCTTCTGTCATTGGTGACATCCCAGATGGTGACTTCAGGTCAGTCTGGGTTTCAGAGGATGATGAAGTGGAAACAAAACTCCCATCCAACCTTCAGTGGACATATAGTGTGAATGAGAAGTAAACCTGCTGTTTTAGGTCACTAGGATTTTGGACCTGTTTGTTCCTGAAGCATAACCTAGCCTATCCTGACTGCTGCAGTGGGTTTACAGGCTTTTTTGGGTGAGAGGATTTAAAGTGTCCATCAGATTCTTAAAAGAATCCTTGATCCAGAAAAAGGCTAGATCCACTGAACTAGAAGTATAATAGAAAAAGAAGGATTTTTTAAACAGGCCCTGGGGCAAAATTATTATTATTTTTTAAATAGGAAAGATCAGGCAGGGCACAAGGCAACTGGGGAAAGAAATGACCCAACTGGAACATACACCTTTGGCAAAGTTACCTTCATCATATCTGACACAGCACCAGAAAACTCACATGTGTACAGAAAGTCTACCAGCCTCCCTCTTTTCATTTGATATTATGGATAAAAAAACTATCCCTACCATGTACCAGTTATGTGATGTTATATTAGTCTCAAACTGAGTTCTTATTTCTTCATTTCTAACATAGGACCACAAAGGAATTATTTGTGTGGGTCAAAACTGGGGGAAAATTAACTTGGGAGCAGAATAGTTCTAGTGGCATGATGGGGTGTTAGTACAGGTACAAAAAAAGACCCCTACTGAGTGGGTCCCACTCAATGGGAAGTAAGGCAGAAGACATTCGAGGTGGGTGCGCTGGCTCACACCTGTAATCCTAGCACTTTGGGAGGCCAAGGGGGGGAGGATCACTTGAGGCCAGGAGTTCGAGACCAGCCTGGGCAATAGCAAGACCCAGTCTCTACAAAAAAATCTGAAGTCTAGCCAGGCGTTGTGGCACGTGCCTGTAGTCTACTCAGGAGGCTGAGGCAGAAGGATCGCTTGAGCCCAAGAGTTTGAGGTTGTGGTGAGCTATGATGACACACCACTTCACTCTAGCCCAGGCAACAGAGTAAGACTCTGTCTCAAAAAAAAACAGAAGGAAAAAAAAAAAAAAAAGGAGACATTCTGATCCAGCCCCTCACAAATCTGATTCTCTTGGGAGCCACGCTAGTCAGAGTCCCGTCCCAACAACTTCAAAAGGGGAATATTCAGACTAGTCTCTATGGAGTTAAGCAAAATTTTAATCCTTTAGCTAGATTTCAAAAGCAAGGAAGAAAGCTTAAAAAAGTAAAACCTAATGAAAGTCACACCACAAGAGAAATACAGAAATACAACTCTCCTCCCCCCTGCCAAACACACACCTACCCAGAGACTACATTCCTCAATGACAACTTCAAAACACTGTGGGGAGGAGTGTTTGTCATGTTAAGCAAAATGGAAAACATGTTTTCAAAAACAATCACAGTCCAATGTAGGAACTGAGTCATGTGCCCCAGAGTTCACTAAAACTTGGGAAAACACCACTTCTCAACTGGCAGGAAATTCCCCATTAGGAAGCCAAAACATACTGTAAGTCAGCTCTCCTATCCCATGGGGTGGTGGGTAACTTCTCCAGCCCTTTACAGCTCTCGGCAGGACCCCCTGCCACTGTCACTGTGGAAAGGGCCTGGATTTGGGAAATGAAGACTTTGGAGACTTGTAACTTCATCTGAAAGACTGCCAACGTCTCACAAGCATGACTGCAGATATGGAAAAGAAGAGCCAGATGGCCGGGGTTCAAAGCCCAGCTTAAAAAACCATTACCTAGCTTTGTGACCTTGGTCATTTTGGTTTTACTTCCCTCATCTGTAAAATGGGGAGAACAAAGGTCTCTAACTTCCTTGGTCATTACAAGGAATAAATGGGTTACTATAGTAGTATACTCAGAACCATGCCTGACTGGTGTATGGTGAGCTCTCCAGCTTTTTTATTATTAGTGTTGTGGATGTTACAGGCATAAGCACAGATGGATGGGAAGGGTTTCCTTTCAATTTCCCTTTTAACTCCCAAAAAGTATTCCATAAAGAAACATAGGTTAGGAACAAGTCCAAAGCCTGCTTCTAGGTTCTGTTTTTGGCAAAATTCATTGGAAATTCAGACAACTCCCATTTACTGAGCCCCTGCCAACAATGGGTATCTTAAGACAAACTAAAAAGAGCCAAAAAAAGCAGGTGAAAAACAAGCTGGGCAGCATTGACTAGATTTGCTAATAGCCAGTTTTATGTCATTTCAGGGAAATTCCACTCTCCAGAAACAGACCCCTCTCCCCACTAAAGCCCAAACCAGGGAAAACTGATGTCTGAGTGCAATTCCCCCAAATTATCTCAAGGCCATAAATTCTCAACTTTGACCTCCCTGGAAAATGTATCTTGGTGAGCGGAAAGAGCCCTGGGATGAGAACTGGGAGATCTGGCTTTAGGATTTTTGGCCTTTGAGCATCTTCCTGCACTCCCCGGGTCCTGGTTTTCTCCTTTGCTCTATCTATTCCATGAATGGTATCATCTCAGGTAGAAATTAAACACATACATAGAAGGTTCTTCATCTGGCATTTAAGACCTTCTGTGATCTGGGCCCATCACCCGTCCAGCCTAGTGCTTAGAGTCCTGGAAGGGCAGTGGCTTTGAAGTGAGGCTGACCCTATTACTACTCAGCTGTGACCCACAGAGTACTTCCTTCTTGTCTCAAGCCCAGGAAATGGGGATGACGTGTATACCTAGCAGGGTGGTTCCTGGGGTGAAACGAGATGGCACAGCTGAAGACCCTGCTTTGGTGCCTGGTACTTGGGAGAGTTCTATCCACACCAGCATCCTCATCTCCCATTTCTTCCCAGGCAAGCCCCATGGCCCCAGGGGAACAGTTAACAAAATGCATACTCTGTTCTTTCCCACAGGGCTTTGGCCTATTGGTGTTCTCTGTCTTGGAATTCCTTCTACCCTTCTCCACCGTGTAAATCCTATCCACCCTTTAAGGCCCACCTCAAATGCCACCTCTTCCATGCAGCTTGCCCTACGTTCTATCCAGCCAAAGCAAACTCTCCTTTTGAACATTCACAGCAGTTCTGGCACATACATTTCACCTCTACTTCACATTACTGGTTGGACATCTGGTCTTATCCTCTCTCTTGCTAGATTACTTTCTGGTGCAAGAATTCTGTCTCCCCCACAGTTTCTAGCCCAAGAGCGGCCACAGCATCAACTAGGAACTTGTTAGAATTGCAAATTTTCAGGTCCACTTCAGACCTATTGAATCAAAAACTCTGGGAGGAGGGCCCAGAAATATGTGTTTTAATAAGCCCTCCAGGAAATTCTGATATCTGCCAACTTCAAGACCACTGGAATATGGGTTTACTGAATGAACACATGATGGAATGGTAAGTCAAAGTACAAGTGCCATAAAAATGCGTGGAGATCATAATAACAATGACCAGGTCCTTATAGCCCTAACTACTGCACCTGTAAAACAGGATCTTCAGTTCTCCCTGCATGCAGGCCCAGCAACTGCCTTAGGCTACGACAGACTGAAAAGACACATGGAAAAGGTTGTGGCCAAGGTTCAGGTCTGCGTGTGCTTGTGTGTCTATGTAAAATGTGTACGTGTATGTGTGTGTGTGTGTGTGTGTGTGTGTGTGAGAGAGAGAGAGAGAGAGAGAATCCTCAGCACACAGGAAAATTCAGTTTAGTAGAGGTAAAAGGGTTGATGGAAACGGCATTTTTCCTCCTGAGGCCTTTCCTGTACGCAACTATAGTTTAGCAGGCACCTGGTCTAATAAAAACTCTGCCAATGATTTCCTGGTTGAAGTTTTTTCCTTCCAAAGGAAGAGCTCTGGGAAACCAACCCAAAGCCCATTACTTTCCCCCTTCAGGCAAAGTTGAGAGGTGATTAGAGGGAACAGAGTTTAAAGCAAGAAAATGTACAGTTTTGGTGAGAACTTCAGGAGCTCATTTCAATACTCAATCTCTCTCCTGTACATGTCAGGCAGAAGTCATGACCCTAATAAGGAGGAAAACCAAAAGCAATTCCTGAGAAGGAGAGAATACACACTGGGCATCTCCTGACCAAGAAGTCACTTCTGGGCACAGACAAAAGGAACATTTTGCTTTTATAATCCCTATCCCTCCAGAAATTGGAAAGCATGTGCCAACTTGCATACTGGGGAGTCTTTTCTCCCTGTCTAGACACTAGTCTCTATCTAATCTCCTTTCTCCAACTGACCATAACTGGAAAGAGAATTAGCCAGTCGTGTAGCTCTTCTTCTGACTTTCTTTAAGCCCTTGGGGTAAAGCACCCGCTTCCCAGACTACCTCCCTGCCATCTGGGTCTCCCTGTCCCCGCCACCCTGCCTCCCACTCCTGGCTTTGGTGACCCAACTCGGGTGGCTACTGAGACTCCTTCGCCAAAGGCCCAGGAGGCTCTGTCAATATGAGATGGGGCCATCAGCAACTCTGTTCCTTTTCGCAACCGATGCCGCCTGGGCCTGGCCCCAGAAAAACAAACTGTAGCTCTGTGGCTTTTCGGCAGCCCAGCTTTGACTTTTAACAAGGGTTGGGAGGGAGAATTTGAACCCTGTGGTTATCTGCATTTTAAAACATTTAAACACAGTCCATCCACCTGCTTGGCACTTTGAGTGCTTTAGTTTCTCAGCCCCACCCCTTCTAAAATAGCAACAATGACTCTGTGTCTTCCTTCACTGCTTATAGATATGGAGGTTTGGTGGGGACATCTTGAGCCCTGTCCCCTCCTGTGCTGGACTGTCCCTGGAATTCCTCTGAAAGGCAGATGAGCCAGTCCTTGGTCCTTGAAAGGGAAAAGTAGGGGTGAGGCAGAGGTCCTGTTTAGAGAAACCGGTCCTGCTGGCTACAAGACACAACTGCATTTCAGAAGAAGACACTTCCCGGCCAAGAGTCTCATTTCCTTTCTGGTCCAAACAACAGTTCTCTGGCTGCTTTCTTGTCACATCACTGACATGGGAGGAATGGGAAGGCGAGGAAGGGGACAGGGAGGGTGACGGTGGGAGTTAGGGCATCCAAGTTTGTTTGCAAATGGAGGCAGTGATGAGGGCTTAGAATTATCTGGGGAAACTGTTTACAGTTTCCTCTCTCAAGAGACAGTGGTGAGAACCACTGCGATGTCGCTCACCTGGGGCCTCTCTGCCCTGAGGGATCCCCCATCCTTTCATTCTTTGTCCAGCATCCTGCACTGTCACATCGGAGTTCCAACAAGGTCGGAGTACAAAGCGTGTTACTTGAAGCAACCCTGGGTCACTCCCTAAAGACAATAACCACGTCGCCACCGTTGTGCAACCCTGGAAGATGCAAGTAGTCCTGGCCTCAACCAAACCAGTGGGGGGACAAGGATTGTCTCCACATGGCAGTCAGCCGGTTCGACACACTGGGGGGGGCCTCCAGATCCTCTGGTTTGAGAAGTGTGGAAGAAAGAAAAGGAGCAGAACCTCAAGGCTGCCTCTCTCTGGAGGCCTCCACAGGCAGGGACCCGGGGGAGACTATCCCTTTGAGAAGGACCCTCTGAAACATGCAGCTCTCTGAGGCTCTACGGGGAATTCTGGATACCCCGGCATTACAGCCATCTAGAGCTTACCCTGACATTCGCAGTAACTTGGCTCACAACCCCTCTTTGCAAAGACAGCGAGCCTGGGCTTCTGGGATGGCCCAAGGAAGGATCTAGGTTGTTGTCAGCAGCTCTGCACAAAATGGAGAGGGTGTCAAGGAGAACCCCAGGCAGGAGCTTCTGCAGCAGACCTGGCTCCCAGACCACTTTCCCCATCTTCAGCCCATGGTGTTTGAAAAGCACCAGATCGCTCCTCCTCTACAAAAGCAGCACTTCTGGAACCCGTAAACAGATTCTGCTCACCAAAATCAACCCCAAGAGAATGAGAAAAGGGCCCACGGTTTCCCACTGAGCAATGGCAATAACTGGGACCCTGGAACACCAAGAAACTCCTGGGCAAGGACTTACACCAGAGTTCATAGTAGTAGTTGCAGCACTGAGACTGTCCACAGCAGTGTCCTGTGTCACAGATGTAGCTTTGATTGTTGGTACCCACACAGGCTTCCTTATCCTAAAACAAATATCAAAAAGCATTTTAGCATATTAAATTATAGCTTTTAAACACTTTCCTTCTTACCCCCTCCTCCTGGTCATCCACCTGCCCGCCCACCCCCAAAACAGTTTGTACCAGCGTTTCTTCCATTAAGAAAAAAATTTTAAAAAGAATCACACAATGACAGCAGAGTTTAGGAAAAAATATATGGCTTATTAAAGAGGGCAGGGTATTTGGTACACAAAGCCAAGTTCTCCTCAGACAGGACAGGAAAGGGTTGCCTTGCTTTCTTTATGTCCAAGCAAAAACATTTCGTTTTCCAGTGCTAAACTCAGCCAGTAGGGAGGTAAAGATTCTCCTGTAATTCGCAGTATGTTTTAAATAAAATTGGCTTTTCTGTGAAACTTCCTGGAATAAGGAACACAGTACGTATTCTAGGATTAGCACCTGGCCAGTACTTCCATTCTCCCTGCAAAACACATGATCTCCAAGGTCAATTCACAGTGTGATTTCAAAAAGGGCAAAAAAAATCTGCTACTAAAATTCTTCACTTTTCAGACAGAAGGTGACCTGCTCAGGTGACCCAGTCCAATTTCAATTTGCTGGATCATTTTTGCTTATTGAATGATATCTTAAGAATCCTGACTGGATCCAGGACTCATAATGTCCCTTGTCAGGGACAACCACATAAAGGGCATTGCTGAGTAAACCACCTAGCAGTTTGCCAAATTCTATTCACAGCACTGGTGGATGAGGATGGAGGTGGACCTTTTTTTTTTTTGAGGGTCTCGTTCTGTTACCTGGGTAGAGTGCAGTGGCGTCATCATAGCTCACTGCAACCTCAAACTCCTGGGCTCAAGCGATCCTCCTGCCTCAGCCTCCCCAGCAGCTGGGACTACAGGCACGGGCCACAACGCCCAGCTAATTTTTTCTTTTTTTTATAGAGGCAGAGTCTTGTTCTTACTCAGGCTGGACCTTTTTTATGTTTCATATTTAAGATATGAAATACCTCCCCAGCCAACCTTAACCTCAGTCCAAAATGTACTTTGGGCCACTATGTGCAGGCTGA
Source organism: Daubentonia madagascariensis (assembly GCA_023783475.1). Lineage (NCBI taxonomy): Eukaryota > Metazoa > Chordata > Mammalia > Primates > Daubentoniidae > Daubentonia > Daubentonia madagascariensis. Next base: position 11,283,818 of record JAKFHU010002573.1, on the reverse strand, counting down.
AACCTGTAAGGCATAGTACTGTGTCTGGCTTTCAATGTTTCTTTATTCTAAAAGAAGTAACACATTCATTTAATGGACGTCTTTGTGCCAAGCACTGTGTTGGGTATAAGGGATAAAATGAGTATGACACTGTCCCTGTCCTCAAGAAGCTCAGAGTTAAGAAGAAAAAAAACCCCTGCTCAGCAAAGAAACTAAAACCACAGTATTGTATTTGCCACTCCCCAGGCTGACCCTGCCCACAGTGCACATCCGGACAGACGACTGCCAGTGGAAACTTAAGTCACATGGTCGATTCTTCCTCCCTGGGCCTTGCTTTACTATGCTGTCTACTTGGCCAAGGGTATACAGAAAGCATTCCAGCAACTGTCTACAGGGCTAGAGGCTGGGCAGCAAAGTACAGTCACCTGAAGTCAGAGGGAGAAGACAAGAGAAAGCGCAGGGCTGAAAACCAGACTCCTGGCCATACATTCTTGGTGTTTCTTGGTCTTTAGAAGTCTTACACTCTGGTATAAAGGGGTTTAGGAAGAAGGAAGCGTGGGAAAAGGCATTTGTAAACTCTGAGCATGAGCGTTTCACAATATTGCAAATAGCATTCTTTTCATCTTTGCCTTCCCACCACAAGCAAATGAGACACCTAGCAGGTGGCTGTCCAGTTGGATGTCCCCTCTGAGGCCTGGTGCAGGTGGAGAAAACAGATTTATGCTTGCTACTTTTGCTAGAACACATGTTCTCTGATTTCAGAGCAAAACACGCCTTTCGTGAGGACATTAAAAAGTTTCTCCCAAGTTTGCCAGGTCCTGCAAGTGCCATTCTTCTGGCACCGGCTGGCAAGGGCACAGTTCAAAGTGTCCACATAGGTTCTAAAAGAGGCAGTGCTCCCTACACCCCTGCACATGAAAGAATGCAGTGACACTTTTGCCCCAGGAAAATTCAACAGATGAGGCCCACACAGGGCAGCCAACTGGTCCTAAGTGAGGCGTGGAATGGAATGCATTTGAAATCTAAACAAGTGGCATCCTCATGACCTACTGGTGTCAGCTTTTCTCTGGGATCTTCCATGCCCCGAGGCAGGAAGCCTGGTATAAACACGCCTCCACTCTGCTTTGCTGCTCTGCCTTCACTTTCCCAGGCAGAGCAACATTTAATTCACTGTTCCTCAAACACTTTTTTTTTTTTTTTTTTTTAGACAGGGTCTTACTCTGTTGCCCAAGCTAGAGTGTAGTGACATCATCATAGCCCACTGCAACCTCAACCTCCTGGGCTCAAGTGATCCTCCTGCCTCAGCCTCCCTAGTAGCTGGGACTACAGGCATGTGCCACCACGCCCAGCTAATTTTTCTATTTTTTGTAAAGATGGGGTCTTGCTCTTGCTCAGGCTGGTCTTGAACTCCTGACCCCAAGTGATCCTCCCGCCTCGGCCTCCCAAAATGCTAGGATTACATAAATGAGCCACCGCACCTGGCCCCTTAAATGCTTTATAACCCAGTACAGATGCTCCTTGACTTACGATGGGGTTATGTCCCGGTAAAGCCATCATACATTTAAAATATCCTAAGTCGAAAATGCATTTAATACACCTAATCTACTGAACATCATAGCTTAGCCTGACCTACCTTAAATGTGCTCAGAACTCTTATGTTCACTTACAGTTGGGTAAAATCCTCTAACACAAAATCTATTTTATAATATTATAACGTGTTTAATATCTCATGTAATTTACTGAATACTGTACTAAAGTAAAACACAATATGGTTGTATGGGTACTTGAAGTATGGTTTCTACTCAATGCAAACAGCTTTCTCACCATTATAAGGTTGAAAAACCATAGGGCAAACCATCGTAAGTCAGGGTCTGTCTGTATATCTAGTCCCCTGTGCTCCTTCCCATTCTCCCACAAATACAGAGTCCCCAGGCTGCCTGGGATGGTCCTGCTTATGGGAACCATCATTTTCTGCTGCAGGGGAAAGGAGAGAAGGTGGGCTGGTTAAGGAAGACAAGAAGTATCTCCTGGACCTTTAGCAAGGAAGAAATGAAGGGGATTTGAGGGAAAGTGACATGGGAGTGCCGAGAGGCAGTCCTCTAGGGAAGCCTGCTGGTGTGAGAGGAAGACCCAGCAGCCTTGGGTTTGGCCAGCTCTGTCAATACAGAGGAACAGGACTTTGGGCAAGTTACTCAATGACCCTAGGGCTAGTTAAGATGATATCTAATCTTCTCCTTCGACCTTAAGGCTTTATTATCCTACCCATCCCCTCTGATACTGCAGCTTCAAGCCAATGCAAGAGCTCATGAAATCTATGTCTCCTCTCACTCAAACCCACAGCAAAGAAGAGTAGTGAAGAAATGATGCTTGGTGCCCTTCCACTCTTCCTTGTAGGAGGAACCTGACTGTGGATTACCTGGAGAACTCTCAAAGACCTCCGGGCGGCTCAAGATCCACATAAAGCTTAAGTGGTTAAGAATAAGCTGGATCTGGGTTAAAAGCCCAGCTCTTACACTAGGGTTATTAACTATGTGACCTTGGGTAAGTTACTTAACTTCTCCGAGCTCCTACTATCAACATTATTCTGTGAACCATTATTGCTCAGCAGGAAAGACCATCCAAACAACACTTTGCCTTCACCTAGAACTGTTTCAGAACAGTCAAGTTCACTGTGGCAATGGGGGCTGCTCCAGACACACAAAAAAGAATAGAAGAGGGAACTGGAGAGAATGCAATAGAAAGGTCAAATATGAAAAGTTCTCAGCACTCTTTAAGATTATCGTATGCTTTTCTCCCAAGCATCTTTAAGCACATTACATATGTTCCACTGTTCAGGCCAAGTCCTGAATAATGGGCAGTAAATATCTCTCCCACCCCCGCTTTCTCCAGAGGTTCAACCAGAGAATGAACTGTGATCTTCTGGGCAGGAGCTATGTCTCCTTATTACCCTCTGCCATCCCCTGTGTGAGCAGAGTGCCACTGCTTAATGAAACTAATGTTATGCAAACACTAGGAAGGCAGGGAGAGCTGAGGTGAAGGACAGCTAATGGGTACCAAGTACTTGCTGTGTGCCAGGCACTGTTCTCAATGCTTTCCATGCATTCTTTCATGGAAACCTGAGAGCAACTCTATGAAATGGGTAGTAACAGGGAATTGAGACCAAGAGAGGCTAAGTAATTTGCCCAAGTTCATATAGCTAGGAAGTAGTCCCATCAAGACACTGACTGAGCTTTTAACCATTAATGCTACGGCCTCCTTGGGTAAAGTTAGACCTTTTCAACTGCTTTTTATACTTCAGCTGCCTAAATAAAAACCCTAAACCAAACAAAATCAATGATTCACCTTTGATGGGAAAGATAAAGACCTGGCTCTTGTGAGTTCTAGATTTTGGGAACAATGTCCTTTGTCTTCTGCTTAGCAGTGAGAAAGGATGACATGCTTGGGGCTCATCCCTTCTTTGCTGGAAAGGTCATATTTTCACACACTGCTTTTCTGAACAGCAGAATGGTACATCATCCCCGTGTGGAATGCAGGGCCTTCATTCCTTCCTTTAACATTTATCAACTGCCTATCCTGCACCAGCACTGAGCTAGGGGAGGGGAATGCATGGGCAAATGAGCAAAAACAGTCATGATTACTGTCCTCATGAAGCTTGCTCTCAGATGAAAGATGATAAAATAATCACACACATAAAACTGTAACTACAATAAGTGTTAGGAAGGACAAACATGGATTTGGTGACACTTGTAATAGACAAGACCTAGGAGCTAGTCCAGAACATCCAGAATGGCTTCTGAGAGCAAGGTAAGCTTAAACTGAGACTGACAGGATGGTTAGAAAATCAGTAACGGGGGGAAGGGAGAGGAGGGGAGGGACGAAAACCCACCCAACAGGTACAATGAACACTATTCCAGTGATGGGCACATTTATAGCCCTGACTCAAGCCATGTAACAAAAACATTCGTACCCCCTTAATATTGTGCAATTAAAAAAAAAAAGTCAATAACTAGAGAAGAGGGATGGGAAGAACATTCCAGGCAGAGAAAATGGTATAAGCAAGGCCCTTTGGCTAGAAGGAGATGGTTGAAGAAATAGGTAGGGGATGAGATTGTACAGGAAGGTCACAAGGTCAGATTTGCATTTTAAAGATGACTTTTTCCTGGCAATATTTTCATTTGTACAAAACTCCATGGCTTAAAAAAAAAACACTAGAAATGTAGAACTTGTCAAAAAGGAACTTTATGTGAATAATGAGTGCTTGTATGCTAAGGCCTTTAACCTCAGGAATGGCAGTGGAAATGGCCACTAGGATCCTCATTTGTTATACGTACGTGCCTTCAGCCTAGGTACCACAGTAAGTGACTCCAAGAGACAGGGCACACATGGTCACTAACAGAAAGCCCACGCACAAAGAAGAAGCAAGCAAGACCAACATCAAACTGGAAAGAACATTTTTACAATGGAAAAGGATGAACAGTTTGCCTTTTGCACATACGCAAAAAATTATCTCGTCTCTTTGGTGGCAGCATAAACTGTGGGACTAACAACATTTTCCTCAATGGTCTCCATGTCTTATATTAGCTATTCTTAGCTGAGCCACTGTAAAGGTCAATTTAATCAGCATAAGAACTTTCTAAGTGCCAGCATAAAAAGCAGCAGTAATGGTTCCCCAGACATGGTTTTAATTTGCCAAGTTATGGGGCTGGAAAACTCTGCTAGCAACTGGCTAATGGCAATAGCATTCTCATGTCCTCAGGAAAACACTACAGTTTTAAAGTTTAAGAGTGAAAAACAGGAAAATTGAAGTGCTTCACAGGATGCTAATGCACAGGATGCCAACTACCTTGGCTGCTGGATATGAATGAATGTGGAGCACCACCTGTGGCTTCCCCTGCAGGGAGAAGAACTAATTCGTAATGGAAACGTTCAGTTCCCCAAATTACTTAACAAATATGTATTGGTCCCCCACTTGCTCCCACTGTGCACCAGGCACTGTGTGGGATGTTACAGCCATAGCAATGAGCAAGAGATATTGGGGGTGGGAAGGGAGAGCTTCTGCTTCTGGCAATATAGCTGGGTAGGTAACTAAAAATTATTCTACTACAAAACCCCTAGAAATACTTGCTATGTAACAATATCCTTTTAATTATATAGCCAAGCTTGTGAGAATACAAGGAAGATCCCCCGGGACCAAAAATGATGGGGAGAACTAGAAACCACAGTAGTAGCTGAGGTCAGACCTTTCCAGGTGCCCTGGAAAGTGGGGTAATTTGTTGATTCTGGGCCCACCTGAAACAGACAATATGAATTGAAATTGAGACTCAGAGCCTCAAAGGAAGAGAATGGATTAGAAAAAACATTAGCCCATTGGCACATGGTGATAATAAGAAAGCTCTGAATTGAGAGGAAAAAAGTATCACTTCTAATAATCTGTGATCACAGACTATTTGAGATTTGAATTGTACTACCTACATGATCTGAGAATCTCCAAGATAAAATTTAATACAAAAAGTAGTCCCAGGCTGGCAATAGCCCTGTGACATCTGGCAGAAGAAACACAAAACTCTGAAGAGATCTACTCTCAGCCAGGGCATGAAGTATTTCCACAAATAAAGCTCTGTTGAAGATGAGCTCACAATACAAAATACAAAAATGCATGCAAAAATAATCCATCATAAATAAGACCTGTGAAATCCAACAAGTAGTAGGACAAGACCCCCTGAAAAAAACTTAAGATATTAGAATGATCAGATATACTATAAGATATAAGCATGGGCTGGGCATGGTGGCTCATGCCTGTAATCCCAGCACTTTGGGAGGCTGAGGTGGCTGGATCACTTGAGGCCAAGAGTTTGAGACCAGCCTGGGCAACACAGAGAGACGCCATCTCTACAAAAAACTTAAAAAAATTAGCTGGGCATGGTGGCATGCACCTGTAGTCCCAGCTACTTGGGAGGCTGAGGCAGGAGAATTGCTTGAGCTCAGGAGTTTGAGGGTACAGTGAGCTACAATCATGCCACTATAGTCCAGCCTGGGTGAGAGAATAAGACCCTGTCCCTTAAAGAAAAACAACAACAAAAAAAACCCAGATATAAGCATGTTTCAAATTATTAAAGCCAAAAAGAAAGAATTAAAAACATGAGAAAAGAACATTACTAACAAAGAGACAGTGACCAGGCAGATTTGGGAAAAAAAGTAAAGATAAAACTTGTAGAAAAATAGTTACTGAAATTAAAAATTCAGCAAATGGGTCACACAGAGATTAGACCAAGTCAAAGAAAGAATTAGTAAGTGGGAGAACAGATCTGAGAAAATTAACCAGCAAAGTGCTTCCAATTAAGAGAAAATATGGAAATGGAAAATGAGAAATAAACTGCTTGAGAAGAGAATGGAGGATAGGCAATATAGACAATAATAAACTCACACCTGGGCACATTGTATGAAATTGCAGAACAACAAAGGCAAAAAGATTTTAAATACATTCTAGGGGAGAATACTGACAATTAACAAGTGAAATCAGAATTTCCCCAGTAGTAATAAGCTTCATGAGGATAATAAAACAGGATAATGGGACAAAGAGCTTTAGACGGGGTGGTCAGGAAAGGCCTCTCTGAGAAGGTGACATCTGAGTTGAGTCCTGACTGACGAGAAGGAGCGAAGTTAAGCAGACCCGTGGCAACAGCATTCCAGGCAGGGGGAATGTTAAATGCATGCAAAGACACCCCAGCAGGAATGAGCTTGGTGTGCTCAAGCAACAGAAAGGAGGCTGCTGTGGCTGAGTACAGTGACCCTTGGAGGAGTAGCATGAAAGGAGAGCTGAGAATTCAGCAGAGGCCAGACCTCATAGGCTTTGTACAACAGTTAAGACAATATCCAAAGTACCATAGCTTGTAAATTCATTGTTGGCTTTGGCTAGTTTCTCCCTTAAGTTATAGTAAAGATGTGAATAAATATGACATTTGAAATGGCTAAATAGAAAAGACAGCAAGCAACTTTAACTCAGAATCAGCTACTTTTGTTCTATCCTAGATAGAATCTTCAAATTCTGAAAATGCAGCACTTTATGGTCTAAGAGGTCCTTAGAAAAAGACTTTTAGTTGGTCATGAAAAATTCTCTTTAAAACTTCATGGATTTACCTATATTTTTACAATTAGAAAGTTAAGATCACATTCTCCCTGATACTACTGCCTTTTAAGGTATTCAAAAAGCTGAGGGAAATAAATAGAATTGTTCAAGGGCACATATTTTTGAATTGAGTAGAAAGAGGTTACAAAAGAGCTGGGGCTGAAGAAAAGTAAACCCAGGAAGAGGAATTATTCAGCAAGAGTCCTGGCCTATTGTTTCCAACATGTTAGTCTGATCGCCCTTTCTTTGCTGGGAGGGACTGTTATGTACTACTTTTGTATCCTTCCCAGTATCTACCATACCTGACAATTAGTCCTTAACACATTAACTGCCATGTGAGTTGTAGTTAACTCACACTAGTTTTGAGCCCAGGGCCTCGTGAAGCATATGTAACTCACATGTCTCTTTACCTTGGGAGCTACGTGAACTATTTTTCAAGCTGAATGTAACTCATGCACAGAAAACAATAAAAAATCACACATTTTTCATTAAATTAGAAAGGATTGTTTTGTCTTTGAAGTTTTTATTCTGTTTTCATAATAAAACACTGTGGTCCCAAGGAAAACATTTTTTTTTCCTAGTATGGCAGTCAATGTGTTAAGGTTTACTAGCTAAAGAAACCCAATTCTATCCTTTCCGATAAAGGGCAAGTCATTGCTAAGAAGTTAACCAAGGTTCTGCCCTGGAATATTAGGAATGGATTTTAATGCTTTTTGGTGGAGTTCAGTAATTTTCCAAAAGAACAAATCACCTGGGCTAGATAGGGAGGTTCCTTTAACCAAGCCAGTAAATCTTATCTGATAAGATTCAGCCTCATCCCTCAGATCTGATAAGCGTGGTTTATTACTTAAGGGCTCTGGACTCCAGCTCCCTGGGCTCGGGTATACCCAGTCCTCCATCCTCTAGCTGTAGAGTACCCTGAAGGATAGAGCCAAAGACTGGAGTTAGTGACACACTTGAGAAAAGCCTAGAACCAACAGCGGCACCTGTTGCTTAAGATGTGCCTGCAGTGTGTGCTGCTGAAGGGGAGTTCCAGGGGCCCCTGCTGTAGTGGGGACAACAAGAGCCCATTTACTTCAACCTGTCAGGGCCTCCTGGAACAATTTGGTCTGGGGCCTCCCAAAGACTGACACTTGCCAACAATCTGAGGAAGGGTGACACCAGTGAATCAGGACAAATCACGGTGTCTTATAAGTAAGCGAATTTGCCCCCAAATAATAATGAACATGCTTAGACATCAAATGCAACAAAACAGAATTGTGTTTCCAAATGTATGGAGCATGGGCCCAAAACCACCTGAAGTATTTATTAACAGTCTAGATTGAGACCCTCTGGCTGCAATGACTGAAAATTTGCCTTTTAAAACACGCTCCGCTGGTTATGTTCACATACATTCAAGTTTGAGAACCACTGCCCTAGATCTATGAAGAACATACAATGAACAGTTCCTGCCCTCTAAACACAGAATAGACTAATACTCTTTTTCTAGAATCCCAAACATGTCCCAACACAGTTACCCCCAAGAGTAACTATGTAGAATGAAGGCACGTTAAATTATTTACACTCTCTCTGCCTCACTACACAAGAAAATATATGCAACAGATCATAAACATAAATCTTAAAAAGAAGTGACGTTAGGTACACTCCCATCCACACAAGTATTGCTACTGCCAAAGGTGCACTGCAACTGGATCCTCATTAAACAGCCCCCAAACAGAGCAGCCAGCAAGAAATTAAAATCCATTTCCTGTGTTGCTATTAGGAACCTGAATAACAAATTCAGAAAAAGTCACTTGACCCTGGTAGGAAAATCCCAGAGCAAAAATCGGAAGTTGCAACATATCCCACGGTTTTATTAAGGTCTACTTGTCAACGTCCTAGGGCATGCAAGCCTGTGGGGTCTGGCTGGCTGCAGCAGCACAGGACACTAGGTTAATGTACCACTCTTTCACTCCTGGACACTTAGAAGGAAAAGCAGTCCCCAGCAATCCCTCATCACTGGCATCTCCTGCCACAGGATAAGTCCATTGAGAAATATGGCTTCCTTAGCAAGGGCCGGTACAGAGAGCTGAGGGCTGAAATAGCAGGTAGCATGTAGTAGAGTAGGTAAGTAGCAGGTGGCATTCAGACACAGCAGGAGGGCAACTGAGCTGACTGTCATCTGTCCACAGTTGGTTTCATTAGGCAGGTCCTTTCCTTCCCACTGCTGCATCACTGCCTCTCCCCTCTTGAAAGTGGGGATTATAGACTGGTGGCCCTCAGGCCACAACAGCCTCGCTAATAAGTTCTGTGCCCACACAGTACCTTTGTTTTTCAACTTTTCAAAAAATGGAGCTCGAAACCAGCCTGAGCAAGAGTGAGACCCCATCTCTAAAAAAAAAAAAAATAGAAAAATTAACTGGGTGTGGTGGCGGACACCTGTAGTCCCAGCTACTTGGGAGGCTGAGGCAGGAGGATCACTTGAGCCCAGGAACTTGAGGTTGCAGTGAGCTATGATGACACCACTGCACTACAGCCAGGGTGACAGAGTAAGACCCTCTCTCAAAAAAAAAAAAAAAGAAGGAATTAACTGTCAACATTTTAAAATGACAATAATTCATACAAAAATTCAGATTTCCAGTTTATCCCAAAAAATCAAGGCCCACATTCCCATAGGGCCATATGAGAGGCTGGGGCAGAGATGGACATGGCCTCCAGCTACACCACAGTCTCCAAACTACCACCCACCCTGCTTGTGCCTACCAGCCAATAATTCCATTTTCTGGACTCAGTCATGTCATTGGCTGGCCCCTACCTAATTATTACCTCCTGACCCTTACATTGAGGTTAAGGCAGGCTATAGAGGTCTAAATGTAAGCAGCAGACGCCTGAATTCACGACACTGAGGTTCCAGCAGCACCTTAAACACAGCATGTCAAATAGGTACCTGGACAAAGAAGGCCTTCTCTCCACTGCATGAGGGAAATACTTCCTGATAATCTGGAAAACTTGCCTCCACAACAGCATGGAAAAGAGAACCAGTTCTGCCCCGTGACTCTGCATATCAAGCACTGGGCTAGGTGTTTTTACCTACGTTATTTATTCCCCTTTTGATAGGAAACAAGGAAACTGAGGCTCACAGCAATCATACAGCTAGAAAAAGTTTTATGGACCTAAAGCCCAAAATCTAGTGGAAAGAATTTAGCTCTTAGAGGTTATCCTAAACTTTCATGCAGGATGCTGACAAGCACAAAAATGACAGATAAGATATGGACTTTGCCTTTGAGGTACTCTGTAATAGCTGTTAGGTTAAAAAAAAGTTTATGTTTCAATTCTTATTGCTAAAAAGCTTCCTAAAATATTCAAGTTCATTTTTTCCCTTCATATGTACAATCTAATTAATAGAATTTGCTCTTTATTTAATGATTTGTAAAGTGGCAAAGCCTCAGGTTCATCATGTGGAGCAACGATGACATGCACACACACATAAGTATGTATTATGACTAATATATATAATACATATTTACATAGAGCTCTCAAGCTTTCCAAACCTCTTTAACAGCCAGCCTCTTATTTGAGCCTGCCAGCCAGCACCTGCAAGAGGTCTGAAGAGGTTCTACTACCCACAACTTACAGATAAGAAACTGGCACGCAGACTAAGATTGCAGATGACAGAATCAGGACTGTCAAAACCCTGATCTTCTGACTTTTGGTTCTGTGTTCTTTCTATGATTGAGTTCTAAATCATCAATGTCTTTACCATGTCCTAAAAATGGCTCTTGGTCAAATAAAATAAAATACCCACTTTTTTGCTTTTTTTAAGAGACAGGGTCTCGCTCTGTTGCTGAGGCTGGAGTGCAATGGCATGATCATAGCTCACTGCAGCCTTCAATTCCTGGGCTCAAGAGATCCTCCTGCCTCAGCCTTCTGAGTAGCTGGGGACTACAGGTGCACGCGACCACGCTCAGATAATTTTTAAAAAATATTTTGTAGAGACAGCGTCTTGCTATGTTGCCAGGCTGGTCTCGAACTTCTAGCCTCAAATGATCCTCCCACCTTGGCCTCTGAAAGTGCTGGAATTACAAGTGTGAGCCACCGTGTCCAGCCTAAAATACCCACTTCTTTGCCTAGAATTCAGAAGGAGGTATAAGTTTCAAAAGGATCTGAAATATTGAAGGTACAAATTAATTTGCTGCTGATGTGCTTGAAAAGAAATTCACCACAGTTTCATTAGACAGTGAAAAGCACATGCCACTATCATTCCTCATTTTAAGCATAATTCTAAATTTAACCCCATTTTTTTCTCAGTAGTTCCATCCCACAGCAGCAGACTTGCTGGGAGCAAAGGAGATCATAACAGGATTTGCCTTGTGCAGCTGTCTGTCTAGGGACCAGTACCAGAGATTTATTGCCACAAAAAGTTCAACACTGTTCAAGGGCACTGTGTACTTCTACCTTGGACAAAGGGTCACATTAAAAATGGTCTCACTGCAAACAGACACCAGATAAAAGAAGTCTTTGGAATCCAGAGTCTGTATCACCAAAAGACTGACAAATTTTAAAGAAACATAAGAACTTTCTGAACTCCAAAGCCTTGCACTTAAAGATTAAAACAGACTTCAGATGATCTAGAAAAGGGAAGATTTAGTATGTTCACATCAACAGATTACAGTAAGCCCAAGCCACAGCAATAGGTACCTGGCTTGAAATTTGGCCAGTTACTAAAATAACTATAGCCAAAATCCTTAAGCTGTACATATAAAATTATTTGGGTACTACTGAAATCCTGCCCTTCTGTGGGATGGTTATCCAGATTATTCAGAATAAGAGATGAAATTTCAGTTCCAGAGGGGCTTGGTCATACCTACTGGCTCACAAAAAAATGACTCTATATCTGCTGTTGAGAAGACATAGTACCTGCTGACTGAGGGGGCAACCAATGTCAAGATTCTAAATCTCTGGGCAGGTAATAACACGCAATGCTTAGAATGCAGCAGGAAAAGGTATACTTATTTCCCCTTTATTATAACAACTCAGTCCTTCTTCCCTCAGTCCTGTGACTCCTGCTTCCTAAGCAGAGTGGAGTGCCATGCATCAGTAATTTCTACCCCAGGGTTTCTCCCCCTTGGTCCTACTGATATTTGTAGTCAGATAATTCCTTATTATAGAGGACTGTCCTGTACATTGCAGGATGTTTAGCAGCATCCCTAGCCTCTACTCACTAGATCTGTCAGTAGCAACTTCCCACTCCCCTAGTTGTGACAACCAACAATGTCTAAACATTGCCAGATGTCCCCTGGGGTGGAGGGTGGGTGGCGATGGCAAAATTGTTCCTAGTTTTGAACCACTGCTCTAGACAAATTGCACCACACAATTTTGTGCAGAATTGTGTTCCATCCAGGCTTATTCCCTGAGTGCCTCATAGACTCCCAACTCTAAAATCCCTGAGGGCAGGATGGATGTCAATCTCACAGGTGTACCTACCCTAGCAAAAAACCTTCAGAAAGTACTGAGCCTGGTGATTGCTGAGTCAAGTGACCAGAGGAGCCCGTTGTCCCCAACACTCCTTGTGCCTCTTAGCTACATGGTACAAGCAGCAGCATGAACTGATCCTCTAAAGGTTAAGCCAAGGCTGTGGGGATGTGATTTTCACATGGCCAGTGAGAGGCTAACCCATGGCTCTAACCCATGGCTCTCTGGCCATGACAGGTTTACAGTAACCCAGCACAATCTGAGCCTGGCCCACAAATCTGGAACCTCACAAGGAGATGGAGGAATGACTGCATGTTCTATTTTTGCTGGCAGCCCGTCCCAGCCTATCCTAGCCTCCCCATCACGCTCCAGAGTTGCACCCAGAGGGATGGGAGGTCGCAGGTATTCACACCACTGCCTGCCTCGTGGGTAACCAGGAATTTCAAACCCTTGATGAAAACCACATGATAAGTTGGACAGTATCTAAAACCAAATTGAGACCATGCGTCACAGTTCAGTGGGAGCTCCTGCAATCATGTGTGTTAAGCAAGAGAACCAAACAATAATAAACACTCTGGCCTCCCTGATGCAACGCCCAAGGGAACCAATGTCTTACGTGCAACACAGCAGTACCAGCACATCCTAAGCCACTTTCAGGAAATAAAGTCTGCGTGTCACATTTCAGCCATTCTCAAAGCAAGTCTCCCTCGCTCCTGAAGCACATATAGCTTTCTGTCGCTGCTCCTCCTCTCTCTTTTGGTTGAAAGAACAAGACAGATCGAGTAAGTCACCTCCCAGGATTGAATCACCATTTCCAGCAACCAACAACAGAAGCCTCTTGTGAGGTCCAGGGTTCAAATTCAGTTGAGCCCTGCCCAGAGAAGCAATGGCTACAGAGGGGCACAGAAATGGCTGCAGGCAGGTCAACAGTCAGGGCTCTTGCAACTCACTGTTGCTACAGATTAGCAACAAATAGAGTCTAGAAGCCCAGGGAGGGAGAGTTAAGAAACTAGTATCTGCATGCTAGGGAATTAGGGGAGGAGAAGGAATTTCAAAACAATTTTTTAAATAGCCCCAAATTATTCTGTTTTCCTGGACTAAAATTTACCTCTTCAAGGCAAAAGGGAGGGAGGGGGTGGGTCAAACTCGTGGGATATCACTGGAGGAAGTGACTGTTTTCTTTGGCTCCATCCTGGATGCAAGTTTCAAAATCAGCAGCCACAGTCCTCCTTTCCACTCAGTTACTGTCTAGTCCACCACTTTCTCTTTGCTTTGATAACACAGATGTGATAAAAAAACAAGCCATGCTCCTCTAAAAAAAAAAAAAAAAGGCACCTTCTTTCAACAGAGATAGTTGAGGGTTCAAAAATTAACCTGAAAGGGCTTGGGTAAGCACCACCTTTCTCACTTTTAGGTGACAGCAGGGAATTGAGGTTTTCTGTGGAGCCATCACATGAGTTTTACAAATCAGTTCAGATAAAGATTCTGGCTTCAACCTTTGGTAGTATAAAAAAGTGTCACCTTGGTGTTTGCTGTGTTATATACAGCTAGTTCCCTTCCAACCAGGATCTTGCTTAATTTGTTCTGATTCTGGTGGAGAGAGGTTAAGCACAGAGGGTAACAGTGACTGGGAAGCAACACTTGGTCCTCCGCAGAGCACAAAGCAGACCCACAGCAGACTATGGGTGTGTGTATGTACAAACCAGAACAATGTGCAGGAGCAGGGTAACACCAAGACCTGCAGTCCAGTCCTACCACTGCCACACATTAGCCTTGGGATCTGGAACAGATAACTTCTTGAGTTTCCATTTCCTTACAGTAAAAAGAAGATAAGGCCAGTGTGGTGGCTCATGCCTGTAATCCTAGCACTTTGGGAGGCTGAGGTAGGAGGATTGCTTGAGGCCAGGAGTTTGAAACTAGCTTGGGCAACATGGCAAGACCTGTCTCTACAAAAAAAATTTTTAAATTAGCCGGACATGGTGGCACATGTCTGTAGTCCTAGCTACTCGGGAGGGTGAGGCAGGAGGATCACTTGAGCCCCCGAGTTCAAGGTTACAGTGAGCTATAATCCTGCCATTGCACTCTAGCATGGGTAACAGAAAGTGAGACCCTATCTCTAAAAAGGAGGAGATAAGACCTCCTCCCTCGTGGGTGACGTTGCAGTGAAATAATAAACGCCCCAAGTAAATGTTGGCAAATGTTCAGCAGTTTAGGGGTTAAACTGGAAACTGGCAAATTCCCTCTTCCCTTTCCCCAGCCATGGCTCCCACCCTGAAGCTTTAGGCTTCTGTTGTCACAGCCTTTTCAGTGCTCTCCTTGGGAGACTCTAAGCCCCCTTTCTATGCACAGGGAGTAAGTGCCATTCAACATTCTGTTTGACTTGTCACATTCAGCATCAGGCCTGGTAAGAGTTCACCCTTTCAAGAATAAAAATAGCCCCTTGGGCCAGGAGTTGCCCTCTGTGCCTCTTTCCATGACAAATTCCAACATGGGCAAGGGACCCTAACAGGGTTCTATAGCCACCCCAGTTTTGTTGGAAACCACTCATTTCCAGGATCAGGGATCATCCCATCTCATCTGTGTGGACAATTTGGAGGGAACAATGGGTCCTTCTCACAATGGCAACATTCTAAGATGCAAGATGTAAATTACTGTCTTTATGCATCTATTCTGCATTCCATCAACTAGAATTTACCATCAACTGGTCCTTCCACACACTAACACCTACAGTACAACAACTGATACTACTGGACTGTGGAAAGGGCTACCTGCAGAACACCTGCAGAAGGGTCCTCTCTTCACACCTCTGAACTCCTGCAGCATTCTGTTCCTCTCTAATGTCATTTGCTACTACCTGATGAATGTTCTAATTACCTGTGCACTTATTCTACTTTCCCTACCTGACTGTAAACTCCCTGAGGGCAGGGATTGAGTTTATACCTCTTTGTATCCACAACATGCTTTGAATAGAATAGGTGCGCAGTATTTTCAGATATAGAATGTTGATAATAAGAATCCTTCAGCATTACCAAATCAATGCCTTCTGGATCAACATGAAATAGAATTCATTAAAATCAGCAGACTAAGAACATTCTGTTGCAATCTTGTTCTCTGAAAATCAGTAATCCATTTGTTAGTTACACATGATGGATTCTTAGCCAGAAAACCTATTTTCTGATCTTGTCAGATAATAAAGGGATAGCATGCCTAATTATGTGTTATATCTAAAATTTGGTATATGGTGCCATACCCAAAAAGTTTAGTAAGTGACTATCTTCTTCTGAACTTTGGCTCCTCTAAGCACAAAAAGATCATCCTTTAGTTAACGCTGTAGTTTCCAGTGGGCTGTGTCACCTGTCCCCAGTATGAAAGAACTAATACATTCTACAGCTTATCTGCCCCTAGACACTGAAATCGTGCCACACTCATTATTAGACTGAAGGGCCCTAATGTTTTCCTCCTTCTCTGTGTCCATAAAGGACACCAATACCCGGCGAGGCAAGCTCAATACTAAGACTCACAGATGAATGACAGTTTCCCTTCTCATCAGCAGGAGAAAACAAAAACAACACTTCCAACCTGATCTGTCTGGAATGCTCTTTCCCCAGCTCATATGTCTGGTAGACTCCTACTCATCCTTCAAGACTCAGATCAGATATCACCTTCTCAGGAAAGCCTGCCATATCCACCCCCTTCCCCAGGCCTGATTTGGACACTTCCCCAGCCTCTGCTATCCAAGTCCCTGGGCATTCCTCTGTTACAGCTCAGCACACTGTCTTGTAATTATTTTCATGCCACTAAACCCTAGAAGACAGAGTCTCTCAAAGTGTGGCCAGAAACAACCCCAGTCAGAAACACCTGAGGAACTTAATAGAAATGCATGTTCCTGCCCCCCGCCCCCCACCTACCGAATCTACATTTTTAAAAGCCCCACTCCCAGGTGATTTTTATGGTTTTGAGAACTATTTGCATTAGAGAATAAGCTCCCTGGAAGTAAGGATTGTGTATCTTTGCATCCCTTGTGCCAGACCACATTCATTAAGCAAAGTCTCTACCCAGTGGCATTTTTCAGTAGATGCTGTAAGCGTGAGATTCTCCTACAGAGTAAAATGCAAATGGTCGTACAAAGAGGCAAGCAGCATCTTATCTCCCTACCTGGACAGGCTAGAAATAAATAAGCCCCAACTAGAACAATTCATTAATCACCCTCTACTCTCACAGACATGGGGCAATGCAGTCTAGGTAGTGAGAAAAATCCAGGGTTTGGAAAGATTCAGTTTAAAAAAAAAAAACTTCAATTACCATTTCTCTAGCTAACTGAGCAACTTTGGACAAGTGGCTTAACTTCCTTAAGCCTCAGCCTGCACCTCTGTAAAAATAGAGTAACACTACCACATAGGACAAGGACTAAGGGGAAGAAAGTAAATGAAAATACATACATATGAGGTATGATAAAGACTAATAGTATACACATTTTTGTGGTTTTAAAAACAGATTTATCACCAAATAATGTTTAGAAGTCTGGCTTTTACATGGCTCCAATAAAGGACATAGTTACACTGTCAGACACAGAAATATGAGAAATAAACATAATTATGTAACAAAAATACTCGAAATTTGTACAGGCAAGATTTGAATCACAGAAGCCTAGGGCGCGAAGGGCCCTCACAGGTCCTCTAATTCAGTCTTGTACCAGGAAACTGTTTAGAAACAAGAGCTAAAGATTCATCTGCTGTTGATTCTCCCAGAGGCTCCCACAACAACCTTCCCAAGCCTCACTCTCCTTGAAGATTCTGATTTCACACTACCCACCACTGTCATTCTCTTACTCCATGGAGCAGAGGTTACTGGACACAGGCCCTCCCTTTCTTGCCACCTCAGTACATAAGATGATTGGTATCTTGGTATAGTAAGAGACGGCCTCCCAGCTCTAAGTGAACGCACATGGTAGTCATTAAATGAAGGATGCAAGAGCTCACTCCCACGGCTGTGGGCTCCTGCCCACCATACCCATCGCCTCTGTAAAGGCACTGTTCTCTAGCTTGCAGTTTCCTGTATCCCTGCAGTCCTGCATCCTTTAGGAATGAGTAGAGAAAAATAATACTTAAGTCTACTCTCTGCCAGCCAAGGTGCTAATGTTTTACATACATTCTTTTGTGAAATCTTCTTCCACTAGGTATTATTATCTGCATTTCAAAGATGGGGTTCAGAGCAGTTAAGGGGCCTGTCCAAGGCTCTGGGGGAGTCAAGATATGAACGCAGGTCTCTCCAGCTCCCAACCCCGCTCCTTCCACGACACCAGGCAGTTTTCCCCCTCCCCCGCCTGCTGACATAGCATGGGGTGCTTCATCTGTCCTGTTTCCAACGCTGCTCAAAATCCTCCCCAGGGCTCACTCTGCCCAAAAGTTAAAAGGACAGCCATTCTTGGGGGGGGGGGGGCGGGCAGGGGAGGTACTCAAAATGGGCACCCTTCTGCCTATCAGCTGTGTCAAAGGGACACTGAAGATTCACAAGAGCCATTATGGAATGTTTGGGGCTTTTCAGAGAGGCTTCCTTTTAACAGAATTTTAGGCAACTACGAGGCAGATTTGCTCACCTAGCTCTGTTCTCAGAGTGACAGTAAAGCCGCAGTCCGTAG
Organism: Daubentonia madagascariensis; assembly: GCA_023783475.1. Lineage (NCBI taxonomy): Eukaryota > Metazoa > Chordata > Mammalia > Primates > Daubentoniidae > Daubentonia > Daubentonia madagascariensis. The sequence goes on along the minus strand of JAKFHU010002573.1, from coordinate 11,265,624 downwards.
CAGCTCTACTCTTAAGGCTTCTGGTTTGAGCTCATCTGTGGCTTTTCCTCACCCAGGAGCAGGCAGCAGAGGGTGTGTGTGGCCTTCCCCTCCCCTTACCGCTGCTGGTTACAGTTATGCATTCCAATACAGACATGCCTCTCAGACCAGAGAGGGGGTGGGGGTGTCTGACTCTCAGAAGCCCTGGAACAAACAGTTGGCAACAGCTGTGTTCTCAGCAGACAGCAGTTGGTCACTGGCTACTGTCTTCTCATTCCACACTAGGTTACCGGCTCTAATTTAGTGCCCCTACTTCAAAGGGCAGCTCACAGAGCAATTAAGTCTCTGCCACAGGGGTCTGTTTGCCTTGAAAAATCAGTAAGGCCAAAATGGGGTCACCTCCACACCCTGTCCCCCTAAGGTGTCCAGGACGTCCCTCAGCCACATAGCCCCATCACATGCTTGAAAGGAAGAAAAGCTTCCCTTTAAAAGACGAACAGAACCCCTAGCCCCACCCCCACCCCCACCCCCGAGTCCCTTCAGAACCAGAGGGCTGGGAAGAAATCTCTGCTAACTAGCCAAGTCAAAATGGAGAAGGAATGAAAGGGATTTTGAGCAAGAATCCCACTCTGCCTCTCCCCGTCCCCAGCCTCGCTCTTCAACCGTTTCCTCCATGAAGCTTTGCCAACAGTTTTATAGTGTCTGGTGGAAAATCAGAACTGGACAGCCCTAGAGAGATCCCAGGGATATAAGGTGTTAAGAACACAGTGGCTCTGAAAGTAAGGAACAACCAGCAAACAAGAAGGGAAGACTGGAAATTTCTGTGTGGGAGCAGGCCTGTCATAATGGAGAGACATTTTCTAAAATACTCCCTCCACCCAAAGCAGAGGTGCAATAAACAAGCTCCCACCCTTCTTCCCTTCCCGAGCCCAATCCCTGTAGAACCAATTCAATTACCTGTCTAAGACCCAAAAGGAAAGGCATCCTGCCAGAGCATCGTCCACACTAACGTTTGGAACAAAGGGCTCTTAAAAGTTAAGGTCTTGGAATGAGCATTGCCCCTGGTGGGCCTGTGAGCTCCCGGTCCCAGTTAACCCGCCTTCCTTAACAAAGGAGAGAAAGTAAACAGAGTCCTGGGACCAAGCAAGCAGCTCCCTCCTGCTCTCCTGCTACTCCCCCCACCGCCTGGCTCCCTCCTTCTCGTGACATATCTCAGACGCAGCAAAGCTGAAGCTGTCTGCCAAGGGGGAAATGACATCAGTTCAGGCACAGCAGAAAAAACTTCAGACAGCTGCTGTGGAACACTGAGGAGGATGTACTGCAGACCCCCGGTGCCCAGCGCTGGACCCACCTACAGCCGCAGCCCGCAAGGGGAGGACGGTGGGGGCTGCTGCCCACTCCCATGAGCACTCCCTGGCTTTGAGCAGGCTCGGGAGAACATAAATCAAGTCCCTAAAGCTGAAAACAGCAACATTTCTCTGAATAAGGACTGACTCTATAGCTCCCGAGGTATTGTTTCTCCTACTTGAGAAGGAAAATCAAGCCCAGTGATGGTCAGTTTCCCAGAAACTTTTCCATTCCCACCCCTGCCAGAGTTGGTGCTCAATAAATAATAGCACATTAAGCCTGGCCGTCCCAACTTTCTCTAGGGAATGAGGCAATTCACAGGGAGGGCTTGGAGAAGCACCTTTTCCCCAGCTAAGGTAGGAAGGACATGCTACCTTGGACGCTGACCTCTCAAGCCCTCGCTTCTATGGGAGAGTTTATATTTCATAAACAAACTGTGCGTGTACAGGTGCCAACATCTTTCCTCACTTGTCTTACAAAAGGTACAACAAGTCCCACAGCAGCTTCCAAGTTGCCAGAAAAGCAGATCGTCTATATTTAAACCAACCCTCACTTCAGAAAAGTTCACCACCTTAGGTTTGTTGTACTTTCTTCAGTAAGTTCAGTTTAAGGAGAAAAGGGTTCCCTAACAGCAAGCTTTGCACAAGAGGCAGAGGCCCTGTGGTTGGCATCCTGCTCTTTTCCTAGTCAGTGGTGTAAGCCAACTCTCTTTTGGCCACTCTCCCTTAAACACCAGGTTATAGCAGCTCTCCCTGGGCCTGAATTCTCTACCAAAGACAACACTAGCAAAGGACAAAAGGTTCATGTTTGGATTTGGATATGCAGAAATGACTCCGAGAACAATCTTCAGAGGAACTTTATAAATCCAAAGTTACTTTCTCATAACTTCTTAGGCTGCAAATTAATTACAATTTCTATGACTCAAAGCAAGTATGTCTAATCTTTCTTTTTATTTTCTGTAACAAAGTTCTTTCTGTGATATTTATCCAAGGCCTCCATGACAGTGATACTGTGCTAGGCATGACCCATGGAAGTCAGAAATGATTCTTGCAAATTAATATCTATAACCCCCACCTAGGACAATAAATTAGCAGCACATAGCACTTACAGCACGGTGAGGTGCCAAAAGTACTTTCTGATCATTAGAATCCAGCCAGACAAACAATGTGCTTGCTGCAGGTCCCCATTGATGGTCAAGGTCACATCGACTTTCCTGACAAGGAAATGAATGTGCCAAGCTGGCTGAGCCATTTCCTCGAGACTCACAAAAAGAAGGGATTGAAGCCTCATTGCTAGGGAGAAAAAAAAGGCGGCTGATGTAGAAAGAAGTGGCTCCTGCTGCTTCAGGTGTTTGGGGACTGGGGAACCGTTCTTCAGCAAATGAGTATGCTCAAGACATGGTCAGTCTATCCCACGCCTTGCTGCCACCCTAACAGACAGGCCCAACTGCCAGACAGATGAGCTAGACATCAAGGCATGGCCACCCAGAGAACAGCGAGGAGGCTACTCTCAACCCTTTCATTTCCTCCATTCCCTGGCAACCACTGAGAACCACAAAACACATATGGCATCATTATTATTATTGTTGTTGGTTTTTTAAGCAGCCCTATTGACACCTTGACATCATTTTTTTTTTTTTTTTTTGAGACAAGGTGTCACGCTGCTGCCCAGGCTAGAGTGCAGTGGGCGTTCATCATAGCTCACTGCTGCCTCCAACTCCTAGGCTCAGGGGATCCTCCTGCCTCAGCCTCCTGAGTAGCTGGAACTACACGAGCATACCATCACACCCGGCTAATTTTTCTATTTTTTGTAGACAAGGTCTCACTCTGTTGCCCAGGCTGGTCTTAGACTCCTGGGCTCAAGCGATCCTCCCACCTTGGCCCCTCAAAGTGCTAGGATTACACATGTGAGCCACTGCACCCAGCCACATGCAGCATTATTAACTTTGGCAACCAAACTGGAGGAAGGAGCATCTTCAGCTCCTCATGGGCAACTCTGGTCTGCCCTGATCTATCTAAGAAGACAGACCGGCACCTGCAGTTCTCTGTAAAGAGTACCCTGGCATAAGTGTACCCATTCATTCATTCCATACCCACTGAATGCCTACAGTGTGCCAGGCCCTGTTCTAGGTACTGGGGATACTGCCATGACCCAAATACCCAAGAAACCTTGCACTGATGGTCTATGGAAGCATTCCACATTTCTAAATAATACTCAACAATGATGATCTCAGTAGAATTGCAACAAAATTACTAGAAATACAAAAAAATTTTTTGTAAAAATACAATCTAAATGATCAAAATTGCATTCTAGACTTCCTGATTTCCTAATGAATCATCCTTTTATGGATGCTACTCAAGACAGTATTTCTAATCAGCATTTGTCTATTTTTATCTTCTTACAAGGTTATAAATTCCTGTGTGCAAGGCAGTATTTAACCCAAAGCATTACACCTACCACAATATCACATACACCAAAAAAGTGATTGCTTCCCAGCACTTTGGGAGGTGGTGGTGGGAGGATTGCTTGAGCCCAGGAGTTCTAGGCTGCAGTTAGCTATGATCATGCCACTGTACTCCAGCCTGGGCAACAGAGCAAGACCCTGTCTCAAAAAAAAAAAAAAAAAAAGTAATTGCTGATGATGGCTTCTTTCTCACTGATGGACTTCTCCTTGCCCCTCACTGACTAACCTGCATTGAGATCTGGAGAATGAAAAGAAAAAGAGGCTGAATTGGCAAATTCAAGCATTCCCAGGAAGGTCAGTTTCTGCCATGCCCTACAAATATTACCACAACCTAGTGACAAAGTAGTCAGCTTTGGCATTTAAGAAGCAAGATGATCATCAGCAATTTCTACTAGCCTGAAAAAAAGGGTTCTTCTATGTACGTGATCCAGGCTCATAAATGATGGGCCAAAGGGATACATCCCTCTTCAAATGATTTTAGTCATCTGCCTGCCAATGCAGAATTAAATTCAATGCTGAATTCACCAACTTAAAAAAAAAGAAAGGAAGTCACACTAAACTAGAATTAAGCAGGATTATCTTGTCAAAATGTTGCAGGTTAACAACTCTTTATGGCCCCAAGCAGTGTCTGAGATATCCTTCCACTGACCCAAAGACCCAAAGATAGCACTGCTGAAAATATTACTCTTTGGATTCTGATTAACTTATTATTTAAGACATACTATGACAACATATATGATCACGGCCAGTGTAACTCATTCTTTTACTGTAGTCAATTTGTTTAAGTACCTTTTGGCAACATTTGTGTGGGCCGTCTATACATTTATAATCTTTAAATTCTGGCATGGGGCAGGGAGAGATAGTCACTTGTTCAACCGTGACCATGCTAGGAACTCCGTCCAACTGACATATCGCTTAATGCCACAACAAACTTATGGTGTAGGTTATATTCAGTTGCAGAAACTGAGGCATACGAACTTTAAGTAACTTGCCCAAGGTCACACAGCTAGAGAAAAGATTTGAAGTCTCTAGCTCCAAAGACTCTTTCCTTTACTTTAATACAGGAGTCAGATTATTAGAAGACCAGAAGTTACCAACAGGAAAAAACAAATAGCAAAAACCAGAACTGGGGCTCAGGTGAATGTTAAGCAGACATGCAGGTCCCCTGGTCAGTGCTCCAGAGCCCTGTTTATAAGTCTGCCACTTACAATGGATCTGACAGTGGTGTTCTGGAGCGTGGAGTCAGGGCCCCTGGGTCCTAGGACTCTCCTTCTGACCCACTTTGGAGAGCAGAGTTCTATGAGGTAAATGACTGGGAAAGCCCTTAAGTTCTCTTCTGTTCCCAACACACAATAGATCCCCACACAAGGAGCAAGCTGGAGACCTTCCTATGCCTTGGCTCTCAGGGAACCTAGTGAACTGTTCCCATACCCACGTCATCTGGCCAACTAAGGCTGAAAGAGACTAGGGCTGAGGGCTGGGGGTATCTTATTTCACAATCTAGGAATCTGAAGAAAGAGCATTTTATCAGAATAGTACAGCAACTGCCAGGCTTCTAGGGTAGCAGATAATCTCCAGACGTAAGGCCATTTTATTTCCAGGAGCTTTGAGTAGAGGCTGCTAGGCAGACAGAGAACGTCTAAGATAAGGGACCTTTCTTAACTTCCTTGGGTTTGGGCACACACCCATTTAAATGCCTCAGTTCTGACTCAAAAAAAGAGCAGAGAATACTAACTCAAACCACAAACCAACATGAGTGCCACAGTGAAAGTTAAACTGAGATATCTTCATGTCACGAGCGGGAGGCTAGGCATCAACAAGAGCATCCTGAAGTCATTATTCCGGGGAACACCACAGGAGGAATTCCAACCCCAGAATGAAGACCTGCAGAACTTCGCCATGGAGAAATGTTAAGGACTGTTTAGCTGCCAGAAACCAAGAATACTAGCTCATCTGTGTCCTGGGGCTGGACAAAGTCAGACGTGTAGCAGGCCTGCCGAGGCAAGAACACACACACCTCTCCTGGTTTCTGGGCAGGACAAGGAGTTCTCCAAGTCACAGGGCTTATTTTTTCTACAAGGCATCTGTAAAAACCCGTGGGTGCTTCCCTACTATTGAGTCTTTCTGGGAAGATGGCTCGGCAAACAGTTCTTAACTGCAGTATGTAATGCCCTGCTAAACATCAAATGATATATTTCAGAAAGGGAAGAGTCCAACAGATGTTGATGTCTCATACTTTATAGATGAAAAACTTGAGCTTCAGAGACATTAGGTAACTCATTCAAGGACACACACCTAGTAGGCAGTGGAGCCAGCATTTCAACCAGATCTGTGTGGCTCCAAAATGGTTTGAACACACATGGAGAGAGTTAGTTTGAAATTAATTATAATTGCTACTTCCTCTTCATTTGCGACATGATATTCACAGTTGCATCCAGCCACGAAGGATATACTGTGGGGATGACAAAGATGTACCGTTGGACAAATCAGCCTCGCCCTGGGGGATTTATTTATTTAGTTACCCAGTTTGGGAGAAAAGACAAGTACACACAGAAACAAACAGAGGCACTCTATATTAAATGTGGGGGACATGGGAGGACAGAGACAGTGACGCAAGAAAAGCTCAGAGAAGGGATGCTGTTGAGGGGTAGAATGCCCAAAGTTTATCAAGAGATGGTTACCAAAACAATATGTAGGTTTGGGTGGGGAAGACAAGCACACCAGGCAGGGCCAAAAACAGGGATATAAGCAGGGAAACAAGGACACATGGGGCATATGAGAAAGGCAGAAAAAGATGAGGCAGAGATCAGCTGGAGGTAGAATGTACAGCCCTCCACACATATGCATCAAACAGGTTCCTTTGGTCAGCACATTTTTTCTCCCTGATGATTACAGGAGTGTAAGCACAGAAATTTCTATTTTAGTAAGTATCTTAGGCCCTCATTTTGCTTGTTTGATGATATTTACTACTAAAATATAATAAATCTTGGAGCTGATTTTGTTCTGCTGCAGGGGTTAGGGGAGGTGGAGGGAGGATACCCATGTCAATGATACAGCCTCAGTCTTTTATTTTTTTTAAGAGACAGGGTCTTGCTATGCTGCCCAGGCTGGAGAGCAGTGGTGCAATCACAGCTCACTGCAGCCTCAAACTCCTGGGCTCAAGTGATCCTCCCATCTCAGCCTCCTGAGTAGCTGTGACTACAGGTGCATGCCACTGCACTGGCTTTAAATAGAAGGAAAGAAATAAAAGTAGCAAAAGCTGAAACTGGTTTATAACAGCTTCCTAAGGTTTCTGCATCTTGCTTCTCTGCCCCAAAACAAGAAAATCCTTTTGTTGTCGACAATCAATAACTCCACAAATATTTATTACCTTCAAGGACAAGCATTCACTGCCATCTCCAGAGAGTACAGGGGTCTCTGAAACTCACCACTGATGGTGGACTCTCACCGATGGTTAATGGGCTCTTGCTGGATCTGCAGTTTGAGCTTCACCAAACACAAATGCAAAGCAGCCTTATTTGTTTTTGTACCAAAATGCTAGATTCATTTTTCCTATCCTGGAAATAGCTCAACCCCAATGAAACTGGCAAGTAGCCAAGAATTACATGAAAATCAGCAAGCTCATGGCTGTCCCCAGACATATTTCATGCCTCCTCATGAATTGCTCTCTAAACCAAAGATCGGAGTAAGAACAAAAGGAGGGACATGGGTCATGTCAACTACATGATACACACCCAGATGTAACTTGGAAAGAGAACTCCGTTAGGAAAATTAGGCTTCAAGCTCTCCACCAAATCTGAATTCATCTTTCACTTTTATTTTAAACTTTGGGCAAGATATAGAGAGATATGGTCCACTTTAAGTGGGAATGCAGGTGCAATGGTGGCTGGCCCAAGGAAAGGGCTAAAGCAAGGTCATTTTATTACAGGCATCTCAACTCTGAGTCTCTGGATGCAGCTCTGGGTGCTCTGGGTACTCTGGGTACAAGGTCATTAGAGCTGTCATTCTCACTGTCCAGAGAGAGACCATCTTGGTTGTGCTTTTATAGGAAAATCCACTGACTTCTTGTATGTGGCTCATAAACTTAGCAAAGACATTTCACACTTTATGTTTTAGTCGTTTATTCTCAGGCCTATCTCCTCTTCTCAAGTACCAGCAACTTAGGGGCAAGATGCAAAACTTTCACTTCTGTGTCCCTCACAGTACCAAGCAATGTCTTGCATAAGGCAGGTCCCCAAGAAAAGATTCTTACATGGATGAAGAGATGAAAACTTTAATGACTAGAGAAACGATCATAAAAATGAAGCTAATATAGCTGAATCCCTAAACGTTAGCGCTGGTGACGTTTGCCTGGCCACAGAAACCTGACAAACAGATAAGAGATGAGGAGAGCACCTGGATATTACCCAAGCTCATGAAGTCTGATGCAGGGATTGGGAAACCCTCTGTGTGTCTCATTATCTGAATGTTTCTAATTTCTCAGCTGAGGAACTTAAAGCACTTAAATCATCTCAAAAGCAAAATTCCCTTTCTCAAAGTAGAACTGGGACATGATCTAACCCCAGAGCAAAAGTTTTTCGACTACGGGGAATGGGATGAAGCTGCTCCTGGTTTTGTCTCCCTGTCACCAGATAACTCCATTAGCAACACCTGGAAGTTGTCTTTTTTGCATAAAGGATTGTGAAACTTAATAAAGTCTAGCTGGTAGCACAGCTCATGGCACCATGACTTGCCCCATTTCCTGGATCTTACGTAAATCAAATATTATGTCCTCCCTCCTTAGGCTATTTGGTAACCAAATCTACTCCAGGTCTAAGATTTCATGGTCAAAAACACCAGAAGAAAACATTAAGACAATTACCCCTCCTATGAGTTGTAAGGAGCGAGGAAACTTCTGGAACACACATGTCCACACCCCAAGTAAAGTGATGACTAAAAGTGGTGAAACTGGAGAGGGGACCACACCAGATACAGGGGATGCTGGGCCTTTTGTCACAGAAAGCCCAACCGCAGCCACACCCTGTTCTTCCAGGCCACAGGGAGTGAGACAACACAGGATGGTAGCCATAAGCAAACCTACTTCAAAAACACCTTAATCTGGGGTCTGAATCATGAGAAAAGCCCTAAAGCAAAGCAGAAGAAATGGTCAGTAACAGGCCACTATGCCTAAAGCTTAGGAGGAAAAAGTTATAAGTGCCTCTGAGAAGGCAATCCCTATCACTGCAAGAAGGAAAGTGAGCACAGCCACTGGCCCTTCCTGAAAAAAATTAGCAGATGCCAATACCTTTGCACTTATATCCATTGCTCTTCCTTGAGACTCTTGAGAAACAAAGCTTTTCCAAGGCCTTTCACTGTGCTCAAAATTGCAAAAAAGGTGGAGCTAACCAGTGGAGGCACAATAAATCATTATCCTTATCCTTACAAAAAACTCAAGGTTTTTAAGGAAGCTTAGTGAACTTCAAGAAAATACAGAGAAACACTTCAATGAAATCAGAACTCAAAGTTTATAAACTACTTTCACATCTACTTTAGCTGCTCCTTACATCAGCTAGTAACAGGATATTACTCTCCCCATTTGCCAGGCAAATATACTGAAGGTCTGAAAATGTAAAGGGACCTGGACTAGACCTAGGGTTTCCGACTGAAGGGACCGAAGTCTTCCCATGGAACTCCAGTGTATGATGCCCCGGGGGAGATTTTCCTTTAAACTAGACTCTGCCGGGGCTGTGGCTTACCAGACCTGGCCAGGCTACCACATAGTCTCGTGACCCTAGGCCAATTACTTAACCTCTCTGAGCCTTCCTTACTCCTATCACCATTGCCCAGACACCGCTCCGAGGCCAGCCATTTCTGTGCTAAAAGGCCCATGAGATCAGAGAAGTCTACCATCCCATTTGGGGAGTCACAACACACATGCTTACAGCGAAGCCTCTGAACAGTCTCACAGTTAAGAAGCCTGTTCAAACCCCAAATCTCCTATACTTTGGGCAGCACAGACTCCCTTTCTAACTGTTCTAACTATGAACATCTGTTCATAGCATCACTTTCTCTCCAGTGTCTTTTAACTTCCAAATTCTATATTCTGTTTCTCCCTCAGCAGTGTTGCCCATCTGCTGTGAAACCCCCAGTACTGTACCGTAAGGACAGGCATAGTCAGCCAGGCATAAGAGGGGACACACAGCTGTGCCCCTGGAGAGCTGAAGGAGAAGAAAATACGCTGACAGGGTCTCTTCATTTTCCCATGTTTCTCTGAACTTTTGTGCAATCTCAGATAACAGTACGATTTTCCCAAAAATTCTACACTAGAAGTTGAGGGCAAAAGTCATAAGTTAATCTTTCACTTTATACACTAGGCAAAGGTTGGAAACGGATATGTGCATCAAAGAAAATGAGAGAGGTTTTTTTTGGGGGTGGGGAGGTTTGCTATGATTAAAACTCCACCACTAGACCTGTTCAAGAAAAAATGAGAGGCCAGGCGCAGTGGCTCACGCCTGTAATCCTAGCACTCTGGGAGGCCGAGGTGGGAGGATCGCTTAAGGGCAGGAGTTCGAGACCAGCCTGAGCAAGCGCAAGACCCCGTCTCTACAAAAAATAGAAAAATTAGCCAGGCGTGATGGCACGTGCCTGTAGTCCCAGCTACTTGGGAGGCTGAGGCAGGAGGATCGCTTGAGCCCAGGAGTGTGAGGTTGCAGTGAGCTCTGATGATGCCACTGTAATCTAGCCTGGGCAACAGAGCAAAAAAAAAAAGAAAAAGCTGGGGTTGAAAGAGCACCTTTTTTTTTTTTTTTTTTTTTTGAGACAAGGTCTTGCTCTGTTGCCCAGGCTAGACTACAGTGGCATCATCATAGCTCACTGCAACCTCACACTCCTGGGCTCAAGCAATCCTCCTGCCTCAGCCTCCCCAGTAGTTGGGACTACAGGTTCTCGCCACCACGCCTGGCTAGGTTTTTAAATTTTTTGTACAGACGGGGTCTTGCCATGTTGCTCAGGCTGGTCTTGAACTCCTGGCTTTAAGCGATCCTCCCACCTCGGCCTCCCAAAGTGCTGGGATTACAGACATGAGCCACCCCAACTGGCTGAAAGAGCACTTTGATACTCAGTTTGCTTCAAAATAATTTCAATAAGGATGAGTGGAGGTGAATGTGGATATAGATAAAACAAGACTGGCTATGACTTGATAAATTACTGAAGTTGGGTGTACATGGGGGTTCATTATACCATTATCTTTCTCTTTATTTTTGTATATGTTTAAAACTTTCCATAACAAAACTTAAAGGATTCTATTCCAAATAATGTTCATTCTTGACCCAAAATATAATAATATGAAGCTTGTCAGAGCCCTTAAAAGAACTAAGAAATACCAAAAGCACAAGCAACAAAAGAAGAAAAACAGATAAACTGGACTTCATCAAAATTAAAAACAGGTGTGTCTCAAAGAACACTATCAAGAAAGTGGGGAGGAAACACAAAATGGGAGAAAACATTTGCCACTTACATATCTGACAAATCGTACAGATTTCTTAACTGTGGGACTATTCAGAGGCTTAACTGTAAAGCATATGGATTGTGACTCTCCAAAAGAGAAGGCAGACTTCTCTGACCACATGGGTCTCTTATCTTAGAAATGACTGGCCTCAGAGCAGTCTCTGGGCAATGCTGATAGAAATAACAAAGGCTCAGAGAGGTCCAGGGTCACAAGACTAGGCAGTAGCACAGCCAGATTTGGAACGCCAGAGTCCTGACAAAGTCTAGTTTGAAGGAAAATCTCCACCTACTCACCACTCACTGGGAAGACCTCTCTCCCTTCAGTCAGATAAGGGGCTTTAAAATGGGCAAAGGACTAAACATTTCTCCAAAGAAGATAATACAAATGGCCAAGAAGAACATGAAAAAATATTCAACATCACTAGTCATTAGGGAAGTGCAAATCAAAACCACAATGAGACTACTTGACACCCACTAGCATGGCTATAATAAAAAAAAAAGACAATAACAAGTGTTAGAGACAATGTAGAGAAACTGGAACCCTCATACATTGCTGGTGGGGGTGTAAGATGGTGCAGCTGTTTTGGAAAACTCTGGCAGCCCCTCAAAAAGTTAAACATAGAGTTACCATATCACTATATGACCCAGCAATCCCACTCCTAGGTTTAAACCCAAGAGAACTGAAACGTGTACACAAAAAACTTGTACACCAAGCCGAGTGCAGTGATGCACGCCTGCAGTCCCGACTACTTGGGAGGCAGAGGCAGGAGGATCACTTGAGCCCAGGAGTTTGAGGCTGTACTGTGCTACGATCGCATCTGAGAATAGCCACTGCACTCTAGCCTGGGCAACATTGCGAGACCCCCATCTCCAAAAATATTTAAAAACCTGTATACCAATGTTCACAGCAACATTATTCATAATAGCCACAAAGTGGAAACAGCCCAAGTGTTCACAAATTGATGCATGGATAAATAAAATATGGTGTATCCATAAAATGGAATATTAATTGCTCATGAAAACGTATGAAGTACTAATATATGGTACAATATGGATGAACCTTGAAAACATTATACTAAGTAAAAGAAACCAGTCACAAAAGACAACATGATGTATGATTCCATTTATATGAAATGCCCAGAACAGGCAAATCCACAGAAACAGAAAGCAGATTAGTGGTTGTCAGGGACTGGAGGGAGGAGGGGAATGAATGTCAATGGCTATGGGGTTTCTTTTTGGGGTGATGAACATGTTCTGAAATTAGGATAGTGGTGTTAGTGGCCCAACCTTGTGAATATACTAAAAACCACTGAATTATACCCTTAAAAGGGGTGAATTTTATGGTCTGTGAATCGTATCTTAATAAAATTGTTAATTTTTTAAAAAGCCTCAAAAACCATCCTCCTCTCGGAACAGGAAGTGCCAACTAGAGGCTGGGGACAGGCATCAAGGAGCCCCAGGGAGCCCCCTCCCCACAGCAGAGTACACTGTGTGCTAAGAGCAGACAGACCTGCACGTGGTCTAGTCCTGTGGTTGGGGTGGTACAACCTCTCGCACCTGACACATGGCACCCTTCTCACAGGTGGTAACACCCCATTCTCCTCACTCAAGAGGGCACAACGACGTGCAAATAAGAATAGCAGCATATAGTCTAACTTACCTGCTCTGAGAATAATTGCATACTTCATTATTGGAAAACATTTGCTAGAAAAACACCTCTCATCTGATTGCCAAGGCTGATAATATGGAAAATGATTCACATGCCTTTTGGACTAGGAGTTAACCAAAATAGGTTCTTAAATTCCTGCACTAGAATCAAATCTTGGGTCAGTCAGAGAATAGGGAAGCCCTAAGGCTTCCCCACAGGTAAAAAAAAAAAAAAAAAAAAAAAACCCAACAACAATGAAGGCTAACATTTACCAAGTGTTTACTATGTGGCAGGCACTGTTCTGCTTTGTAAGTATCAACTCAATTAACCTTCACAACCCTATAAGCTAGGTGCTATGATCCCCATTTTACAGATGAGGAAACTGAGTTGACTCATTAGCCCAAGGTCATGTGGACAACTAGGCTTCAGATGCAGGCAGTTAGGCTTCTGAGCCTGCACTCTCAGCAACGCTACCGTACTTCCCAGTGTTCCTACTGCTGGGATGACCACCATGGAAAGGTGATTGGTCAGGCACACAGTTAGACTTGTGTGCCATACAGCAATTGGCCAACAGCTCCAGGCCGCGTGCCTAACATCTTCCAGGGGACCATAAACCACTTGCTTTAGCACCTGGGCAGGCATTTCTACCCTACCCCAGCTACAGGCTCCCAGTTCTTCGGTGAATCCTTTTCCACAGTAAAGGGAGCTATGGATTACAGACAGGGAAGAGAGTGGAAGCTAAGCAAACTAGAGACCACTAGGTTTTTGAGGAAGTAAACTGAAACGTTCCCGAAGTGCCCATGATAAGAGTCAGAAGGCACATCTTCAAGGATAAGCAGAGTGGATAGGTGAAGAAATGGTGCTTACTTGGGTGCGGGGAAATAAGCCCTTGCACACCCTATTGATGGAAATGTAAACTGACACAACCACTTTGGAGAGCAACTTGGCAACATCTACCCCAACTTTTAATTGTACATAACCTATAACCCCACAATCCTCAATTCCACTTCTAGAATTCTAGCACAACTGCCCAAAGAAATAGGTACAACAATGATCAACACAGCACTGAGTGAAATGGCAAAAACTCCATTAACCAAGGGGAAGTAGTTAAATAAATCATGGTACAAAGCAATAGCATACAAGCATTTTACAAAATCAGAGGTATATCTACAATATGGAAATCAGTCCACAATATATTGTTAAGATAAGAAAAATACATGTTGTAAAATACTACATATAAATTATCCTATTTTTGTTTTAAAAACAAATGAAAGAAAATAAAGAGTCCTCCCCACACCAACAATTTTGTTTATATACATATGAATTATTTATATATTAATATATTAATATATCTATGAATATGCAGTATAAGTAGAAAAATCCCCAAAAGTACATACCAGACCACAAACTTTCACTTTTTACTCTAAATGTTTTTGGATTTCTGTATTATTTACCATTGCTATGAGCATGTGTTCTTTTTATGTAATTAAAAACTGATGTAATAGTCCCAGCTGCTCGGGAGACTGAGGTGGGAGGATCACTTGAACCCAGGAATTCTAGTCTGCAGTGCGCAATAACTGCACTTGTGAATAGCCACTGCACGCCAGCCTGGGCAACTAAACAAAATCTCACCTCTAAAACAAAACAAACAAACAAACAAAAACCTGATGTATAAAGGTAAAAGGTATCTTAAAGCTCAAAGAAAAGCAGCAATCAGGTCTAAGGAAGGAAAATAGAAAGACAAACCATAGTGGGCCTTGTGCCAAATCATACCAGAGCAGGCTTTCTGCTCACACTTCACAAATGTAGCAAAGGGATTTGCAAACTTAAGGATAAATTACCCAAGGAAAAAGGAGTAAGCAGGACGAACTCACACTATTCAAGTCTATGTGTAAGTCCCAAAGAGCTACAATATTCCAACATCCTGGTGCAGAAAGCCAAATATTAACTTCTCCCAAATAAGCTACTAAAAGAGAAAAATATTTAGATCTGATCAATAAACTAAGCTATGGGTTTTCTTCCATTGTTGTTTCTATGTTTGGTGAAACTGCCAGGTGGAAATTTAAATGAGGAAGATAAATTAGGAAATGGCAAACCAAAAAGCAACATGTAAAATTTTGAAAAATACGAATATTTTCTCCATGAACACATGCCTCTGATCTGAAAGAATGGGTAATAAAAGTGTGTTACAACATAAGATTTGTATTGCTAGATATTTAAAAATCAAAACAGATATGTTTTTGTAACTCTTCACTCTAGGACCCACCCTTCCAAGCCACAAATATTCTTACAACGTCTTACATTTATTTTTGCCTCTTCCAAACCAAGTTTAAGTTAAATTCTTTATAACACCTGAGATCTTGAATCAAAAGTTAGCTGTGGTACCACGAGGACAATTATGGCATCAGGAACAGAAGATAAACAGCTCATCTGTTTTCCCACAGAAGTGTGGAAAGAAGAAAACCAAAAGTAAATAAATCAGTGCTTTAGGAATGTAACTGAGTAAGCAAGAGCATCCCAAAAACCCAGTCCACACAAGCTGGGTGATCTACAAGTCTTAGAGGATGACCTATTTTAATTCCCATATTAAGAAAGCCCAGGATTGTATCAACAAGCCGTAGAATTCAATAGGATGGGATTTGTTTCCCTTTCTTGACCTCCCAGGTTGCAATGTTCTGGATTTATTTGTGTTTCTTTGTTTGTGGTTTCCACATGGCAAGCAGTCTTTAGGCCAGACTTTGCTCCACCTAGTGGAACTACAAAGGATGGTCCAAAAGGGAGGTGCCCACAAGCCAGACCTCAGCCTCAGTCTACTGCATGCCACTCAGCAGATGGGTCACCCAAACCCTCCACTACTACTCCCCATCACTCAGTGGCTGCTCTTACTGGCTGTGCACTTACAGTGGCATCAATGGCTCTCGTGGTCTCCAGGACTGGAATTGTAGGGGCAAGGAATGACCCCAAGTCATTGTACTATCTGGATCCTGACAGTCCCTCAAACGTTAGGAAACACCTAACAACTGAAGGTAAGAAAGGAAGAGGTCCTCTTGGGGTTATGCAGGGCCAGGTATTCAAAAGGTAGGTAGAATTTTGGTTTGGTTTTCTTTTTTTTTAAGAGATAGGGTCCTGCTCTGTCACCCAGACTGGAGTGCAATGGCGTGATTATAGCTCACTGCAACCTCCAACTCCTGGGCTCAAGCGATCCTCCTGCCTCAGCCTCCCAAGGAGCTAGGACTATAGGCACACACCACCACGCCTGCCTAATTTTTTTTATTTTTTAATTTTTTGTAGAGATGGGGTCTCACTATGTTGCCCAGGCTGGTCTCAAACCCCTGGCCTCAATTGATCCTCCCGACTCAGCCTCCCAAAGTGTGGGATTACAGGTACAAGCCACCATGCCTAGCCAGTAGTTGGAATTTTGAATCCAAAGCCATCCAAGATACCCCCAGCATCCATAGAGACTTTCTTGCTAGTGCCAAATACCCACTGATGAGCTGCATCCTGGGGGCCTAAAGAGAAGGCTCTCCTCTAGACATAGCCACCCTGAGCCCCAGAACATTTAGCTTGCCTTATGGCAGATCCTGAGAACACCTAATAGCTTCCACAGGCTGAGTGTCTATGAGAACAAACCAGGGTTCCTGAGGCTGAAAATGAGAGCAGAGACTTGGAATGGGAAAAGGAAAAAGTTCTAAGAACATGACTCAGTTCAGATCAGTTATAGGACTATGGAGGACACTGAAAACAAAGTGGCCATCAGGTTTTCACTGGGGCAAAAACAAACCATGTTCTTATAATACAACCACAGGGCAGATCAAAGCAAGAGGAAAGAAAGTTAAAGATTAGGCGAATAAGGGAGGCTCACCCGCTTACTGAACCACAGACTAAAAAATGTGCTTTTTTCAAAATGTTCAATGTTGGCTGACAAGACAGAGCTGACTGGTAATGTATGTCAACAAACCTGAGAATAACCGAGATTCTGCATATTAAAGCTTCAAACTGTCCCACCTAAAACTTGTTGTTTGAGGTTATTTCATACACTTCACAGTGCTATGTTCTCTTTTCATAAGAACACTGATCTCAAACTCTGCGATAATGAACAGGAGCTGGTAAGGTGATAGCAGGTACCACTACACCAGGGTTTCTCTACCTCAGCACCACTGATGTTCTGCGCCAGACAATCCTTTGTTGTAGGGGGCTGTCCTGAGCATTGTAGAATGTTCAGCAGCATCCCTGGCCTTCACCCACCAGATGCCAGGAGTACTCCCAAGTTGTGACAACCAAAAATGTTTCCAGATGCTGACAAATGTCCTCTGGAGGGGGCAAAATTGTCCCGAATTGAGAACTACTATTCAAAACACATAGGTTCCCCATGAAAAGTTATCTACATGGCTAAAATATCACAAAGACAAACCTAAACTCAGATATAGAACAAAAGGAAGTCACTTTCAAACTCCCCAGATATGTTTCTGAACTTAGTTTGGGACTTGATACTAACCAACCACAACACGCTCTGAGAACCACCAATGACAGTGATAATTATTATTACACTTAATAATCATTTGAGGATATTCCAAGAGCTTTACATATATTATATCTTTCATCTCACAACCCTATAAGGTATGTACTCTTAGTCCCATTTTATAGATGAGGAAACTGTGACACAAAGAGGATGAGTAACTTGCTCAAGGATAGTGTCAGATGTGGAATTCAAGTGATCCGACCCCAGCATCTATGACCTTATCCCTACATATACCAAACCCCTACGCTGGAAAGGTGCTACATCAGCATTGTCCAATTTAAATTAAATAAAATTAAATATCATACCACTTTGGAAAACAGTTTGGCAGTTCCTCAAAAGATTACATATAGAATTACCATATGATACAGCAATTCCACTGTTAGGTATATACCCAAGAGAGCTGAAAACATTTGCCCACACAAAAACTTGTACACCCACGTTCACAGCAGCGTTATTCATAATATTCAAAAAGTGGAAACAACCCAAATGTCCATCAATTGATGAATGGATAAATAAAATGTGGTATATCCGTATAATGGAATATTAATCAGCCATAAAAAGGAATTTTGTACATGCTAAACAAAACATGGAGGAACCTTGAAAACATTATGGTAAGTGAAAAAAGCCACGTAGCGTATGATTCCTTTTCTATGAAATGTCCAGAATAGGCAAATCCATAGAAACGGAAAGTAGATTTAGTGGTTGCTACGGGCTGGAGGAAGAGAGGGTGGGATGGGGAGTTACTGCTAATGGCCACGGGGTTTCTTTTGGGGATGATGAAAATGTAAAAATTAGATAGTGGGCCAGGCACAGCGGCTCACGCCTGTAATCCCAGCACTTTGAGAGACTGAGAAAGGGAGAACGCTTGAGCCCAGGAGTTCAAGGCTGCAGTGAGCTATGACGATGCCACTGCACTCTACCCAGGGTGACAGAGTGACACCCTGTCTCAAAAAAAAAAAAAAAATTAAATATGGTTACAAACTCAATTCCTCAGTTATCCCAGCCACATTCCAAGTGCTCAATAGCCACATGTGGCTAAGTGGCTAGTGACTTGGACAGCACAGATAGAGATCATTTCCAGCATCACAGAAAGTTCCACTGGATGGCGCAGCCTTAGATGAATGGATGAAAGGCCTCCTTACCACGTGACCGCAGCCTCCCTTTCAAGTCTCACCTACTTTCATGCTCCTCCACACACCCACAAAAGGCTTCTGCCACTGACTATGCACCACCTCCAAACACATCCTCCAAACTCACTCTTCACACTGGAATACACTTTTCCCCTTCCTGGTCCGTAGACACCCTACTCACCCTCATCAGCCTGTAAAGTCCTATCCAAAGGTTTCTTCCTCCATGAAGCTCCTCCTAGATCCCCATCTTCCTCTTGCCCTCACAGAATCAATTGTTCCTGCTGTTCTTTGTTTGCACTTCCATGTCAGCATTCATCCCTCTGGATTACAATTCTTGCTGTGTGTTATCTGTCCTTCCCACAAGATTACCAGCTCCTTGAGGATAGGGATTCTGTTACTCACGTGATGGGCCCCAGAGCCTAGCAATAATAGCCTGCTGGAGTAGACATTTCAGTCAATGTCCACTCTTTGAATTCTACTGAATTCCACTGAAAGGATTTACAGAAATTCAAGGTGCTGATTTTAGACAAATGCTCACTTTGGTATATCCAACAGACTAAGAAAATAAGCTAAAGTGGATTCGAATCTGGAAGTCTCACATCCCCCTATTGCACATGAAGGAATGATGGTGATCGCACTGAAATACCATTTATAAGAAAGGAGAATGGAGTAGGGTTTCCAGACTGAAAAATTCAGGCAATGAAGGCAAGGAAAGGTGAGGTGGGAGGCCAAAGGGCAGACTATGGAGGGTTAGTGGAAAAAAAAAGCAGGAACTGGGACCCCCAACCAGCTCAAAGTTCTAAACGTAAGGACTGTATCTCTAGAGATTTGTGCCTAGACCACTGGCTGGAAAAAGACATTTCTACCAAAACTTTATTTTAAATAATATAGTCAAGTATTCTGGTTAAATATAAACAATAATAGAAAGAAACTCTATGTATCTCCATCTTAATTTTACTGGAGGAAACAAATGCCAAGGCCTTACTGTTTGTAAACCCTACTGTTTTCTCATTCTTTATAGATTAAGGAATCACATCTATGAGTTGCAGTGTCCTAACCTATAAGAGAGTTAAATCTAAGTTCCTAATCACAGAATGAACTAGGCTGATGAACTTTCCTAGGACTGCCTGTATGGCAAAAAAATGGCTGTTCCAGGCCAGGTGTGGTAGCTCTTGCCAGTAATCCTAGCACTTTGGGAGGCCAAGGTGGAGGGATCGCTTGAGGCCAGGAGTTCAAGACCAGCCTGAGCAACATAATGAGACCCCCATCTCTACAAAAAAATAGAAAAATTTTTTATTGCAACGTCAATTAGCAAAAAAAAAAAGAAAGAAAGAAAGAAAAATTCCCCAGGCATGGTGGCATGCACCTGTAGTTCCAGCTACTCAGAAGGCTGAGGCAGGAGGATCCCTTGAGCCCAGGAGTACAAGCCTGCAGTGAGCTGTGATCACACAGCTTTCTGTGACAGAATGAGACCCTGTCCCCCCCAAAAAAAGGAATGGCTGTTCCCAGCGCAGAGCTAGTAACAGGGAAAGCAAGCCACCTAATACACCTAGTATATTTCTGATATTAAAAGTGTATATATAAGAAGATTGTAATTAATAGATCCATTTCAGGGGGGAAAATGCAATGAGGTACCCATATCATTTTCAATACAGAATGAGTACACAAGTCCTCCTCAATTCAGAGTTAGCTGGAAGTCACTGTTGAAATACGGACAGTGAGTACCAGAAGTACGTCCTATGCCAAAATGGTCTCTGGATTTTTTTCTTCCTTGCTGATTTGTACAAGCAAAAAACAAAAAACCTAAACTGACTAAATTGTGGTGGATTCAGAGTTAATAATTATATAGTAACTTCCAAAGGTTAAAATTCAAAACACAAATCTCACTATTGATATCTAGTACTCACTGACAGAAAGAGACAAGGG
Organism: Daubentonia madagascariensis; assembly: GCA_023783475.1. Lineage (NCBI taxonomy): Eukaryota > Metazoa > Chordata > Mammalia > Primates > Daubentoniidae > Daubentonia > Daubentonia madagascariensis. The sequence goes on along the minus strand of JAKFHU010002573.1, from coordinate 11,245,126 downwards.
TATGAGGTGGGGGATGGGAGTGTATGTGGGGTGTCAGGGGTGAGGGTATGTTGGGGGGTGGTTAGAAAGAGGGCTACTGTTCATTACAAAAACTTTCCCTTCTTTGCAGGAACTGTACCCACATAATAGCTCTTGGTTGGTGCTAGCATCTATCCAAATGGAACAAAGTACAAAAGCCACCCTGTCCCCAAAATAAGTATTAGAAGTACCAGAGATATGATAAGAGAGTGACCTGTGATTGACAAATTACAATTAAGACATGACATTGAAGATCCCCTTCCACATCTTCTTGCCACCTCCCAGGCTCCATGACCTGGTGGGAACTTCCACTTTCCATGGTTCCTCTTGGAAGAAGCAGATCCAGTTCCTACAACTGACCAGCCCATCTCCAAAGGCTCTGACATTCCTAAATCAACCCTCTAGCAACTTTATTGGTTATTGGGAACAATCTTTTAGAGATACTTACAGAAATAGACATGCACAAAGGAAAAGTTCATTCTATATTTGGTTCTGTCAATACCTATACTTAACTTTACCAGTCCTGAGGGTCATAACTTTCTAGTGGACAAAGGAAATTTATTGTTCCTGCCAGTTTATGATTTCCACTGGAAAACAAAGAACCCCAACAATGGCTAAAATGGAAGGGTCCCAAACCTAGAAAAGGGAATACACTGGGCTGGAAAATGAGCTCCATTCCTTTCACATGTTATTTCTAATATACATAAATATATTCTGAGGAAAAATTAGATACTTCAACAGATAATGGATAAGCAAATTGTGGTATATACATGCAATGGAATGTTATTTAGCCATAAAAAGGAATGAAGTACTGGTACATACTACAATGTGGATGAACCTTGAAAACGTTAGGCTAAATGAAAGAAGCCAGACTCAAAAGAACACATATTGTAGGATGCCACTTATATGAAATATCCATAATAGATAAATCCATAGAGACAGAAAGCAGATTGGTGGTTCCCAGGGGCTGGGGGAAAGGGAAGACAGGAAGTAACTGCTTAATGGGTACAAGGTTTTCTTTTAAGGTAATGAAAATGTTTTGGAATTAGACAGAGGTGGTGGTTGCACAACATTGTGAGTGTACTAAATGCCACTGAATTGTTCACTTTAAAATGGTTAGTTTTGTCATGTGAATCTCATTTAAAAAATTAATTTTTTAAGATAGAGGATACTAATGGGCAAAACAAGATGTATTTGTGAAAAAGCAGCCTTTAAACTCTTAGGGAAAAGATAAGTATTTGGGGGGCACTCAGTTTCTGCTCTTGATCACAACATAAAGTTCAAGCACTAAGTTGTATAGACTTTGTCATTATGCTGTCTGTGTGCCCATGCCTCTCTGAAAAAAACAGGGAAGGGAAAAGAAAGTGAAGAAAATAGAATGGTAAAGCCTTGCCAAATGTAAGGAAGGAGGGGTGATTCCCCCTACTGCACCCCACCCAACTTGGCACCAAGAGTAACGCTCCCATTAGGGTTTCGAAATGCCAGCTGGAGCTGGAATCAGCACAAGCAAGCTTCTCTGCCTGGATAAAGAGCAAGCCATCCAGCAAGAAAAGCTGGGGTGCTCCATTTGCTGCCCATATTGGCATCAGAAACACCCTTTGCTCAAAAGCCTTCAGCTGGCTCAGATCGGCATCAGTGACTTGCTCTCCCAAGCCAGCCAGCCTAACAGCAAGAGCTTGTTGTAGCTCAGTGTGCCCCTCCTCCTGAGGGGTTCCACTCTACTTCATCCCACCTGACTTCCAAGATCTTGCCTCCAACAACCTGCCTTCAAGGGTGCCATGCCTTACACCATCAAAAAATGGGACCAAGATGCCTTCAGAACTTTCCTCTCTCCAGCCGGAAATAAACATCCTCTCAGGATCCCCTCTCTCTCTGACGAGCTCCATATCCTGTGTACCCCTACACAAACAGACGTACACCCTGCATTGCTGCCTCAGACGCCCGCTCCATAAGGGGGATACGAATACGCTCCACATGCCCCAGCTTGGCACCACCATCCACTCACAGTCAACGCAGCCCACCTAACTCACCTGCCGTCTTAAAGGCCCCTCACTCGCTTAGCATCATGCCTCTACCACCTCCCTAACACCAAAACCGTCACAGGTGTCCCTCAGCTAAATACCGACGCTCCCTTAGATCCTGTCCACGCCAGGCATGGGCGCCCCTCTTGGGACCCCTCAGCGCTTAGCAAGGACACTCCAGACCCCTCCTCGACCTCGACGACCCCCAGGCTCCCAGCCTGGCCCGGACGCCCCCTCCCCCTTACCTGCGGGGGTTCAGCCCTGGCTGACAGGGGGCTGGGCAGCGCCTGGAGGAGCAGGAGCGCCATGCCACCCAGGAGCCTTCTCTCCATCCCCCTCCTGCTCCTGCTCCTCCGCCACGGCGCCGCCACCTCCCTCCTCCTCCTCCTCCCTCTCCTCCTCTACCCTCTTCTTCCTTCTTCCCTTCTTTTCCTGTTTGATTCTCCCCTCCTGCTTCCGGCTCTGCTCCACCCCACCCCAGGCAAAACACCCTCCCAGACACGAGGGAGGGTCTCCAATTCCAGCGCTTCATTGGCCCCTCCCCATCGTCCATTGACCAAGATAGCTGTCGATCGAATCTAAGTCCCGCCCTCCTCATGAGACGGAAGACCGGAACGATCCAGCCAATGAAAAGTAGGAGGAAGCCGGGCCATCTTGAGTGCTGCGAGGCGGTGTGAAATGCGTCCCACCCCGCAGAGAGTGGCGGAAGTAGCTTCGATCAGAGGGCGGGGCCACTAAAGTGTATTGAAAAGTCTATTTCGGACGCAACCATCTAGAGTGAGGCGGAAATACTAGGTTTCCACAGTTTAACAAAAAAAGAAAAGAGGCATGGTGACTCTAAAGGGTGCTGGAAAATAAGTTATTTCTGGAAGGTAACCAGGCGCTCCTCAAGAGGAAAACAATGTCAATCTAAAAATCTTTTGTCTTGGTGCACAGCACAATTACCAAGGTTCCTCTCCTGGTCTCAAACTGCCCCAGCAGCAGCTTAGGTCCATTTGAATTCCCGATGAGATAGTACCTTTATCTGAGGCACGGTGCTTTGTCACCCCATGGACAAAATTCTATTGACTGTACCTTAGAAATAGCTCTGAAATCCACACTCCCTAGCCCCTATTGTTTTAATCCACGTTCTTATCTTCCAGCTAAATAAAAATGGCCTCCCAGTTGCCCCGGGCTTTCCCTCTCAATTCCTTCCGCACCACCCCAGCAGCAGTGCCACACCATATAAAACCAAATGTTATTATGTCATAGCTTCCCCTTTTAAAATACTTACACTAGCTGTAGGATATATAGTCCAAACTTCTCAATATGGTGCTCTCTGTGACCTGGTCCCTATCCACTTCTCTTTATCTCACCTCCAGCCACTACATTTTCCCACACTGTCCACTCTTACTGAACACTTAAGAGACGCCCCATAACTTCATTTACACATTACACAGACAGTTCCCTGTTTACGAACTCTTAGCTCCCATCCCCTGTTTCTTCTGAATTCATGTAACACTAAACTCTGCCTGCCTGATTTGCAGCTTTTTGTACAGCATACTAGGTCTTTTTCTTCTCCTTTTTATTTAAATCTCTACAACATCCTGTACAGGGTTCAACCATGAGCTCAGTCAATGTTGGTAAAATAAATGAATAAATGAAGACTCATGGCAAAGAATCCAGCTGCCTGTAGCAGCTAATTTCCTCTCAATAACCTGCCAAAGTGTTTTACAGCCTGACCTAGTCTAGCCCACAGCTGAGCCCAGAGGGAGCTGTTCCTGGCTTAAATATTGGCAAAATGGGAAACAGGTAAGAATGAAGAAATCCCTTTTGCCCCAGCTTAAGAATGCCCACAGTTCTGCCTCTTATCGTGATCCTGCTTTCCCAAGTACTGCAAAAGGTGACAAGTATTTTTGCCAATCTCTAGTTTCTTAGAAATTCATCCATCCCACAAGTCAAACTCTTTAGGAGAGAAGTAAAGACTGAATACTAGGCAAGGCCCAAATTATTTTCACGGCACAGTGTCTCAATCCTGGCCTCAAGAAGTCACAAGTGTACAAGTATCCCATAGAAAGGCTAGGTTTCATCATCATTTGGAAAACCCAATTCAGTTTGGCAAATACAGGGAATTTTGCCCCAACTTCCCTTTCTCCCTTTACCTGAGAGTCCAAACTGAGCTATTGGAGTGGACAAACACTAAATCCTAGACAGTCTTAGCACTTCCCAAACCAAGGGCTTTTAGTAATTCTACCTCTTATTCAACATCCCACAGGAGCCAACTCAAAGAAAGCAGAGAGATGCTACCAAATAGGACTGACGTGCAGTTTCAGTGAACACTTTTTTTTTAGAGACAGGATCTTGCTGTGTTGCCCAGGCTGGAGTACAGTGGCCGCATCATAGGTCACTGCAACCTGGAACTCCTCCTTGCCTCAGTCTCCCAAGTAGCTGGGACTACAGGCAGAGTGACCACTTTTTAAAGCACCCCTGAACACTGTGGCCACCACATACTCTCCAGGATTTTCCAAAAGAGCAATTATCTATGAAGAGAAGAGGAATGCCTGGAGACTTGAGGAGCTGGGAAAGAGAGAGGAAGGTTGTTGGTTTTGAAAGTTGTTTCAACTCAGTGAGGAGTTGTTCCTGAGCTCTGGCTACCTCTGGTGTTTTTCTTTTCCTATTTGCCTTTGAAAATGGGCAAAGCTGAAGCCAGTTCTCCTATCCTAAAGAAGCTATCTCAAAGACACAGACTCTCCTGCTTAGACATCAGCTAAAATCAAATTGCACATGTTACAAAATGAATGAACCTTGCAAACATTATGCTAAGGGAAAGAAGCCAGATATAGAAAACCACATACTGTATTATTCCACTTATATGAAATGTCTAGAATAGGCAAATCTATAGAGACAGAAAGATTGGGGTTGTGAAGGGCTGGGGGATAGGGAGAATGAAGAGGGACTGCTAATGGGTATGGGGTTTCTTTTGGAGGTAATGAAAATGCTCTGGAATTATTATAGATAGTGGTGATAGTTGCACAACTTTGTGACTATACTAAAAACCACTGAATTGCATACTTTTTTTTTTTTTTTTTGGAAACAGAGTCTCACTCTGTCACCTGGCTAGAGTGCAGTGGCATCATCATAGCATACTGCAACCTCAAACTCCTGGGCTCAAGTGATCTTCCTGCCTCAACCTCCTGAGTAGCTGGGACTACAGGCACGTGCCATGATGCCTGGCTGACTTTTTCTATTTTTTTGGCAGAGATGGGGTCTCGCTCTTGCTCAGGCTAGTCTCAAACTCTTGAGCTCAAGCAATCCTCCCACCTCGGCCTCCCAAAGTGCTGTGATTACAGGCGTGAGTCTCCTTTCAGGGCCTGAATTGTATACTTTTAAAAGAATGAATTTTACAGTGAGTTATATTTAAATCTTTTAAAATAGGGGGAAAAAATCTAATTGCAGCCAATACCTTGGCCTCAGGGAGGCCCTTCCCTTTGGAGCAGTTTTCCTTCAGCATCCTCAGGCCCCACCCCAGACCTAGAGTATTAGAAATTCTAGGGATGGGCTCCATAATCTGTTTTCACAAGCCCCCCAGGGGATTCGGATGCATGTTCTTAAGAACCACTGCTCCAGGGCAGGAGAAACATTTTGTGTAAAGGGTCAGATAGTAAATATTTTAGGCTTTGCATACTACTTGTATATAGGGTCTCTGTCACACATATTGCTGCTTTTTCTTTTTTACAACTCTTTAAAAATGTAAAACCTTTCTTAGCTCCTAGGTACACAAAAACAGGTAGTAGGCGGATTTGGTCCCTTGAGCCACAGCTTGCCAACTCCTGCTCTAGGGCAGCAAGCTCACATTCTGAAAGACCTCTGGAGCTTCCAGCAGAGAGAGATGGATTCTACCCCTTTAATTAGGGAAATGAACAATAGCCTCCAGGCATCTGAGATTCCCCTTATAATTGTGAGACCCTCTGACAGGCCAAGGCCAAAGTGAGACCAAATCCTGCTTTCCATCCAGGCTTTATAACTTAGTTTGCAGACAGTTTGTTGTGCTCTTTCAATTTATTCAATTCACAGTGATATTTCTTGGACAGGGTCAGCAAATCCTACCAGACAAAACTGACACACACATTGATCCCAAATATGCCACAACAGTCCTCCAAGGAGCTTGAGAAATCACCTCGGGCAGCCAAGCTGGGAAAGGGAAGTGGCTGCACTTTGCTCTGCGTCCTTTAAGGCTCTTTGGTCCTGGTTGATTTCCTCTTACAAGGGTCCAAATAAAACTTTCCTTTCCTATTCGGTACACACCAGTCTTTCTTTGGTGTTTAACCTAATGGGCTAAGGAAGGGAGGCAGCCAGGAAATGATACCCATTAAAATGTGTGGTTAATGCCTACATATATCCTGTTCACTCATAAGTAGTGGATTTATCTTTTAAAATAAAAATATGAGGCAGTGGGGAAGAGAACTTCCATTGTTATAGAGAAGATCACAAGAATAGATTCAGACATGATTTGAACCACCATGTAACTCTGCTGCCTTGCACAGTGTCCTTTTTTTAGCACTAACAACTCCTGGGTGTCTGATAAACTCAAGTTTAGCAGCACTCCCAGAGAAGCTGTCTGACCAGGGGGCAATGAGGAGGCAGATGGGGAAGGGTGGAGATGAGCCCCAAGGAGACACAGACACCTTTCCCCCTTTTTTCCCTGAGGTAGGCTAGAACTGCATGGGTAAACGGTCCATAGCTTGGGAGAGGAGGGAGGGAAGAGGGAAGAACAGAAGGAGCTTCTCTTCATCCCCAAACCTGGCTGGAACCAGGATCCTAAAGGTTTCCTAATTTTCCCAGATAATTTGCATGAGTGTCTCCCCGAGGTACCAGCAACTTCTCCCTGAGAGGGCCTCAGCTTCTGGTCTCCAGCAGACAGGGGTTAAGGAAGAAGCAGATAGAACACTTTGGTCTTTGCTCCCCTTTTTCATTTTTATCCCCTGGAGTCCAGTAAACAAACCAGGTGCCTGGGTGGAAGCATGAGGCATCTTCCCACCCCCCAATCCACCCTGGCCTTCAGGCCTTGTTGGCAAAGAGGAATGAGGCACAAGTGTGCATAGTGGCGAAGGAGGAGCTGATGAATATGGGTAATAGACTGGTCCATTCTGGGGTGAGGCATTTAGAGACCCTTATTGAAGTAGACATAAGGCAAAAGTTCTCCATACTTGGCCTTGATGGTGTCTTGGAGCTCTGGTTCCAGATAAGAAACTGACAATTCACTGAAAAGAGAGAAGAATGGGGTCATAAGAAAGCCACATGGGACAACCAGCAAATTATTTTCAGATAAAGTCCAACTTAAATGCCACCTCCAAGAAGCTCTTCCTGATTTTTTCAGCCAGAATTATTATTGGCCTCTATATGCCACAATATGTTGCTTTTACTTCTACTCAGGCCTGACTTCATTCTCCCGGGGCTAAGGCTCCTGGTTTAAACTTCCATCTTCTCCACAATATTATAAGCACAGTGCTTGGGACACAGGAGATGTCCAGCAGATGACCACTGAACTAGTATTGAACTAGTGTACCAAGGAAGGGGAGATGGGCACCTTCGCAATATATATTCAAGCTACACTTGTCTCCTGGGGCCAGTATCCTCAGTATCCCCCCAACCCCTATGTGTGTCCCTTCCCTTTTCCATCATCCCTTCTCCCTGTGCACCCCCCTTAGAACATATAAGGGAAGTGGAGATGTCCATGTCATCAACCCTCTGGCAAACATGAGCCAGAAGTACCTGCCCCCTTATTCAATTTTAAAGACCAGATCCAGCCAGGGGAGCATGTCCTAATAACCCAGCCGGCAGGGAAGGAAAGTCTCTTCTTGTTCCCTCACCTTCTCTCCAAGGCTGCCCTTGCTGCACTAGGAGGGAGCAACCTCACTCCTGCTCCTGGCTTCTCCCACCCTTTTGGAGATCTGTTTTGGTTTGCCATTCACCCAGGGTTAAGGGGCCCACAGTTTAGGCTGATGGACACTTGTTCTTGGACAAATGCTGCCCTTCCTGCCCCCTCCCTCTCTCCTTCTGGACAGCAGGCAGGTCAGGGAGAGCAGTGGCAGCGTGTTCAATGAAACAAAGTGAGGAACGAACAGCTGATACCATCTCTGTGGGAAGAGCCCACATGCCACTGGCACCATGAAGATGAGGCTGTAAGAAAGGAGAAACCAAAGCATTAGGGGACATCGTCCCATTGGCCTGCCCACATCCCATCCTCAAGAGAGGCTCCCCAAGGGAAGGGAGAGATGCCCATGCACCTGGCCTGTCTTCCCAGCCAGCCCACATCCTCTCCTCAGAGTGCCAGGATACTCATTCTGGCAGGGGGATAAAATCAGTCCCCTCCGCACCCCTCACCCCCATTCCCACCCCCACAACAGAGTTCAAGCAGATGAGGAAGACAAAGAAGTGACTGGGGAGTGTGAGCAGCAGACCTAAAGGCCACAAGCACCACTGGCTGTAAGGAAAGGAGGCAGTGGTGTGACATCCGAGGCCTGGCTCCTTCACGCAGCGAACACCTGGCACAGTGAAAGGCAGTTTCCCAAACTTCACGGTGCCCACAAATAACTTCCAGAGCTTGTGAAAATATGCATGCTGATTGAGTAGGTCTGGGGAAGGGCTCGAGAGTCTTTACTTCTAACAAGTTCTCAGATGATGCTGATGATGCTGGCCAGGGTTTGGGATGCAAGGTCTTACAGGATTTGGGAATCTACCAGAGCTGGCTTGGTATCTCAGCTTTGCCACTTAACTAGCTGTGCAACCTTGAACAAGTTACTCTGAGTCAGCAGAGGGAGGACAATTGTGCCTACTTTGCAGGGCTACTGTGAGAATTAAATAAGATAATATATGTAAAGCACCCAGCCCAGGGTAACTCACTTAGCAGAAGTTTGTGCAGCATAATGTTAGACTGTTTAGGATCAAATCTCAGCTCCAGCAATCAATTATCAGCTATATACCCCTGGGCAAACTTCTTAATCTCTCTAAGCTTCACTTTCTTCATTTATAAAAAGAGATGATAATAGTATATACACCTCTAGAGCTGACAGAATTAACTGAAATTATAGAACTACAGCATTAGCTCAGCGGGGACACACAAAAAACATCCAGTCAATACAGGTGTAGTGTTGCTGTCATCAGTCCTGTGTCCTTGCACAGCACGACTAATGCTAGGACGTGTCCAAGTCAATGGCAGGCACCTACAAATGACATGACTGGTGGCATTTTCATCCTGTGTGAGGCTGGGACACTTGACAGCCCCAGTCAAAGCTGTGTGTCCTTATTCTTGTTCCTTCTCTAAAACTGCTCCAGACTTAAGGTCAGAGGGAGACCCTGGGACAGGAGGGCACCCAAGCACTCCGCTTTCCACATGGACATGTGTATAGGGCCCCACCACCCTGATGCCCTTAAAAACAATGGGGTGAGAGCTCTCCAGATGAACCACAGGTATTCTGAGCTTGGCCACTTTTAAAGTCAGGTAAAGGAGTACATGTTCTCCAACATGAGCTAGACAAGAAGACAGATCTTGGGTTCCCCAGCCATCAAGAACCCAAACGATCAAAACACAATACTCACAAGCACCCAGACAGCATGACCTGCAATGGGGCATGCAGGACCTTGACTTTCTGCACAAAAACAAAAGAGAGACACATGTGGGGCTTCTATACTTTAAGGTGAACCTGTGCTGCCCTGCCATGGATCAGCCAGCTAGAAGAACCCATAGGTTCTTCTCCGGGCCCTGAAGGGGAGGAGAAGGGGCATTCTCTTTGCTCTCTGCAAACCAGGTCAGGACACACTGGCTATGAGGTCTAAGCAGGAGGCCAGCGGGGATTGGCACGGGCTCAAGTTGAGTGAGATGATGGTGTGGTGGTTAGAGGGAAGGATGGGGTTCATAAATCCCCAGGCACAGATGTGGATGGGCGCACTCCGGGCAGGGAAGATGCAAAAGAAAACCCTACCTACCTGCATGAAGCGCAGTTTCTCCAGTCTTTCCATGACTACTGGCAGCAAGACTGGAAGAGACCAGGGGAGACGTTGAGGGAGGGCCGGAGACTCTCCCCAGGACTCCTTCTGAAGGCAGATCAGGGACTGAGTGATTCCCCCTCCTTCCCAGAAGCTCCATTTGGGAGAAGAACAGAAGACCTGCGTAGGCACAGCCACCCCCAGCCACTCTCCCCCACATCCCAGCGGAACCGTGCTTCCCAAACTCCTCAACCTGCACACCTGTAGTAACAGGAGAACATGTGCTACTAGGCTCAAAGCATCTTTCTTAAAACTCAAAAATATCTTTGATGGCTCATGCAAAGGACTTTTGTATCCTACTCTACAATATGTCCTTGCTGGAAACAAACCAGAGCAGGGAATTTATCTTCTTTACCACTGTCTCCCTAGCACCCTGCACTGTGTCCAGCACATTAAGCAATGGAGCTTAACAAGTATTAGTTGAATGAAAATAACCTTCCCCCGCAAATCTCCGATTAATCGATGTTCTAGGAACTAGTGTGGTTCTCCTGGGCTTGCAGCATTCACGCAAAGCAGTTTGAGACGCATGGCCATAGAGGCTGGGGTCCCACCTTCCACCTGAAAGCTGAGTGTGGCTGAGGCCTCCACCCCGTGTTCCAGTATCCCCCAGGATGAGAGGGCTTCCCCATCTTACTCATGCCAGGAGCTGCCATGGTGATTCGAGAAATAACCACTTGGGTGATGCCTATGGCCGCAGCTCTCTAAGGGCAGAAAAAAGTAAGTTGTGAGGAATGACTTATCCAGTGTACATGGGCTGCTCCGGAGGACTGGGTTAGGGTCGTGGCCAGGTCTGAGACAGCAATGGGGAAGGGATGAACCTGCCAGGGGCTCAGTGGCCTCACCTGACCCTCTCCCACCCAGGTAGACTTTTATGGCTTTGGGACCAGAAAAGATGGAGAGAGGATATAAAAGGCCTACTCTGAACAGAGAAACAGGGAAAAATTGATAGGGAATGAAGATGGAGTGAGGGAGAAGGCTTCTCAGTCCTATAATGGCACCCAGGCCTGCTCTGATCACTAAGGAGGGGACAGGGTCTGAGAGGGAATTTCCTCCTCCCACCCCAAAGGGAGGCCTCTGCTCACCCGGGAATGACCAATCTCATTGTGATTCCTGTCCTTCACGCAGATGCCCTGGATGAGTTCCCTAAACATAGACAGGAGTTGCTGGACTTAGGAAAGGGGTGCTGGAAGCATGCCAGCCATGTGACACACCAGGGGACCAAGGCCAGGGCACTTAAGCTCTAGGAAGCCACTTCTTTCTGTACTCCAGTGAGTGACATCTCAGGAGAGCTCTAGGGCAGTGGATGATAGAGCTGGCCCTGGGCCCAGACTGCCTGAGGTGAATCCTGAAACTGCAGGGTATGTATGTGACCTTAAGCACAGTCCTTAACCCTTCCAAAGCCTCAGTTTTCCTCATCTGCAAAACGGGGATAATCCTGGAACCCACTTCATAGGACCTGCTGAGGATTAAATGAGATAATGCCTGCAAAGTGCTGAGTCCAGCACCTGATACACAGTGACTACTCCACAGACCGTAGCTACTCTGGCTATTCTCCTCAGGCCAGTTCTTGACAGCATTCAACCCAAGACCCAGTAGGTGGCTGGGACTCATCCACCTGTTGGGAAAGAGCCACTGGATCGGGGAAGGAAAGAGGAGAGGAGTGATGTGTACGCAGTACGCAGAAAGAGCACTGCCAGAGTAGCAAAGCATATTGTGGTAAGTTCCCGTTTGCTAGTAGTCCCAAGAAAATGTGGCTTGTAAATCTCGATGATGATGACAATGGTAGCAATATTAGCCAACATTTATGTAGCATTCATTATGTTCCAGGTGCTGTTTTGAGTGCTTTACGTATACTACATCATTAAAACTTCCTAACAGAGGAACATCTATGCTTTCTCTAGGCAAGAATCAAAAAACTGGGAGATACAATGAGTTTCTCCTTTACCTTTTCTGCTGAAAAGCTTAGAGCTGTGTGCCTGAAAAAACTCCTGGGGCTTCTTTCAAAGCTTCTGGGTTCTGCTCTATCTTTACCCACCTCACTCTGCTACATTCCATGCTGTACGCCATCCCCAGGGCTTTGCAAATGGGCAGAGTTCACAACTTTAAGTTTCAGTTGAAAGGACATGATCTAGTCTAAACCCCACAGGTCCACCCCGTCTCCAACATCCCACACTATGCAGGAAAGGACTCCCACCATGCTCAACACACTGACTAAACATGTCACCCACCACTCCCGGGGCCACCACCACAAGAGCAGCCATTCCTCAGGGACCCTTCAGAGGCTCAGCCCAGCAGCCCTCCCCACACCCACCTCAGTCCCAAAAAGCCACCAACTGCCTTGGTTTCTTGCCTGTTCCCTGCTAACCTTGTGGTTTGTGGGGAGAAAAAGGGCTCCCCGTACTCACTGCTGTCGCATCATTGGGATATTGACACAGTTAGCTGCAGCCACAGCGGCAAAGGGCACCCAGCGGCCCACCAGGGGTGGAGCTCTCTGTGGGGGGAAGGGAACAATGGGAGTTGTTCAGGATCACTGGAAGAGGGGAGTGGAGGGGGCTGAAGGACTATAAACCTAGAAAGAAAATTAGACCTTGCTACTGCCACACAGCCAGACACCCTATCTGGGAACCCCAAACCCCCTCAAAGGCCCAAGAAAGACCAACCTAGGGCAGCCCTGCTGTATTTCTCATTACTGGGCTGGGCTCTGGCCCCCACCCAGCCTGGGGAAGGATGTTTTCCTGGGACTCTGCTGCCCCCAAGTGGCCACCATGCCCACAGCAGCCCCAGGCCATACCTTTGTCAACATGTTCATGCCCACAGCAGTGGCCACCGCAGTGGTTGTGGCTGTGAAGTAGGAAAGGGCCATCTGCCTAGTGGAGGAGAGAGATGCTTGGGAGTGGGCAGCCTTGCTGGCAGAGGGCAAGACTATGGACTTGGGAGAGAAAGTCTGGTGACAAGGCTTCACGCCTGAAAACCTTACATGGTCTATCCCCAGCCTCATCTTGCGACCCTCTCCCCCTTACTCACAGCGCTCCAACCCCCTTGGCCTTCTTCAAGTACTTTAAACATGCCAAGCTCCTTCCTGCTTCAGGACCTCCGCACACTGCTGCTCCTTATTGGAGAATTCTTCTCTGGGCTCTTGCATGGTTTAATCCTCATCCTTCAGAACTCAGCTGAAATGTCATCTCTACAGAAGAGACTCCCCTGACAGGTCTATCTATACAGAAAGCCCCTGCTGTTCTCTGCCTTGTAACCCTGTATGTGACCTCAGTGGCAGCAGTCACAATTTGAGATTATTGTGCTTGTTCTCTTAAAAAACCTTAAACTGTCAGGGTGTGGTGGCTCATGCCTATAATCCCAGCACTTTGGGAGGCCAAGGCAGGAGGATTGCTTGAGGCCAGGAGTTTGAGACTAGCCTGAGCAATATACTGAGACCCCATGTCTACAAAAAAAATAGAAAAAATTAGCTGGACATGGTGGTGCACGCCTGTAGTCCAAGCTACTCAGGAGGCTGAAGCAGGAGGATCACTTGAGCCCAGGAGTTTGAGATTGCAGTAAGCTATGATGATGCCACTGCAATCCAGCCTGGGCAACAGAGTGAGACCCTATCTCAAAACAAAACAAAACAAAACAAAACAAAAACCTTAAACTCCACCAGAACAGGGACCACGCATGCCTTACTCAACAATGTCTCCCCAGCATCTAGAACTGTGCACATGCCAGTGTATGACACACACTGAAGAAATATTTGTAGAATGAATGAATGAGCAAATAGAAGGGCTGTTCCTGGGTAGGTAAGAGGACAGCCTGGAGTTCAGGTCTCTTACCTGACTGATGTGGGGGAGGCTGCATTCCTGTTGGTGTAGTTGACTAAGGCATTGAAGGACTGGTTCACCCACTGCCAGAAGATCACTGCTGGCATCGTCCTATCAGTAAGGGAGGCCAGGAGAGGCAAAGAGGAGTAGGAAGGAAGGGAGGGCTTGGGGTACACCAGTGGAACCACATGAGCTGCAGTTCCCTAAACTGTTCCTGTGCTGCTTTATATACCTGGGCTTTTGCACAGGCTGGCCCCTCTGCCTGGAATATCCCCCACCCACTTCCGTACATGGCCAAGTCCTGTTCTGTTGAGACATCACTTCCTCCTTGGAACCTTCCTGACCCTTCCCCTGCCCCTCCTGAGACAGGGTTAGTAATTCCATGCTCCCTATTCCCACAACCCCATTTTCTTTCCCCAACCTAACACTTACCAAGCTGTATTATAACTGTTTACACTTCTTGGTCTCCTGAACAAAACTAGGAGCTCCTTTAAGGGAGGTACTAAAGTTTTAATATTCCCAAAACCTGGCCCAAAGCTTTGCTCAATAACTGAACAAATGAATGCACAAAGTGGGAGGGGGACAAAGAGGGAGGGGGAGGGAGGGAGGGGGAGGGAGGGAGGGGGAGGGAGGAAGGGGGAGGGAGGAAGGGGGAGCGAGGAGGAAGAGTCACACATCCAGCAGCTATAAAGTGTATTCTCTCCCCAACCAAACCGAGAGAAAGGGTCTTCCTTTTTTTTTCATTTGGATGTTATATTATAAAAATAAACTAAATTCATTGTGGAATATGTACTTTTTAAAGAGGTAGCTTATTTGTTGAGAGTTCTACAGAGGACTGCCTCAGTTAAAATCCAGGCACCCACATTTCCTGACTGTGTGAACTTGGAAAAGCTACACAGCCTCCCCAGAACTCCAGTTCTTCATCTATAAAGTGGAAATGATAATGGTTCCTAGGTGCAGGGTTATTGAGAGGGTTAAATGAGGCAATACAAGCAAAGAACTTAGCACAGTGCCCAGTACCTGGTAAGTGATCAATAAAGAGGACTATTATTATAATAATAATATGGCTCCCTGCTAGCAGATCCAGCAGCTGCGCCTCCCACTGCCTTGCTGCTGGGTCCCACCTGTAGAACTGGAGCATGAAGCCTGTGATGATCATGCCACCAGGGACCTGGAAGGACATGCGCCCAATGACATTCATCTTCTCCCCGGTGTCAGGGTGGAAGGCTGAGTCAAACAGCTTCTTGGCATACAGCAGCTGTTCCACTTGGGTGCCTGGGGGCACGACCCCCATCCTGTCACCCAAGACAACGGGCAGTTACCACCCAGCCTGGTCGATGCCTCCCAGTCTCCCTGCTCTCATTTCTCCTTCCCTCCTGAGATCTCTGCCCATTCCTTCACCTTCAGTTTCCGCCTCCTCCCTGGAAGACCCCATCAATGTCACCCTACTGCCTCCAGGCCCTTCCCTTAACCACTCACCTGCTCTTCTCCACCATCACCTTGGCCCAGTCCAGCTCCCGCTCTGGTACAAACACAGTGCGGGGGTCTGTGATATTGAAGAAGTGTTTCACTCGCCCCAGGAAAGTGTACTGGTCCCAACGGGGGGCATCGATGTCAAAGCTAGACATGTCAGCCTCCACCTTTGCTCACACACACAACTGTAGACTTAAGGGACAGAGGAAGAATGAGGATTGTCACCCAAATCAAAGCCTCCTGTCCATGCCTCCCACTGTTGTAGACTGCCTGCTTTTCCCAGCTAATGGGCACCATCTCACTTGGCTGGGGAGAGCCCCAGAGAGTGGTCACCAGGCTAAGCAGTTGGGCGCCAACATGTTTTTCCTGCAGGCCTGCTGGTGGCCAGCCCTATGCTTTACCACACTGTGGGAGAGACTGGAAAAAGTGACAATACAGTGCCTGTCCTTGGAAAGCCCAGAGTCTGACTGGAGAACAAGAGCCTACCCACGAAATAGTATATAATACCCCCTGGCGCTTTGGGCAGGGAGGTGGGAAAAGTAGCCATTTTGAAAAACACCCAAAGCCCTCTCTTCGTCTTCTTCTTCTTTTTAAAATTTTATTTTATTTTTTAGAGATGGGGTCTAAGTATGTTGCCTAGGCTGGAGTGCAGTGGTTCTTCCTAGGCTCGATCATAGCACACTGCAACCTCAAACTCCTGGGCCGAAACAATCCTCCCTTCTCAGCCTGGGAAGTAGGTGGGACTACAGGCCTGTACCACAGCGCCCAGCCCCTCTGCTCTTCTTAACAAGGCCTGCCCTCAAGGGAAACCATTTTACCAGAGCCAATCCAATTTGGGGGAAAGCCCCCTCTTGCCTTCCTACCTCACCTGGAGGGGGCTGATGGGAGGCTGAGAGGCACTTGTGAAGGTCAAGGGCACAGGCTCATTAGAAGACTAAGATCTCATCACAGGACTGTAGCATGCTTCCCCTTCCCCACCTACCACTGTGTCAGCGGGGCTGCTGCGCAACCAAGGACTACAACAGAAAAAACTGCAAGGCTCACGCCTTATTTAAGAAGTCTCTAGAAGCCCAAAGATGACAAAAGAGACAAAAATAAGGACACCAGAGGAAATTTTGGCCTTTGACACCTGTAGCTACAAAAAACAGTAAACACAGCCTAACTCCTAGCCAGATAAACATAAAACCGCCCACCTCAGTTCCTTTTACCAGCCAGGTCCATCGTGTCTGGATTTCAACAAAAAATTACGAGACATACTCAAAAGTAAAAAACTCAGTTTGAAGAAACAGACCAAGTGTCAGAACCAGATTCAGATACAACAGAGATTTTGGACTTATCAGACCAGGAATTTAAAATAACTAAGCTTAAGGAATCTAAAGGGAAAAGTGGACAACATACAAGAACAGATGGTTAATGTAAGCAGGGAGATGGAAACTCTTAAGAAAGAATCAAAACGAAATTTTAGAAATCAAAAACACTGTTACAGAGATGAAGAAAGCCACTGATGGACTCAACAGGAGGCCAGACATGGCCAGCGAAATCCGTGAGCTTGAATATGTGTGAAGAGAAACCTCCCGAATAGAAATGTAAAGCAGAAAAAAGAATAAAAAACCAGAACAGAATATTCAAGAACTGTGGGACAACTACAAAAGCTATAACATACATGTAGTAGAACCATCAGAAGGAGAAGAGAGAAAGAAACAGAAAAAATATTTGAAGTAATGATGATTGAGAATTTTCCAAAATTGGCTGGGCACGGTGGCTCACACCTGTAAATCTTAGCACTCTGGGAGGCTGGGACAGGAGGATCACTTGAGGTCAGGAGTTTGAGACCAACCTGAGTAAGAAAGAGCGAAATCCCGTCTCTACTAAAAATAGAAAAAATTAGCCAGGCACCTAAAAAAAATAGAAAAAAAAAAATTAGCCAGGTGTGGTGGTGTGCACCTATAGTCCCAGCTACTCGGGAGGCTGAGGCAGGAGGATCACTTGAGCCCAGGAGTCTGAGGTTGCTGTGAGCTAGGCTGACGCCACGGCACTCTAGCCCAGGCAACAGAGAGAGACTCTGTCTCAAAAAAAAAACAACTAAAAAAAAAAACAAAAACAAAAACAGGAATTTCCCAAAATTAATGATAGAAACCAAAACATAGATCCACTAGGCTCAGAGAACACTAAGCAGGATAATACCAAAAAGCCTACACCTAGGCATACCATATTCAAACTGCAGAAAATCAAAGACAAAGAAAATAATGAAAAGTAGCCAGAGGGGGAAAAGAAACCTTACCGACAGAGAGGCAAGGGTAAGAACTACATCGGATTTCTCTTCAGAAGCCTGGCAAGCAAGAAGAGAGTGGAGTGAAATATTTAAAGTGCTGAAAGAAAAAAAAGCCCAACCTAGAATTAATTCTGTATCCAGTGAAATTATCTTTCAAAAGTGAAGAAGAAATAAAGACTTTCTTGGACAAACAAAATTGAGGGAATTTGTTGCCAGTAGACCTGACTTGCAAGATGTTAAAAGAAGTTTGAGAGAAAATTATAGAGGTTATAAACTCAGACCCACATAAAGAGTGTCAGAGAAGGAACAAATGAACTAAAGGAAGGAAATGAAGGAATAAATAAAATCTTTATTTTTCTTATTCTGAATTGTTAACAGGTAACAAACAGGTAACAGTTTGTTCAAAATGATAATAGCAACAATGTATTCAGTGACTATAGCTTATGGATAAGTGAAATGCATGACAGCAAGAACATCAAGGAGGGCAGGAAGGAATTGGGAATACGCTGTTATAAGGTACTTGTCTACCCATGAAGTGGGACAGTGTAATTTGAAAGTGGACTTGGATTAGTTGTAAATGTTTGCCCTGCGAACTCTAGGGCAAAAACTAAAAAAGTTTTCAAAAGAAGTATAATTGATATGCTAAGAGAAGTGAGAAAATGGAGTCACACAAAAAAAGCTGAGGCCTTTGAATTTTTCCCTGAAAATTTCAGGAAGTCATTAAAGGATTTTAAGAAGAAAAGTGACAAGATCAGATGTGTGGTTTAGAAAGAACATTCCAGGCAATCACGAGAATAAACAGAATGTGGCAGGACCTCCCAGGACACAGGGAGACCAGCTGGAAGGGAACCCTAAAAATCCAGGCAAAAAGGGGAGGCTCAAATGGACCCAGGTGCACTCAGAGGCGAGACCAAAAGGAGAGAACCTTTTAAAGAAGCAGAATCTTGGGATTTGCTAAGTAATTGGGTATAATTCAACCAAATAAGCAGAATCAGTAGATATATATTAATATACATATCCTTTATGTATATAAATATGTATAATATTGATAAATATATAAAAATTAATTTATTACAAGGAATTAGCTAATTGGCTTACATAATTGTGGCAGTTGGCTAAGCAAGCCCACGGTCAGCAGGGCAGGCAGGCAGCCAGAAACAGCCCATCCTGGGGAAAGGAGTGACAGGGGTTAGGACTCACAGTCTCTGACCTCACAGTTGGGGGGCGCCTAGCCCTCCTTTAAAGGGCTTCCATGTGATTAGGTCAGGCCACCTGGGACAATCTCCCTTTTAATTAACTTAAAGGCAACCAATTGAGGGCTTTAATTACTTCTGTAAAATCCTTAACAGCAGCACCTAGATTAGCATTTGTCTGAACTGGAAGAAGATGCGGAAGCTCCCTCACAGCCCACTGTAACTGGAACCCTACCAGAGATGGAATGCGGGAGCTTTGCTTAGCCTAGCCTAACATCTAAAGTGATACCCGGAGTTTCTGACTTAGGCAATAAGGTACTGAGTCAGAGAGTATAGAAAAATAGGCTTTGAGGGAGAAAAGAGTGAGCTTGATTTTCTGCGTGTTGAGTTTTAAGTGCCGCGGGACTTGCTTAAATGCGATAGGTGGCTTCCTGTCTTTGGTCCTTTCCAAATGGCCTGCCCTGTCCAAAAGCTATTCCCTCCCCTCTTCACTAAGTAACATCTACTCTTCCTTTTATTTTTTTTAGGAATAATTTTCAGATTTAATTCTACACCTTCTATTGCTAGGCCATCTGCCTTTTTTCTGAAAAATATCACCTTAACTAACTTAAATAGTCACCTTTGAAGTCAGGTGAAGTCACACCTTTGGGTGTGTTCATTTTGCTCACCACTGTCATCCCAGTGTCTAGCACAAGTATTCAAGTATTGGCTGAATAAGAGGTCCAGTTCATCAGCATGTGGATATTGAGGCTTGAAAGAAAGCACAAAGGTCTGGGCTAGAAAGAAAAAGTTGAGTGTGTGGCATTGAGGTGGCTTAAGATAAAGTTTTCCAGTGAGAATACACAGAATGGGAAGAGTAGAGAGGTCAGGAAACCCTGAAAACCACCACACTTAAGAAGCAAGCTGAGAAAAGGAAGCCCTGAGAGGTGGGAAAGAACCACAGAGGTAGGAAGTGGAAGGAACCAAGTCAGGGAAGGGAGAGTGGTGGTCAATTTTTAGATTTTGTGTTAGGGTGGAAGAGACTTCAGGAAGTTGACATGCTGGGTTAAGTCATTTCCCAAGAGGAAGGAACCAGGAGAGGAGCAGGGGCCAACATGGGTATCCACAGCGCCTGGCCTGGCCCTAATGAAACCTCTGGAAGTCAGAAGGCAGCAGTAAGTGTCCACTGCCAAAACTCTTGACTTCCCCCTCTCCCACTCCACTTGGCCTCCTGCAGGCTGGCTCAAAGACCAAAGGCATTTCTCTCAGCCCTGAACAGGAGTGGGAGGAAGGGAAAAGAGTTCACTTTCCCAGACTCTACATGAAGCTAGAAGGAGTCTGCCTGGCCAGCAGATCACACACTGCCTTGGCTTACAGAGCCCCAGGCTCCCACCCGCTGGAACAGCCGACTGAGCAAAATGCTATGCCTCAACACACACATACACACATGGCAGACCTCCTCTGACATCCCTCTCCACCCTCAGCTCAACACTGCAAAGCCCTTTGCTTCTCATAACAAAAGCACTTCTAACATGAAGGGGTAATCATTTGCTAAATTATGCAACAGCCTTTGCCTTCTTAACTGAGGTCAGTATAGAAACTGTGTAGTCCCTGTCTTATGTAAGACATAAGGCCAAAAAAAAAAATCTAAATTATCTTACTGGAACATTTTCCCCAACACCCACTATTGGGGAAACAGCTCAACTGTATCCAATCGGCACAGTTCCTCGACTCTTTCACGGCAAACTCAAGTCCTTCTGTTATATATTCCCCCAGCACCCTGTCCTTTTGCAGCCTGCTGGGCTTTTGTAATTGTCACCTTTTTGTCATTTATTGTTATTAGTATAAAATCTGCCTCCCCTGACAGACTGTAAGGCTCATGAGCATTGGGACATGCCTGTAATGTTCACTGCTACATCTTTCACATGCCCTCTAAAAATATGTACTGCCTGCCTGAAACACATTCCAACTTATTCTTACATTCTCTTGGCATCAAGGATGTCACTCCTTTTAAGTCTAACTCAGAAACTGCCTGGGTTACAGAAGGAAGAGCAGGCTTTCTTTCATGAAGCTGCAAATTGTCTACCCTGCCTGTACTGAGTCGTATCTGGTCTCTAAGTTTTCTTCCACGATTACTCTCCCTTATCCCACACAAGCCACATCTAGTCTTCCCTAAAAAGGTCACCACCATGTCCAGGGTGGCCCAACTTTTGAAGGATTATGGTTCCACTACTAGGAACAAGGTAGGGGGTAGATCTCAGACAAGTGATTGGCTGATATATCTCCTGCCATAGTTTAAATGTTTGACCCCTACAAACCTCATGTTGAAATTTGATCCCCAATGTTGGAGGCAGGGCCTAATGGGAGGTGTCTGGGTGGATGGGGACAGATCCCTCAAGATTAGATTAATGCCCTCCCTGGTGGAAGAGGAATGAGTTAGTTCTTATTCTATTAGTTCTAGCAAGAACTAATTGCTAATTGTTAAAAAGAGTCTGGCACCTCCTTGTCCTCTTTCTTGCTTCCTCTCATGCCATGTGATCTCTGCACATGTCAGCTCCCCTTCACTTTCCGCCGTCAGTGGAAATAGCCTGAGGCCCTCAACAGATGCTCAGTCTTGAACCTTCCATCCAGCAGAACCACGAGCTAAATAAACTTCTTTTCTTTATAAATTACCCAGCCTCATGTATTCCTTTATAGCAACACTGAACAGACTAAGACACCTCCCTTCTAGGATTAGAGAATGTCACAGTTTAAAGACATTAGGGATTCAAGATCTCAGTTTACAGAAGAGGAAACTGAAGCCTAGAAAGGTTCACATTGATTGGGCCAGCACAGTGAGCATTTGTGGCACACTTGGCCTTGCAGTAAGCACTTGTGGCAGATATAAAGATGAACAATAAACAGATTCTCAAAGATCCAACAATAGCTAGGGCCTTTCTTCCCTAAAAAAAGAAAGAAAGAAAGAAAGAAGGAGGCTGGATGCGGTGGCTCACGCCTATAATCCTAGCACTTAGGAAGGCTGAGGTGGGAGGATCACTTGAGCCCAGGATTTTAAGACCAGCCTGGGCAATAGCCAGACCCTGTCTCT
This sequence comes from Daubentonia madagascariensis, assembly GCA_023783475.1. Classification (NCBI taxonomy): domain Eukaryota; kingdom Metazoa; phylum Chordata; class Mammalia; order Primates; family Daubentoniidae; genus Daubentonia; species Daubentonia madagascariensis. Next base: position 11,223,245 of record JAKFHU010002573.1, on the reverse strand, counting down.
ACAAAAAATTTAAAAATTAGCCAGGCATGGTGGTGTGCGCCTGTAGTCCCAGCTACTTGGCAGGGTGAGGCAGGAAGATCGCTTGAGCCCAGGAGTTTGAGGTTGCAGTGAGCTATGATGATGCCACTGCACTTTAGCCAGGGCGACAGAGCAAGACCCTATCTCGCAAAAAAAAAAAAAAAAAAGCGAGAGAAAAGAAAAGAAAAAAATGGAATATGCTACTACCTTCCCTGAAATAATGCTCATCCTTCCCACAGAGAGCTGGTTTTCTCTGGCAAACAGTATCAGAGCTCAGAGAACAGGCTTCCAAACTGGTTCTGAGCTATCCTTTTACAAGAGGGGGAAGTGCCCAAGATTCTCCTACTTGTAGCTCCAGATAGAAAAACAAAACATCATTGCTTGTACTCACATCAGAGGAAGATCAAGGCACCCAAAGACTCTAGACGGTCAGATACAAAAACCACTGAGATAGGTGAGGATTAGGGTTAAGGCTGCCTAGAACAAGTTGGGGGATGAGAATAACAATTAAAGGAACAGGTCCAGGTATATGCTCATGGACACTCATCTGACTCCAAGGCACCCATGATGTTAGACACCAGACAACTTAGAAAGAGAAATCTGCCTTGCCTTTTTTTTTAGGTTTTAATTTTTTTATTTTATTTTATTTTTTTTAGAGACAGAGTCTTGTACTGTCTCCCTCCCAGACTGGAGTGCAGTGGTATGATCATAGCTCACTGCCACCTCAAACTGCTAGGCTCAAGCGATCCTTCTGCCTCAGCCTCCCTAAGTGCTGGGATTACAGGCATGCACCACAGCACCCAGACTGCCTTGCCTTTTCCACAAAAAAGCCAAAGATCTAAAGATGGGTGGATTATAGGAGTTCATGCTCTAAACTAACCATTCATCTTGCAACTCCTTAGTCAAGATGCTGAACTGAGTTTTCTCTGCAAGGATCTGAAGCAGGTATGCAAGTACCAGATGTTTTAAAAATACTTTAGTTGAATGCATAAATAGTTAAGCACCATTCAGGACAAATCTGCTTTCATTCCAACATATTAACTAGACTGGAAAGCCTGCTGGCAGGAAGAGAGCAAAGGCCAAAAACCTAGATGAAACTATTAATAATAGCTAACCCATGGCCACCACAGTAGGCTGGCAGGCTGAGGCAGGAGGATCGCTTGAGGCCAGGAGTTCAAGACCAGCCTGAGCAATATAGTCAGACACTGTCTCTACAAAAAATTTAAAAATGAGCCCAGTGTGGTAGTGCGGCCTTGTAGGCCCAGCTACTTCGGAGGCAGAGGCAGGAGGATGGCTATATAACACCTCCTTTGTGGCAAGCAATGCTCTATGTACTTGACATATAATAATTCACATAAGGCTCACAAAAACCCAGTGAAGTAGGTAATAGGGACAGTGCATCTGCAAACTTCCAGGTTCACCTAGACTTTATCAGCTCTGAAAAGTTCTTGGTTTACATTACAGATATAAACCTCTCTGTTCCTCCTACTTGAACAATAGTGTTTACAAGCAATATTGTAAAGTGCAAACAGTATTTACAAGTCCTCAACTGTATATCCAATTTCCAGGCGTTGTGAGAATGAAATAAAATCCTGGATGAAAAGCATTTCACTAGGAAGGATGGAATTTCCATGAGGGCAGATTTTGTATTGCTGTGTACCAGTTGTCTACAACAGGGCTTGGTACGTATGTGCTAAACTCTTCTTATGTTCCTCTCCATGGGAAAGGGGTGGTACATAGCACTCCCCAACCTGCCCAGAACCCCTCTTGCTCTTCCTTGGCTGGAAATGCAGACCCATTTTTCCCTCCTCCTGGACTGCAGATGGTGCACGGTCCAGTCCAACGTAGCTTAGCAAAACTGGCCGATCCCAAAACGCCTTTCACCCCTGCTTTCAGCTCACCTCAGGGCTCAGGGCCAGTCCTCAGGGACAGGCTGCTTCTTGCCCTCCGACAGATGGCCTTCCCCTTTTGGGACTCCCACATTCCCGACACGGGCACGGAGCTGTGGAGATGCATGAGTAGCTCATAATGCCCCAGCCCCTCGGCCTGGCACTCGAAGGCAATGGGGGTCAAAGGGGGGGTGTCCATCGGCAGTCCCAGGGCACTGCTCGCGCCACGTGGCTTATGTAGGTGGAAGTCCAGCTGCAGCCTCGCCTGGGCAGCCAGGACAGAAATCCTAGCTCCCTTCTGAAATGTGGGGATTGCAGGTAGACGTGGCGAGAGTCCCAAGTCCCCTTACCTGGTCCCGGGAGGGATGCACCAAGACAACTGCCACCAGATGTAGCCCGGGTTGGAAGCCAGGCCTGGGTGCGCCAACACGCCTGGACCTGGGAACCACCCCCTCGCCCGCCCTCACGCCCCTCTTTCCCGACCAATCACAGGCCGGAGGCTCCCGCCAGCCACGTGAGAGAACTTTCACCAATCCCCTGGTACGAGCTAGCAGCAGGCTCCTCCAGCCGCTCCCGCAGCCCCAGCGGCCCGCCTGCGCAGTGGGTGGGCACTTTGGCGCGCTTGCGCACTTTGGGTACAGCGGAGCTGGACCCCGCCCCATACCGCTGCTTTGCTCCTCCGCTGTGCGAGCGAGGGACGTCGGGGGCGGTGCCGCAGCAGTTGCCCCTGGTAACGGGGGAGGCAGCAGGAGGAGGAGGAGGAGGAGGAGGAGGAGGGTTTCGGCGGGAGGATGGTAAGTGTGGGGGCCCAGGCCCCTTTGGAGCCGGCCGGTCACCCTCCTCCCGTCCCCAGGTCCGGGGCGGGGCACTGCGCTTAATGCCAAGGAGGAAATGGGACGGAGCTCTGCCTGCTGTCTGGGTTCTGGACTGGTTTCGGGAGGCAACTGGGAACCCCGAGGGTGGGCCCTGGAGGGAGGCCTGGGCCTGGAGAGGAAGGCGGGGCTTGCGACGTGTCCGAGGCTTGGGGAAAGGGCTGGCAGAGTGCGTGGCTGGCCCCATACGGATCCCGGGCTCCATCATTACTCTGGGGACAGGGATGAGGGCGGGTCCGAGGAGATGTAGACAGCAGGCTTCGCACGCAGGCTTAGATCTTCCTAGAGAATCGGCCTCCCTGCGTTGCAGGAAACTGGGGTCCGCCTGGGTCCCGTCCAAGAAACGGAGAGAAGAGCCAGCGCTAGTCTTTGAGATCGCCCTGGCGGTACCAGGGGAGATGGTAGCCTAGTTCTCCTCTTCCTCGCGATGTACGGGTCCCTGGGGAGCAGGGGAGTAAGTCCCAGGATACAAAGGGGTGCCTTTTGGAAGAGATGCCTGGTGGATTTTATGCCGTCTTGGTGTCTGCGTGGCGGGTGCGCTTCTGCACTTCTGAGTTTTTTATTTATTTGCTGAGAGTTTTGCAAGACCTGGTTGTTGGTGATGACCGATTTTTCGTTCCATACTTAATCCATGAAATTAGCTGCCTGGTCCCTAGTATTTCCTTCTAAACCTTTTGCAACCTCATTTTGGGTGTGACCACACCAGGACCAAAGGTCTTAACCCCAGCTTGAGGTCTCCAAACTAAAAAGAATGGGAAATTAAAACTGGAGAGTGGGCATCAATTTGGGGCAAGCTTTTTCTCTGTCAGCCCTCATTAAAGCTTTCCCAAATTGTAAATTATGGTTATGACAGATTTGACCATTGACACTGTTCCTTGTTGATTTCTGTGCAGTTAGTTGGAGGGGGTTAAAATAGAATTGAATAATTTTAGAGCTAGTCAAAGAAAAACTGATTTTGAAGCATTTAGAACAGGTTGGTTGGCTTACCAACTGCAAAGAGACCACAATCAAACTTATAGTTACTGCCCCACCTCATCCCCTAGTCCCTTTTTGACTATTAAAAATGTTGAACCACTTCTGTTGATTTAAGAAGTAAGAAAAAATTAGATGCTCAGGAGGAAAAAAAATACATGTACCTTTGGTGAGATTATCCAGTGAGTAAATTTTGATAGGGGGAAAAAAATCTCAATTGGTTTTACATTGTTAGATTATTAAAGAAGTAGGATTATTTGATCTGAAGTTGCCAATCACATTCACACTTGCTACATGTGCAGTTTTTTTAACCTCAGGCTACACAGATTTTTACAAGTGTTTCTTTTTCTTAATCGTTTATACATGAGCTGTCCACTTAAAGGCTAAGTTTTTCTCAACAAATGAGTACAAACATAAATATTTACAAGGAAAATAACTAGAATTGAAACGAAAAAGGCATGCCAAACCAACAGAGAATGAGATTTGTCATTACAGATGAGAAACGCATGAAAGTTGGCTAACTTTTCTCAGTTTGTTTATCAATTAAGTGGACTGTGTAATTTCATGATTGTTTAATTTATAATTACAGGCCACAATAAATTAACCACCACTCATGTTTCCAGGTGCAAATTGGCACTGTATACAACAAATTGACAGTGTATATACAACACTGTTATATACAACTGTTGTATTCAATGATCAAAACAGATTTTGTTTTTCTTTTTTCTTTTTTTCCTTAAATGAACAATAAGAAATTAGGACAAATTATTCTGGATTCTTTATGTAGTTTCCCAAATAAATTTTTTTTCCTATCTCCAAAAGTGAGAGCTATTCTTAGAACTGGAAATGGAACACTGAATTTAAACAGTCAGTGGTGTGATTAAGTGTGTCACCTCTGCTATCCCCTGAGCCCCCATCATTAACTGCACAACTGAAGAGTGAACCCCAAGTTATTTTGTTTTTTGTTTTAAACTTCAGCTATGACTAATACATTTTTTTTAAATTTGGGTAAGTGCAACAAAAACCCATTGTGGGTTTCCATAAACGTTTAGAATCTAGGGTCAGCTGTTTCACCCCTACCTTACCATACCAAGTCCTTGATGAAATACTAAGGTGGCAGTAATTTTAGCACATAATTACTGTTATTTAATATATGACTCCTTCATTCAGTAATTATTTATGGAGTACTTTCTGCATATATGGAGCTTGTGGTAGTTATCAAGCATGTTCAACATTTGAAGATTGTTTCCAACAGTATTTATGTTTTCTGGTCAGAAAATAGTCAGTGAGAATTTTTTTTAAAAAACACAATACGCAACTACTGTTTTGAGGGCTACTATGTGTTATGCTTTACATACCTTACCTTATTTAATCTTCATAGCATTTTTCTTGAGATATAAATATTGTTGTTCCCATTTTCTAGATGAAACTATGCCCAGTTGAATACAAGTCTGTGACACTGTAAAGCCTGTAACCTTCTTTTCATTAGGGCTCTGGTAAAGTATTCCCGAGGGCATGCCCAGATTTTGTTCTTCAGGAAATGTTGTTTGTATTTATTTAGTAGAGGGTAATGAGGAAGAAGACAAAGTTTGGGTGAGGTTCTCCCTTTCAAAGCTGATAGGAGCTTTAAACTGATAGAGTTCAGTTTAATGAAGTAAAAATAAACTGAAGTCAGTTCCATTTAAGCTGGTGATGGGGAGTGTATATGTACTTGACAGTTGGCTTAGTAATTTTAATATTTAAATTTTAGCTGCTCCTCACAGCCACGTGTATTTTTCATATACCAACACCTTCTTCTCCCCTTCTACCACTCCAGTTTCTCTGAATGACCTAGTTTGTATCATTTTAGGTCAGTGCACCATGCCTCTGCCAGCAGTTGAGTTTAAGTTGATTTTGAGGCAGATAAAATGTCTGTGTTCAATAGCATGTCTATTCATGATTTGCCTGCCGAAAAGTTCGTTTGAATGTTTTCTGGTTGAGTCAGACCACTTCTGTCCACCAGGGTGCAGATAACTTGTACGCACACATGCCAATAATGCATAATATGCAATTAACTGAAGTTCTTTTTTCTTAAATTGCCTTTATTTAATGTCATAGGAGTGTAAATTCTACATACAGATTGTGTCTCTTTTGCTCACTCTGTACTTGAGGCACATATGGGTGTTTAATGAAAATTAAATGAATGGATATTTTGGCAAAAAATACACTTTAAAAATTAATTTCGTTGTATTTATACTGTAAAACTCAGCCCTATAATAAATTTAACTTGTAATGGCTGTCTCCCTTCATTTGACATTTAAAATAAAGTATGAGCATATAGGGATAGAAACATAGAATAGACTTATTCTGCTCTCTTTTCATCCAGCCTTTTAAATCAGCTTACTTTGTATCTTTCAGGCGGAACCCTGGTATCTATAAATATCCTCTTGCCTATTTAGCAAACCCTGGTAATCCTGTGATCCCCTGTCCTTAGTAGTTGGGTTAATATGATGCTGTGTTGCATTTGTACTTGTCTTCCCTAGACCGTGCTTGAGATGTCGTTTGTCATTTTGTTGGAAGAAAATATTAGCTGAACTTTCCCTTTCTCTGTAATTTCACTTAAAGGTGAAGCATCTAAAGTTATTGTTTCCTAATAAGGAAAATTATTCGTTGGAAATGTAGAAGCACTGTATTCTATACCATGAGGTTAATAAAGCTTACCTATAGTTAGAATGAGTTCTTTCTCACCTCTGCCTTGCTTCTCTCCTTTTCTTTTCTTTTTATTTATTTATTTATTTTTTACCAGAGCCCCCAGCGCCAAGTCGCCCTCTGCCTCGGTCAGGAGCTACATGAGGAACGTTCTCCTCTTCTTTTAAGATGAATAGAAATTATGTTTTTCTGTTAATTCTTAAATTTCAGATATAATGAGTGTATAAAAAAGCTCAGCCTTCAGAAAACAATATTTTTATTTAGTGATTTTTTTAAAAAAGACATGAGGAAAAACCCAGAACATCAATTTTAAACTTTAAAAATATAGAAAATAGATCTTCTTTCACAATTTCTACACTAGCAGATAATGCATGAGAAGAACTCTACCTGTATGTCATTTAATGTACTAATTTGATGAATTCCCGTTGTTTTAAAACTTATTGTAAGAGGTAATGATACCCTTTCTTTTCACCTCCAATCAGGCCTCAGAATGAGTAGTACAATGTGTTTTCCCTGTTCTTAGCCTTTTTATATCACCAGTACCCTGAGGATCTCAGAATTCTAATTTTAACTGTTCTGAAAGGTGTTATTATAAATGAGTGATTGCAATATAGCTAATGGAAACTAGGGAAGCTTCTTATAAATATAGTTTTAAGAAAGAATGGTGGCCGGGTGCAGTGGCTCATGCCTGTAATCCCAGCGCTTTGGGAGGCCAAGGTGGGAGGATTGCTTGAGGCCAGGAGTTTGAAACCCACCTGGGCAACATAGCAAGGCACTGTCTCTACAAAAAATAAGAAAAATTAGCTGGGTGTGGTGGTGCACACCTGTAGTCCCAGCTATTTGAGAAGCTGAGGCAGAAGGATCGCTTGAGCCCGGGAGTTTGAGGCTGCAGTGAGTTATGATTATGTCCCTGTACTCCAGCCTGAGTGACAGAGCAAGACCCTTCCTCTAAAAAAAAAAAGAAAAAGGAAGAAGAAGAGGGAGGGGTGTCACAAAATATTCATGACCAGATGAGAAAAACAAAAGCAAAAAAAGTCCTGCCTATATTTTGTTTGTTTGTTTCAAATCTATTCAGTCCTACTCCCCCAAATCTTTTGGTGTAGAATTTAATTTCTCTTTCTATCTTAGACTAAACCTTCCATTTTATTGCTGGAAAAAAGTCAAAGCATATAGAGGTTAATGTGGTCCTTAGCAAGTCAGTGCAAATACAGTACCAGAAGTGGTAAACAAAGAGTCTCTGAGGCAGAAAGGAATTCTTAATAATTGCGCATATTTGCATATCATTGTCCAAAGAACTAATTGTTAAGAGTTATTTCACGGAAGTATCATTTGATCTTAGTGAACAAACTGGTTTGAATTATTGCCTGGTGCAATGCGGATAAAAAATACAACCATTTTATGCAATTCTAAAACCCAGTTTGAAGGAATTTCTTCTCAGGCTGGGAGATTAGATTATATGCCCTTTAAGCTCTAGAATTCTTTGATTCTTGTTGTAGCTATGCCTCATTAGAACAAGATTGTCAACTGCAGGACAGAACAAATAACTATTATATAAAAATTTTCTTACATTCTTAACTAAAAAGTAACATGGCTTATTTCTGTCCATAAAAAAAAATAATGGATAAAACAAGAAACGGAAATACTAGATTACTAGTCAAAAATACCCTGGTTAAATTTTGATGTTTTGCGCTCCAGCCCAGGCAAGCGAGCAAGATCCTGTCTCAAAAAGCAAAAAAATTTTTGATGTTTTTAGCTTCATGAGTGCTTTTTACAATTCCCTAACTTCTCTATTGTACCAGATTTTTCATCTGAAAAACAGAAAATCTGTACATGAGCCTATCTTGTAGGGTCTTGTAAAAGTTAGATGGTGGTAGAGCATTTTGAATGAAGAAGTCTTAAAGGTGAGCTGAAATAGGTAAAAGTCTTAAACAGAGAGCCCAGCTGTAATTTTATACAGCCTTTTTATATCTTTTTGTATAGCACCTTAAAATCTTGGATTAATTTAGGTAGGTAATTCTATTTAATTCCACAAGTGTTATCTGGTGTCTGTCTAATAAGTGTTGGGCATTGTGGGAGACGAGCTTTAGCACTTCCCCACAAGAAACTTTAGTAAAGGAGAAAAATACAAAAATCAACTACCTAGTCTGCTATGGTGAGTGTTCTACTCTGAGTGTGTATAAAGGGCTTTAGGAACACAGACGGGGTAGTAGTTCACACTCTCAGGAGATGTGGGGTGACTGCTAAGCTGGATTAATAGGAGGAGCAGGAATAAGCCATGCTACTTATTAAGTTGCTGAATTTATTATAGTACTTCTGCCAAAACTTAGAAGGAGGGAGCAAATGGAATAAATGGCATTAAAGTGAAAATAAAATATAACCAAGAACTTTTTTCAAGGAGGAGAAGTTATGCTGATGTCCAGTAATATCAAAGTCAGTGCCACCAAAGTAATCTCTCTCCTTCATGGTTGTTCAAGGGCTTACTTTCAATTTTGCGCAAATTGAAAAGTGCACCAGACCAGGAGGTGAGAATCCTTCTCCTGGGCTTGGATAATGCTGGCAAGACTACTCTCCTGAAGCAGCTTGCATCCGAAGACATCAGCCACATCACACCTACACAGGTGAGCACTGCCTTGGCTCCAGATGCTATGTGATGCAAGGAAGATGATAATAGCAATGTGAAAGACAAAATGGGAAATATAGTTTTGTCCACTTCCAAGTTTTGTTTCTGAGAAAAGTTTATACAATCTAAAAATAATTAGATTTCAAAAATGTGTAAGAGATTCCATTCGTATGAGGTATTTAGAGTAGTCAAATTCATAAAGACAGAAAATAGAATGGTGGTTACCAGAGCTGAGGAGAGGGAAGTTATTGTTTAATGGGTACAGAATTCAGTTTTGCAAGATGAAAAGAGTTCTGTGGTTGGAGGCACACAGTCTAAATGCACTTAATGCCACTGCACTGTATACTTTTAAAATGATACATTATATGTTATGTATATTCTACCACAATTTAAAGCATATCTATATATATATTCATATATATGTATTTATATATGTGTGTCTCTGTGTATGTGTATATATATATCAAGATAATCCATTCCCTCAGATCTAAATGATTACCTATATTCTTTTAAAAAATAGCTCTATCTTCTCGATGATGAAATGAATACATGTAGAAAATACAGAGAAAGTATAAAGGAAAAAATAAAGAATACTTTGAGAAAAACCACTGTTAATATTTTAGTGTGTATTTTTCAGACTTAATAAATACAAACATATATCAATTTTTTAAATAAAAAACAATTACCTACCTTTTTTAATCCAACCTCATCAACCTTCCTCTTTCCTAAGACCAAGCAAGTAAAACACAAAGGATAAGGTAGTGGTGGTGGCTCGCAGTGTGAAAGTTTAAAGACAAGTTCTGGTTGGAAGAACTCTAGTAGGCTTCTTTAGACCTCTTTCCCTGTGGGAAATCTGAAGACAGCTTGACCTTTCACCAAGCCAACAGGGACAGCCTGTTGGTCTTAGTCACTTTAAAGGGTTTGAACATTAGACGTTTTAGCAAAACCAGGGTTATTTAGCATTTTCTGTCACTGTACTATGATAAAACCTTGGTGTTAGGTTTGAATGGCTATGCTGGCGTGTGTACTTCACGGCCTATGAGTCTTACCGATTTGCAACTCTTTGCAGAAAAGTCATTTCAACTGCTACTAAATGAGCAATTTTATAGCTTCTGAACAAATTTAATGTATAGCTCAAGGAGGAGCAAATTACAGCAGTCTAGCCTAGAAGAGCTGAAAACATATTAGTGTGTCAGGATTTCTGCCAGAAAAAGAAGGGCTAGTTTTTTTGTGGGTTTTGTTTTTTTTAGTATTAGCGATAGACTGTATCTCTCAAGAACACTAAAATGATTTCCACACTACCAACATGTAAATGAACTCCAAGTTGTAAACCCAAAGTTCTAGTTCCAACCTTCAGGCTTTTTTCAATGTGTTATAGGTGACTCTGGTATTATATTATGTCAAGGTTTCATATTTACTCTTTAAAAACAAACTTATTGTATTTTTGTTTATTAGAAAAAGTAATACATACTCATTATAATAAATTTAGAAAGTATAAATAAAGAAAATTGAGAAACTAGAAATCACAATAATTTCTAGTTCAGACATAATGTTCTAATGTTCAGTCAGACATAACCACTGTTCACATGTGGGAATGCATTCATTAAGTTTTTTCCTGTATATATATATATACACACACGTACATATGATGGATATATTTAAAATAAAAAATAAAAATGGCTCATAGAGAATATACTATTTTGTATCATCTTTTTCACTTAATAATGTATCATGAATATCTTTCTATATTGTTATATGTGTGTAAATAATTATGTGATACGCATCTCTAAATGTTTGTACCCAGTCATTATTACTTCCTTAGAATAATTTCCTGGTAGATTTGTTGGGTCTGATAACTAACAGAAGTTTAAGGCAGTTGATACATATAGTCAAATTCCAAGATTTTCTGTTATTTATTCCCTGCTTCATTCCAGAAAGGATTTGATATTACTGGGTTTGACATTTAATATCATTGTTGAGTGCAGAATTTTTTTTTTTTTAATGAGACAGGGTCTCACTATGGTGCCCAGGCTGAACTCAAACTCCTGGGCTCAAGTAATTCTCCTGCCTCAGCCTCTCGAGTAGCTGGGACTACAGGCGCACACCACCACGCCTGGCTCAAAAATTTTAAATACACAAAAGTAATTTTCTCAATGAGTCACAGCGAAACTGCCTTTTACAATAAGCTTAAGACATTTCCCTTTAGAATTCTTAAACTTCTGATTTATTCAGTCATTGGCATGTAGTCAGCCTCATCTCCAGTTATCCTCTAGTGACTATTTATACTCAGTGGAAATTGGGTGACAATGTTCCTGTGCCATTGCACTGTGCCTTATCCTTCTGTGCGAGGCAGGAGTGTTGACAAGCTGCCGGATGAGACAGATGTTTAGGGAGGTATCCGCAGACCTACTTAACTCCAGTTACTCTGGATGAAATGTCTCTTCTGTGGTAACAAGCTGTTGATTGGATTTTTCAAATCCTGGATTCCCTATATCATTCTTGCAAGAAGACTTTTTTTTGATTCTTGCTCATGAAATACATTCTCTTCAAACCCCAAAGGTCTTGTTAATTTGTTGCTCTCCACACTAACTCCCCACTGGCAATTCTGCCAGTCCCTGATTTGCTCACCTTCTTCAAAGTTCCACCTTGAATAACCTAAAAATGAACACTTTCTTTTCAAGCTCATCAGTCACCTATTAAAGCACAGTTTTAAATGACCACTTGTTTGTTTGTGTGTTTCCATCGCTGTCTGTGATGGAGTCCACTTCCCAGCTTGAACTTGCTGTTCCAGCAGCCCTGCCTTTCCCCTGGGCTGACACTCCATTTACAAACCCAGCCTCCCACATAGGGTCCTCAGTTCAGCTCCCTATTTTTCCTGATTAATCCATATGAGGAAATTTATCTTGAGCTGCTCTCGAAGAATCTAATCCTCCAGATTTATAGCTCTTTCCTCTTTTTAGATTTAGAATTTGTTCTTTTCTGTTGAGTCTTCAGATTCAGCTCCTTCTTTTTGTTAGGTGTATGGAATATCCTCTTAAATTTTACCATCCTGAGGGCTCATCAGGGGTGTGGCCTGTGTTGTTTAATTGATCATCAGAGCTATTCTCATACCGAGTTGTCCTTAGCAATTATATATATATTTTTTTCATTGTATTAATAGAAAACATCATGTTAGTCTGGCATTAACACCGATTCCACAACCTGAATGAAATAAGCCCATATAAATATGTTTCTATCTTCTCTGCCACAGTGTACCATTTTCGGTATTGCTGGTATCACATCTGGCAGAGTACTTCAGAATTAATTTTAAAAACATAGCTATTAAATGTATCTTTGTCAGAATTACGATCTCCAGGTTTAATAAAACTTGATGTTTTTGCCCCTGTCTGTTTCAGGGTTTTAACATCAAAAGTGTACAATCACAAGGTTTTAAACTGAACGTATGGGACATTGGTGGACAGAGGAAAATCAGACCATACTGGAGGAATTACTTTGAAAATACTGATATTCTTGTAAGTACTCCTTCTGATGTGCTAATTCATAGTATTTTCTGCTGTGCCTTAGGAACATTAACACCTTAGTGTTCTTTCTTGTCAGTAATTCCACTGCCATAACATTAATCACTGTGAATTTAGCAGGGCTAGCAGAAGGCTGCAGATTATAAAGGAGAAACGTCTTTGTATAACTTGTATAAGATGTTTTGCTGTCGCTCAGTAACAGTGTTGTGCCCACACCCACCTTGGCAAAATAAAGTATTTATTAATTACCATAGTGATTTGAATAACAGAAGGGAAGTCAGAAGATCATGCCACTGATTCTGTCACCCCAAGGAAGTCAACAAATCAAGTGTATGCCAAACACAGCAACCAAGATAGTGAAAGTCCTGGAAACTGTGATGTATAAGGAACAGTTGAAAGACCTGAGAGTTTCTTTCTAGAAAAAAGAACACTTGGAACTGTCTTCAACTGCTTCAAGAACTACCTTAAGTCAGAGGGATTAGCCTCATCATGAAGAGTTCTAGGGGACTGAGCCAGGAACAAGATGTGGAGTATCAGGGTGGTAGAATTTAATTCAGATTAAGGGAGAAGTTTCTTGTAATTACAACTGTCCAGACGTAGAAGCTGCCCATGGTTTGGGGATGCCCTGGCTCAGGCAGAGCTAAGATTTTAGCCCCCAGCTCACTGTCACTTCCTCTAGGACTACTATTTCAGAATTCCTAGAGATTTCTCTACCCACATACGTGATTTCTCCAATACCCTAGCCTCTCAGTTCCTTCACCTCCCCTCCGCCAATGGTCTTGTCGTCAGCCCTACCTTAGCCATATACTCTCATGATCATACCCTAAAACTAAGGGGTCTCATTAACTTGGATGGGGAAAAAGATTGCGTATTGTTTTTACTAACCCCTAATTGAAAGTTTGCATGTACTTCAGTTATGACCATAGGCAGTAAACTGCAATAATAGCTGCCATATCTGTATCCATTACTAGTAGAAATTATCTTGAATCTCAAACAGCTTCATTCTCTGCTGTAGTTTCCTAGACATCTCTCTCTCCTGGGTCATTCCAATCAATATGCACACATCCTGTAGTTTGTCTTGTTTAAAAAAGAAAAACAAGGCTGGGCACAGTGACTCACCCCTGTAATCCTAGCACTCTGGGAGGCCAAGGCTGGAGGATCGCCTGAGATCAGGAGTTTGAGATGAGACTGAGCAAGAGTGAGATCCTGTCTCTACCAAAACAAAAACAAAAAAACAAAAAACTCTTTTCTTGCCCATACACCCCCCTGTAGATACTGTGTCCCATTCCTCAGCCTCCCTTTACAGCAAAACTCCTTGAAAGAGTTTCCTATGCTCCCTGTCTTCACTTCCTCCCTTCCTGGTCACTCTTGAGCCTTCCATTCAGGCTCACTGGTAATACCACACCACTAACTCTAGGGTTCGGTTTTCATTACTCATCTTACTTGGCCTATCAGCCCATTTAACATAGTTGAAACATTGTCTTTCCTTGGCTTCCAGGCTGCCATTCTATCTTGGTTTTCTTCCTAACTCACAGGTGGCTACTCCTCAATCTCCATTCCTATTTTTTTTCTTTATCTCCCAATCTCTAAATGTTGGAAAGCCCCAGAGTTCAGTCCTTGTGTTTTTCTTCTCTGAGTCGCTGCTTAGGTGTCCTCATCCAGTTTCAAGGCTTTAATTACCACCTACATGCTTGTGAATCCCAACCTATTACCACTAGCCTGAAACTCTCCCCTGAACTTCAGTTGCATATACAGTCATGTACCACATAACAGTGTTTGGTCAGTGATGGACCTCATATATGACAGTGGTCCCATAAGATTATAACAGAGCTGAAAAATTCTTATCACCTCATAGTGGCATAGCTGTCGTAACACAACCCATTGTCTTTTCTATGTTTAGATATGTTTAGATACATAAATACTTAGCATTGTGTTACAGTTGCCTACAGTATTCAGTACAATAACATGCTGTACAGGTTTGTAGTCTACAGACAATAGGCTATATACCATATAGCCTAGGTGTATAGTAGGCTGTACCATCTAGGTTTGTGTAAGTACACTCCATGATGTTTGCACCAAGATGAATCACCTAAGGATGCATTTTTCAGAATGTTTCCCTATCATTAAGCAATTCATGACTATATAGCCAGCTGTCTATTTGACATTTACACTTCAGTGGCTAGTAAGCCCCTCAACCTCAACATGTCAAAAACCAAATTCTTATCTTCATCCACTCCTACTCAACTTTACTCCTCCCACAGTCTTCTGGGTAAATGGCAGTTCCATTCACCCAAAAACAGTGCTGTCATTTTTGACTCCTTTTCCTCTCACTCCCCACATCTGATCCATCAGCAAATCCTGCGTACCTATCACCATCAGACATGTTTTTGTTTGTTTACTACCTTTTTCCCCCATTGGATGTATACTTCATGAGGACAGGACTTTTGCATTTTTTTTTAACTGTTGTATCCCCAGTGCCTAGAAAAGTGCCCAAATGAATGAAATGATCATTGTTATGGATGGATTCTCACATTAGTTAGAATGTGGAGTTCTATAACTTTTAAATTCTCTTCCAACTCTGAGGTTCTGTGATTCTGTATTATTGTGGTCAAGTCCAAGGGCTTGCTAATTCCTTCTATAAAATGGGGAGAACATCTATTTCATGGGGAGGTTTATGAGAGTTAGGGAATTTATTCACTCACCATGATTCTTATATGGAGAATAATACCAAAATGTAAAATTCTACTATGATCAACAAAGACATTTGAGGGCAGCGCACAGGTTCATCATATTTCTGGTCCTCTGTGATGGTAATTTCTAGTCTGTTCCTGGTGCCAGGTTAAAGGTTTAAATAGAAGAGAAGAAAAAGATAAGACACACGCATCCATCCATTTATCCATCTAGTCAATCAGTATTCCTCCAAAATGCATTATATACCTTCAAAGAGAATAGAAGAGAAAGGCTGGGGGGAAAGAAAAGTTTTCCTTTTAAGATCAAAAGAAACTTCTTCTGTAATCTTGAATAAGGTGTCCATTCTTCAAATATAATTTTTTAATTTTAGAAATTTTCAAAGGTACACAAAGGTCAAAAAATAGTGTAATGAACTCCCACATACCTACCCATCACCCAGCTTCCTTAATCTTGGTTTGTCTCCTCATCACTATTTTTTATTTTAAGTATTTTAAAGCAAATTCCAGCCATCATATTATTATTTCACTCACAAATATTTGAAATGTAAATTCAAAACATCAGTTCCTAAATTGTTATATGAAACTATATGTTACGAAAATTGACTATTAGAAATTTTCTGAATCAACAAGGAAACTCCTAGAACTAATGATTATAGCTAGGTTTCAGTATATAAGTTTACTATACAAAAGTCAGTTGCTTTCCTTTATATCAGCAATGAACAATAGGAACTTGAAATTAAAAGCAGAATACCATGTAGCACCTCAAAAAATGAAATACTTAGGCATAAACCTAACAAAATACATACAGAATCTGTACGAGGAAAACTATAAAGCTAATAAATCAAAGAAGATCTAAATAAATGGAGAGATATTCCATGTTTATGGATAGGAAGACTCAATATTATTAAGATGTCAATTATACCTAACTGTGATATGGATGCAATGTGATCCCAATCAAAATCCCAGCAAGTTATTTTGGGGATATTGACAGACTGATTCTAAAGTTTATATGGAAGGGCGAAACATTTAGACAGCCAACATGGTACTAGAGAAGAACGAGCTGGAGGACTGACACCGCCTGACAGGAAGAGTTACTACAAAGCTGAGTAATCAAGACAGCATGTATCAGAGAAAGAATAGACAAATGGATCAACAGAACAGAATAGAGAGCGCAAAAACAGACCCACATGAATATAGCCAACTGATGTTTGGCAAAAGAGCAAGACAATTCAATGGAGCAAGGATAATCTTTTCAGCAATGGTGCTGGAACAATGGTACATCCACACACACACACACAAAAGAATCTAGACACAGCCTTACCCTTTTCACAAAAATTAACTCAAAATGTCAAAATGGATCTTAGACCTAACTGTACAACTTCTAGAAGATAACATGGGAGAACATCTACGTGACCTTGGGTTTGATGATGAGGTTTTATAATCCATGGGGAAAAAATAAGTTGGACTTTATTAGAATTTAAAACTTCTGCTCTGCAAAAGACACTGTTAAGAGAATGAAGACACAAGCCACAGACTGGGAGAAAATATTTGCAAAACACATATGTGATAAAGGACTCATGTCCAAAATATACAAAGAACTCAAAACTCAACAATAAAAAACAAACAACCTGATTTAAAAGTGAGCAAAAGATCTGAACAGACACCTCACCAAAGAAGATACAGAGATGGCAGATAAGCTATGAAAAGGTTCCACATCATATGTGATTAGGTAATTGCAAATTAAAACAATAATGAAGCCAGGCATGTTGGTGTGTGGCTATAGTCCCAGCTACTCAGGAGGCTGAGGTGGGAGGATCATTTGAGCCCTGGAGTTCAGGGCTGTAGTGTGCTGTGATCGTGTCTGTGAATAACCACTGCACTGCAGCCTGGGCAACATAGTGAGACTCTATCTCCAAAAATAACCAAAAAAAAACCTAATGAGATGCCACTACATACCTACTAGAATGATAAAATCCAAAAAACTGACAATACCAAATGCTGATGAGGGTGTATAGCAACAGGAACTCCTGTTCATTGCTGGTGGGAATGCAAAATGGTACAACCACTTTGAAAGGCAGTTGGCAGTTTCTTACATAGCTAAACACAGTCTTACCATATGATCCAGCAATACTCCAAGATATCTACCCAGTTAATTGAAAACATATTCCACACAAATTCCTGCACATGAATGTTTATAGCAGCTTTATTCTTAATTGCCAAAAACTGGAAGCAACCAAGATGTCCTTCAATAGGTTAATGGATAAACAAACTGTGATACATCCATACAATGGAATATTATTCAGTGATAAAAAGAAATGAGCTATCAAGCCACAAAAAGACATGGAGGAACCTTAAATGCATATTCCTAAGTGAAATAAGTCAATCTGAAAGGGGTTCATACCCTATATTTCCAATTAATTGACATTTTTAAAAAGGTAAAAGTATAGAAATTCGTAAAATATATCTATTAAGTAAAAGGGCCGCCTCGGCTCCCAGCGCTCCGGGACGCCACGCCGGCCGCAAAAAAAAAAAATAAAATAAATAAAAAATAAAAAAAAATATATATATATCTATTAAGTAAAAGATTAGTAGTTACCAGAGATCCAGGGGGAGGGAGGGGAGAGATGAATAGTGACATGCAGGTGCCTTTCAGGGTGGGGAAACTATTCTGTATGAAACTGTAATGGTGGATATGTGACCTTTTGGGCTTGTCAAAACCCAAAGAGCTTTAAAACATGATGAATGAACCTGACGTGTCAATATTGGTTCATTAATTGTAACAAATGTATTACCCTAATGCAAGATGTTACGGGGGCGGGGGTGATAGGAATATGGAACTCTGCTATCTCCTCAACTCTGTAAATCTAAAACTATACTTTAAAAAGTGTATTCATTTCTAAAAAGCTACAGATTCCCTTTTCCTCTTTGAATCAAGAGTTAGGAAAAAGCAAATGGCTGAGATAAATAAAATTCCTATTTGTTCATCTACTGGATTAAGGTACTTGGAAAGAAATACCCAAGGAAAAGAAGTATATGAGGACAT
Organism: Daubentonia madagascariensis; assembly: GCA_023783475.1. Taxonomy (NCBI): domain Eukaryota; kingdom Metazoa; phylum Chordata; class Mammalia; order Primates; family Daubentoniidae; genus Daubentonia; species Daubentonia madagascariensis. Next base: position 11,204,935 of record JAKFHU010002573.1, on the reverse strand, counting down.
TAATGATTGTGAGACTCCATAAGGTCTCAGAAACTTTCTGGTCTATAGGTAAGGGTAATTTTAAATCATAAGCTCTTAACACCTTGAGAGTAGACTGCAAGGTAGTTGTAACAACCCTGGATTCCACATTCTTATTGGCTGAGAGTACCAAGGAATAAACGCACAAGCCAGCAACAATCAGTTCAAAGCAACCCTAGAGAAGCTTTCTCCAGTTATATTAGGCACTAGTACAAGATAATATTTTGGATTGAGAGTCAACCTTCCATTATTTTCCAGTGCCATTTGAGATTAAACAAGTTTGGGGAAGCAGCTGAGACCCCAGGGTTAGATTCTAAGGCCTTGTGACTCTTAGTCCTGTCTGCCACTTTTGTAGCAGCTTGGAGTGGCAGTGGTCGATGAGTTATATTTGTTTATCTGTGTTTAATAGTTTTCCATTGTTGATTGAAAAAGACTTCTTACACTAGACTGACTCCACGCTGCCTACAAGAGCGGGATTGAGGCTTGACACATTTAGTTGCCTGTTTGACTCTTTTCAATTGCCTCTAGAGTGCCATAGTAAAATCTTGCTTTAGAGCAGGGGTCAACAAATTGATCTAGCCTTCTTCCTGTTTTTCTATAGCCTGCAAGCTAAGAATGGTTTTTACATTTTTAAGTGGCTAAAAAAAAATCAGAAGAAGAATAATATTTTATGACATGTAAAAATTACATGAAATTCAAATTTCAGCACCCGTAAAAAGTTCTGTTGGAACAGAGCCACATACATTTGTTTACGAATTTTCTCTGGTTGCTTATTCTCACCACAACAGAAGAGTTCAATAGTTGTGAGATTGTGTGGGCAACAGAGCCTGAAGTATTTGTTGCTGACTCCTTACAGAAGGTCTGCCTACCCTAGCCTTGGAGCGTTAAATGGTTCTCTAATGGTTTGAAAGAGTCAGGGCAACTCCTAACTAAAAGTGCCAGAGTTATTCTCAGAGAAGATGACGTTCAGAACAACTGACTTTAGCTTTATTAATTTGGGGGAAGTGAGTCAGGAATAAAACTTGAAATATGATAGAAGGGAGGGCATAGGCTGTCTTCTATTTATCTTTAGGCCCAGAAATAATAACTGCCTTTTGATAGATAAAAATACAAGGTTTTTTTTCAAGGTATATTCATGTTACTGCTAAACTCCATTTCCTCTATTATTATCAGCTTTGTGTTTAAACTTAACATAATTTAAACAAAGTAACTGTGTTATCATTTCCTTATCTAAAGTGTAGGACATCAAGTGAGATAGATCTCAAACGCACTGAAATAACCCGTCTCATGGATCACGTCCACAATATCGTGCACACTTACGCATCAGGACCACCAGAGGCTTGAAAGAGCACACGTAATTGAAAACTACAAATTACCCAGACACCTCATTTGTCAGTTCCATCCCCCTCTTAGACTTTTGCTCAAGCTATCATAAAAAGCCACACTTTTAGCGTCGTCTCTTCTTGCTGCTGTCTACGTCTGGTGGAGAAATACTTAGGAGAATAAAATGGCCAAAAGGTGGCAGCAGGAGGGAGGAGGAGCAGAGGCTAGAGGAGAAACAAAGAGCCCTCGGTCCCCACGCTGGGTGAGCAGTTGGCTGAACTTCCATCAAGAAAAAATCTTTTTCTCTAGGTCTTCTTCCCGTAACCAAATAAGAATTTCAAAGCAAGTGCCAAAAAAGATGTGAATTGGCTTTGCCTGAAGCATCATGCTGAGTGCCATGGATTACAGCCTTACTTTAGAGTGGCTTTTATGACTTATTTTTGAAGGTCTGTACCATTTTAAGATCAGTCAGAAGTACAATAAATGTTTAACTTTCTCTGATACTTTCTGGCTAAAGACCAGAACATTTTTGATTGATTATTGGTTTGTTTTGGGATTTTAATTTTTTTTTTAATTTTTTTTTTTTGCATGACTAGATTAACCAATAGCTATACTATTTAAAAAAAAAAAAAAGGCTATCTTTTATCTATTGTCCAGAAGGAAACAGATACTACATGGAGAAACTGGGAAGGGCTGGGGAGGGGACAACCAGGACAAGAGTATACTGGTACAGAAAGACACATCAGAGACTAGTTTGTGCCTATGACTTTTTCACTTGGCCCTTTTCTTAATAAGTAAATGGGGCAGTCCTTTTATACACTTAAACTCCTGGAATTATTGTGTAGTAATTTTCCAATTTTACAAAAGTTAATTGAGAAAAATGCTAAATAATAGGAAGAATTTGTGTACAGGTTAGGAAAATGCTTCTTTTGAATCTTGTAATGGAAACGTTTCCTGTGAAATTTCATGTCAAAACAATAAATAGCAAATAATTATGAGTAAAAATTAAAGCTTTCTTCTCATTGACCTACAGCTTCTGGGTTCTCTGGTGTTGGTTAATCTAGTCCTGCAAAACCTGTGGTCATCGTTCATGCCCACTACAATTACTAAAACCATCTTTCTATCTCTCATCCTCCTCGCCCAACTGTTTTTCATCATATCAAACGTCGATTTCTTAACTGTACCGTTAATCTCATTCTCAGCCTTGTGTCAGCCTCCTCTTCCCTCTTCTCACTTTTATTCCTACCCTTTGCTCCCAGCACAGCTTTCTCCTGCTTTGTAATTCTTTCCTTGCCCAAGGAGCCACACACAGCCTCCAGGCAGCCCAAAACACTCTCCTAGCAATCGTTGACCCTTCCTCCCTCCCTCACATCTTCTTGGACTGTTGCTTGAGTGACGATATCCTAGCCCGCTGTAGACTCCCCGATAATTTGAATTAGGTCTTTGATATGGAGGTTCACTCTCCCATTGCATTAATTCTTTCTACATCTATGTTTCTACTATGCATGCTACTTCAGAAGTGTGAGTTCTGCTGTAGAAAACTAAGCTACCACCATGTTCTGCATAGTGACTTATCAGATAGTCATCATTGGATTTTGAGTGTCTGTGGTGTGCAGAACCCATTAATGCATGTATTGACATTGAGTCAGAGTAATATTAACAACAAAAATAATAATAAGACCACACAAAATATTAAAACCAAACATCCTTCCTCCTCCTATGATTCTCCAAGTAGAAACATAAAGTATTCTTGAGGAAAAAAGCTGAACTTGGTTCCTGGTATGATATTTAGCACTAGTAACTCTAAATGAGAGAGCATTAAGCAAAGGAATTTTAATTTTTTTTTCAAAAGAGTGGATTCTCATTATAACACAGAATTTGACTACAGAAATGCCTGTAATTTATGCAATTTAAGGCATATAATGGTGAGAGGTGAAGATTGGTTTTTGTTTTTGTTTTTAATTGAATATGCTTTTTTAAGAGAGTATTTCCATTATACCATTAGTTTAATAACAATTTTAAATTCTTTAAAGAAAGTTTGAAAAATTGATAATTTTTGGTTAGTAAGTAGGAAAACATTTAATATATCATTTAATGAAGAAAACTACAAAATTATATCTCTAATTTAAGTTTCATGTGAAGGAAGATTAGAAGGGAACTTTCCATAAGCAATTAAAATAGTTAATGTGTTTGGGTGCTATAACTATAGGTGATTTTTCTTTCTTTTTTGTCTTACCTTATTTTGCTTATTGCTATAGGATATTATTTATGCAACAACTAAAATTCAGGGATTGGAGAGAAAGCTTGGAACTTGTAATTTTTGATAAATCTCAAGACTTCTCTTGCTTCTGGCAAAGCTTATATTCTTACTATTTCCAGTATTTGTTCTTGACCTCTAAGCAGAGTAGCCTGAGAAGTTAGGAATGGGAGAAGATCACTGTGTCTCCTGTGTCAGCCTCTGAAGTCAGCATGTAGTTAATGCTGCAAATGGTACTTTCAGAGCGACGATATTCAAGGAATACAGGATTGTAAGTGCCTGAAAACGCCGTCGCTTCCAGTCTGACGATCTGGGAAGCAGTATGGCACAGTGGTTAAGAGCAACTGTGGACTTAACTGTCAAATGTGCTTGAGTTTGTCAAGCACCAGATGTAACTTGGGCAAGTTACTCATGTTTATTTATATGGAAGATGGGAAAATAATGAAATCTATATCAAGAGTTTAACAAGGATTATTAGAGTAGATCTAGTAAGAATGTTTAGTGACATTTCAAGTGCCCATTAAACTTAGCTATTTTATCCCACTTGGCTTTCCTGAATTCCTAGACTTTGGAGCTTTGCTGGAGATATTTTTCTGTGCATCCCCATTTAATTAATTAATTGGTTTATTATTAATAGTTTGTTTTGCTCCCATAGATGAGGTGAGAATGAACAGTCAAATTCTGTATATTGTGCTAATCAGAAATCTCCTGATTGGGGATCACCTGCTCCTTTCATAGAAGTTGCCCTGTCTTTTTCTGTCTCTGCCTACTGAAGTAACCTTTTGTTTCTTTGCAGATATATGTAATTGACAGTGCTGACAGAAAAAGATTTGAAGAGACAGGTCAGGTAAATAATTCTTCTGTTTTATATCAAAGGTCTAATATTAAAAAACAATTATTATTCTGTTGAGATATGTCCCAAATAACTGGGTATTCATTAATCCACCTTGTAAATGTGTGAGAGTGAGGGAGGTTTTTTTTGTTGAACCTTTATATTTCAAATGGGACAGTCATTCTGGCAAACAGGCAAAAATACCAGATGTCTGAAAAGAAATTAGTTGAGAGTCCTTTAAACAATTTTTTTATTAAAGCCTTTTAGCTTTTTACTTTTTATTTATTTATTTATTTAATTTTTTTGAGAGAGGGGTCCCACTGTCACCCAGGCTGGACTGCAGTGGTGAGATCATAGCTCACTGCAGCCTCGAACTCCTAGGCTCAAGCGATCCTCCTGCCTCAGCCTCCTGAGTAGCTGGGACTAAAGATGTGCACCATTATGCCCACCTAATTCGTTTGTTTTTTTGTAGAGATGGGGTCTCACTATGTTGCCCAGGCTGGTCTCAAACTCCTAGCTTCAAGTGAGCCTCTCGCCTCTGCCTCCCAAAGTGCTGGGATTATAGGTGTTAGCCACCACGCCAGGCCTAAAGCTTTTTAGCTTTAATCAAATTGAATTTACAAGATATTAGCAAATGGAACTTAGCACCATGCCCAGAAGCTCTTCGGGATTCTTCCCGAAGAAATGATCCCCAAGGAACAATTCACTTACAATTTCTGTTTACATTTTTCAATACCCACTTAATTGATCCAGGGCTAACTTTGACTAATTTGAAGGATGAGAAGAATTATACAAGCCAACTAAGGTGCTTTTGTTTTCAAGCGAGGGGATAAGGTATGCCTTGAACCAAATATGGCTTCAAATGCAGGGCACATATCAACATGATTACACCATGTAATTTGTGAACACAGTTTTACATAGAGAAGCAAAGGGCATAGACCATTTTACTGAGAGTGAGTTCACTGATAGAAGCTGGAGGGTTGAGGAGTGGATCTCTTTGGAGAAGTGTGCTTAGAGTCCTGGGCCTGTGTCCTAAACTTTAACAGGTAGCCTTCCAAAGGTAGCAGTCCCATTGTTTATGTTCCTTTTTCTTAGAAATTGGGTTGAGAACTCTCTAGACTCCTGGAGACAACCCATCTCCCTTCGATGCCCTGATGATTTCTGGATCATCACTCATGTGAACCAGTGCTAAGTGTGAGCTTGGATGTGGAGGGGTCGTATACTGTCATCTGCCTCTTGAACCATTCACTTCTCTTTGAGAGCTCCGAATATTTTAATTAGCCAAAATGTGGATTTAATGGGGAAGTACTTATTACAGACAGAATCAAAATATAGTTTAGATCCGAACCTACAACTTAAATATCAGGGACCTAGCCAGATGGACTAATAAAGTTATCTGAGGATGTGGTTTTTATGAAATGTAATGCATGTGCGTGCGTGTTTTGGAGATAGAGATTGATGAAACAATTAAAATCTCTAAAGCAATTGTCATTTTGAGTTTAAATTATACACACACACACATATACATGCATTAAAAGTTGTTTGCAGGCCAGGCGTGGTGGATCACGCCTGTAATCCTAGCACTCTGGGAGGCTAAGGCGGGAGGATTGCTTGAGCTCAGGAGTTCAGGACCAGCCTGAGCAAGAGCAAGACCCTGTCTCTACTAAAAATAGAGAAATTAGCCGGGCATTGTGGCACACGCCTGTAGTCCCAGCTATCAGGAGGCTGAGGCAAGAGGGTCACTTGAGCCCAGGAGTTTGAGATTGCAGTGAGCTATGATGACGCCACTGCACTCTACCCAGAGCAACAGAGTAAGACTCTGTCTCAAAAAAAAAAGTTATTTGCAGATAATAACCTTGGGTAAGTTTTAAATCTCTAACTATTCCTTGTATTCTCCCTTGAATAGTGTTTCTCAAAGTGAGATCTATGAATCACCTATAGCAGAATCACCTGGGGATTTTGTTAAAAATGCAGATTCCTGAGTCTCGGCTCAGACTTTCCAAAGTCAGCATCTCTGGGTTGGGCCAAGGAACCTGCCAGGGAATTCTTCCAGAGGCTCAAGTTTGAGAATCACTGCTCTTGAAAGTTGCTCGTTGACCAGCTTAACTGTTATGTTTTTTCTAATTAGAAGTGTGTGATTAAATATCATAGATTTCATTCTTCCCTCCCTCTTCCTCCTTAAAATGATCCAGGAACTAGCCGAATTACTGGAGGAAGAAAAGCTAAGCTGCGTGCCAGTGCTCATCTTTGCTAATAAGCAGGATTTGCTCACAGCAGCCCCCGCCTCTGAAATTGCAGAAGGACTGAACCTGCATACCATCCGAGACCGAATCTGGCAGATCCAGTCTTGCTCAGCTCTCACAGGAGAGGGCGTTCAGGTGAGATTGCAGGAAGGCTTGCTCACAATGCAACATGGCAGGCAACCAAGGTGGTCTGTCTCATTGGTTGGACTGATCTAGATAGAAAAAGATATGAAACAAATAGCCTTGGATTGGCAGATGAACCATTCCAAGATAAGAGAGCATGGAGGAGTTTGGTTCTTTTCTACTTAGCAACCAATCAGATATCATGACTTGTTTCAAGAGAGCCACAGATAAGCCATCCCATGCATGCAGCAAGCTTTCCCCATTGGGTAGGATGTCAGAACAGAAGACTTTGAAGATTGTTTCTAACTCTAGGATTCATTACGATTGTGTTGGGGTTCTGGGTTGTGTCTAATATTACGGATGCTACATACCTGTACTCCCAAGGTGATGGCCATCAGGAATCATACACATACTAGTTATCCTAGAAGTGTTTTTGTCTCTTGTGTTGGTTATCTCCCCTGCCTTCAGGGTTGCTGTGTGTTTGCTGCTCCTTCAGGTTGGTTTCCCACTGGGAGTCTTCTGCTGACAGAAAGCCTCATGCTTTGTACTGAGGAACTCTGCACCGGGAGAGCAGGCTTCTCCTCATTTAATATTAATTTAGGGCATAAAATGGTTATATCCCAGACACCCAAGAGGCTGTATCCTCAAAGAATGATAAACAGTTTTAGCTCTGATGCTTCCTACCAAGCAATCTCAAATCAGTTGAAGCTCTGGAGTCAGCCCTCTGGGACTACTTATTCCAAGCCCCCAGCCTGCTCCACATGCCTCGTGTTAGATGTCTGGCATAGCTTCCAGGGACGTGACACAGTTCTGTGAGAGTGGACGGTACTGCTCTAGGTTAACCATATCTAAGGAAATGACATCTTCCCTCATTGCTGTATGGCGTATGTCTAACGACATGGCTGGTTTGCTTTTCTCTGAACTTGGAGTATTGGGATGCCAGGAGTGAATTCTCAACCACTGTCCTGCAGCCTCTTTCCATTTTCCTTCTAATATTCTTCTTCCCTCTCTCCTAAAACATTTGACACTGATTTGTCTTAAGATAGCCTGTCTGCTTTTATCCCAAGCAAATAATCACTTCCTAGAATTATCTCAATTCTGTCAGGTTTGCTAACTGATTTTTTTGTTTAAGAGATGGGGTCTCGCTGTGTTGCCCAGGCTGGAGTGCAGTGGCTATTCACAGGCACGATAATAGTGCACTACAGCCTTTAACTCCTGGCCTCAAGCAGTCATCCTGCCTGAGCCTCCCGAACAGCTGGGACAACAGGTGTGTGCCTCCATGCCCGGCACTGCTTGGTCTTTTTTCTTTTTGCTACACAAATAGCAAGGGCCTACTTCTGTGCTTGGCCTCTCGATCTGAGGGCAGACCAGTCAGCATAAGACAAGCACCCCCTCCTCAGACTGCTTACTACCTGCACCCTCAGAAGCTCTTTGTGCACACACGTGTGGTGTGGGGGTGCCTCATCAGCCAGCGATTATCTCAGCCACGTCCCCAAAATGGACTCTGGAATCTGTAGGTCTCTGTGAAGTTTAGGTTTGGGGGAGGGATTTTTTTGGTCTTATTTATTTCCTTCCTTCCTTCAATTCTGATTATAAAAGTAATATATTCTAACTGTTAATTATATAAAGTGAAAAAGTGAAAAGTTCTTTCCTATCCCCAATCCTACCCCTTAATAGTTTTATCCTTCTAGCCCGGCATAGTGTCTCCTGCCTGGAGTCCCAGCTACTCAGGAGGCTGAGGCGGGAGGATCACTTGAGTCCAGAAGTTCGGGTCCAGCCTGGGCAACATAGTGAGAGGCCCATCTCAAAAAAAAAATTAAATAAATAAATAAATATAAAGAAATAGTTTTATTGTACTGGAGTCTCCCTTAGAAAGTTGCTATCACATATGTGATTATATGTCTATCAGGTTTCAATTAGCCGCATTTTTCAGCTTAACTTACAAGCTGGTCCAACAAGTTTACTACAGCCCAGGATGTTTTTGAATAGGTGAACTCTGATAATTTTGTTTAGCTTTCTCCAATTATAACCTACTTTTTAAAAAATAAAGTTTTGCCTCACATCATTCTCTCTGATTGTACGTGGGATACAAGTATTCATGAGGCAAAGGTTATTTTGACAAAGATGAGGCCCAGGAGAACGTAGTAGCTTTCCTGTATTCCTACAGACCACTTCAGCGGGAGCCTCTCCAAATGGTTTAGAACACAACTTAGAAAGTCAAGAACATTTTGCAACTGGGGCCTATAAAGATGACACTAAAGAAAGAAATACATTTTTTTGTGCACACTCATAAGAAAGTGGGGTTACAGCTCTGTGGTCTTTTTTCACTTGACCAGCATGTTGAATGGAAGAAAAAGCAAAGCCAGAATTAACAGTGAGGCTCTTGTTTCTTCAGCCAGCCTTAGGAGTGTAAAAACGGAGGACTAGAGTTATCTAGAATCAATATTCAGAGCAGTGGCATTAAAGTCAGGGACACTGCTTCAGAGGAGCCTGGAGGCAGAGAGGGAGCACCTGTCATTTTCTCCCCAGTCCCTACCCTGCCCCATGCCACTCCTGTCAGGTGGAGAGTAGGGGGAGAGAGCTCTGTGTTCCTGGCTGTGTAACCACCATAGATACGCAGTGCCCTTTACAGGACCTTTAGGTCAAAAAAGAGGCAGCAAGCTACCAGGCAGTTAGAGGGTGGGAATAGGGGTGGGCACGGGAGGGCTGTAAAATAAACCGGTTTGAATAAGGTAAGATTTTTATATATGATTTGATTTTGATAAGGAAGTTCTCAGATCAGGGGCCTTCAGCAACCAAGTTCACAGGAAATGCTATCGAGAGAGATCCAACAAAAACTATGAGCAAAAAAAAATAATGATTTTGTATGGAGGAGAAATAGTTTGAAGGTCACTTAATTAGTTTAGTAGATAGTACCATGGTGTATAGAGTTGGGTAGTTAAAACTGGGATTTCAAGGTTAATGAGATTAGATTATGGTTAATAGAATGATATAAATTTAGAGAATTTAACCATTATTTGAAATGGGTTATTTAATAAAAATGTTAATTAAGAAGGGAATCTGCTATCTATTGTCCTTTAATGGTAACCTTTGGGGACTAGGGAAAGGTCGTGGAGTTTTTTTATGGAGATGCTTTTCATTTTGAGGCACTGATTGACCGTGTCTCTCCCTCAGGTAATGCCTCTGACCTAAGCGCTTGTCCACTCACCAGTTTCTTGGTTTTCACCTTAAAAGAGTCACTTAAGTGGAATTCCTTTCCAGCATTGCTTAGTTGAAGTATAGGCCTTTGATGATTCTTGTTAATTAAGGCTTAAAATATTCCTAATAATGAAAGACTTCACTAGAAAAATGTTCATAAGATCTAATTGTTTAAGGTTCACTTTCAGACATGGATAATGTGTAATAATTACTAAAATTCCCTAAATTTCTTTTCTATCTTCCCCACCCCTCCCTACCTCCCCCAAAAGTGGTGAGTAACAGGCAAAACTACAAAAATCATCAGACACTAAATAGGCAGGTCAGGCAACATCTGGCACCACAGCTCTAATGACCCTGAAAGAAAATGTACAAAGGTTAGGAAGAAAGAAAAAAAAAAAAAAGACCTGGAATTTCTGTTACCCTTCTAGGTGTTTGAAGACAGCATCCCTGTTTACGTTGCATGTGTTTGTGTGTGTGTATTTAATCAAAAGGCATTTGAGAGACCGTCTTCTACTGATAAGTAACAGGACCCTCGAGTGGGCGAGCCAGGGTGTGGGAGGCAGCCACATCAGCTGGCCGATGGGCCCCACCCCCTGTGGACTAACTGGGGCAGGTATGTTACTTCTCCTTCGTTGAGTGACTGAAACACATGATTTGCGATTGTGGAAGGTAGGGATTCCTGGGATGGATTTCAGGGCCTCGTTCCGCCTGATGATCTGGAGGCAAATATATGAAGTCCTTACAAGGATGGGCAGTACCATGTGTGCTTCAGCAGCCCCTGCGCTGGGTGTGCAAATTGACTTTTGAGAGAGTTTGGAATAGTGCTTTCTCTGCCTGATTGATGGTGACTAGGAGGCCAGCCCATCGTGTAATTAAAGCAGGTTTTCATGGGAAACTGTCAGGAGCAGAGAATAGGTAAAGGGAGCAAGAAGCCAAAGGATAACATCAATCCTGGAAACGCTGTCCTGCCGAGAGGAGTGATCAGGAGACCCAGTTATGTCAAGCAGATGAAGGCGGACAGAGGAGAAACTGAAAGATGGCTGGGGGGTAACCTAAAACTCCCTCAGCCAGACTCCCTTATAAACGTGGGGGATGTCTCCCTCTGTGCCCTCGAGGTTGGCCCTGGGTTGCCAGGGCCTCTCCTAGGATATGACATTTAGCCCTGGGACTCTCATTCCTGGCTTTTCCCTTGGGTGTCTAGAAAATAGTGAAAAAAGGATCCAGCTTAGAGCCAGAGAAAGGTCTAGAGAAATCCATCCCTTGTCCACCTACAGACCTGAATTTGAACCCCAGACCATAGCTCTCCTTGCTGTTATAGTTTCAGGCATTTGAAGACATTTTCTCTCTAAAACACTGTGTGTGTGTGTGGGAGTGTGTGCAATTAAAATTGCACCGGCTTTGGATTCCTCTCAAGGCAGAGATGCACAGTTTTCACCTGGCCTTTAGCCGTGGTTATCACAGAGGCCTGCCTTCACCCTTCACCAGCAGGTCATCCCCTGTGTATTGCTGTCCAGGCTACCACCTCATGCCCACATTTTCTTTTTGCACCTGTCCCATATTCCCTCTCTACCTTCTCCAAATGGGAGTGATGAGCCAGGTCACAGTAGTCTTTCAGCAGTCCCTTCCATAGAAAGGGTCATCAGCAGTCTGAACACTGAGGGTGAGCTGTACTTCAGAGTCAGCCTTGCAGATGGACGCTAAATGCCCACTAGCCCAGTTTCTTGGTTTTGATTCTTTTTCCTTGATCTAGGGGACTTTTCCCTAATATACCAACAGAATTTTGATATTTTTTAAAATGACATTTACCACTTCTTTCTAGGCCTGGTATCAGTTGTTATTAACTCTAGATGTACATGGAACTGCTTATCTGTGAATTAGACCTCAGCTTTATTTTAAAATTTTTCAAACCTTTCTGGAGACTAAGCTCAGGATATGCAGTGTTGCTTCCTCTCTGGCACAGTGGCCTTTGTCACCAGAAAAAACATGAATAGCAAGCAATATTTTATGTATGCTGCATCCAGCTGCTCCTTGACCCTGGGGGCCCAATGGCACGATGGGATAGGCTGCATTGCTCAGCAAGGGTTTGAGCTCCTCGTCATCTTAAAGCAATTACTCATATGACCGTGTAGTCTGCATGGCTTTAAAAACCAGGCCCACCCAACCATGGCTGCCACTGCTTCGTTCCGACTATTGAGCAGTGATGGATGCAATGTACAGAGATCAAATTAAAAAGAGCAGTGCAGGCAGAGACCACTCTTCCCATAGAAAGAAGCAGTGCACCCTAAATCCTGGGACACAGAGATCCGTGGGTTTCCACGCCATATGGTTAGGGGCATTTCTCTCAGTGGTTACAGTAGGGAATAATATTGTGACATGATGAAATTTATTTCCTCTCTATGAGGCCAAACACTGCTCAGTATTTGAAGTTCGATGTCTTTCTTTAGTCTCTGTTATTGAATTGAAGCTAATCAATTCAAATTCAGTTCCAGCGAGATTGGTCAGGGGAAGGTGCAACAGAGGAGGAAAGGGAGGATTATTCATACCGTAAGATCGTCATCCCCATAATGAAGATCACGTGTGCAGAAAATTGGTTGAACCAGTTTTTAACAATAAAGGTTCAACCATTAAACAAACCTGTGAGTTAATTTCCTCCTTTAGAGGCAGAGCAATAACCTACTTCGAGTAAACAATCACCCTTTCTCAGTTGTCTGTTTTAAAAAAACAAAGCCTTGCCAGATAAAAGCAGGAGCGGTGTGGAGCATTCATTGAAACGTAAGAAGCAGAAGGTTCCTCCTCTTGCAAGTATGTAGTCTCTAAATGTGGAGTTTCCACCGGAGGTGGTGTTCTGGGTGGATAGTTAACATGCTAGGATCATGAAGCCGTGTCAATATCCGGGCTTCCACGCACAGAGATACCTGGCAGCCCAGAAATCTTGAGGGTTGCATGGCCAGAAACAGCCTCTGGCGCCATCAGAACTTCATGCTTGGCTGGGGCTGCTTGAGTCTCAGGCCCCTGTATTCAGCTGAAGTCATGAGGAAGAAAAAACTGGAATTGCTCCCTTCCCCATCTTCAGGGTGATGCCTCACTCCTCTGTAAGCTTGAGGCAGATGCGCTTCCCCCCAGCAGTCACCCATATTCATGGAGAAACGGTAAACAGCTCAAGAGCTCAGGCTGCCTGGCGTCACAGCCCGCCTCTGCCATGCACTGTCCTGTGCCTTCATCTCCTCATCTGGGAAACAAATAATAATAGGACCTACTTCACAGGCTTGTTACGAGGATTGATTTAAAAGATATTAATTAAGTGTGGACTGTAGGCCAGACACCATGCTAGGTTCTGTGAATACAACCGCCCGCAAGTTTGACACGAACCTTCCCTCAGGGATCTTGGAGGACACCACTATCTTTCCTTTCCACTGGGCAGCTTGACCAAGCTTGGCCCTGATTTGCTTGACGAGGTATTATCACTGTGGATTATTGCCTCCCCCACACCTCCCACCTTCAGCCCAGGTTCTCTCCGGCTCACAAGAAGAAAGGAGCAGCCCCCCCCCCCCCCCGCCCCCAGCTAAGGGCTGCCGCAGGGCATGGCCCCCTATTTGCCCCTGTGCTTCCCACATGGCGGGTGGTGGCTGCAGGGTCCCCAGGCTGGAGGTCAGCCAGTGGGTACTGGCCTCTGAGCGCCCTCTGTTGGCAGGACTGTGGCTGGAAGAGCTTCGCCACCCAGGCCCTCACAAATATCTGGAGACACTGGACACTGCCCCTCAGCAGGGCTCTGCTGTTTAAAACCCCCTCCACCTCCGTGACAGATACCCAGGATAAAACTACCCTGCACCCTCCACCTTCTGCTTTGGGCTCCTGCAGCTGAGTAAATATTTTTCCTATCTCTTTGCTTGCATTCATGTTCAGTTACATATAATAAAAGAAAACCACCTCCTTAATCAGCCATATAACAAGAAAAAGACAAAACAGTATTCACATAGTGTGGGAACACTGTTCTTGATTTCTCTGAGAAGATGCTTTGATAAAATACCGCAAGTCTCCATAGAGGAGAGAATGTTGAGCTGCACACCTTTGAGAGCATGCGGGTTCCTGAAGATGGAAAGAGCTGCATAAGTGCTGAGCTATTCAGCTTCCAAGGCAAGAGAAAATGTTTATCTTATTCATCCCTCTTTTATTTGTAAAATCTTTTTTGTGTCCTGGCAGGTGACCATTTTTTTCCTGGAAACCAATTAGCTACTAAAATTAAACATGCTTCTCTTTAAATTAATCCTTTTCATAAAATGCTCTTAAAATTGGCCTTGGCTTTTCCAAGTAAGTAGCTGACCTAGTTGTAATTAGAGATGCGTTTGGAATCCCCCTTTCTCCCGCCTGGGCATTCTTCCACCCTTCCTCCACTCCGCAGGTGCTCTATACCTTTGGGCTTTTGGCCATGGCCAGCCTCGTCTTGGCAAAGGCCATAAGGTCCGCTCTGGGACAGCCATCAGATTATCTGGTTCCCCTGCCCAAGTGCACTGATAGCAACTGGCAGAGTTTTAATCACTGTAAATTCAGGTGACGGTCAGATTAGCCAGGAGAGAGGATGCCTGCTGGTTGTTTTGCAGTGATGTATTGTTTATGGGATTAATGTTCCGAATGGCCGAGGGTGTCAGCTGATATTTATTATTATAAGCTGTCTCAGCTGTTCAGTTTCAGCAGCTAGATCCATGGCCACAGGAAATGTGGGACTCGGTGGTGTGGCATGTATGGCTGATGTGTGCAAATGTGGCTGGGACCTCAGCGAGCATGTGTTACAGATGCAGGGAAAGGGATTCATTGCAGGAGCCACCTTGGGTTTGTTCTGGGCTTCTGAGGGAACTCTGCACACCCCTAAAGGTTGGGGAGACTCTGGGGAAGGGGAGAGTGTCCAGGTGTGGCTCCAAAGGGGGTTGAAAAGGAGGTCACCTCTGACAGGCCTCGCATCCATGAGGAATTGTGCCACCTGCCAGGTGGCTGTAGCCCTTGTGTAGTTTTTACCTCAGTCCCTCTCCAGCCTTCTAAGAGAGGGCACTTTCAAGGTCCCTATGCCTTTAAGGGAACCTTCTCCCCAGTCTCTCTGCTTGGTAGTGCTTAAAGCTACAAGAAACAGGCCAGGCCCTTTTAAACCTATCTGTAGCGCTGCAGGAAGAGAAATAAATGCACGTTGCCCTAATGTGTGTCTAGCAACACACACTGCAGTGGGTTTGTTTTTCCAAAAAGAAATTTAATTTAACCCAAGTGTACACTGTCACACTGTAAACACACTGGGGCACCAGAAGGGTGGCTTATTGAATTTAATGCCCTAGCAAAGGTCAGCTTTTAGAAAAAGCCAAAAATGGCTGGAATCTTTCCTGATAGCTCTTCAATCAGGCCTTGGATCCAAGCAGATGTGTTTATTTTTTCAGAGGGAGTTCCTGAGGACCCATCTCAAGTTCAGAAGCTGGGCACTCCCCCTCCCATCTCCCTCCTGTGCTCTCTGAGACCTCTCTCCTCCTCCAGGGAGGTCATTGTCCCTGGTCACCCAGGTGGGCCCCTGGGGCAAGCAAACTCCCTAGAGCTGGTGGTCTGGGAGGGAGGACCCAGGACCCCCACTTCCCTCCCCTTGGGCTGGAGTGTGTGGTGCCTTTCTTACAACTAACACTGCCTTTCTCTGCCCATTTCCTTCAAAGGATGGCATGAACTGGGTCTGCAAAAATGTCAATGCAAAGAAGAAGTAAAATCTAGAGGAATGGAGACGCAGGAGCTGTGGGAGCCGAATTCGGTCCTGAAAAACACTAATTTGCTGCTTTCTGACCAAATGTTTTTCCATCTGTGTACAGCTACAGCTGTTTGAAGAGAGGGAACAACACAGTTTAAAAAGAATCCCCATTCCAGCAGTAGATTTAACTGATCTCTGAGGTTCAGTATCATTTTTCAAATAAAGGAATTATATTATTTCCTCTGCATAATTGAAATAGTATTAAATGTCTCAAAAGCACATGATTAGAAAATGAGATCTTTTAAATGAGCAAGAGATTGCATTGCAGTTTAGACGATTCCAGTGGGCTTTTTTTCTTTCAAAAAGAAAAAGAGGAAGAAGCAGCTTATGCTGAGTTCATTTATTTACTGACCTGTCCCTACATTCCCTCCGTGGTTTGAAACCACAGTGTTTGCTGGTCCTGGTCACTGATTTTTACCGTCACCAGCCGAGCCAGGGCTTCAGTCTGTCCGGCAGGAAGCTGCTGGGTGGGGGGAGGGGAGGATAGCAGATGATTAAACCATCTCGTCATGCAGTAGGAGACTATGTATGTAATCCTCACCCTTTGGTCAGGAAAAAAAAATCCTTTCTTGCAAACAAGTCACTACAGAAACATACCCCATCCCCATCCCCCCTAGCCAGCCACACAGGGAAGGAAATTCTTACGACTTTTGACTGTAATGACATCTGGAATGTAAGGAGAGGTGGGAGGTTTAATTCCAGAAAAATTACAAGGTCCTTAAAAAGCCCTCGCATGGAGGGCTCAGGCGAGCGTAAACAGGCTTCCTCCAGCTCAGTGGAGCAGCGAGCAGCCCCGACTCTGGGATTAGCTGGCTTCTCCGCTGCTGTCCCTTAGAAGAGGTTTCTAAAAGCTCAAAGAATTCTGTGTTTAAATGATCACAATAGACCACTGCTATCAGATTTAAAAAATAAATGCAGCTTTACCATGAACCTGCTCCACTGAGAAAAGCCAGGCAGATCGATTTTTAGAAGAGATCAATTTTTATAGTGCTGGCACTTGGTGTGGGATGCTCGAGGCTGGAGAGGGGCTGCTACTGGGGAGGACATGGGGGTGTGATCTCAGGGGTCGTGCCCAGGGAAGCCAGAGTCGCCCCAGCTGTGGGTCTTCTCTGCCTCTCTCCAGCAAAATGGGTCCTCTGTTGATTGACTGGGGAGGACTGGCAGAGGACTTCTGCCCCTCATTGCAAAAAGAGCTTGTTTCCCCGAGCCTGCAGAAATCGCCAGCTTCACACACGGGAAGGCAGGCCAGAGCATCCCGGCTCCTGAATTAAACTCTGTTCGGCTGCCTGAGCTCAGGGGTTTTCAGAGAATGAATAAGAGACTGTCCAGTGCCTGGTGGGTCCCGGGAGGGCAGCTGCCTTCTCCTCCTGGGGGGTGGCCCTTCCCAAACCCACTGAGGCATATGAGCAGACCGGAAGGGGCCACTCCAGCCCCTGCCCAGCTTTTTCAGGAGAGACTGAAGCATGGCCAGTTTCAAAGGTGGTCTGGGGTGAAAGTCATTAACAAAGCCAGCCATGAAAAGGTGCCCTAGGGATGCTGTGGACAGACCTGTAAGGACTTGCAAGACAAAAGAAAGCCAGGTTTTTTAAATCCCTGAGCTAGTTGCTCCCTGCAACCTCCTCCACAGACCTCTGGCTCACCCAAGCACCTCTCTTGCTTTGAACAGAGGCAACACAGGATGATAAGGAGTCAGAAATCCCCCTTCTACTAGGCTGGAAATAAATGTGGCTCCATCCCTTGCAAATTGTTTTTCCTTCCAAATAGTATATCAGGGATGTTATCTGAGGGGCAAAATTCCCACTTTGAGGTCTGCAATTTTGGAACACTGCAATAGGGAACTTTGACTCTGGCAGTGGATGGTCTGTAAAATATTTTCGTTCTTTTACCACCAACTTTGGGAACTGTTTTAAAGAGTCCTCCCAAGGGCTCGGCTAGCAGGCAGAAGCCACTCACCCTCCTCTGATAAGGGCCTCTGCAAATGTTCAGATTTGCTTCTCAGCTGCAGAGACACAGAGAATTGTGGACGTCACCCACTTTCATCTTCCCTCTGCGCCCTAGTGAACCCTCCCGGGGCTCAGGGGGTAGATGAGAGAAGCCTGGAAAATGCAGAGTTTGAAAACTCCCATTTGTAAAAACAAAATGCTTTTCAAGTCCCCTTTCTTCTGCCCAGTCGTGTCCCTGCCCCCGTGGCCAAGGCCTGAAGACAGAATTTGAAGCTAGAAAGGGGAGGCTTTTACCCTGTGCACCATCCCATCTGGATGTGTTGGGTAGAGGGTTGGGGGCCAGAGGGCAGGCAAGGCCTGGGACAGGCCCATAATGTGTACTCAAGCCGGTTGTGGGAAAAACTTGAGTCCTACCCTCCTCCCGACCTGCCCCGTGCGGCTGCTTTCGGCTGGGTTCTCTGCGCCCAGCGCAATGCACCCTTTCCCCTTCACTCTCCCTTGGTTACTATGGAAACAAGGGTGTCATTGATGTGGGCTGAGCTGGGGAACATGTCGGCGCACAGCTGAAAGTCAGTGATTATGCCGGCAGTTAGAAATGTGCCAGGGTTAAAGGAGTGCGCAGCTCCCACGACTGCTGGGAGGACACAGTCCTGCCCCCTCCCTCCCTCCCTCCATCTCCACTTCTCTCTCCTGGCTTTTGACAAATTTCTTTTTTCCCCTCTGGACTAAAGTAGTGGCTATTTTTGTGCCACTCTGCGCCCCACCCTCACTGTCGGCTGCTCCTTATCCGGCCTGGCCTGGAGGGTGACACCATGTCACCCTCACCAGGACTTGTCCCTCGATTCCCGTCAGAGTTTGCTTTGATTTCTCTTTCCTTCCCTTCTCGGGGACCAGTTCCTACTTCCTTTTATTTTTAGCTCTGCACTCTATGTGGTTTCAGGGTTCAGTCTGATCCATCGAAAGGTTCTTTTTTTATAATCCCTTTTGAAAATGATACTCAAAGGAAGGGACGTGGTGTTTGGTCATGTGGAAAACTCAATGTATAATTTAGATGTCTGTCAAAAATCCGACAAATAAAATTTAGCTGAAATGAAAGCGGCCTGGAATGTGTTGTGTTCTTTGCTGAAGCTGGGAGAGGGCCTGAAATGTGTTTGTCCTTTCAGAGGTTAGCTTTCCTCAAGGTGGCTTTTTCAGAAGGATATATGTACAATATAACAAAAGCAATAATAGTAGCCCTTTACTAAGCCCCTCCTACACGCCAGGTGCTTTACATACATCATGGGGGGCAGCGTTAGTCCCACTTTGCAGTGGAGGAAACTGAGGCAAATGCCTCAGTTAAGAAATTTGCCTTAAATCACAGAGCTATTAAGTGCAGGTGGACCCAGCAAGCTGCCACCTCTGAGAATGCTGGTCCTTTCCCAGTGGTCTCAGCTGCCAGCCCTCCAGGTACTCCTTATGCTCAGCCTCCTCCCCTCCTCCCCAGGGGTCTCCCCTGCCCCCCCATCCCCCAAACACCTCCCCCCCCATACTGCTCCCCGGGGGTTCCCAGTCCCAGGTGTTGGGTGTCCTCTGTTCTCAGAGCAGCACAACATAGATTGTGTTCCATCCTTTGTACATGTCCAGCCCCAGAGACAGGAAGAAGGGAGAAGATGTAATTAGAAAAGTTAGGGCCTGCAGGGAGACTTGCAATTACCTTGTACCTAACACTGGGTCCTCCTTTTAGATAGGGTTCAGAGAGGGAAAAGACTCAACCAAAGTCACACGGGAGGTGGCAGAGTTGGCAGCAGTCCAGAGCTCTGCCCTCTGGAGCAGAAAAGCTTGTTGTCCGAGACACAGCAGCACAGCTGGTCTCAAGGGCCCTGCCTTTAAAGGGCGAGCTGTTGGCAGAACCAGAGGGGAGCTAGAGGCAGGAGGAGAAAGAAGGTCTAGGATTGCCAAATAAATTATAGGATATTCATTTAAACTTGAATTTCAGATAAACAATGTTCAATTCAAGTATATCCTATACAATATTTGGGGCATCATTATAATACTCAAAAAAAGTCAGTGTTTATCTGAAATTCAAATTTAACTGGCCATCCTTGTTTTTTGGTTTTGTTTTTATAAAACTGGAAACCCTACGTAGGACTCCCTGGTTCAATAAAGGGGCAGTGCAGTACAATTAAAAATTGTATTCTCTGGAGTCAGAGAGGTTCAATCCTTGCTCATCCATAAATCAGCTCTGTGATCTTGGGCAAGTTACTTCCTCTCTTCCAGTCCTGCCTCTTCATCTGTGAAATGGAACTGAAGTGGTAGGGAGACTTAAGAGAGATCTCATGTAAATAAAGTACCTAGACTTAGGGCAAAATCTAGCACATAGAAGGAACATTCTATGCCTCAGTTTCTTATCCATAAAATTAGGTAAGAATCATCTCATGGAGTGGTCAAGAGGATTAGATAAGTAATCTAATCTAAGTGCATAGTAGGTGCTAAATCATTGGTAGCTGTTATAATAGCTGGCAGAAACTCCCAGGCCCTCCAGACCTCTGCCTACCACCTTCCCTCCCACGTGGCTCTGTGACTTTCAGGATAACCAATGATCCCGCCAGTGGCCAGCAACCTTCCTGGAGGGGCTAGAAGCCCCCTCCTCTCAGGGCTCCCAGGGCCACCCCAGCCACACCTCCTGCAATTAGATTTGTAAGTGGGAAAGGCTCTTGTCAGAGGCTCCCAATTGGCTCCAGGCAAAAACACAGTTTAGTGCTCAGTCAGGCTGCATTTTAAGGCCTCTGTCTCTCTCTCCCTCCTCATTCCCCTTAATTGCAATCTGTTCTGTAATTTCCTTTTCCAACACTGCAGAATACAGAGAAGCTGCAGCCACCAGGAGCAAGGCAGGGAGGAGGGAAAGAGCTCTGGCCCCCTGCAGTGATTCTGCTGGTCCAGCATGGGTATGGGGATGTGTGTGTGTGTGTGTGTGTCCAGAACCAGCCACAGCACACGTGCAGATACAGCCAGCAACCAGGCCTCCACAGTGCCAGACCAGGGGAAAATTGTTAAGGAGGTACCTACCTGTACCAGGTTATCTCATTTAATCCTTGCAAAGACTGGTTTTTTTTTGGAGACAGGGTCTTGCTTTGTTGCCTGGACATGAGGGCAGTGGCACAATCACAGCTCACTGCAATGTCAGACTCCTGGTCTCGGACGATCCTCCCACCTCTGCGTCCCTCCCAGAGTGCTACAATTACAGGCATGAGCCACCAAACTGGCCACAAAGACATTATTAGCTGTAGGTATTATCATTCGCAATATGGGGATAGGGCTCACAGAATTTGAGTCACTTGCCCGTGAGCCTACCGGAAGAGCAGGGCAGAGCCAGAACTTGAACCCAGGCCTGTTTGACTGCTGGGCCCCAACTTCATACCATGATACCTTTTTTCCTTTTGGTTTTTAGGGCTCTGCTCTCAGAAAAGGAGCTAAGGGATCCTCCTGCACAAAGGAATATGGACAGGTTTCTTTTCCAGAGTGAATAGCGGTGACCCAAGGACAAAAAGCCTTTGCTAAAGAAATGAAATATTAATGACAGAATTGCAAAAAGCAAGATGAGTCCAGGAGGGGGCAGGGAGAATTTGCTTGGATACCTGCAGCTGAGAGGTACAAGGGTTGGGGGCGGAACTACGTTTAGCTAAGCAACCTGCTACTCCTTTTTGTAATTAGCTGATCTAATCCTTTGATTAGCCCTACCAGATAGCTGTTCCAGATGTGGAAACCAAGGCTCACAAAGGTTAAGTCACTTGCCCAGAATCATACAGCTAGGAAATGGCTTGACTGGGATTCCTGCTGACTCGCCTGCCCGAAGCCCATTTTTCTCCGTGACATTCCAACTAAAAAGCAGGGCCTTTAACTGCTGGGAGCAGCTGGGGATGGGGCTCCAGGAAACAGGGAGGTGGGAGAGAGGTGGACCTCGCTCTTGGCCACCCCCACCCCCCCTTCAGGATCCACAGACCCTTCCCCAGAGTCCCAGAGTTGGCTGCTGCTCTGGAGGCCACCAGCAGAGGGGACGGGGGTGCTCAGCCCCACCCTCACAACAAAAGGAGGAGGCTGGGGAGGCTGTGGCAGTGTGGACTCTGGCCTCTGTCCCCACACCGGGCTCAGCAGCCCTGGGAGCCCACTGAGCCCACGGCGGGGGCAGGAAAAAGAGCGGACTACAGGACAGATACATGGGCTCTGCCCAAAGATGGGCTCCCTTTGCCTTGTCCACAGAATGCATGTTCCTGAGACCAGAGAGACCTGTCCCCTGAGCCACCACTGGCCCACATGGGAGAGGATGCCCCACACCAGGGTGCAGGGCTTGGCACTAGCTGCCGGCCCTTCAGCCAGGTACCCTTGTGTAGGGTACAAGCTGACAGCCATGCTCACAGCCATGCTCGGTGGCCCTCAACTGAGGTGCCTATTATACCAATAGACCCCTCCCTGGGCCTGGCTCTCAACACTCCCCCCACTGACCCAGTCCCCAGGCCCACCAGGACCAGTTGCCCTGGGGGGCTAGAGCTCAGCAGCCTCCCTTTCCTAGCCTCCCTTGCTGCCAAGAGGTCAGAATCATGTAGAATTATGCCAGCACATGAACTCCCAGCCCCCTTGGATTCCCTCTGGGGGCACAGAGCAAGCCTGATCAGGGGCTCCCCTGGGGCCTCTAGACGACAGGGCCAAAACAGTTTTTGTGTCTGAATGCTACAGATGACTTTTGGAAAGAAGGGGCAAAAAGCTTTGGTTTGTAAGCAATAGCCTTTCCCAGGATCAAGGAACCCCACCCAGCACAGTTCTCCCCTCCCCTTCCTTAGCTGCTAAGGGGATTCACCTGGATGTCACCCTGCCTCACACCCCAACCCCTTTCCCACCCCGAGACCTCCCGATTTGACAGCGCGGTGGGTTGGGAGAAGAAAAAGAGGGAGGATGGGGCTGGGATGCTGATCCAGGCAGGGGGGAGGTGTCTGCACAGCTGCAAGCAGCCCCCATCCCCAGGCCATGAATGGGCACAGCACCCTCTCCCCACCCCGCCTGCCACTGCTCCTGAAACAGTTGGTCCTAATGAACGCTAAGCAGGCAGGGCAGCTGTGTGCATTATCCATATGCATGGGGAGGTGTATGTTTCTCCCCACGTCCCGCCCCACCCTGCAGCTGCTGCCGTCCCCTATGCCAGGAGGGTGAGTGGGCACCAGGACCCAAGCTCCCCCCGGGCCCCTCTTCTCCCAGCACTCCCTCACCAGCCCACGCCCACAGCCTTCACTTGACCCATTTTGGAGGCAGAAGTTTGTGTGTGTGTTTGAGAGAGAGAGAAAGGAAGAGTGTGCACACATCATTTCCCCAGTTGGTGCTTTTGATTTCCTCTGAAGCATCTTGATTGCGGATGTACAATGGCATCTTGCTGCCAGTGCTCCCTCAGCAGCTTCTGGCTCTGCGCCGCCTCCTCCCCAGAGCCGGGATTTTCTGCTGACTCTGGGGCCCAGAGCTAGCTGGCAGGGAGGGAGAAGGCCTGCTACAGACTTCCATCCCTCGGCTGAGCAGCGGGACCTGGAGGCCTGTCCACCGGCCTTCTACTCCTCGGGCTGGGTTGTTCAGTCTGCACCCTGCACCCCAGCTCTTCTCTCACTTGGACCCCCCACTGCCTCCCTGCTGGCCACCTGGTCTCCCCCTGTCTGGGGAGAGACCCTTAGGGGTCAGAGCCATTGTCCTAAAATGCAGTCCGCTGCTCAGATGCCTTCTGAGGCCCTGCTGCTGGAGGACCCTCAAGTCCAAACTGTCTATCCTGTCATTCAAGGCCCCTCTGATCTAACCCGAAACCTTTTCTATGAATTTATCAACCATGGACTTCACATATTCCCTGTGCTCTAGATGAGCTCTTCTCACTGCTCCCCAAGAATAGCCCCCACAATTTTATTCCCCCCAACCCCCATGCTCACAGCAACCTCTTCCCTGGGATATCTGCCCCCTCTTTTGAACTTAGCCCTCCTTTAGGGCATGATTCAAGTCCCACCTCCCCAGAAAGATGGCCTGGTACCTTCTAGCCCACAGGGCTGCCCTGTGAAACTCTTAAAACCCTGACTAGCCCAGGCACTTGGCATTCGTTCATTCGTGCATTCATGCATTCAGCAAATCTCTCTTGATCACAGGCAAAGCACCTACAATGGCCTCATGTCCTGGCCCTGTTCTCTCACTGCCTCTCCGACCCTGTCACTCACTACTCTGTCCCCTACTCACTCCTTCCAGCCCCCCTGGCTCCCTGACTGTTCCTGAGACAGCATCTTCTGCCTGAGGCCTTTGTACTTGTTCCCTCTGCCTGGAACACTCTTGCTCCAAATATCCCCAGATCTTGTCCCCTCACATTCTTGAGGTTTCTGCTCAGTGTCACCTTCTCAGTGAAGCCTTTCCCAACCATTTCCCTATATAAACCCTTCCATGCCCCCTGTCCCCTCCCTCCATTCCCTATGCCCTCACCTGCTCTATTTTCCTTTGTGGTACTCATCACCTACTCACTTTTGCTTCTTTATTACAAGTCATCTATCTCTTCCCCACAGATTATCAGCTCCAAGAGGGCAGAGAATGTGTCTGTTTTGTTTACTGATGCATCCCTGACACTAGAGCAATGGCTGGCACTAGAAGATCTCAATAATTATTTGCTGAATGAATGAATCAAACAGGCACCATGCTAGGTGCTGAAAATATCAAAGATGACTAATATTTCATGTCCTCCAGGGACTCACAGGCTAGTTGGACATTAAACTGTGCAGCTTGCAACCTGACATGTAAACCACAATTAGTTAAAATACCAAGTGAAGGCCGGGCGCAGTGGCTCACACCTGTAATCCTAGCACTCTGAGAGGCTGAGGCAGGAGGATCACTTGAGCTCAGGAGTTCAAGACCAGCCTGAGCAAGAACAAGACCCTGTTTCTACTAAAAATAGAAAAAATTACTGGGGCGTTGTGGTGCAACCTGTAGTCCCAGCTATTCAGGAGGCTGAGGAAGGACAATCACTTGACCCCAGGAGTTTGAGGTTGCTGTGAGCTAGGCTGACGCCATGGCACTCTAGCCCAGGCGACAGAGCGAGACTCTGTCTCAAAAAAAAAAAACCCCAAGTGAGAGCATGAAGTGCATGGGAGTATGGTTGGCCCAAAGGAGCATAAACATTGTGATAGCTACAGCTGCCTAAGCACTGGCAGTGCCAGCACCAGACCTGCCACTTCACATGCGTCATCTCATTACTGCTCAACTGCCCTCTGCAGAGGTGGGGGAGGGCTTCACAGAGGTGAGACTTTGAGGCCAGGTAGACATCCAGGCAGAGGAGTCAGCAAGTCCAAAGCCACTGGGGCCTGGCACCACGTGGGCTGCTGGAGGACTGGCTTTAAGCATATGGTGTGATGGGTGGAGCCTGGGGAGCTCCCGCTGCTGGGGACAGCATTCAGTGTGGCTGGTGAGACCCTAACTGTTGGGCCAGGAGCTCCCATTTGCATCCACGCCTACTCAGTGCCCTGTGGCAGGCACACACACGGACAGTGTCTGATGTCCAGCTCACAACTGGGCAGCCAGGGCATCCATATGTCCAATTACTCACTGCCATTTTTTCCAGTGGCCAGAAGCCCACACCACCCTTATCACCCAGTTCTACCCCATTTACCCCCAGTTCCACTTCTGGTCTGCAGCTCTGAGATGCTGCCCATGCCACCTCCAAGCCCCCATTCTATACAAGCTGCACAGCACCCCACCCCAGGTCACCCCCTTCTTGCCTCAATGTAAATAACAAAAAATAACCTATGGTACAGAGCAGATGGGTTCTGTCTCATGAAAGAGCCAATTATTGAAGATCTAGTGCAAGGAGAAATCATAAATATCCCAGTTTGCCACAGCTGAGGGAATTAACCACAGAGCAATGAAAGAAAACTGGCCTCCCATGGAGGAAACATTCAAAGACAACCCCCTCTCCCCGCCCCCCAGTGCAGAACTCTGGGATAAGTTCATTGCCAGCCAGGGATGGGGGATTTCAGGAAGCAGCTCTCAACTCTTGAAGGCATCCCTCACTCTAGGGGTGTGACTCCTACACATTGTGGACAGTATGGTAGAGACCAGAGATCTAGCCATCAGATTTCTATTTGTTATTTGGAAGAACTTGCACAGTGGAAGGGATGTGTTGAGGTCGTGAGAGCTGTCTGTCACACTGGAAGAATTCCAGCAGAGAGGAATACATCCTGCGGGGGGCGGGGGGGAGCCTCTGGGAGCAGGTGGAAGTGTGTGGCCTGCAGTGGGGAGACCCAAGCTAAAGGGAGAAGCTGATGTTCTTGGGCCAGCCTCCTTCCTGGTCCAGGCCTGTACCTTCTCACTTCTCACCATGAGCCCCTCAATCCCAGCTGCCTCTGCCCACACTCCAATCTGTTTGCCATTCCTCCCCGCCTCCAAAGAAGATTCTGGAATCTTAGCCCCAGAAGAGGCTGAACCGCAGGCTCTGCGCCAGCACTTCTGCACAGAGTATAGGACAGGGGCAATCCAAGAGTGCCCTCAATTTCATTCCCTGCCCCCTTAACTCAAAGAAACAGAATTCAGGGTTCTAGAACCAGTACTGGGACCCTGGATTCTGGAGAGGGCTGTTTCTAAAGCACCTCCAAGGAGGAGTCTTCCAAAACCACACTGGGAGACTCACTTTAGAAGATGGGCTAACGTGTGGTGGTGTCTGTCCCAGGGATATCTGGGAATCAAGGTTCCACATCCCTTCATCCCCATACTCCCGGTAAGGTCGCCTGGCTCCCATGTCTTTGTAGGCCTGGAGTGATAGGGTGGGTAAGGACACATCCCTCCTGGCCTTCCTCCCCCAGAATTTACAGGATGCAGAGGTGGGGTAGGAATCCCCCAGGGGGCTGGGTTGGGTCCTGAAGTTGCTAACTGGTTCTCCCCCACCCTCAGATGGGAGAAGATGAAGGTGTCTGAAGAAGGTTGTGGTGACAATGACAGGGTGTGAGTGGGTGGGTGTGAATAGGGCCTGTAAGAACCAGAAGTGAGGTTAGAATGTGGGGTCTCAGCTTGGAGAGAAGGGCCCTGGGGTGCTGCTTTGGCGGAGTCAGCAGTTCAGGGTGCCCCCAGGATGCCCTTTGAAGCTGGGAGGGGGTTTTGATCTGGGCTGTGCCTGGCCAGATGCACTGGGAGTGGGGGTGGAGAAGCCAACTGTCCCCCAGGCCTCCCCTCATCCCCTTGCCCCCCCCCCCCCCCCCCCCCCCGTGCAAAGACTGTTTCCGGCAGTTGCGGGGGCACCCGACCTCCGTGCCCCCCCACCCCGCCTTGCAGCTGTTCCCCAGCTGCCGGGCCCCACCCCAAAGACAGCTGGGAGAGAGGCTGAGGGAGGGGGTGGAGCGGGCCCAGCTGCTGGGCTGGGGGTGGGACAGGGAGGGCAGCGACATGAAAGAGCTGGGCCTGCGGGGGTGGCAGGCAGAGGAAACCCCCCTGGCGGTGGCCTCCCTGCGGGCTCTGCACATCTGGGCCACAGGAGCCACCGCCCTGTCTGTGGGGTAGGGAGAGCAGGTCAGATCCCCGGCTCTTCCCGGAAAGGGAGGCGAGATGGGCTGTGAGGGGAAGGCAGGAGGGTGGGCAAGAGGAGGCCTTGGGCTGCGGGTGTGTGCAGGGTGTGCACCTGGGGGCAGCCAGCCCTCCCTGGGGCCACGCATTCAGGGTGAGCAAGGCCCTCAGATGGCTTCTTGAGTGCGCCTTTGTCCTGGGGCAGCTCTAGCTCTTTCTGGGCCTACTCTGCCCTTGGCCCTTTTGGGAGGTGGGTGACAGCTGCTCCTACAAAGTCAGGGACAGCTGGGTGGCTGCCTCTCTGCCCAGGCACCCCCCAGCCCACACTGCTGGCAGCCGTGGCTTCACCTACAGCTGTGCGCCAGAGTATGTAATTGCCTGGGGTGGGCTTCAAGGCTGGGGAGAGCCTCGAGCCCATCCCACTCCCACCAGAATCTCCCCGCCATATCTCAGTGGGACTGATGTACCTGGAGAAAGGACCCCTCCCATCAGCCAAAAGATTAGGCCAAGTGGAGAGGAAATTGGGCAGCTTTCTGTCGTGGCTCCCAACTCTTGGCATGGGGGATGTCCCAGGGCTCTTGACAAACTGGAGAAAGGGAGGGGGAGACAGGAGCAGATGTGAGCACGCTGTGTCTGTCTGGGGGCTGGAGGGGCACTGTACTTCAGCCATCTGCCCCCCCACCTTTTAGCTTCAAACGGGTGCAGAGAAGTGGGGGCAGCTGCTGTCACACTGCTCCTGGCTCCGGCTCCCCGCCAAACTGGGGAGGGGAACAATGAGGCAAGGGTCCCCCCACCTCACCCGAGTGGTCCTCTACTCCCACAGGAGGGGCAGAGGCACTTAGCAAGACTCTGGTTTGGTCTGGCCAGCCCCAAAGCCTTTATTCTTCTGAGAGCAGGGGTGACTAGGGCTCCGTTTGGCTTGCACCACCGGCATGGGACTATTACCCACAGGCTCCCAGCCTTCTCTTAGGCTTCCTGGGGTGGGACTTGCTTCTGCCCAGACAAGGGGACAGAGAACCAGGCACCCAGCAAAGGCTGCCCCTCCTGCTAGCATGGTAGAAGGGCACAGGCTGCCCTACTCACAGATCGGTGCAAAGCATCAGGCAGCAAACCAGAAAGCCAGGACTTGGTGTGTCTTCACCCCTTCTCCCCTTCTTGCCCAGGGGTCTCTGTGACAGAGACCAGCCCGCATGGCAGCATTTCTCAAACCCCAGAAGTGTCAGAATCACCAGGAGTTAAAAATGCAAATTCCTGGGCTCTCAGATTCCCACTGAGTCTAAGCTGGGCCTCAGGAATCAGCCCTTTTAACAAGCTCCCAAGATGTGCCTGAGACCTGGAAACTCTGCCAAGCAGTTTTACCCCAAAGGGGTGGGGGTGGGACGTCTTTTTCATCTTGCTACCCCACCTCCACCCCTCCCATGGCCAAAGCCTCAAGTCACCAAAGGAAGTACGGTGCTTAGTGGCCCCAACTCCTTATGGGGGCCAAGGCCCAGCTAGATTAAGTTCCAAGAGGACAGGGTCTGTACTGCCTGTGTGCCCGCAGCCCTGCACAGCAGCCGGCTCCTAGTATGCACTCAATAAATATTTGTGGCCTGAAGGAGGGTAAACTCAGTAAGACTCATAGAAAGGTGTTTCTCCTTTGTCTGTCCCAGCTAAGAGCACATTGGCAGAACCTCAAAGAGATGCCAGGGCCCGGGTAGCATGGGGCTGGGCCCTGGAGGCCCTCAGCAAATATTTGCAAACGAACTCAAGGCAGAGAGTGCAGTCAGTGCCTGATGGATTGACAGTCACAGGCCTGGAATGAGACCCAGGAGGGCAGAATAGAGGCAAGGAGGGCAGGGGCTTTTTTCCTTAGAGTGCCCTTCCTCACACAATGCCTGAAGATCCCAGACCTCAGGGTGTTGGGGGTAAGAGCAAGGCAGGGAGCGGGACTGCGCCATCATGTTTATTAGAAGGTGGGATTTCGGTGTGTGCTCTAGAGATTACAGAATAAATACCTGTGCCTTAGAACAGGAAGTCCACGATTCATACAAAGTGCTTACTACAGGAAGTAGCTGTGTCAAAATCCAGGCAGGGACACAACTCAGGGCAGCCCCTCCTCCCTGCTGACCTCAACAAGGGCTGTGCTGTTGTTTTTTTATTACTTCTTTTATTTTTCTTTATTATTATTAATATTATTATTATTTGCTTTTGCTGTGGTCACTGTCATTGGCAAAGTTCCTTTTCCCCTTTCCTGGACATGGGGTTCCTGTCTTTAGAAGATTCCACTCTGAGGCTGAAGGTGCCAAAAGCTGCTTGAGAAGTGGCCTTTGAACTCCGTCTAGGAAGATGGTGAGGAGGAGGAAGCAGGAGAAATCATTCTTGGTTTAAAAAAATTTAAAAAACAAAAACAAAAGTCCCACAATCTACAGGTCATTCCTTACTTGACCAGTGATCAAACTGCCCAAAGGAAAAACAAGAGGAGAAACAGGCCAGTGGGCACAGGCCTTCCTCCTGGGTGAGGTGAGAAGGGCTGGACCCCCCAGAGCTTCAGGGGAAGCTGAGGCTCCTTCCAGCCATGGGGGTATAGGGGGAAGCAGTAGAAGAAAAAAGGAGAGACAAAGAGAGAGCTCAGTGCCTTGAGACAGACACTTTCCCAACTCCAGGGCCATCTGCGGCCCTGGCCCAGGCCAGCTCCCACTGTCACCTCCACGTCCAGGAGATTCATAATTAAAAAAAAAAAAATCAAAAACAAAGCCAAAACCAAAACAAAACCCAAAAGGAAAAGACCTGGGGAAAAGGAAGGAGGAAGAGGGAGGAGGAAGGTAGAAGGGCAGGTCTCTGGATGCATAATTCCCGAGCCACTGGGGGCTGGCGGGGAGATTCCCCAGCGCCCCACCGCCTGCGTGGCGTTAGCTCGTCACGTAGTGCTTGGTGGACGGCTGCCCGTACACCCTGTAGAAATCCTGGTGGCCAGGCTGCTGGGAGGCATCGAGCCAGTCTCTGACTGCCAGGCCGGGAAGGGACTGGGGGACGGAGGGTGTAGGCGGGAGCGGGTGTGAGTATTCCTGCGAGGGCACTGTCCAGGGGAAGTGGCTGGAGCGGGGGTAGGGCTGGTGGCCACCATGGTTGGCCACGGAAGAACAGTAGCAGTTGTCCACAGAACAGACGAGAATCTTGCGGCCGCCATACTGGGGGAGCATGGGCTGCTGGGCGGCAGAGCCATTGGGATACTGTGATGGGGGGAACACGGGGCTTGAGTGTACTGGTTGGGCGCCGCCCGGCAGGGCCACCAAGTGCTGTGTGGAGCTGCAGGGCCCCAGGGGCTGCCCAGACTGGCCTTCACCGCTGGCTGTGCCCGCTGCCCCGTACTGGCCGCCCACAGGGCCTGATGACGTCTCTAGGAAACTGGCCTCAGGGAAGGCCGTTGAGTGCTTGCGCTTTTCCGCCCCAGAGCTGCTCATGCCACAAGGGTACAGGGGGACGCTCTGCAGGAAGGGTACCGGCGTGCTGAAGGGGCCTGCGGAGAGTTTGGGGCAAAAGTCGCCAAAGCTCCCACTCTGAGCAACCCAGATCTCCTCCTCCCTACAACTATAGATCCAAGCATGTTACATCTCAGGTAATGCCCATTTCTCCATTAGGAGGTAGAGACATTATTATTCCCATTTTACAGCTGAAGAAACTGAGGCTCAGGGAGGTAACGCTGCTTGCCCAAAGTCCCACAGCTAGAAGTGGTAAAGCCAGGATATAAAGAAAGGTCGACCTAACTAGGCCGCGCTGCCTCTCAGAGGGAAGGCTCTGGCATTTACCCCTGCCCAAAGGGCTCTCTCTCCCTTCAATGGAAGACCCCACCCTCACCTTCTAGCATCTTCCGCAGCTGCTTCTCCTTCTTGGCCACCTCGTTCAGGAAGAGCTTGGAGTTCAGGTGGCCGATCTTAGGGGGAGAAAGGCTGCTGCCCGTGCAGGTCTGGGTCCTGGGGGCAGTGGACGGGCATCTGCTGTGAGCAGGTATCACCGGTGAGCCCGCCCTTCCTCCCCGCCGTGGGCCTGGCCCTCCCTGCCTGCCCCAGATGTGTTCCCCTGAGGGCTGGGGGCCATCTGCTCACCTGTCCATTAGGATTTTCACAGACTTGGTGTTCTGGGGGCAGAGGAAAGAGACAGTCAGTGGAAAAAGCAGCACGGGAGAGGAGAAGACAGAAGCTACCCTCCCCCTCTCCCCAGGCAGCACTGACCCTCTCATTCTGGCCAGAGTGTGGCCACGGGTGGCAGTCACCAGTTTTGGAAGACAAGAATAGCTAACGTTTCCTGAGCACTTGCTGTTATTATACACTATTGTAAGTGCTGTCCATGCATCCATCATTTCATCCACACGGCTCCCCCAGGAGGAGGGCTCCACAAGCCCATAAACTCTTAGCTGAAATCTTTGGGGCCAGGGTATGTTTTGGCATTTGGAATTTTTTGGATTTTGGAAGGAGAATATGGTTCCTGTACCATATATTACATATCATCCCCAGCAAGACACCACAGTCCAATACAGCAACATTTCTGCAGCAAAATGTTTGAATTTTCATACCAAGTGAGATAGATAAAGACCAGAAATTACCCAACATCAGTTCAGGTCAATTCTTGCTGTTAAGAAATGAGTCACTGAAATTTTTTTCTGTTAGTTTTCAGAGATTTTTAAAAGTTGGAATTGTGGCTAAAGTAGTAGACCTGTACTATCAACCTACTTTATAGGTGAGGAACAAGGCACAGGCTGCACCTATGACTTGTCCAAGGTCACAGAACTAATAAGAGCAGGCGGGTGGATTTGAACCCATGCAGGCTGGCTCCAAAGCCAAGGGCATGTGCGTACACTGGTGGGGGAAATCGGTTGGGGAAACAGAGAATTGCTGACCCCAATTTTGGAATGGCCCTCTGGGTCCCACCATCCCCGTCTGGGCCCAGCCCACCTTCATGAAGCTGACATCCTCCGTCTTGTCGAAGAGCAGCTGCAGGGAGCCGAGCAGCTTCTTGGCTTCCTGCATGCGCTCCCCGAGGTGCAGCGCCTGCGCCGCGTTCTCACTGCAGAACTTGGCCTGGGCCTTGTCCAGGACCTCCACCGTCTGTCGCAGGTCCTCGTCCAGTAGCTGGTGCAGCTTCTCATACTGCAGTCGAACTTCCTCCTTCAGTTGGCTCACTTTCTCCTGCGGGGACAGGGGGAAGAGTGGGTGGGCAGGTGAGCAATGGGGACTCTAGCTCCCATCCCTACCTGTGTCACATGCTATGAGACCCCAAGTCCCCAGGCTGCCCCAGGCTCCTGAGGGAAAGGTCTGACGTGCCAGTTCCCCATTGGTAACACAGGGCACTGTGCCAGCCACCCCTGGCACCAGTGGGGGCTCATCCACGGACAATTCATTGAATGACTGACAGAGAGATTCTGGCACAGAGCCACACAGTAAATCTTTAGGAGGGAACCCGCCCAAGGCCCTGCACCAAGCTACCCTCCCCCATACCATGGGCTTGGGCTTAGCTACCTCCACCAGGCGCTTGTCTGACTCGAGTTTGTACAGCTGGTCCTCAATGTCCTGCTCTCGCTCCTCCAGCCGGTCCTGCTGCTTCATCAGCATCTTCTGCAGGGACAGTTGGGGGAGAGGGTATCAGAGGCGCTGAAGCTCCAGCCCTTCCCAAGTATGGGTGAGCACCAGCCTTCCCTCTATACAGCAGACTCATCCTACAGATCCTCAGACCTAGATGGCCTGAAATCTCTGCCACCCAGCCCCTTCTGGCCCCCACACAATCCCAGAGGCCTGCTGAGAGCTGTCTGGCCAGCCTGTTCCCAGCAAGGGGAAGCCTGGAATAGCTCCCCACACATATTTATCCCATGAGCTTTCTGAGGGCAGGGGTGGGCCAGCCTGTGTTCTACACATTTTTCCTTTATATACTTATCTAATCATCCCAGTAATGCTATGAGGTAAGTACTATTATTACACTCGTTTCACAGAAGAGGAAACTGAGGCCTAGAGAGGTTAAGTAAGTTGTCCAAACCCACACAGCTAGTAAATGGCAGAGCTGGGCTACAAACCCAGGTGATCTGGCAGCAGGGTCTATTCTGATCCAGGCCATGCTGCCTCCCTCTGTGCAGCACCCTCAGATGCAGAGGGTCAAATCCCCTTCCAAGGCCACATGGACCCTCTGTCCCCGTGCAAAGATCATACCTTATACTTATATACACTAGGGGTCACTAAGCCAGCCACCCGCTCCCTTGTTCTTGAGGCTAAGAGCTAGGCCTCTGGAGTCCTCACTAGCTCCCTCAGCCCCTCAGTTGGACGCAGGCAGAAAGGAGACTCTGGCTTTCCTAAGACCCAAGGCTAGTGCTGGACCCAGCAGCTATTCTTGTCTCTTAATCTCCTGTCCCCACAACCTCTCTCTTCCCAGCCTCTCCATCCCTCCTGTCCTCCTCCCTCTCCAGACATACCTCTTCAAACAGGATCTCTCCCCTGCTCAAGAACCCTCAATGACTCCCTCCTGTCAA
Source organism: Daubentonia madagascariensis (assembly GCA_023783475.1). Lineage (NCBI taxonomy): Eukaryota > Metazoa > Chordata > Mammalia > Primates > Daubentoniidae > Daubentonia > Daubentonia madagascariensis. Next base: position 11,171,207 of record JAKFHU010002573.1, on the reverse strand, counting down.
ATACTTTAACATGGCAAGGAAGGCTCTTTTACATCCTGACTCTTTCAGCTAAATGGGCTGGTGTCCTGTCCTCCATCACTTGGCACATTTAAACACCCTGCACTCTGTGTATGTTTTTCTGCAGTCCACAGGGACCCTCCCTCCCCTTGTCTATCCTTCAAGGCCCAACTTAAGTTCCCTCTCCTCTAGGAAACTTTCCATGACTCCTGCTCTGAGTCTTTGCAGGTCCCTCCCTGTCCTGGACACAAGGTAGGGCTGTCACATTCTGCCCTCCCTCTATAGCTGTACCATCCAATATGGTTGCCATTAGTCACATTTGGCCATTTAAATTCAAGTTAATTAAAAATAAATTAAATTAAATATCAGTTCCTCAGTTGCACCAGCCTCAATTCAAGTGCCCAACAGCTACATATAGCTAGTATCAGACACTACAGCTACAAAACATTACCATCATCGTAGAGGTTCTATTAGATAGCACTATTCTAGAGTCTTCAAATTTTCTCACAAACCATGTCTCCCTACAAAACTCAAGGCCTCTTAAGAACAGGACTTTGCTGCTTTCTCCACCTCCGTTCATAGCCAGGCCACACAAAGGCCTGAGCACCCACTAGATACATAGTATACCTACTCAATAAACCCATGGGTTCTACACACAAAATAAGATTTGCAAAACAGCTCTGTGTAACCGCAGACACTCACTCGTAGTGAATGTCCACTCAGCAAGGAATGGTTCTCTTTCTTCCTCTGTGGAGACCTCAGAGTAAGCCTTGAGTTTGACCCCATGACCCCCACTCCCAGCCACACCCAGCTGGCTGCCTAAATACAAGCTGCCACTAATCCCTTCCTCACTCCCCCAACCCATCCTACATATGGGGAAACCAAGGCACACAAGAGACCTCAGCCAGACACTGTTTTGTGTTGGTGGCTACCCTGGAAACAAAGAACCAGGACCCTGGGGGCAGGAGCAGGTGGTGGGTAAGGCTGTCTCACTGTAGGCTGGGGAGGCCTGGGGTACCCCTCTCCCACACAACCTAACCTTTCAATGACCCAGGACAGGAGCTCCAAGAACCAGACCCAGGATACCTTGCCCTGCCCCCAGCAGCACCTCACCCTTCCAGCAGGTCCCCCAGCCCAAGAGTCAGAGCCTGACAATAAACACAGCTTGGGTGGGGGGCAGGAACAGAGGAGCCCCACAGTATTGCCCACTCACAGGCACACAGCTGCACACACACACACAAGTATACATTGCCACCTGAGCCCTGGGCCTGCCTCATGCACACCGTTGCACTCAGCCAGACATATACTTGCACCCTCACAGTCAAGGCTGGACCCCCTGGAGGCCCCAGACAATGGAGAGAAGCCTGGCACGCGGGCAGGGCGGTCAGGACACTCCTTCAGAAACACTAGGCCTGCTTACATCCCTGGAACAACTGGCCCTCAAATTCTCACCTGCTGGCTGCCCCATGCCCACATTCAGGACAAGGCCCTCCAAGGTGTACCTCACAGTCCAGGTCACTCCTGCCAGCTCAGCGCCTGGGACATCTGAAAGCCCAGGTCCACTCGCCCCACATATCTCGTACCATGGGCTCCCTGCCCAACTACTTCCCCGCGACAAGACCGATAGGTATAAGGTTAGGGGCCTGCCTGGCTGAGTCCCAGAAGAGAGGCAGGACAGAGGCAGCCCCAGGTGCCCAACCCACTCTCCCTCACAGGACAGGAGTGGAGCTGTTCCGTGCCCACCCTGCAGGCCAGTGGGGCCCCACTCCCACGGAGGCCCCCCAGGAATTCATGGCTGACCCCTCAGGGCACAGCTGAGGGAGGCCCCTCCTGCGCAGCCTTCAGGGTGGGACTCAGCCCCTTCCCTCTTCTTCTAGGCTTTCCTGAGAGTCTTCCCAGGCAGCACTTCTACCCTGGGACCCTGCCATGTCTTTCCTTAGAGTCAGGGGCCCAGGCCCTGGTTTCTGTCTGTCTTAGAGTGCCCCTCTGGGGTGGGAGCTGAGCCCAGGCCTAGCAAAGGCAGTGGCCACAGGCCCTAGCAGGTGGACGGGTTCTATTTCCCCTCTCCCGTCTCAGAGGCCATCGGGCTCCTGTCTGCTGCAAGGGCTGGGGTGAGGGCAGGAAGGGGAAGGAAGGTGGCCAGGGGTGCCAGTGGGAGGACTGGGAGGGGGGCCCACACCGGCCAGCTCACCCTTGCAGGGCTGCTCTCTCTTGGGGCCAGATCCTGCTACAGGCAATGCCTGGGAGAAGGGGGGGTTGCTGCCATTTCAAGCAGTGGGAAGGTGGGAGGAAGGAGGAGAGTACCCACCTGCTGCCCATTCATGACCCCCACCCCAGTCCCACCAAATGACCAGCCAGGCTGCCAGAGATGCTGAGAGGCAGGAGCAGAGGAAGCAGGGCCTGGCCCTCCATACTGTGGACAGTCTCCTTCCCACCCCAACCCCCACCTGCCCCCCAGGAATGGCTAAGAGCCTAGGCCCCGTTGCCCATCTGGGGAAACTCACAGCTGAGGTAGGACCAGGTTTCCCAGCTTGATTCTAAGCAAGGACTCTCATGCAAGGGGGAAGGGTGGGAGGCAATTTATACACTGTCCTCAGCCCACAGGGGGTCATCTAGACTGTGGCAGACTTCAAGTATGGGGAACAGAGCAGAGCAGGAACTAGAAGCGCTTGAGGGACAAGGCCTCTGGGGGCATGTGGGACCCAGGCCCACTCAGCAGCCGTGGCCCCTGCCCCTTAGGGTCTAAGGCCTTCTAGGTCGGCTCCAGGGCTGGTGAGGGCAAAGCATCAAGACTCAGAAGCACTCCACTCCTATCCCTCCATGCTCCGGGGCACCTGCTCCTCAGGCCTGTGCCTGACCCCTCAACCTGGAGACAGGGAACCATATGCCCCTACGTGTTCCTGCCCCAGCAAAGCCTCATGTCCTGCTGGGGCCTGACTGGCCAGGCCCAGCAAGCATTTTTGATGCCACAGTAGACTGGGCAGACAGGTGAGGCCTGGGGACTCTGGGCTGTATAAAAGTTAATAAATAATAATAAAACCTTCAAGTCAACCTTGAAGAGAAACAAGGTCAGGAGGGAACAGGGCCCCAGAGTCTGGGGCAGAGGCAGGCCCTAGGTGTTCAGACAAGGCCCCTGTGGTGGTGGTAGGGGCAGGGCTGGGGGGCAGGAAGAGGGGGCTGGGCAGCTGGAGCACCCCTTCCTGCACAGGCCTTTGCCCAGGTGATTCTCATGCCAGCCCCAGCTCTGGCTCCAGTTCCTCCTCAGAGCTGCCTCATGCTAACTTCCTCCCCAGGGGCCAAGCCCTGGTCCTCCTCTCTCCATGGGCCCACAGTACTCTCCCTTGTCTCGGAAAAGCTTCTGCCTGCCCTAAACCCCTTTCCATGCCTCAGCTCCTGCCTTGGGCTACCATGTGAACCCCCGGGCTGGAAAAACCACAGACCCCGAGAGAAGGGGCTCCAGGGCAGGAGCAGGGCAGGGAGAGAGGCAGCACCTCGAGGCAGGCCTCGGCACACCCCAGCGAGGGTTTCCCAGCTGCAGAGTGGAATTAGCTTTTGCCATGCAGAGAGCAGCGCTCTGGGGCAGCAGAACAAAGAGGCGAGAGAGAAAGCCCCCCTTTGTCTGGGTCTGAATGCCAGGCCAGCCGGGAAGGGAGGCTTTCCCAGAGCCAGGGATGAGGCCAGCCAGTCCTGCCTGCTCAGCCCAGGGCAGAGGCCCAAGCCAGCTCCCTCTGCCCACCGAGACTACCCCCAACACAGCACTGCAGGACCCACTTGGGCTCCTACCGCCTACTATCCCCGCCACAGCCAACGAGCTCACCCCAAGGTGAATCCCACCTTTCCCTCCCTTCCCCAACACCCCCACCAGGGAAGAAAGTCACATGCTCCCTGGCAGACTCACAGCCACCACACAACAATCACCTGAGCAGGCAGGCACTCACACACCAGCAGTCACGCTGAGCACGGTCAACTTCAACTCACAGGGACACAGCAAGCGTGGCAAGGAGACGCTGTCGCACCCTCACGAACACGCACAGGCACACGTCTCCCTGACCCACAGCCACACACAAGACAGCTATGGAATTCAGCCAGTCCCATCGTACCTCCTGAGAGATACCCATGTGAGATACAAAAAATTAGTCACATTTGATATATATAACCTAGATGTGCTGACTACACATGCGTGTGTGTGTGGGCACGCATGCACACTCACACACACACACACATACCTGCAGGCAGAGATGGATGTGCAGCCACCCAGAGCTGCAGGAGGCAGAGTAATCAATAGGGCGTGCATGACAGGTGCCCGGCTGTGTCAGTGGATCCTGGGGTGGAGGTTGGTGGCCAGACCTCTGCCTGAGGCTCCCCTCGGGGCCCAGAGAGGAAGCCACGCCAGGCCCCCTTCCACGAAGATGTGGGCTGGTCTAGGAAGGGGCAGCTACATGACCCTCATACCCCGCCCCTCCCCACGCCCTGGCCTCTGCCCGCCCAGACTGCCCCCAACACAGTACTGCAGGACCCACTCAGGTTCCTACTGCCAATGCCTACCACAGCCAACGAGCTCACCCCAAGGTGAATCCCACCTTTTCCCTTCCCAGGAGTCTGGTCTACTGAGGGGAGGGGAGCAGTGGGGTCTGCACTGCCAGAGTCTGGTCAGCCCCAGTGAGCGGGACAGCCCTCACTCTTACAGCCTACCCAGACACAGACACATGGGGCGAAGACCCAGGAGTCCCTCCAGGGTTCCAGTGCACCCCCTTCAGCCACAGGCAATTCGAGCAGGGTACCCTCACCCCCAAGCAGCTGCAAATCCCAAACTGGCCCAGGCAGTGGGATCCCCTCCCCAGAGAACACCTCTTCTCAACTCTGAACCTCTGAGAATGCTAGAAACAGGGTCCTGGCAACATTTCCAGCCTTGATCTGGGGTCCTAGGGATGACACAGAAATATAACTATGACTGTACAAAGGCAAGCAGATACCTGCACAGCTCCTCCCCCTAAACCCCCCATAACCAGGCCTCCTCTTGGGTCTTCTTTCCACGCTGAAGGAGGTCATGACATAAGGGTGCTCCCAGCTCCTACCAGTCCCCCATTGCTCAGGTGAACCCCTGAACCTGGGGGCTGAAAGGGGGTCTGACCTTCAGGACTGTCAGGCTTGAGCCCACCTGGATGTCCCAATCTTGGCTGTCCCCTCAGCCCCATGGGTGAACACTTAGGGTCTAGGCATATCCCAGAGAGTGGTCTCTGGGGACCACCGTGGGCATCCAGGCCTCAGGGCAATGTGGCCAAGACACTGGCTTCCCAAGGGCAAAGCAGGGCAACGACCCTGACAGTCCCCTTCTGGTCCCCCAGGCTAGACTCAAGCCCTGCTGGCCCTCCTGTCGGGCCCCTGCTCTAGGCCACAGCTCAAGTGCTCTGCAGGTGCTTGCAGGCATGTGAGGGTGGGGCCACCCTGGAGGGGTTAATCAGGGTTTCCTATTTCCATTTCCATGTCAGTAGCCCCTTCCACCCCCAGGGCAGAAAAGGAAGCACAAGAACACAGCCTAGATTTTAAGGCCTGTGCCAAGTCTTTCCCATACCCTGGGGGATTCTGCTGCCTGAATCCAGGGCACCAGCAAAGGCCCTTAAGACAGATTCCCTTCAGCAAGGGGCCAAGGGGCCAAGGAAAAGGCCCCTTCCCCTGTCTGGCCTAGGGAGAGCGAAGGGTTCTTCCATTCAGGTTCCCTGTGGCTCCCCCCCAACCCCCCCACACCAGGGCAGGCAGGTGGGTGGGGCCCCTATTCCTCCACATTCAATAAGTCAAACTCAACACTTGAGTGACACTGGGCTATTGAAGTGATTCCAACTCCAGTACCCTGGGGCACCAGAAAGAATCTGGGGGCCCGTGGTGGGGGAGCCTGGAGGAGGATGGGGCTCTGGCTGCCACAGCAGGGCACAGATGCTGAACGCACAGAATTGCACATCTGGCTCTGATGCAACCCACTACTTCTGAGCCTGCCCACACCAGGCACAAGAACACACGAACACACACACACACACACCATGGAGCTGTTAACAAAGTTCTGTGCCTGCTTCCATCCGGTCTACAAATCTGGAGATCAGGGGCCTGCTGGTGGGAACCCCAGGGTATACTCTGCATATATGTGCCACCAGACACCCCCTCCCCCAACTACACTGGCAGGGGTCGGGTGCATTTGAGGGCAAAGCAGACAGTCTCAAAGACACTCCAAAATACAGACACACACCTAAAGATACCCTCCTATGCCAAGTCAGGTATGATTATGTTTTCTCCCCCACCCCAATTAAAGGAATCCGCACACTGAGACCCAGCTAGGAGCAGCACTGGGGGTGTAGGAACACATCCACCTGTCACCCAGGCTGCTGCCCTCTCCTCTGTTCCTTTCTGCCACATCTCCTTCTTTCCCCTCCTCTCACTTTCCACTGCCAATCCCAGGACAGAGAACTGGACAGCCCTCCTTTCTCGTCTGCACTTTTCCCAGCCTCCTCCCCCAGCCCGCCCATCTTTATTAATAGCAGCAGCTTCCCAATACTGGGGAAAGTGTGGGCTGTGCCTGTCCTGAGTTGGGGGTGGAGGACACGGGATCATTCGTCATCTGCTTCCCCTAGACCTTCCCAATAATTGGGGAGGGGAGGCAGTGGCTCTTCTCTCCGTCCCCCATACTTCCTTTAAGAAACCAGAGGCTTATCCTGGCACAAAAACCCAGGGCTAGCCCATCCGATTGGAAACTAATTATATAGCAAATTTTATCTGTTATCCTCGCCCTCAGCCGGTGGTGGTCCTCCTGCCTTTTGTTGGTTGTATGTGTATATTTTTTAATTGCTAAACAGTGACTCATTCTGACTGGTCCCCCCCACAGGAAACAGCCCCATCTCCAAACGTGCTCTGCTCAGAGCTTCCTCATACCCAAGCTCCCCACTGGCCTCAACTAGCCTCCAGGGGCCTCCACCCATAAACACTCCCAGTCCGACCAAAGCCCAGCCTCGCCCCCATGATATCACACCCAGGCCCCAAGCTGGGGCTTCTGAGATGGCTCAGCCGGTCTCAGGCCAACCCCTTCCTTCTGGTATGATTCAACCCTGAAAGCCAGGGACCAGGGAAGGACCAAGGAAGAGACCCCCACCCCTCACTGAAGGGGAGGGAAGCAAAACCAGGCCCAGAGGCCTGAGGGGGAAGGCGGTTTTGACATTGGCCATGGCAGCAGGGTGTATACAATGGGAGGGGATGCGGCTCTGTAATCCCCCAGCCTGCAGCCCAGGGGAGCCAGCTGCCTAAAACCAGATTTCAAAGGCGGCTCAACCTTAAACCCACAGCATTCTTTTTCAGCCTTCCACTTCCCCTCCCCAAAAGTGCGAGGGCTGCGAGAAGAGGGCTCAGGGTGCTGAAGACACATACTTTAAGGTTTGTTCATGCAGGGGCGTGCAACACACACAGGCACACCGCGATGCTCAAACACGGAGAGCAGGCTATGGGGAATAATCCGAAGAACTGAGACACTGTTCAGTGACTCCGCTGGCTGTCCAGGCCTTGTCCAGATAGATACCGGGAGTTCTGCTCTCCCTCCGGAAGCTCCCCCCACCCCTCAATGTGTTTCCAATAGCACTTAAAACTAACATGGCTGCTTTTGTTTACTTCCTCATTGGTATGCCAGCATCATGGATCATGTCAACCACAGCAGCGGCACAGGACACTCATTACATAAACAGCAGCTGGAGAAGCAGGACCGGGGTCACTGCCTTGGTGACTTCCCGTTGGGCCTACAGAAACTACGCTGGGGGAGGGAGCTGCGCAAAACAGAAAAGCAACACCTACACTCTACCCCTGACAGTCCCACGCCCCAATTCTATAAAGAACTCACAAGATGGACCCTGTGAGCACAGGTGCGGGAATGTATCAAGTCGCGATCGGGACCCTTCTTCCCAGGACCTTGCCCCCAAACTTTCAGAGAAGAGTTTGGAAAGGGGCCACTGGCCTGATGTCACAAATCAGCCTGTCCGGATGCGTGGTCCCCAGGCGAGAGGGAGGGAGGGAGGAGGCAGGGAGGGAGAGACGGAGGGGGGAGAAGAGAGAGACAGAGAGAGCGCGCGCGAGAGAGCGAGAGGAGAGTACTTGCCCGGATCTCATTCCTCCGAATCTCCACGTCGCACACCGAGTGTCCCTGATGCGCACCGCTGTAGTAGCAGCAGTACTGGCACACGGCCACCTGCTCGGCCTCGCAGTGGTAGAGGCGGTAGGCGTTGTGCTGCGGGCAGCTCCAGGCCCGCACGTCGTCCGCCTCCACCAGGAGGTGCCCGCGGGCGGTGGAGGGCTGCTGCAGGTGCGTCTGCACGTGGGACTGGCAGCAGGGCGCCTCGCAGCGCAGGCAGACCTTCTGTGCGGGCAGCGGGGGGCCGCGGCGGCAGAACACGCAGTGCAGGGCCGCCGGCGGCTTCTCCACGTGCAAGGCGTTGAACTTCTCCACGATGTTGGTGAGCTTCAGGTTCTTCTCCAGGCCTGGCTTCTGGTTGTAGGCCTGGTTGCACTCCGGGCAGCGCACCAGGCCGCTGTCCTTGGCCCACGCTTCGCCGATGCAGCCCCGGCAGAAGTTGTGTTTGCACGGCAGCTGCACCGGCTCCACGAAGACGTGCAGGCAGATGGGGCAGATGAGCTCCTCCTCGAAGCAGTTTTTCCAATTCTCCGCCATGGCGGCTGCGGGCAGGGGGCCCGGGCAGGCCTCCCCAACTCTCCAACCCTGGGAGTCCGTCCGGAGCAGCTGTAGGCCCACCGAGCCCCGAGCTCCGGCCCTAGCCGGCCCCGACAGTCGCTCAGTCACCAGCGCCTTCCGCGTGCCCGCCCCCCAGAGGAGGGAGCCTCGGTCCTCACGCCGCGCGCGCAGCAGGCTGCGTCTCCTCCTCCTCCCGAGCGCCTAGCGGGAGGCGGCGGACTGCGCCAGGGCCGCGGCTGGGGCACCAGCCCTGGAGGGGAGCGCCGGGGTCCAAATTCCATATAAGAGGCCGCCTCCCGGTCGGCGGGGCTAGGGCAGCGGCGGCCCGCGGCCAGCGCTCAGCCCCGCGGCTGACATTGGGGCGCGCCCCACGGCGGACAGAGCCTGGGAGCCGCACACTTCCTCTAGCGACGGCGGCTGTGAAGGTGGCTCCTTCCCGGCTCGTCGGCGCCGCGCCTCCCTCACCTGGGCCGGGGGTCGAGGTCCAAGGGGCCGGGGAAGCGAGTACGACCGCGCCAAGGGTTGCTAGATCCGGACCGGGCGGAAGAGGCGAGCCGGCGGCCCCCGGGCCGTGGCGCCGGCGGCCCCCGGCTGGCTGGCCGGGTGCGGGTGCGGGCTGCGGGGCGCAGGCGGGCCGACTCCGGGGCGCTGCGTGCGCGCAGGGGCAGTCATTCAGATGAAATTCCAGTCCCCGGCCAGAGACACCAGCCCGCCTCTGCCTTCCTCCTCCCTTCACAAATAGAAACGGAAGGGGGAGGGAGAGAAGTGGAAAAAAAAGGCAACCAGAAAGGGAGGGAGGGAGAAGCCCCGGCGGTGCTCTGGCCTGACCCCCTCGTTGCTACTTATGCGCTCCCCCGAGGCCCGGCGCCCCAGCCGCTGAGAGACCCCGCTCTCCGGCTTCGCGCTGGGCGGGCGCCTCGGCTCAGCCGAGGAAAACAAGGATTGATCAAACTAGAAAGGAATTTTTCTCAACTGCTAATGAACAGGAGGCTCGGCTCCCGGCCCTCCCCTCCCCCCGGCCCTCCCCCTTCCCCCCCGGCCCCCCTCCCCCCCACTTTCTTTTCTTCTCGGCCTCTGCTCCGGCCTGGAAGGCTCGGGGCTGCGGTCGGAGCCAGCCTGCGGCGGCGGGGCCGGGCCGAGCCGAGCCGCCTCCCTCAGCGCCCAGCCATCTTGGGCTCCTGGCGGCGGCGGCGGCCCGGGGTCCGGGCGCGCTCGCTTGAGGGTCCTGCAGCGTCCTCTCTTTCTCTCTTAATTTTTTTCTTTCTTTTTCTTTCTTTCTTTTTTTTTTTTGGTGGGATTTTTCCCTAGGGGAGGGCTGGCGGCCTTCAGCAAAATAGGAGAGAGAGAGGGGAGAAAATGCCAAGTCCCGATTTCTCTCCACCTCTGCTCCACCCACCCCGGTCCTTTCCAAAAAATAAAAAAAGATTAGAATTGGAAGAAGTCGGCAGAAAGGCGAGCGCCCGCAGCCCCCGGCTGCTGCCCAGGCGACGCGTCCGGGGCGGGCCGCGCCAGTCGCTCGGTCCGTGAGTCCGTTTGTCCGCCCGCAGCTTCTCAAGTGAGGGGAGGGCACTCCGGGCAGGGTCTCCGCAGCGCTGTCGCCTCAGAGCTTTATCCTCAGATCAAAAAAAAAAAAAAAAGGAAGGGAAAAAACCTCAACCCCAACACTCATCACAGCCACCTTCAGCCATCTTGCGCATATTATTATTATTTCAGGAATAATCTGTTTAATAAAAATAGCTGCGTCTCCAGCCCCCTCCCCCGCATCGTGGGGTCCCCGCCCCCTTTTAATAATAATCTCGATGATAAAAACGATCGGCGGGCCGGGCAGTCCGCGGCTGCCTTTTCCTGCCTCGGCTCGCTCGGGCTCCGGCTCTCCTCCCCCCAGGAAGGGGCGCGGGGGGGCTCGCCGCTGGGGCTGGGGGGGTGCGTCCCTGCTGCCCGCCAGTTGGCCCCAGCCGCCAGCGCTGGGAGGGAAGGGCGCCCTCGCCGCTGCCGCGCTGCTGCGAGGAGGGCGGGCGGGGGAGGGGCTACGGCCCGCGGGACCGACTGGAGGGGCACACAGGGGTCCCGGGTCCCCCCGTCACGGCCTGGCCTCAGAGTCCGCAGCCGCGCGGTACACAATGGGTTCGGAGCAGAGTGCGGCCGGCAGGGTGGGGACGCAGGCGGGCAAGGGGCTGCGGTGAGCCCGGCTGCCCAGCCGGGGCAGACAGAGGTGGGGGGGGACGTCCCTACATCAAGGCCGGTCCCGCTTCTCGGGAAGGGGGCGGGGAAACAGGGAGGGGGAGGCGAGGAGAAAGCCGCAGGCGGCGCCTTTAATCAGAGGCCGCTGGTTCAGCCCACCCGGCACTGGCGAAATCAACGCGCGAGGGGGAGGGGAAGGGGCGGGGCGTATTTTCCGGAAGTGCTGTTACAGCTGTGAGGCGCCCGGCTCCTCCCCTTTTCCCTGTCTGTAGTTGAGGCTGTTCCGGAGGCTGCTCCTGCTATTGGTCTCCAAGCTGAGGCTCCACCTCTTTAAGGCGGGGCAAATCCGAGCGCCTCACGTGACTTGCACAAACTTCGGTACCTTAGATGTTGGGCTGGCGGGGGGGCGTGGTGGGGGGGAAGGTTCCGAGCTTTTTAAAAGGGCTATAATGCCGTTGCGTAACGGGACCATCTCTTCCAGGGCCTCTTCACCCGTAGCTCTTTTTACCTGAGTGGGAAAGGAGGGTTTGTCAATCAGTTTGTTCACTGGTGAAACTGAGCAGGGAATTGCTAAGGTTCACTGTGGGGCAATTTCCTGATGTCCTTAATACTGTCCCCTACGTCTCTGACGCTTAAAACTACCAAACAAGATAGGCATTATTATCCCTCTTCTATTGATAAGGAAACCGAGGCTTATAGAACTGAAGTAATTTGCTAAGGTGAAACGGTCAGTCGATAAATATATAACAAAAGACTTTATGTGCCGGGCATTTTTTTTAGGCCCTGGAGGTTCCCTGGAAAACGTGCAAATTTTTTAAAAAATTTAAATATACGTAGGATAATTTCTGTGATAGAGAATAATAGGCTCACAGAAGGCACTCTGAAGAAGTGACACTTGAGCTGAGACCTGAATGCTCAGGAGCAGTCAAGCAAGTGACAACCTAGGGGAAGAGGGATCCAGTCAGAAGAAAAAACAAATGTAAAAGCAATAGAATAGGCATGCTGGAGCAGGGAGAAGGCCCTGTGTCCGGGAAGAACGGCAGGTAAGGGCCAGAACACACAGGGCCTTGCAGGTCATGGTAAGAAATTTGGACTTTAGTGAGAAGCTGTCACATTTGGTATATATTTTGGAAGTAGAGCCAGCAGAACTTATTGATTGATTAGATATGGGGTAGAGAGGAATCAATACAATAGTAGTAGGGGGATAGAAATGGGACCAAGATGTATATACACACCGAGCATGGTGGCTCACGCCTGTAGTCCTAGCACTCTGAGAGGCCGAGGCAGGAGGATTGAGTGAGCTCAGGAGTTCAAGACCAGCTTGAGCAAGAACAACATCCTGTCTCTACTAAAAGTAGAAAAATTAGCCAGGTGTGGTAATGCTGCCGGTAGTCCCAGCTACTTGGGAGGCTGAGGCAAGAGGATCACTTGAGCCCAGGAGTTTGAGGTTGCAGTGAGATGATGCCACTGCATTCTACCCAGGGTGACAGAATGAGACTGTCTCAAGAAAAAAAAAAAGGTGTATATATAGTATATTCTTCTGAACTATAGTATTCAGAAGGATTTACTATATCCTATACTATATATCTCGTATATACTATTTATATATATAATATGAATATTATATATATGTTTTTTCCCTCTATCCTCTCAAAATGTTTTTAAATGATTCCTAGGATTTGGGCCTCAGCAAGAGGCTGGATGATAGTGCCATTTACTAAGAAGGGGAGAATTGCAGAGAATTACATTTGGGTAGGGGGCTTTCTAAGTTAAGCTTGAGTTGGCTCAGATATCCCAATGGAAATGTTGAGGAGGCAGCTGTATATACAGGCTCAGTGAGGAGGTTTGTACTGGAGATATGGATTTTGGAGTCATCAGAGATTATGTTCTAAATGGTACAACTGAGATTCAAATCCAGTTCAGTACGAACTCTGGTTCCCTGATCCTTTGAGGACAGAGCCTGTGTCTTTAGCACTTTGCATCCCTTCACATGAGAGGTCTTATGTTGGAAAAATGAATACACCAATGAATGTCTGAATGAACAAACAAGGAGAAAATGGCTTCCAAGCCCTAATCCCCAATTCCACGCTCTAAGAATGGTGCAAAGAAAAAAGGTCTAGCTTGGAGCAGTTGGAGGGGCCTTCTCTGGCCCCCTCACCAATGACCTCCAGGATAATCAATCTAAGGGATTCTTACCATTTCTTACCTTTCTTGAACACTTCCCTTGACTTGCAACACAACATGGGCTTCTTGTTTTCTTCTTATCTTCTAACCATAGACATCTCCAATTTCTGTCTCATAAATGTTGGCAGTCCTCAGAGTTCTGCTTTCCATCCTCTTCTCTTACTAATCTACACCTTCTCCCTGGGGGATCTCACTTACTCCTGAGGCTTTATTACTGTCTATAAGCTCATGACTCACCCACCAGTCAGTATCTCCAGACTAGATCCTCACCCTCCTGGTGGCACATCCAGAGAGTTAACTATGCTCTCCACACAGATGTCCCACAGGCACCTGGAATTCAATGTATTGGAACCTAAACTACTCAACTCACTCTCTTTACATTCCAGCCTGTCCTTCCTCCTGCAGTTGCCATCTCTGTCAGTGGATCTATCAGCCACTTAGTTGTTACCAAGCCAAGGGTCAGGGAGACATCCTTGACAGCTCTCTGTCCCTCACCCCCTTATCCATTCAGTCATATATCAGATCCAATAGATCCTGCTCTTAAATATCTGTCAGATCATCCACTTGTGTAGTAGTTGCTCACTTGACATCTTCACTTGGAGGTACGATGAGCATCTCAAACTCAACATGCCCAAAATGATACCAGTTTCTGCTCCCTCCTAAACCTGTTCCTGCTGCCGTCTTCTGATTCTCAGTGAACATCCTATAGCCAACCCTTCAGCAAATCTTGACTACTTCTTAACATCTCCATTACTTCACCATAATCTCTTGCCTGGGTTATTTCAGTAGGCTGTAACTGGTTTCCCTGCTTCTGTCCTTACCTCCTGGAGTCAATTCTCAACATAGTAGCCAAGGGTAATCTTTTAAAAATGTAAGTCAGATTATGTCGCTCCTCTGCTCAGAATCTTCCAATGGCTTCTCAATTCAACCAGAGTAAGTGTCAACGTTTTATAATGGCCTCCAAGGCCTTAAACGATCTGGCTTCTGTATAACTCTCTGGCCTCACCTCCAATGACTCCCCTTCTCTCACTCTGCTGCAGCCACACTGGCTCCCCTGGTGCTCCTCAAACACACCTGGTTTTTCCCCTTAACTCCCCCACTCTTTGCAGTTGCTCATCGCTTTGCCTGGCCCATCTTCCCCCAGATAGCACTATGGCTCACTTCTTCCTGTCACAGAGATACTTTGTTCAAATGTCCCTTATGCAGTGAGGCCTTTCCTGATCTATTTAAAAATACACCCCTTGCCCCAGCCCTCACTCTCCTTCCTCTGCTTTTTCTCCATAGCATGTATCTCCATGTAGTATATATTCTACCTTTGAAAATCATTGTCTATCTCCCATCACTAAAATGTAAAATCTGTGAAAAGAGGGATTTTCTTTAATGCTAGATCCCTGGTGCCTAGAATGGGATCTAGCACATAGTAGGTGCTCAATAAATATTTGTTGAAACAATGAACAAATCCTATTGTCTCCATCCCTACTGCTTCCACCCTAATCCAGGCTTCACTGGTCACCTTGCCTCCATTCTTGCTCCCTTTCATCACGTTCTCCATCCAGCAGAGAGATGGTCCTAAAATGAAAGCTTGATGTCTTAAATCATACGCTCCAGGCAATTTTTCATTTTTTCTTTTTTTAAAACAGAGCCCCTGTTCTTGCAACTCCAGGCGATTTGAACTCTAGTTTCCAAGGAAAGTTTTGAGGCTTTTGCCCTTGTTGTTCTCTTTGCCTGGAGAGCTTGTGAAAGTAAAGCCTCCTCTTCTTTTGCTCAACTCATCCTTAAGCACCCTTCAGGTTTTGGCTCAGATGTCACTTCTTTCAAGGAGTCTTTTATTTCTTTTCATTTTTTTTTAAGAGATGGGGTCTCACTCTGTCACCCCGGCTGGAGTGCAGTGCTGTGATCATAGCTCACTGCAGTCTCGAAATCATGGGCTCAAGGGATCTAAATCTCCCCAGACTGGGTTAGACACCTTTTCTGTGCACCTGCCCTAGCACAGGCCTTTAATAAAGGGTTAATGCTAATTGAGCGATTACTACATGCCAGACATCTCATGTGTGTTTTCTCATATAATACTTGCAAAGACTCTATGAGGCAAGTCTCCACTGCAGATGAAAGAACTGTGGCACAGATTAGTTAACCTGTCTAAAGTCACACTGACAAGTGGTGGAACTGGGGTAGGACAGAAAGCAGGTAACTGCCTTCTTCTTTGATGGTTCTTCCTTGCAAGTGTCTGTTTTGTCATCCATTTTCCCCCACTGCAATATGAGCTCCTTAAGTAGGGCCTGTGTCCAGTCTCCCAGCATATATAACAGAGTGCTTGGCATATGCTTGTTGAAAGAATAACTGAATGTTTTCTAGTTCTTACCGTTCCCACAGAGTTATTGTAGAGGCTCAACAATGCACAGTCAGCCTTCCTCTGTCTTGTAAAGGTTGTGATCCAGAAGCTCCTTTCTCTATCCTTCTAGCACTCTCATGGTACTGAGATGGGGTGTGGTGGGGGGTGGGTGAAACTGGAAAAACAAAGAACAGGGTCTCTGGCCCCAGTGAGGCTGCTACTGTCATCACAACTTCCTCAGAGTCTCCCTTGCCCTGCAAGTTAGTCAGAGAGCTATGCTCACAGACTGTGGTGGACACCAGCAATCAATTGCTCCTTCCCCTGGCCACCCTTACCTCTCTCCCAAAGACTTCCTGGCATTGAGGAGGAAGGAGGGGCAGGTCAGCCCATCGTGGCCCAAGAAAGGGGCCTGGAAAAGGGCACTCCTCTCAGACCACAACCTCACCTGCCCTTGTAGTCTTGGGACAGATTTCTCCCTTCTCCTGCCCAACAAATCACCCCCCTCACCCCTACCCTGGCCTTCCCACCTCCTCCCCCTGTACAGCCTGCAGCTGCCTCAGTGCCTGGCAGGCTGGGCTGAGTCACTCCCAGCTTGCATTCTCCTTCTGGTCAGGCCAGTTTGGCAAATTGCTCAGGCCAGGCCCCATGGCCCTGGAGCCTGTGGGCCCCTCTCCTTAGGGCCCCTAGCCCCCCCAGATAAGGCAGACACCTGGAGGAATGTACAGGACTTCCTGGAGAAGACATTAGAGATCACATGGCAGATTTCTCTGCTCCCTAAATCTAGAGATAGGGTCTTTGCTCTAGGCCCAGGAGCCCTTCTCTTTCCAGAAATAACCCCAGCCTGGTATGGTCTCCCAGAACCACCTAAGCACAAGATCTTGCTATTTGGCATTCTCTGGGGCAAGAACTTCACACTGACCCAGGGTCCTTCTATGCTAGAGTCAGATGAGGAGGATAAACACCACCGCTCCCAACCTCCAGGGATAAAGGGCATGGGTGTGGCCTAGGCCCCCCTGGAGTTGCCAGCCTCGCTTCAGACCCTCCCACTCTCTCCCACTCTCTCGTTCTGACCATCAGAGGGACTGAGGGCCCCAGACAGGACCTAATCCATTGCTCCAGGGGCCAGCCACTTGCCAGAGTTCAGTAAGAGGTCACAGGGGAAAGAGAGGCACCGACCTCTCAAGGAAGGTCCCCCAGACAGCTAGGTCTCAGAGAGGATGGGGACAGGAGGTAAGAGCCCCTTCAAGGGAGCTGACGTCCCCTCCTCTTCCCATGCTTGTGTTGTCCCAGAACCTCTGCCACAAGCCCCAGCAGGGCCCCTGGGTCCTGCAGCCCCATCCTGAGGACCAGGATTCCCTATGAAAGGCCCTGCCATTCCCTATGATGAAACAACAGGCATAGCAGGCACGGACAGCATGTGAGGGCCCAGGGTGGTCGCACAGATTCCAAGGACCCTGTCTGGGTGCAGACCCCATCCTGCCTGCCTCTAAGGTCCCAGGCTGTTGCCTTCTTCCCCCACCCCCCCCCTCGCCCCCCGGCCCTAGGCTGAACCCAGGCCCTAGAGAGGGAGAAGCTGGGCAGCCCAGGGAAGGAAGACACACCCGCACCTCCTCAGACGTACCAGGCCCAGGGAGTTGCTAGGAAGGGTGGGCTGGCCTCTGTATCACTCAGTGGGTGCCACTGGTTCTGAGACTGCCCCTCCACCTAGGTCCTGCCCTTGGGCCCTGGGTTAGGAGGTTGAATTTAGCTTCCTGGTGAGGGGAGTGGCTAGCTGGAAGAGGGAGCAAGGACTCCAAAACTGGAGGTAAGGAAGGCTGACCTTCCTCACCCGCTGGGGCCCCCCCCTTCCCAGGGGAAAAGAGGGTTTTGGTGAGAAAAGGGTAAGAGAGGGATGCAGTGGCAGAGAGAGGGTCTTTACTGACCCACAAATTACCCCAGACCGTTTTGTTCACTCCTATCCCCTTGACCTTAGAGAAATTCAAGACAGTGAGACAGAACCTGTCCCTGCAAAGTCATTTCTGCATGACTGAAGAGTCACCAGCTGTGTGATCCCACTCCTTGGCACCCCCTGCACTCCCAAAAACAGTCCTGGGGGCCTTCTCCCATTCAGGCTTCTTCCACATGGCTGAATCCAACCCAAGCCCTCTGCCAGGGCCCCAGGCTTCCTGCTCCCCTACTCCAGGCAGCCAGAAAGGAACACGCAACCCAAGCACTTCTGCAAGTATGTTTAATGCACGTAGATTACACAGAGGATGAGGGGCAAGAAGGAACCGACAGCTAAGTGAGTCAACCAAAAGTTCTTACAAAAGTCCGAGGCTGGCTGCAGCCCCAGGAACCGAGTCTCCACTGACATTAAAAACTAATAGAAAATTTTACAAAAGTCTGCTTGTTGCAGCATTCAGGTACTTGTACAAAAGGAGAGGTCTCTCTACAGGGCTCCTGACTTGAACAGGGACCCAGGCACCTCACCTGGCATGGGGGTCCTGGAAGCCAGAGAGGGAAGGCCAGATAAAAAAATACAGTCAAGGAAATTCTCCACTGGTCTGCCCCATAGGGGCACCGACCTTCAGGTTTTCTCCCTGCTCTCAACTCAATCTCAAAACCCAATCCCAAGACCCTGTGTCTATTTTTTAAAACACTCTAGCCCTTTCAGACTCTCCTGTAGGCTTCCCCAGTCCCCGCCCTGGAGCCTTGCCTTTGGAAGAGGAAGAGATGGGCAAGAAGAGGCACTAGCTCCCTGGCCAGACCTGAGACCTTGCGTGAGCCTTCCCAGCCCCTCAGAAGGGCAGCTGGGTCCACAGTCCTCCTGCAGCCCACACTGGACCTGGGGGAGCCACAGGAGCTCACCTGCAGGCAAACAGCAAGAGGGGAGCCCCTTCTCAGAAACTCCGAAACTCCAGGGACCTAGAGGAATGAGTAGGACTGGGCAAGCCTCAAAGAAGCCTGTAGAAGAGGCAGGTATAGGGAGGGAGGGTCCTTGCTTCCTCCACCTACCACGAGGTCAAGGGCTCCCATAGAGCTGTAGGGAGGGAAAGAAAGGATATATTTACTGAGCACCCACCACGTGCCAGAAGCTGAGCTGGGCATGGTACAAGGTCAGCCTTGCTTGATCCTCAGTGAGGGTTCCCTCTCACCAACCAGCAGCTCAATGGAGAGCCCCCTCCCCAATAAACCTTTGGGAGGTACCATTGTCCAAGGGACAGGAGGCCTGGTCAGAGATGGCTGATACCCTGCTGCTCCCCCAGAGCCAGTGACCGTAGGGAGATGAGATAGAGCCTGGCCCCAGCAGGTTCTTAGATGTTCATGAGGTTCCTGACATGGTGGGGGCAGGAAGGGGTCACAGGCTTCACGTGCCCATCATCTCAGAGCTCACCTGCTTCTTCTTGCCTTCCCCCTCTGTTCCCTAAGAACAGGGCCACCATGCTGGTGGTGCTCACCATTGGTCCGCAGAGGTTCTCCAGGCCTGGGGCAAGTTGTTGACCAGATGCTTCACATACTGATGACAAAGCATAGCTCAGAATATGCCCCCCTGCCCCCCCGCCACAACCAGACAGACGGAGGCAGGGTGAACTGCAGCAGGGGACCTTCAGGCAGGTCCCCAGCAAGAGAGAATTTGGGGAGAGGCTGGTCAGGGTGGCAAAGAATGGAGGCAAATTGATGGCACCTCTCTGTCCACAAAATGTCAGAAGATGAGAGCTTCAAAGCAGGGCTGCTGTAGCATCCTTTTGGAAAAGTCCTCAGGGCAGTAGAAGGCACAGCTGCTGCCGACATCAGGTCCAGAGAGGCTCGTGTATTGGCTGGTGGGGCTCTGGAGCCAGTCTCTCCTAAATACTCCAGGCTAATCTGTCGTGAAGCGGGGTTAACCAGATAGCCCAGGGCTTATGCATAAGGGGCCAGGCCTAGTGGCTCCATGGAGGTCCAACTCCTGCTCCCTGGAGAGCCCAGCCAGAGCCCTTGACTCCTGGAGGCAGCTCTTTGGCTGGATCTCTCATTATCAGGGTCCTGTACCATATGGGCCCTTCTGTGGCACCCCTGGTGGTGCCTGTGTGGCAGAGGCAGACGCAGGCCATGAGGAGCCCTGCATGGACCCAGACAGACAAAATGACTTTGCTTTGGAGAGGTTTGAAGGATGATCTTGAAGTAGCTGTTCCTAGAGTCAGAGGTAAGAGGACAGGAAAGGGGCTTGCTGATTCCAGGTCAGGAGTGGGAGATAACCTGAGAGGAACCCCAAACTGTGGGCCAGAGATAGGCTGGCTTCTGAAAGGCAGACTGTGAGATCTACAGTACTGGGGGTGAAGGACCAAAGACCACAAGAGGCCAGGGCAGAGGAAAGGAGACAGGACAAGGAATGGGGAAGGAAAGATGGGGAACGAATGGATGCAGGGAGGGTGGGAGGGCAGTGTTAGCAAAATCAAAGTGAAAGAGATGTTGAGAAGTTGGCTTTTCAGTTTTTAATAAGCCAGTCCTACAGCCTGGGGCTACGAAGCCCAGGGGATGAGGAAATGGAACAGGACTGGTCACAGAGCTGGGGACCCAGGCCCTGAGTGGCAGTGGGAATGGTCTGTGAGGTGCTGGGCCTCAACCTCTCCCAGAAAGGCCTGGTTGGGTAGAAAAGGCCTGGAAAATGAGGCCGGGGCCACCAAGTCTTTGAGACCCTGAAGGTCCCCAAACCTTGTAGGGGCCCAATTCACTTGGAAAACAGCAGTACCCCTTCCTGGCCCCAGCTAAACTGGGCTCAAGGCTGCATGGGGGAGTGTCTCCGCTCTCCCCGTGCCCCAGGCTCCACCAGGCCCAGCTGGGAAGAAAAGCCTCTCTGTGAAGCTGGCTCCTCCAGGGCCCTGGGCTGGCAGGCGAACACCGGGTACCTTCTCTGGTGGCAACGCAGGGAGAGACACAGCCCCAGGCCCGTCTGAGAGAATGAGAAAGTTCATCTGGGAATAAAGTTCTGTTTAAAAACATTATATACATGGCTTCTGGATATCTTTGCAGAGCAATAAAATACCAGCTGGTTTCTACAAAATAAAATAAGGAAGAAGAAAACCAAACATGATCGGAGGAATTGTTCCATGGCCAGAGGAGCTTGACTAGCAAAGGCTTCCCGGGGTGGAGCTGGGCAGTGCACTCACACACGCACTCTGCATCTGTGGCTTTCCACCTCCCTCCTGCTGGGCTGTGTGGCAGGGGTGGGTAAGAATAAGGCCTGTCTCCACCTGGGGCACATCAAGGGTCCAGAGTCAAATCTCAAACCAGAATCTGTGGTGGCAGCAGGCAGGGAGGGTTTGCATTCTCCCACTCACTAGCCCAGTGGGACCAGGGCTTGGTCACATGGGCTTGGCCAGCTGTGGGGTGAGGCCCCCAAGCTGGAGGGGAGGTGGAGGGCCTGTGGCCTGTGCAAGGCATCCCACCGGGCTGCGGGTGTGGTGGCTGCGCAGTCATCCTCACACTTGTCCTTTTATTTGTGGGAATCTTGTTTACGCAGTTGTTAAAATGGAAGTCACTGGGGAGCAGCTGGGCTCCCTGTCGGCCCCTGCAGGGCCCAGCCCAGGCTAGTGCAGTGGACTGTCGAACACCACGTCAGGTAGGATAGAGACTTTCAGCTTCTTCTCCGGCCAGCTGTACTCTTTGGGAAGTTTGAACTGTGGAAGGAGCAAGCACAGACCCAGAGTACATGTGGTTAGCAGAACCCACTGCCTGCTTCCCAGAGACTGCCTAGAGAGAGGCCAGGACCCTCACTCAGGCCCTGTGACCGGGTGCTGGGAGCCAGACAGGCCACTGGATGCCTGGCTTCATTCTCAGAGGCTAGACCAAGGTGGGAGGCTGGGGTCAAGCTGCTGGAGTTGGGTGACCCCTTCTTTCCCCTTGCTTTGCCAATAATTAACCCGGGCTGGAGGAGGCAAGCTTTCTGACTCTTTCTTCACTGTGCTGACCTCCCTCTTGCTTACTTCCTTGGTTCTGCCTTCAGCCACAAGCATGTAAGGAATCTGCTCCCTGAGGCCCTGGACTAGAGGATGGGGGGCTGGGGGAGGGTACAGATGCTACAGGGAAGTAGCTTGAGGTCTGTCATTGCCATGGCCTCTTTTTCAGTCACTGGTGAGGGAAGGACCCTGGAATCTGTCCTCTGTAGCCTTTGCCAAAGGGTCTAAAGGAAAGGAGGCCCTGGTTTGGCCCCAAAGTCAGACCCACACTTGAGACCTTGGTGGGAGCAGAACAGTGGGTTGAGTGTGGCTTGAGGTGATCTCTTGGGCCTGAGGCATCCTCAGGAGAGACAAATCCCCACCCTGCTCCCCCTTGTTCATTCTCATCTGCTTCCCAAGGTTACTAGCCTCAGAGTGGTCCCAGTGGTGGCCAAGGAGAGCCCAAGGTCTCCCTACCCCACCCTAGGAATCATTGATTTACTTAGTTTTGTTTCTCCCATTTACCTGGGAGCTTGTGGGCAGGGAAGGAGAAGAGGTTGACATATCTTATTCCCTCTGTATTCTAGGACCTTGCATGCAGCCTGGCACACAGCTGATGCTCAATAAATGCTTATTGACTTGGACTGATGCTGGAGCTTGGAAACAGGGTCTTTTTCACAACTTGCGCTGTCCTGGAGCTAGGCCAGCAGTCAGGGCCAGGGTAGAAAGGAGAGAAGGACAGTGATCTTGGCCTGCCTGAGCTGGGGCTGGAGGCAGACAGGCCTGATACTTCCTGGCTGGCTCCCTTTCCCTCCCACTGATGGGGGTACGGTCCATGCCAGGACCAAAGTGGAGAGTGGGGGAGAGTATGGGGACAGCCTCTGGACAGGAAAGCAAAACAAGAAAAAAAGTCATTTTTAATGACCTACTTTCCTAAGCTCCCCCTGGCTCCTGTCCCTCTTGCCTGGACTGTCCCCCTCCCACCCCTCAACACCCAAGCTCAAAGGAGCAGCCTGGCACAGCGCCATCCCAGTGCGACAAGGCCTCTCCGGAAGCGCTTCTGGGCAGCTGGCTCTGGTCTGACTGAATGGGGAGCTGGGCCTCAGGGACTGGTGACTTGTGGGGGTTGATTGGCTGGCACAGACTGGGTACTTGATGACTTTGGAATGTATAAATGAATTAATTTATTAAGCTGCATCCCAGAGGACAGAGAAGACACTGCTCTATTGGGGTGAACTCTGGCTCTGAGGAGCTCCTGTCCACCTGGAGACCTGGGGAGGACAGTCCCACCCTGTGCACTCTCCTCAGCCTCTTGAACATCAGAGGCCTCTGTGTCCTGGCTGACGTGGCCCTTGGAGCCCTGGCAGCTGGACGCTCCAAGCTGGCAGAAACCTATCTCCTGCCTGGCCTCTCTCTGGCTTGAAAGCCTGGCCCTGGGAGGTGAGGGGGCTCTCCCCCAAGCACACTTCCCGGCAGACAGGGCAAGGGAAGGGTCTGTCTGCCACAGGCAGGGGAGGGCCCAGAAGAGCTCTCCAGAGACCAGGCCAGCTTGCTAATGTTCCACTAACCCATCAGGCACTGAGGCCAGAAAGGCTCAGATCCTGCTGGGGTGCTGGTTATGAGGCAGAGGGAGGGGAAGGGACTTTCCAGGATGAGGTAAGTCCCTGCAAATGAGGATGCCAGGAACAAGGAAGAAAAAACAAAGGGGATTATGGACTCCATTCCTGTACCCCAGAGGAGCAGCCAGGGGAGGCACAACCCCCACCTGGCCTGCCAGCTCCTCAGGCTCTGGGCCAGGGCTGGAAGAGGTGGGCAAAGAGGGGAGAACTTATGGCTTCCGAAGGGAGGAAAGGAAAGTGGCTCCTGGGTGGCCTGAGGCAAGAGGAGGAGTCCCTCACTGCCCACCAGAACTCCCCAGTGGAATGTTCTCTGGCAGCAGATGTGGGCTTTCTGTTCAGAACCTGCCAGGGAACAGCAGGGGCTGGGGAGAACTCGTACTAGCCTGAAGGCCCTGGCTGCCTCTTCAATGAGGTTCTCGGGAGCTAGCAATTCAGACAATTTGCTGGGTGTCCTCACAAGGGCTGGGAGTAGGGCAGGAGATGGGAGTGGTTCATGGAAACAGAAGAAAAATAAAGCCATTTAATATCTCTAACCTATCCCTGCACCTCAGAGAGGAGCCCACAGACACACGTGTGCACACACACATGCACATGCTCCTGGAGACTGGAACCGTGGTCAGAGAGAATCAAACGAGCTTACTTCCTCTGGAGAAGTCAAATCTTCTAAGTCCTCCAACATTTTCTCTACAAACTCTTCAGTCAACAGAATCTGTGAAGAAGGCACAAGGCAGGCTTTTATTTTTTTAAAAACATATGGTCTTTTTCCCAATTGCCATGCTATGGACCTTTCTTCAGGCCATAGAGGAGGGACGAGCGCACTGCGATCTGTTCTGTCATTCCCCTCCGCACACCCCAATGCCCTCCCCACCCTCCACCTGCCTGCAGTATCAGACAGCCCAGAGCAGAGAAGGAAAGGGGTCAGAGGACAATGGGGAAGGGAGGTAGGGGCATCTGGAATGCTGGTACTGCTGGTCCCAGAAGGGAGATGAGAACTGGTGGGAAAACCCCCTCAGTTGAGCTGTTCAGGCCTCCTACATGCTGCAGTACAATGGAGGGGACAGAAAAGCTGAGGGCAGAGGGGAGCTGCTGCCAACGTCATCCCTGTCCAATCAGGCTCACATGTTCCTACCCCCATCCCCCAACTTGGTAGGACAAAAGAAATCTGTTTGGATTTGGAATACAAGCCCTGTCTGGAATCTAGAAATGCCCTGGAAGGTACATCCAAGAACACCTGAACTGGAGAGCTGGGAGATTGTGGACCAACATCTCTCATTTTATGGATGGGAAAGGGACTCTCAACTTGCACTTCCATCCACAGTATCCACGTTCTCTCAGGCTGAAAGCTCCCAAGCCCCTGCCTCAGCCACTGAGTTCCTCAGACTTCTGAGATACCCCTTCTCTAGGTCACCTCCCCGCTTTCCCACTGCTCCAGTCTGATGCCTGGTTGCCTCTCACTTTGATGTTGAGGATAGTCTGGTCCTACTATCTGGCTGGCACAACCACCACCCTCACCCTCTAAAGAAGTTTTCACAGCCAATGGGAATGTCCAAGGGCACTCAGAGCCTCTAAAATCAGGCCTTCCTCAACCTGATGGGCCATTTCCCCAGCCCATTCCTCTGCAGGCTGCTTTGCAGAGCCAAGCCAAGCTTACCCTGTGTCTACATCCCACCAGGCCCTGGCTAAGGTGTCTTTCCTTTTCCAAATCTGACTGCTTCCTTCACCCCTTCCCTCCTCCCTGCCCTTTTCCATAGGGCTCCTGGCCTTGGCAGCAGACCCTCTGCACCCCTGGCTGTGGCTCTACCTGCCTCCTCCCATAGACTCTGAGTGCCCTAGCAGGGCACAGAGGGTTACAGACAGCCGGGTGAAGATCCAGGTGAGGGGGTCCTCTGAGAGAAGCCCCTGTGAGGAGGATGCAAATCAGGAACCTGAAAAAAACCCCATCAGATTTCCCCTGGGAGTTGTCCACTCTGATAAGAACAGAAGTTCCCTCACTGTGAGCTACAGTGAGATGGCAGAGGAAGGAAGGTGAGCAGGCAGGATCACCAGGGACCCGCAGGATCAAGGACTCCAAAGGCAGGAAATGGATGTGGTGGAGGTGGGAGCAAGGGATGAGAAACCACCCCCAAGTGAGCAGAAAAGTCACCATCACACCAAGCACTGTGCTCACTGCTCATGTATCTTACCTCCTTCAGTCTCCTACAGTTGAAGAAACTGAGGCACAGGTAAGTTATGTAATTTCCCCAATGTCGCATGACTTATAAGTGGCTGAGATAAGACCATATCCCAGTCATGTCTGGACTCTGAAGCTGGTGCCTGAAGAACTGTTTCTAAATCCTGAACTCTTACCCCGAGGATATTTATTTATTTATTTATTTATTTTGAGACAAGGTCTCACTCTGTCGCCCTGTGTACAGTGCAGTGGCGTCATCATAGCTCACTGCAACCTCCCACTCCTGGGCTCAAGTGATCCTCCTGCCTCAGCCTCCCGAGTAGCTGGGACTACAGGTGTGCACCACCATACCCGGCTAAGTTTTTCCGTTTTTGGTAGAGATGAGGTCCTGCTCTTGCTCAGCTGGTCTCGAACTCCTGAGTTGAAGCCATCCTCCCACCTCGGCCCCCCGGAGTACTAGGATTGCAGGCGTGAGCCATGGCACCTGGCTTTCATTTACTCACTTATTCATCCTTCTAGGGACATAGACATGAAGGCAGCCCATTTCTCACCAGGACAAGCATCCTCCCTTGGTTGACATGGAGCCAAAAAGACCCACCCTTCCCAGGCTCTAAGCCCATAGTCAGGAACAAAACAGCTCTGACCACGGGCCCACATCTCCTCACCAAAGTCTCCATTCTATGAGCTCAGGCCCGGAGTGAAGGCAGAAATGAGGCTTGGTGGGGTGGGGGAGGCAAAGTTGGCCCACAGAACCGCCTGAGGTGCTCCCCACCCAGCTCTTCCTCAAAGTTCCCCAAAGTAGGACTGGCTGACTCTTCCCACAGACTACAGCCACACATCAAACCCTTCCACAGCCTAAGCACTGCCCCTCCTCCTCTCTTATCCCAGGGGTGTCCTCCCCAAAAGTCCAGAGTTTCTCTACCAGTTATCACCAGTCTGCTTGAGTAGTACAAAAGTCATATTCATATTTTTGGCATTTCCGGGGCTTGTTGCCATTTCTGCAAATGCTAGCACAAACACAAGCATACCTAAAACCCAATTATATTACAATGGCTCCAGTCTGGGCCAGGCTGGGCTGATTTCCGTTTTTCTTTTCTTTTCTTTTTTTCATTTTTTAAGACAGTGTCTTCTTCTGTCACCTGAGCTGGAGTGCAGGGGTGCCATCATAGCTCACTGCAACCCCAAACTCCTGGGCTCAAGCGATTCTCCTTCCTCAGCCTCCCGAGTAGCTGGGACTACAGGTGTGCACCACCATGCCTGGCTGTTTTGTATTTTTTGTAAAGACAGGGTCTTGCTATGTTAGTCAGGCTGGTCGCAAACTCCCAGCCTCAAGTGATCTTCCCACCTCGGCCTCCCAAAGTGCTGGGATTACAGGCATGAGCCACTGTGCCTGGTGGGCTGATTTCTAACTCACAAATAACATGGGGTGGGGGGCTTTCTGCCACAGCAGTAAATAGGTCTGGGGTTATAACTAGTGCTGGAGTTGAGTTGGGGGGTGGGGGAAGTGCAGAGGGAGGGGTGAGGTTTCTCAGGGTCTGTGGCTACCGAGTGAGACTTCCAAGAGAGTTCTTTCTCAAGGAAAGGTAATGCTACCAACACTGAATTCAGTCCTAAGCCAGCTCCTCTGACAAAGGTCTGGAACTGGTTGGTGTTGGGGAGAGTGTGAGTTATGGTGGCTTTTAGTAGAGCAGCTACCAGGCATGGCACCATCTGTGTGTGGACTTATTTTGTACTCAGTTGGGGAAGGGGATAGCAAGACCAAAAATGAGGAAAAACCCTAGTTGCTCCTCCATTTTCAGTTTTGGTTATTTGCTAGATCCTACTGGAAACTGCACATTATTTTAAAAGAATTAAAGGGGAAAAATTATACACAAGATCTGCATGATATTAAGGGTGACATTCTCTGCAAAGAAACATGACAGACTGTCATAGCTCCAGGCACCTAATTTAATTTCCTTTGGGAGTTAAACCTTAGAAGCTTGGATTGAACAAACAGGCCCTGTTCTTTGTATATTTCAGACCTGGAGCTGAGAATGTTAACAGATCTTATCAACAGGACACTGGAGATAGACAGCTATGATGGGGCAGCTCCTGGGAGCTCTCCGGAGTAACAGACTCGCCCTTGTGATGCAACTGTGGGAAAAGCCTGCGCAGTTCTGGGGCTTGGCACTCCTGAAGCTTGCTGGGTCCCCATGGAGCTGCCTGGCTCTGTCACAAATAAAGGGAATGGTTATAGGAATGACAGTAATAATGGCTGATAACAAGAGCAGTGCCTCCCCCCATGTGCCAGGCACTGTGGTAAGTGTTCACCCAGTGTCATTTCATTGAATCCTTATGGCAGTTCTGCCAGGGAGGTTAATTATCACCCCCACTTTGTAGATGAGTAGGTACGGAGAGGAGACAAGTCTCCTGGACTTTAGAAGAACAGGGATCTGCCATTGCAGTGGTGGAGGATGCTCTTTACCTGTCTGGGGAAGGCACCCCAACTCTAGAACCCTGTATACTCAGGGATGACTCCTCTCTCTCTTCTCTGATAGGGGAGGTAAAGGTGGCTTTGGTTTCTACCAAAGGCTTAGAAAACCAGCAATTCAAACCCCTACCGGCCACACATTTCCTGACCACCTGCTCAGCTCAAGAAGGCTAGAACCCTGAGAGTCATGGACATGCAGCCGCTAAAAAACCAGTGGGCAACTGGAAAGGAAGACAAACCATGCCCAGAGATGGTTTCCAAGCAGGGACAGCAGGGCAAATTTCCAGGCTGGCCTGGTGAATACATACATCTCAACAGTTCTCCAGCTCAGAAAATGGCAGTAGAAATAATAATAATGACAATGACAACAGCACTCATTTATATTTGCACTTACCCAGAGCCAGGCACAAAACACTTATGTTTGTGTATAAACAGCCCTTGGAGGAAGGAGGCCCTCTAGTGAGAGAGGAAGACCTCCAACCATCTGAGTAGCACATTCCCCTGGAAGCTTTTAAAAATATGGAGATGCCAGGCCCCATCCAGACCTCCTGAATCAGAATACCCTGGGGCAAGGTCAAGGCACCTGCATTTTTAAGAGGAGCTCCAGGTGGGGGGGAGTGCTGGGAAACACCCAGGCCCAGAGGGGAAGGAGGTTTGGGTACAGGCTTAACCAACTGGGATGAGTTAGTGGCTGTAGCTCCACTACCATCTAACTGGCTGAGCTGTGAGGGGAGCAATGGACCCTGCCCTCCACCCCCCATCTTTGACCAGGGAGAGGTCTTGGAATCTAGGCCAGCAGCTTACTCCAATGGACTCACACCAGGTGCCTTAACTAGCCTAGTTGGCTGATGGTGAGGAAGGATTGTCAATAACCTCCCAATTCCCCAGGCCCCAGCAAGTTCCAGAAAGGAACCCGAAAAGTGACCTTTCATCAGGGCCTGCCCTGGGCAGGCCAGGCTGGTTGCAGGCAGGAGCCCAGCTGCTGGAGATCTGACACTGATTCAAATGTCTGTAGTCCATGATATTTCTGAGTCTGCAAAGAGTGGCTGACAATGCCCACTCCTTCCCCTTGGTATGACAATCCGCACTTTGTCCAGGGCCTTGTTTGCTCTTCATGTTGACACGTTGTTCTTGCTTCCCAACAAGTTTGGCTTTTTTCCCCCTCCCTTTCCTTCTCTCAGGGAAGGAAATGTGTTGTTTACAGTGGTAGGGCCTGCCAAGGAGCTGCTCTGGCACCCACGATGGCAGTGGAGGAGGCAGGGACAAGGAAGCAGTCCTGTCTATGTCCCTTCCCCCCCAACCCCCTCCACCGGCTGGACAAAAGCCAAAAAACAGCCTGGAGGACCCCTGACCCCCAAGCTAAGGGGCAGAGGCATGTGGTGCAGCAGGTACCTGACTGCAGCAAGGGCACAGTCAGGCCACACTCATTTCCTATTCTCTGTGGGTGGTGAAAAGTTGGCTTCTGGTGGCCAGAAGCAGGCTCAGGCTTCTTCTGCCCTGGCTTTTGGCTGCTAGGGACACAGCAGGGCATCACAGTCCTCTCCAGCAAGTATCTGGGGGTACTTCCCTGGGCACGTTGCTGGGCTCTAAACCTTAGTGGGTGTACCCCCAGATAATGAGGTCTCAGAGACAGCCCAACAAAGGTCTCCAGGGAGATCAGGTGTGGCCCAGGTTCACCAGTGGAAGAAAAAACAGCAGAAGCACCAAAGAGGAGCTGCCCAGGGCCTGGGCCGGGGATTCCTAAGTCATCTCTCATACAACAACCAAATGGGTGGATGGGACAGGAGAATGTAGGGGCTTGTCCTGAGGAGAGTGGTGAGTCAGTTGCCAGGGTAGGAGGAGAGCTCGGCAGCAACTCCCCCGGCCTGGCCTGGAATAGCAGAGCCCACTTGGAACAGCTGCTGGGCATCTTCTCCCAAGCCCAGGGCTTCCCATCAGGGCTGGCAGGGAGCAGCTGGGACTAGGGGTGCCACCTGGGTGAGCTGCCAGACACCACACAGCTGAGAAAGCACTGCAGGGCCCAAAAATGTATTCTCAGATTTGGTGATGTGACCCTTATGTGACCTCTGGGGCTGATACTTCTCCACCCTCAGACCAACCCTGGCTGGGGACAGATGAACGACTCAGCTCTGGGCTGGGATCCTGCTCAGAAGTGGTGACAGACTTGAGGGAGAGGCTTGTTAAAGCCTGGGATGAGCAAATGCTGGGGAAGGAGGTGCTGGAGAGGACCTTAGCAGGCCTCCCTCCCTCCTGCACAGCTCTAGGATTGGCCGAAAGGCTTTACAATCTCAACAAGGATGAAAACAGCAAATGGCAGGGCAGACGGAGTCAAGGTGTCGTTCTCCGGAAAGTGAAAAGCCTGTGGAACTGGAGCGGACTTCCTGCCCCCCTTCCCCCAGATCCTCCATAAAGCAGGGAGTGTCCACTGTGCCCCACCTGGCATGGCAGAAAGCCCTGTTTTTCTGTGTGCTGGGGCCCTGACTTTCCCTGGTCTGGAGAGTTGGGGAAGGTGGGGGAGCAGGTGGGAGTGGAGGCCTGTCTGGGGTTGTTCCACAAGCTCCAGAGACGGGCTCAGTTTCCCTAAACTTCTGCCCCTTCCTCTTAGCCTCTCTTTGTCATTTTTCCCCCATGTAGGGTGTCTTTGCCATGCCTTTCCCCCAAGAGATAACAGGCCTGGGCCGGTAGCCAGAACCAGGTGCCAAGGCCGGGAGTGAGGGCTTCCAAGGCTGTTGAAGGCTGCTGCAAGAAAGCCAGCCCAGCCCCTCCCAATTCAGCTGGGACCAACAGGAAGAGTTCAAGCAACAGCCAAGGGAACAGAAGACTGGGTCTCTTCATGTACTGGGTCTGCTGCATTTAGCTCCTTCCTGCTCCTCTGCCCACAACAGGCCTGGGCACACGAGACCCAAGGAGACATGTGCAAGTTCTGGGAGCGTGAGTGAGAAGCCTGCAGAGAGCAAGGGCAGGCCTCTCTGTGTTGGGGTCTCCCTCCTGAGGGCCTTGGGCTCTCCCTGGTGACTGAAAGTCTAACCCCAGGCCTCCAGGGGGTCCTGCAGACTCACGGGGAGACAGCCAGCCCCAGAGGGAGACCTAGAGGCCCACAAGTAGTTACAAGCCCAGGTTCCCACAAGCTTAGGGAGCTGCCTGTGACCACTGTGGCAGGACCCTAACAGGGTAGGCGGGCTGGCAGTCAGATGCAGAAAGTGCTGACTGCTTGGGGGAGGGGAGGAGGGCTGGGGTGGGTGTTGGCTCCAGCCCTAAGACTCTGGCTGGGGGCAGGGTCAGAGGGTTTCCCAGGGCTCCTCGGAAAGGGCCTGAGAAACCCATCAGTGATCAAGGGTGCATGCCTGGGGAGTGGGGCCCCAGCCAGCCTTCCCAGGAGCTCCCCTGTGAGCCAGGCCCGTGGTGGGCCACACTAATGAGCCCATAGCACAGGCCTTTGATTAAGCAGCTCCCAGCACAGCGACTTTATTGAAACAAGCTGAGGCCAGTGGCTCGTTCCCACCGCTCCCTGGTTCCCCGGGCAACAAACCACAGGCGGGGACCCTGTGCTGGGGAGCCAGTGGGTGCCGAGTGCTCAAGCTCACTGAGGGGCTGCCAGGGAGCTGAGGGGGTTGTGGTGCTGGGAGTGGGAACCACAGCAGCCAAGAGATGAGGGGCAACATGATGTCTGCTCAGTTCTCTGGGGGCCAAGCTTTCCGAGCTGCTGACTACCCTCCTCAGGGCAGGAAGGACAGGCTGGGAGGGAGAGCAGAGCTCCAAGGGCAGGTTTGGAGTTGAGGATGTGGAGCATAACTGGGTAGAATTTGTTCTTGAGTTTGGGGAGACCCAGTCCCTATTCTCCCAAGAAAATGTGCCTGAACCTTCAATATACACATGCTGAGGACACTGCTGCTGAGACCTGTCAGCATGCTATCATCTATTGGCAATAATGACCTCTGAACTCTTAGGGGCTGGGGTCTCCTGCACAGTGCCCACCTCCCACCTCCCTACCAGCTCTGACCAGGAGAGAGGCCTGCTCCTTCCTGTTCCCCACAGAGGCAGTGGTGGCAGCCTGGGCTGGGGGTGGGGCATGGGGCAGGCCCTTTCCACTTGCACTGGGCTAATTTCAAATGTTACATTTCAGAGCTTTTGCTACAGTAACTATCAACACCACATGGACAGAAATCTAATGTTACCAAGTGGGACTTTTAAAATGTATTTAAAACTTTATGGTTCAAAGTAATTTTGTTATGAAACAATGTAATAACAACAGTAGAAAGGCAAGACAGTTGATGGAACACAACATCCCTAAAGCATCAGCTTCCATTTCTACCTCAGTTGGTCTGGGGAGTGTGGCTGGCATCCTTTGCTTGCTGTTTGTTTTAATTAAGGGTTAGTGTTTTGGTGGTCAGGGGAGAAGGGGGACCAGGCCTGAAGGAGGAGAAATTCTGCAGACACACAGACAGAAAGCATGCCCACATTAAGAGTATATATGCCTCACAGAACCCCCAGACTGGGTTAAACCCGCAAAACCAGCCTAATTCTCTCCCCCTTTCCTGTAACCCCCTATCCCTCCAACATACCACAAACAAGGCATGGTCACCTTTTGGGTTAGGGTCAGAATACCTTTTTGATACTCCTGGGAGAGGTAAGGAAAAGCATCTATTCCTCCCCCCACCCCGAACAAACAAACAAACAAACAAAAGCCAAAAAAGGATGCCATCCCTCCCATACACTTGGGAGTGTGGGGGAGCAGGCCGAGTACCCATGAGTGACTGGGGGCAGGACTAGAAGGAGGCCTATGGCTCTTAGGCCGCAGCACCCTGCTTGGCATCAGCTCTGAAGCTTGCTCCAGCCAGAACAGCAAAGGAAGAACAAAGTGTTCTGGACAAGCCAGCAGGTTTCTGCTCTGACAAGCTGGGTTTCTACCAGGAGGAAAGGGGGAACCATTAGATGAGAGGGGGGAGCAAGATGGGGCAGCTCTGGCCATTGAGGCCTACCAGTGGCCAGGGCCTGGAGAGTTATCACGTGTTTCAGGTGATGGGGGGTGGGGCAAGAAGGAAGGCCAGGAAGTGCTTCTGGAGCTGCTGGAGTAGCAGCAGCATCCACATTCCACATCCACACATAAGCCTCAGGCCCTGATCCAAGAGGCATTTCATAACCAGCCCTTCATGAAGGGGTGCCACCAAGAGTTGCCAAGGGAGAGGAGGACAGGGTGGGCAAGGGAAGAGCCTACAGAAAGGTAGGGAGAAGAAAAACAGCCTTCTCACTTGTAACCAGGGTCCATGAGCTGCGTAAGGATGCTCCTCGGTGGCAAAGGCGCCTTCCACTCCCGTGGAGACAAACGTGATGGCCATGTCACCTGTGATACTTTTATATGTAAAGTGCCGTCCATGCAGGAGCCTGCCCCTGGGGGTGGGAACATGGAGACAGTGAGGAGCTGGGCCTGGAAACAGCCCCAAGAGCAGCAGGCCTGGCCAAGGCTCTGAACTATGGGGGATATGCTCCCTGGGCCAGGGTGCCTGGCAAATGCCCTCCTGACTGCCCACCTGCCCACTAACAGGAGACTATCCAAACATGTTCATTTCAATACCTTCAAAGAGAAGCTTCTCTCAAGTTTGCGAATACCATCCTTCTAAAATGCTCAAAGCTAGCAGCTAGCAGAGACAACTCTAGATCAGAATTTAAAAGACCTGCAGAAGCAGTGGAATTCACTTCTCTCATGTACTGGTGAGAAAGCTGAGGTCAGAGAGGGAAGTTAGCGATGTGCCCAAGGTTATGCCAGAGGTAACAGGGTGGGGGGTTGGGCGGGTGGAGGTGAAGTAGTATCTAAACAAAAAGAATTTTTTTTTTTTTAAAGAGACAGGGTCTTGCTCTGTTGCCCTGGCTAGAGTGCAGTGGCCCCATCATAGCTCACAGCAACCTCAAACTCCTGGGCTCATGTGATCCTCCTGCCTCAGCCTTCCCAGTTACTGGGACTACAGGTGTGCGCCACTACGCCCAGCTAATTTTTCTATTTTTTGTAGAGACAGGGTCTCACTCTTGCTCAGGTTAGTCTCGAACTGCTCGCCTCAAATGATCCTCCTGCCTCAGCCTCTCAAAGTGAGGATTACAGGCATGAGTCACTGTGGCCGGCCTCTGAAGAAATTTCAGAGCCCCTGGGATGATGGCATAGTGCCTTCACAGCAGGATACTTCACAGTGTCCAGGGAAGAATCTTCCACCTGCTCCTGGCAAAGTCCACCTGCTCCTGGGCTTTCCTGTAACATTTAGATGGCTAGCCAAAAGGCCACAAGCGCATCTTAAAAAAAAAAAAAAAAAGCCAAAGCCAAGTGGGGTCACTCTGAGGGAGTCATGAGAAGTTACTATTAATCCCCAGTCTGGAAATATACCTGGGGGAAGGGCAAGCAGGGGCAACCAATGGGACAGAGGTGCCAGTCAGCAAAGGAAGCAAAACCTGCTCTTTGCTTTCTCAGGCTGCCTTAGATTAACCCTTCTTCAGTCTAAAGGCTCTGAGCCTGGGCCAGAGAAGTACTGAGGAGGAAGGAGCTGGGGTCCTGGTGGTAGTTCCTGCCAGGTCCTGCTCATTCTGACCACAAGCTATCTTGGCCCAGGTAGGACAGACTTGCTGGTTACCCTTCAAGCTCCTTCCCTGGGCTTGGGGGACACTGGGGAGGGTCCAAAGTGTGTAACTCCTTCTTCCTTGTCACTGTACTCTGAGTTTAGAGTTACTCTTGTTGCCTGCCCTGCTATCAAAGTAAGGGTGGAACCCCAGAGGGCTGTGGAGGAAGCCAGATGCAACAGATTCAGCCCAATGCAGCATCCCTGAGCAGAGAGCTGAATTTTGGCCACAGGGCTGGGTTTCTGGCACTGTGGACAGCAGAAGGGACACAGCTGGGCTTTCCAGTCCCTCAAGGAGTCTGCTGGGCTGGCCACTGGATTTGAAGAACTGAGTGTAATGTATAAGAAAAGCAGCAAGCAGGAGAAATAGAGCCCAACCCACCAAAACCCTTGCCCCGACAACTCAATGCTACTGGTGACCCTGCCATCCCCGGACTCTGGGCTTGTGGAGTGGCCGGGGGCATCTGAGACTCCCTGGGTCACAGAACTTTCCTAAGGGGAGCAGGGCTCAGGAACAATTCTCTGAACAAAGGAGAGTTCTCCAGCATCTAATCCCTGTGGATTCTCAGACTCCAAAATTTGCAAATGAGGAACGTCTATCAAGCAAGCAGTCAGACCAGACACCAATGGGGCTCCTTGGCCACAGTCCTGGGCCCACTGGGGGCTGCCACTGCTCTGGGCTAGACAAGAGACGAAGAGAAGAGAGCCCTTCTCTAGGAATGATCCACAGGGCCAACTGGCTGCCACTGCTCAAAGACTTCTCACCACTTAGGCAGGCCAGAGGCCTGGGCGGGGAGAATACTGTATGGCCCAGTGACGTGGGGGCTCCTGGTTGATTCAGAATCCCCAGGCTCCCAAACAGGCCCAAGATGGAGTAGTTCTTCTCCCTTCCTTGAGCCCCAGACCTTGACAGGCACCTAACTGGGGGAGATGGCAAGCAAAGGCCTGGTGGCTGCTTGAGGGCTCTGGAGGATGTGTGTGTTGGGGGAGGGGGTTGGGGAGGCTCTGAAGTGACCCCTGGAGGCCAAGCTGGGTGCTGTGGGACTCACCTTAGGCAGAGAGGAATGAGGGCTCCTGACTCCTGGTTGAACTTCAGATGCACACTCTCGAGCTGCCGCGTGCGGATCAGCTCATGGGGAACAATGGCTGTGGAGCTGTCGCTTTCCAGGCTGTCTTTGCGGCTCCTGGGAAGCAAGCACAGGAACAGGTTTAGCACAAGGTAAAAACCACAGGGAGGAGCAAAATGGGAGTCTCCGGCTGGGCTCCTGAATAATAATGACAACAGCCACCATCCAATACGTGCTTGTCAAGTGCCAGCCACTGTGCCAAACACTTCTCACTTACTGGCTGCTCCTCACAACACCTCCGTAAGGCGAGTACTACCATTATCTCCTGTCTACAGGTAGGGAACTGGAGATCACAGAGACTAAGTAACCTGTCCAGGATGCACAGCCAGGGAGTGGGTAGAGCTGAGACCTGTCTCAGGAAGCTCTGGTTCTAAAGCCTGCATCTTTGGCCAACATACTATATTAAAGTTTATGGCACAGCAGCTTGTTTTTCCCGGTGGTATCTGCAGGAGCTTCTGGGAGCCCTTCCTCTCCTGCCTGGAGCCTCAGACCCTGAGTTCTCCAAGTCTGGGGTGGTAGAGCACCATGAGATGCAGCTCCAAGAGCTTCTGTCCAGCTGAGCCTAAGAAGGCTCTGAGCACGCACACTCCTGCCAATGGCCGGGGGCTGCAGTGACATCCACACCCTTCATCTAACCAGGACAGGATATAATCTTCACTGAGGGGGTGGAAGCCAGGCTCTCAGGAGTAGAACAGTGGGCTTGTCTGGGAGGTAGAACCAGACCTCTCCCCACCCCCCACTGGTCTTCAAAGCCCCAAGAGCCCCATACCAGATTCCTCCTGACTGTGGCTTTAGCCACAATGAGCAGTCACTGCTGCCTCACACTCCCTCTTGCCCTGCTTTACACCAACAGCTTAGCTTGTCTCACAGCTGGGCCATGGGGTCCCTTTGCATTCTAAGATTTGCTCTTTCAAATTCAGCTGCCCCCACTGACAACCTCTCAAATCTGCCTCAGCTGGAAATAAGAGTTACCCACTGATCCCATTCAAAAGGCCGGATCCTGGTTTGGGCTGTGAATCTCAGAACAATTCCCCAAGTGTCCATCAAAATACTGGGTGAGAAACTCTGGTTATTTATCATTCAAGTGGCAGGCAGGAGCCACCCAGGATGACAGCCAGACAGCCACTGAGAGGCAGGCCCAACCTCCTCACACACAGTGGGGGGTTGGGGGTTGCACACTGGGGACTGCAGCCAGTGAGGCCCCCCAGACAGGCAGAGCACCTCCCCAGGAAGGGTGTGAGGTCAGCAGGCAAAGAGATGAAGAATAATGCTGGACAGCTAGGGCCCTGCTAAGGCAGTGGTTTAGAAAGCTCCCCAGGTAATGGGGACCGTTCCCACCAGCTGGTCTTCTCCCTTGTGAGGATCTATCCTCAGATTTGACTGCTCTTTCATAAAGTGGTTCCTTCCTCTGGCTTCCCAAAGCAAACTCTGAAACTTCCTTTTCCCCTGGCTTCTCCTTGGCAAACCCTTTCACAAGAGCTGCGAAGGAGACAAATGCTATGGCCAAGAGGGTCACGGTATTTTAGGACTGGAAGGAAACTCTGAGGTTGTTTAACCTACCTCTTTTCTTTACAAAAGAGAGCCGGCAATGTATCCAAGGCCACAGGGCTGGTCTGTGGCAGGCCAGAGTAGGAGCCTCAGACTTCTGACCAACTGTCTTTCCCTTCTGCTAGGGCTGCCACACCTCCCTTCTGAAGGGTGGGGGCTCAGCAGTGACACAGGGGGTGCCCTCAAGGCCCAAATAAGAGCAGAACTCAGGAAACAACAGCAGCCCACATTTGTTGAGCCCTTACTCTGTACTAGGCCCTCTGCTAAATCCATAGGTTCACTCACTGAATCCTCACAGCAAGCACCACAGTAGGCTCTGTTGTTAACCCTTCTTTTACAGATGAGGTAACTGAGGCTCAGAAAGGTGAGGTGACAAGCCTAAGGTCTCAGCGTGAGTTTAAGTGGAAGAGCCAGGGGTGACTCACAATCACTCCCCTGTGCCATCTCTGATAACAGCTTCTCACATCCAGATGAACCACCCTGTTCCTGAAAGGGGCTGAGGCCTGCGGGAGAATACCAGCTTCTCTGGTGCAGGCAAAAATGCTGATGAATAGCAATGGGAGGTGGGGTGAGGGCTGGTGGAGAGGAATCAACAGCACACAGGGCTAGAGACGTCTCAAGCTGGAGGAAAAATAAATTGTTGAAAGTCAGCTAAAGTCACCTTGGTAACTGCCACAACACACTCACCCGGAACGAGGACATCAAACCCAACTGCAAACAGCTTTAAAGAAATGGAAAAGAACTTAATCATCTGAAGAATTAATGTGACAAGTGCCCACATTTACACCTCCCACCAACCTTCAATCATTTGAAAACGTACTTTAATCTTTTAAAAGAAAAAAAATTGCAAAACGCTAGATCTGCAGTCCTGGAGCTTGGGTATTTCCGGCATGCTGCTTCGATGGAAACGCGGCTGCTCCACACACACACAGGAGCCCAGCTTTTTGCTGATTTGTTTTTTCTGGACATCGATGCAGAAGCATGAATTATTTGTGTGGGCTGGGTGAGGTATTAAATCTGCAGCCGACACAGGTTTGCAATGTTTTGCATGGTTGTCAGCTTAATCTTAGTCATAAAAAAATAAGTAGTGTGCTCGGCAGCATGGCCTAATTTTTCAGCTGGGCTGTTTTCTCCCCGAGTTCCCAGTGGAGGCAAAGACAGAGCTGTGAGGGGTGGAAGGGAGAGGGGCTCCCAGGGAGGCAGGGCCTACACCCATGAGGCACTGCCAGGGGTATGGGGCCAGGGCCATGCTGCCAGAGACAGAATGACTAGCAGCACAGGTTCTGGGTCTGAGTCCTATGTGACCTTGGGCAAATGACTTAACCTCTCCCTAAGCTTCAGTATCTTCCTCATTGGGAAAAAATAACAATAAGGTCATTATAAGGATTAAATGAGATGACTCATATGAGGCATCAATAGTGCCTGGGATGTCATAGGTGCTCAAAATATACCTGACGAATGCATTAATGTGTTGACATTAGTTGGTGGCCTCTAAAAGTCTATCTGCTCCTCCTGCAAGAATGTTGATGGCTTAAGAGAAATGTTTACTTTTACCTTGGGCCCAGAATCCAACTGTCTCTGGTCAGGTCAGTCCCCCTGCCAAGCAAAGGTTCTTGCCCTGAGCTTTGAGAGGGGACTTCTGAGATGAGGCTTGAAAGGGCTCTAGACTACTTGAGTGGACACTTCAGGCCCTGGGCAACCATTGGTGCTCTAGGAAGGCACAACTACAGGCCAACAGAATTCCTCGAGGCCTTGATGTTCCCCTAAGGAAGGTGTTGGTAGGGCCTTCTTCCTTCTACAGAGCACAATCTGCCTTCCTGCATTTCTCAAACTACTGGTCTTTAAATTGCCCACAGGTGGTTTAATCCATCTTCCCATGACAGCCTTTCAAATCCCTGAGGCTGCTCTCACCTCCTATCAACAGTTTCTTTCCCTAGTATCTGTGGTCCCAACTTTCAACTACATTTTCGACAGGTTCTGAAATCCTCCACCCATTCACGTCACCCTCCCTTGGACTCATTCTAGCTTGTCAAAAGCCAGAATGTCATGTCCGGAAGTGAACTGTTGTGTCTGGAAATAAATACAGTATGTGATCTAAACTGTGCAGATCACAGAGGGACTATGATCTCCCTTGTTTGGGATACTTTATTTCTATTAAAACTGTCATCAAATTGTCTATTCTTTGTAACCTCATCTTACCACCAACTCATACCACACTCCCTCTGTCAATGAAATCTCCTTCAGGCGTTCATGGGCTGCCCTTGGACCTCTTCTTCCCCATCTAGTTTGTACTGTTGATCATTTGGAGCTAAGAGCAGAACTCTGCATTATCTGGCTATTGTTTCAGGCAGTTCAGGCATTTCTGAAACCTGACTCTGGCATCCATGATATTGGCATTTCTTCCTGATTTCACATCACTGATAAAACTGATAAATTTGCCATCGATATTCTCATCCCAGGCTTTGATTAAACAGTGAACAGGGACAGGGTTAGGCAGACAGGCTAACAGACTGACATCATTACCCTTTGGGTATGCTCATCCAACTAGTTACACATCAACCCAACCTTCCCCTCACCAAGCCCCTCACCCTTCTGGATGCTCTCTGGACATTTCTGTCTTGCCTATAATGATGTTAGAACATTCTCAAAATGTCTTGCTAAACCTCACCTATATAAGGTCTACAGTACTTCCTTTGTCTACCAGGCAGGTAAGCATTTCTAAAAAGGCAGTGACGATGGTCTGGCAAGCCTGACTCTTTCTGATGCTCAGGTCTCATTGTTTCCCTTAGAGTGTTCCCAGCCTACTTGCTTAATAATCTAGTCCAGAATTTTCCCTGAGAGTGATACCAGCTCACTAGTCTAGAGAATATCCTGAAACTTTTGAGTGCTTCCAGTTTGCCAACACCCCTCTCCCATTCCCTCAAAGATTACTGACACCAGCTTCATGAAACTGACCTGTCAATTCTCCTGGTGTTCTGGGGCACAATACACATGGGCCAGGAGATGTGAAATCAGGGCTTCAATCCTCTTGTCAATGCCAGTATGACCCTTCCTAGTCTGATAACTATTTGTTTTGAGATGGACCCAAAACAGAACTCGAGTAAATTGTGCTATCTCTCTGCCACTGATTAACGTTACTCTGTCCCAACAGTGGGGCTTAGGTTTTCTTCTTCTTCTTGCTCCAAAGAGAAGTACAAAAATAAAGTCCTTTTTGCTGGTCATAGCACTTTTTTGCAAGACTCAGTTCTCAGTTTCAGCTCTTCTTGACTCTGTTCTTTAAAGTCCGTGCTGGTATAACATACTTCTCCTTCCAGCAATTGTTCAAATTCTTCCAAAAATTTGAGTTGTGTGAAGGATTCTCTACATACCTATACTGGTCCTTTGAGATATTATATCTCCTTCCAGTCCTATGTTAAACTCTTTATATACTTTGCTTCCTTTCATTTTCATAACAACCTTATAAATAGGCATTATTTTTCCCATTTTATAGATGAAGACATTGAAACTCAGAGATTTAAGTAACGAGCCCAAGGTCACACAATGAGTAAATAAAGAACTGAGACAAAACCCCAGGTCTCCCTGATGCTGGCTAAAACATAACCATAATATTTCTCCTAAGAAACACGGCTGGTTGTGGTGGCTCACGACTGTAATCCTAGCACTCTGGGAGGCCAAGGTGGGAGGATTGTTTGAGGCCAGGACTTAGATACTAGCCTGCAACATAGTGAGACCCCGTCTCTACAAAAAATACAAAAAAATTAGCCAGGCGTGGTGGTGCACACCTGTAGTCCCAGCTTCTTGGGAGGCTGAAGCAGGAGGATTGCTTGAGCCTAGGAGTTCAAGGTTACAATGAACTATGATCATGCCACTGCACTTCAGCCTGGGTGACAAAGTGAGACCCTGTCATCTCCAAAAGAAAAAAGAAAATTTCCATCCCTTTTGAGGGGTCTTTCCTTCTTGATTTTCAAGGCCATGAAGAAAGATACATCTATCATTTCCCTGAACTCAAAAGAACTGCCTTCTTGGAAGATAGGGCAGGGCTTTGAAAGAGTATTCAATGGAGTTTTAAGAGAAGGCTCTAGAAAAACAGGTGTGGCAAGGGTTGGATGAAATATGCTGTATTTCAGAGTAGAGATTCACAAAATGTTGGCATTTTGGACTCTGAGGAAGACTATAGAGGGAAAACAAACTGGTTTCATTTTGTGTAAGCCAGTATTTTCTAACTTTAGCCAGAGAACCCCCTTTTTACTTAACACCCAACAACCCCCCCTAAAAGGCTGTGGGGATCCCTTCTGGGGACCACGGGCCCAGGGTTTTCCCTCCTGAACTTTACCTGTCCGAGCTGCTTTTTTCCAGGAGTGTCACTCTTTCTCCCTCCTTGCTAGTCAGGATTGGGGCCACAGCTGAGTCCCCCCCACACCGAGATACTCTCCAGAGGGCCTGTCAGATGACTCTCCACTGCTCACCTTCAACTCTCAGCCTAAGGCCAGGGAAGCTGAAGTTCCCCTGGGCTTGCCTTGGTACCAATTTTGTGCTCTTTACCTGGGATGTGTCATCTTTTCTTTTCATCGGGCAGGGCAAGCTATAATAACTCATACAACATCACTTCTTCGACTTTTTTTTTTAAAGTTTAAAGAGTCAAATGGTTCCATAAGGCTAATTACTATAGTCAGCAGCCTTCCCACGCCCCCCTCCTCAGAGACAACCACTGTCCCCTCTGTTAGCTGATTCTCTCAGTATTTTCCTTGATATTTTTAACATACTTTATTTCTAGTTCCCAGTATTTCAGGCTTTACCTATTGACTCCCCACTATGGAAGTTGAGCTTTCAGCTCTCTTCCATGGCACCCTCCCACCTGCCCATCTTTCCAAGATAACTGCATTGTAAGTTTGTGTAGATCTGTAGTAAGTGCTTACAATATTATGACTGTATCAATGCTATTTACAGCTGAGCCATGTAGTATGCTATGGTTACTTTTCCTTTCTGTCATAATTTTCCGTTTTCCTTGGATTTAATAATTTGGTGTTCTATGTGTTTATCACCAATTCAATAAGAATTACTATTACCAATGGTCTATAGATCTCCTCTCAAGACATTCAAACACATCAAGTATTTATCAATTTTATCTTCTTAAAGACATTTCTCCAGAGGATCCTTCCAACCTACTCCCATCTAAGTTGGATACCTTCCATTTTTGCTGCACAGCTGCCATCTGGGATCACTCTTCCCCTTCACCCTGTGATTCTTCTGCCTCCTTCTCATGTTGGATCCCATTTCCTATACCCCGTATGTCTTCCTCATTCATTCTGATGGAGTGTATCCTCTAGCAGATTTCACTTTATTTTTTAGTATGCCTCTCTCAGCCAAATGGTCTCCTCTGACCTGCCACCTTCAGGGGTTTCAAGGCAAACTAAAATACCAACTTTACTCTGTGCATTGTTATGCAGACTTCCAAGGCCTTCTTTCCATGTTTTTTTTTTTCTTCCCTGTGAATTGGCAGGCACCCCCTCCATTTTTATGCACCTTTACAGGCAATATGCAGTAGTGAAGAGGCCCAGATCTGGAGTCAAACAACCCGAGGTTCAAATCTCAGCTGACATTTATTCCTGGCAGTCTGACTCTAGATAAATTATACAACCTAGCTAAGCCTCAGTGTTCTAATTTGCAAAATGGGGACAACAGCAGCCCACAACACAGAGCCTTGCACATGACAAAGTGCAATAAAACTGCCCGCTCAGCCATAAGAACCTGTCTAGCCCAG
Organism: Daubentonia madagascariensis; assembly: GCA_023783475.1. NCBI lineage: Eukaryota > Metazoa > Chordata > Mammalia > Primates > Daubentoniidae > Daubentonia > Daubentonia madagascariensis. Next base: position 11,128,609 of record JAKFHU010002573.1, on the reverse strand, counting down.
GATTCTTACTTGGGGGCACCACGGTATGGTTTAGAGGCACACCTCAGTAATTCAGGAATTGATCTAAATCTTTCATTCAGTCTTTACCACTTGTCTATATGACACATTCTATAGTTAGACTTCTCATGGCATAAGGTGATTTTTTACATATCCTAACATACCCTCTCCTTCCAGTGTCAACATGGACTCCTGATTTCTAGTACTGCACAGTTTATAGCACACGCCCTGGTCATCCTACCTACACGTTACAGAATGACAGGGTCTTATCCATGCTTCCTCTCCACTCTGGTCTCTTCAAATAGAAAAGCCTAAATTTTTCCAAGTTAGCTTAAAGGGTATTGGTCATATTCTATCTATGGCAGCAGGGGTGGGAAGGAGACGAGCTGAACCACCAGGATTCCTTTTAGTCACAATCTCAGTCCTGTGACAGTCATGACGTCTGCACTGGCCACACAACTTGGGGCCTTCTCCTTGGGGATGCCCGGGAGCAGGAACCAGGGCATCAGGGTTGGCAACTGCTCAGAAGTGAAGTGGATTTGGCTTGCTGAGCCCAGCCCAACCTCTGGTTTCTGCCTGTTGGCTGGGAGATTATTCCTTTTGCTTTCTGATTGCTGACAAAAGCTCTGAACTTTCCAGAAAGAGAACCACCTGCAGGTCTCCCTTCAGGGCAGACTGGGAAAGGGTAGGGGTGTGGGGTAGAAGGTGAGGGGACCAGCTCACCTCCAAAGTTACTGTTAAGCACAAGGCTGTATCACCTGACCATTCTGACAAATTCTCTCACAGGGATGATACCAGGAGTAAAAGGCCACAAAAGGTTATTGGTAAATACCAATAACCAAATGATGAAATATATTATTTTCATTGTGAACATCCCCAAAATGGAATGTGATGATGGAACGGTGGGACAGAGTGTGGCTGAAGAAGACAGGGCGAGTATAACCTGCATGAAGGTTAGAAGGTTGCCTAGTCAATTTTTTTTGTTTTTAAATTTTATTGGGCAGCCCCCTCCCCCTAAACCAGAATGGTTCAGAGAGACTCCCACCCAACTAACTATTAACTCCTCTGGGCACCAGAGACCTCCATCCCCCGCCTTGCCCTCTGACTTGGGTGGGGGCTTTCCCTCCTTTCCTGAATGAGCATACTCTGGCCAAAGCCCCGGCTTTCCTTTTTCTGAGACACTGAATCATTTCCTTTCTCCAGCTCTTACCTTTGAGCCTTCCTTTTCCCTTCCCTGGAAAAGTGACTCACTGCTGAAGTGTTGGGTGATCCTGAGGATCAAGGATGGGTGATAAAAATACTCCCGATTGTGCAACTTGAGGAAGGGGGATACAGTGTTTGGACTGAGAATTCAAAGCGCCAGTCAGGAACTCTGAAGTTGGGGTGTTAACAATGGCCATGGCTTCATCTCTTTGGGGAAGTGAAGCAAAGAATGGAGTTAAAACAGAAATTTATCCTTGCCAGATTTCCTGTGGAGCCCCTTGTTCTGCCCTTTCAAATGTGTATTTCTGAGAAAGGCACGTAAAAGCACTTAGCATGACAACATGGATCATAGTGAGGCAGGCAAAAAGGCAGCAGAGAGCAGAAAGGCCTGGGCTGTTCCTCCCATCAGCCCTGCAGAGCCTGGTTGGGGCCCTAAGAGCAGAGCTGTTTCTTTTTGGGTTTTTCTTTCCAGTGCAAATAACTGTACTTCCCCAGTGTGGGAGTGGTAAGGGAAGCCAGCATGACAGAGCAGGCTCTAGGCTGGCCCCAGCACTGACATGAGAGACCCTTAGAGCAAAGTTACCCAACACTGCCCTGCATGCTAGAGGCACCAGCAACAGCCCAGCTCTTTCCCCAGATGGAAACTCACCTTCCTTCACCCCAATTCACTGGTAGGTTGGATGCAAATGAGATATTTTCTTCTTCTAATTAATCTTCATGGACCTCATAGGCTGAGCAAAACAAAACATAATTTTCTCTAAAAGATGACTCCCTGGCCAGGTTACAAGCTATTCAAGATGGGAATCAGAGGCAGCAAAGTCACCCCATCCAAAAGGCCAAGCAGATGGGAGCAGAAACACTCATAAAAGTAGAGGAAAAAAAAAATATGTGTGTACACATGTATGGGGGTGTGTGTGTGTTGGGGAGGTGTTGCAGATGAGAATGTCACAACAGGAGAACTCATGCTACAAAACCTTAATTTGCCAGGAAATTAAGGCCAAAAAAAAAAAAAAGGGTCTTAAAAGCTGCTGGGGCAATTCCAGAAGACGAAGAAACTTGGCTCAGCAATGATGGTGAGTTTGCTTTTTAGAGGTGCCTCAACTACAAAGTGCTTCTCTCAGTCAGGAACCTTCCCCCTCCAATACACGTGTGCATACACACATATCAGCTCTGCCCTTCTTTGGGAGGATGCACAACCCAGAGAGCCCCTAAAGGTCCCATGACCTCTGTTGGTGAGTCACTGGCTGAGGGAGGTGGAGGTCCTGGTATACTGATGCAGGTTCCCAGCATCTGAGCAATAGGTTATAGAAATGCAAGCCTCCCTATGAGTTGCACCTGACCACACACCCGCCCCAAGCCACTGTGCAGAGGCTGGGGAACTAAGGCCAGACTCCACAGAACAGTCCACATTTGACCAGCTGACCCAGACAGAGGATGCCCCCAGTGACTTCCCCCCCCAGATTGCTGACAGATGCTGGCAAGCAAGGTCTTGAAGCCAGGCTGTCCTCAAGTGGCACAAAGGAGCTGCTTCCCATGCTTCCCAAACTCACCCGAGCAGGCAGTGGGAAGGGAGGCGCCAGCAAGCTGAAGGAGGCTTTTCTCAACCGATCATCTTGGGAAAAGCCAGATACAAATTTCATGGCTGGAATGCAAGGGTTGTGAAATGCTGAACAAGCCCCAAAGAGGGCCAAGGACTCTCCTTCCGGGAAGGCGGTGGGAGGAGGGCTGGCAACGGAGAGTGGGAGTGGAGCAGGTTACCCAGAGGGGCCTGTCTTTCTGGGAAGCAAGAAGTAGGGCCTCAGAAAGAAAGAAATCCCCTAGCCCTGAGGTGGTAGAAGGGCCAGAGATAGGGTTGTTTTTGTTTCTGAACTTGAATAAAACAAGGCCTTGTGTCAAAAAGTAATTCTGGTATAAATGAGCCAGTTATGACACAGCTTGTTATTTCTGGGATTTAGAATCACTGAGGCTCATGGCATATTCTCCCCAGAGCTAAATAAGCACAGTAAGCCTTTAACATGAGGCTTTAGCCTTGTCCTCAATGTCACATGAGAGGTCCCTAGTCATGCTACAACTAGTTAGATGAGTTCCACCAGTGAGGGTCATCATCATCTCACAGACGTAGTCTTATGTGTCCCTCATGGGGTCCCTGAGAATGGGGTAAGGAGGATCACATCCGTTTTAATGGCTGACAGATTGCCCTTAGCTCTAACACTTTCTAACCTTGGACAAGTTACCTATTAGCCTCTCTGTCCTTCAGTTTTCTCATTCTTAAAAGGGGGATATATAAGATTATTGACTTTATAGAGTAGCTATGAGGATGAATTAAATTAACGTAGGTATAAAGCACTTGGAACATTACCTGGCACAGAATAAGCACTATGTAAGTGTTAGCTGCTATTGAGGTGTGAAAAGAGCAAGTGCTTGGCTCCCCCAAGTAGGCCAGAACCCAGCTGCTAATGCCCAGGCTTGATCAGCTGTTCTGAGCCTCTGATCTATCTCTGCATCCTCCTTCGACCATATACAGACCCATGAAGACCCATGCATCAGAGCTCCCCGGCCCAGAAAGCCTGACCAAGGGGAAATCAGACACACAGACAAAATAAGACCCATGCTGGTTGCTCCCCCACAGGGAGAGGAGCAAACACTGGTCCAAGCACATTTTGGGTCGGCTTTCTCAGCTGTAATCCATGTGGTACATCTGCAACGGGGTCAGGTCCCAGAGGGGGCAGCACAGGTATTACAATCATGCTTGCTAATCTGAACTGAGTCCATCATCATTGATCCTGAGATAACAGGAAGCTTGAGTCTGAGAGACTTCAGGGGTGTGTTGGAGAATGTTCTCGGCAAAGGAGGAGGAATCATTTTTAACCAATTGCTGAAAAACTGGTAACCAGCACTGAGAACCTCAGAAGAAATGTCCTGATTCCCTCAGACTGCATTCTGGCACTTTGGAGACCTGACTGGGCACTTAAGCTGCAGGGAGTGGAGATGACCCCAGAGGGCTGGCACCTCTGATCTACTGCCACTCATCTGTCTGTATCCCAGCTAATTCAGGCCAAAGGGTGGAGGCTGCAGCCTCTCTGCCTTGTGTCTACACATAGGCCTCAGACCAGAACCAATGCCCCACTGCCCAGTCAGGGTCTGGCCTGAGTCTGGGCTTATGCGTGTATCTGAGAACCCAGAGCCTCATGGCCCTTGCTATGTCTAGGAGTGCGGCAGCTGGAAGTACACCCAAGCCAGGGAGTGAGATCTCAGGCCTGTGCCAGATGTACACTAGAGGCAAGTGGGCTGCATCTCTGCAGGAACCCTTGCCATTCTGTCCAGAAATCCTGGCCTTCCAGAGGTGGGAGGGCCATCTGGGCTGAGACCGTCTCCAAGTTACAGGCAATCTGCTTGAGACTTTAAGGCTACAAGTACCTTTGGCTTCCCATCAGTGCCAACAAGGTCCAGAGCAAGAAGCCAGGCTCAGGGCATGGGAAGGAGTATGGCCCTGGGACAAGGTCCAGACTCCCAGGTAGAGAACTTCCAGATGCCCCACGACCCAGCAAGGCCATCTTCTGCTGCCAGGGGAAGATCACGGTGCCTCAAGCCAGCTACTACTTCAGGGCAGCTGGCTAGAGAAACCCACGGGTTAGAGATGAAAGCGGCTCTGAGGTGGTAGTGGAGGCTTCTCTAGGCTCTTGCCAAAGAGCTCAACTCTCATGGCTTCTGGATGGCAGGTTCACCAAGTGAGCCATCCAGGCCAGCCCCATTCCCAGAGTAACTCTCCCTATTCCACAGTCTGCTTCCAGGAGGCAGCCTTAACTTTAACCAGCCAGGCCTCCCCTGTGCCACTCCCTTTAGCTCCTTCTCCCGCTTGTTAAAATTCTAAGGCACCTTCAATGTCCCTCTCATTCTTCTTCCTCCAAGACACCCTCCCTAACTACTCCAGATCACGCTGACCTGTCTTTTCTACAGGGCGCTGAATCACTACCATTTCTGGGGACCATGATCAGCAAGTGGAGCTAGAATCCAAAGCAGCAGCCGTTTCCAACAAATTGCATCTATAGCCAGACGCACACCATTAAAAGTTAATTGTTTCACTCATGTTCCCCCAAAGGAAGAGCCCCAGATGGTCCCCTGGGTCCTGAGCTTGCCACATAGCAAGTGTGTAATAAAGACTTATTAGAAAAAGGATGATCACCCTGGTCTTGCAGGATTAGTCGACCTCCCTTTTAGCCCAAGGCACAGCAATTTCCTCCCTGGCAGGCAAGGTTCCTTCTCTGGGCTGCCAGCTCCCAGGCACCCCCTGCCAGCAGCTATTCCCTAGAGCTGCCCAGGGAGTAAGGGCAGAGGGGGGTGCCTAGCTCTGGCCCTCCCACCATTTGTCTCCTATCAGAGGAAGAGAGGTTGGCAGGAAGTAGATCTGACCTCTGGGGTGGCCCATAGTCTCTCTCCCAAGGGCTATAGGGCCCCTGAACAGGCAGCAGAGGCCTGCAAAGGACTTCCCTTCCCTTCCCTGGGCCCCAGGGAAGGGAGGCAGGAAGAAAGGCCTCAGCAGCAGGCGTCCAGTGTGGGGCTGGCCAGACAGGGAGGCCCCCAGGGTTGCAGCTATCAGCCGGAGACCAGGCTCCAGGAAGGAAGGAAGGGCAACTCTGGCCGAGGCCGAGATAAGGAGGGGACTATGCTCAGCACAATGGGCTCCCACAAGGCTGGGAGGCCCCAACTCAGATTTTACCCCAACCTGGCCTCCCGTCTGTTCACACAGGCCATGTAAATATTTACTGATGTTTATATTCATGGTGCGCTGGGTCCCCTCTGAGGCCCTTTGCTATGACCTACAGATCCGTGTGTCCTAGACCATGCCTGCCCTTAAGCCCAGAGACCCTGGGGTCCACCCAGCAAGGGCTATGAGCATTGTTCTCTCTCATGCAATCCACAGGGACAGGCCCTTCAGGACTGTCCTCTTGTCCCAGCCCTGGGACACTGGGAACTTACGGGGCCCGGTCGTGAGTGAGGCCATTCTGCCGCTGAGGGTTGATTGGTGGAAGGATGGGTTTGCTGTTGATCTCGAGTCCTCTCCTCAGGGTCTCCCGGATCTGCTCTGTGTCTGCAATGACACCACTAAGTTGCCCGATGGCCCTTTGGGCTCCCAACAATCCCCACCCTGTCCTTGAAATCTGGCTCAGCAGACATGCTGGAGAAAAGCCACCATGGTCCTGAGCCCACTCTGGACATCCAGACATGAAAGCTGAGTGCAGACTGTGAGGAGGCACCATGCTTTCAAGACGCTTTGGGTCTGAAGGGCACCATTCTTGTGGAAGACCAGGGGTGGCCTCTGGACTTCAGAAGAGCACTCTTCACTGTCCTTTTCCTTCCTGTGTCACAGTCCTGAGGTTTGCCCTTTAACATGGCTTCAGACAGTGACAGACTGACAAGGCCTTTGCCACTGCCCCAGACCACCAGAGACCCTTCCCACTGAAATGGATGTGAGTAAGGGCTGCAAGTGCCCTGCCGTGAATGGGCAGGTGCCTCGTACACAACTTTCTGGATTATGGGTGGTCAACTATTGTCTGGCCCTGCCACCCCTTCCCCTCGGGCTTAGGTCAGTGGGATGCTGAGATCATCTTCCCACCTTGGCCTATCCCAGGGAACTCTGCCTCTCCACAGAGCTACCGAGAGCCAGGAGGTGAAAGAGGAATCCCTTGGTGGGATTATTTCTTTGCGAGGTGCTTTGCTGGTCTTTGGGGTGAAGCTTGCTAGTCTGGTCCCCTATATTGAGATTTTGATCTAAGATTTACCTCTGCAAACTGTAAACACATATAAAAAAGCAAATTAACATTACTTGCTCAAAAAGTGGCCTCAGAGTGGGGAGGAGATGATTACTAACTTTTCTAACTGTTTGACTTGTTATAGTGGCATGGATTACTTTTATAATTTTTAAAATATAGCCAATAATGATTGAAATTTTGGACAAGACCATGACTCCCTCCTTAAATCACGTCTTTTTTCAAAAGCAATCAAATGATTCTAATAACTACATACCTTCTCTCTCAACCTCTGGTAGGCCTGGTACACCATTAGAACAAGCAGGAAGGAAAGAAAGGGCTCAAATATTTGCACTAGGGGTTTAAGCTGTCCTTTTCAGAAAGAAAAGACCTTTTATAAGTTTTATCTCATATGTAGGTATTTTATACAGGGCTGTAGGCATCTTATTCTTCAAAAAGAAAAGACAGAGGAATAGATAAGGAAGTAGACAAAGAAGCTGTAAACACATGTATATGTAAGTGGCTGCTTTCCCTTTGGAATTAGCTAGAGATGCCCTTTGCTAAAAACCACAATTGTTTCTATAGCCAAGACCAGCCTGGGCAGCTTCCAACAAGACAGCCATGTCCTCATTCCCTAGGATCCCACCCAGAAACACAGTGGGTATAGGGGCCCTGACCACAGGCCCTTACCCTGTATCTGCAGGACAGGGGTTAGGGACCATTTGCAAGCTGGTTTCACACTCGGGCCTCTCTTGTTGAATGCCTAGGAGGGCCTGAGGCCAGAATGATCCTTGGATTTGGCATGGCCTTCAGGCCAGATCTGGGCCCTGTGTCAATTACGAGGGTGGCCGACACTTGTTCTCTTGTACTTGGGTGGACTGTGGACTTTTCCTGTAACTGTTTTATGGCTTCCACTCACCTCCATGACCTTAGATTGCAAGGGGCAAATCTAAAACACAATAGTCCCCACTGGTGGTACATTTGAAATACACACAGGAAACACAGCCAGAAATGGGCCAATAAAGCTCTCTTAATTCCACCCTGCTAGAAGACTTCACTTGCTGTTTAAATCAGGCCAGGAAATAAACTATTGAATGGGCTGTTTTTGTTAGAGTTCATCCTAGAGAACCTGAAAACTAGGCCTGGGGAAAAGGAAGGAGGAAGGCTGGGTGATGGCTCCCACCTTTGCCAGAGAGCCGCCGGGGCTGTGTGCCGATGCAGATACTCCGGCTGTCCTCATCATCCTCGGGGGGCCGGCTCAGGTCATCCCAGGCACACTTGGCACTGACACCACTCAGGTTGGAGCCGTCTGTCTCAATGCCTTTGTCAACTCTCTCCTGCTTGAAAAGAACCAAAGAGCCAGAGTTCCTTCAGAGAACTGGTGGCCCAAGGTCACTACTACCCTCCCAGACACCACCCTTACAGTATTTATTGAGCCCTTGTAGGTGCTGAGCATGGGACAGATGCTGGAAGAGCAGGGTGTCTGACCTTGTTCTGCCCTGGTTACCAATGTATGAAGGTCTCTGCCAGCCCCTGTACTCCTCCAGGGGAACCAAGGATTAGGGGAAGCCAGGAGGAATGAAAATCCTAAGGGAAGCTTCTCCTCGACTATCAACCTTCTGGTACAATGGCCTTCACACTTGTTTCAGAGCCCCACCTCTGCCCACTCCATGCTGGCCCATGAAACTGATGTGGCCAAAACTGGCCCGACTTCCCTGAGGAAAGATGCAATCCTTCCTCTCCTTCTGATCCTCCAGCAAGAACCCCCCAGTCGCTGCTACAGAAGACAGAGTGGAAGCTTGCCACAGGCGGGAGAGGCCACACCTGCAGTTTCCCCTTCTAACAGCTAGAGGGTGTGGTCGCACAGGGAAGTGCCACTGGACAGGAGAAGGGCTCGACTTCCCCTAGCTCACTTGTTTGGCAAAGGACTCTGAATGGAATTTCTTTTCCATTTCTTAGACTGAAATGGGGGCCTGGAGGATAGTGACTATCTGCAGACCCCCTGGCGGCCCTGCCTTTGTACTGCCCTTGGCAATGCCGAGTCCAAACACTTCAAATGGCCTCAAGGAAGAGCTGTATTCAAAACATCCCCGGATTTTCTGGTAAAACACAGCTCTGTGATGCTGAACTTTGGATTAAAGGTCATCGGGAAAGCTCTAGCAACCTTGCCCCAAAACAGCCATGTAGGCCAAATAAAGCTCCTTGTGACTGAGCACTTCAACAAGTCTGCACTCCCCTGTCCACCTGCCCTTCTTCCCATGGCTCCACAAGCACCACAGTGGCCCGTGGTCAGCCAGGGAGCCTATCTGGGGGAAGCGCAGGTACTGTCCTTATTTCTTGGGACCAGTCAGCAAGTGGTCCTTTTCCAGATGCCTCCCTCTACTCTTTCTTTTTTTCCAGGGCTACCATCGTCCCAGGCAAAGCTGGAGATTCTGAGCAGGGAAGCAGCTCTGCATGCTCTGGGCAGGGAACATGTGGGCCCTGGTTTGCTCAGGGGAGAGCCTGAGCTTTTCCCTCTCTACTGGCTGCCCTGAGGCCCCTCATATATGGAAAGGTCTAAGGACAGACACCTCTTGGCTCAATAGGTCCAGCCTACTTACTTTACAAGTAAAAAGAAAGAGTTAAGACCCAGAGAAGTTAAGGGACTTGTTTAGGCGCACACCTGGTTAGTGGTAGAGCTTGGATCACAGCAACACTAGCCAGCTCTAAAATGAACTGACAGCAAGCAGGCACCAGAACGACACAAGTGAACAAAGAGGAGTTCATACTTGGTGCCACCAGGAAAGAAAGCTGTACTTTCTCCCCACAGGTTCCCTGCTTGCTTTTAAAGACCACTAGGTGCTCTAGGTCCTGCTGGGTGGTCTCAGGGGAGCCTGAAGACTAGGAAGAGAACTGTTCTCGGCATGCAAACAAAGGACGGTTTGCTTACCCTACTAGTTCAAAGGACCAGGTTCTTTCTTAGTACTTGGCACTTATGACAGGGGACAAACAACAGCCCACAGTGCCCCATGCTGGATCCCAGTGTGGCTGCAGAACAAGGGCTTAGGGAAACATAGCCTTCATGGTTCCTGGTTCTTGCATAAGCAGAAGCTATAAGGAAACCAAGTTTAAAGTAGAGATAACAGAGGATCCTGGCAGCAATTTGAAAAGTTCATTGTTAAAGGTATTAGGAAAACAGAGGAGCATCATCTGTGAATGAAGAGGATTCCCAAGAACTCACAGGTCTATAGTAAGGACTGCTGGCTACATGTCCATCTGCCACCTCTCCCTTGCTCTAGCCCACAGAACTGGCAGCTGCCTGTGGCCTACCAGATCTTTACAGAAGCATGACAGGTTCAGAGGCAGCAATGACCTGCAGTTGGTAGGGGGAATAGAAAAAGCCAGATACCCGGCAGGCACATTATCTGCTTCTCCTGCTTCATGAGCAACCTGTAAGAAAGGCGGTTATGCTCTTGTGGCTTTCACAATTCACCTGCATGCCAAAGGAGTGCTTCTAAAACAGCAAAGATAACACTAAGACTCTTCCAGGTGGGCCACAGCAAGTGGGCAACTGCAGGCCTGTATGTCTAAAGATCCCTTTAGGAGTGTATACTCAGGGCAACTTGAATTTATGCTCCTGGGTTGCAATCCTCAAGTCCAGACCAAATAAACTCTTTACTGGTATTAAAAAAATAAAAATAAAAAAAAAAAAAGATCCCCTTACACATCAAGGAGTGCCAACCTATCCAGGGCAGGAGCTCGGCATCTGACTGCACAAAATGTAAAATGGTCAAAAGCAGGGATGGGACTGTGAGACCAATCAGCGCTCACCCCTGCAGCTGGGCCATGGAATCAATATCACCTAAGCTACTGTCTGTTACAGTGTGGTAGTGGCCATGGGGTGGCTCTCTGAAAAAAAGCCTGTGTTTTTTTTCTTCTTCTTCTTCTTTTTTTTTTTTTTAAGAGACAGAGTGTTTCTCTGTTGCCCAGGCTAGAGTGCAGTGGCACATCATCACAGCTGACTGCAGCCTCAAACTCCTGGGCTCAAACGATCCTCTTGCCTGAGCCTCCCAAGTAACTGGGACTACAGGTACAGGCCACCATGCCCTGCTAGTTTTTTCTTATTTATTTATTATTTTTAGAGACAGGGTTTCACTATGTTACCCAGGCTGGTCTCAAACTCCTGGCCTCAAGTGATCCTCCTGCCACAGCCTCCCAAAGTGCTGGGATTACAGGTGTGAGCCACAGCACCTGTGTTCTTTTAAGAAGGGGAAGTAGGGGAATGAATACTGGGAAAGCAAGCAATATCCACTATACTTATTTTCTTTCATTGCTGGTGATCTAATTTTTTTAAAGCTGATATATAATTTACACACAATAAAATTTGTCCTTTTTAAATGCAAAAACATGTGTCTGAGACTAGCTTTCCTGGGCTAAAATCTCTGCTCCCTATGTGCTCTGCAGAATTCAGGGGCAAGTTCCAAATTATGCCATATTTCTACTCACTCACACATAAAGCTCCTCCGTTTTCCCAGGATGAAAGCCAGTGTTATTTGGAAGAGGCCTAGGCACAGTGTGCTAGAAAGGTTTTCCTCACTCAAGACATACTTGCAGGTGTGGATCGATCTCAAATATGGTCTCTCCCCTCCGCATGTCAGTTATCAGCCAGGGGCCACCAGCGCTGTGGACAAGGAAAGGGGACATGATGGTAACTGAGGGTCTGGAGCTGATGGGCTGGGCCTGCAGCCTGCCCTGTTTGCTGCCCCAGGCCCAGAATATAGGGGCTGTCAGGGAGTGGGGTGAAGGAGGGATTCCTGCCCCCAGGCCCCAGGCAGTGGGCACTCACATGGGCACCGTGCGTAGCAGCTCCAGGATGCCCTGTCCATTCCACTGCTGGGCTGAGTGTAGCTCCTCAGTGCAGACCCCAACGATCTGAGGACAAGAAGCCGTTGTGTGTTAATGGCCATCCCTCCCAGAAGGTCACCACCTAGGCTTTCTCAGGGTCACCTCAAGTGGGGGGACTATAGGCAGGACCTGTGCTCAGAGGCTGGTGTGTCCAAACTGGATGGTTACCTTAGGACGGAGTGTCTGGGTCTATAGACAGGCACTGAGGCCTGACCCTTGCCCTTGCTGAGACAGGTCAGGTGTCTGGCTGACACAAAGTCTAGCTCCAGGCTGCAGAGGAGAAAAATCAAGGCCTGAGCCAACTCAGGATGGGTCCTCAGGCCATGTCTCTGGAAGCAGGGGAGGTTCAGGGAGACATTCCTGCTCAGGCTAGTAACATGGGGAATGTGAACAGAGGAGATCTGGAGACTCATCAAACTTGCAACCATGACTGAAGGGCCCCAGCATCTAGCAGAGAAGCTCCCTTCCTTATCAGGGGGTAAGCCTCTGTGTACCTCTAAAGGGAACCAGCTAAACCTTTGCACGGACCTCATCATGACCAAAAGCAGGCACTGGCCAAAGCTGGGGTAGATTCATGTTGCTTCTGAGAAAAGGCAAGTCCAGCCCAGAGCTGGCTCCTGCTGGGAAGTTCTGTGCCTGCAAATGTCTGAGTCTCTACCAGTTCACAGAATACCCTCCCTATTACAGCCATTCCCTCCCACCCAAATGGCCCCTTCCTCTTTCCCCTTCTCTTGTCTCAGCAGGTCAAACCATCTGAATTTACCTGACAAACCATTAGAGGGAAGAGAAAATGGGAGAAGACCAAAGGAAACCTCCCATTCCCTTAATTCCTCCTACCCAAGCCCCCCTGTCCTGCTAGAACTTTTCCTACAGGAAAGGCTCAAGCCAACGTCCAACCTGCACCTCACCTGGAGGAAGGTAACTACCCCAAAGGGTGTCTGCACAGGTTGCATCTGTGGGTCCTCTGTCAGCAGCATGTGCTGAATTCTTGACTCACTGTTATCCAAAGGGCTGTGCCAAGACACGTGGTCTCCGCTGCAGAAGGTGTTCTCTGTGGGAGAGACATGAGGATCCTCAGTGTCTGAGGCCCCAGATCCAGGCCTGGAATCTGACCTGGGATCTCAGAAGCCCAGGCTGGGAGACTCCCCAGCCTCCTGGGGTATCCTTTGTGAAGGGGGAGAAGCACTCACTTGGGATGGAAGCAAAGAGTCTATAGTATTTGAAAAAAACCAAATTGTTCCTGTTTGCCAATTCTATCAGCCTTCAGTGGAAAAGGACAGGCTGCAGGTAAGGATGTTCACTTGGCCTGGGAAGCCCAAAGACTTCTGGCATCTGCTTCACCTCCCCAGCACCCTGACTCACGAGGGGAGGTGGCAGCCATAATCAGATCTGCTAGGAAAGAATAAAGTGCTTTTCTGTGGGGCCACCTGGCCAAAAGTCCACAAGGAGGCTGGAGGGCAGTAAAAGCCCTTCACCTTGGAAAGACAGACCAGGATTTCTGTGCAGCTGAAACAGTGCTCAGAAGGGAACACCCAAACTTGGAGGGCCTTTGAGACCTGTCACCGGTTTCCCACAAGTAGACAGATTCAAGGATTTCTGAGGAACACAAGGCTTCAAGTAAATGGAGGTCTGGATAGTGCCTCATACCCCTCTGCCAAGGGACAGCTGTTCCCATGAGGACAAAGCCACCTCATAGCCACACCACTGTACTTCACACAGTCCCATTACTTCAAAAAATTTTTTGTTTAAGGCCACAACCCCATGGGACATGAAGTCTCCCACCACCCCTGACTCTTGTCTTGGGTACCCAAGGTACTCTGCATTTACAAGCCTATGTGCACCTGTAGGTTCCCTTCCATTTTTTTTCTTCTGACATAGAGGGAAGCACACTATTTTGCAGATTTCACTTAATTATATATCTTAGAGCTCACTTTACCTCAGCATATAGAGAGCTCCCTCATTCTTTAAATGGCTGTGTTGCAGTCATCATGGTCTATCATTTATGATCTGGGAATCTCAACAATTGAGGTCCCTTTACTTTTTATCAATATTGAAGGTAAGGCAGAATGCACACACGTGCACATGAACACACACACATATCCCAGACTGAAGGCTCCTGGGCAGCCTGAGAGAGCTTCTGCTGATGTGTCTTGGTCTGAATGCTAACTCCCTCCTGTGTCAGGTGAAGCTACACAGCCATCTTTTCCATCCAAGAGACAAGCTCAGCTTATTGGTCCTAACCTCAACAGTATTCATTCAGGAGAGAGAAGGAAGACTGTTTCCTGTAAGGGACATGTAATAATAAAGGGGAGGAGAAGGCATGGCTCCAGGCAGAGCCAGCTAGAAACCCTTAAATTCCAAATTCCTGATGAGCCCTCTCTTCCCAGATTCCCTCTCTATTACAGAAGTGTATGTCTACAAGCAGCTCGCAAGCTCTATAAGTAAGAAACAATGCAACAAGAGGATTGAATTAGTAATTAACCTCCTCCCAACACACATACGTACACACACACACACACACACACACACACATATACAAAGTTCAAGCCCAAATGACTTCACTGGTAAATTCTACCAAACATTTAGAGAAGAATTAATACCAATTCTTCACAAAATCTTTCAAAAATAAAAGAAGAGGAAATACTTCTCAATTCATTCTAAGAAGCCAATGTTACTCTGATATCAAAACTAGACAGAGGCATCATAAGAAAAAAACTCCACCATAGACCTTTATGCATATAGAAACAAAAATCCTCAACAAAATATCAGCGAACTGAACCCAGTAACATATAAAAAGGGTTATACACAATGACCAAGTGAGATCTATTCCAGAAATGCAAGGTTGGTTAAATGTAAGAAAATTAATGTAATACATCAATAGAATAAAGGTTAAAAAAACCCCAAAAACCACGTGATCATCTCAACACACACAGAAAAAGCATTTGACGAAATCCAATACCTTTTCATGATAAAAACACTCAAACTAGGAAAAGATGGAAGGAACTTCCTCAACCTGATAAAGGGCATCTACAAAACACTCCAGAACGAACATCATACTTGAGGGTAAATGGCTGAATTAATTCCCTCTAAGATCAGGAACAAGACAGAGATGCCCCCTCTTGCCACTTCTATTCAACATTGCATTAAAGATTCTAGCCAGGACAATTAGGTAAGCAAAAGAAATAAAAGACATCTAGACTGGAAACGAAGAAGTAAAACTGCCTCTATTGACAGATGATATGATCTTGCATATAGAAAACCTTAAGGAATCCATTAAAAATCTATTAGAACTAATAAACAAGTTCAGCAAAGTTGCAGGGTACAGGAACAATATGCAAAAATCACTTGTATTTCAATATACTAGCAAGGAACAATTCAGAAACGAAATTAAGAAAAATCAATTCTTTCATGATAGCATCAAAAAGAACAAAATACTTAGAAAACTACAAAATGTTGATGAAAGAAACTAGAGAAGACATACATAAATGGAAAAACATCCAATATTCACGGATCGGAAGACTTAATGTTATTAAGATGGCAGAATTCTCCCAAATTGATCTACAGATTGCATGTAATCCCTATAAAAATGCCAGATGCCTTTTTTGCAGAAATTCACAAAATGACTCTAAAATTCTTATGGAAATGCAAGAGACCCAGAAGAGCCAAAACAATCTTGAAAAAGAAGAGCAAAATTGAAGGACTTAACCTTCCCCATTTCAAAACTTGCTACAAAGCTACAGTAATCAAGTCAGTGTGATACTGGCATAAGCATAGACATTTGATCAATGTAACAAAACTGAGAGTCCAGAAATAAACTCTCACATTTTATGGCCATTAATTTTCGACAAGGGTGCCAAGACAATTCAATAGAGGAAAGAATAGTCTTTTCAGCAAATGGTGCTGGAACAACTGGATGTCCACATGCGAAAGAATTAAGTTGGATCTCTTCCTTATACCACAAACAAAAATTAACTCAAAATGGATAATAGACCTAACTGCAATAGCTAAAACCATAAAACTCTTAGAAGAAAACACAGGAATAAATCTTCTGACCTCGGATTAGGCAATGGTTTCTTAGATGCAATACCAAAAGCACAAGCAACAAAGGATAGATAAATTGGACTTCATCAAAATAAAACCCTTTGTGCCGTAAACAGTCCTCTCAGGAAAGTGAAAAAAGAAAGGCAAATCAAAACCACTTTTGACATATTACTTTATACTTGTTAGGATGGTTATTATAAAAAAATAAATAAAACCAGAAAGTAACAAGTGTTGGTGAGGAAGCAGAGAAATTGGAACCCTTGTACATTGTTGGTGGAATGTAAAATGGTGCAGCTGTTGTGTAAAACTGTATGGCAGTTCCTCAAATAATTAAGCACAGAATTACCATATGATCCAGCAATCCCACTTCTGTGTATATAGCCAAAAGAATTGAAAACAGGGTCTCAAGCAGATATTTGTATACCAATGCTCATAACAGCATTATTCACAATAGCCAAAAGGTTAAAAACAACCCAAATGTCCATCAACACATGAATGGATTAACAAAATGTAGTATTTACATGTGATGGAATATTATTCAGCCTTAAAAAGGAAGGACATTCTGACACATGCAACAACATGGGTGAACCTTGAAGACATTATGCTAAGTAAAACAAGCCAGACACAAAAGGACAAATACTGTATGATCCCACTCGTATGAGGTACCTACAGTAGTCAGATTCATAGAGACAGAAAATAAAATTGTGGTTGCCAGAGGCTGGGGGGAAGGTGAATGGGGAGTTATTGCTTAATAGGTACAGAGTTTCACTTGGGGAAGATGAAAAAGTTCTACAGATGGATGATGGCAATGGTTGCAAAACAATGTGTGTTCTATGTCACAGAACACTTAAAAATGGTTAAAATAGTAAATTTTATGTTACGTATATGTAACCACAATTAAAAAAAAAAAGACAACCCATAGAATGAGAGAAAATATTTGCAAATCATATATATGGTAAGTATCCAGAATATATTAAGTATATTGTATTCAGAATATATAAAGTGCTGTTACAACTCAATAATAAAAGACAAATAACCCAATTAAAAATGAACAAAAGGTCTGAATATAATTCTCCAAAGAATCTTCCAAAGAAGATACACAAATAGCTAATAAGCACATAAAAAGATGCTCAACATGATTAGTCATTAGGGAAATGTAAATCAAAACCACAATGAGATACCACCAGTTCACACCCACTAGAATATTTAAAATAAAAAAGACAGCAATAACAAGAATTGTTAACAATATGGAGAAACTGGAATCGTGCATTGCTGGCGGGAATGTAAAATGGTAGAGCTGCTTTGGAAAACAGTTTAGCGATTCCCCTAAATGGTAAACATGGAGTTACCATATGACCTAGCAATTTCAGTCCTAGGTATACACCCAAGAGAAATGAGAATATGACTACACGAAGACTTGTATACGAATGTTCGTGGTAGCATTATTCATAATAGCCCAAAGGTGAAAATAACCCAAATGTCCATCAACTAATGAATGGATAAACAAAATGCGGTATACCCATACAATGGAATATTATTTGGCAATAAAAAGGAAAGAAGTACTAATATATGCTGCAACATGAACCTTAAAAACATGCTAAGTGAAAGAAGCCAGTCACAAAAGACCATATATTATATGATTCCATTTATTTGGAATGTCCTGAATAGACAAATCTATGGAGACAGATTTGGTTGTCCAGGGCCGGAGTGATTGGGGGGGTCTGGGTGGGAATGACTAGTATGGGGCTTCTTTTTTGGACGATAAAAATGATCTAGGGTTCATTATGGTGATGGTTTCACAACTGTGAATTATATGGTATGTGAATCATATCTCAATAAAGCTGTTATAAAAAAAGAAAGAAAGAATGTAGCAGGCAAAAGGAAGGCATCTTGGAGGAGAGGCTAAGTAGGGGAAGCAAGGCCATGCCCCTCGATTCCGTGTCAACACCACCCCAGGCTCAGCAGCCAGGCCTGGGAGGAACCTGACTCATAATGCCAGGACATCACTGCATTTTATTGGTCTGTGTGACCTGAACAATCACCTACCAACATTTTCTTTTCTACAAATGAGGAAAGGCTCCCTGACACTGCCCAAGGTCATGCCAGCACATTAGTGATGATGGGCACAGTCCAACACTTTCCAAACTTTTGAGTCATCCATAACACCCGTCAGGATTTTTGCCATATCTGTGTACCACACCTGTACCATCATCTACCTGTATTTTTTTCCCTAAAATTGACTTGCTTTTAAAAATCTAAACAAACTTACTTTAAGCAGTAGCTTCATATCACTATACTAGATAAGGAAAACAAATAGAAAAATCAGTTTGCTAACCATTAAGTAGAAGATAATTTGACAACTTCAGAATAATACAATGAAAATAAAATGTTATTAATTTCTAGCTGATGCTGTTGCCTATGTAACACTGTTAAAAACAGAAATGAACAACGGTCAAAGAGATTTAAAGGTTTAAAGAGTCACAGCAAACAGACAAAATCATCAGGATTGAAAGAGAGAACTGAAGAGGGAAGAGTGGCTCCGCTACTCATGTTACCAGTTACCAGCCTTGACCTGTTACCAGCTAAAATCTCCTGCTGGCTTTGGCAAATCCTGGCATAGTGGTGACCTTTGGAGTTGGAAAGGCCCTATTCCTATATGTCTCTGTCCTTTACTAGTGGTGACCCTGGGCAACTTGTCCAACCACAACAGCCAAGCCTGTTTCCTCACCTATAATCAGGAAATATGTGCCTACTCAATGTGCTTTCTACTGTTTTATGTTATTATTCCCGTACAGGAATACAGTACAGATACTTTCACCCAAGTCACCAGAAAACAGGACCAGTCACAGAACCTGTAGCTAACAGCAAGTGCCCAGTAGGTGGCACCATCGCTCCTGGTTTAAGAAACAGATGGGCTAGTTCCCTCTAGCTTCCCATGCATGCATACCCTCTGTCCGGTCTGAAGAAATATACCCCCAATCAGCCAGGGATTTAGGCTGGAAACAGAGAAGAGGCTGGAAAGGTTTGGAGCCATGACCTTTTATTAACCAGAATGGACAATAATTTAAAATTAATGTTGTACAAACCAAACCGTTTAAATGAAATAAGAATGACTGAGCTGGGCATGGTGGCTCATGCCTGTAATCCTACTACTTTGGGAGGCTACGGCAGGAGGATCACTTGAGCCCAGGAGTTGGAGGCTACAGTGTCGTCATCATAGCTCACTGCAGCTGTGATGACACCACTGCACTCTAGCCCAGGCAACAAAGTGAGACCATGTCTCAAAAAAAAAAAAGACCAAAAAGCACATTGTGCAGGCTTAATTTGGAAAGGAGCTTAACTTAGGCAGCTGGGAGAGGGAGACCCTAAGGCAAGAAAAGGTAGTCAGGCCAAGTTGCTGCTCCAGGACAAACACATTCCACCCTGAGCATGTGTGATAAAGATTTGGCAAAAGGTACTACTGAGTTAAAGTAGGAAAGAGAAAGTGCAACTTTTCACAGAAATGTTAAGAGAGCACAATGATGCCAACTAACAGAACCTTTCAGCAAGGGGCAGGGTCTTCCCCAGCCCCGCCTGGTGAGAGAACTAGACTTATTAGCTCTGCTGTGGCCAAGGAACAGTCTTTCTTAACAAAGAAAGAGCCCTGGTCACAGTTTTCAAGCCTGGGACAAAGCCACAATGGGCTCATTCTTGAGTCCGGTCTGGTCTTTATGCCCTGGAAGCTCGGCCCCATTCTATTGGAGCCACTGCAGGTCTCAGCACTAGGCCGCAGCGCCTACCCCGGGAAGCTCTAGGCCCCTTCAGAGGGGTTTTCAAATGTTAATAACCCCTCTGTCGGAGGCCCAGCTGTTCCATCCAGTGGTTAGGGGAGCTCAGAGCTTGCTTCCTCTCGCTGGCTCCCTGAAGTATCCTCACCAAGAAGTTAGAAAGAAAAGCTGTGGGACCCCAACTCAAACCACACGGCAGAGGAACCGCCTGGTGTCTGAAAGAAGGCCATTCCAAGTGAGGGCTCAGGAGTCATTTTCTATTCCCTTCCCTCTACTGAAATTTCCCCCTAAGTACCAACAGAAACCTCCCTCAGCTACCCCACAATTTCACGCTGTTTGGCAAATTCAATGGAGGGGAAATACCACTCCAGGGTGGCAAAGAGAGTCCCAAAAAATGCTATTAAATAGTCACAGTTCTTTACCTTGCTTATTTGAGAGAAAGGTTTCATTCCTCCACGTTTCATTCCCCATTACCAAACAGTTCCCCAGCAAGAACTTAAAAGTTGGGGGATGGGACTGAACAGGTACGCAGATTCTAACTGGCTCCTCAAATTGGCCATCACCTCCCCTCCCACCCCCCAACATCCAGCCTTAGTCATGGTGGTTTGAAGTTGGACTGGCTCAGATATAACAAGTTAGCAAAATCTAGAAAAATGGGCTGCAGAAGAAAACAGCTATTGTTTGTAAAATAATTAGTGCTGCCTTTGAAACACTGAGAAACAAATACATTCTTCAAGAGTTCTTAATTCATCCCAACTCTGGAGAATACCCGTCTGTCTCCATTCTGTGTAGTAATAGTACAGTCCCAGTGATGTTTTACATAATAGCTTAGAAAGTAATGCCCCACCCCAGCGGTCAGAATTAATACACTTGGTCTGTGGAGAGGAGGCCAATGTTCCCTTTGAGCCCAGAAGTGTGGGTTTCTTATGGCTGAAGGCTGGAGCCCTGAAGTCAAATGCCCCTTTCTCCCAGGTGCTCTTTTGAGTGCTCTGAGAAGCTTTCCAGGGAGAGAGAACAAGGGCAGGAAATGCAGATGGACTGTGCCAGGTGTCAAAGGAGTGGCTGGCAGACTCAGGTCTGTCAACTTTGAGGTCAAACTTTGGAACAATGGTGCAGCCATCATTCTCTCTCAAGAAAAAGTCTCCACTCCTCTTGCCTTCTTGATGTTCACAAATCATTCTGACAACCAGGGCTTAAGTGTCCTCTATGAAGACTCAGAGCTCTTAGTCTTAGTCTAGGAGGGCTTAGCAATTCTTCCCCCAAATGCCAGATATCTCCAGAGACAGAGACTGCTGAGTAGGGGAGGGTTGGTTAGCCTGTGCCCCATCTCTGGATATCCCAGGACAAAGCCAACACACACGGGGAGACTCTGGCGACACCTAACACCACACTCCTTCCTCAGAAGGCCCAAGCTGCTGCTACTGCTGCCATGGTGGGCTGTTCAGTGGAGTTGGGCCAGAGAAGGCTTCTGCTGAGATTGGGAGAGAGTCCCTCAAAGTCAACTGAAGGCCCACGAGCCGATATATATTTATGCGGTAGAAATACAGGTCTGCACAGGCCTGGGCAGCCTCATGGTTCCCCAGTATGAGGAGGAGACAACCTGGAAGTTCTGCTGAATGAACCAGCCCTGGCTGAGGCAGTGGAGAAGATGAAGTTCAAAATCCGTCCTGTTGGCCTCTGACCAACCCAGATGCTCCTAATTGGAGCCACTCAGTCTGCCCACTGCCCCCACTGGATCTTTCCATAAGCCCATCCTAATTTCTAAAGCCCAGGTGCTTTCTACTTATTCTAAGCCAAGCTGGGAGGAGATTGGGGATGTGTGTGTCTAGTCTATTCCCAAAATTGAAGAGCCTACAAAATTTTAGGAGGCCATAGGGTGCAGGGCATCCTCCTGTCACTGCCTAGATGACATTTCTGGAGCCTTTAACACACCCATACAATGCTACCCTCATTGTAGGGAGGGGGTGCACTGCCCTTGTTGTCCCAGCACCCTAAGACCCAGAGCCTCCTCCAGGCAGACTCTACCTTCACCTGACAGCACCCACCCACCAAAGGAAGGGCAGCATACCCTCTTCTCGCTGGGGAAGATCAACACTCACCTTTTCCTGGTAACAACTCTCCTTCCTCCAGGGATCCAAATAAAACTGTGAGTGACCACCTCCCTTCACTTCCCTGCCTGCCTGCCCCTACTCCTCACCCCCAAGCCAAAGCTAAGAGCTTTGTAGCAGAGTCGTGAGGCAAGGCCCACACTAGGGACTCCAGACAGCAGTTCCACACAATGATGTAAGCACATCACATAGGAGCAAAACATAAATGCTCTGGATAATTCCCCTTTAACACTCACCCTCCTGCAAGGACAGGAAAAGATGGGATACTCTGGAGCTCAGAAGCTTCAGTTGGAACAAAACGACAGAATTTGGCACCCTTGCCTTTCTCCACACACATGCTTAGCAGACAGATGCTTGAAAGAGAAGGAAATCCTAGGAGCATAATTGCACAAGAGCCCCACTACAGGGTTTCAAATCAAATTCCTCCAAAGAAAGGCCAAGACAGAAGCTTTTCTTTAAGAAAAAAAAAACAACAGAACAAGCAAACAAACTGGGTAAAAAACCAAAAATAGGTTCCCTATAAGTGTGGTTAATGAGCTTTTGTGGCTAAAAGGCAAAGTTCTTCATAGCTGGATGGATAGTGTGGATGGTGACCAGTTGTAAAGTTTTCCCAACATGGTCAAGCAGTGAAAGAATTAAGCCCTACCCCCACCCACCCACCTTTTAAAAGTTCTGAATGCAGTTTTATGACTTGAAAAGTTCATTTGAGTGTTTTGTTAGAGAGTTTCTCTCAGCTAGTTCTGTCTGATGTTAATTTGGCTGAATGTGGTTGATAGACACTGTGAAGGGAAATGAATGTGCAGTACCACTTCATTATATAAAGAGAGGAGACATATTTGCTCTCACAAAACTGAAAGGAAACATAGAGGACATTCCTTCTAGGTTTTGCCTGGAATCAAGGGAATTATAATGCTAGTCAAAGGAGACTCAAAATTGTTTCCCTATGAATTTTCTCAAAAACTTCTTGTTCTTCAGCTTCATTCCTCTCCCCCAAAGCCACAATCATAAAGGGAAATAGTGAAGTGTAAGGAAAATCCCTTTTAAGCAGAGAAGCTCAGCAAACTGGAAAACAGGTCACAGCACAGGAGCAGGAGGCTGGGGGCCGGCGGAGCTCCTGCAGGCCCTCACCCCAAAGCAAGTCTAGAGGGCTGCATCCTTTCAGGACTGAACTGACATGGCTCCCCCCAGAGACAGAATGTGGATCCCTGACACTCACCTTGTGCCCGTATACACAGGGCCCATGGCGGGACAACCTCATTCTCCCCACTGTGAGGGCGAGTACTTTGACTGCCAACACAGCTCCATAGGGGTTCACCTGGCCACAGCTTGTAGCTGGCACTAGTCAGATTCCATGTATTGACCTGCTATGTGCCATGCCCACCTGTCAAGAATACAGGTTCTTGCTTACTGCTTAGAGAGAGCCTTGAGTCCTAATCTAGCAGATGCTTTTACTTCTGTTTTTCAGCAGCTCCATCTGTTCAGACACCTGTCAGTGTGAGAAGGAAGAATCTTCTGCCCAGAGGGTTGTAACTGGGCAAAACCTGCCCTCACTCCTCTCACTCTCCTTCGCTGGCACAGAAGGACACCACCTACATACAAGTCAGAGTCCAGGCCTTTTTGTTCTTTTTCTTTTTTTTTTTTTTGGAAACAGGATCTTGCTCTGTCACCCAGGCTAGAGTACAGTGGTGTCATCATAGCTCACTGCAACCTCAAACTCCTGGGCTCAAGCGATCCTCCTGCCTCAGCCTCCCAAGAAGCTGGAACTGCAACTGCAGGCACATGCCACTATGCTTGGGGAATTTTTCTATTTTCTTGTACAGATGGGGTCTCACTATGTTGCTCAGGCTGGTCTCAAACTCCTGGCCTCAAGCGATCCTCCCACCTTGGCCTCCCAAAGTGCTAGGATTACAGGTGTGAGCCACTGCGCCTGGCCCTAAGCCCCTTTGTTCTTACAGCCAAGGGACTAAAGTGGTTTTAAACTTGTAGTCCTATGTACATTTCAACCAACCAAAAAAAAAAAAAAATGCCAGGAGACCCTCTGAAGCTTTGAAATCAAGCATATGCTTCTACTCCTTCCATCTTTTTCCTGAAGAGACCAGTTAAATCTAGAATGAAAATACATTTAGTTGCCAGGGCCCTGTAAACTAGTATAGTTACTTGGAAGGACCAAATGGCAGAATCTATTAATATAAAAGGTAACTTCCCTTTGACCTACTCATTCTACTTCTAGGTATATATCCTAGAGCAAAACCTACTCACAAGGAGGAATGAGCAAGGATGGTCACTGCATCTGTGTACTGTTTGTAATAGCAGAAAACTGGCAACAATCTAATGTGCATCACCAAGGGAATGGTTAAATTATGGTTTATCCATACAATAAAATCACAGGCAACAGTAAAAAAAAAAAATTAGATACATAAAAATCTCCAAGACATACTGTTAATTGAAAAATCCAATTGTGAAAAGCAGTATAGTTTCACTTAAAGAAAGAAAAAAATACAAACCCAAACCATTTCATAGGCACAGAGAAGAAGGTGAATACATAGAAAAAAGTCTGGAAGGATCAAGGATAAAGTGGGTCCAAATTGATGAAGTGGGTCCCTTTAGGGAGGGGCCTGAGAATGGGTGGTATGGTCACAGAGGACATTGACTTTATTGTAGAATCTGAATTTTTTAACTTCTGAAATATATTTATGTATTATCTGTATATTTAATGTCAGAAAGACGACCCCCCTCTCGACACCTCTGCTGTGCACCGCTGGCAGCCACACAGTGGCCACCACAGCATGAATCTGAGTGCAGGAGTACCAATCTGGATGGGCCAGGAATCTAGGTGCTATGGTTTGAATGTCTGTCCCCTTTGAAACTCATGTAGAAACTCAATTCCCAGTGTGGCAGTATCCAGAGGTGGGGCCTTTAAGAGGTGATTGGATCATGAGGGCTTTTCCCTCATGAATGGATCAATCCATTCATGGATTAATGGATTAATGAGCTACCACAGGAGTGGGACTGGCGGCTTTATTAAGAAGAGAAATCTCAGCTAGCGTGCTCAGCCTCTTGTCACGTGATGCCCTGTGCCACCTCAGGACTCTGCAGAGTCTCCATCAGCAAGAAGACTCTCACCAGATGTGGCCCCTCGACCTTGCACTTCTCAGCCTCCAGAATTGTAAGAAATAAATTGCTTTTTTAAATAAATTACCCAGTTTCGGGTATTCTATTATAAGCAACAGAAAACAGACTAAGACACTAGGGAACCATCCTTGGGTCACAACTAAAATGGCTCCAGTGGCATTTTTACCAGCTTAGCTTTTAAGTTCTTGAATAAACTCTTCACCTTCTCCTAAATTAACCAGACTAATGATGCTGGTCCTCTTGCCACAGACTTCAAACTTTCCTATTTCTTTCTTTTTCCTCTTCTCTTGCTGGTTATTGTCAGTTACATAAAAACAGCTCCCTTTCTCCCCCTTGCAATTTTTACTCTTAGTCCTATTTCTGTTTCCAACATCACTGTATATCGTTTCTTATTAATGAGATCTCAGCTAGCGTGCTCAGCCCCTTGTCACATGATGCCCAGTGCCACCTCAGGGCTCTGCAGAGTCTCCATCAGCAAGAAGACTCTCACCAGATGTGGCCCTTATTTCTTATTGGCACTTTCAGCATTCTTGCTGCTTTGCAACTCAGGGTAACACTGCCCTTAAAAGCATCTAAACTCTAAAATCAAAATGATAAACACACCTGTAGACCAACAACAGGACAGGCCCAGATAAGGATGGCTGCACATGCCTCCTATTTCCATTTATTAGGGGTGGACAGAGCTAATGCACTTTTGCTCTGAAGCAAAGCTACATTTGTATCTATGAACATTTCTAAGTTCCTAAGTTTAGCATCGACCTCATTTTGCCTAAATTTCAAAGAGGAAGGTCATTGTGCCTCTTTGCAGACTGGCTCCACATATGTCTAGAAATCTGGAGAGACATATTACTCTAGGATAAATGTTTTTGCTTTGTTGTTGTTTTACATTTGTTCTGGGAGTTGGGAGAGTTATGTTCTTGGCACTTATAGGTTAGGGAGAGACAGACGAAATAAGAATCTTTGGTTTTCCATCAGGGGAGAGGATGATGAGGACAGAATGTAACTCTGGCACGTTTTAGGAGAAGAATCTGACTCTGCACCAGCCCTATGTATAGAAAATACTTGGTTTCCAGTTATTATGAAGAGAGGAACCTTGCAGAGTCAGGTAAGGAGCTGAATAGGTAAAAAAAGAAATTCTTATCTCAAGTGCTGTCCTCATTACAAAAAACAAGACCATGAGTGCATGGAACCAGAGTGGAACCATTAGATGGCAGGCCTGGTATGGTCGCTCAGGGTTTTTGTCCCAATGTTCTCAAGAAGTCACTGCTCAGTGAGTCACTAGATTGAGTCTGGAGGCAGAGAAAACTGGATGAATCAACCAAACCAACAAACCCTCACCCTTCCTCCCAGCTACCAACCACACTGAAATAGCCTGGGGAGAAAGGAAAGCACATGGTACAGAAGCATGGAATACTACAGAATCCAGTTTCCAAAGAATTCTTTCTCACCCTAATCCAACAGGGCTTGGCCAGCCCACCATCTCACCATATGGCTTTGCACTTCAACCCCCTCCCGAGCACATTAAAAAAAAATTAGTTCCTGGTCTGAAATTTAGGCTTTAAAAAAAAAACCCCAAAATACTTGTTATTAAGGAGAACTTTAAACCAAAGTAGAGAAAATAATATAATGAACCCCCCTATACATCACTTGGCTTCAATAATTATCATCTCATAGACAATACTGACTCATCTATAAATGTCCTCCCCAACTTTCCCACCCTATCCCCATGGGATTATTTTGAAGCAAATCCCAGACATCATATAATTTCATCCATAAATATTTTAGTATAGATCTCTAAATGATAAGGATGGTTTTTAAAAACATAACCATAATTACCAGCATCATATCTAAAAAAAAATTGACAGTAGTTTCTTAATATATCAAATATCCAAGTTATACTTCAAATTGACTTTCCATAAGTCTTTTCACAGTTGGTTTGTTCAAATTACTATCCAGGCCAGGCACAGTGGCTCATGCCTATAATCCCAGGACTTTGGGAGGTCGAGGAGGGAGGATCACTTGAGGCCAAGAGTGGGAGACCAGCCTGGGCAACATAGCAAGACCCCATCTCTACAAAAATAAATATTAAAAATTAGGTGAGTACGGTGGTGCACACCTGTAGTCCCAGCTACTTGGGAGGCTAAGGCAGGAGGATCGCTTGAGCACAGGAGTTCAAGGCTGCAGTGAACTATGATCACACCACTGCACTCCAGCCTAGGGCAACACAGTGAGACCCTGTCTCAAAAACAAACAGACAAACAAACAAAACAGAATTACTATCCAAACAAAGATCACACAGTGCATTTGGTTGGTTTATCTATCAAGACTTCTTTAATTTAAAGGTTTTTTCCTCTTCCTCCTTTTTTAATTTTTGCCTTGCTATTTATTTGTTGAAGAAATCAGGTTGTCTGTCCAGTAGAATTTCCTACAGTCTGAATTTTGCTGATTGCTTCTCTATGGTGTCATTTAACACATTCCTCTGTCCCTTAGTATTTCCTGTAAATATGCAAAAGATTTAGAGTTTGTGTTGTTAGCAGCCATTGGTGACAATTGCCTAGATCCAATATTTTATTAGTTTTTATAAATAGTGATGATTTAATTCTACCATTGTTTATAATTTTTTGGCTGGTAATCTTCAAAGCTACCCTGCGGTAATTTATACAGGAAAGGCAGATTAAACGTGTGGTTCTTTTCCTTTATTTGCCAGTTTTCAGTATAATAAATTGCAATCTCTTCTAAAGAGGATCACTCAGGTTTTTTAGTTTGTTTGCCTTAGTGTTATTACGAACACATGGATTTTAACACATTTGATGTGTTCCAATCCATTGCAGTTATTGTTATTGATACTTACATTGCCTCATCTTTGGCTGGTGGGAGTTTCTACAACAGACTCCTGGGTCTGTTGCCATGACCCTCATAATCTTTGATAACTTCTTTGTTTCCTGGTATGAAAAGATATTGCAGGCTCATCTTGTATATTTTCTGCCCCACACTTGGAATCAGCTATTTCTCTAAAATCCCTGGTTTATTTTAGTGGAAAATGTACATAGCACCCATAATCTGGATCTAGGAGTTCCTACTGCCACTGGACTGACTATTATTTCAAGACTTTGTAAACAGAGATAAAATACATTTTTTAAAGAAAGAGAAAACAAATCTTGATAGTGCCAGTGCAAATTTAAATACACAGCTTTTTTACTTATTTAATTTTATATTTGTATCTTTTTCTCTTATACTGAACATCTTGTTTTCTAATGTAATTACTTATTTGCTTTATCCTACTGTATACATATACTAGCTTCAGAATAATACTACCAATATTTTTATTAACATGAAAACATGATTACTGAAAATGACTTTTTGTCTTTGTGGTATATATATTAAGGATATGCAGTCGAATTACCATGTTTTAAAATCTCTGTGCATTGTTATGACACCAATTTGAGATGCTGTGAATTGCGTTTGTTTCCTTTTGCTTTTGAATTTTAGGAAATGTGGCAGGCAGACATTAAGGTGTCCCCTCTGATCCTCTTCCCCTTGGTATTCAAGCCCTGTATAATACTCTCCCCTTGAGTGTGGGCAAGACCTGTAACTTGCTTCTTGCCAATAGAACATGGCAAAAGTGAGGAGATTTTAAAGATGCAAATTAACACCCCCAATCAGTGCATTAAAAATTTTTTTATCTTTCATTTTTAGGTGAAGTAAAATACAATGACATAAAATTTACCATTGTAATAATTTTTAAGTGTACAGTTCTGTGGCATTAAGTACACACACACTGTTGTGCAACTATCAACACCTTCTATTTCCAGGACTTTTTTCTTCTTCCCAAATTGAGACTCTGTATTCATTAAACACTAACTCCCCATTCCCCACTCCCTACCCCCTCAACCAGCATTTTATTTTCTGTCTCTATGAACTATTTGACTATTCTAGGTACCTCAAATAAGTGGAATCACACAGTATTTGTCCTTTTGTGTTTGGCTTGTTTCACTTAGCATGCATGTCTTCAAGGTTCATCCATGTTGTAGTACTGCGGTCCCCAACCCCGGGGACCGAAGACCAGTATGGTCTGTGGCCTGTTAGGAACACGTCTGCACAGCAGGAGGTGAGCAGAGGAGAGCAAGCGAAGCTTCATCTGTATTTATAGCCACTCCCCATGGCTTGCATCACGGCCTGAGCTCCGCCTCCTGTCAGATCAGCGGTGGCATTAGGTTCTCACAGGAGCACGAACCCTACCTTAAACTGCGCATGCGAGGGATCTAGGTTGCGCACTCCTTATGAGAATCTAATGCCTGATAATCTGAGGTGGGGCTAAAGTGGTGATGCTAGTGCTGGGGAGCGGCTGCAAATACAGATTATCATTAGCAGAGAGGTTAACAATGTAATAATAATAGAAATAAAGTGCACAATAAATGTAACGTGCTTTAATCATCCTGAAACCACCCCCTACCCCTCGGTGGAAAAATTGTCTTCCATGAAACTGGCCTCTGGTGCCAAAAAAGTTAGGGACCACTGTTGTAGCATGTGTCAGAATTTCCCTTTCCTTTTTAAAAGGCTGAATAATATTCCATTACATGTATTTAACACATTTGTTTACCCATTCATCTGTTGATGGCCACTTGTGAATAATGCTTTTTGGCTATTGTGAATAACGCTGCTATGAACATTGGTGTACAAATATCTGTTCAAGTCCCTGCTTTCAATTCTTTTGGGTACATGCCCAGAGGTGAGACTGCTGGATCATATGGTAATCCCATTTTTAATTTTCTGAGAAACCACCATACTGTTTTCCATAGCAGCTGCACCCTTTTACATTCCCATTAAGAGGGCACAAGGGTTCCAATTTTTCCACATCTTTGCCAACACTTACTATTTTTTGGTTTTTTGATAGTAGCAATCCTAATGGGTGTGAGGCCAAATCATATAATTTTGCATTAATTAAAAGGGAGATTATCCTGGGTGGACTTGAATCAGGTGAAAGCCCTTAAAAAGGGGACTGTATGTCCCCCACAGGTCAGAGACTTTTTCTCTATTGCTGGCCTTGAAGAAGCAAGCTAACTTGAATCTCGAAGTTACAAGGAAAAGAATTCTGTCAACAAACTGAGGGAAGCTAGAAGCAGATCCTTCCCCAGTGGAGCCTCCAAATAAGAATGCAGCCTAGTGAACACACCTTAATTGTAGCCTTGCAGAGGACCTGAGAAGAGGACCCACAGATAAGTTGTGCCCAGTCTCTAGACCCACAGCAACTATGAGGTCATAAATGTGTGTTGTTTTAAAACCACTAATTTTGTGGATAATTTATTATACAGTACAGAAAACTAACACAGAAAAAATTTTCATTTTGATTTAATTTTGTTTTATAATATCTATAAATAAATTTTACATTTCCACAAATTTCACAAATCTACAAAACAGATATATTCAGAGAAGTCTGGCTTTCTGTCCTCTCCATTCTGTTCTTTCCTTCCCTCATAGGTCACCATTTAAAAAATATTAAACTTTATCCTTCCATTTAAAAAAACACGTTTTCTTATACGAGTGATAACTTACTACATACACTTTTCTCTACCTTGCTTTTTTTAATTTTTAAAGAGTGCAATGGCCATAATTTTATTTTGTTCACAATATAGCCATATGCCTGATATTATATCCCTGAATGTTTAACAAACTTTCTAGGCTATATGAAAAAGAAAACTTTTTGCTTTGACTCATCTGCCTGCCATTTAAAAGGACAACTTTGAAGACACTGCATAGACATTCTTTCTTTATTTTTATTTTTGTTATTTTTACTTTTTTTTTTTTTTTTTTTTGAGACAGGTTCTCACTCTGTCACCCAGGCTGGAGTGCAGTGGCATGATCATAGCTCACTGCAGCCTCAAACTCCTGGCCTCAAGCAATCCTGCCACCTCAGCCTCCCAAAGTGCTGGGATTACAGGCGTGAGCCACTCACTGTGCCGGGCCCTGACTAGACATTCTTGATGAGATAATGCCAATGGTTATCCTCATCAACATTTTCATTATTACCTTCAATTTTTTTTTTTTTTTTTTTTTTGAGACAGGGTCTTGCTCTATTGCCTGGGCTAGAGTGCAGTGGCATCAACATAGCTCAATGCAACCTCAAACTCCTGGGCTCAAGCAATCCTCTTGCCTTAGCCTTCTGAGTAGCTGGGACTACAGGCACACACTACCATGCCCAGTTAATTTTTTATTTTTTGTAGAGACGAGGTCTCATTATTGAACTCCTGGTCTTGAACTCCTGGCCTCAAGCGATCCTCCCGCCTCGGCCTCCCAAAGTGCTAGGATTATAGGCGTGAGCCACTGTGCCTGGCCTTCAAATTATTTGCTGCACAGGTAGACTGATGAGTATTCATATTCCCAAATATAACTGCCGAATATATATTGAAATATCTGCAATACAGTGGTTGGATTTATACATTCAAAGAGACGTCTTGTTAATTTAGAGTGTATTCTATTTGGATGAACAGGATGATAAATCTATAAACCATGCTGTGGGAATGACAAGAAAGACTCTAAGTTCCCTGTGTAAACTGATTGCATTAGCAATCCAAATTAATACCCTCCCTGAATTCACACCTTGTACCTGTAACTTTACATCCCCTCCTTCTCTAGGCACACTTACTCTAGGCTTGGCCAGGGGAGTTGCTCTGACAAATGGGACAGTAGCAAACAAAAACAAAGACCTAATGAAGACTTCCTACTTCTTCCATGGGCCTGTCACTCCATGAGAAGATGCCTGAGCAAATTATTACAAGTAGTGAGCTTCAATTTATAGCCATTTGTAAATGCCTTTTCATATTTTTGCTCAAATCTTTGAGATTCCTAGAAGTGGGGTTGCTGGCATTGCTGTATCAAAGGGTAAAGACATATGCATTTTGCTAGATATTGATACATTCCCTTCCAGAGGGTAGTGGCATTTTGCATCCCACCATGAATATATCAAAGTGCCTGTTTCCCTACAGCTTGACAACAGGGTATGCTATCAGTCTTGGACTTCTGTCAATCTCACAAGTGAGGAGTAGTATCTCAGGGTAGTTTAACTTGCATTTCTCTCATTATGAGTGAGAAGAGCATCTTTCTTTTTGTGTATGTATGGGCCATTAGCTTGAAACATCAACTTTTAACCCTGAGAGTATTTTGGTTGTCCTCATCCCCAGCAACCTGAAAAAAAGATAAACTAATGCAATACTAACTTCTCTCCAGCTCTGTCACTGGCCACCTTAGTGTAAGGTAAAAGCATCACTCCTTAGCATTGATTATTTTTCTTCTACCAGATCATGGGGGCACATAGTCACCCAAAATGTATTATGTTTACCCTGAGTCCAAGACAAAACCAGATCCTCAAGTTAAGAGTCTCCATGTAATGACAGGTCTCTTTGCTTTATTCTCTGATGCAATTTCCTTTGCTGTGTCGCCTCAAAGAAGTCACTTAACTTCTCTGCATCTATTTTTTCGCATATCAAAACATGATGTGATGACACTGACTACCTTGCAGGGCATTTTTTAGAATCCAATAATTAAAATATTTAAAAATTACCTTGTGTACTGAAAGTACAAATTAAGCAGTTGTTTTTCATTTGAAAGATTCAACCACTGGAAAACATGGCCACTACTTACACACAAATGAATGAAGACAGAAGGATCCAGTGGGAACTACAACATAGACACAGAATCCATCCACTGTGGCAGAGCCATGATTCTAATTTTCTGCTCAGGAAACTAACCTCCTTTCTTCCTGCCTTACCTCAAGAAACACAGCTAAGAGATCTCAGAGATCACCCAGCTGGGTCAGACCTGGAGGGCCTGGCAAGCACTGAGAAGAGGAAGGAGGAAGGCTGTTTGCAGGAAACCAGACTAAGCACAGAAGTGGTCACAAGAATGCTGGATTAGAAGAAAAACCAGCATTATTAGGTAGCCTCTGGGTTCAATAATTTAAGCTTCCAAATCGCCAACCCAGTGCTTACATCCCCTCTACAAAGGCCTAGTAAAGACTGCCCAGACTTTACTAGGACAACTTCAGAGATGGTGAGTTTACTGCTTCCACATCCCAGTGAACGGTTAACAGCTTTCTAGTTCTCTATTCTCGGTAACAAAGGAAGAGTCAAATCCCTTTACCATATGGTGAGACCTCAAATATTTAAAAACACCTGTGTGGGTCATAGTTCAACCCCCTACACACTCCACCCCAAAGTCTTTGCTTCTTCAAACTAAAATGTTTCCAGTTTCCTCACTTTTATAGCCATTCCTTACAAACTGCACAGTTTAGAGAGGTTTTGCCAATCTGAAAGCCACCCTTCTCTGGATAAACTCTGATTTGTCAATGTCCTTTGTAGAGGTGGCACCCAGGAGGGACTGTTGGGTCAGAGATGGGACGTGAAGCAGGCATTTACTTCTGAGTATATGTGTAAAGGCCAGACCCTCAGCTGTCTATGCACCTACCCTGTGTACTTCCAAAGTTTCCCTACCAATCAGATCCAGAGAGGGGGTTATAGATAACCAATTTTGGGTGATCTGATTATAGGAAGAGGCAGCAACCATTAGTGATAACCCTTTGGTGTTCAGACCAGACTCTTTTCCAGGACATTTCTTCCTGCTTGGAGGGATGGAGTAGGAACTGAGTCGTGAGGGTAAACTCAGATAGTGTATTTAGCAGGGCTTGCTGAGAGCCAAAGGGTCTGCTTAGCTCATATGCCTCCAGCCTCAAAGAACTTCCTTAACACTGGAATAAAGCCAGCTTTTGGAAGTTACCAAAAGCTGGAAGACTCCTGTGACTCATTTTAAAGACTTGAAAGGCTACACAGTGCTTCCTTGGTGCCTGGGCTGCCAACTGGCCAGGACTACAGGTGAGAACACAGTGGCAGTCATGGCAGAGGCCACCCTGCCTGGTGGAGTCACCTTCACAGAGGACACCTGGGCATATGCACCAAACTGAAAAATGTGCAGACTTTATGACCCATGATCCCCCTATAGGAATTTATCCTGAGATAACTGGACACAGTGGCTAAGATGTACATAATATGGATGTTCCTTATAGCATTGTTTAAAATAAGGAAAACTGGAAACTATCTGAAAGCTCAAGAGGGGTCTGTTTATACCAGAGGGGTCTGTTACCTTACTATCGTACAATGGAACACCACACAACCAATTATGAATGTTGCTGCTGAGCTATACTTATTTAGCTAGAAAGACCTCCATGACATGATGCTAGGTAACGAAAGCATGTTAATACATACAGTTCTTAGTAAAACTGTCTCATTATTTTATGCATAGAGACATGTCTAGAAGGATGATAACCAAATAAAGAATGGCTGTCTTGGGGCATAATGTTTATTTTCATTTTCAATTATATGTTTATTTAAGTTATAAAGTAATACAGGCTTATTATAAGAAATTCAAACAAATAGAGAAGTGTATAAAGTAAAAACTGAAAATCTCTTTTCCCATCAGTCCCATTTCTCAGATATTTCTCAACTGTTAACACTTGATATGCAATCTTCGAGACTTCCTTCTGAGCGTGTATAATCAAATTCATACTTTTTTCTTTTTTTAAAGTAAAAATGCAACTCCACTCTACACATTGTTCTGTGACTTGCTTTTTTCATGTTTTACTGTTTGGATTTTTTTACATGTCATTTTTATGATCAGAAAAACAATAAAGTTATTTTTGTTTGGGGGAATAAAAGTACACCAGCCAGGACAGAAGACAATGCATGTGTGATCTGAGTGGCCCAGTGTAGAAAGGCAAAGGACGAAGGCTTCCTATGTTCAAGTCACCACGCTGCTCAATATGGGGAAGACCCAGACATGCCCAGTTGGTCCAGGAAGTTGATGGTATCCTGTTCTCCCTAAATCTTTAAACCTAAACAGGGCCTGTGGAGCTAGGCTCAGAGCTCAGGAAGGCCTGGATCCTGGGCTGCAGCCTACTCCAGAGATGCCTCCCCTGCCCAGTACAGTGTCCCAGGCATGCAGCTTCCACTCGGCCCAGCAGGACAAGGCAGAGGAAGGCCCCCCACTGCTGTTTCAGAGTCCACCTGCTACATGCCAGCAAAACAACAACCCATCACCTGGGTTTGCTGCAAGTCCCTCTTGAAAAGCACCTGAGTTCCTTTTTCTTTCCCTCCCTTGGTTCTAATTCCAACTGTCATATTCCTGGAAGGGGGCTCCGTAAGGAATCAGAAATGCTGCTGGAACCTCATCAGAACTCTGGAGGGAGGGCTAGGCTGATCTCCTAGCCCCTGAGTCCTGGAGAGAACACAAATAAGAGAATCCTGTCATTGTATCTGCCCTGGAAGGCAAGAAGACAGGCCTGGCTATGGAGACCCACTCCCAGGGGAGCCCAAGCAGTACTTTGTCTGCCTTAGGGGCACTAGTCATTTTGCACTGAGAGAGTTATGAAGAAAATGAGAAAGAAAGCAGGTCACTGCATCTTATCCAAAGCTGTTATAGTAAACACATCCTCCTCAGAACCAGAGAGCACAGCCTGAGGTGGCCACCTGTCCTCACCAGCACCTGTGATACTGGCCTGGGGCTGCTTCTCAAGGCTCACTGTCCCTCTCCTCTGAGAAGTTCTTTTAAAAATTCAGTCATGGTTATTCTTTTGGTTTTTCTTTTCTGATAATAAAACCCATGCTCTATGCAGAATGGCAGGAAGGTACAAAAAGATATCAATGACTCATAATGCCATCACCCTAAGACGGCCCCTGTGAATATCTTCATGTGTCTCTTCCAGGCATCTATGTGGACATGTACATATTGTTATCAGAATTGGAACCCAACTCTATACAATGTTGCAATATGCTTCCTTTTTCTTTTAAGCCTGTTGCAATATGCTTCTTAAATAACAACATAAATAATATTAATTGCTTCCATGTATAATGGCAGGTACTGCACTAGGAGCATTACTTATATTATGAAGTAGAAATTATGATTACATGTGTTTCACAGATGAAGAAACCAAGTCTTGGAGATATTCAGTTTTGACCCCAGGTCCCATGGGTCCCACGTGGCCCAACTGGGATTTTAACCCAGGCAACCTGCCACTTGGGTCCTGCTCGCAGTCACACTGTTCTCCAGCCCTCTTCACCAAACATTCTATTCTACCATGAGCAGTTTTGCATCGCCAAAGGACTTTACCTCCTGCTCAGATGCTGGGTCTACCATCCTAACTCTCTAGCTGCTCTGCTCTGCTTGCCAGTGGCCTTCACTGCCCCCTGCAGGGAGCATCCCTGAAATGCAGGTGCTAGAGACAAAGGGGCCACGTTCTGCTGAAACAGCCAACCAGTTAAGACTCCACAAGGGACCAGAGAGGACAGAATTAGTCTGAGGGTGAATTATCCTAGCTTAATGTCTGTATCAAATAGCCTCTTTCTACTAAGTAGCTCAAAGCATTTAAAGCAGTTCTCCAAGTAAGATACAGACCCAAGCTAAAGGAATTTGCTTCCTGCAGCAGCTCAGCACGAGAGGCAGTCCCCTCTACCCCAACAAACCCTCTAGGTACTGTGATTGATTTCTCTGTAATGGGCTGGGGCACAGGACCCAGCTAAGGAAATTCATTTCACAGGGCCTCTGGAATCTCACAGGGATTTAGAGATGGCCACTTCTCCACTTGAGTTGTTATTCAGAAGTGGAAAACACTTGAAGTCAGGGGTTGGCAGACCTTTTCAATAAACAGCCAGATATCAAATATTTTGGATGTTGAGGGCCATATAGTTCTTGTCATAACTACTCAACTCTGCTGTTATAGCACAAAAGAAGCCACAGGCAACAACATAATGGGCATGGCTGTGATCCAACAAAATTTTATTTACAAAAACAGGTGGCCAACAGGATTTGGCCTGCAGGCTGTACTTGCCAACCTCTGCTCTTAGGGTTTAAATTTTCCCTAAAAACACCCAGATTTATATATTGGCTAAATCATTTAAATTTTAGGGCACAAACTTGTTTCCAAGGGATTGCCCTATTTTTCTTCAGTGGTGTAGAAACATAATCTTTCAATTATTAATCCAAAATCTTGGGAGAGTGCAGAGAAATCAGGGGTTGTTTTCCCTTATAGTTGGTCAATATTACTAACAGATGAAAGGGAAAATATTTTACAGATCCATAGCAACCAGAAAAGAGGATAAATCAGGCTGAGGTAAAGTAAATGTCAAGAAAATCAAAAAAGAGTATGAGGAAGAAAAATGATATTAATATAGCCAGGCAGCTCCATTTGGCTTTGGTTAGCTGACAGGGGCGATGGGCAGCTTATCCGAACCAGGAAACAAGAGAACTCAACAGCTCTCATTGGTAATGATGGAGCATCTCCTTTCAGAAAGCTTTACTTGAGGCAAAGATATTAAGATCACATACACTTGGGACATCAGAGAGAAGAAAGCCAGGTGAGCTGTAGATGAGAAGCTGAACTGCAGCCATAGCACTGTCTTCCCTGGGGATGCGCTCTGAGATCCCCACTCAAGCTTCCTGGCTTCCTTCACTCACCTTCCGGGTGGGGATGAGGAAGCAAAGCCTGATCTACCTCTTGGATCTGGGGAGAGAACCCTTTGGTTCTGTGTTGAGCACGGTCATGCTGAGGCTGCTAACACCCCCAAGAGAAAAGACAGGTCCCCTCCTTAGGCTGGAGAGCCTCAGGGGATAGCAGGCTTGGGACAGGATTATCCTGCTTTCAAGGACCCAAGGATTTGAATGGCAGAGCTGAGAACCCATGACCCTAATAGCTGTGCTCCAAATTGCTGCAGCAGCCCCCGGCCCCTTCTGGGCATGAGGCACACTCAAAATGCAAGCAGAAAGCCTCAAACATCTCAAATCCAAGCGCATCTTAATTTGAAAAAAAAAAAAAAAAAAGGATTTTCACTCCCCAGACTGGCCATTTCACCTTCCTCCCCAACTCGCTTGTGTAGCTTTCACTGCCCTTAGAATCAAATCCAGACTCGCCTCAAGGCCCAACACTTTTCCCTCCCTGCCAGGCATACAGCTTTTCCTGAGCCCTTTCCTCTCCCTCACCCCCTCCAGCCACAGAAGCCTTTTTTAGTTCCTCATCTTTCCCTTTTAGTGATCTTATGAAATCACATATTTATTTGCCTATTTTTTCAATGACTATCTCCACTACCTAAGGGCAGTGGAAAGTTTGTTCCACATAGCTTACCCAGCACCTGAAAGAGCAGGCACTTAAACAAAATAAATACAACTGATGAAAAAGAGCTCCTTTTCCCCAAGTCCTTGATCTTCACTTAAAATGGATCCTTGGAGACTGAGAGGCTACAGCATCCAAACCAGGCTGGTTAGGCCAGCCTGGAGGCTCACTCCTGCACTCAGCAGCTGCAGGAAATTCTGCAGGGCCTATAACCTTCCAACCCTATCTGAAAAGTGGCAATAAGGGTGTCTTCCTCACTGGGCTACCTACTACACAGGTTAAATAAGAGAATGTAAGTGCTTAGGATAATGGTGCTCAATAGCTAGTGTTTTATTCACTTACTTTTAACTATAGAAAAGTGAGTTTAAATAAATGGCCTCAGCAGGAAAAAACTGAACTACATGTGTTAACTTTAGGAAAAGTAGAAGGAGGCAAAACTCAAGAAAACTCCACAATTCATTGAGGTTCCATATATAAAACTTGACCTGCTACCTGGAAAAGTCTCTGTGATTTCAGGAGGCAGGCCACATCCCTTAGCACTTCCAACTTCAAAGACAAGAAGCATGATAGATGGATTCCTGGGTAGATCTAAACTGTCCCATACACTGCATAAGATCTTACTGATCTTTCCTAATCCCAAATGTGTGTCATTTAGCATGTATTAACCAATCTCTCAGGCCAAGTAACCTAAGAAAGGGGACTGATTCTCAAGGACTCAGTAGAGTTCTTTGTTACTATAAAAATACTTTTATATATTAATCATTCTATTGTTTGTTGAAAACAATTATAAGATTTTCTGGATGGTCACAACAGTATTATTTTAACAATGTATTCATTCATCTAACTCCCCCTCACTTTAAAAAATCCTTCAGCAGTGGCTATTAACATGTAAAATGTTCATTTCTCTTAACCTAGCAATCCCACTTCTAGGAATTTGTTCCACAGAAATACTTAGGCAAGAGTACAAAGACATACATATACAAGGATGCTCACTGCAGGTTTGTGGTAGGAAAAAATTGGAAATAACCCAAATGCCCAACTGTAGAAAACTAGTTAAATAAAGTACAGTATATCTAGATACTAAAAAAGTTTAGAGTTAAAAAGAACATACCAACATGGAAAGATGTCCAAAAGACATTAAGTAAAAAAAGCAAGCTGAAAAACAGCATGAAAAGCAATGATAATTCTATCTGGAAATAGGAACACCAAAGTTTTCTCAGCGAGGGGATGAATTATGAAGGATTTTCACCTTCCATGTCATATATTTCTAAGTTTCAGATATAATGAGCAAGTATTTCTTTTAGAAACAGGGGAAAGGAAAGAATGTTTTTTAAAAAAATCTCCATTGGCATTACAATCTGTCAGTATCACAGAGTTCAATCAGCCATGAGCTCTGATAGCTCAGGGGAGGTCCTGCTCACACGGTGCCATCCCGTCTCCCTTCTTGGGCCCAACTCAATACATGTCATGAGGTTGCCATTAAATTGCAGCAAGGGAAGGCACTTGAATTTCCACAGTGTCAGTTACAAGGTTGGGGGGGCATGTTTCTCCTAAAAACTCAAGTGAACTTGCCTTGGAATTTGTGGTTAAGGCCTACCAATGGCAAAACTGAGAGCAGACAGCCTCTCCAGCCGAATTCTAAAGCGCACCTCAAAAATCTAGCCCTGCTGAGTTGGGGAATGGTTTCTTTCTAATGAAACCCAGAGGATGGGGGTAGGGGAGCAGTCACTGGCAATATAAGGAGAAAGAATAAACTGATCGTAAAATTAAAAGGGAATGGGGAAGTAAGAGAAATTGACTGCAAAGTAGGAAAGACAGACATTGAAGCATCTACTAGAGAAGTTACTGATGCATTTATTGCAGAACTTTCCAAATGATTCATACCAGAGTCTAGATTGGGTTCTAAGTCTGCTGTAGCAGGTGAAATGACAGCCACCCTGTCCTCATGACTGGAATATTCTCTTTCCACATGATACTTTTATACTGGCCCAGCATCCTGACCAATATGCAAGGCTCCTCAGATCCCAGGCAGGAGCTGAGCTTCCTAGGTGGGAGTGGCAGATACTATTTTGCCCACCTGATGGCCACTCCCTTCCTTACTAACAGAACCTCAATTTTGTTTTTCTGCCTTTTCTTGGCCATGTCCTTTGGGGAGCTGGGCCCATTCCCAGCCAACATGGTCATCTCAGTTTCCAATGAGATGCAAGGGGACATCAATGAGGGGAGTTCTGTGGAGGTTCTGATTAATCTTTAAAAGAGACACAGGACAGAAATGTCTCTCTTACTGCTTGTAGACTCTGCCAAGTGTGATTCCAAGATGCTAGGGATCATGGCAGCCATGAGGAAATGGAATATGAGCAAACCAGTTTACATAGACAAGCCAAAGTGCTGAGGAAGGCAGAGCAGAAAGTTAAAAAGAACTCAGGTCCTTGACAATGTTGTTGAACAGATGACAACCAACCCTGGAACTGTCCCTCCTCCAGAAAACTTGCTGTGAAAGATAAGTGTCTTATTGTTAGGCCATTCTAGTCAGGGTGTTCTGTTATTTGTAGTCAAAACCATCGCAACAGATACAATAAGGCAGAACAAAAGTTACCCACTCCATATACCCCTCCTCTAATGATTTGACTCCCAAATCTAACTGCACACCAAGATTACTGAGATAAGAGACGTCCCTACAGCCCTGTGGGAGCAACTGATTTTGCCCACCCGGAGCCATAACTATTCTTTTTCTGCCAGTGGTTGCCCTTTGCTTTAGAAGACTTCCCTCCCACTCCAGGTACTTGGAAGTGAGGAACAGGGAGGACTTCAAACACAAATCCTGGTGCTCCACCTGGACCACCACCACCAACCAGAGTAGTTACATGGCCCAGGCAGAACTAATCTGAGTCCTTCCCCCAGGATTGATGTAGGAATGTTGAAAATAAAAAGCCTTCTGTCTGCTGGAACTACAAACTGAGAGAACCTGAAACCAGGAATGGTGATGCTCATTTTTCCTGGCACATGGGGAGAGTCAGTCTGTAGCACAAGACCAACATGCAGAGAGTCACAGCTATAGTCATAGCCCTGAGGACACTGCTTAAACACATTAATCAAGCCACACCGGAAAACCTGGTTGGGTTCTTCCAGTTATCTGAGCCAATAAAGTCTGTTATTGTTTAAGGTAGTTTGAGTTGGGTTTCTGTCATTTTCTTATAACTAGAGGAGTCCCAACTAAGATAAACCCTAACGTATCCCACTCCCACATCCGGAAGCCTTTACTGCCTCTGGATGTTCTTCTGTCCTAGGTCTCTGTCATTTCCACTTCCTTTTCTCTCCAGCTCA
The DNA here is from genome assembly GCA_023783475.1 of Daubentonia madagascariensis. Lineage (NCBI taxonomy): Eukaryota > Metazoa > Chordata > Mammalia > Primates > Daubentoniidae > Daubentonia > Daubentonia madagascariensis. The sequence goes on along the minus strand of JAKFHU010002573.1, from coordinate 11,087,256 downwards.
TCTTCCAACCTCCGAGCAAATCTACCAAAGGGTAACTGTCCTTTGGCGGGCAGGTCAGGGCTAAGGTCCAGGGCCCGTCTGGGTCATTCTTCGGAGCAGGCTTCTGAGGCTGCCTTGCACGGCCCCATGGCCAGCTGTGGGCATTGCCACTCCCCACCCCCTTGCACACCACCCGAGTCACACCATTTCTCTTTCATTTGCCTCCCATGCCTTGATGCTATTTCCAAGCCTGGATGGTGAAACTGTGGATGCTATTTAGATCTGGAAAAGCAGGCCTCAACACTCCACTTACTTGATTATGCTGCTTGGCATGTTCTCACATGCAAATGGGTGGGCAGAGTGCTCCACATAAAGTCACCGGGCTTAAGGCAGAGAGCACAAGCAAGGCAAGATCATCACACAGAATTATAATGCTATGTACACATGCAGGTGTATCTGTGTACACATCAAACATAAAATACACATGTTCTGTATAATATGTACATGTGTAACCCTTGTAAAGTGTAACCACATAGGGTAATGTCTACAAGTCACAAGGGTGGTTCTCTATAGAATCAGTTGAGTGTGCTCTGCTCTGAGAAAACCTGACAGGCCTAAACTCAATCTTACAAAACATTTACAATAAGGGGCGATTATTCACACTATAAAAAGATTCTTCACCTTATTAAAGGATTTACTACAAGGTCTCACTAAACTGCATGGGCTCTGTTGCATTTAGAATAGGGTTTGATATGAAGTTCACAGGCAACTTCATAAATCAACTACATAAAACCAAGGAGCTATATCTGAACCGAATTTGTTTTTGGTTGTATACCGTGATATACAAAACAAGGTAATTTTATTTGTATCACTATTACTAATTTTCTGTGTGTGAGCAAGACAATGGCACCAAACGTCATCACATCAGCTGAGGCAGGCATCTGATTCAGGGACAAGAAGGCATTTCCTAATAGGGTTTTGCTGTTAAATGGGGTGGTCTTTACTGTTACTGAAAAAAAAAAAAAAAAAAAAGACCAAGATACCTACCTTTTCAATCCATATAAAGTTTTTTAAGACAGAATAATAATAATTGCAGGTACTACTTATATAGTACTTACTATGTACCACTGTTCTAAGTGTTTTACAGGTATTAACTGATTTCATCCTCTCAATAACTTCATGCACAGTTACTATTACCTCTGCTTTATAGACGAGCAAATGGATGTACATGCTGCCCAAGGAGGCAGTAACTGGCAGAGCTATGAATGTAGGCAGTCCAGAGGACACACTCTTAAACTACCATACCATGCTGCCAACCTGATCTGGCAGTCACGTGCAGAATGGAGAACAGTGCGAGGGAGAGGAGCGGAGAGGGGGCCTACTTAGACTATTACCAATGAGTTCAGACACATGGTGCTGAGGACCCAACTGGGCAGTGAAATAGGAAAAAAAAAATGAAAGGATGCTGCTTCTGGAAGTCAGGATAGGGCAAGGGTAGTGACTGAAAGGAGATACAAGGGAGGTTTCTGGAGAATTAGTCTGTTTCTCAATTTGGGTGCTAGTTACACGGATGTTATTTGGTTTGTGAAAACTCATCAAGCTGTACAGTTTTATGGGTACTTTTTATATACATATTTTTGTGAATAAAAAGTTAAAAGATGAAAGGATGACTTTAAGACGATTTTGGTCATATTATGAATGGCATTTGCCCTCCTGTATTTTGCAAATGTTCCAGAATGTCATTATTTTAAGCATCAGCAGCATGTCTAATACTGAGGGAGGCGCCATGGAGCACTGTGTAAGCCAGCAGCGATCATCTATGTGGATGATGATTCTCACATGTCTCTTTGTCCAGCCAGAGATATCCAGCAGACCAAATGTCAGCTGAGTCACAGGCAACGCAGCATCATGGTTAAGAAAGTGCTGTTAAGAGCTACACTGCCTCTACTAGATGTGTGATCTTGAACATGCTGCTTAACCTCTCTGCATCGTCTTGCTTTCTACAACTGTAAAGCTGGTATAACAGTGCCTAACTCACAGGGCTTGTTCACATATTAAAAGAGCACTTACAGCCACACATGGCACACAGAACACACTACTAAACGGTAGCTCTTATCCTCATCAAAATGTAGGCCCACAGACATGGTCTCCTATCTTAAATCATTACCATTTACTTTTATCATTTTCCCACTGCTTAAATGATTTACTATTATTGCCTACCACATTCTAAAAAAATTTTTTAAGTAGATTTGTTTTACCTATTATTTAAGTAGTACAATCACATTACAGAAAATATGGAAACAGAAAGTCAAGTATTATGCTTTTAGGATAGTAGTCACTCTGCCCCATTCTGAAGTACCTACAGTGATCTACAGGTACAAACTACAGCAGTCGCTTTAGAGCCACCATAAGAGGAGCCATCGGTGCCAAAGGGACTGCAGTGCACATTAGTCAACATACACCCAAGAAACAGCCACAGCTTTTATTTTATTTTGAAAATTTCCAATCCTCTAAAAAAGTTAAAAGAATAGTACAATGAATACCCAAGTACCATTCACCTAGCTGCACCAGCTGTTAACATTTCACCACATTTGCTTTCTCTTCTCTCTCCACACACACTTTATTTTTTTGCCAAGTCATTTGACAATTAAATTTCAGACATCATGTCATTTTATCCAATAAATACTTCAGCCTTTATCTCCTAAGAACAAGGACATTATCCTATATAACCATAATACCATAATCACACCCAAGGAATTTCACAATAGTACAATACTATTACCTAACACACAGTCTACATTCATATTTTTGCAATTGTCCTAAAAATTACTTTTTTCAATTCAGGATCCAATCCAGGATCACACAGTGCATTTAAACTGTCATGTTTCTTTTAATCTAGGACAGCCCCCCTCCCTACCCCTCATCTTTTTATGTCTTTCACAGCATTGACATTTTTGAAGAATCCAGGAAGTTGTCTTACAAAATGTCTTACAATCTGGATTTGACTGTTTGTTCATTATTCCATTCCAGTTAAACATTTTTGGAAAGGTGCTACATAGTTGATGTTTCATACTTCACATTGCAATACATAATAATAATTTGTTCCATTATTAGTGTTGCTATGTTAGATCATTTGATTAAGGTGATGCCCACCCAAACCTTTCCATGGTAAAGGTATTCTTTTTCTCTTCTTAATAAGTAAGTCATCTGTCGAGTGATTCTTTGAGTCCTTGTGAATATCTTGTTCCCCTTTTACCCAGTGGTTTTAGCAGCCACTAATAATCTTTGCCTGAATCAATGATCACATTAGTAGTTACCAAATAGTCACTAGTTATGTTTACTGTGTGGTAAAATGAACAAATCGAATCAAATCCTATTTTTTCACTGACTTATGTTATTATTTCAGAAGTTCATCTGCTTACCCCCACCTGATAGTGGTTCATGACACTTATTTTACATTTCTCTGATCTCTATCCACCTGAGCAGGTACACATATGAATGCACTGGCTTAACCAGTGGGCAGGGAGTCACCTGTTTATACAAGCAAGAGGCTGCCTAGTCTTTAGAGCTCCCTTTCCTATAGCAGATCAAATTCCACATCAAGAAAAGTCTATTTTCCCAAAGAGTTCTATACTGGAGTCAGCTTCAGGCACACCAAGAATGGAGAGAGGGGGACACAAAGGGCTCAGGCAGTAGACTCCTGGTACAATTTTAAAAGATTATGCAAACTACACTGGGACAGTACCAAGTTACACGGACTAGCTGCTTCAGGCAGCTTGTTTCCCCTGTCCCTGTGAATGTTACTTCTTCTTGTCAACAGTCCTTTAGAGCCCAAACACCATCCCCAGACCAGCTATATCAGAATCCCCTGAGAGACTGGTTAAGAAACAGATGCTCCAGTCCCACTCTTGGCTAATTCAATCGGAGCCCTGCAGGGAAGTTTGGGAATCAAGTGTGTTGACAAGCTCCCCAAGGGATTTCATGAGCAGCCAGGTTTGGGAAGCCCTGATTAGAGGTGACCCACTGTAGCCTCCAAGAGGGGACTATCCCATAGGACATACAATGGTAGATGGTAGTTATGGATCTGTCTTATTACATGATAGACACTGTGCCAAAAACTGACTCCTAGAGGTGTGGAATGAGGGCAGAGAGGTTCAACCTAGATGGATCTATTGCACCCCAGATTTATAACTTACTCAAGGTTTAAAAAAGAAAAAGTCACTGCACCTAGAGAAACTACCAGATCTATGGTTCTCCAAATTTAGTCTCTACCAGAAGCACCTGGGAACATTGCCCCCAAAGATTCTGAGTCAGAAGTCTCCAATCGGGCCCAGAAATATGTGTTTGCAACAAGCTCTCAAGGTGCTTCAGATATGGGTGGTCCAAGGAACAGGCTTTGAAAGACCCTGGCCTAGATGCTGCTCTGCACTTATCTATGACAGTCAAAGAGCAAAAGAGGTGTGAAAAAGTGTCTCAGACTTCATTTGAAGGCTATTTACAAAACCAAAGAAACAAAATCTGAAATCATATGGGAAATACTTCTGAGCAAGTAGCCACACAGAAACATTCAGATGATATAAAAGAAACCCTCCATGAAATGTACTAAATTTCACTCCAACATTTCATCCCATTGGAGGACCACAAGGTTCTTGGTATAAAGCCCCCACTTCAGGTTCTATATTAGAAGTCTCCAGAGGGGGCACCAGGAGTAAAGGACAATTCCCTGGAGGGCATGTGAATCATCTGAATCAAACAATATTTTTCTTTCTTTTTTTTTTGGAGACAGGGTCTTGCTCTGTCACCCAGGCTGGACTGCAGTGGCATGATCATAGTTCACTGTAACCTCGAATTCCTGGGCTCAAGCAATCCTCCTGCCTCAGTCTCCCAAGAAGCTAGGACAACGGGCATGTGCCACCATGCCTGCCTAATTATTTTATTTTTTTGTAGAGACAGGGTCTCATTATGTTACCCAGGCTAATCTCAAACTCCTGGGCTCAAGCAATTCTCCTGCCTCAGCCTCCCAAAGTGCTAGAATTATAGGCATGAGCCACTGTGCCTGGCCATCAGACAATATTTCTGACTGTCAACACCCTGCCTGATTCCAGCTTCCCCTTCACCCCATGAGGGAGCAACCTCCTGGCAATTCTTTCTGTCACTCTTTCCCACCCTCTACTGTTAACCCAAGCCTCAGCCAAGATTAACATGCGTGCCTGTGGCCCCAGAAATAGAGACAGCTAGGCCACTGGGAGTAGGGAGGAAGGACTGTGCTAATTACGGCAGACTACAGCAAGGGTGCAAAGTGTCAGAACAGCAGCAGGAATGCCCACTTGCTGCTGGAAGGCACAGTGACGTATCCCTCCCTGCCATGGCCCAGGTAGCTTTCCACCCAGGAAACACCAGGCAAAACAAGACACCCTCATGGTACAATTGGGGTATAGGGCTCCCAGGAAAGGTCACTCCACAGACATCAAAATATACCTGCGACTTCTCAAAGCCAACCAAGCTCATGGCAAAAGGACCAACATACCAGTCAGCTCCTGGGCTCCTACCTGACTGGAACACATATCGGGCCAAGCCCTGCATTAGCTCTGCTGGCCACGTTGGTGGGGCAGACTCCCCTGTTTCTCTCTTCAGACGAAATGTCAACTCAAAGCCAAAACCACTAGGTCCGTCTGTTCCTGTAAACCTGAAAGAAATAAAAAGCAAATGTTTTAAGTTCAAGTACCGCCTTGAAAGTCTAAAGTTCCGCCCCTTTTTTGCTGGCCTCAGTATGCAAACTTTCTATTCAGAGGAGTCTCACAGGATGTGAACCTTGGGAGGAGGAAGAACCTCAAAAGCCTGCAAGGATCCAAAGCTCCTGCCTGGCCTTCCTGCCTATATACCTATATACCATATAGGCATATGACCCTGGCCTGGCCAAATCCCCCTGCTTGCACTCTGTATTATGAGTTCCAAATTTTGTGGCTCCGGAACATTCCTCCCAGTATGACTGAGGAAACATTGCTGAAAATCGTCCTTGTTTATGCTCCTTGTTCCTTCAAGTATTAGTAAGCACCTACTTTGTTTGCTAAGGATATATATCCTGTGAGCCACCACCAAGGCTGTATGGTCTGGGAGAATGAGACCCTTTCTCCACTCCCACCTCCACTCTGCCCCACAAGAGAACAACTTTCCTGAAACCCAGCACCCCACATGCACTCCTCAATGAGCACGTGCTCTTCCTGAAACCTGGCACTCTACATGTACTCTTCACTCGCTGGAATGCTAGAGAAGCACAGCTTGCCCTCTCTTCCCATCCCTCAGTGACCCAGAATGATGAGGATTACCGATTCTGTGGCCAGAACTCATCAAAGTGTCAATGAGATGAGGCAGGAATGCCTGCCACCCTGTCTGCAGGAAAAACTCAGGAGCTCCAAGTATCAGGGAAAGTCTCTGAAATGGACCTCCACCAGAGAGGGCAATGATATGGACCAGAGAGCAGGGCCTGGCTGGTGGGGACCACACCTCCTCAGGGAAGGGAAGCATCCAGGGAGGGGTTCCTGAGAGCTACACGAGGCTTGCCAGCATGGGAAGGGTTAAAAATTAAAATATGCTCATGATATAATTTTCAGTAATTACATCTTGTACAAACATGAACCACAATGATTATACACATGTAAATTCCTCAGCATACAAACACAAACCATAAACTAACATAACAGTCAAGACCTTTGCTATCCAAGCTCCTGGAACAGGAGATCAGGGGTGAGAAGGGCTGATGATGCAGTCAATGCCCAACTCTGGCATTCCACGTGGCATCTTTCCATCATTATTATCACCCCCAAGAGGCCAGGCCGCAAGACTGCATAGAAAGAGATTCCAAAGTCTCAGAAGCTGACATCAGTCCAAGCTTTGTGCGTCTGGGTGAACCCAGGTCTCTTGCACTTGGCAGGGGAAAATCACCTCTGAGAAACTAAGTTCTCCTATGGATTGAAAAGGAATCCTTAGAAATTGTCACGATCAAACCCAATTATGTTTAAAGGAAGTATCCGTGGTTTGCATTTTCCCTGGGTATCTAGCAATGTGGGAAAGCAGAATCCATTTTGAGGGTACATACATGGAATTCTGGAGGCCAGGCTAGAAGAGGATGCTGGGAAAGACACAATGTAAGCTAATTTATTTCCTTGTTGAATTGCCCTGTGCGGGGTCAGTTCAGTGCAAGGGGGCTGAGGGAAGAGCTACACAAACTGAGGCTGAAAGAATTGCCTCCCTGGGGCTGCAGGTTTGGGAGGGGTGTGAAAACCTGGGAAAATGCAAGATTGATGTGAGCTAAAACTCTGTAAAAAGAGATGGGTCACTAGGGCAAAGGGAAGATTTCAAGCAGCCACCAATTGGAAGCAGCTCTGTAAAATGTATTAGACCATTACTCCAGGGCTTTCATCTTGGGCCAAGAAAAATACATGATTTCTAACTGCAAAAACTTGAGAAATAGACTAAAAGAAACATGTTCCTCTTGGGCTGCACAATGGGGAGAATGCTCAGATACAGAGATACTGGATCATATGTATCCACACAGCACCACCTCACTAAGGAGGGCTGTGTGCACACATGCATCGGGTGTGCATGTGTGCACACACACGTGTACACCATCTGCCTCTACACAGAGTGCTTTCTGGGCCAGCTCTGTGGTGGGCAAGCCAGCCCTCACTTGGCTGGGTGGGAGGGACAGGCCTGACCAGATGGTCTCCACCTGCGTTTGATTACCACCCACAGGCTGGCTGGACACAACCTCTAAACTCTGAAACATGAGTTTGGAATGGCCCAGCCTCAGGGTAAACACACAACCTGAAGCCTCTCAGAAGGTCTCTTTTTCAAAGCAGGCTGCTCAGGCGATAGCCAAGTGACAAGGTCATTCAGTCTTTAGTCTCCCGGAGGGGCCTGGTTTGGTCTGGCCTTCCTCACGTGAGGGTTTCTCCAGCCAAAGTGGTTTTGTTTAACCAGAAAATGAAGCCCCTCCTAGGGAGCAGCTGTCTCTCACATCTTCCAAGAAAGGAAAGCACGAGGGGAAACTGGCATGTGTTGGGATGGGGTCAGGTGGGATCTGGGTCAGAGCAAAGAACTTTTCTAACACAGAGGTCTGTTAAAATACTGGCTGGTAGTAAGCGGGGCCAGTGGAATTTCTTTTCTAGAGGGATTTTAAAAAATATTTTTTCCTCAGTCTGATAGAGTGGGGGTGAAGGGTTCTAACTGTCTAATTGGAGAAGGATGGATGAGATGGCCTCTCAAGGTTGTCTCCAGCTTAAGAATCCTTGGATCCTGCTCACTAGGGTATCCTGGGGAGAGGCTGGCTTTGTCCTAGCAGTTTGGCAAGCTTAGCCAACGGCTGTGTCAGCCTCAAGAGTAACAGTGAACCTGCTGACAAGAACACATGCTTTGAATCCTAGACACACAGCAGCCCCACCATCAGAACCTGCCCAAAGGTCTCCCCAAAAGCACCTCACTAAGAAGGTATCTATCAGCATCCAAGAGGCCAAAATGACTGCTAAGTCTAGGCAGGAGATGAACAGGAACCCAGGAGAGACTTTCTGGAGGAAATATACAGCTGGGGCACAGAGACAGCTGACCTAAAAGTTAGCATCTCATGCTCAACACCATTAGTTATCATTATTAAGGAAATGCAAATCAAAACCACAGCGAGATACCACTCTATATCCTCTATTATGGCTTAAAAAAAAAAAAGACATATAACAAGTGTTGGAGAGGATGTAATGAAATTGGAATACTCATACACTGTTGGTGGGAATTAAAATGGTGGAGCTGCTTTGGAAAACAGTTGGGCAGTTCCTTAAAAAGTTAAACAGAGTAACCATATGACCCAGCAGTTGCACTCCTAGGTATACACCCAAGAGAACTGAAAACATGTTCACACAAAAAACTGTATACCAATGTTCATAGCAGCATTATTCACAATAGCTAAAAAGTGGAAACAACCCAAATGTCCATCAATTGAGGAATGGATAAACAAAATATGGTATACCATATCATGAAACATTACATGCCATAAAAAGGAATGAAGTACTGATACCTGCTATAACAAGGATGAACCTTGAAAACATGCTAAATGAAAGAAGCCAGATACAAAAGACTACATTACATAATTCTGTTTATATGAAACGTCCATAATAGACAGATCCATAGGGACAGAGGTAGATGAGTGATTGCCAGGAACTGGGGTGAGGAGGGAATGGGAGTGACTGCTCATGGGTACTGAATTTCTTCTTGGGCTGATGAAAATGTTCTGGAATTAGATAGTGGTGATGGTTGTACAACCTTGTGAATATACTAAAAATCACTGAATTGTACACTTTAAAAGGGTGAATTTCAGCCGGGTACAGTGGCTCACACCTGTAATTCCAGCACTTTGGGATGCTGAAGGACTGCTTGAGGCCAGGAGTTCGAGACCAGCCTGGGCAACATAGTGAGACCTCGTCTCTACAAAAATACCAAAAAAAAAAAAAAAAAAAAATTAGCCCAGGAGTTCAGGGCTGCAGTGAGCTATGATTACACTACTGCACTCCAGCTTGGGTGACAAAGTAAGACCCTGTCTCAAAAAAAAGGTGATTTTCATGGTATATGAATTAAAAAAAAAAAAGCTGGCATCTCATGTATACCTAAATGGCTAGGGGAGGCAGGGCCAACTAAGCCAGGTCTTTATCTTGCTCTACCTATTAATAACCATTACGATTAACTGAGCACTTAAGTTTCAGGCCTTGGACTAAGCACTTTTCCTATGTCATATCATTTAACTCTCTAACAATTTTATGACTCAGCCATTGTTATCCTCATTTAACCAACATATGAGAAATATTGAAGGAGTTTAAGTAATATTCCGTAAGGCACAGAGCAAGTGATAGAGCTTAGACTTGAAGTCTGCCTCACTCCAAAGCCCATCTTATTGCTGTGTGACCACAGACAAGATATTTAGCTTCTCTGTGCCTCAGTTTCCTCATCTATAAAATGGGAATAAAAAACTCTAACTATTTCTTAGAGTCATTATGAGGATTCAATGTTTAGAAACAATGCCTGGAACACTGTAAGCATTACATCACTTACAACAAGTGAAGGAAGCCAGTCACAAAAGACCATATATTGTATGATTTCATTATATCATATGATAAATAGTATAATTTGTAATATATAATATAAATTATATTTACATTATATCAAATGTCCAGAATAGGCAAATCTATAGCGACAAAAAGGAAATTAGTGGTTGCCTAGGGCTGGGGGAGTCGGGGCAGACGGGGAGTGACTGCTAACGGGTATGGAGTTTCTTTTTAGGGTGATGAAAAAGTTCTACAATTAGATTATGGTGATGGTTACATAACTGTAAATATACTAAAAATCATTAAACTGTACAGTTAAAATAGGTGAACTGTGCGGTATGTGAATTATAGCTCAATAAATGCTTTATTTATTTTTTAATTTGGAAAAAAACCAAAAACCTGAAAGAAAAAAATTCACAAACTAGAAATGATATAGAGAGATATGGAGAGAGATATATATATCCCTTAAACATAAGACAAGATGTTCAGCCTCACTCATAATAAGAGAAATGCAAATCAAATGCAAATTAAAACAATGAGATACCATTCTCACCTATCAGATTGGCAAAAGTTAAAAAGTGTGATATTACATTCTGTTGGTGAGGTTGTGCAGAAAAAGTAACCTAAGTAACTTTTGTACACAGTATGTTGACCACATATCTTCAAGCTAAAGACAAAGAGAGCAATAAATAAACACTGAACTCTAGTTAATAGGTTTATTTTTTGCAGTAGTATGTACGGGTTAGTAATTCTGAAACTACCTTTGGTGTAAATAGATTGTGGATAATGGGAGCCAGGTTTCTCTCATTGTCAGGAAAGTTAAAACTAGGTATATATAAGTAGAGTGAGAAATATATTAAAAAAGCCAGGCTAGATTGAACCCTATAGGTATAGTTTTAGAATCGGAGGTATCAGTATGAACTTGTGGTATTTAATAGATAGACAGCTATAGAAATAGAGAAGAGAGTGTGTGTGTGTATTTCCTAGTTCTTGCCACTGAGAGCAGTAACACCCCAATATCAATGATAACACCTAGCACACCTGGATCTTGGTTTCTAAATACCATTCTCCACTAAAAGAAACCAGGGCACCCTAGATAAATGGCTGATTCCAGGGCTGGGAAAGTACAAAATGGCCCTGAAACTTCTTGTTATCCCAGAAAATAAGAAAGTGCTCAAAGAATGCTGGGAACATGCCAAAAGTAGGGAGAAGCCAAACTGAAGGGCTCTCACTAGCCAAATTTAGGATAATCTGAACATCAAATTAAAGGATATTAACAAATTATAACTTATTAATTAAAATAAGAATCTATGAGTCCACACTGATTATAGTGGACCTAGAGACATCAGCTGTACAGATTTTGGACTTGCCACCCTCCATAACTGCATGAACCAATTCTTTATCATAAATCTCTTTATCTATCTACATCTATATTATGTATATAGATACTATAGATATATAGATATGTATCTCCTATTGGTTCTGTTTCTCTAGAGTACCCTAATACACTGATATAAATAAATGAATAAATAAGTAAGTATGGAGAAGAAAAGGCTCTTCCTTACAGTAAAATCTCAATCTCAATTAGTAAATGTAGAAGCAATTACAGAATTAGAAATTACCATTTGACAACCATCATAATAATAACTGATTCAGGCAAGAATCATCAATGGATGCTAAAACTAGTGGGTAAAAAATCTGATGAGAAACAAGATGTTGACATAACCTCAAACTGCCTTCCCACAAGATACTTATTAATTACTAATGGAAAAGCAGTAACTTTATAGTAGAGAAACCTGGAAGACATTGCTTTAACCAAGCAATCAAAGTAATTAGACATCATCAACAGTAATTAGACAAATCAACATCAAATGCCTCCTGATATGATCACTGAGAAGGACACAACACTTATGATATTCCTACCAAGAAATGCATACCCCGATTCTAATTATGAGAAAACATCAGGCAAATCCAAACTGAAGGACATTCTATAAAATAACTGACCTGTACTCTTCAAAAGGTCATGAAAGACAGAAAGATTGAGGAACCATTTGAAGGAGTCTAAGAGACATGACAATTAAGTTACTAAAAAAGACTTCATCCTGAGCCCCAGGACTCTGTAGTCAATAAAGTAGGGTGACCAACTTGTCCTTGTTTGGCCAGAATTTTCTGGCTTTAGAACTGAAAGTCCCTTATCCCAGGAAAAGCCACAAGCCCCAGGCAAATTGGGACAGCTGGTCAAACGACTCTGAAGTGCCACTATCTGACCCACACAAAGCAAAATGTTGCCATGTTTAAACAGCACCAAACATGGTCCCAGCTACGTGGGAGGCTGAGGCAAGAGGATTGTTTGAGCCCAGGAGTTCAAGACCAGCCTGAGCAATATAGCAAGATTCTATCACTTTAAAAAAAAAAAAAAAAGTGCTGCAGATAGCTAAGTAAAAAAAAAAAAAGCACCAAATATGCATCAAGAGCCACCAAAATGTCAGCAGTGCAGGAGCACAGTCTCTGGAGCCAGGCTGCCTATGCCCAAATCCCAAATCCTGGCTCTGCCACCCCTCCTGGCTATATGACCCTAGACAAATCGCTTATCCTCTCTGTGCCTCAGTTTCTTCATCTTTAAAATGTTGGTATAAAGAATGAACTCTAATGAAAACTATGAACTTTGGGTGACAAGGATGTGTCAATGTAGGTTCATTGACAGTAACAAATATACCATTCTGGTACAGGATGTTGACAGTGGGGGATGCTGTGTGTGTGTGTATGTGTGTGTGTGTGAAGGCAGTGTGTAACTTCTGCTCAATTTTGCTAAGAATCTAAAACTCTAAAAAATAAAGTCTATCTTTAAAAATGGAGATATTAGTAGCTACCAATGGTTAATATACAATATTAATATATAAAACACTTGGAACAGTACCTGAAACACAGTAGGTCTAAGGGTCAGCTATTACTTATGGTGGTAGATCCCAGTTCTGGTAATTTACCTTAAGGGAATAATCTTGTATTTGGAAAAAGCCTTTTTGCATAAATATATTCAATAGTATTTATAAGAGTAAAAAATTCAAAAACAATCTTAATGTTCTATAAGTAGAGGTATTATATAAGTTCTGGCACATTGTGTGGTAGGACATTACACAGCCATTAAAGACAAGCGTTCTGAAAGCAAGACTAATTTTTGAGAGGCAAAGGGTTCTCTTTCCACCTCTAACTGGTGAAGAGGAACAGGAAGTTTACATTAGAACCCCATTCTATTGTCTCTATTGTTTTCTGTTCACCTGTTGTTAACTACAGGATAAAAATAAAAATAACTCCTTTTAAAATGGTCATGTGGCCAGGGGCGGTGGCTCACATCTGTAATCCTAGCACTCTGGAAGGCTGAGGTGGGAGGGTCACTTGAGCTCAGGAGTTCGAGACCAGTCTGAGCAACAGCGAAAACCCCATCTCTACCAAAAATAGAAAAAATGAGCTGGGTGTGGTAGAATGTGCTTGTAGTCCCAGCTACTCTGGAGGCTGAGGCAGGAAGATCGCTTGAGCCCAGGAGTTGGAGGTTGCAGTGAGCTATGATGACGCCGCTGCACTCTACCCAGGGTGACAGAGCGAGACCCTGTCTCAAAAAAAAATGTCATGAAATTGGAACCCTTGTGTATTGCTGGTGGAAACGTAAGAGGCTACAGCTGCTGTGGAAAACAGTATGGTGGTTCCTCAAAAATTAAACACAGGCCAGGTGCAGTGGCTCACGCCTGTAATCCTAGCACTCTCGGAAGCCAAGGCGGGAGGACCTCTTGAGCTCAGGAGTTCAGGATCAGCCTGAGCAACAGTGAGACCCTGTATCTACCAAAAATAGAAAAAATTAGCCAGGCATCATGGCACATGTCTATAGTCCCAGCTACTTGGGAGGCTGAGGCAGGAGGATCGCTTGAGCCCAGGAGTTTGAGGCTGCAGTGAGCTACGATGACACCACTGCACTCTACCCGGGATGACAAAGTGAGACTCTGTCTAAAAAAAAATAAAAATAAAAACAAAAAATAAACATAGAATTACCGCATGATCCAGCAATTCTTCTTCTAGGTATACACCCAAAAGAATTGAAAGCAGGACAAACCAATGTTTGTACACCAATGTTCATAGCAGCACTGTTCACAATAGCTAAAAGGTAGAAGCAACCCAAGAGTCCATTGACGGATGGATGGATAAACAAAATGTGGTATATACATATAATGGAATATTATTTGGCCTTAAAAAGGAAAGAAATTCTGAAACATGCTACAACATGGATGAACCTTGAAGACATTATGCTAAGTGAAGTAAGCCAGACATAAAAGGACAAATATATGATTCCACTTATATAAGGTACCTAAAAGAGTCAAATTCATAGAGACAGAAAATAGAATGGTGATTGCCAGGGGTTGGGGGAAGTGAGGAACGGGAGTTACTGTTTAATGGGTACAGAGTTTCAGTTTGGGAAGATAAAAAAGTTCTGCAAACGGAAAGTGGTTATGGTTGCACACCAATGTAAATGTACTTAATTCCACTGAACTGTAAACCATTGTTAAAATGGTAAATTTCATATTATGTATATTTTACCACAAATAAATTGTCATTAAAAAATGAAACAAAGTTTAGCATAAAGTATGATTCAAAATATTTGTGTATGCACACAATATAAAAATGTGAGTAAAATATATATGGGAAAAGGAAAGAAAATACATTAGAATTAGTATAATATATAATTTTTCTTTTTCAAACTTCTTTGTATTTTCCAATTTTTCTACCATTTATATTCTTTCGCCTAGACTGTAAACCCCATAAAGGCAGGATTGTGTCTTGTTCACTGCTGAATCTGCAGGTCTAGCCCGAGAGGCTTCTCATGGAATCCACTGGTGAATGTTTATATTTATGCACCAAAAATATGGCAGGAGAGGCCCAGGGCCAGGCCCCTTTCTCTATGGGTACCCTGGACACTTTCACTGGTCTCTGGAGCAAGGAATGCCAGGACAGCTAAGGCTGCTGCTGACCCTGTGAAGATGTCAGTCTCAAGCTCAATGTGTCAGAAGAAAGGGAAGAGGGGACCATTCGCCTCAGGAAACATACGGCACGGGAGGCCAGTCAAGTCCAACTCCAGAACCAGGGATGATGTCAGTTCATTCCCTACAAAAGCTCCTACTGTCTCTTTCTTTTCCCTTTCCTCTTCCCCTACCTCCTAGTCCTACGCTAAATGGAGAACTGGGCAGACTAGTCCTTTATCCTGGGGTCAGTCCTACCTTCCAACCAGCCCTTTTCTTTGGGAATTAGGCTGAGTTCCTGCCTTACTGGGCTGGATATTCCTTCCAAGAATGGAGCCTCTCCATCCTATGTTGGGGGTACAAACTCACAGAACTTTTCCTTTGGTGGCCTCCCTCTAAGTGCACACACACACATATCTCCCATGCCTATCTCCAACAGGCACAGGGACAAGCATAGCCTTAGCCCCAGCTGGACCCAGAGACTACAGAGAAACCTAAACCACAGACCTCCAGTTGCTCTGGGGCTCTGCATAGGAGGCTACCCACTGCTTCTCTATAAGCCTTCTGCCTCCCAGGGCAATGCCAATCAAGTCCAAGGACCACTTGCCCAAACTCCAGCACATGCTTGGAGCACCAGCTGCCTTTCCTGTTTGCAGCAAGTTTCCTGAGAAAGTCAATCTGCTCTAAGACCCTCAGTGCTGGCCCAAGCCCCATGATGCCCTGGGACTAGCCACTGCTCTGCCCCTTTCACCTATGCAGAGAATGAACAACTGCCTGGCAAAGGGAGGGCATCCCTGGAAACCATCTCACTACAGAAAGCAGAACGTGTGCATTTTCTTTTGCAAGGGCTCTGGCTGTCCACAGAGGACTTCCTAGGTGAGGAAAGAAAGACAAAGCCAGAGCTCCACTTTCTCCAGGGCTCAGTCCCTGCCATTTCCTCCCTACCATCTCCCCAGGCAACCTCATGAAATGGCTTCAGCCACCATGCCTCTGGTGAGGATTCCCAAATCTATCACCAAGCAAAGAACCAGACCCAGATATTTCTAACTCAGTATATGAAAATCTGAACTCAGTATCTTCCCAAGCCTGATTCTTCTCCATCTTTACCTAGCTGAAGAAGAGTACCACTGGGATAGCCTGAATAATGGGCCCCCAGAGATGTCCACATTCTAATTCCTGGAACTTGTGATGTTACCTTAGATGGCAAAAGGGACTCTGCAGATGTGATCAAGTTAAGGATCTTGAGATGGGGATAATCTTATAGTGGATTATCTGGTGGGCTCAATCTAGTCACATGAATCCTTAATGGAAAAGAAAGGTAGAAGAGTAGGTCAGAGAGATGTGACCTGAGGACTTGGCCTGCTGCTGCTGGTTTTGAAAATGGAGGAAGGGGCCATAAGCTGAGGAATGCACATGGCTCTAGAAGCTAGAAATAGCAAGAAAATGAATGCTCCTTTAGAGCCTCCAGAAAGGAACACAGCCTGAATGACTCCTTGATTTTGACCTGGTGAGACCCACGTCAGACTTCTGACCTCCAGAACTGTGAGACAGTAAATGTGTATTGTTTTAAGCCACTAATTTTGTGGTAATCTGTTATGGCATCAATAGGAACTAACACAGCCACCAGGCCAGAATCCCAGGAGTCATCCTCCAGTCCTCCCTCCCCCCATGTGCAGCCAGTCAGGCAGTCACTGAGTTCTGGAGATCTTCCTCCTCCCTCCTCAGGAGCCCTCTCATCTGTCCTCTTGTCTCCATCTCAACTGCCCCGCCATGGGTTTGCCTTCTGCATCCCTCACAAGGGTGGCCAACCATGTTCTTCCTCACTGATCTCCTGTCTCCTGCTCTGTTTAGTTCTTCACACTGATGGTCCCAAGGAATGATATACCTTTCTCCTTCTTAAAAATCCTCCAAAGCCCATCCACATCCCACACCTGCAGGACAAAGTCCAGACTTCTCAGTAAGTCTCACAAGGCTGCCATGAATTGGGTCCCACTCGCCTCCTCTGCTTTACATTCTAAGCTCTAGGCCCAGTGACTGGCAGACCTGTGGACACAGTAATGAATTCCTCACCTCTGAGACTCTACACAGATTGTTCCCCTTTTCTTTGCCCTCTGTTAATCTTCAGGAAGGCTTAGGTGTCACCTTCTCTGAGCTGAGTGCCTGTGCTCAGTATCTTCTGTTTGCCCTTCTATTCCCCACTGTGGTAGACAGATCCTAAGGTGGCCCCTACACCTGTAAGGAAAGGAATTCTGCCAACAACCTGAGGGAGTTTGGAAGCAGATCCTTCCCCAGTGGAGCCTTAGATGAGCATGCAGCCAGCTGACACCTTCACTGCAGCCTCGTGAGACCCTAATCATAGCGCTCAGCTAAGCCATGCCTGGACTCCCAATGCAAAAGACATGTGAGATAGTACATGTGTGTTGTTTCAAGCTGCTGCTATGCAGCAATAGACAACCAGTACACCTACCCTGCTGTCTGCCCTGTGAGGCCGGCCTGTGTGGGGCTCCTGAGCCCTCTGGCTTCCAACTGGGTTCAGCCGTGGGAGTTCTGACAGGAAATCAGGGGGTGGGAGGAGAGAGAAGCCAGAGCTCCCTCCCTGCAAGATTGCCTGCGGCTGGCTGCTCCCCTCCATTGAAGGTCACTGCTGAAGGTCACTCTAAAGAAGAACACTCCACACAACTCTCTCCTCTAGGTTCTCAAATCCCATGCCCTCCTCTGGTCCCTTCAGCCTTAGGAGAATAGCAGCCAGACCAACCACAAGCCCTAGGTCACCGCACTATCCTCCATGGTGCTGCTCCTTTGTATAACAAATAAACCTCCTCCAATTATCCTGTTTTAAAGGTGCCAATATCTTGTTGGGACCCTGACTGATATAGGGCCCCTATCACCTCTTCCTTACCCCTGTGCAAACGTCAATCACAGTACTCTCCGTGCCATATTTTAACTGCCTTTCTATTTCTCCCATTAGGACTCGATTTACCCCTTTGTATACCCCCACTGACTGGCACAGCAGTGTCAGTAAAGGCATGCTGAATAAGGGAATGGGCACCAGCCCAATGAGAAGGGTGACCAGTTCAGCAAAGCCAGCTGGGACTACAAAGGTTGGGCAGTGGCAGTAATGAGTCTGAGCCAGTCCCAGAATTTAGAGCTTCTGACACTGACTCTGGGGGTGCCTGGCAACTTAGTCAAGACTCAGATTTTTGATCTGTTAGTTTACACAATGAAGAAATTACTATTTTCCTGGTTTGCAAATATGGATAAACTTTTCACATCGGAATGTTTTCGCCATTATGAAAGGAGTATAACTATCATCTATTACAAAACCAGAAAAACCATATATGGTCCTTTCCTTGACCATTGCTTTCTTGTTGGACATGAGGTTGCTTCCAAAGCTGTGTTCTTCTGTGCTTTGGCAAAACTCTTTGTGCATATCACCTCTTTTTTCCCCCATATTTGAATTATTTCATTGGGATTAAGAGTCCCAGAATAAGGCCAGGTGCAGTGGCTCACACCTACAATCCCAGCACTCTGGGAGGCTGAGGTGGGAGGATCACTTGAGGTCAGGAGTTCGAGACCAGCCTGAGCAAGAGCGAGACCCTGTCCCTACCAAAAATAGGAAAAATTAGCTGGGTGTGGTGGCATGCACCTGTAGTCCCAGCTACTCGGGAGGCTGAGGCAGGAGGATCACTTGAGCCTGAGAGTTTGAGTTTGCAGTGAGCTATGATGACGCCACTGTACTCTACCCAGGGCAACAGAGTGAGACTCTGTCTCAAAAAAAACAAAATAAGAGATCCAGAACAAGATTTTGCAAATTGGTTCGTGAGCATTTAGGAAAGGAGGCATTATCACTAGGATCCGGGGGGGATGTGTATGTGTGCACACACATGCATGTACACATGTGCCCATAACCAAGACTGTATCAAGCCTGGCTAATTTCATTCTCTTTTTGGGCAGGGTCACAAAATTGGTAGGTCAGGGAAATGAGGAAGGCCACGGGTGTTAGACAGCATTTCCAATACTGACTTGCCCTTCCACCCTTAGGTGCTACTGTACCCACACTATTACCAACCCTGGGCTGTGACCCCAGAGACACCCCATTCCCCAAACATGTGCCCACCCCTTGCCATGACTGTTGCTGACCCCTCAGCCTGAAAGGTCCTTCTAGTCCAGCCTAACCTTCTCCAGTCCTCTTGTCAAATCACATTGCCATGTCTTTAAGTAAAATTATGTTCTTTCCCACACCATGTTCTCTCAAAGTACTCTGTTTCTCTCTAATACAGTACTGCATGTGGTCTCCCCACATTTTAAGCAGGGACCTCTCCCATTACACTGGGGACTCCTGCCATTCTTCTCCTTACAAACACAGAAGACAGAACAATGCTGAGCACTTAGTAGGTGCTCAATATATATCAGTTGCCTGACCACTGGTGACTTGCACAAAAATGTTTACTAATTAGAGTGAATTTGAGAAAAGAGGCAAAGTTTTAAAAGATCTAAAATAGTGGAGAAGGGGTAAGGAGGAACTAAATGCCAGCCCGAGGTTATGGGCTGAAGAGCTTAGGCAGAGTGGTGAGCCTGCCCACAGTGACAGGGAAGCTAAGAAGTGAGGAAGGCAGACATCAGAAATTCTCAGTCTCGGGCTCCTTTGACCCTCTGGAAGTCCCAGAGTGGATTTAGGGTGGAAATTGTATAAAATTACACCACTCCACGATCCCAATAAGATGCTAGAGAGGAGCCCAGTGAAGTAGGCAGGAATACAGGCTGTAAGGGCCAACTGAGCTGACGCAAACCCCAGTTCTACCACTGTCTAGCCGAGCCATGGGCGAGTTAACTTCCACATGCCCCAGGTTCCTCATCTGTAAAACTGGCATAAGAGCGTTCACCTCACAGAGCGGTGGGAGGCTTTAATGAAACAGCACAGTGCCTGGTACCCAGCAAGCACCCTTTCACGGAAGCTAGTATGCATCTTTGCTTTTCTTAGTACTCACTAGAAGCAATCCCTGCTCATCATTTCTCCCTTAAAATATCAGCAGATGCCTCCAGCTTCCCTAACTTCTGGGCTCTGGAGCTTAATCAGCCCAGTCCTTCAAGAGCTGCCCCAGTCTCCAGCTTCACTCAACTTCCCGACCTTGGATCCCTTCCAAATCCCTCAAACCAGGCCTGAGATTCTTCCTGCTGCTACCATGCTTTGAGTCACAGTCATTATAATAGAATTCAGTAAACAATTACTAAATAAACATTTGCAGAGATGATGTTTTTATTTTGAACAATTCACAATTACTGAGACTTTATTAGCAATTTGAAAATAGTATTTGGTAACAACACAAGTACTACACTAGGTCATAAAACTTTGTAAAATTCTTTTGAAATATGTTTATATGGCTAATATTTTTTAAACTTTGGGTTATATTAAATCAATTTTATATAATCTTAGAAAAAAAAGAAAGAAAGAAAGAAAAAGAAAAAACACATCAGCCAAGACTCTACACACTCACGTTGTGAGTGGGGAGTCTGATAAGGCCACAATACAGGCAGCCACCTGTGAGTTTTAACTCCAAGTTGCAGATGCTCTCTTTCTGTTACACTCCAATCAACCAGATTCATGGAATGCACGTGTCTCACTCAAGTAGATGTTTCCTGACACCCCTTGCCGGGAGCCAAGGACCGTATTCCCACAGCATTCCTCAAATTTAAAAACAGTAGCTCCCAGGGACTGATTCAGCTGAGAATCCAGCCAAATAAATTCTCCCAGCTCCCAACACTTCAGGCGGCTTAACTCTGTCCTAGACTTTCAGTGAGCAAAGAGCTTCCTGGAATGAGACATGAATTTAAGAAAAGCCCAAGCCAGGAGCAGCAGACCCTTTCTTGTAGGGTGGTAAAAGCTCACAGACAACCATTCCCTGATGATCTGCTACACCTTCTTCCCTCTACTCCCAACCACCCCCCAAAGAACCCAAGCCATCTTGGTGGGCTATAGGAACTCCGGGCCAAGGAAGAAGCCTGGTGCATGGATTTCTTGACATCATTATGATAGCACCCACTCTTGGCTTGGGCTTAAAGCAACACCTTTACAAAGTCTTTTTAAAAATGAAGATAGGCTAGGTCAATGGCGGGAAGATCACAGTCTGATTTGGGAAGCGAGGTGCCCTTTGCACACAGGTGTGCAGCTTGGGGCTTCTTGCTGACACATGAGCCAGGGTATCTGCCCAAGGGCCTTTCGTCCACCCATTAACCTCCAGGACTCTGGGAAGCCAGTCGTCCCAGAAGATCAAGACACCTGAAACAGGGTAATGGGAAGAAACAAATCTTTTTAGCATTTCAGTTTCCCAAGGGCAAGGATTGTACTTTTTGTGTGTTCTGTACATGGGCACATCATGTCCCAGCTGAGCAATGCTAAATGGTAATAATATTCCCATTCAAAGAGATAATCAGGCCAAGATACTCAACAACAAGTAAAACAAGACAGTATTAAAAAGCAATGAGCCTTCCTCTTAGTCACTATCAAAGTCAGATTCAAATATCTTAATAGCATTTCCTTTAAGCCACTTTTGCTGCTGTTTCCTTTTTAGGGAAATAAAACCATCACTCAGTTTCCTGCCTTCATACTAGTGCTGAGGTCCGATGCTACTGGAAAAGCTTCCTAAAACCCTGCTCCTGCTCCCATCACATCATCCCTTTGCTTCCCTCCTCAGTCAACAAATAATTTGTTAAATGTCACATTCTTTTCGTTGCCTTCAGACTCTGCAACCTCATCTTGGTCCACTGTCCTCCTTTCTTACCAAGCCCTAGACACACTGGCCTTTCTCTTCCTTGAACACCTCAAGGTCCTTCCTGCCTCAGGGCCTTTACGCAGCTGTTTTTACTGCCTGATCTTCACAGGGTTGGGTCACTAGGGCCCCCAGCATTATGTAACTCCAGGAACACCAACTATACAGAATAATACGAAGGGTCTCCTGGAGTTGTATGAGGTGACAGCCCTGGCTGCCACCTTGTCACTGAGGTCTCAGTTCAGACCTTCAATGAAGCCATTACCGATTACAGCTAAATGCACCCTCTTCACCTATCTCAACCCCCACTTCTTCCTGGGTACACTCCAGCACATCATCCCTACTTTATTTTCAACATAGCACTTATACTATCTAAAACTACATATAATTTTTACACTTTTCTCCCATAAGAATGTGAGATCTGTGAGAACAGAAAGCTAGCCTGCCTTGCTCTTCATGGTACCCCAGGTATATAACAGACCATTGGACATTTAGGTAATGTGCTCTAAAACCTTACAGAAATAAATTAAGTGCTTACCATCTACCAAGCACTACACCAGGTGCTGGGGTGGGGGTACTCCCTCACCTTTTAACACAAGGTTCAGACATTTTTACCAAAATCACATATCTCCTCCAAAAGAAAGGCTCTGACTCCTATAAAAATGCCCTTGGAGTGTCTTCCCTCTTATGGGAATAAGGGTCCAAATGGAAAGAATGCTCCTGAATGAGCTCAAAGCACAGACTTGGTACTGGGCCAGAATTCTTCACCTCTGGTGGTGAGAATGTTTTCCAACAGCCAGAGAAACCCCAAAGTGAGAGCTGCCTCCACCTTATTCACACATTCAACAAATATTTGTTGATGCTCTAGAGAAACATTAAGGCATAAAACAGAGATCCCTATCCTCAGGGAGCTTACATTCTAGCGAGAGGGAGGAAGACAGACAATAAACAAGGCAAATAAGTAAATAAGTAAAATAAGCTAGATGGTGATGAGTATTTTAAAGAAGATTAGGCAGAAAAGGGGGATAGTGCTTCTTAGAGGGGATGTAGAATTCCCATTTTAAATAAAGAGTCAGCAAAGCCCTGACTGAGAGAAGATATTTGAGGAAAGATCTAAAGAGGTGAGGAGTAAGGTATGGAGCTATTTGCAAGTAGAGCTTTCCAGGTGTGGGGAGAGCAAGCACAAAGGTCCTGAGGCAGAAGAGTGCCTGGCACTTCAGAGGAACAGTAAGGGACCAGAGTGGGTGCCGCAGAGTGAGGAAGGGAGAGCAGGAGATGAGGCGGATTGAAGTCGAGTATCTAGGACCTTGAGGCTGTGGCATTTGGCTTTCACTCAATTGAGACGGGAAGCCACTGGATGGTTCTGAGCTGAGAAGTGACTGTATGAGATGCTGTGGATGCTGTCCCTAGCTGAAGAGCTACCACAGAACTAAAGGATGCATTTCAGCAATGCTCCTGCAAAGTTCTAACTCCAAAGGCTCCCTGCTCAGCTACTGCCTCCCTCTACACAAAACCCCTGGCTACAGGAATGAAAAATGACCAAACTGGCTCCAGGAGGGCGGGAATCAGCATGTCTGCAACCTGATATATTGGAAAAGCTAGAGTGGGAAGGAGAGAGGGTTAGGGCGAGCCACGGTGTCGCCTGTCGGTTTTCACTATGTTTTTTCCTCTAACCAACCAAGCTTTTCAGAAGCACTTAAGAGTCAAATCCATCACAAGCAGAAAGCACAACCAGCCAGTTCGACCCCCTGGGACTGGGAGCCTGGGCCAGGCCCCATTCTCCAGCAGTTACTCCTCCCACAGCCGTGGCCCCGAGCTTCTGACCTCACGTTGAAAGGCCTGAGGTCAGAGTGAGGGAAACCAGTGGTCAGAGGCAGGGCTCCAGGTGGCCCCAGGTATCATGCGAAGGTCAGTACTGGAAAAATAAAAATATCTCCTTGATTGGCCTTCTTGTGGCAAAGCTGATTCTACGACCAGGGGCTCTGGGAGCCTGAATAACATGGGAAGGAGTAGAAAGGAAGGGATCTTTAAGGGCCACTATCTTTGACTACAATGCTGGTTAAAGGGCTTACAGTCCAGTGAACCACACCTCTCTGAGAAGCTGCTATGAATCTACGTTCTTACTGACAAATGGGCAACCAGCCTAGCCTCAAACATAGGTCTGACCACGTCTGCGAGCTCAGGACTCCTGCTCGAAAAGAGTCCTCCACTAGGCCTCAAGGCATGGACTGCAGAAGAGGAGGCAAGGAGGTGCCAGGTAATGACCTGAGGCTCTGAAGCTGTATCAGGCCCACCTCCCCACAATGTTTTCAGTTCAAGGACCCTTCAGCCCAAAAACTGAAGGCTCTATGAGAACCAGTTTTGTGCTGTTCATTACTATATACCTCATGCCCAGAATGGTGTCCCAAGAATGACAATCTGTGTAACGAATGAATGTCTGGCCTTCCAAAGAAAAAGAGATGCCAGTGATTAACATTGGATGGGAACCAAGTGTGCCTGCCTACCCGTCACCTGGTAGACTTAGTGCCAGGAAAGGACAACAGGCCACCCTTTCTCCTAGATTCACTGATCAGTCCTGCTGCAAACATACAGTATTATTACATTATTTGATTTCCTATATATGACAGAAAATCTCACAAGCCCTAAATGGTAGCCCATTTATTTCACACAATTACCTGAAAAGGATCTCACCCATCTCTGGGCATTTGTGCTTATGCCTGTGAACCTTCTGTTTACCTTGACTACAAGGAGCCTGGGCTACTCTGTAAACCTGGTCTCAGTCTTCTGTATCCACACACAAGAAAGGGAGAGATAAGGAGGCGTGTAGTATTCATTTCCAGGTGACATTGATCACCAAATCTTGACTTTTCTAAGGGGAAAACAACAACAGGAACAACACACATGCTCAGGACTACTATCCCAGTGTGTGATAGTAAAGTTGCGATTTGTATTTAAAGGATCTAGGTATTGACTGAGAGGGGGGCAAACAGCATAGTCAGTACATATACACCTAAACCCCTCTTCACTTCTGTGAGAAGCCAAGGAGGAAAAACATGGATTTAGTTAACGTAACATGGCAATGGGGAAGAGCCATCTTCCCAAGCAAATGAGCTGTTTTCAGAATTGAGAAACCCTAGCAGCTGTGGGCAAGTTGAACTTAGAAAACAATGTTAGCCACATAACTAGGAAGCCCTGGAGGATGTTAAGTCCCAAACTGAGGAGACTCACACAAAGCAGAAGCCCTCTGCACACCTGGGACAGCATCACTCACTATGAATTGTTTATAGAAATCACCATGATGACAGATAGAGGACCACAAACAAAAGGTGATAGGATTGAGTGATTTTTTTTCTCCCTTCTCTAATTCCCAACATTTTTGGTAAAATGGTTCAATTGTCTTTATAAATGAAAAAAGCAAATTTATCACTAAGAAGTTGGACAACAATAATGATGTAACAAGAAAATTTTAGATTTTATCTTCTTGATGCTGGTTCAACTAGAGTTTGAGGTCTGGTTGGGGCCTCAAAGGAACATGGTATACTCATTTCTCATCTAAGGCAAGGTTAAGCCCAATAAGGAGTGGACAAGTTTGCATACCAGTCTTTCTACAGTCTGTACTGGAGGGCACAAGCAATTTCAAACCTTGGGATTGAAGATGTAGATCCCAGCACCAGCTACAATTTATGGAAGACACCATTATTAGTAAAAATAAGGTGAAGAACTCATGAGCCAGCCCCAGTTAAAACCAATAGAGACTGAGGAATTCAGAGGTGGGCCCAGCCCCTCCTCAGGGGATCTAACTCATTTAATGACTTGAGAAGTGACCAAAGGGAAAATACACCAGAAAACATAATTAGCCCCACTGTCTGAACCCATGATGTAAGAAAAAGTTACGTATGGGCAGGGGTAGAGTGGGGAGTGGAGGGAGGTTAGAAACCAAAACAAAGATATGTCACCAAAGAAGATATACAGATGGCAGATAAGCATATGAAAAGATGCTCAACAGCATATGTCATTAGGGAATTGCAAATTAAAACAATTAGATACCACTCCACACCTATTAGAATGGCTAAAACCCAAAAGACAGACCATACCAAAGGCTGGTGAGGACATGGAACAATAGGAACGCTCATTCATTGCTGGTGGGAATGAAAACGGTACAGCCACTTTGGAAGACAGTTTGGCAGTTTCTTATAAAGCTAAACATAGTCTTACCATGTGATCCAGCAATTATCCTCCTGGGTATTTACACCCAAATGAGTTGAAAACTTATGTCTACACAAAAACTTGCATACAAATGTTTATAGCAGCTCAATTAAAAATTGCCAAAAACTGGAAGCATCAAAATGTTCTTCAATAGGTGAAAGGATAAACTGTGGTACATATACACAATGGAGTATTATTCAGTGATCAGAGGAAATGAGCTATCAAGCAACAAAAAGGGGTGGCGGAACCTTAAATGCATATTGCTTAGTGAAAGAAGCCAATCTGAAAAGCCTAAATATTGCATGATTCCAACCATATGAAATTTTGGAAAAGGCAAAACTATAGAGATAGTAAAACAATCAGTGATTGCCAGGGTTTAGGGGGAGGGAGGAATGAATAGGTGGAACACAGGGAATTTTTAGGGCAGTGAAACTATTTGGTATGGTACTGTGATGGTGGCTACACGACATGCATTTGTCAAAAACCAAAGAAATCTGTAACACTGAGTGAACCCTAATGTAAACTATGGACTTTAGTTAATATGTATCAATATTGGATCATCAACTGTAATAATGTAACACACTAATGCAAGATGTTAATAATAGGGGAAACTATAAGCAGAGGACAGAGGGGAATATATGGGAACTCTGTACTATCGGCTCAATTTTTTGTAAGCCTAAAACTGCTCTAAAACATAAAGTCTATCAATTAAAAATAAATCATTAAAGGAATTAAAATGTTTTTTTAAAATGACTATCTGGGCCAGGCGCAGTGGCTCACACCTGTAATCCCAGCACTTTGGGAGGCCAGAAGTTTGAGACCAGTCTGGGCAACACAGCAAGACCCTGTCTCTACAAAAAGTAAAAAAATTAGCCAGGCATGGTGATGTGCACCAGTAGTCCTAGCTACTCAGAAGGCTGAGGCAAGAGGATTGCTTGAGCCCAGGAGTTCGAGGCTGCAGTGATCTATGATTGCCCCACTGCACTCCAGCCTGGGTGACAGAATAAGACCCTTGTCTCTGACTACACAACAAGAAGCACGACCACGTGAACTTGTCATCCAAGCCAGGAACCTTTGTACTTTTAAGAGTTGCAGACTTTCCTGGCAACTTACTGAATATGACTACAGGGAGGCTGCAAAAGTCTTGATTTGAGAGATGACACAGGATCCTGTCACCTACTGTCCAGTTTTACCCTCTTGCCATTACCCAGCAGGACCCTTTCCTCTCTACAAAGTTGCTTCAACACCCAGCTCAACATTTCCCCTACAAAGCAGTTCCTGGTTAACTCTATTTAATCGTGATCATTCCTTTAATCCAAGATACCTTTGAACTTAGCAGCATACTTTTAATAGAGTTGTCCAGCTCTCTCTCTGCAGGAGGTAGAAGAAGGCGGGGGAACTACTGGTCCAGACTGCCTGGGTTTATAGCCCAGCTCCAGCATTCACTGGCTGGGTGGATAAGTTCCTTAACATCTCTGCACCTCAGTTTCCATATGATAATAAATCCTACCCCATAGAGTTGTTCTGAGAATTAAATGAATTTATACAAAGCACTCAGAATAGTGTCTTGTACAGAGTAAGCATTGTTTATAATTATTACATGTTTTAAGTTTCTTGAAACACTGAAGATCACAGGGTGAGGGGAAACAGCCTCAAAGTCACAGGGAGACAGGCAAAGCCAAAAGCTGCTCCCAGCCCCAATCCACACTGTCTTCTTCTTTCCCAAGGACTTTGCCATCTCTTACCAAGCAGATGTTGGGTTTTTTAAGGACAGGGGCTAGGTCTGATTTCTCACTGTCCCCCCACCCAAACACATCATCTTGTCCAATGTTCTGCCTGTACAGGGACTCAACATAGCTTTGCTGGTGGGGTGTGCTGTACAGCCTAGCCCTCTGTGTCAAGATCTTGGCAGGCAGGTCAGTGAGCTGCAAAGCTATTTGGAGGAGTAAGGAAACCATTCCTCAGGGCTCAAGTCAGACATCAGAAATGAGCTACCAAAACATGAAATGTAGCTGAGTTGGATACCTTAGAGGCAAGATATAGGCATGAACTTAGGAGTCAAAGGCCAAAGGCCAGAGTTGGGACCTCTGAATCAGAATGCTGGATGAGGGAGATGCTGGCAAAGCCAGACCCAGAACATAAAAGGTATGAGAACCAGCATTCAATATAGAAAAAGGCACAGCCTTGCCAGCATGGTGGCTCACGACTGTAATCCCAGAACTTCAGAGGCCAAGGTGGGAGAATCACTGGAGCCCAGGAGTTTGAAACTAGCCTGGGCAACATAGCAAAACCCCATCTCTACAAAAAAGGAAAAGAAAAAGGCAAGGCCTGGAAGATGGGAGCCCAGGAGGCTGGCTGAACTGGGAAGAATCCTGGGACTGAGAGATCAGATTGTGTCAAACCCATAAAGCCTTCCAAGTCTGTTTAGGAAGAGAAGGAACTCTCCCAGTGCTGACCGGCTTGGCATCACTCTGACTGGTAGTCACTTCCCAATACCTGGCCACTTGGACTTTTTTTTAAATGAGTTTAACTGGGCCAGCTAGAGAAACCTTTTCCCAACTGTCCCCTTACTGTTGAGAGACTCTCTGAATTAGAGAATTTGGAATCCTTACCCCACGAAGGAGGAGACGATCCATGCTGCAAATGAAATGAAATTATAAAGGATAAAGCTACATACCCACACAGATCTGCTGGGAACCCCCACAATGCCTTAGGTCTTCCTGTGGCTATAAAAGAAAAGAAATTCCCCCCAATATTTAAAAATTTAGAGATCTAGGACCTGAAATTCAACCCAGAGTGGGAGCTTTGGCTGCAGGGAGAGCTCTACCTCCCGTTGGCCCCCCTCTGCATGCTGGGCCAAGACCAAGGGCGCCCCACTCTCAGTAGGTGGCCCAGATCCCCTGTTCTTAGCAGGGAACGCCACCATTTCACACAAATAGCCATCCTGACACTAAACACCTCTGAGAGGAAAGGCAGAGGGACTAAGGCTTCAGGGAGGCCTCCAGTGAGCCTACAGAGCACTTCTATCCTGCTGAACCCAGTTGGGGGTGGGCCCAGGACCTGCCATCTGTAGGTGGCTCAATGAGGCACTGTGGTTGCCAGCTTCACAAGAGATTTGGGAGAGAAGCAAAGGCACAGCCAGGGGAGGAACCAAGCTCCCAGGATAGGTGTGTATGGCAAAGGCAGGATTTCTATGGGAAACCCCAGGGGATAATATGGCATGTTAAAAAGTTCCTGCAAACCAAGCTTTGAAGAGGGAAAATTAGCATTTCCCAACTGCAGGGGACCGAGGCTACACTAAACAACAAGCGGAAAAGTTAATCTGTATCCAGTGTTTTAATAAATAACTCATGTGGGTGCAGAGCCCAGCTAAGAAGAACATGAAGGGAAAAAGAGGCTCTCCACCAACGGGGTGCAGGCAACCACAGAAAGTTGGTCAGTGGCAGTTGCAGCCCCCAAAGGAGGCAAGAACAGCTCCAAACTCCATTGCACTTGCCTGCCAAGAAGTCAGCATTTGTGGTGTAGAAGTGTGGGCTCTACTCATGGGGCTGCCAGCATTTGGGCCGATTCCACACAAAATTCTTTGGAACCAGCCTGACACGTACAGCGTGACCTGCCCCAGTGGAATCCCACCAGGGAAGTCTGACTGAGGTCACAAACGTACTCTCCCACTAGCCAGCCTCCCACTAGCAAGCCTCGGTTATGCCCCCTGTAGTTTCTGTCCAGCTAGAGCTGCTGGTGGTACCAGGGGCAGCCAGAAATCTTCAGAGAGTGGCACTGAAGCCAGTTCTTCTGCATCCCCTCACATCCCCACATTCCAATCCACAGCTGTCTGGCCATAAAGGGAAAGGCCAGAGCTGCAGCCTTCCAACAAGCACTCAGCAGCTGAGGCTCAGCTGTCTGACACCTTCCAAGTCTAGGAGAAGAGCAAAAGGACAGTCTCTCCTGACGAAGTCAGCTGGGGGTAGGCTTAGAATTCCTAGAAAAGCACTCTGTTCTCCCTTGTGGCTGCCCAGAGCTGAAACTTGTTCCATCTCTCCAACTTCACAAACAGCCTCTTAAGAACCTTTTGATCCAAACATGTGTTCTCTTGCCCTGTTTCCTTTAGTGAATATGAATAGGGAAAGAACTCGGGCGGACATGGCCACCCCAGGGCTCACCCAATCAGCTTGCTCTTCACCCTTTTAGGGTTACCACGGTGGGCTCCTCTCTTGCCCCTGAAGCATGTCTTCCAGGAACAAGAAGAAATGCAGAGGACTCCTTCCCTTCTGCCTGTCCCTACCCTCAAAAAGCTGTGAGGAGAAAGATCCTAATAGGTGGTGGTACACAGTAGGCATTTAGTAAATGCTGTCGACTGATTAAAATGGAAAGGCAATACAGCACAGTGGCTAAGAATATAGGCTTTGGGGTCACGAGACTTGTCTTCTGATTTACCAGCTATATGACAACTTCTCTAAGCCTGAGTTTCTGCATCTATAAGCAAGATGCAGTAAGAATTCCATATGTCATAGAATTACTATGAGGATAACATAAAATGATAATTTTATATAAAGAACTTAGCCCTAACCTGGAATATAGTAAACACTTAAAACAAAAAAAATATTTTGCTTATATTATCTTAAAGAAAAACAATGTGCCATGCGTTCCTCTGTCCCCAGTCCCAAGAGATAGCACAGGACAGTGGGAATCTTAGGAGACCCTATATCTACTTGCCACTCTCATTAACTTACTATATGGCCTTCAGCAGGCTACCATACTTTCTTCAATTGTACAATTAAGGAATATGGACCAGATCAGTGTTTCCTAAGTGTGGAACTTGTCTGTGACAATAAATAATAATGAATCATACTATAAAATAAAAAGTTCCCTTTTCAATTCTCTTTCAATTTTTCTGATCATGTGGAGGCAAAGGTTCTATGTGGTGTTAGCATGTCTTTTTTTCCCCCTGTTTTATTTATTTATTATAGTTTTATTTTCTTTTTAATCAATACATAAACTGTACATATTTACAGGGCACAGTGTGATATTTCAATACATGTATATATTGTATACTAATCAAATTAGGGTATTTAGCACACCTATCATCTCAAGCTTTTATCATTTCCTGTGGTGAGACATTCAAAATCCTCTCTTTTAGCTATTTTGAAATATACAATAAAATAGCATGTCTTTTTAACACCTCTCTCGTACTTGCTAATATTTTGAACAAAGAAAAAACTGGCCTCAGGCTTAGAACTTTCTGTGACAGGCCACAGAATAAAGCTAGAATGTAATAATGTTTGGTTTTCATTGTGTTATTTCCACAATTACCTTTAAACTGTGGCAAGTGACATTGGTTTCCATATATGGTAGTGATTTAACTTTTAAAAATATTTTTTGGGGATTGGATGTGGTGGCTCACACCTGTAATTCCAGCACTTTGGGAGGCCAAGGTGGCAGGATCACTTGAGGTCAGGAGTTTGAGACCAACCTGGGCAACATAGCAAGACCCTGTCTCTTCAAAAACAATTTTTTTTAATTAGCCAGGGCGTGGTGACACATGTCTGTAGTCCCAGCTACTTAGGAGGCTGAAGCAGGAGGATCACTTGAGCTCAGGAGTTTAAGGCTGCAGTGAGCTATGATCACACCACTGCACTCCACCCCAGGTGCCAGAGTGAGGCCCTGTCTCAAATACATATACACACACACACATACATATATATACACACATACATAAAAGAGAGGATAATTTAAAGAGAACATAAAGTAAATAATACTACAGGTGGCAAAAATTATGAAGGTGGCACTTGAAGTTTTGGAAACACTGAACTAGAACATTTTTAAAGTCCCTGTCAGTCCTAAAAGTGGATTTGGTTCCCTGGAATGTCAGGCTGTAGATTGCATCTCCCAGGCCCCTTCCTACAAGGTTTCTCTCAAACTTCACCTCTTCCCAGAAGCTTCTTCCAATCCAGCAGCCTAACTAAAAGTCACTCCGTCCACTCTGCACCCAGATCATGTTCTATACCTATAGACTGTAGCATTTATTACTCAATACTGTAACTATCCCTTTCTGTTTATCTCCCCTCTAGAACATGAGCCCCCTGAGACAGGAATTATGTCTTGCCATTTTATCCCCAAGACATCTATTTTTGTCTCATACAAAATAGGTGCTCGATGACTATATCCTGAAAAAATGAACCAATGCTTCTGCCCTTTTCTCACTGAATGAGAAGACAAAAGACGGTGGAAGAAGAATTGTTGCCAGAGATTCATTTACCATAATTCCAACCTAGTACCTCTTAGCACTTAAGCTGGATGGCAGAATATTCATCTTTCTGGCCTCAGTTCTGAGTACTATGTTAAATGAGAATTCATTAACACATTTTTATTATTTTATTTTATTTTGTTTTATTATTTTTTAGAGACAGGGTCAAGCTAAAGATGGATTCTTATTTTTTTTTAAAGACAGAGTCTCCCTCTGTCACCCAAGCTGGAGTGCAGTGGTATGATCATAGCTCACTGCAGCCTCCAACTCCTGAGCACAAGCGATCCTTCTGCCTCAGCCTCCCAAAGTGCTGGGATTACAGGTGTGAGCCACCATGCCAGCCATTAACTCATTTTAAAGAGGCTTCACCACATGAAATGTTTGCAAAAGCATATCTTTCTTCAAGAAACTTACCAGGATCAAGAAGAAATCAGTCACACCAGCATAAGACCAGCATAAAGGCACTTTTGACTTCTGCAACATAGACCAGAACTGGGTAAATATCTGAGAACATTCTTACCATGTCCTTTTAGTGGCAGGATATAATGCTGGAAAATACTAGGCTTCAATGAAGAGGTGAAAGCCCAAATAGAGGTCTCACTCTTGTCATAAATGATATATGAATATCAAAGTGCTTTATCACATACAAACAAAACACATGTAAGGGGGCAGTATTAAACTAGGAAAAATAGTAAGGAAATTCCTATTTCAAATTCAGAGGTTGTCCCTCCTGAAATACAGGGCTTTCTCAATTACATTCTTCATGTTATTTTTGGGCCTTGGGCCTACACCTGATAAGCAGGTAGACTGGAAGAATCTTTAAGCCACATAGGAAATGGTATTCTTTTAACTAGAATAAATCTGTCAACAAAAAGGTACAGGCTAGCTGCACTAAATATCTTCTGCAGGTTCTTATTAAAAATATAAATTAAAGTCCAGCATAGTCCTTTAACTTCCCACATCTGTTTGCTATTCTATCTCCATTATTAATACTGTAATGCAAGGCCCCCATTCAGGCAAGATTAATTCCCTGTTCCCAAAGCCTTCTGCTGACACTGCAATGGATGCATTTGGAAAGCTGTAAAGGCACAACTAGACATTGCTCCTAACACATGACAAGAGAGAAGCTTAACAAGAGAGAAGAGGAAGTTAGGTTGGGCCTATGACCTGAGAGGTGATATAGACCAATGGTTAAGAGCTCAGACTTCAGACTCAGACAGCCAGTTCAATCCCAGTGACTTTGAGCAATTCATTTAACCCCTCAAGAGACTCAGTTTCCTTATGTATAAAATGGAGATAACAAGAGAACCTGATAAGATTATAAAGCATTTAACACAATGACATGGAAGATACCAAGAACTAAAACAAAGGAAAAAAAGTCTATTAAAGTCTTCTTTATCATCACACCATCACCATCTCCAGAATCAGCCTCTATGCTGAAGCAGGACAGGAAGAGCCCTGCTGCTACTCTTTCAACCTGCCCAGGCTAAGCAGCCACTACCAAGATACAAAAAAGATGGTATAAAGGGCAAAAAAATATTAACAGCAAAAAACAGAAGAGGATATGATAATACAAATAAAATCAGCTCTTGATTAACCATGCTAATGAGGAGGAGGGAAGATTATATTTAAATTGAAGAAAACAAATTCTCCATCAAAAGAACATAAATGGAAAAAAATGTTTTTTTAAACTATAGATGGTAGCTTATTGGAGTACATGATATAATTGTTTAAGTGGCAATAGAGTACAGTCATTAAGAGTATGGACTCTGAAGCCAGACTGACTGTGTTCAAATCTTGGCTCTGCCACTCCTAAGCTGTGATATTAAGCAAGTTATAGAACCTCTTTGTGTCTCAGTTTCCTCACCTATGAAATGGGGCAGTACCTACCAGCATTATAGGGTTGTTGTGAAAATTAAATTTATTAGTATCATATACAGATAAAATGACTAGAAGAGTACCTGACTCATAATCAGTGCTTAATAAATATTAGCTTTTATAATTATTCTGGGTGCTGATGTTGTTTTACCTGATTTAATACTAAGTTGATTATGTTTAATTTAGTATTAAAATTTGTTTGTTTTCCCTAAACACAAATTAGGTGATAACAGAGGGACAGAGGGGGAGGCAGGTAGGATCTAGAAGTGGACAGGGCAACAGATAGAAGTAAGCTAGGATAAAAATTGTGCTGTGGATAATCTGGGCACAGATAAATGCAGGTTAATAGGAAGTAGGTAAGATGGATAAAGGGATAGAGAGATGGATAGATTTGTGATAAAGCAAGTAAAGTAAAAAATTAACAGTAGAACCTGGGTTGTGGGTATATGAGTGTTCACTGTAAAATTCTTTCAACTTTGCTTTATGTTTAAAATTTTTCACAATCAGCAGGGGGATAAAAGGAAGCAGACTTAGAAGCATCAGCCCAAGTTCTGGGTCATAGCTATGCTACCTGTCCTCTGAGCCCAAACTCCAGAGCAAGCTTAGAAAAACCTGATGGTTTTGGAACTCTTGCTCATCACTGACACTTTCCCATACCAGATGAGCAGGAATCAGGTGCTAATATGGACCACCTTGGCACAAGTAGATATAGGCAGAGGGCAGAAACCCAGAAGTTCCACCTGAGAAGTGCACAGGACTATGATATTATCACCCCTGCTCAGGAAAACCTCAGAAATAAGGTTCAAGGCTAAGGAACTGGCAGGTGAGGGAGAACAGGTGGCACACACTTACTCATGGACTCTGCTGTCACCATAGAGATCACTCAGGCCAAAGCTGATATAGTGCCAGTGTTCGGGGATGTTGGCAGAAGGGCTCCCCACATTCCTGTACATGCTAACGTAGTCCAAAGGGTCTGGGCCGCCCAACCTGCAAAAGACCAAACACAGGGGTGACAGTGTAAGCCTGGAAACCAAACAATGTCAACCTAAGAGGCTCTGCCTTGCAAAGCTAAAGGCCCCATCTTGAAGGGGTCTAGGGTGAAAGATAACTAAAGGGAGGCTACACCTCTCTAAGATGAGACCAAGGAATGGGCAACTGAGGCTACCCAACTCCACAAGCACAGAGGCCCCTTCTCCTACCCACAACAGGCAGGGACCTTTTCAGAAATAAAACAGACTGGTGGTTGCCCACTTTACTTTCTCCTGTTTCAAATTACCAATCCCAAATGGGATTGGCAGGGATTATCTCTCTTCTATGCTGCCTGTATACATGCCAAGCTTCAAGGCAAGAGATGCATCAGTCAATCAATTGGCCTCTCTTGAAAGACCATCCAGAGCATCCCCAATGGGCATTGTTCCAGGAAGCAGAGGCTCTGCTCCAGTCCTGCCTCTTAGACAGCTAATTCCTGAAAGCCTATATTGTGCCCTATGTTAATTACAGTTTGTTCTAAACAAACCCAAAGCCTGCAGTCCATGCAGACCCCAGCCTGTACCCCACGGACCAAAGCTGGTCTTTTATCATTGCAAGTGACAAAGGCCAAACTTAGGCTAGCTCAGCTCTGCACAGAGAACTGCAGCAGGAGCAAAGCGAGCCCTGTGAGCATCTGCGTCCAGAAGATGATCCCAGGAGACTGCTGCCTCAAAGGTAGAGCTGGGACATTAAATGATTTGGGGCCTCTGAGGACCACATTAAATTTCCCCCACAATTCAACAGAGAAGCAGTAGAGGAACAGATTTAGTTATTATCTCACTCTGAGGATTTAATTCAATGAGTTCCTTTAGTAATTATAGCGCTTTTAAAAAAAAATCCTGCTTTTCTTCAGAATGGCTAGAGAAACTTGGTAGACTTGAGAAACAGACTAAATAGAAACCATCAGCAGAAGGAAGTCTGCATTTAGACCACAAACACTGCATTTGAGCTGCCTCAAATATCCAACCATTCCACAGACTGCAAAAACTTTGCCTGCCCCGGGACACTGATGGGGTACACTTTGGAAACGGGCATAGTGTGCTGATGGAAAGCCAACAACCAAATAAAAGACATGTTACCTGTGATCCCAGCAAGTGTGCCAGCAACATGCAATTTAAACACTATTTAAAACCAGTAGGTCTGGTTTCATCCTCTTTTGCCAGGATATTATTTGCCATTGTAGAAATCCTTATTCTCTGCTAGGAAATGCTAAGTTATTTATAGAACTTGTAAGAAAGTTGCTACAAATAGCTTAGAATCTCAACTGAGGAAAAGGGACAAACCTCCATATCTGCTCTTAACTCTGACTTTGCCAAATCATCTGATTAATACTACAACCAGCTGGATTTAGAAAAGTTTGTGAGGGAAAGGAGGAAAGAAAAGGGTAGAGCTCCCTGGAAGGACCCCATTATAGCTGCACAACCCAGAACAGATAGGAGTGACTACAGGCCCCATCTCTGCTCCAGTTTCCTGCCACAAATTCCCACCCTGCCCCTCCTACAGCCTAGGTCCATCCAGCAACAAGCAGCAAAATTGCATTCACCATTCCCTGCTCCACTTGCCATACCACTGCAGCCCTCCTTCTGACCAAGTCTCCCAGGAGGTGTCACATCAAGGAGAGAGACTTTACCTTAAGACACCAACTGCAGGGAATGACCAAGAGTCAGACAAAATTAACCTCGTCCCCAAGCACAGAGTGTTGTGCTCTTCTACTCAGACAGCAGATGAGTATGTGGAAAAAAATCATATTTTATACTTAGAAGAAGATGTTATCCAACATCTCAGAGCACCCCTCAACTTAATTTCTCCAACATCTGACTTCTCTCCACAGGGCAGGTGCAGGACTGGAGTGGGCCCAGGGCACAGGGTCTGCCTCTCTGCTTTGATCCTTGCTCATCAAAGTCTCAGCTCTCAGCCAGAATGTCTCTGCTGCCCAGGGACCACTGGCCAAAGAGCCACCCTTGTACTGCAAAAGGAATCCCATGGTACCCTGGGCCACAGCCAAACCCAGATAGCCCAGCTCAGGCATCCTGCTATAGGCCTCATAGGATCCCAAATGTGACAGATATAAATGAATTTCAGGATCTTAATTTTGTAAGCCCCTCCAAATCTAAGAACCAGTCACTGAGCCGTCCCCTCTTATATTTTTCCACATCTAGGCAGCGTTTCTAGTTTCACAAAGTGCTATACAATCCTCTTGATTCATCATTACATGCTGGCCCATCTCTGAAAATATGGCCTGGTTAACCAGCTTGCAGCAGGATGGAAAAAAAATTGCCCAAACCAGTCTTAGTCCTTTGCATGTGCTTCGATACATTTTACACACAACTCTATCCTTTATAGTCACTTGGGTGACATAAAAAGCAGTTGCCTGAATCTGTGTAGGGATTTCTCCTCACATTCAAATGAGGTCTGAACAAACAACATAGCAGAGGCAGGCCAACTTTTCTCATGACACACGACAACAAGTTCAGCACGGCATGTAGTTATATATAGAGGCACAATTAGACTGGGTGATTAAGTTAGCAAGAGCTGCTTTCCACTCAGAAGCACTCTTCAAAAACTCCTCTCAACCAAAGAACCGTTTGCCTGCCAGAGAGGACTGCACTGCTGACCACACCTCCTCCTGGCTGCTGGGACAGAGGACGCTGCTCCACATGGCTCTCCTTAGAGAGCAGGTGGCTGGTCCCCAGACCCTCCACTCTGTCAGCCTCTTTGTATCCTCCCACTGACACAGGGAACTGGCTTCAGCCCTGCACAGCCTAGTGACTGCCATCTCCAGAGGAAGTAAGAGGTTGTCATAAGGAGAAAGAGTCAGTCCTAAAGGGAGAGGTAATCAGCAAAGACAAGATGTCCACTTCCCCCTTTGGATATACCCTTTGGCCACATGCCAAGCAGCTGCCAAACAGTCTTTCAGGACTCACAGAGGGGGATCATCTAATACAGTGACTGCATGAAGGTGGTCGTGGACAGATTCAACCAATAACTCAGTCAACTTTTGGTCCAGAAAGATCATGTAGACAGGCTCTTTTCCAGAGTCCCCACAACACCTCTTTTGCCCAAAGGCTGCCGGAAGAAACGCTGCAAACAGGAATGGGAAACTGGAAAAGACCATTCCTACCCCAGGGGTACTTTAGAGTTACCCTCAGCTTCCCAGCTAGTGGCCAGGAAGCTCCTCTTAATGTCCCACTGCACTCTTTCCTCCCCGCTGAGGTCCCAGGTCTCCATCATTTACTTCCCACTGGAAGTAGGAAGCTGTGGTCTCCTTCAATCCTGAGCCAAACCATGGATCTCCCTGTCTCTGTTCTTAGCTAATGTTCTAAAGCAAAGCAGCTGCAGAGCCAGAAGGAAGCTCTGCACGGAGAAAGAGAACTGTGCAGAGTAAGCAAAAAGTTTATCAGCAAGAGTTGCTCGTCAAACTTCAAAAGCAAAAGCTTCGCCCTGATAGGACGTCTGAGCTCATCAGTAAGGTATCAAAAGGAGACCTCCTCCCCATCTCTCCACGAGGCTCTCATCTTGCGCCCTCCTAGCCCACAGGAGAGCCCCGGGCCCCCAGACCCGCCCCTATGCCCTGCAGTCTTGTGCCCTCTGAGCTTCTCCAGCCCCGCTCCTCCAAAGCCCTCTCATATGCTCCCCAGGCCCCGCCTCGCTTCCCCCATCCCACTTCAGCCGCCCCCCCTTGGCTTGCCCTCGCCCACTAATGACCCCCCTACAGGCGCCCCCTCCTTTCACCACGTTTACAGTTCCCTCTCTCATACCGTTCCCCCCTCTGCTCCTACACACACCCCTAGTCCTCACTCTATTCTCCTAATCCCGGTTAACCCTTCACTACACACAGGCTCCGTTAACCCCTTTGTCTCCATTCCCAGCTTGAGCCTTAACTCCTTCCCTCGCAGCAGGAAGCTCTCCTTCCAAGTGCTTTAACCATTCTCCTCCCCTCCTCCTCCCCCTCCCACAAATTACTTAGCCCCCAGCGCTTTAACCCTTCCCAGCCCGCCCCTGTCTGTCTCCCCGCGACCCAGGGCATACCAGTACTTGACGATAGCTGTAACCTGGAGCGGATTCGGCTGGTCAGGGTAAAGACGGCGGCACTCTCCGTAGATAGCGTGCAGTCCCGGGGGAAAGAGCGAGGCGAAGGCCGGGGGAGCTGCAGGGCCAGGGGCGGGGGGCGCGGTGGGGCCGGGGGCGCCGCTAGGCCGCAGCTCCGCCATCGGGGTGCGTAGGGCGCTGAGGGAACCGGGGAGGGCAGACGAGGAGGAAAGCACTGACGCGCCAGCGGGCGGACTCGGTGGGTGCGACTCCCCGAGGCGATGGGGGCTGCAGCGAGGTCTAGCTCCGCGCCTGCGCACCGTGCACTGTCCGCCCAGGCCGTCGCCGCCGCTGAGTCTGCCAGAGGGTGCCTCGGGGCAGCGGGGCGCTCAAGGGGGCGGGCGCCGGCGCGCCCTATGCCAGTACCCATTGGTTAACGTCTGTGCCAGTCACCGGTGGGGAAGGGGTGGCTTGACGATAGGCCCCGCCTCCTTCTCCCTCATTTGGGAGTGTCCCAAGGCTCTTGGTCTCCCCCTAGTGTTAGGAGGAACCCAGGTTTAACAGAGATGAGGCATCTTTCTGAGGTGCTAGGGTCCCACGAAACCACTGAGAGGTGCGCCGACAAAGGGTTTGTCACTGTTTTGCTGACACGCTGCTAACAACGATTTAAACATAAATCTGACAATGGATTGATTCATTCATCCGTGTGGCATTAGTTTTAATAGATTATATATCTAATGTTTCCTAGTGCTATTGACAAAAGGGCCCCTGCAACCTGAAGCAGGGCGGAGGAGGAAATAATCCAAAGAAAAATGCACTGGGCTCCTTTGAAAACAGTGACACATAACCTCTCTTCACCTCCATTTTCTCACCCATCAATGTCAATTCTAGCTCTTCATGAAAATTAAGGAGATACTAGAGCAGTTCCCGAAACCCTTAGGTGATGTTTTAATGACCAAAAGATTACCTTTACCAGTAGTTCCAAATGCCAAGCTTCAGACCAATGTTAGTCTGTTACAAAGTTTACACCTATCCAGGAAAAAATGCGAAAAGCAAAGACAATGTACAGCTTTTTTTTCCTAAAGCTAATTTTATTCAATTTATTTTCCTTTGTTTTAGGAATATATTCTTCGTGTGCTTGCGTGTGTGTGTGTGTTAAAATTTCCTTTCTATTAGAGTGTGAGGTGCTAGGAGATGTTTATTAAAGTCATACAGAGCCAAATAAAAACATGGCAACCTTATATTGTGCAAGGGAAAGGGGGTGGGGAGTGGCAGGACTGATCTGTAAAATCCAAACATCCACGAATTGCTAACCAATCCAAACCGAACTACGGACAAGTACTCAGGAAGACTACATACTTCAGCATGCATTGCAAACCCCTTCAAAGGGACTACAGATCCAGGCATGCAACACAACCATCAACCCGTGTCTCCATCCATTTACTCTACGGAGACTACAAACCCCAGGGTACTGTGCATCGGAAATGCCAGACCCAGTCTCAAATTAGGCGGGGTTTTGCAGCAGGCCGGGCCGCTAACCCAGGTGCAAAGCATGATGGGGATTGTAGTTCTTCAGTGGCAAGGGCGGACCGCTCCCTGGCCGCCCCGAGCCGGCGGCTAGACTGCGCATGCGTGTCAGTGGCGCTAGCTGCGGACCCGGCTGGCAGTTCCTTCCTCGGAAGGAGAGATTCCTCTGCCATGGAGTCCTACGATGTGATCGCCAACCAGCCTGTCGTGATCGACAACGTGAGTTGCGTCTTTCCTATATCTAAAGGGACTTGGGACCTCTTTCTTGAAAGGATCGCTTCCCGGGTTTCAGCCTGCGCCGCCGGCTCTTTGTCACTGGCCCGGCCTGTCAGGCGGGTTCAGCCGCCACCTCCTCCGTCTTCCATCCCCCACCCCCGTAGTCAGCAGGTAGAGCGGCCGGCCAGCAACCGTGGGGTGGGGAACTTTGGGGTGGATAAAGGGAAGAGCTGTAGTCCGAAAGGGTCCTTGGGCCCTTGGCTCTAGGGGCCTTAACCGCTCTGTGAGAGCCTGTCGCCCGCCCGCTCCCCAGTTTCCGATCACTCTAT
The DNA here is from genome assembly GCA_023783475.1 of Daubentonia madagascariensis. Classification (NCBI taxonomy): domain Eukaryota; kingdom Metazoa; phylum Chordata; class Mammalia; order Primates; family Daubentoniidae; genus Daubentonia; species Daubentonia madagascariensis. The sequence continues at coordinate 11,045,964 of JAKFHU010002573.1, read as the reverse complement.
TGGCTTCCCTGGCTGTCCATCTTGGCTGCCGACCCCGCCTCTAGGCCTTGCCGGATGAGGGCAGCGGTCTGCAGTGATTGGCTCGCGCCCCTGCCGTTCTTCCGGGTCGCCATAGTGTTTCCCCCTCTCTAAGGGGCGGGTCGGTGCACGGAGGCTGTGGGGATTGGCTTCGGGGACTCGCGGCGATGCGGCCTGAAGGCGAGGGCCCGCCCGCAGGTGGAGAGGAGCTAAGTTTCCTTCCATCCGAGCCGGCGCGGCGATTTGGTGTTGAGTATCTGGGTGGGGCCCGAGAATCTAGTGCCAGAATCAGCCATAGGATTTCAGTTATTTCTGTGATTATAAATTACAAAGTTAATAAAGGTCGAGGAGAAAGGAGAGTGACAAAGCAAGCAGGGAGGTGCTTTCCTCTTCGGAACGCCTAGTTGTTAGGGAGAAATTTATGTTACCAAACATAATGTTTGCCAGGCGCTCTAGCGCTTCCAAGACGCTTTCGTGTACATTCGAGTTGGATCCTCACAAAAACTGGGTGGGTAGTTAAGAAGGAAGTTTGATCCTGTATTACAGATAAGAAAACTGAAGCGCAAAGAGGTACAGTGAGCCCAAGGTCACACAGTAGAGGTGCCCTAAATCCAGTGCTGTATCAGTCATTCCTTTTGCCAGCACCCTCACGCAAATGCATCAATAGTGACAAATAGAAAGAATCTCAATACTGCTCTTATTTTGGGGGGAAAGGGGGCCATTATAAAACGACTGCATTTCTGTCTCCAATTCAAAGGTTTGTTACCACCGAGATTGGTTGATACCTTTCTGTGCCCCCTCCAGGTCCCTCCATTGAGGCAAAACTACCAATTCCTCCTGTCCTAAGTTGACTCGGTTAGATTCTTTCTGTTGGTCCAGCTCTTAGGACGTTGGACGTATTACAGTGTCCTTTCCTGCTAAGCTTCAGCTCTATTAGGTAGATCGGAATTACCATCCCCAGTTTATGCAGGAGAGGTTAAATAACAGTATTCAAACCACCCAGCTTAGGAGTTGAGGAGCTGATACTCAGACTGAGATCCAGTTCCAAGTTCCTCACTTTTTCCAAGAATAGGTGTTTTTTCTGTTGCTAGTTTTCCTTCATAGCAGAGGTATGGCTTCTTCCTTGAAAAGGGCAAGGTTGAGCTGAATGAGACACCTCATTTTTTTTCTAGAATTGATATAGACTAGAGACACCTCATTTTTGAGAGGATTTTTTGTTTGTTTTTTTCCCTCACTAGACTATGAAATCCTTGTGGGAAAAGATGGTATTCTTTTTTTTTTTATTAGTCTCCCTAACCCACTTCCTCCACACGCACAGTACCTAGGGCCTGGCACCATTGTGTGCTCAATAAATGTTTTTTCGTTGGATTGATGGGTGAGTAGATGAATAACTGAATCTCTCTATCACAGTAACAAAGATGTCCCTAAGTAAAGAAAGCATGAGGAGTTCCCCCTAGTTAGTCACTGCAGACAATTGAGTAGGATTCCTTGTTCTTGATGCTGATTTTCAGGAAGCACTACATTTCTATTTTTGGCCAAGCTCTGTGTGCTGCTTCTGCCTTTTTCTTAGTTGTAAAAAGAAAAAAATGTATAGAAATGATCAATTTCCTGTTTTCATCAGCAATGCAGAAGGAGCAATCTGTCCATCCCACCAGCTCCTTTTCTTAAATGGTTGGGTAGGGGTTCCATCTCCAGCTATTTTCTTTAATGTCATTTAAGCTAATGCTTTTCAGTTTTTACTTTCTCTTTCCTGTTAGTATATTTGAAATGCATCAAAGCAGTGGTGCATTTTCAGCTTTAAGATTTAAAGAATTGACCTCTCTTTTCTCTGGGAAAACATTTTCTTTATTATGCCAATAATTCTGCCAAAAGGTGAAGTAAGAGAAACTTAAGTCATTTTCCCATTAGGATTTGTCGAATATCTGCCACATTTTTAGATTTGGGGTCTCAGGTATTTCTTGCTGTTTGACATTTAGAGAGTTTTGTTTTTATTTTCAAGATGAAAGATGGATAAGACATCTCATTTGAAATATTTGAGCCAACTTTATATAATGAGAATATTGTATCACTAGCAAGCAGATTTAATGATTCCATAGATTAACATATTGCTACAGTTTTATTTATGAGCTAAAGAGAGTGTAATTAAAAGAAAGGAGGACAGAGAACACATGGAAAAGAGGGTAGAGCCCCATTATCGGTTCACAGCCTTTCCAAGTCTTAAGACATTTGTGACCACTCCTTTCATCCTACTCTGGCTCAAAACCAATTCATTAGAATTTCATGAGGAAAATGGAGGGATGAGGGGAGGGTGTGTGTGTGTGTGTGTGTGTGTACATGTGCATGCTTTAATGACAATAATAAAGTGATAGGTATTTTTAAAAACTAAATATAAGTAATTCCTTCCCAAAGACATATCACAGACAGTAATATAAGATAAGAGCAGCTCCCAGGCCACATTTTTTTTCTTTTTTTCAGAAAGCATCAAGTGAGCAGGCCACATTTTGAGGACTACAACACTTTGATCAGAATACTGCGTTTATTCTGAAACTCAAATCTTTGCCAAAATCTCAAAGGTTACAGTTCTGTCCTTAAATGGATCAACATTCTTGTCAGTCTTAAAACTGCCTTCATGACTATGTGGGCCTAAATGCAGGAACAGTATCAGATCTTCAGAAGTTCATCAATAAGCTAAGAGTTTCACAGTTTTGGTTTTTGTTTTTGATGTTGTGCTACTTCAGCCCACTTTTTTTAAAAAATGAGATATTTTAAACATACAGAAAAATTCAGTGCAGTATATAAGCACCCATGTAGCACCTAGATTTAATAAATTTTGATATTTTGCCATATTTGGTTCAGTTTTTTTTTTTTTGTGTGTGTGTGTGTGTGTGTGTTTTTTGTTTGTTTTTTATTGGCAGGGGGAGTTGTTTTATACTCCTTAGTGGATTCCTACTTCTATGGCCACCATCCTGCTCAGTTTTGTGGCTTTTTTTCTTTTTTTTAGGAACTAAACATTACAGATATAATTGAAGTTTTCTTTGTACCCCTCCACAACCCCCTCATTTCTTTCTGTTCTGGAGATGGATAGTGGTAATGGCTGTACAACAATGTGAATGTATTTAATGCTACTGAACTGTACACTTAAAATGGTTAGAATGACAATTTGTCATTAGCTCTTAAGAGCCTGCTGGTGCTGATTCACCTGTTTTAGGGACACTAGAATTAATTGAGGAAATGAAGTCAATGTATTTATCTAACACTGTCATTTGCAGTGTGACATTCAGGCTGTCAATTGTACAACTTCAGCAAGAATCCATCCCTCGGTCAGTTGCAGTGGCTCACACCTGTAATCCCAGCACTTTGGGAGGCCAAGGTGGGAGGATCACTTGAGGTCAGGAGTTCGAGACCAGCCTGAGCAAGAGCGAGACCCCATCTCTACAAAAATAGAAAAATTAACTGGGCATAGGGGTGCACAGCTACTCGGGAGGCTGAGGAAAGAGGATCACTTGAGCCCAGGAGTTTGAGGTTGCAGTGAGCTATATACCACTGCACTCTAGCCAGGTGACAGAGCAAGACCCCGTCTCAAAAAAAAAAAAAAGAATCCATCCCTAGCTTGACAGAAAGGATGAAGAGGAAGTGATTTATAAAGATATTTTCACTATTCAATTATATATATTTTGTGAAACAAGGATGTGCTTCACACCAAGCTAAGTGCTGTGAGGGTAAGAAAGAAACCAGATATCATGTGGAAGGAGAAACATCATTAATTAATTGCTGGGATTGCTCTCAGAGACCGAGTAGGAATAGAAACACATTAAAAAGAGGAGGGAGAAGGTAACCTATGAGACACTTTTTGGGGTGGGAAATTTGGAAGGTGCATTGAATTGAGCATGCCTGACAAAAGGGCCAACTGCTTCTCATTTCCATGCAGTTGTCCCCATGCAGGAATGCAGGCCCTGTGCTGCCAGATCTTCTGATTTTTCAAAAGAAATCAGAGATACCAAATTTCACATACAATCTTCAGTTTTTAGTTGTTGGCAGTTAACGTAAGAGTACTCTGTGGTCTACAAAGACAAAGTAAATTAGTGGTTGCCTAGGGCTGGAAGGGTTGGGGGGGGGAATAAGGAGCGACTGCTAATGGGTACAGAGTTTTTCTAGGTGATGAAAAAGTTCTCAGATTAGGTTATGGTAATTGTTACACAACTCTAAATACACCTAAAACTGTTGGATTAGACACCTTAAATGTAAATTGTATGGCAGATGAATCTTATCTCAATAAAGTTGTTTTTTAAAAAGTACTTTGTGGGCCAAACAAAATATATCTTTAGGCCAAAATGGGCCACCGGTTAACCTGTGTCCTAGAATCTGTGGCTCCAAATCTCAACATCCTTTTCCTGACCATAAAATGGGGAGACAACCTGCCTCCATCCCAGCATAATTTCCCAAGAATAATCAGAAGTGCTTAGGATAAGATTTGCCCAAGCCACAAGGCCTATAGGCAGCAGGTACTGGGACTGCCTTGTTAAGGGATATGCTGTTTATATGCCTGCATCAGAAGGAGAATAGTCAGTGGTACTGGCAGCAGACTTGAGTCCTCATAAATCAAATATTTCATGAGACTACTTTTCCAAGAAGCCTCTACAAGGCATTTGTTTACTTGGCTTTGCCAGAGTGAATAACAAAGAGTTTATCTGCCAGGTACACAGAAAAGTTGTAAATACTGTTAAAGAAATGGAGATGGCCCTTTTGTATGCTCTGGTGGTATGACTAGAGCAGAACCCTACTGATTCTTCACCCTAGTACTGGCCTGGCAGGCCTGCTCAGGGGCTACAGGGACAAGCTGGGCCTTGTTCCACTGTGTGCATCATTCCCAAGGCTGCTGCTTTTGCCTTTCCTGCACCACCCGTGCCTGGGGCTTCTGGCATTCCAGGTGCTCATTCAGGTTCCATACTTCAGTTATTTGCCCTTGATTTTCATTTTAGTCAGCCAGCATCTATTGAGTACCCAGCAAATGCCAGATACCACCCATACATAAAGTCTCTGGCCTCAAGAAACTTGGATTGAAAAAAGACAAAAATGGCAACCATAAATTCTCACAAAGCACAATGAAATGCATGCTACTTTATAGTATAGGTAATGGTGATTTGCTGTGAGACAATAGAAAGAGGATAATTAATTCCAACTGGAGATTACAGGCGGAAGGTGGTGATATTTGAACTGGGCCTGTTATACTTTTCTTTTATTTTTCTCTCTTTTTTTTTGAGACAGAGTCTCAGTTTGTCGCCCTGGGTAGAGTGCAGTGGCATCATCTTAGCTCACTGCAACCTCAAACTCCTGGGCTCAAGCGATCCTCCTGCCTCAGCCTCCCGAGTAGCTGGGACTACAGGCATGTGCCAGGACACCCAGCTGATATTTCTATTTTTAGTAGAGACCGGGGCTTGGCGGGGGGGGGTCTCACTCTTGCTCAGGCTGGTCTCGAACTCCTGAGCTCAAGCGATCCTCTGGCCTCAGCCTGCTAGAGTGCTAGGATTACAGGCATGAGCCACCGCACCTGGCCTGGGCCTATTATACTTTTGCTGGGCAGGACAGAGAGGGAAAAAATGAATCTGACATCATAATCTGCCTTGTTATCCAGATCCTAGTCCTTTTCCTAGTAAACTAAAAATCAGATATCCAGGAAAATCATCTCTTAAAAATATCCAGGGTCTGAAGTATCTGCTCTTGTTTTCAACCTCTGCCAGGAGATCCAATGAGTCTGTCAGCATGGAGGCAATAAGCAATCACTGGAAGCTTGAGCTGACAGGTTCTGGGAGTTCTCTTGTATAGGCCCTTTCTGCCTGTCTGTGCCTCGGTCTCAGAGCCCATGGGTTTGCAGTGGGATAGTTCGCCCTCCTTCCCAGGCTTTCTGCTCACTTGACGTCTATACCTTTTCCAGGCTTCTAGCTGTACTGACCCAGACCAACGAATTTGCACATTGTCTCCTGTTTTCGCTCTCTTGTTGGCAGAAGTTCCTGCTCCCTTAGAGAACTGGCTTGCCCTGCTCTCCCTCACATACCACTTTTCCTGTCCCTCAACCACTTCTCACTTCCTGCCCCCAACTTCTGTCTTGCCAGAGGCAAGCACCAGGATGCCCAGGCTCACTCCCCTCCTCCCGTAGGAGAGTAGGAATAGAGAGACAGGGAGGGAACCAGGGGTGTTGCTAGGAAGCCTTTGGTGCAAAGATAACCTTGGCTACTTAGCATCTCCTGATGTGTTTACTGCTTGCTTGTGGGTTCTAGAAGTATCACACTCTGCCCCAGGAGAAGTGGTCAACCTGTTGCAGGATAAGGTTTGCCTCACTCACACATCCAGCTGCAAATCATGTTAGGGTAGAAGAGTTAAGAAGGAAGAGAACAGCGTGTATCTGCAAACAATATCAAACCTGGAAGTCTGTCCTGCAGGGGTTGGTATATGTATCTAGAGTCAATGTTTACATTGGTTGGGCCCTGGGTGGTCCCAGAGATGCTGTAGGGAGAACTCATTCTTTTCTGGATACCTCACCCAACATACCAAGTGTTGGAGCAGCAAGATTTAGGGCTTCCCTGCTGTTTACCTTCAGGGGGCCAAGGAGTAAAGCAAAGCACAGTGCTCTGCCCCTGCAATAAGAACCAGACAGTGTGTGTCCATTGGAGTCAGCTTCAAGCATGACAGTGCTCCTGGTGGCATCCGTCATGAGTGCCCTAGAGGCAGGGAGAGTTCAGGCCTGAGCTGGAAAAGTAGGTTAACAGCATCCCATGGAGGTGTAACAGAAAGAATCACAAGTTTTTCCCTCCCTAATTATGTTCCTGAATTTGGCTGCTTTGATGCTTCTAGGTGTTTTCCTCTTCTCTCCCCAGGTTTTCTGTCTTTTTCTTCCCTTTATTAATATTTTTATTTATTTACTTATTTGTTTTTAGAGACAGGGACTTGCTCTGTCGCCCAGGCTGGAGTGCAGTAGTGTGATCATAACTCACTGCAGCCTCGAACTCCTGGGCTCAAATGATCCTCCTGCTTTTATTAATATTATTTTCAATTCCCAAAGTAAAACATGTTCAATGTAGAGAAGTCAAAGACTACAGAAAAATCAGTGCATTGAGTATACAGTGAGAGTCCTCCTCATCACCATCCCCCATGCCACCTCTCTCCTTCTGGTGTGCATTCACCTTTTCCAGGCTCATACAAATGTATACATTATATACAAATATAAGGTCTCTCTCTCTCTTTAAATAAAAATAGAATCATATAATACTCTTCCTCTTGTTTTTGTGATAGTTCTGACTTCTCTCTCTCTCCTCTCTCCTCAGGGATCCGGTGTGATTAAAGCTGGTTTTGCTGGTGATCAGATCCCCAAATACTGCTTTCCAAACTAGTAAGTCATTCTGTAGCTTAGGCAGAAGTTTGGCTCGTCAGCTTTGTTTTAGGGCCAGCCCTCCCCCTTTTAGGAAGAGGAATTCTCATTCAGGTCAGCCTTTGTACTTAAAACAACAACAAGCAAGGGACAGGAGCTGGGTTTGAAGTAAGCAAAGAAAATAGTTGTCTACATGGTGTGGTTCGAGAGGCACAAGCAAGAGGCCTCTTTTTTTAAATCTGATTTTATGTGATGCCAAAAATTTTATAGCTGGTGACTTAATGCTTTGGATGATTGCCTCTTCATGGAGCCCTCTTTTTAAAATTCTATCACCCAGGCTAGGGTTCTCATTAACCCATACCTACCAGCTTAGTGAGAATGAGTATCTCAGAGCTTTCCTCCTAAGGCAGAAAGACTGCAGACAGAAGGGCACAGAGGCCTAGGGAAGGGGCTTCGAGAGGGAGGTAAAGGAAGAGGCTATCTGTCCAAGTTATAGCATCACAGTTTTACTTAGTAGAGGTCCTAAGGAGACTGAAATTTTTTGAGTTAATCATTCATATTTAGAAATTCTTATTTCCTTACCTCTCTTGGTCTGCACATACATTGGGGAAAGAAAAGAACTAAAAGTACTGAATCCTCTAAAATTTGTTTTAATAATTTATAAAGTAATATAAATATAATAAAAATATGTAATAATATACAAATAACTTAAAATAATACATGTTCATTGTAGAAATTGTGGAAAATACAGAAAAGTTTAAAGAAGTAAATCAAAATCAACTGTAACCTTACTCCTCAAAGATAAGGACAGTAGAATTTGAGTGTGTATGTGCATCTGTACAACCTTGCCGTGTTCTGTCATGAAATGAAAAATGATGATCCTCCCTGCTCTTTTTTCTAGTGTGGGCAGACCCAAGCACGTTCGTGTCATGGCAGGAGCCCTTGAAGGTGACATCTTCATTGGCCCCAAAGCTGAGGTAATTCCCAGGCTTACAGAACAAGCCTCAAGCCAGGAGAGAACCTTCCTTATTCACCACATGGGAAGTGTCCCAGCAGTTGGACACAGCCATGAGTAAAAGGAGAAATTTTCTCTTAAAATTTCCCTTTTGGTTCTCTCATCCAAGGCCTAGGCGGTTTAATTCTCCCAGGAGCAGCCTCTGGTCTTGGAGAAGAAATATCTGGAACCCCACTTAGGGAAACACTGAGACCAGTCTAGAAAACAGGGCTTTTACCTTATCTTCTGTATTCTGTCACTGCCTTGCCAGTGATCAAATTGCCTGGCTTGGTTACTTTTTTGGCAAAAGGGATTCAAGAGGGAGAGCCTGGCTGGCATACCCTAAGGATGAGTTAATTAGCACAGTTTTGGTAGAGCCCGCAGGCAGCCTCTAGTAGCAGAACAACAGAATCATTGTTGCCAACTTTGGCTTCAAGTGCTAAAACCCAGAGGTGGGAGCAGGAGATTGTGTCCTGGAATTAGGTAATGAGGAAAGTCCCTCCTGTCACTTGCCCTAGAAGCACCTGAGGGCCCATGGAAATGCAGAGGCCCTTTGCTTGGCTAGCTGTTTGGGCAGCAAGGGCAGTTTGCAGCACACAGTCTAGAGACTTGGAGAATAGGTGCCCACCCTTAGCCATGGGTGAGGACAGTGGGGTGGGAACTCAGGACGCTGAGGCTAATCACTTGCACAGCTCAGTCCTGGGAGAGGAGGGTCCTGGACTTCAAGTCCTGTTCTCTTTCCCCAGGAGCACCGAGGGCTGCTCTCAATCCGCTACCCCATGGAGCACGGCATCGTCAAGGACTGGAATGACATGGAACGCATCTGGCAATATGTCTATTCTAAGGACCAGCTGCAGACTTTCTCAGAGGAGGTAGGGGTCCTGTGTGCAGGGCACCCCTGTGGGGTATGCAAAACTGGGCCGAACCCCTGCCCCAGAGATGATGAGGATGATGATGATTAACTACCAAGGGTGGTGGAGTCTTACTGTATGCCAGGCACCAGGCCATGTGCTTTTCAGACATTTGAATTTAATCTTCTTACCATTCCTATGAGATATAGGTAGCATTATCTTACTTCACAAATAAGCAAACAGAATCTCAAGAAAGCCAAGTACTATTTCCCAGATCACCCAGTGAATAGAGTGGTAGAGCTGGGATTCAAACCCACATACTTCAGAATTCAGAGCCTATTATGCTCATTAACTTCTAAGGAAGCAACTCTCAATTCGAAAATGCAAAGGAAAGTACAGGCTAGGTGTATCAATTTCCAGGGGAGGGATGTTTTCAGTTTTTTAAAAGCACATTCAATATTGAAATTTAATTTTCTATTTTGAGAATTTTAAACTATTTTTTATCATAATAATTCAGAATTTAGAATTTAACAAAATCTTCTTGACTGTTGGAGATATACAGTAGATACAGGGGCCTGTATACAAATCTTGGAGAACAAGGAGGGGAATGAGGGGTGGAGGCAAGGGCAGAATGAGACTTTAAAGGGGGCTTGAATTTGGAAAGTTGAGAAACCTACTTGGGCAGGATTAGGTGACAGGCCCACCTTGCCTTTTTTTGGAGGGAGGCTGACAAAGGTCCCTGGGCTCTCAAACCATCAAGGCAGGGGCTTCTGCCCCAGTACTAATGAGGGTGGAAATCCAGCCTCGCACTGATTACCGGCTGGGCTCCTTTCATCAGCATCCTGTGCTCCTAACTGAGGCGCCTTTAAACCCACGGAAAAACCGGGAACGAGCTGCTGAAGTTTTCTTCGAGACCTTCAATGTGCCAGCTCTTTTCATCTCCATGCAAGCTGTGCTTAGCCTGTAAGTAGCACCTGGCTAGCCTCGGCCCTTTGGGGGAAAGCAGTCCTTTGGCACAAAGCAGGCTCTCCTCTGGGGTGGTTCAGAGCAACTTGACACACACACACACACACACACACACACACACACACACACAACCCGCTAGGGAAGTGTTAAAGTGTGGTGGGAAAGGGAGAGAGACTTTTGCTGAAACTGAGCACTAAGGCTTCTTAGTTGAAACCAGAAGAGGAGGTGTGACTGGTATTGACTGCATCCCATTGTCAGTACTCTCAGTGGGTTTGGTGGCCAAGGCTTTCAGCCAGGCCTGCTGAGAAGGCCACATGCTGCTACAGCTCTTCCTGAAGGCCCCTATAATGTGTTCACGTATTTATTCAGTGCTTACTGTATGCCGGGTGCTCTGCCAGGCTGGTTATACAGTCTTGATCCAAGCACCTGGATCAAGACTGTATCCCTGGATCAGTCCCTGTCCTCATGCCCTGTGATTTCTATCATGTTCCCACCCCACCTCACACCAGGATTAGATCTACTGCAAATATTGTACAATGGTGACCTACAGGCAGGATTTGTTTGACCCCATTACAAAAATTGTAAGCCAGCATTTGAAAATTAGGAGATGTCATAACAAAATCCAAATTTCTGGCTTCTCTGAAAAAATGAGAAGAGCTGGTAATGCTAGGCCTGTATTTCTATAGGACAAAAATCAGCTGGAGCTGAATAATGGCTGCCGTTTTAGACATGGTTTGCAAGCCTGACTTCTTCACCACACTCCGCCCCATTCTCTATTGTCCACCCAACACTAAGGCCAAGTGTCAGTTGCTATTTATCAAACATTGTGGGTTTTTTCCCTTATCTCATAGAAATATATGTCTGTACCCAATGAGAGAAAACTAAAGACAGACCTAGAAGGCCATGTGGGAAAAAAACTAGTTTTTTATGGAAGTGAAAAATATTCTTATTTTCCTTTACTCATTTACCTTTCCTGCCTGACCCTGTAGGCATTTGAGTTTTTTTCCTCGTCTAGAGACTTAAGCTGCCCCCTAGGCTGGGTCTGTGAGGCAGTTGAAGGCCAGGCCATCTCCTCAAACTGAAAGGCCTGCTCTGCATGTCGGGGAGGGAGCTTGAAGGAGCTCAGCTCCTTTCATGCAGGTGTTTCAAGGCTTGCTTCAACACTTGGGCTTCCTTAGTACTCAGTCCATTCTAAGACCCCTGGAGAAAGGCAGGCCCAAGCTTTAGTTTAGCTGACAATGAACTCTAAAAAGAAGTGGGTTTCTTCCCAGAGTGAGGAGGCAGGGCTTAGTGATGGTTTGCCCTCTTTGCTTCAGTTATGCCACAGGCAGGACCACGGGTGTGGTGCTGGATTCTGGGGATGGCGTCACCCATGCTGTGCCCATTTACGAGGGCTTTGCCATGCCTCACTCTATCATGCGCATCGACATCGCTGGCCGAGACGTCTCTCGCTTCCTTCGCCTCTACCTGCGTAAGGAGGGCTATGATTTCCACTCATCCTCCGAATTTGAGATTGTCAAGGCCATAAAAGAAGTGAGTGATGCCCAGTGCACCTAGGGATGGAATGGGGAATGGGAGGGAGCATCCAGGACCTTGGTGACCAGTGAGTGAAGAAAGGTGAAGCTCCTGCCTGGGCGTCCCCGGTCAGGCCCTGTTCTCCCCAGCCAGGCCTCCTGGCAGCTGTGTGACAGAGTCACTTTCCTGAAGTGCTGCCATCTTGTGGGGGGAAAGGGAGCTGTACACAGGTGCTCAGCATGTTTTTTATACCTTGTATACAAATTACGTAGGTTCCTTTACATCCTTGAAGAAGTCATAATACATTTTTCTTTTTAAATAAATTGAACCATATGAGTGGTAGAAGGAGAAAGATGCCTGGGCCTGAGCTAAAATTAGGTTGTGGTCTCAGACCCAAGATCCAAAGAGCCAAGTTTCCAAGCTTGCAGGAAGGTAGAGCGGGTGAGGGTTCATATCCTAAATGCCACCCAGTGAAGGCCAACAGAGACCTCCCTGCTCCTGCTTCTGGGCAGCGGCTCTACCACCATTAGGGCAATCACTGCAGATGGACAGGTTTCTACAGCAGCATGTTACTGCCCTGGGACTGTGACCAGGTGTGTGCCAGATGTCCTGCCTGCCTGACTGTTGTGTTTGGTCTTGCAGAGAGCCTGCTACCTATCCATAAACCCCCAGAAGGATGAAACACTGGAGACAGAGAAGGCTCAGTACTACCTGCCTGATGGCAGCACCATTGAGGTACGTGGCTGGACCCCACCCCCTGCCAAGTCCCCTCAGGCCCATAGAAGCTCTGGGCCCAAATAGAACAACGCTGAGGGCTGGAGCTTGAGGCATAGCACCAGCGGCCCTGCCTCCCACAGAGGAGGTGCCATGTGGAGGGAAGGGGGCTCCAGAGGGATTTTCCTAAGTCGGGTATGGGATTAGGAAGGGGGATGGTTAGTGCTGTCCTTAACCACTCCTGGGCATAGTATAGGGTAAGTTCCACTCCCTTGAACTCCCATTGATAAGAGGAAATTTCCATGAGTGAATGAATCCATGTATTAATGCCAATGATCTCTTGCTTGGAAAATGTCACAGCTAGGATTAAATGTAGGAGCTTCCCCTCTCTAGTTTCCCAGAATCCCTATTTGTTCCCAGGAGCCCTATCTTTGTTCCTTGAGGCCCTTGACACATAGGGTCTGTCTTGAACCTGGCCTTCATAGCCACCTGGTTAGTAAGAGATGTGCAGAGGGGCCTCTTCCATTCCCACTCCCAAAGGGAACTCAGTCCCAGCCCCAGCCTCTTAAGCTGGCCCTCCACCGTGCAGATTGGTCCTTCCCGATTCCGGGCCCCTGAGCTGCTGTTCAGGCCGGACTTGATTGGTGAGGAGAGCGAGGGCATCCACGAGGTCCTGGTATTTGCCATCCAGAAGTCTGACATGGATCTGCGGCGTACACTTTTCTCCAACATTGTCCTGTCGGGAGGCTCCACCCTGTTCAAAGGTTGGTCTTTGCTCTTGGGGCCCTACACCTGGAAGCATCCAGATCCTGCTGGGCCCAGACACCCAGAGAATTGACTTGAGATTCTCCTTTTCTGCTTGTTCAGGTTTTGGTGACAGGCTACTGAGTGAAGTGAAGAAACTGGCTCCAAAAGACGTGAAGATTAGGGTAGGAACATGGTGGGAGCTGGCCTGGGTGGCAGTGGGCCTCCAAGGACCTGGAGTACCACATGGTGTGGCCTCCCTCTGGCTCTGCCCAAGCTCTTTGGGCAGCCAGGGCTCTACAGGCAGCACCAGGTGGCTCCCAGTTTTCACACTGACGCTGAGATCTAGGTCAGCCAGGGGGAGGTTCCATTCTTATTCTCCCTCTGCACTCAAAAGGAAGGCAGTTCTAATACCCAGATACGGCAGGGCCCTAGGCTGAGGGCCCCGGGTGTGATCTTTCAGGGAAACTAAAATTGACAGGAGATTAGCTGGGTATGGTGGCGCACGCCTGTAGTCACAGCTTCTTGGAAGGCTGAGGTGAGAGGATCACTTACTCGAGGCCAGGAATTCAAGACCAACCTGGGCAACATAGCAAGACCCTGTCTCTTTAAAAAAAATTGACAGGAGATTGACTTTTACTGCTGCTGTGCCCCTTGCCCGGTGGCTCCCTTGTCACACAGTCTGACGTCTTAGTGACTGGTAAAGGGAGCTGGCTACCCGAGGAGGGATCCTAGACTGAGGGAGTGGGGTTCCTGCCATGGAGTCTGTTTCCCCCAGGCCCCCAGATAGCCCCAGCTTCCCTGGGAGCTGTAGATACTTAGGGCTGCTGGAAACCTGCTTCCCCAGGTAAGTGTCAGGCTGGCCACAATGCCCTCCAGAAAGGCCACAGGGTCCAGCAGGGACAGAGCTTAAGCCTGTTGTGTGAAATGCATCCTCTGCCTTGGGCAGCGGGAGGAGCATTGGAAGGGAAAGGGAGGACTGAGAGTCTCAGACTCCTATTTCCATCCGCCTTTACAGATATCTGCACCTCAGGAGAGACTGTACTCCACGTGGATCGGGTGAGTAACTCTGCAGGAATAAGAGGGGAACAGGAAGCAAAGGCATTGATAAGCCCTCATCACCCCATCCCTTTAAAGAAAAGCCTGATTTGGTTTGGCCCCAGGGGTCTGGCTGGCTCCATGAACACCCGCTTGTCTCTTACACTATTCCTTTGGATTCCCTCCACTCCAGGGGCTCTATCCTTGCCTCCCTGGACACCTTTAAGAAGATGTGGGTCTCCAAGAAGGAATATGAGGAAGACGGTGCCCGATCCATCCACAGGAAAACCTTCTAATGTGGGACATCACCTTCACCTGTCTCTGAAGTTAACTCCACTTTAAAACTCGCTTTCTTGAGTCGGAGTGTTTGCGAGGAACTGCCTGTGTGTTAGTGTGTGTGTGGGTACGAGAGTGTGTGCGCATATGTGAGTGCGTGTGGCCCAGGGATCCCCGGGCCCAGAAAGGACGATGAACTACCCACAGTGGCAATGGCCTGAGGCCTGGGGTTGACCACTAACTGGCCTGCCAGGGAAAAGTGCTGGCAGAGGCCACACTTCTTCCCCAGCTCGGCCTTTGGCTGGCTGTGTGGGCCTACGTTTACTACCACAGGGAGACAGAGAGGGAGGTAAGCCAATCCCCCGGGAGACCTTGCTGCTGCCCATCCAAGCTGCGCTGGCCCCACCCCCACTCCTAGAGGCCCACGCACCTGCTGCCTCCCCTTGCTCATCACTCTGTTCCCGATGCTTCTTGACCATGTGCTGAGGACTGGGGCTGGAGCTGAGTTCTGTCTCGTTTTATTGCCATTTTTGTTTGGGAGGCTGGAAAAACACTCTAGGAGCTGTTACAGAGACTCTGGGGTCAGGAGAGAGCAGGAGGTTCTTGTGTTCACCTGGGGACCAGGACCATGCCGGGCACTGGAGGAGGACAGGAGTCATGCTACTTCTGGCTGGCTGCAGAGCTAATGCTACAAGCCTGGCCAGTCTCCTTCTAGGTCTCGGGAGAGTTTAAGGAGCCTGCTCGCTCTGGGTCCTGTCACTCGCTTTTCATCCATCCTTGTTGCAATGCCATCTTCAGTTTTACTTATTGAAGTGTTTGTTCAGTGAGGGGCTGGAGAGAGGGAGCTCACCACCTCCCGCCCTGTTCACGCTAATGTTTACAGACCTACGCTTAGCCTAGCACCGAGGGCCCTGCCTCTCCCTGCTGCTGCTGAGCTGACAGTATCCGTAGGCCACAGGACCACTTGGGATCACAGGCTACCCTCAAAGGCTTCTCTCTCCCTTTTCTACTTGCCGGAATCAACAGGCTGGTTGCTGGTTGGATTCTCTGAAACAAAAGATATAATCGTTCTTTGGCAGAGGCCCCTAGCAAAGGAGGGGTGTTGGAGATCCAGTACCCTTAGGACTGGAGGAAGCTGCAGTTAACCAAATTGCCTTTTGCCACTTTAGCTGACCAGGGGACTAGGTTGGAGAGGTGAGACAGCCCCTTATGGGCTGATCTTGTGCCATTCTTGACTTTGGACCTGTTTGGTTAGGGAGGGAGAAGGCCAGATGCTGATGGGCCCAGGCCTGGCTCCTCAGAGTGGTCCAAAAGCCCTTCAGCCCAGATCATACAAAGCTGGGGCCAGCCTGTCTTCACTGGCACCCTAGCCTGTGACACCAACACCCACCCCGATCCCAGATTCCAGGCAGTATTCTCTCTTATGCCATCCTGTGACCAAAAGCCCCTGCCAGATGTGGGCCGCAGCAGCAGGTGTGTGTGAAAGCAACGTGGCGCCCCGCAGACTGCAGTGCACATAACCAGCTCACCTCCCTTCTCTTAGCCCAAGCCTGTCCCTCGCACAGCCTCGCACAAACCATGTTGCCTGGTGGGGCCCAGTGTACTGAAATAAAGTCGTTCCGATAGACACATCAGCTGGGCCTCTTTCTGTCTGTGGCCATTGCTGGGTGGGAAGAGAGACAGCTTTGGTCCTGAATCTGAGGTGGTGACCGGGCCTGGTGTGTCCTCTAGAGGGCATTGTTGCACCAGCCAGACTTACCCAGGCTGTAGCCCAAGTTCCAGCCTGTCAGGTAGATGCGGAGAAAATGGTGTTCACACCAATGCCCAGGTTCAAGAACTAAGAGTCCCACCCCTGTGTACACACTCAAGCCCATGGGTAAGACTCAACTCTGAATGACAGGAACAGCTCTTGACATCCCTGAAATCAGAGGTTCTCAAAACTTTCATGTGTATAAGAAGCAGTTTCTGGGGCGCACACTCAAGATATCCATTTTAAACCTGTACTTGGGGGAAAATGCCAGGTGCTTGACAAATGCTAACCCATGTAATCTTCTCAATAACCCTACAAAGTGTAGGTGTTTTTATTATCCATTGTACAGATAAGGATGTGGAGCCACAGAAAGATTAAGCAATTTCCCAAAGCTCTGCTAGGACATGAACCCAGGCAATATAGCCATAGAGCCTACATTTTTAACCACTATGCAGACTCTCAAAAGCCACTGGCTTATAGCAGTGATTCCCAATTGGGATTTTGCCTCCCAGGACATATCTGGCAATGTCTGAAGATATGCTTGGTGTCACAACTGGGGGAAGGGGAGATGCTACTGGCACCCAGCAGGTAGAAGCCAGAGATGCTGCTAAATGTCCACAACAAAGAGTTATCTGGCCCCAAATGTCTCTAGTGCCAAGGTTGACAAATGCTGGCCTAGAGCAGTGGTTTTCATCTCATCTGCATGATAAAATCACCTACACAGATTTTCAAATCTGAGAACCTGTGGCCTACAAGAGGCTCCTCCTCTGACTCCTGTGTCCAGCAGTGGTATGTAGGAAATGCACTGGGGCTGCTGGCTCCAGGACTGAAGGTCATTTTGGTCCCCAGCACCTATGCAGCTACCAACCTGCATTTTTCTCCCTGGCACCTCAGGGAGTCTGATGCAGGGAACCCACCACTCTTTTACAGAAATGCTGTAGGTGTTCTTTCTAGTCAGTGAGGAGTCCTGATCCCCAACCCACCCCTCACTCACACAGCACAGACCTGAGGAATAGGAATGACTGGCTTTAATCAGCCTGCAACGAAATCAGCCTCTGGAGGCCCGGTGGGCTGGGGGAGCCCTACAGCAGGGAGATGTGCTACTTCAAGCACAGCCGAAGCAGAGAACCCTCTGAGAGAAACCCCTGAAAGGGTGGAAGGAGGGGGCTGTGGGCCTGACAGTCAGCTTCCCCTGACTGGGCACAAGGGAGCAGTTGCAGTATCAAAAGTGGTTCCTGAGCCCACCCGAGTGGCCAGCCCCAGCCAGGCAGTGGGATGGGACCCGAGCCCCACGGCAACCCCATGTGCATGGCAGGGCAGCCCCATCCCTTCTTGGTCCTCTTCTTTCCTCCTGCCCCACAAGGGAAGCAGGTCCCTGAGCACATTTCGGCCCAGCCCTTGCCCAAGCTGGGCCAGACAGCTAAGTAGGGACTTAGCAGTGACAACCGTGGCTCAGCCCCAGGGGCTTCCACTCTGCCATCTGTCCTCCAGGCTGCACCCGAGGAAGGTGGAGGAGGACTCTGGTAAAAGTGGCTCCTGCGCCAGGCTTCGGGCACCGTCCTCAGCAGGGTGGCCTTGCCACACCTCTCACACTGTCTTAACATCCAGGGTTTGGGCCTGTGACAAGTTCTGGCGCTGGGCCTTGACCATGTGCAGGCGTCTCCCGTGCAGTGTGAACTGGGACCAGGTGAAGAGCTGCAGCAGAGCACAGGTGATGGGCACCAGCACCAGCAGATAGAAGCAGCCCTGGCGGAGCGTCGGGGCCTGCGCGGGGGCTGGGGCTGGGGGCTCTGGCCAGGGCTGGGCACTCCCTACAGGGGTCATTGGGGGCTGCTGGAAGAGGTCATGACCTAGGACAAAAAGGCACAGAAAGAACATGGTCAACCAATTCCCCTCCAAGCCCTGGTTCCCAATAAAGGCCATGGTGTGACATCACAAACATCACACATACATGTCCAAACCACAACTCTTGATTCCCCCCCAAACCCACTGCTTCCCTAGTCTTCCCTTCTCGGTGAAGGGCACCACCTCCCACCCGATAACTCAGGCCAAAAGCCCCGAAGTCATCCTCAATTCCCTGCTTCAGTGTACTCCATTCACTCCCCAACATACAATCCTTCATCTC
Organism: Daubentonia madagascariensis; assembly: GCA_023783475.1. NCBI lineage: Eukaryota > Metazoa > Chordata > Mammalia > Primates > Daubentoniidae > Daubentonia > Daubentonia madagascariensis. The sequence goes on along the minus strand of JAKFHU010002573.1, from coordinate 11,027,610 downwards.
TCCCCAACTTCAAAACACACCCCACCTGCCACCCTGGTCTAAGTCTCCATGGCCTCTGCTAGTCTCCCAGTTATCTCCCTGCTGTTTCCACCCCAGCCACCTACAGTCTGCTCTCCACACAACAGCCACAGTGAACTTTAAAAAATGTAAATCTGACCACGTCACTCCCCCACTTAAAACTCTCTCAATAGCTTCCCTTTGACTGAAAATAAAACCCAAACCCTGCCTGATCTACAGAGCCTTCTTCACTTTTGCAGCCCCATCTCCTAACCATTCCTGAAACCTTGGGCCTTTGCACTTGCCGTTCCCTCTGTGTGGGATTCGCTGAGCTGTTTTCTAGACCAAACCCCTGCCATTCAGTTCACATCCTGGGGGCACCTTCTCGGAGAAGCCTTCCCTGATCACACTAAGTAACTTCTTGGTCACGCTGTCTCACATCTCCCTGTCTAATTTTACTACGGCATTTATCACTGCCTGACGTTTTCTTGTTTGTTTGTTGCCAAGCCCACGCCTGATTAGAATATGAGCTCCAGGTTGGCAAAGACCTTTCCTGTCTTACTCATTGTTATCTCCCCAGCACCTAGAGCCTGCACAGAGAAGGTATTCTGTACATATTTGGGGAGTGAATGAATGAATGAACTAAGAAAGAATGGAGGAGTCTGACAGCCAGTTCCTCTAGCCATGCGGGGAGGGCCAGTTGCCATCCTCTCTCATTCACTGGAGCCAGGCTTGCCAGCCGGGTAAGCTGTGCCCCCTGGAGCCTCGAGATCCCCTCGCTTGCCCCTGGGCCCTCACCTGTGTAGAAGCAGAGCAGCCAGGTGCCCAGCAACGGGGCAAAGGTCTGGCCTGGCTTGGTCACGAGGGCAACCATGCCAAAGAGGAGCGCCGAGGCCGCCTGTTTGCGGTGGTTCAGCACCAGATCCTCGTCCACCAGGTCAGTCACCACCAAGGTCAGCAGCTTACAGGTGCCCTCAGTGAAGACACGGTTGCTGTGGGTGGAGAGAGAGGGTGGCAAGAGTGAAGGGGTGGGACAGAGGTGCGGGGGTGAGGGTGGGCAGGAGCATACCTGGCAATGAAGAGGCAGAGCAAGCCGAGGTGGTCCGGGCCTGCCAGCAGCATGAGCAGGCTAAGGCCCAGCTTGAGCAGGAAGAGCCCCCGCACCACGGCGTAGACGCCCCAGTGTCGGCACAGGGGCAGGAAGTAGAGGTTGTTGAGATGGGGAGCGACATAGGAGATGCCTGGGGAGGGGCGGTGGGGCACCAGCCTGTCAGGGGCACGGCTGCAGCTTCAGTGATTACCAACAACTGATTGCATTCATTGTACACTAATGATGTGCTAGGCTCTGTGCTAAGAGCTTTGCACTCTTTTATTTAATCCTCACAACCCTTTAAGGTAAGTACTATTAATATCCCTACTTTACAGATAAGAAAGGGAGGAAATAACACACCCAAGGCCACCCAGAGAATGAGCACTGAGTCAAGACTCCCCTCTAGGCCCATCAAACTAAAGTCCTTGCTGTTAACCAGCCACTGCACTGCATCACTTCATGGTGGCACCGTCTCCAGGAGACCCGACATGACAGTGGCCCTAGCCCCCACACCCACAGCACGTTCCTACCCCTCCCTCCCAGAAAGCAAAGCTGGGGGCTGGAGGTACCCGCACTGCAGATTACTCCCCACCTCTGCCACCTGAGTCCCAGTTGGTGAGGTGGCCATGCCTGCAGCTGGGCTAGGAGTTCTGGGGTGCAAGCCTCTGTCCTTCCAGTCTGCCCGAGGCACACACTCACCCAAAAGGATGGAGCCCGTGGAGAGGGAGATGTGGTCCGACAATAGATGTTCCAGGAAGAGGGGGAAGAAGTTGCTGTTGAAATGGCAGTGGAAGACCTGCAACCCGACAGGGACAGTGAGGAGGCTGTCAGCCAGAAGGGGAGCCAGCAGGGCTGGAAGCACACGTCCCCTAGTCCTCAGAGCAGCAGGCCTTTATTCCCATGTCCCTAAACATGCAACATGCCAGAACAAAATCTAAAACCACATTCCTGCTGTTATCTAATTTTGTTAGAAGGCATGATAAAATAGTCTGGAACAATGAAAGGTTTTTTCTTTTTAATTGAAACACCTTTTTCATGACATAAAAACAATTTATTTCTAAGTTTGGCTACATGTGTTATATACTACATGTGTTTTAGGTGTGGCACTTGGTGTTTTAAAAAGATTGTCACAGAGTCCCCAGAGGGAGCATCTCTCTTTCATATCTGCACTTTACAGGTGAGGACAGGGCTGCCCAGAGATGCTGAGACCTGCCTAAGATCACATGGGAAGGGAGGAGCTCAGATGGTGCTTGCGTCCAGGTTTCCTGACTACCCAACCTGTGTTCCTGCCACTGAATCATCCAGCAGTGCTCATGGGTGGCCCAGAACCGAGTTCCCGGCTCTTAAGGAAACTGTCCCCTTGAGTGAGGCATAGCCCAGCCATGGAGGGGCCTGGGGGCTGCTCCTTGTACCTGCACCAGGTCCATGCCCACGAACCACAGGAAGTTCCGGTGGCGAGCCAGCTGCTGGAGGTATTGGCCCAAGGTGATGCTGCCCACTTCCTCACTGCCCACAAGCAGCTCCTCTCCACACAGGCTATGGGGCAGAAGGGAGTTGAGAACTGCCTGGGACTGGGCCAGAGTCATCCCCCACCCCAGGGCAGCCACCCAGCAGCCATGGGACCCAGCACTGAAATCAGACCCAGAAGAGTGCTGGTGGGAACCCGGAGAGCAGGGCTGGCCACGCACCCACCATCCACAGCCAGGGCTGAGCACCCTGGCTCCCTTCTGGCCACCTCAACCTTTCGCCTCAGCAGTTGTGTGGCCCCCAGAAAGCCTAGCCCAGAGCCAGCGGACAGTGTCACGCAGAAGGTGCGGAAGGAGGAGAAATCCTCCTTGTTCCAAAAGGCGTAGGAGGCAAAGACAGAGAGCGAGCCAGCCGCGCTGAAGAGGGAGCAGCAGAAGTTGAGGTGGGTGCGATCGTGGGCTGAGAGGGCCAGGTCAGCCAGTAAGGCGTGATGGTGCAGGTCCACGAGTGTCAGGAAGCCATCATACAGGCACAGGCACAGCAAGAACTGCAGGCCAGCCGGGGCCCAGGGCACCCAGAATGCCAGGAATGACAGCGCCAGCAGTGGCCCATGCCAGCTCAGTGCCCGCACCCGGGCCAGCACCACGGCCCTTGAGGAGAACCCGGCGCCCGACCTGCCAGGGAAAGGAGAGATGCCCTTTCAGCTCCCCCTGCCCAGGCCCCAGACGGGGGATGGAGGCCCACAGTGTGGGACTCACAACAGGGTGGTCCCACTGTGCCCCAAGTTCCCAGCCTTCAATTTAGGATGCACAACTCACCAATGGGTACACTCTCCTCTGCCCCAATCTCCTCCCTTACTAGCCTGTCAGGGCTGACGGCCAAAGGGTGGTGGGATACCCACTTCTCAGGCTTGGGGCCAGGGATAGTTCAAACAGGGGTGGGGTAAAGGAATCTGCTGGAAGCAGCAGAGGGTGTTTGCAGTACAGCCAAGCCAAGCTGGGGTAAATCTCTTCCCCTGGTGAGCAAGGCTAGGGTTAGTCAAGGCCATTCCGCCAGCCTGGACAAAGCCTGCCCTGGACCCCAGGAAGGAGGGGACATGGACAACGAAATGGTCTCCCTTCTTTCCCCATCCCAAACACAGGCAGGGGTCCTCCAGCCCTGGGAACAGTGGGGTGGGACTGAACCAGTTATGAGCCGTCCCCAAGACACAAACCGGGGCTGGGAGCTGAGGAACTGGCGGTCACTGAGCCAGCCGAAGAGGGGGTCATTGAGGCTGTTCCAGAGGAGAAACACCGTCTGCAGGCAGAGGGGAGATGGGGTAGGTGGGCTCCAGGCAGCCCCCTCTCCAGGGTTACCCCTACCCCAGCCTGCTCACCACCCCTCACAGATGGCCACAGCTTTCCTGACTGCAAACCTTTGCTCATGTCAGTTCCACTGTTAAAACCCACTCTGCCAGCCACTGCCCCTCTCAGACTCCCACCCATCCAGGGCCCAGCCGGTACATGTATCCAGCTGATTAAATTAATATATGTGGCCATATTGTACTGTACATATGAGTATACAGAACAGTGACTATATAAGACAGTGGCCAGGAGAGCTGGTCTAGTCCCCACCGAGGAGTTATTGAGGCCTCCACCAGCTTTTCTTGCTGAGTCTTGGTGGACAAGCTGGCCTGCCCCATGCCCCGACGAGGCAGGACTCAGCACCTGCAATCTGCCTGGCAGCCCATGTGTCCTCTCATCTCCCACCCAGGCTAGCTACCCAGCGCTGGCCCTACCTCTCCAACCCAGAAGGCTGTTTTGTTGATCTTGTACACTGAGACAAAGGTGTCCACGTAGTAGAGCAGGAACACATTGTGCAGGATGGAGGTGAAGAGGGCCAGGGAGCCATAGACCACAGCTGTGGGCAGGCCCAACAACCAGGCCTGGAGCCGACCCAGCCCCATGGCTGCCAGCCCCAGCCTCAGCCCCAGGAGCACGGGGGGCTCATGGCCACCAGCGGTCTCACCATCCTTGTCCCTGGGGAAGAAGGAGCCAGTTAGCAGCAGGGATCAGAGCTAGCTCTCCTCTTAACCTCAAACCTCTGAGTCATTTAAAAACTCATTTCCACTGGGAGAGAGTTTGTACCTAAAACAAAGCTGGGGAATCATCAATGAAGTACAACTGAAATGACACCAAGCTAGATACCACTACTCCGGGAGTAACTTTAGGAAACTGATAAAGCCTGTGGGAAGAGAAGGGAGACATCCCAGTGCTGAGCCAGGTCATGTGCTAGGGTTAGATGCTCAGTATCTTCTTATGTCCACGCTTATGACCTTAATGGTCTGGATGTGACAACCCTGGGCCTGGGCACACACTGTACTTATGGTAAAACCTCAGGCAAGTAACTTAATCCAAACCTTAGTTTCCTCTTCTCTAAAAGGTAAGAGGGGATGCTTATGCCTACTCTGCAGAGGAACTTAAGGATTAAATGAGGTAACTTACAGAAAGTACTCAATAAACAGATGTTGGTAGTGTCATTAATATTTTCCCAAAAACCCTACAAAGTTTATTAGCACTATTAGATTTTATAGGAGAGCAACCCCAAGCTCAGAGATGTTAAGTAATTTGACCAATGTCACACAGCAAAAAAGCAGCAGATTTGAATCCAGGCCTGTCTGGCTCCAAAGCCTTTTCTGCCACTTGACCTCCCAAATCAGGTTCCTATGCACTGCTGGGGAGAAAATGGAAAACCTTGGGTGATGTGTGCTTGGTGATAAGAGTGGTTAAGATGTGAAAAGAGTCCACAACTGTTCGTGTCCTTTGATTCTGGAAATTCCACCTCAAGAAACTAATCCAAAGGAATGGGTACAGAGATGTTCATCGCAGCAAAAAGCTAGACAGAGCCCAAGAACGCAACAAAGGGACTGGCTGAGCAAGATCAACGCTTTCCAGAAAGGGCTGCACATGGGCAACATCAACACATGGGGAGAGAAACTCAAGAACGTGTTACATGAAAAGAGAGAACAAAGGACACCAGACTGTGCACAAAGACCAACACCTAGAATGGCCAGGAGTGGGAAGGGAAATAAAAGTCGGATTTTTATTAGTCCAAGCGCTTCTCAAACTGTAATATATGTACGAGTCACCTGCGGACTTTGTTAAAATGTAGATTCTGACTCAGTAGGTCTGGGGAGAAATCTGAGATTCTGCATTTCCAACAGGCTCCCAGGTGATGCTGAAGTTGCTGGTCTATAACATTTTAAGCAGCAAGGCCTTAGGTCTCTGTCTCTTTTTTAGACTCAAACCTGTCCTTGCCCCATGCCCCAGTGGCTCTCACTGCCTAGCACACCAAGGCCACCATTCACCCCCTCCACCTGACTGGCAAGGCCCCTGCAATCTGGCCTCTCCCAGCCTGTCCAGCCCAGCCTCCCTCTCCTCTGGCCAGGCCCCTGTTCCCGTAGGTTCCTCCCAGGAACAGGAGGGCAGCACCCTCCCCATCTGTATCTCCCCCATCCTTCAAGAGCCAACCCCATGTCCAGGAGACCTTCTCCAACCCCTTGGGCCTCACTGGTCCTGCCCACCCCCACACCCCATTTGCTCTGTCTGCACAGCAGATACTCCTATGCCCACCCCTACCTGACTGTGGGGTTTTCAAGGGCAGGGCCTGTGTCTTCGCCTTCTATCTCCTCCTCAAGGAGAACGTGGGAGGCTCTGAGGGGAGGAGAAGGAAGGGATCTTGCTGGCTCTCTCCGGCTCACTGGAGAGTGAGTGGTAACTCACTCAAGAGATCCATATGCACCTCCCCCTCCCGATGCCAACCTTGTGCCAGTCTATGCCTGGTCGTGGGGGAATGAGAGAGGGAGAAGCAGCCAAAACTACCCGAAACCAGCCGCTACACCTGTGAGACTGTTCCCTGGGTGGGCCACAGTGATCCCACCTTGCCCCCAGGAAGGAGGATGGGCAGGGGGCCCCTGAAGGAAATGCTTTTCTTTTTTTTTCCTCAGAGCTTTATTGAGGTATAACTGACAAACAATAAACTGCATATATTCAAAGTGTACAGTCCGATAAGTATTACCATATACGTGCATTTCCCCTGAGAAACCATCACCACAATCAAGATAACGAACACACCCATCACCCTAAGTTTCCTGGCACTGCTTTTCTAAGTACCATGGTGGAAAGAAGATACAACTGGAGGTCTCACAAGTCCTGTCTCTACCATTTACCGCCTGTGTGACCTGGAGCGGTTTACTTAACCTATCTGTGCCTGTTAGCAGTCAATGAGAAAATACTCTAAAGCACTAAAGCTTTAGAGACGATTACTGTCCCATCTCTCAAACCTTCCACAAATGGAGAGGGCCCCACTTGACCTACCACACAGGGCAGGCGTGAGAATTAAATGAGATCCTGTCTAAAGGTGCTTTGGGGCTACAAAGCACAACCTATGCCTCTGTCATTATCCTTACCCCAGGTCACTTTCTCTGATTGCCCCAGGGCTTTCAGAACTCCACGACTCAACCCCAAAGCTTTAGTTGAAAGGGAGTGAAGCCTCCCCACCCCTACCCAGATGCCCAGGAACTCGCCCTTGTTGCTAGAGAAGGTGAGCCCTGCACACAAGGTCCCCAGCCTCCTCCAGCCGGCTCCCTGAACCTACAATGGGACGAGGGTAGAAGAAAACCTCAAAAGGTAGAGAGACGGAAAGAGTATGACTTTTGCCACCAGAAGGGCCTGGATTCAAATCCCAACTGCACTTCCTACTAAGAGTGTAACCTCAGGCAAATCACTTAACCCTTCTGAGCCTTGGCTTCCTCATCTATAAAATGGGATAATAATGCCCATTTTTATAGGGGCACAGAAAGGAGTAAACAAATGTTCAGGAAGCCCAGAATGCCATGCCTGTCACACAGAGGATGCTCAGAAACCGGCTTTTCTTTTTTCTTTTGAGACAGGGTCTCACTCTGTTGCCCGGGCTAGAGTGCAGTGGCATCATCATAGCTCACTATAACCTTAAACTCCTGGGCTCCAGGCATCCTCCTGCCTCAGCCTCCCAAGCAGTTGGGACTACAGGTGCACACCACCACGCCCAACTAATTTTCTCCATTTTTAGTAGAGATGGGGTCTCACTCTTGCTCAGGCTGGTCTCGAACTCCTGAGCTCAAGCTATCCTCTCGCCTTGGCCTCCCAGAGTGCTAGGATTACAGGTGTGAGCCACTGTGCCAGGCCAGAAACTGGCTTTTTCTTGGGCTCACTTAGATCAGCGTAGGAACAGGGGAATATCCTGGTAATTAGGCCCCTTCCCCAGGTAAGGGAGTTTGAGAAAAAGATGGGGCACAGAAGGGAAAGTCAGAAGGGGGGCCCTGCAAGAAGCAGGAACATATACAATGTTTGGGAATGTCAGAGACAAACTCCCACCACAGGCCTGAGCTGGAGGCAAAGCAACTTGTCTAGGTGAACAGCTGCCCTGGAGAGGGAGCTGGGGGAGGAGTGTGCAGGGTTACTCTTCAGCGCTTCCTCTTCCAGATTCTCCTCCTCCCTCAGGAAACAGCCTTCCCCCTCTCGCCCTCCCTACCCACAATCCACCCCAGCAGAGAACAACAGCTTGGAGCCCACACCAGCCTTGTCGCATAAGCTGGGTGAGATATTCTATAACCTGCAACCAACTCCACCTTCCCCCTTGGCATCTTTTATGGCCCTTGTTATGGTCCCAGCTGGTGGACTTGAGCCAGCCACTCCCCCTCCCTGAGCCTCAATCTCCTCACCTACAAAGTGGGATGTTAATGCCCACCTTATAGATGGCTGTGGGCTGAAATGCAAAAGGAATATAAAGCACCAAGCATACTGCCTGGCACATAGAAGATCTACAATATATGATAGCTATTTTATTTCATGTCTCTGAAGTTTAGTTTCATGATCAGTCATTGGCCCCTCTGCCAAATCCATGACTGAAGTTGTCTTTCCAATACCCAAGCTTGATGCCTCTTGTTGCCTGGACCATCCTAGCCCTCTTGTCCATCCCTCAAATTCTTTTTTTAAAATGCCACCTCCAGGCCAGGTGCGGTGGCTCACACCTGTAATCCCAGTGCTTTGGGAGGCTGAGGCAGGAGGACTGTTTGAGGCAGGAGTTCGAGACAAGCCTGGACAACATATTGCAAGACCTCATCTCTACAAAAAATTTAAAAAATTAGCTGGGTACAGTGGCACATGCCTGTAGTCCCAGCTACTCAGGAGGCTGAGGCAGGAGGATCACTTGAGCCCAGGAGTTCCAGGTTGCAGTAAGCAATGATCGCATGACTGCACTCCAGCCTGGGCGACAGAGTGAGACCCTGTCTCTAAAAATAATGCACAAATAAATGCCACCTCCACACTTTTGTTCATGCTGTTCCTGCCAACTGTGATACCCTAGATGTAACCACATACCATTTCTCAGGCACATAGGATATGCTTGGCTTTAATATCCATCATCATGAATCCTTACAGCTCTGTTACTATTGCCATCCACGTTTTATAGACGGAGAAACCAAGGCTCTGAAGGCTAAATAACCGGCCCAAAGTCACAGAGCTATTAGAGGTTGGAGCCAAGATTCAAAGCAGCAAGCTCAGCATTCCTCACTTCACCATGTCCCCAGTCTTGTCAAATCCTGCCCATTCAGTGTCACAGGCCCAGTTAGCCAGCCAAATACACCCACTCAGGTGTCCTCTCCCCTTTTCAGGTCCCTCAGCCCCTATATCAGGCATCCAAATGCCCCCCTGACCCTCCTCCAGCCCACAAGCTCCGTAAGGGCAGGGCCAGGTCAGCCCACCCTTGATTTCTGTCCCCTGCTTCCACCAGGCTCCTTCTCCATACGGTAGGTGCTCACTTAATACCTGATGGGTCAATTTGCTCCTAAAAGGCCAATAAGGGCGTCCACAGCCCTAGGGAACAGCAGCTGCAGCAGCCATAGAAAAACCATCATCCCCAGTCCCCACTGTGCCCCTAGCGCTATTGTTCTGCTTGGCTGTGGGAGTTGCAGAGAAAGAGGCAGCCCAGGAAGCTTGATGTGCCCCTCTGAGTAAAACATGTAAAGCAAGGCAACAGGAGTAGGAAGAAGAATATTGATAATAACAAAGAGTAACATTTATCAAGCTTTCACCAAGCGCACAGCACTGTGCTAAGAAACACAAAAACAATCTGGGAAGAGCACTCACAGGGAGAAAGGGGCTGAATCAGAAAGGGTTTTGTAAATTCACAAGATTCTGAGGACAACGGGATGGGGAGCACTAGGTGTGGGGAGGTGACAGAATTAGATCTGTTTAGAAAGAGCCTCTGGCATCGTGTAAAAACTCTCCCCCCTTCACCCCATTGGGCTCCTGGGAGATAAAGAACTAGAAAGAGATGGAAACAGCAGGATCTCCCTGATTTCTGACCAACCTCCGGTGGGTGGGGGGCTGATGGATTCGGTGGAGGAAACTGAAGTGGCCAAACTGGGCCCCTGGGGTGAGGGGCATCAGAAGGAGGGTGGGTGTTTGCTTCTGATTCCCATCAAAATTGCTAGAGTGTAACGCGAAGCATTAGTGCAGAGGGAAAAAGCCACTAATAAGCATAACTTGGAGGTAGGTGCCCCGGGTCAGGTCTGAATATTATCACTAACCAGCTATCTGAGTTTATTCCTACATCTGTGAGGCAGAGAAAACAATTTCATTTTCTGCCGGTCCTCAGGTATATCGAATGAACAGAAAAAAATGAAAGGTATAATACCAAATGTGTCCCTTTCTCAACAAGCTGCTGGCCTCTGCATTGTCTGCTGTGTTTCCTGTTTCACACTCTGGAGTCTTGTCTCCCTGCCCAGCCTCCCCACAGGGGGGCAGCTGGGGACCTTCCTTTTATCCCTAATGCTAAGGAGCCCATCCTCCTCCTCAGGCTGGAAATGAGCTTTCACCTTACTGGGGAAAAGACCTTCTGCCTCTCTTCCCCACAGATTAACACAGCAGCACTGGAGGGTCAACAGCTTCACCCCAGGACCACCTGCCCCTCCCAAGCCACTGAGGAGTTTGGCATCTACCCAGAAGCTCTTTCCTCAGTGGCTGAGCGCTGAAGCATGTGTAGTGGTTCTCCATCCCGTCTGCCAATTAGAATCACCTGAGGAGCTGTTCAATACTCCTAAGGCCCAGGCCTCGCCCCAGACCAATTAAATTGGAATCTCAGGATGGGGCCCAGCTTTGATCCCATCATCGGGGTTTTTTTTAAAGCTCCCCAAGTGCCACCAGGGTTAAGCCATCATGCTAATGGTGTGGATCCCAGACGCCACGGGAGCTTTCTGATCCATTGCATCCCTTTCCCCCAGACCCTCAGAAAGCCCTTCTGCAAGGATGCCACCTTGCTCCCTTGAGCCCCGCTTCTCCCACCGACCCCAGAACATTCCCAACCCACAACCTGATCACCTCAAGGACCCCCACAGGCAGCCCTCATTACTCCCCAAGAGGAAAGCACTCCCGTCCCCCTTGGGCCTGTCGTTTGTGTCAGATCAGCCCGCAGTCCGGCCCGCTCTTGCCCTTGAGCCCCCGCCGCAGGTCAGCCTCTCACCGCAATCGCAGCAGGCGAAGCCTTATCCCGCGGCTGCCCGGAGCCAGGTGCAAGCCAGTGCGCCTGCGCGCACGCCGCCCAGGGCTTCCCCAGCCTCTCCCTCCGCCCCCGCCCGGTGATTGGCTCCGCGCGGCTCCCGGGGCCGCAGCTCGGGCAGGTGACCGCGCCTGAGGCTGCCGCCGCCATGTTTGTCTCGGGCGCTTACGCTTAGGGACCAAAAAGAGAACGTGGACGCTGGCAAATAGAGGAGGTTGCCTGGATTCCTGACTGGCTCACACCCTCTCTTTCACCTCCACGAAGGCTTAATATCAGCTCAGTTCAACTAGTTTTTTTCTGAGCTCTCCCTTTCCTCCTCCCTCGTCCTTGCTTAGTACTAATTGGGAGAATGAAGACAGCACCTTCCTCCAAGCCTTGAGCCTGACTGGGTGCAAAGCTGAGGCAGATTTGGAGGTGGCAGCGGCACGACGTGGGACTCTCTGATGCTGCATTGTGAGCCCCTCAAAGGTGGACACGCCCAGCTCGAGCTGTAGGCACTGTGGCTCTGGCCAGAGGAGCCAGAGCTGGGGACGTGGGGCACAGGCCCTGGATGAGCAGCTATGCAGCCTGACCTCCTCGTATTAATAGTAGTAATGATAAAATATAAGGAGGACCGAGCTCTTACTCTGTGCCCTATACTGTGTTAAGAACTCTACGTGCATTATCTTGTGAGTCCTCACATCATCCCTAGAAGGTAAGCACTATTATCCCCATTTTACAAATGAGGAAACTGAGGTTCAGAGAGATTCAATTGACTTTTACACAGCAAGCAAGAGGCCCAGCCAAGCTGGACCCCAGGTCTCCTGACTCCCAGAACGGGAGTCCTTCCTCTTCCTACCCCTGCCCAGGCCCTCAAAATGAAGTTTTGTGTCACTCAATCTAGTCTATGGAGGATGTTCCCTTTCTTCCCACAGCTGACCCATAAGCCTGGATAGGTTTCTCAGCAATCAAACAGTACACATTCCAGACCCGGTTCCCCCACCCTGGGCAAGGAGCACAGCCTTTGGCTTCTGGGGGACCTGGAACTCAGTCCCCTAGCTGCACCACTTCTTTGCTGAGGGACCCTCCTTTCATGAACCTTTGTTTTATGCCTTACAAAGATTTGGGGGCATTAAATGAGAAACAGGGGTGTAGGAGTTTTGTGAACCGTTGACCCTTATGCCTTTGTCAATGGTCATCAGCAAACTCCCTGCAACAGGAATATCATGGTCTCCCTCCTTCCAGACATAAACAGCAAATGGTCCAACACAGGAGCCCAGTGTCCAGGGGCTACAGCCTATTCAACCAGTTCCTGGGAAGCCCCCAGGGGCCCCATGAACCTTGTCCCGAGCATCCACCTCCCACCAGCCTGTCTCATTTCCCTCCTTCTCCCCAGTCTTCCCCCTTCAGACCCTTTGCTCAACTTCTATGGCCCTCAAGCCGCACACAGACACACACAGATAGACACACACACACACCATCTCTCTTCTAAACTCAGGCAATTGCTGAAACCCCTCCTGCTCCAGAAAGTCCTCATGGCTAGGAGGAGGGTGACCGTTTCTCCCCCAGCCCCATCCCTGGCCTCCATCTGTGCTCTCCTGGCTGAGAATAGCGGGCAGGAAACCCAGCATTCAGCATGGAGTCGGGCACACTGGTCCTTCTGTAAATTTGCTAAAGGAGTCCCCCTGCCCTTTTATCTCTGGCTAGTGTGTGCCTTTATTTCAAAGCAAACCTAAGACTTTACTTAGCCCTCCCTGAGTGTCTTGTGGGGAAATGGAGGAATGGGGAGGGCTGGCAGGGGCCAGAACTGGATGTGACCCAATAGGAAAGACCTTGGCCCCTCATGTTGCACATAATGCCTCATGGGTACACTCTGAGGCCCCTCAGCCCTCAGGTTTTAGAGACAATGTAACCAATTACCTTTTTATGTCATCACCAGGGCTGGGCCTTAGTGATTATCTCTGATTTCTCTCTGCGGTTGCCAAGCACAGAGTTAACTGGGAGGGGACGTGGGGTGCAACTAGAGGCCATATCGCCTGCCGGACTCCTTGAGCCCTAGTAGAGTCCCTGGACCACAGGACAGAGAGAGACACAAACACTCTCTGTCCTTGAAATGCTCTCCTCCCTGGGCTTCCTACCTTTCTGATCCAGGTTCCGCCCTTTTCTCCTACCTCTCTAACCACTCCTCCTCAGTCCCCTTCACTGGGGCACTTTCTCCCAGGGCTTCTAAAGGTGGAAGGAAGGTCCCCCAAGTTTCCATCTTCAATACTCTTCATTTATTCACTCACACTTTTAGTCCATGCCCGGCCATAAGTTATATGGGGTAAAGGGGACTTCAAAAACAAGATTGCTGCTGGCAAGAGGCATGAGTGGGAACTCAACAAGTTGGAAACCATGATGTCAACGGCGTGATCTGGACCAGACAGAGACAAATACAGGGTAGCAGCAGTTCTGGTAACATTGTCTACTACCTTTTCCTTCATGACTACTTCTACACCTCGCATCTCCAGGCTAAATGTAAGACAGCCTGCCGGACAGCTCCCAGAACGTCCCACCTGAACTCACCATTTGCCTAACTTTCAGTCCCCCTCGGGTGTTTTCTATCTTCAGGATTGCCTTGCCTTGACCCCTGCACACACACACACACCCCCGCCCCCAGGCAGCTGAGCCAGAAACACATGCAGCTACCCTCTGTCCTGCCCCCTCCAACCACGTGGCGTCAAGCCCAGGTGACTTCTGCCCCCATTTCTCTCTTCCGTTCCTTGCTCCCGTTGGGTTGTCAGTTTTCGTGGGCTAACAGGAGAACCTCCTCCATGCCCGGCTTCCAGCATCTCTCTCTCTCCAAACTGTGCTCCATTTTGCCCACAAGCGAGCTTCTGATCACAAGGTTCCCTGATCAAAAACTATGCAGATTGCTGTATTTTGAAATTTGTCATAACAGGATGCTGCGTGGGGGGAATACTCAGGGGTGTATCATTGATGCAAGCAATAGAAGACCACTCAAACGAGTTTGAACAAAAAAAGAATTTATTGGCTGTGTAACTTAAATCCAGGACTCAAATGGTGTCATCAGGACCCGATTTCTTTCTCGTCCGTTCATTGTACTTCTGTGGCTCCACACGCAGTCAGGCTTTCCCCTCATGACCCAGACCCCATTATTTCAGATTTCTGTCCTGAGGAAATGAACCACTTCTCACCACTCAACGAGAATAAAGTCCTGGGCTTGGTTCACATAGGCCAAAATTGGGTCACATGATTAGCCCAAGCCAATCACTATGGCCAGATGGATGGCAGTCCTGATTGGTTTAGCCCTAAATCACCCAAAATTTAAGGACGAAATAGAATCAACTCCACCAGAGCCACTTTACTGAGGATAGATAAGGTGTGGGACTCCAAGACACTGGGGGCTCTTACTGGAATCAGGGTGAGAACGGATGCTGAGAACCTCACAGTGTGGTCATTATTTTTCTCATCTTGCTTGAAAACTTCCTCCCCAGACTGGCAGAGGTCTACAGCAAGCATGTAGGGACCAAAATTAAAATGCACATTCCTTACCTTCCCAGGCTCAACTTGAGCTTGGTCCTGCACACACCCTACTCCCTACCCCGCTGTGATCTGGAACAGGTGGAAAACCTGGCCAGTGTCACAGGGCCCATTACTGACCTCTAGGCTGGGGACAGGTCAGTCCATGCATTGTCTTGGATATTCCACCCTGGGTGCTGGGATTTTAGGGGAGGTGTATTAGTTTACTATTGGCTATAACAAATTACCACAAACATAGTGTCTGAAAACAATACAAATGTATTATCGTACAGTTCTGGAGGTCAGAAGCCTGAAATGGGACTCGTTGGCTAAAAAGGTGTTGGCAGGACTGCGTTCCTTTCTGGAGGCTCTAAAGGAGAATCCATTTTCTTGCCTTTTCCAGCTTCCAGAGGCTGCTTGGCTCATGACCCCTTTCCATCTTCAAAGCCAGCAGTGAGCCAGGTGCAGTGGCTCACACCTGTAATCCTAGCACTTTGGTAGGCTGAAGTGAGAGGATTGCTTGAGGCCAGGAGTTTGAGAGCAGCCTGAGCAAGAGTGAGACCCCCGTGTCAACAAAAAATAAAAAAATTAGCTGGGCATGATGGCACGTGCCTGTAGTCCCAGCTACCCGGGATCACTTGAGCCCAGGAGTTTGAGGCTATGATGACACCACTGCACTCTAGCCCAGGCGACAGAGCGAGACCCTGTCTCAAAAAAGAAAAAAAAAAAGCCAGCAATGGCTGATCAAGTCTTTCTCACATTGCGTCACTCTGACATTGACTGTTCTGCCTCCCTCTTCCTCATTTAAGGATCCTTGTGATTACATTGGGTCCACCGAGATAATCTGGGATAATCTTATTTTAAGGTCAGCTAATTAGCAACCTTAACACCACCTTAATTCCTTAATTCTCTCTTGCCATGTAACATAACATAGTCAGGTTCCCAGGGATGAGAATATGGACATCTTTGGGGGGACTGTTATTCTGCCTACCACAGAAGACCTCCCCCAACAAAGTCCCCTGTATCCTGGGACCAGTCCTTAGAGTGGACAGAGGGCATGGCTCCTAAGGAGTGTTAGGTAGATTACAAATGAAACCCTAGCCAAGCCCCTTTTCTCCATCTAGAGCCCGGCCCCAGCAGCTGCCCTCACTAGGCCACTGGCCCAAATTAGACTTGGGAGAGCAGTTCAGTCAGGAATAACGTGACATCACCAGGGGGAGTGTGGGAGGCCTTCCCAGAGGGTAGCTGGGTTTTGAGGAGTACTGAGAACCCAGAAGAACCTGTGGGGGCTTCTGGTGATGCTGCTTGAGTCAACAGAAGAAGGGGAAGGAGGCCAGGTGTGGTGGTGATCCTAGCACTCCGGGAGGCCAAGGTGGGAGGATTGCTTGAGGTCAGGAGTTCAAGACCAGCCTGAGCAAGAGTAAGACCCTGTCTCTACAAAAAATAGAAAAATTAGCAAGGTGTGGTGGCACATGCCTGTAGTTCCAGCTACTCGGGAGGCTGAGGCAGGAGGATCGCTTGAGTCCAGGAGTTTGAGGCTGCAGTGAGCTATGATGATGCCATGCCCTCTAGCCTGGACTACAGAGTGAGACTGTCTTAAAAAAAAAAAGAGAGAGACGATGGGGGGTAAGGAAAGTATGGCAGCCCCGCAGCTGGGAGAGGCTATCAGTTTTAATCACCCACAACTACTACCTTACTGGAGAAGGAAGCGGTGGACCCACGACCAAAGGGCCCTGGAGCTCAGACAGGGCTCACTCTGACTGGATGAAGCAATCTTTCTGGCTTCACCCAAGTGGCTTTTGGGCTTTGGCATCAGCTGGACTGGGTTCAAATCTCACTGTGCTAGTTACAGGCTGTGTGATCCCAGGAAAGTGGCCTAACTTCTCTGATCCTTTGGTTCTTTATCCATTAAATGAGAATATCACTATGTATTTCATATGGCTATTAAGAATTAAAAGCACTTGCGTAACATTCTAGAGTGGGAGGATTTTGCAACAATCTGAAAGAAACCCCAGCATGGATTGACAATAAGACTAATATTGTAAGCATGAGTCTTGAGACAGACATGGGCTGAATTTTGCCCTTACCATAACTAGCTGTGTGAGTTTGGGTATGTTATTTAACCTACATTAGCCCCAGCCATTGAACACATTTATTGTGTACCAACTCTGAGGCAAGCAGCTTCTTGCTATGTAAAGTGGGGATAATATTAGCTCTACCTTCCTAGGGTTGATATAAACTTGAAGTCAGATGCTCACAAGCAACTTGATTCAGTGCCTGGTGTGCAGGAGCTTCACTGAAACGTTAGGGTAACCTGAGAGGTTGGGGTGTAGGGACTGGGAGCTAACTCAGTGATGCTGTGGGGCGGGCATCCCTGAGCTCAAGGCCTCCGCCTCTAGGGCAGGGCCACTATGACCGGTGCTCACCCAGGCGTAGACAGAGGCTGGCTGGCTCCTGGCCAGCTCGAGGTGTTTCCCTTTGCCTGGTAACGGGGAGGTGTGGCTGAGGCAGGGCATGGAAGGGAACGGTGCAACTAAAAAGTGGTGGTGGAGGAGCCTCGCTCGGGATCCCTCTGGCTCCTCCAAATGCTGGGGACCAGCTCCCCCAGGCTGAAGGAGACAAGTGAGTGGGGAGTTACTGGGAAGAGCATGACAGGAACTGAAGGCTTGAAAAGGCCTTGGGTCCTTATTGCGTGCTGGGAGCCCGGGGTTCAGCCCGGCCCTGGGATGAGAGGTGAGGTGGGAAGCTAACGCCTGATTTAGGGAGTTCCCCACAGCCATGAAGCAGAGCGCTGGGTCGCCAGGCCCCAGGGACGGATAGTAGTAAAAACAAAGTCTGTAACCACACACCCTCCACCACAGGTCGGGACCAGGATGAGGCCCCAATGAAAACGGCCGCCGCCTGAGGTTCAGACTATGTACTCGTACAGCTGCCTGCCGCCCGAGCAGGGCGTCTGGCCGCCGCCGCTGCCCCTCACCTGCGCCTACCCGCCCGCCTCCCTGCTGCTGCCCCCCATCCAGGCCCACAATTTCTGCAGCCGGCCCCGGAGCCTGAGCGCGGGGGAGTGGGCGGCCCCGCGGGAATACCACTGCTTCCACGGCCCGGGCGCGCCCCTGGCTGCCGCGCCGCCCTGGTGGGCCTTCCCGCCTGTGTACGGCGCGGCCCTGCGCCCGCCCGTCCCCGCCGCCGGCGAACCGGGGCCGTCGCTGCAGGCGCCCGCGGCGGCGACCGAGAGCCGGGCGCCGTGGCCCGAGGGGGGCAGCGTGCAGGTCGAGCTGCGCTGGGGCCGCGTGGAGCGCGCGCGAGGCCCGCATCTCCAGCTGCCCGACTTCGTGCGCCGGGAGCTGCGGCGCGCGTACGGCACGTACCCGCACACCGACGTGCGCGTCACCCACCGCCGCGGCGAGTTCCTGCTGCAGGCGGCGCCGCGCGTCCGCGAGCCCGAGTGTCGCGCGGGGAGGCGCGTGGCGCGCCGGCCGGACAGCGTCGACAGCGGCGGCAGCCCAGCCCGGGAAGCCGCGGAGCGCGGCCGCCCCGGGAAGAGGAGAGGCCGGAGCTGATGGCGCCGCGGGGCCCAGCGCCCGGCCCGCGAGAGTGCACGCGCCTCTCCCTCCTGTGCCCGCTGTTGCCAGCCGGCAGGACGGAGGCCGCACCTGTGCGCGGGAGCCGGTGCCCCCCACCTGTCTTTGGTTTTTTCCATGACTGCCCGCCGCCCTCCTCCTGCGCTTCTTTAAATTCTTTCGCATTATTGCTGGACGTTGGGGGAGGACGAAAAGCAATCAAGGACATCTCTGGGTGTTCTGTTCTTTCCTTCTGGGGGCTTAGGAAGCGGAGAGTTGAGTGGTAGAAGGGCCTGGACCTTTGGTTCCCTCGCTCCCTCTTCCTCCCCACCTTCTGCTAAGAAACCTGCCCTGCTGTAAACCCCAGCTTTCCCCTCCTCTCCTCCCTCTACCAGAGCTCCGCCACTTCCTGCAAAGCTGAGGGAGCGACATGATCCCCAACTTGTAAAGAAAAGTAAATAAATGAGTGAAGTCAAGTGTACACTATGAGATCATTTTTATTTTGGGGGTGGTGGAGTACAAGGTAGGGTGGGGGCGGTGGGGGGGTTAAGTTATAGTGGCCCTCAGGAGAATGTGTGCACCCTGACCACTGGGCCTACCTCCTTTCTTCCCCAGCTCCCCTCCCGTGTGCAGTCTAACACCTTCTAGGAGTCCTTGGTCCTGTGGCCCACCATCCACAGAGATTCTGAGGGCATAAGCTCTATTGTTGAAGTGTGGTAGGCATGACTAGGGAAGGGATGCCTGAGACCTGGGCTTAGGGTTGGCTTTGACATTTTCTAGCCTGTAACTTAAGGCTCTCTGAGCCTCAGTTTCTTCATCTGTAAAGGAGACATAAAACTAACCCAGCCTACTTGGAAGTTAAGATGAAAGTCACTTGTTTCCCAATTCTTGCTAAGTCTTTAATTCTTAATAGGCTGAGGTTTGCAATCTTACAGGAGTTTGCTGGAGAGTGGCCACATATCCAATTTTAACTAGTTTAGCCAGATTACCAGATCTGATGCCCAGCTGTAGAAATTTGGCCCCTTGTGGAATTGCTTTTACTGAACTTTCCTTTGGTTACCTCAGTATACAGGTGTGTTATTGAAGGTGTAGACCACCTGATTGGATACTGTTGTATTTATGAGCTTCATGGAGTTCTCTCAAACTTCATCACTTTGACATAACTGATCGTATTTTTCTTTTTGCCTTGGCTTCCAGGGAGCTCAGAGCCAAATTTGCATAGCATCTTTTGTATAAAAGCTGGATCCTGAAATCTGTTATCCCTAGTTTCATCTTATTTTCCTTTCCCTTTTTTAAAAAATTTTAAAAACACAAGAAGGTGACATAGTGTGATGGGTCTGCTGTGTGACCTTAGGTGAATTATTTAATGTCCTGAACCAATTTCCTCATCTCAAATGGGGATGATGATACTAGAACCCATCTCATAAGGTTATTGAGAAGATCCTAGGAAATCTCTGTGTTCCTACAGTACACACAATGTTTACCACGATGCCTGGCATATATTAAGTGCTCAAATGTTAGTGTTTGTTTTAAAAAATAGTTTGCAATACAGAAATACATGTTATAGGAAGTCGACGTCTTTTCTGATTTCTCTCACCCCCTGATGATCACTGGGGTCCAATCTATTATTTTTCTATTTTTTATATGCATATAGTATTAACTACATAAAAGGAATTTCACTGTTTTGCCTACCACATTTTACACTAAGTATATCTTGGACATCATTCCATGTCAGTGCATATAGAGCAACCTCATTCTTTAACAGCCACCCAGTATTCTATAGGTATTGGATTATTTCCAGTTTGTAGCTATTAAAAGTCCAAGAAATTTCTTGAGTGCCCGGAACTGTTCTAGGCCCTGGAAATAAAGTAGTGGATAAGACAGCCATGGCAGTCCCTGCCTTCATGGAATTTATATTTTAGTGGGGAAATATGGGGATGTGGCAACAGGCAAATAGATGAAGGGAAGTTGTTATACTACAGCAAGAATAAGAGGCTGAGGCAGAAAGTGGGAGGTAGGTAGCAGAACTTAATTTAAAATAAGGTAATCATGGAAGGCTTCTCTGAGGAGGTGACGTTTAAGCTAAGATCTAAAGAATGCAAAGATTGCCCTGTATCAAAACAAGAAAACAGAAAAATGAATAAAGAATGCAAAGAAGGTAACCAGGCAAAGAGAAGGGTGAGGGGAGCCAGGCAGAAGGCATGGCGGGTGCAAAAGCCCTAAGGAGTGAATGTTGTCTTCACTCGTTCAACAGGCATCTGAAAGCCCACAATATGCTGGTCAGTATTCTAGGTACTGGGGCTATAGCAGAAAACCAAACAAGTCCTTGCCCTCATAAAGCTTCCATTGCAGGTGTAACATAGAGGAGGAGAGACTGACCACAAGCAAGTAGGTGACTATATGACACGATATCGAATGGTGATGAGGGACAGGAACAGTTTGAAATGGAATAGAGAAGGCTTCTCTGAAGAGGTGACTCTCGAGTGAAGACCTAATAAAGACCTTTGCAAGTCATTTGAGTACCTGGGGGAGAAAGGCAGATACAACCACCCTATGGCTGAGTGTCCTTATCCTGTGGGCGAGCAAGAAAGTGGTAGCAAATAAAGTTAGAGATGAAGCAGATCCTGTGGAGCCTTGAAGCTACGTTGAGAATTTTGGGTTTTATTCTTAGTGAGTGGAGGGTAATACGCACAGGACTAATGTGATCAGATTTTAAAATTATTATTATTATGGCTGCTGTGTGGAGAAGAGACTGTAGAGGGCCATAATGGAAACAGGGAGAGCAGTTAGAAGGCTTTTGAAGAACATTCATTCCCCATAATGACAGTTCAGTCAATGATTGACCCCATATATGAAGGTGGTACCATAAGATTATAACACCATATTTTTACTGTACCTTTTCTATGTTTAGGTGCACAAATATTTATCACTGTGTTATAATTGGCTACAGTATTCAGTGCAGCCACATGCTGTAACAGGTTTGTAGCCTGGGAGCAATAGCCTATACCATATAGCCTAGGTGTGTCATAGGCTGTACCATCCAGGTTTGTGTAAGCACGCTCTATGATGTTTGCAGATGGCCAAATCGCCTAATGATGCATTTCTCAGAATGTATCCCCATTGTTAAGCGACACATGACGGTAATAAAGGCAAAAGAAGAGATGGCTTGGCTTTATTTGGAAGTAGTGAGTGTAGTAAGAAAATAAAAGTCCTTGAATATGCATCTTTGTTCACACATACAAGTGTTAAATTGTAGAATCTAAAGTCTCAGAATTAGAAATTGAATCATTGACCAGTGACACCCTAGCAGCAACAAGCACAACAAATAGGCCTTTAGTTCTAAATCCCATTCGCAACTAAAAACAACCAGGCCCCTTGGAAACCAGGCCCCTGTGTTCTGATGGAATATCAGAGTGCCTTGACTGTTCTGTGACCTGGCATGTCTTCCCAGCATGCTTGAGCCCAAATCTGGGCCTTGAACATTCCCAGGCACTGATAAAAGTATCTAGGTTTTTCCCCCAACACTGAAAGAAACTGGCCCCGGCCCTGAGCCAAATGCCTTAAACCTTCATATAAATCCTATACCCTGCCCCCTCGCTGTGGACATACCTACGTAGAACATTCCTTTCCTTTCACTGTCCACCATGAGGCTATGCCGAGGCACTCTGTAAGTGCCCCTGACAAATGCTTTGGACTGATCACCCTGGCATTCAGCGCTTCTTTCTTTGGAATCCCAACTGGCCCCAATTTGAAAAAGAAAAATTAGCTGGGCATGATGTTGTGCACCTATAGTCCCAGCTACTTGGGAGGCTAAGGCATAGGAGTTTGAAAAGGGTTAGGGCACTCCCTTGTGGGAACTCCCCTGCCACTGCTTTTGGGGCAATTCCAGCTGGGGGTTCAGAAGGATGAAACAAAAGTTAACATTATCACTAGAGGGGTAGTTAGACCCCATCTCTAAATAAATAAATAAATAACATCAGTGACATAGATATGTAGTACATTTATTTTTTTAAACCTCTTTTTTATATAGTACTAACATTAGATGTTATCTATTTAGCTTTTTCTGTTTTGTTTTTTAGAGACAGTGTCTTGCTATGTTGCCCAGGCTGCCCTCCAACTCCTGGGCTCAAGAAGAAATCGTCCTGCCTCAGCCTCCCAAGAAGCTGGGATGATGGGAGTGAGTGCCTGGCTTTGATTCTATTTTTAAACTTGGAGAATTGTCTGCATGCTGGTAAGCCTTCTCAAATCCTTTTCTGAAATAATGCATGTTTCAAATGATGAGTCCCACACTAATATAAAGTATGTTCTGTATTCCCTTCCTCTCTGTCCTCTTGGGTCCAGACACTGGAATTCTCTTAACTTACCCTATCTCTGAGGATCTGCATTGCTCATAGACATTCCTCCCTGTGGCATGCCCTGGAAATGCCCCTAGGCTGCACACAAATTTACTACTATCCCTCCACCCCAGTGAGGGAGGAGGGCCCCTGATTGCAGGATTCTTGAAGGAGGCCTGCCACTCAGCTCAGCCCAGCATCCTACCTCACTCAGGCCCTGTGGATGTGAGCCCTGCAGGGAGTGTAGATGCTTCCTTGTTTGACCTGTTCTTTGAATTTAACCCTGAGAAGCTCAGAACTCATAAAACATCTGGGCTGTCAGGGATCTTGCTGTCCATCTGATCCAACCCCCTCAATTTTCATTGTGCTGGGAAAGCAGACCCAGTGAGAGGGAGTGCTTCGCCCAAGGTTACACAATATATGAGAATCCAGAGCTGATGGTGGCTCCCAGCAGGGCCTGGGCCACCAAGCCCTGAGCTGATGGCCTCCTCCCCTGGCCTTGCCCCAGCCTTACCTGTTACCCAACGCTGGCATCTGGTCTGGAGCCCTGACTGACCAGTTTCAAGCCCCACTCCAACCTCTGCTGACCTTACCTTTGGATAGCTCACATTCCACTCAAGGAAACAGAGTAAGAATTCTAACAACCTCACACACTTACTGAGAACTTGCTATAATATATGCCAGGCACTGTGCTAAAGCCCCGCACAGTAACTATCAAGTCATTGAATTTAAACTTCACAAAACCTTGATGTGGATATAATTATATCCCATGGATATAATTATCATTCCCATTTCCAGATGAGAACACTGAGGCCCATACAGGTTAACAACTTACCCAAGGTCACACACTGAGAATTACCTGGGAAATCTGATTGTAGTTTTAACCTCCAGGTCAAACTGCCTCTTCACACAGGACACACACTCACCAAAATGCAAGGAACATTTATTGAACAGCTGCTATGTGCAGAACACCAGATTAAACACTTCGGGACTCATGAATCCAGCCCCACCGGAGAGGAGCATGGAGGATTTGTGCGAGATCACACGTACTGTTGGGGAGTTGAGAGAGGCGTCTTGGAAAAGGCATCCGAGAGGGGCTTTGAAGAACATATAGGATTCCAACAGATAGCGACGGTAAGGAAGGTCCCCAGAAGAACCAGGAGGCACTGGCAGGAGCAGGGGCAGGAGGGTTTCACTAACAGCAGCAGGTTATGACCAGGGGGCAACAGAAGATTGGCTTGAAAGCCAAGTGGAGGCCACACTGTGGAAGACTTTAATCGCAGGGTAAGGAGATTTGGGGAGCCACTCAAGTCTTTGAGCAGAGGAGCAGACCCAGTCAAAATTATTAAAAGATTTGGCCGGTGGGCAGGGTGGGGGCCTGCAGGAGCACCTGGCTGGGATGTTGGCGCCTGAGCCATCAGCTTCCCCATGGCCTCGGCATTGACGGCACGGCACAACCAGGCACCAGAACTGAGTCCCTAGGGCATTTGCTAGAGCTCACAGCCTATGGAATTCAGTTCTCAGAGCCAGGTAGCCAAAGTCCTCTCAGCCTGGATGCTGCCTCCCATGAGACACTGCCCTCCTGTGTTCTCTTCTGTGAATTCCCCCCCCTTCCCAGGATAAGTAAGTTAAGGCCCAGGATAGGTCAGATGAGGAACCTGGGATCTCAAGATATCTCCTATCTCAGGCAGGGTCAGAGCTTGGAGCTGAAAATGGGGGTCTACAGCTAAGGAAAGGGACAAGAGTTCCCTAAATTCCAACAGGAATTGGAGTAGGATGTGAGGGGAGGGGGCTCAAGGCCATGGCAGGGATTTTGTTCCCCAGACCCTGGGTACTGCATAGTCAGTCCTGTCACCTACTGCCAAGATGTTCCTGCTGGGGCCAGATGTGGGGCTGGAGGGGCGAGCGGCTGGGGGAAAAAGCCAGAACACATACCCTAACTGAGAAGGGCATCTCTCTGCAGACGGAGGGGTGTTCCTGAACCAAAGGGATCCATGAGATACGGATCCCCAAGGTAGGGACCCAGGAGTCCCAGCTCCCCAAAAATCTCCCCATTTGAATGAAGGTCTGAAGTATCTGGGATAGAGTGGAGGAGAAAGACTTCCTGCAACACACTTTCATTTTCTGGAGAGTGAAATTGAGGGCTGGGTGCTACTCTACTCACATGGCAGAGCTGCAGCCTATCCCTGGAGAAGGAAAGCCAAGCCGCTCAGGAGTCACCCTCCCCCACCCCTGCTTGAATCCAGAGAAGGGGCCGGCACTTACCCAGGAAGCCTCCTCTCCTCACTCCCGGGCTGGATCTGCAATGATGCTCTCAATCAGTGCTCCTTAAATAGGGTCCCCACCCCCGCCCCAGCCGCCTCCCGCCCCCGCCCGGGCTGGCTCTTCTGAGAAGGGAGGAAGGTGTGGGAGGGCCAGGCACGCTGCCCAGAGAGCCCTTTCTGACCTCCAGCCACAGCAGGGACCCCTCCCCCTGCTACTCTTTGAAGAGTCCCCTTCCTCATGTTGGTCTCTGACTGGGTTCGTCCCACGCCTCAAGACCAGCCCGCTGGGTTCCTTCTTTGCTCTTAATGCCTGGAAAACCTACTTTTTATGCCAAATTCAAGCCCAATTCTTCATTTCGAGGCAGGATGATGGGGAATTGATGTTCTAGGGGAAGCTTCAGCATAAGCGTCTAGCTTTTCCCATCAGCGAGGAGACCCAGGCACCCAAACACCAGCTGCAAAATTCATCTGAGGGACAGGGGGAGAGGCGGCATCACTCAACCCCCTTTCACGCATGTGGCTTCAAGCAGCACCCAAAGGGCAGGTGCAGTCTGTTTCCATCTGGGAGAGGGAGAGACAGAGACCTGAGGGAATGGAAAACCAGGGGCTTATAGTCCAGCCACCTGTGGAATACCGAGCAGGGCAGGGGTTCCCTGGGGCCCCTACCTTACAGTCTGTGTGTGTCTTGTGTCTGTGGTGGTCCCTTTCCTCAGCCCCCCTTCTGTCCTTGGGGCCTCCCACAACCTGACCCCTGCTGCACAAAGTTGGGACTCCCCACAGTTTGAGCTGGGATCAGAGGTGTTCCCCATAAGAGGTCCTTCCCATCATCCTGCCTGAAAGCTCAGGAAGTTCTTTGTGATATCTAGCTACACCCAGCTGCCATCCAGGAAACAGGGGATGGAGGAGGGGGAAGGCACAGCGTCAGGGATGGCTGCAGGGGTCTTGGGCCAGAACTAGGGGCAGTTCTACTGAAGAAACCTGAAAGTTCCAGGAATGGGGGGTGGTGAGGGGAGAAGAGTCATCAGTATTGTGCAATGGACAGAGGGGAGGAGGAAAGGGGACTGGGGGAGGAAGGGATGGCCTGGGCTCTGGAGGGCTAGCAGAGGCCTGGGGCTGATGGGGCTGCCCATCACCCCTTCCCAGGGGCCTGCCTGGCCAGAGTTCAAAGTGGCTATCACTCCACCCCTCATTAACCTTAGCAGCTCCAGGCTGGAGCAGCAGTGTTTTTATGAGAGAAGCTACTCCAAAAATGTCCCTCCGTTCTCCCCATCTCCTACCCCTCCCCCCCAGCAGCCTATCTCTTGCTCTCTCTGAGGCCAGAGGACCCTAGTGGGGAAGAGGTGGCCTGTGGTGAGGGACAGAGGTGGAAGAGGAATCAGGAATCCCCTTTTTCTCCATAGTATCTTGGCACTGCCTCAGTCCCTAGGGAACAGGAGAGGATGGGACTTTCTCCCTTGGACTGTGAGCTCTCTGAGGGCAGGGACAGCTTCTGGGTCCCCAGCACACTACAAGGAGGCTAGCACTGAAAACCCTGCTGACTGGGGATAGGCTAGTTTACTCTTGAAGGGGACTCTTTCTCTCATGACCCATTTCAGGGAAGGGATGGGATGGTTGTGGGCTTCTCCATAGGGCAGCACTGGAAAGATGAGGCAGCAGGAACAGAAAGAGGAAGCTGAGGATTGGGCGTGGTGACTCAGCCAGTAATCCCAGCACTTTGGGAGGCTGAGATGGGAGGATCACTTGAGGCCAGGAGTTTGAGACCAGCCTAGGCAATATAGTGAGACACACCCCCCCTTCTCTACAAAAAATTGAAAAGAAAAAAATTAGCTGGGTGTGGTGGTGTGCATCTGTCCCAGCTACTCGGGTGGCTGAGGCAGGAGGATTGCTGGAGCCCAGGAGTTTAAGGCTGCAGTGAGCTGTGATTGTGCCCCTGCTCTCCAGCAGCCTGGGTGACAGAGTGAGACCCTGTCTCAAAAAAAAAAAAAAAAAAAAAGAAGCTAAGGCCTTGTTGAGCCCTGGACCCTGGAGTTCATCTGTCCTGTCCTGGACAAGCAGCCCTGTGAACATGGGCATGAGAGGCACTGGGGGTAGGCATGGTCTGCGGCTATCTGGGATCTGGGCTCAATCCTAACCTCAGCGCCTGCTGCCACCCCCTCCCCGCCACCACACACACACAAATACCAGGCTCCACTTTCCCCAGACTTAGCTGTCAAGGGGATACAAAGGGGACAGACAGTGGGGAAGTCAGCGCCTAAGGGTTGACTGGGTGACAGGGCTTGAACCTGGACTGACTATGATGGGGGAGAGACACTGGGATTTGGGGGAAGAACACCAGGGCTGAGGGCAGGGGTCACCAGATCCAACCAGGGAGCCACGGGGACCGTGGAAGGGTTGGAGAGACACGGAGAAGAGAGGGAGAAAGCTATAGGATTTGAGGGTGGAGATCCTGGGTGTGAGGAAATAGACGGATGGCAAGACACAAAGTGTGGTCAAAAGCTTCCACGGCTTTGATAAATGAGAAGGAACAAGGCGGGTATACAGTCCCAGCCACTGCGACTCCACCCACCGGCGGGACCTCCAAGCCTAACTCCTCCTACCCGCAACAAAAATGGCCGCCGCGGGAGCCCATCCAAAGCCCTGGGACATTTGAGACAGGTTAGAAGTTCCGCCCAGTTATGGGCAACTTGCCCCTCTCAAAAATGGCCACCGCGGCGCCTCTGGAAGGGAACCGCTCTGGGCCCCGCCTTTGATCTCGTTGGTGGGGCTGGGGGATGAGAGCTGCACCGCGCGGGACAAGTCGCCGGCGGCGCCCGACGGAGCAGGTGATTTCCCCTCCAGCCCCCGGCCCAGGGCTAGGAGAGTCGCGGAGAGCGTTGACCCAGGGTACCCGTCCTGTGTGTTCCCCCATGGTACGCCCCCTGGGGCCCGCCGGACCCCCGTCTCTGATTCTCGCCGTGGCCTGTATCAAGGCACATACAGTTTGCTCAGGCCTGCCTGGTGATGTGTCCCCCCCCAAGGCCGCAACCGCATCCCCGTGCCCTCGGGCGCACTATTCTGGACGCTTACGGGTGTCCCGCTAGCGGGTTTAGGGAGCTCCTGCTTCAGGAGTCGGCCATCATCGCGGTTCCACTTTTTGTGCTCCCCCTACTCCCGTTTGTGCTCCCGCCTGACTTTGGATGCCGGGATCCCTTGTTCCCCTCAGTGTCCTTGGTGCCTCTAAGGCCTGACTTGGGCATCAGGGGAAAATTATATCTTCTGGCGCATGCATTATGGGTCCAGGGCGCCAGGAGCAGGGCTTCACAGGGGCTGGGTGAAGCAGTGAATACCTTTGCTATACCCCTTGCTGCCTCCCTGAGTTCCCTAGGACTCCTTTCACACTGGTTCCCAGGATTCCTCCTCCCACATGGCCTGCTCTTCTTCCACTTTGAGCACGTCCCCACCCCAAGGGAGCAGCATGGCACTCCTTACCCCAGTTTCACTTAAATTTGTCCAGAGGGTCTCTATCAAGCATCTAGAGGGTCCAGACTTGTACCTGCCCTTTGGAAGCTCTTAGGCCAACTGGGAGCAGTGAGGATGGGGCAGTCAGGGTTGGCTGCAGAAAGGAAGTGAGTCCTGCAGAATGAAAAATTTGGAGAGGCAGAGGGAAAGATGTTCTGATTTGGGAGAAAGTTGTGAGAAAGATTCTGAAGTAGGCAATAGGGCCAGCAAGGCAGGAGAGGAGAATCAGAATATAGGCTGGGGCTACACCATTTGCATCATGAGAGGTGTTGTACATGTGGTGGTGAACAGTGAAGGTTCTGGAGCCAGACTAACTGGGTATAAATCTACCATTAACTTGCTCTGTGACCTTGGGGAAGTTACTTAGTTACTTGCCTCCATTTCCTTATAGGTAAAATGGGGATAATAATAGTATCTACATTTTAGGGCTATTGTGAGGATTAGGTAAGTTAGTACATGTAAAGTGCTTAGAACAATGCCTAGTAAGCAGAGTCAGTAAATGCTAGTATTACCATCATCAGAAGTATTTAAGCAGGACTCATGACAGGATAACACTCACATTTCATCGGCACCACCAACCAGTGATCCCTGGTTTGGGGCCCCCAAGAAGTAATGGGGTTCTGTGGGCTATATCTGGAATTTGAAATGTCTCATGGAAATCATATTCTTACCCTGGAGAAGGCTGGCTGCTCGGGCTGCAACTTAGGAAACCAGTTTGGTAGACCAAATCTTCCCCAACTCAAGGACTGCAGGGGAAGAAGTATTAGGAGGAGCCCCTAAGCAGGAAGGACATGTGGAGGAAGCCCAGGGGTTGGGGAAGGGCAAGCTTAGAAGGCTGGGTGAAGTTTTGGCAACCCAAGAATGGGTGAAGGGAGGATGTTCCAGGCTAGAGCGAAAGCTCTGAGGAGAAAGACTTTTTATTTGGGGATAGTGGGAGTTTCCCAATAACAATTCCCTGGCCGCTAGACCTTGGTTAGAAACCCAATAACATCAGACACATCCCTGAGAAGCTTCTTTCCTAGAAACTAGGCTTTTATGCAGCAGCCATGGGCCTTTGTCCCAGCAGAGGTTGCCAGGCAACTGACAGCAGCCAGGATTTAAGGGTGATGTAACCCAGGGTTGATGTTGGTTTCTGGAGGGGGCTCCCCTCTTGGAGGAGCTGCATGATGGGAGCTGGTATGCCTGGGCTGAGCCATTCTGCTCCTCCCCAGGGCCCATGATAGGGTTCTGAAGCAGGAGGCATGCATCCACCTGGTAGGCTAGGGCTTCTCACTCCTGCCTTCCAAAGTGACCCCTATGCTGTCACAGCAACTCCATGTTACCACTCAGGGAACCAGGCAATTGTGATCATAGATGGTTCCCCTGCCCTAACCCACTTGAAAGTCTTGATATCCCCCATCCTCCAGAGTAGCCCCTAGAATAGATACTGAACTAGGTGACTTGGATTTAAATCTGACTGCCACAGTCAAGCCAGGTGACTCTGGGCAAATCTTTAAACATACTGAGCTTCAGTTTCTTTGTCTAAGTGGAGAGTAACTGTTTATTGAATGCCTACTTCATGAGAGACATTGATGATACATTGGTGAGTAAGCCACGTATGTAGTCCCTGCCTTCATGAAACAACTGGAAGAAACATTAACACATTGACTGCCACACTAGAAAAAGAAATGTTTTCCCTTGGGGCCACGGTGTTTTATTACGAAAATAGAATAAAAACTTAAAAAACAAAATGATCCTTTCTAACTTAATGAAAAATTTGTTAGTTTTTATTTTTTGTGTGAGTTATATGCAACTTGAAAAATAGTTCATGCGACTCCCAAGGTGAAGAGACGTGTGAGTTACATATAGTTCACAAGGACCCGGGCTCAAAACTAGTGTGAGTTAAATACAACTCACATGGCAGTTAACGTGTTAAACACTATCCAAATAATTCATTAATTATAGCTGTGAAAGGTGCTGCTAGTAAGGAAAGTGTAGTCTGCAATGAAGGTGTAAGATGGCAGGGACCAGACCAGTTCCAGAGGGTCAAGGACAGTGTCCCTTGAGGAAGGGGATTTTAAAATGAGACCCAAAAGATAAGAAAGAGTAAGTGAAGGGGTGGAGGTGGAAGGGCACCCAGGCACAGGAAACAGTTTGCGCAATGGCCCTTGCCATAAAAGAGCTCAAGTGTGGGCAAACTGAAAGGTATCAGGGTGGCGGGGAGTGATCCAGGGAAGGTGTGTGCATGGTGAAGCCAGAGAGATAATAGGCAGGATGAGGCCCTGAACTGAAAGCCACAAAAAGATTCTGGACTTATCCAAAAGGCAGTGGAAGGCACTGATAGATTTTAAGCAGGAGAAGACATGGTTTTTGTAAAGATCACCCAGCTATGGTGTGGAGAATAGGTTGTTGGGGGAAAGATGGTAGTAGGGAGAAGGGTTAGCAAGCTCCTACAGGCAAGAGATGGAGCAGAACGGGAGGAGACGTGGAGAGAAGTAGATGTGGGGAGAGATAATGGGCAGAGCTTGGCGACTGACTGGATGAGGGAAAGCAAGTAGGATGGTGTCAAGGATAGGAGTTGGGGCAGGAATAGCCTGGACATGCATTTACTGAGGATGGCCTTGGAGGAGTAAAAAATAAGAGAATGTCAATTTGGGACATGTTAAGCATGAGATGCCTGTAAGACGTCCACATTGCTGTGTCAGGGAGATCGATATCCCAGGTTCGTAGCTCAGAGGAGGAGACTGGACTGGAGGATTGGAAATTTGGGACGTGGTGACGTAGAGTTGGTACATAAAGATGTGGGCCAGATGAGGTCTTTGGGAAGAGGGGGAGCGTGTACATGCAGAGTGAGGAGAGAGGAGCAGTAGCTTTAAGCCTGAGAAATTCCCATGATTAGAGGGCGACAGAGGAGAAGGGGACAGAGAAGGAGCCTGGGAAGAAATGGCCAGAAAGGTAGAAGGAATGTGTGATGTCTCAGAAACCAAAGTTGGTGCTGTTGAAAGAGCAAATGTAAGGTGAAAGCATAAGAAATTGCCCTTTTTTTGTAGATCAAAACCAGACAAGATTGCTGAGCTCATATAGTTTAACCTAATTAGACCAAAACCTGAAAAGTAACTGACGACCTCAGCCTAAGAAATTTTGGTAGAGATGTTGGAGCAGAAGCCAGACTGGAGATGGGGAGAAGAGAGAGAACGGAGAATAACAAGGGAGGAGAATTGCCCCCCATATTGTCTATGGGGGCAGACAGACAAGAGGCAAATAAACACAAAATAACATTAAACTGTATTAAGTGCTGTGTAGCAGGGTAAGGGGTTAGGGAGTATGGGCAAAACTTATTTTTGGTAGGTTAGTCTGGGAAGGTCTCTCTGAGGAGGTAATATTTGAGCAGAAGCCTGGAGGAAGTGGGAGGATGTACCAAGTGCACGTCTGGAAGACAAGGCAGGAAGCAGCTCCGCAGGCTTGAGGAATAGCAAGCAGGTCTGGTGGGGCTCCATAGGCCTTGGGAAGGAGGATGCGAAAGGCTCTGTAGATAGCCCCAGGCTACTGCTGCAAGGGCAGGGATCAGGCAGGAGGAGAGAATACATGAGACTTCTCCTTCTGTGTGGGCCCCAGAGCCAGAAAAGCCCCTTTGTGCAGAAGGTGGGTGGCATGTTCTGGGTGGGCGAAGTGCTGTGCTTGATCCCAAGGCCTGCTCCTTGAGGGGCTGGACAATGGTGTCCCTTGTGGTTGGACTTGGGGGCCAAATAGCCTCCCTCAATAATGGGATTCCTCAGCCAGGAGGCATGTGACCTCAAGACCTTGGCTTCTTGCCAGAGGGTCTGGGCCTGCTGCTGGGGAATGGGATGGGGGAGGAGGAGAGGTAGGGGGAAGGGTAAGGGGCCTCTCTCTGGAGGCCTTCTCTGGAGAAAAATAAGAGACAGTACCCTGCTCTGTCTCAGGCTGCAGGAGGTAAGAGATGGGTGAGGGAGGGACTATGGCTCTGCTTGGGGCAGTAGGGAGGGCGACATCTATGGATGGTTCCACTGCAGGCCTGGAGGGAGGAGAGGGAGGAGCCGCTGCCCCTAGGCCCAGTGGGTGGAGGCAGGCAGGAGAGGGCCTGGCAGTCCTGTCTGTTTGTGTCCCTTCAGAAGAGGAGAGAGCATGGAGCTGGAGAGGATTGTCAGTGCAGCCCTCCTTGCCTTTGTCCAGACGCACCTCCCGGAGGCCGACCTCAGGTAGCAAAAGCTCCCCCAGAAGGATCAAGCTAGGGCCAGGGCTGGGGCTGCCTAGCAGTACTCTTGGCCCTGGCTGATGAAGAGACCAGGGAGGAAAGCACTCAGCCCTATTCCTGAGGTGGGGGAGGGCCAATTATGATTTGTTGAGGTGGCTTGACCCCTCATCCTGTCCCTGTCACCTTTGTTGGACAGGTGTGAAACCTGAAGGAGGGTGGGATACTCTGTGGCCTCAAGGATTGAGGTCTAGCTTAAGGACCCCATGAAGCAGAGGGCTGGAGTCTCAGGCTAGGTGGGGCACTGGAGGTATTCAGTGTCCTACCAGGGCTTGTCCTGTCCCCTTCCTGCAGTGGCTTGGATGAGGTCATCTTTTCCTATGTGCTCGGG
Source organism: Daubentonia madagascariensis (assembly GCA_023783475.1). Classification (NCBI taxonomy): domain Eukaryota; kingdom Metazoa; phylum Chordata; class Mammalia; order Primates; family Daubentoniidae; genus Daubentonia; species Daubentonia madagascariensis. The sequence continues at coordinate 10,994,742 of JAKFHU010002573.1, read as the reverse complement.
GTCCTGGAAGATCTGGGCCCCTCAGGCCCATCGGAGGAGAACTTCGATATGGAGGCCTTCACTGAGATGATGGAGGCCTATGTGCCTGGCTTCGCCCACATCCCCAGGTGGGTCCTGGCTGGGGCCAAGAGGAGGAAGGGGTCTGGCTGATTATGGGGGGAGGGTAGAGTTGTCCTCTCATCACCCTCCTTGTCTTTTCAGGAGCACTATAGGGGACATGATGCAGAAGCTCTCAGGGCAGCTGAGTGATGCCAGGAACAAAGGTAAGTCTGGGGCTTTGGGCATTTGGGTGATGTATAACTCCCCTACCCCCTCTTAAGCCCTGGCCAACCAGATGCTCTGTCTCTTTAAGAGAACCTGCAACCACAGAGCTCTGGTGTGCAAGGTCAGGTGCCCATCTCTCCAGAGCCCCTGCAACGGCCTGAAAAGCTCAAGGAAGAGACCAGGTCTTCTGCTGATGCTACTGGTGACACCCAAGACGAGGTACTGGTAGAGGAGGGCACTAATGAGGCACCTAGGGGGAGGGAAAGGAAGAAGTACTGCCTTTCTTGAACATTTGTGCCCACAGGCAGCTGGTGCTGAAGAGGAGCTGCTGCCAGGGGTGGAGGTACTCCTGGAGGTCTTCCCTACCTGTTCGGTGGAACAGGCCCAGTGGGTGCTGGCCAAAGCTCGGGGTGACTTGGAGGAAGCTGTGCAGATTCTGGTAGAGGGGAAAGAAGAGGGGCCTCCAGCCTGGGATGGCCCCAACCAGGTATCCTCTCCCAACCCCTCAACCCCCACACGTACCCTCAGCTACATTCCCTCTTAGTGTTAAGCCCCCACCCCTACCTATCCCTCTCTCTTTCCCCTGCTGGTGCCCTTGGGCCTAGACCAGGCCTCCCCTCTCTGCAGGACCTGCCCAGGTGCCTCAGAGGCCCCCAAAAGGATGAGCTGAAGTCCTTCATCCTACAGAAGTGAGTCTGGGGTGGGCTGGGCTGGGCTGGGCCGGGCCCTGGAGGATCTTCCCAGGGTGACAGGAGCTTCACCCAGACAGTTTTTGGCAGGTACATGATGGTGGATAGTGCAGAGGATCAGAAGGTTCACCGGCCCATGGCTCCCAAGGAGGTAAGAGGGTTGGGGTGAGAGGTGCTGGGGATGTGGAGTGGGTGGGACTGGTTGCTGGCCCCTGCTCCTGCCACTCACTGCCTGATTGCCTGACAGGCCCCCAAGAAGCTGATCCGATACATCGACAACCAGGTAGTGAGCACTAAAGGGGAGCGATTCAAAGATGTCCGGAACCCTGAGGCCGAGGAGATGAAGGCCACATACATCAACCTCAAGCCAGCCAGAAAGTACCGCTTCCACTGAGGCACTGGCCGGACTCTGCCGGAGCCTTTTAGGCTCAGGTCCCAGAGGGATGCAGGAGCCCTACACCCCACACAGGGGCCTCCCTAACTCCTATCCCCCTTCTTTACTTCTTTGCTCCATAGTGTTAACCTACTCTCGGGGCTGTCTCCATGGGCACAGTAAAGGTGGCCCAAGGAAGGTGTGAGTGTATTCTGGTCATTTCTGCCTCAGGGCTGGGATACTATGCCTGTCTGACCTTCCCTCCCCAACCTCACATCCCCTAGTCTCCAACAGGGCAGCACCAGGCAAGAGGGGTAAAAAGCTCTTTATTTGAAGCTCCAGGGTGGGGCAGGGCACTGGCCTCTCACCAGAGGTCCCCACAGTTCAGCTTCCCTACAGCTCAAGTGTCAGGCCCCAGCCACACAGTCCAGCTGTGCTCCGACCAGCAGGTGGGTCAGACCTGCAGGTTGACAAAAGGTGCAAAGCCCGCCATGTCCTGCAGCAGTACCAGGGCCTGATGCAGCGGTGGCTCCACGTCGATGTCCACACCCCGCTTTCGCAAGCGGCTCAGGCTGGGCTCGGCCACATGGTGGCAGTGCCTCACCCGCAGCGAGCGCAGCACGGGGCAGTATTCGGCCAATGTCCTGAGGGAGAGTGGGGTGAGACTAGGCCCACGAGGCCACCACACCCCACCGCACCCACGGCGGGTGGGGGAAGGGGCGGGACCCCGAACCCACCCAACCTCGGACTGTCTCTAGCAAAGTCCAGGTCTCCCTCCAGCTCTGGGCATACTTTTTTTCCTCCGTACACAAGGGAGGAGGCCTGTATAGGGGTGATACACTCCATTCCTTCAGTGAGCTGGAGACTTCTGGTCTCTTTTAAAGGGGAAACCTAAGTCGGGCGAAGTCGTCTGCTCCTGTAACCCCATCTCCTCCGGAGGCTGAGGTGGGAAGATCGCTTGAGCCCAGGAGTTCAAGATCAGCGTGGGCAACATAGCGAGACCACTCTCCATAAAAAATAAATACATAAATAAAAAAGGGGTACCTGCTGCTCAGCTCCACCTAGGATTGTAAGTTTGCCCCCTTATTGAAGAAAAGCCAGAAATTGACTTTCTATGTGAAATCTCCCAATGTATAAATGCTGGTTTAAAAAGTTTTTAAACTGTGGGCCCTCTGGCCTGGGCAATCCTAGAGGTCTTTTCTGTTCAGAATGGGGGTGCTGTGGTTAGCAGGAAGATCCAGAACCCCTAGTCCGGCCTTTTGACAACTACAGCCCGCCCCTACCCCCAGAGATCGAGTGATTGCCCTCCTCCCACCCAACCATCCCCCCCAGGCCCAGGCACCTGACGCCTTCGCTTCCGACGCGTAGGCAGCCGGTAAGGTCAAGGTGCTCGAGTTCCGGGCAGTTCCGTGCCAACTCTTGGACCGCGGCGTCCCCCACATTGGCGTTGACTGCCAGCGAGAGGCTGCGGAGGCCGGCGCCGCGTCTCTGCGCCAGGTACACGATGGCTTCGTCCTTTAGCTGGCGGCATGCAGTGAGGTCCAGCTCCTCCAGAGCCGGGCAGCGGTCCACGAGGCCGCGCAGCGCCAGCCCGTCCACCCAGTCACAGTGTGCGAGCGACAAGCGCTGCAGGCGGGGGCAGCCCTCGGCTAGCGCCCCCAGCGCGCGGCGGCTCAGTTGCCCGCAGCCTGCCAGCGCCACACTCCGCAGCTGCGGATTCCGCGCCAGCACCGGCACCAGGTCCTCGTCTGACAGCCATTCGTGGCACGGCGCTAGCGCCAGCTCCTGAAGCCCCTCGGCGTCCCGCAGCAGCCGGGAAAAAGCGGCCCGTGGGATCTGCGGACCCACCTGAGGGCGGCGAAGCAGCTCAACTCAGCCCGTCCAGCAGGCGGGACGGGCGCTGCCTATCCGCCCCTGAAGAGTTCTTTCGTGGCAGCCGCCTGCCCTCGGGGCTTGCCACCTGCTCTCCCAGGAGAGACCCCACGTTCCCCCTGAGTCGCTACCCAGTACTCGCCCTTTGGGAGTACCCCTGGCTGCGTGGATCGCTTCCCCGGCAGCCCTGGCGGCCCAAGGGAGACCGAAAGGGTATACAGCCGGGCTGGGGGGCAGGGCCGGAGGCGGGGCGGGGGCGGTACCCTGATGGGGGCGGGGCTTTGGCCCCCGGCTCACCTGAGCGGCGTCGAAGCGGCGCAGTCCGGCCAGGTGCAGCTGCACTAGCGCCCGGAAGGCCCTGCTAACGCGCTGTAGTCGGAGCAGTTGGCGCAGCGGGACCCGGTTCAGGACGTGTGGGAGCAGCACGTCTTCCCAGGGCAGGTCCAGGAGCCTGCGGGAAAAGGGGCGTTGGCGTCCTCAGGCCGCTGTTACTTGCGAGTACGCTTCTGTTATGCTACTGCGCCCGGGCTCCCAAGCGCAGCCCCCAGACCCTGCCCAGGCTCAGGTCCCCTCCTCCAGGTCCTTCTTCCCCGCCTCGGCCCCTCCAGTGCTCGGTACCTGACGGCTCCGGGCTCTTGCTCCCCTCCGGACGGCTCCATCGGTAGCTCCATCGGCTGCCTACTGCGCGTGCGCGGTAAAGTCGTCTCGCTTTGGCCCAGGAGCGGCCGCGGCAAACCCGCCTCCTTGGCCTGTAGAGACAGACCGATTCAATCGAGTGCCGCCTCACTGAGGATCGTATCTGAAAGCTTTCCGGATGGACCCCGAAAGTGAGGCGAAACAGACCAGTGGTGTAACATTAGACCTCGCCTTCTCTGTTACTGGGCTTGCGGCCCGAAGCTGGAGAATGCAGTAGACATCAGAGACTGGTTTCTGTCGTCGTCTTGGGCCAGTAGCCGCCCCTGAGTGAAGTGGTGATGGGAGGAGCAGGCAAGGCCAAAAGCAGAAGGGGCGGAGCCAGAAATCCTAGGTTACGGGCCTCTCCTCTGCCCTCTGGTCGCGTTTAGCGACTTTGAAAATTGAGGAGAAACTATCCAGGCTCTTACTGTCTGGCACGTAGTAGGTGTTCAATAGGTAATTATTCAAATAATGAATGAATGAGCGAAACTAGAATTTTTATTCCTTCATCAAGCAAATTTGCTCAAACCTCCCATTCCTGATGAATTGTGAAGTACCGAGCTATCCAGCCTTCACTCCGGAACAGTGTAGGCCGGCTTACTCCTGTGGGGAAACGTAGGGGGCGCTAAGAAGTGCTATATATCCAGCTGGGTCCTGTTCCTTTCCTCCAGAGGTCCAGAATCCTGAGAAACAAGTGCTCAGCTCAGCCCGCTAGGGGTACTTCTTCTTGGCTGTCCTTGGGTTTAGTTGTAGGGTCTGGGGTGACGCCCAAAGGTCTGGACTCAGCTTCTGGGCTGCCCTTTCACTGCGTTCCCAGGTCCTCGTCTCAAGGTCCGCTCTGGGAGAACCTCTGGAGTAGTGCCTTCCCCATCATCCACAGGGTGGATGTGGGGAAATGTGAAAGACGCGAAGGCCACTGCCATCGCTGAAGGTTGCGCGCTCCTTTCGTGCAACCGCTTCAGCTGGCTTTTCATAACGAAAACTGCTACTCATCCGTTATCTCATCGGGGCTTCGGGCAGGTCTGTGCTATCACTGCCCACTCCATCAGGTGGGCAGGTCTGTGCTATCACTCCATTTTAAAGATGGGGAAACTGAGGCCCTGGAGAGGAAGCGCCTTGTCCAGAATCAGGCGAGACAGGGATAGAGAACTCAGACATCTGGTTTTCCCAGAATCCCTTCCATGCTCCCCCAACCCCCAGCGCAGCTAGAAGGGTGTGGGGAAGGACCAGAAGAGGGTCAAGTTAGGTGAGGGGCTTGCTACCTCTTCTTCCTTAGCCTGCTTGGGAGTGGGTAGCTGGGAGGATTGACCCCTGCAAAGATAGAGCCACGTGAGCGCGCACCACCTCCGGCTGCGCGCCTCCTCCCCCTCCCCTCTTTGTTCGCGCCTCTGCGCCTGCGCAGTGCGACAAATCTGGCGCTGTCCCCTTCAGCACCACGCGGAGCCCGCGCCACCCCTCCCCGCGGTGAGCCCCGCGCGCCCCCGCCTCGCACGTCCTTGCGCCCCCTGACCGCCCAAACAGACCCCTTCTTCCTTCCGAGATCGCCACCTTCCCATCCTGCCCTTCCCAAGGAGAGTAGTTGCCATAGTAACTCGAGTGGCGCTTTCTTAAAATAGCCGGGCCCTCTTCTACCCTGGCCAAGGGCACAAGGGTTGCCTGTCCCCCACTTCTTCCAGTCCACGGGTCATCCCGTCTAACCTCTTATCCCTACGCGGGAGGGACACCTAACTCAGGCAGTAAGGAAGTTCTTCCTGAAGTCTGGCTTAACATTCCTCCTGCTGCACCTTGAGTGGGTGGTCAGGGTTGGATTTCCTGGGTCCAAGACTCAAAACCCCGAAAGGTTCAAGACGATGTTCCCTAGAGCTTCCTTCCACAGTTGATGGTCTCCTGTATTTAGGAGGCGGGTCTGGTCTACACCCATACCGTGTGCTTGGCGCGTCCTCGTGCTCGTGGGGGCGGGAGCGCGTGTGGCATGTAACAGGTCATGTGGCAGCCTCCTAGGGACACGCGTGGGGTCTGGAGCGGGACACGCGTGTGCAACTGGGCCATACGTGTGGCACAGGGGGCAGTGGGTGAGAAGTACGTGGACACGAGTGGGGTGGGGCACATGAGGGTCTGGAGAATAGAACCAGGGGTTCCAGGCGCCCTCCCCCTTGTCTGGGGCAGGTCTTAGGTTGGCGGGAGAGCTCAGCGGAGACCTAGTGACGAGGGAGGCTGCCAGCCTCCGGGGCTCAGGGCCCTGGGGGGGGGGGATTAGCGTTGCCTGAGCAGCGCGTAGGGGGTAGGAGGAGGGATTGAGAGGCAGGCGGGCCTGGAGCAAGCAGGAGCCGCGCTGCCTTCACAGCTGAGCAGGGCCCAGCCTCTCTGCCTCTCCTCGGTCTCAGCTCCAGGCGAGCAGCGGTAAGTACTGAGGTGGCTTTGAGTGGGGGCTGCACAGAGAACTGCGCTGGGCCCCCTTTGAGCTTCTGCAACCTGCCTGGCAGGGTTGCTGCTCCTGACCTCTGCCCCTACCCTGTGTTGCCACCAGAGGCCCCATTACCCTCTGCTGTCATGCTCCTGGGGGGAGAGGGGGAGGAGAAGGATGTGGTGCAGTCTTCCCCCCTAAAGAGACCCCAGGGACTGATGGGGGGTATGTGTCCCTGCTTGAGTGTGTATGTAAATGTACATCTGTATTTGTATGTGATTGTGACCAGCATGTCTCTGTGAGTGTCTGATACACCTGCATCTCTGTGTGTATTGGAGAATGAGAGCCTGTGTATATATTTGGGTATCTCTTTGTGTGTTCCTGTTTGATGATGGTGTGTGTGTAAAACAAGCATGGGCCTTTCTGTTACACAGATATTTGTTATGACTGTGAGAGTGCATGAGGGTGTGTCTTTGAGCAATATGTGTGTCTGTGTGTGCTGGAGGGTGTTGCCTGTGAATGTGTTTAACTGTGTGCTGACATATTTGCCCTTATGTATGTGTGTGTGTGCATGTGTGTGCGTGCATGTGCAAGTCTGTACCTGTGTGGAGAAGAAGAATGTCCCTTTGCAATTCAGCATGTATGTATTGTGGATAGGGATCTCTGCTCAGGCCTTTCTCCTCACCTCCACTCTGTGCCTCTCAGCCCTTGGTCGTCCCTATATAACCCCCATTCTTCCTCCCTCTCCTTCCAGGAGGCCTGCGTTCCCCTTCCCTGAGTGAGAGGCCTCCATAAGAGGAACTATAGGGGACACGGGGTTGTATGATGGTGATGGTTAGCTGACAGTCCTGATCCAGAGGGTGGGGTACCAGCCTCCCCCACACCAGAAGTAGCTCCAAAGTGCCACAGTAATTCTGGGCTCACTCAACTTCTGAAATAGCTTCCTCTCTCCTCCGAGGGTGATCCTCAGGGCCCCCAGGCAGAAGGAAAGGAGCCAGGGGCCTCCATGGAAGTAGCCCCCAGGTGTGGGATCAGTGATCCCATATTCCCAGGAAGGGCTAGGTCTCTGGTGCTCAGATGCCCCAGCCAACCTTTTCTTCCCTCTCTCTGCTGTCCCGCCCATCTAACTTCCTAGCAGTTCATCCTGCTCCCCTTCCTCTCTTGCAGGCCTGTCTGAAGAGCATGCAGCCCCCTTACTCCCCACCTGGCCTCGCCATCCCTGCCCCCCCAGCCTGACCCCCGGCCCCAGCATGGCCCAGGGTGCCATGCGCTTCTGCTCGGAAGGCGACTGTGCCATTTCCCCACCACGATGCCCACGCCGCTGGCTCCCCGAAGGTCCGGTGCCCCAGAGCCCCCCAGCCAGCATGTATGGCAGCACAGGCTCCTTGCTACGACGAGTGGCAGGTCCAGGTCCCCGAGGCCGGGAACTTGGACGTGTGACAGCACCCTGTACACCTCTGCGTGGCCCCCCTTCACCCTGCATTGCTCCTTCACCCTGGGCACCCTCTTCACCCACTGGGCAGCCCCCGCCAGGGGCCCAGAGCTCCGTGGTCATCTTCCGCTTTGTGGAGAAGGCCAGCGTGAGGCCACTGAATGGGCTACCTTCTCCAGGAGGCTTGAGTCGGAGCTGGGATCTGGGTGGGGTTTCTCCTCCCAGGCCCGCCCCAGCCCTTGGGCCTGTCTCCAATCGCAAGTTACGCCTGGAGGCATCCGCATCAGACCCACTCCCAGCCAGAGGAGGCTCAGCCCTTCCTTGCAGCCAGGATCCTTTGCATGGGCCACCAGTTCCACCCCAGGTTGGGACAGATGGCCTTTATTCCTCTCTCCCTAATGGGCTGGGGGGGCCCCCTGAGCACGTGGCCACACTATTCCGAGGACCTGCTGACACTGGATTACTGAACCAGGTATGCAACTTCCCTTGGGCTCCCTGGGACCCCAGTGACCCAGTGAAGGGGCAAGGCTTAGCCCCCTGTCAGACTTGGGCCTGTCTGCTGTTCACTCTGAATCCATTAATCTGTCCTAAACTGTCTCCTTCTTGCCCTTGGTGTTTGTCCCTGTGTCTCTGTACCTCCATCTCTGTCACTGTGTGTTTTTCTTTCTGTGTTTCTGTCCCATATTCGTGTGTCCTTGTATGTCTGGCTTTATCTCTGGGTGCCTGTGTCCCCTCTTGGCTCAGGTGGACACCTGGTCCTCCCCCCGGGAAGTTTCCTCTCATGCCCAGAGAATTGCTCGAGCCAAATGGGAATTCTTCTATGGCTCCTTGGACCCCCCCAGCTCAGGTAAGGCCTGGGACTGAGGCAAGGAGAACAGGGCAGGGCCTTCCCCACATCAGCTGAGGCTTGGGAGGGAGCCTGCCTTCAAACTTCCCCCAGTCCTTTCCTGGGCTCCTGAGTCAGCCAGTGCCTCCCTAGGCCTCAACCTTTCCATCTGCATTATGAGGGGGCCTGGAGGATAGGACTGGGGTGTCACCCGAAGGAGGCTGAGTAGTGGATGGAGGGGAGGGACGATGTCAATGGTCATTCCATGGCGTGAAGGGGTGGGTCTCCTTCAGGCTCCTCCCAGCTGCTTGACAAGAACTTGGTTTGAAATGAGCTCCACTGGCACCAGGAACAAGCTAAGTTTGTAGCAGCAGGAATGGTGGCAAGACAGTGAAAGAACTTCCTGCCAATAAGAGGCAGTGGGGAGGGTTCTGAGAACAGGGTCGGGACAGGGAGCTGACAAGGACAACCTCCTGACCTGGATGCCTATGCGTACTGCAGGTGCTAAGCCCCCAGAGCGGGCTCCCCCATCTCCACCTGGGGTGGGCTCAGGGCAGGGCTCTGGGGTGGCTGTGGGGCGAGCAGCCAAGTACTCCGAGACGGACCTGGACACGGTGCCCCTGAGGTGCTACCGCGAGACTGACATCGACGAGGTGCTGGCTGAGCGGGAGGAGGCTGACTCGGCCATCGAGAGTCAGCCCAGCTCTGAGGGCCTGCCGGGCACTGCCCGCCCACCTGCCCCCCGGCCTGGCCCAGGCCCCCGCTGCAGCCCGGGCAGTGGCAATGAACACGAGGACGAGGCAGGCGGGGAAGAGGATGTGGATGATGAGGTGTTTGAGGCCTCAGAGGGGGCCAGGTGAGTGAGGGAGTGGGGGAAGAAAGTGGCTTGCTCCTTCCCACTGGTCCAGACGCAGAGCTGGGTCAAAGGGACCGGGATAGATGACGGCGGGGCTAGGAGCAGCAGGACCAAGCTGTGGTGCTGCAGGGCAGAGTGGGGAGCAGGAGATTCTGCACAGAGGCCTGAGGCCTGGCGCAATACTGGGGATGGGGGAGCTGATATCAGCAAGAACCCAGGAGGGTCAGGGGCAGCCAGGAAGAAGAGGCAAGGAATTCTAGCAGGACAGGGGTCAGGTGAGAGGCCAGAGGCCAGGATCAAGCCTGGAGATGGGGTGGGGGGAGGGGGGTGCCAGTCCAGATCCTGGTTCCTGGTGGGAGAGTGGGGAGTGTGGGGGCTTTCCTTTCCGTCTCACACCCCATTGCAGCTTGGAGCCTCATCTTCTCCTAAGATGTTGCCAGAAATAGAAATGGGATGGCAGGAGGGAAGCGGATCAGGGAAAAGGAGGAGAAAGGGAGATTAGCAGGGAGGGGGCAGGGAGAGAGAGGATAGGGTGCTGGGGACAGGTAGGGCTGGGGTGTCCCAGGGGCACTGAATATCTTGGACCCTGTACCCAAGAGGGTCTTTTTTGTTAGGGGGTTGGAAGTCTGTGAAAAGGGGATGATAATCCCCTTAACAGAGTCTGTGTGAGTTCAGTGAAATCCTGCCCAAGACCTGTGTTCTGGGCCCCTGATCAAAGATTTCCCCTGCTGCTGCAGGCCAGGGAGCCGGATGCCTCACCCCGGGCCTCTCAAATCTCCTGTGCCCTTTCTACCTGGCACCAGCCCTTCGGCCGATGGGCCTGACTCTTTCAGTTGTGTGTTCGAAGCCATCCTGGAGTCACACCGGGCCAAGGGCACCTCCTACACCAGCCTCGCCTCGCTGGAGGCCCTGGCCTCACCTGGCCCAACCCAGAGCCCCTTCTTCACCTTTGAACTGCCTCCCCAACCCCCAACCCTGCGGCCCGACCCACCTGCTCCTGTCCCGCTTGCCCCTCTGGAATTGGATTCTGGTACCAGCTCTGCTGCTGATGGTCCCTGGACACAGAGAGGGGAGGATGAGGAAGAGGCAGAGGCCAGAGCCAAACTGGCCCCAGAGAGGGAGTCCCCTAGTCCCTGCCACTCAGATGACAGCCTTGGGCTGGGGGCGGCACCCCTTGGCAGGTGAGTAATTACTTTGGTCCCTCAGATTTGAGGCCCCCAGAGCCCCAACTCTGTCCCAGAGCTGATTCAATGGACAGATCCTGAGTGTGAGGATGTAGTTAATATTCCTGACCCCTGAGTATGGGTGGTTAGGGGGTGCAGATGCCTGTTTTCCCATTTGGAGGACAGCACCCCTGGTCTCAAACCCAGTGACTTGAGAAACCATGATTCAGGACTGAAGGATTCCCAGAGAACATCCTCCTTTCTCCCCTGGAGGGCCCTTTCCTCCCAGGCAGTCTCTAACCTGCTTAGGATTCCCATGACCTTACCCCCACCTAGCCTGGAGGCGTCACCAAAGATGGAGCCACCAGCCTCTCCCACTGCCTCCCTCCCATGTTGCCCCCTGCCCAATCAGGATTCTCTCACCCTGCTCCAGGAAGTCCTCTCACAGTCTAACCTTTCTGCTCTCCACTCTGCCAGCTACCCTCTCAGTCACGGAAGCCATGGCAACAGGAGGGGGTGGCCAGGGAGACAGGGTTGCCTAGCAACCAGGAGTTTCCGGCCTCTTGTCTCTGGGGTGACAGGTGGCTTTGCGAGTAGAGCAGCTGGGGTGGGAAGGGAAGGGGAGGAGAGAAGGAAGATGAGGGGTGCACCCTGACCCCCAGTTCCCCTAACCCCAGAGGCTGCTTCTTTGGGGAGGACCAAGGAGAGACTCCTCTCCCTAAAAGGTGGGAGGAAGAAAGACTTCGGAGCAGGAGGGTGTCCCTGCTGCCCTCAAATCTTTGCCTGACCCTCCACTGTTCCTCCCTGGCAGCCCATCTATTCCACCTTTGTCCGTATTCTCAGAGACAGACACTATGTTCTGAGTAGGGCCAGTGTAGGGATGGAGGTTTATATCTAATAGCAAACTTAGGCCCCTTGGAACTTTGGGGAAGCAGCCAGAACTCCCACAGCAACAAGATGGATGTGGGTTAGATTTGAGGCAGGACTTCCATGGAGAGGTGGTAAGGATGGAGTAGGCTGATGGAGAGAACCTGTATAATCTCCTTCCTTGAAGAAAAGGAAAATGCCTTCCCCATGTCCCTTTGTCCCCTTCTCCATCTTCCGGACCAGGAGGCAGAGGGAGGGACTAGATGGCCTCCGAGGGCCCTGCCCCACCCTTGAGATGGTGTTCTACCCTGGCAGCGAACTACCCCTGAGCCAGCTGGTGTCTGACTCGGACTCAGAGCTGGACAGCACAGAGCGGCTGGCCCTGGGAAGCACGGACACCTTGTCCAATGGGCAGAAGGCAGATCTGGAGGCTGCGCAGCGCCTAGCCAAGAGGCTGTACCGACTAGATGGCTTCAGGAAGGCCGATGTGGCCCGGCACCTGGGCAAGAAGTAAAGCCACTGGACTAGGGCTGAGGAAGGGGGTGGAAGGAATGCATCCTAGGGACAGCACCTCCACATCCTCTCCATCTAGTGCCCCTGGGTCTCTAGGTAACCCCCAGCTGACCCCTTGACACTGCCTCTTGAGATCCCACCTGTTTCTTTGCCCTGCCCACAGCAATGACTTCAGCAAACTGGTGGCTGGGGAGTACCTCAAGTTCTTTGTTTTCACGGGCATGACTCTGGACCAAGCTCTCAGGTGGGTGTTGAGCCAATTGAGGACAAGCCCCCACTCTCTAGGCTTGGTGTGCAGGGCACCAGCTGTGCCTCCTCTGAGCCCCTGTGTCTACCCTGAGCTGCCCTGACATCACCCTGCCCAAGCTGGTAAGGGAAACTTACCAGCTGGTAGGGATAACAACCTCCCTCTTTCCCCCTCCTCAGGGTGTTTCTGAAGGAGCTGGCCTTAATGGGTGAGACCCAGGAACGGGAGCGTGTGCTGGCCCACTTCTCCCAGCGATACTTCCAGTGCAATCCCGAAGCCCTGTCCTCAGAGGGTAAGGAGGCTGAGAACAGGATTGTCTCAATTGGCCAGAGGCAGATGGGCTGGCACTGTGTGTGTGTATAGGAGCATGAGTGTGTGTGCAGGAGGGAATAAATGCGGAGATATGTGAACATGCATGTGCACGGACAGTGCTGACATGGTTGCATGTATGTTGAACTATACATGGGGCAGGCACATAGCTAGGGTCAAGAGTGTATTGTGAAAAGGCAGGGGTTTGTACGCAGTTGGTCACATACACATGCAGGACAGTGCTTGGCTTGAGTGGGGATTCTGTTTGGCTGCTGTGATCTGCATAAGTGTGGGGTTGACTTGCTTGTGTTCAATGCATAGAGGCATGTGAGGGTGGGGGCGAGCAGTGGGCAGCTCCCAGCACCTTAGTGAGCTAGGAAAGGGGTCCTGAAAGGAGGGAGAGGTCCTTGCTGAGAGATCTGCTGGAGGAGGTCTCTGCTGGGGAGGCTTCACTAATGGGGTTCAGGACGTAGGAGCCTGTGGTTGTGGGCCAAAGGGGGCCATGAAAGGGTGTGGGGGATGAACTGCGAGGTTGGGGAAGATGGCTGTGGGAAGAGTCCCTGGGAAGTGGCGGTGGCTGAATGTCAACTCTTCCCTAGACGGCGCCCACACGCTGACCTGCGCCCTCATGCTACTCAACACCGATCTCCATGGCCACGTGAGTGGGGTGCGCACGGGCAGGAGCCAGGAAAACAGACCCCCGTCCAGAAACTTAAAGGCCGGGGAGGCCGAGGGCCCTCCAAGCTCACAGGCCTCTGTTCCCTCCCTTAGAACATCGGGAAGCGCATGACCTGCGGGGACTTCATCGGGAACCTGGAGGGCCTCAACGATGGCGGCGACTTCCCCAGGGAGCTGCTCAAGGTGGGGGGTGGGGGGTGGGGGGTGGGGCGGGGCGGGGCGGAGCAAAAGTTGCTGGAGGGAAATGATGGAGGACCCAGTCCGCAGCAGAGGCGGAGGGAGGGCAGGGGTGGAGCTTGCAGGCCGCGTCCTCTCACCCCCTTCCCCCGCCCCCCGCTGCGGGAACCTGGGCTCTCGTGACTCAGCCTGGGGACCGCCCCCTCCCCCAGCCCCCACACGCAGGCTCTCCCGGAACATGCGCACACGCGTGCAATCGCGGCTGCGCGCGGCGGGGGAGGGGAGCGGCTCTGGAAAACACTTGAGAGGGCGGCCCTGGACCCTGCCTTTACCTTGTCAGTTCCCCTCCTCCAAGATGTACTGGGGGTCCCTACATGGGGCAGGGGATACTCAGACACACCGCTCCCCACCCCAGTGTATACAGCCACAAAGACTTTCCTGGTACTGTTGCTCTGGAGGGACCCAGAGGTAGAGGGGGCCTGAGAGGGACAAAGGCTTTTCCAAGGTCTTGCAGCAAGTTAGCGCAAAGCTGGGACTCGGTTCTGCGCTTCTGGCTCCCTTGTGGGCAGGCCCCGGGCCAAGGCACCAGCTCCAGCGCCAGCACCTGAGGGGTCAGATGATACACAGGGGCTGGTGGGGGGTGGGAGGAGAAGGGGACATCCCTGTCCCGTGGGTTCATTCTTGTTCCTGATCGGGTGGTGTTTTATCCCGGGGAGTCGTCGGCTCACTTGAAAAAAACCCCAGGGTTGGACAAAGGTGTCTCTGGGGCACTACATACATGTAACTGCACAGGAGTGTCCTAGAGCGTGTCTGTGAGCTTGGGGTGTGTTGGGCTTCTGAGTTTGAGGATGCATCTGAGAGGGGGTGTCCATTGTCAGTTGAGGTGTTGGATGAGTCGGGGTGTATGCTTGAGTTGTGTATGTGCCACGGAGCATCAGTGAATCAAGAGGGTTTGTATGGCTTGGGGGGTTTGTGCTTTAGGGCTTATGGTTTAGTGTGTATCCGAGTTGAGGTGTAGGCTGGGTGTTTGTGCGATGGGTTCTACATCTTCGAGTTGGATGTGTCTGATTTTTGACATATGCCTGTGAGTAGAGGGTGTATGTGAGTTAAAGATTGTACATTTTGAGGTGTACATCTGAGTTTGAAGTGTCTGTGAGTTGGTGTGACTGAATTGGTGTGTCTGGTTAGTTGGGATGTATGCATGAACTAGGTATGTGGACGTGAGTTGGGATATATATGGGGCGTTTGCGGGTATGTGAAGGTGAGTTGGATGAGGCCAAGGCTTTTCCCTGGCTGCCTCCCTCCATCCTGCCTCGAGGCCCCTCCCGACTCACTGCCAAAGGGCGGCTGGCAGGCAGTCCGACCCCTCCCCTCATTCCCATGCTCACCCCGAGGAGCCAGGAGGGAGTTCCAGACCCTACGAGGTCAGCCCACCTTCACAGCCCCAGGCCTAGGGCTCCCAGCACCCCTGCCAGTCTCCTCCGAGCAGCCCGCGCAGCCCGCCCCCACGCAAGCGCCCCTGCTGGCCTCCCCAGACCCCTCCGGGTGGTGGCGCCGAGGGCCCCCTCGCGGTCGGGCGCCTGCACTTCGCGCCGTCCCCGCCCCCAGCCCTCGCCCTCCCCTCCCCGCGGCGCCCCCCCCCCCCCCCCCCCCGCTCGCGCCGAGCTGCAGAGCAGACAGCGCCGCCGCGCCGCGCGCTCCGTGCGTCGGTGGGAGCCGGGCCGGGCTCGGGCCGCGCGGCTCGCGCCGGCTGTCGGGGAAGCCGTCCGCTGGCCGTTCGGGGCGGCCCGGGGGCCGAGGGCGGGCGGGGGCATGGCCGGGGGCCGCGGCGCGCCGGCCGGGCCAGCATGATCGGCGTCAACAGCATCCACAGCAGCGCCGGGCGGCTGCGCTCGCGCTCGCTGTGCTCCGTGCGCTACGGGCGCACCCACCGCGGCGCGGAGACCCTGTGCTACGGCTGGCCGCAGCGCTCGCGCAGTCTCAAGCCCGTGCTCTACACCGACCTGGTGGTCAGCCGCCTGCAGAGCCGCAAGAAGAAAAAGGCGGTGAGGGCGTTGGGGCCGTGGCCCAAGCCAGGCTGGGTGGGGGGCGACCCAGCGGGAGGCTTGAGGGCGGCAGGAGCCGAGGGGAGGATCGATGGGGTCGAGGGGGGGAGCCTGGCAGGGACAGAGCTCACGGGCATGGACTGGGGGCTGCAGGGAGGGCACAGACCCCTGGACTAAGATGGGCTTCACAAACCAAAGGGTCTTTGGGGAGGAAGAGGGTTTTCTAGATGGGAGCATGACATGGGGCTCTGCGATGGGGTTCAGGACCTTCGAAAGAAGGTGTGGTTGTGGGCCAAAGGGGGTCCTGAGACGGGGCAGGGGACGAACTGGAAGGCTGGAGACAAGGATTGCGGGTTGGATGTTGGTGGCCACTTCAGCCTCCTGGCCAGAGAGTTGGGGAGTGAGGGTTTAGGTGCCTAAGCCATGCTGGGTTGGGGCTGGGTATGTGCTAGGAGTGCTATGTGTTGATTGGCTTGGGTTGTGCTGGGGCGGCAGTGGAAGCTGTGGGGTGCACCCACCCCCAGGCAGGGTGTGCACAGGGTGTGCACGGGTGGGATGCCTGGCTAGCCTTGTGGTTGGGCATGGCTGTGGGCAGTGAGAGAGTCAGGGACTGTGGTGTGTTGGAGGGAGTGAAAGGGGGTTGTCCCATCACAGGGAAGGTGCCGACGTCACCATTGCACCCAGCTCACATGCAGGCAGCATCACATGCCACACACTTAGCCCAACACGCACATGCTGGGGACACACCCACTCAGACAGGCTGGCAGAAGCGCCCCCACAGTTGAAGGCATTGGTGTGGACCCATATTCCAGGCCACTCCCAAGAAGAGGGGTCCCCTACACCACTCCTGGAGCCTATTCTCTCCTCTGACCACCTCAAGGTTCCCAAGTGTCCCCCAGGCCAACTATACAGAGAGGAAGTGATTGGTTCAGAAGCTCACAGGAAGTCTGGGCTGGGCAGCGATTGGAAGCTAAAACCACTGCTTTTTAGATTAATGTTTACTCCCCAATAACATGAAGTGTGCACGTGGGCTGGGGCTGGATCACCCTGGCGATTGACTTGGTAGGGCTGTCTCAGTTTGTCCTGGGGTTGGAAGCCCTGACAGTGTGTTCTCTATTAGCCAAGGAATAAGCTGAGAGGGCGAGTCCTCTATCCTGGGGCCTCAGTTTCCCCGTATGCTATGTGTGGATTTATCCTGTGGAAACAGGCCAAAGCACATGGTTGGGGGAGGGAGAGTTCCTAGGGCTGCTCTTTCCCATTCCCGCCAGGGTGGTGCTCCTGCCCGGGATCTGAGCAGGATAGCCCCTTAACAACAATAAAGATGACAGTGGCAGCTACCCTTTATTGTGCGTCTACCATGTACCAGGATGCCCTGTGCGAACTGCTTGTGCCCACGTGTTACTACGTTTGTTCCTCTCCATGGATACTTGCCCAGAGTCATGCAGCTACAGTGGTGGAGCTGGGCCTGGGTCTCTACTCCAGAGCCAGTGTTCTTGGTCATTATACCCTGCTGCCCCTCCCCCTTAGTTCTGTCTCCTCACCCAAGTTGGGAGGGAGGGCTCTGACATTGGGGTACATGTGCACCCTCCCCCAGGACTGATCCATGGTCTCCTGATTTGTTCCCCCCTCCCCAGGCCTTGTACAGCTCCATCAAGAATGAAAAGTTGCAGTGGGCCATGTGAGTCCTGGGGCTGTGTGGTGGGTTAGGGGTGGGGCCTGGGGAAGGGGCTCCCTGGGGGAGCCAGGAGAGCTGGGTGGGCCCTGTGAGTCCTGGGGCTGTGGGGCAGGGGAGGTGTGAGAGGCAGCAAGGCTGCCTCACTTCCTTCTTTGGAGATGCCTGCCTGGACCTGGGGCTCTGTGTCTTGTCTCGAGCTGGGTTGTTATGACAAGCTGGGTTGGGGTGGGGGTGTGCTGAAACATAAAAGGGAGGTCCCCTGGCAACCCTAGTGGGAAAGCAGAAGCCTCTGGAAGTAGGGCCCTGACCAGTAGCACCAGAGGCCCCCGTTAGGCCCTAGGAAGCCCAGACATCACAGAACAAGGAACCACGTTGTCTATTCTTGGCAGCCCCCAATAGAAACAGTAAAGCTCAAAGTAAGTGTTAGAAGAGTCCAGTCTGAGGGTCCAGCCCTCACTGTAAAAGTCAGTAGGTTGCTATATTTGCTGGTATCTAGTGAGAGTCACTGTTCAGTTTAGGCGCTCCCATTAGGAGAGAAGACCTCACAGGAGGCAGAGCTCAGGATTAGGGCGCAGGGGGAGATCAGGGAAGGCTTTTTGGAGGGTTGAGACTGATGCAGGTCTTGAAGGAGGGGAAGCATTTGGGAAGGGAAAAGGGGAAGTTGGTGTTTGGGAGGTAAAGGTGTGGTAGCTGATGTGAGTGTGAGCAGGAGACCATGAGGGGGTAGGCCTGGCTGGAATGGAGAGTGGAAGAGGATGATGTTGGCGGAGGTGCATTATAGGATCCAGGTGGGAGACAGTAGGGAGGTACTGAAGGTTCTTGAGCAAGGGAATGGCAAGACAGAATTCAATTTTTTATCTGACAGCGCCTGCAGACCAGGATGTATGGGGGTGGGAGGGCACTAGGAAGCTACTTCTTTCTCCTTCTGCCACCATTTAGCCAACAAGCTATGAGCAAAGCCTAGTGCTGGATGTGGTTGAGACAGAGCTGAGTCAGACATGTGTCTGTCCTGGTGGAGATGGGTGTGAGGGTTGGGGGGGTGTGCAGAAATGGAGAGGATGGGGCTGGTGACACGTGAGGGGAGGAAGGGACAGTGGTGGCTCTATGCTACGGAGCTCTAACATCAGGGAGGAGACATGCTGCCTCGAGGTGCCCTGCTCTGAGGGGGGAAGCACAGCTACACCCTGGGGAGATCCTGTCTGAGGTGGGAGACATGACAGGAGCCTCAGGGTGAGGGGACCATCCCCCAGCATCTCCCCAAACACTGAAGGGGCTTTCAGGGTGGGCAGAGGCCAGGACTGAAGGAGGGTGATGGCTCCATGGCCAGCCCCCTCTGAGGTGATCACACCTGCAGAGACGAGGAGGAGCTGAGACGCTCTCTGTCTGAGTTGGCTGACCCCAACCCCAAGGTCATCAAGCGGGTCAGCGGGGGCAGTGGCAGCGGCTCCAGCCCTTTCCTGGACCTGACTCCCGAGCCCGGGGCTGCCGTCTACAAGCACGGGGCCCTGGTGCGAAAGGTGCACGCAGACCCTGACTGCAGGAAGAGTACGTGGCCGGGTGGGAGGGTCTGGGGATGGATGGGAGTGGGCCTGTCTCAGGCCGCCCTGACCTTTCTTCCCTCCCCCAGCACCTCGGGGCAAGCGGGGCTGGAAGAGCTTCCACGGAATCCTCAAGGGCATGATCCTCTACCTGCAGAAGGTGCGGGGCCAGGCTGAAGGGTTGGGGCTGGGCTGGCCCCGGGGGGCATAGGTGGGCCGGGCCGGGACTGGGGCCAGGACAAGATGGGCACCCCCACAGGAGGAATACCAGCCCGGGAAGGCCCTTTCAGAGGCGGAGCTCAAGAATGCCATCAGCATCCACCACGCCCTGGCCACCCGCGCCAGCGACTACAGCAAGAGGCCCCACGTCTTCTACCTGCGCACAGCTGATTGGCGGGTCTTCCTCTTCCAGGCCCCGTGCGTGTCTTCCTCCTGCCCATCCCAGACCCCTTCACCCCACCTTCCATCTCGCTCCCCTCCCTTGTCCCTGGATTGCCTCATTCCTTCTGAGGCCACAACCTGAGCCAGGACTGGCATCCTGGGACGAACCCTGGGCCCAAGTCCCAAGGGGCTGTGCTGTCTCCCCCAGGAGCCTGGAGCAGATGCAGTCCTGGATCACTCGCATCAATGTGGTGGCCGCCATGTTCTCTGCACCCCCCTTCCCAGCTGCTGTTAGTTCCCAAAAGAAGTTCAGTCGCCCTCTCCTGCCCAGTGCTGCTACCCGCCTCTCCCAGGTAGCCCCAGCTGAGTCCAGCTGGTGCCAGTGGGGTGGAGGGGGCAGGCCCAGGCTGACTGCACTCAAAGCTGCTGTGTATGATCATGTAGCTGTCCCTGCACCAGGACACTGGCCACAGTGGGCAAGCGGAGGCTGAAACCCAACCCCCACCCCACTTGCCAGCTGGGAACCCAGACATGGTGCTTTGTTAGTCCAAAGGAAGGGGCTTTTTAAAAAAAATATCCACAAAGGCACTGTATAGGCTGGAGGGACCCTGACCATGCTCCCCTTGGCTGCTAGGAGGAGCAGGTGCGGACCCACGAGGCCAAGCTGAAGGCCATGGCAAGCGAGCTGCGGGAGCACCGGGCTGCCCACCTGGGCAAGAAGGGCCGAGGCAAGGAGGCTGATGAGCAGCGGCAGAAGGAGGCCTACCTGGAGTTTGAGGTGAGCCTCCCTGCCTGGGCACCTCTGTGTCACCATACATAGGCTCAGACTAGGGTGAAGGGCATGGACTCTAAGAGTGGGACCAGCTGGATGACATTGGGCAGGCTGCTGACTCTCTCTGAGCCTCAGTTTCCACTTCTGTGGAACAAAGACAACATTCCCCACCCACTAGGGTCGTGAAGTGAGATGTCTGTAAAGTGCTGTGTTCCCCAACTCTGATACGGGTTCAAGAAATGTTAGCTGTTGCAGTTAGTAGTCCTGAGACAGCCCAGAAAGGGTCACCAACCTGCCATAGCGCCATCTCACAGTCCCCGGGGGCTTTTGGGGCTTCAGAGGTGGGCGGGACCCTGCCATCTCCTAGCCTTCTCTGGCGGCCCTCCCTGGTCCAGATGGGGTGGGGTGTGCATAGGGTGCAGAGCAGGCTCTCACAGCCCCTGCCCCTCTTCAGAAATCCCGCTACAGCACGTACGCGGCGCTGCTGCGGGTCAAGCTGAAGGCAGGCAGCGAAGAGCTGGATGCAGTAGAGGCAGCACTGGCCCAGGCCGGGAGCGTGGAGGACGGACTCCCCCGCTCTCACTCCAGTCCCTCCCTGCAGCCCAACCCCTCCAGCCAGCCCCGGGCTCAGTGTCAGGGCTCAGAGCCTCGGGCAGGGACAGGGACAGGCAGTGGGCGGAGGAGGAAGCCCTGAGGTGGGGGTGGGGGTGGGGGGTGCCTGCTGGGCACCTGTAGGATGACACGGCCCTGCCTGAGCCCGGGCCGGCCTCGGGCCACCCATGAGGGCCTTGTGGCCCAGGGCCCGACCGCGCCGGACGCGGTGTCCGGGGCAGGGCAGGGCTGGGGCATGGGCCTCAAGAGCCTACGTTGAGGGTCCCTCCGAGACCCCCTTTTTGTGATAATGTTTTGCACTTTTTCGTATGGGGGGGGAGGGTGGGGGTGGGGGCAGGAGGGGCCAGTGCCCCTGAACTTTTGATGCTTTTTTTTGCGTGAGGGAGGCCTGACGTTTCTGCTTTCTGCTGAGACCACCCCCACCCTGACACCAGCAGTCCCCCTCTGTCTGTCCTGGGGCCTGGCTCAGACAGAGGCCAGGAGTCGGGGCTGAGCTGGTTTTCCCTCCTTCCCCCCCAAGAGCTCACCCTCTCTCTTTCCAGAGGTGGAGGAAGGGTGTCCACGCCAAGGCCCGGTATGTGGGCCAGGGACAGTGCAGCCTTGCCTTCCCTCCTCAGTGGGCCCTGCCCTCTGTACAGCCTCCACCCCATTAAAACTGCTCTGGACTTGCCGACTGGGCCTCCTTCTTCTCTGCTATCCAGTGCCTGGCTTGGGGCCAGGGTAGATGGCTGGTTCCAGGGACAAGAGTCACATCGGGGACTGCCATAAGTTGGGAAGGGGGCCCTCCCCTTCCCATGAGAATCCTTTATTTGCCCCAACTGAGGAGTGGGCATGGGGTGTTAAATAAGATTTGGAAGGGGGGGGTGCTGTACAGAGGGGTCCAGAAGGGGGCTGGTGGGTAGGCAACAGTTCAGTGCACCTGAGGCTGGGGGTGCCCATGGCAGAGCCCTCCTGGTGGCTCAGGGGGTGGGCCCAGCTTCTCTGCCTCTTGTTCCACTGACTGGCTCCCGTAAGCACTGTCTTCCTTCACCTCTGCGGGGGTTGGGAGGACACAGGGGAAAGGATAAGGGGGTAGTTAAGGCCTCAGGCCTCCCAGCCTCCAGCCCAGATCCACTTTCCAGGTAAGCCCCCTTTACCTGTGCTGGGCAGTTTATCCCGGGTCTCGGGGCCCCTCAGCAGCCTCACTCCCTCCTCTAGGCCCATGTCAGACAGGGCATCCAGCAGACCCACCAGGTCCCCACCAGCCAGCTGAGGAGAAGGAAGAGGCCTGAGGTGTGAACTAGGGTGTGGAGTTGGGAGCCCTGGGGCCAAGGGTGCATGAGGCTCTGAGACTGGGGAAAGGAAGCGGGGGCTGGTGCAGGCCAACCCACCTCGTAACTGCGCAGGAGACTGCCGCTGGGTGAGGCTGTCTTTCGATATGTGTCCACCAGACTGCGCAGCCCCAGCCGCTCTGCCAGCTCTGCCCAGCTGCCCTGGGCTTCTGGCCCGTCTAGCAGCTGCTCCAGGTTCTGCAGGGCTGTATCACCGAGTGACAGCCCTGGCCCTGAGGGGACACACATATAGACATGTCAGTTACCTCCAGAGTTGGGTGGAGACATGGCCACCTGGACACCGCCTTTCTCCCAAGGTGATCTGAAAGAGAAGGTAGACAGGACCACTGGGGGCAGAGGATGGGGTGGACAAAGAGAGATATCCTGTAGGATTCTGAGGGAGGAAAGACCTGGGTGAGGAGGGGGCTGGGGCCTGGGAGTACGTGATTACATCTCACCTGCAGGGCTGGGCGGGGTCAGTGGAGGTGCCAAGGTGTTCTGTGCAGCATTGAGCAGCAAGGTCTTCACCTGGGGGGACAGCCTCATCTTTACCACCTCCCACCCTGTCCCCAAGCCCAGGTATCCTTAAGTCCACATACTCAGGACCCCACCCCCACACCCAGGAGGTGCCCTGTTTCTTGCTGCTTCTAGTCCCAGGTTGGCCTCACCTTGGTGCTGCGAGTGAGGTCAAGAGGCGTGTGGCCCCGGAAACTGCTTTGAGGGTTCCTCTCAGGCCCCTCGCAGTCCGAGTCGCTATCAGAGGTAGGGGGTGAGGGCAAGGGGCACAGGGGCTCCTCGTTCTCTGCATGGATGTCAGCACCTTTGGGAGGGAGGCAGTCATTGGGAGGTGCGATGGGGCCCACATTAAGGACCGAAAAGTGGAGGGCCTGGGAGGCACCCCTTTCCCTCCCCCCAACCCTGTTCAAATGTCCCTAAGGGTGAGACTGACCAGCCTTTAGAAGGAGGCGGGTGAGGGTCGGGGATCCCAACCCAGCTGCCAGGTGTAGGGGCGTGTTTCCCGCAAAGGTGCGAGCGTTCACATTGGCCTGGAGCTGTGGGGTGCAAGGGAATAGTTGACCACAGCATGGTCCGATTGGCCACCCCCTCTCAAACACCTCTTCACCATCCTTGGTCCCTCCACAACCCTCGGCCCCACGCCTTCCACAATCCTCATTCCCACCTTGGTGACCAGGTGGGTGACCAACCCCAGCTCTTCCATCTCTGTGGCTAGATGCAAGGCTGTTCGGCCCCCCTGCCGCTCTGCAGCCTCCACTTCGGCCCCACTGTCCACCAGCAGATCTAGGCACTCAGGGCTTCGAGCACGGACTGCCAGGTGTATTGGGTACAGCCCTAGGGATGCAGCATACTCAGCCTACAGCTGTAGTCCCTGGACCAGCCCTGACCAGTCAGCCTTGACACCTCATGTCCACTCTAGGCACTCACCAGATACCCTCCCTGGTCCCCCCCCACCCCCGGTCCCCTTAGTCCAGATGCGAGGGGGAACTGACCTTCAAAGTCAGGCATGTGTAACAGCTGGGGTGCAGTGGGGGCTCCACTCTGCAGCAGTGCACGCAGCAGGTCGGGGGCATTAGCACCTGCCCGCAGTGCCAGGTGCATGGCTGAGTCTCCGTGCCGATCCAGCAGTGCCGGGTCTGCACCCACCTGCAGCAGGAAGCTCACCACCCTCGTCTGCCCGGTGATCACTGCCAGGTGCAAGGGCGTCTGGGGACAAAGCAGGGTGAGCCAGGCCTGCCCCTGGCTTAGACCCACCTGCCTCCCAACCCATACCTCGCACCAGTGGGTGCCCCCTCACCTGGTGCAGGTGGTTGGTGAGGTTGACGACACCGAGGTGCTGGGCATGGTAGATGACATGGGCTATCTGCTCAATGACACTGGTCTGCCCGTGGATGATGGCCAGGTGCAGCGGCCTGGGGGTTGGGGAGGGAGTCTGGCCTAGCAAGCCCAGCCACTCAGAGCATCCTCGGCCCTCAGAACCCCACTGCCTCCGTTAATCTCCCTCGCTGGGACCTGCCGAACACAGAACATCTCCACGGGCATCGCTGTACCTGAACTTAATCCTTCCAAGCACCTTTTGAGGTACATAAGTGGTACTATTGTGTCCCTTTCACAGTGGACAAAACTGAAGTTTGGTGAGACTAAGTACCTTGAGCAGAACTAGTTAATAGCGAGGCCAGACTTGTAGCGCGGTCTGGTCGTCTCCAGGGCCTTTTCCTGCCCCCACCCCATGACCTACCGTCCGGACCCAACCCTCCCTCCCGCGGGCCTACGTGTCTCCGTTCTCGTCCTGCGCCGTCAGCAGGTGGCGCTGTCCTGCCAGCAGCGCGCGCGCGTCCGCGGTGACGCCGTAGTCCAGCAGGGCTCGGGCGCTGCGCCGCGCCAGGCCGAACAGGCGCGCGTTGTACTCCCGGGCTGGGGGCGACAAGGGCCGTGGGTAAGGGCTGGGCCCCCCCGCGAGCGTCCCGACAGCCCGATGCCGGAGGCCGTACCTCGCTGCAGCAGCTCTGGGGCCTGCGGTTTGCACTGGGCAGTCACGGGGGACGCGCCCGGCTCTGCTGCTTCCTCCACGGCGTCCACGCCGGGCACCGAGGCGGCCATCTGCGCCCCGCCCCCGCCTCCGGGGTAGCAGCCCATGGGGGCCGCGCCCGACTGGTAGGGGCTGTAGGCCAAGGAGGAGGGGAAAAAGCCGAGGCTGCCACCTGTGAGTACAGGCAGGGCTGTGGGGAGAGGGCACCAGGAGGACCCTCCCAGATTTCTTCCTCCACAGCTTCTCTTCCCTTTACCCCTCCCCCCTCCATCCCCCTTCCCGCCACCAGCACCCCCTCACCTCCTCCTCCAGCTCCTCCATAACCCCCAGCCGAGCCCCCAGAGCCTCCACCCATGTGGGAGCCACCCCCGAAGGGCTGGGAGAAGGTGGGCAAGGCCTTCCTCCGCTTCCGCTGCACCTCCTCCTTGTCTGGGGGCAGAGGGAAATGGCATGATGTTAAAACCCCAATTCATGGGTCATGCCTCAGGGGCCCTTCCCCCAAGCCCTCAGGCTGGCTCCTAGGAACCACCGCCTGGGACCCTCCCCATTCTTGGCTCTTGGGTCCCCGATCTAGTTCATGGGACCCGCAAGCTCAGCCCTGCCAACCCCCTACTGCCAGCCCCCTGGGATCCCCAGCCTAGCCCCACCTTCCACCAGAGGGTAATAGGTGAACTGTTTGGAGTCAGACACATCCCCCCCACGCTTTCGTTTCAGTTGCAGGAACACAGTTACAGGCCGCTCAATCTTCATCTTGTGATAGGGGGGTGTCCGAAACACAATGGCATACTGGTGGGGCAGGGGAGACACAGGGGGTCAGTGAAACTTTTGCCTAATTCAGCTCCCAGCCCAGGCCCTGGCCCCTGGGTACCTGTTTATGAACATCTGTAGGAGAGAAGTCCCCAAAGGCCTGCCATCCGTTCTCATCATCCTCATAGAAGCGAACCTCAATATCATCTACAGGGAAAACTGAAGATTTCACCACAGCTCCTGGTGAAATCTCCAGGGCCGCCTATGCTGGAGCTGCCCTTGTCCCCAATCTTATACCCAATGTCCTTAGCTCCCAGCCTGGGCTCCAGCCTCACCTTTCTGCACCTTGTCACAAAGCAGATAAACTTCATCTCCACCCCGCACAGAGCCCGCTGTCTTGTCCATTCGAGAAATCTTCAGGTTTGAGGCCCCAGGAGACTCTATGGGGGTAGGATATAGATGAGTTGAGATGATATAATAGCCATGGCCACATTTATGGAGCCAGGTGCTTTTTTGCTTTTTTTTTTTGGTTTTTATTTTTTTGAGACAGAGTTGCACTCTGTCGCCTGGGCTACAGTGTGTCAGCCTAGCTGGGACTACAGGTGTGCACCACAATGCCCAGCTAATTTTTCTATTTTCTTTTTTTTTTTTTAGTAGAGATGGGGTCTCGCTCTTGCTTAGGCTGATCTTGAACTCCTGAACTCAAGCAATCCTCCCACCTGGAATAGAGTGCTGGGATTCCAGGCGTGAGCCACTGCGCCTGCCTGAGCAAGGTGCTTTGTATTCATCATCTCAACAACCCCAGGAGGTGCAGGAACTACTAGCACCCTCATTGACCAAAGACACAAGCAGTACTCAGAGGGGGACAGGACTTGCTCATGATCACACAGCTCATATGTGGCAGGGTCAGGGTCAGAAGCACAGGCCTATCTGACTCCACAGCTTGAGGTCACCCCTCATATACTCTCTGGCTCCCAGGTCTGGCACCCCAGGCAGTTAGGGTACTCACTGCTGTCATGGATGGGCTGGGAGATAACTGGCTTCAGGGGCAGGGAGAAGGAGCCATCGCTGGCTCGAAGGAAGGCTGAGAAGCGCAGTCGCACAATGCTGAGGTCCATCACCTTCTTCAGCTCCTTGGCTTCCTGTTCCAGCTCCCGCCGCTCGGCCTCTGGGCAGTGGGCACACGTGTGACCCCTGGGCTCCTCCTCCCTCCTGCTCCTCCCATGAGTACCTCCCATGACTCCCCCTGCCCCATACCTGTAAGGCCCTGGGGTCTGGAACGGAGCCGCTGCCTCTGAAGTTTTTGTATCATAATCTCCATCATGTTCTTCTTGGTCACATGCAGAACACCCAGGTTGTTAAATCTGGGGACAAGAGAGAGTCAGAGGCCTTTGCCCATGCAGTCCTTTCCTCCTGAGGCACCTTCCTCATTGCCAGGGCTTGGCTCAGTCCTACTTCCTCAAGGAAGCTGTTCTAGTTTTTACTTGCACCCTTGGGTTTTGGGGCCAACCTGTCTCTCCCTTTGGTCAGATGCTAAGCTCACAAAGGTGGGCTGGGGCCTGGGACTGGCAGGCAATGGGGGGGCATACCAGGGGTAGGGAGCACCTACTGGGCGGTCATGTCCTTGGGCCCCACGGACACGGCGCAGACCCCCAGTTCGGAGCATTGCTTGCCCACCAGGCTGTGGGCATGAGCACGAGGCGGGTCACTGTGCGTTACCAGGTCCACCTCGATCTTGGCTGGTCCCTCGTAGTTACAGATCTGAGAGGGGCAGGGGCTGTCAGTCATGCCCCCGGACATGCTGTCCACTGGCCCACCCTCCAGCACCATCTTGGCTTACCTTGACAGTGGGATAGGTCTTTCGGCCTTTCTCACTGGAGGCACCTGGCAGTCCTCCGTGGGAGGGGCCTTCACAGCCATATCGAAATCGGAAACCTCGCTGAAGGTCCAAAGGCAGAGTGACATTGTGATCAGGAGAGACCACCCCAGCCAGCCACACGCCTGGCCAGCAGTGACCACGGTGACTGGTAGTATCTGCCCTGAACCAGATCCGCACCACTGCAATCAGCAGCAGCCAACCATCCAACCCACCGTGGCTTCCTCCAACAGTGACTGCCCCCATGGCCAGCCAGCCACAACTACCCCACTTGTCCCCAAAGCTGAAGCCATTCCACACCATCCCTTTTGCTCACTCACCTGCTTAGGCTGTTCCACAATCACCAGGTATGGGCCATCAGCTGGGGACAGAGAGGCTTTGCTGAGCCAGAGTCTCCAAGCCCACCCCACAAGCAAAGTGCACACCACAGGCTCTCCCTCCCCCTTCCTCTAACACAAGGGGAGGTCAGGGGACTTACATGTCTCTGGGGCTGGCTCCTTGGGCTCCACAATGGAGGGGTTGAATTTGAAATCATCATATTCAATGATGCCATCCAGACCCTGGTTTGGAGAAAGACTGGGGGTGGCAGCCGATTCTGAGCCACCCCCAGAGCCCCACCTACCATCTCTAAGCCCTCAGTAGTCACTCCCCCTCCTCCCCAGGTCCATGACAAAGCTCCTTGTGGAAGCAGAATTTGCAGAGGGACGGGCAGGCTGCGATAATCTGAAGGCACACAGGTGTAAGGGAGCAGAAGGGACCCCAAAAGACAGGCAGGCAGACACGGGGAGCAGCCAGCCGGTTTCAGGGCCAGGCGGCCTGACTCACTGGGTCGTAGCAACTCTCCATGTTTCTGGGCTAGGCCCGGTTCTGGTGGCTCCGGCCGGGTGCTGCTCCCAGAGTTTTAGGCGCCCGCCTAAGGTGGGGGGGAGTGGAGGGGGGAGGGGGGTCAGATTATAACGGGGGTGGGCGGGAGATGGGGGCCAGATTTGGGGGAGGGTCCGATCTCCTCCAGCCGCCCGTCCGGGTGTGGCGGGTGAGATCCGGTGGACGGCGAGATCCGGAGCTGGGCTGGGCCGGGGAAGGGGCAGGAAAGTTAGAGCAGCTTAGGAAAGTCCCGAAAATACCAGGGGGAGGCGGGGCCGGAGAGGGCGGGCCTGGAAATGACGCCACTGGCCCCGCCCCCGATGCGGGAGGGGCGGGAGGCCCGCACCGGTCTGCAGGCACCGGCTGCTTCTCGGCGGGCAGAGGGGCGAGGAGAGTCAAGGAAGGCCCCGTGGGGGCGAGGCCCTCTCCTCCCTTCAGGGCAGGGGATGGGAGGGTCTTTCACGGTCGAGGGAGGCTCTCAGTCCCGGGCCAGGTCCGCCTCCCGCCCCCCCTCCCCTCCCTCGGCCTGGAGCAACCTTGGGATTTTCTGCCGGGAGGGAGGCCACGGCTGATTCACCCCGGGGGGTTTTGGGGGGACATTCCTGCTGTCAGAAGGCCTCCTCTTCGAATGGCCTGTAGGCGGGGGCTCTTCCCAGTGGGGGTCCCCAGGGGTTCTGTCCCGAAAACGCGATTCTGGGGCCGCAAGGCGGGGGAGGAAAGGTATCTCCTTCTTGGGATAGGCTCCTCTTTCCCCTCTCCCCAAAACATCTCAACAGCCGTTGATCCCCACACCGCACCGACTCAGGGTGCCCAGGCGACCGGCAGACCCCTGCACGCTCCCACCCCAGTCCCACAGCCGTGTGTAATACTTGTGTGTTTCCATCACAGCTCTACAAGTGTGTTTCGGCCCTAGTGCTTGGGTGCATGTTGTGTGTGCGTGGCGTCAACAGGAGTGTGCAAGTGAGCATGTCTGTATAAAGATGGGTACATGTCAGCGCATGTCTTGATGTGTAAGGGCACCGGGGAGCATGTCTGCTTGTGCATGTGAGTCCGACTGCACGGACGCTGCGGTGCGCACGCCGGCATAGGTGCAGGTGTACGTACGGTCCCGCGTGTCTTTGTACGAGGATGTCGACGTGTATTCGTGTATCCTGTTCGTCGTGCGCGCCCTCTCTGGGTGTGTGCCCTCCCTGGGTGTGTGCATGCGCTGCTCTCTGGCCCGGGCTCGGTCAATTAAAGGCCCTCTTCCCGCCCTTCTCCGTGTCCCGGCCACACAGGGGGTCTGAACCCGGCCACTCACCGTGGCGGCGGCTCTGGTTCCGGCTTATTCCCACGTCCGACCCGCCTCGGACGGGTCGTGACACCTCTCCAGCCACCCGGGCTGCAGCCGGGAAAGCCCCTTTTCGGCCCCCCGGAGGGGGGAATTCCCGTGACGTTTCCGTGCGTCACGCCCCATGCTCTTTGTCATTGGCTGAAAGTTTAACTCCGGACTAGCGCAGCCAACCGGGAGCGACTCGGGCACACCCCTTAGAGGGGAAGGGTTCACGCTGGGCGGGGAGCGGGGATGACTGTCCACCAGGCGCGAGCTCTGGCCGGGGGACCAGCCCGAGGAAGGACACGCTAACCGAGCGCCACCCCGGGCGAGCGCCCCGGTTGCAGTCTCTTCACCCGCCAGGCCTGCCCCAGACGGCTGGGAGCTTCTGCCGCTACTCGGCTTTCGCCGCACCTAACGCTTGGCTACCTCTGAAGCGGGGGAACCCCAGGGGGAAGCCGGCAGGCCCCAGCCCTCCGGTCCCCAGCCCTGAGCCGGGCCCCGCTGCCGGGAAGAGTTAGCGGAAGAGGAAGGAAGTTGATCTTGCGGTCGGTCCCAGGGCGCCATCTGGTGGCCTCCCTGGAGCCGCAAGGAGACTCCGGACGGGACCCTGGGCTCCTCTCCTCTGTTGCTCAGTCTCTTAGTCTCATGGCTTTAGTCACAGTCTGGACCTAAACTTATTCTCTAAGTGGTAGGTTCACAGTGGGCCAGGTTTTCAGGCCGATCTGACTTTAGGAACTCTGCGCGGGAGAAGGGAAATTAAGTGTTTATCTGGGAGACTCAGGCCTCGTTCGTCCATCACGGAGATCTGGAATATTGGAATGGAAAATGCGTCCAAAGTCTAAATAGTTCAAACTTCCCCCGATGTAGGAAATCGCCTCTTCTACACGTCCCAACCTCCACTTGAATATTTCTAGAGGTAGCAAGGTCAGGGCCGGAATTCACCAAGCGCCGATTCCGTGGCTGGACCTTTCTGGTTAGTAGCGTTTCTCTTTAGGAGGTGCCAGGAGTAATCTCCACTCCTGGAGTTGTCCTCCCTTAGGCTTGTGGTAGAACACAGGCTATTTCAGGTCTCCCCTGCAACTTGCCCCTGACCTTTTAAAGGACGGAATTACAGGCCTGCACTAGCATTAAGCAAAGAGAGGCTATTATGGCTCTTGATTTGGGCTCACTATTTCCTATTACTTTCTCCTCCTCTTCATCTTGCCTGCAAATAATTGACGGGTAATAGGTTAGGGTACTTTAATAGAAGTTCTTATTCTTCCTCCCTCCCAATAACCCTAGGAAGTAAATATTACTGTTACTTCACTAATGAAGAAATTAAGGCTCAGAAAGGTGAAGTAGCAACCAAACACACAACTAGAAAGAGACAAAGCTAGGATTCAAACCCAATCTGTTGACTCCAGGATGAAGCTCTTTCCCCTAAATTTGTATAAAACAAAGCAGGCCTTTCCACCTTACTGTAGGCCTCTCACGAAAATATCGTAAGATGCTGCCAAACGATTTGCTGAAATCCAGTATATTGTCTACTACAGTTCCCTGGTAAATCAGATGCTTAACCCTTATGTTAAAATGGAACAAGGTTAGTTTGGTACATTCCAACTTAGTGAACCTGTGCTGGTTGCCATGTACCACGACTATCCTTTCAAAGTTCTCTCATAAATGACAACCAAAATTGGCATGACTTCTTCCAGTCGCCACAACATTGCTAAAAGCACCTCTAGGTGTTGGAGCCACTTTAGTTATGATAGTATGAGCTATAATTTATCTGAAGATTAAAAAAAAATCTTTGGCCGGGCATGGTGGCTCATGCCTGTAATCTTAGCACTCTGAGAGGCCAAGGTGGGAGGATCGCTTGAGCTCAGGAATTCAAGACCAGCCTGAATCAAGAGCAAGACCCCATCTCTACTAAAGATAGGAAAAGTTAGCCAGGTGACTAAAAATAGAAAAAAAATTAGTCAGGCGTGGTGGTGCACACCTGTAGTCCCAGTTACTTGGGAGGCTGAGGCAGGAGGATCGCTTGAGCCCAGGAGTTTGAGGTTGCTGTGAGCTAGGCTGACGCCACAGCACTCTCGCCTGGGCAACAGAGTGGGACTCTGTTGCAAAAAAATAAATAAAAATTTTAAAAATCTTTATTATAGAAAATTTTGAACATATAAAGAGTGGAGAGAATAGTATAATGAACCCCCATGTACCCATCTGTAAGCTTCAACAATTCCCAATGCATGTTGGCCTGGAGATTTTAACTAACTCAAAATAGTTTATTGTCAGTAGCTATAGCGTCATCTGTCTGGTCTTAGGAAACCTCTTCATTGTTTGTTCCACTAATTCTCATCCACCCAGCCCTAGCACAATGCCTGGCCCAAAGCAGCTGCACCATATAGTTGCTCCATTCATTCACTAATAAATAGTGAGGGCCTACTCTAGAAAACAATGTCCCTGCTTACAGACAAAAATCAAATAGAGGCCAGGCACGGTGCTCATGCCTGTAATTCTAGCACTTTGGGATGCCGAGGTGGGACGATTGCTCGAGGCCAGGAGTTCCAGACCAGCCTGAGCAAGAGTGAGACCCTGTCTCTACAAAAAATAGAAAAATTAGCTGGGTGTGGTGGCGTGCGCCTGTAGTCCCAGCTACTGGGGAGGCTGAGGCAGGAGGATGGCTTGAGCCCAGGAGTTTGAGGTTGCAGTGAGCTCTGATGACACTACTGTACTCTAGCCAGGACAACAGAGTAAGACCAAAAAAAAAAAAAAAAAAAAATCAAATAGATATGTCAGTTGGTGCTACAGAGAAAAATTAAGTAGGTAAGGGTTTTCTAGATAGCAGTCAGGGAAGGCCTCCCTGATGAGGTCACATTTAAACAGTGACTTGAAGAAAGTGAGGGGGTAAGACAGGGGGACTCGGGAGGAAGAGCATTCCCTGTGGAGCGAGCAGCAGGTTAAGGTGTGCTATGAAGTGTTTGGCTTGAGGAATAGCAAGAAAGTTAGGTAAGTGGAGTAAAGTAAGAACTCTGGATTTGGTTCTGAACGAGATGGAAAGCCATTCGAGGATTTTGAGCAGTGGAGTGAAAATTGGATGAGGTGTTTTTAAAGGATCCATTCAGCTGCTGTGCAGAGTGCAGAGTATAGAACATAGGGAACCAGGATGAAGGAGGGAACCAGGATGAAGGAGGGAGAACAGTAGTCTAATAGATAGTGGCTTAGACTTGGGTGGTAGTGGGTGATGATGGTGAGAAGTAGTCACATTTTATTAATAAATTTAAAGATAAAAGCAGCAAGACTTGCTGAGGATTGGATGTAGGATGTGAGAAAAGAGAGGAGGTTTTTGGCATAAAAACCTAGAAGAATCGTGTTGTCCTTTCGTGATGTGGGGCAGACTGGGGAGTGAGCAGATTTGTAAGGGGTAATCAAGAATTTTTCCTTTTAAATTTGTTATATCTGAGCTGTCTATGAGTCATGCAAGTGGAGATAATGAGGGGCAGGTGGATATGAGTTCGGGGTTGAGGAGGGGTCAGGCTGGACATATAAATTTGGGAGTTGGGCATAAAGTCAGTGGAACAGATGGTATCTAAAGCATTGACAGTGGACGACATCACCCAGCAAGTGAGTAGAGAGAAGGGGTTTGAGGACTGAAGGATGTCGAGCCCTGGGGCATTCTAATGTTCAGAGGCTGTGCAGATGAGGAAGAGTCAACAAGAGAAATTGAAAAAGGCATGGTCGGAAGGTGGAGGAGAACCAGAAAAAACCAGTCTCAGAAGCAGAGTGAGGAGTATTTCAAGGAAGGGGTGATCAGCTGTTTACCTGAACTAAAGCTACTTCTCAACTGAGGCTGAGTGGTTCTGTTTTCTCATGACCACTTGTCTTCCAACCAGTGAGCCCTGAACAAAGGTAAATACCCGTGGCTCTAATAACAACATTTTTTGTTGTTCCTAGTACTTTTTTCTCAGGGGAGGTGTGCCCATTGTAGCTCATTCTGTAGTTCATCCTTCCTCATATCATTATGTGCTCAGAAAATTCACATTTATTCTCGGTTGTATGCGACTCTTTCTGGTTTTTATAGACTCTTACTAAATTGTGAGCTCACTAGGTAACAGCCTGCTTCTTCAGATGCTCAAACTTTTATTTTTCACAAGAAGCTACAATGTGTTTAGCTTTGGAAGGTTTCTGCACCACCACCACCACTTCTGAATGGAAGACATGTCATCATAGGAAAGAACATGAGGTTTAGAGCGAGACTGACCTGGGTTTGATTCCCAACTCCCTAACTTCTGTGCCTTGGCCTCTCTGAACCTGTTGCTTTATCCGTATGAGGAGAAAATGCCTCTAAAATGTTGTTTGAGCAACGCACTTAATACTGACACACATAGGTGCTCTGACAATGTCAGGTCTCTGTGTTAGGGTCTTAGGCCATGGAATTATCTCTAGCTTTCCTCTGGACTTTTGAAAATTTGCTATGCTAGATTTCTGGTGGGAGATGTCATTAAGACCAGCATTTCCCTCTGGACTATGCTATTACTTTCCCCCAAGATTTTGTCACTTCCATATCACCAAACCATTCTTCCTTGTTGGTCAGAATCAAGGCCTGAGTATTAGTTCCTCTTGTAGCTTCCTTTGCCTTCGAAGAGACAACACTGTCAACAACACGAGTCATGCATGTATTAGCTGCTCTTTTTATAACAGAATGAGACTTCCGGCAAATGTTTTTCTTTGCTACCCAGCAGGGAGAGGGTCAGTTTGCATTTGTTTCAGCTTCTTTCCTAATATTTGAGACCAATTAAAAGACATTAGAGTTGTCATATTCCTTTGTTCACAGGATGGCCTTCTTTGCAGCAGTCAATACTATTTTCCCCAAAGGGAAACACATGGAAGCTTCTAAAGGCAGAGCTTGTGGAACTCAGATGGGAGAATACAGACACCATAGCTGAGGCCGAGGGCCCTAGTGTCTGGATGGCTACAGATCCGGGGGTTTTTTGCACTCACCCATAGAGCCCTCAGCCCCTCCTAATTTTCCCAGGGGCAGGGTTGGGCAAGGCTTCCGGTTAGTGTGGAAACCAGGCATGGTCTGGACTTGGGGGAAAAAGGAAGGGAAGAGGGAGAAACTAGTCTAGGAGTATCAGGTGTCATGTCTTAGTATTTTATTACATCAGGCTGTTCCCACTTCCGAGGTGCCCTTTTCTACACCAAGGGAGGCACTTACAGAGATCCAAATGCCCAGCAATGTGGCTGTGCTGAGCAAAGGGAAGCTTGTGGTACTGAGGGATCCTACAGCCTGCTGGGCTCAAGAGCAGAGGGTGAGTGCCCCTAAATCTCCATGAGGGAGGCCAGCTAATAGTACAACAGGGTTCCAGTCTTCTCTGTGCAGGAGGGGGAAGGTGCCACGGTAGGGGAGGAAGCCAAGATGATGTAGATGCTTTGCTTGGGAACACTTAATAAATAGCATTCTGAATTCCACCCTGAGGGGAAAAAACACATTTAAAAGTGCTTTTTCTATTCTCTCACTCAATAAAAATCAATACAGAAAACTTCTGTGACCAAATGTGTGGGTGTCCTGCCCCCCTCCCCCCACCAAGCAAGCAGTCAGTTCTGCAGCAGACAGCAGATGGGTGTCCTCTAATTCAATTCTGACACTATCTACGTGCAGATAGATCCCACAGGTTGAGGGTTCAGTCCCCAAGACTGTCCCCCCATCACTTCCAGTGCCAACTGCAAGCCCCGATTGTTTTGCCTGCTCTGACTGACCAGCTATAAATTGGGGTTCCCATAACCCCCTCCTTGGGTACGATTAATTTGCTAAAGTAGCTCATGGAATTCAGGGACACACATACTTAACATTTACTAGTTTATTACCAAGAATATTTTAAAGGATACAAATAAACATCCAGATGAAGAGATACATAGGGTGAAGTCTGGAAGGGTTCCTAGCGTAAGAGCTTCTGTTCCCGTGGGATTGGGGTGCGCCACCCTCCTGGCATGTTGAGAATTCTTGTTTACCTTCCAGTACACCTCCCCCTGTTCAGCTATCCAGAAGCTCTCTGAATGAACCCTGTCCTTTTGGGTTTCTATGGTGGCTTCATTACATAGGCATGATTGGTTAAACCATTGGCCATTGGTGATCAACTTAACCTTCAGCCCCTCTACTCTTCCTGAAGGTAGGGGGGTGGGACTGAAAGTCCCAGCCCTCTAATCCTGCCTTGGTGACCAGCCCCCATTCTGAAACTATCTATGGGCTGCCAGCCATCAATCAACTCATTAGTATTCACAAAGATATCACTTAGGAAATTCTAAGGATTTTAGGAGTTGTAGGCCAGGAAACAATATATATTTCACAACATCACACACCCACAGCACCTCAACCTTGCAGGGGCCACACTGCCTTCTCCATGCACACTCCCACCTGTCTTACCCTGATGCAAAGGGAAGGAAGGGGAGAGGTCCTCCAATCACGCTTCAGTGATGGGCAGATGGAGGCTGTGAGACAGGGAAAAATTGTCCTTCTTTGGTTTCGTGTCAAAATTAATGCCCTTTAGCCAGGTGTGGTAACATGTGCCTGTAGTCCCAGTTACTCAGGAGGCTGAGGTGGGAGGATCCCTTGAACCCAGGAGTTTGAAGCTGCAGTGAGCTATGACCACATAACTGCACTCCAGCCTGGGCGACAGTGAGACCCTGTCCCTTAAAAAAAGAAAAAGAAAAAAGAAAAACAGATGCCCTCCCCCAAGAAACACGTGATCACAGCTGTGGGCAAGATGCCCCTCCATTCCCAAACCCCAAGAGCTCCTTTGTGCTCTCAAACCATGAGGCACATCTGTGGGAAGACTTCTGAATAACTACTCAGCTCTGACTCATCTTCCTGCTGACCCCAGTCCAGGCTGTCTCATGTGTCTCCCTTGGAGCAGTTATTAGAAGAGGACAACGCCAAGCCCCTGGCATACCTGTGGTGACAAAGGCACACTGCTGTGGCAGTGGGAGAAGCAGCAGTGTGAAGGAATCCTGACCCCAGTCCTAGCATCTGGCTGGTGGCCAGGGGTGAGGTGGGTCAGACTACTGGTAGGCTCAGCCTCATTTTACCTGTTCACGCATGGCCCAAGCCCTGGACATCACAAAAACGTGGTGTCCTGACCCGTTAAGATCAAGAAGGCAGCCAGAGGGAAAGGCAATGATGCTGTACTAAGACATTTATTATATCATAAAAAGTTCACTGTTGTCCTGTTTTTCCATATGTACATGCTCCTGTGGGCAGTCCCCCATCCAGCCTCACCTGCCCACCCTCCATGGTGCCAGTCAACTCTACAAATTGACCAACTAATTAGTAAAAGAGGAAGAACTGGAGGAGGTGGCCCAGGGCTGATGGGAGTGGGAAGGGAGAGGGAAACAAAGTGCAGAGTGGTTGGGTGTGGCTTTCAATGCCTGACCACGGGCAGGAGGGGCACACGGGCAGGCACTGCAGGGTTGGCACAGTGATGCCTCCCCAGAATGCCAGGCTGGAGACAGAGGCTGCAGGTGATACCTGAGTGCCCTCTCAGGTTGGACCCCCAGGAATGGAGAGCAGAAGAGGAAGAAGGTCCCACAGTCTGCTTGGGGAGTCTCTGCAGGGGCTTTCAAAGTTCTGTTTTTCAGGTTCCCATCCAAGTGGCAGTGACAGCAGCTTGGACTAGGCCTGAAGAGTTTGTGGCCCCCGGGACAGCCAGAAGGGGGGCCGGGGATGGCCTGGTGGGAAGCACTGGTCCTGATCTCTCAGGGACCTGCCTTAGTTGACCTCAGAGGTGGGTATGGGGTCTGTGGGACGTGGTGTGGCCAGGAGGGGCACTGGTGAGGTGGCCTCGATGAGCGCAGGGTTGAGGATGATAGGCAGAGTCATGGGTGGCACGCCCACTTGCAGTGGGGAGGCCAAGGGCTGCAGGATCAGTGGGGGCTGAGCCAGGGGCGGAGGCCCATCTGGACTGGGGCTCAGCCTGTTGGGGCTAGAGGCCACTGGTGACCCGGGGGAGCTGCTGCTGGTGGCTCGTGGGATCTCAGGCTTCTCAAAGTCTGTAGGGAGAACAAGGTGGCTGCAATCAGACTCTCTTGTTGGCACAAGACAAATTCCTACATCCTCCAGCTGGTTTACCAAACCTCTGTTCCTCCCAATTCCTGGGATCAAAATGGCCCTTCCCAGGCTAAAAAGTTGGATGTCTCCCTCAAAACTCATTCTAATGTTCAGCTACCTTATATCTTCCCTCCACCTCCTTTTGCTGTACCCCTCATCAAATTTTGGTCTGGTCTTTACTAGAATCCCTGAAGGGCAACCTCTGTGTATTCAATCTAAGCTCCTGATTCAGCCTTCTCCTCCCAAGTGTGAAAATCTCAAGCATCCAGCTCATCACCGCTTATTTGGTCCTGCCATTTCCCACAGGATGAGCAGGCAACAGGATTCTCTGGTTGCCTCCTTCCCCAGCTCATAGCCCACACTCAGCAGCAATCCCAAGCTACCCCGGGCTTCCTCTTAGGCCTCCTGCTTGCTGCCTCACACCCAGCAGGCTAGTCCAGAGTGACTCACCACAGGCCCCTAGCTCAGAAGGTGTCTCTGGGGGAGGTGGATGGCCAGGTGTTCTGGTGTCACCAGCAGCAGGAGTCAGGTGGGCTGAGGCCATAGGTTTTTGGCTGTGAGGCTCCATGGGCATGGGGTCTGGGGAGGGTAGAGAATCCATACGGC
The DNA here is from genome assembly GCA_023783475.1 of Daubentonia madagascariensis. Lineage (NCBI taxonomy): Eukaryota > Metazoa > Chordata > Mammalia > Primates > Daubentoniidae > Daubentonia > Daubentonia madagascariensis. Next base: position 10,957,034 of record JAKFHU010002573.1, on the reverse strand, counting down.
AACTCTTAGAGCTTTCTTTCCCGTACAGCCCTAGCTACCCACCAGACTTTCTACCCACCAGACTTTCCACCCACCTAGGGCACAGCGAATGAATTCAGTTTGGGGGAGTCTTTCTGATAAAGCTGGGCTGAGCGCCCTACCCTGGATGACAGTCTGCTTGAAGAGTTCATCTCGTAGGTAGGGTAGAAAACAGTCAATGCGCTCCCAGGTGATCTCCCAGAGGGCTGAGGGGCCACCTCCTCGTGCATCTGCACTGTGGAAAATCTCCGCTGTGTCCATCACCAGGAGCATGTTCTTCAGAGATTCAGGGATGGCCTCTGACTGCAGGCAGCAGTGGGACCATGAGAATAGGAGAGAGAGCATAGCGGAGTATGGCAAGGGGGAGGTAGCTGGCAAGGGGGAAACAGCAAGTCTTCCCAGCAGGTGGGAGTCAAGCTGAGGTGGAACATACCAGTAAGTCACTGGAGCCTGCATGCATGTACTTGTCCATGAAGTCCAAGATGGTGAGCCAGAGGGCCGCAAAGGTAGAGAGCGACAGCAGTGGAGACAGGTGCTGCAGGAAGACCTACGGCCCACCAGCCCCCTTCAGCCAAGGGTAGTGTATGAGCCTTCTGCACCCCTCTCTAAGGCTGGGAGGCAAGCCTGCCCTATCTTTCATGGGAATCTCAGATCAGACATTCCTCTGAAATCCAGAACCCTCCTAGGTCCCTGAGTCTCCATAGGTGGGAGTTATGAGCACCTATATTGCATCTCTAGATCCTGCCAGAAGCCCTGACTTCCCTCCTTGGGAAAAGGCAGGTGTGGGGACAGTAGGTGGGTGTGGGGTGGTGAGCAGTACCTTAGAGAGCAGTGTGGAGGCCCTCATCCGGGTCTCCTCCATCCCACCCACATCTGCAGGGCTAATGTTCTCCAAGAGCTTGGTCAGTAGAGGAAACAGCACCTGGTGGGTAAATATCCCATGTCTCCTTAGCAGGGTCAGCTGGGCAGCCTTGCTCCAAGAAAGTGAGGGGTTAGGGTGCATGGGCACAGAGCAGAAGGGAAGGTGTAACACAGGATGGAAACTGATATTAGGGGCTCTTTGGGCTGCCTGGCTCTCCTCCTCTTACGATTTGAACTTTAAAACCAGTAGGAAATCCTACCTTGTTAAAACAGGACTCCCATTCCAGGGCATCTAGCTTTTGTAGATCATGTACTAGTAGCGCTCGCTGCAGATAGGTCAGTGCCTGCATCCGCACCTGGCGCCGGGCATCGCAGCATAAGCAGGCAATGCCTAAGAGTGAGAGCAGTGTCAGGATCCCTCTGGTATCTTGATCCTGGTGTTCCCCAGGCTCCAGCTCTACCTCTTTCCTTCCCCTGACTGCTTCCCCAGGTTTACCCTGCAGTAAAGGGCACCAGCAGTGGGCCCAGAGGGTACGTGAATCCGCTTCGATCCTCCGGCCACCTGTCTCTAGGTGGCGCTGCTCCTCTGCCCATGAGCTGTAGATAGAGGCCGCCCTCGTGTGCAGGGTGTGCATCAGATCTAGCAACTGGAATCACAGGAGAGAGCAGGACATGAGTGAGGTTAGGTCTGGTGGACCCCTTCCCCCCACCCCCCTCACTGTCCCTGACTGGGTCCTCAAGTGGCTCCTAGAACCAATCACACCATACTCTACCCCTCTCGCTACTCCCTTTTCCTTGACTTGATGAGCTAGTTGCTCTAGTCCTGGCCGTGTTTCTCCAAGTCAGGTATTACTCACGGTAGAGGAGACTTTAGGAGATGTATGGACTAAGGATTTAATAACACTGAATTACACAGTGAGAAAGGTACTTTCTTTTCAATTCTATATCATACCTTCTGATGATAGAAAGCCTCACTTGTTAATCTCATTTTAAACCCAGAAAGCCCAGCCCGAGCAACATAGTAAGACCCCATCACTACAAAAAAATAGAAAAATTAGCTGCGCATGGTGGTGCATGCCTGTAGTCTCAGCTACTCGGGAGTCTGAGGCAGGAGGATCGCTTGAGCCCAGGAGTTGGAGGCTGCAGTGAGCTATAATCGTACCACTGCACTCCAGCCTGGGCAATGGAGTGAGACCCTATCTCTAAATAAATTAAATAAATAAATAAATAAATAAAAAATAAAGAAAGCAAGCAAGCAAGCAAGCAAGCAACCTCAGGCTCAGAGGTTTTGATGGGGAATAGTGTCTGGACAGATTTAATAAATTTTTGTTTTCATTATTTTTCTAAGGTTATTCTATTTAAGGCAATTTGTACTCTATTTATTTAGTGATATAAAGTCTGTTCATTAGGATAAAGTTTATATGCCTCGAATAGATGAAGAGTTACTCTGGAAGGATAAATGAGAAAATGGTGACAGTGGTTGCCTCTAGTGAGGGGAACTTAGCAGCTGGGGATAGGAATGGAATGGAAACTTACTTTTATTAGTTTACCCTTTTGTACCTTTTGAACTTTGTACCGTGTGCATATATTATCTATTCAAAAAATAAGTAAACCTTAGTTTAAAAACAAACTTAAGCAAACAAAGACTTACGGGTGGTCTTGGATGAGGGGGACTACTGTGAAGGTCGTGGTCCAGGGCCTGGGCTGGGAACACGTGGCCCTTCCTCTCAGCCCTGGCTTTCCCTGGCCACACCCAGGCTCCCACTATCAGGTGTGGGGAGGAGAGGAAGTAAAGGGTGCTGTACTTACGTCCTGACTGACCTGTAAAGACACCGTGTGGTAGCTGGCAGGCACGCCTTCGTCCTCATCGTCGTCACTATGACCGCCCCGAGCGGTATGTTGGCTGGAGGTTCGAGGCCGCCGAAGCATTGAGCCCTCCTTGCATTTCTTCTTGAAGCGGTTCCCTTTGCTGTCATATTTGTGACCCTTGCCACGTTTCTCCTGGGACTTGCACCCTGAGCAGAGCCAGATCCAGGTCACATTTCCACAGCCACAGACACAGATGCCCCCCTGCCTTTTCTCCTCTATCCACCTCTCCCCTGTATGTTCAGTTGACTACTCCCCAACTGCCCGTCCATCAGGTGACCCACCGCCATTCAGACTGGCCTCCACAAAGATGCGGAGAGTCTTGACGCAGAGTTCAAAGTTGTCAGGTGTGATGTGGGCAGCGTCACGCACGATGAAGGACAGTGATTCCACACACTTAAGCAGGGACTTAGTGTCGTGTGGTCCCAGGTCCAGTCCCACTGTTAGGCTGTACTGATTGATCAGGGGTGAAGGGCCTGGCCGGCTGGGCCCTGGCCCTGGCTTGGAGTTATCAATATCATCCTTCCCCACCTGTAAAGTACACAGAGGAGATGGGGACCCAGGCTTGATCCTGCCTACTCCTACATGCCCTCTCGGAGGACTAGGAATCCTTCCCACAGGCCAAGGAGGGAAGACTCACCCACTGCCCATACTCTCACTCACCACTAGCCAACCGCTGTTGACCACGTCAGCATCCGTGGCTGATCGGTGTATCTTGCCAGGCCTGCCATGGTCAGTGTAGACCTCTGAGTCAGAAGTGTACCCTCGGTCCAGGCTCACATCATTTTGATGGTAGGATGGGAGCTCACTGTCTGACTGGGCCCCTACACCAGGCAGGGAAAACGGCAGAGTCAGGGTGAGGGTGGGACACTGGGATAAGGGATAACTTAGACTTTCAGAAGAAAGGTGCCGAGGCCTGGCCTCCCCTCTCTCTGGCATGGCTTACTTTCAGCCCTGTCACCAGAGGGCTGAAGGATGGCCTGGACAGCTTCTTTCTTGACCAAATAGGGCAGCAGGCTAATTTGGGCTCCTGATGGCATCTAGTAGCAGCTGTCAGGGGATGGGAGTGGTAGAGAGGACACAGTTTCTGGCAAAACAGTCCTCAGGACAGTAGGAAGCCTGGCTTCATAGCATTCTGTGTTACCTACTTGCCTTCATGCTATTTAACCTATGGGTACTGGCCAGCGGTAATTGGAAACTCTGGAAGCAGATGGAGAAGCCAGGAGCGTTTAATCTGCTGAATGCAATAAGCTGTGTTGTTTTCCTGTCCCAACTCCTAGGCTCATAACTGTTGATCTGCCAGCCTGAGTCTCCCTGGGAAAGGGCTTACCAGCATCAGGTGCATCAGCCCTGGCTGTGGCCTGCAGAGCAGCTGGAGGCTTCACGCCTGAGCCGATGCACTCCAGCAGCGTGAAGAGGGTGGCCCAGTCATCGCCCGAGTGGATGTTGGCAGCATTAGTCTTAAGAAGTTCATGGAGCCCATATGCAACCTGGTGGCTGACTCGGGACAGCACGCTGGGCTTCATCAGTAGCAAAATGCGCAGGGAGAGCAGTACCTGGGGTAGGGGGTGAGGAGCAGGAAGCGGGGAATGGGCACACAGCTTCCTATCTAGTCTCCTTCCCCACCAGTCTCCTTAGGCCAGTGAGAAGAATTTGGCTAGGACCCAACTTAGGGTACTGCTGCTGGTCTTTTTTCTTTTTGTCATTTTTTCAAATAGAAATTTTTATTGAGATAATTATAGGTTCATATGCAGTTGTAAGAAATAATACAAAGAGATCCCTTATACACCTTGCCTAGTTTCCCCCAATGGTAACATTATCCAAAACTATAGTATATCACAACCAGGATACTGACATTGATACAAGCCACTGATCTTATTCAGATTTCCCAAGTTTTACTTGTATTTATATGTGTATGTGTATGTGTGTGTATTAAGTTCTACACAATTTTATTACCTGTGTAGGTTGTGTATCCACCATAAGACAACATACTGAATAGTTTCAACACCACAGGATCCCCCATGTTGCCCTTTTATCACCACATTCACCTCCTCCTTCCCGTCCCCATCCCTAACCCATAGTATGTAACTTTCTGAGATTGGCTTTTTTTTCCACTCACCGTAATTCCCTGAAGATTCATCCAAGTTGTTACATATATCAATAGTTTGTTGCTTTAAAGTGCTGAATACTATTCCATGGTATGTATGTGTCACAGTTGAACTATTCACCTGTTGAAATTCATCTGGGCAGATTCCAGTTTTTAGCTACTACAAATAAAGCTTCTATGAACATTCATGTACAGGTTTTTATGAGGAAGTAAGCTTTCATTTTTCTGGGATAAATGACCAAGAGTGTACTTGCTGGGTTGTATGATAATTGCATGTTTTGTTTTATAAGAAACTGCCAACAGAGTAGCTGTACCATTTTACATTCCCACCAGCAATGTATAAATGATCCAGTTTCTCTGTATCCTTGCCAGCATTTAGTACTGTCACTATTTTTTACTTTAGGCATTCTGATAAATGTGTAGTGATGTCTCATCATGGTTTTAATTTGCATTTCCCTGATGGCTAATGACGCTGAACTTCATTTCATGTGCTTATTTGCCATCTGTACCTCTTCTTTGATGAAATGTCTGTTCCTATGTTTTGCTCATTTTCTAATTGGATTGTTTTTTCACTCTTGTGTTTTGAGAGTTTTTATATTTTAGACACTAGCTTTTTTTCAAATATATGACTTGCAAACATTTGCTCCTAGTCTGTAGCTTATTTTTTCATCCTCTTCACATAGGCTCTCAGAGAGCAAAAGTTTTTAATATTGATGAAGTCCAATTTATCAATTTTTCCTTTTCTGGATTGTGCTTTTAATGTCAAGTCTAAGAATTCTTTGCCTAGCTCTAGATCCTGAAGATTCTTTCCTATTCTAAAGGCTTTATAGTTTTACATTTAAGTCTATGATCCATTGAGTTAATTTGTCTGTAAGGTATAAGGTTTAGGTCAAGGTTCATTTGTTTTTTCCCCCAGTGGATTTCAATCACTCTAGCACTATTTGTTGAAAAAACTATCCCCCTCCTCCACTGAATTGAACATTTGTGTTGAGTTTATTTCTGGGTTCTCTATTCTATTCCATTGATCTATGTATCTATTCCTCTACCAATACCACATAATCTTGATTACTGTAGCTATGTAGTAAGTCTTAGTAATCCCTCCCACTTTATGCTTTCTAACTATTCTAGGGCCTGTGCCTTTCCATCTAAATTTTAGATTAAGCATATCTATATCTACAAAAACCCTCTCTGGGATTTTTATAGGAGTTGCATTAAACTTATAGATCACTTTGGGAAAAATGGACATTTTTACTATGTTGAGTCTTCCAATCCATGAACATGGTATGCCTCTTCATTTATTATATTAGGTCTTCTTTGATTTCTTTCACTAGCATTTTGTAGTTTTCAGCATACAAATCCTATACATGTTTTGTTAGGTGTATATCTAAGTATTTCACTTTATTTAGAGCACTTGTAAATGGTATTGTGTTTTAAATTTCAGTTTCCATATGTTCATTGTTAGCATGTAGGAATATGATTGATTTTTGTGTATTGATCTTATATCCTGAGACCTTGCTGAACTCACTTATTAGTTCTATGCTGGTTGTTTTGTAGTTGTGTTAAGAGATCTCAGGAGGGTCATAAGCATGAAAGCTAGGAAACCAGATATAGGGCTGGGACTGCTACAAGGTAGCAGCAGTCCAGCCCTACAAAGCAGATTCATAGGTGCCTACAGAGGTGCAGAGCACAAGCTTCATGCCTGAGGCCATTCCAAGCTCACCCCCAATGCTGCCTGTTAGACCATACGAGCCCTATGGTTGGTCACTGAGCTCATGCTATGTCTTAGGCCAGGGTCCCCAACCTTTTTGGCACCAGGGACCAGTTTCATGGAAGACAATTTTTCCATGGACTGGGGGGGTGGGGTGGTGGTTTTGGGATGATTCAAGCACATTACATTTATTGTGCAGTCAAACCTCTCTGCTAATGGTAATCTGTATTTGCAGCCGCTCCCCAATGCTAGCAACACCGCCTCAGCTCCACCTCAGATCATCAGGTATTAGATTCTCATAAGGAGCACTCAACCTAGATCCCTCACATGTGCAGTTTATAGTAGGGTTTGTGCTCCTATGAGAATCTAATGCTGCTGCTGATCTGACAGGAGGGGAGCTTATGTGGTGATGTGAGTGATGGGTAGTGGCTGTAAATACAGATGGAGCTTTGCTCACTCGCCCACTGCTCACCTCCTGCTGTGTGGCCCAGTTCCTAACAGGCCACGGACTGGTACTCGGGGTTGGGGACTGCAGTCTTAGGTCATATCTGTAATTGACACTGTGGCCTTAATCCCTTGTATATCTGCCTGCTCTTCCAGATGCACTCTGTTTACCTGGCCACTGATCTCTTCTCTCCGGAGTAGCCGAATGGCTAAACGCAGCAGCCCCACCACTGCCCGCTCCACAAGGAGGCAAAAGTCTTGTGCCTGGACGCAGAGGTGGTATAGATGGTCTCGAACAGTCTGCCACACACAGCCCACACGGTCCCTGCAGAGAACATAAAGGGAGGATAATCTCAGCCAGAAAGGCCCGGATAATAAGTCTCCTAGGCCTTTCAGAGCTCGGGTATTATACCTTAAGTACACAGGTATAATGAGCAAGCTTTCCCCCTACTGCCTACAGTTCCCCAGAGCCCACTCAGCAAGGTGGCTTCCACCTCTTTGGCACAAGCCCAGTATGGGGTCTGCCTAAAGACTGGCCTCACCTGCCTTCTCCTACCTGTTCTCCAACACAATCCTTAGCAGCATTTCCAGGCAGAAAGCAGCATCTTCCTCATCATATGTCTCTTCATCTGGTGTCACCGAGACCAGAGCCTGAAGGGGGGACAGCAGCCGGAAAGTAGGCATGGAGAAGCCGCCAACCACTGGCCCTACCCTGACAGAAATTGAGGCATACACCACTGTTCCCATCACCCCTCCCAAACGCAGCCAGCTCTTCCATCCCTCTTTCTTTTCTTCGTCCTGTACCTTCATGAGCTCCTGCAGTGACTCCAGCTGGAGGAACTTGCTCTCTGTGATCATTTTTTCTGGGTCACATTGCTAGAGAGGGCACAAGAGAGAGGGGGTCTGCAACAAGGGCTGAAGAGAAGAGAATTCCGCAAGAGCCAGGGAGAGAGGGCAGAGTCAGCCCTGTCATGAGCCCTGGGTGATTCTATTCTTCGGTTCACAAGGCAGTATCTGTCCAGTAGGGAGGAGTCTAGACTTTCTTAACAGGGGTGGGCAGGCAGTTACCTTGATACAATCTAAGGCCACTCTCTTGGCTTCTTGGTTCTCAGTGGATGGGCCCCGCACACTAGACTGCTCAGGACCACTCAATGTCAGCCAGCTCACAAAGCTCAACACTGTTGATTCTCCTCTGTAGAAAAAGGGCACATGCCCTGGTGATGCCCAAAGTTCTGACTCTCCCTTCCCAAGGCCCTCACCCTCTGGTCTGCTCTTACCGGTTTGATGGTGTCTCCTCCCGCTGTAGAGAGATCTTGCCATTGGGATCCACAAAATCTTCTACCTGGAAAAGAAGGTAAAAAATAATTTCTTTCCATATGCCCATTGCATTTGGCACCCCATCTCCCCACCCCCTGCTGCCCCAAGCAAAGTTCTCTGAATTTCTTCTTATAGCCCTTTGCCTATACACTATTGCACCCCCTTCAACTGGTGACTGGCAATGGCTTCTACCAGTCTTCTTCTACAGCTATCCCCTAAGATCTGTGGTCTTACATTTGAGGCATTCCTGGTGAGCTTTTGGCAGGTATCAGACCCAGTGCTACTTTCAAGCAGTTCTACATACAGACAGCACATAATGTTGGAGGTCTTGCCTCGTTATTGTTGACTAGTCTCCTACCAAGAATTACCTCCACCATAGCCTTGGGCAGCAGTTGGGCTCGGAAGAGCTGCAGCATGGCCTCCATGATATTCTTCCAGCCCTCCCGCAGGATGTCACCATGACGATGGGCCAAATGGAACACTGTCTTGGCTGCAATGTGGGCTTTAGGATTGCTTCCAAATACACTGGGTAGGTTCTCAATAGACTAGAAAGAGGATGAGAAGAGGCTTAAGGCCTGGCTGATGTCTGGGAAGGAAAATCTCTTAGGCCTCTAACTGTGGTTCCCTCAGGGTCCTTCTATTGGCTCTGTTTCAATTTCCCATAATACTGGTGGGAAGGGCTAACCTGGTTAGGGCCTTCCCCACTCTTGCATCTCCTCTTCCATCCCTATTACATTACACTATTCTCATCCCAGGTTGTGCAAGAAAGAAACGGCCTAAGCGCTGGTATAGTCAAGAGGGAGTGAGGGAAGGGGCTGAGGGAAACCCACTCTGCAGATAAGGGTAGACCTGCAGCTAAAAGAGAGGTCTTCCTTTGGAACTCCAAGTACACAGTTCCTGCCCCTGCTCACCTCACTGCTGAGAGCTGTGAATTTGCACAGAGAGATGATGAGATTGTCAAACACATCACTGAGGCCATAGTGGGCGGAGATCATGGCGCACTTCCTGTAATGTCACCCCCATCCCAGAAACAGAGTCACTGGAAGGCCAGGCAGCCCTTCCAAGTCTCTGAGGAGGCTTTCATGGGGCTCTTCCCCAGTCAGTCCCAGGAAGAAACCTTTTACTCTTGAGTCTGTTTAAGACTGAGCTTTCCCAAGCTTTAGCCTCCCTCCAAAAAATCAGGAGGAACCCCATTCTAAGGATAGTGAGAGTAGGAGTCAGAGAGCATGAAGGCAACCATGTTAGCTCAGAGAGGTGGCGGGAGGTGAAGACCAAGGCCAAAACTACCTGAAGCCTGAGATGGCTTTCTGGATGATTGTTTCCTCAAGGCTTTTGTCAAAGACATAAGACAGAGCAGCAATAGTGGGGCCCCAGGTCATGGTGAAGAGGTCAAGATCATAACTGCTAGTAGGTACACGCAGGAATATGCCCTCAGGGGTGGCACCTCGATGAAGCAGCACATTCCACACATAGTTCTCCCGAACCAAGCCTGTCTGCTCCTCAGGCATCACAATTTCCTCATTCCTGTCAGGAGGTAAGGGAAGGAATGAGTGCTCTGCTGTGAACCTCACTGGTTCCAAACTAGGACCAGGCACTTCACCCAGACTAGCACTCTCCATTGATGAGAGGTCATCAGAACTGCAGCTCAGTGGTCCACTTCCCATCCACAAGTGGGAGCAGGGAGAAAGGAAGTATCCCATAATCTCAAAGCCCTGCCTCTAAGTGGGGCCTTTAGTTCTTCAGTAAGGAGATCTCATGCTCTTTCTGGGTGTGAGAAGATGCACAATTCTCTCTACTTTTTCTGATTTATAGAAAAGAACTAAGTGTCCCATCTCTGACCTGTGACCCAACCCTCACTCGCCAGTGTTCATCTTGTGTTTTCTACCAGCCAGAGCATGCATCTTGTGAGCTAGACAGTAAAACCCAGTTGCTTTAGGTTCAGGAAATGGGGGCCATGATATCCCACTTAAGAAGGGCAGTTTGGACCCTGGCTTAGAACACTAGAGTCCCAATATTGTTCAGGCTTTTTTAAGGAAGAAACGAGTTGGCAGAGAAGGGCCTGCCCAACTAAGTCCCAAGGCTAAATCCAGGGCACATGAATCACTGCAGTCTGCCATGACACTAAAAACTGGGAAAAGAAGCAACATGCTTCTCCTTAACAGGGATGTTGCCCTATTCTCCATATATACTCACTTGATGGCATGGTACATGTCCTCCAGGATGTCTTGCTCAAAGTCCTTGCCTCCATTCACACCTTTTAGGTTTTTTCGAAACTCCTAGAGATAGGCCAATAAGCTTTTCCCCCTGTGTCAATGCTGAAGTCCCTCCCAAGGAACTCCTGGATCTGTGGTAATTAGGACTTAGGAAACACTAAGTAAAAGAACCCACCTTCCCACCCCCATTCCTCTTCTGGGTTGGCCAGCCCTCCCTGATTCTCTTGGACAGAACCCTGTCCACCATGCCCACTGGAAATCTCGTTTTTTTTCTGCTACCTCCAAAGCTGTGCTGGATGTCCTCTGCCTTGCCTGGGACCCAAGCTTACCTCCAGGGTCATGGGTGCATTCTGTTTGCGAACATTGTGGTTGTGCTGGTCAGTATTAAGCATGATGACAGCATAGGCCAGGGCAAAGCAGGCATCGCTATTGGCAAATGGGGAGCCATTACAATTCTGAAAAAGCAAAGACCCCACCTGTGTCAATGCCCTCTGGTTAATTAAACCCTTACTACCAACCCACTGGTCAGTGCTGGTACAGAGGGAGGTACCACCCAGAAAGTGGCCAACTTCTTGCCAACTCCTTAACTGAAGCTGGTTTCTCCATGGAAAGCTCACTGATGTTGCTCTCAGCCTTCTAAGGAGATAGCAGCTGGGTTTTTTAGCTGGAGGCCACAGAAGCCCTCAAACTGGCCTTGGATTCTGGGCTCAGCTCCTGCCATTCAAACTCACCCTCCAATGCTCTGTGAATGCCTCCAGAAGCCTCTGGATGACTGGTGCTTCCCCAGGCAAACGGAAGGCTTCCAGGTAGAGGCGGAGAGCTTCATCCAGCCGCAGACCCTGAAAACTGAAGGTGCTATAGGGAAAGAAAGAAGGGTGTAGAGGCTGGAGAGTATAAGCTGCACATGTTGGGCTCTCTGTTAGCCACAGTTCTCTTACTGGAACACAGGAGGTTGTGGTCTCTGGCAAAGGGGTAGTATCTCCTAACACAACCCCTAACTTTAGTATTTTTTGCAAATCTGTAGACTCTTGCCTAGAAACCTCACCCCCTAGGACCCTGCTCTACCCCTTTGCAATGCTCTCCATGCAGAATGGAAGGGCTCCCAAAGCTATCTCGCTGGAGCAACCTTCAGGTCCAACAGATATAAATCATGGGAAGAGGAAGAGCATGTGCCCTGGGTTACCAGCAGGAACTGAATGAGACTGCTTTGAGGGAGGGATGCCCTGTCCCCCTAGACTGATCACTAACTATGTTCCACATTTCTCATAGCTTCCTCACCTTACAAAGCTCTCCAACAGGTCAATGTTTTTGCGGTCACTCACAAACTCTCCAATCATTTTCTTGTCTAGCCGAGGGTTCTCTCGGAGCCACTGGGCTACCTCTGTGTTGTCCATTGGGATGGTGAGAAGGCCTTTCTCTTGCAGAAACTGTATCCCCTTCTTTGGTTTCTGGTTGAACTGCTCTGTGCCAGTGATTAGCAGCTGAAGGAGAAAGACTACAGGTGTCAGAAGTTGCTCTGCCCCTAAATAAGACAAAGCCAGGCTGGACTCTACCATAGCCCAAAGCTGGTCACCTAATGGGCTCCTAGGATGTGGTTCTTAGTGACTCCAGAACTAAGGGTGGGTCATAGTGGCCTTAGCTTTCCCCCATCTTCCTGCCTAATTAGAACTGGCTTAGGAGCTCCTTTTCACTCCTTTTCTGAGGGCTCAGGATAAATGGAACAGCCTCCTTTACTCCAACTTGAGGATCAGGGTAGAAGAAAGAGACCAGAGAATTCTCTCCAGTTTTATATCCATCCTTGACGCTTGTTAACAGCATCTTGTTTATAGCCTGGCTTGGATTTCCCTTTTTTCTTCGGTTGCCAGGCTCTTAAGGCCCTGAGTTTGAAGGACAAGATAGACTAATTGTGAAGGTAACTCAACTTTTTGTGTGTCCAGTCACAACTCTGCAATCAAGGGAACACATGAACCAAAGTCATTTAAGCTGGTGATAAGAGGAAGAAAGGGTTAAATAGAAGGTTTTCTTTATGTTAAGAAACCCAAAGCACAAACAGTTATTTGAACTTTACTAAAGCACCAGAATAAATGTCAATTCCTTTTTATTGCCAATCATCATGCTAGAGCTGGAGCTGACCAATAACCTTCAGTGACCCATATGAGACCAGCTTCCAGGGCTCCTGTCACTGGCACCAGTAACACTAGCTCTCAAGTAGTATAGCATTTGCCCAGGGGTGTACAACAGGGTATGCCCAACTACATGGCTTAGGAGTAAGGGAAGGGCTTCACAGGAGACTGGGGGATTGCTGAAGTCCCAATAAGTCCAAAGACTAGCTTTAGGAAGCTGTACAATGAGCTGCTAGACTCTCCCGATCTTCATCCTCTGGGACAGAAATCCTACAGAGGACACCCAGACAGAGGTGGGCAGAGGCTGAACTCTGGGGAATATATGTATGTACCTTCTTTTTGTTTTTAATTTCAATTAGTTCCCGTGGATCTGGCAGGAGACAGGAAAATCGAGGTGGCTTCCGGGTAAACTTTTTGTCAGCTAGGAATGGGAGGAAGAGAGAGAAAAACCCATAAGACCTCTTTTACCAAGATAATGACTTTTGGAAGGTCGCTGATATACTCCCCAGTGAAAAAGGAGGAGCCTCCGAAATTTTCTTATCAATTTTCCACTTCCCTGGAAGTCCTATCTTCTGGAGCTTCAGATGTTTCCTTTCCTTTCTCTGGGTTTGAAGGCAGGGCAAACCACCAAGGCTCACTCAGGTACTGCCACAGGTGTCTCTGCTCCCCTCCCTCCATTCCCCACCAGGCCTTCCAGTGGAGGGGGCTTAGAGTTGTGGACGCCCAATACCCACCCCCAGAGTCACCAGCTTCTTCCAGATCACTGCATCCTGGCTTCCCATGTTCTGGCAGCAGCCGCCCTCCACCTGGCAGATGTAGGCCTGTAATGTCTGGGGCTATGCCTACAGCTTTCCCATCGCTGGCTGCTCTCTCAGCTGGTAAGAGAGAAGAAGATATGTGAAGACTTATACAGTAGGAAGCCAAGCAGAGCTGCAGGAGTGGTAAAGTCTCAAGCCAAGAAAGACCTGCATGCTCCCACACAGGGCGCCAGCCCTGACCAGGATAAATCCAAGACAAAGCAAGTGGTCACTGTCCCAGCCAGGCATTAGAATCTATAATTTAATGAAGAGATTACCCAGTCACTTTCCCTGAACTTCTACAACTTCAATCTCAAGGAGGAGATGGAGGAGATTGATTAGAGTGGGTGCAGATATTGGGGACAGGAAAAGGTAGGGCCTGGAGCTTTTAGGGACAGAAGTCCTATATCCTTTAATCTCTGTTCTCTTCTCTTGCCATAAAGAAATAATATTTCTGTCAAAAAACCAAAGTGGGGAGGAGGAGAAAGGGTCCATGAGTCCTGCTAACTTGCCTGACTGGCCTGTGATTCAAACCACCAAGCCCCAGAAACATAGAGTTGGGAGCATTCCAGGGGAAGTGATGTGAGGACAGGAGAAAGGACTCAGTGAGTAGAGAAGAGATAAGCATAGAACCCTGGGGTCCTCAAAGAAAGAAATGCCTCTCACTATTGCTAGCTTCTCGGGTGCCATCTACTGTCTCATAGCTGGGTCTGGCTGTCTCTTTCTTCTCTTGCTGGGTCAGGTTGTTGAGGACTTTGGCCTGGCAGTGGGCCTCAGTGCTGTCAATCACTGTCAATAGGGCATCAAGAGACAGTAGGTGTGTTGTATAGAGCTGACCAGACACAGGGAAGGCATTCTGGAAAATAAACAGATCCATTAGACTGGAGGTTAGGAGAATACTTTACACTTTAACTGATCATTTTCCAAAAATTCCTAGCCAGGCTAGCTCATGCCTATAATCCCAGCACTTTGGGATGCGATGGGCAGGAGGACTGCTTGAGGCCAAGAGTTTGAGACCAGCCTGGGCAACATAGTGAGACCACATCTCTACAAAAAATAAAAATATTAGCCAGGTGTGGTGGTGTGTGCCTTTAGTCCTAGTTACCTAGGAGGCTGGTGTGGGGATCGCTTGAGCCCAAAGCCCAGGAGATCGAGGCTGCCGTGAGCTATGATTGTACCACTGCACTCCAGCCTGGGCAACAAAATAAGACCCTGTCTCAAAACAACAACAACCAAAAAAACCCCTAAACCCCAAAATCCTGAAACCTCTTATAACTTCTACATTGCCTTTTAGAAAATGCCTTTTTTCTTCCTGTTTCCCAGCTCTCAAGTGTTCCCCTCCCTGTATGTAGTACCCTTATTACCACCAGGGAGATTTCCTTTAAAGAACCTTCTTTCTAGAGGCCAGTAATAGTGCCCAGCACCTTGGACAGCAGCTTGGTGAGGTCCTCAAAGAGGTTGGAACAGTAGTAGTCACAATCATAGTTGATGTAGAGCTCAGTGACAAAGCTGGGGATGCGCCAGAGCTGCACAATGGCCTCCAGTGCCATCTCCTTCATCTCATAAGGCATCTTGGGGTTCTCCACAGTGATGATCTCCATGAGCTTTTTGATGTACAACTGGCAATAACCCAGTAATTGCCATTTGGGTAGGGAAAGGATTCAAGATAGGAAGAGATAAAACTGGACAGGACGCACATCAAACAGGAAGCAAATGCCCAGCCAAGAGGTATAAATTAAGAAACACCTAAAGGTATTCCATCCCCTAAGTACATCCTCCTCTTTGGCCTCCATGTTGGCAGATAAAGCCTGGCTGTCTACCTCATGCCTGATCTCAAACAAGTTGCCTATTGCCCTTTTTGTAATCTTTACGTGAGCATGAACAGGTCCTATTTAGAGTTCATTTTTGCAATTTAGTGGCAATGCTGGCTTGACTTGCCTGCCTGTGTTGCAGAGGAACTGCTGGGTAGAAGAGCTATTCCTACTCATGGTAAGATTATCTGCCAATCCTCATATTTGGGTTCTCCTACTTTACAGTCAGCCAGTTTCCTCTGGTGTTCTTTTAACTTTTCCCCTAAAGAAGCCAGTTGATGAGCCAAATTATGGAGGATTAAAGCACTCTCTTGCAGGAAGCCCCTAAATCCCACCCCGCAGCATGACAGAACTAGCCTCATTGAAGATGCCATATATCTCCTTTTTTTTTTTTCCTTCCAAGGTCAAGAAACTCACCTCCATTTGGAACTTGAGGTGCTCCCGCATGCTCTCAAATAATAGGAAGCATACTCGCAGAGAAGCAGCGTAAAGATTCAGTCGCTCCACGCTGAGTAGCTAGAGATCAGAGTAAGGTAGGCTAAGAGGTTTCAGAAACCAACTATGGCTCAACCAAGAGAGAGACAGGAGAGGCAAACTGGATGAAGTTGCCACAAGGTCCTGTGCTCCGAGGAAACTCTGTATCTAGCCATTCCTATATTTCTCTTTGGCTGCCAGAGTCCCTGGAGAACTACTAGAACCCTCTTACTATGACTACTAACCAACTGGGAGGCAGATGCTTTCCTGGGTCCTATGTTCTGGAGTCAGACGCACTGCTGTTGTGCCACAAAGTCCTTTGGGTCCTATATTCTTTGCACAATTGGCCAAACCTCCCTGTGCTTCCCTGGCGCTTCCCTGGCCCTTGAGGCTCTGAGCCCCTCTAGCAATCCGGTCTTACCTGGAATAAGTGGCGGCACATCTCATCCTTGATGAGGCCCAAGAGGGTCTGGCACTGGGATACAGGGGCTGACTCAAGAGCCACTGTCAGCAAATGCAGTCCCATGTGGATCATAACCTCTGAGTTGTGGCGGTCGTGTGGATTGGTAAGGGAGATGAGGAAGCGGAAGAGTTCACGGATGCAGGGAAGACCATAGGGGACCAAAGCTGTGCCTAGGAAGGCCAGGAGGAGAGTGGGACTGCTAAGAAACAACTAGCCTACTGGGTTGGCATAGCCTGCCCTGCATTACACAAGACAATTTCAGGTAAGTGTCTCTTCAAAGAAAAGGATTTTTTTCCTGGGGAGATGAGGGGACTAGCCTCATTTATTGGAGGGAATCAGAATCGATGATCCTATGTTTCTGTTAAAAGTCCTAAGCTTTTTACTCTTCCCTCTTACTTCCTATTGCCCACAAAACTCCCTCTTTGTAGTATATGGTAGGGAAGGGCTCCATCCATGCCAACAGTCCTATGGCTTGATTCCATTTTCTGACTAGAAAATGGCCTAGAACTTGGACCAGCAGGTAGTAGTCACCTTGGTCCAAGATGGTCTAGGCTCAAGCAGCTTAGTGGGTAGGATAGAGGAGGTGAACAGGCAGAGCCTGCCAAAGAGTACCCACCTTCTTTCTGGGAGGACTGTGTAAAGCGCACGCCCCGGGGATTGACGTAGTCCATGTCATGGACAGAGGCAGAGTCAGAGTGGTCGGCAGGGGACGTGCACTCCTCTAATACTTCAGGGATAGATTCCACGGATGCTGACTGGGCCTTTTCCACATGGGCCCCTTCCTGATATGACCAGTAGCAGGGAGATATAGGAAGAGAGATGAGGCAACTTGGAACTTACTCACCTTAAGTATCTGTCCTCCAAGGCTGTCTCTGATGGGCTGCAGGTATAGGGCCAGCTCACTGGTTTATGAATCAATGCAAGATGGCTCCGGGCAGGAGTATGAAGGACTCAGAAAACATCTGAAGCATCACTGACCTACAGTGACTAGAACCCTAGAGATGCAGAGGCTCTTACATGCTTAAGATTTAGATCATTACCTTCCAGGACAAGCCATGGCAAGCTCCCTCCCTTTTGCCAAGTACTGTCTGTATGTATAACTTGATAAATCCCATGAGCAACCTCTCACAGTGAGTCATGCTGTGGTTTTTCTAGGCTGCACAGCTAATTCCGGGAAACAGGAAAGAACCCCTCTACTCCAACCTTCTTTTGAGCCAAGGCCTGAATAAAGGATCCAAAGAATCAAGCCTATTCCCCCAAAGTAGAAGATTGAATAGGGACCTTTAAAAATCAAAGCTATACCTGGGGGTCAGGCTGTTCGGGAACCCCTAGCTCACTGCTTCCAGGCTCTGTAGCTGTGCTGTACCCTGGAGAGCCAAGTTGCTCCAGGTCAGTGAGGTCTTCCTTAGAGGTGGTGTGGGAGGAGAATTCTAGGCCACTGTCTGTAGAGGGGCTGACCACTGCTGATGCAGCTTCTGAACTCGCACAAGAGATGGGAGTGGCCACATCAATGAAGGGCATGCCACCTGCCAAGAAAAGTACGTGAAGCTTGGAGAGACTCTGTGGGCAAAACATACCCTCCATGGTACAGGGGCTCTGTTTCCAAGACTGCATGCTCATCTCTGCATATACTGGTCTCCAAAGTTGTCAGAGTCCCTCTAAAAGGAGAACAACCGTAAGTCACTGCAGAGTTGCTGAATGGTCACAGTCTGATTTGACCTGGAATTTCCCTTTTTGCTCTCAGCAGAAAGACCAAAGCCACTCAGTTGGTTGGTCTTCCATTTCAAAAGCCCTGAGAGAGAAAGGAGCTCCCCTTCTATCTACTCTAATCAGAGTAAGCAGCCCAGAGCACTTACCAGCGAGGTTAGAGGATAAGGTGGTTCCATTGGGAGTGGGCAGCTCTGAACCTGTTGTGACTTTGGTCATATGGCGTGGGGGCCGAGGGGATCTCTTCTGTTTCTTCCACTTGGATGAATCACTCATGCCTCCTGCTCTCATTTTCAGCTGGAAATATCATACCTCATTAGCACTGGTATTCAAACTAAGACTCTATCTCTAGAAATCTCCCTTTACTTAGTCCTTCTGGTCTCTAGAAAACAATCTGTACCCCACATCTGTGCTAAAGAAGGAATCTAGACAATCAGATCACATTCCTACTTCTCTAACCTGGCTTCTACATTTGCCACTTTATAGGAAGTGTGGAAGGAAGAATGGTGCCATGTGGAAGGCACCATTCTGCTTCTGGGCTGGTCATTGGTAGGGCCAGCCCTCTCACTTATCACTCTGCTTCCCTGGGTCCTAAGTGTTACATTAAACAGGCAATCCTGAGTCCTGTAGATGATGCATGATCCTCTTGCAGAAAGGGTAAGGGTAGGGGCTCCTTTTTCTGGAGCATCAGATCTATAAGCCCATGGACTCCTGGGCTTTCCTCCTCAACTACCCTGTAGAGCAGGCTTCTCCTTCTAGTTCTCATCCAACCATGAGAGCCTACTCCTTCCCATCCAGACTCTTAGTTTTCTTATTGCTGCGTGGACTGGGCCTAGACCATCAACATATCCCTTACTCTCTAGAATTTGTGCAAACTGGTCAAAGGCTCATTCCTTGGAGTTAAGGAAGGAGTGGCATCCCAGTTTATTTGTGGAGTTAAGGATGGAGGGTCATGCCATGCTGCTGCTTTGCTCTCTGCTGCTCCCAATTTTATTGTATCAATGGGACCTCCTGTCTTTCTCACTGTTGGTCTTTCTAAATGCAATTTTATGTTGTCATATGGTAAGGCTACTACTGATTCCTTGGAACCCTTGCTCTATTCCACTCTCCTCTCCTTGCTATATTTCTATTCCTCCTACAGCTTCCTTTTAGTCACAAAGGACAATCTCTATAACCTGTTGACTACTCTAGGATCTATGTTTTTTATGCATTTCCTCCACCCCAAATTCATAGTTTCTCTGTTTAGGCCCATTCTGTTTTCTTAGTCCTGATGTTTTCCCAGTTGGAGTTTCAACCTAGTCCCTCTACAGAGTTATATGAAACTATTCCTACACTGATAGACCATTCCTGGATTGGGCAACAGCAACTCTCTTCCAGGAACCATTAGAATGACTTTAAAGAGAATAGAAGTACTTTTCCTCCCTGCCTCTTCCTAAAGGCTGAATATATCCAGATTAACCCTTGCCTGTTCAATTCCTTCTCATATTTGGGGATAGAACTCCTTCCTCAAGCTCCCCAAAAGCTCTCAGAGCCTGGGTAACCTTTGATCCCTTGCTTAGAAACCACATAATTTTTCTATCCCTACCCATAGCTCCTTTCAATAAAGGAAAAGCCCAAGAGCCGAGCCCTTCCCCCAGCTCTTAATAACATAGCAACTGCTTCACATTGGATTGACACTTCTTGTCACTCCATCTCCAAAATGCCTGCAGTCGTATGTCTAGAATTAACCTTCAAGTGTTCTGAACAGTGTGGCTATGCAGGAACCAGAAGGATGCTCTTTCCAGGAACCACTGGAGCTCAGCTGGATCAAGTTCATGGTAAAAAACGTTCTTGGAGAAGAGTCAGCCAAACATGCAGAAAGGCAAGAAGCCCAAGAGATCAATGAGGGACCTCCTGGCCTTATTGGTAGTTGTCACTGATCTCCAAAAAGTACTAACAACTGGATCCACTTTTATGAGATAGCCTTTCTCTCCAGGAGGCTCCCCAACGTCAGGGACTCCAGGAAGTCCTATTTCCACTGAGAAGCCAGTCAATCACTGAGATTTCTTCCCACACTAGGATCCGTCTTTCCTGTTTCCTTCTTTATCCTCTGCAAAGCTTGCCCCAACCTGGTCATTTCAATGAGTATTCTCAGCCTCCTGGCTGGAGTAGAGGCCAAGAGGCAGGTAGTTCTCACAAACACCTCAGCTCTTAAAAAGTATAGCTGTGCTCCCTGTCCTAAGGTCCTAAGCTGTGGGGTGGGCAGTAGGTGTTCATGGGACACTATATCACCATATCTTTACAACTCTGTATTCTAAAGGACAGCATAAGCTTTACAAAAAATGAACAGATCCTAGGTTAATAATCACAGCAACATGCTGGGTAGCCACTGAAGAGAGCTGTAACTTAAGACTATGTAAACACACAAATGAAACTTGAGACAATGCCTTCATAGAGAACACAGGCCTATGCACTATCTAGCTAGGTGTACATACACACACAGTTATTTTTATTTTCAATGAACTAGATGTCCACAACCGTATCTCTAGCATGCACACTCTAGTGACAGCCTAGATAGCCCATACCTCCTTCTCTCCCTCTTCTTCTTAAAGTGGAATATGGGGATTAGGTAATCTTTAGCTTGGATCCCTTCCCTAAGCTCCTCTACATGTTGACTTTTAAAGGACAGAGGGCATCTTTGCAAAACATTCCCAGTGTCCTGGGCTATCCTGGCACCTGGCCCCTTCCCGTCAATCTAGTTCTAAACCTTAGAATGACCCCTTTAATGGTAACCTAAGAAAAAAATTTAAAAAGACCTTAACTAGATTGACTACCTTTTCTCTCTAAACTTAGTCCAGGTATCCAGATAGAGTTGAGGACTATGCTTAAGCTCTCTATGCCAGCTCTGAGCCAGGGAGAGGGTAGAAGAGGGAAGGGTCTTACATAAAGGTCTCATAGTTTCCCTAGAAATGGTAGATCTTAAGCCTCTCCACAAGGTGACAGCAGGACCCATGCTCTCTAGGCTCACTGTGTGATGTTCAAGGCTTCCTTTTCCTGTCTCCAGGCAATTAGATGCCCCAGGAGAGTTCCCAAAACCGCAAAGCTACAATCACGTGCAACTCTTCCAAAGCCGTGCTGGTACTAGGGAGGGGTAAGTTGTGCTTTACACGATGGAAAGGGGACCCAGGTGTTACGTATAAAAAGATAAGCATTTAAAGAAATAAATAAAAAGGGGGAAAGGAGAGGGAGAGGGAGAGAGACCTTGAGGTTCTTAAAGAGTAGTACCCTCTCTAACTGGTTCAGGGCTTTGGTCTGCTCCCCACTACTTAGCTCCAGTTTGTTGAGGAGACATGGAGAAATCTGTGAAAGACAGGCAAATGCACGATTTAAACAGAGTGAAATAAACTCAGACACACGCCAACAGGGCACAGGGTAGGAATGGGGATGGATGGCAGGGGAGAGGGGAAGGTCAGCTGCATGCACCAAACAGCCAAGGGTCATCTCCATGAGCAGAACCTCTCAGTGCTGCAAGCAGAATCCTCATCAGAGGCCTGTGAAGTCCAGGGTTTCAGTTCAAGATAGAAAGAGGTCACTCTTCTGACCACCATTCTTCTCCTAGCAGTTTAAGAACCCTTTGGTCTGGAGTCAGGCTCGATCTATCTCTTCGGTAGAGACTAGCACAAGCGTGAGCCCAGTCTAATCCAGCATTAGGGTAGGATTTGGGGCATAGCCTCTCTCAGCCTCCTACCTGCTGACAAGGCTGAGCCCTGAGGGGACGGCAGGACTTTCATCTTTGTCAACATGTTTTTAGCCCAGAATGATGGGCCTCACTCAGTTTCCACGAAGAACTGGCTCACCAGCTTATGTGGTGGTTAAAGAAAGATAGGCCAGAAAGGAAAGTTGGGGAAGGACAGGTATCTGGGAGAGAATAAATCTCTCACTAGAGGAGTGACAGCCATTTCTCGATTCCAAGCAGACCTGTCTAGGCAAAAGCATGTCTATGCCAAGCATGGGTATCCCACAGGACTGAAACTGGGAGATTCAGGTCTGGATGAGGGACAGCAGGTCAGCTCTCAGGTCATACCTTCTTCATGTTGGTCCCCACATAGTTCTTGGGTTCTTCTTTAAACTGAGGTAACCTATAAGATAGAGAATCCCATGGACTGTCATTAGGGATAATGACAAATGTCACCCTCATGCCAGCCACAGACCAAAGGAGTTCTGAGCCAGAACTATGCCCTGTGTCTTAGGAAAAGCTAGGAAGAGAAGCAGACTAATTTCACCCTTTTCAGAGCTTCAGCAAAGAGCCACAGGCATCGGGGGATGTATGACATGGACAAAAGAAGGTAGTCATGAGGGCAAAGTGATTAAAGTACCCTTGGAGTGTGGAGGCTCTTTTCGTCCTTAAACCAATTCCTTCCTGCTTGTGTTCACTTGGCAAGAACTGCTGAAAGCCAAGAGATGGTGAGAGGGCATCTATCAAAACCCTAGGAGACTGGCATAGGGCAAGAAGTAAAAGGAAGGTTGATGTTTTGAAGCCAGTAAATTTGCGCCTGCGTAGTAAGAAACTCTTTGCAGCAGGGTCCAAGGGCAGTCTTGTCTGTAGATAATAAGGATTATAATCTATAGATCTGAGTCCAAAAAGAAATCCCAGGGGGAGGTTTTAAGGCCACTATCTCAGCTCTTCTCAAAGCAAATCTATTAAAAGGAGGTGTAGGAAACAGGCAGTTAGGCCTAGCATGAAAAGACCTCCTAGACCTTAGGCTGAAGGCCTTACCTAGGGTAACCAACCATCTTGGTTTGCCTGGGACTGAGGTGGGGTTTGCTGGGATGTAGAACTTTCAGTGCTAAAATCAGGACAGTCCCAGCAAACAGTGATTGTTGGTCACCCTAGCCTTGGCCCTCTCCACAGAAATCAGGCTGAGCTCTGGCAGCTCAGCAACCTGTTCCAAGGTCCCTTGAGTTTGGCTTCCTTTCTGGGTTCCCTTTCCCAGCTGCTACCTGCACAGAAACAGACATAAGTTTGGGAAGCAGAATGAGGTCTTTCAGCCTAGATTAAATAACCCTCTGCCTCCTCCTGAGGCCAAGTCAGCTCCGTCCTCCTTCTCCCTTGCTCAGTAACCCTGGGCCCAGAGAACTACCCCCATGCATAATCCCAATGGCCTCTCATGTGGTTGTGGGGTTGGCCAGGTCCCTGACGTGGCTGTGTGGAAGCAGGCAGACTCAAGAGGCCTGGGCAGCCGGGCTGAAGCAAACAGCAGCAGGTTTACCTTGTGAAGAGCAGCTGCACCATGTCTACGAGAGTGTGCTCTGCGGATTTTCTCAATAACTCTGCACAGGCAAAAACAAATAACACAGGTGTCATTACTTGCCGTGCTATTATCAGGAGGCTTCTCAGAGCAGACTCCCCTCCAAACCTTGTTTACCAAGGATTATGCCAAACTTATTAAAACCAGCTCCAGCTCAGCCTGGAAGCCATAACTTCACTGGCCCACTAGGTGGCACTACCGAGTCAGGGGAAAAAAGGGAAGTGATAGATGTGTCCAGGGAGTCGTAGCCTGGTGTCAATCCCGGAAAACCTCAAGGGAGGGAGATCTGGTGCCTGGGCTGAGTCAGTCTGGGATCCATCCCAACTCCTGCCCTGGTCTAACAGGCTGAGGTCTTTACTCTAGCTTTGCAACAAAAAGTCAAGTACAAGATTTCTTCTAGAGCCCTGTGGTTCCTCGAGATAGATGAGAAATCCTGAATTTTCCATCTCTCTGGGGTTCAGAGACAGCATCCTGTGTTCATACTCAGACAGTGGCCCTAGGAATGGTGAAGGGGCCAACATTCAAGCACCTACCACTGAGCCTCATTTCAAAGCAGATCCGGAAGCAAGACTGCATAATCTCACACACAGATTCATTGGTTAGATGGGCACCCACTGGGGTTAGCAACAGAGTCCGTAGGACCTACCAGGAAGAAAAAGGAGTTACTATAATAAACCAGGTAAGCTGGGTGAAGAGAGGCTTTCTGGAGGGGAGAAAAGCTGCCTAGTGTTCCTCTAGTTTCCTAGAAAAGTACTCAGGGGTGAGAAAGAGGTTAGCAAGAATGCTGAACTCACTTCAGTTTGGTAGGAAGGTCACCCAGGAGCTTGTCTTGGGAACTGTTTCTTCACTTTGTATGACCCTGACATAGTTCGAAACTCATTCCGGCCCTAACCCACGAGCCCAACAGATGGATGGCACAGATACAG
Source organism: Daubentonia madagascariensis (assembly GCA_023783475.1). Lineage (NCBI taxonomy): Eukaryota > Metazoa > Chordata > Mammalia > Primates > Daubentoniidae > Daubentonia > Daubentonia madagascariensis. The sequence goes on along the minus strand of JAKFHU010002573.1, from coordinate 10,932,911 downwards.
TCTGCCAGAGGTACGAGTGTATTAAGGGCTTCCAGTATTTGATATCAATTCATTTAAAGCTTTTAATTATTTTCCTTAGAAAAAGCTTTTACTTTGGGTACCTGAGCTGCTTGTTTGGAAACAAAGTAGGCCTCTAGGCCCCAGTGGAGTCAAAACACAGCTTCATACTGCCAGCAGACGTGAGTAAGTAGAGCCGGAGGCACCAGCCCCTGGCCATTAGCCTAATTGCTCTTCCCCTCCTGCTTACCTGAAGGATTTTCATCAGGACAACCTCATCACTGGCAGGATCCGTGCCTACAAAACGGGCATGAGTGACAGCATCTGCCATGTTCTCCATGCCCTCTGCTGTGCCCTCATGAGTGGGATCTGCTCCAGCAAAAAAGGAAAAATTAAATGAAGAGAGAGAAAAGGTAAGACAGCCTGTCTAGGGACCACTTTGAGAGACTTTGGTTTCTCCTCTGCAGTTCCCTAACCCATGGGTCCTTGATCTGAGAATTTTTGCCCATAACTGGCTTTCATGAGCTCCTCAACAAAAGCTCCACTGGGTAAAACAGTGGTTCTCAAACTTAAGCATGTATCAAAATCACCTGGAGTGCTTGTTAAAATACACATTGCTGGGCTCACACCCAGAGTTTTTGATTTTGTAGGTCTAGAATGGGGCCTGAGGATTTGTATTTCTAACAAGATCCCAGGTGAAGTTAACACTGCTCATCAGGGGACCATACTTTGGGAATCACTGGTATAAATCTACTTGTTTCACAGAGGAAGGACCTGGAAAGATGAGTTTTTGGCCCAGACCAAGAGCCACGTAGGACCAGGGCTTTGAATGCCAAGGTTGTAGCCTTTCTCCTTTCATCTTTCAACACAGCTTCTCTCTCTGCTTGCTTTTGGAGTTTTGTGCTCAGGAGCAACTGAGGTAGAGGAGCAGGAGAAAGAAATGGACAGTCACTGCCGCCAGTAATTATATCTGGGTACCAAGTTACAGCAGATCAGAGACATTTTTAAGTTTCATTCTTATTTAAAACAATATGATAAAGAGCAAGAATCCTGTTTCCAGCTTAACTAAACAGACATTAGGAGAGAAAAGGAGACTAACTGAACAGGACTGGAAACTGGCTAGTTGGAGAGTAGGGAGAGAAGGAGGATTTTAGCTGTGAACAAGAGGGGAGAAGCTAGAGGTCAGACAACCAGCACCATGCTGGAAATGAACATAAATGCTACCAAGGGGGGAACTCAGCTCCCATTCATGTGTTGAACAGCCACAAGGAGTAGCCAAAAAAGTTGACACCATCAAGGCCTTACAAGGGTCCTGCAGAACTGCCTGGCTCCTGTCCCAGGTCTGCTCTGAAGGACTCTTTCTACTGCTGTTTAGTCCTGAAAGGGGAGCATAAGCAGGGGCAAAGGGCAGGCACATGATAAAACTTCTCGAGCGACATAGAAAGGTGCTCCAGAGGTGGCATGGTATAATGCAGGACCATCTCCTAGTTTTAAGTGGTAGGAGTTAGAAGACATATTTACCATTTTCTCTTTCTTGGTACCTGAAATTATGGAGTTCCTGAGCCTAAAGCTCAGGGGATGGCTGAGAAACTCGAGCATTTCTCTTGCAATGTTGAGCAAGATTCCCATTAATTGTGAGCATTTTCATCTTTCCCTTTTATCCTTGTTAGTCTCTGACACTTCATCAAAGACTTTCCTTGTCCTACTTACAGCATCCTTCTACTCAGCACCAGGAGTGGTTACTTTAGAGGACACGCAGAAGGAAGTCAGTTTCATGATATATAGTATAATGGGGTGACCCAGCTTCTCCTATCACCCCAACTCTCCACATTTCTCCCAATTTGCACAGAAAATCCCACACTCTCAAGGCCCTTGCCCATATCCTCTCTCACAGCCCTGCGCGACAGTCCTTATTCAGGCTACCAGGGCTTACACAGGAAACCGTGGTCCTGCTCAGTGTGTGTGGCATTTCAGAGCTCAGTGAATGGCAGCTTTGCTCCCATCTCACAAGGCTCCTGGGGGTCCATTTCTTCCCCTCTTTCAGTAATCTCTCTTGTTAAAGTGGTTTAAGCTCTACTCATCTCTTTGTATTAATAGTTCTTATCCCTTGAGCTTGAGTGAAGTAGCAAAGTTAACTTTCTAAAAAGGCAGGTAAGAGGGACAGGTCTTTAGAACGATAGGTAGGGCTTGCCAGCAGGCCGTGCAATCAGTGGCACAAATCCTGGTCTGGCAGCTGTGTGGGGCCAAACAAAAGGTCAGTCCTTGGAGTAGGACCTAAAATAATCCCTGAAGCCTTGGGTCATAGGATTGAGAATTTGGGGGTGTTTTCTTCTAGAAGAGCAGCCTAAACAAAGGATTGTTTGGCTTGGGCTCACTTAGTAGACCTTCTCTTCCCCAAGACCCCTTCTTCAGAATGTCCTCCTTTTCTGGCCACTCTGGAGCCAATTTCAGGGAAATTTGCCAATCTCATCTCCTTGGCTTTCATGCACTCCTTCCTGCTCCTTTTCTCATGCCCACTGCAATCACCACCTCCAGCATTCTCTTTTCCCACCACAGGAAACTCCAGTGACCAGCCTGTCTGCCAAGTTCAGGAAGGGGAGAGAATAGGACCTACAAAAGAGCAGAGGGAAAATGCACAGGGGGCAGATACTGGAGGCTGTGAAGAGAGACAACCTGCAGGTGGAGCTCAGGGAAAGGCTGGAAGTGGCTGGGCCTGATTTTGTTTAGGAAAAGTATGAAGCTACGACTAGGGTGTCTGGAGAGGCTGATGCATCTATTCAGAAGCTAGCTGGCACCCAGGATTCCTGCTCGGGATCCTCAATGCTTCTACCAAGCAAATCCAACTTTTCTTGAAAAGATAAAGGGTTTTCTTGCCCTAAAATGAAGGCTGTTTTCTTTTCTGGCTAGCTACAGCCTGAGCCACCTCTTTTCTTTTCTTGTCTCCCTACTTAGAAACAAAGACAGCTGCCTGTTTTCTATGTTCCTCATCCTTGCACATGGGCTGGCAATCGGGGAAAAGGAATTCAGGTTCCTGACTGACAAGACCAACTAGAAAAGGAATCTAAAAAAAGACAACACAAATTCAGAGATAAACTATAGATTGGGTGAAATATTTGGCCTAGACTGGGAGCAAATATGTGTAATAGTACGATAGACAGTGGGTTAATATTCGTACTACACAAAGAGCTCCTATAAATTGATATGAAAAACAACTCAATAAAAAAATAAGTAAACGAGAGGAAATTCAAATGTTCAATCTCCAGGACATAGAAACAACAAAACACCAGTTTTTACCCACCAAATTCGTACAAATAAAGAAAACTGATAACATTCAGTGCTGATGATAGGGTGGGGAAATGGAAACTCTCAAACATTGCTGGTTAAGTGTAAATGCTGTAATCTTTTGGGAAAGCAACCTGGTAGTAGCTATAAAATGTAATATGCATGTGGCCTTTAATCCAGAAATTCCAAGTCAGAAATCTTTCATACAGAAGTAAAATTAGTAAATAAGGACATATGAACAAGGATGCTTATTTTAGCATTATTTATAATGACTCCAATATGAAACAATCTAAATATTAAATATTAATAAGAGAATGATAAATTGTTTATACTATGGATACTATACTGCTACTAAAAAGAAAAAAATCATACAAGGGACCGAGGGGAGAGGGAAATGGGGAGTTATTGCTTAATGGTTAGAGTTTCTGTTTGGGGTAATGAAATAGATGGTGGTAATGGTTGCACAACACTGTGAATGTAATTAATGCCACCGAATTGTACACTTACATGATTAAAATGGCAAGTTTTATATATATATTTTTTGAGACAGGGTCTCACTGTGTTGCCCAGGCTGGAGGCCAGTGGCGCGAACAGAGCTTACTGCAACCTCGAACTCCTCTGCTCAGGTGATTTTAGCCTCCCAAGTAGCTACAACTACAGGCACACACCACCATGCACAGCTAATTAAAAAAAAAATTTTTTTTTAGACATGGGGTCCTGCTATGTTGTCCAGGTTGGTCTCAAAGTCCTGGCCTCAAGTGATCCTCCTGCCTTAGCCTCCTGAGTAGCTGGGACTACAGGTGTGTGCCACCATGCCCAGCTGATTTTTCTATTTTTTGTAGAGATGGGGCCTTGCTCTTGCTCAGGCTGGTCTCAAGAGATCCTGCCACCTCAGCTTCCCAAGGGGCTAGGATTACAGGTGTGAGCCACTGCACCTGGCATTATTGTTTGTCTTCTTACAATAAATATGCATTATATTTGGAAAAATAAATTTAAAAATAAACCAAACCAAAACCCCAAGGGCACTACACCCTTAACTCCCTCCAAAGCACAGTCAAAGAAACCAGAGTCCCAGGGAAACCTCCTTTCCCGCCCTCCCCACCCTGCACAACCTCAGTCAACTGGCTTGATGAGTAACCAATAACAATCCTATTTCTCTTCTGCAAGAAAGGAGATGGTTGGGAAAATTTTCCCAGTATCACCAGTTCATTGCCTAAGGCCTGAGCACCCCAGGAGAGTCAGGAAATGAAGTGCTGTGGTTATTCAACAAAGCCTGAGCTCTTACCTATGAGTGCATAGGACAGGAACTTGTTGACAGAGGTGAGCGCCAGTCCAGTAATAGGGCCAGTGGTATCTTCAGAGCGAATCACTTCCAGAAATGGCCGAAGGAATACATTGGGCTCAATTTCTGAGAGTTCTGCAAGAAAAGAAATAGAAATGAAGAGATAGCATTTAATGAAAAGCTAAACTCTGGAAAGAGGCTCTTCTTGTTTGTGCAACGAAGCTAGAAGTCTTTGTTGCTGGGTCAACCTTCTTCCCTCTGGAGTACGTTGAGTCAAATCCCAGACACTGTACCATTTTATCTGTAAAATTTTCAGCATGTAGCTCTAAAAGATTAGGATTCTTTTTTAAAAAGAAAGCACAATATCATTATCATGCTTAAAAAGTTAACAATAAAGTGGTTAAAATCGTAAATTTTGGGCTCGTCCAAGTACAGTGGTGTTTACAACTAATTGATCACAACCAGTTACAGGTTCCTTTGTTCCTTCTCTACTCCCACTGCTTCACTTGACTAGCCTAAGAAAAAAATAAAAATAAAAAATGGTAAATTTTGTTATATGTATTTTATCACAATTTTTAAAAATTAACAATTCTTTAATATCATCAAATATTGTGAGTTAATTTTCCATGTCCATTTTACCACCCTCCCCGGTGATATACAGCAGATAAACATTATCTTGGGTACAGCCAACATGACCCTTAGATCCCTGGGTGGGCTCCTGTCTTGTCTTCATGTCCTTTGCTGTTATGGTCAAGGTCACTTCTCTTAGAGAAAGAATGCAGCACATCCCAGGAGGGTGAGAGGAAACCTTGAGGTTTATAGTTCCTTGCTGAAAATAAGCCTAAAGCGTGGGCAGTCTCTTAGTCATGGAGGCAGTCTAATCTTGGAAGGTCTAACCACTCTCAGGCCTCTTTCCTGCCTAGAGTAAGCAGAGAGTTAACTACCCTGACAGTAAGGGGCAATTCATAATCTTTATTTTACAGATGAGAAAAATAAGACTCAGATAAGATTAAGATACATGATTGGTACCAAATTACAGAACTAATAAGCAGAGCTGAGATTTGAAACCAGTCTATATGGTTCCAAAACTTGTAAAACTCCTACATTTATTCTACCTAATTACCAGCACATATTCCTGAATATAGATTTAATTCCAGGTCAAAGAAACCATACTACACTGGTCTTGCTCTCTACTCTACTCTGCCCAGGGTTTAATTTGTTTTTCTAGATTCTGCTGTGCTTTCATCTTTCAGAGGCCAGTTCCCTAAAAGGCTTCCTAAATAGACCAGAAACATTTAGGGATGTGATCTAGGCTGCCCCACCTTTAGAGATAAAAGGAAGCTGGGTTTCCTAAGCACCTTCATTTTCATGCAAATGTAGGGAGCTGCCTACTCAATTCCTACTACCCCCCTCTCTGGGTAAACATTCCCAGGGCGGCTGCTCCTCAGATTAATGCTTTAATTAATTGGCAGATTGGGTAGCATTTTCCAAGCTTGTCTGTACAGTGATCACATCAGCTGTAAAAAACCTGCTTCTCATCCCTTACTTCCCCCACTTAGAGATGTACAATTTTTAGGAAAAAACCTAGAGAAAAACCTGTGTGTGTGTGCCTGTGTGTGGTGGTGATGGAGGGTTGAGATGTAAGGAATATAAAATATTGGAAAAACTGAAATATATAATTATACAATGTACTTTTAAAAAGCACATTAAAAATTTAAAGTCATCTAGTCTTGCTTTAAGAATACAAACACATAATAATATGGTCTATCATTTACAAAATGATCATGACGGGGAAAAAAATCTTTAAGAGTTGGGACATTTTAAGCCACCCAATCTTTGGACCAAGAAAAAAAAAAAGAGTTGGGACAGAAAACATATTTTCTGTGTTTTCATCCAGTTGCTACAACTATACTTGCTTCATGTGTTCCTTTGTGGTAAAAGACTAGGGCAGTTTTACAACTGGGGTCCACACTTCCCAGGCCATGTGCATTCAGCCTCTTTTGTTTGTTTAATTGTAAATTTGGTAAAACTAACTCTTTTTTTAAATGGCTGATTAATACACTATGTAACGTTTTGAGATTGGCTTCTTTCATTCAACATGATGGCTTTGAAATTCATCCAAGCTGTTGCATATATCAATAGTTTGTTCCTTTTTACTGCTGAGTAGTATTCGTTGCATATATGTACCACAGTTTCTTCATCTGTTCACTGGTTGAAGGACATTTGGGTTCTCCAGTTTGGAGCATTTATAAGAGAGCTGCTATAAACATTTGTGTACCAGTTTTTGTGTGAACCTACATTTTCATTTCTCTAGGGAAAGTACCCAGGAGTGGGGTTTCTGGGTCAAAGGTAAATGTGTGTTTAGCTCTACTGCCAAACTGTTTTCCAGAGTCACTGTACCATTCTGCATTCCCATGAGCAATGAGATTTCTAGTTTCTCCACATCCTCTCCAGTACTTGGTATTTTTAGTATTAGGTAGTGAGTGGTATCTCCATGTGGTTTAAATGTGTATTTCTCTAATAGCTAATGACATGGAACATCTTTTCATGTGCTCATTTGCCATCCATATATCCTTTTGGGTGACATGTCTGTTCAAGTCTTTTGTGCACTTTTTATTTTTTAATTTTTTTTTTTCAGAGATAGTGTCTCGCTCTGTTGCCTAGGCTGGAGTGCGGTGGCCCGATCATAGGTTACTGTAACCTCAAATTCCTGGGTTCAAGGGTTCAAGAGATCCTCCTGCCTCAGCCTCCCAAGTAGCTAGGACTACAGACCTGCGCCACTACATCTGGCTAATTTTGTTTTGTTTTGTTTTGTTTTTTTATAGATGGGGTCTTGCGATGTTGCCCAGGCTGGTCTCAAACTCCTGGGCTCAAACAATTCTCCTTCCTTGGCCTCCCAAAGTGCTAGGATTACAAGCATGAGCTACCAAGCCTGGCCCTTTCTGTCTACTTTTAAATTGAATGGGTTTTTTTACTATTGAGTTTACAGACTTCTTTATTCTGGATTCAAGTATTTTACTTGTGATACAATTATTTACAAACATCTTCTCCCAGTCTGAAGCTTATCTTTTCATTCTCCGAACGGTGTCTTTCATACAGCAGACATTTTTGCTCTTGATGCAGTCCAATGTATTAATACTTATTTTATGGATTGTGTTTTGGTATAATCTCTAAATTGACTCTGCCTAATCCCAGGTCACAAAGACTTTTTCCCTATGTTGTCTTCTAAAAGGTTTACAGATTTATGTTTTTCACCTATGATCTAATTTGAGTTAGTTTTTATATAAGGGATATGGTTTAGATTGAGGCTCCTTTTTCTTTTTTTTGCATAAGAATGTCCTATAGTCCCAATATGTCTCATTGAGTTGTCTTTGCATCTTTGTCAAAAATAAATTGACATATTTATGTGAGTCTCTTCTCGGTTCTCTATTCTGCTCCATTGATCTACATGTGTAACTCTCTGATAATACCACACTGTGTTGATTATTATAGCTATATACACTAAGTCTTAAAATCAGTAGTGTGATTCTTCCAACTTTAATTTTCTTTTCCACTGTCATTCAGTGTCCCAGTTCCTTTGCCTTTCCATTTCAATTTAAGATAAATGTATCTATATTTACAAATAATCTTGGAAGTTTTAAAGGAATTCCATTGAGTCTATAGATCAGTTTAGGGAGACATGGTATCTTTGCTATATTGTACCTACCAATCTATGAACATAGTATATCTCTCCATTTATTTAGGTCTTCTTGGTTTCTTGTATCACTGTATTATAGTTTTTAGCATACAGATTCTGTATATGTTTTGTTAGACTTATACCTAAGTATTTAATTTTATATGGAGTATTGTAAAAGGTATTGGGTTTTATTTCAGTTTCCATATGTTCATTGTTAGTACGAGATTGATTTTTTTGTGTTGACCTTGCATCCTGTGACCTTACTCAACTCACGTGTGTGTGTGTGTGTGTGTGTGTGTGTGTGTGTATTCATGTTATCTGTAGACAGGGACAGTTTTATTTCTTCCTTTCCAATTTATATGCTATTTATTTCCTTTTCTTATCTCATTGCACTGGCTAGGACTTCCATTACTATAAAACTGGACATCTTGCCTTGTGCCCAAATTTAGGGTGAATACATTCAGTATTTCACAGGAAAGTATGATGTTAGCCGTAAGTTTTTTGTAGATATTCATTATCATGAATGGATGTTATATTTTGTCAAATGCCTTTTCTTTGTCAGTTGATATGATCATGTGGTTTTTCTTCTTTAGAATGTTAATGTGACAGATTGGTTGATTTTCAGATATCAAATCAGCCTTGCATTCCTGGGATAAACCTCACTTAGTCTTGGTATGTTATTCTTTTTATATATTGCTAGATTTGATTTGCTAGTCTTCTGCCTCTTCAGATGAAAGAACTCAATATGGCATTCAGAGGCTTGGCAGAGACAGGAGTGATACTATACAGAGTCTTGGATATGAGGTTCCATGGAGAACTCTCTGGAGGCTTTGGATGTTAGCCTTATACAGTACACAATTTAGTCAATGGAAAGATCAGTAGTCTCACTCCTCCTACCAATAGCCAGACATATGATATCCAAGCTTTTCATTTCTCAAATTAGGTAGTTGGAATCTATGCTAAGATACATTCATTCCAGCACTTCCATTCTCTGAGTCAATGCTTTACAGAAAACTACTGATGGAAAACTAGATGGGCTGGACTTTTTAATGAGCCCACTAGGAACCTATACTATCACCCTCTCTCCCCCACCCCTCCAAAAAAAAATAGCATGATGATATATAAAGTTAACTTTCCCAAGAGAGTTTCGGCTAGGCAGAACTAGAGTTTTGTTCTCCAGGTTCAACTGTGGGTTGCCAAGAGCATTAGACAAGCTCTAATAGGACCATCTCTGCAACATGGTGGTAGAGGTGGGAGGATGTTGTTACTCCTAGGAGGGCAGCATTAGTAAGGACATTTCTGATTTAAGGTACCTGTTTGTAAACTTGTAATTAAAAAAAAAAAAACCTGGAATTTGAATTCACAATCCTGGTGAGATGTTCAGATGGTCCTTTAGAATAACTGCTTCTCAAACTATCTGTAGTGAATAGCCAGGATTTTTTTTACTTTATGTCAATCCATTACAGACCCATACTTTTATAAAATATAATAAATTACTAAAAAAAAGAAATTAAAAAATATAATTTTTTATTATTAGAATCATCATATATGAAATTACTGTCTCATTGTTATAAAACTTCCTAAATACCTTCTTAAGTCTGTATATATCTCTTTACATACAAAGCAGCAGTTTGTAGATTATATTAACACTTTGAGTAACAGTACTTTAGAAAAATAAATCATAATTTCAACTGATCATTCCAGAAAATCCTCCAAAGCCTAGAATATTATAGCTAAAATAAGCCCTAAAAATAATTTACAAATTAGGTAACTGATATTTAGGGAAGTTAAATAATTTGTACAATGTCAGAAGGCCAGTTAGTGTTGGAATCAGGACTAGAAGTTGAGGGCACGAGGTAAAATCATGGGCTTTACAATAGGATTCAAATCCCAATTTTGCAACTTAGTAGCTGCGTAACTTTAGTTTCTTCATTTTTCTATGTTTCTATTTTATCACCTATAAAATGGGTATTAGAGAATTAAAATAAATTGCATTGGCAGGGCACGGTGGCTTGTGCCTGTAATCCTAGCACTTTGGAAGGCCAAGGCAGGAGGATCACTTGAGGCCAGGAGTTTGAGACCAGTCTGAGCAACACAGCAAGACTGTGCCTCTACAAAAAATGGAAAAATCAGCCGGGTGTGGTGGCGCACACCTGTAGTCCCAGCTACTCAGAAGGCTGAGGCAGGAGGATCCTTGAGCCCAGGAGTTTGAGGTTGCAGTAAGCTATGATGACACCACTGCTCTCTAGCCTGGGCAAAAGAGAGAGACCCTGTCTCAAAAAAAAAATATATATATATATATATTTAAAAATAAATAATAATAGCAGCTAATATTTATTGAGCATACACTATATGCTAGGCACTGTATTAAGTGATTTATATACATCTCATTTAAGGCATGTAAAACACTTGGTACAATGCATGGAATAAAGTGTGTAATAAATATAACTAAGATATTATTCTAGTTTTTAGCTCTAGAGTCCCAGCAGCCCAGTGTTCTTTATATTGTATACTAGTTTATTTCTTAAGATTTAAGTAAATATCAAAAAAATTCAAGAGTAGGCCTTCTACCTTTGACTCCTAAACCGTAAAAGGAATACAAGTTAAGGATAAATACCAAGATAACCAGTGGTTGTTATTTATGGTACAATTTGGGATAGCTCTTTTTTTTTTCCTTCCTTTCTTTTTTTTAAGAGGCAGGGTCTCGCTCTGTCACCCACGTTGGAGTGCTGTGGCCTGATCATAGCTCACTGTAACCTCGACCTCCTGGGCTCAAGTGATCCTCCCACCTCAGTCTCCCAAGTAGCTGGGACTACAGGCACACCACCATGCCCAGTGAATTTTTAAATTTGTCTTGTAGAGATGAGGTCTTGCTATATTGACCAGGCTGGTCTCGATCTCCTGGCCTCAAGTGATCTTCCCACCTCAGCCTTCCAAAGTGTTGAGATTACAGGTGTGGGCCACTGCACACAGCCAGCTCTTTTAATTTCTGAGGGCTTGAGCTTTCTCCAAAGTATATGTAATACCAGAGAAAGAAATAGGCTTCCTTTTTCTAGTGAATGATTGAATATTCATTCTCATTTTAGAAGACATAAAGATAACAATAACAGCAACAGCTAATTTTTATTACCTGTGCCATGCTATATGCTAAACACTTTACATACCTTCTCTCTTCATGATTATCCCCATGGTGAAGATGAAAATGAGACTTAGAAAGGATAAGTGGATGTCCCACCAGCTAAGATCATACAACTAGCTAGTAGTGGAAATGGGAATCAAATCCAGGTCCATCTGACTCCAAAAGCTGTGCTCCTAGCCATTCAATGTTACTGCTTCCTATGAGGACAGAACAGAAAGGTTTCTGGTGTTCACCTCCCAGCTTGGCCTGCCTGGGGACTGAGATTCAATTGTCTGGATCTTCTTCAAAAGAATGAGAAGCGCTGCCTGAGTCCTTCAGGAGAAAAGTGCCATGATGCTGCTCCTAGTAAGCAGGCTGAGTAATTTCACAACCAAGGAGATATCTGACACCCCAGCCAAGCAGCCAAAATTCCCACCCTGGGAGGCTGTCAACCTCAAGGCACAAACAGTCCAGTAAACAGAATGCAGATTAGGTAGAGGGGTGCTGTGAAGGTGACTGGTTCATATTCTAAGATGAGGGAAACAAACGGGTACAAGGAGGGGAAATCCAACCCCCCATCAGAGAATAAACATTTGGGACCCTTCTAAAATCAAATCCAGGTCCAACTTCTAGTCAGTCAGTGCCAAACTATAACAATTACAAGAATTATTAAACTATTTCTGGAGAAACTCATGGGCCGCTTCAACCCAAGGCAAAGTGAAGCCCTTTGGAGGTATCTTGGTGGAGTTCTGTTCTTACTGTGCTTAATACCAGTGAGCATAGAGCTCAACTCCCCATATTATAACATTAAAACAGAAGTCTCAATTTGGCTTAATGTTAGTCTGAGAATCTGCAATGTCCCGCAATTCTACTGTCTTCTCAAATGATGAGGTGACCTGTCCAAAAGGGGGATGAATCCTGACATTGTTTTCTCTTTTCATGTCAGAGCTGCCACCCTCTCTGATAATCTATGTCAAAGGCCTCAATGTGTGGCCTCAAGCACTGCCCTTGGACAAAAGAGAACGCTTTCCTAGTCTACAGGGGAGCAGCCACCATCCTCCCAGGAGGCTGTGTTCTCCAGCCTGCAGCAGGCTTTTCTCAGTTGGCCAGCATTGGTCTGGCACATTCCTGAGCCAAAATGCACACATAAGCTGCTTTCCCTGGTAGCGAAGCTCTTCACTCCTGAGTGACTCTTATCAGGGGCAGTTGGGCATTCTCAATTGGATTACGCTGACAAGGAAAAAGGCCTGCGGTATATTATTTCAACACCATTTGGCTTTAGAAATGCCTGTCTCGACCCTTTTGCCCTCAGAGTCTACTTCTCCCTTCTTGCTTTCTAGAGGGTCACCAGCCTGCCCCTATCCTAGCTCTTCGTCCTGCAAATATTGGCCCATGTTCCTGGAGACAGAATACCATCATTCACAAGATGGATCATGTATAACAGACTAATAAATCAAAGCATGATAAAAACAGAAATCTAATTCATTTACCACTCTAACATTTCTGTATCCAGAGACACAGGACAAAATTATTTCAGCACAGAAGCTTTTTGGTTTTGGGCTTTTCTGTCTATGCCTGCACATTCCATTTTAGGAGAAAGTATTAGGTCTCATATTCTACTTTTTTGACTATGCTATACTCAGGAACATATTTCTTATAAAAGTCAAGACTGAAAATGATCTACAAATGAAATTTCTGAAGGACTATAAGTTCACTAGGAATGAGCTATGTTCTTGTTGGTCACCAGGGGATATCAAGAGTAGTGGTCCAAAGGATGAGCAAAACTAAATTCTGGCAAAGCCAGAAGCCTCTGGAATATGTGTCATACCTCCCATACCTTTGTTTATCAGCTTCAAAGTTTTCCACACCTATAAATGGACAGGTGGGCATTTAGGCTTAGTTTCAGGAACTGATTCCAGAGAAAACTGCCAAAGGGCAGCTCCCATAGCTGTATTTCCTAGCCTGGGCTTAAGGGTCAAACCCAGACAGGCCTTCGCAACCATCTCCTATACAACAGGAGAAATGAAATAAAGAAATGTATCAGGCCCAGTTCTGGTTTGGTCACTTGGGCAAAAACACCTCACTTCTTTGGGTGACAGCTTCCTCATCCATTGAGATTTCCTAGGGAAGGTGGTGGTGGCGATAGTAATTTAACTAGATTCTTTAAGGCCCCTTCCACAATCCCCAAAACTTATGACTGTAAATGCAAAGTACAATTTGGGATTAAATGCATATGAATACAGACAGTCACAGGCAGCCTGGAGGGAAAGCAAGCCCAGTTAGTTTGTCTAAGCCCCTGCCAGTGGCTCCTCTTTTTTCCAGCTATCCCCTGCTTCCCAGATCTCAAACAAATGCTTAACCTCTGAAGGTACTTCTAGACTTAGGGTGGGGGGAGGAGAAGAGGATGATTATCTTTGATATGATGACTCATTAAGAGAGAAATTTTGATAATGGCTTAATCACTCCTGCATCCAGGTACAAGGTGGATCCATATGTTCACTTTGGGCCAGCAGGAGAAGATAATGGTGCCAATCACTTATACTAAAAAAACCAAATTACAGTTGGCCCTCTGTATACATGGGCTCCACATCAGTGGATTCAACCAACTACAGATCAAAAATATTTGGAAAGAAAAATGGATGGTTGCATCTGTACTTAACATCTACAAACTTTTTTCTTGTCATTATTCCCTAAACAATATAGTATTACAACTCTTTATATAGCATTTATATCGTATCAGGTATTATAAGTAATCTAGAGATGATTTAAAGTACAAGGGAGGGATGTACACAGGTTATATGCAAATACTATACCATTTTATACAAGGGACTTGAGCATCAGTGGATTTTGGTATCCAAGTCAGGGGCGGGTGGGGGGAAGGATGCTGGGACCCCATGGATACTGAGGAACAGTTACATTTCTAACATGTGAGCCTTTAAAAACCTTTTGGAAAGTATTCATTTTTCAGGCTGATGTATCCCTCAAAGGCCAATCCAACCTGGGGTTTTTTTTTTGTATTTTTTTTTTTTTTTTTGAAACAGGGTCTTGCTCTGTCACCCGGGCTAGAATGCAGTGGCATCCTCATAGCTCACTGCAACCTCAAATTCCTGGGCTCAAGGGATCCTCCTGCCTCAGCCTCTGGAGCAGCTGATACTATGGGTGCACACCACCATGCCCAGCTAATTTTTCTATTTTTTGTAGTGATGGGGTCGCACTCTCGCTCAGGCTGGTCTTGAACTCCTGAGCTCAAGAGATTCTCCTGTCTCAACCTCCCAAAGCGTTAGGATTACAGGCGTGAGCCACTGTGCCTGGCCCCAACCTGTTTTTTTATGAATCAAAAAACCAAACCATAACTCTCTCTCTGATTAAACATGGGCAATTCCTGAACTTATATGCCTTGGGGTTAAACCTAAAGTCTAAAAGCCGCAGGGATTAGAAATCACAATTTTATGTTTTCCCCTAAATTGTCATTGATAAGTAATTTGTAGAAGGTCATGTTCATAAGGCCCCAACCTAAGCCAGAGATGACATAATAACTTCTCCTCCCTAGATATCTGGCACAAAAAGATTCAAGATGACCAAGAAAGAAAACTGTCTTGGGCATCTCTATATGCTCTCTGGCTTGAACACCTTATCAGGAGCTTGGCTACCTCTATGTCCCTACAGCAGCTTGACTTCTCCTTAGGGAGGAAATAGGAGGAGGATGTTGTTTTTTCAGGATTGAAATCCCTGACAGTATGTGGAGCTAAGAGCAGGTTTTCAGTAAATTTCTGCTCCTGAAATCCTCATTTTTGCCATCTCCTCCTTGTTGAGTGGGACCAGCCTGGTCTGCCTCAGGTCAGATTCAGCATCTACTTTCAAAAGATAAAGACAAGTACTTAAATGCAGCATACACATGGGGAAATAGTTTATTGCATGATTTCGTCCAATGTGATGTATGAATCCAGATTGGAAAAGGAATAAGCTTCCCATCTTGGGCATTCCTGCTAAATAGCCAGGTTGGCTTGCTGCTAGGAGCTGCTATCTAACATCCTTACAAGAATCCTATTTCATTGCCCAGGACAACAACCTTAATTTGCCTCAGACATCAACAACAGCTACAGTATTAAACACAATTATCATACATAGATATTTTATTTTATCCTTCCAATAACTCTGAGAAATAGAATTACTGTCCCCATTTTACAGACAAGGAAACCAAGGCTCTCAGAGGTTAAGCAACTTACATAAGGTCACACAGTAAGTGGAAGAGATGGAGTTTGAACCCAGGTCTGTTCTGACTCCAAAGTCAATGCTCTTAACCACTGCATTATACTCTTCAATATTACACCATGTTGTTGTTACAGGTGTACTACTAGATGTATGAACTGCATGACTTGGATGGCAAATAAAAACTTAAAACTCAACTACCCTATTATTAAAGTTTGTTCTGCACCTTTCCTCCTCCTCCAGTGACTAAACACTATTAGTTATTGATTGTGGTACTGTCACACAAATTAAGCATCATGTTTGCCCAGGTTCCCTCCTAATCCAAGAGGGAGAGTGAGGCCCCTTTAACAAGGCCAGCAGGGCTAAATGAGGCCCACAGGGACTGGCCTCAATCATATCAGAGAGGCCTGAGAACAGACTGATACATCTGTCTCACTGAGAGCATAAGTTTGACATGTATCCACTCTAAATACCAGTTCTTTTCCTTCTAGAGGAAATTGATACATATTGAAAGGAAAGCAATTCTGTTATAAAATACAGGTAAACCAGAGGTACTGTGGCCCTTCACTCTGCCTTTCTGTTTTCTGCATGCAAGTACAAGACCAAGCCCAAACTTAAGCAGCCAGTTTGAAAGCCCAGGAGAAATTAAAAACTTCTGTTCTGTGATATTTTATCACAGAACAATTCACCCCAGCTTTATGCAGCCATTATACTTGGAGCAGCTTTTTCAATCCAAATTCTGCTCATAGCCTAGTAAAAAAATTCATTGTTCAATGGCAGCAAGAAGACAATTGTAGGTTTATTATCAATTATTACCCTGTCAGGTCTTCTCTAGGGTCCCTGAAGGGAAAAAAGAGAGAATAGAAAAGAACTAAATTCTGAATTGACATTAACAAAGTCTACAGATGATGAAAAAGCCTGCAGGGTCAATAGCCAAAACTAAGGATGAATCAGAGAACCCCCTAACAGTGTCAATTACAGGATTGCTAAGCAATCTCCTCCTATCCCTTAAGTGTATAGAATCCTACTTATTTACCTTTCTCCAACAGCTGTAAATAGTTACTACAGCAGCATATCATAAATTCTTAGCGACACCAAGACTAAGCAGTCTTATTCTGCTTTAGCCACCCTCATGCTAACAGGCCCAAGAACTGTCTGATAAAGGATCTTTTCCATTTTACTGACAGGGAAAACAAAGCCATCAAAAATGTAACAGATGGAGCCAGGAAAAGTACTCTAAACACTTGCCATTGCTATCACTAAAGACATGTCTGTGAGCTGGACAGCGAACAAATAAAGTTTGTGGGAGCAGCAGTACTCTCAAAAGTCACACCTTATTTGCTCTGAAAGGTGCTGAGAGAACCTTCAAGACAGCTGAATCTGGAGAAGCAATCCTGAAAGGGTTGGAAAACAACTTCGCAAAACATGGGACAGAAGCTAGGCCAGGCCAACACCTGTTCCTCCAACAATATCTGTCTATCTGTCTGTCTGTCTGTCTCTCGTTTTATCCCAACTGCACACTTTATACAAAAGCTCCATTATTCTGGTAAAGTTGCATTCCAGCCCAGAGTGCAGAGTTAATGTTTTTTACAGCCACATGCCTCCTTGTGATGGATGACCACTTTATAATAAAATACTTTATGCTCAGTCAACTTACAAATAAAGAGTGTTTCATTACATGGCATTTAAAACATACCCAAATTCAAAAAGATTCAGGGGGAAAAATAAAAAAGGAATAGGAACGATGGTGATTCCTGGAAAGTGAAGAATGATCCAAGAGAGAATACTCTGTTAAGTCCTTCATTCCTTAAGAAGGTAGAGTCCTAAGGAGAATTTGGTAACTAAAATGGCATTGATTTCAACAAATGGTGTTGGAACAACTGGACATCCATATGCAAACAAATGAACTCAACCTAAATGTCACACTTACACGAAAATTACCTCAAAACAGATTATAGATCTAAATGGAAAATGTAAAACTATACCACTTTTAGAAGAAAACACAGGAGAATACCTTTTTGACCTAAGATTAGACAGAGTACTTAGACATGACACCAAAACATAATACATAAAAGAAAAAAATTGATAAATTAGACTTTATCATGAGCAAAGATGTCTGCTGTACAAAAGATACCATTTGGAGAATGAAAAGACAAGCTTCAGACTGGGAGAAAATATTTGTAAATAATTGTATCACTAGTAAGAACTTGGATCCAGAATAAAGAAGTCTCTAAACTCAATAGTAAAACAAACAATTCAATTAAAAAATGGACAGGCTGGGCATGGTGACTCACACCTGTAATCCCAGCACTTTGGGAGGTCAAGGTGAGAGGATCGCTAGAGGACAGGAGTTTGATACCAGCCTGGGCAACACAGCAAGATGCTGTCCCTACAAAAAATTTTAAAATTAGCCAGATATGGCAGTAGCACAGGTCTGTAGTCCTAGCTACTTGGGAGGCTGAGGCAGGAGGATCTCTTGAGCCCAGGAATCCGAGGTTACAGTGAGCTATGATACACCACTGCATTCCAGCATGGGCAACAGAACGAGACCCTGTCTCTAAAATATAAATAAATAAAAAATAAAAAGTGCACAAAAGACTTGAACAGACATGTCATCCAAAAGGATATATGGATGGCAAATGAGCAAATGAAAAGATGTTCCATGTCATTAGCTATTAGAGAAATACACATTTAAACCATGTGGAGATACCACTACCTAATACTGAAAATACCAAGTACTGGAGAGGATGTGGCAAAACTAGAAATCTCATTGCTCATGGGAATGCAGAGTGGTACAGTGACTCTGGAAAACAGTTCAGCAGTAGAGCTAAACACACATTTACCTTTGACTCAGAAACCCCACTCCTGGGTACTTTCCCTAGAGAAATGAAAATGTAGGTTCACACAAATGTTTATAGCAGCTCTCTTATAAATGCTCCAAACTGGAAGACCCAAATGTCCTTCAACCAGTGAACAGATGAAGAAACTGTGGTACATACATGCAACGAATACTACTCAGCAGTAAAAAGGAACAAACTATTGATATATGCAGCAGCTTGGACAAATCTCAAAGGCATCACGTTGAGTGAAAAAAGCCATTCTCAAAAGGTTACACACTGTATGATTCCTTTTATATGACCTTCTTAATAAAATATGGTAATTGAGAATAGATCAGTGATCGACAGGGGTTAGCAGCAGGGGAAGGGTGTGACTACAAAGGGAGGGCAGAGGGAGTTTTCTGGGGTGATGAATCTGTGCTGTATCCTATTTGTGGTGGTAGTTACACAAATGTATACAACGTGTGTTAAAATTATGGCATCCACATGATATAGCCCAACAACAAGCCCTGCCTCCCAAGACTGGGGTCTGAAGATATCCAGAATAAGTTTAAGGGAGTGATCATCTATGAAGGTGGAACTGAATTCAGAAATGTCCTTTCCCCTCAAGGGTTTAGGGCAAGGCTAGTCCCACTCTATGGAGGTTTCACTTTGCTCAACATAAGAGTAGCCTGCCATGAAGAGCCTATTTCTTTTCTCCCTGCACTCTTCTAATCAATATCAGAAAAGATTTGGAATTGGAACCCATTCTTTCAAAATCTTCAGTTGAAGCAGCCCTTTAAAAACAGATCACATTTCTATCAATTTCAACTCCGTTGAGCATGGTTAGAGAAACCACTTCTTTTGTACATTAAATCACTTGGCTTTGGGAGCTCACACCCTAACCTTTAGTTTCTTAAGATAGAAGTATTAAAAATAGAGAAAGAATTCACCAGGGCATAATTTATCTCCTATAATATCTGACACAAAGGATACCAAATCCTACCTGGCTAAAAGCCCTTAGCAATATTAACTTTACTAAGGTAAGTGCTGACTCCCACTGTACACAGCTTCAAGGAGAAAAGGTAGAGGCAGGAAGCAAGGGTGGGGAAGGGCTTTCATCTGGCACATAGCCTAACAACTCCTTGCTCAAGAAGCATTTGGGCCACCAGAGGCACCCCTCCTGAAGATGAAGATGTTCATTTACCTGCTTCAAATGTACCAGGTCACAGTATGTACACTATCATGCAGCTATGTCCTGTAAAAGTCTCTAATCGGCATCCATTAGATTAGCCCTGAATTTTGCTGGCAAAGCCTCAGCCTCTCAGGGGGCTGGCATCAAATAGGGAGGCTGGAGTAGGGTTTCAAACACCTGTTTCAGCTTTTTAAGTGTCCAATTCAGGCCACTGTGCTCTGGCAGCAAGGACCCTGATGATGTGGCTTCTTCTTTCCTGCCAAATCCTCAACTTAAAGAGCCCAGGCCCTCAGGGAAGGAAAAGATAGAGCTGGGGGTGGGGATGGGGGGGTGCAGCCACATTGAAGAACTGTTTCTTTTAAAGTTAAACACATATCTACCCTAAGGCCCAGCAATTTCACTCTTAAGTATTTATTTAAGAGAAATTAAAACCTAGGTTCACAAAAAGACTTGTATAGGAATGTTTATAGCAGTAATAGCCAAAAACTGGAAACAACCCAAATGTCCTTCAATGAAAGAATGAATAAATTCCTCTTATATCAATACTATTGACTACTACTCAGAAAAACAAAACAGAAAAAACTACTGATACATGCCACATGAATGAATTCTAAAAACATGCTAAGCTAAAAGAAGCTAGATACAAGAGTACATCCTGTATGAGTCCATGTATATGAAATCCAAAAACAAAACCAATCAATGGTGATAGAACTCAGAAAGTGGTTTTGTGTATGAGGGTGGGAGTGGTGGGGTGACTCCCAGGGGGCATGAAGGAACTTTCTGGGGTGATGAAAATGTTCTTTATCTTTTTAAAAAATGGTGGTGACATGGTTTACACAATTACCAAAACTTACCAACTATACACCTAAGATCTGTATATTTTATTGTGTGTTCATTATACCTCAAGTAAAAAAAAAGAAAAGACAGTTGGAGGCTTGGGGTGAGCCTCCCCTACTTGGCATTATTTGGAAGAATGAAGAACAGAAGAACAAATTTGCTTCCCAACTCACCATTCTGGGAGCAGAGGCTCAACAGCCAGCTGAGCTGCCACCTCCGTGCCCCTTAGGCAACCTTTGGAGAAAGATGAGATTTTCAGGTGGTAGCTTACAATACCCTCAACAGGCCCCTATTGCTCCCCAAAGGAGGACCATTGAAGTATATTCAACAGTGTGTACTTTCCCATTGCTAAAGTATGATCAGGGTTCTGATGTAGAGGGTGTCCCAGTGAAGGGAGAAAAGCCCCCTGAACTCACCAAGTGGGTTCTTGGCTTCGCACAGGAAAGAATTTAAGAGCAAGCCAACTAGAGACAGAAAGTTTATTGAGAGAGAGACAGACAATAGATCCTACTCTATAGACAGAGTAGGGGTCCTTTCCCAAGTAGGAGGGGGACCCCTTATGGGACGATGGTAATGTTTTTTTTTTTTCAAACTGCTTTTTTAAAAAAATTAATTAATTTATTTATTTCAGAGTAGTACAGGGGTACAGACAATGGTAACGTTTTAAAATGTTCAAAAACCCTATATGTGACCGGCATTGTCTTGTGGTCAGGCCATAAAAGGTTAATCATAAACTGCAGTCACAGAAGGGTAAGCACAAACAATTTGTAAGGCATCCGGCTTAGTAATTCATCCATCTTCAGTTGGTCTTGGGCTGGTGACTTGTTGGTGGCTTTCTGGTTCAGGGTGGTTTGGGTCTGGTATCAGTCAAAATGGCTATATTCAGGCACTCTCAAACTTTCTTTTTTACCTTATCCTTACATTAGTTCCAATTTAGAAGAAAGTTCACATATAACAATAGTTAGGCCCTGAGCACTTAGAATTCAGATGATCTTTAAAAAAAAATTATAACCATAGTAATAGACAAGTCAGTCAGACCTCTAGTTCTAGAGCTGCCACTAGTCTGTTATGGGGCCTTGCACAAGACATGACCTTCTCTGAGCCACTGTTCTTTCCCTATAAAACAGACTAGGTGTCCTGTATGCTTCATTTTAGCTTTAACTCTATATGATTTTAGAACTCTCATAAGTTCATATGGCCTCCAGTATCAGATAGGGAAGGCAAGCCTTATAGTCCTTCTCAGGATTCTTGCACAGACCTGTCCTTTAGCTTAATGAGGACTCTCAGAGGGATTTTGCATATCACTTGAAATAATTCCTCCCCTCCAACACGCTTATAGAGTTAGATTCAGGGAGAAGAGCAACAAATCTAAGATGTGAAAAGCTGTTAACTGGGAAACCCAACATGGCATCAGATAAAAGAAGAGTAGACAGCCTCAGAATCCAAAGGGAAGACTGGAGAAGAAAACAAACATGTATCAAGTGTGTACTATGTGCAAGGTATGCATTGTACTAGGCACCTTGTACACATCATCTCATTTAAGCCCCACAAGAACCCTATAAGGCAAGTTTTTATCCCTATTTTGCAGATTGAAAAAATGGAGGTTCAAAAAGATCAAGGAACTGCCCAAGACTACACAATGGTAGAGATAGGATATGAACCCAGGTCTATCTGACTCCAAAGTCTATGCTTTTTTCCCACAACCATTTGGCAGGAAATAAGTTGGAGATCCTAGATCCCAAAGGAGCCCTGTGACATCCTAGCATTTTCTCCTTCTTACAAATAACTCCCTTTATATTTCTTGGATTAGCCCTTGGCACTATACAGAAGAAAGGGTTAAAACTACACTTAGGAAGAGGAAATTCCCTGGAAAATTGAAACGCATGCTGTGGCTCTGACTAAATTTCACACCCATTCTGTTGAGCAACATCCATAGTGTGTGAGAAAAGACTCCTTCCCTCTCTAGCCACCCCTCCCATCCTTTAAGCATGCCATCACCTGCTGCTTTCCTTCAGACTAAACTGAGGGAGAGGAAGGGAGGAAGACTATACATCTTTGCTTGGTGCATATTTAAGCCAGAGGTTAGCAAACCCAAGGTAGGAAGAGAAGTACTATGTGAAAAAAGAAAAGGAATAATACTCTCTTATTTCTCCTTGGACCAGCATATGTTCTTATGACAAACCATAATGAGGGAACGGGTTGGACTTCTGCTGGGGAGGAAAGGGGGAGGCTGTTCTTCCTGGAGAGTAGGCAGAATTCAGGAGAACAAGGCCAATTTACACCTGTCTCCTTGTCTGGTATTTCATGTTCGTGTGAACTATGTATTTCTGTCGATAAGAGTTATGCCTTATCTAGGAGAACAAATGGGAAGATGGAAACATTAAAAAAAAAAATCTTCCCTTGCTAACCCCTTCAACCAGATTCCTGCTTATCACAATGAATACAGTTATTTGCTACTGAAAGTTGAATGGATAAAAGATGCTTGCAGGAACCTAGTCTACATTAGAGTTTAGGGTAGCTACCTGGAATAAAAGAAAGAACAAAAGAATGCAAGGACAAATAAACAAATGCCATTCTAGTAGTTAGTCTCCAAAGATAGTCCCTTACAATGCCACCCCTCCCATGCTCCTCCTCCCAACAAGAGGTGGAGCTTGTGTCTGCTCCCCTTGAATTTGTTCTGTGACTGCTTTGACAGATGGAATGTAGAGGAAATGACAATCTGGGACTTCCATGCCCAGGCACTAAAAAGGCTTTGAAGCTTCTGTTTCTTCCATTTTGGACATCTAAACTGCCATGTACAAAGTCTAAGGAGAGAGAGGTCATGAGGAAAAGCCCTAGAGACTGAAGCCACATGGTGCCAGACATCCAAACCACAGCCACAGCTGAATGCAACCACAGGAGAGACCCAAGTGAGACCATCAGAAGAACTGCCAGCTGAGCCATAGACAACTCACAGAATTGTAAGATATAATAAAATGGTGGTTGTTTTAAGTCACAACATTTTGGAGTGGTTTGTTATGTAGCAATAAATAACTGAAACAGATGGCACTTATTAAAAATGAAGACCCAATTTTGGTAAGATAAAATAAATGTATAATGTGAAGAAATCCCACTTCCACTGGCAATTGAAAATAAAAAATATCTAGGAATAAACTTAACAAGAAATGGATATAAACCAGGGAAAGAAGAACCTACAAACTTTACCAAGGTCACAAGAAAGGTCTTGATTATATGGATAAGCCATAACGTGTTCCTGGATGGGGAGGTCAAATATATTATAAAGATGTCACTTCTCTCCATTTTAACTTATGTTTTTGAGTCAAAATCTCACAGAGACATTCACAAAGAACTTGACTAAGTGACTCTGTACTTCATGTGAAAGAAGAACCAGATGAGGGTAGCCAGAATATTTTTTCAGACAAATAATGAAAGAAAGTCTGTAGTATCATTTTTAAATGTCTTATAAGCCTGTAACAAATAAATAAGTATAACACTGGCCAAAGAATAAGTAGGACAATATGTAGTATATGATATATGATAAAGAGTATTCAATAAATGGGTTAATTATTAGGTGGGAAAAGTTAAATTCCTATTCATTCCACTTGACAGAATAAATTCTATTTCATTAAAGGAAGATGCTAATTAATTCACTTATTAAATATTTATGAGTACCAACTTTGTACCAGTCACTGGGCTAGATAATAGATATACGGTGGGGAACAATGCAACACTATCCCAACCCTCATGGACTTTCTTGTGTAGTGAGAGAGAAAGATATTAGGCAAAGGATCACATAATTAATTAATTATAATTGTGACAAGTGTTATGAAGGAGAAGTGAAAGGTGCTAAGAGTGTTCAAGAATTAAATATAAAAACTGAAATATATAAGTAGAATTAAAGTGATCTTGAGGTGAAGAGAAAACAGTGAATGAGATTCATCAACAGATTCTTAGTGGAAGAAAAGGAAATGTAAGCAGAGCTGATAACGCTGAACACCAAGTGCCTTTACTGGAAAGTACCAATGAGAAACGAGCTCTGAAATGGAGGTAGAGCGTGAGGCATGGAACAGAAAATAGGTGGACCAGTTAAGAGAACAGAAAAGAATGGAAGAAGGGGGAATTATTGAGGAACTATTATAAGATCCTCTCCTAAAATCAAATGATATGATTTTGTAGATCAAAAGGACCCTAAGAACCTAGCACAATGACTAAAACAGACCCACACAAAGTGTTTTAGAACACTGGGGAAAAACAGATTGTGAAAACTTCCAATTCAGGTACAAAGGACTGAGATTCAATATGGCATCAGACTACTCAAGATCAACACTGGAAATAAGAAGAAAAAGAAGCAAAGCCACCAAATTTTGAATGAAAATGATTTCCAAACTAGAATTCTGTACCCTGCCAAACCTTGAATTGAGTGTCAGTACAGAGTAAAGGTAGTTTCAGATATGCCACTTCTAAAAAAATCTATGTCCCAGGTGTCCTTTCCTAGGAGCTACTGGAAGACTTTTGTTAAAAGCCAAAATGAGAGAGTAAATCAAGAAAGAAATGGACATGGAATCTAAGAAAAAGGAGATCCAGAGAAAAGTGAAAGGAAGTTCCAGAAAGACAGTTGTGCCTGAGGTCTAGACAGTAAAGAATGCAGAATGGAAGAAGAGGATGGGAGGCTCTGAGAAGGATGTTTCCAGGAAGAGATAAAAATGGAATAGAATAGCTGTGTGTTTGACCATGTGGAAAAATAGTATTCAGAGAGTTTTAAAAACTATTGTAGAGTTTGAGAAGAAACAGCATCAGTAACATAGAAAACTAAGCATATTTGCAAAAGGGGGGAAACTTGGTAGTGATATAAGATCTTAATAAGATAAAGACTGAGTATTGGTTTAACCAAATGGGGAGGTAATTTTATTGGGAGGATGGAGGAAAGGGAAATAGGGGTGTGGGGTACTGCAAAAGTGCTATATCTACATCTAGGAGCGGGAAGATAATGCTTAAAATATAAAAATCCTATTTTTAAAAAAAGGCAGTATCAGTATATTATTTAGAAACAGAAAAGTAAATACCTGAATAAACAGCTAAAAGAGTTTATTTAGGGAGGGGACCTTAAAAGGGGAAGAGGCTGGTTATATGCTTTGCAGCACTATTTGACTTTTTTAAACTATGTGCACATATTACCTAAATAGAAATAAAAATAATAGAAGGACTCTATTATAAGGAAATAAGAGTGATAAGCAAAGAATTATGTACCAAAATATTTATACTGCATTGCTTATAATAACAAAAAACTGGTAATCTAAACACCCAATGACAGGAAGCTCTTTAAATAAAATTTTGAAACATTCATACAATGAATTAGATCTTAGTTTCTAAGACTGTAATGATGTAGGAGGGAAAATGCCCATAATATATGACAAAAGAAAAAAGCAAGAGGCAAAAATATATAGAATATGATTCCAATTTGCTAAAGGGTGTTATTGTGTGTTTACATGCATTAAAAGATGAATAATAGTTATCTCTAGGTAATTGGACTATGGATGGTTTTTATTCCCATCTCTTTACATTCTTCTGTATCTTCCTAAATTTTCTACATTGAATATTATTATTTTTTTGTTTGTTTGTTTTTAGAGACAGGGTCTCACTATGTTGCCCAGGATGGCCTCAAACTCCTGGGCTTAAGGGATCCTTCCATGTAGCTGGAACTACAGGTGTACCCCACCATGCCTGGCTTATATTATTATTGAATATTATTTTTAATATTTTTAAAAAGCTAGTTAGAAAAAAGGGGACATTGGGCAGCTTAAATCACAGAGTCTGACAGAATATTATCACTAAGTTTTAGTAAAACTCACTTCCCAAAACTTAATATGAGGACTGATTTTGTTTATCAACAGCTAAGAGTGATTGTTTATCATAATCTTCTCTCCATACTTAGAAAATTTAATAATCATGAAAAATGGTACTTATAAGATCACTGAAACAATACTAGCCTTTCTGGATTCATTCCTCATCCTCTCCTTCAACAAATATTGTTTTGCACCTCCTGTGGGCCTGGCACCATGCTAGCCATTGGAGATACAAAGACGAATAACCCATAGTCCTTGCTGACAGACTACAGACTACACTAGCTTAGAGGACCATGGCCAAACTTCAGATTTTCCGGATCTTAATTTATTATTGGTCTATCTATCTATCTAAAAGGATAGGACTGGAAATGACTATACGGCTGTGAAATTCAATAATTATGACTTCAGATTGTTAGGCACGCCAAGCATTCCTAC
This sequence comes from Daubentonia madagascariensis, assembly GCA_023783475.1. Classification (NCBI taxonomy): domain Eukaryota; kingdom Metazoa; phylum Chordata; class Mammalia; order Primates; family Daubentoniidae; genus Daubentonia; species Daubentonia madagascariensis. Next base: position 10,906,221 of record JAKFHU010002573.1, on the reverse strand, counting down.
TTGTTAACTGGGGCACAGTTTTAAATCTGTGTCTCACACAAGACCTAAAAGGTGGTTTTGTTCCTAATGCTTGTTGAGTACTCACTAATATTGCGATATTGAGACAGAGCGTGAAGAAAGGGGAAGGGGAAGAGGATGATTGAAATTACCAAGAAGTACAAGCAGTCCATTTCCTCACCTAAATTGTACTCAGGCAAAAATCAGAGAGGTAGGCCAGGAGCAAGTGGCTCATGCCTGTAATCCTAGCACTTTGGGAGGCTGAGGCGGGAGGATTGCTTGAGGCCAGGAGTTCAAGACTAGCCTGGGAAACATAGCAAGATCCTGTCTCTACAAAAAAATTGAAAAATTAGCCAGGTGTGGTGCACACACCTGTAGTCCCACTGCTTTGGGAGGCTAAGGCAGGAGGATCACTTGAGGCCAGGAGTTTGAGACCACCATGGGCAACATAGCAAGACCCTGTCTCTACAAAAAAATTTTTTAAAAATTAGCCAAGTGTGGTGGCGTATGCCTGTAGTCATAGCTACTCTGGAGGCTGAGGTGGAAGGATCGCTTGAGCCCAGGAGTTTGAAGCTGCAATGAGCTATGATTGTGCCACTGCACTCCAGCTGGGGCAACAGAGCGAGACTCTGTCTCAAAAAAAATTTTTTTTTAATTAAAAAAAGGTATGATCTAAACACAGAGATTACTGACAAGAGACTACTGTCCTCATCTTGATATGAATTGCTATGCTACTTTGAAATAAAGTGAATAAAGGGAATGACAAAACAGAGGAGTACAAGCAATGAAGAGCATCACCACTGCCCGTCTTGCAGTAAAAGCAGGAGCACTATTGCCACCATGATATGTCAAAATCCCTATTCTGGGTGAGTTCTTATCCACTGGTTCAGGGTACACAAGGTCTCTGCTTTGATGGCAGTAACAAACCCAAAATCTTCCCAAGAGTCTAAGCTTGCCTCTCCTACTGCTCACTTTCTCAATTTCAACAAAGAAAGCTATTCTTGATTTCTTGCTACCAGAACTAATCTCTTCCTTTTTGGTACTTCCACAGAGTGCCGTTGCTTTAGTATAGTATATTCTGGTTTATGGAATAGCTAATTGTAGGCTGTAAGCTCTTGCAAGGCAGAAAGGGACAAGGCTTTTTTGCTTTTCTATTACCTACAATATCTAGTAGAGGACCATGAACACAGTAGTGCTCAACCAATGTCTTTGAATTAGTTGAAAAAGGTCATGTGGAAGTACTGAAGAAATCTACACTCCAATTTTCCTATCAAAGATTTGTCATTTCCAGGAAAAATTGGTAATAAATGATGTTTACAAGGAATAGGGCAGCACCTGAACAGAAGGTCCCCCCATATGTGACCAGCGGCTGGTGGCCAGCAGTGAGAGTTTAGAGAAGTAACATCTCTGAGAACAGTCTGCCAAGGTGATGGAAAGCAGCCTAAACTTTAAAGTGGTTGTATTTGGAGGGGAGGCCATTTTGTGCTCTTTGGGGAAAATGTTAATGAGAGGTTTCACAAATGTCAGACTTGCCTGATTAAACGAAGCCAGCTAGGTAGATGTTTTTCATATTAATGCCATCTCTGCTGAAAGAGCAAAGTGGGGGAAGAAAAGGAGGTTTGAGAAAGGAAAAGGATAAACCTCAATTATTTACAAAAGAAATTATGCTTCTGCTAACTTGGGCAAGGATATCAGAGAACTGTTATATGGCAGGCCTGGCTGCTCTACTCCTTGATACTTTCAAAAAGAAAAATTCAAGGCTTGAAGCCAGGAGAGGAAATAGACCAGTATGACCCGTGCCTGGCCTAGGGTGTCTACTGATTAAGAACTTCAGGGAAGCTAAGGAAGTTAAGTCATAGAGAAAGTTCCATTTGAATAGTTACTCTTAAAGGAAGAAAAAGTATAGGAGGAAGGTCATACAAATAATTGATATGTTTAAGGGATTTCTTTCTCCTTAGTTTGAGCCTATGTCTTTAAAAAATTTCAAATGTTTTTGTAGTTTCTTTTTTCTCTTCTTTGAGTTTACATGCATAGAATTGGAGTTCTTATAATCCTTGTTCCTGACACACACTCTCATCACTGCTCCTAAAACTGTTCCCGAGAGTTTTTATAGTTTTCATCACCTAAATTAAAGGGTAGGGGTGGGCAAATACTGTTGATTAAGAGAGCTCAGCCTCCTTTTGCCCTTGTTTCTCCCCAGCCCAGCCTGCAATTGTGTCCCAATCAACCAGCATTAATACAGATACACTGAGGTATTTATTTGCTGCTGATTCTGCCTAGCTGTATTCAGACTCGATCTCCATGTGTATTTAATAAATCACACTAGTTAGGTGGACAGGATTAGTTCCAAGTCACCTAATGACTATATCATGAACTACAGCATTAAAGGGATTAATATTAATCTGAGCCATTGCAGTTCAGTGGAAAAGTCCAGTCCATTCTCCAGCAGGAGCTCCGGCCGGCAAGAAATCCTCAACAAGACCAGGAAGATTAATGAGGGCTTCTACAATCTGCCTGCAAATCTTCACCTACTAGGGTGTGGCGTAGTGAATCCCAGTCCAGACGAGCTCATAAATAACCTGCAATATCACAGGTATTTGGGGCAGCTGAGCCCCAGCAAGGGAGGGCCAGCTAGCCCTCTCCATCTTCTCCTCCTGTAACCCACACCACTGAGATGGTGCAGGAATTTTACAGGCCCACACAGCGGCCGGTTTTGTTTTCTTTCACGTAAGGGCCCACACCTCGTAAATCACTTTCTTATTTCAGGAAAAGAAGTATACTAAATGCAGTCCAGACTTATGTGTACTCAGAAGAACATGAAAAAACTTCTTGTTATAGTCTCACTGCCCTGAAGTTGGGAAAATAACCTGGCCTCCATGATACGTGGAACGTGCTTGCAAGTCACAAAATCTTTCCTTTGCTCAGTGGCACAATTCTTCGTTAGCACCCACAATATGTCTGCACTGGGCCTCTGGAATTTACAATCAGAACTACTTTTCTTGGCTCTGCCCATGTGAGCACCCACTAGAAAGAACTGTATCTATAAGAGACCACAGGAGCCAGAATTTCCTCATACCTTGGCCCTCATTTCACCATTAGGAGACCACCAAGATAAGCCTAGCCAAGTCTTGATCTCCACAGGCTGAGGTACAGCTTGGATTTAACTGGCTCAGAAAGGAAACTCATGGCACCAGTATGAGATGCAGACAGAGAAAGCAATAGGCCACAATTAAACTCAATTCACTGGAAGACCTGTTTCTTCCTCTCTACAGGCTCTACAGGCACTCTACAGTGATTCTACAGGCACCTGAGCAAAATACCAGGAGCAGAATTTTCATGGGTGGAGTTGTATCTGCTGGAGAAACCAAACAGCTTTTTCTACCTGCAGCACCACAGTTTCATAGTCTGGGAAAACCAAGAGTATGAGTTTACTCCAACTAATACCCTTTAACTTTCATAGACAACAGTGGGTCAGCTGCCAAGATTCCCTTGCAATGGATGGGACTGCCAACTAGCATAGTTAGTTTTAGGCCCCTACCAACAAACGTTATTGAACTGAAAGCTGAACTTCAGTAGCATTAAAATATAAGTGAATTCAAGGGCCCGGTGCCAGGTTATCTGAAGTTTAGAAATGCTTGCCAAGCAACCTAAGCATAGAGCTGCCATTGCTACAGCTGAGCAGAAGACAAGGGACCCATTAAGTGGATTATCCCTCAACCCCACAGCAGAGTAGGGCAGAGAGAGATTTAACATTTTCTAAGTTTGTAAACATTCCACCGTACTTATAGGAGAGATATCTAAAAGTGGAGTCCACTCAAGCTCTCCATTAAGTAAAAGAAAAGCTGAGGGAATTGTTAAGGCAGGATCTCTGTTTTTCAGTTAAGATACAAGGGAAGAAAAACTCTCATATTGCTGGGGAAATGCCCTGAGAAACTAGGAAACCTATAAACCCTCAGTTCCACTGGAGTAGTTCAACTTTGGGGAAATTCACAGGGCACAGGAATGGTTGACTCTACAGCCAACAAAGGCAGTTCACTTGAGTGGGGACAGAAGAAATTTGGCCCATTTAGCCACAATTCATGTTTTCCTGCCAGCCAGGCTAGTTTACATGAAGTCCCCAAGGGAAGGATGGGGTTAAGTGACAGAGGCTTTCTCATCACCCTTACCAAACCAAAGCCCACTCCCATCAGCCATCCAAGTCTTGTTCCCCACAAGATAAATACAGAGAAACAGTAGCATAAGATCATCCTGGAGAAAAAGATATTTTCTTGATAGTTACAAAAAAGCTCAATTCTCTCTCCACCTACATTTCCTGTACCATTCCTTCACCTTCCCATCCCCTGCAGCTTCTCTCCTGGTTCTAAGAAAATTAACTACCCCACACAGAGTCTAAAGCTCTTTCTCTTCACGGCTGAGTTAGACTAACTTAAGGCTCAAGCTAGTGGCCCCAGAACAACTAAGGACATTAATCAGAAGTGTTACCATGCTAAGATCATGTGTATATACCACAGCAATCTGCATAGAGCTTCATTCAGCCCCAATACAGAGTGACTAGGAGTATTTATAGCACTTAAGAGCTCCTCTGTCTCTTGCCAGATATTTCTGTTCTTCAAATCATCATAAGAAAGATGCTCCCTAGACATGGGGTACTTGTGTTACATAACTCTATGGAAAGGGGACTTCTGTCAATGGCAGCAAATTTTCTTTCCTCAAAGCACCCTCTAAAGGAGAGCACCCTGCATACTGCTGAGTCCCCAGGCCATCATGTACACAGGAACAGGGCCATGCAGCGGGATGCATCAGGCTCCAGGAATGCTGAAGTCCACATATTTGCCATTCAATACCAAAATGGCTTTTCAAGTTCAATCAGCTATAAATGTTGCTTTGTTTTAATTTTCCACTGAACTTCCTGGAACCTATTATCCAACTGTCAGGGATGTATATTTAGCAAGAGCAACATGGCCTCTTTGCCACTGCCCCACTGCTCATGTCACCTCTAATAAATAGAAAATCAACCCCTTCCTCAGTCCCTGCTGTAAATGTAGCTTGGGGCTGATAAAGAACACTTTTGGTATACAGGCCACAAACTGACCGAGTTCCCAGAGTTACCTGCAAATCCCAACTCTTTCCGAAATTAATGCTGCTGCAAGGTTTTCTGATAGTCCCAAGAAAACTCCCTAGTGCTTTTACTCATTGGAATTTTGGGAATGCCAGTAGTAAAAATGACCTGAGAGAAATCTAATACAGATTAATAGAAATCTCAACTAATACAGGCATAGTAGATTCTAAAATATTCAATGCTAATATAGCATATCATATTTAATAGGAATAATCTGAAAAACTAAAATCAGGGCTAATAGGAATAAGCAGGGCAGATGTACAGCTTCAATTTCATCTCATGAAGCTAGTTTGAAAATATAACCTCCTCTTGGTCAACAGAACATGAGGCAAAACTTTTTCCACTCTGTCAAGATTCTTTTGCCTTTGCCAGCTACTGACACTTTTTACTCTGACATCAAACAGTAAGAATAGACTAGACTTGAATGAGAAACACGTGCACCCTACCACTTTTCCAATTTACCACTTCTACCAACTACAAATCCATCTAAATCCCATAACTATCCACATGGCCTCTTTCCAGTTCCGCAATATCCAGCATAACTCTTCAAGCCCAACAGAAAAGAAGAGGTCTGTATATATTTAAAATACAGTTGTTGCCAGGTGAGGTGGCTCACACCTATAATCCCAGCACTTTGGGAGGCTGAGGTGGGAGGATTGCTTGAGGCCAGGAGTTCAAGACCAGCCTGGGCAACATAGTGAGATATCATCTCTACAAAAAAATTTTAAAATTAGCCAGGGGCAGTGGGGGGTAGTACACGCCTGTAGTCCCAGCTACTTGGGAGGCTGAGGCAGGAGGACTGCTTGAGCCCAGGAGTTTGAGGATGCAGTGAACTGTGATGACGCCACTGCACTCTAGCCCAGGCAGCAACAGAATGAGACCCTGTCTCCAAAAAAAAAAATATATATATATATAAAATATATAATATATATAGTTGGTCATATTTTTCCTAAATTATACAAATGTAAACCAAGAACCAAAAAATGAGATTTTTCTATAACCCAGAAACATAAAATAAATTAAACTCGAATTGAAAGTAATTTCTGGTTGAGTGCAGTGGTTCACACCTGTAACCCCAGTGCTTTGGGAGGCTGAGGCAGGAAGATCATTTGAGGCCAGGACAAGATAGTGGGACCCTGTTTCTACAAAAAATTTAAAAATTAGTTGAGCATGATGGTGCATGCCTGTAGTCCTAGCTGCTCGGGAGGCTGAGGCAGGATGATCTCTTGAGCCCAGGAGTTCAAGGTTACAGCAAGGTATGATCATGCCACTGCACTCCAGCCTGTATGGCGGAGAGAGACCCTGTATCCAAAAAAAAAAAACAAAGTAATTTCTAGGACTAATTCAGCATTACTAAATTAGCTTTTAATTAAAATTTTATGACAGCAGATCTAGAATAGGGGGAAAATTCAGAAGAGTAAAACAAAATCTTACCTTTCATTATACAACTAATAATGAGTTAAGTTCCAAATCCACAAACAAAGACACACAAAAATCATAACCAGGAAGACCAAAAGTTCTTAAAAAAAAAACACCCAAAACAAAAAAACCCTCAAAACCAGCTTTATCTGAACAAATATGGTGCACAAGATTGCTCATCAGATATGGGAGGTGAATAAGCAGTATCTCACTTACAAATGAGGACAGTGAGGCAAAGCTAAGAAAAGCTACAAACTGAGCTTACTAAAAAAAAAGAATAAGCTTCACACTTACAATCTCTGGGGCCTGACCCTGACAAGGGGAAAAATCAGTATTACCAGGGGAAATAGTAGACCTCCATTGCCATTTCATTTCAATGATCTCATACTCATCTCCTCAAAGGCCATCTTATTAGTGTTGATGACCAAAAATAATATACATATACCCTTGCATCCACAGATTTTTTTTTTTTTGGAGACAGGGTCACTCTCTGTCACCCGGGCTAGAGTGCAATGGTGTCATCACAGCTCACAGCAACCTCAAACTCCTGGGCTCATGGGATCCTCCTGCCTCAGCCTCCCGAGTAGCTAGGACTATAGGTGTGAGCCACCATGCCTCATTAATTTTTCTATTTTTTGTAGAGATGGGGGTCTTGCTCTTGCTCAGGCTGGTGCATCCACAGATTTAACATTTACTATTTTAACTATTCAAGAGTGATTATGAAGACCATTAATAACTTTTCTGAGATATGAGTTTGAATGCTGGTAGCACTTAAGTTATTTAGCTAGTGAGTGAGCCTAGCTGATTGTTCAGCATCTGCAAATTTAAGCCCTCCCTCCTCTGTTTAGGAAATTTTTAAGTTAAAGTACATAACATCATTATGTGTATAACTCAATGAATTTTTCACAAAATTAACTACCTATGTAATCAGCACCCAGATCAAGACACAGAGCATTACCAGGATCCAGAGATCCCAACCATGACTTCTTCCACTCGCAATCCTTCCAAAGGTAACCCTTATCCTGGCTTCTAATACCATTGACTTTCTTTGACCTTTATATAAATGGTATTATGCAGTATGGAATCCTTTGGTGTTTGGCTTCTTTCACTCAATATTATGCTGGAAAAAATCTGTGTTATAAGGTGTGGTAGTTCATTAATTCTCATTTCTATATAGTATCCCACTGTGAGAATATACCACATTTTGCTTATCCATTTTATTTCCGATGAACATTTGGCTAGAGTCCTCTTTTTTGGCTTCTATGAAAAACGCTGCTATAAACATTCTCATATACATCTTTTGGTGAACATATGTATGAATTCCTATTGAGCATATCCCCAGAAATGGAATTGCTGGCTCACAGGGTATAAGCATATCAGCTCTAGTAGATGCAGCCAGCTTTCCAATTTACATATTTACCCTCAGGGTATGAGAGCTTCAATTGTTCCACATCCTTGCTATCACTTGGCATTGTTTGTCTTTTTCATTTTAGCCATTCTGCTCTATATGTAGTAGTATTCCATTGTGGTTTTGAATTTCTTTAATGACTAATCAACTTGAGCACATTTTCTTATGTTTGCTGATTATAGAGGTAACCTCTATTGTGAGGTGTCTCTATTCAAATCTTTTCCCCACTTTTTTATTGCAAAATTTGCTTTTTTCTTATTGATTTATATGAGTTCTTACAAGGATTTTTTTATTTGCCAAGTTTGGTGATTTGTGAATATCACTAGAACTATTCCTCTCAAAAATCAAAAGTTTACTGTACCTCATACATGTCTCTATGATTCTCTGGGCAAAAAAACTCAAACAAAGCTCGTATTCTGATTTTTAAAAATTTTTAAATATTTTTTCCTTCTTTTTTTCCAGAATGTCCATGTAATCACACACATTCTGATTTTTAAACAGTAGTTCCAACCTCTGATTCCATCATCCTGAGGCCCTTGGCATCTAAGAACAGCAGGACACACTAAAGTCCAGGTTCTAATAAGAGCTGAAAATCATCTTCCCAATTTAACAGGAACAAAAGTGTGGGGAAAGAGAAGAGAGAAAGCAATACTTTTCCTGGGGTGAAAGCCCATACAGCACATAGGCCTGATTAGTAAATGGAAATTCTAGATAGCCTCTGAATAGAATCCTTTTCCACCTTTCAAATAATTTACAGCTTAATGTCAGCTAAACTTAGTAACTTCTCCCATTCCTCCATGGCAAGGAGATTCTTGGCAGACTTTCCATGGTCATTATAGGCCTTCTCATAGATCCCTGAAATACGATGTGGCCATCAAAATGTCAGCACTTACCTGCTGCCCACACTCTGGACACATGGTCCAGCTCACAGGTCAGTGACTGATAACTGCGGTCCCCAACCCCCTGGTCATGGACCAGTACCAGTCTGTGGCCTGTTAGGAAATGGGCCGCACAGCAGGAGGTGAGCGGCAGGCAAGCAAGCAAAGGTTCGTCTGTATTTACAGCAGCTCCCCAACACTCACCAACACCCCCCCCCCAGTTCGTGGAAAAATTGTCTTCCATGAAACTGGTCCCTGGTGGCAAAAAGGTTGGGGACCACTGACTGATAACATGAGGAAAAAAGACCACCTTCAGATCTGATTCAAGAATAGACACCTGGCAATTCCCATGTTCTCAATAATATAAGCCAAAAATGATAATGATGGCCAACTCCAAGGCCACTTCAGGAACTACCTAAAGAGACAGCCCCTCCCAGAGCAATCACATAGGGTGAAAGAAGCAGCATTAATAAATAGGAGCACCCAAGCAGTGGAACAGCAATAATTCTGCTGATGAAAACTCCTATGTTCAGAAACCTTCAATGAATGATTTCCCACTTCTAACTGAATTAAGGAGAACAATAGAATTTAGAGCTCTAAGGAAGCACACATTCATCCAGCCCATTTCCCATCCAATTTGTGTGTGTGTTTGTGTGTCTATGTGTGTGTTGAAACTGAGGTCAAGAGAGGTTAAATCACTTACCCAAGGTAACACAAATTATGACAAAGCCCAGTCTATATCTCAAGACTTCACACTTTTTGATAGGTATCTTTTAACTATAACTAGTGACATTCTTTAGTTGGTTTTTAAGGCCCTCCACAACATGAATCCAACCTATCTATTCACCCTTCTTTCTCAGTAGATTCCTCGCTCTTCCACAAACCCTAGATTGTCCTACCGCCATCCTATTGGCAGAGATGCTCCTTTTACCCTTTACCTGCCCAGAACAGTACCTGACGCTTATTAAATGTGATTATATTTGTATTCCACAAAGCACCAACAAGTGTGTGGCATACAAAAGACATTCCATAAAAATTTATTGAAATGACTCTTTAGGAGAGAAACACAGTAAAATGACTTGAATTTCTATATCCAGGAGAGAGATTTTCCCAGAATTACAAGTACAGTGGTACCTCTTAATATTATTTCACTGAGGAGACCAAGTATGAAGCAAACACGTCCTCAGGCATATGGAACCAAGAATGCCAATTCATAGAGAAAGGGAAGTCTTAACAACAGGGGTGGAAGGAAACTAACGATCAGAGGACAGCTCTATGATTTTACAAGTGAAAGAAAATGAAGCACAGAAAGCTAAAGCTACTTGCCAAAGTTCACAAAGATTTAGAACATAATCGCACCCTTTGAGATTCTGGTGAGATATGGATCTTCCCCCCAGCAAGTTGTGTGTATATGTGTGTGTGTGCATACACACACACACACATATAATTCTACTTACAATTTCAGGGGGGTCTATTTATCTCTAATCTCCTGAAGCCTATTCCTGGATCCTAGATCAGAATGCCTGATCTCAATCCTTCTTGAACCAACATCTTGCATTAAAAAAATTTTTTTGGCTGGCCACAGTGGCTCACACCTATAATCCCAGCACTCTGGGAGGTCAAGGCAGGAGGATCACTTGAGACCAGGAGTTTGAGACCAACCTGGGCAACATAGCGAGACCCTGTCTCTACAAAAAATGAAAAAAAAAAAAATTAGCCAAGCATGGTGGCATGTGCCTGTGGTCCCCAGCTACTCAGTAGGCTAAGGTAGGAGGATTGCTTGAGCCCAAGAGTTCGATGTTGCAGTAAGCTATGATTGCACCAGTGCACTCCAGCATGGGTGACAGAATGAGACCTCACCTCTAAAAAACATTTTTTAATTTTTAAAAATTAAAAAATAAAATAAAAAATAAAACAATTTTTAAGAGACGGGGTCTCGCTCTGTCACCCAGGCTGGCCTCAAACTCCTGGGCTCAAGGAATCCTCCCCACGTAGCTGAAACTACAGGCACGCGCCACTACGCCTGGCTTGTAAAAATTTTATAAATTTACTTAAAACCACATAAGGAAGAACTTTTTCTTATACCTAATCCCAGTTTGAAGATTATGTTCCTGAATTCTAGTATTCCAAGACTTGAACTCTTTATTTTATTTCACCCCTCTCTGAAACTTTTCAGATTAAAAAAAAAATCTTTCTTAGATGCTGCAACCAGAACCATATAAGGTATTCAAGATGTCGGCATGCTATAATTTTGTTTTCAAAATCTTGTAGGATGAGGCCCACAACTGTGAGGAACTCTTTAGCTATAAAGCAAATAAGTAATCAGAAAATAGTCCACATTCCCTAAGTCAGGATATAGACTATAAAAGGCCAATGAATCTTAAGTATATTTTAGATTTTCCCCCAAGTATATATTGGCTTAAACTAAAACCTCATATACCATTTTTCTGTTTGGATACATTTTTGCAGTTATTTTATTCCTATTAGAAGAACTTAATTATATGTGAAGATGGAGACCTCATTATGTGCTCTCTAAAGGTAGTGGCTTTGGAGTCAAAAAGACCTAGATTCAAATCCTAGTCCTAATATGTCCATAGCAAATAAACTTCTCTAAGCCTCAGTTTCTGCATCTGTAAAATGGAGAAGGAAAAAAACCCTACCTCATACACTTGAAAATTAAATAAAGTAATGTATACAAGACATTCCGATAAGAATAGCTATGAAAATTTTTGAAAAAGCCAAGTACTGAGAGGGTACTTGCTTTGCATATTAAAATTTATGGCTGGGCACGGTGGCTCATGCCTGTAATCCCATCACTTTGGGAAGCCGAAGTAGTAGGATCACTTGAGTTCAAGACCAAGAGTTCAAGACCAGCTTGGGCAATACAGCAAGACCCCATCTCTAAAAAAAATATATTTTTTTAAAAGTCAGATGTCGTGGCATGCATCTGTAGTTCTAGCTACTCAGGAGGCTGAGGCAGGAGGATCACTTGACCCCGGGAGTTCAAAGCTGAAGTGAACTATGATCATGTCACTGCACTCCAGCCCAGGTGACAGAGTGAGATCTCATCTCTAAAAGCTAAATAAATAAAAATAAAAATAAAAACAAAATTTATCATGAAACAACAATAATGTTAAAGAGAATTCAGAGTATTTGATAGAGAGTTGGAGAAAATGAGCTTTGGGGTCCTTCACAATTTTAATGCCACACCTTAGCCTGAGGAACCCTGAGATTGCATGTTGTAAGCTGCCTGAAGATATGACAGGAAGAGGCTTAGAGATACCTTAATCCTTACCCTGTTCTACTCAGGGGTAGCAGCATCCATATGGAAACAACCTGAATTATTCTTTAGGGAGCTATAGCAGTAGGGAGTCTCATCAAGATTTTCTAAGACCTCAGGGAAGCCATGTAAGGCTTTTCTAGGAGAAACGTGTATAGATATTAAAGTCATTTTACATCAGGGTCATTTATGGTCAATTGATTTTGACAAGGGGGCCAAGACCATTCAATGGGGAAAGAGTAGTCTTTTCAAAAAATGATGGTGGGACAACTAGATAGCTACATGCAAAAGAATGAAGTTGGACCCCCTACCCCATACCATATACAAAAATTGACTCAAAATGGATCAAAGATCTAAATGTAAGAGCTAAAACTATAAAATTCTTGAAACATAGGTGTAAATTTTATACCAGAGTTTCTCAACCTTGGCACTAGTGACAGTTTAGGCCAGATAATTCTTTGTTGTGGGCTGTCCTGTGCATTGTAGGAGGTTTAGCAGCATCCCTCCTGGCCTCAATCCACTAGATACAAGTGGCACACCTCCCTGTGAGTTGAAACAATCAACAGTGTTTCCAGATATTGCTGGATTTCCTCTGTGGGGCAAAATCATCCAGTTCAGAATCACTGTTTTAGACTAAGTGATGATCCTTATCTTCCTCCCTTGCAAAATTACCAATGTCTACATCATAACTACACGAATGATTATCTGCTTAGTTCTTAAGAATTCTAAGAACTCTTCTGGAAATTCATTAAATCCTCCATATTCCATCATTTTGGGATAATCTCAGGACCTCGCCTACATCCCAATAGCCCCATTTTGAAAAGTTCTTAGTCTAACTCCTTCCATTAGAAGGTCACAGATCAGTATGATCATTCTTTTGGCAGGGGGTATAGCATTTTTCAGGGGCGGTAACAGGCACGGTGGCTCACACCTGTAATCCCAGCACTTTGGGAGGCCAAGGCAGGACAATCTCTTGAGGTCAGGAGTTCAAGACCAGGCTGGGAAACATAGTGAAACCCTGCCTCTACAAAAGTAAAAAAATTAGTTGGGTGTGATGGCGCATGCCTGTAGTCCTAGCTACTTGGGAGACTGAGGCAGGAGGTTTGCTTGAGCCCAGGATTTCAAGGTTACAGTGAGCTATGATCAAGCCACTGCACTCTAGCCCTCCAGCCTGGATGAGAGAGGGAGACCCTGCCTCTAAAAGAAATAAATAAATTAGTGTATAATTCAATGCTTTTTAGTATATTCAGAGTTGTACAACCAAGTACTGTGTGATGGTTTTTGAACTCTTAGCATAACAGGGAAGTAAAAAACAAAAACAAAGTAAAACAATAGGCTAGTCACTTTGGCATTGTCTCCTCATAATCAGAAAAGAGTGATATTCCCCATAGCAATCAATAACTTAGGCACATGTATATGAAATGACAAGCTATGAAAGAAGCAAACTGAATGACGACAGAGCTTTGTTTGAAATTTAGTGTCACTGCTATAAAGAAATTAGGAAAAATTAAGTCACTCCTAAACCAAGGCTCTATACCACCAGAAACCCCAAACATTCTTTTTTCCCCCCTGCTTCCTGAATTCTGGTGCCATTAGCTAAAATGAATGCAATACACAGTTCAGTAAGTGCCAACTAGCATAGCAGGCATTGTAGGTCAGAATCTTTTTTAACATTTATTTAACTTGTTTTAATTCAGGTTCTGAGCTCCTGGGCAAGACAACCACTCTACTTGATGGAAAGGTTTCACTTTAGAACCTCTTTTTCACTGCTAGTAGAACTACAATGCCACTGCGACCTTAGCTTTTTTTTAGCTCTTGAATAATGCCTGCCCTACTGCTGTCACTGTCTAATTCAGAGACTGTGGCTGGCAGAAGGAAATGGCTCTGGAAGCCACAGCTGTTATACAGAACAGCTACCATCTTCCAAGTATGAGAACCACTTCCAGGTCCTTCTTTGATCAGTTTGCTTAATCCAAATTTCAGATCTAATCTGAAGCCAGTGAAAGGAGCTGTGGCTTCCAAGACTAAAGCTATTTCGTTGAAGAATAATATCAAGGGAACTGTATATATAGCCAGACAAGAAGCCAGCTGCAAGATACTCCAGAAATACTAGGCCTAATCCTCCCCTACCTTCCAGAAGACCTCAAGTCCCTTGCCAAGTCATGTGAAAACACACGCCATCTGACTCACAGTCACTCATTTTTCTCACTGTTTACTGACCATACCCATGCAGATGGTATGAAAGTTTATTCTATCTTCCTTTCAATGAATGTCACTATCATTAATATTATACTTTTAATAATAATGATAAAAATAACAATAATAAAAACCATTTAGTCATTGTGTACTATATACCAGGTAGGTACTGTGATAAACACTTTACTTACATTACCTTATTTTAAATTTTCACAATGATCTTAGAAGAAAGGTTTTGTTACTGTCCCCATTTTTTACATTTATTTTAAAAAATTAACATAGAGTAAATTGATTTGGGGGTGCGTGTGCATTATCTATGAGTTTTAACACATGTACAGAGTAATATAACCACCAGCACAATGAGGATACATAACAATTTCATCACCTTAAAAATCCCCTCATACTGCCCCTTGGTAGTCGTACCTTTCCTCACCTCTAACCCCTGGCAATGCTCTGTTATCTTATTTCCATAGTTATCTCCAAAACTTATCTCCATAGTTTTGCCTTTTCCAGAATCCCATATGAATGGAATCATTCACTCAGCATAATGGCTTTGAGATCCATCCAAGTTGTTACATATACCAATAGTTCATTCCTTCTTAGTGGTGAGTAGTATTCCATACTGTCACAATTTTATAGATAAGGTACATGAGGTGCAGAAAGGTTAAGCATCCTGCCCAAGGTGAGGTGAGGCTAGTATTCAAAGCCAGGTCTGCATGGCTCTAGAACCTACATGTATCCTTAACCACGATGCTATACTTCCCCTATTACCCTAGGCTCTTAGAAAAGGGGGACATCAGTCTATGATCCTCAGTTAAGCATTAAAGACTCTTCTGGAACAACAGAGCAAATGATTTTCATATTTACCAAAAATGAGGCCAAGCATAGTTTGTCAAGATCTCTAGCAATAATTCCAAAACTCTCAAGGGAGCACAATATAGAGGTAACAGGAGCTATAATCAGTGAAATGGGCCTAGGTTCAGAATCCCAGTTCTGCCACTTAACTAAGTATGTGACCTTACACAAGGTCTTCACTTTTCGGAACCTCTGTTTCCTCTTCTATAAGATGGGGATAATATTATCTTGAAATATTCTTAGAAGGATTAAATGAGATGATATATAAAGTTCCTGACACTCGATATTATTACCACCTATACTGAATAGAGCCAATAAAGTCATACCAAACAAAATATCTACTAAATATACAAGTGAGTATTTATTAAGCTCTGAAAGACGTAGAAGGCATAGTCCCAGACTACAAGGAGCATCTATTCTAGCTAAAAGACACACTTTCCTAACATTACTTTGGCATAGATAACAGCAAAGCCTTTACTAGTCAACATCTAGAATGTATTTTTAAAACTCATTTCGGCCGAGTGCGGTGGCTCACACCTGTAATCCTAGCACTCTGGAAAGCCGAGGTGGGCGGATTGCTTGAGCTCAGAAGTTCAAGACCAGCCTGAGCAAGAACAAGACCCCCATCTCTACTGAAAAACAGAAAATTTAGCCAGCCATGGTGGTATGCACCTGTAGTCCCAGCTACTCGGGAGGCTGAGGCAGGAGGATGACTTGAGCCCAGGAGTTTGAGGTTGCAGTGAGCTACCATGAAGACGCTGCACTCTACCCAGGTGGCAGAGCGAGACTCTGTCTCAAAAAAAAAACCAAACTAGTTGCAATTCTTTTATTCCAGGTGCCTGCATCAATTTCAATATTTGTTTTAATAATTTTTGACATCTGAGCGGAAAAAAATACATAAAAGGCCTGAGTTCTGTACCACTTGATAAGTGACTGGTTTACAAAATTTTCAGATTCTTAAGAAAAACAAGGTATGCTTCTAAAGGGTTATATGAATGGAGGTCCAAAGAACTCAAATTCTCTGCCTAAAGGAATTCAGTAAGATCATTTTTCCCTTCTGCTTCTGTTTGGTCTGAGTGGGAAAATATATATAAACACACAGGAATAGGGTAGGAAGGTAAAAAAAGAAGAGCATAAGCTGGAATGGCAGAAAGACTATTCAAATCTATCTGCAAGAGTCATTCTACTTTCTTCTGGTGCTTTCTATAAATCTTCTCCCCTCAACTGGTGTTTACTGTGTGAATCTTTGCTAGTATAGAAATGGCTCTTTGAAAGTCAGCTCAGTTTTATTAGGCTTTTAAATTAAGCATGCTAATAAAACATACACAAATTCTTATTTCCCAATTTGACCTGGGAGCAAAACCTAATAATAGCTCTATAGCAAAGCATCTTACCAAGCCTCTGTCACAGCTACTTAGCAACACATCTCCATAGTTGGCAAGTCTGTACATCTACACTGCTTGCTTAGTGCTTTGGACTTGGAAAGAAGAGTTAAATTTAAAAAAATAAAAGTTAAAGTCCACACACAGAAGTAATTTTTAGTGGCAGTGAACTCTCACTTGGGGACCAAATAGAACCAATGGGTTCATTTTTCCAGTCCTGCCTCAGCTTAAGTATTATGCTTATAACTTGCCTAAGCTCTATAATTCCTTATCATTCAAAGAAATATAACCATCCCTAGCCCTGGATTTCTACCAGACTTTAAGGCTGAATCTCTTATCCCAATCACCTTACAAAAAGGGAGAAGCCAAATCTCTACCCAATGTTCTAAAAACAAACAGCTAAGGTTAAGGAAACAGAAGAAAACAGCCAGGCAAAACCATACCCTTTTTTCTTATTTAAGTCAGTTGGACAATTTTCTCATAAAAAGAAGCAATGGATGGGGAATCAGGACACCTGAGTTCGACCTTTCCCCACTAATAAGCTATGTGACTTTGGTCAAATCATGACCTCTCTCTGCTTTAGTTTCTTCTTCTGTAAAACAAGCTGACTAGAATAGACTCAGGAATCACAAACCAAAGGCCAGCTTAAAAATTTGGGCTGGTCCATAGATGTGTTTTGTTTGGTATATGCTGTGTTTTGTTTATTTTTTTATAGCAATAAATGAGTTTATTGAGATTAACAGGAGCCACATTTTGGAATGAATGTTATTATCCACTACTTAAGAATATAAATATTTATTTAATTGAGTATAGAAATAAACTTAACAGAATATACCAAACAAATATTTATAATAACAAATACATATTTATTCAACTGAATATACCATTAAGTTTCTGGTGACAAGCCTTCATCATTATAACTAATAGAACTACCTTTGTTCTAGCCTAATCTGGATTCCTTTTCTCCTCATTCTAACATTCCTCTTCTAAGGAGACCAGGTTCTGAACCATATGATTCTTTTTTTTTAAACACTTACTATGAGAATTTTCAAAACTATATAAAAGTAAATAGACTAACAAACTCCCATGTACCCCAAACCCAGCCTTAATAATTAGGAACTCCAGGTTAATCTTGATTTTTCATTATTCCCTCCTACTCCCATATTACTTGGAAGCAAATCTTGCCTGTCACCTATCACATCATTTCATACATCTAGTTTTTTTTTTCTTTTGAGACAGGGTCTCACTGTTGCCTGGGCTAGAGCACAGTGGCATCATCATAGCTCACTGCACCCTCAAACTCCTGGGCTCAAGTGATCCTACTGCCTCAGCCTCCCAAGTAGCTGGAACTACAGGCGTGCACCACCATGCTCAGCTAATTTTTAAAAATTTTTTATAGACACAAGGTCTTGCTATTGCCCAGGCTGGTCCCGAACTCCTGGCCTCAAACAATCCTCCCACCTCAGCCTCCCAGAGTGCTAAGATTATAGGCATGAGCCACTGTACTCGGCCTCATACATCTTTAATATAACCCTAATATCATTTTCTTCACATCTAAAAGAAGAACAATGCTTTAATATCAAAGTTTTAGTTAGTGCTCAGTTTGCAATTATTCAATTTCTATAATTGTCATAAACTTTTAAAAATAGTTTGTATAAATCAGTATCCAAACAAGGTCCATGTATTGCAATTGTTTGATACGTGCAGAGTTAAAAACTAAATTGAATGTCCTTAGATAGGGGTAGCCTTCTAGTTTGCCACAGTCCACACTACTCCCTATTCTTTTCATTTAAGTGATCTGCCAGGCCCTGGAATTTTTTTTGTTTAGGTCTCGGGAGGATCTGAAGTCCCTTCCAGTTCTTAGATGACTTGTAAACATTAACAGAGAAAAAAACCAAATGAGTGAAATTCTACCCTTTAAGCTGAAAAACTAAGAAGTAGCAATACAATGTTAATTAGAAATATGGAAGTACATTCCAAAAGAATCTACTGAAAGAGAGGAAAGGACTTGCCTCCTGGGAGCAGGATATGATGGAGAGGGTAAACACTGGGGATAGCTATTCCACATCCCCATGCCTACCTCACAGGATTGTTGTGAGGCTTAAGTGATATACAGTCGTTTATTGCTTAATGATGGGGATACGTTCTAAGAAATGTGTCATTGGGCAATTTCATCACTGTGTGAACATGACAGAGTGTTCTTACACAAACCTAGATGGTACAGCCTACTACACACCTAGGCTATATGGTATAGACTATTGCTCCTAGGCTACAAACCTGTATGATATGCTACTGTACTGAATACTGTAGGCAATTGTAACATAATGGTAAACATATCTAAACATAGGCAGGAGGATTGCTTGAGGTCAGGAGTTTGAGAGCAGCCTAAGTAAGAGTAAGACCCCATCTCTACAAAAAAAAAAGAAAGAAAGAAAGAAAGAAAGAAAAATTAGCCAGGTGTGGTACTGCACGCCTATAGTCCCAGCCACTCGGGAGGCTGAGGCAGGAGGATCACTTGAGCCCAGGAGTTGGAGGTTGCAGTAAGCTATGATCAGGCCACTGCACTCTAGCCAGGGAGACCAAGTGAGACTCTGTCTCAAAAAAAAAAAAAAAAAAAAGATAATGATCTCCAGTTTCATCCATGTTGCTGCAAAAGACATGATTACATTCTTTTTTATGACTGAATAATATTCCATTGTGTATATATACCACATTTTCTTTATCCATTCATCCATGGATGGACACTTAGGTTGATTCCGTATCTATGCTATTGTGAATAGTGCTGCAATAAACATACAAGTGCAAGTATCTTTTTGATATGTTCCTTTGGGTAGATACACAGTAGTGGGATTTCTGGATCGAATGGTAGTTCTATTTTTAGTTCTTTCAGAAATCTCCATATTGTTTTACATAAAGGCTATACTAATTCACATTTTCACCAACAGTATATAAGAGTTCCCTTTTCTTTGCATCCTTGCCAACATCTGTTATTTTTTGTCTTTTTGATAATGGCCATTCTGACTGGGGTAAGATGATATCTCATTGTGGTTTTGATTTGCATTTCTCTGATGACTAGTAATGTTGAGCATTTTTTCATATACCTGCTGGCCTTTTGTATGTCTTCTTTTGAAAAATGTCTACTCATGTCCTTTGTCCACTTTTTAATGAGATTATTTGGGGGGTTTTTGTTGTTGTTGAGTTGTTTGAGTTCCTTGTAGATTCTGGATATTCGTCCCCTATTGGATGAATAGTTTACAAATATTTTCTCCCATTCCGCAGGTTGTCTCTTTACTCTATTGATTATCTCCTTTGCTGTGCAGAAGCTTATTAGTTTAATTAAATCCCATTTGTCTATTTTTGTTTTTGTTGCCTGTACTCTTGAGGTCTTATTCATAAATTCTTTGCCTAGAGCAATGTCCAAAAGAGTTTTCCCTAGGTTTTCTTCTAGTATTTGTATAGTTTTGGGTCATACCATACTTTTATATGACTGGCAGCACAGAAGGTTTGTTTACAGCAGCATCACCACAAACACATGAGTAAGGTGTTACACTACAACATTATGATGGCTACAACATCACTAGGCAATAGGAATTTTTCAGCTCCATTATAATTTTATGGGACCACCATAATATATGGGGTCCATCATTGACCAAAACATCATTATGCAGTACATGACTGTACATTAATGCATCTTCAGATAAATTAATATATAAACTGTAAGATATTCTAATGAATAAAAATTTTAAAGAATTATTGAAAATTTTAAGAGATACAAAGATCTTGGAACCATTCACTTGAAACTAAATGCCCATTACAAGATTACATAACAAGCCTGAAGCAGAGGTTATCTGAAAACTGACTTAACTGAACAACAGAAAGACAAAGGGAAATTGCAAAGGCAGACTATCTTAAAATACATAGAAGCAAAGATTGTATAAATTTTCTTCTTTAAATTATATTTTGTAATATTCCAACATCAACATTTTAATTACAAGTAAATTGTAATGACATTCACATGGAGTGGAATCCCTCTGAAAGTATTTCTAAACTTGTGTGGGAGGACAACAAACCCAAAGAATCTTAGGACTTTAGGGACTTTAGAGATCATTTGAAACAATTTTCTTATTTTAGAGAATAAAATGGAAAGCCTAAAGAGGAGAATACCAGAAACTAGGACCTTAGAAAAAGTTCTAGGAGTCTGGGCCCCTCTGCAGACAGCCCAGTAAGAATGACTGGACATGGCAGCCTATGATAGAGGTAAAAGAGGACCTTTGTCAATAGTCAGGAGAATAACACATGCTGGATGACCAGCTCCCTGTCAATCTATCCAAGGCATGGTGCCATGGCAAAAGGATGCAAGCAGGGCCTTTCACCATTTGGAGTTCCACTTCTTAGTCAGGAAGCTGGATATCATCTCTAGTTAAGTCAGGTCTCCACTCCCATACTTTCTACTCAGTCACCTCAGTCTAATAGAAATGAGAAAACAAGAAGCAGAGCTGACCAGTATCAGCACTTTCCACTTTTCTGACAGCTAAAAACAGTAACCTTTTCTCCAAAAGTCCTAATGTCTCTTCTCCATGGCCAACAAGTAAATAGCTTAGGGAAGACAATAAAAGTGACCTAATTCCTATTTCAAAGTACAAACTAAACCTTAGGGTATTTATAGGTCTGGTGTCAGCCTTGTCCTCATCTCCCCTCCTTACATCTTGGATAGCCTGCTCTCCAGACATGCTGCTCCCATGCACACTCTGAGCCAAAGGCTCATCCAGGACCTCTTGTTTCTACCCTTCAAATGCAAATAAACTAGTTGATGCATAAGCACCTCTCTGTAAGGATCAAAAATATCACTACCTAGGTTTGAAACAGCCAATAGTAATAGAAAAAAAAAGACACTAGCAATAAATATGAAAAGATAAAAAAGCATTATCCAGCTATGAAAGAACCTGATACAAACAAATCTGAAAAGATGCTCTCCAATTTCTGTCAAATAAGTGGCCACAGGATAAGAACAGATAATTCACATAGGAAAAAGCCCAAATAGTAAAACATTTGAGAAAATGCTACCAATTAAAGAAATGCAAAACAAATTGTAACGGTATCATCTTGTCAATTAGCAAAAATAAACAAAAGTTAGAAAACTCAATATAGGATGTAGCATAGCTATAAAACTCAAGTCACTCTATTAATGGGACTATTATCTCATGAAAATAATTAAACAAAAACCATGTTATCAATATGAAAATAAACTTGAATTATATACAACAAACTAAAATTTAAAAAGGGTAATTAACCTATGGCATTCTAGTTCAATATATTTTATATTGTCATTAAAGATGATAAATATATAGATAAATGCATAGAAAATTCTGTATGAAATTATGCTAAATGAATAAAAGGAACAAAAATAATATGGCATATTAATTAAACTATTAAATTATGTTTATATAATGATCAGGGTTAGAGAAGGTAAATAGTGATCTTATGGTACAAAGGTTTTTTGTTCTTGTTTGCCTACTTTGTTACTTTTATTTACAGTCTTCTACAGAGTTAAACACATTTTTGGATCCTCTCTGGTTCTGTAAAGCCTAAGCCGAAAAAGCACCCAGTGGATTTTCCTAGGTATGAATTTACTACTAGGCCAGTCAATGGCAACAGGAATATGAGGCCAGAGTTCATTTATAGGCTCAGGCTATTTCCTAGGAAGCCAAAGATGCTCTGGAGTTTTTGAGAAAGTCAACTAATTCTCCATCTCAATAACCCTCCTACCCCCAGCTGAACAAGTTCATTATCACAACAAGGATTTCTGTTATCAGATACTGAGTTAGGTATATAACAAGATGGGGGAAAAAGGGGGAAAAGATGTCAATGTAACAGCACAGCTGGAATGGTTACCAAACATAGAGGAAGGACAGTGCCACTGGTTAGTTCTGGAGTCTACCCATGCATTCTTCATCACTGTGACTATAGACCTGCTTGTCCTAGAAAGGTGAAGAAAAATAACTCCTCAGGGTCTTATCAGACTGGTATACAAAGGACCAGATGAACCCATCAAGTGATAGACAAGTAATTTAGTTTTTAAATATCTCCCAAGCATTAGGTCTTTATCTCCATTTCAAGGGTCCCAGATAGAATCCAAAAAGAGCTCACATTATTATATATTTTTGGTCTAAAAGAACCATGGTAGCTCCATAACTCTAGCCAGTCTAGTTCATCTGCACCAAATTTTAGAGGATCAGTGGTAAATAGGTTGAGGAAGCACAAAGGATTATCTGAATCTGATTGAAGGGCTCTCACGAGCAAAAGGTTCCTTCGACCAGTTGCCATGGATGTCCCAGCAGAAGAGGGGAGGGGAAAGAGGATAGATCATGCTTACTGGCTTGCTTTAGAAAAAGAGAGGGTTTTTACTAGTGCTTAAGGCTGAGATGGCAATGGAAGAGAAAGAGACTCACATGTTGAAGCAGTATTCACACACACATTTACCGTACACACCCTGGACAATTTCAGAGACGTAAGAGTTTGGGAGAAGGCAGGGAGAAAGGACTGAGTGGGGAGAGCAGATTTTTAAAAAATCAATCTTTAATTCCCAATGAACATCTAAAAATTTCCATTTAACTTTCTGCAAAGCCAACCTCCAAGATGTCTCCCATTGACATCCCCAGTGATTACACCTTTGTGTAATCCCCTTCCAGATTGTAACAGGGTTGGTCTATGTGACTAATATAATATGGCAAGAGTGATGGTATGTTATTTCTGAGATTGAGTCAGGAAAGAAAGTGCGGCTTCTGCTCTTTTTCTGGGATCATTCACCTAGGGGGAAGCCAGCTTCCATGTTGTGAGCAGCCCTGTTGTTAGCAGCCCTATTGTGAAGCCCACATTGTGAGGAACTGAGGCCTCTGGCCAACATTCACATGAGCAAACTTGGAAATATATCCTCCAGACCAGTCAAGCCTCCAAATGACTACAGCCCTGGCTGACATCTTGAGAGACCGCAAGCCAGACCCATTAGCTAAGTAGCTCCCAGATTCCTGACCCTCAGAAACTGTGTAAAATATTTTTTTAAAAATGTTTAAGCTGCCATATTTGGGGGTAATTTGTTACACAGCAATAGATAACATGATAGTATCACATCAGACTAAGCAAATTTGGTGGGGAAATGTACCACATATGATAATATCATGATTTCAACTACCGGGTGAGAAAGAATCATCTTCAAATTAAAAGTGATCTCGGCCGGGCGCAGTGGCTCACGCCTGTAATCCTAGCACTCTGGCAGGCCGAGGTGGGAGGACTGCTTGAGCTCAGGAGTTCAAGACCATCCTGAGCAAGAGGGAGACCCGTCTCTACTAAAAACAGAAAAATTAGCTGGGCGTTGTGGCCCGTGCTTGTGGTCCCAGCTACTGGGGAGGCTGAGGCAGGAGGATCACTTGAGCCCAGGAGTTTGAGGTTGCAGTGAGCTATGATGCTATGATGCTATGCCACTGCACTCTACCCGGGGCAACACAGCAAGACTCTGTCTCAAAAAAAAAACAAAAAAAACAAAAGTGATCTATTGCCCAAGATACCACCAAAAGCTAAACAAGGCTAAAGAAGGGGCTCCACTGGAGTGAATGAATTGTCCTTCTCTTCTGGCACTAATCTAAGGATTGTCACAGTCAAAAAGGCCCCATGAGAAGAGTCCAACACAGTCCCCTCCCACTTATTATCCTACAGCCATAGACATATGGTTAAGGGTAGGTTTCACATACAAGGCAGCTACTGTGAGGGTTTTGTCTCATATTAGCGCAGTCAAGGGGTTAAAGTTGAGGCAGCAAATTTATCCCTAGAGATATGTGCCCAACACTAAGCTGAGATTCACAAGATTCTCCCCAAGTTTCCCATACCTCTAAATGCTGGGATAACTGATGCTCACTGAATTCCGATATTTGTATGAATAAAAATGAAGGGATTTAGCAAATCTTGTTCCTGCACACAGTTGTCAAAAAAAATCTGACCTTTACAACAGGAAAAAGAGGGAGGATTTAAAGATTTAAAGAAGAGGCAGTGCCTGTCTGATGTATAACAAACCTTTGAAAAATTATGAAGCAGTGAAAATCCCCTACAGGTCCCAACAAAATGTGTCCAATTTGCATTCCAGCAAAGCTTTCCATCCATACATACCATTTGGCTTCTGTGTGTACTTCCAGGCAAATAAATCCCGAGGAATAATCCCACTGGGACCTAAGTCTGATCTCTGATATATTACTGCTGCACAGCTCCAGACCAGGCTCCACAAACTGCCTTTTTGGTTCCAAATAACTAAATCAAAGTCATCCTGATAAGCTTTGAAAACAGGGAATGTGAGGAGTGGTTTAATGAATGTTACAACTCAACCTATTATAGACCACAGTACATTACAGGAAGAGAAAGAGAAAAAAAACACCTCATGCTTTTACATCCCCAAATCTCTCAAGACCAAATCCAGACATACCTGTCATTCACCACACCTGACTATAAAGCCTTATTCAAAGCCTGACTTTGATCAAATGGTTAGGATGCATTTGCAAAGGACACCTGTGTATATTAGGGTGGGGGGTGGGGGAGCAGCACAGGGGGGAAGTACAGTAGAGACTATAATTTTCTGTTTACTTTGAAAATGAGTTCAAACTTTTTTAAGAGCAACCAATGCAGCAATAAACACTGAAATGTATTCTGATTTATAATATTCAAGGAAATAACAAAGCAAACACATTGAGTAGCAAAAAACAATTTTTCTAAAAGTTAGAAAAATCTACCATTCAGCATATAAACTGGAGAAAAGTGTCAAGAAATGAAGGAAAGCTAGAATTCTAGAAAACTGAGAGAACTAGACGTTCCAGTGTCCTAAATTTCTGCATCAATTTTCTCCTTTCACAAGAAGAAAATAATTTTCACAAAAGAAAAATTAACTTAGAGAAGATACGCTAAAGCATGAATCATAGTGACTACTATTAGACAAATCACAAAATATATAAACACAAGAAGTAGAAATTAATGAACTAAAAAAGAGAAGGTAAGAAGAGAACACTTAGAAATTCAACAGTTTGATGCAGAAGACATCAAAATAAGAAACCACCCTG
This sequence comes from Daubentonia madagascariensis, assembly GCA_023783475.1. Taxonomy (NCBI): domain Eukaryota; kingdom Metazoa; phylum Chordata; class Mammalia; order Primates; family Daubentoniidae; genus Daubentonia; species Daubentonia madagascariensis. Next base: position 10,880,592 of record JAKFHU010002573.1, on the reverse strand, counting down.
CCACATAGCAAAGAGATGGGAACATTACAGTTTTAATACCAGTATATAATGTCATTATAAGTAGTAGTAGAGTAACAACTGAAATCAATTTATATAGCACCTTAAAAAGAAGGAGTTACTTATCAGGAATTAGAGTTAACCCCCTCTCCAGAAGGTTATTCTGCAAGCAGGAAGATATGCTGGCAATCTGTAAGCAAACTGAGCCTCCTGTACAGTCAGCAAGACCCAGCCCATTGCCTGGTCCAGGATTCTGCTGGCCGATGAAACCAGAAATATCACCATCTACTCCCGAGACCCAAGGTGTAACTGACACTCTTTTTTTGGCAAGTCAGATTTCAACTCTGTCTAGTCAATCCGTACAATCTGTGATCACTATTTGCTGCAAATTTTGGAAGAAAGTCATTCTTTAGCACAAAAGCTAGAACCTCAATATCTTATTTGGCCCAGAAAGAGCCATCCAGTTACTTCAGGAGAGAAGCTTGCCAGAAGATCCAAAAGAAGTAGGAGATTATCAAAGTCCCATCCAGTCTCAAAAGCTTTTGAAGCTATAATAAAAAACCAAAAAACAAAAAACAGAAAATGACAAGTGTTGGTGAGGATGTGGGAAAATTGGAACCTCATGCATTACTTGTAGGAATGTAAAATGGTTCAGCTGCTATAGAAAACTGTTTGGCAGTTCCTCAAAAAGTTAAACATAGAATTATCATATGACCCAGCAATTCCACTCCTAGATATATATCCAAAAGAAATGAAAACAAGTATTCAAATACACGTACACACATGTTCCTAGCAGCACTACTCACAACAGCCAAAAGGCAGAAACAGTTGAAATGTCCATCAACAGATGAATGGATAAACAAATTGTGGTATACACACACAAAGGAATATTATTCAGTCATAAAAAGGAAGGAAGTACTTATTCGTGCTACAGCATGGATAAACCTCAAAAACATTATGCTAAGTGAAAGAAGCCAGACATGAAATCATGATTCCATTTATATGAAATATCCAGAATAGGTAAATCCATAGAGACAGAATGCAGATTGGTGGTTGCCAGGGGTTGGGGGAGGGGAAAGTAGGGAGCAACTGCTTAATGGGCACAGGAATTCCTTTTGGGGTAATGAAAACGTTTTGAAACTAGATAGAGGTGGTGGTTGACAACATTATGAATATACTAAATGCCACTAAATTGTTCAATTTAAAATGGCTAATTTTGTGTTATATGAATTTCACCTCAATTTTTTAAAAAGCTTTTGAAAATGAAAGTATAAGATTCTCTTATCTCTAATTTGACTTTATTTTTCTAAAGTGCTTTAACAGGATATAGGCTTCCCTTCTGGGAAACCCTGAACAAATTCCAGTTAAAGCCTGTGGTGTCTCCTCTATGGTTTTTGTAGAGACAAGCAGTTACCTCAGTCCATGGTACAAAGACTAACTTTGGATTCTTGCAAAAGTGAAGTATGCCTGGTAGTTTTCCACTCACCAAAATCGGTTGCCCAGAAGCAGAAATGTCAGTGGGCCATCTCTCTCTGTACTCCCATTGGAGGCTTACTGAACCTTAGCTTCTTCTGCCCGTTACAAACTCCTCCTTGGAGACTTACATCTATTGAGACCTCATGAAGATTTCACATTATACACGACCACAGTGAGGAATTTCCCCTTCCTCCATCACAGCTCAATTCAGAGTTCTCTAGAGATATGGGCACTTCACTATCTCCTATCTTGCATTTTGAACAAGAGATCTTTTCCCGGGCTTTTCTCCTACCTAAAGACAGTTTAAATCTCACCAATAGATAGAATTTTCAGGCAGAAGTGCTTTGAGTAGTCATTCTTCACACTGTCACTTTCATCTTTCATATTTTCTCTTTCATATTGTTGAGGCAAAAGCATTTTCAGAGTATGAGGTCTATGTCATCTTTGCTCCCATTCTTAACTTCATACTCTCCTGGTAGAAGGCCTCAGTTGTCCATGCCTTAAAGACTCCTATAATTGATGGCTTATAATTTCTCCTCTGTCCCAATCCTACTCCATGATGCCATGAAGATATACAAGATGCACAAATTTCCTAAAACTCTTCCTCATTGTTTTACTCATTGCTATTTCCACAGTTTCCTTTCGGAGAAAAAGTCAGGCCCTTCCTGGCCTCAAAGTTAACCAGAGAGAGCAATAGCCACGCCACTCACTACCAAAGCGTCCTGAAACAGTCTTTATGCTCACAGCTATATATAATATATATATATAATAAAAGCATTGACTGAGAATCATCCCCTTTCCCATTAATTAAAAAAAAAGGCCCCAATAAAAAGTGGTTGTTAATGCTTAATCAATAAACTGCTTACCCTCTGTCAGCTTAAGTTGGAGCACTTTAAAAGTTACCTTTTAGGATCCAGGTACATTATTTATGACTACTTCTCTATGCAAAATGAGCTATTACTTCCCTTAAGATCTGATGGTTTATACCTCCACAGCTTCCATCACCCTGAGATGATCTTTTAATAGTATCTAGGATCATCAGTAACATACCAGTTTACCTCTTCTCACCTCTCTCCCTCACTCATCCCTCCGGATAGAACATTCAGAGCCAGGAATTGCCATGGTTATTAATTTTTCTACTCTCTCTCAGCACTACAGTTCTGTGAATCTTCCAATTCCAAGCCAGAATTTCAGCCTGCTCAATTAGACACTGGAATTAAAAAACTCATGTGCCTGTTCCCAAATAGTTACCTCCATACATGCCACAAATAGCCTGGTTTTGTTAGTGTGTATGCCATACATTCAGCAGGCCTTCCTACTGAATCTGCTATCCAACAACAGGGACCAGTAAAGTAAGCAGCCTGAAGTCGGCTGCCAGAGAACAAGGTTGACTAGACAGCCAGCCCAAGATTCTCTGTCATCAGTTTCTTTGGTAGATATAGCAGAATCACAAAGAGAAAGGGGTTTTCCCCATAAAATTGTGATTAAAATAATAATGTTAATTTGTATCCAGTATGACAGAAGAGTTCAGAAAAGTTAAATTCACCTCTGTCTCTTGTTCCTCTTCTGCAAGTGGCCTACCTGAAGGTTAGCTATAATTCTGCCCTCATCCACATAAGAAGCAAATAAATTACCTCATCACCTTTTTCGAAATCATAATCACATTTTTTAATAGAAGTTTTTACTGTGTAACCTTGCACATGTGACTTAATCTTTCTGGATCCTGAGTTTTATCTGTAAAAGGGGGATACTAATAAAGATATAGTCTATTTTGTGAGTTGTTGTGAAACGTAAATGAAAAAAATATAGGCAAATTGTCACAGCCAAGTGGAGCCTAAGAAAACATGATGACTAAATGTAATGTAGTATCCTGGATGGGATCCTGGAACAGAAAAAGGCCATTAGGTAAAAACCTAATGGAAATCTGAATAAATTATGGACTTTAATAATAACTTTAATAATAATATATCAGTATTGGTTCATTAATTGTGACAAATGTGCCATACTAATGCAGGATGTCGATAATAGGGGAAACTGAGTGTAGGGGATATGAGAACTTCTTTACAACTTTTCTATAAATCTAAGTCTACTTTAAAATAAAAAGGCTATAATGCAAAACTACTTTATAAATTGTAAAGTTCTAGTCAATTGTAAAATATCACATAATTTAGTAGATTTAGTCTTCTATGTAGACTTTTGGTCATTAGGCAGCCATCTTAAGTAGCTCAGATAACAGAGATGACTTGAAGAGTTAAGTTCTGGTGTGGAAGAGTCTAGCCCCCAGAAACATCCCAGCTGTTTCCTGCCAGCTGGTGCCTCATGTCTGACTTTCAATAGAGTTGATTTTCTTTGTATAATTATTTTTGCCTCTCAACCTATTTCACCAAAATAATAGTTGCTTTTAAAAAAGAGGCTCTAAGCAGGTAGGTGCTTTAAGACTGTAAAAAGTGAAATGTAAGGCATGGGTATGACAATTTATTGGGCCCATTTCCTAACTGGCTGAAACAGATCTGATTTCTACTCCCAACTTCAAATGCAGAAACACACAGACACCCAGAGACAGAATTTGGCAAGTGAACCCAACCTCTGCCAAGTCCTGCTCTGCCCTGGAAAAAAAGAAGAAAGCAAAAGTCCCAGAAGTGCAGGAAATTGTTTCTCAGACGAAAGACAACACTTCCTTTCCCAGAACAATCCATCTCCCACACTGACATCCTGCTCCTGCTATATTTACCCAACCCAAATCTGCCGATGATATACTTCCAGCTGCACTCCTGCCACATGGTCCTGTCACTCAACTGGAGCACTCAGAGGGGAATCTGTCCAGAGGGCAGAGCCTAGAAATCACTACACACTAATCCATGCTTCCTCTACTGCTAGCCTTCAGAGTAAAGTGAGACAAAATACGGACAGTATTACTCCCTGTTTATTTTGGAAGTGACTGGGGAGACAAGAGGTACTTCATTTTATATAGTTGCTAATTTTGACTGCTCTCATAGTAGCCAGTGGAGGAGCTTGAACAATGAAGAGATTGAAATGGGAGGTTAAAAATAACTCTGTTAATGCTAGCCAGCCAAAAAACATCACTTAGTAGCTTCTTCCACCCCAACCCACTAGAATCAGGCTATCAAGTCACCTTATTACACGGTCCCTTCAGTTCTGGGTAGATGGATCCAAGGAGTCAAGGATGGGACCATTTCATTCACCCCATCTTACCCTACCTCATAGCACACTCTACTGAAAAGGGAAAGCCCAAACACTGGACTGTGTAAAGGTAAATGTTAGAGCTGACTCCCATTTTCCTATTTTAGCAGCTCTGTATTCTTGGTCCTTCTCTCCCACCCCTTCTCCGCCATCCCAAGTTATTTTCTTCTGCCCCTTTCTGTTTATTCTTCCTTACTTTCTGTCTCTCTAGTTGCTTTTCTTTCCTTTCCCTATTTATCTTTCTCTCTCTCTCTTTTTTTTTTTTTAAATCGTGGGCAAGTTTCCCTCAACAAAACATAACCGATAGCTGATAAGGCTTTCATTAGTAATGGTCATATCATTAGCCTACTCTCCCCAGTAATGACAGCAAAAAACCTGAGATTCAAGAGCATTACCTCTTTTTCTCTCAAAATTTCTGCCTTTTCTTTTCTAAGGAGGCTCAGGCATGCATACTAATCAGATCCTTCAAAGGAATGAAAGGAAAGAAAAAAGGAAAAATGCAAAGAAATAAGAGCAAAGGAGAGAAAAGGGTAGAGGAGAACGAGGAAATGGTTTTCTAACCTTTTCTCTCTTAAAGCTCCTGGACAATGGGCATTTCTAAACTTTACAGATTTTTAAAAGATTAAATGGAAGTTCTTAATTAGACCAATCAAGCTTTTAAAACAGATTTGAGAATATAAGCTGAAATATAAGGATGAATTCATAGCAAATCCCACTTATTAAAAGGAGGGGAAAAGAAAAAAAAGAAGGGAATCAGCGTCGCCTGGCCGTTGTCAGTCTGGCTTAGAGGAGAAGCATTTATGCTGTTGGTTGAGTGGAGAACAAATTCCACTGGGTAATGTTGCCACATTCTAGGAAATTACCAAGCCCCCAGTCAAGCCTCATTGAGCCAAACCTTTTTCCAATTTTCAAAACTTTGTACTTACTAGATTTTTTTTTTTAAAAAAAAGCATCAACAAATCCATAAAGAAATATAGACTTTTAGGGCATGCAATTGTGTTTCTTATAGGAAAAGAAACTAACACAAGTAAACTAGCAAGACAGTTTGTGTCCACACCTAAGAACAAGTGCTTTTTTGGCAGGGCAGGCCGACTATAGAAAAGGTAAAAGGAACAAGTCCTTTAAGAACAATTATATTAAGCAACCACTCAAAATTCACCATCACTGCAACCTGAAATTGGTTCAGGCAAGAATCATCAATGTATGATAAATCTTGAGGGGGAAAGTTTAAAGACGAATATGGTCTTCAAGTGTTTCCCCACAGATTGCTTATTAGTTGCAAGGGGAAAATTGTATCTACATAGTAAAGAAGCCAGATAACACTTGACTAGGTGATCAAAATTAATATCACCAATGAGTGGTGCCTGCAGATGTGATACCCTGAGAAGGATACTATATTAGTAGTGGCATACAGATTCACACCAGACACACATAACCTGAATCTAATCATGAGGAAATATCAGATAGACCCAAAATGAGGAATATTCTCAAAAGAAAGAAATTAGGGCAGCTGTGGTCAACAATAATGTATTGTATATTTCCAAACAGCTAGAAGATTTGAAATGTTCTCAACAGAAAGAAATGATAAATGTTTGAGGTGATGGATATCCTAAATACCCTGATGTGATTATTACACATTGTATGCATGTATCAAAATATCACATGGACCCCAGAAATGTGCACAATTATTTTTTAGAGACAGGGTCTCACTCTGTCACTCAAGCTGGATCTGCAGTGGCTTGATCATAGCTCACTGCAGCCTCAAACTCCTGGGCTCAAGTGATCCTCCTGCCTTAGCCTCCTGAGTAGCTAGGACTACAGGCATGTATCCTCATGCCTGGATAATTGTTTTATTTTCTTTATAAAAATGGAGTCTCACTATGTTGCCCAGGCTGGTCTTGAACGCCTGGCCTCAAATAATGCTCCTGCCTCGGCCTCCCAAAGTGTTCCCAAAGTGGCATGTGCCACTGTACAATTATTATTGAGCCTGTACAATTATATATTGAAAGAAAGAAAGGCGGGGGTGGGGAGACAGAGCAAGAGAGAGTGAGAGAAAGAAAGGAAGAAAAACAGAAAGAGCAAGTGAACTGGCCTATAGTATAAAAAATGTCAATGTCATGAAGACAAAGAAAGGCTAAAGAACTGTTCCAGATTAAAGGAGACTAAAGAAACATGACAACTAACAGCAATACGTGATCCTTGGCTGAAGGGAAAAAAAAAATCAAACACTAAAAGTTTATTGACAAAATTATAATATGAATAGTAAATTATTATATCAATGTTAAATTTCTTGAATTTGATAACTGTACTTAGATTAAGTAAGAGAATATCCTTGTTCTTAGGAAATATACACTGAAATATTAAGAGATAAAAGGTCATGATGTATATACAGCCTACCCTCAAATGATTTAGAAAAAATAATTTTATGTACATACATAAATGTGTGTGTGCGCATAGTGAGAAAGAAAATAATAAAAACAAGTAACAAAAGGGTTTATGGGAGACCTCTGTATTATTCTTGCAACTTTTTTGTAAGTTTGAAATTACTTCAAAATAAAAATTCAAAAAAATTCCCCATCAGTTGATCTGATTAAATGTCCTGACATCAATTAGGTAAAACGGGAAATAAGGATGAACTCACATTCTACATAGCTGTAAAACAACCTCTGGTAGCCAGCTTTCTCCTTCTCTTTGGAGCTTTTGGAGGAAGAATATTACCAACAAAAATATTTCCCACTCTTTACCTTCCTTTACCGCATACACACCAGTTTTGTTGACTGTTGAGCCTGCAGCCTACCTAGGACCACTTAGGATCCTGGCAACATCTCCCATTCCCTAAATAAAAACAGTCCTACCAAAGGCAACTACTGCTCATTTTTTTCTTTATAGAAACTAGAGAACAGAATGAGTCTTTAAAACCCCTGAAATGGACTGATTAAGATGCTAATCTTGGGCTCACTAGAGAGGATTAATGAGCCCTATTTGGATTCTGACAACAGAAGTCCATTTGACTACTTTCCCTACAATGCTCTGTCCAGGTAGGCTGAACCAAGCAAGAATTTCTCTTCCTGGGCCAGAGGGAACCAGAATTCTCTGCCAGAGTCAACAGGCTCTGGTCACAAAAAGTACTTGGCTATAGTAGGTATTAATAATGTACCTTCGATGTAGACTCATCCCAGAAAAAAAAAAAAAGAGGCAAAGGAGAAAGAACTGTACTTTAAATTCAGAATTCAATAAGCTATCAAGCAGATGATAGGTGACAGGTCTTTTTGGAGGTCCACTCCAATTCGTCTTTTAGAAAGATCTTAACTACTGTTTAAGTGCTTCACTGCCTCACTACCTCTTTCTGCCCTTGAAAATCCTAGGAATACTATTCCTAAGGAAAGGAATTAAAGAAGACGGGAATAACAGAAGGGACATTTTCTCTGGGGGTATTTTCTCTGAGGTCCCAAGGTCCCCAAGGGCTATTTCTAAGTGCTTTCTCTGGGATTCAAAAGACAAATACATGATGGAATGTTCTACTGATTATGAAGCCAAATCCTGTCCAAAGTTCCAAGGGCTTTGGTATCTTTTTCCTCACATGAGACCCTTGGGCTAAAGACAGTAGGTTGCTACTAAAAAACACTTATGTTATTTTTGAACTGGGACAATTAGACCTGGCTGGAGAAAAGGGCTTTCCTCATTCTTTTAGCACCTTAGCTAAATATCTACTAAAATCTTTGTATTATGCCCCTAGACTTCAAAATCCTAACAATCAAAGCCAGAGAGAACCCAAATGCAAGAATGTTATTATACTCCCTTCTCACTACTGCACTTGACTAGTCTAAAAATAAATAAATAAATAAAATAATTTTATTACAAAAGACAATCAGCCATTGATATCTTATCCTATGATACAATTATAGTCAGTTTATTTCTGAGATACACAGGACTAATCACCCCTAAGACATCCAAGGCCCTAAAACAGCTAATGCAGCTGCCATGGAAATAGTATTTCCATGGTCACTACCAGGCAGTCAGCGCTAGGGCAGAGGGTGGAGGTGGGATGAACAATGTGGACAACACCACTGCTATCTATTCTTCTGACCATACTAGAACCTCTTTCAGCAAAACAGGGCATACAACAATTTCCTGAGGTGGAAGCTGGGCAGACTTCAAACCAGTACCCAGTTGTCCACTCAAATTCCAGAGCTTTTCAAATCACCAGCCCACTAGACCATAAACTTTATGAGAACAGGAACTGTGTGTCAGTCTCCTTGAAAACTAGGTTCCTAGTACCTAGTTCAGTTTCTGGCACATAGTTAAGTGCTCAAGAAATATTTGTTGACTGAATATATAAATGAACTTCCACTAAGAGAAAAGTTCCTGGAGAAAACACTGTTTTAGAGTCTTTCCAGTACAAATGATTCCCTCCTTGATCCACCAAAAGGACTCAAAATGGTGGCCATGTCTAACATGATATGTCTAAACAACCAGTTTAACATCACATAAAAGGGATAAAGTACAAGGTGAAAAATGACTAGTCAGTCATAATTACACCTACAATCCTTATGTCCTTGGGGAAGAATACTTAACACATTAACTGCCATGTGAGTTGTATTTAACTCATGCTAGTTTTGAGCCTGGGACCTCGTGAAGCATATGTAACTACAGTTGATTTGTGAAAATGTTACTTGTTGATGTTCTTATTATTACAATTAATATTGACAATTTAATTGCATTGAACTCATGCACAGAAAACAATAAAAAATAACACATTTTTCATTAAATTAGAAAGGATCATTTTGTTTTCAAAGTTTTTATTCTATTTTTGTGATAAAACACCATGGCCCCAGGGAAAAAATTTTTTTTTCTAGTGTGGCAATGTGTTAATCTAATATTCTCCAGGATTATAATGACTCAGAGGGGCTCAAATTAACCTCTGCCTAGCAAAAGCTGATTCATCCAGAAGCAACCATCTAAATAGAACTATTTTACTGAAACCAAAGTTGAAAGGGATGAATAGCCCACTGGCTCCCAAAAGTCAAGGGGGCTAAGGCACCTCAGAATCCTTCATAGAATGCCAAGAATATGGTAAAAGGGGTGCCCTGACTCAACACCCCTTTGACTCCTTGCCCAAGAAATAACAGTGCAGAGAGACAAATTCGAACCAGTGCTGGAACAGAAGTAAATCACAAGTTCTCTTTACTAGAGCTTTCAAACTTTTTTGACCATGACTGACAGAAAGAAATACAGTTTACATTGCAACCCAGAACATACACATTTCTAACTGAAACAAAAGTTTCACAACACAATACTTATCCTTATTATGTGTGATACACTGATATTTTCTCTTCTATTCCTTTTTCCCCCTTAATGCTGGTTTCTTGTGCCAGAAAACAAGGAAGTGCTCAAAGGGGTCATGTCAAAAGAACAAAGAAACCAGTTTGAAGGGGCTCTCACTGGCCAAACTTGGAACAATCTGAGAACCAAAAATAATAATGACTGTAATTAATTGTAAAACATTGAATAAATAAATATTCGCAAGTCTAAAAAAAGGGGGGAGGGGACCCACACTTGCCACTAGTGGTCATTATTAACACTAACTTCTTACTCTGAAAATTGACAATTAAAGGGAAAGAATTAAGCATTTATCCTGACTTTTTAGGATAAACTGTGGTTTATCCTTCAGTTTATGAGGGAAAGCAGTTCTTTACAGAGAACGCCAGCTAATAAATGTAGAAAGAATGACAGAACTAGAAAAATCATCATTCTGTGACCCCCCCACAGTGTAATAAATGATTCAGGTGAAGATTCAGCAGTGGATGACCATTAGGTAAAAGGATATTAGAGAACAGGATATTCCCAAGGTGCCAAATTATTACTTCATGGATTACTTAACTAATTACAAAGAGAAAAATTACATTATTTTACAATGAGGAGATATGGCAGTCACCACCAGAAGCAACTAACAAAACTTAACATCACCAATTGCAGGACAACCTGTACCTCCTGAGCCTCCTATGGTGATATAATATGAAGCACACAGTATCATCTATGAAGTATTCTTGCCAAAAATACTTGACCTGAATCTAATGAAGACTTTAATCCTAACTTCTAATATATAGAAAATATATGGGATAGAGGAACAAGTTAAATGATACCACAAGGACAAAAAAAACCCAGAACGTCAAACATTCTAAAGATAAATGACCTGAACTACTCAAAAAGTCAATACCAAGAGAAAAAAAAGGTACAGAAAATTGTATTAGATTTTAAAAGTCCAAAGAGACATAACTACCTAATGAAATGAGAATTTTGCTTGGATTTTAGTTTGTAAAACTAACTATAGCTATAAAAGATAGTTTGGGGCCAGGCATGATAGCTTGAGCCTGTAGTCTCAGCTACTTGGGAGGCTAAGGCAGGAGGATCACTTGAGCCCAGGAGTTCGAGTCCAGTCTGGACAACATAGCAGACTCCATCTCTAAAAAATTTTTTTTAATTAAGAAAAAAAAGACAGTTTGGGGACAAATGGGAAAGGGACTGGATATTAGCTATAATATCAGCAAATTATTGTTAAGTTTCTTAGATGTGATAATGCTACTACAATTATGTAGGAGAATGTCCTTATTTAGGATGCATGCTGAAGTATTTAAGGGTGAAATGTCAACATGTCTACAATTTATTTTCAAATGGCTCATGAAAAAAATAATACACACACATATATAGATAAAGCAAATATGGCTAAATGTTAATAATTTTGACTCTATCTTGGACGTAGGTGTTCACTATGGTATTCTTCCCATTTTTGCTAGGTTTAAAATTTTTCATAATAAAAAACTGTAGTGAAAATGCCACACAACTAATTAAAATGATATATTAATAATTCACTAACGGAAAGCAACCTGAGTCTGAAAAATACCACTCTAGCCCACGGTAGGGCAGTTATAATACCATCTCAGCTCTCACTTTATTTAATCAATTTGGTATCATTTTCTTAAACTTGTTGTTTGTCCAAAGAGAAGAATGGAAATTCACGGAAAAACTCATTTGGAATGAGGCTTTCTTATTCAACAACCTCTTGTCAAGACTCCCCAGGTTTTAGATTTTTTTATGACAATTAATAACTTACTTTACTTGAAAATGAAAAATAATCAGTGAAAAAATTCCCACCAGAGTCAGGGAAAACTCATCTGTCTCTCGACTTTTAGAGGATTTTTCCCAATTCAGGGCCAATCCCAGATAACATGGAAGTGCTTTTGATCCTTTTCCTCCCCAATTAATGTCCCCAACTACCCTTAGCCTGTAGTTCCCAAGCTGCTTTCCAGGACACCTGGAAGCAAGCTGCATGGCTGACTGCTGAAAAACTCCAGCTCCCACACTACATCTGGCCCTGCCTTTCCGCCAAATCAAATGCCAATTTATTGCCCTCTGATGTACAGTCTATCAGGCCACTTCCTGGATGCCCCCACTTCACACAGGGCCAGAAACTCAAGGCAATAATGTGAGTTCCACAAATGGGCAAGTAATTGCTCAATAAGCGTGGAACAAGGAAAGGTCAGTTATGATTTGTGCACATGTGGCAGCACTTCACAATTCAATCTACAGTGGTAAGAGTGCTAACAGAAGGCTGGTGTTACAGCAGAGACATGCCATGAGAAACCAGCCAACAGGCAGCCAGGAGTGCTTGTCCATCTAAGTCCTTCAGGATTTCCAGAGAACAACAGAAAGGAACAAAGGCCCCAAAACTGGTGAGGAGCATATTATCTCCTGGTTTCCTGAAGCAAAACTTAGAGCCTAAGGTAGTTACTGCTCTCCATCTATCATCCTTTGAGGTGATCCAAGTTGAAATGATCTAATCTCCCTTTTGCCCTCTATCCAACTCTATCTTCTGTTGGACGCCAGGGGAGAAAAGACAAATGCACTCACCATTTCCATAAACATATCTAATAACACTTCAGAAATTGAGGTGATCAATTAAACATCTATGAGCAAGGCTGAGACAAACTTTTCACTATTGCTCCTAATCAAAACTACACACTGAATTTCAAGCATTTGGCTTCTTCTGAAACCCTTTGGCACTTGTCCTGAGTTTGAGTGGGTGGAAAAGAAGAAAGGGACTCTGCCTGCCTCCTTGTTCAAAACAAAACAGCAGCTGGCTTTCTCTCTTTCTACTCATCTGACTGCTGTCACGGCCAGTTGGCATATACCCAGAGAGAAGTTTCAGGCCTGAAGGGGTGACTGCGCTAAAGGAGAAAAAGGCAATGAGAATAATAGCAGCAATTTTGACACCACCACAGACCACACTGTTAGACCGCCCCCTAACCTCTGCTGGAAAGAAATTAGTTTCTTTTGCCCCTGTTTCTCCAAGCTAAACTATGAAGAATATCCTTTCCTCCTTTTTTGCAACTCCTTTTCTGATACATGTAGTGGAAAATGTGCCCTTCCACCAGCCAGCAAACTAGTTCTGATGGCTAACTGTGTCCCAAACTACATCTGGCCCTGCCTTTCCACCAAATCAAATGCCAATTTATTGCCCTCTGATGTACAGTCTATCAGGCCACTTCCTGGATGCCCCCACTTCACACAGGGCCAGAAACTCAAGGCAATAATGTGAGTTCCACAAATGGGCAAGTAATTGCTCAATAAGCGTGGTATTAGGTATTAGGGAGAGAAAAAGGAAGCACTGGACCCATGAGAAGCTAGACTATGCAGTGCTCTTTCTTCCCAAGAAAGTCTTCATTTTCTTTTCCTTTTTTTTTCTTAAAACAGAGACTCACTGTATCACCCAGGCTGGTCACAAACAACTGGGCTCAAGCAATCCTCCTACCTCAGCCTCCTGAGTAACTGGGACTCATTTCTTAAAATTTTTCTTTAGAGACGGGGTTCTTCATATGTTTCCCAGGCTGGTCTCAAACTCCCGGCCTCAAACGATCATCCCACCTCAGCCTCCCAAGTAGCTGGGATTACAGGCATAAACTGCCAAGCTCAGCAAGTCTTCATTTTCATTTCTGTGTGTGTGCATGTATGTGCGTGTGGCCTCAGGGAAGCCTTACTCCCTCCTCTCAAGTCTTCATTTTCTAATCTCGAATAAAAACAAATGTTTGGAAGAACTCCTTGGTTTAGAAGTTCAAGTGAAGAGGGTTCAAAGATCCACTGGGGAAGGCCCCAGTAAAAAGAATGACAAAGTCAAGTCATCAAAATACAGGCTTCTCAGAGCCACCTTATTGATATGAATATTCCCTGAGGAAAAAAAGATTTATGGTACCTTTATTTTCTCTAACCATGCTAAAAATGCTCACAAGTTTGAGTAACTCAGTAACTCATGTTACTGAGATTCTAAGGTGCCAAAGTTAATCTGACTCAAATACAAATTCTAATGTATTACTCAACAATCTCCAAACTAATATAGTCTTATATTTTATTATAAACCAAGAAAGTAAAAAAGGGCACAGGAAATAGATACTTATATAAATTTGCCCCAATCTTGCCTCTCCCAACACTCAGCCCTTTACATGAATTTGTATGCCAAATTTTATCATACTTGGTTATTTTAGTCTCTACTTAATCAGGCCTTAAACAATGCACAAGCTCAATTCCAAGTGAGACAAAGCTAAGGACTCATTCAACCTTCTTCTCATGCTAATTAATAACGATATACTACTTACTCTACTACTCCCCAAACTATAGACCCCTGTAGAAAAAATGAAAGTTTGTATTCAATCACTATGGAAGACTCAGTATGATGACTCTAGCAAATTTTTTTTCATATAATTTACTCTTATTGAATCTTTTTTCTGACAGTGACTACTAAAATCTCTTTTTCCCTATACCTCTCATCTTCCAAATGAAACAGATTAAATTTGAGGTATGAGGCATTCTATGCCTAGGTAGAAACAGTTTCATTTCTACCTAGGCAGCTATTTCTAAGAGGCCTAAGCCAGACAGGTGTTAAGTCATAGTTCCCTCCAGGTTGGCTTCCAGACTTTGTTTAAATGTTCTCTGCAAACCTCTGGAGGTTAGATGGACTCAAACCTCCTAGCTCAAACTGAATTCACAAAGCTTGAGACAGACAGTACCCTACAGGTGTGTTTGTCCAGGATAAACTATATTTAAATAAACTTCTGACACATCCACTTGCTCCTGGCACCTGCTTCTCCCTCTTAAACTCAACCACAACATATCTTCTTGCTGTCCCCGTAAGCTCAGTAAAGAAACAGCCTATTCCTCAAAATACTCTATGCAACCCACCAGTATCTTTGGGAATATCTAAACTCTGGCCATAATAGCTTTACATAAGAAAGCCAAACAAGCAAATGTATAAGCTATCATTTTTGTTCACTTTGGATAGTTTGTTATGCAAAGGAATGAGCAGGAGTAAGAAAAGATGGCAGCAGATTCCTCTCACTCACTGTCATCTATTCCATGCCTGATAGGGACCATATAGCATAAAGTAAAGGCCACAAAGGTTAGCTATGGAATGGTCAGCTGGAGACACCAGTCTTGTAAAACCAGTGGCTATGAAGTTTGCCTGTTCTTTTGTTGTAAAACCAGTGGCTATGAAGTTTGCCTGTTCTTTTGTTTTTTTGGGTTTTTTTAACAATTATAGACCCAATACCTAAGTGCCTAAAGAAAATGCCTGGCACATAGCAGATAGTCAGTCAATATTGGTTAGAAGCAACTAAATAAGCCAGGCCCAGAAGGAATTCAAATCTTGGGGAATCCCTGAAAGAAAGGGTCCAAGAAGCTAGAACAGTTCCATAGTTAATACAGATGCTTCTACTGGGCCTCAAGACTACCTTAGTCTTATTCTGAGCACCCTCAATCCTGCTAATCAAAACTGCACATTAGGTCCTTAGAACTAAAAAGGCCTGGGACTAAATCTCCAAAGGCAAACTTCCCATTACACCCCCATACACACACACACACACATATACATACACATGCCCCACTAAGACATCTTCCTCAAGCCCTGGCCCTGAAGGCTTTAAAATCATTAAGAGGTGATCCCATATGAGAAGATTTTGGTGATACTTTTAGACTGTTCCTCTCTTCCTGCTTTAAACCAAAAATTTTCTGGAAAAGAATCTCTTTATAATGATCTAAGTTTAAAGACCAAGGACAAAGACAGACTAAATCTGGAGGCAAATGACCACAACCAAACAACCACAAATCACAACAGCCCTTTCCATAAAACTATACTGGATGAAGGGTACTAAGGCTTACAAGGACTTATCTAGTCTGGGAACAAAGAGATCAAAGCCCACAGACCATGTTGGCTGGAAGTATTCTTCTAAACTGTCTACTCTTGTTAGACCTAACACTAAGCAGTATCAAGTATCCTGATACTTCACTTTCCTTTTTATGCCCCTATCCCATGCTACAGACCCTACCACAGGGTCTAGCTATGAGATTGAAGATAACTCCAATATGCACAAATCCCACAAGATTGCTAGAAGGATAAAAGGAAATGTGTCTTTGGAATCTAAACCCATAGTAGGGCTTGGACAGGTGTAAGGGAGACGCAATGGCCCTTCTGCCCCTAAGGCCAGGACACCCCAGCCCTGCAGGCAGCACAGAGTTAACTACCCACCCGCTTTGAGAAGCACAAAGGTACATCACTGCAACATGCCTAACATTTACATTGCCTCTCTCTGCTCATTAAACAGGTTTTGGTTAAATAATGAACAAACTGTATTACAGACTCCGATGAGAATTCCAAAATTATAAATCAACTGGGAAAGCCCAAAGGGGCAGACAGACAGGGAGGGGGGAGAAGGATAATATTGACTAATATAAAGGGCGCAGCTTGACAGTGGATATTCCTGCCACACCTGATCAAATACACTCTGTGGGGGGAGGGGAAAGAGAGCAAGAGAGGGGAGATGGGACAAGACAGCCTGAAATTTGCATCCGGAAAAGATTAAAACGGATTCTTTGGGGATAGAGAAAATACATAATATATATTACTATAAATGCAAAACTGTACTAAAAGCTAACTCAAATGTCAAAGATTACAGCTTGAATAAATTTAAATATAAAAGCCATGTGCTTCCCTGAGTTAATGAGAGAGACATATTATAAAAGGACAAACTGGGCCAGGAGGCTGAACAGAGCCTTATGCTGCCTTTGCTGGGCAATGGGTCCAAAGCATAGCAGCGACTACAGTCACAGACCTCCCTCATAGCTCTGAGCCCTGAGAAAAAACTGGTGAATCCATCACTTTTGCAGCCTACATTTGCTTTTTTAAAAAATTAAAGACTGGGTGTTGTGGCTCATGCCTGTAATCCCAGTACTTTGGGAGGCCGAGGTAGGAGGATTGCTTGAGGCCAGAAATTCAAGACAAGCCTGAGTAACATATCAAGATCTCATCTCTACAAAAAATTTAAAAATTAGCCAGGTGTGGTGGTATACCCCTATAGTCCCAGCTACTCAGGAGGCTAAGGCAGGAGGATTGCTTAAGCCCAGAAGTTTGTGGTTGCAATGAACTATAATGATACCACTGTACTCTAGCCTGGGCAACAGAGCAAGACCCTGTCTCCAAATAAATAAATAATGAAAAAATGACATATAATTCACATACCATAAAATTTACCCTTTTAAAATATACAATTCAATGCTTTCTTGTATATTCACAACGTTGTGTAACCATCACTACTATCTAACTCCAGAACATTGTCATCATTCCAAAAAGAAGCCCTGTACCCTTTAGCAGTCACTCCCCATCCCCCCTCCCATCCCTGGCAACTGCGTATCTGCTTTAACTCCTTTAGAATAACCTCCTAAAAGGATTCCTAAGAGGATGTAAAGCCAAATGAGGGGAAGCAGTCAAGTCTCTCTCACTGGTGGTAAGCTAAAGCTTTATCCAAAGTAACAATATGCAAACTTTGCTCTTGAACACCCTTTCTCTTCCAAGTGCAACCCTCTCTTCAGATTTGGTACTAGAATATCCTATTCCTCTAAATGCTACCAAGCATGCAGTCATCATGCAATCTGGGCAAATACTGACTGCAAATGTGGGCCAAAGACATGTATGTGAGAATAACTGGTATGAACTTAGCCAACTTTATTGGAGACAATGGACTTATTTCCTCCACAATGAATAGATAATACTCCTGGAGGAATAGGTAGTGCTTATATACTTAGAAGATCCTCTGACTGTTTACAAGAAAAGAAAAAGAAATCATTTTGGTTTAATGACAATGTCCAATGAACTACTCATTTCCAACAGTGATAGTCTTACCAACCAAGCCAGCAGACAGCCTAGAAAACTGCAAACAGAAAGCCTTTGCAAAAAAGGACCATGCCCAAGTCAATTTCATGAGTTAAACTGGGTACAAGTCATAGAATTCCTGTCATCCCTCCTCCAATCTAAGTGGTACACCATAACTGGTCTCCAAGTTCAAAACTCTTTCCCAGCCTCTTACCATTAACAAGCTTCCAGGAAAGCAGTCCTCCTGACACTGCCAATCAGAAAAATCTGTTTGTTTCAGTAAAAGAAACAAGAAATTGGTCATGGACTGCAAAGTCCAGGACCACAGGGGCAGCTGACCCATAAACCTGCTCCTGGGAGCCAGCACTGTGTGGGGGGTCAGAATAAATCTGAACACCATGAAATGCCCTATTTTAGGTGCACTCTGTCATTTTCTCAGGCAGGTAATATGCTAAAACCCAAGAAAAACGGAACAACCTTGGCACCATTTCAGCATCTGCCACAGCTGTTGGCCTTGAAAAACACTACTAACTTTCTCCTCACTCCAGGAGAAAGCTTTGCAACACCCAGCTATATTACTAGTATCACTGACAGAACTGACTCTTCAACACATTCTGGTTTAATTAGTTCCAAGCAGCATATAATCTGGGTGGATTTCTAACCCAAGGACATAAGAAAATCAGGCAGCAGACTCAACTTTGCTAGCTCTTAAATGGTCTAGAGACTGCAATTCCTGAACTGTATCATTCACCACAGGTATGGTCTCTGAGATGAGATCTTGGGACATGTCAGATGGAGAAAACAGGCATGGGATGTAGACTGGATGGCAGGCAGAAAATGTGGCTCTATCGGGATAGCAGCACCTCGGCTCCTCAAAGTTTGTAGAGTGCCCAAAAGGCCTGCAAGGCTACTCCATCCAGGGTGATCTTGGCCATCTTAGGTTGTTAGGGTGTTCTCAACCACTTATAATAACAATCCTTCCCTGTGTATAAAATGTTTACCAAGTATTTCCAAGTATATTAACTTGTTTAATTCTCTTAATATCTCTTAGAAAGATAGTACTCTGAACTCTAGCCCACCAAAAAGAATTGTAAATCTCCACCTGCTATATTTTCTTTCTAATCAGAATATCTAAGCTTTATCAGTAAAATTAAAAAAAAAAAAATCTGTGTAAGTAGCCAACTTTCTAAAGCAGCCAAGTCACAGTACAGGCCATAAAATAAGAACATGCCACCTAGTAGCAGCATTAGCCCTGCTAACCAGCTAACAATTGCCTTCTGTATACTTGATCCTTTTGGCTAACATTTCCAAAGCTTTTTCAATGGAGTGAAATTTCCTCCTTTAAAGAAATAAGGCACCCTTAGATAACTTCAGCCCATGTTTAGAAAAGTAAAAAGGAATTTCTCTCCAGATTTTCTCCCACATTTCTCATGAAAGAAGGAAAATTTTTTTGTTTATTGTTTAATTTGCAGAAACCTAAACACTACTCAGTTATGGTCTGATATATGTCACTAGGTAAAAGCATTCTGGAGTTATACATTGCAAGAGTCATTTATGGTTAATGGAGGAACATAGCTCTGAGGCTTTCCCTTTTAGTCCCCATCACCACCTTGAAAAACTCATAGAAGTTGAGACTTTCCTCCTTCCCTGCCATATATACATACACACATATACAATATAAGGTACTTCATGTGTACATTCTCCTCTAATTGTATGTACAGAAGCAATATAGAAGAGGGGAAAGAACACTAAACTGGGTGTCAAAGGCCTGAATTCTCGTTTTGACTCCACCTCTTAGGATTAGTGTGACCTCACCTAAATCACTTTAAACATCTCTGGGCTTCAACTTCTTTTATAAAAAGGGGACAACACCTGCCATGCCTCCCTCACAGGAGTATGTAAAAGTTCAATAAGGTAGTAATAAATGTGAAAATAGCTTTGAAAATTCTAAACTTATGAATATTATGTAAGGTTATTATGATTAAGAAAATAGGGGGAAAACAAAGGGACAAAAGATTCTAGGAACACATGAAGATTGAAAGATCATAAAGAATGAAAGCAGGCTGGGCGCAGTGGCTCACGCCTATAATCCTAACACTCTAGGAGGCCGAAGCGGGAGGATCACTTGAGGTCAGGAGTTCAAGACCAGCCTGAGCAAAAGTGAGACCCCATCTCTACAAAAAATAGAAAAATTAGTTGGGAGTGGTGGCACATGCCTGCAGTCCCAGCTACTTGGGTGGTTGAGGCAGAAGGATCGCTTGAGCCCAGGAGTTTGAGGTAGCAGTGAGCTCTGATGATGCCACTGCACTCTAGCTGGGCGACACAGTGAGACTATGTCTCAAAAAAAAAAAAAAAAAAGAATGAAAGCAATGCAATAAACCAGGGGTTGGCAAACTATACCCATGGGTCAAATATGGCTTGCAGATTTTTTTAAAAGAAAAGAGATATTGCTTATTCCCTTATGTATTATCTATGGCTGCTTTGAGCTACAAAGGCAGAGTAGTTTTTTGCACAGTTGCCATGTGGCCCACAAAGCCTAAAATATTTTCTATAAGGTGCTTTACAGAAAAAGTTTGTCCACCCCTGCAATAAGTCAAACATACATATTTTTTACCAGGATAAGTAATCCTACCTATATATGGAGACTTACCAGTTATACTGTTTAAAACCTCCTTCAGATGACCAAAACTATGCAGCAGAGGATCCCGTTCTTCATCCTGTAGGACACATAGATTAAAAACAAGTCATTTTTGGGCAAAAAGAGGAAAAAGAAAATAAGGGATAGGTCAAGGGCTCTTTCTCTAAATCCAATCAGAAAATCTAGTATGTTTTCCTTCTGAGGAACAGAAAGTTAGCCATGGTTCGTATTTTCCTGTTCCTTAATCTCTTATTTCATAGAGATACTCTGGACTTACCCAAAACAGTAAATCCTAAAGTGCTAATTTATACTATCACCATAGCACTCAATCTACCACAGATTACCAGATCCTTTATATGTGTATTATTCTGCCTTCTCTCCTTCTTCATACCCATTATATGATCACATATTCATTTCAAAGACATTCCTGACTCCATTATCACACTTCTAAACCAATCCATTTTTTTTCTTTTGAGACAGGGTCTAACTCTGTCACCCTGGCTAGAGTACAGTGGCACGATGATAGCTCACTGTAGCCTCAAATTCCTGGGCTCAAGTGATCCTCTTGCATCAGTCTCCCAAATAGTGAGGACTATAGGTACACATACCACGTTTGGCTAATGTTTATTTTTTGTAGAGATGGGGGTCTCACTATGTTGCCAAGACTGGTCTTGAACTCCTGACCTCAAATGATGCCCCCACCTCAGCCTCCCAAAGTGCTGGGATTACAGGCATGAGCCACCATGCCCAGCCAACCAATCTATTTTTTGTTGTTGTTGTTTTTGAGACAGGGTCTCGCTCTGTCACCCTGCCTAGGGTGCAGTGGCATCATTATAGCTCACTACAACCTCAAACTACTGGGCTCAGCAATCCTCCTGCCTCAGCTTCCCGAGTAGCTGAGACTACAGGCGTGCGCCACCACACCCTGCTAATTTTTCTATTTTTTTGCAGAGGCCGGGTCTTGCTCTTGCTCAGGCTGATCTCAAACTCCTGAGCTCAAGAGATCCTCCCGCCTCTGCCTCCCAGAGGGCTAGGATTATAGGTGTGAGCCACTGCATCCGGCCTCAATCCATTTTTATAAATGAACATGAGAAATTTCCAAACTCACTAAGTGTCTTTATATAAACTCACCAAGTTGGAAATTTCTAAACTTATTTTTACAATTGTGCCAAAAATTGTTTATACAACACAACAAAAAATATTCTTGAACATATACAACAAAGAAAGCCAACTTTAAAACAAGTAAGTTTCTTACTCATGTGATTGACAAGATATTGTCTGTTCTATACATGGAAGTTTGCTGAGCCATAAAAAGGAAAACCATTACCAAGTCATACTCTATTTATCAATAACTAAACTAATTTAAATGAATTTGATAGCTAATTATAGCCCTAGGAAATTAGAAGATAAGGAATCTTTCGACATTTTTAGGCATAGTAAAGAGGTCCCAAGTACAGTACTAGCTTAAGTTGTTTATGAAAATATCTAGAAGAAGAATGATGTCATCTTTTGGGTCCCAGAGACAAAAAGACAGCCTGTATATTTGATGCTATTTAGAATAAAACAGAAGGGTCCTTGATACCAAGAACAACTCTGAATTCCTACTATTCTCATTATTACTGGAAACTTGATTACTGTTTTAATCATGCACCAGATCCCCTGCAACAACTCAGTGACCATGCTATTGCCCATTCCAACTTACCAATGGTGTATGGGTGCTCCATCGGGCGTTTCGTTTGATAGCCCCAACCACGATGTTAATCTCCCCTTGAATGATATAAATATTCTTATCCACCATCCTGGCAAACCTACCAAAATAGTTAAGAAAAAAGTTTGGTTAATATTTCGTTACCCAGAGAATACCTGTGCTTAAAAATCAGTACCTGATAAGGTTAGAATTGTGATTTAACTTTTCAGTACCAAGATTTTCCACCTGTAATACTAAGATGGCATGAAGTCCATCTTATGTTATAAATCCAACTATGTGGCTCTCCTAGAGGTCTCTGGAAGTTCAGGGTAGCTTAAGATATGACTCAAAAAGCATCAATCCAGAAAAATTTCTCAAAGGCACCTCAACAAGCTCCAGCAAGCATGCCACATTCCTCAAAGTCAATTGTTCCCAAAGTTCTACAATGACTTTAAGTATGCAGATACATTTATGATGTTAGTTTGTTAAAAACAACATTTGAGGCCCAGCAAGGTGGCTTACACCTGTAATCCCAGCACTTTGGGGGACCGAGGCAGAAGGATCTTCCCTTTGTTCTCTTTTTATCTACTCAATAAATATTAATAATGAAGGTTCAAGTTAAAGAAAAGAATGAAGGTTGTTAGAAGAATAGCCTTGGTTTGGAACCACAGTTACAAAGTCAACTTAAAGACTACATCCATTCAGCCAAGTCAGCTCCAGTGGCACTCTAATTGGACAGTGGCAGTGACAAGACCTTTGAAAAGTTCTGAAAACTCATGTTCACTTACTTAGAGCAGGAAATCTCTAATATGATAATGTAATTACAGAATAAAAGGTCTGGGCAAAGGTACCCAAACTCACAGCCATAATTATCTCTAGAGAAGGTGCTGTGAAATCAGGGTACAATATAGAGTTATTATTCAGTGTATATTCAGTATATATGTATACTGAATACCCATCATGGTAAAAAAAAATACTTGGGGGGCTTAGGAGGGGATACTAATGTACATAAGAACATTTAATTTTTCTCAAAGAACCAGGAGAATAGGAGAAAACATACCCAATTGAAAATAACACAGCAACAAGTTAAAAAACAAAACAACAATTACACTACACTACAAATTGCAAGCAAAAGTGCCAATGGGACTAACTGAGATCGAATAGGATCTATACGCTCCTTGGAAAACTTCCTGGAGGAGATACATCTTGAACTGGGGTCCCAACAGAAAGTAATCAACCCAACATTTGGTCAAAATCCATTAGGCACCAAGGTAACCACTTTCACTTTTTTTTTTTTTTTAAAGATGAGATCTCACTCTTACTCACGCTGGTCTCGAACCCCTGAGCTCAAACAATCCACCCGCCTCGGCCTCCCAGAGAAGCTAGGATTACAGGTGTGAGCCACCGCACCCGGCCAAAAGATAACCACTTTCTAAGATAGCAAAGATCTAAGCAAAAAAAAAAAATCATTGACTTAAGATTTTTTTCCTAGTAAAAAAGAAACAGCTAAAAGATGAAGAGGAATTATTTTCAAGGATTATGCAGAGCTGTTTAATCTCCTTCTAGGCCTCTAAGCATATGTCTCATCACCCAGGGAATCTCCCAACAGAATTTGCCCTTCCCCTTCAAATGGGCATCTCTGATCAACCACTTGCTTCCTGGCAGCCAATGGCCAAGAATCCCTTGTCACAAGGTCACAAAACCCTGCAGACACCTCATATATGTATGATAGGAAAGAACTTAAGGTTTATATTGTGTCAGAAATAACAAGGAACAACCAAATACATACCAACTAACACCCCTAGCCAGGTAAATCACTGGCCCAGAGACTCTGAGCAACACGTATCCTCTGAAAGTGCTGTTGGTCTAAAGCTGGGTCTACAGCATTCCCCTAGTGCTCTGCGGCATCCCAGTTATTCACACCAACAGGATCCAAAGGGAAGGAGTCACTATATCAACTGGCAACTCCCTCTAGATCCAAACAAAAGCAGGAGGAACAGAACAATAAATTGGATTCTTACTTCATGGAATACCAAAAATTATATTTCAAATTAATTAGATTTAAATGTGAAAAGCAAAACTTGAAAACTTTTAGAAGATAATATATGAGAATATTTTAATAAACTCAGCATAGAGGAGAATCACCTAAATAGGAAACAAAAAGCAAAAACCCTGAAAAAAATTGGTGAATTCAACCGTGTTAAAATTAAAGACATTTGTTCAAAAGACACCATAAAAGAGAGGGAAAAGATAAGTCACAAACTGGAAGGAAATATCTGTAACACATAAAACTAACAAAGGAGCAATATCCAGAATATACAATAACTGCTACAAAACTATAAGAACATATAACCCCTCCCCAAAATTAGCAAGAGACATGAATAGAATAGGCACTTCACAGAATAGGAAATACAAACAGCAAATAAATATATGAAAAGATTATTAGCTTCATTGATAATTAGGAAAATTACAAAATAAGTTTATATTGTGATACCATTTTACACTCCCAAAATAGCAAAAAATTTTAAATCTGACAATGCTAAAAGTTGGTAAAAATGCAGACCGGAGTGGCTGGTGTGTACCTAAATGGATGTGAGTTTGGATAACAATTTGGCATTATCTTACAAAGTGAAAGTATTTCATAACTTATATGTCAGCAATCCTATTTCTAGGACTATACCCCAGAGAAACTCACAAAAAATTTAGAATAGTGGCAAGGGGTAGGGTAGGATGAACTAATAGGGAAGGGCATACATGCAGCCTCAGTTTTGGTGATGTTTTGTTTTTTAAGCTGGGTAGGGGACACCAGTGCCCCATATATGCTATATATATTGTTTGTATAAAACAGACCATGAAAAGTTCCTTCTTGTCATGGTCTCTGCTGCCTCTTTGCCTTTGCACATGCTATTCCCTTTCTGTTTTCAATGTTTTTTCCCCACTCTTGTCCACCTGGTAAACCCTTACTCATTCCATCAAAAAGTCACTAAGGGAGTCAGAATACCACAGTGGTTACAACAACAAGCTTCAGAATCAAGACAGACCTGAGCTCCAGTCCTAACTGTTACTACCTGTATAATCTTAGCCAGTTTCTTAGCCTCTCTGAGCCTCAGTTTACAGTTTTTTATTGTAAAATGAAAACAATGCTTCCTCATCAATTTGTTATGAGGCCTAAATAATAAGCCTGTAAAGGACCTAGCACAGTACCTGGGATATTAAAACCTAATAAATGTTAGCTTTTATTATGATAATGCCTGCTCTGTGAGGTCTTCCCTAGCTAACCTACTCTCCAGACAGTATTAGTTTCCCTTTTTTTGTTACCCATAACCTTTTGTACATAGCTCTATTTAAATGCATCTTAAACCAATTTATAATTATTTATTTGGTCTATCTCTACCGTGAGTCTATGAGCGTCTCAGGGGAAGAAACCATGATTTATTTATCTTGTTATCCCCAATGCCTGACACATAGTAAGAAAAATGGCCAATAAATACTGAATGAACAAATGAATAAATGAGTTAACTAACATCAAGACTGACTATTCAATAGTGGTGCAGTTCATATCCACCTCCTATGAGAACAATGACTTCATAGAAGACAATGACTCTGAGCCAGGCTAGCAAAACTTCTTTATTTATTTCATATTTGTTTCTCTACCAGAAGTAACAAACCTTCCATACAGGCCACCTTACAGACAAAAAGAACCCACATTTACCCACCAGCCAGATCATAATGCTTCCCTTTTCACATCTATTAATATTTTCCTGATATCTCCTCAAGTGCTATTTGCATAGTCACATTTCTTCTGTGAAATATATAATTCTTTATGTAATTGTCAATTCTTCATATATGTGTCTTATTTTCTTTGGTTCTAAATAGCTGTTATTAGTACACTAGTGGGTTTTTTTTCTTAATTATAATACTTTTTAAAGTTGTCCTTATCCAATTAGCAAACAGATTCTCCAAAGGCAAAGATTTTTTTTTCTTTTTCATAATGCCTTGGTGTCTAGTACAGAGCTGTGCAAACCAAGAAAACTCTGATGGGCTGACAGAGTAGATGGTACCAGGGAGCTAAAGGACCCTCAATGGGCCCTTCTGAAGGTTTATGTTCACTTAATTCCTTGAAGAGCCCAGAGAAGCACTAAAGATGCAGAGCTTTTAATGTTCTCAGAGCTGGCCAAGGAACACACCATAGTTCTGTGCTTTATTGAGAGTGATCAAGAATTACTGAACTAGTAAACAACTTACTGGACTCAAGAAATTTACTCAAAGGGTGGAGGTAAAAGAAAGTCAAACCAAGAAAAAAAACAGCTGGTTCCCTGACAGGGCATGACTGGAAAATCCTCCCAAACCTGATAATCAGGTGACCAGTGTATCTTAGCTCTGGCATGCCATCTCCTCCCTCTGGATATTCTGAGAGAATCTGAAGAACTGTAGGCAAGGTAAGCCACTGATATGTCCAAAGGCATCCAAAGATGTCCCTTCTGCCAGCGTGGAGATGAAAAATGAAACAAAATTTCTCTCTCTCACTCATCTTTTAACCACTCAGCACCCAGGGTTTATAAGGATGACAGTTGGCGGAGTAGGACAAAGGAAAAAAGTCTGGGTGATTATACATAGAGAACTACAATGATTAAGTCTCATAAGGCCTGTCCATCTTGTACATCAGGGGTCATCAACCAGTGGCCACTGGGCAGAATCCAGTCCACAGACATATTTTATTTGGCCTGAAAAAGGTTTTAAAAAAATTTTTAACTAGTTGCCAACAATTGAAAAACACAATGATCTGGATTTCCAGCTTCTTCTGAAAAATAGGAAGACTGGTCATTCTGTGCCCACATTTTCAAACAGTAACAATCTGCTGAAAAAGGGCATGGGTTCTCCAGTATACCACAGTCCCCATTACATCCTAATACATTCCCACCGGACCCACTTCACTCATTCACATTACCTGCCTGGTACTTAGGCATTTGAGCTTATAACCTCTGGTTTATATGATGGTAAATAATTACTTTGCCATCACACTTTCACAATCATTTACACTACTGTTGCATCTATGGTCACTTCCACTACTATTGGAACAAACCATTAGTTCCATGATCACTTCCACAACTACTGGGGCTGCAAATCATCACACTGCTCTATTATATTTTCATTTTATTAAATAACTGCAGTTGAACATACTGAAATATAGAAAAAGAAGAACAATAAAAGCTGAACAGCAGCCTATTACATTTATGTAGCTCCTCCAGCTTGAGGATAAAACGAACCTCCCTTTCTCCCTTCAACTCAACCCCATTACCCCAACAGCAGATTACAGAACCACAGGGATAGAGTGTGATCAATCAATTAGAAGTGGCATACAAAGGCTAGGCTGATAATACCAGTGAGTACTCTATAAACAAAGTGAGTCTTCTCAAACACAGGAAGAGCTGTGTCTTCTTCCTCTCCAGCTGCCCACAGTAGCCAGTCTAAGTACCCTATCAATGAAGTTATTATTTTAAAGTGGCAGTAATCCTTACTTTTGGAACATAGGGAAGTGAAACAGTAGTGGAATTTTGAGAACTGTGAGCTGAAACTGGGTGCCTAGTTACTGAGATGTGTCTACAACCTGAGTTCCCACTGTGCCAGTAAGCATCACTGTCAAGATTGGAACATACTGTCTATAGCTACCATTAAAAAGAAGCTCAAATTCAAGTCTGGAAGGAAGGACATTTTCTGATTTATGGAGTGGGAATTATTCCTATATAGAAATTATTCCTATCTAGAATTATTCCTATCTAGAAAGAGATTTTTTAAGTAAAGAAAGGAAAAATTTTCATGTCTCTATAGTCACGCTCAGGCTAAACTGAAAAGTTGCTGAATTGGTCACACTATCTACCCAGAGACTAGATTGCCTATTATGTGAAGCATATCAGCAACAAGGAAATGGCCCAGGTGAGCAAGGAAGGCACATCAAACCTGAGTACCTCCTGGGCTGACTATGTCATTTCATTTGCCACTTTCAACTCCTTTTTTTTTTTTATTATTCTACAACTTAGATCAGCAAGTTAAAATTCAAATAGTTTCCTGTACATATTATGTCCATTCCACTAATTTTAAATTAATACACGTAAACCATAAATGCTACGCTATCCCTCCTCCTCCCAACACACACAAACACACACACACAATTTCAGGAAGGCAAGGGCATTAGGTAGGAGAAACTGAGTTCAGTCACTCTAAGATCCTAGATAGTCTTCTCTTCTAACACTATGAGGTTTTGATCCTCCTTGTTACTACCTCACCATGCAAAAGTGCAAAGTGTTCCTGACTGCCAGGGCCAGAACTAGGCCACAAGTCCTGATCACATACTAAAACTAATCCCAGGTACAGATAACATTTATTGAGTGCCCACTACATGCCGAAAGGCATTAGGTTGATCCTACTTTTAACCCTACTACATGCTCTAGCTAGGCCACTGCACTTACATGCTATTACTTGTAAGAAGTACATAAACTGAATGATCCCACAGCAGACCTTTCCATTTATATCCTCCATAGGACCTAAAGGAGTGCCTTGTATACCTGAATTAAAGACATACAAGTTTCTACGTTGTACATTAAAAAACATTACCTATGCTATTCCTCATTTCTAAAAGCACTCTTTACCCTTGGTGGACTTCTACAGTTTCACAACACAGCAGTTTATCAAAGGTCATCACAGTGCCATAAACTACACTCTTTGGGGTTATGTTCCATCACTCACTCTGCTACCCTGACCTTACCACAACTGGCCCATTATCTCCCATGACTCTTTTTATCCACTAAAAATAATAGGCCAACAGTACCAAACTTCGTCAGTATTTAAATCCCTCTCTGCTCTCAGTCAAATATGTTATAATAGAGTGGCTTCCTTGTAATTAAATTTCATCTGCATATGCCAAGTGAAGAGAAGATCTGGGGGGGAAATGCCAACAAAAACATACACTAGAAGAAAATACCTCTAAAAGATTATATAAAGGAAGAAACAGGCCCAAAAGGTAAGTCTAGTGTTTACATACAGACCCAGACTGGCAGTTGAGCTGCCCCATAAGAGGAAAGCCTCCTCATAGCCCAGTGCCCCATGCTGCTGACCTCAACCCTTCCACACGTCTTCTGACTACCTGAGTCTAGGTTGCACTAGTTCATCATCCAGTGTTAATGATGCAGTTCCGTTGTATTAATGAGATAGTCACTCAGAAGTGGACGCTGTACAGAATCTGGAGAGACTCTGATATCTAAAGTCTGAAAACCAACCCATAAAATAGACACAATGCTCCTCAGGTTTGCTTTCAGCTTTTGAGAACTGGCTCTTTAGGATGCAGAAAGCGCCAGAATAGAGGAGCTGAAGACTAGGTTAAGCCTGGGAAAACAGGAAGAAGGATTCAGGCACCGCAAGGGACCAGAAGTCAGAGCTGAAATCTCCCCTTCTGCAGCAGGGGCCTGACCTTTGCCCCCTGCACACCTCCCAGGTCCTTCCCAACAACAATCTTTCCCTTGTCTTATTCCGATCCGCTGCGTCTTTAACCCACCCTGACTAGCCCCACTTAAGGGCCCTTCCCCATAATTCCCTCTTGCGATGTTAGGCGGCCTTCACGACACTGGAACTCTAGGAAGAGACTTCGCTGACCTGTCAGCGGATCCAAAATGGCGGGGCCTAGTCCCAGGACTGGCAGCCGCTGCTCATGTCCAGCCCAGGCCCCGGAGGTGTCTCCGAGCAGCTCTCCCGACTCTGGTGGCAGATGGGAGAAGGGAAGGAGCCGGTTTCCTGGAAGTTGAGGGCGAAGTCAAGGTGGGACCGCACAGTCGGCCGTGATGAGTCGGCCAGGACGGGCGGTAGAGCCGGCTACCTTCCCTGTCAGCTCACTGACGTGGTAACTAGCCTCACTCTAGCCCGCTGCCTGGTAACTGCGCGAGCCCTGCCTCGCATAGCCAATCACAGCTTTGCACCATGAAAAGTGGCAATCCAGCTATCCAATCGAAGAAAGGCAATCGGCTTCAGGAGGCGGGTAGTGCCTAAAGAGGCGAAATTACAAGGTAAAGAAAGGGTAGGTAGGGGACGACCAACGGATACGAGGAATCTCTGAGTGACAGTTATAAGAGCCAATAAAAATGAGAAACTGTGCTGGGCGGTTGGGGAGGAGGAGTTAGTTAGAGTTCGGTTGCAGTGCGCGGTTTGGCAGCGGCTGCGGGGCATTATGGGGAGGAAGGCTACAATTTGCTGGAAAGGGGGCGGGGTCAGTTTTGAGAGCTTGAGCGGGTGCCCCTACTCCCCCAGCCACATACTATCAATCACCCAGTCCAATACCATGCCCCTTAAGGGATCACTCCCTTTAGAAGCAGCTCTGGGCTCCCTCCATCCTAAAACCAGTCTGGCGATCTATTCCATACCCTCCATCCCCCCTCCCTCCCGTCTCTCTGCCCTGTTTTGGCTTCTCATAGGTGTGTCTGTCCCATCCAAACTCTGTTTCCGCGTCTTCCACCTCATTCCCATCATCCAGAAATAGAGAAAATGGGAGGTAGCAGAAACCTTCGATATCTAATTCAACTCTCCTCACTTTACAGAATAGGAAACTGAGTCCCAGGGTGGAAAGCTGGCCCCATGTTCGCATAGCTAGTTAATGGCAGAGCAGAGAGACAAACTCAGACATCCCCACCCCAGTTCAGCTCTTTTTCACTGCCCCTTGCTACCTCTTATGTCTACCTCATAGCGTAGTCTATCAGGCTGTGATTCTTGGCTCTGCCCCTCACACCAAGCCTTGGCCGCATCTCACCTACCAGGGAAAAAGCTAATCTACACAGGTTAGTCCACCCCATCAGTGACGGGAAACTGAGGTCTTTCCTGTTTGCCCTAGAAATACTAAGAGACCTGAGAGTTGGATATTCACCCGTTCTCACTCTCCTGCCCTCAGCTGCCTCCTCCCCTTGCAAGAGATGACCGAGATCGCTAAAATATTTAGAATTACCTGGAAGTGAGAGTGTGTGGGAAGATGACAGGAGGATGGGTTTTTCTCCTTGCAGATTGAATGGTGGAATTCCCAGCCTGTCTGCTGGAATACAGCCCCAGTGTCCCTGCAGATTTGGAGAAGCTGCTGGGAGGCAGTGAAAAGAGATACCAACTCTCTCCACACTTCCTCCCATTTATGGATGACCCACGTCCAGGGAAGCTCCATACCTAACCCTATAGGAATGTGGTCTCAAAACCAGGCGTCCAAAGACCAACCATGTGCTATGATCCTCTCATTTAAAAAACTCGTCAGACCTGACATCACACCTGAAGAACTCCTCAACAGCTCCCTGCACCTGCACATTGGGCTCCTGGTCTCTGGGTCCAGCTGAGGATCTAGCCTCTTTCACCCAAAGAGAGTCAGGGGAAGACGATATACTATCATAGCACCTCTTTTCACAATACCTCTGAGCCATTTCCCTCTTCATTTAAAAACTAGAGTTGTCTTCTGGGCCAGGAGAGCCAATTGGAAAATCCTCTAAGTGGGCCAAAACTCCCTACTCCCCCATCTCCACTTCCACATACCTCTGGAAATTCATCATCCTAAAAGCATGTGATTGTGCATTAACGATGGGGAGGAAAGAGATAACAATTCCCTAGCCCTTCCTAATCACTATCATTGTACCAGGTATAACGTCTTCCTCTTAGATTTCAGTCTGACATATTTATTGAAATTCTACATTATGCCTGGGAATAGAAAGATAAAGAAGACATGGTCCTTGCCCTCCTAAATCTTAGCCTCATAGGGGATAACACATAAGCTTATCCAGGGGTGGGGAACCGGCAGCCACATGTGGCCCTCCAGATCCCCAAGTGAGGCCC
Organism: Daubentonia madagascariensis; assembly: GCA_023783475.1. Classification (NCBI taxonomy): domain Eukaryota; kingdom Metazoa; phylum Chordata; class Mammalia; order Primates; family Daubentoniidae; genus Daubentonia; species Daubentonia madagascariensis. The sequence goes on along the minus strand of JAKFHU010002573.1, from coordinate 10,848,555 downwards.
CTTGACTGAATCCAAACTTAACAGAACAAATCCCTTTATTAAAAGAATAATTTGTTCTGTAAAATTTGGATTCAGTCAAAACGCTGCACTCAAGGATCCAGAAGGCCCCAAGGGATAAGCCTTATCCCTTCATTATGGCGGGTGGTATAATTGAGGGTATGCACAAACAGGGTCATGGAAGCAAGAGGCTAGACATCGGGCTAACCTGGGAGTTCAGAAAAGTCTTCCCAGAGAAAAAGAGGCCTGAGTGGAGCTTAGGAGGATGAGTAGGAGTTGGCAAGATAAAGATTGGTTATTGTCACAGGAAGGCCAGAGGTGTGCAGGAAACTACTAGGAGATTGGAGATAAAGACAAGATTAGGTCCTGAAGGTGTTGTATGCCAGGCTAGGGAGCTTGACCTTTATCCTGAGGGCAATCAGGAGTCATTGCAGAGTTTTATGCAAAGACATAACTGTTCAGATTTGCCTTAGGAGCATATTATGTGACTGGAATTAGGGCTCTCAGGAGCACCCAAGCAACTCAGCCTAACTCCACATGTGCCTTGGACATCTGCCCTGTCCCTTGCAGATTCCTAACCGGCAAGCACCAAGGCCATATCTTGCCCACACGATTTTAACCTGGTACCACCAGTGGGAAACCAGCCCTGTTGAAAGAGGGAGAGCACAGCCCAAGTAAGCCAAGGGTGCGGACTAAGAAGCGAACAGTCCACGCTTCTGAAGAGCGCCCAGCCCAAGCCCTGAGATCCAGCAGGAGCCTCCTTTTATTTTTTTTGGTGGGGGGATGATAATTAAGTTACTTGTCCAAGGTCACTCGGTGATGGTTCAGTTAGTGGCGGGGTTGGAATACCACTTTGGTTTGTCTCATTCCTTGGAGAAAAGGGAGGAATTGGGGGAGGAGGAGCGGGGGTAGATAGCCGAGAAGAGGAAGAAAGATGTGAGGAAAAGGAGTAGAGAGAAAATTAAATTAGTCTTTTAAAGTGGCAGAGGAGGGAGTAAAGGGGCAAACAGCAGGAGTGAAGCTGCACAGGGAGAAAGAAGAGGAAAGGCGAGACGTGGGAGGATTGGAACAGAGACAAAAGGGCAGAGAGACGGACAGCGACAAGTGGAGAAAATCGGCGAAACTTGAGCGGCAGCGAAGTCTGAGCGCCGAGACCCGGCGGCCCCGTGCGCCTTCCCACCTGGCGCCGATCCACTTCTCTGGCGCTAGCAGCCCAGCCCCACTTCGCCGCCGTCCGACGCCGTTTCCCCAGGGCTACACGGACAACTCTGCTCTCGCCCGCCTAGCTCTGCCAAGGCGTCCTAGCCCGAGCGCGGTCTCGGCCACGTGGGGAGGGGCGTGGCCCAGTTGCTGAGGAGAGCTTCCGATTGGCCAGGGGGCGGGGTTCTTGGCTGCCTGCCGGCTCGACCCCTCCCCCGAAGGCGGAGCCTGAAGATCCACAGCTGGAAAGGGCGGAGCTCGGGCGGCGCAGCTGGAAAGGGGCGGGGCCTGAGGCGCGCGGCTCGCCGCGGCGGGCTGGGGGCGCCCTGGGCTGCCATAAAGTGAATGGGCGCCGGCTGGGGGTGGCAGTAGCCGTGAGGTTCACTCTCTCCCTCCGCGAGTCCGGGAGCGCCCGAGCCGAGCGACGGCCTGGGAGCAGGGGGGCGGCCCCCATTCCGGCCGGGTGCCCGGCCCCTGGCCCCTGCCTGCCCTCTAGATCGCCACCGCCGCCGCCGCTGCTGGGAGTCTGCCTGCCGCGGGACGCACTGTGAGTGCTTGACCATGCTAAGGACAGGGGCCGATGGGCCATGCCGGACCTTGGGATCCCTAAAACCTGGGGCAGCTGAACTCCGGCGCCTGGGGAACGGGTCGAGACTGGGAGGGCGGACTGCAGACCTGGAGCCAGGACTTGGGAAAAGGGAAACTCAGGGTTATGAACCCAGGGGATAAGGAAGGGGGAGACAGGGGATCCGGAGCGAAGCCAGAGACGTGAAGCCAGGACAGGGGCTCTGGGAGTCAGACAGTAGGGAGTCTGGAAACCATTACCAGAAAGCGCCCTGGAATCCGGAGGCACGAGGCAGGCGGCAAGCGAGCGAAAAGGGTTGCAGAGGCCCTGGCCAGCGAGGGAGCCAGTGGCTGTCGCCCATCGTGGGGGCAGTTAGCGGCGCCCGATGCCCCTCAGACCAGGCTCAGACAGACTCCAGGGACTGGGAGCAGGGGTGCGCCTGGTCGCACACGCTTCTCTTCCCAGCTGCTCCACAGTTGGAATGGGAGCCGTGTTGTAAGAACCGGGCGCGACCGGGTCAGATGGCCGCTGTGCCGGCGGCAGGGCCGAGGGGACAGCCCAAGTGACCAGGCGGCGGGTCTGGCAGATCCGACTTGGGGTGTCAGGGCCCGAATGCTTCCCGACTTGGGGCCGCCTCAGAATCGGAAGGAATGTGCGCGGCGCGTGGGGCTCGGAGCGGACAGAATGTCCGGGGTGGCAAAGTGGATCTCTCCCGAGCAGGCGCTGTGTCCGGCAGTGGCGGACAGAATGTCCCTGGCCAGGCGGGCATGTCCATCCACCCGGCAGCGCTTGCCCTGCTGCGTGTACGGTGTGGTTGGCTGCGGTGGGTCACCTCAAATCCCAGCTCACACTTTTTGCAAACTTGTTTTTGCTCCTTCTGGCTGCGGGGCTAGAAGCAGGGAGTGAGAGCAAAGGCTGCAGCCTGGCCTTGGGGTGGGGTGGCGCTGGAACGTATGACCCCTCCAATTCCGAATAGATCAGAGCATCACCCTGGACTTCCAGAATCCAAATTTTAGGGTAGAAGGCCAATGATGGGACTGCTAGTGGGAATTAAAACTAGGAAAGGAAGGAATGATCCACAAAGGGCAATGGGGAGGGCAGGGAGGAGCCCAGCACAAGACCCTGACAGCCTCAGTTCCCTCACAAACTCACAGTCAACCCTTAATTCCCATACAGTTGACCAGACACCCACAGACTCCTTGCCAGGGTGTCCGCAGACGAAAGGCTCCTTCCCCGCAGGAAGGCAGAAACCCAGGCCAGAAGAGAAAACTGCAGCCCCTTAGCAAAGCAAACTCTGTGGTCCTATTTCCCCTTTTCTTTCTCAGCCCCACCCATCCCAACACCATCCGGGTGGCTGAGAGGAGGTGGAAAAGAGAATCTAGACTCAGGGTCTAACATAGGGCTATATGGCCCTCTAAGTCTGGTTGGCAAGGATGTCTCAGCCCTACCCAGCTGCCCCATTTGCTTTCCCTGGCTCTGGGGTAGGACCCTGACTCCTCTGGGCACATACAATCATCATCCACTCTGACCCCAACTCTTTAACCAGAGCCCAGTTAAGCTGATGAGGACAGAGTAGGGAGAACTCTCTGAGTCTATATAAGCGAGCAAGACAACCCAGCCAGGGACAGGGTTTTCATGAGGACAAGTGCAGGGCATTGTGTTTAGCAATGAGTAATCTAAACAAATGGGTTTCAATCTTTCTCGCCTTTCACCTATGAATGACATACAATATATATTCCCCACGCTCCCACTTCCATTCCTTAGTTCTAAAGTTTGCTTATCACTAGCTAGGAGTCTCAACCTTTTTTTTTTTTTGTCCCTTTCCCTCTTTTGATAAATATAAAGTCACACCCCAATTATCCCATCACATTCTGATACACTTTTCAGGGGCTTTGAACATCACTGGAATTATGGGTGAAAGAAATGAAGTGCTCTGAGTCAGGAGAGGAATAGGGAAGGCATTACAGATGGTTCCCTGATGACCTTTGCCCAAAGTTCTGCTTTTGCTAAAAAGGCCAAAAAGAGATGGCGTCATAATGAAGATGATTGGAAACAAAAGACAGAATCTTCTCCCACCCTTGCATGTAGCTGAGTACATGCTTGGTCACTCACTGGCTCCTAGGGAGAATGTCATGGGCCCGGAGAAGGGTCAGAGAATGGCCAGCAGAATGGGCAGCCAGGGGTTGCTGGGGAGAGCAAATTTCAAAGTTTAGGCCTCTGGAAGGTGAGACAGGATGAAAATACAGAACATAATGAAAGGCCTAGATAAGGGGAAGACTTGCTTGCTCCCCAAATCTGGAGATAAGAGGGTCTCTTAGAACTGGAGTGATGCAGCTCAGGATGAATAGGAAAATGTTCTTTGGTGCACAGTGGGCAGCAAACTTCCAGAGCTCATTTCCAGAGAGGTGCAAGAGGCAGGAAGTAGACATGGAATCCTTCAGGGCTGGGGAGGATCAGCGCATGTCAGAATCACACAAATGGCTGCAGGGTGGAGGGGGCGAGGCATGGAAAGAGCAAAACCGGGTTCAAATCTCTTCAATCTGTGTAACCTTGGACAATATCCTGCCATGCTGGGCAGTTTTGAGAGTTAAATGAAATCATGTATATATATGAAAGCCCTTTGCAAATGGAGAAGCACCATAGAAATAAGAAACATTGCTATTATTGTGCCCAAACTGCAGGTCCCCTGTAACCACAGAATCTTTGTTTGAAAGAGTAGAATCTTGAGCCTTAGAATAGCCTAATCACATCCCTGATCCAGCCACAGGAAGGTTCTTAATGACAGATGGGACACCCTATCCCAGGCTTCAGATGCCAGCCATTACGCCTGCCCCTCTGAGAAGAACTCTGGGGAGCTCCCCAAATGCTTAGCCACTCTACCAGGCCAAGTATCCTGATCTGGTCTCTGCCTGCCTCCTGCTCAAGGATGTGAATATGGGCCCAGGACTCAGGTTCAGGAAGGGATAGCAGGGGTGGCAGGCTGGAGTTGAGTTGGGTGAGAGAAGGATGGGGCTGGTGGAATCTTTTCTTCCCCATTCACTCTAAATGATGCCTCCTAGAGTATGGGGGAGGGAGATGGCAGCTATCGTGAAAGATCCATTAGGTCCTGAGCTTTGGGGTGTCTAGAGTGTCCATGGCCACTGGCAGGGACGCATGAAAAGAGTGACGAGGAGGGAAAGGAAAAGATAATCAGCGGGGTGAGAGAGTTATGGAAAGACAGAGAGAAATGGCTTTCAAAACTCTCTTCACCTCTCCTTTTCCATTGTCCTATTCTGGCCTTCTTTACACCTCTCAGTTTATAGTTTCTCCTTTCCTATCTCTCCCCTGCCCAATCCATTCTGCTCACCGTTGCCAAATAAAGGTTGCAAAGATGTTGCTTTTTGTCACTCCCCTGGCTACAAGCCTCCAGTGACCCCCACTGCTTCGAGCAATGCTTCTCAATGGGGGTGGGGTGGAAGGAGGGCAGTACAGGAGTTGGGGGGCATGACTCACAGGCTAAACAGGGCCCATCTTCCTGATGTGGTGATGTCACTTGAAGATGGGGTGTACTTTATTTTTATATTAAAATAAGCATAACTTAAGTATGGAATAGAATGCAAAATTTGCTTGAATTTTTAACATAAAGCGGAGACCTCAAAGAAATTTTATACCAGTGGCAGCCGTTTCAGGTCATGCCTCTAGTTTTCTAGGGTAGATGTTATCTTTTACTGTTGTCTTAGGGGTTTTTTGATGGAAAAGCTGGACACACTCTAGCCTAGACTGTGTCAAATCTAAACCACCAACCCTTGTCCCTCATCAGAGGCCCCCACAGTCTAACCTGTTTTGCTCTGCTAATCTCCCATTGCCTACCATGAGACTCTGACCAACCTAGGCTTTTCATTCCCCTCCAAACCTGCCAGCTCATTCCTAATACTGCTGTGTTATTTAGAAGGCCCTCCCCCTTCTCTGCCTCCTCAACTCCCAGTTCAGCCATGTGCCTACATTCTCTGAGCCCCCAACACTTGACACCACCTTACATGAGCTTCTAGCTCTCTGATTCCCACAGTCTGACAGTCAGACTTGTGCAGTCCGTCATCCCATCCTATGCTCTATTTGCTTCCCCAAACTGCAGGCTCCTAGAAGTTAGGGTCTGTGCCTTACCATTCTTGGGGTTCCCTCTTAGCACCTAACACTTGCTGAAGGAGAGAAGCAAGGGAGGTGGGGAAGCGCAGGTGATCATTTCTTTGATCCCTGATTCACCCCTTGACAACTTGAGTGCATCAAACCATAGCTGCCTCTACCTTAGTCTTGGGGTTTCATTTTGGGGCTATGAGCAAATGTGTCTTTATTTGCTCCCATTTGCACACTGCACTTCAGCCCAGAGTATGGGTGCTCAGCATCCCTAATGAACATGAGGTCGTGTCCACCTCATTCTCAGGTTTATAGGATGATTCCCCATTTGCAGCCTTGGTTTTCACCTGTTCCCCACCTTGCTGCTTGCTGAGCTGAGCCATAGCATCACAACTCCAGCCCCCTTACCTTCCTCTCCATTCAGCCCCTGCAAGAGAAACGTTTCTCCCATTTAAGTTCTAGGTTGTGCCTCCTGCCTCAGGCACTATTATTGTAACCTATTGTGGGCTCTCTCCCTGTGGCCCTGGTCTACCCCTCTGGCTTCAGGACTTAAGTGGGTCCACATGACAGTTGACTTCTCACCTTAAGGTTGTGTCCCTTGGAAACCGTGGCCTCCCCACTATGGCCCCTCTGGCCTGTAATCTGCTCTCCACCTTCATAGACCCTGGATATTTTGTTCTTGCTATAGCCCATGACAGGCTTCCTGTAATTCCAGCCTATACTTCAGAATCAGAACACACCTGCAGGCCTACTATCTTCCCAGGCCTAGGATTGCCACCCTGACACCAGCAGGGCCTGGGCCATGCATCCCCGGCAGGGCCTGTCAGAAAGGCTAAGGTTGGGGCAGGCAGCCCCTTTCCAGAGCTGGACTCACCACCACTGTTATCGCTTGACTCTCTTTGGCCCTGCCTGGTGTTTCCTACCAGCATTAACCAATCCTACGGCTTCCAGACCTATCCCCTGAGTGAGGCGAAGTCCCTGGCCTTAGTCCCAAATCCCCAATTCCTGACCTCCAGCAGTTTGGGAGAGCTTAATCCTCAGCCAGCCTGTCTCCAACCCAGACAACAGCTTGGCATCCTCCAGCCTTTGCCTGACCAGCCCACCTGGTTGTGAGTTGGCTAGAGGCCTATGCCCCCACCCTTACATCTCTATTACCTGCCCGGCTTTACTGTTCTTTCCTTCCTGCTTCAGTTTCACAGTCAGGGCCCTTCTCAGCTGTGGTTCCTCTCTCTGCTCTTACTGACCCATTCAAGAGCCTGAAGGCTTCATTCTTTCCTTTACCAGTCCTTGGTCCCCAAAGTGGCTCCCAGCTTGGGCTACTCTGCCCATTTTGCTGTTACCTTATTGACTGGACCCTCCATGTTCAGGACAGTGCTCACAACACATGTTGTACCTCTCTCTGAAATGCAGCACATTCACCTTTATTCAGCAGAGTAATTCTTCACTGAGAGATAGAGTCTGGGGAGATGAACCATCCAAGCAAGAGCAGAAGTGAGGATGAGATCTTAGTTACCACTCTGTCCTCAGTGCCCAACTCAAAGCCCAGCTCACAGAGGGTGCTAAATAAACATTTGTTCAATGAATGAGAAAAAAAAATACTCAGAGTTTTATTCCTACCCATTTTTACATGTTATGTTTTATCTAAACCTTATAACAACACTGTAGGGAGGGGATTATGATCTCCCTTTTGGAGATGAAGAAATATGCCCAGAGAGGTAAATTAACTTGCCAAGGACATACAGCTAGTAAGTTGTGGAGCCAGGACATGAACCTAGATCTTTTGACTCCAAACCTAATTTCTCTGGGCTATACCAGATGACTTTCCTAAGAGGGGCCTGGGTACTTTCTGTCCCCTCCTCCCCACTCCATCCCCTAGCTCCAACATTTTCATGGCTTCTCCCCACTCAGCCAAGCAGGCTCTTCCCAGCAGCCACTGAGTACAGAACACTCCCCTGGCCCCCCTGACCTCCTCCCTCCCCCGCATAGAGTCCTTAGCTCCTGGGACTGAGAGCTGAGGTTCAGAGGGGCCAGGGAGCGGGGGAAGGGTAATGGCTAGCTCCAAAACAGCCCAGGCAGCTGTCCCTGTCACAGAGCGAGGAGCCTGTGTGACAGTGTGTGTCTGTTTGCCTGAATGTGGGAGCGCATGTGTGAGAGAGTGTGTGTTTGTGTGCCTCTAGCTCCAAGTCCAAGTGCTTATTATGTCTGAGTGGAGGCCCGTGTGTGTCAGCACATGTGTCTGTCTGTCTCTGGGAACACACAGCCTGAACTTGGCTTTCTTGGCCTCATCTTTTACTCTGGCCCTTATGCCTTCTCACCCTGCCTCCCTCTGCTGAAATAGAGGGTGAAACCAAGACCCAGGTATGGAATACCAGGGGCATACGAATTTGGAAAACTGGAAGTCTAGAGCCAAAGCAGACTGGTGGGACTGCCTTTTCCCACAGGTAAACCCAGCTGTCCTTTTTTCCCCCAGCTCTGTGTTGTTCCCGTGGCTTCTGGAAAAGCCAGGGGCATGGTTTGCATTTCAAGATCACCTTGAATACAAAGTAAAGGGAGACTTCAGAGCACCCCTTTTTCCAGCTCTCTGTTCTAAGCCTTCCTCCCCCATGTTCCCAGCTATTTGGGAAGAGCTGCTAGTCAAGGCTGCCATAGGTCCCTCCCAAGGACATCACTCCCCTCCCCCACATTAGAGCATCATTGGGCCAAAGTTTTCCAGCCCCAATCCTCTGGCTTCTGACCTCAGACCTGGAAGGGGAGGTAAGCTTGAGCACATCTCCACTCCGGGCCTAACTTCTCTCCTTCCTTCCCAGGTTCCCTCTAGCCCTGCCTCTTCAAACCCAGTAAAAGGTCCAAGGTCTAGAACCCTCTGCCTGAGGGAAGAGCAGGGACTGTTTCTCAACCTTCTGCCTTGACCTCTGTCCCACCCCCAACCTGGTATGAGGGATGGATGGTTGGAGTGGGGGCACAGCTGTGACCTCTGAGCTGGCTGCAAGGGGCATTACCATGTGCAAATACAGGCCCTGCCCATCTGCACCTCCCTGAGAAAGGCTCCTACTAAATTCAGAACAGCCAAGTGACACACATCTCAATCTAGGCTAATCCACCACATTAATGCCACCCTGCACAGCCTGCATTAAGCCCCTGTTAATGGAGAGGGGATATGGGGGCAGAGAGACCCCTCCCACCCAGCTCTCTAGCCTGTCCCTCTGTCCCTAGCCTCTTCAGTTCTCCTCCAACCAACAGGCACCTGTCTTGAGCCCCAGTATTGCTCTTTCCCTTTTTCCCACCAGAGGGGTCCCAGGAGAGCCAGTAGGAAAGGGGACCCTGCAGGGGAAACTTGGAGAGGGATCCAGGCAGGCTCCTGGGCAATGTCAGGCTAGTTTGGGATAGGGAGTATGAGTAGGAAGGTGGTTTTAAGAAGTCCATGCCTACCACCCGGAGTGGGCTTGGTAAAGGCCACGCTTGATAGTGGAGCAATGACTGGTGGGAAGTGGTATGAAACTATATGCGTCTGTGCAGGCAGGGCCCAAGCACCCATGGGTTTTCAAACTTGTGTTTGATCTTGGAACCCTTCCTTCAAATAAAATCTCTTCAGAAATCATAAACAAAACAGACAAAAGCAAAGCTGCCCTAGTTGAAGCACATGGGAGGAAGGCAGGCTTGAGTTCCAGCTGAGTGAGGAATCCCTGAGGGGATTTCTGGGGAAGGCCCCAAAGAACACAATTTGAAAAAGCAAATGAAGAAAAGTCTTAGTTTAGGAAACTCACAGACCTGGGTCAGATCCCAGTTCCACTACTTACAAGCTTTGTGGCCTTAATTAGGTTACTTCAAGCATCAGTTTCCTTATCTGAAAAATGGTGGTAATATTTAATCTCAATGTATTCTTGTGAGGGGAGAGATAATGAGGTGAAGACTCATAGTAAGTACCCATAAATGACAGCAGTGGTTATTCTCATGGGAGAAATGTCAGACCTGGTTCAAAATAAAATCTGTCCCAAGGAAAGTAAATAACAGACGTTTGGGCTGTGCTGCAGGTATGATTGGCTGAGGGGCATGTATAAGTGTATGGGGATATTGTGTGTTCATGAGAGAAAGAATTGAAGTTTTTGAGGATGTAGGTTAGGCTATGTGGTGTGCAATAGTGTGCATTTCATTAATTCAATAAGTATCATTCCAAGCAGTGCAAAAATCTAAAAAAGAAAAATATATCGAATACCAAATTGCACCAGGCACAGTTCTAGGTGTCCAGCGGTTAACAAAACAAAGTCTAGTGTATATATATATGTGCATAAAACCTCTGAGTATACACCTCTTCCCCCTTAGGCTGCTACTTCCCCATTCTTTCCTAGGGTACCCACGCAGGGGTGGCTTTATGTCTGGGGCTGAGAGAGGGGACAGGGAACTTGTGGGCAAACACAGCTGGAAGCCAGATAATCCAGAGATTTTACCCCCATGAACCTGGTCTGTATCTTCTCTTCCCTCCAGAGCCCTCCCTCCATGGAGTTCGGCCTGCTCAGCGAGGCGGAGGCCCGGAGCCCTGCCCTGTCGCTGTCAGACGCGGGCACTCCACACCCCGCGCTCCCAGAACACGGCTGCAAGGGCCAAGAGCACAGCGGTGAGTGCGCCCCCTTCTGGGGGTGAAGGACATAACAGCTCAATCCCTAGTTGGGGTGGGACTGTGGAGTGCAAATCCGGGTAGCAGCGAGAGGGCAGTTCAGGAGGTCCCCGACCCCGAGAGCCCGCGCAGGCCTGGGCGCCCTGTGACCTGCCCCACCCTGGCCCCCAGACTCGGAGAAAGCCTCAGCTTCGCTGCCTGGCGGCTCCCCCGAAGACGGCTCGCTGAAGAAGAAGCAGCGGCGGCAGCGCACGCACTTCACCAGCCAGCAACTGCAGGAGCTGGAGGCGACCTTCCAGAGGAACCGCTACCCCGACATGAGCACGCGCGAGGAGATCGCCGTGTGGACCAACCTTACCGAGGCCCGCGTGCGGGTATGCTCTCCTGACCCCAGCTCTCGCCTTCGTGGGCCCCTCAGCGAGCAGCTTGGGAACCAGCAGCCTGCTTCTGCCTGCCTGCGCCCATCCTCCGGCCCAACACCCGACGCCCCCTGCGCCCGCAGCCCCACGTCCAGTCTCTGCTCTTACCGCTCCCTTCCTCCTGGACCGCGCGTCTCTCCCCAACACCGTCTCTTGTTCCCCGCTTCACCCATCCTACTGTCCTTCCAGACCCTGATGCCGCTGACTCAGTCCTGTCGCCCAGGCTTCTGTCCGGCCCCTGACTCGGTGCGCTCCTCCCCTCCCACTCCGTCTCCGCCACCTCGTCTTGTTTATTCTCCGCACGGCCGCGGCCCGGGTTCAAACCCCCATCGGTCGCGCGGCCCCGGGCCCTGACTTCCTTTCTCCGCGCCCGCAGGTGTGGTTCAAGAACCGGCGCGCCAAGTGGCGGAAGCGCGAGCGCAGCCAGCAGGCGGAGCTGTGCAAGGGCGGCTTCGGGGCGCCGCTCGGGGGGCTGGTGCCGCCCTACGAGGAGGTGTACCCCGGCTACTCGTATGGCAACTGGCCACCCAAGGCGCTCGCCCCGCCGCTCGCTGCCAAGACCTTCCCGTTCGCCTTCAACTCAGTCAACGTGGGCCCTCTGGCTTCGCAGCCCGTCTTCTCGCCACCCAGCTCCATCGCCGCCTCCATGGTACCCTCGGCCGCGGCTGCCCCGGGCACCGTGCCAGGGCCCGGGGCTCTGCAGGGCCTGGGCGGGGGCCCTCCCGGGCTGGCTCCGGCCGCTGTGTCCTCCGGGGCAGTGTCCTGCCCTTACGCCTCGGCCGCTGCAGCCGCAGCTGCAGCCGCCTCCTCCCCCTACGTATATCGGGACCCGTGTAACTCGAGCCTGGCCAGCCTGCGGCTCAAAGCTAAACAGCACGCCTCTTTCAGCTACCCCGCCGTGCCCGGGCCGCCCCCGGCCGCGAACCTCAGTCCGTGCCAGTACGCCGTGGAACGGCCAGTATGAGCGGCCCGGCCCGAGGAGCATCCCCGAGGGCGGGGGCGATAATTCACAGCCTCCCCGGACTGGGGTCGTCTTGACTGGCTTGCCCCCGCCCCAGGGTCTGAGAGGGGTGTTCGGGCAGCTGGGGGGCGGCCGGCTCAGGAGGGGGCCTTCTCCCTCCCAGCCCTGAGGGGTGGACTGGGCCCTACACACAGACCGCGCCCCTGGGACTAAGGCCAGGAACAGGGACCAGATCCCCGGGGGCCAACTCATCCTTGGCCCATCCCGCCTTCTCCAGACTCCCCGTCCCCGGTTTTCAAAGATAAACGAAATAAACATGCGCGGACTGTCAAAGGCCTGATGATTCAGAGTTGCGGTTGAGCCCTCTTCCCTTCCTCCTCCCCCACTGTCCGAAGGAGAGCTGAATGTACAGGAACGAGCTGAGGGTCCAGGCTTCGAGGGCTTCAGTCCCACTCACCCTCCCCTACTCCAGGATGGGGAAGCTTGGAGATTCCTGGAGCAAAGAGGTGCGTGCCTGGGGCTTGCGGGGACCAGCTACTTGGCTGGCGTCGGCCAAAGCCGATGCCGCGGCGCCACCACGTGGTTTCAGGGAGAATAGCTGGTAGGACTGGTCTCCAACGCTGACTTGCAGGTTTTAATTCTGCAACTTAGGAAGCCTATAACTTTAGATAAGTTACGCCACCTTTCTGCACCTGTTTCTCACTGTTCCTACGAGAGGCTTGGGCCTCTGACAGCAATAAAATTCTGGTCTGTAACAGACATTTATTAAGTGCCTACCAGGCCTAGGATTCTTATTGAGTGTCTGTGTGTGTGACTCTCATCCTTCCACACACCCTCAGGCTTCCCACCTGCTGATCACCCCCCTTTCAGGAGCCATCTCTCATTACAGCAGCTCCCCTTTCCCACCAAGTCCCCAAACCCCCAAAACCTTCTTGAAATCTTTAATTAAAAAATAAAGCAAGAAGAAGAAAGATTTCTGGATAGAAATATAAATAACTCAGCTCTGGGGACCCTCCTTGGTCCCACCCCCAACCAGGGCCTGCTTGGCCTTCACATTAAAAACAGAAATATCAAAATACCAGACCATGCCCTCATCTCAGGGGTGACCCTTCTTGTTTGTCATACCTTTCTACCACCTCCCATGGTACACACATCCTGTGGGGAAACCATGCAGGTAAGGCACCCTAATCATTCTCCCAAACCTAAGCCCAGCACCTTAGTGCCCTGGGGAAGAGAAAGCCTGGGGCTTCATTGTTCTCTCCAACCCTTCACTGGCTCTTGGTCTTGGCTTTGACCTTGGGCCTGATGTAGGTTTGGCGGAAGAAGTGTGCAAAGAGGATGAAATAGGTTGTATACAAGATGAAGGACCAGAAGAAGTGTTCCATTGTGGTGTGGCATCCACGTTCCTGCCTCCAGATGTAAGTCAGTAGGCCGACAGTGGCTCCTGCAAACATCTGCAGGATCTGTAGGCTGGTGATGAGCATAGGAAGCACCCTGGGGGGCTTCACGTTGGCAGCCTTCAGAGTATAGTAGGTGTACATGATGGCATGTACACCGAAGTTCATGGTCATGAACCAGCCACCTGCAGGCACTTTGTTCTTGTATCCAAAGCTTGTGTACACTAGCACTGTGCTGTGGTGGTACCAGTGCACAAAAATGAGTGGCCGCTTACGCAGGATGATGAAGGCTGTGTCTCCTGGGAGATGGGGAGTCATAGCTGGCATACCACCCAGTGCTGGGACCACCCTCCACACTGGGTGTGGGGACACAGGAGAAATTCTCAGGGGAGGAGGGGGGTCTTTGTGGAAGAGAATCTGTAGAGGGGCTTGAGTGAGAGGTGTTATTGAGACCCAGGGGTGGGGAAGGGACTCTCCACGTGATAGGTGAGGGGAGGGCCCTGAGGAGGGATATAGTTCACTGGGCACCAGAGAGACAAAGACTTGCCACTCACCGAGTTCAATGATCTTGCTGAGAAGAAAAAGGCAGGACCAGAACTTGATTGTGGAACTGTCCAGGAAGTCCACGAAGCACATAGTTTGCTTTAGGCCCCCTCTAAGTAGCACAGTCACCATATAGCCCCACATCCTCACTGCCCCCAGGATACTGAAATGGGACAGAGGAAGAGGGTGTAAGCGTCATCCCCAGGCACCAATCCACCCTTCCCCCTGGCCTGGCCAGGTCACTAAGTCCCAACCTCCACCACCTTCCCACCCTTCGGGGCGGGGTGGGAAATGGGTCACAGCTTCTGAGATCCTGGGGCCAATCTGGTAGATCCAACCAGTAGTCTAGAGGAGATGAGGGCTGGGGAAAGACCAGGGAATGCAGGGGGATAGGACTGAAAGTTGCGTTAGGGAATAGAGTTCTTGGGATGGGGTAGGGGCCTGGGAGGAGATGAGAAGAAGAATGGAGAAGATTGAAGGAGTTTGGGGGAGAAAACATGGAGGGCCTGGGGGAATTACTGGAAGGTCTTGGAAGAGGGTGTTAGGAGCTGTGAGTATTAGGGGCTAGAGAAATTTGTTGGAAGTACAGACTTCTTGAGCACGAGGGAGATGGAGCAGAGACTGCCAGGTTGGGGTCTAGAAAAGAAGGAAAACAGGGTAATGCGTGGAGATGGTGGAAGCTTGGAGGGGAGCTAAAACTGAAAGAGTGGGATGGGGAGAGTGTTATGAGGCAACTTGAGGGTAGGATGGGGGTTGCTGCAATTGAAAATTCTGGAAATCTTTATGGGAGAGAATGGAGGTCTAAGGTCTGGAAAATAGGCAGGGAGTGGGAGGGTGTCTTACCTGAAGATTGCAAGGCAGAAGGACCAGAGGATGAGAGGCCCCTGCAGGTTGAAGCCCTTCCGTGCTTTCATGTAGTTCTGCCCCACAACGATGAGCAGCAGGTAGATCAGAACTATGGGGAAAGAGGTTGCCCTGGCAGGCAGAAGGCAGAGGGGATGTGCTCGTGGGAGGATGCTGGTTAGAAGTATGCCCACTCATTTCTCCAGGTGAGTGCTCGGAGTTGGAGTCTCAGCTCTGCCACTTACTAGCCATGTGACACTGGAAAAACTAACTTAATTCTCTGAGCCTTGGCTTCCTCATTTGTAAAGGGGGATTAATACTCCTCTCCTGACAGTATTAACGAATATAAAGTACCTCGCACAGGGCAGGAGCTATGTCCAAGGTTTCTATAATTATTGCTCTCTCAATGGGATTGGGGATGAGTGACAGCTGTCTGGCCCACGCCTACAGCCAACCCAGGACTGTGGTGTAAGAAGACTGGGGCAATAGCTTCTGCCTGGTTGGGTCATGGCAAATTGGCTGGAGCATAAAGTCAGCCCACAAACACCTCTCAGGAGCTTTAAAGCAAAGCCAGAGAGCCTGGGGAAAGCTTGAAAGAGCTCCTTGACTTTACCTTCTTCACAGCAGGGACCACAGAGCATTTGGGGAACAACGTGATAATTGTGAAGGGCAGGCTGTCCCTGGGCACCAGCGCTATGCACGTATGCGCGCACACAGACAGCCACAAAGGACAGGGAAAGAGTCATCTAGTAGGGGTTCAGATCACCCTCATTCCTCAGCGAGCAGTTCTCACTACACTTTTTATCTTTGGCTTCTATATTCTCCCATATTCCTCTCCCTCATCCTCTTATTTCTACTTTCTTCCTTTCAGCTCTAATCTCTTTGAGGTGCCACACTACCTGAACCTTGGACAACGGTAGTGTGGAGCCAGTACGGGGGAGTCCGATACATTCGCTCTGTAAGAAAATCATTGCGGGCATTCAATACCCCCATCCCCCCGGTCGCCCTCCCGCAAAAGCAGTCAGCAGGGTCGGGTCCCTAGCATGGCCCTTCCCCCTCCCCAGGTCTCACCAGTACTCCTCCAAAAAGGGCCTTATGTCCTGCAACTGCTCGAAGTTATAGGGCTGGAACAGCTGCTCCACTTCGTGCGAGATATTCATGGCTGTGACCAATTCGTTCTGCAGACGTCGAGGTCTAAAGCTTGGGTGGCTGGGCGAGAGGCTGGGGTGCCGAGAACGGAGTGAACCTCGGGGCGAGAGCGAACGGACCCAGGCCAAAGGAACCCTTAGGCAAGACGAGGAGGGTGTCGATCCAGGCACGTGCACTGCAGTCCAGCCAGCTCCCACAGCCGCCGCCACTGTGGTATATAACGCGGCATTGCAAAGTGGCCGGCCCAGGCGGCGCGCGACCCCCTCCCTGTGCCCTGCGGTTATCCAATCTCGACCAAGAGACACCGCTGTCCCGCCCCTGGGCCGCAGCCGATCTCTGATTGGTCAACCTCAAGGGCACCTCCCCCAGGCGCTTCGCACGCCCCGCCCCAAATACTCTCGAAGGCCCTCGCCCTGCCCACTTTCCCACCCTCTTGTCGCCTAACACCTCCGCCACCACCTGCGCAGCCTTGTGGGGTACCTGGACCGGCCAGTCTTCTCGTGTCACTGCCAACCGTAGCCTTTGCCTCAGTTTGCTTTAATCCTGACCTGCTTGGCAGTGAGGAGAGAGTGGAGGTGTCCACAGCCACCTCCCACCCAGAGATGAGGACGTCAGTTTCCACGCTCCCTGAGATTTTGGGAAACCCAGGCCCAGGATGAGGAAATACCAAGCTGGGCAACCAAGAATTTCTCCTGTAGTCCCTTTTGCATCCGAGCTTGGGGTTTGTGGAGGGAGATGAATTTTAATGAATTTTATTGTTGAGGTTGTTGATGTTGATGTTTGGGGAGGTGGTTGTTGAGGCTGTTGTGGTTTCTTTACAGTTTCCTGCTCCAGTCTGACACCCAGTAACAACCTTGGAGAGGAAATGGGGTCACCCTCTGGGCTTCTGGAATAATTGTCTTCAGGTTTCCTGGAGGCACCCTAGGGTTTGAGGAGGAGGAAGCCCAGTGTATCTCCTTAAGGCCTGCTGTTTTCTCTCCCCAGTCTGTGCTTGTCTAACCAAATCTACTTCTTTGCCTGTGTACCAGCCCCAAAGAAAGAAATCTTTTTAAACTTTTAAGGTTTTACTTGGCTGTCCATTATTTCTCTCCTAGGTTTTATGAAAGTGAAGGAGAAATACAAGGTTTGGGGCAGTCTGAGATAAGGTGGAGATTTCCAAAGCAAGTGCTAAGAAAAATAAATATAAAACATTTAAAGTCAAGATGTGGGCATAAATGGCTGTGTGCAGTAAAACCCACAGGCTCTAGAGCCAGAGGATTCACATAGGAATCCCAGCCACTGTCCATGTAAGGGTGGAGTGGAAGTCTTGTCCATGCCATCTAAATGACTCAAAAGTGCATCCCTTTGTCTGTGAACCTCATCACCTCTCACCTGGTTACTAGAACCACCACTGTAGTCATGTTAACTGGTTGTACCACCTCCTTCTCTAATATAATGCTTTTCCTCTTATTGCATTGGAATCAGAAAAGAATTCCCAAACCTGACTGATTGCCAGATTCCTGAGCCCCAGCCTCAGAGATATTGACTCTATAGGTCCTGGACCAGACTTTGAAAACCACCACTTTCTGTCCTCTCATCCAGAAGACAGTTCTGTCTAAAACCTGAATTGGATCATGCTGCTTTCCTGCATAAAACTCTTCAGTGGCTCCTGATTGCTTCATACATAGCCTCACACTCAGAAAGTGATCAACACATGTTTGATGGATGAATGAATAAATGAAAGAATGAATATTACAAGAATAACATCATCTAGGTGTTACAAGACCCGGGTTCAAGTCTCAGCCCCACCACTAACAGTTGGGTAACTTGATTTTAGGCAAATTACCTACCTTCTGTGAGACTCACATTCTTCATCAGCAAAATGCAGATAGTCATACTTGCCTGCCTACCTTGCAAGGGTGTTATCAGTATACAAGTCAGATAATGTCAATGAAAGAATGTTGTGGACTAGACACATGGAAATGTCAGGGTGAATCATGGAAGGTTTACAAATGCATATGGAGAACATATACTCAGTCCTGGATTTCTCCAGATGATATTTTACATATCTTTCCCTGTGAAGTTTAATGTGAGGCTTGGGGGAGGTGTGTGTAGAAGAGGGAAAGAAGAAAAATTTCCAGAAAATATTTCTTAGGGGAAAGTTTCCCTTACTCTTCGACGTGATCTGGTGCACCTATTTTATACAAACTTCTCTCACAGCATGTTATTTCTTTCCTTCAATGAGAGTTTATAATTACTTAGTTATTTTTATGATTTCCTGATCAATGTCTGTTTTCCCCACTTGTCCTTGAGCTCCATGAGTGCAGAGATTTTGTCTATTTTGCTCAACATCATTCTCCTAACACTGAGCACGTAGTGAGTACTCAGGTAATATTTGTTGCATGGGTGAGTGAATGAATGAAATCCTCAGCATGGAAACCTGGGTGGCACTCTGTTTCGCCAGGATAAACACTCCAGTCTTATCTTCTGTGCTGTCACTGTTTTTCCCCTGATAGTCAGCCATCCTGAGAGCCTCAGCATAGGGGAAGAAAAATGGTAAGCATGGGGTGGTGTGAGTAGATGGATAACTCAGAGCATAGCTTTGGAAGTTTAGAGAACACCAGTCACTTGTATTATCTGGTGCCAAGTAGATGCCTGCTGTGTCTGTGAGTTCTCTAATCTCCCACGCTAGAAATTGTGTTTTAGTCTTCCATACAACACAAAGTCCTGTCATTTTTTTCTAGAGGTAGCACAGTCATCAGAATGCCTCTATTCAAATTCTGTTCTCTGCCACTTACTGTTATAGTTAGGTAACCTTGAATAAGACGTCATCAAACGTCTTATGGCCTCAGCTTTCTTATGTGTAAAGTGGAGAGAATATCCACCTCAGAAGGATGTTTATGAGGATCAAGTGAAATCATATATGTTAAAAAGTATTATACAATGTAAAATGTTGAGCAAACATCAGTAATTATTACCAAAAAAGTGGCTTTGTACAAATTTCAACTTCTTTTTCATAAAACTCAACTAAATTAAGTTTTTAAAAAGGCCATGATCAGAGATTGGTTGCAGAACAATGTAAATATACTTAGCATTACTGAACTGTGCACTTTAAAATAGTTAAGATGATAAATTTTATGATATGTATATTTTACCTAAAGTTTGAAAAGGAAAGCCATGAAATGGGAATATAGTTTTCAGTAGGACAGATAAAGGGTTAATGTGCATACTACATAAAGAGCTTATTCATAGTCCCGTGACACTGGGTAAATGGCTAAGGGCACAAACAGGCTCATCTTATAGACTCCAGTGTCTCCAAATATACATCTTATTTGCTTCCAGAAAGTTCTCTATTTTTGAAATTATTATTGTTATTTTTTAAATTAGAGACAGGGTGTCACTACGTTGCCCAGGCTGGCCTCAAATTCCTGGGCTCAAGTGATCCTCCCACATCAGCCTGCTGAGTAGCTGGGGCTATAGGGCTCGCTTCCCCTGTGCCTGACCAGAGGTCTTTCTAAAACACACATCAGCTCATGTCATTTCTCTTAAGGGTAAAAACATCCTTAGGACAAAGATGAAATTCCTGAGTTTAGCCCTGACCATTGCTTTCTAGCCAATGTCCCACCACCCCTCAGCCCCAGCATTTCATGTTGCAGCTATAATGGAAGAATCACAACTCTACGTATTTACCCCTTTACCTCTCTACATATTGTTCCCTCTCACCATACATCATTTTCTCACTTGGGCAAATCTTACTCAATGCTTGGCCCTAGCTCTAAAGTCACTTGCCCTGCAAAAGCCTAATCTATTTCAGGCAGGGTCAACCCCTTCCTTCTTTATCTTCCACCCAGAGGACTTTGCCTAAACTGCCTGTCAGTGTTGTACTTCTACCTATGGAGTACAGTTAGTCATATATTTTCTATACTATTCTGGTTCCCCCACCCTGTCCCAAATGGTCATTTTCATTAGGTCCCTGATCCTTGAGGGTAGCACACACCATGTGTCACATTGTGGGCACTCAAAATATGTCTGTTGCTTTGAATTGAACAGGCACCTAAGAGGAAATACAAACAATAAACATATATTTTTTTAAAAGACTCAACTTCCTTAGTAATTAAGGAAATGCAAATTAAAGACTGTAAGTAAAGTATGGTCCTGATTAACAGCCATTAAACCAAGCAAAAACTAAATACCTGATGCTGGCCAAAGCTTTGGGAAACAGGTGCATTCACACCTGGCTAGTGGCCAAGTAAATTGACCTAATCCTTCTGGAAACACACTTCGGTAACGCTCAGCAAGAGCCAGTTGGTATGCTTTGACCCAGTGTCTCACCTAGCAATTTAACCCAGTGAAATAAGCCAAAAGAAAAAAACAGCTGTATGTATTAGAATACATATTTTTACACTCCATTGAACATTTAATACCTTACATTCAACTATGACTTTTTTTAAAAGGACAAAATTATAACGCAAGTGTTTATTAAAATGCTGACCATTTAAACATCTGAACCATATCAAATAATACTCATTTACTTTTGTGAAATGTGTTAATGAGAACCTAAGAGTTTCTATATAAGGCTGAGCATTTTCAACATTCCCAGCCTAGATGAGAAAAGACTGTGTTCTCTTACTGATGACTCAGGACATATAATACAATTGCATTATAACTACTGGTGTGTGGAGACAAGGCTAGCACCCATGACTGGCTGGGTTCTAGAAAATAAGCATACAATGCTCCCGTGCTGTTCTGGGACCCAAGAGACAAAGTCTGATCTAGGGTGAAATTACACATCGGGCATGGAGAGGACTGGACCTGCAGTGTCTGGAGGACTGAAGGGAAAACAGTGTGCAGATATTGCTTTGACCTTAAAATAGACTTTAAGTAAGGCAAAGAAGAAACCAGGAGCCTTCTCACAACCATTCCAGGTCAGCACCTCCCAAGATATTTATATCCAGGTAGTTGGTAGAAAGTAAAAATGTTCACTGGCCAGAACTCAGTAATTAAACCATCGTAACATGCAACCTTGAGGATAGGTGGTTATCAAACTGCCTATAAACTCAAGTGAGGTATCAGCTGGAAAGATGCCTATCTGTTTTCAGCTAGTAATGGAGCTATAAAGATATTTAAATGTTGATTTTTGGTAAATTTATTTCACAAAGCTACCATTTCATAAGGACAATAAGGCTCATTAAATCACAACACAAGACAAAATTTATAAATGAGATGACAGAACTACCTTAAATACATTTTGTTGGGCAAAGACATCTTTCACTAACTATTTTTTTTTTGTATTTTTTCAGTTTTTTTTTATTTTATTTTTTATTTTTTTTTAATTTATTTTTTTAATTTCAGAATATCATGGGGGTACAACACTTTGGCCATACACATTGCCCCTGTTCTGCCCGTGTCAGAGCCACAATCGTGGTCGTCTCCCAAACTGTGCTCCCCACATCCATCCAGTGAGAATTTTTCCCATCCCTTCCACCCCCCTCCCGCCCGCCCGCCCTCAGATGAATGTTATTGCCCTGTGTGATGTAAGTGTTCATCAGTTAGTACCAGTTTGATGGTGAGTACCAGTGGTGCTTGTTTTTCCAATCCTGTGACACTTCGCTTCGAAGAATGGGTTCTAGCTCCAACCAGGATAATACCAGATGTGTTAATTCACTGTTGTTCCTTATTGCTGAGTAATACTCCATGGTATACATATACCGCATTTTATTGATCCACTCGATTTCACTAACTATTAATATAAAATCCAGTGAAACAAAAGACATTACACTATAGTTATTGTCAAAAGGCTTTTAGACTATAGTTTAAGTTCAAAAGATTAAGGAATTTACAGAAAGATAACATGATGCTGTTACTTACATGTAAAGAGTATTTGATTAGATACAGAAAAATATATGTATATATTTTTTAGAGCCTCTGTTGCCCAGGCTGGAGCGCAGTGGCGTGACCATAGCTCACTGCGGCCTCGAACTCCTGAGCTCAAATGATCCTGCCGCCTCAGCCTCCCGAGTAGCTGGGACTACAGGCACACACCGCTACACTTGGCTAATTTTAAAATTTTTTGTAGAGACAAACTGAATTTTTTGTTGCCCAGACTGGTCTCCAACTTCTGGCTTTAAGAGATCATCCTGCCTTGGCCTCCCAAAGTGCTGGGATTACAGGCATGAGGCACCGTGGCTGGCCTGATGTTTTAAAATTGATGTCATATGTTTTAGAGTGCTGTACATCCAAGAAATAATGCTTTTTAATGGCATAGGAAATGCTCAGGATATAATGTTAAATTTAAAAATGTAGGCTATGAGACTGTATGTATAGCATGGGCCAAAACTGGTTGAATAAACATGTGGAATTCTACTTGGCCTTTCTTGCCAAATAAATAAATAAATAAATAAATTAAAAAAGAAAAAAAATGTGGAAGCAGTTTAGATGGAAAGAATATTTGTGAAGTTTTTGTAGAGAAAACATTTGGAAGAACACTATATAGAGAAAGAAGGTTGGAAGGAAATGCACCAAGATGCTAATAGAGTTTGTCTCTGGATGGTGGAATTTTAAAATTATACTTATAATCAGCAAATGTTCAAAAGTAATAATATATGCATTAAAATTTTTTGAATTTAAGTCTTTCTTTTACATGTGTTCTGTCACTAATTGGCTTTTCTTGTTTCGAGTTTTCCTACCCTAGGATCCTCCTGCATGCTCCTACCAAATGCATCTTTTCACCAATATTTTTACTATCTTGGTTTTTCTTCAATATTTCTGCCTGTGCCTTTGCTGGTTTTTCTTCCTATTCTTTCCACCTCTTTGTTTCTCTTTTTTCTTTGTTTTGGAGACAAGGTCTTGCTCTGTCATGCAGGCTGGAGTGCAGTGGCACAATCATAGCTCAGTACAACCTCAGACTCGTGGGCTCAAGCGATCCTCTCATGTCAGCCTCCTGCGTAGCTGGGACTACAGATGCACACCACCATGCCCAACTAATTTTTTAAAAAATTTTCTGTAGAGACAGGGTCTCGCTTTGTTGCCCACGCTGGTCTCCAACTCCTGGAGTCAAGTGATCCTCCCGCCTCGGCCTCCTAAATTGCTGAGATTACAGGTGTGAGCCACTGCACCTGGCCTAATGCTATCATTTCTTTCCTTTTTTTTTTTTTTAAGACAGAGCATCACTCCATTGCCCCGGCTAGAGTGCAGTGGCATCATCATAGCTCACTGCAACCTAAAACTCCTAGGCTCAAGTGATCCTCCCACCTCAGCCTCCTGAGTAGCTGGGGCTATAGGCATGCACCACCACACCAGGCTAATTTTTTCTACTTTTTTAATAGAGACAGGGTCTCGCTCTTGCTCAGGCTGGTCTCGAACTCGTGACCTCAAGAAATCCTCCCACTTCGGCCTCCCATAGCGCTAGGATTACAGGCACGAGCTACTGCTCCTGGCCAAATGCTATCATTTCTTTTTTTTTTTTTTTCTGTTATTTGCATTTATTTTATGTTGCATCTATTCCTGTGCCATAAGTTTTTGTTTCTTCAGTTTCTTCTGGGATATCTTTTCCTTCTGTGCAACCTCCTCTTCAGGTTTTGGAACAATTTGTTCCTTTTCAGAGAGGATCATCTCGATGTGGCAGGGGGAGCTCATGTATGGGTTAATCCGACCATGAGCTCTGTAAGTTCGGCGCCGCATCTTGGGTGCTTTGTTCACCTGGATATGCTCAATGACCAGAGAATCTACATCTAAACCCTTAAGTTCAGCATTACTCTCTGCATTTTTAAGCATGTGCAGCAAAAATTCAGCACTCTTTTTGAGCCACCGACCCTGTGTCCAGCCCCACTGTTTAGCCTGGGCACACCTACCAACTCCACCATTGTAATGTCGGAATGGTACACATTGTTTCCCATTTCTTAAAGTCCTGTCCTTCTCCCTTCCTCTTTCTCGCTGTATGCTCTCTTCCCTGGCTATCTAACTCACTTTCATGACTCACTTTCTATCACTCAAATGATGTATCTTCTATCTTGACCTGTCTTCTGTATTCTCGCTCACATTTCCAAGTGACCATTGGTCTTCTCCACCTAGCTGACCCGAGTTACAGACAGCTCAAAGTCAGTGTGGAGAAACCCAGCTCTCCTTCTTTCCAGATCTGTTCTTTCTGCTGACTTCCATATTTTCATTAAGGTCACTGTCAGGCTTTTAGGCTTCTAGGCTTCTAGGCTTCTAGGCAGGACAGGCTACATAATTTGTGGTGCCCAGCGCAGAATTAAAATTTAAGGACTCTTTTTTTTTTTTGACTGGAAAGATAAATTTATAAGGTGCATTTTATAATATCCTTGATATAAAGTTTGCCCTTTTTACTTTTCAAAAATTTTACTTTACAAAAGCATTCTCTTAGTGTAGAATCCCTTTAACTAGCTAAACCTATATCCTCTCTCCCATTGTGGATTGAAAGAATGATTGAATTGGATAAAAGTGTGGGCTTTCTCACAATCTTTCAATGTATCCAAATTATGAACCCAATCTGGAAAGGCTCTGTTTTGAAGATACTATATTTTCTTGCCAGAGCCTTACAGCACCCCTAAAACACACACTCTTCTAAAACTAAAAAGTCCCCAAAACTATCTGAAGGAATGGCTTTGTTCACCAACGCTGATTCTACTTCAATAATATGGTGGAGACATTCAAGCTGTAAATGTTCATTAAAGAAAATCTTTTCTCATCCAGTAGAATATTTCTTTGTATATCTGCCTGTTGTTCTGGTGTTTCTGTGCAGTAGCTCTAGATTTATTGATGTTAAAGTATGAGTTCTGGATTTCTTCCCCTAGATCGGTCACTTAGTTATTGGACAGAATGGAATCCTCTCCACCCCTGCTGTATCCTGCATCATCATAAAAACCAAAGCCATTGGTGGGATCATCCTGACAGGGAGCCACAACCCAGGAGGGCCCAATGGAGATTTTGGAATCAAATTCAGTATTTCTAATGGAGGTAAGTGTGCTGTCATTTTGAGGACAGGAAATTTTATATTTAGTAGGATAAACCAATACCTGAAGCCTTGGGAGGCCAGAGTTCTGGTTCTGATCCTTTAGCAGGGGGGGCTTTTTGCTTTATTTCTTCATTTTGGTGACAATGAAATGATTCTCATTCTGATGTACCTGGATATGAAGAGCCACGCACAAATCATCACTAACATATTTCCTTTTAGGAGAAATCCTGATACTTTGCTGCCTGAATGATGAGATGGTAGATGTGCTAGTGAAGAGGAATTTTTTTTTTTTGAGAAGGAAAGAGAAGTTTATTAATTTGCCAGCAAATGAGGAGATTGGCAGACTCCTGTCTCAAAGTACCAACATCCTTAAAATTTAAGGACTCTTGTTCAAAAATTATTAAGAATTTCAAGACAGCAACAGCAGAGCATCCAACCAAGTGCAGGGTGCTTCTAAATGCAGATCCCTTTGTGGCTGTACAGGCTGCACTCCCATGAAGTGGGCCCTACCCCTAGGATTAAACCTGGGGTTCATCCTTGACTCCACTCTCTCCTTTAATCTGGTTTGGTTGACAGGGTAGATAGTGCATCCACTCACAAAGATGGGAAATAATGGAAGAGGAATACATTTGAATAGTGAGTTGAGAAGGGATAAGACGAGTCTGGTTTGGGCCCTGTAAGTACAGAGTACCAGTGGAACATCCAGGTAGGAGTATCCGTTACATAGTTGTCTAGAACTCAGGCTATCTGTCAGGGCTTCGATATTCAGGGTAGAGTACCACTGAACTCCTGGCTGTGGATGAAATTGGCCAGGGAGAGATGTCAAGCAGGGCTTTTCAAAGTAGCCTCCATGGCCCATTTACACTGTTATCTCCAGCTTGTTAAAAATAAAGTCTCCTGGCCCTCCCTCCCCTAACTCTGACTCTGACTCTGAATATATCTGGACGTAGGTAGGGCTTGAGGATTATAGTTTTAACAAGCTTTCCAGATGATTCTTATGCTCATTAGAGTTTAAAAACTACTGACGTGAGTGGGAAGAATGAAGAACCTACAACCCCAAGGGAAATATCAATGTATAAGGCACACTGGTAAGGTAAATTACTTTTTTGACTGGGACACACAAGGAGAAATA
Source organism: Daubentonia madagascariensis (assembly GCA_023783475.1). NCBI lineage: Eukaryota > Metazoa > Chordata > Mammalia > Primates > Daubentoniidae > Daubentonia > Daubentonia madagascariensis. The sequence continues at coordinate 10,822,674 of JAKFHU010002573.1, read as the reverse complement.
CATTTTACATTGTAACTTCATATGTACACATGTATTTGAAATAAAATTTTACAAAACATATATATCCTTACCATGTTGTGTGGCACCCTCTGAAATTTTCATTCTATTGTATTTTATTATTTTTTAAAATGCTCATTGTGACCCACTAGTAGGCTACATCCTTGTAATTTGAAAACACTGTTTTAAGGAGTAGTCAGAGGGAGAGCATGTGGTCAGGAGCCAGGAAAAAACAAATCTAAACTCTCCATCAGGTTCTTCAGAGTCTACCACATTTCAAAGCTTTTGAGAGCAGGCCTGCATCTGAGTCACCTTCTAAGTCTTCTCAGTGCTTCACATGTAGGAACTGTGACTGGGGTCTCACTATGTTGTCCAGGCTGGTCTCGAACTCCTGGCCTCAAGCAATCTTCCCACCTCAGCCTCCCAAATCCCTGGGATTACAGGCATGAGCACCACACCCAGCTCATATTCTGTGAGATTATTTATGTCTAATAGAATAGACACCAGGCCTGTGACCACCAGGCCAGCTTCCAACAACACTGAGGCCTAGCTGTGAGTGTCAGACCAGTTCTTGGATATCAGGGGCTGCTTTTTTCTTTCTCAGGCTCGACCCAATTCCTTGGGCCCCTAATCAGAAAGGGTGATGATGTGAACAGTAGCTGGATGGGGGACAGGCTGGGGATAGGGAGACCTCTGAGAAGGAAGGTAGATGCCACCCAGAAGACAGAGACAACCCTCAGCCATGACTGACCCAGGGTGGGACAACAATTCCTCAGAAGAGAAGTGGGAGAGAGAACACTTTCTAGTATGTGTCCAGGCTGGCCTCAGGTCCACCAGGCAAAAGATGGTCAACTATTCCAAGGTCTCCACCATAAACCAGGGGCCTGAGTAGAACCCCTTAGCCTTCCTGGATTGGCTCTGGGAGGCAATAGAGAAACACACCACTCTTGATCTTAACTCCTATGAGGGAAAGGTGATATTAAAAGACAAGTTCTTGACCCAAGCAGCACCAGATATTAGGAAAAAGCTCCAGAAGCTTGTCCAGGACCCTACACCTCCCTGGACGACATGGTGGCTGCTGCTAATTCTGTCTCCTATAACAGAACTTCTCAGCTCGAGTCTCAGGCTTGGGAGAAGGAGCAGAAGAAGGAGGCTAGGCATGCCCAGTTAATGGCAGCATTGGCACCCACATTCAGACCAATGGCCAAAGCCTCCACCAAAGATCTCCAGTGCCACATCTGCCAATGGGAAGGGTATTGAGCCAAGGACTTCCCCCACAAGGACAGGCCACCCAAGGCCCCTTGTCACTGGTGCCATCAAACAGGTCACAGGACTGCACTCTGTCCTATAGGATCATCCCAGGAGGAGAGTCTGTCCCCAGACCAGATCATGGTGCAACAATGAAGGAGCCTGCTCCCATCAGCCCCCTGGCAGATAATGATCACTGGACTGGAGCCAAGGGTAACTCTCCTGGTGGCAGGTAGGCCAGTAAATTTTCTTCTTGATACTGGGGCTGCCTACTCTGTCCTCCTCATCTGCTCCAGAAAACTGAGCACTCAGTCCAGTAGGGTCACCAGAGTCTTCAGGGTCCCTGCCAAACAATTCTTTACTCTCCCTTTGCTTTGTTTGTGGGAGGACATGATCATTGAACATTCATTTCTGGTAATTCCTAATGACCTGCCTATTTGAGGGTGATAGCAGCCATATCTTTATTCTTGCCAGAGGCCACTAAATTCACTATGGGAGCTTCTCTTACTGTTAGAACCTCCCACTGGGTCTCTGAGCTCCTCCAGGGAGGGGTGACAAAATCGATTTCAGATAGCTGCCTATTGAAAATTCCAGGCTCTGTTTATAGAAACCCCTGATTTTAAGACTGAAACCTGCCCAGGACTTAACCCCACCACTCTTCTTCCAGAGAGACAATAGGGGAACCAAGCAGGCTAATGCATAATTGTGAAGAAATTATGCTCCACCACTACCTTCCCTGGACAGAGCTATGCTCAGTCCCCATCCCTCAAGCCCATTAGTGGTTTACTGGTGGCAGCAGTTTTGTCAAAGATGGGGAACGGCATGCAGGCTACGCAATAGTGACTGAGAGTCTAGAAGTGGCGGAGGCCCAGGCTTTACCAGCAAATACATCTGCCCAATTAGCCAAACTCATAGCCCTAATCTGAGCTCTCCAGTTAGCCAAAGACAAGACAGTGAACATCTATACAGATTCTAAATATGCTTACTTGGTGTTACATGCCCATGCATCTATTTAGAGAGAGCGAGGATTCTTTACCACTCAAGGAATACCAATTAAGGATGGGCAACAGATTCATGTGCTTTTAGAGGCCATACAGGGAACAGCTGAGGTGGAGGTCATCCATTGTAAGGGACATGAAAAGGGAGCTGATCTAATAGCTAAAAGAAATCGGGCTGCAGATATGGCTGCCAAGCATCCCTGGGTGCAGCCCTGGGTGAAGTGTTTCCTAACCTAGTTGGAGCCCTAGTCCTTCCTAATCCTACTCTCCCAATTCCAGCTTATTCTGTCAGGGTGGCAGTCTGCTCTTGGTTCTTGGTGTGCTCTTGGCCAAAGAATGACCAGACACAAAGTGTCAGGTCCAACCTCTTGGTGGACTGTTATCCTAGGTCCTTGGCTTCTTGCTTGGAAAAAAATCACAAGCAGGGCCAGTGCAATGGAGTGACCACAAGGAGGAAGCAGTTTCACACGAGCAGCTTTTTATTATAAAATGAAACAGTTCTGTCTCCACAAGTGGCGAGAGACAGACTGACAGACTGAAAGACTGACTCACTAATTCTCTCTCTGGAAATTCTCTAGTTGTTTCCTTTTATGGGCCTGGTTCAGGAAAGGGCTTTCAGGAGGTGTGGGATGTTACCAAATGATTAACAGGTGTTCTCAAGGTTGTATCTGCATATTCAAGCTCTTTCTCTGAAAGCCCTGCCTGGGGGTGATGAACTACGATGTAGATTTAAGCTAATGACAAAATAATCAGCCTTAGGTTACTCTAGGTCACTTTCCAAATCCTATTATGCCTGGGCTGGGGAATTCCCAGATTGGTAAAGCATTCCCTCATTCCCCAGGTGTAGCAGTTGTTCAGGATAGGATTAAGGGTGGGACAACACAAAAAGGGAGTGCCCACCCCTATCCTTCTTCCCAGGTGGGGCAATTGCTCAAGACAGCACTAAAGCAGGGCACCCTTGTCCCTAGAAGAGCCAGAGATCCTAGATATCTACCTAACATTTCCACCTCAGAAATATCTGATGGGTTGACCCAAGGATACCATTTGAGCCCCTATGGATGGTTAGTTAAAGGGATCCTCTATCTATTACCAGCTAAAGAAGTCAAAAACTTGGTAAAACCTGCCTATAATGCTACCCACTTCAGCCCAAAGCCACTTAGACACCTCCTGGAATATTTTGTTTCTCCTTTACTAGCCTCCACTATTAAACAGGTCACCTCACTTTGTACTATCTGCCAAACTAATAATCCTCAAGGGGTTTTGAGGGCAACTTGCCTCTCCAGCCCAACAAAAACGGACCGACCTTGGCAAGGACTGGCAGGTAGATTTCACCCAAATGCCTCTCTATAAAGGATTCAAGTACTTATTAGTGTTTGTTGACACTTTTACTTATTGGGTTGAAGCTTTTCCTTGCAGGACTGAAAAGGCCATTGAAGTTTCTCAAAGATTTCTGGAAGACATCATACCTCATTTTGGCCTTCCCTAGTCCTTACAGAATGACAAAGTTCTTGCCTTTGCTTCATAGGTAGTGCAGGAAGTTTCTAGGGCCCTGCAGATCTCTTACTACCTGCACTGCACCTGGAGGCCTCAGTCATCAGGCCAGGTGGAGTGAGTTAACCAGAGCCTCAAGCTTACCCTCTGCAAGATGACCCAGGAGACTGGACTCAGTTGGTTACAACTTCTCCCAGTCGCTCTTTTGTGTTTACACATTGCAGCTAAAGCCCCCTTTTCTTTGAGTGCTTTTGAAATGCTGTATGGCTGACCTTTTTCTGTGATCACTTTGGATTTTGATTTTCAGGAAATGGCTGGACACCAACATGCCCTTCAACTAGCTCAGTTCTTACAGACATTACAAGAACACAAGCTACCATCTAGAGTCCCTTCTTCCCCTAGTCCTCTCTGTCAGCCAGGAGACTAAGTACTCTTCATACAGTGGAAGAATGGGTCCCCCACATCCCAGCTAACCCGGTGTGGAAAGGTCCTTATCCAGTCTTATTTTCTACCCCAACTGCTATTAAGGTCCCAGGGATACCTACTTGGACCCATCACTCTCAAGTGAAGCCATGGAAGGACGAAATGAAACTCATCTGGCCCCCACAAACAAGGACTCTGACACTGGAGGCAAATACTCATGTACTCTCTTGAAGGATCTGTGGTACCTGTTCATGTGAACTTCTCCTGCCATGGCTCCTTCAGATAAGTAGTACAAACTGTTTACCCATTGGCAAGACGCCTTTTGCCCTGGCAAACCAAACTGCACATACCCTAAGGCTCAACCAAACTTGCTGGATATGCCTGTCCACTCCTTTTTGTTAACAAGTCAGGAGAGGTTCAGGACAACATCAATGCCATCCTAGAGTCCGCCTCCAATCTCCAGGCGTGAGGCGAGACCTCTAGGCCCTGGTGGATGTCTTTGAGGTCATCAAGCTACAAATGGTCCTATGTTCTCTACCAGCCTCAGTGCCTACTTCCTTCTCACACCTAAAACTACAGCCATCTACTGAGGACATACACTGAAGTTTCCTGGAGAGACCCCCAGGGAACCTGCAAGAGGCCACCCTAATAGGAATCGTTGACCCTACTCAGCAGGAACCAGCCAGGTGAGTTGACACCCCTACCCAGTGATTTGGACTTCTAGAATAGAGAGTGGGGAAATGTTGGGTAGATAGCAAGGGACTGCTGAGACTCTCCTAGGGACAAAAGTGGGAGCCTTGCCTTGGTGCTGCCTTGATCAATTACCCCACATGGGAAGAAGGACAAGGGTGGGCCCAATCTTCTTGCTGTCCCACCTTAATCCTGCCCCTGAGCAACTGCCACACCTGGGGGAAGAAGGAACTCCTGCTAATCTGCAAAGGAATGCAGGGAATCCCCAGCCCATAGGCCAGGCTGCCCAGGCACAATAGGATTTGGATGGAAAGTGACCTAGAATAACCTACGGCTAATTATCATGTCATTAACTGTCCATCAAAGTGGTTCAGTGGTGATGTCTGAACCACGAGGAGGGCCTAATCCAGACGCTATAAAACAAGACCCCAGGCCATTACCAGAGCCCTTTTGTTACAACAGAGGGGTCGTTCATTGTTCTGTGGTGAACATATCTTGCTCTTACTCTATAAACCTGTATCTAGCTCTTGTTTTGTAACTCTATCTTGTCCTTCCTCAATAAACTTCATTTCACACTTAAAAAAAGAAAGATAAGATAAAATAGTCACTTCATACTAAGCACAGAGACAAGTTTACTGTGCAACTCACAAAATGCTGAACCCTCCATTCCCGGTTTATTTGAGTGACAGCTGCCTCTTTACCAATTACAGCTTTGTTCTCAGGCTAGTCTGTCCTCTCTATAGATAAGACTTACTGAGGGGCGGGGCGTGGTGACTCACTCCTGTAATCCCAGCACTTTGGGAGGCTGAGGCTGGTGGATCACTTGAGGCCAGGAGTTCAAGATCATCCTGAGCACAAGTGAGACCCTGTCTCTACCAAAAATAGAAAAAATTAGCGGGGTGAGGTGGGGCATGCCTGTAGTCCCAGCTGCTTGGGAGGCTGAGGCAGGAGGCTTGCTTAAGCCCAGGGTTGGAGGCTGCAGTGAGCTATGATGATGCCACTGCACTCTAGCCTGGGGCGACAGAGCGAGATTCTGTCTCAATAAATAAATAAATAAGAATGAAAAGACAAGCCACAGAATAGGAGAAAATATTAGCAAAGACATATGTGATAAAGGACTATTATCCAAAATATACAAAGCACTGTTAATACTCAACAATAAGGAAGCAAGGAACTCAATTTAACAATGGCCCAGATATGTGAAGACACAGAGACACTAGGAGAATTCTATGTGAAGATGGAGACAGAGAGTGGGTTTATGCTGCCACAAGCCAAGGAATGCCTGGGGCTACCAGAAGCTGGAAGAGTCAAGAAAATGTCCTCCTCTAGAGGCTTCAGGGAGAGCACAGCCCAGCTGACACTTTGATTTTGGACTTCTAGCCTCCAGAACAAATATCTGTTGTTTTAAGCCACCTGGTTTGTGGTACTTTGTTATAGCAGTCCTACAAATCTGACATGCCATGACATATTAGATACTATTGGAAATAGTCAAATTCTTTTGTAGTTTTATACTCATCAATCATTAAATAATTTTTTCTCTCAAAAAAAATCCATCAGAGACCTTAACAGACACTTCACCAAAGAAGATATACAGATAGCAAAGAAGCATATGAAAGATGCTCCACATCACATATCACCAGGGAAATGCAAATTAAAACAACAATGGGACCACTATGCACCTATCAGAATGGTTAAAATCCAGAACACCAACAAAACCAGATGCTGACAGGGATGTGGAGCAACAGGAACTCTTATTCATTGCTGGTAGGAAAGAAAAATGGTGCAGCCACTTTGGAAGACACTTTGGCAGTTTCTTACAAAGCTAAACATAGTCTTACCATAAGACCCAGCAGTCACACTCCTTGGTATTTACCCAAATGAGTTACTCTGTCCACACAAAAACCTGCACACAGATGTTTACAGTAGCTTCCTTCATAATTGCCAAAACCTGGAAGTAACCAAGTTGTCCTTCAATAGATGAAGGGAGAAACAAACTCTAGTATACCCGTACAATGCAATACTGACCAACCATAAAAAGACATGAGCTATCAAGCCATGAAAAGACATAAAGGAAACTTAAATGCATATTACTCAGTGAAAGAAGCCAATCTGAAAGTCTACATACTATATGATTCCAACTATATGACATTCTGGGAAAGGCAAAACTATCGAGACAGTAAAAAGATCAGTGGTTGTCAGGGGTTAGGGGGAGGAAGTGATGAATAGGAGGAGCACAGAGGATTTTTAGGGCAGTGAAAATATTCTGTATGATATTATAGTGGTGGATACATGTCATTATACATTTGTCAAACCCATAGAACATACATACAACACCAAGAATGAACTCTAAAGCCGGGCATGGTGGTGTGCGCCTGTAGTCTCAGCTACTGGGGAGGCTGAGGCAGGTGGATCATTGGAACCCAGAAGTTCGAAGCTGTACTCCACTATGATTGTACCTGTGAATAGCCACTGTGCTTCAGACTGGGCAACATAGCAAGACCCCATCTCTAAAAAAAAAAAAAGTGAATCTAAATGTAAACTATGGACTTACGGACTTGGGTGATAATGATGTGTTAATGTAGGTTCATCAGTTGTAACAAATGTCCCACTCTGGTGGGGGATGATATTGATGGCAGAGACTGTGCATGTGTAGGGGAAGGGGGCATGTGGGATATCTCTGTACCTTCCTCTCAACTTTGCTGTGAACCTAAAACTGCTCTAAAAAATAAAGTCCAACAAAAACCAAGAGGAGGCAGAAAAAAAAAGAACAACTACAACAAAGAGAAAACAGAAATACAGTAGATACTGATCCAACTCTATCAATAATCATTTAAAATATGAATGGTCTAAATATACCAATTAAAAGACAGAGTAGAGCTGGGTGTGGGGGCACATGTCTTTAGCCCCAGCGACTTGGGAGGCGGAGGCAGGAGGATCGCCTGAGCCCAGCAGTCGGAGGCTGCAGTGAGCTGTGATCGCACCACTACACCCCAGCCTGGGAGACAGAGCAAGACCCAGTCTCTAAAAAAAGCAAAAACAAAAAAGACAGAGTAGATTTAAAACATAAGACCAAACTATACGTTGTCTATAAGAAACCTACTTTAAATATAAAACACAGACAATTAAAAAGATGGTCAAACAACCCAATTTAAAAAATGGGTAAATGGGCTGGTCTGAGTGCAGTGGTGTTTACAACTAATTGATCACAACCAGTTACAGATTCCTTTGCTCCTTCTCCACTCCCACTGCTTCACTTGACCAGCCCTTAAAAAAAAAAAAAGGGCAAATGACTTGAATATGCATTTTTCCAAAGAGATAATATACAAATGACCAATAAGCATGTAAAAATACACTCAACATCCTTAGTCTAGGGAAATGCAAATCAAAACCACAATGAGATGTCATTTCATACCTACTAGGATAGCTGTAATTTTTTTAAAAAAGGAAAATAACATGTTGGTGAGGATGTGGAGAAATTGGAGCCCATATGTTGTTGGTAGAATTGTGAATGGTGCAGCTGCCATAGAAAACAGTAGCTCAATGTCGAATTACCTTATGACCCAGCAATTCCACTCTTATGTATATACCCAAAAGAATTGAAAACAAGAATTTAATCAGATACTTGTATGTGAATGTTCATAGCATCTTTGTTCACAATAGCCAAAAGGTGGAAACAACCCAAGTGTCTATCAGCTGATGATAGATAAACAAAATGTGGCATATACACACAATGGAATATTCAGCCATACAAAGGGATGGAGTTCTATTTTTTTTTAACCTCTGCAGCTTTTCCAGGGAAGGAGTTCTGACACATGCTACAACATGGGTGAACCTTGAAAACATTATGCTAAGTGAAAGAAGTCAAACACAAAATGACAAATATTGTATGATTCCATTTATATGAAATATCTAGAATAGGCAAGTTCATAGATATAATAAGTAGACTACAGGTTACAAGGGGTTAGATGAGGGGTGAATGGAGAGTTATTGCTTAATGGGTATAGAGTTTCTGTTTGGGATGATAAAGTTTTGGGAATAGTGGTGACAGTTGAGCAACATTGTGATGTATTAATGCACTGAATTGTACACTTAAAATGGTAAATTTTGTGTTTTATATATATTTTACCACAATTTTAAAAATTAATAATGTAATATACCAAAACCCATTAAATTGTACACAGGGGCCAAGGGATTTGGAGGGGATCAACCACAAAGAGGCATGAAGGAAATTTTGAGGAGATAAAAATATTCTATATCATGATTGTGGTGATGGTTATGCATCTGCATATGTTTGTCCAAACTCATTGCATATTATATTTAAAACTGGTGAATTTTATTTTATGTGAATACGTCAATAAGTCTGATAAAATATGAAAATATAAAAGCAATGTCCCAAAATATAAAGTAAAATTGGATCAAATAAATTTAACTACAAATTGAATTTGGTGGTATAACTACACAAGAAACTATCTCAGATGACTTTGAAATATGTTAATTTGACTATACATACATAGTCAGAAATACTCTAAGGATAAGAAGAAACTGTAGTCACCACTTCTATTCAACATAGTACTGGAAGTCCTAGCCAGAGCAATCAGGCAAGAGAAAGAAATAAAGGGTATGCAAATGGGGAAAGAGGAGGTCAAACTATCCCTGTTTGCCGATGATTCTTTATTATTATTTTTTTTTCTGCATTTTTCTTTCCAGGAATTGCCGGTGATTCTATCTAGAAAACCCTAAAGACTCCACCAAAAGACTCCTAGAATTGATAAATAAATCCAGCAAAGTCCCAGCTTACAAAATCAATGTGCACAAATCAGTAGCATTTCTATGTACTAACAACAGTCAAGGTGTGAGTCAAATCAAGGACTCAATACCATTTACAACAGCTACAAAGAAAATAAAATACCTAAAATAAAATAAAATACCTAATACTTAACCAAGGAGGTGACAGATCTCTACAAGGAGAACCACAAAACACTGATGAAAGAAATCACAGATGACACAAACAAATGGAAAAACATCCCATGCTCATGGATTGGTAGAATCAACATTGTTAAAATGTCGATACTGCCCAAAGTTATTTACAGATTCAACACAATCCCCATGAAAATACCAAGATCATATTTCACAGATCTAGAAAAAATAATTCTATGCTTCATTTGGAACCAAAAAAAAGCCCAAATAGCCAAAGCAATCTTAAGCAAAAAGAACTTAATGCATCACATTACCTGACTTCAAATTATACTACAAGGCTATAGTAACCAAAACAGCATGGTACTGATATAAAAGTAGAGACACAGGTTAATGCAACAGAATAGAGAACCCAGAAATAAAACCATCTACCTACAACCAGCTGACCTTTGATAAAGCATACAACAACATCCACTGGGGAAAGGAAGCCCTATTCAATAAATGGTGCTGGGAAAACTGGATAGCCACATGCAGAAGAATGAAACAGGACCCCCCTCTCTCTCACAATATACAAAAATTAATTCAAAATGGATAAAAGACTTAAATGTCAGGCATGAAACCATAAGAATTCTAAAAGAAAATGTAGGAAAAACTCTTCTAGACATCAACCTAGGCAAAGAATTATGACTAAGACCCCAAAAGCAAATACAGCAACAACAAAAATAAATAAATAGGACTTAATTAGATTAAAAAGCTTCTGCACAGCAAAGGAAATAACCAGCAGAGTAAATAGACAACCTAGAGAATTGGAGAAAATATTCACAAGCTATACATCTGGCAAAGGGCTAATATCAAGAATCTACAAAGAACTTAAACAAATTAGCACGAAAAAAACAAACAATCCCATTAAAAAGTGGGCAAAAGACATGAACAGAAGTTTATCAAAAGAAGATAGACCAATGGCCAACAAATGTATGAAAAAATGCTCAACATCACTAATCATCAGGGAAATGCAAATTAAAACCACAATGAGATACCACCTTGCCCCTGTCAGAATGGCCATTATTAAAAAGTCAAAAAACAATAGATACTGGCATGGATGCAGAAAGAAAGGAATGCTTATACACTGTTGGTGGGACTGCAAATTAGTATAACTTCTACGGAAAACAGTATAGAGATTCCTCAAAGAAATAAATGTAGACTTAACTTTCAATCCAGCAATCCCACTACTAGATATCTACCCCAAGGAAAAGCATCATTTTATCAAATAAGATACCTGCAATCAAATGTTATTGCAGCACAATTCACAATTGCAAAGATGTGGAATCAACCTAAGTGCCCATCAATTCATGAGTGGATAAAGAAAATGTGGTATTTATATACCATGGAGTACTACTCAGCCACAGAAAGGAATGAAATAATGTCCTTTGCAGCAACTTGGATGGAACCAGAGACCGTTATCCTAAGTGAAGTATTGCAGGAATGGAAAAACAAACACCACATGTACTCTCTAATAATTGGGAGCTAAATGATGGGTACACACAGGCACAAAGAGATGTAAAGGACACTGGAAACCAAGAAGGGGGGAGGGTGAGGGGGGTGAGCGGTAAAAACTTACCTATTGGGTACAATGAACACTATTCTGGTGATGGGGACACTAAAAGCCCCAACTTAAGCATTATACAAGGTATCCATGTAACAAAAACATTTATACCCCCCTAATATTTTCAAATAAATAATAAAAAAAGAAAAAAGATGTAGTCAGGAAAAGTATATTTTTGCTAATATAAACAAAGGTACACAAAACATTTAAAAATAAAACAAGACAAAAGAAACTGTAAAAGAAAAATCTCAAATTGTTTTTAGTAATCACATTGTTGATAATAATTGTTGATATTCTTATTCTGAGACTGTGTACTGTGGAAGAAATCAAATAATGTTGCTGTTATTGAGAACTGAGATTTTTGATGCGGTTGAAAGGAGATACTGATGTAAGATTAATGATGTTAAGTAAAAACCCTGTAGCCTGATTTTTGAATTGGAATTGTCAGCATGAACTCACTATATATTATATCTTTTCTACAAAAATTATGTTTTCTAGCTCTATCAGCTGAAAAGACCTAGAATCCATGGCCATTCCAATAGCAATGAGCATCCCTGTTGTTTAAAACAACAACCCAGATTGGTTTTTTTAAACTATTATTTCCTGTTAAAATAACCTGGGCTCCTTGGAGACAGCTGATTCCAGGTCAAGGGCAAGAAATGTAGAAGATGATCCCAAAATATATCATCATATCAGAAAGCAAAGAAGTTCACAAGACAGTAGTACATCAAAAGAATTCAGGAGACAACCTAAATAAACACACTGGCCAAAAGTTGTACCATTTGAGCATCAAAGTAATAGGTGCAATGAATTGAAAACATATCATATAGGATTAAATCCATTCATTCATGATGATACTATAAAAACCCACATTAAGGCCGAGCAGGAGGATCACTTGAGCTCAGGAGTTCAAGACCAGCCTGAGCAAGAGCAAGACCCAGTCTCTACTAAAAATAGAAAAATTAGCCACGCACAGGCATGCCTATAGTCCCAGCTACTCAGGAGGCTGAGGCAGGAGGATGCCTGGAGCCCAGGAGTTTGAGGTTGCAGTGAGCTATGATGATGCCACTGCACTCTAGCCTGGGCAACAGAGAGAGACTCTGTCTCAGACAAACAAAACAAAAACAACAACAAAAACCACTTTATTGGTCACTTTTGAAGGATGCTAGGGAACCAACTCATTATTTTGAAAACTGGTAAGGAAAGCAAAATAATCAACATTTTTTATTTTTTAGACAGGGTCTAAATTAAAACATCATCAATTGGCAACCCTTAATGAATAATGGTTCCAGAAAAAGATCATCAATAGCTGATAACATTACAAAAAGAAAGACAGGGAAATTATGTTCCTTTTGATAGAGGTATGCAACATCATCTATGAAGTAATCTTGCTTTTAAGAAGATCAGATCTGATCTGATCAAGCCTTTACATGTAACTATCAATTTGGCAATAACCAGAAATAATCATGCCTTGGATAAACCTCGTTGGCTATATTGACACTGTAACTATCAATTTAAAGCAAATACAAGGGAAAGAGAAACTTGTTAAATGATACCATGGGGATGTAATCAGCAAAACCTATAATGTGGGAAATTTTGCAAGACAAATGACTTAGCACACACACAGAGATATTGCTTATGTTATTTTAACCCTATAGAATTTTTAAAAATTGTTTTATTTTTGGAGACAAGGTCTTGCTTTGTTGCCTAGGCTGGAGTGCAGTGGCACTAACTGCAGCCTCAAACTCCTGGGCTCAAGGGATCCTTCGGCCTCAGCCTCCTGAGTAGCTGGGACTACAGGCACATGCCACCACACCTAGCTAAGTTTTAAAAAATTTTTTGAGTCTCGCTATGTTGTGCAGGCTGGTCTCAAACTGCCGGCTCAGGATCCTCTTGCCTCAGCCTCCCAAAACACTGGGATTACAGGTGTGAGCCACTGTGCCCAGCCTAAAACTTTTATGTAGCAAAATATATCAGTATTTTTCTTCATTGTTTATGGATTTCACTTCTTGCTTAGGAATGTCATGCCTATCCCAAATTTTTAAAAATTCACATATAACTCTTCTAATATATTTATATTTATAGTATTTCCTGAATTCATATTTGCCAGTGAGATGAAACAGGACTCTAACATTATTTTTAATAAATGTAAGTATAGGCTGGGAGCGGAGGCTCAAGCCTGTAATCCTAGCACTTTGGGAGGCCGAGGCTGGAGGATCACTTGAGGTCAGGAGTTGGAGATCAGCCTGAGCAAGAGTGAAACCCCGTCTCTACTAAAAATAGAAAAAATTAGCCGGGCGTGGTGGCGTGTGCCTGTATTCCCGGCTACTCAGGAGGCTGAGACAGGAGGATTGCTTGAGCCCAAGAGTTTGAGGCTGCAGTGAGCTAGGCTGACACCACAGCACTCTAGCCTGGGCAACAGAGCAACACTCTGTCTCAAAAGAGAGAGAGAGAAAAAAGTAAGTATAAATAGAAAATAAGAAAATTAAAATAGAAATAGAAAAAAAATGTTATAGACAATTGTCTCATCACCTATTAACCTATTCTGGTTTTTAAATGCTATTTTTATTGTAAATACATCCACTGTCTACTAAATATCCGCAGCTACATGGATCTGTTTTTGGACTCTCTATATGATTTATTTGGGGGGGTTTTGCATGTGACAATAAAATACATTTAAATTACTATAGCTTTAGAGGTTGTTTTCATATCTAGTAGGACCTATTCCCCCTCATTGTTCTTTTTCAAAATTTTTTTGGTTCTCCTTACAAATTTATCCTACCAGATAAACTTTAGAATCAGCCCACTTCTATATAATATGCAATTTAGCTTTTCCATCAGCTTTTAATTTTGAACATTTTAAATTAAAGAAAAATGGGAATAATAGTAAAATGAACATCCATATACTCTTTATCCATAATTCACCAATTGTTAACATTTGCCACATTTGCTTTATTGCTCTTGTTGACCAACAGTTACATTCCAGCTGTTAAAAACAATAAAGAAAATTGGAACTCCAATACATTGTAGGTGAGATTGCAAAATGGTAAGGACACTTGGGAAACAGTTTGACGTCTTATAAAAATAAACATAATTTACCATATGACCCAGCAATCCCACTCTTAGGTATTTACCCAAGAACAAATGAGAACATAGGTCTACACAAAGACTGATATGCAATTTTTATGGCAGCATTATCCATATTAGGCCCAAACTGGAAACAAACCAAATATCTATCAACTGGTAAATGAATGACAATTTCTTTACTATGGGATACTACTCTGCACTAAAAAAGGAATGAAACATTGACATGTGCAACAACATATATGAATCTCAAAAACATCATGCTAGTTGAAAGAAGTCAAACATAAAAAACTGTATATCGTATGATTTCATTTATATGACATTCTAGAAAAACAAAACTACAGTGGCAGAAATCAGGTCAGTGGTTGCTTAGAGCTATGCGTCAGGTGAGGGGATTGACTGCAATAGGGCAAGGGGGATCTTTTTAGGGTGATGGAAACATTTTATATCTTAATCATGGTGATGATTACATGATGTTATCCAATTGCCAAAACTTACCAAACTGTACCTTTAAATGGATGAATTTATGAAAACTACACATCAATAGATTTGGAGATAATTTAAAGAAAGAATTAGGCAACTCAATCAGAACAGCCTTGAAACACTCCAAGATAATGTGTTATAGCTAGTATTTGTACAAGGAAAAAAATGTCAGTGTCTGTAACTGCATCGACTATCTCTTGATATCTATGGAAGAAATTGGCAGAGGCTGTCTATGGGGAGCGAAACTTGGTGGCTGAGAGAGGTGGTGGACCTTTTTACTTTCTTAGAATTTTTCTGGGTGTACATGTTACTTATTTAAGGAATAAATAACTAAAATTAAACAGGCATAAAAAGTAAACTGAATTTAGACTCAGAATTTTAAAAGAGAGAAAAATGTGACCATTCTTTTAGACTCAAATTTGGTGAAGTGGTTTGTACCAGTTATAAGAACATATTGGTATTTTTTAAATCTAGTGACAATAATAATAGCTAACATTTATGGAGTTTTGCCATGTGCCAAGCACTGGCTAAAAACTTAATAATAACAACTCATGGTGTACAGAAGTTAAGTATCTGTCCCAGATCACACAGCTAGCCAGGAGCTGTGCATGTCTAAAGGGTACCTGGATCCTTGCAACATGGAAAGGGTGAAATGAAGCAAATAAGTACTCCTTGTGGGAGTAAAGTAAGTGTGACAAGAAAGATGGAAAATGTATAGCTGGGTGAGGTGGCACATGTATGTAGTCCCAGCTAATCAGGAGGCTGAGGCAGGAGGATCGCTTCAGCCCAGGAGTTCAAGGCCAGCCTGGGCAACATAGTGTGACCCCCATCTCTAAAAAATAAAGAAAGAAAAAATTTTAAAAACAGAGGCCGGGCATGGTGGCTCATCCTGGTAATCCTAGCACTCTGGGAGGCTGAGGCGGGAGGACGGCTTGAGGTCAGGAGTTCGAGACCAGCCCGAGCAAAAGTGAGACCCTGTCTCTACAAAAAATAGAAAAATAAATTATCTGGGCATGGTGGTGCGTGCTTGTAGTCCCAGCTACTCAGGAGGCTGAGGCAGGAGGATCACTTGTGCCTAGGAGTTTGAGGTTGCAGCGAGCTATGACGCCACTGCACTCTAGACTGGGCAACACAGTGAGACCCTGTCTCAAAAAAATAAAAATAAAAAGAGAATGTATTGTACTAGCCACACCCAGTCAAGGGCCTTGGTCTGAAAGGCTGGACTGAAACAACTAGCAGGTCCAGAGGAAAGGCCCAGGGGGCCCACCTAAGGATCGTGTTATGGGAGTTACACCCCAATCAGAGTTTTCTGGGTTGAATCAAAGGGAAATAAGCCAGGCAGGACATCAAGGGTTTCCTTCATGACCCAGGAAACCCTGAAGCATGTGGGCAATACCTCTATCACAGACACTCTGCCTTCTAGCAGGCACGTAGGTTTGGTATGTGCCCTTCAGCAGGTAGCACAGCCAGGGTGGAAGAGAGGCCTTCAGGGAAAGGAGAGAAAGTGGGGAAATAGTCGGGGCGTATAAGTGAGGTAGGGCCTGCGATGGAGAAACTCTCCAACAGAAACTTTTTGTTCTGTATATGGCTTCAGGGAGGGAACAGGCACAGGAAGACAGCTGATGGATGTAACAGCATGTTGCTTCATAAACCCTGAGGCCTGGGTACCTCCACAATCTGCTGTTCCCATTTGTCTAGGGATCATCTGGTTGGGAGGCTGAGCCAGTGCAAGTCACTGTCTGCTTCCTGACACTTTACCCATTTAGTTAGACCTATTTTCTGTGATCGTTTCCAAGGACCTCTACTTCCACTGCTTGTTGGGACATCTCAGTTTTCTGATTCCTCTATGGAAACCAGCCAACCCCCTCCAACCTCTCTCCTGTGTATCTGAGAGCCTGGAGAAGAGTCAATTCTGTCCCCAAGATAGGGAAATAGATGGATTAGTGAGTTGAGTGCACTAATCACTCTATTAGACCACTTTGGAACTTGAGTCTATAGCTGGACTTCACTATGATTACTTGCTATAAGTCTGAATCTTGTGTTTTTTCTAAGCTGTGTGTCTTGACTCCCCCAATTTATGAAAACTTTTCTAAGAGCCAGGGGCCGTGTCTGTCACACCATCCAATCTATCAAAACCACAAGGCTCTACCTCCAAATATATTCACTGCTCTCTCCACTATGCCCATCCTGGTCTATGGCAGGAAACCAACAGCACGTTAAAGTTGGGTGATGAGGAAAGCTTAATAAAGGAACTGTTAAACTAATAAACTCATGTAGGGAAACACAGTGCACTAGTGGGGGCCACATTACCCTAGGAGGAGTGGGGAGGTAGCCATTACTAGAACAGAGACAGAAAGAGCTTTGTGGAGAGGGCTACCTGTCAGGAGCTTTGACCTTTGGTCAAGGTATACAGCAGCCCACAACAACCTGAAGATTGAGAGCCAGGGGGATACCTGACTCTCATTCTCTCATCCTCTGATCACTTGCCAGTGCTCCACATCAGCTAAATTCAACCAGAAGCCAGAGGGCCTAGGAACTTGTTAATCAGTCAACACAGGTCAGCATCCCAGATCACAAAGCAGAGTAGTGTGCACCTGGAAGCGCAAATCTTTAACCTGGATAACTTCAGAAATCTGGTTTCTTTATAGCTGCCAAAGTAGTCTTTTTTTAAAAGAAAATTGTCATGAAAAATATGTAACATGAAATTTGTCATTTTAACCATTTTTAAATGTACAGTTCAGTGGTATTAATTACATTCACAGTGTTATACAACCATCACTACTATCTTGTTCCAAAACTTTTTCATCATCCTAAACAGAAACTCTGTCCCCATGAAGCAACAACTACCCATTACCACTTCCCTCCAGCTCCTGGTAACCTAATCTACCTTCTGTCTCTATGACTTTGCCTGTTCTAGATATTATATGTAAAAGGACTCATACCCTATGTGTCCTTTTGTGTCTGGCTTTTTTAACCTAACACAATGTTTTCAGGGTTCATCCATGTTGTAGCATCTATCAGAACTTCATCCCTTTGTAGGGGTGAATAATTGTATTATATGTAACGTATGTACATACCACATTTTGTTGTTTTTTCTTTTTTACCAAACTCTAAAGTTTTCACTAATATACCACATTTTGTTTACCCATTCATCTGTTGATGGAGATTTGGGTTGTTTCCATCTTTTGGCTGCTGTGAATAATGCTGCTATGAACATTGGCATACAAGTATCTGTTTGACTCCTTATTTTCAATTCTTTCGGGTATATACATAGGAGTGGAATTGCTGGGTCATTAGGTAATTCTGTTTTTTACTTTTTGAGGAACTGTGCCTTCATATCTAAATAATAATTTTGCCAGGTAAAGAATTTTAGCTTGACAGTTTTTTGTCTGTCTGTACTCTAAAGATATTTTCCTCTGTCTTCTGGTTTGCATCGTTTCTAATAAGAAGTCTATTATCATTCTTGTATTTATTCTTCTGTAAGTAATATGTCTTTTTTTCTATGACTGCTTTTAATATTTTCTTTTAGTCACTGATTTCAGCAATTTCATTATGAAGTGACTTGGTGTGGTTTTCTTTAGGTTTATCTGCTTGGGATTCATTGAGCTTCTCAGATCTGTGTGTTTATAGATTTCAGCAAATTTGGAGATTTTGTGGCCATTTTTTCTTTAAATATTTTTTCTGAACCTCTTCCCACCTATCTTCTTTCCTTCTGGGATCCTATTAAACATACATCAGTCTGCTTAATGTTGTTCCCTGCAATAAATAATACTCTGTTCCTTTTCTTAAATTCTTTTTTCTCTCAGTGCTTCCTCTTGGTTAGTGGCTATTGCTATTTCCTTAAGTTCACTGATCTTTTCTTTAGCATCTGCTTTTATACTATCTAGTGTATTTTCCATTTCACATATTGTACTTTTCCTATCTAGAGGTTTTATTTGGGTCTTTCTTATATCTTTGATCATCATGATTCTTTCATTATGATGATCATGTTTCCCATTAGTTTTTGAACATATAGAGTATATTTATATTAGCTGCTTTAATATCCTTGTTTGTTAGTTCCAATACCGTTATAATTTCTAGATGTTTCTATAATTGATGTTTTCATTTTTTTAAAAAACAAAATTGGTCAGGTTTTATTCAACAATAGCTCCTCTCTCTTGGGTCCCACATATGAATGAGGAGGTATGATATTTGTCTTTCTGTGCTTGGCTTATTTCACTTAATGTAATGACCTTCAGTTCCATTCATGTTGCTGCAAGTGACAGGATTTCATTCTTTGTTATGGCTAAGTAGTATTCCATTGTGTATATATATCACATTTTCTTAATCCATTCACCCATTGATGGAAACTTAGGATGATTCTATATCTCAGCCTCCTGAATAGTGCTGCAATAAACACGTGAGTGCAGATATATTCTTGACATAATGATTTCTTTTCCTTTGGATAAATACCCAGTAGTGGGGTTTCTGGGTTGTATGGTGGTTCTTTTGGTTTTTTGAGAAATTTCCATACTGTTTTCCATAATGGCTATACTAATTTACATTCCCACTAACAGGGTATAAGAAGTTTTCCTTTTCTCCACATCTTTACTAGCAACTTTTATTTCTTGTCTTGTTAATAATAATAGCCATTCTAACTGGGGTAAAATGAGATCTCATGTGGTTTTTTCTTTTTTATTTTTTTTTCCCTCCTCTACTCTGAAGGAACTCATTGTGGTTTTGATTTGCAGTTCCCTGATGATTAATGATATTGAATATTTTTCCATACCTGTGGGCCATTTGTATATCTTCTTTTGAGAAATGTCTATTCATGCCCTTTACCCACTTTTTAATAGGATTATTAGTTCTTTGCTGTTATTTGAGTTCCTTGTATATTTTGGGTATTAATCCCTTGTTGGGTAAATAGTTAATTTTTCTGTTTTTTCTTTCCTTCTTTCTTTTTTGTTTTTTAATTGAGACAGAGTCTCGCTCTGTCACCCCAGGCTACAGTGAGTGGCATGATCATAGTTCACTGCAATCTCAAACTCCTGGGCTCAAGAGATCCTCCTGCCTCAGCCTCACAAGTAGCTGGGAACTCAGGTACACACAATGAGACCTGGCTAATTTTTAAGTTTTTTTTTTTTTTTTTTTTTTTTGTAGAGACAGGGTCTCACTATGCTTCCCAGGCTGGTCTTGAACTCCCGGCCTCAAGCAATCCTCCTGCTTCAGCCTCCCAAAGTGCTGGGATTACAGGTGTGAGCCACCATGCGCAGCCTCCTAAGTATTTTTCTGTAGCTGTTGTAAATGGGATTGCCTTTCTTTTTCAGCTATTTCATTACTGGTGCATAGAATACTCCTGAATCTTGAATGTTGATTTTGTAACCTGGAACTTTACTGAATTTATTTGTCAAATCTAAGAGTTTTTGGTAGAGTCTTTAGGTTTTTCTAAATATAAGACCAGATCATCTGCAAAGACACTTTGACCTCCTCTTTCCAGTGTGGATGCCTTTTATTTTTTCTCTTGCCTGATTGCTCTGGCTAGGACTTCCAGTACTATATTGAATAGGAGTGGCAAAAGTGGGTATCCTTGTCTTGTTCCAGTTCTTAGAGGAAAGGCGTTCAGCTTTTCCCTATTCAATGATGTTAGTTGTGGGTTAGTTATAGCCTTTATTATGTTGAGGTATTTTCCTTCTATGCCTAGTTTCTTGAGAGTTTTTATCATGAAGTGATGTTGGATTATATCAAATGCTTATTCTGCATCTGAGATGATCATATGGTTTTTGTCCTTCATTCTATTGATGTGATGTATCATGTTTATTGATTTGCTTATGTTGAACCATCCTTGCCTCCCTGGGATAAATCCCATTTGATCATGGTGTATTATCTTTTGATGTGCTGTTGGATTTGGTTTGCTAGTATTATTGGGGGGGGGGATTTTTTCGTCTATGTTCATCAGGGATATTGGCCTGTAGTTTTCTTTTGTTGTTATGTCCTTGTCTGGTTTTGGTATCAGAGTAATGCTGACCTCATAGAATGAGTTAGGGAGAATTCCCTCCTCTTCAATTTTTTTGCATAGTTTGAGGAGAATTGGTGTTAGTTCTTCTTTATAAGTTTGGTAGATTTCAGCAGTGAAGCCGTCTGGTCCTGGGCTTTTCTTTGTTGGGAGACTTTTTATTACTGATTCAATCTTGTCATTATTGGTCTGTTCAGGTTTTCTATTTCTTCCTTATTCATTCTTAGTGGGTTGTATGTGTCCAGGAATTTATCTGTTTCCTCTAGGTTTCCCAGTTAGTTAGTGTATAGTTGTTCATAATAGTCTCTGATTATCTTTTGTATTTCTGTGGTATCAGTTGTTATGTCTCCTTTTTCATTTCTGATTTTGTCAATTTGGGTCTTCTCTCTTTTTTTCTTGGTTATTCTAGAGTGGTTTAGCAATTTTATCTTTTCAAGAGGCCAACTTTTGATTTTGTTGATGCTTTGTTGTTTTTGTTTTGTTTTGTTTGAGACAGGGTCATGCTATGTTGCTCAGGCTAGTCTTGAACTTCTGGGCTCAAGCGATCCTGCTGCCTCAGCCTCCTGAGTAGCTGGGATTACAGGTGCATGCCTCCACACACAGCTCAGTCCTTTATATGTGTGTGTGTGTGTGTGTGTGTGTGTGTTTTGTCTCTATTTTGTTTAGTTCTGATCTGATCTTTATTTTTATTTTCCTTATACTAATTTAGAGTTTTTTTCTTCTTGTTTATCTAGTTCCTTGAGGTCCATTGTTAGATTATTTATTTCAAATTTTTTTGCTTTTTTGATGTAGGCATTTATTGTTATAAAATTCCCTCTTAGCACTGCTTTTTCTGTATCCCATAGGTTTTAGTATGCTGTATCTCTATTTTTATTTAAGAAATTTAAAATTTTCCTTTTTATTGTCTTCATTGCCTCAGTGGTTGTTTAGGAGCATGTTGTTTAATCTCCATTTATTTGTACAGTTTCCAAAGTTCCTCTTTTATTGATTTCTAGTTTTATTCCACTGTGGTCCAAGAAGATACTTGGTATGATTTCATTATTTAAAAATTTGTTGAGACTTGTTTTGTGGCCTAACATAAGATCTATCCTGAAGAGTGTTCCATGTGCTGATGAGAAGAATGTGTATTCTGCAACTGTTGAATAAAATGTTTTGTAGATGTCTGTTAGGCCCAGTTGGTCTAAAGTGCTGTTTAAATCCATTGTTTCTTTGTTGATTTCCTGTCTATATGATTTATCTAATGCTGAGAGTGGGGTATCATCGTATTGAAGCCTATCTCTCCCTTTAGCTCTAATAATATTTGCTTTATATATCTTGGTATTCTGGTGTTGGGTGCATATATATTTAGAATTATTATATCCTGTTGCTGAATTGATCCCTTTATCATTATATAATGACCTTTTTTTCTTTTTACTGTTTTTGACTTAAAGTCTGTTTTATCTGATGTAAGTATAGTTACTCCTGCTCACTTGTGGTTTCAATTTGTGTGGAATATATTTTTCCATCCCTTTCCTTTCAATCTTTATGTGTCTTTACAGGTGAAGTGAGTTTCTTGTAGGCAGCAGATAATTCAGTCATTTTTTTAAAAATCCATTCAGCCAGTCTATATCTTTTAAATGGAAAATTAATCTGTTTACATTCATGGTTATTATTGATATGTGAGGGCTTATTCCTGTCATTTTGTTAATTGTTTTCTGGTTGTTTTGTGTATCTTTATCTTTTGTTCCTTTCTTTCTCTTTTCTTGTTTGTCATTGCAATTTGGTGGTTTTCTTTCTTTTCTTTTCTTTCTTTTTTTTTTTTGCAACAGAGTCTCACTCTGTCACTCCAGCTAGAGTGCAGTGGTGTCATCACAACTCACTGCAACCTCACACTCCTAGGTTCAAGCAATTCTCTTGCCTCAACCTCCTGAGTAGCTGGGACTACAGGCACTCACCACTACCTCCGGGTAATTTTTTCTATTTTTTGTAGAGATGGGGTCTCACTGTTGCTCAGGATGATCTCAAACTCCTGGACTCAAGCAATCCTCCCTCCTTGGCCTCCCAGGGTGCTGGGATTACAGGCGTGAGCCACTGCACCTGGCCTGGTGGTTTTCTGTAGTTGTAACATTTGAGTCCTTTTTCTTCCTCCTTTGTATGCTTGCTCTATCAGTGAGGTTTTTCCTTTCATGTGTTTTTATGATGGTAGACATAGTCCTTTCACTTCCAGGTATAAAACTCCCTTAAGCATTTCTTGTAGGGCTGTTCTAGTAATGATGAACTCCCTCAGTTTTTGCTTGTCTGGGAAAGACTTTATTTCTCCTTAATTTATGAAAGATAACTTTTTTGGGTATAGTATTCTTGGTAGGCAGGTGTTTTGTTGTCATTCTTTTCTGTCAGCACTTTGAATATATCATCTCTTTCTCTCCTGGCTTGTTTCTGCTGAGAAATCCACTGATGGGTGTTCCCTTATACATGACTAGATGCTTTTCTCTTATTGTTTTAAGAATTCTTTCTTTGCCTTTTGACAGCTTGACTGTAAAGTGCCATGGAGAAGACATTTTTGGGTTGTATCTTTTGGGAATTGCTGAGCTTCCTGTATCTAGATATCTAAATCTCTTGATAGACGTGGGACATTTTCAGCTATTATTTTATTAAATAGGTTTTCTATGCCTTTGGTCTTCTCTTCATCTTATTTTTTGGAACACCCAAAATTCATATATTTGGTCACTTTATGGTGTCTCATATGTCACATAGGATTTGTTTATTCTACTTTTCTTTTCTGACTGGGTTATTTCAAAAGACCTGTCTTCAGGTTCTCAGATTCTTTCTTCTGCTTGCTCTAGTCTATTATTGAAGCTCTCAAACGAATTTTTTATTTTATTCATTGAATTCTTCAGTTCCACAATTTCTGTTTGGTTTTTTTTTTATTGATATCTACCTCTCTGGTGAATTTCTCATTCATACCCTTACTTGTTTTTCTGATTTCTTTATATTGTTTATCTGCATTCTCTTGTATCTCACTGAGATTCTTTAATATAATTATTTTGAATTCTTTTTCTGGCATATCATAGATTTCTTTTTTATTAGAATCTGTTGCTGGAGAATTATTGTGTTTCTTTGAAGGTGACATATTTCCTTGTTTTTTCATATTTCTTGTATCCTTACATTGATATCTGTACATCTAGTATAACAGTCACTTCTTCCAATATTTTGGATTGGCTTTTGTAGGGGAAGACTTTTTCTTGAAGATGTACTATTGTGTTGGTTGGGTAGGACACTTTAGCTTTGATTCTTGGTGCCTGCAGTAGTGTAGTCTCTGTATGATTTCCTTGGCTGTAAACAGTGTCAGTGGTGTCTGTGATTTCATCAGTGGCTTAGGCTTCTGTTGATAAAGGAGGCTGTGGTGAGGTTTTGCTGGAGACAAGGACACCAGGTGAGCTAGTCCTCAAGCCCCAGTGCTGGTAGCAGTGGGCCAAGCATGCCTGTCCTTGGGTCTCCAGGTAGCATATATGGCACTGGTATTAGCAGGTCCAAACAGGCCAATTCTTGGGCCTCCAGGCAGATTGCTCAGGTGCCAGTAGTGGCAGTGGTGGGCCAGGTGGGATGGCAGGCCCTCAGTCCCCTGGGATGTGTGGAAGCCATGGACAATGGCAGTAGTGATGGTGGGACAATACCAGGGCTCTGAAGTGGCACATGTTGGTGTTAGCAGTGGCTGTGATAGGCTGGATGGGCCAGTCCCCAGGCCTTCAGGTGGCATGTGTGGGTGGGTGCCAGCTGTGGTGGTAGCAGCAGGCTGGATGGGCCCATCCTCAGGCCCCTGTCTCCAGGCCCCTCAGTGTTGTGCTCAGGAACTGGCTGTGGTGGGCAGTTCACAGTGACCCCCCGGCCCTCTGGTGGAGTGCTCAGGTAGCTGCAGCAATGGCAGTGATGGACTGGGGCAAGCCTGTCCTCAGGGTGTGTGCAAGTGCATGGCTATTGGAGGGGATGGGGTTGCTCACACTGGCTGTAGCTGCAGGCCAGCAGTTCTCAAGCACCAGGGAGTGTGCACTTTGGCCCCTAGCAGTGGTGGTAGTGGGGGCAGTGGCAGCAGCCATGGGAAAAGCCAGTCCTCAAGGTGCATGTGAGTGTGTGGTGCCCTGCTGCTGAAGGGGACAGGGTTACTGCCAGTGGTGCGCGCTTCAGCCCCCAGCGGCTGCAGTGGGTGGTGGCAGACCCTATCCTCAGCGCTTATCCTTGAAGCATGTAAGCCATAGCCTTGCTGCTGGGAGGGGGTGGGGTTGCTGTCTGTGGAAGCTGCCCCAGGTAGGCAGTTCTCAGGCTCTAGAGAGAGCACACTTTGGCTCTCTTTGTCCTAAAGGCAGCCTCCCCAGTATGCTGCACTGCCCATTCCCTGGGGTGCAGGACACTGTGTGTGCTAGAGTGCTGGGGACCCTGCCACTCCACTGGGTCCAACCGGAATTACACTGCTGCAGCCCTCTGGGTGGATGTGATGGGGTGTCAGTGGGGCTCCAGGGATGTGGAAATGTAAGGGCTGTTGGGTCCCAGGGCAGGATGCAGTCTGGTGGGGGCTGGGCTCTCAAAATGTCACCATGCTATAGCTGCTTAGGACTTAGGGGGTGTGTGGGACCTGGCATGAGCTCCCTTTCTGGAGCAATGCCATCACACAGTATCTAGGCAGCTGCCTATGCTCTTCTTAGGGCCCATGATGGTCAAGGGATTCTCCTGTGGCTAGGGTTGCAAAGGGTTGCAGGATTCCATGGTGGGAATATGGACTACTGGGGATCTCTCACTTACCCTTTCCCCTCTCTGGGCTCCTAGCCAAACCTGGTGGAGCTGGCTGTCTCACTTCCCTCTCCTTTTGTGCCTCAGGTGTTTCCTGTCACTTTGCTGTTGAATTCCAGTGTTCTCTCTTAGATGCTCTATTTGAGGTATGATTATCTACTTACTGTTTTGTTTCTTCTTTATAGAGGAGGCAAGTGCCACATGCCTTTAGTCACCTATCTTCTCTTGTTTTTTCATGTAAGCATTTATAGTTATAAATGTCCCCCTTAGCACTGCTTTTGCTGCATCTCATAAGTTTTAGTATGCTGTGTTTTGTTTTCATTTGTCTCTAAGTATTTTTTAATTTCCCTTTTGATTTCTTCTTTGATCCAATGGTAGTTTAAGAGTATGTTGTTTAGGGTGCCATGGGTGCCATGGCTCCCGCATGTAATCTCAGCTACTTGGGAGGCTGAATTGAGAGGATTGCTTGAACCCAGGAGTTTTTTGAGACCAGTCTGGGCAATATAGTAAGAACCTGTCTCAAAACAAAAACAAAAACAAAACAGGTCAGGCACAGTGGCTCACGCCTATAATCCTAGCACTTTGGGAGGCCTAGGTGGGAGGACTGCTTTATCCCAAGAATTTGAGACCAGTCTGGCAACATAGCAAGATCCCAGCTCTACAAAAAAAGAAAAATTAGCCAGGTATGGTGGTGCACACTTATAGTCCCAGCTATTCTAGAGGCTGACACAAAAGGATCATTTGAGCCCAGGAGTTTAAGGCTGCAGTGAGCTATGATGATGCCACTGCACTCCACCTTGGGTGACAGAGTGAGACCCTGTCTCTAAAAAAATAAAAACAAACAACAAAAACAAAGAGTATGTTGTTTAATTTCTATAAATTTGTGAATTTTCTAGTTTTACTTCTAATTTACTTCTTTTGATTTCTAACTTCATCTCGATGTTGTTGGAGAAGATACTTTGTATGATATCTATCTTTCTTAAGCTATTGATACTTTAAAAAAAAATTTTTTTTTTAGAGACAGGGTCTCTTTCTCTTGCCCAGGGTGGAGTGCAGTAGCATGATCATAGCTCACTGAAGCCTCAAACTCCTGGGCTCAAATGATCCTCCTGCCTCAGCCTCCCAAGTGGCTAGGACTACAGGCATGTGCCACCATGCCCAGCTAATTCTTTTTTAAATGTTTTGTAGAGAACAGGTCTCACTATGTTGCCCAGGCTGGTCTTGAACTCCTGGCCTCAAGCAATCCTCCCACCTTGGCCTTCCAAAGTGCTGGGATTTCAGGCATGAGCTACTATGCCCGGCTTTCTATTGAGACTTGATTTGTGGCCTAACATATGGTCTATCCTGGAAAATGTCCCATGTGCACTTGAGAAGAATGTGTATGCTGTTGTTGTTGGGTTGAGTGTTCTGTATATGTCTGTTAAATCTAATTGGTTTATTATGTTAAGTCCTCTATTTCCTAGTTAATCATCTGTCTGGTTGTTCTAGCCATTATTGAGAGTGGGGTTTTGAAACTTCTATTATATAGTACTGTATTTATTTCTTCAATTCTGTCAGTTTTTGTTTCATATATTTTGATCGTCCTCTATTAGGTGTGTAAATGTTTATAATTGTTATAACTTCTTGCTGTATTAAACCTTTTATTAATATATAGTGTCCTTGTTTGTGTCTTTTAAATATTTTTTATTTAAAAATCTATTTTGTTTGGTATTAGTATCACCACCCCGATCTCTTTTGGTTACCATTTGCTTTGAATATCTTTTTCCCTCCTTTCACTTACAATCTATTTGTGTCTCTGGATCTAAAGTGAGTCCCTTGTAGACAGCATACAGTTGGATCATGTACCTTTATTGATTTTGTCAATGTCTATCTTTTTATCGGATAGTTTAGTCCATTTACATTTAAAGTAATTACTGATCAGGAGGAACTTACTTTTGTCATTTTGCTATTTGTTTTCTATATGCCTTATAGCTTTTGAATCCCTCATATCCTACATTACTGTCTTCTTTTGTATTTAGTTGATTTCTTTTGTAGGAACATGTTTAATTTCCTTTTTCATTTCCCTTTGTGTATATTCTACAGCCATTTTCTTTGTGGTTATCATGGTGATTACAATTAACATCCTAAAGTTATAACACTTGAATTTGAATTTATACCAGCTTAATTTCTATAATATACTAAAACTCTGCTCCCTTAAAGCTCATCCCTATCCCTTTTAGTTCTTGATGTCATAAAATTATGTCTTTATTCTTTGCATGCCCCAAAACATAAACCAATTTTAAAAAATGAATTAGTCTCTTAAATCATGTGGAAAACAAATAGTAGCTACAAACTGTTGTTAAAATAATACTACCTTTTACAATTACCCATGTGTTTCCCTATATTGAAATCTTTACTTCTTCCTATGACTTTGAGTTATTTTCTAGTGTCCTTTCATTTCATCCTCCAGGACTCCTTTGAGAATTTTTTGTTTGACAGTTCTAGGGGTAACAACCCCCCTCAGCTTTTGTTTATCTGGGAATGTTTTAATTTCTCCCTCACTTTTGAAGGATAGTTTTGCCAGATATAGAATTCTTGGTTGACAGTTCTTTTCTTTTAGCATTTTTAATATTTCAGCCACTGCCTTCTGGCCTCCAAAGTTCCTGATAAGAAATCTGCTCATGATCTCCTTGAGGATCCTTTGTTGTTGAGAAGACAGCTTCTCTCTTGCTGTCTTTAAGATTCTCTCTTTGGTGTTCACTTTGGCAGCACATATACTAAAACTGGAGTGATACAGAGAAGATTAGCATGGCCCCTGTGCAAGGATGACACAAAATAAATTATGAATATGAAAAAAATAAAAATAAATTTTTAAAAAAAGATTCTCTTTGTCTGTCTTTTGAAAGTTTGATTATCATGTGTCTTTATGTGGGTCTCTTTGAGTTCATTGTACTTGGAGTTCATTGAGTTTCTTAGATGTTTATATTCATGTCTTTCATCAAATTTGGGAAGTTTTCAGCCATTATTTCTTCAAATATTCTCACTTCTCCTTTCTCTTCTCATTCTGAGACTCTCACAATGTATTTATGTTGATCCACTTGATGGTATCCCACAGCTTCCTAGGTTATGTTTACTTTTCTTCAATCTTTTTTCTTTCTGCTTCTCAGACTCGATAATTTTTGTTGTCCTGTCTTCAAATTCATTGATTTTTTCTTCTGTCTGTTCAATCTGCCTTTGAATCCCCCTAGTAAATTTTTCTTACAAGATAGGTCTGGTGGTGGTTAATTCTCTGAACTTTTATTTGTCTGTGAAAAACCTTCTCTCTCCTTCAAATTTGAATGACAGTTTTTTTGGATAGAATATTCTCAGGTGGCAGTATTTTTCTTTGAGTACTTTGTAATGATGACTTTGAAAATGTCATTCCACTCCCTCCTGGCCTGTATGGTTTCCATTGAGAAATCTGTTGCAAGATGAATTGGAGCTCCTTTATATGTTATTTGCTTCTTATCTCCCACTGCTTTTAGGATCTTCTCTTTGCTTGACCTTTGAGAGTTTGATTATTAAATACCTTGGGGTGGTCTTAATTGGGTTAAATCTGTTTAGTGTTCTAAGACCTTCTTGTACCTGGATTTTTCTATCTTTCTCAAGTTTTGGAGAGTTTTCTGTTCTTATTTCTTTTTTATTTTTTGAGACAGGGTCTCACTCTGTCATCCACACTGGAGTGCAATGGTGCCATCATAACTCACTGCAACTTTAAACTCCTGGGCTCAAGTGATGCTCCTGCCTCACCCTCCCTAGTAGCTGGGACTACAGGTATGCATGACCACACCCAGCTAATTTTTTTTTTTTTTTGGTAGAGATGGGGACTCGCTATGTTGCCCAGGCTGATCTTGAACTCCTGGCCTCAAGCAATCCCCTCAATTTGGCTTCCCAAATTGCAGAGATTACAAGCATGAGCCACAATGCTCACCCTGTTATTATTTCTTTGAATAAGTTTTCTATCCCTTACTTTTGCTCAGCTCCCTCTTGAACACCAGAAATTCTTAAATGTGGTCTTTTTAGGTAATTTCTCATATCTTGCATGTGGTCTTTATTCTTTTTTCTCCTCTGACTGTGTATTTTCAAATAGCCAGTCTTTGAGTTCACCGATTCTTTCCTCTGCATGGTTCACTCTGTTGTTGAGAGCCTCTAAAGTGTTTTTTAGTTCAGCAAATGTATTCCTCAGTTCCAAGATTTCTGTTTATTTTTACTTTTTCAGTCTCTTTGTTAAATTTCTCTGATAAATTTCTGAATTGCTTTTCTGTGTTACCTTGGAAATCACAGCGTTTCCTTAAAACTGCTATTTTGAATTTGTGGTCAAAGAGCTCACAAATTACCATATTATTGGGATCAGTCACTGGATTTTTGCTTTGTCCTTTTGGGGAGGTCATGATTCTGTTTGCTGTTGTTTTTTGTGGGTATACAGCTATGTCTTTGCATTGAAAAATTAGTTATTTGTTCTAGTTTTCTCTGTCCAGTTTTCATTTTTATTGACTATATTTGCTTAACAAATCTTCACTGCCAGGTCATTGCCTCCTTTTTGGCTCTAGGTGGTGCCTTAAGCCCAGGTTCACCTTGGCTCTAATGGTTGGAGCACTGCCTGTCTCAAAGGCGGAAGTCCTAAAAGGATTATCCCAGCAGTTGAGGAAGGCTGGATAGGGGTTCATGCCCAGGGAAGCTGGGTAGCCTACTTCCTGCTGTCACTCTTATTTGGCATCTCCTTTGGCTGAATTATAGAGCGGAGTTTCCAGGATCATAGTCCCACATTCCCTGTTTGTCTCTGCCTGTCCTCATGGATATTTGTCACTTTAGTTAGTAACAATGCTACCCATAGGTTAAGACAACTGACAGGTCTGCCAGGGAACCCAAAAGGGTGGGGAAGCTGGTTGACCACCTCAATTTCACATTTTCCAGTGTAGAAACCATGAGTTCAGGAGGGTGATTTTCCACACAGTTGGTGCCTGGCAGAATGAGGGGGAGGGGTGTTATGGATGTGGGAGTTCAGTTCTCCTTCTCTCTTCTCAGAGTTTTTCCACTTCTCTGTGGCCCCAAGAATTGTCTCATCTCATACTTGATCTCTGGACTGTTGCTAGTGAAGCTCTTGGTACTGTGTATTTGGTTTTTCTTGGTTGTTGTTGTTTTTTTGTAGGGAGAGAAGAGGCCCATTTGCTTCCATGCCAACATTTTGGAACAGGAACCTCTAGTGAAATTTTCCATTTTGGTTATTGTACTTTTCAGCTCCAGAATTCCTTTTTGATTCCTTTTTATGTTTTCTTTCTCTGTATTGATATTTCCCTTTTGTCCATACATCGTTTTCTTGACTTTCCCCACATCTTCCTTTAGTTCTCTGAGCATCTTTTAAGACACTTAAAGTCTTTTTCTACATCTGCCATCAGGTGTTTTTCAGGAATAGTTTCTGTTGATTTATTTTTTTCCTTACTTTCCTGTTCCTTTGTATGACTTGTGATTTTGTTGTTCTTGTTGAAAACTGGACATTTGAGGCCAGGCATATTGGCTCACACTTGTAATCCCAGCAACTTTGGAGGCCAAGGCAGGAGGATCGCTTAAGGCCAGGAGTTCGAGACCAGCCTGAGCAAGAGTGAGACCCGTCTCTACTAAAAATAGAAAAATTAGCTGGGCGCAGTAGTGTGTGCCTACAGTCCCAGCTACTCAGGAGGCTGAGGCAAGAGGATCACTTGAGCCCAGGAGTTTGAGGTTACAGTGAGCTACGATGGTGCCACTGCATTCTAGCCCGGGAGACAGAGCAAGATCCTGTCTCAAAAAAAAAAAAAAGAAAAAAAGAAAGAAAGGAAAGACTGGACATTTGAATCTAATAATATGGTAACTCTCAAAATCAGATTCTCCCCTTTCCCCAGGACTTGCTGTTTTTGTTTATTATTATTTTTTAAATTATTGTAGGCTATATCTGTGCCAAAGATCATCTTGAGGTGTAAACTTAAGGTCTTCTCAGGTCTTTTCTGAGCCTTTAACTGGGCATGAACAGTTTCTAATTTTCCCTGTATTTGCAGTTGTTTTTGAATGTCCTTGTCTTTAATGTCTAGCTCCCAAAAGATGAAAAAGAGAAAAAGGAAGGGAGGATTTTAAAAAGAGTGCCGGTCCTTTAAATCCCCTGGCAGTCACTTCAACCAGAGGGTAAGGGGCTTGCAACAATTGGGGGAGGTGCAACAACAATGGCCACTGCCTCTTTATCTGCTCCTGGGTGATTAGGCAACAAGTTATCAGCTATCAGAGCACAGGGACCATGATCAAAGCACAGGGACAGTGATCAGAGGCTAGAGGACAGGGTCCTTTTTGCCCACCCTGGCTGCAGGACATTTGCACAGCTGCCTGCCAAGTGGCCAAGGGGTGGGGAATAGATAGCTGCTACTGGACTAATAGCTGAAAATGAATGAAATTAACTGCAATTTTTATTTATGGTACTTCCTACTCTGCCATCTTCCCAGAATCCTTCCAGATTTGAGTTCAGTTTTGCACAAGTTTTAGTCCCTGTGAGATACCTGGTTCAGATGTCTGGAGCCTGCAAGGCTAGCCCTAGCTCCAACTCCCCATTACTCTAATCCTCCAGCCTCTTGCCAGTTTAAAAGCCTCTACCTCTAAATAGGCTTCATTGCTACACTGAGGTCTTTAAAGACAATAAAAGTTGTTCTCCTTCCCTTAGCCTCCTACAAGGAAACATTTATTTATGGGCACTGCAATGTTAGAGCCTCAGTTTTCACTAATAGACAACTGGTGTTACAAAGAATGTAAGTGCTATAAATGTAAACAGTGTTTTTATAATTTGTTGCTGAATACATTGTCCATAATGTAATTTAAATTTCTTATACTAAGGACCTATATGATAATTTATTTTAGAATTTAGTACTACCAGGAAAAGTTGTGTCTCTGTACACTTCCTTATCTTTTGGGAATAACTATAAACCCCATTATAGCTCCCTCTTTGCTTTGGCTGCCAGGGAGTTCTGAACAAAATTTAATGCTTAATGTCAATAATTGTATCAACCTAAACTTATGATGGCTACTTCCTCCTATGTTCCTCCACAACATAACTTAAAATCATCTACAGGAGTCCCCCCTTATCTGCAGGGAATACCAGACCCCCAGTAGATTAGTAGACTAAATTAGTTTAGTAGACTAAACTGCGAATTAGTAGATTGGTTTAGTAGACTAAACTAATAGGACCAAAGCCTACATATACCATTTTTTCCTATATAGTCAGCCCTTCATATCCCTGGCTTCTGCATCTAAGGATTCAACCAACTGCAGATCAAAAATATTCGGGGGGAAAAAATAAATAATACAAATAAAAAACAATACAGTATAACAACTATTCACATAGCATTTACACTGTCTTACAAGTAATCTAGAGATGATTTAACATATACAGGAGGATGTGTGTGGGCTATCTGCAAATACTACACCATGTTATATAACAGACTTGAACATCTGCAGATTTTGGCATCTGCAGAGGGTCCTGGAATCAATCTCTCAAGGATACCGAGGGATGACTGTACTTACTAGGTGCCAGGTACTTTGCATTAATTATCTATAATTCATAAAACAATTCTGCAACATTATATCCATCGGCAACTGTGGGATAGTGGTAAGGGCATTGATTCTGAGTCCAACTGCCTGGATTCAAGTCTCAGCTCTACTTTTGCCTTATAAATTTGGGCAAGTAACATAACTCCTCTGCCTCATTCCCCTCATCTATAAAACATGGATAATATCTCACAGGGTTGTTATAAGGAGTAAATGAGATATGTTTATAAAGTTTACTGTGCCTGGCTTATTGTAAGCACTTAATAAAGCTTGGCTATTATTATTATTATTATTATTTACATATAAGAAAGCTGAGATAAAATTAACAAAGTACCACGACCTAGTATCACACGACTAGTAGTGCTGCAATTCAAATACAGGGCCATTTGGTCCTTTCCACTGCACTCTGCTGCCTTCCTCAGGACAGGATGTAAAAGAGAAAATGAAAAAAATGAACTTAAAAAAAAAAAAAGCCAGGCGTGGTGGCACACACCTGTAGTCCCAACTCAAGGCTGTAGTGCACTATGATCGCGCATGTGAGTAGCCACTGCACTCCAGGCTGGCAACAAAGCAAGACCTCATCTTTAGAAAAGAAAAAAAAAGAAAATAAAAAGGAATTTTCTTGAACTTCCCAGGTCCCTTTTGTTGTCCTGGACTTACTCCAACCCCGACAGGTTCACCATCATTGCTCCTGGGACTGCCTTCCCAGTCCTGCTCTCTGGAGATCCCTCCAGAAGCATGGAGCTCTTATTTGAGCATGCAGATGCAAAGTTTGGGTCCCTCTGCAAAGAGTCCTGGGAACACCTTCCCAGAGTCCATGGCTGCCACAGCCACTCCTTCCCTTTTGGTCTGTACTCCTCAGAAAGCCCCCTTTGCTCCATCTCTCCAATTTTCTCCTCCTAGATTTCACCCCCCATCTTACCTGTGCCAAGTGAACATGACACCCTCCTTTAAACATGCACACACACTTTTTGTGTGTGAAATGCAAGCATAAATGTGCAGCTTAATGAATTATTCTAAAGCACTGCTCAATTCAAGAAATAATATATCACCCACACGCTAGCGGCTGCTTTTATGTTACTTCCCAATCACAACTACCTTCCTCCCTCCTCCTACAGATAACCAGTATTCTGGCTTTTACGGTAATCACTTTCTTCTCCTTTACATCTTCATCATCTAAATATGCATTACTAAATGCTATAGCTTAGTTCTGCCTATTTTTGAATGTTGTAACTTCTTTTGCTCATAATTGCCTGTGAACTTCACGTTATTGAGTGTATTTGCAGTTTGTTCATCCTCATCACTATATAGTGTTCACTGTGTGACTATAACATGGTTTATTTATCCATTCTATATAGAAGGACATTTGAGTTGTTTCCAGTTTGTGATTATAATGAATAATGTTGCTTATGAATATTCTTGTTATGTCTCCTGGAGCACATGTACATAAATTTCTCTAGGCAGTGTATATCTCCAGAAATAGAATTTCTGGGTCATTAGGCACGCATATGTTCATCTTTAGAAGATAATGCCAAATTGTTTTCCAAATTGGTTGTATCAGCTTATACTCCCACCAGCAGTGTATGACAGTTAACACTGAACCTTTTCTCCATGGTCATCTGCTGAGAGGTTTGTTTTATTGCTAAAAACTTCAGCAGTCAGGCTGATTTCAGAGGTTAACAAGATTTTGGAAAACCAGGTGACCATCTCATCATTTTACAGATAGGAATCTTGACAGTCCTGGAGCGGAAGTGAGTTGCCCAAAGTGTTACCTGGAATTCCACAGCAGGGCAGAGACTAAAACCTAGGACTCCAAATTCCTGCTTCAAAGCCCATCCACCCTTTTTTTTTGAGACAGGCTCTGGATCTGTCACCCAGGCTGGGGTGCAGTGGCTCGATCATAGCTCACTGCAGCCTTGAACTCTTAGGCTCTAGAGATCCTCCCACCTCAGCCTCCCAAGTAGCTGAGACTACAGGCTCGTGCCACTGTTCCCGGCTCACCACACTGCTATCTAAAAATCCCTAGCCACGACCCCTCCACTGAGCCCTAGTAGCATAAAGCTCCACTGATTTCTCAACATTTCACTTAGATGTCTCAAAACCACCTCAAACTAACATGTCCCAAACTGAACTTTCCCAGTGTTCCCTAGTTCAACAAATGGCACCACCATCCACCCAGTTCTTGGAAAAAAATATCTAGGAGTCATTCTTGATATCTCACTTTCTCATGGCTCTCCATCCTCCTCCCCACCCCACCCACCATATTCTGATGACTTTATTTTCTAAATATTTCTCAAATCCATTCACCTCTCTCCTTATTCTCTCTCCTACCACCACTTTCACTTAAGTGACCAACATGATCTCTCTCGCCTGGCCTATGGTAGTAGCATGACTTCTCAAAACATCCACTCCAGATCCCTTCAGTCTGTTCTCATAGCAGACAGATTAGGCTTTTAACATACAAATCTATCATGTCACCATCCTTTAAAACCATTCAGTGATACTAACTGGATATTTAAGGATATCAATTAATTAATTACTGTACTGATAACTCTTTTAGGTGTGATAATGGGATTGTGGTTATTTTTTCTTAAAGGCTTTAACTTTCAGAGATACATACATAGGCTGGGCACAGTGGCTCGTGCCTGTAATCCTAACATTTTGGGAGGCCAAGGTGGGAGGATTGCTTGAGGCTGGGAGTTCAAGACCAGTCTGGGCAACATAGTGAGACCTCTGTCTTTACAAAAAAGAATTTTTTTGATTAGCTGGGGGTGGTGGCATGTGCCTATAGTCCTAGCTACTCAAGAGGCTGAGGTGGGAGGATCCCTCAAGCCCAGGAGTTTGAGTCCAGCATGGGTAACAAAGCAAGACTTTGTCTCTAAAACAAATCAAAATAAAACAAACAAACACACACACACACACAGAATAGACACCAGAGAGTTTGCTCCTCCCACCCTGCCCCCACCGTGTGAGGACACAGCAAGAACATACTGTCCACAAACCAGGAAGACAGGCTTCATCAGAAACTGAATTGGTTAGCCTTGATCCTGGACTTCCCAGATTCCAGAACAGTAAGAAATAAATTTGTGTTGTGTCAGCCACCAAGTCTACAGTATTTTTTACAGCAGCCCAAGCTAAGACACTCACACTCTTCAATAGCTTCCTGTTGCCTTTAGCATAAAGACGAAAATCTTAAACATGCCTCACAAAGCCTCTGCTCTGTTCCTGCCTGCCTCTCTAGCCTCATCTTACACTGCTCTCCTCCTCACTCTGCATTTCAGATGCATAGACTAGAGCTGGGTGCGGTGGCTCGCGCCCGTAGGCTCAGCTACTCGGGAGGCAGAGGAATGGGGATCGCTGGAGTTCGAGACCAGCCCGGGCAACATAGCAAGATCCTGTCTCTAAACAAACAGATGTATAGACCTTCTTTCAGTTTAGGGTCTCCATCATGCTTGCTCCCACCAATAGGCCTTTGCATATGCTATTCCCTCTAACTGGAAAACTCACACAGACCATCCTGCACCCCCACCTTCACCTAATTAACTCTTACCTTCAGGTCACAGCTGAAACATCACTTCCTCAGTGATGTGGAGATTTCTATTACTAAGGTGACCAGGTGTCCTGGCTTGACTAGAATAGCATTAGTTTACACCTGTTCGTCTCAGCCGACTTGCTCTGCCTTTCACTCTCAAAAGCATCCCAGTTTGGATAATGAATTACATGGTCACCCTATCCATGAGGCAGTCCCACTTCTACATGGATCAGTTGCCCCTGTTACATGCTCTCATCGCTCTGTGCAACTTGCCTTCATTGCACTAAAGTTCGTATTTACACATGTATTGGTGAGGATTAGTATTTTTGTCCCTCACCAGCCTGAATAAAGTTTGATTGCTGGGACTGTGTCTGTTTTTTGTTCATTCGTGATTGTATCCTCAACATCTATCACACAGAATCACATACTACGTACCTGGCAGAGAGTAAGCACTCACATTTGCTGAATGGATGAATTTTTGCTGAATGGATAAATTTATGTCTGGCAGGCTAATTTCCTGAAATACTCTGTACTCCCCCTACCCTCCAATCCACTTCCAGGGTGGAAGGCTGGCATCCGTCCTCCTCATTCCTGAGCTCCTTGAGAAGATTATGCTGGGAGAGCAGAGAAGACAGAGGAAGACAGGGGAGAGCAGCAGAGCCTCTGAGCTCCCAGG
This sequence comes from Daubentonia madagascariensis, assembly GCA_023783475.1. Taxonomy (NCBI): domain Eukaryota; kingdom Metazoa; phylum Chordata; class Mammalia; order Primates; family Daubentoniidae; genus Daubentonia; species Daubentonia madagascariensis. Next base: position 10,785,204 of record JAKFHU010002573.1, on the reverse strand, counting down.
CCTAGGAAGAAAACAGGTCTGCAATTTCCACAAGCAGTGGGACTGTGGCTGGCCCACCTTGCAGGAACCTCAGGGCCCTGTCAGGGCCAAGGGGGAGGATTGGGGGTTCCATGGTGAGCATCATGGTTTCTCTACAAGCCATGTTGCCTGCCACTGGCTTTCTGTTAACAGGTGATCTCTCACAGATAATCAGTACAGACCACAGACCAGAAGAGCCTACCCTCTCAACTCTCCAAAACCAAGGAGCCTCAGATGGGGGCCTGTGTCTTACTCATCTATGTATCCAAAGGCTCACAGCAGGTTCTCCAAGTTTGCTGAATGGAACTGGAGCAAGGAGTCAAGCTTCAGCTAAAAGCTAGTCCAGCTCCCTATACAAGAGCCCCACCTGCTGGTCTCTTTGGTAACTGCAGACAGCTTAAGCAGGCTCTGCCGCAGAGATCTGAGAACTCGTGGGTCAGGTAGGAATTTTGCTTTCCTGGTAGCTGTATTAGCACCAGGAGTACGGCACTGGACTATTAATCCCCTAATATAAAATGGAAAAAGTAAAGTACTAACTCCTGACTTGGGTGAAAAAGGCCATTGCCACTGAAACCTCAGTCGAATCTAGCATTATCTTGCCCCGACCTTCCACATACCTCCATCTTAAAGGACCTCTTTCTCCCACTGGAAAATATTTCCTCTTCCTTGTATGGTATGTTTGCATACATGGCAAACTGTTACTCTCTTCAGAATCCTAGCAAGTCTTTTCTTGCTTGTCCCCTTAGCAGTGCTACTCTGGCTCTCAGTTTGGGACAGAACTCAGAACAGTGTACAGAAATCGTTTCCATGCCTGACTTCCCCCATCAGACACTGAACTCTCAGGGAGTTCTATGACTGGCACACAGCAGGCACTCAAAAAATACTGAATACAGGTAGCTCAATTTTTGGACATACACAGAGATCTGGGTTCTTGTCTCAATGTGCCACTGAATTGCAGTTTTATCAACCCTAGGCAAATGATTTGATACTCTGGGTTATTTCCCCAATGATTCTCAGTCTACAAATGGGATGACACAGTACTCTCACTTTATATATGAGAAGGTAGATTAAGAGGTTAACCTTCCTAGTGAATGCTATTAGACTACTTGCTAAACAGTCTCATTTGTATAACACATTAGCTGCACATATGTAGCAGGTTCAGCTTTGCAAGGCCTAAGAGGAAAGGTCTGTCAAAAAGAGCAAATAAGATTGGGAAGAGTCATATTTATAAAATGCAAAACAAGTAAGCCATAGCTTTAAACAATAAACAGTAAGCTCACAAATTAATGAAGGTATGCTATATTCAATTTTAAAATGAAAATACCAGAAAAACAAATACTTACAACCCATGGTTAAGGGCTAATCTGCTTAAGATATCAAGAGCACTTAAAAATCATTTAGAAAAAGATAAATAATCGAATTGAAATAGGGGACAGAGGCTGGGTACAGTGGCTCGTGCCTATAATCCCAGCACTTTGGGAGGCCCAGGAAGGAGGATCCCTTGAACCAGGAGTTTGAAACCAGCCTGGGCAACACAGTGAGACTGTCTCTACAAGAAAAATTTTTTAATTAGCCAGGCATGGTGGTACACGTGTAATCCCTGATACTTGGAAGGCCGAGGGAGGAGGATCGCTTGAGCCTAGGAGTTCTAGGCTGCAGTGAGCTATGATCACACCACTGCACTCCAGCCTGGGTGTCAGAAACCCTGTCTCAAAAAAAAAAAAATAGGGGATAAGTTTGGTCACATCTTATAAAAAAATTAAAATGACTAAATATGTAGGATAAATGTAAAATAAAACAGCAATTAAATGGATAAAGAAAATGTGGCATACACACACAATAGATTTTGCAGCCTTAAAAAGGAAATCTTGTCACATGCTACAAGGATGAATCTCGAGATTATGCTAATAAACCAGACACAAAAAGGTAATACTATTATGATTCCACTGATATGAAGTAATCTAAAGTAGTCAAAATCATAGAAACAGAAACCATAAAGACAGTTGCCAAGGGCTGGCAGAGGGAGGTGTTTAATGGATATAGTTTCAGTTTTTCAAGAAAAAAACGTCCTAGAGCTGGGCAAGGTGGCTTACGCCTATAATCCTAGCACTCTGGGAGGCCAAGGCAGGATAGCTTGAGCTCGGGAGTTCGAGACCAGCCTGAGCAAGAGCAAGACCTTGTCTCTAAAAAAAAAAAGACTTTGGGATCAGCCTGGGCAACAGGCAAAACACTATCTCTACAAAAAATTTTAAAAGTTAGCTGGGTGTGGTACCATGCACCTGTAATCCTAGCTACTTGGGAGGGTGAAGCAGGATGAAGCTTGAGCCCAGGAATTCAAGGCTGCAGTGAGTCATGATGGTGCCACTGCACTCCAGCCTGGGCAATAGAGTGAGACCCTGTTTTAAAAAAAAAGTCCTAGAGATCTGTTGCACAATGTGAATACATTTAACACTATTAAACTTAAAAATGGTTAAGATGGTAAATTTAATGTTGTGTTTTACCACTATAAAACAAAAACAAAAAATCGAGTATTTTCATTTATCTAAGTAGCAAAGATCAATTTAGTAAATAGTGTTGGCAAGAGGGCAAGCAGAAAGGCACTTTCACAAATTGTTGCTGGATGGAACTACAAATTAGTACCAAGCTTGGCTTCAGAGGACAATAATGATCAAAATAGTTAAATGCACACACATATCCTTTGAACCAGTAATATTTAGTAATTACTTTTAGTAATATTTCCTATAAAAATACCCAGATACTCAAAGTCTCATGTATAAGAAAATTCACTGTAGCACTATTTCTTTTTTCTTTTTTTTTTTTAGAGACGGGTTCTTGCTCTTGCTCAGGCTGGTCTCGAACTCTTGAGCTCAAGCAATCCTCCCACCTCGGCCTCCCAGAGTGCTAGGATTACAGGCGTGAGCCACCGCGCCTGGCCTACTGTAGCACTATTTCTAATAGCAAAATACTGAAACAACCTAAATACCTACCAATAAAGTACTAGTTTAAATAACTTGTCCCATTTCCACATAATGGAACACCATGCGGCCATTAAAAATGAGCTGCTGGGTTCCAAAAGTTACAAAACACTGCACAGGACAAGATACCCCACTTGTATAAGGAAAAGGAGGAAAGGATGCATATAGTAGCACATACCTAGAAATTCTCTCTGGAGGGAGACACAAGAAACAGGTTCCAGGGAATGGGGCTAAGATGGAAATTTAACTTGCATTTTTATACTATTAGATTTAACAAGTGTATTTGAAAATGGAAGCACTGGAAGAGGGGGGAATACCCATTCATTTCTCTTCAAATACTCTTAGGCGTTCAACTCTGCTCATTAGAATCACCTGGGAGGTTGGGCACAGTGGCACACACCTGTAGCCCTGGCACTTTGGGAAGCTGAGACGTGAGGATCACTTTAGTCCAGAGTTTGAGGTTGCAGTGAGCTCTGATGATGCCACTGCACTCTAGCCCAGGCAACAGAGTATGACCCTGTCTGAAAAAAAAAAAAGGAAAAGAAAAAAAGAAACACCTGCAAGCTTTAAAAAAATCCCAGCACCCAGGCCCCACCAGAGTGCACCACAGTCTGACTCAACAGGTCTCAAGATGGGCCCCTGGGTATCTAAGTTTGCCAGATAATTCTAATTTTCAGCTAGTGTCTTATGAATCATTGATTTAGACCAGGGTTTGACAACCTTTTTCTGTAAAGGGCCACATATTAAATATTTTAGGCTTTGTGGACCATTCGTAATATCACAAAAGACCTTAAAAAATGTAAAAACCAACCAGGGGTGGTGGCTCACGCCTATAATCCCAGCACTTTGGGAGGCCGAGGTGGGAGGATCACTTTAGGCCAGGAACTTGAGACCAGTCTGGGCAACATATTGAGACCCTGTCTCCAAAAAAAAAAAAAAGAAAGAAAGAAAAGAAAAAAAAAAGGAAGGAAAGAAAGGAAGGGAGAGAGGGAGGGAGGGAGGGAAGGGAAGGAAGAAAGACCATTCTTATCTTCTAGGTAATACAAAAACAAGCCATGGGCTGGATTTGGCCCCTAGGCCATTTTGCCGACCCCCAATTTAGACTATGCACAGGCTAGACTAAGGCATTGAGAGACAAGCGTGGCCAAGAAAAGTGAACAAGCTGCTGCCAAGAAGCCTCTGCAGTGAACTCACTGGTCTGGACCCTGGCATCCAAGTTGTTCTGGTTTGGGTAGGAGGTGGTAGGGGTTTAGACTCACAGTAATAAAACTCCCAAGACACATTATAAACCAGCCAGTTTATTATTTTGTATTAAGACGTATTAAGATTTTACCATGCAGACTGAAATACCTATGTCAGCATGAACAGTGAATTTTCTTCCTAGAGGCAGTTACATGGAAAACCAGATTATTTAGCGAGTGTGGAATCCAAACAAGAGGAGGCTAATCTTAAGACCTCATCCATGAAAGCCTGGGGCACACTTTCCCACCACTGGGACAGCCCAGCCTCCAGAAAGCTCGTTGACTCTTCCCTCCCCATCTTAGTCTGGCTGAACACTGCCACTGGCCACCTCCTACGGCCTTACTGTCACCTAGCTTGGCCTAGGAGCCGGACCACTGCTGGCTGACTTGTGCTGTTAACTCCATGGTTATTAACAGTTAAGGTTCTGAAGGGGGCACATCAACTGCTCCCATGTACCAACAACAAGATACAATAATCCTGTTAGGCTGTTCTCCCAAACCCACTCAAATCTGTCAGATAATGTTTTGTAAAGGTTCTTTCCACCTCCATTAGCACATACATAGGTTACCTACAAATTCACCTAACATAACCTACCTCCTACTGAGAATTGAGGTTTTTAAGGTTTTTTTTCACTTTCTTGTCAGTGATTCCCAACCATGTAGAAATTAATGAAAGCAACTGTGTCACCACTGCTACCAAGACAGAAATACCAAGTGATATGTACTTTTCAGATAAATCAATTAATGTTATTTTGCTCTCTATAATGTAAAAAATGCAAAATGCCGTCAACTTAGTACTCAATAGTAGTAAGGGTCAAGTCATTGAAAAATGTCTTTTTACAGTAGAAAAGTTTGCTTTTAAATTAAGAAACATGTATTGCAAACATTATGTAATAATGATAAAATTACAGAAAAAATATACACAGACTGACCCACAGCATTCACACCACACCAGAATTTTGCCTGCAACAAAACAGTGGATTTTATCCCAAAAAGTAAGTAGGTCCATGCTGGCTGAAAACTTCAGTCCCAGACCCAATGAATGAAGATGAACTACACAGTGCATGCTTAACAGACATATACACATACATTACCATTCTTTAATGCCCTTCAACAGGGTTTTGAGGGAAGGAGGGATGAAATGTGGACATGTGCACTCTCAAAGGCAGAATTCTCCTACAATTATAAAGTCATACATGTGATTGACCCTTTAGTATGTCTTGAGTAATAGCTAAGATTTTATCTGTGGGAATCCACCTTTGAAAATCACAACAAAAATCAATAGGAAATGATTTAATATAAAATATACAAATTTCTCAGTATGAGTACTTCCACAGAACAGGAAGAAGGGGACAACTAAAATAAATTTTGTTAAAAAATAACATTCCCCTTACCTTGCCCCTGCTACTCAACACTCAAAACACATCTGTACAAAACTAGGAACACAGAAGAGGGCCAGAGATGATATTACATTATAAAGTCTTAGGACCTACCCTAAACTTCTGTCCTTACCAACACCCTTCCCTAACAAAACTGAGGGTTCCCAGTCCACTGGAGAGAGTGAGTGGTCTCCGATCATCACCCTGCTTCCCAACGGATGGCCCAGGTCACTCGCTGTCAAACTTAATGGAATTGACCTGGACAGAGATGGAGCCTCCCCGGTAGCTGCCTCGTTTCTTCTTGGTTTTCTCATGACGGAAGGATTTGCCCTTGGTGAACTTCAGAACCTGATTGGCTCGTTCCCCCCAGTCTCCAGCTGCACCTCGCTGGTAAGAAGAGGTGGTTAATACACAGAGGGACAACACCAGAGCCTTGTCACTTTCTTCTTTCTACTCCCTGTTCCAGGCAACCTGAACCAAAAGCTGTCCTCTCTTCCACCACCCCTCCCCCCACAAAACAGCAAACATGGTTCCCTCTCTCACCTTGGCATCGAAGGAGTTGTCTGCCACTCGTGAATCCACCTCAATTTCCTCCTCCCTGACCCTTCGGAATGGGGATGATGCCCTTTTTTCTCCCTAGAGAAGAATGAAGTGGGAAATTAAAGATGAAGTGGGAAATTAAAGATGAAGTGGTCATGTAACCGCTCTCCTAAGCGACACACGTGTGCACATGTGCCAGGCCACGCCAGGCAGAGCTGTCAAGACGATCCCAGATTTTTCTTTCTACTATTAAAGGGCTGGCTCTAGAGAAGAAAGTGAGACAACTTACTTTCTTCCTTTTTGGAAACGTGTTGGGGGTCTGGAGCTTTATCTGCTTGGCTTGAGGAGTCTCCGCCTCCTTGGCAGCCTCATTCTGCTTCTGCTTCTTTCCTGAACCCACAAAAACAAAAAGTCAGACTCAGGAGACCAGTTTCCTGTTCTTCCTCACTGGTTCCCGCAGACAGCCCACAACTGGCAGCCTAGTGGTGGGCCTCCTCTCCCGAGCCCTCTCACAAAGAGTATATCCCATCCTGATTTGGGGGCACAAAACCCAGAGGGAAGATTCTTCGGATACAGACCTGGCTTGGAAACTGCCACTGCTGCCTTTTTCTTTTCTTCCTCCTCTTCCTCCTCACCATCCTTGGCTGCTTTTCCATTCTGGGCAGTCACTGCAGAGGTGCCATTGGCCTTGGGGGCTTGTGGTCTTGGAGTGCCCTTGCCCTTGGGCTTCTCTTCCTCCTCCTCACTAGAATCATCAGAGGAAGAACTGGTGCTGCTCTCAGCCTTTACTTTCTTTGTGGAGGCTGGCTTAGAAGGGGCTACACCTCCTGCTGCCTTCTGTGGCTTCTTAACTGGGGATTTAGATGTCTTCTCTTCCTCCTCCTCCTCACTACTGGAGCTGTCTGAATCAGAGCTGCTGTCCCTTCCACCCTGAGCAGCCTGCTTGGCAGGCAGAGATGGAGCTGCTTTGGCAGCCACCTTGGACTTAGAGGTGGCCACAGTCTTCATCTTCTCCTCCTCCTCACTAGAACTGCTCTCTTCCTCACTGGAGCTGCTATCAGCCTTTCTTGTCAGAGACTTCTGGCCACTGCCTGCAGGTTGCTTGGGAGCTGCAGCTGGCTTCACTATAGGCAACTTGGTAGTGCCAGCTAGCTTATTACTTGAGGAATTCTTGGTGTTGCTCACTGGCTTGGTAGGAGCTTCATCCTCAGAGCTGTCAGAGTCTAGACAGAGAGGGGGTAGAATGAACAGCTCCCCAAATCAGATTCCAGGGAGCCCTATAGCAGCTGCCCAAGGGCTAAAGTATCCCACTGAATTGAGGGCCTCCACATGCCTCACCTGAGCTGTCTGAAGAGCTCTCTGCTGCCTTCTTTGCTGGAGCTGGTTTGGGGGTTGCTTTAGAGATGTCAGCCTTAGCTGGTGGTTTCTTCTCTTCCTCAGAACTTGAATCTGGGGGGAACCTGTGACATTATCCTCGGTCCAGAATCCCAACCCAACCAGAACAATAATAAAAAGAATGCGAAGACATACACAAAGTCTTAGCCTTGTCTTGCCTTAGCAAAAAGCAACAGAGGGACAGAACGATTTCTCTTTTCTTTATTCCTCATACCCTCACCCAGACCAATTTTAGGGGGAAACTGCATCCCTCTGACTCACCAGACTCATCACTGCTGTCTTCACTGCTTTCCACAGGCTGTTTCTTCTCTGAAGCTTTCTTGGGAGGCTGGTTTCCCAAGGACTTCTTCAGTGGGGGAGCAGAAGGTGGGGGTACTGAGCTGTAGGGACCTGTTTAAAAGGCAGTTTTAAAATATGTGCACAAATTCTTTGATTCTTCCAGAAACAGAGCCCAACTCCCATTCCCTTGAGTGTGGACTAAAATTAGCGACTCATTTCTAATAGGCCATGGTGTCACTTCAGAGTCTAGGTTATAAAAGGCATTGCAGCTTCCTCCTTGGTATCTTGAATCACTAGTTCTGAGAGAAGCTAGCTGTCATGTCATGAGGATGCTAAGCAGCTCTATGGAGAGGTCCATGTGGTTATGGCAACTGGTCACAGCTGTGCAGCCTCACTCCCCATGTCCAGTCACCTGGTTTTTTCTTCATCGGTTTTTTCTGCTCCTCTTCCTCTTCACTGGAGGAGTGTTCACTGCTGGAACTCTTCTGGGTGGGGGTGACAGCTGTTTTCACTGGGGCCTTGGCCACCACTTGCTTTTTAGATACAGTCTGTATCTGAGAGAAAATCGATTACCACAAGAAAACACTGACTCAACCTATCCTGCCAGGGAATGGAGACACAGACACACAAGCACATCCCGCCCTGGTCACCTCTTCCCTGACAGAAGTTATATCCCAGACCTTTTTGGGAATGGCTGCTGCCTTCTCCTCCTCTGAATCATCACTGCTGCTACTGCTGCTGCTGCTGCTGCTGCTGCTACTGCTACTAGCTGCTTTACCATTGGTTACTTTAGGTGCTGCTCGAGCTGGCATACCTAAGAAACAGAGTATGGAGTATGAGGGTAAGTCAGAGGATCATGAAAAACCTCCTCCCTACAAGCAGAGAACTTAGGAGTCTACCAATTCTTTCAACTTTAGAGCAGCCATGAAGGAGAATACCATGGTTTACCATATCAAAGGATGACTTTCCTGTACAATGTCAAGAGTTAAACTATCTAAAACAAGATGATACAAATAATTTAAATATGCCCTCTCAGCCAGGTGAGGTGGCTCACACCTGTAATCCCAGCACTTTGGGAGGATGAGGTGGGAGGATCGATTGAACCCAGGAGTTCAAGACCAGCCTGGGCAACGTAGTGAGACCCCCATCTCTACAAAAGTTAGGAAAAAAAAAAAAAAGTTAGCCAGGTGCAATAGCTCACACCTATAGTTCCAGCTACTCGAGAGGCTAAAGCAGGAGGACTGCTTGAGCCCAGGAGTTCCAGGCTGCAGTGAGCAATGATCGTACCACTGCACTCCAGCCTGGGTGACAGAGTGAGATCCTATCTCAAAAAAAAAAAAGGGGGGGGGGTATAGACAACAAAAACAAAAACATTTTTCTTTGCTACAATGACTGTTTCTTTATTTACTACCCCCTAATTATGAAATCTTGTTAATAATAAAAAGCTTTGTATAAAAAACATTAGTCAATACCTCTAATTCAACAACCAGGACCATTTCACCCCTCTGCCTAATGATTAATTTTTTAAATTTTTTAAAACTTTAAAAAAATTTAAAACTCCTCAGACTCCCCAAGTGCTGGGATTACCCCTAACGAGCAATTTTAACACCAGTCACCAGAGCAATCCGGTCTCCAGCCTAGCCTCTTGTGAACAGAAATATTACCTGGTTTGGCTAGGGCTTTAGCCTGGGCTTTAGCTACAACAGATGTTGTTTTTGGCTTCTGCTTCTTTGGTGCCTCATCCTCTGAGCTTGAGTCAGAATCAGAGTCTGAGCTCTTGGCCTTCTTAGGAGGAGCCTTGGCTGCCTTGGCTTGGGGTTTAACTCCCTTCTGTTAGAAAACACATAAGGAGGGGAATCAGCAAAAGCTTCTGGGTACCCAAAGGGAATCCTAGGCTCCTTTTACTTTTTAGGGGCCCAATAGAGCAGTAAGAATGGAACAGCAAGAAAAGGACAAAAAACTCTTAATAAGAAATAGAAAGGCCAGGCATGGTGGCTCATGCCTGTAATCCTAGTACTCTGGGAGGCCAACGCAGGAGGATTGCTTGAGCTCAGGAGTTCAAGACCAATCTGAGTACGAGCAAGACCCCATCTCTACTAAAAGTAGAAAAATTAGCCAGGCATCCTGGCACGTGCCTGTGGTCTCAGCTACTCGGGAGGCTGAGGCAGGAGGATCACTTGAGCCCAGGAGTCTGAGGTTGCAGTGAGCTATGACGATGCCACTGCACTTCACCCAGGGCGACAGAGTGAGATTGTCTCAAAAAAAAAAAAAAAAAAAAAGAAAAAGTTCAGCCACTTGATATATTGGTGCTGTTCCTGCCATATCCTACCAAGAGCTCCCAACAAAACATACTATCTTATTCCTTGAGCCCTAAACAAGTGTCCCAGAAGAACCCAAACCCTTCAAGCAGAATGGGTTGAATTTCCTCTAGATTCAGAGCCAGACTTCAACCTCACACATCCTTTCTAGACTTCACACTTCTATTACCTCCCTGCAAATCCCCAGATTTTCTTTTCCATAATCACCTATTGTACAGCTACCATCACCCCTTGGTCACAAGCTAGAGGATGAGATTTTAGGTTTCTTTCTTTCCAACCCTTAAGCAACCTCCTTTCCTTCCCAAAGCTGCAAACCTGGACAGGCTTTTTCTTTTTGTCCTTCTCTTCCTCATCATCACTGGATTCTTCACTGCTGCTGCTCTCTGATGCTTTGGCCACAGCCTTTCCAGGATGCTGAAGCAGGCTGGCCCGCTTGGCAGGTACAGCTGAACAAAAGCACAGGTCCCAGTAAGAATTTGCCATATGGTACAGGCAGGTTGCAAATTCTTTTCCTGGAGCCACCAAGTCCACCCCCTGCCTGCTTTACCAGCCTTCTTAGCTGGAGGCCCTTGAGCTTGTTCCTCCTCCTCGCTGCTGTCCTCACTACTGTCACTGGATGAGGTCTTCTTCTTAGCCTTCTTAGTCACTGGTCCATTTGCCTGTAACTTCCTCTTTGGGGCTTTGGCAGACCTGCTGAGGTATATTAGGCTAATTTCTGGGGGACTGGGACCTTTTCAAAGCAAGGAACACAGCCCAGCCCACCTGGGGGGAGAAAATAGCCAAAGTGGAACAGGGAATGCTTACTTCAGCCAGAAGCTATAGATGTCCAAGAGGGAAGAGGCATTGGCATCTTGCTGTGTCTGTAGAAGAAAAAGAGCTAGGTAAGGACATACTATCCTAGTTTATTCTAGGATCAGATTTTGCGTAAATCTTTCATTAAATGTGACCTGTTAGATACATACCTACTAAATTCGGTATAAATGTTACATCTTCATAAGACTTTTCTGACTTGCATAAATCAGGATAAAAATATTCTACTGTGTATTTCCCAATTTTTGGTACCAAAAACTTGGGCTAGTCCTGTAGTTTGTGGCTTTATTTAAGCCTCTGCCTGCCAATCTATATTTATCAAAGTCTTAAAAAAAAATTTTCTCTTTACTCTAGCAATGTATTATCTAAGAATTTAATCTTATCCATTGAACAAGGATACAAACACTAATACAAGAGGGAGTTTGCTGCAATGTGGATCAGAATACCAAATCATTGGAAACAAGCCTCCAAGAGAAGATTGATAAGTAATGTATGTTATGTATACATGATATATGTATACAGTAAATAAGTGCATTTAGTTATTAATCACACTGATAGAGAATATTAACCAATGCAAAAAATGGCAAAGCATCACAATACACACGAGTACAAGATCAGGTCGGCACAGCACCTCACACCTATTATCCCTGTAACGCCCAGCACTTTGGGAGGCTGAGGTGGGAAGACTGCCTGAGCACAAGAGTTTGAGACTAGCCTGGGAAACATAGCAAGACCCCACCTCTACAAAAAATTTTAAAAATTAGCTGGGTATGGTGGTGTGCGCCTGTAGTCCCAGCTACAAGAGACCTCATCTCTTAAAAAAAAAAAAAAAAAGAAAAATACAGGATCAGAGTCAGTACAGACGTGAACTCACCTTTGTCAGTTACTAACATATGACCCTGGGCAAATTACTTAATCTCTCTGAGACTGTTGTCTTCTCTATAAAATGGAGATAATACTACACATCTCATTAAGTTATTTGGAGGATAAGAGATAATATATGTAAAGGGTTTAACATCTGGGCCTGAGTTAGCCCTCCACAAAAATTACCTTTTGTCACCTAAAACCAAAGAATCCTAACTCTGAAATGCCCAATTCTATCCAGTCCGTTGTCAAAAACATTCTGTAGTCTCCCTAACAGTCAACTCAAAACAGTTCCAATAAGAAAGAAGTTATACTACCCCTCTACCCTCTCTCAAGGTGTTTCCCCAAGGTGTCTGGTTTTCTTAAGATGTAGTTTAGAAACCTTACATGTTCCTGGTCATCTTGCTCTTACATGTGTTTGGAGCATACTAAATTGCCATAACTACGGTAATAGCTTTCACTTACAGATGCTTCCTATGCATCAGCACTGGAATTGCCACTTTTATATACTGTCTTACTGAAACTCACGAAAGTCCTATAAAGTGGATGATGACATCCCTGAGACAGACTCAAAGAGATTAAGCAAGTTGCCCGGGTCACACATCTAAAAAGCGGCAGAGCCTGGTCCCAAACTTAGGTTTGTTTAGTTTCATCAGCCAAAGCTCCAAGCCCATTGCTATGCCTGCTTGGTAAGGCTATGTATGATGCCAATCCTTCTGCATCAGTATAACTAAAAGCAGAACCCTGCCTTGACTCTCATTCGTTTTCTTTACTAACTAAAATCCCAGCCTTCATTTCTAAAGCAATTTCATTTATCTTTGATTCCCAGGTAAATGCGATGGAGGGTAAGGTCAAATCACGCTTTGTCTCAACCAACGAAAAGTCCAAACCAGGTGCCGCCAATGTCCTCGGCTAGCTTCTCGCCGCACTCTGCCAGCCATGTGACCTGGAGCCACGAGGTTCCCACGCTGCCGCTACTGCACGACTCACCAGGAAAAAAGCAACAAGACTCAGCGCTATCTAGTCTGACCTGGTGAGAGAAGACGCACGGAGGCCCCAGGCTTTCTCTGGTCACCGCCGAGAGGTCGGCGCAAAGGCCTCGCAGACACTGAAGTGGGGGACCTCACAGACCTCCACATCCGGAAACCTAAGCATGTCAGGGCCTGGAGCCTTGTGGTCATTCTACCCCAGTTTCCGCCCGAAGCCCGGGACTCACAACGCCTGTCGCTTTGGCGAACTTATTGGCCACTTCTGAGAGTTGGTTATCGCGCAGAAAGCCGAGCACGAGGGGATACAGGTCGCTGGGAACCACGCGGCGCAAGCCGGCGTCCGCCATCCTCCGGGCAATAAGCGTCACTACCGCTGTCGACGCAGCACGATTCAGAAACTCAGGAACCTGACGGGGGTAAGGGGCGGTCCAGTGTGACGTCATTGCTCCGCGCGGGCGCACAGCGGAAGGGGTGGGGCCTCATAGGGCAGTCCCGCCTCCACTTCGGACCAGAGTCAAGGCGAAATCTATAAGCTCTTTCCGGTCCCACGGGCGTCGCCATCTTGACTAAGGGCGGAGCCCAGCGGCCGCCACTTTGTGGAGGCGGGGCTCTGATGTCACGGGTCACGCCCTCGGCCGTGGCGGGAAAACTCCGGAGTTCCCGCGCGTAGTATTTCTGAGGGTGGCACCTTTTCTCAGCGCAGCGGTTTCCCGCGCCCCTACTGGGACTCGGATTCCAGAATGAGTGGACAGGCGGGCTTGATCACAAGATTTCCCAGCCGTCCCCATTCGCGCTGCTGATGGATCTCACCCTTCATCTTCACTGCCTCCAACATACAGGGAGGCCCTTCTCAGATACTACCCCAGCCTTTACTCCTGCCTCCCCTGCAGAGGATCCTTCAAGTTATCTGTCGTCGGGGAAGGGAGTGTTGATTCCTAAAGCTACCCCTCCCTCAGACATGACTTGCCTATAGGACAACCCTCCCACCCCCCTTATTATTCAGCCTCAGGTCAGCTCCGTGAAAAGAAAATGGGTCGTGCACCAAATCTGAATCACACAATAATCTCTTCAATCTGCAGTCCTGAAAATAACCCTTCTTCCTTCGAGGTCAGAGTTCACACTTTCCCTTTGTCATGATTAACTCCACCATCAGTGCCCAGACTCGCCAAGTTAATTCCAAGTTCTGCCATATTTCAGGTCACACTAGCACTCAGCAATGACTTCAATCCTACCCACTACTCCTTGACTACTTCCCATTAATGCCCCACAGGAAGGATAAGGATCCACTTCCTTATGGGACACACCCCTCCTTTGTCTTTCTTAAAAGGGCACTCCCGTCTCTTATATAGAACTCCTACAGCTCCCTCTTCCCCAGAGAGAAGTTCTATCCACATGCATGCATTCTTTATTCAAGCACCTGCTGTGTGCCAAGCATTGTCCTCAAGCTAAAATGATGAACACAGATGAAACAGTGAATGTGCACACAAGCCCCAGTTTAGAAAACCTTTATTTGGAACATGTGTTTTTCTTTTTTTCTTCCCCCTCACCCCCAACAAGTGTGAGCTCCCTCAAGGTCCCTGCTATCTAAATCTCTTCCTGGACCAGTATCATCATCCCCTTGCTTGAGATGCAGAATCTCAGGCCCCACCCCAGAAGTCAGAATAAACATTCTAAAAGTATCTCCACATGATTCAAATGCCCTTTCAAGTTTGAGAAGCACTGCCCTAGATGACTAACTTCACAGACAATACACCTGAGGAGCCAAGTTTCAAATCCAGGAGGATTTTGCACCTGACCAGAAAGGCATGTCCCTGGTTGTGTTCGGATAGGAAAAGTGAATACATTTGGCACTAGCCCCATGGAAAGAAGTACAACAGCACTCTAGTAGTTCTCTCTAGTTCATGTTTATTAGTCTGCATAGTGACTTAGATGCTCCAAACACTGGGGGAACCCCTCAGCTCCACCTATCTCACATAGGAATGCAAGTTAACTTGTTTCAATACCTGTTATAAAAAAAAATACCTCTTTAAAAAAATCTGATTTAACACATTTTTTATTTCACTTTTTTCCATTTCTTTATAAAACAGTCATCTCCTCACTAGCAGCTCTCTCCCCTAGAGTGGGGGAGGGGAATGGAGGAGGTTGGGCACCTCCAAAGAAAAAAGGGGGGAGGGGAAGGGCCCAAGGTTACCTCCGGAGGTTCTTCTGGGCCTGTTTCAACAATGTGTCAAAATCAAGAGAATCAAATTTGCTCTTTACAGGTGCAGGGTCAAAGTCTTCCCGGTTGGAGTCTATAAAGGTAAAGAGGGACAAACGTCAAGGTCTCTGACCACACTTCCCAACCACAGGGTCCTCAAATAGCCAGCCATCTCCCATCCCAACATAGTGGATGGAGCTAAAATTGCCCTGATTTTTAAGTCAGAGCCCCCATTTCTCCTCTCATCCCATCCCTTGGGTTCACTGTATGTCAAATGAAGATAAGTCTGCCTAGACCCACTCTCTAAGGGTTAGGAACCCTTCTGGGGAGGGGATGAAGTACGACAAAGCCTCAGGCCCTCACTCCACTCACCAAGATCAGAATAGCTCCTTTTGCAGAACTGCCTGCGGCCCCCAAAGCAAAGATCAAAGGGCTGCTCATCTGCCTGCCGCAGCTTGTGGCCACTCTCGATGGCTGCAAATGCCTCCTCAGCATAGCGGTAAGTGACGAAGCCATAGTTGTCACTGGTGGGGAGGGTGAGGCAGGGGCTGGGGTGGCCATTTGGGCACATGCCATGGAGAAGACACAGCACCGCAGGGTATGGAGGTGGTTCTCATTCCCCACTGGCCAACCCTCTGTGGAAATGAAGGTGCCCCACATTGCCCAGCACACCAGAGCAAAGAGGAAAGACAAAGAAACATCAAGGTAGATGAATGGGAAAGGACATCCTGACCTTGGGGGCCCAAGCTTACCCCTGGACACGGAAGTGGATGGTGCATTCCTCAATTTCTCCAAAAACTGAGAACCTCTGTTTCAGCTCTGATCGAGTCATGCGGCCAGGTATCTTCCCAATGAAGACCACCCTTCTCTCCTCCTATGTTGGAAATGAAAGAAAATTGATATGCCATGTCTGCAGCTACAGACAGCTCTCTGAGCTTGTGGCTCAGGGACAAGTCCCCTCCTCCCATGACCTGTTCCTCTACTCACTATTGCACGCTCCTTCTGCAGCACTCTCTGCCTTTGGTAATGGTCATGTGAACGATAAGAGCTGTACCTGACAAAAGAAGGTGTCATCAGCCTCCCTAACGAAAGACAATTCAAGACTCAGAACTCTCAGACACTGCCTCACTGAACATGTGCTCACCGCCGCCTCCTGTCACTTCTCCGGCGTGGGGATGGGGAGCGTGATCGGCTTCGGGAACTGGATGGTGAGGATGAGGAAGATGACGATGATGATGATGAAGAAGAGGAAGAGCATCTTCGGGAACGTCCAGAGGAACTGCAGCTGGACCTGGTGAATAAAAGGGCATGCAGTAATGCTAGGAGTAGTGCAGGTATACCCCACTTATCTCACCCAGGCCCCAGCCCTGCCTCTCTGTTAGGAAGCTGAGGGCCAGAGATAAAGCAGAGCAGAGGCGCTCTATAAGAACAATTTTTCTTCACAGATGAACTGAGGCCCTTCATGGAACTTTAGAAACACCTGGAATGTTTTAGGAATGTTTTGGTAGAGACCATATTTATTTTCAATTGTGCAATTAAAAATTGAAAAATGCTATTTCCAACCAGTGTTTCTAAAAAATTGAAAAATATTTAACAAATCAGAAAGAAGAAAAATAGAGACTCAGGGAGATAAAAGGCTGGGCCCTAGGTCTCACAACCAGCTATCTGTGGTGCTAGGGCCAGGCCTGGGTCTCTGGATTACTACTGCTCCCCTACCATGTCTCATAGGAATACTGTGACCATGGCGTAACGGGAGGTGACTATGCTAGATCGACAGTAGGGGCCATTTCTGAAGCTATGTATCATTGCCAACCCAAGAATTCTTCATTAACTAGGAAAATTTGAGTCTGTTACTGAGAAAAAAAGATGCTGCCAGGAAATAGAGGCCATAGTGACACTCAAAGGAACTGCCCCAGACACTTTCCTCAACAGATGATTAAGGGAAGAACTGTTTTCTGTTAACAATTAACCCACTAGCCCACATAGCACTGAGAAAATACCATAAATGAGGACTGAAATTAAGCGTGAAAAAATCAACATGCTCAAGATCAAACCCTAACAGTCTCCCCGAGGCAGGTCTCAAGGAAGCAGACCTTAGGGGATACCCCAAACTCCAACAAGGGATAGAAGCTATCGTCTCACAGCTTGCCTCCTTCAACGATCCAGGAAAGGGGTGAAGACAAAAGCCAAAGACAGAAATAGAAGCCTTAGTGCCTGAAAGTACCAAAGACAATGTGTAAAAGCTTTCAAAGTAAACCACAGAGTACATGAACTTCCTAAATGGAGAGGACCTAAAGGGCCACCAGAGCTCACCTTCGCCACCTCTTGTGTGGGGGGGAGAGGGACCTGGACCGGGATCGGGATGAGGAAGACGACGATGAGGATGAGGAAGAAGATGCTTCGCTGGTCCGGTTGGACCCAGAGCTGACAGAACGGCTGCTGTGGCCGCGGCGGCCCTGCCAGCCCCGGCTTGGGGGGCTGGTTGACCTGCAGGCTTTTCGGTAACAGCGCATTGACCGCTGCTTGGCTGAGGGTTCAGGGGGAGTCCTAGTGTTGTCATTCCGGCAGGGTGAGGCCTCAGGGGACAGCAAGGCAGATGGGGCAAGGCAAGGTGCTGAGGGATCTGCCTGCTCATTGCTAGTCCTGTGATCAAGTGGTTCCTGGGAGGCAGCTGTGCATGGGGGAAGGGAGGGGGTTGTGCCCAGGGACAAGACAGGTTTGATGGTGATGTCCTGATGGCGTTTGACGTTCCATCGGGAGCCCACCTCTGGAATGACTAGGGCAGGCGTCTTTTTTGGGGGGGTCCTGCTCCGGACACAATAGTCATGGTCCCCAGATCCCACATGGACTGGACTAGGGCCATGGACCCCTTCTTGGAGGCAGACTGCAGCTGGATGTTTGGCCTCTGTAACTCCTTCAGGCTTCAGGGTTCCCTCCTGGGCGGTGGACTTAGGAGATTTGGCTTTGGCCAGCAGTGAGACAGCAGCCAGGGGCTTCCATAACTGGTGGGGAGGGGTAGCTGGAGGGGTGAGCCCTGTTGAGCAGGAGGGAGGATGGAGATAGCAGGATGAGATCTGATTCTACACTTCCAAATACTGTGTATATAGGCTCCAGAGACCCCCACCTCATCTCACAAAGTACACCAAGCTCCTTCCCCCATGTTTCCCAACTAGGGGATCAGCAACAAGAACCTAGCCAGCTAGGGTCCTCCTGAACCCCTCATCCTCTCACTACCCAAACCTAGCTGGTGACCAGGTCCTATCTGGTCTACCTCTCCATTCTTAGATCCACTCCCTCCACCCAGCACTGCCTGACTTCTAGACTGCATCTTGGCTGGACTCATGCAATCATCTTCTGATGGTCTCCCTACTTCCAGCTTCATACCCATCCACTTGTCTTCTACATTCCTGCTAGAGCACCCAAAAACCAATCTGGTAGAGCTTTTCCATTGCTTCTTCAATGTACAGGATAAAGTCCAAACAGCTTGAGATGGTATTCAAAGTTCCCATAATCTGAACTCCTATCCACCATTCCAGCTTTATCTCTTCTTTAGCTCTGTCCACCACCCTGATCAGCCACTACACTCCAGCCGAACCAAGGCACTCACAATTCCCCAAAACACATGGCTGGTTTTGTTTCTCCAGATCACTCAAGTTGCTCCGTCTTCCTAGAATGCCCTGTCCCCCAAATCTACCACCTGACTGATATCAGTGATTTTCTCAAGCCTCAGCTTAGGGGATTACCTTCTACACAACCCTTCCCTAACTGTCCCCCTTCATGTCTCACTGTAAACCACAGGCTTCTTTAACATACGACCTCTGATACTCAACATGCTCATTTGTTTACACATCTGGCCCCTAGGCTGTGAGTACCTCAAGGATGGAGATCAGACCTCTGTATTCTCAATGCCTACACACACTTGAGGAAGAGCAGACTCTGTAAATGTTGCTACATAAACTAATCACAGGCAATGTTCCCCACCCTGAACCCACCTGCTACGTTGGCCAGTTCTGGGGCTTGTAACCGGTCTAGGGGCCTCTTCTCCTGGGGAGTTTCAACGCTGCTGGCGGGGGGGAAAAGGGAAAGCCTGATTCATTGCCTCCTCAATATCTTGTACATCTGCTTTCCTCACAAAGCAACAGGAGAGGGGTATGGCAGAGAAGAATGGGATGCACAAATGCCCCCATCATCCTCCTCCTGCACAAAATGGGCCCTAATGACTAAACTGTAGATTGGGTCTCAACTCAGCTCTGCCCAATTCCAGGAGGCAGACTGGCCATGACCTTGAGTAACCCCAACCTCCTTCACATCAGGAGCATCACCTGACCAGCTCAAACCAACCTGAAACCAAGTACAGGGGAACATGCTTGGCAGAACAGAATGGGGTATCATGAACATGAGAAATGAAAAAAGGCCTCTCAGTGCTGGAAGACTGGGGAGCAAGGAGGTCCAGCATGCCTGCATCCTCCAAGGAATCAGGGAAGTCCTGGCCATTAACATCTTCCCCCACTTTAAGTTACACCATCACCAGCATTGAGCAAGCTTAAAGTTTGTTAAATGAAGGAAAGAAATCCTGAAAGGCATGACTTGCCAGAAGATAAAAGGCACGTCCAGGGTATTTGGAATCCCTGACTGGAATCAGCTGGAGGGCAGTACACACCCTCCCACCTTATGCCCCAAGATGGTGCCCAGTAGTGATGGGTAGGGTAGAGTAGGGGATGGGGAAACAGGGAAAGACTCTAGAGCTGACTAAACGTCCCTGCAACAGAGGCATTCAGTCGATGGTCCTGGAGCACCAGCCGGCTGCTGACCAACAGCTGTAGGGTAACTCGCTCACATGTCTCCATACTTACCCTGAGTTTCCTACAGCCAAGCTGTCAGCAGGAGCCGGGGGAGGACACTCTTTTTTGGCTGCAAAGAAACCATACTAGTTAAAAGCCCAACCAGATGTTCCAGACCAGGAGGCACAGAGGGCTTGCTTTGAGACCCAAAGGAGGAAAATCCACTTTGCCTACATATTCCCTGTTGGGCTCTCCCCAAAGAGATCCAGTCACCTCCAGTGGGTGCCCAGGTACTATTTTTAATCATGTCTCTTTTCTGCTCAGAAACACCCACACTCCCCACTGAATTTGAGATACAGTCCAAATTTATAAGCCTAGCATTCAAAGTTCTACACGACCTAACTTTCTAGCCCACTCTTGTCCTACACTTATCATATTTTATATTTTGCCTCGTACTATAGATACCTATTACCAACTCAGAAGTCTCCCCAATTAGAGCATAAGATCCTTGAGAACAAGACACCATATCCTCTGTAACACCTAGATCCAAACCTTGTACTGAGAAAGCCCAGCTATTCATTCCCTTCCAAATGCACCATACGCCATCCTTCCTATACATCCCCTCTGCCTTTATTGACAACATACACATTCTCTCTATGAAATCCTACCTGTCTTTCAAGGCCCAGCTTGAAAGCTACTTCCCTCTAAAAATTTGTCCCCAAACAATCCAAACCTATTTGGATCTCCTAGTATCCTCTTTTATAATACTTGCCATGTTATACTACCACTGCCCCAGGCTTAGATTACTGTTACAGGTGAATCTTGTCTCCCCATTCCAATTAGGGGGCTGCTCTAGTGGCTAAGACTGCCCTTCCCCTTCACCCCAGTTTAAGCAACTACAGGGCTGGGCCCAAAGGAAGTACAAACAAAAAAAGAGCTGGAGCAAAACTACCCAGGTTCCCTCACCTTCTGATTTCTCAAACTGCTCCAGCAGACTGGACAGGTCCGATGCCTCAATTCCTGTAGAGGCACACAACACAGGATTGAAAACCAGCCCCTATCAACCGAGTACACAGGTCCCAGAAAGCCCACATATCACCTCACTTCTCCCATTCCATTCCCCCTGCCCACTGTACTAAGCGAGCCAAGGCAGTAGCACAGAGCACAAAGTATTCAAACAAACCCAGAGCTCTGCCTCTCAAGAACCCTCCAAATAAATCCAAAAAAGGCTGGCTTCATCAGATCGTTTATCCTGTTCTATGGAGAATACTCCCAAGTCAACCCTTGTACCCTTCTTGATACCAACTGAACCATGTGGTACTCACCAATCTCACTGATGAAAGCCTGTACCACATCTTCAGGACCCTGGGTACGTGGGGTAGGCAGGAAGGACAGCTTCCTTAGACGGGCTGGGTGGACAGCAGGCAGCTTGGGGATAGTGCTCTGCCGTGGTGTGGGAGCAGCCTTGGTAGCAGGAGAGGGGGGCTCCCTGGGCCTGGTCTCCTGGGTCTCAGGCTTTGGCCTCTCTGATGCAGGTTCCTCAACAGCCACACCTTCAGCAGACACACATGGCAGAGCCTTCATCCGGGGGCTTTGCACCAGGGAGGACACCTTATGTTTCAGATGAGGAGATGGAGGCACTGGCTTGACCTCCACCTTGGTAGGCTCTACCTGTGGAGCTCCGTGGCCAGCTGGCCCAAGACTGAGGGGAGGAGCCATTGGCACAGGAAGTACATCTTCAGGAGGGCCAGCTGGAATGCCACTGGGCTCCTTAAGTGGAGGAATAGCTCTCCCAACAGAGGCTGGAGGCAAAGGAGGTGGAGGAACAGTAGACCAGAATGGAGGGTGTTGCAGCCCTGGGCCCCATCCCAAGGGACCATAGGTACAGCTGGAACTGTAAGGTGAGACTGGGGCAGGAGGGGGTACCCAAGGCACATTGCAAGTGGGGGGCACAGCATAGGTGCCAGGAGTACCAGATACAAGGGGCACTGTTGGTGGGGGGGGCAGACAAGGATATCCAGAAGGTGACACAGGGGGATAACAAGGCCAGGGTGGCACAGGGGCATAGTGAGTATAGGGATCAGGGAGCACTGGCCCCATAGACATTGGGAGAGTAGGAGGCTGCAAGGGAGGTGGGGGCAGACTAGGGGGCATGCCCAGCCCACCTGGGGGGAAAGGCAGAGCAGTAGGTATTGTGGGAGGCATGGGTGCAACAGGGGACACGGACTGTACAGGAGGGGAAGGTCTTGCCAGCAGTAGCATCTCTTGGGATGACACCTGCTCAGTGGGAGTTGAGGCCACAGGTTTGCTTGCAGGTGGCTCAGGACTAGGAGAAGCAGGGCTGGGACCCACAGGTACAAAAGAAGCCTCAGGGAGACCCTCGGGGCTTCTCTGTAGAGCTGTCTTCTTGGCTGGGGCTGGTGGGATGACAAGACAAGGGATGTCTGCCAGCCCTGTGGGGGTCTCTGGAAGGCTGGGCCACTTCCCAGCTGGGGGCTGGGGACTCCTCTCTTCTGCCTCTGCTTGGCGTTGCTGCCTTCGTCGCCGGTACTCAGATAGGCTAAGAGGCCGAGGTCTGGCTTCCTGGGTTGTGGCATTGGTACCACTTTCTACCTTCAGAGGACCCACAACCTCCTTGACTTCAGGGATGATGGCCTTTGGGGAGTCCAAGGACTCTGAATCCAGGAGGAGCTGGGGGGCTGGACTCCCCTGGGCTGATGACACGGCACCACGTCTGGGATCAGTTGGTTTGGACTTAATTAGCACAGGGTCAACTGGAGCCAGGTCATTGGGAATAGGGTCAACTGGTACTAGATCAACTGGTGCTGTGCCGGATGGGACAGCATCAACTGGTGGCAAGTTATCTGAGATGGGAACAACCACTGCAGGGTCAATTGTTGCTGAGTCAGCCAGGACTGGGTCAATCAGCACAGGGTCAGCTGGGAGAGGGTCAACCAGCTGTGAGCTGGCTGAAGCAAGGTCAACCAACACAGGGTCAACAGGTACAGGGTCAGATAGAACAGGGTCAACCGCAGTGGGATCAGCTTCAACAGAGTCAACTGGCATGGGGTCACCTTGCACAGAGTCAACCAATGAGAGATGGGTTGGAACATGATTGGCTCGGACAGTGTCAACCAGCTTGGGGTAGAGGTCTAGAGGACCTTCTTTAGCAGGACTACCTTGTCCAGCACTTCTCTCCAAGTTCTCAGAGCAAGGCTTCTCCAAGGCAGCTGCCCAGGCCCGAGCCCAAGCCCGGGGCTTCCCCCTGCCCTGCAGAGAACCAACCTCTCTTTGAAGTTCCTCCTGAGGCTGTTTCTGCAAATTGCCTGCCTGAGAGGTTGCTTCTGTAGCCACAGTAGACTGCCCACGAGAGGATGATCTCAGCCTCCTGGCATAGCTTTCCACACAGGCTGCTGGCTGCTCCTTGCTCTTCTTCCTCCTGCCCTTTCGAGCTCTCAAGGAACCCAGCACTGCACTGGCAGGTGGGTTCTGAGGCCCCTCAGGCACCACTGGTTCCATGACCTCCCTGGGCTCCAAAAAACAGGCTGAGTCCAGCTTTTCCTCTGAGTCCAGTAACAATCCCTCTTTCTCAGGACAGAGGGCTACCTTGGGCACAGCAGGCTCTGTCTCTGACTCCAGCATGGGCATGAGAAGCTGCAAGGCGGGACTAGTCTCTAGTGAATCATCCAGAAGCACAGGTTGAGGTCCAGTAGGCATCTGCCGCACCACAACTGGGATCTCCAGGTCATCACCAGCTGTGGCTGCCTGCCCCACTATCTCTAGCACCACACAACCCTCAGGCAGTGTCAAATCATCTGGCTGCTCCTGAAGCTTATCCTCAAGTGATGCCAGGTGAGTAAGGTTGGGCAGGCAATATGGGTGCATGGCCCGCACCAGCTCACTTAGGGAGGAGATGCTCTCATCACCAGGTGCTGGCACCACCATCTCTGCTGCTATTGCTTTATCTTCTTCCTCGGGGCAGGCCAGGTGCATGGGGAAGTCTGGGATACTGCTCACAGAGTTGTCAAGCTCCCCGGCAAGAATCTGGCCACTGAAGCTGGCCACCTCCTCCTCCTCTTCTCCATCACTGCGCTGCTGGGGAGGAGGGGATTGGCCCCAACGTGGTCTTGATCTTGAGGGTCTCCAGCTGGGAAGCTTGGGGGACGAGGTCTCCAAGAAGGAGGGTGGGGAGAAGTCCCAAGGAGCATCTGTGAGAGACACTTCTACCTGCAAGATAGAAAAGAAGCCTCAGGAGGAGTCTTCTCTGGCAATGTATTCTCCAGACCCATTCCCACATGCGCCTCCTACCCAAGAGTTCCTGAGGCCCCCTAGGTCAGGCTTACCCCACTCACTCTACTGCTGCCTGTGCTGGGCCCCAGTGGGTCAACAGGGGTGATGAGGTCACGTTCTGGAGGTGTCCGTGAGAGAGCGAGCAGCTTGTGCAGCTAAGAGGGAGAGAAAGACCTGAGATTAGTTTGTGCTTCAGACCTATGTGAGTAGGCCCACAGACGTGATTCTAACCTTTGCACCAACCACACATCCCCTCTCCCTGGTTCCACACTCACAGAGGAGCCCTCCCGAGGTGACACAAGCAGCTCCGAGTCAGGAATGCTGTCAAATGGAGACAGGTTCTCAGAATCTGCATTGTCCAAGATCTCCGTCAGAGCCGTGAGCAGCGACACTTCATTCTGATCCTCCAGAGATAACCTGCTCTGCTCCAGAAAGACAACAAGAAGGTCCTCCCAACATCTCTAATGACCTAATGGGCCACTGAGAAGGACTCGATACCAAGAGAATCAGTTTCCCAGTCTCAGCCTAGCTCAATTTGGCAGCGAGAAGAATTTGAGTACCAGAGGCATGGCTTCCAATCTCATTTACCATCCACCACCTTTCTACTGTCAACAGAGACCTGTCAGACTTGAATCTTGAAGTGTGGGTTTCACACACTCCCCCAGGTAAAAGGTGGGATGTTCAGCAGACAACTCTTGGCTAGACTAGAATTGGGGTGAAAAACAGAGATCAGAACCCTCTGGACATGTAGGTCAGGAGCCCAGATAGGGGGAATGGCCTTGGACTATAGTCCAAGCTAACCAGGGAATCCTCACACAGGACATAATCTAGTAGCCTGCCGCCTAACTCCTACCTACAGATAAAAAATATACTTCAAGGGCTCAGGGAGGGCAACCAGGAGCCAAGGTCCTGGGAGAGCAGAGCCATACCTAAAACAACTTCAAGGATTTGAGCTAGAGCCTCCTATGCAAAGCTCCTACCTGAAGACCTCCAAGTCCAGCCCCAACTCACCTCTCCGAGGCTCCCAAAATCCTCAATGAGGGAGATGAGGGAGGCATCCATGTAGCTCTGCATGGTCCCCAGCAGTGTCTCATCCTGCAGCAACAGCTCCTCCATTTCCAGGTCCTTGTCCCTCAAACATGGGCCTAGCCGAGACAGACTGACAAAGCCTGAATCACTTCCCTCCTCATGCAGCAGCACCTGGGGCAAAAGAGGGGAAGGTGAGAAGGGTACGGGCCCTCTGGGGGTAGCTGACTGATATGCTCCATAAACCAGGTACCCAGCCCTCTACCAATGGGCCCAAACTCAGCAGGAGCCCCACCATCACCAAACCTCTGGGCTGGCTGGGCAGAGAGAAGTGAAATCCATGAGCAAAAGCCCCAACCAGAATGGCAGTTTTCAAGGACCTTATAGGTAGAAAAATGTTTGGAGTCCATCCAGAAACAGTTGGAGCTGCAGGAGTTTATTAAACTGCAGAGTAAAAGCATCAAAAAGATCAAGATTGTTCAGAAGTCATCTGCTGGCAGGGGTGAGGGCTGCAGTCTGAGGGCACACCAAAGGAAAAGAGGTCAAATCTCACTTTAGGCCTCTGTTCTCTGCTTATCACAGATCTACCTTCTTCAAGAAGATACCTCAAGCCTCCCCAGCCCATGGTGATTTCTCTTCAAAACACTAAATTCACATTTTTCTGCAGCATTCACTTTTCTGGCAATCACATCCTGTCCCTATGACATTCCCTGTATCTCTACTAAAATTAGATTCCAAATTCCTTTGGGGCAAATAACCGTTTGTATTCTATAAGCTTATATTCTTCTTGGCTCATAGAAGAGTCTTAATGTGTTTATACTTCCCAGTTACCCATGATGCCCAGCAGTGTCTTAAATACAGCTGATATTCACACTCACTTCATGCTTTTATCTTGAAGGCCCAACAGTGTGCCACCCAATCTCTTGATGGTAATTCAATTCCAAGGGAAGAGTCTCTTCCCCACCCCTACTACTTAAGAGCAAAAGAATAGAAAGCTTGATTCTGCAGCTAGAGAAGTTCCGCCCCACACTCCTCTGAGAGCTAGTGACATCGTTAGCCTGTCAGGCAGGGAGAAGCCTGCCCAGACCTGTCAAGAGTGTGGGCATGGGCAGGGCCAGAAGTGACTAGAATGGCACCAGTAAGGCCAGAGCCATGGATATCTCCACTACAGTAGTCCCCCTTGTCCTCAGGGGATGCACTCCAAGATGCCCTGTGGATGCCTGAAACCGCACATAGTACCGAACCCTATATATACTATGGTTTTTTATATACATACATATTCACGGTGAAGTTTAATTTATATATTAGGCACAGTAAGAATTTAACAATAACTAAAAATAGAACAATTATAACATATTGTAATAAAAGTTATGAATGAAAGAATATGGTCTCTCTACCTCTTAAAGTATCTTATTGCACTAAACTCACCTATTTTCAGACCGTGGTTGACCGCGGTTAACTGAAACCACAGACAAGGGAGGGACTACTGCATAAGAAACTTGATGCAAAGCCTGAGAACAGGATCAAATACAGACAAGCCAGACATCCTCCTCCCCTTCTGCAGCAAAGGGAAACTCTGCACCTCTTCCAAAAGAAAAAAAGCAACAGGTGTGACTTCACCCCCCCCCCCCCAACAAAGCTAAGGAGTTCCAATACCCAGAGAGAGGAAAGGCTGGTTAGGGACACTTAAGGACGCCAGGCCCAGATGAACTGAAAGGTGGTAGGTTTTAGGCACTAACCCCTCCCAGGCCTTCACAATCCTGTAATTACAACCAACAAATGAATAGCACCTGGCTCAGCAAACACTCCTGGGTGAGCAAGGAGGCTGCATCTCTACTTGCCCTGCCACCTATCAGAGCCCCAACCACTAAGCCGAGATCTCAAGATGATGCCCAGCTCTACGAACTATTCATCTCCATCAGGGGTCCAGTCAGAGACACCCCCTCTTACCTGACCTCACCCACCCCTCAATCTCGAAACAGCACAGCTCCCAGAGTACCAAGATCATTCAAGGGCTAAGCCCAGTCTAAAAGTAAGGCAGCCACCAGCAGCTCTAACTTCAACAAACTCCCAACTGGCTCTCCCACAACAATCTTGTCCCTCCAGGATTCAAAACCAGCCAGAAACTTTTCAAATTCATGTCTGATCACTTCCTGAGACCCTCCATAAATCCCTTCAATGGCATCTTACTGCTTTAAGCATTAAGTTTAAACCCCTTAATATGGCTTACAGGGGTCCTGATCTTCCCCACTAGACTATTCTACTCCAGCTTGTCCTCTCCCACTACTCTGCCATACAGGTCTGTCAGTTTCTCCAATAAGCCATGTTCTCTCCCTCCTTGAGGCCTTCACATACTATTCCTTCTGATCAAAGTTTTTCTATGCACAGTCTTCAAGTCTTAGCTTAAAATGTCCCTCCAAAGTAGATTACTACTGCCAATTACATAATCCCAAATATCCTGCACTTTTCTCTTGTCCCATTCACCATTATTTATTATCTGTCTATCCTGATTAAAACATAATAAGATCCTGGAGGACAGGGGCCATGTATGTGTGGCTTAGCAGTGTATACCCTGTGCCTAAACATAATGGTATCTCAACTGGTTGACAGACCAGCTCACACACAACCATCTTTGGTTTGGTGGGGAAGATAATCTCTTCATGAGACCCTCTCCAACTCCAAATGACCACCTAACTTGTATTACAGCTGGAACTTGGATCTCTCCTACATCTCCCCCAGAAGGTGCGCAGCACTAGCCCCAAAATATGTGACCTCTGAAAAAATGAAGGAGAAGGGCTCAGCTGCTCCCAAATTCATGCCCCAGAAGCATTTTCCCCTGGGCAAGGGCCTGGATTGGTCTGCAGGACCTGACGTTCGTTACCAGGCAGCCCAACTCCCACCTAGAAACACACACACACACACACAAAATACTGTCAAGAACTCAGCTTAATTTCTTAAGAGATAACAGTTCAAACTAATTCCTGTCCACTTCCACCCTGGGTGGAAACTTTTAAGACACCCTCCACTGAAGAGTAGGACAATAACACTTTTTAAGTATGGAGAACTGAAGGCCAAGAAGAATCTGACAGAAAGAATTCCTCCTCATCCAATACATGTTCAACTAGTGTTGAATAGTTCTCAAACCGCCTCCAACTTTTCCCATCCTCAGCAAAAATTCCAGAGAGCCTTAAATATGGACCACTCCAGTTCCTGCGTGTCAGTTCCCAGGAGCAGGCCTTAACTGCCTCCTCCAAAGAGATGCTAGAGGAAAAAAGGGGAAGGGGGCAGAATTCCCTTTCCCTTACTTAAGCTTGTCCCAAGTATATGTTAACACTCCCCATGCCCCTTGAATCACTAATGAGGCAGGACTGCAGGCAACCAAAACGCCAGTGCCGGTGACTCACAACCCACCCCAAGCCGGTCAGACAGAAGCCGCCACAAGCTCACTTCTCTACAGCCCTTCAGCCTCAGCCCTCTAACCTCCCCATCACACTCCGCCATCTGGAGGGAAGAGACTCCCCGAACATCTGGAAAGTCCTTCAGCACAGAAGCGCTGTGGACCCAAGCAGTGGGAAAAAAACTCCAGGACTCTTAGCAAAGTTGACTCTAGCAGTCCCTAACCTTCCTCCCTGGCCGGTGAGGCCCCGGCTGAGACACACCCAGTTCCCAGCAGTGCGGCTCCAGGGCCGATACTAGATGCCCGACAGTCTGGGACGGGAGCCACGTGGACGTCCCTTCCCCGCCCCCACGTGGACCCGCGGCCCGCGCCCCCCTCCACCGGGAGCCCAACCCACGTGGGTGCCGGGGCCGCCTAGAGGGGGAAGGGAGGCAGACAAGTTCTCCCGGGAAAATTGCTCCCCCCGCCCCACGTGGCTTCGAAAAGGGAACTGCTGCGCTGGGCTAGGGGAACCACACTAGGCATCTTTAGAGGGAAATCTTAGCCTTCAACTCCAAGTCTGAATCCCTGACCCCCCACCGCGGGCCATGTTTCCGACACCCGGTTCTGACCCTGCGGCGTTCCCCAGAAATGGCCGTAGAGACAGACTCTGCCTCTGGCCGCCTACCCCCAGCAAATGGCTTAAGTCCACTTGGCCTGACCCGGCTCCTGCGGCCACCCGGCATCGACTCTCAAGCGCTTCCTCCCTTTCCTGTGGCGTCCACGTGTCACCGCCCGGCACACATCGCTTTGCTGCCAGCCGCGGGCCGCCCGCCAGCCTCTCACCTGCTCCCCGCCGCTCACAGCGCCCAAGGTCCCATACGGTGCTTGGCTCCGACTCCCCCAACCGCTGCTGCGGGCTCCACCGCCGGGATCAGGGCCGGGGCCCCCACTCGGGGGCGGCACGACTCCGTCTCTCCGTCCCCGGCGCGCCGCCATCTTGGCCCCTGAACACCCAGCACTGCTCTGATCGCCGGCGCCGCCTCACCCAGCCGATTGTAGGAAGGGAACTACAACTCCCGAGTGACACTGCAAGACTACGGCTCCCAGAAGGCCATGCGGCGCGGCCACTTGCACCCGGGAAGAGGGCCCTGGCCTCGCGCGAGGGTTCCTGGGAGTAGTAGTCGCTTTCTGCAGAGTCCGTCTGGTACAAGCTCTAGTGCTTAGTTTTGTATTACACCGGTAGACCAATTTGTGGAGCGCGTAACAGTAAGGGGGAGAGTTAACATATCATTTCATTTTCGTTAATTTGTCCAACTGTTGGAACGCCCTCTTTGACGTACTACCTGCTGTACATTCATTTCACCTTAGTCCAAGTGGATCTATGTTTTGAAACACCACCCCCTACTGGGCACCCGCACTCCAGGAGTTGACCCTCACCTAGTCCCACACTGCGGCAGTACCGCAAATTTAATCTTAAAATACCGCATTCTCGGCTTTCTCTCCTGCAACTCAGAAACTTAAGTTGAATTCTCATTACCAAATTTATTACCAAATATTACCAATATTTCCTGTTGCTCCAGATCTCCTTGCTGTTCCCCAAAAAACAGGTGTTCTGCCTTTGTTTTTCTGCCTGGAATACTGGAACCTCAAAATATATCATGATGCCCTATTTAATCTAGGAAAGACTTTTTGATTATCCCCGCCAACAGTGATCCCTCCCTGTATTTCCACAGTCCATCACTGTCTCTACTATTCACTCATTTGCCACTTAGAAGCTCTTCATATTGTTTTCCTATTTTTAAAAAACCTTTTTTATTACAAAAGCTTAAAAATTATTTCAAAAATACAAAATTGTATAGAGTAAAAAATGTACTCGGCCTGCAAATTCCAGTTCTGCTTTCCAAATTTCACCCTTGTTACCTTTAGTGTGTATTCATTCACACTTTTTTTCTATGAATATAAAATGTATAGGGACACAAATTGGTCCTTTCTTTGTTCAAAAATGGGATCATTCTATATGTATGGTTCTACAACTTGCTTTTTTTTTTTTTACTTTTGTGGTATAGAAGAATACAACTTGCTTTTTTTATGTAACAATATGTTAATCCATTCACTAACCAAATATTTATTGAGCTCTTAGTAAGTACCAGTTCTATTATATGACTATATCATTATTGAAATATTTGAGTTGTTTCCAGTTTTTCTCTATAACACATTAAGTTACAGTGAACATCTTTGTAATGTACATGTATCTTTGCACTTCTGTGCACTTTTTCTATGGAATAATTTCCTTGAAATTCAGTTGCTAAGTTAAACAATGTATGCTTTTGAAATTCAGGGGATAATGCCAAATTGCCTTTGGGAAGATTGCATCAAGATAGATTCCCACAAAAAGTTTATGAGAAGAGAGAACCTCCTTTCAGTTGTTTCTTAATCTTTCCAGTGAATTAGTTTTGTCTTCCCAAATAGGCTCTAAAAGCCACAAATTTGGAAACTGAATCTTGTCCACAATTTTCTCTATGAAATAGTCAGATGAGGGCCAACAATAAAGTTTATTTCCAATAAACTTGGAAATAAAGTTGATTATGAGAACCTAGCAAGAACAATACAGGTGGTACAGTTTTTCCTCTGTGGAAGAAATATACTCTAAAAGATGTTCTGTAAACGCCAGTGGTTTGGGGCACTAATTATGGTGATTAAGCTTTGAGAAAAGAATGCAGGTAAAAGAAAGCAGAACATTTTGCCATTTTTGTTTTATTCAGCATCTGAAGAAACAGTGTATTCACATAAGGCTGGTGGGTGCATGGAATCTACTCAAAAAAGATAAGAATATATCTCTGGGTCTCCAGTGCCACCTGAACAGGGGTATTGTGGCTACTATTCCCCTTCTTAGATGCATTCCTAAGGACCATGAAGGAAAACCTTAAAACGATAGGCCATCAAACATTGGGAATCTCCAATCATTTGTCTTTGTCTGACCCCATGCTCACCAAAGACTCATCTGATTATAACAACTGACTCATAATAATTTTCTGTGGGCAGAAAGTGTATTGATCAAGAGATACAAAATGCCTAGTTCACATGACAGATATTTCTCAGTGTGAATTAACAAGCTTATTTTAACATGGCTTATTTATTGAGTGTCTACTATATGGCAGGCACTGTTTTAAGCACTGGAGATACAGCAGTGACAAAACAAACCAAAATCAACCAAATAAACAAACACAAAAAACTCTCCTGAACAGAATGGAGCTTACATTCTAGTGGCGAAACAACCTTCAAGTAAACAAAGAGTCAGAAACAATTTCAGAGAGCCATAGTGCTGTCAGAAAATAAATGGTATGGAAAGTGTAAAAGATAAGTGGGAATAATTTTATATCATGTCATCAGGGAAGGCCTCTGAGGTGGAGACATTTGAAGTAAGACCTGAATCACAAGGAAGTTCTAGCCATTCAAAGAACATTCTGTGGTGGTAAAAGAAACAGCCAGTGCATTGGTTCTGAAATGAGAACGAATTTGTTGTGTTCAAAAGGAAAACCAGTTTTGCTGAAGAGTTCTAGAAAAGAGAGGGGAGTCATACCTAGATAAAGTTTCACGTGAATTTGATTTGTGTAAGTCAGTCTCCTGAATCTGATAAATTCTGATATACTGTCTAAATTGAATTTCCAGACCTGCAACACTCAGGACCAGACCTAGTATGTTTAGAAGCCCTCACCATGGCTCCCAATAATCTCTGCTTCCCGTTATTCACACTCATATGTAGTTCCCTCCCGTATTGTACCAGCGTTGGTCTATGTAACCAACAGCATAACACACAAGTGATGATATGTTACTTCTAAGATTAGGTTATGAAAAGACTGTAGCTTTTGGCTTAGGGTCTCTCTCTCTCTCTCTCTCTCTCTCTCTCTCTCTCGGATTTCTTACTCTGAAAAAAGCAAGGTGCCATGTTATAAGCAATCCTACGGAGAGGCTCACATGGGAAAAAACTGGAGTTTCTGACCAAAAACCAGTGAAGAACTGAGGCCTGCCAACAACCACGAGAGTGAGCGTGGAAGCAGATTCTCCAGCCCCAGCTAAGCCACTCCTGGATTCCTGACCCTCAGAAACTGTGAGATATAAAAGTTTGTTGTTTTAAGATGCTGAGTTTGAGGGTAATTTGTTACACAGCAATAGATAATTAATATATCTGGATTGCACTTATCCTACCAGCGAGGACCCTACCAGATACTCAGGTAATATTCCTTTTAGTGTTCTATTTTTAGTACCAAACAACCAACATTGGAGAAATGATTTATAGTCCTCTGCTTGCTGTCATGTGTCCTTGAATCTTTGCAACATATATGGTAGAATTAGAAAAGCCCGGATTACTATCCCCATTCTATTTAAGAGGAAATTGAGGCCAAAGAAGGGTTAAACCACTTGTCCAAAGGCACACATTGTTTCTTTGACTCTTTAGTTCCCAGCTGGGGAATTCTCTATAGTACTTAGCAGTTGCTGATAGAAGAAGAGATTAATGAATAGGTTTTAGCCACTTTGGTGGGAATGGTCTGAAGGGCTGGGACCATTTTAGAAGAGTAGTTCCCAAACATTGGCTTGTATAAGAATCAGATTACTGGCTCACACCTGTAATCCCAGCACTTTGGGAGGCCAAGGCCACAGACCAGAGGATTCCTTGAGGCCAGGAATTTGAGAACAGCCTGGGCAACATATCCAGACCTGGTCTCTACAAAAAAATTTTAAAAATAGCTGGGTGTGGTGGCATGTGCCTGTAGTCCCAGCTACTCTGGGAGGCTGAGGTGGGAGGATCACTCAAGTCCAGTTCAAGGTTACAGTGAGCTATGATCAGGCCACTGCACTCCAGCCTGGGTGACAGAACAAGACCTTGTCTCTAAAAAAAAAAAAAAAAAGAATCAGATTCCTAGATCCTGCTCCAGAAATATGACTTAGTTCATCTGAGAGTGGGGCTTTCTACATGTTTAACAAGTTTCCTGGGAGTTTCTTATATACTTTGAGAAACTGCTTTGGCAGAGAAAGGAATGGTGGTAGTAAATGGTGATGGTGATGATGATAGCAAATGGACAAGAGGACAAGAGTCACGTGTGGGGACAAGGGAAGATAATCCTATAAAAATTCTTGTCATCATGCAACAAATGTTCCAGGACACATACTAGTTTCCAGGCACTCTGTTAGATGCTGGAGACACAGCCATCAACGAGACATATATCATCTACTATCTGTTTGGGAAAAGATTCATCCTTGAAGGACAGAGCAATGTCAATAAGTATTTGAGGGAATTTCAAGAGTGAGAAAAATGTGAGAGAAAATATACAAGGCCAAGGTCAGGAGAGGGAATTGGATAGGAGAGGTTCTAGGAGCTGGAGAAGCAGGGTGCCTACCTCTCTTGGAGTAAGCCTAGCCAGTTGCTTCTGCTGTCTGCCATTTGTGGGGCTGCTCCTCCCTGCCCCTTTCCTAACTCACCTCTTCTCAGTACCTCTACTTTTCTTCATCTCCTGTGTCCAGAGTTCATTTTGCACTAATGAATGACTGGTATTACAAAATACTGGGAGCTGGGCACGGTGGCACGCACCTGTAGTCCCAGCTACTTTGGAGAGGAGGCTGAGGCGGGAGGAACTCTTGAGACCAGGAGTTCAAGGCCAGCCTGGGCAACATAGCAAGACCTTGTCTCTAAAAAAAAAAAAATACTGGAATGTCACTGAATTGATCTCTTTAAAACTGTTAATTTTATGTTATGTGAATTTGACCTCACACACACACACAAAAAGAATACTGGGTGCTTATATCCATTGATTCAAATTAGCTACGCCTCCAGTCCTCCAAAACATTGTCATTAAGTTAAAGAACTTCCACATAGGCTCCACCCACTCCCTACCACATCCCAAGTCTATCTGCCAGGTATCCATGACTTCTCTTCCCATTTTTGCCTGTATCACAATTCCCAGAGATACTCCAAAGATGTTCTTCTCTCCTTCCCCAGATCTGATCCATACTAAAAGTAAGGCAGGGAGTAGAGCACTAGGTCAAGTGCTTTTTAGCTGTGTGACCTTGGGCAAAGTTACCTAACTTCCCTAAGCCTGGTTCCTCTAGGAGCCAAAATCACTTACCTTCATCACCCATTCAACAGTATTGAGATGGTATTTCCTTAAAGGAAACTGGGCCACTAGATCAGCTAAGATGTCAGTGGAGTGGGAGGGGAAATCTTTCCAGAGAAGGTGAAGCTAGAACTAAGGTGTTAAGGAGGCATTAACTAGTTAATAGGTGAAGAAGAGGGAGAAAAGTGTCTTATGGGAAAGTTCAAAAATGAACTTTAGTCAAGTCTGGTGGGTGAGGTGGCTTACGCATGTAATCCCAGCACTTTGGGAGGGCGAGGCAGCAGGATCGCTTGAGGCCAGGAGTTCCAGACAAGCCTGGGTAACATATTGAGATGCTGTCTCTACAAAATTTTTTTAAAAAATTAGTTGGGTGTGGTGGCACAAGCACCTATACTCCCAGCTACTCTGAAGGCTGAGGCAGTAGGATCGCTTGAGCCCAGGACTTCGAGGCGCAGTGAGTTATGATCATGCCACTGTACTCCAGCCTGGGTGACAGAGTGAGACCATGTCTCTAAGAAAAAAAAAAAAGGACTTCAGACTTCAGTTTTCTTGCTTGTTCGAGGAAGTAACAGCATCTTCTTTGAAAGGTCCTCATGAAAAGTAAATGAGATCGCAGGTGTGAAATGCCTAGCACAGTGCCTGACCCTAGTGTATGCTCAACAAATGTCGTTTTTTGCTTCCTCCCTTGCCTTCCACCTTCCATATGTGTAATCTAGGAGAAGGGAACCTCAGATTCAGAGGAGACAAAGACCTTTATAGGGTGGGTTGTAATCCCTCCTTGTCTACACAGGTGATTGGTGATCACCATGGCATCTGGCCAAGCTAGTTGTTTGGAATGAGTGGCCTTAGGGGTAAGTGGTCACAGGATTGGAGGAAGGCAAATTCAAAGACATTAGAGAGAGAAAGGGGCCAAGGCAGTCCCCCCCACACACTGACATACATCATCTCAATTCATCCTGCCAATCCAGCCCCATCCTGACACTCTGGGAATTACAGACAGTCTCAAAAAGAACAGAAAGTAACTAATGTCTATTGAGTACTGACTACATGGCTGGCACTAGGCTAGGTGACTGGGTATACATTATCTAGTTTGAGTCTCATCAGGCTGTAGGTACTGATTACAGAGGGTAAAGGGAGAGCTCAGAGTAGAGTAGTGAGCTGTCTCAGGTCATTCAGCTAGTGAGGGGCAAAGCTTGAATTCAAACCTGGGTATCCAAAATTCCAAGCCAGTGTTCTTGTAGTTTTAGGTTTTCTCTACTCCCTCTAGTGCTGACCTCTGTCTGGGAGAATGTGGGGAGGGGGCAAGCCCAGGCAGGGGATGCTGCCAAGGAAATACTTGTGTGAGTGTAGATGGCTTCAGTCATGTCCCCAGGTGGTGAGGATGGGGAAAGCTCGGGTGGGAGAATCCACAATGTGGAGCTCTCCTCCCCACCCTTTCCTAAGCACAGGAGAGGGAGGTGACATTCCTAGTCAGGCCCTCTTTTCAATCCCCAGACCCTGTATCCTTCCATAATTTCATGCTTCCTCAGCAAAAACCTAAGGTGGAGAGAAGGGGTTTTATAAACACTTAAGCCTCCACATCTGTAATCCTCCCCCAGCCAGTCAAGTCAGCTGTACAGACTCTGAGCCAAAGTGAGGAACCAAACAGCCTTTTCAACCCATTCCCCTCTAAGTAACAAAGGGGAGAAGCCCCTACCCAGTCTGGGCCAGATGTCCTAGAGAGAGGGGACGCTAGCCCAGGTCCCCAGCGTCTACCCCTGGAGCCCAGCCTGAAATTTAAGGTAAGAGAAGCTAGCAGCTGGGGACCCCCAGGAGGGAGGGAGCCAACTCTACTCCAGGCAGCTCCCCTCCTTTCCCTCCTCCTGGCTGATAGGTATTTCCTGTTTATGAGGCAGCTAAGGCTGAGCTTTTGGGAAGGGATGGAGATGGAGCCCCTCCCCTCCTAGGGCTGGACTGGGGAGTCCTTGAGGAACGCCTGAAGGTTGGGAGGCTCCTCCCTGGGGAAGGCGTGTTCCCGACATTGACCGTCCAGATCATCCCCCCCCGCCCCGCCCCTGGCCAATGCTTCTACGGGTTGGGGGCACTGGAGGGGTCTGCTTCCTGTTCTCAGTCTCCGAAGCCTTCAAAGGAGAGCAGCTTCCAGGAGGGGAGGGGAGGGGAGGACGGCTGTGGGGAGGAAGGCGCCAAAGCTGGGTGGAGAAAGTGGGGGGAAGGGAGGAGAGTGTCTTGACTGATGCGTCAGAGCCAGCCCGAAGGAGGGCCTGTGTATGCCCTCCTCCCCAGTCCAACCTGGTGGTCATTCCGCAGTCCCCTCCCCCCAGCAAAACTCAGATCCCAGGCCATTAGGCTGGAGAGGGCGGAAACCCCACTTAATTAACCCTTTTAACTCTTGTCCCAACTGGTTTAGCAGGCAAGGGAGGAGTGGTTAATTCAGGGAGGGGGTGAGTGGAGGGTTGCTACAAGAATTAGGATACTGCTCCTTTGTCCCCCCAACCAGCTTGGGGTAGGAACGCGTAACAAGGAGTCTTCAGAATAAGGCATGGGTCTCAGCAGGAAGCACAGGCGGGGGTCTGCAGTCCCTTTCCCCTCCTGGAACGCGGCCCGGGTGGAGAGAGAGCTACACCTCACCGCCCACCCCTAGCTCCGCCTTCCCAGTCCCGGCTCCCGCTCCGGCTCAGCTACGCTCCCAACCCGGCGCCATCCGGAGTACCGACACCGAATGTGAGGCTTCGCCTCCTCTCCCTGCCCCTCGCCCTTCCTTTCTGGGGTCTCTGCCTCCGTCTCCTTTTTAAAAAGCTGCGTCACATGCATGCCGTTCCTTGAACGCTCCCGGCCCCTCGCCGCCCGCCGTGCGGCGCACGCACGTAGTCGCTTGCTGCGCGTTCGCCTGGGTCACTTTGACACAGCTCTCCCCTCCCACTAGCAGGACAATTAGCATATTAATAAAGCCCGGCCCAGCCGGGCTGGGGCTGGAGAGCCGGAGCCTGCGAGAGGGAGAGCGCGAGCGCGAGGGAGAGGGGGGCGCGCGGCGGCGGCTGCGGGGAGGGCGGCGGGAGCGCACAGACACGCACACGCACACGCGCACACACGGACACACACTCCGGGGACGCACACCCGCGCGCACACACGCAGAGGCAGCTCGCCTTCCTGCCTGGCTTCCTTCCTGTCTGCTCGGTGCCTGACAGGCCCCTTGCTGCAGCCAGGGGCCGCCCGCACCGGGCCGCGGCCGGGCCGGGACGGCGGCGAGGGCAGCGGGGGCCGCGGGCGGCGGCGGCGGCTCATGCCCGGCCTGTCCCCGCGAGGGGCGGGCACCGTGACTCGGCTGGGCCCCCAGCGGCGGGCGATGTGAAGATGTCAGTGGGCTGTGCCTGTCCTGGTGAGTGGGGCGCGCGGCCGCCTGGCCCCTCCCTGCCTAACCCTCCCCGCGGCCCCCTCACCCCATGTTTGGCAAGAACTTTGGGGGGCGTCGATGGCATGGGGGTGGTAGGGGGCTGTAAGGAGCGTAAAGGGCGTCAGTCCAGCGGGGAGGGCTTTTCCCAACTGTGTAAATGCGCAGCAGCCCAGAAGCACGGGGAGGAGGCACTGAGGGTAGCTTGTGTGTTATGTTTTTTTGGGGGGGGAGGCTAATTGGGGAGGGGCTTGGGGGGGCTGAAATTCTCAGAATTCCAGGTTGTTAGCCAATCAGAAGTGACTCTGGACTTTTGACCCCCCCTTAGGTCATCATAGAGTTGTGATTGGCTGGTTTGGGTTGCCCCCCACCTCCCTGCTGCCTATTGCCTGTGACACCCCCTCATGCTGTTTCTGAGGACCCTGTTTGCGGGGAGGTATTGGTTGGGGCCCATCTTGTCCCCCTCCAACTTTTCCTGCCTGTTGCCAGGGAAGGATGGCCCCTCCTGAGGGACAGGAGGTACTCTTGGGGGATGCCAGATAATTGGGCCCTTGGGTCTGCCATCTCTGCCCTAGTGGGAGGGGGAATGTGGCAGCCCCAGGCTAGGAAATAAGAGTGATTTGTGGAGAGGTGAGCTGGAGGGAGCAATTGCTTGATCCCAAAGTGAGAACTTGAGAGAGGACCCAGGCTCAGATCCCTGCCTCCCCAAAACACATACTAGTTCTTGCCAGAGACAGCCTGGGTCTGAGTTTTTTTCCTGGAGGAGAAGGCCTACCTCCCTGCCAGGAGGAAATAGAGGAACCATGTGACTGGGGAGATAGGCTGTAGAAGGCCTCAGAACACAGTCTGTCCCCATCCCCAGTACTATGGGTCCTGGAGTTGGCCCTCCTGCCCCAGGCTGTAGTCAGCTTTCTCCTGGTAGTCAGTGTCCCTGAATCTAGCCTGGTTTGGGCCCTTCACCCCTCCAGATGCCCCGTTCTCTGGGAGGCCCATACTTAACTGTACATCGCCCCCCCCCCCAATCCCCAAGGGAAGGTGCCAGTGCGGAAGCTTCCTTGAAAATCACGTGACCCAGGCCAAGCTGGGCTGGGCACACACTTCAGGTGCCTGCTGAGGCTGATGTTTAAGGGGCCATGGGGCCCAGAGGGAAGGCTAAGAGAGCCTGAGGATCCTAGAATATCTGGGTATGGGAACCCTGACTCCTGTTGCAGAGAGCTGGGGAGAGAAGGAGAGGGAAGAGCTTACCAAGCTGGAATCCTGCCTGGCCCCATCATCTCCCCTCCTACCAGCTTGGTGTGCATGTTTGTGTGTATTTTCTCCTTTATAATTGCCCCATGCTGGGTACCCTGTTCAGATTCTTCCATGCTCTGAGCCCACCCCAGGGCCCTGACCCTCCATCACTACACGTGAGCAGAGCAGAAACTAAGGCTCTGAACAAGCTAGAGGGATGAGTCTTAAATTTTGATTCTTCATTCCTACAAATAGTGGGTAGGGAATATGGAAAGGTTGTCACGTTGCAGGTGGATGGGAGATTGGCCCTGAAGTTGGGGCAGGGTGCCTGGGTCCAGTAGGAGGAGAGAAAAAGTTCCTTCCTCAGTCTCTTTGGGAATAGCAGGGGGACAGGAAGAGGATGCATGCCCAGGGGTGTGTGTGGGGGGAGGTGAGGGGATAGACAACTTCAGTCAGTGTCCCAAAATGCATGTTCCTTTTGTGTGTCTGGTGGCCTGACTGAGGGAGAGGGTGCAAAAAATGGCTAAGAGTGGGGAGTCTTTTTCTTGATTGTGAAGAAGCCTTATGGATTGATACCACAGGATGGATGGAGGTTAGACTTCAAGGAGAACCATATGGGGAGAGGCTTGAGAGTAGACTGGAGGTGGGGAATGGTAGGAGTTGGGGTGAAAGAGGGGACTAGGCTTGCATGGGTGGGTGGAAGCACATGCTTGAACACAAGGGCATCGTGGTGGTATGTGGCAGTCCAGGCCCAAAGACCTCCCTCCCCCGCCCCCACCTTGAGCAGCCCTGGGGTGAGGGCTAAGGCGCCCTGGCAGGCCGCCTGCTGCTGCCTGCCTGCCTGCCTGCCTGTCTGAGTCTCTCCTTTGTGCTCTGCTGT
The DNA here is from genome assembly GCA_023783475.1 of Daubentonia madagascariensis. Taxonomy (NCBI): domain Eukaryota; kingdom Metazoa; phylum Chordata; class Mammalia; order Primates; family Daubentoniidae; genus Daubentonia; species Daubentonia madagascariensis. The sequence continues at coordinate 10,745,115 of JAKFHU010002573.1, read as the reverse complement.
CTCCGGGCTCCTCCTCCTCCCCCAGCCCAGCAGAGACAGCACATGCCCCACACATGTGACTGAGGGAAGCCAGAGCACACGCAGACCCACACACATGCACACGCAGAAACACCACAAGATACACACGTACACACACCCAACTCCCATAGTGCTCCTGGGGTGGGGAACAGCTTCTGGGGCTGAAATGCCCAGGAGCAGGGAGAACCTCTGCTAAGGGGCATCATCCTGGGCAAGATGCTGAGGGGGCCAGGGCCTGTCTAGGGCAGCATGTGGCTCAGAAGGGTTAAGGAAGGGAGGAGTAGGGGGAGGGGAGGAGGCAGCAGTGGTGGCGGCTGGGAGCCAGGAGAGGAGGATGGCAGAGCGCCAGGCCAACGGGAGGCAGGGCACAGACAAAGGAAGGGGGGCAGGCACACTGGAGGCCTGGGTCAGGGAGCCCCAGGGGCCTGGGCAGGGGGCAGTGCTGGTACCTCATCCTGTGGGCTGGGGCTGGCTGCTGTCCTTTGAGTCGCCACCATCAGGAGGAATACTCTCCCACATCATCTTTGTCATTCTTTGCTGCTTCCCCCAACCCCAATTTTAGGGCCTTCTAACTCAGACTTGCTCTCTTTAGCTGGATCTCTTCTGCCCCTGTGCAACTGGGGGAATTGGGTCAGAGAAGACAGAGGAGTAGACTTGCTAGAGAAGGAGAACTAGGAGCGGGCCTGTTTTGGATGATATGCCAGAGTCTTGATACATCTTGGCATTGATACAATCCCATTTTCCCCACAGTGGGCCAGGAGGGCCCTTGAAGTCCCCCCAGTCTGAGGAGACAGGCTAGGTAGGGGTTCTGAGCCAGAGCACTTACCCATCCCCTCCCCCACCCTGTGGACAGTCATTTGAGGCCTTGAGAGGGAAGGGAGTAGGAATGGCTGCAATGCCCCAGGGCTGGGCTGTTATCTAGTGGGTTTAGAAGTCCAGGGTTCTAGCCCCAGGCCCTCCTGTCTCAGTGTGATCTATTAGGATCTCACGGTTAGTATATTTGGCTCTGTGTGCTAGGATCTCTTGAGGTACTGCCTGTGAATGCACTTTGGAAAGTTTAAAGGCAGGAAACAAATGATAGGAATTGTTCTGTCAGTGGGGGAGGAGTGTGGCTATCCCTGGGTTGTAAATTTGGGAGTCAGTGGAAATGTCTTAAGTCTTGGTGGTAGGCTGTATGTTGCAGGGTCTCACTAAATGTCATAGATTTTAGTATGTTTGTGAAAGCTGGGGTGTATCATATGGCCATGCTGTGACGAGGAATGGTGTGTAGGTTTCAGGGAGAGTGGTTTATGGGTTAAGTCTCTGTGTAACAAATGATCAGGGTGTGTATGTGATACAAATGATATATGTGATACTCTGTCACAGGTTTAGGGGACATAACACAGTTTCAGGGTGTGTGTTGGGGTCAGGGTGCATGAGTGTCACAGTTCCCAGTGTGTATGACTGTGTGTGTGTATGTCCAGGGTTTGGGTATATTTAGGGCTTAAGATATATCACAGGTTGAAGTGTGTATCAGGTACTGATGTATGTGAAAGTGAGATGTGTTATTTATGTGTGGAGGATGTTCACACAGCCAGGTGCAATATTATTCACAGTTACCCAGTGTGTATGTCATGAGAAATGCTGTCTTTGGAGTTATGTATAAATATAATTGGGAGTGGTGGTGGTGGGGAGTAGAGGAGCAAACACTCAATTTGCAAAGAAGGAAGTAGGATGTCACAGCGCCCCTTCCTCTGTGTGTGTGTGTGTGTGTGTGTGTGTGTGAGAGAGAGAGAGAGAGAGTTTTCCTTTTCCTATCTGGCTAAGAGTAGGTCCTGGACCACTACCCAAATTTTAGAAATACCCCCTCCCTTGGGTTGCCCCCACTGGATTGGAAAACAGGCATTACCCACTAACTCTTTTTCGTGGGGTGGTGGGAAGGATTGAGCAGCAGACTAGGCCTCTTCTGGAGACCCTTAGATGGGCAAGTTTGCCTTTCCTAGCTTTGACAACGCCTCTTTCCCTAGCACCCACGTGCCTTCAGTGGTGGTGGTGGGGAAGGGGGCTTCCTATTAAGGAGGATCTAAGTCAAGGCTTGGAACTTAGCTGGGTTGGGGGCAGTGAAGCCTAGAGTGTCCCATTCCTTCCAATCAGTGTTTACAGGCAGAAGTCAGAATGTGTCTGTCAAAAATAACCACCTGGAGCTTACCCTCAGCTGCTCTGGGATTACACCAGGGGCACCCAGGGTGGCAGCCCAAGCCAGCCTTCAACCTGAGAGATCACAGGGGAGAGGAAGAGAGACTTGGGGGCAGTTTGGAAGGTGGTTTGAAGATACTGGGAGTCTACAGAGAGGAGTGCACCCTCCTCCATCCCTGCCTGTTGGCTTTGGCTCACCTGCTCACTCCTGAGCACCACGCCTGGGGCTTGGGGAGCCGGAGCTGGGGGGTGGGGGGGGCTGCATTTCGTTCCTGGCCCCCACAGGCCTCGCCTCCATCCAGGTCTCTCCCGGCCCAATCTGTCCCCTGTCTCTCCCAGTCTCTGTCTCTCTTTTGTTTTTCTCAGCAGTCCCTCCGTCCCAGCCTGCCTCTCTCCCTCCCTCCCTCTCTCGCTCTTCCTCTTTCCTCGCAGGGAGGGGGCGGGGCCGGTGGGGGCAGCTCCACCCTCCGCCCGCCCTGGGGCCTCATTCTGAGAGAGGCTCGGAGAGGGCGAGCGGGGAGGGAAGCAGGGAGAGAAAGGGAGGAAAGCAAGGGAGCCGGCGGCGCTGCGTGTGTGTCTGAGTGTGCGAGTGTGAGTGAGTGTGAGTCCGGGCCCTGCCTCTCCTGGTGCCCCCAGTAGAGGGTCCCGGTGGCTTGGGGAGGCGGGCGGGCTGCTCGGAGGCAGAGGCAGCGAGAGGCGGCGGCGGGGAGAGCCGAGGAGGAGGAGGAGGAGAGAGGAAAGAGCGGAGCAGCCATTGTTGAGGGAAACCTTGCAAACAAAGAAGGCTCCGGACTCCCCGCGGCCCCCCGCTACCCAGGCCGGCCCCCCGGCCCCCGGCCCCCGGCCCAGTGGCCATTGTAACTTTCCCCCGGTGCTGTGGCCGCCGCGGGGCGGGCCGAGGCGGTGCGTGCGAGTCTTTGTGCGGCCGGCGGAGTGGAGCTCCCAGCCAGGCCTGCCTGTCCCACTCGGGACATGAGCGGCTGAAGTTGGTCCCCCCTCAGTCCTCACCCCTGCCAGGGCCCCTCTGGGCTTCCAGCCGCTCCCCGCACCTCTCCTGGCCCCCTCAGTTCTCCCAGGTAAGTCTGGGCACCCTGCACGCCTGTCGGGGGTGGGCGGGAGGCCCTCAGTCTGGCCCAGGGCTGGTGTGCTGGCTGGGGAGAGGTGCCCCAACTCAGAGGGGCCAGGGCTCTTGGGCCTGCTGACCTATGGTCAGCCGCCAAAGGGAGGGGGCTTGCCCTCAGGTCAGCCTGGTTACCATGGAAATGCCCAGCTGGAGGTGCCCCCCTCAGCCCCAGGATGCGGCTTCCGTTCTGAAAAAACTTTACTAGTTCTGGGCTCTTCTCCTCTTCCCCTTTCTAAAGGCTCCCAGATTGCTGGGGGGGGCATGTCTGGCTCCAGGGCTGGATGACATATCCCCTGCACCCCCACCTTGCTCCCTCTACTCCTGCTGCTGGGGACAGGCAGCAACAGGGACAGATGGTCTGGGTGATGTCCCTCCCCTTCTCTTCTCACTCCCAAGCCCTTGTGCTGGGGCTACTGGGAGTTGCTGTGGCTCTGGAGAGATGCTGAGTTTGTGTCTATTCACTGGAGGTGTAAATAGAGGCCCCAGAGCTCTGGGCTTTAGCTCCTCAGAACTATTACCCAACCCCAGACAATGCCTGTCTGTTCTTTAGAGAGAGAAAAGGAGGCTCTGAGGCTTTTTTCAGAATTGGAGAGGAACCCATGTATCCTGCGTCCCTTCTCTTCAGGTTCTTGAGCTGACACATTTCGTCTTCAAGTGGCCCTGAAACTAAGGGGGCAGGGGTAATTTTGCTTTTGGGGAAAGGACTGTCTAGTTAGGGGATGAGGGCCAGATCTGAGAATCTAGACTCTGGGATTCATTGTCCAAGCCTGGCCTCTGGTGGGCTGTGTGAGCTTGGGCTTTCTGTGTGGCCTTAGTCTCCCTGTGTGTGGAGTGGAGAGACTTGGGAGCTGGGTGGGTACTGTCTCTTTCCTGAGACACAGGCTCAGTCCAGCCTGGCATGGGAAGGCTGTGTGTGCTGTTCTTGGAGCATGTGGACGTGGAGTGAGGGCCTGTTGCTGGCATCTTGATCCTGCCCGGGGCTGCTGGGTTCCAGCCCTTGATAGGCATGTTGGGGCGAGCTGAGGGTGGAAGCCGGCTAGGCAGGATGAGGCACACGTGTGTGCAGGCACACACTGGCTCTGGCTCTTGGCACCTTCCAGGACTGTGCAGTCTGGGCCCCTCTGGGACCCTCCTTTTGCCTACATTGTGAGGAGGGGGCCCTGGGGAGAGAATTAAATGACACATGTTGGCACAGGGTCTTCTTTTGTCTCTTTCCCCTAAGGAACAAAATAGATTTTGTATCTAAATTGGGGGGGGTCAGATGTAGCCAATATAGTTACGCTTCCAAATGCAGTTAAGTTTTGGGGACCTAAGGAAGTGAATATGGTTGGGGTCAGAACCTTTCAGGCTGTGCCTCAGTTTCCCCTCCTATCTTGTGGGGAATGGAAATATAGAGTTGCAGGGATACCTGGCTCATACCCAGCTATGAATTTAGCACTTCTTGCAGTCAGGAAATGATATGCCAGGAACTGTATGCTGCTAGATGAGGTAGAAGAGGGGACACATGGACATGCAGATATACACAACAGAGACCCCTGTCTAGTTACCACTTGCCTCCTAGATTGAGCCCCATAGAACATAGGCTCCTTGCCAGGCCTCCTATTTTCTATTTGTAAGTGGAGTGGGATCCAATGGAGGCTCATCTACTTCTCTCGCCCACTGCAAGTCTCAGAAGAGAAAAGGGGGTGAGGCTTTGGGTTTCTGGTTTGGAGACAATACTCTCCCCATTGTGGGTGTGGGGGCTGGGCTGATAAGGGAGTGGCCGTTGGTGGGGAGGCAGGAGGCCCAACTGGTTATCTGGTGGGTTGCACCCAACAGGCACCCACCCCCCCTTTATCTTTCTATCCCCTGCTCTCCTAAGCCCCTGGGGGTGGAGGAGGGGCAGAGAGTTCACAAAGTCCCTCTTTCTCCTCCCCCACCTTGGTCTCTAGAGGGCAATAGAGGGGTCAGGTGGTAGAAATAGTATAAGATGTGGGAATTAGAAGATCTGAGCTCAAGTGCTGGCTCTGCCAGTTACTAGCTTTATGATCTTGGAAAGTTCCTTTGCACCCTCAGTTGCCTCATCTGTAAAATGGGAATGTTATGGTCAACCCTGCTACCTCACAAGGTTGTAGTGATGATGGAATGAAACTATGTAGATAAAAAGGGGGTTTATAAAAATTAGATTCTAATGTTTAGATATTTATTTGTCTATGATATTGACATTTCTTCCCAGCTTCAATTCCTCTTCTGTCATCCAGGGCTCAGCCAAGTTAAGAAGTGGGGACTTGGGTATGGGCTGGGATTAGGGCTGAGTACTCCTAGTTTCTTAATAAAATGAGATTGGAGCCAGATTTAGAAGGAGAGATAGGTGCTCCCCAGCTCCTTCCCCAGTCCACTACTCTCTTGTTGCAGTCAGGCCAGGGGGCTCCATAAGACCAGTCCCTATCCACACAGTCTAGCAGGCTTCCAGGAGAGCTCCCAACAGGGGTTCAGGGAAATCCTTTCTTTCTTCTCTAGGTTGTTCCTCAAAGTCATTCAAGCTGTACTCGCCGAAGGAGCCCCCGAACGGCAACGCCTTCCCTCCCTTCCATCCCGGCACCATGCTGGATCGGGATGTGGGGTGAGTCTCTTGCCCATGTCCTAACCCTTCTCCAGGTGGGATCCTGCCTGGAAAGGGGAGGGAGGGATCCCTCCCCAAATAATTCCTGTATTCAACCCCCATTCTCATGGATGGCCTCTTCCCTTACACAGCCCAACTCCCATGTACCCGCCTACATACCTGGAGCCTGGGATTGGGTAAGTGGAGTCCAGTGGGGAGGAAGGGGCTTTCTGTTGGGTGAAGGCAGAGATGGGGGAGGGCGGAGACTCTGCTCCTAATGACCTCCGTCCTTCACTTCCCCCAAGGAGGCACACACCATATGGCAACCAAACTGACTACAGAATATTTGAGCTTAACAAACGGCTTCAAAACTGGACAGAGGTATGGCCAAGGGAAAAGGGGCTGAGAGCTGGAGGGCCATCTGGGCACCCCTTTGGGATATCTTGTGGTACATAAACACACACCTCCCTGTGCTCCTTAGGAGTGTGACAATCTCTGGTGGGATGCTTTCACAACTGAGTTCTTTGAGGATGATGCCATGTTGACCATCACTTTCTGCCTGGAGGATGGACCAAAGAGATATAGTGAGTGGCTTCTGGGGGTCCTGCTGTGAGAATATATGCCTACTGTATAGTTCTAAGCTCTGGAAGTGCCAAGGGATCTCTCTTGGCAGGGGAGGCATCAGCCTGGCCTCTTTTGTGGTCCTTCTGTCCTGAAGAGTTTGTCCCATCTCTACAGCCATTGGCCGGACCCTGATCCCACGCTACTTCCGCAGCATCTTTGAGGGGGGTGCTACAGAGCTGTACTATGTACTTAAGCACCCCAAGGAGGCATTCCACAGCAACTTTGTGTCCCTCGACTGTGACCAGGGCAGCATGGTGACCCAGCATGGCAAGCCCATGTTTACCCAGGTCAGCAACCCAGCTGGATGTGGAATAGTGAGGCACCTGTGTTTGATTCCCTTCCTCTCTCCCAACACGTACTCACAGCTGTTCCCCAGGGAGGCACAATGGGAAGTGGCAAAATAAGAAGGGAGGGCCCACATGCTGCAACATTCAGCAAACATTTATTGATTTTGTATGTGACAGTTTTCTGGGCCCCAGGGGTACACGAATGAACAAGAGCCTGTCCTCATAGAGCTTACAGCAGATGGGTATATCACTAGCTACATGGGGAGAGGACAAGGATCTGTTAAGCTTTTCTCTGTGTATGTTTGTAAAGGCCAGGGATATGACAGGTATATGGGGTCAGGGAGTGCTGTGACACCCAGATTTATGTGCACGTGGCAAAAGTGTATGCAGTGGGAGAGTTGTGAGCAAAAGGGAAAACTGTAACAGGCACACTTTGAGGTATGGTATATGGGGAGGGGGCAGGGTTGTGACAAGCCTGTCCCCAGGTGTGTGTGGAGGGCCGCTTGTACCTGGAGTTCATGTTTGACGACATGATGCGGATAAAGACATGGCACTTCAGCATCCGGCAGCACCGAGAGCTCATTCCCCGCAGCATCCTTGCCATGCATGTGAGTTGTGGGCAGGACCAAGGATGAAAGGGTGAAGGCAGGCAGTGGGAGGGGTGGAACAAGGTCTGCCATTTCCTGACTGTGACCTTAAACAGAGGGTTTCTTCATCTGAAAAACGGGTTTCATACTAGCCCCTCTTCTCTCTCCAGAGTGTCACAATGCTCAGATGATAGGACAGGTAAGTGGAGGCAACCCAGGTGTCAGTGTTCTTGTCTTTTTTTCCCTCTCTAGGCACAGGACCCCCAGATGTTGGATCAGCTCTCTAAAAACATCACCCGGTGTGGGCTGTCCAATTCTACTCTCAACTACCTCCGAGTGAGTCTCCGATTACCCAGTTTCTGCCCCATCCCATTTGGTGTTGGCTCTTTGTCTCTTCTCTAACAAGCCACCTCTTGGTCTTCTGTCAGCTCTGTGTGATACTCGAGCCCATGCAGGAGCTTATGTCCCGCCACAAGACCTACAGCCTCAGCCCCCGTGACTGCCTCAAGACCTGCCTTTTCCAGAAGTGGCAGCGCATGGTAGCACCCCCCGGTGAGTGCCTTGCACCTGCTCTTACCAGGATCTGACTGACAACATGCCCCAAGGCTGTATCTTTGTCTCCTTATGAAGTTCCCCCTGCCCCTTCCTTGTTCCCGGGCCTGCAAGATTGGGATCAGGGTAGGCTCATGCTTCTTAGGAGCCAGAATGGAGAACAGGGGGCCCAGGGTCCTCTCCCACCTGAGTCTCCTTTTCCTGGCACAGCGGAGCCCGCACGGCAGCAGCCCAGCAAACGGCGGAAACGGAAGATGTCAGGGGGCAGCACCATGAGCTCGGGGGGTGGCAACACCAACAATAGCAACAGCAAGAAGAAGAGCCCAGCCAGCACCTTCGCTCTCTCCAGCCAGGTACCTGTAAGCATCTCGGCTTTCTTCTCTCTTCTGGGCTGCCCCACCGCTCACCCCTGATCCCTGTCCAAGCCTGAGCTCACTAGCAGGCATAGAAGCAAAGATAGTTTTCCCCATGTACTCTGCTAGCATGGGCTGACTCCTTTCACTGATGAGAGAGTCCTTGGCAAGCACATGCATGGTGTGATCACACAGACTCAGCATAGGAAGTTAGGGAATGAGACGGAGACAGCCAAGAGAACATACGGACGTTCAGGACAGACAGCTTGGAGTACACAGACCATCAGAGACACACACACTCACAGTGATAGAGGGACACGCAGACTTGAATGTTTGTGGATCTAGAATACATATACATGCACATGTACACACTTCCCTCCCTTGTGTTTATGATCTGCTCCCTGTCTTGTATGTGGACAGAAGTTTAGGAGCCCCCTAAAATTTTGGAGAGATGGGCTAGGGAGCTAGGGGAGTAGATTGACTTCTCCTCCCAGAATTTAATGGATATGGGCTAAAGGCTGTGATGCTCTGGCGTCCTTCAGTGGGAAGGATTCCAGGAGCTGAGGGTGTCAGAGGAGTGGGGTTTTAAATTTGGGTATGAGGAAGGGGTTGGAGCTGTTGAGCTTCCAGGGTGGGTATTGGGGCTCTGGGGGTATCTGCTGCCCTGGGCCGGGCGAGCCCCTGCCCCGATTATGTTTGGGGACCTCCGCCACTCTCAGGATGTGATGGTGGTGGGGGAGCCCACCCTGATGGGCGGGGAGTTCGGGGACGAGGACGAGAGGCTCATCACCCGGCTGGAGAACACCCAGTTTGACGCGGCCAACGGCATTGACGACGAGGACAGCTTTAACAACTCCCCTGCACTGGGCGCCAACAGCCCCTGGAACAGCAAGCCTCCATCCAGCCAAGAAAGCAAATCGGAGAACCCCACGTCACAGGCCTCCCAGTAAAGGCCCTGCCATGGCCACCCAGCACTCTGCCTGCCCCACCCCTTGCAGCCCCAGGGAGCAGAAGACAGAATGCAGAGACTGAGCATCTAAAACGGGCAGCCTCCATCCACCCACTTCAGGGAGGAACTGGACTCACTGGGGGCAGGTGCCAAGATTTGCCCTTCAGTGGCCCTGGGCTGGGCCTGGCCCTGACCCCTGCAGAGCCTTTTGGGGGAAGGGGGTACTCATGTGGATGCCTACATGGACCCTGGGTCTCTGAGAAATGTCCTGACCACCCCCCAGGGCATTTGCCTCCATCCTCACCCCAGATTCTTGGTTCCCTATCCTCCTGACTTTACCCCTTTCAAGCTTGGGGTTGTCTGTACCCACAGCCCTTAGGGACTTAAAGTTATGGGGCTTGGTCAAATGCCTCTCTCCCTAGGCGACTGGTAGTAGAGGGGTAAAGTTCTGGGCTCCTTCTCCCTTCTGCTACTTATCCCAGCTCCAACTTTTTTAAAAAATAATATTATTAAAAATGTAAGTTTAAAAAAAAAATCATTCATGTCCCCCCTCTTCCCTCTATTAAAAGTCCAGCTACCTCCCTACTCCTGGCAAATGGGGGGACCCCGGGCCCAGGTGGGGGTGAGAGTTGGGGTAAGGGGATATGCATACCATTTTATACAGTCTGAGAACTTAGATCAAGGAGACACTTTGCTATCTCTCTTCCCCTTTCCTCTGGGGTGACTAGAGTTGCGAAAGGCATGCCATGGGGTAGGGGGACCATTGATGGTCACATCTTTGTGACAACCCCCTGCTGTTGTCTCTGTCTGCCCATCCTCTGGACTCTGGCCTGCCCTCCTAGTGCTTGTGACTCCCTCTGTCCCAGCCCTGCCCCCACCCCATGGTGTGTATATTCTTTACAAGTCCTCCACTAGAGCAGCTGTCTTGGATGGGGGGAGGGCGAGGCTTCCTCCTGTAGGGAGTGTGGAGGGAAGGGAGCAGCCTTGTTTGTCGCTGTATTTTTTTGTTTCGTCTCAGTTAGGCAGGCATAGGATGGGAGAGGGGCTCATCCAGTCTCCTCCAGAACACTCTTCCCCAAACCCCTCAAGCTGCGTATTTAGTCCTAACCTGCCCTCCACAGAGGGGAAGGCGCTACTGAGGATGTGTCAGCTGTAAGCCCACCAGGGAGAAATAGACCTCTGTTCCCCCAGCTGAGGTAGAGGGTCTTCGTCTCCCAAAATCTCTCCCTCTCCTTCCTCAGAGAAGGGGGGAGGAGGAGGCAGCCAGGATCCTCAGTTGTACTTCACAGTTGGACATGTGGAGGCGTAGGGCCAGGGTGTGGCCAGGAGCAGGGTCCCATGAGGCTAGGCCCAGCTCTGTGGCTTTGTTGCCTTTTCCTGTGGCCAGTCCCAGGAACTGGTAGCACCACCTGTCTCCCCACTCTTCCCCCTGGATTCTGGGGTCCCCCACACCCTTTTTCCTCCACTCCAGCTGCCGCTTTGGGAAGGGTATTGTGACAGGAGCTGAGGGGAAGGGGTGAGGAGGGTGGATGTCTCACCCCAACCAAATGTAATGCCTTTTTTTTTTTTTTTTTTTTTCTGGCCATTTGAGTCATGTATGGTACCGATCAATAAAGAGACTTTTTGGTTTGAGAGTGTCCTGGTTGGTCATTGATGCCTAATAATGACTCAGTCCAAGGCAGTCTTTTCCCTGTCCTTGTAGTTCCTAAGATGAGTCACTGGGGAGGGGCATGAATTAGACCCCTTCACTCTCACATTTCCTCTCATTCTTTAGGGTTTTTCCCCTGAGTCACACCTCCTTCCCCCCAGACTCTAAAATTTGTCCCCAGATGTCCCAGCCTGGCCCCGTCTCCCTCAAAAGTTGAGGGACACATGGCTTTCCCAGTCTCCCTGTCTCCCCCCACTGCCCACCTCCCGGGACTGTTGCTTCTTACCCTTAGCTGTCTGGGGCTGCCAGACAGGTAGCTCTCTTGAGGTTCCTGGGATAGACAACCCTGGAATTAGGCTATTAAGGGAGGGGTGGGGGAAGGGGTCCTTGCCTAGGAGGGGGCTTGGGTTAGAGGATCTTGGGGCAGTGAGAGTGCCTGGGAGACTCCTTGAGATTCCCACCGCTACCAGGCCCCCAGCCTACCAGCCCAGCTGAGATCTAAACTAGTCTCCCCTGGTGCTAAGGTCCCTGGGTGGAGGATTAAGAGAGTAGCAGGATTGTTTGTCTTCTTGCTGACTTTGGGAGGGGGTGCTGAGGGAGGAGGATGCCTAAGCTCTGTTGCTAGGGGCCAGCCTGAAGCTCCATGGGAAGATGGAAGGAGAAATAGAGCACTTTGCAGACTCCTTTCCATGTAGCTACTCTCCACATCCCTTCCTCCTTACCATTAAATATTGGCAAGATACGGAGACCCTGGTGTGGGTTGGAGATGCGGTCTTAGCTCCCATAAAGCCCCCTACCCAATGTCCCTCATTTTCATCCCAGGCAAGGGAAGCTGAGGCCTCAGACTGTTGTCCCACTAAGGCCTCTGGATCTGAAGCAAAGCCCAATACACCTGTGCTTCCACCCTCACCTCCCAGCTGGCAGGAAGACAACGGAGGAGAGGACTGCATGGCCCGCCCTGCCCCTCTCCAGTCCACACAGTTACCTTGGCCCTGCCCTGCCCCTCTCCAGTCCACACAGATACCTTGGCCCTGCCCTGCCGCCAGCCCCTCCTCCTCATAGCCTTGCTGCCTCAGGACCCCAGGACTGCATTTGCACCCCTCCCCCAGCTCCTCTGTAGACCTGGCCCGACTGAAGGACATTTACTGGACAGCTGCCACCTTCAGCTCACCCTTATAGTGCCAGGTAACACCTGCAGCGGGTCTGTGTCTGGCACTGGGTATACATCTGGCCTTTTAGCTTGAGTGTGGGTGAACGTGTGTATGTATGTAACTGCTGAACTGGGAGAGGGCCTGGATCTCTGTGTGTGTATATGTAAGAGTGTATGTGTGTGTGAGTATGCATGTGGGCATCTATATGCATGTGCTTATGTATTAATATGTGTTTGTTGGTGAATTCATTCATTCATGCGGCTAGTATTCATTGAGCCCTCTTTAGGTGCCAGGCCCATTCTAGGTGGCTGGGGATATGGTGTTGAACAAGGCAGAGAAGGCGGGACTGCTGGGTGTGAGTGGAGGCTGTGAGTACACAGATGAGGATATGTTGTTAAATGTGTGCTTTGGCAGTGTGACTGTGTTGGGTTATGGGGCTGCTGGGCCAGTGGTTGTGTGACTGGCATTTGCAAGTTCACATCCTTTTTGTGTGTGTGTTTATGAGGGTGGCAGTGGTCAAGGGAAGAGGTAGATTGCCAGGCCTGGATCCTTCCCTGCTTGGGGGAAAGGGGTAGGTCAGAGAGACAGGGGGACCCACTCTTTGAACTCAGGAAACACAGTGGCCAGTGACTTCCTCTGGAGCCCTAGACCTGGCTCCTCCCCATTTGCCCCCAGCATCCCCTCTGGGGAAGGCCCCTGGTGAAGAGGATATTGCCGGGGTGGGGGAAAGGAGAGGCCCTCCAAGGCCCTGATGCCCTTTGTTTCAAGGTACTGGTGTGGGCTCTGTCCCAGGCCCTAGCATACTGCTGAAGAGCTCAGCCTGACCATGTACCCCAGCCAGGGCTCCTGAACCTGCAGAGGCATGGGTCCTGAAACCAACTCCAAACCTCTGTCCCTTCTCCCAGTCCCCAGCTCAGCCTGACCCCAGTTCTTCCCCCATGTTTCCTGACCCAGTCTGATCTAGCCCAAGTTCCAGCCCCTTTCCTAGGACCCTACTCTAGTCCAGCACAACCTCCAGACCCTCTTTTATACCCTTAGCCCAGTCCAGCCTGACTTCTAACCCCTTCTCCAAAGTAGCACTCCAGCCCAGCCAGTCCAGCCAGTTCAGTCTGACCTCGAGCCCGTTTCCCTAAAGTGAGAAACTCTAAGCTGCCTTCCTAGGGCCTCCCCTACCCAATCCCTTTTTCACAAAGTAGGGCCTTTCTTGGGGATTGGTAGAAATAGAGGAGAGGGTAAAGGATTAGGAACTACAACCTGGATGAGGAAGGGCAGAGAAGGCAGGGAGATGAGGGGCAGGAGGTGCTGAGGAAGGAGCAGGTGTGCTCTGGGCCAGGCTGAAAGGAAGGGGATGTATAAAAAGAAGTTTTGAGTCAGCAGCCCCCTAGATGCAGGCTGGATTTCAAAGATGCTGGTTTTATCCCTGGTAGCCCCAGCTCCCAATACCCAGAGTGTTTATAATGACTGTAACTATCATCCATGTGACACCACCCCATTCTCTCAGGACTCCCCTCTGGCCCCCACCCACGGAGGTCATAGATGAAATGAGTGGGAGACTACATACCTTGCAGTTCTTAGCCTGGCAGAGGGGAAGCTGAATGGGAAGGGGCCATTTTCCCACCAATTCCAGGTCCCATTTCCTGAGGTAGCTAAACCCTGGATGACTTCCCTCCCTGCTGCCCCACCTCTATGCCACCAGCTTGCTTCTCCAGCAGGAGAACCTAGGAACAGTCCCTGGAAAAAAGTCTCAGAGAGGCTTGGGGGAAAAGAATCTTTTCCCCACCACTGCCAATAAGTAGGCCTGCCTGGAGGAGGTAGGCATAATTTCTCTCCCTTTCCTTTAATGGACCTCAGGTGCACAGAACCAGGTTAATAATAACCTTGGTTCATGAAACACTCTCAGCATTGCTCCATGCACAGTGCACATTTATTTACTTATAATTCTGTCATAAGAACTCATCAACATGAAAGCTAGGACCTTGGCAATAACTTAAGTGTAGCTACGTGGTCCATCCCCCTCCCATGCCGCTCCTAACATATCTATCATTTTCTTGTTTTCCTTTTATTTACTTATCTTAGCTATTTGCATTCCTAGAACTTTATTGGACTATTACAATTTTAGTTATTTTTTGCCTTATTATAAGGGAATACTGCTATATATAATTTTTAGTGGCTTATTATTTTTACTTAATATTGTATTACTAAGATTCATATTGTTACATATGGCTTGCAGTTCACTCATTCTGAGGATTGTATTAATATAATTAATATTCCATTTGGTGACTCTACCACAGTTATTCATTCTCCTGTCACTGGATATTGGGTTGTTTCTAGGTTTTGGCTATTGTGAAGAGCACTTCTATGAACAATTTTATTCTTGTCTTCTACTTACTTATGCAGAGTTTTTTTGGTTATATATTTAGGTATGGTCTCTGTGAACTCATGTTCCTAACTCTGAAGCCCAAGTTGGAGTGCTTTCATTGTGGCAGGTCTAGGGTTAATTCAAAGGTAAAACATTTATTGAGTCCCCACCATATGAACTGTACTTGGTCCATTCATTTATTCAGCCAGTCAGGCTAAATTTAGTGAGCATCTACAACATGCCTGGAGACAGAATAATGAAGACAAGATGGCATATACAGTTGGGTGGGGAAATAGATATTAAACAAATGGTCACATACATACATACACACATATGCAATTACAATTTATGATATAACCAAGTAGTACAGGATGAAGACATAATAGGGAGACCTTATTTAAACTGGTATGTTAAGGAAGGCCTCTCTGAGGGAGTGATGTTTCAGCTGAGACTTGAAGGATGAGGAGGACTTAGGTGAAGAGTATGGGGAAGAGGATTTCAGGTAAGGAAACACCTCCTGATGCTGGGGAGTGCTTGGTGGGTTGGAAGTTTAGAAGAAAACCTGTGGGTTCTAAGCCTAGTGAGCAAGTGCAAATGGTGGCAGGAGGAAGAGGCTGGGGCCAGACAGGACAAGGCTGCGGTGTTGTTGTAATGAATATGATAGCAGTTAACATTCATTCTTTACCAGGTACTGTGAAAATATCAGATATCAAAATTCGTTGATGTTCAAGTCCCTGATATAAAAATGATATAGTATTTGCATATAACCTATGTACATCCTCCTGTATACTTTAAATCATCTCTAGATTACTTATAATACTTAATACAGTATAAATGCAATGTGAATAGTTATACTCTATTGTTTAGAGAATAATGACAAGGAAAATAAAGTCTGAACATGTTCTGTACAGATGCAACCATCCTTTTTTTTTTTGGAATATTTTCAATCCACAGTTGGTTGAATCCACAGATGCAGAAACCATGTTATATGGAGGGCTGACTGTTATTTCCCATTTTATTTACACAAGGGGAAACTAAGGACCAGATAGGCAAAGCAACTTGCCCAAGGTTACAGAGCCAGCAAGGATTTTGAATTTCATCTAAATGTAATGGACTGTCACTGAAGGATCTAAGGCAGATCATGATTAAGACCTGGTCCCTGCCTTCCAGAAACCCCCAAAGCAGGGGGAATGACAGACCTGGCCACAATTTGAGTAAAAAGCACACTTCAGGGAGTGGGATTAGAAACCTGTGAAGTGCTATAGAAGCACAGGGAGAGAATTTTGTTTCGACAAAGAGATCCGGGAAGGAAGTCTTGCTGAAGGTGAAATTAGTTTTGGTTGTTGAAGGGAGGTGGACCTGTGGTAGGTGATTTTGGCAAGGATCAACAGATGTTTCTAAGAGAGGGATAGCTTTAGGGAAGGCACTGAATTGGGAGAGTCCAGAGAGAAGAGAAAATTGAGCAAGGGAGTGTGACTATAGCAGCAAAGGGCCCACTGTTGGGGCTCAGGGGAGGAAAGGAACCAGCAAAACTGTTCTCCATAGTCTTCCTAAATTGTAGACTAAGGCTGAGAAGTTTAGACTTAATTTTATAGAGAATGGGAAGCCACCAAAAGTTTTTAAACAGAGAAGTAACCTAGTTAGACCTGTTTTTTTAGTAAGATTAATTTGGCATGGTGTTTAGGACTACAGAAGGGGGACCAGTTAGGAGGCCTTGAGGTCCATGCTGTTAGCAATTTAGAAAACCAAAACCAAACCAAACCAAACAAAAAGATCCTAACTTATAAAATAAAACAAATACAAGATTGAAAAATTAAATGTAAGCAAATAAAATAAGAAGAAAATGAGATTAAATAGTATTTATCAGCCTTAGGAGTATGTATGGGGTAATAAACCTATAAGCTTAAATACTATAGAAAAAATAAAAAAGGAAAAGAGTGAATTTTGCCTTGATTTAAAAAAAAAAGGAAAAGAATGACCACTTTACCTACAAATTTACTTTTTTTTTTTTTTGACCCTCCCCTCCCCTCTTCTTTCCCCTCCCCATCCTACGTACAAATTTACAACTTTGGCATATGTATATATAAATTAAAACTAAACCAAACCCCAAACAAAAAGAGTGATACACTGAGAAACATTAATATATTTGCAGCCAGCAAATATGATAAAGAGTTAAAATCTTGGCCAGGTGCTATGGCTCACGCCTATAATCCTAGCACTCTGGGAAGCTGAGGCGGGAGGATCGCTTGAGGTCAGGAGTTCGAGACCAGCCTGAGCAAGAGCAAGACCAGACCCTGTCTCTACTAAAAATAGACAAATTAGCCAGGCATCCTGGCATGCACCTGCAGTCTCAGCTACACAGGAGGCTGAGGCAGGAGGATCACTTGAGCCCAGGAGTTTGAGGTTACAGTGAGCTATGATGATGCCACTGCACTCTACCCAGGGCAACAGAGCAAGACTCTATTTAAAAAAAAAAAAAGAGTTAAAATCTTTTTGTATAACTAATTTATGCAAAATAGTTTTGTTTGTTTGTTTTTTAAAAAGGTTGCTCAATAAATAAATGGGGTGAAGGACAATTTCACAGAAGGATATACTAAGATTACAACACATAGAAATATGGTAACCATATGCATTTCAAACAAATAACCTAAAATTAATACTCATTATAGGACTAATTTTAAACTTTCTTTCTTTATTTACTTTGGAGATAGGATCTTGCTCTATTGCCCAGGCTGGAGTGGAGTGGTGTGATCACAGCTCACTGCAACCTCCAGCTCCTGGGCTCAAGTGATCCTACTGGCTCAGCCTCCTAAGTAGCTAGGACTATAGGAACATGCCACCACACCAGGCTAATTTTTAAAATTTTTTTGTAGAGACAGGGTCTTGCTGTGTTGCCTAGGCTGATCTTGAACTCCTGGCCTCAAGTGATCCTCCTGCCTCAACCTCCCAAAGTGCTGGGGTTACAGGCATGAGCCACTGAGCCCAGCCTAATTTTAATCTTTATTTTAGCAAATGCATATTAAAATAATGTGGCTCTTTTTTTGTCTATTAAACTAAGGTATTTTTCTTAGTAAATTTTTAAAAATATATATAACAGCTTTATTGAGATATAATTCACATACTATACAATTCACCTATATAAAGTATATAATTCAATGGCTTTTAGTATATTCATAGTGTTGTGTAACCATCACCACAATTAATTTTATTTTATTTTTTATTTCATAAATTGCCCTTTTACTTAACATGCTGACATGTCCAGCTATCCCCATATTTTAAAACATTTTCATCACCCCAAAAAGAAAACCTGTATCCATTAGCAGTCACTCTATATTTTCCCCACTTTCTCAGCCCTAGGCAACCACTAATCTATGTCTGTATAAATTTGCCTATTCTAGACATTTCATATAAATGTAATCATACAATATATGGCTTTTTGTGACTAGCCTCTATCACTTAGCATAATGTTTTCAAGATTCATCCATGTTGTAGCATGTACCAATATTTAATTATCTTTTCTTTTTTTTTTTAGAAACAGGGTATCACCATGTTGCCCAGGCTGGACTCAAATTCCTGGGCTCAATTGATCCTCCCACCTCAGCCTCCTGAGTAGCTGGGACTACAGGCACAAATCACCGCTCACAGCTTAATTTCTTTTTATTGCTGAATGATATTCCATTGTATGGATATACTATATTTTAGTTATCCATTCTTCAATTGATTGACATTTGAGTTATTTCCACTTTATGGCTGTTATTAAATATGCCACTATGAACATTCATGTACACATATATTTATTTCTCTTGGGCATATACTTAAGAGTGGAATTGCTGGGTCATATAGTAACTCTATGTTTAACCTTCTGAGAAACTACCAGACTGTTTTCCAAAGTAGCTGCACCATTTTATATTACCATCAGCCAGTACGAAGGCTCTAATTTCTCTATATCCTCACTAACGCTTGTTATTGTCTATCTTTTTAATTATAGCTGTCCTAGAGTGTGTGAAGTGGTATCTCATTGTGGTTTTGATATGCATTTGCTGATGACTAGTGATGTTGAGCATCTTTTTATGAGCTTATCAGTCATTTGTATATTTCCTTTGGAGAAATATCTGTTCAGATCCTTTGCCCATTTTTGCATTGAGTTGTCTTTTCATTATTGAGTTTTTTGTTTGTTTGTTTTTCTAAAAACTTAAGAGACCATGGAGTTATTATTGAGTTGTTTTTGTTATTTTGGTTTTTTTTTGAGACAGAGTCTCACTCTGTCACCCGGGCTAGAGTGCAGTGGCATCATCATAGCTCACTGCAACCTCAAACTCCTGGGCTCAGGTGATCCTCCTGCCTCAGCCTCCCGAGTAGCTGGGACTACAGGCATGCGCCACCATGCCTGGCTAATTTTTCTATTTTTTGTAGAGACAGGGTCTCACTCTCGCTCAGGCTGGTCTCTGACTCCTGGCATCAAGCAATTCTCCCGCCTTGGCCTCCCAGAGTGCTAGGATTACAGGTGTGAGCCACCGTGCCCAGGCTACTATTGAGTTTTGAAAGTTATTTATATATGAGTCCTTTATCAGATATATGATTTGCAAATATTTTCCCCCATTCTGTCGGTTGCCTTTTTACTTTCTTGATGGTGTCCTTTAAAGCACAAAAGTTTTTAACTTTGATGAAATCCAAATTATCTATTTTTTGTTCCTGTGGTTTTGGTGTACTTAGTAAACTTTGTATTGAAATATAACATACAGGAAAGTACACATATCATAAATATACAACATGATAAATTTTCTCAGACCAAACACACTCTGTAACCAGCACTGAAATCAAGAAGCAGAACATTACCAGCACCCCAGAAGTCTTCCTCATGTCCCTTCCCCATTACTTTTCCCCTCCAAGGGTAACCACTATCTTGATTTTTAACACCATTGGTTTTGTTTGTTTTTAAAGTATATAAATGGAATCATACTCAGGAGGCAAATATTTTCAATAATTTTACCCCATGCTGGGAAGGATTCAAAGAGATGAAAATCTCATAAACTTTGAGTAAGCCAATCTCTCAGAAAAGCAACTTGGATTAATGTTAATGTATACAACCTCTGACCCAGTGATTCCATTTCTGGGAATCACAGCATTACTTATAATATAGAAAATCTGGAAACTCCAGAAAGAGATGGATATGAGAATGGCTTGGTAAACTATGGGATATCCTAACAATGGAATGTTATACAGCCATTGAAATGATGTTTTCCAAGAGATTAAAAAAATATAATCCTCTCCCTGGAAGTACTATTAAAAAAAAAATGAAAAAACACTTATGATAAATGTTAACTGAAAAAAATAGGATAAAAATTTCATACAAGTGGCTGCAATTATGTTAAAGGATCCATGTATAGGAAAAGATAGATGGGAAGAAAGTACAATGGTGGTAATAAGAAGATTGGGTTCTGGGTGGGTCTTTTTCCTCTTTGTCATTTTCAGATTTCCTTTAATGTGCTCATGCTACCTTTATAATAACAAATACTAACCATCAAAGAGAAAGAATCCTGGTGGGGTGTAACATAGACCCAATTAGGGCATTTGTGGTGGGCCTAGGGAAGGAAGGAGGGGAATGGATGCAACTGGGTTGCTCACTGAATTCTGGGTGTTGAGTGGGTTAGAAGGATGGGACGCTGACATCTGGAGGAAATGGGAGGACACTGGTGTCATGAACTCAAATGAGGACCCCTGGAGGAATCACAGCACAGTGGTTCAGAGCATAAGCTCCAGTAATTCCCTGTTTTGAATCCTGGCCCAACCACTTATAGGCAAGTAACCCTGAGCATGTTATTTAACCTCTTTGAGCTTGTTTCCTCATCTCTAAAGTGGGGATGATAATACTGGCATTTATCTTACCGAGTTGTTAGGAGGATAAATTGATATAGAGAGTTTAGAAACTACCTGACACAGAATAAACTTTCTTTTTTTTTTGAGACAGAATCTTACTCTTTTGCCCTGGGTACAGTGCCATGGCATCATCTTAGCTCACTGCAAACTCAAACTCCTGGGCTCAAGCCTCAGTCTCCCAAGTAGCTGGGACTACAGGTGGGTGCCACCACACCTGGCTAATTTTTCTATTTTTGGTAGAGATGGGGTCTTGCTCTTGCTCAGGCTGCTCTCCCACTCCTAAGCTGAAGCGATCCTCCCACCTCAGCCTCCCGGAGTGTTAGGATTACAGATGTGAGCCACCGCACCGGCCCAGAATAAACTTTCAATAAAAATTAGCTATTGTGATATGCTCAGCAGCCCTGGGAGATCCAGGGTCAGGACTTCTCCGCTCCCAAACACCTGTCAGACAAAAAATAGTTCCTTCACCTCCCATCCTTCAGCCAGTTCACTGCCAGGAAGTAGCCCTGGGGAATGCTCCCACAGGAAGGGGAATGGATGAGACCCTGAAATGGGACATGTGGGAGGATTGGAGTGGGGGAAGGGTTAGGAACAGGGTAGAGTTAGGAATTAGGAAATTACAAATTAAGTAGGCCAGGCTAGTAGTAAAGCAGAGGAGCCCTGGAGCACGCCACTGGTGCCCTCTTATCCCATGTCAGGATATCAGGATCTTTCTGGCTGGTGTAAGGAGGGGGCATGGGGGGGGCTGTCCCCCCTTCCCAAGAGGTGCTGGCTAATTGAGTCTATTCTGCCTCCTTTCCCACCTAGACTTAGACTTGCTGAGAGCATACCAAACAAGAAGGACAACCAGTAGGCCACCTACAAGAAGATAATGGGAGCTCTGTTTGCAGGTCTGGCCTCCAGAGGATACCACTGCCATCTCCCCTCCCTGCTCTGCACACAGAAAGTAGGATATGTGAGCAGCTACCCAGATGTCTAGCTGAAGTATAAGACCACATTCTCTCCTCTCACCCAACCCACTCCCCGCAGGTCTTGAAATGTGAGGCTGGCTATATGACGTGCCTGGTGTTTGCCTTCATCTTTGCTCTGGTGCTCTTCCTGTCCGGCCTCAGCCTGTCCAGCTGCCACCTGTGTGGGTTCTGTAGGGGCTATTTGTTCCATCAATCCAGTTCCCAGCACCACCTCCTGCTTGCTTCTTCCTGGCCATGTCCATGCTCCTCCTGAATGTTAACCTTCCCCTACCTAGTGCCTACCCCATATCTCTGAAAGCTGATCCCTCAGGCCAGGAACCACCTCTGGTCTCTCCAGGGAGATCCTGTCCTAACCTGTGACCCCTCTACACCTTATGCAACTTGTTTCCCACTTGTGCTATCTTTGCCCCATCCCTCCAAGAACCATCCCCTTTCATTACCTGGAAGTCCCCAAACCCAACCCCTGCCCACACTCTGCCTCCCCTCCCCTGTGTTCCTGGCCCCTCTTCCATTTTCCTCTCTCATCCTTGACCCTCCACCTGCACCCATCCTCTCCTACCCCATTCTCCTCTCCTGGGTCTCTACCCATTTCCCCATTCTGACCCATCCTTGAGTTCCCTACCTCCTCCCTCCTTCTGCCTTGTTTCCCTAGGCGCTGGAACATTTGCTGCTTCATAAGCAATAAGCAGCTATATGAGGCCATTTTCTACAGTGGCTTCTTCCTCAGGAACAACATGTATAACCTTCACCCTTCCTTAAGTCCATCCTCCAGGCACAGAGGTGACTTAACTCTCTCTCCACCCCTAGGAATTTCCCTCTGTGCCCCTAACTCTGATCCCATCCCTATTCCAGAATCCCAGACTCCCAAAGTGCCCGGGTTCACACCCATGGGAGTGTCAGATTCCAGGCTTCACAGTCCCAGACCCCAGAACCCAGCCTACCCAGTCTCATTTCTCTGTCCCTTCTTCCTAGAGATCATTTCTGGGCCAGAAACCCCCTTCCCTTAAACTTACACTTACTCCTGGTATATAAACACTATCTATGGATGGAAGCCCATTAGAAAAATCCAATCCAACCTGATGGGTGAGGTGGAAATAGCCTGCAGTGGGATTGGGAGGGATGGGGCTCTCGGACAGTTCATCTTTACCCCATCTCCTCCAGACTTTAGCACTCACTGGGGATCAATCCTCCATGGGCATCAAAAGCCCATGCTGGGATCCTTGTTCCTTTCAAGCTGATTGGGAGTGAGTAGTCAAGAAGAGCCTGGAGGCCAGGTGTGGTGGCTCACACCTTTAATCCTAGCACTCTGGGAGACCAAGGCAGGAGGATGGCTTGAGGCCAGGAGTTTGAGACCAGCCTGAGCAAGAGCAAGACCCCATCTCTACAAAAAAAAAGAAAAAAAAAAAAAAAAAAGAAAACTTAGCCAGGCCTGGTGGTATGTGCCTGTAGTCCCAGCTACTAGGAGGCTGAGGCAGGAGAATCACTTGAGCCTAGGAGGCTGAGGTTGCAGTGAGCTGTGATGACATCGCTGTACTCTGGCCCAGGCAACAGAGCAACACTCTTGTCAAAAGAAAAAAAAAGTTGGTGATTTACAACGACAGAAATTTATTCTCTCACAGTTCTGGAGGCCAGAAGTCCAAAACCAAGGTGTCAGTTGTGTTGGTCTGTTCTCCAGGCTCCAGGAGAGAATCCATCGCATGCCTCTTTCCCAGCTTCTGGTGGCCATCAGCAATCCTTGGTGTTCTTTAGCTTGTAGACCCATCATTCCAATCTCGGCCTCTGTCTTCACATGGCCTTCTCTTTCTGTGTCTCTGTGTTTTCTTCTTTTCTGTCTTATAAGGGTACTTATTATTGGATTTAGTAATCATCTTCATCCAGAATGGTCTCCTCTTGAGATCTTTACCTTAATTATACCTGCAAGGGCCCTTATTGTAAATAAGGTCACATTCTGAGGTTCTTGATGGACATATCTTTTGGGAGTCACAAACCAACTTGCAACAAGGAGCATCTAGTTTGATGGGAGAGACCTAACTCCACTCTTGGAGAGTCCCCTAGTCTTTTTGTTTTTTTCAGGTGGACAGGGTCTCACTCTGTTGCCCAGGCTGGAGTGCAGTGGCCCAATCATAGCTCACTGCAGCCCTGAACTCCTGGGCTCAAACAATTCTCCTGCCTCAGCCTCCCAAGTAGCTGGGACTACAGGTGTGCACCACGACTCCTGGCTATTTTTTAAAAAAATTTTTGGTAGAGATGGGGTCTCACTATGTTGCCCATGCTGGTCTCAAACTCCTGGCCTCAAGTGATCCTCCCGCCTCGGCCTCCCAAAGTGCTGAGATTACAGGTGTGAACCACCTCGCTGGGTGGGTCCTCTAGTCTTAGAAGAGAAATATGCCCCTACTTTAAGAAGCCCTTTTATGATGGAGAAGACTGTGATTCCCAGCTTGGTCTTCCAGAGTCTTTAAATTGAGACAGGCCCACAGACAGTGACAAAGAAGGGTGAACACTGGCAAAATCCAGACCACTCTTCTCTATAAAACAATGTGAGGACACTGGTATCCTATTCATGTCAGGATTTGGAGAGGGAGGGGAGCAGTTTCTGCCTCCACCAGGCAAGTAAGGCAAGCAAGCAAGACACTTGGTCCTAATTTTTGCCCACCCTTTTTTACTTTCCTTAGCCCCCAGATATAAAAGAGCTGATATCACTGTTAAATACTTTTTTGAAAATGAACCTCTATGTGATCAACGACAAAATGAAACTGTTCTGTAGGATGGGAGGTGTTCTAACATGGATGGGGAAGCCATCAGGGTTAAACCCCCAGAAAGATCCTTTTGTCAATTCAAGCTAGCTCCCTGAACCCTGTTTTCTCCTTTCTTGCAAGGACCTAGCCATCATCTGGGTTCCTTTCCTTTCCTCTCTGGGCATTCTCTTCCTGAACAGGGAGCCATACAAGCCTTCCAGGTGATACTCTCCCATGCCCTCTTCTTCCTTCCTACAAGCTGCAAGAGCCTCAGCCTCCTTACTGCCTACACATTGAATCCCTGGGGCTCCTCACCACTCTCAACTGGATGCTGAGTGGGGCACCATCTCCCCAGATCACCCCACACTCATTTGCCTCCCTGTTCAGATCTCCCTAAAGACAACTACATGGTATCTTTTCCTTTCAAGGATTTTACAGTTGATAATTGTGGGGAAAGAGACCCAAGGTTACCAAATCACTAGTCTGGGAAGGTGTGAAAATTTAAGAAACCTGGGAAACTTCTGCCAGGCCTGGTCTTGGGAATGGAAGGGCAGCCAGCAGCCTGGCTCTTTCTCTTCTCTTCTTAGTGCTGGCCTGAAGGCACCAACCAGGGCAGCTTTTTCATGTCCCTCCTTGCCTATGGTATGGCTGCATCTGAGCCATTTTTATGATCACTTCTGTATTTCCTCAGCCCCATACAGGAGCAACTCCCTTAAGGAAAGATTTTTAGGAGAGCCACAAAGGCTAAAGGATCTCAGTCTGAGGAGGTCCAAGTAGGGTTGACTCCCAACTACTCCTTTCCTAAAATCAGTCACATGGGTCTGGAGTTAGAGAAACTTGGTATACTATCAGGGGACCCACAGTGTCTCTATGGTATCCCAGAAATAAATAGTGGACAAGAAGGCACCAATGTTGTGGTAGGTATGGGGATGGGAAATGCCATCTCCAGATCCTACTTGTGTATTTACCACCCCATTTTCACTACCTGCCCCATGTGAATACCCACCTGGAAGACACTGCGATGTCAAAAGAGTTTATGATACAGAAGATTTGCTGAATTCAACTTTTTTTTTTTGAGACAGGGTGTTGCTCTGTCACCCAGGCTAGAGTGCTGTGGCATCATCATAGCTCACCTCAACCTCAAATTCCTAGGCTCAAGTGATCCTCTTGCCTTAGCCTCCTGAGTAGCTGGCCACCATGCCTAGCTAATTGTTTTATTTTTTGTAGGAACAGGGATTCCCTATGTTGCCCCGGCTGGCCTCAAGCGATCCTCCTGCCTCGGCCTAGGATTACAGGTGTGAGCCACTGAATTTGGATGTTGACTTTTTAAGAATTTTGGTATACAGATGGACTCAGTGGATTTGACTATCAATATGCACAAGGTCAGAATCCATCACATTGAGAGACAGGGGTGTGGGCACTGACCAGTGACAGATATGAGGAAAGGAAAGGGATGACGAGGGCTTGACAGGGTGGTGGTGGGGAACTGAAGCTGGGGGATAGCCCTGGGAGGGCAGGGTCGATTTGGAACTGACACTGACCTACTCCCCTTTTTTTTCTTTCTTTCTTTCTTTCTTGCTTTTTTTTTTTGGAGATGGGGTCTTCCTATGTTGCCCAGACTGTTCTTCAATTCCTGGCATCAAGCGATCCTCTCACCTCCAGAGTAGCTGGGATTACAGACTGTGCAGTACCCTTCTATTTTCTTGATAGCTCTTCAGCTGTCCCCCCCTACTTGGCCTTTTTTGAGTTTAGCCTCAAAAAAACTATTCCCAGGGGAAGAAATGGATAGACCTCAGGTTCCCTTTCTTTTTTTTTTTATTTCAGAATATTATGGGGGTACAACACTTTGGCTATATATATTGCCCATGCACTGCCTGTGTCAGAGCTACAATCGTGGTCATCCCCCAAACTGTGCTCCCCGCATCCATTCAGTGAGAGTTTTTCCCATCCCCTCCACCCCGCTCCCGCCTGCCCGCCCCCTGATGAATATTATTGCCCTGTGTGATGTAGGTGTTGATCAGTTAGTACCAATTTGATGGTGAGTACCAGTGGTGCTTGTTTTTCCATTCCTGTGACACTTCACTTCGAAGAATGGGTTCTAGCTCCAACCAGGATAATACCAGATGTGTTAATTCACTATTGTTCCTTATTAGGTTCCCTTTCTGGTGTTCCCTCATGCCAAGCGCATGAGCCCTTTTCACCTTAAGCGTCTGACTGCTGATATTAAGGGGACGATGGACAGGCTAACAAAGTGACAAACATGAGGTCAAGAGCCCACTCCCAGCTCCAGTTAGACTTGCCATGAAAACAAAACCACACCCCTTGAAAGTTTTCTGGGACCACACGGGAAGGTACTGCATTCTACAAGGAGAAACTGTATCCTTTATTGGAGAAGCCATAAGGGTTTAGGAAATCCATCCAGTGTTCCCCGCTCTGTCTTTCTGATTCCCCTTCTCTGACTTGAAGCCTCTTGGCTAACCACTTCCAACCTGTCTACTCTGGAGCCATTCCCATCTCTTATTCCAGAGAAGCTCTCCCCTTATGCCCAGTAAAGGCCACATTATGTCCTCCCTTTCCCAACATTTTCAGGGGAGACCTACTCACTGGGGAACTCACTAGGGTCTGACCAGTGTGATGGAGGGGGGAAGTGGTTACTGATGTGTCCCTCCCCACCCTCTAGGGTGCCCATAAGTCCCATACCCCACACTGACCCCCCACTATGCCCAAAGGAGCTGTGAGAACAATGGGCCAATCTAGTCAGTGATGAGCTGTCACTTGGTTTCCCCTCTGGACAATTATCTCAGTGATATCCAGGTCAGTATCCCCCTGCCTTAGCCCAGAAACTGGCCTGGCTACCTCCTGACCCAATACCTCCCCTCAGTCTTCCCATCTCTTCCCCCAGTGTGACTCCCCAGAACCCTTTTTTTTTTTTTGAGACAGGCTCACTCTGTCACCCCGGCTAGAGTGCAGTGGTGTCATCGTAGCTCACTGCAACCTCAAACTCTTGGGCTCAAGCGATCCTCCTGCCTTAGCCTCTCAAGTAGCTGGGACTACAGGCACGCATCACCACGCCCAGCTAATTTTTCTATTTTTAGTAGAGACTGGGTCTGGTCTCTTGCTCAGGCTGGTCTCAAACTCCTAGCCTCAAGGGATCCTCCCACCTGGGCCTTCCAAACTGCTAGGATTACAGGTGTGAGCCACTGCGCCTGGCCCCAGAATGCTTCTGTAGCCTTTCCACCCCCAGTATCAGGGCTCTGTCCACCTCTCTGGGGAAGACCTGCCCCCCAATTCTGAGGCTCCAGCTGTGTTCCTAGAGCCTGCCTAGGGCTGTTAGGGATGGAGGCAATGTCCACTTACCTCCATAATAAAACAAAAATAATAGACTTTGAGAAGACTGCATATCACCTTGGAATCTGAATGGCTGCCAAAGCCTGAGGACCTGAAACCTATGAAAGACCTGGACAGTTTGCTCCTCCAGAACCTCCAGGAGGCCCCAGGGACTCGAGAGGCCCAGGATGAGATGGGCCTTTCTCATTCTTGGTAGGCTACTGCCTCACTCCCCCTTCCTCTGCCCCTCACAGCTCCTTCCCTTTCCTCTATTCCCTAGATAATGGAAACTTCTGGCAGAACAGATCTAGCCCAGCTGGCCCACTGGCTCTATGCATTGGTCATAATACAGGTGAAGGGCCCCAAGGGACCCTCTTTCTGCCCCTTCCTTCATCCTCCCAGCATTCATGCCTGACAGCCTCCTGTGCTTTCGAGTGAGCAAGTTTCCCTGCCTCTCCCTCCCAGGCCCCGCTCCACATTCGCATATGACTTCTCTCCTTTTTGTTCTCTGTCCTTGTTCCAGGCCCATCTTCTTACTCATCTCTCTGATTCTGTTTCTTCCCACCTTTGTTCTTGCTCCTGTCCTGTCTTGCCCCTGTGCAGAGACCTTCGGAGCCAGGCCCAGGCCCTCCCTTTGGGAATTAGAGGAGAAACCACTCTAAGACTTCTATCCACAACTGGTGAGTGACCTGGCCACTCAGCCCTGACCTCACAGCCTGATCCAGCCTCTCTCCCCACCTGATTTTTTACCAGCAGAAATGGGGACCCATGGAATAATAGTGTAAGCACAGTTTACAATTACCACAGCCCATTAGCCTTGAAATTGTGCATCTCGAAAACTTTTTTATTCAGGGAGAAGGGGGATTCACCTCTATTTTACATTTTATGCATAAAGTGAGACTTTATTGATTTTGAATAAGGCCAAACATCTTATTCTTGTATTTCAAACTCATATAAAATATGACCTCACTGTGCCGTCCCAGGAAACTCTGCTGTGCCCTCAACTTCCTCCCCAGTTAGACCAAATTATCCAAGTCAGGCTGGTAGCTGGAACAGACTTCCAATCCTGGAGAGGAAGAATCCTGGCAGCCCAGGCCCCTTTCTTCTGGGTGATTCTGTCTAGTACAAGTCCAGGATCCCTTCTCTTCTTCATTATTCTGCTCCCTGAATTCTCTCCTGACGTCCTCACCTCCTTCTCTCTCTCCCTCAGAGAACCTTGATTTACTACTTCCACAGGCTTCTTCAGTCCTTAGTTGGGAAATGGACAAACATGTACATGTTTGAGGTTAATGGGTGGAGCTGGCAGTGACAAGCGTAACCACCAGGGGGAGCCTGTGCCTAAGATGAGGCTGGGTGGGGGTCTAGAGGAGCCATTTTTGAGGATTTTCTTTCCTTCTTTCCAGGGCAGTAAGGCTGCCAAGCCGTCTGTCCTGAGGTAGCTTCCTATGGACCTGGGAGTCTAGAGCTGCCCTCTCCCCGCTCTCTGACTCTCCCTCTCTTGTCCTGACCACCCAGGTCAGTGTGAACCAAACTCTGGTGCACCTGCACAATGTGGAACACTTCCTAAGGACAGATTCCCTGAAGGCCATATTCAACATGAGGATCAATCTTCCAGTCCTTTGACCTCAACCCGCAACTCCCACTAGCCCCTGCTGCCCATCCCTCCCCTGGAACCTCATTGACTCAGGCTTTCCCATCCCTGCTCCTCTCCTGATTTGGGGATCGGGTGGCCCTGGGTAGTACCAGCTATGTCCATTCCTTCCACCCCTACCCCAACTCCCAAGATGGCTCCAGTTCAGTGGCTTTCCCACCCCCACCCCCTGCCACAGGTGGCCTGGTTCTTCCTTCAGATCCACCTGACTGAGCCTAAGAGTCCACCTTAAGCCCACAATGAGGCTGAGCAGAATGCAAGCTGCAAGTCCCAGCTGAGGACAAAGCTAGGCAGCAGTCCTAACCTTGGCCCCAGCTTTGGACAAGGGGTAGCTGGGGCTCAGGGTGATGCTGAGTAGCAGCATCCAGGGCCCTACCTTAAGCTGGATCCAGGCGGAGGGATCACTTGGGTAGAAGTGGGCATAGGGCCCAGGCTTCTTTGGGCCCTATGCCCTGTGTATCCAGACACACATCAATCTGTGCCGTAGATGCTCTTATTTCTTGGCTTGGGAGTCAGCAGGAATGTGGGGCCTTCCAAGTAGCTCTACTCCAGTGAATCTTGTTATTAATACTAAGCCAGAGAGCTCTGCAGGGAGCTCTCCTGTCTGTGGCAAATCTTCCCCTAAACCAGGGGCTACTCCAGGAACCCGGGATGAGACAGGCATGGGCCCAGGGCCCACTACAGTTCCCATTTGGAAGCAGAAGAGTCCTGGGGAAAGGAAGGGTGTAGCTTTGCAGTCCCTGTCCTCATAACAGGCCAGAGAAGCTAGCATTGAGCCAGGGATGAGGAGTGCACCCAGACTCAAGCAGGTAGGAGCTACTGGGCGGTTCAGTGATGTGGCTCTAGTCTTAAAGCTGCTACTTTCTAGCTGACTGACCTTGGTCAAGTCACTTAATTTTTCTAAATCTCTATTTCCTCACCTGTAAAATGGGCATACTATTTCTAAATAGTACTTTCCCCATAGGATTATGAGAAGCATTAAGTGAGGGATTATACAAAGACCAGCAGAGTGCCTGGCACATATTAAATGCTCATAAATGTTGATTATTTTCATGATTGGAAGTACATGCTTTAGCCAAAAGATCCAGATCCAGGCTGGGTGCGGTGGCTCACACCTGTAATCCTAACACTTTGGGAGGCCAAGGCAGAAGGATCGCTTGAGCCCAGGAGTTTGAGACCAGCCTGGGCAACGAGACCCCGTCTCTACAAAAAAAAAAAAAAATTAGCCACGTGTGGTGGTGCACGCCTGTAGTCCTGGCTACTTAGGAGGCTGAGGCAGGAGGATAGCTTGAGTCCATGAGTTGGAAGCTGCAGTGAGCTGTGATGATGCCACTACACTCTAACCAAGGCAACAGAGTGAGACCCTGTCTCAAAAAAAAAAAAAAGATCCAGATCCAACGATTCCTTCTATAACCCACAACCTCTGAGACCCTCAGCTATTTAAAAACACACATCTGTGTATATATTAAATTGTGTATATATTTAACAACACACATATATATCTTAAAAATTGCTTCAGAAGACAGAAGAGATTGCACACATAGTTCCCACCATGGTCCCCTCCAACTCCTACGCACTCTTCCCTGATCACTGTGTCCCAGAAATGATTTCCTGTGTCAGTCACACAGAGGCCTTGTCCAGATGGTGCCCAGGCCTCTAGGCCTCAGTGGTCTGATGCCTGGAGGGTAGTCATAAGTCCCGAGGTGGAGCGGGGGGTGGAGTGCCTGGGTCCCATAGGATGTCCTCATATAGACTTAGAACTGGGCCTGAGGGCCGTCCTTGAGCCCCAGTCTGCTCCAGCAGGGCTCTGAGCAAGCCCACAGTGAGAGGGGCCTCTACCCCAGGTTCAGGGAATGGGGTGGGGGGCCCCACCTCATCTGGAAGGTATGTCCGTAGTAGAAGCAGGATCTCAACTGGAGCCAGTTCTGGTGGGCACAGGAGGCAAAGGAGGGGGAGGTGAGCATCAAGCCGGCGGTGTTGAGCAAATTCGGCCAGCATGAGTTTGAAGATCTCACTCCGAAGCAGAGGGCTGGAGGGGCCGAGGGCCAGGCCAGCATCCAGAGCCCGCTCCCACTGCTCCTTTTGTATCAACTGCCCCACAGCTTGAAGCACAGCTTTGGGTCGCCCACTGCCCAAGAGCAGCTCTAGCTCCAGTGCCTCAGGCCTGGCCCCCTCCTCACCTAGCACTGCCAGGGCTCGGCGATACAAGGGCAACCCTGGGCTCCCTGCCCCCCAGCCTGGCCCACCCTGCTGCTGTGCCAGCTCCACAAAAGAAGGGAGCCATCGAGGCTCCAGCCGGCAAAGGCATTGGCACAGGAGTTCAAAGGGGGGCAGTATCCCATTGGGGGGTTCACTTCCAGCTGTTGTACCCCCTAGCACCTTCTTCCACACATCTGGCGGAGCTTGGGACCTAAGCTTACCATTCCCATCTGGCTGGAGCTGCAGGGTCCTGAGGGTGGCACCCCAGGCTGCTGTAGGAAGGGCTCGGAAAACGGTGTTGAGTTGGGCCAGCTGGTCTCCCATCAACTCGGTCCTCAGCAGGCGAGCCACTTCCTGCTCTGCCAGCTCAGTCCAGCCAGCCTCCTCATCATCCCCAGCCACCAGCTGAGCCTTGAGCTGCTCTAAGCCTCGGTAATCTCGAAGTTCAGCCCTCAGTGTGGTCAACAGTGTAGATGGGGGCAGGTGGCCCTGGAGGATGGAGGCTAGAGCTTGAGGTGCCCGGAATGTGCTGCTGTGTCTCAGTTCCTCTGGGGTGAGCTGGGCACCCCGCAGGCTCCGCCGCTGGTAGTACCCACAGGCCTCCTCAAACACCAGGTCCCTGGCTGAAGGCAGTTCAACACCCTGTGGGGCCTCCCAGCCCACACAAAACAGACCCAAGGCTGAAAGCAAACGAAGACCCCCTCGTGTCTCCAGCTCTTCCTCATCCTCCATGCCAGGGGCTGGGGGTTCCAGCAAATGTACTCTGTCTGTACTTAGGACCTTCCTCTCCAGCAGCTGCCCACTGCCCATGTCCAGCAGTTCCAAGGTAGAGCCCAGCACACAAGCGAGAGTGCCGTGAAACGTTCCCAGGGCTGCAGATCCCTGAAGGCCTACAGGTGCCTCCTGCAGGGTGCCCACAGTTCGGCTACCACCATGGGACTGCACTAGGTGCACAGTGCCCCTGAAGTCAAGCAACAGCAGGCCCTGGGGAGTTGAGGCCCAGGTATGTACAACCAATGGCTCCCTGGGGGACAACAACCCAGGAAGGCTTCGGAGCAGGGTCCGGAAGTCCCATGTGTCCCCTCGTCCTGGATTCAGGCTCTTACTGTGGGAGAGGCCAAGACATGGGGCAGCCACCATCACTTTGGCCTTGCCTAGGCTCCAGATGAGCAGAATGTGGGCCACACCAGGCCAGGTGGTGGCAGTGGGCACCAGGAAGAGGTCCTTGCGGGAGGCCAGCAGCCTGAAAGGGGGGCAGTGGTGCAGCAGGACGTGTGCGCGGCCCAAATTGGTGCTGGCCTCCCCGCTGGGCTCCAGGGTGCGGAGGCACACGCAGTGGCTGAAAGCGGCTGCAGGCGGCCCAAGCCGGCCCTCAGCACCGACCTGACGCTCCTCGCACCACACCAGCCGGCCTCGGGGCGCCGCCACGGCCACCACGCGGGCTCCACCGCCCGGACACAGCTCGGTGCTCTGCAGTAGCCGCCAGCTAGGCCCCACCCCCGCGCCCCACACCTCGGCTAGGCCATTCTCCCACACCAGGACCAGCGCCGGTCCCGCCGGCCACGGCAGGAAGAAGGCGTCTAGCGGTGAGGGCTGGCCAGGCGGCCAGGCAAGCTCCAGCTCCGCGCCGGGTCCACGCACCGCGACCAGCAGCTGCGGGGCAGGCGCCCCCGGGGGTCGCAGCAGCAGCAGGTGGCGGCCGTCCGCGCTGCAGCGGACTCGGACTGCTGGGTCGCCGGCCAGCAACTCCCGGAGCCGGGCCGCGCCGCTGAAGTTGCTTAGGTCCGAGAGCAGGCGCAGAGTCCCCGCACGCTTCATGGTGCCGCCCGCTCCGGAGCAAGCCCAGGCCGGAGGCCCGGCTCTGTCTGGGGGTAGTCGAGAGCCGGGCTGTGACTTCCGTCCCCCGTCGATGAGGTGGGCCGAGGCCCGGCAGAAATGTCGACTCCGCCCCGCCAGGCTAGCTCGGGGATTGCCCCGGCTTGCGCCGGGCGGCGCGACACGCCCACCAGGGGAGGAGCCGCGGGAGCATCGCCGGGGGAGGAGCGTCCACAGCACCCAAGGGTCTCAGCGCGTCGGACGTCGCCCGCTTTAGGGATGTTCTGTGAGCCGGGATGTAGGCCCGCTGCCCCAGGCCTCAGGAAGACGGGGAGTGGTCCCGAATTGCGAGCGTCCCTCTCCCAAGGCTTTCACCCCAATTTACGCATTCATTTATTCATGAAACTTTTATTGCGCACATACTTTGTGCAAAGCTCTGAGTAGACAGCCCTGAACAAAATAGAAAACTTCAACCTCATGGAGATTATGATCTAATGGAAATAATAGTTAACACTGCCACAGCACTTACTATGTGATAGCCTTTCCTGCCCATAGCCTTCCCCTTTCACAGATAAGGAAAATGAAGCACAGAGAGAGATTAAGTAACTTGGCTAAGATCACACCGGTGTTAAGTGGTAGAGGTGGGATTTAACCACAGGCAATCTGGCTCCAGACTTAGTCGACCAAACCACTTTATCATAGCAACAATTCACCCAAACCAACAGGCTGCCAGGAAAAAAGAGAGAGAGAGAGAGAGAAAACTTATTTAGAGGCACTGAGTTTGTGTGTCATCTCTCCAGTGACACCTACAAATTTACATGCAGGGTCCTTCCACCCTTTGATTGCCCTTTCAAGTAAGTGGTAGTCCTTTCTCCAAGGGCCAGTCCCTCTTTATAAGCCCTGCCTCTCCTCCTCCACCCCCCTCTTCCCTGAGAACCTACATCCATTTCTGTTTCATCAGCTTCATTCTGTCCTCTCATTTTCAGCATAGAAACACCCTCCAGTCTGTCCTGTTTTAGAATTCATTCTTTCATCCTCATCTCTCCATCTCCACCCCATCATTCCCACTCCTTTCCTTTCTCAGTCAAGTTTCTTGCAAAGATCCTCCACTTTCTTTCCTTCCATCCTCAAACCACTACTTCCATGAAATAGCTTTTGCTGATAATTTTTATTTCCTTTTTTCTGAGACATTTGACAACCTTCTCATTGTCCCCCAGGCTAGAGTGCAGTGGCATCATCATAGCTCACTGCAACCTCCAACTCCTGGGCTCCAGCTATCCTCCTGCTTCAGCCTCCTGAGTACCTGGGACTACAGGGCCCATGGCACCATGCCCAGCTAATTTTTGTATTTTTTGTAGAGATGGTGGGTTGGGGGTCCTGCTCAGGCTGGTCTCAACTCCTGACCTCAAGCAATCCTCCTGCCTCAGCCTCCCAAAGTGCTAGGATTACAGGCGTGAGCCACCACACCCTGCCAGTTTGTCTCTTAAGATAGCACTATCTTCAGAGTTTAGTTTGTCTTTGGTTCATCTTCCTCCCCCATCCTTTAAATGTTGGTGTTCTTCCTCCCATGCCCCATGGGAGGAAATCTTAGGTCCTTTTCTTTTTTTCTTTCTTCTTCTTTTTTTTTTTTTTAACCCTTTTCCCAAGCCATCTTCCCTTTACTCATGGTTTAAGCCATTACTTCTAAGCCAATGGCTCCAAAATATTTATCTACAGCTCAAATATTTATGCTGAGTTCCAATAAAGGGTATCCAAATGTCTACTAAATATTTCTGCCTGGATGTCTCACAGACATTTCAATCTCAACATGTCTTAAATATCATCTTTCCGCCCAAAATTGCTCCTCCTCCAGTTGTTCCTAGTTGCCATAGGATTTCTTTCATTTTTGTACCCTATCCTCATTAGGTGTTTTGTGAAGGAATCAGTACACTTGCATGGACACATGTTTGTGTGTCATAACACTTAGGGACCTTTTTGTTAAAAGTTATAGACCTTAAGTTAGCTGGACACAGTGGGCCAGGCCTGTAGTCCCAGCTACTCAGGAGACTGAGGTGGGAGGATCACTTGAGACCAGAAGTTGGAAGCTGTAGTGCACCGTGAATACACCTGTGAGTAGTCACTTCCCTGCAGCCTGGGCAACATAGTGAGACACTATTTCTAAAAAAAAAAAAAAGTTACAGAAATAGGGCATAGATAGCTATCTTAAGTAAACGTGAAATTATTTAGAAGAATGTAAGTGGCTCACAGAATCTGCAGGAGAAAGAAAGAATAAACTTGGAAAATGAGCAGGAACCAAGGCACTCACTGAAGACCAACAAACAGGAAGCACAATTGTTTTACAGGAGGAACAATTTATCCAGGATACCATGGTCCCTGATGCTACATGAGTTGGTCACTGCACTGGAGGACAGCATCTGTTATGAATAAATTCTGATCATCCCTTCATCTTTACACCTCTTGATCAAGAGCCAAAGCCCTTGGATGCTGCACCTAGTGGCCAAGCCCAGGTCATATGCCCTCATTTACCCTAGTTACTCAGGACATGGTTTTTCATTTAGACTATACCCAAAGGAAGAGTCCTCCAGAATGAGAGGTGGAGAGTTTAATGTGGATAACCAAACCAATATGACATAGGCTTTTTATTATCCCCATTTTCCAGATGAGGAAACTAAGGCTCAGAGAGCTCAAGTAATTGTCCAAAGTCATACAGCTAGTATGTAGCAGACCTGGGATCCATTCCCACAGTGTTCCGGAGGTAGTGCTCTTACCTGTTCAGTATATGGCCTTCTATGCATACTCTAGTCTGAATCTGTATTAAATTCACTTCCCTGGCAGTGAATTCACTCTCATACCTTCTCCTTTCCTTTTCTCTTCTTCTTTAACACTTGACTCCATCTTCACCTTTCCCAGAAAGCCTCTGGAGATTGACATGAAATTTTCCCTTTTCTGAATTTTCAGGGCATTTGTAATTTCAGCCTTTCTAAGCCTGTCCTTGATAATCCACACTGATATTTAAAACACTTAATTGTACACATCTCTATCTTTGTATCTATCACCTTGTTAAAATATAACCTTGAAATTGTAATTTGTTTTTCCTTTTACTACTCCTAGGATTGAGTATTCAGTAGGTGAGAAACAAAATTTTGTTGAAAAGAAATCAGGTATGGAACAGGATTCTTTCAGGTGGACAGGAGGCTCCTAACTGGTGGAGTTCACCTCATGATACCTTCCTCTTGCCCCTTCCCACTCTTTTATATTCTATTAGGGTCCAGATTTTAAAAGAAAATTTAATTCGCTAATGATGTCTTATACATCATTAAATTAAATGTATTTAAATGTAAATAGAGAAGAAAAAATTAAAATTTACCAAGAACCTGAGCTTCTGGGTTAAGAGCTCTTTCCTGATAGATCTGGGTTCAAACTCCTCACCTCATACTCACTCTAGAACATCAGGCAAGCTATTTAATCACTCAGAACCTTTGTTTTCTCATCTGTGAAGTACCTATTCATAAAGTCATTATGAGGATTGAAACACACACACATACACAAACACATACACACAGTGGGTGCCTGGCACATCTTTTTCAATCTTCCATTTGCGTATAAAAGACCAGAGACTCAGAGAGGTTATTTGCCAAATTAACATAGCTTTACATGGTGCGGTGCATATATTTGCACACACATATTTGTTGAATGAATGAGTTTGTTTCCAATCTTTCACTTACAAAGTTGCAATAAACATCTTGGAGTATATATCTTTCCAAACTTTGCCAGTATTTCTAGAAGATGCATTTATTCCTAGAAGAAGAATTGCTGAGTTCAAAGAGTCAGTCATATTTCAAAAACCTGCTCTTGCGACTTGTATCCAGTAGGCCCTCAATAGATGTTTCCTTCGCCAATTTCTTTCTCGCGATGTCTTTCGGGAGTTGTAGTCTTTGCGATGCTTGCTGGGAATCGTGGTTTGAGCCAGTTTCAAGAAGCGGGCGAGGACGAACCTATTACGAGACCGGCTTTAGGACCCGGCGGGGGACGGCGAACCGGGGAAAGGGTCGGGGAGGTCGGGAGCGCGCCCGTGAGCCCGGAGCGGCGGCGGCGTCGGTGGCGTCGGGAGGGAGCGACCCCGGAGCTCGGTAAGCGGCACCGGCCCGGTCCGGTCCTCGAACCTGGCCAATCCCCGCGGGTCCAGCCATACTAGGCCTTGGCCCCGAGGCGGCTCTGAGGGCGGGGCCTGCGCTTGCCGCGGGGACAACCGGGTGACGAGGGTGGGTACGCGGGGGGGTGAGGGAGACAGGGAGGGAGGACGGCTACTGAGGCTGCGTGTGGCGGGGAGGGCTGGTCCGGGCCCAGGAGCGGCCGAGCCAAGCGAGAAGCGGTTTCGCTCCTTCAACAGCCGGTCCCTCGGACCACCTGATCCCAGCCGCGTCTCTCCCTCTCCCCGTCCCTGCTGGGGCCTTCTGGTAGCCGAGGCGCTGACCTTTGACCGCAGCACGGGCTGACTACGACCCCTCCAGCTGCCTCGAGAGCCTCTCCTTTCAGGCGGTTCCTGGTTCTGGGATGCGGGCGTGGGGCAAGACTTCTGAGAAAGACTAGAGGAAGGCCGGTCTGTCCGAAGACTTCGGGTGTCCTAGAAGGGCCCCCATCCCGTCCCTCTACAGTCTCTGACCGACAGGCTTTAGCCCACCCTTCACCCAGAATCAGTGAAGCTACTGTGTTTTCTTGGGGTTACTTTGTGCGAGCCCTGGAAAGACACCTGTTCCCAGGCAGGTGTGGGGAAGAAACAAGAAGAAAGAAAATTGGTTCCCTGGGGAAGGAGAGCTATCAGAAGCTGAGGAGTGCTGCCTCTGGCGAATGGGGAAGAAGAAACTTGGGCCAGGCCCTATTAAATGTTTCTGGATCATCAGACCCACCCCAGTTCTTCCTCTCCAGAAAAAGTTTTGAGCTTAGTGAGAGATGTTTCTTTGCTATCTTGAGCTCTCAGTTACTTTGTAAACCAGGGCAAATATGGTTTGTGTCCCTGCCCTTAACTTAGCACAATTGGAATTATTTTGGGTGTACCTTCAGTTGGATTTGTGTGCACAGTAGTTCTATATGAAGATTTTCAGGATATCAGATCAGAGTTTAGGGAAAGGTAGATGCTTCTTGTTAGGATTGTAAAGGGGGAAATTCTCTTTTCCGTTTTTAGTGAATAGGGAAGATTTTAAATTGTTTTCGTTGGATTTTTATTATATTTTATTCACTAGTTCAATATTTGTGTAATTTAGAAAAATTGAAAATCCTAAGGCAGTTGTTACAATATTTAGAATTTCACATGGAGCATAGTTTAGGAATCCATAAAATTTGGGGAAAATGGCCAAATGACAAATTAATCCAGGATATATGAGGGTGAACTGTTTATTCATCACACATTTATTGAGTACTTACTATGTAACTAGTACTGAGGTTAGAAATAGTGAGTATCTTTTCTCAAGGACATCAAGACATATTTAGATGAAATTTTGTAGTGCTGTGTGTTAACATATCCATATAAAGGCATTTATACAGTGTGATGGGAATACTGCCATTGTCTGGGAGAGACAGGGAAATCTTTGCAGGGAGGAAATACTTGAGTTGGGTGTTGAAGGATGAGTAGGAGCTTCACAAGCAAGAACAGTCATTCCATTTTGAGAGAACAGCATTCCCAAAGGCATGGTGAAGGTGTGGGGAAAAAAATAATCTGGTGTTTTAAGTGTCAGAAATTTGTTGAAAATAGGATATGTGGTGGGGGGAAATTGCTAGGAACTAAAACTGAAAAGAAAGTGGGGACCCCTCCCCCCCTCCAGAGACAGGGTCTCTCTGTTGCCCCAGGCTGGAGTGCAGTGGTATGATCATAGCTCATTGCAGTCTTGAACTCCCAGGCTTAAGCCATCCTTCTACCTCAGCCTCCGGAGTAGCTAGGACCACAGGTGTGTGCCACCACGCCAGGCTAACTTTTAAATTTTTTGTAAAGATAGGGTCTCTCTGTGTTGCCCAGGCTGGTCTCGAACTCCTGGCCTCAGCAGTCCTCTCGCCTTAGCCTCCCAAAGTGCTGAGATTACAGGCGTGAGCCACTGTGCCCAGCCTATAGTTTTCATTTTATACTTAGGTGGTAGTCATGAGCCTTGTATGGTTCAACGGGAAAGGAAATGAGAAGATACGAGTGACATTGTGCTGTTTGAGGAAGTTCAGGGTTTCAGCAGGAGATAGTATTAATTTACAAAAATTTCCTGCTTATTGAGAAGAGGATCTTACAATGACTTCTCATCCTGGGGATTGTCAGAAAAATGTGGTTTTCAATCAGAATTTCCTGAAATTCTGTGAATTTCGGGTTGGTTCCTCCTTTTGAAGTTAAATGCATTCCTTCTTGTGTAAGATGATTTGAAAGGGAATGTGAGGTGAATATTTTTATTTAAACCTCTTCATCTGCATTGTTAGCTTGTGACTCTAGGCAAACTCAATAGATGCTCATGGGACTGGATTGAACTCTGAAGCTAGTTCACTTTAGTAGATACAGACTATGGCTGATACCTAGAGTAGCGGTTGGAAAATTCCTGGTTTTGCCACTTGCTGCTTAGTCTCAGGAAAGTCTCTGAGTTACTTCCACTTTCAGGTATAGGCCAAACATCCACTCTGAGGTTAGCTCTGTCCAGAGCACACACAAGATATGGACCCTGCCTTATAGTGGCTCATGTGCTTACTTAATCAGTCTGGTTCTGTCCTAGCATCTGGACAATAGGGATGATGCTGGTCAGGCCATGTCCTGAGTTGACTGCCTTTTCTTGGATAAAGTGGTAACATTGATATTATAGATATCAGTTTGGAGTTTCCATAGAATTGTAACTTTAACTGAATCTGGTTATTAATGTCCCACTAGTTAGCACTTGATTTTTTGCCCTAACAGGACATTCTGACGAGGTAAGGGCTATCAGAGAGAAAGATATAGTGGCTTTACTGCTTACAAGCAGTGTTTGGGCAAAGTAAAATCCTCATTGTAAAATTAGGGTGATAGTACCTATTTCATCTGATTATTGTAGGGATTAAATACAATATATTTAGGCTGGACGTGGTGGCTCATGCCTGTAATCCTAGCACTCTGGGAGGCTGAGGCGGGAGGATTGCTTAAGCTCAGGAGTTTAAGACCAGCCTGAGCAAGAGTGAGACCCTGTCTCTACTAAAAATAGAGAAAATTAGCCAGGTGTGGTGGCGTGTGCCTGTAGTCCCAGCTACTCGGGAGGCTGAGGCAGGAGGATCGCTTGAGCCCAGGACTTTGAGGTTGCACTGAGCTATAATGATGCCACTGCACTCTACCTGGGGCGACCAAGTGAGACTCTGTCTCAAAACAAAACAAAACAAAAAAACAATATATTTAAAGCACTGAGAACAGTACCAAGTATATAGTGAGTACTCAGTAATGTTATGTATTATTATTATTACCTTTTTTTTTTTAGAGGCAGTGTCTCACTCTGTCGCCCAGGCTGGAGTGCAGTAGTGATCATAGCTCACTGCAGCCTCAAATTACTGGGCTCAAGCGATCCTCCCACCTCAGCCTCCTGATTAGCTAGGACAACAGGTGTACATCACCATGGTTGGCTAATTTTGTTATTTTTTGCAGAAACAGGGTCTCGGGCTGTGTTGCTCAGGCTGGTCTCAAACTCCTGGCCTCGAGTGATCTGCCTTGGCCTCCTAAAGTGCTGGGATTACAGGCATGAGCCACTGCACCCGACCTCTGATTGTTATTTTAGATTGGTGTCCTGAGTGTTCAAGCCTGGAGTCCCTACTAATCTCTGTTCTATTGTTCTGCATGGGTGCTGTTAAATTTCACATATATGTGAACACACATATTCTTTTTTTTTTAGATTAAGGAATAATATCCATAATGTGAAGTGTACAACTTAATTTTTTAAAACATATGTCCCCATTTGTGTGACCTCTACTTAGATCAAGATTGAGCATGTTTTCAGCACCCCAGAAGGCTTTATTGTGCTCCCTCCCACTCATCTTTCCACCACTATTCTGATCTCTGTCACCATGGATTAATTTTGCCTTTTTAAACTACATGTAAATGGAATCATCAAATTGTACTCTTTTTGTTTTGGACATTTTTCATTCAACATTTTCTGTGAGATTTATCCATGTTGTTTCATGTATCAATAATTTGTTCTTTTAAATTTCTTTTTTCTTTTTTGAGACAGAGTCTCACTCTGTTGCCTGGGGTAGAGTGCGGTGGCGTCATCATAGCTCACTGCAACCTCAAACTCCTGGGCTCAAGCAGTCCTCCTGCCTCAGCCTCTCAAGTAGCTGGGACTGCGGACACATGCCACCACTCCTGGCTAATTGAAAAATTTTTCATACAGACGGTGTCTCGCTATGTTGCTCAGGCTTGTCTCAAACTTTTGGCTTCAAACGATCCTCTTGCCTTGGCCTCTCAAAGTGCTAGGATTACAGGCATGAGCCACTACGCCTGGCCTTAAATTTCTGTGTTAATATTCTAATGTATGAATATACCCATAATATTCCCATTCTACTGCTGATGGATATTTGAATTCTCCTTATATATTAAAAAAATTCACAAACACAAAACACCCACTTTAATAAACTTACAAAGACATTTCAAAAAGGGACTGTTTATACTCTAGGGTGATAACTTGCTAACAGTCCATTACAAATGTGAACTTAGAACCCTGGGCCATTAAATTTGGAAGCCCACAGAGAGAGAGGTTCCATTGCTTCCTTTTACAGATTCGCAAATTTAGGCCCAGGGAGAAAAAAGAAATTTAAGATTATAGATTATAAATGTATAAGAATTGGGACTAATAGATTAACTGTGTTAATTGTGCTAACTCCCAGGAAATTTGAGTGAGTTTCTATTAAATTAATTTTCTGGTACTAGAGTTGGTAAGCATTGTGTTCAATAAGACAATAAGATAAATGAATAACCAATCGGCTAAGCGTAACTAGTATTCCTTGCATATTAGACATTTGAAGAATTATGGCTTTAGGTTTGACCACTTCATCCTGCAAGGATGTGAAGTGATGTGCATTTAACATTTCTTGTAGGACAGGTCTGGTGTTAATGAAATCCCTCAGCTTTTGTTTGTCTGGGAAAGTCTTTATTTCTCCTTCATGTTTGAAGGATATTTTTGCAGGATATAATATTCTAGGTCTAAGGTTTTTTTCCTTTAGCACTTTGGATATGTCATACCACTCTCTCCTGGCCTGTAAGGTTTCCACTGAGAAGTCTGCTGCCAGACGTATTGGAGCTCCTTTATATGTTTTTTTTTCTTGCTTCCTTAGGACCTTTTCTTTATCAGTGACCTTGGGAGCTTAATTATTAAATACCTTGAGGTGGTCTTGTTTGGGTTAAATCTGCTTGATATTCTTTGACCTTCTTGTACCTAAATGTTGATATCTTTTTCTAGGTTTGGAAAATTCTCTGTTATTATTTCACTGAATAAACTTTCTACCCCAATCTCTCTCTCTACCTCCTCTTTAAGGCCGATAACTCTTAGATTTGCCCTTTTGAGGCTATTTTCTAGATCTTGTAGGCATGCTTCATTCTTTTTTCTTCTTTTTTCTTTTCTGCGTATTTTCAAATAGTCTGTCTTCAAGCTCACTAATTTCTTTCTTCTGTTTGGTCAGTTCTGCTGTTGAGAGACTGATACGTTTCTTTGTTTGTCAGTTGAATTCTTAAGCTCCAGAATTTCTGCTTGCTTTTTTTTTTTTTTTTAAATTTCAATCTCTTTGTTAAATTTCTCTGACAGGCTTCTGAATTCCTTCTCTGTATTGTCTAGAAATTCATTGAGCGTCTTCAGGACAGCTATTTTGAATTCTCTGTCTGAAAGGACACATCTCCCTATTACTCCAGGATTGGTCACTGGTACCTTATTTAGTTCGTTTGGCGAGGTCATGTTTTATTTTTTTATTTTAATTTTATTTCTTTTTAGTTTCTTAGCATCAATCCATCAAGGTCATGTTTTCTTTTTGTTTTTGTTTTTTTGTCCTGAAGCCGGTCATGCTTTCTTGTATGTTCTTGATGCTTGTGGATGTTTGCTGATGTCTGGACATTGAAGAGTTAGGTATTTATTTTAATCTTTGCAGTCTGGGCTTGTTTGAACCCATCCTTCTTGAGAAGGCTTTCCGGATACTCAAAGGGAATTGAGTGTTGTGATATAAGTCTTTGGTCACTGCTGCCGCATTAGCACTGCAAATGCCCCAAGCCCAGTAATGCTGTGACTCTTGCAGACTCCTGGTGGTACCACCTTGGTGGACTTGGTAAGATAGAGGGGAGTTCCCTGGATTACCAGGCAAAGTCCCTGGCAAAGTCCTCTCTTCCCTCATTCTGTGTGCTGGACTGCTGGAGTTGGGGGAGGAATGATGTGGGCACTCCCTCTTTACCACCAGCTCCAGGTCACACCTGAAGCCAGCCCAGTCTCACCCAAAGCCAGTAGTGACTGTTGCCTGGCTACCTGTGATGTTTATTCAAAGCCCAAGGGCTCTTTAGTCAGCAGGTGGGTG
The DNA here is from genome assembly GCA_023783475.1 of Daubentonia madagascariensis. Lineage (NCBI taxonomy): Eukaryota > Metazoa > Chordata > Mammalia > Primates > Daubentoniidae > Daubentonia > Daubentonia madagascariensis. The sequence continues at coordinate 10,701,603 of JAKFHU010002573.1, read as the reverse complement.
AATCCTGCCACTACTGGGTCCTTTCCGTCAGGGCAGCATGTTTCCTTGTGGCCCAGGGTGGGTCCAGAAATGCCATCCAAGAGCTAAGGCCTGCACTCAGTGGCTTCAGGAACCTGTTTGGTACTTTATTTTACTGTGGCTGAGCTGGTACCCAAGTTGCAAAACAAAGTCCTCTGAACTCTTCCCTTTCCTTTCTCCAAATGGAAGAAGATGCTCTCTGTGCTCCTGCCTGAAGTCGGGGGAGGGGGTGACATAGGCTTGGCCACCACTGCTTGTGTCTCACTGGGTCACGGGCACCCCCAAGTCCACTGGCTCTGGGCCAGCACAGCTGCAAGTGTTGCCCAAGGACTGCAGCCTTTGTGGCCCGACTGCCTTATGAATTTAGTCCATGCCCCAGGCTACTTTTTGTCAGCCAGTGGTGGGGCTAGCGGGAACTTGGGTTTTGGGGCAGAGGATTTCCCTCTGACCAGGCTGGTCTAAATGCTCCCTCTGTGGGCATCAACAGAATTCTACCCTATGCTGTGTTCCCCAGGGTGGCCCTGAGTTTCAGTGAAAAGTCCCACAATCACTTCACTCTTCCTCCGCCAGGCACAGAGATTCTCTCTCCACTTGGTGAACTGGTGCCACACTGCTGGGGGCTGGGGGGGGGTAGGCAATGCAAGATTGTCTTTTCTGCCTTCTTCAATGCCTCTTTCCTTGATATAATGTTAAAACTGGGTAATATGATCGCTCACCTGATTTTTGGTTGTTCTGAAGGTGCTTGCATGCGTGAATAGTTGTTGGATTTGGTGTTCCTGCAGAGGGACGATTGCTGGAGATTTCTGTTCAGCCATCTTGCTCTGCCCCAGCCGTGATGTGCATTTAAGAAGTGTGTAAGGCTGGGCGCAGTGGCTCACACCTGTAATCCTAGCACTAGATCAGCCTGGGCAACATAGTGAGACCCCACCTGAAAAAAAAATTTTAAAAATTAGCTGTGTGTGGTGGCGCACCTGTCCCAGGAGTTCAGTGTTAAAGTGAGCTGTGATCACACCACTGCACTCCAGCCTGGGTGACAGAGAGAGACCCTGTCTCTTAAAAAAAAAAAAGTGTGTGGCTAGATTGCTTTAAGATACAGATCTTAAAAAGTTGTATGACTTTAGTCTTTCAGAGAGAAGTTGTGCTGCAGGTTATAGGGCCAGCAGTTGCTCAGGTTTAGGAATAAAAGTCTTAATTGGTTTACCATTCAGTTGAGGGGATTTGAAGCCATTCCTAAGTTTGATAGCAGGTGAAATTAGTATTGAAAAGTTGCCTGATTTTTTTTTGTACTTGGCCTATGTCTTGTTCCTGAGAAACTGTGTTAAAGCCTGAGCTGACATTTCTGTGGGATTAGTGCACCTTTGCTGTATTTGCTTCTTCGACAGAGAATTTAAAAGCCTGGATCAACAGGGGTCATAGCATAGTCAAAGAATGCTTCTTTCCCTCCCTTATGGTCTCACAGCATTTTCCTTGTACCTCTACTCCATTTATTTCTCATGATTTGCCTTGTTATGTGTTATTATGAGTATGTCTCTGCCAGTAGATAGTGCGTTCCCAGAGGATCAGGTCTGAAGTTTCCTCTCTGTAAACCCCTAGTGCTTAAACTAGTGCTTTACAGTATTTAGGTGCTGGTTATATATTTGTGGTATTTCAGTGATGCTGAAAGGATCATGAAATAATAGTCTAGTCCAATCCCCTTCTTTTACTTGTGAGGAAACAGAGAAGCATGATAACTTTGTGAGTGTCACCTGGTTGATTGGGAGACCTGTGTTCTAGTCTCAGTTCTGCTGGTTCCATTATGTCTTGCAGTTTCTCAGCTGGTCCTGGTTTGCTGTACAAGAGGATGGGGGCGGGAGGATGGTTGTGAAAGAGGAAAAAAGCAGTGGGAGGATGTAAACAGATTACACTCACAATGCTGATGTGCTTTAACTTATTGCTCTACCTGTCAGATATTTTACTTTCAAATTTAGGAGCACAGGCTTAATTTCTGAGACCCAAAGGAAAACTTTTCTAAGAGTTCTGCACTTCTCCCAGTCCACCACACTAGGAACTCTTGTTTGTTGTGTTCCTTGGGTGGGAGTGCTGGCAGTAGGAGGAGACTTTATATTGTCAGTTTCCAATTATATTTCAGGCAGCTTGGGTGGCAAATTCCAGTTGCCTGTGATGATGACAGAGAGTAATGAGTTAAGGCCCTTGGCTGAATTTCCCTCTGTTCCAGATGGAAGAAGAGTGATGAAAAGAATTTAGTTTCTTAGGAAATTTGGTAGTTTGGATTATAGTTGTTTTTCCCTTCTCCCCTGTTCCCTTTTGTTTATTAGAAAGTATTGATTCTGAAATAGAGAAAGTGAGTTTATTAGATTTAGGGTGGACATTGATTAGCTCTAACCCAATTATAAATCCTCAGAGGGGGATGTTTGTAAACATGTGCTTTTTACATCCAGGAACTTGTGGTTCCCACTATTCCTGCTAATCAACTGGTTGAAGCTGAGCACATGCAAGATCTGTATCCACTAAGCTTGGAATTGCATTTCTTTTGATTTATTTTAATAGGATCCTCTTGATTTCCAATTTATTTTCCCCAGATAAGGACATCGTCCTCTTGACGACATATTTAAAAGGCACAAGAATGTTTTGAACAGAGGCTGTATTTCATGCTTTAAGGCAAAGCTGTGATCAATATAATGTAAATTGTCCAAAAGAGTCTTCTCTTTTTGTTGTTATTTTTTCTTTCAGTTTTCTCTGGACCATAATAGAATTTGAGGGCTTAGTTAAGCCTTGATAGAGATAGGTTTTTGGTTTTTTTTTCCCTTTACCCAGGATCATTCCAAAAAGAGATAGGTCTTACTAAAATTTTAGGTTAGACCTAGGACTTTTCAGGGTTTTTCCCCACCCCTTATTTAAGAGTCAGTCAGTGAACAGCATACACTGAGCATTTACTAGGAGCCAAGTACTTATATAAAAAGTATTAATATAAGATGTAGTCCTTTTGCTGAAGATGCTTAATATCGAGTTGGTGGAAATTTGCTGTGTTTTGGTATATGCTCAAAGATGAATCTCCTTTTTTGGCCGTATGTATTAGAGAAAGACAATGTCTAAGATACAATCTTTTGAGGGGGTGGAGGGGATGGGTAAACTCAAACCTAATGGGTGCAGGGCACACTGTCTGGGGGATGGGCACAATTGTAGCTCTGACTTGGAAAGTGCATAAGCAATATATGTAACCAAAGTGTTTGTACACCCATAATATTCTGAAATTTAAAAAAAAGGTAATCTTTTGTATTTTTGGGTACATCTCTTCCTTAAGCAAAATTTTGATTTTGATTTGAAAGATAGTGGATATTTTCCAAAAGTCATTGAACAAAATAGTTCTGCTGTGTTGAATTTGTCTGGAAGTAAAATCAGGTTCCTAGTCTCCATACTTGACATTGCGTGAGATTAAGTTTCACAGCTAAAGCCTAGGATTTGAAATAGAGCAAGAGAGGGGAACTTTGTTCATAACAGAAAGAACCTGGGAGGTGAGGAAATATGTATAAATTTATCGTGGAGATCTTTGGGATTTCACGTTCTCACTTGAAAAAAAATGAGAATTCCTTGAAGGAAGATAGGAAAATTTGGGCATGATTCATAGAACTGCTTTTATATAGAATTGAAGAATACATTGACGTTTGGTCTGCAATAGTGTTACAAGTATATACAATTAAATTTGAAATAGTATATTATTATATTCAGTATTTTGAATTCAGATTTAATTTTTGGCCTCTTAACTGCTATTTTCTGCCTTGGATCTCTTTCCAGAGGAATTTCTGAAGATAGTCAAGTGCAGTGTGATTTATGAGGCAGTGAAGGCCAAGTACTTTACAGTGACGAGGATCTACTTACTTTGGGGAAATCAATGGAGCACATCAGTCTGCAGCAGACCTCCTGCCTTAATGGTCCTAAGCTCGATCAATATTTGAAATTTAACTTCACCATCAGTCTGTGGGCAGTGTTTGCAGCCTTCCTTCCATCAGCCTCAGATATATGGCCAGACCTATTATGGATGGAGCTAGTTACACTTTCGTGTTTGGTTTTGGATCTGCTTTAAGCCTTGTCCACTGGCACATTATAAGGATGTAAAATGTGTTGTGCTGTAGGCCAAATAATGATTTAAACCTTGGCATTACCTGGTCAGGGAGGGGGTGTTGGACAGATGCACAAACGCCATAGCATGGTTGTTTATCAGTTCTTCTTAAAAAATATTTTTCAATAGACTCTCCAGCATCTTGGAGAGCATTCTGGCACTGACTGTGGCTTTCTTTTCTTTTTTTTAAAAAACTTTATTTCTTTAGAGCTGTTTTAGGTTCACAACAAAATTGAGAGGAAGGTACAGAGATATCCCATATGTCCCCTGCTTCCACACATCCACAGCCTCCTGTATTACAACATCTCCTACCAGAGTGGTATTTGTTACAATTAATGAACTTATATTTAAACGTCATTATCACCCAAAGTTCACAGTTTACATTAGGATTCACTCTTGTTGTGTATTCTATGGGTTTGGACAAATGTATAATGATATATCTGCCATTATAGTATCATACAGAGTATTTTCACTGCCCTAAAATGTGACTTTCTTTTCACAGATTCTCTAACAATGGCACAGGTAGAGAAACGGGGGGGTTTGCTTCGGAAATCTTCAGCCTCCAAAAAACCACTAAAGGAAAAAGTGGTGTTGATGTATGATGAGATCTTCATGGTAAGGCGTAGAGCCCTGTCATTCTACATAACTTAACTCCTTAGTTTCTTAGTCCAAAATGAGAAATAACCTTACCTCTGCCTGCCACCTTCAAGTTCTTCAGGGGATCAGGGCAGGGGAGAGGGCTGGAGGGCAGGAGTGAGCTCTCATAGTAGGGATTATAATTGTGGTAAAACAATTGAAAGGAGAGAGGAGAGCTGGGGAAGCTTCTTTTCTGAATATCTTTAAGAAAGACTTGTTTTCCATATGATCTGACTTAAGGACCCTTCTATCCTAGATGTCCCATGAAATTCCTTTTGGCCCTAGAATTCTAAAATTCAGATATTTTAAAAAGATATATTATTATATTCCATCTCAAGTTGTTGGTGGGCAAAACTATTGTTTAGTTAGACTATCTCATTCTCTAACTGTGGGATAACAGGAATTACTAGCAGTTGGATCAGGGCTTTCTTTGGGTCTTCAGAACTGTTGATTGCCATGGTCCAAGTCTATGTTGTAAAACATACCCTATCAGGGAAGAGTAATTAGATACCCTGAAGGAGTACTTGCCTTCTGAAATTCTGGTCCTAAGTAGTACATGTAAAGTAGAATAATATTTATTAAAAGAGTTATCATATATTGAGTTTCTACAATGTGCCTGGAACTATTTTAAATGTGTTACTAAATACATTAGGTCTAATTCTGACAAGAACTCTGTGAGGGCACTGGTAATACCCTCATTTTACAGATGAGATAACTTGGGATCTCACCTGCAAGGTGGTGGAGCTGTGATTTGAACACTGTGGCCTGACTCCACAGCCCTTACTCTTTCTGCTTTGCCACATGGCTCAGAATAAATAATGCAATCAACTAAAATACCTTAGAAACAGAGTTTGACATGCAGAAAATTAATACAGAATTGCCCAGGTCAATACAAGTGGCTATAGAGAAACTAAGTAGGTACTAGTGTCCTATTAGGGCTTTTCTTCATTGAGCAAGCTTGGCGTACATAGAACTCCCACTTGAGTGGGCTTTGGGGATGGGAAGTGCCAGCTCCATGAGTTCCCTGAGTTTCATTTGTAGACAACAAAATGACATCATAGAAGTGTAAGGGTCAAAGTGTGACTCCTGCTGGGGAGCAGGACTTGAGAGAAAGTGATAGAAAGAATTCACTAAATGAGGATGTTATGAGAAGGCCAGAAATGTTGCTTCTCTATGCCATTCTGTGTTAAAAATCCAGAAGAGATTCTTAGTATTTTATTTTTAGACCAGGAGTTCTTAACTAATGAAGACATTAGTTCTGGGTAGTAATTTAAAAAGGTCTATTTAAGGTAAGGTGATAGTGGGCAATTGACCTGCTGATTTTATGTCATTAGCCTTCTTTTAAAGTAGGGGTTCTCTTTTTCTTATTTTACCTATTAACCAGAAGCCTCTGACTTCCTAGAGTTTGTTTGAAAATTATTGCTAAGAAATTTTGGATTCTAGCACCATAATTTTGCTAACCTTTTGGACCAATTTGAATTATGAAAAGAGCATATTAAAAGCTCTGTACAGAAGACTAAATGCATATGGAAGGGTAAGCAGAAACAGTAAACACAGGATGATGTAAAAACCATTGCAGTATTACTGAGATGATCTGGATTCTGGCTCATGCAGTTGTGTAAGTCACTTAACTTTGTGGCCCCACTTTCCTAAAAGGAGGATAATGATAATATCTACCCTTCTTGGCTCAATGAGCCGTTGTATTTCACATATGTGAATAGATTTGAAAACAACAACATACAAATGCAAGAGGGTCTCTTCTGGAAGATCTGGGGGAAAAATTTTTTTAAAAAGTAAAAAAAATGCAAGGGGGACATACCATGATGTGACTAACTTATTCAGATGTTTAGGTTTACTTCTTGCTAGAAGAGAAATATTTGAGGAAAATTCTTTGAGCCATTTAACTTTTGATGCAGAGCCATTATTCAACTTTTTGTGCGTTATATCCAGGCACAATGTCTTCCATTTGAAAAACAAAAGCAAAAAGCTATTGTTCTCTTCCCCATTACTTCAGTTTGGAATAACCAAGCATTTTAAAAGTTAATTTTGAAAGGTAAGGTTGACTATGTATAGTATTCTTTTTTCTTGCCCCAGCTGTCCAGAGTATGTAGTATTCTTAATGCTTTTGGTATTAGCTGGGAAAGTTGAATGTGCTTGTGTTCTGGTTTCAGACAGAAGACCCCAGTAAGTGCAGTCCTCGGTTTTGGGAGGAGCTCTTTCTCATGAAGGTAAGACTTGGTGGTATCTTTGGATTTTTCCGGTTAACTAAGATGGCCTTCTCATGTGTTTTAGATGCTACACTAAAAATGCACTCAGTCCTTTATTTTCTTTGGCAGGTGAATTTAGAGTATCTAGAAGGCAAGTTGGAATCTCTTGATGGTGAGGAGTTAATGAAGATCAAGGACAATGTTAATTGCTTATTTCAACACTGCATCCAGGCTCTAGGAGAGGAGCATCCAATTCGAGTTGTCAATGCATTGCAGGTACAAAGCTGGGAGATTGGGGAAGTCTTGGTTAACAGGAAAAAGGAATTATAACAAATCTGTTGGAACTGAGGAACCTAGAATTGCCCTTAGATATGAGATTTTCTTTTTTCTTTCATTCTTTAAGTAATCAAATATTTATACCATGTTCATTTAGCTGTCTTCCTATTTATACAAATCAATGCTTATAGGAGTAATTTTGTCTATTTGTATAGTTTTACCCAACACCAAGGTAGATTGACAGAATTCTTGTTATTACTTGAAGAAAAGAAGAGGTAGAGAGGAAATAGGCAAGGATGATTAGTCAATAGCAAACATTAGAAGAGATTCTAAGTATAGTATTTTCTCACTCTATCAGTTCTTTCTTTCTTTTTTTTTTTTAAAAAGAGACAAGGTCTTGCTCTGTTGCCCAGGCTAGAGTGTAGTGGCATGATCATAGCTTATTGCAGCCCCAAACTCCTGGGATTGAGAAATCCTTATGTGTCAGCTTCCAGAGTAGCTAGGACTATAGGCATGCACCACCACACCTGGCTAATTTTTAAATTTTTTATGGAGATGGGGTCTAGCTATGTTGCCCAGGCTGGTCTCAAACTTCTGGCCTCAAGTGATCCTCCCACCTTGGACTCCAAAGCACTGGAATTACAGGTGTGGGCCCCATGCCCAGCCTAACAACTATTTCTTGAATAATGTTTTGTACCAGACATTGGGCTGGGTGGTGGGGATAAACATAGACTTCTTGAGGGCAAAAACTTTGATAGTTTCATTCAATACTTTGTTCATAGTGCATAGAATATTCCTCATACACAGAGAATAGTGCCTAACAAATACCACTGTAGCAGTAAATTCTTATTGAATGAATAGTGAGCAAAGTTTCTTAAGTTTTTAATCTAGTAGGCCCAGTGTAGCCTGATTGGGAGTACTTAGGACAGTGATTGACAAGCTTAGAATATGAAGAATCCACCTAGGCCTGGTGGCTCATGCCTGTAATCCTAGCACTCTGGGAGGCTGAGGTAGGAGGATCACTTGAGGTTAGGTGTTGGGGACCAGCCTGAGCAAGAGTGAGACCCCGTCTCTTCAATAAATAGAAAAATTAGCCAGGCGTGGGGGCGTGTGCCTATAATACCAGCTACTCGGGAGGCTGAGGTAGGAGGATCATTTGAGCCCGGGAGTTTGAGGTTGCATTGAGCTATGATGATTCCACTGCACTCTAGCCAGGGTGACAGAGCGAGACTCTGTCTCCAAACAAAAAGAAAAAAGGAAAAAGAATATGAAGAATCCATGATAGAATAAAGAATTTTATTGGAACTTCTGGTAGATTGAGCTTAACTTTTTGACTCACTTTGTGAGCCAGTTTTCTCATCTGTAGAATAGAAATAATAATTACCTCTTAAGTTGATACCCCAGAAAGATGGACCACGTTTATCCTATAACTTTGTTTACCTTTGGCACAGTAACTTCCACATTTTGAGTTATTGGGTAGGGACTCAATGAAAGTTGAAATGGAAGTTGAAAATTGTACTTCCAGTAATTGCTGTGACTCATTGGGTGGGCATGAATGGCATCCTAAGTAGCTAGGACAACAGGTGCGTGCCACCATGCCCCACTAATTAAAAAAATTTTTTTTTTGTAGAGATGGGGTCTCAGCAGTGTTGACCTGGCTGGTCTCAAACTCCTGGCCTCAAGCAATCCTATCTCAGCCTCCCAAAGTGCTAGGATTACAGGCGTGACCCACCATGCCTGGCCCTGGAGCTTTAACAAAGTTTCAGGGACCATTCTGAGTGCTTTACAGTATTAATTCACATAGTCCTCCCAACATCCCTATGAGATGGATGCTGTTATTATCATTCCTACTTTGTAGATGAGAAAACTGAGCCACTGAAAAATTAACTAATGTGTCCACGTTCTCACAGCTAGTAAGTAGTGGATAGGGATTGTAATGAATTTAAGATTTGAAGCAATTGGTTTTTATCCTGTAGGGACTTAACTGTTGTAGTTATTATTATTTTTTTTTAACTGTTGTAGTTATTAAAAAAAATAATTACTAAAACTGTTAAACTATAATGTAAATGCTAAAATTAATTTTAAATAAAGGAAAGCTCCACCAATCCTATGATTCAAACTTAAGAACTATTTTTTATTTTTGAATATCACTTTCTAGTCTTTGTCTGCAGTACAGTTTTAAAAAAGAAGATGGCTAAAAAACAACAACAAAAAAAGAGGATGGCAAAAAAAAAAAAATGATGAGGATGACCGAGGAGACTCGGTTCCTGTTCCTCTTTTAATTTCTGGATTGTGCACATATTAAGACTCAGACTGTGTTTTGGAGCTCAGAGAAACTGAATGTCGGCTGTGTAAGGAGGAGGTTCTGGGGTTGGACTGTGAGGCTACAAACCCATTGCCCTTCTAGTTTTGAGACTTCCTCTCTAGAAAGAATTATTTCTTTTTTTCTCTGCAGACCTTGTGTGCACTCATTCGAGGAGTCCATCAAAAGAATAAGTCTACTTCTGGGTTTGACATTATCAACATGCTGATGGGCTTTGACAAAGCAGAGCTGTGCATGAAGGTGAGGCATAAGCTGCAGATGTGCCTACGGATGGGTGCTTCTGATGGCTGTTCATGGATACCATCAGCTAACAGATGTACTAGAAGATTTGGACTCAAGATAGATACAGATGATTGAATTTGGGCTTGAATTTGGATATATTTATTTAACAGATTTGCTTTATCTGAATAAAGGAAAATTTTAAATTCAAATTTGAATTGAGGGATCCTTTTCCTGTAGGATAAAGACTGAACAGTTTATTTTATTATTTGTATCATGTGATCATACATTCTCAAGAACATTTATAACATTTATAAATTTAAATAAAATATAACAAATTAATATACAAGGGTAACTTTAGTTCTAAACTTTAACCTTTCTTATTTCACACAATGACTTTGATTTTATCAAAATTTTTATTTCTAATGCTTGCTACTATCTTTTTTTTAATAACAACCTTACAATTCACATATCATACAATTCACCTCTTAAAGTATACAATCCGGTGGTTTTTCATATATTCATATAATTATACAATTATCACCACTATTAATTTCAGAACATTTTCATCAACTCCCCCAAAAACCCTATACACATTAGCAGTCATTCCCATTTCTCCCCAGCCCTTGGCATTCATTCATCTGCTTTATGTCTCTATGGGTTTAGCTATTCTGGACACCTCATATATATGGAATCATATCATATGTAGCCTTTTTTGTTTTGCATCTACTTAGTAGAATGTTTTTGAGGTTCATCCATGTTATAGGATATATCAGTATGTCATTCCTTATTATTGGCAAATAATATTCCCTTTGGTGGATATACTACATTTTGTTTATCTGTTCCTCAGTTGATGGACATTTGGGTTGTTTCAACAGTTTGGCTATTATGGATAATGCTGCTTTGAACATTCGTGTATAAGCTTTTGTGTGGACATATGTTTTCAATTCTCTTGGGCATATACCTAGGAGTAGAGTCGCTGCATCATATGGTAACTCTATATGTAACATTTGAGTAACTGCCAAACCATTTTTCCATAGTGCTGTTGCATTTTACAATTTCGCCAGCAACATATGAGGGTTCCAGTTTCTCCACTTCACATCAACAATTGTTTTTGTCTGCCTTTCCTGTATTTCTTTTGGAGAAATGTCTATTCGAATCCTTTGCCTATTTCTAGATTGAGTTGTCTCTTTATTGTTGAGTTGTAAGAGTTTTTTATATATTCTGGATATAAATCCATTATCTGATATATGATTTGCAGTGTTTGACACTATATTGAATGAATGTTCATAATATGAACTTCGAAGAACTAGTCTTCTGTCACTCACTAAATTTAAAATAAAGGAATCTGTACACCAAAGAATCTTTCTAGTGGTTAGGTTACCAAAAAAAGTTATGAATATACAATTATGAATACACAAAGATTTAGTACCTAGAGTCATTTTTAAATTCTGGCCTTTTACAGTCCGTATAAAATCACAGATGTCTCCTTATTCTCATAGTTCTAACTACTGCCTATATGCTAATGACTGCTAAGTCTCTATCTTTAGCCTTAACATCTCCTCGTGAACCTCAGACTTGTATACTCTGTAAGCACTTGCTGAGTATACTCACTCCCATAGGTGCCTCTTGCTTGACACATCCAAAGTGGAACTCATTGTTTCTCCTGCATCTTCTTTCTCATTCATTCCCTTTCAGAATGGGGGCACCTGTCTTTTTAGTCCCCAAGCCAAAAACCTGGGAGTCATCCTTGACTCATTCCTCTCCCTCATCTTTTTTTTCCAGATGATCACCAAGTTCAGCTAATTTTACCTCAGCTCATATTTCTCATACCTGTCTTTTCTTTCCCTACTGCCACTGTCCCTGTTATCTCTCACCTACGCTATCGCAGCAATGTCATCATTCATTCTTTTGACAAACATTTATTGGGCTCCTATGTTCCAGGCACTATGGTAGGCACTGAGGATGCAGAGGTGAATAGGACATGGCAACTATCTCAGGAAATTTATAGATTAGTCCTCGCTGGTCTCCCTCCCTCCAGGTTTACCATCTTTAAATCTGTCATCTGCACTAACACCACAGTGACGTATCTTACACTCAGATCTTTCCTGCTTAAAACGCTTCATTAGTCTCCTATCACTAACAGGATGAAGACCAAACTCCCTAGTTAGCCTTATAAAACTTTCATGATCTGCACCATATTTACTTCTCCAGTCTTATCTCTCACCACTGTGCCTCATTCTTTATATTCCCATAATAATTTATTCAGCCCCACATCAGGGCCACTTCATTCCTCATGTATCTTTGATCATGCTAATGCCTGTCTGGAATTCCTTTCCTCCCCAAGTTTTAATTAATTCCTACTGATTTTTAAAAATATTACTCATGCCTGAGGGGTCCTGACTTTTGAGGTAATTCCCTTTCTTCATGTATATTTCTGTCATTGTAACTATTGAATTGAAACTGGTTGCTTATTTTTCTCTCCTATTAGGCTAAAAGCACCTTGACAGCCAGGTCATGGTCGTATTTTTTCTTATATTTTTTGAAAGCCCAATATTTATACTGTGGTGCTGGTTTTTGGAAAAAAAAAGAAAAGAAAAAATTAAAGAAAAAGAACAATATTTAGCATAGAGTTAATGGTCATGTATTTATTGAATTGAACTAAAACAGCCTATTTTGAACTTTCACCTTGGCCTTCGAGCATGCTGAATCCTTATTCTCTATCCATTCCCCTCCTTCATTTAATGTAGAATATTTCTTTTCTTCTTCCCTCTATTTTAGTATTTAAAGGTTTTGTCTTTTGATTAGTTTGGTTCTGTTAGTTGGTTTTTAGTGCAAGTGATAAATTCCAATTACATTGCCAAGTGAAGTTGACCAGGATGGACACAAGCTAGCTTTGTTGGATAGTGCATATGGTCAGTGATAGCCAGTAGTGATATTGTCTTTTTGTCTTTTGTTTAGTGTCTGCATCAAGTGATATGCTTTTTTTTTAATCAAATAATGAAACTTATATACAGTTATTTAAGCATTAGATTTCTCTTTTTTTATTTACTTCATTCTAATCTAAAGGTTTATGTGGGGATGACAGGCTACAAACATTCATTTGATAGAATAGTGAATTCTTTATTGTTCTGTGCAATTGTTCTAAAGCATTTTTCCCAAAATAGGTAGACTTTGAAGTCTTCCTTTTCATTGTCTAATCTTGCAAGGCCTAGGCCTAGGGGAATTATATGGTTGCTTCATTGTGTGTTATTCACATTACCCTGTGTAACATAACCCATAGCTGGACAAAGATGGGGTGTAGATGTTATTTGGTGTGGTTTAATGCTTAATGCTTCTCTTTCTCAGAACTTGATGGAGAGTTTGGATTCATTGCTTTGTGCAGAAGGTTCTGAAAGTCTGAAGAGTTTATGTCTGAAACTTCTCCTTTGCTTAGTGACTGTAAGTGACCCATCTATGTTTTTATTAATATTAATTAATAGCAGGGGCAAGCTTATTTGAATACTTGAGCCCAAAGTTAGAAATAAAAAGAGGAAAAAAGATTCTCTACTGGGGTATTACATCAGTCCCTTGTGTCTGGATGTATAGCAAGTTAGTTGCACGGGCTTTTGCTTCCTAGGAGTTGCTTTTTGGAGCAACTGCTGGCATTTTTAGTCAGCAGGCTATGTGATGTTTATCACTTTAGAAGTACTACTCCAGGAGAACTACTGCCTTTTGGATTGTCAGACTTGTCCTTCTCATCAGGTCTTATTTGGAAATTGTTCTTGTGATTCTGAATATTTTTATTTGTTCTGGCTTTGATTTTATAACTGGAGGCTGGCCTGTACTTTCTAGTGGGAGGAGGGTGGGGTGTTTTTCATTTACTTCAGGGGGTTCCCTTTCCCTGCCACCTCTTAAGGACTTCTGGATTCATAAACCTCTTCCTGTACATTTGAGCAATGAAACCCAAGAAACTGTTAAGCAAATGCTTGTGTGAGGGTATGAGAGAAACAATGAGAAGTTCAAAGATTTAGGAAGTTTTCAGTTTGCTGATTTCCTACCCTCACAGTGTCTGTCTGTTTGGGCTGTGATGACTTTGGAGGTGTTTGTGAAAGGTCTATGTATCTAGTAGAATGTTTTAACATTTCTGTTTCTCTTAGATGCTAGGGGAGGAGATTTCATGAGATATCAGAGTGCCTCAGTACAGACTTTAAAAAGCCTTTTATTGCATTCAGGTGACAGATAACATCAGCCAGAACACTATCTTGGAGTATGTAATGATCAATAGCATATTTGAAGCAATTCTACAGGTAGGTCAGTTCCCTTATTACCTCTTTCTCTTTTGGGTAAACCACCTCCTCAAATTTTCTCTGTGTTCCCAGGAACCAGGAGTTAGCATTCTCATGCATTTTTGGTGCTTGTTACAGATACTCTCCCATCCCCCAAGTCGTAGGGAGCATGGGTATGATGCTGTTGTCCTCTTGGCTTTGCTGGTGAACTACAGAAAATATGAGGTAAGTGGGCCCCTTAATGGACAGTTGTTACCTTTCTATAATCTTCTTAAGTGTGGTCCTTCGTAAAGGCGTTTGCTTAACGTAGAAGACATGTTATTGGTAAATGGTATATAGATTAATTTTGATAAACCAAATTCTAAAATCCTATATTAAATGCATGTGGCAAAGGATATAGTTATTTAAAGGAATCCCGTGTTACAACTTCTAATAAAGTAAGTGTTCCTTAATGTAGTGGTTCCCAAACCCAGCTTCTTAGAACACTTACGAACTTTTTAAAAAGAAGAAATTTCTGGGCTTTACTCTGGACACGCTGAATCAGAATCTCTTTGTGGGGGCAGGGGTACCTGGGAATATTTTTTTAAGATCCCTTATAATGATTAGCCAGGATTGGGACCCAGTGACCTACTGAGTCTGTTTTGAAATATTGGATTTTTATACAGTCATGTGTCACTTAATGAAGGGGACAGATTCAGAGAAATGCATCGTTAGGAGATTTTATCGTTGTGTGAACATCGTAGAATGTACTTACACAAACCTAGATGGTATAACCTTTTATACACCTAGGCTATATAGTATAGCCTGTTGCCCCTAGGCTACAAACCTGTACAGCATATTATTGTACATCATACTGTAGGCTTGTAACACAATGGTAAGTATTTGTGTATCTAAACATATCTAAACATAGAAAAGGTACATAAAAATACAGTATAAAGGATAAAAAATGGTACATTTGAATAGGGTACTTACCATAATGGAGCTTGCAGGACTGGAAGTTGCTCTGGGTGAGTCAGTGAGTGAGTGGTGAGTGAATGTGAAGGCCTGGGACATTATTGTACACTACTGTGTACAGTTAGGCTACACCAAATTTATGAAAAAAATTTTTCTTTCTTCAATAATAAATTAACTTACTGTAACCTTTTTACCTTTTAAACTTTTTTAAAACTTTTTGATTCTTTTATAATAACACTTAGCTTAAAACATAAACACATTGTACAACTGTACAAAAATATTTTCTTTCTTAATATTCTTATTCTATAAGCTTTTTCCTGTTTTAAAAAATATTTATTTATTAAAAAAAAACAATGATACAACACACATATTATTAGCCTAGGCTTACACAGGGTCAGGATTATCAATGTCACTGTCCTCTACCTCTGCATCTGGTCCCAATGGAAAATCTTCATGGACAGTAGCACCCATGGACCTGTCATCTCCTATGATAGCAGTGCCTTCTTCTGGAGTACCTCCTGAAGGAGCTGCCTGAGGCTGTTTTACAGTTAACTTTTTTTTAATAAGTAGAAGGAGTATACTCTAAAAGAACAATAAAAAGTATAGTACAGTAAATACATAAAGCAGTAACAGTTTATTATCATTATCAAGTATTATATACCATATATAATTATATGTGCTATACTTTTATACAACTAGTAGTTTAGGTTTGTTTACACTAGCGTCACCACAAACACGTAATGCTTTGTGCTATATCACAATGGCTAGGATGTCATTAGGATAGTTTTTTAGCTCCATTATAATCTAATGGGACCACTGTCATATATGCAGTCCGTAGTTGACTAAAACGTCATTATGCAGCACATCACCATATGTCAGATTTCCTTAATGCAGTCTACTTGTATAAGTAGACTTATACAAGTTGTTTGCCTGGAAATTCTGATTTTAATGAAAAATTGAAGACAGGGTCTTAGTCATATCAATTCTGGAGTTCTCTTTGCCCCTGAATTAATCAGGGTACAGATTTATAGGTTTTTGAGATGAAGAGCAGAACCCAGAGATTTATATTTGGGTTACTGTGTATATTTGATTTCCCTCAAAAGGCAGAATCTGCAGAAAAGGAAGAGGACCAATCAGGGAAGACCAGAGGCCTCACTGGGGATTTCTTTTAAGAAGCATGAAGCATTTGTCACGGGGTCTTAGACACCAGGAACACTTTATTGAACCCAGAAGTCAGTAGCTACATTGAGGCAATCTGACTTTCTTCACTTAATAAGTAGCAGTACTATGAGAAATTGGCCAGCTGGAGAGAGGATTTTCTTTTCTGAGCGTCTAGATCTTCACTTAGTGATTTTTGATATGATTCACAGTTAGGCTTTGTTCAGCCAGGTTGAAAGTGATGGGTAATAAAATCTGGAGCTTATTCTTATAAGGAGAGATATGGGAGAAGAGGAGGCTGTGAGAAAGGAGTACTTAAAGAGCAACTGGAATATGTGGGGTAACGTTAATGTTTGATAAATCCCAGGAGCTGATTGCTTTCATTGTCTTGAAGGAACTGATGAATGTTGTGTAGAGCTACTAATAAATATGTAATTTATCACCAACGCCTGTGTTTACTGGTGATCTGAAGGGGCTGGCATGGTAGCCATTTTGATCTCTGTCATGTGTAATAGCCTCTGGGGCCTTATTACAACATCAAGAAAAATAGCTGAGGAAAAATGCTGAGGATAGTTAAAGAGAATTGAGTTATATATGACAGGAACGTGCCATCATTAGTAATGAATATTTTCAGAACATCTGCTGGATGCAGGCCACTCTGAGGCAATGGCTTGGCTTCTCTAAATGTGAACTGAACCCTGGCTCATCCCAGTAGGGCTCTCTGAAATGTCAGCCTGAAATACTGGACATGGCCAAGGAACTGAAGAGAATCATATTTCTGGAGTGAGGTATGCATCTCTCGTCTGTCAGAAGCCCCCAGAAGAGTTAATATAGTGGGCAAGGGCGAGCTGGTAAGCATAATTTATCTGGGCTTTGCAGTTTTTGATATAAGTCACTCCCAGAAACCATTAAGGAAGACTGGTGATCATGGACCAGGAAAGTTTTTGACAGGAACATGAGGAATTCCAGATGAACATAGCACAACCAAAGCTGGTGAAATTTTATGCACACTAGCATGAGAGGGCGTGGTTGCGGGTGAACAGCATTCTAGCTACCACCGATGACCAATAGGGTAAGTTGTAACCTTTTTAGAAAGGTGCAGAGGCACCATACAGGCTGGGTACCTAGCTAAGCACAGAGAGAGCAAATAAGGCGTTGGACTTAAGGAACAGCAGTGATGGAAAAGATGTCATGTAGTAAATGTGTAGTTCTTCCTCACTTCAAATAATGCGTTCCATTTTAGTAATTTCATCTAAAGAGATAGATGAGGCAAAAAAAAAAAAAAGGTCTAGGGAAGAGCAATGAAAAGTTAAGTATATCTTAGATCAAATGAAGACAGGATCCTATTAGAGTGATACTCTGAAGGCTCACTGAGTTTGTACTTCTGTCTCGTGGGTAAAAAGTAGATTGCCTCCAGTTTTAAAAAGTGAACAGTAAAACAGGTGTATAGTGTTAAGAAAAATCATTGTCTGGTAGAATAGAAATTTTCACAGTATTAAGATCCTGGCCTTCTGGACTGGCCAAGTCCCCTGAGGTGAAGTCATTCAGATCCCAATTGCTTCCCTGAGCATGATATTTCCCAGAAATTACCAAATTGTTTATTATGTTTAGTTGCAAGTTGTTCCTTTCTCCCCTCCTCTTTTTCCTAAAGAGCTTTCCTTTGAATGTAATAATAATGTGAAAGGAGAAAAAATATAGCTACCTGTATCAATTATTGAGTCCTTACCATATGCCAGATACTCTGCTAAGGATTTTATATGTCTTACTTCATTAAGCTTTATAGCAACTCCAGGGGAGAAAATACATGTTGAACATCTATAATCCAAAAATCTGAAATCCAGAATGGTCCAAAATCTGAAACTTTTTGAGTGCTGACATGACACTCAAAGGAAATGCTTATTGGAGCATTTTGGATTTTAGATTTTTAGATTAGGGCTGTTCAACTGGTAAGTATAGTACAAATATTCCAAAATCTGAGAAAATTCAGAATCCGAAACACTTCGGGTCCCAAGCATTTCAGAAAAGAGATATTCAATCTCTAGCCCCATTTTTACAGATGAGGAAATTTAAGTTTAGGTAAATTAATCTGCCTAACTTGTCACAGTTAATAAGTAGAGGAGCTAGAACTCAAACCTATGTGTTTACCCACCTTACCTTTTCCTCAGCTGCTGTTAAAGCTTATGCTGGCCTTAGAAATCAGATGATCCTTATTATTTCCTAAAACAGTTTGTTCTTGGGAAGGCAGGTGACTAGAACTTTCAAAAACTATGCCAAGAAACAGCCTACTCTTTCTGGTGTTCCTTTCATCATGGTGGCATCTCTAGGTCAACTGACTGCTGATTTTTTTTTGGCAAGGATCCATTTGCATTGGGTCTTCTCTGAAGTCTGTAGCATCAGCAGAATTTGACTGTTGGTTATAGGAAGAAGTATTGAGAGCCTTCCGTTTGTCAGATCAAGTAACAAATGGGAGTGGGTTTTACCTGCTTGAGTTGTATTATATGAAACCTTATAAACATGTGGGCTGTTAAGAAGGCAAAGCTGTCTCTTTCTCTACTTCCAATTGACATGCAAAAGATCCCCTCAGAAACTTGATTAAATAAGGTCTATGTGGGGAATGAGCCTTTCAGTTGAGTTTTCAAGTTTCTCAGTAGTGAGTTTTCTTGGTAGCTATAAAAACTGCTAGTCTGAGAACTATTGTTCCTTGCCTGCCTCTTTTGGATCAGAATTGGTGCCTGATCTATATGAAGTCTTTCCTCACCTCCTGTAGGTGGGAGGAAAGGTCATTGGTTCTCATCCCACTTGTAGGAGAAGGTCCAGTGGCTTAATGAGTTTAAATATATGTTCATTTCCATATGCTGCCCAACTGAAGAAATCTTCTGGTGCTATAAGTGATGGGACAATCATTAAATCCCACTGTCCTGACCAGATTGTTGTTTGGGTAATATCATCCTTTTTTTCATTCCCCCCTGTGGTGGTATTTGGGTATTGGATCTCCATTAATGGCCTCTCTGGCTGTTAGCAGCTGCCACTTTCCATCCCCAAGGTGGCTTTGTTTTATGGGTGGGTGAATCAGTTCTTGCATATTGTTTGTGAAATGGTTAGGGAGCCTTTGGGATGAGAATGTAAGTTAGCAATGTATAAATATGTGCCTTATGGCAAAGAAGCTTTTATGTCCCCCAAAAGACAATTATCCCTGTGGACTTAGTAAAATATTGATATGGTAGGACAAAGTGAGTTTTGTGGGCATTCACTTACTTTTTAGAAACAAGTGAGAGGGAAAGATGGGAGAAGTGGTAGACATAGGCCTACACTAATTCAGCCTAGGGGAAAATGCAGGTAGAACAGAACTGGGGTGTGTATGTGTGTGTGTGTGTGTGTGTGTGTGTGTATGTGTGTATGGATGTACCCATGTGTGCACTTGATGAATGTCCGTACACACTGAGAGATTTATTGGAAATGGGGAGAGTAAGCAGGCAAGATGGGTTTGGACTGGGTATCAGGAGCATTATTGTGGAGAGAGGGCCTTATAGAAGGATTTTTATTAACACTTTTTAAGTAGCTAATGGGCTTTCTTAACTAGGTCACACTCACCTTGAGTCTCTTCTCTTGTTTAACAGTCTGTAAATCCTTACATCGTGAAGCTGTCTATCGTGGACGATGAGGCCACGCTCAATGTGAGTATTTGGATCCTGGTGTATGATCTTATTTGCATTCAGTGGTCTTACTTTCCATGGAACAGACACTAGAGAACTATTCTGTCAATTTCATCTGGCTACAAAGAGGGAATTGGTATTTCTTTTTAGAGCATCACTGCTACTGTCTTCCTGTCTCCTGTCTTATTATCATGGAAGGAAGGTTTTGAGGGGACGTATGGTTGCCAATCATGATGAAATGGTTGGTTATATTTCATGTTATAGTGTGCTGAGGTTGATTATCCTGCAGAGTCAATAAATTACACATCCAAAAATAAGAAAGCTTAGATGACTAAATGATGGGAGATTCCTTCTTATAGGACTAGCCAAATATTATTTATAGCCTGACTTGGTGAAGCTAAAACAAGGGGGTAATTTATATCTGCTATATATATCCTTGGAAGTTTTGGAAATAACATCTGATCTCTGAATATAGGGAGGGAGAAGATGACCAGGTGTCTGGCTTTATTACTTCTCTATCCTGCCCTCTTCATTTTTTCCAATTTCCCTTACGTAAAAAATGCGCATGTGATTCATCCTTGTGGCCTTAACTGATCTTTGTGTTATGCTTCACAGGTCCTGGGGGAAGTTGATAAGTCACTTTAACATTATTGGATGCTTCTTCCCTTTACATTCTTGTTTTCCTGTGGTCTGAAAGAAAGTGACTTGTCTGTATGCACCTTCATTTAGAGTGGGACTCATTGTCACATTTAATGTGGCTGATTTGGAGAAATATGAAGGCTTTTTGTTTGAAGATTCTAACTCAGTATTCTTTTTTGAAGTGAAAATGATCCTAGTGAAATTATCAGTATGTGGGCTGGTCTGTTTCACCCCTGTTACTCTATTTTAATTGTTCCTGGGAACATTAAGTAAGATAATTAGATGAGAAAAATCTTCCCAAAGAAGTTCCTTTTGATGCTTTGACAGTGCCTCTCAGAATTTCTGTCCTTGTTGTCAACTTTCAGGTAGAACTTCTTGGGCTTGGACCATGGGAGTATAATTAGTATTCTCCCTAGCCTAGTTCTAGCATCACCACCAACCGCCAAAGGCTGCTCTCTTATTTCATCTGTGCTATCTTTTCCCTTCTAGGGAATGGGGCTTGTAATCGCTCAGGCTTTATCTGAGTACAACAGGTAAGTCCACCTTTCCAGAATGGAAGGGTCTAATTTTTATTTGAATTGGTTGAGTAGGGAACAGGTTTGTTAGAGTTCTTGGGTGAAATTCCCTTCCCTATCTCCTAAAGGAGTAATTAGAAGTACAGCCCCTGGCACATGTATTTGCTTTGGCTTGGCTTGATGGCTTTAGCAGGGACTGTTTTTAACACCAGGGGAAGTGTAGCCACCAGGTTAGTGTCCCTCTTTGGTTTAAGCAATTAGACACATTCTTTTATAACCTTCGGTATTTTATTGCAGAACATTTTAACTAGTTTACCAGCCATAAACAGGGTCTTCCATTTAGTCCAATGTGTCACTGGAAACCAGGAGTGTCCCCAATCCTGGCAAGGGCCAGGCAGGATCTTTCTTGATTCTCTCTAGACTTTCTTCACACACAGTTGGGTATGAGAACTTCAAATTTATCCCATTTCAATAGTTCAGCTCACAGATTTCCCTCCTCCTCCTTCAAAAATAAACAAGATTTTCACTGTTATAGCCTTCAAGTAATTTCACTGTCACACTTTTCAATTAATAGTCTGTTTGGGAAATAACAAGATCAGCCATTTGTTAGAGCAGTTTCATACTTTTGCAGCTTGCTTTCTAAGTCTCTCCCAAAGTAGCCAGGCATTTTGGTGCACACTACCTCAAGAGCATGCAAGTACCTCTTAACTTGCAGGGGAAACTGCAGTGGCTAGATTGTCAGAATGCTTTAGTTTTCTGGAGTCAGAGAATTCTAAGAATGCTCAGCCCTGATTACCTAGAATTTTAAGGACAAAGACATACTTGGTAAGTAATCCTGAAGTTGAATCTAGTTCTTCTTGTTCAGGCAGTATAAAGACAAAGAAGAAGAACACCAGAGTGGTTTTTTCTCTGCTTTAACAAATATGGTAAGTCCTACTTGTTTTTTCCTCCTGCTCAGAAATACGTGAGGTCTGTGGGGTTAGGCAAATCTGGGCTCAGAAGTTCAAATGTTTGAGAGAGGCTGATCAGAGCATATTTTATTGGGAACTATATCTCCTTTAGTGAGTTCTAAAACCAAGTGAGATAGGGGAGAGGAGAGCGTTGGTTTCTCTTGCACTGATTTTTTTCCCAAAATTAATTAATTAATTATTTAATTATTTAAAGGCTAAAGAAAAGGTACACTTAGCCAGACTTTTGCTTCCTAAAGAGTTGGCTTTATTTGGGTACTAACTGTGGAACACAGAATAATAAGGTTTAAACTGATCTAAGACCTCCCCTGAGTGTTCCTTTGTTCTCTTCTGTGGCTATTTGATCCTTGTAGCTGGTTCTGGGGTTGAGGGATTGTGCAGTGGATCTGAGCCATTCCTCTAAAGACTTAGAGTCTGGGTTGAGAGGTCCAAGGTTTAGGAAAGTTATTGGTCTAGTTTGTAAGACTCCAAGGCAGAGTTTCTCAACCTTGGTAGCATTGGCATTTTGGATCAGATAATCTGGGACTGATTTTTAAGAGATAAATCTAGGAGGTCGTAGAATCTAGGCAAATTCAGAAATTCTGTCCTCTTGAGCATTAGTATCCAAGTAATCAGCTCTAGGGCAAGATGATTTTTGAGTTCATTGCAAGAAACGGTTGTCTCCTCTCCTCCCCTACAAAGAAGCAATTTTTCCCCCAATGCTTGTGCATTGTTCTCTTCTCCCTTCTTGGAGCCTACTTTCAGGAAAGGACCAGACTTTTTAACTCTGAAGCATAAATGAGTAAAGTCTCTCAGAAGCTAGAGAAGTATGAGTTTATTTTATATTGGCATTTGATAAATGAATTAGATATAATTATATTGCTCCCAGGGATCTCTGCCTTTTGGCCAAGGAGAAAAAGTTATGTACCAAACAAATGAAGTTCCAGCTGCATAGTTTTGGGTATCAGTAAGGAGGTGGAAAAGGTGTTTTTAGGGAAGTGGGCATCTTTCTCAGTGCCTCTGATATCACACATATTAGAGACAGCCTACTCCATTTACTTATTCACTTGCTCTGACTAGGACACAGACTAAAGGTTTTGTGATCTGAGAAATGGAGAATGTGTCTCAAATAGACAGTTTTGATCTGAAACCTAAATATTCCTCGGAAAGTAGCTCTATATTGGTTGAAGTCAGTCTGCTTTCGGTGACGTTCTTCATGAGTTAGTTTCTGACTTCAAATAAACAACTTCCAGGAAAGATGCAGAGTGATGAGGATGTGTAGGTTAACATTTACTCGCTGTCAGAGTGACTAAACTTATATCTTGAAAAGAAGAGCTGGACAAAAGGACTGGGATTTTTTTTTAAGGCCTTTTAAGGCAAGATGATTTAGTAGGGTACTCATTATTTCATTTATTGCTTATGAGTCTTTTTAAGATTTTCCCATTCTTCAAAGTGAAGTATCACAAGAATGGAAAAACAGGCACCACTGGTACTCTCCATCAAATTGGTACTAACTGATCAAAACTTACGTGCATACATGGAAATAATATTCATCGGGGGTTGGGCAGGTGGGAGGAGGGTGGAGGGGATGGGTAAACTCACACCTAATGGGTGCAGGGCACACTGGCTGGGGGATGGGCATGCTTGTAGCTCTGACTTGGGCAGTGCATAGGCAATATATGTAACCAAAGTGTTTGTACCCCATAATATTCTGAAATTAAAAAAAAAAGGATTTTCAAAGTGTGCTGGTTTTGGTGTGTGTGACTGATGGTCCAGAGTTTTAAGTTCCCTCCTGCTGGAAGCAGCTTGTTTTTTCACGGATGAAAGTCTTCACAGGCACGAAGTTCCTCTCACATATTTTTGCTGTAAGTATGCATTTCCCCTTTTCTTCCACAGGTGGGCAGCATGTTCATAGCAGATGCCCATGAGAAAATCTCAGTACAGTAAGTGCCTTGACATTCTTGTGCAGTGACTTGGGCTAGTGTGGGCTCTCCCACTAGATATGAGAGTGTGAAATGTTACCTCTTGCTAATCTTTTACAGAGTCAAACTTTTTTGTGATTTATCAAATGTCTCTTGGGTTTTAAACAATAATGGACCCTTAGATATTTCTGCTTTGGTCTCATATGTGCTGAGCCCTAGGAAGCTGAAAAGCTGTTCCCAGCTGTCTCTGGAATAAAACAAAAGAGGGATGGGTATCTGAGCCAGTTAAGTACTTAACTGGGTTGGGTTGGAAAAGCAGAGGGAAGATAGTGAGTGAAGTAGATAAGAACTGATCCTGAGGAATTAGAGTTAAGGTCCTGAGTCCTGCCTATATACTTTTGCATATGCCCAAAAGGAAAGTAAAGGGGAACATTAGAAACTCAAAGGGATTAATAATGAGGAGCTGGGGTGAAATCTTGTCTTGATGGTTATACTCTTAACTCCTCCACTGTGAGAGCCACTCCAATTTGTTCTCTTTTTCTTTAGAACCAATGAGGCCATTCTTCTGGCACTGTATGAAGCTGTTCATTTAAATCGCAACTTCATCACAGTATTAGCTCAGGTTGGTTACATTAAAAACCCCAATCTTTTTTTTCCCCTGAATTTCATATAGATTGATTCCATTGAAAACCCTATATGGCTGTACCTGTTTAAACCCTGTTTTGCATTGGTAAGTGGTAGTAATGAGGAGTTACAGCAGTTGCTTTTGCTTTATGCTATTCTCAAATATGTATGTTTCCATCTGGTGCTGAAGTGAGTCTAAGAACATGTAAAGTTAATCGTTTTGACCAGTTTACTGATTGTGTTAACCCAACTGAGTTGAGATTACTTCATTTTGCACACTAGAAATCTTGTGATATTATCTGCCGTATGGATTTTTATATCAGTCTTTCTGCTTCCTGAACTGCTGTGGAATTACAACTGGAGAAATAAAATAGGCCAAGTTACTTATTATCTCACCAATTTCCAGAGAAGAAAAGTAAAAAATATCCTGTCCACATAACGTTCTACAAACATTGAAAGCAGGAAGTCATCATAGAATACTGAGTGCTGGGTCACATGCCTAAGGACTGTAGCCTCAGTAGTTTGCACAGAAGGGGACTAAAATAGACTGAGAACTCAAGTGCTGCCCGTGAAAACTGTCTTAAAAATTTGATAAAGTGTTTTTATTTTAAAGCCAGACTGTTTAAAATATGTATGTAGGTTTCTTTTAAAGGAAAATTTGCTGTGCCTTTTTTGTTAAAGGGCAGATGTGTATGGAATCTACTGATAGAGTTTTTTTGTTCTATTTTGTTTTTTATTTTTTAAAATATTTTTTAAAATGTTTAAATTTTTAATTATTATGGCTACGTAATAGTTGTATAATTTATAGGGTATATGTGATGTTTTGATACAGGCAAACAATGTAAATTTATCAAATCAGGGTAATTGGGGTCTCTGTCACCTTAGGCATTGATCATTTCTTTGTGTTAGGAACATTCCAATTCTACTCTTTTAGTTATTTTAAAACATACCCTAACTTATTGTTGATTATAGTCACTTTGTTGTGCTGTCAAATATTGTTGGTTCTATCTAATTATCTAACTATGTTTTTGTACCCATTAACCATCCCCACTTTATTCCCCCCTCCCCACTACCCTTACTGATTGATTTTTAACAAAAAAATAAGGTCATGCTTAAAAAGCAGCGTGCTGGTTTGGGGTCTGCTTTGGAGGCCACTTATCAGTATTCATGACTGGTAACACAGAGACTTTATTCACTGTTTTCATTCTGTTCCTTGTCCGCTCTCCAAATTCTATAACTGATTTTAAAGGAAGAGGTGAGGAAGGTAAAGGGCTGGTAAAGCTGTTGGGCAAGAGAAGGGAGATTAAAAACAGCTGCCACTCAGCTTAATTCTCAAGAGCTGATGTGGCAGGGATGGCTAAGAATGGTGAGGCACAGAGGAGTCATCTGTTTTGGTCCCTACTGAGTGTCTCCCTGTGTCTCTGCATGCCCACCCCACACACTGTTGTTTGTTGTGGAATAGGAAGGCTGCCATCTGAATACCTCTTTTTGTAGTATCTGGTATTCCCTTGGCTAACCTACATCTATTAGTCAATTATGTGGTCATCAGAACAGCTTATAGGGGTGTTTTAGGTTGATCTGATGAGAGTTGTCCCTTCCCAGGTCTAGATAGGACTGCAAATGTTCACCTTTTTCTTGTATGATAATCCTGTGTATTTGTTTACCCCAGTTTTTTATTTGTATGGTTCTACAGAAAAACTTATGTAATGGGAACCTAGTTGTTTAAAGAAAACTAGACCATAGAGCTGCTTCTTAGAGTTTAGCAAGCATCAGCAGTAATCAGGTACTCATGGGCAGTAAATGCAAAAGGAGTCCTTCCTCAATGAGCCTTCTGTCTAATTATGATGCCAAGGGCATGGTGACACACCTGTAGTCCCAGCTACTTGTGAACCTGAGGCAAGAGGATTGCTTGAGCCCAGCCTGGGCAACATAGCAAGATCCTATTTCTTAAAAAAAAAATTATGAGGCCAGGAAGGATATTAAGCAAAGGATACTCAGGGAGAACTGGATTTTCTGTTTTCTTACCCATCTGTGTGCTCTTTCAGAGTCATCCAGAAATGGGCTTGGTGACAACCCCTGTCAGTCCTGCTCCAACAACCCCAGCCACACCGCTTGGAACCACACCACCCTCCTCTGATGGTGAGCCCACAACCTCTTTTGTTTTTGTAATGAATATGACCTTTCAGGGTGAGCATAGCTGTGTTGAACATAGAACATAATTGTTGATTTTTCTTGCCGGGCAAGGTGGCTCACACCTGTAATCCTAGTACTTTGGAAGGCTGAGGTGGGAGGATTGCTTGAGGCCAGGAGTTCGAGACCAGTCTGAGCAAGAGCAAGACCCTGTCTCTACAAAAAAAAAAAAGAAAAATCAGCCAGGTGTGGTGATGTGCGCCTGTGGTCCCAGCTACTTGGGAGGCTGAGGCAAGGGGATCGCTTGAGCCCAGGAGTTTAAGGTTACAATGAGCTAAGATGATGCCTCTGTACTTTGCACTCTAGCCCAGGTGACAGAGCAAGGCCCTGTCTCAAAAATAACATAATTGTTGATCTTTCAGTTTAATTTGTCTGTAATACTGTCCTTCAGAACTCCTGAAGTCCCAAAGAAAACTTTAGAAAAGGTAGTCAAGTGCTTTTTTCTGTATAAGAAGCTACATAACTCCAGCTTGTCCCGCTCGGGGAGTGATTGTAGAATCATGGAGTGCCAGATCTGAAAGGGACCTCAAAGGTCAGTAATGTCTGTGCTGCCAAACTCTCAGGGTATTTGTGAGGCTCAGATGAGATATTTTATGAAAAATAGCACCTGGTAACTGTAAAGTATTGAAATGAATGTAAAATAGTAATGTTATCTCATGTTACCATTGGACAGATGAGGGCCAGAGAAATGAAGCAGTTTGCCTAAGATTAGTGAGAATAGAGATTAAGAACCAAAACGTATAATCAAGGCAAGGACCATGTCTATTTTGTTTATTACTGTATGCCTAGCATAGTGCCTGGCATGATAATTTTTTAGTGAATATTTGTTGAATAAATGGATGAGGAAAGGAACCTGGGATTTACTCACTGTCGTGTGTCTGTCAGCCACTCTCAGTTGGAAACAACAGGCTTTGAATGTATTATAATTGGGAGTTTGGTGGGTATCTAAGACTTTCCCCCTAAAAACAACAACAAAGTTTCCCCTTTATAAATCTTATGGCTGGAACCTAAGAAAAAGGTAACTGAAAAGAAATTGTGAAATTTGCCCCAAAAACTTTGTGTTACCTGAGTTTGCTCTATTGTAGGCTGAGTGTGTTTGGTGGACTGTATTAGCCTAAAAACATTCTATGTTAATATTTAGTGCTCGACCTCAAATGTTGACCTCATTTTGGGTAAAGAAGTGCAGGAAATTTGACTTTGATCCTTTCTTTGTGCCTCCCTACTGTTTGTATGTGAAATGACCTTTGTTCTGCCTTTTCTCCTTTAAGTTTTCATATAGCACCTGTGGCAATAGCACTTCAAGGAAGTATAAGTAGTACAGAAGCATGACAGGGAGGTGCCATTGATATTCAGGTCAATGGTAGCAAATTGGATCCATTTAGAATTGAAAGCCAAATTCCGAAATATCTTAATGAGAAGTAGCAAGTAGTGAGGATTGCCTACTTGTCTCTGTTTATTCAGGTCACTGAATAATCCAATGGAAATACTGTACTTTCTCTTTAAGTTGAAGAAGCCTGCCTGGTTACCATGGATATCAAAAGGTATATATATATATATATATATATATATATATATACGAATTCCATGTGATGTTGGGGTTTGGGTGCTTCGGAGAACTGCCTTTCAAACTGTTCATTGTGAACTCTTCCACCCACACACTTGATTATGCAATGGCAGGATTTCTGCTTACTTACCTACAACCAGTGAGCTTTTATTTTTTCTAGTGGGAAGATCAAGTCAGCCCATTTTCAAATGACTGTCTCCCTTGACAAAAGCCGCTGGGAAGAATTATGAAGCCAAAGATCAAGGAATGGACTCTTCATTAGGAAGAAGATTTTAATTTGGGAGAGATTTTATTCTGTCTCTGTTCTATTTGTTCTTTTTCCTCTCTCCTAACTCTCTTCCTTTCTGTAGGGGTCCTAAGTATTATAACCTTGTTTTTAATTTTTGGTTGTTAATTATAGTGGTGCTCAGTAGCCCAGTTATATTTAAAGGTATGTCACTGGAGCCATTATTTTTAAAAGCTAGCAGTTTAGCTATAACATTTGTTCTCAGCTCAGACTTGACATTTGACAACCCAGCCTTGGCATGAGAAGACTTTCTGGTAAACTAAAAATACATATACTTCTATATTTCTACATATTATATAAGGTAGTTTTCCTGTTATTACTGTGTGTGAGCAGGGAAAAAAGTCCCATTTACCAGTTAGATGCCTCTTTGTATTGGACGGTGGAGTGATTATGGGCTCTGAGCTTCAAAATAGACTGTGATCTGAAATAACAGTCGCAGGTCATTAACCCATAACATGAGTTAAGACCTTTTAGTATTTCAGCATAAAAATATATTTGTCTTTTATTAGTTCTTGGGGGCCAAACTGTGGGAAAACAGCCAAGCCTTGGGCATGCTGATTTCTTCTCATAAGGCTTTTTGTTGTGCTTGCTGTATATTATAGGTCCATAATATGCAAATGTTTACCATTGTTAATAAATGTTCTCTGCATACATCATAATAACTCCAGAGGGATCCATTATGGTTATGGATACATATTATGAGTAATATCCCAAACTCAGCTGAGTCTTCATGGTTGAAAATGCAGCAGAAAGCTATAGATTCTCTAGCTTGTCTGGGTCGTCATAAGCCTCCTTTTGCTTATATATTATGTCTTAGTCAGTGTGAAAGCACTTAATAGCTTGTCTAAGTCTAATTTAAAGTCTTAGAATTTTGGGAAGTCTACGTTAAGACCGTGTTCTGTGTGGGTCAGCCCTGGTCTGGTCCTTTGTTGTTCATTGGGACTGTGGCTCAGAGAGTGAGGGAAAGATTTCTCTCGGAAACAGCAGCTGGGTATATAAAACTCAGTTCCTGGCTGTCCCAATCAGTAATGTTCATCCATTTTTAGTCTAATATTCCTTCTCAGGTTCCCTTTTGCGGGGAAGGGATTAAGTGGTAGAATTTGAATGTAGTTCTACCTTAACTTTTTCCCCCTCCATCGTGGGTACTTCCAGCCTAAAGGCTTGTTCTCAAAATTGAGCAATGTTTCTCCTTATTAGGAAGGAATCTTCATTTGTTTTAAGCAGGACACTCATCAAAGGAAAGCTCATTTTTGTTCAGTACAGATCTTTCCTTTAGGTAGAAATCAAAGTGCCTTTTAGAAGGGCCCTGAACTCTTTTGGGTTACTTGGGGCTAAAAGTGAAATCAACATACCCTTCTTAGGATGTTGAGAGAAAAGTACTGTTCCTGGAGATTAGTTCTAGGTAGGAGAGAAGGTCATGAGGCTTAATTTGGGGAGTAGGAATGGGCTCTTGAGGCCTAGGAAGGAAGTTTTATAAGTACTTGGTCTTCCCTCTGTTGTGTAAAGAGCTTATTTAGTGATTTTCTTGCCTGCTGGCAAATTGGCTACGTGGGTAGAAGTGTTAGATGGAATATGTTACAGGCTAAGTGCATTTTATCTGTTCTATTCCAGTTATAAGTTCTGTGGAACTCCCACTGGATGCAGATGTACAGACCAGTAATCTACTGATAACCTTCTTAAAGTATAGCTCAATTGTCATGCAGGACACCAAAGGTAAGGCATGCTACACAGGGGGCTCAGGAAGTAGGAGGTGTTACAGGCAGCTAGAATCAAAGGGCAGCATTAATGTTTTAAAGCTTTGACAAGATGAACCATTGGGGCCTTCTGTGCATGGTCTTGATTGCTGGAAAACAGTGATTTCTCACTGCTAGATGACAATTAGGTGATGGTGGGAAAACCTGAAGCTAGAGGGGAGTGCTCAAAAATAGAACAGGAAAAAAATCGGTCTCTAGAAAAACTAGCAAGTCTTTTCAGCAGATCTTAGTAAGTAGATGCAGACTCGTGTGTGTGGGAAGTAGGGGGATTAGCACGTTTCAGGGAATTCCCTTTTGAGGACAAGAACTGAAAGTATCAGTTTGTGGTGAGAATTAGAGGACTGTTGTATAAAGTACAGTAGGAAGAGGTGAGATTCAGAGGGACTGTGTTCCTTAACACTTAAAATAGAAGTATCAGTGTCCATCCTAGAAATGCAGAGTGGAAGTGGGAGAGGATTGGGTGTTGGAAAAGTTTGAATATTTTTCTGATTTCCTGTTCTTCCTCTGTTTATGATTTTGCTGTGGCCTTTTTTTTTTTTTTTTTTTTTTAAAGAGACAGGGTCTTGCTGTGTTGCCCAGGCTGGAGTGCAGTGGGGCAATCATAGCTTACTGCAACCTTGAACTCCTGGGCTCAAGCAGTCCTCTTGAGTATGGCCTTTTAATTGGTGGTAGAGTAGTGGAGTAATTGGCCTAAGAATGAGAAGGGGTTGGGAAGAGACTCAGAAAATTCTATCCACTATATATCCCAGTTTTGCTTTGTTTTT
Source organism: Daubentonia madagascariensis (assembly GCA_023783475.1). Classification (NCBI taxonomy): domain Eukaryota; kingdom Metazoa; phylum Chordata; class Mammalia; order Primates; family Daubentoniidae; genus Daubentonia; species Daubentonia madagascariensis. Next base: position 10,670,569 of record JAKFHU010002573.1, on the reverse strand, counting down.
TTCCCTACTTATTGTTTTTTCTTTATACTGGAGTTATATGAGTGTTCACAATTTTTATTTATTTAATTTTTTCATTGTTATAAAGTATACATAACACAAAATTTACCATCTTAACCATTTTTAAGTGTACAGTTCAGTGGCATTAAGTATACTCACATTGTTGTACAGCTATCACCACCCTCCATCTTGAGAACTTTTTCATCTTGCAAAATGGAACTCTGTACCCATTAAACACTAACATCACAATCTTCCCTCCCCCCAACCCCATTCTACTTTCTGTCTCTATGAATTTGACTACTCTGGATACCTGATATAAGTGGAATATATCCCAGTTTTAAGGTTCCCCGGAAATAAGCCTTTTATTTTATGGTTACACTGAGCTAGCATTTTTCCTCCCATTTTGTTTTGTTTTGAGACAGGGTCTTGTTGTGTTGCCTAGGCTGGTCTTGAGCTCCTGGCCTCAAGTGATCCTCCCACCTCAGCCTCCCAAAATGCTAGGATTACAGGTGTGAGCCATTGTGCCAGGTCTTGGCTGAATCATTTTAAGGAAACTGCAGACCTTACTCTACTTCACACCTAAGTACTTTGACACATACCTCCTAAAATTAAAGACATTTTCCTAGATATCCAGAATACCATTAGTATATCTAAGAAAATCAGCAATAATTCTCTAATATTATGTAATATTCAGTTCATATTTAGATTTCCCTAGTTGTCCCCAAAATGCTTTTTGTAATTGATGTTTTTAACCACACCTAGCACTTTTTTGTTTTTTGTTTTTGTAACCACAGGGGTCTTGCTATGTTGCCCAGGCTGGTCTTCAACTCCTGGCCTCAAGTGATCCTCCTGCCTTGGGTTCCCAAAGTGCTGGGATTACAGGCATGAGCCAGTGTACCTGGCCTCACCTAGCATTTTAATAAACATTTTTATTAGCATTTTATTTGGTACCTACAGGTTAATCCAGTGGTCTTCTCCTATTTAAAGGATTTTTTTTTCCCAATTACAGAAGTAATTGAGATATTACTTGTTAAAAATTAAAACATTCTGACAATGGTTAACTTAGAAAGTGAAAGTCCTTTGTGATTAAACTCTCCGTGTTAATCACTCTTAACAGTTTGGCATATTTTTTTCCTTTATAAGCCTTCCTTATAAGAATCTTTAAATCCTGTTTTAGGAACTAACTGTTCAATAGTTGAAGTTTGGGTTCTTAAATTATGGTCCAAGGACAAACTTCAGATTTCCAGATAACAAAATAACCAGTTTCCATCATAGAAGCAAAATTGCTAAAATAGTATGGTTTTTGCCACCTTACTTTATGTGAGGAGAGACTAATGCCTTGTGTGGTGATTTAAGGTTCTGTTAGGCATTAAGTATACTTTAGAAGTCTCTTATTTGTAAAATGAGGTGAGCAGTTTCTGGTTTGAAGGTTTTCAAGAATTTCAGTATGGAGCTGAAAGGCAGGAGCTATATAGGAGGGGAAGACCAGGATTCAGGGACTTTTAGAGTGAGAAGGAAACATTGGTAGACAGAGATAGGAGAGCTAAAAGATAAATATGGGAAATGGAGAATTGCCAGAGCAGAAAGGAGCCTAGGTGGGCAGAGTCTAAGCCATGTTACACTCAGACATGGGCATTAGCTCTAAGAGATTTCTGCCTTACTAACTTAAGACTTTTTCTTTTCTTATGCCTTGTGAGTGTGCTCTTTGAAGAGAGAGAGCTATATGCAGAGATGAGATATATGCAAGTAGTCCATGTCACAAACTCCTAACATAGAACAGTCCATTGGGAGATGGCTGAACTTCTATGACTTGGTAGGTAAGATCTGGCAGGCAAGGATAACAAGACTCTTGTCTATCAGAGTTTCCTGAGGTCATGGCTTCTTTATGGAAATGGGTAACCTCTTCCTTTCTCTAGAAATATTGCAGCAAGCACAGAAGAGAGAAACTGCATAGATGTGACCCAGAAAATGAACTTTTAGCTTTGCCTGATATAACACAGTGAATTGAGGCCCTTGGAACTCATTTTTAGCTTTAATGATTATATAAGCATCTTTGTCCTGGTCACTTGCCATCCATAAAATGGAAGGCAAAATTAAGGGATGATTAATTGCAGAATGGGTAGTCTCAGACATTGTCTCTAAACTCAGGCAGGGTTAGATCTTTGCCAATAGGCAGCCTACATATGGCAAAGGGTAAGGTTAGGTATGAGGAAAAGTTAATTTCAAAAATGGCTCCTATGTGGCTTCATTGGCCCAGCTTTCTTCCTGTCTCAGCCTCTGACCTGCTGCATACCCTGGCTTAACAGCATCTCACTATGTTTTTAGGAGCAACAGAAGCGACTTTTTCTTGGCTCTTCTTTCCCCCCCAGGATATTATCTTTTCCTTCTTTATTAAATATTTGTTGTTTGGTAGCTATAAAAAGATACTTTGAATAGATATGTATATTAAGTTATAAAGTTTATAATAAGTATAATAAATAGCGTGTTATAAAGCATAATAATGAACGTATGTGAACCTACCATCCAACTTAAAGAATAAAACATTTTTCATGTTGTTGAAGCTACCTGTGTGTCCCCTCCCTAATCACTACTTTCCTTCCGTTCTGTGTTTATCATTTCCTTGATTTGGCTCTAGTTTTGAAGCCTTTTTTTCTCTGGGATTCTTCTTACTTTGGTGTTGTTACCTTACAGGAGCGTCTGCTCAACCTTTAAAATAGATTTTAGGGCCGGGTGGTGGCTCATGCCTGTCATCCCAGCACTTTGGGAGGTTGAGGCAGGAGGATCACTTGAGGCTTGAGACCAGCCTGGGCAATATAACAAGACCCTATCTCTACAGCAAAGTAAGAAAAATTAGCCGGTGTGGTGGCCTATAGTCCGAGCTATTTGGGAGGCTGAGGTGGGAGGATTGCTTGAGCCCAGGAGTTCAAGACTGCAGTGAGTTATGATCAGGCCACTGTACTCCAGCCTGGGTAACAGAGCAAGACCCTATCTCAAAAAAAAAAAAAAAAAAAAGATTTTAGGCAAAAATTAAAAAAAATATATGTATCGATGCATTAGACTTAAAGTTGATTTATCAAAGTCTTAACAGTTAAGACATCTGGGTGGTATGACTAAACTCAGTTTTTATTGTTTTTTATGGGGGTTTTTGGTGCTTTTTTTGAGTTTAAAAAATTGTCTATAATGAAATATGCCTTACTTTTGTATTCAGAAAGACTTTTTTAAAAGTGATGAGATAGTTTCAGGCTTTTCTGTGGGAGTTGCTTATCAGCTTTTGGGGAAAGGGAGGACAGTGCCAGAGAAACCCTGTGGCCAAGGGTAGGTAGAAGAGTCTTATGAATCTAGTGTTGCATAGGCAAGGGCATTGCTCTTCCGGCTGCCTAGGGGCTTTGATGTAAACTACAGGGAGTGTCAGATACGATTATCATACTCTTTTTGTATTGCCCATCTCTGAGGAGAGGTGAATATATTTCTGGACTACAACCCCTACTATGCCTTCTAATTGTCAGGTTTTAATTAATTTCATTTTTGAGGAAGAAGCAGGTTAATGTCAGGGTAAGTACCATAACTTCTACAGCTTCTGACTTCTACAGCACTGTGATCTGTTAAGAAGTCTTTTCTCCAGAGTGGACTTCAATCTGGGTCCTGTTAAAGCTAATTTGAAAATCATGAGCCATTTTTGTCTGCTTTGGATCTGCTGGCATGTTTGTCTTCTTACCTTCATTTCACCCACTCACACAGAAATTTCCTGGAAAGTAAATAAGCTTTGATGGTTCTGGTAATTGGCAGTGATGGAGTAGCTCTTTCTTGGTCTTTTGTATGTGGGTGCAGAGCCCTGCTATTGAGGTTGCTTTCTTCTGTAATAACTAGAATGTGAGTTCTGGGAGACCAGGGACCTTTGTTTAGTTCAGTGCTATATCTCTAGTGCCTACCACAGTGCCTGCCACATAGTGGGTGCTAAGTAAATATTTGTTAGGTTAATAACTTTGCAGGAAGAAAAATGATCAGGAGTTCACAGCTTTCCAGTTCATAATAGTGTTCACAGTGCAAGGAGATGCATGGGCTAGACCCTGGTCTCCAGTTAGTTTCTTTCTGATTTCATTGCCAGTTTGCTGTGAACAGTCATGAAATCTTCCTACACTTTGTGGTAGGTGACTACAGATGGTGGTATGTATAGTTAGTGGATGAGGGGGTGAAAAAGGGAATGGACCTGACTATTTAGAAGCAAAGAGCTGATCTGGAAGCAACAGGTATGGCCCTGATTTGGGCCATGACAATAGGGACTGTCATAAGAGTTCAGTGGCTCTCACGAAGGGGTTAGCTGTTTAACAGACTACCAGGATATTTAAGAAAAAAATCTTGTGGGGAAATTTCTTTTGCCTACAATGGAAGCAAGAATTCCTCTAGTAGTACCTTGGTTTTCATTCATGAATTTTGTGGCGAGAGAAAGTGTGAATGTTTCTTTTTATGATATACATCTTTGTTCTCTATTGAAACGTGGTCTGGATGATTTACAGAGAAGGGTTTATTATTTTTCTTTACAGATGAACACAGGCTTCACAGTGGCAAACTCTGTCTGATTATCCTTACATGTATTGCAGAGGTAGGTCTCACTAGCCTTCTGGTATTAGTCAGTCTCTTACAAAGTGCTATATTTTCCTGCCTTGGTCCCTTTAGTTCCTGTCTCATGACGTTTAGGGTCCTGAGGCTTGGGAGAGAAAATCTTCCTCCTTTGTATTGTCTGTCTTCTCCCACTAGAGTGTAAGCTCTGACAGTAAGGACTTTTTCTCCTTTACCACTGTATTCTCAGTGTCTGGCACATAGTAGAGGCTCAGTTAGCATTTACTAGGTGAGTTAATAATAAATTTTCATATGATAACTGCTATAATTGAGGACTAGAAGATTCTGGCTCTTAAGCATTTTAAACAAGAGACTTATATCTCTTTAGAAAAAGTAATCCTGCCCCTTTGAAGCTGCTCATGTTGGATCTTTTGCATTTAGCAAAATAAAAAAGGAGCACGCCTACAGACATAGCTACTCAGGAGGCTGAGGTGGGAGGATCTCTTGAGCCCAGGAGTTTGAGGCTGTAGTGCCTTTGATTGCAGCTGTGAATAGCCACTGCACTCCAGCCTGGGCAACATAGCAAGACTCCGTCTCTAAAAAAAATAAAATAAATTTAAAAAAAGGAGCTCAGGTTTCCTGTGGGTAAAGGGGTGGAGAGAGTAAAGTCAGAGAGGGGAATTGGAAACTCAGTAAAGTTGGGTGGATTGCAGTTTGGTGAAGAAGAGCCGAGGGGAAAAAGAAGGCACTTTTGGTTGGACTAATGAGGCTCAAACTCACCGTGCATCTTGGTGACACACAGCTATGGCAGAACTTGAGTCAGTTTAGAGCTAAATTTATAGCTTCACCTTCCCTCCTTACTTTGCTCTTTTCTCTCTTAAGAAAAAGAGTAAAGGTGGTACACATGGAGTAAAGAACTCTCAAAGACTTTCTCTTTTTATGGTCTCTGTGGAAAGATGACCTCCTTTTCACAAGGTTGGGGTGGCTGGTTATAGAAGAGCTGCTTATTAGCAGTGGGCCTGGTGTAACTGTTTTTCAAAGATCTTTCTAGGAAAATCTTTAGAAGAGTTGTTTTCCATAAATTGTGACAGTTCCTAGTAATTGGAGCCTGTAGGCATGTCAGATCTTCGGAAAAGGTGTTGGGAAAGGGCCAAGGATGTTTATTACCAATCTATTGTGAGAAATTTTTGATTTTCCATCAGTCTTCAGCAAAGCCAGGAATGGACAGGGTCTTGCCTGCTTCCACACTGCCTGTGTAGCTGTTTTCTCCTGCTGTGCTGAGCCTGTTCCCAGCAGAGCACAGACCTCTCTTCTTACTCCTAAAGCCTCATGTGGAGCCTGCACATACATCCTGCAGCCCCTATGAAAACCTTTAAGCTGTCACAAAAAGAGCCAGCTCCCTGAGCAGATGGGAAGGAAGAGGGAATAGGAAAACAGATTCCTCTCAGCATTTTTCTCAAGTCCCTGTGTCTTAATTTTTAAATTTTTTTATTTTAAATTATTATGGGTACATAATAGTTGTATCCTGTGCCTTAATTTTTATTGTTTTTAATTTGCTTAGAGATTTTTGACCAGTTAGAGACATACTTGGAAATTATACCCACGTAAAATCTGATGGCTTAAGTAAAGTTTGACGTTAAGGTTCTGGACTCATCCTATTAGCTTTCCAATTGATCCTTGAAAGTAGTTCTTAAAGCCCAAGGATTTATATGAAGTGTGATAGATTACAAACTGAGTTTCTTAAGTATACTTTCATTCTTTACTTTTTCTCTATATTTTTATTAGGATCAGTATGCCAATGCATTTTTGCATGATGACAACATGAATTTTCGAGTAAACTTACATAGAATGGTAGGTGTTTCTTTTGCTTCTTGTTTTTTCTTAGAGGAAATTTTTTGTGTGTTAACAGGGTTGGAATGAAATTGATCCTACTAGAACAATGTGGGTGTGGGTGGAAAGTTGTGCCAAAGTGCTCTTACATGACTGCTGTTCAACAGACCCATGCCTGTTGTTGGAATTTTTTTTGTGTGGTGTGGAGCTGTTTCTTACTTAAGAGAGGATAGAAAGATCTACAACCATATACCCATGGCAGTGATATTGTCATGTATCAATAACATAGATTTCAACAAGGAGATGGGTCTAAGCCTTTTGTTTTCAGAATATAGTATGATCTTTGATTTATTCATCTGAGAGGTGGGGCAAATAGAATATGGAGGATCAGGGAATTTCCTAACGCTTGGAGGTATGTTTAGAAAATATCACATTGAGGTTTAGATTTGAAACTTTTGTTTTTTGCAACTACTGTTGCTGCTTCCTTCTATAGCTGCCACCATCACCACTTCTTCTTTTTATTATTATTATATTGTCCAAGAAATATACCAGTGTACTCTTTTGTTGTTAGTAATGCCACTTGTATAGATAAAATTAAAGTAAAAACAGCAACTTTCCCATTGTGGTATGCTCCGGTCCCCTTTGGGGATGTTGTCTTGCTGTGAATTGTATTTTTGTCAAAGGCCTGCGCTGATAACTGAGAAGCATTAACAAATCCTCCCTACCCCACCCTACCCTACCCCACCCCTAGAAAAAGAAAGAAAAGGTATCATCTCTGTAATAGTGATTTTATTTGCATGAGAAACATGGTGATGAACCATTGGATATCAGTTCAGGTACCTACTAATTCCTTTCTTTTTGTGTGTGTGAAGCCTATGAGACATAGAAAGAAGGCCGCAGACAAGAACCTTCCCTGCCGTCCTTTAGTATGCGCAGTACTGGGTGAGTGAGTATTATCAAAATTGGCATTTTTCTGTGACAGGGATAGGTTTTCATGATTGAGATGAGGAGTAGATCCTGGTTGATGTGCTGCTTCCTCAGAGAAGTTGTTACCAGTTATGTTTCTTCTCTGGCCTGAGAAACCATATGTTTGGTAAAGCAACCCCAGTGAATAGAGTGCTCAATAAAAGGGTGCAGTTGTTCAAAGAAAAAAATCATTCCAGGGAAACAAATGGCAATATCTAAACTTGATGTATAATTTAAGTTTGTAAAATGTCTTATTCCTGATCAAGATTTCAAATTCTTCCTTCCCTTTCATGGTCCAAATTGATGTGTCAGCTGGCCAGGAGGCTTGAAGTTCAAAGTTCAGATATACAAAATTTCCTTTGAGTAAATTAAGCTGAGCTGAGGCTGACAGAGCTGAGGCTGACAGAGCTGTCAGGTAGGGGGCTGTATCTTGGGTAATTTTTGTCTGCCTAGAATTCCACATTTTCCTCAGGGAGTTAGCTGAACTCTTAATTCCATTTCATTTGGATATTCAGCCTCAGTTCCTAAATCTACTTGATTTTAGAAACAGTAATTAAGACTATATAATAAGCCTCTATTGACCCAAAGCCCCATAGACCATTTCAGTCAGTATCTGTCAAACTGAGCATGATAGTGAGATGAGATAGACTGACATAACTTTAGAGCTGAGTCTCTGGCTACACAAATGTGATCCTTAATTTCATCTCTGCTTGTCTTATTGCTCTAGTCTCAGAATATGATTTCCCTCTGGCATTTTTCATTAGTGCCATAGTATGAAATATCTATACAATGAAATTTTCCTTGTATCTGAATTTACTGGCAGGTCAAGGTATCTTTCTGGAAGTAGGAGAGTGAACTAATTTTCTTGTTACTTTACAAGTGACAGATGGTGAACAGTGTTGCAAAAAGTGCCTTATATAAGATAAATTTAAGTGCAGGTGAATACAGATGTAGTTAGTGGATGCCATTCAGTATGAGTGCAGGGTGTACTCATAAGCTTTTCTTCCAACTTAAAGGCAAGGAATGAATTTCATTGTAATTGATTGAATTTTTCTCCTTTCACCTTTTCAGACCTGATGGTAGAGTTTATTGTAACACACATGATGAAGGAGTTTCCTATGGATCTCTATGTGTAAGTACCATGGTTCCTTTAATGTGTGCAAATCTATTTTAAAGAATTGAGTGATAGATAATTTGTGATCTGTATATACTTCAAGAAAAACATATTTGTGTGTAGAGAAGTGTCAGGGAACATTTTATGGCCTGGATTTGTACATCTTTTCAGAAGGGGGAAAAGGTACAAACAATAGTTTGGATTCTGCACATATATTTGTTATCACTTTTAGGCACACTTCATGAAGAGCAGGGCTGATGCATTAAAGCAGTGACCATAGGAGCTATTGTAATCCAAAGATATGTGATTACAGCAGACCACTTTGTTGTCTCTGGGCAGTAGCATCAAAGTGGTTAGTAGTAGTTAGAAGATAGGAAGAGGTCAGAGAGATAGAGCTTCTGGTCCATTCTTAGCCTACATTGTTCTGACAGCCTAGCTAGAGCCCTGCTAGCTAGGAAGAGTATGTCTCCAGTTGCCTGGCTGGGAGAGTCTTCTCCTGAGGAGATCTGATTGTCCATCACAGGTCTTTATAATGAGGACAACTAGAGGCAATGAAAAATCATCATATTTTAATAAAGTTTAAGCCTTAGGTTTTCTTTCTTCTTTGCCACTTCTGCATTCTTCTTCTCTTTAATACCCAAGAACAATTGTGCCACATTAATGTGATCCCAAATATGTATATTATCTTTATTCCTTAAAAAGCGTCTGAATTGAGTCTGACAGCAGAATTGGTACCTCCGTATGTTGGGGCAAGAGAGCAATTTGGTGCACAGCAAACTGATTGTACCTCATTCCAGTGCCAGGCCTGGGATCTAGGGAGGTATAAAGGATTTTACTCTGAATAGAGTAGACCTCCAGCTTTTTAGATTGATTGTAGATATATAGTCTTGGTTTCCTAGGTTTGAAATAATGGTGAAAATTTTGCTTTTAGGTAAGTGGGATACAGTTAGCATTTTTCCATACCTTTTAGGTGTTTAGAAATAAATCTGATCCTTTACTTCAATTCAAAGACCATGAAAAGCTGCTTTTTATAATACTTAACAGATGAATTTTCTGCTTATTTTTTTAAATTTAAATTTTTTTTTTTTGGAGACAGAGTCTCTCTCTGTTGTCTAGGCTAGAGTGCAGTGGCATCATCATGGCTCACTGCAACCTCAAACTCCTAGGCTCAAGTGATCCTCCAGTCTTGGCCTCGGCCTTCCAAAGTGCTCAGATTGCAGGCATGAGCCACTGCACCTGGCCTTCTCCTTATTTTAGATGGGATCTCTGAACCTCGGTATCTCAGGGTTCAGGTTTGTTTTTGTTTAGACTTTCTAGCTTGATTTACTTATGTTCTAGTTTTAGGATGTGCTATTATTTGTTTTATAGTATATATTACTATAGTCCCAGTTTTCTCATTTTACAAGTAAGGAAACTGAGGCTCAGGAGATTAGATGCTTTGTCCAGGGTTATTCTTTAGTAGGCACCATTACCTGGACTTGAACCCAAATTTTCTTACTGTAAATTCTGGGCTGTTTCCATCCCTTCCCAGTTGTATTAGTAATCTATTGCTATGTAACAAACTACCCAGAATCTAGTGGTTTAAAACAAATGTTTATCATCTCCCAGTTTCTGTGTTCAGGAATCCAGGTGAAGCTTAGCTGGATAGTTTTGGCATAGGGTCTTTCACAAGGCTGCAATCAAAGCATTAGCTGGGGCTGTAGGCATCTGAGGTTCTACTGGGGCTGGAGAATCTGCTTTTAAGCTTGCTTGATGGTTGTTGGCAAGCCTCAGTTCTTCACCATGTGGGCCTTTCCATTGGGTTGCTCAGCATGGGAGCTATCTTCCCCCAAAGCAAGTAATCCAAGAGAGAAAGAGAGTAAGAGCCAAAGATGGAAGCCATAGTATCTTCTATAACCTTTTCTTAGGTGACATACCATTTCTATTGGTCCCATAGACTAACCCTGATACCATGTGTGCAGGGACTTTACAAAGGTATGACTGCCCGGAGGTGGGGATCATTGGGGGCCATCTTGCAGGCTGCGACCACAGGTACATAGCTAGTAAGTTGCATAACCAAGATTCAGACTCATGTCTCTTTGACCCCAGAGGCTGTACTCTTAACCACTTCTGTAAGTGACAAAGGAAAGACTTGTGTAAGTGACTGTGCTGAATGGGGCATCAGAGAAGGTATCAGAGAAGGTTGTATTTGACCTCAGTCATGAAGAGACACTAGGAGTTTTCTTTGTGGAGGAGTGAGGAAGGACATACCAGGTAAGGGACCAGCATGTTTAGGGGCTTGGAGGCTTGTAAATGTGGTATGTTTGGACAATAGAAAGTGATTCCGGATGGTTGGAGTGTAGGGTGCATGGAGGAAGGGTAAGAGTAGAAAAAAAACTTGCCTGAGATTAAGTGGATGATGGGGAGCAATTGAAGGTGGGAATGACATGCTAAGATTGTGTGTTCAGTACTGTAAAGTTACAGATATATATCTTTCCACCCAAACCCTCAACATTCCTAGCCAATGAACCTGGTTTATACTAAATGTTCTATCCTCTGCCTCCCCCTGGTTCCTAACTTCACCCTCAAAAGAGTTTTTGTATTGCCTTGCTTTCTTAGGTGCTTTTTTCCACCTGCTCCCTAATTGACTATCTCGAGGTTAGGGAAGATGGAGACGATAATGAGGCATCAAGTTGATAGAGGCCGGACAGAAGTTCCCACCCTCAGGCTGAATTCACTTTCTTCATTGCTACCCATAGGCGTGTTGCCACATCTTCCTTCCCCTACTTCCAGCTCCCTTTTCAGTTTTTGGTATTTGGAACATCAGGTCCTTTTCAGGTGAACTTATCTGCTCCCAGATGGGCAACGGGCCAGGTTGCTGCTCTCACTTCTCATTATGTACTGCTTTTCAGTAGTGTACAGCAGAGTGAGAAATTGAGAGCAAAATGAATTTCTACCATTTCAGATAAGTTTATAATCCTCCTAGTGAAATATGAAGAAATATGGAGTATGGAAAGTCTTAATACTCAAAGTTAATACTCAAAGCCAAAGTCTGGGTCAGAAATGAAACAATTTCACATCTGTGTATGAATGCTGTAGGTAAAGTAATGATGGGGGAAGGTGCTTATACCAAAAAAAGAGAGAGAGAGATAGAAAGAAAGAAAAAAAAGCCTTGTCTGGAGCAATAAGAGGTAGGAAAACCTAACCAATTAATTTCTACTCCCAGCTGTACTCCTTGATTCTTACTGCCTCCCCCACAGCTCCTACAGGATTTGGGAGTGAGGGAAAATAGTCTCCTGGGAGAGTAAACTCTCCTTTAAGTTATTCTTATGTGGAAAACTTGAACTCTTCTTTAAGTCAGATATTTCCAAATCTGTGGGTAGGCACCAGAAGAAAGGTAGACTTTAGTAGGCCATACAAGATTCGGGAGAAAGTGGAACCTGTCTTGTGTTGAAATAGGAAACTTCTACACACATAAAAGAACCCCCCCCCAAGAAACAGTACATCGGGAGTCGTTCTACCGGTATATATCTTTAAGGCTGTAGCAGCTGTTAAAATTTTCATTCTGTTTGGTAAATAGTATAAGTTATTGAGACCACAAGGCTAATGATGTCACCTTTTGGGTGACTATGAAGACAGGAACAGAGCCTAGGAGCAGTGCAGGAACCAGAGAGTGGTGGCAGCAGGGGTTGGGGATATAGATAGCATCTCACTGCTATTCCAGAGTGTCTCAGTGTTGGTGGGATGGCATTGTCAGCAGGAGCCAAGGTGCAGGCTGTCCAGATCCAGGCCAAGTGAGAGGTGCTGGCACCCAGGAATGTACTGTGCATGGGTGGTCATGTGTGGGCAGTGTGTAGCCACCCTTGCTGTCTGTGACAAAGCTGTTAGCACCAGGGACCTAATGACTATCAGTCTCATGGGGAAGTTGATAGATGAGTTTGTAGATTGCTAAGGCAAATCATAGCTCAAACAAGGGCATTATTTAGCTCGTGACAAGTGTATCAAACAGAAGATCATGCCATAATTTCTAAAAAATCAGCAAATGATTTGGAAACTATTAGGATGATTTATACTGCAATTTATATCACTAGGTAAGCAGTTTTGGTACAGGTTTGTGAGTGTATAAAAACACAAAATGTTTTTTCTGTTTTCTCACTCAACAACAACAATCAACACAGAAGACTTCTGGGACCAAATGTGGGGGGATTTTTCCCCACACACATCAAACAAGCAAGCAATTCTGCAGCAGACACCAGCTGGATATACTCTAATTTAATTCTAACACTACCTGCCTGGAGATGGGGCTCAATTAATTTGCTAGAGCAGGTCACAGAACTCTATGAAACACATTTACCAGTTTATTGCAAAGGATATTTTAAAGGATACAGTAGAAGAGACATATAGGGCGAGGTCTAAAAGGGTCTGGAACCTAGGAATTTCTGTTCCCATTGGAGTCGGGGTGCACCATCCTCCCAACATGTGAATGAGTTCTTGTTCACTTTCCTGTAAACCTCCATGTGTTTGGCTATCCAGAAGCTCTCTGAACCCTGCCATTTTGAGTTTTTATGGAGGCTTTGTTACATAGGTGTGATTCATTAAACCACTGCTTATTGGTGATCATCTTAACCTTCAGCCCCTCTGCCCTCCCTGGAGTTTGGAGTGGAGGGGGTAGGGTGGGGCTGAAAGCCCAATCCTCTAATCATGCCTTGGACTTTTTGGTGACCAGCCCCCATCCTGAAGCTACCTGGAGGCTGGCAGCCATCAGTTAACTCAACATACAAAAAAACATTACTTTAGAGATTCTAAGGATTTTTGGAATTGTATGCCAGGAAATGGGATTGAAGACCAAATATATATTTTATAGTATCACAAGATTAATTTATTTAGAGAAAAAAAGGGAATTATTTTTGCAAATTTAATGTATGTATTGATTTACATATTACTTTATATTTCTGTATGGTTTGTAAAATATTTTTAATATCACTGCTGAAGATAACCCAAGTCTATTAAGAGAGATCTGTTTACATAGCCCTCTCATTAAATCCTGTCTGAGAGGCTCCTACAAGACCACTTAGAGCTACAGGGAGTGAGAACAGAGAAAGATGTGAATAATGGAGTAAGTGGAATAAGCTAATAAGGTAGCAGTGCAGGCCTATTACTGGGGGCATTCAGAAAACTTCCAGAGAAGAGTAATTTTAGGACCTTAATTTACTAATTTAGTTCAATTCATTTGTGTCTTTTTTGGTTTGTTGTCAGGCACTTTAATTCCTCTACCTCTGCAGTCCCCAACCCCTACCTCTGCAGTCCCCAACCCCTGGTCCTCAGCCCGTTAGGGACTAGGCTGCCACCCCCCCCAGCAGTGGAAAAATTGGGGGCACAGCAGGAGCTGAGCAGCGGTGGGCTAGTGAATTACAGCCGCTCCCCATCGCTAGCATCACCACCTGAGCTCTGCCTTCCACCCCCACCCCCTCTCCCCCCTATCTGTGAAAAAATTGTCTTCCATGAAACCGGTCCCTGGTGCCAAAAAAGTTGGGGACTGCTGCCTACCTGATGTCTTTGGCTCTCACTCCATAGAGGGAGGTTAGAAGTGTTCTTTCTATTTTCTTCTTTCTTCTTCTGCTAAGAGGCCCAAGAAATTAGCTACCCTGATTTTAGCTTGATTCTGTGAACTGTCAGATTGACACCCTGCGGATTAATATGGTATCTGCTGAAGTTAGTAGGGTTCAGGATACTCTTAGTCTCAGATTAAAGTGATAGAACCTGAAAGAGTCTCAACCCCACCTCTAGAAATATCCTCTATTTGAAGCTACCATTCACCTGAATTGCAATTGGGGTATATTAGAAAAGTTGCATAAATCAAGGTGGGGAAGATCCACTTTTTACTATTTTCCTGTGTCCTTTTGCTTTGTTTATTTTGTCTCTTCTATCTTTGCCTTCTCTGCCTCATTCTTTCATGTCAGAATGGTTTCAAAAGGAAGAACCTCTTTCATTTGCCTGAAACTAGCAGGTTACTTGGGTCCAGTTTTCTAGGAACTTTACAACTTAATTATAATAAGACTTAAGTGCTAGTGTTTAGTTGGTATACAGTCAATATATGTTGAATGAATGAATGAAAAAGATAGGTCTGACAGTTTCTTCTGAACATTTTGGTTTGTGTGATGAGCCTGGAGCTTCAGAGGGGTATAGTCTAAGCCCTGGGCCTCTATCTCTCCAAGCCCTTCCTTAACTATCCTAATTTAAGTACTTTTAGGGCAGTGAGGATATGAAAAAGTTAGAACTTGGAGTTTATTAAGACATTCTGGGCAATTTAGAGACCTCTAAACACTAGGGATTCCAAGGGCTGAGATCCTAGTAATTGAACATTGAATTTGTAAATTTAAAGTGAAAATAGAAAATGTAAAAGCTAGTACTCTTAAATGAGGAGTACCAATTTATCCATATAATACTGACTATTAAAGTGGACGTTGAGTGATCAGGAATCCAAGCATACCTAGCTATAGAATGTATTAAATTAACATTGCTGTGAGAACTGTAACTTGCATTTCCTGACAATTTGGAAAACCTAGGCCACAAAGTTTTTTTTAACAGTTTTAAAGTATATAATTCAGTGTTTTTTAAGTATATTCACAGGATTGTGTAACCATCACCACAATCTAATTTTAGAACATTTTTTATTTCCCATAAAGAAATCCTGTACCCATTAGCAATTACTCCGTGTATCTCCTCCTCTCCTCTCTTCCCCAGGCCTAGACAACCACTAATCCACTTTCTGTCTCTATATATTTTATGTAAATGAAATCATATAATATGTGGCCTTTTGTGACTGACTGCTTTTATTTAGCATAATGTTTTCAGGATTCATCCATGTTGTGGCATGTATCATTAATTCATTCCTTTTTATGGCTAATTAATCTTTTATTATATGGATATACCACATCATTATTCATTCATCAGTTGATAGACATTTGGGTTGTTTGCACCTTTTTTTTTTTTTTTTTTTTTTTGAGACAGGGTCTCTCACTGTTGCCTGGACTAGAGTGTAGTGGTGTCATTATAGCTCGCTCAAGTGGTCCTCCTGCATCAGCCTCCTGAGTAGCCTGGCTAATTTTTATTTTTTATTTTTTGTAGAGACAGGGTCTCACTATCTTGCTCAGGCTGGTCTGGAACTCCTGGCCTCAAAAACATATCCTGTCCTGTAGAAATTTCTGTGATGATAGAAAAATTCTATATATTTTTGCTGTCCAGTATGGTAGCCATTAGCTACACGTGGCTATTGAGCACTTGATATGTGACTAATGCAACTGAGGAACTATAGTTTTAATTTAACTTTTAATGTAAATAGAATTTAAATTAATTATAAATTAAATTTAAATTTTACTTAAAATTTAATTTAAATAAAAAACAAATTTAAATAGATATAGAGGTGTAAGGTCTTTAATTTTGTGTTTTTGCATCCTGTATCTTCCACTTTGAATGGAGTACTCTAATTCTGGCCCACTGGTTTATCCTTCCTCCCTGGAAAGATACTCAAGGGAAAGGTATCAGAGGTGCCTAATCGACAATTCACCTATAAGTAGTTATAGCTCCCTTTTCCCGTTGATAAGGGGAAGGGGTAGCATAAGCTGTGTGTGTGTGAGAGAGAGAGAGAGAGAGAGAGATAGAAGTCTATCAGAAGGCTGAAGGTGGAAGTTCTGTTTTTCACATGTGTGCATATTCATATCTAGTGTCTTTCGTGGCCTTAGCAAAGCTGGCTCACTAGAGAAAGGGTATCTGTGGTGGGTTGCAGTATATTCTCAGGTTACTCCAGTTTTTCTCTTTGTTACAGACGCTGCATTCAGGTAGTACACAAATTGCTTTGCTACCAGAAGAAGTGTCGAGTACGCCTGCATTACACGTGGCGGGAACTCTGGTCAGGTAACTTTCTCTCCTGAATTCCTCCTCTTTTCTTATACCTTTTATGAGCCCCTAGGCCTGGGCTCAAGATGGATTTTTAAAAACAGTTTAGTTTATTTAGGATGCCTCTATATTCATTTATACTTTTTGTAATTTTTTTTGACATTTTAGCCTTTTTCTAATCCAGACCTGGGCATGTCACATATCTATTCTATACTTTCTGGCCTGTTCCTTCTCCTCCCTCTATTTTTTGTCAGCTGGTAGAAACAATTGAATATTTCTTGAGTTCCAATAATTTTTTCCTTTGAATTAGAGTGAGGCAGGAGGAGTTAGTACAAACTTGGATTCTCACTCGATTCCATTTGGTAACAGCATATGGACTATAGGGAGGCTTTCTGTGTGTTCCCTCAAAATGAGTAATATCAGGAGGAATATCATAGGGAGAGGGGGTGGGGGTGGTGAGATGGGGGGAATCCTGTTCTTTGTGTTACGTCTGGCCTTATTACTGTTTACAGACAGTGTCGATTGTACCACTCCCCCTATGTCAGATACAAAACAGCAAATTACAGTGTTTACTTTTGTCTTTGTATCCATTTGGTAGCCCAGTAAAGTCACTGCCTCCCCTGTAGGTGGGAGGTGGCTCTTCTCTAAGGATACAATTAATGCTGGCTTGCCACCCCTTTCTTTTGTGTGACTAAATTTGAGGTTTCAGGAAAGCAGAGGAGACATGTTCCCTGAGGCAGTCGCTTGTTGATAGGTCCTGTGGCTTTTGAGACCTGATGGTGCAATAAAGTCTTCTCCAGATGATTATAGTGATGAATGGCTGCCCACACATGGAAGAGCTTCTCTGTATTTTCAGCGGAGTAGGGTGTGTTAATGTCAGAGGCTTTATAAGAAACAGGTCAGTAACCCAGCCCCCTTCCACGGAATTCATCTCACTTGTTGTGACACGTGGTTTCCTCCCAACCCAGTTTGGCTTTCTAAATTTAGTCCTCCATAAATGGGAAGTAGAGATCTTTAATTAATGGATTAGCAAGTTCTTTGCATTTACTGCCTGTGATGGTGAAGGGGGAATAGGAGAATAACACTAAGTGGCAATAGTGGCATTTTGGTATTTTAGGAGAGGTGGATGATTGTGTGAGAGTTTGAGATTGAAGGACTGTCAGAAAAGTTAGAGATCAAAAGAGATTGAAATGACTAACATTAGTAGAATTTCTTAGATAGAAACAATTCTTTTTAATATAAAGGACTACTGTTGTTTCTTATGGATAGTTATGTGATTGTTAGGCTCTAAAAGCCTAGGATTAAAAAGAAAACACAAAAATGATGCAAATCTGTGGATGTTGGTACAGTTGTAGAACTTATAACGAGTGCAAATGGTTTATGTCTATAACTTTGATGAAGTTATACCTTATAATACTAATCACTTGATGGTAGTAGTTGTTCCTGCCTGCTTCTTCTGATTCTCTTCTGGTTTTATTTTCTCTTTCATTCTGTTTTCTTTCCTTTCTGTCCTAGGTATCCTGTTTCTGGCCCCTGTGATCTCTCTGGCTTTTCTCCCATTCTCATTATCTGTTGTCCTCTTCCTCTTTGCCCTGTTCCATTGTCTTTTCCGCAGTGCCTTCCACGTTCATCCCAGTCTGTCTCCTGAGGTCCAGGGCTTCCCGTTATTCTCCTATGCCCATGTTGTATCCCTGTCCTCTTGGTGAATTGACCCTTTTATCATTGTGAACTGTCTCTCCTGTCCTTTTGTTACTGTTGTCACACATTTTATTTTTACATATGTCATGAACCCCAGAATGCATCGTCATCATTTTTGCTTAAACAGGCAATTATCTTTTAGAGACATTTAAAAATATATATTTTATATTTATCTTTATTTATCTTTTCTGACTCTCAGCATTTTGCCATTCTGGCTAGGAAATTGTGAAGAAGGAGATCATTCTTTATCCTGTGTTGGTCAGTTGACTTTATGTCTTCAAGAACTTTCTGTCATGATCAGCACTGTTTATAATTATGTGCTATCTCAGAACTGATTGGTTGGCATTCTAAGGCCCGTGATGGATTGAGGGGTGGTGTATATGAATGTCATTGGTGAGGCCTGGAATGCTGCTTGTTTCTAAGGCATAGACATTTGTACTAGAGTTCTCTGCCAAAGTGAGGTTAGCTCCTTTGACTATATAGACTGGGTGAGCCCTCCTGGAACCTTGGCTCCATGTGTTCATATATGGAGCATACAGTGAGATGTACAGCAGCAGGTGTTAAGGAAAGCTGCAAAATACAACGCTACATCCGATGCAGTCAGAGCCCATAATAATGTATAATATTGCATTCAGTGAATACAAGTGTGGCTATGGTGGATACACCCACTCCTTGGCTGGCACTACTCCTCATATGTTGGAATGCCCATGTTTTCACTCTTTCTTTGCCTTCTAGACTTACGGATTTGAGGGAGGTGTGTGAAACTCATCATGGCAAATGTAATTATGTATATATATCCTTGCCCATACATGTGCTGCAAATTGTATATGTGCTGCCGAAGTGAGCCATGTGCTGCAAATTGTAATTGAATTTAATTTATAAGACTGGTAATGCATGTGCTGTTAGCTCAGACACACAGACGCCCTTGGGTATCTAGGAAGCAATCTGCTAGGGTCCAAATGCCTTTTGTCGTTTGGAATGTGGGCGTTTAGTATCACTGTACTTCAGTGCTGGTTTTTATTCTTATGCTTATTGATTATACTAGCTCTTTGTTATTGGGGAGGTAGCCAGAGGTCCCCAAATTCCCATAGTGAATTCCCAGGCATGGTCTTATGGATGAAGAGGAGCCAGTTGTGTTAGTTGGGGGTTTAAGCTTGCCTGATATGCTTTTCCTACTGTTGGTTTTACAGATACAAGCCCTGACCTACTCCTTGTTTCCACTATCTATTTATATGATGCCTGTCACCATGGTATCTGAGTATGTGGGGAAATATATTTAGGCTAACTTTAACTAGAATAGGGAAAGGAAGAAGTCCTACCTCTCTGCATTGCCCTCTTTTCAGCAGTCACTATTTTTCACCAAGTTATAGAAAGGTTGAATGCTATTCTCCGACCTCTAGGCTACCCAGATCTCCTAGTCTGAGTAAAAGGTTAGGTCTGAAAACTGTCCTCTGATGGAGATAGAAAACTGAGTTTTGGGCTAAGATCCTAGTGAAACAGTTCTTTACCTTTGAGAATAGAATGAAAGCTATGGTGATCTTTGTGCCCAGAAAAATGTCCATTTGCACATATATAATTTCCAGGAGTTTCTGGACCCTCTGAAGCCCATCCATGATCCCATGTGAAAACTCCTGTCTTAATTTTATGTTCCACAGCCTCCCAATTAATTCTGTTCTCACAGAACATTTTAGTATCTAGTTAAATATTTTTGTCTTTGTTTATTGGTCATACTGCATGCCTACTAGCTTAGCAATCTCCTCTGAACTTCTTGAGGCTATAGACCATTTTGTTCATTGTGTTTTATTTTCTAGGTGTTTGTCTATTTTAACATGTCACATTGTTTTGCTATGTTTGCATGTTTGTATAATGATTAGTTTAAATATCCACCTTTCCTCTAAAAAAGTTCCTAGAGGGCAGGGCCTGTATTTTAATGATTGTTTTGTCCCCAGCAGACTACTTGGCTTTTTAATAGGGACTCAGAAAACGTTTGAGTGAGTAAATAAATGGATGGATGATTATGTAGAATTTCCATTAATGATGAATCAACATTCTCCTAAAGCAGCACAATGTTGTGTTTGAGCCTCATAATAATAATAATAACAATAATAATAATAATAATAGAACCCAGTAGGATGTTTGTTGTTAATGTTTCTGTTGAGCTGACTTCATCACCTTTGATAGGGCCAGCCATCCAAATTAGTTTTATTTGAGTTGATGTGCAAGGGACTAGTGGATAATTTCTCTCTTCTTTGTCTCTTTCTTCCTTACCCACAGATGCATGGATTACTTTTAACCAAGTAAAAATGGAAACTTTGATGGTTTCTAAGCTATTAACCAAAGAATGAGCAGACTGTTCAGAGAGAAGCATGTAGTAGTTGTTGGGGAGGGAAACACTTGAACACAGTTTCATGGAGTTAGCTTATTTTTCTTCCACTGCAGAAAAAAGGGGCATTTCAGCCTGAATTTAAATAGTGTGACTTTCCACAGTCTGAAAACATGGGTTGATTTAAAGGCAGATTTATACTGGGATTTTATACTTGACATTTATCTATGGATCACAGTTCTTCTTACCCTTTCACTCTGCCACATCCCCAAGTGATAAATCATTATTTTTATCTCCATTTGTTGGGTAAGGGAGTGAAGATATGGAAGGGTTAAGTCATTTGCTAAGGATCATGGAACCAGACACTAAACAGAGTCATGATTAGAACTTAGAGTTCCTGACTCCTATGCTCAGATGCAGATCACTAGGCAACGTTTGCCTCCCTTCAGGAAGAAAGGCCCCCAAAGCCCCCAGAACAATCTGTTCAGCTTCGCTGTGCTAAATAGCATCCAAAGCATTCATAGCTTTGTAAAAAGGGAGAAATTGTACATGGCCTGACCTTTTAGATACCTACTGGGAAAAATGGAAAACCTAGAGAGTATCACAGTGTTCTGGATCCAGCTGGCTCTCCCATCACTGGCAGAAGCCTGTGACTTCTTGGTTAGGTACATCTTGAGACTGGGAATTGATAGCCTTTTGCTGGAAGCTTATTATACTGTAGATGTCATCATACAGGACTGAATTTTTCTTTTCTTTTCTTTTTTTTTAAGATGGGGTCTTGCTCTTGCTCAGGCTAGTCTTGAACCCCTGAGCTCAAGCAATCCACTTGCCTTGGCCTCCCAGGGAGCTAGGATTACAGGCGTGAGCCCCTGCATCTGGCCAGGACTGAATTTTTTAAGAGAAAGGTTGGCTTGAGCCATACATTTATCTGGCAGTTCTTGCATAGATATAGCTTTGGCAGTTTGGCAGCCCCTCTTGATTTTGAGAAACAATCCTTTGAACTTTTAATTGCTTCTTTTAATTTAGTTTTTTAAACTTTTAATTTTGGTGTCATTATAGACTTACAGGAAGTTGCAAAAATAGTACATAGAGTTTCATGTACCCTTTACTCAGCTTCCTCCAATGGTGACGTCTTATATAACTCTACAATATTATTTCTTTTGGCTTTGAAGAGGGTAGCCAGGTGGGAAAGAACATAGTGGTAAAAACTAGAGTAGATGGGAAGGGGAATTTTGGCAGCTGCTATTGCTATCTTGTTTTTAAAATTGCTTTTTAAATTATTCTTCCTCGTTCACCTAAATTTTCTCTGACTTAGGCAAATATGTCACAAGATATATTCTAGGCTTGATGTACCTAATTAAGACTGCTGTAGCTTTCATGTGCAAGAGATAGAGCCTTCTTTCCTCTATGGGCAATCAATTCCTCTCAAAGTTAGCATGTTCTAATATAGGGGCATTAGAAAGTATCTCTCTGGTTCTGTAATTTAGTTGTGAAAGATTCTGTACAGCAGTATAGAAAGCCCAAGGACTAAAAAAGAATGCCAGGAAGCTTTTTTTCTTTCAAATCACTACATTTGGCTAAATCCAAAATTTATACTATTTTGAATGTTTCTCTCATCCCCTCAGAAACTTGGCAGAAGCAAAAGATAAGAATCTCTAACGGGTTTAGCCTGTTAGAGGGAGAAAAAGATTCCCACGTAAAAGCCCCTAAAAGAGCAAGAAATTGCTCTTTGTTCTTTTCTCTGTACGTGAAGTCACTTCCTATCCAGAGAAATGTCAGCACTCATAGGCCCATCAGCATCTTGTCAAGTAAAAGGGACAGGGGAAGGAGTAGCTGTGCTTTTATTACTCTGCCTATACTAGTTCTAAAGGGATATATTGAGTGGTTTGATAAGGTATCATCCTTCCCTGGATCTTGAAGTGAGCAGGACAGGTGTGTTATTGGTCCTTTCTCATTTTGGCATAAAGTTAAGTTCTTGGTTCTACATCAGATGGCCCCACTGAGATGTGGTGGATTTCTTAAAGGGTGATTGTGGCTATTATGCAGTTGGGCAATGTTGGAAAAAATAAGCAGGTAGTGTAGTGCCTTAGAAGAAGGCAGTGGCTCCTGTGTGTGCTTAGTTAGAGATAGCTGCACAGGGATCCCTACATTTCCCAAAGTCTAGGATCTGGGAACTTTCATGTATAAGCTTATTTTCATGATAAAGAAGAGGGTGGGTCATAATTGTGAGGTTTGCATTGTCCCCAAGTAAATGGGGAATGGGAGGTGGTTGAGAACCTTATTTTCCCTTTTAGCAGATACACATCAACAGCAAGGAAAATGGTAAGGTGGAACCTGACTTTCATTTAAAGAAAGGATTTGTTTTATTTTCTGACTGATTTAGAGGAGTGTAGAACCTTTAGGCAGTGCAGGCTGTTGACATGCTGACCTGTGTGCTCTGTTCACCTGGAGAGGCTGGATAGCATACAACCAAAGCAATTTCATTTTCTTGTTTGATTCATTGGCGTCCATGTCAGTGAGGTGCTTAGGTTTGCAGCCAGACAGATGTCTGTGTTCCAAAAAAGCCACCTAGTGTATTTTTAAATTATTCTACTGGCAGGTGTTGGCTTCTAAGTCTTTTCCTGCACCACTCTGCTGATTGACAGTGAGCCTGCTGATTGCTGGCAATGTCCCTGGGTAATTGGTGATTTTGTCCAGAGATGCTCAAATTGGCTGGAGTTTATAGTGCCTCCGGGGTTTTGGTGGCATTAGCTTGTTACTCTAGTGCTGTTTCCAGCCTGTTCTTTGAGTTCCTTGACTTCTCTTCTAAGCAAATCAGATGCTAATATTTTTCTTCTGTCAGTCACTGTGAAATTATCCATCTTCTCTAATGAGTAAGTTTTGATTTGGGTTCTGTGGCATCTAATCCTAGCTCCATGCCAGGCCATAAAATAGGGTCTGGCTAAGTCATGTCTTTGCTTTCTGTCTCTTTCTCTTCGTAGCACATAAAAGCTGCTCAAACAGACAGCTCTCTCTGACCTGATTCTCTGGAAATATTTATTTGTACTCTGCTGGAGGCTTTCTGTCTTCTTCCTGTTTTTAATCTTATTTAAATGTCATTCACTTGGTTTTGTAATTAAGCCTCCCCTCTGCTTCTGAGGCAGGCGTCTGAGCTACCACTTAATTGTGTCTTCCTGTGGTTGGCTTGTTCTTCTCTGCACCTGGTTTACCTCAATGTGGGGGACAGGTTTTAGTCCTGGAGAAGTTCCCATATCCATTATTCATTCTCCTCCTATGTGGCAACACAATTTGCTGCTACCTTCTTTCCCTCCCTCTGAATCCAAAGCAGGATAGAAAAAAATCTGGGAAAGTCCTCATTATGTAGGGTACATTAATGCTAGGAACAGCTCTGCAAACAAGGCGCCTTGTGGAATAAGGGGGGCCTGTTTAAGGTGGCAGGATTCTTAAGTGGATGGTACTGAACTCTTCCTATTTGAAAATTATCTTGGCTGCCTCTGCCTCTTGGAATTCACGTGGGACTTAGGGAGCCATCAAGTTATGCAGTCCTGGCTCAGGTTCCCAGAACTTGCATACTATCTTTTATTCTACCTGCATCTGCACACAGAAAAGTCAGAACTTCTGCACACTACTATCATACTGTTTCACCCAATATGATGCACAAGACTCCCAAAGAAGAGAACGTGGGCCAAAGCTAAGTACGAGACTGATTGTTGCCTCTAGTGCAGAGTCAGTTCAGGAGTTCTTGAAAAAGAGCCCAGAAACTAAATTTTCAAGGGGCCTGGTAGAAAAGACTTTGCAATGAAGAAACGAGTGTGTGTGGAGCACCACTTCCCAAGACTTAAATATATTGAACTTGTAATATAATACCTCAAGTGTTTTAATGCAGTAACTTCTCTATTTTTCACTCAGTGCAAGGTAAGAGTATTTGGAGCCAGGTATCTGGAGCCTCATTCAGTAGATGAGACAGCAAGGATTAGGAGTCAAACCCAAGATCCTGAAGAATATCATGGGATATTGTTAGTACTTAGTGCATTGCTAGCTTTGATTGTGAACTTTGATAATTATTTTGATGACTGCCCAAGATGTGTGGACTCTTGCATTCCTGCCCAAGAGTCCGTGGGCTTTCTGTTGATTGAGTATATTTGGCTCCTTTCCTTTTCCCTATCAATGAGGAAGCATCTTTGTATGTTTGTTCTTGTACTCAGTATGGTGTACTGTGGTGTGAATGTCAGCCATTCAGTTATGCAGAGGTTACAGAAAGTTGGGTTGGAGTATTTGTGGGGCTCATGGTAGTGTCAGTGGAAAGAAAAACATTTACCTCTTCTTTTTTTAAATTGGGGTAAAATATACATAAAATAAAATTTACCATTGTAGCTATTTTTAAGCATACAATTCAGTGACGTTAAGTACATTCACATTGTTGTGCAGATGTCACTACCTTCTGTTTCCAGGATGTTTTTCATCTTACCACACTGAAACTCTGTATCCATTAAACACTAACTCTTCATTCTGCCCTCCCTTCTTATTCCCCTCCCCCCTCGAAAGCACTGTCTCTATGAATTTGACTACTCTGGGTACCTCATATAAGTGGAATCTTCCAGTATATGTCCTTTTGTTACTGGCTTGTTTCACTTAGAATATTGTCTTCAAGGTTCATCCATGTTGTAGCATGTGTCAGAATGTCCTTCCTTTTTAAGGCTGAATAATATTCCACTATATGTTTATCCACATTTTGTTTCTTTATTCATCTTGATGGACACTTGGCTTTCTTCCACCTTTTGGCCATTGAGTAATGCTGCTGTAAACATGGATGTACAAATATCTCTTTGAGTCCCTGCTTTCAATCTCTTGTTTTTTAGAGTGTGCCGGTTAAAGGGTCCTAGGCCAGTGGAGTGAAATCCTGAGACACTTAGAGGAGAGATGGACTTTGAGCTTATGGGACTTTTCCCTTGGCCACTTTGATATGTGAGGGGCTGATTAGTGGAGTTCTGACTAAAGTTAAGGTTTTTGGTAGCACATGTAGGTATTGGCCCTAGATAGCCAGTGCCCACACTCCCAACACAAGTTTACCTAATTGAAGTTTAGGTGGAACCAGTAGTTTCACAGACCTCAGCAGGGGGAGTTCATGGACCTTCTCACCATTATGTTGCCCTTAATGCAGTTTAGCTCCAACCAGCTATGTGACTTTGGGAACGTATTTAACTTTTCTGAATTTCTATTTGCTCATCTGTAAAATGGGAACAGTAATACCTACTTTGTCAGATAGTTAAGAGAGGATTCAGTGAGAATAATGTACTTTATTTAAATGCTTTACATAATGTCTAGCACTCAGCAGGCACCTAATAAATGATATCTTCCTTGTCATTTATGACCATGGTGTTTCTCACTTTGAAAAGAGTTGAATGCGGTTTGGTGGAGATGACTTTTATAGTTCAGTGTCTCTTTTTAAGGTATCAGGTAGAGGGCATCAGAAAAGAGGAAGGTTTGGAATACTCTGTGTGAACTTCTGTCATAGTTATTAACTTGTACTTGTCACTCTTCTGGAGGAAATAACACATTCCTATATGATATGTCTGTCTGACATTGGTGTTTTAGTGCAGCCCATTCCTGGGGCTGTGGAGTATGGGGCCTATGGGCATTGTCTCTTAAGGCTTGGAAGGTCTCAACCACCAAGCTTGTTCGTAGCCAAAAGGATATTCTCTGCAACAAGCTGTACCATTCTCTTTTGAGGGGTTGAGCAGCCATTGCTTACCTAATGGGCAAAACTGTTTACACAGTATTGAGTTTCTGTACCATAAGGTCATTCTTCTTTGGAAATCTCTCAGACCAGGAGTTAGGCCTTTGGTGAGGAAGAGGCTTTGTGTTAGCCCTTTATTCCTGCTTCCTTTTAAAAACTGTTATTTAACAGTGAGAAACATGATAAAACCAAAGGGTTAAATTAAAGGAAAAAAATGGTACAATCTGCCCCTCATATCTTCACAGTCACTATAATATGTATCGTACTTGATAGCAAACTCTTACAGACGTATGACTAATTAACAATACTGTGTTTATACAACCAACCCCTTATCTTTTATAGTTATCTTAACTCTTCCCTCTATGTACTGCTACTTCTGTGACTGTCCTTGGAACAGTTTGGCTGGTCATGTGCCCAGATGGCATCAAGTGGACAAGTGGATCAAGGGTAGTTTTCTAAAAATGTGTGTGCACGTGGAGGGAGGTGAACCAGGAGCCAGCCAGCTTGAGCTCTGTGCTGCTTGTGTGTTTGGCACTGAGATCCTGAGTGCCAGTTCTTGACTGTCCTTGAAACTACCCCGACACAAGGTTATTCTCTTCTTTGGCTTGCTGTCTAAACCCTGTTCAAAGCTCTACCATAATAGCTTATGAATATACCTGGTTATTAATTATTTAAACCCATACTTTTTTGTTCATATTTTGCATAAAGAAAGGGAGTCTTGGCTTTAACGTCCATATCCAGTCACATTCCACATGCAGTACATAATTTTGAAGGAGGCAACCCTGAGTAAGGCAATTAGGGATAGTTTTAGTTGACAGTTACAGGCTTAAAAAAGAGATACTAGAGAGGCAGCAGAAACAAAGAAGAGGAAAGAGAGGTGTGTGAGAGACGAGATGTAGGAAAGGGAGCAGAGAGAGGTAGGAGCTGGCTTGAGAGCCTGCTGAGGGTGGATTGTGCTAAGCAAAGCTTCCGGAAATCTTCTTGTGTTCCAGGTGAGTAGCAGGAAGGTAATAAGGAGGTATTAAACACCTGTGCTTTAACAGGTAGCCGAGGACCAAGAGAAGAAGGGGACCAAATACATGAAAATAACCTGGAGCAGCTGGTAGATGGAGAAAGTTATAAACCAGAGTCTAGAGAAGTGTTGGTCACAGCATAGTCAGCAGGTCTAAGCACACCATTAAGCTGTTTCCCTCTTCTTTAATGTTTAACTTGATCTGGCACCTTTAAATTTGTTTCATCTTCTTAATGAAATGTAGAACATTAAACAGGAGACCAGGTTTTAGTCCCAGCTTAGTCACTAGCTAGTTTGAGGGGTGGGGTGGCATTCTCTTACGCAAAAATGAAGAAATTGGATTAAATGACCTCTAAGGTCCTTGCTAGCTCTAAAATCTATAATCAGCTACGTTAAAGCCTCAGAGACTTCGAACGCCCATCATATCAGGTTAGAGGATAAAAGAGAACGTGTATGTAGTGGTGTATAGAACACCGAACAGTTGATATAATGAGTGTGAAATCAGGGAGATGATGAAGGAAAAAAGCAATATTTTATGGGATACTTGGGACATTGTCTCTTGAAGAGGAATTATGGTCTGTGATGTCAGAGGCTTGTGGGAGCTAAGTGTTAGGTTGCTTTGTTCATTTTAGTTGCCTTTTAAACTCCCTCTAGAGAATTACTACTTCCAGGTGAAAAAACCCTGGCTTTTTTGGGGTGGGGGGTGGTATCTGACCTGAATCATAAGGGATAGAGTGCAAGTCCCCATGGTACTAACTCTCAGAGTATTGCAGTACTAGACTCTCCTCAGTGCTGTTTGGCTCTGCTGATGTCTGTGGCAGTTGGGACACAGGTTGCCTCTTGATCTGTGCCAGAATTGCTCTCTTCTTCCTCTCATATTTATCACTTTGTCATCCCTGACTCTGAATCCCAGAGATCAAGGCTAGCCATAGTCCTGCAGAGAAACAATAAATCATTGCTCCCACATCCTTTCCTCCAGGTTTCCTGCCCCTTAATTACCACGTAGCCACTGCTGAGGCTGCATCTTTGTGCTGTGTGTGCTGCGGACAAAAGCTATTGTTGAGTGGATGTGTGCAAAAGCTGCTTTGTCTTTCTCTGTAGCCATTACGTTTTGCAGAATGCTACGTGTGCTACTAATCCCTTTCTCTTGTCTCTTGTGAGTTTATAGAATCTGATTGTCAGGTGGTTTATCCATTAACAGGGCTTGTCTAAACTCTGGGATTAGGGGCTGGGGTGGGAAGCCCCTAAATAGCTCAGCAAGGTGATCTTCATTAAGGAGGAACGTTTGGCTGGGGTAGTCATTTTTATGTGGATTTTAGCTACCCCCTTCATTCCCTGTGCTCCTGGTAAGGAGCTAAGCAGGTTGTGTGATCCAGAATGGGCTCCCATAGAGCTTTTTTTTTTTGGTCCAGTCCAACAGATCACTTCTTAACAGATATCATCAGAAGGGCCAGCTGCTTATCATTTGTCTTTTCATTATGAAGCCCCAGGGAACTTAAGTCATGGCAGGGGTAAAGAGTTTATAAATGAGGGTGCCTACCTCCTTTATCCCTAGCAAAGCTTTTTTGCTGTTTGAGGGGAAGATTCAGGCTTTAGAAACAGAACGTGGGTGAAGCCAGGCTCTTGTTCTTTCCTTTCCTGCTGTTTCTTTACTGTACCTGTGCTTTTAGAGGATTGGGAGTGAGGGGTGTTGTGTGGCAGGCAGCAAGGGTCTGGAGTCGGACTGCAGTAGAGGTGGGGAACCTGTGGCCTCAAGGCCACGTGGCCCTCCAGATCCCCAAGTGTGGCCTTTCAACTGAATCCAAACTTCACAGAACAAATGCTTTTAATTTGTTATGTAAAATTTGTTTTTATTGTTTTGTTTTTTTGAGACAGAGAATCGTTCTGTTGCCTGGGCTGGAGTGCAGTGGCATCATCATAGCTCACTGCAACCTCCAACTCCTGGGCTCAAGCAGTCCTCCTGCCTCAGCCTTTTGAGTAGCTGGGGCTATAGGCATGTGCCACCACTACCAGCTAATCTTTCTATTTTTAGTAGAGATGGGGTCTTGCTCTTGCTCAGGCTGGTCTCAAACTTCTCAGCTTAAGCAGTCCTCCCACCTCGGCCTCCCAGAGTGCTAGGATTATAGGTGTGAGCCACTGTGTCCGGCCTGTAAAATGTGGATTCAGTCGAAAGGCCACACTCAAGGATCCAGAAGACTGCATGTGGCCCCAAGGCCACAGGTTCCTCACTCCTGCCAGCCAGCATAGGAGAATGAACTTCTTTGCTGGCAAAGAAGCAGATAAGATCTTAGAAATGGAGAGGTCAAGTCTGTTTTTGGTTCTGTGGGAGGGTGGAGGTTTGAGGGGGAGAAGACAGAAGGACCACAGATTACCTACAGCTGCTGAACCCCTTCTTTATAGTATCTCATCAAATAGGAGAGCTAGGTACAGGGGTATTATTCAAGATGGGCACAGAAGCAGGATTCATTTCATGGACAGATGTCTTAGGTGAATGGGTGAAAAACAACTGATAATTTCTTTTATGCTTAATATTTATTTGTAAAAAATGTCTTTAAAGCTGCCTTGTTAACCTAGGGACTTGACAATCAGTCTCTTTACTGAGATTGCTTGGGTTTTAGCAATCTCTCCCCTCACTAAGGATTGCCAAGCAGAGAAGGAACCTTTTCAGTAAATGTTGTCACTGTCAAGAGAGGTTAGAGCAAGCTGAACTTCTGTTTGAATAGCTAGAACAGTTAAAGCCTTTTTTCTCTTCATGAGCTCTCCCATCCAGAGCTGAAGCCTAGCTGTAGGTTCTACAGTATAGCTGCCACATCTGGTGACCAGTTAGAATTGGTAGATGTCCCTTTTAGCAGTGGTGTTTGAAACAAAAACATGGCTAAAGCTTGGTGACAATAGATGCTAGAAGCCTAAGGTGGAAGGGGACCCTCATTTTCATCTGTAAATTGAGCCAATTTGATGGGGAAATCACCATGTGGGAGTAAATTTGGAACACTGAGATGTCAGTTTTATAGTCAAATTTCTGAGCTTAATTGCTATTTAAAAAGTGGTAAAAAGAAGTAGATTTTTAAAAACCTTTCATGGGCAGATAAGCAGATGTGTGCTTTCCTCAAATATACCTACCTAGCCTTTAAGAGACCTTGGTAGCTGAGACTTACTCATTATAGCCTTATGAATTTCTGTAGGTTTAGTCTGCTTTCATTTAACTTTATTGATTGTGGTTTGAATAGCTTGTTGATGCTTTTTTTTTTTTTTTTAAAGCCTTGATAAATTTGCTGAAGTTCCTTATGTCAAATGAGACTGTTCTTTTGGCCAAACACAACATTTTTACATTAGCCCTTATGGTGAGTAACAAAACAAATACTTCTTTTTCTGAAGCCATACGATAAGGCAGAAATGGAAACAGAAATGGTGGTCTGGGGACTAAGCTATAGAGGGAACTAGGACTATATTTTCCATTTTGATCAGAATCTCTAGACTGGTGATCCTCACTCTCACCTATGTCTTGGGCAAACATGGGACTCTTTTTCCTTCATGAGAGTATTATTGTCTGGCAGGAGTGGGCATAGGTCAGGTCTCTGTATATGAATAGTGAGCCTTGGTCCCAGATGAGAAACTGTACTACTGCAATCTCTATGTTGGTAAATAGCAAAGCCTCTAGAGGTGTCCCAGCCAGATGAGTGGAATAAGGTTGCACCCGGTTTCTGAGGGACATTACAGATGTCTGTTTATCTGGCTGGTTATTTGGGGTGGAAGGAAGCCATTGTGCCTTTTGACTATCTTCTAAGGATATTACCCAGTGTGTTTGTAAATGTTCAACATTTGGGGGGAAAAAGTCCCAATTCCTAGCATTTGCTGATTTTCATTGTATAACTGCACCCACCATGGCCAATTTCATGCTATCAGTGTGACATCAGAATCATGCAGAGTTGGGAAGAGATGTGCAGTAGCACACCATTGTATGGTATTCCCACCACACAGATATAAGAGGTTTAAATTAATTTCTAGAGCATAGATAATGGTAAAAGTATAAAATAACTAGGAAGTGATAAGTTTTGAGTATTTATTACTTTCATTTTAATATAATTTATTTAATTGTAAGTTTATATGAGTGAATTTTTAATAATGGTTGTGTTTAACAACTAGCTTACAAAATTCCTAAAAATGTAATAGTCAGCTCTTGCAAGCCAATAAGAGCTGGCTACAGCATACCACTGATGATTTCTGATCTTCATAGCCTGATGCCTGTATATGAATATCTGCTTCTTTTTTAGATTGTGAACCTGTTTAATATGTTTATCACATATGGTGACACATTCCTGCCAACCCCCAGCAGCTATGATGAACTTTACTATGAGATTATCCGCATGCACCAGAGCTTTGACAACCTCTACTCCATGGGTAAGCTGTAAGCTGTCTTTTCTTTTTATCCTCTCTTTCTATTAGCTGTCTGGTTTTGGCATATAAGAGGAAAAGACTATGAAAGATTCTCCTCTAGTTGTTTGCCCTTGCATGGCATAGAAATATAGTAGTCTTCTCTTCTCAGGCAATAGAAAGGTATATGTGGGCCATTTTGCCTTTAGGAACTCAGATTTCATCTCAGTGGAAAGCTGGTTAGCAGCCCTTTGTTGATGTTTGTGAGAGAGGAGAAGGAGGCTTGTGGATTCAGTGAATGCCAGGGAGATGGGGGTGAAAGAGTGGGTGGAAATTGACAGCAGCAAACAGAAGAGCTTGGTTCCCAAAGGAACACTGTGTGATTTGAGAAGCTACAGGATTTTAAGGAATCTTAGTGTACCTATGTATTTTTAGTATAACTTACAAGTGGAAGTGGGCATTAGATAAAAATCTTTTTGCAAACCTTTTGGTGATTGGCTTACTGAAAATTTACTCTGCAGCTATAGCGAGTCTAACTTATTTCTGAAAGAGTCATGTGTCCTTGTAAGTTTGGGAAAGGGCCTAGTCAATCCTACCTGGAATTTAAAAGGTAAGGAAAGATCTCTGTAGATTGTACAGAAATAGAAAGCCACTCAGTAAAATTATCTTATTTTAAAAAACCCAACTTATTAGCTTTATTGAGGTATAATTGATATATAATAAACTACACACATTTAAAATATACGAATTTTGATACGTTTTGACATGTATAAATATATGTAAAACTATCACAATGATCAAGATAACGAACATATCCATCACCTCCCAAAAGTTTCCTTGTATCTCTTTAGAATTCTTTTCTTGTGTCCCTCTCCTTACCTCTACCTCCCATGCCGCATCCCTGAGCAACCACTGATCTGCTTTCTGTCACTGTAGATTAGTTTGCTTCATCCCTTGTGATGAGACTATTTGTGAACACCCCAGCCTCTGCTTGGGACTCATATGTCATGAGAAAAGTAGAAGGGATTTGGAACAAGTACCAGGAGAAAGAGGAGAAGCAAACAGTGGAAAAGAAGGATTGCCTGAGAGGAAAATATTTTTTCCCCCTCCTGTGGGTGTTTCTCCAAGTTTTAACTCCCCTCTATAATCTGTCTGCTTTTGTTTAATTTTCAGACCCCTCAGATAATTACTTTTCATATTTTGTCTGGGGTTTGTAGCTGTAATCAGCAGGAGAGAGAGGCTTTAGTGGGCTTACTTTGCCATGCTGGAAGTGGAACCTCACCTTCATTTTATTTATTTATTTACTTTTATTGAGGTAAAATATACATTTAAATTGTACCATCTTTACCATTTTAAGTGTACAGTTCAGTGGTAATAAATACATTTATATTCTTTTTTTTCCTCTTCATCCCTCCTCCCCACTCCCCTTCTCAGCCTCTGGTAACCACCATTACCTTCACTTTTTAAAAGATATTTTTGCTGAATATAAAATTTTTCTTTCAATACTTTAAGTGTCATTTTCATTGTTTTCTGGCTTGCATGGTTCCTGATAAGAAGTCTATTGTAATTCTTATCTTTGTTTCCCTATATATAATGTCTTATTTTTGTCTGAATGCTTTTTAATATTTTCTCTTTATCACTGGTTTTCAGCAATGTCATTAACACATGCTTTGGCATGGTTTTCTTTATGTTTATTTCACTTGGGGTTCTTTGAGCTTCTTGGATCTGTGGATTTCTAGTTTTCATCAAATGTGGAAAATTTTTGGCTATGATTACTTCAAATATTTTTCTGTCTCTCTCTTCACTTCTTATTTTGGAACTTCAGTTAACATATATGTTAGACCTCTTGATGGTGTCCTGTACGTCAGTGGTCCCCAACCATTTTGGCACCAGGGACTGGTTTCATGGAAGACAATTTTTCCATGGACTGGGGGGGGGTGTGGGTTTTGGGAGGATTCAAGCGCATTACATTTATTGTGCAGTCAAACCTTTCTGCTAATGATAATTTGTATTTGCAGCTGCTTCCCAGAGCTAGCATTACCACCTCAGCTTCATCTCAGATCATCAGGCATTAGATTCTCATAAGGAGTGCACAACCTCACATGTGTAGTTTACGGTAGGGTTTGTGTTCCTATGAGAATCTAATGCTGCAGCTGGTCTAACAGGAGGTGGAGCTTATGCGGTGATGTGAGCAGTGGGGAGCAGCTGTAAATACAGATGAAGCTTCACTCGCTCACCCTCCGCTCATCTCGTGCTGTGTGGCCCAGTTCCTAACAGGCCACGGACTGGTACCAGTCCACAGCCCAGGTGTTGGGGACTGCAGCTATAAGTCACTAAAGCTGTCTTCGTTTTTTTAATTTTTTCCCTCTGTACTTTATTTTGGTAGTTTCTGTTTCTCAGTCTTCAAACCCACTGATCTTCTCTTTTATAGTGTTTAATATACTATTAATCTCTTTAATCTCCTCATCTCATTCAGTCATCCAGTGTGTTTTTTGTTTCAGAAAGTTTTATTTCACCCTAGAAATTCTACTTGGGTTTCTTTTTTAATATTTCCACTTCTTTCCTCATCATGTTTATATTTTCCTCAGTCTTCCTGAGTAAATGGAGCATATTAATAATAGCTGTTTTAATGTCCTTGTCTGCTAATTCTATCATCTTTCTTCATGTCTATGTCTGTTTCTATTGACTGATTTTTCTCCTGCTTATGGGTCATACTTTTTTGTTTCTTTGCATGCCTGGTTATTTTTAATTAGAATTTAACATGACATTGTGGTTTTGTTTTTTTTTTTTAAGAGACAGGGTTTCGCTCTGTTACCCAAGCTGGAGTGCAGTGGCACGATCATAGCTCACTACAGCCTCGAACTACTAGGCTCAAGTGATCCTCCTGCCTCTGCCTCCTACGTAGCTGTAACTACAGGTGCACACTACCACGCTTGGCTAATTTTAAAATTTCTTGTAGAGATGGGGGTCTCACTATGTTGCCCAGGCTGGTCTTGAACTCCTGGGCTCAAGCGATCCTCCCACTTCAGCCACCCAAAGTGCTGGGATTATAGGCATGAGCCACCACACTTGGCCAACATAGTGATTTTTATGGTGCGGATGCTGGATTTTTTTTTTTTTTTTTGAGACAGGGTCTTGTTCTATTGCCCAGAGTGAGCTAGAGTACAGTGGCACCATCATAGCTCACTGTAACCTCAAATTCTTGGGCTCAAGCAATCCTCCCACCTTGGCTTTCTGAGTAGCTGAGACTGCAGGTGCACACCACCACACCCAGCTGATTTTTTTTTTTTTTTTTGGTAAAGACGGGGTCTCGCTATGCTGCTCAGGTTAGTATCAAACTCCTGGCCTTAGGTGATTGTCCTGCCTCAGCCTCCCAAAGTGCTGGGATTAAGGTGTAAGCCACCGTGCCTGGCCCAGATTTTGTTATGTTTCTTTACATAATGTTGGACTTTGTTCTGGAATGTGGTTATGTTATGTGGAATCAGGTTGATCCTTTCAGGATTTGCTTTTAAGGGTTATGGGCAGGTCATGAGCAATCTGTAATGTAGGCTTATTTGCCGCCATTACTAATGCAATACCCATCTACTGAGTCTGCCTAATACCCCTTGTATTTCCACTCTCACTGGTGGAAGCACACGTTATTTTCTTTGTGGAGCTTGCCATGATCTTCTCAATTCCTTCTCCTTTCCAGTGGTTCTTTGCCCTCAGCCTTGGGTAGTTTCTTCCATATGCACAGATCAGTGGTCTGTAAGAGATGTATGGGGACCGACCCCTCTGTGGATCTCCAGAGCTATCTGTCAAACTCCCTCCTTGTCAGCATTCTGCCCCATACCTTCTAGATGCCTTGGCCTCTCCAAATGCTGATCTCTATCTCTTTAACTTGGCAAGACTTCTGGCTTCTCTTTAGGTTTTTCCTCCCTGTCTTGCAGTGTGGAAACTTCTCCATGCAGTAAGCTGGGGTCATTGTAGAGTTCACCTTGTTTGTTTTCCTTCTTTCAGGGATCACAGTTTTATATTGCCTGTTGTCCAATGTCTGATAACCATTGTTTCATATATTTTGTCCAGTTTTCTGTTGTTTAGAGTAGGAGGGGTAAATTATGTCTTATTATTCCATCATGGCTAGAAGAGGAAGGCTCACTGAGACATTTTTGATAAAGGTACACACTTAATGTTCCTTATGGCATTATTTTACTGCAGTGAAGTCCACTGAAGAGGAAAGACCTCCATTGAAGCTGCCCTGAACCATAAATGACATCAGGTTTTGAATTATTATTTTTTTTTAATTAAAAAATTTTTTTTTTTAGAAATGAGGTCTTGCTATGTTGCCCCAGCTTGTCTCAAACTCCTGGGCTCAAGTGATCCTCCTGCCTCAGCCTCCCTAGTAGCAGGGACTACAGGCACATACTACTGTGCCCAGCTTGAACTGTTTTTTGTTTTTAAAAATAAAGATACTGAAGAAAAAGCATAGAAAAAAATTTAAAATCTTATAATTCCTTGAGTCTAGTATTACCACTATTTTCACTGTTGTATATTAGACCACGTGCATGCATAGTTTTATAATACATAGTTGTAATCATGGTATCTTTACATTTTGTGTTTTTCAACCTATATATCATAAACATTTTGTAATTTTCCTAAGTCTCTTTTCTAATGGCTGAATAGTATGTTATTTTTGTGTATCATAACTTATTGTATAAATGATTGCTTTGGTTTGAGGCTTTTAGGGCATTTTGAAATAATTTTGTGTTTAAATTTGGTAGCTTAGAAAAGAATGTAAAAGCTAGTGGTGTTTCTAGAGGAAATGCAGTGATGAGGTCATCTGAGTGCCTGTTCACTAAGGAACAGAACTGACAGGATATTACAGAAATAACCTGCGGACAGAGTTAAACACCTCTCTGAAAGTGTGAGGAGGGGAAAATTCAGCTCAATTCCGTAAATGTTTAGGTTCCTACCATCAAAGAACTTGTGATTTAGTGGTGGATCTAGTGAAAAACCAATGCACCTAAACAAATTTCACAATTGAGTTGAAAAAGACATGTCTGACTCACTGAAACAATTTTGTTTATTACATGAATAAATTTGCACGTACACTGGGTGAAACCTAAGTTCAGACTATAGAGCTCTAACTGGAACATTACCAAATTCTCTTGTACTAAATCCTATAAATTAGAAAAGCAGGCTGGGTGTGGTGGCTCATGCCTGTAATCCTAGCACTCTGGGAGGCTGAGGCAGGAGGATTGCTTGAGGTCAGGAGTTCAAGAAAAACAACACTCTGATAACATGTTTTATTATTTTATTTTTATTATTTTTTTGAGACAGGGTCTCCCTCTGTTACCTGGGATGGAGTACAGGGGTGTCATCATAGCTCACTGCAGCCTCGAACTCCTGGGTTCAAGCAATCCTCCTGCCTCAGCCTCCTGAGTAGCTGGGATTGTGGGTGTTTTTCTGTTTTTTGTAGAGACAGGGTCTCGCCCTTACTCAGGCTGGTCTCGAACTCCTGGCTTCCAGTAATCCTCCTGTCTTGGCCTCCCAAAGTGCTAGGATTACAGGTGTGAGCCACTGCGCCCAGTGGCTGGCATGCAGTGTTGTCATCATAGCTCACTGCAACCTCAAACTCCTGGCCTCAAGCAATCCTCCCACCCCAGCTTCCCAAAGTGTTAGGATTACAGGCATGAGCCACCACGCCAAGCCTCTGATAATATATTTTATTAAGGCTTCCATCTTTTTCATGAAATTTCATGAATTTATAAAAATGAGGCATTGCTAGAACAAATACAGAGCAGCCAGATAGGTTTTCTCTCCCCCATTACAGCCATGGGCTCCTACTACTGCTGCTACTGCTGCTGCTCTTATTTAGGAATCTTGGGTCAGGAGTACATAGTAATGATACTCAGATATGAAGTTCCTATGCAAAGTGGTCACACATTTCTTGATGTTAGTTAGGCCCTACTTTCCTTCCTTTGGGAAAGTCTCAGCTACATTCATTCATTCATTCATTTGGGAGGCAGTCTATTAAAATTAAATTAATAGCCCATTTAATTCTCAGAACAATCCCTTCTTGTAGGTATTGCTGTTATTCTCTAGTAGAGGGTGGGGGCTGGGCTTGGACCCTGACAGTTGGCTTCAGAGATTATGTTCTTTACTTAGTTCTCCATGTAAGTACAGACTCTTGAGTCATTCTTTCCGGGTTCAAATTCCAGCTCCATTACTTACAACTTGTGTGAATGACCCCAATCAATTACTGTATTTGTCTCCTCTGAGTCCCAGTTTCCTCATCGGTGTGCTATATTGCATATAATCTAACTTTGTCCAGTGCCTGGCACATAGTGAACTCTCCACATATTTAGCTCTTATTAACTAGCCATTCATTAAAATCATATATTTGGAGTGTTGACCATATGCTTTCTCTTTCAAGGAGCACTTGCGCTGTTTTGTCTCTTCTAAAATGGCACAGGTACTTTAATGTGTGGTTCTGAAGATCATAGCTGATAGAGGATGTGTTCAGTTCTGTATATTCTATCATCTTTCCTCCTGTGCGTGAGTTTGGAAAAGAGAAAGAATTTGGTCAGAGAGGGAAGAATATTCCTGTTGATTCATTCTGCAGATCATACAGTTAAGTCAGAGGAGCAAAATCAGGTTACTCCTTGATTAAAACATGACCATCCTTTATTCTGAAAAGGTTATTTGTCCTGTTTGACTGAGTTTACACCGTTAGGTTAAGAATCATATACATGGAGCAGGAGAGGACACCAACTCAGCCAGTCAGTTCCACTAAATTAGCCCCAGCCATTAGGGAAATGATAAGTATGGCAAACAGGTTACCACACATCACCACCCCAGTGTAGATTGTAAATGAATGCAAAAACTAAGTTATAGAACCCTGTTAGCAGTGGGTTGGGGAACCCAAGGTGGAGAGGGAGTAGAGTATTTTGATAGAAAGTGGAAAGAAGTTAGAGAAAAAAATTCCCAGTAAAAATAGTTGAGAGAATTCTGTAAGCCCTCATATTTTTCTCTAGGTTAAGGATGTTTTTAACAGAAGATTGGCATAGGCTTTGTTTGGTTATTCTAATAGTGCTATTCTGAGATGTGTCTTCATTCCTCATATTTGTGTTTTATACCAGGGGTTTGACAGGTCTGTGTTCTTTCCTTTTTTACAGTCCTGAGGCTTTCTACCAATGCAGGCCAGTGGAAGGAAGCGGCTAGCAAGGTGACCCATGCATTGGTTAATATCAGGTAAGGAATGAGAATTTATTTTTTTCAAAGTTCCTTGGCTCTTGCCAAGGTTTATCATACTTTTCTAAGTAGAGTGCATTGAACATCACTATTTTAAGCTCTGATATCTGTAGGAGTGGAAGAAATTGTTGTACTTGATCAAGAAAAGCAGGCATACATGAGACTTTTGTCATATTGAAATAGCTCAAAGTGCTGGCTGTTTTATGAATTTTCTACCAAGAGATGGTTGCAAGCCCTTTTCAGGCATTTTAGTTGCCAGAGTGTTTTCTGTGTACAGGCTTTTTTCTAAAAGGTTTTTTTCTGCTGTTCTCTGTGACTTCAGTGAATGACTCACAGGGATCTAGAACTTTGACATTTTACTTTATGTGGCTATTTCTATTTGTGGTAAACAGAGGCAAATGGAGTCCATGGTGCTAAGTCATTTTAGGTTCTTTATGAAACAGCAAGGCAATTACAGAGTGCCATATGTATTGGATAAAGTTGTGTCAAACATGGAGTTGGTTAAGGTCTTGAGGAGGCACCACTCACCAACAGGAATGAGCTGTTAGTAAATGGAGAAGGGAAAGTGCTTTCAGTATTGTGAAACCTAAATCTGACTTTTCTTCCAGTTCTTGTTCCCTTTGTGCCTATGATTTTGCATTTTCTCAGCAGTTATTAAATTTTTCTTGCAAACAATTGAAAAATTAACATTGAGTAAAAGAGGCAAACCCAACAGATGGGGAACTTGATTTAGCTCCAGATATAAGCTTTGCCAGACATTCCCAGTAATAGTAATGCACATTTACAACTTGGTATAGATTCTAATGTATGACAGAGCTGTTTGTTTCTGTATCTTTCCTTTCTTTCTTGGTATTTAAAGGTAAAATGTCCTGTCCTTGCAGTGATTTACCACAGTGTTTGGCACATCTGGGAATAAAAGGAAAAGTGTGAAATGTGTGTGTTAGGAGGGCTGGGATGAGGGAGCATGGGGTGAGATGTGCTAACAAGATTGCAGTGAAGGTTGGTCTGCCTTACCTGTCTCCAGAGACATTTTGTAGCAAACACAATTTTATAAATCTCACAAATAAATGCATATCTGCACCTAGCAAATAATCCAGATACTGTGGTGAAGGCTTATGATAAATGTGATTTTCTGTAAGAATCAGGGATTACAAACTGCCTTCTCCCAAATATCCCTTTGTGACCCAAGGGCAGTATGATAAATGTGGGTGTTTGAGTGAAGCACCACGTTCTGGGCTAGAGTATGAAGTGCATATGGGTATAATTTATGTTGTGTTTATTTATTCATGTATTTATGTAGGCTTTCCAGGCAGCTTCTTTTCATCTGGGGCCTGTTTCCTTGACCACATTCCTTTGTGCTTGCTTTATCTCCTACTTTGTTGCTTTTCCTTTCAGTGGTTTCTGGCTTGGCTGCTGTCCCTATTCTTCCCAAGGGCCAGCAAGCAGCTGATTTAGGCTTTTGGCCTCTCCTTTTTCTAAACAGCCAAGAAAGAAATGGACAGATCCTTAAACAGATGCCTGTAACCATGTAACCTCTTCCTTCTCTTTGTATGACTCTGTCAGGCCCATACTTTCATTTTCGTTCTTCAGACTTCTCTGATGAACTTGCTACAGAGAATAATCACATCATTTTCACTAATGAATTAGACTCACCGAATATGCTTAAAGTAACAAAGACCCAGTCAGTTTTCTCAAAAGCTTATTGGAAAGATGTGTTTGGATGTCACTTACCATAGTAAGGCCTGATCAGGGAAAAATACTTGTGATAGTAAGCCTGTAAAAGTTTACCTTTTTTCCTTTCTGACATCTGTTTTCACTTACTAAATGCTAGACTTTGTGTTGCTCTTTCACATACTATTTTCTTTAATTTTTAAACTCTATAGAGTGTATTATATACTTCTTAAAATATTCTTTTTTCCAATCAGGAAACTGAGTCTTAAAGATATTGTGAATTGTGGAAGGTCCCCACAATTGCTCCTTGGCAAAGCTGAGAATTAATCATAGGTCTTCTAACTCCAAGTCCAGGGTTCTTTCTTCAGAACCATAATGCCTCCTATAGAATTTCATTGAAGACCACCATGGAGGTAAACAGAAAACTCACCATGATATATTGAAAGGAACATGGATATTTGAGTTAGAAAAACTGGATTTTTTATTTTTGTCTTTACCACTTATTTTGTGATTTTGAGCAAGTTACTTAACTTCTCTGGGCTTCTTTCCACTATCTATAAAATGGGGGTGATGGTGATATCAACTATTTCACAGGATAGTGGTTGTGAGAATTATACAGTGTAATGTAGATAAAAGCTCTTAGTAATCTATAAAATACTGGTTATTTCACTTAGCATAGTGTCTTCAAGGTTCACCCATGTTGTAGCATGTGTCAGAATTTCCTTCCTTTTTATGCTGAATAGTATTCCTTCATATGTGTATACCACATTTTGCTTATCCATTCATTGGGTGATGGACACTTGAGTTGCTTCCACCTTTTGGTTATTGTAAATAATGCTGCTATGAACATGGGTATGTAAATATCTGTTTGAGACCCTGCTTTTATTTCTTTGGGGCATATTCCCAGAAGAGGTATTGCTGGACCATATGACATTCTGTGTTTAATTTTGTGAGGAATTGCCATGCTGTCTTTTAGGTTTAGCATTTTGAGCCTTCCTTAGAGTGCATCTTCATTTTTCTCTTCTCTAAAAGTTAAAATGTTACTTTAACCTTAAAAGATATTTTGTTCTTCTTTGTAGGTAGACCTTTGGATGAGGGTAGTCCAGGGAGTTTTCCTTTCTTAGAGTCAGTACTCTCTTAGCTGAGGGTAAAAAAAGGGTATACCTAGAAGTTTGCACTCCACTGAGCCGACGGTAATGAATGCTGCCTTACACTCCTTTGTCTTTCTCTAAGAGCTTGTGTTGTACATCCATGACACTACTAACTTTGAGTGGTTTAGAAAACAAGAGCCTGTGTCAGAAAATCTGACCTATGGGTCCCCCAACGATACTGTGGGATATTTAATGTTGGCTACCACATTGATTATCAAGGATAGCATATGTAAAGGCTTAGCAGTGAAATTGTGATGATGTGCAGCATTTACTTCTGTTTATAAAGGTTATTTGTGCTGATCCCACGCCTGGAAAGGATTTCTAAGGCAGAGTGAACAAACTACCTCTTAGCCTTCTCTCCTGTAGTATGTTCCTTGATTGCCATAGGAAGGGCTTGTGTTGCATGTGACGTTGTCAGACACCTAACAGTTGGGAGGCCTTGTAGACTGGTTTGCCAGTTGATGATAGGAAATTATGTCTTTGAGATCTCCTGGAATGCAGTGCATCTCATGACTACCCTAACATGGTGTCTCTCCAGCAGATGAAAGGCAGCAGAAAGGCTACAGACCTTTCTGTTCTAATCATACTTAGTTTAGATTGTGAAAGTGAAAATTAAAAGTACTTCCACATTCTTGGAGGCCTAAATTTGCTCAAGTGTCAGTCTTTTTGCTTTTCACTTGTCTTTCACGGCTTAGTCATGCTAGTTCTTTAATTGTCAAAGTTATTTGTGTTTAAACAATTTGTCTCTCTCTTCCTGTTTGATCCTTCAGTGAGATTCTTAAAATGCAGCTGCTTAGAAACTGCTATTTTTATTGGAATGCTTGATGTCTCCAACAAACAGGGCCCTATGTTATTTCCTCTCCATAGGAGAGGTTGTTCCGTTGCTTTGCCATAAGAAAACTAAAATATATTTCTCCACCTTTAAGATTCTACTTGTCAATGTAATTGTTTCTTCAGCTGCCTCCACAGATCTAATGGTCCACAAAGGAAGAATACTTTGAGGGGCCAAATACAGGGCAGGAAGGAAAGCATTTGGGAGGTTTTGCTTAGAGACTTACATGCTAAATATTGCCTGCCACCACTTAGCTGGAGATCGCAGTGAGTGAAGTCTTGTACTTTAGGAAGATGTCTGGTGACTGTTAACCTAATTGGTCAAAAGAGAGAAAGAAAAATGTTAAACTAAAATCTGACCTTCATCTAACCAAACAACTTTCAAGGTAAGTAATTTGAAGCCCTTAATGAATCTCTTCAAGTTAACATCTTAATGCTTTTCACTTAATGAACATTTTATTAATACCAAGTTCAAAATCCTGTTCTCTGATTGCACACAGAAATAGTGGCTGAATCATTGTAAATAAGTGTTTCTCCTGTTCTGTAATTTCCTTAAGGTAGATAAAGTTTTAACTATGATTAATGTATTAATTTTTTTCTTTATTTGGAATGCATTAAGCTGAAGTTTAGTTTTTCTTCAAGAATGACTTTAATTAGCCAGGCATGGTGGTATGCACCTGTAGTCTCAACTGCTTGGGAGGCTTGAGCCCAGGGGTTTGAAGTTGCAGTGAGCTATGATGATGCCACTGCACTCTAGCCCAGGCAAGAGAGCGAGACCCTGTCTCAAAAAAAAAAAAAAAAAAAAGAATGACTTTTTAGATATTGCCATGGTTAGACACAAACCTCGGGTTTGGAATGAGAATTTAGTGCATTTCTTTGTAACTCTTAATTATTCACCTAGTGAGTTTGTTTCTTGTCCTCCTGTTCACTCCATGGTCCTTTTGTTCCTTTGTTGAGGTGGTCCCCCCCCCACCCTTCCTACTTATGTGCTTACATAGCTGTTTTCTTTCACCCTAAAAATCACTCCTCTCTCCAAAAAAGGG
Organism: Daubentonia madagascariensis; assembly: GCA_023783475.1. NCBI lineage: Eukaryota > Metazoa > Chordata > Mammalia > Primates > Daubentoniidae > Daubentonia > Daubentonia madagascariensis. The sequence goes on along the minus strand of JAKFHU010002573.1, from coordinate 10,627,160 downwards.
TGGGAGAGCTTTAAGTGTATACTGCTGGGGAGGCTAAGGAACAAAAATAGCTCTCAGCAGCCTCTAGATAAGGGGATATTCATTGAGCATAACTCCCTTTGGAATAGGCTGTGTATAGAATTCTGAATGTCACAGAAAATAAGCGTTCAGACGGTAATCACTATTAATGGCAGCAAAGTTAGTGTTGGGAAGGGAATGTGAGGTCTTAGCCAGCCAAAGTCTCTCCAGCTCCCCTTGCCTGTGCACCTGTTTGGGCTACAGTATTTGCCTCATAGCCATAATTCTCTTATCAAAATGGATACTGATGAATTGAGAGAAGCAGCATTTTCATGTCCAGGCACTTCAGCTGAAGGATGTAACTTAGTCTAGTGAAAAGTAAATAGGGACTAAAGTAATTAATGATAGGAACAGAGCCATTGGGCTGATGACTCTTGAATAGCAGGGAGCACATGAACATAACCTATTCTAGCTGTCTGCTCTGAGGTGACAGGTACACTCAGATTATCCCCCTGAGTTAGAATTTATCAGTAGTGACCTTTCTTCTGTTAATCAGACCCTGCTGATCTCCCATTAGAGAAAAGGAAAAGCATTATGCAGATTAAAACAAAGCACCAAAATGAAGCTGGTGTAATATTGCTTACCCAATGACTGGGAGCATTATATATTACTCTAATAGTCGCTGTTCCCTAATCTCTTAAGACTGCACCTAGAATTGAAAAACCAAACACTGAATCCCAGGTGGTTGATCATCTGTTTTGCCCTGGCTTGTTTTATACTGCAAAGTGAGGTTTTATATTAGGTCATAGCTGGGCTTGATGACCTGCAGTGCAGTTAAGAAGTCTTGGTTTAGGAGATTCAGATATTTGTAATTAAATACCAAGATTTTTAGCTGGGGGCTGCTGTGTTTTAGATGAATGTGGCTTTAGCATATGCAACCCTTCCTAAACTTATCCTGAAGTTTTCTTAGAGTCTTTTCCTACTTTGCCCTTTTTTAAAAAACTTGTAGTAAAATATATGTAACATTACATTTACATTTTAACAATTTGTAAGTATATAGTTTAGTGGCATTAAGTACATTCACACTGTTGTGCAACCATCACCACCATCCATCTCCAGAACTACTTCTTTTTCCTCAACTGAAACTCTGTACCCAAGAAATACTAACCGCCTATTCCCTCCTCCCCTCAGCCCCTGGTAATCATCATTCTGTTTTCTCTTTCTATAAATTTGATTACACTAGGAACTTCATTCATATATTTGTCCTTTGTGACTGGCTTATTTCACTTGATACAATGTCCTCACGTTTCGTCCATGTTTTAGCATGTATTAGAATTTCCTTTTTGAGGCTGAATAATATTCCATTGTATATATACACCACATTTTATTTCTTCATTTTCATGTAGATGGACACTTGGGTTGCTTCTACCTTTTGGCTATTGTGAATAATGCTGCTATGAACATGAGTGTATGTAAATCTCTTTGAGAATCTATTTTCATTTCTTTTGGGTATATACCCAGAAGTGTAATTGCTGGGTCATATGATAATTCTGTGTATAACATTTGAATAACTGCCAGACTGGTTCTCAAAGTGGCTGCACCACTTTACGTTCCAATTTCTTCGTGTTCTTGCCAACACTTGTTTCTAGTCTTTTTATAATAGTCATCCCAGTGGGTGAGAAGTGATATCTCATTGTGGTTTTAATTTCATTTCTCTAATGACTAGTGATGTTGAGCATCTTTTTATATGCTTATTGGCTATTTGTATATCTATTTTGGAGAAATGTCTACTCAAGTCCTTTGCCCATTTTTAAATTAAGCTATTTTTTGTTGTTGTTGAGTTTTAAGATATTCTGGATATTAATCCCTTATTAGATATATGACTTGCACATATTTTCTCCCATTCCATGGTTGCCTTTTATTTTATTGGTAGTGTCCTTTGATGCACAAAAGTTTTTAATTTTGGTGAAATCCAACTTACCTATTTTTTCTTTTGTTGCCTGTGCTTTTGGTGTCATATCCAAGAAGTCATTGCCAAATGCAATGTCATAAAGCTTTCCCACTATGTTTTCTTCTAAGAGTTTTATAGTTTTAGCTCTTGTGTTTAGGTCTTTGATCCTTTTTGATCCTTTTTTTTTTTTTTATGACAAGACAGGGTTTTGCTCTGTTGCCCAGGCTGATCTCGAACTCCTGGGCTTAAGTGATCCTCCTGCCTCAGTCTCCTGAGTAGCAGGGGTTACAGGCTCATGCCACTGCACCCGCTTCCTTTGGTCCATTTTGAGTGAAATTTTATACTATACATAGTATAAAGTAAGGGTGCAACTTCACTTTTTTGCATGTGGATATCCAGTTTCCCCAATACCCACTTTTTCCTTTTTTGAGATAACCACCACTCAGATTTCATAACTTGCATCAGGCTTTGGAACTTTACTGATAAGAGGCAGAAATGGAACCTTTCCATATTTTTTCCTATATATCCTCATTCCTTTTTGTTTTTTAGGTTGCTCATTCCTCTGCTGTTTAAGAGATAGCATAACATAGTGGTTAAGAGTAGGGACTCTAGAGTCAGGTTGTCTTGAGTTTGAGTCCCAGCCCCACCATTACTTTAGGCAAGTTATTTAACCACTCTTTGAGTTTTCTGAGCTCTAAAGTGAGGATAATATGGCCCTGTGTCATTGTTGAGATTATCAAATGACAATATGTATAAAGCACTTAAAATAGTGCCTGGCACATAGTCAATGCTATATAAATGTTTAGTATTGTTATCTTTAAAAATATTATTGTCCTGATTGTACAAGTCTGGGGGGGGTCTTACCAGCCTTAGTCGTGGGAACTCATGCTAGACAAGCAAGCCCCTTCCATACCAACTTTGTTCAGTCCCTTGTCCCTGCTTATGTGGATTTAGTAGGGACCAGAGATACAAAATGATACTATTTGCAAGCTGACATTGGGGGCAGAACTGAACTTAGGCTATCAGTCCGTGCTTTGGCATCATTGATGGAAAAATAGGTTGGGTGGGGAGAGTTTGTGTTTTCCATCACTTTCAGTCATTTGAAGAGGTGTTTGACCATGCAACCTTGGCTTTATGATTTTCAGGTAAGTAGTCTATCTTTTTGCCATAATCGTGGTAAAAGAATGTGCCCCAAATGAATATACATTTAATTGAGGGGATACTAACTAATGTGTTCTTATCTCTGGTTGGAGGAATTATAAGTGGTTTAAAATTTTCTTCCTTATATTTTAATTTATTAAAAATATTTAGCTGTGGATTTTTTTGTAGATTCCCTTTATCAGGTTGAGGAAGTTCCTAGCTTGTTGAGTGTTTTTATCATGAAAGAGTGTTGGATTTTGTCAAATGCTTTTTCTGCATCTATTGAGATGATTGTGTGGCTTTTATATTTTATTCTGTTGATACAGTTTACTACATTAATTGATTTTCAGATATTAAACAAACCTTGCATTCCTGGGATAAATCCTACTTAGTCAGTGTGTATAATTCTTTTTATGTGTTGCTGGATTCAGTTTGCTAGTACAGGTTGAGCATCTCAAATCCGAAATCTGAAATGCTCCGAAATCCAAACTTCTGAGCACTGACATGACATTCAAAGGAAATGCTCATTGGAGTATTATGGATTTCCAATTTCTGGATTAGGGATGCTCAACTGGCAAGTATAATACAAATGTCCAAAATCCAAAATCTGAAACGTTTCTGGTCCCAAGCATTTCAGATAAGGGATTCTCAACCTGTGGGGTTTTTTAAATTATCTTTTTTATACTGATATTCTGTTCTTTTTAATTTATAATTTTTATTTTATTTTATTTTCTTAGAGATATGGTCTCACTATGTTGTCCATGCTGGACTTGAACTGCTGGGCTCAAGCCATCCTCCCAAATAGCTGGGACTACAGGCATGCCCCACCACACCCAGCTCAACCTGTTTTGTTGGCGTCCATATTCAGTATCTACAGACCAAGGAGATATTAGTTGTAGTTTTCTTTTCCTGTAATGCCTCAGTCTGGTTTTGGTATCAAGATAATACTGGTCTCATAGAATGAGTTGGAAAGTGTTCTCTCCTCTTCTGTTTTTTGGAAGAGTTTATGAGGTATTGGTATTAGTTCTTATTCAAATGTTTGGTAGAATTCGCCAGTGAAGCCATCAGGTTCTGGGCTTTTTTCCATAAGTAGTTTTTTAAATTAATAATTCAGTCTCTTGTTACAGGTCTTCAGATTATATGTATGTATGTGTATATGTATTTATGAATGAATGAATGAATGAATGAGACGGTTTCTCACCATGTTACCCAGGCTGGACTTGAATTCCTGGGCTCATGCAATCCTTCTGCCTCAGCCTCCTGAGTGGCTGCAACTACAGGCATGTGCCACCACACTCAGCTTATTCAGATTGTCTGTTTCTACTTGAGTCAGTTTTGGTGGTTTGTGTTTCCCTAGGAATTTGTCCATTTTATCTGTGTTGTCTAATTTATTGGCATATAGTTGTTCTTAGAGTCATTTTCCCCCCCACAAGATCAGTAGTAATGTTCTCTCTCTCTCATTTCTGATTCTAGTAATTTGAGCTTCCTCTCCTTTTCTTTGTCAGTGTAGCTAAAGGTTTGTCAATTGTGTCGATCTTTTCAAATAAACAGCTTTTGATTGCATTGGTTTTTCTCTTTTGTTTTTCTATTTTTTGTTTCATTAATTTCTGCACTACTCTTCATTATTTTCTTCCTTCTGCTTGCTTTAGGCTTAGTTTGCTCTTCCATAAAACAAACCTCAATAAATGTAATTAATTCTGACCGTAATGGAATGAAATCAACAGCAGAAAGAAATTTGATCAGAGAACATACTTTTTATTATTTCTGTCATTTTTAATTTATAGAGGTTTGTTTTATGGCCTTGCATATGATTTATCATGGGGAGTGTTCATATATGCACTTGAGGAAAATGTATATTCTGCTGTTGTTGGGTATGGTGTTCCATAGATGTCTGTTAGGTCTAGTTGGTTGATAGTATTATTGAAGTCTTCTATTTCTTTTTTTTCTTTTTTTTTTGAGATGGGGCCTTGCTCTTTCACCCTGGGTAGAGTGCAGTGGTATCATAGTACACTGCAACCTCAACTCCTGGGCTCAAGCGATCCTCCTGCCTCAGCCTCCTGAGTAGCTGGGACTACAGGCATGTGCCACCGTGCCTGGCTAATTTTTTTTCTATTTTTGGTAGGGATGGGGTCTCACTCTTGCTCAGGCTGGTCTCAAATTCCTGAGCTCAAGCGATCCTCCCTCATCGGCCTCCCAGAGTGCTAGGATTACTGTCATGAGCCACCACGCCCGGCCCAAGTCTTCTATTTCTTCGTTGATCTTCTGTCTAGTTGTTCTATTAAAAATGGGGCATAGAAATATTCAATTATTACTGTTGAATTGTCTCTGCCTTCATTTCTGTCATGACATATCTTTTTCTATTCTTTTATTTCAGTCTATTTGTATATTTGAATCTAAAATGTATCTCCAGTAGGTAGTTGGATCTTGATTTCTTTATCTAGTCTGACACTCTCTGCCTTTTGATTATTTATTCCATTTACATTTAATGTTACTATTGATATAGTTGGATTTGTGTCTGTCACTACCTTTCTTGTTTTGTATATGTCTTATGTCTTTTTGTTCCTGTATTCCTTCTTTACTGCTTTCTTTTACATTAAGTGAACATTTTCTAATGTGGCATTTTTATTTCTTTAATAATTTATTTTACTATTTTTTTAAAGTTATTTCCTTAGTGGTTGCTCTAGGGCTTACCACATGCATCTTAATTTCTCCAGAATCAGCTTCAGATTTATACTAACTTAATTCCAGTGAAATATAGAAACGTTACTCCTATGTAGTACTAAGTAACATACGCATGCAACACCCACTTCAGTAAACTTTATTTGCAAAGGAAACACACTAAAAAAGGAGGAATTCCATATATTTCCTGAGAAAGTGAGGACACATTACAGGGCTCTAATTTTGTCCACTTTATCATTTCTGGAGCTAGGACTAGATGATAATGGGGAAAAAGTCTGTATTTAGATTTTAGATACATACATTTCTTTTGTGGGAGATTTTCTCACATGTAGGTGTTAAACACAGCATTTTAGATCCTGCTGTGTTCCTTGGTGAGCTAATAGTCCACGGCTATTTTTTTTCCTGTACTCAAAATGTGAACAGTCAGAGCTCATTGGCTCTTGATGCCTGCATATTGAGCTTTATAGCAAAGAAAGAGTATAGGTACAAAAGTAACAGTACTAATTGGGGAACAATTATTTTGGGGGTATATAATTTTGAGAGAAGGACACAATACTTTGATGTGAATAGATGAAGGAATTGTTAGGTGTATTATGTCTGGAGTCAGTGTTGGTTTGTGGAAGATGTTCTTGTCCTGTTCCCTGTCTTTTGCATCTCCTTTTCTACCAGTAAGATAGGAGCTACTGATTTTGGCTTGTTTTTATTGGCTCAGATTAGGGAATATGTCTGGAATATTGCTCCTGGGAGAAAAGGAGTCAACCTTGAGCTTAGCCCTCTGCCCTGAATCAAGCTACTGGACTGTGAAATAGAAAGATCTCTTTAGTAGGTTCCAGGTGCATGCTTTGAGCTTGTCAATTGAAGCCTTTTGGGTGTGGGGCCTCACCCTTTGTAAAAGGTTTTATAAGAATTTGAGCAGCGATAGTAACCAAAACAGCATGGTATTGGCACAAGAACAGAGATGTAGACCAATGGAACAGGACTGAGAACCCAAATATAAAACCAACTTCATACAGTCACCTGATCTTTGACAAATTCCAGAGAAACGTACACTGGGGAAAAGATTCCCTATTCAATAAATGGTGCTGGGAAAACTGGATGGCCATATATAGAAAACTGAAACGACCCACACCTCTCACCTCTCACAAAAATCAACTCACAGTGGATAACAGATTTAAACCTAAGATGTGAAACCATAAGAATTCTCGAAGAAAACATTGGAAAAACTCTCATGGACATTGGCCTAGGCAAAGAATTTATGAAGAAGACCCCCAAAGCAATCACAGCAGCAACAAAAATAAATATATGGGACCTGATCAAATTAAAAAGCTTCTGCACAGCCACGGAAACTATCACTAGAGTGAACAGACAGCCTACAGAATGGGAGAAAATATTTGCATGCTACACATCTGATAAAGGGCTGATAACCAGAATCTATACAGAACTTAGGAAAATCAACAAGAAAAAATCAAACAACCCTATTAAAAAATGGGCAAAGGACATGAACAGAAACTTTTCCAAAGAAGACAGAATAATGGCCAGCAAACATATAAAAAATTGCTCAACTTCTCTAATCATCAGGGAAATGCAAATCAAAACCACAATAAGATATCACTTAACTCCAGTGAGATTGGCTCATATCAAAACATCCCCAAACAACAAATGTTGGCGGGGATGCGGACAGATAGGAACACTCATACACTGCTGGTGGGACTGCAAATTAGTATAACCTCTATGGAAAGTAATATGGAGATACCTCAAAGAATTAAAAGTAGAATTACCATTTGACCCAGCAATCCCACTACTAGGTATTTACTCAAAGGAAAAAAAGACATTCTATAATAAAGACATCTGCTCGCGAATGTTTATAGCAGCACAATTCACAATTGCAAAGATGTGGAAACAACCCAGGTGCCCATCAATACACGAGTGGATTAATAAAGTGTGGTATATGTATACCATGGAGTATTACTCAGCAATAAAAAACAATGGTGAATTAACACATCTGGTATTATCCTGGTTGGAGCTAGAGCCCATTCTTCGAAGCGAAGTGTCACAGGAATGGAAAAACAAGCACCACTGGTACTCACCATCAAATTGGTACTAACTGATCAATACTTACATCACACAGGGCAATAATATTCATCGGGGGCGCGCAGGCGGGAGTGGGGTGGAGGGGATGGGAAAACTCTCACTGAATGGATGCAGGGAGCACAGTTTGGGGGATGACCATGATTGTAGCTCTGATACGGGCAGTGCATGGGCAATATATATAGCCAAAGTGTTGTACCCCCATAATATTCTGAAATTAAAAAAAAAAAAGAATTTGAGCAGCGAACTTGAGGAACCTTATAAGAGCATTTTATTGTATTTGTGAGTTAGTTGGGAGAGATCTTGTATATATCTGGTGACCTTACTTTGAATGTTGTTTTAGCAAACAATTACAATTAGACATTCTTTTTGCTTGTTGGTTATGCTGACATTTTCTCCCTTCTTTTTTTTTTTTTGAGACAGGGTCTCACTCTGTTGTCCGAGCTAGAGTGCAGTGGCGTAATCATAGCTCACTGCAACCTCAAACTCCTGGGCTCAAGGGATCCTCCTGCCTCAGCCCCTTGGCTAATTTTTCTATTCATTTTCTCTTTCTTAATAAATTATGCCAAATACTTACGTGAGTCTTTTGGAGGTGGCTCGAAGAGACTGCCTTTGTGACTAAGACAGTGATAATGGAGTGGCTGCTTCCTTGTGACTAGAGGTAACTAATATGGGCCTTGAGGTAAATTGAAAGGGCTATGTTCTGAGCAGACGGTTGCAGATGAAATTGTCTAGAACACTGGAGGAGTAATGGATGATTGGCAGTTTGCTTCAGAATGTTGTAGCCCTTAGTCCCAGATGTGTGAGTAAATGGCCCCCACATGGCAGGAGAGCAAATTTTCTCCTGTCTCTTTAGGTTCACAGTCTCACACTATTTTTTATTTCTGTAAATATGTATTTATACAGTAAAGGCCTCTGGTTTGCACTTGTTCCATTAGTAATTGATTGGATCTCTTACCTTTAATTTTATATGATGGTAAATTAACTTTAGTTTTTAAACTTTAACTTTTTATGGGTATCTGAGGTGAGCCATCTGACATATGTCCTTTATTTTGCTGATCTTTTAATAAGCAGGACCTACCACATGCTATTTTCAATTTCTTTGGGTAAGCATCAAAATTCTGAGAGGAGAGAAATTGAGAGGGGGAGAAAGAGTGAATGAGAGGCAGTGTGGGGAGTTTATGTGAGACAGATTTGGGATCCTTTCTTTAGAGGTGTGTAGATTAAGGGGCATTTCTTTATTCTTCTGTTTTTGCTACTGTTTCCTTATCTTTGCAGCTGTTTCTAAGTGCTAGAAATTGAGAACCAGCAAGGCAGTCAAGGTGACCTAGAATTACTGCTTTGTCTTAGTGGGTCAGGAAGAAAGATATTTCCAATTGACTCATTATATAATGGGGTCATAGGAGTGGGAAGGGGCTAGAGTGTCTGTGGGACCAGACTCTATCATTACTGGGCTTTTGCCTTTTCCCAGCCAGCTCTCCCTAGCCTCTGGCTCTCTGGAGATGGGCTGCTTTTGCTGGTACAGCTATCGCTGGTCCTGTAGGGTTCTGCTACTCCCTAATTATTATTGATCCTAAAGTAAGAAAGAAAGTTTTTGTTTTCACCTGAGAAAAGGTTTAATTTTTTTTCCCAAAGGAACTCTTGTTATAAAATGTAGACATTTAATAATGGCTTAGTTTATAAAAGACTGGTTTCTAACTATAATTTATATAAAGTCTAGCTACAAAGGGGATAAATAGGCATAGTTTAGGCCCCTAATTCCTTTCCCTTTTCCATCCTATATTTAAGGTTCTTTTTAAACTGTGGGGCAATTGTTCATCTTATCCCTTATTTTTCCTTCTCCATTTATATAACATTTCCCAAGAGTGAGGCTGAAATTCCAGTCACACAACTCAGATATTTTAACCATGTTGAACAGTAGATTGTTAATCTGCTAATGGGAGGAAGAAGCCATTGCTATTGAATAGTGATGTATTATCCTATCAGCAAACCCAAACAGACGTCTCTTCAGCAGATGAAATTTAGGTTTCTTTGGATTATTGTGAACAATATGAGATGTGTTCTTGGCTCCATAGGCACTTAATCACTCCAAATTCTCAGGTTTATGCAAGCATGGCTAAGGTACCAGACCTCCTCTTTTCTATTGGACTTTGTGCTTGCAAGTTAGCAATGCCTGGATCATAGAACCTTAAAAGCTGAAAGAACCTAAGAGGTCATCTATCCCATCTCCTTCCTAAAGCATAAATCTCATTTGTTGGGCATATAGTCAGCTTCTGCTTGAATACTTAGTGACATAGTGCTCAATACTTTAGGCTCCAGACTATTAAGTTTTTTAAATGATGGGAATCTCTTCTTTATGTTGTAACCCTTCCTTTTTATAACCTGAGCTTATTGATTCTATTTGTGCCTTCAGATACATCAAAAAATTTACTGTCTTCTAAATGTTAACTTCTTCAAAGGGCTAACATGTATACTACTGTCATACATTCTTGCTTCCCCCAATTGTTCTTCATATGGCATGGTTTCAAAATCTCTAACATGCTGTGATTGTCCTTTGGACATATTCTAACTTGTTAATTTATCTCCTAAAGTATGGTGTTAGGGGTGTGCCTTGTACCAAATAACCATTCAGTAAATGCTTACTAAATTGAATTGAATGACACTTAGAATTGGATCTAGAAATGTAGCTCTGATTACGAGGAGACTGTTTAGTACCCATGATATGGACATATTTTATTTGCAGCCTCCAGTTGCATTATTATTAGTATTTTTTTTTTTCCCTCCTCTACTCTGAAGGAAAGTATTTTTTTTTGAGACCGGGTCTCCCTCTGTTGCCCGGGCTAGAGTGCAGTGGCATCATAATAGCTCACTACAGCCTCAAACTCCTGGGCTCAAGTGATTCTCCTGCCTCAGCCTCCCGCATGGCTAGGACTACAGGCGTGCACCATCATGCCTGGCTGATTTTTCTATTTTTTTGTAGAGACAGGGTTTCACTCTTGCTCAGGCTAGTCTCAAACTCCTGGCCTCAAGCACTCCTCCTGCCTGAGCCTCCCACAGTGCTAGGATTACAGACATGAGCCACCCCTGCATTGTACTATTAGCAGCTGAATTACATTATTGGTATATAGCAAACTGGCGTCCCACTAAAACCTTCAAATCTGCTTAAAGTGACCTGCTCTCAGCCAGTGCTCTCCTGTCCTGTACTTTTTCAGTTGGAAGTGGTATTTTGCTTTGTTTTGGTTTGTGGTGCTGAGTTTTTAAATCTATTTTAATGCTGCCTGTTCATTATAGAAAAAACTTAATGTAGAGAAGTACAAAGAACAAAGTAAAGTAAAATCATCTAAAATATCAATATCCCTTCGAGATAGCTACTGTTACTATTTTGGTGAGTATCCTTCTGAACATCTACAGTTGATTTTTTCTTTTTAAACTAACCTATATGCAAGTCTTTATCCTTGTTAAATGTATCTTGTTGGTTTCAATTCATCATTCTAGCTTATCAGGGTATTTTTTGAACCCTGATTATGTCATTCTATGTATTGGTTATCTTTTGCAGCATTATATCATCAGCACATTTGGTAAATATGCCTTCTAAATCTTTGTCCAGATGCTTTGATCTATTCTTGACTCTGCTACTGATTTGGTGGGTGATTTGGGACTAATCTCTCCCCTTTCTGGGCTTTGGCTTCCTGCTGTTATATAAAATGGCCTTGAAAACTGAAAAAATTCTTCAAGAATCAACTGCAAAGCTCTTTGTGAAGAATAAATTTGTGGGTAGGGAATCATCAGGGCCAGACTGGGAAAAAATAAGATTCTTTTATGGAAAAATCAGGGACAGCAACCTTCATAGAGTGGTTCAAATCTTCCTCTAGCCTCCTACTCTCCCAAAACCCCAGCAGAGGGATTCATCAGTTGAAGAATTAATAATTTTTTTAAAAAGGATATAGTGGCTCACATCTGTAATCCCAGCACTTTGGGAGGCCAAGGTGGGAGGATAACTTGAGGCCAGGAGTTTGAGACCAGTCTGGGAAACATAGTGAGACCCCCATCTCTACAAAAAATTTAAAATTAACTGGGCGTGGTGGCACATGCCTGTATTCCCAGCTACTCAGGAGACTTAGATGGGAGGATTGCTTGAGCTCAGGAGTTCAAGGCCGTGAGCTGTGATCTTGCCATTGCACTCCAGCCTGAGTGACAGAGTGAGACGCTGTCTCCAAAAATAAATAAATAAATAACAATTTTTTGAAAAGGCTGTAGCAAGCATTAGTTCTTATATTGAGAAATTAGAGAGAACATACAGGTAAAGGGCAGTGAAAAGATAGTTTTGGAATGAGAGTGGGCGGGAGAGCTTACTGAAAAAGATGTTCTTCACTGTTTTCTCTTTTAAGTAGTAGTAAGCTTAGTGGTCGCAATAAAGGCTCTTCTGAGTCGGGGTCCTTTGGAAGGGAAAAGTATGAAACTCACTGCTGCTTGTTAGTTCTCCCCTAAACAAGTCTTGCTGCGCGCATTTCATTCCCTGCATTCTTAAAGACGGTATGTGATAATCCGAAACTGAAACTGAGGCAGGGTTTTAAGCAAGGAATTAATGACATGGTAAGAATTTTTACTTCCGGTGGCTTAATTGTTAAATGAATTATTTCTGCATTTTACTGTCATTTTACTGTGATACCGGCCTAATTATAAATATAGTGTTACATAGTGGAAGATAATAATAAGCAGAATTATGCACTCAGTGATGAGACTTAAGAAATTTCTAACTCTAAGGAGAGATTTTCTTCTTAAACTGTCTCTTGCTGTTCTTTTTATGTAGGTTTTGATTAATTTTACCTCAATTATACATTTCTCTCTGGAGCCCAGATATTGTGCGTGCTCTAGCAAAGTGGGTTTCTGTTGTAAGAGGTTTAATGAGATTTTTTTTGTTCTAATTGGTTTCTAGATAATTTCTTTTAAAATGAATAACGTGTGAGTGGGATGTCAAACATGGGACATACTAGTGCATTTTCACTACCCTGCATACCAAAGAACATTAATTTCTCTCTCATTAGACACCGTTTTCATATGTTGATAATTCTCAATCTCAAGGAAGCTCCAGAGACAGTTGGTTCCCATTGGTCTCTCTTAACATGCATTCATCTTGGTAACACATCTGAAAAGGCAGCAGAAGTAGCCATCCGTGGTTGGATCTCATTCTGAGTGGCAGAGGGTGGAAGATTTCTGACCAGGGTTTTGGCTGTACCTCATCTCTCATGAGATAATTTATTAGATGGCATTCAAATAGAGATGGGTTAAAATCTTTTCCTTTTGCCCATTTAATGTGAACTGATTTCTTAATTATGTAAAAAAAATGAACTATTTGATAGATTCTAAAGAATATTAATGAATATGTATTATAAAGCTTGATCATAAAATGAACCTATATGAACCACTTACCTTAAGATATAGAATGTTATCAGACAACCTACAGAATGGGAGAAAATATTTGCATGCTACACCTCTGATAAAGGGCTTATAACCAGAATCTATACAGAACTTAGGAAAATCAACAAGAAAAAATCAAACAACCCTATTAAAAAATGGGCAAAGGACATGAACAAAAACTTTTCCAAAGAAGACAGAATGATGGCCAGCAAACATATAAAAAAGTGTTCTACTTCTCTAATCATCAGGGAAATGCAAATCAAAACCACAATGAGATATCACTTAACTCCAGTGAGATTGGCTCATATCAAAAAATCCCCAAATAACAAATGTTGGCGGGGATGTGGACAGGTAGGAACACTCATACACTGCTGGTGGGACTGCAAATTAGTACAACCTCTATGGAAAAGAATATGGAGATACCTCAAAGAATTAAAAGTAGAATTACCATTTGACCCAGCAATCCCACTACTGGGTATTTATCCAAAAGAAAAAAAGACATTTTATAATAAAGACATCTGCTCTCGAATGTTCATAGCAGCACAATTCACAATTGCAAGTTGTGGAAACAACCCAGGTGCCCATCAATACACGAGTGGATCAATAAATGTGGTATATGTATACCATGGAGTATTACTCAGCAATAAGGAACAACAGTGAATTAACACATCTGGTATTATCCTGGTTGGAGCTAGAACCCATTCTTCGAAGCGAAGTGTCACAGGATTGGAAAAACAAGCATCACTGGTACTCACCATCAAACTGGTACTAACTGATGAACACTTACATCACACAGGGCAATAACATTCATCAGAGGGCGGGCGGGCGGGAGGGGGGTGGAAGGGATGGGAAAAACTCTCACTGAATGGATGTGGGGAGCACAGTTTGGGAGACGACCACGATTGTGGCTCTGACACGGGCAGAATAGGGGCAATGTGTATGGCCAAAGTGTTGTACCCCCATGATATTCTGAAATTAAAAAAATAAATTAAAAAAAAAAAAAAAGATATAGAATGTTATCGACTCACTGAAACTCAATCTTTCTTTTTAATTGAGATATTTATATATGGTAAAATGTGCAAAATCTTAAGTGTATAACTGCATAGCTTTTTTAATTGATACATAATTTTTGTACATATTTATGGGGTACATGTGATATTTCGTTACATGCATAGACTATATAGTGATCAAATCAGAAGTCCTCTTTTCTAGCTGTTTTGAAATATACTATACATTGTTGACTGTAGTCACCCTACTCTGCTGTCAAACATTAGAACTTATTTCTTCTATCTAATTGTATGTTTGTACTCATAAACCAACCTCTCTTTATCACCTGCCCACACACACACACACACCTTTCCCAGCCTCTGGTGTCTATCATTTCACTCTCCACCTCCATGAGATCAGCTTTTTAAGATTCCACATATAAGTGAGAACACATGATATTTGCCTTTCTGTGCCTGGCTTATTTCCCTTAACATAATGACCTTCAATTCCATTCATGTTGCTGCAAATGACAGGATTTCATTCTTTTTTATGGCTGAATAGCATTCCATTGTGTATATACCACATTTTCTTTATCCATTCATCCATTGATGGACACTTACATTGATTCCATATCTTTGCTATTGTGAATAGTGCTGCAGTAAACATGGAATACAGGTATCCCTTTGATATATTGATTTTTTTTCCTTTGGACAAATAACTAGTAGCAGTAGTAGGATTCTGATCAGCTTTTTACAAATATATACCATCTGTATAAATCACCATCCAGATTAAGACATAGAACATTTTTGTCACTCCAGAAAGTTCCCTCATGACCCTCCTTTTCCAGTTAGTAGCTTCTTTCTCCGCAACTGTGCCCTTTCCTGACTTTTCTCATGATAAATTAGTTTTGTGTATTCTTGAACTTCATATAAACAGAATTATATAGTATGTCCTCTTTTGTATCTGGCTCCTTTCACTCAATATAAGGTTTTTGAGATTCATCCACTTTTTGGTATATATAATTAGTTCATTTAAAAAAAATACGTTTCATGGTTTTTAATTGTGGTAAGAAATGTATGACTTAAAATTTACCATCTTAACCATTTTTAAACATATATTTATAGTTAAGTACTGTTAAGTATATTCACATTGTTGTACAGCAGATCTCTAGAACTTTTTTATCTTGCAAAACTGAAACTGTACCCATAAACAACTCCTCATTTCCCCCTTCCCTCAGCCAACCACAATTCTACTTTGGGTCTCTAAATTTGACTATTTTAGACACCTCATATAAGTGGAATCATACAGTATTTATCTTTTTGTGACTGGCTTATTTCACTTAACATAATATCTTCAAGGTTCATCCATGTTGTAGCATGTGTCAGAATTTCCTTCCTTTTTAAGGTTGAATAATGTTCCATTGTATGTATGTACCACATTTTGTTTATCTATTCACCTGTTGAAGGATAATTGGGTTGCTCTCTGTCTTTTGGCTATTGTGAATAATGCTGCTGTGAACATGGGTGCACAAATATCTAATGGTTAATTCCTTTTTATTGCGAAGCAGTATTTTATTATCACATAAATATACCACAGTTTGTTTGTTTGTTCACCTTATTTATTTTTCAATTGGATTCTTGAAGCTTCTGGTCTCACCTGTCATCTTCTCTGCCTCTTTCTCTCTCTCTCTCTTGTTTTCCTCCCTGGGCTTGTCCCCCTTCACTGGCCCACTCACCACCTGTAGAATAAAATTTCAGGTCTGTAGTATGGCCTACATTTCCATTCTTAATCAGCTTTCTAGCTTCTCTGTCCTTAACTGTCACTCACTGCAGCTATGTCAGACCTTGGGCAGCTCTCTGGCTAAACCAGAGATACTTGTAGTTCTCTGGGCAAACTGTTTTATACTCCTGGCTCTTTGCATACATTATTTCTCCCTGTCTAGAATATCCTTCTCCAACTTGTCGGCTTACATCCTGAAATAGTACATTTGAGCATCACCTCATCCTTAGAGCCAGCCTTGGCCATGCTACAGTAATAACTATCTACTTATCTGTGGTCTTCTTTACTAGACTGTGAGCTCTTTGAAGGCAGTCAGCATCCATATCTTACTGATCTTAGTAACACAGGGACTATTTGTTGAACATAGATCAACAAACATAGAGTTCCTCTCTCTTAGGCAAGTGGGGGTTTAGGATACTGGATGGGCTTGAGCTGGGGTGGGCTGAGAGTAATGGTACTTCAGTTTTTCGGCTGATGGAGGGAGCCAATAAAGGCAATTCAGAGAAACACTGAACAAAAATACCAGGCAGACTCTCCAAAAGAGAAATGGACTGAAGGGCCAAGCAGAGTAGAAGCCAGTGGTACAGGCCTGGGATACTAGAGCAAAAAGGTTTGAAGGAAAGGGTAAGGGTTAAAATCTAAAGGAAAATGCCCTGGGACAAGTAAGATATCTGCAACAGCTTTTCTCAGATTGTGAGCGCAGACAAGGTGGAGTGTGAAAAGCACAACTTTCCCTGTATAGCTTAGTAAGTATTGAATTCTTCATAGGATCCAGCATTGGAGGTCAAGCAGGTCAGTTAAAAGAAAACCCATTTGGTTGAAGCCAGCAGAGGGCTGGGACTCTGCCAGGTGCCTCAATCTACAGGGTATGCCAAAAAGAGGAGCAAAGCCCTTTAAGATCAGTACACAGAGAAAAAAAAGTCAGCAAGGGGATGGGAATATTAAAGGCTTGTAAGTACCATTAACTTCCTTGGCAAAGAAAGCGCTGTTCATCTAGTCTCACGTATAGCCAAGCAGAGAAGGTAGCTGGAAGGATGGAGATATGAAGATAGCCTCTTGTACCTTCTTAGCTAATGTGTGTCACTATGTCTTTGAATGAGACCGTTAAAAAAATCACCTGTTGGTGTTCTTCAAACTGGTGAGGGTATTGGGGCTCAGGGAAAATGGGTCATTGTTTAAGACAGGAAGGGAGGGAGAGAGGGAAAGAGGTAAGGAAGGGAAGGAAAGAAGGAATTTCTTTGAGTTAAATCTCATTGCATACCAAGTTCTCTGCACCTGGGGCTCCTCTGGAGTTGAGGAGGCAAGGTGGAGGGAGGGGAATCACCCCCTTGGTCCTCTCTGTTGTCCCTCCTTCCAGGAAAGCCTGGAGCACCTTAGGATAGGCAATGTCCTGGGTATGGGCACTGGATCCCACTCAGGCACCCAGGAAGGGACAGCCTCTTAAACTTGTGGAAATTGCTTCTGATTGGTGGCTGCTACTTCTCTGAACACAATCAAGACACCAAAAAAACCCAAACAAATAACAAACCCAACTCACTTCATTGACATGCTTCCCTCCCTGCTTTTGCTTGTTCTGAAGATCAGAAGCTTTATTTCCTTCTGCTAAGGAGGGTCCTCCCTTTAGGGTTTTGCTACTATCTGTGATCTGTAATTGTCACTCCTAATACTAAGTGTTTTCTCTTCATGAGTTATTTAGTAATTATCTGTGGATTTGACTGAACTGACCTAGATTTAGAACTCTTGAGGTTAAGTCTTCCATGCCCAGTGCCACATACCTCTGCCCCACAACGCTTAGCTCTTTGGGTGCTCTAGAAATATAACTTGATCTGAAAAGCTCAGTGTTCTTTTTCATCAGAAATCAGTGGTCTACTAAGGCTGACAATTCATTGTCTCCTAGACAATTTTGAGTCAGGATAACAAATTAGAGTTTGGGATACATTACAGATGATAAATGTGACTTCCTTAAAGGGAAATCCATTTGTTTTGCTTAGTGTTTCTGTGATTAATTACTTGCCAGATTAAATTGCTCCATAAAAATGCATAGTATTTTATTCGATTGCTCTTCATGGTGATTAATTAGGCCACACTGTTGCTTTATATGTTAATTATGCTGACTTTTTTTCTGTTCTCTAGTTTAATTAATACAACATTTATTTGGAAGACTTTTTAGGACGGGATACTGTCTGTTTTAGGGGTAACAAAGCCCAGTGTTGCTTAAAGGCTGGTGTTAGAGAGTAACACTTCAAATTTTCTGAGTGTACTCTGTATCCATTATTTGCAAAAAGTACAATAACTGTGAATGAGTTGGGAAAAGCTCTGTTTGGTGTTCCTGTAGTTATTAAAGATGATGTACTAAAGATTCTTGGCTTGATTGGAAATTGATAATTTAGAGGAAAAGCTATATAGAGGGAAAGCTATTGATACAAAATGAACTGTACAACGAGTGTAAAGCTAAATGGTAGTTGGTGGAAGGTTGGGAAAGATTGTTGTATCCTAGGATGCTGCAGGGTGCTGAGGAGAAAGTCAGGCATATTTAGCATTTTTATTAATGATCTAGGGCTGAATGTAAACAAAGTGTTAATGAAGTTTGTAAGTGATACTGATTTGGAGATGTTTCCTGCACCCAGGAGGGCAGAGAAATGATATAGATAGACCAGGAAGAGAAGCATCACAAAAAAATAACCCAGCTATTCCCTTGGGAAAATGCATATCTGCTAAATAGAGATAGCATAAATAGAGTCAGGCAGATATTTTCCAAAGTAGATCTTCCAGCATTCCACTCCTAGGTATTTACTCAAGTGAAATGAAAACTTGTGTTGGACAAATGTTTACAGTGGCTTTATCCATACACAGTCAAAACTGGAGACAACCCAAATGTCTCTCAACTGAGGAATGGATAAACAAACTGTGGTACATCTATATAATGAAATACTACGCAGCATGCAATAACATGGTTGAATTCAGTTGCATTATGCAGTATGAAAGAATCTAGACTCAAAAGGCTATATGCAATATGATTCCATTTATATGATATTC
The DNA here is from genome assembly GCA_023783475.1 of Daubentonia madagascariensis. Lineage (NCBI taxonomy): Eukaryota > Metazoa > Chordata > Mammalia > Primates > Daubentoniidae > Daubentonia > Daubentonia madagascariensis. The sequence goes on along the minus strand of JAKFHU010002573.1, from coordinate 10,608,085 downwards.
TGGAAGTGGCAAAACTATAAGCAATTTAGATCAGTTGTTTCTAGGGGCTGAGGTTGGAAGGAGAGGGTGACTACAAATGAGCACAGGGGAACTTTTGGGATGTTGAAACTGTTCTGTATTTTGATTGTGGTGGTGATTACATGGATACATGCATTTTTCAAAAGGAGAACTGTATACTTGTATTAGGGTTCTCCAGAGAAACAGACCAATAATATCTATATAGATATACAAGAGGAAATTTATTATGGGAATTGGCTCACATGCTTATGGAGGCCAAGAAGTCTCATAATAGCTGTGCAAACTGGGGAACCAGGAAACCCAGTGGTATATTTCAGTCCGAGTTTAAAGGCCTGAGAACAAGGGGAGCTGGTGGTGTAACTCCCAGTCTAAGGCTGAAAGCCTGAGAACCTGGGGGCTATTGGTGTTAGTCTTGGAGTCCAAAGGCCGAAGAACCAGTAGCTCCTGATATCCAATGTCCAAGGGCAGGAGAAGATGGATGTCCAAACTCAAGAAGAGAGAAAGAGAGAATTTGCCCTTCCTCTGCCTTTTGTTCTGTTCAGGAGGGCCCTCAATGGATTAGATAATGCCCACTCACATTGGTGAGGGCAGATCTTCTTTACTCAGTCAGTCCATGGATTCAAATGCTAATCTCTCTCCCAGAAGTACCCTTACAGATACACCCAGAAATAATGTTTTTCCAGCTATCTGGATATCCCTTAATCCAGTCAAGTTGACACATAAAATTAACCATCATAACACTAAAGAGGGTAAATTTTACTGTATGAAAGTTATTCTTTAATTTAAAAAACCAGAAAAAGAAATAAATTGTCCCAGGGAAGGGTAGGAGATTCAACTTCTGACCTTTGCTTCCATACTGTATGTGTGGCAATCTTTTGAAAATAATTTGAGTGACAGAACTTAGAATTGGAAGATTTGATTTTCTTCATGTTGCTTACAAATTCCAAGATTTTGTTTGTTTTTGAGTGGGAACAGGGATGGGTGGGTAGGTTGCTGATGGTTTTCCTTAGGTGTCAGCACTGCATAAATCTGTATACCAATGAGAGGGTTATTTTGAGAAGGAAAGCACAGTTAAGGAGCTCTTGGACCTAGTTGATAGCCATCAGACATAGGTCATTTCCCCAATTTGTGGATTGAATCCAATTATTTGGGTTCTGTGGATTTAGCTTTTGTTTTAAAGCTTTGTTTATTCTGTCTGGGGCCTCCCACTGTTGAACTGTTTGCTATAAGACTTGGAATAGTGCCAAGGGATATTTCTGTCCCAAAACTAACCTCAGAGACAACTTCCACACCCCTCTGCACTTGGACTGGAACAAAAAGCTTCATCACACTATGGGCTTGTAAGGCAGATTTGCACAATGTCAGGGACCCAGGGATAAGTGAACCACAAATGCTAAACTATTGCTGATAGCTGTTGTGCCTCCTTTCTCCCTTTCTCCCATGTCTCTAATCATTTGAACTGTGTGTGTATAGTGTTTGCTTCTCAGTCTAACTTGAAGCACCTCCCTGAATGCAGAACTCTCTCTCTTCAATCTCTAAAAATAACCCAGGGGGGCGGAAATTATATGGTGGTAGTAGTATTGTATTACTTGCAGCAATAATATTGAAAATAGCTCTATGGCTGCAGCTTAGTGTGCTAACTGCTGACTACTCTGAGCAGATGTGTGGCCCTCATTTTGGCCCAAACTGGGTGGACTACTTTTAGCAAGGTGCTGATTCCCTGGGTGACTTATGGAGCAAATGCTCCTGGGTCTTCCAGTGTTTTCAGCTGAATGATTTTCAGCACCGGACCTGAAGAGACTGCTGTGGCCCCCAACCAAGATCTCATATGTTAAAACCTTATATTTATGTGTATCCTTTTTTATAAAAAATCTCCCCTTTCTCCTCCTTCTAGTGTGATAAATAATGCAGATATACTAGGTGAAGTTTGCTATTGGAGCAGGACTCTATAATCGTTTTGCTCAGGGTTGAACTAAACTAATTTAATCAGAAATGGAACTTTCTCAAATAGCCATATATCAAATGGCTTATTGTTTTCTTATCCTGACTTAGCATGTTTACCAATACTTGCAGGGTCTAGCAAGTAGCAATTAAAAAGCTGTAATTAACCTTGTAAAAATGGTAAGTTTTAGTAGGGGAAGAAATTATAAGATGACATTTTAAATCTTTGATTGGGTAAATAAGTGATGATTGATTTAACTATGAGATGAAGGTTTATGTCAGCAGTGACATAATCCTGTGTTTGTATGCCCTTTCATCCCAAAAGAGATTTAAAGTGCAATTTAATGACTATTCATAGTAGACATAGCACTCATCCAGCTGGGAAACGAAGGCCCATGTTGGCCAACACTTAATTAGTCATTAATTACTTATTTTGCATTTCCTGTGTACCCAACCCTGTGTCCTTAGCTTCTGACCTGCATTGACAGTACCACCACATGACAAGATTTCATAGGGTAGAATGCCATTGCAATTAGGACTTTGTAGGAACCACTGAGGACCAGGGTACAATCCTGTTATACCTAGGATAGAATGTGACCAGGACAGCTGTGCTTCTACTATAGCTCCTTTGAAAAGCTCCAGGAGATGACAGACTACTGCTTACTACCCAATATTTGCTCCTGGAGAGTTTCTGAAGTGTTTCCTCCCTTCTGTGCCATCATGGCAGCTCAAGGAAGGAGGAGGCCACATTAAACACTAAACTAAACCAAATGTCTCGGGGACATCTGCCCACAAGAGCCTGGGAGTCTTTGACTCTGGTGTTCTTCCTTTTGTCTGTCCTTTCAAGCAAGAGCTTTCTTCTAGATCAAGAATTCCTTTTCCCACCCCCTGTCTTGGGTGTCCTTCCAGAGATAACATGTACATATGAAAGTGTGTTTTGGTTTGGGGTTTATGTTTAGCAGTTGTCTGGGAAATGCAAAATCCAGCATCTGTTCCTGATAAAAATTCTCAGCATACTAGGAATAGAAGAGAGCTTCCCCAATCTGATAAAGAGCATCTATGAAAAACTTACGAGCTATCATACTTACTGGTAAAAGACTGAATGCTTTTCCCCAAGATCAGGAATAAGATGGATGTCTGCTCTCACCGCCTCTATTCAGCATTATGCTAGACAGTGCAGTCAGGCAAGAAGAAGAAATAAAAGGCCTCTAGATTGGAAAGGATTCTGTAAACTGTCTTTACTTGCAGACAATGTGGTTGTCAATTTAGAAAACCTGATGGACTCTACAAAAGTGCTGCTAGAACAAATGAGTTTAGCGAGGTTGTAAGATACAAGTTCAATGTACAAAAATCAATTGTATTTGTATTTACTAGCAATGAATAATCAGAAATTGTGTCTAATGAATTTTTCTCTGTTTTTTAGTATCATGAACTCATGGCATTTTGTATATTTAATGTATTTTAGTTTATTACAGTCTGGTGCTCAAACTGTTTTCTTTGTATATTCATGGGTGAACATCCAAGCTGGATTCATGTCTTTTTGACAAGACTCCAGTAGTCTTTGTTAACCTTCTTGCTTTCTGGCACAAGATGTACCAGGATTATCATCTACATTTCCTGCTCCAGACCTGGAATCAACCATTTCTTCATGGAGCTCTGGTTCCTCTTACTAGGGAGGTTTCATTATTTTTAACAGCAGAGCAGAGAATTGTAACCTGGAGGCCATAGACAGCCTACAGAATGTCTATAAATCCCCTGAAATTATACCCAGAACTGTGTGCACACACTCATTTTCTGAGGACTCATTCTGTAACTTTGATCAGATTCTCATTTATTACCCCCAAAAAGAACCACTGTCTTATTATGTGTGTGAATTTGTGCACGCATACACTTGGGCTTGACCTGAGTAGGGAGGAAAATCATCTCCTTATATTGAACCTTTAGATTTTAGGTTCTTTTTTAAAGAATTCAGAATATAGATGGTGAATGGTGGCAAAGAAGAACACAGTATAATATTTGTTCTCCCAGTTAAGTGCTAGAAGGCTGCATTTGGAGTAACTAGATTATCAGACAATAGGTGTTGGAAACAGAAAGTAGAAGCTTGTTCTCCCTTGGTAGTAAATCCCAGGGATGAAGGTCAGTTTTGTTTTAACCCTTCCTTCTAGTGTCAGCAGCAGTTAGTCAAAAACAGCATTTATTCATCAAGGACTAGGCATTTTGAAGAAAATTCCAACCTCTGGTGTTTTTAACCTACCAGGGCCCCATCATTGTACTGATTCCTGCATTGAAGTATAGGCCACAGGAAGAGCAGGTGAGCCCATAAGAGGGGAAATATTTGCAACAAGGTCCAAATAGCATAGTCCCGTAGAAATATATCGTGAGTCACATATAACTTTATTTTCAAACAGGCAAAATTAGTTTTAATTATATGTTGTTTAACCCAAAGTACCCAAAATATTATCATTCTAACATATAATCAATGTAAGACATTCTTAACAAGATATTTTACATTCCTCTTCCTTTTTTTTCTGCCTGCCCTGTGACTGTTGTCAGTACGTTCTCTCTTCATACTAAGTCTTTGAAGGCAGGTGGGCATTTTGTACTTACAGCACATCTCAATTCAGATGATAAATTTTCATTGGAAATATTTGATCTATATTTAGATCTCATAAAAATTACAGTTGAAAAAGTAGAATCATTTACCCAAGTTATTCCAAATATAGTTTCCCAATAACTAAATTAAATACCTAAAAATCATTTCTCTTTAACGTTGTATCCACATTGATAAAACTGATTCATCTTTTTTTAGAATTCATTTGACTTTGAAGCAAAAGCATATCAGTTTCAAAGCTACATCTTTCAAGTTAAGTAAATTCACTAATTCTGTGTTAACATCATATTCAAAGAGATAGGACATAAATTATAAAACAATTCTAAATTTTTTTTTTTTTTTTTGAGACAGGGTCATGCCCTGTCACCCAGGCTGGGATGCAGTGGTGCAATCACAACTCACTGTAGCTACAAATTCTCGGGCTCAAGCCACAGACTCCTACGTCAGCCTCCCAAGTAGCTGGGACTACAGGTGCACGCCGCCATGCCTGGCTAATTTTTTTTTTTTTTTTTGGTAGAGACTGAGTCTCGCCTTGTTACCCAGGCTGGTTGCAAACTCCTGGGCTCAAGCGATCTTCCTGCCTCAGCCTCCAAAAGTTCTGGGATTACAGGTGTGAGCTACCATGCCCAGCCAAGCAACTCTAAATTTATCAATATCAACGAAGCATTTTTCAAAATTTTCTTGTAATTTTTGCAGCCAGTTTTCAAAATAGTGTTGTCAATGACATTGAGAATCTCCTACATATTGATTTACATTAGAAAAATATGCTAATTATTATTGATATTATGAAAAGTTTCAATTTCAACATAAATACCTGGCCAGCTAGGTCACAAAATAAGCTTTTCCTTTCTTTGGGGCTTCACATTTAACTCATTCATATGTGGTATAGTACAGGTGAGAAAAACTCTTAGATTATTAAATTATTCCTTTGATTATTGAATATTTTATGTCTTTGTTTATTGCTTTCATTTCAAGAAGATCTTCAGTTGGAATTAGCAGTATAACAAATCTTAGTAAACTTTTCCATAGCTCAACCAATGAGCATTGGCAAAGAACTCAGGATTGTTAAATTCATTGTCTTCTAATTCTTTTAACCTTTCCATGAACTGGTGATATTCATAACATTTGCAGGTATATACCAAATGCTTTTAGCAACTGTATCCATAACACTTTCCTTAGAATCTACTTCAGAATACTGTGCACAAATATTTTTAATATGTACCATGCAGTAGAATGAAGCAGAAGGCAAACATCAGTCTTGTTTTAAAATTCCAATAAATCTGAATCTTTAACCTAACATAGCTAGAATACTATTCATTGTGGTAGAAAATTTTTTTTAATCTAGTCAAATTCTTCATTGGCAGATGTGAAAGATTCAAAAATATTTATGCCCTGCATTCGGGTTTTTAGGTTGTGAATTGGCAAAATTTCCCTGTATGTTTTGAAGTCCTTTAAGACAAAATGTACCCAAAATATTAATTGAGCAGTGTCGTCTAACTCTAAAGAATCTAAAGTACTTGCAATTTAAAAATTTTGGATCAGTTGATTTTTTATATTGTTAGAGATGTCTTATATTCTATAGGCAGTTGTTCAGTGGCTTAATTGAAGATCTTTTGCTTTTTATGAAGTGTCTCTTTTAGTCTTTTCCTCATAATTTTCTGACAAAATGTCCATAACTGAAATAATTTTTTACCATATCTCCATCTAAAAATGATTATAGTGGCCAAAGACACAAGCTCAGATCCTGCTAAAAATCATTAAAAATTTTTTGTTCTACATTTAATTCTGATTTCAGACAACCTATTTTTAAATTAATTTTTAATGTTTTAGTGTTAAGAAATTTCTTACTAAATTCACTTTATATTTGCTGAAAATGTTTCTTAATGTTGTTCACTTTATTATCATCTTGAAACATTTTTTACACAACAAACATTTGAAACATTTTTCATTTTGCCCTGCTGAAGCACATTGCAGTTGACATTCATCATGAAACTTGCAAAATACCTTCTTCTGGTCTGTTTTTTTCTTTACTGCAGTAAACATCTGTACATAGTACTGTTTTCTGCGTCTCCACTCAATTTGCATCAATAATACGTCTTCACTTTAAACTTAAAAATCTTTTGATACTTACATTTTAAAACTAGAAACAAAATTTAATTATAATTAAAACAATAAAAAATATTTTACCTTAGTTACCAATTCTGATTTATGTAAGTATTATTATAACTCAGTGGTTCTCAGCTGATGTGATTTTGCCCTCTGGGGAACATTTGGCATGTTTCACTTGTTACAACTTGGGGAATGAAGGATGTGCTACTGGCATCTAGAGGGTAGAGAGGCCAGGGATGCTGCTAAACTTTCCACAATGCCTAGGACAGCCCCTAACAACAAATTAACCTAAAATGTCAGTAGTGCTGAGGTTGAGAAACCCTGCTGTAATTCATGCTATTGCATAACATATTAATTAAATATATTATCTTGTTAAATCCATACATAAAAAGTCATTTGAACTTAGTCTATTGACGTCAACTAGATTGATATGTTTACATATAGTACTAGAAATAATATACATGCCTGACACATGTACTATAATACAGCAGTAATATCTTACACAGTGCATTTGTTAAAATGAAATATAGCCCTATCAAAATGATAAAGTTGTATTTAATGAGAATGTTTTGTACTGCTTTAGTTTTTTAAAATTCAAACTAATAAAATTAAAAATTTAGTTCCTCAGTTGCACTACCCATATTTCAAGTGCTCAGTAGCCACATGTGGCTAGTGGCTACAGAACAGGTCTAGAATAAGATCAGAAATGGTGGGTTGGCTAAAAAATCCTCACACTGTAGGGCAGGGGGTGGGGATAGTTTACTCCTTACTCACTTTGGGGTTTGAAATGTGGCATAGGAGCCTGATTTAGCATGGTTTTTATAGCCACTATTTTTCTATACTTGATTCTAAAAATAGGGAAATCAACACATTATTTTATTTGTATATCACTCTAGGTTTTAACTTTGCATTTTCCAAGGTCATTTACTGCTGAAGAATGGGCCTGACACTGGAGGTTTAATAGATTCCCAACTATTCCTCTGTACCACTAGGGTGAAACTGCAGGATCAAAACTATTGTCCCAGTTCCTGAGCTTCTATTCACACTTTGTTGAAATTAGGAAGAGAATGAAGAAGTGTTTACCATAACTTCTCAGTAAATACTTCCTTCTTGCTTAAAAAGTACCTTTCCATAGATCTAAAAGAGCAAGGAGTTCAGAATATAGCAAATTATAGAAATATTTAAGTGTATCTGAGTAGGATATACTTAAAGGAAACAAGCCTGTTTCCTTTGTCAAACAGGATGTTAGGTCATTTCCCCTTTGGTAGACATTTAAAGCACAGCATGGTAGCTCTCTGAGGTCTACTGTTATGAAACTCTTCTTTCATCCCTGCTTGTTCCATCTTAAACTGAAGGCTTTAGTCTAGACAGGAGAAAAGTCAGATATAGAATGAGTTCAAGGGAAGGGTACCTTGTATCATGGGGCATATAACTGACTATTTTTTCCTGGAAGAGAGAAACTAGTGTTAACTGTAGAAAGTGCTATTCTCTTGATTTTGTCCTTAACTGTTTTGAGCCTACCTATCTGATTCTTTGTAGCTCCCTAGGTGAACAAGCTTCAGAGTTTTTACTGTCAGCATGGTCTTGCCTCTTGAACTTCATACCCTACGTAGAAGATCCCATGAGTATCTCAAACTTGACATTCCTAAGAATATGCCTATTGCCCTCCCCCTACAATTTAAGAACCTTTTCCTCCTATGTTTACTGTCTCAATTAATGGTGTCATCATCTGTTCAGTTGCCTAAAGTAGAAATCTTAAAGTTACTTTAAATTCTTTTCTCTCCATCACCCAGTCAGTAGGTTCTTTCAGCTCCACCTTCTAAATATTTCTCAAGTAAATTCTTCCTCTCCAGTCCTACAGCCACTATTTGAGTTCAAGGCTTCATAATCTTTCATATTACAAGAGCCTCGTAACTGTTCTTTCTGCCTTCAGACTTTCCCTTATTTCACGATTCAATTTATTCAATCACTAGAGTTGGATTTCAGAAGCATAGGTCTTTATACTGGGGGTGTGTGTTGGTAGCATCACTTTGAGGGCAGTTTGGCAATATCTAGTTAAGTCAAAGTTGCACAAACCTGATGACCCAGTAATTTCATCCATAGATATGTTTCCTTGACAAACTTTCTCAAACAAGAATATATAAATAAGAACGTTTATTAAAGTATTGCTTATAATACCAGGAAAAAAATTGGAAGCCACCTACATTTCTGTCAATAGGAGAATGAATTGCAGTATATTTACACAAGGGAATATTACACAACACTGAAGATTGTCTAGAGCTACACAAATCAATATAAATCTCACAAATATATTGAATAAAAAAGTAAGTTGCAGAATATATAATAAGATAACATGTACATAAAGTTTAAGGACACACAAAAATGATATATATTGTTTAGAGACATTCATACTTAGTAAAAGAATAAAGCTGTGTATAAGAATGATACACAGGGGAAAAGAAGGACAGATATGCAATCAAAGGGGTACGTGGAAGGTTTGAAAGGTATTTGTGATGCTTTCTTCAGTTGGATGGTGATTATACAAGTATTCAGTATATTTTTTATGCTCCTTTTTGTACATTTGAAGTATTTCATTAGGAAAACCCCCAGATTTTAAATCTTGCTTGATTCCGTATCATTTATAGGGATGAGATAATGCTCAAACTTTTTTGCATGACACCTTGATTCCAGTTTACCTTTCTAGCCTTGTTTGTTGTCACTCTCCCATCTATCATAAGATCTGGCCAAATTAGACTTGGTCACAGAGTCTCAAATGCCATACCTCTGTGCACATGCTTTTACGTAGAATGTCTTCCTACTCCTCTTTTCACGTAGCAAAATCTTGTTTATGCTTCAAAGTCTAGCTTAGATGTAACCTTCCTCGAATGTTTCCTGAATTCTTTGATGCACACCTGCATTGCCACAGGACTTTGTACATTTCTTTCTTACAGCATTTATCACATTGTGGTATGGTTGTTTACATGTCTGTCCATCACTAAATGGTGAGCTCCTAAGGACAGGGACCATGACCTTTTTTACTTCTGTAATCTCTGCCCCAGCACAGTGCATTGTAGTACAATAAATGTTGAATGAATGAAATGGATAGCTGGAATGAATGGTTTCGTCTTCCAAGACCTTTATATTGCCATCACTGTCTTCCAGAATCATCACCTGACCTGAGGCCCTAAGCTAGGGAAATGGATATTGAGATACCTAAGAAGTGCTTGGCGGACTTCCCCTTTGGTTGTGCTCCCTGAATGTGTCTGTGGTGCCCCATTATAAATGTCTGCTTCAGATCCTAATAGACAAGAGGAAATATAGTCTTGACAGCTCCTGGATTAACCTAGTATAGCCAGGAAGTGTGCTTTGGAATTGTTACCAGAGAGTCCCCTTTCTCAATGATGAACTGAATTGTTTATCCCAGCACAGTAGAATTTACTGACTTCCAGTTCCCTCTGGAGTAACAAGAGGACAGCTGAAAGGTTTTAATTATCCAAAGTGGGGGTTGGAAACAACTAAAGCCACTTTGGAATGAATTATTGATAGCATTATGCATTGTTTTTCTTTAAGTAACAAGTCAAGGCAATTAATGCTATTTTTATCTTTGCAGATTTACTGAATTATAAGTGATTTTAAAGATGTCTTAAAAGAAAACCTTCTCATTGGCTGAGTGGTAGGTTGCTGTCATTTATGTAAACTAGACTTGCCGAAAGAATCTCTGTGTGTTCTGATTCCATTTCATGTGCCACTGGTATAGGTGTTTGGATGTCTTACTGCTCTTGGCAGTAAGTTGTTTTCTCAGGCTTTTCATGGGGTTAAAGGTTCTCTTTTGTGTTTCTCACTGAGGACCTTCCCAAATGTATATTATTATCTTATAAGCCAAAAGAGAACCAAGGACACTCTTACAAATAACAGGCAGCTGCAAAGCAGAGCCATTTAGTCTCTTCAGTGTGGTTTGGTGGAGATCAGAGACTAGAGACTTCAGTGTGGCTTTAAGTGAAGCAGCTGCATCCCCAGCTGGAGACTGGCACACTGCAGAGGGCGGGCACAGCGCAGCTGAGATCCATCCACTGTCATAAGCGCATGAATGACTTACCTTCAACTGAGAAAATTGCTTTGTGTTTACATTTAGTTTAGGGGAGAGGAGGTACAGAACCTGTCCTTGCTCGTCTCCATGAGCATCTTTGAGTCAGCACTGAGCAAACAGGTATAAACAGGGCTCCAACAGGCAGAGGTCTCGTGGCTTTCACAAAAGTTGTCCTGCTCCCCTTTAGCTGGAAAAAATTTAAAATGAGACCCTGGGAAAGGAAGCTATAACTTTCCTCTTTGATTTAGTGGAAAAAGGTGGTTGTTTATTGAATGCATGAACCTAGTTTAACTAGTAAGGTTTCTTTTGTTTGATTTAGTAAAAGTTGGGTATTAGTCTCTATCCCTATAATAAAATGTGCCAACACATTCTCACTTTTCCTTGACTGATTATAATTCATATTTCAAGACTCTATTCAAGCACAATCTCCTTCAGGATGCCCTTTTGAAGCCCACAGGGTGGCCTAACTACTCCTCCTCTGTGTTGCCATGATACCCCTTGTCTACTTTTTGTTTCAGCCCATACCACATCATAATGAAATTGTCTGTGGTGGGTATCTTTTCCATCTATAAGCTCCTTGATATCTTGGATCATATTTTATTCACCTTTCCCATTGCCTAGCACAGTGCCTGCACATAGATGGTATTCAGATGTTTGTCTAACAGCCTGAATGATCAAGAGTCATGGGTAGTGCTGGCAAACCTTTAACTTCAGATAACATAGAATTTTCTTCTGGGGACAGAATGTTACTTGACTATATGAAAAAGCAGTCAATTTGCAGAGTAAGGGAAGAGGAGAAAATATAGAAATCTTTCTAAAACGGGGCTTATAGTGTAAACAAAGTTCTGTATTCACTTTGAAACTACATTTCTCCTTTTGGTAGTATCATCTTTTCAGGAGGGGAAAAACCTACCACTCTTTCTGGCATATTGAAGAGAAAGCAGCTAATAACCTCTTTGTGAGCATAAAACAATTATACCCAGCCTCCTGTAGAGACAATCTGCCAGAGCCAACCACCTCACCCCCCACATGGGCTTCATTTTCTTACTCTGGAATTTCATAGACTGTCCCCTAAAGACCTTCATCTTGTTGCACTATTATGATGAATGTTTGGAGCTGGCTCTCACCCCCTGCTTTACTAGCTATTACTGGAGGTGCTGTCAAAGAATCAGGCCCCAAATTTATCCTCCCATTAAGTCCTCTCCTGGGCAGCGCTGCTTGGTTTTGAGTAGTAGTCATCTAGTTTCCCCTCCTTTTCCTACCTCCTGCTGCCTTTGAATGTAAGGAAACTGCAGGCCCTGTTGCAGACAAAGAGCTGTGGTAGAAAGTAAGATTGTAAATCACTTTCTACCACAGCTCTTTGTTTGCTCTTGTTCTAGGCCTAGAGAGAAGCACAGATATATGAGTGCCTGTGTGTGCACGTGCTGGGAGACCCCCAATATCAGTTTCAGTCACAAGCCCATTCTGTGGCCTTTCTTCAATTGGCTGGTCATGTCTGTCTCTTAGCAATGTCTTTAGGATCTCCTCTCTGTGATAAGTTAGAGATTTATTGGTTTCTGGACACAGGGGCCTTACCTACTTCTGTCTTTTCATATCTCCTCCTCTGAGTAATAGACGTATTGTCTTTGATTAGTTTTTTAAATGTTATGTGATTTTTGTTTCCACAGCTACTCTTACAGTCTTCCCCTTGTAAGGGTTTCTGTTGAGTAAAAGCTTTCTGGGTCTCTGATTTAGTAGGTTGGCATTTAGTCTGTTTGGGACTTTCATTTTGACTCTCAAAATTATTTGCAGAAAGAAAGATTTTGTTGAGTAATAGATACTGATTAGGTTGAGAAAATCTGACCTGTTAGCTTTGATGCAAACTCATTATTAATAAAGCTGATATTGAGGCTGTCATTAACATTGGAAAAGCAACATTTCTCAGTAGTAGTTCTCTGCCTGAGGAGAAAGTATATTGCAATGAAGTTTTAACTTTTTCCCTTTTCAGAAGAGAGAGAGGGAGAGAGACACCATCAACTTCACTTAGGCACAATGGGTCAATACTTTGGGCAGCTTGTTTCTTCTTCTTCTTTTTTTTTTACTTCTTAATTTACTAAACTATCCCATTCTCTTTACTTCAGTGACAGAACTGCTAGCCAGCTCCCTTTTCTACCATGCCCATACTCTCAAGGCTTCCTTCTCTAGCCAACCTCACCACCTGCCCTCAGTATCTACACCATGGCTTCTTACAGGAAGCCACCTGTGTTAGGGTTTCTCCTAAGGCAACATAAGTCACTGCCAGAGCAGGTGAAAGCAGGCTGCTTTTTCAGAGCTGATGAGGAGGGCGTAGCTCTGTGTCACAGTAGGTGGGCTAGCAGCCAGGATGAGGAACGCTGCTGTATCTCAGTGGTTAGCACCTGCAGGCTCAGAGCTGACAGTGCAGTGTAATAAGATTCATCTCTGTTCACTTAACTGATGTCGGCTTTATGGTAAATGTTCATTTGCTTAATTACTTTGGCAGACTCACTGATTGCCTTTCCTGAGGAGTTCTTAAAGGTCCATCTGGGATGGAGTATAAACCTGTTTCCGTGTCTTTTAATTTCATTCTTTTCCTGGAGTACTTGAAACCAGGACGTGATCCATATGGCCCGTCGTCTCATCTCTCCTGTGCATGAACATCAGGACTGCTTCTATCTAGTATGGGATCCATGTGGCCCACACTGGACCACTTGGAAATCTTGGCAGCCTTCTTCCTCTTTTTGCACATGAGACCCTTATTCCTCCTTCTCCACCATTGAGGTTTATGTATGGCTCTTCCAATTTAGTTTGGGATCCATATGCCTCTTTTTCTCTAACTGGTTTAGGATTCACAGAATATTTCTCTCCCTCCTCAGCCTAGCATGTGATCTGCTAAAATAATTTACCTTTATTTTGAAGTGATGGGAAAAGAATCCTAGATTAGTTGCTCATTTTTCTGTCCTCCTACCCTCCCCATGCTTAAAAATTAAATGATTAATTGCGCTAATGGGGATGAGATATAATTAAAATATTTCAGGTTTTTGACTCATGCCATTTTTTTTAAAAGGTCTTGATTCATATTCAAGGGATTGGAATGTTCATCATTAATTAAAGTTAGATCACTTCTTGGGGTTTTGAGTTGATCTCCACTGCTTCAAAATTTCTTCTAGGTATGCATTAGGATTTTCTTATGTCCTGAAGAGGGATGGAAAATCTAATAAACATTTTCCCATGGCCTGTTTTGTTCCTTTATATCTACTAGGTGTTTCTGAAAGTGTAGAGGGGCCTCACTTCTGGAGATAGGAAACCCAGGGCCAAACCAATTCCAAAGGTTGTTAAAGGTTTTCATTGTGTAGTCCCAGGAACTCTGCCAGCAACTTCTGACCTGCCACTAGAGACAGAGTAAGGGAATCTGAAGCACAGAGTAATGGATCTGAGCAGGGATAGGTTAATCTTGTAGGTGTTTAACTTTATGAAAGTTTGGAGCCTCTTTTCATTTATTGAGAGAAAGATTTAATAAAAAATAGACATTTCTAAGGGGAATGAATTAAGTGATGCCTTTTATGGAAATGTAGATGGTCCATTTGACTTTTGTGGTTCTTTCAACTCCTGTGGTTCATTCTCCATTTACATGCATTGTGATTGTGGAAACACTGAAAAAATGTCAGGTTGATGCCTAAAGCAAAAATAAATTCCATTTCTCTCTTATGGCAGTGCTAGAGGAGATAATTTAGCTAAAGTTTAAAGTCCATGGCATCTTGGCTTAAATCTATGGTTTAGGGCCACAGTAACTAGAAATTAACTCATTTTTCAAGCAAAGTACCTATAACCAATTGCTTAATTTCCAGAAGGTGATGAGGTGGAAACCTACATTCGGCAAAGTCATGCATCAAGGTAGAAAGCCCAAACTGCCAAAATGCGTAGTCATGGACACAGCTTCAGAAAATGAGGCAAATGCCCCTCAGGCCGTGTGCATGTACATTTCATATACATTAACCCTTTTCTGTTTCCCTCCAGTTTAATGAATTGTGAACCTTCACTTGCTTAATGCAGAGCCTGGATGAAAATGTAGTCCGTGGGTGAATAACTTACCTGGTGTGATACATGTGTTTCTCACCTAGAAATCAAGAGAAATGCTGACTCAAATCATTCATTCCCAGGTTAAAATATGAGGGTTACTAAAGTGTACTCAATGATACACATACTCTGTTCCACTCCTTTCAAGCAGAAAATTTATGTGCACAAATAAATCATTCTCTTTAGTAATTACTTAGGCTAATTTACATAATTGGATCACTGGGTAAAGTAAGCAACTATATGCACTGGCTCATCCTTCCTGCTGGTTGTCAAAATGTCTTCTATAGTAAGGTTCCATTTTTGTGCCTGTGGTCCTGAAAAGAATGGCCCCATGGACAGTTTAAGAGGGGGGATAATTGGTATGAAAAGGTTAAGACCTAATACTTAGGGAGTAAGTTATAGGGATAGTCCTAACAGGTCAGTTGCTGACATTTTGATTAGATAGTTTCAAAGTGAAAAGGTTAGGAAGTATTCTTATTTGAGGTTTTATTTTGTTTAATGTTAATCACCAGAGTCTCTGAGGCTTGTAATGTACTGCTGTTAACAGGCATCAAGGGAAATTGCTTTTTTTGTTGTTGAATTGGATGGGCTGAAGATTCATTGACTGCATGAAGAAGGAAGCTTATTACTGCATAAATGGAGTTTGTGAGGCAATTCTGAAGGTGGAAAGAAATGTTAGCTTAAAATTAAATAACCCAACCTCAGATGAACCATTTTAACCACGCCACATACCATTCAGTCATACATTTACTTCTCAGAAGCCAGTCTTTTACCTGTGTGTTTGAGTGTTTCCCAGGTAGAAGCAATTACAGGTGTGGTGGTCTTCTTGTCTCTAATCCCCAGATACCTGGGAATATACTCTGTAGTATATCACTGGACTGGTCTAGGAAAAGAGAAACTGCTTTGAAAAAAATTCCCTTTAGGGCAAGTTAGATGGTATATAGGAAAACATAAAGGAAAGCTTTGGAAATGAAATCCAATCAGATAAAAAAACTGGTATTCAGAGTGGTTGGCTTCTTGCCCAAAGTCATATAGTTGATAAGTGGAGGAATCAGGATTTTAACTCAGGTTTACTTCCTCTAAAGCCTTGCTTTTTTCTATTATGTGTACCATGTTGTTCAGGGAAGCAATGGTATTTTAACTGGGCCTTCAAGGAAAAATAAGACGTAGGCTTTTTAATGGTGAAGAGAAATAGTATTCTGTGTGAAGAAAACCAGGTAAACAAAAGGAAGACATCCAGATGTAAATGTTTAGCAAGCATTTGAAAATACAAGGTTATAGCTATCTTCTAAGGTTGGCTCTTAAGATCCAAAATTTTTACTAAGCTTCAGATATTCACCCATAAACAGACTCTTTAATGTAAATCTGGTAGCCTTATAGTAATAATTTTAGGGTGAAATATTTAAGAATCTTCCCATATATACCATGTTGAGTATATCAGTTATGTTTCCCCCTTCCTTGGAATGAGAGCTACAGAAACTTTTCCTGTAAACAAGCTTTGCCTGTTTTTCCCCTTTCTGCCTGAAGGATTTACATAGCAGCTTTTAGAGACAGCCTGCTTCCTTCAGGTATCTCAGTAATGAAACCATTGCCATGTTCAGTACTTCTGGATGAAACTATTATTTATTTATTGTTTCATAAAAAGCCCTTAGATGCTTCTGTCCATGGGAGATAGCTGAGATTGTGGGAGATTGCATTTTGGAGGATTTGCTTTAGATTTATATTGGATATGAAGAAGAATCCACATTTTCTCTTAAGCTATATTGCCTATATTGTTAAGGTAACATTTCCATGTTTATCTTGGGTAAGTTGGGCATTAACTATGTGTCTCAGCCATCAACCACTCAGCACAGAAAAAGAGAGCTGCTTTACAGAGTCATGAGCCAGAGAGAAGAAGTTAAAAATGGACCAAGAAATCCCCAGCCAGTTAGTTTGCTGCTCAGCCTTGCTGTTCCATCTGTCTATTTCATTTTGCTTCAGTCTGTATAAGTGACCTCTGTCTTCAGCAGTCAGAAGTTGACAGTTGCATTGGAGGGTGGCCTAGATTCCTGCCCTTAAATGTGCATTGGGCACAGAGCCATCCCTCACTGTGGCTTGCTTTAGCAATTTCCCTTTACTGTGACGTTGTCTATTTCTTTTTCCCTTCCCCTTTGGGGCTTTCTAATTCAGTGGCATTAGGAGGCCCAGTACCAGAATATAACACTGTCCCCCACTCCTCACCTCATCCTCCCCACCCCCAAACAAACAAACAAAACCTAGGTTTACTTTCAGAAAATATTAGGTGTCTTTAATAAGAAATGCCAGAAAGCTTTCCTCTAGCCTCATGGTATGACTTAAGAGGAAGAGAAAGCTTTATTGTCTTCAGTGACAACTTGGGTTCCTTCTTTGAAGGACAGCTGTTCATGTTGGAGCCACCTTTTCTCTTGGGATAGGGCTAAAATATTTTTATTGTTATTTTCATACTTTGGGAGTCAGCTCATGATCATGGATCTCCAGAAGTACAGAAGCTTACTTGTGGTGAGAGTGGACAGAATCTTCCTAGACTTTCATTTATTCATTCATTCAATTTTTGAAATTGAATCAGGGCAGAGCACAGTGGCACGTGCCTGTAATGCCAGCTATTTGGGAGGCTGAGGCCGGAGGATCACTTGAGCCCAGGAGTTGAAGGCCAGCCTGGGCAATATAGCAAGACCTCATCTCAAAAAAAGAAAAAAAAAAATTGAATCAGTGTGCTAAGCATTTTGCTAGGGCCTGGGCATTTATTGGTAAGCAAAATAAATTTGGGCCCTGCTGTCATGGAGTTTTTAGATCCAGTTTCAGGAAAGCTGGAGGTTTGGTTAGAAATTATATTCCATTTTCCCACTAAGTTCTACCTTAGTACTCCTTTCCCTTTCCTTGGGCCTTACTACTTGTATTTTTAAAAATCCTCTTCCTAGTTCTGGTTGGTTGCCTCTCTCTCTCTGAATAACATGAGCAGCTCCAGCTATTGTTAGAAGCAAAAATAGTCAAGGTTGTTGAGAATAAGAGAACCTTTCTTCTTACCCACTAACTCTACCCCCAGCATACTATTCCAACAACCAAAAGCTGACATCCTTTGCCAAATGCAGGATTTTAAATTTAAGAATATCATGCATTTTACCAGGAGTTGAACTGTTCTCACCATAGTCAGTGGCCCAGTGAGCTTGTTTTCCTCCTGCCACCAGCATTGCTAGCATGTACAGACTTTAGGAAAATTCTCTTGGTGAGTAAATCATCCTGGGTTCTGTGAATTCTACATGGAATTGGTTGGGGAAAGCAGCCTGCTCAAGAACTGCTGGGATCAAGGAGGCCTTACTCATTCAGATATGATACAATTCATCCATTTTTAGTGTACAATTCATTGGTTTTTAGTATAATCACAGGGTTATGCAACCATTGCCACAATCTAATTTTAGAATATTTCATCTCCCCTGAAAGAAAACCTGTAACCAATAGCAGTCACTTACATTTTTCCCTAACCCTCCTTCCAGTCCTAAGCAACCACTAATCTACTTTCTATCTCTACAAATTTGCCTATTCTGGACCTTTCCTATAAATGGAACCATACAATTTGTGGCCTTTTGTATCTGGCTTCTTTCACTTAATATTATGTTTTCAAGGTTTATCCATATATCAGTACTTCATTCCTTATTATGACTAAATGATAGTCCATTATAGCTCTACCACATTTTGTTTATCCATTTCTCAGTTGATGGACATTGGGGTTGTTTCCACGTTTTGGCTATTATGAGTAATGCTTGCTATGAGCATTTGTGTACAAGTTTTTGTATGAACATATGTTTTTATTTTGGGGGTGTATACCTAGGAAAGGAATTTCTGGCTCTTATAGTAACCCTATATGTTTAACATTTGAGGAGCTGCCAAGTCACTTTCCAAAGTAGCTGTACCATTTTACAATCCCACCAGCATTACACAAGGGTTCTGATTTCTCCACATCCTTGCCAACGCTTGTTATAGTCTTTGATTATCGTTATCCTTGTGGATTTGAAGTGGTATCTCATTGTGGTTTTGATTTGCATTTCCCTAATGACTAATGATGTTGAGCATGTTTTCATGTCTATTCATATCCTTTGCTCTTAAAAATTGAGTTATTTATATTTTTATTGTTGAATTATAAGAGTTCTTTATATATTCTGGATACAAGTCCTTGTCAGATAAATAATTTGCAAATATTTTCTCCCATTCTGTGAATTGTCTTTTCACTTTCTTTTTTTCTTTCTTTTTTTTTTTTTTTTTTAAGACAGGGTCTCCCTCTGTTACCTGGGCTAGAGTTCAGTGGCATCATCATATCTCACTGTAACTCCTGTGCTCAAGTGATCCTTCTGCCTCAGCCTCCCAAAGTGCTAGGATTACAGGCATGAGCCACTGTGCCTGGCCTCCTTTTACTTTCTTGATGGCATTGTTTGCAGGACAAAATTTTTAAACTTGATAAAGTCCAAATTGATCTACTTTTCCTTTTGTCACTTGTGCTTTTGGTGTTATATCTAAGAAATCATTGCCTAACACAAGGTCATGAAGATTTACTCCTGTGTTTTCTTCTAAGAATTTTATAGTTTTTAGATCTTACATTTAGATCCATTTTGAGTTAATTTTTATATATAGTGTAAGGAAGGGGTCTAATTTCGTTCTTTTGCATGTGGATATCCAGTTGTCCCAGCACCATTTGTTGAAAAGACTATTCTTTACCCCATTTAATTGTCTTGTCACCTTTGTCAAAGGGCAGCTTTATTCTTTTCATAATGTCATGTTTTCCCATTCATTGTCCACTCAAACCTTCTCGTCTTCCTACTCTTCCTCTTCCTTTCAAGTCCCCTTTTTCAAATTATTCTTTAGCATGAAAGCTTTTGGTTTAAATACCCAAAGGGCTGAGATTAGATGAAAACCAATCTCAAGATGCCAAATAAAAAGGAAAGAAAGAGGCCTGTTTCTTTGCCATGTATGGAGCCTCTGCAGTGCTGCCCACCCTGCTGTCTGTTCAGACATTGTCTCTGTTCAGTATGTGTGTCTTCTTTATGGCACAGGCCACTCAAAGACCCCTGCAAGTTCTCTCTTTACTGAAGTCTGTATTTCTCACTTAGTATTAAGGCCAAAGGGCCAGGTCCACTCTGCCTGAGAAGCATGTAACCCATGTGGCTACATTTGTGGCATTTGTAATTGGAAGTTTTGTAGCCTAGGAATCTCAGAATGATCCACTTACAGAAGAGAAGGAAATAGTAACACAATGTAAAGGGTACAAAGAGAAGAAGTCACTGCAGGATGAGAAGCTGACTTGTCTGCTCTGCTACTTTGCTAAAGACTGACTCTGGATTTGGATTTGTTTTGCCCAAATGCCAGGGTTCTTATGGAGAGTAGCACATCTGTTATTAGTCTGCTCAGGCTGCCATAACAAAATATCATAGACTAGGTGGCTCAAACAACAAAAATGTATTTTCTCACAGTTCCGGAGGCTAAAAGTCCCAGATCAAGGTCCAGCAGGGTCACTTTCTGGTAAGAGCTCTCTTCTTGGCTTGCAGATAGCCACCTTCTCACTGTGTGCTCACATGACAGAGAGAGAGAGAGCAAGTGAACTCTCTGGTGTTTCTTCTTATAAGGATGCCAATTCTATTGGATCAAGGGCCCCAGCCTTATGACCTCATTTAACCTTAATTAACGTCTATAAAGGCCCTATCTCCAAATGCAGTCACATGGAGGGTTAGGACTTCAACATATGAATTTGGAGGAGATACAGACATTCAGTTCATGACAATCTACACGAACTTGGTAGGGGTGTTCTCATCTAGCCATTTCTCATCTAACCTCCTGCCCCTGCAAGACTCCTCTCCCTGGTCTCTTCAGTTACCTTCTTTCCTTACTCAGCCTCATTTTCTACCATGCTAGTCAGGGGCAAGAAACTTGTGTCCCACTAGCAGTATTCACCTTCTCTGAACCCTGATCTTTTGGGAGGGAGGGGATTTGGATGGAATGGGTAGAGAGGGAATTGAACTCATATTTTGCTCATTATTCTTTGGACAGGAAAAAAAGTGCCATTTCTTCTTTGCTGAAAGACTCAAATTTTAGACTTCAGCACTGGACAGTTGCTACCTCTCAGGTTTTGATCAGTAAAAATGAGAGAGAAACTACTCTTAGAATCTCTCAGGACTCCCCTCCCCAAGTGTTCAGAAAATGTTAGTAAATCCTTTTGGAGGTGATACCAGTGAGAAGGAAAGCCTAAAGAAAAGAGTGACTCCTCTTTCATCCATAAATCTGGCACCTCATCTTCCTCCCAGTGAGAGCTGGTCAAGCATGAGTCCTCTCCTAGGGCCATGGCCAGGTCAAATAGTGTGGAATCACAACCCAGCTGAGCTCTGCTAGCCTCTAGACTTCCTGAGGAAGGAGAAGCTAAGTACTTCAGTTACTCCAAAGGCTGTTTGGGCTGACTTAGGCTGTTTGGGCTAGCTTGACCTGGTTTCAGTGTTCTGTCATTTCTGTGCCATCTCAGGACATACTTCAATAGTATGAAGTCTAAGAACTTTAATGGTAAGCCTCCAGGCCCTCTCTGAAATTCTTTCTTAAGAGCCTAGAGGGAGAACAGCCAGTGTCAGATTATTTTCCTTACCCTGTGGGCCTAATGTCCTGCCCCTGGCATCTCCAGTACATCAGGTTGGTGTCAGATTTTGCAGATAACAGTCCCAAAGAAACAGCAAGAAAAGTAAGGCACAGGCATATACTGCCTTTGTGGATTACTTAGAGATTACTAAATGTATTTAGACTGTTCCATCTTCCTCAGGTTTCTAAACAGTCCCTCATCCTGCCCGTGGGAGAACCTAATCACCTGCCTAGATGTGAAACTCCTGGATGAGGGTGTCACAGGGGCAGGTTGGAAGACGATTTTATCTTCATTCCAAATATATACATTCCCATAGTGGCAAATCTGTCATACCCTCAGGATAAGTTTGCCCAAACAATATCAGCGTATATGCCCTGTAATATCAAAAACAGGTCACCCATAAGAACCAGCTTATCAGCTGACACCTGATAAGTATAATGGTGAGAATGGAGGGAAATAAATATACTTTTTGAAGATAATACCTTCCAGGTTTTCCTTTCTCTCCTTCATTTCCTTCCTTCCTCCCTCCCAGCCTCTCCCCTGCCTGTCTTTCTTCCCTCTTTCCTTTTCTCCTTCCTCTCACTTTTCTTTTCTTGCTTCCTTGCTTTCTTTCCTCGTGAGAGAACTACTCAGGTAGAAAGGGAACAGAATTACAACATCCCCAGCTATTCCATTCCCAGTGATTATTTCATTGTCCCAACCTCACTAGCTCTCCTGCGTTGCCCCAGTGGCTGCTACCATTCCACCCAGACAGACACAAGGGTACTTGGAGCTCTCTGTTCTCTAAGCCTATGCCCCCCAAGATAATAAAAGACCCTAGTTCAGTTGAGACAGGATTTTTTTTCAAACTTTTTTTTTCAAAAAACTTTTACTAAGAAATTTAAAGAAAACCTGAAAAAAAACCCAACCTATAAAAGCATGAAATGGATGCATTTACACAGTACAGCTTCTTTTTCCCAAGGTAACTGATATCTAATGGTAGGTTGATTTGGCTACTGTAATTCCTTTTTCTTCAGTCCTGTTGGTCTTGGATGCTGGACCCTATGACTTAGACTGTACCCTGAATTAATTTTAAATTGGGGTTGCTGCTATATTCTCATTGAGTGTAGGCTCCTGGTTTTCCTTTCTGCTTCTGGGCTGTGGTCATCCCTGCAAATATCCTCAAACCTTGACCTCTGAGTGAGAAAAATATTTGACCTTCACTTGGTCACATAATTCTTTCCCACTTTGGATTTAGACTAAGCTACAACTTTAACTTGCAGATATTATCTCTATTGCTCTTGGTAGTCTCTGGGAAAATAAGTTACCAGAACTCTTCTCTTGCTCCTGACCCATTTCCGTCCTATTTGATTTATTCATTTATTGGGCACCAGCTGTGTGCCAGGCAGTGTGCTACATGTTTGACATTGCTTTTCCAGGTTTTTATTATATATAATATTACATAAATGTTATATATTTATGATACATCAATTATATAAATGTTACAAGAGCCTTCTAAGATTTAGTCTGCTTTTAAAAAACATTTATTGTATGTCAGCAATGTACTGTTCCCAGGTGCTGTGCTAAGTGCTGAGGTAGGTCTATCTTATTCCCACTTTTTTCCTCTGGTGAGAATAGCTTGTCAAAAATCAGTCATAATAACAAGTGGTCAAACCAGAAGTCCAAACCATGATTTTTTTTTTAAGTTTCTGGCTTATGTTTTTATTACCTGAATTAGATTAAATGGTTCTGTAATTCTTTACTATCAATAAGCTATAAAAGAAAATATTGATTTGTTATGCTATATCATATACACACATTTTAATAAACTTTTTATTTTGGAATAGTTTTAGATTTACAGAAAAAGTGCAACGATAATTCACAGAGTTCCTGCATACACTCAGCCTAGTTTCTCTCTTTAATATTACCATGGTATATTTATCAACACTCAGAAACTGGCATTAATACATTACTATTAACTAAACTCCATATTTTATTTAGATGTCACCAGTTTATCTATTAATGTCCTCTTTCTGTTCTGGGATCCAGTCCAAGGTACCACACCGCTTTTAGTTGTCGTACCTCCCCAGTGTCCTCTGATCTGTGACAATTTCTGAAGTTTTATTTTTCATGACCTTCACAGTCTTAAGGAGTACTGGTCAGGTATCCTGTAGAACGTCCCCAGTCTGGGTTTGTCTAATGTCTTTCTTATGATTAGACTGACATTATGGGTTTTTGGAAGAATACAACAGAGGTAGAATGCCTTTCTCATCAGATTATACCAGGAATTACATGATGTCCACATGACATCACTGGAAATGTTAAGCTCCATCATTTGGTTAAGGTAGTGTTTGCCATATTTCTTTACTATAAAGTTAACGTTGTTCCCATTTCTTACTCTATTCTTTGGAAATAAGTCATTGAATCTAGCTCATCCTCAGTGAGAGGGGGAATTAAATATCACTTCCTATAGGGAGAATTATCTACACATACTATTTGAAATTGTTCTGTAAGAAAGATGTCTCTTCTCCTCACTTATTTGTTTATTTGTATTGGTATGGACTCATGTGAAGCCCTGATCTAAGACCTGTGCTTTTTGTGGTACACCAGGCAAGTAACAACAAGGACCTATACCAAGGCATTGGTTTCAGGAAAATTTATTTATTTCAGATTCCAGAGATTTTTTTTTAAGAGTTGGGAGTCTGTGTTGCTCAGGCTGGAGTGCAGTGGCTATTCACAGGCATGATCATAGCACGTTGTAGCCTTGAACTCCTGGGCCCAAGCGATCCTCCCACATCAGCCTCCAAAGTAGCTGACATGCCATTGTGTCCAGCTTATTTCAGAGATTTTTGAGAGGTAGATTTAATAAGACTGGGTGACCTTGGATGTGAGCAAGTGATGGAGAGGGACTGTTTAAAACTGATACTCAGATTTTGGTTTGAACAGCTGGAAATAAAATTTTGGTTTGAAACTATTTACTAACAAGTATGAAAATGGCTTCTAGGCTTTGATGAAGCTCAGCCTTTTCAGAGGCTGTATTTAGCGTACATGTTGGCCCAAATTTATTGAATACCCTGATCTCCCAAGTTAGAGCAGAGAAGACTACTTTTCTTTCTGGTTGAAGCACCAGGGCCCCCTAGTGGACAGCCCCTTGGGTCCTGTTTCTTGGCTGGAGGACTCTTGATTTTGTTTGTGGGTTTTTTCCCTTAGTTCCCTTTGCAGAGCAGAGATGCTTGCTGCTTTTCTCTGTCTGATAAATCATTAAACCTTTCCCATTTCAGACTTATCAATTTACCCCCATTTGTGACTTCCTCATGTTCAATAAGAGAATGGTTACCCTATTATAATCACTTCCATGCCCTAGTACTCTAAACCAGAAGGGTACTAAATCCTTATTTTTAACAGATTTACCCTCTTCTTCCATCTGGTACTATATTAATGTTAATTCTTTGTTTCAGAGCCATCATCAACCACTTTAACCCCAAAATTGAGTCCTACGCTGCTGTGAATCACATATCCCAACTGTCAGAAGAGCAGGTAAGCCACTGCTCTCCCCAGAGTGACCTAGGTGGTGGCTAGGAGCAAGCAGTTGCCTTCTCTTTGATGGCAGGGGGATTCTGTAACTGAGCTTTTAGCAGGGGTGGCAAGAGCCAGGCTGCTGAAAGGAATTAGTGCGGGATTGGTTGATAGTATTTTTCATAGAGAGTTATGCCTTCTGCATTAGTGCCATCTGAAGGGTTTAATTATATAGAAGATATATAGGTGAAAATCTGGTGAATTATTGTTTTAGTGTGAGTGATAAGGCATTTTTAAAAAATTTCTGTCAGAGAGTCATTTTGATCTTTGAAAATAAGAAATGAGAACTTAAAAATGGATGAAATACCAATTAGAAAAACCCTGAGTTCAGCTTAATTTGAAGCGGTTTGGCTCGTTAAAACTTGAGCCCTCATTGGGACAAATTTTCCTTAGTAATTGAGTTCCCTTGGCCTTGAGCAATTATTTTTGAGGAGGTTTTTCTGTGGTATGGACTGAGTTGGAGATGCAGATAGCCTTGTGTGTTTGTTTTCCTTAAATCTGGCCTGATTTCCCCTTCTCCCGAAGTACCTGCACTCAGCTCTGCATTATATAAAAGTACAGATGGGGTGTGAGCATGGCATGGGATTGAACTTGATGTTTCAGAATGAGACTCTTGAGTCCTGCTTTTAAAAGCACAAAATAAGACATCCTATTCACATGATTCCCTTTCCTTTCTACCCTACTCCCAAATTGGAGAGGCCAGGGTATAGACTCCAAATCAATAAGAAGACCACATATGCCCTTTTTTGCCAATGCATCATTGCAACCCTTTTTAGAGCTTCTTGCTGACAGAGCCAGCCAGCCAGCTATGGTATGACAATGTGTTCCAGTGTTCCCAAAAGCTATTCAGTTTGCCCAGTGAGGTACCAAGCAAGCCTTTTTCCTAACAGACAAGCTTCTCAGTATTCCTGCCAGTGGCTCTTTTCCTCAGCTGGATGGTTAGGACTCTATTAATCTATCAGTTGTTCCCTTTGACATATTTGTTCTCTTTCATGAGGCCAGCTGTGAGAATCCATCCTCAATTTAAAACTGTTTTTATAAATGGCTTTCATTTTCTTTCTCCTCTCTGCCTATGGAGTAGTCCTGAGTCCTGTTCTTTGATGCTGGTGCTGTCTGTGAGGTGCTTTGTGATGCTACCTTTTTCCTGTTGGACCAGTTCAGATCAATTTTACTATGTCATTTTTATGCAGAAGAACTCAACATCTTGAGTTTTGTGTAGTGAGAGAAGGGGTGACTTTCCTACCACAGTGAGCTCTGGTTAGTCTAAAGGCTTTCTTTTTTTTTTAAAGGAAAAAAAGGAAGACACATTTGCACTGTCAGCCACGTGCAGTATTCATCCCCCAGCAGCTTGGGAAGGTCAGGCTGAAATCTTTCTCCAGCAGTAGCAGCCATAAACCAATAATAAAAATCCTTCCTGGCGCATGAGGCAATCTATAAAAGGATGATTAGCAAGCACGTGTCCTCAGCCTCCTTCAACTTCTTTCAAAGTTAAATGAAGAGATGAAAGTGCCTCTCAAAAAGAGTCCACAAGCCAGAGATGAGGCGATTTCTTTGGAGAGAGAGAGTACCTATATGGGGAAGGGATAGCAATTCTCACAGATTTATTTACTTGGTCAATAAATAATTATATTTCTGCTATAATACAAGATGTGGTGCTAGGTAATGGGGATCAGTGGTGAATAATCTAAGTATAGTCCTTGCTGTCATGGAGTTTTTGTATGCTTATTACCTCTCTTAATCCTTTTCACATGGAGGACTGCGGGAGGGTGATACTATTCTGGGACCTTTTTCAAAACTGCCCTCAAAATAATTGTTGCTTCTCTTCCCTAACTGACTTTGAAGGGTGCTAAATGATAGCATTATGGTGTACTTGGTTTTATTTTCAGTGCTATCGGAGTAGAGGTATTTGACTGCCTTGTTAATCTCCAGCATGTGTTGGAGCACTTCTGTCCCTTCACTTATGAATGTTAATATCACTTAATGTTAAGAGTATTCACAGATTCCCAAAGAGCTAGTTCTGGGATGCAGCAGGGCCCTGCAGTTGTTAGCAGTAGACTGAGTTGAAAAAAAAAAATTAGGAACTTAATCCTCAGTAGATTCTAAAGTACTCCTAAAATAAAACCTAGAAACCATGGATAGGTGTTAACTGGAATTTATAGCACTTAGTAAGTTAGCAGACAAGACAGGGCTCTTTGGTAGATCTGCCTGCCCAGCCTGCAATTTTCTTCTGGTAAGGATTTGTGAATTCTTGAATTCTGACAACCTCCAGACACATTCTAGCCAGTGTTTGAGGCATTTCAAGGTGAGGCTTGTAAATCCATTGTTGCATATTAAACAAAGTCCAGCTTCTCACACTGGGGTTTCTTTTCAGATATCCGGAAGATAGATGACATTTTTTTGTTAATTCTCATTGGCTTCACAGAGGGCAAAGCTTTTTAATCAGTTAATACCGTCAGTGTGACTGAATGGGCATGCATTTTCTAGTGTAATAAACTGCATGCATTTTTATAGTGTCTGTGCAGATGTTGTATGTGTCTGGGGTTAATTGTGAAGCTTGTTCATTTTGACCTCTTTTTTTGTGTGTGTGATAAAATATACACAACATAAAATTTACATTTTAACCATTTTAAGGGTACAATTTGGTGGCATTAAAGTACATTTACATTGTTGTACAATCATCACCACTATCCATCTCATCATTCCATACTGAAACTCTGTATCCATTAAACCATAACTCCCCATTCCCCTCCCCCTAACCCCTGGTAACCATTATTCTACTCCCTGTCTCTATGAATTTGACTGTTCTAGGTACCTTAGTAGAATCATACAGTATTTGAACTTTTGTAACTGGCTTATTTCATTTAGCATAATGTGTTCAAGTTTCATCCATTTTGTAGCATGTATCAGAATTTTTAAGTCTTTTTAAGACTGAATAATATTCCTTTGTATGTATATACCACATTTTATTTATCCATTCGTCTGTCTATGGACATTCGGATTGTTTCCACCTTTTGGGTGTTGTGAATAATGTTGCTATGAACACTCATATGCAAATATGTGTTGGAGTCCCTGCTTTCTGTTCTTTTGTGTATATACCCAGAAGAGGAATTGCTGGATCATATGATAATTCTATGTTTAATATTTTGAGGAACTCCAGACTTTTTCTCAAAGTGGCTGCACCATTTTACATCCCAGTTTCTCCACATGCTTACCAACATTTGTTGTTTTCTGTTTTGTTTTGGTTGTTTATAATAGCCATCCTAATGGGTGTGAAGTGGTATTTCATTGTGTTTTTGATTTGTATTACCCTAATAATATGTTGAACATCTTTTAGTGTGTTTATTGGCCATTTGTATATCTTCTTTGGAGAAATGTCTTTTCAAGTCCTTTACCCATTTATAAATTGGGTTTTTTGTTTTTTTGTTGTTGAATCTTAGGAATTCTTTTTATATTCTGGATATTAATTCCTCATTAGATATGTGATTTGCAAATATTTTTCCCATTCTGTGGGTTCTTTTTACTCTGTTGATAGTGTCCTTTATGCACAAGATTTTTAAAATTTTGATGAAGTACAACTTGTCTATTTTTGTTATTGCCAAGAAATCCAAATGACATGAAGCAAAATCCAATGTCATAAAGCTTTTCCCCTATGTTTTCTTGTAAGAGTTAAGTTTTAGCTCTTATGTTTAGATCTTTAATCCATTTTGAGTTAAATTTTAGATATGGCATTAGGTAAGGGCATTTTGACTTCTTTTTGTATTTGACATATCTTTATAAATATGGATTATGGGGAAGATACAACTTGCTTTTCCAAGAACTGTGAAGCTTCTCCCAGTTTATTCCCTATTGGGTTTGGCTTGTTTGTAGTACATCTTTTAAAATTGTCCTTCAGGCCCCTTGCCCACCCTCAACTGAAATTTAGCTCCTTTCTCTCTCCATATGGCTTTTTGATAAATATCCATTCCTACCTAGTAAAATCATTTTATATGCCCAGGCAAACTTGATCATCAAGAAATACAGATTCCCAGAAAGATGAAGCTAAGGAGTCAGACTGGAAGATTTAGAATGCATAGCAGCCTAAGTGGTTTCTCACTTAAGGAACCTTGAGTCTACTTTGATTCCTTCCATTCCTAGGGCTACTTTTTCTCTGGTTGCAGTTGTGTTCATCTCCTCTCACTATCTCCTCTTTTAAGGGGGACCACAAATAGTGCAACCTCAGCACATCAATCTCCCTTGCAAGCCTTGCTAAATTCTGGTCTTCAGCCCCTCCCCCACCAGTGGCCTGCACCCTGATTTTCATTCTAGGAGGATAGTTGTCACACAATCTGTATTTCATAGATAAATTCCAATACCGTTTTGTCTGTACTAAACAAATGTGTATGGTAGATATTTAAGAAAAACTCTTGACCCCAAGCTAAATCTTGGGGTTTAGATGCTTTGAAGATACCCTGTCTTGATGAGGCAATGCTACCTTCACAGAAGTATACTGAAATAGAAGAGCTGTCTGAGGAGATTGTTCTTCCTATCCTGTCCTACCCTAAACTCTTAGATTCTTCCTCTCCTCTATTCTTGCTTCTCAAATTAGGAAAAAGACTTTCTGTTATTATTTGCTACATCATATTAGAGATGTATCCACATATAAGAAGTCTACCATGAAATTTCTTGGAATAATATTAATAATTCACAGGTGGTTCTTAACTTAAGGCCCAAGAATAAATAGGCTTTACAGAGTTAGTGCACAACCTGAAATTGTGTATAAAATTATATGCATATGTCCTTTCTTTTTCCTTAAAGAGGGTCCATCTTTCCTAAGATTGTCAACCAGTCTTTGACTCCCCTCTCCAACGTTTTAAGAATCACTAGCTTAGTGGCTTTGAATAGTGCCTCATACTTTTCTTTGCTGCAAAGCCATCAGACCTTTGAAAATGCTCATTGAGGATCTTGAGTTCCTTTTAGGCTATTCACTATTTGTTTTGGCTTACAAGTGCTATGACATATTGATTTATATCAGCTCTAAGTTCCTTATAGTCAAGTGAAGGCTTCATAGCAGACCTTCACAGATTTTCTAGAGCCCTGAACATCTAGAGTACATAGTGGCAATTTAGGCAAAACCTTCTTTGAGCACTTGATTGCTTAAGCTTTCAGTTACTTTCATGACCAGTTTTATGCCTTTGAAATGTCCCAGTGGAAAGCAAGTAAATTATTGGCCCACTCTTGCTTTCTTCAGCTTTCATTCAACTATCAGTATTTTAGCATTCTGTGCCTGCTCTGTGCCTCAGATTGTGCTAGGCATTTGAGGGATACAAAAGGGCTTTTGCTGTCAAAGGACAGAGTAGTACAAGAGATGGTTTAAGGCAACTTGTTATTGTCAGCCGACCAGTACTAGCAATAGGATCTGTTCCTGTTAGAGAAAGATCTCTGCAGGAGATCAGAAAAGTGGTCAGAAAAGGCCATATGAAGGAGAGAAGAATTGAGTTTGGCCTTGAAAGAGGAGGGATAGGAATTGGATAAATTGAGAGACATATATTGTAAAGTGTACTTTGAGACCAGGACCTGAAAAGGACAGAAAGAATGGAGAAGAGTTCCAGAGTTTCTGCAAGTCATATCCTTGGGTCACAGAACCACCCAGATGCTAGATGACTTAGAAATACAAGTCAGTCATTTAATCATAGCCTCCATAATCCCTAATGCACTGATTCTCATCCTTGTCCTAATTGTACTGCCTGATTCAATTCACAAGCATAAAGACTTATGAGGAAAACAATCTGATGCTTCAGTTTTAG
This sequence comes from Daubentonia madagascariensis, assembly GCA_023783475.1. NCBI lineage: Eukaryota > Metazoa > Chordata > Mammalia > Primates > Daubentoniidae > Daubentonia > Daubentonia madagascariensis. The sequence goes on along the minus strand of JAKFHU010002573.1, from coordinate 10,577,282 downwards.
AGTTGTTGGTCCTTGGTGTGCTAGTAAATGTTTAACAACCAGGAGGGGTGAGTGGTGGGAGGGGGGCTGATTTATAGTGTCTGGTGTGAATGCTTCCACCATGGCTACTAATGTGAAGCCAACTGGCTCTCACAATTCTTGAAATTTAACAGTCAGCTCTTACAGGCCAAGCTTGTGTGAGCCAGCTCCAGTGCTCCAGTGGTTGTTGAGGAAGACTGAGAGTAGTGGGCTGTAAAGCTGCGAGGCAGCATTTTCTGAGCAGGAGGTGAATGTCGTTCACTTTTCCCATGGACACCACCTATATATAAACATTTTCTCCAGGGAAACTTTGGATCTCACATAGAACGACTGAGGCCTCTGAGCAGCCCACTTTGAGATCCCTGTAATGTTTTCTCATCTTAGAACAGAGCCCAAACCATCATGCAAGGCAGCCTTGACAGAGACATGTGCTAGAGAGCTGAGATTTAAGACTCTCACGATAGCCTTAACTCGGTTTCCTGTATTTAGCTTCGTGTTTTTCTGCAACAGCCTGTAGTCTTGCACTGCGTCTCTGTAGCCATGAGTGGTGGATGCTGTGGGAACTCTTACTGAATGTGATCATATTAAGCATTGGCCATCTGACCCTGGCTTCTTTGTTGCCTTTGTTTAGACTCTGGCATTTCAGTTGACCTGTTTGGCAGAAAAAAAGTTTGGTATGAGTCGTTTGTTCACTGGATTCACTACATCCAGAAAGACATAGAGTTAGAGGCAGAGAGGTTTTTCTACAAGCTGCTTATCCTCAGGAATCAACTTTGTTATAAAGGGCATCTTGAGAAGGTCCACATAAGAGGGTCAGCTGAATGATTATGTGCTGCTAGAATGACCACTCTCTTACTTGGACCAGGAGGTAAGATGTACTACCGGAGGCCCTAGATAGAGGAGAAAGTATTTTCGATTTAAAATAGATGCAAATAGATAAAAGGAAAGAAATAACTAGTAGTTATTGAGCTGGGCATTTTTATATGGGTTATTTACTTAATTCTTACATCAACTATTTGGGGTAGGTATAATTGTCATTTTATAGATGAGGACACTGAATAGACTAAGTAATTTGTTCAGGGTCACACAGCTATTAGTGGTAAAGCCATAATGTGAATCTAGGTCTGTCTGAGCCTTTTCAGTTTTATCAGGCTGGGGCATGTGTGACAACCTGAGTCTGTCAGATGTTCTGAAGGAAACAGTAAGCCAGAAATAGGAAGGTGGAGGAAGAAGCAGGGAGAGTGACGATAATAGGGCTTATTCCTGGGTTATGGGGAAAGGTCCTGGGTTGGGAAGGGCTCAATCAATTGAGGACAAAAAGTACTGAAGAAGGGCCTGGAGAGTTTGACTGCCAGTCGGGCAGAAATGCGTAAGTAGAGGATCCTGGCACAGTATGGTAACTTTATAAATGAGAGAAGAGTCTCTTTATTCCAATCAAGTATCTTAGGAAGGTCACTGCGAGAAATAAAAGTTTTTTCCGCACACCAAAGGAACATGATGACTTTTTTTTTTTTTAAGAGACAGAGTCTTGCTCTGTTGCCCAGGCAGTCATAGCTCACTGCAGCCTCCAACTCCTGGGCTGAACTCAGGAGTTCCTCCAACTTCCTGTCTCAGCCTTCGAGTAGCTAGGACTATAGGCATGTACCACTATGCCTGGTTATTGGTTCTTATTTTTATTTTTTGTAGAAATAGGGCTTGCTATGTTGCCCAGGCTGGTCTCAAACTCCTGGCCTCCTGCCTCAGCCTCCCAAGGTGCTGGGATTACAGGCTTCAGCCTCTGCCCTTGGCCCATAGTGACTTTTTAAAAAATGTTTTTATTTACTTATTTTAATAGATAATATATTTATCTGGTTAAAATCTAAAATATAGCACACTGAATTTTAATTGTTTTGAAAGTAGTTCCATTTCATTAAAAAAAACTCTCAAAATTAATATCCCACATTCCAGCTGGATAAATTGCAGAAGTCACTGATGGACTGGTAAGAGAAGAGCTCAGCTTATTATTCATCTCTGTTGCTGTCAGCATTTTCTCCAATTAGGTATGAATTTTGAAATGACCATCATAAACTTTTGGTCTTCCTCAGTCAGGCAGCTGTGAAGCTTCATTGGTGAAGCTTCATTGGTGGTACATAGGAGGAATAGTGTTGGAGATAGTAGGAATTCCAATAGTTGTCAGCTTTTGAAGAGGTTGTGGGAGACAGTAGTCCTTGCTTTCTTGATTTAACCTAAGAAGGATCCTTTATCCCCGTTACTAGATAATAGTGTTCAGGTAGGACTTCCCTCTTTAGTTTGTTTTTTAGCCACCTCCTTCCTTCCAGTAGATCTTTGGGAAGTTTGTCTCAAAACTCTTTAAGATATGCTTGGAAAAGCATGGTTTGCCACTGTGGTAACATCAGAGGGCAGAAGTATCGCTATGCAAATTTGTATCTCTGTTATAAACTGTGTTAATTAGAAATGTTTTTGCTAAGTACCATAATGACATTTTGACTTTTTATAGTGATCCTACTCAAATAATGTTGCAGTCTTAAAAATGACCCACCCAGCTAGAAAGGAAGCTGTGCATAGCCCACAAATGGGATTTCTGTTAAAAGATTGTGTTAAGGGAGGGACAGATACGTGAGGCCTGGCAAGGAGTCAGAGACCCCATGTTGAATTACCAGTGAGTTAGGAGCAGAGACAGTGTTTTCTCTCCCTACCTGAGATGTGATATGTTTCCAAGGAAAGAAATCTAGGGTAGGGAGAACAGAGACATCTGCCTCTTGGTTGGAGCTGGGCAGAGTGCCCTGCCTGCAACAAGCCATAGAGAAGGAGAAGTTCTGATATGGTATTTGTGTATCATGTTTTCGCCACTCCCATTCCCTTGGCTGCCTCTTAGTGTGATTGAATGCCTTGCTTGTGCAGGGTAAGGACCTGGGTGTGTTGGTTCTGTAATTAGTGCAAAGAAAAGCTTCACAAGGGGTGTCTGGGGCTTCAACCAAATAGGGTCAGGGAAGTGGGGAAATTAAAGAAGTAACTGTCACTACTCCTTTAACCAACTGATGGCCTCTCACTAATCACCCACGGTGAGGTTCATTATCTCGTCCACCTTGCTGAAGGGCAGAGTCAGCCTGTCAGATCAATAAATCTCAGGGAAGTGGAGAGTCCTTTGGTAAGGACTTGAAAGTCATGGATGGACTGGGAGAACAGGCCAGCTTAAATTGGTTCTGAAATTAGGCTTGGCCCTGAAGTATAGGAGATGAAAATAGAAAGGGGAAGAAAACACTTCTGCGTATTATGTGCAGGGTGACTGGGTAGAGGAAACAGTTACCTTTTAAGAGGCAGATCATCTTTCTATAGCCTAAGAGATTCGTGTCCACCTTTTGGATCATTGTTTCTAAATAATTATTTTGGGTGATGGTGCCCTATAACAATATTCAGGTTATCTGGGATAGAAAGTCACTATAAGCACCCAGTGGAAGGAGGGATGCTCAGTCAGTGGGGTCTGTGGTTTTGTTACAGGTTGCTATTCTAGTTCCTGTCCTGTTGGCTTTGTTTGTTTGTTTGTTAGCCACTCTGAGCTATAAAAATGTTCTTAGAAAAAAGCATCAATTCTTACCTCCAAAAGGAAGCTCTCAGGACCTGCTTTGGTCTAAGAATTCTCTGCTTTTGAGTGTCCTTAGTGCATTAAGACAGGGAATGGGTGCCCTGGCTTAATGTTCGCCAGATTCCTTCTCTTCTGTGCAAAAGTACAGAAGTTTCTGCTGTGTGCCAAGTAGGGGCTATAAAAATGTAAAAATCATACCTGCCCTTGAGGACTTCACAGTGTATATATCAAGATCACTACTTTCATGTTAGACCTTTGCCTGTGTACTCTCCCATAGACCTCTGTCAGCTGATGTATTTAGAGTACTTAACAGCAGCCCCACCTGACTCTTTATAAGCCGAGAAGGACAGATAAACCTTCCTGTTCTCCTTGAACCCCCGGTGAAATATTGTCTCATTACAAATCCATAAATGGTTGGCTGATGACTCTTATTCATAGTGAGTTTCCACAAGGACAGCCATGATCATCTAATATCTCTCACTCATGCCTCAGTTTCATAAAAAAGCAAAAGGAGAACCCTCATTAGGTATCCTTAGTAAAGTCAGGACCCTATAAGTCCCTGAGCTTGGCAAATGATTTTATCAGAAAGTCCAGGTAAGTATACCCACTAAAACCCTCGTGGCTAGTCCCCAGCTGAAAATGATTCCAAACACTGTTGATTGCTACCTGGAGTCCATTTAATTTGTCAGGGAGGATTGTGAAGTTGTCCAGGGGTGGAGAGGAAGAGTACAATGAGGGGAATTGTTGGCATTGACATACTAAGAACTCCTAGCTTAGAGTTACTGCTATATCAGTATGGATCATTCTTGTCCCAACCAAAATAGAATAGTAAGATCAAAAGGACATAAGCTTACTGCCCATGGCCAAACATCTTTTTTTGACCAGTTATGATTTACTGGACTTTTTTTTTTTTTTTGCTTTTTTTAAACTTTATTTTTTAGAGTAGTTTTACGTTCACAGCAAAATTGAGCAGAAAGTACAGAGATTTCTCATATATCCCCTAGGCCCACATATATATAGCTTCCCCAACTATCAAAAAGCAGGAGGCTTTTTAAACTTCTTATTCGAGTATATTTTCATATTGTCAAAGATTCAATAGTCATTTTGAACTATTTTGAAAAAAGTGCTAGTATTATATTTTTCTGACACCTATTTACTAGGCCTTTAAGTAGGAAAAAAGCAAGTAAAACTACTTCACATTTGATGTCAAAAGAATATTAAATAAGGGAGCTGACTTACTGGGCTTTTAAATTGAGGTATAATTAACATACAATAAGATAAATTTATGTAACCCCCACCACAATCAAGATGTAGAACCTTTCCATCACCCAAAAATGTTCTTTTATACCACATTGCAGTCAGTCCTCACCCTGAGTCTGGGCCCTAGGTATTCACTGACATGATTTATTTTACTATAGATTAGATTTGTCTTTTCTAGAATTTCATATAAATAAACTCATGCAATATGTACTCTTTTTTGTCTGGCTCCTTTCTGAGATTCATACACATTGTGACACTCCTAGGTATTTACCCAAGAGAAAATAAAATATATGTACACCCAAAGACTTGTACACAAATGCTCATAGCAGCATAATTCATGATAACCAAAAACTAGAAACAACCTAAATGTCCATCAGCAACTAAATGGATAAAATGCAATGGAATATTATTCAGCCATAAAAAGGAATGAAGTACTGATACATGCTACAACATTGATGACTCTTGAAAACATTATGCTAAGTGAAAGAAGACAGTCACAGAAGACCACATATTGTATGATTCAGTTTATTTGAGATGTCCAGAATAGGCAAATCTATAGAAACAGGAAGTACATTAGTGGTTGCTTAGGGCTGGGGGTGGGGAACAGGATGGGAAAGGACTGCTCATGGGTATAGGGTTTCTTTTTGGGTTCATGAAAATGTTCTAAGCTTAGATCATGATGATAGCTGCACAACTCTGTGAATATATTACAACATTGAATTGTACACTTCAAATGAACAAATTTTATGGTATGTAAATTGTATCTCAATAAATATGTTAAAAGAACAAAGAAACTGCCAAACTGTTTCAAAAGTGGTTGTACCATTTTTTCATTCCAACTGACAACATATAAAAGCTCCAACTACTCCATATCCTTGCCATACTTGAAATTATAAGTCTTTAGCCATTCTAGTGAGTATGTAGTGTACTCATTACAGCTTTTTAAATTATTAGTTTTAATTTGCATGATGACCAGTGATGCAGCTTTTCATGTGGCCATTGTATATCTTTTGTGAAGTGTCCAGATCATTTGTCTATTTTTTAAATTTGTGTTGTTTCTCTTTTTTATATTGTGTTATTTATGAATTTTAGTATATTCTTGATGCAGGTTCTTTGTCATATATATGTATTACAAATATTTTCTCCAAGTCAGTAGCTTGCCTTTGCATCTTCTTAGTGATGTCTTTCAAAGACCAGACATTTTTGTGAAGATCAATTTTAACTTAATTAGATATTCATGGAAATGAGTTTATTAATTTTTTAAAAGGAGTTGTGCTTTTGTGTTTTATTTAGTAAATCTTTTCCTATTCCTAGTTGCAAAATTTTTCATTATATTTTCTTCTATAAGTTTTATAGTGCTGGCTTTTACATTTAATTCTATGATCCATTTCAAGTTAATTTTTTTGTATGGTATGTGTTAAGAGTAAATGTTCATTTCCTTCCCCACATATCCAATTGTTCCTTACCATTTGTTGAAAAGACTACTCTTTCTCCATTGAAATACCTCGGCACATCAATTAAAAATCAATTGACCATGTATGTGCAGGTTCATTTTTGGACAACCTGCTCTGTTCCATTGGTGTCTATATGTCTAAATTTATGGCCCGCACTGTGTTGATTATTATAGGTCTGTAATAAATCTTGAAATCGGGTAATGGAAATTCTCTAATTTTGTTCTTTAAAAAATTTTTTTGAATATTCTAGGTCCTTTGCATTCCCATATAAAGCGTAAAATTAGCTTATCCATTTCTACAAAAAAGCCTGGTAAGGTTTTGACTAGAATTGCATTAACTCTATAGATCAACTTGGGAGAGAACTGATACTTTAAATAATATTGCGAGCGTATAGAAATATAATTGTTTTTAAATTGACCCTTTTCCTGCATCCTTGATAAAGTTATTGGCTCTTTTTTTAGAGTCTTCAAAATTTCTGTGCGCACAATCTTATTGTATATGAATAAATTCAGTTTTAGTTCTTTTTTTCAAATCTGTATGCCTTTGATTTCTTTTTCTTGCCTTATTGCACTGACTGGGACTTCCAATACAGTATTGAAGTGGTGAGAATTTAGATATCCTTGCCAAATCTTAAGGGGAAAGTATTTGGTCTTTTACCATTAAGTAATAACTTAGCTATTAGTTTTCATAGATTCTCTTTATTAGGTAGAGGAAGTTCCCTTCTATTTCAAATTTGTTGCTAGGTTTTAGTATGAATGGATGTTGCATTTTGCCAATACCTTTCCTACATCTATTGAGATGATAATATGGATTTTCTTCTTTATTATAATAATATGGTGACTGATTTTTGAATATTATTAATCCAACCTTATATTTTTGAGATAAAACCCTCTTGATCATGATAATAGTATTTATTTTATATATTACAGAATTTGAGCTGCTAATATTTTGTTAACTATTTTTGTGTCAGTGTTTATAAGGGATATTAGTTCATAGTTTTCTTGTGATGTCTTTGTTTGGTTTTGTATTCAAGTAATGCTGAACTTAAAAAATGAGTTGAAGATTATTCCTTCCTTCTCTATTTTGAAAAAGAGTTTATATAGGATTGGTATTATTTGTTGTTAATGTTTGATAGCATTCACCAGTGAAGCCATCTGGGCCTGTAGCTTTCTGTGTGGGAAGAATTTTATACCTAACATTTTATTAGGGAACATTTCAAACATACAGTAAAGAAAAAAAATTGTATAGTATAACCATATATAACTCTCACCTAGATTCTGTCATTTACATTTCACTATACTTGCTTTATCACATATATGATCCATAGAATGGATCTTCATCCATCAATCCATCTTATTTTTTTATGCATTTCAAAGTAAATTGCACGTATCTGTATACTTCTGTGGGAAGCATTTAATTATTTGTTTAATTTCTTTAATAAATTTAGGGATAGTCAGGTTTTCTGCTTGTTCTTGAGCTAGTTTTAGTAATTTGTGTCTTCAAGGAGGTTAGTCATTCATCCAAGTTGTTGAATTTATTGGCATAGGTTGTTCATAATATTCCCCCTTTTCCTTGAAATACCTAGAGGATTTGTAGTGATGTCCCCTCACATTCATGATATGGGTAATATGTGCCTTTTCCCTTTTGTTCCTTATCAGTCGGCTAGAAGTTTATCAATTGTATTAATCTTTTCAAAGAATCAGCTTTTAGTTTCATTGAATTTGTTGTTTTTCTCTTTCATTGTTTTATTTGGTTATCTTTATTATTTTCTTTCTTCTGGTTTCTTTGGTTTAATGTGCTCTTCCTTTTCTAATTTTGTAAGGTGGCAACTTAAGTCACTGATTTTAGATCTTTCTTATTTTCTCATATAAAAATTTAGTGCTATAAATTTCCCGTGTGTTAGCAACATCCCACAAATTTTGATATGCTCTGTTTTCATCTTCATTCAGTTCAAAATATTTTCTCATTTCTCTGGTGATATTTAGAAATGTGTTGTTTCATTTCCATTATTTGGGGATTTTTCCAGATATATTTCTATTGTTAATTTCTTATTTAATTCCCTGGTTGTCAGAAAATATACTCCGTGTTATTCAGTCCTTTTAAGTTTATTTATTTACTTATTTTTGTTTTGTTTTTCGAGACGGAGTCTCACTCTGTCGCCCTGGCTATAATGCATAGGTGTTATCATAGCTCACTGCAACCTCAAACTCCTGGGGTCAAGCGATCTTCCTGCCACAGCCTCCCAAGTAGCTGGCACTTCCGGCGTGCGCCTCCACACCCACCTAATTTTTCTATTTTTAGTAGAGATGGGGTTTCGCTCTTGAGGTCAGGCTGGTCTTGAACTCCTGACCTCAAGCAGTCCTCCTGCCTCAGCCTCCCAGAGTGCTAGGATTACAGGCATGGGCCACAGTGCCCAGCCCTTTTAAATGGATTGAGATTTATTTTATGATCTATCTTGTTGAATGTTCTATGTGCATTTGAAAAGGACGTGTTCTGCTGTTGTTGAGTAGAGTTTTCTTTAAATGCCTTTTAGAAATCGAGTAGGTTGGTAGTATTTAAATCTTCTCCCTCTTTACTGATTTTCTGTCTACAATTGATCCTTGAACAATGTGGGGGTTATGGGCATAGAAACCCTCACATAGGAAGAACGCCAGCGGCTGCCTGCGAGCACGGACCGCTCACTCCGAAAACAGCACTGCAAATTACAGAGAAACAACGCCGAACGCCCAGCCCAAGAAAACAGGTACAAAATTTTCACAAAGATCGGAGGGCGCACGGAGCACAGTAGAGCCCAGAGCGTGGGAAGGCCGCGCTCACCAGGTCGGCGCAGCGCAACCGGCCCCCCAAGCGGTTACGCGCCTCCCCATCCACTCAGTCAGGGACAATCCCAGAGTTGGGGCAGGGCGGTTGCACAAGACAACAGACGCTGTGGAGTTGGAGTAATCAGGAAAGCCAAACACAACCCTCAGCTGCAGTATACAGAGACCGTGCAGGGCTGGGGATCACGCTGGGCGGAGATTCAGCTTCCCGGGACAGTGGGCGGGAACCCGCAGACCGGCACTGTGTCACTGGAAGTCAGCGGGACTGGGCCCAGGAGTTTAACGGGGAGCGGGACACGCCCTTAGAGGCTGCTAGCAACTGCCGCTGCTGCCGGTGGAGAAAAACTGCGCTCCCGGCGCGCGATTGGAGCCCGGCTGTGCGCCAGGCTGTGCGCCAGGCTGGCGGCGGCCGCCATCTTTACAGCCACCCGCGCGGAGCTGTGAGCCGCGTCTCTAGCTCCGCCCCGCTCTGGCCCGGGGCTCTTCCGCTGGGGCGAGACAGGCTTTGCCTTTGGTGTCTAGGGTCAGCTGCATCCGTGGATTCCAGGTGGGACCAGGTCCCGGAACTGTAGCGGCGGGACCTTTGGGTATTGGAAACCGTTTGCAGCTCGTCCATCTGGTTCTGCTACCCCGGCTCTGGCCTCCCACAGGTCTGCTACGTGCTGGTCCTAGTGCCCACCCTTCAGGTCCCAGCCCTCCCGTACCCCAGAGATCGCTCATTTTGAAGGTTGCTGGCTATAGTGACTCATTTGGTATAACTGCCGGTTCCCATGACAACCAAATACCTCAAGAGCCACAGGCTGAACCAGAGCAGCTCCCCATAATCCTGCCCACTTCAATAGGGAATTTCGCGCCACCCAAGAGCACTTTCAGCGGCCACTACTCCCCCCTCCCCGTGGGAACATCCCCCCAGTGGAGACTGCTGGGGATAGAGACGGCCACCCGCCTCGCCTTGAGGTCTAGTGGTGGAAAAGGGGTGCACAATTGGAGATCCCCCTATCAACCAGTATCACGTGGAGACACACATCAGAAGGGCAGACACACGTGGCTAGATGAGCAACCTCTGAGCTGTGTAGAATTTTCCCAACTCAGCTCTCACACTGCAGCCAAAAGAAATTTTGTTCCTACCTGCACCTCAGGAGGAGCAGGGTCAAAGTAACCCCTAGGAGCTACAAGGCCCCTCCCAAAGCACGGGGCTTTCGCATACCCCAACTGGGGAATCAGAGTCTGCCACGGACATAACAGAATACCTAGCTAATAGGGAGCGGAGGACTCATATCCTCAAGTACAATTCATTAGCTCAGAGCCCAAGCTGGGAGGTCATTCTCACCACACTCCACTGGGAAGAGGAGAAGACCACAGGTCAGAGTTAACTCAAGATCCACCAAACTTGCTAAAATACACCTAAGGCAATACAGGCCACTACTTCTCTCCCTGGCTTTGCCAAGGAACAATAATTGTGAGCCTGGTGACAGGGCCATAAACTAGCTCTAACACCCCCAGCTCTCGACCAAGAGGCCAGATGAGAAAAAACCAGCGAAAGAACTCAGGGAACATGAAAAATCAGAGTGAAAAGTCACCCCCAAAAGAAATTATCAGTTCCTCAGCAATGGATACCAACCCAAACGAAATGGGTAGAATGACAGAAGAGGAATTTCGTTTATGGATTATAAGAAAGCTCAATGAAATTCAAGAGAAAATTGAATCCCAGCACAAAGAAACCACAAGAAAAATGCAATAAATGAACGAAAAATTCTCCAAAGAAATAGAAATATTACGGAAAAATCAAATAGAAATCCTAGAAATGAAAGAAGCATTCAAGGATCTACAAAACACAGTGGAAAGCCTTAAGAATAGGCTGGACCATGCAGAGGAAAGAATTTCAGAGCTAGAAGACAGCTCCTATGCGCTAAATAAATCAGCCGAAGAGAAAGAACACAAAAACAAGAGGCAGGAAAAAAGCATACAAGAAATGTGGGATTATGTAAAGAGGCCAAACATAAGGATTATAGGTATCCCCGAGGGAGAGGAGGAAAATTTGCATGGGCTGGAAAATTTATTTGAAGGAATAATAGAGGAAAATTTCCATGGCTTAGCCAGAAATCTCGATATCCAAGTACAAGAAGCACACAGGACTCCTGGGAGAGTCAATGTGAAAAGGCATTCACCACACCACATAATTATTAGACTGACCAAAGTAAACACAAAAGAGGCACTCCTCAGAGCTGTAAGATGAAAAGAACACGTAACCTACAAAGGGAAACCGATCAGATTAACTGCAGATTTCTCAGCTGAAACCTTACAAGCCAGAAGGGAATGGGGAGACATCATCAATCTCCTAAAACAAAACAAAGGTCAACCTAGAATTCTATATACTGCCAAACTAAGCTTCTTATATGAGGGAGAAATAAAGACTTTCCAGATAAGCAATCACTGATAGAATTTGCGAAATCCAGACCGGCCTTGCAAGAAATGCTTAGACCTGCATTATACACTAAACAGAGCAATAGACACCCACCTATGTAAAACTACACAAAAGCTAAAACCCCAGAAACCAGATTCCACAATGACGCAAGAGGTAAAACAAAAGATACCACCCACCAGAATAATCAGAAATTTACCCCAAATATCAATTCTCTCAATAAATGTAAATGGCTTGAACTGCCCATTGAAGAGACATAGGCTGGCTGAATGGATTAAAAAATACAAACCAAGTATCTGTTGTCTTCAGGAAACACACTTTACACACAAAGACACATTCAGACTCAAGGTGAAAGGATGGAATACAATTTTCCAGGCTAATGGAAACCAAAAGAAATCCGGAGTAGCCATCCTCATTTCAGATGCCATAAACTTTAAAGCAATAAAAGTAAAGAAGGACAAAAATGGACACTATATAGCGGTGAAGGGAAAAATCTCACAAGAGGATTTAACAATCCTAAACATTTATGCACCCAACACAGGAGCACCCAGGTACATAAAGCAAATACTGCTAGATCTAGACAACATAATAAGCAGCAACGCCATAATAGCAGGGACTTCAACACCCCACTGACAGAACTGGACAGATCCTCCAAACAAAAAACAAATAGAGAAATAAAAGACCTAAACAGGACTATAGAACATTTGGGCCTAACAGATATCTACAGAACACTCCACCCAAATAAACTGAATATACATTCTTCTCATCAGCTCATGGAACTTTCTCTAAAATTGACCACATCCTAGGCCACAAAACAGATCTAAACAAATTCAAAAAAATAGAAATCATACCATGTATCTTTTCAGACCACAGCGGAATAAAATTAGAAATCAATTCCATCAGAAACTCACATCGTCCTCCAAAATTGTGGAAACTAAACAATCTGTTGCTTAAAGATTATTGGGTCTAGGAGGAGATTCAAATTGAAATCAAAAGATTCTTTGAACTAAACAATAATGGGGACACAAGTTATCAAAATCTGTGGGATACAGCAAAAGCAGTCCTGAGAGGAAAACTTATCGCCATAAATTCCCACATCCAAAAGACAGAAAAGTCACAAATCAGTAAACTAACGAATCATCTTAAGGAAATGGAAAAGGAAGAGCAAAGCAATCCTAAAGCCAGCAGAAGAAAAGAAATAGCCAAAATCAGAGCAGAATTAAATGAAATCGAGAACAAAAGAACAATACAGAAGATCAATGAAACAAAAAGTGGGTTCTTCGAAAAGATAAACAAAATAGGCCACTTGCCAGGTTGACCAGAAGCAGAAAGGAAAGGACTCTAATAAGCTCAATTAGAAATGAAAAAGGAGAAGTCACAACTGATACTGTGGAAATACAAAACATCATCTTTGAATACTACAAAAATCTCTATGCCCACAAACACGAAAACGTGGAGGAAATGGACAAATTCTTAGAAACACACTACCTCCCCAGGCTCAACCAGGAAGAAACAGAATTTCTAAACAGACCAATATCAAGCACCGAAATTGAAGCAGTAATAAAAAATCTACCCACAAAAAAAAGTCCTGGACCAGATGGGTTCACACCTGAATTCTACCAAGCCTACAAAGAAGAACTGGTGCCTATACTGCAGAAATTATTTGAAAATATCCAGAAGGATGGAATGCTCCCAAACTCATTCTACGAAGCCAATATCACCTTGATACCAAAGCCAGGAAAGGACACAACAAAAAAAGAAAACTACAGACCAATATCCCTTATGAATATAGATGCAAAAATTCTCAATAAAATCCTTGCAAACCGAATTCAAATGTACATCAAAAAAATAATCCATCATGATCAGGTGGGCTTTATTCCCGAGATGCAGGGATGGTTCAACATACACAAATCTATAAATGTAATCCACCATATAAATAAAAGCAAGAACAAAGATTATATGATCCTTTCAATAGATATAGAAAAGGCTTTTGACAAAATCCAGCATCCTTTTATGATAAGAACTCTTAACAATATAGGCATAGATGGCTCATACCTTGAAACTATTAAAGCCATATACGATAAACCCACAGCCAATATCATACTGAATGGGGAAAAATTGAAGGCATTCCCCCTTAAAACTGGCACCAGACAAGGGTGCCCACTATCTCCACTTCTCTTCAACATAGTGCTAGAAGTCCTGGCCACAGCAATTAGACAAGACAGAGGAATCAGGGGCGTCCAGATGGGGGCAGAAGAGGTCAAACTTTCACTATTCGCAGACGATATGATATTATACATAGAAAACCCCAAAGATTCAACCAAGAGATTACTGGAATTGATAAATGAGTTCAGCAAAGTCTCAGGATACAAAACTAATACACACAAATCCATAGCCTTCATATATGCTAATAACAATCAAGCCGAGAAACAAATTAAAGATGCAATACCTTTCGCAATAGCAACAAAGAAAATTAAATATTTAGGAACATATCTAACTAAGGAGGTCAAAGACCTATATAGAGAGAATTATGAAACACTGAGAAAAGAAATTACAGAGGATGTAAATAGATGGAAAGCCCTACCATGCTCTTGGATAGGCAGAGTCAACATAGTAAAAATGGCTTTGCTACCTAAATTAATTTACAGAATCAATGCAATCCCTATCAAAATACCAACATCATTTTTTGCCGATCTAGAAAAAATAATTCTACGCTTTGTGTGGAACCAGAGAAGACCCCGTCTAGCCAAAGCAATCTTAAGCAAAAAGAACAAATTGGGAGGCATCTGTCTACCAGACTTCAAACTATACTACAAGGCTATAGTAACCAAAACTGCATGGTATTGGCACAAGAACAGAGACGTAGACCAATGGAACAGGACTGAGAACCCAAATATAAAACCAACCTCATACAGCCACCTGATCTTTGACAAATTCCAGAAAAACGTACACTGGGGAAAAAATTGCCTATTCAACAAATGGTGCTGGGAAAATTGGATGGCCATATGTAGAAGACTGAAAGTGGACCCACACCTCTCACCTCTCACAAAAATCAAATCACAATGGATAACAGATCTAAACCTAAGACATGAAACCATAAGAATTCTCGAAGAAAACGTTGGAAAAACTCTTATGGACATTGGCCTAGGCAAAGAATTTATGAAGAAGACCCCCAAAGCAATCACAGCAGCAACAAAAATAAATACATGGGACCTGATCAAATTGAAAAGCTTCTGCACAGCCAAGGAAACTATCACTAGAGTGAACAGACAACCTACAGAATGGGAGAAAATATTTGCATGCTACACCTCTGATAAAGGGCTGATCACCAGAATCTATACAGAACTTAGGAAAATCAACAAGAAAAAATCAAACAACTCTATTAAAAAATGGGCAAAGGACATGAACAGAAACTTTTCCAAAGAAGACAGAATGATGGCCAGCAAACATATAAAAAGTGCTCAACTTCTCTAATCATCAGGGAAATGCAAATCAAAACCACAATGAGATATCACTTAACTCCAGTGAGATTGGCTCATATCAAAAAATCCCCAAATAACAAATGTTGGCGGGGATGTGGACAGATAGGAACACTCATACACTGCTGGTGGGACTGCAAATTAGTACAACCTCTATGGAAAAGAATATGGAGATACCTCAAAGAATTAAAAGTAGAATTACCATTTGACCCAGCAATCCCACTACTGGGTATTTATCCAAAAGAAAAAAAGACATTTTATAATAAAGACATCTGCTCTCGAATGTTCATAGCAGCACAATTCACAATTGCAAAGTTGTGGAAACAACCAAGGTGCCCATCAATACACGAGTGGATCAATAAAATGTGGTTTATGTATACCATGGAGTATTACTCAGCAATAAGGAACAACAGTGAATTAAGACATCTGGTATTATCCTGGTTGGAGCTAGAACCTATTCTTCGAAGCAAAGTGTCACAGGAGTGGAAAAACAAGCACCACTGGTACTCACCATCAAACTGGTACTAACTGATGAACACTTACATCACACAGGGCAATAACATTCATCTGAAGGCGGGCGGGCGGGAAGGGGGTGGAAGGGATGGGAAAAACTCTCACTGAATGGATGTGGGGAGCACAGTTTGGGGGATGACCACGATTGTGGCTCTGACACAGGCAGAACAGGGGCAATGTGTATGGCCAAAGTGTTGTACCCCCATGATATTCTGAAATTAAAAAAATAAATTAAAAAAAAAAAAAAAGAGAGGGCAGGGCTAGGGGAATCCTGTATATAAGGTTGCTAGTTGAAACCTCCTCTCTCCCCCCAAAATTTAGATATAAGATGGACACTAATATTCTCAATTTTTAGATGAAATATTAAATTATCTTTTCCCAAAACAAATGGATAATTTGAAATAAAAATGAGATTAGAGCCCAAGAGTTAAAAAAAATCAAAGTCCAAAACTCAATTATGCATCACCTTTTATTTGAAATTTTCCTACTGTTCTGGTTTTAGCACTGAATGTCTTGCATACTTCAGAAACCTTCCATCCTGGGAAACCGGACAGTAGGTCATCTTACAAAAGATCTTTTCTCTTATAACCTAAGACAAACTGTAAAACTAGTAGGAAAAAATGGGTGAAATTATTGAGCTGAAATATTGTTGGGGCTTCTAATGTGAAGAATCATGATCAGTTTGAAGAATTTCCAATACTTTTAATAATAGGCAGCCCTATGCAAAAATATTGAGTATGATCCCCTGTAGAGGAAATCTAGTAAAGTATATGCATGAAATTGCCATCTTAACTTACAGTGATATGTGACAAGTGAAGTATAAAACAAATAAATGTTAATTATTTATAAAAAAAAAAAAAAAGAAACCCTCACATAGTTGAAAATTCATGTATGACTTTTGACTCCCCAAAAATATAACTACTAATAGTCTACTGTTGACTAGAAGCCTTACTGATAACATAAAGTGGATTAACACATATTTTGTATGTTATATGTATTATATACTGTATTCTTATAATAAAGTAAGCTAGAGAAAAGAAAATGTTATTCAGAAAATCATAAGAAAGAGAAAATATATTTACTATTCATTAAGTGGAATTGGGTCATCATAAAGGTCTTCATCCTCATTATCTTCATGTTGAGTAGGCAGAAGAGGAAGAGGAGGGGCTGGTCTTGCTGTCTCATGGGTGGCAGAGGCTGAGGAGGTGGAAGGGGAAGCAGGAGAGGCAGGCATACTTGGTGTAATTTTATGGGAATACATCATAATTTTTGTCTGACATTTTTGATTTTCATTTCTCTAAAAATGTTTCTAGGTGGTACCAATCCTTCTTCCACCATTTGCTTTAGTGTCAGGGCCTTTATCTTAGAAGGGTCCATGTTGTAAAAGAAGTCAAAAGCAGTCTTGAATAATTGGAACTCTTCTGCCAATTGTCTGATGTGAATTTGTTTTCAGGCACTGCTTCTTCTATGTCATCGTTTTCATCGTCTGGCACTGGTTTAGAAGAACTCATCTCCATCAAGTCTTCTTTTAATTCCTCTGGTGTGGTATCTCTTAGTTCTTGAATTTCTCCAAGACCCATATCTTGAAACTCTTTACCCTCCACCTTTTTTTTTTTTTTAAACCATATCCACAATCTCTTTCATGATTTCCTTGATTGGCTCTGTTGTAAATCCTGTGAAGTCATGCACAACATCTGGACATAGTTTTCTCCAGCAGGAATTTATTGTTTTGGACTTGATGGCTTTCATGGCTTTTTCTGTAACAAAGATAGCATCTTCAGTGGTATAATCCTTCTAAACTGTCACGATGTTCCCTCCATAGGGGTTTTCTTCCATAGCATTGACAATCCTTTCCATAGAGTACTGCATGTAATGAGCCTTAAAGGTCCTTATGACCCCTGATTTAGAGGCTGAATTAGAGACATGATGTTAACAGCGCAAGTAGAGCACTTCGATGCTGTTGGTGTTGAACATGTGGGGTTCTGGGTGGCCAGGGGCATTGTCTAGTATCAAAAGAACATTTAAAAGGCAGTCTCTTACTGGCAAGGTACTTCCTGACTTCAGGGACAAAGCGTCATGGAACCAATCCAGAAAAAATGTTCTCATTGTCCAGGCCTTCTTGTATAACCAGAAAACTGGCAGGTGGTGTTTATCTTTTCCCTTCAAGGCTCAGGGGTTAGCAGCTTTATATATAAGGGCAATCCTGATCATAAACCCAGCTGCATTTGCACAAAACAGTAGAGTTAGCTTCTCCCTTCCTGCCTTAAATCCTAGTGCTCAGTTCTCTTCCTTACTAATAAATGTCCTTTGTGGCAATTTTTTTTTCAGAATAGTGCATTTTCATCTGCATTAAAAACCTGTTCAGGCCAGATGTCCTGCCTCCTCAATGATTTTCTTAATGGCATCTGGGAACTTGTCTGCTGCCTTTTGGTTGGCAGAAACTGCTTCTGTTATCTTGACGTTTTTTAAGCCAGACTTCTTTCTAAAATTGTCAAACCATCCTTTGCTGGTATTAAATTCTACAGCTTTAGGCTGGGCACAGTGGCTCATACCTGTAATCCCAGCACTTTGGGAGGCCAAGGCAGGAGAATTGCTTCTGGCTAGGAGTTCCAGACCAGCCCAGGCAACATAGCAAGACCCCATCTCTACAAAAAATTTTAAAAATTAGCCTGGCGTGGTGATGCATACCTGTAGGCTGAGGCAGGAGGATCAGTTGAGCCCAGGAGTTGGAGGCTGCAGTGAGCTATGACCATGCCGCTCCATTTCAACCTGGCCACAGAGCAAGACCCTGTCTTTAAAAAAACAAACAAAAATTCTCCAGCTTTAGATCTTTCACCTTCCTTTTGCTCTAAGTTGTCATATAATGACTTTGCTTTTTCTTGAATCATATTAGAGTCTATAAGTATGCCTTTCTTATAGCAATCCTGCACCACATAAAAGCCGCATTTTCAATACGAGATAAAAAGGTATTTTGCAAAAAGTGTGAGGTTTTTGCACCTGCTGGTGTAGCTGCAGCAAAGCCTTCATGAATTTCCTTTTTTTTTTTTTTTTTTTTTTTTAAATAATAGCCCTAATGCTGGATTCATTTATCTTGGAATGGTGGGCAACTGCAGCTGCAGACCTCAGTCTGTGGAAAATATCAAGCAATTCAACTTTTTCTTGAAATGTCATGACTTTTCTCTGCTTCTTGGGAGCACTTCTAGCATCATTAGTGCACTTCATATGGATCCCATGGTGTTATTCAAGGTTTATGGCATTGCACTAAACATAATGAAAAATATGCGAGAACTGCACTTGTTACTGCAATGTGAAATTTACTGGAGAGGCAAACTCCTCACGCGGAAATGATTAGTGTCATACAGCGTTTTAAGTGGAGAGTGGTAGCACTTGAGTTCATTGCAGTAGCAATGCTACAAAATTCATAGGTGGCTATGAAATTATTATGGTAGTACAATATGTACTACGGTTAATTTCATGTAGTTATGATTTAATACTGCCTCTTCATGTTTGCTTATATTTCTCTCAACTGTGAATGGTGCCATGTATGATACGTAAGTGTTTATGTGCGTAAGTTTTGATAAATTTTAACTTTTTATAATAGATTTGTGTATATTTTATGGTAGTAAATGATGAAATAGATTAGTATCTACATATATTTTCTGCATTCACGACATACCTAATTTTTCTTAATTTTTTCAATATTTCTAGGCTACACAGTTCATTTGCAAGTTTTTTCAAATTGCTGCAAATCTCCAAATTTTTCTAATATATTTACTGAAAAAAATCTGCATATAAGTAGACCCACAGAGTTCAAACCCATGTTGTACAAGAGTCAATTATTTGTTCTATCAGTTACTGAGAGTAGTGTTGAAACCTTTAACCATAATTGTAGATTTTTCTATTTCTTCTCTGTCAGTTTTGCTTCATTACTTTTGAGGTGCATTCATTAGATGCACATACATATGGAGTTATTATGTCTTTATGATGAAGTGACCCTTTTATCATTATGAAATTTTACTCTTTATTTCTGATACCATTCCTTGTTTTGAAGTCTCCTTTGTCAGATATTAATGTAGCAATTCAACTTTGTTTTAATGAGTATTTGTATAGCATATCTTTTTCCATCTTATGACTTTTAACCTGTGTCTTTGTATTTTAGGTAGATTTTATTTATTTATTTGTTTTATTTATTTTGGTGGATTTCTTTTAGGCAACCCATAGTTGGGTCTTGATTTTATATCCAGTCTGACAATCTCTGCCTTTTAATTGGAGTGTTACATTTAATTTATTTATCAATATGGCTGAATTAAAAATCTACCATCTTGCTTATTTTTTCCTATTTCTCCCATCTGTTCATTATTTTTTCTCTTTTTCTATCCTCTTTTGGTGTTATTGACTGTTTTTTATGATTCCATTTTATATCCACTATTGACTTTTTAACTATCCCTCTTCATTTTATTTTTTTAGGGTTGCTGTAGGGATTACAATATACATTTTTAACTTATCACAGTGTGCCTTCAAAATAACATTATATGACTTCACCTAACACATAATAGGCTTGCAATAGTATATTTCCATTTCCCCTTTCTGTCATTTATACTGTTGTCATACATTTTTCTTCTAGGATTGTTTTAAATTTCATAATACATTGTTATTATTTTTTGCTTTAAAGACTCAATTATCTTTTTCCTCATTTTTAAATGTATATAAAAGTAATTTTTATTTACCCATGTATTTACCATCTCTAGGGCTCTTCATTCTTATTTTAGATCCAGGTAATGTAATTTTCCTTCTGCCAAAAGAACCTTTTTTTTTTTTTTTTTTTTGGTATTGTAAGAGAATATCTTTATTTTTGGGAAATACACACAGAAGCGTTGAGTCTAGTGCATGGAACTTATTCTCAAATGGTTCAGAAAAATGAGTGTGTATATAGATACCTTAAATATATGAAAATATATGAAATATATACATATATATGTATGAAAAGAGAGCAGATGATAAAGCAAGTGTGGAAAATGTCCACAATAGGTAAGTCTCAGTGAAGGAATATTTATGCATGTTCTTGGTGTTCTTCTTGCAACTTTTCTATAAATTTGAAATAATTTCCAAATAACAAAGTAAAAAAGAAAACCTGCTGTGACCCAACTCCTCTAAGGTTATGAATGAGAACTTGGCGAAGAGCTTGCACCAAGGCGTCAAATATAGTTTGTAGCTGAGCCAGGACCCATGGTGCCTGATCTTTTTTTTTTCCCTTAATTAATTTATTTTTTATTTCAAAATATTATGGGAGTACAAACGTTTAGGTTACATATATTGCCTTTGCACTGCCTGAGTGAGCTACAAGCGTGCCCCTCCCCCAGACAGTGCACACTGCACCCATTAGGTATGAATATACCCATCTCCTCCTACCTCCTCTCACCTGCCTGACACCCGATGAATGTTACTTTCATATGTGCACATAAGTGATGATCAATTAATACCAATTTGATGGTGGGTATATGTGGTGCTTGTTTTTCCATTCTTGTGATACTTCACTTAGAAGGATGGGCTCCAGCTCCATCCAGGATAATACAAGAGGTGTTAGTTCACCATTGTTTTTTGTGGCTGAGTAGTACTCCATGGTATACATATACCACATTTTACTAATCCACTCATGGATTGATGGGCACTTGGATTGTTTCCACATCTTTGCAATTGTGAATTGTGCTGCTATAAACATTCGAGTACAGATGTCTTTATTATAGAATGTCTTTTTTTCCTTTGGGTAGATGCCCAATAAGTAGGATTGCTGGATCAAATGGTAGTTCTACTTTTAGTTCTTTGATGTATCTCCATATTACTTTCCATAGAGGCTGTACTAGTTTGCAGTCCCACCAGCACTGTATGAGTGTTCCTATGTCTCCGCACCCACACCATATTTGTTGTTTTGGGACTTTTTGATAAAAGCCATTCTCACTGGAGTTAAGTGACACCTCATTGTGGTTTTGATTTGCATTTCCCTAATAATTAGAGATGTTGAGCATTTTTTCCTATGTTTGTTGGCAGTTAGTCTATCTTCTTTTGAAAAGTTTCTGTTCATGTCCTTTGCCCACTTTTTAATGGGGTTGTTTGATTTTTTCTTGGTGATTTTCCTGAGTTCTGTACAGATTCTAGTTATCAGCACTTTATCAGATGTATAGCATGCAAATATTTTCTCCCATTCTGTAGGTTGTCTCTTGACTCTAGTGATAGTTTCCTTTGCTGTGCAGAAGCTTTTTAATTTGATCAGGTCCCATTTATTTATTTTTGTTGATGCTGCGATTGCTTTTGGGGTCTTCATGAATTGTTTGCCTAGGCTGATGTCTGCAAGAGTTTTTCCAACGTTTTCTTCTAGAATTCTTATGGTTTCATGCCTAGGTTTAAGTCTGTTATCCATCGTGAGTTGATTTTTGTGAGAGGTGAGAGGTGCAGATCCTGTTTCAGTCTTCTACATGTGGCTATCCGATTTTCCCAGCATCATTTATTTAATAGGGATTTTTTTCCCCAGTGTATGTTTTTGTCTGCTTTGTTGAAGATCAGATGGCTATATGAGGATGGTTTTATATCTGGGTTCTCAGTCCTCTTCCTATGGTTTATGTCTCTGTTTCTTGTGCTAGTACCATGCTGTTTTGGTTACTATAGCCTTATGGTATAGCTTGAAGTCTGGTAAATTGATGGCTCCCAATTTGTCAAAAGAACCTCTTTTAACATCTCTTATAGTGTAGGACTTTTGGCAACATGTTTGCACAGATTGTTTGAAAAGGTCTTTATTTTACTTTTATTTCTGAAGGATGTTTTTGCTAGATACAGAATTCTTAGTTAACAGTATTTTTTCTGTCGACACAGATATCATTACATTGTCTTCTGGCTTACATAGTTTCTAAAAAGAAATGTGAATTCTTGTCTTTTACCTCTGTACATAATGTGTCTTTTTTTCTTTAGCTCTGCGGTCCCCAACCCTTAGGCTGCAGTCGGTATGGGTCTGTGGCCTGTTAGGAACCGGGTGCACAGCAGGAGGTGAGCGGTGGGCCAGCGAGTGAAGCTTCATCTGTATTTACAGCCGCTCCCCATCATTCACCATCCCCCACCCCCTCCCTCCCTGGTCTGTGGAAAAATTGTCTTCCATAAAACCAGTCCCTGATGCCAAAAAGGTTGGGGACTGCTGCTCTAGCTAGTTTTAATATTCTTTCTTTAATACTGGTTTTCAGCAATTTTATCATGTTGTGCCTTATGTCTACCATTTTGTTCTTTATTGTGTTAATGGGTTTTTTAAAAATAATAGCTCTTTAAATGTCCTTGTTGCTAATTCCATTATCTCTCTCATTTCTGGGTCTGTTTCTATTGGCTGGTATTTCTTTTGGTTATAGGTCACATTTTTCTGCTTCTTGATATGTCTGGTAATTTTTTTATTGGATACTGGTCATTGTGATTGTTATGCAGTTGAGTGTTAGATTTTGTTGTTTTTCTTTAAATAGTGTTGGACTTTATTCAGGAAGTCAGGTAAATTATTTGTGGAGCAGCATGATCCTTTTAACACTTCTTTTTAACCTTCATTTGGGTAGGTTTAGAGTAGCCTTTACTCTAGGGCTAGTTTAGTGCCACTGCTAAGGTGTAACTGTTCTGGTGTCTCTTTTTTTTTTTTCTTTGAGCCTTTGAATGAACAATGTATGAAGGTGTCTTTTTTGAATGCCCTAGGTATTCAACAAGTACTCTCCATTCTCATTGGTCAAAATTTAAACACCTCCCAGTCCTGTGTAAGCTATGAGAATGTTAGCTTACAGATCCTCAGTCATTTTTTTGTCTGACCTGGTTGAGTCAGACCTCACACATGCAGTCTTTATTATTCAGGAACAGATTCAATGGGAACACTGTGCAAATTTCTGAAGGTCTTTCTCTGCCTATCTCCCTTCTCTCTGATAATCTGCCTTACAAATTCCAGCTACTTCTGCCTCCCCAAACTTCAGTATGTCTCCTTAGCCCAGCGAGACCCTTCATGCTCACCTTGTTTGTTTTTCTTCTCTCAGGACTTTTGTCCTGCACTGCCTGTTATCCAGTGTCTGAAAAGAGTTGTTTCTTCCCAATTCTCAGTTGCTCTATAATGACTGCAAGTGGAAATCCTGAACCACTTTAAAACATTATAATATATCCTGAGTTACCCAGTTGAATTTTTTAAATTTCACACACTTTTCAGAGAACTTTATCTTGCATGAAATATATATATTGTCTCCTCATGTTTCATTCTCTTTTTTCCTTCCTCTTGTTTCAGTTACCACAGAGGACAGTCTTGAATGGATATTGGAAATGGTGTATATAGTGAGCATTTTTATATCCTTTTTAAGATAATGCACTGAAAGATATCTATTCCCTTTCTCCATTTTTTCCTTCTGCTCCTGAGCCCAGGTCTCAGCCTTAACATTGATCATTTACAAAGGCTCAACCCTCAGCTCTCTCAAAACAGCAAGCAGAGTTTGAACATGAAGCTTTTGGGTCTCTGATATTTTATCCTTTTAACTATCTGCTTGGTCAGTATGCCTCTGTTGGACCCTGTCCATCTGGACACAGACCAGCTTTTGTCCTGTATAACAGAAGGGTAAGCAGGTAGCATCTGAAAAGCCAGTAATCTCCTCTGGGTAGGCTTGGAGCTCATGAATCTAATTGTTTCTTCTCCTTGTCTTCTGAAATACAAATCTGTTGCTTGCTATATGCAAACAAGTGTTAAAAAAAGCTCAGCAAGTCTTTGAACCTGGCTGCTCAAAGATCACCATGTGTGTATGCTTAGGTTGTTTTGGACAGTTATCTAATGAGTACACTGCACATTTGAGCTGAATTTATGCAGTTGAAATTTGTCGCTAAATTGAACATGCTTCAGAAGGGCATTTCAAAATGGATCAAACCTAATTTCTGATAAACTAACTATAGCTTGTATATTTTGAAAGTAAAGTGACATTCTTTCCCTACCCTTTCCATCTTTTGTTCATCCTTTGTACAGGACTTATTTTTTCAGTGTCAGAACTGAGCCTGAACAATCTGCCCTGTAGGTGATTGGCCCTGATGGAGCCTAAGCTGTCAGTGCCAGAGTCACAAACCTGTCCAAGCTAATGGTCCTTTCTGCAGCTGCTGTCTTGGGAGCCCTGCTACACTAGTGGAGAAGTTTGCACTCAGAATTAGCTACCACAGTAATGTAAAGTGGAAGAGATGGTAGACAAAAGAGACAAGGCCTTGGATTCCTTACTTTTCCCTGTCTTAAAAGGTGTGACATTATCCCAACCTAGCTGCCCATTCACTGATCAGCTATGCAGTTGACTCCAAACCACACTTAGTACTACTGGCTCACCCCTATAATATGTGCTTACATCTGAGGCTGTGCCTATCAATGGTGGTTTATCTTGATTCCCCAGTTTGCTTGTTAGCTCCATAAATGCAGGACTTGGCTCTGAGGACTTTAGAAGCCTGTCGCCGCGTTGAGAACAGTGCTGATTGTACTGTCAGGGTCTAACTGTAATCTTACCATGTGACCTTGATGAGAGATTCCTTTCTTTTTTGGCTGGGCTTGTTTTCCTAAATTAGTTCACAAGCATGTTGGCTGTTTTCTATTCCTTAGGACTCTATTAGGCATTGTGAAAAATCCATAAATTTAACACTGGGTCTCCTTCAGGGTTCTAAGCATCTAGCTATGACAAATTTCATTGAAGAAATTAGTAGTAATAGCATGTTTGTTTCTCTAAGAGAGGGCCTGCCACTCTGCCTGCTTACACCTGATAATGCAGAAACCCTAAAGCAGTATGTTCTTTCTTCCATAGGAAATCCCTCATTGGGAAGCCTGTAGAATTCTGATATCTTCCAAAAAGATTGGGGGTACGGGGGTAGTTTGCTTGTTTATGGCAGGGGTTGGAAGGGAAGCTATGGAAATAGGTCAGTTTTCCCAATTTCAGGCCCTAAAAAACAGTTATTCTAGAGCATGGGGATAGGTGATTACAAAAAAAGGTTATTCCTAAGGTCATATCAAGGTGAAAGAAAATAATAGTTTTTACTACAGTTATTAAGTACTTACTGTATGTCAAGCACTACACTTGGCACTGTGTACACATTGCCTTATTTAGTCCTCAGAAAAAGCTCTATGTGATGAAATAATTATTATTCCCATTTTAAAGATGAGGAAACTGAGGCTCACCCAGCTCCACCCTGCTAGTAAGTAATGAAGATAGGATATGAGTCCAGGCAGGCTGATTCTTAACCGTTATGCTGTTGTGAATATTACTAGCTATTGGTTGAAACTCTTTTTCAGCACCCAGGTGCAACTAGACCCAACAGTGACCCGCTAGGGTCTTTACTTAGAGAACATCTTTGCAGTGCTTCTTGTTTAGCTTTAACTAGCCCTGAATCTGGATGCATAAACATGGATTATGGGGGAAGAAGAATTGGCTTTTTGCTTCTCTTTCATCAGAATTCCTCTTCCAAGCTGTCCAACACCTGACTACCACTTAACTTAAATGTGAGAATGCCACTGAGAGGCTCTCCTTAGGCTTAGGTGAAATTGCAAAGTTAGCAACAGACCTTATTGCTTCTGGGAGAAAAGAGGGCTGTTGCCCATTGGAAGACACATAACTAGTTCTGGGGAAGGTTTGGTTTTAGGAAAGTAAAGGAAGGGTGGGAGGCTAGATTAAGTTCTTTCAGAGAAAATAAAAGATTAGGTCTTATATTTCTCTTTCAGTCTCTTGCCAAAGTTTGTAGAGCATTTCAGCTCCATAACAAATCCAGACAAGCGAGTTAGGCAATGCCCTGAGTAGGTCATCTTCATTTTTATAGGAAAGGGTATCTTCCTTTGATTTTGAGGAAGTTTACTGGGCATTAGAAGGAAAAAGGCTTCAGCCTTCCTGGCTGAGAGATGTATATTTGGCTTGTCGTCCCTCCACAGATGATGAGAGGGACAAGAAGTCAGTCTGCCTTTATCATAAAAATTGCCTATAGCTACTTGAACCTTCCTCTGGTCTCTAACAGTCCATTTGCCAGTGACCATTATCAAAGGCCTGCTGTGTGCTCAGCACTATTTCTTTTAGGGATAGGACATTATGCTAGCACCAGGAGATCAGAGCTGTGAACAGTTTAGAGGGGTGGTATGAGGAGTAAACCTGATTATTCAGACCTTCTTGATTCTGTGGGCACCAAGATAGATGTGTCCCAAATGCTGAACGATTGTGAGGGATGAACTCCATTACCCAATTTGCCATGGACCAAACTCATTATTTCTCTATCATCAGCTTATATTATAGAATAAGCCACTGCCTGCTCAGTCTCCTCTAAATGATGGGAAAGAGAAGCAAGGGCAATGTCCAGACTTATGCCTGGTGGTGGTCTTGTTTGTGGTTTCAGAGCTTGATCCCTCAAGCTGTCCTTTCCTGCTTTATGGAAGAAATGGGTCCAAAAATCATATTCTCTAGTGAGTAAATATCTGAAGTAGAACAAATGATCAGAGTCCAGGGGAGGGATAGATGGAGATTATCATGAAAATCCTCTAAAAAGCCTTATTTTTTTTCCTCCTAATTGCATTTTAACTCCTATATCTGTTTCATGCTACCCAGAGATTAATTTTTCTATGATTAGGCATTTGACAGGGTTAAAGCAGAACTGCATGGAAGTGGAACAGGATGATTACAATCTCTTTGGGAGAATGGAAGATTGGCCTTGAGGTATGGGCCATTCATGTAGAAGATTTATTGAATCCTTTTAACACTCCTCCCAAGGCCTAAAGACCACAGGTTGACTGAGGCCTAAGAAACCCAATTAAAGATGAAAGACTTCAAAATGAGTATTGAGCAATCAAAATAATAGCCAAAATCAGATTTTGCTGATGAGGTTGCAATGGTCTATAAGGTTTTGGTGGTGGTTTACACCAACTATCAACAAGGTTGAGCAGGATCTTTCAACTGCTACTGATGGAAATTAGCAAGCTCTGGAGGCCTGAGGAGCCTGGTAGTCATTAATGCTCAAAATCAGGTCTTCACCAGGTTACTTTCCCAGCTCTCCACAGAACATGTGTCCCACTTCTTAGGAGGAGAGAGTTTGAATTCCTTGAATCTGTGGTCTCTGAAGACCAAGTTTAGCCTGTAAACCCAAGAACATGTCCCAGGTTAGACCAGCCTGCTAGTATAGGAAGAGCAATGGATTGGGAGTCAGAAAATTCTGGTATCTAATCCTAGTTTTGTGACTTTGGGCAATTTACAGTCTTTCTAGACATCTGTTTCATCATCTGTGAAATGAGAGCCATGAACTAGGTAGGTAATTTTAAAGGTTCCTTCCAGAACTATTATTTCTATCATTCTGTCCCTATGGTAACACTTTGGCAAAAAGAGGTATGGTTGCCTTACGTGTCATTGTCCTGAGATGCTAGGGCTAACTCCAGTCTCTCCTGGCCACCGTTTAACTAGCTGTTTCATTTTATTTGAATATATCAGATACTTTCTATTGCTGTTTTTCCTCTTGTTTTCATCTGAATAGCCGACATTCATTTGGTACCTTCTATTTGCTAGATTCTATCATTTATATTTTTATATTTATTTTATATATTATCTCTAATCTTCATAATGTTATAAGAAAATATTATGCTGGGCACAGTGGTATGTGCCTGTAATCCCAGCTACTCGGGAGGCTGAGATGGGAAGATTGCTTGAGCCCAGGAATTTGAGATCAGCCTGGGCAAAATAGCAAGACACCCCCCCCAAAAAAAATCAAATTAAATTTAAAAATAGGGGCTGGGCACAATGGTTCACACCTGTAATCCTAGCACTTTGGGAGGCCAAGGCGGGAGGATCACTTGAAGCCAGGAGTTGAAGACCAGCCTGGGCAACATAGTGAGACCCTGTCTCTACAAAAAAAAAAAAAATTAGCCAGGCATGGTGGCATGTGCCTGTAGTCCCAGCTATGTGGGAGACTGAGGCAGGAGAATCACTTGAGCCCAGGATTTTGAGGTTGCAGTGAGCTGTGATCATGCCACTGTACTCCAGCCTGGGTGACAGAGTAAGACTCTGTCTCTAAAACAAAACAAAACAAAACAAAGGCCCTGCTTTTAAAAAAATGGGGCATAGGCTACTGAACTGTCTGTGGGGAATGCATATTGTGCTAGGGTTTGTGTGTGTCTGAAACCTTATCAGTGATTTTGAACTAACCTCTTGCACTGGGATCTCATCTATTTCCTGTCATTGAAGACATCCTGATCTTGATGTGGCCAAGAGCCTCACAACCTGTGTCAGGCAAGGCCAAGCCTCTGGGCTCAGGTTTTCTTTGGTATAACCTATATCCCCTTGCATTACCAAAGTTGTACTGGGCATTCTCTGACTTCTGGCTGATGCATTGCCAGTTACACTGAGAACTGTGAGGTCATTATGGGAGGCTTGCTTTCATATTGAATAGGGGATATGATTTCCTCTTCACCAGAATCTACCATGGGCTAAAGGAAGATGTGTGTGGCCCTAGCTCCTGGCTTATGGTTAGAACTATCTGGAGACAGCCAGAACTTCCAAATATCCCTTGTGACCAGAAAGAGACTTTAATTATAAAATTTGTAACCATTATTGACTATTCATTATGTGTCAGGCATTGTACAATCAGTGTCATTTCATCCCCACATCAGTCTTATGAGTTAGATAGTGTTATCCCCATCTTAAAGATATGAAAACTAAGACTCAAAGAGATTAAGAAGCTTGTATAAATTTATGTAGCTTATTAGTGGTTGATCTGGGACTGAAATTCAGATCTCTGACCTCAGAGCCTATGTTCTTAATGGCTTTGCTGTCTTCTCAGGCCCTTCCTCTCCAGAGACCTCAGGGACAGGTGTTTAGGTCTTCCCCACCCCTACCCAATTTGTTTTTCCCTTGTTTGAATTGAGGCAAAGTGTTTTAAGGAAAAGAAGAGGGCATGGAATCTTGGAAAGTGAGGCCATTTGTATATCCCCTGTCTTCCACTTGAGTCCAGAACATGTTCCCTTGTGATGAAGAATCATTTATGCATATAAGATCTTTGGGACAGTTTGAAATAGGTAGATACTTCCTGGACTGTGAAGGTAGTTACTCTGAAGTCCCAGGAGCTAGCTGTCCAGGTAGCTCTGTAGCCATTGGGATAACAGTGTTTCCATCAAATGTATGTTACTTTCAGGAACTTCAAACTTTTACTACCGTGTCATTTTAGGAAGGTGAGTTCAAGTTCCATTTTATAGAGAGAAGGGCTGAGACTTAAAGAGGTTGGGTGAATTGTCTGAAGTTCTGTAGCAAGAGTAGAACTCCCAATTCAGTTGTCTTTCTATCAGGCCCTTGCCAGGACCCAGGTTCCTATCTACTGAGGGTCATAGGTAGGAGTGTAAGGATTCCTTAGAGAGAGACCATGTGACTTATAGGTGATTTACTGACTTTGATGCTACCTTGAGCTGAAGTGGTGGACATGCTTCCAGGAAGTCCACAAGCCCAACAGCTGATGAAAGAAAGCTTGTGCTTGGGCATAGACTGTTAACTGATGGATTGCAAAGGGATTTCACCCTGGGAGGGGTCTTTGGAGTTGCAAGGAAGCCAGATACTGAGGCTGCAAATTACAGTAAAGCCTAAGGCCATTAGGCACAAGGACTCTGAGAAATTGCCCCCTGCCTAAGTGCTGCCTTTGCCATGTCCCAGCCCAGTGTTGAAGCTCGAATGGGACATGTTCCTAAAGTCTAAAGCTACAGAAAGCAAAGTCCCAGGCTAGGCCAAATACCCCTTAGTGCTCTGAAGTCTGGGATGGACTGGGGCCTAGACCTGAATTAGAATGTCTTCCCCTGGGAGTAAAAGGAAAGTGGTGAGGGTAGGAGACAGCAGAGACTAGATGAACCAACAGGCCACTTTCCTCAGGGTAAAAGAGGAAGAAAGGAAGTAAGCCCACATAAAAGAGCCAGGGAAGGAAGAGGTGGCAACAGGCAATGTCTGGACAAGAGGAGAGCTGAGATCATATACTCTGTAAGGCCAGACAAGTTTCTAGTTTCTTTCCAAGGAGCTAGTAGCTCAGGCGCCTTCTCTGCTTTCACCTTGCTACAACAAAGGCTATACTGGCAAAAGCCAACTTTACTAGGAAAGGAAAAAAAGTCCCTGTTCTAAGAAAGACCTTAGATCTTCCACTCTGCATTGGCAAGAGGAGAAAGCCCAGGTGATCAAGCAAGGCAGCCTTACTTGAGGCCTAAGGCTGTCAGGATATAGCCAGAAGGTCCAGTCATCTGTTCATATGCTACACCTTTTTCTCAGAAATTGGCTTTAGCATGGTGTTTGTCTTGTGGTACCTGACACCCCTCAGGTAAGGCTGAGCCCAGGTTGCTGGGTCATAGGCATTGCTGAGGCCACCCAGATTTCAGGGCTTAGGAAAACATACATTATTCCATTCTGCCTGGTTCCTGGGAGCTGGTTCCATTTTGGAGGAATTTTGCCTTTTTCTGGGCTTGAGCCATTCACTTCTGTGCCAGGACCTTGGTTGTAGATATTCCAGCCACAAATGCAGCCCACGTACATGAGAGGGCCCGATTACTTTGTGGGTGACTGCCATTGCTGGGTACCAGTCTTCTTGCCTACAGAGCTGACAAAAGGAATGAGAAGCAGAGGAACTAGCCTATACTAGGGTCTGTGGGACACAGCCAGGCAAAATGATCTCGTGGAGCTGGGTATCTGCAGGGAAGAAAGCTGGGCCAGATGTTTGCCCTAGCTGTCCTTTCCCTCCAAACCCAAACTCAGCAACTCTCCCATAGGGATACAAGCCTTCCCATGCTCTCCAGCCCTTCTCTCTCCTCAAGAATTCTTGGCAGGCAGAGTGTTTGCTACCAAGTGAAGTTTGCCCTGGCTCAAATTTGGACTGGTGCAAGGAGCAATCCAGAGGCACCTTTGCGCCCCTCAGGAGTCTTTCCTCAATCCCTTTGACCTGTCCTGACTCTGGCTTATGTCCTCCCCCACATCCTCCATCCTAACCACCTTCTGTCAGAGCTAAGTGTCCCTCATCGCTCACTTATTTCCTCTCAAGCTCCCTACTGAGTAGGGAGCTCTCCATGATGTCATAGGCTTTCCTCCAAGGCAGATCAGTTTCACTGAGATTACCAGAGTGCACAGTCATTCTCTCTCCTGGTCTATCCTTTCTTCCCAGCTCACTTCTTCTGACTTGATGTAGTGCCTCTCCCCCTGACTGTTCTTGTCCTTGATTCATGGTCTTATAAGCTAAAGTCACATCAGGCCTGGCTATGATAGTCCCTTCCTTCTGTAACCACAGATATCCAGCGTTCCTAATCAGTGGAAGTCTGAATCCTCTCCCCATAGAAAGTCAGAAAGGTATTGTGGAAGAGAGACCCCTCATCAGAAAAAAAGCTCTGGCTTAGTCTTGAAAGTGTTCCCTATACCCCAAGGCTGGGATGCCCAAAAGTTCAATCCAGGCACTGGATAGGAAGACTGAGTTGGCATTAAGAGATGAAAACAAGTGGCAGATGGTGCTAAGGAACATCCCAAGACTGAAGAAATGTGGTTCCCAGAAAGGGAGAAGGAAGGAGACATTGGCAAAGTCTTACTCAGCAACTGTAACAGCCTGGTCAGAGAAGGCTTCAGGATAGGGCTGAGAGCTCATTTATGGTATCAGGGATACTGGTGAGCTCAGACACTCATTGTTCCATCACCTCATGCTCTTTTACCATACCCAGAGTAAACAGCCTTGGTGGCCAAGCTGGACTGGTCAGGAAAGGCAGGGAATGAAAAAGATTAGAAAGTGGTCCCACAAACCTGAAGAATTGTTCCCATAGTGAGCAAGCTTCTTTGGAGGTGTCATCCCAGACTGAAACCAACCCAGTAGGGCAGCAGTGTGGGGCTAAGTGACCTGGGATTTGCGTGGCCTAAGCCCTGCCTGGCCCTTCACGTCCCCCAGGTGCTGGAGGTGGTGCGAGCCAACTATGACACACTCACACTGAAGTTGCAGGATGGCCTAGACCAGTATGAGCGCTACTCAGAGCAGCACAAGGAAGCTGCCTTCTTCAAAGAGCTGGTGAGTGCCTCGCGCCTGTTTCTGCCTGTGTCTCTTGGGGGCCTATTCCCAGCCACTGGGTTCTACTGTGCAGGTGGGCTTCTAGGGAACAACTGCAGTTTGCCAAAGGCTGATAAAACAAGACTTGAGGTGTCTGCTGGGATCGAGTATGCATCTTCTCTCCCAAAGCAGTCCAGACCAGGCAATATGAGAAGATATTCCTGAGGTAGCATTGCCCACCTCTACTCTGCAGCCATGGAGACAGCCCTTGCACAGCTCCAGCTGGGCCTGGGGTTTGACATGTGTGCACAACGGCAGCTCTGGCTCATTATTCCTTATCCTGTTTTCAGAGCAACTAATGAGAGTAATTGATTCTTCTCCTCCTTATGGAATTACTTCTTCCCAAGTTCCTACTACTGGTCTGAGTGCTCTTCCAATCTAGTTTCTCCAGTCCTCATTCCCTTCCCCACTCCCACTA
This sequence comes from Daubentonia madagascariensis, assembly GCA_023783475.1. NCBI lineage: Eukaryota > Metazoa > Chordata > Mammalia > Primates > Daubentoniidae > Daubentonia > Daubentonia madagascariensis. Next base: position 10,544,237 of record JAKFHU010002573.1, on the reverse strand, counting down.
TCCAGTCACTGTGCCTTCTCCAGTCCTCACCCCTGGCCACCTTGACCCAGTGAACATTTGCTCTGCCTCCTACTTCACCTCTTACTCAGCATCTCCACAGAACTAGCCCATCCCTATTGATTGTCCCTTTCCTGCTCTGTGCTCAGAGCTACTCTCAGGAAAATCTTAGCCTGCTGACTGTTTAGTTTATACAAACATGTGGCTGGGGACTGAAACAGGACACACAGGCCTCTGTACTCACTTCCCATGTCCTCAGACCTCCCTCTACTGGGGTAGAACTTGCATCAGCCCAGCTTTTATTTCCTCCATTCCAAGTCCATGGTGAAGGTACTGGATTTTGGATCATTTGTCTTGTGCTAAACACAGCCCAACTCTGACCCTGACATGACATTCCTCAGGATTTTGGACTTCCTTAGGGTAAGGAAGACATGCTCTGGAGGGAGTTAGTTTGGAACAGGGAAGCCGTTAGTAGAAAGAGACAGCAGAGTAGAGTATTTTTATGGGGTGATTAGCTAGTCTTAAGTTGATGTAGGGGAATTACTGGGAGCCAACAATAAACAAAAAGAGTGAATAATTGGGAGCTGAAGAGGGTTGTGAAGGAGAGAATTAGAGTTATGTCTCAAGGCTCTTTGGTACTAGCCTCTGCCTTACTCAGTTCTACTTATATATTTGTTCCTTTGGCACAAGTAAGCAAAGAGGGTCTGGTCCAGTTTGGAGCTAATGAGCTTGAGTTGCCCACTGTTTGTCATGCTGCCCTTTCCTCTGCTTCCTGCCTGACAACTTCATTAATTTCTGCTTCCTTATAGCAAAGCAGACATTGAAAGAAAGCTCTCTGGACTTTGAGGCCCAGGACAGACATAAATTCTCTTTCTCCTCCCTCCCCCTTTTGTTTCTCATACAACCTACGCACCTATTTCCCATGGAGGAATCCCTTGAAGAGTCTGCTTTATGCATCTTGGAAACCTGTCCGAGTAGGGAGTTTGGCCCTCTCACCCCTTCTCCACACGTTTCCCCCTGCTGACACAGGCAACACTTAGTGCAAGGTTCTCAGTTTGTGGATAGAGAGCATGTGAGGTGAGCAGTAGGCAAACAGCAAGGATATACTCCAGTCTTTCCTCTCAAGTGGGCAGGCATCTTTGGTATGGAAAGAGTACTGGACTAGGAGTTAAGAAGCCTAGGTCCTGCTCCCAAGCTGGGACTCATTAGCTGCATCACCTGGTCCTGGTCATTGGCCTCCTTGGATCCTACCCCCTGCCATCTATGCCAGACAAGGGCTGCATCTCTAAATGTTCCTTTCAACCCAAAAAAGGAGATAAATCCAAAGGGAAAGTGAGGAGACTAGAAACACATCTAAAGGGAGGTGGCCCTAGAGCATGAGTCCTCTGGCCTCAGTTTCTGCTCCTCCATCAGACCACTGACCAGACCAGGTCCCCTTCTGCATGGTTGAAGCAAGGACAAAGGCCAACCTCAGCCCTCCTTTCTTGTCTGTGCCTGCTTTTACCTCTCCAGGAGCCCAGATGCTCTTCTCACATCCACTAGTTTCTGCCTCTCAGCCCCTCTTTTCTTCCCTGCTGTCAAGGACTGTTTGCTCATTTGCCTGCAGAGATAATGGCTGTTAAGAGTTCATTGCCTAAGAGAGAAACTTCTAGCACTCCATCTTGGCCCTGTGCCTCAGGCACTGCCCTCTACTGTTTGTAACCAACTCTCTCCTGTTTTGTCTCTGCCTGTGCCCTCCTACCTTTCCCCACCCTTTCCCAGGTTCGATCCATTAGCACCAACGTCCGGAGAAACCTGGCCTTCCACACACTCAGCCAGGAAGTCCTGCTCAAGGAGTTCTCCACTATCTCCTGAAGCCACGCCTACCTGAGCAGCCACTGACTGCCCTTACCCGGGAGGCTCCAGGGGGATCGAGGGGAGAGGGGGCTGCCCCAAGGTTGGAGAGAAACACAGATACTGAGTTCTCTTGGTGAAGACCATGCTTCAGTGGAGTTTGGACAGCAGGGGCAGGAGGAGCAAGCCAGGGATGATTGTATTTGGGGAGAAATGGGTGGGCACAGGGAGAGGCCTCCAGGAATGTGGGGACTTCCAGGGAGGGCTCCCTGGATAGCCCTTCACATTTCCAATTGAGATTACAAATTGTGGCTACTGACTAATTTTCAGGAGCTGGAGGGGCAAGCTCCAGGGTGATGTCAACACCTTGAAGGTCAATGGCTGTCCTTGGCTTCTGAAAACAGATCAACTCTCAAATATAGCTGGAGCCCCAACCTGCTTCCTTTGGGCTTGAGGCTGTGCTAGGCTTGAAATCTGTGTCCCTTGCCCCTGCTGGCACTCTGTCCAGGAATTAGGACCCTTAGCTCAGGCTTAGGGCAGGATAGGAATGGGGTACCTTTTTTCCATTTTCTAAATTCAGAGTTGACTCTTCTGAGAAACTGGAGATTAGAATCTGCCCAGTGCTCTGCTGTCCAGCCACCATTTTCTGGATTTTAGTTTTGGTACCAGGAGTACCTGTTAGCTTTCACCTTCTTCCAACCCATTGACTCATCAGCACAATAGGGTAACCACCTTAGCTTTTCATTTTTAATCTGGTTTAAACTGTCTTTAGGGTGTGTGAAATAAACATTGACAGGATTTCTGGAGCCCTCAAGGTGCCTAGTTTTGCTGGTTCCCTTTCCAGCAGCTTCCCTACCTCCCTGCCACCCCCTCCTCTGGGAGCTTCTCCTGCCTCTGCTGAGCTCCCCTCCACATGTCCCACCCCCTCACCCTGCTGTTGTTTACATCCAGCCTGCCTGAGAATTTCCTCTGGGGAGGAATCTGTTCCTGCTGTGGTCTGGTGCCTGGGAGAGAGCGAACCTGCTGGGGGCAGGGTGCCCTCCATCTGAAAGAGGCCAGGTGATCGTCATGCACAGGGCCTCCATTCTGCCAATTCATATTCTGGGTGGGGCCACAGGCAAATCTCCGGATCTTTGGCAAGTTGGCCTGTGGTTCCTCCTTTGGAAAGCCTCCATGGGACCACTGTAGGTTTTCCCTACCTTACACCTGCCTCTGAAAGAGCTGCTACTTTGAGATCCTCCCTTTCTAAAGCACTTTCTGAAGCCCTCAGGATTTTGGGGAGCAAGCAGCACCAGAAGAATCTGGGAGTAAGTGCAGGAATCCAGCAGCAAAGCAGGTCTGTGACCTCTCTGGCCACTATCCATTTAACTTCATATCTCTTTTGGATAACTTCCCTCCCTGGGAATCAGTTCTGGCTCTAATATTGAGCAGATATGCACTAGTTCCAGAGAATGCACTAACAGGCTGCCATGTATGGATGTAGATTCTTAAGAGATCACAGGCTGGGTCATCTCTGATCACTAGATGGATAGCTCAGCCTGGGGCATTTAGTGTTTTCCATGGTGATAAACCCCAGGGCAGCTGGATCTGGAGCTGGTGGCAAGTTGAAGTTATTAAAAATTGATTTGTGTGGGACAATCTTTAGTGCTTTTATTATTATTATTATTATTAATTTCTGTTGCCCAGACTCATTTCTCAAAGACAGAGTTAAGGTAATCTCCCAGGTGCTGGTCCCATCTGGCTAGAGGACCCCTGTCTGTCCTTGTAGACTCTTCCTCTGAGTCTCCTGGCCCTAGTAGAGGCCAATTGGGTTCAGAGAGTTATAGCCTCCCTTGCCCTCTGGATAGAAAGAGGGAGAAGGGAGTTCCCTTATCTCCAAACTTTGTGGTATTGAGAAGGCCAGCCAGCCCATTTGGCTACTTCTGGATCTCTGTCAGCCTTTCCTATAAAGTGAACAACAGCAGGTCTAGGGCATGGGGCACTAAGAAGAGGACTACTTACCCTCAATTGTAAAGGCCTATCTCTTGGCCCATTTCTTCACGTGAATCTATGCCAAGAACTCCAAAGAGGAGTCCCCGTTTCTCCTAGAAATCAACCTCAAAATCAACCATGGAAAGCTGCCTGTGCTCTATGCCAGGTCTGTGGAGGCTCCTCTAGAGACAGGGGAAAGCCAGAAGCAGGGCATTGCTCCTAAACACTATCCTACCATCAGCTGCTTATTCCCCTCTTATGCCGGAACTCCTGCCACAATTCCTGCTGGGTTGATTGAATCAAGTGGTTGGAAATTAAAGCCAATTGAAGAAATTAAATGTACTTGAGTCATTTTAGCGAAAACTTTTGATCCCAGCTCCTTCAGACCCACTAGATATGGTCCCCTCATCCTCATGGCAGGTAAGGGGCTCTTCACGAGCTCAGGAAGCATCCTGGGGAAGGTGAGACATGTGGGGCTCAGTCATTCCATAGCCATTCCTGAGGGATGAGGGAGCCCAGCTATGTGCTAACCCCTGCCTTCAGAAAAGGAGTTAATCTTGAAGGAAGGGGCCTGATAACAGGCATTTCTTTTCTACTCTGTATCCTCACCTGGATCCCCAAACCCAGCAGTCACTCCCCAAATCTGCTGGAAAATGAATCTAGGACAGGACAGATGACAAAAGAGAGAGGGGCAGAAAAGTTGTGGAGGGGGGAGGGAACAAAAGAGCAAGAAAGTCTTGAGAAACTGACCTGATTCACTCTTTATTTTTCTTATCTTCCTAATTGGCCAATGGGGGTCATTACATCAGAGAAGGAGCTCCCCTGAGAGTGAATGGGGCCCAGAGACAGGGTCCTGGAGTGGGTGAGAGTTGAGGTCCTTCTGGAACTTGAGAGAAGAGAAAGTTGTAGTCCGTTGGCCAGAGATGAGACTATTAGTAGAGGCTGGGTTGATTCTTCCTTTGCATCCCCAACCAGCTTCAAGCAAGGTGGGGCTAGCTGGGACCACAAGAGACTGAGGAGGAACAACAGAGAAAATAGGGTCTGACATGAATACAGACAGAACAGAGGATTCAGAGACATACCCCAGGCTTTGACTTGGCCAGAACAGTGTTGACAATGGGGGAAGGGGTGCCTGAGAATTAGGGGCGGTGTTTCCTTGCAGTGGGGCTTTTCTGGCCTGCTTTTCCCCTCACACACCCCTCCGGGCCTCCCCCGCTTCAGGTTTAGGGGGTAGTGTTACAGTGTTGCTGGAGAGCTAGTCTCCCTCCCCGCACTTTCCAGTTCACCCTTTCACGGGTGCCTCCCCGCCCCAGCTGCAAAGGGTGGGGGGCGGGGGTAGGGGGAGCCAATCCTGACAGCGCCAAAGGGGGGAGGCGGTGGTGACAGCCAGCCGCGGGGAGGGGGCGGGAGGAGAGAGGCGGCTCGGCTCAGGCTCCACTAGCTGCTCAGCTCCGCTCTGACTCCCGATTTGCGCTCACCTGCTGCCTAAGCTTTCTGCTCCTGCCCCAGGACCCCTGGGTGGGCCCTAGACCCCAGGGTGGTCCCCAGACTCAGCCTCAGCCCAGATTCTCCCCAGCCCCTAGCCCCGACAGCGCGCTACGCCGCCAGGGGGCGCCGTGTGAGGGCCCATTCCAGCCACCGGCGCCCCCTCCCACGGCCCAAGCGGGAGGGGGGCGCCGGGGGCCATGCGGGGCCAGGGTCGCAAGGAGAGTTTGTCCGATTCCCGAGACCTAGATGGGTCCTACGACCAGCTCACGGGTGAGTCGGTGATGTGGGGGTCGCGGGAGGGAGGGTTGGATTCTATCCCCCCAGACCCTCCCACCTCTGACCCCAGCCTGGCCCCTACCTACACAGCCCCATTCCCAGGCACCTTCCTGGCTGGTCTGGGCGGCAGGACACTGGGGTTCAAAGCCTTGGGTCCCCCCGCAGGGGGTAGGGGAGGAGCAGGAGGGGCAGGTGTGGAGAGGCAGCAGGTGTAGGCGTGTATGACACAGGGCTGGGAGGGTGTCTGGAGTGGGAGGTGTTACGTGCGTGAGCGCCTGTCATTCTTGTGTGTCTGTGTGTGTATATGTGTGTGCCTCCCACAGCTGGTTGCCATGTGCACTGGACTTGGTGACAGCCAGGGTGAATGTGATTGTGTGTGGCAGTGCAAATATCAGATGTTTGAGTGTGGTTGTACTGATGAAGTTGTTTTGACCATGTGCCTCTGTTGTATGTACAACTATACGTTTTGAGTGTGTAACACTGTTTGAAGTGACATGTGACTAACAGAATGTATCAGGACTCCACTTTAGGGTGATTTGTCTCTTTTTAAGACTTCATGACCATGAACCTTCTAGGGCGAGCATTTGTTAAAGTAGGTTATGTTGTGTTTTATGATTGTGAGACTATGTGAATTATATTAGTGTTTGATGCTGATTGTGTACTTCCATGTGGTGGTGTCTGCAGTGGGGTTCTGTGAGTGTCCATGACATGTCTTATCCTTGCTGCCTCTCTGGCTTCCTGGTGCAGATGGGGGTCTTTAGTGCACCCCCCTGCTTCCCTAAGTTTTCCACAAATAGCCTAGGGGGACCCAAGGAAGGACTCTAGCGTCCAGCTGCCCAGCCTGGCTCCCAGAAGCACCCTATGGTTCCAGCACCTGGCCCCTGTAGGAGGGCTTTGGTTAGTTCTGGGTCAACACCCCCCCCAATTGAGATTATTCTTACAACTGAAGTTCCTTCAACCCCCAACAACTCTTCCAGAACTTCACCCAAACCCCAGGAAAACACATCCTCTTGCCTCCCCTCCAGAGCCAGAGATAGAAGCTCTCGGCCTGGGAAGTGCCATGTGGTTTCCCTGTATGTCCCTCCCAAAGTACTTTGCTGCCCAGGCATCCTCTCTTTCCCATGTTGGGGAGGTATGTGAGACCAGTACATCTGTGCATGTGCATGTTTCTGGGTTTGGTAAACAGATCCATGTGTTTGTGTAGGTGACTTTGTCACCCTGTGTACCTTTCCGTGTGTGTGTGTGTGTCTTTGTGCAGCCTACTCAAGAACTCCAGCAGAGAGTGGGAAGAGGGAGGCTGTCTCCCCTGAGGCCTAAACAAAACTGGCAAGATGGAGGGAGGCCGTGATCCTTGTCCTTCCTGAGAGGAGTGAGGTTGAGACCCGGGAATAGGGGAGAGGACTAGGATGTGCTGCCTTGAGAATAAGTGTCTCCCCAACTCACTGACCCTGGGGAGGCCCTAGTTGCAATGCAGAAACTCCCTAAAGGGGGAACCACTTTCTCAGGCAGGCCTCAGATGTGAAAGAGTGCTAGATGTGCCTAAGACCTGGATGGAATCCCAAGGTCCAGCTGTCCGGCTCTGCTATAAACTGTGTTCCCACCACCAGTTTAGGATTCCCTCATTAACATCACATTAGTCAGTGTTTGCTTCTGGCTTTAATTGATTCTTCCCTTTAGTGAAATCTTCCCTTCCCCACTTGCCTATTTGAATCAGAGATTGGGTGAGTAGGGAAGCATTTGTATTTGAAGGTGCACTGCCTCAGGTCAGTCAGGAATTATTGGAAGTATACCAACTATGTGACTTTTGTTCTCTTGGCCTCACTTTTCTCATCTGTAAAATGGGGAATGCTACTTCCTGCCTGCCTGCCTCCCCTAGGAAATAGAAAGGTCAGATGTTGACAAGCATCAAGAATCATGGTCTAAGTCATCAGCATCCTCGCTTTAGATGGCTCCACACATGAGTTGGAAAATAGGAATAGGACTACGGGAGCTCTCCTCTCGAAGAAGGACTTATCTTATACCGGCAGACAAAAATGAGGTTGGGAAGCCCGTGTTAACAAAGACTCCCGGCCCCAGCGGGCGGAGGCGCTGAACGCTCTGAGCGCTCTGAGAAGCCAGAGCTGAAGCCAAAAAGGGAGTCGTTGTCCGCGGTGCTGAAGAGCGCTCCAAGGTTCCCCTCCCTTTCCCTTCCCTGTGCAGGTGGGATTCCTGGGATCGGAATGGGGTAGTCTCCAGTTGCCGTCATCCTGGCTATCAGGCTTGCAGGGAGGCGGCCCTAAAATTATACCTCAGTGTATCTTGGGTCCCTCCGGCCGCTTTCCTTCCCCACTGCCACCCCAAGCTCAGAACAAAGGTGGGAGAGACTTTTTTTAGGAAAAGGAAAATCTGAGCCCCGCCCCTACCCCATCTAATCCCTCAGGTCTTACCAGCCCGGCGGGGCCGCTTGACAGTGCGGCTCCGTGGGAAAAGGCCGCGATCAGCGGCGGCCCGGTTACAGCGGAAGCAGAGAAAGAACAGGAGAAGATGGGAAGGGAGTTGGCACCTGACTGGTCAGGCCTGAGCTCGAACTCCGCGGAGTACGGTCCTTCTGGCCGTTAAGTATCCGTTCCGGGGACTGGGGCGCCCCCGTGTGGCTTAAAGAAGCCATGCGTACGGAGCTGATTCTGAATGAGGACCATCTCCAAGTCAAGAGGGGCAAGATTTGGACGGAGTTCGAAGGTGACTCTCGCCACTGAAATATGGGGTTTTCAACCAAAAATATGGGATCCCAGTCGGAGGAATGGGACTATATCTCTCCTGCAGGCTTCCCAGGAGTTTAAAGGCGTTAGAGGGTCCTGGAAGGGTTTACTTTGGATATAACCTGCTAGGGATGAGTCTGGAGTCCTGGAAAGGGGGCGGAACAGGAATGGTGAGCGGATTCTACTTGATGCATTTAGCTGGTAGCCAGCGTATGATTGGTAGAGTCTGTGAACCTGCGGGACCAAGACAGACACAGAAAGTTGTGAAAGGGATTTAGAGCCAGGAGGCAGCTATCAGCGGGAGCACATCCCTGCCGACTCTTCTCCACCCCACTACACTGGCCTCTTTCTCCTCCCTCCTGTTCTTTCTCCCATTGGTCCAGGAAGCATGGAAGTGTGGGGGGTTGCCATGACAACTTTGTCCTCCAACTCCTTGCCATCTCTGTGCCAAAACGGGGGGGGGGGGGGGGGCCGGGGGCGGGAAGGTGTGGCACAGTCGGAGAAGAAGGGACCGAAGAAGGGCAATAAAAGATAAGCTTCAGCCGGGCGCCTGTAATCCTAGCACTGTGGGAAGCCAAGACAGGAGGATCGCCTGAGCCCAGGAGTTTGAGGTTGCAGTGAGCTAAGATGACGCCACTGCACTCTAGCTGGGGTGACAGAGGGAGACTCTGTTTCAAAAAAAAAAAAAAAAAGAAGCTAAGGTTCATTTCCCATCCAGCTCTTTTCTCAAAACCCGTTTGTGCCCAGCTTCCCCGCCAGAAATCCGCCGTCCCTCCCCCGCTACCCCCCACCTCCGCCCCAGTCTGGGAACTTTGGGGGCGGATGCTTCAGATGATGGGGCCACGGTGAGTTCCCCTCCTGCCGCCAGAAGATGGGGAGGCTCCACGGCTTGAGATCCGGGCCTGCCAGTCCGGCCCTCCCGCGCCGCCCACGCAGGGCCCACTCAGACGGGGGAGGAGACCCAGCCAGGCCTTGGGGGCGGAGCTTGGATACAGAGCTTTCCGCTGAACCATGAACCGATGCCCCCGCAGGTGCCGGAGCCCGTTGGGGCAGGCAGTGCGATCCCTTTACCAGCTGGTGACTGGGTCGCTGTCGCCAGGTATGAGGAAGGGAAGGGAGGAGCATGATCCCTCGAAAAGTGAGCAAAGTGGGATAGGAGCCTTACAGAAGTGGGAAGGGGGAGGGCCCCCGAACAGAGATGAGGGGAGCAGGATCCCTCAAAGAAAAGGGTTTAAAGGGCAAGATACCTGACATAAGAAGAGCAAGAGATAGGATCCCTTACAGAGGAGGAAGACATAGGGCTTTTCAAAGAGGAAAGGAGAGGGGGCATCGTGGTCCCTCACGATGGTGGAGGGGGCAGGGCTTCTTACTGAAGGCAGAGGAGGGGGCTGCAAATAAGGGGCAGGGCTCCTCACAGGGTTGAAAGGAGGAAGCTTGCAGCAGAGCAGAGCAAAGGCACAGCCTTTTACTGCACTGCTTAGGTTGATGGGTCAATGTCCAGAAGGAAAAGTCCCTGAGGTGGGACTGGACCAACATGAACTCAGCTAACAAGTTCATGCATGACAGGAGGGATAGAGTCGTGTGGCATTAGATTGTATGTCACTATTTTGTCTATCCCTGGGAGTTTGTGTTAATGGAATTGTGCATTACTAAGTTGTACATCACTGAGGCTGTGCATCCCAAGGGTTGTGGTCACTGGGATTCTGTGACACTGAGACTGCATGTGCCTAGAGTTCTATGCTTTAGGATTGGATTGGGGGTTCCTGAGTCACTAAGTTAGTTGTATAGCCTTCATGAGGTTGTACTTTGGTTATGAGATTTGTGGAATGTGTGGATTGTGGGTATCATATGGTACTGCTGACATTTGTGCACACCTCCACATGGGTTCCTTAGGGCTGCTTGGGCAGGGCCCACAGAACCCAACATCCCCTCCTGACCTGGCTTCAAGGAGACCGAAACAACCTAGCCCAATGGCATTCTGGAATCTGTAGTTCTCTGACTCTCTCCATGGGTATCCAATTGAGCCCCTGGAGTCTAGGCAGGGCCTATGGCCTCTCCTTGCCATGTGTCCCCCAGAAGGAGAGGAGATGGGGCTAGGCCAGAACCATGCTTGGAAATCTCTTGGGAAGCATACAATCCCCAAGCCCCCTGCTTGGCCTGTCTCCAGTGACAGATGGCTAGAGCCAGGCAGGGCCAGCTCTCAATCATTGCAGGCATGACTTCCAGGCCCCAAAATAGCCCCAACGTCTAGGGAGGTCATTAATCACCTGATGCAGCTGGGGGCTGCAGTGTCTTTTGGCCTAGCCGTGAATAGAGTGGGTCTGGGGGACTGAGAAAAGGGCTTTGGGGCTTGGGGTCTTCACCGGCTGGGCAACTGTGAGGGGGAGGTGTACAAGGGCAGCCTGGGGAAGATGGGACAGCTTCACAGAGTGGGTTCCTCCCATAAGGCAGTATTACTCCAGGTTGGAACTGTGAGGGGTAAATAACTAAATGATAGGACTATCTCTGGGATGAGATCTGGGGAGGGCCCACCTAATGCTTCAAGGTAGTTTTCCCTTGAGTTCTCACTCTGCCTGAAGTACTTCCATTAAGATTTCACTCCTTTGGGTGAAAAGCTAAGTCCAGTGGCACGGAGATGCTTGGGGAGGACCGATTTGGGCAGGTCTCCCATAGGGCCCTAAGACCTGGGAAGTCTCTGAGTGGGGAAAAGGGAGAGCCTGAAAAACAACTCTTCTTTCACTTCTGACAGACCCTCCCACCAGAGGCCTAGTTGATTTAGGACTATGAGTCCCTATGAGGTTGGGTCAAGGTCTCTGAGAGTTGAGAGTGGGGATTAGAGAGGGAAAGGAGGATCCAGGGACAGAGCAACTGGCTGCAAGTTTATCAGTCTGTCTATCTGTGAATCAGCAGCAGGGAGCAGGGAGGTGCTGCTGTGGTGCCCCTTTCAGTCTAAATAGTCTGGCTTGGCATTCAAGTCTTCATGGAATCTGACCCTTTTTAATTTTATTACCCATAGCTCCCATGACATGAACTAAGCTATAGTCACCCAGGACCCCTTGACACCCTACACAAATGAGAGAGACAGCCTGAGGGAGCTGGCAGATCATTGGCTCTGGTTAAAGTCATTTTTTATCAGCATGTCAGCTATTACCCTGGGAAAATTACTCTATGAGCTTCAATTTCTTCATCTGCAAAGTGGGTATACTGCTATTCACTCTGACCATGTCAGCTGTAAAAACAGGAAGAATAGAGCCTACCTTTCAGGTTTATTATCAGGACGAGATCATACATGTAAAGTATCCAGGATACAAAATGTGCTCAATAAATGTTGATCTCTTTGTTAAGGTGGACTGTTGACATTTGAGCCATCCTTTAAGAACCAGCTCAGGGCCAGGCACATTGTCTCATACCAGTAATCCCAGTACTTTTGGAGGCTGAGGCAGGAGGATCACTTGAGCCCAGGAGTTCGAGGTTGCAGGAGTTTGAGGTTGCAGTGAGCTATGATCACACCACTGCACTCCAGCCTGGGTGACAGAGCAAGACCTTGTTTTAAAAAAAAAAAAAAAGAAGAAAAAGACGAAGAAAAGGTACCAGCTCAAAAGCTACCCTCTCCAAGTTTTCCCTGACCTCCCAATTAAAAAGCTTTTACTATAACTCATTCCATGACCTTCCCAGGACAGTTCCTATCACATAGTAGGCACACAACAAATGTTTTTTCTCTCTCTGTCACCAGGGCTAGAGTGCAGTGGCATCATTCATACATCACTGCAACCTCAAACTCCTGGGCTCAAGCGATCCTCTTGCCTCAGCCTCCCGAGTAGCTGGGACTACAGGCATGGCACTACACCTGGCTGATTTTTCTATTTTTTGTAGGGATGGCGTCTTGCTCTTGTTCAGGCTGGTCTCGAACTCCAGACCTCAAGCAATCCTTCCTCCTCAGCCTCCCAAAGGATTATAGGCATGAGCCACTGTTCCTGGCCAACAAATGTTTTTTGAATCAATAGATTCCTTATAGTTCTCTCAGCGGGGCTGTCTCTTCCTACCCAGTGAGAGTAGTGTTTGGTTAGCCTTTGTTCCATAGGCACCAGCTCAGAGCATGGCACTCAATTTGTGTAGGTCCAGTTTTTTCAACATGTTTGCCCTCCAGGAGCTTGGAATATAGTTGAGGAAACAGGACTAGTCCAGAGAAATCTGGGTTCAAATCTCTGCCTCATCCTCTGTTAGGTGGGTGACCTTGAGCAAGGCCCTTTACCTCTCTGTGCCTCCTTTACCTCATCAGTGAAATGGGCACAATACTATTCACTGCCCACCTCATGGAGCTGTCATGAGAAGCCATTGAGATAATAATGTTTGTGGAAATGCTTTATGAACTATTAAGAGCTATAGAAATGTAAGGGGGGAGTGTTATGTTATTAATAATGATAGCAAACACTTATTCAGCAGTTACTCTGTACCAGGTGTTATTCTAACAACTTTCCATGGATTAGTTCATTTACTACCCCCAGCAACCATCTGAGGTGGGAAACTGAGGCACACAGAGCTTAAGAACTCAGCCAATTAACTGCAAGTTGCAAAGGTGGGATTTGGATCCAGGAAGTCTGGTACCCCAGCCCACTGTATTACCTACCATGATACACTGCCTTTTACTGTTCCCACTAATAATATTACAGAATTGGGTGCTGAGATTTGAGGGCTCAGCAAGGAATTCGGTAGGAATTCGGGTAACTGGTAGACTGCCGTGGGCTGGAGGCTCTGAAGGGAGGGGAATTTAAGCTGCCTCTAGCCAGGGTGTGGTGGTGTGCCCCTATAGTCCCAACTATATGGGAGGCTGAGCCAGGAGGATCGCTTGAGCCCAGGAGTTCCAGGTTGCAGTGAGCTATGATTGCACTACTGTACTCTAGCCCCGGTGACAGAGCCCCTATCTCTAAGAAAAAAAAAAAAAAAAAAGAAGGATTTAAGCTGCCTCTAAAGGAAACTGTAGGATACAGGGAAAGCAGAAGGGAGGGCAGCCCCAGCAGAGTGGATGGCAGGAGCAAAGGCACAGAGGTAGGACTGGGTTTGGTGTATTTGGGGTACAGTGAGTAGGCCAAACTGGCTGAAACAAAGGGATCTGCTGATGAGGGAAGGGGGAGGAATATTAAATGCCAGGGGTGGAATTTGAACAATTAGAGTGAGATATTTGCTGGTTTCATCTGTAAACCGGTGACCTCTAAGGTGTGAGAAACTGAACGCAGCACCTGAATAGAATTTTTTCCCCGGGGAAAAGCAAAAGACCAAGTCTGTTTGAGGCATACCCTTCTTTCCACACCTTTCCTCCATGTTGGGAGGTGGGGGTACGGGGAGAGAGAAGGGGTAAGATGTGATGTGTGTGAGGTTGGACGCCTGACCTCCAGTGGTGGCCCTGGAGAACTGCAGATCAACGAACCTCAACTGCTGTGGTAGGAACTGGTCCTTCACCCCCACGCCACAAGTGGGGCTGAGACACATTCATCCCAGAGCTGTACAAGAGGGAGGGCTCCCTCTAGGGTCAGTCTGCCTAAACTGGACTTACTGGGTAGATAAGCTTTCTAAGAAGGGAGCCAATAGAGTACAGCCAATAGAGCTGTACAAGAGGGAGGGCTCCCTCTAGGGTCAGTCTGCCTAAACTGGACTTACTGGGTAGATAAGCTTCCTAAGAAGGGAGCAGGCTCTAGAGTCAAGACTTGGTTAAAATTGAAGCTCTGATCTTGGAGATTTGCTTAACCTCCCTTTGACTTAGTTTCACCACCTGTAGTATGGGGATAATAGTACTGACTTCATAGGTTTATTGTGAAAAGTCAATGTGATACTGTCTGTAAGCGCATTATCTAGTACATAGTCCTCAATCACTGTTAGGGGTGTCAGTGATGGTAAGTGTTATTAACCTAGAGGTCCTAGTCCTGTGGCTCACTGGCTCTGCAGGACTTTCCCCAACCCCCTCCACACAGACACACACACACACACACACACACACACCCCCCGGAAGGAGCAGGGACACAAACACACACACACCCCCATCAGAAAGGAGTAGGGACACACACACACACCCCACCAGGAAGGAGCAGGAACACACACACACATGCACACCCCACTAGGAAGGAGCAGGGACACACATACACCTCCCCCAACCAGGAAGGAGCTGGGAAGAGGAGGAAGGACTCCAGGAATGCTGGGGGGAGGGGTGGCTTCCTCAGAGGGTTCAGATTTCCCTCCTACCCTGGGCTTCTCTATCAGCTCAGTAACAGTTCCCAAGGAGAAGGCAGGGCTTTGGCATCTCCTGGGTGAGGTCCGAGCCAGAAAAAGGGGAAGAGTGCAGTCCCCCCTCCTCTCCCAAGGAGCTTGGGTCTCTTGGTCCCAAAGGCAGCTGCAATAAGTCCCCTCTCCAGAGGGTCATGATGGGGCTAAGCAGCCTTTTTCCTGCCCAAGCTATTGGACCTAATTCTCCCTCCCTTGGGCCTCAGTTTCACTGTCTGTGGCCTGTGGGAAGAGTGCTTCCTGCCTCAGTCTCCATGGCAACCAGATCGATGATGATGATGATGATGATGATGATGATGATGATGATGATGATGGTGGTGGTGGTGTCCTCCTAACAGGAGAGGTCACTGCCTTCTCCCCGCCCTTATATTCTCATACAATTCCATGCTGATACAATGACACAACCATAGACCCATACTCCAAATTATATGACACATCCAAGTGTAACAAACTTCATACTCACATCCCACAACCCTACTAAAACACAGAAACCTCACCCCCCCATACACACTCAGAAATACTCTGACACACTCTCTTACATGTTTACTATAGACATGCAGGTCACATACACATATACATAAGAGTATAAATGCATAACCATATACAAAACACACACCTCTGTGACAGGTGCAAAATCACGTGTAAACACATATAGAGACACACATAAGAGGAGACCTATGTATTCCCATACTGGCAAACACAGGAATACACACACAGGAAAACACCTAGACACCCATAACATATTCTGACCCATACATCTATTACTTGTAGATGTGCAGATATGGTTTCTCACACACACCTTGCCCTTCCTGCCTTCGCCCTAAGCACAGCTCCTCCCTCTGCCCCCTCCCTTTGGCACAGAGTAGCCACAGGGTGTCTGGGGGGTAGTCCTCAGGTCACTGCCTCCCTCCTCTGGCCCATATCCTATCAGGTCCTGGTCCATATTCTTTGCACCAGAGGTTCCTGAGGAGGTTCCAGTCCAAAGGCTGAGGTGGCCCCACGAAGAGGAAGAGGCAGCGGCTGTGGCTGGGAGGCATGTGGGGCAGAGGCGGGGGGAGGCGGGAGAGGGAGGAGATCCAGGGAGGGAGAGGGAGAGGGAGGCTGCAGGGCGGTCCTACTCAGGCTGGGGAGCCTGAGGGGGAGGTGGTGTGAGGCAGCCGGCCAGTGGTGTGTCAGAGCCTCAGCTGGGTGGGGGCCATGCCCTGGGGCCACCATGAACCTGGAAGGGCTGGAGATGGTTGCTGTGCTCGTAGTCCTCGCTCTGTTTGTCAAGGTCCTGGAGCAGTTTGGCCTCTTTGAGCCAGTCTCCTTGGAAGGTAACCCAGGTGTCTGGGCATGTCTGAGCTGCTGGCTGGAGGGTCAGCTGTCCCGCAGCGTTGATGAGGGGGTTGCAGGGGTGAGCAGATGAATGATGGGATAGGCATCTGGGGGATGTGAGGAGGGATACTGGGAGAATACATGTCTGGGAGAGATAAAGAAGGGCCTCAAGGAGTAGATATGGGGGAGGGGAGGACGGAATCTGGGGGACAGGGTGTTGGGAGTTGGTGAGGGTTGCAGTGTGGGAGGACTGGGGTGTGGAGATGAGGAGGTAAGGAGATTCTGTGGGATACTAGAAAGGGTCTGGAGACAGGCAGGGGTGTCTGGAGTAGAGGAGAGAGGTTCCAGCGATCCTGAGATAACACCAGATTTCTAAGAAGTCCCTTTTGGAGCCAGGGGCTCACAACAGCTCTGAAAATGTGTATGACTCTCCACACTTCCATGTGGGCAGTGTAGGTTAAGGGGTGTGTGTGGACTCAGTGTGTGAGAGAAACAGGGTGTGACTGTGTGTTCATGTGTGTGAGAGAGGACAAAGTATGTAACTATGTGAGCCTGTGTATGTGACAGGGATGTGATTGTATGTGTCAGAGTGACAGGACATGTGGCTTTGTGAGATGGTGGATGTGACTGTGCCCAAGAGGGACAGGGTGTGTGTCTGAGCCTTTTTGAATATCTGGTTGTGTGTATGGCTGTTTCCAGACTTCCCTGAGGATATACCAGCTCCATACCCAAGGCTTGGGATGGGGGTGGGTTCTGGAGGGACAAGAGTGGGAACATGGTGATGGGACATTTATAGCTCAGCTCTGGTTGGGGGATGAGGAGTGGATCATATCAGGTACCCTACTTCCCAAGCTGCCTTGCCTCTCTAGGCTCCTCTCAGGATCCAGGGGCAGAATGGTCTCCAGGGCCTAGACACTGGGAGTGAGAAATCAATTCCCCATCCCACCCCAAAGTCATTAGGGAGAGTGATTTGTAGGTGGAAAGGGACGCACTTCTGCCACCCCCTCGAGAGTTTTGACCTCCCCCTCCTCTTCACACCAAGAACTGTGCAGTTCCATAGCATGGCTCTTCCCCAGTTCCACCAGGGACAGGAAGACAGGCAAGAACCATGATAGGACTACAGGGTAGACACCTGGGAGAACTGGAAAGATGTGAAGGAAGCTGGAGACAGAAGGAAGGTCCATGAATTGCCTGTTCTAGGGTCCAGTAAGAGCAGAAAACTCCTAGCTCACCCTCTATCCTCTGCTGCATTTACTGGGGTGAAGTAGGGAACAGGGAGTTGGACCTAGATGAACTGGGGAGGCAGGGCTGAGATTGTTCGTATCCAATCTGGAAAAGATGAAGTCATCTGGGCTCTAACTTGCCATCCCCTTTAGACTGTTTGGTGGGGAAAAGGGCCATCTGGGAAACCCAGATGACCTGTAGGCTGAAGGCAGCCTCTTCCCACCTTCAGAGGAGCCTAGAGGAGACAGAGGCGCAGGGGACTTTCAGGGGGTGGGGGAAGTGGGAGAACCACCCCCCAGTCAGGTGACTACACCATTGGAGGCAGGCACAATCCGGCTTCAGGAAACTAAAGTCCAGGCTAATGGAGCCCTGGGCGGGAGGCCAGGCCGCCATCGATCCCCAGCCTCTCCATAGCTCCTGGGGTGGGAGGGAGGTGAGGATGTGTTGGAGGGGAGGAGGCAGTTACCTCCTGGGAGCAGGGCCTGGTCCTGAGGGTGGAGCCTGGTTTGGGAGGGCCAGGTGTGGCGTGGGGGGTGGAGTGGGGAGTAACCTATAACTAAAAATAGTTGGGCCCCTCCAAGAATGGACTGAGGTCAACTTTAGCCAGTGTGGCAGGTCCAGTGGGCTCTGGCCCAGGAATCTGGGGGTGAGTGCAGCTGGGAGACACATAGAGACACACACAGACACAAATTTGTCCCCCAGGACTAAAGGTCCTCCTGGGGTGCAATTAGAGCTGTAGGACATGTGCAGAAATAAGTGGAGGAGAAGACAGCTGTGATTAATGGGCTCTAAATAGCCCCATAACACACCAAAAATATTCATCTCCATCTCCAAGATCTGTTATTGCATCATTTTGTATCATTTCACTTTCAAAGAGTAAGCCATACTGGAAGACTGGGAAAGAGCCACAATTTAGGGTAGATGAGTTAGCTGATGAGGAACCCTGCTCTTCAGCAGGAAGATTCTGGGTACCCTGGAATGAGGGGTTACAGGAAAGAAAAGTGGATGTACCCAGGAAAAATGAAGCCTCTCTGGGTGAGGTACAGCCTTAGATATCTGGGTGCCATGGGAACCTAGGTCACAGTATGATATGGGTATGTGTCATGGCAATCTTAATATGTGTCATAATGTTATAAGGTCACAATGTGTCATAGTGTTTTAACACAGTGTCATGATGTCTCAGGGTCATTGTGTGTTCTGTGGATTGATCATGCTGTGTGTGAGATGGCCTATAAGGGTCTCCGTATGTGCGCCAGGTTTTACTTCAGATCACATTTGTATATTTGTGTTAAGGAGTACTTGGTCAAAATGTGTGTATATGTATATGTGTGTGTGTTGGAGCATGCTTATTAGGCCTTCGGGTGTGAGTTACTGAATATCAAGCTGTCACTGGCATCCATCACTCTGTGATTTATCATTCTACATGTCACTATACATGGCTGTCACTGTATGTGTGTTTGAGAGGTGTTCCTACCCAGGAAATCCTTGGGTTGGACATAACCCTGAGAGGTCCAGCCATGGCACTTGAACCAAGGGCACTGGGTCAGCAAAGACACTGAGGCCACTACCACCTCACTCTTGTCAACCACATCCCACTCTACAAAGTGCCCGACCCCCGCCTCTATGGACTTTCCATGCCTGTGAGAACCACTGAGCTCCCCTAACCCAGCCCCAGCTACCCTAGCCATTCCTTTCCTCTCCCAACCCTATTCCTCTCCGGCCTCCGCCCCCAGCTTGGTTGATTGTGACTGTCGGGGAGGGACAGGGAATGGAGGCACAGTGGGAGTTAATGTGCCTTCCTGGGATCTTCTCTCTTACCAGGCCACCCTCCAGGGCCCACTAAAAAAGCGCTGAAGCAGCGGTTCCTCAAGCTGCTGCCGTGCTGCGGGCCCCAAGCCCTGCCCTCAGTCAGTGAAAGCAAGTGCCTCTCCTGTGCTTCCGGGGGCGGGGCCCGAATGTGTGGGGGCGTGACCAGTGTGGCGGGAGTGGGGGCGGGCACTGGCTGGGCCCGAGTGTGAGGGGGCGTGGCTACGTGCGCGACTGGAGTAGGCGTTGTGGGCGTGGTCAGGTGGGGGCGTGGCCCGAGTGCCTGTGGGGTCATCAGTCCGTCCAACAGGTCAGGACCCGGGTGTTTGGGTGCGGCCAGTGTGGCAGGGCTGAGGCCCTAGTCTGTGTGGCTGTGGCCAGTGTGGCGGTGGCGGGACCAGGC
The DNA here is from genome assembly GCA_023783475.1 of Daubentonia madagascariensis. NCBI lineage: Eukaryota > Metazoa > Chordata > Mammalia > Primates > Daubentoniidae > Daubentonia > Daubentonia madagascariensis. The sequence continues at coordinate 10,524,911 of JAKFHU010002573.1, read as the reverse complement.
GGCTGTGAGGGCCCATGCGTGGCTTAGCTGAGTTAGTGTCTGCGTCTCTGTGTGGCCGTTTCCCCCCACCCCCCGGCTATGTTTTGGGCCTCGAGATGTATGTCGCCAGTGCCCCGACAGGATGGTTGCAGGTGTAGAGGATGGAGTCCGCCTTCCTCCAGACGCCAGGATACTTGGGTTTTCTGTCACTGCCTGGTCTCCAGCTGAGTGACCTGGAGTTTAGTGACTTCACTTTGTCTCAAGATATCCGTGTCCTCAGTAGGGCCTCGCCCACCTCATAGGATCATAGTGCATTTTGCAAGCTATAAAGACCCGTTTTGTAGTTATTTGAACGTGCTGTTGAGTTTGATATCTATGGGTCCCACCCGGGGGTGGATTTGGAAAAAGGAGGGGCGTGAGTCCTGCAAGCTTGTGTGCGTGGAGTCCATTTCGTGTCTGTCTGTGTTCGTTAGGTGTGCCTTTGCGCGGGGGCTGGGGTGTGAGTATTGTAACGCGCAGGTGTGTGAGATTTGCTGTGAGTGTGAGGGGCGAGGTGTGTGTCTGCAGTTGGCCCGGTCTTCCGCTTTCTCGGTGACAGTTCGCTCCCTTCAGAATTAGCCGCCCCAGCCTCCCTCCGCCCCCACAGACCCCGCCCGCTGGACCCAGGTGACTTACTCTCCTGGTGGGGGCGGGCTGGGAGCTTCGGGAGCGCGGGTGGGGGCACTTGCCTGGGGTCTGGGGCGGGACTGAGATGGGGCCGGGGGTGGGGCCAGGGGTGGGGTCTGGATGGAGGTCGGCTGAAGCTGGGCGGGGCATGGCTCTGGCATGGCTGGGATAGACGGGGCTTGGCTGGGGGAGGGGAAGAACTGGAAGGGCTAAGGCCAGGGCTGGGCGGATCTGAGTTGGTCACGGAAGGCCCGGAGCTCTGACCCTCAGACGCCCACTCTAACCGGCTTTTCCCACTCCTTTTCTGGGATGAAGATGTGGCTGGGGGCATTCCCCTCCAGCCAGGGATCAAGGGCCCTGGGGCAAGCTCTGAGTTGGGTCCCTGGCTCGGGGGCCAGGCCTGGCCTTGGTCCGCTGATAGATCTGGAAGCTGACCAGCACCTTCTCTACTCGCCTCGATGTCCTCGGCTCGGGGTCCAGGGAACTGGCAGGGTGGTCTCCAGTGTTGGAGATGGGACGCGGAGGAGGGCATATGGATCAGTGATTTTGAAGGGGGGTCGCGGGGGCCTGAGGCGCGGCTGTCCCCCCCACCGCTCCCCGCAGACAGCGTGGAGGATGAGTTTGAACTGTCCACCGTGTGTCACCGGCCCGAGGGTCTGGAGCAGCTGCAGGAGCAAACCAAGTTCACGCGCAAAGAGTTGCAGGTCCTGTACCGAGGCTTCAAGAACGTGAGTGCATGGCGAGGCCAAACTGAGCCAGGGTTGGGGCAGGAAGGGCAGGGCCTATCCAGGAAGTATGGCCTGGATACCAGTGAGACAGAAGGGAGGCGGGGCCTCGAGACCGAGCTTCTAGCCTTTTTTTAGCTCCGTGTATTTTGTTTGTGCTCTGGGGAAGAAGTCTTGGCTCCCATCACTAGACCTGGTGAGTCCCCTGGAGGCATGAAAATTTTCCCTCTCTCTGGAAGTCTCTGGCCATGGAGTGGGGGGCCAGTGAGCAGAAGGGGGTTTTGTCTCTGCCCTCATCCTGCTTCCCCTCCCCTCCCAGGAATGTCCCAGCGGAATTGTCAGTGAGGAGAACTTCAAGCAGATTTACTCCCAGTTCTTTCCTCAAGGAGGTGAGGGAACAAGGCCCAAGGGGAAGCAGCCGTCCATCTCTAGGCTGAGTGGGGGAGAGGGTTCTGGAGGGCTGGGAATGCTGAAGTGATGAGGGGTTCAGGGGAGCTCCATAGAGGTGGGAGGTCCTCTCCTGTCTGGAAGCCAAGCTTACTTCTCCACACTCATCCTACAGACTCCAGCACCTATGCTGCTTTTCTCTTCAATGCCTTTGACACCAACCATGATGGCTCAGTCAGTTTTGAGGTAAGCTGGGGGAGGTGGGCCAGGGAACCCTGTTTCCAGGCCAAACCCAAAGAAAAGGGTGGGTGAAGGGTATTTGAAGACACAGCTCCCCCCTGCTTCCTTTCCAGGACTTTGTGGCTGGTTTGTCTGTTATTCTTCGGGGAACGGTAGATGACAGGCTGAATTGGGCCTTCAACCTGTATGACCTCAACAAGGACGGCTGTATCACCAAGGAGGTGCAGGGCAACTGAAGGGCTGGGGGCTTGTGGGGGTGGGGGTGGGGGTGGTGCAAAGGGCCATGGGAGGGAAACATGACCTACATATGTACCAGCAGCAAGAGGTGAGGTCTGCTCTAGGCCCTTAGGCCTCTTGGTCTGGAGGCTGGAGGCTCTGAGGAGGGATCCTCTTCTCTCTTGGCCTAACAGGAAATGCTTGACATCATGAAGTCCATCTATGACATGATGGGCAAGTATACGTACCCTGCACTCCGGGAGGAGGCCCCAAGGGAACATGTGGAGAACTTCTTCCAGGTGCCTGGGACTGGGTAGGCTGGAGGGCCCTGGTGTAAAGGGAAGGAAATCAAGAATGAGCAGGGAACTTACATGAGTTCTGCCTTCCTCTCTTGCCCTCTCTTCTATTCTCCCTGCCTGACCACCTTCTTGCAGAAGATGGACAGGAACAAGGATGGTGTGGTGACCATTGAAGAATTCATTGAGTCTTGTCAAAAGGTACAGGTCCCTGCCCTCTACATTACCCTGGTTTGGACTCAGGCCTGATTCAGTGATGTAGGGAAAGGCTCCTTTTGTAGATTACCACCTCCCTAACTTACCCCCATACCCCAATCCTGTTTCTTTGGGGGAGGCTTACCCCTTCCCTACCTCAGGTCTCTCTGGGTATCTCCTTCCTCTCTGCCTCTGAATGTCCCCAGCTTTGACTCAATGTCCCTTTCCCTGTCTCTGACAAGTTCCTTCTCTTTTTCTCTCTCCAATCTGCCTCTCTCACACCATGGCCACAGGATGAGAACATCATGAGGTCCATGCAGCTCTTTGACAATGTCATCTAGCTCCCCAGGAGAGGGGGTCAGTGTGTCTTGGGGGGGAACATGTTCTAGCCTAGTCCAGGCAGGCCTCACCCTTCTCTTCCCAGGTCTGTCCTCATCCTGGCCCTACCCTGGGGGCTGTAGGGATCCAAGAGCCTGGGGATTCAGTAGTCTACATCCCTGGAGCTGAAGGAGCTAGAGAGTAGGCAGAGCTCCAGTGGTGCAATCGGTTAGCGTGCGGTACTTATATGAGAGCGGGCAGGGTGCATTTGGGGGGTGTTTTCAACTCCTAACAGCTCTTACCCACTTCCTGCCTCATACTGAGTGCTGAGGATGCCCTTGCTGTAGGAATTGAGTGGTTCCCCACCTCCCACCCCCACTCTAGAAACCACAACACTAGACAGAATGTCTCTTGCTTTGGTGCTCCCCCATCCCTGATCTCATAAACATTTCCCCTAAGACTCCTTTCTCAAAGAGGATTCTCTGTCCTTGGCATTGGCTGGCTTTTCAGACCAGCCTTTGAGAGCCCTGTGAGAGAGGGACAAGAATGTAGAGGGAGAAATCTTGGGCTTCAGTCAATGGTTAGGTGGAAGTGGTTGGGGTAGAGAACAGAAAGGCATGGGCAGATTGTGAGATCTCAGGCATGTCAGGCTATAGCTCCAAGTTCCACTGGTCTGCTACCCCAGGTCATCAAAATACGAGTTTCCAGGCTTTTCAGAAGACCTTGACTCCTTGGAAATGCCCTAGGAATTTTCCATACCCTCCTCAGTTTCCAAGGAGAGCCTGGGATCCAGATATCTGGCTCATCCCTGGAATAATTCCTTTTTCTCCCTCCTTCCTGCATGTGTTGGTGGTAGTAGTGGCCGGGGAATACGGGTAGAAGATGCCCTGGCTGATGCCTGCTAAAGTTTCAAACTACCCTCCCTGCTAGCCTGTTTTGATGGCTATGACTCGAGTTTTCATTTGCTATGTTCTCTAGACTTACAAGAAGCATGGAGTGAGTTAGGCACCTTCCTGAACTTGGGTCCTATCACTCTCCCCAGTGGATGCCTTAGAAGGAAAAAGAAGGAGGGGGACAGGCATAACATCTGAACCCAGTGTAAGACATTCATTAGAATCTTCCATCAACCCAAGCTCTACCCCAGCCTCTCAAATAACTTCCTCAATTCCCTTGGGTCTCCTCTTGCTCTACTCAGTCTACCCAGAGATGCCTCTGAGCATACCTAGAGGGCGGGGACCATAGGACCCAGGTTCCACCTCATTGTCAGCACCCCTGCCATGCTGCCACCCCTTAACATATCTGCTTGTTCCACTCAGCTCACCTTCCTAGTCAGCCAGAATCTGAGGGGAAGGGCCCCCAGGAAGCCCCTTTTCCCATGAGAACACTATTGATTGACTGCTTTGCATTTTTGGCTCTTCTGTATATTTTGTAAAATAAGAAATACACCAGATCCAATAAAACACAATGACTATGCATAGGCTGCTGTCTCTTTTTGTCCCACCCACCCCATAAATACCACAGAATCCCTAACTCATGCACATGCAGCCTTTTAGATCCCCAAGGAGGTGCCTTCCTTTTCCATGGTCTGGCCATACCTTGGCAAGAAACCAAAATACAGGTTCTGGAACGGTTGGAAACCCACCTGACCTCAAGGTCGTGCATGAATCTCCTTCCCACATCCTGAAAGGAGACAAGAAAGGACAGGATGCTGATGTCCTGAAGACTATGCCAAGCAAGCTGTCTTTTGGCAGATATTCTAATAAGTTGATTCAAGAATTTCTAATTTCCAGACTTCTTAATTAATCTCAAAGGGTTTTCTTTTGGGGGATAGTTCCGTTTAATTTCTAATGAAAGTTCCTTTGTGCAAACATCTTAACCTTGCCTCCGGTATAGATATATTTGTATCCATGCCCCAGCCAGGAATGATGGGGGGAATCAGATGGAGTGGACCCAGGGCAGGTCTCTATGGGGCAGGTGGCACAAAAGATGATAGAGACTTCCTGTGTGTTCCCACCCTTTCTTTGTTCTGCTCCTGAAGAGGGGCCACCAATGGTAGGTTCCTCCCATCCTTTCTCTGGGGTACCACAATGTGGTGACTAAGCTTTACCATCTATAGGAGGAGGATCAGGCCTTCTCCTCCCTCACTACACATTGACAAGGTCAAGGGAGGGGTATGGTATCCAAGAAGCAAAAACTTACTTTCAGAGTCCATTGTTTGTCATTTATGTTCCCTGCTAATATCATCACAGAGCTATCTGCTCCTTGGGTCCTTGGATTTCTGTGGGTCATCAGGCTAAAGATCTAATGAAAGCTGTGGGCCAACTATCCAGCTGGAAAACAATGTAATATTCCCCCATGTATTTTTGTATCTCTGAAGTCCATCTATGGGTCCTAAGTTAAGTACCCATGATCTAGTCTACCCCTTAGCCTTCCATTTTACAGAGGAAACAGGCTCAGAGAAGGGAAAGAACTTGCTCAAGGTCACCTAGTGAGTTTGTAGCAGGATGGAGACTAGACCCAGTGCCCCAAGTCCCTGTCAAGGGTGGCCTTGGGGCACAGTAAAGATTTGTGTGTGAAGGGTAGATGCTACGCATATCGTGCATAAAATAAGAAGGTGACACAGTGACAGACTCTCATGGTATCCTCTGCTTTTCCTTCATGGCACTTCTCAGTTTGTAACCATATATTTATTTGCGTGATTATTTTCTTGTTTTCTTCAATACACTGTGAGTTCCTGAGAGCTCCTTGAGTGCCTGGTCTAGGTTTTTTTCCCTCACCATCTTATCCCCAGGGTCTGCCACATAATAGGTATTCAATAAATAATTGTATTACTGTATGAATGAGCATGGTGAGTGTCTGTGTGGAAACAGTCTTCATTTTTAAGAGTAGATCCAAGTTTAGGAAATTGAAGTCTGAAGCAAGGAATTGCTAGTGAAGTGAGAAGTGCCCCAGAGCCAGGGCAAACAGTTGGGATCCAGAAAAAACCAGCAGGTTGATATTCAGATCATTTTGTCTCAACCATTGGTTGGGTTCTGAATGTTGTCAGCTGCTCCCTCCCAAAATACTCTCCTTTCTTGCATTCCAGTATTTCCTACTCTCCTGGTTTTCCTCTTACCTTTCTGGCCACCCCTTCTCAGCCCTCCCTTATAGACTCATCCTTCTCAACTTGAATTCTAAATCTTGGCTCCACAGCTTAGATCTGAGCTTCTTTTCCAAATCACCCCCAATCCAGTGGCTTTAAACATAGGATTTGCAGAGGCTCCTAAGTTTATATCCCCGGAACTCTCTTCTGATATCCAACACCTATATATCTAATTACCTATTTGATACTTTCATGTGGACCTATAATGGTCTAAGTTAACATGTTCAAAGTGGAGCTTAGGTTCATGCTTTCCCAGTCTTCCCCATCTCAGTAAATGATACCTAGTTACTCAAGTCAAAATTTAAGAGTCTTCATTTCTTCCTTTCCCTAATTCTCCCTCCACCCCCATTTAATCAATCACTGATCCCATCACCAAAGGTATACCACCTCTCTCTGTCTCTGATGCTGTTCCCTAGCCCAAGCCACTATCATTGCTCACCTAGATTACTACTTCCTATTTGTCCATTTCAAGTGGCCCCTCCGTGCTGCAGTTACTATTTATCACATCACTAGGTTTCCTCCCTTTACAGCACTTATCATAAATTGTGAGTTCCTGTCTACATACTGAATTTATTATTGTCTGTTTCTCCAAACAATGTAAAATCTGTGAGGGAATGAATCTCATTAATTCTACAAATATTTATCATAGGCCTACTAAGCACTGGTTCCTGTTATAGGTGCTGAGGGGGGTGGACGGGAGAGGTGTGGTATGGAGGGAAAGTGTGTAGCAATCATGTGGCAAGAACCACACCTCAAGTTTGAGAAATACAGATATGGAAGGTTGATCTTGCCTGGGCCCCAGGCCTTCGAGTCTGGACAGTGGAGAGTAGATAAAGTTGTGGCTGTTGACTTGCTGGAAGTTGCCATAGTGTGAGGTGTGGGGCAAAGAGGAAAACGTGAGACTAAGGGCTGGCATCAGCCAAAAAGACAGCCCCTAAAACCCCAGGGACCACAATATCCAGTGAAGTTGCTTATGGCCCCCAACTGTCAGCATCGGAGATCCCCTAAGAAAATGCTTGCTCCTAACCCCCACCTCAACAATCCAGGACTAAAAAGAAGAAGGACTATAAGATCCTTGGAGCTACAAATTGGGCTGTGGCTAGAGGAATCAAATATCAGATTGAAGTGTAAGACGGACAGTACTGAGTCTTAATAATCAGAATGAGACTAAGATGCTAATTTCACATTATGCCTCACAAGTTGAGACAAGAGTTCTCAACCAACATAAATGTAAAGTGATTATGATAGGACTACAGGGAGCTCTGAGAACATATAGCAAGGGGACCCAAACCCATCAAGGGCTCAGGGAAGGCTTCCCCAGGAAATGATGTTTATGCGGAGGCCCAAGGGATCTCAGGCACCCTTACACACTGCATGCTCCCCATTCCCAAACAAGCCAGGCTTTTCACCCCTTTCTACCTTTGTACTCTGTTGTTCCACTTGCCTGGAGTTCTGTCTTCCCTTACCACTTACTCAGTCAGGCTAACTTCTACTTACCCTTTATGATCCAGCTGAAAAACGAAGTCATGGCCACAGCCTCTCCCGAAAGGAAGTTAGTCATTACCTCTTCTGAGCTCCCAAAACACTTGGGTTGGGTACACCTTGTGGGAATTGTATGTGTGCACGTGCTTTCACCATACCGTGAGCTCACAGTGGCCCTAGATCCCAGCACAAGACAAACTCAACAGGTGTCTACTGAATGAAGGAATGAACGAATGATTTCATTTTTAAATAGGGTTAAGGGAAAATGATTCAAAGCAGAGGGGTGAGCTGAGCTCCTTGGAATGATGTCTTCACAATAAACCCAGCCTGGCTCAGGCAGATGGAATGAGCCAACCTATTGCAAGAATCTCCATAGAAAGTAGGTCAGTTCCTTCCTATCTCTTTAAGAACCAGAGGCTTCGTTTCCGCGCCTGTGCATTGAGAGAGTAAACACCGCTCCTTTTCACCCTCCCCCCTTCTCCCGATTGCCCCAACCAGCTGCAACCTCCTCCCATACTCCCCTCCTTCGGGTGTGGTAATGGTCCGTCCCAGGGTGCCAGGCTTGTTCTGAAGGGTGGCAAGCATAAATGGTATATTCCACTGCCTTCATTACCCCGCTTTTCGCGTCTCCCTTTGTTCTATTTCCCCCTACCGAATGAGGCTTAATAGGCTGGCCCCAAAGAAGGCGGGGGAGCCGGGCGGAGGGGACCGGTCTGAGCCGGTCTGCAGCGCAGGCGCAGTGCGGATAAACAGGAAGCGGGCGGTAGAGGCAGCGGCAGAGAGACATAGGGGTTTCGAGGGGAGACTGCGGAATAACTAAGATTATCGGGAGGGCAACAGAGGCTAACTGAAGACGAGAACAGGAGCCTTGGCCATCTGTTTGCAAGGAACGAGCGGTCACGGCCTCACTCTCCGCTTGGGTTTCTGCCTCCCCAGCTCAGGCTGAGGCAGCGGCTGACAAAGGGCTCGCGCCGGTGCCGCCGCCCTTCTCATCCGGGCATTCGGGTCCCTGCGGAGCGGGAGGGGGAAGGGCAGAGAGGGAGGGGAGGAAGAAAGCGGGGCGCGCGCTCGGAGCTGAGGCCCTTTCCAGGGCTGCGGGCCTGCGGCCCAACGGACGGAGGCCGAGGAGGACCCGCAGAAGTGGCGGCGACCGGGGGCAGGAGGATGGTGCAGAAAGAGAGCCAAGCGGCGCTGGAGGAGCGGGAAAGCGAGCTCAACTCCAACCCTGCCGCTACCGCGGGGGCATCGTTGGAGCCGCCGGCAGCTCCGGCCCCTGGAGAAGACAACCGAACCGGGGCCGGGGGAGCGGCAGTGGCCGGGGCGGCAGGAGGGGCTCGGAGGTTCTTATGTGGCGTGGTGGAAGGTGAGCGCTCTGGCGCGGGCTGGGCTGGAGCGCCCTCCTTCCCGCCCCGCCCCAGTACTAACACATTCTCTCCTGGGGGTGAGGGCGGCGGTGCTTCGGCGGGGTTCTAAAACGCTGTTAACCCTTTGGTCTGAAATTTGTCCCTGCTAAAACAAGCGGAGAGACGAGACGGTGGGCGAATTTGTCCTCACGTCCCTAAACTGCGTCGAATTCTCCTCTGGCTACTAACTGGCCTGACCGCACCCGTCTTGGGCTTGGAGCCAGGCTGACTCCTGAGGAGGCGGTGGTAAGGAGTCCAGTGTTATTAGGCTCTGATTTATACTTCTTTGTACTGTGGGATCTTATTTCCTAGGGATGTCTGCGTTCGAATGAAAAAAATGTGTATATTGTCTGTTCCCACCCTTTGGGGAAAAAATCAGCCCGCACAGACATGCTTGTTGTACTCCTGGAGTGAAGAGAAGCACACACAGCCTACAGCATTACAAGTTCCTTTCTGCTTAGAATTTTTTTTTTGCTGGCCAGCCTAGAAAATTGCCCTCTTTCCCAACTACTGTACTTTGCTCTTGAGGGATGAAGCTTTGGCTTTAGTCACAGATTCTCGAAGTATCTCAGATACGGAATTTGAATTTAGTGACTGCCCAAGAGGTTTTAAAATGCCTTTCTCGCCTTCTCCTTTCCCATTTACAGTTAAAGAAATGATGGACTTTTTGGTAGTGAGGGGAAATTACCAAAAGATTGTATCACAATTTCTGGATTAAGGATGGCAGATAATTCCACCTTGCATTTTATGGGAGCACGAATCTGTTACATTATTGCACTTTTCCTCAAGTACAGCATATATTTGAATTGTCTGAAGTATTTTGGCTGACCCAGGGTTTCCTAGATGTCTTATTAGTTCTCTCCTTCTGTATGTAATGGTGTGGATAGAAGTGTAAAATTAGCCCTTATAAAAAACCAAAAAGGTACAGAAAAAGTAAAGAAGGGTTGCCCTCTTGGTTGAGAGCATTCACTTTTCTGTTGTTGTCACCATATATAGAGTATTCGTTTTAAAAGATAGGTGATGGTTATGGTATTTTACATAATGTTTAATTGTAGGGGAGAACAGACTAGGCAGTTACAGTAAGGTATGAATGAATTCAGCAAAGTTAACTATTGCAGAATTTGGGGGAAGACAATGGAAAACTGTTGATTATATGAAATGTTGATGAAAACATGATTGCTTTGTGTGACTTACATGTTGGTGCATCCATTGGGCTTGTTTGATATAGAAAAAGAATCTATATTTTGTTATCAAAGATCATGGGGTGGAGGGTTGAGGAATGCTGGGGGTTAGAAATTTCAGGGCTAAGCTGGAGTGAGTCTAAGGAAAGTTGCTAGTCCATTACATCTTCAGTAATAAAAGGAGAAAGCTCATTGTGGTTTAAATTGGTTTGTTTTGAATAGTATTAAAAGGACACTTTTAATATGTATGTTAGAGAATAAAGTTGTCCTCAATTTTCATTTCTGTCGTCCCTCCTCCTTCCCATTACCATGTATATACTTTCTTGGTGACTGAGCAGCTGAGCCAGAACTAAATTTTTTTTTTTTTTTTTTTAGTACTAATTGGTTGGCACCAGTCCTAAAATGAATGAGTATAGGAATACTGTAGTTACTGCCAGGATTTCTTTTTTGTTTTCTTTCCTTCACAAACCTTTGTTGGTTTTAATTCATGCATTAACAGCATTGCTTCCTTTTTGTGGTGCCAATCAACCAAAACCATGAACCTGAGTCTCAAAAGAGCCAAGGTAGGGTTTCTAAAGATTAAAATGCTGAAGTTAGACATTTGAAAAATCTTTCTTTTTTATATTGGAACAACTCTAAAGGTATGTTTAATGCCTACTAAGTGAAAAATGATAATGCTGAAGTGCTGTTGGAAAGCTAAAGACTTGCACAAATTTTACCAAATTAAGGATTTTAAAAAAATTTTTTTAAAGAATTGGACAACACTTCATTCTATGAAATAGAATGAGTGTTCCCTTAAGAATTTTTTATATCCCCTGTGAGAGGGTAATCTTGGATTGTCAAGATTGAAAGTGCTGCAGTTAACATAAATTGATGTGTAATGAATTTTTCTTCAGTCTGTCATTGTCCTTTTTGTGGTGCAGAGGAGTAGTTTTGCCTAGAGGTTGGAGCTGAAATACATTTCAGAAATTTCTGATCTAGATTAGTTTTTTATGTAGGCTGTGTATGTTTGTGTAGAGCATTTTGTGTTCAGAATGCTTTTATTAACCATCTTCATGGTACTCCTTAGAGATTGTCCTTATCTTTTGGACATGATTAGACTGAGACAAGTGGAAAGTAAAGGTTAGGCAAGATGTAAGGTATGTGTGGTTCGAGCTGTGATTAGCACACTAGGGAGCTCCAAATACCAGTTTGGTGCTTATTCAATAATTCAGGTCATCAGTCTGCAAGTTTGTTTCCTGCAGTGTGTATAACTAATGCTTTGCCCCCTTAAGGGGCACTTTGGGGCAAGTCAGTCACATTCTTGAATTTTAATTTGTTCAAACCTTTGCTCTGTAATTAAGATTGCTTGAGAGTTTGCTGTTTGGGCCAGTTTATCTCCCCTCACCTTTCTAAAAGCAGTTTTACTCCCCTCCTAGGTAGTAATTATTAGCAGTTTGGATTACTTTGCTTCCCCTTCCCCATTGTAAGATTGAGGTACTCTTTTTTTTTGAGATTGGGTCTCACTCTGTTGCTTGGGCTCTAGAGTACGGTGACATTTATCATGGCTCACTGCAACCTCAAACTCCTGGGCTCAAATGATCTTCCTGCCTTAAGACTCACAGTAGCTAGAATGACAGGTCCAGGCCACTATGCACAAGTGCTAATTTTTTTTTTTTTGTTTAATTTTTTTGTAGAGACGAGGTCTTGAGTTCTCGCTGTGTTGCTCAGTGTGGTCTTCAACTCCTGGCCTCAAGCAATCCTCCCACTTTGGCTTCCCAAAGTGGTGGGATTACAGGCTTGAGCCACCGCGCTGGGCCTTATTTAGTCTCTATTGACAGTGAAAAGGGATGATAAAAACTGTTAATGTATATAACAAACATCATGGTAGAAAAATAAGAAAATTTACCTAAGCAAAAAGGGAATGAAATTCACCACCCCGAGATAAAGAAACGTTAATGTTTTACTAAATATCCTTCAGATTTTGGTGTATTGTACACATTTTTTACAGAATGGGATTGTATTGTATGTTTTGTAACCTGCTTTTCTCAATAAAGCTTACCAACATTTTAAAACTGAATAATTTCATTCTTACTTTGAATCTAGGATTTTATGGAAGACCTTGGGTTATGGAACAGAGAAAAGAACTCTTTAGAAGGTAAATTTTTATTGTATGAAGGAGAGAGAAGAACCTTGAACCCTTGATATTTCCTTTTGTTTGAAGAAATACTAATAAACCGAATAGCCTGGGTACAGTTTGTTGATTGCTCAATGGCAGAAGTTATTTTTACCATGGTCCTTTAGTACTTCATCACCTAGGCCAGTGGTTTTCAAACTTTTCCTGGGAAAGCTGAATAGGTTTTGGGCTTTGCCTGCCTCACCCAGAGCTGTCATGTTTTTACTTAAGATTGTTTAATATGTTGACATATGTTGTAATATTTAATTTTTAAAAATTACAAAAAGGTTAAAAAGTATTATCCCAAAATATTATTAGCTTTGTATAAGTGGAGATGCTCCAAGAAGAGGAAAAAAATGGAGATCTGCAGCCTGTAAATGTTGTCTGTTTATTCATGTTTAATTTTCTTTCCCCTTAAGGCTCCAGAAATGGGAATTAAATACATACTTATATGCCCCAAAAGATGACTACAAACATAGGATGTTTTGGCGAGAGATGTATTCAGTGGAGGAAGCTGGTAATCTTTTTCTCTTTGATCCATAATTTCAGAATATGTGAAGAAAACAGCTATATTTTAAATGTAGTGGGTACAAGAATTTTATTAAGTATTTCATTTTTACTTTGTAGGTATTTTCCTTTCCTTCTATCTGGTAACTATTCAGTCTGTGTGAGTTAGCAGAGATTGAAAGAGTAGCACTAACAAGGTCACGACCGTAAGTGTGATTCATGGGTGTGCCAGTAGTCATAGATTCTACTGCTTGCTTCTGCCAGTGGTCTAAACAGTAGGCCACTGGACATCGAGGTGCTGAAGCAGGGCTAGGCCTAGGGCAAAGCAAGTGAGGCACCTACCTACCTTGAATGCAAATTTTAAGGGACTCCCAAAAAATCAATAATCAAGATAAATAATATTTTATGCAATTAAAAAAATACTAAAATTAATGCAAAAAATCCATGATGGATTAAAATTCCAGAATTTTAAGTAAAGACAGGATCGGTATTACTAATTGTGCTTTTTGCTTCAGGCTTTAGTATGGTGTGGCCTTGTCCACTATTACTGGTCCTTATTTTTATTTAAAATGAAGACCTTAACCTCATCTAGTGAAATGGAAAGCCTTAACAGACTGTCTTTGAGACACATATTCTTATGTTGAGTTAGTTACATAAAATTGATAAATAAGTTACTAGTATATCACAGAACATCCTTGTAAATTAGACAGGTAATGTTTTTCTTTGGGGACTCGAGTAAATTGGGAAACATTTTTATGCTTAGAATTAAATAGTAGCTAACAAGATACTTGGTTACAGAGCCCAGCTAAGGTACTGAAAGTAGAAAGTTTTCATGAATTATGAAGAAGCAATTAAAACTTATCCCATCTCCATCTAGTGTTGTTGTTTACTACTCTATATAATTTAAGTGTGCCTTCAACTTAATTATTTTCTGGTGGTGCTGGTAGTGAAATTTAATGTGATCAATAATCAAAATAGAGTCAAATGACTATCTTGAAATACTACTGAAAGTTAGTCAAAGATACGTCCTGTGGTATATGTTAGAGTATTTAGATTTATTTAGGAAAATTGTCTATCACATTTTAAAAGCTTAAAATCTATAGTGAATGTTTTTCCTATAGATGGAGATGATGAGGGGTTAGGATTCTTAATACCATCACTTAACCTGGTTCTTAAGAAGGCATTTTCTCTCTTTCAAAGTACATAGTAGTTATATGTAGGTTTATTTAGTTAAGAATTTTAGTTCAAAAAAAAAGAAGCAGCAGCGTTTATACCTTTCAAATGCTAGAGGAAATAGAAATGGCTTAAGTTCAGTAAGAGAATTGACACAATTGAGTGTTTTTGAGAGATGGAATGAAAGGAGGAGAATGCTTTATTATTTTTAATTTTTTTCTTTTTTCTTTCTTTTTCTTTTTTCCTAACTGCTAGATTATATGGGAAGGAGAATGCTTTATTGATTTTAGCTTGTTTTCCCAAAAGGTTAGGAAACTATTTGATAAAAAGAAGGCTTTATTTGTGGTTCAATGATCAAGTTGAAATACGTTCTTTTACGTGACATTAATTTCAGTTGTGCCATTTGTATGGCCTGTTTACATTGCATGACAATTTAAAATTAGGACTTTTCTTTCCTGTAGTTGAAATGACCTTTCAGTTGAAAATGAGGTCTTTTATTTCTGTATGCTGCTAAAAACATGGACTCTGTCTTAGAGCACTTATGACTTCATTCTGCTGCAAGAAATGAATGTTCATTAGCTATCTCACCTGGATGGTACACCTTTTAACCAAGGAATATCTACATTGACACGCAGCTGGATCCGTTATTTACTCTTGCAATTTTTCTGACATTGAAAGCTAAGGTTTTGTCTTTTTTTTTTTAATGGGTATCACTATGTCCCAAGTTGTGGTTATTTTCTTTTGGCTTAAGTGGTCTCCACTATGTGATATGGCCCGCCACAGCCCTGGCTCAGTGCTTTCAATAGTTAAATAGGACATCATTGACACCCGCTCTGAGTTTTTATGTAAGGAATCATTTTTCCCTTTTGCTTTCTGAGGAATTTTTTCCAATGCTTGAAGAGAACTTTTCAAAGGAAGTCATAAAACTTTAGGTAACTGGTCAACTAGATTTGCATAGAAGGCCTTAAAAGAATGCTTAGTGATGCTAAGGCATATGATGCCAGTCTCATTCCCAGATCATGGTGGACCAGGGAAATCGATCTAGGGATCTAGAATGATCCTGAACCACAATTGAGAAACTGTATATACCATTGGGTGCTTGACTGAATTTGTGACTGAGGTTATAGTGACAGGGTTTTACCTGTTAGACATCAGTTCCATCAGTTATATGGACCGGAGATGTAATTCAGTCTGGAAATGGCTAGTTTCCTAAGATGAGAAGAAAAAACAGACTAGGTAGACGTGTAAGCTGTTGGTGAACCAGATTTGAGTCTAAAGTCTACTTAACATAAAAGCTGCACATCTTTTTTGGTAAAGTGTAGGATTCCCATTTTCCCATTGTTTTTTAAGTTTGCTGATATTTCTATATATGTATTTTGTTTCTTTAGGCAAAGATTTACATTGGTGGCGTGAAAATGGCTGGTAAAAAATTTAAGGCAGTTAAAATTTTTATGAATGAGGTTATTTCCCTATTTGATCAAATTCTACTATTGTGTTCTTTCTGATTCATGCCTAGTTACGTTTATCTGCAAAGGGATTAATAAGATCAACATGCTTTTGGGGAATAGAACAAAGCCCGGGTTTTTCATGTCTTAGGTTTAATTATTGTTCATGTTTCTGTATTTTTTTTTTACTCTATGGGGTCTTCTACAGTCAGCAGCCAAGGAGGTAGGAGGAAATGCTTATTGGAGCATTTTGGATTTTGGGTTATCAGATTAGGGATGCTAAATATAATGCAGATACTCCAAAATCTCAAAAAATCCAAAATCTAAACACTTCTGGTCCCAACTGTTGTGGATACAGGATACTCAACCTGTATTGCATTCAAACCCAAATGAAAAATTGGTCCCAAAACTGTTTAGTTGTATAACTTAGAATTTCTTTCATTGGAAGTATAAAAACAATAGGTCTGGCTTTGAACATTCTGCTAAGGAAAATGTTTGACTTTAAGTGTAACTATTAAGTATATACCTTAATATTTGGAATCCTTTTTTTTTTTACTCTAAAATAAGCTGGTAAGCATCTTCATTTTTTTCTTTTTCTAGGTTTCTCAGTTTGGGTGCAGGTCATTTGCTTTGCTTTTTGATGATATTGACCATAATATGTGTGCAGCAGACAAAGAGGTATTCAGTTCTTTTGCTCATGCCCAGGTCTCCATCACAAATGAAATTTATCAGTACCTAGGAGAGCCAGAAACTTTCCTCTTCTGTCCCACAGGTATTGTATATAATAGCTTTATATTTAACTAGTCTTGTTGAAGTATATAACTTAACTTCCAAAGGACCATGTATGAGCCCTACTGGGACACCCCCTCATACTCCCTACTTTTATACATGCTGGTATATAAAAGTAGGAATCCTTTTTATAGAAGACATTTCTCAAGATCTTAAAGTGGAAACATTTTAGGAAGTAACAAGTGACAACTGATTAGGCAAAAGATTTTATGTATTTTTTAGTACTGGAAGTATATGAACATTACATTGTGAGGATTAAAGGAGGGATAGTATTGAAATGAAAACTGGAAAAAAACAATTTACATTGCTTTTAACTCAGTCACTTCTCATTTCCTCCTACTTTTCCCCTTTTTCTGCCCATGCATATCTATCCTTGTTTTCATTCCTCCCACTCCCATCTTGGCTCTAATTTTCAGTAGTCGGCATAAGAAGCTTAATAATTTTTCCCCCTTTATTTTTTCTTTTTTCCTCTCTGGTTCTTTCCGCTAAAAATGTTTTATTCTCTTTTAGTTGCATCTTGAAATTCAACTTACAAGTTTTCCCCAGACTTGAGTTCTTGTTCAGGAAGAGACAAATAAGTTAGTTCTAAGAAATTTTAGACTGAATTATTTAACTTTGTGCATATGCCTATAATCTTAGAGTATTGTGAGCCAAGAACCTTATTATAGTGGTCTGATACTACATGAGTACTCAGATAATGTTTAATAAGATTATACTGGAAATTAATTCACCGCAAGTTACAATTTAAGTTGCAGTTTGAGTACTAATAGCCATTGGCATAATCTTATATCAGTTCTGTTATGATGTTACAATTCATTCTATTTGGCCTCTGATTATAACTGAGAGATTGTAGGCAGTTCGAAATTATGTAGAAAATGCTAAAATTCTAATTGTTTCTTTAGTAAACTTCTAGTAAGTGTAGAATCATAAGGATTGATTTGTACTACTGTTGGAGGAAGAATGTCAGATTTTATGGATTGATTGCTAAATGAAGTACCCACTTTAGTTTACTTCCTTTTAGGAGGCCTTTTATCATTTGGATGAAAAGAATTTAGAATTGATAGACATTTTTTCCCTGTTCAAATACCCATGACCATTTCACCTCCTGTCTCTTACTTAATTTTTCCCTCTACGTTTAGAATATTGTGGCACTTTCTGTTACCCAAATGTGTCTCAGTCTCCTTATTTAAGGACTGTGGGTGAAAAGCTTCTACCTGGAATTGAGGTGCTTTGGACAGGTAAGTCTTTAAGATTTATACAGTAAAACTTGAATTACTAACGAGGACTTAGAAAAATTGGTTGTTCTTGTTAATTGAATACTTTTTAAAACTGAACCTTAACCAGAAAACTTGTTAAAATACTCTTTCTTTTACACAGTATGCACTCTTCCCTTACTATAAAAAACATCTTTGAGGATTTTGCAGTGAATCTTATTATCAGTTACTGAATAAATAATAAAGAACTGTAGGGAACTGGGCTAAAGGGTATTGATCCCTGCCCTAGGAGAGTGTTCTGTTTTATAAAATGAAAAAATAAAACCGAGTAAAAAGACATGTTGTTGCTATGTTTAAAAAGAAAAATTGTTAGAAATTGTACATATAAGGAAAACACAGTAAAAAGTTGTATATACGTGCAGTATATTTTAAAGATCCATGTGTGAGTTTAAAAAATTTTTTTAATTTTTAATTATTATGGATATGAGGTTTTAACAAACTGCGGTCATTATTTCTAGGTCCCAAAGTTGTTTCTAAAGAAATTCCAGTAGAGTCCATCGAAGAGGTTTCTAAGATCATTAAGAGAGCTCCAGTAATCTGGGATAACATTCATGCTAATGATTATGATCAGAAGAGACTATTTCTGGGCCCGTACAAAGGAAGATCCACAGAACTCATTCCGCGGTTAAAAGGAGTCCTGACTAATCCAAATTGTGAATTTGAAGCCAACTATGTTGCTATCCACACCCTTGCCACCTGGTACAAATCAAACATGAATGGAGTGAGAAAAGATGTAGTGATGAGTAAGTAGTCTATACTTGATCCTTGACCTTGGGAAGAGAGCTAGGGTTAACTAGAGCCAGTGGCAAGTGTATATTTCTTTGTCATCACAGTTGAAGTGGTCTTATTAAGGTGTATTGTTCAGTTCTGTTAATGAGATGTGTATGTGATGGAAGAAAGGCTGAGTGGCCTTGGACAAGTCACTTAACCTCTTGGCCTCAGTTCTTTGTTTTTAAAATGTGATTCAGTCTTTGAAGTCTGAGTACCAGACAAGATAGTCTTTTAGTGTTCCCATTATCTCTAGAATCATTCTGATTCATTTTCTGTTTTCAGACAGTTTTATTAATTGGGATATTTTGGATGACAAGATATTTTTGTCTGAGTTACTTCATACATGATTTATGTGGGTTTTTTTAGCAATCGGTTTTCTCAGGTTGAAACTTCATATGTGATTTAGATTCACCTTACATTTATGGAAAATATTCTTATTTTAGACATTGGCTTACTAATTTTTATTCATGAAAAATCCCTAATAGAGTTCTAAGTAAGAGAATGCTTGCTAATTACCAATTTGTTTACATTTAAATAACCTATTAATGTGGCATGTACATCTTCACGGGCACTGAGGATGCAAAGAATAAAGTAGTTCCTACTTTTGAAAGACAGTGTAATGTTGGATAAGGCTTATAGGCAATTGTGTTATACTATAGTGTAGCAAGTGTTGTAATAGTTATCTACAAAGTGCTGTGTGAAGTGAATGCAGAGGAGAGAGATTATTTCTACTAAGCAAGAGTGGTGTTAAGAGACGATTTCACAGATATTTAAGCTTGGCCAAAGTATGAGTAGAGTTTGCTGGGCATTTAAAGGTTTGTGGGCTGGAGATGAAAACACTGAACACTGAAATTTTGAAGTTATCTGAATTTTGGCCCATTTTGGGCTATTGAAATGTCAACATTATGACACGTGGTTGTGTGTAGTTATATAGTTTTGTTCTATTTCTCAGTTCTGTACCCCTGTTTCCAATTGTTTGTTGAGTTAATGTCTCCCTTTATGGCTCAGTCGTCATCCCCCTCTCCCCAATAAAAAACAAAAATTAGGAATATAATTTCAATCTCCTCTGTATACATGGCATTTAGCTCCTCCATCTTTTAAGGCAGAGCATGGAACTCACTAAGGAGTAGCAGACACTAGCCAGACAGGGCCGTGTGCAGGGAAATAATAAGAAAAGCTAAGAACAGGGCTTTTGAAATACTAAGCCGAAGTGCAGACTTAATTTTCTCTACCACTGTCCTGGTTCAGAGCTTCATTGCCCCGTGTGTGCTCATATGTGCGTGCGTGATCTGTTGGTTTTCTTTTCTTGTAATGACGTTAAACCCTTGAAGGCTAGGGAATGTTTTCTTTATGGAAAGCATGGTGCCTTTAAACCTGCATTCCTGATAATTGGAACTCTGGACGTTTATATTGAATTTTCCAATGATTCTAAAATTAGTTATTTCTTCTTTCTTTCTTTTTTTTCCTGATTATTTCTTATTTCAATTGGGATTTTACATTTAACAGTGCATTTAGTTGACTATTATAGATGAAAAGGTTCAGTGAAGGGTCTTGCTAGTATTTGCATTTTTGTTTATTCTTGTTCTAGTTCTTTGCTTCTGGTTGTATTATAACAACTATTTGCATTTAGTCATATCACTTGTCAGGAGGCTTTTGTAATCAAACAATTTTTGTGCTTTTTTCTTTTTTTTTGCAGCTGACAGTGAAGACAGTACTGTATCGATCCAGATAAAGTTAGAAAATGAAGGCAGTGATGAAGATATTGAAACTGATGTACTCTATAGTCCACAGATGGCTCTAAAACTAGCTTTAACAGAATGGTTGCAGGAGTTTGGTGTACCTCATCAGTATAGCAGTGAGTTTGGCCATTTTTTGTAAGGGGGTTGGGTCACATGGTTGAGTCACAAATTAAAGAACAATGCCATGTGCCTTACCTTAGGCCCTCGAAACAAAGTGAAATTAAATGAAATCTAGGGATTAAGAGAATAAGGTTTTAAAATTTTTACTTTTTGGTCTTCAATGGATTTTTATCTTGATGAGGGTCTAATGTGTCTTTAAAATATCTTTTTTGAAATAATTATTTAAGTGTTTTCATTATTTTATTTATTTATTTAAAAAATTTTTTTCTTAAGACATGGGGTCTTGCTCTGTCCAGACAGAATGGACTGGAGTGCAGTGGCATAATCACAGCTCACTGCAGCCTTGAACTCCTGGGCTCAAGCAATCCTCTCACCTCAGCCTCTGAGCAGCAAAGACTACAAGCTGCATCACCACACCCAGCTAATTTTTTATTTTTTGTAGAGACAGAGTCTCGCTATGTTGCCCAGGCTGGTATTGAACTCCTGGGCTCAAGAAAGCCTCCCGCCTTGGCCTCCCAAAGTGCTGGGATTACAGGTGTGAGCCAAGTGCCAGGCGTTAAGTGTTTTTAAATATAAATCTTCAAAAGAGAATGTAATAATAGATGTTGACATGTTTAGGGATGTTTATTCCCTGTTTCTTCCCCTCCCCTCTTCCTTTCCTACCTCCCTGGTAGTTTAGAAAAATTTCGTTTTTTTTCAGGGCTTAAATTATTTGGAATCTCAAAATGAGGTTCCAGTTTACAGATGTGATAAAAAAGAAGCATTTCTCTAAATCTAATTTGTTCCGTTTCTAATTCTGATTATCTGTTTTATTTATTTATTTTTGTAGGTAGGCAAGTTGCACACAGTGGAGCTAAAGCAAGTGTAGTGGATGGGACTCCCTTAGTTGCAGCACCCTCTTTAAATGCCACAACGGTAGTAACAACAGTTTACCAGGACCCCATTATGAGCCAGGGAGCAGCCTTGAGTGGTGAGCCTACAGCTCTGACCAAGGAAGAAGAAAAGAAACAACCCGATGAAGAGCCCATGGACATGGTAGTGGAAAAACAAGAAGAAACGGATCACAAGAATGACAATCAAATACTGAGTGAAATTGTGGAAGCTAAAATGTCAGAGGAATTGAAACCAATGGACACTGATAAAGAAAGCATAGCTGAATCAAAATCCCCAGAGATGTCTATGCAGGAAGATTGCATTAATGATATTGCCCCTATGCAGACTGATGAACAGACAAACAAGGAGCAGTTTGTGCCAGGTCCAAATGAAAAGCCGTTGTACACTGCAGAACCAGTGACCCTGGAGGATTTGCAGTTACTTGCTGATCTCTTCTACCTTCCTTATGAGCATGGACCCAAGGGAGCACAGATGTTACGGGAATTCCAGTGGCTTAGAGCAAATAGCAGTGTTGTCAGTGTCAATTGCAAAGGAAAAGACTCTGAAAAAGTGAGTATGCTTAATTTATCTGCTTCTGTAGTTTGGATGGTTCCCCATGTTGGTAATATGGAGAAGGTTCTTTAATGAAAACACTGGTAACTGGCAGACCACGTTTTAAAATATGTTCTCTGAAGTGAACGTAGACTCTGCTGAATCTGGTACCTTCACTTCCATAGTTTGACCTTCTTAGTTTGGAATGATGGAAAGTCAATGTTGATTATTTTAGGGATATTCATCAGTTTGGAGAGACACAAAATGATACTTTAATGGTTAGGATAAATTGCAGCTACCCGATAACATAAACAGCTTAATTTGTAACTATGTCTTAGATTATTTTGTTAAACTTGCAATTTTTTGAGTCTTTTTATTGATCCTCACTAGATTGAAGAATGGCGGTCACGAGCAGCCAAGTTTGAAGAGATGTGTGGACTAGTGATGGGAATGTTTACTCGGCTCTCCAATTGTGCCAACAGGACAATCCTTTATGACATGTACTCCTATGTTTGGGATATCAAGAGTATAATGTCTATGGTGAAGTCTTTTGTACAGTGGTTAGGTAGGTGCACCAGGAATAATCTCTTCTCATATATTGTCCCTTGAAAAAAAAATTATCCCACAGGGAGAAAAACCTTTAGAGAATTGGCAGATTTCCAAATCTTTTTCAATTCTTTGCCTAGTTTTCTTTCAAAGGTAGGCACTGAAGACTTGAAATGCAAGTCTCAGTAATTACATCAAACACATTAATTTTTCTCCCTTGGGATAATTCAGCATAAATTTCTTGAAAATATGTTAGAAATTACTGACTTTAACTTGCTCTGACTGAATGCTTTCTGGATGGAACCCTGTATACCATTTTTATCCAATTTGGAGATGAGACACTATGAAATGTGACTCTGTAAGCTTTCTGCTGCTTGCTGTGTCTTGATAACATTAATGCTGTGTTTAACAGAACAGTTGCTGAAATGACCTAAGGGGCCTGGCAAGAGGAAGCCATCCTCCCAGCCCTGTGCGCATGCGAGCTCTAGTGGAAGGCTATTCTGGTGCTACTTGGTATTATTTCACAAGGCTTTTTCTTTATTCTTCTACCAAGTAATTGGTTTTACCAGGGGGTGGAAATTGCAGTCCCGTGAAAACTCTCTGTTTCATTAAATGGATGTATGTCTCCTTTGAAAATAATATTTTTTTTTAATTCTCAAACTTGGTAAAAAGCACCAGCATGGCCAGGTTTCTCCAGGGACCTCATTTCATTTCCAGGTTTTCAATCCAGCTATAAGGAATATGTAATGGACTTATATATAGCACACAGCAGGCAGCAAGGCTGACTGACATGTCATAGTTTTCATAGTTGTCGTAAATAATGTGATGCGGGTTTTGTGGTCTTGGTTGTGACATAGATGCCTAAAACACTGTGAGCTTAGATTAACAAGTAGTGAGATTTCTCACTTTCTACCTATATACTTTTGGGTTCTTAAATATTAAAAAATAACAGTTTTACTGTGATGCAACTAATTAGCTGTTAAAAGCAGAATCTGATTGTTAATTTTAGAACTTTCTTTGGGTTGCTATGTATATACATACAGCACAACAGGTAGAAGAGAGAATTTTGACCCTCCTGTTAAAAGGCTCCAGGATACCTCTTATATGTGGGAGACATCTGCCCTTTGACTCAGGAAAAACTTCTGTTTTGGTTGTTGGATGACAGCATTTGTCTTCCAGGCTTTTGGACAGGGAGTTATATTTAATCCTTACAGGGATTTAAATCTCAAATTCCCGGGGCCCTTAGGAATTTTGAACCTGAAATCTGGATTATTGAACTTAAATATATCACTGAAAACATTTGATATTCAACTTTTAATTCAAGAATTATTAAAAATTAAATCTTGATTATATACAGTATTGTTTCTTTCTCTTCTCGGGCTTTATCTCTGTACTAAGCAATTATGTGGGTAGCTTTCCCAAATTGTACAATCCCGATGTCAGAGCATCTTAGAAATTTTAAATAATTACCTTGGCATCCACATAGCTTTACAAAAGCTCACAACAGGGAGAGTATTTTCTTGGTTCTGTAGTAATTTCAGGGGGTGACTGATTAGAACCCTTCATTTTCCTCCTCTCTCCAGTCCAGCTGGCATTCAGTCCTTTAAAGAATGTGGCTATGCAGTACTTTTGATTACTAATGACTTCTATTATCTTCTTCCCCATTGTGTACAGATGGGAGAATCCTCAGCACAAGTGTCTACTACTATTGGATGGACAGCGGCAGATGTTCACAGCGCGTCATGATTAATTAGTTTAAATTGAAAGGTTCTATCTGTGAGGTAGTTCAGGTAGATTTAAGGACAGTAGGCATGAACTGAAGTCACGTTTGCGCAGCGACTGAGGCATTAACCATGTTTTCATTTACACAGCTCTTCGTACATGCAGCTTTTTATTGTAATAGTTGGAAGTGCTAGTTACGTTGTAGTCTCAAAGTGGGGGATAGGGGAAATTGGCTGATCTTCAAGTTTAAGAGGTATAGTTTTTTCCTGCAGTGTAAATTACACTGAGTTATGGAATGGGGCACTTTCTCTTCATAGTCTAAATTTTGACCCTATTTCATACTTATTTTACAAATACTACATTTTATGTTTTATAAAAATACCCCTACCCCTAAAAAATGACAAACCCAGACATAATCTCTTAATGGGCCTGAATTGTCAACAAAAAAATTGGTTTGCTTTGGGACTGTCTGACTAGCACACTGTATCTTGTACTGATGAGACTGTTAACTTGAACAGGAGGTAGAATGCTGTCTTCCAATGGAAAAGAACTATATTGCGCTGCTTTATCTTGTCAGAAGACTAGGCAGGTGATTTTGGCCTCTGAATATTTGCCTTTAATTATCTCTTACTGTTAGCTGGCTTTATTGCCTATGAAGTTGGTTAAGTGGTGACCTAAAATACTGACTTCTGGACCTCAAAGCCTGCCATTCCATGCATGTGTTCAGTGCATTGCCAAGATTATAATGGCTGACCAGAGGAACCAGATACTGTCATACTTCTGAGAAAAGTATGAACAAATTAGGAGCATCAGTTGGCTCTCCTTAGATTTCAGAATCTGTCAGACTGGTATTATAACTAGCCAGGTCTGAATTTGGATTATCTTTGTTCAAAAAATAGTAATACAGTTCTTATTGTGTTTGGTTTTGTCAGCTTAATAACAATTTCTTTTATTTATTCTGCTGACCTTAGTTTTCTGACAAGATTAATCCCCCACCCCTTTTTCCCTTTCCTGTATCCTTCCTCGAAATGTAAAATGTGACTTCAGACAGGTTTAATTCCTTCATGGGCTGTGATAATAAAGTGTCTCATTATCATTCATTTCAGTTTATAGTTACTGTAATTTCATGATAGAGCAAGCAGCTGGCTTGATTTGTATAGCTGTATCAAGGGGAATATATAAACTTGACCCAGACAAACTTGGGACTTACCTTCCTTCCAATAATTAAAGAGTAGAATGAATGACCATGATTATTCATTAACCAGAGGAAGGAGCATTAATATGCTATTACGAATTTTTAGATGTAATTATTATCACAGCCTTGCCCTAAAACCCCAGATTATTATTGTTAGAGAGCTATTTCCACAAAGTGTTTGTTAGTTTGTTGGACATTTGAGACCTCAGGAAATCCCCTTTCTCGTAACATTCTCCGCTTGGATCTGATCTCAACAGGGTGTCGTAGTCATTCTTCAGCACAGTTCTTAATTGGAGACCAAGAACCCTGGGCCTTTAGAGGTGGTCTAGCAGGAGAGTTCCAGGTATCAATATGAATTCACAACTGAATTGACATTTTCTTTGTTTTATGAGAAACCTTATGTTGCGCATCAGATGGCTGGAAGGATTGGTCTGCCGAAGGCTTTCTAGTCCCAAATTCAATTTAGTTACATAGCTGGATTTTAAATCAGATTTTCCTCCTCTTTCACAGTAATTTCTGAAGGAGATGCTGCCAATCCCCTCCGCGCCCGCGAAGCGCAGCGGCTCTAGGTATACACTTCACATTGTTTCTTTGCAGGTCGCACAGCATTTTAATCTGCGCCCGCAATGCACAATGCGCGCATGCTTGTCTGCCAGTGGAAACTCCATGAGCAAAAAAGATGAATGATTATGCAGATGAATGGTGGAAGGGTTTTTGGATATTTATCCAATTATTTTTATAAATGCAATTTGTGCTTGAAAGAATAGTCCATTAATGAACATTTGAACAAAATCATGAAATTTTTTTGCTGTTGGGATTTGTTCATGGACTTTCCAGGTGCTCTACTTTTCTCCCCCCAACAGGTGCTCTGCTGCGCACAGCAAACTGAAGCGCATTGCTTTGGGGATAAAGCGTCTCCTGGACAGATAACCCTCTTCAGACCAAACCTCTCCTCCTGATATTCTATTCTGCCATCTTTTAGTAGAGAGATGGTCTATATAAGATTGGTTTTAAAAAAAAATTTTTGTCATAATTGGAATAGGTTTGTTTTTGTTTTTGTTTTTGTTTTTGTTTTTACTGTAAATTTAAATCCCCATTAATATGCTACTAAAGTTGTGTAACTCAGTTTGGGTAATTTCTATTCAGAAGCACTCCCCTCCCCCCAGCAAAGGTGTTTATATTAGTAAAGCATAGTACACCCCTCTTCTTTAGGTCTGCCTGCAGTAGCCAGTTAATGTTAAATTGGTAATCTGCAGTGCACACCCATTTAAAGTAATGGCTATCTTCCCAACACTAATCCATCTCCTTTTTTTTCTTCCCACAGCGTTTGCTGCCAATCGATGGGGCAAATGATCTCTTTTTTCAGCCACCCCCACTGACTCCTACCTCCAAAGTTTATACTATCAGACCATATTTTCCTAAAGATGAGGTAATTAATTATCTGTCTACCTACCAACTTGGTGTATAGTTATGGTACACACTTAGAACTTACCTTTGAACTCTGATTAAAAATCTGTTCTGAAAATATGAACTTTAGATGGAGAAAATTAACTAAAACATTCAGCAAAAGGGGGAAACATAAGAGAAATTTGAGGAAGAATCTAAGTAGTTTAGACTACTAGTATCTTGTATTAAGTTCTTTATTTCCTGCCTTTAAAACGTCAGATGAGGCCGGGTGCAGTGGCTCATGCCTGTAATCGTAGCACTTTTTGGAGGCTGAGGCAAGAGGATAGCTTGAGCCCAGTGGTTCCAGACCAGCCTGAGCAACATAGCGAAACCCCCATCTCTATAAGAAATAGAAACACTTAGCCAGGAGTGGTGGTATGGGCCTGTAACCCCAGCTACTAGGGAGGCTGAGGCAGGAGGATCACTTGAGCCCAGCAGTTGGAGGTTGCAGTAAGCTATGATGACACCACTGCACTCTAGCCCTGGTGACAGAGTGAGACTCTATCTCAAAAAAAAAAAGAAAAAAAAAAATGAAATGTATTTAGAATTGGAGCTGGGTGTGGTGGCTCACTCATATAATCCTAGCACTCTGGGAGGCCGAGGAGGAGGATCCCCTGAGCTCAGGAGTTTGAGACCAGCCTGAGCAAGAGCAACACTCCGTCTCTATTAAAAGCAGAAACTAAAAGTAGAAAAAATTAGCCGGGCTTGGTGGCGCGTGCTGGTAGTCGCAGCTACTTAGGAGGCTGAGGCAGGAGGATCACTTGAGCCCAGGAGTTTGAGGTTGCAGTGAGCTATGAAGTTAATGTGTCTAAATGATGTTGTCCTTGACTTCCAATATATGTGATTTTCAGTTGTGAATTACCTACAGGCTGTTGACAATCAGCTATAGAAAAAAGCAAGCCTGTAACAGGTTTAAAAGATTTTACAAATATTCTTAACATACAGAAAGTTGAGAGAATCTTCAACCTCAAAGTTTGCCTGCCTTGGAATCCACAACTTATTACCAAAAACCATCCCATACAAAACAATTCTCAGTGTTTACTAAAACCTTGCTGTTCTCCGCTGGTTTACAAATCTGACTTAATGAATAAATCTTTATTTAACAAAGCAGAGGTGATATTTCTGACAGGCCTGACATTTTGTTACTCTCTCCCTAGACTGACTCACAAGTCATATTGTTGTTAGAGTCTGCGGCCATTTCTTATGATGTGTTGCTTAACCAGATTATATTTTCAGGCTTCCGTGTACAAGATTTGCAGAGAAATGTATGACGATGGAGTGGGTTTACCTTTTCAAAGTCAGCCTGACCTTATTGGAGACAAGTATGTGATGAGTATTTGGATTTGGGAGTAGAAATTTCATAGCCAGGTTTATCAGGTTGAGGGGAGGTGATGACTAGAAATAACTTTAGTTTTAGTAAATCTGAATATTAATGTGTGTACATTTCTAGTTTCTTCTTATACCAAATGTAGTTTCCATAAGTTGTCATTCAAGTACATGGGCCTCGTATCACTGAAGTGTAAAGTTTCTGTTAATAACTTGTTAGCTTATTCTGGCCTCTTTCCTTCTGAGCAGGTTAGTAGGAGGGCTACTTTCCCTGAGCCTGGATTACTGCTTTGTCCTAGAAGATGAAGATGGCATATGTGGTTATGCCCTGGGCACTGTAGATGTGACACCCTTTATTAAAAAATGTAAAATTTCCTGGATTCCCTTCATGCAGGAAAAGTATACCAAGCCAAATGGTGACAAAGAACTCTCTGAGGCTGAGGTAATACACAGATTAAGAATTATACTATGATAATGATCTTACTTTGTTTTGTTTTTTAAATAAACTACTTAAATTAAAATAGAAACATAAGCAGATACATCATAAAATCTTAGTTCTTTCTAAATTAATTTCTTGCAGAAAACAATTATTATGGCTTATTGTTAATATTTTACTTTTTTTGAGACAGCGTCTCGCTGTGTCACCCAGGCTATAGTGCAGTGACATTGTTGCTGCTCACTGCAGTCTCAACTCCTGGGCTCAAGTGATCCTCCTGCTTCAGCCTCCTCAGTAGCTGGTACTACAGGCTCATACCACCACACCCAGCTAATTTTTATATTTTTTGTGGAGACAGGGTCTCACTCTTGCTCAGACCGGTCTGGAACTCCTGAGCTCAAGGGATCCTGCCCGCTTGGCCTCCCAGAGTGCTAGGATTACAGGCGTGAGCCATCACGCCCGGCCACTTAGAGCTTATTCTTAGCATGACCATTTTTTAACTGCTCAACGTTAGGACAGTTTTTGATTTGGGAACACTTACAATATTTCCTCAAGTGAAAATACAATACTGACAACTAAAGAACCTTTTATTTTTCCTCCTCGTTTTAAAGCACCAAACCTAAGGATATTCTGGTCTTTTTGTTGGGTACTAAAGGCAAGTTTAGGTCATTAAAATCTCTTATTTGGTTGTTTGTCAGGAGGCTAACTTGCCTCCTCAGTAGTGCATTTTTATATTGTAATTAAAAAATAATAGGAGTGAGCTTCTCTGAGAGTCTACTTTCTGATAGGAGCACTTCTTGTTATGTCTGTCCTGTCCCAACTTACATGCATTTTTTCTTCTTAAAAAGTATTTTGCTCCACATTGGTCAATTTATGATTATCGTAGTTTATACATCAGCATATGTATTTTTTAAATAGACCTTCTTTCATTGGGTTTTAAGTCAGGCACCAATTTAAAAAAAGAACAAAAAGTTAAAGAAAATAAGAAAAATAAATAGTTCTTTCTTGAGGATCATTTCTATGCTCAATAAATACTTTTAGATATATATTTGGACCTTTATTTATGACATTGTCTTTTTTCTTGTTCCTCTTCCCCTTTTTTTTTTTTTTTTTTTAAATATATGGGATCTTGCTATGTTGCCTAGGCTGGTCTCGAACTCCTCCCAGCTTGCAAAGTGCTGGGATTACAGGCATGAACCACTGCACCAACCCTTACCCTTTTCTAAAATTCTCTACTCTTCCTCACACCAGGGTACTCAGCATTCTCTTTGATAGTTTATTTCTGTATTTTAAACTTCTGCCCTTAGCCAGATGACTATGTAACAAAAGGCTGGTTTGAAGTGAGTGGCTTTGCTTACTTGGGATTACATTGACACTACAGTATTCTGGTGATTGAGCTGTTGACATATTGCTGTTCCACATCTCACAGTTAACACTTTTTTACCATAAGGACGTATCAGAGGACCAGTGTCAGCCAGGCATGATGGCTCACACCTGTAATCCCTGCACTCTTGGGAGACCGAGGCAGGAGGATTGCTTGTGGCCAGGATTTCGACAGCAGCTTGGGCAACATAATGAGACCCTGTCTGTACAAAAAGTAAAACAGTTAGCTGGGTGCAGTGGTGTGTGCCTGTAGTCCCAGCTATTTGGAAGGCTGAAGCAGGAGGATTACTTGAGCCCAGGAGTTCGAGGCTGCAGTGAGCTACGATCACACTACTACACTCCAGCCCAGACCACAGAGCAAGACCCTGTCTCAAAAACAAAAAAAACCCGAGTGTTTTGTTGCAAACTTTTAAAAAAATACTGTAAAATATACATAACAAAATCTATTTTAAGTGTAGTGTTAAAGTATATTACACATTTTTGTGTGAGCAATACATTAAAAATTTTTTTGTTATTTTAAATAATTTTAGACTTACAGAAAAGTTGCAAAGTTATTAAATAATACAGTTATACCTTACCCATTTTCTATATTTGTGAAGCCTAAGAAACCATTCATTTGTTTTTAAATGGCAAGCTTTATTCACTAGTTTTTCTGCTAGTGTCCTTTTTCTGTTCCAGGATCTAATATCACATTTCATTTAAACAAACTTTTTAAAAGTGAAAATGCTGGTCAGGTGTGGTGGCTCATGCCCATAATCCCAGCACTTAGGGAGGCCTAGGTCTGAGGATCACTTGAGACCAGCCTGAGCAACACAACCCGAAAGCCATCTCTACAAAAAAAAAAGAAATTAGCTGGGCGAGGTAGCAGGTGCCTGTAGTTGCAGCTACTGGGGCGGCTGAGGCAGAAGATCGCTTGAGGTGTGATGATGCCACCGCACTGTAACCTGGGCAACAGCGAGACCCTGTCTCAAAAGAAAAAAAAGGAAAAATGCTTCAGCTAGAATTACAACTTAATTATTAAATGTTGCTTTCCTTTTCCTATTGCTAAGTTCTGTATTTGGCATATAGGTATATAATGGGTAGCTATTGAAAGTCAAGAGATTCACTCTAATTTTTACAGAAAATAATGTTGAGTTTCCATGAAGAACAAGAAGTGTTGCCAGAAACTTTCCTTGCCAACTTCCCTTCTCTGATAAAGATGGATATTCACAAAAAAGTAACTGACCCAAGTGTGGCCAAAAGCATGATGGCTTGCCTCCTGTCTTCACTGAAGGCTAATGGTGAGTACATATTTATGGAGTTGGTATTTGGGCAAAGTAGGGACAGAACTATATTTTAGGATAAAAAAGGAAAGAAGTGGATTGTGAATTTATTCTTTGTTCCCCACCGTTTATAGTTTGGTTTTTGAATTATTAGTGGTATATGAATTGCATGTGTATTAATTATTGAAAAATGCTGCTCTTTTACACTATAAAAACTTACTTTGAGCCCCAATTAGAGAAGTGAATAAATGAGGATGTATTTATTTTGCCAAGAGGCCCATAAACAATAGAGGAAAATGAAACGGGAACCTGAGGGAGAAACTTCATTTAGAAATGCAATTTTTGCTTAAGAATTTATCTAAACTCAGCCTTCAAAAATACTTTATAGCCGGGCGTGGTGGCTCACGCCTGTAATCCTAGCACTCTGGGAGGCTGAGGCGGGAGGATCGCTTGAGCTCAGGAGTTCGAGACCAGCCTGAGCAAGAGTGAGACCCCGTCTTTTAAAAATAAAAAAAAATAAAAAATAAAAAAAAAAAATACTTTATATTATTGGTATGAAAACTTTTTTGTAAAGTAAATGTTTTAGGCTTTAAGGACCACATACGGTCTCTGTTGCATAATTCTCCTTTTTAAAAACAATCCTTTAAAAAAATACATAAAAGACCATTTTTAGCCCTTGGACCATACAATAATAGGTACTTTATCACACTCTCGTTAGAGGGTTGTTGATACATGAGAATGCATCTGGTTTATTGTTGCATCTTCATATCATTTGAGTCAGTTGTATCCTCTTTGTGGGATAATTTAAATAACTTTATCTGAAGAAAGGATAATTCTCAGTGTTAATTCAGTTTCAGTGTTGTACTTGGAACTGAATCACGTAGATAGATGAGGTATATCTTAAGACTATATGCTATTCCGGTTATATTGGCTTGTGACATGGGCTGGAATAGGCTCTGCCCTGTGGGTCCCTAAAAGGTACTTTATATATTTTAAACAGAGGTATCCTTTCCACTGAGGTTTCTTACACCCTATTGCCTGAAAGATTTTCTTTACTTGCTGTTAATTCATATTAATATGAATTCTTTAAATTAATGGTATAAATTTAGGAACTGGTAGAGATAAGTCCCTATTATCTTTATTAAGTATATATATTAAAGATAATTTCAATTCATATTTATAATTCTCCTAGTTGACTTGTTTATGATTTGAATATATGTTTTATTTCTAGGCTCCCGGGGAGCTTTCTGTGAAGTGA
Source organism: Daubentonia madagascariensis (assembly GCA_023783475.1). Classification (NCBI taxonomy): domain Eukaryota; kingdom Metazoa; phylum Chordata; class Mammalia; order Primates; family Daubentoniidae; genus Daubentonia; species Daubentonia madagascariensis. Next base: position 10,492,709 of record JAKFHU010002573.1, on the reverse strand, counting down.
GACCAGATGATAAAAGAATTCTGGAATTTTACAGCAAGTTAGGCTGTTTTGAAATTGCAAAAATGGAAGGATTTCCGAAGGATGTGGTTATACTTGGTCGGAGCCTGTGACACTTGTTGGTACTATGAACTGTCTAGAAAGTCTCTTAACTCCACCTTGTGGGTGGTGGTTGAGGTCTTGGTACAGTTTAGTCTTTGGAGCGGCAACAAATCAGCCAATTGGATTGGAAACAAAGAAAACTATGTAAAACTCACCCATCACACTTTCAGACTACTCTCTGGTTGGAAGAAGATACTATTGCTGCAAATCTTGTGTGAAACAGAGATGTGGGCCTCCTTTTGGGGTCTTGTGTTAGGTGCCAAGACCTCTTACATGGGCTTATATAGGGAGGGGTCTTCAATAAATGTAGTCAGCACTATTTTCTGCATCCAGTGTGGTTGCATTTCTCACCTAAGAGTAATCAAAATCACTTCTGTCATCCTCCTTGGTTTATTGAATGAAATGTCTCTCAGTCTTTGGGGACATGGCAGAGATGAGAAAGATTTAGTGGGTTTCAGAGGCTTCAGGGTGGAGAGATTCCAAGTGGGATGATTGTGGCATTAGTTTAAGCTGAATAAATGATTTCAATTTGGGGCAGTTTTTCTGCTTTTTGTAAAGCCATGGCCAGTTGTCTTCTGTAGTGACCACTGGTTCAGGCATGGTGTGCTTTGTAGGGACAAATGTGCAGTTGTTTGTGGCAAAAGCCTAAAATTGACAAACTTGTAAATTTCTTTGTATATAAACTAGCTGTAACCTGACTATCCTTTGTGTTTACTGTTTTTGTAATTTTTTTTTTTCCTCATGAAAATGAAAGGATGTTCAGGATGGCACTTTCAATGATGTAAATGAGTAGAACATGGATTTTCTTTACTTGTCTTTTTTTTTGTTGAAGTTCTATTATTTTTAAAGTGCTTCCCACAGAGGCCTAGGCCATGACCATTTGGGGTACGAGAGCCTAATTTAGGATTTAATCTGTTGCAAAGTGCAGTCTTTTCTGGAAATTAACCTCAATAGCAGGTCAGCATGTGAAATGTTGGTTTTGACATCTGTTAAGTAGGCTTTAGGGACTGATTGGTCCCATTTGCCCTTAGGTCAGTTGTCCTTTAATCTCAAGACCTGTTACTACTGGTTTTATTAAATAAGAGTCTTTAATTCTTGCATGTTTGTATCTAGTTTTTAAGAGAAAGAATGAGCACATTTTAACCAATGATTTATGGTTACCCCTTTTCCTTTAACCACAGATTGAAAGCTTAATGTATTTTAATGTAGATGTGTTTTTAAGGGTTCTGAGCATGAGGCTGGCAGGTAGTCTCTCTACAGGATTCATTTTTTCATCATGGCTGGCTGACTTCTCCATAGATTCATAACAACATTTTGTTATCTTGCTTCCCTGCAGTTTTTAACTTTGAGCTGTGTGAGGGGAAGGGGGTAAATAGAAGGAAACTTGAAACACACTTTCCTTCATAGCACTCCACCAGTGTGAGCTTTGAGAGTCTTAAAGCATCATACCTAGTGACTTCCAACTAAGACCTATGAGTGTGCACTGAATGGGTAAGAAGGGAGGGAAGGAAGCTTCTTCATTTTTAGGGTAGAAACCTTTATCTGATAGAAGGATGTCTGTGTTGGAAAGCTGGAGCCAACTTTGCATTTTTGAGGGCTAAGGTGAAGAAGGGAAGATCCCTGCTAGATACTAAGACAGCTCAATGTTACCCAGTTTTCTCGTTGAATATATCTTTAACACTAGTGGATAATTCTAGCATTTCATCTGGAGGGTTTCAGGGTCAACCTCACATGGAATTGGGATTTTTAGCAAGTTTGCTTTTGGTTTTATCTTGGCTTTTAATAATCACTTTGGCTGGTCATCTGGTCACAGGTGAAACAGATGCCCAGGTCTATACTTCTATCATTCTAGGATGGTAAAGTGCTGTGCTATTCCATGATTATGAATATTTATTAAGGTTGGAATGACATTTTATTGATTGTTTAGATCACAGCTCAGTTCCTGTAGAAAACGAACTGTAAAACTATCTGAAGACCATGCAAGAGGCAAAATAAAACTTGAAGTGAATGTGTGTGGTGTTGTACTGTGTGAACCTACTTCATGTCTGCCCCCTACCTTTTTTCTTTTGATGCCTCACCTACAAGCAAGTTATGCCTCCTCTCTACAGCTGTTCTTAAAGACTGGACCTTGAAGGCAGCCCTCCCTCCTACTTCAATCACCAGTAAGGGACTTCCAGATTTTCTTCAAAGCAAAAGCTAAAAAAAGTAGGCTATAATTCTTAGACAAACGACTCCACTCTCTTGCCATAGTTTTAACCTGGGTGTGAAATAGGATCCCCAGTTTGTTTCTGCCATAATAGGATAGGGAACACACAGTTTGCCTGATTCTTTAGTCAGAAGGTGAAAGATGGGAAAATAACCTAAATTGTATGACAGAAAATACAAGGCGGAAGGATGTTCCTGGGCTGGTTTGGAAGATAAAAAAGTAGGGGTCCGCCAGGAGCAGCAGTTAAGTCCCACACTGTGCTAACTAGTCCTCTACTAGCAACATCAAGCCAGCAGCTAAAGCTCAATGATGGTAAACCATCTGGATAGCAAGTTGCCAGGGTCATTAGAGCGGGAAGCATGTCTAGGAAAGGCTTAAGCTGAGAGGACAGAAGAGTTTGGGTGAAAATTCTTGGAGCTGGAAGTCTTCCTTAAGGCTCCTCGGCGCTCCTGGGGCAAAGATAAGTCTGTTCATTTCTTTCGCTTTTATAAGAAAAGCACTACCCGGAACCCCGCCTTTGCTGGGGAGAAGTACGTAAGGTTTACATCTTTATACTGCCTTTAAAGAAAGCTTACCCTGGGGTTGGAAGAGGGAAATACTATAGAGTGTGCGGTAAGATAGAAAATGGACGCCCTCATGGTCGTGGAAATGAGCAAGAACGTTAACATTAATCCCAAATCCATTGTTCTGTGCTGTTACTGCCTTTCTGCGGTTTTGACACAGGTCTGAGCAGCAGTCGCAGGCTCCTGGACGGCACCGGACGGAGAAGCGCAGGACCCGCGTGGCCTTGGTGCGGTTCCTCTTTCAGGCCTGAGCGTCTCCTTTAATAGGCGGAGCCGGAACTGGCCGAGGGTCCCTCGCTTTGTACGTGTCGGAGGCGGAGTTTGGAGACGGCCCTTGCAGCATGGCCGCCGGCACTGCCGCTGCCTTAGCGTTTTTGAATCAGGAGAGCCGAGTCAGGGCCGAGGGTGTCGGGGGTCTGCGGGTTCCGGCCCCGGTCACTATGGACAGTTTTTTCTTCGGTATTGGGGAAAGGAGGGGCTGTGGGTGATACTGGGGCGGTAAGAGGTCGTGATGAGGAACATGAATGCGGATAGTTGCATGGCGTGGGTGGGGGCGGAGGGGGTGTCTCGCTGTTCCCTGAGGCGACGGGGGCCTCGCAAGCGGCCGCTCGAGTTAAAGGGGGCGGTGAGATCCCTGCCCCAGGTGTGCGGAGCGGGGCCCAGGGCCGAGCGCCCCAGGTGTTCTGAGAGAAGGGACGTCTGGTGGGCGTATAAATGGTCAGTCAGTCCGTGGCTTCACGTGACGGGGGATGAAGGGGGTGTTGGTGAAACGCCCCCCCCATTCAGGCATACTCACACTGTTCTATCCCAGGCTGTGAGCTCTCCGGGCACACCCGCTCCTTCACCTTCAAAGTAGAGGAAGAGGATGATGCAGAGCACGTGCTGGCATTGACCATGGTGAGGGGCGGGAGAGGGGCCGGTGATGAAAAAACCTGAGCAGGCAACTAGTGGGCCTCTACCCAACTCCCCTCCCCTTACTAGGAGTCAGCTCCTCTGTCTAACCCCCACATGGGACTCCCCTGGCCAGGTGATCCAGGCGCCCCTGAGGCTGGGCAAATTCTAGGGTAGATTCCTTCACTAGTGGTGTCAACCCTCGCTTGAGGAGACTCTGAGGCCCTGTGTACTCTTCCCAGCTCTGTCTCACCGAGGGGGCCAAAGACGAGTGTAATGTGGTAGAAGTTGTGGCCCGGAACCATGACCACCAGGAGATTGCAGTTCCAGTGGCCAACCTCAAGTTGTCCTGCCAGCCCATGGTGCGTTCCCCAGCCATACCTTGGTGGTGGTGGTGAGGGGATTGAGGACTTCATCATAGGTGGGGTGGGATAGGAGTGGGCCAGACCGACCTTCATCCTTGTCTTCCTCCCAGCTCAGTTTGGATGACTTCCAGCTCCAACCACCTGTAACCTTCCGCCTGAAGTCGGGCTCTGGCCCTGTGCGGATCACTGGGCGGCACCAGATTGGTGAGAGGAGGGTGGGCCCTGTCCTTTGCCTCTAGTGGACTCTCCCATGAGCCTTCACCCCTACTCTACACTCCTGCCCCATCCCAGCTTCATCTCCCAGCACAGCCCCCATACAGGCTCGCATGCCCTCCCAGGCTGTACCCTGTGCATGATGTGCCCTCTACTTTCTGTCCTCACCACCTACCTTCTTCATGGAACTTGTCCCAGCTTCTCCAGCTCCTGTGGACTCCTTTGGCTCTTTGTCACCCAGTTTAGTGCCTGAGGTTCTTGCCACCTAGACCATAATCTCTGGGAGGTCAGAATCCCTGCAAGACTAGTACCACAGTAAGTGTGGTGTGAAAGGGGCCTGGCTTTAACCTCCCCCTTCTCTACTGCTTGTGTGTCCACCAGTTACTATAAGCAATGATGTTTCTGAGGAAGAGGAGAGTGAGGAAGAGGAGAGTGAAGAGGAGGAAGCTGAGTTGTGCCCCATCCTTCCTGCCAAAAAGCAGAGGGGCAGGCCTTAGCCCTCCTTGGTGAGTAGGGGGGAGGGTGCCAGAAGGCTCTGGGAGGGGCAGGAGGAGCAGGTAAACGCCTAGATACTGACCCCCGTTTGCTCTTCCCAGGTCAACCAGCTGCCTGCTACGTGCACCATGCACCATGCACCATGTTCCTGGACAAGTTTCAACAATTTTAAATGTTTCCTCTTCACTGAAGAGGAGAGTTTGGGGTGGGGGTTTGGTTTGAAGGACTTGGGCCTGAGCTAGGAAAGGGTCCTGTTCTCCATAGGGGCCCTGGTGTTCTGCTCCTGCACCATGCCTGGGACTTCCCTTTTCTCTAGGGGTGGGAGGAACTCTAAACTTTTATCCTGAACAACCCTCCCATCCCACCTGCCTATGAGGATTGGAGGTTAGTGTCTGGAGCTCAGAACTACACGTTTTTAACACTTTTTACATTTTTGGATAAAGGTTGAAATAAAGTGCTATGTGGTTTTTGCAACTCATTTGTGTGGCTTCCTATGCTGGGGTGACATTTCCCTGGGGACCACCAGGTGGCACTGTGGCAGCACTGAGGGTGGCCCTGGGCCTCCTGAAAGGTGGGGGAATGTGGGATCCTACTATTCCCAGGTCCCTGGGCCAGGACCAAGCCTGGGCCCCAACTGCCTTGCTGAAAGGGGACCTCCGAATACTCAGTTGTTCCCAGTCCCTGCAGGTGGGGGTGGGCCATTGCAGGAGGTTATCAGCATCCAAACAAGGGACCTGGGCCTCTGTCAGCACTCAGGCTGATGGGCAGGGGGCAGATAAGCGGGCTTAAGCAGCCTGAGGAATGTGCATCCCTAGCCCCAGAGAGGGCCTGTAAGGGGTGGGGCGGGGACCAGTCTTTGCTTCTCCTTTTGAGTCTTGCAGGCAGTGTCTGAGCAGGGCTGGGCCCTTAGAAACCTGATTCCAGGGGCCAGATGGAGGGGACTGGCCAGATTGGGTGACAGGGAAACCAGAATCCGGGTGGCCTGGCATATGGGGGCAGAAAGGGGCCCCTGGGAATTGGCCTCTTGAACTAAGGGGGTTCGTGCCCCCCAGCACACTGCCTAGTCTGGGGGTCTCTGGTGCCTGGAGTCAGGTGGTTCTGGACCTTGGCTGCCAGGAAGAAGGAGGGATGTACCTGGTGTGAGGATGGGTGTGTGTGTGACCAGCTCTGGGGTCAGCAGTTCAGCAGCTGTGTTGGGGGGAGGTTGTCAATGCCCCACAAACAGACAAACAAAACATTACCTCCCTAGACCGCCTGGGGCCAGACAGGCTGAGGATGGACAGAGAACAGGGCCTGGTGGGGGTCAGGCCAATTCTAGAACCAGCCTCTGGGCAAGTGAGTGGGCAAGGGGCAGGGGTCCCAAGATAACCCCAAGGGGCTGGTATTGGGGCAGGTGAGGTAAACTTTGAAGACAGTCCCCATAATACGGAAAAGTACTCTCTCCTCAACACATCCCTAGAGAAGGAGGTTCTCTCCCCACCCCCGTGGTGAGGAAATAGGGAGTGCAATTTTCAACCTCCCTTGGTCCTCAAGTTGAGGACGAAGGAAGGTGACCCCTCTCCATGTTGCGGTGATTGGGGTCGCAGGCGTTTTTCTCCGCTCCGGGAGGGCTTTCCTGAAATGTTTCCACTGGGGAGCCAAGGCAAAGGGGGCAGCCTGGCTTGGAACCACTGGTCGGGCGCGGAACGGGGTGGGCCGGGGGAGGGGAAGGTGGCGCTGGCGCCCTCTGGTGGGCGAGGTTGAAACCAGTTGTGGCCGGACCACTACACAAGCCACCTCTAAAGGCTCGGCGAGCGCCGTGGGGCAAGCAGGGACCTACGAGTCCCGCGAGTGGTCTCGGCGGCCGAATCTTAGGCGGAAGGCGAGGGAATAAGTCATTAGGCTTGCATGCGTGCATTCATTCATTCGAGGGACTCGTTAGAGTAGGGGAGTTGGGCTGCGGTATTCACTACTCCTTACCCTTCCTCACCTCGGCTGCAGCCTCCAAAGTCCTCGGCACGTGCTTGGTTGGAGGCGCGAGAGTCTGGCTGAGTGCAGCGCAGTCTCTCCCGGAAGCCTTCCAAGCTGACCCGTCTACTCTCAGCGCGTCCCCGCCCCGATATTTACCCCGCCCCCCCCCCCCACCCCCCACCCAGGACGCCACCGATCGCTCATAGTATTCCTCGCCTGTTTTCCTGGTCGGTCTCCTGGCGGGCGTGGGCCGGCGCCTAGCACACTCCTGCCCGCAGTGGTGGCCCAATCCACATCGACTCAGTCAGGAGTTTGCCAGCCCGATGGGGCGCCCTGCAGACAGAGCTGGGACTTTTTCTCCCTCCCTGCTCCCGTTTCTCCTCGATCCCCCCTTTCTGCTCCCTCAGCACACAGTAGGAGCGCTGCCAGTTCACTCTGGTCTCGGAGCGCTAGGGGATGAAGGCGTACGCTGGGGTTTGCCGACCGCCGGAGGAGGGGCAGGCTGGTATTTGGGGGCCAAAGGGGGACGGCTCCCAGACTGGGTCCAATGTAGGTCCCTGAGCCATCTCGGGGAGGAGGGAGGAGAGAGTGAAGATCATAGGTCAGCCCAGGGCCCTTCACTCGGTGGGGGCCAATCAGGAGTTTAATGATGGTCAGCCAGGTGTTCTGCCCCCACCCACACAGGAGGGTGGGATGTCCGACTGGCCTGGTGTGACTCTGGGACCCATACAGATAGATAGGGCTGGCCGCCTGGACCTCTACGTTGCCTCTGCCCTGTCACATCCTATGCTCCGCCTTGACTCTACCGGCCTGGCTGTCCACCATGGGTAGAAGTCCATCCTTAGGAGGTGGTCCATCCCCTGCTCCCCATTCTCTCCATTCATTCATTCATTAATAACACAAACATTTTCAAGGGCCTACATGTACAGGGTGTGAGGTTAAGATGGTGAACAGACGTCACCCTTACCGGCTTGGAGCAGTGCAGAGAGGGAGGCAGACACTCAACAAATCATGACTCAAGCCTTAAACAGAGCACAGTGAAGGAAAAAGACTGGCCTGGGCTGTGGCCACTGGAGCCCACCTGACCTATCTCACACCAGTGGGGTTGAGGGGAGACAGTGCCTGCCAAACCTGCAGCAGATACAAGTGCTCAGTAAATGGTAGTGCTTATGATTATTATCTGCTGGGAGGGGGTGAAGGCAAGTCTCTGTTGGGAAGTTGCACATGGGCTGACTGATGTCTAAATGCTTAGCCGATTTCCCCATTATTCATTAATTCATTAATTCAACAAACACTAACTGCAGAACACCTCTTCTGAGCTCTGTGCCATGAGATGCGATTTCTGAGCTAGTAAGACATGGTCCTTGCCTCGAGGTTTGTGTGGGCAAGAGCCTTGTGAACAGACTCCTGGAGGGGAGTAGCAGGTGGGCTCAGGAAGTCTGCTTCTCTGAGGAGGAATGAGATCTTGGGACAAGTCCTCTAACTCTGTATTCCCTTCTAAACAATTCTTGATGTTGGCATTTATGGCTGGGGGTTGGGAAAGATGGGGCATAAGGAAGACCGCCAGGGCCGGGTGCTCAGCCGGGTCCGGGTCGCACGGGCGCGCCCAGAGCGAGAGAAGGGCGCAGTCATTCGTTCCACGGGTAGCGGCCGCTTCCAGGGGGCAGGCCCAGCCCTAGCACACAGTAGGTGGCTCAGAGACAGGCCGCGAAGCCGGAGGCGGCAGCGGACCGGGGCCGAGGGCGAGACCTAGCCCCGCCAGACTCGGCCGCACTGGGCGGTCGGGGAAGCCCCGCTCGGGGTCTCGGGGCCCCGCAGAGGAGGCTGCCAGGGGCGCCCCATCCCCGCGTGTCCCGGCCCCAAGAGCGCGAGAGCGGACAGGCCGGGATAAGGGGAGGCGCCCACGCCGGTCGCCCCCGCCCCTCCCGCGGGTCCCAGACCCCTCCCCTAGCCCAGACCCCCAATCCAAGACCCTTCGGGCGCCCCGCCCCGGTCCGCCCCGCCCCCGCCCCGGGCTGCGTCCCGGCCCCAGCTCCCAGCCGGGGGCTGCGGGCTCCGGCCGCCCGCCCCCGCTCCCCCCTCGCGCCCGGTGCGGCGCCCCCCGCCCCCACCCCTCCCCTCCCTTCCCACCTACCCACCCACCCGGCGGCCCGTTACCCTCCCGCCTGCTCCGGCTCCTGAGCAGCCAGCGGCCACCGGCTCCCGCAGCGGCGCAGAGCGACTCAGCGCGGCGCGGCAAGCACGACATTCCACGGGACCCGCGGAGCCGCGTAGGGACCGCCGCTGGGCTCCCGCACCCGAACCTCCCTCCGCCTCCCCCCAGCTCGTCCCTCTGCAGCCGCCCGCGGGACGGCGTGATCCCGCCGGGGCTCTCGGTGCTCCGGGGCCGCGCGCCATGGGCAGCCCCCGCTCCGCGCTGAGCTGCCTGTGAGTACCGCCGCCCCCGCGTCCCCGCCCGGCCCGGCCCGGCCCGGCCCGCCGCGCCCGCTCCGCTCACCCTGCGCCTCTCTCCCGCCCGCTTTTGTCTCCCACAGGCTGTTACACTTGCTGGTTCTCTGCCTCCAAGCCCAGGTAAGGAGCAGCGCGCAGAGGCGGGGGCCGGGCAGGCCGGCGGGGGGCTCCAGTTGGCAATGTCGGGCAGGGGCACGAGGACCGACCCTGCGGCCAGCGCGGGAGGGCTGGAAGGAACCTTAAAAATCCAGCCCTTACTACCCCGAGGAGGGAGCTAAGGAACAGAGAGGTAGCGCCCTGCTTAAGGTCACACAGCAAGTGAGTGGCGAGGCTAGAACCTAAAGTCTCGGAGTCCAGCGCTGTCTCCCACGCATCCTCGCCAGGTTGGGGTGGACAGGAAACCCTGTGAGCGGCCACACCTGGCCGCTGAGGGAGGGGGCAGCCGGGGCCAAATGATGGTCTGCCGGGAAGAGTCCGGGTGACGACTGCAGCAGGCACCCTCTCCGCAGCCCTCTGGGGAGACTTGTGGCCAGTTTGGCCCAACGACCGGTGCCCAGGTCCTCTGCGCTCTCAACAATTGCTCCGTAAATTTGTCTTTATAAATGTCACGGGTCGGGCAGCGCTGCCTCCCTGCTTAAAAGCGCCCTGCTCCTCTAGGAAGGCCCGGGCCGGGGGCCTGCGTTGGGCAGGGAGCTCGCTTCCCTGTCCCGGGCTGGCTGGGAGCCCCAGGGTGTTTCCCAACAGGTGGGTCCAGATTCTCCTCCGGGTTCTTTCATCCTGGGCCGGGTCTGCCCGACTTTCCTAGGTGGGGGATGGTGGTCTGGGTTAACATGTTGGGGGGGACCCCCGCAGCCTCTGCTGGCTGCCCAGGGCAGTGAGAGGGATGCAGGGTGGGCGATGGGGGCCACTCAGGCCCCTGGGCAGAGTAGCATTATAATGGCGTGTTGTGTATTTTTCAATTTCCTAAAGGTAACTGTTCAGTCCTCACCTAATTTTACACAGCATGTGAGGGAGCAGAGCCTGGTGACGGATCAGCTCAGCCGCCGCCTCATCCGGACCTACCAGCTCTACAGCCGCACCAGCGGGAAGCACGTGCAGGTCCTGGCCAACAAGCGCATCAACGCCATGGCAGAAGACGGCGACCCCTTCGGTAAGGCGCGCTGCCGTGGCGCCCGGTGGGAGTAGAGGTAGCTTGCCTGCGGTGACTGGACCGCCAGCCCCAGCTGCACTGGCCAAAGGCCCGCAGGCTCCCCAGCTCAGAAGGGAAGGAGTTAAGGCAGAAAGGTGTCTCGAGGGTCAGCTGGAGAGGAGAGGACTGGGGAAGAAACCTCAGGGAGTGCTTGGCCACAGGTGCCCCCTTCCCTGCCCAGCAGATGAATGAATCCAGGAATCTCCCTTTACACCCCTCCCCAGCTGCAGGTGGAGGGAAGGGGTTCAGGGGGAGGGGGCCCAGGTTTAAGGGAAGCTCTTGAAAGAGGATATGTCGCCTGGGCCCAAAAAAGGAGAGTGGGAAAGAGAAGGGAGAGAAATTCCCCCAACTCTCCCAGCTTGGAAAAGGGGGATGCTGTGAACCTTTCAATACTTTGATCAGAAGGGTCAATTACACATGGGACTAGGCTTGGAAAGGGGCCCTCCCTGCTCCACTCGCCCCGGGAACCCAGGCAAGGGCTCCAGGCTCCCTGTGGGGTGGTGAGTGCAGGGAGCTACTGCCGGCAGAGAGGCCAAGGACTGATTGATTTCTAAAACATTCAATATTCCTGCCTTGAAATGGGGCCAATTTCCAGAGTCCTGGATGTACCAAGAGAAAAGCAAGCCCTCTGGGCGGCTGGTGTTGTTTTTAGAGAGCGATTATTGTGAGTTTAAAAACCTTTAAATAATGACCAAGTTAAACAAGCATGAAAGGAGAGGGGAAGACTCTATTAAAATGTAATAAAAAGGTGAGGCATTTTAAGAGCTAAGAAGAAAAATGAAGAATGATATAAAACAGAAAAAGAGCGAGCCTTTTTTCAGATGTGGAGTTTGAAAGGAGTTGCAAGTCTGTAAATGTTAAAAAAGAGGTTCAAGATTGTTCTCTATGAATCTCTGGAGAGACCCCCGCGTCTGGCAGAGCGATTAAAACTCTTCTTACTTTCACCTTTTTTAACATTTCCTGAATACTTTCTCCTCTTCTCGAGCCAGTTTGGGGGATCGAGTATGTCTCGCTGCATTTTTTCTGCATGGACGTAGCTGACTTCCCTTCAAAGCTGGAGGAGGAGACATAATTTTCCTGGGATAAATCTGTCACTGGGGTGGAAGAATAGGTTTGAAAATGTTAAGCTTTCCAAAAGCCCTGTTGGGAAAGCCGCTGTAAACTTCAGCCCCAGCTCCCCAGATCCATCCGGGAAGGAGAGTGGGGGCTCTCTGGGGTGGGGGTGGGGGCAGCCTGCCCGGTGGCCAAGCTCCCCTGCTGGGCTGGTAGAGCTGGCCTATGGTCCCTTTGTCCCTCCAAATTGGCTGCTTGCTGCCCTTCTCAGCTTCCAAGGAAAGGCAACGAATGCCTGGCTCCTCCAGGGTTTGCTCCATTGGAGCAAATGGCCCAGCATCCTTGGATTTGGGGGAGGGAAGGAGAAGCCAAGCTGGCAGTGGGGGAATCAGTCTTCAGACATCAGAGGAGGTCTGATGCCCACTTCTCTCCTTAGACACAGAGGAGGATTCCTAGGTTCTCTGGTCCCTGCCTGCAGGGCAGGAGTAGGAGCTGGAGGCCCCAAGAACAGAAGTTTAGGATGTGCAGCTGGGACAGAAGAGTCTGGACAGAACCGCAGAGAGGTCTCAACGGCTTCTTTATGGCCCCGGGAAGGAACAGGCGCACCTACTCCATCCCTATCTGCCCCATTTCGCCAGAATCCTCAGAGGGCGACCCTTCCCCCGTCAGCATCCTTCCTGGCCCTTAAAAGCAGCCACTCCTTGCTCTAAAAAGCAGATCACAGATCAGGAGAAGGACGAGCCCACTGGCTAGGTCCAAGAGCAGGTGGCTGGGTGGCGAGGTGACAGCCTCGTTCCCACCCCCGACTTGGGGCTAGACTGGGACCTGACCACTAGGTCCCAGCACTGTGCCTGTGTGAAGGAGGGTAGCACAGACTGGACAGGGATGGCTGTCTAGCTGACTTCGGTGTCCCCCCCCACCCCTACCATTGGTTTCAGGGACAGAGAAGGTGCCACATGTCATTACAGACTAATTCCCAGAACTGCTTTCTCAAGGAGGGAAAAGGCTGGGCTCTGCAGTAGAAAGGGCAGGAGAGCCAGCCCCTCTATCCCATTCCAAACAGCTAAATCAGCCCTTACTCCCTTCTTGGGGACAGCCTCTAAGAAAGGAGTTGCATAGAGAGGTGGACAGGACAGGCTTCTGTGGCAAGTTGGCTGTCTAGGGGAGGGGGAGTGGGGAGCAGATATAGCATTCAGCCCCTGCCTCCTGGCCCTTCTCACCCACAGGAGGGATTTGGTGACTGGGGTGAGAAGCCCAGCTGCAAGGGAGGCTAAAACAGAGAAGACAATTGAGTTGTTGATTTCTAGACACTGGGGCTGGGGACCTTGGTGACTGGGAAGCCATGGGGAAGAGACAGGATCCTCCCAGCAGGTGTCTGAGGTTCTGGAAAGCAGCTGGCTTTAGGCTGTGTGTGTGTATGTGTGTGTGTGTAGGGAGAGCTGTCTCCATCCCTATCATCTGAGCAGAGCAGGGCTGCCCAAGGGGTGGGGGTGGGAAGTGGCCAAGACTGTGAGTTAGAACCCAAAGTGGCAGAAACAGGAGAGAAAGCTTTTATCTTTGGCCTCAGGACTGGAGGTCACTGCTGCGCGCGGATGTTTGTAATGATGTGTGAGGCACGTGCCCATAATATTCTGAGTTGGAAGGATCCTCAGAGATCTCCTGGTTAGCCAGGGAACTCTGGTCAAATTAAATTTTACATAGCCGGGCGTGATGATGTGCACCTGTAGTCCCAGCTACTCAGGAGGCCGAGGTGGGAGGATCGCTTGAGCTCAGGAGTTCAAGGTTGCAGTGAGCTATGATGATGCCACTACACTCTAGCCCAGGCAGCAGAGCAAGAATTTTCTCAAAAAAAAAAAAAAAAAAAATTTTTTTTTACTTGGATTCTCAACATAAAAGTCATTACTGTCTGGTTTAAAAAGAGGGGTGGAAGGAATGGAACTTAAGCCTTTTCAATTTCATGGCCCCAAGACCGCTCTGTGGCACCCAGTTTGAAGACCATGATCCCGTTCACCTTCCCTCTGTAAACTTGCTCAGGGTTGCACAGCACATCAGTAGCTGGGCTGGGCTGCAGCCCAGGTTTTGGGTATCTGGCCCTTGGAGCAGTTGCTGCTGGGATGTGACAAGTCTGGGGGCCAGCTGGGGTGAGAAAGGGGAACAGCTGGGGTCAGGGGAATTCCAATAACCATCCTCCTGTCTTCCCCAACAGCAAAGCTCATTGTGGAGACGGATACCTTTGGGAGCCGAGTTCGAGTCCGAGGAGCCGAGACAGGCCTCTACATCTGCATGAACAAGAAGGGGAAGCTGATCGCCAAGGTGAGGCCCAGAATGGAGGTGGTGCCTAGGGCCTGGGTAAGCTCCTCCAGGACAGTCTTGTGCTCTGATCTCAACAAGGTGGGCAGAGACACAGAGCCACCTTGGGGTTACCTAATGATGGGGGAACAGTAAGGGAGAAGGAAACTGCTTTAGAGATGAAAAGATATAAAGGCGAAGGAGGAAGAAGGCAGGCTAGGGAAGGGACTGGGGGGGCTGGTAAATTCCATATATCTTTTTAACAAATCACCAAATTGCTTTGCTATTATGTCCAATTACATGGTACCAGCATTTGGAATGTTCAGTAAGCCGCAGGCCCAGCCCCTCGGCCGAGCTCTGAAATGGCCCCATTAGTCACGGCTCCTCTCCAGCCTGGAGCTCCCTGCTTCCTGGGCTTCTGGGGCTTGGGACTCAAGAGTCTCCTCACAAGCCTCCCCTCCCCCAGAGGGTGGTGGCCCTGGGGCCAGGAGTCCTGAGGGGCTGAGGGGGGCAGGTGGGGAGACCCGTGGCCAGACTGGTGGGCAGGAGGCCAGAGCAGGCAGGCTCTGGGCCCCACTTGCTGCCTCTCTGCGTTGGGGCCCAGCCCCTCTGTAGACAACCATGTGTCACTGCTGCCCGGGAGAACAGGAAGTTGCCGGGTGGGCTGCGGGTTGTGAGGGATTAGAGAGCGGGTGCCCGGGTAGGGGGTGGGGCTGCGGCTCCTGCCCACCTCGCCATCTGCTGGGGTGCACACCTGCTGTCTGGGGCCGCTTGCCCTCTGCCTCGGATGGGGGGCTCTGTAACGCCGTGTCTGGCCCCCCTACCTGCAGAGCAACGGCAAAGGCAAGGATTGCGTCTTCACGGAGATCGTGCTGGAGAACAACTACACAGCGCTGCAGAACGCCAAGTACGAGGGCTGGTACATGGCCTTCACCCGCAAGGGCCGGCCCCGCAAGGGCTCCAAGACGCGACAGCACCAGCGCGAGGTCCACTTCATGAAGCGGCTGCCCCGTGGCCACCACACCACTGAGCAGAGCCTGCGCTTCGAGTTCCTCAACTACCCGCCCTTCACGCGCAGCCTGCGCGGCAGCCAGAGAACTTGGGCCCCCGAGCCCCGATAGGCAGCCCTGCTAGGCTGCCGGCCACTCCGCGCAAGGCCAGACGCGGAGACCCTCATCTCGTGGGGGCACACACAAGAGAAACTCAAGCCAGATGAGATCTGCGCTGCTGCAAGCTGGGGAGGTGCTGGGGAGCCCCGGGTTTCAGTTGTTGATATTGTTTGTTGGGTTTTTTTGCAGTTTTTTTTTAAACAAAAGAGAGGCTCTATTTTTGTATTCCACTTGGCTGTGGTGTCTGTCTTCTTAATTCTCGGAAAGGCCCATTAATGACCTAGACTGGGATTCTGGTTGGGGCTCCATGGGGTGGGGGGCTTTCTGGCCAGGTGGCCAGGGACTCCACTGCACCCCCAGGTGGGGCTGGGAGGAAAGGACTGTGACACAGGCCATAGGGGTGAGTGTCAGTGGGGGGTGGTTGTGTACTAGTTGCTATTAAATGATTGAAATATTTATTTAACTTGCATATTAAAAGCGTGTATTGGAGAGTGAGTCCTGCCCCCTTTCCTCCTGCCCTGCCCCAGCTGGCGGTGGCTGGGACATGCAGCAGATCTGGCACCAGCTCTGACTAGCTTCCCTCCAGCCTAAGGACCCAGGCCTGTCAGCTGTCCCCATCACTGCCACTCAGAGGGGTTTTCCCGGGAGGACAGAAGCAGGGAAAGGTGCAAGAAGAGGCTCTCAGCTGGTCCTGGGAGCTCTCAGACATGGCCCTCGTAGCTCTTAACAGGAGTCATTGCTAACACTTCCCCAGACCACATCAGGGCCAGAAATGATGACCACGCTAGGACCAGACCTATAATTATGGATTCAAGTCTTTTAAAAAGTGCCTTCCTGTGTGTGCCTAGGTCTATGTGGGAGACAGGTTGGAGATTCCAGAACTGGTTCTTTCTGAGAAATCAGGCTCCAGAGAATTAAAGAAAAGAGCAGCTGCCAGGGTCCAACGGGTTTCATGGGGTATATTGAAGGGGACCGCCAAGGCTGGTGTTCACAGTTGTGACATGGAACAAGTGTTAACTTTGGGAGATCTGGTTAGAGCGCTATGGGCAGAAAGTGCTGAGCTCAGGTGCTGTGGAAGAGCCCAGAGAACAAACTGCTGTCCAGGAAGAGGCTGCTGACCTCGGAGAGATCGGCCTAGCAGAGAGGAGCTGGGCGTGATGGGACCGGAGTACAGAGCTCAAGGCAGTCATGGCCTGGGGGAGAAGCAGAAGGCCATCTGTCAAGGACTAGCCTGGGAAGGAGGGCTGCTCTGGAATCAGGATGGCCAGGTCGTGCTGTGGAAGTGCTGGACAGGCCACGGTGTGGGCAGTGGGGGATGTGGGTGGTGTTTGGTAAGACTGGCATCACACCACACCTCAGGAGAGCCCAAGCCCATGGGCAGGTCTCCTGAGCCCAGAGCTGGCCCAACCTTCATAACTGAGACCTCCCATCTGGACTGCTTCTGCTGCCTTCTTTGAGGGTGGCCCTGGGCTAGTCCCATAGGGCAGCAGTCCCCAACCTTTTTGGCACCAGGGACTGGTTTCATAGAAGACAATTCCCCCCCCACCCCCCCCACCCCCGGACAGGAGTGGGGGGCGTGGGCGGGGAGATGGCCAGTGATGGGTAGTGGCTGTAAATACAGATGAAGCTTCTCTCTTTCTCCTGCTGCTCACCTCCTGCTGTGTAATCCAGTTCCTAACAGGCTAAGGATGGTGTTGGTCTGTAGCCTGGGGGTTGGGGACTGTAGCCATAGGGGACTAGGTTTCTGTTCTTTGGGACTTCACTTGGCATCTCCTTTGGGTGGGGGGCAGCCCAAGGCTTCCTAACCATGTGGCCTTCCAGAGTTGCAGGCCCAAGTTCCAGGCTCAGTCCATGCTGAGGTGGATCAGGAATTTCAGGGCTCAGTGGAAGGCCTTGGAGTCTCTTCACCCCACCTCTTGTGCCTGCTAGAGCAGGTGAGGGGCTCTAGACAGGGTGGGTTTCTCCTGGTGCATAGACACTAGGGATGTGGGGAAGGGTCTCCAGACAGCTCTTTCCAGCTCCCCCAGCTCTTAGTGCCTCCTACTCTGCTCCCCTCCCCCTTTAATTAATTCTGGGTGAGCAGCCTGGCTTTATTGTGCAAGGAGCTGGGGTCTCACTGTGGGAAAAGTCACACCTTCTGAGCAGCTTCTGATGCCATGCAAATGAAGGGACCGTCCAGGAAATGCTTTTGCTTTTATCTGCACGGTCGCCTGTCCAGCCCCCAGCCCAGTAATTACCCACATTTCATTTGTTTGAGAGCAATTCCTGGGGGAAGCCACAGGGTAGGAGGGAGTCTGGGGGGTGGTGGTGGAATGTCAGGCTCTCCGCCTGTGATCCTGGCCACAAAGTGGGGCCAGGCTGGGCCAAGGCTAGTCACTGGCTAGGCCAAAGCTAATCCTCAAGCCCTCAGGCTGGGGAGGCCTGAGTCCTCCAGGGTGTTGGGGGCAGAATTGTGCCATGTGTGCATCTAGGGAGAAGAGGTGAGCTGTCTAGAGAGCCAGACCTGCCTTCCAGAGAGGAGAGAGGTGATTGGATGGGAGGAGAGGGGTAGGGCTGGACAGAAGCCTGGGGATCTCATCCTTGAGGCTGCCTGAGGCTTTGGGAAGAGGTTGACTCCCAGCAGGACCCTAGGCCAGGGGCCCATGGGAGTTGAGCCCAGAGCAGTGGGACTAAGCCGGGCTAGAGCACCCACCAAGGTTTTTATCTTTGAGTTGCTGCCTCTGCAGAGCCCTTGCTAATGGGGTTTTACAGCCCACTCAAGCTGCAACTGGCCAAGAATCAATCATTACCAGCACTTAGTGGTTTGATAGTTAACAGCCTGAACTGAAGCCAAACTGGTTGTTAACTGTGATAACAACTGATTTCAAGGGGTTATTGCCGGCCCAATATGCTCAGCCCATTTATTTTGGGGAAAACAAGCAGGGAGCTGTTGCAAGGCCCAGAAAAGGGAGGAGGACTTGGCTTCCTTCAGCCAAAAGGCCTGCTGCTCTGTCCCAGAGTCAGTGCCGACTGTGAGGGCCTAGGGGCTAGCTGAGGCTTGACCACCCAGCACCCACTGAGGGCCTGTTTGCGGCCCAGGAGATCCATGCAGAGGCCCTGTCCAGTCCTCCCTTCTCCCCAGTCCTTGCCTTGGTTCTCCTCCCCCTCCTTTCACAGCAGTGTTCTCCATGATGTCCCCTCAGGGACGACTCCCCATGAGGAGGAGCCCAGGCCTAGTGGCCAGGCCTCTACTTGTCCCCACGCAGCAGGTGGGGCTGGACCCCCTCACCTATTCCTCCCTCACCCAGGGCTTTCCAAGCTGGAAACTTGCCTTTCATTTCAAGCCAGCAAAGCTCCATCTAGATCTTGACTAGAAAGAATGGGAGTTCTCTCCTCCCACAGCACCAGGTCTTGTCCTCTGCCCGCAGACAAATGGAAGCAGGTGAGGCTATGGGCAAGCATCATTCTAGAATGCCACTGCTGCAAAGGACCTCAGGAGTTCTCCACCCTCTACAGACGGACAACCTGAGGCCCAGAAGTCACATAACTAGCTTCACAACTAGCACTGTACTAGAAGTCAGGCCTTCATTCCAGATCCAGGCTGTCTTCTGAGGACTGTATGTCTTTCCCTAATTCCATTTGGTCATGCAGTAACTCTTATTGAGTGCCTATAATGTGCCAGGCTCTGTTCTGGGTAGAGGGGACAGAGCAGGAAATAAGGAATAAAATCTCTGTCATCACAGAGCTCATATTCTAGTAGAGCGAGGTGCAGAGCAAACTGTGTAGTATGTCAGACACAGATAATTGCCACGGGGAGGATTTAGAGGAGGGAAAGTGTGAAGGGTAGCTATTTTGGATAGGGTGATCAAAGAAGGACTCACTGATAACTTCGTGTCTGAGCAGACGCCTGACGAGGCTAAGGCGTTCAGATATATGGGGGAGGAACAATCAGTGGAGGGAATGGCAAGTGCAAAGGCATATTGCGTTGGGAGAATGAATGAGACAGCAAACCGCTGAGGGATTTTGAGCAGCGGAATGACATGATCTGAGTTAGTTTTCACAAGATTGCTTTGGCTGCTGTGTTGGGATTAGACAGAAGGACAGTAAGGGAGACCAGTTACGAAGTGACTGCAATAATGCAGCTGAGAGATAATAGTGGATGGCAGGTGGTAAGAACAGAGTGGAATTTTGGAACTTTTTTGCCAGTAGAGATGACAGGATTTGCTGATGGATTTGGATGTGGCTTGTTCTAGACCGAAAAGTGTCTAGGGGTTTCCACGGCTTCCGGCTTGAGCAACTGAAAGGATGGAGGTGCCATATACTGAGATGGAGGAGATTCCAGGAGGGGCAGGTTTTGAGGGGAAGAGTCAGAGTTTGGTTTTTGGAGGTGTTAAGTCTGAGCTGACTAAATAAATATTCAAGAGAAGATGTTGAGTAGGCAGTTGTGTATGAGTCTGAAATTCAGGGGAGAGGTCTACTGTGAAGATATTCGGCACACAGGCGATTTTCTGTCCGGAAGACAGAATGGATTCCCTAGGGAGTGTGCATTGACAGAGGAGCAAAGAGAGCTAAGCCTGAGCCTTGGCATACTCCAGACATTCAGAGGTCAGAGTGAAGTGGGAGAATTGGCAAAGGAGGCTGAGAAAGTGCGGCCCATGAGGTAGGTAGGAAGAAGAGCAGGAGAGGGTTGTGTCCCGATGAGCTAGGAGAAAGACAGGACAATCTCTGTGCCAGGAGATCTACGTGGGGCTAGGGAAAAGCTTTCCTGTTATCATCTGTCTCCCCAGGCCCCCTCCCGACCCCAACCCCAACCCCAACCCCAGAGCCAACAGAAGGTGGCCAAAACACAGGGGTGGTTTAATCCCGGAGCCTCCTGGATTCCTGTCTCAGCCTCACCCCTGCCTCTCATCAGCAGGTCCTGCTGGCTCTACCTCAGAACATCTCTCTAGTCCAATCCATCCACTGTCCTACTTACCTACAGCCATCATCCTGCAACGAGCCATCATCAGTTCTTGTCTGGCTTATGGCAATACCCTCCCATTCCTTGCCTGCTCTCCCTGGTTCCTCTCTTATCCCCCTACCATCTATTCTGCACTCAGAAGGCAGAATTTTCAAAACACAAATCTGATCATATTACTCCCACAGTACCTAGAGTCGAATTCAGACTCCTTTTCAGGGCCTCCCAGTCTCCTGTGTGCTTGGGCTGTGGTCTGCCTACGGAACACACTGCCTTCCCGCTCTTCCTCTCACCTCTGGCTCTGGCCACACCCTCTTCCACATCCTCCCACAAGCCTAGAGAGGCTCAGAGCCTTTGTACTTGCTGTTCTCTCTACTTCAAATGCTTTTCCTCCAGATCACTGGACGGCCAACTGCATCATGGAAGTCTCTCTGTTGTCACTCTCTGCTTTATTTTCTATATTATACTCACCACCCAATGTTATCCTGCTTTTTATTTATTTACTTGCTTTTAGTCTGTTCTACCCTTACCTCCCAAAAAAGCAGGAACTTTGCTCATTGACGAATGTCCAGTGCCTAGAACAGTGCCTGGCACATCATAGGTGTTTAGTAAACATTTTCTGAAGTGCACTCAACATAAAATAAGAATAGACTCCGAGGCGGTTGAGAGGAGAAGGTGGGTCAGGAGTTCTCCGTATCCAGGACATGGGCGAGGCATTAGGAAATGCCTGAAGCTTGGGATGACTTAAGGATGGTCCTGGGATGGGTGACCTCTCTTAGCCCATCCAGACATGCACTGTCTGACTACAAAGATCCAAGGCTGCCTGGCACAGGCTCACCACCATTTTCTTAAGCTGCGATAAATGTTTCCAAAACCTGGATAAATGGACATCTGAGCAGGGCCTATTGGGATGGACATCTCAGAACCTTCCAAAATTCTGCTTTCTTCACTGCCACTGGGTTTCCATAGCAACCGGGGGACTTCAAAGGAGAGAGTAAAGGGGAATTAAGAGCCAGAGAGAGTAGAGGAGAGAGGAGGAGTAAGTGGTACCAAGATAGATGGGGAGCTGGCAAGAACTCCAGGGGGATCCCCAAGTCCCATGTTACTGTGAGGGATCGTGCCAGTAAGGTCCCTTTGGTTGTCCCCCTTCCCCATCTGGATCTCTTGCTGACCCTCAAGAAGTAACTGTCCATCTGGGCAGGCCCTAGAGCTGACCCCTCACGCAAGCCCCCTCCTCCTGGCTGGCAGATGCTGAGCCAGGCTCTGGCTCCATGCTGTGGTCTAGCTCGCTCCCTCAGCCCCTCTCTCGGCAACAGAGAAACCAGCTGGAGCCCCTGTGTTTGGGTAATGTTTCTTTCCCTTTCCTTCCTTGGCTGTGTATGGTGGGAGGGGGTGTGGAAAACAAGGGCCTGAGCATTGGCATTTGAGGATTATGGCCACGCCCCCAATCTTGAAGGTTCGGATGGGCTTCAGCATAGGGCCCGGCTGGAGGTGCTTAGAACACGGGGCCAGGCCTGGGCATTACTCTGAGGGAGCAAGCAGAAGCCCAGACAGAGCTCTGTGCAGTTGGCAGCCTCCCATTCCCTTGAGCCCAAAACACTAGAAAATGCCTGGGCCTGAGGCCCGGGAGTTGTAGTATAGCAAGACTGTGAGGCGCCCTGGCACTGTGGTCCTAAGGCCCAGGCCAAATTCCTGGAGAACCGGTCAGTGACTTTGGAGGGCAGGAGTGGCCAGGGCCAACACCCAATTACAGCTGCCCCTCTACCTGCCCACATGCACACAGCTCCCAAGAACCACCTCCTGGGACTCCTCCCCATTTCCAGCCTCTGACCTTTAATCATTTCAATATGACATACATCACCAAGCCCTCCCAAATTTTTCTTCACAACGAAATCCCCCTGTCCTGTCGTAACAAACACCTGGGTCATCGCATGCCCCTCCAACTCGTCTCCCTCCCATCTCTCCTTGGCCTTTTTCTACACCCTCCCCCTTCCCACCTTCTGCATGGGCTCTCAGTAATGAAGAGCAAATCATAAAACATTCATCATGGGTAATACAGCATGTAGGATCTGACCGATCTCAGTCCTGATAGCACAGGCTGGGTCAGCAGGGTGCTGGGTCTTAGGCATCTGGGGGTTTGAGCGACTTCTGTAGTTTGGGCTCGAGTTCCAGCCACGTCCCTTAGGGCAGGCCTGATCTTCCCTGGGAGGCCGGGGGGTGGTCCTGAGCAGAGCAGCAGAGGAGTTTCCTGAGAAGGGATGCTAACAGCCCAGGGAGGGAGAGTGGCTTCTAGGGGTGCTCTTAAGTGAGGTGTGATTGGTAGCCGGGGCTACCTGAAAGACAGGGTGAGCTGAGTGACCAAAGGACTAAAGCCAGAGGTCTGTGCTGAGTGTGAGGAGCAGTCAGAGTCTAAGCATGTGCTGTCTGAAGTTGTGATTTTTGGCCTGGGGATCCTGGTAGGATGGGAGCGCATACAGGTGTGCGAGGGATGGGAGGATCCGGTGTTGGTGGCTCTGCAGGAACCTGGCCCAGGAAGCAGGCCCTGTCTGGGGCAATTTTATCAAATCAGTGGAGTGGGTAGAGGGAGGGAAAGGAAAGAAAAGGGGATCTGCCATTTTTTCACTCTCCCTCACACCCCTGGAATTTGCCCTGACACTGATGTGTCATCCCCCGGGCCTCAGCAAAGTCAGAGAAGGAATTCAGAGAAATGGCTACAGAAGCAGCCAGAAATCAGAAGTGGCATGGTGTAAGGGTCAGGAGCAAGGCCTCTGGAGGCAGACAACATGAAGCCTGAATCCTGGCTCTGTCACTTCCTCGCCGTATCACCTAGGCAAGTCATTTCACCTCTCTAAGCCCCAACTTACTGCACCTGTAGAGTGGTCAGGATCAGAGTTTATGTGAGTGTGGGAGGTGTCCAGCACCTCAACAGTGGTTCCCAACAAATGGGGGCTGCATGGGAAGAGGGCTGGGAGAGGGGTTGGGCCATCTGAGCCAGGTCCCTATGAGCCCAGGTTTGTATGGTGATGTCTCCGTGAGGCACTGAGGAGCTGTGAGGAAGGCAGAGTGTCTGGGGAGGTTGCTTTCCCAGGCAAACAGCTCTGGCGGCCCGAGGGCCTGAGGTAGCCAGGAAGCCGGGAGAGATAATGGCCAAAGTCCCTTCTGCACACAGAACTTGGCCTCTCCTCTCCCTTCTGTTCATCCACACAGGTGTGGCTGCCAAAACCTGGGCCCCTGAAGACTGGGGAGAACCAAGAGGGCAGATGGAGTGGTGGCCTGCAAGGGAGATGGTGTCCCTGCTTCCTCTTGGGAGGTGTCCCTCCCTCTCTGAGCCAGTGTGCAAGTTCTTACCTCCCTGCTCCTCAGATCTGGCTTTGCCTCCCCTCACTCTAAGCCCCAAAGAAGCCCACACAAGTCGGGGAAAAGTCAAGCCTGAGTCGCCTGGAGTCAGAAAGAACAGAAGAGGAGAGGAGCATGGAAAACACAGAGAATCAACATTCAAGCCTTCTTATCTGTCCTCCTAGCCAAATGCCAACCTTTTTTTTTCTCCAGTGCTTTGCACTGATTCACGGCAAATTTCTTGAGCACTTCTTATACACCAGGCATTAAAGTGCTGGGGAGAAATGGTGCACAGTTTGGATAGATGCCTGACTCCCAAAGCCTCCCATATAGCAGAGGGCCACAGTCAGACAGGCACTCCCTACAAGGAGCGGTAAAGGCTGAGACGGGAAGAGCAGGGGCTGAATGAGGACAGAGGGTTGGGATGGAGGGTGGGAATGCTGGTTCTCAGGCAGGGGAAACCCGGAGCTCTTTCTGCTGGAGTTCAGCTCAACTCAGCTCAGTCCCCACTCAATTCAACACACACTGAGGACGGAAGTGCTGGAGATGAAGCGCAGACATGGCAAGGTCCCTGCCTTCAGGCTGCCCCATGATTGGGGTCACAGACTAGTAAACCTGGAGTTGTCTGCTCCATGGTAGGCAGAAAGTGGGTCAGCACCAGGTACACCACTTGACTGAATCATAAAAGGGATCACAGAGAAGACAGTTGAGAATGAGCAGCTGCAGGAGCCTTAAGAAATTTATCTTTTCTGAACCTTAATTTCCCTATCTAGAAAATGAAGGATTTGAACTAGATTATGTGTTTAAAATTTTGATTTAGCAACAGAGCCTTTCTTCCTGAGGAAAACCTGTATGGAAGCATATTTCATAAAATAGATGTAAACAAAATTAGCTTCGGTTGGCTCAGGGATTGGGGCCCCCTCAGTTTCTCCCGTCGTGCCTGGCATCTCAACTGCAGCAGGCGGTGAAGGAGATGGCAGGTCTGAGCCCTTCAGGTTCTCCTGGACCCCCAGGAGAAGATGATGGCAAGGACCCTCCAGAGAAGAAGAGTTTGGTGGGCTCCAGGCCTGCTATCCAGGGCCACCCCCTAGGCCCCATGTGAAGGTGCCTCCAGGAGGAAGAGCCCAGCCCTGCTCCCTCCTCAGAGCACCTGGACTAGTGGGGCTGTTCCCACAGCCTCCTCCTGCACTGACCACTCACACCCAGGGATTATCCCAACCAGAAACTTCCATTTGGAACAAAGCTCCCAGGAATGAAACCTGAGCTGCCACTAAGAGGCTCCCAGGCTAACTGGGAAGTGGCTGGGAAGGGGAGGGAAAACTTGCAAAGCACTGGGAGCCTCAGGGAGGCTGTGAAACCTGAAGACAAATGACCAGCCAGCGGACTGGTGCTGTGGAGCTGCCACCGCCTTCTGCAGAACCAAAGGTCAGGGCTGAGAGAGTAGGGAAATGGGCGGGGAGGAGTGCACCTCAGGTTTTATTCAAGGGGAGAGTAATTGGTGCACCTGTGGCTATGGCCTATATCCCCTGTGAGGCCCTCGGGGCTGGCCTGCAGTCACTCAAGCTGTCCCCTCCCTTCCCCTCTTCCCTCCACCCTCCTCCCAGCTGCTTCCACTTACCAATGGGCTGCTGGAGCGGTCAGTGATGGGGCTGCTGGCAGTGATGGGGACCTGCACCTGCACACCCAAGGGAGGGGACAGAGTAATAACCACAGTGACCATTTATCGAGCACCCACCAGGTGCCAGGCATGCTGCATGTGTTATTTCTGATCCTCACAAAAGCCCTGCAAGGTCAGTACTGCTAGCCCATTTTACTTTTGGGGAAACTAAGGCCAAGAGGAGTTAAGCAGTTTGCCCGAAGTATTAGAGCTAGGGAGTGGCTAACCTGGGACCTGAACCGAGGGCTTTTGCACTCTGAAGTACTAATGGTCCTTCTGCCAGGCCTTGTTCTGCAGGCTTGAAATCCTGCATTAGAGCCCAAGAACTCTGGCTAATTTCAAAATAAATTCTTTCTTCCCCTTTGAGCCATGGTGTGAGACAAAGGAAGTGCCAGGAGGGGTCACTTCTCTAGCTCTAATCCTTGTGACTTTACGAAAGTTATTTTACCTCTCTGGGGCTCAGTCTCTTCATGTGTAGAATGGGCTCCATAACTGTGCCTACTCATAGATGGAGGGCCAAACAGAGAACACACATAAAGTATTTAGAACAGTGCCAGGCACAGAGTCAGCACTCAATAAATGCTATTATAGTTGTTTGAAGAATTCTTTTTCCCCTTTTCCTGGGAAGCCTAGAGCCCTGAGGAAGAACCCTGAGCAGGCTGAGTAGATTATCCTAAGCTCAACCCCTTCCCTGCCTACCTCTAAGGACACAGACACAGGTTAGGAGCCTCAGAGGGGCTAAGGCCTTACAGGTATTCTGGGAGCCAAGAGGGAACCTTCCACTCCCATCTCCAGGCCCTCCAGTGGCTGAGCTACCAAATCTTGCCCCACAAACAACGTGCTTGGCTGAGCTAGCAGGCTGCCCTGGAATGGCTCTGAAGGCCGACTGCAAATCCCAATCCATCTTGGAGGATCCTTGAAAATAAGCCAACTGGGGATGGGGGCAAAGGAGGGGTGGTTGGGGTGGGTCCCAGAGGCTGGGCAGTTGTCTAGGCGGGGGCTCCCTGTGTCACTGCTGAGCAGCAGGCAGCTTTGGACACTAAGAAGGGGTAATTTTGCTGGTGCTAAGGCCAGGAGCTTTTTCTGATGCTGTGGGCTCTCTGCCTAGCCTTTCACCTGCAAGCCCCCAAGAACAACCAGCCTCTGTGGCTGGCACCAAGGACTGGCTCTGACCCAGAGAGAAACCCTGCTGGCCCTTGCTCCCTCCCTTCCTCAACACCTGAGCATCTCAAGGCCAGGCTTGTGGCTGCCATTAGTGACTGGGGCTTAGGTTAAGAAGCTCAGGACACTATACAAGACAAACATGAAGTAAATGTTGGTGACGACTATGCTTGAGCCTGTGTAGTCGGTGGAAAGTGGCAACTAAGGGGGCAGTGGGTTCGGCAGGAGGGCAATTCCCAGCTTGGGGGCTGGCTCCATGTAGAATTGGGGGCTTACAAATGATTCTTTCCACTGACACGCACCAAGCCCCAGGCTCTGCTCCACTTCTCCCCACAGGGAACTCAGTGATTTGTTCCTGTTCCCAGGGAGCGTGCAGTCTAGTAAGAGAAACTACATATGATGGCTGAACGTCAAACAGGCAATTATAAATGGGTGTATTTGTCAATTTTATTCCAACTATTCAGTGTAGCAGGTGATCCAGATAGTATCATTACCCTTTAAAGGTAAGAAAATCAAGGCATAAATGCAATATCAATATTGATACTGAGTCCATACTACATAAATTTTTGTTGTTGGTTTTGTTTTTTTGAGACAAAGTCTCGCTCTGTCACCTGGGCTAGAGTGCAGTAGTGTCATCATAGCTCACTGCAACCTCAAACTCCTAGGCTCAAGTGATCCCCCTGCCTCAGCCTCCCACTACAGGAGCGTGCCACGACGCCCAGCTAATTTACAGGCGCGTGCCACAACGCCCTGCTAATTTTTCTATTGTAGTAGAGACAGGGTCTTGCTCTTGCTCAGGGTGGTCTGGAACTCCTGAGCTCAAGCTATACTCCCACCTCGGCCTCCCAGAGTGCTAGGATTATAGGCAAGAGCCACCATGCCCGGCCTACATAAATGTTTTAAGCTAAGTGCTTGGGTACCGAGAACTTAGTGAGTGCCTTAGGTTTCAGGTGCTGTTTACATACTTTATATCAATTATTACTTTAGTTTCAGGTGCTGTTTACATACCTTATTTCAATTATTACTTCTATTGACCTTCTAATGACCCCATGTGTTAGGTATCAATATTCCAAATTTACAGAGGGAGAAATGAGAGTTGAGCAGGGTTAAATAATTTCTCCAAGCCACACAGTTTTTAAGTGACCAAGCCAGGATCTGAAGCCAGACCTGTTGACTTCAGTCTCTTTCCACTCTGCAAAGCACACCAATAACTAATAGTACAAGCAGAATGTAATGAAAAAAGTGATCTAAGACAGGTACCAACATGGTGCTGGGGAATTTCGTGGAGGGGAGAGTTCCCACCGGGTAGAAGGGAAGAAGCACTGAGGAACAGAGACTTACTTGCCCGAGGTCACACAGCTGATTTAACAAGAGTTAGATGTAAAATTCAGATTTCTTCACCCCAAGATCAATACCAGTTTTTTGTAGTACTGACAATAAGAATTTTGAGAGTACTTCCCCTCGGCTCTATTTTGTTAAAGCAAAAATTCTGAAGTCTTTGAAAGTCCTTCAGAATCTTTGAGAAATTTGGATGGACTAAAAGCACATACAAAAAGTGGAGAGGAAACTGACTTATCTCTCTCAGGAGCCAGAGCAGCAGCACTACTTTCCCACCTTTCTGGTAGGCCAGGACCCCTTTCTCTGCCCCCAAAATGTTAGGGCTCATGCTGCAGTGATTCCACTACAAAGCAGCCAGAAGAAAACTTTCAAAACAAAGCCAAAGAGCATATCAAGACACCTGCAGACTCAAAAATCTCCACTGTTTCCCTTTGCCCACAAGATAAAATTCAAATTCTTCAGCTGGGAATATGGGCCCCTTCACAATCTGCCCACACCTTTCCAGACTTCCTTCCTTCCACTTTTTTTTTCTGACAGGGAGTCTTGCTATGTTGCTCAGGCTGGTTTCCAACTCCTGGGCTCAAGCGATCCACCTGCCTCAGCTTCCCGAGTAGCTGGGACTACAGGTAGGAGCCACTGCACCTGGCTTTCTTTCACTTTTGTGGAAGGTTCTAGTGACGCAGATCTTTTTACCATTTCCCCCAACACTACATGCTTTTCCATTCATCTATCTTTTCACCTGCTGTTACCTCTGTGCAGTGAACTTCTACGTATCCCTCAACATCTAAAATTGTCTCCTCTCCATCATGCCTCTCAGACAATCCTCTGGATCTCATACATTATTTTATGTACAACATTGAGTTGTAACTCCTTATTTGTAATTAGAATTCTTCAAGTAGTCTTGGAATATAGTAGGTGCTTTATAAATTTTGGTGAATGAATGAGTGAAGTCTAATCTGGATGTCTTAGTGCTTGGTCTTGCCATTATGAGGCAAATAAGAAGGCTGGAAACACTACCCGGGGGGACTTGGCCAACAGTCCCCAGAGTTCTGCACCCTTCTAAGATTAGAGGTAGTTTTAGAAGAGACAACAATAATAGTTACCGTTTATTAAGTGATTACTATCTACGAGGGACTGTTCTAAGCCCTTGATACACCTCATCTTGTTTCCTCCTCACAGTGGTACCGTGAGGTAGTTACTATCCTTATGAGGATTTTATCCCCTAAGTAAGTTGTTATCTCCATTTTACAAGGGAAACTGAGGTTCAGAAATGTGAAGGAATTTATTCCCCCCAAAGTTATATGACCAGGATTTAAATCCAGAGTTGTTAGCCTTTCAAACCCAAGCTCTTAACCTCTTCATTTTTCTGCCTCTGATTCCTTGAAGTGTGAGATCTTCCTTCTGTATCATGGGACAACCAAATCCCATTGCTCCTCCTACCCAGACTTAGAAACACCATGGGCATGTGGGTTCTGAACTGCATGGCATAGGGACTGGGGTTACCCAGACAGGCTGGGAGAGATCAGAAGTCCAGCCTGATGTTCCTGCTGAGACCTTGACATGCACCCTGGGGGGTCATTAATCATTTATTCCTCTGCCACTCCTAGAAAGTCCCCGGCTGAGGGCTAAATTAGCAAAAAAAAAAAAAATAGAGAGAGAGAAAACAAAACAAAAAAATTGAACTGGATTATCTGGGGTTTTCCTCTTCACGTTACAGATACTTTGTTAGGAAAGTAAAACCCCTCATTGGAAGCTCAGAAGGACTTCACTTGGAGGGAGGATTGAACCTGGGTTCTAGCCTGGCTTTTGTTACTAACCAGCTGTGTGACCTTGGGCAAGGGGCTTAACCTTATAAGCCTTTGTAAGTGGGCAGAAAAATGGGCAAGAACACAATGCACTTAGGAAGGAAAGGTCCAGACAACGTCCAGAGGATGGGAGTCTGGGCTGGAATAGAGGTCACTCCCAGGACAGAGGCTCCAGAGCTGCCAGTCAGTGGTAGTGTCCCAGTGCTGCTGGGAGTGAAAGGTCACTTCAGAGCAGGCACCATGGGAACGAGAGAGGAAACTAAAGACAAAGAGAGACTTTGCCTTTCCTCCTGTGGATGCCAAAAGTAGGCCCAGTCATAGTCCCTCTGGAATGTCCAGAGGTGGGCATCTAAAACTCCCACCTTCAGGAAGCGCTAACATCCTGCTTCTTTGGGCCTTCTTGTACCCAATACATACTTCTATCTCAGAAGTGTTTTCACTGCCTTATACTTAAATGCCAGCCTTCTTAGTAGAAAGTGAACTTCTTGGGGGAAGAAAACTTGACTGCTTTATCTATATTCCTCAGCCACTATACTAACTGACTGCGTGGCACCAGTAGGGGCCACATAATTGCCTCATAAATGAATAAAACTCAGGTGACTAGGCAGAGGTCCAACAGCAGAGCAGAGTAAATCTTTAAAGCTCGTTACCAATGAGGAGGTACAAACAAGAAGTAGAATCCTAAACGGCATGGGGAGTTGAGAAAACCATTTCACATGGCCCCTAGAGCCACCAGTGGCCACAGACTCCTTGACTGGGTAGACTCCAGGCCATTCTGAGGCTCCTTGGAGAGAAGATGTAAAGGGAGGCAGCACACAGAGCTCAGATTCATCGTCTCTAGCTACAGTGACCACATGTCCTGGTTTATACATATTTTCCCAGTGTAATTATTAATACCTCCAAAGTGTCTTGGTCCTGGTTTGAATGACAAACTTTCTTTCTTAGATGTTTTCTTTCCCCTCCATCTTTTCTATTTTTGTTGTTGAGATAGAATTCACATTTACTCCTTTAAACTGTATAATTCAGTGGTTTTTAGCATATTAACAAAGTTGCACAATTATCACCATTTTCTAATTTCAGAACATTTTCTTTACCCTAAAAAGAACCTCTGTGCCATCAGCATTCACTCCTCATTCAGTCCCTCTCCCCAGCCATTGGCACCTACCAACGTATTTTCTGTCTCCATGGATGTACCTATCTAGACATATAAATGGATCATACAATATGTGGCCTTTTGTGTCAGGCTTCTTTCTTTCAGCATAATGTTTTCAAGGTTCATCCATGTTGTAACATGAATTGGTACTTTGGAAAATACATTTTTCGGTCATTCTGTATATAGTCCTTAACATTTTAGCTGTTGTCCTGTGGGTGTTCCCCCCCAAGCCAAAGAGAAATCTCCAAAGAGGTGGAGGAGCCAAGCTGAGATTCTCCTGCTGGAGAGGCCATTCTGTTAACTCAAGGCACAGAAACACTGGTGGGATGAGGTAGAGAAGGAGCCTCATGTGGGATTCTAGACTCTTGAGCTGGAATTTTTATTGGCTTTGAGGTCTTGACTTCCTGATAGTAATTACAGACAAATGACAACATTCTAATCTATTGCCAGCTTCTTGGAGAAAGCAGCACTTAATGAATTAATAAAATGAAGCTGGAGAAAAATGAACCATAGGCTCTAGATTTGAGTCTTTGCTCAGCTACTGGCTTTGAATGATCTTGAATGGGTCCCTCCATTTTTTCTAGTCTCTGTAAAATGAGCACAGTAACAATGAGAAAAATCCCAAAGCTGTTAGACTTTAAGACACTTCAAAGAATCTTCCAGTATTCTCTGGGTTGTTCTATCGATGTGTAATGCTAAGATCCACACACTTAGGACAGGCTGGACCTTTTGAAAAGTATATGGCTCACCACTCTGTGTGGTTTTGAGCTCTCTAGTCAATTGGCTGGTTTGTGTGCTAAGCAGTTAGGCCAGAATAGTTTGGGTATATCTCACACTGTTTTAATGGCATGGGATTAATGATGAGAAAATGTTATGGATGTTTCTACAGATCCGTGCCCACGAGTCTCATTTCCCCTAATGGGTTGAGTTCTCAGGGCCAAGGGCCAATTTTCATACAATTCTGTCTCTCTTACAATACCCAACACAAGGCCTTACACATATAGGGGCCCAGCATGTACTGCAAGGAAGGAAATGGAAGGCTGAGCAAGTAATATTCATCAGTGTGTGGAAATATTTCTCATCTTCAGGGGATGACTAGAACAATCTGCTGAAGACTCTGGGGCCAGGGTGAGGGGCCCCATACCTTCACCTCAGGCAATCAGAAATGGTTTTGAGGTGCCACGAAATTACATACCAGCAGCAGGGCCTGAGAGTTGGCAGAACCGGGGAGGCTGTCCTCAGGGGAAAACCCAGGAGGGCAGGCGCTAGCCAGGCCTGCTGCGCTGAAAGCAGCAGACGGGTAATTTCCAAATGACCATTTCAAAGGAAGGTAGAATTTCTCCAAGATAAGAGGGAGAGCAGAGAGCATGCCTATATCTCTAACCCCCTGAGCTCACTGCCGTGATAACAGCTGTGGGGTTGGAAACCTAATGCTGATGAAAGAGTTAAAGGGTGGCTGTAGGCGGCTATCGGTGACACCGCTAGGAATTGAGCACGCTCCTGGAGCGCGGCTGGGGACTGGTGCTACTCCATGAATAGAGGCCACTCTCAGGGAGTTTTTCCAGGAACAGAATGGGGTCAGGGAGCCGCTCGGGGAACAATGGTTGCCATCGACTAGCTGAATTTCTTACAATCACACACCATACCCCCTGATCAAATAGCTCCTTTGTCCGGCTGATATAAAAACATGTCATACAATGATGATTTGGAAGAATGACATGGGTTTGCCTTTCACAGAGATCAGAAGGGCTTGTTATGCAGCAGGGGGAAAAACATCAGAGTCAAGGAAAACCTGGAGAATAAAAGGAGCAAATGGAAACAGACAGCAACAATAAGAAAAGGGCTGGGTTGCTAGAAAGGCAGACAAGGGCTTGGTTACCAGCAGGGAGACCAAGCAGCCAGGCAGCTCCAAGGAAGGAAGAGCCTGCTGGCTGCCCAGGAACCAGCTTCACAGCGCCCCCTTGAAACTCATGAGAGACTCAAGGAAGTAAAGAAGTACAACTTGGGGGAAGAGATGGCCTAAGTCAGCTGGTGGTTGTAGGGCTGTGCACACAGACCAGAGGGAATGCAAAGGGACCTGAGAGATCATCCTACCCAAACCATTATTTTATGGATGGGGATACTGAGGCCTGGGGAAGGTTGGTGGCTTAGTCGTCTACTTGTATTGTCTAGATTCAGGTCTTGTTTTATAACTGCTTCTCTTGTTTCTCTGACTTTGAAGATGGAAATGCAGGAGCTTCTCAAGCATTCTCTGTTCAGAGAGAAGAGATGAACTTTAGGGATTGAACTAGGACTCCTGCCTGAACCAGGGATTCCGTATATAATGGAACTCACACAAGGCACTGCACTTCTGTGTGCCTCTGTTTCCCTACCTATAAAGTGAGGGCACTCCTGAAGGCAGGCAGGCAGCCAGCCATTAGTTCAGCCATCATTTATTAAATGCTTTCTGTGCATCCCACCTGCATGAAGGCACTGGAGAGAGGAGGAACAGAGAGCCTCAGTAAAAGATAAGACAGAGTCAGTGGACCCAGTTAGGCAAACGCTGTCTAGAGAGACTGTGTGGACACCAAACCCTGATACTCAGCTGAGACCTGTAATTGAGGTGGGCAGGTTTCCTGTCTGTTTCAGGTAGGTCAGACTGAGACTTTGTTGTTCAAAGACAGAAGGTTCATATAGCAAGATTCCTGCAGCTCCCAGTCATCAAGTAGATTTACAAAGAAAGTGACAATTGTCAATGTCACTAATTAACATTTAGTACAGCAACTGTAAATGGATCTGAAGCCTTTATATTAGATTTCCCTAGAACTATGTGGGGTTAAAAAACAGGAGTCTTTTGTGTTAATATATTCTCTTTCATTCCCATATCCTGAAATCCTTTACCAGTAGATAGACAGTTCTCAATGCTACCCCTGTGGGGAATGTGGAAGTGCCACTCTCCTCGTTCTCCAGCTGGGAGTCCTTGGTCACAGAAAGGTTCTAAGTCCTGCAGTAGGGGATGGAAACTAAGACTGTCACCGTCTTATTCATAGGTCTGGCTTTGGATTAAACAGCAAGGTGTTGGAAAGCAAAACTGGAGAGTAAACCAACCAGTGGATCTGGTATACCTCTGCTATAGAAAAGCAAAAATGCTTGTATATTTTAAAAAATTAATTTGTTTAAACAGATAATACATATACATGGTATTGCAAAAGGTACAAGAGAATAGAAAGTAAGTCTCCTCTCAATCTCTGTCTCTACACACACTATTCCCTACCCTGGAGAAGACCAGTCACCAGGTTCTTAAGAACTATTCTTTATATAGTTATGCACCACACATGACGTTTCAGTCAACAATGGGCTGCATATACAACAGTGGTCCCATAAGATTTTTTTTTTTCTTTTTTTGAGACAGTGTCTTGCTCTGTCTCCCAGGCTAGGGTGCAGTGGCCTCATCACAGCTCACTGTAACCTCAAACTCCTGGGCTCGAGCGATTCTCCTGCTTCAGCCTCCCGAGTAGCTGGGACTACAGGCACGTGCCACCACGCCCAGCTAATTTTTCTATTTTTTGTAGAGATGGGGTCTCGCTCTTGCTCAGACTGGTCTGGAACTCCTGGCCTCAAGTGATCCTCCACCTTGGCCTCCCAAAGTGCTAGGATTATAGGCATGAGCCATCGCACCCAGGCCCGTAAGATTTTAATACTATATTCTTACTGCACCTTTTCTATGTTTAGATATGTTGAGATACACACATACTTACCTTTGTATTACAATTGCCTACAGTATTCACTACAGTAACATGCTGTACAGGTTTGTAGCCTAGGAGCAATAGACTATAGCACATAGGCTACATGTGTAGTAGGGTATATCATCTAGGTTTGTGTAAGTATACTCTATTATGTTTGCACTATGACAAAATAGCCTAACTACACATTTCTCATAGTGTATCCCCATTGTTAAGTGACACATGACTATATTTATAAACACAAACATAAAATATTTTTCCTTGCTCACATGATATATTAATATAAACTATTCTTCACATACACAGCATTTTAAAATGAATGTGAAATGAACAGAAATACATGGTTGGCAGGACTATAAGATCCCAGAGTTTGGGCCTAGGTCCTGAAAAGAATGTCTACCACCCTCAAATTGAGCTGCTGGCTTTCTGTGCTGTTTTGGACAAAGCTACTCATAATGCCAGAGGTGTGGTATGAGAGTTCCTTTGAGTTTCTTAAAGAGAATTACCCCCAAGTGAGGGTGGTTGTGGTCTCACAAGCATTATTCTACATAAAAAATGGAAACTTAGTCAGAGTTTAAAAATAAGAGGTCAGGGTCATCCCACCCAAGTCTTCCCTTTAGCAGAATGTCCTGTGATATTCATGTAGGGACTGAGAGCCCTTTGATGTGATGCCTTGTGTGTAGGTTTCAGAGCTAACATTTTGAGTGCTTATTGTATGTTAGGCTCTTAAAAATGATAAGCACTTTTCATACATTATTTCACTTAATCCTCATGGTTGTTATCTCCATTGCACTTCTGAGGAAACGGAGGCTTAAATAATGAATGGCAGAGCTAGGGAAACTTGACCTTAGGTCTGTGTTCTACCTTCACACTTACTCCCATGAGGTTCTTGCCTCTGTCTGGTACCTGAAGAATCAAATCCAAACTCCTCATCGTGGAATTTAAGACCCTCCACCATCTGTACAAATTTCCTTCCCAGGCTTCTCTTTTCTTGCTCCTCGTCATGCATTGCATGCTTGAGTCACACCAGATCACTCGCTGTCACTGGTCTTTGCATTCTTCCAGGCCTTTGCACAGGCTCTTCCCTCCCCATGGAATCTTTTTTTCTCTCCTTTCTGCCTGGCAAGCTGCCAATGTGATTTTTGTAAAACTCAATCTGACTGTGTTACTTCACTGTTTAAAACCTCTCTGCGTTTCCTCACCACCTAAAGTGGTCAAGACGCAGTTCTTTTAACTCCAGAGGATCTTTACATTCTGGGTCCTGTTGACTCTCCAGGCTCACATTTCTCACTTGTGGCTCCTACTTAATCCTCTACACCCATGATCTACTTACAGTTCCCCGAGCATTTGGGGCACTCTCAGTTCCAGGCCCTTGCATATGCTGTTTCTCTTTGCATATGTTGGCTAATTCCTACCTGTCCCTCTAGTCATAGCTTGGGTGACACCTCCTCAGAGATCCTTTCCCTTACCCTTCCAGGATATCTGTGCCCTCCCCCTTCCCCATATCTGTTTTAAAATATCTTTTTTCTATACTATGAGTTTCTCAAGGTTTGTGAACAAGTCTGATTAAGGTCTGGTTCTCCAGAGCTTCCCATAGGGACTGGCACCCAGGCAGTCTCATGAAATAAGTGATGAATGAAAAAAATGAATGAATGGATGGATGGATAAGCTACAATTCAGAGTCCCCAAGTGGGGCATGGGTACTCAATCTAACCTTAGGCCCTTCCTTTTTTGCCAGCTGCTGCCTGATAGTCTTGCAATTACTCCCATTATTTGGAACCTCTTCACTGCAATGTGACCTTGTTTATGTGCATTTACCTCTCTGAGACTCAGTTTCCTCAAATGTAATATAAGAAGGCAGGAGTACCTGATCCCTACTGTCCCTTTCAGATCAAATGTTATGTGAATCCATGCTGTTTGCAAAGGAGAAGGAATTTGCCAAGCACTGTGTGCTGTGTGTGGGAGAGCACCAATGGTGTTGGGGGTTGAAAGAGATTTTCAGAGACTCCAGCTTAAATCTCTAACCTTGGGAAACTATGGATGGCCTGAGGGTCAAATCCCACTGACTGCCTGTTTTTGTATAGCGCACAAACTAAGAATGGCTTT
Organism: Daubentonia madagascariensis; assembly: GCA_023783475.1. Classification (NCBI taxonomy): domain Eukaryota; kingdom Metazoa; phylum Chordata; class Mammalia; order Primates; family Daubentoniidae; genus Daubentonia; species Daubentonia madagascariensis. The sequence goes on along the minus strand of JAKFHU010002573.1, from coordinate 10,456,622 downwards.
TATGTTTTTAAGTGATTGGGAGAAAAATCAAAAGAAGAACAATATTTCATTACATGTGAAAATTATATGAAATTCAAATTTCAGTGTGTTCATAAATAAAGGTGCATTAGAATACAGATGTGTTCATTGTCTACATTATTGTCTATAGCTGCCTTTGCACTATAACGGCATAGCCAAATAGTTGCAACAGAGACTGTATGGCCCTCAAGCCCTAAAATATTTACCATCTGGCCCTTTAAAGATAACATTTGCCAACCTCTGTTCTGACTCAAGAATCCTCAATGGCTTCCCACTATCTATAATGGCACATAGAAATATAACGTGAGCCACATATGTAGTTTAAAATTTTCTAGTAGCCATGTTAAAAAGTAAAATAATATAATTTTATAGAAATTTATTTTATTTTATTAGAAATGGAGTCTTGCTATGTTGCTCAGGCTGGCCTCAAGCAATCCTCCCACCTCAGCCCCCCAAACAGCTGGGACTACAGGCAGTGTACCACTGTGCCCTGCAAATAAACATGATTTTAAAAGGTAAGACTAATTACATATTTTATTTAACCCAACAAATCCAAAATATTATCATTTCAAAATGTAATCACTATAAAAATTATTGAGATATTTTACATTCTTTTTTTTTTTTTGAGACAAGGTTTTGCTCTCTGCAGTGGTGTCATGATAGCTAACCACTATCTCAAACTCCTGGGCTCAACTGATCCTCCTACCTCAGCCTCCCAAGTACCTGGGACTACAGGCACACACCACCATGCCTGGCTAATTTTTTCATTTTTTGTAGAGATAAGTCTTGTTATATTGCCCAGACAAGTCTCAAACTCGGTCTCAAGTGATCCTCCTGCCTTGGCCTCCCAAAGTGCTAGGATTATAAGTGTGAGCCACCGTGCCCAGCCCTTACATTCTTTTTTTCACTAACTCTTCAAAATCTGGTAGGTATTTTATACCTACAACACACCTCAATTTTGGCTAGCTATATTTTATGCACTCAATAGTCATATATGGCTAGTGGCTACTATATTTGACAGCACAGAGCTATAAGATCAAGTCCTAACTCTTTGACATGAAGTTCTAGGCTCTTTGTTATTTGGTCTCAGCTTCATTCCTAACTGCTTTTTTACATGCCAGCCAGACTGACTCATTCTATGCCCCCTAAATTTGATAGAATACTTACCTTCTCTACTTCTTTGCTCCTTACTTTCTTTGTTTTCTTTCTTTCTTTTTTTATTGTTAACAGCTTTATTCAGATAAAAGTGGTTTTTAGTTTATTCACAGAATTGTGCAACCATCACCACAATCAATTTTAGATTATTTTCATCATCCCCAAAAGAAAACCCAGTACCTGTTAGCAGTCACCCTCATTTCCCTCCACCTCCTCCAGCTCTAGGCAACCACTAACCTATTTTCTGTCTCTTTGAATTTGCCTATTCCGAACAGTTCATATAAATGGAGTCATAAAATATATGGTCTTTTGTGCCTGGCTTCTCTCTCTTAGCACAATGTTTTCAAGGTTCATCCACGCTGTGGCACATATCAGTTCTTTATTCCTTTTTTATTGATGAATAATAGTCCATTGCTTCTTCCTTTCTGGTATGTTCTCTTCCTTCAATAACATTCCTTCAAGAGATTGAACCCACGGAAATCAAGCAGGTGGGAGGGGGGAGGGGAGGATGGGTAAATTCACACCTAACGCATACAATGCACACTCTTTGGGTGATGAACACACTTATAACTTTGACTCAAACTGTACAAGAGTAATTCATGTAACCAAAACGTTTGTACCCCCACAATATTCTGAAATTAAAAAAGAGAGAGAGAGAGATTGAACCCTAGGGCCCCAGCAAAAACCCAAGAAGGAAAAGAAAAATCTGCCCTTCTTAGGCTATAATGTCTAAGATCAAACACAAGATCTGCTCAGATTTTTAGAGGAAAAAAGAAGATAAAGACTTTGTGAAACCATTACATTAGTAACAAAATACATCTTTTTTTTTTTTTAAACCAAAAAACCTACAAACCACAACATGGTCCAAAGGGAAAAGAACTTTAGACCAAACCGTTGATGACTCTACAATAACGTACTAGGTGAGCCCATTCGGTGCACCAATAACCTGAATACGGCAATCCAACCTCAGCTCTAAACCAAGATACCCCACAGTTAAAGCCATAAGGAGTCAGATCTCAGTTCCAACTTCCCTCTAGCAGACACTCTTGCTGAGAGCTGACCAGCTGGTTGACAGCTCCACGGATAATGATCCTACGCTCCACGCTTTCACAGCAAGAAAAAACCACAAACACCTACTACACTCCAACCCTGGTTCCTTCAGCACCTAGGATCATGCTCCAGGTGGTCCTGACCCCTCCAAGACCCCACCCTCGTCTCCTTTTCCCTCTTTCCCAGGCTTACCCTCATGCCCCGCCAAGGCTCCATCTTTTCTTCTCCTCAACTGATTCCTCCTTTCCTATCGCTCCCCCTCAACTCTTCCTTCTCCTCACTCTCCATCCTTTTTCAGTCTGTTCTCCTTTTCCTAACTCCCTCCTCATTCGCAAACTCTTCCCTTCTTTTGCCTATCTTGGTTTCTCTCTCCTTCCCTCATCTCCTCCCACTGCCATCACTTTTCCTCCTCCCTCTTCCTTTCTCTCAGAACGTTCCCTGCACATGTGAGGCCCTCAGCCTTACCTCACAGGAGACAGCGAAGGATCCAGAAGTCAGACTCCAGGTTGAAATTTGGCTCCATCCCTTAACAGCTGTGAAACTATGAGCAAATTACTCAGCCTCCCTCATAGGATGAAATGCACGTAAAGCGGCTTACAGCGAGCACTCAGTAATCAATCCTCATCCTTTTCAAGAAGAAAGTATTAATAGGAGGCCCTAGCGCACAGGTCCCAGAACCGCCAGTCATCTCTGGGGTCTTTCCACCGCGCCCTCTCCTCATCTTGGTCCTCCCCACCCCACACGCGTTCTTTCTCTCAACTTCTGAGGCCGCCTTACATCTCCCAGCCTTTCTCCGGCTCTGCTACTTTCCGCTTCTCTTCCCACCGTCCCAACTCTCCGTGGGCCGCTCGCCAACCAAGAGCCTTACGGGGCAGGCAGTAGTGGTACCCTGCGCCAGAGTCCTTTGAGTCACGTGGTTCCTCAGGGTCCCGGGTCGCCCCAGCAACAGACAGACCCAGCTGAGCGCTTTCTCATTGGCTGGTCCTCTGAGGCGGGATTTATAGTCCCACTGCCCCCTACTGCGCAAGCGCGCTAGTCACATGGCCCAGCTGTTTGAGGCTCAGGACTAGTGGTTTCTCCTGGGACCGGGCTCAGGTTGGGTTTTAAAATTTCTCCTTCCTCCTCCTTCCCTATCCCTTCCCCTTCGTCCTCCCCCCACCCCTTTTTCAAGCTTTCCACTTATCCTAGTCACTAGTGCTCACTAAAGAAACCTTTGAAAGTAATACATAAAAGTGAAAATAAGCAGTTTCTTCCAAAGCCATGCTGCTCCTCCCTGAGCCTAGTGTCTAAGTGGGAACGCTCTACATACCGATTATTGTTAAAACACTGGGTTCCTCCTGTAAAAATAATAGAAGTAGTGATAATAATAGGTAAAATGTATTGGTATTTTCTATGTGCCACACACTATTCTAAGAGCTCTCCACATTTAGCACTAGTACTATCATTATTACCAATTATAGATGAGAAAATGGGTTTACAAAGGCTAAGGAAGTTGCCCTAGGTCTTGTAGTTAGTAAATAAATGGGAGAGCCAGGATTTGAATTTGAGTCTGACTCCAGAGCCCCTGTGAATCCTTTCCCGTATGGAGTGAAGTCTCTACATGCAATGTCTATTCTCCCTCTGCCTTGGGAATTGTTCCTATAGACATTAACTCTCCTATTATTTATGGCCTCTGTGCAAACATCTCCTGTTGATGGATATTTAGGAGATGGGGAAGCCCAAGTGAGGACTGGATTAACTCCTTTGGAAAAGCTTATCTAAGGCATGACTGAGAGCCAGCTATCCTAACCTGTCTCCAGGGACCAAGGGTTAGGGACCAAGGGTTAGACCCCAGAAAGGCTGCCCCTGGGAATGAGGGGTTCCCCCTGGGACTTAGTGACCCTATAACCCCAGATGCAAATGCTCAGTAATAACAGTGACCATCTGTGGGGCGTGCTAGGTGCCAGGCAATTTATAGATATTACTTCAGTCAGCCCTCACAATAACTCTACAAGGTGAGTGAAGTGATTTGCCCAAAGCCAGTGTTGTTAGGACTCAAACCCAGTCCTCTGTGATGCTGGAAGCTATGACATTTCCACCTTGCCCTTTGATTTTCTGTAAAAATGTGACAGTCACTGAGAGTGAGCCTCTGCTATATGCCAGGTACTACTGGGCTTCTTACATGTTATTATTGCATTGAATCTGTGCAATAATTATTTCAGGAGGATATTATGATTTCCCTTTTACTGATGAAGAAGCTGAGATTCAGAAAAGTTCAGTAACAGTTACTGAGCAACTTACACAAGATTACATAGCCTGTAAGAAGGAGAAGCAAAACTCACACCAGAATTCATTGACTCCTAAACTCATGCCCTGTCTGCTGCCCCATGCCAGGGGGCTAAGTTTTCAATCTGGACTGAGGATTTGGACCAGCGCTGGGTTCAGCCTGGGCAAGCACTTGTTTAGGGAACAGGTAAGAGCTCAGATCTGTCTGAAACTTCCTCAGAACCCCAGGTTCTTGCTTTGACACCCACCGTGGGGTGAACCAGAGCAAAGCCCTGAGAGGAGGCAGCTGTTCCTCTTTCTGCAAGGGGGTCACAAGGAAACTCTGTGATGTTTTCATTGTTGTGCTTTAGTCCCTCCATCCTACGCATCTAGGTCCTGCTGAGCCTTTGGTTCTCTTGATTTTGTTTAAAAGAAAAATACCCCATGCCACAGACTCACAGGGGTGGAAGGACTTTGAAGGAGAGTTATTAGTACAACCTTCCATCTGATGCTTCTGTGTCCCAGTTTCTTCCTCTGTCTCAAGATTTCACAAGGTCTTGGGTAGGTGAGGTAAAATAATAGAGATGGTAGCATAAGAACTGAAATAAATAGGTTATGGTTTGAACACTTTAAAGATCAGCATTTCTTAAAGGGAGAGTCTGCAAGGTCAAAACCATTTCCATATTAATACTAAGATGTTATTTGCCTTTTTCATTCTCATTCTTTCACAGGTATACAGTAAAATTTTCCAGAACCTACAGAATATGTGAAATTGCAACAGTTTGAAGAAGCAAGGATGAAAATCATGTCTTCTATGAAGTCAGAAATTAAATAGATTTGCAAGAATGCAAAACAATGCTACTCTTCTTACTAACTTTTTTGGAAAATATTTTAATAAAAATGTTACTTATGTTATATGTAATGCGTTTATTATTTTTAAAAATGAATTAACTATCCTTAAAAGTTCTCAGTTTTAATTTCTAACATGGTAAATGTTTATAGATATTACCCACATCAACAAAAGCTCTTTGGTGTCCTCAATACTTTTCATGTGTGTGAAGTGTGTGAAAGGGTCCTGAGACCAAAAAATTTGAGAACGGCTGCTTTAGATCATCATTAGCATCACATTGACATTATATCAGGCGTAACTGTGAGTGTTGCAAAAGAATTTCTAGAATCACAGTCCTAATTGAAGTTTCCTGTGAGAAGAGCCAGTAACAGCTAGGTCCTCTCATCCCAACAGGACCCTGAGGCAACAGCATAAAAGTCTGAACCACAGTCCGGCTAAGCCCTACGATATCAAAGATAGCAAAGAGTAAATGCATTTGTAGAAATGATTAGGGATGGGATCTTTGGGGTACTTTTTCTCAACCTTATCGAGATACACTTGAGTTACGCTAACATGCACATGTTTAGAGTATACGATCAGTTTTGACACGTACCTACACCTTTGAAACCATTACATCAAGATTATCAGTGTTTCTATCACACCTAAAGTTTCTTTGTATCCCTTTGTAATCCATCCTTCCCTCCACCCCACCCCCAGGCAACAACTGATCTGCCATCTAGCAGTATAGATTAGTTTGCTCTTTACATAATTTTATATACATGGAGTCATATTGTAGGTACTCTTTTTTTGCCTGGCTTCTTTCGCTCTGCGTGATGATTTTGAGATTCATCCATGTTGTGTTGGAGATGAGATTCGAACTGGGTGACTTTGGGAAAATTGCTTAACCTGTCTGTGCCTTAGAAAGGAAACAATAAATAATTCCTACCTTGCATAGTTGTGAGGCTAAGATGAGTCTGTGTAAGTAAACAAAACATGTATTTCAGTTCCTGGTACTTACTGGGTGTTTGATAAATAGTTATTTTTGAATATATGTTTGGGATAGGAATTAAGAAGGGTAACTAGTACAGCATGGGGAGAGTCTTGTTTAGACTAATTTGATTCATAGCTCAGGTTTAACTATTTGTTAAACATTTCTCACTCACACACCCAAAACCTCCACGCATACCAACCTAACCAGGAAATTTTCTTCAGTGAGGTCTGGGGACATGGAAATTTGTAACTTCGAAAGCCCTGCCAATTTGGAGTTACCCTGTTGGAAAAAAACAAAATGCCACTAGGTTGCTTTGAAAATGGAAAAGGTGTATTCCTCCTTCATCCTCATTGATTTCAAGTCCAACTGGCCGGGTTTGCCCAAACTTGGAATAAAAACCCCTGTCCTGGGGATGTGGCGGCCTTCAAAAGGTTCCTGGCCAGAGAAAGTTGGAGAGTGAGGTTTTCTGTGTGACTCCTTGCAGCTGAGCCTGGGTTGGGACAGACATAGCCAAGCTGAGGAGTTTCTCAGAGAATTGAACAGGGTCCCCAGCTTCTCGGCCTTTCCAAGTACCGAGGACCACGGGGACCTATCACAAGCATGTTGTGTGTGCTGCAGGCAACTGCAGCTTCTTGTGTCCTCATGTTGCTGGGAGGTAACTGCTTATTCCTAAGCCTGAAGACACAGTCTGAGAGAGAAAAAAAACCAAAAAACAAAAAACAAAGAGGACATGAGAGAAGAAGAGAGGGGGGAGGAGGAGGGAGGGTGGAATTGATTGCCGTCTGTTCAGGTCTAGCTGGAAAACACAATGAAGTGAAAAGGCTTCTTGGTTGGTGTGCTTCTCTTCATTTTTTTCCCAGGGTTTGAAGTGGGGAGGGAGGGATGGGAAAAAAGAAAGGAAGAGGAGGAGGATTGGCATGACCTGAGCAGAGGCAGCACGGAGGCTCCAGGGTTGGGGACAGGAAAATCACTTGGGGTTTCTGGTACCCTCTTGGGTCATCCCTTACTGACCAATCCCTTCCTTCCACAAGAGAGTGTGGCTGAGGATGTAGCTGCCAATAGTGCATTTTGAACAAAGAAAAACCAAGTAGCTGAAGCCTGCCCATCCCTACCCTGGGAAAAAAACACCATGCAATTTTTCTTCCAGTTGGGCGTGAGGTGGGTGTTGATATTGGTTTTATTTTTTTCTAGCATAGAGTCTTTGCCAACTTTTATTGAGTTCTTTTGTGCCAAGCACTATCCTAAGTGCTTTACATGTGTTATCTCCATTAATCCTTACAACAACTTTGTGAGGTGTAGGTTCTATTATTAGTCCCATTTTACAGATAAAGAAACAGAGGTTCAGAGAGGTTAAGTAAAGAACCCAATGTCATGTAACTAGTAAACAGCAGAACAGGCTTCTTCCCCAGGTCAGTTCTGGTCTCTCAGCCTGCATTCTTAAGTGCTGCCCTATGTGGATAGTTAGATATAGTCTCTTAAATAGCTCATGGTTTACTATTACTCGGGGAAGGAGGGCTGGGGCTGGGGAGGAGGGAGATGGGTAGTCACGTATGAAAGCAACTGTAATACAATGTGTTATGGGTCATACTAGTGAGTTGAAATAAATGCTTGAAATAAAGACCAAAGAAGACAATGAATATTTCTAGAGGCCTGGGATGATAAGGTAAAGGAAGTCTTTTTTACTTTTTTTTTTTTTAAAAGATGTGACTTTTTAAAGTTAAAAACTGAAGCTGTAGAGCCTATTTCCTGGCATCACACCCAGCTCCGCCACTTAGTAGCTCTGTAACCTTGGTCGAGTTACTTGCCCTCTCTGAGATTTGAATTCCTCATCTATAAAATGAGGATACATTATTCATCCAACAAATGTTTACTGAGAGCTAGTTTGTGTCAGGCAACAGAGATCCACTGGTGAACAAGACAGGTGGGGTCTCTGTTCTCACAGAAATTACATCCCAGTAGGGATGACAATTACACCTACCTCATGGGCTTATGTGTCTGGAACATTCCCCCTAGTTCTTCACTCCTATCCTGTTTTACCTCTGCTCGGGCTCCATTTCCTCAGAGAAGCCTCCCCGTGTATGTGCATTTCCAGAGGCCCACGGACCTGTCATTTATGCGTGTAGCATTGTGTCAGTTGTTCAATTCTCTGACCAAAGTCTGTAAACTCCTTGAGGACAGACACAACGTGTGATTTTTTTTTGTTTTGTTTTGAGCTCATTAGTGACTGGCTTATATTAGGCTTTCATAAAATACTTGTTGAATAAATAAATGAAATGAGATCATGCAAGCAAAGGACTTGGTGTGGCACTCAGTGAAATGCTATCTCCTATTATTTCCTGACATTTATGCTTCCTGACTTGAAAACTGCAGTAAGCCCCACCTGCCTTCCTATGCCTACCTGCCTTTGACACCTAGTATTGTGCGAGAGGCTGTGCTGGCTGCCTGCTGAATTGCCGCTGTCCCTTTCTTCCTCGTTGGCAGACCCTGGATTTTGTGTGGTTGTTCACCCTTTCCTCCAGACTAGTAAGTGGAGGACTGGGATTTGAATCCAAGCAGTAGGCTCCACAGCCTGAGCTTTTAATCTTTGAAAAAAATCACATATTGGTAAATATTTACTAAGCATATATCTGATAAGAAGTTAATATCCAGACTATATAGAGAACTCATATAACTCAACAAAAAACCAAACAACCCAATTCAAAAATGGACAAAGGATTTGAATAGTCCTTTCTTTTAAAGAAGATATACAAATGGCAATAAGCACATCAAAAGATGCTCAACATCATTAATCATTACAGAAATACAAATCAAAACCACAATGGGATACTACCTCACACCCATTAGGATGGCTACTATTTAAATAAAAGTCCAGGCACAGTGGCTCACACCTGTAATCCCAACACTTTGGGGGCTGAGGTGGGAGGGTTGCTTAAGCCTGGGAGTTTGAGACCAGCCTGGGCAACATAGTGAGACTTGTCTCTACAAAATAACAGAAAAATTAGCCAGGTGTGGTGGCAGACACCTGTAGTCCCTGCTACTTGGGAGGCTGAGATGGGAGGATCCTTTGAGCCCAGAAGTTCGAGATTGCACTGAGCTGTGGTTGCACCACTGTGCTCCAGCCTGGGTGACAGAGCAAGACCCTGTCTCTGAAAAATAAAAAAAATTAAAATAGCCATATGGGTACCATATGATCCAGCAATTCCACTTCTGGGTGCATACACAAACAAATTGGAAGCAGGGTCTCGAACAGCCATTTGTACACCCACGTTCGTAGCAGTGTTGTTTGCAATAGCCAAAATGTAGAAGCAACCCACATATCCATTGAGGGATGAATAGAGAAATAAAATGTGGTATATCCATACACATATTATTCAGCCTTTAAAATAAAGGAAGTTCTGACACATGTTACAACATCATGGTCTCAGGCTTTTCCTGCCCAATTCTGCTTCCTCCCTCTTTTATCTTTCACAGTCATTACCACCCCACCCCCAAGCTGCCAGCACAACCTCACTGTGTCTCAGCATCTGTTTCCCAGAGGACCCAACTGACACAGAGTTTAAGATCAGTGATGACTCCTTTTGAGGGATTTGTGCGGCCTGCTGAAAATAGGCCTCTTCTCCTTCTTCTCATTCTATATCTTTCTAAACATATTTTTCATATCTTGAATAACAGATCAATAGACACTCAATTATTTAACATTTGTTAAATATTCACTATTTAACACTATTCCCACTGGCACTGTAGTGGGGGCCTTACTCCTTATCTCATTGAATCCTCAGGCAAGTTCTGTGAAGTGGGGCTCTAGGTATGCTCGTTCAACGTGAGGAAACAGTCTTGAAATGTTAGGTGATGTATCCAAGGTCACATCATCAGAGAGCAGCAGGCATTTTATTAAGATCTGGTTGTCAGCCCCTCAGAGAGCCCTGCCTTTCTGTCTGGAACCCTCCCCTGCCTCTGTTATTGTCTATTCCTCTGCCCCACTTTATTTTTCACCATAGCAGATGTCTCCCTCTTTGAAAGGGAACTTTTTGAGGGCAGTGGTCCAGCCTTATTGACTGCTACATCCCCAGAACCCAGAACAGTATCTGGCAAATAGTCATTGAATGGATGCTTAAAGGAAACTAACCTCATCTTTAAGGCATGTTTGTATTCATTGTTTTAAATAATAATATGTCACATTTGGATAACACTCTACAGTTTACATGGTGTTTCCACTGTCATCTCATTTGGTCCTCACAGAACTCTTTGAGGTAGGGCTGACACAGTTGTTCTTTCTTCAGGGCCTTCCTACACTTGCTGGTCCTTCTGCCTGGACCATTTCCCCCAGTTCTTTGTCTACATCACTCTACGCCTCCTTCTTTGTCACTTCCTTAAGGAGGTTGGCCCTGATCTCACAGCCCAGGTTAGGAACCCTGTTACACACTCTCTTCACATTTTGTAAGTCTCTTTGGGCCCTAATCACAATGGTAGTTAAATAATTATGTAGTTATTTCATGACTGGTTTCCCAACTAGCCAATGCTTTATGAGGACAAGGCCTTGTCATGCCTGTATATTTCATATACCACTGTGCCTGATACCCAGTGGGTGCTCATTATATGTATGTGAACATATAGATGTATATATATCTATGTATACATATAAAATGAAGTATTTCCACTCAATAGATGAGGAAATCAAAACCCTGTGGTCTAAGCTGCTGGGTTGAAAACTTTTTTGTTACCCATAGTAAGAACTTAATTGTCCACCATGATCTCAGGAAACACACATATATACATGTACTTACTTTTACTATGGACTAAGCATGGATATTTTCTATTTTACTCAACTTATTTCATCAAAAAATGTTTAGTTCCAATTCATTTCATTGATTTCATGACCCAGTAATGCCTGAACAAGCCTGGCCAATGTGACTTGCTCAAGGTCACATAACACATAACCAGTATGGTGGTGGAATCCAGTATTCTCCTGCCTACTACACTCTGGTGGATTCTTGCCTTAAGGACAAAGCTTTGTGTCACTTTTGACAACTAAGGAACAAATTCCTTCTTTTACTTCTCAGCCACAGTTAAGGCAAGGCTGGTCTCACCATCTGCAGGCATTTCAATGTGGTTCATGCAGATACCTCTGTTCTCTGCAATGGAACTATCCAGAAGGTTCTTCCTAGAAGTTCCAAAGGGAAAGATTTAGCCCTAATGGATGGCACACTCAGACTTGCTGGAATTCTCATCCGAATTACACCAAACATTAACATATGGACAAAGGCACATGGCATATTAAATGATTTACTGGGGTCAAAGATCAAGTCAATGGCAGGCCTAAAGTTAACCTGCCACACATCATCAGAGTCTGCTAGGGTAAGACACAGGGAAACCTCAGCTAGGCCCAGCCCAGCAGTCTGGACCTGGTCAGCTGTCAGCCATTTAATCTACAACAGCACCTTCTTTTCCTACCAGAGGGAGGTTTTGACTTGAACTCCTGGGAGACCTGCCTTCTTGGAATCCAGATTTCTCTGTTTCAGAGTCTAATTTAGCTGGTGTTGAACACAGAAGCCTGGAGAAAGCCAAAACTTGTTTATTTGTTCTTTTATTCCTGGATTTATAATTTGACTTAATATACTGTACGTCTGTACATGTGTTGATCTCAAAAAATGTTTGAGCTTGCCTGCTGCTCAGGCCATGTTGGCAGGCAGCTGTTAAAGCCATCAGCGATGTTTGCTTCCAGTTACAAAAGAAAACATTCTCTATTTGGGGCTATGTTGTTGTTTTTTTCTTTCCTGATTTAAAAGGGGAAATATGTTTCCCAGTAGAGATGTGGGGCTGCCCCCATCCCCTTCTAGGGCTAAGAATGACTAAGAAAACTTTTCAGCACACCTGCCTCATCATTTTTCTAATATTCACACTCTTTTTCTCTCCCTGTGGAAGTATTCTTAGGGCTTTTGGTTTGAAATTATTTGAGCAACTGAGCAGGTTTCTCTCCCTTCCCTGGGGATACCAGTTTATGGTTCAACATCTCCCTAAAACTCTGGTGTGTTTTTAGCTAAGAAAGAGTCAGTTTGTGTCCCATTATCAGGTGCACTGACGAAACAACTGCTGATGGGAGCAAGAAGACATGAGTAATTCTAACCTCTGCCCAGAACCTTTGAAGGAATGCACAGACCCTGACCTTGCTTTGGTGCTTTGGAAAGACCATCTGGGGAAAACTTCATTTCCCAAAATACATATGAATTTGAGAGTTCCTCTGGCTGGGAAGTAGGAAAAGCCATATGGCAAATGAGGGGTTCACATATGCACATATTTGCTGCGGAGAAAACAATTTAAATAAGAGTTGTCTGTGGTACTTACACTCCTGAAGGCTTAACCTGTGCACTGGGGAGGTGCAGGGAAGGAGTAGAGGTAAAGGGGAATGAAGAACAGAGAGGTCAGACAACAGCTGGGAAATAGGCCACAAAGGCCACAAAGGCTGGATGACTTGCTGTAGGTTGGAGGTGCCTTTGGAAATATCAGACCGACGTTTAAGAAGCAGCTGGAAGCAGGAGAGGCAGGAAGGTTTGAAAATGAGGAATGGAAGCCTCTGAGGAAAATTTGGCTGCCTAAATGAAAGAGGCTTAGAGAAAAAAGATGACAAATAGTACCTCAGAGGAATCTAGGGATGATTAGAACTACTCAAAATACTATTTTGACTCAAAATTGAAGATGTGATCTGGGCTACTGCATGGAAAGGTCCCAACAACCCCAGGATTTCTGGCTAAAGGACACAGTCAAGTTGAAACTGCTAATCACCAAGCTAAGGCGTTCACTTGAACCACATGACTCTAAGAAATAAAACTTATAAATGCTATCTTTTTTTAAAATTTCAAATTCCAGATGTTCACTGTGGGTATATAGGACAGCAATTGAATTTTGTGTGTTGACCTCGTAATACAGATTCTCTCTCCATTTGTTTAGATCTTTGATTTTTTTTTTTTTTACCAGTGTTATGTAGTTTTCCACATATAGATCCTGTATGTATTTTGTTAGATTTAGATCTAAGTATTTTTTTTGGTGCTATTGTAAATGGTATTGTCTTTCAAATTTCAAATTCCAATTGTTCATTGCTGGTGTTTAGGAGAACATAAGAAACAAGACTTTTCTCTTCTTAACTGCCACTCTGAGCTTGTCTTCCAAACCACTCTTGGTGAGGGAAAGAGGGCCAGGATGGGTCAGTAATCACAGCTGTCCTTCTCCCCATCTTTCCCTCCTTCCTCACTCTGTAAATATTTGTTTGTTTCATTTGACTGAGTTGATGTTATGCTAAAGAACATCCAGGAAGGAGGGTGTACTGTTGAGAAATAACGGAAAATGTCTAAAAGTCCCAAGGTTAAGATCTTTGGAGGAGAGCTGTTTGAACTCTTAGTGTTTGAGATGGAATGGTGGATGCTGGGAAATGAGCAGGGACAGTGCAGCGAGAAGGGAAGAAAGGGGCTTCATCAAATGAGCGGAGGGTAAAAACGTGGTAAGGATGAAGGCATATTATGCTTGGGGTTCCTTGTAACAATCTACCAAAATAGTATGCGAATTGAGATCAAACTCCCATTTGGGGGCCAGAATAATTAGAGTATAATTAAGTCGTTGCTATCTTAATGTTTATGCTAATGTGCGTTTCAGAAAAACCACGAGATTGCAAATGTGACAGTCTCTGGGCAACTTGGGGTTTGTTGCTGACATGAGGCTTGTTGGTTGTGAGAAAGTAGGATTTTCAGTGGAAACTGGGTTGAGAGAGAATAAGAAGATTCTATACCTCACCCTTTTACCCTTCAGAGCCTGGCAAGTTACTGGGGAAGTAGTGCTCAATAAGTATATATTGAACCAATCTGGAAGCAACTCAGTAAGGTTGATTTTACTGCCCCAGTGTGGGGGGTGGGGTGAGGTGGGGGGACAGAGATGAGTTTAAGCAAATGTTATCAACAGAATGTAGGGTAGCAGCTAAGTCAAGATTCATTTGGCCTCCCCAAGTTTTTACTGGGATAAAGGGTAGACCTACTCTCTGGACAGAAAGGCTGTTGCTGACTCAGTGACCAAGGAAGCTGAGAGATTATGGCTCTGCCTTGGATTGTAGATGAACTATCTGTGGATTCCTACCTTCCCTAAATCTGAAGAATGTCTACTGAGCTGGCAGGATGTGAAGTGTAGCTGAGAGCTATGCTGGCATGCTGGAGAACCAGGTAGTGACAGGATGCCCCTTAGAATCTCTTCTAATCAAGATCACCTATTATCCTTTTGTACTGTGTACAGCTATACTCTGAGATGCCCTTGAGCTGTGGTGAGAGTGTGCCCTTTGCTAGAGGAACTCTAGTTCATGGCAACTGCAGGGGGACATCTTCTGGGGTGTCAGAGCCAACGCCTCGGAGCAGAAGTCTCCAAGCTTTGAGGGGTAGGGGCAGAAGGTCACCTAAGAGGTAACAAATGCAGTGGGAAGAACAATTTCTAAGAGGCCTGCCCTGGGTCATGATTAATTAAAGTGTATGGGAAAAGGCATCTTCCAACCAAAGGTGCAGGTTTCATTCTGGGACCCAAGGAAATAATTTATAAAAGGTTCTCACCTGAAGCATTTCCTGAAGAATTGGCATATCCTGTACATTTCTTTTATGCCTTCACACACATTGAAGAGATTTCTTTAGGTGGTTACCATATCCAAGAACATTGGCATTTTCTTCTTAGGCAAGGACCTCAGATTCAACCATAATATTACTTTAGAGATGGACAAATGTTCATTAACATTTAAATATGGAAGGAGGTTTTATGATGTAAGGCCAAGAACATGAGCTGTGCAACCAGTAGATCTGAGTTCAATTTCCAGTTCCGCCATACATTAGCTTTGTGGCCTTGGACGAATCACTTGACCTTTCTGAGTCTCCAAGAAATAGGGAAGATGATAATAATAATATCCTTTCTCTAAACCTTACAAGCTATTGTTGTGAGTTAGGAAGTGCTATACATTAATTATAATCATTTTTGGGACAAAATTGATGTCAGGGCTCCCTGAAAATTGCTCCAGAAGTGAGTCCATTTAGAAGGACTCATATAGGCCTTAGGGACCTATATCCGTAGGGAATAGGCCTTAGGGCAGGTCATGAAGCTTGGGGGAGTGAAAAGAGTCAGTTACAAATATTTATTTAGCACCTACTATGCGTAAACATTCTTGATGCAGATGGTGAAAATTAGGGTGGGGGGATGAAGTAGTACATACAGTTTTCGTCCTTTGACAGGCCACCTGGAGAAGACAAACAAACAGTAAAAAGTATGACCAATACTAGGTAGTATAGACAAATGCCCAAGAAACAGTCTAATCAGGGAGTGCTTAGGTTTTGAGTGGGACAGCTTTCAAGAGGGGTAAAAAATAAGTTTACTTTGATGGATGGGTAGGGTTCAGATGAGAGAAGACTTCCAGAAAGAGAACAGGTTGGAGGCACAGGCTCAGAAGCCAGGACAAATAAGACTGTGGTGTTACCTAGCAAATACTCACCATACACTCTGCATGTGCTAACTTCTTTTACATGCTGTTGTTTAGTTTAACATGCATATAATAGTACAGCGAATTAGGCTTTGTTATCCCTATTTTACAGATGAGAAAACTGAGGTTTGGCAAGATTAAGTATTTCGCCCAAGGTCTTAATAAAGCTATGACAGACCCAGCGTTCAAATCAACATTGTCCGACTCCAAGTCCAAATGTCTTTCCACAATACATGCTGCTTGTTTGGGATATAGGAAATAGATCAGTTTGGATGGAATGGAAGGTTCTATGCTGGGGCAGTAAGGATGGAAAGAGGTCAGGGGAAACCAGAATATTGAGTGCTAGGCAAAGGGAT
Organism: Daubentonia madagascariensis; assembly: GCA_023783475.1. Taxonomy (NCBI): domain Eukaryota; kingdom Metazoa; phylum Chordata; class Mammalia; order Primates; family Daubentoniidae; genus Daubentonia; species Daubentonia madagascariensis. The sequence continues at coordinate 10,440,489 of JAKFHU010002573.1, read as the reverse complement.
TTGGATTGACTGGAAAGCCCATGAATGGCTAAAAGTCTCTGAGTAACAGAGTGACATAATTCAAGTTTGTCTGGGATTCCCGAGTCTAAGACTCTGAGGGGACATAGGCTCTACCAACTAATAATTAGAAAGTTCAAGAGGGAGAAAGCTACCACCTTGTCATTTATTCTTGGATGTTTCCTCCTCTTGAACTTATTTTTCAGTTTATTTTCTCAATTGTGTTATTCCTGGGTACTCTTAAATAAATACTTCTGCAACTTCTACCCCAGAGATAGCATCATATTTCAGAAGTGGGCAAAGTGAGAGAGACTTAGATTGGTCCTGCATCCAGTAGTGAACTACAGTGATGAAAGTACTCACACACAGACTCTTTTAGCACCCCAAGTACCACCGATCAAACCTTCCATTAAGAGGCTCCTGCATTCTTTCCCTAAGCTGAAGGTTTCGATGTAGGTCAATGGTGAAAGACAAATTGTTGGAGGACTAACAGACAATGCCCACTCTTTACATTGTGTGTGGGAATTTCTCAACTGATTAAATAGCAGTTTTCTTGGGGTCTTAAATGTGTAGCAGCAGTAGCAATTCCTTCTGCCTTCCCAACCCTCTTTTTAACTGCATTTTCAAACGGATATTGATTTCAAAGTTTTAAAAAATGTTTATGCTCTATGATGCAGCAATTATCACTTTTAGGAATTTATAAGCAAAAATGAAGCAAAGTCAGGAATGTGAATCTGTAGTGCTCTTTATAATGCCAACAATTTGGAAACACCTAATAATAGAGAATTAGTTGAGTAAATTATGGTACATCTTATTCAGCTACAGTTCAGGCCATTATTTAATTTTTAAAAATATACAACCGGCCAGGCACAGTGGCTCATGCCTGTAATCCTAGCACTTTGGGAGGCTGAGGTAAGAGGATCATATAAGCCCAGGAGTTCAAGGCTGTAGTGAGCTATGACTGTACCACTGCACTCCAGCCTAGGTGACATAGTGAGACCCTGCCCCTAAAATATATATATATATATTTTTATTTTTTTTAAAAATATATATATATATTTAAAAGTATATATGTATAAATACTTCACATCCATTAGAATGCTACTATAAAAACAAAACAAAACAGAAAACAACATGTTGGCATGGATGTGAAGAAATTGAAACCCTGTACACTGCTGGTGAGAATGTAAAATGGTATACCTCCTATGGAAACCAGTATGGTGGTTTCTCAGAAAATTAAAAATATAATTATCATATGATTTAGCCATTCCACTTCTGGGTATACAGACAAAAGAATTGAAAACAAGGACCTGAACAGCTATTTGTACACCAATGCTCATAGCAGCATTCTTCACAATAGCCAAAAGGTGGAAACAATTCAAATGTCTATTGGCAGATGAATGGATAAACAAAATGTGGTAAATACATACAATGGAGTATTATTTACCCTTTAAAGAGAATGAGATTCAGATACACGCTACAACATGGATGAACCTCGAAGCTGTTACGCTAGGTAAAATTAGTCAAGCACAAAAGGACAACTAATGTATGATTCCACTTAAATGAGGTATCTAGAGTAGTCAAATACATGGATACAGAAAGTAGAACAGTGGTTATGGGTGGGTGGAATAGGGAGTTATTGTTTAATGAGTATAGAATTTCAGTTTGGGAAAGTGAAAAATTCTGGAGATGGATGGTAGTGATGGTTGTACAACAATGTGAATGTGCTTAATGCTACTGATCTGTACACTTAAAAATGGTTAGAATGGTAAATTTTATGTTATGTATATTTTACCACAATAAACAATTTTAATATATAGTACAATGAAAACTATGAAACATTGATGAAAGAAATTGAAGAAGACACAAATAGATGGAAAAATATCCCCTGTTCATGGACTGGAAGAATTAATGTTGTTAAAATATTTATACTACCCAAAATGATCTACAGATGCAATATAATCCCTATCAAAATTCCAATGACATTTGTCACAGAAATAGAAAGAACAATCCTAAAATTCATATGGAACCACAAAAGACCCTGAATAGCCAAACCAATCTTGAGCAAAAAGAATTTCAAGATCTACTACAAAGTTATAGAAATCAAAACAGCATGGTATTGGAATAAAAACAGATACATAGATCAATGGAACAGAATAAAGAGCTCAGAAATAAATCCACACATTTATGGTCAATTGATTTTTGACAAAATTGCTAAGAACACAATGGGGAAAGGACAGTCTCTTCAAATAAAAGGCGCTGGGAAAACTGGATATCCATATGCAGGAGAATAAAATCAGACCCTCATCTCACACCATATACAAAAATCACCTCAAAATGGATTAAAGACTTAAATGTAAGACCCCAAACTGTAAAATTGCTGGAAGAAATACAGAGAAAGAGCTCTGTGAAGTTGTTCTGGGCAAACGATTTTTTGGATATGACCCCCAAAACACATGTAACAAAAGCAAAAATAGGCAAATGGGAGTGCATAAAACTAAAAAGCGTCTGCACAGCAAGGGAAACAATCAACAGAGTGACGGAAGAATATACTTACAAACCATGCAACTGATAAGGGGTAAATATCCAAAATAGATAAGGAATTCAAATAACTCAGTAGTAAGAAAACAAATAACAAAACAAATAACCTGATTTTAAAATGGGCAAAAGGACCTGAGTAGACATTTCTCAAAAGAAGACATACAAATGGTCAAAAGGTATATGAAAAAATGCTCATTATCACTAATCTTCAAGGAAATGCAAATTAAAGCCACAATAAGATATCACTTCATACCTTTCAGAATGGCCATTATAAAAAAAAGAGAAAGATAAGTGTTGGTGACGATGAGGAAAAGAGAAGTCTTGTACACTGTTGGTGGGAATATAAATAGTACAATCATTATGGAAAACAGTATGGAGTTTCCTCAAAAAAATTTTAAAAAAATTAAAATTAGAACTATCTGCGATATGATCCAGCAACTCCACTACTGGGTATATATATCCAAAGGATACAAAATCAGTATGTCAAAGAGATATCTGCACCTCCGTGTGCGTTGCAGCATTATTCCCAATAGCCAAGATACGGAATCAACCTAAATGTCCATCAGCAGATGAATAGATAAATAAAAAGTGGTATATATACATGATGGATTTTTTTTTCTTTTTACTTATCTTCTATGTATTTAAAATCACTAAAACAATTTTTTAATTACATGAGAATTATATAAATTATAATTATATAAATACATTCTCCTTTATTTAAATATAGATAAAATTAAATAAATTTGCCTTTATTTAATTACAGATAAAATTAAAGTCCCCTTAGATCATCTCCCTCAATCCTACATATCCCTGCCTATATATTTATACCCGAACCCACTAAAATTATATAGGATTGTTTTGTACATATCATTTTTGTAATATCATTTTTCAACTTTTTGTTTCACCAACACTATTTCTTAGACATGTTTTCATGTCACTATTTTCCAATTTTATGTCTTATTTAAATTATTACTCTCTTTTAAATTATTACATATTATTCTACAGATGGATACATTATCATTTATTTAGCCAGTTCACCACCGATGGACATTTAGGTGGTTTGCAGTTTTTTGCTATTATAAATAATGCTGCATAGACATCATTTATGTTTTTTACATTGATTCTAATGAAGTGTGTTACATTTCTAAAGAGAAAAAATATTTTTAAATATTTTTAAAATATTTGTTTTAATTTGAGCTGGAACAAACAGTGACTTTGAGGTATTAATTTAGTGTGTGCCTCCATTTTCCTATTGGCCAAGGTGGCCCAAGACACACACAGTGCCTTAACACTGTTGATACATTAGGAACTAAGTGATAACACTTGCCCTCCATCTATTACTTTTTTTCTCACAGAATTCAGAGCAGTATAAATCTATCAACTCCCCAACTTCCGGGATCCACGTGAGAATTGAAAAGACCAACAACTGCTACAGATAAGGGACTGAATCCCACTCCTTCTAAAAGCTCAAATCATAGGAACTGAGACCTGGAGAGAGATTTTTTTCAGCCCATAGAGGGAGAGGAGGTGATAAGATAGATAGCTCAACCCCCATGGCAGATCAGAATTCTTAGCTACAATTTATATCATTTGATCCCTCAGATACTCAACCACATTAGCTCCTGTCACCACCTGATCTTCAACTCTAACCCTTACACTTGGGATGCTGGAGATGGAATTAATGAGGAAATCAGCAAATTCCCAGCACCTTTCTACTTGGTGCCATGTCATCTTTAACCAAAGGTGCAACTGAGTGTAAAATAAGTAAAGTTCTTGCATTTGCTAAAATGAGTTACAACACAAAGGCTCTCCAGCTAAAAAAAGAAAGAAAAAAAAGAAAGAAAACACTCCCCTCCCACCAGCCTCCCCTCAAGCCTCTAATCTCATCTGTGAAAAAGGACTGTACTTTACTGTCCACAAAACAGTCTATTTTCAAAGTGAGAGGAGAATGGCCCTGTGAGGAAAGCCATCAGTAACTGCAGTTCCCGAATTCCTGCTTGTTTATAGAAAGCAGTGACTGAGGATAGACACTTTGAAACCACCTGTGAAAGAATTAAAGACCGAGGGGGGCAAACCCCCATCACAAACAGAATCTCACTGATCAAGTGTGAAAGAAAAGGAAAAAAGAAAAAGCCAAGTAGATCTTTGCAGGCAACCACTAGATGGACATAGAATTCAAAAACATTCTTTAGTGAGATCAAGGATGGCAGGCTTTGAAGCCTGGAGGGCTGGCGAGTCTCAGAACGGCCTGGCAGTGGCAAGCCCCACACTGAAGCATCCCCAGTCTTGCACTTGCTGGAGTAAAGCATTTAAATTGGAACAATGTCAAATTTCACAGCTATCTTATGTCTAGTGACCTTACGGGACCCCAAGGGGAAGACAGATAAAAAATGATTGTTCTCGACAAGTTCCTGAAAGCGAAGAAGTCAAACAGGCAACCTTAAGAAACACGTTTCAAAATGAAAACGCCCACGAGCTGTTGTGAGCAAACTGTGCTCATTTATTTATTCATCTATTTATTCTTCTTACTGAGGACTCACAGTGTGTCTTATTCTTTATAGAACACACACAAAGATAAAGTTCCATCACCAAGGACATTAATTAATGAGGATATCATTATTGTGGGAAAAGAGGAGGTAACAACTATTTTGAATTATTTAATCAATTTGAAACAGGTTTTACTATTGTTTAAAGAAAGCAAGACGTAACTAGTGTCTGACACACACAAAAATTTATGTGTTATGTGAAAGAAAATTTATGATGACAAAGATGAGATCTCAAACTTCTGTTGTGTTTTTTAGACAAGAATTTCAACGACACTTCACATCCCCTAACTATGCCTAAGTGAATCATCTTAGCTTAAATTAAATTCCTTTTAAAGAAATGAACATTATAGATGTAGCTAAAATTCCCTTTTAATACTACTCTAAATCTCATTTTTCACCCTCCTTCCCTGAGGCAGCCACTATGAGTTTGAGGTGTATAATTCTGTCCTTTTTTTGTACTTTTATGTACATATTTATGGTCCTTAATGATATTATTTTGTGTTATATTTTTTTCATAAATGGTATATCATACTGTATATATTTCCCTGAATCTATTTTGCTTATTTCACTCAACTTTATGTTTTTGTCACCTATCCATATACATGTTTTGTTCCTCTTTTGGACTTAACATTTTAAAGGAAGAAACCAAGGAGGAGGAAATTTATTTACACAAGAACAGTTATATGTACCTATATGTTTTTGCCTGTCTCTAATAGGGTGATTAAAGTCAGGAGGACTTCTTGGAAGAAGCAAGGAACTGAATTTGGTTTTTGAAAAAGATTGTAAAAACTACTGAGTAATAAAGAATGTCATGGGGCATTTCAGAGATACCCCTTAAAATAATTTCCTAAAGTAGGAATTGTGAGGTTTGCTGTATGATCTTTCCTTCACTATTTAGAATATAGGTTCTATGGCTTTTTTTTTGTTTAACATTTAGGCCAGATGAAGATTTTGACTATGAAAGATACATTTAAAAAGGGATGCTAGGCTAATCAAGTCAAGATTTACTAAAACAGACTGCAACCCCAGAAATTCTCTAAAATGCTACCATTTAAACCCCATAGGGGGACACACAAACCAATTACAAATGAAAGAGGCTTTGATCAATGAGGTTGTTGGTGTGTGCTGAATAAAATACATACGAAATGTGTTTGTAGTGTGAGATAAAGATATGAAGTTCACTTAGTGAGTGCTGCTTATGTTAGTATTTGTAGTTTTAATTTTACCTTGCCAGTGCCCCTGTGTACAAAACTTAAGAAAGCAAGATTTTGATTTGTTCAGGTTTCCTTAAGGAGGGGCCACAGAATCCTTGAAGCATGATTTAAAAAAGATGGATAAGATATTCTACCCAAAATTCAACATCACCTTTAATCTTGCCCTCTCCTCCTCTAATCCCTAGGTAATGTTTTGTGCTTCTTTTGCAGAAAAGCAATTTTGTTAATCACTTTAGCACCAATTCTTGCATCCCTGGCAATACTCAGAAATGCTTCCATCCAAGTCTTTGATGTGGGAAAGAAACACACACACACTCTTTCGCATGTAATCTGAAAACAATTCACCTCTTGCCAATGAATGCACAGCACTCCACTTTAATAGAGGGCAAGTTCTGTGGAGGTTTCTAATCCTTTCTGCCAAAGAAGAGAAGAGAGAGAATCACTCAGGTAGCCCAACCTCATTCAGGAGTTAAAATCACTTGGAATGTTTTGTGGTGTGTTTGGGGCTTTTTAAAAATATCACTTGCTGAAGATTACTGCTCTCAGGGGAAATCAAAACAACTCAAGATCAAAAAAAATAAATAAAAAATAAAAAATAAAAAAAGATTCCCCAACTCAAACAGGATATTCTTCTTAAGTGAGATAACTCGATCTAAGTGTATTACAAAAAACCTGCTTTAATCCCTCAAAGCAATGGTGTTATAGATAAGTAGCGGTAACTGAGGTGGCTTAAATTCCAGAAATGTACTAAAGATTTGGTTGGAAACAAAACTAAAAAAGAAAAAAAGCTCAATCAGCATTGCTGTGACTTGAAGAGGTAAATTTAGGGTAGTAAAAATGCAAAGAATGACCCCTAAAAAAGAAATAGCCATAAAAGTCCAGAATTATCTTAATGGTCTCATCGGCTGCTTACAGTGTGTCTCTGTATGTGTGTGTGGGTGTGTTTTATGTGTGTGTGTCAGGGTTTTAAGAAGTTGAAATTTATTGATTTCTAAATATGATGGAGTTCATTTGAAAATTTATTTCTATGTTTCACTGTGATATTACAACATTCTGAAGCTTTATTCAACAAATGATTTTCTCTTTTTATAATTTTTAGTTGAGTTACAGTATTTCCCAAAATTTAGTCATTTAGTCTGTTTAGTCATTTTCCCTAACAAATCATTGCTTACTTAAATGCAGTGGATAGACCTTATTCTCTTTTCTTCTGTCAGTAATTACCATATTTTCACAATCTGGGTATTAATTTTGATATACCTTCTAAACATTGCAGTTAACTCTTTGCAAATCCCTACTCCCCTTCTTCACTGTAGCTATCTACTGCAAAATAATGGCATTTCTTTCATTACGGCCTCTTCCATTTACTCAAAACACACTAAAAAAATGCCCTTTCACTTTTTTTTTTTGACAGTCCTAAACTAGAGACAGACCTTTCACTTTTTAGAGAGTCCTCTCTCTTAGGGATAAAACTTTTTTTTTGATAGGTAATACATGGAAATAGTTAATGGTTAAAAATTCAAAAGGTATAAAATGGTATACAGTGAAAAGAAACTCTCACATCCACCCAATTCCCCTCCTTAGAAGCAAACACAAGCACTAGGTTGTTTATCTTTCTAGAGATAATTGGTGTACACAAGTCAAAGCACACAAATACAGTTTTTCCCTCCACAAATGGCAATATATTATAACCAGCTCCTCTGCATTCCACTTTTTTCCACTTATAGTAGAGATCCCTCTCTCATGATACATACAATCTTCCTCACAGCTGCTCATTATTCTATTCTATGGATGTTCCATGATTTATTTAAACAGTTTGGGAGATGTTTATTCCAAACACTTCTATTCTCTGTCAGGTGCTTGTTTCTTCTCAGGTTGCTACTATGACTCTGTCTTGGATACCATTGAATAAATGACTTTATATGTAACATAGAAGGCTCTTAAATTTTTTTAAAATTTTATTTTCTGTGTTTTAAAACTTTAAAAAATTACCAAAAGTGATATGGGTTTATAGTTTTTTAAAAAATCAGCATTATGGAAGTTGTATGATGCCAAGACTTTAAATTACTTCCTCTCAGTCTCCTCATGACTAACATAGGACACTGAATTGAGAATTTTCTTCTTCTTCTTTTTTTTTTTTGAAACAGGGTCTTGCTAAGTTGCCCAGGCTAGAGTGCAGTGGCCTCATCATAGCTCACCGCAATCTCAAACTCCTGGGCTCAAGTGATCCTCCTGCTTCAGCCTCCTGAGTAGCTGGGACTACAGGTACACACCACTATGCCCAGCTAAGTTTTTCTATTTTTGGTAGAGATGGGGCTCTCGCTCTTGCTCAGGCTGGTCTTGAACTCCTGAGACCAAGAATTTTCTTCTAATAGCTGATATTAACTTTAATTCTCTTAACTCTACAAACTATTAAATATTATTGCTTTACACACCTTTAATTAAACTCCAACTCAACATGCTGTCTCATATATGACTAATGACTCAAATCAGGGAAATCGGAACTTCTGGTTGACCTCAACTTTTATAAAAGTTAGGCAAACTGTGGGGCCTGACCATTGTGTTCCTCTCCTATTGTTGAAGGTCCAAGAGATGGAGATCTTGAGAGCATATAGATTAAATTTGCTGAGTTCTGCCACACATCTACCAAGCTTAGTCACGTGTAAGGAATGCATAAGCACTTGGGCAAAAGTTCCTTTCTACTTCTTGGTGGCTCCATAGCACTTGGAGGCCCACACCCTTACCAAGTGATGATTTGAACTCTTAACTCTGTCTCACCAGAGTTGAGAGCTATGTGATTATTGTTTGGTTCTACTATCAGACTGACTTCAGTTTCAGCTTTTTGTCTATTTCGCTTGTAATTTATAAGCTTCTATTGCAGATATGAAGCTTAGCGTTTCTTTGCTTACTCTTTTACTGGGAAACTCTTCTAGCGGAAGGCCTGTCATCTGTTGTGAAGGAGAGCTGGTGTTGACTTGAAGCAACAGACTTGGTGGTCCAGTGGCCATTGTCTTGTGTCAGGAGCAGGTGGTCTCGCTGAGCTCCATGTGTTTGGAAATTTCTCTGACCAGCGCTTGTGCTGCTAAAGGAAGAAGAGCTCAAGCTGTACTCCTTGTTTCCAGGTCAATCTACTGAACCTGGGAAAATCCCTGGGGGCTAGCTTGGACTTCTTCCTGCTTTTCTCTCCATGGTGGATTTTAAACATAGGGGATTTTTCTCATTCATCTCTCCATTTGTATTTGAAACAGCTGCTATAAGAAAGGGGAAAAGGCACATTATATAGAAGATATAATTTTTTTTTAGAAGCAGTGACATAGTTTCTCAAAGGATAATGGTTAAATTTTGGCCCAAAGACCATAATTGCTGTTAGAACATGTATAAGTGTATATATGTGTATATATGTGTGTGTTTGTGCATGTGTGTGTATATATATGTATTTTTTACTAAAATAAAAAACAAAATATTAAATAAGACTATCCTTATTCCATTCACATTCAAACTTATGTTTATATCTAACAACTTAACACAACCCACCATCTGTTCAAGATAACGTAATTGAATGATACTCCAGAAAAGTTGTTCTTTATGTTTTTCACATTTTTAACAGGACTTGAAACCTAGGACAAGATAAATAAATGATATCCTGTGGTTTCATTCAATGTAATAAATGTCTCAAATGAAAAAATTTTAAGTTAGGCATTATTAAATAGTAGTAATGATAGAATAAAAAAATAATAATTTTATATTTAACCTGGCACTTTCTTCCAAAAGAATTAAAGATTTTTTAAGAGCAAGTTTTTTCTGGAACTTAATTCTAATTCTTTTCTTGGAAAGGAACTCATAAGGTCATATTTATACATATTCTATCTTAGTGTGACTGACTTTATTTATCCTTTTAAAAACAACCAGAATATGAAAGCAAAGTAAGAAATCTCCCGTGATCATGAAAATTTCACAAGATTTTGTGGTTCCCTTCATTTTCCAGTTTTATATCTTCCATCATCTGTTGTCAAATGACTCAGGATTCTGACTGGCAGAAATCAGAACTATCACAAAATCTGATGTCACATGGCAATACATGAATTTATCTTAGACCCTAATGCTAATGTTGTACTCTATATTTTGTTTAAAATCTCTTGAAATGTCACCTATTGACACAAAGAAGACTATAACAGACTAATGACAGCATTACTTAACTGGAAAATCTCCTGGAAATGTTTTGGTTTTTTTTCCTCACAAAGTTACATTTTCTATTTCTATCCTGACTACCTCCTTACTTGCTCTTCTGTTCATTATAGACAAATGGGCCTTAACTTTTGTATACATATGCATGTATTTACATAATATAAATACATACACATATATAATGTATACAAAAATTAGTGATTGGAAATGTCTGTTTTCTCACAGTTGTAAAGTTAGGACAGTGTCTTGGAATGATATTAACTGATCCTTTGGAAAATGAATCTTACAGCTGTTAATTTAGATGACTAGAAATCTTAAGTAGATGTTCACATTTTGTTGGTGATGACTTACAGGACATTATTTTTACTTTTTTCTTTTGCATCTGGGGTGACAAGATAGGGTTTCATAATATCATGCAACTGTGTAACTCAGGAGACACACTGCTTTTATGATCATTACAGTCAATTTCTGCAAAGACTTTTCTATTAAGTCACAAAAGGCTAAAACGAACTTTAAAAAACTTTTATTTTTTAGAACAGTTTTAGATTTACAGAAAAATGGTGAAGATAGTATACAGAGACTTCTCATATATGCCTATTAATATATAATATATACAATAATATATCTTACATTATTATGGTGAGTGTGTTACAATTAATGAACCAATCCAATTTTCTTAGTCTTTATCCAATGTCCTTTTTCTTTTTGGTTCCAGGATCCCATCCAGAATACCACATTACATTTGGTCATCGTGTCTCCTTTGGCTACTCTTAGCTGTGTCAGTTTCTCAGACTTTCCTGGTTTTTGATGGTCTTGACATTTTTGAGCAAGTGCTGGTCAAATATTTTGTAGAATGTCCCTCAATTGGGATTTGTGTGATGTTTTTCTCATTATTAGCCTGGGATTATGGGTTTGGGGGAGGAAGACTACAGAGGTAAAGTACCACTTTCATCACATTATAAAAAGAATACCTACTATCAACAGGACGTATCAATGTTGGTGTTGACCTTGATCACCTGGCTGAAGTAGTGCTTGTCTCTGGCTTCTCAACTGAGGAGTTACCCTCCACATCCCCCTTTTCCATACTGTACTTTTTAAAAGGAAGTCACTAAGTACAGCCCTCACTTAAACAGTAGGGAGTCATGCTCCACCTCCCTGAAGGTGAAGTGTCTACATAAATGGAAATTCTTCTGCATGGGGGATCTGTAAATTGTACTTTTAAAATACTAAAATGAACTAGCTTAATTCAATTAAATTATTTCTTCCACTTAGGTGTAAATATCTCTTAGGTTTTTTTCCTTCTGAAAATATGATTATCTATATAAATGCATGCTCACTGCAGAAAACTTAGAAAATGCAGAAAGTGTAAAGCAGCAGCAAATAGAACTACCCACAATTCTACCTCTCATAAGCAACCATTTCTGGCATTTTGTTGTATTTCCTTCCAGTCTTTTCTATTCTGCATAAAGCACCTATTTTTAAACAGTACTTCCTTGAAATTATTTCATATGAAATAAAAATATTTTATCTTTGAATATGGCAAAGATGATGGATTCATGTAAAAACAGAGATCTTAGTGGTATTCCTAACAGTATTTCAGAATATAAACTACCAACCTGGTAGTTTCTGAAAACAACATTTTAGACTTTATCTTTCTATTTATGAGAAGCTTGAATGTTTATAAATACAGCATTCACTGTGAGGCCTCTTATTTCTTCTTTCTAATAATAATACTCTAACTTGTTCCTTATTTTACTATTACATGGTAACACATTTTAAATGGAATAAATAAGGTTTGAACAAACTTGAGAGGCTAGTTAAAAACTTTGGCAATGATCTAGGCTTCAAATCTCCAACTTCCTTGTTGCATGGTATTGTTTGGACTCATGACAACTTTATTTTTCTTCTTGAAAGACTTTATCAATTTTGTAAAGGTGATACATGCTTCTTATATAAAAAAACAATACAGAAAAGTACAAAGTAAAATCCAAAAATTCTTATCATCTAGACATAACCATTAACATCATTCCACAAAATCTCCCTTTGCACATATACACAGAAAGATGAATTTACAAAAAAGTCTTATATAATACATATAATACATAGTTACTAAATTTAACAGAAGAAAATGAAGCTGAAGCAAAATGAAGGAAAAACCAAACTTGAAATGTTCTTTTGCAAGATATATTCGTTCCTATGAGTCCCTTTAAAGTTTTGCGAAAAGATTATGAAAAGCAGTAAGAGGTTAACTCTTAAAAAGTAACTGAGACAAGGATAGGAGCTACTTTAGTCATTTAGAAGCAGCTTTTATTTAGATAACAAGACTGTTTGACTGTCAGAAGTAAGGTGTAATATTAGGCTTGTCTTTATTAGTTTTAAGACTCTGAATTCAGTGCTTTATTCCATCTTTTGCTGTGTATGGCAAAGGCATGGTTTCAGTATACTACAAGCTTTGGGATCAGACTGTCTAGATTTGATAACTGTTCTGCCACTTAGTAACCATATGACCCATAGGTCTCAGTTTCATTTGCAAAAAGCAGGTGAACCGTGTCTTCCTAATGTTATTGTTGAGAGGAATGAGTAAGACAATAACATGGAAAGCTCTTATGATAGTGGCTGACACAGTACGTACTCAATAAATGTAAGCTATTATTATTATAGAGGAATAATGGTGAGCATCTGAGCCAATGTATAAAATTGAAATCTGTCATTCATAAAATAACCTCTTTCTCTCTCTTTCATCTCAGAATAATTTCCCTGTTAAATCATCTGCCTGGACCTAAGGGGGCCTGAGGGTTTAACTAAGAGGCATGTGGGCACCAGTGTACTGGATGTGGGAATAGTTTCTTGTCTGAGATTTTGTCATCTATGTTTATAAGAATGGCCAGAACACAAAATTCTAGTCTTTTACAATCCTAAATATATATTATGTACTACCTATAACAGCAATAATCACCATTATGCATGTCACTTAGACATACTAACATAACTTTATATCTGTACTTTAAAACCCTCTTTAAAAGCAAATATTAATGTTTCTAAATACCCAGTATGAAATTCATACTGAGTCTTAAGTTTTAATATATTATGAATTTCATGTTTTTGATGTTCTAAGTTAAAACAGTCTAATGTTTCAGTTTACATATTAAACTGCAAATTTAAAATTTTTTAATAAAAAGCAGGGTAGATTTCATCCCCAATTTTTTTTTTTTTTTTTTTGAGACAGAATCTCACTCTGTCACCCTGGTTAGCATGCAGTGGCATCATCACAGCTCACTGCAACCTCAAACCCATAGGCTCAAACAATTCACCTGCTTCAGTCTCCCGAGTAGCTGGGACTACAGGTGCGTGCCACCATGCCCGGCTAATTTTTTCTATTTTTTTTTAGAGATGGGGTCTCTCTCCTGCTCAGGCTGGTCTGGAACTCCTGGCCTCAAGCAATCCTCCCACCTCGGCCTCCCAGAGTGCTAGGATTATAGGTGTGAGCCACCATGCCTGGCCCCCAACATTATTTTATGATTCCTGGATATGAACTTTAAGGTGATGACTTTTACTTAAAGATGTTCTGAAGTCCACTATACTCTCTGTATCTTCCTCTTTTCTGACTATTAATATATTTATTTTCTTTGATAGTAAAATGCTATTCAGGTCCTCCAGAAAGATATGCATTTACTTTCATTACAAACTTCTATTTTCAACCAGAGTTGATTTTTTTTTAACACCTGTCCCAAAAAAGAATATTAAAAGTGAATTTTGTGATGTAGTTTTTTAAAGTTTGGTTTATATCCCAAACTGGATTTTTGTTATTGCTGTTGGAGGCTAGAGGAAGGGACGGTTGATGAAAACTTATAGCTGCTTCTCTGAGCTGAGGCTAAACTGTAGTTTTGGCTTTTTCCAAATGCTTGGGAATTCAGGAATACATATCACCATCAAATATCAGAATATATGATAACTTTTCACTTTGGCTTTGCTTTTCTTCCTGCATAGTGAGTACTTTGGCTTTTTAGGAAATCATTACACCATAACTTCTAGCCTAAGAGTTCACCTGATCTCTAGTTTGGGTGTGAAAGAGGTGATTTGATGTTTTTAAATAATGGTTTAATTTCTTCACCAATGAAGGCAACTGGGGTCTAGGGTGAATTGCACTTGTGTGATTGTGGATTTTAATCCTGACGTGATTTATGTTGGGTTAATTAAATAGTTTTTTGTGCCTTCAAGTCCTCCACTAAAAACTAGGTACAATGTAGATGAACTCAGCTTTACTATGTGTAACAGAAGGGTTAAAAAATATAGTCAAACAGTAAGAAATGACAAACATGTCTAATACAAATCTGAACACAAAATGCAGGAAACATACTCCTGCGTTATTCATCTCTGTATTCATTCCAGAATGGCTCACAGTACACACATGTAGCAAGATCAATACATGTTGAATTGATGATGACATCACCTCAATTTGCAGTATTCCTACCTCAATAGTCTCCTAACAGTATGATACCTGTGAATAAGTGCATTTCTTTATAATGATCTCTAAAAGATAGTCTAAATTCTTTGGTTGTACTGTAATGTATCAAATATTGCTTTTAATAAACCACTGCCTAGAGTTTGGAAATCGTTTTCTACACAAAGCCTTTGTGTAGCATTTTGGGGGGGGGGTATTTTTTTGTAACAGGATTTGACCTGTAACTATTATTGAGAATTTTTTTAGAGGAGTTCAAAGCATTTTACAGGGATCATCTCATTTATCCCTCAAAAGTAAGGCAGAGGCATTATCTCTACTACAGACTGAGAACACTAAAAGGCCAAGATAGGTGGGGTTTTTGTTGCTGTTTTTCTAAGATCAAAAAGTAATTCTAGGGCAAAGCCAGATTCCAGTCTGACCTTGTTACATGATGCTTCTGCAGCACCATAATACAATGTCGTTGCTTCCCTAGATCTCTCCTTGGCTATGTTAGGTGTTGAATATTTCAGAGTTGATTTCTTATTCATCCCTGCTCCCTGAAAATGGGTATTAAGATGTAGATAAATATAAATGAAAACCCCCAAATCCTTCCTATCTGGATTTGGGGTACAGGATGAACAGACAGGGATAAGCATCTTCTTCCCCTCCAAATCTTACTGCCTAGCCCAGTGCTAATAAAAAAATAATATGAACCCCAAATGCAAGTCACATGTATAACTTAAAATTTTCTGGAAGTTACACTAAAATATATTGTATTTAGCCCAATACAGTATATCCAAAATATTATCACTTCAACATATACTCAATATAAAATTATTAATGATATATTTTGCATTCTTTTTCTTGTATAAATCTTCAAAATCTGGTATTTCTCACTGAGAGCATACATATATCACTTTGGACTAGGCACATTTCAAATGCTCAACAGCCACATGTGGTTGGGGGGACCCTGTTGGACAGCACAGTTCTAGACCACAGCAGCTGTCCCTTCGGATTGGTGCCGTGTGAATTGAACGGGTGGTACAGAGAAAGGATCCTGGGTGATCTTCAAGAATCAACTCGCACTTGGGTAGTGACTAATAAGTCCTGGCTTTGTCATTTCCTGATACATGACTGTTTTGGGAGTTATGGACTCAGGATCTAGAAGACTGCAACCTCCTCAAATATGTCTAATATGCAAGCTCACTGCCAGGACCATGGTTCATGCCCTGTGTGAGAACCAGGTCTACAGAAACTTTCAACTTCTAGGGCTGGTTTTGTGGGGCCCTGGTATGTGCCTGTGGAAAAGAGGCATCACCTCAGGAAGAGGAAGGGAAGGCTCTTAGAGGGGGAAGGCCGCTCAACTCGGTGCTTCTTGAGGGCAGGGGCTCCAACGAAACACTTCAGAAGGCAGAGGGTCCCCGTGTGGCCTTAGGCGGGGCCCTTTAGCCAGCCTCACAATACGGTTGAAGAATTAATTCGTGTGCTTCCACTAAGGGCTCTTGGGGATGGGAGGGTGGTGTCAGCGCCTGGGTCCTGGCCCGCACCCCAAGGTGGCTCCAAGGTCGCAGGTGTGAGGGGCGGACCCATGGCTCGGTCCGCGCCGCCCCATGTGACCCGGTCCGACACGGTGTCGCCTCCTCCCGGGACGGCGGCGGCGGCGACGGCTCGGGCTCGGCTCCGCGTCGGGCCGGCCCCGCGGCCACTTATGGGCAGCCAGGGCCGCTCAGGGCCTCCCGGCAACGGCGGGCCCGGCGAGGGCGAGGGCGAGGGCGAGGGCGGGGAGACGAGGAAACTGCAGGAAGGGAGGGTCGCGAGGGGAAAGCGAAGGAAGAGGAAGGGGAAGGGAAAAGCCGGCGCAGGGCAAAGCGGAAGAGGAAGCGGGGGGGAAGGGAAGCCGGGGCGGCAGAAGGCGAAAGAGGCAGCGGGGCTGGGGGCTGAGGCGCGAGCGAAGACAGGCCCGGGGAGGGAAGGAGAGGGAGGCGGAAGCGTGGAGGAAGGGGCGAGAGGCGTCGTAAAGGGAGATGAGGGGAGTGCAGAGGGCGGGAAGGAGGTACAAGGAAGAGATGATGGGAAGAAGGAGGAATGGAGGGTCAGGACTGGGCGGCGGGAAGATACTAGGCCGGGGAGAGCACAGCGACGAGAGGGTCAGGCTTGGGGCGGCATCGCGGGGACAGGGGCGGCCATGGCGGCGGCGGCGGCGGCGGCTGAGGAGGAGGCGGCGGCTCCCGAGTCGACCGCCCGCCCGGGAGCGGGGCCCACGCTCTGGCGCCTGCCGGAGGAGCTGCTGCTGCTCATCTGCTCCTACCTGGACATGCGGGCTCTCGGCCGCCTGGCGCAGGTGTGCCGCTGGCTGCGGCGCTTCACCAGCTGCGACCTGCTCTGGCGCCGGATAGCCCGGGCCTCGCTCAACTCCGGCTTCACGCGGCTCGGCACGGACCTGTAAGCGCCCGCTCGCCCGCCCGCTTCCCCGCCCCGGGCCGGCCTGCATCCCGGGAAAGGGCGGGGCGCCGCGGCCTGGTCGGCCCGGGGTCGTGTAGCACCACAAATTCCGAGGCCTACACCTGGCCTCCGCCAAGAGCGCTTCCCGAGCACCCTTGGGGATCCCACTGCCGCTGCTTTCCAAGGCCTCCATCTGAGGAGGCCTCCCAAGAGCATCCCTCGGTCAGCACCCTCCCCCGTGGGCGGCTCCTCACAATTAGCCATCTTAAGCACTCCCTTCAGCTTTTAATTGTGTCTTTTTGCAGACGTTTGACTGCCCCGGTTCCTTAGCGGCAGAGGAGCCAGTTTCCTCATGCTTTGGACTACTCTTCCAGTCCAGGTCTAGGACCCAGGTCCGCTAAGTGGTCAATCAGAATGTTTTTGTGGACATGTATCCTCCCCATCCTCTTCTAAAGGTTGTCAAGTTTCAGGGCTCAGATGAAATCAAATGTGGAGAAAAGGGCTCAGACCCTAAATGAAGGCCCTTGGTCCCAGTGTCAGATACAGTTTATGACTCAATACAGGCGGAACGACACAAAAAAAACGGTGCCTGCTTGAGGCAGGAGGCTGTGTACAGGGCACGGTATTGCAATTGGCCTGTTTTTGGTAGGGTCTGAGACCTGTGAATGAAAATCTTTCCTGAACCACTTAAGCTGTTAAATAGGGGGAAAAATGTATGGAATTGGGGGAGTAAAAGCTTTCAGGTTGCACCCTACTCTGCCCAATTGTTTTTATTTAAAGGTAGTTCTAATACAGTGTAACAATATTAAAGTTTTTTAAAACATGAAAAGCCATAATACACCTCTAGACAACTATTTTCATTTTTAAAGACTTTCAGGTGCACACTTTTCCCCCTTCATAGTTGCTGTCCTGATCTTAACAGAATAGATGCATAATAAATATTTGCGAACTGTACCATAAAAACATCCCTCTAACATTAAACTTTCATGTTGTGTTCAGCTTTTTGCTATTATAGATAACAAATTAATAAGTTAATGCATTTTTTGGGTAAGAGCTTAATTGAGATATAAGTCACATAACCATACTGTATATATCTCTTGAATTAGTTCCTTAGGATAAAACCTCAAAATGACATTGGATCAATGGTTACGGTTTGCAAAGGTGTTGTACCAAGTTACAGTGGCACCAGAAAAGAATGATTGAACAAATTTTATGGGAGAATTTAAATAATCCTTGCTTCTTTAGTGGGCATATAATGGTATTTCCAAGTTGTGTTATTTTGCATCTTTTTTTACCATAGGCCAGGATAAATATTTTCCCATGTGTTTGTTTCACCTGTGAGGTTGTCTGTTCCTACTCTTTGCCCATCTATTATCGAGGGATGTTTTTCTTATAAATTTGGAATCCTTGTGGGTCTTAAGATGTTAGACCCTAGTCTGTCATCTTTGTTGCACATATTTTTCTCAGTCCTTTTTGCTTTACTGTTTTTATCCTATAGAAGTTTTACACTTTAATCCGTTAGAATCTCCCGGTCTTTTGTGATTTTTTTCTTTTTTCCCCAAAGCTGAGCAATTTGTAATTCCTCCACAGACCTGATAAATCCCTTCTGTTTCCCACCTGTTTTCTTATAATTTGGTTTTTTAAATAGTTAACACTTTCATCAATATCACTTTTGTTTTGGTGCAAGAGGTGAATTCAACTTATCATTTTTTTTCCCTCAGTGGCTACCTAGTTATCACTACAACTTTGTTAAATAATTCTTCTCTTTCCCTTTGTTTTGGGAAGCTTACTTTGCCGTATTTTAAGTTTATATATATACACATATCTGATCTATATCTGAACTCTCCATTTTGTTCCACTGATATATTTTTCCATTTCCATACGATTTTAAATATTGTTGCTTTTTGATATAGTCTAATATCTCTTAGGGTAAGATTAACCCTATTGGATTTATGTGTGTGTGTGTGTGATGTCTACACTTCTCAACTCCCCACCAAAAAACATTCTGTGCCTTTTCAAGGACTTTTGTGGTTTTCATTATAAAGTTCTCACATATCTGTTGTTGCACTTATTCCTAGGTATTTCTAAATACGTTATTCATTTCATTTTTATTGCAAATGCCATCTCTTTCAGTATGTTTTCTGGCTATTTCTGGTGTATAAGATTGCTGTAATCTTTTATAAATTTTGAACTTGATCATTTTGCTTAACTCTTTATTTTAGTATGGTTTTGTTGATGATAATGATTCCTTGGGACTTTGGGCTTGCAGTCTTGTCACCTGCAAAAATAGTATTTTTTTTTTCGTTCTTGTAAGAATAATCTTTCAAAGAATATTACCAGTTGACCTATAAGAGAAGTTGGCTAAAATGGCTGGAACTCAAGCCAGCCAAGGCAAAGTTTGGCTTTCTTTCTCTTCCTAAGGAGGTTGAATGAATGAATGAAAGAATTGATGTTTATATTTGTTTCCTTTTCAAATGCTCTAAAAGAGAGGTAGTGGGAATGAGTTCTGTAGCAATAATAACAACAAAATGAAAATGAGTTTATAGTGTAAAGTGCTTTGAGACTGCCAAATGAAATTATGGCTTTATCATCTATTAGACACGTGTGTTTTGATTTCTCGCCTGTGTCCAGGTGTGTCTGGGTGAGGTGTCTCTGGCCTTCTAGCAAAGTTGTTTTACCATAGCACTTGATAAAGAGCAGGGTCACTGCTGAGGTTTTCTGGGTTGAGGGGAGAAGTTATGTGTGTTACAGCAGGTGGAGGGAGTGTTTACCAGTGTGGTCTGTTTCTGGACAGCTGCAGAGACTTAATAAGCCACTAATAGAGGTGATTGTCATCCCTGGAGGGAGAATGTACCCCAGTCCTGTTAAGGCATCTAGGAGCCTGGGCCCAAAGTACAGCAAGAGTCAGGCTGTTTGGATAGTAGCAGGGCTGTTGTTCATGCTTTGGGCTAATTAACTGCAGACTGGATAAGTAGGAAAAGTTTTTGTAAGCACTACACACACTACACAAAACTTGATTTTATCAGAAGCCACATAACCTCACTGGCCCTGAGTTTTATTATCTATAAAGAATGGGAATAATATTGCTGGGTAAAATGCGGCTTAAATGTAGAGTGCTAGCTAGCGCAGTGTTCAGCACATGCTAAGCACTCAATAAATTGTTGTAAAATGGAACTTTTTAATTGCTTGGCTTCTCCTCTAGTCAGTCTGTATATAGCAAAAAAAAAAAAGTGGCTTGACTGGGAGGTGCTCCCTAAAGACAGAAGTGGGAAAAAAATCAATCTCTCTCTCTCCCCCCTCGCTCCCCCCTCCCCCTCCCCTCCTCCTCTCTCCCTGTCTCTTTCTCTCTTTCCTTCTCCCCCTCCTTCCCCTTCCTTCCCCCTCCTTCCCCCTCCTTCCTTAGTTTCTCTCACCTGTCCTGAATGTTTTTGGAATCATGACAGCAGAACCTGTGGGCTTAGGGCCTGCGCTCCCTGCTGAAGAGCCTCTTGATTCTCAGAAACACAAACTGCTAAGGTTTACTGACCTTCCGGCCTAGGGCAAGCCCCTTCAGTTTGGCTGTTCCTAACTGATCATAGCTTTGTTGAGTAAGATGAACTGCTTTGGTTCCTTGTGATTTGCTAATGGTCTTATACTTGTGCTTGAAGGCATTTTGGCCACTTTAAAACCACAAACAAATAATTTGCTTCCCTTTAGGCCTCATGCCCAAACAGTGAACACTAGTCCGTATCCTGAGCATTTTTTTTTAAAGGGGACACAAAAATATTAATAGTTTGAGTCAGTCATCTGATTTAAAATAAGTTTTGTTTGAAGGTTTTATGAAGCCTGATGAAATAGCAATATCTTCATTATAACAATAAAAGTCAAGGAAATGTTTCATACAGCAATCTTTTAAATTTTCCCTAAAGAGTAGGGAGGAAAACTAACCTAGTTCAGTTTACAAGAACAAAACAGTGAATTTCAGCTGTCAGTTTATAATGTAGGCTTAATGCAAGGGAAGTAGACAATATGATGAGGGAAGAACAGAGGTTCTATCTGCAAATTCTGATACTGAAAATTAACAAGAGCAAAGAATGGAAAGCAAAAAGTATCTCTGCATGTAATGCTATTTTTAAAAAATATTTTTGCCAGTCTTACGTTAAAGTTTACTTGATCTCCTTCCTCCCAAATTAAATGGTACATATTTTCAAACAGGAATTTTATTTTAAATATCCTTTGAGTAGTACCTGGATGCTCTCTTGCATATGCCTATGATAGATTTGCCTAGTATTAACAATAGGTGTTTAGGGAATGAGGCTCCTGAGGTGTTTGCCCTGGCATGTACATTCATTCCTCTGGCTGGGTCCTGTAGCCTTGGAGCTCTTTGAGGCTGGGGGACTAGGGTATCTATTTCAGTGATGATTAACATCCAGAGTGGTGAGATAGACACAGATAAGCAGAGTGTGTTTGTTTGTTTTAAAATGATTGTGCTTAAGAGCATTTTTTTTTTGGCCTAGAAAGCATAAAATTTCCTTTCCTAACTCTGAATTGAGAAGGCATTGCTGACTGGTTACATTTAAGGCCTAAACTGACTTTTCAGTAGACAGTTAGCAACTCTAAGCAGCTTAGGCTTTCTCCTTCACCTTTCTGCGTTACCTAGGGAGGAGAGTCACTTACTTGTTTTCCAGTTCCTTAAAAAGTTTCGTATATGGATGTATTTATTGTCTTTAGCTGTTTTGGGAAGGCCTTATTTTTAATGGTTTCTGTGAGTTAATGACAGCATAATTTAGTTTACGGGCTTAAAATAAATAAAACGATACACTTGTAGAAGCAGGAAATGGTCTAGTGCAGTCACTACCTCCAAATGCAACCTAGAAGAATGCAAGAGGCCTTTTCTTCTAAGACCACAAGAATTATAGAAGCTGCTTATATCCTTCGCAGTCTTGTAAAACTTGAATGGTAGGGGATGAATTTTCTAGCTGTCATGGCAGAAACATGGAGAAACCCAAAGTTTTCATGATCTGCAAGATGAGCAGTCTGTAGTATGAATTCATACTGGAATGAGATCTCTGAAAATATTTCAATACTCTACACTTTCAATTTTTTGTGTCTAGAACCTTCACCATACGTAAAGATTGGGTGTAAGCTGCTAAAATCCAACTGACAGGTCACTGAGGAAGCATACAGATTTTTAAAAAAAATTATATTTTGAGTGTTTGACTTAGAAAAGAATTACCTTTGTGTGACAATCTTAGCTCTGAGCTGACCCTTGCATTGGATTAGTTTCTGATAGTGACACATAACCATGGAACAGGGATAATTCAGGTAGATTCTTCTTGAGGCCAGGGTCCAGTACATTTTGAGAGTTAAGATGAGATCAAATGTTTGAAAAAAGGGGGAGAAAATCGGGTTTTGAATTTTCAGTGAAAATTGGCATACCCCTCTCCCTGTCTTGATCTATAGAAACTCATTTTTGCTAAGCTTATACCAGGTGTGTCAACCATCAGATGAGGCTGAGATTCCAAGGATTTAGTTTACTCTTGAATGTCCTTTCTATTCAGTAGTCTTGCTCAGATTTGAATGGATTCAGATGGAACTCCAATTGTAATCAAAAGAAGCAAGATGGTTGTGCTAATTAAGAATATGTTTATGAATCCTGAATCGTGACTACTTGAGCTATATCTAAGACCGAGTATAAGACTATCTGGAGAAAGTCTCATTTACCTCTTGTTAAAGGTTTGGCTGCCTTGTCTCAACTTTGAGTCATTTCTTCATTTTATCCAATCTGTTCACATTGCCCTCCCTGGAAGTCTGGGCCACCCAATGGGCCCCTCTGCCTGCCCCTCTTTAGCCCACAATTAATTGCCAGCACATTCTTTCTTCTTCCCCTTCTTTTTTGGTATTTGCCATGAGCTCAAATTGCTGAGAAAGGTGACAACTGTGAAATGAAGACAGGGCTTGGAGACACCTTAAAAAATACATGCAAAGGCCACTAAATGACAAGAGCAGACTGCCAGGCTCTTTCAAAACATCACCATGTCTGTTGACTTTCCATTCCTTGTCCACAGCACAAAATTGGAGGTCAAAGAATCATAGGAGTTAGAGATGGAAAAGACATTTGGGGTCAGCCAGTTCATTCCTCTGCCTTCTCCTGCCCCTGATTCCAAATCATTCCTTACATTATATTTTCTCTCCTAGCTCTTGTACAGTTTTCACGGTCTTCACTCAACCCCGGCTGTCACCTTCGGGGAATGATGCTGGAGGTTCTGTCCAGTTTCTCCTTGGCAAAAAGAGATGTTGCCTCTGCCCCCGGTTGACATTTGTGAACTTCTTTGTTGGTGGTCTCAGCTGAGAGACCAAAGGCTAACTGGATGTCTCTCTGTTGTCCAGTGATGGGGCTTTTCTAGACAGAATTGAAGAGCATTTAGTGTATGATGATATTGGGCAAGGGATAAAGGGCTGGGGTACAAGGTGGCCATTGTTGAATTTGTTCCTAGACTTTTGTTTTTCAAGTATCTTGATCTGAAAGGGGATTTGTGTGTATATGAGGTATGTGGTATTGGGACAGGTGGGAAGAGATAGGAAATAACATTGAATAGGAGTTTGGTAAGAACCCTAACTTGGAGACTGGTGGATTAAACAAACAGACAAATAAGAAATACTAGTCCTGTGAAGCAGTAGAGGATTGTTTTAAGCATTACATGTTAGGGAAGAAATAGAGTAGTAGCTTACTGTACAGAGCTTCAGCTTAGAGTGTAATTGAGGGGAACAGAAGGGCTGGAGGCAAGTATTTTGAACTAGGGGACACTTGCTTTTGTGGTCTCCCTTTGCTTTGAGAAAGTAGAAAAAGAGAAGTCTTATGCTCTCTGGCTTGGAAGGGGGAATGGTCATTTTTAGAGGCAGCTTTGGAGGGATACTCCCAGCTCCCCCCTCTTGTTCTAGCAGCTGTTGGGAGCAGTCCGAAGGGGGTATTATATTTCTTCTGGTAACTCTGCCAAGAATGAGAGGAAATCCACAATCTGTGAGGTTTTTTGGGGGGGGATGAGGATGGGGTGGCAGGTGATGGGACAGGGAAATTAAATTGTTTTATAGTAAATATGTTGAGATGCTTTTCCTGGAAAGCTGTTTCAGTGAAAGGAATGATATTTCCCCTGCTCACTAACTCTATAATGAGTTCCTTCTCTTTAGAGAAAGGAAAATAGTCATTGAGTACTTCTTTTTCTTTCTTCCCTATAGTCCAGCTTTGACCTCCCATGTTTCTTTGAATTTTCCTTTAGAAAGTCCATATTGAAAGGGTGAATCAAGATTCACATATAGGTGGTGTGTATGCTTAAGAGGGGACTCGGACTCCCTCCAAAAGTGAGAACCTCTCACTCTTTCCTTATCTTGGATACAGTTTGACTTTATCATAATGGCCTAGAAACTGGAGATATAAAAACTTTCTGGGTGGCGTCTGGCTTATATTCTCTCCATCCCTTCATCCAGGCTGGAAGGCACCAGGGATTTTGAACTCTGGCCACTTGGGTTGAGAACCGGTTTTGGTGATTAATGTGGAACACAGTTTCAAGATTAAAAACATTAAAAACCCTAGGAAGCAGGCCAGTATAATTATTTCTCACATTTCAGGTGGGGAGTCCAGGGAAAAATCATTTTAAAGGTATGAAAACAAAGTTCACCTCTTAGTCTGCTAGTGCCTAATTCATGACTCATTTAGAGGAAGGCCTTTTCTCAAAAATATGGTGGCATGTTTCTTGCTGTTGTTTATTTTTAGAGAGTGCTAGATCAGCCTTCTAGAAGTTGTATTGTGGAATTCTTGAAAAACTAATTCTGTAATCACATGAGTATGGGAAATGCAGTGCACCACATCCCCTCTCTTGGGGATTGCAATGTCCATTGGTAAATTAAAGGCACTGAGAAGTTCTGTGATAGAGGGAGCTATTTAATTTTGTTTTAGCTAGTGTTGTGCAAAATGTTTTGACCATAAAATTCTTTTTTTTCCCTGCTTAATATCTCATAACATCTTCCAGAACACACATACTGTCAAGTGCCCTGCAAATACAGAACCTGACCTGTCACATGTTCACATCCTTTTCCTCCTGTTGTGCATATAAAGGACCAGGGTTATGCTCAGTGCTTCTGAAACTGCTTTGGACAGCACTGACATGTGAGTGCCATATCAAGATACTTTATCTGCTCAGATTCCTTTCCTGACCTTTTCTGGCATAAGAATTTGGAGGCTTTGGTTGAATTCTTGAAGATGTGGTATGTTATACATTTTTAGGAAGGGCCTTTGGAGCTACAGTTTGACAATGTGACTTGCCAAAGAGAGAAGCATACTTTTGGGAACTCTTGCTTAAGCAGTTCCCTAAGCAATGTCTATCAAAATTCCTATCATGCTAGGACTACAGTTCTGTCTTTTTGTGTCAAAGACATACTTTTATATGATGTTAGAATTTTTGATAGTACATTAAAGGATTAAAGGCAGGATGTCCTTTTTTTAAAAAAGCAAGTTTCAGAAAATTGAAAAACCTGTCCATGGTTATTTATACTATTTACTTGTTCATCCTCTGGTGTGTCACTATTTGAGTAGGCCTGTTTACTGCCCTGACCTTGTTTGCTTGTATCCTTTGAGGTAAAGTTTATACATGTTCCTCTGAATATACAGTCTTCCTCTTATTTGCAATAAGTTGTATCATGGGCCACACTGTGGCTTAGTGTCAGAAGTCCTTATAAAAGGATGGATCATTAGTTGAACAAAAATAAATTCTGTAAGTTGTTAAAATTTGATGGTGCACTTATTCAGGGTTCCTGCTATATCACCTGTCTGCAGAATGCTGGTTGAGAGCCACTTTTAGAAGCACTAAGAGGTTTAAGACTTTACCCTGTGGAATTTATGGCTATATTGGACAAACAAGATGTATAGCTGTGAAAAGCTAGGTTTTGCAATGCCTAGGTTTATGGTAGGTTCAGTCTAAGAGTTCAGACAGCATGGAGAGGAATGTTTGGAGGAGTCAAGGAAGTAGAGGCTTTACCTGGATCTTAAAGAATGGGCGAATTTGACTAGTCCCCAGCAGAGGGAAGCAAGCATTAGTCAGGGGACAAAGGTAGGCTGGTGCTGGCAATACAGGTGAAGGTATGGGTATACAAGTGAAAGTAGAAGAGATGGGCTTGGCTGGAGTCTATTTGCATAGTGTGGAGCATGGAAGGTGAGGTTAAATGGGTAAAGTGGGTTGACAGTTGGGGGCCTTTCCAGGGAGGTGTGAGTCAGCTTGGTCAGCTCCATGCCCTCCTTGTACATGGTCCTGTCCTCATGCTGGCATGTTTCCTACAGTCTCACTTCATCCTGAATGTTGGGGCTATTCTCTGATCCCTGGCCAGAAGGGTGAGCAATTTGACATGTTATAATTTTTCATTGATTTTTTTTGAACCTTAATTAGAGAACTCTGCTGTTGAGGCTATTGAAGGATTCATTCTAATCCAAGTATAAATGAAGAGTTAGAAGTTTTTTATCTTGGGCTGCTTAAATACTTGTACACTAAAGCCAAATTCTTAGTGTTGGTAGAAGAACTGGTAGATACAGGCAATATGGGGGAAAATCTGCTTTCTGAAGAGGAAGAAGATCAAAGAAATAAAGAGACAGTGTTAATTTAAAATTCCAAGCCCCCAGCATCATTTTGTGTAGCCCTGTCCCCCGCCTTGGCCCAGTGCCCCTTGACATGGCCTTGTTCTACACTTGTGGACAAACACTTTCCTTCTCTGAGTTTTCAAGTCAGCAGGATATTATGCTTATGCAAATCATTCCAGCGTGCAGGTAGGCAGCATCGGTGGCATCAAGGTGAATCAAGCTTGGAGATGGGGCAGTGAGGGAAATTAATCTGTGTTCCAGGAGTTTTCTGATTTTAGAGATTATGCAGGTTTCATACCTCTCTGATATACCCATACTTCCCTTTCCTTCCCCCCAGCCATTTTTCAGACTAGGTTTATTTATTTGCTTTTGGTTTTGAGGTATGAGCGAGAAGAGGGGAAGTGAAGGGGCATTCTAGATAACTGCCTGGATTAATTTCTGTGTCTCTGGACTCACTTGCCAAGATTTGAATGGGCCAGATAGCTTACTGTGGGTGCATGTTGTGTTGTTTTGTTTAAAATAGATCATGTGCCCAGGAATGCAAACTCTAATGGTTACTAAGTGCTGGAAAGCTGAGAGGGAGGGGGCCAAGTGGAAAATTGAGCCTGAGGCAAAAGAAGGAGGAGGGCTGGGAAAATGGCAGTTCAGCCAGGACCATGGGCCAGGTTAGAGATTCCTCCGTGTATTAATAGCCGTGGAGAGTTTTATTGACGGGGCACTAATAATTTTTTTGAGGGGAGCACCCTCACTTTACATCAGTAACTGTGTGGGAGACATGGCTGGCCATAGGCCATTTCAAGAGTGGGAGCAAGGGTTCTTATCAGATTCCCAGGGGCACCTGCTCCTGTCTTCTCAGGTACTTTTCTGCCTTGTTCTACCGACCCCCTTTGACTGGACAGTGACAGGTTCCTACAGAGAGGGAGGGATACTTGTTTTCAGAGAAAGGAGATTTTTAAAAATATTCCTTTTGATTTTTCAGGTGTTGAAGCCAATAAAAATAAAGATACACTTTGGCCACCAGCTAGGGGAACTGTAACCATCAAAAATGATTGGACAAAAGCAATGAAAATGCTAAATTGTTAAGTTGCTTTTAACAAAGTGGTGCTTTCTCAAGTCAAAGCCAAATGGAATGGTTTTTTAAAAAGTTGAAATTTGATTTGAAGGGCCACAGCCAAGTATCTTGATTATGGTGTTCATCTTGGGAGAGGATGCCCGCACCTGCTGTTTAGTAGCAGCTTCTAAAGTTCAACTTTGAAAGTTTCTTGCTGCTGTGATCAAGCCCTGAGGGGAGTGCTTTGACCCTTAGTAAAGTGTCACCAAATGGCAGTTAAGTGACCAGGGAGATGACAGAAATGTCCTTATCCCAATTCAGGAAATATGTTGATTCTTTTACCCTTGTTTTCTTCCTGCTGTGATTCAGAATATTACATTTTTAGTTTCACTTCCACCCAATTAATTTTAGACCTAACTCAAGAGGAGAGGTGTAACTACAAATGATCTCTTCTTTTATGTTTGGGAGAGATTGGGCAGATAAGAGTTGACAGGGAAGTCTATTTTTTTTCATTTAGAGTTCAGTTCTTTTGGTCTATACCGTTAACAATCTTTTACTGTCTTCAGTTCTTTATCTGTCTGGTAGTGTAGGTTGCTCTCTAGTAATGTGAAACCGGGGACCACTTCACCCAGTGGAAGAATTCAGTAAAAGACTTTAGCCTTAATATGTGCATACCCAAATCCTAATCATTCAGCTTGAAAGATAACAAATGTCTGATATTAGAGGAACAATTTCTAGTAGTTATAACCAAACTAATTAAAAGAAAAATAAATGATTGTTAGATTAGTGTTAGTGATGCCACCATTAATGGATAATAACTAGTACACATATTTATATTTATGTAAAAATAAGTAATCTTTTTGTAGTGATTTATAACTTACACTGTACTTTGTTTTAGATGTCATCTTTAAAACACCACAATTGTATGAAATATCCTTACTTCATAGGTGAAGAAATGGACAGTTAGAGAAATTAGTTACCTGGGGTATATAATTAGTAAGAGGCAGAATTGGGATATGGATCCCAGTTTGCTGAGTCTGCCTTCTGTGCTTTTTCTGTAACTTTATAGATTACTACTATTTAGTTAAAGGTAAATAGAAGGGCAAAACTATCAACAATTATGTGATATATTTTAAAAAATTACTCACTTTGTAAAGCACCATCTATGTGTATCTTCTGACCTGTTACTCATGAAGACATAATTTTATGTATTGTCTCCCCCCTCTACCTTTATAAATTTGACTTAGTTTTTAAATTACCATTATTTGCTATAGTTTTTTACAAAATCTTTTGCTGTCCTCACTCACATTTGTTATTTCTAGTGGCAATATATTCTATTGTATTAGTATATCATTCTCTCCCACAGACAGACATTTGGGCCATTTCCAGATTTTAGCTCTAATATTTACACCTGCAGCTATAAATAGCTTTGTAAAAATATATTTTCTCCTTTGAATTATTTCTTTGTGAAATAGTGCTCAAAGTGGGAATGCTAGATCAGAAGCTATCACTTAATGACTTTTGTCTTAACAGAGGGAATTCCTTTTTGAAAGACTGTGCCAGTTAAATGTGCTACAACATGTAACCAAACTCAAACCTTTCTATCAAACTAAAAGCTAATGTTGGGTTTTTCCACTTAATAGATGTGAGGTGGTACTTTAAAAATTGTTTTAAGGTGTGTGTCTGTAACCTATTATTGTGGGATGTTTCCCCCAGTGTTTTTTTGCTTGTTTGTTTTGAGACAAGGTCTTGCTCTTTTGCCACTGGCTAGAGTGCAGTGGCGTCATCATAGCTCACAGCAACCTCAAACTCCTGGGCTCAAGCAATCCTCCTGCCTCAGCCTCCCGAATAGCTGCGGCTACAGATGCGCATCACCACACCCAGCTAATTTTTCTATTTTTGGTAGAGATGGGGGTCTCAGTCTTGCTTAGGCTGGTCTCAAACTTCTGGACTCAGTTGGGTTAACTAAATTCTACTTAGTATGTCGAAAAGATTTTCAGTAGTAGGGTTTGAAATAAAATATATTTTAGGTTAACCTTCTTCTAGCCAGAAAATTATAGCAGGAAGACCTTTCCTGAATATTCAGACTCTGAAGTGTTTCAAAAGATTGACATGAAATCATGGATATAAAAATTTTAAATGTCTACATGGATAACGTACTATAAACGGGTGAAAAGAAAACGATAAATTGGAAAAAAATTTACAACATATTATTTGAAGGGCCTCTATAAACTCACAAGAGAAAGACTGTGAACCTAATAGGAAGTTGGGACAAAAGGCATAAACAGGCATTTCTCAGAAGAAATACTAATGGCTTTTAAACATATGACCACATATTCAATCTTATTTATAATTTTGAAAAATATACGTTTAGACAACAGGGAGGAAGCATTTTTTACTTCTTACACTTGCAGAGATAAAAAGAATTTTAAAAGTATCAAGATCATGAAAAATAAGGAAATGATGAGAAACTGACATGATGACTAAATATAATATGGTATCTGGGATTGGATCCTGGGACAGAAAAAGACATTAGTAGAGAAATTGGTGAAGTCCGAATAAAATCTGGAGTTTGTTAATAGTAATGTACCAGTGTTAATTTCTTAGTTCTGACAAATGTACCATGATTATGGTATAAGATGTTAGCATTAGGAGAAGTTGAATGAAGGATATATTGTACCTCTCTGTACAATGTTTACAACTTTTCTGGAAATCTAAAATTATTCCAGAATTTTAAAAGAAAATCAAAGATACTCAAAAATAAACACCCTGATATGCTATTGGAAATGGAAGTTGGTTTATCCTCTTTTGGATGACAGTTTGGCAGTATCTATCAAAAAAGGCACAATTTCTTTTGACCTATTCAATATCGTTTCTAATACTTTTTTCTCCACACAGAAATAGAAGTAAAAAGGTATTTATGGCAGCATTGTTTATAATGGCAAAAGTGTGGAAATTGCTTAAATGTTAATAAGTAGATGACTGATTAAATTATGATAGAGTCACACAGTGGAATTCTATGCAGCTGTTAAAGAGAATGAGATGGATTAAATATATTGATATGGAATAATTCCCAAGATATATTGCTAAGTGAAGAAAGCAATGAGTAGAATAGTATACTACTATTTTTTTAATTAAAAGGGATATGTGTAGGAATATACCCATAAATACTATGATATGTGCACCTACGGTATATATATAATTGTCTCTAGGAAGGGAGAGTCTTGTCCAGGGATTAGGAGAATGACTCACGTTTTCATTGTTGACCTTTCACACTATCTGTGTTGTTTTTTTTAACCCTGTGCATATATGACTTTATTAACCCAAAATAATATACATTAAGTGAAATAAGGCCAGGAGGTAGAGTATTATTTATCTAGAAATGGATGAGGTATCTTCTCTCTCTGCCTGCCAGAACCATCCTTTCTAATCTGTATCTGTCTGAATCTTGAAAGTGAGACTTGCTTGCTGGCTTTTCATAAAGGTTGGTAAATGTGAAGGTGTAAGCAGAGGCTGGAAGAAATGTGTGTCTCTCTCCTTGGCCAGTGAATTTCTAGGCAGACATGGCAGTTATCAGTCTGTGTCCCAAGCAGCATACTTTTTATTGTATAGTGGAGCAAGCCAAGCAGATAGAGGGGAGATGTGGGGGCCTGAAATGGAATCTTCAAATTCTTGCTCATGATTTCAAAATTCGGTCCAAAGGTATATTCTTTAAGGAGTTTTGAGCTCCTCTCCCTATCCTCTACCAACCTGCCCCCAAACTGTGCCATTCCTACTGCTGGTGTACTCCCTTGTCTCTTACTGCTGTTATCTTCCTCATCCAGAAAGTACTACTGACACTCCCCTACCAATATTTTTTTTTAAATGAACAATTTAAAACATAGAAAATTTGAATGAATTGTACAATGAATACTCATATACTCACCACCTACCTAGATTCTACAGTTAACATTTGGCTATATTTCCTTATCATGCATTTCAAAATAAGTTACAGATATCAGTACACTTTATCCCTAATCACTTCAGCATGCATGCATATCGTTGACTAGAGTATATTAGTTTACGGTTCCTTTTTTTTAAAAAAATGTATAGGGCTAGGCATGGTAGCTCACACCTGTAATCCCAGCACTTTGGGAGGCCTAGGTAGGACAATTGCTTGAGGCCAGGTGTTTGAGACCAGCCAAGGCAACATAGTGAAACCCCATCTCTACAGGTGTGTGCCTATAGTCCCAGGTACCTGTGAGCCTGAGGTGGGAGGATCGCTTGAGCCCGGGAGTTGGAGGTTGCAGTAAGCTATGATCGTGTCATTGCACTCCAGCCTGGGTGACAGAGTGAGACCCTGCCTCAAAAAAAAAAGAAAAGAAAAGAAAAATGTATATCCTATACAGTGAATTTATATTTGAGTGAAATGCTCAAATCTGAAGTATATCATTTGATGCATTTTTGACAAATGCACACACACTTGTGTAACCCAACCGCCTTCAAGATTTAGATATAGAATATTACCCCAGAAGGTTTCCACATATTCCTTCCCAGTCAATCGCCATCCCCACCCTGGTGGTAATCACTGTTCTGATTTTTTTCACCATTGATTAGTTATCTTTCTTCTCAAACTTCATGTAAATGAAATCACACAGTACGAACTCTTTTGTGTCAGATTTCTTTCATTCAGCATAATGTTTCTGTGATTCATCCACATTAATGTGTGTATCAGTACTCCTTTCCTTCTTTTGCTGAGTAGTATTCCATTGTATGAACCTACCACAGTGTGTTTATCCACTCTCCAGTTGATGGATGCCTGGGCTATTTACAACTTTTAGCTATTACAGCTAAAGTTCTATGAACATTCTTGTGTGAGTCTTTTTGTTGACATACACTTTTAATTCTCTTGGGTAAATTGCTAGATCATAGAGAAAGGTGTATGTTTAGATTTATAATAAACTGCCAGAAACCTCCCAAAATGGCTGTACCATTTTGCTTTCCCACTAAAAATGTAGGAGAGTTCCTTATTGGTCTTCAAAAAATATATGAACATATACAGAAAAGATTTCTTTATCTGGATATAAGCCCTTTGTCAGATGTGTATTTTTTGAATATTTTCTCCCGGACTGTGGCTTGTGTATTCATTTTGGTGAGCAGAAGTTTTTAATTTGGTAGTCTAATTTATTGGATTTTTTCTTTTATGTTATTGCTTTCTGTGTCCTAAGAAACCTTTGCTTTCCCCTTAGAGAGATGTTTTTATATATTTTTTTCTAACAGCTTTATAGTTTTAGATTTTATGTTTAGGTTTATGATATATTTTGAATTCCTGAATGGTGTGAGGTAGGGGTCAGGGCTCATTTTTTTCCATATTGATATCTTGTGGTTCCAGCACTATTTGTTATCCATTCTCCATTAGATTGTTTTGGCATCATGATAGATACTTTTAATAGCGTAAAGGATAGGCTTTTCTCCTTGCCTTTCTTGATTGTTCAAGTATGGAGAGAGGAAAGTTACTCCTTCCTGGTCTCCTAATCCCTTTAGTTATATTTGGTTATATGCTGGATGCTTCTGAGTCCTGACTTCAGGACTTTCTCAGGTTGGCAGTGAATTATAGTGACTGGATTATCTGTTCTGTCTGGACATAGGATGACCAGTGTCCCCGTGAAGGATCGGGTGAAGGTGTCTCAGAACTGGAAGCTGGGGCACTGCCGAGAGGGGATTCTGCTGAAGTGGAGATGCAGGCAAGTAACCTCTTGACTCTTTTAAAGCTACCTGGGAAGGAAAAGCATAATAGAAAATGAAAAATCTGATCCTAGCTAGAATGTAACTGGGGCTATCTTGGGTGAGGCATCACTGGTGATCTTTTAGACACCACAAAGGGGGCATCAGAGGGACAACGTTTTTCACATTAAAAAAGAAGAAATACAAGAAATGTACTTTGTTTTAACAAATTCCATATTTTTATGATTATAAAGAAATGTTTATTGTAGACATTTGAAAAAAATAGAAAATTCTAAAGAAGAAAATAAAACTTACCTATAATTTTACCATCAGAGGTAACCTCTGTTAACTTACCTCATCAAAGGAAATAAATGAAATCCATGTTTTAACTTACCTTATTTTACAATTATTTTTCTTTTTTTTTATTATTTTTTTGAGACAGGGTCTTGCTCTATCTCCTGAGCTACAGTGCAGTGGCATCATCATAGCTCACTGCAACCTCAAACTCCTAGGCTCAAGCGATCCTCCTGCCTTAGCCTCCCAAGTAGCTGGGACTACAGGTGTGCGCCACTACGCCTGGCTAATTTTTCTATTTTTTGTAGAGACAGGGTCTTGCTCTTGCTCTTGCTCAGGCTGGTCTGGAACTCCTGGCCTCAAGCAATCCTCCTGCCTCGGCCTCCCAGAATGCTAGGATTACAGGCATGAGCCACTGCGCCCAGCCTACAATTATTTTTCCTTAATCTTCCACTCTGTGGAGTTATTTCTTCACTCTTGGCTTCCTTTAGCCCTCTCCCCTACTTTATTAAAAGGCAAGGTAGGATCTAAAGGTTTGGATATATATGTTACAGAAGGTAGAGCTTAGAAAAAGTGCCAGGAAATATAGATAATGGCTGTGGCACTGCTAATGCCACAAGTGTTATGCTTCAATGATTCTAAATTATTTTATAGTTTTATTTGACTTACTACCAAAAAAGTGCTCTTTATTGATTGGTTGCAATGGATAGGGAACATCGTGATTCTCCATTCCAGGTTGACCTGTACTTGTGCTGGTACAGGCAAGCTTCTTTATCTGATGAACTTTTCTCTCTTGCTAGTGTCCAGTTTCCACTGGTTTCACTGACATCAGTTGCTGTGAATTATGTGATGGTGGTAGTGATGGTGGTGATGGTAAAGAAACTACAGGAGAGAAAGACGGATTTTTATGATGAAGGACTTTACCCTCTGCTTCTCACTTTTGCCTTTTAACACCAAAGAGTAGAGTTTATTTCTCTATCAAGGTTTTGTCCCTGGTGTTGTCTTTTTGGAGTAGTTTCAAGCAGTTTGGCAAATAAACACCTAGGACCGTTACGAAGCTGCCCCAGGATTCTCCACTGTTCACCTGGCATGAACCTGGTTTCTTGTCCTAGGCAAATAGCTGCTTACCAGATGGCTCTAAACACAAAAATTCTAACCCCCTCTGTTTGCTGCCTGCTTGAGTGTGCCACGCACCCTTGCAAGGGGATGTTGAAGAGGAATGTGCATAATGCGTGAGAATGCAGGCATCTGTACACACTCTACACATGTTCCATATAATATATGCACACACTTGTAAAAACCTCATGAACAGAAACTCAGTTACTACAAAGTCTAAGCTGCATTTAATGGCCCGTCAAGTCAATTTGCAGAACTTTTCCACATTCCCATGACGCTTGTCTTAAGGAGTCTGGGGAAGAAACACTGCCCAGTTTGCTCAGACAGGCTTGGCAGTGGGCGATAGTATCTCTGTACATGGGGATGAATCAGTTGTCCCTATGCTTTTCTTGGGACCTGGTAGCTCCAGGACCGCTGCGTAGATTAGGACAGGTAGACTACCTTTTTCCACCTTGGAAAAGGGGCTTAGTCCTTACCAGAGAGCCTAGTGTCTAGCAGAGTCTTCTTTCTTCTTAAGGCTCACTCCCTGCCATGGGACTGGCCTGTGGCTTCTAAACTTTCTTCCTCATGCCAGATTATAGAGGAATCTTTAACTATTTGTGGATTTCTCTTATCAGTTGCCTGTGAGAGCTGATTTTCTCTGTAGCCCCTGAACTGTAGCAGACTGCTCTAGAGTTGTGTTTTTCCATTGTCACACTTACCGTCTAATACTGAAATGTCGATATCCCTGTGAGGTTCTAGGTATCTAATCAGTACATTAGCATCCTTTCCTAAATGGCTTTATTCCTTTCACTTATAAATGGCCCTTTTGCTGTGTTAGGACAAGGGAATGGGGCTTCTCAGGGCTCACTCTTATCTTTTCCGTCACACCCTAACTGATCTATTAGGAAAGAGATATGTATGGGAGTCTTGAAACCTTGAAACTTATCACTTACACTTCAAATCAAGAAGATGCAGAATGAAAGTAAGTTACTTCACCTGGCTGGAAGATTTCTTTTTGATCCTTTCCACCCCTCAACCATTGGATTTTATAAGCTCTGTCTACCCATGATAAGTCCAGATAGGTAGGAATTCAAATATTAAGCATTCTCTAATTAAAAGTGATATGTAGTTGGTCTTTTAATTCTGACTCTATTTTAGAAATTCCAAAGAAGATTAGATCACCACAAAGCTCAATCACTCTAGTTTTCTGAGGGTAGTTGAGAGGTAGGTAATTTTGAAGGAGGGAATCAAAGTATAGACTGTTAGCCTTGCAGGCTATCCTTGCTAAGTTGCAGATTGGTCAGCCTCTTCAAAGATTGGAGTTGGGTTTTCATGCTATGTGTTCATTATCCATAAATTTTCTTTTCCATCTCTGCAGTCAGATGCCATGGATGCAGCTAGAGGATGATTCTCTATACATATCCCAGGCTAATTTCATCCTGGCCTACCAGTTTCGTCCAGATGGTGCCAGCTTGAACCGTCGGCCTCTAGGAGTCTTCGCTGGGCATGATGAGGACGTTTGCCACTTTGTGCTGGCCAACTCACATATTATCAGTGCAGGAGGGTAAATGCTGCAGGTTTCTCCGTCCACCTTCTTCCATCCTATTCTTCAGGGACCTTCTGCCTGCCTCTGACTTTTCTGTCTCAACTCCAAAGGGATGAAGAGGGAGACCAGAAGAAGGGGTAGTGGTTTTTTCCATTTAAAGCAGAGAGATTTTACCAAAAGTAGTTAATAGGGTTAGTTGGAGAAGGAAAACAGGAAGAGCCTTTATTGTAAAGTGAAGCTGGTTTTGATACTCTCCAGGGGGAAATTTATTTTGTCTCTCAGCTCTGTTCAGCCCCAAGTGTGCTGAAAAAGTAAAGGTATCTAGAAGCTCAGCACCTTATTGGGCTGAATTGCCTAATTCTTAGCAAATTTGAATGTCATTGGAGACTTAGGCTGTTTCTGTAGACTTGTTCTCATCCTACGGAGAGAATAATTGGCTCTTGGGGGTGGGCTCCTTATTTCTCTTCTAGAGATGGGAAGATTGGCGTTCATAAGATTCACAGCACCTTTACTGTCAAGTACTCGGCTCATGAACAAGAGGTGAACTGTGTGGATTGCAAAGGGGGCATCATTGTGAGTGGCTCCAGGGACAGGACGGCCAAGGTGAGGTGGTCTCCCCCTTACATACTGTTATTCCCTCCTGTCTATAGGGAGTGGGGTGGGAGAGGGTGGATAGGTCCTTGCGTCCCAGGATTGGCTGAGAGCATTGGCTGGGGGCAGGGGGGAAAAGCGACACAATAAAGGACTCACTTATGTGATTCTGGCATGCAGCTTGCCATGCCAGGCTGTGTCCCTGCCAGCTGGACTGGGAAAGGAGTGGACAGTGGCTGGGAAGCTTGCCACTCACTTGAAATGTGGCGTGAACTCAAAAGCAGAGGGCCTCGCCAGCTTTTCCTCCCTGAGCTAAGTTTCCTCAAGTTTGTGGGTTGAGTTCTAACCCCAATATTTTATTTTAAAATCTCCCTCCTTCTGCTTACTCTCTGTTTAGGGAGGTTAATTTTTCACCACCTTGTTTATAAGCAATCAGGCTGATAATTGAAATGTGTTTTTACTGCTTCTCTGGAGAGTGATGTGGTCAGTAAGCAGTAGAGATGATGAGAGGGGGTGTTGTTTGTTGCGTCATTGCCAAATTGCCTAGTCCACAGACATCTGCCAAGGCATAAAAGAATGATGCTGATAAATAGCGTGACCCTTGCTTCATGGACTCAGCTCTCATCCATGTCTGGGTCAAATGGGCAGAGAAGAAATTCATTCTTCAGGCCTGTGTCCAACAGTCCTAGCCAGGGCCTAGACAGGCTTGGTCCTTCGGGGCTGCTGTGGGAACTTTGCTGACAATTCAGTTGATAGTACAGGAGGCCCAGCAGTGTCTTGCTTGTATATTTCCCAGCATCTGCAGGTTCCACAGTGCTAACAGGAGCAAAATGCTTGTTGGTGTCAGCAAATGGGCCTCTAAGATACATAGGGAAAAGACTCAGGGAAATTACAATTTTTACTCAGTAACTTTTCTGACTCCATATACCCTCTGGTGATTTCTCCTTCATGTAGAAAAGTTGCTAATATATGTAAAAAGAAGAGCTAAATATGCTCCCTTCTATTTATGGAAGTTTCTCCTCCCTTTGCTCTTTTCTGCCTTAAACTTTGTATTTTGTCAAGAGAGAATGTACACCAGCACAGGAAGCCCAAGAAAAAT
The DNA here is from genome assembly GCA_023783475.1 of Daubentonia madagascariensis. Classification (NCBI taxonomy): domain Eukaryota; kingdom Metazoa; phylum Chordata; class Mammalia; order Primates; family Daubentoniidae; genus Daubentonia; species Daubentonia madagascariensis. The sequence continues at coordinate 10,402,140 of JAKFHU010002573.1, read as the reverse complement.
CCAGCAAATCTTTTGAACCAACATGGAAACTGAATTTCCCATCACTTGCTTCCCATTCCCTTATCTCATACATACTTCAGGTATCTGTTTAATCACTGTCTTTGTACCGTTCTTTGCAAAGATCCTGGCCTTAACTTGCTATAGTGCTCAAAAGTCAATTTGCATAGAAACATTTTGTGGCATGTGTGACCTAGATATTCCCATCACATTCTGGCATTTTCCTTTCATGGCTTCAGGCTTCCCCTGTTTCCTCCTTTTTAGTGACATCTCTTTCTTCTACCCTACTCTCTGAGGTCTGACAGCGAAAGCAGTATAAAACTAAGCTTTACAACCACAGGTAGCAATCTGAGGGTATGAACTGCTTACAGTTGAAGAATAGTAGCAATTTTACTTGAGGTATTGGGTTAGTTTTATGTTTAAGTATTGATTCGGCCCTATTTAGTGGCTTAGATTTTTCTAAAGATTTAAAGTAGATATTTCCTTCTTTTAAAATTGTCGCCATAGTCCACCCTCTTCCTTTTGAGGATTTCTTTTAGGTCTGTGACAGAATTCTCTTCTCTGGTTCTTCTTTAACTCCTGAAAGCTTGGTTTGCTGTTTCTGGGCTCCTCAGTGATCTCTCCACCACTTATTTTTTCTGGCTTTCTGGATGCCACTTGGGCTTCTCTCCTTTCTGTTGTTGTCTTTGCATCCAGCCACCTTCATTATCCTGGCCCATTTCCACATTACTGTACTCACAGTTTGTCTTTTGTAACTGAGACATCATTTCTTTTCAATGGCATCTGCAATTCTACAGCTGCTTCTACAGGCTTTACTGCGCCTAACCTACATAAGAACTTACAGTGTTGTTTGCCTGTAACTATCTATAGCCTGTTTTTTGGGAGTTCCCCCAAATATGTACTGTATTTTAGGAAAGAGATTTGTTTTATGGGTGAAAGGAACCAAAACTTTCTCTTTGCAAGAATTCTGAGCTAGGGACTGCCCAGAGAGCCCTCTTCCTTCCCATACACTCAACCCTAATTTCAGGTTTACTGTTACTTAGCTTGGATTGCTTCTCTGGGCTTTGGTGGGGCCAGCCCCATCTTCTGAGATGTGAACAGATGGTAGCTTATGTTCTTGGTGGGCCTGGGCTGGTACTGACCATTCCTTCATTTCCTCCTCTTTTCTCTATTCTTCCTTAGTGCCTGCTGTATGCGAGGCTTGGTGTATGAGGCACCTGGGCTTTTCAAAGGTGAGAAAGATACAGCCTCTATCCTTAAGAGGAGATGAGACATGTGTACACCTGGCTATGAAGCTGAATGGAAGTGGCTGGAACTGTGAAGTATAAGGTTCCAGGGAAAGGGCCAGAAAGTTCAGAGGGTGGAGAGATCACATCTGACTTGGAAGAGAAGACTTTATGAAGGAGGAAGAAGCATTTGAGCTGGTTATTTTTTCTTCTTTTAGTCATTTTTCAAAGCATAGGTTTGCTTCTTTTTTTATAACAATATGGAATGTATCTAGGTACTGTGCTAAGCACTTTATATTTATTCATTTTCTCTTTTAGGGTAAATTTTTCCTACATAATTGTGCTTATAATGTATTTTGGATATCTAGTATACCCTCCTGTATCTACTTTATTTTATAAGATTTTCCATTACTGTTTTTAATACAAATTATTTGTGTCATCTTTAATGGTTTCATAATAGACTTACCACAGTTTACTTACCATTTTTCCTATTGGTGGATGTTTGTATCCAGTTTTTTCCTGTAGTAATAAGAACCACTGTTATCAATTGCCTAATACCTGCTAAATACTGTGCCACTATGCTAGGTGCTTTATACTTATCTTCACTTTTCTACACTACAAGCCTGAGAGATAGGCATTATTTCCAATCTGACACATGAGAAGACTAAAGCTAAGAAGTTATGAAACATCCCTAAGATCAAAGATAATAAGTAACAACTATGGTTCAAACCCAGATTGGTCAGATTCTAAAGCCTATGCATGTTTTTTCTATTAATACAACCACAGGCTGCAATTTTAGAAAACTTTTTACCATTTGGGTTTTTCTTTGTTTTAGGATTATTTTCTTAGATTCTCAGCAATAGAATTACTGAGTCAGAGGCTTTGGTCATTTTAAGGGTCTTGATACTACATATCACCAATCTGCTTTTTAAAAGGACTGTGTAAATGTCCACCCCCACTGAGTCTTTTCCTGGAACGGGTCTGTTTTGAATTTGGCCATGGAGGGCAAAGATATGATCAGCATTTTGTTGTCAACTCAACTCCTATACCTCAGGTGCCAGAATACTCGTGTTTCTGGAGGATGGTGTGCTGCTGGGGCAGGCTGGGAGCATGGACTTTCCTAAGATCATGCTCAGAATTGGCAACATGCTTCCTGAGCCACTCCTGGAGACCAGGAACCTTGTTCCGTGGTTTGCAGAGTCTGGGAATCCACCAGCCATTTCCGTGAAGGACCCTAGTGAATTCAGGCTTAGGCTGTTCCCACAGATTTTGCACTTAGAGTCCTTAGTTTCTCCCTACCTCCCAAACAAGAACCTGTCTCCTAGGGACTTTGTATCAGGGAAAAAGGCAAAGCTTTCTTCTGGGGCTGTCTGAAAGGGGACATTAGAAGTGCGTCTAGTTACTACCAAAGGAATCTAAAAAGTAAGCCAAAATCATGGCACTCCAGGAAAAGTGGTATTTACCTTTGTTTTATGCCCATCCTCGTTCAGGGTCTTCTTGTTAAATTTATTTTCTTTTCCCTGTGTTGGAAAAAGTTACACAATCATCCCTTCCCCCACCCCCATCATACATATACAAACTCTAAGAAACACTTTCTCCTTTTATAGGGAAGAGATAATCATGTGACCCTAAGAAGGCAGGACCACCACCACTCCTACCCCTTAAACTCAAGGAATGTTTCCTTTAAAGTTCTTCCATCTAAGGTCCTGCCGAGTTTTGCGTGTTCCCCTTATAGCACTGCAGGGAACTTGAGAGGTCATTGGTCCATCTGGCTGCCTCAGAATCCCTCCATGGCTGCTGTCTGGGGACAGCCCTGTACATTTGAGGTTTTCTTTCTGTTTGGTTAGAGGCTTATGTCCCTGTGTGTGTCATCTGGGATAGGGTGAGGTGAGGGGGGAGCCCTGGGCTTAATGGGAGATGTCTAAATGCACTGACTGCTGAGAGGGCTCTGTGAGTGTTGATTAGAGTTAAGCCCAGAGTGGCTGCTAATGTACATTCCTGACTGATAGGGACCAGATAATGTGCTCCAAGCAATATTTTTAACCTGTAGGAGATATCGTAGCTTAAAAGAGTTAAGCTTTTCTGCTACTTTTGGTTACACTAGGTGCTAAATTCCCTCCTGACGTGAATAGCATTGGATCCTGGGCATTATCAACAAACAAACAACAGCACACCACCTTCCTTCTTTGAAGTCTCTCTTCTTCCATTGTTTCCTTTGGTTGCATCTTTGTTTTTACTCCTCTAATTCTATCACTGTCCCCTTATACTGCACCTTGATCTTCCTCCCTCTCCCTACTTCCCCAAAGTAAAATCTTGGTGAGAGATAGGAGAAAGGAAATCCACAAACATGGGAAAGTTGCTGAGAGAGGCAAGCCCCATCTACCCAATTCTTCTCAGTTAAGTCTCAGCTGAGGAATATGGAACTTCTGATTCCCTGGTATAAAATTGGCTGGTAAGTAAGGGCTCTTGGGTGGAAGTAGAAGAGGGTAGTTGGAACAGGGAGCTAGGGTCTATCTGGGTGGTAGGCGACCCAGAAGCTGGAGAGGCCCCTCTGCTGATACCCTGAACTCTGTGTGTGCAGAGCAGGAAGGATTCTCCATTCCCTCATCCCCCTCCCCACCCCAGCACAGTTACCCCTCCTGGCGCACTGCTCCTCCCCACTAATCCCAGACAATGCCAATGAGAGCATCTCTCCTGTTTCCAGGTGTGGCCTTTGGCCTCAGGCCGGCTGGGGCAGTGCTTACATACCATCCAGACTGAAGATCGAGTCTGGTCCATTGCTATCAGCCCATTATTCAGGTAAGGGAGACATTTTTGGATATGGTTTTGTCCTGTATAATAATGCTTTTATTTCACTAGGTTAGATAAGCTAGAAAATCTTCTACTTGTATGTTCTTTTTTTTTTTTTTGCGACAGAGTCTTGCTCTGTTGCCCCAGGTAGAGTGCAGTGTCATCATCATAACTCACTGCAACCTCAAACTCCTGGGTTCAAGCAATCCTCCTGCCTCAGCCTCCCGAGTAGCTGGGACTGCAGGTGTGCGCCACTGCACCTGGCTAATTTTTTCTATTTTTGGTAGAGATGGGGTCTTGCTCTTGCTTAGGCTAGTCTCAAACTCCTGACCTCAAGCGATCCTCCCAGCTCGGCCTCCCAAAGTGCTAGGATTACAAGCGTGAGCCACTACGCCTGGCCTCTTCTACTTGTATGTTCTAGGTTGCTTTGAGCTGCTTTTGTGGAGATTTTTAAACCCTCCACAGAGACTTGAAGTCTTTAGGTCACTTCATATATGCATGAGGTTAACAGAACCTTCTAAGGGCTAATTTCCAAGTATCTAACCCTAGAAATGTTAAGGAAAGTATACTATATTAGAATGTAACTAAGAGTCCAGCTGTTAACAGAAGTGTCCCTTCTGGACAAGATGCCCTCTTGGGTTGCTCCCAAAGCAGAGGCCACTCAGCATCCCTGGCAGGTGACAACACCAGCCAGCCCTGCTCTCACAACTCACTTCTCTGCTTTGTTCCCCTTGGAAAATATCCTCTGGAGAATCCCTTACAGACTTGAGTCATTAGGAGAGGCTTGGGGCCTATATCCAACTGGGCCCTTAAAGAAAGACATATATGTAGAGACGAGACGTTGATGATTATAGCAGAAGTGCGAAATTTTTGATGATGGCTTTACCCTACCCTTTGGCCTGACTGGTATTTCTCTAGCTTTACCTATGAACATGTGAGCTTTGAATCCTAACTTCTGCTTTCTAGGTTCTCTGGAATGAAGACAGAGTCTCTTTCTTCCCCAGCAGGGTACATAGACTCTCTCTCCTATACCTGTTCTGCCACAGTATTTGCCTAGAGTCTTCCCCCACTTCCTTCACCCCTCACTCCCCACCAAATGGAAATTGGAAAGCTGTGGGGCTGCTGCCCTCCAATACTGGGTTTAAGTCATTCACTTGTTTTATGAGAGAGTTGGTCCCCCCTCTTTGCTCGGCCCCTTCAGCCTTTCTCCTCACCCCATGGAGCCTGCACCCCTCCTCCTGCTCCCTTCCACAACTCCCTTTCAGATTTTTTTTCTTCCTAAGAATTAGAGCCGATTAGCCACGTCATTAATTCTTCAATTTGACGGCTGATATACCAGGACCTGGAACACATTGCTTGACCCCAGAGAATGGAGACCCCGTTCCTTAGCATATTGACGATGGGAGAAGTTAATTAAAATTCCACAGAGCAGAGGTGTCAGCTAACCTATAAACCTGTCGCTGTTCAGAACAAATCATTCTAGCAATCCTAGGAAACAGGGAAGGAAAGACCAGCAGGGAGTGGAGAGGCTAAGTGTGTGGGAGCAGAGAATGGAAGATGGAGCCATTGAGCTTTGTCCCTTCCTCAGTTCCTTCCTAATGTTACCCTCTTTAAAGCCAATTAGCGAGGTTTGGGGGTCTATGGGCTGGATATGCATAAGGATTGAAGGAAGGCAGAACAGCCTGTGGGAGGTGACAGGTGTGCTGGTGACTTTGTCTTAGTGGTTGTTTGTGGACATCTGCTAACTTCGGGAGACTGGAGTGGGTTGGTGCGAGAGGGAAGCTCTTCAGGGCTAGAGATGGTCCATGTGCTTCCTGCGCATGGATTGAGGCCAAAGAACACAGACAGGCTCTCCCCTGCACCCTTATCCCCATATTTCTCTACTCCAGCCACTGCCTCTGGAATGTTTTAAGCTGCCTCTTAACAGAATAGAGCACAGAAACTCTTGAAGATGGTGTCAATAAAAGAGGTTGACGGCAGAGTCTGCCCTCATCATTAAGAAGCATTTGAGATCACAATAAATTGAGTTTGGGTTTTTTGGCCACAACTTGGAGACTGGCTTTGGGGAAGGACCTAGCTTTCTACTATTACTATTACTACTGCTACTGTATGACTGCTACAACTATTGGCAGCTAAGATTTATAGTCATTTGCTTTGTGCCAGACCCTCTGCTAAGTCCTTGACATGTCTCATCTTTGGTGAAGACCTGGGTCTTGTGTTTTCCTCACATTTTTCTTCAGAGTCTTCTTGTCCTCTTGGTGTATTTTCTTGGCCCTGGGGTGATTCTTTCACTCGTAGTTGGCTGGTTGTTCAGCTCCTGACCCACACTTATTTGAGATGGCCTTTTCCCCAACTCCACAGATGATGTCTTTGATTCCTTTTAAGAATAGTTTGCGTTTGAGATTTTCTCTTTACACTGGGTGACCGACCAGGGTATATGCTGGTATTATCTCTGCCCCTTTTTCTCTTATCCAAAGAATATACTGGGTTAGGATCTTTTTACCTTATTATTAGATTCATTTCTCCTCACTTTGACCATGAATTTGAACCTTTCAATAAACTCATCCACCTTCTCAATCTTAGGAGACACTGCTTCCTAGCCTCAAGGTCTGTTCTTTAGAGAAGTCTGGGAGATGAGTTCTGCTATGCCACCAACTAGCAGGGTAGCCTCAAGTCATTCCCTCTCCTAGCTTCAGTTTCCTCATCTGTTAAATATGAATGCTATTTCCTTTACAGACCTTACTAGATTATTGTGAAGATGACCTGAAATAATTTATATGAAAATACTCTGAAAAGCTAAAAGGGCTATAGTATTATGTCACCCAGAATCCTTTCTTATCTTGTGTAACGTTTGCTTACTGGCTTCAACTGCTCTCAAGTTTTTGCCCTTTGCCTGAGCTCCTTTTGGCCGCAAGGGAGTTATGCTGCTCTTTTATAGTCTTCTTGATGTGGAACCTCAGTAGGAATCTCTCTTCCTTCTTCTTTTCTGCCTATAGTGTCCTTTCCCTTGATGGCAGCCTTCTGTTCCCCTCCCTGCCACCATTCCTGTTTAGTGTGTCACTGAGGTGATGTGACCCTGGACCCCTCATGAAGAACAGGAGGGGATGAGGGCAGCAGCTGTCCTCTAGGGCAAGTATTCCTGGTTTATCTGACAATTTGTCAGTCCCTTGTTGCTCCCTTATATAGTTAGAAGGATTCTGGATGGTTAGGAGACCTAGCACAGCTCTTTTCTCAATTAATCTCTTTCTTCTATTTAAAATAATTTGTCAGAGCTATTCATCTTATTTATCTTTGATGCCAGAGCTTTTCTGCCTTCTTGTGTATATACTCAGGCACTTGTAGTATGAAACCTGAAACCTCAAACCCTAAGCTTAATTTGAGGTGCTCATGACTGGGAGAAAGTAGGTATTCTGTCCTGTGTCCAAATGTTCCCTTCCCTTCCTTCCACGACCTCAAGTTCTTAATTTGTAAACAGTTGTGGAGGATGATATTTAATACTAGTTATGTGCTTAGAGCCATGTTTAGATACTCAAAAACACAGAAGGAAAACCAATAGGCTCCAAAGGAAGGTGGCAGGCAAGGACCTTTTCCTCTGCCTCCTGCATAACCTCCCACCCATCTTCTTGTCCTGACACCAATAATCGTGTTTTTAAGATTCATGACTTAAAAATGAAGCCCTCTTCCTGTGCAGCAGGTCCCACCTGGAGCTGTTGGATGAGTGAAAACAGGACAGGTTGAGATGGCCCAGGAGTATGATGCTGGAAGTGTGCCTGGGGTAGAGAGAGGAGTGTATGTCCCCTACCCCAGGACTGTAATTGTATGGCAGGAATACCTTCAGCCCACTAGTGTCAGAGGTACTTCTTGAGGTTGCATGAAATTCTGAGCACTTTCCCATAAATGACACAGAAAATCAGATTTTAAAAAGTGTGTAATATATTTTATTGTCATTTAAAAATTATTTCCAGCTGAATAAAGTTAGTAAATACTCAAAAGTGAGGAAATGCAGAACTGTTGGCCAGGCATAGTGGCTCATGCCTGTATTCCTAGCACTTTGGGAGGCCAAGGTGGGAGGATTGCTTGAGGCCAGGAGTTCAAGACCAGCCTGAGAAATATAGTGAGGACCTGAATTTACAAAAAATAGAAAAATTAGCTGGGTGTGGTGGCACATGCCTATAGTCCAGTAACTCAGGTGGCTAAGGCCAGGAGTATTGCTTGAGCCCTGGAGTTTGAGGTTACAGTAAGCTAAGATGAGACCCCTGCACTCCAGCCTGGGTGACAGAGTGAGACGCTGTCTCAAAAAAGAAAAAAAAAAAAATGAAGAAATGCAGAACTGTTAAAGACTTACCTTCATTCCCTTTGACTTTCCATCTCTTCCATTCTCATTTCCTTTACACCTCACTCCTTGAGTATTAGCTGAACACTTGCAATGTGGCAGCTTCCCCAATGATCTTATTCAGTGGTGGGGATAAGGCAGGTACATAACTGTAATGATTGCCAGACTATACTAAGGGTCTTAACCTAGGCTGTCTCTGGTTGGGGGGAAAGAGGGAGTGTCATTCTCTTCTGGGCAAAGGCAGAAATTGAGGCCCAGGGAAGATCAATGCAGGGCCATATGTGGGATGGGGCAGAAGAGGCAGTAGTTTGTGCCCAGGTCTCCAGCCTATTGCCATATCCTTGATGCTGAGGGAGCCACAAGGCAGGCCTGTAGGTCATTGCTGTGCCTTACTCACCAATATCTTGGATGGTAGCTGGGCCCTTGAAAGTCTCTGTGGGGATCTTGGAACATTCTTTCTTCCTGGAGGCCAGAGTTGAGATAGGGAGGAGTGGGGGAAGGCAGCATGTGTTGAGGCCTGGGCTCACTCAGGTAGCTGTGAATGCTTGCACTATTCCAGGAGTGCAAACGCACATAGATCTTCAGTTTCAGGTCCCCTCCAAGCCAGCCATGGGGACCTTGTGGTGAAATGAATTTGTAGACCTATCTACGCTGTTTGCCTGGGAGGGGAAGGGAGAGGAGCCCATAGTTCCTCCTCCTTCTGTAGACACCATATTTATTGCCCTCCAAGAAAAAGAAGGTGCTTAGCAGACCCTTTCCCCATCTCCGAATAACACTGTCCTGTGAGTGAGTGTGGTCAGGAAGGCTTCCCAGGACACTTGGGTTTTAATCCCTTCTCTCCTGCTTCTGTCATTAGGGAAATATATGAGTGGTATAGGTGTAGAAACTTGACTTAGCTGTGTTATTAAATATACAATATAATTTTGTGTAACTTTGCTCACTGTGGTGGCCTGTTTGTTTTTTGGGGAGATTAGTCCAAGTCTGCATGAAATGTACCGATTCAAATTTGTAAAGTGAGTTTCGGCCTCTGGGGGGTTTTGATGGAGGAGCTGCCCCTTCTTGCTTCATTTCTCCCAGAGGTGAGGGAGAGTCTGGAAGGAAAGCAATCACTGTGTACTGTTTGGTAAGGGGGTTGGTTTTTGGGGAAAGCAGGGTGTTTGTTCCCAGTGGCTACAAGGTTTACTGTGTGTTGTGTGTGTGGTAGACACATATTCACCAGCTGGTTGAAATACATCTTTCTTTAGTGAAAGGTAATTGCATCTGGAGTTTTCTCTGACAGAGAGGTTTGAAAGATTGGAAAAAGAAGTAGCCAACTTTCAGTTTGGGTTCTTTGGGTTCCCGGTAGTGCAGTAATCCTTTGGCCCTGGGCTTCATAACTCACTCAATGCTTCCAGGAGAAGAAGAATCAAAAGTAAATATTGTGCCTCTGAGTTCTTTTTCTGGTTGGCTATGCACAGCTGGGTGTGAAGGGGATCCCTAACCTTGATAACCAGAGGACACAGATGGATGACTTTGTAGTGCTTCACACTGTAGCTGGTCCTCCAGATGGCATAGGCTGTGGCTGGCTTGGGATTTCTCTGTTGTCCCTTCCCAGGGTCAGGGGCAGAGGGGAAGCCTCCCACGGGGCATGTCTAGGGAAAGGAGACCTGAAGAGCTAGGCAAGGAGTGGCTTGGTGTCCCCCTTTGCAAAACTGCAGGGCACAGCAGGGAACTTCCTGCATGTGGTGCCCCGAGATGAGAGAGTCAGAGGCACAAAGACACCATGGAGGGGTCAGTTGCTGGCGTGGCTGGAAGGGGCATCATGACACCTGGAGAAAGATGGAAGCTCTGGGTAATGCTACGTGGGCCCGCTGGTCCAGCCTTAAATAAGCTTAAATTAGAAAGGGATCAATGTGGTGATGCCATTGAATTGGAGTGAGGTCCTACTAAATCTCAGTGCAGTGCCCTCCACCCTAGAGTTCATTGCCTGTGCAAATCCAAGCCTCTCAAACAGTCATATCCATCAGTAGCAAGGACCAAATACCACAGGGGTGGGTTTCACTTCTTCAGGACCCTGGATTTCTGCCATTGCCGAGGGCAGGATGGGCACAGGGAGGCTCATGTGCTGAGCTGCTGGCCTGAAACCAGTACCCTCCCAGCCCTGGCTGGCCCAGAACCCATTTGTGGGAGTAACTCCTTCCCTAGGCAGCGTGGTTGGCTCACTTGTCAAGAGCTGACTTAAATAAAACACTACAAATAGAAACAGAGGCTGCCACAGAGGACTGGATACTGTGGAGACATAGTTGATGCATTGAGACTCTGCCCCCTGCTAACAGGGATACATTTCTCTCTCTCAGTCTCAGTGTTTAAATTCCTTCTTTCTCCATCTCTGTGTCTCTGTCTCTGTCTCTGTCCCTTCCTCTTCTATGCCTTCCCTCTCCTACCCCCCACCCCCCCAGTTTCTTTTTCTCTCTCCAGGTACTGCCTAAGCATTACTATGTTCTAGTCACTAGGGAAACAACAGTGATGAGACAGACAAGAAAAGTGGGTAGTACAGTGCGGTAAGTTCTCAGATGAGGTTTAGAGAGAGCCTTAGGAGCACATTGGAGAGATCAGTCTTCTTCTTCCTCCTACTGCCTGTGTCCCCTGTCTCCATTCTCCACCTACACCATTCTTTCTTCTACTCTCTGCTCATCAGGAAGAGAGAAGGGAATTTTCCTGCCTTAGTTGCTGCTGACTTTTCTGGGTTGTGTGTGCAATGTGCCTGTGTTTTTCCACCTTTGATCACTGTTCTGCCAACAGATAATTTAGCAATCACATCCCAAGGTGGAAGCATGGAGTTAATGTTAAAATTAGGTTGGTTTTTTTTTCCTCTTTAAACTTCAGTGGGTGATGAGGCAGAGAGGGAGGGAGGTGGGAGGGTGAAGGGGAGCCATAAATTCTGTGGCTGGTATAGCTGTTCTCTGAGCAGCCGGGAAGCCTCTGATGTCTCCACAGCACTTTCATTAACATTTAAATTAAGGGTTTGTTTTCCAGTCTGTTTTATAGGTAGGGACCTTTCATGGCCTGTCACATGCGGCACCCCTCCACCCCCATCCCCAGCAAGTGTGTAATTGTAGCCACTGCTCTATCCTAACTCTGGGTTGCAGCCATAGGTTCAAAGGGAATTCCTGGATATGGAGCTTTGGAAGTATGAGATGTAACAGTCAGGATGTGGGTGTTACTCCTCAAATGAAGGTGGTGTGGTAGGAGCTCTTTTCTCCTCTTATCTGACCTGTGCTATTCTCTGCTCTTCAAGGGACACACACTTCAATCTGACTCTGACCCCTCTTACCCTTCCTTCCCTTGGGCCATGGGGCAGGTGGGAAAGGGTGCAGTCCATCTGAGTGGTTTCTCCTTGTATCACAAGTTAGGGCTTGGGACAGGTCATTCTAAGATACAGATCTCCATGCTTATCTTCCTCCTTTTGATTATCATTATTGTTAGTTTTTAGCCTCATGAATACTTCCTCCTATTCCACTTACTCTTGGAGAAGTAACAAAATAAAAGGGATTACCATCTGTGAAGAACTTGTAATATAATAGGATCCTTTGGTCCTAAAAAAGTGCATTCTAACATAGACAGATATACGAATACACACAATCCTTAGTCGCTAGCTCTGAGTGTACCTGTGTTAGAAATAGCTTACTGATTAGAAGATCATTTGAGCAATCCGTTCTCCCAGATCTTGGCATTCAGAGGAAGCTCCTCTACAACCTCAAGGAGTGTATTTGTTTCCAAGCTTCCTTTCACATAGGGATATCTGGCAGCATTTGGGGATGTTTTGAAAAGACATCTCTGCTCTGGTCTCTCTCCTTCGTATCAGCATCCTGTTTATCTGTAGGTGATGGGAGTGTATACTAAACACATGAAGCATCTCATTAGTTCAAACCTCTGAGGGCTTAGTTCACCCACTGCTGGTCTCTAGCTAGCTTTTTTCTTTGGACAGTGATGAGAGAGGCATTGGGACCTTTCTCTCTTTCTGTTCAGAGGCTGAGTTTTCTTTCTCTTAGAGCTTGAACATCACTGCCCAAGTCACCACATCTTTCCACCTTCCTCTACTAAACCACTTAGACCATCCATGACTTATCTGCAGGGTTGAAGATAGCTGAGTGTCTTGCTCTCCTGTGCCAGGTAACCTTGTGAACAGGTGGACACTTTCATGCCCTGAGGTCTTGCCCAAGGGGAGTGAGGGAGGTGCTGGGGTGACCCCTCTGCAGGTGCTACTTGGGCTCAGATTGCAGGCTGGTGTTCAGGCCCCGCCTGGTGGTGATTAATCTGCGACACGGGCCGACAGAGGCCCAGCCAGGGCAGCTTTGGTCCCTCACTGTGAAGACCTTTGGCTCAGAGACTGAACTGATCTCTGTAGCCTGCTTCGGCTTGGAGTTTGATCTGTCAAGGCTAAAGAGGAACCTGATGGTAGAGCGGAAACTTCTAGCCCTGTCTGACTTACAGCACTGATCCGTTCCAGTGGCCTTGTCATGATACTAGTATATTTAGGAAGATTTCCCCACCTGTTAGCTGTAACACTCAGATCAGTCAAAAGAGGGCTATTCATGAAAGATCTGTGCTTTTAGTTTTTTGAGCTATTGGAGCTTACTCTTGTAAATAGTCTGGGGGCCAGGATGGGGGTTTCTAGTGGGAATCAGTGAAAAAGGCAATAATGGGGGTGTGGCTGGATCAGTAGCAGAATGTATGTTCTTGTGGGGGGGGTCATGTCAAAGGTGGAAGGGTCACCCCATCCTCCTGCAATTAGGTGGCTGTCAGGCCATTTGGGACAGATTTCAGTACTTAAGTTTAGAATCAAGTCTTAAGTTCCTTGATTTCCTTTCCATTTCAAACCAAACTTTTTTTTTTTTTAAATGCCCTACCCTCCTCCTCACATTTCCATCTGTCAGATTCCTGGTTCCTAGGACCTCCAGGTGGCAGTCCATGGTGCCAGTTGTATTTCTTCCCTTCTCTGAGTTCAGGACAATGACACATGGCTGTACTTGGTCATGGGCTTAAGGCCCAAGAATAGGAATTCTGCTGTCCATGACAGTGTCCCTGTATCAGTGAGTCTCAATGGCTTGCATTATTATAGTAGTTCCATTTGGCAGTTAGGAGCCTGGGATCCAAGAGCTGGAACATTTCCCTTGTACCATCAAGAAAGAGAATAGGCATCTATGTGTAACCCCCAGTGGAATATGTTGCCACCATTGATGTGGGAAACTGGCTGTAATGATGCTATGAATCATAAAGGTTTGTGTTGATTCTGAGTTTTGCTGTGCTGACTAGAATTTCTACGCATGATGACAGTAAAGGATGCATTTTGCATCAGCAAACCAATGAATGTATTTGGCTCTTCCTTCAGACCAATACTAAAAGGTCTCACTCAGACTGTGTGGGTTGGACATCTGCTAATCCCTGTGCTTCTCTAGCAGTTTCTTGAACAGGGTTCTTTAGAAGTTTCAGGTAGTGAGCTTTTGGGAGCAGGGATTTTATTTCCTGTCTTGTGTAAGAGTTATGGACCTATGTGTTGCAGACAAAACCCTTATGCCTCTGGGGTCCCCTATTAGGCTGATTACCCAAGTCCCTTGCCTCTTTCCAAGCTTGTTCTTGCTTCTCTGTCTGGTCAGCGCATTTTCACAGGGTGCAGTGTGTGACATGGTCTGTGGTACCCTGTCAGATAGGCTTGGCTCAGGCTGTCTGAGGTGCTGACAGCAGTGGGAGGATTGGAGGGAGGAGGGAAGTGAGTACATGCATGCAGAAGTCGTGGTAATTGCAAAGGGAATATTAGTCCAGGAGCTGCTGGCCCAGGAAATTGCTTTCTGCAGAAGCTTTCCTTTTTCATAGTTTGCAATGCAAATTGAAAACATAAATGGGTACAAAAAAGTACAGGGGGGACAGGTGGGATGCCAGTTGAGATGTGATAACATCCAGAATCTTGTAGAAGAGAATTTCAAGTAAGAAGAGGGAACCTTTTAGGAGATTAAAATAATTTTAAAGCATGTTTTACTGTGACCCTCCCCCCCAATCTTTTCCATGTACTCATGTTCAGACTTGTCTCTGGGATTGCTCAGCTTGCTGTGCTGTCTGCTCTTTTGCTCTTTCCTGCAGCAGAGCCATAATCCAGCTTTTGGAACAGTGGCCATGGGGTCATGGTGTAGTATTTTGATTTTCACAGCAGGCTGAAAACAGCAGCCCCATCTAAAGTCAGTGTGCTTTAGAAAATGTGCACACTGGTCCTGGGAACTGTGGGCTGAAGAGCATGCATATTGAAGTCAGGAGCTTGCCTGCTTTGAGAAGGCATTAAAGCCAAGGCTCTTCATTTTATGCTTTCTTGGATCCTCTAGATCAGTGGGTGGGCTTGATGAAGCAGCATGTAAGGCCACTAGGCCTTTTTCCTCTCTTGATTTTCCATGCTTCTTCGGCCTCATCTAGAGAAGTGTGGCTTTCTGCTTCCAGGCTGGAGGCACTTATGTCTATGTTGCCTCTAGATGCTTTGGTGATATTGGCCATGAGGACAGATGGGGGGTGGCCACCACTTTCATTATACTGGCATAGCAAGTAAACAGGTGAGAAGCTTCAGACTGGCTTCTTTCTAGCTGCTGAGCTAGACAGGAAGATACAAAGAGAGACCAGAAGACAGTGTGGAGGGAGAGCTTTTCAAGTATAAATATGCCTCAGTAGTAGAGACCCCTTCATAACTGTGAGGGCTTCTTCACCTCCTTTGTGTGGGGCTTCATGGCACAAGTGATGTGCATTGGCTGAATGAAAAGCTGAGATGTGCAGGATAAAGTGAAATGTACCCCTTCTTGCCTGTGGCCACCACGAATGCCCCCCTCTCCCTTCTTCATTGATTCAGGAATTTTTATTTTTTTTTTTTAAGACAGGGTCTTGTTCTGTTGCTGGGCTAGAGTGCAGTGACATCATCATAGCTCACTGCAACCTCAAACTCCTGGACTCAAGGGATGCTCCTAGCTCAGCCTCCCAAGTAGCTAGGACTACAGGCACGTGCCACCATGCCCAGCTAATTTTTAAATTTTTTTTAGAGATGGGGTCTCACTATGTTGCCCAGGCTGGTCTTGAACTCCTGGCCTCAAGCAGTCCTCCCACTTTAGCCTCCCAAAATTCTGGGATTACAGCAATGAGCCACTGCACCCAGCCTGATTGAAGAATTTTGAAAGAGAAACTAGCTCAAGTCTTGCCCGGGGTCACTCCTGTGGTGCCTGGTCAGAACTCTGGAGTCTCAGGAGCATAGTCTGTCAATAGATGCTGTCCAGGTTTAATCAGCCATTGCTTAGCACATGCTCCTCACCCTAGACTTACTTCACCATGGCCTTCAGGAGAGGGTCCATCCCAGAGCACGTGACCCACTATCTCTTTCTCCTGAGGACTCTACTTGTGCAGGATGTTTCTCCTGCTATTTTCTGCCTCATTGCAGCTGCAGCACTAGCTGTCCTGGCCAAGCCTGCATCTTTCCTCCTGTGCCTGAATGGGAGGAGACCAAGTGAGTGATTGGGGTGGGGTCCTATAGTAAATGACTCAAGAGAAGGGTGAGCTGGGCATGAGGGTGAGATTTGTAACATTTGGCAAAGAGGGAGGGACATATGGGTTAATGAGTTTGAAGCGTTCTCCTTTCCCTGTTACTTTGACTCTTACTAGTACGCAGCATTAACTGTGGTTGAGAATTAAAAAAAAAAAAAAAATCAATAGAAAAAAAATACAGGTTATTTTAAGGATTCTTCCACTTGTTAGAAGTCTTCGGCCAGGAAAATCCTTCTTTGCAGACTAGTAAGGGCTGGTCCAAAAATAAGGAGAGGAAAAGTTAGAGTTTAAAAATTGCATTAGGTTGGCAGTGAGTGCCAAAATAAAATTGTGAAAACCTTTTTTTTTTTTTTTTAAAGAGACAGGGTCTTGCTCTGTTGCCCAGGCTGGAGTGCAGTGTCATGATCATAGCTTACTGCAGCTGTGAACTCCTAGGCTCAAGGGATCCTCCTGCCTCAGCCTCCCAGAGTGCTGGGATTATAGGTGTGAGCCACCATGCCCGGCCCATGAAAACCTTTTGACAAAGAAATTCCACTTCTAGGAATTTATCCTAAGGCAGTAACCATACAAATATGCAAGATACATGTACAAAGACTTATATTAAGAACACATAAATATCCATTAATAGGGCTTGATTAAATACTTTCTAGTACATTCACTTAGTAGAATACTATGTAGTCATTAAAAGGATGATATAGATGTATATTTATTGACCCCAAAAGATGTCATAACAAATGTGGAATGAAAAAAAGTCACAAAATAGTATGATAGTTTATTTAAATATCTCCACAGGGTTATTTCTCATGTGATGAATTTCTTTTGACATTTACTTTCTTTTTACTTTTTTGCATTGAAATTTTTTTTCCCAGGCCCCTTCAGCTGTGATTAAATTTTTTATAGTGAGCCTATTTTATAATTAGAAAAAAACATAACTTACATTTAAACACCTTTTTTAATATCAGACAACTGTGGAGAGAATACCTTTTTGTTCTAACATAATTATTAAAATTAAGGCTACATGGACCTGTATTTACTTTTTTATTTTAAACAGCTTTATTGAAGTATAATTTACATACCATAAAGTTCACCCATTTTATTTATTTTATTTTATTTATTTTTGAGACAGGGTCTCACTCTGTTGCCCAGGCTAGAGTGTAATGGCATCATCATAAATCACTGCAACCTCAAACTCCTGGGCTCAAGCCATCTTCCTGCCTCAGCCTCCCAAAGTGCTAGGATTATAGGCAAGAACTACTGTGCCAGGCCAAGTTCACCCATTTTAAATGTAGAGTTTAAGTATGCAATTTTATGAATTTTAGCAAATTTGCAGAGTTGTGCAACTATCACCACAATTTAGTTCTAGAACATTTCCATCACTCCCAAAAGATCTTCCTTACATTTACGTTTCCAACATTAAACATGGCTTCATGCTTGGGACCTTTTTGGGGGAAAGACATAAGTAAAAATACTGGAATTTTTTTTTTAAAAAGACAATATAAACTCAGAAACCTTTTTCTTTGTAATGCATATCTCTGGGTGGACGTCTTACAGATGTATTGAATACTGCTGTGTCCAAGATCACATGGGGAGTATGAAGCACAAGAAATAGTTTTTACCATCTAGGAGCTTATAGTACAGTTGGGGAAACAATGTAAGTACTCAAAACAACCATTTATTCTAGTATATATGCAGTGTGAGTGCTACCAACTGTTGGGGTTGTCGGCAGGACATTGGAGGAAAGCGGTAGCCTTCTTATTAAATCAGGGGAGCTTCATGGATGACATGAATTTAAAGTGGGACTTATACGATGCCCCTATTTAAATTGCAGAAGGGAACTTCAGGCAAGGGGACTGGTATGAGCAAAGGCATAAAAAGGGATGGGGAAGCTCAAGGCAGATTTGGGGGTTCAGTGGACAAGTTTGGCTGGCTGGAGGGCAAGTTTGGGGCCCAGTTTTGGAGGGTTTTGAAGAGCAGAGTTTGACATTAACCTAAGGAAAATAGGGAACCATGGACATTTTTTGGCCAGATTGAAGCAGTTAAATGATTTAGGCGGCGGCATGGTGTATAGGATACTTTGGAGGGGGTGAGACTGAAGCTGTTTGGATACACTTTGTTAGCAGAAAGGGGCTGGGCTCCTAGGGACAGTGGGAAGACAACCCTGCATTCAGGAGAACTATGTAGGAGAAAATCAGTAGGCAGGCATGACCATGCGGGAGAGAGGGAAGAGACCAGGATGAGTACCTTTAAGAGCCTGATGACGGAGGGACCCCTGGGTTTGAGAAGACTAGTTATGTTTTGTGGGACAGTCAGGTGGCAATGGCCAGAGACAGCCAGGAATGGTGGCCTGGAGCTCAGACTTGAGGTTGAGATGTGGAAGGCATTGGCATGGAGACAACAGTTGAAATGATGTGAGGGATTAGCACCAAAGGAAAACTCAGAGAGAAATAAAGACAGCGGGACAAGGAGAAACAAAGAGGCAAAAGGTACAGTCGGAGGCAGGAGGAAAACCAGGAGCCAAGAGAAGAGTAGGACATCCGGCTGGAGTAGATGGTGGGCAAATGAGTATTTTTTGGGCAACTTACATATTAATCATTGCCTTGCTTGTTATGCCTCCTTCCTATTCTAATCAGTGGGTACCATAGATAGGTAAAAATGCATACCCTTGATATTGATGTGTGGAGATGTGCATTTTGTTTTCCTTATTTGATGTAAGCATTTTGTTTTCAAACTATAATAAATTTGATTTTTTTCAAGTTCTTCCTCTGGCTCTTGTTGTGTTCTCTGTTTTTCCACCCTATAGTTATTTATTTTCCTTGAGGGTTGCCTACTTTGGGCTTGGTAATTTTTTTCCCCTCAGCTTACAAAACCACTCAGTATCAGATGGAATTTGGAGGATCGGCAACTGAGCTAGAGATGCTAAGTGACAAAGTGAGGGCATATCATGAATCCCAATTATTTCCTCCATGTTTACTGGTATCCAGGGCAAAGCAAGAGAGCCTGATTTGGAGTGAGAAAAAAGCCACTGACCACATTGCTCTTTGGAGAGATTTGGCATCAGAGCCATAGGGGCTGCCCAAGTTCCGGGCTTGCTTGGGCAAATATGCCTGTCTGAAAACTTTTTCTTTAAAGAGAATTAAATAAAAACTTTCAAGTCCTCCTCGGATTTTGGGGGTAGTAATTTCACAGGGCTTGTCATTTGTGCTTGAAGCTAGTGGTGAGGAGGGCGGAGTGAGGAGAAGTGATGGGGTGGAGATGGGAAGCAAAGAAGGAATCAGAGAGAAATTTTATTGAGGGAGAGTTTGCTGGGTTTATGGGAGGGAATCTCTCCCCTCCTCCCCATTCGGATTTGAAAGGGCCGGTGAATCTTTGATTAGGTGCAGGTCAAAAGAATTTACACATTGTGACCTTAATAACTAGAGGTGATTGGCAGGCGGGCTGTGGGGAGGGGGCCGCGGGCCCCTTTCATCTCACTTAGCACAGAGGAGAGACAATGGGCCAGCCGATTTTCCTTGTTGTCCCTTGTTTGAAAAGGTCTGGTGTCTCTACTAGGTACCTGTGACATGGGGGTCTTGATTGGGGTCTCATAAAGGCCCCTGTCAGTATGTCCAAAGGCCAAGAGTACAAAAGCAAGCAGTGGGTGGGGGTCTCAGCTGACCACTGAAGAAGGGAGGGGAGGGCCCAGGAGGCAGTGGAGGGAGAAGCAACCCCCGATGGGAGCCCTTATAGAGGGAGGGGAGGAGGGGGGCAGAGAAGGGCCATTTTTGTCCCTAACTCATCAAGCACATCTGCAGAATTGTCCAAGCTGCTGCCTCCCAGTTTCAAAAGAAAAAAAATGATCGTTTGATAAACCGTCCCTGATTCACCACTTTCTCACAAGGGTGGGAGACCCAGCCCTGACCTCTGTATGATTTCACGTCAGGACCAGGCTTTCTTTCCCCACCCCCAAATTGCTAGAGAAACTTTGAAATGTATCCTGTGGCTTTTTCTCTCCCTTCTTTCATGCACCCCCCCCCCCAATTTCCCACCCTCTCTACCCCACTGGCCTCTGTTTTCTCCCTGGGCCCTCCAGAGTGTAGGCGAGTAATTAGTCCCCTCTTTCTGGGGCACAATGAAGCCAGGGTGTTTGGCGGGCCCCTTCCCACCGCTCACAGAGCTGGGGGCCTGGGGGGAAGGACCAGGTGGCATGTGCAGTGTGTTCCAGGCCGTACAATTGCTGGGGGACAGAGCCGGGGGCTCAGGGACTGGTGTGCTCCTGTTTCTCGAAGGAATGTGCAGAGGCTCATGCATTAATGGTCCACACACAATGCTTGCATTTTTTTCCAGGCAGAGGCATCTTTCCCGTGAAAAGGCTGCCGAACTTGGGGCCCAGGCGGGAGCTTTCGCTGCCGCAGTGGCGTTATTTCCCACCCTGCGCTTAGTGACTTGGAGCTAACATGGGAGACCAACAGGCCGCGTCTCCCGAGAGCCCGATCTTTGTATCTGATGTGTGCTCCCCCTCTGCCCTGTCAGTTTTGTGTGTTCACGGAGTGTTGATTTTAATGTGGGCCTGTGTTGGTCTGAGAGGCCAGGCTGGGGGGCCTCAGGTCTTTGTCTTGCAGGGCCTTTTCTTCTTGGAGGGTCTTCGGCCCTAGAGGCTAGTGGCAGATTTGAGAGGTAGGGTGAGATGCCAACTCTGGCTGGCAAAGGATTCCCCCATCCATGTGTCTGTTACAGACCACCATGGGGTGCCTAGAAAACAAGAGCACCTTGGGATGCTTGGGCACACGCTTGCTTGGCACCCTACCACCCCTTGAGGGGGGCGGTTATTTCTACCCCATAGGGCTGCCAGCTTGAAGTGAGTTAAACCCCCCCTTGTGACTGAGTCTGGCAGGAACACAGATTGTGAACCTCAGGGAGCCAGGGCAGGGCCTTGTTTTCAGGGGTTTAAGGGAGGCAGGGGCAGGCAGGAGGGGCACTGGGAGAGCAGAAGTCAGCTGCAGAGACTACCCTGCAATTGTAAGAGTCAGGAGAGAATAGCACCAGACAGAGAAGAGGCAAAGCGTCTAGGGGAGCTTTGGGAAATCGCAGATGCTCATCTCAGGCTGTTGAGGAGAGAGTCCCTAGAAACTAGGGGTTGAATGGGTGGCATTTTCCCCAATGAGGAGAACTGGGCACAGTTACAGGTAGAACCACTAGGGACTACTGAGCTGAATGTCTTCTGTCTTTACCATTCGCCTTGCTGCAGTGTAGCCTCGTACCAGGAGCTGGGGGACCGGGTCTGTACCCCGTCTGAGCCCCAGGTCTTGCTGGGAGAGAATATGCATATGCACTACTTGAGGAGGAGACTCTGGGGAGCCTCAGCCTGGGTGTGGCCTGCTCTGCTTCTGGGGAGAGTGAAACCTCCAAGTACCTCAGAGTCAGTGATTCAGTAGATGAGGGTCTCTATCCCCCAACCAGGGCCAGGCCACAGTTTGGCATCTCCTGTGGTCCTGGGGTTGGGGACCTTCATCTGAGGAGCCAGGTTTTTAGAAAGGGGCTGAGTCCTCACTTTCCATATGGATCAGAAGGCAGAGATGTGGGCTGGCCACTGAGATGAGGTAGCCCTAGGGAGGCATCCTGCCAAGGTTCACCAAGCACAGCAGCTCCTCTGTGCTGCTGTTGGCACCCTTCAGACTGTCTCAGGAATTGGTGCCAGTCACACTGCTAGGCCTGATGAGGGGAAAGAAGCTGGAGCTCCAAGGCCCTTGAGGGGCCTAACTCCCAAAGGAGCCTACCAGTAAGAAGCAGCTTGTGCTTTGGGTCACTCTGTTTCAGAGAACATTTCTTTCATTGAGAAATAGGCACTCCCAGCAATACCCACCTCTCCTTTTTTCTTTTTACTGTTCTTTTTCCTTAATTTTTCCAAATGCTGTTTCTCACCTCCCTTCTCTTCCATATTTTGGACAACTCATTAAAAGCCAGGGAGAGACAGAGCTCGTGTGTATGGATGTGGTAATGGGGATTGGGGATGTCAGAGATGGTGAGGCTGGGGCTCCAGGGTTATAGAAAGCTCTGTTATTCCCCCTCAGCTACAAGGGCACCAACACTTCATAACCTTTAAATGCAAACTTGATGGAGGAGAGAGATGAAAGCATGGAAACAAATTAGATATATCTATAGGGGGTGTTCAACTGGAGAAAATGAGCATTTCTAACTAATTGGAGTACAGGACATTTCATTATTAAGCTTCATTACGAGGGAAAGAGTGCAGCAGGCCTCTTTGGGGATTCCCTGGGCTGCTTTTTGCCTTTTAAAAGTATAATTGTATTTAGGGTGGAGAAATAAGCAGGAGTTGCTCTTGGTAACTTTGCAGAACACCCAGGGATTTAAAGCAGAGTTTGGAGCAAGGGAGAAGAGAGGGAGAGATGGGCCAGTAGGAGGGTGCTTAGAGGCCTCATTCCCTGACAACACAAAGGAGGTGGGAAAAGCTCTGCTGGGAGTGGAAACCTCACTTCTGAAGCCAAGACTGAGGAATTTGGAATGACAGGAGCAATGTTGATCAGAAAACCTGACTTCCTAGGAGATCAGATATTTGACTATTTTAACTTTTATATTCAAAGGACAAAATGGTGGAATACAGATGCAGTGCAATGGTCTGACAAAACTGTTGTTTCCCAGCATACACAGTACCTTCTTCTTATGGGCCAGAGAAGGGCTGGTGATGGGGCCTTTAACTGGGCCTGGTTGGATGCATATTAACCTTCATCCATGAAGGGGCAGCCTGATCCTGTCCATGGAAGCTTATCTGACTCAGATAATGAGCTTGGCTTTATAGTTCTGACTCCTTTTCCTGCTGCTGCCACCCCAGGGCTCATACCCAAAGTACAATCAGTCCCCCAGAAAACTCTGATCCAGGGTGCTTGCTCAAATAAGTGACTTGTCTAGGTTCTGTCTAGTTAATCAGATTATCTGGTATTTAGTGGTCTCAAGAAAGCTGAGAAAAGGTATTATTTTGTTATGGAGAGTTTGTACCCAAGAGCAGGGGTACAAAATCTGTCATTTCGAATCAGTGCTTCTTGTGACTTCGTCAAAGGCCCAGAATTTTTGCTTTTTCCCACCCAGACTATCCTTTGCTTTTTACTACAAGTCTGTGCTTAGTTCAACCTCTCTGAGGTCCCTGGGACTTTAAATACACAGAATATCTTCCTGTGATTGGTAGGCCTCATTCCTAATGGAGGCCTAATCCCTTTCTTTAGTGGATAGGGACCTCCCTGGTGAGTGGGTGAACCTAGGATTTATGAGCTCACTGAGTACCTATAGGAGGCAGCTCATTTCTATTTCCCTCTTTTCCTTTTTTTCCCTCTTCCTTCCCACAAAGAGGGAAAGTGTACTTTCTACTTCCCCAAAGAAAAGCAGAAGAGATGATCAGAGGAACAATTAGCACCTCATGAAACTTAACTGAGCAATAGATAGCGATAGACAGCTATGACTTAATTTGCAGACACGGGTCCTGTACCCTTCTCTCAGCTCTGTATGTACATCTGTCACCTGTTTCTGAGTCTGTGCTCCTGTGAGTATGTCAGGGTGGCAGGCAGTCCCTTAGTCTCTGGTGCCCTCCCACCAAGCTATAGCAGCCTCTCCTGAGATGAACCACATGCAGTCCTCTGCTTTCACCTTCATCACTTTATATTGATGACACCATTTCTTCTGGGTCAGAGTCACCACCAGAAGATACCTTGAAATAAGTGAGTGTGTGCCTATGTGGATTCCATCGTTTCCCTTTCTCTGGAGCATGGCGAAGTAGTTAGGAACCTACTTATTGAGTTTTTGGCAATTACTATATTTCTTGAAGTTATTTTATTCTATTCTCCTCTGGGTTATCTCCTGCCCATTCTTATCGTGGCTCCCCTTCCCTGTGTATTCTCATCCTATTAGTGACAGAGTTCATGGAAATGTTGTTTTCTGGAAGAAGTTGTGTATTTCTCAAGCAAGTCAAAATGGGCAGTTGTGGTTGTATAAGGCTGCAGAGCAGAGCGTGGAAGAGGGCAAGCTCGGTGAAGCTGGCAAAGGCCCAGGCCCATACTGGTGGCATCTGACCTGTGGATTCCAAGCAGGTTATCATCAGGATCTAAGCTCCTTGGCTTTTCCACAAAGGGATAGCAGAATATTGGGAGAGGGGGATGGGAAGTTGGTTTTCTCTAGAAACTTTAGACTTGAGGGTACCTCAAGTCAGCGGCTAGAAGTGTCCAGCACCTAGCACTGTGTAGAAATGAAAGCCTTAAGTGAAGTGGGTTACACAGCCATTAAATCAGGAACCCACACGACTACCAAGTATATTTGCAAATTTGTGTCATTTCTTATCATTCTTCTGAAAGATTTGTATCCCATCTCAAGTGACTTAGTGGGAAAGAGAGGAAGCTTCCAATCAAGCTTCCTTTCTTTGGTATCCTACTGTTTTTCCAAAGAGAAAACCCCATAATTTTATAGTTTGGGATTTCAGAAATGCATGACAAAAACATGCCACCAGGAGAAAATCTATTCCAAAGCAGTTGTCTGTGTGGTGTGAGTGGGTTGAGCTAAACTTGAGGAATTGGATGGGGTGGGCAGGCAGCTGCTTATGGAAGAATTTCCAGGCTCGGCAACTGCTTAAACTCCTATGTGAAAACCTCTCCTACTTCAAAGACCTAGTGAGAATGTCCCCTTCCCTCATCCTCTCTAAGGGGGTAGTTGCCCAAGGAAAGTGCAGAGTCAGCACTCTGAGACCCAGTAGAAAGGAGCCAACAGAGGCAAAGTGACCTGTGGATGAGAGCTCCATTCCCTGGAAATAATGAGGGGAACAGATAAGGTCACCACTGGAATCTCCTCCTCACATTGTAGGAGTCTCTGCCCAGGCCTGGGGCCAGGAGGACATGATTCTTGGGAATAAGTGGGTTCTGGCAGCCCCTGGATGTCAAGCCTCCATTTGGAAAGCCACACATACCTGTGACTAGCAATGCTGCATGTGGACTTGGGGAGCTTGAGGTCCCAGAGTTTTGCAGTAGGGCTGACTGAAGCCATGCTTGTGCCCCATCCCTAATACCACCATCCCACCCCTGCCAAGAGATAGAAAACTTCCCTCCAGGCCTCTTGGGGCCAACTCTGGTTCCACTGGGACTTTAAATCTCAGAAAAGAGGTAATAGGTATTAGGTGCTGTGGGATCACTGTAGGCTGTTTATGATCTAAGTCCTGGGTTTGAAATTAATTGGATTGCAGAAACAACTTCCTTTTATTATTTTTTCAAACCAACTAAATACCCCAAAACCAAATTTTAGAACTCCCAACCTTTCATCCTTTTCCCTCTCCCTGTGGCTTTATTTGCTGGGTATTGAAAAGTGCTTTCCCCAGCCTCCTTTGGGTTGCCGTGCTGAACAAAGTGAGAAACCCAGAGAAGGAGGAAGCTGGTGCCAAAAGGGCTGGCCACTGCCCCTCCTAGCTCTGCGTCCCGTGGCTTGCCCTAGCCGCCTCACAGTCTGGGCCACAGCCCAAGCAAGCAAAGGCACCTTGACTAGCAACAAGCCCCAGCTTTGTTGCACCTAGAGGGGAAATGCTTTATGGAGCCCAGGGATCTCCTCTGAGAACCACCTGTGCTCTCGGCCTTCTGCCTAGCCAGGGCCTTCTGGCACAGGGGCCCCCTCATTCGAGCCAGCAGGCTGATCCTAGGAAGTTGAGGGGTGGGAGATAGCTAAGGGGGCTGTGGTCAGTTTTAGGGGGCTCAAATTCCAGTCTGCTGCTTTAAGGGATCTCCCGAGGCCCTGGCCAGGTTAAAGTTGTCTTGTCTGTCATCAGCATTGACAGTAGCTTTCTGAAGTGGTCTGCAGAATACAGACAGGGAACCTGAGGTCTCACTTCTTACCCGAGTTCCTGGTGCTTCAGGAGGGGAAGCAAACAGGAGGGGATGGTGCAGGTTCCTTTACTAGGCCACTACCTTGATCAAGAAGACCAAGTGACACTATATTGCCTGGCCAGTGATGATGATGAGAGTGACTAGCACTTATAGAGTGCCAACTAAATGCCAAGCACTATGCCAAACACTTTATATCTCATTTACTCTTCCCTGATAGGTACTGTCATATCCTCACTTTACATGTAAGGAAACTGAGGCCTAAGAGATGTTAACTAACATGGCAAGAGTCACATCTCTTATAACTGATACACCCAGAGTTTGAGTCCTGGCATCTGACTCCAGAGTTTGTACTTTTTAATTGCCGTGCTGCACTGTCTGCTTCCCTATCCCATGCTGCACTCTCCCATTTGGGATTAAAACTTGTTGATTGTCTTGAATTGTTTCCAATTTTAAAAAAATATATATGAATTCAAGACTTGATTCTCTGGCTGGACCTTATACTGCCTAAGGACAAGCCTGTGTGAATTTTGTTTTTCTTGAACACCCCAACACCTATCACAGGGCTGGCTTGGAGAGCCCTCGGGTACTTTTTGAAGGAATGAAGCCTCTGTCTTTGCCTGCCTCCGGCTCAGGAATTGGCCAGGCAAGGCCTTGTTTTGTGAGAGGGGCAGTCATTCCAGAGCAGGATCTTCTGTTTGTCCTGGGGAGGCAGCCTCTGCGTGTGCCTGAGGAAAAGGTGAGGGGGAGAGGGTGTCCTATATAGGCAGGACACAAGGTTGATGCAGAGGCAGCAGGAAGATGGGAAGACAGAATCCAAGCCAGATGCGACTGGGGAGCTGAGCCAGTTGTTCTGAGCAACCTGTTTCAGGAACCTTCACGGGCCTCCCGTCTTGCAGACCTGCTTGTCTCCTGCAAGCTTTTGGACTACTGGCAAGG
This sequence comes from Daubentonia madagascariensis, assembly GCA_023783475.1. Classification (NCBI taxonomy): domain Eukaryota; kingdom Metazoa; phylum Chordata; class Mammalia; order Primates; family Daubentoniidae; genus Daubentonia; species Daubentonia madagascariensis. The sequence continues at coordinate 10,375,468 of JAKFHU010002573.1, read as the reverse complement.
GTGTGAGGGCAGGGTTTGGTTTCACATCTCTGAACGGTAAGTGTTGGGACTAGCCACCCTTTACTTTGTAGATTCTTCTATAGAGAATCACTTTGAAACTCTCTTGTGAAGGCTTAGGGTTGGGATGAGGGTGGGAACAGTAGTTCCTAGCAGCCAGCCCGGGCCAGTGAAAGAGCGAGGTGGGGTAGCACATCGTATGGTAGCAGTTTTCATGGCTAGATCTCAGTGTTGGATAAACAGGCAAAAAGTTTGACCTGGCCACCACCTATAAACCATATGCCAAACTGCTCCAACTGTCCATGGCCATAGTTGCCCCTGAATATAGTTCATCTAGGCTGTCAGAGAGTCTGCTGCGTGTGACAAAGTTTTGGATGGCAAATAGGGGCATGTTCCCATTTCTGTTGGCATGACTGGAGGGCAGCCTGGGAGACAAGGCTGTAGAGCAGTAGCCTGTGCTATGGACAGCTCAGCTTTGTTCCTTTTCATCAGGCCTGGGTTCTACTGGATTATAATGTTATTAGTAGAGTAGCCTTGGAGGAGAGTATCTGGTTCTGGGGTTTCTAGACAGAGCTCTGAAGGTTTGTGTCAAAGGAAGGAGGGTGGGAAGTCACATGAGTGACTCTGGTCATCTGAAATAGCTCCCCTGGTACTCTCTTAGAAATCTATTTTAGATGCTAGCTCACAGAAGTGTTCTATTGTTTTTTTTAAAAGTTGAAAAATATTGTACTAGTGTAACTGTTTCCCATTTTATAGACAAGAAATTTGAGGTCCCAGGAGGGGTTATAGGCTTGCCCAAGGTTAGGCAGCTTGTGAGCAGCTGAGCTGTCACTAAATGCAAGCCGGCCAAGCCCCAGCCCCAGCCTTCTGCCCTCTAGTGTACAACGGTCCTGCTTGCCTTGGGGCCTGCCCTGGTCTGGGTTCTGGGTGTCTTCAACTGGCAATTATCTCAAGTCCTCATTCTCACCCGTGTACAACTCATTTGTCAAACAGCCCTTCTGTTCTGTTTTTCATTTTTGCATTTCTTTCAAGGAGAACTGCTTCTCTCTCTCCTGGGTCTGGGGTCGGGGCTCTTCTAGGGCTGGTTGTGAGAGGCCAGCAAGCCTGCTTGCTGCTGGCTCTGCAGTTACTTCCACTGCTGAAGCTACATGCCAGCCTTTGCACACTTTGGCACTGACCCCAGATAAGCCATGTGGTGCTCCCACCTTGTGCCTCCCTAGCATTGAAGCCACTTCTAAGCAGAGGACTCTCTTTCCTCTGCTCAGCAGTGGGTAGTAGGACTGCTATGATGGCCACAGTAGAGTTAAGTGTCACAGGAGTCTCCTGAGTCTGTCTCTGTGTTCCCAGGAGAATCTGTTTCCCTGATGCTTTCTGTCTCTGGGGTGTCCATAAAGGCCCAAAACATCATGTGAGCTCCATGCAGCCCCAGGCCCTCTGGGGAGAGCTGAGCAGCTACAGCACTGTGGCCACTCTGCTGCACAGCCACCTCTCTTGTCTCACGCTGGCTCAGGCTCGATCCACTATCCTTTCCCTATTCTTTGCTTTGGAAATGGAGGGCTATGGTGCTAAGTACAGGTCAACTGTCTTGAGGGCCTCCATCTCCCAGAAGGCTATTTGAGGTACCGACCCTGATTGGAAGACACAGATTGGGAGGGTGACAATGTAGGTAATGGATGGCGGCATCTTCTTTTCCTTGTCCAGGCCCCAGTCCCAGCTGCCCTCACTGGCCCTGGTCTGGCTCACCGCAGGGCCCAATTCAGAGGCCTCTTTTGTTTGGCTTGCACAGAGCAGCCCCAGCTCACCATTCCCACATGCCAAAGTTTCCCCACCATTCACTAGGAAGGCTGAAAAGCCCTCAGCTAATTGCGTTGGGCTGAAAATTACCACTTCCCTGTGTTCCCCTGCTGCTGAGGACATTTGTGTCACTGCTGTATTTAGGGGGAACAAAGGCCTCCTGTGGGGAGAGCCCAGGTACAAATGTGGGATGGGGGGGAATAATTGTGGTCTCTCCAGGTGAAAGCCCCTGTTAAACTTCAGTAAGTCAATTAGGCTTGGGGGGGAGGGCAGAGACCCCCACAATAAACTGTTCCCACCAAGCAATTAAAGAAAATCATTTTAGCTTTGAGGAGAGAAGCTGCTTATTAGAAATTTGTGGGCACCCCCCCCCCCACTTTCTAACACAGCCCCCCCTTAGGGATGAAACAACAAAACGCCTTCCTCAATAGAAGTGTTTCTCCTCCTTCTACTCATTGTGTGGCCTGAAAGCACTTACCATGGGAGGGCAGAGGGAGGGATAGAGACAGGCCAAAGGGGGAGAAAAATCACAGGGGCTTAATACCTAGGCTAGTGCAAAATCACAACTGCCCAGTAGGGTTGGGTAAAGAGACCCCTGTGGGCACAGTGTGTCCACAGGTTGTGTATGGAGCTTGCTTGTGTGGGACATACGTGTGTCCATGGACTGCTATCTGCTCCTCAGAACACATAGAGATATTATGCAGTGACTGCATATATGTGGGGCATCCTGCATACCCCCTTACCAAAGGGAGCAAACACAAGGCTCTTTGTGTGTATGTGTCCTTGTGCGCTATCCTCAGCAAAGGATGGCAAGGCCAAGACAACCCAGCTGGGCATGCACCTCTTCCTAAGGCTGTGACCGGGCCCATGTTCTTTCTTCTCCCAGGAGCCAAATCCCCGCACCTGGGAGTTGAGCCACAGCATAGCTTTCTGCCTCAGACAGTCGGCAGCTGAGGGCTGAATGGCCAGCAACCACCTCCTGGCCCTCGGCTAGGAATGGTTTGCAGGGAGTAATGGGTGGACATGCTTAATCTCTACAGTCTTGCTCTCCATGTTGCTTGGGTGGGGTGAAGTGTAGAGACTCAGCAGGAAAGAAATCAATGGCCAGGGCTGGCACATGCTTTCTTGATAACTAGCTTGGCCGATATGGCTCATGGGAGTTTCCAGTTGGCAAAACCCCCACCTTCCAATTTCAAAAAAAGTGAGGGTTTTTTGAGACTACTGTGTGTTTTTTTTGTTGTTGTTTTTTAAGAAAAACAAAATCTTATGTTCATTGTGTGAGTTGTCTACTTGGTTCCTCTTGCATTTTGTGTATGTGTGTGTGTGCATGTCACTCAGAGGGATTCAGAAGTAGAACATTTGAGTTTGCTCCTGTAGTCAGATTTATTTTTCCCTAGGTTTTTGGGTCATTTGTGCCAGGTGAGGGTGGGAAAGAGATAAAAGAAATTGTAACAAAGGAGTTGCCTGGGGTTACAAAGAAAGATCACAGTTAGTTGGTTGTAACTGTGTGTGTGTATTTTTTTATTTTACTTAATTTTATTTTTTAATTTATTTTTATTTTTAAAAATTTTCCCTGCCTGCCTCCAACTTATTTTTTTAAACTTTTAACTCTGAAAAATTTCAAACATACACAAACAGAAAATAGTAAAATTAACCCTTATGTTTTCCATCAGCATTTAATTATTTTGTGTATGCTTTTAATTCAAATTAGATGAATACCTGGAAAGTATCTTTAAATTATCTATCTTTTAGATGCCTGGCACTTTAGCTGTTGAAAGTGGAAGGGTCTGAGAGTAAACCAAACTCCATTCCATCAGAATGAGACTTGTGGTTTCCAGTAGAATTTTCAGTCTCATCGGTCCATAAAAAGGGATTCAAGGGGCCAAATCTCTGAAGATCAGGGCTTTGTCCCTTGGAAACTATACACCCATCCCTCAAACAGCATCCTTGTTATCTGCTGTTGTCCAGACCATCTCCCCACCTCCTACTGGAAGTGGAAGGGAAGATTTTTCCTGGCACTGATTTTGGGCCTCAGTATAAGAGAATACCTCATTTCCTTTCTGAAGTTCCAGGCCAGCCTATGCTGCTGTTTCCTCTGCTCTCCTAGCAGACCCACCAGATATTGATTTTGTCGTTGAGGTATTTGTTCTTAGACCTTAAGGTGTCTAGTAGATACCTGGCACAGCCAGGTATCTGAGGCTTCCCTTGAGTCTCAGTGAGGACATACAGTTGGGTGAGAAGCCCAGCAACTACTGTATTATTCAGGACAAATTGGTTATAAGTGACAGAAACCAAATTCAAATTAACATAAATAAAACTGGGAATATTTGGCTCATGAAATCCAAGGGAAAAGCTGAACAACCAAGCCAAAAGAAGAATTCAAATACAGCAGGCCTCAGGAATAGCTGGACTCAGAGGCCACAGTGGTGCCAGGACTTCTGGGGTGCTCATCTCTGTTTCTTCTTGGATCTTAGTTCCTTCCATTCTCCCAGCTGACCAGCTTATTCCACAGGGCTGCCAAGAGCTCCTGAGTTTGGTAACTCATTGCTTAACTCATAGGGAGTGACTGGCTTCCAAAAATCCCAAGGCAGAGACTCACTGGCCAGCTTGGCTCAGCTGCCCACCCCTTGATTAACTAATGTGGCCAGAGAGGGAGAGTCATGTAAGAACATGGCAGGTCTCTGAGGAATCACATGTATGAAGGGAGAGCATAGGGCAGACGAAACAATAGGTGTCTACTGTTTTTATACTCCATGATATCCAGTTCCAAAGTGTCCACGTGAATGGTGACCGAGCTCAGAGACCTTGGCTACCAGGTCTCAAACAAAGTTAAGAGTCTGGAAGGAACTGTTGCACTATAGCCTTTGATGTCCTCCTCCTCACTTCATTACTAGTCAGCTGACTAGGGAATCTTTCTTTGTAAGATGTTGATGGTGTCCTTAGAAGAACCTGCCATCTTCCTAATGTGACATGCACAAGGGAAAGAACCTGGTTACAGACACGAGATTGGATGAATAAGCAGTGGCCTTGCACCCTCCCAGTGGGGCAGAGAGAGACTGGAGCCCAGTCCTGGGATGGCAAAGGTCTGACCTGTCCAGGCCTCCTCCAAAGGAAAATGATTTGGAATTAGACTACAGGAATACAGTTTACCTCTCGGATTAGTGTGGAAGACAAGGACTCCTGCCTTTCCCCTCTTTAGTACCATTGTCAGGAGGGCAGGAAGTCTTGAGAAACAAAGTTCAAGGTCGACACTCCTGGTGCTGCTAACTAATTTGGACACAAGGACACTACTCAGAACTTTGCCTTCCTGAAAGGCCCTATAATGGAAATCTTGTAGACAAAGACCTCTGCTACTATTTCCAGCCTTATGAGTTTTCTACTTCCCCCAGTAATGTAAGCTTCATTGTATGTGGCCAATGTGAAGACTCTGGGGACCTTGTCACCGATGACAAAGGAGTTGACACATGCACCTGAGTTTACTGCTGGCACTGCTCTACAAATGAAGCGCTCCTTTCTTGAGGAATAGACTTTACTTGCTAGGCCTTATTGTCATGGATAATATACCCCTGATGTGTATAATTTATGATGCATAACAAGCCCTGCTGGCCTATCAACGTCCATGACACCCCCTTCCTTCTCCTTGTGCGGCCCTCGCCCCCACCCATAGACTTCAGGGTAATGGTGGAACATGCCACGGCAATCAGATCAGGTTGAAGAGTGTAGAGCTTCACCTCCCCTCCTACTACCTCTGTCTTTGAAGGAAGTGGTTCAAGGATGCAGATGGTGGTGGTGAATCCATAGGTTGACACTTACCCTTCTGCCTCCCTTTTTTCAGTTTGCTGGATGTTACTGTGGGACTGTTTGCCATTGATTAGTAGATCAGGACCCCTCTTATTTTAAGCCCTGCTGTACTTACGAGGCCATTGGATGGGGAAGGCCATGCAATCATGTGGTAGACAGTGTGAATGGACTCTCTTGCCCTTCGTTTCCTCCAAGAAAACCCTTTTCTAGAAGATCTAGATTGTGCTTTTATACTTATCATATGAAAATGACTATCCTAGGTTGGTGTTTATGAACATTGAGAATGCAGATAAGAGCCAGCCAATCTCTAGTGAACTCCATTGGCTCTGGGCCTAAATGTTACAGTAGGTCAGGGATGTAGGGCCTTGGGATCATAGGTCATACAGATTACTCTGTGACCTGTCCTCATCTCTCTTCTCTGTTGGCATTATGAACACTTAATGCTCTTAACCAAATCTGGATCAAGTCTAAGTCTCAAGGTCCCTCTATGGTTTGTTAATGTAGATATATTTATTTTTTTATTTTTCATTCTTTTTGAGACAGGGTCTTGTTCTGTCACCCAGGCTGGAGTGCAGTGGCACAATCATAGCTCACTGTAACCTCAAACTCCTGGGCTCAAGCAATCCTCCTGGCTTAGCCTCCCGAGTAGCTAGGACTACTATTTTTTGTAGAAACGAGGTCCCACTATGAAGTCCAGGCTGGCTTCCAACCCCTGACCTCAAGAGATTCCTTTGGCTTTGGCCTCCCAAAGTGCTGGGATCGCAGGTGTGAGCCACTGTGCCTGGCCAGAATCAAATTTTAAAATAAACTTGTTGAGTTTGTGTCTGGCTTATCTATGCAGCTCTCTAGTCAAGCCTCACTTTCCTCTTTGTTTGTTGACCCCAGTTGACCCTAATGGTTCTCATCATCTGCCCATCCCAGGCCCCTGTTCACATGCCAGCCATTTATGTTGTTCATGTTCATGAGAAAGAACACCAGAGCTTGTCTGGCCTTAGTCTTTTTAGTAATCATGAGGCCATGTTGGCCACCTATGCCCAGGTGAAGATATTAGCAGCCTGGTGGCTCAGGTCTTGGGCTGACCACTGCCGTGATGCCAAAATGGACCTGCCTAAAAGGAAAAGGTATGTTGTTTTGAAATTGGAACTATATTTTGTGCTTCAGGCTTAGCTAGCCGTAGCAGCAACAATCATTTGAGTACCAGTATGTACAGGGCACTGTTGTGCTATAAGCTGTGGTCTCAGCCTTGGATGGGCTCACAGTGGAGTTCAGAAGATCACCTGTTGAAGAAACCTCTTGTTTATGTCTTTACAGAGAGAGTGGTTATGAAGCAAAAGTTTAGAGGGAAAGCACTGTCAGAGCAGCAGGGAAACTATGGAATTCTCATAGGCGATTGTTCCCAGGCCTTCACCACTCAGAAGCCCTCGAGGTGAATGGTCTCTGTCAGGTCCAGGACAGAGCCAAGAGACAGTGGTTTCTCAGAATCGCATTTAATTCAGTGTCCCTTGGCCGGGCAAGGGGACTCATGCCTGTAATCCTAGTACTTTGGGAGGCTAAGGTGGGAGGATTGCTTTAGCCCAGGAGTTCGAGACCAACATATCAAAACCTCGTCTCTATAAAAATAAAAAATAAAAAAAATCAGCTGGGCATGGTGGCTCATGCCTGTAGTCCCAGCTACTTGGGATGCTAAGGGGGGAGGATTGCTTGAGCCCAGGAGTTTGAAGTTCCAGTGAGCTATGATCACACCACTGTTCTCCAGCCTGGGTGACAGAGCAAGACCCTGTCTCTAAAAAGATGAAAATGAAAATGAAAAATTCAGTGTGCTACCAATATGCAACCCATCTTTCAGGCAACTTCAAAATGAATATTTTCATTACCATCCTCCTTTTAATTTCTCAGTTTCTATTTTGTTTTTTTTAAGAACATAAGTAATGTATAAATATGTTCTAATTGTGAAAAATTCAAACAATTTAAAATACATAGAATATAAAATAAAAATCCCCTTCAGTTACTTGTGGCCCCTCCCCCCATCCTACTCCTTTTCTTTTAAGGAAGTCTGGTGTGTGTAATTCCAAATCTCTTCATTTGAAGCAAACAGCAGGCATCATATAAGTTCATAAATATGTATACATATACAAATATATGGTTTTGCTTTGTTTTAGGCTCACATTGTACATTTGTTCTACAACTTGAATTCCTCATCTCCCTGTGTGGCTCAGAGGTCCTATTGTGTCAGAGCTGGCTCTACTGCATTCTTTTTTACTACTGCATTCTAGTTCACAGTAATATGGATGTACCATAGTTTATAACCATCCTTCCACTGATGAACACTTAGGTTATTTCGGGTGTCTTGCTGTTATAAACAGTCCTTTGGGAAACATCTGTGTACTTGCCTATTTGTAGATACGGTCAAGGTATTTTTTCTAGGAAAGATACTTAGGACATGCTGGATTGAGGGAGAAGTGCATTTAAAAGTTTTTAGATGCTGCCAAATTGCTCTACAATTGGACTGTATCAGATTATATACCCACAAACAGTGTGTACAATTAACCTATTTCCTCCTTACACTTAACAGCACTGGCTAATATCAGTTTTTTGAAAAATTTTGCCACTCTGATGGGTAAAAAATATCTAATTTGGGGAGTAAGTATAAAATAGTGATAAGAGATTGACTTTGCAGGCTGCCCGGCTGAGGTCAAGTCATGAGTCCCCCTTCCTACTAGCTGTGTGGCCTTGGTGAGTTTCTTAACCTCTCTATTCCTCAATTTCCTCATCTATAAAAGGGGGATAATACTGGTAGTACATACCTCATAGTGACTTCTTTAAAGGTTTTTTATTGTGGAAAGTTTCAAAATATACAGAAGTAGAACAATTACCAACTCTTAGATAATCTTGCTTCATCAGTACTCCCCACACGCTTTCCCCTCCCATATTATTTTAAAGGAAATATTAGACATATAATTTTATCCATAAATATTTCAGTATGTACTCTAAAGCTGTGGTCCACAACCCCCAGTCCAAGACCTGTTAGGGACCAGGCCACAGAGGTCCACTGACTGGGGGGGGGGCCTGGAAATATTGTCTTCCATGAAACTTGGGGTGGGGGTGGGGGAGGCACACAGCAGGAGGTGAGGATCAGGTGAGCAAGTGAAGCTTCATCTGTATTTACAGCCGCTCCCATCACTCCCATCACTGCCTGAGCTCCGTGCCCCCCCACCCCCAGTCCGTGGAAAAATTGTCTTCCATGAAGCCGGTCCCTGGTGCCAAAAAGGTAGGGGGCTGTTGCTCTAAAATATAGTGATACTTTTAAAATGTAGTCACAGTACCATTATTATACCTAGAAAAATATTATCAAATATGTAAGAATGTGTTGAGGGTTAAATGAACTAATCAATGTAAACTGATCAGAACAACACCTGGCACATAGTAAATACTGTGTGTTTGTAATTATTTTTGTTGTTTTTCTAATTTGCAGTTCTTTGCTTACTAGAGGTTTAATAGTTATTTCATACTTTTTTTGGCCAGGTATATTTTTTCTACAAATTACTTTTTCAAATTTTTGCTCATTTATCTGCTTTTCCCCCTGTGATTTATAAGATTTCTTTATATATTCTGGGTGTTAATCTTTTGACTATACGTGGTAATTCCTTTCAGTTTGTTGTTTATGATGTCGTGTGTTGTATAGAAGTTTTTGTTATTTGTAGGTTACATCTGTCATCTTTACCTTTATGGCTTCAGATTTTTGTAATGGTCATAAGAATGTATTTCCAAGATTATAAAACTATTTTCCTGTATTTTCTTATACTTTATGGTTTTTCATGTAGTTTTTAAAATGTAGCTGGATATGGTGGCGCACACCTGTAGTCCCAGCTACTCCGGAGGCTCAAGGAACGCTTTAGCACAGGAGTTTCAGGCTGCAGTGAGCAATGATTGTGCCACTGCACTCCAGCCTAAACGATACAACAAGACCCTGTCTCTTAAAAAAAAAAGTATATCTCTTTAATCCACCTAGAATTGATGTCTGCTGGAAGGTAGGGCTCTAATTTTATTTTATTTCCAGATGTGTATACAATGGTCTCTATACCATTTATTGATTAGATCACTCTTTACTCTCTTTAAAGGCCATGCTTAGGATCTACTGATTCTCTACACATATGTGGGGTTGGCTTTGGGTTCTTCATTCTGATCCATTGATCTGTTTGTTCTACTGTGAATATCATACTACAGCTTTATAATATACTTTCATCTGGTAGGGCAACTTCTTTCTCATTGTTCTTTTTCAGATATTCCTGGGTTATTCTTGTGCATTTCCCCTCTTGGATGAATTTCAGAATTGATTGAGCAAAAAATCTTGTTTAGATGGGACTGTCTTGAATTTATGATTAGGGGAGAACTGACAGTTTTATGATCTTGAGACTTCATCTGGGAACATGATATATTTCTCTGCTTGTTCAATAATTCTATGTCCTTTAGTAAAGTTTTATGTTTTTTTAATATAGATCTTTGCTAAGTTTTTTGTTTGTTTTCTCTTGTTTATTCTTGGATACTTTACAGTTTTTAAATTCTTTTGGTGAATGGATTTTTAATTACATTTTCAATTGGTTATTACTAGTATATAATAATAGCTAACATCCATGGGTGTTTGCTACATACCATACACTATTCTAAGTATCTTATCCCATATAATTTTTATAAGCCTATGCCTAGGTACTATTATTATTTCCATTTTACAGATGAAGAAACTGGGCTTTAGAGAGGTTAAATAACTCACCCAAGATCATACAATGACTAGGTGGCAGAGCCAAGAGTCCACGCCTGCACTCCTTTCCACTATTGTACACAGATGCCAGCTACCTCATCCAACCCTGGTATTAGTTAGAATAGTTTTTAGTTGAGTCTTTCAGATTTTCTAGGTAGACAATCATGTCTGCAAATAATGACCAGGTATAACTCATCTTTTTCCATGCCTCATGTTGGGTACCTAGTTTTGTGAATGTTGTATTATCATTTCTCAGAAGACTGACCAGTCAGTTTTTCTTTTAGCACTGGAACATATTGCCATTTCGTTCTTTCAGGAGCACATGGAGCAGTTGTTTGTGTGTGTTTTTATCATTTTAGTATGTTTGCTTCCACTTTTTCCTTTTCTATGCATAGGCTCTTTTTAAAATAGTTGTAATGATGCTGTTTGTACCCTACTTTTTTCTTTTGTAATAGTATATCATAAGCATCTTGCCTGTATTCTTTGGGAACATCGTTTTAAATGACTGTGTAATAGTCCATTAAATAGATGGATCATCATTTATTTAACATGTTTTGGTCTTGACCCCTTGAAGGCAAGGCATATCCTCCTTTCCCTATTAACCCATTGTGGTTCAGTCATCCATGAAGTTGGCTAAACTTTTGAATTTATATTTTCTATCCACACCATCTCTATGAGATAATGGTATTCCAGTTGCTGTGTGAAATGGAACTTTTTAAAATTTGCCTTAAACTTAGTCAAGTTTCAGATAAGCCTCTTGGTCTTATTATCCTTTAGTTTGGTGACCAATGTTGTATTTACCTTCCCCTGCCTGGTCTTACAGGTTTAGTCCTAGGGACCCACCTGTCTAGACAGTTGCTGCTGTGGATGGTAGGCCTCACAAGCGTGTCCCTGATCCCTATCACAGATGGGACCCAAGCAGCCTTCTAGTTCTGTGTACAGCATTCAGGTGGATGTTTCACCAGCTACAAAGTAGATGTTTGCTGGACAGAGATTAAGATTTGCCTCTTTTTTTCCGCCTTCCCAAACACATCTATTTCCCTACCCCTTTGGTGACCCAGGGTGCCCTGTTGGCTGGATCTTAGGAACTGGCTGTCTCACACTTTCATCTGCCCCCCGCCTGTGTTTTTCCCCTTCCTGACTTTTGTTGACCTCTTGTTGCCACTCCACCGGTCCCTCCCTCTCAGTGCTGTCACTGCAGCTATGCTCGTGGCTTCCCCTCACCGAGTAAGTTTGTGTGACCTTCGCACTATATTCATGCTTCGGGACTTAGTGCTGTAATGATGTCAGTGGCGGAGGTTAGCAGATGGCGGCAGCAGCAATGAGACCTGACATGTTCTAATGACTCCCTCCTTCCCACCCTTGCTGGCCGAGCTGATGGAGGGGCAGGGGTTTCCTTGAGGTATTTAAGGAGGAGGCCAAGTGAAATCGGGGGGCCCCCAGGTGCCGATAAGGCCTGTGACCTTTGCTGCTATAATATCAGTGTTTCACAAGCAGGGCGGTTTGGGAGCCCACTTGCAGCCCATCAAAAATTGATTTAATTGCAATTTTTCCTCCAATTAGGAGCACTGGAGCCTGACTAATTGGAGTAATAGAGAGTAATAAGGCTCAGATAAAAAGCCTTCCTCGGCTGCCTTTGTATCTTGTGTCAGTGCCTGTCAGAGGTCAGAGAGCTTGCATATTCTATTAGGCAGCCTGGCCTTCATTTGTACAAATTAGTTTACCCAACAGTAATTAAAATGCCAATGCGGGTTGAAAAGAACTGAATACACTTGATGGGCATGTTGGTGAATGATGTGACAGCTCTGGTGGCCTCCCTTGCCAAAGTGTGTCAGGCCAGGCTCAGAGGCTGCTGGAGCCTGGGCCAGCTGGGCGGCTCCAGGCCAGCCACGGGGCACAGCTGCTGAGCGCGCCACTTCTGCTGCCCCACCTCAGAGCCATTCAGTCGCTTCTTTCTCCTTCCAGGTGGGGTCATTTGTCAATTCATTCATTCATTCATTTGTTCAATAAGCATTTGAGTTTTCAGTATGTGTCAGGCATTATACTAGGTGCTGGGGATACAAACAAAACTAACTCTTGAAATGTAGCCCAGGTGAGAGTTTATGGGGTAAGGGATGGTATAATAACTAGGGCTCTGGAATCAAGACTAACTGGGTTCTAATTCCAGTCCACTAATTGCTGCCTATGTGAGCCAGAGCAAGTTACATTACCTCTCTGAGCCTCAGTTTCCTGATCTGTATAATAAGGAAAGGTACCTACTGTGTAGTTTTATGAGGATTAGATGGGATAATGCTTTTGAGACACTTGCTCAGCACCTGGCACATAGTAAGTGCTCGATAAATGACTAATGTTATTAAGAGGGCCTAAACTAATGCATAAGCAGCAAGAATCTCTCTTCCTACTCGTGCCCATATGAATTTCCCATATCTTCCTCTCCTCTTTTCTATGCCTTATTATTTTCTATTTCTCAACTTGAGTGCAGAACCCTAATTCTCCTGGCATCTTTCTCTGATGTGAGGCACCTGTGTCTACTTCTTGGGCCTGGTGATGATCTCTGTGCTGCCAGGTTTGCCTGAGTTAGGGTTATGGGGCAAGTAAGGTAGGCAAGGTCTACGACAGAATGAGAAATTGTAGAAGGCTGGCTTCTGGTGAGGGCTTTCGGGTCCAAAAAGAGTTGAGCTTACAGTGTCAGAATGACTTTTAGACACTCCAGCCAAGAGAGAGTGTGTGTACTTCTACAAAGTGTGCATGGGAGAGAGAGATAGTATGTGTGTGTGTGTTGATATTAATTTTTAGGAACTGTTGGTACTTCTATCTCTTATCTGGTTGTGGTGCTTATGAGGGACTTCTCACTCCCCCAACAATGTGTGACTGTGTCTTGTGTCATTCAGGTTTGAGTGGTGATCTGGGACTTGTTTCTTTAAGAAGCAGATGGACCATCTTCACAGCCCACATAACTAGGTTCCCCAGCCATCTTGGCTTCAGGCTCTGGAAAGCATTTTTGGTTCAGTTCCATAAATTTGTATTGAGTGCCTCCTTTGGGCCAGTCACTGTACTAGGCATTGGAGTACCTGGGAGCCACCAGACAGTTCATGATCTCAAAGGGAAGATGAGAAGATAAACAAACAAACAAAAAATGCCATTTGTCCCATGAGCATGGTAGGGACTCAAAGAAAGGATGGGCCACCTTAACCTGGGGAGCCACCAGCTCCTGCCTCTGCAGCACAGGTTTGATGTCCTTGTTCCTGGCATACCCCTGAGGGAAGAGATGCGACTGAGGGCAAAAGCCATTTGAATTTTCTTTCTTTTCTAAGGGGAGCTAGCTTTTTAAGTGGTTTCAAACCCTAAACTGAGGTTGTAGCAAGGGCCTTTAGTGGGGAAAATTCTTTGAGTAGTCCCTTAGGAGGAGCCATAGAAGGAATGGTACATGTTTTCATCTAGTTGATCTCTAACTATTTACTGAGAACCTTTGACATGCTTAGCATGTGACCCAGCACAGTGAAGGATATGGAGAGAATCTGTTTGAAGACATGGGGCTGATGCACATGGAATAGGCGATCAGAGCACAGCATTATGTTTGGGCTAAATCGCCGTGGAGGTTAGAGAGCTAAGGTGGTGAAGCCGCCTGTGATGCACAAATCCAACCTCATTAGCTCCTTTTCAAAGCATTTTATGTGGTGAGTCTCGAGGGAGGGGTCTGAATGTGGGGGCAGTAGGTCCTGTGTGCAGCCATAGCATTTTGAGTAAATTCAGAGAAGCTTGGCTTTTGCTTTATTTTCACTTTCTGTGCAGTGGGAATAATAATTTCTATCTTATGAACCCATTGTGGGATGTGGAGCATCCTTTGTGTGTTCCAGAGTAATAAATTCCTTTTCTTCCCCTGCTCCGTGTGTTTGTTGTACACTCTGAGGAGGTTGTACTTGGGCATACCCTTTTTAATCTTCTTTGACTGTGGCTGGTCTGTGGCCTTTGCCTCATTCTTCCTAATGACCATGGGAATTGGGGAATGGGGTGGGGGACAAGTATGGCTGCAAGTGATGGGGAGTAGTTTGAGGTGTGCAGGACTGTGTCTGCAGCTAGCTTGACCCCCAAGCATCCTGGGAAGTCCCCATAGTTTGGGTGTGAGTCCTGGTGAGTGTCCCCTTAGCAGGACCTGGCTCAAAATCTGCTTGACTGTTGTTCAGATGGTTTTTTATGTAGTGTTAAATTTGATTAAACTCTTAGGGCCTCATAAGTGCCAAGAAGATGCTCTACTTTCCCTCCCTCTCTTCCTCCCTGCTTCACAGTGGTTAGGCAAGGAAAAGGGCAGCTTTTGGAAAGAAACATTTATGGGTGTCGTGTCTGGGCAATAAAGAAAGCCCTTCAGGCCGGGCGCGGTGGCTCACTCGTGTAATCCTAGCACTCTGGGAGGCCAAGGCGGAGGATCACTTAAGCTCAGGAGTTTGAGACCAGCCTGAGCAAGAGCAAGACCCTGTCTCTAAAAAAAAAAATTAATTAATTAAAAAAAAAAAAGAAAGAAAGCCCTTCATAGGGTAGGAAGGTGAGGGGCACTCCTCTTGGTGGCAGATGATCAGGGCCAGAGGTGGGTGGGCCAGAAGAGAAGAGGACAGGAGTCCCTGAGAAGGGCCTTTGCATCCCCACCCTGCCTGCTGGGAGGTCAGAGCTGTGGGAGTGGCAGGGATTAAAGTCCGTGTTCCTCCCCTCTTTCTCTCTATTGACTTATCTTGACGCTAATTTAGGCCTGTAGCCAGGTAGAGGCCTACCATAGGCCTCCTTAAGAGATGTCTGTGTGTCTGTGCTGGCGCCCTTCACCTGGCCCCCACTCCATGAAAGTCTGGACAGTCCAATTGCCTGCTCGAATGATTTCCAAGTGGCTATTATGTTTCCAACCCAAGGTAATTGGCTTTACCAGTTATTAATGGATTACCCTAAAGAGAAAAATTTTGAGGGAGGGAGGTGAGGGTAACACCTCCTAACTTTGTAGTTTGGTTCTTCAGTGTCCAGTGGAATGGCTGCTTCCCAGGCTAGGAGTCACTTGGGGCATGGCAGGAGTGGCTGTTTTGGCACTACCACTGTATGGTTTAGTGGCTGCTGGTAATCCCATGGGTCCGGAGGAAGCTGGGATGATGGAGCATGTCCCGGCTTGAAGCATGGGGGCCCCAGGATGCCTCCTATGGCCTTTTTATCAGCCTGTGATTGAAAAGCAGACACCTGCCCTGCAATTTTGATTGTAAATCAGTGGCCTGGCCAATGCCTGCCCTAATATCTCCCCCATCAGCAACTGGAGGGCCAACTCCCCACCTGAGCCAAAGCCACTGGCTTCTCCAGAGCCTTCTCTGTAGAAATCCATCTCCTCACTGATACACTTGGGACCAGAAAGCCACCATACTGGGCGGGGCCAGGGTGGATGGGCTGTTGCCCCCACATTGCTAATGTGTCATTAGTATGTAGAGTCTCCCCTCCCCCCATACAAGACATGTAGGGACATGGCCTGTCCCTGCCCCAGGGCTCCTGAGTGACATGACTGCTTTCAGTTCTCTTGCTTGCCCTTAAGTTTTCAAGCCTGGGTTTCCTGAAGGCTTCCCCTTTCCGCCCTGCCAAATCCTCTCACAAACGAGTGGTCTGGCTCATAGGTTCAAGTTCCAGTCCTACCACTATGGCCAACCTGGCCAATTGCACTGACCCTTCACAATGGGCTTATGCCTCCACTTAAAAAATGAACCTGTGCAGATTGTATCTGTTGAGAGTTTTAGGGCTCTAAGAGACACTCTGGGAAATATGCTCAGCCTGCTCCTCATCTGCCTCTTGGCAGCGTTTGTCATTGTCTTTAGAGGATTCTGCCTGGCTCCCCTCTCACTCCCCAGCAGCCCTGGCTGCCTGGCCTCTTCCATTCCCCACTCTCCCCACCCCCAATTAGTAGTATATACCCATTCAGAGGATTGACTCACTTTTCTTATTTTTCCTTTTCTCAGTTTGATGCCTTTATACCTGCCATGTGCTTATACCACATTACCAGATTCCCCCAGCTCTTAAAACCTTTGATAATGCCCCCCCAGCTACCCTCACCTCTAACCAGGGCATCCTCTTCCAGCCCCCAACAACCTGTCCCCCGGAGACCTTTTCTGTGCCTTGGCATTGTGCTCTCAGGGTTCATACAACTGAAGCCTGATAGACTTGCTCTCCTTTGGGCTCAGACTTGCACATTTAGAGATCTGTTTTTATGGTGGGCAGAGACCAAAACAAGAGAGCTCAGCTGTTGTTGAACTTGTGGGTCCTCTGACCAGGCAGCTCTGGAAGGCTACAGCCCTCGCAGTGCTCCAAGTTGTCTTCCACAATTCTGGTGGCTCTCGGCTGCTTCTCTCATTTTGGCTTAACCCCATGATCCCCTGAAGAACGAGCAGGCATCTCTAATTGTAAGCCATTTTTACCACAAGTTCTGACAAGCCAGATCTGACTCTGCTCTCCTTTTGTTTGGCAGCTCTTTTGTGACAGGGACAGCTTGTTGTGGGCACTTCTCACCCCTGAGAATCTGGGACCTCAACAGGTAAGAGATTCCTGAGCCCACTATGGCTTCCAGTGGGGGCAGGGCTGGGGCAGCGGGAGGCAAAGAAAAGAGCTAGCTGAGCCAACCCTGGCCTCAGTGGGCCACATGGTCCAGGAGGAGGCTGGGAAGGACCCTGTCCCATGCCCCACCGACAGCCTCCACTGTGGTGCCTTCTCACAAGGAATCATTTGGGGTTAGCTTGAGGAGACTGTGGAAGTTAATTTATAATAAGTAAATAGTTTTGTGTAGAATTTATGATAACAACAACAATTTGGATTTATGATACTCTTTCTCTGAGGAGTGCCTGACTATGTGGCTACATAAAATCCCATCTATCCTCAGAGATGATTTTTCTAAAATAAAGGAGTTTTGAAGGTGGTCTGCAGACCCATAAAAAGAATTATACATAACAGTTAAAATACATCTAGATTTTATTCACAGTTCTCTGCCTTGTCAGGCTTGACATATTCCCATCTGATTATCTGCTGTTCTGGTGGTTTTTTAAACTTTTTATTTTGAAATAATTGTAGATTCATAGGAAGTTACAAAAATAGGATGGAGAGGTACTGGTGTAACATCTTACATAATACAGTATACTATCAAAACCAGGAAATAGACATTGGTACAATCCACAGACCTTTATTCAGAATGCACTCATTTGTGAGTGTGAGAGTATATGTGTATGTGTGTGTCTAGTTCTGTGCAGTTTTATCACATGTGCAGATTCAGGTAACCACCACCACAATCAAGATACACAATCAAGTTCCACTGGCACAAAGATCCCTCATACACCCCTTTGTAGTCTCACCCATTTTCCTCCCCTTGTGCGCTCCCTCTTGTCCCTAATTCCTGGCAACCATCTATGTGTTTTCCATCTCTGTATTTTTTCATTTTGAAAATGTTATATAAATGGAATCATACAGTATGTCACTTTTCAAGATTGGCTTTTTTAAAAACTCAGCATATTTCCCTTGAGACCCATAGAAGTTGTTGCATGTATCAATAGCTTGTTTCTTTTTATTGCTGAATAGTATTCCATGGTATAGATATACCAGAGTTTCTTTCCCCGTTGAAGGACATTCGTTTTCAATTTTTTGACTATTGCAAATAAAGCTGTTCTGAACATTTGTGTACAGGTTTTTGTGTGGGCGTATGTTTTCATTTCTCTGGGATAAATGCCAATGAGTACAATTGTTGGGTTGTTTGGTAAGTGTATGTTTAGTTTTAACCTGCCAAACTATTTTTCAGAGTATCTTTACTTTACCATTTTACATTCCCACCAGCAATGTATGAGAGATATAATTTCTTCACGTCCTCACCAGCATTTGGTATTGTCACTATCTTTTATTTTAGCTGTTCTAATAGGTGTTAATTTGATTACACCTATGATTACACCTATGATTAACACCTATGGTGTTAATCAAATTATGGTTTGATTCATGGTTTTAATTTGAATTTCCCCTAACAGCTAATGATGTTGAACATATTTTCATGTGTTTATCTGCCATATGTTTCACATATATCCTCTTTGGCAAAATGTCTGTTCATCTCTTTTGCCTGTTGGATTATTTGCTTTTTTTTTTTTAACGGAATGCTTCATGAATTTGCATGTCATCCTTGTGCAAGGGCCATGCTAATCTTCTCTATATCCTTTCAATTTTGGTATATATGATGTCAAGGCAAGCACTGTTTGCTTTTTTTACCATTGAGTTTTCAGAGTTCTTTATATATTCTAGATATTCGTTCTTTATCTTATATATGGCTTGCTAATATCCACTCCAAATCTGTAGCTTGTCTTTTTTATCCTCTGAACAGGATCTTCTGCAGAACAAAAGTTTTAAATTTTGATGCAGTCCAAATTATCAACTTTTTCTTTTATCAGTCATGCTTTTGGTATCAAGTCTAAGAACTCTTCACCTAGCCCTAGATCCCCACACTCTGTGTTTTTAAATGCCAAATTTTACAGTAGCAGTGAAGATGTGCTTTTTCTGCCTGCCTCCTACCTTAGTTGCTGTAGCTTCCTCTTCTCCTTTTTTCTCCATCTTCACAGGAAAGCATTAGCCATGTCTTTTTTCTGAAAAATCCAGTCTATAGTCAGTCTTTCCAAAAGATTTTTTTTATAACACAAGATGTTTTAATTAAACATGGTTTTTTCTACAGCATTCTCTTTTGATGATCATCCAAGAACAGGGATAGGAAACTCACTACTTGCCAAAACAACACGTTACATCTTTGGATATCTCTGAGCGTTAGAATGCCTACCCTTTATCACAGGTTGATTTGCTTCTGAGAGCTGTGATCCTGGACAAGAAGCAAGTTGAACCTTTCCCCTGAAGGACAGGCCTTTAAATATCTGAAAACTTTGGTCCTGCTCCTCCAGGGTCTTCTCTTTTCCAGGCCAAAAGTTGTAGGTCCTTCAGTTGTTCCTCATAAACATAGTAGATCAGTTAGCCATAGCTTTTGGCTGTAAGTAATGAAGACCTAGTTCAAAGTAGCTCAAACAATAATGGGATTATTACTATCTTAGATGACAAGGAGCCCAGAAGTTAGGTGGTTGGGTGATTCCAGGGTTGATGGTTCAGTAGCTCAGTGACACCATGAGGGCCCATATTCTCTTAGCTTTCTGCTTTGCCACCCTAGTCAAGGTGGCTTTTGCTCTCAGGCTTGTTTAGAGCAGCTCCACCAACTCACAAGGCCACACTCAAAGGGAAGAAGGAAGAAAGAGAATATGTCCCTGTCTGGGACCCCTTTTTAAGATGAGGAGACCTTCCCTATTAGCCCCCAAGCAGACTTCTCCACACATCTAATAGCCAAAATTGTATCCAGTACTCACCCTACACAAAACCCTGTCAAAGGGAATGGAATGACCACTCAAAATTCACCCCCTGGGCCTTGGGGAAAAGCCCAGCTTTCCCCCTCTTACATGTTAGCAGCAGCAAGGAGGGGGAATGGGGTGGCACAGAAGCAGGGTTTGGTCAGCAAGAAAGAATGTGAGGAATGGCTGGATGGGTGACCTATAGTGTTGGTCTCACATAGGTTTCAGGACCATTCTCACCTAAAAGTTTCTCTAATTTATCTGGTTTTCTCTCTCTTGAAATGGTGAGTTCATAACTGAGTACTGACAGACCAGGTGTGGTCTGATGAGTGGCAGGTGCTATTACCTCCCACATCTCCTACTTTTGTTAATGTAGCCAGTGGTTGCATCACACTCTTGCCAGCCTAGCTAGAACTTCACAGGGCTCCTTTGTTCTTTAGCTCAGGGATGTTGGAGTTCCTGCAAGCTGTGAAATTTATTCCCATGAGCTCACCCTGCCAAACTCCTGCCACTGGCCCTTCTTCCTTCTGAGTGGAGCTGGGACAAGAGGAGCCCCTCCCCTAGTGGGGAAGAAGCATGCCAGGGCAAGTGTGATGGGCAGCTGTGAGGAGCTATGGAGGGAGCACCAGCTCTGTGGCCGGACACACCCGGGTTCCAGAACTACTCTGCTGCTTATTAGCTCTGTGATCTGGGGCTTCTTGGGGCTCAGTTTCCACATTTGTAAAGTGGGAATTAATTATCCCTACCTAACAGAGCTAGTATGAACAAAATTATTATGAAAAAGTACCGCACACAGTGCCTGTAACCTCAGGGGCATGCCACTGATACAAGCTGTCTCCTCCTTCCCTCTCTTCCTCCCCACTTACAGTTGTTTTCCACACTAGTACTTGGAGTTTGTGGAGGCTCAGCCTTTTAATCCTCAAGATACCTATAGCCTGGTGACCAGGTGAACCTGATGAACCTCATGGCACAGGGAAGGCTCTTGACAGTAAGTTGCAGGTCACAGAGGTGGGCATTTCTGCTCAACGTCAGTTTTACTTAGTCATGTAGCTGGGCTTTGCGCTTGGCATTTCACCTTCCTGGACCCAGGGTGACACACAAGCTGGGGAATGGTCTGGGTGCATCACCATGGCCCAGCTTCATCTTGAAGGCTGGATAATCTTTGAGTGGCCTCTTCTGCCTATGGTTGCCTTGGTGAAGGGTACTCCTGGGCACAGATTTATGGTCAGGATGGAGTTCTAAGGCACCAAGTCTTTGAATGTCATTCTCTTATGAAATCCCTAGACCTCAGTAACCCCAACCACTGGATCTTTACTGAAACCAGAATGAACCCAAATGACAGCTATGACCTCAATTCTTACTGGAGCCAGATGAGAAGCAGCCACTGCGTCCTCTGGCCAGCCCATGGGCTCTACTACTTGTGGCATCACTTGGCATTGCCTTCTCTCTAGCCCCCAGGCTGCTGTCCTTACCATTGGGAGGAGCCAGGCCTTGTTTAAAAATCTATCCTATCCTCAGAGAATCTTGGAGGACTGAGCGGTGCAGGGATTGAGGAAAGATGCCCTGGTGGAAGCATCTGTTTTTCGTGGGAGGAAATGGATAGACAGGATGACTCTCTGGAGCAGTCTTGCTCAGGGAAGCCCAAGCAGATAATAAAGCCATGTAGAAAATAGGATTAAGGTAATGAACAGGCAGGACAGAGTTTGATCTTTCAATATCACTAAAGCCTGACTGACAGGCCAATCTGTGAGGTGGAGCAGCATTGCCGGCAGGACTCAGGGCTGGGCAGTGTGCATGCTGGATGGATTCTTCGCTTTTAACCTGTCACCACTGAAACTTGAGGAGTGCCTGGATTTTCTCTTTTATGTGTGTGCTGTGACTTGGGTGGAGGGAGAATACTGGAGGGCGGTTTTCCCCTGAGCATCACCCATCCAGAGGCTGCCCTCAGGATGATGGTGGGGGCTGGGACACAGAACGGTAGCTGCCCCACTGGGTGCCTGTGCTCCATGGGGTAGCCACCACCCATGTCTATGTGTATGTCTCTCAGCTACCCATCCTCAGGCAGCCTATGCTACTTCTCACAATGCCTGGGGACCCCTGTCAGGGTCACCATGGCTCCCTCAGCCTCTCATTCCATCAAGACCCCTAGAAATTCTGTTCTCCCTGCAAGGTAGGCTGGGGCAGGGATAGGGGGTTGCTGGCTGGAGCACACAGGTCAGAAGGCAGCTGTGGGTACCCAGCTATTGCCTAAGTGGCAAGGAGCTTGGCTGTCTACCTCTCTCTTCCTCCCTTCCTGCCTTTCACTCTCCTGGAGCTGGGCACCATGGGGTTGGGCCCAAGGACAGGGGATTTCCAACCTGTCTCAACAAGAAAGATGGAGTCTTTCAGCCAACCTCAAGGTGCCAGAGTACTCCTGCTTCCAACAGTAGATGGTCTTCAACCCATTCCCCAACTCCCAAGTACCAGGAACTCCTGTACCTCCATCCTTTTTTTTAAAAAATTAAATTTTTTGAGACGGGATCTCACTATGTTGCTCAAGCTGGTCTTGAACTCCTGGGCTCAAACGATCCTCCTGCCTTGGCCTCCTGAGTAGCTGGGACTACAGGTGTATGCCACCACACCCTGCTCCCCTGGACCTCCATCTCTGCTGACCAACCACTGAAGTATCCCTGGCTAGGCCCTGTGGTCCTGTTAGGCCCCGAGGAACTGCCGTCCTGCTCCTGAGCCTGAGGTCTGAAGGAATCAAGGTTCATCTTGTGTTTTCTGTCTGCATTTGAGCAGAGTCCTTGGCTAGGCCCCAGGGAAGGTGCCAAATGTTGGCTCTGTGGGGCGCACCCCCTCAGCCACTGGAAGGCCCAGGTGGGTCTGACTGGCCTGATATCACACCCTCATCCCCCACAGCTTTACTTGCTGTGAGTTTTACTCTTTCTGCCAAGGGGCATTGGAGTTGGATCTAGCACTAGTGCCCTGAGAAGAGGGCACAACTGGGTCCCTGGTGGCTGTGGGCAGGTAGACTTCAGGATGGAGAGGTTGTGATCCTAGACACAGTGGGTCCATAGCCTTAAGCCACCTTGGATACTGTGAGTAGGGAAGGGGAATGGACTTGGTGACCTGGCTGCTCCTAGGGCATCAAGTCCTTGGCTAGGCACTGTGCTGCCCTGCACATATATGACCATATGCTTGCCTCTACACACATCCCCTTATGGGGATGGTCTCCTTCCCCTTTGGGCCAGGGTCATCCCTGGTTCCCCATTACACCTCCACTTCCATCTCAAAGCCCCTAAGCCTCCTCTTTCTCAACAAAGGCAGGGGCAGAATAGGCTTCTCACCCATTCTGACAGGTGCCCTATATTTTTCCCCTCTGTGCCTTTGCTCCAGCCAACCCCACGCCTGGAATACACCGTCTGTGCCTAAGGAAACCCTGCTCACTCTTCAGCATAAATAGCACCTCCTCCACAAAGCCCTCCCTGATCCTTACCCCTGTGGCTAAAGCTGGTGGCCTTTTCCACTGAACATTGTATTAGAGCACTCATAAAGGCCACCTGGTCAGCCACAGGTGTGGCCTGGTAAAGCTCTCCTCTGAGCTGGGAACTTACCTTGTATCCCTGCACTGAACACAGGATATGAGTATTAAGGCCATCTAGTGACATTTGGAATGGCAAGGGACACCTGGCTGGAGCCCTTTTTGACCATCTGGAGAAGGAACCAGTGTCCTGAGCACAGGCTGGGCCACTCTGAAGGCACTACTAGTGCCCATCCCGCCCAGGTGTGGCTTTGTTTCTGCCCCTGGCCCTCTGCCCCCGCCCCATGCAGGGGGCCTGGCCCACAGTCAGGGTGATTACGGAATTGCCCCCTTTAAAGTACCTGCCTTCTCCTTTGAAAGTATTACTGACAGCTTTTCCATTCTCTTTTTTCTTTACCTCTTTAAGGAACCCTGTAATTTCTTTCTCTCTTTCTCCCCCCTTTCCTTTTTCTTTCTTGTCCCCTCTGTCCCCCTCAACTCTTTGAAATTGGCTCTCTGCCTGCTGACACCAAACTGATACTTTGCGTTTCACTTCTCCTTATCCCTTTATGGCAACAGATGTTGAAATTTTGTATCCTTTTATCTGCCCGGCTGCCCCTTCCTGTAATTACGGCCCCCTTGTTAGCAGTACAAAGTAGGCTGCCCGGCTGCCTGGCCTTTGAGCCATTGTGTCTGAACACGTGTGCGCGGGTGGGTGCTGGGGGTGTGTGCACACACATGCATGTGAGAGCTGTGTGCTTGGGAAGGTCCTTCTCTCTCACCTGATGGGGCTGGGCAAGTGAGGCTTCCATGGGCTTCTCATCTCCACTCCTCCGTTGTTACATTTAGAACATATCTGTCCCCTTGATTCTCTCATCTACCCCACCAGAGGGCCAGCCTCTGGGCACCTGGGAAGTAGAGAGGCCTGCAAAGAATAAGTAAGGGTTGGAGGTGGCACTGGGTGTCTCTTGGGGCAAGTCCAATTGTGCAGCTGGACAGAGAATGTTGAGGGGGCAGTGACCAAGTGGCTGCATTGTCTGTGAAGGCAGGGAGTGCAGGTACTCCGGAGCATACAGACCTGACTTTAATGCACTAAGTGTGCCACCCGAGCCTTAATTTTCTCATCTGTAAAATGGGGTTAAGAAACTTACCTCATAGGCCTGTTGTGAGGATTAAATGAGCTGATGTGTGTAAAGCACTCTGCACAGTGCCTGGTACACAGTATGGACTCATGTGAGCTGCGGCTGTGGTGGCTACTCTGCCACTAAGACATATCCCTCTCATCCAGCCCCTGTAGACACATAGAGAACAGGCCCTTCAATTCATTTCCCTTTGTTCCTGTCAGCGTGAATCCTGCTACCAGACTGGTTTTTCAGGAGCTCAGCCTTTATCATGAATTTGGGCTCTACCTTTTCTTGTTAAATGATTTTAAGAAAGTCACTTTTCCTCTGTGACACTCGGTTTCCTTACCTGCAACCAGGGGGCCAAACTAGGACAGTCACTTCCTGCTCAAAAGCCTCACAGCTTTCTGCTACTCATGGAGTTCATGCAAGGTGAGGGGGATGCACCCCAAGGCCCACGTGATCTGGAGGCCAGATCCTGCCAGCTTGTTCCCCTCACACTCCCAAGCCTCTAGCCAGCCAAATTGCTAACCACTGCCAGGACAGCCTAGCTGCCCTGCCTCCGCACCTGTGTTGTTGCTGTTTCTTCTGCCTGGGCCATCCCCCTCTCCTGTCTGCCTGTCACAGGCCTGTCCCTCAGTGAAGAATCAGTCATTACCTCCAGCCAGAAATGTTCTTTTTTCTTATCTGACTCCTTACAGAACTTTCTCTTGTCTCTCCATGGTACCTACCAAGTCATAATTTGTATTGTTAGTTGGATACATGATTCACTCTTCTCTCCCTTGCTGGATTGAAAATTCCTTGAAAGCAGGGACAATGTCTCCTTTATAGGCATAGCTCACATCTCCCTGTAGCTTCTGTTAAGCACAATGCCTTGTATACAGAAGGTGCTCAATTAATGGTTGACTGAAGGAAGGAGGAAGTGGAAGGAAGGGAAGAAAAACCTCCCATTCTCTTAGGGGCCATGTTGGGCCCAGCTTATATCTTCAGGCCATCTGTCTGCCAGGGAGCAGAGGAGATGGAAGAAGGTAAACTGTTTGTCATCCTTCCAGCCTTTCTCTCCACAAAAGCCACTGTTGCATTTTGGGATAGCCCATGCCAGGTGGTATGTCCTCACACTCAAACAGATGCAGGAGACCCACGGGGTCTCCAGGGAACATCATCAGGAACCCAGTATGTTAAAAATGGCTGGAAAATGGTGTGTGAGCCACGGGCATCCTGAGATATGGGCTGGGAGAGGGGAGCCAGTGGTGACTCAGGAACACTCTAGTACAGGAGGCTTGTGGAGGTGGCTGGGAGAAGAGTCAGCAGGGCACAAGGCTTCCCAGCTCTGCAGGGCCCACACTTGGGAGCAGGGTGCCAGGGACTGCCCCTGTGACTGCCAGGGACTGCCCACTCTAGCTTGGTACTCAGGGCCTCTCCCCGATGGGCCATACAGGTCTTTAGGGCCAGCACCTACCTGCAGTGATGGGTGTCAGATGTGATGGGTGTCAGTGTTTCACTTAAATTTCCCTCCTGTCTGACTGGCAGGGAGTTCCTCTCTCTTCCCTCCAGCTGCAGTAGAATCGCCTGGGCAGCAGGAGGGGTTGGGCCAGGGGGACCTATTTCCCTTTTCAAGGGACCACTCAAGGATGTGGCCACATTCTGCTTGCTTCTTCCTGCCCAGGCACTGGGGGCTCCCAGGAGAAGGCCACACAGCCAGGGCCAAGGGAACAGGTCTCCTTCAGGTTGCCCCTCCCCAGCCTGTGTCTCATTCATCAGGCAGCTGCATCTGTCTTTATCTTTCCCTGGGTCCAGAGAGAATTGCTGGAGTCAGGATCGGGGGAGGATGGGGCGTGGAGGGCCCCCCAGCCCTCAGCAGCTCCTGGAGGCCTGGGCTTTGTCCACAGGAGTTGGAAGGGAATGGACTTTTTGTCTGGCACTCTATAGTGACAGGCTGGCCCTTGCTCCCGTCTTGGCCCAGGGCTCTGAGCAGCAGCCCTGTTCCCACACAAGTTGTGCCACAGCCAAGACTCTGCACCCCTAGCCCCCTACAGTGAAAGGCCGAGAAGCATTCTTAACATTCTTTCCAGAGAAAAGGGGTGAAATGTCTGAATTTGGGGGTCACCATGTTATACAAATTGCAATCTAATCGTTTTTACAAGAACACACTTGCAATAAGAAAAGGAGCCCAGGAGGAGGGGATGAGGAAACAGACAGCTTGTTTTGCCCCCCTTCCCCCCAAAGTTTGGGGCTATTGTTGGGCCAATCTCTCCCTCCATCAGAGCAGTTGAGCTAGAGTTTTCTAGTTAAATAGGTCTTGGGGTGGGGGCCTTGAAGGGCCCACGGTGCCATTTCTGTTTGTTTTCCCAAATCAAAGCCCCAGCAGGGCTTCTATGGCACTGCTGGGCCAGTATTTGAAGAGATGTGTCATTTCCCAGAGCCTGGTGTGTCAGTTTATGCTCTGAACTTAACCTCACGGGCACTGTACAACAGAGCCTTGAGGGTCCTGGGCCCAGAGGCAAAAGAAATTGTATCTTTTTATTGGCCCATTTAAATTGTGTGTGACCATTTCAGAGAACCAGGGAACAGTGCAGTAGAAAAAAACCTCCTCAGCCCCTGGCCAGGCTAAGCTGGCAGATCAGGGGCTCTCCGGACTTGTGCTAGCCCCCAGGGGCTGGTGTTCAACTGGGCCCTTGAAGAGGGCAGGGGCCCCTTGGGTTGTTCTGTATTTCTTATTGTAGATACTTAAGGCCAAGACATTTTCCAGTGGTGGCTTGGATGCTGGGACAGAGGCCCAAGTTGGCAGCCCAGTCTGGGTGTGCCTCTTACACTGCTGTTCCTGCCCAGCCCCATGGTTGCCAGCTCTTCCTTCTGAACCCCAGGACCAGGGATGGGCAGGTAGAGCCATGCTGGGCTTCACTCCTCCCAACCCCTACTGCCTTTCATCTTCTATTTCAAACAGACAAACATGAAATTACTTCTGTAGATTAAAGGGGAGAGCTCCTCAATCATTCCTTAAGGCCTCACTAATGGAGGGGGCAGAGCCCCCAAATCTGGAAGGAAAGGAAAAACTGTGCAGCAAAACAGCCCCTACCCGGTGTACCGAGAGAGAGAGACAGAGACAGAGACAGACACACACACACACACTCTCCCCTACGGTGGCTGAATCATGGCTGGTGGCCCATTTGGGAAGCAGGGCTTCTCTTGGGAGCCAAGGTCAGCGGTCTCTATGGGACATTGATCTGGGGAGATGGCCTTCTGCCTAATGCTCCCCAACAGACAGAGTCTTGTCATCTTCTCCCCCCCAGCCCAGCACTGGGCTACTGAGAGGAAGACAAGAACTTCCTTGGGAAGGAGGCTGGGGACAGGGGTGCTGACTTGGGGCCTACCCGCCACCGGACAGCAGCAGGGCTCCTTTCTGGGGCTCACTGCTCAGGGCTGAAGGCAAAAGGCAGAGTGGGCAGAAAGAAGCCCCCAGCTTCCTCCTTGGATTCCTGTAGCCTTCAGGGAAGATGGCAGCTCCGCTGGGAAGAAGGAAGATTGAGGGTCATAATCTGAGCGAGGTGGAAAGACTGGAACTGAAGTCTGCACTCAGACACGTGGCTGGAAGCCTTGCCTGCCTCAAGTCCTTTGCTAAAATGCTGCTTGGGCCAAAGCTGGGCTGGTGAGGCTATGAAGTCCTCTCCACCCCATGCCAGGGCTTCTTACCTGAATGTCCTTATAAAGCATCCATGGCCTTGTTTCTCCTCATGCCATGGAGGAGGGTCCAGCATCTCATGGGTGAAAGAAGCTGAGGCACTGGGCCTGGAGGGCACCGCTTCTCCTTCATTCCCCTCAATCATTCTGCAAAAGCTCAGTACTTCCACTCGTCCCCTAGCCACAGGGATTAGCGGGTACACTTGATGTTGAGGGGTAGTTGCTAGGGCCAGGAGGCCCCCCTACATGGTTGCTAGGGGTCTGGCATCGGGGCAAGGGGTCTGCCCACTGCCGCGGTCACGGAGGGAATTACACAGTCACAAAGAAATTGTTCTTCTCAGTAATCTGCTCTCGGCCACCGGGTGGGGTGAGGGTGGGGGAGCAGGTTGGAGCCCAGCAGGCTGGGGGCTGTGATCACAGAGGCGTGCTAGCCCCAGGCTGGGGCCAGCCAGGCCAGGAACACCAGGGACAGCCCGCTAAGCTGCTTTCTCAGCGATTTCTCTCCCCAGACACAAAGGTGTTTACTTGTTTTAACATCTCCTGGGACTCCCCTTCTCCCTTTGTGTGGTCTTTATCCCCAATGAGGTTTGAGCCCCAGATTACAGGCAGGAATTAAGGCATTGGACTCAGGCAGCTCAGAACTGCATGACCTGCAGGATCAAGGAGTATAAAGTAACCAAGTGTGTGTGTGTGTGTGTGAGGGGGGCCGACCCCTTCAGCAAGGCCCATTCATCGTCCTGAGAAGGAGTGGCTGGGCTGGGGGCAGTGGCAGGCAGGTGTGATAGAAGGGCTGCTGGGGGCTGGGATGCTGGGGGAGGGGTGGGGGCTGGCACTGGCTGGAGAGGCCTCATGGTGGGGGTGAGAGGGCTAGGAGTCGGGCGTCTCCTCCCTTGGCCCCCTTCCGCAGGGAGTCTACGTCTAGCTGAGGAGGAAGGAGAGCTGCATGTTCCCCAAGGTCTAATGCCATCTGAAAGTTTAAAGAGTGGGCCAAGGTGGAGCAGCCTTTCACCTTCTGCCCTTCCTCTCCCCAGTGGGCAGCTGGTGACACACCTGGGCAGTGACTTTCCCCCAGGGGCTGGGGTGCTCGACGTCATGTATGAGTCCCCTTCCACACTGCTGTCCTGTGGCTATGACACCTACGTGCGCTACTGGGACCTCCGTACCAGTGTCCGGTGAGTGTGCTGGGCAGGGAAGACAGGTGGTGGGAGCCCCATGCAATCCCAGTTCTCCCTCTAGGCTTGGGTCAGCCCGTGGGAGAGGACACAGAGACTCCGTGTGTCCTGGGAAGGAAGGGGCCTACAAGGTCATATCAAGCTTAGACTCCCTACCCTTGGGCAGCCCTGGTCCTGGTGGCCTGGGAGACTGTAGCCAACAGGCCCTGATAAGGGCAGGCACTTCTCAGAGCCTCTGGAGCTGTTAGCGTACTGTCCCTCAGCGTTCTGTCCCAGATTTTCTTAAGGCCTTTATTACTTCTCCCCCTCATGAGTCCTATGACAAGTAGCCGACCATGTGGAAACACAAATGCAGGCATAATCTGCTGCGTGGTCTGGGGCTTGGTGAGAGAGTCCTTTACAGAGGATGCCTTTCCCAATAAGTTTGGTTTATAAAGAATCTGGTGATTCAGGCTTCTCTCTCCCCCAGCCTAGAATAGCTCCCTAACCCTCACTGCAGTTCCTCAAGGCCCCAGAGGAAGCTGGGGTGGAGGTGGAGGGCACCCCAAACTCCCTCTGTATCTCCCCTTCCTGGACAGGAAATGTGTCATGGAGTGGGAAGAGCCCCACGACAGCACCCTGTACTGCCTGCAGACAGATGGCAACCACCTGCTGGCCACAGGTTCCTCCTACTATGGTGTTGTGCGGCTGTGGGACCGGCGCCAACGGGCCTGCCTGCACGTAAGTGTCCTGCCCACCTCACACCTCCAGGATGCCAGGACTCGTTATTATGGGTTGCATCTGGGAGACGGTGATGTGGCCAAAGATGTGCCTGGAGAGGGCTGGAGGGAGCCTACAATGGCACATGTCCCTATTTCACTGGGCCTGGGTACCCCCATTTCCCACTTGGAAAGCTCTTACCACTTCTTGTGCCCTCCCTTCCAGGCCTTCCCACTGACATCGACCCCCCTCAGCAGTCCTGTGTACTGCCTGCGTCTCACCACCAAGCATCTCTATGCTGCGCTGTCTTACAACCTCCACGTCCTGGATTTTCAAAACCCATGACCGTCAGGGTCACCCCTGCCTGTCAGGGTCACCCCTGCCTGTGGGCCAGGGAAGCCAGCTACTCAGGGACCACTCTTGCCTGGAGGGTACAGTGATACCTCCTCCCCACTGCCCCCGCTGTGCTCCTAGACCTGTGACCCCAGTGCTTAGGCACCTTAAACTAGAGGCTTATGACTCCTGGGGCTTTGGGGCTTACCCAAAGATGCAGTCCCTCCCAGGAATCTGTTGGAGAGACAAGACCTGCTGCTTGGGGAAAGTGCAGCAGAACCTGGGCCTTGCGTCCCTATTTGACCAGAGCAAAGGTCTGGCCCGAAGAGGCCCACCCTGCACCTCACCCCTTCTTAGACCCGTGACAGCCTATAGAGTGAGGTGAAGTACGCCCACCTTCATGGTTGGTCCCTTTATGCCCCTTCCTGGAAGGAGAGGTGAGGCTGCCAGCACCCCCCCTGCCAGCATTGGCCACCTCAGTCTCAAATCAGACCCTACCCTTGACCAACCTCTTAGGGCTGGGGGTTCATTCCTGGGCCACTTGGTTTGGCTTTGAAACCAAGAAAGGACACAGGGAACCCAGCAGTTTTGAGTGAGTTCTGAACCAGCCCTACCTCAGGCCAGCTATTGAGACATACTTCAATTTTCATTTTTGTAAAAATAAAGCTTGACTGTTCATAAATCTGGTTCCTCACTGGCTGGGTAGCTATAGGAAGCCCCAGGAAAAGAGAAGAACAGACTCAAACTCAGGGTTGTGTATGTTGGGGAAAGGATATGGTCAGCCTCGTGGCTCTGTTTCCCAAAGAACATAGGTTTCTTTTCTTCAGGAAAACCTCCCGTTGACTACCTACCCCTTTAGCTGTGTGTGTGTGGGGTGGTCACCTGTGAGGTATGGAGGGGGACTGTAGAAGGGCTCCAGGCTGCTGGGGGGCTAAGCTGCTATCATCTGTGGTGATTCATCTTCACCCCACCCCAACACACACACACATACACTTAGTGACACTCTGACCCTTATTCTGGCTTTCCATCCACAGTGTCTAAACATCCTGTGCTCTGTTTCCAAAGTTTCTGCATTTTTAAAACTTCTCCCTTGCCCACACCTATCTTAGGGAGTTTCCTCTGAGCTACTTCTGCAAGCTAAGGTAGCACAGGGTCCCTTTCCAGCCTAGTCTTCCTCTGAGTTTATGCAGACAGGCTGGAGGAGATGCCCAGCTTTGCCCTGCTGGGGTCATGTGCTTCCACCCTCTTCTCCTCCCTTTATGTGAAAGGCTTTATGTTGAAGGTCCCCATGATGGAGGAGAAGGGAATGTTGTCACTGGCACTCTCCCTAGGGAGGCCAGTGGGGCCTGAGGGCAGGCAGCATACAGAGGTGGACAAGAGGGCAGTTCTGTGCAGTGACTCAGAATGACTTTACTCAGGAAACAAGATCATGACTCAGGGGCTAGGAGTGTCCCACAGTCTAGTTCTTACAGACTCCGGATAGCTCCTAGAAGAGAGGAGGCTACCACGGGCTGGAAAGGCCCAATCCTGAAGTCTCACAGCATCCTCCACGCTAGAGGTACAAGGCTCAGTGGCCAACTACTGGGTCTTGCAGTCCCCATCGCCGCTGTGGGCTGTCTTCACCTTCTTTAGCTCCTTCTGTAGCTCTGACTCGGCCACTACGACCTCCTTTGGCTTCTGGTACTGTGGATGGAGCCAGAAAGAAGACATTCAGTCACTATCCCTTCTCTCTCCACACACACTTGGGGCCTCTTCTGTGCACATAAGAAAATTGAGGCCTACAGGCCTCAATGATTTGCTCAAGGTCATGAGTTCTGGTCCAAGGTCTGTTCCTACCCAGCCACAAGTCCTGCAATTTCTACCACACTTCCCCATCATCCTCTACCCTCTTCCAGCTGTGAATTATATGACCATGCTCCTCCCTGAGCCCCCACCCTGCTCTCCCCCATGCTGAATTAGAGATGCCTATTCTCTAGCAAGCACATCCTAGAGGTTGGGGCAAGAACTGGGGGTTCCTATGGGATTGGAAGTAGGCAGGGAAAGAGGAAGCCTCTCCAAGTATCCAAGAAGTCTGGGTGAATCTTACAGAGATTATCAGGGTGCAGTTGGCATGAGCAAAACTCAGCGAGGAATCATCCAGAGGTAGCTGGTATCTGTCTAGGTCAGGAATGGAGAACTTCTTGTAGTACCTGTGGGGATACCAAGAGGCCATTGGGGCACCCAGCAGGGTGATCCCAACAGTTGGGCATCAGGCCATCTGCCACCAAGCTTCTACACAGTTCTCCCACACCTTCCACACAGCCAGAGAGGAAGAAGGGAAACCAGAACACCAGTATTACAGAGCTCAGTGGTCCTGGAAAGAAAAGGATGACAGCATTATATCCAGCCCAAGGTAGAAGAGCAGAAGCAGCCATAATTCCACGATTAGACAGAAGTTAGAAGGACTCACACTTCAGGTTGGGTCTCCCAAAGACAAGTAGAAAAAGCCTCCTGGAATAAACATATAGGTCAGGCAGTTTGGGCCCCCTCTGCACCTAAAGCCTCATGAGGACACCAGAAGATGGGACATATGTTCTAACAAAGTACAGAGTAAAGACATCTAGGGCTGTCCCCCAAAGCTGAGGCCCATTTATTAATACATGGGACTTCTACTGAAGACCTTAGCTACCTTTTCCTCTTTTGAGGTCTTTTAAGACCTTGTTAGACTCATTCTATTTGCAGGTCAAAGAGAAAAGTACATACACAAGAAGAAATCTCCGAGAGGACAAACCATGTTACTCATCACGGAAGCCGGATCTCTGGACTACTTTGCTGGCCCCAAGACCCTATTCCTCCATTTTCACACACCACACGTGGTCCCTGTCATATGCAGGTGCCAGTCCAGAGATTAATGATCCCTTCTAGTAAACAAAACAAAACAAAAAAACCAAAAACCAGATAGCAATACCCAGCCCATAATGTATATAGCTGGACTTCATTTTGCAGGAAATTTGATCTCCTTTACCAAAGAGGACACTCAGGCTCAGAGAGATGAAATGTCTTGCCTGGTTTCATAGCCAGTTGTTAGTGGAGTAGGGAGTCAGGATTTAAGTTCCTTGTCCCTGGTCTGATGCTTGTTACAGCAGAGCACAAAGAATGGCCTCCTCATCTCTAATAACAGGCCCATTTGGCATTTTCCTTGCAAATATAGCCTAGGCTCTGGCCAATGGCTGCCAGACTGCTTACCTGGGCAGGGCATCACTGTCTGCTACAGAGGTTGTGTGGGCTGTGAAGGGAAATGCCTCAGGCAGGTACAAACAAACTCAAGTGAGGGGCCTAGAGAGGATGGGGCTTTTAATACTTCAGAGGGGCCTGGTCCTTGCAGTGACAGCTACCCCGAGTCCACTTCAAAAGCCCCGATGCCCTGGGGACCTAGAGAGTTGACATCAATGTAGCACATCTGCCCCCTTCCTCCCTGCCCAAATCCCTCGTTCAGCAGAGGCTCTCAGGGCTCCTCTCCTCCCAGGTTCTCCACTCCCCACTAAGGTGCTGGGACCCATGGCAGGAAAAGAATGTTTACTTAAAGGCTGACAGTTCAAAAGGAGTGGGGGCTGGGGGATCCTAATGGCACTGCAAGTTGCTTTATTTTCCAAAGCTCTGCCCCAGGGAAACGTGATCCATCTGCCTGCAGACCTGGGATGGAATGCCTGCCTCATCCTCCTAGCCAGCCCAGGCTGAGGTCTCTTCCTGAGGCCCTTGGTCTGGCCAGCAAAGGTGGCAGACACTGATAATAGAGGATAGTCAAAGGTTAAACAGCAGAGATTAGATGAACACAAAGGCTTGTTAGGAAGTGTTAACATCTTCCCCGCAAATATACACAAAAAGCAGAACCAGGAGAGAAGTAGCCCAGCAGAACCATTCCCCCAGGCTGGAGGAGTGAGACTGGAAAAAGAATCCCAGGGCTTGACCTCAACAGCAAGGATGGGATCATAGGGAACCTGAGGTGCGGCAAGGATGGGATCATAGGGAACCTGAGGTGCATGGCTTGCCCCCCCTTCCTTGTTCTACTCTCACCAGGTTAGGGAAATGGAGGCAGAGCAGGACTGGAGGCTCAGCTTTGTTGTGAGTCTGTTATAATGGATTTAGTTGATTGGTTGAGGTTAAACAACTACTTAAGCGGCTCCTGACGGCAGTGCTCAAGGCAGTATGGGACATCAGCCTTCTCTCCTCAGGGGCCAGCAGGCTCCCTTCTCAGCTCCATTCCCTCAGCCTTGGGGTTTGCCATGATGAGTACTGCATCTGACTTTTTCACCAGCACATGGACAAAAGAGAGACCCACTGTGATTCTGGAAAAGTCGGAATGTTCAGCCTCAGATAGCCCTAGGTAGACAGCAAACATTTATTGGGCATCAACTGTGTCCAGGCCTTGAGCTGTGATTTCAGGATAAAGAAGAAACAAGAACCTATTCCTGCCTGAGTAGACCTTGCTTTGTTTCTGCTAAAAGCTAAACCCTTACAACAGGGTAGTTCCCTGGCTTCCTGCAGATGCCCAACTTTGCCCCATCCCCACCTCCCTTCACTGTTCTCAGTCTCAGCCACGAAATGAAAGATGACATTTAAAAAAAATTAATGCTTATTCTGTGCCAAGCACTGTTCTAAATACATTTAATCCTCAAAATAACTTTCTCAGGTTGGTTACTTCTATTATCCTCTTTTACAAAAGAGGAAACTGAGGCATGGAAAACTTGGGACTTTGTGCCCAAGTCACAAAGCTGATAAATGGAGAAGACCCTATTAAAAGTGATAATTCCCCAAATCTCCTGACCCCTCCATCTCTTCACAATCTCACCACAAAGTAATAGACCACCTGGTCTAGATTCCCTGAATTTGTCCTTGGGGATGGGGCAGATACTGGGACAGGGGTTGGGGGTATTCAGCAGTGAACAAGTTGTCTCCCCTGGGATCCGACCTACTCCAACATACCAGTGGAGCCTTCCTTTCTGAATGTCAAGAGTCTTCAGAAGACTTAGGTGGAAGTAAAGGCTTGCAACAGGACTCCTGGCCCTGCCCTGGGTACCTGGGCAGGCTGCTTAACTTCTGGGCCTCAGTTTCTTCCTCCAAATTCCTTCCTCAAATAAAGCAGCTGCACTAGATGAACTTTAAGTCTTTGTCAAACGGCCTAGAACAGGCCAACTCTGTGCCTCTCTTCTCCGTGTCCCAAACAGATGACAACTTCACTTCAGCTATTTCAGAAGTGACCTACTTTCTCCCTTCACTCTCTACTGTGTCCCCTCCCCAATTCCCAGCCCTTCTCCAAACCCATTCTGCCTTGCAGCGAACTGAGAAAGGGCACCAGAGGCCAAGCCCTTGGGTGGCGATGGGGGAGAGAGAAGGAGACACACACACACACTGAGGGCAGAAGCAGGGCTGCTGCAACCATCATTCGGGCCATGCCTCACACACCTCAAGGGGGCGCCCTGCACCCCTGCACACCGGCATGGCCAGAGGGGTCCAGAGAAGCCTCCAGCCTGTCCCACCCTTAGAAAATCAGCAAGCAAATCTTAAACATCCAGGCTCTGGCCAAACTCATCACCCCCACCCATAGTAACCCCCTACTAGAGAGTCACAGTGCACATGCATACTAAAAGTGCTCAGAGTCCTACTAAAGAGAAGCCTGTTTAATCCAAAGTTTCCTAAACTTATTTGACCACAGAATCCTTTCTCAAGTGAAGCCTAGTAACACCTCCCACAGTGTTAGTATCACTGATGTCAAATCAGCCAAGCTTTCTTCAGATTTCAATTTCCAAAGAATTGTTGAGGACTGCTTCAGGCCAGCTGTTGCGCTGGGTGCTTGTAAATATGTGATTTCATCAAATTGCCCAAACAATCTGTGAGGTAGGTATGAGTATTCTCCTGTGATAGATAAGGAAACCTTGCCCCAAATACTATAGCTAATATGTGACAGAGGGTAGATTTAACCCAACATCTTCCCACACTAGCACCCTAGTGCGTTCCAGTTACAGCTGCCAGCTTCTAGGCTGAGGCTAAGAACCTTCTTTCTGCACAAACATTCTTATCAGTAACAGATGGTCCAATACTGGGGTCCTGGAATAGTGTAACAGAGGGAATGGCATGAAAAAACAGCAGAAATATTTTCCATCTCTTTAAAACATCCTCCACTCCTTTTTGCGAACTAAAGCCTCCATCCCTGCCTCAGGCCACCTGTCGGGAGGGGCAGGGTAAGTCTTTTGTTATTTGTGCAACAGGACATGACCCAGCCCAGAACTGGTAAAGGGAGGTCCTGGACGGAGGTCACAGAGATTGTCTTCAGTGGAGATAGGGAAGATCAGAATGACCAACTGTAGTTGAAGGGTAATTGCCTGAAGCTGAGAACCCATTCTTTAAAAGCTCTTTATTTCTGCTTATTAGGAGGACCAAGGCATTTCAGACAGGAGTCTCCATCCTCCTCCTTTGCTGGCAAAGTAATAAAACTTCTCTTTCCTCCTCCCCAAACCACTTGTCCTCTTTCTTCTGATTTGGCCTCATGGACAAGTGCCGAGCTTTCAGTAACAATAGTACTTTCTTTCTTCCCTAATCCATCCCTCACTAATACCTGAGGCCAAGGACATAATACACTAGAATCAATTCCTTCAAGTAAAGTGGCCAACCCAGTTCTTTAGGGTCAAGGCAGGTATGGCCAAAGGAATCCTGGCTTTGGTCAGTTCCAGAATATTATAACTGGAGCAGGTGTAGAACCTCCAGGTGAAGGAAGAGCTCAAATCAGAGGGAAATGCCATGGTATGGTGGACACTACAAATGCCAGGGTATCAACAGAGGTCATTGACTTTCCTTTCAGCAGGCTAATTCATTATGCTGACTTTATATATATATTTATATAATCATTAATACATAACACAGGAATAAAAGTATGTATCCTGCCCACCTCCGGATGGTGTGATGATCAGAAAACAGATTTTTAAGGCCAGGTGTGGTGGCTCACGCCTGTAATCCTAGCACTTTGGGAGGCCAAAGCAGGAGGATTGCTTGAGGCCAGGAGTTCAAGACCAGCCTGGGCAACTTAGCGAGACCATGGTCTCTACAAAAAATAGGGAAAATTAGCCAGGCATGGTGGTACATGCCTGTAGTCCTAGCTACTCCAGAGGCTGAGGCAGGAGGATTGCTTGAGCCCAGGAGTTGGAGGCTACAGTGAGCTATGATGATGCTACTGCACTGTATCCTGGGCAATAGAGCAAGACCCTGTCTCAGAAAAAAAAAAAAAAAAAAGAAAACATTTAAAAAGTACTGTATTCTGAATAAGTTAAACACTGCTCAAAGGAATAGCTATGAGCTCTGTTTAATTAATGGGAGTAAAGCTATAGAACACATCACTCCAGGTAGAAAGTGAAAATGCCACTAGGTTCAGGAAAGGTCTGGTTAAGGGTTTAGCAGCCTCTCTAGCCTACCTCCCAGCAGAGGAACCTGAGGAGGTCAGGGCTGAGCCTGGCTAGGACACTGGACCACAGACTCAGTGGGGGCTCCAGAGTGGGCCCTAAAACACTGCTCTCCCCTCTGTGGGAATCCAACCCCCAGCCCTACCGCTCCTGGGGCACCACTCGCATCCCACCTGGCCTCACCCATCATTTCAAAACTATCCAATATCCCCTTTATCCCCTCACTCCTGTTGCCTTGGGCGCTAGAATGGCCTCCAGCCATGGAGCTCCTGGCCAACAGCGCCACCTACGGCTGGATGCGTGCAGGAGATGGGACCCAGAGGATTTGCCCGCAGATGAATTTTTTGG
The DNA here is from genome assembly GCA_023783475.1 of Daubentonia madagascariensis. NCBI lineage: Eukaryota > Metazoa > Chordata > Mammalia > Primates > Daubentoniidae > Daubentonia > Daubentonia madagascariensis. The sequence continues at coordinate 10,337,478 of JAKFHU010002573.1, read as the reverse complement.
TGAGCTAGCTAACCTCTCTTCTCACTCCCTGGTAATCACATTTCTGCCTGATATCTGTATTCGACAGTGACCTCTGGGGGACAAAAAGGAGGCAGCAGCCAGATCCACAAAGTGCTATGCTGCAGATTCAAGTGCTATCAGAAGCACTTTTGTTCCCAGTTTGGACCCAGGGCCTGTTACGCCAGGGAATGCTTGATGAAGCATGGAGTTTGTTTTCCTACAGGCAATTTCTCTGTTGTCTGAAATTACTAAATTCCACTTTAGGCACTGACTCCTGTTAATGATGAGAACAATAACAAAAATAAACTGCCTTTTATATGAGGGCTTCAAAGTGCTTTATAAACACAAACCCTTATTATTATGACTTTATATTTATAGACAAGACCCACTGCAGGGGCTGCTGGCTGCATGTACAGCAATAATCCTGAAATTAATTCATTCATCTCCACCCCTTCCCCTGTCCCCTTAACCCTGCCAAAGTGATGTGCTATGGGGGTCATTAAGAGGATGGTAGAGCTCAGGGCTGCACTGGGGGAGTCTGGGAGCCACCCTGCTTCCCTGTAGGCCTCATGGGCCTGAGGAAGATAGAAGGGAAGGCTGGCACCACACCACCTGAGAAGAGGGACAAAGAGCCAGGTTCTCCTTACTGCCTGTTAAGCAGTGGATGGGTAGGGGCATCTCTGGGTTAGGCTTAGCACCTCGTGAGGCATGTTGAATGGCTTCACAGCTTGTGGACAGCTAACTCATAAAACCTTGCATCTCAATGCCCAAATCTATTTCATGGGTGTTGGCCCTACACTGTAATCCCCTCTGTCCCAGGGCAAGACCAATTCATTTCAAGGCCATTCTCTTCATGCCTCAAACAGGGCACTTCTCTTCTCCAATGATCAGTCACAACCCCAGAAACACAAATGGGATCAATACACTTCCAAGATGGAAATGCACCTCGACCACCTTGTCCTTTCAACCCCTAGTTTGCCTCCCCTCTAGCAGACCACAAAGGGAAGTTGAGTACCCCTTCTGGAACATGATGCAAGAGAATTCTAAGATGCCAAAGCATCTGCCCACTGTCACTCAGTCCAGGGAGGGATTAGGCCTACTCCTGCTCAGTCCAGTACTTGAAAGTCCAGTAACTGCCCCCTCAGACAGGTGTGCCTTCCAGGCCATGGCTCCTTGCCAGCTCTGACAGTGATGTCACTAGGCCAAGTATACCATGGACTGGATCCAGCCAGGAGGTCAAGGTCATAATAACCTAATAGCAGAACCACCTGAGACCACAAATTAATGGCCATGTGATTCTCTCATCCCTTCATTCAACATGTATTTATTGAGTCCCAGTATGTGCCATGTACTGTACTAGACACTCGTTCAAGTTTCCCTGCCCAGATGGAGCTGATTATGTTATTCAAGCTGGACCTGCAGAGAGGAAGCCCTTTTGCTTACAGTGACTCCTAGGTTTTAGTTCAGCCTGCCTGCCTGCCTGCTTGTCTTCCTTCCTCAGAGATAGAAGGAAGAGGCTTCTCTGTCTTCTGGGGTAGGGAGTAATCTGAGACCTAACCCCAGATGAAACCCCACCCGGCACCCTGCTCATACACAAGCAGACAGGTACCCTCCACGCCACTCACTTTTTGTTGGTCGTTCTGACAATGATGCAGCGCTCCTTCTGATCCACACAAACACTATAGATATCCTCAGGGTAGGGGAGGTTTCGAATGCGCCACTGGAAACTCATCTTGGTGTCTTTGCGCATGAAGATAGGCTGCAAAAGGCAAATCCAACTCAAGGACTGTTCTTAGGAAAGGGATGGCTCCCACCCTCCTCAAAGCTCTACCCAGGGGTGAAAAAGGAGACCCTCAGCTCTTCTCCACAGTTCACCTCTGATGCTGCTATCGCTGTGACATTCCAGGCCTGGAGCCCTCACCCTAGGATGATCAAGCCAAAATGTTTCTATTCATTCAAACATGTACACAGTGCTGTGTCCAAGTGGATACACTGGAGATGAGGAGGTGAACAAGACATGTTCCGTGCTCTCAAGGGCCAGCAGCCCGCCCCCACCTTGGCCGCCACAAGACACCTGGACGGATGGACGTACATTGGCATTGCTTTCCTTGATGAGTTCGGGGCTCAGGCTGCCTGCTCCTGGGGGCACTGGCTCTCCCACCTCAAGCTGCCACTGGCCCAAGGCTCCCAGAGTACTTTTCACACGCCACTTTCTCACTGGGGAGAGAAGCAATGGGATGATAGTGAAGAAAGGGTCTCTGCTCTTTTCTGCCGGATCACCAACACCATGTTAGGTAAGTAGAACAAGATAAAAGTCGGAGTTTTGGGCCTTTACACTAGGCTTCGCTCATCTGAGCAGGGACCTCACAACCTCTGAAATCTCAGTAGAACATTTCAATATTAGACAACTTGCAAAGCCCATCTCATGGGTGCCCAGACAAAAGGAACTGGAATGAAGCTCTGAGAGGAACCAAGTGGAGTCAAGAAACCCTTAGATGTGGCTTCAAGCAAGAAGATGTGAGGGTTAGGAAAAGGGTAGTTTCTGGTAATGGGGGAAATTTGAAGCCCAAAAAGGAAGTTGAGATGCATTTTTTTTACCTCTAAAAAACATGCAAAGGAAAAAAGTATTAAGAGGGTAAAAGCTGTTGGGCAGGTTTGTCTCATGATTCAGAAAGTCCAAATATAGAAATTCACTCATTTCAGGTATATTTGGCTTAAAAAAAAAACAGCCCAAAAGCTGTATTTAAACAAAATCTTAGGTACATACCATATTTTAAATGTACTATTTATAGAAGATCTAACATGAATTTTTTATAAAATGGAATCCTTTTATAATACAAATAACCATCTCTATTTTACCTTGTTTCACAATCCAGATGTTTGCATAAGATTTTTTAAAAAATAAAGTACATATATTGTGGAAATTATAAATCAAGAAACTAGTTCAATGGACATTACCTGGAAACCCCTGCTGAGATTTTCAGGAACCCTGCTCAGCCATGTCTAGTGACTGCTGTTGTGCAGTCCACCACTGCAGAGGGGACTTCTCTGAGCTGTGAATCCCTCTCCCTACGCCCTTCTTTTCCTTTCCTGCTGCATTTGGAATCACGGGGGCTGCTGCCTCTAGTATCCTCCAGCCTGAGCAGTGCAGTCACTGCTAAAGACCAGTAACCTTCTGTAGCTGCTAAAGGAGCTAAACAACTCAAAAAGTGCATGGTACTCTGCCACAGTTGTTTCCATTTGTTTGCTCCTTTTTTTCCAGGCGGGGAGATGATAGCTATAGTCTGATTCTCAGTGTCAGGCAAGCGGGTGGTTTTCCTTTATACCTTTTGAGCAGCTGTGCCAAATCCAAACACCCCCACTGTTATAAGTAAGGCACACAAGCTGAACATAGAAGCATGCTGTAAAATTAGAATTCTCTCTTGAATATGTGCTTTTATAAGGTCTGCTGCATTCTGCAGTGTGATTTTATTACATCTTGGGGCCAAAAATCCTCCCTAGAAACACATTTCCAAGTTTATAATGAAAATTAATAAGGAAGAGTAAAACTTGGAAATATGCTTTATATGCAACTTTTTTTTCACAAATACTTCTCTCTTAAGTGAACGGACTGTGACCAGGAGTATATCCAAATCTATTCACTGTTAATACCTCACTTCACTGGAAGCCAGCCTTCTGGGGGCCTCTGTCACAGTCACAAACTCAGAAGTGACAAATGCCTCCAAGCAGCAGTTTATTGTGACAAGATCCATGTAACCTCCTCTATACTATAGGAAAGATCACTCTTGGATACTCACTCTGACTGTGTATAAAATGCTATGTGTAGAATAAGGCAGGAAATTACTTCTTACCCAGGTATATCGACAACAGTGTCAGGGGACAGCTCATACTGGAGGGCAGTGTCAGAACTACACAAGCACTTGGGACCATTTAGTGTAAGGGCAAACAAGCACCCTTAGACACCGATGGTATTGCTATATAATAGAACACAATCATCACAGATTTTTAAAGGTGGAAGTTCCTTTAGAAAGCATCTAGTCTAATATCTGTATTTTTTTAATGAGAAATAGCATTTCTTTCATTTCAACCCTGCCACTACTCTCCAGGAGACAAGAGTATGAAGAATTACTGAGGTTCAGAGAGATTAATTTATAAATGCCACAGCTACACTTCAGGTCTCCTAACTCTAAATCCAGAATTTGAATCGTTAATAAAAGGTTAAACTTTATGCTGTAAATGTTCAATAACACTTATATAACATGTATAACATTTAGAAAGCTTGCTTTTTTTAAAAAGTATTATAGCTCTATTTCTGTTTGTTTGTTTGTTTGTTTTAAGAGATAGAGTCTCCCTCTATTGCCCTGGCTGGAGTACAGTGGCATGATCATAGCTCACTGCAACCTCCAACTCCTGGGCTCAAGTGATCCTCCTGCCTCTGCCTCCCGAGTAGCTGAGACAACAGGTGTGCACCACCACACCCAGCTAATTTTTAAATTTTTTGTAGAGATGTGCTCTCACTATGTTTCCCACCCAGGTCTCTAACTCGTGGGCTCAAGCAATCCTCCCACCTTGGCCTCCCGTAGTACTGGGATTACAGGTGTAAGCCAGCGTGCCCGGCCATATTTGTTTTTTATATATGGCCCTTAAAGGCTAAGCTTTGATCACCTGAAAAAGTAAATTATGAAGAATACCTAACTATCTAGAGCTGGATTAGGGAGGTGCCCCTGTAATCATGGACCTTGTTAAATTTTATGTCCTAAGACATAATACGGTACTAGTGTGGCCTGAGAGGCAATAACCACCCCAGGATTTTTGGTCCACTCTTTTAGTCCAAGAAATGATGGGTTTTGCACAGAAACCTTCCCAAGAAGTACTCAAAGAAGGAAGAAAGTCAGCTGCTGGTTTCCTTACTTCTGACCTTAAAAGCCACTCAGGTCCCAGGAAATTGGCACCCTTGGCTGCTTCACCTTTTTTTTTTTTTTAAACACCTTAGGAATTAAATTCTTTGTTAGATTGCAGAAGAAAGTTTCCCTTCCCATTCCCTCAAGAGATAAGATCCAATAAAGGATTTTAGCAAAGTCCTTATTTTTCCAATGCATGTGGGCATGAACGCACATGTGCAAATGCACACTTTGTCTTGTCTTTCTTGTCCCTGTCTTTGTTCCTGAACTCAAGGACAGTTCCTGCGGCAACAGAAGACTGTTTCCACCTGCTGTCACTCTGATTTGATTATATGTTAAACCCAAACTGGTGCATGTGAGGCAGCTCACTAGGATGCTGTCATACCTTCCCAGCTGAGCCAGGGCCAGTCCTTGGAAAGGAGACTTTCAATGGCCCTGTAAAGAGTCTGATGGGGAATATGTGAAGGAGGCAGCGCCTGGGGGCTTTTTCCTAAATCAGCAGGAAGCAGGCTGATGTCCCAGACTGCTGAAAGGAGGCCCCATCTTTCAGGTGGGCTGGAAAGTGGAAGTCCTAAAGGCCTCTTTCCCCAAAGCTCCAAACCCTGGCCCACTTCCAATGTGGATAATTACATTCCCCTTCCTAAATACTCCCTGCAGCTTAAACTGGATGCAGGATTCTTCTTTTCTGCCCTAAAACACTGCAACATTGCTATGTGGCTATTAAACAGCTGCCACGTCCCATCCCAGAGGAGGCTGAAGGGAATCGAGTGGGTCATTTATAAAGCCAGTGAAGTGCTTGGGGATGAAAGTGCTCAATATCCTCCAAATGCAGCCTGGGGTGGTTAGGCTGGCGGTCAAATACCAAAGCAGATTAAGCCAGTAATCCGAATGTAATCGCTGGGGGATGGCCTGCCCTTCAGCCTTGGCCCCCCTGGACATGCTGTGTTCTTCTCAGGTTGGTTTGATGTTCCGATCATTGTTATGGGGCCTTCAGTTTTTCCTCTATGAATACATACAGCATTCATTGTGGAGGGTGGGAATGAATAGCACTGAGAGGGTAGTAAAAAAATATGACACTAACATGCTTATTAACATCAACTGGAAGAACTCTGTCCCAGACACATGCACACCTATTGGCAATTCTTCCTCTGCAAATTAGTTTTTGAGTTTTTCTAACAGAAAACCAGTTTGGCCAATTATCAAAGTTGTATAATTAGCTGGAAAAATGGAAATATTCTTGTTTACTGACACAAAAACCATGTCCATATTTTACTTCAAGGAAAGCACAAACAAAAGCCAGCTCAGACCCTGGGATTATTTATACTTAAAAATTAATAATGAACAGATTTTGCAAGGGCAGCCGAGGGTGGGGGAGAAGAGTAAGAAAAAGATTTGCTGCTCTAGGGCTGGGGCCCAGTGGTTCAAGCGGGGTGCTCCTCTCTGCCCATCTGTCCCGACTCAGGCCATGCTGGGAAAAGAAAAATTTAGTAAGAAAAGAAGATTGGATTTAAATGTTCTCAACTCCTAACACTATGTTGTCGTGGATTAAAGCATGGGCTCTTAATCGGACAGAACTAGGCTTAAAACCTGGCTCAGAAACTAACTAGCTCTATGATTCTGAACAAGGTGCTTAACCTCTTTGAGCTTCCATTTTTTCCAACTGTAAAATGGGGACAACCGTACCTACCTCATAGGGCTTTAATGGGGATGATTAAATCAGATAATTCACATGACGCACTTAGCATGGTGCTCAATAAGAGTTACGGTATTAATATCAATATTAGGTAAACTTTAGCCAAACAGTGTTCTCCTATGAACAGTGTTCTCCTCCATTTCTGCTTTTAAGAAAAAGGAGTTTGGAGGCCATGGTCTGTTCCCCACCTGCCACCAGGAGAGGTGACAGGTTAATGCGGGATATTGGGGCATGAAGTGCTACAAATGAAGAAACCTGTACTTGTTTTTAATTTTAATTTCATGTCCAAGCACAACAAAAAGGCCTGAGTTTTATTTGTTTGTTTGTTTTTACATCTACTGCAGCTATAGTTGTTTTATTTGCTCTATGTGGAGGGGAAGAGGTGGCACTGGGGGCTCGGGGCAAGGAGCTGTGACTAGTCTCTGGCCTGGTTATGGTGGTGGTTAGCCCACGTGACCTCTGCTTTCATAAGTTCTCCCCTGTTAGGCATTCCAAGGCTGTCATCCCCTGGGAGCACTATAAATTACAATGCATTGTAAGGATATTACTACTGTATTGGTTTCCACCGAATCAGTGTCATATGCTAAACACATCAAGATTTTTAATAGCACCAGACTAAACCAATTGGGACTGCAGCCCAAGCAGCTCATAATAAGGAGGGATCAACACTTCACTCTGCGACTGAACATGCGCAGGACACGCATTTTAAGACTGCAGACTAAGAGAATGCAAGCCAGTGTAATCCATGTTGTCGGTTCTAGACATTTATGAGCTGTCAGAAAAAGGGAAAAAGAAATTCCCTCGCCAATACTACCTGTCGATCAGGCCCAGGAAGAAATTAAAGTCAAGAATAATGACAAGAAAATAACCTAACCCATGATTCCATCATTGGTCTTAGCATTTCAGATGGAACTTAATAAAGAGACCAACTCCCACTGCTGACAGCCTTGGGCCCTGGGTCAAAGAACCAGCCACCTAGCTCTAGGAAGCTGGTTAATGCTGATGTGCATACCTGGGAATAGAGAAGGGGAAAATCAAACAATTCTCAGGAATCTGAGCTGGAACCCCTATCCATGAGCCTATTCTTAGAGGAAAGGAGTTGTAGGAATGAAAACGGCAATGCTGCAAAATCACCATTTCCACCCACTTTGATTCAGACATTTTTCAAGATGAGGGCTATATTTTATAACCCTTGGAGGCAAGGTCAGAAGCTCTGACTCTGATACTCACTTGTTCCTGGTGTGGCTTCAGAAAATAAAGCAAGAAACAAACAAAAAAATTGCAGTGAAAGCCTGTCCTTTACCTCTACTTGGCTTACGAGGCTTACCTCCAACACCGCCACCTCTGTAAAGCTTTTTCTCACTGTTTCTCTATATTCCCATTCCCATCTTAGAAGAATTACCAACTCTCCCATTTGTCTGAGGGTAGGGGTGGGGATGAGTTTTACTGGTCAAAGGGACCCGCACTCAACTTTTGGTGTCCAGATTATTCTCAAGAATAATCTTGCCTCAAGAACTTTGGTCTCCCCTAGCTTCTACATTGGTCTGGGCTCCTCCCTCAAGCCTAAGACTAGGAGTGTTCACCTGTGCTTAGGTCAGCCCCAAGTGTTTCTGAGGACCCATTAACCTCTGTCACTTACCAAGTAGTTCACTCGTCTTCTCATCATATTCTTCAGCCATTTCCTTCCCATCTGGAAACAAATAGTGCACCTTCCTTCTCCCTACGCACAAAGCAGAGAGTGGCTTACCTCAAAGCGTCCTATGGCCTTGGTCTTTGCAGATCAAGGGGCCTACCTGGGAAACAGCAGAAGCCTTGGGAATATTGAGAAACCCTGCCAGGGCCTCCCCTGAACTCCTTGCCAAACATCACTCCCCATTACTTTAAGACATGTCCTGAGCCTCACTTCCTTTCTGAAGCTTTCTCTGAACGTGTCTTTGCTCTGCTGTTTCCTCTACCAGCAATAGCTCCATACTTCTTCCCATGTGTGGAACTCTTCCTTGCCCTTCAAAATCCAGCTCAACTGTCACTTCCACTGGGAAGTCTTCCTTAACTATCACCTCCAGCCACCTTGGCAGAATTAATCACTTCCTCATTTGTGCCTCCCTAATGCTTTATTTATATCTATAGTAGAGCATTTATCACATACTATGATACCTTTAAAAGCATCTGTCTCTTCATGAATGACATCATATTTATCTTTCTCTCCCCCAGTTCCTAAGACCAAGCTTATGTGTTCAGGATATTGAACAGGTTTCTTGACCAAGCACTCCCTCCAGCCATGTCATTGCTCTGCTTTCTTCTGCGCATCTCTAGGTCATTCCTATCATATAGCCACATGATGTTAGTCCCCATGTATTTTTTAATGGCACTTACTTTGGTTATGATTTTACATCTGTTTGTGTGATTCTTTAATTATTGCCTGTCTAGTCTACTAGATAGGAAGGATTTTATCCCCCATGCCTATGGTTTCCCAAAGACCAAACATTGTACCTGGCATATATTAGGAGCTCAATTAAATACTGATCAAAAGAATGAACAAACACTGATGTACTATCTATTGAAAGAAGAACCCAAGGGAGTCGCCTAGCCCAACTCCTCTACCTATGTAAGCATTTGCTTAACAGTGGCTATGTAATTTCCCCTTCTTTTTATACCTAGATAAGTAGATATAGGCAGGCTCCTCAGCAAGACTAGTAACAGGGCACTAATGCCCAGTAGACAAGTACCCTACATATGTTTGATGAGTAAGAGCCCCAAGGTGCCTTTTTCTTGTCCAATTTACTCCTCTGGGACATAGTTCTCTTGAGTCATTCCTAATCTGTATTCCAGGGAAACGCACCCCCCAAATTTGCAGGGCCTCTCAGCAGACCCCTAGGTTATACCACTCTTAATCATTTGGATGGCTCATAGGATCTGGAAAGGGATTTCCTATCAGGAGTGGGATACAAGGTGCTACCTTTGAGCAGCTGAGGGCATCCAGCCTTGAGTCCAGACAGGATGCAATGCTTCCTATCAACCCACCAGGTACTTTACACATTTTATTGAATTTAATTCTCACAACAATCCTATGTGTCTCTATTACCTGTATTTCACAAATGAGGAAAATTGAGGCTTAAAGGTCATGCAACTTATCCAAGGATCATAAAGCTAGGAAATGACAGAACTGGGCTTAAATTCACTTAAGGTCAAAATCCATGCTCTAATAACTATACTAGGATAATTTGTATGGCTTTAAATATTTGTAAGATTAAACATTATTCCAAGGGTTAATTGGCTATTTATCTAGTGAATTACCTATTTATGCCTTAGCCTATTTTGTTTGGGTATTCATCTTTGCCTTACTGATCTGATTGAGCTTTGTATACATTAACCATGCTTCATACATGTTGCAAATATTCTGTTTCAACTGCCTTTTAACTTTGTTTAAAGTGGATTTTCCCAAACAAGTGTTTAATTTTTTTTTTTTTTTTTAAGAGATGGCATCTCAATATGTTGCCAGGCTGGAGCGCAGTGGCTATTCACAGGCACAATCATACCACACTGCAGCCCTGAACTCCTGGGCTCAAGCAATCCTCCCACCTCAGTCTCCTGAGTAGCTGGGACTATAGCGATAGGCCACTGCACACAGCACAGGTGTTTAATTTTTATACAGTCAACTACCTATTTTTTCCTTTGTGGTTACTGCCCTAGAAGTTGTGCTTAGAACATCCTCCCTACCCAAAGATTATATAATACTTATCTATACTTTATTCTAATACTATATTTATTCTGATAATATATGTGTGTATATAAAAATTTTAAGTATATTAGCATAATATTTTGGTAAAATAAAAAATATATGTGCATGTATTCATGAAAAAATACAGAAGTTTATGTATGAAATGTAAATTATGATTATCTTTGGGTGGTAGTATTATGTGTGACTTATTTATTTTTCATATTTTCACAATGAACATAATTTCTAAAAAAATTTAAAGTATATTGGACTCTCATTATCAATAGCCACGATTCTTGATGGGAGGGTAGTAACACCCCCACTCTTCACACCCTCCCCGCCAAAACCAGGAGGGCAACTCCGCAGGTTTGACAAGGCACATCCACATAGTTAATATTTTTTTTGGTTTGGGGGGAAAAAAAACCCCTAACAATATCATTTTGTGATGCTACTAACAAAAGAAGTTAAAATCCTGGCTGATGACATAATTGTTTAAACACTGTCCTGTGGCCAAAGGAAGTGAAAGCAGGGACTAGAATCAATATTTGTCCACTCACGTTCAGAGCAGCATTATTCACAATAACCAAAAGATGGAATCAACCCAAGTATCCACTGACAGATGAATGGATAAACAAAATGTGGTATATACATACAATGGGATATCACTTAGCCTTAAAAAAGAAGGAAATTGTGACACATGCTACAACATGGATGAATCTTGAGGACATTATGCTAAGTGAAAGAAGTCAGTCACAAAAGGACAAACATTGCATGATTCCACTTAGATGAGGTTCCTAGAGTAGTCAAGTTCATAGAGACAGAAAGTAGAATGGTGGTTGTCCACTTTCTAGGGGCTGGGGGGAGGGGAATGAAGAGTTGGTGTTTATTGGGTACAGAGTTTCAGTTGCCGAAGATGAAAAAGTTCTGGAGATGGATGGTGGTGATGGTTGCACAACAATGTGATTATACTTAACCAAGCCACAAAACTATACACTTAAAAATGATTAAAATGGCCAGGTAAGGAGGCTCACACCTGTAATTCTAGCACTGTGGGAGGCCAAGGAGGGAGGATCCCTTAAGGCCAGGAGTTTGGGACCAGCCTGGGCAACAGTGAGACCCTGTCTCTACAAAAAAAAAAAAAAAATTAGCCAGGCATGGTGGGAATTGCCTGTAGTCCCAGCTACTTGGGAGACTGAGGCAGGAGTATGGCTTCAGTCCAGGAGTTTGAGGTTCCAGTGAGCTACGATGACACCAGTGTACTCTAGACTCTAGTGTGGGCAATAGAGTGAGACCCTGTCTCAAAAAAAAAAAAATGATTAAAATAGTAAATTTTATGTTATGTATTTTTTACAATAAAAACAAAACCAAAACCACTGTCCTATGAGATAATGTCCAAAATCTTTAGTATAGCATAAGAGATCTATGACAATATGTCCCAATTTATCTGTAATCTCTCTTCATGTTCTACCATTTCCCCTCATTATTCCTTGAGAAAGGGAACTTTTTATTCACTCTTGTATCCTAGCACCCAGAATAGTACCTGGCACAGTGTAGGGGATTTGTTCTGACTTGACTGGGTGACTGCTTTAGCATCACTAAACATTTTGTTATTCCTCTAGCAATCAGCAACAAACCTTCACATTTCGCTCTTAAATAGCCAGCCCCTCTTCTCCACTTAACACCTATTAATTCTTTGGGATCCAGAAACATCACCTCTTCTGTTGGGTCTTCCTCCAAAGAGATGGTCATTTCCAACTTAATGCTTTCATAGCATTACATACAAGATTCTAACTTCTATTTAAAACACATTACTTATTTACATGTGTTTTTCCTGACCACTCAGTGAACTTGTCTTTTTCTATCTGCTCTAGGGCAAAACGTGGCACATAGTAAAAGCCTCCCTAAATGTTGCATGAATAAGCAAATGAGCATCTGATTTTAATTTTCACAAATTCCAGGCTTCTTTGATTGGCCTCTGCCTGTAGATGTGAGCCTCAGCTGTTATCCTGAAAGCCTCAGGAATTCACGCCTAATTCATCCTGGGTACCAAGTGGGTCCAGGAAAGGACCCTGAAGCACAGGGGGCCCTACATAGGCCAATCCTAGGCTGGGGAAAAGTCAGGACTCCAAACCCCTTCCTGTGCCCACCTCTTCCAGGCACAGCCCTTGGCCCTTGCTCCATCTCCGCTAAAGACACAGGGAACATTTAGAGTTCCACTTTACAAACAACATTACAGCTGGACAGGACCTCAGCGATAACAATGGTAGCCCACCCACTTCATTTTACAGATGAGGAAAACGAAGTCCAAACAAGTAAAGAGGCCGACTGGACAGCTCATTGTGAATTAACGGCAGAGTGGGAACTAGAGCCCAGGTCTCCCGCCTCTCTAAAGTCTAAACGTTCTTGGATTTCAGTTTCCTCTTCTGTAAAGCGGGGTGGAAAATTATCAGCCTCTCAGGACAGCGGACGGGAGCAAATGTGATAATGAATGTGAAAGGAATTATTATTTATTAACAACCAAAAATCAGATAGTGTAGGGGAAACTAGGGGGTGTCCAGAGACATGTGTTACAGTCACGTCATCTCTCTGGGCCTCAGTTTCCTCATCTGCAAATGAAGGACTTAGCCCGATTGACGGCCGAGACCCTTCCAGCTCTGCCGTCCCAGGCTCTGAGGCCCTTCCCGGAAGCGCCAGCGTGGAGAGCCAGAACCGGAGGGAAAGGGCGAGGGAGCTCGCGGGGAGCGTCGAGTTACCGTCCTGCAGCAGCGCCGTCTTCTCGGCAGCCCGCAGACTCTCCAACCAGCCGGTCACCGCCATCTTCCCTCCACCCAGCAGCGCGCCCGGCCACTGCCATGGCAACTGTTCCGCTGAGGGTCACTTCCGTCTGACTCGGAAGCTGTTCTGGGCATTTGCCCTCCCGCCGCTTCGTCCGCTCTCATTGGCTCCCGTGGTAAGTGGTTTGCTACTGCCCAACCCGGGGTGACCATCCCGACCAGTTGTCGACCCCTCCCCGGCACCGACTCTGGGAGGTGAGGAGGTCCTTCTAGGGCCAGGTGAGGGCACTCCAGCTCTCCTCTGGTCCCCAGCTAGGAGTCTGGCCCGCGCAGGTGTGCACGCGGCAGCGCACCACACCCGCCTGGGTCTTCTCCAAATCCAGCTGTGATGCCGGGACTCCCCCAGTCCAGAAGGGCGACCCACACCTGCTGCGGTGGTGCCCCATCTCCTTGCAGCTGCGGGATTGAGCACCCCCGTGCCGAGAGGCCCGCCACCAGGGCAGGTGCAGGGCATTCCCACTGCCCCCCTAAAACCTCCCTCCTCAGGTTTTCCTCTGCTACTCTCTTGGGGGTAGAGAAAAATAATGTGGGGTTTATGTGCAGGTTCCTCCCAGTCTCTACTTCCTAAAGATGTTGCTCTATTTTCTGATTTAGCATCCCCTCTTGGTAAAGCCCTTTGGAAGTGGGATGCAGCAGGGGCAGACTGCACAAAATGTTTAGAGCAACCCCTCTAAAGAAATGATAAATTATATGATTTCCTACCCCTCAAAAGTCTCCCCAGTAGTCCCAGTCTTTCCTTCATTTCCCCTTATACTCTATCTTGAAAGGCTGGGGACTGTAGAGCTAGGGTAAACCACTGAAGTTTAATGGGCTTTTGGGAGACCCCTAGGAACTGGGCTGCTGCCCCCAAAGCCTGGTCAGTAGAGACCCTACCTCCATAGGCACAGGGGTTGGGGAGCCTCAGTTCTGGATTTCTACATGATAACTGCTCTTACCAACCCTCAAACAGAAAGGCCAACATCCAGGCATACATTAATGGACCCCAGAGGCATCTTGAAGGCATTTCCCAAGCGGAAGAAAATTCATGCTAATCCATCATCAAAAGCACTCACAAAGATTCCCAAGAGGGAAGAGGGAGAAGAAGCAGGAGGTGAGCAGACCCACCCTAAGAACCCTCATCTGCCCGAACCCTCAGCCTTCCTGTTGTTCAGCCCTACATTGTTCATGTCCAGAATCAGATATTGGAGGTGACTCTGCCTGTCCAGGCCTGCAGGTCAGCTTTACCTGCCTTGTACTAGGCTTGGTCCCTGGTCATTGACAGGCCATTTGCTATGTTATCTTCTTTCGCACTCCAAGACCTGCATCAATCAGAAAATGCTCCTTGGTCCCTCAGGAAATGACCAGCAGAATCCTTTGCTTTCCAGGAAGCTGGCGGGGCGGGGTGGAGCAGGGGCTGCCAAACAGAAATCCCCCTGCAATCCCTAGGCTTGTTGTAAGTTGTTTTGCAGCCAAATTGGCAAATACAGGTAGAGACTTTGGGGGCGGGGTGTCAGGTCTGCTAGACTGAAAGGGCAGGAAACATGAAATAGCAAGAAACATGTGTCTTGTTGAAAGAATAAATGATAAAATGAAGGGATTCAAAGCAGGGAGGGAGGAGGCATTCATTCGTCCATTCAACATATATTTATAGGTTACCTACAATGTGCCAGATACTGTTCTAGGTTGCAACAGAGAACACGGTGTATAAAAATCCTTGCCCCTTACATTCAGGTGCTGGCCCACAAAGAAATTTGCTGTGTGCTTGTGGTAGGATCCCCAGAAGGAAGGATGTCTGGATAGAAGAAAAATGATTGTTTTGGGGGGAGGGGACTGTGAACAGTTCATTCAGAGCATAATCTGAAAGTAGGCATCTGGATGTCCCCTCCACAGAGTGGCTGAGCTCCCTGCGGGCCCATGTTGTGCCCACTGGCATTGGACGAGCTCGAGCAGAACTCTTCGAGAAGCAAATTGTCCAGCATGGTGGCCAGATATGCCCTGCCCAGGCCCCAGGTGTCACTCACATTGTGGTGGATGAAGGCATGGACTATGAGCGGGCCCTCCGCCTCCTTAGACTGCCCCGGCTACCCCTGGGTGCTCAGCTGGTAAAGTCAGCCTGGCTGAGCTTGTGCCTGCAGGAGAGAAAGCTGGTGGATATGGCTGGATTCAGCATCTTCATCCCCAACAGGTGGGCTGGTCCCAGTCTTTTTTCAAATGTTTTCTGGCAGCATCTTGAAATTTATTCTTGAGTTACTAAAAATCAGTATCATTTTCTTAATTGGACACATTGGGAAACCAAGGTTTCAGAGGAGAAGATTGGGGACAGAGATAGAGTAAGACCTTTGGTATCTTTACCTCCCATTACCATTGCTGCAGGTATTTGGATCAACCACAGCCCAGCAAGGCAGACCAAGATTCTTCTACTCATCCTTGCACCCACAAGGCTCAGCTTATGACAGCCCTCTCTCCTCCTTCTCCCACTAGACCTGTATCTCCTCCCCAAAAGGCAAAAGAGGCACCAAGCACCCAAGCCCAGGTCAGGAGCCTCCCAGCTCCCATAGCTCCCTTCCCCTGGGAACCAGATCTCAGAAATGGGGAAAGCCTGGTGGTTGTTCAGAAAGTCCAAGGCTCCTGAGAGAGGAGGGCTCTACTGTGAAGCCCTTTAGCTCTTCCCAACACTCATCACTCCCCTAGGCCATATCTACCACATACACTGAGTATCCTCCAGCTGGGTACCAGGGGAGTCAAATGGAACATGGCCCCACACTTGAGGAGACCTAAGTTTGGTGTAGAAGGCCAAGCCTCATTCTTGGGCCTGACTAGGAGACTCCTCCTCCCATGAAGACAAACCCTCATCTTTGAGGAGCCCTCCTCATGGAGGACAAAAATTTATTGTCTCTTTTCCTTTTCTACCTCAAGCCCATCTCTGATGATGAAACCAGTGATGGGGAAGAGACCCGGGTTAGCACAGCTGATCTGGAAGCCCTAATCAGTGGCCACTACTCTACTCCCCTTGAGGGAGATCGTGAGCCTAGCCTAGCATCTGATCCTCTGGGTAAGTGGGTCTGTGCACAGCCCTCAAGCCAGAAGGCCACCAACCACAACCTCCACATCACAGAGAAGCTAGAAGTGCTGGCCAAAGCCTACAGTGTTCAGGGAGACAAGTGGAGGGCTCTGGGCTATGCCAAGGCCATCAATGCTCTCAAGAGCTTCCACAAGCCTGTCAGCTCCTACCAGGTACCTGGGGGCCAGGGCAGTGGTGGTGGTGGTGGTGGGGGTCTTCTCTTTACTAACCAGGGGTTAGTGGGGGCACCAGTTACTAGTGGAGTTCAGGTATAGTGGTTAAGATTTTATAATGTCTAAGATTTGCACAAAAGAAAAAAGTGGGAGATTAATGAAAGTAGATTGGCAAAATCTTACTAATAGTTGAAGCTGGGTGATGGGTGAGGAGTTCATTGTACTGTTCTCTCTACTTTTGAATTTTTTTACATTAAAAAAAATTTTTTTTAAGTTTAGACTCTGGAGCCCAACAGACCAGAATCTGTTGACTGTATGCAAGTTACTTAAACTCTCTGATCATCAGTTTTCTCATCAGTAAAAAGGGACTAATAACAGTAACCATTTTCAGTGTTTTTGTGAGGCTTAAATGAGATGGTCCCTGTCACATCGGGCCTGACATACAATAAGCCCTCAGTAAATGTCAGCTCTTGCCATTGTCATGACGACAGTGGAGATGATGATGGTGACTAATATCATCATTACTCTCTACTTCTCATTGCTGGTCTCCATCCCTCTGGGAACCAAAAGACAAGTGACTCAGCCCTCACTCCATCCAAACTTCTCATCTTCAGCTGGGCCTGAGCTTTACACAGCCACACGGTTGCCAACCAGCCAGGCTAGCTTTACGCAGACATCTCCTAGAGGGTCAACTTCCCTACTGCTGGCTCTGCCCCTCCCATCTCCTTAATCTTTTTTGCCTCTGTCTTGTCCCTCAGGAGGCCTGCAGTATCCCTGGTGTTGGGAAGCGGATGGCCGAGAAGATCGCAGAGATCTTGGAGAGTGGGCATCTGCGAAAGCTGGACCATCTCAGCGAAAGCGTGCCTGTCTTGGAGCTCTTCTCCAACATCTGGGGAGCTGGGACCAAGACCACCCTGATGTGGTACCACCAGGTCACACCCTGGCCCAGCCCCACTTCAGTTTTGCCGTGCCTCAGAGCTCCTGCCCCAGAGTTCTCTTACCTTGTGCTCTGATGGACATCAACCCAGACTAGGGAGACCATTTTTCAAGGGTACCAGAGCTCATACAGACCCTCTCCCAGCTCTCAGAACAGCGTTGTTGCTTGGTATCCTTGAGGTGTAGGCAGGGACAAGAAGTACATTTCTCTGTCCCAAGACCAGCAAGGGCCTTCCTGAGGAGATCAGGCCTCAGGGCTGCATGTCCAGAGCAGCGGTTTCCAAACCTGGCTGTGCCCAGAATCACCTGGGGAGTTTAGGAACAATGAAGA
Organism: Daubentonia madagascariensis; assembly: GCA_023783475.1. Classification (NCBI taxonomy): domain Eukaryota; kingdom Metazoa; phylum Chordata; class Mammalia; order Primates; family Daubentoniidae; genus Daubentonia; species Daubentonia madagascariensis. The sequence continues at coordinate 10,319,855 of JAKFHU010002573.1, read as the reverse complement.
TGCCCAGGCCCATCCCCAGACTCATGGAATCGTGACCAGTATTTTAGGATCGTGGCAGGGCTGGACTGTGGCGTGTCTTCCATGCCCCCCCTGCCTTTCCCAAGTCCCGCTGTGTACAAACCCAACTGCCTCGAAGTTGGTCCTGTCTCAGGCCTTCCCTAGAGAGTCTGGGGCAGTGGAAGCCTCATGTGTATGGTCATTCATGCCTTCTTCATTGGTCCTGGATCCTCATAGCCTCCCCTTCTGCCTGCTTTCTTCCAGGGCTTCCGAAGCCTGGAAGATATCCGGAACCAGGCCTCCCTGACTACCCAGCAGGCCATTGGCCTGAAGCATTACGATGATTTCCTAGAACGCATGCCCAGGGAAGAGGCCACAGAGATCGAGCAGACAGTAAGCAGGCTTCCTTCCCAGAGCAGTGAGGAGAGCCAGGCCCTACTCTAAGGTCCTTACCCCTCAGCTGGGGAGCCCAGCAGGTAGAGGAGGCTATGAGTCACCAGAAGTTGAGGAAAGAGCAAGTTGAGACTACAGCTGCTGGCCCAGAGGGGTAGGGGTGGTGGCTTTGGGAGGGAAGAGCTGCAACACCAGCTCTCTGGATTAGAGTTCTCAGTAGCCAGGCATAGTTAGGATTGGATTAGATGTTAGACTGGTGTTAGGACTGGGTTAATGTTAGGGTTAGTAGAAGCAGATTATTGTCTGGATTATTTGAGGATATTGGAGTTTGAACTAGGCTAGTTTAGGGTAGGTCAGGGCAGGGGTTCTTAATTTTTTTTGATTTACCAATTTCTTTGAGAACCTGATGAAAACTATGGACTCTTTTCCCCCCAGAATGCACAAATATGCAAAGTTTTATATATCTCTCCAGATGTATGGACCTTCTGAGGCCACCCAAGGCTGGTTCAGGATTTGGATTAGAGCTGGTGTAGGAGTACAGAACCAGTACGCTTAGGATCGGGGTTAGAAGAAAGCTCGGTGAAGACTGAGTTAAGGTTAGGCCTCCATTAGGAGTAGGGTTTTCTTAATGTTGGTTGCTTTTGAGTTAAGATTTGTAGTTGTCCAAGAAATAAGGTTTGGCCAAGATTAGGGTTTATTTTAGAGTTAGGTTAGAGATTATGTTCATATAAAACCTAGATTAGGGCCAGGCGTGGTGGCTCACATCTATGATCCCAGAGTTTTGGGAGGCCAAGGCAGGAGAATCGCCCGAGGCCAGGAGTTTGAGATCAGCCTGGGCAACATAGCAAGACCCTGTCTCTAAAAAATTTTTTTAATTAGCCAGGCATAGTGGTATGCACCTGTAGTCCCACCTACTTGGGAGGCTGAGGTGAGAGGATCGCTTGATCCCAGGAATTTGAGGTTACAGTGAGCTATGTTTGCACCATGGCACTCTAGCCTGGGTGACAAAGCGAGACCTTGTCTCTAAAATAAATAAATTAATAAACCTAGATTAGAGAGAGACTAGGGTACATTTAGGGCAGATGTATCATTTGTTCAACTGACATTGGGATTAGGGGCTACTTGTTGTAGGCAAGTGTTGCCCACTTTGGTCAGGGATTCTGATAGGATAGATCCCCATGGAGACTCTGGCCCAGTTTAGTTGGAATCAGCCTCCACTTCCTTTCCAGGCCACAGGACTGTGAGACCAGCACGGGATAGATGGACAGGCCCCTTTGTCCACCCATCACCAGGCCTTGGTACTAGTGATGACACTGTCACTCAGCCACGGTATCTGGGCACGGAGAATGCCCTAGTCATCCCCTCCCCTTCCCCCTGCCCACTAGAACAGAAGAGGCTTCCCACCTGGCCTCCCATGCCCCCCATTGAAGGGCTCCAGCCTTAGGAGTTTTGATGGGATTACTCATCTGGGCCTCCTCCTCCCATTCTCTTGGGATGCTCAAGAAGGGGAGGAGGGGATTAGTAGAGCCTGCCTGTGAGAAGAATTGAGGTGTCCAGGGCCCCAGAAATCTCGGTGTCCTGGGGTGGAGGCGGGGAGGTCATCTGCATGTGAAAGGCCTACTTGTCTCTGGGGTTGAGGCTAATGGGTTTATTTCTACTCAGTGAGGGATCAGCCTTCAGCTGACAGTCTCCTCTGTCTCAGCTCCCTCCACACCAGGAAAGGACGTGGGCATTGCCTCAGAAGTGCGCCCCTCTTTGCTTTCTTTTCTTTCCTTTCCCACAGGTGCAGTGATATTTCTGTGTTCCATTTTCTCCCAGGCCTGGGCCCAGGGCATGCTGCCAGCCACCTGCTCAGGCCTCAAGCCCTAACTCACACGCTGCCTTTAACTCCAAATCCATGCATATCTGGGGCTGCCCAGACCTGACTGAGGGCTTCCAGGCACCTGGTCCCTTGTCCTAAGTGAAATTTCACAGATCTGGGCATGTGGGTTGGGGCCGGGGCCAAGAGAAAGTGTGTCTCTTTGCTCTTAAAGAGCTCCAGAGGGCAAGCTTGGTGCCCTCCTTCAGAAGCAGAGAGAGCATCTTCTCTCTCTCCTCAGGCCTCTGCAGTGTGAGCTTTTCCTTCTCTTCTGTCCACGTGGAGCTGGAGAACTGCAGCTCCCCAGGTGGATTCCCTCAGGCCGGCAGCAGGCACCTGGAGATCAGCTTGGGGCATAAGCTGAGGGTGTCAGTCCCTGGGTCAGGGAAGGCCTTGGTGCTGCCATGCGAGAGGAACTCCCCATCAGCCCACAGCCCCTCACCCATCACTGTTCTTTCCCAGGTCCGGGAAGCAGCCCAGGCCTTCAACCCCGGGCTGCTGTGTGTGGCATGTGGTTCATATCGACGGGGGAAGGTGACCTGTGGTGACGTGGATGTGCTCATCACTCACCCGGATGGCCGGTCCCACCAGGGCATCTTCAGCCGCCTCCTTGACAGCCTTCGGCAGCGAGGTATAAGCTCCATCTCTGGGTGAGCGGGTTGGCAGGGAAGAAGGAGAACCTTAAAGTTGCAGTCTCCAGACAGGAAGCAGGGGAAAGGTGCTTGGTACGAATCCCACCTCTCTCGTGGCCAGAGTCCTGTCAAGGGAGAGATGAGACAGCTCCCCCACACCTCCATGGAGGTGCTCGGGAATGCCTGCAGGCTGAGTGTCTTGTCTGACCTTTCTGTGACACCGTGGGGCAAATGGGAAGAATTACTATCCACATCTGACAAATAAGTAGATGGGCCCAGAGAGAGCAGGATCACCCAGCAAATAAATGGGCAGGATGGGAATAGAGAAGCCAGGAGATTAGGAGGGACCTGGGAAATGGGACAGCTCAGGGCCTGGCTCCCTGCCCTCCCAGCAGTCCCCTGTGTTGGGCCAGGATTCCTCACAGATGACTTGGTGAGCCAGGAGGAGAACGGCCAGCAACAGAAGTACCTGGGTGTGTGCCAGCTCCCAGGGCCAGGGCGGCGGCATCGGCGACTGGACATCATCATTGTGCCATACAGTGAATTTGCCTGTGCCTTGCTCTACTTCACTGGCTCTGCCCACTTCAACCGTTCCATGCGGGCCCTGGCCAAGACCAAGGGCATGAGCTTGTCGGAGCATGCCCTCAGCACAGATGTGGTCCGGAACACCCAAGGCCTCAAGGTGGGCCCTGGCCGAGTGCTGCCCACCCCCACGGAGAAGGATGTCTTCAGGCTCTTGGGCCTACCCTACCGAGAACCAGCCGAGCGGGACTGGTGACCCATGGCTCCTGATGCTCTGGGAAGGGGAGCTAAGCTGCACTGGCTGCCCCACCTGGCCATCCAGCATTCCCCTCCAGCCTCAGCTGGCTGAACCTCACTACTTCAACCACCAGCTGTCCTCAGCGAGCCTGAGCCCAGGGCTCTGGGCCTGAGGGAAGGCCAGCCTGGCTCCCAGGGTCTGCCCAGCCCTCTCCCAGACAGGAAAAGGCTGCTATCCCTTCTAAACCTCACCAGTGCATCTGGGAAAGTTTTGCAAATGGCCCCTTGCCCCATTTCAAGCTGGAACAGGTGGCTGGTTTGAAGTCCCCAGGCATCCTTCTTCCCCGCCTGGGGAAAGGTCTAGCTGCTGGGGTGGGATAGGCACTACAAGGGAAAGGCAAGCGGCTGTGCTCCCAGCATCATCCACGACCCTTAGGAGTAGGAGAATGAGCCATTCCACATGTATTCCCTCTACCTGCCCCACTTCCTGTGCAGCTGGTGGTGCTGGGAAGGGGGCACCCCAGGCTCGGTGTGGACAGCATTTGGAGGCCCAGGGGCCCAGTAAAGTGCATTTGACATTCAACCTGCCTAGTTTGTGAGCTGCTGCAGCCCCATCTGCCTTCTTCCACCCAGGCAGGGACGGAGATGGAGGCCAAATAGGGGAGCCCAGAAAGGTTGCATTAACTGCCCTCTAGACAGGCCTGGCCTGAGTCAGCTTCTGAACTCAGAATGGGAGCAGGGACGGATGTTAAAAGGCAGAATCATGGAATCAGGCACTAGGAGCTTCTCTCTGTCTACCCATGAGCATCTCTTATGGGCCCTGCTCTAGGCCAGGCTGTCAGGGGACATAAACACAAGTGACAGGACTCATAGGAAATGATTAGGAACAACCGAATGGTGACCTGTGTACTACTGACAGGAATGGGGTGGTCAGGGAAGGCTGCCTGGAGGAGGGGAGAGGCAGGCTGGCAGGGCAATAGCCTGTTTGAGAGGGGTCAGGCTCTGGAGACAGTTAAGGACCAGCTTTAGAGAGGCGGCTGTGTGCTGAGAGTCAGGAGAAGGCCAGGTTGGTAGAGGATTAGAGGTTGAGCTGCTGGGCTTAGTTTGATAGAGCAGATAGGAGCAAGTCCTAGGCCTTGTGGGACAGGGAGCTTGGTAGGAGAGGGGGGTATATGGAAGGAGACTTGGGTATCCCAAGTATGAAGAGTAACAGGCACAGAGGCCAGAGAGGGAGCCTGTATTGAAGAAGCAGTGAGGAGCCTGGAGAGGCCCTGTGATGTGGGAGATTTTGAGGTGGAGCGTGAGGGTGGCATAGGCCCCACAGGAGGGCTCCAACCTTGAGTGTGCCAGGTGTGGTGTGTGTGTGTGCACGCGCATGCGCATGAGCATGCATATTAAGTCCTGCGTCTCTGTCAGTAACTTGCAGGGTCCCAGAGCTGGCCTTTGTCTGCCTGGTCTCCATCATGGGATCTTAGCAGCCTGAGAGTGGGCCCCCCACTAAAGCTCAGATCCCTGAAGTCTAAGCCATGAGGCCTTGCTGGCATTGGTCATGCTGGGGAAGGAACCAGAAGCCCCTGGGGTCTGGGGGGGCCCTTTCGCAGCTTAGTACCAACCCAAGAGATGGCCACATCAAAGGCCCAGAAGCCTCCTTGAGGGCCGAGCCTCTCCCTCCAGAGCTACTACTCCCAGAGGTGTGGCTGCCAAGGGCCACAGTGGCCTAATGTGGACAGGAGAGGAGCTGGGGAAATCCCTGGGCCCCCAGGTGTTAGGGCTGCTTTTGGCCTCTCCTTTGAGCTCTGCTGATTCTACCCTGGACTGGCCCTTCAGTGCCTGCCACTCCACAGCAAGGGTCAGAGTCAGCCAGAAGCCCCATGACTGGGGTGTCTGAATCCAAATGTGGAAGTTGTGTCTCTCCTTTTGCTTCCCACCTCAGTGCTCCAGCCTGCTCCAGGCCCAAGGAACAGGGCCTGCAGGGCTGGGAACAGAGGGAGCCAGTGGGCAGTGAGTCATAGGTTGGTTGAGTTAGCCCTTCCTACACATAAGAAGTTCCCAGGACCACAGGGAGGGATAGTGCTGACTTTGTCTGGAATCAGGGGGCCAACCCCCATTCCTGACACCCTCCCCATCTGCCTTAGCTTCTTCCCCCAGGAGACTCAGAATTTGGGAACTGCCTTCAAACCATACAGACTCCTGGTCCCGCCTCCTGGCTGGGACAACAGGAAGTTGTGGCATAAAGAGGGAGAGGGCCTGGGTGGTCTCCCCTGGGCCGCTCAGTCTGACAAAGGAGCCTAGGAGAAGAGCTCTAAGGCAAAGGCGCTGTGGGGGGACTTCTGAGTCTTGAGAAAGGCTGCCAGCCTGGGGGACAGGGTTCTCTGAGTCCCAGCTAAGCAAGGAGGGTGAGTGTTACAAAGCTGAACCTGGTTCCTGGGCAGGCTTTCGGCCCAGCCCCCATCCTGCCAGGAAGGGAGACTGAATTTCAGAGCCCTGCGGGGAACTGGGGTCCTGTCCAGCAACTGAGCACCCACAAACCTACCACCTGGTCCTGAGGGGGAAGAGAGGAGGTCCCATAAGCCTGCTTCCTGCCCTAGCTCAGACCTCAGCACTCTACCCTGAGCCAGGGTTGTCCTTGGACAGACCACGTGTGTGGCAGGCAGAATAACTGTCCCCCAAAATGTCCATGTCCTAATCCCTGGAACCTGTGAATATGTTACTTTAGTTGGCTAAAGGCACTTTGTGGATGTCATTAAGGTTAAGCATTTTGAGATGAGGTGATCATCTTGAGTAATCCAGTGGGCCCGGTGTAAAGATGAGTTCTTAAAAGCAGAGCATTTTTCCCAGCCACAATCAGAGATGTGAAGAGGGAACAAAGGTCATAGAGATGTGATGTTTCTAGCTTTGAAGATGGAGAAAGGGGCTGCCAGCTAAGGGACATGGGCAGCCTCTAGAAGCCAGAAAAGGCAAGGGTGGGATTTTACTCTAGAGCCTCCAGAAAGGAATGCAGCCCTGCCTACACCTGGATTTTATCCCAGTGAGACCTGTGTTGGCTTTTGAGCCTGTTAGAACTGTGAGATAATAACGTTGGGTTGTTTTAGGCCACTAAGTTTGTATAATTTATTACCTGTGTAGAAAATGGATAGACTGATAGACCATGGGTGCCTTGGTCTCTGTACAAAGTGGGCCGAGGGACAGTGTGTGAGCGGGCCCTGCTGTGAGGGGGGACGTCCTCTGAAGTGCCGCTGGAGGTGTGGGGAAGTGGGAGAGCCTCATGTGCCAGGAGTAGGGGAGGGTCAGGTGGGGGGCAAAGTCCTGGGTCCCAGCCCTCTCACTCTGGCTGCCACATGGTCAGTCTGAGCCTCCCTCATTTCTGTCTGACACTTTGTGCCAAAATACAAGTCCTCTCTGGGCAGCTCTGCCCAGCCCTGCCAAGCTGGGAGCCTTATTTTCCCAGGGCCTGGGGTGATGACATCAGTCTTGACTATATACTTGCACTGAAAGGGGAGCAAATGGAATTCCTGTCCCTTTAAATGGAATGGGATTCCTCTTGCCTGGACTGAGGACTGCAACTTGGAGAAGACTTTGGCCTCACTCTGCCAATAAGAGAGCTCCTTTCTGGACCCTCCCCCATTAGCTTAGAAATTGACCTCACATGGAAACTGCAGCTGTTGGGGCAACCTACTGCCACCCAGACTCTACAGACACATCCAGGAGCTGCCCCAGGCCTAGTGTGGGCTCAGCCCCAAGACCTTTGGCCCTATGTTCACTCCGCCCTTCAGTCTGAGCACCAGCCAGCTGGTTTTCCAGAACCCTTGAGCCATTGGGCAGCTCTGCTTCTGAGCTCTGGAACTGGGGCACCGTCAGGGCTGAAACCCTAAACCGGCCTGAGACTCTGGGCCAGGTCTTATTCACATTGTCCTACCGGGTGGTTCAGCAAGCCCTGGTCCCCACACTGAAGGTCAATGCAGAAGCTGAGCCCAAGCAAAAGACCTTCTAGAGGGAACATCCTTGAAGAAGGCCCCTGGGCCCAGAGACAAGGAGAGGCCCCAGGGATTGAAGGGCTGCGGGGAGGGCTCGAGGCTGTCTCTGGAGGATGGTGCACATACCAGCCAAGGGAGGCCACTGCTTGCTGCTTGAGTGGCTATGTAACCTCTTGGACAGCAGCGGTGGCACCTTTGCCCTGCTGGACTCAGGCCTGGCCCTGACTGAGCAGGCCCACAGCCCCAGACATAGTGCGCCTCCCATAGCGACATGCCCTCAGCCCCACTGCCCTTACTCACCCGGCTCTGGTTCCCTCAGCTCAGCTGTCACTGTACATGTGTGGGTGCCCCTGGGTATATGTGTCCATATTAGACTGCATGGTCATTTGTCTGTGTGCCTAATGTATGTTCCTGTGCCCTGTGTCTGTGCGCTGCATGTTCATGATTTTGTATCTGAGTATGTGTGTGTGTGCGACCCCGGGCATGTGTCCAAGTGTCTGTTTAGGCCTCTGGGTGCAGTCCCCTATGTCATCAAGGGCTCTTGCAGGGCCTATGGCTGGAAGGGGAGGCGTCCCTGGAAGTCCCTGTGGTGCTAGACAGGGACTGTGGAAGGTGGCGGAGTCCTGACTGGGCCCCCGGGCTCTGCGTCCGCGTGTCCATGGAGGAGGCCGCAGGGCGGGCCGCCTGCGTCAGCCTTGAGCGGCCATCAATAGCGCGCGGTTAATTAATTTGATGGGAACAGCAGGGACCGCCGTTTGCATTTAGTGAAGTTCCAGGAACTTCCAACCTCATCTTCATAATTGGCCTCATAAATTGTAAGAAAGAGAGAGATCAGCAAAGCGGGAGGGAGGAGGGGCTGCCCGTCCGTCCTTATTTAATTTTATTGCTGAAATTCATCTTTTTAGCCTCCTCCGCCAGAATCAGCTCTCTCCCTGCCGGATTTGCCTAATCATGATAAATTAATATTCATTTCCCCGCCTCTTACCCAGCTCCCGTGCTTGGTTGAAGTTGGGGAGGGTCTCCTTCCAGCCCCTCTGTTGGGCCTTGGTGGGAGTCTGGGGGTGGGGACCACTGAAGGGGAGCTTGTATGTAGAACTGAGAGTGGCACCTGGGGCGGGCTGGAGGGAGCCTGGGAGAAAGATGGGGCTCTGTTACCCATGGGGTCATGGGGTGAGGGAAGTGGGCTCCGGGTGATTGGGGCTCTCAGAGGCCCCAGGATGCTGAGATCAACTACCTCTGCCCAGTTAGGGCTGCGTAGGAGGGCCTGAGAAGGCCCTTTTGGAGACCCAGAGGCCGAGACTGGGGATGGGTTTAGAAGGAACTGGAGTGTGGCTGGAATGGGGAGGTAGAGGGAGGGGTTGGTGTGGTCTTTGCCCCACCCCACCCCCAACTAGATCCAGACTGCCTTGCCCTGTGCAGATTCCGTATGGACCTATCTATCCTTGTCTGTGGGGCCTCACAGGCACCCGTGGGCTCTGACTGTCCAAGCGGCCTCTCTACTTTCCCATAGCCAGCCCAGCTGGGTGGTTGGCCACCTTAGGCTGGGCACCTTTGCTGTGCTGTATAACTCTCATAGCTACTGCTGTCCTTAGCAAGGCCCTTTGGAGGTTGGGATGGGAGTATTGCTGGGAGGGTAATGCAGTCCTGCTCTTCTCTGGGCAGTGGGGTCCCAAAGTCCAGAGGGTCAGAATTCCCCATCCTCTTGCATCACAGTTAATATGTGAGACCTGGGAAGGATTTTAGATGTTATCCAGCCCCTTGCTCTATTTACAAACGAGGAAACTGAGGTCCAGAGATGGGAGGTGACTGGTGCAAGGTCTCACAGGAGGCTGGGTATGGTAGGCAGGGTTCTAAGAATGCCCCCCAGTGACCCTGGCCCTTGTATCATCTTCTTTCTTTTGAGTGTGGGTGGAACCTTTGCCTATGACGAGGCATTACTCCTGTGGTTAAGTTACATTATATGGCAAAAGGGAAGTTGTCGGGTGGGCCTAGTCTAATCATAAGAACTCTAAAAGCAGAGAGTTTTCTGTGGTTGCTGGCAGAAGGGGTAATCAGAGAGATTTGACGCATGAGAGGGACCAGAGAGGGTCCTTGAGGAACAGCCCCCAGCTCACAGCCAGCAAGGAAGCAGGGACCTCAGTCCTACAACCACAGAATTCTGCCAACAACAGGAATGAGCATGGAAGCAGCTGCTCACATATATCCCTATACATGCCTGACTTGTCCCCCACATACCCCTCATGTCTGCACACACCTGACCCTTTTCCTTCATCCCTCACACGTGTCTCTGCACATACCTGGCGCCTCCCTCACAGTCCCCACACATGGCTGACTTGTCCCCACATGGACTCCACCACAGGGCCTGAGATGTCCCCTCTCCCCAGCTCCAGGCTTCCCCTGGGGACTCCTGTCTCATCATCATGACCTGCATGGGAGCAGTGCATGGGAGCGCTTTGGAGCCAGTTTGTCCGGGGCCTCTGGTCAGGAGTCAGGCCACCCTCCCTACCTGCCAGCCAGCCAGACACCACATTGGAAAGGAATCACCTCCTGGCCTCCTCCCTTCCTCCCAAGCTGCCTAATGGGGAAGGTGGTGTGTTCCCAGAGGAAAGAACCCAGAGGCCATGCCCTTCCTCTCCCTGCCAGGGAACAGTCCTGGAGCACTGAGAAGCCACAGCTTCCCACCTCAGGGGCCAAGGACTGCAGCCCCCATCTCAGAGCTTCTGAGAACCCAAGTCCACCCACCTTGAGGGCCCCCCTGACGCTCCCTCGCCCAAGTGCCCATGGAGGCTGCAGGACCACCGAGTGAAAGGGGAGGACTGCAGGGAGATGCCCCCTGCTTCCCTGCGAACAGTAAATTCAAACTGCAGGTACCCCCCCACAGCCTGCTCCGTAGGCAAGAGATGCCCTGTCCACCTGCGCTTCAGGTTCCTCTCTCTGCTCCTAACTCCCTCCACTCTCTAGGAACAGACAAACAGGCCTTCTGGGATCTGGAATGGGAGCGGCTGCCCCGAAGCAGGGGGCTGGCGAGGCGGGAGAGTGCTCCATGGGGCATCCTCGGGGACAGGGGTATCCGGCCGGCCGGGCCTCTCCTCTCCGGGCAGGGCTGGGTGGCTGCCCCTCGGTGTGTCGGGCTGGGGCGGGGCGGGTAGTCTACGCTTCCCGGAAGCCGCCAGCAGAGGGCGCCCGAGGACCGACGAAGAGGCCCGGCGGCGCGGGAAGCCGGGGGCTAAGGGTGTGGTTGAGGGTGCGGTGGGTACCGGGGAGGAGACCCGCGAACCCGGCTTCCGGGCTTCTCTTCGATGGGGATTGGGGGTGGAAAGGTCCCAATTGCGCTGCTGCAGCGCGATCCCCGGCCGTCTGGAGGAGGCGGCCGGATGGGGATGTGGGCACGGCGCGCCCTTTGGGCTGGTAACCCTCCCCATCACCCGGAAGGGGAGCGGACTGTGGATCCAGACTGGCGACCTTGGTGCTGAATCGGGTGGGACCTTCTTCTCCACACTCACCTCTGCTCAGGACCCTGTGCCTCAGTTTTCCTTAGGGGAGTTCTGTCCTTGCTCCTGTAAGCTCTAAACTGAGCAACCAGGTGGAGTGAGACGATTCCCGAATGAGCGGGAACCAGCACCTCCCCAGACTCCCCGCCCTTCCCTCGCCAAACTTTCATGCAGAGCTTGGGGAGAGGAGGAAAGAGTGAGTGACGGAGGGATAGGCAGCGCTGGAAAAGCCCAGGGGGAGAGTGGAGAAGGAGTTAAGGGAGGAGGGCTAGGGTCGGTGGGCACGAAGAGGGAAGCTCTCCCGAGATCTGGGCGTCTGCGCCTTCTCCAGAGCTGTGTCGGGGACTGAGCTCTGCGCTATATCCCGGGAACCATCGCTCCTCCCGTATGCCCCCTCCAGCCGCCATGATTTATGGCTGGGCCAGGCCCGTCGACCTTGGACGGATAACTAATGACGGGTCAATAACGCTACAGAAAAAGTGAACTGGTAAGGGGAGGAGGGACGAGGCCCATTAGCCGGCCCATCCCTTTCCAGCCGGCATCCGCCTCTAATCTTGGTGCCTTTCACAGCAGTCTCCTTGCTGGGGGCTTCCAAGGGCCTGTAGACAGGTCTGAGAGGTGATGGTTAACACAGCTGGAATAAGGGAGAGGGGGCAGGGACCAGAACATTTCATTTTGAAGAGACCCAAAGTGGGTGCCATGAGGGTGAGGAAGGGGGGGATGTCCTGGGAATACGCTCCCCTTCCCTCTCCTTCCATTCTGTAGCAGGAGAAAGTCACATATTGGGAAGCCAAAGTTGGCAGGTGGAATCCCTGCCAGGCAGAAGGCAGGGCACCCTTGGAAAGAAATAGGGAGGAACCCTGGTGCCCTCCACTCCCCTCCACCCACCTCCACCTGGCTCCTTGCTCTGACCCATCTCTGGAGTCCTCTGCCTCCTCCCACACCAAGCTGCCTGAGGTCAGAGTGTTTAGTCTTGTGAGGGGTGGGATGCCCCATATTTGCCCTGTGTTCTTGCTTTTATGTGGATTGTACAAGGCAGGGGTCTGAGTCTCAACTCCTATATCATCTGGTTCCTATTGGGAGTGGACCAAAGCCTCCTCCTCTCTTTGAGGGCCAACCCCTCTCCCCCTGTTTGAGGTCACCTGGGTCATCCCCTGGGCCCCTAGTCTATTTTCCACACCCTGGGGAACCCAGAATTGGGGGTAAGGAAGCAGCCCTCACAATGCTTGACTTGATTTACCGTACCTCCCCTAATGGTCCATGGCAGCATCCAGGTGCATTTCCATCTTATATTCCCATTTTGTGGATGAAGAAACTGAAGCTCAGAGAGAAACAGTCAGCAGAAGGTGGAGCTGAGACTTGAATTCAGATCTTCTGGCTCCAAATCATTGCTTCTCCCTGGCCCCACCACCCCAGGGACATGGGCTTCTTCCTCTGTCTGCTTCTCCTTGACTCCTGCCCAGCTCTGTCTGCAAAGGAGACACCCAATGAGAGTGCCAATGAGGCAAGGGCATTCTGCCCCCAAATTAGACACAGGGTGACAGTACAACCTTGGAGGAAGTGTGGGGCAATGGCAATGGCATGGGAAACATATTTGGGCCTGCATGTATGCCTCATGGTGGGGACACTGGATGCCCCATGTGTGTATATATGTGTGCTTGTATGTGCAATCCATTCATGAATTCACTTATTCATTCAACAGACAGGTACTGAGTGGCTACAATGTGCCAGGCACTGGGGAAATAGGGGAGCTTGTACTTTAGCAAGGAGAGTACTTAGGATAGGTATGTTTGAGGGGCAGCCCTATTGGCCTGTGGGGGGTGTGTGTGGCCTCACTGCAGAGCAGAAGTGAGCATGGGCAGAGGCAGATGCAAGGCAGCAACACCTGCTTTGGGGATGGAGGCACGGAATGTTCACCCATCACTTCAATCCCTCACTCCACTTCCAGCCTCTCACATAACCCCTGTCCCAAACCAAATTCATCTTCTCTCCCAAACCTACTTCTTCTCCTGGCTTACTAGTTCAACCTGGAAACCTGAGAGGTCCCTGGCTACATAATTTTTGCAGCCCAGTGCAAAATGAAAATACAGGGCTCCTTATTCAAAAATTACAAAGAATTTCAAGACAGAGGCAGCAGAGCATCCAACCACACATGAGGGTCTTCTAAGTGCAAGGCCTGCGGACAGCACAGGGCCAGCATATGAAGTCAATCTGCTTGGCACCTCCGGCCGCTTTCTTTCCCATTCGTTGACTTCCTGGTTCTCTCCTTTCCTTTTCTATGTCTTGGGCTAGCTCAGGCCTTGTGGCTCTGTCATATGAACCTGTCTCAACCTCCTCGATGGCTCCCTGGCTTCCAGCCTCCTGGTCCCAGTCTGTCTGAGAGGTCATATTCCCAGCACACTCCCCCGATACCACTCACCTGGGCTCCTGGCGCCTTAGACTCCTTGGCCCCAAATACTCCCTACACTTTCCTATTTCCATACCTTTTGTTCAGGATTCAATTCCTCTAAAAAATTCACTCTTCCTTTAGCCACTTCCTCCAGGAAGACTCTCATGATTTTCCAACTGGAAATCTCATATCACAAACTATATATTTGGGTCCAAGCACATATTACCTTCTGCCTTCATTCATAGCCATTGGCCCCTCTCCTGGAAACTTAAAATTCTAGAAGGCAGGGATGGTGTTAAATTCATCATTGTAACTGCCCCAGCACCTAGCTGACAAGTGCATGGTAGGGGCTCAGTTAATATTTGTTGATGCAGCTGTGGGCATCTTTTGCGTGTGTGTGTGGGTGTGTCTGGACACTGGATTGTGTGCACAGAGCACACAATTGTGTAGGGTTTATGTTCATGCACAAGCATTTCTGCTTATATGTATATATATTTCTATATCATGCATGTGCAGTCATGTCAGGAGCATACATGTGCATGGGCATAAGTGGTTTCTGTAGGTGTGTGCATGAATTGAAGGTACATGGGTGTGGATGGCTGTGTGCACCAGGATTTATGTTGGCAGGTGTATACCCTGATCTGAGTGGCAGACGTATGCGTGTGCATGGTACAAAAGGAAGTGTGTGTGATCCCATGAGGTCGGGGCTGTGCCTGGACAAGAGCTGCAGGCACACCATGCAAGGACACAGGCGTCTGGCGCATGTGCAGGCCATGTGTGTGCACAGCTGCGTGTCCTGGCCGCAGGCAGGCTGGACGCCCAGTGCGCCCCCTGCGCCCGCTGAGCGCACCGCTTTGTTCCTCGGCCGCGGGCGGCCGAGTGTTCTGGCTCCTGGGCCTGGGCGTCTCGGGCCCCACCGTGATTGGCGGCCGGGCGGCAGCGTCTGGCCTCCCTCCGGGACGGGAGGAGCCGGATCGGCTCCCGTTACCGGCGCAGGGTGGGTAGGGGTGGGGGGGGAGGCCATCCATCTTCTGTTATTACAGCGTAATGGGGCTGCTCGGGCGCCCGCCCATTTGTCATCGGCCTCGTTCGCTGATAACGGGCATTTGTCATCACTTTCCTCTGCGCCAATGTCATCAGCGCCGCTGACAGTGGGGGCGGAGGGGGGAGCAGTGCATGAGCACAGGCGCGCGCACATGCACATGGACCTGCTGGACACACACTCATGCACATACACACATGCACACGGAACCTGAGGGGACACACTGATCCTAGGAGGACACATGTCCCTGTGCGTGAATCAAGGCTCGTTGGAGATGGACACACATGCAGACACACACTCAGAACAGCCTCATCTGTCAAGCAGATATTCCCAGCTGGAGATCCTCTTCCCCAGTCGAGGAACCTTGTGTTGGGGGTGGGGATTCCTGGTTAATGGCAGCTTGAGTACAGGTGGCCCTCTGCCAGCTCCGTGTGTGCACATGTGTGACATCAGCCACCAACATTTATTGTGCCCCCCACAGACTGTACAGGCCTGTATGTGACTCTGTTTCATTGGCAGCACAGGGACAGCAAAACAATCACACTCAGGCCTCCCAGGACACTCAGACACAAGGATGTTGGGAGAGTCTGCAGGGCTGGGTGGTAGGGTGATACATGGTAGTCCCTACAATGCCTTCCTCCTAACCCTCCAGAGACAGCGTAGCCTGGGAGTCACCCTTCCACTCCTGGCCCCACTCAGGCTCTGAGCCTAGGCTGATCTGCAGCAAAAGGGACTTAGGAAAGACTCCAGAAAGAACTTCCTGCCTGGATAGGGTGTGAGGTAGATTGGGGCAGGGATGCCACTGGTAGCCAAGAGGCGAGCTTGGACGGGAAAGAAGATTCCCCTTTGTCTATGCATTATGCCTTCTGGGCTTGGTCAGGTGCCAGCCCACCTGGGGCATGGATGTGTCTTCCTGATACACACTCACTTCAGGATGGCAGAGGGGACTCCATTAGCTCTTATTAGAGAGAGAGACCACCCCCATCTCTCTGGTCCCTGGTTGTCTGGCACATATTATGTGCTCAATAAATAGCTGTTGACTGAATAAATGATTGAAGACAGAGTGTATGGGGGGAAGTAGGGGTCTTCCTTGTCCCTCCCAGAATGGCCACCAGCCACTGGCCCAGATCTCATTTCATGCCCTCCCCCTAACTCTCCTCACTCCTGCAGCCCCCCAAATTCCCCTTCTCCCCCAGCCTCTCTCTCCTGGGCTGAGGGGGAGGGGATGGGGGGATAGTCCCCTGGCAGAGCAGGGCTTGCTTGTTCCTTGTAAATGAAGACCATAATTAACATTAAATTAAGGTAATACAAATGAAGGCAACATAGAGGCTGACAAGATGAGCGTTTGGGGAGGCAGTGGGGAGAAGTGATTCATATTTTTAATTTACTGTACGGATGGGCCGTGTGGCTGGGGAGCGGCAGCTCTCATGGAGGGGGTGTCGCCCCGTGATGTTTGCTGGGCTCCAAGCGAGCACACAATGACTATTAAACTCAACTGTCCATATAATGGGACAGATTCGACACGACGCCCACTGGAGCACCAGGAATCTGGCTGGCCAGGCTGTAAATCCTGCCCATACCGCACCCATCTGCCCACCTGCCCACCTAGCTGGCCTGGCCGAGGCTTAGGACAGGGCAGACATGGTCCCCAAGGGGCCTGGAGGGGTCTCTGGCCTGGGGCATCAAGGGGGCCAAGAGGGTCCAGGCCCCTAGAACCAGCTGTGCTCAGGGGTGGGGGGCATTGTAGGTCAGGTCTTGAACGTGCTAGGGGTCAGATGGGCCGAGGCACCAGACCTCGGTGCCAGGATGGGGCTGGAGCTTTTGGCCCCACCCACGGTCCGTTCCAGGAATCGAATGGAAGACACTGATGTCCCATCCCAAAGAGGGGAATTAGTCATTGCTGTCATCATCACCATTCACATTTACCAAGCGCCTACTATGCACCAACCCCCAGGCACTTCTGCTCCATTAACATCTCCCTGCATCCTCCAGACCATCCTATGAGGAAGATATTATCCTTATTTTACACATGGTGAAACTAAAGTTGAGAGATGGGGAGTATCTTGGTCACAGAGCTTGTAAGTGTCCACTGCCTTGTGTCAAGAGTGCCCCACCCCACACCTTCAATGAAGCCACTGCAGCCCTGCAGTGGGGTGACCCCTTAATCCTGTATCAGGAATGAAGATGGCATCCCAGGCGCCCCTCACCTATGGGACCCTGAGGCCTTAGACATGGAGTTCTCTAGGGACTTGGGGCGTGTGTGCGTGTGTGCGTGTGTGTGTGTGTACACACCCTCTCACCCTCACTCCAGCCAGAAGAAAGGTGCCAACAAATCCCAGGCAGGCAGGGAGGGATTCCTGCTTACTCACTCTACAAACGGAGCCGAAAGAAGCTCGTCCCTGGGATGAGAGACGCAAGTGTAATTTAGGTTTTGATATTATGAAAGTCTCGCTGCTCTAAAACAGCAGGGCACTCGGTGCCTCATTAATAAAGGATAAACTTGGAGTCTATTTACAAGGGGCTTTTTGGGGTTATTTACTCTCCAATATACATATGTAATGTTGCGCATACTTACCGCTAGGTAGGCTCATCCTTCCAGCCTAGGATTCCACCCTGGGGAGGGGGTCCTTGCAGGGTGGGAAGCGTCACTGGGGTAGAGGGGATGCGGAGGGGCCACCCTGGGCTCAGGGAGGCTCTGTGGGAACTGATGGGCCCCATGGAGGGAGGGGAGTCACAGAATTGTAGGGCCGGAAGTAAAAAGGGCAAAAAGTGCACCCCATCTGCCTCCCTCCCACCCCCATTCCTGAAGCCCACTTGGGCTTGCCAGCCCCTTAAAGATAAGGTATTACAACTATTATGTACCCATAAAAATTTTTTAAAGATAAGGTACAGGCTAAACACCCCTGCTGGGCATTCAAGGCTCTGCCTCCCAGCACCCGCTGCCCCGTGTCAGGCCAGGGCATGGCTGCCTCCTTCACCAGGGCCCCGTCCTGACCAGATCCTGCCCACCCTGGGGAAGAGCCCCCTCAGCTTCTAAAGGGAGGCCAGCCAGCTCCTCTCTGTGAGCATGTCCCCGTGCAGCCACTGGGCACCCAATCTGACACCACCCTCGTCACGGCGCTGCCCCCCATCCCGTGCCCAGCACAGTCTGGAGTTGGCAAGTTCTTCCTCACACCAAGGTGCAGTCTGCCTCCCAGCTGCCCATGCCCAGCAGCCCAACCCCCTCCCCGCGAACCGCCTTAGCCTGGACTCCTCACTTAGCTGCAGGGCTGCAGTGGCTCTGGGCTACCACCTTTTGTGGTAGGTGGCCTTCTCATCTCCATTTGACACATGAGGGAACACTTAGAGGTTAGGGAACTCACCCAGCGTCACACAGGGAGCCAGGCTGGGGTTTTAACCCAGATTAGGCTTCGTACCCCCACAAGCCTCCGGGAGGCTCCCAGGCTGGGCCTTCGCTGCTCAACATGGGCCCCACGAGCCATGGCCTCGGATGAGAAGCACGGATTTCCCCTCCCTGACTCACCCAGGCGCTCCCTGAGTCACTGAACATCCACCACCTGCCGACTTGGGCCTGCACACAGCCGGGGTGGGCCCAGGTGTGCGGGAAGGGGAGGCCCCGCCTTGGTCAAAGTCTGGTTGATTCTCAGGCAAGCCTGGAGACAGGGCCGCCAGCACGTGCACCCACGCGGCGAGTTGCGAGGCTCTCTGTGCTTGTCAGCTCCCGTGGGTGAGCAGTGTGTGGCCCAGGGCACAGTCTGGTGTGGTGCTGTGGTCTGTGTGTGTATGGGAGCAGGAGGGGCAATGTCGAGCCACCCCTGGCTTGGTCGGTTTGGACCAAGGAGACATCTGGTGGCCACTAGGAGACCTGCAGCCTTTTTGCAAGGAGCCCATGATGAGAGGATCAGAGTCTAACCAGTCCCTTGGGAGCCCCCAGGGCCCCAAAAGAACACCGTAACTCTTGGGGTAGAGCTCATGGCTGCCCCAGGCTTCAGTGCCTGGGATCCAGTGGGAAGACAGCTGGATCTTGTGTATCCTTACCAATCCCAAAGTTCAGGGAGAGCTGCCCTGGAGGGTGCTGAGCAGAGGGAGGACAGCAAGCAGAAGGACCCGATCCATCATCGTTGGTGAACAATGAGCCATCACCACCCTAATTAAAGATGTAATTACACCAAATACATTCTGGGTTGCGAATGAATGGCGGGTGGCAGGAAGGCACCTTGGGGCCCACAGCCAGGAAATGATGCTCCCTAAACTCCTCACTCTGAGCTGGGGAACCCTCCCCTCAGCACCCCCCGAGCTGGTTACAGGGTGCCTTGGTGCCTCCAGATAGGAAGGCCTGAGACAGGGGCTGGGGCCTGGCTGGAGAAAGGAGGGTGGGAAGCAGCCTGCTCGCCAGGGTGAGAGGGCCTGGGCTGATATCTGTGTCTCGGGCGGGGGAGCAAGGCCAGGAAGAAGTAGTTACCTCTGTGAGAGCATAACGGCACTAAGCTGGACTTCAAGGCGTATCTGCTTGGGGGTAACTGGGCCCCTGCCAAGGCCCTAGAGGGTGGGTGCTGGGGCCAGGCCAATGGGACTCAGCCTACAGACCAGTGACCACAGCAAGGCTCTGGTGGGCCATATGGGCTTTTTGGTTTGGCCCAGGCTTCAGGGACTAGGGTGGAGTGGAGTGGACTCTTCCGAGGGCTGATTTGTCCTTAGTTGGAGATTGAGGTACAGGGCAGGGGTCTGGCCAGCTGATGGGAGGAGAGCTGGGCTCTTCTGGTCAACCTGGCTTCTGCTGCTCTCTCCTTCAGCAGGGTAGGCTCCCAGCTACCCCTCACCCCATGGCTGCCACCTGGGACCACATCTAAGGTCATGGGCACTGGTTGCCCCAAGGAGTCCTGGGGCTCAGGACACCTCTTTCTCTCCTAAGGATTCCAAGGCCTGTTTGTCCTTGGGCCCCACCCCCACTTACCCTCAGGGAATGGACTTCCCTGAGCAGAGGGTCAGGTCACTCTGAGGCCAGCCTGCACTGTGACTATTCCAGGGCCAAGGCATGAAGGCCTGCCCTAATGGGGAGCTAGATGGCCTCAGCCTCTTGGCCCCATCTACTGTGGTGGCCCCCAGCCAGGTCCTTCAGGGTGTGTGGGCTGACCCCAGAAGAGAGAGGGCTGGGTGGGGAATGGTGGGAGCCCAGGCAGGCAGGCAGAGGGGAGGGAGGGAAGGACACTGACAGCAGAACAAATGCTTGTAATTTTATAACCAATCCCAGCATGTCCGTGGGGGGCCGTTTGCGCCTCCACTCAGGACCAATCAGCCTGACAGAGCTATGAGTCTGCCTGAGTGAATGTGAGCGGCTCCCCCCGCCACACCACTTACTGCAATCTCATTACCAGCCAGCCCAAGACTGGCCAGAGCTGAGGGGCCGCAGGGAAGGGGGAGCAGCACCAGCCAGGGAGAGCCAGGCCAGAGCCAGGGTGGGCCTGGGACCAGGAGGGTAGGTTGTGGCAGACCTGGGAGATCCAGCGGCTCAGAGGGAGTGGGGAGGAGGCAGAGCCTCAGGAAACATCACTTAGTAAGCACCTACTGGGTGTTGAGCATTTAGGATCCTGCAAGGACACAAGCCCCTGCCCTCAAAGGGCTTGCAATCTGCTCAGGGCAGATGGAGAGATTACAGATGGATGGACCCTGGGGAAAGTGGGGCTGGAGAGAAGTGACCAGAGGGCAAGGAGGAAGATGAAGGACAAGGAAGGGCAGAGTCCCAGAGCCAAGCTGGCACTGGGCAAGGGGCTGGAAGGAAAGAGTAAGGAAGAGAGGGAGGGGGAACCAGAGAAACCTCCGGACTATCTGTAGAGCCTGGTAGAGCCTTGGCAGAGAGCAGGGGACAGGGAGAGAAATGCCCACCCACGGGAGAGGAGGGCAGCTGGGGGAGGGGCAGCTGGCCAGCAGTGGATATTAAAGGACTGCCTTGCTGGATATCTGGCTCTGGGGATGGCTATGTGCCCATTAGTCTCTCTAATTGTCAAAAATCTAATTTAGTGTCTGGAGCCTGGGCCGGTCTCAGGTTAAACGGAGGGAGGCAGGTCTAGCCATAAATCCGCCCGCCCAGCCTGGGCTGGTGCTAATTCTGCAGTTAAGTGAGGGGGTGAGGAGGGCACAAGATGGGACAGGCAGGGCTCAGGAGAAGGGGTGTCCCTGGGTGACACTGCACACCAGCCCCCACGTGCTAGGTCATAGCCAGGCCCTCCTCTCTTGCAGGAGGAAGGGGGTTTGCCTGGGGGACTCATTTGGACCATTCAGGGCAAGTGCCTCAAATGTGACATGAGCTCAGGATCAGAAGAGTCTCTCAAGGGTCTGCGTGGCTGGGATTTTAAAACCATCAGCTCCTCGTCCCCCTGGACATACTTGGGGTCTACATGGGCTCTGCTCTTGCAAGGTGACTAGTAGGAAAGGCACATTTCCTACATAAAATCATGAGCCTTTGGTGAGGAAGGTGGCATGGAGACTCACACTATGTGACTAAGTGACTGGTCATCACCTAGCAGTTCGCTGGGGATGGCCTCAGTGATGAGACCATGTGACATTCACATGACGTGTGGGGAGTAAGTGCCATTCCTTAGTAGGGACAGAGCACTGCCCATGGGGCTGTCCAGCCTCTCCTTCCCCAGGCCTAGACTCAGGAGGTGCCTGGGGACCTGGACAGCCCCTAAGGGCCTCCCGTGGCCTGAGGTGGTGGTGGGGCTCTCTAACCTGGGCTTGGCAATCTCCTCACTCCCTTCGGAGCTGCTAATTGAAAGCAAGGGGTGTGGCAGGCACAGCAGGAGAGGGTGGGGGACTGAGAGGCTTCCATGAGAGGCTCTGCTTCCATGGGGGTGGGGAGATGGGGGGGGTGGGGAGAAGGAAGACAATTTCTCCTGGCTGAAGCTCTATCTCACCAGGCACCCACCCGGCCTCTCCTGCTGCTAACAAAGTGCCTTTAATTAGCAGCCTAATAAAATGCTCTTAATTGGCAAGAGCCAATCAGGAAGAAGAGAGGTCTCCTCCCCTTAGTCACTACTGATGGTGGCACAGCTATAGGTTTAAAGGGGAGAGGGATTCTAGGCCCAGCAAGCGGTTAGGAAACAGTGGCTACAGAGGTGAGTCTTCCCAGGCCATGCCAGAGCTCCACCCTTCCTGGGAGAAGAGATCTGACACTGGGTTTGAAGGTGAGGTTCATAAACCCTTAGGCTCAGCCTCTGCTCAATTCTCTGCTTAGGAGCCCAGCTGGTGAGGGACGTAGCCGAGTAGATGCTAGCAGCCCCAGAGTGGTCTCTGCTGACTCCTACCTCCCTGCCTTCACTCTCTAGGGCACTGCATGTTCACAGCTGGTGGGGAGAAGACTTCAGTGTGGTCTTGGGCAACATGGGTCCCTTTTCTTGCTCCTAAGTTTCCTCACCTCCAAAAGGCTGTGTGTACCTGATGCTCTGACATTCTTCTAGCTCGAGCAGGGATATTCTGCATAGGGGCCCTGATGTTGACCATAGTCTAAGATTGCTCTAATGACTAGTGGAGTCCGGGTAAGACAGTGAGACACAAGGCTGATGGAAACCAGGAAGGCTGGTCAAGTGGGGAGGATTATTAATACTAAAAGCCCATAGGTCTAGGACAAGGATGGGTCAATTTTGAGAAGGGTCCTGTTTGTGATACGAGAGAGGGAGCAGGAAGAGGAAGAAGGGGGAAGAATCCCTTTCTGTCATTGCCTGCAACTTTGTACTTACCTCCCTAGGTTTGGTTTAAGGAGGGAGGCAGAGAGGGTTCACTTGGGAGCAGCAATGTTATCCCCCAGATGGCCAATGGTGCCTTCATTCTTACAGCTTTTTGGAGTCTCCCTGAAATTGCTCCCGGATGTGAGCTCACTTGTCTATAAACTGATCAAGTGAGACGCATGGGAAACCCAAATCTTCTTACTGCTGAGGGGGTCAGAGAAAAATTTAAATTCTGGGCTCAGGTTGGGTTGTGGTTGGCTAGGGTGACCAATTTGAAAGTTAGACATCACTTTGGCTTCAATTTAATTTGACATGGAGGGCGGACACAGTGGCTCATGCCTGTAATCCTAGCACTCTGGGAGGCTGAGACAGGAGGATCGCTTGAGCCCAGGAGTTCAAGACCAGCCTGAGCAAGAGTGAGACCCTGTTTCTACTAAAAATAGAAAAATTAGCTGGGCATTGTGGTGCACACCTGTAGTCGGGGGGCTGAGGCAAAAGGATCATTTGAGCCCAGGAGTTTGAGGTTGCAGTGAGCTACGATGACTAGAGGACTGCACTGTACCCAGGGGGACAGAGCAAGACTCTTGTCTCAAAAAAAAAAAAAAAAAAATCAACATGGAATAGTACTTGTATGCCAGCGACCCTGTACTTACTCATATCATCTAGCCCTGACCTCTCTCAAGCTTGTTGTCTCATGTCAGATTATCTTAAAAGGTATTAAATCTGTGTACTCCCTCAATTGGTGTATTAAAAAACTTACTGTCCTGTTGATGTTGGGGAAAAGAGACAAGACACTTAGAAAATTCACTTTAATCTTATATTTGTAATTTAAGTTACTTTTTTCTGAACAGTTAAAAAAACCAAAACACACTCTATTACCATGATCCTAGGCTGTGAACATATTGGTATATTGACTACACATCACCGTAACATAATCACAAATGTCAAAGCAGTCAGTACTTAAAGAATCTAGAGAACAAAGAACTGAACCAACTGAAAGCTCTCAGGGAAGCTCACAATTGTTGCCAGGCCTGTCCCCATAGCTGGAGTCCACTGACTACCCCTCAGATCAGTCTGAGTTGGGCTTGAGTGATCATTGATTTTGGAAGGTGTTAGTTTCCTTGGTACCCAGAGGTCTAACCTTCTAGTTGGTCTTTCCCTTCAGTGTCCAAGAAGGGGAAGGGTTAGGAGGGGAGACAACACTTTAAAATACTATTTACTGTACTGATCCTTAATAAAACACACACGTAGCCAATCAGGAGCTAAGAGAGCCAGCTGGGCTGGTTGGAAAGCACATATTTCAGATGTCATCTGCCTCCAGGAAATTTTAGAACATAGGTACTCAACTTCCAACAGATTGGGTTTCTAGGTATCAATGCAGTAAGTTCCACCTGAAATTAGGCAACCATAATCATGCTCTTTTGATTGCTCTCTTCAGCTACAAGGATTCTGACATCACAAATGAACTATAGGTAACGGTAACAACAAGCAAAACTCAGTCTTATTCCCTTAAGAGATGGCTGTCTTTCCAGAACTGACTATGTTGAGATTGTGGTTAAAGTAAGGGGCTCTGTCTGGTCTGTCAGTGATCAGCTGTGTGGATGAAGCCCAGGGAGATCAACTCAGGCTGTAGTCACGGGGTGTACTTGAAAGTCGGCTGAAATGCAAATGGGGAAGGGGATCCAAAATGTGGATTAAAGTGATACGGTAAACACAATCATCAAAGAATGTGATGGTCACAGGAGGTGGGTATCTAAGCATACCATTTTCTACCTATAAGTACTTTGGATTACTCCAGAATCAAGCTTGCAGCCTAGCCCTCAGGGCTGCACTGTTCTGGATGGAACTGCTCCACTTCAGGCTGGAGGGTACTGACATCTAAGGCAAAAGAAAGATGCTAAGAAGGTCAACAATATCAAGGTATCTAATCCAATTCTAGGAAAGAAAAAAAAAAAAGCCCTAATTATTTCCAATATTCCCCATCTTCCCTCTACCCCAAGCCCTTTGTCTCCACACACAATCAAGTGCTAAATAAGGAGCAGACCAACCACAGGTTTAGACCAATGAATGGTACCAGGAGTCAGCAAAGAAAGAGTGCATTTTTCTTTTCCTGCAGCTTTAGATTGTACAAAAGAAAAATAGAAAGGATTGTTCTTACTCAAGCAAAAAACAGAATGATTTAGGGGTCTCAGGGTCTTTTCCAGAGACAAGTTATGAGGGCCAGACTTTATTGTCAATAGAGTTCCAAAGAGAATCCCTGTCTCTGAAGGAGACACCAAAAAGAATTTTGCCAAGGGACAAGTGTAAAAGGCCTCCCATCCATAATTCATATCCACTTTCAAATTGCACATAAGAAAGTAAAAAGATGTTTTCAGCAGTGAAATACACACACGTGCAGCAAGGCATGCTGGTCTTGTCCAAGCAGCCCCAGTGTGAACCAAGAGGTCCCCCTACACGGGTCCACAACAGGTGTAGGTGCATGCACACACTCCTCACCCACTTCGAAGAGGTCTCAGCCTTCTTTAAGAAAGGTTTCTTTCAGGCCCTCCATTGAGAAGTGACTTTTAGTGAGAAGAGACTAATCTACAATGGGGACATTTCATTTCAGAGCCAAGGGACACCTTCAGCTCCTTTTCTACCATTCCTTTAAATGTGTTGAGACTTTCTTTGTTTCTCTTTTCTTTTTAAAAAGGTCAAACTTTACATTTATTCTAGCCCAGTTGGGGATTAGTAATAATCAATTCCCACTGAAATCATGCAGAGATGGTAAGTGGGGTTTACCTTCTCTGGAAATGAACTTCTACTTACCTGATTATTTCTTCTACAATGAACTAGTAAATGACCCCCAGAGCTGAGAAATGTGAACGATGCAAGTTTTTCAGACCACTTAACTTCATTCCCATTTCCATCAGCGGCAGAAAGGACAACTTGGAGAATATCCTCAACTGAGCTAATGGCTCCACATCTGCGGGGTCCACCCTTGATCTCATTTATAACCTACCGGACAAGTTTCAGAACAGTCTTAGAAACAATATACCTTCACCTGAACCTAGATGGGAGAGCAAAACCCCAGGCACCAATGAATATTCAACAGCTCCCACTTTTGAATAGCAGCATATAAGAGAAGGGCTAGTAAAGTTATGGCTATTGGACAATATTTTGAGACAGCTTGAAACCCACGCCTCTTTCACGTCTGACCTGTGTGTTTTTCCGAGCTGTCAGCCCTCTACCTTCATCTGCAGCAAAATCCTTAACCAATCAAAGAGCCATTAATAGTCAACACAATAGGTGAGGAACCCTTATAGTGGCTAAGTAGAAAACATTTCTCTGTAGTATTTGGATAGCTGGAAAGGGAACTACACTGAAAATATTTCTTAGGCAACAATGTATCACTACACTGGGAAATATTTTCTGAACATAACCCGGAACTAAAAGTGTAGAAGTACTCATAAAGCAGGAAAGGGGAAAGGTAAAATACTTAAGCATAACCTGCTTTTCAATGTGTAGTAACAACATTCAGTCTGGATACATTTTGGGAAGAGGATACCTCTCGCAAATCAGAAGGAAGAATGAAGAGGCTTCTCTCTCCCCACTCTCCTCTGCTGAGCTAATGGTGGCCTGGCTTCAGGTCACTTGCAACTGGCTCTCACTTTGCTGTTTTTATAGCAGCTGGTTAAAAAGTGGCTTTCTTAAATTCAACTGCTTTGATTAGAAACGAAAACGGGCCTGACTGCTCAGCTTCCAAGGGAAATGTGAGACTGTGCTATGGCCTCAGGGCCTTGGCCAGGCCTGCCTGTGCTACCCGAGATGGCTTGTGCAGATCCACCCGTGCTGGGGAAACAAGCTGGGTACACATTAATAGTATTTCTTGTGCTTTCAGGTCGGTATGGCACAAGTGCCCTTGCACCTGAAGCCCACTGGCTTGGAAGCCACACAGCTGCTTTCCAACTGGCCAGGTGAGCTTGGCCCTTGCTGAGGTCCATTTGTTTATGTTGTTTACCAACTGCCAGAGAAATTTTATTGGTTGGGGAGAGTGAAGAGCAAAACAAGTCCAGGAGGAGGAAGAAAAGAAAGAGAAGGCAGTTTCTGCCTCATTAATAAACCCTGTGTGCCAAACTTCACCCTGATCCTCTCTCTCAGGCAGCTTTGCCCTTTTGTACATACCAGGTGTGGGCAAAGCAGAGGGAAGGTTCTGTGGTGCAAGGATGAGATATGGTTAAATTAATTTTTGAGAGATGACATTTACTGGCCTAAATGAAAAAGAAAATAAGTTTTTACTCCTGACCATCTCTTAAGCTACTCCAATTGTGGTCTTGGCAAAGATACAGGTGCCTGGGTGTGCACAGGTCCTGATGAGGAAATCTGAGATGGGAACCACTATGCAGAATGCACCGAGTAACTGGCTCTGGCCATTTCAAACCTTTCTGTAGGCTGAGCCTTACCAGTGATTTAAGATGAAGTACAACACTTTTTATTACACACCTAATTGTTAATGAGAGGAAATGCAATCAGCAACTCCTTTCCACACTCTACATGGAATCGAGGAGACTGCTGAGCCCAGAAAAGATGCAGCCATTGATAGAGCCCAGGAAATTTCTGCTCCCTGTTACCGCCTTTGGGTGGGAGGAAGAAGGAGAAGAGAGAAGAGTTGCAATTATGATGACAGTACCACGTCCAAGAATCCATTGTTGCCACAGGGTCACTTGCAGCAAAAGCCTGGGTTTGGAATTCTGACTGAACAGCATTTAACTCTTCCAAGTGCTGCATTTTCTAGCTGATCTGCCTCATGCTAACTGAGGACACTCTCTTCATATATTTTCTTCTCAGGTGGAGCAGAGAAACAGGTTGGGGGCGTGGGAGGGTAGCAGGGAAGAGGGACAGAAACAGAGAAAGAGAAGGGAGGCAGGAGGCCCAGATCTTCTGGTGTGTGCATTCTTGTTTTCTTTCCTTGCCCTGGAGGCCATACAGAGAGAACTCTGTCTCCTCCTAAGCATAGTGGGGCTGGGCTGCTCTGGCCAGGGAGACACTGGGTGCTATCTGCATTGGAGTTGCATACCCCCCTCTCCTAGAAGTGGGTCTCTCCCAGTAGCCTATACAGGGAAACTAGTTCTTCTGCTTAATGGCAAAGCAAGAGAGATTCTGGCAAAACACTAAATATATTTATAAGTCATCTTTGTCTGGAACCAAATGGGGAAAAAATAGGTGCAGAAGGGAAAAGAGGAGGGGAGGGGAGGTTTAAAAGTTCCAATCATTCACGAAAGATAGAAGACATCTTCTGATAGCAGCACTGAAGCAGTCAGCCATGCAGAGTAGACCGTCCTGGGCCGACTGCAGACCAACTGTGTCCCAACAGGAGTCTCAAAGCCCTGCTCCTCGGCTAGTCCAGGGAAACCGGGTAGTAGTTTGGTTGTTACTGTTGTTGCTCGTCCTGGTGTTGGCAGATATGTTAAATACCGCAACTTTAATGAGTCCTGTGTGAAAACAGAGTAAAAAGTCATTAGCCTCTTTCCCTGTATTTCTCACCTGCTCTAAGAGGAAAAGAACCTTCACTTAGTTACCAATTGGGAAAAAGGCTTAGAGTTCTTCCTAATGCCTGCTCTCTGCCCATGCCATGCAGAAGCTTCTGTCAAAGGCTACCTGGCCTGATAGGGGACTTATACAAAAGGCATGGCTCACCGCTGTACTCAGGGCTGTGGTGTTCAAACAAAGTGATGTCTTGAAGCTAAGGGTGACCATGGTTGGTGTAGCTTTCACCTACTCCCTGGAATGGCAGAACAGGAGTGGGGATGGTTCAGGGCGCTCTACCCGGAGTAACTATGAAAACAGTGGTGCCACTAACAGAAGTGGGGGAGTTGAGGGAAGCTGGCCTGGCTGTGTGGCTGAGGGGACATTCTGACTAAGGACGGGAGCACTAAAAGTGCTCCCGGTATCTTCAAGGACAGATGTGTAAATGACAGCTGGAAATGTGGCCTGGAAAGTAAGACAGAGGTTAAAACTGAAGATGGAAATTTGAGAGTCATATACATTAAGATGAGAGCTGAAGCTGTGGGAAGAGATACGGCAAGCTTATTCCCAAGGAAGGGAGCTTAGATAAGGAAGAAAAGCCAGAGATAGACTCTTAGGGGATGTCTATGTTTTAGGAGTGAGAGGAGGAAGGAGACACAAACAATCAGAGCGCCAGGAAGAATAGTAAAAATGGCAAAATGCCACAGAAATCTAAGGAAGAGAGAATTTTGGCAAAAGAAGGGCATAGGTATATGGCGATTATAATATTGATGATAATGACCACTTTACTGAGGGTGTATTGTGTGCTGGGCACTACGCTAAGCACTAAAAATTTTCCATGTAGTATCTCCATGCAGTCCTCACAAGAGCTCTGTGAGCTAGATACTGAAGCCTCTGGGAAGCTA
The DNA here is from genome assembly GCA_023783475.1 of Daubentonia madagascariensis. Classification (NCBI taxonomy): domain Eukaryota; kingdom Metazoa; phylum Chordata; class Mammalia; order Primates; family Daubentoniidae; genus Daubentonia; species Daubentonia madagascariensis. The sequence continues at coordinate 10,291,186 of JAKFHU010002573.1, read as the reverse complement.
CTTGTCCACAGGCACATAGCCTATGGACTTGGCTGAGGAGGCGGAGGAACAAGGAAGCAATGTGTCCTCTGTGAGAGCAGGGGGCACTGAGGCAAGCCCAGTTGAGTGTGAACCACCCCTCTCAGAAGGAACACTGCAAAAAGAGGTGCAGAAAAGTGTAGTGAACATGTACTGCCACGGGAGCTGAGTCAAGTGTGGGAAATGGGAAATCCTAACAACAGCAACGCTCACTAGTAGCTAGTGCAGCTTTCCCAAACTTGTGGTAACCTAGTGCATTTGAACTGGTTAGGATACCAGGTATGATCTGAATATACTGTAATAGGTATAGACAACCTGGGTACTTTTAGAATCTTCCCCTGTTTGAGTGAGAGGTTCGTGACCTGAGTGGGAGGTACACTGGGTTCTCACCAACTTCAGAGCTACTTCTGAGGTCAAAAGACAGGACTTCTTTTTTTTGGAGGGGGCAGAGAGTGGGGATAGGGTAAGAAAGCTACTTTTTATAATAGAATGATACTGACAAGGTAGAGCTGCCAAGATGTCAGTGTGAAATTTCACCAAGAGATATTTCTATTCACACATTAGATTATCTACTTGGCTTAAAGGGTCTCTATTGTGTGTGTGTGCACGTGTTTATTCTTTTTTTGAAACAGAGTCTCACTCTATTGCCCGGGCTAGGGTGCAGTAGCGTCATCATAGCTCACTGCAACCTCAAACTCCTGGGCTCAAGTGATCCTCCTGCCTCAGCCTCCTGAGTAGCTGAGAGTACAGGCGTGTGCTACCACACCCGGCTAATTTTTATATATCTTGTAGAGACAGGGTCCTGCTCTTGCTCGGGCTGGGCTTGAACTCCTGAGCTCAAGTGATCCTCCTGCCTCAGCCTCCCAGAGTGTTAGGATTACAGGTGTGAGCCACCACGCCCAGTCTCTATTGTGGGTATTATTTGATCTGGGAGCTACAAAGTCACAGGCTTTTGGGTCATTACAGTACTTAGTTTTCAAACTGATTTAAATCTCATTTTATTTTCATAACAATTCTACTAGATAACCAGGGCAGTAATGATTAGTTCTACCACATAAGTAGGATCTCAGAATCATCTAGAACTGAGGCTGGCTACCTTGGTGAAAGGCAACATCCACTGTGGCAGCTCCAGCCCTGTCTCACGTTGTCTGCTTCCTCTGCTTTACGGGACTTGGTGAGATAAAGGGCAGGAGAAAGCTCCATGAATTAGCAACAGCTTACTGCCAGTATTCCATTTCCTATGCATAGTGATATGTACATAACTCTTTTCCATACCTGGGCAAGTATGAGGTCAGTGTATGGTTATTTATCTAGAGATGTAGGTGTATGTTCGAGAAGGGGAACGGGGAGGTTCTGCTTGGGCAGCTGGATCATTTAGGAAGTCCCAGATGAGGATTGTGTCATCATGTGAACTACTGACAATCTGGAATTCATCAAACTGGAGTCGGAAAACTCTTCCAGAATGTTCCTAAAGAAGCAGAAACAAAAAGGGTAAGAATTTGAACTACTCAAAATCGAAAGGACATAAATTCAGCAGCATGTCAAAAGGAGTCTATGGAAAGGCTATGGTGTGCTGTTAATTTTTTCTCTACCATTTAGTAGTTTCAAAAATATACAGAGAAAACTTAACTTTTGTTAACAGTAGGATGAAAAAGTCAAATATTAGGCAGCTGTAAACAATAAACATTCTTTGGCCAAAACATGTTAAATAGCATGCTAGGTTCTCATTGCCAACTCTTCTTGGCTTAGGCTGGATGGAAGCATTCCTTAGTACCTACCTGGCCTTCTCCTCTCTCTGTGTCTCTTAAGTTCTTTCTACAATCAGAGGCCAAGGGTTGGTGAGCAATAAGTGTGTTGATAAATATTTATCAACCAAACATCCCCAATTTGTAAAACCATTGGTAGATTTTCATGGTATAAAAACCCTTACCACGGCCAGTTTCAAGCTACTCATGTATGGTCAGCCGCTTGTAAAATTCATGAGTATCTAACAGTTGGCTCTCATAAGAGGGTATCAGCCTGTTCTAGTCACCACTGGCAATAACCACCACCCCAATCAAGATGTACAATGTTTCCAGTATCCTGGAAAGTAATCTCACAACCCTTACTAGTCAATATTACCTTCACTACAGTGTTACCATTATTAATTCATTTAGTCTGTTCTTGAATTTCATATAAACACATTCATACAGTATGTATTCTTTTGTTCCTGGCTTCTTTTACTCAACATTATATCTATAAGATTCCTTTCCACATGTAAAACAGTAGTTCATTCTTTTTTATTATTGGTTGATATTCCAATGTATGAGCATAGTATAATTTATCTATTCTCTTGTTAGACATATGTGCTAATTATAGTTTTTGGCTATTGTAAATAAAGCTGCTACGAACATTTAGGTACACATCTTTTGATGGATATATGCACTCATTTCACCGAGGAGTAGAAATGCTGGGCCATGGAGTAGGTGTCTATTATAATTTTTTTTTTTTTAATGCAGACAGGGTCTTGCTCTGTTGCCCAGGATAGAGTCCAGTGTCATCACACTGCACAACTCACTCACCTCAAACACATCACAACTCACTGCAACCTCAAACTCCTGGGCTCAAGCAATCTGCCTGCTTCAGCCTCCTAAGTAGCTGGGACTACAGGCATGCACCACCACACCTGGCTAATTTTTCTGTTTTTTGTAGAGACATGGTCTCACTCTTGCTCAGGCCGGTCTCGAACCCTGACCTCAAGCAATCCTCCCGCTGCGGCCTGCCAGAGTGCTAGGATTACAGGCATGAGCCACTGTGCCTGGCCTTTATTACAGTTTCAATTTGCATTTTTAAAAATAAAGTTGAGGAAGTTCCTGTCTGTTATTAGTTTGCTGAGAATATTTTTAAAAATCATGAGTGGGTATTGGATTTTGTCAAATGGTTTTACCGCATATATTGACACAATCATGTGATTTGTCTTCTTTAGTCTGTTGATGTGATGGATTATATTAAATGATTTCTGAATGCTGAACCAGCCTTGCATACCTAGAACAAATCTCATTTGGTTGACAGTGTACAATTCTTTTTAATACATTGTTGGATTTGATTTGTTAATATTTTTGCTGAGGACTTTTTTAAAATTTAAGAGTTATTTCATTTTACTGGCACATGACTACTATCTATCTATCTACCTATTTATTTAGAGATAGGGTCTTGCTCTGCTGCCCAGGATGGAGTGCAGTGGTGTGATCAAAGCTCACTGTAACCTTGAACTCCTAGGCTCAAATGACCCTTTCACCTTAGCCTCCCAAGTTGCTAGGACTACAGGCACATGCCACCATGCCCAGCTAATTTTATTTTATTTTTTTAGAGACAGGGTTGCATTATGTTGCCCAGGCTGGTCTCAAATTCCTGGTCTCCAGTGACCCTCCCTCCTTGGCCTCCTAAAGCTCTGGGATTATAGGTGTGACCCACTGTGCCCAGGCATCTTTTAAATAATTTCAGAAATTATGAAATTACTAAACATAAAGCCCATACTTATGTCTGAATCAAACAGTTTAAAATATAGATGCTCCTTGATTTATGATGGGGTTATATCCTGATAAACCTTTGTTAGTTGAAAATATCCTGATAAACCTTTGTAAGTTGAAAATATCCTAAGTCGAAAATGCATTTGATACACTTAACTTACTGAACATCATAGCTTAGCTATTGCAATAGCTATAATTACCTATTATTAGTCTGTATTTTTCTATTCCTCTAATGTTTTTGTCTGGTTTTGGTATTAGGATAGTACTGGCTTCACAGAATGACTTAGGAAGTATTCCCTCTATCTTTATCTTGTAGAAGAGATTATAGAAAATTGGTGTACCTTCTTCTTTAAATGTTTGGTAGAATTTACCAGGGAACCTATCTGGGCATAGTGTTCTCTATTTTGGAAGATTATTAATTATTGATTCATCTTCTTTAATAGATAAAGGCTTATTCAGATTGTCTACTGCTTCTGTGTGAAATGTGGCAGTTCAAATTCAAGGTTCATCTAGGTGATCAAATTTGGGGGCACAGAGTTTTTTTAAACATTCCATTTTTATCCTTTTAATGTCTATGGAATCTGTGGTGATGTCTCCTCCTTTTTTGCTTTTTGTTTTTAACTAAAAATTTTTAAAATTTCTTCCTCATTTTTTCCAGGGGTGGGTAGAGAGGAATCATTTCTGATATTAGTAATTTGTGTTTTCTATTTTTGTTAGTCTGGCTAGAGACTTATCCATTTAATTGATCCTTGCAAAGAACCAGCTTTTGGTCTTGTTGATTTTCTCCTCTGATTTCCTGTTTTCAATTTCATCGTTGTCTGCCCTAATTTTTATTATTTTTCTTCCTACTTTGAATTTTTTTTTTTTTTTTTAGACAGGGTCTTGCTCTTTTGCCTGAGCTAGAGTGCAGTGGTGTCCTCATAGCTCACTGCAACTTCAAACTCCTAGGCTCCAGTGATCCTCCTGCCTCAGCCTCCCAAGTAATAGTTGGGACTACAGGCACACACAACCACAGCTGGCTAATTTTTCTATTTTTTGTAGAGGCAAGGTATTGCTCTTGCTCAGGCTAGTCTCGAACTCCTGGCCTCAAGCAATCCTCCTGCCTTGGCCTCCCAAAGTGGTAGGATTATAGTTGTGAACCACCACAACCGGCCTGAACTTTTTTTTTTTTTTCGAGATAGGGCCTTACTCTGTTGCCCAGGTTGGAATGCAGTGGTTAGATCATAGCTCACTGCAGCCTCAAATTCCTGGGCTCAAGTAATCCTCCTGCCTAAACCTCCCAAAGTAGCTGAGACTAGGCACATGCCACCACACCCAGCTAATTTTTTTTTTTGGTATCGATGCGGTCTCGCTATGTTGCCCAAGCTGTCTTGAACTCCTGGCCTCAAGCAATCCTCCTTCCCTGGCCTCCCAAAATGCTGGGATTACAGGAGCGAGCCACTGCGACTGGCCAGCTCCTTACTCTGAATTTAATTTGCTCTTCTTTTAGTTTGCACAAGTGGAAGCTTAGATTACTGATTTTAGATCTTTCTTCTTTCCTAATATATGCGTTCAATGCTATAAATTTCCCTGCAAGTACTGCTTTCACTGTATCCCACAAATTTTGATAAGTTGTATTTTTATTTTCATTTACTTCAAAATACTTTTCAATTTCTCTTGAGATTTCTTCCTTGACCCATATGTTATTTAGAAGTGTGGTGTATAACCTGCACATATTTGGGGATTTTCCAGCTGCCTTTCTCTTTTTTTTTTTCTTCCGCCCCTCTCCCAGCTACCTTTGTGTTATTGAATTCCACTGTGATGTGAGAGCACATACTGTATGATTTCTATTCTTTTAAATTTGTTAAGCTGTATTTTACGTCCCAGACTATGGTCTATTCTGGTGAATGTTCCATGGGAGTTTAAGAAGAATGTGTATTCTGCTGTTGTTTGCATGAAGCATTCTATAGATGTCAATTATATCCAGTTGATTGATGGTGTTGCTAAGTTCAACTATTTTCTCACTGAATTTGTTGCCTGCTAGATCTGTCCATTACTGATAGAGGGATGAAGTCTCCACTTTTAATAGTAGACTTATCTATTTTTCCTTGCAGTTCTATCATTTTTTTGCCTCATGTGTTGTGATGCTCTGTTGTTAGGCACTTGCACATTAAGGATTGTTATGTCTTCTTGGAGAATTGGCCCTTTTATCATTATGCAACTTTATCCCTAGTAATATTACTTGCTCTGAAGTCTGCTGTGTCTTAAATTAATATAGCTACTCCAGCTTTCTTCTGACGAGTGTTAGCTTGGTATATTAGTTTGCTAAGGTTTCCATAACAAAGTACCACACACTGGGTGGCTTAAAAATATAAATTTATTTCTTCACAGTCTGAGGCTAAAGATCAAGGTGTGAGCAGGGTTAGTTTTCATTCTGAGGTTTCTCCCCTTGGCTTGCAGATGGCCATCTTCTCCCTTTATCTTCACATGGCCTTCCCTCAGCCTGTGTCCTAATCTCTTCTTCTTTTAAGGACACCAGTCATATTGGTTTAGGGCCTACCCTAATGACCACATTTAACCTTAATTACCTGTTATTTTATTTTTTATAGAGATGGGGTCTTGTTATGTTGTTCAGACTGCTCTCAAACTCATGGGCTAAAGTACCCAAGTACCTGGGTCTAGAGGTGTGCTTCACTGTGCCCAGCTGAATCACTTCTTTAAAGCCCCTATCTCCAAATATAGTCACATTCTGAGGTAGTTGGGGTTAAGACCTCAACATATAAACTTTAGGGGGGCACAATTCAGCCCATAACATATGGTATATCTTTCTTGAACCATTTACTTTTAACCTATATGTGTCTTTAAAGTAGGTTTCTTGTAGACAACATCTAGCTCAGTCTTGTTCATTGATCCACTCTGACAAACTTGGTTTTTAAATCTGAAGCAGGAAAAATACAAAGAAAACCACATCAAGATACATCATAATCAAATTGCTGAAAAGCACTGATAAAGAGAAAATCTTAAAAGCAGCCAGAGAAAAAAGATATATCATGTATAGAGGAATGAAGATAAATGACTTCAAACTTCTCGTCAGAAACCAAGCCAGAAGAAAATGGAATAACAGGTTTTTTTTTTTTTTTTTTGGAGACAAGGTCTTGCTCCCTTGCTTGGGTTAGCGTGCAGTAGCATCATCATAGCTCACTGCAACCTCACACTCCTGGGCTCAAGCGATCCTCCCTCTTTGGCGTGAGCCAACGCACCCAGCCAGGAATGACAGCATTAAAGTGCTAAAAGATGAGGCCGGGCATGGTTGCTCAGGCCTATAATCCTAGCACTCTGGGAGGCCCAGGCGGGAGGATCTTTTGAGCTCAGCAGACCAGCCTGAGCAAGAGCAAGACTCTGCCTCTACTAAAAATAGAAAAAATTAGCTGCCGGGCGTGGTGGCGCACACCTGTAGTCCCAGCTACTCGGGAGGCTGAGGCAGGAGGATGGCTTGAGCCCAAGAGGTTGCAGTGAGCTATGATGATGCCACTGCACCCTAGCCCAGGCAATAGAGTGAGACTCTATTTAAAAAAAAAAAAAAAGAAAAAAAAAGTGCTGAAAGATGCTGTCAGCCTAGAGTTCGTTAGCCACCAAAAACATCTTTAAAAAATGAAGGCAAAACAAAAACCCTTTCCGACAAATAATAGCTGAAAGTATTTGTCACTAGTATACCTAAATATACGAAATGTTAAAGTAAGTTCTTTAAGCAGAAGGAAAATGATATCAAATAGAAACACGGATTTATACAAAGGAATGGAGGGCAACAGAAAAGGTAAATGTGTGGGTAAAAATAATCTTTTTTTCCATTAAAAATTTTCTTTAAAAGACAGTTGATTGTTTAAAGCAAAAATAACAATGTATTTTGGAGATTATAATATATATAGAAGTAAAATCTGTAACAACAATAGCACAAAGGATGGGAAGGGAGAAATGGAAGTATAGTGCTTTAAGTTTCTTACATCATAACATGAAGTGGTGTGATATTTGACAGTAGACTGTAATAAATTAAAGATACATATTATAAACCCTAGATCACATCCCCACAAATTAGAGAGATATAACTAATAACCCAAAAATAGAGATAAATTGAACCCCTAAAAAAAGACCAGGAAAACAGGGGGGAAAAAAACAAAGAACAAAAGGGAAAAATAGAAAATAAATAGCATAATGATAAATTTAAACCCAATCACATCAAAATTACATTAAATGTAAATGGTCCAAACATGCCAATTAAAGGCAGGCATGGTCAGACTGGATAAAAAAACAAAGCCCAACTGTATGTTGAATATGAGAAATTCATTTCAAATATAAAGCCACAGGTATATAAACAGTAAAAGAATATAATAAGATATACCATAAAACACTAATCATAAAAAGACTATATATAATGTCAAAGTTTTTATTCCCCCAAAGAATACTATAAAAATTAAAGAGAGATTTCGTGTTAAAAAGGTCAGTTCATCACTAAGACATAATAATCCTAAGTATGCATGTACCCAATAACATAGCTGAAAAATACATGAAGCAAAAGCTGTCAGAACTGAAAAGAGAAATACACAAATCCAGAATTATAGTAGGAGACATCAAAATTCCTCTCTCAATAATTGTTAAAGCAAATAGAAAATAATGCAAGATATGGTGGCATGTGCCTGTAATCTCAGCTACTTGGGTGGCTGAGGCGGGAGAATCCCTGGAGCCCAACAGTTTGAGACCAGCCAGGGACCCTATCTCAAAAACAAACTAATAGAAAATCACTAAGCATATAGAACACCTGAACATTATAAACCAATTTAACTTAATTGACATTTTTTGGAATGAGAGTTATCTCTAACGATATTTATAGTGTCAAATGTTTACACTAAAAAGAAAGGTCCAAAATCAGTGATCTAAGTTTCCACCTTAAGAAGCTAGAAAAAGACGAAAAATCAATGAAATAGAAAAAGGAAACATGACTCAGATCCTATAGACATTAAAATGAAAATAAGGGAATATGATTAATAGCTTTATTTCAATAAAGTTGATAACTTCAATGAAATGGCCACATTGCTTGAAAGACAAAGTATTAAAACTGACTCCAGGCTGGGCATGGTGGCTCATGCCTGTAATCCTAGCACTTTGGGAGGCCGAGGCGGAATGATCACTTGAGGTCAGGAGTTTGAGACCAGCCTGAGCAACACAGCGAGACCTGTCTCTACAAAAAAAGAAAAATGAGGCAGGTGTGGTGGTGCATGCCTGAAGTCCCAGCTACTTAGGAGGCTGAAGCAGGCAGATTGCTTGAGCCCAGGAGTCTGAGGTTGCAGTGAGCTATGATGACACCACTGCACTCAAGCCCGGGCAACAGAGCAAGACCCTGTCTCAAAAACAAAACAAAACAAAAAAACTGACTCCTGAAGAAACATTAAATCTGAATAGTACCGTATCTAGTAAATAAATTGAATCTGTAATTAAATTCAATTACACAAAGAAAACTCCAGGCCCAGACATTTCACTGGTGAATGCTATCAAACATTTAAAGAAGATAGTATCATATCTTAAGTGCAAACTCTTTCAGCAAATAGAGGAAGGAACACTTCCAAAATAATTTTAAAAGGCCAACATTACCAGGATAGTCAACCAGAGACATAAGAAAATAAAGCAACAAACCAGTATCCCTTATGAACACAGACACACAAAAAAATCCTTAAAAAGATAATAACAAAGGAAATTCAACAACATATAAAAAGGATTATACACCATGAACAATGGGGGTTTATACCCAAAATTAACTCAGAACAGACCACATAGATCAAAATGTAAACCCAAAACTATAAAGCTTCTAGAAGAAAAACACAGGGAAAATCTTTGTGACTTTAGATTAGGCAAAGATTTTTAAAGATATAATAGCAAATAATACAAACCATAATAGAAAAAGCTGATACACTGGACTTAAAATTAAGAACAGCTTTTGGAAGGACATTTTTAAGAAAATGAAGAAACAAACCATGGACTGGGAGAAAATAGTTACAAATCACATATCTGATAAACTGCAGCAGTCCCCAACCTTTTTGGCACCAGGGACTGGTTTCATGGAAGACAATTTTTCCACGGACGGTGGCAGAGGGGCAGAGCTCGGGTGGTGACTCAAGCCATGGGGAGCAGCTATAAATACATATGAAGCTTCACTTGCTTGCCCTGCTCACCTCTTGCTGTGAGGCCCAGTTCCTAAGTTTCAGGGAAAACAATTTTTCCACAGACTGGGGGCGGGGTGAGGTGCAGCTCAGGCGGTGACGCATGTCCAGGTTCCTAACAGGCCACAGGCCGATATCAGCCTGTGGCCCAGGGGTTGGGACTGCAGATTTATATCATGCCCACAAGAAAGCATACCATACGGATATTAATCAGATGAAAAGTTGATAAAAGTGGCTAGGGGGTGGGGGGAGTAAATTGATAAAGAAGGGGCATAAGGGAGCTTTTGGGGATAATGGAAATGTTCTATATCTTGATTGTGGTCATGGTTAAACAATGCAAAATTCATAAAAGCACACTAAAAAGGGTAAATTTTGCTGAGTAAATTATACCTCAAAAACCAGATTTAGTCAGATTAATTATAAATGAATGAAAGTACACATTTTAGGCTGGGCATGATGGTACACACCTATAGACCCTCAGCTATTTGGGAGGCTGAGGTGGAAGGATTGCTTGAGACTAGGAGTTTGAGTCTGCAGTGTGCTACAGTCACGCCTACCAATAGTCACTGTACTCCAGTCTGGGCAACATGGCAAGACCCTCTGCTTCTTAAAAAAAAAATAAAGTACCCATTTTAAAAGATATGTGTGAAACACGCAGATAAAGTATGTCTGGTGCTGAAAAAATGAGTTTTTAAAAAAATTAACTAATTAATTATATGTGTTTTAAGACAGGGTCTCACACTCTGTTGCCCAGGCTCTAGAGTACAGCGATGTCATCATAGCTTACTGCAACCTCAGACTCCCCGGGCTCAAGTGATTTTCCTGCTTCACCCTCCTGAGTACCTGGGACTATAGGCGTGCACCACCACGCCCAGCTGATTTTTCTACATTTTATAATGATGGGTCTTGCTCTTGCTCAGGCTGGTCCTGAACTCCAGGCCTCAAGCAATCCTCCTGCCTCGGCCTCCCAAATTGGTAGGATTACAGGCATGAACCACCACATCTGGCCAAAAAATGAGCTTTAAATCCAATAAGGAAGACAAGAAATGTACCCCTTTTTCTTCTCCAGAGCCAAGACTGCCTAAATGTTCAGAGTCAGGATTTCAGATGGGCTTCAAATGCTCTCATCTTTTCCCCAAGTTGTGAAAAAGATTCTGTCCACCCTTGTGTCCCATCTAATCTTCTTCTAATAGAAGCAGCATTTACCAATCTGGGCCCTTGGCTAACAACATGATAAAGAATTTAGTGCTTTTGAAGGTGACATTCCTCCTTTTGAATCACTTCTTTCCCCAAGTGTCAAATGGTTCAGACAAGAGGGTGTATGGGGAATAAAAAAGACAGCATTCAAGTTGCTGGAGGCATCAGCCCTTGAACAGGATGCAGAACTAAGGGACTGACCAGGGAGTTCATACAAATTCCTAGGACACTTTTTGAAGGCACAGTTGTGCAGGTCCTTAGATTTTGGACAGGTTCCAATTTGAGTAATTATATTCTTACTCCCTTAGTACCCCCTGCTGTTTCTGGTGCATACAGAATTCTTATTCACTTCCTGTACTAAACTGTTGTGTAGGGTTGCTGTGCAGCTGTTAAACAGCTGCCACATTCCTCTCCATATATAGTCTCTAAAGCACTTTTGGATGAAAGGCATTATATAAACATATTTTATTGTCATGTATTGGTTGCCTTTCCACTTAGTAGAAGGTTTTGTGAAGTTTTAACTACTAAATCCAAATCTATATTCCACAGCACATCTACATTTAATTTCCTCCCCTATCTACTCTGCAACCTCCTCTGAACAACAAGACTCTTACCACAAGGGTCCGTAGACAGAGTGTCCCCGCAGGAGCACGAGGGTCCAAAGCAGCCACAAGATCCCACACTTTAATTTTTCTAAAGATCAAAAAGGGGACAAAAATCTCAGTTAAAAGCAAAATTAGGAGAACACAGGGAAGAACAGCAAAAAGTCATGGCAATAAATACGGATGGTGAATATAGTTTATATGATAAATCCAGCTCACAGGAATATATATAAACTTTTTTGTTTTGTAGACTTGGTTCTTGCATTCATTCTTGGGTAGAGGTTATTGGTCTTAACAGGGGAAAATGTACGTGATTAACCTAAAAACGAGAAACAGGTTAGCTTTAACCAAACTGAAGATAGTTAGTGGTAAAGTTACACCATACTTTGGGGTCACGAGGCGATGTTATACAGACCTTTTAATGATAAGAGATTAATTACACCTAGAAATCTATTACTCTGAGGCATCCTCTTTCTGGTAAGTGCTAAGAATGGCCCAGGTCACATGTACCAGGGGACTGGGGTCCATTTAAGAGCACTGGAGTTTATATAAGCAAACCCTTGTATTTTGCTTTCAGAAGAAAAGTCTAGCCCTTTCAAAAATCAATTATAGGCCAGGTCTCCTCAAGGTATATAACAGACAAATCCTAAGAAAGGTGGGTACAGATCAAAGCCAGGGCAATGAGAAAATATAGCCTTGACCCAGATGGAACATGTCATCACACCCCGAACAATTTCCCAAGGGTATGACGATGATGGCTGACTCAAAGTAGAGGAAGTGAGTTGGCTACACTTCCTGCTGCTTGAGTTGGCTTAATGTATCAGTATAGTCAGCTCATGGACTAAGATAATATTGTAAGTAGTTTCTGATATTTAAAAAGCTGCCAATATTAGAACTATAGCTGTCCACCCCTCACCTCCCAAATCAGGTACTCTGACAAGAAGAAATGACGAAGAGTTCTTCATAAGTGAATAAACTTTTGTATGCATTTATTCTGTGTTTAGCATTGCTGGGCAGGGGATCCATTCACAACATGAATGGATTTCATAACCACTAAAATTAGAAGAAAATCAAGACAACTGAACTCATTCTAAATGAAATGCTAGGAGAAGTAATGATAAGAGAGCTATACTTTTAGAAATTATCAAAGAGATCAAAAATTCAAGACCCTACCACACTAAGTCCCCAAAATACTGCCCTCTAGTGTTTCCATTTTGTTAATAAGTTACCATTTAACATGCATATCCTGTTATACTGGGTTTGTCTGGTTCTCTGCTTTATAGGGCAAAGCAGACAAATATATAACTAAATAACCAAAATATTAATGAAAATCACGTGCAAACAAGTACAATAAAATGGTTGGAAGAATATATTAGAAAAGAGTAAACAAAGGAGAGGTAGATTAGAGAAAGGAATATTATATCAGATACTTTCTATAAAATCTAAAAGCTTTTAGAGACAAGGAAAGGTTATTTTTAACATCATAAACCAGGAGGGATAAAGATGTGGATTTTTTTATAGCCCTGACTAAAGCATTATAAAAGCTATCCATGTAACAAAAACATTTGTACCCCCTTAATATTTTGGAAAAAAAAAATGTGGATTTTTAAAAAGACTGGTAGCAAACTCACCCATCATAGGCCCCACTGACTATCCTCTTGTTATCAAATCGAATACAACGCACCAATTCCTCGTGGCCTTCTAACACTCGCAAACATGCACCACATTCTATGTCCCATAACCTGGAAGAGAAAATTGAGTCAAGTAAATTTTCATGTATTCTTTTCAAAGCCTGGAATGGTATCATAATATACCTCATACATCTTTTAAAAATCCACAAAAGTAAAATCAATCACCACCCATACAAAAATGTATTGCTTTCAATGTAATTTATTTCCTTTCTGCCATATAACTCAGGCAGAAAAAATGTATGGTTTAAGTTCAAATGTAATATGTATTTTCAAAGCACAATGCTTTATATAATTCTGTAACCAGGTTCTCCCAGACATAAAAAGGATGAATTCAATGCACACAGTTGTCTGAGAAGGAAACAAAGAAGTCAAGAACTCCAAATGAGACCCAGAATGTCAGTGATTCCAGCCCTCACAAAGCACCTCCCCCACTGCCACTGAGACACTCTGCTTTCACCCACTGTCCAGGAAAGTCTTTCTCACATAATGGAAACACAAAGTCAGTTCTCAAAAACTTTTGTGTACTAATTTTAAAAACTGTATGCTTTCAGACCAATCCAAGTGATTTCTAGGAATAATAATTTCCTTAGACATAACAGTAGTTCTGTCTGTTGTTTTAATGGCCTCTTCATCCTCTTAGTACTTCAATGAAGGAAGGGAGAGGATGGATAAATCTTCGAAATTCTAATCATATCTGTGTAATTCATCCTTGTGAAGGGAAAACACCAAAAAATACTTCAACTGTGGAATCTTCATAATTTCAAAGACAGGTTACTCTCTGGCCAATTAAGTAAAGCTAAGATAAAACTGCACAATTTCTAGTAGGGAAACAAATCTTTTTTCTTTTCTTAAAAACAATGGCAAAGAGAAGAGGCCTTTAGATATTTATTAGCACTTTTAAACTACAGACAGGAGAAATTTTAAAAGGGCCTTCAACTTCCATCTACCTGTCTTTCCTGCTCACTTCCTCATTCAAGCAGTACCTCTGAAATAGGTCTAGCTGGTGATAAAACTATAATAACAAGGAAAAACATCAGCAAAAGGCTTTGTTGTGCTGCCTCTCTGCTTGGGGCAAACTTTTGACCTGTGAGAAGCTACAGAAAGGAAAAACAGATGATTATAGACATAACACAACTGAAGGTTGGTATGATCTGTGCACAAATAACGAATGGGAGGATAACAACCATCCTTCCTGGGAAAGGACCTGGCGCTCACCTGATAGTGTTGTCAGAAGAGCCACTCACGACCAGCCTGTCTCTGTATTGCAAACAGGCAATGCCTCGTTTGTGTCCATTTAAGGTCCTTACAAATTCACAAGTACTCGTGTTCCACACCTGAAATAGATAATGGCATCGAGGAGTTGATTTGGTGCTTTTACTGGTAAAAATCTAGCAATTGTAGAATCTGGCAATTGTAGTCTTAGGGAAGATTAAGGGGAAGTGAACTTCTCAAACAAAACAAAAGACAAGAATTTATTTTATTTTATTTTATCTTATTTTATTTATTGATTGATTGAGACAGAGTCTCACTCTGTTGCCCTGGGTAGAGCGCAGTGGCATCATCACAGCTCACCACAACCTCCAACTCCTGGACTTAAGCAATCCTCCTGAGTAGCTGGGCACTTGCTACCACACCTGGGTAATTTTTTTTTCCTATTTTTGGTAGAGACTAATTTTTTCTATTTTTGGTAGAGATGGGATCTCACTCTTCTTGCTCAGGCTGGTCTTGAACTCCTGACCTCAAGCAATCCTCCTGTCACAGCCTCCCAGAGTGCTGGGATTATAGGTGTGAGCCACCACACTGGCCAAGACATTAATTTTAATTCATGGTAATATAGGGCTAATCTGTAGCTAGCTGCTATCATATGCAAATTCCTCAAATTGATTTACTCTTATGGGGTTAGTCTGGTCTTCCAGATATACTTTCTTGAACCTAAATTTACTCCTGCTCTTCTCACACTCACCATTATTTATAGGAATAAAATACCTAGCCAAAATTGCCACACAACTTGTTTTACTTATTACTGTTTTACCCATAGACTAGTCTCTGAATTAAATACCTTATTACCTTTATAGTTCTATCCCCAGATGCAGAAACGATGTACTTGTCATCAAAGTCTACAACATTGACAGCAGCTCGGTGTCCAACCAGCACCCTCCGGAGAGTAATGTCTGTTGGGGAGGCCATATCCCACACAGCAATGGAACGATCTTTGGAGCAGGTCACCATCATGCCGTTATTGAAACGCAAGTGCAGAACTGCTTCACAATGGTGAATCAATGTGTTCAGCATTTCACCTGTATTTACATCCCACACTCTGGAAGGAATATCTGAGATTTAGATGGTATTCAAGCTACAATTTGTTACCCGTATTTGACCATCACGCTCACTGCCACTGTCTATATTTTCATGGGGAGCATTATAACTCTACTCTTCTTTTGCAGCATTAAGGTGGAGCTAAGGTAGAGAGTACTGATGGACCATGGGGAAATGGTAGATGAGAAAGGGCTGTATGGGGAGAGTGGGAGAAGGAAGGGGAGGGATGAGGTAGCAGCTTATCATCACCTAATACTTTGGCCCAGACAGGAAGATTATAAAACTTCTGACATTTAATTTGATACCATTAATAAGATACAGTTTAAATGGTGAATCTGATTAATAACAGCAGCATGAGTGCCCATCTCATCAATAGCTCTCAGGAACCAGAACTGACATAGCCCAAGATGCTTCTGCCACACATGCAGTAATGTGGATTTGAGTTGATTACCCTGGATCTTAGGTTTCATTACACGGGTCAAGGGCCAACATTACCCAGACTCTAAGTCTAAGCCCCCATTTCCATGCTTTGAAGGGGTTGGGGTCAAGAATAGCCTTCCCACTGTAAATATGGACTTCACAGCAGTGTGTGCAACCCTTGGATAACTTGAGAATTTTGTGTGATGATATATTTTACTTTGATTACTCTATTTTTGTGTATTTGGGCTTTAAAACATTTTATTTCCTTTTCTCAGTTTAGCCCCCTTTTTTAGAAAATCATTTTCCCCCTTATCCTATAAATGATGTTAGCATCTACAATGTTTCAGCTTCCATAAGGCACTCCACAAGCACCAATAAATGTTAAATGTTGATAACTACAAGGACTGAGTTTGCTATATCTATAAGTCATAAGACAAAAAATAGGAACAGCCTTTTCTATTCACACAGGATAACTTGGAATGGTAAACATTTAACTTCAGAGAATCTAACAATGCAGTTAACTGCTTTTTTTCCCCTAGGTTTTTTTTTTAAGTTACTTTTGATGCATTATGTTTGCTAAATCCTTTAGCTTAAGGCAAAATTCCTAACAGAGGTTTCTAGCAGTGCTGCTGGTATCCAGAACTCAAGCTTCCTGGACTCCAGCAGCACAATGGTTATGTCATCAAATCACTGATGCCTCTGGAAATTGAGAGCCCCTCCCTGAGTGAAGATCACAATCAAAAACTGCAGGGATGGCAAAGGAGGGGCTGGCAAAGAGAGAGCACTGCTCACCTGTACACATTTTAAAGGAGATACTACAGGCATGTGCTATAGTTATAACCACCTGAAAAGAAGGCTTCGTTGCATTCATGTCATTCCCCTGTGAGGTGGGTTTTGTAAGGAATGCATGGTTTTCCATAAGGATAAGAAAGGTTTCTGTAATGGATGATTCTCCAAACTGAAATAGAATGTATAGTTTCTTAAATGCACAAAAACGTAAACCTACTTCAATCATTCCTACATCAAGTTTTCTAGTTCTAGATTGACACAAATGATTGGGAGGGGAGAGGAGAGGGCCTGATGGTTTATTCTTTTTTAGTTTTGGAACTGTATTCATGCCGATATGTATAAAATTACTATGACAAAGAACAGAGCAGAGCTGATGTTTCAGCGTTCAAAAGAGCATTGGAAATTTTCTACCTGACTGTGGAATCCGATGATCCAGTTATGATCACCCTCTCGTCATACTGGAGACACAGGACAGAACCCGTGTGGCCTGTGAGAATTCGCTTGCATTCCAATGTGCTTTTATCCCAGATCTAGGATGGCAAACAAGATCCTTTTGATCACTGTGATAATGGAGTGCTGTGGAGACTTGTTGGCCCTATTATGTGTTTGATTCTGCCAAAAGAATCACAGCCCAGAGTAGTGTGGAATGCATTCTTTTCTGTAAGTATAGCTAAGCACTCATATACATGTGGCCTTAGTATTAATGCAAACTTTATCCTTTTCACTAAGAGACAGGGGTAGCCTATAATTATGTGAGGGCCAAAAGAGTAATAAGCCCATTCAGTGTACTTCAAGAAGAGAATTTAATTCCTTTGGATGGAAGCAAATGTCTGTTCTTTAAGGAAATTATTTTGGCTTTGGGACTGAAAACAATCTAAAATTTTCAATTACTTTCTAGAAATAGTGCTTAGAGTTTATGCTTTGGATTGCATGATAAGTGCGGTAGCTACCCTCCCACAACTGAAGAGACCTCACCTTGATTGTGTTATCTCGAAGGCCGCTTACTATTTTCTGATCATCATACTGTAAACAGTAAACTCCTTTGCTTGTTTCACTTCGGCAGTGGATTCTTTGTAAACTATGTCTTCCACATCTCCAATTAGATTCTATTGTCTGAGAAGAAGGAATGGTAAAGACGCAGTAATTAAGAAAGAACCAAAACCAAACTCTTATCTGATTTTAATAGCAACCAATGGCTCAATGCCTCACTTTACAGGAGATATAGAACTTAAGGCAAACTAACATTATGGCTTTAAAAAGCTACTATCTAAACTTATAAAACATTTTTCCATTTGCAAGGTAATTAAAGATTTATTTTCTAGACCTCTCCTGCATATAACTCAATCAATTAAATGATAAATCTGGTGGAAAGAGACTACTCACCAAGAGAGAGCCAGCTATGAACTATGTGAGGTTATGTGCTCAGTGCTCTTCTTTTATGTGTGGTGGCCATTTCTACTCATGAACTTCCATGGAGGCTCAATTCAGAAAATATTTAAATATCAGCTTATGAGTGCAAATTTAACAGTCTCACTGCCATTGCATGAACGTGTCAATTTCTCTCATCTATTTATCAGTAAACAATTTTTAAAAGCTTTAAAAATTTTGCCCAGCAAATTACTATATTTCACTCACCCTACTCACTTGTAAAGAGATTTTTAACTCACATCAATAAACCTTAATGGGTTTGCCCTAACAATACTGTAGCTAAAGAATGCTAATTCTCTACCATTTGGCAAATGCCCCAAAATACATAGATTCTTACCTCAATATCTTGTATAATTTTAGGATAAAGTGCTCTATAAAAAGAGTTGGGAGGAGCATTCCCATCAGGAGGTTTGTTTTTGAATAAATACTGTCCCCTAAAAAACAACAAATATTTACCAGTGAAAATCATATTATTATATATTTACAAATAGCTTCACATTTCTTCAAATATTTTCACAGTTATCATTCCACATAGTCTCCATAACTAGCCTGGGGAAGTGTGAAGTT
The DNA here is from genome assembly GCA_023783475.1 of Daubentonia madagascariensis. Taxonomy (NCBI): domain Eukaryota; kingdom Metazoa; phylum Chordata; class Mammalia; order Primates; family Daubentoniidae; genus Daubentonia; species Daubentonia madagascariensis. Next base: position 10,272,461 of record JAKFHU010002573.1, on the reverse strand, counting down.
AAGCCTAATTTTAGGAGTCCCCTGTTAAGGAGTAACTTTCTGGGCTCTAAGTAATTCTACCAACATTGATTTGCTTTTGGGTAAAACATGATTATTTTTAATGTAGAATCAGAGTATCAGGCCTTTAGGAATATTACAATGTCAACAGACAAATGGAATATGTATAATCAGAATTCACCTATTGGTCTATTAGGCTTCTGTATATATTCATTGGCCTCATCTTTTGAAAAATTTTAAAAAAATAACAGTAACTATTACTTTTGAACTAGCACATTCCCCGATGTCATTTTGTTTCACTGAGAAAAGCTGTGTCAGTGGAGCCCAGCATTGCGAGCAGCAGCAATGCCTCTGTCATGGAGATCAGTTTTTCTAGGTCTTTATTTATGTGGGATAAAGTTGCTCAGTCACCCAGGCTGCTGGTGATCAGTGCAGCTAATGATTTGGAAGGAGCAATTCAGTTCATTTCAACAGAAAACAAAGGGATTGCAGTAGGGTCCAGCAGCAGATAGGGAGGAAGATGAAAAGAAATACCTAAGGGCACTGTGCTGTCAAGTCTAAATCATGAAATTGACTTTCACAGGTGTGTTCCTGGCTATGTACATACCTATATGCACTTTACTGCCTTTTCTGATTCCAGTGAGCAACATTTGTTAGCATCTCCTTCCTTATGACAGCACATCTCTGGAATACTCATATCCCAAGCTAGATCTTTGTTACAAAAAAAATCAGTAAATGGCAATCACTTCCTGCTGGGTAAAAAATTTAATTCCTCATCCTGAAGTTAAGAACCCACCAAACACGGTGTGGATGCTAGTAAACCCCACTATGGGTGTACTAACTGCTGTTCTCACTGGCACCGTGCCTTGCAAAGTGGAGATAGGCAGAAATGCCTCTGAGTGTAATCCTGGCACCAGAGAAATCATGTTTTCTCTGGGCCAGTCATCCACTCCTCCCTCTATAGCTCCATTACAATATAATTAATTGTTCAGTGTCTCCAGGAGCGCTTCTCCCCTGCCCTCTCCCTATAATACACCTTGAAAATTAGTTGAGAAAATTTCCTTTCAGGAAGGTTTTGGCTCTAACTTCCATGTTAATACAGAAAAGAAAATTCTGCAATGGAAAAGCAAAAATAATAGTTTTTAAAAAGTGGCCTAATAAAACATAACACACCAGCATAAGGAAAAGGGCAAACAAGATACATTATAAAATAATCCAGGATTTAATAGAACAATCTTATTCTATAAACACTTTGCAGGCAAATAATAGATTTTGAATGCAAAGATTTTAGGTTTGACTCCTGAGCCCCCACTCTTAACTACTTTACTGTTTCTCAATGCCCACCATTCCTGAGATTCCTGTCTTCCTTTTAATCTCTGGCAATTGTATACAGGCACTCCAGGATTTTCTTAACATGCAATGATACTATCTCTATCTCCTAAGGAAAGAGAACTCATACAAACTTTTGATCTTGTTTTCTACCTCACTGCATTTGTCATGCCTTGCTAAAATATCTGTATTTCTTCAAATCAAAGGTGCTACAAAAAAGAGTGGATAGGTGTCAAAAACCGGCTTCTCAGTCTATACCTATGTTTCAAGTCAAAACCTTTTACGATGGAAACTTGCTGACCACAGGGACCACTTCTATGTGAAATGCCTAGTACCTGTAAGAATGTGAGTACATGATAAACGTTAAATATTAAATTCAGAATGTTATCATAAAATGTGATCTGCTGATTAAGAAAATGGACTTTTCCCAAGCGGTCTTTTATTATAAGAGTTACCACTACTGAGCAGAGAGAGCATTTTTCAGAATTAGTCAAGAAAGAAAACGAGAGAGTTCATGTCCTAGACTGTCAAATCCATCTAGATATTAAAAAACAACAGCAAAGTGGAAGTTAAATCTTAGAGACCCAAAGCTTTTATTAGGAAACTGTATTTACTTACTTTGGGTTGGAAGAAATTTTCAAAGATAGCAAATGGGAAAAGGTATAACACAGACTTTACTGACATGATACGCTTGGTAAGACAACTTGAAAGAAAAGAAACTGATCAAAAATTAATTTTTTTTTAAAGTAAGGGGGGACAACTGACACAGGAAGAAAGGCAACATGTAAAAATAGAAGCAGCAACAAGAAAGTCAGGGAAATACTGGAGAAGTCTACATGGAGTAGACAGGCATTTCTGTTTTCATGGGGAATATCAAGTTAAGAGGACAAATGTAGCCAAAGACAAGGGAATATAGTTAGAACTTTAAAGAATACTCAAAAGAGCAGGAATGGGTTTCTGTGGTTGAAGAGACAGGGGAAAGAGAGGTATTCAGTACTGAATCCTGGATTATTTCCCACCTATACCTTCACATACCCTTTTAACACATTAACTGCCTTGTGAGTTGTATTTAACTCACACTAGTTTTGAGCCTGGGGCCTCATGAAGCATATGTAACTCACATGTCTCTTCACCTTGGGAGCCGTGAGAACTACTTTTCAAGTTGGATATAATTCATGCACAGAAAACAATAAAAAATAACAAATTTTTCATTAAATGAGAAAGGATCATTTTGTTTTTGAAGTTTTTATTCTGTTTTCATAATAAAACATCATGGCCCCAAGGAAAATACTTTTTTTCTAGTGTGGCAGTCAGTGTGTTAAAAGGCCTAAAAGCCATCTTGTCAATGATTTTATTTTTTTCTTTGTAACTAACATAACAGATCTTGCTGTTTGGTACCAACCCTAAGCAAAATTGTGCAGCCTACTTTCACCTTTGGCATTTTCACATCCATCTGCCAAGAACTGCCCACTTACTTCCTGTTCTCCCAGCTTTCAAAAAAGGATTTAGTAAATACCCAATGTCTGATGAAAGTTTACTGTCATTCCCAGTCTAAATGGGAACACAGTAAAGTTCAACAGGGAACAGAACTTTTATAGCTAAGGGAATGAATCTCCATAACTGAAATTTCAGGTCAAGAGTTATTTGGAGGTGAGTTTCTTTTCCTTTTTCTGAAGAGTAGAGAAGTCTTCTCCAGCTGCTCTAAAATTTTCCCATGTAAGCAGTTGTCTGCTGTTATTTCAAAGGCTGGTCCTGGGACCCTTAGCAAAATGATGGTCTCTGAATATCATATAACTATATTCTTATTTGTTTTGTTATACAATTAAAGAATTTAGTTCCAAGTATGAAAGATAAAATTTCTGTTTTTTAAATAGTGAAATAAGTGAGAATAAAAGACATATTTGAGAAGAAATAACAACATTCTTTTATTTATACAATTGTTATATAGTCAAAGAATGGCCTAGTTTTTGATTACTTTAGTTGAATTTAAGAGAAAAAATTTAAAAGTCTTCCTAATAGCTAGAATGACAAAAATCTCTGAAGCACTTGGTATAACATTTAGAGGTCATTATATTTATTATGTGTTAATGAATTTCAAAGACCAAAGGGAAAAAAAAAACAACTACATTTTTATGAAAATTCTAAAGAAAGCAGATCCATATGAGTATTTATCTTTTAAAAAGTATTCTCCATTCTTAAATATTTTGTATCTCTTTACAATCCAACATAAAAAATTGAGAAAATTAATTTGGAAGGATATGACTGAGCACACATATACCTATTATCATTTTTTCTATCAACTAAAATACTTAATGTCACCTTTATTTTATTTATGAACTATTCATACCTTTCTTTTTTTTCTTTTCTTAAAACTAACTTAAAGTATAATCATACATAACTTTCTTATGGTGACATTCTAAAGACATAGTTTTAGAGAAAATTGTAAAAAGAAAGACATCTTCCAGAAGTTCTAAAGAAATGGTGCCATTATGTTGAGAGAACAGCAACAAAATTGGTGAAGTCCCGTAGGCTGCTAACTATAAGATGCTCCAGGGAATTCAGAATTAAGCGAGAAAATCTTGAGAAAATGTAAGTCTTAAGAAGAAACAATGATTTATACTAAATTTCACTTTTCACTTTTTCTGATGGCCTAGAGTTCTTATTCTAGCTGGGCATAAAAAATAATTTTTGATTACAAACGTGATAAAATACTAGAGGCACAGGCTAAAGGTAAGAAATTTTCTGAAGGAAAAGAAACTCATTTGTCCTGGATTATTTTAGGGGAAGGATTTGATGGTTTCTGCGTGATTTGACAACACCTACTTGCATTATAAATTGCCCATCACCCCTTTTGCAGGATACCAATTTTTGCCTAGAAAACAATGCTTTAAAAAGGAGGGCTGGTCAGTTTTCCATTATTTTTGCAAAGCAATATTAATACAATATTATGTCATTTTATGAGTGATTGGTCAGAAGAAAAACTGCTGAGTTCATGAACTATTCTCTGTTACATTTTTAGCTACAAATCAGCAAAATCACTGTATTAAATGACAAGTGGTCTCAGTGGTTCCTAACAATCTTCCAATGACTCTGAATGGCCAGGTCTTGAAGCTCTGTAACAGTAAGAAATTTAAAAGGCTCACCACCCTCTTCGTTCTGCCAGGCCTCTCCACAGAGAATCTGTCCTGACCATTCTTTCGATAAGCTTCTTCCATAACATGCCATCAGATGTCACTCGGTACCATTCCTTGCACACTAGTTCAGCAGCACATAGTGATCTGGCATCCAGGTATGACAGAATGTTCTCAGCAATATGATCCAAACCCCGAGCTTTCAGTGGGGGGAGGAGGCAAAGAAAAAAAAACATAGGGTATGATGAATGATTTTTTACAAAAGGTCCTTTAAAACAGAAAAGCATTTGCTGTGCTATGAAGGCACATCATTGTCCCTAGTGTAGTTCAGTTTCTATTTCAAACAGAGGCTTGGGTAAAATGAGTGTCAATAATTTTTCCATAAGGTTACAGAAATGAACAGTATTTTCCATCTTCCTTTAGATAAGGAAGTTAAAGCTAACAACCAGCAAACCCCCCCAAGACATTAAAAATAAAAAGGATTCCAGAAAACAATTCACATCTATCTATATGGATTTCAACACTAGGGGATGTTCTATGGATGACATCTCAAACTCTGTGATTCAGACCCCCCCAAATCTCTATATTAGGTCCATTTCTCATTCTGTTTCTATTACTGCTGCAGTTCCAAAGCTGTTCAGTAAAAGAAATATCCTTTAAATGTACTGGGGGAGAGGCACTAAGTCAGAATGTGCTGGGTTATAGAATTTTGGACATGCAGAAAGGAGAGAAGGAAGTACAGATTGGTATGGGAACATCCCGAGAGAAAGAGGTATGTTTAAGTTCAAGGATGACTTTAATTTCAGATGTTAAAAAAAACTGTATTCCAGAAGAGCTGCTGCTATAAAACCTAAATGACAGTTGAGCAAAAATGAAAAAAAAAATTTCAGACCAATAGATAACTTGGTTAGCATTTCAGAGAATATTTTGTAGGATGTGCAGAGGAAAACAGTGGAGAGTAGATCTTGGGGGTGTAAACCAGATGGGCTTCCCAATTAAAGTTCTACACTAACCAAATATGTACTGAGGCATCAGAAAAAAAATCCTATAAAATAGGATGACCTCACTAAAACCTTCTTTTGATTGCTGTTCTAAATTCACAAGTGAGATAAAAACATTCAGTTGTTCCTCTTTACAGGTTACATATCAGAGGTTTTCTAAAGACTTAAATAGTTCAGAAGGATTCCTTCATACTGTGACTCCCTTAGGCACAAACTTAAATAGGAAAGAGAACGCTGTATTGCATTTTGTGCCTTTCCCCTGAATCACAGAGATACACTTGGATGCCATTAGCAACAATCCAAATGTGCTTGAACATTATTCTAATTATAAAAATTGTATGGATATCAGTTACACTTTTCAGCAGACTTGGGAAAGAAAGCATTAAATAGATCTTGTTTGGCTGGCATCACATGTTCATATTTAAGCATAAGCAGATGGAGGCATCCATCACCTAATTCTTATTAAAGGAACATGACTATAAGCCAATTAAGGATATAATAATTAGTTCTTCATGTAAAATACAGTGATGGTACAATTTCTGAATCTTTATATTGAAACCCTCTATATCATCAGAAGTTTCCAAAATGCATTCCTGTATTTTTACTGGCTGCCAAAAAATTGCTCCTGATCACTCACTATGTACCTATAATAATTCTTTGGAAGTAATTTCACCTAACACTCCAAACAAACCCATTACGTTAATGGATTACAGGCATTTTTTGAAGTAGTTTGGTTTACTAAACATAGCCAGATGGTACAGGTTTGTAAGTTTAAATGGCCATAAAGCATTAGACTGATGATTTAATACCTCATAGAGTGGTCAGCACATATACACTAGGGATCAATATTAGGCAAGGATACACAGGTCTAATCAACTCCTGTTCAATTCTTAGTGGTATAAGCTTGAGATAGTAGCATGTCTCAGTGATTGGGGAGAACAGAGTAATGAGGTACACACAGATTGTTGGTATAAAGAAAACTGTTTGCCTATGGCTAAAACAAAATCCAATGAGTAAAGAGGGGGCAAAAAATCTACTCTATTTAACAAAAGATATGAGTAAAATTCAGTTTTAAAGTGGTTATTTTAAAGATATAAATAGGGATTTCTTTTGTTTTAAAGGCAGTATAAATTCGTAGTGTGGAAAAACAAAATTTTGAAAAAGATATAATTGGTAAATATAAAACAAAGTAGTAACATACAGTTTTGGAGAGGCTACAAGTTGATATATTTTTCTTAGAGGACAGTTTGGCAGCATGTATTAAAAGCCTTCAAAATGTTCATACTCTTTAATATAGCAATTCCACTTCTGGCACTTTTTTCCTAAGATGTGCACAAGATTAATGTATAAGAATGTTCACCATAGCATAGTTTGTAATAGGAAAAAAAAATTTAAAACTACCTAAATGTTCAATAAAGGGTTAAATAATACGTGCTTCAACCATTGTAAAGAATACTATGCAAGAACTGAAAAGTATGTTTTAAAAGAACACAGATTTAGGAAAATACATTAAAAGACTATATTAAGAAAAAATGTTACAAAACATTTATGATCACAACTTTATAGGGAAATACGTAACATTTGGAAAAACCAGAAAGGCTACATGCCAAAATAGTAGTGGCACATTTATAGTTTTCTCTGAATGGTGAGGTCCTGGGAAATGTTATTTTTATATTTTATACTTTTTTATATTTTCTAAATTTCCTATAACTTCCATGAAAGAAAATATCTAAATTTCTTATAATCAGAAAGCCAACCCCCCAAAATGATATGATATTTTAGATAAGATTCACTCATTTTTGTACTATTTTTTCTTTTAAAATAAACTTTTAACACACGAGAACCTTGTATTTCCCTGAGATAGCACTTCCCCCAAATACAGATGACTTTGTAGTATCCTAGGTTACCATTAAGCATTCAGAAAAACGACAGCATTCTCCAAGAAAAAAGTATTTTAAGTATCATTTTATTTTTATCTATATATTTATTTATTTAACATCACAGCATGGCTCCTGAGACACCCTTCTTTTTTAAAAAAACACTCAAGTAAAAATGTTTCTTGGCTGGGCACGGTGGCTCACCTGTAATCCTCGTACTTTGGGAGGCCGAGGCGGGAGGATCGCTTGAGCCCAGGAGTTCGAGACTAGCCTGGGCGATAGCGAGATCCCGCCTCTACAAAAAATAGAAAAATTAGCCAGGCGTCCAGGCATCCAGGTGTGCACCCACAGTCCCAGCTACTTGGGAGGCTGAGGCAGGAGGATTGCTTTAGCCCAGGAGTTCGAGGCTGCAGTGAGCTATGATTGCACCACTGCATTCTATCCGGGGCAACAAAGCGAGACCATGCCTCAAAAAAATAAATAAATAAAAGGGGCGTGGGGTGAATAGCAGGGCATGCGATAAGAAGAAGATAGGTAAAAGAGGAGTCTTTATTTCTAGAGTTTGATTTTTTTTTTGTATTTATACCAATAAGGTACAATTAAAGGACTCAATTTATAAAATCAAGCCAATAAAGTCTTTTAAAAGACAGATATGTATCTGGAGATCCAGTTCCATCACCATTGTAGCAAATTAATAGTTTATAAACACCTGTAGACATACCTGGCAGAGCAGTTATGAAATCCCTCTGCAACATAGGTTTAAGATATGAGTTTATGTGCCCATGTTGGTAATGACACATTTGGGATATAAGATGTTCCACAAATTCCACTTGATCAGACTCTGACCACTGCTCAAAATATTTGACACACAGTTCCTTTTCCTTCTCATAGCTTGCAGACAGTTTCCGTTGCTTGGGCACAATCATACTGGAAGTGCCATTGGCAAGTTTTGTCTATAGAAGGGGGGGAATTAAAAGAAACATACTATAATTAGTACTGAAAATGAGGGAGGTGGGTGTGTGTATATATATATATATGACTTTCTGAGCTGGCATGCTATATTATGTCTATATGATTGAGCCCAGTTTGTTATTCTATTAGTATTTGGACATTTGTGAACAGCAATTATATGGAAAGCCACAGAAATACCATAGTAAGCCAGTAATCAGGTATATTGCCAGAAGACTAAGTATCCATTTCCAAAAGTTCACAGGAAGACTTTCTTATTATTTGGAGATACACAGATGACAACTGAAAGTTGAAAGCATGTTATTATTATTAATACTAGTAAGCAACAAAACTAATTTGTTTTTTCTTGTATATACCAGTTACTGGACATTTATACAATTACTTACTCACCACTTATTTTTTAACAGTCAAATAAGAAGTCTTCCATGCAATGGAAGGCCAATGAACATTCTGAGATTCTGTGGTACCATTGAACATAGAGTTTAAGTAATGCCCGTATGCTCAATCTACCCTTTGCCTTCCAAAAAATCCCACTTCCATAATTTTGGGCATAATCCCCAAATTATTTCCCATAAAGTCTTTTATTAAATTAATTGATTCATTCAATAAAGTATTTGCTGAGCATCTACAATGTGCCAAACACTGACATTGGTGCTGGAATACAACAATGCACAAAAATGACAGTTTCTATCATCAATAACATATATTCTAGTGTAAGAGGCACATTAAAAACATAAGCAAATAAGTAGAAAATATAATGTAGATAGTGCTATGAGGAAAAATAAAGCAGGATGAAGGGACAGGAAAACAGTATATGTTACTGTGGTAGGCAAAATTGTAAGATGATCCCCCAAGATTCTTTGCTCCAGGTGTACACATACCTTCTCTCAGTTATTCAAATAAACAGTAATATAGGTACTGCTGATTAAAATAAGGACCCAAATCAGTTGACGTTTAATAGGGAGATTACTCAGGTGAGTCTGATCTAATCACACGAGGCCTTTAAAAGCAGAGAGGCTTGCGCTGAAGCCGGACCCAGAGGAGATTAAATGGGAGATACACGAGGATGTGATCTCCTCCATATGAAACTTCCTCATCTACATGGCCCTGCTGCCAGTCACTCCTTTTATCTTAAAGAAGTTGGTCAGCATATAAAGATTGGGTATCACATATCAACGCATGATATGAAGAACCTGTTTACAGTTTCTATTCCTATCTGCAAGTGAATAGGCCCAGAAATGTGTAAGAGACTTTGAATGAACATAAAAATTCTACCTGTTAAGAACAAGTTTGGCTCTGCTAACTGACCTTCATAGCTAAAATATAAAACTATTTGGGAAGTATGAAAAAACGTCTTGTGGTCATGGTGTGCCTCTGTGAATGCTGGCATAATTGTAAATACTATCAAACTCCACTTTCTAGCAAGTATTAATTATAAGGGAACTATGTCTGAAATGGCATTGTCTTGTCAGTTATTTCTGTTTACCTTTTTACTTCTGTCTGGAGTATATTTGCGAAAAGTCCCTTATAATTAGTTACATTTTATGGAAATCAGCACACAAACACAATAACATTTAAGCACAGGACCATTAGTCCATGTTTAATAAATGTACCAATTAAAAAAAAAAGCAGAGAGTTTTCTCCAATTGGTTGCAGAAGAGGAAGGGGGCCACATGGCCAGGAATATGGTCAGCCTCTAGTTGCTGACAGTAGCCTTTGGCTGACAGCCAGTAAGGAAAAATGGAGACCTCAGTCCTACAATGACAAGGAACTGAATTCTGCCAACAAGAGATAAGCTGAGAAGAGGATTTCCCCCAAGATCTTCCAGCTGAGAACTCAGTCCAGCCAACAACATCTTGACTGATTTCAGCCTTGTGATACCCAGAGCAGAGAATGCAGCCACACTGTGCCAGACTTCTGACCTATAGAACTATAAGCTAATAAATGGGTATTGTTTTAAGTTACTGAAGTTTGTGGTGATTTGTTATGAACAATTAAAAAACCAATATAGTTATTTAAGTCTAAGCAGTTAGAGATAGTTTGCAGAAAGAGGTGACATTTGAACTGAGACACAAAAGAAATGTGGCAACTAGACATTTTGTTACATGAGGGAAGAATGCTCTAGGCAATGGGAATTTTGAGAGCAAAGGTCCTGGGTGGCAGTCTGTCTGGCACGTTCAAGGAACAAGAGGGACTGGTGTGGCAGGAATAGAATGAGCAAGGAAAAATAAGGTTGGAGAAGTAGTCTGGGCCAAATAACCCAGGTCATTCAGGTGTGGTAGCTAATCTCCAAAGATGGCCCCAAACAATTCTAGCCCTCTCTCTACACGAATGCTATTCCTCCCCTCAAAAGTTAGACTTCATGTCTTATCCTTTAGAATCTGGGCTTTGACTAACAGAATGTGGAGAAAGTTGCATTCTGGGACTTCTAAGCCCAGGCAGCTTCTGCTTACTCCTTCTTAGAGCCTTGAGTTACCACATAAGAACCTCAGGCTACTCTGCTAGAGAGCGAGGTATGGAGGATGAAAAGCTACACAGAGAGCGAGAGGCCACATGGATAAACACCCAGAAGCATGAGAGTGACACAACCTGACACCTTTTAAAAGGACCATGGCTGTATGGAGAATAGAACATATGGGACCTAAATAGAAATAAGGAGGCCAATTAAGAGACTACTTCAACAATCCATAGAAGAGATAACAATCTCCTGGACTAGAGAGGTAGCTGTAGAAGAGGTGAGAAATAGTGGGATTCAGTGTACATTCTCAAGGCAGATCTGACTGAATTTGCTGATAGATTGGATATGGATATGAGGAAAAAAAGAGGAGACAAGGATCATAGCCAATTTTGAAGCTGGGGGACATTATAAGAAGATTCAGAAATCAACAGAAACTTTTGCTACTCTGAAGAAAGTATGATTTCTTTAGAGGATAACCACAAATGAGTAAAACTAGGTCCTTTTCAAAGTAATTTGATGGATCTTTGGCATATTTGCCTAAGGTAACCCCAATTTGGCAGGGAGACCCATGTAACCATAGGGTTCATTCCTGCTTAGACATACTGAATATGGGACACGCCATAAAACTGTACCAAGTTTACATAATCCACTTTAGCTATTTAAGGCACAGGCTTGCCTTATTTTCTCAATGTTAAGTCCTATATGCAGGCCTCTTTATAAAGTAACGATACACAGCTGAAAGTATATTTTCAAGAATGGCCTAATGACATTCTATTTACATGGAAAGAGCAGACACCTATAAACAGCAAGCCCTGGTGTGCAGACCTCAATGTTTTCTACCATAAATGCCACTGTTGTCTATGATGTAGACTAAAAATGATTAATAAGTACCATGTTGGACACAGGCCTTGGGGGACTTCAGGGCTGCTTTTTGTGTAGGTTATTTGTTTGCATCTCAGAAAAGGAAAACTCACGAAATGTGGAGTAAGATTTACAGAGCTAACAAATGGGTTTACAAGCTTGACCAAATACCACTTCTTATCCCAACAACCAAAACCTCCCACTCCATTGTCTTTTATATATTTGCTGTTTGTCTTTTAAAAGGTGGAAATGAACCTTAGTTGAGTGCTAACAGAGTACTGTTTTCTGGTTAAAGACCAGAAATGTCAGTACGAAAGAAGAACAATCAACAAATTAATGAAACGATTCTGCTTATTCTTTAAATAAACCAAATATATATATATATATATTTTAGACAGTGCTTTGCTCTGTTGCCTGGGATAGGGTGCAGTGGTGTCATCATAGCTCACTCACTGCAACCTCAAACTCCTGGCAAGGGATCCTCTTGCCTCAGCCTCTGGAGTAGCTAGGACTACAGGCACGTACCACCATGCCTAGCTAATATTTCTTATTTTTTCTAGAGATAGGGTATTGCTATGTTGCCCAGGCTGGTCTCGAATTCCTGGCCTCAAGTGATCCTCCTACCTCAGCCTCCCAAAGTACTAGGATTTATAGGTGTGAGCCACTGTGCCCAACCCAAACCAGATATTTCTACAATCATGTGGAAGTCATGTTTTGTTCAGCAGCTGTCAGGCTGTTAACAGATAAAACTGCCTAAGGATATAACCAGTTTGGTTATCCTACTACAGGAGCTACAGTTTACTCAAGACATTCTTGTGTTTTCAATGATCAAATCATAAACGGGACTTAAAATATATTTGGCTGTTAGAAATGAAATATAAACTGAGATGTCATGTATTTATGAATTGTTCTGGGCTATTCTAGCTGGTATTGCATTTTAGTCACTGCCCCTGAAAATAAGAGTATTTCTTTGTGAGGTAGAAAGACACATGCCTGAGATCCATTAACACTTCAAATGAGTTACTCCTAACCACTACCCCATTAGTGTATTGTTTTAACACATTGACTGCTACACTAGAAAAAAAATTTTCTCCCTGGGGCCATGGTGTTTTATTAAAACAAAACGATCCTTTCTAATTTGTTACTTTTTATTGTTTTCTGTGTGTGAGTTACATGCAACGCAATCCACGTTTTTAGAATTAAACTGTCAATATTAATTGTAACAGTAAGAACATCAACAAGTAAGATTTTCATGAACCAGCTGCAAGGTTTTGCTTCACGAGGCTCTAAACTCAAAACTAGCCTGAGTTCAATGCAACTCACATGGCAGTCAATGCATTAAAAGAGCTTTGGCCCTGAATAAAAAGACCTGGTTTCAAATTCTAGCTCCTCAATTTACCAGCTGTGTGACACAGAATAAATAACTTGATCTTTCTGAGTCTCTGTTTCCCTCAGCTGTAAAACAGGGATAATAATGGGATCACTTCACTGGGGCTTTGTGAGGATCAAATACAGAAACCCATCAAAAGGATGCTTAGCACACCACCTAGCACACAGTGAAGTGCTCAATAAATCAACATTCTTAATGAACTTAAGACACTGCTGAAGTTGGGCTTTCCCCATTATTGAAAATACATTCTTCTAACTATGTATTTTTTCCATTTTAATAACATACACAAAAGTGCATCATCTTGAGTTTGCAGCTCAATGGATTTTCACAAGGTGACTGACTATACCCATGTAACCAGCACCCAGATCAAGAAACAGATTATCATGAGCCTTACAAGCCCCCTTTGTGTCCCTTTTCAGATCACTAGCAACCCTAAGAGTAACCACTACACTAATTTCATTTAAAATATATATATATTTTTTGAAAACCATGTGCCAATATATTTATAGTAGCATAAAAACATAATATTTAGGTATAAATTTGACAAAATTTGTGTAATGCCTGTAAACTGAAAACTATAAACCATTGCTGAGGGAAATTTTTAAAAGAATTAAATAAATGGAGAGATAGATTATGTTCATAAATTGGACTCAATATTGTTAAGATGTTCATTCTTCCCAAATTGATCTACAGAGTTAGTGCAATATTAACCAAAGTATCAGCAGGCAAATTGACATGCTGATTCTAAAATATGTATAGAAATGTAAAGGACCAACACTTAGACAAAATACTCATTGAAAAAAAAAAAGATGAAGAACTCAGAGTACTGAATTTCAAGACATGCAATAGTAATCAAGATAATGTGGCTTTGGTGTAAAGACAAAAGTACAGATCAATGGAACAGAATAGAGAGTCCAATGGGGACAGGATAGTCTTTTAAACAAATGATGTTGAAACAATTCATCTGAGGCAAAGTCTCACACTGTTGCCCAGGCTAGAGTGCTGTGGCATAATCATAGCTCACTGTAACCGCAAACTTCCTGGGCTCAAGTGATCCTCCTGCCTCAGCCTCCTGAGTAGCCGGGACTACAGGCTCAAGCTACCACACCTGGCTAAGGATTCTGGATTTATATAAAGAAGCTAAAATTATAAAACTTCTAAAAAAAAAGAAAAGAAAAGAAAAGAAAATCTTAGTGCCCTTGGGATAGGCAAACAAAAAAGAAAAAAAATCAATAAGTTGGCATGTGGCAAAATTTAAAACTTCTGATTTCTAAAAGAAACCATTAAGAAAATAAAAAAGACAAATCACAAACTGGGAGAAAATATTTGTAAAATATGTATTTGACAAAGGATTTGAATCCAGAATATATAAAGAACTCTTAGAACTCAGTAATAAGAAAACAAATAACCCTGTTTTTTAATGGACAAAATATTTGAACAGACACTTCACAAAAAAAGGCCCATGATCCATGAATGGTCAATAACCATATGAAAACATGTTCAACATCATCAGTCATTAGGGAAATGTAAATTAAAATCATAAGATACTAATACATACTTACTAGAATGGCTAAAATTAAAAAGACTGACCATACCAAGTATTGGCAAGAAAGAGGAGCAAACTGGATCTCTCATACACTGCTAGCAATAATGTCTAACAGTACAACCACTTTGGAAAATAGGTTGACAAGTTTTTTTGTAAAGTTAAACATATACTCACCATATGACCTAGCAATTCCACTCCTAGGTATTTACCCCCCTAAAATGAAACAGAGTTCCACACAGAGACTTGTAAATTAACATTCACTCCTCTTATATTCATGATAATCCAAATGCCCATCAAGAGATGAACTAATAAATAGTGATGTATCTGTAAAATGAAATAGTACTTAGAAATAAAAGGAGTGAACTACACATACACAAAATGATATGGATGAATCTCAAAAACATGCTGAACAAAAGAAGCCAGGTATAAAAGAATATATACTTTATGATTCTACTTGTATGAAACTTTAAGAACAATAAATCTAATTTTTAGTGACAGAAAAGATCAGTGGTTGCCTGGGGCTGGAATGACTGGGGAGGAGGCCACAAGAGAACTTTTTGAGGCAATGAAAATGTTCTCTATCTTGATTATTATACAAGCCCTAACAGTGTATATGTTAAATAATTGTCAAAATTCATTGAACTACAAATGTAAAATGGGTATATTTTACTGTATGTAAATTATATCTTAATAAAGTTGATTTCAAAAAAACTCTAAGGATAGAGTATTTCTAAGAATAAATAACACTCTAATATGTATTTCATTTGTAACTAAGATGTTACATTTGTAGAAAATTCTGGAGATAAACGTCTTTGTTTTCAAGTCCCTTTCTTCTACCATTCTCCAATACAGATTTTTCTACAAATGTCTAAAGTAAATGTAGCAAAATTTCAATTTGAGAACTTCTGAAAATCCACAAGAGCACAGTAAAGAAGTTCAATTATTAAAAAATCAAAAGGTTGTATATTAGAGGGTATGGGAGAGAGTGTAATGGTTACTGGTGGCAGTAGAATTGATTTGGCTTTCCCAACAAAAGCCTGATGACTCAACCACTACCGTTCAAATGTCTAGGAAAGCTGACAAACAGCCTCAGTTTAATGGTAACACTAAGTTTCCACCACCCCTGCACATCTCTTCTGCTTTTCTGTTTACAGTGAACAGCTGTCTCCAAAAGAAAGAAAGAAAGAAATAAGCTGTCAGGTGACAAACACACAAAGTGAAAGGAGTTAAGTATTTATAACCGTCCTCCAGTTTAGTTCTCAAAGGCTAAGGGCTAACATTTTTCCCCCTTGAAAAGATACTACATGTACCACTTTCAAAATTACCATGAATTTCTCTGAAGCTGCAGCCTGGGCCTGGAGAGGAAAATACACACTTGCAGACAACAACTGGCCTAACTACCAACCAGCACTGTAATATTAAGTGTGCTGACTTTGCTAACTGTATTATATATAGGTTGGAAAAATACATCATGGACTGGCTAAACTTGATGGTGAAATAACAGATATTTCTATAATAGTTTGCATGCAAACCCTGCTTTAACCAAAAGGAAGAGTGTGGTAAGTAGAGAAAGAGAAATGTTCCAGACAAAGGATACCATTTAGAACTGGGGTAGCAAGGACTAGATGAAGAAAGTAATTACAATAAGAGAGATGAAAAAGAGAAAAGATATCTAAGGGTTTTATTTGCCTTTGAGAAGGGCTTTGAGGAAAGGTTCTGGCATTGGGAACTATGGTAGGGGAAAGGGGACATAATGATTAAGATGATGAATCAATTTAAGAATAAAATGGGCAAGGGTTGTACAGGGAATGAGGCTGCAGCCTAGGAGGGATAGGACAAGAATTCTGACCAAGGCTGGAATTTTACCGTTATCAATCAACCAACAATCATATATTGAGTGACTACTCTGTCAGGTGGTAGGGAAACTGCAGTGAACAGGCATACAAAATTTCTTTGCTTTCTCTGAGGAGGAGTGGGGGGGAGAATATATAATAAATATGTTAATTTCAGAAACCAATAAGGATTGTGAAGAAAACAAAATATGACAACAACATAGGGAGTGAATAGTGTAGCCTACTTTAACTGGGGTGGTCAAGAAATGACTCTGAGGAGATGACATTTCAGCTGAGATCTGAATGATGAGAAGTCAGTCTTGTGAAGATATGGGGGAAGAGCTTTCCAGACAGTAAGTGCAAAAGTGTATTCAGAAAGGACAGTGTGGCTGGGGCAGACTGAGTAAGGGGAGAAATGATGGGAAATGAGGTAGCCTGGAGCCAGATTATATAAGGCCCTCTGGGCCATGCTAAGGAGTCTGGATTTCATCTGAAGTGTAAAGGAGATCCCCTGGAGGTTCCGAAGTAGTCAAATATGACATCATCTGATCATGCCTTAGAAATATTTACACTAGCATCTACATAAAGAATGCACCAGGGGCTGGGGAGGTGGGAAGGTGGTAACAAGAGCAAGTTGCAAAAGCAGAGGAAGGAAGATCAATTAGAAAGCTAATAAAATAATCCAGGTAAGAGGTGATCATGGCTAGGATTAGAAGAGGCAGATTAGAAAGTGTTTAGAAGAAAGGTATTTTACCCTCACAAAAGAGGAAGAAGGAGAAAGGGCCTGAGAATTTTAAGTCTGGGTTATAGTATACATTTACTGATCTTTTAGATATTTAGTCTTGTACATTAGCCTGGATGGGGATAGAACCAGGATCCTTGCTCCTATGGCCAGGAGAAACAAGGCAAAACTTGCAAAGGTTTTGTAAGGGAAAGGGAGAGATTTTAAAAGATCTATATTATATTCTTTATAGGCTATTGCCAGGATTTAGTTAAATAAGAATCCAAAAACATTGATTTTAATGTTCTTTTTCCTATTATTTCCCCTTGATTTCTTTAAAACATCTTTAAAAAAATAAGTCAACATTGACTTGGTTGAATTGAGAGGAAACGGGATTGTCTATATTCTGATTAGGATGGAAAGAGAGATAAGTAAGCACACCTAGGGATGGACATGGTGGTGACAGAGAGACCCAGAACAGTTCTAGAACTGCTAAAGAGCTAGGGTGGTAAAGAAAAGGAACACAGAGATGGACAGAGCCCACTGGTACCTGGGCATCCTTTTACAAGGGGATTTCAAGAGAAATTGAAAGAATTAAGCCATAAGTTGAACATGCAGAGAAAAGGTAATGAATGCTCAAAAGTGGTATCATAACTTTTAATGTTCTAATTTTTAGTCCTTGAACATTATAACTCTCAGTGACCAAAGAAGTAGTCTATTATCCTTTTTGGGATAGGGTGGGGAGTGGGAACTCAAATGAAAATGGTGGCTGGATGTACAGAATGGAGCATACATTTCAAGAGAAGTAAACATCACAGTTCTCAGTGGGATTATTGTATTAATATTTTAACAGCTTATACTAAATATGATTACATATTAGGTGAACTCATAAACATGTCAGATCTGATTAGTGAATGTGGAAGACAGGAAGGGGCAGATTTGTCAGCAGAGGGAAAGTTCACATTATGAATCTGACTGATTTCTAATAATGAACAAGGAAAAGCTTACAATCATTCCAATTCTTTTAAATAAAACTCACTAGAAAATGAACTCACATTGTCTCAGTGTATATAATTATTTAAAGACTGGATACTTGCCAATCTTTTTTTGTATTTACTAACTATAGGAAAAGCTACACATAAAATTTACCAAAATCAAAGCAAAGCCGTTTTGATTATTTCCTGATTTTTCATGTAGTTAAAGGGACAGGATAGTCATTTAACACTTTTAGGTTTCAAAACTGAGACTCTTGTTTCTTTAGTGGGCTCCCTCATGCAACTCTATAGCTTCCAGGGTGATAGGTTCTTTTGTTCTAAACCAAGAAACTCACAGCAGTTTAATTTACTGCTACATTATTATAGCTACTAACTACACACACCTCCAAGGCTGGTAAACCCACTGATGTAGACAGTGCCACCTTAAAAGGATTTTTGGATGGGTCCTAGTGATGGGGGAGAAAAAAAGGACACAATGTTTAATTATAAGAAATGATTGAAATAGGCACAGACATACCCCGGGTGCCTCCGCACTGCAGCAAGCTCTAAACTTGTTATCGTTAATGGTTTAAATTTCACTGTGCTAATCATTTCAGGACCCAAGCCTTTCTTGATAATCTAATGAATTATTCCAACATCCTTCAGCAAAAAAAAAAAAAAAAAAAATCCTCCATGACAGCACTAATTACAAGACGTTTTCCCAGTGCTTATGTAAAATATGACAGAGCAGCAGCTTAGGGAATTGCAGAAAACTGCTTCTAATTTCCACTGAGAAACTGACAAACACCTCTCTTTCATCTCTCCCAGCTCTCAAGTAAGATTTAACTTTCTCATTTAGTTAATTACCGAGTGAGGATCATCATTTCCCCGGATCGGAGCGGCACAGAGCCTTTATCGTGTTAACTTGTGAACTTGATCGATGGCTGCTGCTAAAACTTAATAACTTCACCCCCTGGCAAATTGTAAGATAAATATAATAGGAGAAACTCTGACAGTAAAAACCTGCCAGAAATGAGCGCTGTGTTTATGTTTCTTTGCAGGCAGCAAAAAAAACAACCGACAGCTTATTACTGGTTGCGTGTTACTTATATTTAAAAGACTCCAGGCAGTTAACTTTCTACATACTGTTAAAACTTTGCTCACAAGATGGGGAAAAATGGGATAAAAGCACCAGTAACACAGACTTGGGGAAGTGAAAGAAAAAGAAATAACAGGGAGGAAGGCAGCACAAAGGACCAAATACTTTGTGTAAAATCTTAAATGTCATGATTATCATATAAAATGTCCAACCAGCATAAATAGGCATAAATCCTTTTAAAAGATAATTTTGTACTGCTAAGACATTTTACAAACTATATGCAGGAGCAAAGCAAGAGAATTTTGTTCATTCAAATTTTTTCAGTGACCATGGGTCCATGCCTGAAGGAGTCAATTAACAGCAGAATTCCTAGATCTCTTTTCAAAAACCCCTGCAGCTAGAAAACCATTCACTAACTACACCACTACCATTTAACCCTTTCTGAAACAATAAGTACATTATAGCTAGGAAATGAATAACTCAAGTTGTCTAGAACATTTAGTTAGTCTTACATTCACCTTGCACTGGCTAATCAACCAACCCAAAGGAAATAGTCCAGTGAAAGTTTTCCTTTTGGTCAAATTGAATTTGAGCTCAGAATTTTAACATTTAACACATTAACTGCCATGTGAGTTGTATTTAACTCATGCTAGTTTTGAGCCCGGGGCCTCATGAAGCGTATGTACATCACACGTCTGTTTACCTTGGGAGCCACAAAAACTGTTTTTCAAGTTGCATATAACTCATGCACAGAAAACAACAAAAAACAACACATTTTTCATTAAATTAGAAAGGATTAGTTTTTTTTCCCAAAGTTTTTATTCTATTCTCATAATAAAACACTGTGGCCCCAAAGAAAAAAAATTTTTTTTTCTAGTATGGCAGTCAATGTGCTCACTGTGGCAGAGTTGGTATCATGGTCTAGTATAGCATGAATGTTATGCTTTTTATAACCAACAATACCAAGGACAATAGACAGGGTATAACAACAGTAGAATTGCTGCTCACCAATACCTGTCCCCCCGCAATCCGCAAAACTGATAACAAGGCTGAAAACAAATTTGTATATAAATTGCCAAGTCTGTCAGACTGAACACTCTCACAGAATAGAAATATTATAAAAAACAAAATATGAACTAAATTTTGGGGAAGATAGAGAAAGGCAGAAAAGGTCCTATAGGACTTAGAGTTGAAGCCTAACTTGTGCAGCTGTATGTAACATTCATCATGTGCTACAATAGTGCCAATGAGCTGGAGACTTCATGCTGCAGTCCAAAGGGCCACCATTTTGAAAGCTGAAAGGATTTGGAAAACTGAACATCAAAATAGCAAACCAAATTCATATTCTCTACAGGATCAAATTCTGATTCAGTGTTTTTCCTTTAGTTAAATAAAGATTTATTGGGGGGTCAAGCAAAGAAAGATCAATTGATTTTTTAAAAACAGCATTTATAATAGACACATTTTAGAAAATATGAAAAATACAGAAACACAAAGAAGATAAAAATTGCCCATAATTTCAACTATCAACAAACAGACAATGTTCACATTTTGGTGGGTATATATCTTTCTGGTTTTTATAGAAAAATTACGACTCAATTATTTGAAGATGTGGGGAGGGGAGGGTGTTTCTGTGCCATCTAGAAGATACTTTGTTCATAACATCAAATTAATCAGAATAGGCAAAAGTAATTTCCTTTGCTGAACACCTTACAGAAGATGGATCCTGGAGGATACAGTATTATAGGTCATTGTGATGGGGGAAAGAAGGGGAAGGAAGAGGAGAAAGACAAAGAGGAAGCTGGGGAGTGAGGAGAGGGAAGACAGGGAAGGGAATGAGGAGGAAAAATAGGAAAGGAAGCAGGGAGAAGGGGTTAGGGCCAGGGCAGAGGGTAGGGGAGTAGAAGAAATGACAAAAGTGACTGGGGAATGAGGGAAAGGGGTTTGGGGGACTTGGCAGTGGGGAAGGTGAGAGATGGGAAAAAGATGGGGGAAGAGTAATAAGAGGGTGGGGAAGAGACCAGGAAGGGAAGAGAGATCATGGGCTAGGGTAGGGGATAAGTGGGGGTGGAGAGATGAGGAGAAATGGTGGTGGTGGTAGGGGAATGAATATAACCAAATACAAAAGGGACCTAGCATTACCAAGCTCACCTGCTCTAAGAGGAGCAATATGCTTGCTGGACAAACAGGTCCTCTCCCACACAACAAACAGTAAACATCAAAAGGGAGAGGAGAAGAAAAACTATTTTTTTAAACCCCTATATAATATTTTGGGCAAAGTAATAAAGTTTAATTGTCTGGACTCTGATTGCTCTTTCTGTATAACTTCATCAGGTAGAGGTTACTCATCTGGATGTTAAACGATGGTAATATTACCAAAATAAAATTTCTGTGATGGTGAAAATTTAAGCTAAGAGTCTTCTGCCCAACTCCCCCCTCACATCCTCCCTTTATTTAGCATCAGAAAGTTAAGTTTTACCATAAATAATAGGGAATGATGGAGGTACCTGCTGCCAGAGGAAAACACACAGACACACTTAAAACACAATTTTTGTGTCCTCAATGACTTGGTAAAACTTGCTTCTGCAAAAAGCCTTTGAGAAGCTTTATCTGAAACCTGGATTAGGAATCTACAAGGTTTTTTTTTGGATAGGATCTCAAGAAGCCAACTCAGCTTTCTAGAAGAAATTCAACTTCTTCCAAATGCTTGTTAATGCATGCTAAATGCAGCAAGAAATAATCCTATGAGGCAGAAGCACAGGCCTCTCTTAGCTGCAGTGAATGAAGTAAATGACTTGTAACTTCTGGAAGTCTTGGTTATCTGCAGGTAAAACTTTAATAACCCTTGGAGCATCAAGGGACTAAAGACATTTCTCTCTGGAATACCTCAGTAATTGTTTTCTTAATTTATCCAGGAAAAGCTTAGTTTGGATGCAGCACTTTTTTTTTTTTTTAAGCAGAGGTAATCAAAATATCTTTCTCAGATTCGCACAAATTTGTAGAGTTCGGACCAGATTTCAAAATGCAGTTGTTATATAAACTGTACAGTTTTTCTAAAATGAAATTCTGGCCATTCCTCTATTTAATGACAATGAAGCTCCAAGTCAATGACTAAGAAGACCAGGACTGCTTTGTATAGATGGATAAATGCCTATGCTATAACCAAAAGAGGTTTACACGAGCATCAAGACCGAAAGTGCCAAATTGAGGCCAGCTAAAATGTCTTCTGGAAGGAGTTTATGTAATAGAATATCATAAAAAAAAACCATCACAAAAAATCTTCCATTTACATGGAGTGTGATCTTGGGTAAATTACTTAACCTCTCTGTGCCTCGTATTCCTCATCTATAAAATGGTGATACTTATAGTACTTACCTGGAAGGGTTAATGTTGGGATAAAAATAAGATAATATATATAAAGGCATTTAGAAAAGTAACTGGCACATAGTGAGGGCATAAACTGTCATTAAGATCTTAACTAGAAAGGATTGCAATCTATGTGTTTGCTGATTAAAATTAGCTTAATACTTTAATAAATACAACCTTCTTTGCTTTTACAATAATTTCATGTCTAGAAACCGTCACTTTCAAACTAGTTTTAAGCCCTGCAGAGCAGAGATTATGACACAAGTCTTTGTATCTATATAGCAGCAGCTCAAAAATACTTGGTAAACAGAATTTTTAATCCAAACTAATGTAAGGGGTAGATATTGCTTTTTGGGAGTACAGTGGAAAATGCCTTGTGCTGTAAACATATTTGGAGTCCTCTTCCCTTACCAACAAGGATGCAATCACTATATCGATGCTTTATCCACAGGCATTCAAATTTACCAATCTAATCCATTTTCGAAGATTGGTTTCAATATATTCATGTAATAAAATGTGTAAAATGTTACTATGCAACAATTTAAGAATCAAAGCAAAACTGAACTTCCAAAAGGAATAATGACTGATACTAGGTTAATGTTTCATGAAACTTAGTAATTGGAGAAGACAGAAAACAGCAAAACGAAGACCTCAAAGTATTTTCTGCAATATGGAATAAAAGACATTTGCACTTTGATTTTTTTCCCATTTTTAATCTTTCAGAGCTATTGCTAAAATGTATTTCCATAACACCCAAATTCAGTGAAGGAAAAACAGTAAGGAAATTATCAGAATGGTGACAAGACTCTCAACGCATTACTCTAATTTTTAAAATCCACTTTACCAATTTCAGCGGAAGAGCTAACACCCTGTAGGGCAGAGTACATTTTGCTTCCTTCTGATTTTCTACTTTGTTTTAATAATCAGTAAAGACAGAGCTAGGGCAGAAACCAGACTAAAGTTCTGGCTGTCATCAATATCCACCCCTTTTCTCTCAAAAATTGGCAAAAAAACTTTTACTGTATAATTTTGTTTGAAGGTTATTTATATGTCCCCTGCAAGGAAAACATTCTTATGGGATTTCAGGGACCAGAGATTGCAGATTTTTGAGAAAAAACACTGAATTTTGAGGGTCAGAATGGTACAAACTCCCACCAGGGGTTTTGGGTGTGTGTGTGCTGGGAAGGGAGGTGGAATAAGAAAATGAAAATCAGGAGGGCAGTTACCTCCATAATATTTGTGCACTTATTTAGAAGTAGGAATTGTATCCTTTCTATGCAGAACTTGGCTTTTCTTAAAGCATGAAATGGTTTCTATAAAGACATTTTCTGGTTTACTAACCTTTTCACTTCACCTGGGTGTGGCTTAAGCTCATATTGAACACTATAAATATGGAACTCAAGGGTATCGACTCTTTCTCATGAAATTTTTCTCATTGTCAAACATTCTATAGTTATTCTATTTTCATTTTCCACTTAAGGAATACATACTGAAATTTGAGGCTTTGGAAACAAACCACTCATGAAAAAGTTTTCTTATACTTGATACAAGTGTTTTCACATAGCCCTACAGCAAAAGTGAGGCAACATGATGTAAAAGAGATTTAGGCCCAGTCTAAATCACTAATTAGCTATGTGACCTTGGACAAGTCTCTACTGGCATGAGACCTCATCTGTAAAAGGAGTGGGAGGATGGGATCATCTGAGGCTCAGTATGGCACTTACACTTTGAGTCTGTAATCTGGTTATATTGTAAGTTAAAACAGAGTTGAATAAATATTAATAAATTTAAAAATAGAGATTCATTCTTCACATTTTTGTACTTAAAAAACCATCATATTAGAGTTTAAGTATATTAGTAAAATTAAAAAATATAGTAGCTAATATATGTTTTTCATAATATTATTGGGGTAAGCAACATATTCCATAATACCAAGAATAAATCAAACTTTTCTTAAATAACTGAGTTTTTTTTCTTATTTGTTTTCCTTACCCAACCCCTCTCCCCCAACAATTGAATTTTTAAGTGAAGAAACGCAATCATTCTGAGTGACAGGTACATGGGTAACATTATTATTCTCTTACTTTTCTACATGCTTAAAATATTCTAAAATTAATAATCTAAAACTTTAAAAATCTGGCCAGGCATGGTGTGGCTCATGCTTGTAATCCTAGTACTTCAGGAGGTTGAGGTGGGAGGACCACTTAAGGAGGGAGGATCACTTGAGTTTGAGACCAGTCTAGGCAACATAGTAAGACCTTGTCGCTATTTAAAAAAAAAAAAAAAATCAGCCAGAGTCTGAGGTTGCAGTGAGCTATGATGATGCCACTGCACTCTAGCCCAGGTGACAGAGACCTCGCCGCAAAAAAAAAAAAGAAAGAAAGAAAAGAAAAAAAGAAACATTAAAAATTTTTTTAAAGTTTTAACCTTCTTCATGGCTGATACTAGGATCTGAAGCCCTAGTAATACCTTCTTGAAGTTTTCTGTCTCAATATGCCTCATTTCTTTCACATTTACTCTCTGGATAATTTTCCCATCCATCCCTCCTCATAGTTCCCAGTATTTAAGAAAAGGTTTTCTAGAAAACTGTCAATAAATGAATGTACCTCTTTATCAAAGACCTCTTTACTTCACATGGCAGCAAAAAATTATATATACCAACTGGTCTTATTTAGGGCCAAATCAAAGTATAGTCATGTACCACATAATGATGTTTTGGTCAATGACTGTTCATACACTGGTGGTCCCATAGGATTATACTACTGTATTTTTATCGTACCTTTTCTATGTTTAGATACACAAATACTTACCATTGTATTGCAATTGACCACAATATTCAGTACACTAACATGCTGTATAGGTTTGCAGCCTAGGAGTGATAGTCTACACCATATAGCCTAGGTGTAGTAGACTATACCACCCAGGTTTGTGTAAGTACACTCTACGACGTTCAAATAATGATAAAATCGCTTAATGATGCATTGTTCATGATGTATCCCCATCATTAAGGGACACATGACTATAGTAGGGCTACAAAAAGAGTCTGCAAATAGATATGAAAAACCTACTGGAATCCTCTCAAAGCTTTATCAAGGTTGTAGTGGTCACAATCAGATGGCTACTGTTCTTTGCCAGTATAATTTTCAGCACTGTAGGCCATAGCCTTTGTATCATGGAGACTTTTTTCTTTCAGATTCCAAAGGCCATCAATCCTCAAGGTCAAGATGGCATATTAGCTACTATAATAAATAAATATGGATAAGCACTGAGCTTTGATTTCCATTTGAAAGAATTAAGTTCCACTGGAAGTTACAAGCAGAATTTGAAGTATCATCATCTTCCATGGTGATAGCACTTTTTGACAGTGAGCAATCCAATGGCAGGGACTACATTGTAAGTAAGTAAGGATGGAAGAGTGGGCTGATATCAGAATAGACATTAAGAGAACAGCAGTGAGAACAGGGTTTGGGGGGTTCTGACAAAGACAGACTCAAGACATTTTGGAGGATGTATTCTTAAGGATAATACCAAGGAGCCAGGGCACTACTTCTGGAGGAGATAAATAATTATTTCAAAGGTAGTACTGCATAGTGTCAGGCAAGCCCAGGTTCAAGCCAAATGTCTGCCATATATAAACTTGTAGGCCTGAGCAAGCTAGTTACCCTCTTTAAGCCTCAATATTTTTCAACTGTAAAGTAGAATAATACCACCTATTTCCTAGGGTTATTATAAAAATATCATGTCAAATTCTCCAGGAAGGGGAATTATAAATTGAAATGCTTTTTAAATATGATAACTTGTGTGAACACCATCAGCTGATGGGATTGGGGCTAGAACTGTGAAGAAAACAAAGAATTTTTAAGATGTGATTTAGATTGTAAGAGCAGCTAACCTAGAGCCAGGCTAAAAGGCTCTGGGAAAATCAGAGGAAACTACAACTTAGGGAATTTTTTTGTATATAGGGTAATCTCTCTGTATGTTATATATATGTCAATATATATCTCTCAATATATTTTAACAAATACACTGAGAACCTTCCATGCACAAGTGCTGTACTAGACAATGTAAAGGTCACACTGATGGTAAGTATTGACAAGTTGATTCTAAAATTTATATGGAAGTGAAAATGGCCAAGAATAACCAATCTTGAAGAATAACAACAAAGCTAGAGGACTTACTACCAGAGTTCAAGATTTTGATAAAAGACCCATACGTATATAGTCACATAATTTATGACAAAGAAAACAATCCATATGTATCCAGCACAGTGGGAAATATACATTTCAATAAATGGTGCTGTATCAACTGGGTATCACATTGAAAATAAAGGAAGAATTCTCACCTATACCTCACACCATACACAAAACCAAAATGGATTGTAAATCCAAACATGAAAGGTAAAACAATAAAAATTTTAGAAAAAATATAATACCTTCATCACACTGGAATAGGAACAGATTTCTTAAGGAGAATATAAAAATACTAACTATATATGGCAAAGATCAATAAATTGGACTTAAAACCTCTGTTCACTTTATCAAAAGACATCATTAAAAAAGTGAAAAGGCAAGTACAGAGTAGGAGACAATATCTGCAATGCATATATCAAAGAATTTACACAAAGAACTCCTACAAATCCTTATGAAAAATACATAAAACCCAGTAGAAAAATGGGTTTCAAAGACTTGATCTTCACATCCAAATGGCCAATCAACATATAAAAATATGCTCAATTTTAATAGTGTTCAGGAAAATTTAAATTAAAAACACAATGTGACAATAATGTGAATATACTTAATGCTACTAAACTGTGCACTTGGAAGATGGTAGATTTTATGTTATGTGTTTTTTACCACAACTAAACAAACAACTCAAAACATGATATGTGATACTACTATTTATCACTAGAATGCTACAATGAAAAAGCCAACACCAAGTGTTGGCTGGTGAGGAAAAGGAACAATGGAACTCTCATTCGCTGCCCTATAAATTGATACCAGTTTGGAAATTCCAATTCCTCTCCTAGATACATATCCATTCAAATACATTCATTGTATATATTCATGAAAAGATACATATGAGAATTTTATGGTAGTTATCAAAATCTGAAAGAAACCCAGATGTTCACCTATGGTAAAATGGATAAATTGTGGTATTTATTAATACGTATACTGAAACATTACATATCAATGAGAATAAACAAATTACAACTATATGCAACAATATGAATGACTCTCAAAAACAGTGAGGTAATTCACACAGCAAAAAATACATACTACTGTAGGGTTCCATTTATATGAGGCTCAAAAATAGGCAAAACTAATATATGGTGTTAGAAGTGAGGATAATGCTTACCCTTGGAAGGGTAGTGACTTGAGAGCAGCAGGGGGCTCTACTAAAGCTCTTTTTTATTTCTCTTTTCTTTTTAAAATCTGGGTGGTGATTATGCATGTGTGTTCACTTTGCAAAAATTTACTGAATCAAATTCAGGATCTCCTGAATACAGTGTTAGGAGGAGATGATTATATTCATAGAAAGAGAGATATGGGTGAATAAAGTTCTGTTTTGTTACAGATAGACTGTCCTAGCCCTTATTTTCTGATATGAGAGGAAACAGGGACTTCTAATAAAAAAGATCAAAATTTTTGCCACAGAAGAGCCTGAGCCTCTCTCTTCACTTGCGACCCTGTGGCCACATACAGACAATTGTTCCCCTATGCCACCACTATGAACAAGGTTAGAGCTCCCTCTAGCACTTTTAACTAAGGAAACACCACAGGCCCTTACAGAGCTGACACAGTTTGGTGCTGCCCACAGTCAAATGCAATATGGCGATTTTTATTTCTAATTTGCTTTAATTGTTGCTATGATATGAATAATTAATAGGCTGCCTATGCCAGTTTTGTAAAGTTCACAGTACAGAAAGCCAGGAGAGAAATATCTACTTAGAAAGAGGCTTAAAAATGGTTATAACTGCTATAATATTAGAGAATTCCAAATATTTATTCGTGATTTGTGGCAACATTATGTTCCACCAACAAACATGCTACTAAGCACTTCCTACTAAAATACCTTTCTGGTCTCATCTATTTCTTTCTTCATGACTACATAACCACTGTATCTATAGTACTGTATAAGAGCGAAGTAGGTCAGTGTTAGGAGAACCTTGCTCTTTGGTGGAGGATAGAAAGGTGTGGCTGCAAACGTTTAACCTAGTTCCATTCATTCTAAAACAAGTATTTATTAGCATTAAATAAACCCCTGGACAATAGAGATGTATTCAATTTAAAGCCTGTGTTTTTTCCCCCATGTTTGTAAACTCCCTTTTCAACAGGCACCTTAACCATTGGAAATTATGATGATATCAATGCCTCCACTCAACAATGTCTATTTCACATTTGGATATCACCAGAAAGTACAATTTAGTTACAATGTTGTAATCCTACACAATCCAGACAGAATTTGAGCAGGCGCTAAAAGTTCAATAATTATAATATACACAACCATTCTGGGAATGCAGCCAGAAATAAAAGGGGCTTCATTTTTCATGGTTGGATTTCAAATCTTTCCTATCCTGAAAGACACGTGGCCTTTCAACACACTTGTTAAAATCAATACACATATAAAACCAGCTAATTAATAAGTTCCTTGAATCAACGGAGAAAAATGAGAGAAAGAAAAAGAAGAGAATGTAAAGAGTCACCTTTAATGTAAATTCATTTTAGGGAAGACTATTATGTGTTGTTCAATTTTCTGCATTTTCAAAATTAAGAAAATATTTTTTGAGTCATAATCTAGCAAACATTTCCTATCAACTTTTTATTTAAAGTATATGGATCCCTCAAAAAATATGTCCATAATTAAAGGAAGCTTTAGTAATTTCCTGGGGAAATGGTTACCATTTCGTTTTTCAGCATGTGAAATGAAGATTAATATAAGTCAGTATGACTTCTCCTCTTGTGCTCTGGTTACAGACAAGCACCATTCTGCCAAAGACAGTAAACCATTGACATCAGTTCTAGATCTTTCTTGTATATACCACAAAGCCAAGATGCCAATATACCAAACCTTCCTTTGGTTTTGTATTATGTCTGCTGGTCACATTAACATAGTCACACTCATTCTAAGGGCAGCTCAAACTAGGGGTGAAATATTATGTGAAAACAGTTATTCATTAGCCTGCTAAGAACCTCAGTCAGGAGTTGTGTTTTTCCTAAGACAGGATTCACAACCGCTTCTCTTTCAATTCACCCGACTAGTATCTGGTGGGAGCCATACATCATGAACTAGAACAAGAATGACAGATCTAAATTAACACGACAGAAAAGCTATTTGATGCTGCCTCTTGGTTTCTCCACTTCACCCTCTTTTGTGGCCTCCAATGGCTTCAGAACCCTGGCATTAATTAAGCAACAGTTTTATTACACACAATCAAAGCCTGAAAAGAAAAGCCTAACAGATAGTAAGAGGAGATTATAAGGTTCAATTAACAGCTTTACTTTTTTGCAGTTGCTAATTGAGGTATTTTTAATTTTTATCATCTCATATGGAATGCTGAAAAGGAAAATACTGGAAGCGCAAGAGAATAACAAACCTACAATGTATTATTGTATCATGATTTTTTAAAATAACCAATTTGCCTACTTCTGTGATTTCCAACTCCTGGCTAGTAGCTAGTAAACTGTTAACATTTAATAGGCACCACAGAGAATATTTTAGATAACATCCCACTTGCAACATATACTCTAATTTCTGTGTATTAAAATTCACAAACACAGTGGTTTGAAAACACAGGACCATGGCCAGACAGTCTGGGTTCAAATTCCAGTTCTGCAACAAACAATATGACCTTGGGCAAGTTGCTTGATCTTAGTTCTGGTTCTTTTGTATATAACATAGGGTTAAATGGCTAATGAGTTGTGATGATTCAAGTGAAAATGTATACAAAACTCTTAGCCCAATGTCTGGCACATTACAAATGTCCAATAAATATCTGTAATGGTACAGAAAGGCTGTCAAATTTGATGATACAATCTCTAGATTTTAGTGCTTTGAAAAACATTTCATAATTTTTTTTTGCTTGAAGTCACTCAGACTCAACAAATATAATTTGAGAATCTAACTTGTACAAGTGAAAATTAATCCTATACAAACTTTATAATGAAACCATTTACTCTGGCATACAATTTGCCTCTTATAAATAACTTGTATTACACATTTTCAATTGAGGGAAAGCAGGGAGTAACTAACCAATCTAAATATCAAACTTCTGAAGTTTCAAGAGCACTAAATAGTATTAATAGTATTAAGTTGCAATCAACAGTAACCTAAGCAGCTGAAATAAAAATTTATTATATAAAACTCTCACTTAGTACTTACTCTTATTGCATGTTATTATATTACAATGTTGAGATAGTGGCTTCCACTGCCCCAGGCTAGATGTATTCAAGTTTACATTACTCAGTACCCAAACCTTTGAAAAGCATACCATATTCATAAACCTATCATTGCAAATGTAATCTACTGTAATCTGGATACCTGTGATGTCTTTATTTACCCTTTATCTTTCATTAGAAAATTTTTAAAAAGCTGTATTTTATGGACTTAATATATTTCAGAAACCACCTCTTTTCCTTAAGTTATTATCCAGAGAGAAGGTTAAATAAAACTCCTTCACCTATCTATTTTAAAGTCTAAAACGACACTGTATTAATCCTATAAAAAATAAATATAAAGCAAGATTCAAGGAAACGAATTTTTTTTAAAAGTTCCCTAATTAAACTGTCAGGTTTGTAAGAACTCCAATCACAAGAATAAGAGAAAATACACAAATCGAAAATGAATCTCACACATAGATGTAAATAAAGCCACTCTTTAGGTTGCCCATTAATCCACAAGTGGCATATTCATCTTATTTACAGTATTATACCCCCCGCCATGATATTCCATTACAGAGTCATGCTACAGACTCCATAGTTAACACTGTAGGAACCATTTCTTTTTAAACATAGCTTGCTCTCACATTTTTAAAAAATTCTGTATAATTAAATTTCTTATGCTCTTAGTTATTTCCCAAAATGTGGATTAAGTTACAGAAGTGATGTTTCAGTATAAAACATATTTAAATTTACAGTCATTCTTCTAGAAATATTTTAATGTTTCTGTTCGTCATGGTGTTGGTGCTCCATGTGAGCAAGTACTTCTTACGTACTTTTATAAGTCTGTGCCCGAAATTTATGACACTCTTAACGGTTAAAAATTTCTGTCCTTTCCATTAGAGAGTATCCAGGGAGTTACACACACACACACACACACAAAAATAATATTCATGTTTGTTTGCTTTTTTGTTTTCATTTGCTTTTCATGAACCTGTTTCTTTTAATCACTCATCCCTGTTCTAAGACTCCTCTCTGACACAGAGGATTTCGAGGTCCAACTAAATTCTGATACCCTCATCACGTCTTCACAATCACCAAACCACCTAGAAGCATGAATAGAAATATAAAAACATTTACTAAAGTGTAATTAGACAGACCTGGGCTTGGAAGCCTTAAGAGACATTTTTTTAATTGAAAAAATTAATACCAAGGTTTTAGCAAGAAAAATAAATTTTTGGTATGAAAGAACTGTCAATGCATGTTTATACTGTAAATCATGACACAGACAATAGGATAAGATGTGTACTCCAAAACAACCTCTAAAACAATTACTAAGGTATGAGTGACCACCTAGATTCAGGTGTTCAATACTGTTTCACTAATTTGATACATAGAATAAAGTAATATGGAGCCATGAAGTCATCTTAGACCCTTTAAAGACCTATATAAGGCCAGATGCAGTGGCTCACACCTGTAATCCTAGCACTCTGGGAGGCTGAGGCAGGAGGATCACTTGAGCACAGGAGTTTGAGGTTGTAGTGAGCTATGGTGACTGATGCCACTGCCCTCTAGCTGGGACAACAGAGAAAAACTCTGTAAAAAAAAAAAAGACCTGTATACTATGTTCATAAGGTAGGTGATTATTATTGAGTAAGCATTTAAAAGCTACATAAAAGTATTGACTAGGTAACCCAGAAATGAGATAGTTAAGTTTTTCTGAATATACTACTTGGCTCAGTTAAGCCTGAACAAAATGTATTATGAGCAGTAAGGGGTGGGAGTAGGGGGAACATGAGGAAATAACATTTGCCAGATGTCAAAAGTGCTATAGATTACAAACTACAGTAGAATCCATAAGAAAAAGAATTTTCTTTTTAAAAAAGTGCTGTAGAGATCAAATAGATTATAGAAATCAAATGCAGAAAAGCTATAGGTGCTCCGTAATGGAGAGCCAAGCATCCTGGTAGGAGAGGTACATGGCACCTCCAAATACCATTTGAAAGGCAGTCTGATGAGCAAGGCCTCTTAAGTCAGATCTGAGTTCAACACTTGACCTACAACTTAAAGATGTGAGAACTTGGGAAAAGGTTTAACTTTTCTAAGCTTCAGGTAAGACAGGGGTAGTGTCTAGCGTGAGGATTGAAACAGATAACACATAGCTAGCACAAGATGCCTGGACAAAGGGGCTCAATAAGTATTAATGTATTCTCTCTCCTCCTCAAACTTGTAAGTAGCAGAAAACTGGGAAAAAAAAATAAGATAAAGGTCTTCCATCTTAGAAGAAAGAAAATGGACATTTTTCAATCTTTTTATGGGAACATATCCCAAAACTAAAAATGGGGGATAGTAGAAGGAGGGAAGAAAACTGAGAAAGGATTATAATAATCTTTATATATTCATCTGGTTGTATGCATAAGAACTTTAAATAAAGGTGTACTGGGTAAGCTCTAAGGACTAGACTAATGAAATTTTCTCTAAGGTGAACCCTATTGAGATTAATAGCTTTGGGATTAGTAACTTTAGCTCTGTAAGGAAATTAGAAGGGAGTTTCTTGGCCATTCAGCCAGCTTGACATTTTTGAGATTGCTAGTATAAACAAAAAAGATGCCCTCAAAAAATGGGACGTCTAGCTGGTAGCAGTAGCCCATGCCTATCGTCCAAGCTACTCGGAAGGCTAAGGCTGGGAGGATCACCTGAGCCAAGGACTTCAAGACCAGCCTGGGCAACACAGCAAGACTCTGTCTCAAAAAAACAAAACAAACAAACAAACAAACAAAACAAAACCCAGGATGTTTACTTTAAGGCTAATCTTAAGAAACATCTTTCTGGAAAAGAACTCTAACAATGGGAACAAATATTGACAAGAATACTAAGTCAGATGGAACTTCCCTTTTAGAAAAAAGGGAAAAATACAATTTTATTTTCATAGAAACTTGGTACAGAGTGGAAGAGTGATTTAAATTCATAGTTCATTTGCCTCATAAGCTGAAGTCATGACACAAGAATAAAATTTTACATGTATGAATCCTGAGCTCATGGGTAGTGAAAGGTTCAAAAGGAGGGCTCAGGTTTCACAAGCTTTGTAAGTGATCTTTTTACACCATATGACTAAGAACATATTTATTCATGGAGAATTTATGGGCCCAGGCTTCTGAAACTATCAAACTAGAGAAGAATATTTACACCAATGAACATCCACAAAAATCCATAAAATCTTTAAGAATAAAAATCTCTTTTAGATTAAGGAAGGTAGAAAAGTATCCTGCAAAATTATAACAAGTAGGCTTTAAGATATTAATATGCACAGTAGCCAGTCTATTAAAGAGTTATCTGGAGGGAGTCCTAAATATACTAGTTGGTATTATGTCACTGATTCTAAAATACTGATATATACAAGTCTAAATAAATGTTTTCAGGAAAAGATCACTATCTCAAAACAAAACAAAATAAAAATCAGATTTCTGCTCTAATAGAATCCTGAGTTTTTTGGGGGGACAGGGTAGGGAGATGGTACTGGGGGAAGTGAGATGCTTTTCTTTTATGAGTTTTGCATGGAGGCTTAATATCAAGGACTTAAGTTTCTGTAAATGCATATCTTAGCTGCAAGGCTAGAGAGCTATGTATAATCTACATTAGTTATAAATATTATTTTAAAAGTCCTATTAACTATGATGGAAAAAAAATCACCTTATACCTAACCTAAATATTTCATACTATAGTCTTTCCTATACTTTCTGTATTCAGATAGGGTACCTGATAACCAGCTTTTAAGTATTAATACTTTAAGTAAATGCCTAATTAACTGTTAATATCAAGAAAAAAATTATTTTATCTATCTTTGGAAGATATCTGAATTAATTTACATAGCTTGCATCATTATTCACTTTTTAGTAAGCCACTCAGCTTAATATATAAAGACTAAAATACTGCAAATCCTGATGGCCTCATATACTTTCCCAAAGTTAAAACTTTCTAAAAAGGTCTAGAAAACAGGAGCTGATTTGGTTCAGAAAATTTAGCTCATTAATGTCTTCTACAGCCTTATACCATTTCCCCCAATATTATAGGGGTGATTAACAAGGTTACAATTTTCATATATCTGAGCTTTAAATGGATGAATCAGTCTTTAGTCTCAGTTACTGCATAGATTTTTTTCTCTTCCTCTTATAAACACCACACTGGATTGATATTCAATTCTCAATTATATAAACTGAAATAACACAGCTCCAACACTGGGAAGTCAATTGCATAGGAAATACAAAAACAAAACAGCAAATTTCCTGATAAACAGAAACAGGAAACGAATACAAATTTAAATATGCCAAAATTTACTGCCTGGATTTTGCTCCTCTTTTGAATAACTCAAAGTGACAGAAATGCTCCAAACCAGAAAACTCTCATGTTACTCGCAAGGAAAACTCTAAATTGGAGTTATGATGTCAGGGGTGGGGGTGGGGGTAGTTGACAAAGCAGAACTTTTTAAAATTTAATTCCTCTGGTTACCTGATTTTTAGAAAATAAAAACTTAAAACCCAGAGTACAATGCCAAAGAAAGTGTGCTGGTAACCAAAATCCTAAATGACCCCTGATAGAATTACAGTCTATAGATTATTACTGTATCAACAATATTTGTGACATTACTTTGGAATTAGGTAGTGTTTTTCAAGTCTGTAAACCAGCTCTGGAATGGAAACAAAATGCCTGTATACAGCAAGAAAAAGGTAATATAAAACCCACAGATTTTTTTCTTTCCCTTTTCAGAAGTTGTGCCTGGCACTGTGCAGCTGTGGTGCTGCCTTCATCACTTCCCCCCATTTCTAGTCTTGCTAATTAAAAGGTTGATCACAGAACAATGCTCTTCTCATTAATTTCAGTGTTCCGATTGGGCAGGATCCCTGCTTACCCCACCTGATCTTTTCACACTGCTGAAGTTAATGTGACAGGAGCCCGAAGATGGATTACCTGCTGCCATATTGCCCATCGCCTCCAATCAGGAGCTATCTGTGTAAACTGATTGTTCTAATTTGCTCTCATTATTTTTACAATATCAGGAGAAAATAACGCACACAGCTCACTGTCAAAGCCATGAAAATCAGCCATTAGTTAAACCCAGACACTGAGTGGCTTTATTAGACGCACTGCAGTTTATTGATGTAGCTCCAGTCAAACAAGGCAGCATTTGCTTCAGTAGGAGAAAATGTTTATACGGAAAGTAAATATTTATTGTCATAATACTCACAGCAACAGGATATTTTGAAGAATGCTGTTCTTATTTCAAGAAGCTTGATTTTGACACAACTTACACAGCAGTGAAGGGTTGGGTTGGCATAAGAAAGTAGGTAACACTTAATAGCATGAAAATCTGTCTATTAAATCTATAAGCATTCTTTATCTCCTATACTTTGTATAAATAAGAAACTCTACTCTGTGACTACAAAGACTAATCAGTAAAGAAGGGTGGTTCTATTCTGCTCCATACAACAACAAATAAATGCTCCAAACAAATGTGTTTTCTAAAACACATTTTATTACTTAGGAATCAAAATTATTTCTATAATGATCGTAACAGGTATAATTTTAAATAAGACTGTATTCTTATAAAATATAAGTTTTCAATAAGATTGATTGCTAATCCTAATATCATAGATATTCACAATATGTTTGATAATTAGAAAATAAGCAGCACAGTAAAGCCAGCTAAGCAAACAAGCTGGGATTTAAACCCTTCAGTAATTAATGGTTTCTTAAAGCAGAAGGCAGAACTCTGCAGAAAGGTTTGATAGTCAATGAGATAATATATTTAAAAGAACTGTGCTGGGCACAAAGAAAATATATTTTCATGTTGTAAAGAAAATGCTAAACTCCAGAAGAAAACAGATTTAAATTTGGCATTTCTAGGCTTGCTTGGCTATGAACATTTTGTAAAAATATTAGCTAAATGCTGCCAGAACAGCATTTTAGGGGTCTGGAGAGGAGGGTATAAATAATAGAAATTGATGCCTTTTAAATAAAAGAATTTAACTAATCCGTACACTCTTTCCTCCACCTCCCCTCTTTAGTATTAAGAGGAAACATGGCTTCCTCCTGTTTTCTTTCTACACTAAGATTCCTAGGTAATGTGAAGGCAAGAGTATGCCCTTCTTGCTGCTCCCCTTTTAATGGCCACTTTTTTTTCCCTAAGAAACGTGTGCCATGCTTTTCTCCTTAAAATTCCTGCACTAAAAGACTGCACCATACTGCACTCCGCAAAACGTGCTGATGGCGCCAATTACAAGCCCCCAGCCGAATGCTCCAGCCCCCACCATTCGGGCAGATTTATGCGGACTCTTGCCGACGTTATTACAAGTCAGAGTTTATTGGGAAATTGTTACATTATGCGGAGTGTCTAACAAATTGCTTATGCTGCTATAATTGGATTACAACAGCCGCTTGCTCCCACCGGTAAGATTAGGCAAGTAGGACTCCTGCCGATCTCTGAGCGTTAGCAGTAATTTTATTTGCCTTGCCTCTCTCTTTCCTAACAACATGCCTCTCTCCCTGCCAGCTGTCTGCTGAAAAGGCACAGGCTTGTTCCTTGGCCCTAACAATGCAATTACAGCCCCGCAGATCGCACTGTTTGTGCATTAAGTACAGAGCCAAAACGAGGCGAATTGATCGTTTGACTTTTGGAGAAGCCATGTGATCTCTCTGTGCGGGTGATCTGACATGCATCAGCAGGCAATACTGCAGTCATTCTTGATGAAAAACTTTCTTCTTTCACCTCTTTCCCCCCTAACCTTTCGTTTTTCACTCAG
Organism: Daubentonia madagascariensis; assembly: GCA_023783475.1. NCBI lineage: Eukaryota > Metazoa > Chordata > Mammalia > Primates > Daubentoniidae > Daubentonia > Daubentonia madagascariensis. Next base: position 10,234,738 of record JAKFHU010002573.1, on the reverse strand, counting down.
GAAGACCCTGACTGGGCTCATCTCATGCTAATCTTGATCAATCCACAAAGACAAACTTGATCTTATTAGCTCCCTGGCTACATAGAAATGTGAATAGGTTCTAGCATCTTGAAGTGCCTCAGTCAGATATATCAGTGGTTCCCAACAATTGAACTGCTGCTGCTATCTAAAAAAAGGTTCATAAAGAGTTCACTGAGGAAGAGAAGTTTACAGGAACACTGTAGTTCAAAAGAACTACAGAAAGTTTTAGGTTTTGCCAAATAAAACTGTCTTGGAATGGCTTTGTTATAAGTTCTGCCTATATTGAAGGGCCATCAAAAATTAGCACCGAAACTTGTGTCCTGCCTTTCTCTACAGATCTGCTTTGCTGGAAGATGCTGGTGGCCAATGTGCACAATCAACGCAGCTGGACTTCAGGCTTAAAAACAGCCAGTCTGATCCCCACTTGGGGCAAAGTTTTAAATACATTTTGTTGACAGTTTTCTGTTTCTTGTTTCTTTTTCCTGTATGTTTAACAATGAATGCTGGTAGCAAGGAGATTGCACAAGCAGTTACTCTTATTCTAAAGTATTAATTCATGAAGATTCTGTGCTGGGGTCTGGACTTTTTTTTTTTTAAATTAACTCTCTTCTTGGTTGAAAATGGTTTGAATTTTACCAATTTTAACATGGACCAGGATTCCTGCTTACACTTTTCTCACCAATGGCATATGCTCAGGGTTGCTAAAGCTGACTACGCAACAAATGTACAGTCAATCTGCTGATCCATTTTGGTGCCCCGCGTCTGTATTCTTAAATAGCATGTACACCTAGGGAGAATGTATTACATCCTTAATTTGACAAATACACAAACTCTTGCCTATAAGAGGGGTTCTTGCTTCTCTTATTAATTCCAAAGTGGCCTTGGAAAAGTCACTTTACTGTGTATTTCTCAGAACCTCTGTGAGTTCAATGTCCAATTAACATTAAACTCATATGAATCATATATTTAAAGATTTCTAAAAAATCTATCACTTCTGAACTTCATTTCTGCCTTTTTGAAACAGGAATAAGCCTACTGTGTAACACATATTCTAGAGTTTTTCCAACTACACTGGCCTCAATGATACGGTTAAATCTTAGTATGTTCTCTACAAAAGTTAATGTTTAGACCTGACAAAGGTGCTCGTGGGAAGAACAGACCATCTGACATGCTACTTGTGGAACAGTATATTAAAGAAGCCTGTTAACATGTAGTTTAAAACTCAAAAGAAACTCTGAACAGCTGAAATGCCTTATAAATAGCGCAGACCCAGAGGAAGTGCAAACGTCTGCATTGTGAATTGTAGATCTTAATTACCGACAATGGCTGGTACAGCAAGTAGCACAGAAAAAAAGGGAAACAGTTGCACCGTTCATGGTTAGCAATAATTCTTCAGGAAAATATTTACTATCAATCAGTTATGAGAAAAGGGACTCTGTGCTCGTAAAACAGCACGTTGCTTCTCATACCAGGACCATTTTGCTTCAGCATAATCTGAATTTAAACAGCTTGTTTCCTGCGGATATAATTTTGGAAATAAATAAAACAAGTCTTCTATCAAAATCTGGAGTGAGTGGAAAGGAACATCACATTTTTCTGTCTCAGTCAGTTTCAAACAGATTATTAGTCTCAAGTAAAAAACAATAACAACAAACAACAACAACTAAAATACAGAACATCTACAAAAGACGACCGAAGGGGTTTATTTTCCAAACATAAAAAAGCAAAACTCCCATCTGGGCCAGAAATCTAGATAGATGTATTCTAACAACTCAGTTTTAACTCTATGTGCTTGTATATATGTTTGTGGGTGTAGGTAAGGGTAAGGTAGGGAAAAGCTTAAAACCAAAATTGTCAGTAATATTTTAATAAAGTTAGTAAAAAGATAACATAAAAAATTAATGCTCTTCAGTTTTCCAGTTAGTTTTCTTTACCAATTAAAAACCATCATGAAGGTTGACTATTAGGTACAATGTGATTATGGATTTTAAAGACTAAGTTGACAGTTAATAATGACTATCCATTTAAAGCTACAATAAATACAGAGCTCATAATGTTCCAAACACAAATCTCATGAACTATAGGGCTATAATCAGGAGAAAGGATTTTGAAAAAAAAAGAAAGACACTTTAATGTTTCTAAATATCACTTGGATTAAGTTATACTGATAAAATGACCCCTTCCCCATTTTAAAAAATCTTCAAGTTAAAGATTCAAAAGACTTAGGGTAGGCAAGCCAGCATAGCTGTAGTTTGTCTTATAGCTTTGTTTTCTTTTATTCTAAAAAGAACTAATGAGTACCTTTTTACAGAGCTATTGTTAAGTCTAAGATATTTCTAGCAAAGGAGAGTCACATACAAGGTACTACAGGGGTCCAAACATAACAACATTGCTGCTTTTAGGGAAATAAACTGGTATTGATGTTTTCTCTAAAACTCACATGAACAGTATTCAATAACAAGGTTTTGGATTATAATTAGCATCTCCCAAACCAAAGTCACTCTTATCAGAATTTAGTTGCTTTGAACTAAAGGACAAAAATGGTTAATACCACTATATTACAGTTGTTCTCACATGGAAACAGTTGGACATTCAGAATACATTGGAGGACAATCTGAATCAACAACAGACACTTGTACCAAGTTCAAAAAACACTGCAGCCATATCAATGTAGCAGATAAACTATTCAGTTAAGGGCTAAAGGTGAAGGACAGGAAATAGGGACAAGTTTGCAGACCTACAAAAATAATAGCAAGTCATTCCATTCAAAGGTCAAGCAATAAACGAGGCCAACAGAAACATTACAGAATCATGAGACACATACAACACATGTAAATAAAAAAGAGAAAACTCTTTCACTAGTCTCATGCTATGAGTACCTCACTGGAGGCTGATGCAATAAAGAAATTTTTTCAGCTACATGTTTTTACTTACTATGGATCAACTGATTACTTGGCTCAAATCTGAAGCAATGAACCAGAAGACCGGACATGGGCCAATAAAAGGAATCAGGAAATTAGTTAGGTTCCAATAGGAAATAATAGAAATCATTATTAAATTAGAGTATTTAAGAGGACGATGAAAGGATATAGGCGTCAGAATAATGTTAAAATAAGCAAGAATGGGATGAGGGTCACCATCTGGGAGCAAGTGAAACAGACTGATGAGCAGCAACGAGCAAATTTATTTCCTTACCCAAGAGCATGGAAGAAATTATATCATTATGCCAGATGCCAAAAGATTTCTAACCGTGCACTACTAAAGTAGAAGGTGGGAGAGGGAAAAAAAACCCCACATTATACAGACACACAGCAACCTAACTGTGCAGCTTGGAGATCGTAGCTTACAAAGTATGGAGAAAACAAAAGGAACAGATGCTCACTTGGCCAACTCTCACTGAAACTCATTAAAATCATCACCCTGTCCTCGTGCTGATATTTTACCTTGTGCTAAGATTTTACCTTGTTTAGCCAGAAGACACCCACTTGTGATGACACTGGGAGCAGCATGGCCAAAAAGGAGAAAGAGTTATTTTTACTTTTAAAAGATGATTTTTAAAGGCCCAAGTAATTGTACCTCTGTTTCCATACACAAATGAAATAGGGTTAATTAGCACTTGCTAGTTGTGAGAAAAATGACTGAAAAAAAAATATATGTCATTTATCATACTCACATTTTGTAGCAAATTATTAAGACATCTGTATGTAAGAGACACTTAATTGATGAACTCTACCTTTTTAAACCATAATTTTAAATAAATTCTGACATTTCTTATATGGATCATTTCAATGGTTATATTTTGTATGATATATTTTCAGTTGACAAAGTAGGCCCAGAGACTACTGCATGTTATAGGAAATAAAATTTCTTAAATTTCATTTAAGCAGAGCCCTCATGAATAGGATTACTGCCCTTAAAAAACAGACCCCAGAGAGCTAGCTAGTCCTTTTCATCATGTGAGGATGCAGCAAGAAGGCACAATCTATGAAGCAGAGAGAAAGCCCTCGCCAGATAACTCCTAACCTGTGCTCAAGCCATCCTCCCACCTTGGCCTCCCAAAGTGCTGGGATTACAGGTATGAGCGACCACACCTAGCCTGTATTATTTTCTTAAATCTATAATCCTATAACAGTCTTTAATGGCAATACTGAGTAAAGATGCCTACAGAGATAGCACTGTCATGACATGATATGTATTGATGAGTAATATTACTTACTTTGGCCACACAGTTTTCAGTCTTCATAGCAGTGCTTGCTAGACATACTGTCTCTTGGTTTAAGCAGAGTCTGGCACAGCTGTTGTAAGTCTGTAAAGATAATTTTTTGGAAACTTTTTTTAAAATATTGAAATATTGCCACATACGGTTTTCAAATTCTGCTCTATTTCTCAAAGAAAACACACAAATAATTTTTTTTTTTTTTTTAAAGAGACGAGGTCTCGCTCTGTCACCCAGGCTGGAATGCAGTGGCACGATCATAGCTCACTATAGCCTTGAACTCCTGGGTTCCAGCAATCCTCCCGCTTCAGCCTACTGAGTAGCTGGGTTCACAGGCTTGAGCCATGGTGCCTGGCCCTCAAAACATATATTAAAAATAAATAAATTGGAGCATTTGAAATTAGTGTATAAACTATTGGTACATGCAAATTCTTGGCTCAGGGTTCAGCATTTCTTTTGTAATGACTAATTCCACACGTACTATTCATGCACATATAACACAACCATTTTTAAAAATGAAATTTGCTATGTTTTTAAAAGACATTTATTAAGTAATCAGTATTTGCTGAATATAATAAGCCTTTAATCAAAGAATTCTGGTTCCAATAATGACAGATATGTTTATATCAGATTAATCTTCCTGCAGATAAATTATAAACTATGGGAAAACATTTAAAAACTATGTGAAGGCATAAGTGAAAATTAATACTGATCATAAGTGGTCTTATGTAAAGATTGACTTAAAGTAGGCAGAAACTGGGGCAGAGGGTGGGTGCAGACGGATCTTGAAAGAAGAGAACCACACTGGGTAAGATGTGTGTTTACGTGCTTTTCCCCTGAAGGCACTTGCCCGTCCACTTGGTGCAGGGTGACCAGAATTCAATTAGAAAGCCACAGTCTATTGGCTTGAAATATCAGGGAATTGAGAACAGAAATCCCAAAAATTAGAACCACAGGGGAAGGAGGAAGCCTAAAAAATGCATATACATTTTTCTCAAATCCATGGTTAACTCCCAAACTATATACATGAAGGGGAGACTCCAAGGATTCCAATGGAAAGCAACAGCTGGAAGGTTGAAAAGACCTGAGCAGAGATTCCAGCTGCTGCTCATAAGGGGAGATAGAGTTTAGAATTTGATTCCTACAAAGTTAGAGAGGCTTAAAAAGCATCTCAGGCTTTCCACTGAAAACTCAGAAAGACCTTGAGTTGAGATTAAAGAGTATGTATTAGGAATAAGGGATCTGCCTTAGGACTAAGGGCAAAATCAAAACACACCTGACCTTAACAAACATAAAATGAGTCCTACACGAGGCAACAGTGATCACTCAGTAATTTGATCAGAGGAAGATAAAAGAATTCAGAGTTTCTGCAATGTACATTTATAATGTCCATTATACAATCAAAAATTAGTAGATATGAGAAAAAGCAGATAAACGGGATCCATAGCGCAGAGAAAAAGGAATCAAAACTAACCCTAGGACCTAGTCGTAGGAATTAGCACATGTTATAGCTCTAAAGAAGCTATAATATATATCCAATGACTTAAATAAAAGACATGATCACAACAAATGAACACATGAAAAATTTCACCAGAAAAATGAATATGTAAATGAACCAAACAGAAATTCTAGGATTGAAAAATACATTATCTGAAATTAAATTCACTCATGGGCTTAATAGTAGATTGAGGGTAGCAGAAGAAAAGGTCAATGAATTTGAAGACAGATCAACTGAAATCATATAAACTGAAGAACAGAGAGAAGAAAAAAAAAAGAAACAAAGAACAGTCTCAGTTATCTGTGACAGAGTTTTGGGCTATATAGCATATGTGTAGTTGGAGTCCAAGGAGGAGAGAAGAGAACGGGGCACCAAAAATGTTATAAAAATAGTGACCAAATATTTCCCAAATTTAGTGAAAACCATTGGCTTTCTGAGCTAGGATCAGCAAATCCCAGGTAGAGTAAATACAAAGAAAACAACACCTAGCCCAATCACAGTCAAACTGTTGAAAACCAGTGACAAAGACAAAACCTTGAAAGTAGCCAAAGAAAAAAGGCATATTATATACCTGGAAGCAACAATACAAATAATGGCAGGTTTTTTACCATGAACAATTAAGGTTAGAAGACAAGGGAACAACATTTTTAAAGTGCTGAAAGGAAAAAAAAAAAACTCAAGCCAGGTTTCCTATGTTAGAAAAGAAAATTACAAATACAGAAAGGGAGACATCTAGAACAAACCCTGTAATGTTGAATTGGAATTGGAGATATCAGTGTGAACGCATGGTTTAAAAAAAGAAAAAGAAAAGTTAGTGTTTGAATCTTGGCTTCTAAATATCATTCTGCTCTAAAGGGAGCCACAGATGCCTGAAAATATGGCTGATTCCAGGACTGACCAGGGAAAATATAAGATGAACTTGTAAATACTCAGATGATGGAGATATGTGAATGGGACATAGAAGCCACCCTAAAAAGGCTTTCATTAGCTCAATATGAAACAATTTGAGTATTAAAAGATATTAACAGATTACCACCTGTTGAATAAATAGGAAACATTTCTTGAAAAACACAAATTACCAAAACTGACACAATGTGAAAAAGAAAATCTGAATAGCTCTAAACCTATTAAAGAAATTGAAATTGTTATAAAAAAACTTCTCATATAAATTTAAATAAGTTAAAAAAACTTTCCACAAAGAAAACTCCAGGTCCAAATGGCTTCACTGGTGAGTGAATTCTATGATATTTAAAATTAGAAACAATACCAGGATCATACACAAATGCTTTTAGAAAATGGAGGAGAGAAAGACTTCCCAATTCATTTTATGAGGCCAGCATAACCCTGATACCAAAACCTGAAAAACTCATTAAAAAGAAAATTATAAACCAATATCCCTCATTAACACAGACACAAAAATTCTTAATAAAATCAATTAATGGAATTCACCATATTAACAGAATAAAGGAGATAAAAACCTATATGATAAATCTCAGCTAAAAAAAGAGCATCTGTCTAAATTAATCACTTCTTTTTTAAAAGCCTCAGCAAGCTACAAATAAAAGAAAACTTCATAAAGGGCATCTAAAAAACGTTCAACTATCATACTTAACCGTGCGAGACTTAATAACGTCCCTCTAAAATTGGGAACAAGGTGAAGATGTACTCTTACCACATCAATTCAACATTGTATTGGAGGTCATGGCCATTAAAATAAAGCAAGAAAAAGAAACAAAAGGCAAGTAGTTGGAAAAGAAGAAATAAAATTGTCTTTCTTTATAAATGACAGGAAACAAGGTCAACAGTCAAAAATCAATTGGATTTCTCTATTCTAGCAATAAATAATTAGAGAATGAAAAAAATGTACAATGGCATTGAAAAACATTAAGTACCAGGGAATAAACTTAGTGTGTGCAAGAAATATACACTAATAACTAAAACATATTGCTCAGAAAAATTTAAAAAGATATAAATAAATGGAGATACGTATATACCATGTTTACTGACTGGAAGACTCAACATTGTTAAGATGCTAATTCTACTCAACTAGATATATAGTTTCAATAAAATCTAGATCAAAGCCTCACAGACTTTTTAATATAAATTGGCAGGTTGATTGTAAAATTTATTAAATATATAGAAATGCAAAGAATCTAGAATAGCCAAAACAAAATTAAAGTAAAAACAAATCTGGAGGACACACACTACTATCATTTGTCTTGTCCTCCTTGGTTACTAGGACATGAAATAGGGGTGGGTCAGCGCCTCAGCCACCATCACCCACTGCCCTGTGTCCAGCAGCAATATTTTAAACAGGAGGTTCAGATAGACTACTGTATACAGTGAACTGGTTTTTGACAAATGAACCTATGTAATTCAATGGGGGAAAAGGAAAGCCTTTTCAACAATGGTGGGAAAACAACTGAATAAATTTATGGTTAAAATAATGAACCCCAAACTCTACTTAAGATCATACATAAGAATTAATTTGAGATGGATAGTAGACTTAAATACTGTAACTGGCTGGGTGCATTGGCTCATGCGTGTAATCCCAGTACCTTGGGATGCTGAGGCGGGAGGATCACTCAACCCAGGAGTTCAGAGATGCAGTAGGCTATGATCACAGCACTGCACTTCAGCCTGGGCAATACAGCGAGACCCTGTCTCTAAATTAAAAATAAATAAATAAATAAAAAGACAAAGCAATTTTTAAAAATGGCTAAAAACTTAAGACAGATACTCAAAAAAGAAAATATCTGAATATTTAATGAGCTGATAAGCTAATGCTCACCAAAACCCTTTATATAAGAACACTCATAGTAGCTTCTTTCATAAAGATGATAACAAATAAGATATCCATCAAAAGGAGAACAGAAAACAAACTGTAGTATAGTTATTCAATGAAATAAAACAATATAAGAGAATAAAGTACTGAAATACATAGCAACATAGACAAATCTCATAAAAATCATGCTGAGTGAAAGTCAGACCCCAAAAATGTATCATTCCATTACATGAAATTCTAGAAAAAACAAAACTAATCTATAGTGACAGTAAGCTGATCGATGTTTGATTCACTGGGGGTGGGGAAATTGAGTAGGAAAAGGACCAAAAGAACTTTCTTGGATAATGAAAATGTTCTACAGCTTGATTTGGGTGGTGGTTACACAGGTAGGGGGGAATAGATTTATCAAAAATTCATTGACTTATACAATTAATATCTGGATAATTCATTGTATGAAAATGTCCAATATAAAATAAAAAGCATATAGTTAACATTTTAGGGGAAAAATTATTATAGAGGTTTGTCCAATCAATTAACAAAAATATAATGCTATTTTTCTAAAAAAAATTAAGTTATGAAAAGTAGGAAAACTAATTTGTTTTCCTTCAAAATTTTTCTCTTTCCCCTACATGAATAAATATAACATATTTAGGGGAACATTAGATAGATTCAGAAAATCAGTGCCAGGCCTGAGGGAGTTTCTAGAGTAGGGTACATAAAGGCTTTTATTTTCTAGACATTCCATCTGTAAAATGGGTATATGACCTTGCTTATCTCCCAAGGAAGTCACATAGATCAGTAAACTAAAACTTGTCACAGTTCTTTCACCACTCTGGAATAAAAAGGCTAAAACATTAAATATTTTCCTATTATAAGACTCCTTCTAGCTTGAAATCAAACTAGTGAATATAATAGCCGCAAGCAAGATAGGTTCTGTCCCCATGCAACATTTGAAAAGGTAGCTTCATTGCTGAACCAGAGGCAGAGAGTTTCGCGTTGGAGTACTTTAATACGTTTTTATATTGCATATAAAGCACATAAGCATAAACCAGTAAGATGCCTTGCTGAAAACTACCTTCTTCGTGAAAGCAGGCTGTAATTCTGAACAAGTTTTCAATTTTCACACTGCTGCTAGGGTAAAACATTTTAAAGAGTTTAATTTTTTACAATGGATTCAATGACATAGGATTATCTAACAAAGTAATGGCTAATCAATAGAAGGTTTAGTTGTCAGGTGAAACATATAACACACTAAAAGGGATTGATTGCCAGGGTTCCTCTTATTTACTAGGAGGTATATATTTAAAATGACACAAACTTGTTACCAGACTGTATTCTTTTAACCTTGCAAAAAGCTGCTTAAGAAATCTGTTCAGCAGCCCTATAGCAGAACAAGATATAGTATAATGAAATGGCTAGTGATTGGGGGTGGGGGTTAGGGATCTTCAGATATATGGTAACATCAAGTCATGTCCCAAGCAAGAATATGGTATAGAAAAAGCAAACTAAAAAGTGACATCTATGGAAGCTGGAACCGGGCTTTAAAAATGCCACACAGATGCTACCAAATCTCGTTCAATAGCTGCAAAGCTATATCTGATTTCATTCCATGTTGTTCTTTGGGCAGATTTTTTTTAGGATTCATGCAGCTGGGCACAATAGGCTTTTCCTCTTTTTCTTTTTTTTTTAATAGTACATCCAGATTAAGAACTGAACACAAAATGAATTGGGCCCATATGGATTTTGACCAGCATAAAAACTGTTTCCTTTATAATTTATTCACAGTATGTCAACTCTCTATATGAAAATATACTTTCTATGGTCAATGCAACCCAGGAGTTCAGTAATATTTTCTCTACTAAGTCAGTGATTATACAATTTATCAAAGAATGATTACATTGAAATAAAAATAAAACAAAGCACCAACCCCCTATACAGTCTTCCTTCCGCAAAGTAATTTTAAGAAAGCTGGTTATTAAATTGCTTCTTTTTGAAGAAGGGTTTTTGTAGCTAGACACAAATTGCCAAACTGTGTTTTTTTAAAAAAAAATGTTATTAGACTCTAAAGGATTCAGCAGAAGTGGGAAGTTATATAAACAAATCACTTCATCAGATTTGGAAAGATCACTTTTGTCTTACTTAAGAGACCTACATTAATTACCTTTAAGGTCTTTTACATGGACTATTTAAAATAAGTACAATTTATTTATTAATTTCAAATGAGGTGCTTCTTCCAAAGTATTAAATAATGTCTACAAATGCAAAAGCATTTTTATAAATAGGTAATTAAAACAGATGACTAAAATTAAGTCAAGCTGCAAAACATTACCCAGAATGCACTGTGCTTTTTTTTTTTTTTTTTTTAATAAACATCTCAAGCAATGTTTTTCCATGCAAAGCCCGAAGCACTTCAGGGAGAAAAAAAAAAAGAGAGAGGTAGGAAGTTTCATAGGATTAAAAAACACACATATATAATGAAATAATGCCAAACTCCCAACGAAAGTATTTACAAGATAGTCCCTTAAGCATAGTTTGTCACATTGCAATTACACCTTGCCTACTGCCAAGCCAAAGTGCTTACTATTGCCACTAGAGGGAGAAGTGCCTTAACACAAAGCAATGGCAGATAGGGAATAGGTTTTCTTGAGCAATTATCAGAACAAAGCTCCCTTGGCTGTGTGTACCTTCTAATTACTCAATACAATTAAAATGACTAACCTAAAACAAATAGGAAAAAAAATCCTGCTTGCCTGATATCAGGGACTTCATTAAATGTTTTCCCCTCATCAATCAAATCAGAAAGAAGGGAATGCCATCATATATGAACCTTACAGAGCTATGAAAGGAAGTAAATTATGTGAGCTTTTTTTTTTTAAAGGAAGAAAAGAAGTGGCTCTCTTGAAAAAAGAAATGTCTTGGTATTTACCCATCTGGATGCTGCTTGAAAACAAATTGTCCTCCAAAGAACAGAAATACAGTATGTTTTCTCTCAGTTCACTGGCTTAAGAATGACTTTTTTGTTGTTGTTGTTGTTTTGTTAACACACACTATAATGTCATTTTCTGTGTCAGTGATGTGCTTTCTCCACCTACTCATTCAACTATATAAAGGAGCTGTGCCCATCGACTTCTATGCTTACACTGGCTGTTTTAACTTTGAGTTCTTCACTGCTGCTTTTTTGTAGATCTACTCCAAGGCAATATTTAGAACAACACAGGAATTTTTGAGGGGAGGGAGCATTGTAGGCAAGGAAAACAGCTACTCATTCCTTCTAAAAGACTTATGTAGTTCTTTTTATAAGGCCCAGTCATTAACAGAAGATGACAACAGAGTCATTTTTCTTTCAGCTGACAATTGTGACATTTTTCCAGCAGCGTGCAAGGTGTTGAAAACCTGGCAGCTGTTACCTCCTGGGATGAAGATACTTTTTTATCCTCCCTTGACAGTTTAACTCAGTGGGTCAGCACCTTTAAAGACTGCAAAGTATCCTTGAAGAGGATGGAAGCTTGAATTACTGCTCCCTCCCTAATCAATGTAAACCCTCACTGCAGGTGAAGTCTCCATCTATAGAGGTGCATGGGGGAGGAAAATGTAATGCCCTGAGCCAGATGGTTTTTATCTTGTTTTTAAAGAATAAAGGAACAACCTAACAAGGGAGACAGCTACTTTGTTAGCTTCTTGGCCTCTCTCATGGCTTTGCATCCCCAGGGTTCCAGCTTACACAAGAGAGAGAATACAGAAAAACGTAAACACTTAAAGAAATATAACTAGAGGGCTGGCATCACGCTGCTTTCAAAGAGTTGAGAGAGCTCTACTCAATGCTTTATTTATCACTGCCCACGTTCTCAGGATGGTAAGTGGACACACACACAAAGGAAATGGGGGATGGGAGAAGGATTAGACATCGGTCACAATTTACTCAATTACGGAGAAAGGCAGGGCTGACAGATCCTATTAGCACCAAAGTGAAGCAAAGAAGAGTTGCATGTTGTAATGCTACACTTTCAAAAAGTAATGAGTACTTTCATGTATCCTCCCATGCCTTTGCCCTGGATTGTAGATATGAATAAAAGCTATGAAAACAATGATTATGGTTTCCTTGGTTTCACATTTTAGGAGTAAAAGTAAAAAGAAAATTGTAGATACTTTGTATATCCTTTAAAGAAAACTTCATACTTTACTTAATGCAAAGAGATGAAAAGATTATGCTGAAACTAAGAAAATCAAATTTCTTCACAAGGATACACTGCTTTACTTTCCCCTCCAACTCTCCCACCTTCAGATGTTGGAGATGAAATGGAAAATCAGGAATACAAAATGACTTGGTGACACAAAGAGTAGTGTCTCCCGACTTTCTCCTTCAAAAGTTCTTTTACTGATAATGTCTTTGTCAAGTTTCATAATTATTGCAGCGGTGGTCTTATAATACAGGCCAAGAAAGGTTCTTTCCTTCTCTATTTTCTGAAAGGGTTTGTATAAAATTGGTATTATTTCTTCCTTAAATTTTTGTTGAATTCACCAGTGAAAACATATGGGCCTTCTGATAATTTATTAAATTTCTTTAACAGACATAGAGCTATACAAATTTTGTTTCACCTTGTGTTAGTTTGGTAAATTGTATTTTTTAAGGAATTTGTCCATCCACATCATCTAAGTTGTCAAATTTTTGGCATAAAGTTGTTTATAATATTCCCTTATTATTCTTTCAATGTCTGTAAGAATTGCAGTGATAACCCCTTCTTCAGCTCCTCTAATATTTAAATTGCTCTCCAAATTAACATGTAGTAGTCATGTCCTACTAACAATGGCAAAACTCTACTTTAGAATAATATATATGAACAGTAAAGTTAGTTTACATCAACACTAAATTGAAAGAACCTAACTGATCTTTTTATAATCAATGGTAAAAGGGGATTCCTGAAATCCCATTAGACATACCTACAAAAGAATCTAAAGTTGAGATACTGGCCCGTACGATGCAAATCCTGCTTACACTAGGTATAAGGTGGCCTTGACATCTTTTTGTCTATAGAACTTGACTACAGGGGGGAAAAAAACCACCCAAAAACAAAATAGCAAATGGCACTTCATATTGTCATATGCAATAGATAAAAGAGGGTGTCTAAACAGCTTATATATTATGTCCTACTTTTAAAAAAATCATCAGTGGGGTAATCAAGTTCAGGGCAGTCCTGGACAGCTGCCCTGTGACCCGATTCTATTGACCCCTGCTATTCATCACTCTTCCCTAAGATTGAGAGGGCAAGCTCCTAGGGAGTGACCACCACAATAGACAGACACAAGCCAACAGTAATCTGGTTCGAGCAAAAAACCAGATGGCACTGCAATAAATTCACAAATCTGCATTCATGGGGCTGTTAAAACACCCAGAAGCTAAAAGACTCTGAGGGCCCCAGGAGGATCTCCTACTTCCCTGTTTCTAAAGGCCATTTCTCTTTCCAAGAACATTAAGTTCATGCTCTTCACAAAGAGAATGGAGATAAAACCCTTTACAAAGAAGGGAGGGGGGAAAGCCTCATGACCTAATTAATCTCCAGAGCTTGGATCTCAACACCGAATGACAGATATTAGAAAAATCATTTTGGAGCACCAGGAGGAAAAAAAAAAGGTTGTTAAAGTGGAGGGAGCAAAGAGAACCTGCTAAAACAGCAATGAAAAAAACATTAAATCTCTTTCAAATACTGCATACAACAGATCTTGCAAGTAGAAAATGATTCAATAATGTATGCATTTATTTTTAAAATGAATCAGATTAGTCCCATGTGTGACCTGCTGGTCCATCTGTATGTGCTGGACTTAATAGGCACGATTCTCTCTCTTGCTTCAGTTTGAAGTATGAGAGAGATAAATTTAGTTTAATTTTCAACAGATCAGCCTATCCATTTTCCAAATGGACCATCTGGATCAGCCTATTAAAATTAATTTATAACTTTGCAGAGTGAAAATTCGTTTGTTAGCTTAAATAAAGTTGCCAAAACTTTTTGTTGTGTCATTGTTTTCTGACAGTTGTTTCTGTATAGTGGGCAGAGTGTTTCAACTTCTAAATTTATCTTATTCAATAGTGTTCTATTGATTTAGATTTATAGAGAAGGTGTGAATCTCCAAACAGTTAAAACTGTAACTGTCTAAACATCAATTATGGATCATTCTTTTTTTTCTTTTAAACAAAGCTTCCTGGAATGACTCAATTCTATTTGCTAAACAATTATTTTTATAAAAAGGGGAAAATTGCCCATCCGAAAAATGTTTATCATATAGTAAATATAAAATGAATGTGTCATGGTTTCAAGTACTTTCCCTCTAAATTAACAAATGTATGCAAACTGGAGTCAGAAGGCAGAAGTAGAAACACTGAAATCCAAGTTTCAAATCACTGACTGGCTAGACAAGTCATCTAACCTCTCCAAACCTCCATTTTCTTCATCTATAAATTGGAAATCACATCATATCTAGCAACTTTACAGGGTTATTGTGAGGATTAAATAAGTATCATGTTCATTGTGGGTGTTCAACAAATATTAGATCTCTCCTCTTATTCCTAGAACAATGCCATAAATTCAAGTAAATTAAGAACAATGCCATAAATGCAAATAAATTATTTTTACTGCTGCTGGTGCTCATCTTATCCAATTTTATACTAAAAATAAATAGGTGGCATACCTTTTCTCTGGCAACACTGTAAGAATTTGTTTTTGTTGCCAACGACTAAGGAAGATGTTAGAAGTTTATACAGGCAGTGAGAAGAACAGATTTTCAGACAGTGTTTTTGGACGTTTTAATTTTTAAAAAGAGAGCACCACGACACTGAACTTTCATGAGTAAAATGCGTTACCTTGCAGAGGTTGAAGCACAGCAGTGAGCAAAAAATGTTTTTAGGTTATCATCAATAATGGCCTTTATTTCTATAAAACGTAAACAAAATATTGTTCAGACTAAAAGGAGCTAACTTTATTATAAGGCAGATGTTTTAATTGTTAATATTTTTTAAAAAATGTATGAAGAATCTTAACAGGAAAATAAGGTTTAAAGTCAACTCTTCTACCATACGCACTCAAGAAGCATTTAAAGTTATTAATATTATTGTTATTATTTTTGGGCTAGTAAAGTGAACCTGTGGGAGTAGAGAAGGAACAAAGGAATCTGTAACTGGTTGTGATCAATTACTTGTAAACACCACTGCACTCAGACCAGCCTAAAGTTATTTTTCTTGAACAAGAATTCTTTTATTTTGTATTCACTATATGTAACCAACTGGCTGTCCTGTACTTGTACAACTAGGTGTTTTTGAAATAATTGGGAAAACAATGTCACCTGATTGAAACTGATAGATACGGCCAAACTAACTTTAAAGTAGTCTTAATGAAAGCTCCAGTGAAAAAAGAACGGCAAATCAAGGGTATCCTGTGTTTTGTTTTGTTGTTGGTAGCTTTTTAAGTAAGACTGAATTTCATACCTGTCTAAGTGAATTCTTCTCTGGTATTATCTTCCTAGGGGGTTCGCCATTATTACAGTCTTCTCTCTCTGAGGAATTCTGTGAAAGAAAGTAAGCTTTAATTCAGTTCTCATTATGTTCAGTCTTATTCTGTGGGAGTAAACTGAATTATATTTCTAATTCTGTAAGCTAGAACGCCACATATATTTATGCATTTATTCATTTGAAGATTTATATACATACAGACATAAACATATGTAAAGGAAAACATATGCCCATGTATATAAATAAGTTATGTAAGGATCTGGGTGGAAAGTATTTCATGTATGTTTAAGCACTACAAAGTCTAATTTCTCACTCTTTGACACAGGTTGACAATGGACACAAGAAAGCTCCAGTCCACACTTAGTTGATGACAACTTAAACCATGATTATTACCTTCTCTTTCAAAGAATTAGTTTTCAACTACAGTGAATGTTTGGTTGGCACAGATCTCCAAGTCTGGGTCCTAAAAAATAGTTCTTTCTTTTCCTCCTCTTTTCAGATTTGATTTTCTTTTCTTCAATAAAAGTAGCTTAGTACTTAGCACAAAATAAGATTTAATCAGTGGTTTAGAATTGGAGTCCATTCCTTGTCATTATCACCTCAAACAGGAGCTAGAAGACCCTAAAATATCAATGGGGTTTTTTATATACTTGGAGGTGGGGGAACAATAATCCAGTTGAAAATGAGTTTAGAATTGCTTAAAAAATCTGCTAGTGAACAGATGAAAATCACTGTCTGCAAGGCAAAATACAGAAAATCCAAATTACATATTATTTGGGTTCTATTTTCTACAACTACATTTGTACCATTAATATGTTATTTACTTATTTATTTTAGAGACAGGGTCTCACTCTATCACTCACTGTACCTCCAACTCCTGGGCTCATGGGATCCTCCCACCTCAGCCTCTCCAGTAGCTAGGACTACAGGCATGCGCCCCTACCCGGCTATAAATTTTTGATTTTTTGCAGAGGTGGAGTCTTGCTATGTTGCCCAGGCTGGACTCGAACTCCTGACCTCAAGCAATATTCCTGCCTCAGCCTCCCAAAGAGCTAGGATTACAAGCATGAGCCACTGTGCCCAGTCTATAACATTAATATTTTAAAACTTGCAATTGATACATGCATTACATTAGCTATCACATTCTACCTGGGGAGTTACTTTATTTTTAGGTCCAGAAATTATTTCCAACATATGAGTTTATCTGATAATTTTCATACAAGTATGAAATTATTATGATAAAATTATTACTGTGTTTTAAACCTACATATAAGTTTTACTTTTTTGGTTTGTATTAGATATTACATTTTAAAAGATGTCAAAGGATAAAAAATGTACTATGTCATTCAAAGGCCCTTTCATCTCTGTGGCTAAAATCTGTGTGCTTTGTGTGTCACCTTTAGTTAGCTTGACAGGCCAATACCCCAAAGTGTTCCTTTTGGGCAGAAATCTCTTACAAAGTTTAACTTGATATTTTACATTTGTATAGTGATCACTTTATGGTAAAAGTCCCTAAAATTAAAAAAGAAAAAGCATTCTATGTTACAAGCAAAGGGACAGAGATTCAAGAACTTCAGAGTTCTAATATCTACCCAAAAATGGGGGAAGGATAAGTTGAATTAGTGACTATAAAGCATGACAAATGAGGAAACTGGCAATACATGCTATTGTAAGGGAATCAAGATTAGGCATGGTAGCTCATGTCTGTAATCCTAGCACTTTGGGAGGCTGAGGCAGGAGGATTGCTTGAGGCCAGGAGTTCAAGACCAGCCCGGGCAACATCGGAAGACTCCATTTCTTCAAAAAAAATTTAAAAAATTAGTGGGGTGTGCTGGTGCTTGCCTGTACCCTAGCTTCTTGGGAGGCTGAGGCAGGAGGATCGCAGGAGCCCAGGAGTTTGAGGCTGCAGTGAGCTATGATCATACCACTGCACCCCAGTCTGGGCAGCAGAGCAAGACCCTGTCTCTTAAAAAAAAAAAGAGAGAGAATCAAAAAAGAAGGGGAAAAATCAACATTAAACCCCTAAAATCAAGGTGTATATTTTTGTTTTTGTTTTTTAAAAAGTATAGATCTTTTAAATGCCAAAATTAAATGTGTTATATAATAAAAACTTATATTTAATTATAAATTTATAATTTGCAAGTAACTATTCTCCTGGTCATGAAGTTCTTTTAAATAAAATACTACATTAGATTATCTAAACCTGTTTAATTCAATGTAAGGTCCTATTTAAAAATTATTTTTATTGACATGTCATTATATAACATGGAATCCTAATTGCTTCTTGCTGAAAGTTGGTTGTACTGAAGACATTATAAATCATATTTTTATTCTACAGGTGCTTGGGCTGAAACACAATTGCTGGTAAACTCCTCCATACTGAATTATAAAGTGAAAAATAGTCATCTCAACCTAATAGGATGAATAGGGACTATTTAGCCCATATCCAAAATTTTCTTCCTCCTGACCCTTTATTTTACCTGATTTTGATGAGTATCTATTGGGTGGGTATTATGAAAATGTCTAAAGAATGACATTTTCATAATAAAAAAAAGGCAAGGGGAGCTAAAGGGTAATTACTAGCAGAACACAGAGCTCCTTAGGAGTTCCTTTCTCCTTTCCATCCCATGAGGGCAATGAATATATAGATGGTATTGTTAAGAGTTAAGAATAACTCTTAAACAGGAAACAGGAAAAAAACCCATAAACATCGTTGTAGCTACTTCTTTTTAGACAGATTAACCCAACACTTTTGCTCTGGACCATACATCATGAGAAATCAAGTCAAAACAAAAAATCCAACTCTGTTGTTACAGAAAATAGAGGCAGGGACATTAAACAGTCATGATAGCAGGAGCAAGGAGTAGGTACCCTCCTGATAGTGAAGAGAAGAGGCAGAAGGCCAGTGAATAAGAAAGACGAATAGCTCTACAGTCTTGAGAGTAGGGGGTAATGATGAAATAGCCATGTGTACCTAGGTGGTCACCTCAATGGTCCTCAAAGCCTCGCCAACATCTAGAAGAGCTCAGCAGCACAGTTATCTCTTACATCATTATCTATGAAGAATCCCAAGAAGCAGTGTGTGTAACTGCCCTAGGTCATCATGCTAAATCATGACCAGTAAACTCCATTTAAGGGTAACTGTTGATACAGGAAAGAATGACCAAAGGATGATAAAATTAGCAAGTGAAAGTTTGACAAATAGCAGGATAGTCACACGATCTCAATATATTTTTCCACAAGATAGTTAATAATTACAAAGGGAAAAACAGTAATCTCATAATGGAGAAATCTGGCAGATACCACCTTAACATTACGCAACTCCTAATATATATATACTGAGGACACATCATCACTTCTGAGCTATCCTTGCCAAAAACACAAAACCTAAATCTACTCATAAGAAAACATCAGATTAACCCCAAGTGAGGATCATCCTATAAAACTGCCAGTCTATACTTAAAAAAAAAATGTCAAGGCTATTAAATACAAAAAAAAGACTAAAGAATTGTTTCAGATTAAAGGAAACTAAAGAGACATGGCAACTAAATGTAACTTGTGATCTGAGATTTTCTTTTCCCATTATGGATTATTGGGACAATTGGGAAAATTTGAATAAGGACTATAGATAAGCTAATAAAGTTGTATCAATATAAATTTCCTGGTTGTTTCCCCACTTTTAAAATGTATATACAGAAAAATTCACTCTTTTTGGTATGTAGTTTTATAAGTTTTGACAAAATTATACTTGTGTAACTACCACCACAATCAAGATATGAAACAATTTCAACACTCCCCAAATTCCCTTGTAATGCTCCTTTATAGTCAACCCTACTGAAATTACTGACTTTTTGGCTCAATAATTTTGCTTTTTTCAGAATGTCACATAAATGGAATTATATAGTATGTAACCTTTTGAATCTGGCTTTACTCAATATATTCGAGATCCATTCATATTGTTGCATATATTATTATTTCCTTCCTTTTTATTGCCAAATAGTATTCCATTGCATGCCACAGTGTGTTTATCTTTTCGATTTCCTGATTTTGATCATTTGTACTGTGGTTTGTTTTCTTTTTCAATGTCCTTGCTTTTAGGAAACATACACTAAAATGTTCAGGGGTAAAGGGACATTGTGTCTGTAACTTTCAAAAGGTTCAGAAAAAATAATATGTAAATGAATGTATGTGAGTGTATACAAATATGAGTATAGAGATAACACAAATGTGGTAACATGTTAACATTTGGTGAATCTGTGTGAAGTGGTATAAGGGGATTCTCTGTACTATTCTTTCAATGTATCTATAAATCTGAAATTACGTCAAAATAAAAATTTAAATAATAAATCAAATCTAGAATAAAATATGTTAAGAAATGGGAAAAAAGTCAGACAAGTGGAAAAATTTTAGTAGAAAAAAATTCCGTCTATTATTAAAGTTATATTCTACCACTTAACCCTAAGCCAAGCCTAAGCAAACCTAACTGCTCAGAACAACTCATTCCTGATACTCAGATGGATCATTTTACTATAGTAAATAACTTGCTGAATGTGTATTGTTTGTAGTAACAACATTCTACAAATAGCATTACAGTAGTGCCCCCTTATCTGTGGTTTTGCTTTCTGTAGTTTCACTTACTGTGGTCAACTTCAATGCTAAAATATTAAATGGAAAATTCCAGAAATAAACAATTCATAAGTTTTAAATTGCACGCCATTCTGAGTAGTGTGATGAAACCTCACACCATCCTGCTCTGTCCTGCCCAGGACGTGAATCATCCCTTTGTTCAGCATATCCACACTGTACATGCTACCTGTCATCGACATCATCGGCTCCTGACATCCAACCACCCACATCGTCAAGGTTCTATGATCCAGGATCACCCCAAGCAGATGATTTCCCCTTCTGATGTATTGTCAGAAGGCCAATAGTAGCCTAATGCTACATCACAATGCCTATGTCATTCACCTTACTTCATCTCATCATGTAGGCATTTTATTATTTCATATCATCACAAGAAGGGCAAATACAGTACAATAAGATATTTTGAGAGAGAGAAAGATCACATACACATAACTTTCATTACAGTATATTGTTATAATCGTTCTATTTTATTATTGTTACTCTCTTACTGTGCCTAATTTGTAAATTAAACTTTATGACAGGTACGTGAGTATAGGAAAAAACATAGTATATATAGGGTTTGGTACTATTCAAGGTTTCAGGCATCCACTGGGGGTCTTGGAATGTATCCCCCATGAATATTGGGGGAGGGCTGCTGTGTATTAAAATATTTCTGAAAAATATTCTACACAACTTGTCACCTTTTATATTAACACAAATATTTATTTCTTAGCCCAGCACTTACTAGCTTATAATTAAAAAGGGAAGAATAAAAGTATCCCTGACAATGTTGAATTTAACTTCAAACTGGAAGCATTTGGGTTGTAACACCTACCAACAATAGAGGTTTGGGTAGAGAAAAGTCAATATATGAAATACTGCTAAAGCTCATGCATTAGGTCTCAGGGATGCATTTTGGATAAAATGTGTCTAGGAGTAACCCGAGCGAATAAAAAAGAAAAAGTTATCACACCAAAAAAGCATTCAGAGGATAAACTTAAATAAACTGTCTCAAAATCAACTCATCTCAATTTAGAGCATCCTTACCCATTTCTAGATCAGCTCTTTCTTCTCAACTTTTCTTTTTATCCAGACTTTAATCCTCAGAGTCAGTCTTTACTCATTCCTTTTTTTTCTTTGAACACATCTAGCCAATTTCCAGTCTATAAAATTTTCATTTGAATCATCTATTTTAATACATCTGACCCTACTTTTGCATTTCCACTGCCTCTAGTCTAGATCCCCAACACCTCTTACCAGCGCTATTACTATTGATATAGCCTTCTGACATCCTTGCCTAAGTCTATATCTGATACATTCCACTGTCAAAATCATAGTTCTAAAAAAATTAGGTGGGCATGGTGGTACACACTTGTAGTCCCTGCTACTCAGGAGGCTGAGGCAGGAAGATCAGTTGAGCCCAGGAGTCTGAGGTTGCAGTGAGCCATGATTACTATGATGACGCTACTGCACTTTAGCCTGGGCAACGGAGCGAGACCATACCTCAAAAAAAAAAAAAAAAGAACCAAAAAGCCCCTTTTATAGCTCTCTGGCAATAACAGGATAAGCCCAAACTTCTCAGTATAGTATACATAAGATAGCCAAATTAACTTTCCATCAAGGAAAGTCTCTGCACCATTTACATGACATTATTTATCATTCACCAAAATAAAAACCAGCCTTTCATCCTTGTTGTTTTGCTAATTCTGTTCCCTCAATGTGTAATAGCCTTCTTTCCCAATCCCTTCATCTACTAAAAGTTCTCATTCAAGAGTCAACTAAAACAATACCATCTCTGAGAAGCCTATGTTTATACCCTCACCCTCAATTAACACTTCATTTCCAATTTGGCACTTATTCTTTATATTTATCTCTTCATGTTACATCTCTACATGAACATGCTTCCCACCCTACCCTACACTGTAAATTCCTTCAGGGCAGGGCCAGTTTCTTTTTCATCTTCATATTCCAGTGGCTCAGCACAAAGCTAGAGAACATAATGTGACTTTTAAAATGTTTGCTGGATTGAACACTATTGCCAGATTAATCTTTCTTAAACACCACTACTGTCATGATGTTCTTTTCCTAAAATACTTTTAGTGGCACTTTGTTTCTATGAAATTAAATATGAAGTACTAGGCCTGGTTTTCAGGACTGTCCAAGATTTTCAGCTACATTACACCAAGTTATTTCTCTCAACATATATTTTCTGTCCTAGTTAAGCAAGTCTCTTCATACTCTCACAAACATCTGATATGATCTTAACATTTTCAGGCTGGAAGGATCCTTAATTCTAGTCTAGTTCACTCAACAATTATTAATATAAACGTAAGAAGAATATTTAATCTATTCAAGTACCACACATTCTTAAAATGAAGTTCAACTGTCATCTTCACTAAGAAACCATACAACGACTCCATCTTACTCCACCGGAAATTCCTTAACATTTTTAATTTGATTCACAGAAGCTGGCACTTAGATAAATTTTTGCATCGTTACTCTCAACTAGCCAATAAGATTGAAAGCTTATTGGGAAGTCTTTGTAGCTCCCTCTACTCACCAACACATTATATAATACATAGATAATAAGTGCTCAATAAATAATTGAAACCCTATACCCACACTGTCCAGCTAGCTCAAAAAAATGGTTTTCATAGCAGAGAAACTTCAGGGACAATCCAACTACAGTCCTACTGTCCTACTACTTATAATGCACACATGATCATTTAGAGCAGAGTCAGCAAGCCCTGGCCTGATGCATAGTTTTGCAAATAAAATTTTACTGGTCCATAGCCACATCTATCCATTTACCTTTTGTCCATGGCTATTTTCATACTACGAGGGCAGAGGTGAGAAGTCACAACAGAGGTCCTACGGCCCACAAGGCCTCAAATGTTTATTATTTGGCCCTTTATGGAAAAAGTTTGCCAACACTTAACCAAAGCATTCCTAACTTTTCAGAGTTTTTTTGTTTTTGCTTGTGTGTGTGTGTCCAATTCAAGAAGTAAAGAGGTTTTTGATGATAGCACACAGCAGGGGCATAACTGGGGCAATAGTCTCCAGGACCTAGTACATGGCTTATTTACTGTTTTCAGTTATCCATCTGAACATACAACTCCTGATAACATGAATAATTAAGAGTTGATTATATAATCAAATGAAAAACTAAACTTATTTATACAGTGATGAAAAGTCAAGCCACTCATAATGACTCATAATATTCTCTGAGTAAGCTTCTTGCTCAAGGTTGGATGGTGCAACAGAACTTGAACCTGTTTGAAGAGACACATGTTCTAAGTATTAATAAAATAACCAGCTCCAAAACTACAAGTTAACATTTTGCACCTATGCAATATTCCTCATTGGGAAAATTCAAAGGACACTGTAACCAGGATAACGGTATCATTTTAGCAAAGCAGGTAAACTGTGGAGAATTATAACTCTGATTTTGAACACATTTAAAAATGGAATCATCTGTTCATCATGTAGAATGACAATTCACATGAAAAAAAATCTTGAGATAAATTTCTAATAACTAGTTGCAAACATAATATAGTGAGCTTCACTAGTAAGTTAGTAATTGGATTAATACTTTCCCCCATTAACTTATTAGATGACTTGGAGCTAATTATATCCTCCAAATACACATGATTTGCAATTTACAAAAATAGGAATAACTATTCTTCTACAAGGTTAAAACATAATTTAACTACATGGATAAAATTATTCAAACTCTTCAATGAAAGGTAACATGAAATTTGAAAAGCCACTGTTTATGTGTGTGTTTAATTAATCTTCCTAGGGTACGATGGGGAAATCTTAGGTCATTTAAGTTCAGAAGCTGATCGAAGAATGCTATTCAAGGACCAGTTTTAGGAAGGGCCTTAAATGTCCTCATAAGATAATATTCTTTGGCATGTTTTCATGCACGTTGCTTCTCCAGCATATTTATCATTTGACATATTCTATTAAACCACAACCACATCAAAGCATCCCTATACCGTTAGACTTCAACAGATCCACCAGTTACAGCTTTCAAGAAGTGCTTTTTTCTAGTAATATACCAATCCAAGCACAATGCTAGGAACCAGATAGAATGAACAGCACTCTCTAGGACAACCAAACAGGACTTCCATTAGTACCGCCTTACTCCCTATGACAGAAGTCAAAAAGCTGCCAAGTAGGTTTCCCCCCTCGCCCCCGCTGCATTGTCGGACACTAATCATAAAACACTACAGAGATGCAGACTTTCTCAAAATGCAAAGGGATTGTGTATATTTGCAAAGAACAACAATTTTTTATGCTTCCAAATTCTTAATCCTGTTTGGAGCTGTCAGTGGGGGTTAATGGAAGCCTTGGATAGGAGAATTCCAATCTGGTTGGCAGATGGATAGGTTGGTTATAGCTGCATAACTATGTCTTGCCTGCAGGCACAATTCAGAACACTGTTAAAGCAATATAAAGTCTCTGTCAAGCTGAACCATTTGGATCAGTAGCAAGGAGAAATAATAATAAAAAAGAAGTTCATTTCTGGGCCTTGTGCATTTATGCTAGTATGCAGAAACTGATTAATTGTCATAGTGTGCTGGTCTTCTATACCTCAGATTTCTACTTCTGGAGTAGATTTTGCATGCTAATATAATCATTCTCCCTCTTGAGACATTAGCAAATAATCAAATGAAAAACAGGATCATAATTTACTGAGATTCGAGCAATTCTCTATGCAAATTTGACTTGTTATTGCTGCTGCCTCGTTAATCTGAATGCCTTTGACAAACTCCTTTGATTTATGAACTCGTGACAACTCCAATGTGTATATATTTTGCTAGATTGACATTATCATTAAGAGTGGGTGGACTGAGCTCACATGAATGGCTGATTTTATTCGCTGGTGTCTGCTGCTCAACAGCTGAGCATCTCCTCCTCACAAAGCCCCTGAGCAGCAGGCTCTTCCCATCTTCCCATCCATTCATCATCTCGATGTTAATTGGCCCAGGCTTTAAGCAAATTTTCAACACGATTTAAAGGCACGATGACACTGATTACTGACCCTCTGCCATACGGTGCCTATTGATTAACCTGACAGAGATGATGAGCTTGAGGGAAACTAGGTATGTGGGGACCTCAGGGAGAAAAATATATTGTCTATGCAGGCAAACACTTGTCATTACCTCACAAGCCAGAATTTGCACAGCACACATTCTTAAAACACACTACTGCTTTAACACCTACAGCTAACAGAGACAGTGCTTTCTGTATTCAGAGATATTACAGATATGTCATGTCAAAGCACATGACACATTCAGTATTTAGAATAACCCCCTAGATAGATGGCTGCCTTTCAACCAATTATGCTTGTGCTGGCTGATGTATATAATTTAGATTAAATTCAAAGAAAGTAACTGGATGGCTTGGTAGTGTTATATCACACCAGAAATGAGTAAGAATGGGAAAACAAGCTAGATTCTTCAAAATAGAGGAAGGAAGAAAGGAAGGATTAAAATTATCTGTTGTCATCCTACCACTATTTTACAAAGAGGTATTCTTAAAGAGGAAAAAAAATCAATCTGATTTTACAAGTTTTTATTTCTGTTCTTTCAGTACTGCTACCTGATTCCACAACTGTCAAACTATTCCCAGCACAGAAAGTACCAACAACTGAATATTTTAAAATAAAGAAATATTTTAAGTCTAGCAAACAGACCTCTTAAATTCTTGCTTGCACATTTTCAGCAACTGCTGTGCAAACTGCTATACTTAGGAAAATTGTGCAGGATCTTTGAAGTTAAGCTTCATAAAAACTAAATGCTTCATTATCAGAGAAAAAAATGAAAGTTCATAATTAATAGTTACTGAGCACATACATTAGTAACAAACAAAAATCTGCTTTAAAATATTGCTAGGTTTGCAAATTGACACAAGCAAAGTCATGCAGCAAACTATCAGGGATTTTTTCAAAAAGCAACCATCTTTAGATAGGGACAGTTATTATTTAAAACAAAGCCAACAAAACATCCTCCCTCTGGCCACACATATCTCCTTGTTTACTTACAAGTCCTGTGGGGACAGCGAATATACAATTTTATACACGGAGATTTTGGAGCAGCACTAACAGTTATTTCATAGCTAAAATAATAGAAAACTGAACAACAGCCCGGCTGTAGTCCCTATTACAGTGACATGGGCTGTTAATGTAAGAGATCAAATGTTTTTCAAGTCAAACAGCATTGGTGCCTGTTATACTAGAACATGTAGCTTACACTCTAAAAGCCTGCCTCCTGCTCTTTTAAGATAAACAAGCTCAACTAAGCACTGAGATACTCTGATAAGGATAGAAGAGATGAACTGCACCAGGGAGTGACAAGGCAAGGACATGAATGAGCAGTGTTGCTTTTTTGTTAACTTTTAAGTCATAGACAATATCACAATACAACATTTTAATATTTCACCATTAAAAGTCTACTATAGAAGAAAGACAAATTTGTAGTAACAAATATGAGGGGAAAAAAAAGCCAGAACCGTTATCTCTGTTTTGTGAATAGGAGAGATATTACACAGCTGTCTGAACACATTCAGCTTTGTGACTTCTTAATCAAAGGTTTGAACATCAACTTAGCAATGACTATGAGTATATAAAAGAGTTTGTAATTATGTTAATATGCTCCACATCAGAAGTAATAGTCCATTTAAGTAAAGGTTTTTGGGCTCTAAAGCCTTGAATTAAAAACAAACAAAACAAAACAAACTTCACACCTTACCCTTTCAAGTAGATGTTCTTACATTTTATTCTGCTTTACACACCAATGCAATCACAAAACCATATCTATTTATAACAATGTGGCTTAATATAAAAAAAAAAATCCCAAATAGGCCTGCAAAGCAGGCATCTATATACTACTATAGGTTGTTTGTTTTTCTTGACAGAACTAAGAAGACTACCACCATTCTTTCAGGAAAAAATGAGTTTCATACATATGTTTACACTGTTTAAAATACAACAATGTACAAAGTAGCTAAATAAATATGCAAGGTAAAATGAAAAACAATTCACCAGGGGGATTTGGGATAGAAAGACATAAAATAAAAAGCTAAGCATATTTATCATATGAGCAAAAATATAACTAGTTTAATTTACCTCTTACCTCTAAATCTATTATGAATCTTAAAAATCTTTTTTCCTCTTCAAGATATTATCCTCATGATCATGTGTTTAGGACAGATCCTTATACATCACAGTTTTCTTTCCTGCCATATTTACACATTTAATCCAGAGCTCCTCTGCACATAGTTTTGTGTAAATTAAGAGGCAAACAACATTTGCTTCTACTAATGAGGACATCTGCTTACTTTTGTAACTCAAAGACCTCTGCATTATACAGGTTTTTTGATTTCTTAGAGTTAACTATAGAACCCTTAGGATGTACACCAAAATCCTTTCTCTCTGACAAATTATTTGTCATCCTTATTTCTGATGTTTTTCCCCTGACTTTCATCACCTTGGATCTCTTCCTTACTTTGGTGTTACCATTTTATTACAATTCAACATCTTGAAGGAAATTTAAGGTTCCTTTAAACTTGATAAACCATAAATAAAACCATCCCAATTAAATAAGCAAAATCAGATTGGGCTGGATTAAGAGGTTTGTTTAGGTGCCTATTTCTACTATGAACTGACCCTTATTTAATCATTCTCTCTTTTTTCCTTATTATTAAGAAATTATTATTCTATAGGCTTATTATTATCCTGTGGCCTTCCCCATTAATTACACTGAGTTTTAATGTCTTTACAGGTCTTTAAATTTGCAAATAACATTCCTCTCACTGATTTTTTATACATTTTTGGTTCCCAAGGCTATAAAACATAGCCCAGCATAGGTCTTGAAGGGTATGCCTTAAAGAACAGCAAGACATGGAAAAACAAACAAACATGATACTTTATATCCCTTCCTTTCCTCTTAAAATGCTAAGTAGACTAACTACTAACTATATTCATTATTTGGAATACTTGAGTTTAATCTATAACTTTAGCTTTTACTGTAAATCCTGCTTTCTCATTTTCTGCTCATCTCCACTTCAAAAATCAAAAAACTAGAATGAGGGAAAGTATGTTTTTAAACAGAAAACAGCTAATATAACTCATATTGACTGCATTCTCATAGACACCAAGGTAGTATTGGCCTAAAGGATTTAAAACTTAAGTGAGAAGGCTTCTATTTCTGACGGGTCAAAGGTTATAAATACCAATTCATGTCTTCAATTTTTTATTTGTTAATATCGCCAAACAACAAAATGGAAATAAAACCAAAACAGATTAACTTGGAGGTAGACAAGGAGTAGTTTAATAAATTTATTTAGGAAGATGGCTAATTTTACTGCCCCAGGGATAAACAACTTTGCTGGGTTTTTTCCTACAGTTTAAAATAATGCCCTTTGATGATGTGTAAGTAACAGATTTTTAAAAGATTTTTCTTTTTCTCCAAAAGAAGAAATTGGTTTTTTCTATAGCAATGCAAAAGGTTTCTATATATGTTTGTGTCACTCTAACAAAATTATTTATCTTAAGCCTGAGGTCTTAAATTATTGTAATGCTAGAAAATGGTTGTATACCTCTAATCTTCCATTTTGCTAACTATACAGACTCTTGTTTGTCACGTCTGACAAATCCTACAATTAATTTGATTATGCTGCCATTACTTTCCATACCATAACTATCCTCAATCTAAATAAGAACAAAAAAAAATCTATATTATTTTCTTTTCTCAGAATTACTCCATAAGCCACTAAATAATTATACAAGTTTTACTATCATTTAGCAGGAATAAAGAGTTTTCTTTGGAAACATTAATGATACTTGTTTAAAGAAAAAATAAGTGAGAAACATTAATCCAAATGTTCCCAAATTATTCTGTCCTTGATCAGCACCTCAATTTTAAAGTGGCTTTTTTATTTAATTTAATAATCATTTTAGCACTGAAATTCAAATTGGGCTAATTTTAATCAATAATTTTTAACATCTGTTATTAGCTATCATCAATAGCATTTTGCTATGTTACAGAATGAAAAAAACTGCTTCACTAACAGATATCAAACATTAATTTTAATACCATAGTAGTTGTTTTTGTAGTACAGAACCTGTGAATACCGTAATAGCCAACTTTGATATCAGAGTATGAACTGCCAAAATCCCCTCTTGCGGAAACCAACATATACATCTTTTGCTTCTGCAGACAATGAAGGAATACTTGACTTCAAAACCAGTTGCCTATCACTGACTGCTGTACAAAGGACATTCTGCGTAGTGGTCAGTAAAGAAAGCATGGCCATTTCTAAATGCCAGTGGTTCCCAACATCTTTCCTTCTGACTGGAATGAAGTCTGAGAGCACTGACTGGTGGGTCATTCAACCCATGAGGGCCTGGAAAGGTTTCAAGAATAACAGAGGTCATGTAATTGCCAAAAGAGCCTTAGCCACTCAATCATAATGGATAATTAAATGACCTACATGATTCCTGAAATAGCTGCTCTATATTTGGTCTATTACTTGCGTCCCCCAAGATAAGCTACTCATCTGGTCTGCCTTGACCTGCAAAAGTCCAACCTGTGCTGGAAAACTAGCTGCATGCTTCTATTGCTTTGTAAGCCCCCTGCAATGCCCCCCCCCACCTTGGTCATGCCCCAGACTCTGCTTTCAAGAGGACACACATAAAAAATCAATCTTGTATCCTTCTCCCTATTGTGCTCTCTAGAATACAAATGACTAAAGCAAAGAAAAAAATTAGTAAATTCCTGGTTTAGATCTTTGGGGGATAAAAGGAAAAAACATAAGAGCTACAGAGAAGGAAAGTCATGACAAATTTTTTCTTAAGTTTCGCTCATATGCCTTCAAAGAATTTTACATTTGATTTTAAAGCTAGTCAGGGATTTTTGTGGGCAGCATGTCATTAAAACTTCAATTGCCTAGACTGCATTTTTGTTGGTGTGGGCTATTAGCATCTTTCCTGGCCTAGTTTTTTAGTCCACACAGAAAGCAAACTGCCTCTCAACAAAATGAAATATACACAGCATCAACTGTTTATATAACAGCGGGAGCAAAAGGATCAAGAATCTATATGCTTCAAATTCTCATCTCTCTAAATAGTTCAACAGTCTCACTAAAATACTTGATCAGAAATACAACCATATAGAAGCCAGGTGCATGAAATAGCAAAAATATACTGGAGAATTTGCTTCTTTAGGAGAAAAGGTCTGCCTGTGGCCCTAGAGGTAGCTGCACATCTAGCAAGCACTACAGAAAGAGGCAAGAGACAAGCAACCAAAGACAATCCCACAATGACAAGGGAGAAGGGATGTGAGGGACAAAAGAGCTCACATTTAGAACACCTTGGAGGCTAGTAGGATTTTTCCGTTTCCACAGGAAATTATGTAGCTTGAGGCTACTGACTATCCTGATCTCTTACTAGTACATGAATGGCTTATTAAACCTAGAACATATCTGTTTTAGTTAACTTCTGGGCAAGGAGGGGGGTAGAGAGGGAGATGAGAACAAAATGTACTTAAATGCTGAATTTTTTCTCCAGGCTGAATGCCTTTCATCCAATAAGACATTCAAAGCAGTGACCCAGCAAATGGATTGAAAAAGCAATCTTCCGTCCTGGTGCCACATTATCATTCCTATTCAGTATTCTCCATGAGATATCTCAATCAGCTGTGTGTAAGTGACAACGCAGCCCATTGCTGGGTTAATTAAACATTTGACTTTAACACCCTCCCCGTCATTAAGCAAATAAAAACAGATAATTCAAACTGCACTTCATCCTCAGGGTACACAACACACATGTCAAAATTAAGAGAGTCCAAGGCCTCTGGGGAATTCTGTTGGGGCTATAATCAGTTTAAATCTTATCTGGTTTATCAATTATTCTATTGATTAAACCAAAGTGATTATACACAACTCCTCTGCCACATGGGATTGATGTCAGCAGAGCAAGAAAATAACTCCAGGAGGTTCCAAACTGATTTAAAAAGAGACCAACAGACAGACCAATAATAGTCGATTATTACATACCAGTGATCCATATACTGAAGAGTTGATTCTTAGTTTCAGGCAGGTGAAGTGAACTGTTTCCAATCACTAATGTCCCTCTGCTATACACCTTATAGTTGGCTTGAATAAATTTATGTCTTGAAAGATCAACATATTTTCTAGTGATTTAAACAGAAGCTAGGATACTCAGCAGTGGAAATATCTTTTATAGATATTGACCCCTAAGCTCTAACAGAGAGAATCTCAAAAAGGGAAAACTAACATTTTTTCTAGTCTTCTTACCTGTACACACGTGACTAGTAACATGCAGGCATGAAAAGGGACACATTTGAGAGCTGATTCTCCTAAAAATATACAATAACCCAGATATTCCAATGTTCTAAAACAACATATTCCTGAAAAATACAATCTAAGAAATCAGAAAGACCTTACCATAGATACAGAGTCATGATTCCTTTTATTAATTCCAGGGGTAAACATCTTCAAAGCCATTAATAACACTGAAAATACAAAGCTATATCTTCAAATGAAATGTTGATATCCACACCCTAACATACCAAGTTTCCACCAGAAAATTTTAACCACAATTTAGATACCCTCCTGCCCAATTCATTGTGTAACATTCTTCAAATGTCTAGAACCCTTATCACCTCAAGGCCATGCCCTACTATATATGAGAAAAGCACTAATAAAACCTACTAACAAAGGGGGAGGGTGGTGGTTAGACTACTCCACACCTGAAATCTGTGCACTTATAGCCATGCTCTTCAGAAAGGAAATTTGTTCACGGCTATGTTGGCACCACATGTGCATTCAACCATAATTTAACTTATCTTCTTCAGATTTTTTTGTTTTCCCACAGACTAAGTAAGAAACCAACATTAGCATGCTGTATTCTACACTCACCACTAGAAATACTGAGGGTGCTATTTGTAATTGTATTCTTTTTAAGAGGTTTATTCTCTGCAGCTGTTTTCTGCTTGCAGTGTATTTTGTGTAATCAGCACATCATCATAAATACATTGGCTGTTCCCCTGAGGGTAGCTGTCAGTGTTTAATTTACAGAACAACCTGGCCAATGTGAATTTTAACACTATAGCACTATGGCAAGGAGTTACCACATTCTGTGAAAAACAGGTTTCTATGAATTTTTATATCAAGAGCTGGTCCCAGGACAATTTAGGTTCTAGAAACAGACTGTTTAAAGAAGCACTTTATTCCTTGTATGCAATGGACTCTTTCCCATTTATAGCCTTAGAAGAAGCTTTGAACTAACTACCAAAGCACAAGTGGGCACTACCAATTCTGAAGAAAATAAGGATTGAAAATCTATCATCTACCAGTTGGAGGTACTGTAACAAACGCCACCTATTTCTTTTAAAGCTACATGTAGAGCTATCGCAAACATCACTGCTCCCTTAGAAAGTATGTAAAGGCAGAAGGAAAATCATTTAAGAGACAGACAAGTCTGAAGTATGCATTATTACTCTTCTTTGCTGATAAGTATACTGTTTCCTTAGGACTGCTACTAAGCCAGACCTCTAGCTCAATGGGGGAAAAAATAGATGAGACTGGCTGGGCACAGTGGCTCCTGCCTATAATCCTAGCACCTTGGGAGGTGGAGGTGGGAGGACTGTTTGAGGCCAGGAGCTTGAGACAAGCCTGAGCAACATACTAAGACCCCTGTCTTTAAAAAAATAGAAAAATTAGGCAGGTGTGGTGGTGTGCACCTATAGTCCCAGCTCCTTGGGAGGCTGAGGCAGGATTGCTTGAGCCCAGGAGTTTGAGGTTGCAGTGAGCTATGATGATGCCACTGCACAGACCTCATCTCAAAGGAAAAAAGGAAAAAAAAAAGAAAAAAGAAAAGAAGAGAGTAATGGTTATTAACTATGGTAATCCCCCCCAAATTACATGGATAGTGACTATTACATAGGTTGTCAATAAATGTCTAGTAAATAACTATAAGCTCCATGAGGACAGGGTCTGAATCTTAATTTATGTCCAATACTTTGTACAGTACCTAGCACACAGAAGGTATTCTGTATACAAACCTAATAGAGTTTTGGCTAGTTGTGAATGGTCATGTTACTTACACAGCTTTAGGTCTATATGCTATGAAAGGGCATTTTCTAAATCAGCATTTTACTGATTTAGAAAATGCCCTTAAGGCCAATATAAAAAGTACATATCATATATTTTAGTCATTTTAATGATAACTGTTTGTACAAAAAACCTAAGTTGCTCAATCTTACAATAAAAAACAAATTAGGCTATAAAATATTGGCATATTCAAACCTATATTTTAGTAATGAAGATCACATAGAAGAAACTAAAATTTTTCTATGCTGTACACTTATTTCTTTTATATGATAAAATTGAAAGAGATCATTTTAAATGCTCAGAAAGATAACCAATAGCACTTTTCTATTACTGAAGTCATTTTATATGTATACATACACACTCTATAAATCAAGTGATTATATATACGTATTTTTCTGTTAGGGCTATTTTTATAAGTTAGAATGCCTAGAGTTAAACTGAATTAAAATATATTTCACGCCGAGTTGTCCTCAGTGTATCTATTTCTAACATTACATAGAATTATATTTTTGTGATGTTTTACAAAAATCATTAAATTGTGACTAAGATTCTTTTTTTAAACAAAGAACAAAATTACCTACTTCACTTTGGAGAATTTCAAACTTGCCTAAATTTGTGGTAAAGTTAAATTTTAAACTATTAAGCAAACAGAGATTTGTAGAACTTGCTCTGATACTACTATAATTAAAATATTTTTTCTATAACAATTTCTCATTTTATCTAAGCATAATCATATACAAGCAAAATTTGATAACACCCTTAAATTGACTGACTTCACTATTTCTGACAACCAGAAAGAAGTTTTATTTAAGAATACAAACAATCCCTATATTCATCCTTTCTATGATGCTAAGACATTCCAAAAATGTAACTCCTTTTTACATTTATAATATATAAAGAGCAAAATGATAAAGAACCTGACCCACTAACTCAATTTTGATTTTTTTTCACCAATTAAAGTTTAGAAATTTTTAATTCAGTTGAATATTTATAACTTAGTACTTCATAAAAAACTTTAATGCCTAATAAAACATATCTTAATTTTTAATAAAGAAATTTATCACATTCTTTCTTCAATTTAGAATTACAAAAATACATCCTGGGACCTTTTGAACTAAACTGGATGGGGTTAGACTGAGGTCATACTAGATCAGATGACTGCATTCTCTCTTCCCTGGAGACCATGTAGTAGTTCCATGGGCTGCCATTAGATAGCAGCACAGTACACATCATCAGTCATGTCTCTCAATCTCTCCCATTAAGGTTGGAATTATCTCAGTTACATACACACACACACACACACACACACACAGAGATTGTAATTCAATTAGTGCAGTCGGCAACTCCAGAAAAGAGTAATTCAATTAGTGCATTGTGGAGCTCTACAATACCTCTAAGCAGATGTTCACCATCTTCAGGAAGTGAAGCTAGGTTTAAAATACCTGTACCACTCAGATATGCCACTACCTTATATCATTTGTCAAAGTGCTTACATATGCTTTCCTGGCTTCAAAGAAAGGTGAGAAAACAAACCCAGGCTAAGTTCCTAGAAATTTTTCTATCATCCATGCCAAAGAAGTATATGCAATTTCAGGCAGTAAATTATATTATCCAAATTATGTTCAGAACAAGATGTGTCTACACTATATTCTATATTATCACACATTTCTTTACACACTATATTATTACAGACTTTTGCAGCACTGCCTCTAGTTAAGCACTGTAATGAGGACACTGTCAAGGTAGGACGTGTTCCCAAGGAAGACAACCAGAATGCTAACACCAAAACAGGAGGTTATGAAAATGGCAGGAATAATTACTGATATTTTCCAAAGAAACACTAACAGAAGCAGAAACATTTAACCTAGGGAGTATAGCAACAGGATAGCTATACTCAAACATATAAACATATGAAAAAGAGAACAATTACTTTATCTAACTACAAAAGGCAGAATTAGAATCAGTGAGTAAACAAAAAGTTTAGCTCCTTCTTCAGGGAAAACTTTCTAACAGGGCCAACAAAGAAGAAAACAAGATGCTTCAAGAAGTTCAGCTTACCAATAATGGTGATGATCAGGCAAAGATTAGATGACCCCTGCCAAACACACTTCATAAAGGATTCCTGTATTATGTGACTAGATGGCCCTTTGATGTCCCGTCCAATGCCGAAATTCTATGGTTCTATGAATATACTGATGTTTTGCTCACAAGGCAAGCATGGAGTTTAAGCAATAAAGCTAATCATTATTATGGAGGTGTGGCTGTATAAAAGCCCATAAGCTGTGAGGCATTTTCACTGTAATTGATGCATTAATAATACACCAAGGGAAGAAGAAATTTTGTACAGTTTCTCTGTGGTAGATTTTGGAGACTCCATAAATGTACATATTTCTAGTCTCATTTCTTGGATATTCCTCTTATTCTTCTAAGATTAAAAAGAATGGTTTGTTTTCATTCATCCTGTGGAAATCAGCCAATGAGAAATCAATTTCTACAAGAATGGTTTTTGAAAACTCCCCCACTGAGTCAAGACAGTGGGTTCTCTTAGCTTAAATGCAAATCTATGTCAATATTCATGCTTTAAAAATATAGAGCAATACTTAAAAACAACAGTAACTAGTTCTTAATATCCCTCCCTTTGGTCTTACTTTCTGAGCACTGTATTTTTAAATGAGGACATAATTCTGGATACAACGGAGCAGGACTTTATTTTACAAGTACTACCTCCTCTCCTTCTAGCATGACTTCAAAGCAGGACTTAAGAAATGTCAGGAGTGATTACCACCATTTTACCAGTGCATTTCACTATGTATTCATGATAGAGAACAGTTCTTGCTTTTCACATTTGCAGAGTAGAGGGCTAAGCTAAATAGTTATCCTTAAAAAGCATCAATAAGGATAAACTAAAGTACTATCAACACAAACTCTTTTCCATACTCAAAAGAATTGCAAAAGGCCATTCATTCTAAGTTAAAACTTTACTTATAAGTTCTATGCTCCCAAAATGGATGAAGACAAAAGCACACATCTATCAACAGTGCTTCCTTAGAAAAAGAAAAAATTTTAAATATAAAATATTTGCTGTGTTAAGATGCATTATAACTTAAAATAGTAATAGAAAACTCATTATATTACTGCAAAATATTTCCCAAGAAATATATGTTGGATTTTACAACAAAGATTTTCTATTCATGTGCCATTAAGTTGGACTAATATAAGCATAATGGTTCTTCCATATTACCTATTCATGAACCTTCCTACTATTAATACAAATTTTGCACATTTTTTAAAAATTTATTTTTCTTGCCAAAATTTTAAAGTCTTTCATAATTTGACCACTTGTCAAAGACACTGGATAATCAGAGCAATAAATAAAATAACTGGGTTAATTTTGATTTGACTGGCAATACTGCCATATAGTAGGCTATCAGTTTAACAAACTATGTCACTGCATCTCCTATTTACCCACTACAGCCTTCCCAACTTCCTGCCTCCATAAAAACAGAACTGGGACCTAATCTGTATCTTCCTTACAAACAGGGTGTTCCATAAACCCCAATATTAATAATATACTAACCCAACTTTAATCTCCTTTGCCCATACCTCACAGCCTGCATTTATGTTTCAGTGTTAAGTTTATTTGCCTCCATCAGCACCACTTCTCTCTAACATTGTCCCTTTTCATGTATTTAAGGCAACTACTTCCAACCCTATCAATGAAAGCAGACAAATGGGGGAGAAAGGAATAAACTGCAAACACCTCAAACAAGAAAGGTTGCTTAAAAAACCAAGTGTCACATTCTGACAGTTCAATATTTCATAGCCAATACAAGGAATGTGCAACGACACTGCAACTTTAAATCTTTTCCTTCTATGTCAGTCTCTCTTTCTCTCATTGTAATGCCAAAGGGAACAGCAATCAGAGTGGAGATGTTCAACGTGATAGAGGTCAGGACACCATCGGATCAACGTACCAGAAACACGACCTTGTTTATTTTTTTTCCACAGTATTATTGTTTACAGGGTGCTTTGCTCGTGTACCTTGTGGTTCTTAGCTAAAAGATGAAATTACAGCCCAGGATGAAGCGCTCAGGCACACATCCAATTTGTGTTTCCATCTCAGAAAACAAAAAGCTTCTAAGGCCCTCAGGCTGCCATTCAAACTTGGAGGCTGACATTTTTAACAGCATGAACCAGAGACTGGCAGAGAGAATGATCTAATGCATTTCTGACTTGTCAATCAAAGATCTCACCTCTGCTGTCTTGTAAACAGTTGGGGGCCATCTAACTACATTCATAAACCTAAGGAGAGCTTACTGCCAGCCGGGGTGCTGGAGCCACATGCTTTGGCTTCTATTCACCAAAATCATGATTCAGTTTTATAATCTCACTGTAAATAGTCCATAGGCACACTTCCAGGACCACTGGAATAGAACCAGATTAGGGAATACAAAGGAGAATCTGGTCAAATACTGTGTTATTTTTAAGGTGATGGAATCCTGAACCCATTTTATCCTCACTTTACCAATTCCCCCCAAAGGATTGTACTATGGGGCAGTTAAAATGCTTAAAAAATTAATGATCCTCCAATTTAAAAATCTAGGGGAAATATGCTAATATTATCCTAGAAATTTCCCTTGTGGTTTATTAGCAGTAAAGAAACAGGTACTCCTCAAAACAATGGCTCATGTAAAGGGTAGAAATTACAATGAACAACAGCACCTATATTTTAGTAAAACTAATCATTTACTCTTCTACATATAAAACCTCTCATGTTCATATATAAAAGCTTTATATTTACTAGTTTGAAATAGCGCAGTATGTGTTTGAAACATGGAAAGAAAAAATGAGATTACTTATCCCAGTACTCTGTCCCTTCTATTTATGACCATCTTACCCAATAAACACAAATAATTAGATCCAATCAGGGTAAAACTTGAACTTTTTGCTAAAGGATCATGTATGAAAATGAATACTCCTTTTCTTCATGTCAATTTTACAGGGCACAGAAATTCAGTTAATTCATACCAAGCCACAGATACTAGGTTTGTGGATTTGAACAAAGGTTTGAAGGATTTGAATGGTACACCTAAGAACTTTAAAAGGCAGATAACAAATAACCCAGGAGGAGGAGGTATACTGCAAAATCCCGTTTCATCATGATGTACTACATCCCAGGCTCAAATAACTATCTCAAAGTATAATAGACTTAGTCTCTAGAGGACTGGTCAAGAGAATACAGAAAAGCTCAAAGCTACTCAACCTCACTCTCAGGAAAAACAAAACTCATGTGTATCAGCTCCCAATAATAAAGTATCATAGTTCTTAGATGCATATGCAGCTAAACAAGTCAAGAGATTGGACTTTTTTTTTTTTTTTTTAATGAGGCACTTGTTAATAACTTGGGTTTCTTTCTTCATGAAAAGTGACAAGGGAAACAGTTTCCTGAATACTGTCTACCTACCAAATTTACACATCTTGGCAGTGGACATAAAATACAAGTCTGGAAATGCACACAAGGACAGACACCAAAACAATAAAACACTACCATATAAAGCAGAACAACAGTGAAAGAAGGCACAAATGGCTGCGGCAGTCACAAAACATCCAGTAATGATTCCTGAATAGCACAAAATGAACTCCTGTGGTATTATGGCCTCTACTCAGCACAAAGATGGCAATAACAAGAAGGTAATCTTGGAATATAAAGAAAGTAGTAATATGTGCCTCTCCAGAGGATACAGGTGAGTCTCAACTGCCCACAGCAAGAATTTGTCTCATAAGGACAGTATATCCACAGAAGCTCCCATTATACCTCTTAAAAGTTTTCATTAATTCTATCCTTCTGGTTTGCGCTTCACTGGGGCAACTTCAGGCCCCCTGTGGTACCTGTACTCTCCCTTCTGCCCTTAAGGGTACTGTCGAAGTTAGTGCAATTAGGAAAAATCCAACATTATTCGACACAAATATAATAAGCAATAAACCCTCTTTGTAGAGTGAGAAGTTTAATTTTTAGAATTCATCATGAAAAATTTTTTTTAAAAACTTTTTAAGAGGAAATCTGATTGTCTCACAATAAGATGATTTGGTATACTCTTTAGGTAATGCCACACATTAGCCTGTAAAGGAACATTAGCTGCATCACAGACATGTCAGAATACTCAGCAATAGAGGAATCTGTTATTATAAAATGTGAAACAATTATTGAAATAACCAAGAAGGCATCTGGAAAGACGAATCAGCCCAAGATGTCATTTCTCCAAACAGACTATTTCCAGGATAAGGTAAAATGTAGCAAATTCAGTTCATCTCTACTTTTCTTACTAAGATGTATATAGAAGTTATGAAGGGTAGAAGGGGAACAACAGATTTCAATATTAGCTTAAATGTTTTTAAATCCATAATTACACTTTTTTAGGATATGATCTTCAATAATATATTTCCAACATTTTGCACATGTACTTTTTAAATTCTGTGCCTAATCAAGGCTTAAATAAGGGGTCACTTTCAGTGTGGCTAATGACTTCCATCTTTTCCCTAGACTGTTGCTTATCACTATCTGCATTTCAATTTTCCCAGTGTTTATTCTTTTAAAGAATAAGGTAAAATGCAATAAAACAGTAAAATAATTGCATAAACATACACCACTAGGAAAAGAAAGATGTTGACATCATTGAAACTGAACTGTTAGCTGGCTGGCAGTGCCACTATAGCTTGAAATATGCATTTGTTCATCAATGAGTCAAAATTAAGCATATAGAATCCAATTCAGAGGGGATCATCATAGTTTGAGTTGTATAAAAGCCAAATGTATAAAATTTGAGGGGAGCCCTCAAATCAGACTCAGCATGTTTTTCTTTTTTCCATGTAA
Organism: Daubentonia madagascariensis; assembly: GCA_023783475.1. Taxonomy (NCBI): domain Eukaryota; kingdom Metazoa; phylum Chordata; class Mammalia; order Primates; family Daubentoniidae; genus Daubentonia; species Daubentonia madagascariensis. Next base: position 10,194,083 of record JAKFHU010002573.1, on the reverse strand, counting down.
ACATATGGTCTTTGGAATGGTTAGTTATCATGATTTCTTTTTGAACATAGAACATTTGTGTGTATGTATGTGCAGGTACTACCAGCAATTCAATGCTTTCCTCCACAACATACACGCTATTTAATAGTTTTCTTCAAATTATCTAAGTCTATTCATTCATTAATTCAGCAAAAGTATCAAATATTACACTTGACACTGGAAATATGAAATGAACAAAACATAGTCCTGCCCTCAAGAAACTCACAGTCTAATAAAGGAGAGAGAAAAATACACAATTACAATAGCTTCTCAGTGCTATGCCAGAGGTATTTATTGTATGCTCTGGGTACAGAGCTCTGATTAGTTTAAGGCAGAGAAAGTAAATATCAGGGAGGGCTTTTATCCTAGTTCAACTTAAGCTGAATCTTGAAGATTAGGAATTAGCCAGGTAGATAAAGGCAGGGAGGGGGTAAGGCAGGATAGATGTTTGGGGTAAGGTTCTCCAGGTAGGGAGCACGGGATATGCAAAGACACAGATGCATAAGAGAACACTGTACCTTCGGGGAACTGCAAAATTTGAAATGGCTAAGAATCACATGAGAGGGAAATGGTGGTGGGATATAAGCCAAGTTCAAACTTTGTTCAATTTAAAAACATGTGAGCAACTATCCATGAGATAACTTTTATCCTAGCTTTTATCCTAGTGTTACCAGCTGATGAATGTAGAATTTGAGCAAGAATATGATATAGGTGAAATTCAGAAAGTACTAAGTATCACTGAAATGGTAATATCTGGGAGGACATTTAAGATACTTCCTTTCTTCTTTCTACTTCTCTGTATTTTCTACAATTAATATTAAATTTTTTATTTCTATATTTTATAATTTTATAATAAAAATGGTAATAAAAATATTTAAAAACAAATTATTATTTGTCTGGACACGCCTGTGCAGGCACAAGCACGCATGCATGGATAAGTCATTCCAAATCAAAGGTAACTAACATGTTAATAACAATTATCTTAAAGTGAAAGGATTATGGGTGATACTCCGTTTATATATTTACCAAATAATTTACATATTCCATAATAAAAATAATTACTTTTAAATGCAAAAAAAATTTCCCCACAAAACAAACAAAAACATGTTTGTCACTCTCTGCAAAACCCTGAGATAAGGGATATAGCTGGGATAAATATAGGTCAAATGTTAACACATGCACAAAAAATAACTAAAATTTATTATACAGCAATTGTGCTGTACTTAAATTATTCATATACAATAGGGGGGCCATCAGCTAGGGCTACATGAGCATTTTCGTCATGGGATAATTTTCCTGATGGTATTGTTTCGTAATAGGATTTGAATGTTAATTTACATTCAATGTGATAATCTATATTATTCTAAAATCTCAATTGTAAAATTAAGTCTTCCACATATATAAAGAATAATGCTTAATTTCCCTAGTATTATTTCATTTTAACATTTTACTCTGTATATGGTAAAATTCAGTAGACTTGTAAACATTCTTAGGTAATAAAATACATTATTTCTCCTGAATTCAACCCCCAACAACTGCAACCTTTGACAGAGGACCTCAGCTAATTTTAAAATATCATATTTTCACTTAGCTCAAGATTTCCCTAAAATTACCAGCTATACTTCACACCTAAAATATACTCAGGTCATATAGATCTATTTATATTCTTACTGTTAGAATTTCATTTGTCTTTTCAGTGTCTAAAGAAAAATAAAAAATCTTAATTATTCATCTTTTTTTGAGCACTTTCCCTCTACTGTTCATTCTCATTTAACATTATAGATTATGAGATCACTGTTTGCTGAGGATGAGCAAATGATTCCACAAAATACATCTACTGTTAATCAGCAGAAATCCTCTTAATCACTTATATACTTTCCAGGATAAACCAATGGAAGGATGATAATAAAAATATGTTCAAACTAACTGTATCCTCGTAGAATCTACTTAAACAATTTTTCAGCATTGTGTCTGTCACTAGTTTAAAATATGTAGTTCAAAATGTCAACGATCAAACCATCCCAATGTTGTAGTTTCAATAAGTTACTGAGGATAATCCAACAAATTCAGCAATGGCCCCGTAGTTCTTAGTTCTCTATTGTTATGAGAATTTTTATTTCTTAAGATGCTTAGAAAAAAAGGCCATGAAGCTATTACTGGGACATTTCCTTAAACACATTTGTCAATATTAATAAAAATAAGTATTCCTGCTGGGACAACCACTTTGAAGTATTACTTGACTGTCTCTTTTAAAGTTAAAAATATACTTACTCTATGACCCAGCAATTCCACTCTTAGTTATTCACCCAAGAGAAATAAAAACACATGTCAAAAAAAGATTTACACAAAACTGTTTTTAGTAGCTTTCTTCATAATATGCAAAAAACTGGAAACATCCAAATACCTATCAATAAACAAATTGTGGTTAACTAAAACAATGGAATATATTCAGCAATAAAAAAGAACTACTGATACACACAACATGGATAAATCTCAAAAATATTATTGATTGAAAGAAAACTGACACAAAAGAAAGTATCTTACATGACTGCATTTATATGAAGCTCAAGAACAGGCTAAACTAATTTGGGGTGACAAATCAGAACAGTAATTGCCCATGGGGCATGTGTACCAACTGGAAAGGAGTATATGAGAACCTTCTCCAATTATGGAAATGTTCTATTGAATATATTTTGAGATTGCGGTAGGTTACACAAATGTATACATTTGTCAAAACTCATCGAAGAATACACTTAAGATCTGTGTATTTCACTGTTATAAATTTTATCTAAATAAAAATCTAAATAAGTAAAAATAAAACCCAAACCAGAAAGATGAAAATGTATTAAGATTGCTATAATTCATGTAGTAGGAAAAGGAAGTACTAGATTCTGTTTCTGCCAATTAGTCAACCAGCAGTATCAAGCACATGTGTGTGCTGAGCCTGACACAGAACAAATTATTGAATGAATAGGATAAAACCAGCACATAAGCCCATTACTTCCATTTTTGCTACACAAGACATAATAATGATCCTGTTGATGATAAGCCAAGAAAAATAAATATTCACACTTATAACAATGTTGGGAAAGCAAAATTTTCTCATCAATACCTGAACCAAGAGTGGGCTTCCTTACAATACAGAATTGGGATATACAGTAGGAAAAAAACAAGATTTATTAGCATATCGTTTTATAGCAAAGTGGAAAATAGTATTTACTGGAAGCCTCCAAACCTAGTCCTCCATGCATTTTTTGTTTTTGTTTTGAGACAGTCTTGCTCTATCGCCCCAGATAGAGTGCAGTAGCATTATCACAGCTCACTTGCAACCTCAAACTCCTAGGCTCTAGCAATTCTCCTGCCTCACCCTTCCAAGTAGCTGGGACTACAGGCGCATGCCACTACACCCAGCTAATTTTTTCTATTTTTTGTAGAGATGCAGATCTCACTCTTGCTCAGGCTGGTCTCGAACTGCAGGACTCAAGCAATCCTCCTGCCTCAGCCTCCCAGAGTGCTAGGATTACAGGCGTGAGTCACCGTGCCCAGCCCCTCCATGCATTTTTTTCTAATATAAAACTCAATCTGCTAGACAGTGTTTCAAGGACTTAATATAATATAAATCAACTCATTTAATCCCAACATCAACCTTATAAGATAGATACTATTATCATCCCCATTTTACTGATAAGGAACTTAAGGTATAGACAGGTCAGGTGCTTACACAAAGGTCTTACCCAGAAAATAACAGAGCCAGGCTCAAATCTCAGGCAATCTGACACCAGGTCCACGTTCTTAATCACCACACCATACACTGACCTTTGGGGCTTCTTTTGTAAGATGTTGCTTCAGCATCTTGTTTCTGCCTATGCCACACAATTTCACTCCTGCAATATAATTCAGGCCCACACATCCAATTTATTCCTGAATCTTCCAGAAAAATTTGTAAACCAATCTTTCTCCAAATATACTCCAGAAGTAGCAACTTATGAGGGGAGGACGCAGTAATTTTTTAAAATAAATATTTGTTGAGTTTTGATTAGGACCAGCTAGAGAAAACCCTGATAGTCATGATGAATGTGTTCACAATTCTTTCCTATTGACCTTTACTTTGGCCTAAAGACTCAAGATCACTTTAGGCTAAATTAAAATTTGAATTATTTTTTTTGGTACCTTCGTGTCCAAGTCAGAAGAATTTAACTTGTACAATTTTTAATTGTGTATGATTAATTTTACAACTTGTCTAATATAATCCAAACCATCAGTATTCGCTGAGCACCAAACTACCAAAAAGCACTCAAGGGGGCACTGCGGAGGTCAATGTATAAGAAGCGATTGCATCTACTTTCAAGGAATTTTTCTAACATACCATTTCTCAAAATAAGCTAGGATATATTGACTACCTAAGGTCTACTGAATTCCCATGCCCATATCCAGGGGTAGGAAGAGGCATGTGGGTGGCAATGTATAATAGTAGTATCTCACTGTGGTTCATATTTGCATTTCCCTGATGACTAAAAATACTGTGCGTCTTTTCATGCGCTTATTTGCTGTTTGTGTATATTCTTTGGTGGTGTATCTATTCAAAATTTTTGCCTATTATTTCATTTCATTTATTTATTTATTTTTTGGGAACGTTGCACTACCTGAAGTGCAACGGCTATTCACAGGCACGACTGTAGCCTCAATCTCCTGGACTCGAGTGATCCTCCTGTCTCAGCCTCCCGAGTACCTGGGACTACAAGTGTACGCCACTGCACCCAGCTGCCCATTATTTTATTAGGTAGTTTATCTTATTGCAAGAGTTCTTTATGTATTCTGAATACAAGTATTTTATTATATATGTATCTTATAAATGTTTTCTCCCAGAAGTTTTCATTATCAGTTATTTCTTTAAGGGTTCATATTTTTTGTGTCTTATCTAAGAATCTTTGCCTAACCCAAAGTTGCAGTGATTTTTGTTCTCCCACATTTTCTACCAGTTTTATATTTTAGCTCATATTTAGGTCTATGATCCATTTCAACTTAATTTTTGTATATGGTACAGTGCAACAGTTGAGGTTCATTGTTTTGCATATGGATATCCAATAGTTCCAGCATGATTTGCTGAAAAAACTGAGACCAATGGATTTTAAGATAACAAGACAGGAAGTTCACTGATAAGGTATCAGATCCTATACTGCAACTAATCTTTAAGAAATTACAATTACCTGAAGAGGGTATCAAAATATCTTTCCCTTTTCAAACTATGTATCTGTGCCAGGCCAGATATTCCCCATATATTTCAACCAAAACAACATACCACAGCAGACTGAATACAGAAGCAGACATGAAAATCCAGCTGTCTTTTATTAATCTAGATATTAAGGAGATTTATAAAAATGTAATACAACACCAGTCTTAATTTTGGGAGGAAAATATAGTTATTTTTCATACAAATGTTATTTGTATTATATGCCATAGGTTAAAGTGAATTAATAAATATTTAAATTTTTTCTCAGTTCTAAATTCAACTACAGTAAATACGAACAGACAAAATCCACATAAACAAAAGCACTTTAGGGTACTTAATAATTTTTAAGAGTGCAAAGGGGTCCTGAGGCCAAAACCAAGTTGACATCATCTCTCTTGTCAATTAGTGAAATTATCCTTCTCATAGCCAGAGTAATGAAAATCTGATCAGATCAAACTTGTGTTTAAATCCCTTCAGTGATCTTAGCATCAAGACTACCTACTTTCAATGGCCCACAAGTCCTGAGTGATCAGCTTCCCCAGTCTTTTTTCACTCCATTTTCCCTTTTCTCTTTATTCTCTGAAACAATAGTCTTGTTTTCAGTAGGGTCCTTAAATGCAACAAGCCTCACCTGTTCTTGGAACCATTGCATTAGCTCTTCCTTAGGCCTGAAATGTCCCCCGCTCCACTGCTCCCTTTTGTCTAGTTAATTCCTACTCATCCTTCAGATGTTAAACATTGATTACCTGATCCTCCTTACCCCAACCCTCAGGTTAGATCACATCCCTCTGTTATATATTCTTATGGCTCCTTGCACATTTCCTTCATAGAATGTATCAGTTTAGGAGACTGTGTTTTTTTTTTTTTTTTTGAGGCAGGGTCTTGCTCTGTCGCTCAGGGCTAGAGGGCAGTGGCGTCATCACAGCTCACTGCAACCTCAAACTCCTGGGCTCAAGCCATCCTCCTGCCTCAGCCTCCTGAACAGCTGGGACTACAGGTGCACACCACCACGCCCAGCTAATTTTTCTATTTTTTGTAAAGACAGGGTCTCGCTCAGGCTGGTCTCGAACTCCTGGTCTCCCAAAGTGCTAGGATTACAGGTATGAGCCAGTGTGCCCAGCCATGATTTAATAGCTCTCTTGCTCATTTCACAGTAGAATACAAATATAATAATCACATATAACTATTAAATAAAATTTTGCCTATATATCCAAGATCAATAGTTCTTATCAGATTCTCAAAGGGCTTCTCCAAAGAGAGCTCTGGTCTTTGCCCTTGGCCACTAGGAGGTTGTCTCTAGGTCCCTGGAACTCCTTGCCTGATAGCTTTAGTACTGGACAAATGTGATTCATGTTGGAGGTGTTGAGCATACCTTATCAGTTCCAACACCAGGAAGAAAACAGAGACTAAAGGCATTAGTGTGACCTATGGGAGTCACACCTTTAGTGCGACTAAAGGTCAGCCACGTAGGCAGTATGTGATTGAGCCCCAATGAAAACTCTAGACACCAAAAGCTTGGGTGAGTTTCGTGGTTGGTAATGTTCTGTGTGTATTGTCACATGCTGTGCCTGGGAGGCTGTAATGCCATCCCTAACTCCATGAAGGGAGGATGATGGGAAATTCTACAGTTGGACTCCTACCCGATTCTGCTCTATGTGTCTCTTTTTTTGGCTATTTTTAACCTGTATCCTTTCTCTGTAATAAACTGTGAGTATAATTGCTTTCAGTGAGTTCTGAATCCTTTCCAGCAAATTATCAAACCTGTGAGTGGTCATGGGGGCCCCTAAACTTGCAACTGGTTTCTGAAGTGGGGAAATTACTGTTCCCTCATACTTTGCAGACTGGCTAAACTCATTGCAACCCAAAAAAGGTTAAAAAACCAATAGGCTAGACTATGGTTCATTGAGGGCAGAATCCTACGTCAGTATGATACATAACTAAAATATGAGAAATTTCACTTTGAAATAAATAGACACTCACTCTCTGGATATCGATATTCTCTAATAATAGCAATAATGTTTATGATGATGACAAAAGCAGCAACCATTACTGCATGCCCTTACTATAGTATCCATTTACAGATGAGGAAACAACTTGTTCAAGATCACACCACCAGTGACAAAGACAACATTTAAGACTTGATTTGACTAATTGTAGAGCCTACATGCTTTACTATTATATCTCATAGTACAAGCAAATGAAATTTAATATTAAATTTTGCAAAGGAAAAATAAAAATCTCCAGCATTATCATTACTAAAATAGTATCATTAAAGACTAGCAACTGTTAGCACAGGTCAGGAATATGGAATACTTAAGCTCCCCTTTTTTAACTGAGACTTAGTCATAAGCATTTTGCTACTTATAGCTTGTCTTCAGAATTTTTCTAAATAGAATATGAACTACATGGGTCAAAAACAAATAAAAAAACTAATTTGTTGTGTATTACTATAAAATGCTAAACAAATTCCAAATAACTGAGGTGGACAGATAATACTCTGGCAAGAAAACTATCACATAGTACATATTAGATTATCCTAATCTGTAAGCAATGGGCACCAAGCTTTTTCTTACATTTTCCTCTACAATTTTCCATTTTCTTCTTCTATTGTTTTCTCTCACATCCTAGAACTGGCCTCCTGGCCTCTAAGAAAGGCTGAGGGGAACTAGAATCCATCAATCCATGCAAGAGCTGCTGGACTGTCTCAAGTAAAATATTGTACCCAAAGGTCTCAAAGGCCTTTCCACCTTGAAACTAGAAGCATTAATCAAGATACAAATAAAACAATTTATAGAAAAAATATATATAGTAGTATAATAACCAGGAGATACTCTGAATAGAGCACTTTATATTTTCAGTAATTGTTAAAAAAAAAAAAAGATGCTCAGGCAACTGATTGTAATTAATTACATTAATTGGCTTTATGTAGGTCCAGAACAAACATTACATACTGAATTGTTATTTATTGATTACTTTAAAATTTACTATCATACGTCTACTAGATATGAAAACCAACAGTCAAATTGTGCTATGTCAATTTTGGCAAACCAATCACAATAAAAATGTCTTAGGAGTGGATCGTTCTGGATCTACATTAAAAACTACTCATTAAAGGAGTATTGAGTGATGTGAAATACAGGCAATATGCAGGAGAAAAGGTGAATATAAGTAAAGCATGGGAAAGGAGGAGGGACATACTAATGAATTAGACACACACACTAATGCCCGCAAATAACCCACAGAGACAGAGAAAGTACCTGGAAAGCTGTGAGTGCGCCAGTCCCTGGGTTATACAGGCATCGCAGCGAAGGCATGCTGTCCGCCAGGCTGGAGCAGCCCAGCCACAGAGACCTGGGCATAGAGCACTGCAGAGAGAGGACAACTATGAGATGGGACAGTATGAGACAGGATGGCACAGATTACAGGAATATTCAAGGCTTGGCTGAATGCAATATTCCAGTTGCAGCTGGTCTTTATGACAGAAACATCTTCAAGAAACACACTACTTACTGGTTCTAACCCCAGAAAGAAACGCAAAAGGAGCACTAGGGGCCAAAAAGCGAGGGATAAAAAAGGAGTTATAGGTCAAAAAACCAAATTTTAGGCACAATTTTTGTTCCTATTCTTCTATGTATGAGTCTAAAGGAAATTTACTCCTTAATCCAATTGATTGATTCCTTTCCTCTATGTACCTCATTTCCCATAAATTCACCACAGGGTGAAATATGGTACAGACTAAGTATAAAGAGGAATAGAGTTCACTGTAGCATTACAATATTAGGAATAGTAAACTAGAAAACAAAATACTATAGGAAAATGAAGATTTTTTCTTTCTTAAGAAGGAAAAGAAAAAGTATGGTATCCCTATGGCTTTGACAGCAACCAACTCTGAACAGTTTGCATATGTTTTATGTATCTTGTTAGACTGCTATTCATTAACCAAAATGCACAGTTAACATAGCAGCTGCCTCTTCATCTTTCCAGATGGATTAAAGTGGGGAGGGGGCCAAGAAACAACCCAAACGGAAGGGAAAACAACAACAAAGAAAGAAAGAGAGACAGGGACATAGAGAAAGAAAGAGATAGAGAAAAAACTCAAAAAGCTGCTGATACTAAAACTTTCTAAGCCAAAAAAGTACATGCAAAGGTACTATATATATACACTATATATATTAAAGGTACTATATATATATATATATAGTATTCAGTAGCAAAAAAAGGTTGAAAGTACAATCTCTAGTAACTCTATACAAACGATATTGGTGTTATTGTGCCTATAGCTTTATAAGATGATAAACATTTCATAACAATTATTACATACTTCGTGTTTCTCTAAAAGTACTCAAGACTCAAGTTTTGTCCCATCAACTTGAGAGTGCTACTACAGTCTAATAATAACCAAAAAACTAATTACCTAATCACAGCACATATATAACAGGGATATATATTTTTAAATATAATGGTCAATACAGGTAACATTAAACTTTAAATTACAGATTTTGAAATATTTAATATCATAGGCTTTTTTCTTCTTAAAACACTATAGTTGTAGGAGTTAATACTCAGAAGCAAAATGTGGTATTCATTGTTGACACCATTTATAATTGATAAAAGGATAATGGGCCGCAAAGAACTCCAAAAATTGATCTGACCTAGACCCCTGCTTTCAGATCATTATCCTCATTTTATAGTTTAGGCGAAATTAATATTTTGCCAGGAGAAATTAATATTTGTCCATGACTATGAATTTACACAGTAAAGAAATAGGGACTAGTATCCTGGCCTATTGCTTTCTAGTACAGAACCCTTCTTCCTGCCACCATCCATCCCCAGTCATAAAGTAGACATCGGGCTTCAAAAGAAGGGAATCTGCTAAAGGCACCGCTGAGTAACATACCCAGTAAAACAGTTAAGCCGCTTTGAACTACTACAACAACCTCCCAACTTTGTTCACTGTTTCCAATGTTTCTTCACCTCACCTCAAGCTATAATCCATTTCACACACAGCAGCTAAATAGAATAAATAATTGCCTTTACTTTCTTTTCATGTCACTTTCATCAATAATTCATAATGGCTCCCTATATCTACTATATGAAATCCAAGCACTCTATCAATCTGACATTTCCCCACTGCCTACATCAACTCACCTTCTCTGTCCTTCCAATTGTCCCTGGCACTCTAGCTAATTAATATTTAATATTAACATAATTAACATATTAATTAATATAACATTGATATTTTGTCCAAATTCTCATCTTACTCCTACTCCTTTAAACTTTTAATTGCCTCTCCCTCTCCCTCTGCCAATCCACATCTACCATTTACCTCTCTAACTACTTAAAATTATGTATACTAATTTCAGTCTCTTCCAGTGGTTCTTAGTAGCAGAGATTCTCATATTTGGAAAAAGGCAAAAAAGAGAATGAGGAAAATAGGGTAAAAAAAGCTTCCTTCCTCTTGAGAATCACTGTTCAACTCATATTGCTGTTCTATACTGAAAGCATCAAGAATGCTTTGCTAAAATAATTTCTAAGTACATGGCATTAAAATTTTCTTAAGGCAAATTTTTTTTTCTTTGAGACAGAGTCTTGCTCTGTTACATGGACTAGAGTGCAGTGGTGTCATCATAGCTCACTGCAACCTCAAACTCCTGGGCTCAAGTGATCCTCCTGCCTCAGCCTCCCGAGCAGCTGGGACTACAGGCATGCACCACCATGCCTGGCTAATTTTTCTAATTGTTTTTTCTATTTTTGCTGTTGCTCAGGATGGTCTTGAACTCCTGGTCTTCAGCAATCCTCCCACCCAGGCTTCCCAAAGAGTTAAGATTACAGGCATGAGCCTCCACTCCCAGCCACGTAAGGCTAATGTTTTAATCATTTATTCAATAAATATTTATTGAATGACTATTTCTGGGGACTAGGACTAGAACAACAGACAAAAAACAAAAAAATCCACAAAACTTCATGTATGGTGAAATTCTCTCAACCTTAAATTCTTCTATATTAAAAATCCTTAATGTAAAAGAAATCCATTGTTATGAGTATCTCTCATTGGTAATGAGAGACAATGTACATTATTAAGCAGCCGGTTAAAGTTGTACGTATGCTGGGTAGAAGAAACTCTACAGTCATTCTGAAGTAAGGACTGAATCTGAGAAAAACAAGAAAGATAAATGGGAGAAAAAAAAGAAGTATGGAAATACTGAAAAGGAAAAAGGAAATAGTGGAAGAAAATGGAAGAGGCACTGGAAGATGGTTTGTTACTTCTTCCTCTTCCCTTCAGAAGGGGGGCAGGTGGCTCATATACTTTTAGCCATACTGAAGCCACCTGCATGATGTGCAGCACAGTTGTGTCTAGAAGCTAATCAAAAGCCTTTCATCCACAGACTTGGGACTCCTTTTTTTAAATTAAAATACACATATTTATTTGTATTTTTGAATGTTCCTTTGTAAGTTTTTAAGGCATTCCTCTTGTGAATGATTTGTCTTTTCCATTTTATGTAAAAATCTGTGATACTTTTGTAATATGTACATGATAAATTATCTCAGTTTCCTTACTGTTATTCATTCTAAGCTGTTCCTTATTCATTCATCCTTATCCTCCATCAAAACTCCTAACAACTAAGAATTTGAAAGGGCTTATTCCACCCCCTTAAACTAAAATTCCAAAATAAAATTGTAATCAATAATGAGCCACATACACCCAGGAAAGCTCCTAGATATACTGGTGTGGTTTCCAAAATAGCATTAACTTCCAAACACCACACAGAGGACGCATTCCCGATTATTACGAGCCAATTGGTGTGGGTATGAAAACTACACTTAAATATAGTCAGATCTGCATATTACCGTAAGATTTTATATATTATGGCTCAATTTAAAAACTAATTTTGAAATTGGTTTGTATTGTAACAATTAATCCTAGCCATACTGGTAAATGCCACTTAAAAACACTGAGGAAAAAATATAATTACAAAATAAATGGAGTAGCCTATAACTTTTACTCCACCTTTTCCCCTTTTATCTTCACATTTAGGAATATTTTCTAAATGAAGGGGAAAAATCAAAGGAAATTTGGGCAATAAGTAACAGTGGAAAGGACTACCATTTTGTTTACTATCCTTATGCATTCTATGTATTTCAGGGCCATTCTGATTGGTCAGTTTCTGACAAAGATGTAAGACCTTTTTTATCCTTCAACATTTAATAAGTAATGCCCTTTAAAATTTTACCTTTAAAATACCTGAAAAGCACATAGTTTTCTACTTAAAGTTTAGGCTGCTGTTGCTGTTTCTCCTTGCAAATTATATTCAAATTCCTGATATTTTCTTTCTACACTTAGAAAAATTTTTTAATTAAAGAAACAGGTTCTAAACTAAGCTGCAATCCAGCAACTACATTCTCATGTTTAAATATTTAACTTATATTAACTGTTAAAGAACTTGTGAATCACCTACTCCTTAAATGCAATCTCAAAACTATGACATAGTTAACAGATGTGCTTCCATCCTGCACAAATCCATCCCTACACAGCACATATTAGTTTCTTCAGCTCAGATCCCACCTAACCTCACCCCAATTGACTCTTCTTTGCAAAATCAAAGAAAGTTGAAGACTAATAATATATCACAATTGTTATTATCCCGTTGCATGACTTCATCAGCTTTTTAAAAGCACATAGAACATTGAAAAATTTTTAAAAGGCCTTAACATGTTTTGTACTACCTGAAAGAATTAGAAAAAAAATTGAAATGATGCAACAAAGGGCCTCCAGTGCTTCAAGAAGAATATAGTGCCCTTCAGGTTCAATGGCACAAATTCATTTATACAGAGAGCAGTGAAAATCTCCACTCCTCCCCCTACAATTGGCTGCATGGAGTAATGTCACAGATCCTCTTCACTGATAGAGGGCCCTGCAGGCAAGGGGCTGGCCTCAGTATTTACTATATGAAAGCTGAATGACAAAATCTCCTAAACTCAGGTCCCTGTTGGTCAACTTCTAGGAGTAATAGAAGCTATAATAATCAACAATAAAAAGATTGCTGCACTGAGAGTTCATGTATCCTTAAGCCATGGAATAGAAGAATTCCCTTTTCAATAGTATATCAACTAAAAAATTCAGAGAGAACTACAGTATTACATAGGCCAGGTAATACATTCAGACTCTACCCATACAAATTCAATGGTTGCCTCTTAAGAATCCCAGCTTAGCTCACTCCAAAAATAAAACTCCCACCTGTCACATAGGAGAATCATATATGCTTAGCCTTACTGTACAAGGTTGTGGTAAAACTAAAATAAGGGTTCTAAAAGCTGCAAAGTGCAAAAGAAAAGATATAAAGTGGTATCATTACCAAAAACAGGCTTCCATGAATGCCACTTGCATTTCAAAATGTTCTGGGAAGCCATTATGAACTACAGACCATGGAATCAATAAAGTCATCCACCAATCAAATATTTATTCTTCATTACCAGAGTGCACACCAGTGGAGCACAAGGAGAGGAGAACTAAAGTTTATCAGGCATTGTACTAGATCTTTATCACACTATTTCATTTAAGCATTACGACCTTGTCAAAGAGTTATTAACAGTATTTCCACTTTAACAGGAGAGTAAACTCGAGTTCAGAGAAGTTACAGTAACTAAATGGCAATGTCAGAAATAAGATCCCAATGTATTTGTCTCCAAAATCCAGAGACTCACCACTTCAAAGACCTGCTCTCAAGTAGTTTACATTCTATTTTAGGGAGACTAATTAACACAAATAGTAACTACCAAGAAAAATATAATAACATACTAAATTATGTTAAATGATAGCTGCTATTAAGTTTAATTTAATTTTCTAATTTTAGAAAAGTTTAGTCACAGGCTTTAATTTTATTGTACTACTTGTTACTATATATAATTATATATTTTCCTTCTCTAGCAGCTGTATTCCTCAGAGATATGATTCATGTCTTACTGTTTTTTATCTGGTCAGAGTAGACGTTCAGTAAATATGTGTTTAATGGTGAGAGATCAGTGAGAACAACATTATCAACGAAAACTGAGGAAGCATTGTGTGCTTATGTTATAATGAGAATACAGATAAAACAATACGCACTGGTTACAATACTAACTCTGATCTGGAAGGTACGTGTATGTGTTGGATAAAGCTCTTTCACAATTCATTATCTTATTCACCTGTATAACCTAGTGAGGTAAATAAGACACAAAGAGGTTAAATAAATTACCAAAAGTTGATGGGTACTTAGTAAGCAGCAAAGGTGGGATTCAAAACTAGATATTCTGACTACCCAGGACAGTATTACATAAAAATGGCACTTAAATAGTCAGACATGGAGTTAAGAAATGGGGAGCCAAATATGGTTTAGGGGCACTGGAATGACTATAGAAACTAAAGAAAGGAGGCCACCCAAGAGGCTGTTGTATTCATCAAAGTAAAGGCCATGGAGAAGACATGTACATCAAAAGAAGGATCAATAGGACTCATTCACTGACTATAAGGAAAGAAGGGGGATGAGTCAGAAGTAACTCCCAAGATTTCAAACTTAAACGACTAGAAGAATAGTAGTGGCAGAGATAGCCACTATAAACTGAAACTAGTTTGGGTATGGGGGTAGATAAGTTCAGAAACCATGATTTTGATGTGACAGTAAACTTCTAGTATGTAAGTAAAAATATGGCATGAAAGCTTGGGTATAAACCTGTAATAATTACACAGATGTGGGAGTAACTGACTTCTGTATAAGTTGTAACACATTAGGTTAAAAGCATTTGCTGTAAAAATACTCGTGAGTTTTTTAAAAGTAAAATTTAATTGTTACCTCTCCCTCTTCTTCTTTCCTACCTAAACGATTCAGATCAACAGCCACTAGGTGAGTACAGGCTAAGTAGGCATCAAGCTGAGTGGCAGGGGTGGCTACAGTGGCCCAATACAGGCTTTTGGAGACCAAGTAGTATGAGAAAGGCAGCCCTGAGGGGACAAGGGGCCTGGGGTAGAGTTTCAGGGCCTAGGTAGAGCGATAGGAAAAAATCTGCCTGCATGGGCCAGCATGGGGTGATAGAGCCCTAGTGGAGTGAGGAAGGCCTCCCACATAGGAACTGGAACAGCAGCGAGCAGGATGATAAGGGTGTGCACATCCACGCAGGGTGGGTGGTGGGTGGGGAAATGGGGTGCAGTGGGGGTTCCCCATGTGGGCAGAAGAAGGTATGCATTCAGGGAAGGAGGGGCAGTGATCCAGCACAGAGTTTCAGACCCAATTGGGTAAGGAGGGTGGAAGGGGCAGCCCAGCACAATCCGTCAGATCCCAAAAGGGTGAGGAAGGCATCCATGTTAAGTATGGGATGAGTGATGGAGAGAGAGATGTGTGAACAACAGGAGATGGGTTATATGGGAGGACTGACCAAATAAAGGTGATAGACCAAATACTGAAGATAATAAGGTTTCTTATAATCACAAGGAGTTATAAGCACAGAAAAACAGAAAGCTAGAATAAATACTATGTTGCTGAACTATAACTGAAGATGGTGTTGTGAGCTCAAAGCTTACAAGATATAGCAAGAAATTTCTACGTAAGTAATGTATGCGTATGTGCACACTTGTACATACAGACACACACACTCTCTCTCTCCCTAGATCTACTAGCTGAGAGGGCCTGGGAGCAATTTAATAGAAATGAGCAATACTTTAACGATTCAAAGTACTACTTGCCATTAAAAGGAACTAGAGCTCCTTAGAACAATGGCAGATTCCAGGGCTTGGACAGGAAAGTTTAAGGTGAGCTTGGAATATCTTCTTCAAGTGCTCAAAACAATGGTGGAGACATGTCAAAATGACACAGGGGCCAGAGGGAAAGGCTGAGACAGGCTAAATCTGGGACAGTTGGAACATCAAACTAAATAATGAAAATAATAATGAATTATAACTGTGGCAAGCAAACTCTAACATGTTTTCCACCTCCTGGTATTCACACACTTGTATAATCCCCTTCCCTTGAGTGTGGGATAGCCTAGTACCTTCCTTCTCACTAAGAGAATATGGCAAAGGTGATGGGATGCCATTTGTGATTAGGTGACATTAAGACTGTAACTTCACCTTGCTGACAGACTCTATTGCCTTCTTGGCTTGCATGCTTTGATGAAGCAAACGATCATACTGTAGAGGTCCATGTGGCAAGGAACTTGAGGGTGGCCTTGAGTCAACAAACAGCTAAGAATTGAGGCTCTCAGTCCAATAGTCATTGAAGAAAAGAATTCTGCCAGCAACAATGTAAGCTAGTAAGTAGATTCTTCCCCAGCCAAGCCTTAAAATGAGATCCCAGCCTGGAAAACAACTTGATTACAGCCTTGTGAGAGATCCTGAAGCAGACCATGGTCAGCTGTGCCCAGACTCCTGACACAAAGAAACTGTAAGGTATTATATGTATGTTAGGTTATGGATATGTTTATTAGCTTGATTGTGATAATCACTTCACAATGAGTATGTATATGAAAACATCATTGTACACCTTAAATATAATTTTTATTTGCTGATTATATTGCAATAAAGCCAGAGAGAAATGAAAGAAAAAAATATGTATATTTGGCAGGAAACACAGACATGAGAAAATTCTAGAAGAGGCCTAAACTACTGCCAAGGTATAGGAAGTATTGGGGCTCATGAAAACTTAAAAATAATTATGAAGTTTTCATTTTTCTATATATTTTGGGAGGATTTATTATAGTAACTATTTGCCTTTTAAAGGTTAAATACAACTCACTTGTAAGTCCCCCCAAAAATATGAATAAATGTGTTGTGTGTTATTATAAGCCACTGAATTTATGGTAATTTGTTATGTAATAAAGATAACTAATACAATAAGCCACTGAATAAAGTAGAAATCCATGACTCTGTTAATGATATAAAAAATAAACTGGAAGTTTAATAAAGAACAGGATACGTCAATAGTCTCAAAATACCTCCCCGCAAAATACTTATTTATTACAAAGGAGGAAACTAACTTTACAGTGGGAAAAAAGTCTGACTGACATCTTAATCAAGTGATCAACATTAATGTCACCAATAATGAAACAAATTAAAATCATGTGTCAACTGATGGTGTGCAATAAAAACACAGCATCACCTCTGTGTTATTTCTGTCAAATACCTAACCTGGAACTGATCATGGAAAACATCAGAAAAACCCAATCTGAAAAACATTCTACAAAATAACCGGCCTGTAATCCTCAAAAATGTCAATGTCATGATGTCAAGGAAAGACTGAAGAACCATCCCAGACTAAAGGAGACTAAAGAGACATGACAACTAAATGCAACATGTGATTCTGGACTACATCTTTTTGCTATAAAGGACATTTATAGAGAAACGTGAATGGGGCCTGTGGATTAGAGGACAGTAATGTACCAATATTACTTTCCTTATTCTGATGGCTGTTACTGGGTTATACAGAAGCATGTTCCAGTTTG
Organism: Daubentonia madagascariensis; assembly: GCA_023783475.1. Taxonomy (NCBI): domain Eukaryota; kingdom Metazoa; phylum Chordata; class Mammalia; order Primates; family Daubentoniidae; genus Daubentonia; species Daubentonia madagascariensis. Next base: position 10,176,367 of record JAKFHU010002573.1, on the reverse strand, counting down.
TAGGAAATACATATCAAAGAATTCAGGGGTGATGGGGCATCATGTCAGAGTCTTAATCTCTAATGGTTTATGGAAAAAAATGTTATTTGCATTTGACTTGTAACTTCACAGTAGTTTGAAAATGTCTAAAGATAAAACATGGAAAATTAATTAATGAAAATATATATTAGGATTTTGCTTTTGGCTATAATGTAGTTGATTTTATTTATTTATTTATTTATTTTCTTTCCTTTGGCCACATCACCGAAAAGTTATAATGTAATTGTTATCAGACTAAATTTCATGTAGAAAAGACAGCTATAAAAGCTAAATAAAACTGTTTGAAGGCATCAGAGAACAACTTATGCAGACAAGACTTTAGAGGCTAAGACCCCAGGCAGAAGGGCGATGTATGATGTAAACATTCTGTCCACAATTTTCCCCAGGCATTTGCTGACTCCTAAGTTTTACATGCATAGACTAAGATGCTGAAAAACCAAGTTTAAGTATATTTCAGTAGTCTCACAATGCTGTGGAGCTAAAAACTGAAGTATAGGGCCCACCTAGGATGAGCTACCCTGGTAAAAAACTCAGGCTTTCAGTTGACACCATGGAAAGAACACAATGAACCAGAAAAAAGAAGGGCACCAAAAATAGACATGCCTCAACTGAACCAAAGGGACATGCCCATGAAAAGATTATTAAACACTCTCTGAAGGACAATATTCAGAGTCTCTAATATTTTAATTAAAAAACATCTAGCAGTCAATAAAAAATTATCAAGCATTCAAAGCAAAGGGATCAAATGACCAAATTAACAAACAAAAACAACCAGAGGAAAAGCAACAAAAACAGAAAGACTCAAATAGCCAAAAGGCGGAAACAACTCAAGTGTGCATCAATGGATGAGTGGATAAACAAAATGCAGTATATGCACACAATGGAATATTATTCAGTCTAATAAAGGAAGCAAACTCTGACACACACTGCAACATGGATGAACCTCAAGAACATTATGCTGAGTGATATAAGCCGGTCATAAAAACACAAATACAGTCATGTGCTATTTAAGGACGAGTATACTTTCCGAGAAATATGTCATTAGGCGATTTTGTTGTTGTGTGAACACCATAGAGTGTACTTACACAAACCTAGACATTATAGCTTACTACACACCTAAGCTGTATGGTATAGATAGCCTATTGCTCCTAGGCTACAAACCTGGACAGCATATCACTGTACTAAATACTACAGGCAATTGCAACACAATGGTTAGTATTTGTGTACCTAAATATAACTAAACACAGAAAAGGTACAGTAAAAATATGGCATAAAACATAAAAAATGGTATACCTGTATAAGGCATTTGCCATGAATGGAGTGTGTGGGACTGAAAGTTTCTCTGGGTGAGTCAGTGAGTGAGTAGTGAGTGAATATGAAGGTCTAGGACATTACTGTACACTGCTGTAGACTTTGTAAACACTGTACACTTAAGACTACATGAAATTTTTCTAAAATATATTTCTTTCTTCAATAATAATTTTTTTTTTTTTTTTGAGACAGAGTCTTGCTGTTGCCCAGGCTAAAGTGCAGTGGTGTCAACATAGCTCACTGCAACCTCAAACTCCTGGGGGTTCAAGCGATCCTCCTGCCTCAGCCTCTCCAGTAGCTGGGACTACAGGTACGCACCACCACACCTGGCTAATTTTTTCTGTTTTTTTAGTAGAGATGGGGGGGTCTCACTCTTGCTCAGACTGGTCTCGAACTCCTCACCTCAAGTAATCCTCCCACCTCAGCCTCCCAGAGTGCTAGGATTACAAGCATGAGCCACCACCCCTGGCCATCTTTCTTCAATAATAAGTTAGCCTTAGCTTACTGTAACTTTCTTACTCGATAAACTTTAATTTTTTTAATTCATTGACTCTTTTGTAACAACACTTAACTTAAAACATAAACACATTGTACAGATGTACAAAAATATGCTTTCTTTATATCCTTGTTCTATAAGATTTTTTCTGTTTTTCAATTTTTATTTCTTTTTACTTTTTAAACTTTTTTGTTAAAAACTAAGATGGAAACACACACATTAGCCTAGGCCCACAAAGGGTCAGGATCATCCTCCACCTCCACATCTAATCCCACTGGAAGGTCTTCAAGGGCAATTAACACACATGGAGTGTCATCTCCTATGATAACAATGCCTTCTTAGAGAACACCTCCTCAAGGATCTGCCTGAGGCTCTTTTACAGTTAACTCTCTTTTTATAAATATAAGGAGTACACTCTAAAATAACGATAAATAGTATAGTATGGTAAATACATAAACCAGTAATAGTTGTTTATTACCATTATCAAGTGCTATGTACTGTATAACAGGCAGCACAGCAGGTTAGTTTGCACCAGCATCACCATAAACACCTGAGTGTGGCACTATGACAGTCGAACAGCTATGATGTTACTAGGCAATAAGAACTGTTCAGCTCCATTATAATCTTATGGGACCACTGTGCTACACGAGGTCTGACGTTCTCAACATCATTATGCAGCACATAACTGTACTATATGAGTCCACTTATATGAGTTATCTAAAGTAGTCAAATTCAGAAAGTAGAAAGGTGGTTGCCAGGGGCTGAAAAGGGTACAAGAATGGGGAGTCACTGTTTAATGGGTATTGAGTTTTACAAGAGGAAAAAGTTCTGGCGGTTGGTTGCACAATAATGTAAATATACTTAAACTACTGAATTGTACACTTAAAAATGGTTAAGATGGCAAATTTTATGTTATGTATATATTAACACAATTTTTAAAAAATAGCCCCCAATGTATAAATATTGGAATTACCAGAAACAGGCTTTAAATAAGCATGTATAAGACATTCAAGAAAATATGAAAAAGTGAAGAGTTGCACCAGAAAACTAGAATCCATAATTGAAAATATATAACAATATGAAAACCCTGTAACTAAAAAAATATAAATGTTGAAATTAAGAATTGATTAGACTGTTTTAAGAGAAGATTAGAAACAGAACAAGTGAGAATTAGTGAAAAGGAAGACAGGTCAGGAGAAAACCACTAGACTGAACCAGAGATAAAAGAAAAACACTGAAAAGAATGTAAGAGATATAAATGACACAATGAAAAAGTGAACGTGTATATCTGGACTCCCAGAAGGAAAAAGAAAAAGTAAATGGGGCAAAAGCAACCCTTAAGAAGATAATAAAAATTTTCAAAAACTGATGAAAGGCTGGGGGCGGTAGCTCACACCTGTAATCCTAGCACTTTGGGAGACCAGGGCAAGAGGATTGCTTGAGGCCAGGAGTTCAAGACCAGCCTGGGCAACTTAGCGAGACCGTGGTCTCTACAAAAAATAAGGAAAATTAGCCAGGTATGGTGGTACATGCCTGTAGTCCTAGCTACTCCAGAGGCTGAGGCAGGAGGATTGCTTGAGCCCAGGAGTTGGAGACTACAGTGAGCTATGATGATGCCACTGCACTCTAGCCCAGGCAACAGAGCAAGATCATGTCTCAAAACAAACAAATAAACAAACAAAAAAAACTGATGAAAATCCTCAAGCCACAGACTCAAGAATCCCTACAAACATACAAAGCAAGCATGTTTTCTATGCCTTGGCGAACTGTTGTTCTAAGTTTAGATCAGCTTCTAACATTTTATCCTTTGTATAATACTTTCAGGGTTATGAAATATCTGCAGGAGATCTTTTAATATATAGTTTTTTCCTCTGGGACATCTTCATCTTTTTCATCATAACCACTTTCCTCATTTATGTTAATAAGTCTACCTTCACTAAGTTCCTCTGGCTGCATATCTAGAGTCTATGGTAGCAGTGTCAACATTCCTATAACCAGCTATTTCTTATATAACTCCATTTCTGTTTCAATCAAATTTCAATTAAAGTGTTACTTTAACACAATTTTTTTTTGTGTGTTTCATCTCTGTTGGCCAATTTCTACTTTTGATTATCTATTTTTGTCAAATATCATGTAGGCTTAACACTGGGAAAGAAGACAACACACTACACAATTTGTTGTCTGTACATAAAGTTAACAACAGATGTGCAGTGACTAGTTCACCAACAGATGTTGAAATAAGTGATGAGCATCTATTTTTCTCATAGTGATCTGTGGGCTGCAGAACTAGCAATGAAGTTTGTACTTTACATACTCAGTTTACATACTATGGTAAATGAAATTAGAACCATGGTGTTGGGGAACTAGTGTTATTTAACTAAACTGTAGTAATTGAAATCTGTGCATACTGGAGTTGTGCAAAGTGAGGACTTCCAGTACATTAAATTTAAATAAAATAGAAACTCTGAGTAAAAGACAAATACAAGACCTCAGCTTCCACCCTAAAGGAATAGTAGTAGGCTATACCATCTAGATTTATTTAAGTATACTCTCTGATGTTTGCACAATAAAAAATGTGCCTAAGGACACATTTCTCAGACAGTATCCCTGCCATTAAAAGACACATGACTGTATGTATATATTAATATATACATATACTCTGAAATGTAAATACTAGCAGGTAGACTGGGCAAGAAGACTTTTACATAGCACTAAACCAATAATCAATTTATCTTATTATTCTTCCAGTATCCACCAGCCTGGACTACAACCTAAAACCCAAAAGTGGGTATTGGTGTTGGTAAAGAGAGCTCCAGGAAAAGCACTCTAGAGTTGTAGCTCAAGGAGTGAATAAGAGGTATCCTAACACTCAGAAAGAATGGTAAAAATCTCCCATTTGTACGGGGGAGGGAGAAAAAAAATCTCCCATTTTTCTTTAAAGTCCTCTCCATTCTCTACAAGTAATCCCATGATGAAAGGTCACAGCAGAAGGAGAGACCCACAGAAGCCTAAAACTCTGAAGTAAGGAAACCTTCTGCTGATCAGAGGAATTGTGATCCTAAAAGGGTGAGGCAAAACCTCACTGCTTTTTCCCCACCCTCTATCCTCCCATCACTTAGCCCCAGATGCAGTAACATATGCAGGATTAAATAAAGCCCTAGCTTTCTGGCTGGAGGACTAAAAATGGAACCTTAGGGAACCAGATAGTACTGGAGCAATCATCAAGAGGCAGGAACTCAGCAAAGCAATCCTTTAAAGTGGTTAATGAACTCCTGTGTTCACCAACAAACTTCACATGGGTGGATATAACCCAAAACAGCAAGCTATAGACTTTGAAAACTGAACTACAGGATGGACTACCATCCAGATTCCAGACTAGGCAATGAGTAGCACACACATGGAACATATCTATAGCACTGCAAAGGCCTTCAAAATGTAATAGATACTGAAACCACAATCCTACAGAAAGCTAAACTTGCAGGCTGAATTCAACTGGGTTGAGTGACTGATAAAATAAAAGTATCAACATTTTCAATCAGATTTAAACAAAATTCAGAGTCTTATAATATTACAAATGCCAAGGATATAATCCAAAAATTATTTGGGATATCAAAAAGGGGGAAATTTTTCAACTGGTATAAATAGATGCCAATACCAAAATGAAACAGATGTTGAAATTAACTTTAAAGACAAAGACTTTAATATAGGATAAAAATGTTCCAATAACTAAGGGCAAACACTCTTGAAAGAAAGAATGAATTAGTAAAGAAAGAAAAGATATAAAGAAAAACTAAATGGAAATGTTAAGAATGGAAAATAACCAAAATTTTAAAACTCACTGGATGGGCTCAATAGCAGAACAGAGATTACAGACCAATATCCCTTATGAACATACCAGCAAAAATTCTCAACAAAATACTGACAAATAAAATCCAGCAACACACAAAAAAGATTATACACCATGACCAAGTGGGATTTATTCTGGGAATGCAAGAGCCACTGCTTTAAGTGCTGAAGGTATTCTAATACCTCGCTCCAGGTCCTTGTGGGGCCTGACTGCACATCTTTTTCCATTTAGTTCCATGAGCTATCTCTGTTTCCTTAAAATGGCTGCCCCTTCTTGCTTTAAGGGGAGAATGAGGCAATCTGTTACTTGAAAACAAAAGTACTAATGAAGACAGAAATGTAATTTTAAAATGAATATTATCCCGAGTAGACACCATGGGAAGCTACACTTACTCCAACAATGCCATCAATGCTTGGAAAGAAAAAATTTTAATTTAAGCTTTCCAAAATAAAACTAGATTGACTTTATGAGAGCTAAATGAGTCCCTGCTTTTAAAGAGATTATAATCTAGTAGGAACAATGAGATTTAAAGGTTTAGCCACAACAAGTTAACATTTATAAACACTAGAAAACATGAGATAAATTAGGATTAAAAAGTAAAATGTTACTAGTATGATATTATTGTTAGGCCATATAAATTCATACTATTCTTATAACCCCAAATGCCTAGCTCACAGTTGTATACATAGCAGAAGTATTCAAGAAATCCCTGGTGAAATGAACTGTTGAATTATCGTGATAACTGAGGAGGCGTGACCCTAATCCAGGAGTTAAATCAGGTGCATGTTCTGGTGCAGACTTGTCCTCAAACCAATCGTAAGACCTTGAGCAGTTCACTTAATTTCTATGCACCTCAGCTTCTTTGTTGGTAAAATGTTGATTGAAATATTTCTAATGGGGCCTTACAACAATAAAATTCTACAATTCTGTGATTTAAGTCCATCTACAACACTTCTTACATAGATTTTTTAAAAATAGGAATTAGTAGTTTCAACACAAAACTTGGACTAAAAGGGATGGAAATCCTTTTAAACAAGAAGTGGGGGAGAGGGAATGGCTCCTGATGCTTATTTAAAACTGCTAAAAATTTGGCTACCTTCTAAACTCATTATTATTTATTAAATAGGCAATTAGTCAAATATAACACTCTGATAAACTAGAATTTTGAACAAACAAACGCTTTAAAATTCTAATAACTATGCATAAGCAGTAAATTATTCTTACTTGAATTTCTACTGCTCTGTATAGCAGGGTTAGTAAGTACATAATTACATAAGAGAGCCACCCAACTTCCAAAGGAGCCATTCCAGTGAATTGTGTAAATAATATGCTTTAAAAAAACATAACCTCCTCACATATGAATTTAGATTCACCAGATATGGAATAGCTGTGTACCTGGGAGACTAGAACACAGTCTTAAAAAGCCCTTCCTAATTATGAATTTACCAGAGAGACTAGAATGACCCAAAGCAAATTACTACATAGACTTTTTTTTATAACTTTCTATAAAAACACTTTCACTATTCTGCTTCAGTACAGAAAACAAAAGTCTTAAAAGTCACTGGCTTGAGATAAGAACTCCAGAGCATAAGAAAATGACTAAATTTTTCTAACATCAATGTTCTGTTTTTCTTAATTACTCAATATTTGTGTTTTATTTTTCTTTCGTTTGTATCAACATAATAAGTTCTAAATATCTGGTCTATGAATGAATTTACTGTAAGACTGTTAAATTTGGAAGAATAAAATAAAAAATCATTTTTAATCATATAAATTATTCAACATTAGCAGGAAGCAGGGCATCATATAATGCCTAGATGCCACGTGTTTTCTATACCAATTAAAGTCATTTTTAATACCCATCAATAGGAAACCAACCATCTTAGCAAACAAACTTATGCATTCAGCCAGGTGGTATCTTTATTCTCCCAAAAACAGAACAAAAAGTAAGGATGTTCACTTACACTTTCTTTGCCACATTATTAAAAATCACCTTATGCTACATAAAGAGAATTCCTGTGTTTTTGAAGTGCTCATTCACTTGGTAAGAGTAAAACTATAATTACCTCAGATTAAGTTTTACAAACTCAATTGCCTATACATGTACTTAAAGACCTTTTAAATCATGCCACAAAAAAACCATTTGGTTACACTAGAATTTCATTGTATTAAGTTCAAGTCAAATCCCATTGCAATAAGCTCTAAGGGAGTGTCCAAATTCTTTTATTGCCCTAGAATTTATTGCATTAAATATGATTTGAAATAACTAGGCCACCAGCTGAGGCCTGGGAATCATGGGGTTACACAACAATTTTTGATGATGTGGAGTTGGCCTATACACAAATTTCAAATGATCCCAGTATTCATTGGGAGGATTAGGCTTTATGTATTTCTGAGATGGAGGGTAGGAAAGAAAGAAAAGAGGAGGGAAGAGGAGGGAAAGAGAGACAAGAGGAAAAAGAAAAAAGAAAAGAAAGCTTGGTTATAATTAGAGGAGTAAATAGAAGTTGAAGAAGTCTTCCATTTTGGTGAAAGGCATTTACAACACTCTTTTTTTCCCCAGATGGATTTACATGTTTGTTCACAGCCATTGCTATGACTCAGAAGAGGCCAGTGTCACGTTAATAATCCACATATTAAGGCCAGGCTGGCTGCCATATGACAGATCAGAGCTCTTTTCCTCACTTCCCACACAGAAAGAGCAAAAGAAGCCACAGAGTAAGATCCTTTGATAGGGAGAGGAGACAAACCCTCACACTAAACCTATGGATCATCCTCCTCTATAGATGTGTTTGCTCTAACAATGAGTTCAAAAGGGAGCTATCTGGAGCTTTCTTCATAAGGAGAGGGAAACTCCCACTCATGAAAGGATCCCCTGATATCCAACAATATTTCAATGACTACAAACCAAGTTTCCCAGCCCTCTTGGGTACTCCTTAATTTAACTTTTGTGTAGGAGTAGAGAAAAGAAAATTACTCGCTCATTAGAAAGAGAATAAATGCCTACGTAAATAAATGCAACCATATTACATCTGACTTCCTGGGTACCACAGACTAGCAGAGAGAAGAAACTCATTTTCAGCAGTGTGTTTGCTTCACTATTTGCAAATCACTGACTGATTGGCAGCTACAATATATGAAATAAATAACCATTTCAAAGACCAAGTGTCATGTTCCCTGGTAAGTAACAAAAATGAACATTATCTACCTTCCCCATCCAGTTTATGGAATTTAGCAGGAGAGTAGGTTTATTGGCTATTTGATTGCTTGATATGTTGTGAGGACATTTCCTGTGATGGTGTGCTTATAATTGAGGTAAGATAAGAAATTCTCCTTTCTCTCAGGACATTAGTATTAAGACTCACATATTCACAAGAAGGATACAAAATGAGTATTTCTGAAGCAAGTGAAATATGAAAAGAAATTGTGAAATGGGGAGTGATGAGTATACCTAATAATTTTTTTCTTCCAGGAAAATAAAGTAGCTCATCTTCCAGTCCGATTTATCATAAGCCAAGATGCAAACTAGTAAATCTCAAATGCACAATCTGATGATATTGCCCACTTCAGACACCAGTCTAAAAATCAGTGCATCAGATTTTAATGTAAAACATTTTAACAGATTTATGAACTAGCTTTAAAATATTTTCCAAGATAAGTTAGAAGAGAGGGAGATTTACATCCATGCACTGTTAAATCCCAATGGTACTACCATATCTTGGCACAATGGAATATAAACACTGATAGTCTTTCATTTTCAAACTCCTTTACAAAATGTTGGCTAACTTGTTAATGCAATCTTTGAACTGTTTGCTGAGTATCTGAACCATTTAATAGCCTAAAGTTGTGTGATAAGTCACAAGTCATATGACCTATCATTAAACAACAGAAAAAAAATGAGCTTTTTACAAATCCTTTAAAAAAAAAATCATTATTTCTCTCTGCTCTTCCTCCCCCATCTTTCTCTGCTTTTTAAAAAGACGTTTCTTCTCTATACCTAAAGAAAGGTATACAGAAGGACAGATTTTGGTTAGCCAGGCAAAACCAGGCAATGTTTAACATGAAGAGGCTATTTATGAAAATCAACTTATGTGTAAACAAAATCAACATTAATGTTGTATTTGGATTCTGACTGGAAATATTCAACGGATTACTTTAAAATACCGTTCTTTGGTCAGTCAATATTATTTCTCCTAACTGACTTGTTTTCACACCATGGTTTTCAACTACAACACAAGAACATTAAATATAAAAACCTCTACTAAAGGGCAAAGAAGGGTAATGGCATTAGTGTAGGCAACTCATGTTCAGGTAATGTTCAACTATTTGCAATTAAATGTGGATGGAAATATGGGAATTTCAACACAAGTTTTTAGATAAAATCCTCAGTTTTATGGATATTTATAGCACGTCTAAACTCTGTCTTCCTCCAACTCATTTGTAATATAAACTGCTCTTAAACCACTTTAATACATTGTTACAGGGATACTTCTTTTACACAGCACCTACCAAGCAGCAGATCAATACTCTAATACAGAGATGCTGATTCCATTACCACATAAACCTGTACAAGCAGCCAGCTGCTGAACAAAGAGCACAGCTTTCATCAGGTTTATTCCTAACATGTCTCCACTTCACCGGGATGAAATATTTTGCTATGATGGGCAAGTAGAATAATGGCATTTAAAATAACACTTAAGAAGCTTTGATTACAGAGAAAGTTTGAAAGACACAGCTAAAATAAATTTCTTCACACCTACAGGATGCTTATCATTTATCATCAAATCCATCTGTTCATAGCAATCATAATGCTGCACTGGATGCTTTACAAATTGCCATGACATTAGATGTTTATGTTACAGTTCAACACTTAAGACTAAAATGATACAGCAAGAAGGTATGGAAAAGAACGAAAATTAAGCACTGGGTGAGAAAGGGGGAAAAAGGAAAAAATGAAAACACCCTACTATTTTTTTTAAGTGATTTTCAGGAACAAAATTATAATTAGAAAGGACAGAGATCTGTGTATACACAGTGGTACTAGCAACTTGTGGCACCAGAGGGATTTAACTTTTGTCTAAAACCAATTCTCCATGTCTTTTCTTACACTATTTATTTTCAGTGGAATAAAGCTGCAATACATCCTTTCTAGACCCGCTTTAATCATTTTCACAACTATGGTTGCTATGACAACAGGATGCAGCTTATCCGTGCTGTTTTCATTTTCCCCATTTGAGTTGCCATAACAACACAATCATTCCACCTTTCTCCAATATGTAACAACTTTATTTTAGGATTGTATTCTTAAAGACTCTGGATTTCCCCATGAAGAAAGCAAATAACAGAATTTATATAAGAATGTTATTTAAATAATATAACACCCAACTTTAAAATCTTTCAGAGGAAAAGTAACTTTGATAGGGACTTTCATCATATAAAAACAAAAAAAATTAACAAACTTTGATATGTGCTGAAATCTAAAGACTGTCTACCATTAGCAGTGACTGATTTCTGTACAGATTTCTCAAAGCAAAAGATATCAATACCATCATGATTATGAGCTGTGGGAAAGTGTCCATTAATACCTGTCCCAAGTAGATCAAGAATGAAGATGGTTTGCTGTGATGGTAATCCAACACCATTTGTTAAGAGTACCACAGTGGCCAGGCGTGGTGGCTCATGTCTATAATCCTAGCACTTTGGGAGACTGAGGTAGGAGGATCGCTTGAGGCCAGGAGTTCGAGATGAGCCTGAGCAACATAGCAAGACCTCGTCTACAAAAAATTAAAAAATTAGCTGGGCGTGGTGGTGTGTGCCTGTAGTCCCCGCTACTTGGGAGGCTGAGGCAGGAGCATCCCTTGAGCCCAAGAGTTCAAGGTTACAGTGAGTTATGATCACGCCACTTTACTCCAGCCTGGGCAACGGAGCAAGACCTTGTCTCTTAAAAAAAAAAAAAAGATTCCAATGCTAGGCTACCTGGCTAGACCCACACATGAAAATTAAAGCAACCAACTGGGTTAAAATAATGTACAAAACCCCATCTCTCTCCAACCCAGCTTCCTATTTCCTTCATTTGTTCTATTGATCCCCCTTTGTGAGGCCTAAACTCCCCAAGCAAATGCCACCTTGCGATGACATCTAAATTAGCAGAAGCTGGTAGACACTAGGCTGTAGGCAAGATGATGCAATCTCATTACAGTGCAATAATGTAAATTTAGGTGCTAATGCTGTTAGAATCATGGGAGAAACTGGATTTTTGTAATGAACTTTGACAGGATTTATTAATTTTGTGTGTGTGTGTGTGTCCTAGCATTCTTGGCAACTGCTATGACTCATCCAGGACACTCCTTAAAACAAAACCTCTGGCCTCATCTCCAGGCAGTATGCTTCAAGCAGACATGCATTCGGATCTGTGCTATTGCTGTTAACACCTCCTGGAACTCACTGGTCAAAGTGCAATTCCTGCCCTGATCTGACATGTCTAGCCATGTACTCCACAGGGAACTGCAGACTACTGGGACATGCCCCTACCACTCTTCTCAAGAGTGTGTTATACCCTGTCCAGATTGTTAAGAATTTTAACCCTTACTCTTTCTGGCATAGGGCCTTCTTTATTTCTCCACTCTGTTCCTAGATTAAGAGATGATTTTCTTTTGTTTTACTCATAACTACTCAGTCTGTGACTCTGTATTTTGTGGAGAGGGGGAAGTGGAAGATGACTCTGCTTTTAAGCTTTATGTTTGATACTAGATCGTTGAGTCTTCAAACGGACAAAAAAACCTTATCTCAGGAATAAACTAATGTCCCCAATAGAAGTAAAGTGAAATCCACAAGCCAAGCTAGCTGCAAGCTGCAAAAAGAGTACTTTTTCAATAATTTTAAGGGGTATAAATTCCATATATACATAAGACATCTATATATCTTTCACTGTTCAGGATACAAAATGGTATCTTTATAAAGATTCATTATATCAGTCATTGGCAATTAGGTCTAAAAATATTCAATTTCCAAAATTTATATTTGAAAATAATTTAGCTGCAATTTGAACAATTTCCACAGTGAAAGAAAGCATTATCATGAAAAATAAATTACCAAAGAGTCTCCTTCTTTTATAAAAAAAATTTAATGTAATTTAGTCACAGATCTGTACCTATAACCCTACAAAAATAATAAGTTCTTTTAAATAGAATTGAGATGGAAATATCTCCTTTTTTTTTTCCAGCTAAACAATGTGCATATTCTATAAAATCTGTAATTTAGTTACTAAAGCCTTGGAAGTCCAAGCTCAGATTCCTGGGCATGCACTTAGTTTTAGAGGGGCATGCTATACAGTATAAGAAGTTTGAATTACACTGGCTATGCTTGTTCAAAGGATTACTTTTCTCATTCAAATGCCTTTCAATGATAGACAAAATCTGAAGAGAAAATGAGAAAAGACAAAGAACTCAATTTTGCCACAATGCATCTTCATCCTCTGTGTGAGACAAGCTGGTTTCCAAAGTGGGCTGTGCACATGCCAGGAGATAAGCAAGATGATCCTTTGGAGTGTAAAGGGGAAAATATTAGAACTCTTAATTAAATTAATTTTCCAGTTAAAAAGGTGATTAATCTTTTTAAATTTTTATGATATAGATTGACATTTGATCCCCTGATCTGATATTATATGGTCAAATATCACTTATGAACCAAGTGTTCCAATGGAAGATTGGAAGTTCCACAACACAAAGGGGTTAGCAATGGTGCTCTCATTCATTCATTCTCTTTTAGCATATTGCAAAAACTTGTAGTATGCTCAGGATTTAAGAATATTACCTAGTTTTAAATAAACTGTCAACTGATCCTTCTCTAATTCTTTGTACAAGCCCTTCATTAGTCACTTTGCAAGGTAAAAACAATATTTAACTAACCATATGTGAAAAAAGTGAGCCAAAGACGGTATCAATACAACTATTTGGGAAGAATTTATACATATATATTGATTCATTTATATATATATATTTTTAAATATTTATATTTGCCCTAAGTGTATATATTGTACCTTGATAAAGTAGCTAATGATGATAGGGCATGAATATAATTTATAATTTGTAAATTAAAAAATAAAAATACTTAGGAGGAGTACTCAAAAATTTTTTCTGATGCATTAGGAGACTATTGTTCTGGACAGCAAATTTCTCAAATTTATTTTTAAAAGAGCTTATCAAATTAAGGCACATGCCAACACTGTTTTTGTAGAGTCTCTGAATCAGCTCCTGATGAATGAAGAGCACTTTGTGAAGGCTGAACTAAGAAAGCTGTACCCATGCTAAGAAATGAAGGCAAATTTCCGTTTGGTATTTGTCGTAACAGTTGACTCAGGGACAACTTACTAACCTAAGATACAAAAACAAAGAGTTCTATTTGCAGACAGTACTGTATTTTAATATTATAAACTCCATTTGCTGGTAAATTAGTTCTCTAGTTTCAAAGATTAACAAACTTTATATATTCCAAAGTAATAAATTTCAAAAAAGTAGTTCTCCCACTTGAATATATTTCTTTGAGAATCATCTATTTTTCTAATTCAAAAAAATGTTCCAGGGGCTTCAAATTACACTATTTTCCAAGCCTAATATAACTCCTTAAGGGTTGCAATATTTGAATCACAGCAGGAGCTATAGTTACCATATAGGATTAAGTAGTAACCTGTACAAGTTGTTTTAAAAGACAAATCAGATTGTATGCCATATAAAGAAATCCTGATTATATACAGGTTAGTTTCAAGAAAGTTCTTTAGGCAAAGTTCTTATAAAACTTTAATTATCAAGAGTAAAATTTCTAAATATGATGGAGAACCATTTATATTTACTTCTTTTCACACAAGCATCAAAATACATAATTGAATTGCCCATGAGACTTAAAAAGTATAAAATTAATCTATTCTAACTAATGCAACCCCTTAAAAAGTGCTTGGAAGTTGCTTGGGACAGAAAAAATAGAAAGAAGAGAGCACTAGACAGTATATTAATCCTTGAAAGTTTTTTTTCTTTTTTAAAGACAAAATGAACAAAGTTAAAAGTGGTTGTGTGGGATGGCAAGGTGTTTTTTATTTTTATTTTTTTACTTTCTCAAATTTGTTTAATGTCTTTAAAAACAATAAAGCTTATTTATCAAAAATTATCACACGAGACATCAAAACTGATAAACAATATTGTCTGAATTACTCCCTACAGTGACTCCATGAAGTATGATAGGTTTATCATCAGCTTCCATTTTACAAGATGAGAAATAGGGAAGTAAGTGATTTCACAAGTATTTGTTGCCTACCATGTGTCATGAACTGCAATATACTCAAGGGCAAAACAGACAAAACTTCACCATCATTGAGTTTATTTTCTTTTCTAATAGAAATAATAGACAAATAAAGGGTAGGGGCATTTCCTTTAGATAGGGTGGACTCTAAAGAGGTGACATTTGAACAAAGGACATAAGAAGGAATCAAGCAAAAAGCCAGAGTCAGAGAAAACAGCAAACAAAAAGGCCTTACATGGTCTTGCAACAGTTTGGCAAAAGGCCAGTGTAACTTGACTATAATTGGAGAGTCAGAGTATTAGCATAATATAGTCAAAGAGGTAGGTAAGAAAAGAGCAGATCTGCCTGGCAAAACAATAAAGTTTTACCATACATGGCCAAAGTACAAAAGGAAGATAGTGAAAAATTTTAATTTTACGCTATTTTTGAAAGATCACTCTGGCTGTTGTATGGAGACTGGATTTAAAGGGAAGAATAGTTAGAAAATTATTGCATTTGTCCATAAAAGAAATTATAATAACCCATAGTAAGTTGATGGCAGTAGAGGCAAAGAGAAGTGGATGAATTTTAGATGCATTTCAGAAAGAGAACAGATAAAATCTGATGATGGGTTGGATATCAGGGTAAGGAAAAGTGAGGAGTCAAGACTGATCCCAGGTTTGGGACTTCGGTAACTGTGTAAGTAAGTGGTGATGCTACTTATTAGGATGGGAAGACCAGCAAAAAAACAAAAACAAAAAAAATCATGACTATGCAACATTCAAGTGGATAATCAGTTCAATATATAAAGCTAGAGGTCAGAGTAGAAGGATGAATTAAAGATTACCAGCATATTAGGAGTCATCAGCACACAAATGGTATTTCAAAGCCAAGGGAATAGATGATCACCTAGGAACAAAATATAGACAGGAGACAGAAGAGGGCCAAGGCCCAAGGGCTAAGAACTCCAACAAAAATAAAGATTTGTCTAAGGGCCAAATGCTTATTAAGTGAACTGGCTCAATAAAGTGTTCTTTTGTTGCATCCAACTATCTCTTAACAAACAAAACAAAGCTATCTTCCCTAGTCAAAGGTTCTCAAATTTTAGCATTTAGTTTTTGAAATAACTCCATACTTTGGTTCTATCAGTAACTAACTTGAATCCTAACAGGCTTATTATTTTGTTTGTCTTTAGATACTTGTTGTTACTGAATTTGATAAGCTGTCTGTAAAACTCCTATGAAGGTACAAAAAGCCATGAAAAGCCAAGAAGAAAAACAAGGTATGAGAACTCAACAACCAGGTACAAAGGCTTATTTTAAAGCTATGTGAATAAGATAGTATGGTACTGATACAGGGACAGATAAACAGAACAACAGAACAGAATAATGAGTCCAAAAACAGATCAATGCATGTAAGGACATGATTTATGATGGAGGTAGCACTGCAGATTGGTGGTGAATACATATTCTTCCAGTAAATGATGCTGTGTGGGGCACTGGAAATCCATATGGAAAAAAATGAAATGGAATCACTTCCTCACATCAAACAAAAATCAATTCTAGAGAGACTAAAGTTCTAAATGTAAAAAGCAAAACTAGAAAGCTTCTAGTGGAAAATATGAGACTATTTTCATGACATTAAAGTACGGAAGTCTTTCTTAAACAAGTCACAAAAGCACTAATTAAACACATACACACCCCACCCCCAATTCACCTATCAATCACATCCAGTGGAAGAAACACAAGCTGAACCACAGACAAAATAAAGAGTCGAAAGAGCACCAACTAGGCTTAGACTTGGGAAATGGGGGCTGTAATCCAGGTTTTCATCAACTGTGACCCTGGACAAGTCACACAAGTCTCTGGGTCTTCATTTGTGCATTTTTAAAAGGAAGGAGTACTCCACAATATTTTTTATCCATACCTTGTAAAGATTGTTTCTCCATATGGCAGGCGGGATACATTAAGACAAAATCCCAACCAGGTCTTTTGGCCAAAGTGTACTGCTTATCTAAAATGATCACAAACTACTTTCTTCAATGAGCTAACTAGATGGACAGCATTCCCAGTGTTGATACCTTACGACTGCAGTCCCCAATCCCCCCCCCAGTACCAGTCTGTAGCTTGTTAGGAATCGGCACACAGCAGGAGGTGACGGGGGCGGGGGAGGGGGGGAACCCAGCAAGCAAATCTTCATCTGTATTTACAACTGCTCCCCATCTCTCATATCACTGCATAAGCTCCGCCCTCTGGCAGATCAGCAGCGGCATTAGATTCTCATGCAAGCGCAAATCCTACTGTAAACTGTGCAGGCGGTGATGCTAGCACTGGGGAGTGGCTGCAAATACAGATTATCATTAGCAGAGGTTTGACTGCACAATAAATATAATGCTCTCGAATCATCCCCAAACCACCACCCCCTCCCCTCCCCTACCATCCGTGGAGAACTGTCTTCCATGAAACCAGTCCCTGGTGCCAAAAAGGTTGGGGACTGCTGCCTTAAGACAATGAAGAAAAAGAGAAGAAGATAAATGTTTCCCAGGTCTCCCACAACTGCAGAGCATAAATAACTGAACATGCTGACAATGTTTAAGGTTGACCTGGATAGAACAGAGTTTATTCCAAATGTTCCTAGATGTAAAGTGCGCTTTCTAGGGTAAATTGACCTTGCTGGGCATTTGCTTGGTCATACTATTTCTTTAATAAAACTGATAAAAGTAGAAAGATCCTGGAAATGATCAGGCTAGTAATCAAGGGATTTAAGTGTATCTATCCATATATCCCTGACAAGCAAAATTCCATCATCATAGACAGCGATAAATTGTGGCTGCTTGCCTGAGTAGCTAGGGGAATGAAAATATTAAGAACAGGATGTTCCAGTAGGATTTTTTATAACCACCAGCCAAGCCATCTCTGTACCATTTTTCCTAACACTACCAAACAACACACTGAACATTTCATTAGCTTCTCAAAATGACATTTTACAAGGAAGCTCAGAACTTATAGTCAGATCCTTATTAAAACAATCACAA
The DNA here is from genome assembly GCA_023783475.1 of Daubentonia madagascariensis. Taxonomy (NCBI): domain Eukaryota; kingdom Metazoa; phylum Chordata; class Mammalia; order Primates; family Daubentoniidae; genus Daubentonia; species Daubentonia madagascariensis. Next base: position 10,158,370 of record JAKFHU010002573.1, on the reverse strand, counting down.
GTAGGTATGTTAAAATTATATTTATCAACAAAAAGGCTTTTTAATAAAAATACATTATGCAACAACCAAAACATAAGGCTAGATCAGGGTTATTAACCTGGGGCTATGGATAAGATTCAAGGATCTCTGAACCTCCTGAAATTGTGAACAAAAGGTATGCATATGTGCATGTCTGGGGAGAGGATCCTGTGGCATACAAAAGATTTTCAGTGACGTCCAAAGCCAAAAAAAGGCTAAGAAGCCTTGAATTAAATGATCTCTGGAGGGATCTCTTAAATTCTATGACCCCATGCAAATTTGGTGACATTTTAGATAAGAAGGCAAATAAGTGATACACTTACTAAGAAAAGAGGACCTTGCTTGCTTCTAATTCATCGCATTTACTCTTAATACAAGTTCAATAAAAATCAGTTTCACTTTAAAATAAAGTTTTGATCAGCCCGGGCAACACAGTGAGACCCTGTCTTATAAAAATTTTTTTAAATTTTGGAAATTAAAAAAAAATTATAAAAGTTTTTAAAACTCCATGGCTTTAATTAAGCAATTAAAAATTCAGTTCAATAGTGCCCTCCAATTTCAAAATCTTCTGTGTCTTATCCTCAGTTTATCTCTCTACTGTTTAAGCCTCTCTAAACACTCAAATTTTAACTATAATATATTTTATTTTTCAATAAGAAAAAGAATCTCTGCTTAGGACTTTTCCTCTTTCTAGGTCTTGCGTACATTTTCAAATCAATGGAAAACAAGATCTCACTCTTTCCTACTGCTAATTAATGGGGCTGTTAGTCGAAACCTGAGCCTTTGAAAAAAGCTGTCAGTAAAATCCTAATGCAGCCAAAATTTAGTGACGGTTCCCACCCCCAGCTCATAAATACATACTTTAAAAAAATACTGGCCAGGGATGGTGGCTCACGCCTGTAATCCTAGCCCTCTGGGAGGCCGAGGAGGAAGGATGGCTTGAGCTCAGGAGTTTGAGACCAGCCTGAGCAACAGCAAAACCCCATCTCTACTAAAAATACAAAAACTTAGCCAGGCATGGTAACTCACCTGTAGTCCCAGCTACTCGGGAGGCTGAGGCAGGAGGATCACTTGAGCCTAGGACTTTGAGGTTGCAGTGAGCTATGATGATGGCACTGCTTTCTAGCCCTGGCACTGAATACTTATTAATTACAATATACCCTTATAATGGAGAAATCTGATAAATACAACCTTAATAAATGATCAAATTTAATATCACCAATAATGGAACAAATTGACATCGTGTATCTTCTGATATAATGCACTAAGAAGGAAACTACAGCATATATTATATTCCTGCCAAAACTTTTTTACCTGGATCTAATCATGGAAAAATAATCAGACAAATCCAAATGAGGGACATTCTGTAGAGCTACCCTAGACTCTTCAAGAATGTCAATTTCATGAATAAAAAATGTTAGTGAACTATTGTAAATTAAAGGCGACTAAGGAGACATATATAACATGTGATTGGAACCTGGATTTTTTTTTAAAAAGCTGTAAAAGACACTTTTGGGATAATTGGGAGTTTTGAATATGAATTGTATATTAAGTTTAAAAAAATGTTATCAGTGTTTAATCTCCTGAGTAGAATCTTATATTGTCATTACAAATGAGAACGTTCTTGTTCTTGGGAAATACGTGCAGAAATACAGGTGAAATATCATGTCTGCAATTCTCAGACATGAGAAAGAAAATTATAGAAAGAAAATTATAACTATAGGTGTCTCCTTCTAGGCAGAGTAGCCAATGAGATGTACTGTCAAAGTTCTGCCTACTGAGGGGACAACTTTTAAAAAAAAAAAAAAGAAAATTGTAACTATATATAAAGAAAAATCAAATATGGCAAAATGTTAACAATTGGATGATCTAAGTATATTAATTATCACTGTGCTTTTCTCAAAATTTTCTATAGATTTGAAGAAAGACTGATACCATCCACACCCCTCTTCAAAAACATATTTCTCTACAATAAGTCAAAAGATAACAGTCAAAAAAGCCTCACATATTAAAGTGCTTTTATGTGTACTCTCTTACTAGATCCTCAAAATAATTTGTTAGCTGGGCATGGTGGCTCACGCCTGTAATCTTCACACTTTGGTAGGGGGAGGGGGGAGGATTGCTTGAGGCCAGAAGACCAGCCTGAACAAAAGGGAAACCCCTCTCTACAAAAAATAGAAAAATTAGCTGAGCGTGGTGGCATGCACCTGTAGTCCCAGCTACTCGGGAGGCTGAGGCAAGAGTTTGAGGTTGCAGTAAGCTATGATGACGCCACTGCACTCCAGCCTGGGTGACAGAGAGAGACCCAGTCTCAAAAAACAAAAAAACTTAGTAAAGTAGATAGAACAGTTATTGTTATCCTCATTTTAGAGATGAGGAAACTGAGGAAAAGGGTTAGCATAGTGGTTAAGTGGGTTAAGCACACTCACTCTGGAGCTAGAATATCTAAGTTAGGAATACCAGCTGTGCCATTTACAAACTGTATGATCTTGAGGAAGTAACTCAACCTCTCTATACTTCAGTTTTCACATTTGTAAACCAGGATGATAATAATAACACATACCTAATAAGCTAAGAGGATCAAGTGAGTTAATTTATATAGTGTCTGGATTCCTACATGGTATATACTGAGCTATTAGTGTTGCTGCCATTATTATTGTTGTTATTTTATTATAACTACCACCACTCAAGGTCAGAGAACAAGTAAATATAGTCATGCACCCCGTAACAATATTTTGGTCTACGATGGACCACATATACAAAGGTAGTCCCATAAGATTATAATACCATAATTTTACTGTACCCTTTCCATGTTTAGATATATTTAGATACACAAATATTTATCATTGTTTTACAATTGCTTACATGATTCAGAATATAGTAACATGCTATGCAGGTTGTAGCCTAGGAGCAATACACCACATAACCCAGGTGTGTAGTAGGCTATACTATCTAGGTTTGTAAGTACATGCTATGATGTTCGCACAACAACAAAATTACCTAACGGAAGTATCCCAGTCATTAAGTGATGCATGACTATAGTTAAAGACAGGACTTGAGACCAGTTCTGGCTCCAACTCCTATGTAATTTCCACTATGCCAACAGTGTTTCAATCACTTACAGTTATATGAGGAAATGGAAAAATAACTGTAACAAACGTCATTGCAAAAAGGCTGTGCAAGTGTACATGACAGCATGCATGAACAAGAGAAGGAAGTGTGCAAATTAAAAAAGGTTGTTAACAAATAAAATAAATTTAAAAATAAAAAAGGTTGTTATATCTAGTTCATCTTTAAGAGAAACATAATCTGGACGGATACTTAAAGTTCTTTATAATTTCCAAAATATTTTCACTATTTGTAATTTTACTTAGTCCTCACAATAGCTGTCTAAAGTACAAAAGTAGGCATTATTATCTTTCCTTTTTAGATGAGCAAAATGAGACTCGGAGAGGTTAAGCAACTTGCCCAACATCTTATGACTTCTAGAAAGTAGAACCAGAGAACCAGGCTTGTTTTCACTGTACCACAACATAAAATCTACATACACAACTAAACTGATTACAAGGTGTTTCAAAGAAAACATACTAACAAGACAGGTAGAACTCCTGTATTGTCAGTTATAAACAAAAGAAGTTATAACTAGTCCATTCAGCACAACAGATGTCACTTTGCAGAGCTTTGATATTTTTCTTAAATACCTTTGAAAACAAGGATCAAAAAATATGAACTCTTATAAAAAGGGCTTTATTGTATTTTTATAGCTTATTACATACCTTGTAACAATCATTTTGTTAAATGTGAATGTCAGTTTTATTTTCGGCCCCTTTTTTCCTGGCTATTTACAAGCTTTGTAAGAATGGTTCCTTAATTAAGTCTAAACATAGTTTTATATAAATGGATTCCTGGAAATAAAACGTTCAGACTTAAGAAATGATTGTTACAGAGACTGTAACAGGCTGTAAAAAAACGAATGCCACTTTAAGCAAAGATTTCTCATTTTAATTAAAAAGATAATCATCAGAACATTCCTACACTTAACAGAACCATTTAAAGAAGCTTCTTTGGGGAAAAAAATGTAGTATCTTATGCAAGCTTCCATAGTATAATTTATAATATATTTAAATCAAATCTTAGTTGATCCTACAGTATGAATTCTTATGTACTGTACCTACATTTTAAGGATACACTGAAAGAGAACAGGTCCAAATGAGATAAACCTCATTTCTAATTCTTTTTAACATGAATGTTTTCCAAAGATTATGAATATTTTTCTATAAGATATTAGTATAACACTTTTAAAAATACTTGAGAAACACTTTTTAACATGACCACATGTAAACACAAGGATTATATACAATTTATTGATGAGGTCAGGTAAAGGGACCATATTCAGAAGATTACCATATAATCACAGGTGACACATACCTGCATAAAAAGAGTTTCTATTCTCAAACTCTGATAAAAGTTGAAGCAATCCATTCTGATTTTCAAAATGCCATGCCTGAATGTGGTTAGAGGCATGATTTGATGAGGCAGGATTCTTTTCAATTAATTCATTTGACTAACTTTTAAATTGTTTGTTTTTAACTCAAATTGTATAAAATCTGTAAAGTTAGGCAACATTCCAAGAGAGAATGAAGTAGATTTTATAAACTGTCATTATAATTAACTGCAATTTTAAAAACAGATACATCAATGTTGTTCTACTTAAGTCACCTTTTCTAAATTACACTGAACACTAAACCTGAACCACTACTTGACGATCTATTTCTACAGCAATATATTTCTGAAAACTGCTTCAAAGTGGACTATATTTTCCCATGGAAACAAGTTATAACCAAGAGACTATTTCCTAACTGAGAACTTGGTAGCAAAGAAAGGACTGACATAACACCATCTAAACAAAGATTCAATAACTGTAAAACTCTACAATCATTAAAAAGAAGGAAATTATGTTCCAGCTTCATGAAATTGGAGTAACATACCAAGGATCAGCAAGTATGCATTCAAAATGTAAGAAACATAATTCTTCCATATTCACTCACTAAACAAATTTAACCTCAAGCTAATAACCAACTAAAATAAACACTAAACATTTAATTAGCAATCATTTAGTTTGCTTCTTATAATACAGACTGCTGCTTGGGATGATTTACAAAGATGGAAGAAGAGACAGATGGGGCCAAATTAATATATTACGCAAGGGAAAGCCTTCCTTGCCCCTATCTAAATTATTTTCCTGAATAAGTATGTTACTCAAAATTACACCACTGATCTATGCTACTGGGAACAAGAGATCAGTAAATGTTGATCATGATCATGATCTCGATGATGATGACCATGTTTCTCACTTAGTTTGGCATTATGAAAAAAAATTATAGAATAACCAGATATTTTTCCTTTTCATTTACCTATCTCCTCAGTTTTTTAAAAGCCACAAATGTTCTACACAAGACCAAAGGCCACCAGAAAAAAAAATGCTCCCAAGTCACTCTCTCATCCTCACTGTCACAAGGCTTGCTTGAAACTTCATAGATAGGTTTCAGAGTACCTCACACTTCACTGAAAAATTGTGAATATTCAATAACATAAACTCCTTTCTAAAATATTCACAAAAGGCTAAGCACAGTGGCTCATGCCTGTAATCCCAGAGACTTGGGAGGCTGAGGCAAGGTATCGCTTGAGACCAGGAGTTCAAGACCAGCCTGGGCAACATCAAGAGACCCTGTCTCTTAAAAAATGAAAAAAATTAGCCAGGCATGGTGTCATACACTTGTCCCAGCTACTAAGGAGGCTGAGGCACTAGGATTGCTTGAGCCCAGGAGTTGGATGCTGCAGTGAGCTATGATCACGCCACTGCACTCTAGCCCAGACAACAGAATGAGACCCTGTCTCAAAAATAAAACGAAATATTCACAAAAAATCTTTCATAGAATGGTAAATTTATGACATATCAAGTACTTTCTTCTGATGACCATGTATCATCTTTTGTGTTTGATCCTCAATTGATAAAGGTATCAAAAACTAAAAAATGCATTAGGGAAATGCAAATTAAAACCCCAGTAAGATTACCACCACATACCTATTAGAATGGCTAAAATAAAAAATACTGACAATCCCAAGTGTAGCAAGAACGCAGATCAACTAGAACTCTCAGACATTGCTTGTGGGAACGCAAACTGGTATAGGCACCCTGGAAGAAAGTTTGGCCGTTTCTTATGAAGTTAAACATACCCTTACCATATGACCTAGAAATTCCCCTCCTGGGTATTTACCCTAGAGAAATGAAAATTTATGTTCACACAAAACCTATACACAAGCATATACAAAATATACACAAATCACCAAAACCCAGAAACAACTCAAATGTCCTTCAGCAGGTAAATTAACAAAATGTGGTACAATCCACACAAGGGAATACTACTCAACAATAAAAAGCAATGAACTATTGATACATGCAACATAGATTAATCTATCTCAAAGGCATTACGCTGAGTGGAAGATGTCAGTGCTAAAAGGTTACATATCATACAATTCCATTTATATGGCATTCTCAAAAAGATAAAACTAAAGTGAAGGAGAACAGATCAATGATTGCTAGGCGTTAGAGGTGGAGGGATAGCACAAGAGTGTTTTTGGTGGTACCATCATTGTAGTGGTTAAAAAAGTGTTTTGGGGGAATGATGGAATGTTCTGTATCCTGATTGTGGTGGTGGTTATATGAATCAATACATGTGTTAAAATTCCTAGAACTGTACACTAAAAAAGTCAATTTTACTGCATGTTAACTTAAAAAAAGAACTGGGACCAAAAACTTGCACAAAGCAGGCATGAACAAATATATATTTAAAGAGTAAAATGGAATGACATTCAATAAACTTTGGGAGTCTGCATGAACTATTTTGCATTAGAATTTTGTTGTAAAAGTACTGCCACCACCTTATCCTTATGGTCTACGAAGCACTTTCACATTTACCTTGTTTAATTGTACTGAATTACATCTTCCTCTGTGTTAAAGATGCTGTGGCTGATGGTGATTATGATCCAAGGGACCAACCACAGCCTCTTTAAGACAGATGAAGATGTAATTTAATACACAACACATTCATAGTACTAGGAGGGATTACCAGTTATATTGTGATGCAATTTTAATGTAGTACCTAGAGTGGCTACATTTTGGGATGTTGATATTGTCCTTCCACTAGATATACCTCTTGTAAGCGTCATATCTTTTTGATTTTCCTACTCCCATAGCTCACCAACTTCTCCAGTTGCAAAGACGTACCCCCAAAAAGTACATTCTTTTCAGAAACCAACTTATTACCAATTAGTTGGAATTCAAAGAGAGTTCAAGGCTCTACCATGAGGTTTGTCTTATTCTGCCTTCACTCTTGATTCCAGTTAACTCAGCACCTTCCTGCTGAGTTCCCCAAGTACAAGGCCTCACCTTTTACTCTGGTTCTGATCACACCATTTCCCCCACTTACCCTGTGTTGATACACTGGCCAGCACACAGTGGACTATACTTTTTGTCAAAATGTGATCTGAGAAATACTAGCAGAAACATCTGAGATGCTTATGAAACATGAAGATTTTTTAGGCCTAGCAAGTTAAATGGAGAGAAAAGCAGCTAAGAATCTGTACTACATTTTAACACGCTCTCCAAATAATACATATGCAGAGTCAAGTGTCAAGACTATTGCAATAGGCACTGATGAGAACAGGTTGAATGAACAAATGAAATGAATGATTCAATTATTAGTTCCTGGCTGGGTTTCCCAGATCTACTTTGAGCCCAAGCTTGAAACAGGGCCTTGCCACCTGCTTCTGGTACTTACTGTTGCTTTCTGCCTGTGGATCTCCCCCAAATATCTGCCGCTAGACTCTTCAACTTCTAGCCACTCCCAAGCACCTGGCCTACCCCAGTTGGAATATAAAGCCTCTGTAGCTTTATGCCTCCTTATGTGGCTGATCTTGATAAAAGTATCCCCAACAAACAGTGGTTATGAAATTACTCAAAAAGCAAAGGTAATGTTTACATAAATCCTGATCTTCCTCTCACATAGGAATTTGAGTACAGCTGATCCAGAGAACTTCGGTTTGGTCTACTCTCTATATGGATGAATCATTCTTTTTTTTAACCTCTTATTATGGACACTTTTAAACATACAGAAAAGTACAGAATATATAATAAATCCCCATCTACCCATCACCCATCTTTTCACCTTCCAAATCTCAAATATTCTATCACTTTGTCAGTCTTTACCTATGTGAATATATCTTAAAGTCTCCTTATTATAGTTAGGGACTACCCCAGTATTTTTACCCACCAAATACTCATTTTCCCACAGCTGCCCACTGCTGTGGCAACCCTCCAATTGTCTTGAACATGACTGATGCCAGTCATATTTTATTCTTCTCTTTTCTCTTTTTATTCATTTTTCTTATCTTACTCCCAGTTAACCTTATTCATTCTATATCCAGAATATTTCCTAAATGTCTTTCCTCCTTTTCCATACTAACTCCCCCAGCTCAAGCCTACATGGTCTCTTGTCTAGACTATTAACGTGGCCTTTAAGTGGCCTCCCAGCCTTTATCTGGTCTCCTCCCTAATCCAATTCACTCTAAGTTAAACCACTAACGTACTCTTTTTTTTTCCCCACCCTGAGTGTTGGTGATGGTGTCTTTAATCTTTGTTGTTATTGCCTCCAATGGGAATAAAATTCAAATGTAGATTATAGATCTTTCAGGAAAAAGTACTCATGTGTTTATACCTTATGTGGGGGCCATGGACCTCATATTTTAAACTTTTGCACTATCAGCAAGAAATAGAGAATTAACTTTTTAAAATAGCATCTAAAAACATCTAATACCCAGGAATAAATCTAACAAAAGACGTACAAAACCTCTACACAGAGAAATTCAAGACCTAAATAAATGGGAGGATATACCATTTTCATGGATTGTAAAACTCAGTAGAGTTAAGATCTCAGTTCTCCTTATATAGATTCAATGCAACTTATATATATATTCAATGCAATTTCAATAAAAATCATAGCAGGACGTTTTGTGGAAACTGACAAGCTCATTTTAATATATATGAAAATGCAAAGGGCCAAGAATAGCCAGTGCAATCTTGGGTTGGCACGGGTGGGGGGGCTGAGGGGCATATACTATCAAATATCAAGAATTGTTATAAAAATACAATAATTAAGACAGTGTGGTATTGGCACATGAATAAAGACCAATGGAACTATTGAGCAAATCCCAGAAGCAGGCCCACATATATATTTATACACCTAGTATATGATAAAAGTAACTCTGCAATGCAACAGAAAAAGAACAATGTTTTCCAGGAATGGTGCTGAATCAGTTGAATATGGAAAGAAAAAAAAGACTCCTGACCTATACCTCACACCATACACAAAGAAAATAATTCCAGAGCTAAATATAAATGGTAAGTAATAAAGCTTTTCAGGGTCTTGAAGAGATATTTGTAACACCAATGTTCACAGCAGCATTATTCACAAAGGTCAAAAGGTGGAAGCAACCCAAATGTCCAATAACCAATGAATAATTAAATGTAGTATATACATACAATGGAATATTATTCAGCCTTTAAAAACGAAGGACATGCTATAACATTGATGAACCTTGAGGACACTATGCCAAGTGAAATACACTAGTCACAAAAAAACAAATACTGTATGATTCCACTTATACGAGGTATCTAGAGTAGTCAAATTCATAGAAACAAAATAGAATGGTGGTTGCTAGTAGCTGGGAAGAGGGAGAAATGGAGGAATTATTTAATGGGTATAGAGTTTCAGTTATGCAAGATGAAAAAGTTCTGGAGATTGGTTGCACAACAATGAGATTATACTAAACACTACTGAACTACACACTTAAAAACAGTTAAAAACTTTGTTATGTGTATTTTGCCACAATAAAAAATGTTAAAGTAAAGCTCTTATATATGTGTATGGGTATAATAGTGTGTGTGTATAAACATCTTTATGATCTTGGGATAAGCAAAGAGAAAAAGTGCTAATGATAAAGAAAAAAACTGAAACTCTAGACTATACTTTAAGAAAAAAAACTCTACTCAGTTTAGTCAGGGCCAAGCAAAATATTAATAGATGTCTGTAGGAGATGGGGCAGTGGGATCAGCAGAGGTCTTAGTATAGGATGTCAGAGTTCTTAGCAGGATAAGCAGGATATCCATACAGGAATATGGCAGGCAGCATGGCAGCCCTGCACAGGGTGATGGGGAGTCCAAATGGGGTGAGGAAAGCAACCTAGAACAGGGTGTCAGAGCCTGAAGTATGAAGGGTATTCGTGCAGGGGCAGCAAACTGATATGGGGTTTTGGAGCCTGAGTAAGGTGAGGACAGCACCTATATTGTCAGTGTGGGAAACAGCAGCAACAGGAGAGAGTGGTCACATACAGGGAGACCGACTGACTAAGGAAAATATCTCAAGGATAATAAGAGCCAAGTTACTGTCAGAAAAAGGAGTTACAATTATGGAGATTATTAAATGAACCCTGTGGTATCAGACTGGAATTGGAGATATCAGTGCGAACTTATGGTTTTAAATAGTATGTAGATAAAATTAAAAGTGACTATATTTCAAGTATAGGTAAAAAATAAAAAAAGAAAAAATTAAAATAGTGATATATAAAATAGTGAATAGTATATATGCATGTATACACACATATATATTCTCTATCTCTGTCCAGTGAGAAGGCCTGGGAGGAGTGACACACTAATAGCAATGAGCACACCTAACACCTAGATCTGGACTTCTACATGTCATTCTCTACTAAAAGGAACCAAGGCTCCTTAGAGAAATCACTGATTCCAGAGCTGAGGCAAAAAAACGTACAAGATGAGCCTGGAATATCTTCCAGAATATAAGAAAATGCTCAATGAATGATGGAAACACATCAAAAATCAGAGGAAGCCATTTGAAAGTACCCCTGCTGGCCAAATAGGAAAAAACATAAGCATCAAAATAAATATAGTATTGGATAATAACCCATCAAGTAAAATAGGAATTCATAAACCCATTCTGTTATAAATAAATAGATTGAAATCTGATGAAGAACAGGATAGTTACATGGTTTCAAAATACCTTTCCATAAAATATTTGTTAATTACAAAGACGACATTAATTTTAAAGGAAGAAATTGGCAGATGCTACCTTAATCAAATGAACAAAGTCACAAGACAAATTAAAATCATGTGTCACCTGATAGCAGGCAATAAGAAAATATTGCATCACTTCTGGGGTATTTCTGCCAAAAATACATAACCTGGATCTAATCACAAGGAAACATCATCAGATAAACCCAAATTGAGGGATCATTCTACAAAATAAGTAGCCTATAACCTTCAAAAGTGCCACAGCCATGAAAGTCAAAGAAAGGTGAAGGAACTGTTGCAGACTGAAGGAGACTCAGAGATGTGACAACTCAATTCAGTGTGTGAGTATGAGTTGGATTCTTTTGTTATAAAAAACATTATCGGAACAACTGGCAAAGTCTGAATGGGGTCTGAGGATCAGATCTGTATCTGTACTGTATCAATGTTAATTGCCAAATTTTGATGGTTATATTATAGTTATATAAAATGTCCTTGTTGGTAGAAAATACACACTAAAGTATTTGGTGATGATGAAACCACTTACTCTCAAATGCTTCAGGAAAAAATGTCACTTGTATCGTACTCAAAACTTTTCTGAATTCTGAGACTGATTCAAAATAAAATATAAAGAGAGAACTGCACTGGTAGTTACCAAACACTAATCCATAGACCAGTACCAATCCATTAAGTAATTTTTATGGGTCTGTGGTAAAATAAGAAAAAAGTAAGGCTAGTAAATGTGAAAAATATATATATATATATTTTTTTTTTTTTAAAGTCATACACACACACATACACACACACAGGCCAATTAAGGTGACTATCTTCTATTGAGAAAGAGGATATTAGTTTTCCGTGGCTGCTTTAACAAATTACCACATACTTAGTGGCTTAAAACAACATAAATTTATCATCTTATAGTTCTGTAGTTCAGAAGTGTGAAATGGGCCTCACTGAGTTAAAAACACGTTAGTGGGGCTGTGTTCTGTTCTGAAGGCTCCAGTTTGCCTTTGCCAGCTTCTACAGGCTGCTCACATTCCTTGGCTCATGGCTCTAAATCAGAAACAGTGGGTAGAATTCTCACATGGCATCACTGACCTCTTCTTCTGCCTCCCTCTTACACATTCAGGAGCCCTTGTGGGTTTTTTTTTTTTTTTTTGAGATATAGTCTCCCTCTGTTGCCCACACTGGAGTATATGGAGTGTAGTGGCACCATCATAGCTCACTGCAGCCTCCAACTCCTGGGCTCAAGATATCCTCCTGGCTCAGCCACCTGAGTAGCTAAAAGTCAGCTGATTAGCAATATTTATTCCATCCGCTACTTTACCACGATTGCTCTTTGCCATACAACTTAACATATTCACAGTTCCATGGAATTAGGGTGCAGACATCTTGAGGAGAGGGACATTATTCCACCTAACACAAAAACATTTAAGAGTTTCCTTTATTCATAGGTTGTATCCTTTCTATCTTGTTGGCATTAAAGTGCCCTTTCTTTTTAAAATGATGGTGCTAATAGTGGTATTAATGTGTAAGAAAAAAACTTGCTTGGCTGAGCATGATGGCTCATACCTGTAATCCCAGTGGTTTACAGGGAGGCCTAGGCGGGAGGATCATTTGAGGCCAGGAGTTCAAGGCCAGCCTGGGCAACATAGCGAGACCTCGTCGCTACAAAAAATAAAAAAAATTAGCCAGACATGGTGGCACACACCTGTAGTCCCAGCTGTTCGCGAGGCTGAGGTGGGAGGATTGCTTGAGCCCAGGAGTTCGAGGCTGTGGTGAGCTATGATCATGCCACTGCACTCTAGCCTGTGCAACAGAGCAAGACCCTGTCTCTAACCAAAAAAAAAAAAAAAACAACAAAACACCACACAACAAACAAACTTGCTAATCCTGTGAACTCTTCGTAGATACTACAAAATCTTTTGAAATTTTTTATTGACCCCTTAAATGAAAAAGTCTGAAAACAAACAAAACATTCTGTTCCTACAAAGACACCATGTATCTGATAAAGGATTTGTATTTTTTAGAATATAAGGAACAAATCAATAAGAAAAAGGCAGACAACCCCATAGAAAAAAAAAAGGCCAAGACTTGAATAGACACTTCACAAAAGAGGATGTCTAAACAGCTAATAAACCTAAAAAGGTGCTTGTTTATAGTAGTCATTAAGGAAATGTAAATTAAAACAGTGAGATAGTACAATTTATCCACTAGAATGGCTACAATGAAAAAGACAATATCAAGTGACTGTTGCAAGAATGTGCAGCAAACCGGAACTCCCATCTACTGCTAAATGAAGTATAAAATGAAAAACAGTTTCATAGCATCTATTAAAGCTAAACATTTTCATACCCTATGACCTAGCAATTCCACTCCTAGGCATATACCCAACAGAAATACATACACGTTCAAAGAAAGACAGGTACAAGATTATTTCTAACAGCACAATTTAAAGTAGCCAAAAACTGGAAATAATCCAAATGTCCACCAAAAATAGAATGACTAAATAATCTAAAATATATTCACACAATGGAATATTATACAGCAACAAGAATGGACAAACTACACATCACACAACAACCTGAATGAATCTTCTTACAATCAATATGGGATAAAAGATACCAGACACTAACGAATACATACTGGAATGATTCCATTTACATGAGGTTGAATACCAATAAAGTAAAACTAATCTACAGGTATTAGAAGATAGTGGTTTTCTTTGGGAGCAGGGAGTTAGTAACTAAAAGGGGGCATGAAGGCAACTTCTGGAGTACTGGTAATGTTCTATTTCTCATCTGGATAATGGTTACACAGATGTGTTCACTGGGTTAAAATTCACTGAGCTATATAAACTTATGATTTGTATACTTTTCTGTACGTATATTTTACTTCAATAAAAAGCTTTTATAGACACTTACATACACAAAGTATACTGGAATATTCTTCTTAAATACAGATATAATCAAACTGGATTCAGTCCAAACTCCCAGTCCCCTAATTTACCTTTTCCTTCTTATCTGCTATGCACCTTATGCTCAAGTCATACCAGTCTACCTCCCATAACTCACCCTGTGCCTGCCCATCTCCTGATCTCCTGGCCTTTACCCAAGCTATTTTCTTTTTATGGAGCTGCCCGCTTCAGACACAAGTCTGTCAAAATTTAATTTTCAAGATCCAGTATGAAGTTTTCTTTTATAAAGCTTCTAAAGATCTCTCCAGTTAAAACTAATTTCCCCTCCCTTAAATTCTATAGCACCTTGTGCCTCTATTTTAGCATTTACCGAAGTGTGCCTTAAAAGATATTTATAAATGCCTATCTCATTAGATTGTGAAGTTCTAGAGAAGTTTTATTCAACTTTGTAACTTCATGCCCTTCTGCCCCATCACCCCTTCCCCTCACATAACACAATGCTTTGTACTCAGTTTATGCTCACTTTCTTATCAAATCACATTACATGCACACTATCGTGACCTTAATTTCAGTGTGTCAACCCACTGATTTTTTTCTAGACTTTATTGCCAAGCACAACTCAATAGAAAATTCAATGCTTCAGCACAATTTAGGATCATACAGTTCTAAATTTTGTAAGAAAACACTGGATACAACAAATAGGGATTTTATGGTGTAAATTAGCAATTAACACCCTACTTATACATGGCAATTTATAATTTAAAATGAACTGAAAGGAAAAAAAGAGAGAGACCCTTTTTAAGTAGGTAAGACTAACAACAGCCCATTTTCCAGTTAAGAAAACTGGAGCTCAGAGTGAGAAGTCTGTTCAAGCAGCCACTGTCAGTACACTTGCTACACTGTAGCCCATGATCAACTGCAGGTCTTCACTTTGGGTATTTGTTTTAGAAATATATACACTCAATATGCTAAATTTTACTTTTTCTTATTAAATATGATTTATATTCACTGTAGAAAACCTGTAAAAGGCCAGGTACAGTAACTTATACCTATAATACTAGCACTTTGGGAGGCCAAGGTGGGAGGATCACTTGAGTTGAGACATAGCGAGATCCCATCTCTACAAAAAAATTTTTTTAAAAATAGCCAGTTGTGGTGGCGCATGCCTGCAGTCCCAGGTACTTGGGAGGCTGAGGCAGGAGGATCCCTTGAGCCCAGGAGTTTAAGACTGCAGTGAGCTATGATTGCAACACTGCACTCCAGCCTGACAGAGCAGGACCCTATCTCTATATAAAATTAAAAAAAAAAAATCTAGAAAACATCATTAAAGAATTAAAGAGAAAAAATCACCTCAGTAATGCTTTTTGTGTGTGTTTACTAATATATTTTTAGAATCCCATTAAATATTGTGAAATATTACCCATAATCCAACAATTCACAAATAACCACATCAACAGTTTAGTGTAGCACTTCTTGAGTAAAAGGATTTATGCACTTGTGCTACAAAAACATTTATCCACATGCTCCAATTCCTGAATATCTGTCTCTATGACTTTTTAGTGAAAGCATGAAAGTTCCCCAGACATCTAAAAATATTAGCACCAAATCTTTGTAACTTTAAGTTTAGGTGCAGAGAAGGAATTGAAAAACTCTAAACCTACTACCAAGGAAGTTGTTGGGATATTATGTATGACTTTGGTACAAATTCTGCTACAGTTCAAATTCTGTTACAAACACCACTGGAGTGACATCAACCTTATCCTTCCCCAAAATAGAATAGTATCGTGATATTGTCGAACTTTTCAGGGCATCACTGTAGAATAAAGTCAAGATTCTGATTATTTATGGGGTTTTTTCCTACATAACATGAAGCAAAGATACCTGCTGCATTAAATTGTGATTCTGGGAGTATCCAACCAACAGGTATTATTCAGTAACCAAATAAAAAAGTGCTAGTCAGGATAGTGCCAACAATGAAGAGCAGAAAGAAAAACAATGACTATCCTAGTAAGCATCTTACCATTCTTCTATAAATCAACTGTACTAGATTACTGTAGTAAATTATTGTTACTGTAGTAGATTATTGTGCAAATTACTCCCTCCCCCACTTGACTTTGGGCTTGACCACATGACTCGATTTGGTCAATGGAATATTAGCAGATGTGATACAACCAATGATTGAAAGGCACTTGAACAATAGGGCTACTCTCTTGTGCCTTTGCCGTGGCTATGAGAAGAGCTTTGCCTGGGAAGTCACTGCCTCTTCAGTCTGAATCCCAAAATAACATACAGAACAGTCCTGAGTGAGCAACCAAGTTCCAAGTCACCCAATTAAGCCCAGTCTAGATCATCTAATACCCAGCAAATCCATAAATTCATAAGAATATCTATTGTTGTATACCACTGATATTTTGTGGTTCTTTATTAAATAGTAATAGCTAACTGATACAATGATAGTGTGACAACTGTAAAGTTGTTCTGCATTTCATCAAAAATTCAAACAATCAGGAAAGCTCTCCACTCTGGCCACCATCAGATAGCAAGGAAATATGCCATCATACCCCATTGTTTTCCTGCTCTTTAAAGATGAATTATACTGTAAGTGAGGCTCTCAAGTAAGACTGCCTGGGTTTAATCTCAGGCTCCTTGCCAGCAGAGTAACTTTGAGCAAATTACTTAACCTCTCTGGAATCGTTTTCACTATATGAAAAATGGTGGTAATAGTAGTACTGAATCTATCTCACAGGATTATTGGGAGAATTAAATGAAATAACATATGTAAAGAACTTAGAACAGCGGATTTGGAACAGCACACAGTAAATGCTAAATAAATACAGTCATCCCTTGGTATGTGTAGGAAATTTGGTTCCAGGACCCTCCTCCCCCTCCCAGGATACCAAAATCCACAGATGTTCAAGTTCCTTATAGTGCCTTATATAAAGTGGTGCAGAATTTGCATATAACATCTCTAGGTTACTTATAATACCTAATACAATGTAAATGCTATGTAAATACTTGTTTTACTGTATGGGTTTTTATTTTTATTATTTTTATTGTTGTATTGTATTTGTATTTTTTTTATTGTGTTTTTTTCCCTGAATATTTTCAATCCAAGTTTGGTTGAATCAGCAGATGTGGAAACCACAGATACAGGGGGCTGACTATAATAGCTGTTAGCTATTCATGGCTGACTACATTAAAAAGAAAAAAAAAACTTCTCGCACTTCTACTGTGTTATCCTGTTATTGACATAGAATCAAGTCAGGTCACAAGCCTGGGAACAGTAAGGCAAGTATATCCTGAAAGGAGAACCAAGTCACAGAAGGAGCAAGACCAGAAGGAAATTCCAACTCAAAAGGTTCATCTTAGGCAGGCAGGAATTCTCCCCTAGGTCTGGGGCTTTTGCTCCCTTGCTTCCCAATATCCACCTTGGCCACATATAAAAGCAATCCAGGTACACAGATGGCAATGCCTCAGAGAACAATCATATTCTTAGTTCTACATTGATCTCAGTATCTTTTCCACTTTTGTTATCTAAGTCTTCTATAAAATGTTCTAGTTCTGTCTCAATTGGGCTTTGAGCAACTAAAGGAAATATGCCTCAGTCTGTTCTAACTATCCAGAGATTCCCCAAGTACAAGGTAAACAGTGTAGAATACTAGTTGAAACTGTTAAGATCTATAGAGAGTTTTCCCCCTCCATTGCCATTTTAAGATGCTGGGATTAATTTATTAAGGAAGGAGAAAGTTTTCTTTTTATTGACCGAGTTGTAAAACTTTAGTAAATATTTTCCATTTCATCCTCAATGGATTCTCACTATACACATTTAGAAAGGACTTCTGTGCTGTGTTAAAATATTGCTAGAAAATAAATGGAATTTTAAAATATTTTAATACAAGATTTTTTTCCTTCATTCTCTTCTTTCCTTTTTTATTATAATGCCATTTACCATAAAATAATTTCATCTATATATGATCAAGATCTTACATAATGTCCTACCTCCATTTAGCAAGGGAAAAGAATTCTTATCTGCTTCCTTTCTTTCAGGATTTAAACAAGTGGTCTCTTTTGAAAGTTCATTTTCTAATTTAGCAATAAATAATTTCTCACAACCATTCAAAGTAGAAAAGCTTTTACTCCACAACTAATAATTCACTTTCAATAATTAATCATTATGAACATTTATTACAAACACAAATCTAGAAAATAAGCAAAAAGAATTATTACTAATTTGCAATTTCATACCCCAACACCTAGATAAAAGTATCCAGAAAAGAAACTGTTTGAAAGCTAATTTAAACTGGGAATAGACAAGGGACACATAGAAACTCTGACAACTTAAACTAAGAACTAGTTTCAAATGTCCATCCAACTAGCTGGTAATCAATCTCAATGATCTAAAGAAAAGTCCATTACAGTGAAAAATCTGAAAATTTATTTTAAAATGTAATTTTTTTAGATACCTATGTTTCTCAAGTAAATAAGAAAAGTTACCAAGTCACATTAATTCAACCAGTATTACGTCTACAGTGACACCATTAAGGCAAGTCATGCAGAAGATCATGTTAGTTCCTTGAGAAGTTAACCTCAAAACAGAGATACCTCCCAAGCACTTCTGGTGTTATTACCCACAAACTTGGCTGATCCCATTTGTATTTTTAGCCTGAACATCCAACTAGAACAGCATCTTTGGTAGGCAGTCTCAAAAGATGGCCCCCAGTAATTCCCCCTCCTTGTTTACCCATGCGACTCTCCCCATCAATAGGTAGAGATTATTTCCCCTCTCACTGACTTTGGGTTGGTCTTGACCGGCTTTGACCAATAGTGACATTCTCCACTTCCAAATGCAGGACTTTAAAGGATTGGCAGTTTCTACTTCCTGTCTCCTGAAATGCTCCCTCTAGGAACCCAGCCACCATACTTTAAGGAGATCCGTACAGCCACGTGGAGAGTGGCCCATATGGTGAACTGAAGGCCTTTAGCCCTACCCGAATTCTAGCTGGTAGCCAGCCATGTGAATGGGGCCATTTTGAACACTCCAGTCATGCTGACTCCACAGCTGACACCAAGTGAAGCAGAAGAACCATCAAATTTGAGAGAAATAATAAATTGGTTCTTTTAAGCTACCAAATTTTGAGGTGGTTTGTTGTACAACAATAATTACCTTTTATATTATATCTACCAGTTCTATAAAAAACTTATATATGTCCTAAAATTATGTCATCCAAGTTTCAAGTTCCCCCATATGATGCTGGGGTTAGTTGAACAAGAATATATTTATCCTGTCTGTTTTTAAAAATAAGCTTCAAGTTCCTCCTTAGCTCGTTTTTCATATATTTTATATATATATAAAAGCAAATTCATAAGAGTATCCATTTCATGTTGGCATTTTAAATCAATTTTATTTTATTTTTTTTAAAACTATGGAAATCAGGGCATCTGTACAAAAGTTGTCATTAACGATTCACAATTGAGGGAAAAGGTAAAGCCAGAACAAAGCCAAATACTGAACAAAATTTTCTATTTGATTAAAAGGATAGTCTTTCCATGTGTACTGTGCACTAATTACTTGATGCAAGTTCAAATAAAATATCTTCCTATCTCAAAATTGACTCTGAATAAACACACATGTTATAGCAGGGTATGGGACCAATGGGAAGTTGTGACTTACTCAGATTCATAATAAGACTGTTACTGAGCTGAAAGAGAATACCAAATCTCTAACTCTCTGTTCTTTGCTTCTCTTATTAAGGTGTCATTCTTGGTGACCCTCTTCCAGTTGACCTTTTCTCAAACAGCAGCCACAATAGCATGCAAGATCAAAAATGAAAGTAACAAAAATTGAAGAAAAAAATTGGCTTCTCCTTACAGAAACTGATTCAACATTTCCTAATGTATGGTGCCCTAAAAGCTGCAAACTACTATATGGTAATCTCCAGGTCCACCTTAACTCAATCAGGAGTCCATTATCAAAACATAACTCACTGGTACAAAGCAGAGATGAAGTAGTTGAGGATGTTCCTAGGCTGAGGTCTTAATGGGGAGTAAAAAGGATGATCTCATAATGTCTCTTTATGATCTGTAAATCACATTATTCCATAAATCTGACACAAGTGTCAGGATTAGGATTTAAAGTCAACCCTCTAAATAGGAAAACAAAAATAAGCAACTTTTCTGATTTAAATCTAGAAACTGGCCATAAGGATAAGGCAACTTTCATTTACTTCTAAATTCCAAAAAAATTTCAAGATCTCTTCTTAGTATTTGACCAGTCTCTGAAAAAGTATTCTTGTAAATGGGACAGTTTACAGCCTAAATTCAATTAGATTAGTATCCATATTTTTTTAGACTTGTTATGGTATTTTAGGCAAAGACACAAAATAACAATTTTTTTAACAAAGGAATAAGATTTGGAGTAACAGGTCACAATTACTTCTGAAAAAAGCAAGACTTGAATGCAAATAATATCAATGTCCCTGAGGCCACTTGTTAAGCTAAAAGTCTACGCATTCCATCATCCTTTAGTTGTAATCACAAAGTCTGGTTTTACACCTAGGATACACAAGAAGCATCAGATTAAAAGCATCAAATATCAGACTATATAAATTTGCCAAAGATAAGCATAGCAAAAGAAATGCATGGTACAGTTAAACAGGCTCCAGGGGGTTTAAACACACCCACAAAACCCAATCCATGCTCACACTGTGCTTCAATGTAAAACTGATGGGTAACCACCAGTTCTGACTTAATCTCACATTCCCCACTACCTACATTCACCCTTTTTATCTCCTGAATTTCTCCACTGATCTCATCACTTATGGGTCTTTGCAACTCTAATCTCCATGGCCTTTCCTTTCCCAGAAAGTGATACAGCACCTGGCCCCATCTTTTACTACCTCCACAATTTAGCTCTAAGTTTTGTTTTGGTATACCCTATTAGATATTAATTTTGCCCCCCAATCTCCTGTACCCATGTTTCCCTGACCAACCGGCCTCTTACTTTTCATCAACTTGTCCTTACTACAATGTTTACCTTCTTTCAAAGTGGAGTATATATCCCTTTTCCCGACGTTTGTAATTCTGGCTTATAGTCAACACCCTCTTCCTGTCCAAGGTATTGTCCCCACAGCCCTAGGTCCTCATTCCCAGTCCTTATCTTCCTACGTAAGGCCTCTTCCCTTCCAGAGTTTGTCAACATTAGTTTGGCCAAGCTGAGATTCCACCCTCAAGGCAAAGCCTATCTTCCCTCCTCATTTCACAAAACTACAAGCCTCCCACCAGCCTGGGCTTTCCCTCCTCCACCCTTAAATCCATCTGCATCCAGCCCTGCCTGTTCTCCCCCTACCCACAATATCTGTCTTCCCACTATCCCGTGCTCCCCTTCCCTACTCCTGAATGCACCTCCTCTCCGGGGGCCTTACCTACAGTAACCCTGACACCGGGAAGGCCCTGCCAGCGGCCTCACGGCGTCTCTCCACCGGGGTTCCTCCGCTGTTCAGTAACTGTCCCCACGCCCCTTTCCCTCCTGGGCCCCGCGCGCCGCCTGGTGCCCCCACCTCGATTAAGCTCCCGCTGTCACTTGGCCTCTCATCCACAAGATGGCGGAGCTGCTGCCCCCACCCCTGGGTCCGCTCCGCAACCCCCGGCCTCCTTCCCGGAGCTCCCATCCCGTCCCTCCGGCCGCCCTCGCCGCGGGCCTTGGCCCAGGATCCCGCTGCCCAGTCCCGCAGTGGGCGGGCGGCCCAGGCCTGAGCTCAAACACGCCGCCAACGCCACCGCCTCCGCCGTTCCCCAGCCTACACCGTCTCCTCACCATAAACTTAAGTGCTTTCTCCTGCAGCACCGCCTCGGCCGGGTCCATAATCGCCAGGGCCACTGGGTCTGCTCTCTGCCGGGGCCGCCCCTTTGCTGCCAGGCCGCAGCCAACGCAGAGCCCGGATCCCGCCTCCTCTTCCTTCCCCCCGCCCTCTCTTACCTCTCAGGCACCGGCAGGGGGGCCAAGGAGGGCCAGCTGCCCCGTGCGCATGCGTAATACCACTGGCTCACGGGATTTGTAGTTTTGTAGCTTCCCACATCAAAAACCGAGGCCACGCCGCGCACCGCAACTCCCGCAGTTCACTGCGGCAGCGTTGCGGCTGCCGACCAGCCAAATCTAGACAACTGGCGGTCAAGTAGAGAAAATTGGCTGATGGGAATTGTAGTTTACAGATTCTACGGCTGAGAAACGGGAGGGGCACGGTGTCTCCATGGTTACCGAGCAACGCCATTGGCGGCTTGCCTGGCGTTTGCTATCAAGATGGCGACCAGTGCCTCACCAGTAGCCCAAATACTGGGAAAAAGTGTGAGAGGAAGCAGGGGTTTTAGGGCCTCCCTCACTGTGGTTTTAGAAAGCTGGACATCCCCACATTTCATATATCTGGCGTCTGCAGGCGGTTTGTGACCCAGAGGCGCGGGGCCAATAGGCGCCTGGGAGCATCTCACAGACCAGTGCAGAATTTCAAGGTCCTCCTAAACTATTGCCCTTCACTTCTCGCAAGGAATCTTTTCTCCCCTACAGCGAGTCAGGGCCTGATAGAACTCGGCTCATGAAATTCTTGGTGTCTAGAGCTCAGAAAGCATAGCCTGCAATTGCTAACCCTGGGATGTAAGCCCTGCACTAAGGATCAAACAGGTACTTACAAAAGCCCTTGAATGGTGGAGTATAATGGTCATCCAACAAATAAAGCGTATAAATATTTTCTTTGGCCTTGAAAGGAGCAATACGAGTTTATTTTGGAAATTGGGTCTACCTTAGGAGGAAAAAACACTAGGGTTGGGCTAAAAGTGAGGTAGATTATAAACCTGGCACAGTGGCTCCCACCTGTAATCCCAGCTACTCGGGAGGCTAAGGCTGGAGGATCCCTTGAGCCTGGGCAACAGAGGAAGACCCCTATCTCTAAAAAAAAAATTAAGAAGTGAGCTAGATTATGATAGCCTTGTACAAAATATCTGAATTCATAAAATAAGTGAATTAGGAGAGTGCCTTTTCACTTATAGGAAAAGTCTCCATTGTAAACTATTTTAGTTCATTCAATAAATAATAAACACATAACCATGAGCGGACATCATTCAAGAAATGAGGATTCATTAGTCAACATAAGAGACCCAGTCACTTTCTTTGTGGACCTCACATTTCTAGTCTGTTGATACTTTGTCCTAGTCATCCCTATGTCTATGGAACTCAGCATAATATTTAATACATAATAGACTTTCATTTAATAAAAAGTTTTGCTCTTGAATAAAAAAAAGTTCGACACAAGTGCCAAATGGAGAAGACTTGAAACTCATTTGTATGAAAACTACCTGGAAGTTTTCATAGAACTAAGGTAGTAATGTGACATGGCTACCAAAAAAACTACAGGAGTCCTAGGCAGCTTGAAGAGAAGTAGTGTTTGGGACAAAGAGGCTTGTGGTCTTACTCTGTTTTGAACCACCCAGGTCACTCCTGGAGTACTTGGTTCAGATATGGGCACCATGTTCTGTGAATATCATATGCAGGAACATAGGCAGGAGCAGGAAGACCAAGAAAGAAAATATTGGTGGATGCTTACTCTGAAAAAAAAGAGTACTTAAAAATAACATGACAACTAACTTCAAGTATTGGAAAGACTTTTGAAGGCATATGTAGGGAGTTCTATAGGGCAAACTGGGACCAATGGGTGGAATAATAATAATAATGATGATGATAATAACAACACCTATCACTTCATTAGCTCTTTGTGCCAGGCGCTGTACTAGCCATTTTGCATTCATCATCTCTAATAGTCATAGTAACTCTGTAAAATAGATATTATTAGCCCTAATTTACAGATGAAGACAATGAGGCTAATCAAAGATAAATAACTTGATTAAGTCATACAGCAAATTACATAGTCAGGATCCTAACCCAAATCTGCCTGACTTCAAGTCCCATGCTATTTTCACTGAACCACACTGCAGTGACATAGGACTCAGATTAAGATAAAAAAAGAACTTTCCAGTAATTAGAGCTGTCCTGACAAGGGAGTGGGCTGCCCTATACCTTAAAACTTACAGAGGCAGGATGACTATCTGTCAGGGATATTGTCTAGGGGGTTTCGGTTTGGGTGGGAGACCTTTTAGGTTAAGATCTTTTAAACTCTAAGATTCACTACTGTTGAAAATTACTTATTTAACTTTGTCATCCATAGAGGAGTAAGAAAATATTGCCTGATAAAGCTGGCAGTCAATGACAGTCCTCTCTTTGTGTCCAGTCATGTAGAGGTAAGGATTAGTAAACAAACTCAAGGACTGTTTGTTTAGAAGCCCAACCAGCAAGACAGTTCATATACATATGGATCGAAGCTGAGCTGGCAGGGGCTGGCCACAGAAAGGCTAAATCCTCTTTGTTGAAAATTGACCACTCACAGTCAGGCAAACTGAGAAATCCAAATATGAATTGCCCTGATTTTCAAGACCCTCATATCCAACATGGTGTAGGAAGGTTTATTATTGGCCTGGGAATTAAGAGGTAGTTCTACCTCATCCTATTGCCAGTTTGTGGGTTGACTGGGCAATTAACTGAACCTTTTTGGCCCTTTCTTTTGTCATCTGGGAAACAAAGGTCTCAGGCAACTCTAAAATATGTACACCTATGAGCCAGACTATCATCACCTTTTTTGCTTGGTTGGCCATATTCACCTCCAATCCAGTTTTGGGACTCCACGCTCTCTCCTACCTCATCTGATCATCTCTTTTAGACTGCACTTTCATCACATTTCTTCCTTGCTGAATCCTTTTATGGCTCTCTTTTCTCCTTTAGTTTCATTTAAATTCCTTTGTCTGGCTTTCACGACCTTCATAATCTTACCCAATTCTATCTCTCCAGCCTTTCTTCCCAGTTTGCTTTAGTATGCCCCTCTGCTCCAATCAGAGCGCTCTTCTCGCACCCACATCTGCTCAGCATAATCCTGCCTCTCAGCCTTAGCATGTGTTAGACATTTTGCGGTTCTGGAAGGCTTCCCTTTCCCCTCCTTACTCATCTTTCAAGGTTTGATTTTAATCTTACTTTTAAAAAAATTTACCTAATTGTTTATTACTTTTTATCACCATAGCCCAATCCCTTTTCCCTCCCTCCATAGGTAATGTTTATCTTTTTGTTTATGTGGTTCTTGAAAAATAGATATTGTTTTGTATGCTACATTTTTAATTCACGAATGTAATATTGTTTTATGTATCTCATTATGTCTCATACTTTTTGCACCAACACATACAGTTTTAAGATCCATTCATGTTACTTTGTATATGTCGAACTTGTTGCTTTTAACTGCTGTGTAACAGTTTGATGGTGTGTATCCCCATGTTTTACCTATCCACTCTCCCAGCAAAGCCTTCAGCTCCTAGTCACCCCAAATAACACTGCAATGATTAACCTCCTACATACCTCCTGAAAGAGAATGCCTTTGGGAATATGTACTTAAGATCATACTTGCTGGTTCATAGACTATTAAGGTCACTTGATTGGACTATGTAGTGCCAAATTACAGTACAGAAAGATCACAACAGTCTACAGTTCCACCATAGTACTCCACCACACTTGGCATTTTCCAGCTTGCTACTCTTTTTTGCCAGTCTGTAAAATTTACCTTCTCTAAGCAACCTCCAACCTACAATGCTTCTTTAAGCACACTAATCTGCTCTTCTAACCCCCATTCCTGTAGTGTATACTGAGTGTTTAACACACAGCAGGCTGGAGCCAGAAATATTCCACACATGTATGTGCTTTTTTCTCATCCAATGGCATCCCTCTTTCCCACACCCAGTTGGGTTCTCAACCTTGATAGTACATAGGAGTCATTTGAGGAGCTTTACAAAAATATTGATGCCCAAACTCTACCCTCCAGATATTCTGATTTAACAGATCTGTGGTAGGCCTTGAGCAATAGTAGTTTTAAAAGGTGGTTCTAATCTGCAGCCAGGTTTGAGACCACTGCCTAGGAGTTGAGATGCCCAGTGCCATCTTTTTGACCTCTGACTATCCAGAGTCCTCCTCCATACCTAACTTGCCTTCCAAACTCTAGAATTATCCCTTTCCTCCCCACCCCCACCCCACCAAAACACCTCTATTTTCCAAGGACAGCCAATCAAAGGTCAAGGTTGACAGGAAGCAAAAGTGATTAACTCACTGATAAAAACCCATCAACTATTTGACTATGTGATAAGCTTAATCCTAGGGTCAAGAGATCCAAAGGAGGTAGGAAAGAGTATTTGTATTTCAGTTGGCAGGAGACATACTGTTGTAGTTGGTTGTTAAAGAAAGATTTTCCCCCTTCCCTTTATTTCTGTGTCCTCATAAAAGGTCAAGGGTTAATTCTTTACTTCTGAAAGTTTGCTGACCCCACTGAGGCACTGTGTTCTTGTGCCTATATGGAAGGAGACATTTTTAACAGCAAACTGTAATTCACATTAGGTTCCCTCATCAGATGCTCCCACTGTCTCAGGCCAAGGCCAATTCTATCTTAATAGAGTAGTCAGACCGCTTCAGGGCAGCTCTGTGGGGTGGGGACTGGGTGGGATGGTAGTGGAGCCACAGGAAAGAGTATTCCAGGCAAAGTTAACTGCATTTTTCATGATGCATGCTGGGAACCAAAACAAGATCCATGGACTTTAGTGGAAGAGTGGCCTAGATGAGACTACAGAGGACAATAGCATGAAACTCTATAAGCAAGCCGTTATTTAGCTGGCATAAGATGGTCAGGTGAACCAGCTGATATCCTTTCTAACTGGAGTCAGTGCCTGTATCCTACTTACCAGCTATAAAATATCTTGACTTTCACTCCAGTTTAAAGCCAAGTTGAGGCATATGGACTTTATCCTGAGAGCTGTTGGAAACTATTGGAAAATGTTAAGCAGGGCTACAGCATGGTCAGATTTGTATTTTCAGAAAATCACTCAGAGTCCAGGATGGAGAACAGATTAGAAAGGAGCACAGCTGGAAGCTTGGGAAAAGGATTATGAGGTTGCTGAAATCTTCCTGGGAGAGATGGGGCAGCCTGAATGAGGGAGGTGGTGAGAACAGAAAGAAGTAGATGGATTCCAGTGATACCAAGGAGACAGAATTGGTGGGACTTGGTGATTGATTAGATATGTCATGGATTATGTCAAAGGGATGTGTCAAAGACGACTTTTAGGTATCTGGCTCAGGAAACAGGATGAATAAGGTGTGCCATTTTTTTAGACAGGGAGCACAGTACAAGGAGCAGGTGGTGGGAGGATAATCATTTCTTTTTCAGATATATTGCTTCAAGGAGCCTGCAAGAGTTCCATATGGATTCAGACATTGGGGAGTCCATTGAATATTTGGACCTAAAGCTGGAGAGAAAGACCTGGACTGCAGATAGGGATCCCCAATATACAGGTGGTAACTGAAGGCCTCCTCCCCCTCCCCAAGAAAAGGATGAAATCACCCAGGGAAAGCACAAACAGTGGAAAAAGCAGCAGGTTTAGAAGAGAGTCCTGAACAACCATAGGATTTACAGGATGAGCAGAGGAAGAGGAGCCTGCAAAAGAGCACAAGCAGTAACCAGAGAGGCAGGAGGAAAGTCCAGCGAGTGTGGATCATGGG
Organism: Daubentonia madagascariensis; assembly: GCA_023783475.1. Lineage (NCBI taxonomy): Eukaryota > Metazoa > Chordata > Mammalia > Primates > Daubentoniidae > Daubentonia > Daubentonia madagascariensis. The sequence continues at coordinate 10,130,665 of JAKFHU010002573.1, read as the reverse complement.
GGGAGAGAGATGCCATACTTCAGCAAGTTAAAAAGGCAGGTGAAGATATGAAGAATCTTGAGTCTCTTCTTACAAAACCTGTGGCTGGCAAGGGAAGGAGAGAAGAGCTAGCATGGTGGTTAGGGCTAGAAGCTGCAGATCTAAGGCAAGTATTCCTTGTTTTGTTTGAAAGAAGGGAGACTTTACTGAAGAGGTGTGACAACTAACGCTATGAATAATCCCTGATTGGATGCTGGAACAATACATGCACACATACACACACTGACACACAGAAGAGAAAACAGCTATAAAAGACATTAGTGGGACAATCAGGGAAACTGAATAGGAGTTTATATTAGATAATAGTATTCTATCAATGTTAAATTTCCTGGGTGTAATAATTACAAAAATAAGAGAATTAGAGAATGTCTTTGTTCTCAGGAGATACATGCTGAAGTATTTAGGATGAAACGTTTGATGCTTTCAGCTAACTCTCAAATGGTTTGGGAAAAAAAGAAAAATATATATATGTTAATACGTAGAGAGAGAGAGAGAAAGAGGGGAGGAGAGAGAAAGAGAAAGAGGAAGGGAGGACGGGAGAGAGAACCAAAGCAAATGTGGCAAAATGTTAAGAATTGATGGATCTAGGCGAAGGGTTATGGGAATTTGCTGTACTCTTCATGCAACTTTTCTGAAGGTTTGAAATTTTCCAAAAATAAAAACTTGGGGAATAAAAAGAAGCGAGAGGCTTACCCATATTTAAATGCTGATGGAAAAGATCTATTACAGAGAGAAAGATTGAAGATAAAAGAAAGAGAAGGGGTAATGATGGAGACAGTTCCTGAGAAAATAGGACAGAATGGGATCTGGCACAGATGGAGGGATTAGTCTCCTCTGACAGAAGGGAGGAGAAGCGTATGGGTACGAATGCAGGTCGAGTATAGAATTGGAGGAGAAAGGAGCTAGTGCCCTTCTGATAGTTGTTGCGATAGGCAACTAGCAATTTCTGGTACACAAAGAAATGAGATTTTTGCATTTTCTGCTCTTCTGGATTATGTTTATTTCCTTTCCTTCATTATCACAGCTAATCAAAAAGTAGCTTTTGTTTTTTAATTAATATTATTTTTAATTGACAAACCATAATTATATACATTGATGGGGTACAGTGCAATGATTCGATATTGTATACGATATAGAATGATTAAATCAAGGTAATTAACATATCCATCACCTCACTTAACCTTTTTTGTGGTGAGACATTTGAAATTTACTCTTAGTTATTTTGAAATATACAATATATTATTATTGACTATAGTCACCCTGCTGTGTAATAGATCTCAAGACTTATTTCTCCTGCGTAACTGAAACTTTGTACCCTTTGACTAACAACTCCCTATTTCCTTCCTCCTCCTTCCCCCAGCCCCTGATAACAACCATTGTACTCTCTACTTTTATGGGTTCAACTTTAATTTAGATTTCACATATAAGTGAGATCATGAACTATTTGTCTTCTGTGCCTGGTTTATTTCACTTAGCATAACGTCCTCCGGGTTCATCCATGTTCTCACAAATGACAGAATTTCCTTTTCTTTTTAAAGGCTGAATAGTATTTTATTGTGTATATAACACCGCATTTTCTTTATCCAGTCATCCATTGATGGACACTTAGGTTGATTTCATATGTTAGCTATTGTGAATAATACTGCAATGAATATGGGAGTGTGGATATCCTTTGACATATTGCTTTCAATTCCTTGGTATATATACCCAGAAGTGTGATCAAAAAGTAGCTTTTCTTGGGTTAGTGTTTTTCTGGACTAGTGATTCTCAACTGGGGGCCATTTTGTCCCCCAGAGTACATATAGCAATGTCTGTAGACATTTTTGATTGTCACAACTAGGGGAAGTGGAGGCTGCTACTAGCATATAGCAGGTACAGTCCAGATATGCTGCTAAGCATCTTGTGATGCACAGGACAGCCCCCACAAAGAATGATCCAGCCCAAAATGTCAATAATACTGAAGTTGACAAACCCTGTTCTAGACTAAGTCTTTCCAAAAAATTATCAATCATACATTTAAACTCAAATGCTGTTCATGCCCCAGATGACTTTAAGTAAGAAATTGAGTAGTTATGATTTACCATCCATTTATTTATCCATTCATTCATCACAAATGTATTTTATACATTACGATATAACATAGTGGTTAACAGCATTGGGCTCTGGAGCCAGACTACTTGGGTTCAAGTCTAGCCTTTATTCCTTGTGTGTCATTTTCCTTATCTATAAAATAAGAATTTTAATTGTAACATCATAGGGTTGCTCTAAGAATGATATCAATTAATATATATAAAGCACTTAGAGCATTGGTACTTGGTAAGAACTCAATTAGTGTTAATCATTATTATTGTGATGATTAACTCTCTGCCATGAAGGGTATATACAGAGAAATAAAGAGACATTCCCTTCCTCACTGTCTATGAGAAGACTGGAAAAAACCAAACCAAAATCAAAACCAAAACTACAATGCGTATAATAAGCACTATAAGTGAGGAATGTAGGAAGTCCTACAGTAGCATCAAATAGGATGTTAACTAGCTCTGCTTGGGGAATAGGGAAAAACTTACAAAAGCAGTAATATTTGAACTGGACTCTAAAGGATAAAGACTAGTTATTTTACACTTTGTTTACTATTTCATTGTTAGCACATTTCTGTTTTGTTTGCTTTTAGTGTGGCAGCCCATTATTAAGAAATGCAGGTATATGAGAAATTGCTGAAGGCACTGTCAGGTGTGCATGGAGCCAGTCAGGCTCCATGACCTGCACCTCCTTCCATAGGGCAAGGGGATGCAGAGGGTAGGATTGAGAGAATTGGAGTTGTGATGTTACTTGATCTGGGTGATGGTTACACAGGTGTGTTCATTGGGTAAAAATTCATTGAGCTGCACACTTATGATTTTTACACTTTTCTATGTGCATATTTTATATTAATAAAAAGTACACATACCCATAAAAAACTTACAGTAGAATGTTCCTAAATACTGATATAATCAAGCTGGATTTAATTAAAACTCCCCAGTATCCCAACCTTTTCTCTCCTTTCTTGTTTCCTATGTGTTGAATGTTCAAGTCATATCCATCTACTCACCCTTAACGCTCCCTGCATCTGCCCATCTTCTGCTCTTCTGGCCACTCCCAAGCTAGTCTCTCTGCCTGAAATGCCCACCTCAGACCCAATATGTGAAAGTGTAATGTGTAGCCATGAAACTCTTAAGGCCAATCGATATATTTGGATTGTAACCAAAGTAATTTTTATCAGCTAAGTCCATTTTTGGTATTTTTTAAATTAATCTCAAATGTCCAGAAAACTTGCAAGTGCGGTACAAAGTGATTTTTCCTGAACAATTTGAGAGTAAGTTGCCAACCTGAAACCCCAGAACCTCCAAATACTCTAGTGTGTATTTCCTACAAACAAGTACATTGTACATCACTAGTATACAACCACCAAAATCAGGAAATTAACATTGATACATAGCTACCATCTAGTCTTCATATCCAATTCAAGTTTTGCCAGTTGTCCCAAATAATGTCCTTTATACCAGAAGGATCCAGTTCAGAATCACCCATTATATTTGGTTGTCATGTCTCTTTGGTCTCCTTCAATCTGGAACAGTTCCTTAGCCTTTTCTTTAACTTTCATGACCATGACACTTTTGACGATTATAAGCCAGTTATTTTGTAGAATGTTCCCTAATTTGGATTTATCTGATAGCTTTTCATGATTAGATCCAGGTTATGCATCTGTATTAGTTATCTATTGTTGCATAACAAGTAACCCTGAAACTTAGCAGCTTAAAACTTGTTACCCAGGCATGGTGGCACATACCTATAATCCCAGCTACTTAGGAGGCTAACACGAGAGGATCACTTGAGCCCAGGAGTTCAAATTCGGCCTGGGCAACATAGTAAGACCCTATCTCTTGGAAAAAAAGTTGTTATCTTTTGTTATCTCATGTGGGTTAGAAATTCAGGAACAGGTTAGCTGAGTGTTCTACCCCAGTATCTCACAAGATTGTAGTCAATGTTGGCTGGGGCTGTAGTCATCTGAAGGCTTAACTGGGGCCAGAGGATCAGCTTCCAAGATGGTTCACTCACGTGGCTGGCAATTTGGTGCTGATTGTTGGCAGAAGACTTCAGTTCCTTGCAGTATGGACCTCTCCACAGGGCTGCTTAAGAGTCTTCACAACATGGTGGCTAAATTCCACCACAGCAAGTAATCTAACTGAGTAAGGCAGAAGTTATGATATCTTGTACGAGCTAGCCTTGGCAGCCACCTTCCATCACTTTTGCAATATCTTATGGAACCAGGATTCTCTAACTCCAGAGCTTAAATGCAGTGACAGCATCTTTTGTTTATTGACAGTAGTATCCAAAGCAGAAACCCTTGCCTAAAACACAAAAAGAGTATTTACTTTGGTTATAAAAATGTACTTTATATATTTGCTACATGTTTTTCCCAGTTTGGGAGATTAATCAGTTTCGTGCTGACAGAGCTATTTTTCCCATGACTTCTGTGATTGGATTTGTTAGACACTGTTTGACCAATGGTATTTACCATACTTTATTTTGTATACTTTAGTCAAAGTTTGGGCAGGTTTTCTCTTTAACTGACCTTTTCCAGACTCCCCCACTACCACTCCTTCAAGTTGGTGGATTCCTTTATTTGGCTGCTATAATTTCCCAGACATTTACATCATCTGAAGCTATTTTTTCATGCAATTCCCCTTCCCTCCCAAAAATGCCATTTGAGGAAGACAGTGATCAAGGCCAGGATTCGTTCTAAGAGTGAGTATTAAACACTCTCTATATGTCTATCACTCTGCAGATAGGTAAGAGATAAGCCCTACCTTCCAGAAGCTTTCTGTTTTGTAGAGAACATAAAAACATAAAAAATATATACTAATCAGGGCTCTCTTGGCAACAGTATGGGCCTGTATCAGTCAGAGTCCTGGCACATGTAAACTTGATTAATTTGAGAAGGGTTTAATTAAGGACCTATTTGCAAAGGTGTGGGCAGAATTCAGGGAGACCAATAAGGGATAGTGCACACCCCTGGGCTAGCAACAGCAGGGAGCCATACCACTCTTAGACCTGAAGGGCCAAGGGAAGGGAATGGTTACCAAGACCCTGAGAATATAGTCATGGGGAGGGGGCAACTTGACAATAGCTACGGCCTTCAAAAAGGGACACAGCACTTCCACGGCAACCCAGCAGGGAGGGATCTGGAAGAATTATACACCAGCATCCTTCTGCCCTCAATTCATCTTCTATATCCTCTTGGCTAAATATAGATAAAAGCCTGAGGGCAAGAGAGCCTTTGATACGGTCCATTTGGGTTTGTCTCCCACAGTCCAGAGAGAGGTGGGAAAGAATGGGGGGTGTGTCACAGATTTCAGCATAGGACCAGTTTAGGGGTGGATAAGATCTAGAAGCTGGACAGACCCACAGGGCAGGGCAGGTCATTCAGGGAGGCCCCACAAGCAGGCACCAGGAAAAACTCCAGGGGGACTTTCAGTGGGAAGGAGCTTCTACGACAGGCACATTAGTCAGTAGACAAACAGAAAGAAATCCAGATAGCCAGGCTATCAGCCTCAGGGGGGCTGGGAGCAGATTTGGATAGGAAGTGGGGGAAAGGCAGGACTTTAATGTCAGAGAATTACTCCTTTTTTTTTTTTTAATTTATTTTTTTAATTTCAGAATATCATGGGGGTACAACACTTTGGCCATACACATTGCCCCTGTTCTGCCCGTGTCAGAGCCACAATCGTGGTCATCTCCCAAACTGTGCTCCCCACATCCATTCAGTGAGAAGAGAATTACTCCTTAAATTAAACACAATCTCCTCCATGCATCAAGAAACATTTTTTGAGAGGAACAGCTCTGAGAAGGAACAGCAGTGGGAACGAAAGAGGTCTGGATTCCCATCCCAGAACATATGTCTTCTTGGGATTCTCCTATGACTGTCCCTTTTACCATTACTGCACCTGGATCCTAGGAGCCCATAACTATCTTTTTCTCACTGGCCCAAAAGTAAATAAAACTGATCTGACTTGGTTTGTCCTTGCCACGGCTAAAATAGGCTATATTTTTTTAAAATGCACCTTAATTCAGAAATAATAACAAAACAACCAAGAAAAGAAAACACCTAGAATTAAAAACACACACACACATACACACACATCCAAAGAAAAGGGAAAAAAAGCATAGAAGAATATGCATGCGTGTTTTAACTTTCAATTATATAAACTTTTAAACATATAGAAAGGTAAATAGAATAATATAATAAACTTCCTTTTACTCATTACCCAGCTTCAAAAATATTGATTTATGACCACTTTAATTTCATGTGTACCCCTACCCACTTCTTCCCTCCTGTGCTGGATTATATTGCTGCAAATGTTAGGTATCATATCATGTGAGCCATAAACATATCAGTAGTTTACAGTATATAAGGTCAAAACGCTCTGTGCTGATTTCTGATCTGAGCTCTTTCCTGAGCGTAGAGTTCCCTTATCTTAAGTGAGCTCCTTTCTACATAGTTATCAAATGGACTGAGCACTACTCTCCAGTCTCTGTCAGAGAACTGTCCCAAATGTTTCCCCACTGTCCGAGAACAACCTATCCAAACTTTATGCCCTATCCCTGGGTTCTCCCTGCTGCTTCCAGTGCTGGCCAGAGGCTCTGCTTCATTCGTGGCAGAGCCCTGGAGATTGAGCCAGAGGTCCAGGCTTAGCAGTCCAGATTTAGCTAGACCAGGGGGAGATGATCCATGTGAAGCAGCTTGCCCAGGTCCCCGCTCATGGTAAGTACTCAGTAAACGTTAGATGGTGGTGATGATGAAGATGACAATGACAAGGACCTGACAGAGAATCCTGTCAAGGACTCAGCCCAGAGAGGACACAACAGAGATTCATTTACCAGAATTCAGCTTTGAGGCCTCAGCCTGAATCCAAGTATGGCAGAATAGTTTTCCATTTGTCTGTTTGAATTCACTTTCTTCAGACATAAAGAATTTAACAGGAAGAAGCCATGTTATTATATAATATGAAGATATGCAAAAGACTGTAAAGCTGGGCTTTTGAAAGAACTAAGTATCGTCTTATGAGGGTCCACCTGCCAACATTCTCCCCAGTTCAGTGTCAGGAAATCTGACTGAGGGACTCCTTCAGAGAAGGGGCCAGACCATGGCAGACAGGAATAAAAGAGGGTCCCAGGATGGATGGGGGTACAGGGGGAAAAGACAGAGAAGAGGCAAGTGGAAGAGCATGCTCTGCCTCCCCATAGGGTCGGGGCATGAGGGCCTCACACTGACTGGGCAGGAGGAGAAGCCACACTACAGAGCCAAGGAGCCTCTCCTGAATCATCAGGTCTTCTTGTGGTTACAGCAGGTAAAATGTTTGTATTCAATTCCTCAGTACTAGGTGGGAACTGGAATGACACACCTACCAAACCCTTTGGGACACGAACTGCGCTGCCCCTCCCTCCAATGCCAGGACATCTGCACCAGCATCAGCGTGCTCGGAAACAACGCAGTGTGGCTGCTAAAACCACCAACGAGACTCTTGCTTCTAAACCTCTGAGCTCCAGAATAGAGCTCCTTTGTGATTCTCCCAGTGATAACGGTGAGAAACCAGAGAAAGGAAGCAGCTTAGAGGCTTCCTGTAGACTTAGTGGAGGGACAGCTCCACTGAGGACAGACCGAGGGTTGATTTCAAAGAGTAAGTCGGATAAATCCTACTCAAACATTTCTGGGACAAAAAAAGGAAAAAAGGAAAAAAAATCTAAGTGCAAATTCACATTCTTTTCTATTCTCTAAGGAGGGGGGCGGTTTGTGTTGATGAATTTTATTGTGCTGAAAGAGAAGGTGGTAGATTGTTCTGTATAAAAAGAGGCAGACAGGGTAAGGAGCTTCAGGTAAAAAGAGAAGAGATTCAGAGGGTGGGAGAAAGGGGCTAAAGAGAGGCCACCGAGGTCAGAGGAGAGAGAATGCCTCCCTTGAGCCAAGGGGTGTCCCGTCTCAGAGGCTTGGCCTCTGCTGCGCCTCCTGTCTACGCTGCTCTCTTCTCCTCTCAGCACTGGCTTTTTCTCACTCCTTAGGCATCGCAGCACCAAGTTAGTTCCTTTGGAGCATTCATCACAATTCGTAATTACTCTTTGCGCACTTATCTCTCGTTTGTCTCGCCCGTGAGACTGTAACTGACATGAAAGCAGGAGCCAGGTTTCTCCTGCTCATCATCATCTCCCCAGCACCTGATGTCGTGCATGCTCAATATACACAAGCAGCCCCGGTATCCGTCAGGGATTGCTTCCAGGACCCTGGGGATACCCAAATCCTCGGATATCCAAGTCCCCGATATAAAATGGCATAATATTTGCATATAACCTACACACATCCTCCCGCATACTTTAAATCACCTCTAGATTACTTACAATGCCTAATACAATGTAAATACTAAGTAAATCGTTGTTATACTGTATTGGTTTTTATTTGTATTATTTTTTATTGTTGTACTGTTATTTTTATTGGGGTTTTCCCCCAAATATTTTCAATAGGTGATTCGTTAAATCCACAGATGGGAACCCACAGATATGGAAGGCCAACTGTATTTGTGGAAGGAAAGAAAGGAAGGGAAGAGGGGAGAAAGATTTAGGCGGGGAGCAGCTTCTAGGAGGAAAAGTCTTTAAGGAGTGATGTTTGGTGGAATTTCCCCTTTTTGCTACCCCATTAAGAGAGGAAAAACTTAAAGTACTCTTCAGTGCTGTTTAGAGTCAAATTTGTGTTGGAGAGAGAGAGAGAGAGAGAAACTCCATGCTGGTTACATGGATGTATTCATTGAGCTGTACTCTTACTTATTCTGTGCACTTTTTTGTATGTATCTTATACTTAAATAAAAACTACATTTAAAAAGAGAGAGCGAAGGAGAGAAAAAGGCCATACCAAACCCAGACGTGTAAAACACAAATACAGGTGGGGAGTGGAGGGTAGGTGATTGTGGGGACCAGAGTGAATTAGAACAAAGAAAGGAGGAAGAAATGCAGTCAGTGTGTATGAGACTGAGGAGAACAAGGAATGTGGAGGTGAGCACTGGGTAGGGTCAGATTAGTGAGGGCCTGCATGCTGCAGTGGGGAGTTTGGGTTTACTTAGAAACTGTTTGAGGGCAGTGTTCATAGTTTATACTGGTGGCTTTCCAATTGTGGATGCCTAGGACTCATCTGGAGAACTTGTTAAACAGCCCCATATTCAGAAATTCTCATCAAGAATTTCATGAGCCCCGTATTAGGAGATTCTGATCAAGAAGATTGGGTGAGGCCCATGAATCTGCATTTTAACAAGCTTCCCAGATGACTTAGTTAAAGATTGTCCTCCTTGGGTTTGGCCAATGGGAAGGAAAAAAAAAAGTAAAGATTGTCCTCCGGCAATGATCTGAGAAACACAGAGCATACTCTCACTCCCCTATGTGGCCTAGGATTTCGTCAAAATCCATTGATTTTAATGAAAACTAAATGTAGTATCAAAGTAAGCATGACCCTGATGCTAGAAGTCCTGTTTCTAGCTTAATCAGAATTTATTATAGATCTTGCTATAGAAAGATACTTTTTGTACTTAAAACCATTTGGCAGTTTTCATTGGTTTTGTGGTTAAGAGCACAGGCTCTAGAATCAAAACCTAGGTTCAATTCCTGGATCAGTTAATGAACTTCTTTAAGCCTCAGTCTCTTCATCTGTAAAATGGGGATAGACAGTAGGATCTACCTCACAGGATTACTATGAGGATTAAATAAATTGTGTGAAAGTACTCACCCGAGTGCGTGGCCCGTGGTAACGCTGATTAAACCATGACAATTATCAACCTTTGTTGTTGCCTTTGTAGTCCTCTTCCAGGCCTTCCTCCTACTGGTTTCTTCCCCAACACTGAGTAACAGAAATAACTGGAGAAGTAATTGGGCCTTAGCTTTGCAGACAGGGCCCAAAATATCTTACAGCCTCCAGAAACCCTTTTCCTCTTACAAATTCTTCCTTCCTCCAACCCTGCCTACCCTCCCCAGTGCCCAGGCAGCCAGGCAGGGAGAAGTCTTGCCTCCATAGACCTCTATCAGTGTGTGTGTGGGAGAGGGTTTCCACTGAGACCCTTGGTCTCACCTGCCCCAAATTTTGCTAGTGCTAGGTCTAATTTATTTTAGGCCCTGGATTTGTGACTCCAGATAAATTAATGAGTTGATATAGTTGTGCCTGAGAATACAGGTCTCCTTACCCAGGATTGTCTCTGGAAGGAAGTTGAGAAATCAGTGGAAACCAGGAAAGTTTCTCACAGGTGGCAGGAAGGCAGGAGTCAGGATTGTTACCTTTTTAACATTCTTTATTTAGGAGCAAGGCCAACAACGATTCCTCATCAACCCTCTACCCGATTGGCTTGAGTGCCAGCACCCCAGAGTGCTAGAACTCACAGTCTGGACCTTATGAGTAGGAAATGGCCAGACATGCAGAACCACCCTCCCTTCCCATGGCAGGGCTTCAGCTAGCGGATCTGGCAGTTTATTTGTCAATATTATTTGTTGTTAGCTTAATTGTAGGAAAATTGAAAAATGTAATGCATAGCCATGAAACCCTTAAGGCTGGTTAATCTTTTTGGATTGTAACCAATGTAATTTTTATTAGCTGATCCCATCTTGATTCTAATATGCAGAGCCCTGGAAAAGTTGCTGAAGGCTCCAAGTCATGGTGTGCACAGGAAATAGACAGGCCCCATCATGTGCATTTTCTACCAGGGAGAGAGAACGGGCAGAGGGGGCTAGATTGAAAGAATTAGGTTTGAGATACCAGTGGGGAGAGGAGAGCAGTCTCCAGGATGGACGCAGAAGTGATCCTGGCAACGCAATAAGGATAGGGGCTAGGCTAAGCCAAGTTAGGTCCTGTGCCTTATATGCTGGGGGTGCTCAGGCCCAGCAGTGTATTGAAATGAGAATATTTGAGCAAAGGCCATAAGCTCAGAATTAGGCTTCAGTAGAGGAAACCAAGACAAATCCAAAAGGTCAAAGAAAACACATTTCCTTTCCATCAGCATTGGTTTATTTGTGATTATTTGGAGAGGCCCTTTTGTTCAGTTCTACAGTTCAAGCACAGTGGCATCCAAAATTAGAATTCTCAATTTGCAATTGAGAATTTGGAAATTGTAAAGGATGACTATAACCGTTTCAGGTCCTTCTCTGGACTTTGATTTGCTGCACCAAAGAATGGGGAACAGTTGTTCTCCTCCGTCTACCACCCTTTTCTTTTCTTCTTCTTCTCTCTCTTTTTTTTTTTTTTTTTTTTGAGACAGGGTCTCACTATGTTGCCCACAATGGACTTGAACTCCTGGACTCAAGCAATCCTCCTGCCTCAGCCTCCTCCGTAGCTGGGACTACAGGCACATGCCACTCACCACACCCCTACTGCCCCTTTCTTGACCTTGACATATGAAGGGACCTCCTTTTCTGTTTTGGCATCTCCAGAGAAGGAATGGGTTTTGCCATCTTTTGGGCTCATCCAGCAATGAGCCCCTTTTGAAAGGTGAAGTTGGGGGCCAGGAACACTGGGATTCTACTGGAACTTGACTCATGCCCTTCAACCCCAACCATAGACCCCAGCAAATGAGCTAGCAGCCTACTCTAGATAGATGAGGAGCCTAGAGGTAGTATGTGGGCATTTTTTTTTCTTAGCCCTTTTATGAATATAAATATTTAGTGTGTGGTGTTTTGCAGAATTAAATCTCTGAGCCTAGATTAGCCTGGTAATATCATTACGTAGATACCAGGGATGAGATACCTGTGACTGCTGTGTGTCTTCTCATTCAACGATGCCTGTGATGACTTGATGCACTTTAATTTGCCAGGGCAATCATTAATTGCATATGAAACAGTTGGTGTTTGGCTTTAAGGGAAGCTGATTGGGTCAGTCACTGAGTGTTTGGCTCAATGATCTACAGCTGGCTCTTTGCTCCTGCACTCCTGCTTTCTTTTCAAAGGCATTTCACTCAGTGTTTTTGGGACCCCCTGAGGAAGAGGCTGTGAAACATTGGGGGTTTTAATCTGTGTTTTCCTTTGGGCATTATAGCTTTAATTTTAATATTTTGGATAATAAAGAATGATTTTAAATTAAATTTGCAAGTCTGCCATCTGTGATTGTTTGGACTTTTTCCTCCTTTCTGGCAGTTCTTTGACTTAATTCTTTCTGAACATTAGCAAAAGTGGGTTGAGGGCTGGAGGAGCAAGAGGCCGCAGAACAACAGGTAAGCCCACAGAACTCAGAGAAATGGGGAGAGGCTTTGATCCCTGGCCTTTGGCCCTGGAAGTTGGTGGAAAAAGCTTGATGCCTAGAGTCAAAATCACAAAAGTCAACTCAGCAGTAATTGCAGCTTCCTCTTATCACCCCTTGATTTGATTTTGAGAAAGTAATTGACCAAGATTATACCTCCATTTGCCGATCTGTTAAATAGAGAAATGATTTTTAAATGGAGAAGTAAGCCACTGAGGTGCCAGTACAGTTTTGATACGGTTCTTCATCTGAGGACAGCTACTCAAACCCAAGATGTTATTATTACTCACTGAAGGCTAAAAGGGTCTGGGGGCTCATGTGTGTTTACAGATCTAGAGCTAAATCCAAGAAATATCTACCTAGAAATATGTTCCTCATGTTGTCATGAAATCTAGGAAGAAGAATTTTCTACCCTTCCAAGGGAAGTGAGGACACATCATCATCACCCCTGCAGACCATGGCATTAATGAGTCAGACAGACAGTGCCACTGAACACACAGACAAATGCTGATTGAATACCAGAATAAAATGAGAAAGTACCTGCCAGCAGAGGGGTTGGTATGATGAGTGGGTTAGCTAGGGAAGGTGGGAGGGTGGGGCTTGCACAGCAAGACAAGTAACTCTCCCTCCTCTATTTAGTGGAAGAAGGCTTCTTGGAGAGATCAGATTTTGCATTTTGGGGGAAGGAGTAAGTTCCAGGAGCTGGCCAGGGATAGTATCCCTGGCAGAGTACATGGTCTGTCTGAGAAGAAGCCTTAGAGAGAAGAGAGTGCAATGATGAGGGCCTGGGATGCTAAGAGGGTGAATGGAAGGTGACAGACCAGGGGAGGAAGATAAAGCAGAGGATGAGGAAAGCCATCTTAAATGCACTCTGGAACAACAATGGGGCATATAGGGAATACTGGGAAGCTGCTGGAGGCCTTAAATTATATGTAGATAGAAAGCTTCCTTAGCATCAGAGTGGTTTCCTTTGCATCTGCTGCTTTCCTCACTGTCCCCCCTCCCTCATCCCAAATTCTGCTTTTATCAAATCCAGGTGGGGCTCCTAGCCACCTCCCTACACGTAGAAGGGCCAAATTCATTGCTTCACAGGTCAGAGGGCAAAGGTTCACGAAATGAGCTTGAAGGCCTGGGAGGCAACACTTATGGCCCTGAGCAGGATGGAAGCCCAGGTAAACAGGTATTTATCACGTTTTTAAGACCTCACATGAGCATCCTTTGTCTCATATGACTCCTAGACTAAGAGATAAGCTTGGAATCTCAATCTCTCTCTCTCTCTCTCTCTCTCTCTCTCTCTCTCTCACACACACACACACACACACACACACAGATTTTCTCTCTCCCTCCTCTTCTTCCTCTCTAAAATCCCTAGTTCTCCTAAACACAACCTTGGTATCCCCCAATAGTAGAAAACAACCCCAACAAGTGCCTATGAAGAAAGCCCTTAAGACTCATGAATATTTAGCTCGTCCTCATGTAAAATATATGACTTTGTGTAAGGATCAGGCGAACGAGGTGCATGATTTTTTTCTGATTTATGGGCCTGGAGACGGATTATTCATAGCAGAGCAGCTGTGTGGAAAGATTCATCCGCTGCAAAATGTGATTGTACATCAGGCAGTGTGTGGGAACGGAGCTATGACTAATGGCTGCTTTACATATAAATGAGAAGGTTTGTGCTAGGAACTGTAAAAAAATACAATCACTCAGCTGACGGGCAGGCTCCTTATCATGGGTGCAGGAGAGGGACCACAGGAAAGGTAGGCAAATGAATGCCTCCCCCCACCTCCGAAAAGCTGAGCCAGGTGGGGGTGAGAGCCAGAGAGCCCGAGGTTGGGGGGAAGTGTGGAAAAGCAGCCGGCTCTCCTGATCTGGCAGTGCTCAGTCTCTGTACTGGTAACTCCATCTTCCAGGTCCCGCTGTGACCTCTGAGAGCCTGTAAGGGCAGAGATGTGGCCCAACAGAAGTGGCTGCATTGCCAACACATCTGGGGGTGATGACTAGGCCCCGAACTCTCCAGAGCTTGGCGTTGGGCTGCTGATGATTCCGGTCCATTTCAGAAGTCAGCACAGCATGCATTTGGGTAAACCTCTGAAGAGAAAAATTGTACGAATCTGAGACTTCCCTCTGCCACTCCTCACGTCTCCCTCGCTTTCCCTCCTTCCTTTCTCTTCTCTCTTGTAGCTGAGACAGGCTGTCTAGACATTGCAGATGTGGACAGATGTTGGGTCTGTAATTTATAACAACGGCCTCCAGAAGGCAATTCCAATTTGTTTCGGTAAGGCTTTGAGTTACAGGCAGAAAAAATATCCTGTAAATACCATTGACTTACATGGTAACTACACCAAGGGTTTACTTAGTGAACAATCACTAACTACAGCATAATTACACATCTCTGCAGATTACCAGAGAATTTAGTGGCACTGAGCAGGCGATGACCACCAAACGGAGTTTCTGGCTTTGGGAAAGCCTGGAGAGCAAGAGTATTGACCCACACTTAACAGGAATTTATGCCTATTTCTTCAGATCATCAATTAGTCTCCATTTTGCAGGGCCTTTCAGTTTTATCTGCACGCTAGACAACCCCTCACCATAATACTGAACTCCAAGCAGGTTGGATGCTGGCTGTTGCTTTCTGCTGGTACAGTTTTAAACCACGCGGTATCTGTAGATACTCACAAAACCCTCAGACAAACCAGGAGGCTGGAAAATTATCTTTGCTGTTATCATAATGGGTCATGCACTCAGCAGCAGGGTTGAGCTGCACTGATCCATCCTCACTCTCTCCTGGTGACCAATGACTAAACAGCTGTCCAGGCCAGCAGTAAAGTTGGCTGGCCCACCCAAGATCAAGCTAATCCTCGTGAGGACTATATTCTGATCTGGTAATAATAATGGGAAATGGAAAGGTGATTTTCTGGAATAGTTTTTCAAGAAATTCAGGATGATTCTTACTATCATCTGGGGTGGTGCGTGTGGAAAGGGAGCAGGAAGCTAATATTAAGGCCAACACGCAGAGAAATTAAGTGATCTGACTTGATCAAAGACTGTTGGTAGCAGAAGCCAAATTTGCACTTGGGGTCTGCCATCCCTGAGAACTCTGACCAGCCGGTCTCTTTGGGATTAGGGGATCAGAGTTGGCTGGCAGCTGGGGAGCTCAGGCTTCTCTGGATATATAGGGTTGCAGCTGAAATAGCCATCAAGGTATCATTTATGTCAGTCTAGGGGTAGGGGAATGGGGAGTGGGAATAAAGGGGGTAGGAAAATGTGGAAATCAAATGAAACATTGACAGGGTTGGATTCCAATTTTTAATCCATTACCAACCTCTTCTAGTTTATTTGTTCCATGTAATCTTCCCTTCCCTCTCTTACCTGTCCAAAGACAATGAAATAAAACTAAATCTTAATACATCTCTAGGCACAGACACCTGGGTTTACGTAGACCCTGAAAAAAATGCCTTATGCCAATTTAAGGACAGATATTGTCTGGCGAATCCTGATTGATTCTCTGGTTGTTTGTGTTCTCTCTCTCTCATTCCCTCCTCCCCTCCACTTGCCCACTGAATGTTCTATATCTGTCCAGCTTGAATGACATCTAGCTTCACTGAAGAAGTGGGTCTGGTTTGGAATATCAGCTCCTGGCAGAGCTACAGAACTGATCCCTAGCTAGGAGGGTAGGCCACCTGGGACAAAGGAAAGGAGTTAGGATTATCAGGTGTCATGACCGAAGCTACACTTCTCTGGTGGGCATTGGCCAGTGGGTCTGGCCTTAGGTGTGGCCTAGGAAAAAAGATGTCAGCTACAGAAGGATGAGTTTAGGAAACAATTTGTGTCTTAGAAGTTTAAGATTTTGGATGCAATGTCTACAGAGACCCCTGAGACTTATTTTATGGAGAATTTTAAAAATATGAGTGAGTCCTGCCTGCCAGGGAAGTGTGAGATTTTTGTCCTGCTGAGAGATATGGATGACAATGGCCAAGAGCCCTCTAACCCCAGGAGATCCTTACAAGTGCACTAAGCCTCACAGAGCTCCCTGGCAGGAGCGCATATAGGCACTTGTACTTCCAGCTCTAGGAGGGCTATGGTAGAAGGAGAGGGGGCTATGGTAGAAGGAGGGAGGGCTATGGTAGAAGGAGGGACGCCCTCTGGTCAGGGAGGACAAATGAACTACAATAATGTTAATAGCTAACACGCATGGAGAAGTTACTGTGTGCCAGGCATATATTATCTCTTTGATGATATATGTTTGCATTAGCGCTTTGATAAAAAGAAAAATTTACCCACTGCCAGGGAGTAGAACTTTCCTCAAAATAAGAGGAGGCACATAGCACAGAATCCCACTCTGTGGCCTGGGAGCATTAGCTGGAAGGTCACATGCAGTTTCTAGGAGTGAAGGCTAGAAGCAAATAGAAAAGGCAGCTACAGGAACACATGTCCATAGATGTCTGTGGGGAGGGAACTTCAGGGTGCAGACTCAGGTGTCTGCATACACGGAGTAGATACCATTGGCCTGTGAGAGTGCTAATGAAAGGATGGGTTTACTAATATATATGTATACATACATGAGCACATGTCTACATACACCATGTACACATAGCTATATACCATCTGGTGAGTAAACATCTCTAAATTCATGAGAAAGGACCACATAGCTTAGGCACAAAAGGATATATTACAAGACATGATTGAGTCTATATATGCAGGAGCAATGTTCCATATCCTACACAAGACCCCTTCCCAGACATTTTAATAAGTTACCCCAAGCCTAGGGTGTTGGAGGAAGACTGGGCAGGACAGGGAAAAGTTCACCCTGTAGGCATCTCCCAGAGGGCTTAAGGTCTGGTTTTCTCTAGACCTAATTTTCCTACCCTGGCTAGGCCTGGTATCTGAGGTGGCATGTATGTCTGTGGGAAGGCCCTAAGTGGATAGACAAGGGCCCAGAGCAGGGAAAACATGAATCCAAAGCCCAATATCAGGTCATTTTTTCAATACTGATCCTGAGAGTCCAAAACTAATTGCTTGGAATAAAGAGTAGAAAGCTTTGGAGCTAGAAAGTCTAGGTTTGTGTCCTGTCTTTTCTACTTAGCTTCTCATACATTCATTCACTCAATAAATATTGGTGAGCACCCATCATATGCCAGGCGTGTGACCTTTTTTTGGGCAAGCTATTTAAACTCAGCTTCAGTTTCCTCATCTCTAAAACAGGGATAATGTACCTAGATGTCACAGTTGTTGTGAGGATTACATGAGATGAGGTTCTTGGCACATAGTTGATACTCAACAGATGCTTCTTGCTGTTGTTATCACTAGTAAGAGAATTCCAGTTATGACTCTTTAATCAAGTTTCTTTCATTTGCTCGTATTTTTCCCCCAAAGGTGGCTGAGCTGTGTCTGGAGGAAGTTTGGGGAGAATTTTATATGGCCCTAGAGGATCAGCCACTTGTGGGTGACTCTGCCAATGGGTGAGGATGTAGCTCTTTTCTAGAGTGAAGCAGCACAGGGCAGGCTTATCTCCATGGTTGTCTTATTTGTCTGCCTCCCTCCCCTGATGAGCTCCTCATGGGCAGGGACGGTGTCTTCACTTGCTTAGCATTATGGCCACAGTGCCTTTGACAGTGCCTGGCACACAAAAGGCATTCAGTAGATGTTGCTGAAGGAAGGAAGGGAGGGAGGGAGGAAGAAAGAGAGGGAGGAAGGAAGAGGCAGAGCTTCTAGCCTTGTGGTGGTTGTGCAGGCCCCTCATTCCTTCATTCAACCTATAATGTCCCTGGGTACTGTGCTGGGTGCTGGAGATATAATGGTGAGTAAAATAGACATAGCCCCTGCCCTCATGGAGCTCAGAGTCCAATGGGAGAATACAGGCTGTAATAAGTAGTCACAAAAGGAAGTAAATGATGCTAAGAAAGCATAGAAAAGAAGAGAGAGCTACCCACGTCTTAGTAGTCACAGAAGGCTTCCCCCAGGATGCAATGTTTCAGCTGGCATCCAAAGTGGGAGTAGGAGTTAAGACCATGCTGCGGTGGTGGTGGTGCTGCCGCCGCCGCCGGGAATCTTCCAAGGAGAGGGAATGGTGTGTGCACAGCCCCTGTGGCTGTTTAGGACACGGCACATTCAGACCACAGGAAAAGGCCAACATGGCTGGAGCACAGTTTGCAATTGGGAGCAGGGGCAAAGAAGCTGGGGAGGTAGGATCTGGTCTTTATCCTTAGAGCAAGGGGGCACCATTGCAGGGTTTTAAGTTGAGAGATGGTAGTGGTGACATGATCACTACCTGGCTGAGTTGAGGGGACAAGGGGGCTAATGGGGAGACCAGTCAGGAGGGTGTTGAGGCATCCAGGCCACAGATGGCAGTGACCTTGGGGTGGTGTGCTGATGGCAATGGAGAAAAGAATGGATGAGAAAACTATTGGTGCATGCAGTTGAAAGGGCTCGCTGATGGTTGGTTGGGTCCTGAAATTGCAGATGAGGGAGAGGGAGGACCCAAGATAACTCCTAGGTTTGTAAAACTTGCTCCTAGCGTCTGTCTGTTCCTTGTTCACTTTTATAAAAGATCTTTCTGGTTCACTGGAGAGTCTTGTTCTGACAGTCTTCAGAGGTGGATGGGTTTCCACTTCCAGAGAATGGAAGAGACTACCAGGGGCCCTGCAGTATCGGGAGGCACCCAGAGGGGCATTTTCCCAGCCAACCCCTTGCCACTTAGGCACTCACATTGACCCTCCCGAACTCACCCAACCCAAGCGCACGTGCTCTCAGACTCCCTGGCTCCACAGACTCGCACAGACTTCCAAACACTCCCTGCAGACTACTTCATCCCACCCTTATTTATCCTCGCCTCCCCAAAGTCCTTCCTGCCCCTCCCTTTCCCTATCGTCTCTAGACCCCCGCCCTGCCCCTACCTCCCTCTGCCTCCACTTCACCCTATTAAGAAACAACAACCCCACAGAAACCCCTGCCCCTGGCTGCTGCTCCCTGAGCCCCGCCCGCCCTCCCTCCTCCTGCTCCTCTCCCTGACAGATGCCTCAGAGCCCCGGGCCGCAGTTAAGGTGACGAGATGCAGCAATTCTTTATGAACATTTCATTCCTGCTCGCTACACGACGTAAATTAGATGGTGTGTTACATTCGGGCAATAAGAGAGATATGTCACCACGACGCTGGCCCATTGGATGGAGAGGGTAATCCTGCCGTGAATTTCATTACTGCTTTTATATAGACAGAATTAGCTCGGTGACAGCGAGCCTGATTGTCTTTCACTAGGGGTTTGGCGAAGAGCTGAAAGGATTTCACCCTGATGTGCACACTACTGAGTGACCCCGCTCACCAGCAGCTCCGCTGATTGCTTTGCACCTTGCAGACCCGCAATTGGCTCAGCCTCTCCGCCCACCTCACCTCCCTCCCTGGTCCCCAGCCCTCCCCGCCTGGCTTTCTCTTGAAGCAAGAAGAAAGGAGACCTAATGGAGGAGTCACAAGGTCATGAAGCGAAATGTGGGGTGGGGTGGAACTGCCAAAAACAATCCCTTTCTGATCAGCATCCCTGGACAGAAGCCGTGGCCACTCACTCTTGCCCCCCAGAAAAGGGCAAGAAGGACCATGTCCCTGTGGGCAGGAGCTGGTAGATCCTCGTGAGTTTCCCAGCAGAGATTCTGGAGCTGTGTTTGGGTTCCTTTGCCTCTTGCATCTCTGGGTCCTTCCCTTGCGACGGCTCAGGCTCCCTTTCCCACCTCCTAGTCCGGGAGAGTTGAGGGAAAAAGAGCAAGAATGGTTGTTGCTCCCAGCCTGTGAACCCCGCGATTCCAGGGTGAAGGTGAGGGCGGGCAGTGGATTCCTTTCCCTCCTTCCCCACACACATCTGACTGTGTCACTGCCCGCACCGCAGCCCCCACACACATGCATAACAGTCTTCAGTGACTTCCCAAATCCTTAACAGACCTGCGCGGCCTGGCCCCAGTGGCCTGCAAACAAGCCCAGACTCTTTCCCCTCAGTCAATTTCTGTGGGGGTGGCTGGCGCTGAGGGAGCCAGGCCCCTCCCTGTTCCCCGGCCTCTGCTTGGCTGTCTCTTACCTTCTGTCACCTTGTCCACTTGTCCTCACCTCTGTTGACTCCTCAGCAAACACCTTCCTGAGGCAGAGGGGGAGGAGGCTCCCTGGACCTCGGCAGAGCTCAGCAGGCCCTCTGGAGGCCTGGCACAGGCTCTCTGCACCCTGACTTGTCTGCCAGGAGGACAGCCACTGAGCTCCCCCACCCAGGGCACCCTCTGCTCCAACTGCTCGTCCTGCTTGGAGCTGTGGGAGAGGGTCCCTCAGCGATTGACTCCTGTGGTTACACGGGAAGAGTTTGACATCGAGAGTCCTCCCCGATGCTACAACCACACTGTCACGGTGCCCGTGTGATGGCTGTACGATTGAGGCCAGCCATCACCTCGCTCTGAGCTTCAATTTCCTCACCTCCAGCATGGGAGTGGCCATTGCTGCAGAGGAGCCATGGCGCAGCGCAGCCACCCTTCAGCGCTGCAGGGCGGCCTGTCTGGGATTTGCCTCTGCTGAAGGGCGCTGCCCAGCCGAGCCACGCCCCTTCCCCGGGCAGCCGCATCCAATGACTGCTCACCGCGGCCACGGGACGGCCCAGCCGCCTCGCCCCAGCTCAGGACAACTCCCAAGGGCCATGCCGGCTTCAAAGTCCCCCTGAGGTTAGCTAAGGCCTTCTTGGAGACTGCAGCACAGCCCAGCTTCTCCCTCTGCCCAGTTCCGCTTATCAATGGGGCTACTACAAGAATAAAAGTGTTTTGTAAAGTATAGTGTCGTGAAAAATATAGCTGTTGCTGTTTATCATCATCATCATCGTTGTCATCTTCATCATCTTCACAGGAAGTCTACCCAGCTGGTGCGATGGGGTTAGCATACTTTGGCCAGGAAGTCCAATAAATTAATGTAAGTCTTCTTTTTTTACTCTAAGGACAAGGTCCTTTGCATTCTACCTTTTATCTTTTGATTAGAATGTCCTTCCCAAATTGGCAGGATTTGTCCCTCAGAAAGCCTAGCCGTGGTCCCAAGGATCTAGGGGTTCAAACTGCTGCAGTTCTGTTACCCACATCTCTCTCTCTGCTCTAAGAAAGAATCAGTAAGCCACATGTCCATTGGATTCTCTCTCCTACACTCTCCAAATTTGTTCCTAGTTGGCACCCTACTCTTTTATTTAAAGCATATACTGTTCTCTCATAAACCAAACATCCATCCTTCCAGGGGGTGCAGACAGAAAGGCCTCAAGTGAGGTCTGAGAGCAGGGTCTCCTCCCCTTTAAGCCAAGACCTCCTTCATTCTAGGCCTTGTTTACAGGTCTCCCAAATAAAGAAAGTCTAATATCTCTCCCTCCTAGGGGATAGGGAGGAGCATGGGCAACGGCCTCAGACTACTGTTACCCTTCTAAGCATGCCACAGTATCTTACTTCTGGGCCCACAGCCTTATCAGCATTTTGGAGTGGGGTGGCAGGGGGCACTGCCAGGTGAATCAGATCTGCAACCCAGTCCCCACTCCTTGGCGCTGACCCAGAACTATACTCCTCAGGAGGGCAATGGCCTGTGTCTCTTCCTTTGGAGCTCTCCCTTCAAGGTTGCAGACACTGAGCTGGGAGCCAGGGATATGGGGGATGGAGTTTCTCACCCTGCCCCCCCATCCTCGCCTGATGTCATAGCCCTCACTTTCTAACACTAATTGGTTGCCTTGGAAACAAGTTCCTTAAAGTGCATGATGACTTGAGGTGGTGGGAGGGAGAGCCGTAGGAGCCAGCCCTGCCACAAAGAAGCCCCAGAGCCCCTCAGAATCAAGCAGAGCTGCCCGGAGTCCCTGTCCTCTGCTGGTACACATGCCTAGCACATAAGGAGAAAAGTTTACCAGCTCAGGAAAATGTCCTAGGCTTTGGTTCCCAGATTTCTTAGCCTGCAAAGTCCTGAGGACTATACAAAGGTAATCCTAATTTACCATGCCTACCATTTCCTACTTTATTTGGGAGTTTTTCTTGTCCATGAGTGGGGAGATCTTGCTGCAAAATCAGAGGTGGTCTAAGGCAAAAAAAAAAAAAAGTCAACCACTTAACCTGGAACATGTGGATATTAGGTATGATATAGGCCTCTTTCTTCCAGTGCCAAATTGGAAGTCATCTTTCCTAAGAAACTGTCCTTAACTAGCCAATCTCCCACCCCCATCTCCATCACGCACATACACACACCCTTTACCACTTACTCACTCTAGAGCTTACACATTCTTTAAGTCATTCATTCAACAAGTATTATACTTACAAGCCTCTGCTATGTTGTAAGCCCTGTGTCAGGCCCTACGGATAGACCTGGGAGATGACAGGGCCCTGCCCTCATGAATCACAATCAACATCTTATACCACATCCTTCTATGCTTACATGTTCATCCCTTTACTAAGTATCTCTGGGTTTTCTTTTTCCATTCTGGTTCCCCAAACGTGGAGAGCTGGTTGTCGGTAGGGTGGAGTGCAACTTGCTTGTTATCCCCTCTACTCATGGGTTTTCCAAGAGTGGAGAACCTTGAGCCTGCTAATATACATCCTTGCTTGACACTAAATCCCAAGATTTGGGACCCCTCAGCCTCCCATGTCACCCCTCAGCCTCCCATGTCACCCCTCAGCCTCCCATGTCACCCCATTGGTTTCTGTGTCCAAATTACAGGAAATAGCTTCCAACACCAGCCTTCCAAGGACCCTGGACTTTCCCTTTCCCTTTCAAGGCCAAAGAACAGAGGAATGGATGGAACTTAAGGATAAAGACAGAAAGGTATCCCTGCTTTGTGTGCACTAGAGATTGTGCACGGGCCAGATGCACAGCCATGCTTCCATGCACCTGTGTCCTGGCCAACAAAGTGTGCACTTTGTGGCCAGTGCCAGTATCTGTGACTTCTCTCAAATTGGCCCATGCAGGGGTGTGAACACGTGTGTGATTCTACTTATGAGCATGAGTGACCATGTGTTCAGGGGAAGGGGAATTTAGGGGTATGTCTCTATGTGTGTTTTTTCCGAATGCTTGGCTTTTTTCAAAATGGCTTAGAGCACTACTGTCATTTATGGGGTTTAAAATGTCAGGACAGGGCCGCGGGGAGGTAGGGGAGATTAAACTGCAAACAGTGAAGGTTATAGATGACGTTTCTGATAGGCTGACAGGCGGACTCAAATGATGCCACACTTTAGCAAATATTGAAACACACACACACACACGATCATCTCTTCATATTTTAATGGCATATTCTGAAGGCTAAAAACATAAAAGTCCATATCTAGAAAGCCGCAACTCTGCTTTCAAAATATAACCAGCAGCTCCCTGGGGGGGAGGGGTGTGTGTGTGTGTGTGTACATACTCAAGTGTACCTATCTGTGCAGGGTGACCATGTGTTTGTTTTTTTGTCTGTATAGGTTAATTCCACCTTACTTTTACATAGTATGCTACATAATTAACAAAAAACATCAACATCCAACAATCTACCTGAGCATCATAACAATTTGTGTAAGGTAGGTAGGGTGGAGATTACTATCCCCATTTTACAGATATAAGGGAAGTGAGGCTCAAAGAGGTCCGATGGGTTGCCCAAGACCACCCAGCTAGGAAGTGACAAAGCTAGGGTTTAGAACCGGGGTCTTTTTGTACTTATCCAGAGCTCTTTTCTTGAGGCTGTGGTTCTTGGTGCTGACCACGCATTAGAATCAGCTGGGGTGCTCTTAAAACCCATCAATGCCTGGGCTCCACTCCCAGAGATCCTGATCCAATTGTTCTGGAGGTGATGCTTGTGGTATGTTTTTAAAGCCCCCAGGTAATTCTAACATGCAGGCAGGTTGAGAACCACTGCTCCAGGACTTGGAGGCCACACTCACATCGCCTCCAGGTGAACGTGGATTCCAGTCTCTTTCCTCCTCAAGGTCTGTCTCTGAATCTACTTCTTGGTAGACTTACTTCCCAGGAGGATCAAATCCACTGTTTCTTCTGCAGCCCCCTCCCAGACTCTAGAGACTTCAAAGGGTGCCTACTCACTCAGGCTGATGGATGAAGGCTCAGCTGTGGCCACCTCCTAAGGGGGAGACTTTGTTGTCCCACCAAGAGTGAGGAAGGAGAACTAGCTCCAGGAGAAGGCCAGGGAGGTGAGGGCAGCTGCCACGGTGACCTCGGGTGAGAGAATAGGGAAGGAGACAGAAAGAAGGAAAAGGAAAAGCGGAGAGCTGGCCCCCTGGGAGGCTACACTGACCTCCTAACCCCTAAAGCCCGTGGACAGTGCGCCTCTCACTTGGCCCTCTGCAAGAGAGGCAGTGTAGCTCAAACCTGGTAGCAGCCTGCCTGGCCCTGACTTCTACTTTCTGCTTATTAGTTGTGTGAGTTTAGCAAGTGCTTAACATCCTTGTGCCTCTGTTTCCTTATCTTTAAAATGGCAATGATAACAATACCTGCCTCATAGGGTCTCCAGGAGAATTCAGTGAGTTCACATAAAGCCCCTAACATGGCATAAGTACTGGGGTTAACCACTATTTGTTCTGCATTGTTTGATGCTTTTGAACTCTCCCTTCTTGAAACTTTCTCCTCCCTTTACTCCGTAACACCCCTCTTTCCTGTTTCTCTTTCTGAACATTCCTTCTCAGTCTCCTTCCCTAGCCCTGTTCCTGTGCCCTCCCTCTGAGTCTTTGATTCTCAACACAACTCCATGTTAGAATCACCTGAAGAACTTTTACAGTTCATTCCGAGAGGTTCAGATTTAGTTGGTCCGAGGTGGTGCCCAGACATTGGTGTTTTTCAAGCCCCTTATTTTGTCCAAATGTGCTGCCGAGGTTGAGAACCACTCGTCTAAGTGTTGACACTCTCTAAGACTCTATTCTCGGGCCTCTTCTCACTCGTCTTTCCCAAGTAATTGACCTCCTTCCCATGGCCTTAATTACCATCCACAGCTGGTAACTCTCAAATCCATACACCTGACAAAACTCTCTTGAACACCATACGTGTATTCCCAACTCCCTACCAGACATCTTAATTTAGAAATGTGTGGAGATAAAGTTGTTCTTAATATTCTTTTAATCTCCTGGATCTCTTTATTGAGACATACCCCAAACCCCCCAAATACATGTCCCACTCAGAACTCAGTATTTTTGCACTCTTCCCAAGCCTATGCCACCTCTTCTATTCTCTGTCTCTGTCACCGGCCAACCATTTGCCTGAGGCCAAAACCTCGTGGTCACCCAGGAATCCTTCCCCTCAGTCATCTCCCACATCCAATCAGGCACAAAATCCTGACAGTTCTCTCAGAAGACTCTCTAGAGTCTGTCGCTCCTCAGTGTCCCCACCACCACTGCCACACCTCTGGTCTGTGTCTCAGAGCCTCCTCACTGTCTCCCAGGCTCTGGTGTTTTTAGTCACACCCTCCCCCATCCTCTGCATCACGCTCACAGCTGTTTTTCTGAAATGTAAACCACTCCACTGAGAAAGCCCTTCCGTAGTCCCCAGTTCACAGGGGAAAAGCCCAGACCCTCTGGCGTGGTCCTTTACCATATCTGTCTCCTTCTGCTGGCCTGTCTCCCAGAGTGACCTCCCCACCCTGCCCTGCCTTCAGTCCTTCAATGGAGTTCTCTAAAGGTGCCAGCTGTTTCACACCTCCAGGCTCTTGCCTATGTTCCTCCCCCCGCCTCAAATGTCCTTCCTTCTCTCCCCTCTCCCATTTTGCCCACTTTTGCCAGTTAGCTGGAGCACTGCCTCCTCTGTGAAGGGTTGCCTGACTCTTCAGGCTGAATTGATCACTGTCTTTTTTTTGTCCCCACCACACCCTGTAGTTATCTCTGTCTGTGTCTCTCACTCTGTATTTTACTTCCCTGTTCTCATGGCTGTCTCCCCCACTGGGCTGTGGTC
Source organism: Daubentonia madagascariensis (assembly GCA_023783475.1). Taxonomy (NCBI): domain Eukaryota; kingdom Metazoa; phylum Chordata; class Mammalia; order Primates; family Daubentoniidae; genus Daubentonia; species Daubentonia madagascariensis. The sequence continues at coordinate 10,104,440 of JAKFHU010002573.1, read as the reverse complement.
ACCTGGAAGGCGTGGACCATGTCTTTGAACCATGGAGTAAGGAGTAGGGAGGAGACCAGACTCCATGTCCTGTGGTGAGTTTACAGGCTATTCGGTTCCCTTAGCTAAAGCAATTGATTAAGAATGCTTGGGCTTATGGCTCTGGATTTTGAAGGGTAGCCTCCTTCCTCCTGGAGCCAAGGCAGAGAGGCTAAATATTAGGGAAAAGACCCAAACCTGCCACTGACCCAATACTGTGCCCTTAGGTTCTTCCCCTGGGTTTGTTTCAGGGATACTAGCTCTCCAGGCCCCAGAGCTGGGAGCTCTGATGGTCATAACTCCTGGAGCCCCTTCCCGGCCTGGCTGAGGTGAGAAGAGTCTTCTTTCCTCTGTTTCATGTGAGATTAGGTTGGAAGGCCTCCAAAGGAATCTTCAGAGAGAAACCAAGAAAAACTAAAAGCTAGCAGGCAGGCAAACAGACCCAGAAACACTTAGAAATACAGACGTGGACAGAATAAAGATGTCCACCCCTGCCTAACAGAGCACATTCAAGAGTCACCTTCTCTCATCATCCTCACCCAGGGGAGGGGCTGGGCAGGAGTCCTTGTCCCACCCTAGGCAGGTGGGCAGCTGAAAAGGTACAGTTCTTACAGCCAGGGAAAATGAAGCCCTCATCTTCCACATGAGTGAAATGTCAAGGTCATCAATGGACTAGCGTGATAGAAAAAGTCAGGGGCCCAGACAATAACCCACAGAGAGAGTGTGGTCTCCAGGACACCCTGAGCAGTGTTTGCCTCATTCATGGCTGGATCCACAGTGACTGACCGTTGCTCGCTGATATTCCCAGAGGTCTTGCCATATGTCAGCACTGTGCCAAGCACTAGGTGAGCCTGAGTCATCCTCACAACAACTCTTATGAAGTAGGGACTATTATTATTCCTGTTACAGATGAGGAAACTGAGACTCAGAGAGGCTATGATTTTCCAAGGCCACAAAGCTGGTAAATGGCTAAGCCAGGAATCAAACTCAGATAGTCTGACTCCAAATTCCAGGCTCCTAACCTCCATTGTGTCCTGCTTAACACACACAGCAGGTGATTGTTCAACAATTGCTGATAGTAATAATAGCTAACATTTATTGGACATTTAACAATGCACCAAACACTGTGTTAAGCATGTCACATACATTATTTCATTCAGTAGGTAAGTACTATTACTAGGCCCATTTTGTAGATGAGGACACTGAGATTTAGGTAAATTAAGAGCATTGTCCATGGTCCTGAAGCTAGTAGGTGAATGAACTGGGCTATAAACCCAGGAGGACAGATAAATGAATGACCATAGGCACAGACAATCCCCCTACCAGCACCACTACCAACCTGGGGAATGTCCATGAAGGAATGAGAAGCCCTTTCCAGGAGCTCTGACAAGGTGACTAACACCTTGATCAAGGATCTGCAGTCTTTTATCAGATGTCCTGGCACAGGCAGCTTCAGCCTGGACTCTTCTGCCAGGCTCAGGGCCAAATAGTACTCAGGAAGTGACTCTAGAAGACTGGGCCAGTTTCCCTTTCCTCCAGGCCTCTCCAGAGCACCCTCTCACCAGCTGTGTCTACTCACGATAGTCTGGCATTTGGAATCTGGTTGAGTTTGGGCCCCCCAATATCCAGAATCAGAGCCTCCAGGATCCTCCCCAAAGCAGGAATTTTCCAGATCTCCCAGCTGGATCTTTTGGTTCCTGAGCCTCTGGCTTTGGCATTCCTGATGGGAATCCTTGCAGAGAGCCATCCTGCTACTTAAGGAAAGAGGGAGAGAAGAGGGGAGGAGCAGCTTCCCTCCCCTCCTCCTCACCCTGCCAGAAAGCCTGGCTGGCCACCCCCTCCCTCACCCCCAACCCCACCCCGCAGAGTCTCTCACCTTCAGGCAAAGGCAGATGACCGCAGAGCTGGGGAGCAGAACTTAACTGAGCCCTCGGGGCACAGCAAATCCCTGCAATTAGTATTTAGGGAATTAGAGTCCCAGAGGATGAGGGAGAGAAAGAGACAGTGGGAGAGGAAGGCCGAGATGCTCAGAGATGCAGCCATAGAGATGCAGACAGTTACCAGGAGGGGCTGCAGGAGAGACCGGAGAATAGGCAGTGAGGGAGGAAAAGAAAAGAGACTGAGGTGGGTGGGAGAGAGGCAGAGGAAGGGGGAAGGGAAGAGAGAGACAGAAAGAGCCAGTTGCTTTATTCATGGCTGGTGATATTATAGACTGAGTGAAAATCACATTATCGTAATGGGAAAGTTAGAGTTGCTGAGATGATGCCCCGAAGCCTCTGCGCTGATTGGGGTGTGATTGCTATCTGTATTTATATGTAGAAAGCAAAGTTCACTGCCAGTTCAAGATGGTGGCGGCTGCTTTATGCAACATAATTCTTCAGTAGGGAGACGCCCCGAGCAAGCCGAGCACACCGGCCGGGAGTGGGAGCGGGAGCCGACGGGGAGCGAGCGCGTGGGCGAGCGATGGAGCAGGCGGTGGAGCCTCGGCTGGAGCCGGGCGGGGCTCAGCCGCGGAGGACGGAGACCGGGAGCCAGGGCGGCCCCTGGGCCTGATGGGGTGGGGGTGGCGGGGGCGCGAGAGCTTGGGGACTACGGGGTCCGAGGGAGCCGCTGCCACCATCTGCCCCCCTCTCAGGCCCGCCCAGATTAAGTTCGCGAAGACGAGGCGCTGGAGCCCCAAAGGCAGGGCTGGGCTAGACCCACTCTCTCGTGTACTGTGTAATTCAGTGCTAAACCGTACAACGAACGTCAGGAAGTTTTGATTTTTTTCCGTGATCACTACTTGACGCTTTTCTAACATCTCAAATTTCTTGACTTTTTTTCCTTTAATTTTTCATTTCTTTTTTGGAGACCCCTGCTGTGCTGATGCCCCACTTGGGGTCTGCTCTGACCTTTGAGCAGCCCAGCGCTGGGATGAATAAGGGCCAATCCCTTTCGATTGGTGGACCGCTGTGATCTCTGACTTCCTCAGCGCAGACCCGGGGAGGCGGGCAGGGCAGCCCGGACTCCAAGCCCTGCTCCTTCCTGGCCCCACTCAGGAAAGGAGAAAAGGGCTGTCAGGGCAGCCTGAGCAATCTGATTGAGCTCAGACCATCCCTTGAGGCTTGTTTCCCTCTGGACTTTCTTGGGAAAGGGGGACAGGGCTGGGCCTGGCTGTGGCCCCACCTTAGAAGTGCCAGATAAAATACAGGATGCCCAGTTAAATTTGAATTTCAGATAAACAACAAATAGATTTTTTGTATAAGTATATCCCATGCACTATTTGGGATATACTTATACTTAACTATTTGTTTGTCCAAAACTAAAATTTAACTGGGCATCCTGTGTTTTTATTAGCTAACTCTGGCAACCCTGCCCTACCCCCACCTTGCCCATGGACCTCAGGTTTTGTAGTGATTTACTGAGGAAAGCAATACCTCTGAGTGGAAAGAGCCAGATTTACCAGTTAATAGGTGTGTGGCTCTGAACCAGTTTTTAAACTCCTAGAGCCTCAATTTCCTCATCTGAGCAATAGGAGATATTAATCTCTACCTCACTGGATGGTTGTAAACATTTAATGAAATTGAGTATATAAAATGCTCAGTCCACTGTCTGGCACAAAATAAATGACCAAAAAACAAAACAACCCCCCCCCCCCAATCTGGCACTCAGTAAATGGCAGCTATAAAAGATCAATGCCCTTACATATTAATAGATTACCCTTTCCTCCCTTCCCTTCTCTATCCTGGGCTTCTTGGAAGTCAAATAAAAGGCTTGTATCAGGATTCCTACCCTGGAAGCTGCTGCCTGAGTAGGGGGATACCAGGGACAGATCTGATCTTAGTATGGGTCCCCCTGGTGGAGGCCTGACCCTATAAAGTCCTCTGAGAGTTCTGGAAAGCTGATTGCAAGAGTGAAGCAAGCGCTAAGAGCACGCCCCAAACCATGCCTCATACATTTCCAGCTATTCTAAAGGAGGATGTATTAGGGAATGGGAGTCCCAGAGGGTGAGGGAGAGAAAGAGACAGTGGGAGAGGAAGGCCGAGATGCTCAGAGATGCAGCCATAGAGATGCAGACAGTTACCAGGAGGGGCTGCAGGAGAGACCGGAGAATAGGCAGTGAGGGAGGAAAAGAAAAAAGACTGAGGTGGGTGGGGAGAGGGAGATACATTCCCTCATACATTTCCAACTATTCTTAAGGATGGAATCCATCCTCCTTTAAGCTCCCAAGCCTCCCTTTCTCCCAGGAAGATGGGGAGGGGGCAGGGTGGGATATGATGCTGGGCAGGAAGGGGAGCCCTGCCTACCCGTGAGGGCCACACAACAGGCTATTTGAGCAACCAGTCTGCCCAACAGCCATCCCATCACGGTATCAGGCCAAATGCCTCTCCATCCTCTGGCAGAGGCTCATGTCCAGGACACATCAGCTGGAAATTAGTGTGTCCCTCACAGTCTGTGTGTTTGTTCTCCCTCTGGTTCTCATGTCTCAGCCTCAGCTCAGAACCCACTTGATGACGGGAAGAGACAGTGTGCAAAATAAGGTTCTGAGGTCCCACTGAGGCAGCCTGGAGTCCAGTCTCACCTGTATGATCTTGGACTTCTCTCTTATAGAAGGATGGGACTTGCTTCCTTCCCTCACAATAGGTGTTTCTGACTCTGAAAAAAAATGGCTGCCAGTCCCCTTCAGTCCCAGAGAAGCTGGTGGCTGGACCCCAGCCATTGTCTCTGAAGGGGGCCAATTATTCAGGAGCCAATTTATGGGCAAACGGGGGCATATCACCTTTTCTCTTCAAGAGGTCACAGACTCAAGACTTCAATGCCAGGCAGATTATATAGATGTGAAGCAACCAGTGAAATGCAATAGGGAGTGACAGGGTCTGTGGCTGTACCTCAAAAACACATGCCTCTCCTAAAGGCATTCAATTGCATGTTTGTTTGTTTTATACACTGTGCTCATCAAACTATACAGCCAGGTGGGCCTGATTTGGTCTATGAGCAACTCCCTAGTTACTTGTTCTTTTTTCTGCAGACATACCTATACCTAACCACAGGGCCACCAAGCCTTGACACAGAGTAGAGATACTGCACGTGCAGAGACAGGTTGACCCATGAAGATGGGCAAAGTCATCTGCATATATACTGGTATCAGACCCCAAAGGAGCAGAGGGTCTGTAAAAAAAAATATAAGGACACCCACAGGGGAGTGGCTCATCCCCAGCCTCCCTTTCTGTCCACCTCTTGCCAGGTGCCCACCTCTCTGCCTCCTCCTCCTTGTTCATCCACTGGCACCCAAGTCTGCTGCTCACACCGTCTCATCCCCACTCCCCTCTCTCTCGGAGTGGGACTCTCCCTCTCCCCCTGGGGATGTACCATTCCTAGAGGTACTGCAATACCAAGTCGATGTGCTGAGTAGAAGGACCAAGCTCCTATTTTATCTTCCTAATCCAACACTCCATTTAACATATTGTCCTCAGATAGAGGACACATCAAATATTAAGTTGATGAGAACAGATACTACAGTTGATCTTAGCCAAAAGACCAAGAAGCAGTAGGAGTAGGACTCTGAAGAGCACAGAGGGTGTGAGTGGAAGTGCTGGGGGTGGGGCGCTCTGCACAGTTGACCCCTGCAGTGGAGCAGTCACATGTGCATCTGGGAACCCAGGACATGCCCTCCTGCTTTGATCCTCACAACGAGCCTGTATTGGGGCTCTGATTCTCTCTCCCCCTCTCTAAGGCTCACCTTTCATTCTAGAGCTCCTTTACTTAGTCACCACCTGAAAATTCAGGAATTCTACAAAAGCTCCTAAAATCTCTGGGTCCTAGAAAAGGTCACTGAAGGTTCAACTCTGCCATTCTCCTGCCTCCAGGCAAGGGTGATCCTCTTCATGCCAGACAAGGGGAGGTGACTGATGAGGAGGGTTTACACACTCCCTTGGCCCTACTTAGCCTTGATATCAGGAAGTTGAACTACAATCCCAGTGACTTAAGTCCATGTTTGTTAAGAAGTCCATCAGGATGTGTGAAGACCCTTTCCCAAGAATCACCTAGGCATCCCCAAACCTTCCAGGGTTCCTCCCCAGGGGACCATGTGGCAAAGCAGAAGCCCCAGGCACTTAGGCCACTGACCTCAGAAGGATCCCAAGAGGGGATGTAGAGTCTGGGACTTTTGCATACTTCTGGTACATTTCATCTTTGGCCATCAGTGCTAGAACCTAGGCATCATCTTCCTGGGCTTACTTATTTCAACAAAACAATAGTAGATCAATCAATTGCAATAAATGAAAGGAAATGAATTAAAATCCAGTATTCTTTCAGATTCCTGAGAACTGATTTTCAGATGATTCACTGCAACTACCTGTGATTTTTCATGATTATAAACAACGGCGAACATCATCAGCATCTTATCAAAGCTGGGATGTCCACACCTTAGGGAATGAGTACCCAGTCACATGGGGGTGGGCCAGGAGGCAGGAGAGGGCCCATCAAATAAAGTTTTGTCATCTCAGAGGTGCAGGGGAGAGTCCAAGGACCTCTGTCTTATCTTGGAGACATGAGTCTTTGAGGATTAAAGTGAGATCTCTCCAAGGGCAAGAGGCTTGACTGGCAGTTCATTTATTCAGATTCCTTGAGGTGCCTATTTATGTCCCATTTGGGCTTGTGTCTGTGCAGCTATGTTAGGGGATTGCACATGTGTCCCTGATCCCAGCAAGAGGAGTTGAGGTTTGACAGAGAACATTTTGCTGTGGTAGAGGAAAGAGAGATGAGGTACCTATCTCAGAAACCGCCTGCCCCATCAGAGAAGAGAGAGCAGCAAATACCCCATGCCCCTGGGACAGAGAAAGGGGCCTATCTGCTCAAAAGCTGGAGGCTGGATAAAATGACCCCTGCCTGAGATGGGGATGTTGAAGGAATGTCTCTAAGGAAATGTCACTCCACTCCCCCAGAGGGCCCTGTAGGTGGTTGGTAATCCACCCGCCTCCCTGCACCTTCATCTCCCCCCGCAACACACACACACATACACACACACACACACGCATAAATCTTAATTGTGTCCAGGGCTTTTTACAGCATTAATTAATCATATTTAGGGCTGTTTCCAGCTGTTGCTGAGGGAAAGAAGGTCCCACACGCCTGTAACTTAGGGTAAATCCAATCAGACGGAGGAATTCTTTGATTCTGGAGAAGCTGAGCATGGGAAAGACACGTCTAATCCCAGAGCCTCTCCAACCCCTGCCCGTCATACCCCCATCACTGCCCTTGGAAACTGATCTGCGCTGGGGAAGGGAGGGGCGCTGGAGGGGGCCTGGCGCTGTGCTGAGCTGAGCTGCCTGGGACCCTGCTTGAGCTGAGCGGAGGGTTGACTGGAATATGGCCTGGGGCCTCAGTGCTGATGCTGACGTGAAGCTTCTGCCCCTGTACTTGGGCCATTTAGTGGGCTCCGGAGAGCCTGTGATTCCTGAATAGCCACTGGGCCCAAGAGTTATTACGGGAGGCTGGGCCTGGACTAGGCAGACCAGTGGGTGGGCAGAAGTGACCTAATTACAGCTCTGCACAACCTGTGTGGTCTGAGAAAGGGCCTTGCCCAAGACTTTCCGCTTTCCTATGACTTCTCCCAAAGCCCCAGCAGCATCTCTCAGCTCCCCCAGGCTCTCATGTGTCTCTCTATTTCTGGGTCTGCCTTTCTTTCTCTTCCTGGGGCACAGTAGCTCGATTTCAGTCCCTTCCACTGATCTCTGAAATCCTAGGGCATCACCTCACATCTTCATGGAGACATGCCTTAAGATAGAGGGACATCTTAAGGGGAGGGGCCAACCTGGCAGGTGCTAATGACCTCTTCTTTAGTTTGTGCTGGTGGCCCACTACTCATGTGGAGCAAACACAGGATGGGGATGGGGAGAGGGAGAGCTGCTGCTGAGGGTGGGGACAGGGAAGGACTGTCTTACACCTTACAGACCCAGATTGGGGGGGGGCGGTTCCCAGGGTAGAAAATGAGAAGCTGGAGGGCTATAAGGCCAAACAGAGACCAAGTAGTTACTGCCCTATCCTCCCCCCATGATGACCCCACCCCAGCATACCCCCTTGTTGGGGCCTTCTGGGTCCTGGCCTAACTGGGCCTAAATAATTGAGAAGCCCATTATAGCCTTGCTGTTTCCTCACTGTCAAGAGTAAACGCTGCACTGGTCGGGTGGGGAAATGGGGCTAATTTGAATTGATAATAGGAAACACAGGGAAAAGTCATCTATAGTGAGTGAGGAGCGAGCGATCCCCGAGCAGATGCTAAATCTTGTATAATGAAAGAATCTGCCGATGTCAATTATGTACGAGCGTCTTTGCAGTGGTTGGAGGCGGTGGGCGGGTGAGGGAACGGAGGGCTGGGTGCATCCCATAAACCCAAACACCCATCAAAGGCTCATACATATGGAGTGGCGGAGATTACAGCATAAATTTGAATGTTATGAATGTGCATGAGGGACAGGCAGGAAGCCCACCTCGTAAGGGGTAGGAAAGGGACTGTTTTTCAGTGTGTGTGTACAAGGGAGCTTTTGTCCTCTTGGTTCCTCAGCTGTGTTTGCTGTCTTAGCTGTGCCCCCTCTGCACCCAGTTGTGTCCCAGGATGAGAAAGAAAGTCAGGATATGGAGGTGCTGGGGCAGAGTAAGGTCATCTTTTCTTCTGGGGCCTGGATGCGGGTCCCTTGGGAGCTTTGGACCCAAGCTGCCCTTGACTCATTAAGAGTGTGCCAGGATGAGATCAAGAGATCAGTGTGACCAGAGATCCATAGGGATATCTTGAAATATCTCTGATGTGACCACAGCTTTCTCTCCTGCCTGATTGAAGAGAAGGAGAGACAAATATATACAGTGAAGCCAACTACAGAATGGGCAGAGTGATCCTGGAAGACAGCCTGGAGGAAGAGGTCACAAACTGTTCTATAAAGGGGGCCAACAGCTCAGAACGATATCAGAGACACATCTTTCTGTTCCTGGGTACAAGTCCACACCACACACAGGATTGGGTGTTTGTGAGTGTGCACATGCATGCACAGCCTGTAACAGGGCCCAGACCCCTCCATCAGTTCCTAACCTGCAGCCGCTCCCTGAGCAGACTCTGTGATTTGTGGTGCAGGCCACCCAGGGACTTTAATCTTCACCGTGACAAATGCAATAAAAGGAACAATTTGGAGATCACAGCTAAGGAAGACACATTTACAAACCCTTCCCCAAAGGTTGGATGGGGCTGTCACCATGTGATTTGTGCTGGAGATGAAGCAGGGAGGGGGAGAGGGGGAGACAGAGAGCTGGAGAAGAAAGGCTGGGGAAGAGGAAGCATCCCCACCTCTCCCCTCCTCACCTCCCTGCTGGATCACAGGAGGGCAGGCTAAGCTGGCAGGAGGAGGACTGGACCTACCAGCTGCCTGCCACCCTCCCCCATCATGACCAGGGAGCACAACTCAATTACCAGGAACACAGCCCAGAACCACGAAGCTTCAGAGATTTGTCTCAGCAGTTCTGGGGCTCTATCTAGAGAAAGGATGGTGGGCGGGGGGAAGGGTTGGAGAAGAGAGAGAGAAAGGGAGAGGCAGAAGCAGAGTGGGAAAGACATTTTAATAGAAAGACAGTGACATCTCAAGTTGCAAAGGGAGCCCCTAAGAAGCCCCAGTCTGAGATAGGAAAGAGGAGGGGAGCTTTCCCAACCAGGGCTCCTCAATCAGGCAGATCTGGAGGGGTACAAACATAAGGTAGCAATGGGGATATGAGGGGGCACTTAATCTGGGAACAAATCCATGGAGCAGACAGATCAGCCTGGAGTTCCATAGGATTAGGCCAGATTAGGGTCTGAGAACTAGGCTGGTGGATGACTCGAATTGGTGGTACAGTCAGGGACCTAGGGCCTTCCCTCCCCCTCTAGTCTCCCTTTCCTAATCTATAAAATGGGTGCTAGGCCAGATGATCTGTAAGGTACCTGTCTGCCTTGCATCTTGGACTCTGAGCCCCAAGTTTCTTGGAGCCAATGGCAGGAGATGGGATAAGAGAGACATATACCAATACAGCGCTCCCTGACCCTGCCTTTCTTGTGGCTATACTGGTTACTGACACTTGGACTCCTTTCTGCTGGGGTATCAGCTCTGCTCCCAAAGGTTCAGGTCCATGGTTCTCAGCTACTTCCACCCTAGTAAGAGTTCAGAAGGAACTCCTTGGCCCTCTTTATTCTCCAAAACTGCGGTCACTCTTACCTTCCTTTTGGCTAAGATCATCCTTAAATCAAGGCCATTCTTTCCCTAGCTCCCTCCACCCCATGCCCAGGAGATGTTCTCTCTGCCCCAGGGTCTCACTTTGAAGTCTCTAGGTTCCTTCCAGTTTCCTAACTTTGAGCTGCCAGCAACTGACATATTCATTTCCATGATCTGTGCCCTCCCACCCCCTCCCCACCTTCCCTATCTGCCTGTGTTCTCCCTACCCTCCCCCCACCCCACTCCCAGCCAGGCTGAGGGACCACAGGGGTGCCATGCTGGCAGGGCGGGGAATGTTTCTAGGCTATGAGGCATTGGTTTTCCATTTCACTGGAGGCCACACCTCAGATCTCTTCCAGCTAGCTGCTGATGCTGTGCTAGCCTAACCCCCAGCACAGGACTGTCCTCTGTGCATGTCCAGGGCCAGATGTGGTCCTCATATCCAGGGAAGTGGGCCTGATGAGGCCTAAATGGGGTAGGGAGGGGAAAGGAGCCATCAGGAGTGTGGGCCCTCCCTTAAAACTCCCTGGGGAGGATTGGGGGTCAGGTGTTAACAGTGTCTAGTTGTTGTGGTTATGGCCAAGTGGGCACAGTGCAGCTCCCCTAGACAGACTGGGCATCTCCAGGCTGGCGACTCAGGGCTGAGTCATGGCCTCCAAGGGCATGTGTGAGGTAGGGAGTTAGGGAGGATTGAGGAATGTCAGGAGATGGGACAGTAGGCAAAAGTATATTTTCTAAGCTCTAGACATGAAGGAGAGAGCCCTACTTGGGAATGAATAGAGGGGCTTGGGGGAGGGCTGACTTCCCTATAGCCTCTCTCCATCAGAGGGGCAGGGGCTAAAAGTGTAAAAACATTCAAACCAGGTGAGCCCTTCGATACAGGCTCTGTGGTGGACAGTGGACACGAAGGAAAGTGAAGTGCTAACAGCTGGATGGGGCAATTCCCATGGTCCTCTGCTGCCTCCCTCTGGGAGACGGCAAGAGGGTAAGCTCTGCCCTCTTCCCTATCCCTCCTGCTCCCCCTGATCCTCCTCACTGTGCCCCATCCCCACCTGGGCCCTTGATTTCTCCCCAGGTCCTCGGATGCTGTATTAGTCAGGGTTCTCCAGAGAAACAGACCAATAGGAGAAAGATAGATAGACAGATTCACATAATTTTGGAGGCCAAAAAGTCCCATGATCTGCTGTATGCAAGCTAGAGGCCCACGAAAGTTGGTGGCATAGTTCTAGTTCAAGCCCAAAGGCCTGAGAAATGTGGGGAGTTGATGTATAATTCCTAGTCCAAGTCTGAAGGCTCAGCAGCCAGGAACGCCAAATCCCAGGGCAGGAGGAGATGGATGGCCCAGCTCAAGCAGGGAGAGCAAATTCTCTCTTCCTCTGCCTTTTTGTCCTATTCAGGCCTTCAACAGATTAGACCCTGCCCACATAGGTGAAGATGGATTTTCCTTGCTTAGTCTGATAATTCAAATGCTAATCTCTTCTGGAAGCACCCAGAAATAATGTTTTCCCAGCTATATGGGCATCCTTAAGTCAGTCAATTTGACACATAAAATTAACCATCACAGACACCACCTTCACACCTGACTATGTCTCCCTGATACCCCTACCTTAGAGAAGGCACTAGGTAAAAAGTGGATAGTAGGTGAGCAAAAGGGACTCTCTGGAATCTGGAATCCTCTCTATTCCCTGTCTCCTCTCCTCAGAGAAGGAAAAGACTTGGCTTACTCATTTGCATCCCCACCCCCAAGAATGGGCTGGGATCACAAGCGGGGAGAAAGGAGTAGGCCTGAGAATTGGCCCATCCCCTGTGGCCTCCTCCTTTCCCCGGAGTGTAGCTTTACTCAGGGCGAAGACCAAGCTCAAATCCAGCTGGGAGTCTACATTGACTGATAGTTCAGTGTCCCCCAAGGTTCCTGATCCCCAGAGGAGGGCCTGAGACCCAAGATGGGGAGAGGAGGGCCGGAGGGCAGAAAGAGGGCTAGAAATGGCCAGTGGGTCACATGGGCTCTAAAAGAGGCATTGCCTCTCCCTAAGTCCTCAGACTTAGTCCAGCAGACCAGAGGTTGACAGGAAAATAACAAAACAGTCAAGGAAGGAGAAAGCCACTTCGGGGCTGGGCACAGTGGCTCTTGCCTGTAATCCTCGCGCTCTGAGAGGCCGAGGCGGGAGGATCACTTGAGGACAGGAGTTCAAGATCATCCTGAGCAAGAGTGAGACCCCGTCTCTACCAAATATAGAAAAATTAGCTGGGCGTAGTGGAGCACGCCTGTAGTCCCAGCTACTCGGGAGCCTGAGGCAGGAGGATCCCTTGAGCCCAGGAGATTGAGGTTGCAGTGAGCTGTGATGACGCCACTGCACTCTGGCTAGGGCGACAGAGCAAGACTCTGTCTGAAAAAAAAAAAAAAAAAAAGAAAGTGATTTCAGGTTTCTCCCCTCCTTCACGTTCATGCCTATTTGGCCTGTGACTCTGATCCACCTACCCAGCACATTCTCTCTCTCTCTCTCTCTCTCTCTCACACACACACACACACACACACACACACACACACACACGGCTGAGCTATGACCAGCCTTAATGCACACATGATAAATCATGTCGTGGGGACCAGTGTGGAGGCTTTGGGCGGGGGACATGCCCCCTGATGGTCAGCTGAGGGGCAGGCATAGCAGGCACAGTGTGGGGCACTTTGAGGGGAGCAGTGAGGTGAGAACACATGGCGGGCTGGAGGGCAAGAGGCAATAGGGAGGGTGAAGATTTGAAGTAGAAGGTCAGCCAGAGGCTGAGAAGGGGCTGCCTCTAAAGGGAATGAGCTGCTCTAGCAGAATCCCGTGGTGACTGGGGACCCAGGCATTGGATATACCAGCATTCCCTGGTATATCCAGGGATATATGAGTGACTACTCATAGAAGGGAAACCAGGGGCCAGGTGTGCTCCAGGCATAATCATCTTCCTTTCCGCTGTTAAGAGGGTGGGGCAGGTGGGAGTCGGGATATTGGTCCCCATTTTCCTCCTCTGCCTCAAAAGGCTGCACTCACCCCCTCTCTCCAAATTTGAATATCCCCTGATGAGATCCAGTGTCCCATACTGAGCTTCCCTACCCCCTCCCAAAATTGGGGGGGAGGACCAAAAAAAATCTATCTTGCTCCAAATTCTAAACTGGACAAACTCAGGGTGGGAAGAGTCAAAGAGGTGACTGTGGCTTCCTGCCCATCTCTTATTTGCCTAAGCCTGGCCTTATGGCCTCTTGCCCTTTAGCAGGATGTAAAGTCAGTGTGGGTGGGAGGGTGGGCATTGTGACCTTGGGAGGCCTGCCCCTGTCTTCATCCATCCCCTGCCAGCCCTCAGTGCCCTTTGGAGGTTTATAGTCACATAAATTGCAGAGTCCCATGCCAGGCATGGAGCCTGGGACTATAAATAGGCACGAGGTAAACAAGGTGGCAGATGCAGGGGCTTGGGACAAGACAGAAAATATGCCCCTCTCTGCCTGGGCAGGGGCCAAGGCACATCCGTGGAAAGGGATATCTTCCCTCCCGTCTCCTCACCTCTCCTCCCCTGCCTGCTGCCTGCTGGCTGCCTGTTCTGTGGGCTTCTAATCTTTTCCCTCTAGGGATTATCCTCCAGGGTGGCTTTCTGCTCCAAGTTTCCCTGGTCACCTGCCCTGTTTCATCTTGCTCTGAGTCAAGATGGGGGGAGGAGTTGTCTCCATTACACTCAGTGCCCCCCACTGCCTCCCTGCAGCTGCTTCACACTCTGGCTCCCAGCAAGTCTCGTGGTGCTGCCTCTGCCAACCACCAGCCTCCACCACTAGGGGCGCCGTGATCCCTTCTCCATTCGAATAGCCGAAGTGATGCTAATACTCAGCTAGGAAACTTTACTAAGAAACTCCGGAGAAACAAAACAAAGACCCTTACCTTCCACACATTCCCTTCCAAAGCACAGAACATGAGCGTGCACAGATTTCTAAGCACAGGCTTCCCGTCGTTTGGATTGATCGACAGCTGCCTGGCCACTTGGAGTTTCCACCTACAATCTCTGGGCTGTGTAAACTAGATTCTGAGCAGAGACTCTGAGGTTGAGACAATTTAGGTAGCACTGCTTTCTAAATCTATCCCTGCCTTTCCTCTGCCCTAGCGCTGGGCTGCTTTCTTGCTCTGTACTTGTCCTGGCCCTGGCATGTTCCCAGCCACCAAGTGTCCCTGGGGAATTTCAGACCCCACTGGCCCCACAATTACCTCTCTCATCCCTCTTGGAAAAGTCTGGATCTTCAGCCCTGAAATTCCTTCTTTCATCCCAAGTTGGGCTTTCCAAACATAGTCACTCACCGCTTTAGATTCTTAGAAACTAAAACTGAAACAAATCTTAATTTTTTCATTTTACAGATGAGGAATCTGAAGCTCAGAGAGGTTAAGTAACTCTGACTACAGTCGCACAGCTAATATTGGCTTTGTTGCTAAGGCTGGAAATGCCCCTTTGCCATGTTGGGCTTCTCCACCCACACCTTCAACCTTCCAGTTCCTGATGGCTTCTTTTGCCCCCCAGAAACAGGCTAGCTACCTTTCAAAGTTTCATTCTCCTTTGAGCTCTGCCTCTAATGGTCTCTCACATAGGGAGAGGGAATGGATAGGCTTTGAGTCTCAATAAATGGTTGAGCCAAATGTGGCTCTGTTTCCCAGTACCTTTAACCCCTCCCCCCCCATTTCCCTGGGTCCTCTCTGATAGCTTACTGGGCAGATGATCCTGGAGGAATGACTTCCCAGAATCTCAACTTCATGAGGCCTGCAGGAGTGAGAGGTGTCTTGGGGGAAGCCACTTCCTTGGCTGCTTCTTCATTTTTCTTCAGAATGTCAGTTTCCTAATTTGGATGGCAGGGTGGGATCAAGTGCTGCTCCTTGAATGGTGTCCCCTGTGCCCTGGATGTGCAACGCCCAACTGAGCACATGTGCATGCACACGCATGCATATGCAGGAACTCATGTTGTCATCACCAACCTGTTCGAGGGGTCTGTCTTAGCCTGTTTCTGCAGATATAACAAAGTATCTGAGACTGGCTAGTTTATAAATAATAGAAAATAATATCTCATAGTTCTGGAAGCTGGTCCAAGATCAAGGTGTCAGCAGATTTGGTGTCTGGTAAAGGCTAGCTCTCTGCTTCATAGACAGCACCGCTTGCTGCATCCTCATATGGTGGAAGGGGGAAAGGGCCAAAAAGCTCCCTCAAGTCCTTTTATAAGGACACTAATCCCATTTGTGAGGGCATGACATAAGTACCTCCTACAGGCCCCACCTCTTAATACTACTGCATTGGGGATTAAGTTTTAACATGAATTTTGGAGGGACATAAACATTCAAACCATAGCAGGGTCCTAAGCTAACAGCAAGGCTGGAATCTCAGGGTCTATATGTCAAATGAGTCACAAGGAAGGGAAGACAAATGCAGGAATTGATTTGGGGGGTGGAGAGTGAGGACATGAGTGGTTCTCTAAAGGCAGAGGTGAGGAGGCAGCACAGGTAACAGGCAAGTGGGCATGGCCCGGCTTCCTGAGAGCTGGAAAGGGACTCCCTTTGCCCGGGGCTGTCAGGATGGATATAATCTCTAGGGGAGAGGGAAGATGCTGATGGGATCAGACAGGGAGAGTTCTGAGAGGAGTCAGTTAGCCCAGAATATTCCCATTCTACAGCTGGATTGGAGTTCCCAGAGTGCCATCTGGGAGTGCCTGGGATGTGTAGGGGGCAGCTGGAGGGATGGCCATGATCTATCCAGCACCTGTCCTGCCCCCAAAGGCCGATGATGTAACAGTATAACAATGTGACAAAGGACAAGGGGGGCTTTGTAATGTTGCTCTGCGGGAGGACTAGTCTGGTTTTCAGTGATGTAGCTGGGATAAGGCAGCTGTTGTCTCTGCTCTGAGCTCAGAAGAAGCTCCTACCCCTTCAGTGAGCAGTTTGAGACTGACTCCACTCACCCTAATTCCAGTCTTCAGTCATGGGATGGCTCATGACACTCCTTCAAAGGAACAGAAATTATTTGGGTGGCACCTGTCAGCCACATAGACTCTAATCAGAGATCAGACAGGGCATAGAAAGATCCTGCCCAGGCATGAAGTAGAGGCCCTCCTACAAGGAAGGGGACACTCAGACCCTGGAGAATTCTTTATCCTAGGTCCACAAGCATCTCCTCCCTCCCCCCCAATATCCCACCTTCCTGGTCTTCTGATGCCCCTCATTTGCCCATATGCCTTCAATTTAGGCCTCCCTCAAAGGGCTCTTCACTCAGGGTCTCTTCCCACCTGTACCTGGTCTTTCTGGAAGGCCTCACCTTGGTCCTCAATGATCCTCCAGAGACTCTCACCAGGATTCCTTGCAAACACCTTGGATGTGATCGGGCTTACAGATTTGTTGGCCACTATTGTCCATATGTTCCCCAGATGCTCTGCTAACCAGGCGCAGAGAGCAGACTGGAGAGTTAGTAGGACCCTCATCCCCCAACTCCACCAGTTTCCCTTCTGCTTCATCATTTAAGCTCCCCAGCTGCTCAGGTCCTAGAAAAGTAACCTCAGCACCCACTTTTTTACCTTTCCCTTTCCTTATCCCTAACCAGAACCCCAGATGGGAGGCTGAGGTGGGAGGATCTCTTGAGCCCAGCCTGGGCAACACTGAAAGACCTTGTCTCTAAAAAAAAAAAATTAAGAAAAAATTAGCCAGGCATGGTGGTTTGCGCCTGTAGTCCCAGTTACTCAGGAGGCTGAGGCAGGAGGATCCCTTGAACCCAGGGGTTCAAGGCTGCACTGAGCTATGATCGTGCCACTGCATTCTAGCCTGGGCAACAGAGCGAGACCCCCTAAAAAAAGAACAAAATAAAACAAAAATTTAAAAAAGAAACACCAAGTTGTCATTCTCCAAACTGTTAGACTGTCCTTGAAGGCAACAGCCATGCCTAACTTACTCCTGTGCCTCAAACTCAATAATTCAAAAGTTAAAGTTTCAATAAGTATTTATTGAAAGAATCAGTCCTTGAACTTCTCCAGTATATTTCCTTCTTTTCTCAGTATACAGTCCTGCCAAGTCCCCAACAACCACATACTTTTTTATTCCCAAGGCAGCTTTTGAGGAGCTCTGCAGAGGCATTAACCTCTTTCAGTCCCAGATGATGAGGGGGAAAGCACCGAAGTCCAGGTCTGGAACCCAGAGCTGAGCACATGGCCTGCCTGCCTCCCCTGAGCCTGGAGGCTCCAGGCGGGATTGTCTGTCCTCACTCATCCTTGCCGCCAAGGCCTCCTCGCCTGTATTTATATACACTAAAGCCTCTGCCCGAATAAAACATCCATGTAAAATCCAATTTCCTCAGAATCTCTTTTGGAGCCTGGGCCTGAGATGG
Organism: Daubentonia madagascariensis; assembly: GCA_023783475.1. Classification (NCBI taxonomy): domain Eukaryota; kingdom Metazoa; phylum Chordata; class Mammalia; order Primates; family Daubentoniidae; genus Daubentonia; species Daubentonia madagascariensis. The sequence goes on along the minus strand of JAKFHU010002573.1, from coordinate 10,086,840 downwards.
AGTAGGTAACCCCGGCGGTAACTGCCTGAACCACTCCTGCTGGCTGCAAAGGTGAGGCCCATTTTTCAATTATCTATCTGCTGTGACAGCAGCGGTCCAGCCACCGAGCCAAGGCAGGGGGAGGGGAGAGGCTGAGCTGGGGAAGAGGGAGAAAGAGGGCAAGGGCACGGTGGGGGAGAAAGAGAGGGAGAAACCTAGGGAGAGGCACAGAGGAGAGACCCTTGCACGTGGCACCCAGTAGGTGCTCAAGAATTATTTGGAAAATGAGTGATCTTGGAAGAGTGAATAGGGAGGGTGGGGGTGAGGCGAGGAGAGGGGGAGAGCTGGAGAGACACAGAGTGGGTGGAGAGAGAGAGAGTGCGGGAGGGGGAGAGGGGGAGGGGAGGCGAGCGTGGATGGAGCCAACAAGAGGCTCCTGTGTCAATCCGTGGAAACGGGAGGCAGAGTGATGCGGTCACAGCTCCTGCCATCAATATCCTCTAATATAAATGTCAGTGATGCTATTTTCCGCGCAGTCATTTCGCACACTGCTGATTACATTAACGTATAATGGAGGGGCGCCGGCTCCACTGCTTTCTCCCCTAACCCTCCCCCCGGTGATGTGTCAATAGCCGCCTCCATGAACAAGTCAATTTTCTGCAGGCTTGGCAGCGGAATAAATCTGCCCGGCTATGGGGAGAGCTGGAGATATTTATATACCCAGCGCCTGCCTTCCGTGTGCGCGCGTGCGTGTGCGCGGCGGGCGCGGGCCGGCGCGGGGGGGGGTCTGGGGCGCGCCGCCGAGCTGAATGATTTCCAGCCCCGACTCAATAAGAGGAGAATTTAGAGCGGTCCCTGAGCTGGGCTCCCAGAAACAGCCTTACACGTTTATTTTCCTTAGCTGAACAGGAAAGGCGAGAATTATATGTGGATTTATAGGACAGGCGCAGCTCAACCCAAATGCTCCCGCTCCGGCGGGCGGGGACGGGGCGGGGGTGGGGAGGTGGCAGGCCAAGCGCGGGCCGCTGGGACCCCCGCTCGCGCCAGTGCTGGTAGGGACGCACCCCCCTCGCCGGTCGCTTTAATTACATTTGTTCTTGTCCTTCGTGAGGGCGAGACTTCCGCGCGGCCCGCGTGGGGGGCGGGGGGAGGCGCAGGCCAGGACTGCCTGGAGGGGGGCGCCAGGAATGGGGACGTGGGGAGACCAGGAGGGGGGGGCTGTCAGCTTTTGCTCAGAAGCGGATCAATAGTACGAGATCTAATGGGCTAACTGCCAAGCGGGCGCACCGAGGCGCTGCCCCGCGGGGGCGGGGGTTGGGGGGCGAAGGACGCGAGAAAGGAAGGGGGAGGACAGGGAGTGAGGACAGGGGAGGGGGGAAGGGCAGGAAGAGTGGAAGACGTGGGGGGAGGAAGAAGAGAGAAAATAAAGAAGGGGACAGGGAGAGGGAGGGAAGGGACAGGACAGTCCTCGTGGGGGCGTCCCTTCAACATCTTCCCCCCCTTAACGCTGGGAAGGAGGAACCTGTCCGCAGCTGCCGGACCCCACTGCTGCTCGCCTTCTGGCCTCAACTCTGTCATTGAACCGCCAGGGGGCGGCGCGACCCTGTGCTCTCCATGCGGATCTCCGGGTCTCCTCGCTGGGGCTCAAGTGACCGGTAGCCTCCAAAGCCTGGTCCCTGCGCGGTGCCCTCTGCCTGCTCCCGGAGGCCTGCCCGCGTTGACAGGGTGGGCTTGGGGCGGCTCCCCCCAACCCCTGTCCCGAATAGAAGGAACCTTCTGGCTTTCATGGTGTTGGCCTTGGCGCCCTGGGACCCTGGAGCGAGGAAGTGCCCGAGGGCTGGGTCACCTGGCCTGGGGCTGGCTAATGTTCCCCCGAAGGTACCCCAGACTGGGGCTGACGTGACATTGGAGGTGGTGTGGGATTTGGGCCTTTGCAACCTGGTGGGGAAGCGCAAGCGAGTCTCCTGGACGTGAAGGGTCCTTCTGTGCATGCTGTGCTAATGAGGCCAGCCAAAGCGTCCAGGGATCAATGTCCTAGGGCCCAGTTTTAACTCTTTCAGTTCCTGGCCTCTGTCTGACCCCCTAATCTCCTGGCCACTGACATATCCAGCTCCAGAGCCTGTCCTTTCCCAAACTGAGTGAGAAAATAAAATACAGCCCAACACCCCTGCCAGCAAGTTCTGACACCCAGGAGAGGGAAGCCTGGTGGGGGCAGTTCAAGGATTCTCACCCTGAAGGGATATCAATTACTTGAGGGAGCTTTTCAACATAACCATGTTTACCCACATACACTCATTATAAGGGGTGTGTATGTATAGGCAGGGGTTCCTGGACACATGCACTTTGTCAAAGCTCCCCAGATAAATCTGATATATTCCCATGTGGGCATTGCCTGAAGAAAGGTATTACTATTGCATATTTCCTCATGTTGGGTAGCTCAGCTTGGACTATTTGCCCTCATGGATATGTCTGTGTGTCACTGTGTGCGTATGTCGTTGGGTTCCTGGGTCACCGAGTAAGCACTGCTTTGTGTATCTCTTTGTGCCTGGATGTCACTTGTTATGCATTTTCCTGTGTATCACTGGTGTTATCATCAGCGTTTATTAAGAACACCTATCGTCTGTGTCGTTGTACATGCCTGTCCTGATAGGAGCAAGTACCGGTCCCATGGTGTGTTTGTGTTGTGTCGAGCACATCTTTGTGGGCTCCATTGTGGGGCACAGCCATTGTCTCCATGTCATTGAGAGGGTGTGCTAGCGAGAGCTCATGACACAAATGGAACGGAGCTGATCTGCCCCAGAAGCAAAGGTGGCAATGACCTTCTTTTTCCAATTATATCCTGGTCAGAGGTGAGTGACCTCTCTCCACTGAGGCCACTTCTTGTCATGCAAACCGAGCAGAAGGATGGAGATTAGAGGAATGTGACCGAGTCACGTGTGAAAACAATCAGCCATCAATGGGCCCCGATCAATGCCCCACATTACAGATGAGCCCAGGGCAAACAGTCACTTTGGAGTTTTTCCCAAGGAGGCAAAAGCACACAGTACATAGCCACACGTGTCACACATCCCGAGAGACCCACATGCACTTATACAGCCTGGGGGCAGGTAGTAAGTGGGTTGGAGAGCTGGGCAAATGAATGGCCACCCACTATGATTGGTGGGCAGCTATCATTATTAGTAGGTGGTTATGTTGTTTTTGCCAGAGACGCAACCTTTGTTCAGCTGGTAGCGGGAAGTGTAAAAGCTTGTGTTGAGTGTTTTCTATTTTAAGTCCAGAGAGGTAGGACTCTAAGTGGGTCACAGGAGGCAGTGTGGGGATTTGGAGGAAAGTCTCACGTCAGAAACAGGAGCAATAGAGGGCTTGTGTTGAGAGGGTGGCAAAGGGAAGTGTTTGGTCAGCTGCAGGCAGGGGGCAGGTTGCAGGAGAGGGGCTCCTGGGGCCAGGGCACTTGTCCTCAGAACAACTGAATGCCAGGCTGTGGGGTGAGGGAGCTGAGCTTCTGAAGGGCAGGGCCAGCCCTAACCACAAACATGCTCCAAGATAACAGGCAAAGCCGAGAGCCCCGCACTGGGGGAGTGGGGACCCCTGGAGGGCACGGCCATGGGGGCCCTCATGAGGGGTGACTAGTCTTGGGAGAGAGGTGGTTTAGGCATTTGGGGGGCTATAAGGACCAGCTGAGGGGCTGAGACTGGGTCAAGAGAGACCAATGAGAAGACGGGAAGAGTTCTGGAAAGGCCTGAGGACCTCATTAGACTTGACTGTGGTTTTGGCCGAGCCTACCTGTGGCCAGCGGTCCATGTGGCTGAGTCTAGCACCCAAGACAGCCAAGGTTGAGGCAAGGGGAAGTATCATGTCCTCTGTGCCCAGTGGGGTGTGACAGGCAGTTCTCTGAAGCCTGTAGTTGTCTTCAAATCCCTTTGGTTCACATTTATGGATGTCCCACTTTGCCTCACCCTATAGGAATGCAATGATGGGCAAGAATGCCCTTAAGGAGTTTACAGTCTAATGTAGAAAGAGTTTAAACACTTTAAACTCTTTTTTTTTTTTTTTGCTTTGGAAAAAGTAGTGTTACATAAGAACATACTACCTGAATTAAAGTCCCAGATGTGCCATTTACCAGCTAAAGCTTATGAATTCTCAGCCCTCCTTTCCCCCATCTGTAGAATAGGGGTACCTACCTCTTAGGATTGTTGTTCAAATTTTCGGTAAAGTCCTTAGAACAGCACCTGGCCACAGTAACCTAAGTGCTAGCTCTTCTCATCTTTCCTTCAGTTTTCTAGTGCAGGGCCTTTGGAAAAGTCCCATTGTAGAGTTGGGCGGAATTAAGGTGAAAAAGGACTTATTCACACCATGGACCAGACAACAGGTGGTTAGAAGACCTTGAAAGGCTGGAGTGTGGGGGGAGTAGGAGCAGGGAAGGGTCCTGCTGGGGGATGTGGGATCTCAGTGTGGGGCCAGTGGAGGAGTCAGATGGACTCTTTCAGGTGGGGTGGAGGAGGCATCGGGCAGACAGGTGAGGGGGGAGAGAGGTCCTCTGCACAGAGCCCAGCACACTCAGGACAGTTCAGTGCTGCTAACTCTGCCCCCTGTCCCTGGAGAGGCACCCCCTGCTGGAGCTGCTAGCCCACAGGCGTCCAAGGGGGCTGCATGGGAGAGCTGCCTGCCACCACAGGACCATCAGCACCTTCACTTTCCCGGGATGGGCCTCTCTAAGCTCCTCTTCCGCTGCTTGACCTCAGCTACAGCAGCCCCCTCTGCTGGCCTCCGCAGCGCTAGAACTGGGCCCTTTCCTTCCAGCAGGCTCTGAAATGAAAGGAGAGGTCACAGCGGACCCGTTCCACAGCCTGGGATATTGAGGGCCAGAGGATCCCTCAACTAAGCCCACTTGTTTAACCAGACTTCAGTAACACTTGGGAGAGAGACATCTGGACAGCTCAGCCAAATGGTTAAGTTGTAGGCTCTGGAAACAGAGTCCTGAGTTTGAGTTTGGAGCTGGATTCTGTCAATTATTAGCTGGTATGAACTTGGGCAAGTCATTTAACTTGTGTAGCCTCAGTTTCCTCATCTGAAAATTGGGAACAACAATAATACCTACCTTATGGGGTTGTTGTGAGGATCAACTAGGGTAGTGCACTTTATAAAGTGTTTAGCACAGGTCACTAAGTAAATGATCAGCCAATTCTCTAAGAATTTGCTAGTGGAGGAACTTCCTGCTATGGCAGGACTGAGGTCCTCCAGGAGTCTTAGCCCTTGGCTGTGGGCTTCTGGGGACCTCACTGTCCCAGGTTTGTTTATTCAAACCCCAAAGCACCCAATAGCCAAGTAGCTGCCAGAATCTGCTGCTTATTTAGAGGATGGGGTGGGAAGGATGAAACGGGGAGTCCTGGTTACTGTTCAGGGGACAAAGGGTTAAGGCAGGTAGGGGGTGCGGGCATTGGAGTGGGTCACCCCCTCCCCTTCCACTGGTTATTCTCTCTCCAGGTATTTTTGTGGCTTCTCCCCCTCCTCCCTTGGGCTGGGAGTGAGGGCTGCTGGGTCCACTTCGGGCTTAGTTATTGTTTTAATTTTGGTGCTGGCTCCCTGGTGCCTGGAGTGGATAATGAAAGAGGAAAAGAGAGGTCAGGGTGGTGCCCAGGCAGCAGATTTCTGCCCGTCAGACTGGCTTGGGGCGGGTGGGGAAGTGTTGAGGGGAGTGTTAAGTTAATATCAATAAAGCAACGGAGTCTCAGAAGTGAGGAGCTGCAGAGCCAAACACGATGTCTTTGTACTCTGGGAGCCTAAAGGGGCGCTTTGCCTGGCTACAGTGAATCCTCAAAATGGGGTTGGGCATGGGGGGTAGGTGTACAGGGAGCATACAGGCTCTCAGTTAGGCACAGCTCAGTGGCAGCAAGGAGGGACAAAGGAACAAGGGAGGAGCTGGGCACAGGATGAGTCTCAGCTGCGTCTCATCCTCAGGCCACTCTCCGGCTTTTCTGTCTGCATTGCCCTACTGTATGTCCAACCCCACACAGGGTGGATTTGAAGGGACTGTGCTGTGGGCCTACTGGAGATGGAGAAAAATTAAAAAAAGGAGGCAGGAAAGTATAGGGATTAAGATCACAAGCTTTGCTATCACATAGACTTGGGTTCCTGGCCAAGTTCTGCCTATTGGCTGTGTGACTTTGGGCAAGTTACTCAACCTCTCTGAGCCTCAGTTTCCGATTCTGTAAGATAACACTAAAAGTGATGCTAACCTCATAGGGTCATTGACATTGTACTTAGAGAACTCAGCACAGGGCCCGGCATGCAGTGAGCACTCAATACATGCTAGCTATCCTTATTAAGCCTGTTTCCTCAGCTGTAAAATGGGGATATCCGTTATAACTTCCCCATAGGGGTCTTATGGGGAGCAAATTAGATAAAGCCTGTAAAGTGCTTAGCACAATGCCTGGTACATAAATAAGGCCTCAATACATGTTAGCTGTTGTTGTTATTATATTATTTTTATCTTTATTATTCCCTGCTGTCTTGGAACTGGTGATTTAGTTGAGGAGACTGAGGCCAGGCCACTCCCTTAGCCATCTGAGGTATTGGCTCCCATCATAAGGGCTTTCTGAAGCCCAATCCCACTTGGAGAATACTTTTGGTGTTTCTTTTATAATCCTGTGGACAGACAGAAAGTCTCCAGGAGCTGAGATGACTGTGGGACATGCGAGAGAATGAGACCCCCCCATGACCACCTCTGACCCCAGGAGAACCATGTCAGCAGCATGGCTGTTCTCGGTAGGGCCAACTGCCTCACTCTAACCGGCCTGCCCGACGCCCCTCCGGTGAAGGCAGTATGGGCTGCATGAGGACGCTCACCTGTTTCCCCGTGGGGAGGCTCAATGGGCATGTCGGGGAATGTGGGTCTCAGAACCCCCCTACCCTTTTCCCATCCAAGCTGCTGCAATTCCTCTCCCTTTCTCAAGCCTGGGGGTGGGGGTGGGGACAGAGCAGACCAAAAAAGAGGGTAGCTGATGCTTCCCACTTGACCTTTCTTCCCCCACCCCCCACCCCCACCCCCAGCGGGCGGGCAGGCTGAGGAGATGAATGGAGTAGAGGGCACGATTTTCACATTAATGGCAGCATATGTTGTGTTTATTGACACCGCAGGGTCGGCGCTTGTGGTGGTTGGGAGGAGGGGGGGCGCCTAGGAGGCCACCGGCAGGAGGGGGCAAGGGGAAGAGGAGGCAGAGGGGAAGGTTGCTGGCGGGTGGGGAGGAGGAGAGAGGGGAGCCTGGGGCCTGGGGGGAGGGAGGCAGGAACAATATTGTTGCACGAGCACACCAGGTGCTCGCTGTCAGCCCGAACAAAAAAGAAGAGTCAGCAACTCTTGGGGGTGGGGGGGAGGAGGCGGGAGCCACCGCCTGCTCCAGGCTGGCAGCCTCTCCCCCGTTAACCCCTGCTCTGCCGTGCAGCTGAAGAGGGGAGAGGCATCTGGGGCTCTCCCTAGGCCTAGGAGCGCCCCACAGCCTTGGTCTCTTCAGAGCTACCACATCCCTTTAGTCATGTGGGAGATGTGGCTATCTCTGGGGTCGGCAGCGGCAGGACTTTCCTTTGCCTTCCCCAAAGCCTGAAGGGAAAGAAGCTCCTGTCCTCTGTTGCACCCTTACATAACGGAGGGGCTTATGTGGTCCTTGGGAAGTTGGCAAAACAGAGTAGCAGGGGTCAATGACCTTGGCATTCGAAGGCAGCTGCAGGTGGCGTGCTGTGTGAGGAGGGGATGAGAAAAGGAGGTGATGGGCCCTCCGCAGGAAGTTGCCTGCAAAGACCCCACAATTCCCTTCTCTCTGCCCTGGCTGCAGATTCCTTGCCCCCTGGAAGTCTTCCCAGGGTCCACACAATCTGTTCTGTAAAGATGGCTCTCAGTTGGCTGAGAAGACTGGGCTTGCTCATTTCTCAGCCCAGAAAGCACCGGGGACTCATCCTGGAATATTCAGGCCGGAGGAGCATGGATAGCACAATGAGCTCCCCACTCTGGACCCCCATTGTGGAGGTCTGGGAGGAACTCCTGGGTTCCTGGCTGGAAAGCAGAGCTGCAGGTGTCTCCAGCTGTCACTGTCCTCCTCCCTGCCTCTCTTCCTCTTCCTGCAAGAGCCTTGAAGGGAAGCAAGGTGCTTAGGGCTGCTTGGACTCGCTTCCAGCATTTTCATTGCTTGGGGGTGGGTGGTGGTGCAGGGAAGGATGGGAGGGAGAGACGACCTGTGAGGGGAAGAGAGAGGACTGGTCTTTCACTCCAGGGAGGCAAGAGTTAAGGCTGATACCTCCATCCCTGAATGCTGTTCTTCTCCAAAGTCTGTGACCTGACATTCTGGAGCCTTCGATTTGGACATTAACTTTCGTCTTGGCTATTCTAGAGTCCATGCCTTGGTCACGCTGAACGAATGTCCTCGTTCCTCACACTTGCACAGGGGCCGGGCCCGTAGAGGGCAAGGGTGTTCTTTCCATATCTCCACCATGATGCCCCATCTCTGTCCGGCCACCAGGGGTCCCTGAATTTAGGCGCAGAGGCCTCTGTGGATTTCCCTACCCACGGCTGCACGCGAGGCAGGTACGCCGGCCTGGAGCCCTCCCCGACACCCTCATCTTGCAGATAGGGCCAACTCGCCGCACCTCGTCCGCCCGCGCCCCCTCTTCCTCGTAGCTGTGCAAAGCCCCAGGGCAGATCCAGCCGCTCTCGCTCTCATCCCGGCTCCTCCCAGGGCTTCAGGCCCGGTCCACGCCCCCCCTTCCGCGGCCCTCTTCGCCGGGCTCCAGCTGCGCGCGGAGCGGTCCCCGGCTCGGCTCCAGCTCCTCAATGGCCCTGCTCCCCCATTACCCTGATGTCGGCCCCTCTCCCCCTCGGCTTTATCGGCTCTCAGCCCGCTCCGCCAGGGTAATGAGGGCCCTCCTAATTACCACTGCAGAAACTCCACTTACATTAACAGCTCCATCCGAGGAGCGGCAACATCTGCTGTGCGCAGGCAGGCGCCCCTCCCCCGCCCCTCGTTCCCCGCCCCTTGCCGCTCCCCTCTTTCCCTGTCCTCTCCCCCGACCCTCCTGGACACCCTCTCCAACTCTCCCCCCCTAATCTCTTCTCTTTTCACGCCCTCGCACCACCCTACCAGCCAGGTCCTTCTCGACTTCAGCATCCCAGGATGAGAGAGATCCAAACAGAGTCAGGGCCCCAGAGATGTTGAGACGTGGAGACACTCAGAGGGACTGGGCCAGAACTCCAGGAGACCCATAGACTCAGGAACACAGCTAGGGAACCCAGGAACAAATAGAAAGTGAAAGCAGCAGAGATTGTGAAAGACATGGAGTGTGGAATGGGACACACTGAAGTGTGTGTGGGTGGCTCTGATGTCCACCAGTGTGCAAAGGTATGTGCATGGTATGCATATGTGTGTATGTACATGTATCATGTATTTTCCATGCTCATTTACTTAAGCATCATGTATATGAGTATGTGTGTGCATGTCAGTGTATCTTTACTTGTATGTGTATCTGTGTGCATTAATGAATACATCTATTATGCATTTGCATCATGTGTGCAAATATATTTGTCTGTATGTTTCTCTGTATTTGCATTTTGCAAATGTGTATTTCTGTGTACATGCATATACTTGTCTATCATATATGTGATCTTGCACGTGTGTCATTTGTGTGTGAGTTGTGTACATGTATGATCCGGGTTCAAAGTCATGTGTGCACCATGTGTGGATGTGCATGTGCCTCTGGGTGTGTTTGCATCTCTGCATGCATGCCTATGCATGTGTGTATCATCTGTGTAATTATTTGATGAGAGTGGGAGCATGTGTGTGTTCCTGCTCCATGGGGGATGACAGGCAGTTGGGAAGACGCTGAGCCCATTTTATCTGAGGTTAACAGGGGTCACATTTCACTCCTGGAAGTCCCCCACCCTCCTCCCCACCCCATACAATTAAGCCTCAGTGTGGTGGAAAGACAGCCAGCAGACATTAAGAAAGGTCAACAATATTATCAGCTCCTAATCCAATTAGTTACTGTTTATTTGGGGATCCAGCTCCAGGTCAGCTTCTAGGGAGGAAGCCTGGGAGAGAGGAGGGCATGAGATGGGGACAGCAGAAAGAAACTATTGAAGATGGCCTGGGCTGTGCATGAGGGGAGCTGTCCCAAAGCACTGTCAGATAATGCACCTCTCACTGGCTGTTTCGAAGCTGGGCAGGTCTGCGTATGGGCCTGTGCTTCAAAGGAGGGGCTAAGATCTGGGCTTTCATCTCCAGAGATTGGGGTGAAAGAGAAGAGGGGTTATCTCCCTCACACTGAGAGACTTCCTGCCTCTTTCCAGTCCTGGGATCCCAAAGAGGTGCACTGAGAGCTGGACAGGCTGCCTCAGGGCTGCGGCCAGGTCCCCCTGGGATGGGAGAGTCAGAGGAGGAGATGTTGGTAAATGCGCTATTAGCTTTGGAAGCCACTTCATTAATCCTGCCCTCTATTTTATTTCCCCTTTTCTCTTCCCACATCCTTTTCTGAGCCCTAGCAGGACCTCTACTGCCTCCCACTCCAGGACATTCAGGGGCCTTGGCTTAGCCCCATACGTCTCCAGGTACCCCCTACTGACTATAAAGAGTGGAAGAGACCTCAAGCTTGGTCTCAGCCCAGTGAGACTGAGGATCCTGGGCAGAAAGGGAGTAGGTGGGGTGGTCTTTGCACTGCTCTGACCCTCTCTGACCTCTCAAAAAAGGACAATATCCTAGGATGCCCAGGCTGTGGGGGTCAGGGGACTAGCAGGAAGAAGAGAGTTGGCTGTTGGAGTCTCAGGCCAGATCCCAGGGGGCTTCACACCAGCTTACCAGTCAGGGGCTGGCAAGAGCTGACCATTCCCACACACAGCTGTGGCCAAATCAGGGTGACAGGAACAGCCATTTTCCTCAAGAAGCTAAGCCTGGGGCCACTTTTGCTTGTTTCTTGAGGTTAAGTGCATAGGCCTGAGCCCCCAAGAATCAGACTGCTTGTTTTTCCTGGCCCCAGCCCCCATCTCTCAACACAGAAACCCCTCCTAATTTGTCTTCTTCTCATTGCCCTTTCCAAGCACATATTTATGAAATGAAACACACACACACACACACACACACACACACACTTATGAACCTGCCTCCTCAGACTCCAGACCAGAGATGACCAGGGTATGAAGACATTGGCACTGATCCTTATTTAAGGAGTTACAATGGATCTAAAGTGTTTACAGACTTCCCTGAAAGGTGTTTCCCCATTTTTATCCCCCAAAAGATGGTAAGAATGATGATAATACCTCAACAATAATGATGATAATACATTTCTTTACTCCAGCAGTTATCATCCTTAGCTGAGCATTGAAATCACCCAGAGAGTAGCTGGGTCGGTGGCTCACACTTGTAATCCCAGCACTTTGGGAGGCTGAGGCAGGAGGATTGTTTGAGGCTAGGAGTTTGCGACTAGCCTGGACAACATAAAGAGACCCCCATCTCTAAAAAATAAAAAAGAAATCACCCAGAGAAACTCTTAAAAAATGTGTACACTCAGGCCTCACCCCAGATCAAGCCAATCTGGATCTGTAGGGATGGGTCCCAGGAATCCATATGTTTTATAAAGGTCCACAGATGATGACTATGGTTAGAAAATTCTATCAATTAAAAGGCTAAAATTTACAAATGGCAAAGCACTGCCTCTCATTCTCTCATTAGCCAGGGCAGTATTGTTATCTCTATTTTACAGATAAGGAAACTGAGATCCAAGTTGATTAATGGTGGTGGGTTTTCCTTCCTTCCTTCCGTCCTTCCCTTCCTCCTTCCTTTGAACAAGATTTCCTGATTTGAACTGAATGTAGTCCCTGGAATTTAGAGCATCTAGATGGGCCTGCGCTGAGGCAAGAGCTCCCTCCTTTTCGTTGTCTGCCCCCATGTCCAGCCTCTTCATGGACATCAATTCATTTAATTTAACAATCCTTTATTGAGCTCTTACTGAGGCACTACAGAGCATCTCGAGAGGAATAAGACAAGGCTCTTGCTCCGTACTATGTGGCAGAAGAGAGGCAACGTAATATATTTGGGCAAACAGGCCTTTAGTGTCAGATGGTTTTGGATTTGTATTCAGGTTCTATTACTTCTTATTATCCATGTCATCTTGCTCAACTCATTAGTCACTCAGAGCCTCACTTGTAAAATGGAGATAATAATACCTACTTTCTAGAGTTGTTAGAATTAGAGGCAATGGATGCTAAGTTATTAGTGCCATATCTGATCAATAGATGATGAACATTATTGTTATGAAATATAAAGAAATAGCTATTACATCTGCTGGAGTGGCTGAAATTTAACGGACTGACCATACCAGAGTGTATGTAGACTCATATACACTAATGAGAGTGTAAGTTGGTAGAATCACTTTGGGCAAAGGTTTTGGAAGTGCCTACTAAAGCTATACATATGTATATCCCACAACTCAGCAAATCTATTCCTGCATATGTGCTCATATGAAATGAATGCTTATGTTCAGCAAAAATCATGTACAAGAATGTTCACAGCAGCTGATTTAGTAACAATCACAAATGTCTATCAACAACAGAAGGGGTAAATACATTTTGTTATATTCCCATGATGGAATACCACGAAGCAAGGAAAAAGAATGGACTGCAATAATTTAGGTAAATCTCAGAGATACAATGCTACATGAGATAAGTTGGACACAAGAGAGTATATATTATATGATTCATTTGTAAAAGTTTCAATAACAAGCAAAATTAATCTATGATATAAATTAGAATAGGAGGTACTGGGGAAAGAGGCAAAAGGATCCTTCTGGGATGCTAGAAATGTGCTATATTTTCATCTGGTTAAGGGTTACTGTGTGTGTATGTAAAAACTCATTTAAAATTCACTTAAGATTATTGTACTTGACTGTATATAAGTTATATTTCAATTCAAAAAAATAATTATGCTTTCAGGCAGCCTAAGATCAATGTCCTGAGAGGAGTAAAAAGGACTATAAAACCCAGAGGAAGAGGTACACCTGGTGGCGGTTGTACTTAGGAAGGATGATCAGGAAAGGTTTTGTAAGAAGAGGCTTTTACTACAGGACTTGAAGGAAAGTGTTGATAAGGTGTTGATAAGTAGAGAATGAAAGAGCTGTTGAGAAGGGGGAGTTGTCCAGGTGGGGTGTGATTGTGTGAGGATGGGTAAGAGAAACAAGGCTGCAAAGGCAGTTTGAGATTAGATCAGCAAGAGTGTGCTTTAGGTGATCATATGGCCGCCAGTGGATTGGATGGATGGAGGGGAGAAAGGCAGGGCACCATGGCGTTTAGGCTGCTGCAACAATCCTACTAGTGAGTCTGTGGGCCTGTCTCAGGCCCAGGGCTGTGAGATCCTGGGCCTCAGGCCCTTTGGGTGGCAGGGCCATGCCCAGGAGGAGCCAAAGTACAGTGATGGGAGTTGGCAGGAGAAGTGGGCATTAGGAGAGGGCTCAGCTGAGGGTACAGTCTTCAGGGAGGCTCCTTCCCAAGCCCCTGCTGGGGGCATCTCTTGCTCCTGCTTCTGCATTGCTTTATTCCTGGGCAGGAACACTGCGCTCTGGTCCTTGCCCTGTGGGGTTGCTGGCAGCTGGGCCCTGGAAAGTGCTTCTCTGCACCTGTCTCCTGCCTAACACTATGCTCAGGACAGAGGAGGTGAGTAATAAATATTTGTAAAGTGAAGGCTAGAGGTCTGGCTCAACTAAGACAGCAAGTGGCTACAGGAAGCCAGCGGGAAAGTCCTCAGAAAACAGAATAGCTAAAAGACTGGAAGGCAAGTGTAGTTTGCCTGAGTTTGCATCTTTCCTATACCACTTACTAGCTGTGTGATCTCAGGCAAGTTACCGTCTGTGCTTCAGCTTCTTCTGTTAAGTGGGGATAATGATGGTACCTGTTTCCCCAAGTTATTGTGAGGATGAAATGAAGCATCCAAGCATTTGGAATAGTGCCTGATATAGTAGCACTCAAGAAATGTTAGCAATTTTTATAATTGCTTCTGAGTGGTGGGATTAAAGGTTTTCTTTTTCCTGCTTCTTTATACTTGTTTTCTACTTGGCTAAGCAGGAAAAAATAAATAAAAGAGAGAAGAAAAAAGAAACTGGTGATTGGAGGGGCAGCCAGGGGAATGGACACTGTTATTTAGAAACATTTCTCCAAAGGATTGCTAAGAATAAATAAATAAATAAATAAAAGTTAGAAACATTTCTCCAGCCCTAGAGCAGGGAGAAGGGGCTGTCCCTAGAGGACTGGGTAGGAGTGGGCTGGGTTTGAATCTTAAAGGGTGGGAGAGGCAAGGATTGCTTGGCAGGTAGATGATATAGACCTACAGACAGATCCAATATCTTAAAAAAAAAAACCATCATTCATTGAGTGCTTACCAGGGGCCACAGTTTTTATATGTTACTACTGATCATCACCACAACCCTGCAAGGTAAATATTATTACCCCCAATTATTACACCACTCTGAGGAGTAACTTGCCCAAGGTCCTACTGTGAAACTGAGATTTGAACACAACATCGAGATGACTTCTTTCCACTAACCTTCCAGGTCATTTTCCACATACCAGATGCAGGAAATACCCCTAAAAGAGGGGAGACTATGTAGCCAGGCCCTCAGGCCTGAACCTCCTACCCCAGTCTAGACTGGGCTGGGCTGGGCATTCCCTGTCCCTCTCCCTCTCCCTTCTCTTCCTCCAGGTTATTGCAAGGACCTGCCAGTCCTTGTCCACAGACCGCCTCGCTGAAGGTGGGCACCAGGCACTGGCCCCTATCCCTAGCCCCCATCAACATTCCCTCCTCCATTCCCTCTCCACTGCTGGTGATACCCTCTGGTCCCCTGCCTGCCATCACCATTCATCAGCAGCACTTTAAGCTCTGCCGCAGCCCCTCGGAGTTGCTAAATCCCCTATTTGGTTTAGTTCCACTCCAGCTCCCCATGCACAGAGGGACCTGATGGGATATAGGGAAATTATACATGTAATAAAGAGCTGGTTTGCTCTGATAATTCTGATAATGATAAACACCTCACCCCTTCCCATGCACACACATGGCCATACACACACGCACATATCACACCCTCACATCCCAACGCACATACCCCACAAAACATGTTCCAACCTGCTGACATGCAGCTTATGTCCTGGGGGTGCTCCCCTGACCAATGTCTATATTCGTCCCACTAAGGTATGCACCCCATTCTCAGGAAATTCTCTGGGTCGCCTTGCCTGTTCCCAGCTCCCATAGCACACAGAGCTCCCCCATCATGGCGTTTACCAGCTGTGTCCTGAGAGCCTATCTTCTCTGGAGCCCATTAGATTTTGAGCAGTAATGGTGTCTGTGTGGTTCACTGTTTAACTGAGCACAGTGCCTGGAACACAGTGCCACTCCTTAGCCTGGTTGAGTGAATGACTGAATGAACAAATGCACACATCACTACATTCATCCCCTTAGAGACACACATCACGTCTTAGGATAGCCCCCATTCCCACCCACCCTCACGGCACACCTCCAAGTTGCATCTTTTACTTACAGAGACATGCACACAACACACTATGGGGCCACTCATCTCTGCTGGAGGGTACTCACGACACACTCCTGGCGATCCAGGACTATTGTGAACAGCTGCCCGAGATTCTCCTGGGTGTACACGTAGAGGTGGCGGGGTAGGAGGGGACATGTGTTGAGCATGGGTGCGTGTGTGTGCGTGAGTGAGGAGGCATGTGAATGAGTGCTGTGTGTGTGTGGGGGGGAATGTGTGCGAGAGTGTGCATGCGTGAGTGAGTGGGGGTGACCGCATGCATGTGCACATGTGCACACAGCCTTCAAGTCCCCAAACTTACCTCATTCCCTACCCTTTAAAAATATTGAAAAGCATCGTGGGGTTCTTGTTCAAGTTTCCTCGTCTCTTCTCCCTTCCCTCCAAGCTCCTTTTAGAGAGAAGTTTTATCCTCAGTCTCCCTATTTTTCTGCAGCCCAGGGAGGTTTAGAAAGGAAAGGGGAGACGATGTAGGGGTCAGGTGAGGGGTTCTCGCCTCCAGGTCAGCTCCACTCCCGCCCTCCTGGTCAATGATCTTCCACCTGCTTCCACCTCCCTCTGCCACCACTTCCCTGCTCCCACTCACATCCAGGAGACAGCAAAAACAAAGCGTGGCAGTGTCTGCCCCAGGACTGGTGAGCTGGGACCTGCAGGCTTACTGATCAGCCCTGCTGCTGCTGCCTGTCTGTCACCACTCCTCGCAGGCCCTGGCCGCCGTAGCTCTGTGTTCTTCTTGGGCCCCTTACTGCTTCTAACCTGGTGTCCTTGCTGGACCGTCCCCACCCAGCCTGGCCTCAACCACTGTCTCCAGCTCCTTTCCCTCCAACCATGGCAGGAGTTCCCCCAGGCCCTGTCCTTGGTGGTCTTTTCTCTAGGGGACCTCAGAGATCTTTGAGTCATTGAGACGTAGCCATTTTCCCAAGGTGGAGCCCTCTCCTGGGCAAACGCAGTCACTGCCGCAGCTTTGTGCTCTGCCAGTGACTTCAGCCCGGCCTTTTCCAAGGTCCAGCTTCTTTCCCCACTGCCTGCAGGACCCTGCTCATGAATCCCCTCCATGTCCCCCTCCCCCAGTCACGCAGATTCTCTTTGGGCACCCCCTCAGCTTACCCTCTGTCCGATCCTTACAATCACCCCCTCTCCCTTGCTTTTCCTCCACCGCCATCCCAGGCCCCCTTAGCCTCCTGCACACTCTCCTTGGACAAGCTCTCCAATGGCCGGACCTGCTGGGTTCTGGGGCTGCCTCAGAGAGAGCTACTGACATCAGCCCTCCCTCCTCGCATGTACCAGGATGTCTGATTTTTTTTTAACACTGGTCTGATCATGTCACTGCCCTGTCAACAGCACCCTTCTCTTCTAGGATAAGGTCCCAAACCTTCCTAGAGCCTGCTGGCTCCAGCCTCCTTTCTCACCGTGTTCCGCTGTACTCCCTGAGACACAACCACAATGACTTTCTTCATGGTCCGTCCAATCCAGGGCCCTCCAGGCCTCCTCTGCAGACCACAGGGCTTTGGGGCATGCTGCTTGCTCTCTCTGAAATGCTTTTCCCTCTTCTCTTTACCCACTTAATGCCTTCTCATCCCTCCAATATCAGCTTCACTGTCACTTCCTCAGAACAGCCTTGCTTCTACTCCTAAACCAGGTAAGCCTCCCCTACTACATGCACTCCCAGCATCAGGAACACCTCCTTGGTTGGACTTCTTAACACTTGTAATTTTATATTGATGTGATCATTTCATTTAATGTCTGGCTCGCCCACTAGAGGATTGTAGGATGAGGAGTATGTTTTTGTGCATCACTGAAACCACAGGGCAGTGTCTGGTATATGGGAGGCCTTTGATAAATATTTGAGGGATAAATGAACTCGTCAGCAGTCTCAGGCTGGAGAAGAAGAGAATTTTCACCAAAAACCAGGTGTTACCTGCTCAAGATCTGAGTCCCTTCAGCATGTCACTTACCTACTCAAGAACTTTCTGTGGCTCCCTATAACCTCACAGCTAAGTCTTAGGTCCTCTCCTCGGATTTTTCAGGCTTTCCAAATTTATTTTCTTTATTTTGTATCACTACCCTTTGCTTCCACCAAGCAAACTCAGTGCCCATAAACATACCTTGATTAGTCTGACCTTCATGCCATTCTCTCTGCCTGGAAGAACTCTCATTTCATCTTTATTTTCACTTAAATCCTACTCATCCTTTAAGACCAGGATCATGTTTTTACACAAAGCCTTCCCTGTCCATTCTAGCACTTGCTGAGTTCCTATGACTTGTACTCTATGTATATCTAGAATATCAGAGACTGTTAACCTTGGAAAGGACACAGAGATCATTGGTTCAACCAGAATCTGAGAAACCTCTAAAATCACGTTTTCCAGACTTCAGTATTCAAGTACCAACTTCACAATTCATGGCATATCCATATACCACCTATAAGGTTATTTACTTGATATTTTTCTTTAAATCAACTTACTATTTTTTACTCAAGTGTGTTTATTGGTTTTTAAAAAAACTTGATAGTAGTACAGTAACTATAAAACCAACCATCACTTGCCAAAAATAAAAAGTAGTTATAAAAATAAGTAAAATAAAAACAAACAATGTTTTTTGATTCTAGTTAGATACACTGCCTGCTGAAAGCTCTTGAGATGGAAGCCTCCTCTCTGTTAAAAAGGGAAAGAAAAGAAACACATGTTAGAGGGGTGTTAAAGATACACTGGCATCAAACTGAGACGTTCTTTTCAATAAAACTGGAAGAATCAAACAACCCAAATGCCCATTGATGGGAAATGATATCTTCTTTTTATTGTGGTAAAGTATACATAACATAACATTTTACCATTTTAGCCATTTTTAAGTGTACAGTTCAATGGCATTAATTATATTCACATTGTTCTGCAGTCATCACCACCATCCATGTCCGCAACTCTTTCATATTCCCAAACTCAAACTCTGTACCCATTAAATGATGATCCCCACTCCCTTCCCCACCCCAGCCCCTGGCAACCAGCATTCTACTTCTGTCTCTATGAATTTGACTACCCTAGGTACCTCATATAGGTGGATTATGCAGTATTTGTCCTTTTGTGACCAACTTATTTCACTTAGCATAATATCTTCAAGGTTCATCCACGTAGCAGCATGTGTCAGAATTTAAAGCTGAATAATATTCCATTGTATGTATATACTGCATTTTGTTTATCTATTCATCTCTTGCTAGGCACTTGGGGTGCTTCTACCTTTGGCTATTGCACATAATGCTGTTATGATCATGGGTGTAAGGAAAGTGCTATCTTTACAATAGCTTGAGGTAACCTCACATAATGGAATATTATACTGTAGTCAAAACGTATGCAACAATATGGGTAACTCTTAGCAATATAATATCATGTGAAATAGCAAGTCAAAAAAAGTTATATATAACCTGATTCTATTTTTTAATAAAATGAAAAACAGTTAAAATTTAAAATGTACTTTTTAGGAATAAGTATAGGTACAATAAAACTGTATTGCAAGGAAAGCAAGGGCATGATGAATGTGGGATCCAACGTTACAGTTGCCTAAGGTTGGAGGCAGGGAATGGCATGGAGAGTCCATTTGGTTAGTGGTCAATTATTGTCAAGGTCCGAGATATTGTTTTGGGTGATAAATTCATGGGATGCTTATAATATTATTTCAAAACAACTAATAAAGAAGACAAACTAAATATATAATAAAGTGTTCCATGCAAGGACCAAGGATGAGAGTGTGTGATGAACAAAGGCATGTGATTAATCCACTCCTGTGAACCCAAATTTCTCTGGGGAAAAAAGAGGGAAAGAAACAGAATTGACAAGGAAATAACTTTCTCACTATGGGATTCAGTGTGATTTAATGTCTTGTCAAGGCGCCATTGAAAATCCTCTGGTATTCTGCCAGAGGTCCAGGTCCCCCACTTGGGTAAATAGCTCTAAAATATCTGTACCATGAGGCTGCCTGCTTCCTCTGCAGTCTTGATTACCTCCAACATGAGAGAACTCAGAACTTCTGGGGCACTTGTCTGGACAGATCTTTTGTCAGGGAATTTTCCCTTGCACAGAGACAATTTAGCCTCCTTGAAACTTCTGCCCACTGTCTTGTGCTCCTATTGGTGCCAGGCACAGGCTTGGGCACACAGGACCTGGAGTTTGTATATTGATTGCCTTGTGCTTGGGCCTCTAGCCCTAGCAGCAGCCAAGTCAGAATGCGACAGCACCTTTTTGCCAAGTATAATCCATTATTTCCTTCTCGGAGGAAATCAGCATTCTTGATAAAAATGCTTAAGCAATCTTCTGATAAACTTTTAATGGGATTCAGATTTCTTCTCAGAAACCAGTTTCCCATCTACCCTGCCAATTGTAAGAGTTTGATAAATTTTATCCAGATATTATTTTTGTATGTCCGTCTTAACAGTGATTCTAACCACTCTTCTTTCCTCTAAATGAGTCTACCAAGAGGCAATCTTGAATTGGCCTCTTCTAGGTCTCTTCACTAGCAGCAAGATTGAAATAAAACTTTGACACATGCTTATAAATAAATTGTCTAAAAAGCCTTTTTAATGTTTTTTTTTCTTGAACATAACTGAATACTTGAAGGTAGGCTAGAATTTCTTAGCCGTATTTTTACTAACCCCTGGCTGGGAATAACTGAGACTCCTTGGTCTAAACCTTTGGCCTGACCCTGGGGCCACCCTCCCAGGTCTGATTGGCTACTTTCTTCCCCTGATAGAGTCCATGGCCTTAACAGTCCTGGGGCAGGAGGGGGAAGGGGGCAATTATAGGCCTGAATATATCTCCATAAATCCTCACTGAACCTCAGAACTAGGGATGGGGCCACTTTCATCCCCTCTCCTGTATCCACAGAGTCACTGGGGTAGTGGGTAGAGACCTTTTGGGCAGAAGCTGGCTCTGAAGCCTCTGCCCTCTTTTTAAGGGTGTAGGTTGGGGGGAAGCTATGAACATCAGTGCTCCAGGTTGCTGCTTGGCAGACTTAGTCCCTAGCCCTGGCCTCCATCCAGCTCGGAAATGAGCCCCCCACCTCCCATTGGACACGGATTGTCTCCAGGCACAGCTGACTCCCAGCTGCTAGCTCCCAGCTCCTCCCCCATGGCTTGCCATAAAGGGGGCCAGCCAGGGATCCCCCAGGGAGACCTGGGAGTGGGCAGTGAGCCTAGGGTCTGCCAAAGTTCTGCATCTACCTTTGAGGAGTCAGCTTGACCCCAGAATCTTCTTCTTAATCTTTTTTATAATTTCTTAATTGTAAATGTTGATGATAGAAAATTTGGAAACTATAGAGAAGTATAAGGAAAATAATATCATATGAAATCTTACCACCCAGAAACAATCACTGTCTATATTTTGTTGCTTTTATTCTAGTCTTTTAAAAAAAAATCTATAGATTTATTTTTGCTCCATAAATGGGATTATTCTATACCTAGTGCTTTGCATCCTATTTTTTTCTTATTGTCTCCTGAAAATGTTCCTGGGTGATTAAAAGTTCTTTGAACATCTGATTTTTAGCGGGTGTGAGTTACCATAGGTCCACACGCTCCCCTCTCCCCCAGCCACAATTGCCTCCTCCCTCCCCACCACAGTTTTCAAGGGCTCCTAGTACATGGTCTATGGAGCTACTTCCAGGGCCTTGGGACCTCTGTGGGGGCAGGAGGACTAGGGCAGGACACAAGTACTCTCAAACTTATCCTGCGGGCAGATCCCTGTAGCTGTGGCTGGATCCTTCTGCACCCGTACCCCATACCCAGGCACAGAGAAATTGGAGGCGAATCTTTGCTTTGGGTTCATCTTCCCAAAGAAGTCATTACCCGGTCTTCTCTCACCTCCTGTTTTCCTTGGGAAATGGGTTTCCAGAGTTTCTGAGGCTGCTCCGGCAGCTCCAGGCCACTTTGACCAGCCTCAACCATTCCCCAGCACCTCCCCACTTTCCCTTGGCTCTGGCAGCCCTGGGCTTGGGCTGCCTTTCCCAGGAACAGTTCGTGGGCGGTTGAATGGGAGAGAATGGTGTCCGGGGGTCAGAAGATGAAAGGGGACTTGGAGCCAATGTTTGATGTTTGGGGTTAAAAAAAACTCCACTGTTCCCCACCTGAGGAGATACTGGGAGCCTCAGAATGGCCCCTGCAATGACACTGGGAGTGGTGGGTAGGGAGGGAGGATTGGAAAGGCCTGGGAAGAAAGGGGCACCCCTTGGCATCTTCCCTAGGTTGTAGATCCTGGGTACACTTAGGCAGTGGATAGAAGCATGCAAACTCCTTTCTTACTCTACAAGGAAATCTCTAAGCTCAGATTCAGGCCAGTGACTGGTGCCCCTACTCACTCAGTTTAACCTGAGCCAGGGAAATAAAGGGGCTTTGAACATTGTTCCCAGATCTCCTTCCCCGGCCCAATGCAGTGATAATTCTATCAATAGCTCATTTGTGCAGTACTTTAAACAGTGCATGTTCCATACATCTTCTCATTTGACCTGCTAGCATTGCTATCTGGTAAGTAGGATTGGTCTTAGTTTTCCTCATTTTACAGATGAAAACACTGAGGCTTGAAGCAGACCATTGGTAATGTCAAACATGAAGTCCTCTGATCTGCAGAACTCCAGCTCTAGCCCTCCTTCCTCTATACGCAGCTCTCCTGGACGCTGAGAGATCAAGTTCCCTCTGTCTTGGTTTTCCATGCCTGCGGATTTCAGACTGAGTCAGGTTTTGGCTCTTCCAAACCTAAATGCTGCCTAAGGTCTCCACCCAGAAAAACCTCTCTCCTAGGCATTTCTGTTTGTCTTAGTACATTCCCCTCAGTGGGAGGGGGATGGGGAGGGGAGGAGGAGCTCTCATTTTGAAACCTCTCCTAATTGATTTCTCTGATGAGGTGCCATAATCCCTTCCGGCTGCCCTTACAGTGCCTCCAGTTTCTTGCAGCAGCCTTTCCATGTTCTTTCTCTGGGCCTCCCACATATCCCCTGGGCTCGAAATCTCTTTCTTGATCTCAGTCTTGGCAGCCGTCCCCCACGACAGCCTTATGCCTCGTATGTCCGTCAGGAGAGCCCTGCTTCCTTCCCAGAGCCCTGCACACTGGCACACACAGGCACAAGTTGGTCCACACAGGTCCACACACACACACACCCCCTTTGTTCGAGGGTGGGGCTTACCACTTCTGGCTCATCCAACATGTTCAAGTCAGACTAAGGGGAGTAGCAGATTTAAGGATGGATTTAAATAATTCTGCTAGAGGTGAGCCCTTTCTTGCCAAATCTATCAGTGGCTTGTTGGGGGTTGAGGGAAGGTGTGAGGCCTGGCTGTCTGTTCTTTGCTCAGCCTTGGGAGAGCTGGGGGAGACAGGCTTGCCTGGGCAGCCTGACCCCGTGGCGAGGGAAGTCGACATCATTCTCCTAGACCACCGGCTGCCTTTGCCTTCAGGAGCCCCAGCCCCTTCACCGACCCCCTCACCAGGAGGAGGGCCTCAGAGACCAGGCGGGCTGGAGCAGATGCCTCTGGCCCCAGAGCCTCAGAGCGGAGCTGGACCAAGATTCTAGCCTCCCACCTGTCATTCTGGTCCCCCTTTCATCCAGCCTGCTCCGGGGGAGGGAAAGAGGACATTGGCTGGGTGCAATGCAGTGGTTCTGGGGACCGGGGGACCAGGGGAGTCCATTCAAATTGACAAAAATAGAACATCAGCCTCATATCATTTTTCTCAAAACAAGATTTATTGAAGTTCTGTCGGTGAAAATCGCTGCTGTGTGGAACGCTTAACTTATAGATTAGATTACTCAGTCGTGCCTTACTACATTTTTCATTAGAAAAATATTGGCTGGGAGAGTTTGACCTCATAATCTCTGCATTTTAAACAATAACCAGAGGAAAACCAAATAGAAGGCACAAGTTAACAGTTTTCTCACCCCCAGCGTTTCCCCCGGGAGAGATCAGAGCGAGGGCTGGGGAAGGGAGTGGAGTGGAATCTGCTGCGTGAGCAATTCCCCATCTCCTGGCCCATTCCCCAGAGGCTGCGGGAGGCGGCTGGGGGTGGCAGGAGGTGGTGGGCTGCCCCGAGTTGTTGGGGCTTAGTCCCTGCCAGACCCCTGCCTCGGATGGCCCAGAGCTCTGCAGGGCCCCAGCCCAAGGTGGAGCTGCAGGCTGGAGTACGCACACCTCCTCGCCTGGGAGAGGAGAAGAGGCAGGAGCATTGAGAGAGGAGGCTTCTTCTCTACCCCAGGGAGTGCCTAGTCTAGCTGGGGAGACAAGAGCAATGAAGATCTGGGTGAGTATATTAAATCATCACATTGTACACCTGGAATATATTCCATTTTTATTTGACAATTAAATACTAAGTAAATGAATAAAAGACCCAGAAGAATCCAGAATCCCAGGGCAACTGTGGGGCTCCCCAGGAAGTTACTGGAGTGGAGAGGTGATGGCATGATTCCTTCGTGACCACCCTGGCATGCAGAAGTCTCCCTCCAGGAGGATTTGATGAAGGTGGGAGCAACTCCAAGGCGGGGCTAAGCTGGGACAGTCTAGGCTGGCCTCAGGCATTCTGACTGTTGCTCTCCACCCCCTAGGGGCAAAGGCGAGCCTAAGTGGCCCTAGGCCGAAGCCCCCAGGCTGAAGGCAAGCATGGGGTGTTGGCTGGCTCCAGAGTAGGGCAAGGGGCTGTCCAGATGCAAACGGATCCCAGGCCACTTTACTATGGCTGATCCGATTCCTCGGAGAGTGGCACCCCCACCCCCGGCCATGTCTCGGTTTCTACTTTCCGAGGCTTTGGTGATTTCCAAGTTCTGACACAGTCATTAGTTACAAAGAGCAATTATTTTTTTTTTGTCGTTAAGTCATTTTTTAAATGGCTCCAGGCGACATCACAGAACAAAGAAACAAAATATCCATGAAAAGACTTAATCACAAATTACTAATTATTTCACCCTCCTCCCTCCCAAAATCGTGAAATCTGAGCCCTATGAAAAGAGAGAAGGTCTCCCCATCCATGAGCTTTCCATGGCTCTTAGGCACCTAATCCATCATGGGGGGGCATTTCCTGGCCCCCTCTGGGCCCCGGGGGAGGCAGTGGTAGGGAGTCCCCCATCCTGACCTTTGAAGTCACCTTCTGCCCACAGATACAGCCCCTCAGTCAATGGGGGGCAGCTTGAAAATGAGTGAGGCCCCCATCCAGAGCCCCCCTACATGGGGCTTGTAATGCCTCCACCCCTCCTCCCAGGCCAGCAGTATCCGGGCTGGCATTCCACTCGGGGTCCTTTGAAGCCTTTGGGCCACAGCAGAGGAGCCGCCCCCTGCCGTGGGGCTCCTAGAGTCTCCAGCTGGAAAACAAACTGGAGGAGGAAGTAATCCTGGAGGGGAAGCCCCTGGGGTCCCCAGACGTGAGGAAATAAAATGTTGTTTGACACCAAGATGTATGGGAGGAGGGGGGAAGTACGGGGTATGGCCCCTCTATCGGGCCAGGCCTTCTCCTAGGTCTGACTGTGATCTCCTTATCTGGCTCCTTGCATAGGATGGAGGAGACAGCAGTCAGGGAAGCCTTGTCTCAGCCCAAGAACAAGGGTAAGACTGCTAGAGGTGGGTTCCAAGGGAGGGCAGGCCTCCGAGGCAATGGCCACACTTGCACCACCTCTCTGCCCAGCATGTCCAGTTCCCCATGGGCAGCCTGCCCTAAGCTTGAGAGAACAGCTCATCTATAATGGAGAGAGATCCTGGCAAGGACGGGATTGCAGGTCCAGAGACTCGGCCGCTGAAGAGGATGCGGAGTGCGTGCTGTGGAGTCCCCACCTTCAAAACCAGGTAATCTCCCAACAGATTTTCCTCACAGCTCAACTCTGAACCTGACTACAGAGTAAGCCCAACCCTGTTCATTCATCCATTCAACAAATGCTCACCAAACTTGTGCTATGTGCCAGGCAACAGGAATACGCTGGTAAACATGATAGATCTAGATCCTATCTTCATGTTTACTTTTCTTGAGTATCTTTTTGTTGAGAAGATCTGGATCAAAGAGAAAGTCAAGGCTATGCCCAGTGTGCCCATCCTAGCCTTTGTCTATTCTGGTTATTTGGACAATTGCCCTTGATAGTTTTCTGACTGCCCAGTCACACCACTCCCTTAAATACAGGTCTTGCATGTCTCCTGGGTCCAGTCTGGGGCACCTGATAGAGGTGGAATAGGTCATAGGTGGAAGGAAAGAAGGCAGGCAAGTAGGCATTTAATAGATAGAACCTATTTGACAAATGCTTGGACCCATTGTTCCTATGTTCCTTCACGACCCATGAAGACCTTGAGTATAAATGTCCAAAATATTGGGACCATAGACACTGTTCCAGCAAGAGAGTTTAGAACTCAAATAATTATTCCCAGCCATACACAGGTACTCACTCTCCCTCTTTCTCTTTCTTGTCAGACTGTCCTCTTTCTTCTCTCACTTGAAATCTTTCTGACCAGGGAATATCAGAATATGCTGGGACTTAAGCTGTCTTTATTAAAGACATTTCTTTAAGAGAAGAAGGCTTTTCTTAGAGATTATCTGTTTCACTCTCCTGCTGCCATTCCTCAGACCTGTAGGAGATATGAGCCTTGGGTGATAGCCCTCCTCTGGGTGTGGCAGAGACTGCTGGTTGTCCCCCCATATCCATTTTCCCTTTCTTCTT
This sequence comes from Daubentonia madagascariensis, assembly GCA_023783475.1. Classification (NCBI taxonomy): domain Eukaryota; kingdom Metazoa; phylum Chordata; class Mammalia; order Primates; family Daubentoniidae; genus Daubentonia; species Daubentonia madagascariensis. The sequence goes on along the minus strand of JAKFHU010002573.1, from coordinate 10,060,644 downwards.
TTAATAATAAAATCCCCAAGTGTTAGCTGGAACATAGCCGCCCAGTTGAGGACTACATTTCCCAGACTCTCTTGCAGCTAGGTGTGTCCAGCTAACTAGATTCTGGCCAGTGAGATGCAAGTAGAAGTAATGCATATCTTCTGGGCTCTGCCCTTGTGAAGGAGTTGACCCTCCACATCCCTTTGTCCCCTTTTCACTGGGTGTAAATGGATATGAGAACTAGAGCAGCCATCTTAGACCTCAAGATGGAAGCCATGTGTTGAGGATGGTGGAGCCACATCAAAGAAGGAACCTGGGGCCCTGACACGGGAGTGGAGCTGCCACATCTGCCCTGAGGTACTTCTGCTTAGACTTTATGGGAAAGAGAAACAAATTTATTAGGTGCTTAACCCACTGTTACTTTGGAATTTGCTTCATTTCTTTCCTATTGCTTTCCTGAGTGAAGGAAAAACAAACAAGCAAAGGCAGCATTATTCAACATAGTGTGAACCACATATGTTGTTTAAAATATTTTTTTTTTTGAGACAGAGTCTCGCTCACTCTGTCACCCCAGGTAGAGTACAATGGTGTCATCATAGCTCACTGTAACCTCAAACTCTTGGGATCAAGTGATCCTCCTGCCTCAGCCTCCTGAGTAGCTTGAACTACAGGTATGTGCCACCAGGCCAGGCCAATTTTTCTATTTTTAGTAGAGACGGGGTCTCGCTCTTGCTCAGGCTGGTCTCAAACTTCTGAGCTCAAGCGATCCCCCCACCTTGGCCTCCCAGAGTGCTAGGATTACAGGCATGAGCCACCACACCTGGCCTAAAATCTTTTTGTAGACACATTTTTTAAAAATAAAAAGAAACAGGTGAAATTAATTTTAATATATTTTATTTAACCCTATATTTTAAAAATATTACTTCACCATGCAAACAATATAAAAAATTTTATATTAAAGCGATAAAGAGTTTACATTCTTTTTTCATACCAAATTTTCAAAATCCAATGTATGTTTTATACTCACATCTCAATTGGATTAGCTGTACTTCAAATGCTCAATAGCCACATTTGGTTAGTAGCAACGAATTAGCCAGAACAGATTAAAGGAATTGCTAGAGGTTGAAAACCAGTTAGGGATTGAGGACCAGCCTGAGTTAAGAATAATAGCTACAGGAACCACTGCTCCTCCTGATGCAAGGAGGGCCTTTTGGCAGAGTTATCCCATTTCTAGCCAGATGCTTGGCACACCCAGCGTGCTCTGGCTTTAGCCCATGAAGAAAAACCTCCATGACTTAGTTTACTATATTGGGCCCTGGAGAAGGATTATCTTAGGAAACAAGTTGAACCCTAGGAAGATGAAGAAAGAAAAGGAAAAGCTGGAGTGTGGGTTACCCTCCAATCTCCACTTTTTTTTTTTTTTTTTTAGAGACAGGGTCCTGCTCTGTTGCCTAGGCTGGAGTATAATGGCGTGTACAGTGTTCATACCTTACTGCAACCTCAAACTCCTGGGCCAAGCAATCCTCCCGCCTCAGCCTCCCAAGTAGCTGGGACTACAGGTATGTGCCACCAAGCCCAGCTAATTTTTAAATTTTTTGTAGACATGAGGTCTTGCTCAGGCTGGTCTTGGACTCCTGGGCTCAAGCAATCTTCCTGCTTCGGCCTCCCAAAGTGCTAGGATTATAGGCTTGAGCCATCATTCTTGGTCCAATCTCCACTTCACCTTTAATCAGAACAGAGTGGACCAGGAAAGACAGCACAGGTCTGATCACAGAGGTGTTAGGTAGGGTGACCCAGGGCCGAGACATGTTCTTCCTGAGCTCACTTAAAGGATCAGGTTTATCTCATATACTTATTGGGATTAAAGAAAGAACAATGATACCACTTGAAGAGTTCATATTTACCAATGTAATTCTTACCAGCAACTCCCTCATCTGGACAACAATTCAACATCTCTACCACCATGACAACCACCTCTTCACTCTGACGATAATTATTGTTACCATAATCCACTGATACTACCATCACCCCCAAAATAATTGTTTCTGTTACTCTGAGCTTCAATATCACCATGTCCTCCACCATGACAATACTTATCATCACTTACTCCCTTTATCACCATGGCAACAATCATTAACCATGGCAACACCATGACCACTCATCACCATTCCTGCTATTACCATAATCACTACAATCACTATAATTGTCGATCTCACTACAACAACCACTTCTACCATCACCACAATAATAAGTATTAGGACCTCCAACATCTCCTCCTCCTCAGTATTGTAAGGACACCCCCAGTTCTCCTTTTCCCATCTAGAAGTCTGCGAGTATACCCATAATTTCCACCTGGTCAAAATAACCTTTTGTGTCTGTTATACTCCAGCATCCCCCTCACTCAATCATTCTTGCCTCAGGATCAAGTTCCCATTGCCCTATTTGACCTTTTGGTTTCTGGACTCTTGTCTGCCCTGACCACTGTCCATTGAAACCTGCAATCTCTTTCTGCCTAGTTGGATGCTCTGGCTTTTGGGCCTTTGGTTTATATCTAATTTATGGCCACTTAGCCCTGGGCATTCTGCCATTAGTTACAGAGGTCTGGCTGGCTAGGCCTGGGGAGCTCAGCATTGCCTTGCCCTCTCAGGGGGACTAACAACCTGCCAGCATCTTTTCTTGGATTTTTGCTGAGCAAAAATAGGCTGCTTCCTGAAGGCTAGTGTGGTGACTCCCGAGCCCAAAGGAAGCTGGGAAAGGGTATTTCCTGGCAAGACTTACCAATATAGAAAACCTGGTGCATAGAAAGGGTCAGAGGAAGGAGAAAAAGCTGGGGGCAGAGGACAAGCTCTTTGCTTTCCTGTCGGCTTGTCCAGTGGAGATCCCAATGGTCTTATTCTGGCTCATATATTTCCCTAGTTGTCCCCAGAAAGGACAGAGACACTGTGCTGTTTTGTGGAAGCCTTGCTGTCAAGATCAACCCTGGATACCCCATGTCTTTTCCATGGATAGCGAGATCTTGGGTCTGAAGCATCTGGGAAGAGGGACCTCCTCCAGCATTGCAGATGGTACTATTATGTCAGAGGTAGCAGGAGCTGTAATCTCCCCCCCACCCCTGCACTCTGGCCAGTCACTCCAGTTACTCTCTTGCCCTCCCAGGGATGCCCAGGCACCCAGGATTTCTGCAAGCAGTCAACCCCTCCAGTGACTCATGGTTCAGGTCCCTGCAGGGGGAGAGACAGATCCAGGATGTGCATCTGCATTGAGTTCAGACCCCAAAGTCCATCGCTTTTGAAAAATTATTTTTTCTGAGATAGAGTCTCACTCTGTCACCTGGGCTAGAGTGCAGTGGTGTCATCATAGCTCACTGCAACCTCCAACTCCTGGGCTCAGGCAATCCTCCTGCTTCAGTCTCCCAAGTAGCTGGGACTACAGGGGTGCGCCACAACGCCCAGCTAATTTTTGTATTTTTTTTGTAGAGATTGGGTCTTGCTATGGTGCAAGGTCTTGAATTCTTGGCCTCAAGCAAACCTCCTGCCTCAGCCTTTCAACCAAAGTGCATCTCTGGATCTGATCATGTAACCCAAAAGGAATAGATCTCCAATTTCCAGATCTGAATAAAATTTACCAGAGTGCTGGGGGATGAAGTAAGAAGAAGGGAACTGGATTCTTATTTTATATGTTTTGAGACTAGACCCCTTCCCAGTGCCTGGCACGGGGCTCTGCCCAAGGCAAGGCCTGTCTACACTAAGGGTAGTGTTGGTGGCTTCGTGACATGTGCACATAGCTGACTACACTTTCGGACAGCTACACATTGAGCCTAAATGCTCAGTAGTGACAACCTCCCGCCTCAATGCTGGGGCAAATGGATTATGAAGTAACTAAAGGAGGTGGCCAGGAGGGAGGGAAATAAGCAGCTTCTCCTTGCCACCACCAGAGGATATTATGGCCATAGACTATCAGTTAATAAACACAACCTCTCCCCACTCCCGCCACCAGAGAAAAGAAATAGAGTTCTTCTTCCCCCTCCCCCATTTGTCCATTTGTTCCATTTTTTATTTAGTGACTACCACATGCTGAGCACTGAGCTGGACCTCGGTGACACAAAGACGAATATGCCTCACTTCCTATCCTTAAGGAGCCTGCAGTCTGATCAAGTTGTCACTGAGAGGAGAGGAAGGAAAAGATACCCTTGGCCCTTAAGCTTGTCAAGGGTCAACCGAATGCCTAAGCCCAGTCCCCCTGAGAGGGAAGAGGGTGAGAGTCCAGCAGGTAATGGATGAGCACAGCTATGCCCTGACAGGGACATTACCTGGAATTGGTTCCAGTCATGTATGGAGTCAAACAGCTTGGAAAATTGGGGGAGGATGGTGACAGGAGAGCAGGCCCAGCCCCTCCATCCTAGGAGCCTAGAGCCCTGTCCTGATCCCCCTCCTGGGAGAAGAAAGGTGTGGTTTCCTAGAGCCAAGAGCAGAGCAAATAGCTCAGCTGTGCCAGTCTCTGCACAGGCTAGGAACCCCCATGGATGAAGCACTAAGGCCCTAGGAGAGAGGGCAGAGGCCAGAGGCAGGGGACTGCCAGCTCATGAGGTCAGATTCCAGGCAAACAGCAAGCTGTCTGCCTTTTCAGACTCTGAAAGGATGAAGGTAGGGGCAGAAAGGGAGGATAAAAAGTTAGAGTCCCTGTGGGCTAGGGGAAGGGGCTGCCAGGGCCTGACAGGCACCCTGAGGACACTGTGTCTGAGCCTTTGCTGGGAAAGTGGAGGCCAGTAACAGCCACTGAGTGAGTGCAGCCCTTCAACTTTGCCACGATAATCAGAGTCCCATTAGCACAGTCTGAGCTGGAGGACTGGCAGAGCATTTGGTTCTCCTCCCACATTCAGAGGGGGAAACTGAGGCTGAGGTCACACAGGGACAACCACCAGCTTGGGTCTCTTATATTGGACCACCCTGGGTCCCTCTGGCTACTCTGAGACAGAGTGTCACTGCCACAAGTGACTCTCTGGGTGCATTTCCCCAGCTAAGCAAGCTCTCACCTCTGTTCCTAGAGCATCAGCATGAGTGGGCCTTAGGGACAGTTCCAGCTTTTAGGGGACTGGAATGGGGCTGCCTGTGCTGGTGGCCACTTGGGGCTCTGGCGAACTCCAGACTCGTCCCATCCCCCCACCCCCCACAGGACACTGTCAGGCCTCTGTCCAGAGCCAATTGCCTCCTGCTCTGCCCTGGACCTGTTCAGCCCCCAACACTCTCACTTTTCTGTCCCCTTCGTGCCTTCTTAGTTCATTCTCTCTCTGCTCTTCGGTAAACTTCCCGCCATGTCTCCCCAACCCCAGCCCTTTTCATCTCCACATTCCCCCATGTGTGCCTCCCTTGAATACAGGGCCACAGACTCTCCTTCTCAGGGACAAGGTCATGCCTAGGGGGTAGGGTTAGGGCTAGTGTGGCATTGGTGACAAAGGAATCCTATTACTACCTGAGTAAGTCACATGGGAACACAAGCAGGATTGGTGGCCTGACTCTAGGGTAGGCAAACAGTGTGTTAAGGACTGGCCCTGGGATGGGTCTGAACTGCATGGGCAGGGGTCTCTCTTGAGTCCAGCTCTGAAAAACACTGCCAGGGCCTGTCCAGTCCTGGGTGTCTATGGCTCTGCTATGGTCTGAGTGTGTCCCTCCGTAATTCATGTGGAACCCTAATCCCCACTATGGTGGTATTAAGAGGTGGAGTCTTTGGGGAAGTGATTAAGTGGGATTAGTGCCTTTATAAGGGAGGTTGAAGAGAGCTCCCCAGCCCCTTCTGCCATGTGAGGATGCAGCAAGAAGGCACCATCTTGGAAGCAGAGAGCAAGCCCTTACCAGGCACTGAATCTGCTGAAGCCTTGATCTTGGACTTCTCAGCCTCCAAAACTGTAAGAAATAAATTTCTGCTGTTTATAAATTACCCAGTCTAAGGTGTTTTATTAAAGCAGCAGGAACAGATTAAGACAGGCCCAATTCACAGAAATCTTCTCAGGGCCTCAAACAGGCCTGGAAAATGAGGTGGGAGAGCATCTCGGGGGTGGGGGAGGCCATGACCCCTTGCTGTCCCTCCAGTAACACAATCCCATCACTCCTGCCACCCCTTCCCAAACACAATGCAGAGGTGCAGCCGGCTGCGTTCTTTTCAAATGTCCTTCTGTATCCAGGTCACTCCTGTGTTTGGCCTGTCTGGGGGTGAGGTCTTAGGAAACAGGAGAGAAAAGCCTTCTGGGAATGACAATGACACTCACAGGCACACACATCCAGCAGATGCTTACAGATGTCCTGGTGCAGGTCCACACTCCTGTGTGCATATGCACTCACACATGAACACATGCACCCTATCTTATTCATTCATTTAGTCATCCAACAAATATTTATGGAGCAACTACTCCATCCCAGGCACTGGGCTAGGAGCTGGTATTACAACCATGAGCAAAACAGACCTAGACAAGTGGTCCCAGACTCCATGGAGCTTACAGTCTAGTAGGGAAGAGAGATGGTAAACAAATAGTTATGCAAAATTGTTAAAGACATTAAAATCATAGTAAGTGCTATGGTAGAGAAAATTCCACTGGATTATAAGAAAAGAAAGCAGGATGTCCATGCAGGGCCTTCACTTAGAGTAATGCAGACTATGCACTGCACAAGCATGTTCCACAAGAGCATGGCTAGGGGCTGTGTCTTTGTGGCGGAAGGGGTGCCTTTCCCTAATTCTCACAAAGGCACCTCCTGGGCTGGCAGGGGCCTGAGATCTAGCTTTGTCTGGGGGTCAGTTTCACATCTACTGTCTGTCATACACAATCTCATGAGGTCTCAAGCCCAATTTCAGGGTCAATCTTACTGTCACACATACAGTATTGCACAATACTCAGTCATACACTTGCACAATCACCCACACTATTCAATATCACACACAGGCCCACACAGGTGCCAACACCCTATTACAGACACGACTTTCACACACAGAGATCCTCACAGTCACACAAGATTCTCACACATGTACTGTCACATGTACATGCAGCATCACGACAGTCAACATAAGCTTTCATATCCCATCCCACACACAGTTCCTCACACACCATGTCACCCATGTACCCACTGCTTCAGTACAGCTGCACATGGTCCCTGACGTCCTGTTACACACACACACACACACACAAGTCTCTCGTACACACAGGCGGTCACGCTCCTGTTAGGCTTCTGGAGACAGGCGTGTGCAGCCCCTGATCACAGTTAAATGTCAGCCAGTCCCTCTCCTCCCACTTAGAGATGAATTGTTGCTCAGGAGATATTTCATCCTTAATGCCTCCTGCTTGAACTGGAGCATGCATCCCGGGGAGGTTACGTTTCTCCCAATCCGTCTGCTGTCCCCCAGCTGGCTCAGGGAGCTGCCCTCCTGCCTCTCAGCTTTCATGGGGGGAGTGGGGGGCTCCCTCTCACCTTACAGCCTCTCCCCATTCCTTCCCTCCCACTAGCTCAGCTCCTGGAAAAAGAACAAAGCCCAGACAGCCACCCAGTCTCCTTCCCCAGCTCCCAGCTCAAGAGGTATCCCCAGAGCCCAGGGGCCATAGCCTGGCCACACCCAACCCCCACCCCAACTGCTGTGTTCAGGGCCAACATGGACCCTGTGACCTAGAGAAGAGTTGAGAGTAGAGAGATAGGATATGGCATTGAGAAGCCTGATATTGAGAGACAGCCCCTCTTAAGGGTCTGTGTGCATCCATATCCCTCCCCATCATAAACTTAAAAAAAAAAAAAAGGCCTGGGTGATGCGGGTATGAGGGTAAACTAGGACAACCTCTCAGGAGGGAAGCTGGGTAAGATGTATCCACAGCCTCCACAAGGTGTATCTCCCTTGCCCCAGCAATGCCATGTTTAGGAATTTATTGTAAGGAAATACACAGGGATAGTCCAGACTATTTAGCTTCAAGGGGCTCATCCCAGCCTTGTTTATAAGAGTGAAAAATTGGAAACAACCTAAACATCCCACAGTAGGGATTGGCAATGGTACAACCATCAACAGAATACCATGTAGCCATTAAAATAATGGTGTGGAAGAATGTTTAGTATCATTGAAAAGCATTCACAACATAACGTTGAGTAAGTCAAGCAGGTTGCAAAACAGTATGTATACTAAATGCAATGTGGTATCCTGGATTGGATCCTGGAATAAGAAAAGGACATTAGTGGGAAAACTCATGAAAGCCAAATAAAGTCTGGAGTTTGGTTAATAATAACATACCAATGCTGGTTTTTTAGCTCTGACAAATGTACCATGGTAACGTAAGATGTTAACATCAGGGAAAACTGCACAAAAGGTATGAGGAAATGCACTGTATTATCGCTGCAAGTCTTCTGTATATCTAAAATCATTCCAAAATTAAAAGTTCTTTTAAAAAACCCTTGGGTACATATAATGTGATCCCCTATTTTGGTTTTGTAAAAAGCATATACAGCCCTTCCTCCATGTGAGCACATAGCTAGAAGGTGCCATCTATGAGAAAGAGGGCTCTTATCACACACCAAATATGCCAGCACCTTGATCTTGGACTTCCCAGCCCACAGAACTGTGAGCAATAAATTTCTGTTGTTTATAAGCTAAAAAATACAAAAAATAAAAAGTATATATACATCAAGCTGTGGGAGAGTATTCAACATTAGTAATTTCTGGGGTGAGATAATAAACCATTTTTATTTTATTTTATTTTGATTATTTGAATTTTTAAGATAAAGGAACATATACTACTTACGTAATTTAAAATAATCAAACCTGAGAGTCACCAGGGATGCTGAGAACAGCTTCGTTCCCTGCCACCCCCGCCATCCCCCTCAGTCCCCGAGATGGTGTTGCTGAGGACCTGGTCTTGATCCCAGCCATTCTGGATGGGATCTTTCACTTCCTGTCCAGCCAGTAATTGGCATGACTACCCCTCGTGCCCTGGAAACTCCAGAATCTCAGGATCTGAAATTCTCTTCTTGGAGCCCAAGCTCCTACACTCTCACCTTGCTCATTCCCTCATTCCAATTCCGAATTGTTCTCTAGTCCCTTAAACCCTCCGCTTTCTCCCAGCCGATCACCTCCGTTCCGGCTTTATTTTCTCCCTTCCTACCCCAGCTCTGTATCAGCCTCTTTAACCCTGTGCTTCCTGCCATCCTGCCTACCCACATCCAGCCCTATGTGACACTGCCACTCACTTTTCTGGCTCCCACTCCTGGGCACACTAGAGCAGGTAAAAAAAACTTGGCCCATTCATGCTGCTTCAACTGCCCTCATCAGCATGTGGAAAAACTTTCTCTTCATCTATAAGTGACTCCCCATTACAATTCCACAACCACACAGACTTTCTCTGCAAGCTTTCAACTCCCTGCACTCCTCTTTGAGAGGACTGTCCCTCTAACTTGACCAGGAATATGGAGCCCATTCCTCAAATAACGCTCCCTTCTCTACCTATCCCCAAACCTACTGGCCCACCTCAGGATGTCCCTGGATCACTGCCTACCCTCTTTCTTCCCTCCTGTCTCTAAGGAAGAAGAGTTCCTTCTCCTTACCAAAGACCCAACCTCTCCTGTGTCTTCCCAGAACTTTCTCCATGGAGCAACTTCTCCTCCATCTTGTCCCTTTTTGGCTCTCCCTCCCTCCTTTCTCCTGAACAAACATTTTGAATGAGTAATCACCCTCATCACCTCCAGTTCTTTGTCATTCACTCTTCACTCAATGTCCCCGCTATAGTCTCTTACAGTCATCTGTGACCTCCAAATAATCAAATCCACTGGCCATTTACTCTCTCCTCCTCACTGATTGCTCTGCAGAATTTGATACCAATTCCCTCCTAAAAAACTTCCATGATCTCCAGGCCACTCACTCCCCTTGTTTTCCTTCTAACCTCCCTTTTTAGTCTCCTCTGACTTCTTTCCTTCCTCCAACTTCCTAAATATAGGGACCTCCCAGGATTCCATTTCCAGTCTTATATTACTCTGCCCTCCCTCTGGCAAGTTCACCATTTCCTTGGCTTCAACTGGCCATCTGCTTGGAAGCATCTCTAAGTGACAGCTTCTGAGTTCTGGTCTGGAATGTCCAACTTCCTGCTGAGCACCTCAGAGTGGATGTGCTCAAACTCATCATAACCACAGTCACTATTCTCTATCCCCTATCCCCAAAAAGTCCCACCTCCAGACTTCCACCATTCTTTCAAACAATCAGTCTTAACACTTAGGAGTCATCTGGACTCCACCTTCCTTCTTCGTCATCTCCCAAATCCATTCAACCACCAGACCCCCATCTCTTACCCACACCACTTTGTGTTCTATCCCCTCTGCCCCCACTGTTCCTGGCCTTCCTTGCCTGGACTATGGCAATATCCTCATCCATGACCATCCTGCCTTTCATCTTGCTCCATTCATGCTAACCCTACCATAGCAACAGACCACTCTAAAGCTGTGGTGGCCAAATACTTTAGTATTCAAACCAGGAGGCTTTTGAGAGTAAAAGGAGGCTCTGTAAAATAATAATAACTCAAAATAAAAAATAATTGCAGTGGGACAACAGGCATAAATGGAACTGCCCTGGGCACATAGTTATCCTACGTAAAGCACATGTCTGATCACATCCCTCTCCTCTTGAAAGACCTTCCATGACTCCCATTGAATTAAGTTCAGACTCCTTGTACTGGCATTTAAGTCTTACCTTTCTAGCCTCTCTGCTGCTCCCTCCATGTACCCCACTCTCCTAATAAGCAGAACTACACATTGGTCTTTGAACATGACTCATGCTATCCTACTCCTGTGCCTATGTTCATGCTGATTCTTCCTTCAGGAATTCCTGTCTCCAACTCTGCTCCCCAAATCCTATCTTTATTTCAAGACCCAAACCACAAACTGTCCTCCACAAAGCCTCTCCTCATCTTCTTTTTGCACTTTGCATTTCTTATAGCACTTTGCATTTCCTCCTTACTATTATATAATATCATTTCCACGCTTTGCTCTCTCAAAGATGCTGACTAGTGACTGCGCACACGGCTCCACTCCCAGATAGCTCTTTGGCTGGGCAGCTGCTTACAACGTGGCCTGGCATTAAAAGATGAGCTGGGCCAACCTGATTTCCTCTCCTGGGAATTTGAACTATGAAATACTGAGAGACTAGAGCAGTTAGTGGAGGTGATGTAGAGAACCACTCAGAGAGGCCGGCTGGTCAAATGCAAGTCACCGTTATGAGAAATTATGAGGAAACCCAGGAAGCTCTCGTGCTGCACAGGGGTCAGAAGCAGTTATGAGCTGGGGCTTGGGAGGCTGACCCGAGTGAGAATCCTTACTCCACCACTTGCTGTCTTGAACCTGGGGCAGGTTTCCTAAGCTCCTTGAGCCTCAGTGTTCTCATATGTAAAATGGGGATAATGATATTAGCTGAATTCACAGTGTCCTTAAGAGGATTAACTGAGGTAAACATGGAAACCAATGGGTCTGGCTCAGAACTTGTTAACACTAATTATTCCTCTTCCTCCTAAAATAATAATAATTCTTAATTTCATTAATAATAATGAAGAGGCTGGGCATGGTGGCTCATGCCTATAATTTTAGCACTCTGGGAGGGCAAGACGGGAGGATCGCTTGAGCTCAGGAGTTCAAGACCAGCCTGAGCAAGAGTGAGACCCAGTCTCTACCAAAAACAGAAAAAATTAGCTGGGCATGGTGGTGCGTGCCTGTAGTCCCAGCTACTCGTGAAGCTGAGGCAGGAGGATCACTTGAGCCCAGGAGTTTGAGGTTGCAGTGAGCTATGATGGCACCACTGCACTCTACCTGTGGTGACAGAGCGAGATTCTGTCTCAAAAAGGAAAATGAAGAGAGAGACATAGAAAAAAGAGACCTTGTGGGGTGCCCTTCCTCCTTACTATGGTAGAGAAATTGGTCTCCAGAGCTTCTTTGCTCCCTGCGTGCTTTCTGGGTTCAGTTCCAATGGCAAACCATGTGCTTCATTACAAAAGGCCTTCCTTTTACTTGTGATTACTCAAGGGATCTTGCACAGGGAAGGACCCCTGTCCAGTCCCCTGTCTTCTTCTTGTGTCTGGACTTGAGCTCCTCAAAGTCCAGAATAATGGTCTGTTTACCTAAGTATCCTGCCTGGGCCTTGAACACAGCTAACGCTCAATGCTTGGTGAATGAATGAATGAATAAGACTTCAAGTCCTTTCTAAGGAACCTACAAAAAGGCTGTTTTTAGGAGACTCAGAAGTCCATGGGCTACACGGTTAGGGGTGAGTCAGCCCGTTGGTCCATGGCCCTGTCCCTCAATGCAGGAAAGAAGGAAGGCCAGCACCAGGATCGCTCTGGAGGACTGATGCTATAGGGTCCCCTCCCTGAGTTCCGGCCTTGCTTATACGCTGCTAGGCCTTGCCTCTTCCTTTCCTCTCTCCCTCTGGCCCCAGGATAAGAGGCAGAAGGTGACAGGAGGGGCAACTGAGGGAAGAGGCCTGCTGGGTCAGCTTGCTAGCTTGCTGAAATGGGCCCAGGCCCTCTCCTGTCCAGCTTCGTCCTCCTCACTCCTTCTCCCATATCCAAACCCCAGTCACACTCGCGTCTTTTCAGACTGGGGGTAGGTAGTGGTGCATTGCCTTCACCATGTTCTTTCTTACTATGTCTTTGATGTCTTTGTGCATGCTGTCACTTCCCCCTCGCATGTCCCTCCCTGCCTTCACCTCCAACGAAAACTCCTAGCTGTCTTAAAACCCAGCTGAGCCAGCCTCCTGCTGGAATCTTCCTTGGAGCTCCCAGGCAGTTAAATGATCATGTTCTGTGCTTCCACAGTCCTTTTGGAGACTTTATGAGTCCTAAGACTTAGTTCATAATAGGCTTTCACTGTTTGCTGACTGACTGTATGAATGTAAGAATAGATTAATTCACAGTTTCTCCTAGCTCTGGGACCCCTGGATCCTGCTTATTTCTCTTATTCTCTGGCTGTCTGGGGCATTTTTTCAAAGTTTTTCACAGTCCTGTGACTATTTCTCCCAATGGGCACCACTACCTCTCCAAGTCCCGAGCAATTTCTGGTGTCCACAGTGCAGGACACTACAGGGTTATGGATCTGGAGCTTCTGGAAGCAACAGATTTGAGGGTTAGGTACTGAGCAGGGACCCCAGGAGAAAAGGGACAAAGTGGGGTGGGGACTTGATTGTCTTCATTGGTCATTTGGGGCCTGATGGGTGGGTCCAGGCTCTCCCTCCCACACAGGCCTCTGACCTGGCTCCAGGCATGGCTGCCACTTGCCTGCCCTCCTACCTCCCTGGGCCCGTGGCTGAGCGGCTGGCAGAGGCAGCTCTGGGCCAGCCTGAGCAGACAGCCTTGCGCGATTGCTGGCTCCAGGCCTCCCAGCCCAGCTTGTAGCTCCCCCCAGAGTGGCGGGATTGATTGGCTGCAGTCGGAATGGGCACCAGTCTCCCTGGCTTGGACAGAAACGGGGCCATCTGTTACACCTCTAGTTAAAAGTACATAAAGTTGAGCATTTGTGTGCTGACAATACCACCCCTGACACCCTCCACGCGGCACAGCGCTCTGGCTCCTTGGCAGGCTTGCGCCCTGTGACAGGCCGGCGCAGCAACGCCTACACGCTGGCTCGTTTGGCACTGTTGCAGGCACCACAGCTCCACCCTCCAGCGGCCTGGCCCAGCTGGGTCCAGCCTATAATAACAGATCCCACCTGTATCAGAGCGTAGAAGAGAGGATGGGGGTGGTGAGGGTATATATTGGTGGGCGACTCCTGCCCCAGCCCAGGATACCTGCTGGGCTGCAGATAATGCCAGGCTTCAGGCTCTCAATTGGGGGGCTGAAGACAGCTGCTCATACCAGTCCTGGAGGGCAGGCCTCAGGCAGACCCAGGCTGGTCCTGGGCTTGGGTCAGGCCTTGGATTTCCTGGGCCAAGCCAATTAGAAGAGTACATCTTGTTTCCCAATAAGATCATGCACCTTGGGTTTGGAGTCCCCAAGGTGGCCTCTTAGTTCAGCTGAGGGGATAGCTTTGGACAAGACTGGGTCCTGGACTTTGGCCTTGGTTTCTGAGTTCTAGACTCTGGTTTCAAGGCTCTAGGATGAGAATCCTGATTTCTGAAGCCCATTTTCTGTTGTCTGCCTCTGGGCCTGGACACTCAAGGCATTCCACAAATGTCTTTTCTTGTTTATCTTCCTCTGGTGTTCTAGCCAGCCCAGCCTGCCTGTCCCCCAAACTATTGTGGGCATTCCTGCCTCTGTCCCTTTGCTCTTGCTGCCCCCTCACTCCAACCTAGAATATTCTATTTCTCCCCTTTGACCACTCAATCCTTGCCATCTTTCAAGGACTAGCTCTAGTCCCCTCTCTGCCAGGCAGACTTCTCTGACTACAGGGCCCTTCCTGCTCTGATCTTCCAGAAGTTCCCTCCCCAGTATGAATGGTTTCGCATGAGATTTGTCCACTGTGAGTCTTGAGATCCTCCTGCACAGGCAGAACCTGGGCTGGCCCTTGGCTTACCCACAAACCAGCTCAAGGCTAGGTGTATGATGTCATGGGAGGCTCTAGAAGTGCCCACCTGGACTCAGTTCAGCTGTGGGGGGAGGGGGACAGTGACTACAGAGGTCACCCTACTGGCTCTGCCGGCCACAGCCTGGAAAGCAGATGGCCAGAGGTAGACAGACAGCTTTTAGACATTGGTTTACTGACATGATTTTTCAATATATATTTATTAAACACTTGCTGTGTGCCCAGGCCCGTGCTCACCATGACATAGGAGAGGGAATCGTAAAGAAACGAGATTAGACACGCCCCCTGCTCTCCAAGATGTTACCAATTAGTAAAGACCATGAGATAAGTCCACAAACAATAACTACAATGCAATGAACCAACCAAAATCAACAGAAGTGCTCTTTGTCTTGTGTAATAACACTGTAGACTCTCAGAGCTGGAAAGGACCCAAGAGGTCAGAGACTCTGATATCCTATCCTCTGCCAAAACACATTTAGATACATCGAATGAAACAATGTGAGTAAAGCTCTTACTTAACACAAAGTGATAGTAAAATGATGAAGATGGTGATGATGATTTCAATAAGACTGTGAATATTATCCTTCTTAGCAAGTTCTAAGCCCTGCTTGCATACTCCGTATGTTGGGGGAAGCTCATGCCCACATAGCTCATTCCACTGTTTACATTTTTTTTTGACAGGGTCTCTCTCTGTTGCCCTGGCATCATCATAGCTCACTGCAACCTTGAACTCCTGGGCTCAAGCTATCCTCCTGCCTCAGCCTCCCTAATCTTTCAGAAAGCCAATGACAAGGATAAGCTGAAATTGGCCTCCCTGTCCCCTCTCTGCAAATCACTGGTCATGATTCCATCCCCCCCAGACCACACAGCAGAGCTTGGACCAGGGTAAAAAGTGAGTGAGATGCCTAAGGCATAAAACTTAAAGGGTCATACACAGCACTGAGAGCAAGTGCCTCCTTAGATTTTGGGCCCTAGGCACCTACTTGCCTCTCCCTAGGCCCAGCCCTGCTACAAAGTTAGTCTGTGCCCTCCAGCCAGCATCACGGTGGAGCTGTCAGATTTCTCAAGTACCTTAAGCCTCCAAAGAAGCTCCCACCAGCAGCCTACAGGATGTGGGGTGACCTGGTGCGGCCCCCACCCCCAAGGATGGGGTGATGGGGGCAGAGGAGGACTGAGAATTATAGGAGGGTATTAATCCTAACCAGAGAGACTCAACCTGCCCACTTCGAACCTCTCTTGCACAACTCTTTCTGCCTGGCCTGTTTGCCCCAACTCTTTCCCCCCCAACACTGGTACAAGCAGCTTAAGTAAGACCGGTGTGCCCAAATCTGGGCCCTAAAAGAACCCAGGCAGTGGGCTCTAAAGGACATTGAGCAGTGGGCCCGGATATAGTAAGTCATGAGACTGTTTCTCCTTCCCATGGGCATCTCTAGGTAGTCTGTGTGTGTGTGTGTGTGCACGTGTGCGCATGTGTAAGGCAGAACATAAAGTTTATAGGAAAACCCTGGAGAATAGGGGTGGGCGGAGGGAGGGGCCCAGAATCTGGACTACAGTGTGATCTGCTATACTTCTTCCTAGCTGGGTCACCTCAAAGAAGCTGCTTGATTTTTGGGGGGCTCAATTTGCTATCTGTAAAATTGGACTTGGAAAGGCTAATTTCCTACCTACAGGGAGGATTATGTGAGGACCAACTGTGACAGGCCAAGATCCTCACTAGGTTCAGGAGTCTTCATTGGCTGGGGGCGAGGCCAGGCACGCCTAAACCTTCTGTGCTCTGCTCAAAGGCAAGTTGAGCACTCCACTCTCTTGGGGTCCAGCTTGGTCTGTGTTACCTGAAACCACTCCTGCGGCCTCCTTGTTTTTCTCTGGCCCTCCTTGATCCCGTCCTGACAAATCCTCAATTTTTCCTTTCCTGTTTATAAAGCCCTGTCCACCCTCATTGCGTCTTCAGCCTCCCAAGAGCCCTGCGAGGGAGGTAGCGATGGAATTCTTCCCATTTTCACAGGCGCAAACCAAGGCCCACAACGAGTTAGAAATGCGGGGGGCGGGGGGGAGCATCGAATTCGGCACCTTGGAGCCCCTCCTCCCAGGCTGGAGGCCCAGGGGTCACTGAGAGACCCGCGTGCAGGGGCTGGGATGCGGGCGAGGAGGGCATGGAGGGCGCAGGATGGGCGCTGGGAGCGGGGCGGCGAGGGCCTGCGCTTCCCGCGAGCCGCCAGCAGCAGGTGCTGTGGCAGAGGCACCCTCAGTACAGGAGCATTAACTTAAGAATATCCCTGGCTGTGTGGAAGCAGCGTTTTATTAAATGCTGCACACAGATTTGGTATAATAAAGATGAATATATTATATCCTTTGCCTCCCCCAGAGTGAGACAATAATAAGAGAGGGAAAAAAACCAATAAAATGAAACATAAATACAACGTAATGGGACTTGTGGCGAGGGACGCTTGGCCTGTCGGGGCTGCCACGGGGCGACCCCGCCGCTGGTGCTCGGGACCTGGTAGCCAGGGAGCCAGACTCCGGCCCCTCCCTGCCCGACCAGAGGGTCCCAGGCCCTGCCTTCCACTCTGCTCCCCTACAGCCAGCCACCCCTCTCTGCAGCTAGGAGGACCCGACTTCAGAGGGATACCTCTGGAGAGGGAGAAAGTGGGGGGATCGTCTAGGCCACCTGTCTGCCCCGAGAGGGCGGTGCGCCTTCTTCCCCGCGCTCCTTCTGCCCCTTGGTCCAGGACTGCCCGGGACAAACTCAGGAGCATATGGACAGACTCGAAGGAGAACAAATCCAAGAGCGACGGCTGCTAATTTGGCCTGCCTCGCTCCCCTGGGTTTGGGGGAAAATTGCCCTCACCTCCCCACCCCAGGCGTTCTCCCTTAATATGCCGGAAGTTCCTCCTTGGGTCTTACTTCCATCCTTCTCTGGGCCCCACCAAAATCGTTTACCTGAAAATAAGAATTTCAAAGCTTTCCCAGAGCACGGGAGTAAAAGGAGATTCAGCCCAACCTCTCTCCACTTAGGTCGCCCCGGGCCCTATTCACGCGTCCACGGTGAGACCGCGTGGCTTAAACGCAAGAGCGGCTCTGAACCCAATCTTAGTTCGAATCCCACCTGTGGCGTTGACCAGCGCGCCGCGACCTTAACCTGTTTCTTCTTCGGCAAAATGGAGACATGGTGAGGACTGGAGGGAATGTTTCTAACGCCTGGCACCCCGTTGGCTGTAAAAAAGAAAAATAAAAAGCTGCTACTTAGCTGCTCCCGAAATATTCGTTAAAATAAATGACCCTTTCAGGCCCAGAATTCTCACGAACCTCACTTCCTGCTTAGGCCCCAACGCAGGCAACCGTCTTTCCCAGACGAATGAAAGGGCTTCGTCTCCCGTCGCCACTCTCTTGCCTACAGCACCGTCGAGACTCGGAGAGGTCGAAAGGCCTACCCGAGATCATACAGTCGGCGGCAGTGGAGCCTTCTGAGGTGAAGGGGCCGTCAGCCACCTCCCTTGCGTCTACGCGGACACCCGAGCTGCCCTGCTGCAGCCTCCCGGAAGCCCTTCGAGATCTGGGCGCCAACCCAGCACCCAGGTTGAGGCCCCAGGAGCAGCAGAGTAGGTTCAGGCCTCCCCGGGGGCCAGGGCTGCGCCTGGCCGCACCTCACCAAACGAAACAAAGAAAAATGGATGAGAAAGAAGTGCGTAGAGGCCGAGGGAAGAGGAAGAGGTGGAGGCAGCAGCAGAAGGAGGAGGAGGGGGAGCTGCCTCCATCCAGGCTTCGGATGTGGCTGCGCGGGATACCCGCGAAGACCGGGCTTGGGGCCTGGTCCGCGCCGGCCTCGGGCTTCCGGCCCCAGGTTCGCCTCGTAGGAGTAGAGAGGCTGCGTGGGGAAAGGAGGGAGCGACGGAAGGGGGACGAGGGGTTGACCCGATGCGTGGGGAGGCGTGAAGAGGCGTGGGGAGGAAGTGGAGGAATTAAGTTGGTGGGTGTGAGATGGGATGAGTGCGATCCGTCAAGATCAGCAACCCAGGGGCATGTGGGAAGTGGGGAAAGCCAAAGGGACCTGGTTCTGCTCAAACGAAATGAGGCCGCGGGCGCTACGGACTTGGCCTCCCTCCCAGGCCCGGCAGCCTGGGCTGTCTTTCTGCGCCCGGGCAGCGCTGGGGGCCCGAGCTAACAGGGGCGTCTGAGGCGGCGGCAAAGGGTCCAGGAAGAGGACTGGCAGAGAGATCCAGGAACCCGGGGGTCCAGGGAGGGTTGAGGGCCCTGCGGCTTCCCTGGCTCATCACTTCCCTAGCAAGGAAAATCCCGGCCGGGACAAAGCAGCCCCAAGGGATCCGGGCTCCGAACGCAGATCCGAGCCTGCCTTCTCCACTGTGCCAGCGGCCACGCCGCCTGCTTCCCGGTGCGGTTGGGCACTGCGGAGGCCAGATTTTCCGCAAGTCAGACACCCGCACCCCCTATTCCGGCCTTGGTCCCGTCGCCTGTCTTCTCTTGCCCAGAGTCTTGGGGAACTGGAGCGGCTTAGCTGGGGGCAGCACCGCCCAGCAGGAGGCCCTCTGACCGGTGGGACCCGAAGGGATGGGGACCAGGGAGGTTCCCGGAATCGGACGAGGACAGAATCCAGGATAGGGGCAGGCAGGGGGTCTTCCACCGGGCTCGCCTCTTCAGGCGCATTAGTGGCCTCCTCCCCTCCACCGGGACGCGAGGGGCGCCGCGTGCTGCGGCGGCGCTAATGCAATGAGCCCCCGCGCGGCTGCTGAATTATTCACGTGCAGTTTATTAGGAGAAGCCTGACTCAGGCCTTTCCCGCGTCGGTCTAGCCGGGCGGGCCCGCTCCTTGGACTCCTCACCTGTCCCACTTCCGTCCCTCCGCCTTTCAGCCTGGCCTAGCTGAGGCCAGGAGACCTCTGTGGAGTGGAAGGAGGTGACTACCATTAGCGGGTTTGCTCAGACCTGAGTTCAGGCCGACTGGGTTAGTAAGAGAGGTCAGCTCTTGGAGCTTCTGAGGTGGGCAAGGAGAACAGAACCCCACTGTAGGCCCAGGAGCCACAGGGTTGGGGAGTGCAGCCTCTCTCTACACCCCCCCTCCCACCCTAAATATTCCAGGAGCCCACCAGCCCTGGCTCCCAGGTGGCAGACCTGCTGGGGATGCACGAGGGACTAAGGGTTCCTCCTTTACCCCAGCAGCTCGCTGGGAGGGCAACAGGGAGGAGGTATGGGAGACTCTGGCTCCTCTTCCAAGCTGGTACCTTTGGCCTCTTGCTTGGCCATTCTTCTTGCCTCCAGGGTGGTCTCTGAATCTGCTGATACCCAAATGCTTCTGGTTTTTCAACGTTCAACTCAAACACCACCTCTATTGGGAACCAGACCCTCCCCCTACGTACACACACACACACACACACACACACTCACTTAGGTTCCTTTAACCCTCTTCACAGACCCGGGGCTACTGGGGTAGGCAGTTGGTGTCTGTTTCCTGCCACTCCTGCCTGCCCATCACCTCCTGTCTGCTGTCTCTTCTTTCTCTCTGCTTCTGGGCCCAACACATGATGGGAGCTCAATCCTGCTTTCCTGTTTTCAAAAAAAAAAAAAAAAAGTGAACAAAATCCATTCCTGAGTCAAGCCATAGCACCATAGCTTGTCCAGAACCCAGGGAACCTCCGCCCATAGCCAAAAGGCGTTAAAGAATGAGGTCTTGGCCAGCATACCTGTAATCCTAGCACTTTGGGAGGCCGAGGCGGGAGGATTGCTTGAGGCCAGGAGTTGGAGATCAGCCTGAGCAAGAATGATACCTCAGCTCTACAAAAAATAGAAAAATTAGCTGGGAGTGATGGCAGGCCCCTGTAGTCCTAGCTACTTGGGCGGCTGAGGCTGGAGGATCCCTTGAGCCCAGGAGTTTGAGGTTGCAGTGAGCTATGATGACACCACTGCACTCTAGCCTGGGTGACAGAGAGAGAGACCTTGTCTCAAAATATATATTTATTTATTTATATATGAAAAATATATAAAAGAACGAGATCTCTGTGTCCCTCTGTGTGTTGGAGGTGTGAGCCAGCAGGGGTACCTTACACATCTGCAGGCTGCTGGTAAAAATAATGCACCTATCCTTCCCTTGCAACCTTGGTCGTGTCTCTGAGGCACAGGCTAAGTTCTCTGTTTGTCCTTTAATTATTCATTTAGTTTATTTCATCAACAAATGCTGGGGAAGCCCTTGGTATACGCCAGGCTGGCATAGGGGCATGGAGAGGACATTCAGATCCCTTCCTCCCCAAGTTCACAACCAGATGGAGAGAGAAGCAGGACAGACAAACCAACACATTCCAGGCAATATGACAGTGACTGACTCCAAGGGGGGTAGGGGTGTGCTAAGGAGCACAGTGGAGCTGAACAGGGCAGGGAAAGTTTCCCCAAGGAGATAAGTGATGAGTTGGGCACTAAAGAAAGAACAAGAGGTGCCAGAAAGGGAAGGGACAGAGACCATTCCAGCCCCGGGATGAGGGGAGCAAAGGCTTGAAAGGGCTGTTCTGGAGTCTGCAGAGTAAGGGCACCTGGGCCTTAAGCACCTCCCGGGAACTCTCTCTTCTCTTTCCTGCTTGTCTCTGTCACTTGGTGGTCTGTCTATGCCCCCCACACTTCCAAAGGGCAATCAGTCCCCTCCCTGCATGCAGGGCTAAAGCGCCAGGAAGAGGTTGGCCAGTGGGCAGGTGGGGAACACTTTCGCTTTGCTCTGAAGGAATTCAGTTCACAAAAGAAGTAGGGAAGGGGGCTCTCCAAAGGAGTGTCCTGCTGGCACCTCTCCTTGCTAGCCAGAAGTTAGGTCTGAGAGCTAGGTGTGTCCAGAGAAAACAGGGAAGGTCCAGAAGCAGGCTTGGAGCCCAGCCTGAATTTTGGAACAGCTAGCTCCCTGTTCCCAGACCTGGGAGGAGGCAGCCTCCCTCCTCCTTCCACACTGGCCTGTCTCCCTTCCCCCAGTGGCCTGATTCTGCCCTTTACCTTTTCTGTATCTCCACCCCCTATGAGAATCCAGTGTGTTATATAATATTGTTCCCAGAAAAATGTGCCCACCTAGGCACACATACACAACTTTACACACAATTTCTAGGGTCTACAGAACCGCTGATGCCCATTCAAAGAGCCCTTGGGGACCTCTGGTTAAGAACCCCCTGATTCAGGGATTAAGGGCATAGACTTGAGTCAGAAAAAAACCTGTGTTTCAATCCTGATTACTCCAAAACCGTCTGTGTGACTCTGGATAGGTTACTTAACTTCTCTGGGCCTCCTTTTCCATATATGTAAAATAGGGGTAATAGCAGTAGCTACCTCAAACAGTTGAGTATAAATAAGTATAAATGAAATGAATAAAACTCTTAGCCCAGAGCCAGGCATGAGGTAAGGGCTATGGTATTTACTGTTACGGTTATTGTTGCTACTACAGACTATGGACCAGGGCAGAACATAAAAACCAAATGGGCAGTCCTGTCTCAGCCAGAGTGGCAGGAGGTCGTCTATTGCACGCAGTCCACTTCTATAGCAGAAGAAACACTCTTCAAATTCTATACAGAGTGTCAGAGTAGCAGGTCTCTATGGGACAAAAAAAATGATGTGGACTGCTGGTCAAGTTAACTCATTTCAAGTGGTGTCAGACCCTCTTCTCTGAAGGAACTCTGGCCTGAGGGTCAATGCTGGTGCTTATACAAATAATCTGGAAAGGAATGGGGCTACCGAAACAATCCAGATTGAATCCGATTGAGCCTTTGGGGGTTTAAGTGAATTATTCTCTTGTGCTAAGGAATAACTCCATTTTATGTGGGTCTGCAGGGTCCCCTTATTGTGGCAATTCACGCAATGTTCTTTCCCTCCTCTTTGTTTGGAATGTTCCCTAAACTAGGGTAGGGGGAGCAAGCACATTTTTGGTAGAATAATCCCTTCCCCTTCCACTGGAGACAGAATAAACTTGGACCCAGGCTGTATGGGCAGTGAACAGGAATTCAGAAGTCAGGATACTATGTAGATCAGGCTCTGAAGACAGGCATTCCTTCTGTGGAGGGGAATCCAGGGACCAGCTGCTTCCAGAAAAGCACCCCTATGCTTCCAGGTGAGAAGACACTGGCCCAGCTGGCTGGGGGTGGTGAGACCGCCAGAGTATCTTCCTTGCCCCAGTGCAGGGTCCAAGAAGGGGGCTGGGCAGAGAGATTGGAGCCTGGACTATAATGGCAAGCTCTACTCCACTGCCCTCTAGGAGTCTCATAATCTCTAAACTCCTCTGAGAGGGGACAATCCAGGCTAAAACTATTTCCCTCCATGTTACACAATCATTTATACCCCATTTGCTTCATGAAAACTCATTCAACCAATATTTGGTGGGAGCTGGGTGTCCCCCAGGCCTGGGCAGGTCTTGGGTAGATGGAATCCCCAGATTCAGTCTCTTGCCAGCAAGGATCTCAGAGTCTGGCTGGGAGGGAGGGAATCAGACCACAAACTCAAAATAAATCTTATTGCTATGCAGGAGGGGTGCAAGAGGCAAGCAGATCTGGGCTTCTAGGAGTCCAGAAGATTCCAGGCAGCCACACAACAGGGTTTTCTGGGAGTGGAGATAGGGGCAGATCATGGGGTTGGGAAAAGGTTGTTGAGGCAGTTGGGATGGTTCTTGAAGGTGGCCTAGAAGAAGGGATGTGGGCAACAGAACTGAAACAAGGAAACACCGGGTGGTACCGTGTACTCCCCTCACCCAGCCATGTGGTGTGCCCGACTGTTTGGCCAAGAGGCCAACCAAATAGGCCAAAAGAACAAAACCGTGGGATTGGGCATTAGGTTCAGGCCAGCCAGGAAAGGAGGTTTGGTGACAGTGGATGGAAGTAATACAGCAGATGACTGTGGAATGTCCTTTCCACTATGACACAGTATGGCTGAAGACTAAAGGTCTCAAAACTGGCTAGCAGGACAGGGCCTTAAGGACAAGCCAAGCAGAGGGGGCTCCTCTGCTCCCCAATTCATATTCTTCCCCTTTCTGGCAGCCTCTCAGTGACCCTGAACTCCACTGGTCTTGAGGGACTGGGAGATGGGCAACAGCAGGGGCTCGACTTGTCCTTAAGGTCCTGTCCTGCAGGGCCAATACTAGGTGCAGAGATTGGCGGAGACAGGAAGAGCCGGGGGTGTGGGGGTTATGGGAGGAAGCATCAGTCTCTTTCTCTTTCTCTCTCTCCCGCTCCCTCTGAAGACCAGACTCCAGGGTCCTGATTGGGAGGGGCCTCCCTGTTATGGGGGGTGTGGCTTGCCTGAGGCTCTGGATCCAGGGGGTTGGGGTTGTGGCAGGAAAGGGCTGAGGTGGGATGCTGAGAGCAGGAAGCAAGAGGAGAGGGCAGACCCCTCTTGGCTCTGGAGCTTCTAAGCCATTGGGTTTAGCTCCTTGGTGCCCCCTCCCTCAGGTCCATCCACTGGTCTCTAGACTCTGACTCCACTGTTGGTAGGTCCAGCGTCACCTCGTGGCTCTCAGGGTAGCAGGGATGCATCAGAGACAGGCCCGCCCTGGGGATGGGTGTGCAGCTCTGGGGGAACTATGATCCCCAGTCTCAACAGTCCTGCCTCTGAGCACCTGTCATCTCCCCAAAATGCAGGACAAAGATGGAAAGGGGGTAGGGAGCTCTTCCCAACACTCCCAGCACTAGGGCCCCAAACAAGAATCCCTTCTCCCTAAATGATCCCTTTTACTCCGGAGAGCTGCAAGCCATGATTCCAAACAAATAACTAAACGTGAGATAATGAACCCTATCTCTGCTGCACAGAGGCCCCTATGCTGAGAGAACTTGCTCCCTGGCCCTTAGCCCAGCTTAGCTCACTCCCTCTCTGTGGCAGGAATGGGGCAGGAAGTCCTATTCTTCCCATCCCAACCTCTGGCCTGGGCCAAAAGCCCTTGCATTGGCCTCTCTGGGCCTTTCTCTGGTCCAAGTGGTGGTGCCTGACCACGAAGCCCACCCAGGAGTTTACAAACAAAGCCAGGGCCAGGGCTGTGTGTGTGGGGAGGGGAACAGCTCTTCCTCCCTTGACTACAAGCTCCTCTTCCTCCCATCCTTTCTCCAAGGGCAGAAATGGAAAATTAGACAGGCAGGGCCAGCAGTCCTACACAAACCAGACCGTGTAGCAAGACAGAAGAAGGCACAGCCCCGCCGGGGTGCCTCAGGGAAATGAAAGACATAGCTGGGGCTGAAACATGGCTGTATACCCACAGGTTCACATACACTTACACAGATAATACACATGGAGAACCACACACAGATACACATATTGAAAAACATAAACACCTTCAAATAAATGCACACAAAATGCTCACAGCTTCCAGGCCCTAGGGTCCTTAGCTCCCAGCCTGAACGGAACCCGGACCTCCCCGAGAGTTCCTGAGAACGAAGCCCCAGCCGTGGCCCGGCCCCCTCCGGGCCCCCGCCCCGCATCCGGAACAGCTGGAGTCGGCCCGGCAGTGCACTCAAGCCCGGCGCTGGCTAGGCGGGGCCCGCAGCGGGGCCCGGGCCCGGGCCCCGGCAGAGCTCAGCGGGGAGGCCCCGAGCCGGCCCTGTTCGTCCGGGCACCTGGCCCGCCTGCCCGTCAGAGGCCCACCATCACCCCGGCGGTGGCCCCAGCCTGCCTGGAAAGCGGGTGCTGGAGGAAAGAGTGTGCAAGATTATCAGAGGAGGTAGGGCGGCCGCTTTGGGCTCAGGCCGGGAGAGAGGCGCCCGGAGCCACCAACAACTCCCCCCTCCGCCTCTCGGCGTGGAGAAGGCTGAGCTCTCCGACTAGCCCCCTCCCCCAGCCCCTGGAGTCCTCCACCCTCTTCCCGCGTCTCTCACCCTGGGCTGCGGAGTCGGGTCTGACCTCCTGCGGGCCAGCCCGGAGGCTTCACATTCCCTCTCTTTAGGCGGGTGGCCCAGGGCAGGGGGTGAGGGACAAGACGGTCGAGGAGAGGCGCTGGGTTCTTGATCTCCGCAAAGTCCACGCAGGGCGGTAGCGGGGCCCACCCGGGCTTCTGGTCTTACCTGGCCCACGCGGCGGCATCGTCCCTCCCCGGCTGGGGTTCCCGCCACCCTTCTCGGGCTTCACATCCCGGGTCGGAGAGCCTGAGACCTCTGGGCCGGTGCTGCCATCGCAGCCAGGCCTGCGGGAGGCGGGTGAGCGGAGAGCACGGCTCTCAGTTTGGGGTGGGGGCGGTGGCTTTTCAGTCGCCGAGGTTCGGGTGCAATAAAGGCGCTGCTAATGTAATTTACAAACAGCTCGGGCCGAGCGCTGCGCAGCGCCCGGACTGACAGGCGCATTAGGCAGGCTAATTCCAGCCGGCTCCTCCTACCCCCGGCCCGCTAATTAATGAGCTTCCCAACTTAGAGCCGCCTGCATTGGACAGAGAAGAGAGGGAAAGAGAGGGCGAGGGAGAGGGAGAGAAGAAGAGAGACGGGGGGAGCGGAGAAGAGAGAGGGAGGGAGGGAGAGAGAGAATAGAGAGAAAGAAGAGGGGAGAAAGAGAGAAAGGAGAGAGAAAGAGAGAGAAGTGCTGCTGTGTAGATAATTGATTACTCCTCGATCAAGGCTAACTTGTTAGCAATAGTCAATTGCCCCGTCTCTCCGCCTCCCTCGCAGTCCGGGATCGGCGCCCTAGCCTCGGCTCTTCCAACTGCGGCCGCCAGGACCCGGGGCCAGGAGCCGCCACCGAGCCACCTGACACCTTTAAATAGCACCGGGGCTGGCGAAACTGGAGCCCCGCGCGGCGCGCCCCGGCTCCGGCCCCGGCTTGCTGGAAGCCCCGGCGGCAACAGCGCCCGCGCCAGCGCTCTCTTTCCGGGGCCCCGCGCTGCGCTGCCCGCCTCAGCCGCCGTGCTAACCGGCCCCGCTCCTGGCCCGCGCCCTGCCCAGTGCGGCCTCCTTCTTGCCCGCCGCTGCTCGCCCGCGCCGTCCGGCGCCCGAGCTGCCCGCGGGCTGGGTCCCCGCGGCCCGAGCCGCCCCGGCCGGGCCCCCGAACGAGGCCGAGATGACTTCCAAGGAGGACGGCAAGGCGGCGCCGGGGGAGGAGCGGCGGCGCAGCCCGCTGGACCACCTGCCGCCGCCCGCCAACTCCAACAAGCCGCTGACGCCGTTCAGCATCGAGGACATCCTCAACAAGCCGTCTGTGCGGAGAAGTTACTCGCTGTGCGGGGCGGCGCACCTGCTGGCCGCCGCGGACAAGCACGCGCCAGGCGGCTTGCCCCTGGCGGGCCGCGCGCTGCTCTCGCAGACCTCGCCGCTGTGCGCGCTGGAGGAGCTCGCCAGCAAGACCTTTAAGGGGCTGGAGGTCAGCGTCCTGCAGGCAGCCGAAGGTAGGCGCCGCCGCTGGTTTCCCCTGCACCCAGCGCCTCGCGCCCAGTGCCCTGCGCGCTTCGTGCCCTATGCTTCCGCCCGCCTCTGCTCGCGCCGGGCGCCAGGGCCCTCCAGCTCGAGCGGCTGCTGCTGGGAGTGGAGATAGGTGGGACGGAACTCAGTCTATTTCTTAGGGACCTCTGGGCCTGCCAAAGTTGGGGGGTGACCTGAGAAGAGTGGCAGGAACCCAAACTCTCTCCGCAGTCTGAGTGCTTTGCCGGGCTCTCTCGCGTTTCTGGTGGCCTGGGGTCTCCCAGCCCCGCTCCTTGGGGTGGGGAATCGAGTGTTTTTCTGGGACCTTCTGGGTAGGATGGAATCAGGGTGATTGGGAGGGGTAGAGAACCAACATTCACAGCTGCAGTTGGAGCGTCCCTGTCTGGCTTTCTCCTGCTCTCAGAGACTTTGGGTCTTTCAAACCAACTCTTAGGTGTGGGGCCAGCGACCAAAACAATTTTTCCTAGGGACTTCAGGGAGACCAGAGACGGGAGAAGGAGGTTTGCCATAGCCAAGGTTTGCCCTGGTCATGGAGGCCGAATTAAGTCCGAGAAGGAAACAGTGGCAGACTTCAGGCCCGATGGGCCTGGGTGGGTCAGGGAGTTAAGAGGGTGAGAGGCAGGGTGGGGCTTCCTGTCTCCCGATGCAAGCCTACACTGTCCTTTCCTCGCAGGCCGCGACGGGATGACCATCTTTGGGCAGCGGCAGACCCCCAAGAAGCGGCGAAAGTCGCGCACGGCTTTCACCAACCACCAGATCTACGAGTTGGAAAAGCGCTTCCTATACCAGAAGTACCTGTCCCCCGCCGATCGCGACCAAATCGCGCAGCAGCTGGGCCTCACCAACGCGCAGGTCATCACCTGGTTCCAGAATCGGCGCGCCAAGCTCAAGCGGGACCTGGAGGAGATGAAAGCCGACGTGGAGTCCGCCAAGAAACTGGGCCCCAGCGGGCAGATGGACATCGTGGCGCTGGCCGAACTCGAGCAGAACTCGGAGGCCACCGGCGGCGGTGGCGGCGGCTGCGGCAGGGCCAAGTCCAGGCCTGGCTCTCCGGCGCTCCCCCCAGGCGCCCCGCAGGCCCCTGGCGCTGGGCCCCTGCAGCTCTCACCTGCCTCTCCGCTCACGGACCAGCCGGCCAGCAGCCAGGACTGCTCAGAGGACGAGGAGGACGAAGAGATCGACGTGGACGATTGAGCGGCGCCCGATCTTCCGCTGTCCGGGCCCCTAACGCCCGCACGCCCGCCGCATCCCGTACCGGACCGCGGAGGAGAGCTGGGACCTCCTCTGCAACTCCCGCCTCCTCCCCTGTCCCAGGCCCCGGACTCGGCTCCCAGCAGCTGCCTCTTCCCTCTCGAAGCAATAAACCCGGGCTGGCCGGCCGGGCCGGCTGCCGCACGCGGCCTCCGCCGCCCCTGGAGCCCTCGCCGTGCAATTCTGTATGGCTTCAGTATAAATATTTAAACTTATATAGCGGGTTCTTCCCATTGCAGCCTGATTTTTTCTTTTATTTTTCTAAATCTCGGAGATTTCGGCGTTTTCAAAGCTCTTGGGCTGCCGGGTTTGCTGAGGGCGAGGCAGAATCCAGGGCAGCGGACACTAACCCTGCGGTCTAGAGGAGGGGCAGCTCGGGCTATTTTGATTTTTCTCTGCATGTGGCGAATGCACCGGCCCGCTCCCTCCTCGCCTCCCTCGTCCTATTGCAGTTGACTTATTTCCTTCTGCCTATTTTCCCCGCGTGGGAAGGGGATGAGAGGGGCAGCCGGGTCCTGACTTGCAAGTTTCAAAATCGATCTTTCCTCCCCCACCCCCAGAAAAGTCTGTTTTCGATGCCATTTCCGCCTCCTATGCCCACTAACGCTATTTTTAAGATTCCTCCCTCTCTCCTGCATTTCCTTGGACTGACTTCTGGAGTCCGACTCTTAGGGACAATGCAGGGGGAAATTCAACCAACCAACCATCGAAAACAGAACCCAAAGCCCTAGAATTATTTTTTACTCTTTTTAGAATTTTTTTGCATGTGGCAGAGACAGAGAGGAGGCCTACCCAAGCCCTCATCCCACCTCCTACGCAGCTCTGGGTCTATCTTGCGGGCTCCAACACCCTGCTCCCAGCTCGACTTGGCCAGACAAGGGTGGTCCGATGAGGGTGGGTCCCCGAGTGCCACTTCCCTCCTCCTGCCCTGCCCTCTCCTCCCCGGACTGTACCCAAGGCCTCTTTCTCCAATAAAGTCTTTGCCATTTTACTAGAACCGGCGGTGACCATGTCTGAGTGAGTGGGCCCGATTCGTTTCGGAGAAGCAGCGGCAAGCTGGGCTTCTAGCTGCTGCTCCTCTCCGGTCACCCCAGCCTTGGAGATTTGGGGGGAGTTTCAGGGCAGGCGTTGAGAGTGAGAGGCGAGGGGAAAGCAGCAGGAGGAGGCACTTCTTGTCCATAAACCCGCGCGGTAGCTACTAAATGGGGAAAGAAGCAGGCTTCGCCAGGTCGGGGTAAAAATCGAGGCGTCCAGTGCTGGCAGAAAACGCGTGTGTACGTGGGAGATGTCGCGGGTACAAAATTAATTTATGTGGAACAAAGGATAGGGAGGAGGACTTGCTCTATGGTTCCTGCGTCGCACCCCAGACCCAAGGGCATCTCCCTGCGCGCTCTGACACCTGGGCTAAGCCCCGGGTCCACCGCAGGTATCACTCAGTCGGACATCCCGGCGGAGCCTGGGGACTCCTAAGTTTCGATCTGGCTGGGAGGGTCTTTTCCCTGGAGGTTGGGGGGATGAGGCCAAAGGCATCAAGAGTAGGCTGAATTGCGCATATGGGCACCCGGAAAAGTGAGCCCAAAGCGTCTGAGGTGGGGTGAATTTCTGTTAACAGTTACAAATTCTGGGCCCCGAACTGGGCTAGGGGCAGAAACATCGATCTCTCAAAGACTCTTTGGGATCTGTGGCGCCCCAAGAGCGGCTGGGGTGGGGGCTCAAGCAGCTTTCACTTTCCGGGACAGAGCAGGTTTCTCTCTGGGCTTTTGTTGTCGCTGGGCTGGCGAGTGGCCTCTGTCACCAGAGTAGGGTCCCGCCTCCCGGCCGCCGGCTCTCTCTTTCTCCGCAAAATTGATGTGAGAAATGCGCATCTGGTCTCGGGCAGGAGATGGGGCAGGCGATGGGGCCCTCGGGCCTAAGTCAGGAACGTGCATGTCCAGGAGGAAACAGAAAAAAAGGATCGCAGAAAGACACTCCAAAAGCAGAGAGAGAAAGCGGACAGCCACAGAGAGACGGAGAGAGAAAGGGGAAAAGCTGGGGGGGAGGGGTGGAGAGAGAGAGAGAGACAGGGAGACAGAGACAGAGGGAGGAAAAGAGGAGGAAGAGGGGAGAGAACTGAGAGAGAGAGAGAGAGACGCGAGAGAACGAAGGAGGCGGCCGGGCAGCCGGGCGGGCATGCGGCCGGTTCCTCCCGGGCGACATAAATCGCGCTCTCTTAGGATGGATGGGTCTGTAATTCGGAGCGCGGACCATGAAGGCCGGGACGAATGGGCCCGGGCGGCCGCTGACAGGCGACAATAGCCGGGCCCAGCCCCCCGCGGCTCCTGGTGCGGGCACGGCCGCGGCCCTCCGCAGCCCAGAGCACGCCGGCGCTGGCGACCATATGGTTTTTGAATTTTCTTCACAATTTGTAGACAATTTGATGGATTAGGTCCCCGCGCGCGCCTCCCCGGCACAAAGGCGGGCAGGGACCGCGGCGCGGCGGTCACCCGGGCATCTGCGCCCGCCGTGCGCACCCCCCCCCGCCCGGCCCCCGCCCCGCGCCCCGCGCCCCGGGCCGCCCGCCCAACACGCCCATGAATCCCAATGAAGCGGCCCTGGCACCTCCGGCCGCTCCCCGCTCCGCGGCCCTGGGCCGGGCCCTGCTGGGTCCCTTCGGGCTGGGGGCGGCGGCCCGGGGGCTGAGCCCACCCGAGCTGTGGCGCCCGCGGGGCGCGCAGCTAAGCAGGCGCATCGGGGCTGAGGAGAAACGGGGCCATTTATCCGCCCGTCTAGTTAAAGCGGGTTATTTGTTTGCTTCTCCGGCCTCCCCCTCCCCCTCCTCCCGTCCCCCTTCCCGCTTCCCCCTCCCTTCCCCTTCTGCCTTTTATTCTTTTGTCTCTAAATGGATTTAATGAGCCTGAAAAACATGACAATTGAATATAACCAAGAAATAAAAAATAACGAGGGAGGAAGGAAGGAGGAGAAGAAAGAATGGAGGAAGGGGAAGGATTAATAAAATAAAGGGAAAACTCGATTCAGTTGGGCAAGTGTTTATTCTGCGCCAGGCCGCGCAGGGGGCTGGGGAAATTGAAACGATTCAGATCCGGTTCCTGCCCTCAAGACGCTCTCAGTCTAGCGGGCAAGACCCGCAGCACCCTTGGCGCTCATTGAAGACGCCGAGAGACGGCTTCGGGCTCCAGGGTGGTGGGGACTTCACGGAGGAGGTGACAGGAATCCAGGCCTTGAAAGACAAGAAGTAATTCGTTGTTTCTATAGCCCAGAAGGAGGCGGAGGAAGGGAAGGACCCGAGCGGCGTCGGAGGGAAGGGGGAACGAGGTGTACTTGGGAGCCTTGGGCTGAACCCGGGCGCCGAGGCCCCGGGAGAGCGCACCGCGCGCTCGGTCCTGCACAACGTGGGGAGTGGATTCGAGCCGCTTCTCAGTGTCCTGGACTCTGGGGGATTCGATGCCTCTGTCAGGCTCCCAGTGGGCTTCCGGAGCCCCGCCGACCGCGTTTGAGGCTGTTGAAGCCCGACTCTGCCCTGCCAAGCGCCGGGACTTGGGGCTTATCTTCAGGCCCCATCGCGCGGGGAGACGGCGGGGAAGTTGGCAACAGTGGGCAAAGGCCAAGGGGCTTGGGCTTGGCGGGAGACAGAGGCGAAGGGCTGGGATCCAGGGGGGCCTGGGGCTCTAACCCACCCTCTCCTTAGCTCTCCCTGTTCTGATGAAGGCTGCTGCCCGCGCGGGCTGGGGACCTCAGATGGTCTTGGCCGCGCCTTGGGCGCTACCTCGGGGACCTGTAATGCGAGAGGGCCTCGAACTGCAAGTGCGGGCCCTGGGCCTCTGAGCCTGCACCTGCCCGGGCCCATGTCCTGACGCGGACGTGTGTGGTGCGTGCGCTCCGTGGGAGCAGGGCTTGTGCATTGAATGTCTGTCTTTTCTCCGCGTCTGGATGTACGTGGATCGTGTGAGGGGCTGCGGGCCCTACGCCCATTCTCCGGGCGAAGTTCATTAAAGCTTGGGACCCTCTGGGTTTCCAGTCCTTCGGCCGGAGTTCCATCACCGCCAGGGGCACGTCGCCACTCTGTTCCCTAAGGACTCCAGCTTCTCTGCGTACCCACTTTTGATTCCAGGCTGCCCAGGGGAAGCGGCCCAGCTTTGTCTCTCCTTTCCCCATTGGGTCCCCGGGATGGGCGCGATTTGCCAAATCCTGGGTCGCGGGCAGTTTCTGCTGTCCGAGTTAGGGACCCCTCCGCGTGTGGACAGGAAGGGCCGCACAGCGCGACCCGGCTGGCTCGGCTTCTCCCCGCTCCGCCTTCCGCGGCTCGGTGGCCTAGCGGGCGGCGCCGGGTGAGGCCGGGAGGCGCAGTTCCTTATTTTACGAGGTGTCGGGCCAGTGTCAGACGCAGCTCCGATAAGTAATACTCCAGTCTGAGAGACCAGAACGTGGTAATTAATCCCAAAGACTTAAGTGTATTTTAGTTCAGGAGAAAAAAAATCACTAATTCAATCGTCCGGAAAATTGAAGTTTGATGCATGAGTCCCCCCTGAGAGGGACGGGCTGGGGCCGCACGCCTCCCCTCCACCCCTGCCGGTCGCCGCGGGGACCCCCTCCTCCCCATCATTCTGAGCCGTGGGTCCAGGGAAGTCCACTCACCCCGCCCTGCGCTTTCCCAGTCATCAGGACCCAGGGATACCCAGGCTTTGCACCTCACCCTCAACAATGAACCCCTCTTTTTTGGAGCCCAGAAATCGATTTGTGCATACAGTATGTGTGCTCCCCAAACACAAGCACCTGGGACGGGGCAAAAGGGAAACGGAGATGTAAGGGGAGCAGCCAGATAAGGGGCCACGGTGGGTAAGGTCAGGGCCTGTGAGGCATGTGGGAGAAGGGAGGGGGAACCTGAGTGGGCTGGGGTCGTGCAGGTCACTGAGCAGGAGGTAAAGTGAAGTACTTGTGGCTTCCAGGGGGGTGTGAGTGGGGGTAGAAATGGGTGTGCTGGGTGGCAGTTGTTGGGCTGTAGGTGTGAGGGGTTGTGTGGGAGATGGTTGCCTCCCTAGACTGTGGGTGTGCAGGAATGGAGGTCTTGGGCAGAGATTGGCAGGCCCTGGGGAGCCAGGAGCTTGACCCCTGAGTGTGTCTACAGGCTGAATCTCCCAAAGGACAGGCTCCCTGGACTGGAGCAAAGGAAGGTGGGGGTTCCTGGGCTTGATGCACATGCATGTGGGAGGCCAGTACCTCAGAGGGAGGAGAATTCCCACCTTATGTTTTCCTGGGGCCCCACCTCTGCACTCCACGGTCCAGGGCTGCCATCAGCAAATCACCCTGTCTCCTCCCAACAGTCTCCAGTTCTGGGAGAAAATTGAGGCTGTGAGTGTGTGTGTGGCGAGCTGTGTGGGGACCAAAAAGGGTGCATTCCTGAGTGTGTCGAGTGTGTGCAACTGAGATACTGAGCATGTGCGGCTGATTGATGGAAACGGAGCGTGGGACTGGGTGTGTGCTGCTGCATTCGTGTAACCGATTGTGGCAAACTAGTGTGTGCAGCTGGGTGTGACTAAGTTTGTGCAACGAAGAGGAAA
Organism: Daubentonia madagascariensis; assembly: GCA_023783475.1. NCBI lineage: Eukaryota > Metazoa > Chordata > Mammalia > Primates > Daubentoniidae > Daubentonia > Daubentonia madagascariensis. Next base: position 10,026,993 of record JAKFHU010002573.1, on the reverse strand, counting down.
AGAGTAAAGATGTCACTGGAGTGGGTATGACCAGCAGGTGAGCAATGTCTGGGGTGTGTGATGTGTGCAGGGAGCTTGTGTGGGCAGTTAACTGGGAGAATGAGTATTGATGTGGAACTGAAGCTACAGACAACTAGAATCCTAGCTCCAAACAACTTGGCCAAGCAGGCTAGTCAAATTTATTTACATTTATAATACCGGAGGCAGAGGCAGGGAGAGAACTTTCAGCCTGGGTATGAGTCTGTTCTGAGGGCAGCTGGGGCAGTGAATAAGCACCATGCAGGCAGGGACTCTGCTTCTTTTGAGAACCGGTTGCGTGTGTGGGTCCTCTGCTGTGCGGTTGGGTAATGGCCAGGCTGCCCTGCCTGCTCCCTCCCATTCAAGTTGGTCACAAGGCTGTACCTTTATCTCTGGAGTGCTCTGCAGACCCACACTTGGCTTCTCCAGTCCCAGGTAGCCCTCAAAGGCCCAGGTCATTCAAGGGGAGATCCTCCTCCCTCTAGGGAGTCAGGCCTGCCCAAACTGGGGAGGGCACAAATGGCAATATGCACACACGTACATATCAGATGGGTGATGCTGCCAGCAGGGTTGAGAGTGAATGAGTCCTGCCGCTTTGGAATCTGGTCTGTGTATGTGCAAAGATTGCTGTGCATTTGGTGTGTGCAGGTGGGCATATGCAGGCTTCCCCGTGGAGAGCCGAATATGGCTAGTTGTGAATGGGGTGGATGAGGTGGGGAAGGAAGATTGGTTGCCTGTGGGTATCCAGGGACCTGGGTAGGTTTAGTTGTCATCAAGTGCATCTAGGAGTTTGAGATGAGCTGCAGCCACAACTGGATGTGGATGTGACATCTGAGCGCGTGGGATGGAGGCAGTCCTAACCGGGTGTCTGCACTGGCACTCCTCCCAAAGTCAGGAGTCCAAGTCAGGAGCAATGTGTCCAGGGCTCTGTGGAAAGGGAGATTTGGGCTGGGAGGCTGGGATAGGGGCCAGGGTAGGAAAGAGGTGACCCCTCCCATCTCTGGATCTCCATAGGGACTGTCTCCTCTCTGCTGATGGTTGTGATGGGCCTATTGATCTGGCTGCCTCAGGTCTCCCTGGGATCACACATCCACATGTAGATGACGGGTAAGCCCAGGCAGGCCCACAGGCCCACAGCCATTCCAGAGCACCCACAACACAGGCACACAGTGTATCAGAGACATCCCAGAAACAATGCAAACACACACACACATGGCAGGCACCCAGTTACACAGACCAAAAATGCAGAAGCCCAATACACAACCACAATGACACAGACACACAATTGCCTGGAAAACACAGCATGGTCACATATGACACAGCATACCCATCCACATACAGGCAGCCAGTAGCACACACAAGAATTAAACGGTCAAACCTTTGCTGTTAAACATATACACCATCCCCACTGTTGTACACACAGTATAGGCTCAGTGACAGAGGCACAGCTCACAGTTACCATAAGCATACAAGGCACATGCTTCCTGACAGTTTATGCAAACACAGGAGTGAGGAGGGAGCTAGCTGGTGGAGGGGACTTTGGTGGAAATTCTGCCTGTGTTGTGATGTTCTGATGGGGAGTCCAATTGCAGAGAGGGCAGCCAGTGGCAGACAAGGGTTGGTGGTACAGGGAGGTTTCGACTGTCTGGGGGAGCTCCCAGCCCAGTGAAAAACCAAGTTTCCCACCACCCCGAAATGCAATCAAAGCTGCTGCCGCCCACCCGCCCTGCACAATGGCTTTGGCTGGAGTCGTTATCATTTTTGTTAACTTTTTATCGACTGTTTGCTAGATGGCGTGTCAGTAAAGTGTATGATTTGAGATGAAAAATTAGGCAGATTAACCTGAGGGGAGAGCCTGATTGATTACTAAATAGGATCAATTTGAAAGTTTTAGTCCTGGCGTTTCTGCAGAGCCTCTTAATACTTCAAACTTCAATTTTACGGGCGATTGAACTAAGCATGTTTCTGACAAAATTGATATATGTATTAATTTGCTTTAACTGGTGATTAATTACTCTCCACTGAAAGAATTATATGGAGCTGTTTGCCTGCGATTTGCATATTAATCAAATTCTAGTTGATAATTCCGCTGGTGGGGGGGTCAGGGGCGGGCGTGGGGCGAGAGGGTGTGAAGGGGTGTTTGTGCATGTGCTGGTGTGTGCACCGGTGTATGTGGGGGGGCTCCCCGCCCCCCCTCCCTTTGCTCGCTCCCTGCTTAGCTGCCAGTTTAGTGCATTAAAACCAAAGATGCAGAACGAGTTTGCCCGGCTATTTGGCGGGAGCAGAAATTGCCTGTCCGGTTTTATGATCTGCTCAGCCTGAGCAGCCGGGTCCTTAATGTCCCCTGTCAAAGTGTCCGCGATTTAAAGGGAAAACGGTCCCCGCTTTAGCGCCGTGCCGGACTGACAAGGGACGAGGCAGGGACACACTCCCCCTTAAAAAACTCCCCCCCAGGACCATGCTTTCTTGGTGGCACCCCAGCTCTGGGTACTCTCAGAAACTGAGCCGTGTCCTTGGAGCAGTCAAACTCCCAGGATACTCCAGCCTGGACCCCCCCCCACCACCCAACATTCATATACATGGGGGCACATGCAGGCACAACAGAGACCCAGAGACAGGGTCAGAGACTGTCACTTGAGGTGAGGGGCAGGAAGCCACCATCTTAGACACCGCAGTCACAGCTACCCAGTCACAGTGCTGTTCACTTAGACCCCTGCTCTTCGGCCTGTGTGTAGACACACTCAGATACCCACATGCACACCCAGACACACAAAACCACACACAGGCAGGAGGACACATAGACACCCAAGTCACGTCCACACAGCCTCTCAGGCGCACGTGGTCATACACACTCAGACACACGCACATTTTCAGATCCACACGCAGACTGTACACACACACCAAGGCATGGAGCCTCCTCACACGGGTTTTCTTGGCTAGACATATCCCAGACACCCGCCCACACCCTCCCAGGCAGTCCCCATAGCCCCCTCCCCTCCCCTAGCCCGGCCTGACTCTTTAAGCTAAAGGGGGTGGCGCCACCAAATCAACTTTTCCCATCTCCGGATTCAAAGGGTAGGAGTGTAATTAAAACCAGATAATTAATGAGACAATATTCCTCCAGCTACATCTTTAATGAACAAACCCCTTCAGGGCAGCCTCTTCTTTTAGGCTCATTAAAGAGTAGAAAGTTGGGCGGCTTGCGGACTTCCTAGCGCGTTAATAACGAACCCGGGGTGGGTGTCTCAGCCCGGAGTGCGGGAGCCACAGCCGCGTTCCTTGGCCCTGGCCCTTTCACCACCACTTTGTCTCTTTGTGCGCCCCCACTCACATTCGTACTCCTCACCCCCCAACCCTTTCACCGGCCTGGACTGCTTGTCTCCGGCCGCCCCCCAGCGACCCCGAAAGTCTGTTCGGTGACCCCCGGCTCCGTCTGCGCTTTCTCTGGCAGCCTCTCACCCGTACCAGGCAAGCCATGCGCTTGGACGTGGCCCGGCGTCAGGTCTCTCGATCCCCCTTCACCAGCTGGGCGCTGAGTGCTCCAGGCCGTCTGGCTGGATGGAGCTGACTCTGTAGACGGGAAATCAAGGCAAGGTAGGGGCCCGAGTCTCCCTCTGAACCTCAATACCCTGGCTGAGTGGCCTACGACTGGCATTTGAGTTACCGTCCTGGGAACCGGTGGGCCGCAGGGGAGGGTGGGATGGAAATCAATATTTTCCACGCGCGTCCTCGCGCATTCCCAGGAGCGTGCACTAGCAACGACATTCATGTGCACTCGCGCGCACGGCGAGCGTGCACACACAGAGACGCCCACTCGCCGGTGCACACACGTGCACGGTCGTGATGCCTGGGGTTCAGACGGCGCGGTCCAGGCAGCCGGGAGAGCCTGCCCTGAGCCTTCCCCGCCCCCGCGCCCTGAGGTCGCCCTTGCGTCATTTGTCTCCAGGATGGGTGCCTCTTTGCTCTGCACACAGCTTGCCGGGCCTGGAGCGGACAACTTAGCGGGGGAAACTGGGAGCAGGCATCGTACAGGGGGAGCAGAGCCCGGGGAGCCGGAGTCAGACCCGGACAGCGGCGGTAGCTCTGGCAGCGGCTCTGGCGGCGGCGCCTGCGTTCGCCTGCGCCGGCTTTTAGGGATGAGTTATGTGGCAATGAGCGAAGTAAATCTGCATGCGCAAAAGATGCTAATTACTCTTAATAGCCTACCCAGACGCCCCGAGACTGGAAACCCAGAAACGTAAATCTGCTCCCGATAAATATTTTTAATTGTGAAATTTCCTGGAAAGGCGGCTTTGGGTGCGCGGGCCGAGGCATCCGGCTTTGGAGGGAGGAAAACGGCCCCCACCCGGAAGCAGGCTCTGGAGTCAGGGTCCCGCGCGGGTGCGGCGGGCGCGGGCCGAGTGACCTGAACCAGGCTGGCCTGCGCTGGGTAAAGTTAGTGATGTATCGCATTAATTACCAGTGTGAGCTGCAAATGGTTCGAGGCCCAAGGAAAATTAATGGGAATCCAAATTCTAATTATGTAGCTGTTGTTAAAGAGTTTAACTAGATAGTCACGGAGAAAATTGGATTATGCATAGAAATATGCGACCAGCGCAAGCGAGCCAGGGGAGCGGTCAGGGGACTTGCAGCCAGGCCGCCCCCTGCCCTGGAGGACGCTCCTCCTCTCCGAGGAAGGAAAAGACCCAACCCCGTCCCAGCCCCAGCGTATAAATAAAGATCCCGCGTGTTGTGAGGGCAGTGGCAGGACGGGTCTTAGGCTGGGAGGAGAGGTCTAAGGTTGCAGAGGCGCGCGCTTGGATGAAGGGCCCGCATGGAAGTCCGGCGCCTGGGTCCCTTGGTCTGGGTAAGCGTTTGTGCCCATTTCTCAGACCATAGGTCTTGCTCTGGGTCTCGACTAATCCACTCTGTACTCCTTCTGATAATCACATAATTACATCTGGGCGCTGTGGGTTTACATTTTTTCCACTGTCAGTTTAAGGAAATAGCCACCAAATGGAAGCCCAATTATACTGAAGCCTCGTCATTCACTTTATTAAGGACCCTGGATATATTCACATTTTTGCAGGAAATGAGGTCTGATCAAGCAGCACTAATACCTCCGGCCTCCGGGAGGGGGCGGGGACTCTCAGGGGCGGGCTCCATTCCCCGGGAGGCCTGTGGGCGGGTACAGCAAAAGCTGCCAAGCGGGTGGCACCTCGGGCGGCAGACACCCAACCCTACACGTCTCCCAATTTCTCCCAGAACCTTGGATTCGTTCCGTTTGGGGTCACCCACTCGGCAGGCCCATATCCCAGTGTACTGGGCTCGGAGCTACTGCACGCTAGCGCAGATGCGGGTGCATGCGAGGGCCAGGGGACCTGAGGGGACTTTGCAGCCCCAAAGGGAGACGGAAGCCTCTCAAGCTCCACCTACTCCCTTCCCAGGAACGTAGCAACCGCCAAGGATGCTGCTAACGCCTCTGGGGCTGGGCAAGTGGGCATGGACGGCAGCACCTTCCGGGGTCCCAGTCCCCGCCCTCTTAAGTTCCTGATTCCAGACTTCTCTCTCTCCTTCAATGAGAATGCATCCTGTCCCCGCCACCCTCTATTTCTGAGGGAGAAGCCATTGGATCCAGGTCTCACCAAGTAGCTCCAGTTCGCTAGGCCCGACCCCGCGCCGTCGGTGGCTTTTAGCCCCCTCATAGGTTCTCGATTTCCTAGACGGCTGGCCAGGAGGGATCAACGCCTCCCCTGCCGGCAGGTCTTCCTTTCCCTCCACACAGGTCTCCCGACATAACTGGGAGGGTGAGGTGTGGAATGGGGAGGGATGGGACCTCTGGGCCAAGCGTGGGGAGATAGGGATGGGCTGGAGGGGAGGACCCCACAAGTTTGGGGCATTGATCTCTAATTTACAGGTGGTGGTGAAAAGCCAGGCTGGTGCCCGATGGGTCAGTCCAGGGAAGGTCTCAGACAGAGAAGGGTGCGGCGCGGGGATGTCCTCGGGACTAATTCTGACCTGGGGAACAGGTTAGACAGATTTAGACCCTCCTGCCCCTTTCCTTCTGGACCCTGTGGGGCAGTTCCTTGCAGCTTGGAGTAGGTTCTCCAGCGTCAGGAGAAGCTGCTCAGGGTATCTGAAGGAAGAGAAGGAAGAGAGCCCAGAGGTGCGGAGATCCACACCCTCTGCTCTCCCCAGTCCCAAGAGGTGGCGCCTGGCAAGCGCAGGTCCTCATGCGCTGACCCACAAATCTTGGGAGAAAGACAGATGGGCGTGCTCTCGTGTGGCTGACTCCCAGGCCAAAATCCGGACTCCAAAACCCGAATTCTTCTCCAGCAGCCTCGGAATGGAATCCATAAATCCGGAGAGGCAGGTGTGCCGACGTCAGACTGAGACCACGGCTCCCCCGCCTCTCTCCAGCTCCCGGGGAAGGTCGGAGGAGGCATCCTCTATCCCTCGCAGCGCGTGCATGCTTCGCCTCTCTTGCTTCCCTTCCAAGCTCGGGACGTGGCTGTCATAGGCCCCAGTGTATCCGGGCCATCCCTCTGTTTCAGTGAGGAGGATCCTTGGACCCAGGCTCCTTCTTCCTCCAGCCCTCTCGGGTCTCCCAGCCAGCGCCCTCCACTTGAGCACAGCTCTTCAAAAGCCCGCGCTTCTGTGACGCGGGCTTCGAGCGCCACCTAGCGACACTTGTGGGAGACGCTCAACAACAGCACGCGCCCTTCCGTCACCCCTTTCCTCCCAACACACCCGGAACCTCAATACCCACCCTGACGCGGTGCACCCTAACACTAGCCTTTATGAGTCGCTCAGCTCATTCTAGCACGGAGCCTTTAGTAGAGGGCCTCGGCAAGGAATAGCAGGGGTACGGCTAGGGGGATCCCACTTGGAACCCGCAGATGCGGGCGACGCTCTTTCAGGGGCTGGGCGTGGGGTGGGGCTGAGGAAGGGCCACCCTATGTTTCTGCTGGTAGGGAGCTAAGAAAGCTGCTCCTTGGGCCGTCGCAAGAGGCTGCTCCCTCTTCTGGTTGAGCGCTTAAAGGGGAAGTTATGAGCCCCCAGTCATCCCTGTTCCCACCCCAGCCCGGCACCCTCTGCAGTCACCCGTACACTACCAGCAAAGATCAGAACCCAGCCCGCTCGCAAAGTTCCGGTCCTCGCACCGGGAAAGGTTAGGCAAGAGCTCCCTCTGCTGTCTGTAGCTTGACACTGCTGCGGCTGCCGCGCTGGGGTGTGCGACTTTCCTGATCGCAGCCTGGCCGTCATCTTATCATCTTAGAAGAGGTCCCTTTCCCAAAAAGACAGAAGGGCTTCTCCTGTCTTCATAGGTTTGCACAGGGAAAGGTTGACTCAGTGCTGCTGAGTTCCACCCCCACTGCTGGTTCTGCGCTGATCTTACCTTCTTCCCTTCTGCTGAGGGGGTCAGCTGCCTCCAACTGATACGGTGCCTGGAAGGTTTGAAATTTCTTCCCCTACACCACAGTGTATACCTATATCAAAACATCATGTTGCACACCATAAATATATACAATTTTACTTGTCAATTAAAAATAACATAATCCATGTATAAAAATAAATTTCTTCCCCCACGGTGTGATCGTCAAGACTGACTTAGATGAGTGATGTTCCCCAGCTAGCATGCTAGAGATGGAAAGGTCAGGGAAAGAGTGAATGTCAACCCAGGGTCAGTCCATGGGTCTTGGGCCAAATGTTCAGAGTAGATAAAAAGTGAGAGGTGGTGACCCCAATGCCCGGCACTTCTAGAAGAGCCAGAAACCCCTAGAAGAGCTTCCAGGTGACACCCTGGAAGAGAACCCAAGGGATGGGGGGCACAGCAGTAAGCTCTGTGCCCCATGAGGGACCTCACACGCCTGACACACTCACTCCCAGGTATGCCAAACACTCCTTTACATAGGCCTAGGCTGCCACCATCTATCAGTACTGAAGCCCTGACCCTGCACAACCACACTCACCCAAGATCCACTCCTGTGATCTGCTCCCACCCTGCTGCAGGAAATTCTCCAGCCCTGGACATCTAGGAGAAACAAGAGTCAGGGTGGGCAGGACACCTGGGCCAGTGTGGGATGGAGCAGCCCATTAAGGTCACTCTGGGTCTTTGTCCTCAATTTTGGGACTGTCCTTAGAGAAGGGAGGGGCAGCAGTGTGTGCATGTGTGTGACACAAGGAGGGGTATTGGGCTTATGACTTGAGATCTGGTGACAACCTTTCATTTGAGGTGCTGCTCTGTGATTGTGTATATGTTTCCCAGAGCTCTGACCCAGAACCCCTCCTGCCCACCTGCCATGTCCGGAGAGTAGGACTCCCACCCAAGCACAGATCAGATTAAGCCACAAGTACTGGGAATTTCCAGTTACTCTAATGAGCCAGAGAAAATGAGAATCCTGAGCCTTAGATGGGGAAAGAGGTGAGGGGATCCTCTGTCTTTCCATCCCTTCTCTTGGGGTCTTTAGTAGTTTTCTGTGGTGGTGGGGTGTGGTCCTTCCTCCTCTTCCCAATGTGGACATCTTGGGGTCATTGAGTCACTGCACTAGAGCTAGGTTGCCTGGTGTTCCTCCCGTCCCCCAGGTCCAGAAGGAGAGGACAGCAGGGAAGAGCTGCTGATGGGCCTGGCTGGCTGCTAGTCTGAGCTTGAGAACATGCAGATTTCAGGGCCCCGCTCCACAGCCACTGAAATAGAATCGCTGGGAGGCAGGCCTGAGAATCTTCCCTTTGGTGAAGCAGCCCACTCCTTCTTTACCCCTTTCCCATACTCTTTTGCCAACTGTGAGAACTGCAGAACCTCTCCCCTCCCTACCCATCCCTTCTCCCCAGCGTGGCTTACAGATGAGGAAATCAACCTGCCGTCCTGGGTTTAAGTCTACAACTTCCTAGCTGTGGGACTCTGGCAAGTCATTTGATCTCTCTGAGCCTCAGTTTCTTTGTGAGTTGGGGACAATAATTCCTGCCTCAGAAGGGTACATTGAGGGCCAGATGAGCTAATGTTCCCACAGGGTGCTTTGCAAAAGGCACATTGCAGTCCAAATGCTGGTTATTATTCAAGAACTTCAGGCCAGGTGAGGTGGCTCAGCCTGTAATCCCAGCACTTTGGGAGGCTGAGGCAGTAGGATCGCTTGAGGCCAGGAGTTTGAGACCAGCCTGGGCAACATAGTGAGACCCCAATCTCTACAAAAAAAAAAAAAAGGAACTTCAGTGCCAGATGTGTAGGTGTGGCTAAGTCCAGGAAAACATCCTCCAGGCCTGAGCAGGGAGCTCTGGAGATGGAGGGGGGTTGTCCAAAGATGGGCGTCCAGGTGGGGCAACCCCCTCCTCAAAAGAGTCCCCCTCCTTGTAGGCATGCAAAGGCCTCCTATTTGCAGCTCCCCAGGATCTCCACACTGCTCCCACCTCTTCTTCCCAGCCCTCCTCTCCCACCAAAGAAATGTGACTGATACCTGTGGGGAAACAAAGGGGGAAATACCCACACTAACCACCCTCCTCACAAGGAACTGGGCTTGCCTAGGGTCAGTTTCAGACATTAAGAAAGTGCTGCACATCGAGTTCTAGGGAACCTGTTAAAACTACACAGGCTGAGCCCTGTTACATTTTTATCATGGTCTCCAGGATACTGAGACTCCCTTGTCCCGTGGGGTGAGACCCCTGCCCTGGAATATCTAGTGTTTTGATCATAAGCAGGCGGTGAGGTCCTCCTGGAAAAGCCCTCCCAGAGCCCCCTTATCTCTGGTTTTCTTCCAAGTTTGGGGTGGGGAGTAGTGAGCTGGGCAGACTATGGGGACCATAACCTAGAATGACATTGATTTAGAACCACAGGAGGCAGAGTGAATTGAAAGAGCAAGGCTTTGAGGTGTGGGGCAGGAGAGCATTCCATGGGTCTCACTCATTCTAGCTGTTCCTGAACCTCTCTAAGCCACAATTTCTTCATCTGTAAAATGGGGGTGACACTAAGACCTGTTCCATTGCCACAGTAGTTATGAGTAGCCACTATTTCCAGAGAGGGGTTTACAGTTTTACAAGCATATAGATGTGTGCATATGTGTGTAGAACTCTTTTTTGCATAAAAACATATCTTGGGGGCCAGGTGTGGTGGCTCACTCCTGTAATCCTAGCACTCTGGGAGGCTGAGGCAGGAGGACCACTTGAGATCAGGAGTTCGAGACCAGCCTGAGCAAGAGCGAGACCCCATCTCTACTAAAAATAGAAAAAATTAGCCAGGCATGGTGGTGCACGCCTGTATGTAGTCCCAGCTACTTGGGAGGTTTAGGCAGGAGGATCACTTGAGCCCAGATGTTTGAGGCTGCTGTGAGGTAGGCTGATGTCATGGCAATCTAGTCCAGGTGACAGAGTGAGACTCTGTCTCAAAAAAAAAATATGTATGTGTATATATATACATGTGTATGTGTATATATATATACATACACATATATATATACACCTTGGATATCTTTCCATGTTGATATTCCATGGTGGTACCTTATAACCTGCAAAGCTATTGAAATGTTAGTTAATTTAAATAACTCAGAGAAAAATACTACCTTTTGGGGAGTGTTGCAGGGCTGTTTTCTCATTGGGGTGCAGTGTGTGTGTACCCATGTCTTTGTGTTGATAGGGTGGAAGAAAGGGAAGGTTTGTGATTATGCGCAGGTGCTTCAGCAGCTGGTGACCCAAGTGGGATGGGGACGTTTCTGATTTTTAGTAATATACAGCCTGGGGTGAAAACATATGGAACCAATTAGGAACCTTCAGCCCCTAGAGACTTCTTCTGAAGCCTCCCAGGACTCCACTTGCTTGGCTATTGGCCTTCGAGGGGTTCGCACTCAGGGTTTTGAGAGGCGGAGACTTATATTTACCTTCGGGGTGGCACAGAGGGTATGTTAAGTATATCTAAGCTACTGTAACAAAGAGGCCCCCAAATGCAGAGGCTAACTGGGATAGATATCTTCTCCCTCACACATGCTGTCATAATTAAAAGCACAGATTCTGGAACCATGTTGCCTGGGATCAAATCCTGCTCTTGGTGACCTTACAGAAATTACTCAACCTGTGTCTCAGGTACCTCATCTGTAAAGTTGGGATGATAACAGTATGTACTTCATAGGACAGTTGTGAGGATTAAATAAACTAAATTTCTCCAAAATTATTTATTGATCGCCTACTACAGTCAGTCATGGTCAGTCACTGCTTGAGGCCCATAGTGACTCCCATCAGTAGGCTCAAAATGGCTGCTCTGGCTCCTGCCATCATGTCTGCCTCCTGTCACTTGGAAGGAGGAAAGAGCAAGGGGAGTATACACTCATTCCATTTAAGGTCGTAACCCAGAAGTGACACACCTCTTCCTAGCCATCAGTCAGGATTTAGTTGTATAGCCTCACATAAGCTGCAAGGGAGGCTGGGAAGTATAATCTTTACCATGTGACCATGTGCCCAGCCAAAACACAGACATGCTAAAGAAACAAGGGGAAGTGGATATTGGTGGGAAAAGAGCAGTTTCTTCTCTCTTCCTAGGGGCAGCTGAATCTTTCTCATTTTCAGCCCCTAAGGAAGACAGGGACAGCAGCTGGAGTGAGGGGGAGCATAAGAGAGAACAGCAATGAAGGGCTAATTTAGGAAGGAAGGAAGGGCCTTGAGACAAGGACCAGGAGCTGGGGGAGGAGAAACCAAGCCCCAGGGCTGCCAGCTCATGGCCAGGACCTGGGGTCAGGGAGAGGTCCTCGGTATGATGGACTATTTTTATGCATTTGGATCTTCTTGTTTATTTCCTTCTGCTTCCTCTGGGTTCCTAGTAAAGGTCTGTGGACTTCTGTGCTGAGAGAAACGGTGCGTTATTTTTTTGTCTTGGTCTGAGCCCAAGAGGATGAAGGCTCGGAGTAACACAGGAGGGGGCTCAGGAAGCCCCAGGCAGTGAGAGCGGAATGAGGGTGCTGAGCCTTGGCCATGGTGCGCTGAGATCCCTGAGGGTCCCAGAGAAGTAGCTGACAGGGATGCCGGGCTGAGCGAGCCTGTACCCTGACCTGGGCTGGCTCAGTCTGCATCCAGGTGGGTGGAGCATGGGTGGCCTCTGATGGAGTTGGCAACTTGAGGGTGCAGGGACAGTGTCATTGACACTGAAAACTGGGGACCTTAGCCATACCCATCACCTTACCCTGTTGTCTGGCTGTTTTCTCCTTGTATCCTTAAACTTACAGAAGCCTCTAGACCTGGCATTCTTAACCCTGTGTCCAGAATCCCCTGCCTTTGGGAGCAGAGTTGTGTGAATATGTGCTTCAGTGTGGTGGTGGCAGAGCTTTGATCACAGACTCCTAAAGAGTCTATCACCCAACAGAGGCCAACAGCATAGACTTCCTTCTCTTTTCCTCACATCTGCTGTGAAGATATCACCTTGATTGGATTTTAAAACTCCTTTGTGCATATATAAATGTGTTTGTACAAGTTAAGCTTGAACATGAGCTGCAAGTCCTTAGCCCCTGCCCCATGGAGGACGACTGTCAGGGTGTGGCTGAGGTTTGGGCTGGAGCCCCGCAGCTAGAGAAAGGGGCTGTTCATCTAGGAGGGGAGAAGTTGAGGCACCCACATCTTCCCCAGCAGGAGGCGCCATGGAAGAAAAGAGGCAGTGTATGGGTCTCTCTTCTGTGGGCCCCAGCCAGAGAGGGATGTCAGAGTGAGACAAGAGGCTTTAAAAGGACAGAGGGGTACTTCTGCCTGGGAAAGTGGAGGAAAGGTCCAGCTGGCCTCTTGCTTCTCTTCCGCTCTAACCTCCTACAAATCAATTCCAGGAGAAGGGAGATGTCAGACGGCAAATTCTTTGGAAGCCTGTGGTGGACTTTCAGTATGTATCTGTTGACTGACCAAATGATCAAATAGAAACGGCTTCATGAGAGCACAGCCATGTTGACAAAAAACAGAGAAATAAAATCTTGTAAAGCAGGTGAAACTATTCTGGCAGGTGCCTTAGTCATTTCAACAAGCAGTTGCACTGTGTGCAGAGCCCCTGGCAGGTGAGTCCCGCATTCAGTCCCCAGAATGATCTGGAGACATCAGTATGAGGAGTTCCCATTCCTGTCATCGTCATGGTCATAACAGCCGGGGCATGAGGGGGTGGGGTGGGGTGAGGCACTTGCCCGGTGTGACGGTTTGCAGGGAGACCCAGAACGAGACCTGCTTTCCTTGCTGGGAACCCGGCAAGGTTGGGAATGTGCGACTTCAAGGTTGCAGCCTGCCCTTTCAGCATGTCCTCCCTCCTTCCAGGTCACGTCCAACTCTCCAGCTTCCTGCAATGCAGAGTGTGGTCGTGGGGCCAGCAGCGCCTGGGAGCCAGTTAGAAAAGCAGAATTGCAGGCCCCACCCAGACCTGCCAGTCAGAATCTGCACTTTAACAGATGCCCTGCGAGCTTCTCGTGCACATTGAATTTGGAGGTTAGTGCTAGACCTCTCTGCTCCATCCACAGGTAAGGCAAGGCCTTGCTAACCTTATCTGTAGGAAGCCTCTTCCTCAGGGATGCTGGGGGCAGGGATACCTGTTTTGTTGAAAGACCTGCAGCCTCTCTGGTCCTAGTTCATATTTTCCAGGGTTTCTGCCTTCCAAACCTTCTCCTACACCCCTGCCTTATGTTTTTATTTTAAAGAAACTTTTTATTTTAGAATAGTTTTAAATTCATAGAAAAGTTGCAAAGATAGTACAGAGAGCTCCCATGTACCCCTCACCCAGTGTCCTCTATTCTTAATGTCTACATCATCATGGTACATTTGTCCCAACTAAGCAAACAACATTGGTACGTTGCTATTAACTAAACTCCCCACTTTATTCAGATGTCACTAGTTTTTCCACTAATATTCTTCTGTTTCAGGATTCCACCAGGATACCACATTCCATTTAGTCCTCATATCTTCTTACTCTCTGTGTGACAGTTTCTCAGACTTATTTTTTATTCCCTTGATGGTGTAGATGAGGATAGGTCAGGTACTTTGTAGAATGGGCCTCGATCTGGGTTTGTCTAGTGGTTTTCTCATGGTTAGACTGGGCTTATGGGTTTTGGGGAGGAAGACCACAGAGGTGAAGTGCCCGTCTCATCACATCACATTGTGGGTACTTGCGAGTAGTGTGAGTCACCACTGATGATGTGCAACTTCATCCCCTGGCCAAGATCCCGCCTTACCTTTAACCTTTCCTTTTTTCTTTCCCCAAGTTCTTACAGTTTCCTTCCTGGTAACTATCTGTCATTGTTTTGGTCATTGTTTTAGTAGTAAATGATCTGTTTGCACTGTAACATCTCCTCCCTCCCCGCTGTGTTCCCCCCTGTGCCACCAAGGCTGTTGCTACAATGCTTTCGTTGCTGATGAAGCATGTTGTTGGAACACATCCTTAGCCAACAGAAGCATCCCTGCAGTCACATGTCTCTTGCCAGCATGAAGCCGGAAAGCCACATGGAGCCTGCCCACGGGGCCCTGGAGGAAGGTTGGGCCTTGGACAAGCCGAGATATGCTCAGGATGATTTAAGGAAAGTGTATTCTACTCAAGCTGAAGGGGAACATTAGATTTAGATTAGAAAGTGACCAGGAACAGGGCTGTGCTGGGTGTGTGAGGGAGAGAGTAGATGTGCCTTACTGTTTGCATTTCTTTGTATTTATTCTCAATTCTGAATTATCCTTTTCAATAGTGTTAGGCAGTATTTATGTCCTTCTGTTTTAACACAAGCCAGTAATATTTTTAGTTTGGAATAGCAACACTGAATGAGAAACATTCACTGTCTTCCCCACTTTTTTTTTTCAAGATGGGGTCTTGCTCTGTTGCCCAGGCTGGAATGCTTTGGCACAATCATAGCTCACTGCAGCCTCTAACTCCTGGGCTCAAGCGATCCTCCTGCCTCAGCCTCCCAAATAGCTGGGACTACAGGTATGCACCACCCCACCCGACTAATTTTGTTATTTTTTGTGGAGATGGGATTTTGCTATGTTACTCAGGCTGGTCTTGAACTCTTAGCCTCAAGTAGTTCTCCCACCTTGACCTCCCAAAGTGCTGGGATTACAGGTGTGAGCCACCATGCCTGGCCTATCTTTTCCACTTTGAGCCTGCAACTTGCCTGTGCTCAGTGAGGAAGCTCCCATCCTCAGGCTTGATCTAGGGCTACCTGTTGCCAAGCAATCATGGAAGAAAGAGAAATTAAAGAGCTACCACAGGGTCTCTACCAGGCAAACCTGATGCTCAGGAAAGAAAACCCCTAGCATCTGGGTAGAATTGCTGTCTTTAGAGTCCTAAGTGGAACTCTAGGACAGAAGTGGAAGGGTGCATGAGACTCCTGCTGACCTACCCACCGTCTACAGCCCTGCTTACCATCTCTAGTGGAATCTGCAGAATCGTCTTCAACTTCCAGAATTCTCCATTCAGTGTCAAGTCTGCATGGTTCCAGGATTGTTCAGAAATGGTGAAATATTGGTATTTGTCCTTCTTGAAAGGACAAGTTATGATCAACAGTCATGTACATGCCAGATAGGAGTCTGTCTTTGCAATGTTCTGTAGGAGTCTTTGCCACCATCCACAGGAGGTACGAAGGGTCCAAATAATATGTCATTGGCTAGTTCTCCCTCAGGGATGGTGGTGGGTGGCAGGGGAAGGGAGAGACAGTTAGCTGCCATCACCCATGATTTTTAGCTGTTCACATAAGAGCCATTGTGGAAGAATGTTCTTGGTACTCATCTAGGAAGAACTGGCCCTTCCATCCAGCTGGACGTACCATTGAGCCACACACTTCCAACAGGGAGAGGTGAGGAGCAAACAGGCACCCCAAAGCTATTGGCAATTGCTTTAGTCAGCTCTGTTCAATGGCAGAGAATGGAAATCCACCCAAAGTAGCTTGATACAACACAGCTGTAGAGGATTCCTCTTCCACCCCCCCCTTGGAGGTAAGCTGTAGCTGAAGGGTCCAATGTGACCCCTGCTCCACTAGCTGCGGCCGACTGGAGCAGGTAGACTCTGACCCACACTGGGCCTGCCAGAGCCTTTCTCCTGGGCATTTGGACAAGGACCAGAGAGTGATCAGGACATCTCTGCGGCCACTTGAACTCAGACACTCTGGGGCTATGGACAGCCATGTTCAGCTTCATGCACATGGAGAATTGAAGGAAGCAGGTCTCAAGTAAGATGCTTGAAACCATGGGGCCCAGAGACAGAAGGGCTGCCTGGCTTTTAGGTCATCCTGAGGCCCAGGTGTGCCACCTGTCCCAGGGTTCTGGGAGACACCTGCATCCTTATAATCACTACCCTTTTTGCCTAAGTTAGCCTGGGTGGGTTTCTGTGAGTTATACCCAAAAAAGCCTAAGACATGGTGTATTGGAGGGGTTCAGAGAATGTCACAGAAAAGAAAGGCAGGACGCACACTGGGACTCAGGGATTGGGAAAATTTTGTCTCCCTCTCTCTTCCTCTTTCTCTCTTAATTTGTCCGTATGGTTCTCTTCTCACCCCTATTTATCTCAGCAGACCAGCTTTCTTCTTTTTTTCGTTAATGAGCCCCTGATCGAATCTATACAACCTGTAGTTCTAGCCATCAGACTGTAATCTTTACCTCTTAGTTTGAGTATGAGAGACAGAGAGAGAGACTCTGCCTGGCTCGGTCTAGTCTGTGTCTTGGTTTCCTTGGGTCAGGTTCCACTCTTGCTCACACTGACTGTGATTGGGGGAGAAGGAGGCTCACATAGTACATTGATTAGGACCCTTTTTTTTTTTTTTTGGACAGTGTCTTGCTCTGTTGCCCGTCGCCCAGGCTAGAGAGCAGTGGTGTCATCATACTTCACTGTAACCTCAAACTCCTGGGCTCAAGTGATCCTCCTCCTGCCTCAGCCTCCCAGAATGCTGGAATTACAGGCGTGAGCCACCATGCCTGGCTTTGACCCATTTTTAAAAGAAGAGACAGAAGTCCAGCTGAAACTAGCCTAAGAGGAAAGGCAGAAATGGCTTAGCTCATGTAACTGATAGGAAGAGTGGGGAGGGCTTCAGGAACAACTGGATCCAGAAACACCAAAAATGTCACTGGGACTCTGCTCCTCTCTGTGCTGGCCTCATTCCCTCACGTTGGACGTGCCAGTGGGAGCTGGAGAGACTGACAACTCTAGGATTACATCACCCCACCTAGTGACTCCAGA
This sequence comes from Daubentonia madagascariensis, assembly GCA_023783475.1. Classification (NCBI taxonomy): domain Eukaryota; kingdom Metazoa; phylum Chordata; class Mammalia; order Primates; family Daubentoniidae; genus Daubentonia; species Daubentonia madagascariensis. The sequence goes on along the minus strand of JAKFHU010002573.1, from coordinate 10,009,847 downwards.
GTAAAGAAAGTCCTTCTGTCTCCTATGACCTGTGGGCAAAATCCCAGTTAAGGAGCTGACCAACCTGGTCTGAGTTAAGCACCCTTTCCCCAGCTGATCTCTGTAGCCAGGAGTGCAAGGACACTGTGACCGGCAGCCCCTCGATGCCCATGTTGGGGTGGGGGGGCTTTCTTAAACAATAGGGCCGGTTGAGGGGGTGCTGGCCCACTGTGCTTGGTCTGCAGTGTGACACCCCTCTAGGGGCTGGGGGTGTGGCAGAGGAACTAGCAGGGAAGCTGGGTGAGAAAGGTGGCAATAGTGGCTCCAGACCCTCCTCTTCTGTGGTCCTGATTGGCTCTCACTCACAGGCCTGGCTTTGCAGACCTGAATCTTTCTGCTAACAGCCCTTTGGCCTCCTTTGTGTTTTTGTTCTCCCTGGAACTTTAGTATCCTGCTATGCCTCATTTCGCCTGGGCTCTGCGGATGGGCTCCCGGAGCCCACTTCCATGCTGGGGAAGGATGCCCAAAGCAGGGCTCTGAGCAACAGCCTGTAATTCTTCCCTATGGGTCGGCACTGCCCACTGGGCTGGAGACCTTGGCTGCCAGGGGCGGCTGGGGCCAGAAGAGGTCAGTTTGTGGAGGAAATGGTCTGCACCTGGTACAGCATTACTGGCCCAGGCATTCAGCCCGGAGGATCCCAACCTGAGCTGGCTTCAGTCCCATGGAGGGAGAGTGTTACAAATAGCTCTTCTTGTAGCAATCATAAGCTCCTCTCTGTGCTGACTTCTGTCATCCCCAAGTCTTAAGCAAAGTTTTCTCAATTGGTAACAATAATAGAAGGCCGTTAGAGGTCAGAGGCCTTCAGGCAAAGCCTGCCTTCAAAACTGAGACACAGGGAGACACCAGGATTACTTCACAACTCCAGCTGTCTCTCAAACAAGTCTGTTCAGACATCTTCAAATAAGCATTCTAGCACTTCCCTCTGCCAGAATGTTGACACTCAGGCTGGATTTCCAGGGCTGAGTGATGCCTCCGAGAGTCTGTGTAGAACACCCTCCTGGTGCTTAGAGGCGCAGCCATCGCCAAGAGGCAGGAAAGTGGGCCGGAGGAGCATTCCTGCTTCTCAATCAGTACCTCTTCTGTTTGCAAAATCCCTCAGCACAAACCACTTGATACATGTGGACAAATCTGTCCAGACTCTTAAAGATACATTCTTGGGAGTGAGGAAGAGGAAGGACTGTTTTCCCTTCATCCTCCACTAACACTTCCTACTCCCCACCTCTCAGCTCTGGCCCGGAAGATTCTGAGAGTGGACACAAGCTGAAGCTTGGGGATCTCAGTGGAACCAGATGCTGGGTAAAGACCTTGACCCCTGTTTCACTGGGCAGCCCGGGGCTGTGCTGCCCTTGGGACCCACTGCCCTGTAAAGATGTGAACTGGCATCTCCTAAGGTCTGATAAGTACCAGCCCGGACATACCACTTGTTAATTCAGTAACTCCTTTTTAACAACCTTGTTATTTTGAAAAAAATTTAAACCTACAGAAAAGTTAAAAGAACAGTATAATAAACTCCTAAATACCTTTGCACTGATAACTAACATTTTGCAACATTTGCTTTATTCTTTCTCTTTTCTCTACACATACACACATGGACAGGCATAGATGTAATTATTTTAGTTTGTTTTTTTTTTTGTGAGCCATTTGAGGATAAGTTTCAGGCATCATAACCCTTTATCCCTAAATACTTTAGCACTTACCTCTTAAGAACAAAGATATTCTCTTGCTTATCCTTATGACAATTACCAAATCAAGGATGTGTCACTGATACAACAGTTATCTAGTATGCAGTCCATATTCAAATTTTGCCCTTTGTCCTAACACTATCTTTTATAGCATTTTTCTTTTTTCCTGATCCAGGATCCTATCCAGGATTGCAGCCAGATGTTGTGACATCTCTTTAGTTTTCCTTAATCTGTAAAAGTTCTTCTCAATCTTTGCTGCCTTTCATAATATTGACATTTCTGAAGAGTTTGGCTGTCTGGCAGTTTCCTCATGATTAGATTCAGTGTATGCATCTTTGACAGGGCCATTGGGTGAGTGATGCTGCACCCTCAGCTCATCACTCAGGAAGCACAGGGTGTCACTTTGTCCTGTTATTGGTGATGTTAACTTTGATCACCTGGTTAACATGGTTCCTGCCAGATCTATCAATTGTGAAGTTTACTTTCTTCCCCTTTGAAATTAATAACTACTCTGTGGAGAAATACTTTGAGACTGTCCTTTTCCCCAGTAAACTCTTGCCCAGTAGATTTTTTTTTTTTTTTTTTGAGACAAAGTCTCGCTCTGTCACCCGGGCCAGAGCACAGTGGTGTCATAACAGCTCACTGCAACCTCAAACTCCTGGGCTCAAGTGATCCTCCTGCCTCAGCCTCCTGAGTAGCTGGGACTACAGGCATGTGCCACTACGCCTGGCTAATTTTTCTATTTTTGGTAGAGACAGGGTCTCACTGTTGCTCAGGCTGGTTTCGAACTCCTGGCCTCAAGCAATGCTCCTGCCTTGGCCTCCCAGAGAACTAGGATTACAGTCGTGAGCCACCACAGCTGGCCCACCCAATAGTTTTAGCATCCATTGTCGATTCATTACTGAATCAATCATTACTACGACAGTTGCAAAATGGAGTTGAATCCTCTTAACATCTAGAATTAGCTGCTATTTTTTAAAATCTCATTTTACAGATTAAGTCACTGAGGCTTAGAAAGGCCAAGTAACTTGCTCAAATCCACGAAGCAGTGAAATTCAGACTCAGGCCTGTGTGACTTGATGCCCTCCCCAGCCATGAGTTCTGGGAGCTGATGAAATGTTCTCCCACCTCATCTCCCCAACTGCACCCCCCTGCTCCCCTCCCTGAGTGTGAGGCTGAGCCTCTGGTCACAGCTGGATGGGAAGAAATGAGCTGCAGGGTCATCTTTGCAGTTCCTCATCCCCCAGCCTGTCCTTCTAGACCACCCACGAGCTTTCCAAAAGCTGACATCCAGAGCAGAAGTCACCTCGATTATCCCGCCCCCCAACCCACACACACCCAGAGCCAGAGGCTCTCTCCTCTCCCCACCTTGACCTCACCTCGGAAAATGGGGAGAGTGAATGCCTGGTATGGACTAGATTTGTCAAGCAAATAAGTGTGTGTGATTGCAGGAGAGCCGGAAGGCAAAGCTATGGGGCAACTGCTCTTGGAAGGGATTCTGAGAATGCAGTGCTTGGGAGTTCTAGAAGGGAAAAAGAGGAGAGAGGGAGGGAGTAAAAGTACTGACTGCTGGAGTTTGAACCGTGGGTCCACCACCAACCTGTGTAACCTTGGCCAAGTCACTTAACCTCTCTAGGCCTTGCTTTTGTCACCTGTAAAATGGACATAACAGTACTTACCTTGCCAGGTTGTTGTGAGGATTAAATGAAGGAACCTGTGGAAAGTGCTCTGCCTGGGTGCGTTACTGCTCAGTCAGTGTTGGGGGTGTGCTGAAGAGGAAGACGATGTAGGTGCTGGTGGTGGCAGAGGAGCCCTGCAGGGCCTCGGGCCCAGGACAGTGTCCGCATCAGGAGAGAACCCGGGTTGGCTATTCAAGAGCCTGGTAGGCGAGACAGGCAGGACCGGCAGGATATCCGGCAGAGAGGGCCAGGCAGGGAGGGCTGATTGACTCACTCATGCACTTGTTTACACTTTCTCTCTCACCTGCTTCCAGAAAGGCTTAGAAGTGGCTCATAATTAAAATGAAAGCCTCAGGTGCCTCGGCCTGCTGAGACGGGACGACCGTGCCCCTGCTGGAGGGTGGCTTGGGCTAGGCTGGCACAACTTGGCGGGTTGTGGGCTCACCTGGAGGGATGAGGAGTGCAGACTCCTGCTACCTGAGGTGTGGCAGATGCCAGGGGAGGGGCCAGAGAGGGGAAGTAGACCGAGCTCTGGCTCTGTGACCACCTGGCCCTGGGCCATACAGAGAGGGGCAGACAGAGGTTGGGAGTGTTTAGATTAAACGAGGGACTGGGGGGGGGAGAGGGGGGCACTGAGAAGGGGCCTGGAAAGGTCTATGGAATCTGGCTGGGCATTTGCAGTATTTGCTCAGGGTTGGCTGTCTTCAGGCTTAGATCACCCTGTTCAATATTCTTGTTGGCCAGTCCTGGGCCCTCCAAATACCAAGGCTTTGGTCCTCTCCTCCAGGGACCGCCTACTTCTCTTCTCTGAAGGAAGAGCCTTTTCTCTCAGGTCTAGATGCCTCTGGCCTCAGACTGAAACACCAGCTGGAGAAAATCCTGTCCTCCCTCCCAACTCCCCACCCACCCTCTCCCCCACCTCATTCCAGCAAGAGTTGGGCCCCACCCCACCTTAGTGCAGTCTGAATAACCTGATGGTCCATCTGCCTTTGTCTGGCATCACAATGACAAGGAAGTCCCGCAGCCCCCACCCACTGGGAGCCCATCTTCTCAGACCACCCTGGGGGGCCCTAGCTTTGTCTGCCCCTCCCCTACACCATTTCCTGCCTCTTACCTTGGACATCCTGCCTGTCCCAGCCTCAGCTCAGCTCCAATTTCCTTAGGAGGCAGGATGACAGCGTCCCCACATCACACCAAGTTTTGGCAAGTCCAGCCCCACTCTGACAGACTTTCTGTCATACTTCCTTATAACTACTTAAACTGCACTTTACCATGTAATGGAATGCCTTTCATTTAGGGAGGTGGAGGGGGTCTCCCCCAGGCAGGATTAGACATGATGACAGTTCCTAAAAGGAGGCGCTGGGATTCAGGTTCAGAAGGTAAGGCAGCAGGACTGGGGGACACCATCAGAAGTGAAAGAGCCAGGAACTGTGTCGTGGGGCTGCCCAAGCAGGAGGGGAGGAATGAGGGCGTCTCTGCTTAGGGGGTCCCCCCTCTACCCCTGCTCTGTAGAAGGGAACCCCCCCTGAGGCCAAGGAAAATAAGGTGAGAGGTAGCTGGATAAGGGAGTCCCAGGGCAGAAACTCACTGGCCTGGAGCCCTAAGCCCAGAGGAGGACAGGCTTTCCTGCAGGCAGTGAGGAGGGAAAAGGCGGGAGGCAGGAGGTGCCTGGACAGACAACCACTGGCCACAGGCTGGAAAAAAGGTTCTTATAGTTTGAGGTACATCCATGTGGGTGCAAAGTTTCTTGTTATAGGAGCAGAAGCTTACTCAGACTTGCTCAACCAAAAGCGGGGTGTTTACTGGAAGGAAACAAGGACATGGCACAGACTTCAAGTTGCAGGGTTGGAGCTGGGCCTACATCCAGGAATGCGAAAGTGATAAACTGGGCTTACTGTCCCCAAATCTCTCTCTCAAGCTTTCCCAGTTGTGTGTCATTCTCCTCTCTCTCTTCTCTCTCTCTCACTTTCTCTCAACTGGCTTTATCTGCTTCTCTGCACCATTTAGTAGATATTTGTCATTTTGAGGCTGCTCAGCATCTACATCCCCTTCCTAACACTTTCCTATGGAGGACTGTTTTTTTTTGGTTTTGTTTTGTTTTGTTTTGTTTTTGAGACACAGTTTCACTCTGTTGCCCCAGGTGGAGTGCAGTGGCGTCATCATAGCTCACTGCAACCTCAAATTCCTGGGCTCAAGCGATCCTCCTGCTTTAGCCTCCCGAGTAGCTGGGACTACAGGTGTATGCCACCACACCCGGCTAATTTTTCTATTTCTTGTAGAGACGGGATCTCACTGTTGCTTGGGCTGGTCTTGAACTCCTGACCTCAAGCGATCCTCCTGCCTCAGCCTGCCAGAGTGCTAGGATTACAGGTGTGAGCCACTGCACCCGCTTGGCCTGGAGGACTGTTTTAAAATGTACCTGAGACTGTTTTTTTTCAGGTATGATGAGGCTAATGTTACCACCCAACCAGGTTGTACTGCCTACTGCACAGAAAAGAGCCAATACACTGAGACAGCAGAGGTTGCGGTGGAGGAAGAGTTTAATATTGCAGATCACCAAGAGAGCAGATGGGAAAAATTTCTCAAATCCATCCTCCTGAGAATTTTTGGGCCAGGGTTTGTAAAGACAGTTTGGTGTGCAGGGGGCTAGTATTGCTGATTGGTTGGGTTTGGGATGAAATCATAGGGGTATAGAAATTGTCCTCTTGTGTGGAGTCAGTTCCTGGGTGGGGGTTGCTAGACCCATTGAGTCAGTTTCTTGGTATGGGCCACTCATCTGGTTGGGTCATTTGGTCCACGGGAATGCAGGGACTGGAAGATATCTCAAAGACCAGCCTTAGGTTTCACAAGGGTGATGTTATCTATGGGAGCAATTAAGAAAGCTGAGAATCTTTATGACTATCAGCTATGTGACTCTTGAGTAGTAGCAAGTATAGGAAAGCAAGCTAGGAACAATGGCTGGTTATTTTTTTAACTATGCCTGTACCTTTGCAGAGTTCAGGTCCCTACCACCATTCCCACTTTGCAGCCCTTTATTAATTTTATAAAGGGCAGTTTCGCTAACAGATTAGGAGATGACTGCCATTGAAATGAAAATGTGTTACGGTGCCCAAGAGGAGGAAGCACACCATGCCATGCAGGGCCACATGGGTCAGTCAGGAGGCAGAAAGAGTGAGGTTAAAACATGGCAGGAGCTTTTACTGTGGTTTCTGCAGGAAAGGCAAGGCAGGGTAAGCAGATTCAAAATTGGTTAGTTTGTTAGAAATAAACTAAAAAATAGACAGGCAGGGTGGCTCACACCTGTAATCCTAGTGCTTTGGGAGGCTGAGGTGGGAGGATTGCTTGAAGCCAGGAGTTTGAGACCAGCCTGAACAACATAGTAAGTCCTAATATCTACCAAAAAAAAAAAAAATTAGCCAGGCATGGTGGTATGCACCTGTAGTCCCAGCTACTCTGGAGGCTGAGGCAACAGGATCGCTTGAGCCCAGGAGTTTGAGGTTGCAGTGAGCTGTGATGAAGCCACTATACTCTAGCTTGGGCAACAGAGTGAGACCCTGCCTCAAAAAAAAAAAAAAAAAAGAAAGAAAGAAACTAAAACATGCAATGTGTTATATAAGATAAAATTTCTTTCTCTTTCTCACAATGGTCTAGAGGAGGGTCCAAAACCAGTAGGTGGCTCAGCTCAATGAAGTCAGACCAAAATAATAGTGGATTAGCAAAATGTACTTCTCTCTCTCATGTAAAGGTACAGAGATAGAGAGGCCAGGTTTGCTGCAGAAACTCTGTTCCGTAAAGTCCAGGGACTGTATCTACCGGGGTTCAATCAGGGAAGCAGAGCCACTGTGAGTATCATGGAATAAATAATTTATTACAGGAATTAGACTTTACACACTTGTTGGAGAAGATAGAGAAGTAAAGTTCACAAAGGGGAGTTGTAGGATCATGGAAAAAGTCACTACTCACCCCTCTGAAAGCACTGGTTAGTGGGTGGAGGGGAGACAAGCTGGAGCTTGCTGGGAAATCAGGAAGCAAAATATGTCTTGCTTCCTGGAGTGGGAGAGAGAAGGGAGCTGCTGTATAAGTCTATGAAAGATTGTTGCCTCTTCATCGATACTACCTCTATGAGTTCTCACCGGGTGTCTAGTGGTAGGCCTCTGCTGGTGATCAGGGCTGGCAATGAGGAAGATGAGCTGGACGCAAAGTCTGGAGGAAGAGTAAGAACAAACTGGAACTCTCTAGCACCCTTGCATCTGCCTCTCACTGCCTCTAGCCATGACAACCTTCAGAAGCATAAAGCCTTCAGAGCTGCTTTACTTCCACCTTCCAAATCTTGAACAAATTTCCTTAAGCTAACTCTAACCCAGAACCATATAGGGAAGGGGATTCTGGGAAATGTAATTCCAGCTTAGTCAAGGTGACACAGTACAAAAGCACCACAAGGACCTAGGCCCCTTGTAGCTCACTGGTAAGCATTCTCTCCTGCTAATTCCTCCACTTTGAACCTTCAGAGGGAGTGGTAAGCCTTGGGAAGTGGTATTTCAGGAGCAGCAGAACCCAAGTTGAAACACAACAGGCTCATCCAAAGGCATATCCTCTTCTGTCTAAGCAAACTGGGAGGGGAGTCGCAGGAGAGGAGGTTGAGGAGGGTGGCAAAATTAAGGACCCAGATAGTAACTACCTCCCCAGGCACATTCCACCCTCCAAGAGAGTGATAACCCCAGGGGGATGTGAGCTCAGAAAAAAAAAAAAAAAAAAAAGACATCTGAGTAGTGCAATCCCTGGAAAAGAAAATCCAAAAAATGAAGAACCTATATGACATGAAGCAGAATTAATGGACCAGTGAGAACAAGAAGTTTAAATAATCATAATAAAATTCTTCTAAGAGATAATAGAGAATATTATAAATTTGAAGTAGGAATGAGAATGTATAAAGAAGTGTCATGTATGAAAAATATAACAGCTGAAATAAAGAATTCAAATGTAAGTAAAATGGCAAAATAGATTCAGACTAAGAATGAATTCATAAACTAGGAGATAAGGTTGGCAAACTCCACAAGAAGGTATCAGGAAGGAATAAAGAGATGAAAAATATAAGGGTAAAGTTAAGAAATGTGAAAGATAGATATATCTTTAAAGTGGGAGTTCCAGAAAGTGGGGGGAGCTGTAAGGGAATACTTGAAAAAATAATGAATAAAAGAATACCCTGAAATCCTAGAATTTAGAGAATTAGAGAAAAGTGTAAGATTTCAGAATTAGAGAAAAGAATTAGAGAAAAGTGTAAGATTTCAGACAGAATACCAACAAGATCGATTTTTAAAAAAACACTCAAATTCATTACAAGAAAAGTTAATAATGTGAGAGACAAAAAATTCTAAAAACTTCCAGAGAATTAAGACATTCAAGCAAGAAAAGAAACAGAACAAACAATTCCCACATACTACCCACTAAGAAAAAGTATCGTACTGACATCAGTTTTCTCAATAGCAATGCTGGATATAAGAAAAAGAACTTAAGAACTAGAATTTTTAAATATAGTTGAATTACAATTTTAGTACAAAACTGAAAGAAATATATTCTAACAATTTCCAAGGTTTCAGAAGATTTACTACCTAAAGACACTGTTTGAAAAACACTTTTGGAGGAAGTACACTAGCAAGAAGAGAATTAAATCCCAGAGGACACTAAAAGATATGGGAATGAAGGATGACTAAAGTACCTACTAATGTATATAGCAGTCTAAATAAGTAAGGCAAAACAAAAACAAAAACTATACCCATCATTAAACACTAAAATTCTAGATGATACAACATGACAGAATTGTGTGTGTGGAATGAGGTCCAATGGGAGATGAGCACTTGGTTTTTTGGGGGGAAGGATATAGCTATTGATAAGCTCAAAATTGACAAGGACAAATATACATAAGCATGGTTCTAATAAGCTATAAGTATCCCCTAGAATAATGAAAATAAAACTTATAACTTTAAACACCAACCAAAGAAAATTCTATCTATTCAATAAAAGTTATTAAAGGAGAAAAATATGAAAAATTTTTCATACTTGATTTATAAATTTAACCCATTTACATTTATTTTATCTGCTGTTATATTCAGACTCATATCAACCATCTTCTTTCATATTTCATATTTACATAAATCAAAGACAAAGAATCTCAGATTAAAAATAAATAACATATTGAATTAAAATATATTATGATTTTAAAAGAGGATACAGAAGATAAACCAAAATCGTAACCAAAAGAAAGCCATTGTTGCAGCTTCCATGTCAGACCAAAAAGATTTTAAGGTGAAAAGTATCATAAAGAACAAAGAGAGACATTATATATTGGTAAAAGAATCAATCAAGAAGATATAATAACTATGCACCTACTGATACAGATATGAATTATATAAATAATAACTGAAAAAATTATTTTTTTTCAGTGAGTGG